>OZ024719.1:68499242-73686099 GCA_964016875.1 Fallopia convolvulus
ATCAAGCAAGGGAGGAGATCAGGTTTATATAGCAAAGTAAAGGCTCATCTCTTGGCTTGCTTGAAGGCATATATGAGACTTTTTCTGGCGAGCTATCCATTCACAAAAAGAATCTAAAATTAATAATTTCATTTGCTTACGCAAACAAATATTGATGACTAATTGTGTGTGTATATATTTAAGGGTCCTTGTTTGTAATCTTACCTTAGAACATAAATCTCATTTGTGTGATTCATAAGTTCTACCAAGTTATGATATATCACAGTATACCATCTTCTATCTTATTTGATTTTGACAGCATTTGATGAGGCCGATTGCTCAAGATTTGGTGTAGAATCACCTTTTGATCACTATGGTTTGTTCAAATGTGACCCCGGATTCAAAAAATTCGAATTATCTTTTTTTATTGATCTTTTTAATGCGCCTCATTTTATACTAGGTGATTAATTGAATAAACATTTTTATCAACACACTTTCAACAATACTTTTAATATAAAAAAAGATAAAGTCTCCATTCTGTTGCCTGAACTGACAAGGCAGGCAATGTATTTTACAAATTCGATGAAATTTACGATGAATGATTAATTAATATCAATGTAATGATGTATCCTTAAATAAACTTGCCCACCACTTGTCAACTTGACATTCTGTACGGGATTAGTAATCATTAAACGGCCATTTAAGAAACTAGTTATCTCAAGTTATTGTGTATCGAGTTAGGTCAAACAGTGGGCAGTATTTGGTTGAATTAGTAGCTTAAACTAGCTTATAGAGCATTCGAACTATTTTGAATTGAAACTTGAGCAAAGATGAGAAATTTTCATTACATACTTATAACTAACAAGGCTTTTATCCGCGCCAAATGTTCATGCATAACAACCTATCTAATTTAACCAAACAAAACAACTCCACTCTACATAGAGTTATATTTGACTTGTCAGAAGCACAATACACTCATACCACACAATCACAGGGAATCCGTAGATCAGATTATTGCCAACTGAATATGCAATTCTATTATGGACAATTTCTTCTTCAAAATTACTATGAAAATCTACATACATATTGAACTATGGATTTCTTTTATTCATTAATTAATCAATCTGTGTGTGTTTTTTTACCTGCAGGCGGGAGCGTCAAAGCTGGGAATGGCTATGAAGGCTATGGAGGAAGGGGAGATGTAAATGGGAGACTTAGCATCCACAGAGACGGGTTTGAGTCTCGGGATGTCTCCTTCATCAGATAGTTCAAGGGGTTTACCATTTAAGACCATAGTTTGGCTTCTCAGATCTCCATTTCTTGGAGTTAAGTGGTACTCTTCTCTGTGGGGCTCGACTTTGCTTCCTGTCCAGGAGAATGTCTTCCTGAGGCCATGTATGAAGGCGGTTTTCTTGTTGCTCTCACCGTCTTCTATGGGCGAGTGGTTGATTTTTGAGCTGAGGATGTCGAGTGTGAAGCTTGTTTGGTTGCTCATGTTGATAAAGAGCAGTGTAATGCCGTCCTGTCAGAAGCCCAAAAATTAAGCTGAGTGTGTTTGGATCACACCCGATAATGCATTTTCAGAAAACTCTTTTGTCTAGACATTTGAAAGATAAAAGATCTCTTATAATACATCTAAGATATAATGGACCTCATCTAAGATAAAAGATCTCTTTTATATTGCAGTTTGTTTCCTAACTCTTAGTAATGGACCGCATCATGCCATATAATACAAGGGCATTATATAACAAAAGGTGCAAAAGACGAGAAAACTTGCCTGCCCTTTCAAACAATGAGCGTAAGAACGTAGATAAGGTGTCGCATCACTAGTAACTGAAAGGACTATTGCACCCATCAGTTTATCCCATAGAAGTGCACTACACAGTATAAAAGGGTAACTGGAAAGTGAGTTTTGGCTTAATGAAAAATTAAAGCTTAAGATGAGTTCCAAAAATCCCTTACCTGTAGAAATCTGGATTTGGAATAAATGTGTCTTTGTCAAGGAGGCCATAAATCCCACCAATCAGCGTCTGTCTGCAGTATACTTTCGTGTTGTAAGTAGCTGACATCCCCAGCTGATCCAAATACCTGATTTTCCATCCAAAGATATAATACAAAAGGTTAGAGATTGGTTTGGAAAAAAAAAATGAACAAGACAGTTTTGTGTTGTATTCAAAGGTAAGTTACAGATTACCAAAAGCTGTTGATGAAAGCATCAGAAACATGGTGACCGCCGCTGTTGTAAGCTCCACCAGATTCTCCAACCCAAGCTGCAGACCATGGACCATATTGTTCAATTACTCCGCGTAGACTGTCAAATGTGTCTGATATAGTGTCCAAGAAGTAAGGATTCTGCATTTTCTTCTCAAGATTTGGATCATTCCCTGCAGAAGATCAGAAATCACTTCAGGGAACAAGGCATGTTGTAGAAGCTAAAATTACATCCAGTTTTTATCAATCAGCATTTTACAAATACAGGCATTTTCAATTTGCTTCAGCTTCAAATGGTTACTTGATGTCACACTTTTGTGTTGACGTTGATATTTTTTGTTCACAATTGAAATTATAAGGAAAGATTGATTGTTTAAATTTCAGAAATTTGTGTCGACTTTCCATCAAGGAGAAATCACTGCATAAGAAAACTTCGTTACGGGAAGTATCAAAAGACTGAATCAGGTTACTAACCTGGACCCAGATTGTATATATGATGTGTCAATCCATTTACTACACCAGGCCCTGTAGCCTGAAGCATCTTAATAAACCAGGTTTTATCATAGAATCCTCCTGGCGCTAAAATTGCAGGCTTTGATTCTGATCCCTCGTAAAGTTGGTTGATGATTGTCTTAAGTTTGATTAGATCTGTCCCATACTGCACAGGATCAACGCGAGCAGCGACACCACTCCCAGACAATTCATTTCCTGTAAAGAATAAAATTCAATGATAAGTAAAATACTAAGATGCATTAGGGATTTAGGGTGATAAAAATTGGTAATAATGGATCATTACCGAATTCCCATGAGTCAATCTTGTATCCTTTTGAGATAGTGTATTTGATAAGATCAATAGCATTGCTGGGATCCCAAGGTCCAACCCAATCAGTACTTTTTGATTTGCGCCTCCCGTACAGAGCATTTAATCCAAATGTAAGAATGACTCTACATATATTGCATGGCCCAAGCATGTTAGTGGAACCGCTTTAAAATTACAAGGCTTGAATAAATATGTGGAGTTCAAAAGTTATTATATCTCACCTGTTTTCCATTAAGAATTGGTTGACAGCATCCCACCGTTGCATTCGTAGACATCCGGTTGAGAATCCAAACAGTCCATCTGATTTCTTGAAAAATGGATGACAGGGAGCTTTTAGACTTGGCACATCATATAATATCTGATCTTGTAGAGAACCCCCAATCCTTATTCTCAAATGTGCAAAAGCTGCATTGCAAGTTTGCAACCAATGTTATAGTAGGAAATCATGTTTCTGAATTAAAATGATGAAAAGATCTATATTATATACGGACCTTTGATTGCTTTTCCAAGAACAGGATGTGACAAATTCTGTGAAGAAAAAAATAGATCAAAGCAATCAACAAAGAATATGTAAGCTGATTTTATCACTTGCTTGGACATAAATGAAAGAAAGCATCTTCAGTAGACTCTTACCAGATTTATTATAGATGAATATCCCCATGGACATTGGTCATAATTACAGTTGTCATGAGGCCACCAATCAATAGTAGCACATATGAAGTTTACACTAGTTTCAGCAACTGGTTTGCTTCCATCAACAACTACCTTGCCCTTTGCAATATCTTGAGCTGAAGTTGACGGATGAAAGGCCAACAGCAGAAAAAAGAAAAGGGGCAGAAATTCCATGGATTGATGATTTATAGCCCCTCAACCATTAATTGTATAAGCAACAGCAATCAGCAGCTGTAATGACATGATCGTTATCATTATTAATGCAAGTAATCAGACTTTTGATGCTTCTAGACCAAATTGTCACAGGATTCACAATAAAAGTGAATATAACATAGTACAAATAATCACAGCATTCAACGATATTTATACACTTTGAAATCATTGTATCTTTAGAGCACACACTAGGATCAAACAGAAATAACAGTGCGATCGTGTGACATGAAGCTATAGTGTAGCATATTGAGCACAAACAAGTAATACCATACAAATTCCGCTACCATAATTGGAATCCTAAAATCAAATATATAACATTACCAGAAATAGGATTAACAGCAAAAGGCTAAAAAATTGGCACCTTTCTATAATAATACAGACAAGAGAAACCAGAAACAAACGAAGTGCAAGTCCATTAAAAGAACTTACTTAAATCAAACACTTGGTATGCGTGATGCGTCCAACAAATTCACACCCAGAGCACCGGAATTTTCCCGGGAAAATCACAGATGAAACACTAGAAAACTTATTAATGGCAAGAAATTGCAAAATTTGCCAAAAGGATGAGATGGGTATTGCTCAGATCTGAGAATTTTGTGTGAGAAGGAGTGTGGGGGAAGTAAGAAGTGATTTTGGGGAAAGTGGGTGGGTACTGATGCGGCAATTAGTGGAGTGAAGGCGACGACGGATGTTCTTTCCCTTGTCTGCATTTGAAGAATTTAATTTAACATATTTTATTCTTAAAAATAGGATAAGATAAACAGATCCCGATGATGATAATCCCTGTAAATGTGTCTTAAACAGAAAGTTATGCTTCACGAAATACCAGGCTTTCTCTGACCTTTGTCGGCGTAGCTTTCGGTCATTCACTAATCACTAGTATTGAAATTTGATTTATCTTTTCAAGCTTAATCATTTTCGTTATAGGTAAGAGGCAGGTCCAAGCTATATCTATGCTGAATTAGTTCAGAATTTTCATAAAAAGATTGGATTTGTTTCACTATAGGCTAAATCAAAGTTTTTTTTTTGGTAGAATAAATCAAAGTTTATTTGGGGTTGGAGTTACGAAATTTAGTTTCAAATTGGGCTGATTTTTTTTAATTTTATCTAATACATATTGTAAGTAGTCTAGATTTCGATCATTTATTACATCAATGGAATGATTAATTTGAATTGTCACAATTTTTTTTGTATAACTAAATGGAATAATAAGCTCAAAACTGATATTTTAATAAAAAGTTGGTAATGTAAAGAATTTTAAGTTATATTGAATGAGTTACGATTCACCTCAAAAAGTTTATTTAATATAATCAATATTCAAACAATAACTTAATTTTTTGGAAGAAATAACTTAAATATCTTTTTTTAGTAGAAATAACTGAAAAAATTTGTGAGTTACAGACAAATCATATATCTTAAAATAGCAAGCCAGTAATTCTAATACATCATGAAATGGAAAATTCATCATCTAAATGGATAAATGAAAGAGATTTGAACGTAGGAGAAAAAAATCCGACAAACCCCCAAAATATACTCTGTTTTTTGGTAGAAACCAAACAAAAATTAAGATAATTGTTCGTTAATCAGTAAATTAAAAGTGAATTACCAGAAGTACAAGTGGGATTGGCACGAGCCAAAGAACGTATGCAATTGCCCATCTTGATTAAATAGAAAGAGAGTGATTGAAGAAAGAAGAAAGTTTGAAAATGAAAAGAAAGTTGATGAACATGAAGGGCAAGTACTATATATAATAGTCGTTAGTAGAGAAAGATTATTAGAGAAATAGTGGTAGAGTTTTGACTGAAGTTGCATTGAGGAATTTGTTTTATATCTTGGTGGATCATTTTGTGATGTATATTGTATCCACATGGTGCTCACTGCTTTTTGAGATATTTCTACTATCATTTGACAAGATTTGTCCATATGGTGCTTATTGAGATATAGAGTATGGTGTTCATTGCTTTCTAAGTGCTCACTGCTGAAAAAGCCCATCTGTATCAGAAGCATTATTTAATTTATTTGCTCTAGAAATTGTGTACGTATGATTGTTGTTATTATATTATATTATGTGCACGACCTCATTTAGAAATATCTATTTTTTTTTATTTATAATCACCCAAACCTCGACGCTTTTATGTGTCAATAGTTGTCTAAATCTCGGCGTGTTATATTGTCAGAATAACTCTCGACGCTTTAATGTGTCCCAATTGGTACAAAGCTCAAGGCTTTTATGTGTCCTGGAGCCTGAGGAAGGATGTACTTTTAGCGCCAGGCTACGGGTTTCGACGCATTTCATTGTCCATTACAATTGCCGACATTTGTTAGTGACGCTTGTTGGTGTCATGATTTGTCCAAATCTCGTATCATGAGTGGAGGTATGATTTAGCTCTGACCACAAAACTCGACGCTTTTTAGTATCGGAAAAATTCTCGACGCTTTTAGTGTCGCAAATCTCGACGCTTTTTGGTGTTGGTAAAATATTTCATTTTGAACATGCATGATCAAAATGAATATAATATACTCTAATATTTTGTCTCCTATCCTTTATTCAAAAATAGTCATTTTTATTATACTAAAAACTAGTCTAAGTTATTATCCTTAAATAATTTAGTCCAAATATGTTTATTAATAATATTTTTTTAGGTATTACTATTTAAGGAAGTCATTTATAATTTCATAAAAATTATAAATTTAAAAAGCCCAAGACGTTGGTCTCGAACTAGAAAAGTAAATGCTTGAGCTTGAGAAGCTTCTGGTCCAGTGGGTAGAGAGCAATCTAAACCGGAAAGTAATATTTTACTTATCTCGCAAGAAATCCTTTGATTGTCAAGCTAATTCTTGTTAAAAAAACACTGGCTTATCAAATTAGTTAATTCGAAGTCAATCTAAGCTAACAAGAGTAGTTGCAATAGTACGTTATCTTTCTCTTCTAATTAGACTTGTCAAAACTTGACCCGACCCAAAAAACCAACCGACCCGCCCAAAGTTTTTCGGGTTTAAACCCGATCTGAAAATCAATGGGTCAAGAGTAACCCGAACCCAATCGACCCGAAACAAACTGGGTTGGGTCACCAACCCGTTGGGTTGACCCGAATCCGATAAAGTATTATTTCAATTAAATGTTCAATATTTTATTATAAATTTTATATAAAATTATAATTTTTTTATCATTAAATAATATTTTATATAATATAATATTAATTATTTTCCCTAATAAATATAAAGATAAAAGGTTAAGAAAATTGACGATCATGACCAGTTGGATCAATCCGAACCCACAACAATTCGGTCCATATGAACCCGGAAATTTTACTACCCGTGACCCGTTTTGACCCGAACCCGATTGACCCAGGAAAGAACGGAAGCCGAGCTTTAACTCTACAAAGTTACGAATCTACATTGAAATCGATTCTGATATCAACATAAACAACTTCCAAAATTCCCAAACTAAAATCAATTCAAATTGCTCATACTTGCTTGAAACACACCATCCTGAAGGATGATCACAATCAGATCATCAACCTTACAAGAAACTCATGTTTGGTTCCAACTTCCAACAAAAACTCTGAAACATCCTAGACGTTGGACTCCTTGTTTGTACACTGAACAAGAATCATATCATCGGACACTTGATATTTCATGGTTCTTTGCTTTACACTTCAGTACTTCACTTGAATACTATGAATTCTTAGTGTATGCGCTACCAGGAACTTTGACTAACAAAAAATCATCATCTTCATCTAGATTCGTTGCTACTTCAAGACTCAATGAGCTTTGAGCCTGGAAACAGAGATCTTGCTACATGAGCGACTACTTGAAAGATATGGCTATCATTTATCAAGTATTGATGTGCATAATAAAGCAGAAAGAGGTATAAGCTATCTTTTAAAGAAAAAGGAATTAAAATATATAGGTACCTTAGATTTAGCACGGGTTCGTTTTCCATTGCGACTATTACTACCCTTGAGTTTCTTGATAGCCTCATTAAGGTGTCTCCTGGCGAGCTTCCTTTCAGCAGATTGTGCAGCAGTTACATCAGCATGACACACAACACACAATGTTCTCAGGTTTTCTATCCTACACTCACCTGTAAAATCAGAAGAAGAAGAAAATGTGAGAGATACATGGAAAACTATTGTATGTTTTGCCTAGACCTTTACAAAGCGCTTTAGAGTATGTATTTTTTGCCCAAAATTGTTGTCATGATACCTCCTCCTTGGTAGACAGGTACATAATGGTCAGCATGCCAAGCATTACCTTCAGTGGGTTCAGCAACAAGCTTCTCCAGCCTACAAAGAATATCAGAAATATGAGCCAAAATATGGAGGAAGCAAAAGATCTTCCCTGAGCAGCATTAAAATTATATACAATAGAAATAAGAACAAGAGGTCTATACATAAATAATACCAGTCTATCTAAATGAATTTCGAACCAAATGCACATAGATTGTCACAATCATCATTAGTGTTGTGATGCAGCTTGTAACAACATGGCAGTCAAGACTCACAATTTCTTACGCCCGGCCAAATTTGGTGCTGCTCTTTTGATATATTCTACTCTTTTTTCAAGTGATAAGGGCCTTAAGTGCAAGACAAGTTTGTGGCAGTCCAATTGGCAGTTTGTGCAAATGCCCCGCTCAATTTTAAACAGTTCCTGAAAACGGCATATCAGGAGTACTCAGGATACGTACATGATGACATCAAGAGTTCAGACAAAATAAATAGGAGTTTGGCAATAAAATCCCAACTCATCACAGAAAAAGGTACATTCATAACGTTTTACAATTTGCATTAGGTCCTTACACGACGGAGGAATCTGTTGCTAGTTCGTGAGCGGTATTCTTCAGAGCAGCTCAGGTTACAAAAGAGATCCTCAAAGAATTCGGGTTTGTTGGCATTGGAGCTCCTAAACATAGGGAAACAACATAAGCATGTAGATCACATCAATTTTTTTTCGAGATGAGCATAATTTTTTATTGAATGAAAAGGTAAAGATAAACAACCCAAAAACTGGTATAAAAAATGCTTGAATTTGTGCTTACTTGCAGGGATTTTGACAAAGTTTACAAAGGGGTTCGTCCAATGTGGACCAAGCCTGCACATATACTTGGTCCTTTTTCCTGTTACCAACAAGCGAGACCTGCTTCCACACTGCATCTGGTGGTAAAGGAAGGCTTATTTCACACAACGGAGTATTCCGCCTCTTACTTCCACCTTTCAGCAATCCCTATGTATAAGGAAGAAAAATAAAGACAATAAGAACCTATCTGTAGTAACCAAAGCAGTGAGTTGAAGAATGTAAAAAGCACTGAACAAACCTTATTATCATGGTTGGCACTTTCACACAAATATAAAAGTTCAGCAGATAAAGGAAGTTGAAGAGGCTTCCCAAACAATTTCCTTTTGTCTACGCGTCTCAGGTTATTCCACTCATCAATGAAGATGAGAAGAGCATCCCGACATGCAGGATTTTCCTTTATGAATCCAGAAACATATTTGCTACATCCAGAAATTATCTCCTCAGGCTGAAAATTCTCAGAAAGTGGTTTTGGCCTTGAGTCTACCCCTGGGATGCATATCCATAAGTGGATTCTCCCAGTATACTGACTCACCTAGAAAAATGTAAAGCAAATATAATAACACTTTTCAATTCAAGTGAACGAAGTTAGTGAAATAAAGATGAATATAGACTGACAATAAAATGAAGAGCACGGAAGGACAATCAAAGAAAACAACAATTCTTAATGAATGAACTCCAGAAACTAGATGGTGTAAGTTAGAGATTCAATCAAACACATTTTAAGTGTAAAGCCTTTCAGTACGTAGAAAGGCTGTTTTTATGGAATGAATCTAGTATTTCAAGGTCAAGTTTCTTTTCACTATGGAATGACTTGAGGCCAAGGACCATGCCTCTCACTTTATTGAGTGTTGATCCATTGCCTAGAAGGAAGGGGCATGTTTAGGTTCCGATTCACAAAATACACACTAAGGGTATAGCGGTCTTTTCCCGAAAGCTTTGCCAGTTTGATCTACTTAACGATATTCATGATTCATTTTGTTCCCTGCAAGAGCTTTCAGATATAGTTGAATGAAGCTGAATATGTGTGCTTCTTGAGAGGGAGTCCAAAGGGTATTATAGCCTTTAACCATATCAATTCCTTTGTCCATTTCCCTATTCAAACCTTACACATTCTCTCAGTAACCACAAAATCAACACATAAATCCTGACCCCTAAAGCATTGCAACTAAGAATGGGTGTGCAGTGAGTGCTATTTTGTCTTTTCACACTTGAAATACTAAGAAGCACGCTTGCCACTTTTTACACTGTTAAATCTTGGGCAACGGAGTTGTCATTCCAGAACAACTAAAACCATCTGTACAAGATAAGTGACAAGCCCACAATCCCCAGCTGATCAGCAAAGTGCAAGGTCACCTCAAACCACAAATTTTGAGAGTTAATCAGTGAGTCAGATGGAATATTACAAGATTTTATTATTCTAATATACCCAGTAGTCATCCACATACACTTAGCATGCCAGTCATTACCAAAGTATTGTTTGAATATAAAAAAAAGATGAGATTCTTTGGAAGAGCATAAAATATAAAAAGCCAACCGACCAATTTGCTAACATATGAATAAGTGAAATGACACTAAACATGAGGGCAAAAAAGTTAAAGCACTTCAATTTCCACACTTAAGAACACAAGTCATGATAGTCTGAGGTTGACAAATTATTTCTGAATTACCAGTAGAATGGATATAAGCATAGATGAGAAATAATTAAAAAAAAAAAGTCAAAAGTACTTGCCCTATTTATATCATACCTCAAAACGAAGATTGTCCGTTTGGATGGAGCTGCCTACTTCAGATGTTTCATCAGGCTTGCGATCAAATTCCTTTTGTGTTCCATGTAATGTATCTTCATCAGTCTGCATAATGCATTGAAAACAATGCAAAAAGAAAAAACTTTAGCTGAACAATGCTCATGAAGTTTTCTTATGCATTCGGTAAGCCACACTTTCCCTAAGCATAATATTAATTGAATTATTGCATTTACCGTATCAGAATCATTGGTTGCTTCACTCTCTGGCATGAAGCGCTGTGGAGATTTCTCCTCAATTACTGCTGCACCAGAAACAGAATATGGAGTTCCAAATGTACTTCTGTCCATGTCATTTGAGTTCCAAACATGAGAGACCTGCAAATTCATGCATAGAAGCAGTAATTTATATTAAAAAAAAAGCGCACTGCGCGAAATAAAAGGGAATGTACTCAAAGGTGCTCAGAAAGCACCAAGATGTAGGTAGCCATGTAGGTCACTCAAATCTAATCATATAGCCCTTAAAATAAATTAGATTCGGTACTTGTGATCGAACCAAGAACACCGGTGAGCATGTCTGTTAGAAAACACAGACCTAATTAAAACACTACCTATAGGCCAACCTAGGACAGACATTCAAGAAGGAAACTGATGGAACATTTTTAAGGTTCTTAAAAAGAAATTGGATTTAGGAACAAACATCCACAAATACTTAGAGTATTACTGAGTCATGGGAAGTCAATAATCAAATGCCTAAGAAGAAGATGTTAAAGAGTATTTTTCCATGACATACTGAGGAAATTAAAAACAATTTGATAATAATTAATATAGTAAATAGGATATAGTATACATAAAAATACCTCTAGTGCTGGTACTGCATCATACTTGCCATTAGTTGTTGATGACACACGAAATAGACTCTTGTTTAACCTTTGCCAACGCGATTCATCAGAGGTATCCTAAAATACGAATAAATATCATAAAAGGTGGGAACTTGCAAGTAGTAAAGGCAAGAAAAACATATGAAGTGAGAAAAGAGAAGAATTGAAGAAACACAAACCATTGCAGAAAAAATGTAAACATTGACTGCTTTTGTCTGCCCTTGCCTATGTGCTCTATCCTCAGCCTGAGAAGTCAGATAAAACAGGAAAAGAATCTATTCAAACTAGAGAGTAAGGGGCGAAATCAAACTTGCCTTGTCTACTTCTGTCTTGAAGTTGATGGACAGCAAAGCAGAAGGTGAACATAAATGGCATGCAAAAGAGACTTTTTCCCTTTACAAGTAGTACCAAATTGTATTATGTCAGTTTTCAGCCTGGATCATACTGAGAAATGACTGGGTTGCTCTAATTCAAGCAAAACAGTAACTTCAATTTCTTTTATTTTTAGTGAAGTTTTAATTTCTTATATTGTCCAATCATTTTGAAGATCAGAAGGAAAAATATCATGAAATGATCTATCTATGACTATAGCTACAAGAAACCAACAGAAACTTTTAAGCCTGGATCATACTCAGTAATGACTAGGGTTGCTCTAATTAGAGCAAAACAGTAACTTTAATTTCTTTCATTTTTGACACAGCTATAATTTCTTATATTATCCAATCACTTTGAAGAGCAAAAGGAATATGATCATGAAATGATCTATCTATGACTATGACTACAAGAAACCAGGGACAGAAACAGAAAATGTAATGAATAAAAACATTTCCATTCAGTTGTTTCAAGTGTGGGTATTTCCTTTAAGCTACACAAAAGGATCAAACTAAGTATTTTTTGTCAGTAACATGGGATTCAATATATTCTTGACATAAATGAATATTTGGGACAAAGGCAAAACCACAGAGAAACTACATGCCTCGTTTGATGATTGAAAAGCCTTGACAGCAGATTGCCGATCCACATCAAGTGTCTTCCCGTCTATTCGAACAAATCCAATGCCTTTGTCACATAAGAATTCCTAAAAATGATTTTCACAGTAATAAGTTATAGTGATGAAGATCACCAAATCTTAAGCAAGAATGCTAATACATCACCTAGCCAGCATAACTCTAGAAAAATGACAAAATAATGAAGGAAAGAAGAAATTGCATAGTACGGTTCAGCTTATTTTCTAACAGAAATGCTATTTATGATGAGATGTAAATGAATCAAATTAAAGACTTTTGGAAGATATGGAGATTTGACATTTTTTCTTCCATTAAAAATTAATTTCTTCACTTATAATATAATTCCACATTTTATAGAATTTTATTGTGCTACTTTATTAATATGATTTTCATTTTCATAATTGACTTGACATGTCCCCTTGCTAAAAACGAAGATTAGGTTTCCTAGATGTAGTCTAGTTTCTATTTCTATAACAATCCTCAAATTAACATCCTTAGTTTGAGCATATTAGTCAATGGCAAGGGGTAAAATGATGATTGTTCAGCTTGAATATGAAAAGAGGATTCTTTAAAATCTTCAACCTCTGTGAACCATATATTCTTCTTTTCCTCACTTTTCTTCTCTTCCACCCTTCATTAACTTTCATACTCCCTATATTTTGCCTACTATATTCTCTTTTTTCCCATCTCTTCTCTTCCCTCTCAAAAACTATTTTGCATAAGTATACTTCATAGTAGAATGGTCATGAACTTCAAAATACACCTAAAGAAGGGTAACATACATACTCGAATCATCTAAAGCACTTGCCATCCATTAAAAGGAAAAGGTCAACCTGGTATCAGCTCAAGTCTAAGTGGGATTCCGGGCAATTACATATGGATTACAAAGAGATTGGGCCCCGTCTCAAAGATTTGATGGAATGGCCCACCCCACCCAAGAGCGCAAACTACAATTTTAGTCAGAGTTTTCAGATTTGACAGCCATTAACGGTACGAGACCAATCTATTCTCACCTGTATTTTATCAAACTGGTATAATCTATCTTGACAGCCATTAACCGGTATGAGATTAAGCTATTCTCACCTGTATTTTATCAAATACAATGACGTGATGTGCAAATATTATCATTTTATGACCACTGGAATTCATGTCAGCATTTCCCATTCTATCAACTTCAGTAGCAATTGGGTGCAGGGAAAGCCACTGAAGAAATCCAGGGACCTTTGCAATACCAAGCTCTTGAGGAGAGAGATTCTTTGAACACTTGTTATCATCAGTATCTGAGAAAGAGGATAACATTATGCAGTCAAATTAGAAGCTACATGATCATAACTGTTAAAGCAAACAATCAATCTTTGTGAAAATCCTTCAATAGAGCCAACATTGGCATCTGCCACAATTTTTCAACTTCAAAATTCAAAAGATGAAAGCAGTAATTATTGCATTTTTATCTACTCATTTGCATCCATTATAAATAACATATACACGGCACACTTCTTCAGATCATGCCCGTATATCATTCCCATTACATCAGAATCATTTCATCAAAACATATATAAACTTGCATGTCTACACCCCAGGTAACAATTTACAGGAAATAGCAATTTTGCAAACACCTCTCTAACATATGATGTTAACAAAGACCATCCTGATAATGCATTCAACAGTTTTCCACTTCCAACGATTTATCCAATGTCTAAGAATGTCTAGCTATTATTATTTTCCTACCCTTGGTAAAAGGGCAGGTTCTCGTAAGTTAAGTCCATAATAGCAAACAGATATAAAATTAAACTGAGGAATAAGAAAGACTACGAAAATAAAAGAACAAGAAAACATGCAGAATTTCATTGCTTATAAAACTTTATAGATAGTAACCGCACAACCGAAAGAAAAAAAAAGCTTCAGTTCTAGGGTTTGAGATGCCCTTTACATTATCACTATAAGATAAATCAGAGACAATAACATTTTCACATTCAGCTAAAGAAACATTCTAGAAAAGCTATTTGCCATTCGTGTGAAATGCAGCATTAGTACTTGGCGTTCAAAAAATTGTAATTTTGTGTCCATATGCCACTTATCATCACACAAACATGAGAAATTGAGGGAACAGCCTCATGTACACTAATATGAACAATAAAATGCAAATTTGACATGCATCATCTTTTACTGTTCAGCTTTGGGATGTCATTTTTCATTGAAAAGCTTTTGTATGCTCTTCTAAGGTTCAATGCTCCACATTAAAAATAAAAATTATACCATCTGCTTTATCATATATATCTGAAGGCATATCTTGTTTGTCATCACCAGTCCCAGTCAAACCACCATGCTTTCCAACAGCCTCCTTTGCTAATATAATATCTGATTTTTTCAGTAACAGCCTGATAATTTGTCTACGTTTGGGGGGCAACTGAACAAGCAAATTCTCTTTCAAGCGTCTGATCTACATAAAGCAGGCAAGGAAACAATTAGTCAAGATCTTGTCGAGTCAATATAATTTAGCCTATACGGCTATGCTATATCTCACTCATGACCAAGACCAACAACATCAAGCATCATTAACGTGGAGTACTTAGTACTTGAACGATAGCCAACTTGGTAGATTATATGAATATGGTCAATATCCACAGTAAGTATCTTTCAATTCTTTCTGTAATACTCTCAAATGCTTGGTACGGCAGAAATCAATCATGTTTAATGAATTCGGTTGTGTGCAACCTTCAAGTTAACAATTATATAATTTAGGTATAGTTTCTAGTTGCAACAACTAATATATTAGACCATGTAAGCTAGAATTAGACAGCTGGATTTATTGCTTCTAAAGATATTTCATTAGCCTTCTGTAAATACTAGTTTTTATGTAAGAAAAATAATTGGGGTTAGAAGTCTGATCATGTAGAGCTGAACAGAAGCATTAACATAAAAAAAAATGCAGGACGAGAACAAACCATAACAGTCTGACGAAGTAAAACACTCAACTCCTGTAAACGGCAGCCTTGCGAATAGTCCTGTAATTCATGAAACTAGTTAGGATATTACAGCATTCCTTGTATAGGTTGTAATTTTACTCATATATAAGACTTCAATACACTCTTAGCACGTTGACAACATGAGTTGATATATTACGAGTGACAACTTCTAACATACAACTATTAATAACATCATCAAAGAACAACAGAAAAGAAAGTTTGGTACTGGCAACATAGTGCAATAAAAAAGTACAGCAACATCTAATAAACCTGTATGCTTTTCTTACAAGATCAGGTTCATATACAAGAATGAAAATGAATTCTGAAATTAAATATATGCCTTCAATAAACCACATAGCAGTTCTATAAAAGGAAGGTCTTACCCAATAAGATTTCCCTTGAGAATCTTCAACCACTTTCATAGAGCAATAAGTTTTGGCAAACTCATACTTGGTCTTTCCCAACAAACCAGGCCTAAATAATAATTGAAATTAGTCAAAATGATGTTCTTACTGCAAGAGATGCATGGACAAACCATATGAGATTCTGGAACAGCTCACCATAGTATATTTATTTGATGGTATATGTCAAATGGCCTATGAACACCTAGCAGGAACGTCGTCAATATTAACATCCAGGACCAACTCAAATACAACAGCTTAATAAGATTCAAAACACAAAAGGTGTCAATATGAACATAGTCTAGCATCAGTTTGCTATTAGAAATAATGCCTATATTACGACCTTGACAGGGAAGGGGTTCCTGAAAGTAGAATAACACGTTTGATCTTGGTTGCCATATCAAGAGCAGCTTTTATCTGTCAAAGAAGAAAGAAAGGGAGGTAATGATTAATGTAAGCCCCATTGAGTTTTCAACCCAGCCAAAACACACTCACAGTAGGTAGAGTTGCTAGAGTTGGATGGACCTCCTATCAGAACCACATCATGGACCTTAAACATAATCATGTAAATATGAATGCATTCACTAGATGCTGAACCAACAGATATTCAAGTTAACCAAAAAATATCACTTTTTTTTACGAAGATAGAAGAGTATGTGCCAAAGAAACATTTTTAAGAAAACAACAACATAAGCATCCTGAAGAATGTATTCATATACTTTCACTAAATTGCACTATGTATATTAGACATTCCAAGCAAAATTAGGACTCTTACACACAGAAGTTTGCCACTCTATAGTGCTTATATAGGTGACATGATATACCTCTCCGATTTCTTCTTTCTTCCATTTCCATTTCCAGCATTCCATTTCCAGCATGCTCTTTTGCAGTCGACAAAGCATTGTGTATGATGTCACCACAACTCGTGGAAGTCTTGGCAAGTTAGCAGGATTGTTTTGATGCCCACAAACTGATAATAGCTATGAGTTTAACATTAGCTGAGGTAAAAGGGATTCAAACATGCATTATCTTCAACTTAAGCTCTAAGACTAAGATGAAGCTTGTTGTATATTGACTTTAAGAACTAAAATATTCCTTTATGCAGGCTTGTCATTATGTAAACATCAGCTCATTCAACAGTTCCTAAGAACAATGCAAATTTCGATGAAGGAATGTGGATGATGTGCAAAACAATTACCGAGATGAATATCTGATGGCAAGCAAGTGGGAAGCCAATGCTCTAGTTCTTCAGCCCATGCATACCGCAGGATAGCTGGGCAAACAACTAGTATTGATCCTTCATCAGCAAAACAGCTAGCGATGGCGATGGCCTGTAAAATAAAATAAGGCCAAAAAAAATCCGATAAGATATTGCAAACAATTGTGAGCATAAAAAGTTACACACAAAAAAAGTATTGCAGTAGCATCTGTTACTAGTTTTACCATAAAATCGCAATAGCCTAGAAATTGAATACAAAATCAGTATAATAGATTGCACAGCCCATATACTACCTGAAGGGTCTTACCAAGCCCCATTTCGTCAGCAATCAGACACCTACCACCCCTCCGCAAACCAAATCTTAAGCCATCAAACTGGAAAGGCATCAACGTATCCAACAATTTTTTAGGTAGTTTACTTATCAATTCTTCAACTTTTTCATCAGACAGATGTTCTGGCCTGCATGGTATCCATCGCTGCGAGTCATATGAATGGGAAAACTTCTCCAAAACATTATACGTAGTCCAGGGTATTTCTTCAATCTCAACAATATCTTTGTAGCTCTTCAAACATTTGAGAGAAACTTCGTAATCCCTAAGCTTATAAACAGATGCCTTTCCACCATCATGGATTTGTGTAAAATGTGATGACATGACCTGCCAACAAGAAATATAATATGTTTCAAATGCCTTTTTCAGTATGCACTCAGACCGCCAACTGACTTACTACATTCAGTTCAATAGCTTTGAAGAAAATTGAACACGGCACTAAAAGAGAAGCATTCCAAGTGTGAGTTTCTACAGTTAAAAAAAAAAAAAAAAAGAATATGGAATCTAATTTCCAAGTATCAAATAAATTGCTCTGAACATCTGCTTATCATTACCTCAATTGCCTAATATACAGCTCGCAGATAGGCTATTTTTTAAATTGCAATAACTCTCAAAGGCATCCTCGGCCCACCCAGCAATCGAAACATCATTAGCATCATTCCTAGAAATGCAAAATCTTCCAATCATGTGAACAGAGAAAACTGTGATCATGAAGCATCGAGAGGGAAGAAAAAGCCATACATTGGAAAGCCATTGCTCCAATTTAGCAAAGCACGTTTCTGCACCTGGATAAGAAAACCCTTCAACGGCTTCTGGGGCGATGGAGAACGAATCCGGCGAGCAGATTTCAAACTTGAGCCGGAATCTTTCGGGCAAACGGGCATCTGGGTTTTGAGCAGAAATATCGTCTATGCAAAGGGACGATGACGACGGTTTCGGCACTGGTTCGAAGGAAAGAGAAGGAAAGGGGTGGGAAGAAGAGAGTTTACGGCATTTAAAGACACCCCAAATAGGGTTTTGGAATCGCGATACACAGTCTTGGAGTTTGGAAGATTGTTGAATTTCCCCAAGAAATGCTTTGCGTTTGGCTAGGGCTCTTAATCGGTTGGCCTCGGCCCTTTGCTTTTGCTCCTCCGTGAGCTCCAATGGCGATGGAGGAGAAGGCCGTTCTTCCATGTGGGTCATGAACGAGAGAGGGAGATTTTCGAATGAAGTTGAAAGAGGCGGGTCGAATTGAGGGAAGGAGTTGCGTGACAATACGAAATCACGGCTCCGTGGTTCACCGAGTTGGTTCAGGTCAGGGACTACTTTCCACTAGCCGGCAAAATCATCCGTTCCACTTTCGCATTCCATTTTTATATTCTACATGGATTTTAAATATCAAACTAATACGAGTATTAAATAAAATTAAATTACATTCATATGGTAAACAAGTATATGTGCATAAATTTATATCTTAAAAATTATATTATTAAATATTTTTCACAAATTAAGAGAATAATTTTCTTACAAAATATTATCCTTTTAATTTTCAAAAAATATTTAATATAATTTTTAAGCTAAAAAATTTGACATAGGTATTTGAAATATAAACATAACTTTTTTCAAAATTAATAATAATTTAATATTTTTAACTACGTGGAATACAAAAGTAAAACATAAAACTTGAATAGAAGATTTATCGAGTCACTAGCCACCGCTACAAAATTAATCAAAAAAATAATGATGATGATGATTATTATAAAATCCCCATGATATGTTTGGTGTGCCATGGCACGATACTGATATGTCAAGGCACAATGCCAAGGGAGTCATGACACGGCATCAAGTATGTCATGGCTCGCCACAATGAAAATCTTTTACACCTTTTTCCTAGTCCTCTCCCGTAGACCTTTTTTTCTTCTAATTAAACCATGTGGCATGAGTTATTATTTAAAATTGTTATTTAATACTCGATATTGACACTAATTAATTAAAGAATAATATGTACGTATAAATGAAATGTTGAAAGCATGAATTATACTTTCAACCAAAAAAAAAGCATGAATTAAACTAGAAACCTGACCGGCTAAAATTTAAACTAGTAATGGGCAATTAAAATAAGATGATATTAACTAGGGGACAAACAATATACGTAAGATCGAAACAAGTTAAAAGGCATCAACTTGCAAGGTATATATGTTCAAAAGCCTGAATCAATTTTGGTTTCACGAAGATATAATAGACGTTTACTTACAATTTTTTCATGATCTAGCATGTTAAAAGAAACCGAAACATACATAAGTACATAACGGAAGCTTTCTTCTCCTTCACAGGTTATAAGAAACCTTGATGATTTCAATGCATATATGTTCTGGTCCTATAGTGAACACATTTTTTGTTATTTACATCGTATTAACACTTAACAAGAAATAATTAGAAGTTTTTTAACTTGTTAAAGAGAAAATTTAAACCGAAATTTATGTGGTGGTCGAAACTTTCTTTAGGGTTGACTCGATCTTACAAACGCTTGAAATCTCACTAATTTTTCCATTGAAGGAAGTTAAAACCCTCGATAGAAAATTTTAGTCCAAAGAAGATTTATAAGTTAATTTATTTTGATGATAGAAAGATCTTTATGTTAATACTAGTGTAATACCCGTGCCTGGCACGGGATTTTCATAAAATTATTTTAGCATTAATTGTAGAGATTATGATATATTATTTCTATTCATTATATAATATATTACGATAACTAATAATAATATTATTATAACTAAGTCCGGATAAATATTGTTCTTTGTATATTTTGTGGTGAAAGCTAACATGGTGGCAATATGGAAGCTTTATTTCTTACATGTTTATAAATATATATATATATATATATATAATTAAGTTAATATGGGAAATTATTTGATCAATTAATTAAAAAATAAATATATAATATACGAAAGATTTCATATCAAATGATAGATAAGAAAAATTAAACATACAAAAGAAGTTATAAGAAGTCCGAAATTTTCAAATATATTTATTATCCGCGAAAAATAATTATGTAAATGTTTAAATAAATATCATAAAATTTGTATGATAGCATAAAAAAATATCCTAAAGATCTTCCTATATCTATCATATCCAAAAATAAAAGATTGTTTAATAATGATATTTTTATCCTATATTCTAAAAATATGGATAAGAATTTATCATATCCATATATAAAAGTTTATTTTTAAAAAAAAAAGAGGTAGTGTGGTCTAATCTAAAAGTGACATGTGTCGTTTAATAATTTTTTTAACCTCCGCTTTAGGTTATAGTTATGAAATTTTTGGCCAAAAGATTTTTACAATAATTTTGTTCATTAAATAGCAATTATAATTCTTTATATTAAATAATTAGTTAGGGCCAATGTGGCCCACTGAAAAAACTATAAAAAAAAATTCATGTAAATTGCCTATTATTAGACATCAATCTTAATTATTTATTTTAAATAATAACTCATGTCACATGTTAGAAAAAAGGGTCTAGGCGAGGGGACTAGGAAAATGGTGTAGAAGATCTTCGTTAGGCTCCCCAACCCTATTTGAAGTATAGCACGATTCCGAAAAATAATGATGGCTTCATAATAGTATGGTAGTATGAATTTATGTATCCTTCACAATTTTATTATAAAACTATTAATAATGTATATTTATGATATTATTGAGTACTTCCTCCGATTTATTGTATATGTCTTTTTAGCTTTCATTTTTCGTTACACAATTTATGTCTTTTTAACTATTTTAGTTTCTACTTTATATATTTGCTCTTGTAATTAATAATAGGTTATTAGTAGTGATTTTCAATAAAGTAGAAAAATAATGTAATAAATAAGAGTATATTAGTATTTTTAATATCTTTTTTAAAAAAATGTGTAAATTACTAAAAAGACAAATATTATGAAATAGAGGGAGTACAACCTAACAACAATATACTACACATAAACATTTTTTTCTTTTTCTTTTACATTTGAATGAATTCATTAATTTTTCAAAATAAAAAATCAGTTGTATAATTACTTTGAATTTGGATAAACAATGTAGAAGTTGTTGACGGCCAATTTAGTAATATTTTCCCTTCCCTTCGACCCAAAAAAAGTGATATTTTTCCTTTCTAGACGAGAGCAATGTGAGTCTTATGTATGGTCAACTTACTTGATTAGGCTACAAAAAGATGCAAATTGATATGTATTTTCTTACTTAAAAGGTTGAATTATATATAGTTTATCATATAAGCCTATATGCTAAATTTTGTCAAGCATAACAGCAAAAGGTTCTTATGAAGATTATTTTTATTAACACGTTTCTTCTTTGTTCGTCCATTGCTAGCTAGGACAATTAATCTCTTTTATTTCCTTTCGGTTTGATCGAACTTCTAAGTGCGTTTGTTTCTCTACTCGACTCCGACCCAAAGCCATTATATAGGTTGCATATACTGTAAATGAAATGAGTGTTAGACTTGCCCATATTTTATTTTGTTTAATTAAAGGACTTGCCAATATTTGATGAATTGATGGCATGTAAAAGTTACAACTTCTTCTTATGCCAATCTAAGAAGATGATCTTACCAAATGTTCATTGCTATGTACTATACAAGCACGACCTTAGAGCATCGTACGTCTAAAGTAAAAGGGCTAGCTAAAAGTATGAGATGACTCAAATTATTTGATTAATATAGGCAATGAATAGTACAAATTCTGTCTCACATAGGGTAGCCTGGTGATAAGAGGCATGGGGGATGTTGGGAGTTCCCAAGTTCGATCCTTGTCTCTGTCCTTACACTTGGATAAAAATTAAAATCAAGTCTCACCATTCTTTCTAGCACTAGGTTGAGCCGGGCATTCTTCCTACCACTAGGTCGAGCCGATCGGTACAAGCCGGTTTACTTGGTTCGTGCGCTTTACTGGCTAGTTTACGAACCTGGAGTTTATCACCAAAGGTGGGTCCCTCGTTAAAAATATAATACAAATTGCGTGTATTTTGAAAATAGCAAATGTTAATTTGAATTCTATCGCGATTCAATCTATCGAGTAGGGGAGTGAATTACCAAAAATTATGGTCAAATGTTGATGGGCTATAACGTTCCCGTTTTCAAGTCATAAATTTCTATAAACAAACGGGCCCTAAAAATCTAAAAACAAACGAAAAAGCAAATGCTCGGATTGGGAAATTAAAACACTCTTAACTAAAAACAAACGAAATAGCAAACACTCAATTGGATCAATCGATTTGCACGAAAACTAGAAGAACATATATCACGCGGAATAAAAATAGAGGAAGAAATAAACTCAACAGAATTTCAGAGAATCCATACACGCATATCATCAAATCTTCATATTAGAGGCTTTTGGTGACATGAAGGAAGAACAAGTAAAGAAAATCAAAATCAAAATACAAATACAAACACGCTTAATGACTTTATTCATGACGAACTGCAAAAGAGGAAAAACGACTTCATTCACCAAAACCTGATTCAGTCTTTTATCATTTTCATCTTCGATAAAGTTTGGTGGATCGATAATCTGGGAGTTGTGCAGTAATGGGCCTAGAACACAAGTACAATGAGGTTCCAACCCAAAAACATATGACAATGAGTGGAGTGACTCTTAAGCTTATATACTAGGCAATTATAGTTTCCAATATCAGAACTGTCTAGACCAGTTGATACTTGGACACAAATCGATCAAGGCTTAGCGAACCGTCACAATTGGACCGTTAGCTCTTGTATTGGGCAGGTTGCTTGAATATGCTCATAAGGTCAACAAGTCCGAACAAATCCCTCAAAGCTCGCGAACCGCCACTTTTGGGACTCGGTCACTCCTTTATTCGACGGACTACTTGAACATGCCCATAAGTTAGCAAGCCTGAAGAGGACTGGAGAAAATAAACCCACGGTGAAACCCGCTCTAATACCACGATAAAATCTGGTGGGCCGATAATATATGGGTCTTTCGATAATGGGCCTAGAACATTAGCCCAATGAGGTTCCAACCCAAAACCATATGACAATGGGTGGAGTAACTTTTAAGCTTATATACTAGGCAGTTGTAGTTTTCGAATTTAGATGCTTAAGTGCAACTGTCTAGGCTAGTTGACAATTGGACACAAATTCCTCGACGCTTAGCAAACCGTCACAATTGGATCGAAAACTCCTGTATTGGACAAGCTGTTTGAATATGCTCATTGTGCTGACAAGTCTGAAAAAATTCCTCAAGGACCACGAACCGCCACTTTTGGATCTTGGTCGCTCCTTTATTGGGTAGACTGTCTAAACGGGTTCGTGAAGCATGCAAGCCCAAAGAAGACTCTGGGAAATAAACCCACAGAGAAACCTACTCCGATACCATGATAAAGTTCGATGGGTCGGTAATCTGGGGGTCGTGCGGTAATGGACCTAGTACACAAGTCTGATCAAGTTCCAACCCAAAACCATATGGCAATGGGTGGAGTAACTCTTGAACTTATATACTATGCAATTGTTTTTCCCAAATTCAAACCCTCAAGGGCAACTGTTTGGACCAGTTGACACTTGGGCACAAATCCCTCAAGGCTTAGCGAATCGTCACAATTGGATCGACAACTCCTATTTGGACAAGCTACTTGAATATGCTCATTGTAAGGCCCCAAGCCTTTAGAAACATTGTCTCATGCCAATCTGAAACTTCACAGAAGGTACATCTTGATACTACTCTCACCCCTGCACGGTTAACTTTTAAGTTTTTTGTCCTCACTTGAACCCAAAAAGGAAGAGCTCTTATTGACATGGGGAGCACCTCAATCTCTTACAAATTATCGAGGTGTTACAATCTTTCCCACTTAAAAATTTGACGTCATCGTCAAGGCCCAAGGATCGCCCTTCGGGTTGAGTGACTATCCTCCATTCCAATCCATCTCGTACCCGGAGTCGGATCTAATACCCTTGTAAACATCTAGTTCTCTAGAATCAAATGTTGCAATAATAGGCCGTTGAGAAACAACTTGTCTCATTGCATACACATTTAATGTAGGGATTAATACAAAGTCGTCAATTGAAATGACTGGTTCATATCCCTCCCCAAAACCAATTGCGCCACACATAAATGGATTGATAGCTTGAGATGTGAGGCCACTAGCCTTTTACATAAAATATAAAGCATGGATTTCGAAACCAGTTATAAACAGATTATAGTCCAAAAGCTCTTGAATAGACAATCGAATTCTTCTCCCAATCTTGATAGCAATTACAGCTTATGAAGCAACAACAAATGAAAATGCATAACATGTCGCAGTATCTTGTTGGTCCATAGTCCCTACAAAAAACACATTCTTCGACCTCCAATCAACCGCCTTCGGTGGATGGATATCATTATAGACAAAGAGGGCATTATTAAGCTTCATAAATGGAGCTTTCTTAAACCACATTTTGGGTCCATGACTAATGGAACTGGATGCAATTGGCAAAAGTCGCTTAAGAAAAAACATCTTAGCAGATTAGAAGCAAAGAACTATATCAAATTGTAAGCGCCAATGTCCAAATCACATGCAGCTGGGGTAGAAGAAGAATTTGCAACTGATCCAATGTGTTTTCAGTTTTAATGATTTCAGTTTATCCTAAAGTTGGGGTAGATGAAGCATTAGCAGATGATCTAATAACTTCATCCTTTTACCACTTGGCGAGCAATGGGCTTCAGTTGAAATTCTTGTCGCCAAACCACCACTTTTGGGACTTAGTTGCTCCTTTATTGGGCAGACTGTCTAAATGGGCCCGTGAAGCCAGCAAGTCCGAAGAAGAGTCCAAGAAATAAACCCACACATAATTGGCTCTGATACCACGATAAAGTCCAATGGGTCGATAATCTAGGTGTCGTGCAGTAATAGGTATAGCACACAAGCCCAAAGAGGTTTCAACCCAAGATGCTTTCTTTCCTTGTAAAGGTGGTTCAAAATCCAAAATTCATAGAGAGTGTTGTGGAAATGAATAAGCAATCTTTAAGAAGAACAAGGAGAAACATTGTGAAGCAAAAAACACAAGAACAAGTAAGACCATTGCCCTTTCAAACTGAGTAAGTGGAAGCTCATGAGCTTATTACTAGTGCTCCAATACAATTTGGGGGGAGTGGGTATTTAAATCCTGAAAATGGAGAGTTTTTAAGCCTTGAATCTAGCCACTTTGTTAATTGTCCTGAAGATTTGGGGACAGATAAGAGTTTTGCTGAGGATTTCAGCTGCAATTAAAGAGGAGAAATGTTTTAGGATGGTTGAAAGCTACAATTTTGCAGTAAGTGGAGCCTTTTTCTCAGATGAGATTTTGGATGCTTCTGAGTTGAGTGATCTTATTATGTATGATTAATTCCTATGGGGTTGATTTGTAACTCCCATACTTTTGTGTGTTACAATCTTCATTTTTTGCAATGTATGAAGTATAATCAATAATGTTTTTTGACTCTCCAATCCCCAATGGTATTTGAGTTCTCTTTGGAAAGTAGATTATGCTACAAAGTTTCGATGTTTTGGAATAAAGGATATCTAATAAATGTTAGTGTGTTACTAGCTTGTGTAACACAATAACATGCAGTGGCGGACCCAGGAGGGCTTGAGGGGGCGGCCGCCCACCCTTCCCCCCGGAGAGCCACCGGAAGTGCCCAACGACGTGAAGGAATAAGCTGTAAATAGCCCCTGCTTGAAGATATGAAAATGGCAAAAGAGAGAGTTGGGGAAGACGGAGAGAAAGCCAACCTAATTTCATTTTAGCTTTTGATTTTAAAAACACACTAAAACGGTATCGTTTTGTACTATTTAAACTAAAACGATCGCGTTTTGATGCAAATTTTTACACGCATAATTTATTATTTTAAAATAAACTCAGAAATAAGTAGCTAGGCTACTGTGTCATAGCTGCTATAAGCCTACTATTACCTATATAGCACTATAGCAGCATCTTCTTGAGACTTGTGGTCTCGATTTTGTAATATCGTCTTTATTGGAATATAGGGTAAAAGTTAGCTTGCAATGCATTAAAATTTGTGCTTGGATTTACCGTATTTTATTTTCGAATATCTATTTAATTGAATTGATTATTAGTAGTTTAATTTATTTTGATTAGATTAATTTGTTTAAATAGGATTATTTTTTCTTTAGATTTATAACAAATTTAAATATTTAATGCTTTAGACTTATGAACAAATTTATTTTATTTTTTTGGTAAAGGAACAAATTTATTATATAGGGTAAAAGTAATAAATTTTAACTAGTAAGTTTTCCATCAAATTATTTTTATGAAAATTCAAATGTTTATAATGTCAATATATGTAATTAATTTACTATAAACAATGTATTATGATTTACTTATTCTAATTCTTTAACATGTAATTTTTTCACTAGTATTTTTAATTTCTTTATGTTTATTTGAACAATTATATTATGACATGAGTTATCTTAAGTAATCTCGCCTCCCTTCCGAAAATTTCTGGGTCCGCCACTGATAACATGGATAACTCTTAAGCCTAAATACGAGGTAATTGTAGTTCCCAATTTCAAATATAGGATAACTCTCAACAATCTTCAATTAGCACCGGGTTCTGCATCTCCTCATCCTTCTTCAAAATCTTCATGGTCAGCTCAACTAATTTCTTTATGATTAGAGGTGCAGCTCTCTTTACACTCCAAAAATTTAGCTCCAAACCTTGTCATTGCACTCTATTTCTTTCTTCTTCTTTTTGGATGTTTTGAGGGAGATGTAATAATGGGTTTAGTAATGCCTATTTTTATAGAGGAAGAGAAGGCGAAGAGGCAACTAAGAATTGGAAAATTAAATTTTGGAATATATTTTCAAGTTTCATTCAAATACTTTATTTGAGCATATTAAGTTTAATATGATGCTTCTAGAATTTATATGTTATATAATCGTATTGTAATATATTTTTTATTTTTAGCAAATAACTGTATTATTGCAGGTTGTGTAGTGGATTTCACCGAAATACATATCTAATCCAAACTACATGTATATACCATGTAGTAGATGATTATATATGAAGCTAATCTAACCTACTTGTAATTAAATTGTGTTTTCTCGTGTAATAAATGCTACACAAAATGAAGGCAAAGTGACTAGTCTAAATAAATTAAGATTGTCCATATAATTATAACAACTTTTGAAAAATAGTTTAACATCATATAAATTTACACTTTTTGATATGCAAAATAAGAATAATTCTTGTTCGGTCCTCTCATGTTCTAGATTAGGCTTTCATTAAAGATAATTTAAAGACTAATGTCATGAGATACACATCTCATGTAAACCGGAGGTGATCCATTGAATCGATAACTAAGGTGATACCCAAAATTTTGATAATAATAGGATTTAAAAAACTATAAATTGTCATTTAGGAAGCCACAATTGTTTTAAAGGGGGTTGGACAATCCATTAAAGATAATTAAAAGCCTAATGCTATAGGAAACACATCTCATGTCAACCAACGGTGATCCCTCTTGGTCGATAACTAAGTTGATACTCAAACATTCTATATTTTTAATCAAAGCCCACCCTAAACCTACACCTATATATAACAATTTTTTACAAATTAGGCTCATGCACTCTCATTCTCCATTTACCTCCCACTCAAAAACTCTCCCAAAACCCTATCAAATTTTTTCCAAATTTCACTCTCAAATCTATAAATTTTACTCATCTTCTCGGATTTAAGGCTTGAAGATCAAATATATTAATTTTTAAGAGGTATTCCTCTTCAATTTTCATTCAAATTCAAGGAAAATAACCTTTATTTGAAACTTTTAGGGTTTAAATATATTTTGTTTAGATTTAGGTAAATATTATGATTTGTTATTGATTTTAATATGAAATTATGATATATGGATCAATTATAGTACATAAATGATCCAAAACGAGTAATAAACGGCCATGGACGATCGAGCCATGAAAATTCGTGGGCCGTTACGGATGTGGATCTCTCAACCGTTGCGATTGAGTGCTATTGAGTCGCAACGGCTGATGCCATATGCCATTTCCCATTTTTTGTCGTTCGATTTATATATTGGTATTGCAAATGTCGAAATGCTTAGAGACTGGTATAAAGACCTCGAAGGTTTGCTCGTCTTTATCGTCGCACCCATCGGATTGAGCACCCAAGAGTCGCAGGTGCGCCGGCTCTGGAGGTTTCGTTGGCCCTAGTTGCGCTGGCTCTAGAGGTTCCGTTGGCCCCGGTTGTGCCGTTTCTGAAAGTCCCGTTGACCTTGGGGGTCCATTCGGCGGCTCATCGCTTCCTGAGGGGACCTAAATGAGTCTTGTTTGATTCATCACAAGAGGAGGTGGGGAGCAACTCACAACACTCAAGTTCAACACCGACGATATTTACTCATGTTGTACCGATGGAGCACCCGATGCGGAGGTCAAGCTGTACCGCGTTCTCGTCGTGGTCAAGAGGTCTACGGGGGTGATGTAGACCCTACACCGGCTTCGACTAGGGCTACCATGCATAGTAGGAGGCATCTTTGACCAGATGAGCATCCTAAACCAGGAGGCCTGGAGCTTCCGAAGTTTCTTATAGGTTTTGAGCAACATATAGCCCACCACATCTACACCTGTAATATAATTCAATTGTTAAAGTATAGGAGAAATACTAGCAGATTGGCCACATACGGGAGATGATGCATGGCTTGATATTGCTAGGGACAACGGGCTTGCCCATCTGCAATTCATTATGCACCAACATGTTAATATTAGCCTTGTAAAGGCATTTATTGAGTGATGACATTTAGAGACCAGTTTTTTTTCATATGTCTTGGGTCAAGATGACGATTACACTACATGATGTGACACTCATTATCGGCCTTAAGATCGACAAGGATGTCGCTGTGCCAGATGGAGATGGTGGAGGTTCTCAGATTTTTCTCTCTTCATGACTCTTGGTTGTTGTTTTCGTCCCCAATCGAGTTTCTCTCTTCATGAATCTTTGTTTAAGTTACTTTCGAATAGTTTCAAATAATCATTTAGGGGTTTTCAAATTTGGGAGTTTATTACCTCAAATTATATGATTTGGCAATGTTTTTGTGTTCTTTTGGAGTGATTTTAATTGATTTCACTTGTCTACTTGCTTGTTTTGTGTGATTTCATTAAGTTAATACTTTTATTGTTCTTTAGATTTAAATATTCGTTGAGTAGTATTTTTCGAATGGTTTGTGTGTTTACTTTTTATGCACCTTCAATTGTGTTTTTATGAACCATCACTTGTATTTCCATGAACTGCAACTTAAGTTGCGACTTGGGTTTTCTTTTGCGGTTTTGTTACTTTGAAATGTATGAATTTGCAATGTTTTTGTGTTTTTATTTATGCTTTCATTGATTTGAAGCTTTTAATGTTTTGTGATATGATGCAAGAAAGCAAAATAGTCTTATTCTTAGTTATTTAGGTATTTTTTTGTGGTTTGGTTTAGAAGACTTACCTGGTCTGGCGGGCTCGTTAACGACCTTGGGGGGGTCATTACATAGGCGAACTGAGGCTTCGTTTTCATCCTCGTGCTCTTTTTCCTTGGTCACAGCACGATCTAGTAACGTCTTTCCGCTTCTTAGGTGTATTGCTGTAATTTGTCCTCTAGGGTTCTCCTCAGGGTGGCCCGGGAGTTGACCTTGAGGTCTTGGAATCTATGCAGCTAAGTTGACCTATTGGGAGTCAACACTCTTCTTCCAAATCTCGAATTCTCCCCACTTTGCTTGTACACCTTTCATCTGATTATTGAGGTTGGCACACACTCCATTAATTCCGTCATGGATGCCTTGGACCCAAGATGGAGGCTCTTGATATCTCGGAGGCCTATAAGGGGCGGGATTCCTGTCTTGTGGTGGAGGTGTTTGGCCTTGACCTTGATTGTAATTGCCCCAAGCGGGATAGTTGTTGTTCATGTCATAGTTGTTAGGCGAGTTTTTGTAATGACCTCTCATATAATGAGCATCAGATAGGTCTCAACGGCTCTAACCTGTTCAATGTTAGTGCAAGCAGAAGTACTATGGTTTTGAGAGCCACATTCTTGACAAAGTTGAGAGGTTTTAAGGAAACTTGCATGTGTCTTAAGCCGATTGATCTCATCTTGCATGAATTGGACTTTAACATCTGGATTAACATCACTATTTGGATTGTAAAGCCTCCTTTAAGGCTGGGGCGTTTGCTGTGTCCCATACATGGCATCATAATTGGTGAGTTTTCAAGCAACGCCCAGACATCTTCGGGATGCATCTCAATAAAACCGTAATCGGTGTGCAGGTTGATGCGGTTTTTCGTGTCAGCATTGATCCCTTGGAAGATGTTATCTTGGAGGACATATTGTGGTTGCCCATGGGTAGAGCATTGTCTAAGCATCTCCTTGAATATCTCTCATGTCTCCACAAATGTCTCATTAGGCAGCTGGTGGTAGGAGGTGATGTGTTTCCTTAGCTTCGTAGTTTTGGCAGGTGGGAAGAACTTTGTCATGAATAAGTCATGAAAAGCACTCCGCGACCTAACCAACCTAGGAGGTAGGCTCTCTAACCAGCTCAAGGCCTTTCATGTAAGGGCCACTTGAAAGCATTCAATTGAACATATTCTAAAGAGACACCGTCAACAACAATAGTGTCATATAAATCAGTAAAATTTCTAATATGCTCCATTAGGAACTCAGTGAGTTTTCCTTCAAACTGAGCCCTTTTTATCAAGGATTTTAATTGAGATTTGATCTCAAATTCTTTCTCTATTTTTGGGAGAACAATTGCTGATTCTGGCACCCTCAGTTCCGGGTGCATGTATTGCTTGACATTCCTTAGAATGGCATTGAATTGTTTCTGTAATTGAGTATGTTGTTCTTGTTCATGATCTCTATTAGCCTGGAGCCTCTCCATCTGGGCTCAGAGATCGGCCATCTATTGGGCTATTTCTTTAGGTGTTGCAACCATGGCACGGTTTTCTCGTCTCTTGCGATGAAGAATACGTTCAGGCTCAGAATAGTAGTCGGGTTGTTCAAATTTAGACTGACGTCTTCCTGCTTGCATAAACTGCGAAAACAAACAAAAGTAAACTAATTAGAAACTAAAAAGGGACATGGCTATTCCGAAACCCACAAAGCAACTAAACACAGCGCTATCGCTTCCCCGACAACGACGTCAATTTGTTGAGAGGGATTTACTTGACAACAAATAAATTTATAGTCAAGATCCCGCTGAGTATAGCAGAGTCAAGATCGTCCACGTGAAGCGATGTTGTGTATAATTACTAGACTAAAAAGCAAAGGAAATAACAAATAGAAGCAAAACAAAGCAAAACAATCACACTAACAGGGCTCGGTACCGACCTTGTCAAGGTCGGTAATGGGGTGCAATCAAAGACCAAAAACTAAGTAAACAACAAAACAAAGAGGAAATCTGCAAGTCGGTACCGACCTTAGGGAGCTCGGTAACGAGGTATCTGGGAATTAAAACTCAACTCACAAGTAAGAGAAATATCTAGGATAAGGGTCCACCACAACATAATCATGCAATTTCAAACAATATGAAACAAAAAAATCATGCCTTTAACAAAAAGTTATCAACTTTCGTTGAATAAACAAGCAAATCAATCAACTTTTATAAATCAATTCACTTTATCTACTTATTTTTATCCGAAGTTCTCAACTTTCGTCTCAAACTTTATCTCTATTCAAGTTCATAACTTTCTCTTTCGATCAAGTCATAAACATGAATTATTTCAACTTTCATCAAAGTATAAACACAAACAATTAGAAGAATAGATAAAAGGCATTCAATTTATTCAATCATATCATCATTTATGCATGATCATATTGGGTTTCTAACCCCAACCCTAGAATAAGAGACTACTCACTCAAGGTGGAAGTAAAACAAACAAAGCAATTAAAAGAAAACATAAATTGAATTGAAAATTGAAAACTTAATTGAATTCAAACACAAACTTGTCTTAGAACACAACTTAGAACACAAGAAAACTCCAACAATTCTCTTCCTTGTGCTTTAAGCTACAATCTTGTCTTCTAAACCCTAAAACCGTACATGAAACTAAAAACTAGGGAGAGAGCCCCTCAAACTTGTCTAAAACAAGGGTATTTATACTAAAACATCTATCTAAAAAGTTTCCTTAAAGATAAAAACTACTAAACTTAAAAGATCTCGGAAAAAAACATTAGAGGAATTGGCTGAAAATCACCCGTATAATATGCGATATTTCACTTAACCACCCCTATTTTGCGAAATTATAGAAAACCACCCTTATTTCACCCTCCGTTAGAATTTAACCACCCATTTTAGCCAGTCCGTCAACTCCGTCAAAAATATGCTGACATGGCAATTGTTTTTTACTTCTTTTTTTTTCTTTGTTTTTTCGGGCTTAGGTGGACAAATGATACAACATGCCATGTCACTCGGCCTTACCACATTGACCCATTTTTACCCATTTCCATCCAAATACCATAAGTTGAAATTAAACCGATCCAAATCCCACTCGTCTCTTTCACTGAGAGGACGACACACGACCTGAGATGGTTGGCACCATCTCCAGCCGCCCAAGCCTGTGCGCCACCACTTCGTCGCCTTCGATTCTCCTTCCTCCATCTCGTTCCTCCGTCCTGCCACTCGCACCATCTACCACCCAAGTCTGAAATTTGGGTTTATTTGCGAAATTAAATTGTGGGTTTTTTCATATCTCAAATCAAAACCCTAAAAATTAATAAAATCCCAAATCAGAACTACATAAACCACAATCAAATCTCAATTCAAAAATCCTAAAAATCCCAAATCAAAAACCTAAAAATTCAAATCAAAACCATATTTGCCAGAAAATCAATCTTACAAACCAAATATGCAAGTCCGATTAGGAGAAGCTTCGTCGAAGTCGTTCTTTGTCATTCGCATCGTTGCCGGGAGATTTGAAGTTTCATCGCCCGTTAGTGTTGGAGGTGAGTGGAGGAAGGAGGCGAGTGGAGGGACGTGACATTCTGTTGAGGAAGGAGGCGAGTGGAGAAGCTTCGTTGGAGGCGTCACATTCTGTTGAGGAAGGAGGCGGTGAGTTGAGGCGGCGACGATGGAGCTGGTGAGTGGAGGAGATGGAGTCGGCGAATGGAAGAGGGGTAAAGGGCTCAGATCCGATTTTGATGGAAGAGGGATGAGGGGTAGAAATAAGTCCATGTGGCAAGATTTGTCAAAAGAAAAATAAAAAAAATGCCATGTCACGCTTTTTTGACGGAATCAAACGGAAAATGATTTTGGGTGGTTAAAAATTAACGGAGCATATGATATGGGTGGTTTTAAATAATTATTCAAAATACGGGTGGTTAAGTGAAATATCGCATATTATACGGGTGGTTTTTAGCCAATTCCTCAAAACATTAATTGCACTAAGTTGTTCACGTTCCACCAACACGAAGACCGTGGTATCGACCCTATCAAAATCGGTATCGACATTGGAATTCCTCTTGAAAGCCTCGGTACCGACCCATGGAGGGTTGATATTGAGCATGAGTTGGCTTGACTTCTTATTTATTCTTCACTTCTCTCTTGGAATTTTTGGGATTTCTTCTAGTGTCTTCTCCTCCTCTTCTTTAGCATGCTCCTTTCCCAAGATCCTCGAATGCTTCCAAATCCGCTTTAAAAACACAAAAATGACGTAGTTTCCATACTTTTCACAAAAATATGCAAACTATATTAAAAAGACATACAACACATACAAAAACACAACTAAATAAGACTAAGCAACCTAGAAAAACATACTAAAACCAAGCTAAAAACACGGACATCAGTGCAAATGCCTCCCCCACTCCAAACCAACATTGAAGCAAATAAGGGTCACGTTTCACGGTTTACGCCCCCCCTAAAAACCAAAATTGACGCAAACAATTAGCAAATCATGCGAGAACTACTCATGAAATTCCATGGTAGGAATGAATGTCACTACTTGTATCACAACAAGACAAGTTCAGTTTGACTATGAACCTACATACTTGATATTTTGAACCTATACATTAAATATTTCGAACCATAAAATCAGAGATCGTGAACCCGAAAAAATTCGAACCTAAATAGTAAACACAATCAAATACAAACATCCATCAAATCAACCATACACACCCATTAAAGCTCAGCAAATATTTCTAATACTCAAAAACAAATCTTAGAGCCCTCCAAAATCGAAATCAAACCCTAGAAAATTTATTTATGGAAACCTTTTTGTTGTGATTTACTGGTTTATCCATGGATTCTATGAACTGAAATCCAATGTATGAAGCGAAATTGATGACTTTATGTAAGCTAGAAGGTGAAATTCCGAATTTATGGTGTGGTTTTGGCGTTGGATCTAGAGCGCTTTCTCCTTTGAAGAGGTTTTGGATATGGAGAACATCTAGTCTGAGTGAAATGTGAAGCGAGAGAGAGGCCTTTAGGTCAGATTTTCATAGAGGCTATTTTGGTCATTATTCAATTTGAATGGAAATTACATTTCGTGCCATCTTTAACGAACAACCCCTATTTTTCTCTTTTTTCCTAGAAAATTTTATTTTAATCTCGACCGTCCACACATATAATCTAACGCTCTAAAATTGCTCACATTTTTTACCCTATCATTTAAATGCAGTGAGCGTGACTCTCTAATTTAATATATATTTTGGTTTAAATTTATCTATACATTTTAAATTATACAATTACCACTAGACTTGTCAATCGGGTTGGGTCGGGCGGGTTGGGTTCGGTCATTTCGGGTTCGGGTTGAATCGGGTTCGGTTTCGTTATTGTTACGAGTCAATCGGATCGGGTTGTAACGGGTTTTCGGTCGGTTCAGGTTGATCAAGGGGTCAAAAATATCTTTTTATGATTATTAAAATCAATTTATAATTAAATAATATTATTTATTTATAATCTATTATTTTCATTTATTTTAATAATAAAATATATTATAATTTTAAAAATAAAATTTAAAAATTCTATAAATATACTAAATCGGTCAACCCATGGGTTTCGGGTTTCAACCCAACGGGTTTCGGGTTCTATCGGGTTCGGTTGATTTCGGGTTCAAATTTTCGGGTCTTGACCCTTAAATTAGCGGACGATTCAGGTCGGGTTAGTGGGTTCGGTCAGCTTTTGACAACTCTAATCACCACCCTTCATAATAGGAATTTTAAACTAATTAATCTTTATAATGTATACAAGCCGAAGTTCATTCATCCATATATAAACAGGTCCAAGTTAAAATCAAAAAGATGGTCAAAAGGAGAGGACACGAAAGAAAACGCTCCCAAGCAAAAAAAAACTCTCTGTCTTCTACCCCTTCCCCCGACTGCCACATCGACCAAAAAACCCTAGAACCCCAAATCTAGAACAAATTTCCCTCTTAATCACCTCAATCCTTCACCAATTTCGAAACTCGATTTCGATTGGTTGGTCTTTCGTGCATGAAGATCTAACTCAAGGCTGAGAAGCCATTTTTTTTTCCATCTTGAGGCTGAGAAAGCCATTGAATTTTACTAACACATGGTTGTGAAAGTTATGGTGTTTATCAATTTATGGTTGAGGAAGCCTGATGTTCACTGTAATAGATCCCGTTTTCTCCTTGAACAAGGGATTTAACCATCTATTTGTACTTTGAAAGCCATGAAAAATCGAATTAATCTCCATTACACTTGAACCCCTGTTTTACCCTGTTCATCAGATCTGGTTTTTTCATTAGGCGATCCTATTCCGTCTCTCTGATGGAGCATCTTCTCTCCTCCATCATGCTCGCCCTCCTATTCTATCGTCTGAATTCTCGGTCTTCCGTCCTCGGTTTGGTTGCCTTCCGGCCTTCCCTTCCGGCTACCACCGACGGCTTCGTCAGCATTCCTCTGGTTTTTTGCGTTACAAGGGAAAGAAAAGAAAAAAGAAAAAGAAAAGAAAAGAAAAGAAGAAGTATCTTGGGCCGCAAGTGAGGATTAAAATTAAGAGGGTAAAAAAAAATTTAAGAAAAGGTAGAAGGAGATAGAAGACAATAAAAGAAAAATAAAAGGTTTTTGTTTGTGTGGGGCGCAAGGTTGGAATAAGGTAATAGGTCAATATTTGAAAAAATAGGTCAATATTTGAATTAAAAAAAGATTAATTTTAGGCCTTAGTCCTTGCATATCAAGGAAATAAAAAGTTAAAATGAATACATTAGTCCTTGTTAGGCAAGAAATAAAAAGGTACTTGTCCTCCAAGACAAGTTTGTGGGTTACTTGGGTGACAAGTATCGATTTATTTCCTTGCGTGGCAAGGTTTAATTTCTTGTACGACAAGTTTTGTTCTTACTTGCAAGGCAAGTTTTTACTTGCGGAGCAAGTTTTGTGTCGACTTGCGTTGCAGGTAATTTATTTTACTTGCGAGGCAAGTTCGACTTCCTTTCTTGCAGGTTTGCTCGAGGCGTATTTAGTGTACTATTTTTCCGAGGAGTTAGAGCTGAGTTGGTGCTTTGAGGCTTCTGAATATCCTTCATCTCGGTGGAGGATACGTCAGTAGTCCGTTTCGCACGCCCAAGAGGGGTCGATCTGTTGCTTGCGGCGCTATTCATATAGTGCTTTACTCACAATGATTTCAAACTCGTTTAGTTCTTATTTTTTGAGATGTTGTACCTTTCATAGCTATTCCTGCTTGTATATTTTACTCTCTTAGCCGTTCTCGGCTGCCGTTTTACTACGGCATCTCGGATTACCAAGCCTGTTTGGTATTTCGAATTCTTACCTTATTAAAAAAAAAAAACAGGTCCAAGTTTATTCAACTGTATTTTATTTAATCTAGAGGGCCGATTACGAGCCTATTTTTTTTCTTTTTTATTTGTCCAGCGAGCCTGTCTGCAAACAGGCCCAAGTTCATTCAACTGATTTGTTTATTTGTTTTAGGAAAGTTCATTCATCTGAGAATCAGGACGGAACGACGGACTCGGGAGAAAGAATCCTTCACCGCCGCCATATCTTCTCTACCTCGTCAAAGTCTACAAATTCGTCTCCAAAATTGATCGGTTTGAACATGTCTTTTTCAATTGAATTTTGTTTTAATGATTTTATGTCAACTGTGGCTCTTATTTCTCAATTGAGAAAGATCCAAATTTTCATTGTTTCTGTGCCGCTGGCGCCTGGCTGAGAACTCCCGGCCGCCGGTGGGGGCGGCCGCCCCCCCACCTGCCTCCGCCACTGCTTGCAATGCTAAAGCCAATTTGTTGGATGTAGGTCTTTTGGTTCTGATTCATTTGTTTGTGATCAACTAACTGATCATTTGTTGCGTACTAAGATGTGTTTTCTTCTAAACTTCGCAATTCTAATAATTATGTTAGTGATGGCTAACCAGCAGACATTAGCATTGGTCAACATCTCATAATAGTGCTTAGTCGTGATAATGTGATCCTTTTTCTTTTGTAACTTTAAATTCTACTGTTTGTATCAGATAGATATTTTCTCATCGGTTTGTTACCACTTCTTCTTATTGTAGTCCGGAGGTCCGGAGGATGGTCAACCATCATTGAAACGTGCTAAAAAATCACCAAGGGAAATGAATGGCTTTTGTAGGAATTCAGTGTGCTTTGATTCTGAAGCCTGCACTTTGGGGGATCAAATGGCCCAATCTTTATCTTCTCAAGGAGACGAGGAGATTGTTGGATCTAAAGGTGTTATTAGAAAACATGAGTTTGTAAAAATTATTACAAGGGCTTTATACTCCCTTGGATATGACAAGACTGGGGCTCTTTTGGAACAAGAATCAGGAATTCCGTTGTACTCGTCTGCGGTGAGTATGTTTACGCAACAAGTTTCGGATGGAAAATGGGATGAGAGTGTGGTGAGCTTGCACAATATTGGTGTTTCTGATGAAACTGTGAGATCTGCCTCCTTCATGATTTTGGAACAAAAGTTTTATGAACTTCTCCAGAAGGGAAAAACTTTGGAGGCTTTGAATACACTGAGATATGAGATTGTCCCACTTAAAATAAACTCTGATAGAGTTCATGAGCTTGCTGTTGGTATCATTGCTGAGTCGAAGTCTGCAACTTCCAACCAGCCTCAAATTCTGGACAAATTGCAGAGGTTGCTTCCAGCATCTATTATCATTCCCGAGAGAAGGTTGGAGCACCTGGTTGAGCAAGCACTTGATGTCCAACAAGGTTCATGTGCTTTTCATAATACTTTGGATAGTGAACTGTCATTGTACGCAGACCACCAATGTGGTAAAAGTCAGATTCCTTCTCAAACTTTACAGGTCAGCAATACCAAATTTCTTAGTAATTTTTTTATGGTTCATAGCAGTTTGTGCTTGCTTAATCTGCTGTAAAATGCATTTGAAATTGTTTGATGGTCATACGACATTGTAAATTAGGAATTCTGATTTCTTTATATCACATATTTAAAGATACTAGTAATAATCGATGAAATTTGAGTGTTGTGGATGTGTTCTATGATCGGTCTTAGATTTGCCATGTGTTTTGTAAGAATCATATGGTCTATGACTTTGTTAAGGAGATACACAGTTAGAAGACAACTATTATGGAATAAGGCTGAGTTTGCTAAGATAACTATTGTAGCAACAAGTCATTTGGATGAACAGCGATTTGTTTAACCCAGTAATAATGAAGGGTAAAGTACCAAAGCCTCGTGAAATGACCAGAATAGTAATTCTTTCTTGTACCAAATTATCTGGTTGTCACTGATATCATCTCAGTTATCAAGGATAATTGCTGCATTTTTTTTTATCATATCATGTCGTGTTTGATTTTTATATTTTTTTTGAGGGAGATCAAACATGTTTGTTAGCCAATATGTTGCACTTATAAGCAAAACTTTTTTTCATCTCTGATAGCATCTTTCATTCTGTTTGCCTGACCAATTCTACAGATTCTTCTAGGCCACAGTGATGAGGTCTGGTATTTGCAATTTTCCCATAATGGGGAATATCTAGCATCTGCATCTAAAGATGAATCAGCAATTATCTGGGAGGTAAAGTGATATTTTTTTCTAGGTTTATTGTTATATGTATGATAGTACTGCTATTTCTGTTTCTTTAATCATCTCATGAAGATGAAGTGTTTCACCGAGCTACCCTAGAACATTGTGTTATATTGTTCAAGTTACTGGAAGTTCAATTGCTAAGATATTAGAAAGAAGTATGATATTTATTCTCTAAAGCTTTTCAAGGCACGCCTAATTATATTTGTCTCAGACATCCATTGGGCCATCAAGCCTATCAGATCAGTAAAGGTTGACATGACACTCCATATTTGTAGGATTCTCTTAAAAATGTAAATATAATGTGTGAAACTGCTTTATGTGTGGTGGATTTAGGGTTATTACTTTTCACTTTCTTCTTCTGCGTCTCTTCCCACTATTTTATGTTATATTTTTTCTATATATGAATGTAGGCAAGTTGTATTCACGGCGTCACTCCTGGCTCCTAATAGTTAGTTACTTCTTAATTTAGTTTATCTGGTGGTGGTATTTGTTCCAATAAGGTACTGTGATGTCTTATAAATCTTTTATTTTAAGGATATCTTTCAATATGGTGCTGTTCATATATTACTTCAACCTGGTCTCTGTGGGGCAAAGGTGTTTTAGGAGTAATTATTTGGACGACATGGTGACTACATAGTAGATTTTTATCTCTTCATTTGATTCTAAAAATCTGTTCATATTGCTAAATTGATCATTAGATTTGGCATTCATGAATGTCTTTTTGTGAGTATTAATAGCATTAGGGAAACATATAAAATGAGAATGGGGGCTACAATTTTTGTCAGTACTCACTCATCATCTAGTAAGGTAAATATGGGTAGGTCTAGTTTTGCGGAACTTCAGCGTTTCAGTTTGGTTCTTCATTGTTAATTTGTGACAAATAAGCAATATGCGCAAGGAAATTATTATCAGCTACAGCTTTCTTCGTTGATAGTCTTTCCTTTAAGCTTTAAGAACCCAAATTGTCTTAACTTTGTTAAAAAATTCCTTTATTCAGGTTCGGGAAGATGGACAATTGGCTATAAAGCATAAGTTAGTAGGCCATGAGAAACCTGTCTCAACTCTTTCATGGAGTCCTGATAACAACCAACTTCTCACATGTGGACAAGAGGAGGTAGTAAGGCGCTGGGATGTTAATACCGGTGAATGCCTTAAAGTATATGAAAAACAAGGTGTTGGCTTAATTTCATGTGAATGGTTTCTTGATGGCAAAGGAGTGATATCTGGTGTCACAGATAAAAGTATCTGCTTATGGGATGTGGACGGAGAAGAGCTGGAATGTTGGAAAGGTCAAAGAACATTAAAAATATCTGACATGGCTATAACCAATGATGGGAGGAGAGTTTTGAGCATTTGTCGGGATACTGCAATTCTCATGGTTGACAGGGAAGCCAAGTTTGAGAGGCTGATTGAAGAAGATCAAGTCATCACATCTTTCTCATTGTCAAAGGATAGCAGGTTCTTACTTGTCAACCTCATAAACCAAGAAATGCATCTTTGGAGCATAGAAGATGAACCAAAGGTCGTTTCCAAGTACAAAGGCCATAAACGCAGCCGGTTTGTCATCCGGTCTTGTTTTGGTGGACTTGAACAAGTCTTTATTGCTAGCGGCAGTGAGGATTCACAGGTACCTTCACTTTTTGCAGTTTATCCCCCATAAATTGTGTCGAAAGTTGTTCAATTTTTTCTTCTCCGTGTGCCAACACTGCCATAAAACTGATCCTTTGGAGCTTACCTGGCATGATAACCCTTTTTTTTAGTGGAGCTTTCCTGTTACACAATATTGTCAAGATGTTAGCTGATGGCATATTCTTTATTGTAGGTTTACATATGGCATAGGATCACAGGAGAACTTCTGTTCGTATTGCCAGGTCATTCTGGAGCAGTTAACTGTGTGAGTTGGAACCCTACCAACCCTCATATGCTGGCTTCTGCAAGTGATGACCGGACTGTCCGAATATGGGGCTTGAAAGCTATGAATCTGATGTGCAATGGAGGATCTCACAATGATGGGGTCATCCATCACTCAAATGGTAGAGCATGAGATGGTTGAAGGTAACACCACCCACTGATTTCTGTAAAGTAATTTCTCCAACTTTCTTTCTGCTGGCATAGTGGCAATCAAGAATGAATCTGTCTTTGCTAGCTTTGCCTATGGAAAAAAAATATACAGACAATTTTTTTTTATATATATTTATGTTGTAACAAACCCTTTTGTTTCTTATAGATCATTTCAATCATAATCTGTTGGTTTTCAAATATCTTCTGTTGAATAATATGTGGATAATGTCCTTTTAGAGTGTAATGAGGCAATCATGAAATAAAATCTTATAAATTAACACATTCAGCAAAATATTTTGTAATATCATATAAATAAATTAGCCCCTGATAAAATAGTAAATCATATACAGCCCTCAAATAAACATATGCAGTTACTACAATTTCCAATTTAGCATGAAATAGTTGCTCAATTTTAACTTAGAAGAATTATTGACACATTGCATCTCTTTTTTAGGATGCACTAGCTGCCATTAGACTCCTTCGGTCTCCAACTGAGATCAAAGCTTCAAAGGCTCCCACCAAAGCCTTGACCATATCTTTCCTACTCATTATAGGCTCAGGTGCAGTCTCTTTCACAACATTCTCTTCCTCCTTTTCCATTGTTTCATGGTGTCTAAGAACGACAACTTCACCGGTTTCGCCTCCATTTTCACGTGGCTCTTCCCGCTCAACCTCCACTTTCTTTAACATTATTTTCTCATCCTCAACTTCACAATTTTGATCCTCGCCTTTGTTCTCTGGCCTTCTAAATAGCAGTTTCATTGGGCTACTATTTGCACTAGAAAGAATTGTAGCGGTTGCTTTCCTGAATTTCTTCCTCCATGTTGAACTTTCTTTCTCTTCTCTTTGTCTCTGTTCTACCTTTTTCTCATTGGCCTTTGGCTCGACGCCATCCTTTGCTTTTGTAGTAATTAGTCTTTTAGGTGGTGGCTTTGATTTGCAAGATGCACTCAAAGGGAGAACCGGTTTCTTCTTCTCATCCTTCACAACTCCATTAATCTCTTTAGCTTTTCGGTTTGGACTTGCAATCGGTTTCTTGTGAGAATTCCCGGGGCTCTTGATCTCATTCGTGTGCAACCAAGTTTGCTTCTCTACTCCGGGTCCAGGGAGAGACAAGCGCTTGAAGGCGGTTTTGTGTAAAGAGCTATCAATGGAGGGTGCAACCTCCGGGACATATTTCCTCTCGCTTTGAGTTCTTAGCATAACTTTTCTCGGCGAAGGAGGAGCCTTCATTTTTATCTCGAACTCGCTTTTGTGCCCGAGTTTGCAAAAGTCATGGCATGATCCGGCCGGGGGAGAACGGTAGCGAGCGCGAGCAATGAGCTTGTCCTTATTAAGCTCGTATTCCCCAGTCGAGTGGCGCTTGTTCTTTGCATCCATGGTTCGCTCGCTTTTTATGTCTCCTACCAACATTTTTTGAATCTTTTGAGCTTTTGTCTGGTAGAGATGATTTTCACATGGAGTTGAGTGAGGCTCAAGGGGAGAAAGAGGACTCCAGAGACTGCAACAAGCAAAGGTGGGAAATTTGCACATATAAGATAGAAATCAGCATTAAGTTGCTTATGAAGGAAAGCTTCAAAACCCATCAAGCACTGCCTTTGTACATATTCAAAAACTAAACGGGCTAATAAAATGAAATAACAATCATATGATACCAAGTATCTGTGCTTTTGAAAATCAATAATATAGGGTCCTTTCGCATTTAAACTTTTGATCCACACATAATTTACGAATACGGGTTATTTAAATGTTGATAAATTCCGTTTACCGACTCAATATTACATAGTTTGTACGTGTTATTTTCAGGAACATGCATATCTTGTGTTATATTGGTTACATTCCCATTTCCCAGGCCAAGTAGCTTGTTTAATCTCCTGCAAAAAAATATGCAATCATCCATTTTCAAGAGGGTAAAAGGAAAACAGCAATCATCCAAATGAATACTAAAAGCCATACGAGAAAACACAAGCAAAAGAATCAAATTCTGCAATGCGAAACAAACCCAATGAAATCAATTCATGATCGATCGATCTTAAAAAAGCTTACCTCGAAGAGTTTATTGCCCTTCCTTTACCTCCGAAATTAAACGCAAAAAATGCAGAAAAAAAAATGTATATAGCAGAAAAAAATGTATATAGCTGAAAGGAGGAAGAGGGCCAAATGTAATATGGGACTGTTGAAAGTAGTTGGACAAAATTGCGTTTTGGAGGTCTAAGCCCCCCCAAAAAATTTCGCAATTTTGTCCAAGTTTTGATATGAGCTGAAGGTACATGCTTTATAGGGGATATTGTTTGAGTTATGAGCTGGCAAAATATACTACTCTCTGCAAATCAAAGGTTTTCATTGAATGAAGAAGATGAGAATGTTAGAGAAAGATGTCTATTTTTAGGGATGATAAATATTGTTAGGTTCTTTTGTTAGCTACCAACAAATCCAGGGGTTAATTGATGACCAAACATTCGATTGTTCCAGAAAATGATTACTCCTATTTTTGTTAGGCCTATTATGTCATGTAATGGGCCAACTACAATTAATAGATTCATGTGGGCTTAGCCCATGAAGAGCCTTTAAGGCCTACACGTATCACTTCTAATTGAGCTCATCCCTATTCTATTATTTTTAAAAACTGGAAACTTTAAATTCTCCACAGTTTATATATAAGCAAGATTATAAAGCAAAATACTCGCACATAAATGAAATGTATTGTTTAGCTGGCTTTCACATGCATTGGTTTGTTCATTTGAGTTGCCTAGAATGAAATTATAAACATTTTTTTTGGCTTGTATGTTGGATCATTATTTGTGTATTTAAAGCTGGATAATATGCATTTTCTTCGTTTGTGCATCATCCCATGTGATTTCCCAAATCAATTATATCCCTCAATTCAAGACAGGTTGAATTAGATGGGCCGTATTGCAACAACATTGGCTCACACGGCATTCGATTAACCCAATATTATAAGTCTCTAAATTTGGTACCATCTGCCAAATGTATCTATATCTCTTTTCAATTATTGTTTATACTTACATATCACGCCTAAAAACTTTCCCACCATAGTAATAAAGTATAGCACACCATATTGTCAGATTTTGTGATATAGCTAACCAATGTTTTTAGATCTCTCCCGGTTTGATTAGTTAAAGTCAATTTACGTCTGAATCAAGTACTATAGAGACCTGTTACTGAGGCTGACCCTCCTAATTCAGTTTTTTCCATACATATAGTATAGAAAATAAAGTATTATATTTTAATTAATAACTCATGTTATCCTGTAGATAAAAGCGCATTCATCTTGCTCATAATCTCTCATCCCACCCTAAACATGACATGACCCAAAATGAAAAATGTTTTGATCAGAATAATGAAGCACAAAGACATGCAACTATATACATTAATTGCCAAAGCCTAAACCTTAAGCAAGGTAATTTGGTACATGTGGGTGTTGTAGCCATCAAGGCCGGTCTAATGTCATTATGTAACACCTAGATTATGGATCCTAATCCTCTCTTCCTTTACCTCTTTTTCAAGCAAACATGATTTCTTCTAAATTACCCTTTTCTTAACATCACTTCATCTCATTGTCTTTCCTTCTAAAAAAGATTTTATCTTTATTGAGTATACCGCTTAAATCAATAATTATAAAGCAATTTAAACCAGTGAAGATTTTACATTGAATTTTCTAATTCATGATTTTCCTGAAATTATTGATTCTATTATATGCAAAGACACTAGCATATGGGCCATGTGGGTATGTGACGTACGACAGATTCCCTTATAAAACTCCCTTGAGCTGTGAATTGTTGTGAATTTTGTCCCTTCACAAATCTCCCTTTCTTCTTCTTCTTCATCAATCTTAATTCTTGGGTGGGTAAAAGATATTGATAGATCAAAAATGGAGAAGGCGCTAACAACGATGAGCAGCATAAAAGTGGGGAGCTTGTGGGTCTCCAACAAGGCCAAGCAGGAGATTTCCCACCTCTCCGGAGACCTCTCTGTATAATACTATATACTATCTTTGCTAAATTTCTACTGTATTTAAAATTCATTTGATTCTGTTTCTCAGATGAATTCTATGGGAAAGTGTGGAATATCAATTTACAATTCATTCAGATAAACTCCATTCAAAGTTCACTGATTTGCATTGTAAATTTCATGATCTTTTCAGAAGATCCAGAAATATTATTAGCCTGTTTAATTTGTTTCTATGAAATCTCACCCGGCAAAATCTGACCCATTTTGGGCCCAGCCTCAATTTGGGCCGGGCTTGAATTAACTTGCTTTTGTAATGCATTCTTGAATATGCTTTTTAGCTTCTTCAATATGAAAAGTGCAAGAATTGGCTTAGCAATACCCATATGAATACCCAAGGGAAATGTTGTTGAAATTGCAGTCAATCTCAAGCACAGTTGAACAGAAGGCAAAATGGGTCTTCAGCAAGCTCAAAGGTACTTACACTTGAGCAATTACAAGTTGTTAGAATACTCATATCTAAAAGTTGAGACTAAAAACAAGACTAGTATACAACCTTGTGTCCTTGTGATTACTCCACCGAGCTTGTGTATTGGGCTTACACCCACAACCTAGTCCATTGGCCCATGGAAAGTTTAATACAAGTAGTTAACTTAAACGGTACTTACAAGTTATGTCTCTACTATAGGTAAGACACAAAAGGAGTTGCCAGAACTCCTAAGAGACTACAACCTGCCAGCTGGCATCTTCCCAAACAACATAATCAGCTACGAGTTCGACCAGCCAACGTCGAAGCTCATTGTCTACATGTCCTCTCCTTGCGAGGTGAGCTTCAAGGACTCGAGCGTTTTAAGGTACTCCAACCGAGTCAAGGCCACTCTTTCTAGGGGAAAGCTCTCGGGGATCGAAGGCTTGAAGACGAAGGTGATTGTGTGGGTGAAGATCACGAGTATCTCCGTGGAGAGTTACAAGTCCGACAAGCTTTGGTTCGTTGCCGGTGTCAAGAAGTGTAGGCCTAAGGATGCTTATGAGTTCCCTAAGGACGCCGTCAAAGTAGATGAATTTTGATTGATTCGGTTTAATTGATTTGGTTTTATACAACGAACATTTGTGATGGATGTATAGCATATAGTATTGCTTGTGCTTGATCATGGCATGTTTGTTTGGGTTTGTATATGTCTCAAGTCCTTTGCTTTATATATAGTACGTACGTTAATGTTTGAACATTGATGATTATCCATACATACAATGAGATTAATCATTAATGTGAGACTATACTCAATTTACTTAGCTAATGAATTCCCTTAACTCAATTGACAGGTTGAACGAATCTAACTTATTTTCTTCCTTGATAAATGCGAGATTGGTAGATAATTAATTAATTTACTCGAGACAATACCAGATTTCTCATTCCTACACAAAAACGTTAGCACTCCCAAGGTAAGAACATATTTACAAAATTAAAGAACCTATAATTGCATTTTTTATGCATGTAACTTTGGAGAGAGAAGATTACAGTGAATGAGCGGTAGCTATGCTCCTAGTGTCGTTGTGTTCTCTCTCCCTCACTATCTCTCTCTCTGGTGTCGTTTTTTTTCTTGTTTAGGTGTTTAGACCTTTTTTACGCACCCTCTCAATTTTAAGTCAAGGTAAGGGTAGGTACATCCTAACCTCTCAGACCCTACCTTGGACAGGTCCATACTGAGTTATTATTGTTGTTAATTTATAATCATCAAAATATTAAGAAAAATAATGAAATATCTATCATTTATATTTATCACTGTTTATTAAGGTGTATTTTCCCCATCGTGATATTAGTTAGACCTAGTTTACAACACGTGTTATTTCAGTGATTTCTTAAAGCTGTCTCCTTTGGATTCTGAACTTCCTTTATATTCTTATGCAGTATTAATGTTGTATAGTGTGTGCTGCATTCGTGTTTTTCTGTGCTTATAAATTTAGAGTAGATTTTTCAGTGATTTGTTAATGCTGTGTCTTTTGGATGCTCAACTTTCTTTTGTTCTAATACAGTGCATGTGTTCTGTTTTCATATTTGTGTGCATCTAACTTTTATAGTACTCTCTCCGTTTCAAAATAGTTGTTCTTAAAGATATTTTTTTTTGTTTTAAAATAGTTGTTCATGTAACTTTTTTTTTCATTTATACCCTTATATATACCCCACTTTACACATATTCCAAAATTTACTTGATAATTGAAAAAAAATAAAGAGTACTTATATGAGCAATTTGGGAAAAAAAAATTTCCTTAATATGTGTGAAGTTTTGTCTAAGATCAACTATTTTGAAACGGAGGGAGTATGTTATTTCAGTGATTTCTGTGAGCAAGGATGAACTGGAATTCCGGGGACCGAAGAAGCGGGTGACGTGTTGGTTTTTTTTTTACCACTTAGCATATAAAGTCGGGATCCACCCATTTTACCCAAAAGCTTAAGCCATTGGGTTGGTTTTCCTCCTTCTATATATGCTAGTAGTTTATCCTCCATATTTCCGATGTGGAAAATGAAATTACTCATTTTTCAGATCGAAAATTGACATTGAAAATCAAAAAGAAATAAGTATGCATCAACCACGTCCAACATTTTCAAATTCGAATTTCAACATCGCTTTGACACTTCAACATCGACACATCGTTAATGCCCTGTCAGATGTGAATTTTACTGTGAAAAATTCTAGTCTACTGTTTTTTTTTTTTATATTCATCGACTGGAAAATATTTTTGGGCGTACCGACTGGAAATTCATATCACGGTAAAAAAAAAATATCACTGACTGGTAAATATTTTTTAAACATATTTTTTAATACATCGTCTGAGAATTAGCTCAACCTACTTAGAGATAACTAAATATATAGCTTGAATAGCATTGACATTCACAAAACGAAGGAAACTGCAATAAACTTGGGTGTAGCCCTCCATTTTTAATGTGTACGAAATGGGCCAAACGGCCCAGTAAGTAGGTAATCTGTAGCCAAGTGTACGTACGCATCTAAATGTCGGTGGTAAGTAGTAACATTTAACATTGTTTTTGGTAGGACAAGTATAAATTAAGTTACATAAGAGATTACCTAAAATTTTGAATCACATGATTAAGTGTACTTGATAATAATTATGGTATCTTTGCAGGCAAGAATTGGCCGGTTAGCAACATTTGACAGTGAAAAACTATAGAGCATTAAAACTGCTTCACAGTTTAAGGTGGACTACGTGTGTCGTCGTGTGGTCACACTTAGCTTGTACAAGTTTCATTTTGGTAGGTGAACTACTTCAATTCTAATAGTCTAATGCCTGTGGAAAATAGTTGCACACATATTAATTAATATGTGAGCCCCGATTATATATGTTGGACACATGATGATACTATTATTAGGATATGTACTTGGATCCAATTAAGTTGGTCACTTACTAAGTGTTAATGCTGTGCTTTTTTTTTTTTTTTTTTTATCATAGGGAACTATAGGAAACATTATCTATCTGTTCAAAAATACAATAAATACAGAACTCATTAGCATAAGCATAGGTATGATTCTATACATAGTATAGTTGTATTGAGTTGCCTTTACATTGTTTCAAACTATTATGTGAAATATTTTAAAAGACAATTTATTTGTACGTCAAAAGTCAAAACATATTCTCAAGGATACTTAACCTAGCTAGCTATAAAATATATATAGGTTCTTGTGATTCTACCAAAAATATAAATATAGGTTCTTGTGAAGCACAATCACCACAATGCTATGTTCTTTAATATTCTCTTTACAATAATGATAACTATACATGTATAATTAGAACCAACGTTAATAAAATCAATTAATGATGTTGAGAGTTATCCCACATAAAAAATTTAGAACTAAAATTATACAATATACTCTGTAGTATATAAAATAATGAGTTACTTCACTAATTGTCATGATTTTAGATTAAAAATTCATTAGACTTTGTAATGTTTATAATCCTATGTTGTAATATGTAAACATTTGAACACTATAGTGCAATGCAAACACACAAGTAGGTAGAACCTAGGACAGGGATCATGGCTCACGCTTGAGATACCATTGAACCACCCTCTCCGGACCATGACCCATGACCTGAGCCACTTGACCATCCTTTGGTCAAGTTTGGCTCATGACATTGTTGGTTTGTTGTGTCTTGGGCCGATTTCATGTGTGACTTATTGTGTGAGCTCGACTAATAACTTGTTGGGCCTTATTTCCGATCTTGGGCCACTCCATTTCTGATCCATGCGCTCTGGGTCATTATTGGAGACGACGTCGTCTTGGCTCTAGGGTTTCATATAAAAGCGATGCGTTGGAACCCTTGAGAGCATCTTGCTCACTTCTCCGCGGCGCTCTGGTTTCTAGGGTTTGGCTCTCTCTCGAGCTACCCCTCTTCGACTCCTTCGCCCTTATGGAAATGTGACGAGATCAAGAGAAAAAAAAGAAAAGAAGAAGAACTAGAGTGAGACGAGGGAGTTCGGGTCTGAGTGACTGAGTCCTTTGTGAGCTTGCCAGCTCTGTTTGTCTCCGTTCTTGTTGCTTGGTGCTGATCTTTTTCTTTCTCCTTGTTCCTGGCTTTTTCCACTTGTGTGTGTGCTTGCTTGTATCTGTACTTGCTCTTATGGCCTTCGATGCCTAGTGGATTGGGTGAGTCTCCCCTCTTGAGGCTCCGTAGACGTAGGACTTAGTCCGAACTGCGTAAACAACTGGGTCTCCCTTTCTGTTTGTTTGTTCATTGTTTTTCAAAGGTTTTTCAAACTCGTTTAGAACAATAGAAGCGAACTCGAGTAGATCCATTCTCTACAATTGGTATCAGAGCCAGGTTGGCTCTGATCTCGAGGCTCCGCTGCGCTAGAGGTCTGTCTTGCTAGGGTTAAGCTCCTCCTCCTCTTCTCTGGAACACTAGGCGACTGACTTCGTGTCTCTTGCCAGATCCATGAGTTGTGAGGTTGGAGAGTGATTTCCCTGGTGTGGATCTCAAGTTCCTTTCTGGATCTTCTTCACTCTTGTTTGTTCTTGTTCAAAAACCTTCAAAAGTTTGACTGATAACCTTTTGAAAAACGCTACAAAAACTGTTTCTTAGGGTTTGTCCCTTTGATCCTAGGTGAACCGGAGAAACCAGGGTAACGGTTGTACCGGTGTAATCCCTTTCTCGGTTCATACACTCTCTCTTGCAAAAGGGTTCTGTGCTTGTATTCAGATCAGAGATCTTGTTTCTCACGGTCTGGATCTGTGTGTTTGCTTTTGATAACCAGGGCACTTGAGCTTGGCTCAAGGTCTTAGGGCAATCCGGAGAAACCAGGGTAACAGTTATACTGGTGTAATCCCTTTCTCGGATTGTACACCCAAGCTCTTGCAAAAGAGTGTCTGTGTACTTTGCATCCAACAATCCTGTGCTGGGTGCGAAGCCTGTCGTTTATCTACCTTGTGTGTTGTTGCTTTGTCTTTGTGATGCAGAAAGCTCTAGCAGGATTAAGCTATTTGATGGCATATCTGACTTTGCAATGTGGCAAGTCAAGATGAAGGATGTGCTCATCAAAGAAAAATGCTGGAAGGCAATTAAAGGAGATTTCCCTGCTGGAACAAAACTAGAGGAAAAGGCAGAAATGGATGAAATTGCACACTCAGAGATCATGGTGAGATTAACTCACGACGTGGCTCGTCACGTGGTAAGTTTCACTAATGCTAAGTCTCTCTGGAAGGCCTTGGAAGACCTTTACCTGGTCAAAACTGAGGCCTGCCTTGTCTCCTTTCTCATTAGAGCCTTCACTTTTAAGATGGACCTTAATCTGTCACTCAATGAGAACCTGGACAAGTTCTTGAGGATGACTCAAGAACTTGAAAGGGGCAATGACAAGATTAAGGATTCTCACCAAGCAGTTTTGCTGCTTAATTCTTTTCCCTCTCCTCATTTTGACACCATTAAGGATGTTATTCAGTTTTTGTGGAGGCCTGACTAAGGCCAAGATTGTTGATGCTATTTTTGATAAGAATGAAACTCTAAGAATCTTTAAAACTAAGGGTGAAAAGAAAACTGAGTCTAACTGAGGTTCTCATGATTAAGGGTAAAAAAGGCAACAACAACAAAAAGAAATAGAACAAAAGAAGTGACAAGCATGAAAGTGAGAAAAAGGATAAGAGAAAATGTTATTACTGTGGTGGTACTAATCATTTCATTAAAGACTGTAAGAAGAAACAGAGGGAAGAAAACCAAAAATCCTCTCATGATTCTGTTGCTTTGTTTGAGTTCTGATTTTCCTTATGAATTGCTTGTGTGTTCTAATTCTGTTGACAAACATGCTTGGATCCTTGATTCTGGTTGCACTCTTCATGCTTCCTTTGATAAATCTTTGTTTGATTCCTTGCATGAGTTTGATGGTGGTGAGGTTCTGCTTGGTGACCACACTGCTCTGCCTATCAGGGGTATTGGAAATATCCCTCTTAGGATGTTTGATGGAAAAATTAGAGTACTCCAGAAGGTCAGGTGGGTACCTGACCTGAGGAGGAACCTCATGTCAGAGTCTGTGTTTGATGATTTAGGCTGTCATATCATTACTCATTGAGGTATAAGGGAAGTCATTAGGAATGGGACTACCCTTGTGAAAGGAGTTAAAGTTGGAGGGTTATACAAAGTTATTGCTTCTCCTGAACTTAACTTCTTTGAAATTTGTAATGTTATGACACCTGATCTCACCAAACTCTAGCATGTTAAACTTGGTCATATTGGCATGAAAGGATTAAATTATCTGTTCAAGACTGGTTTGATTGACAAAAAACCTGTTGACTTGAGCTTCTATGAAGTTTGTGTCCTTGGTAAGAAAGCTAGGCATAGTTTTAACAAGTCTGCATATGTTGCTAAATCCCCTCTTGAATATGTTCATTCTGATTTGTGGGGCCCTGCCCAAGTTGATACTGTTGGTGATAGGAGATATTTCATGTCTTTGATTGATCATTTCTCTAGGAAAGTGTGGATATACTTGTTGAGAACTAAAGATGAGGCCTTTGATGCTTTTAAAACCTGGAAACTTTCTGTTGAAAATGAAACAAACTTGAAGCTTAAGTGTCTTAAGACAGATAATGGCCTTGAATTCTGCAATCATGTGTTTGACTCTTTTTGTAGTGCTAATGGTATTAAAAGACATCTAACAGTTCCTGGCACACCTCAGCAGAATGGTACTGCTGAGAGAATGAACAGAACCTTGCTTGAAAAGGCAAGGTGCCTGCTCATTGGTGCTGGAATGAAACCTTCACTCTGGGGTGAGGCAGTCACAACTGCCTGCTACCTCATCAACAGGTCTCCATCCTCTGTGGTTGACTTCAAAACACCATATGAGATGTGGACTGGCAAGAAACCTAATCTGTCACATCTAAAAGCATTTGGTTGCACTGCCTATGCTCATGCATCTCAAGGCAAGTTGCAACCAAGAGCTCAAAAATGTGTTATGTTAGGCTACCCTGAAGGTGTTAAGGGTTACAAACTGTTGCTTTGTCATCCTCATGGCTACAAAGTGATTACCTCTAGAAGTGTGACCTTTAATGAGTCAGAGTTTCATTTTAAGGATAAAACTAACTCATCTACTGAGTGTGCAGGTACCAGCACTGAAGCAGAATTGAACATGTTCTTTCTGCCACATGAAGCTACTTCTGAAGAAGAAAATGAATATGATCAAGGAGCTCAAGTGGAGCTAAATGATGATGACCATGATGGTCATGGAGCAAATGACCATCCAGAGCAAGGTGAAGGTGAAAATGTCACTGAAAATGTGACAAACACAAGTACTGAAGACCAGAACCCTCACCAATTAGGTGGGGAGGTAAGTGATCCACCTATTAGCAACTATGTGCCCTCTAGTAATGACTTGATAGATTATCAACTAACTAGAGATAGAGAGCCAAGGACTAGGGTTCCTAATAGGAGGTTTATCATGTTTGCTGAGTTTTCTGATCTTCTGTCTGAGGTGAACCTGATTGAGTATGCTTGCCTTGCTTCTGAGCATGTTGTGAATTCATTTACACCTGACAGTTATGAGATTGCCATGAAATGTATGCATGCAAAAAATTGGATAAGTGCCATGAAAGAAGAAATGCAGTCTATGTATGCTAACAATACTTGGGTCCTTGTTCCCAAGCCAGCCAATGCTAGACTGATTGACTGTAAATGGATTTACAAGCTTAAAGATGGTGCTCACTCTGGAGATCCCCCTAGATACAAAGCTAGGCTTGTAGCTAAGGGGTTCTCCCAAAAGGACGGCATAGATTACAATAATATCTTTGCACCTGTGATTAAGTATAAGACCATTAGACTCTTACTTGCTATGACTGTTGTGTACAAATGGGAATTAGAACAAATGGATGTGAAAACTGCCTTCTTGCATGGTGAATTAAATGAGATCATTCACATGAAACAACCTAAGGGATTTGTGAATTCTGCTAAACCTGACCATGTATGCTTACTTAAAAAATCTATCTATGGCCTTAAGCAGTCCCCTAGGCAATGGAACATCAAGTTTGACCTGTGCATGAGGAAACTTGGTTTTATAAGAAGCAGTTATGATACATGTCTTTATTTCAAGGGCATTAGGACCAAGACTCCCTTGTTTGTGCTTTTATATGTTGATGATATCCTGCTGATGTGTTCCTCTAAGGTTATCATCTCTGGTGTGAAAAGAGACTTAAAACTTCACGTTGATATGAAAGACTTAGGGGCAGCTCAAAAGATCCTTGGCATAAAAATTACTAGAGATAGAAAAAACAAGAAAATGTGGTTGTCTCAAAGTGATTACTTGTTTAAGGTTCTTGAAAGGTTTAAAATGATTGATTCTAAACCCACTTCTGTTTCCTTAGGAGGGCATTTAGAGTTGTCTAAAAGGCTCTGTCCTAGTACACCTGATGAGAAAGCTAAGATGTCTAATGTGCCTTATGATGTTGCTGTTGGGTCTGTTATGTATGCAATGCTTTGCACAAGGCCTGACCTGGCCTTTGCAATTAGTGTGTTGAGTAGGTTTATGTCAAACCCTGGTGAGTGTCACTGGAATGCCATGAAGTTCTGTTTGAGATACTTAAATGGCACCAAGGGTTACTGTCTTGTCTATTCTGAGCATGCTTCTACTAATGAGTTACATGGTTACTGTGATTCTGATTATGCAAGCAACAAAGACAACAAGAAATCTACCTCTGCATACTGCTACACTTGGGCAGGCAACTGTATATCTTGGAAGGCACAACAACAATCTGTTGTTGCTCTTTCCTCAACAGAAGCTGAATATATTGCTGCCACTGAGGCTGCAAAGGAAGCCATCTGGCTTACAGGAATCTTGAAAGAAATCCAATCTGTACCAATGACACCAGTTCTCTATATGGATAGCCAAAGTGCTCTATATCTGTGCAAAGACCCTATGTTCCATGAAAGGTCCAAGCACATTGATGTGAGGCACCATTTTATTAGAGTTCTGATTGAAGAGAAATCACTTGAGGTCAAGAAAGTAAAGGGAGAAGAAAATCCAGCTGACTTTGGGACCAAGATAGTGACAGCTGACAAGTTCCATTTCTGCAGGGATTTCCTGCACATTTGGGACACAGCCTGAGCTATTGAGCTCATGAGACGACGATGGACAGGGGACAATGATATGCTTAGGCATTATTACAACCAAGGATTAGGAGGGCATTTGTAATGTTTATAATCCTATGTTGTAATATGTAAACATTTGAACACTATAGTGCAATGCAAACACACACAAGTAGGTAGAACCTAGGACAGGGATCATGGCTCACGCTTGAGATACCATTGAACCACCCTCTCCGGACCATGACCCATGACCTGAGCCACTTGACCATCCTTTGGTCAAGTTTGGCTCATGACATTGCTGGTATGTTTTGTCTTGGGCCGGTTTCATGTGTGACTTATTGTGTGAGCTCGACTGATGACTTGTTGGGCCTTATTTCCGATCTTGGGCCACTCCATTTCTGATCCATGCGCTCTGGGTCATTATTGGAGACGACGTCGTCTTGGCTCTAGGGTTTCATATAAAAGCGATGCGTTGGAACCCTTGAGAGCATCTTGCTCACTTCTCCGCGGCGCTCTGGTTTCTAGGGTTTGACTCTCTCTCGAGCTACCCCTCTTCGACTCCTTCGCCCTTATGGAAATGTGACGAGATCAAGAGAAAAAAAAGAAAAGAAGAAGAACTAGAGTGAGACGAGGGAGTTCGGGTCTGAGTGACTGAGTCCTTTGTGAGCTTGCCAGCTCTGTTTGCCTCCGTTCTTGTTGCTTTGTGCTGATCTTTTTCTTTCTCTCTTGTTCCTGGCTTTTGCCACTTGTGTGTGTGCTTGCTTGTATCTGTACTTGCTCTTATGGCCTTCGATGCCTAGTGGATTGGGTGAGTCTCCCCTCTTGAGACTCCGCAGACGTAGGACTTAGTCCGAACTGCGTAAACAACTGGGTGTCCCTTTCTGTTTGTTTGTTCATTGTTTTTCAAAGGTTTTTCAAACTCGTTTAGAACAATAGAAGCGAACTCAAATAGATCCATTCTCTACAGACTTTTATATTAGGTCAGTTATCTCACAACCCTCACTTTATTAAATGATAAGAAGATATACATGTCACAGTATGATACTTTTTAATGGGCCGGGAGGAAAGGTTGCCTTGGGTTTAGTAATTATAACTTGTAAATTAAATAATGTCATCGAATCCTAACACAAAAATCTGATTTTCGGATTAATCTTAGTCATGAGTCATGACTCTTATGATAATTTTAAAATTCAGAAAGAGCGAGCTAACAAGAGTTGACTTGTTAACCTAACTTGAACCTTCCAATATTCGCCTACATCCGGCCGCAGAGCCTCTAGTTTTATACAACTATATACAAGTCAACTAAACAGATTTGATTAGCTGTAGATCGAGTACGAGTACGTACTAAATGTATTTCAATAATGTAATGATGAAATGATTACATTAATTTTTAATCATGCTATCAAATATCAATGATATCTAACCTGTGATATTATGATTGAGGATTTGAGATTAATTAATCATATATATGTCAATGTATAGATATACAGGAGCTAAATGTATAGTAATGTTTTATATACATAAAATATTTCATGCATAGTTATTTTATATGTACGTGTTATAATAATATTATGAATTGTCATGTTTTAAATACTGGATGTTTTCTCTATGTATTTCGACGATAACAAACGTTATTAAAAATTAATGTGTCTATCTAAGTATTTCATGAAAATAGATTAACAAGAACAACAAAAGGAATAAAGAGTAAGGACGTGGAACCGTCCCTAACTAAATTTGTTTTGTGCATCAAGGAGAGATTGAGAGAAGGGTACAATTGTTCACTATCATAGCAATTGCACATGTCTTATGTCCAAAGTAGAAAATGATAAAAGCGTAATTATGTCCTTTGCGAGAATAATTGTCAAAACCCACTCAGTGTAAGTAGATAGAAAAAACTTAATGGAACTGCAATCAGATCATGAGAGGTCGGTTTGATTTCTTTGATTGATTAAGTGAGTGAGCTTAGGAACCAAGTAAGATGATTCATTAGTGTTGTTAGAATATGGTTATTGCTAGTGATAGAGAAGTTCGAATCTTTTTAGTATAACTAATCAATTAATAAATTTAAAGTTGTCATTTAAAATCTTTCTCAAAGGAGGTAGAGATTTATCCTCTTTCTTTATTGATCAACGTGAAATTCCGCTATAAAGAAACCGTATCCCTATTTTTTGTTCTATTTTATATTTTGTGTGTTTGATTTCTATTGCGTAAGGAACTATTCTATAAACTGTCCCTACAACAGTTCTTTCTCTGCTTATTCAATCCTACAATACGTGATTCGTATGGGTGTCCAAATATTATTTTGCCCTGCAATGAAGCAAAATAATTATTAAAAGTAACTATAAATTTGGTGCAGCTCTATGCCTCTATAAATTTGGTACAGCTCTATCTCCAGGTCATTAACGCTGTTAAAGGAAAAATCCATTGCCTTTGGGAGATCGAACTCATTATCGCTGACATCCTTGTTTCCATTCACGGAAGCCAGGACCTATGTGATCAACCATGTCTTTAGGAAATGTAACGCTGTGGCCGACAAAATCGCTAATTTGGACCACAGTCTCCCTGTTGAGTGTATCAAGACTCACCCAGAACTGCTAGTTCTCATCCGAAAGGATGCTCTAGGGCGCCCTCCGTAAAGGAGAACACCCTAATCCTTACCTAATCAAAAAAAAAAAAAAAGAAATACTACACACTTTGGTTTTGGGTGACCTATATATGTCTATATATATATGGTGGTGAAGTGGTTAAGATTTATTTTATATCTAAAAGCGAGCTAGTCTACAACACTAATAATAGAACAGACCCTTTACGTCACTTTTTAAAGTTGAGGAGGAAAGATAATCAAAGATTCAAATTTCATAAATTAGTGATTTTACTGATTTATATACAATGGTAGCTAGAATTTAATTTTAGAACTGCATTAATTGATTATATAGTCCAAAAGTTATAACATCGTGTTTTTTTAATATTTCGGTTGTACGTTAATGATGAAATGTTAAGATAAATTTTATAGTGAGAAAATTAATTGCACTATAGTATGTCGACTTATTTGCTTCACAAGGTTAGTACGCAAGTAAGTTAGTTTCGTGTCCGATTGAAGATTTTTTCAACCTTAATATTAATGAACTAATTAAGTATGAAAATTTCTACCAAAAACAAATTAAGTATGAAAATCTAGTAAAGTTCGAACTGTAGTCCTAAAGCACAATACTTTTTAAATCATAAGTTCATTGGGTTGTTTTCCACTTAATCATGGTGATATTAAAATATTGTTTTTTGCTACCTATTATACTTTTTTTTATTGTAAATAATACGGAACCCATCGTTTGTTTTTTTCTTCATAGTTTATGATTGATCTTCATGATCTAGTTTAAAAGCATGCAAATTGGCCTAAAGTGATTATGTATGTTTGTTGACTTCTTGATCATATTTGTTACTTTCACTTATAAAAAGGGGCGCTAAAAAGTAAATTGAATAGACAAATCTTCTTCATCAAGCCCTAATTTTAATTTGTTCATAGCTAAACACTAGCTTGTTAGGTTAGACTTCAAGATTTCAAGACATAAATAATACTATATTTTAGGGTTTTTCTTTTCCATTACACTACGATGTATAGTTTAAGGGCAAATCGATCTTATCGATCTGTAATCGAATGTCATGGATACATTATATTTGTGAACTAAATTGCTACATTTTTGTTTATGTTTATTGATGGGAAAATTATATTGGTGAGGTTAATGGGAAGCAAAAACAATCATTAACAAACATCTCGTGCGGATGGGATCGATGAAGTGGTATCATGTCTAGTGCAAAACTAGTTGGCTTGCTGCTATTTCCGTAGAAAATCCTTTGGAAGGGTAAACAATAAATTGCTTTCATAAATAAAATTAGAAAATGTGAAAGCAAATTCACATAGAGTTAGAAGAGAAGCATGTCCCATTATGATCCCATCTCTCATTATGCTAATAGGATATCACACACATAAGCTGTAAAGACTAAAAATATTAATGCACACACATGGTTGGCCTAATGACAGGATCGGGGTAACGGATGTTGTTGGAAGGTTTCAAGTTCAATTAATATCTCTGTTTTATTATTTTGGTAAAAAAATCAAGTTTTATTATCTTCTTTTTATTAGGTCAAAATCGGTGGGTATAGTGGCTTAGCTTGGTTTGTAAATTTTGTTAGCTAGTTTACAAATCCGGAATTTACTGAACATATTTGAATACAGTTGGTCATGGGTCGAATTATAGGTGGATGGAGCCCTTCCGCTACCCGATCCGTAAATATAAATAACTCACCCATCACCTGCGGGTGAGCCAAGTGACTCACCACCCATTAATTATTAAATTATAATAATATTTTTTATAAAATTTTAGAGTTAATAAAAGAAACATTATATTGACAATAGTGATGTCAAAAAGGGGTGGCGAACGGAGTGAGGAAGACTAGCAGTTAAGTAGTGAAGGAGAGTTGTTTGTGGTGATGTTGAGAGGACGATAGTGGAGACTCAAAACGTTTGAGAGAATGAAAGTGACAACATTATTGGGGAAGCTGAAGATTTTAAAACAGAACATGATCGATAACTAAATAATTAGTAGAATATGGAGGCGATAGTGTAAGATTGGTTGGAGATATTAACAAATAGTAATGCTATGTATAATAGGTAAAATTATGCGGGTGGTAAACGGGTGGGTCGAGTGATGGGTGGTGGGTCGGGTGAATGGTGTGTAAAATCTCACCCATATCCAACTCATGTCATCACCCGTTTCACCCATCACCCGACCCACTCATCACCCGCTTTTTTCGGTTTTTCACCCATATATTTGGGTAGGGTGAAGCGGGTGGGTCGGTCACCCACGGATAATGTCCAGCCATTTGACGTTAATATAGGCAGATAAGAGATCGATATTATACATTAAATCATACATTATAACACAAGATAATAATATATAAGTTGCGATTCAAATACATCCGTTGAGAGTTATCCTACATTTGAAATTTGGAACTATGATTGCCTAGTATATATATAAGCATAGGAGTTACTCCATCTGTTGTCATGTGGTTTTGGGTTGGAACCTCATTGGTCTTGTATGCTAGGTCTGTTACCGCACGACCCACAGATTATCGGCCCACCAGACTTTATTATGGTATCAGAGCTCACTGTCTGGTCCTGGGTCCGTTTCCTGGCTTGTTTGGGTTTGGGTTTAGCAGTTAACACTACTCACATGTTATTTGGGTTGTCTTTGGTTGTAAAGAAATTGAGATACCACCCGTTCTCTGTGATAGATATGAAGCGATTGAGATTGTAGACCACTTTGTCCAAGTATTAACTACGTCATGCTAGTTGCACTTATGGGGATGTGTTGATAATACTCTCACATCTGAAAATTGGGACTAAACTTGCCTACTATATAAGTAATTGGGTTAGTCCTCTTATTGCCAATTGGTTTTAGGATAAAATCCCTCTATGCTTGTGTATTGGGCTTATGTACGCACAAGTTGTGCGGCACAACCCCCTATTATGGCCCACATACTTTAACATGCATGCTGTAAAAGCCTTGTTCGTGGTCGCCCTTTACGTTGTTGCATTAGTCACATACATCTAATTTTCGGTAGCCCTTCGCACTGCTTCGTCAATCGCCCTTTGTGCTAGTATATTTGCTCCGTCACCTTTGGTCATGGGCCCATTATCGATCTTCTTTACCCACGTCTAAGTGTCAATTGGGGTTGCCGACTTGAGGGGGCGTGTTGAGAAATAAGTCTATCTCACATCTAAAATCTAAAGTGAAATTAGCATAGCATATTACATATATATACCCTTAAATTACATATATACCCTTACGTTACTTCTCTTGTTGCCAATTGGTTTTAGGATAGAACCTCGGTGTGGGTTCATTTCTTGGAGTCTTTGGGGTTGCCGACTTCATGAGCCCGTTCAAGCATTCCGCTCAATAAAGGAGGGACCAATCCCAAAAGCGGTGGTTCGCGAGCCTTGAGGGATTTATTCGGACTTGTCGGTTATATGAGAGCATATTCAAGCAGCCCGCCCAATACAAGAGTTGTCGATCCAATTGTGACGGTTTGGTAAACCTTGAAGGATTTGTGTCCAAGTGTCAACTTGCCCAGAGAGTTGCACTTGAGACCGAGGGTGTGTTGAGAGTTATCCCACATCTGAAATTGAAAACTACAATTGTCATATAAGTTCAGATTCTTATTAGACTTGTATTGTAGGTCCGTTACCGCATGACTCCCATAATATCGGCCCATCAGACTTTATTAGCACTCGAAGTATAGATTTTAATCAATACTCTGTATTAACCTTTTGATACCGCTATAAACATCAACTTAACATATTGTTATCTTTTACGTAGAGAAAGGTGTCAATGGAAATTTTAAAATATAGCATTTTTATCATGTCATTGTAGAAAAATTATTACAAAGGTTGCAAAAAGAATAGCATGGGCTTTTATAGAAATGAAAAACATTTTCAATTATAAAATATATTTTTTTCTTGGGTTAAGAAAAAAGTATTGAAGGACATTTATAGAATACATGGCCGGATTTTTAGAATTGATTGAGTCATGTGACATTTTTTTATACATGAATTTTCGACGTCGATTATGACTTTTATCCAGGCCGTTTATTTTGAGCAATTGATGTTTAGTTGTTTACATTAGAGATGTAGGGAACCTCTCTATCGTCAAACATTGACCTTAAGTCATGTTTATGAAGTATTGAGATATTAATTAATTATAATGGATCAACAGGTCAGCAGTCTAACTTAATTTCACTACTAGTATTTGACAATTATGACTGCTTTGACTTGTATTATTGACACATTATATGTAGGTCCAGTTCAAGGATCTCTGTACTCTGTCATACGGCGAGCTGGTTTCATATTATTAAAACTCGTACATGTTTAAGTTAAATTTACTTAATTTGTGTGTTTTGCTTATTAATTCACGAATTCGAAATTAACTAACAACAGTGGATCCCTCATAAAAAAAAACATATCAATAGCATTATATAATTGAAGATAGAAATCTTATACATAGGTTTAGTTTTTGGGTCAAAAGGTGAATTTTAAATATCCTAATAACACTATATATATATATATATATATATATATATATATATATATATAACATGAAATTCACTTTATAAAGAAAAAATATTGAATATCCTAATATAATAATCATGAAATAGTTTATTAACAATAATTTATCTTAAAGATAGATTAAGAAATATATATATATATATAATTCCACACAAATTTAGACGGAGCCTAACAACTAATTAAATATCGATAGGGTGAGTAATGAGTATTATGCTTATTTGTTTGTATCATTTTCCAAAACTTTTAGTAAGAAGTATTTATCTTCATTTTTCCATATAATGGAAGGTGGGCGTGTGAAGCACCTGCAAAGCATAAATAGCTTGCAAGCCATGGAGAGAGGTGGTGCGGGGAAAAGGGCAAGCAAAAGTGTATTATTGCCAATTGATTTTCTCCCTTATTTGTTTTTTTTCTTTTTCACTTTTCCTTTTTTTCCCCTTTCCCTTTTTCTTCTTTTTAAGCAATTGCCAATTTAATAATTTACATTCCATGTAAAAGAAATAGTTTTTTGAGTGAAAGAAGCAATGTATACATTTATATTATGAAAATCTTTTTCTTATCATGATATATAAAGAATCCAAGATCAATATTTTTAAAATTGAAATAACAAGCCCAAAATAATCTAAATTCAACATACAAATTTTACCTTAAATCACCAAACTCATATACTCCATTACCAATATTCAGTTAGTCATAAGGTAAAGTGGTGATAAACTCATTATTAATATTGTCTAAAAAACTGGTATTAGAAGGGTTTGATAGATTGAACTAGGCGAACCAAACACAAGTGAAAAAAAAATACCCCACAATATTTAAAATGCTAAATTGTGCTTGATATTTTTAACAAATAAACCAAGCCCACAAAAATATAATCCCCAACATAAATAACTTAGTCAAATGATCGCGTCACAACAAAAACATTGACTCAGTGCAGTTCCCTTTAAAGAAAATCTAGGAGGTCAAGATGGAGACACTCCTGGCTTAACACAGAGGAAGTGCAACCGAGATATCCAAAAGGGAAACACAAAACAATAGTAGCAAACAAAGAACGAAAGCAAAACAAACAACGAGAACAAGATCAATGACAGAACAAAAACAGAAGCAAAACGAAAACAAAAACACAAAAGCAAACACGAAGAACCAAAAATCAAACCAAAGCAAAAATCGTATGTCTAAGCGACTAATTGTTGTCTACCACTCGTATCTTCTCCCTCCATCAGTCCCTGTATGCCGCCGAATATGATGAAATCCCCAAATGACTATATTTTGTCTTATACTATCCTTCAAACATTTTTCCGGTCATCCCCTCCCATTGTGTAGGTCTCCCAAGACAAAGTTCTCGCACCTACGAACTGGCTCCCCAGGCCCTCGCCTCTGTATATGTCCAGACCAGCACATTCTTGATTTTCGCATCTTGTCCCTTATGCTGACTACCCTCACCCTGCTGATCACTTTATTTCTGATATTGTTTAGAAGTGTGTGTCCGCTCATCCACTTAGCATCCTCATCCAAACTATCAGTCTCTCATCAACCTCTCTTCACGTACTTTCGTGGTGGCCAACATGTAGAAACAAAATATTACTCTATCCTTGGTTACAATTTTGTTAAATTAATATTGTTCTTCCCCAAATGATCACAATTTTGATAAATTAATATTCTCCCGCAAAATATTTGTCAGAAATTTTTATCACTGAAGATGTAAAATCCAGTTTATTCAAACATGGGTATAAAAAAAATTGTATTATGAAATAAAGTCTTAGAGTCCATTTGGATTACCTCCTAATTTACATGAATGTAAAATTGTACATTATAATACAGATATAATATAGAATATAATACAAAATTTTGCATTATAACACAGAACATTACATTATGTGAGGTAACCCAAACAACCCTTAGTATTAGTTTAGACCAACTTCCGGGAACATTTTTTGGAATAATTGTCTCTTCTTTGAATGTAGGAGTGTGTGAAGGAAAGCTCACAATACTTTGACTCTGAAAACGATCACTTCTACTTATAAAATCCAATTATGAAGCTTTTGTACTAATATTTTAGTAATTGTTGACAAAACAAGGTTGAAGAATCTTACATAAAGAATGACAATTTGACAAACCTACGGCGTCGTTTGGCTTGTGATTATTTATCCAAAAATATTCTCACAGTTTCATCGAGAAGAGAGAGAACGAATACGTACGTATTGGTGTATGGGTACAAAGAAAATATTGGTGGTTTATTCTATGAACTAGACTTAGAAAATTACTAAATTTAAATTGGTGTTTCGATATTAAAAAGAGTTCAACTTAATAAATAGTCCGCCGTACTTGAAAAAACACAAGACTTGCATAGTTGCATAGTTGCATTATATTCAAAATTTGAAATTACAAAGAAATGGGAAATGGTTTGCATATTCCTACACAATATTTGAATGTTTGAAAATGTAACGAGACATTAAATAAGGGGATTGGGCAAATTTGAAATTGGTTTGAACATTGAAGTGGGGCGAACCGAAACACTCGAAGTGACCAACACGTTTCAAACCTACACCACCACGAGATGAAAAAATAAGGCCAAATAATGAATATTTATACCCGTTCCCCATCAATTTTCAACCGATACAATAACATGTCGATCACAAGTGAACAACTGCACAAACCTTCAAAAACAAGAAATATATGGATATAAATGATTTCGGAATAAATTGATCTATTGGGCATATTATGATAAGGATAACGCTTAAGATACTAAATAAAATGTTAATAGGCTCAATATCTTAAACGTTACCCGAATATGCCCATGATTTTATAATTCAATTATCACAATGTAGTGTTTAGGCATCATTACATGCCGTCTATGAATCAAAAATAAATTGTAAGACTCTCCTAAGCCTCTTTATATTCAAATATCTTATTAACTTTAGACATAAAGCGATTCTGTCTAAATGTCAAAAATATAATATTTTAATAAGAATTTTACAAAAAAAAAAGTATTATTTAACTGGCATTGGAGTAAGATTTTTTTTCTTATGATAAAAAAAACTCATTTTTATGACAATTTCTGAATTTATTACCAAAATTACGAATAAATAAATAAATCGGCTTGAATCGAACTAGTCATCCTCTACCTAAGATTTTGGTTCGACAAATGGTGGTGAGGCGCCCACAAATTCAGAAATGCAAACATTATAAAATGGGGGAAAATATTATTGCAAAATTTTCCAAAAGTATTTGATTGGAGTGGGTACACATAAATTGGAATTAGATAATTATATAGAGAGGGGAACCCTTTTTCCCGCTGGTTTCCCTTGTATCTCTGGCATTCTGGTTACACCCCAACCCCACTCACCACCATTACAATAACAACTTTATTACTCTCCTCTCTCCCACTCTCTCATTCATTCTACTCTCTGATTCTCAATCTGCCCTCCCAACAAGTCATCTCTTCCTGTCTCAAACCGCGTGATTTCACAAGTCCTCAAAACAGACAAGAAATCCAGAAGAACAAGAAACGTCACACAGAGTTGAAATTCTTTCCATTCATTCACATTGCAACTATAATTAAACCCTCCGCCACTCCATCTTTTTTCATTCCGATTCAGACCCGTTTTTTTTCCCAACCCAGTTATAGCTAGAAACCCTCGAATCGGATCGCCCAATTTCTGTGATGTGATTTTCGAGTTCGTCTCCATTGCGAATCGAAAATGGGATGTGTGACTTCGAAGGAGGCTGTTTTAGTCACCCCTGCCCTCGATTCCTCCGGCGGAAATGCGCCGTCCGAGAAATCGACGTCGGCCAAGAGTAAGGTGGTGGCGGTGGCGGCGGCTGCCGACGCCGGGATCGCCGATTCCGGTCGGAAAGGGAGGTCCGCGAGGACGCCCGCCGGGAGCGGGTCGTTGAGTTTCCGTTTGGGGAATCTGCACAAGTACGTTGAAGGCGAGCAGGTCGCCGCCGGATGGCCTGCCTGGCTCAGTGCCGTCGCCGGCGACGCCATCCATGGGTGGGTCCCCCTCCGCGCCGAGTCTTTCGAGAAGCTCGAAAAGGTGCTTACTTTACTCCTCACTACACGAATTGTGCAAAAGTATCTTGCTTGGAAACAGTGATTTTGTGCAAATTAAGTTTGATTTAAGTGTGAAAGGAAATTTGAAGTTTGGTTTTGTGTGTGGTTCACTTCACAAAAATAGTGGTTTTATGACGCCTCAGCACTGCCAATTTGCGTGTACAGTTGGGTATTGTTGGTAGCTTTTAATTTGTGCTACTTATGTGTAAGCTGTTTCAGCTTTCTAGTTTTGGTTTTCTTGGAACTTTACAATGGTGAGGACTGAGTAGCAGGTAATCTGAACTTGGAAGAGCAAGAACTTGCCAAACAAGCTGAGATGGATTCAATAGGGTTTTGGTTGGTAGCAACTAAATTCAGGTTGTCAGTTTGTGGCTGGAAAGGGATGGTAGTAATTGCTGTTGATAAGAATTCAAGCAGCATGGACAGTAACAACACTAACCAAAGCCTACATTTGCTGGTCCTCCATTTATTCCACATTTGTAGTTTTGGAAACTATTGTTTTCATCCATTTGTGCCTTTTTGTTATTATATGGCTACTTCAATGAGAAAACAAAAGTCACCAAGAGCCGGCATCAGCACAGTTTTAAGAGATAGGACGTGGCTCTTTCATTTTCATACATGTTGCTTATTGTAATATATGTCCAATCTACACACTATGTTAAACTCAATTAGCCCTAACTTTGATAAATGATGATTTGTTTTGTTCAGATTGGACAAGGTACATACAGCAGCGTATTTCGAGCACGTGACCTTGATACAGGGAAAATGGTTGCCTTGAAGAAGGTTCGGTTTGACAATTTTGAACCGGAAAGCGTTCGGTTTATGGCAAGAGAGATTCTCGTACTCCGGCGTCTCAATCATCCCAACATTATTAAATTAGAGGGCATTATCACATCGAGATTATCTTGCAGCATATACCTTGTATTTGAGTACATGGAACATGATCTCTCTGGCCTCTGTTCTTGCCCAGATATCAAGTTCAGTGAATCACAGGTTTGTCCTTTTCATTTTTTATTCTATCCTAATTAAAGAAAACAAAAAACTTGATCATAATAAAAGTGAGTGCTGCTTATATCTTTTCCTCAGGTCAAATGCTATATGAAGCAACTATTGTCTGGGCTTGAGCATTGCCATTCTCTTGGAGTAATGCACCGAGATATAAAAGGATCAAACATTCTAATAAGCAATGAAGGGATTCTTAAGATAGCTGATTTTGGATTGGCCAACTTCTCAAATTTTGGTACCAAGCAACCTTTAACGAGCCGTGTTGTGACTTTGTGGTACCGTCCACCTGAACTTCTGCTAGGGGCGACCGATTATGGGCCTTCTGTGGATCTGTGGAGTGCTGGATGTGTGTTTGCGGAAATTCTCCTTGGAAAGCCTCTTCTTCAGGGGAGAACTGAGGTAATTTAATCAATGTCAAAATAAGCTTAGTTCTTACTGTCTTTCAGGTTAAGAATTCTGTTTTTGGGAATTATTACCATATACAGAGAATAGACAAACCCTATAAAAAAAACTTGAAAAAATCCTAAATAAATCAAGACTCACAGAATCTTTCTAAATCAGGCTTCCTAAGAAAAGCCGTAGTTTCTAAAGCAAAGAGGTGGTTTTTTGTTTTGTTTTTCTTTTGAAAATTCTTTCAGTTTTTGAGGTTGCATACCTTTGAGGATGGGTGTTGTGTGGTCAACAGGTTGAACAGCTACACAAAATTTTCAAGCTTTGTGGGTCGCCTCCCGATGAATACTGGAAAAAGTCTAGACTTCCTCATGCAACTCTCTTTAAGCCACAACAACACTATAACAGTTCTTTTCATGAAACATGTAAAGATTTGCCATCACCTGCAGCAAAGCTCATTGAAATGTTGCTTTCTGTTGAGTCCTACAAGCGTGGCAGCGCTTCCTCTGCTCTTGCTTCTGAGGTAAAAATATACGTTACAGTTTTAGTTTGCGATTTTCACTTTTCATAAATAATTTCTCATTACATTCCCTCCATTGTTAAATGCAGTATTTTACAACAAAACCTTATGCATGTGATCCATCAAGCTTGCCCAAATACCCACCCAACAAGGAGATTGATGCAAAATGCCGTGAAGAAGCAAGAAAGTAGGTTTTTCTCATATTCATTGATTCTCTTTCTTTCTTCCTGTGTTCCCTTTTTTCATCTCATGTAAATTGTCATTAACTATCATACTATACTACTATACTACTATACTGCTTTAGCTGGGATATTGCTTTCTTGAATGTTATGCCAGAGTTGATTTGTTTTGCTGCTTTACCAGGACATTGAGTTTTTTGCTTCATTTTGTTTCATATTCTAATTGTAATTATAATTGATATCAGGAAAAAAGCCGGTGGAAAAGCTCGTGGCCTTGAAAGATCAAGAAAGGTTCCTAAGAAACCAAGTATCAGCAAACTTGCACCAGCAGAGGTCTATGTCTCTCTTCTTTTCTTTTCTTTTCTTTTGAAAAAAAAGAGAAGAAAACTCAACTTTTTTTCCCCCCTTACAGGCTTTGCCAGTTCAGGCGCAAGATATCCAAAGGGTGAAAATAAATGAAAACATAGAACTCTTCCCTTCAGAAGAAGAGAAAGTAATAGGAAGAGAACCACCAAAAGTATCAGTAGAACAAAAAGAAGAGGCTTCTCATGCTAGAAATTCCTCACAAGGGGATATACCGTTTTCGGGTCCTTTACAAGTTCCAAGTTCGAGTGGCTTTGCTTGGGTGAAAAGGCGAATAGATAGTGGATCTGTTCGATCACACAGCCGGTCTAGTTCCAAAGTTAGCTTTAATGGACTTGAACAACTTTCAAATTTACCCTCAAATGATAAAGCCAATTTTGAGTTGCCAAGAAAGGAAAAGCATGATACTTCATCTAGGAAGCCTAAGGTGCAGAGACAATGGAGTCAATTTGACCGTCCTGATTCGTTTGATGCTTTTGATGGATACCACTCACAAGAATTGTCTATGGCTCTTTACCAGAAAGAGATGGAAGCCAAGAGAAATGATATGGTAAGTGAGCTTTAACTGAGCTAATCATACTTTCTTTGTGAGCCTGCATCTTATCTACTTTGTGAAATACACATTATAAGTTAAAAAAAAAAGTTGTTATAAAAATGTGACTCTGGGTTTATTGAAATGAACTTGAAAATTGAAATTAGCTGATAAAGCTGGACTCTGCTGGAGTAATGTGGCTGTGTTTGGTAAACATGCTGATAGAAATTGTCCTGATGCGAAGTGAAGTGAGAGTAATTGTTAGTTCAGTTGAGCTCAATACTTTCCAAAGTGATCAGTCTGGGAATTTGATTACAATCCTTACAAATTTTAATTGACTTGTAAACATCTGACACCTGTCATTTTCAGGATAAGGAGGATAAGGTTGAATTCTCTGGGCCATTGCTATCCCAGACACATAGGATTGATGAGCTTTTGGAGAAACATGAGCGCCGTATCCGTCAGGCAGTTCGTAGATCATGGTTTCAAAGAGGTAAATAAATCAATAAAAAACCAGTAAATTTTTGCTGAGCAATTGTTTCACAGGATTGGAAATGAAATTTTTATTGCTGATTAACTTTCAGGTAAGAATCTTGGTAAATGAATGCTACAACCAAAGGATATGGATCCTTCTTCCAGTGATTTGAATCCAAGTCCAGTAGTAGTAAATATGAGGATGGTAGTGATCAACATTTGCACAAACCACATTAGAAACAGCTCGCGCATTCGTTCCAAGCTCCAGCAACAAAGGAATCCAAGCTCTATGTCCTATAATAGCTAGTGGTCAACACAATCCCCATTTCAGCAATTTAGATGGTTCTGTTGCAGATTTAGTTATTCTTGTAATCTCAGCTTTTCACCCATATTCGTGGCGTGTAGAGCGGAATGTACAGATGTATTATTGATGGTAAAACAAGAGAAAGTGATGTAAGTTGTCAAATGGAAAATTCATGTTCCTTTCATAATGTTATGAAATCACTTTTTTCCCTTAACTTACCCATTTACTACTATGAGGCAGCTGGTCCTGAAAAGACAACAAATACCACCAATAGAAAAGGTTGTTGGGATAAGGATTGGGGGTTTGTTGTGATTGTTTTCTCATGAATGTTGTTTTCTTCATAAGAAAATATGTCAAAAAATTAAAAAAATTCCGTTGCCGGGACTTGAACCCGGGTCTCTCGGGTGAGAGCCGAGTATCCTAACCACCTAGACTACAACGGATTTTGATATTACGCTGAGAATTTAAATACATATTATAAGTAATAATAGTAGGAGATCCTCAGATTCATGTTACTCGGTAGTTCATAATAATAGTGATTATCATACTTTTCAGTTTACAATAGTCTCATTAGATGGGGGATGGAAAGCGAGGAGAGAAAAAGGTATAAAGGGTTTTTGGCAATTTTGGAAAAAGAATAGTTGGATGAAATCTAAGTTTCTAAAAAGTTATGAGGATGCTGGATGCATATTCAAAGAATCTCATAAGTACAACAAACTTATCTAATACTCCTATAGTAGGGTAATCTACTATATATATAAAAGCAATAAGATTTGGAGCTTTCTCATTACGTCACCTAGGATTTCGCCACATATCGATCCTATATTAAGCCACCTCATATTTTTACACGTGTCATTTTCTTATAATTTAGACGTTTTTATAAATATTTCATGTCATAGTCCACATGTAAAATTTTTTCCATATCACTTATATATTATGTACACATCATATTGCCACATAATCTATAAATATCAATCAATTTTTTAATTTTTTTATATCGGATTACAATGTTTTTTTGGAAATTTATTTACATATTAAAATATTTTTTACCATATATTTATGATCCTAATAACTCTCCAATATAATCTACCAAAAAAACTCATATAAATATATACTGAGATCTTATCCTATAATATAAATATGTAGAGAGATCTTATCATATAATATATACCGAGATCTTATCATATAGTATGTCAAGTCAATTTTATTTGTCAATCCATATTAAATGTCCCATTATTTTCATTTTTGTTATCAAAATCTTTAATTTAGAATCATGCTTTTTTTTTATAATTTATATAAATCACCAATTCACAATTATTATTTATATTATATTATTATTTATTAATATCTTTTTTATAGTATATCTAAAAAATATCGATTCATAGTCGTGCAGGCCGGGGACAACTAGTTTCTCTAAACAAGTAATGGAAAATAACAATCACAAGAAAAAACTATTAGTCTCTTTCATGGGCCTAATTTTACATGGTCCCTAAAATGATTTGGATGGCCTGTTGAAAAGAGGATTTTAATTAGTCTTGGAAATAAAATCATTTAAATATATAAAATATCATTTTACCCTACTAAAAGCATCTCTAACTAATAGCAATCTTTGTCCAAAACTTCTTAAATTTTTAATTTTTTTCTTTTGTCATATAAACATAAAATTATGTCTTCTATAAACATAAAACTCATTAGTATATCATCTTACCATGTGCCAAAAAATAGCCTAGTTTTAACTTAATTTTTTAAATTAAATTAATCTTATTGATGAATCAAAATAAATAGGGCCTATTGCATAAGTGAAATTGTGTAAGAGTGAGGATCTTAGCAAATTTGAGCTAATAAAGTTTTTTTTTTCTAGATTTTTCTGACATATAAATAATTTTCTTTTTTATTTTAACTGTTAAGAAACTTAGGACTTTATAAATATAGATGCTCTAATTACTCTACTAGAGGGCATGATATCATTCATAATTTAAAGTTAGTAAACTTTAATTGAAATAAAAGTATCTTTTTAACAAATAAACTAATTAGGAGTATCTCGAATCTAATCAAAGTATTGGATCTTTTCTTTTGTTTGGGTATGAGTATGACCAAGGCACTATAATGCACTTGTATTATAAATCAAAGTGACAAATAAAAAAAGACGAAAAAGAAAGAAGCAACTGAAAGTCTCAACTCTCAATCCAACCAACAAGACGTCCTAGATAGATCACATGACTGCAACAACTTTATTCATTTTAATATAATTAACGACAAGAAAAGAATATCTAAATACGTACACATGACAATGAATCAATGATGATGCCCAACAACTAAGAACACATTGGGATTTTCACCGATTTTTCTTATACTTGTTCTTCATTAATTAATTTATTAGTTTATTGAGGAATCATAGTTTACAATTGAGCAAATAGGAGTGTAAGAGTTTGTGAAGTCACGTGATTTTTGTCAGAATTTGAGAGATGGATCCGAGTGGCGTTGACTACACGTCTCTGGTTTGACCAACTTGTATGGTTTATAAAGGCCCGAGTGATATTGATATGTAAAATATGAAATATTAAATGTTTGTATTGACATGAATATCAAGATGGATATGAGTAATATTATATATGAATATTAGTATGAGTGATATTAGATATGTGTATAAATATGATTAATATTTTTTATATGTTATTTTTTTGAAGTATATCAAAATAATATTTTAGTATCAGATGATATTACTCTATTATGAATCGATGTCGCTATCCCTAAATACCAAATAGCAGATATTAGTTTGATATCATTATCAGAATAATATATGTATCAGTCATATTTATATATACCTATATCTAATATTCTAATATGGATACCAAACGAGCTTTTAGTACTACTCCCTTTAATTGAAAATAAATGTCATTTTAACTCTTATATTTTGATCAACTTTATGTATTAGTGTAGATTTTTTAGGCAATTAATTTAGAGTGAGGTATGAGAATTGTTATTAAAATTTGTTTTTGACAAGTACTATTTATCTATAGGACTAAGGGCCCATTTGATTTGTATCAACGTAAACAGAAATGAAATGAATATAGCCCACTTATGCGTTATAATACATTGCAAACAAAATTTATTTGTTGATCTAGAGAAGGGGGATAAGGGAAATGATTAGGGGAGGATACTTACCCCATGTTAAAGTTAGGGAAAGAAAGCGATAGAGAACAACAAGGGGATTGTGGTATATTTTTGTTTAAGAAATGAGGTGACCGAAGACAAGCAGAAATTTAATATATATCATGACATCAAATATAGACTAGGTTCATTTTCTTCTCATTTACGTTTTCGCAATAGAAAACCAAACGAGCTTTAAAAATAAACGAATATTTAAAAGGTATTAAGATTGAAAAAACTTTAAGATTTTGAGTTTGATTAACATTTTTCTTAAAATTTGTGTCCAATGTTAAAATGGCATTTATTTACAATCGGATGAAGTATATTATATGTTCGATACATAATACTGTACAAAGTAGTAATTTTGAATTAATAAATTGTATAAAAAAGTAATTAAAAGAACTACATTAACTTTTTAAAAAAGACGAAAATAGGAAACTAGCTATTTTAGATCTTTGGGTGATCTCAATAATGCATAACAATAATTCAATCTTCTTTCTCCATGAGATATGGATGGATGGATGGATAGGGGCATTTTTGGAGTGCAACTCATTCATTAGTCCAGCCTCAGCACTAAAGTAGATATAAAACCGTGAAGAAGTGATAATAAAAGAGCAAAATTTGTTATAAAAATTAGGGAAATTTCGGTCGATACTATCAATTTTTTTGCTTTTTTAAATGGTGCCCTAATAAAAAATTTATTTCGGGTGGTACCCTGACTTTTACAAAAGTTCGACTAATGCCCTTACTTGTAAATTTTTGTTAGTTTATAACTAAATTCATAGGGTTTTTAATAAAAACATATTTTGTATTTAATTAAATTAAAACACAATTAAATTTAAAATTAAAATTAAAACAAATCATATAAAAATCCTAAATTAATATATATCTCAAGTAGGATTTATCTTGTAGAATTAAAAAATTTTAAGTTAAAATTAAAATTTTACAATATTTATATTACAATAAATATATTGCATGATTAAAATTTTCCATTTAGATTTTATATTGTAATTTTTAAATTTTTAAAAAAATTAATAGAACTTAAAATTCTAATGTAACTCGAGATCAAGTACCCTAACGAAATTTATGTTAGTTTTTAAAAAAATTGTTAAAATTATTACACAAATTTTAATTATGTATTAATTTTATTTTAATATAAGTATTGTAATAGTTTTTGTTTTAACTTGAAAATTTTAAATTATACAACATATAATTTACTTGACAAATATATATATAATATTTTAAATTGAATATTTGTATGATTTATTTTAATTTTTATTAAACTGAAATTTTATTTTAATTTAATTAAAAAATATTTGTTAATTAGAAAACATACTAATTTAGTTCAAAACTAACGAAAATTAAAAAGAAAGGGCACGGGCCAAAATTTTGCAAATGTTCAAAGGTACCACTTAAAATAAGTTTTTTTTCTCCAGAATATCATCCTGAAAAACAAAAAACTTGAGGATACCAACCAAAATTTCCCTAAAAATTAATTAATATAGATATAGGAATTGTTTATAAAAATATGTACGTGGAATGCTCCGAATTCCAAACAAGGTGTATAATGTTGTAAATCACTATGTATTAGGAGTACTTGAATCGTTAATTTCAAAATTCAAATAGTGCCATTTAAAGCCTACCATTAATTAGTAATTAAACAGCTTGCTAGTTAAATTCGTTACAAATTTCAAATTTTGAGGAAATGTTCAAATTCATTGAAATTAATCCGTGAATGAATAGACTTCAAGGATGATTTTCTCATGGTCAGATTCGGATACGTTTAACCGGCCTAGCTAGATTATTTTCAAAATTAAATTAGCATTAAGGGTCTATCGATAGATTCAAATAGCAGAAAACCAAAGAGAAATCAAATAGTTGCATGCTTTGGTACGTTGTTAATGGTAGAGATTAATACATTATATTTCAACCAAAAAAATGGTAGACATAATATTTCATGATTCATTACATAATTTGAAAAATAGTATGTATTGATTTGAACCGTTCGTCGTGTTAAACGATGTTTAATGAATGCAATCCTTCAAGTTTAAACTTCTTTTTTCGCACGTCTTTCATAAAATATGTGGGATATTGAAGTAAATAATACAAACAAGCTTACCCAATCCAACGACCAAAATTTACAAACAATAATCCACAATAATTTGATCCAAATTTTTTATAAAAATTGTAATGTAAGTTTAATACTTTTGCAACACCCCACATTTCTTTTCCTTTCCCTTTTCATTGATAAGAACATGCATGCGCATTACACGTTAAGTAAGGCCAGTTTGATTGTTTGGTTAATTAATAAAGTACGTTAAACATTTTGGAAATTGCCCATATTAGGAAAGAAAGCCATGGGCAAAAGTTGAATTGACATACAAAAGTGGAACCAATCCTAAAAGTTTTTGATCATTTTATCATCACAATTTTTATTTTTTTATCCTATAACATTGTTTACAATAATAAGCCTATATATAAAGGCGATTATTAGTTATGACCAAACCCTAACCCTATAGTCAACCCTATGGTAATTAATTATATTACACCAATATTCAACATGTCTTGCCTTTTAAGTACTTTCACCAAAAAACAAAGTCCCTCTTCCAATTTTTTTTAATCAATTAGCTAATATTTTGCCAATTTAGGTCGGAAATAAACCACAATGACACGAAGTGATCACTTATTACACTGTCTCTCATTTATAGTTCTACTATATATAAAAGAGCATGAAAGAAAGAGTCATATTCTTATACTTACAAAAGATGAATATCCTATAGACTATAGTTGTATATATATACATTGAAAGCAAAGCTAATTTATTTAAGGGTGACCCCCATCAAAATAGTTAATTTGGCTTGTGGTTCTTGTAGATTTAGATAGCTGGCCGGTGGTCCCTTGATTGCTCAATTTGGCATGCAATTTACTTGCTACATTCACACTCCACTTGTAATCGAGTAAATGCTTCTCAAGAAAAAAAAAAAGAGAGAGAAAAAACACTTATTAACGTGAAATAATTAAAATGGGATACAAATTGCGAAAAAAATAAATATTCTTCCAATCCTTTCCTAAAATTACAAAAAGTATTTTTAATAATTAATAATTTATTATATTTAAAATAAATTAATGAAGGAAATCTTATCATCACAAGAGTTTAGTTCTTAATAGAATAGATCTAGATATGTTACCCTTAAAATAAAATAAAATAAAACTATGCTGGCTAGATTTAAATGTGCAAGCTATCTAGCTATATTAGTAGGTCAAGTTTATATACGGATTAATTAGCTTTTCTAGTAAGTTAATTTAGATAATTGCTTTTCCCAATTTTTAAATATTTTTTAAAGCTCAATTTCCTGAAAAAAAAAACGATAGGCAGACAGTAGATATGTGAATCGGGTCGGGCAGGATTCGGTCATTTTGGGGTTGTACTCAATTATAATATAATAATTTTTATGTATTTTAATAATAAAATATATTATAAGTTTTAAAATAAATTTTATATATTTGATAGATTTACTAAAATGGTCAACCAAACGGGCTTCAGGTTTAACCCAATGAGTTACGAATCTATCGTCGTCTGTTTATTTTAAATTTCGGATTTAAATTTATGAATCTTAATCTTAAAAATTTTGGACGGTTCGAATCGAATTTAAGGATTGGGTAAACTAGAGATAAAACTTTAGCTTAATCATTCACTAGTTGATTTGAAAGTCTAATTTTTTTTTTTTTCGAACGAGGGGAAATTAAAATCATTTCCTTTTGGAAAAAAAAATCTTTCCAACGTTTTCTATAGACAGAAAAATTGAAAAAGCCCTTTTTTCTGCAAAGATAGATTTTTATCGCCATTATTATTTGTCTCTCACGTCTCCCTGTTTCTTCCTCTTTCTCCTCCTCTCCCCGGCCACGTGTACGTACAAACCAAACGGAATTACGTCGCAATTATTAACAAAAATTAAAATTAAAAGAAAAAAAAAAGATTTCTGCAGACAAACGGAGAGAGAGAAAGAGGCCAACAAATTGAGACAGAAGGTGGGGCAAAGGGCAAGGAGGAGGAGGAAGAGGAGAAGGAGAAGAAGGAGATTGGACAAGGACAACTTCCGACTGTGTATCCTCCTTTTCAGTCCTTAGCTTTCATTTGCTTTCTCTTCTCTCTTCTCTTTCTCTTTCCCTTTCCTCCCATTTGATGCTTCATCTGTGAATTGATCATTCCATCTTCTTTAACCTAGCCCCACCGTATTTACCCTTACAAGCCTTGATCGCCGATTTTCAGCTTTGATTTTCATTGTTTATATTCAATTTCGTATACTTCCACTCGCATTTTCTAGAATTTTCTCTATCTTAGCCTGTCCTTGTTTTGGGATTCAGTTTTTTCCCGGGAATTCTGACCTTGGGACGAGGGTGTGGTAAATTTGTTTGTTTGGTAATTCGTTCGCATTGTCTGGATTTCGAAACTCCGAATTGTTGGTGGATTCGAATTGGGGAACACGGCAGATCTGTTGTTGTGTAGATTTGCATTGAAACGGAATTGATCTGCTAGCTAGGCGGTCGAAATTGACCGTTTTGGATCCAATTGACGGTGAAAACAGCGCCATAATATGGCGCTGTTCCGCCGATTATTCTACCGCAAGCCTCCGGATCGGCTTCTCGAGATATCCGAGCGCGTTTACGGTAACACCAAATTCATTCAATTGTACTAATGGTTTTTTTTTCTTTCTCCTTTTCTCTTTATTTAGGGTTTATGATCATTTCATGCCTTGCGGGGGCTTGAATTCCTAGTTCACTCTTGATTATGGATTTTTATGATTTGCCTAGCTCTAACCCCAATTGCATTTGAGCTCTTGTTTTGTTCCCAATTATTGTTATATTACCGTGCTTTGACAATGACATTGGATAATTTATTTCATCCCAAGCTTTTGGATTAAATTTCCTAAAAAGCCAAATTCTTTCCTGTTTATTAGTGGTTTATCCCTGCCTTGCATTTGCCTTGGATCGGGAAATTTTTAGTGGTCAAATTTCTGCTGTCATTTTGTTAATTAGAGTTAATCACATTCCATAACTAGAATTCATGTTTGGCTCTTGGTTTAGTTCCATTCCTTATTAATGGTGGATTATTTTGTGTCTCTCCATCCCAGTGTTTGATTGTTGCTTCTCCACCGACGTGTTGGGCGAAGATGCATACAAAGAGTATATGGGTGGTATTGTAACACAGCTGCAGGATTACTATCCTGAAGCTTCATTTATGGTGTTCAACTTTAGAGAAGGGGACCGAAGGACTCAAATATCAGATATTTTGTCACAGTTTGATATGACAGTCATGGAGTATCCTCGACAGTATGAGAATTGTCCACTTCTGCCTCTGGAAATGATCTATCACTTCCTGCGTTCCAGTGAGAGCTGGTTGTCATTGGAGGGCCAACAAAATGTATTACTGATGCACTGTGAGAGAGGAGGATGGCCGGTTCTTGCATTTATGCTTGCTGGTCTTCTTTTGTACAGAAAGCAGTACACCGGGGAACAAAAAACACTGGAAATGATTTACAAGCAAGCTCCAAAGGAGCTTCTTCAGCTCTTGTCTCCTTTAAATCCCCAGCCATCACAGACGAGATATCTTCAGTATATATCTAGAAGGATTATAGGATCAGATTGGCCTCCACCAAATACTCCTCTTGTTGTAGATTGCCTTATCTTCAGAGTCCTCCCCCTGTTCGATGGGGGGAAAGTTTGCCCTGTGGTTCGTGTTTACGGCCAGGATCCTTTAACCAAGTCAAGCAGGAATACTAAACTACTGTTTTCGTCCTCTGATAATAAGGAATATATATCCGACAATAATGAGGTAATTTCTAAATGGAACTTGTTATTTGCTTTTCTGCAGTTCTTGCTAAAAACTGTCTTGCCTTGTCGTGGCTGCAGATGGGTGCAATAAAATTAGATGTTCATTTTCCTGTTCAAGGGGACATTGTCCTTGAATGCGTCCATTTGAGTGATGACAAGGAGGAGAGGATCTTCCGATTTATGTTCCACACTGCCTTTGTTCGCTCAAATATCTTAAATCTTAGCCGTGATGATGTTGATATAATGTGGGATGCAAAAGATCTGTTTTCCAAAGACTTTAAAGCAGAGGTAGGGGATAGACCATTTCCTTTTTTGGGTTTTTTCTTTGGCATTTTTGGAAACTGCAAGAGTTGAACCTGTACTCGTATCTTTATCAGGTACACTTTATGGATGCTGATTCGGTTCATTCTGCCATTAGCACGGATGTGAAAAGTGAAGATGAATTTGATACAGATGCTGCTCATGAAGAATTTTTTGAAGTTGAAGAGGTTTTCAGCAATGCTACTGATGGGGCAGATGGAAAGGGAGAATTTGACCATCATGCATTTGAAGACTGTGCATCAGAAGAGGGGAGTCAAAGACATGATGCAGTTGCAGAATTAAATTTCAATGCAGTAAAGGACATTGTTCTAGATGATGTAAATCAAAAACAGTCTACAACATCCAAATCAGATGCTGATGTGATTAAGGACATTGTTGTGGATGATGGGAACCAGAAACTTGAAAGATCAGCTGTTGGCGTGAAAGATATCGCTTTGGACCAAGCAAAAGAGATGGAGTCTTTCAAATTGGTTGTTGCTGATGCACTCAGAAGAGAAATAACGAAATCAGCAACTGCAGCTCTAGATAATGTAGTGGAAGTAGTGGAGAAAAAACACGATCAAGAAGATATGACTGGGCAGAGATCAGAGAGTAGGAGTCCTCCAAGAAAGTCATCTGTTGATGTGGTTAAGCCAAAGTCAAAGAGACCCCCTACATTCAGCCAGAAGTCAGCACCTGATTCAGCCTCAACCAAGAATAGAACAAAGAATCAAGATCCACAAAGTGATCTTACAAAACCAACGAAGCAAAAGTCAGCAGAACTTCGCTGGATACCATCTAATAAAGGTTCTTTCACTAATTCAATGCACGTGGCTTATCCGCATATGAAGATTATTGTACCTCCTCCTGTAGCACCCACAAAAATTCAAGCAAAAGAGCCCATTGTAGGTGCTAGAAAGTCCCGTGCTTCAAGTGTTGAGATTGGAGCTCTGAATGATGACAGGCGTGAACATTCAAGTAAGGAGGTAAAAGTTTTGAGGCGATCAGAATCTGCTAGGCAGATTTCTGTTGCTGGTGAACTGGAAAAATCTAGTGATTCCTGTGATGTTGCTCCTCCTTTGGATAACACTTCTGCTGTTTCTTCTCAAGCTCTTCCACCAAAAGAAGCGCCGCCTAAATCACAAAGACCGTCTCCACCGTTGCCGCCACCACCTCCACCTCCACCTCCACCTCCGCCATCAGCTGCCATAGTACGACAAACACAAGGACCACCACCTCCCCCACCGCTGCCTCAATTTCATCATTCTACAACTTTGACTAAAAACTTGTTGCCTTCACCTCTGCGATGTAGCCTGCCACCACCTCCACCTCCACCACCCCCTCCTTTTTCAAGACAAGGTGCATCATTGCTGCCTTCTTCACCAGCCCCAGGCTCATTCTCTCCTGTTAGAGCATCAACACCTGTCAATGTGACTCCACCCACACCTTGTTCAACAAGTGGAGTTCCACCACCACCACCACCACCTCCAACGCCTCCAATATTTGGAACCCAACCTTCTAGATGTCAAGTTTCAAGTCCTCTTCCACCCCCATCCCCAACTCCATCCCAAATTGGCCTCGTACCATCATCGCCATTTCCTGGAGGTCGAGAATCGCCCCCTCTTCCACCACCCCCGCCCCCGCCCCCACCTCAAATTGGAGGACAGTTCGTACCACCCTCAACATTTCCTGGAGGTCGAGGACCACCCACTCCTCCACCACCACCTGGTGGTCTAGGACCACCCCCGCCCCCACCCCCTCAAATTGGAGGGCAATTCGTACCACCCTCACTATTTCCTGGAGGTCGAGGACCACCGCCGCCTCCGGCCCCACCCCCACCCCCACATGGCGGGCGTGGACCACCCCTTCCCCCACCCCCACCTGGCGGTAGAGGACCATCCCCACCTCCACCGCCACCTGGAGGTCAAGGACCTCCCCCACCCCCACCGCCACCTGGAGGTCAAGGACCTCCCCCACCCCCACCCCCACCTGGAGGTCAAGGACCTCCCCCACCTCCACCCCCACCTGGTGGTGGAGCTCCACCACCTCCACCTCCACCTGGAGGACAGGGTCCACCTCCACCACCACCACCTGGAGGAGTACGGGCTCCACCACCTCCTCCAGGAATACCAGGTCCACCAGCTCCACCAGCTCCACCAAGACCAGGTGCTCCACACCCTCCCGGGGGTGGTGCTCCCCCTCCACCAGGTGATCTAAAGAGTTTGGGAAAAGGCCGGCTTACTCGAAGTTCAGCTTTGGCTACTGCTCCTCGAAGACAATCGCTAAAACCGCTGCATTGGAGCAAGGTAACAAGAGTGTTGAAGGGAAGTTTATGGGAAGAGTTGCAGAAACAAGCAATGCCTCAGAGGTATAATATCTTCATTCATCAATGCTAAATTCATATGTTGGAAAACTTCTATGCTTTTATTTTTGTTGTGTGCTAAATTCATGTAGGAAGATTGCTAGATGTTTTTTTTTTCTTACAGTTTTTTTTAATGTCTTGTTGAAAATAGCAACCCTGTCTTCCTGCACTATGACCAGTTCTTCTATGCTTTTATTTTGTTAGTTTACTAATTTTATTTTCTTTGGTTTATAGTGAACCAGAAATTGACGTGTCTGAAGTTGAGACTCTGTTTTCTACCATAGTTGCCAAACCTGCTGCAAAATCTGCAGGACAGAAGAAATCTACTCCTAAATCTGAAACAATCCACCTGGTAAATTAAGAGAAGAAACTTGGCATTTTTTCTGTTGCATCAATCTATTCTTCTGCTATGCCAAGTGAAAAGTTTAAAATAGTTCCTTGTGTGTGGTGACCTGAGATAATGCTCATCTTTTGGTTTCATCATAAATAAGTAATATTAGTATGCATGTTTCAAGAGAATTACCATCTTAGTGCAGTATGTCCATTACATCCTTTTTAAATTAAAAGTAGTCCTCTTTATGCTAATATTTGAATACCATATTGGAACATTATGTCATTATCTATCTCTTATGCATAACTATTCTTATTGGGAACTGTAACTAGCATTTACTTGAGATTGTTTATTCTAGTTAATAGCGTTGCTTATGTTTTATAGGTTGATTTGAGGAGGGCAAATAACACTGAGATCATGTTAACTAAAGTCAAGATGCCTCTCTCAGATATGATGGTATGCTGGATGTTTCATTTTGCCCTTCTGTAAATTCTCCTATTGTTGCTTAAATTTTGGAAGAATCATTTAACTTGTTCCTTTGTAACAGATTTAAGTCACTCCAGTTCAAAAAACACTGAACTTTTACTGACAAGTGTTTCTATGCATGTGTTAATTTAATTTTTTGCTGGGGCAGCTATTCTGTTTTCTTTTTAAAAATTTCGACCCAAGGAACACTAATAGCTGTATATTCAGTATCAAGTATCAACTCAATTGCCCATTTAATACGAGAGAGTATAAACTCCCTCATAGTCCAAAAAAGAAATTAATTTGAATGCAAAACTGCTGGAGGTTCTTAGGCTGTAATATTTTTTACTTAGTCACAAGTACTAATCCAGTGTCTAGGGAATTGAATAATACAGTTAATGACGAAACCTGATTAATCAGAAAGCACAATATTTCCTTTTATCATGGACTTGGAAGAGAATTTGGTCAACCCTTTACTTTAGAAGCCACCACAAAAACTCTTGCGTGGATCATTTATGTAGTAGTAGATATAATGAAAAAAATCATGGATTTTTTCCAAAAAGGCTCCAAATAATAGTATGGGTTGTTTAGGTATAGAGAGACTGGATGAAAAGGGTCTAGACCCTAGTTTGTATTATTTCACAAATGGGTTGCCAAATATACATATGCTGAAAACTTTTTGTCATATGAAAAGGCTCAAAGCAAGAGTATTGGCTGGATAGGCTCAGAAAGTTTATACAGAAATCATTGGGTGATGTATCGTGAACTTCATTGTATTGGCTTAGTGCTCTCTTATGATTGTTGTTTATTATAAGTTCATCACTCTGGTCAACCTTGTCTGCTCATGTCTTTATGCTGCAACTTTTGGATGCCAACTATAATTTGACACAATGAATTCAGGCTGCAGCACTAGCACTGGATGAGTCAGTTCTGGATGCTGATCAAGTTGAAAATCTGATAAAATTTTGTCCTACTAAGGATGAGATGGATCTACTCAAGGTTGAGAACTATTTAATCCATTACCTTTATATGTGAAATCACTGAAATATATGTTGCTTCTGGTTGTTGACCTGAAACTTATCTACTATCATCTGATCTCGTCTTTCTTACCATTACCAGAACTATGCTGGTGATAAGGAGAAGCTGGGAAAGTGTGAACAGGTATTAAGATGTAAATCAGTGTTTATGGGATAAAGTTGTTATGTAGCTTATGGGATGCTTAATATATTGTCTGGTTCATATTGTTGTTTGTGCCATTCTTCCTTCTAAAATGGAGATTAAAACTTTTATTAGATTACAAGGAAAATGGACCAAATTTTATGTCCTATAAAAAATTACTAGATACTGTTGAAAACAGACAAGCTTCAGTGTACAGTTGTTTCGACATTGGAAAGAGTTGTGGGCTTTCCACCCTTACATAAATTCTGATTATTTAGATTTTGTATCCCCAAAAGGCCAAAATGATAGAACAATTGTGTAGTTAGTCTTACATGGAATTATGTTGTTTGTTGAGTGATCTTTTCCGTTCTTTTTATTTGAAGCATAATGGAAAGGGCTACAGGTTTATCTCGCGCATTGAATCAAATTGGCCAAGGGTGTGCGTTCATGAGCCCATGCTAAAGTCTCACTTCTCAAATTTTTTTTTCAGTTCTTTATGGAGCTCATGAAAGTTCCGCGGGTGGAATCAAAACTACGAGTATTCTTGTTCAAAATTCAGTTCAATGCACAGGTTCTTGTTGGCTTGGAACTTGTTTATTGAAACATAGTGAACACACTATACACTATACAGTATGTGATTGATATAGTTGGCTAAGTACATATGAGTGGTCCACTGTTTAATTTTAGTTCATGTTTCATTGCAGGTTACAGATTTCAAAAAAAGTTTAAATCTTGTACATTCTGCATGCAGTGAGGTACAATACATGCTAAGATGATCCTTCTTTACCGTAACTTGCTCTGTTTGGCCTCTCTTCTAATGCCTTATTGATGTCAAATAGGTCCGGAACTCAACCAAGTTGAAGGAAGTAATGCGTATCATTCTTGCACTGGGAAACACTTTAAACAATGGAACTGCAAGGGGTAATGACTTTATTTTTGTAGTTTTTACAAGCTTTATTGATGCCTTTTCTTCAATACAGTGTGCACTTTTTATTTGTAATCTAAACACCTTTTTTGGAGTTTGGTGGTGTCGAGAATTCTTGTCCATATTTACATTAGTTCATTTCGTTCTGTTTTCCAGTTTTGAAATACTCTTTTTAGTAAAAAATATAATATCATTTTATAATTATATATAAGCACTTATTTAATCACAATGAAGACCTATCAGCTTCATGACATTAGATAGATCTATCTATCGCAATGACTAAAAATTGGCAAAGTAAAGTAACAATTTGGAACTTCACTCTAAGGAAACTACTGTTTTTCTTTTATTATTCTTTGTTTGCTTGGAACTTTACTTCTGTATTCTGTGTGTAAATTTTTAGTTGTCAGTGTTCTAGTCAAGTTGTTGTACAATTAGTTTTATGTCTTTAGAAATTGTAAAAGTTTTTTGATATACATGTTCTGTAAATTTATTTATGTGCTAAAAAATCAAGAGGAAAATGTGATTTCTTAATATCCTCTACAACTTTTGTTGTACAGGTGGAGCATGTGGATTTAAATTGGACAGTCTTCTGAAACTCAATGAAACTCGTGCTACTAATAGTAGAATGACACTGATGCACTATCTTGCCAAGGTATGGTTACTTTAACCTACTGCATCAAGGCTATTGACCTCTCTATGGATTGTTTTTACTTTCTTCGAATCAGTAATGTTTTTCCTCTAGCTACTGTTGGCGTCTTGTGTCAATACACTTACTTTGTCACTTTTTACTGTCATTTGGTTATAAATTAAATGAATTTTTTTAATAGGTTTTGTCCAAAAGGTACCCAGATCTCTTAGATTTTCATGAAGACTGTGTAAGCGTTGAAGCTGCATCCAAGGTACTCCCTCCCTGTTTTCTACAATCTCAAGCTGCAGCCATAGAAATTGAACGTGAACTGGCTTCGCTGGTCTGACTAGTGAACCTTTGGCCATGCTGTTTGATTGATTTGGGTCATTGGGTGAAACATTCCAACCATCTGATTTGCAATGTAGTATTTGGAAATTTTCATCCTGTGGCTCCAAAGTTGTGCATTTAAATTATTATTTTTAGACTATTCTATATAAACTTTTGAAATGCAAGTATGTTGTTTGTGGTCTTTATGATGGATGTTATATGTAGTTTGGACAAATTGCATATTTTAACCTATATCATTTAGTGAAATAGTAGATTGTGCATTTAAACCCCAAATTGAACCTTTTGGTATGCCACCATTTTTGCTATTTGACAAATAAAATGATAGTGATCGCATTTTGGTCAAAGCTGCTGATAAAGGACTGTGTTAAGAGAACTTATTCGTCAAAATTTAGAAAAGGAAAATAATAACCATATACAATATACACCTATTTTTCTGCAACTGAAAGCTAGTACAAATTTTGTAATTGATACCCGTGTTTACCTACATTCTATATAGGCTGGTTAACCACTTTGGGTCAGATAGCTAGCATAGACACGTGAGGTGATGTTTTCCTGACCTAGATTATTGTTTTCTTGTAGATACAATTGAAGGCTTTGGCTGAAGAAATGCAAGCTATAACCAAGGGATTAGAAAAGGTTAAGCAGGAGCTTGCTGCATCTGAAAATGATGGGCCTGTATCTGAAACTTTTTGCAAGGTTTGTTGAAGTCGTTCATAATCCTTTCTCTTTTCATTTGTGTATTGTGCAGTGGTTCATGACTAGGGTCTTCTTAATTGACCCACTTTGACCTTTTTACTTCTTTTTGTATTTCTTAAAAATCTGTATCACCATGTGCAATTGAGGCTGAAAGTTCCAGTAGACTAAGCTAGGGAGAATTCTGTCTAAACTAGTATGTATTATTTTCTTCTGTAGACCCTGAAGGCATACATTGGTTCTGCTGAGACAGAGGTGGCGTCTTTGATGAGTTTGTACGCTGTAGCGGTATTTTTCTCTACCCTTTTTGTATTGTTAAACATTGTCATCAAGCTTGTACATTTTCCCTTCTGATGCTTACTCATCTCTCAATATAGGGTAATTCTGCAGATGCACTTGCACAGTACTTTGGGGAAGATCCAGCCCGTTGTCCATTTGAGCAAGGCAAGTTCCAATAACTCAACTGTTATCTAATTTCTTTCCTCAGTGTGCTACCTGATAGGAACTTTGCTCTGAAGTGTTGTAAGCTGCTCTTTTATTTAGCAGTTAAAATCTTGCCGGTTTTCAGTTAAAATCTTGCTCTGAAGTGTTGCTAACTGCTAAGTTATAAAAATTACTTGGTTCATAGTTTTATTGAACAAAATAACTTCTATAACTGAGGAACATACGCAAATGTGTTTCAAAAAGAACCACAGATTTCTGTATATAACGTGTTGCATTTATTTGGGTTGCAGTCACACAAACTCTCCTCAATTTTGTAAAATCATTCCGTAACGCACACGAGGAGAACTTGAAGCAAGCAGAATTGGAGAGGAAGAGAGCTGAGAAGGAGGCTGAAATGGAGAAAAAAGAAGCCAACACTTCAAAAGCAGAAGAGACAAAAACTTCAAAAGCAGAAGAGACCAAAACTTAGATGAAAAAGGAAATCTTCGGTCTTTGATGCACGAGGGTTCCCCTTGAAGAATCGTGGAGGCCTGCAGGATGAAAGAAAATTTTAATTCAAATGTCTCCCATCTCCCCCTTTCAGATCAAAAGGGACTGCTAAGAGGGTTGCAAAAATCTTCAGCTCTCACTCTGAGCGCTGCTCGGGTTTGACTCAGGACTGAACTGCAAAATCCCGCGCATAAAGAGTCAAATCTGATAAGAGGGCCAAGATGATGTACATCTGAGCGCAAATGTTCATCAATCACAGGTACATACATCCAGAGGATGATTACTTTGAATTCTGGCTTCAATGAGGCCTATGACTTGCGGGTAGATGGCAAAAAGTGAGCAGATTTTCCCTGCAAGTGCAACTGTGTACAAAGATCTAACCTGGTGTACTTAAGTAAACCATTTTTCCCATCTCAACATAATTTATGGCACGTAACACGCTGAGGTTTCCTTTTTGGTTTTTCGGTGTTTGGAAGTAGAGATGAGTTAGGATCCCACGCCATGTCAGAGTAAGGAATTGTATAGGGTTTAGATAGAGGAGGTTTTAGGAGGATGAGTGTTGAGATTTCAGCTCAGCCTTGGCACTTGATTTCTTTTGAAATTCATTGTAACTGTGGAGTAGCAAACGAATTGGCCGGCTTGGACATGGGAAGCTACTTGTTCATGCAAATTTATTGATCTGATTTTTATTTCTTTGGAGAAGCTAAAAGCTTTTCAATGGTAGTTCATGTAAATGGAGAAGCTAAAGGTTTGGGTAAATTGTATCTATTTTTCTTTTTTAGTGAATGTATTCCCACCTTTGATCAATTAAAGTTAAAGGAATTGGCATCACAATCTAAAAGATTACCTCCCTTCGTATCAAACCGACACTAATAAACAGCAGCATATCATTTAGAACTCTCCCTTAAAGTTAAGGGTTTAGTTCTATTTACTATCCTTAATCTTTGATGATTGTAGCAAACGGAATGGACGTTGGCGAGTTTTGTACCTTTAAAATGTTAATTAATGACTTGTTTTTTTTTCTTTCAATTTGTAGTTATGTTTTATACAGTTTATCCATTTCTATTAGGGTAGTGATAGTGAATCTATGCATTTCGACCAAAATGAATATCTATGCATTAAAAAACTCTAGTGGATTTACAAAATGATTTATTTACTGGATTTAAACCGGTATCTAATATTTTATTTATCCTATTATTATTCTCGAGAGTATATAGATCAAATGGGTACAAATTAAAACATTCTCATTTCTCCTCTCTCCATTATTATAAGATAATTAGGAGTAGACTTTGAGGTTTTGAACATGTCCATGTGAAAGAGTCAACATTCAAACCACGAGGATAACCATTTTACAAGAAACAATATATTTTGTAATGTACATATAGTGTGTATATAACTACTAAAACACTGTTGTAACTTAAATGCAGAAGACGAAGTCCACCTTCATGCATTGAAGGATTCAGCGTACCTCTTGGATGCTATAATGACCATCAACTGTAAGATAGAAAGACAAAGTACACAACGAAAACTTACAAACAGAATCCAAGTGTAAAAAATACATTAAAAGCCCCCAGCGAGGATCGAACTCGCGACCTTTCGCTTACGAAGCGAACGCAATACCACTATGCTATGGAGGCTTTGCGCTTTTAATACCAAGTTAAATTAATTTATCGCAACTTTTGAACAAAATAACTCTGTTTCAGATTAGTTAAGAAATGGGTTTGTGCAAGTATATATGTATGCATCATATAACCTGTTAATTGTACATATAGTAGTACTAAAACTTAAAGCTATTGTAGTTCTTCATAAGTGTGGCTAATATACCCACTAAATTAAAGCACCATGAAACAAATTCATGTAGTGAGCTTTTGAAATTGTGAGTCGTGACATATATAGTACTTTTGATCAGCTCGGTCCGTACAACAATTATTCCGCTAATCGCAAAATACAAGAAAGAAGACAGAAGTGGGTTTGAATTCTGTGTAGTAAGTTAACCAACTTCCTCCTCGTTTCCTTTTCTCTATCGATCACCACTTAACGTACGTCACCAGCACAATATAAGCCGAGATCAAAAAAAAAAAAAAAATCTCTAAAAATAGGAGGAGTACCAGGGGCGGAGCTATTTGGGGGCGGGTGGGGGCCATGGCCCCCCAATCCAATTTTTTTTTCCATATATATGTTCCTCTTGTTCATAGCTTCGATTTGATATATTATAAGCTCCATTCTGACATTTGAGTAAAAAGTTATGAATGTTTGAAGATTGGACGTATACGGACAACTTCTAACAAGTCATTTATTTAGTTAGCATGATTTTATCTTTTGCTAAACTTCCCACTTTTATAAGATTGAACACGGAAATTTTGAAAAAATAAGTTATTGTTGGGATATCTCGAATTATACAATTCATTATTAGCACGAGGGTTTTAGTTTTGGTTTTATTTTTTATTTACGATCTGTCCTTCTACTTAAGGGGCAAAGAGAAGCGCTTTAGCTACTGAGAAAGCGAACGGTCAGAATTGATTTCATAAGTTGAGCAGAGGTCCTCATATCTCGTTAGAACGGTTCGCTTTCTCCCCTGCCGAGAAGAAATCTTCCTTCCACATGGAGATTGACCGCATAATTTTATCTGAAGCATAATTCATAATTATATAAGTTGTTATAAACTCGTGTTTTTTTAAAGTAATTGTATTTTGAAATATTTTAGTCCCTTCTCTATAAAATATGTTCTTTTTTCTCTAAATTTATTTTTTTTCTACATCTTTCTCGAAACGTATATTAAGTATATCGGAAAATTTTCTTGGCCCCTACAATGAAAATTTTCTGGCTACGCCCCTGAGGAGTACTATCTTTTGGATATGTACACCCTGTGAATTCATTATTCAATGATTTCTGATTAATCAATGATACTAAATTAGGAAGTATATGCTCTGTATGTATTTGTATTTGGTAGGAAGAAAACCCATAATTTGAATTATAAAATGGTGTGGAACATGCAACTCCCTCGATCTGATTCTGATCATGAATAAACCGTGAGGATAATGGGCCGTTATATGGCGCCAAACATGCCACCATTTCCATTCACGTCACTATTCCAAATTTTCCATCATTTTCTCATTTTATAATCTTCCAAAATGACAAATAATTAGTCTGAGTAATTCAACCTTCTATTTACCTGTCTTTCTGTTGTTCAATTTATTTGTGTTACATTATCATTTATCAAAGCTTCTAAAACAATGTAAGATTACACTTTACTAATCATGCGAATGTATGATCAGAGACAGGGTAATCTTTTCGAATCGATTTTGATCTTTGTAGGAGTGTAGGTTGATGAGATTGCTATCTTATCCATGAACATGATGATGAAGAAAAAGAACATAGGAGGACATAGCTATGGACTTTGTCTTTTGTTTATCAAATTTACACACTTTTCATCCACCACACATACATAGCTATGAGTTTGTAGTAGTTGTAAATTTTACAACACAAGAAAAGAAACATTGCCAATAATAATAATGCTTTGCTTGTATTGTGTTTCCCATTCTCTTCCCCAAATCAAACTATTCACCAATTCACCCGCCCTGTAAATTTATCCCCCAATTTCACCCTCCCAAATCGGAAAAGCAACAAAAATAAACTAAAATTCTTCAATCACCATGAAATTCCTTCTTCAAGAGCTCTCAATTTGTTCAAATCGCTAGGATAATCATCTTCTTCATCATCAATTTCATCCTCAATTGAGCACCAACCCAATTCCTCCTTGCAACTCTGATAGAACAAGCACCCAACAATGGTGTCCCCGACGATTAATACAGAGTACAAGAAAGCAATCAGCACCATCTCCGCCGCCACTCCCAAAACCCACCTCTCCTCCCCGCTTCCTCCGCCGTACATCCGGTACCGGAAAACCGCCTCTGCGCCGGCCATCGCCAGGTTCGTCGGAAGGGCGAGCGCGAGCGCCGTCACCGTCCTCTTCCCCCTGATCAGAACGAACGCCCTGACAATCGCCGCGAATCCGCCGCTCTCCTCCCACACGGACGAAACCAAGGCCAAATTGCAGACAACGACGGCGTTCGCCACGACGACGGAGTAGAACACGGCGCCGGCGGCGTAGGCCCAGGCGGGCAAGGCGGCGGTTCCGATTAACGCGGAGGCGAGGCAGAGGAGCGAGAGGCAGGCGGAATTGGCGGCGATTAGGACGAAAAGATTGCAAATTTGGGTGGCGAGGAGGTGGAAGAAGGCGGCGTTGGTGGGCTGGCGGCGCCGGAAGGATTGGATGGTGGCGGATTTGGAGAGGAGGAGGAAGGAGAGGGAGAAGGGGAGGGAGGAGAAGGAGGAGGAGAGCGTTTGGGAGAGTTTGAGGAGGAAAAGGTGGGAGCTTGGGGAGTTTAGGGGGAGGCCGGCGGCGAGGAGGACGGCGTGGAGGCGGCGGTGGAGGGTGGCTGTGGCGGCGGCGGAGGGGTGGAGGAGGAGGAGGGAGAGGGAGAAGGGGAGGGCCAGCAGGGTTGGGGTGGAGGTGAAGTGGTGGAAGTGGGTTAAGAATGTGTGGATTGATCTTCTCATGATTTTGTAGCCATTGTTGTTGTTGTTTTCTTGATCCATTGTTTTTGGTTTTGGGTTGAGTTTGAGTGTGGTTCAAAAGGTGAGAGGAGGAGTATATATAGATTGATGGGTTTAGGGGAGAGTTGTGTTTTGAATTATTCTTTTTTGGGATGTTGATGATGGTGTGGTTAGTGAATAATGAAGTTTGATTTGGGTGTGGGTTAATGGTTGGTGTGGTTTGGAGGGGTGTTTGGAAGGAAACTTGGGAAATGGATAGGCCAACCAACTATACATTTGAGGATGATTCTTGAAAAATTGAATTGCCAAGCTATAGAGATGTGGAGTTGGGCTAATAAATGGTGTAGGTGTAGTATGGATTAAGAATGGATTTTAGGTTGGAATGCTACTAGATTTGACTTTTATTGATTTATAGTATGTTTTTTTATTATGAAAAATGTTCATCTTTGATTATAATGTCTTACCAAAGCAAAGGAAAGCAAACATGAGCGAGCACATATGCTAAAGGAATGAGCTAACTACCAAGCTAGAGATGTGGAGTTGTTTTAGTGAGATCAGTTTTTTTAATTCTTCTTAAGTGGGTATTATTAATTTCTCTCTCTTTTTTGGTATGTTGATTTTAAAATGTTGGTATGTTTTTCTGAGGCAGTTGGTAGATAATTTTTTTTTTGGACCAAAGATAATTTTTTTTTTTGAATTGCAGTTGATTATATACCAAAATTACCAGGATTTAAAGAACAAATTATTAAAAATACACCATATTATAACAAATACATATAAGAAGTAAAAAAAAGTTACATAATTTGTTAAATGTGTCCTTTATATTATTGAGCAACCTAGCAAGCCTTATGTCATTGCTGATGATGTCCAAAACAGTAAAAGTAAAAAGTGGGTCCAGGGGGACCCCCATAGGCAAGTTGGGTACCCACATCCACGTGGTTGTCTAAAAACAAAAACTCCCAACGCGCGCGAGGTCTCTCAAACATCCCGGGACGAGGTCTCGACCTCGTCACCGACTCTGCTAAAACGCCCGCCCGCTCGAACCAATCACCAACGACCTCACTCCCGAACCAATCACCGGCAACCTCACTCCCAAACCAATCACAGGTGACCTCACTCATGGACCAATCAAAAACCCTTATTTCAAGTATCCCACATCGGACAGACATTGGCCTAAACTCAGCCCCCCAATTCTCTATAAATAGAGAAGGACCTCGTAGGAAGAGGGGGTCGAAAAACCACTTGAACTCAAGAACTCTCTTGTTTGTTAAAGATCGACGTGATAGGAATACCGTCAAAAGACCTCGTTACAGATAAGAGAAATTCACAAAAAGACTCCAAGTCATACAAAGACCTCGCCTACACTAAAGACCTCGCTACAAAATCTCACAAAGCTCTCTACACCACGTACCCAAATCTACCTCGCCCTAGAGTCAACCTCGCAACATTTAGGCTTGATCTCGGAACCTCGTAGGAGGTCTAGGTGTAATTCTTAAAGTTGTTCATCAACCTCGTAGCGTAGCTGTTATTTCAGATTTCATCACTGGCGCCGTCTGTGGGAACCTCTTCATCCTAAGCAGCTTCCCATTTTTAGTGCAAACCTTGATTCCTAAAACCCCCTCAAAATGGCTTGTCCAAACAATTTCTTCCCCCAACATCCCGACAATATGGTCGAGACCCCTCCATGGGCGACGGCAGGTCCGTCAGGGTACCCTTTTGTGGTCCCGCCAGGCTGGACATACAACATCCCACAAAACCCATACCCGTTCCAGGGGTACGAACAGGGTGGCGCCCCTTTCAACCAGTATCCCTATCCGGGGTACGGGCAGTACCAACAGGGCCAAGCTCCCCCATACGTCCCGATTCCTCCCCAAGGGCAGCCTCACTCCGAGTACGTGCCCGCATATGTCCCGGGCTACACGCCGGGGCAGGAGGCGCCCACGAACGGATCTACCACGGAGAGGCCCTCCCGAGATCCGATGCAGATCTCGCGATCCCGTTCGTGACGTACAGAAAGGCGCGACATGGAGTTGTCCGAGACAGCGGCAAGCGCGCCACGCCCTCTGGCGAGGTCAAAGTCGAAGTCTGCTCGCCCATCCGTCGAGAGTGGGTACAGGAATCCCTTCATACCCGAAATCCAAGAGGCACACATGCCCAAAGGCTTCCATTGGCCACAAATGGGACTTTACGACGGCACGGCCGACCCCGAGGACCACATAAAACACTACGCCGTCCAGATGAACATCAACTCTTACAATGACGCCATTTTCTGTTGGATCTTCCCGACCACTCTGGACAAGGCGGCAATGATGTGGTTCACCAGCCTTAAGGTCGAGTCGATAGCCTCGTTTTCCCAGCTATGCGAGTCCTTCGTCGGGCACTTCAACGGCTCGAGAAAGCGCAAGAAGAACATGCGCGATCTCCGTGGCATCGAGCAGGGGGAAAACGAGAAGTTGGGTGCCTTTTTTACGAGGTTCACCACCGCGGTCGCTGAGATCGCGCAAATCGACGAGGCCTCGGTACGCGACATCCTCATGGGCAACCTGCGCCAGGGGGATTTCAAATGTCGCATTTTTCTCAAAAATCCGACCACATATGAGAGCCTGTGTGCTCGGATCACGACACAGGTCTACGCCGAGGACGCTGCCAGCCAGAGCTCGCGACCGAGGACCGACAAGGAAATCGTGACCGAGGCTAAGGGAAAGGCTAAGGTGGCTGCGCCGGCCGCGAGGGATGCGTACATGACGCAAACTCACGACCGGCGTGCCGATTACAAAAGCAACAACAACAACAAAAGCAACAACAATAACAAAGGCAACAACGACACTAGAAACAACAACCGCTACGACAATCGTGGCGGTAGTGGTTGGAGCTGCTTCGGCGGGAAGCCACGAGGTTACAGAGGCAAAGGTGGCCCCGCCTACAACCCAAACGAGAAAAAGCGCGCCAACCCCGCGTCGGGGGCCAACCTCGTGCAACAGGAACCAACCAGGTCCCGATCAAGCATCGCGGAACAACAAGCTCCGGCAAGGCAGTCGCGCTCCGGACAAGCCGCGACGCCCGATGGGTACATCAACACCATCTCGGGCGGACCCTCGCTGGCGGGCTCGAGCCAGGCGGAAAGGAAAAGATACGCGAGGGCGAGTCACCATGAGCCCTCGGTATACAGCGTGACACAAACCTCACAGTCCCACGTGGGTATGGCCTTCACGACAGAAGATGCCGAAGGGCTTCATATGCCCCACTCCGACCCCCTGGTGATACACGCTCAGTTGGGCTCGAAGATAGTAAAGCGAATACTGGTGGACACGGGTTCCTCCGTGGACATCATGTATTTTGGCGCTTTCGAGCAACTCGAGATCTCCGCGACATCCTTGAGGCCCTACGCTGGGAAGCTCACCTTCTTCTCGGGAAACGAGGTCGATGTCGCTGGTCTCATAGACCTGTGGATGACCCTCGGTACTGGCTCGGCAACAAGAACCGAAGTAATAGAGTTTACGGTGGTGCACCTGCCCTCGGCCTACAATGCAATCATCGGGAGAGTCTCCTTGATGAAATTCCAGGCGGTGGTCTCCATCTACCACCTGAAAATGAAGTTCCCCACCTGCGTGAGTGTCGGAGAGGTGAAAGGAAACCAAGAAGAGGGCCGCGTCTGCTACATGACCTCGGCTAAGCAAAAATGCCCTGTGTTCATGGTGGAAACTTCGAGTGAAGCGGACCTCGAGGTCCGGGATTTCACAATACCCACTCCCGAGGCAGAAAGAAGGGTGATTACCCCCTTCGAGAACAAATCAGAGAAAATCTACCTCGGGGGTTGCCTTACTGGGAATGCAGCAGCGTCACTAGAAGCCCTGCTTGCTGGGTCCCGCGACGTATTCGCCTGGACTGCAAAAGATCTCTGATGTGTGCCTCGGACCCTGGCCCAGCACTCCCTGAACATCGACGTCGCCGTTCGCCCTGTGGTGCAGCGTCGAAGAAAAATGAACGAAGAAAGGGCAACCGCCGCAAATGAAGAGGTGGCCAAGCTGTTGGCCGCAGATTTCATACGCGAGGTCCAGTATCCGAAATGGCTGTCCAATGTCGTCTTGGTCAAAAAGGCCAGCGACAAGTGGCGGATGTGTGTAGACTTCAAAGACCTCAACAAGGCATGCCCTAAAGACAGCTACCCCCTGCCCTCGATCGACGCACTTGTAGATTCGACCGCTGGGCATGAGGTCTTGAGTTTCCTCGACGCCTACTCGGGGTACAACCAGATCTTGATGAATCCCCGTGACGAGGAAGAGACATCCTTTATCACTCAGCGGGGGACATACTGTTATAAGGTCATGCCGTTTGGCCTCAAGAACGCGGGAGCCACATTCCAACGCCTCGTCGATCGGATTTTTAAAGATCACCTAGACAGGAACGTATCCGCCTACGTCGACGACATCGTGGTACGGAGCAAGGGCCCCGAGGAGCACCTGGCTGACCTCGCCGAGGTTTTCACCATCCTCAGACACCACCAGCTCAGCCTGAACCCCGAGAAGTGCGTTTTTGGCGTGTCCTCGGGAAAGTTTTTGGGATTCATGATCAGCGAGCGCGGGATCGACGTCAACCCCGCCAAAATAGAATCAATCCTCGCAATGAGGTCTCCTCGATCTCGTACCGAGGTACAAAGACTCAACGGCGCTGTAAACTACTTGGGGAGGTTTTGCTCCCGCCTAGCAGACAAGTCCCTCCCATTCTCCGCCGCCCTAAAAAAGAACGACAAGTTCGTCTGGGACGAAAGACTCGAGACAGCCTTCTCTGAGTTAAAAACCTTCCTCACCAAGCTCCCCACCTTGTCACCTCCACGCGCGGGCGAAGATTTGCAACTGTATGTGGCGGTGAGTCCCGAGACCGTTAGCGCGGTGTTCACGAGAGAGGCCATGCACCCGGTATACTTTGTGAGCCGTGTGCTCCAGCCCGCGGAGCAGAGATACTCCCCGGCAGAGAAGATGGCGCTGGCTGTAGTGACCGCCGCAAGGCGACTACGCCCATACTTCCACGCACATCCCATCCAGGTTCTCTCAAACCTCCCACTCCGCCAAATTCTACATCAGCCCGCTCTCTCCGAACGTATGACCAAGTGGGACGTCGAGCTCTCCGAGTTCGATATCAATTATCTTCCGAGAACCGCGATGAAGAGACAAGCCCTCGCCGGCTTTATGGTGGAGGTCACCTTCCCCGAGACAGACACAAGCTCAGACGAATGGAAAGTATTCGTTGACGGCTCACGATGTGACGCCGGTGGCGGAGCCGGGGTGTTCCTCGCTGGACCCTCAATCGAGACGGAGTATGCTCTCAACTTCTCCTTTGATGCCACCAACAACGACGCCGAGTATGAGGCCATGATCGCCGGGATCGAAATGGCGCTACTCAACGGAGCCCGCAAAATCAGGGTCTACACAGATTCCGAATTGGTGGCGCGACAACTCAATGGCCAATACGACACCAGAACAGGTTTTCTGCCCGCTTACCGAGCAAAAGTCAAAGCCTTGGTTTCATGCCTCGAAACTTTCGCGGTGGAATCAATCCCGCGGACCTCCAACACCAAGGCGGATGCCCTCGCCAAGTTAGGCTCCGCACTTCCCTTGGATGTGAGAAACCGCGTGATGGTGGAGAGAAAGCTCTCACGAAGCGTAGATAGCGAGGTCATGTCCATAAGGACCGAGGACTGGAGGTTCCCGGTGACGAGGTACATACAAAGCAGCATCCTCCCAGAGGACCCCGCGCTGGCTAGAAAATTAAAAATGCAAGCCGCCCGCTACTGCGTCGTCGGCGACCAGCTTTATCGCCGGGGCTACGCTGAGCCCAACCTGCTGTGCATACTGCCCGAGGCCACGGACCACGTCCTCTACGAGGCCCACGAGGGAGTTTGTGGGGGACACCCGGGGTGGAGGTCTTTGGCACACAAAATTGTCCATTTGGGGTACTTCTGGCCCACTCTCCGACAAGACGCAAGAGCTTACGTCCAGAAGTGCGTCGGATGCCAGAAACACGGGAATGTCCAACACACCCCGACGGCTCCCCTCCGTAGCATTCACGCGCCATGCCCATTCGCAATGTGGGGAATGGACATTCTAGGCCCATTTCCTAAGGCTGCAGGCCAAGTGCAATACATTTTGGTCATCGTGGACTACTTCACGAAGTGGATCGAAGCACAAGCAATGGCAAAAATCACCGGGGCAAAGGTCTGCGAGTTCCTGTGGAAGAACCTCGTCTGCCGTTTCGGTGTCCCCATGACAATCATGACCGACCATGGCCCCCAATTCGACTGCGAAGAAACTCGGACTTTCTGCTCTGAGCTGGGCATCAACCTCAAATTCTCCTCCGTGGCTCACCCCCAATCCAATGGCCAGGTAGAAAACGTTAATGCCCGCATCTTGACAGACCTCAAAAAGCGCCTGGGCATGGCACAGGGCCGTTAGGCCGAATTACTTCCCCTCGTCCTCTGTACGTATCGCACGACCTCGCGTCGCGCAACGGGCGAGACCCCCTTTGCTCTTACCTACGGGGCGGAAGCCCTCGTTCCCGTAGAAACCCTAATTCCATCAGCAAGGGTGTATAACTTCGACGAAAAAGAAAACGAGGCCAACCTCAAAATCGAACTGCAGTTCCGAGATGAAATCCGCGAGGTAGCGGACCTGCGCTCTAGAGAATACAAGCGACGTGTCGCCGTATACCACGACAAGAAGGTCAGACCTCGCCTCCTAGCCACAGGAAACCTCGTGCTAAGACGCACCGAAGGAGGAAAGTTGGACCCTAACTGGGAAGGACCCTACATCCTCGGGGAAGAAGTCGCGCCCGGGGCATTCAAACTCAGGGACGACGAGGGGCGCACGCTGAGCAAAACGTGGAACGTCGCACGACTCAAAAAATATTACATGTAGAAACTCGAAACCCCGTTGTTCACCACAGTTGGTAAATAAAGGATTGCAGGCTTTTCTAAAAACGCTCCCTCATTGAAAAAATTCCACCCCTCGCTTCCCGCTTGGGGTTGGAGAATCTCGTTGAAGTGTCCCACCCCTCGCTTCCCGCTTGGGGTTGGAGAATCTCGTTGAAAAAATTCCACCCCTCGCTTCCCGCTTGGGGTTGGAGAAACTCGTTGAAAAGTTCCACCCCTCGCTTCACGCTTGGGGTTGGAGAATCTCGTTGAAAAATTCCACCCCTCGTTTCACACTTGGGGTTGGAGAATCTCGTTGAAAAATTCCACCCCTCGCTTCCCGCTTTGGGTTGGAGAATCTCGTTGAAAAATTCCACCCCTCGCTTCCCGCTTTGGGTTGGAGAATCTCGTTGAAGAGTCCCACCCCTCACTCCCCGATTGGGGTTGGAAAATCTCGTTGAAAAAATTCCACCCCTCGCTTCCCGCTTGGGGTTGGAGAAACTCGTTGAAAAGTTCCACCCCTCGCTTCACGCTTGGGGTTGGAGAATCTCGTTGAAACATTCCACCCCTCGCTTCACACTTGGGGTTGGAGAATCTCGTTGAAAAATTCCACCCCTCGCTTCCCGCTTGGGGTTGGAGAATCTCGTTGAAGAGTCCCACCCCTCACTCCCCGCTTGGGGTTGGAGAATCTCGTTGAAAAATCCCACCCCTCGCTTCCCGCTTGGGGTTGGAGAATCTCGTTGAAGAGTCCCACCCCTCACTCCCCGCTTGGGGTTGGAGAGTCTCGTGACACGAACGAGGTTCGCGGACGAGGTTCGCGAACGACTATTTTTAGGTTGGGACACGAACGAGGTTCGCGAACGACTATTTTTAGGTTGGGACACGAACGTGGTTCGCGGACGACTATTTTTTAGGTTGGAACGAACTTCCACAAAAACGAGGTCCGAACAGAGGCTCACAACCTCGTCACAGGACTACAACGCCCGGTGTGGTCCGAGCCCCACAAAAGATGTGACACTCGAACCATGGGGTTGGACGGATAAGGAATATGCAAGAAAATCTAAATCAAACAAGCATAGGAAAAGAAAGTGACGAAGGGCACAGATCAAAAACAGATGTTTTAATTACAGACCCCGTAGGGTCACCCAAACAAAAAAAAAAGAAAAAGGATGTTTCAATTACAAACCCCGTAGGGCCACCAGAAAAAAAGTTATCATTTCTTCGAGGTCTCAAACTCGGGACCGGTAAGATCAATGGTTTTAGGGGTTTCGGCGGAGCCAGCCGAGGCTTCAGCAGGAGCAGGTTCAGCAGGAGCAGGCTCAGCAGGGGCAGCGGAGGCAAGAGGCGCGGGCGCACTGGTCGCGGGTTGAGGTCCCGTGGAGGTTAACTCCGGGTTCCCTCCGATAAGCTCTACCTCGGGGGGCGCGACCTGGACACAGTCCCGTCCTCGTTGAGGAAGAACTCGCATTCCCCCTCGGGATCTTGCGACCCCAGCTCCCCCATGGTCTCATTGTAGTTGGGGTTGAAGAAGACGATCTGGGGGTTGAGGTGCCCATACTTGGCCACCGCCTGCTTCACGCCCATGCGGACTGCCTGGTGGAACATTGTCCTCACACTCTCCACCAGCTCCGCCTTGTACTCCTCCGAGTCCACATACCTGGGACCCGCGGCCTCGACTTCCTTGTTGAGCTCAACAATACGGCCCTCGAGGCGCTTGATCTCCTCCTCGGCCCTCAGAAACTCCGCTTCCTTCGCCTTAAAGAACTCATGTTCGGCGGAAAGCTTGCCTCGAAGCCCTGCAACCTCGCCCCGCAGAACCTCGGCCTCGCCCCTAGCCCTCTTCTCCCCTTCCCTCGCCGCCTTCACCTCCTCCCTTGCCGCGACCTCCGCGACCTCGACCCGCTTCTTGGCTGCAGCCTCCGCGGCTTTGGACGACTCCGCGACCTCGGCCAGCTCCTTGGCCTGTCGCTCGCACACCTCGCTGCGGGCCCGAAGCGCGGCCTCCATCTTGTCCATCCTCGAATGAAGAAGGACGATGCGACTTCGGTTGTAATTGTCAAAAAAGGTGTGCTTCAGGTTCACAGAAGGATGAGAAAAGAAACAAGAAAGAGACAAGAATCAAACACACGAAAACCAAAAAAAAGAAGAGGCTTACCATGGCCGAATACCGAGCGGCCTCGTCGTCAAGCGCTGCCTCGGTGAGGTTGTTGGCCCACGCGACCTCCTCCTTGTAATCTCCCCGGGCCCAGTCCAGCGGGGCCCCTCTGATGGGTCCAGGGCAATGAAACCTGGCAGGATGGGGGCCTGTATCCCCGCGGCTTCGCCCTTCGAAGTTGAAAGCAGGAATGAGTTCCAGTTCCCGCGAGCTTCGTTGGTGGTCGCCCGACCGGGGTTTCTTCTTCTTCTCGGGGGAAGACCCCGCTTCCTTCCTTTTCCGCAGGGTCTTATCGCCGGATGCCCGGGGTGGATGAGTGGTCCCCTTCGTGGTGGCCCCTTTTGGCGGAACCACGTCAGGCCTTTTCTCCCCCTGGGGCGGCCCCGTGACGTCCCACTGCGACGCCCTCGAAACGCTACCCTTGGGCAGGGCTCCCCCTGCCGCGGCCGTTGGCGGGACAGGTCCCGGCTGCGTGGTGCCTGTCTTCGCCTGCGAGCTCGGCTTCGAGCTCGACTCGTTGATTGATATCCCCTTGAGGACCCGGGGAGCAGGGGTCTTGGAAGTAGACGTCATAGGTTGTTTCCCCTTTGACGTCGTGGTAAGAGCGTGCAGAAAGTTCACTGTCAAGAAAGAAGTAAAAAGAAAACAGCAGGTTAAGACGAGGTCAGAAACGAAGGAAACGAGGTGTATAACCCCGCAAACATACAGTAAAAAAAAACAATCAGGGAAATAAGCGATAATAAAATACCCTCTCCGCCCTCGCGAGGAGGGAAACTGAGGCTCAGCCCGGCCCGCTCCAACCGGTCCTGAGAAAGGTAGCGCTCGTATGGCGCCTGGTACGCTGTGGCGTACTTGGCCTTGAGCGCCTGGAACTCGGCGACCTTGTACGAGCACACGCATCTCTCGTAGTTACCCGGTGCCACAGGGAAATTAAGATATCACCCGCTGAGGTCTCGGACCAAAAACCATTTAGGTTTCCACGTCCCGCAGTTCGACTGGGTCGAGATGATTTTGACGTTCGATGTGCTGAGGTTGACCAGGGAACAACGAGGTTCTCTCCTCGCCAAGACTAACGCCGACAAGTCGCTGAGATTCGGCTCGTCCAGAAGCTCGCGACTTCGAATTGTGTAAGCACACAACAACCGCCTGGCATTCGGGAACAACTGAGCGGGGAAGACACCCATGGCCCACAAGAAATCAACGATGTGCTGGGCCAGGGGCAGCCTAAAGCCCGCTTGAAGACTGACGAGGTTCACGACCGCACATCCCTCGTAGGACGCTAGGGGTCGCCCCTCCTCCTCTGGCAGTGCCAACTCGACTCCCTCAGGCCAGGGGAAATCTCTAACTATGTCCGCGAGGTCACCATCTTTAAATCGGAGGCCACCCCCTCGGACAGGTAGGCCTCGGGGGTACTCGGACTCATAGGAATCCGTTCTCTGAGGACGACGGGAACGCCGGATACAACATCGATAATATAGGCCTCGGAAAAGCTCGAGGGCACATACGCGGCCGAAGCTGAGGCAATGGCCGCGTCCAACCTCGCCTCGACCTCAGCGGCAATCACATCAGGGGAAGAAGAGGAAGCCATTTCAACACCAGAGTATATGCGCAGACGAGGAAAATGCGAACTGATCGAAACGGCGGAGTCACTGGATGAGGGCTCGCTGAAGACCAACGAAGGGGAACTCGGGTTCTGGGAATCACTAGGCTCTACGCTTCCTACGGACTCGGAGACCTCCTGATAGAAATTCTCTTGGAAATTAAAAACAAAGCCAGGCGGTGGGCTCGCAGAGGCTCTCCTAGGCAAGAAAAGACAACGTCCAGGCCGCGAAAAGCTAGCACCTGGAAAAGAAAAGGTCAGTAAGGCACTAAAGGCAAGGCAAACAAAGAGAAAAACACGAGATCATGACCCCGGGAAAGAAGGAAGGACGAGGTCGAGCCCGAGAACAAAGCACGAAGATCATAAACCTCGAAAAGAAAAGAGCACGAGGTCATAACCTCGAAAAGGGAAAGGCACGAGATCATAACCTCGAAAAGAAAAGAGCACGAGGTCATAACCTCGAAAAGGGAAAGGCACGAGATCATAACCTCGAAAAGAAAAGAGCACGAGATCATAACCTCGAAAAGAAAAGAGCGCGAGATCATGGCCTCGGGAGAAAATGGGCACGAGGTCGCAACCGAGGGACAATGCAACGCGAGGTCATAGAGGGAAAGGCCACGTGGCACCCTACGGGCTACTCTGACAAGATAGGACGGCAAAGAAGAATTTGAAGCGCCAAAAGGAAGGAAAGAGAAAGAAGGCCAACCAACGGTGGAGGCCAGCGGCGGAAGCCCAAACGTCCTGTCAATCAGACATCATGACGTTTGGGCTCCCGAGGGTTTTCGAAATTCGAAAAATGGTGAGCGGAGAAACGGGAGTTCAACCGTCGCCCCAAGCAAAAAAGAAAGAGAGAAAAACGATAAACCCAAAAACCCAGCGATACCTTCGCGGCGGCAACCGCCCCCCACCACCATCTCACCACCGTCTCACCACCACAACACCGCCCCCCGGAGCGTAACGCAAAGAAAAAAGAGGGGAGAAAAGCAGGGCGAAAATAAAGGAGAGGAGACGAAAAACCAAGGGAAGACGAGGGCTCTACAGAACAAAAACCACCAACAACGCCGCCGCGCAACAAACAGAGAAACACCCAGAAATAATAAGCACCCACCCAGGTGCGAAACGGAACGAAGAAAGAACGAAGAAACACCCAGAAACCACAAACACCCACCCAGATGCGAAACGGAACGAAGAAAGAACGAAGAAAAATAACAAAGGGCAAACGCAAAAAAACGCAACAACCCTGCCACCGCCGCTTCGCCACCGTGACGCCGGCGCGAAACGCCGGGCGACTCACCGTCGCCCTTACGAAACGCGGGGCGAAAAGTGAACAAGGGAAGAATCAAAAGCAAAAAATACCGAAAGACAGGAGGAAGAAGATCAAGAACTTACTTGTTTAAGTGTTGACGAATGAAAGGCGGTGGCGTAACTAGCTAACGGCGAAAAACTCGTCGGAAACCGTCTGGAGAAACCACTCAAAAGAAGACGAAGAGACAAAGAGAGAGAAGGAGTGAAAATATTGGAGAGAGAAGATGGGAGGAAAGCGTGTGGGATACGCCCTTATATAGAGCAGATCTGAGCCTCCCCCCACTCCCGAAAGGCTTCTTGGGCCTCTTACCTGGACGACCCACTAAGCAGAGAACGGCGAAAAGGCCCAAGGATCTTTATCCATGCAGAATAGAGCCTCACACCTCGCAAAGCGCCCTCCCAACCTCGAGACCTTCATAACCCCTAAAAAAAAAAAAACCCACATCTCGCGAATCCAGGAAACTTATGCCCTGCGACCCTCGGGGCGAGGCCCCCAGGCCATGGGGTTGTGATGATGTCCAAAACAGTAAAAGCAAAAAGTGGGCCTAGGGGGACCCCCATAGGCAAGTTGGGTACCCACATCCACGTGGTTGTCTAAAAACAAAAACTCCCAACGCGCACGAGGTCTCTCAAACATCCCGGGACGAGGTCTCGACCTCGTCACCGACTCTGCTAAAACGCCCGCCCGCTCGAACCAATCACCAGCGACCTCACTCCCGAACCAATCACCAACAACCTCACTCCCAAACCAATCACAGGTGACCTCACTCATGGACCAATCAAAAACCCTTATTTCAAGTATCCCACATCGGACATTGGCCTAAACTCAGCCCCCCAATTCTCTATAAATAGAGAAGGACCTCGTAGGAAGAGGGGGTCGAAAAACCACTTGAACTCAAGAACTCTCTTGTTTGTTAAAGATCGACGTGATAGGAATACCGTCAAAAGACCTCGTTACAGATAAGAGAAATCCACAAAAAGACTCCAAGTCATACAAAGACCTCGCCTACACTAAAGACCTCGCTACAAAATCTCACAAAGCTCTCTACACCACGTACCCAAATCTACCTCGCCCTAGAGTCAACCTCGTAACATTTAGGCTTGATCTCGGAACCTCGTAGGAGGTCTAGGTGTAATTCTTAAAATTGTTCATCAACCTCGTAGCGTAGCTGTTATTTCGGATTTCATCAATTGCTTTTTCCTCTTTTTTGAGGTTACAAGCTGACAATTAATTGCGTTCTTCTCTTCAATTATGCATAGGAATGAAATCAAATTAGTACCATTTTTTTTTTGCAAAAAAAAAAAAAAAACCTAATTCTAATAGTAATTGGGCAGAAATAAGAAGCTTGTTTGGATGACTTTGAACATACGCAAATAGCATAGCAAGAAATCCTAAAACTATGCAATAATAAAGCCATAACTTAAAGTCCACTCTTGAAGCATGCACTAGTATTACACAATAAATTAAATGTTCCCATGATTCATCCAATTATGTAAGGCGGAAACTACTCATCTCTGGGCCCATTTTTCTTGCCATCTAACTTGAGTTGTAAGCATACTTGAAAATTAATTTTATTGTGATTCGTATTATGACTTGGTAGTGCTAGCACTTTCATTATTTTTCCCCTCAATAAATTAGGTTCAATCACTTTGTTTCTTTTCTTCTCTTTTCATTTCATAGGTGAATATATTAAGTAGCATAAAAGAGCATGACTCTTTCAACTATTATTATTATTATTGTCACACTAGGATCATATCATTTGAAAGCTTCCAAAAAATGTGGCTGGCTGACCCCTCAAAATGATTATAATTAGCTTGGACCTTAATTTATTGAAGGCTCGAGATTTAATTTCTTTATTAATTTTTTTTGGATAGGAAAAAATGTAGTATAAGAATACTATATATCTCGGTTTTTCTAATCGATGTCCTAATGACATAGGTTAATTATTCTAGTTTTAGAAACTAAAACCCTATAAGAAAATAAATAGATCGATTCTATCAGAAAAAAAATTAAATTATCTCATAAAAATTACACAAAGTTGGATGGGAGCCTAGCAACTAACTGAGCTCCGACACCCTTATTCAAGGCAAAAGACAAACGCTGAAAAATAAAGGTACGAATATTAGCGTTACCCGTGTTGCTATGAGCAGCCTGTGTGACCCTAGACAAAAACTCAAGGGCATCGCTCCCTATCTCTCCAAAAGTAGAGAAGGCAAAAGCAATAATTAATAAAATTATATCCATTATTTATGCACTTTAATTCATACTTCCTCTTCTTTCGGACAACAACATTAGAAATAACAGCTCCATGACAAATGAATATTATTTTATTTTATGAAGTTAAATTTGATATTTGTAAAAAAAAAAAATTATCTCATATAATAAAAACTAATAAAATCTTTCAATTTCAATTGTTTTAACCTATGTTCTTAGATCATAAGTTAAAAAAATGGTATATATTTATACACAGAATGTTTATAATTACATTTGATGTACTAAAACTAATTGGCGATTACTGGTTACCTCTTATTATTTTCGTGGTTACCTCTTTTTATTTTCGTGGTCAAAATTAATTACCTCCATCTTAAATTCATTGTAATTTTAACATTGTACTATTGTCGGTTCGAAGAAAATCCAAAATGGTACATGACCCATTTTTGGTCGAAAAATTCTCCTCTTATACGAAATGTTAGGCAGATCGAGCCTCCAAGAGTATATTTTGTCAAGTCTGACGACGAAATTTATGTGGGGACTTCCATAAAATTGATAGGCAATAAATTAAATGAGAATTATATTAGAAACCATATATGAATTTTAACGTGTCATTTTCTGAAGAATATTGACATGTTTAATTTATAAATATAATTCGATCGATATAACATCCATCAAAATAAAGTATGTACATAAAATCGTTTCTCATTTTCACACCTTAAAATTATTGATTTAGCGTGTGTATTTGAAAGTAGACATCTCGGCTATAGTATTCCTATCGGTTATGACCCAATCGATCCTTAATGACGACCAAATCAGCTTATGACATATGAGTCCAACCCTTCAACAAACTTATACTAAAGTATAATATTGGCTTTAATTACTTCAAAATCAGCATTCCATATCTTCTACCTACACTAATCGCGTTTATTTTCATCTTAATTACTAATTTTGTGTACAAACCAGTCGTCCAAATGAACATAGAGTACCCGTGAGAATAAAAGCAGAACACAAAGTTGGGGTTAGTACATATAGAACAATCTCCCATCAATTATTCCTAATGAAAATTAATATTTATTAGTTGAATGGTTACCTAATTTGTAAAGTACTAACACGTTTCAAAATACCATATATATTACCTTGATTTAATCGTGTAGTTATTTAATATAATGTTATTGGAAAAGTGGAAGTCCCACATTAACCAAATCAACATAATAAAAATGAGCAAAGAGCCAATGAGGATAACAAAATCTCTACACATTTGACCAAAAAAAAAAAAAAAAATCCCTACACATTGGCTCAAATTTTATGATAAAAGGTGTATTCTGATATTATAATACAAAAATAGTTAACCCAACATTCACGTTGCTCCATGGAAATTTAATTAAATGTGATAGATGTTAGATTCCGGCGGGCCAATATGACGCGGAGTACACACTTCGCTTCATGCGCATAAGCGCGTTCGGCGCAACATATAAACCCGTGGGGTTCCATTCTAAAATCAATTGACAATAGGAGGAGTAATCCAAGGGTATATATGTTGGACAAGTCATATCAAAATTTCCGATGTGGGATAACATTCTTGCACAATAAAATATATATCTTGACGCCTTTGTGGTATTTAATTGTTTAGTGTGAACAATTCCATTTTGAATGAGTAGTTTTGTGAATGATGAAATGTAAAACCTAGTGATTTTCTTACACAAGTTAGAAGTATTGAACTCAATAGTTATACATATTCTTACTGATATAATCTGATATGTGATTTCAATATATTGATCACGAGTACTACACAGTACACACCTATATCTAATAGCTGATGTAATTGTTATGAGTTTCAATTTACTTAACTACCTACATTATCCAATTACTAAAAGTTTGAGGAAGACATATATCATAAATCATATCATAGTAACTAATTGTTCCACGCTTCTTCAGCAAAGCTTGTTTTTTTCCATGTTTTTTTTTTAGTTTGGTTTTTTCTTGTTGCTTTGTCGTCTTTTGTGGCTTGTTTAGGTGTTATGATCCGTGTGCTTGATTTGCATTTCTTCGCATTTTCGGATTTGAACTTGGTTGCAGTTTGAGTATCGTTAGGCGTAGTTATGGACGTTGTGAAGTCCCTGAAGACCCATCATCCCGGTGGAGACATATAACGTCAACGGTCCCCTTTCCCTTGTCCTGGATTGTCCACTTTCTCTTTTTGTTCCATTCCCGTGTGTTGTATTGCACCTTGCATGTGGGTTTGTCTGCATGTACGTGATCGCTCTTGTCGAGTCTTTCAGATGTCCTTTTTTGACGGCCTCTCGGTTTACCAGGAGTCAAAGTTTGGCAGGCCACAATACGGACGAAGGGGTGACCATCCCAGCGTATATGCGTAATATGCCTAGCACATAAGTCCATGGTGTTCCATCCTGAAACCAATTGACGATAGAAGGAGTAACCCAAGGGTATATATATTAGGCAATTTATTCTTCATATTCCCGATGTCGGATAAGTTATCTACTTATCTTCACACGCCCCCTGAAGTGGCAATTGAGCTGAACCAGTTGGCTCGAAGTGGTAAATGTATAGAAGAACAAAGGATATACAAGAGCAAGACTTATGAAGAAGTCTCTAGGTTATCTCACACCCCTTTACAACCAACTCAAAAACACAAAACCTAGCATGTAGCTCACTAAAGGAGTGCATAACTAGTCCCTCCACAAAAACCTCAACAAGAGGTCCCAAAAAAAACTAGCCCTAAACCAAGATGCAACTTGACTATAACAAGCTCAAACAAATTAAAGACCCTCAAAATGGTCCCAAGCAACTCAAAACAAACAACCTAGAACCAAGGTGTAACTCGGCTTATCACATCACATACACTTGGCTTATCACATTACAAGAAAACTCTCAAAAGGGCATATACACCACAAAAAAACAGACCCTTACAAAAGAGTAAAGAGGCCTTACACCATTACAAAGCAAGAGGAAAACTATTACATCTTCAAGAAACCTCCTCACTTTCTCCCATGTCTCCCATTCAAGTCTATTTTGCGCGTATGAGACTCTTAACCTACATTCTTCAATGATCCTCATAAAATAAGTTGAAGCATTGGGTACCATACCACCATGAAGGGTGTCATCCCTAGTTCTCCATAAGAAGTACACCAATCAAGAGAAAACTAGGAGATGTACCTTGTAGATGATCGAGTTTTTAGCTTGAGACTCTTGGAACCATTCAAGCCATTCTTCAATAGAACTCTTCCTTATCCCAACATTTAACCAAATAAGAACTTGGTTGGCAACATCATTAGTAAAAGGACAATTAAACCAAAGATGGTTATTGTCATCCCTTCCTTGTTTCACAAAACACAAGTATCAATAATCGAAATCCCTCAAGCACATATCTTAACCCTCAAAGGCAAACGGTCAAACCCCGCCAACCAGTTGACACTTGACAACATAATTATCTTAGAACCGACGGATCGTCGACGAGCCCAAACAACTAGTCCAAATTGTGCCTTCATGGCGGGCTAGCCTAATATAACAGGCAGAGGAGCATCCCGACCCGATCCAAATAACCAGGGACCTAAGAACAAACTACTCTAATACCATGTCAAAGTTCGGAGGGCCACTATACGGATGAAGGGGGTGACCCAATTAAGGATATATATACTATACAATTTATTTTTTATATTCCCGATGTGGAATAACTTATCTTTATACCAAACATGTTTAGTAAATCAAATTTTTACATTATAAAAAATATCATATTAATTAATTCCACGTAATTTCTATTTACCAATATGAGATTAAAATACAAATTAGGTATGTTAATGTAATTCATTCTTACATTATTGAATGTTATTGCATTGACCCCCTAACAACTAACCATTAATACATAATAATCCAACATTACATGTTAATTATAATTTATCTGCAAACTAGCTACCTCATGTGTATTCGTGTACAACTCTTTTATTTTGTCTTCTTATATAATAAAATACATATAAATTATGATTGCTTCTAATCCATGTAATAATTATATAGAGAAATTAAAATTATTCTAACGACTAAATTATTCGTTGTCATGTTTAAGGGATCTTATCACTCTCCCAACCGGTGAGATGTCTCTGTTGAGATGGGAAATCTCATTCAATTGGAAGCATGAAATTGCAATGTCTAATTTCACTCTATAAACAGAATTCCATCATGTTGCATGAAGTAAAAAAATAAATACAGTACATGGAATTTTCTCTCCTCTCAATATTTGGATTCGGTAACATCAAGTTTGGACTATGGATCAAATTGGATATGAGGTCACGTTATTTCAAGTTTAAATCGTAACTTATTCTTTTTTAAAATTTGGATGAGTTTGTGTTTGATTAGGTTTGATGATTGGGTGAAGCCATAGTTATCCTAGTTAGTTATTCATGTGTACAAGGATTTGTTTGGTTGAGAAGGAAATTCTTAGAAATTTAAAAATTCCATGAAATGAAGTAGAAGACTCATATTTGATTGAAGATTTTCTATCCAAAATTATAGATTTTTCATTTTCTGAGATTTTTCACTTCCTTCATTTTAAAGAAATTTTAATTACCAAGAGGGGGATAGATAAGATAATCTTTCCCATTAATTTATGTGAATTAGAACTTAATAAAACATAATTTAGCAATTCTCATAAAATACAATTCCTAGGAACTTAATTTCCATAATCTAAATTCATGGGAATTTCACTTCCCGTGTTCAACCAAACGAGCACTAATGCACATAGAAAATGGTTCATTATTGAGCAATAATCATATGGAGTTATGGTTCATTATTAAGTAATGTATGATTTTGGGCCTTATTTTTCTACATAAAGTAGTTTGGGCTTTGAAAATTAATAAAGTATCAACCTGGCAGGCCTCGCTGGGTAAAGCGGCTGGGAAGAGAAGCCCAATAATATACATCATTAAAAACACCCTTTCATTTACAATTAGACCGGTCAAAAGCTGACTCGACCCGCAAATTCAAACCGTTCAAAAATTTTGGGGTCAAGACCCGAAAACTTAAACCCGAAATCCGAAGTGAACTGAAACCCAATAGACCCGCAACCCGTTGGATTGAAACCTAAAATCCGTTGGGTTGACCGATTTAGTATATTTATAAAATGTATAAAATTTGTTTTAAAAAATATTATATATATTTTATTATTAAAATAAATAAAAATAATATATTATAAATAAATATTATTATTTAATTAAAAATCTATTTTAATAATAATAAAAAATTCTATGTTTTTGACCTGCTGGTCAACCCGACCCACCCGAAAACCTGCATCGACCCGATCCGATTTAACCCGTGACCCGTAACGACCCGAACCCGACCCAACCCGAATCCGAACCCGCCCGACCCAACCCTATTGACAGGTCTATTTACAATGCTGGATTGGAATGTACCAAAAAAGTTTGCAGGTACTAGGTAGACGTGACTATGCATGATTAATTGTTATACCTTAAGGTTAACCTTTGATATCAGTGAATTATTATTATTATGCTATAGTATTGAATTATACAAATAACTATACTGGTATAGTTCTTTTGCGTGGAATTAATTTTCATGAATTAATAATATAAAATTACTGTGGTATATAGTGATTTTGTTGTCATATTTATGATGGCTTCATAAAAAAGAAATCATCTTTATCAAAAGTTATATATTTGATAAACTTTGTTATATTTTTTGTAATGTAAACCGAGTCTAGCCAAGTGTTCGTATCACATTGTAAAATATAATCTCTATAAAACTTTAATTTTGGGCTCCAAAATGCTACTAATTATCCTTGGAACATTCTAATCAAAATATGCTATTTTCAGCTCCTGAAAAAATCATTGGAAACATTACACTTACGCACCACCATCCTAATCTAGCCCACTTAATCTTTATATACAAAATGACATTTCACTACGGATTATTTATATTTTGTTAGCAATTGAATAAACCATATCTATTTATCTTTATCAAAACGTATTCTAAAAACGCTTTCTTTATATATTATAGCACACAATAGTCGAAATATCAATATACTATAACTAAAGTCGAATCTTTATATACTACGTGTCATCGTCTTAATTATGTCACGTAGGCGTTTTAATTTGTCCATTTACCTCATTGCCCTTCATTTATTTAAGTATTTACAATCTTTATATTATACCAATATTTCTTATATTATTAATATATAATTATATATATTTAGAGATCTTAAATTTTGGCAAGTTATGTTTGGAGTGTAATCCATTATATATTAAATTTTTTTATTAAATATAATAATGTTACTAATATTACTAATATACAATTATATTTAGAGTCTTAAAATTTGGCAAGCGATAAAAATATAATCTTCATTATGAAATAATTTTTTAAATATAATAATATTATTTAGAGATTTTAAAATTTGGCAAATTTAGAAACATAATATTTATTATATGACATTTTATTAATCAAAACCCGTACAAGGTACGGGAAAAAATGCTAGTTTACTTGTAATTGAGGATTGAGGAGTTCTTTTACCATTTTATCCCAGTTATCCATGTCTACAAAACCCTAGAGCGAACATGGTCAAATTAAGGGAAGCCTTGGAGGAGTGTGGTTTAGAAGAACTAAGTTTTATGAGGATCAGTGTTTTGCAATCAGATTCCACCCGGGCTGCAGTTGGCTCATGAACTTCAGATCGAGTGAGTCCGGATGGAATCTGATTGCAAAACACTGATCCTCAAATACAACTTTGTTGGGTGATCTTATTGCTCGTATTGTTAATTTTTAGTTATGGTTTTGTTTTGTATGAATGGGAGTTTATGCGTCGGAGCGTTAATCGGGCCGCTCATTAACTTTGTCGGTGGCTTCCGGCGTCTCCTGTTCAATTTTGTAATTTTCATTTCCCGCTCGAGTTCGATAATGTTCTTCCAAATGATTTAGCTTTAATTTAATGAAGTTAGAGTGTTTTTATCAAAAAAAAATGATAAATAATTATGAATGTTGGATTACTGAGTAGATATTATACATTATATACAACGAGGAGGAGGATTTGAAAGGCAATTTCATTTATAAAACGCGATCTTGCGGAAGAAACTTAAAATTAGGAGCGGTTTGGTGTAATTTACAAAAAATTATTTGCTACTCCATTTTTTGGTCAAGAAATTATTTGTTATCTCATGAAGACTCGTGATAGTGGTAGCAGAGCGATAGACCAGTTCAAAGCTCAAACATGAAGGAGAAGACCCCCAATGGATTCAGCGATTGGGAGCATCTTCTCTCCTCCTCCACTCCTCCTCCGCCGTCAACCGCCACCACCACCTCCGATGACCCCTTTCTTTCCATTTTCCCTCCCGTCAATCATGAAGGTCTCCCCGCCGCTTCTCCTCTCGACAATTCCCGTCACCACCAAACACCCTCCACCTCTACCACATCGGCGGCGGCCTCGAATTCCTCCCCATCTCCTCCTACTCCCCGTTGCCTTCCCTTCGATTCCCGTTCCGGAGATCCGAGCAACCACCAGCATTCGCTGTATTCGCATTCTCCCTCCCCGATTTCTCCCCTAGCCAGGTGGATCGGATTTGCTCTTCATCTGCTGAATTCTAAAGTTGCTTTCTTTTTATCTAATGTTCGCTCTAGGGTTTTGCTGTTTTCATTTCCATCTGAGTCTTCTGTCTCTGTTGGCGGGCTAACGACGGGGGCGTCTTTGGTGCTGTTGGGAGTATGGATATGGTGGAGGAGGAGATCGCGGCGGCCTAGAGGGAGCAATGGTGATACGATTGAGCGTCTGAATCTTCTGATTAGAGAGAAAGATGAGGTTTGCTTTGTTCAATTCTTCTTGTTCTTTTTAATTTCTTTCCAGCAGTGTCATGATCTAATAATGTCTAGTACATGCTTGTTGAATAGCTTATGTGAATTGCTGTTCGGCTAATCTTGCTTTGCTGAAGAAAGTCGTTAAATTCGTTTTTTCCGTTTCATACTGGCTATTTGCTGAACTTTTACATGTAATTTTGCACCAGAAGAAGGCGGTGGCATGATAGTGCATTGAGGCCCCGTTTGGTATATTGAGGGATCGTGTTGGAATCGAATTAGATTAGATATTGTGTTACACAACTTGAACTTTCTTGAATGGCTTTTGGTTAGATGTTGGCTAGAAGATTACATAGATATAATTTTGGATCCTTGCATATATGTAGTTTACAGAGGTACTGTTTCTTGGACTTTTATAGTTGTGATCATTAGCTTATCTGAATGGGATTGATGTTGCAAGAAAAGTTTTTCAGTCTAGTAGATGAAACACTATGAGAATTGCTCTTTTTCTTTCTGATATAAGGGTTGGGCCAAAAAGAATGATTTGAGGGCATTTGTAGTAACAGAACAGCTGGATGTAAAAAATTATCTGCATAATGGATTTTAATGGAATTTTTCGATGCTTTGAGAATATTTGTTTGAGAAATTATAGGAAACCTGATCTGATGCCTATATAGGGATTTGAATTAAGAGGATAAAGCAATGGCTTGGTAAAAGAGATGGAGTTTACCATATGCATGTTCTTGCACACTGTATGTACAATCAAAAAGATAATATCAATAACTGGTGTAATAGTTCTTGATGTTTAAGAATATATCTGATTCTAAATCATTAAAAAAAAATCCTTGGATATAAGAAGTTTATTAAATGTTTCATAGGATTCAGATGACTCGTAAAGAGACCAGAATACATCATATCGTACTATAAAATACCTAATGAGAAGTTTCATAGATATGCAACAGGAAATGTCACAAGTTTTTTCCTTGAAAGCATTCTGTATCATTATGGCATATTGTGTGCATTTTTTCCCCTTATCCTGATGAATTGTTGATTATCATTTTACATTACTCGAAAATTGATCACCCCCTTTAATCCTTTATGTATGCTTAATGTGATGCTTCAGCAATCACAAGAGATGGTAAACTATTGATTTCAAGCAAATCACTGATATTCCTTTCCAGTATTGTGGATGGTGTATTTGGCATTTCTCTTTGTCTGATCTTTAATGTGGTAAAAGGACAAAAAAGAATTAGTCATCTTGTACTTGGTTCATGGATGCTTCACTTACAATTTTTTTTGTGTGGAGCATGAAGCTCATAGGGCCTTGTTTTCAGTTTAGAGATGTAAGCTTAGTTTCTGTGCGGCAAAATTATATATAGAGCGATATCTGCTCAAATGAATTTTTTTTTTTTTTATTGTGTATACTTCTCTGCTTTCTCCATGAATGGAATTTAGATCTTCCTTGTCATGTTGTGCTTATCAAGAATTCCTGTGCAGAAGATCATTGAGCTGTTGAGTCAAGTTGCTCAACTGAACAAACTTTTGCTAGCTCGATATAGAGTTCCAGTAGCAAGTGACTGTTGAATTTGCTAACTAGAAAAGGGTGCCTGATGGAATGAAACCATGACTCAACTCCTTTCCTTGCCCCGTCTTCAAAGTTTTTATATTGTCTGTAAGTATTCTTGTGCACACGGCATGCCAGCTGAAGAGCAAAGCAGGTTCTTCTATAGTATTAGCTTGACCTTTAATAGTCTTCTTGTGCTTATAGTAATGCACATGCAGTTTAGCTTTGTAAATCATTTGGTGCTCATGTAATTTTTTTTTTCCTGTGAACTTTTTGTTACTCCTGCCATATAATGTTCTCTTCACGGATAAATTAAAGGTCAAAATTTCCTGAAGCCGTGAAGGTAAGTTTTCTTGAGGTTTATTAGACAGAATAACATGATTGATACCTTGTAAATAAGGAGAATTGCTTGTGATGCTTTATTACACCGCATTTCTTCTCTTCCCTTTATCCAGCTCTACTCTTAAACCTTTGTATTTCTGCTTTGAGTGCTTTCTTTTCAATATTGAACCCCAAATTCTCTGATGAAAAGGGGAAGGGTAAACTGAAATTAGTCATGGCAACCTACCTTTCAAAACTATGTGGTGTAAAAGAGAACATTATTAAGCTTTAAGGAAACTAGCTTATAGTGGTATGGTATGCCACAGGGACCTGACCTGATGATTGAGTTTACTTGGTTTCGTCACAAACTAATAAATGATTGAAATCATGTTTGGATTGAAGGTTTTGTAGGAAGGAAGAAAAATGACAGGAAGTATTTATCTGTGTTTTGATGATATTTTAAGATGAGAATTAATAGAGTTTTATGAGAAAGTTTGAAGGAAATTAGAGTGAAATTTGGTGAACAAATTGAGATATAAAAACTTAAAATAAAAATAAAAATAAAAATAAAAACAAAAACAAAAACTTACTCATATATATTCATCAAAATCTTTTATATAAACAAAGGAAATATTGAAAGCATCGACAATTATTACCCTTTCTTTTCTCTTAATTTCTCACATTTCACACCCCTTCCATTTCTATTCAATTTCCAATTGCCAAACATATAGCGACCCTTTGACGTTGTGATCGGATTCATCAATCTTTAATTTGATATTCGATTTGCCAAGAAGTGTACGTACTACTACTACGCGCTAAACCAAAATTTAAAGGAACAATTGATATCATTTTACCATTCAAACCTATACTTACCATGTTTCGGTTACCTGAAAAACCAGTGAACAACGGCAACACAATAATTAAACATGGAGAACGAAGCTTAGCTAGCCAGGTTGTATACGTGTGCCCAAATTAGAGCCTGTTTAAATCGCACTCGATATTGCATTAAATGCTGCATTATAATGCATGATCATGTGCGTTCAAACAACCTAGAAAGCTGTGGCTTTCTTTCTTCAATTAGAACCACAAACAGAAAGAAGTAATAAAATGGGTGAGGATTTGGACAAAATCAAGAACGAGCAACAACTCTCTCTATTTCTGGATAAGCAGCTCAAAGGCGGCATAAAAGGGATAAGATCCCAAGACAACGATAATGTCCGAAAACCTAGAAAGGATGCCTTTTCCAGACCCTTTTATATGGGTAGGAATCGGCTAACAATAATGAAAGATAAACCAGTCCAACCTGAACCGGGTTTGGATATAGATACTCTACATACCCCCCTCAAGCTAGACTAGGGAGAACTAGGCCTAGCTTGCGACAAAGGAAAAGGTGCTGCTGCGAGCCTAAGGCTTTGGTAAAGACATCAGCAAGCTGGAGACTTGATCGAATGTGAGCTGTTTTGATGAAGCCATCTTGTACCAATTCGCGGATGTAATGGCAATCAATGCGAAGGTGTTTGGTACGCTCGTGGTAGACCGGGTTTGCGGCGAGCTGCTGGGCCGCAATGTTGTCACAGTGCAAGGGGATAGGCAGGGGCACACTGATGTGAAGATCTCGGAGCAGTCCCTCGAGCCAAACAATCTCACTGGAGGTTTGGGACATACTGCGGTACTCGCTCTCGGTAGAGGACTTCGATACAACCTTTTGCTTCTTGGTTTTCCAAGAGACGAGTGATTTGCCCATGAAAATGCAGTAGCCCGTGAGGGACCGGCAAGAAAATGTGCATGCCCCCCAGTCTGCGTCGCTGTATGCTGTCAATGAAAAATCTCGCTGAACTGGGTAGCAGAGTGAGCAATTAATAGTGCCTTTGAGATATCTGAGAAGGTATAGGGCAGCTTGCATATGAGGCTCGCGGGGAGTGGCCAGAAACTGACTGAGTTGTTGAACGCCATAAGCAATGTCTGGCCTAGACAAAGTCAAGTAAAGTAGACGCCCAATTAATCTCCTATAGGATTCCGGTTCAGAAATAGGTGAACCTACATCTGTGTGGAGGTGCAAGTTCCGCTGCATAGGAAAACTGGCGGCCTTACAGTCTAGGAGCCCTGCATCTGTGAGCATATCAATAATGTACTTTCGCTGGTTGAGCTGAATTCCAGCAGCAGTTCTAGCAATCTCAAGCCCCAGGAAGTACCTTGCGTGTCCCAAGTCTTTAATGGTAAAGGCCTGGTGCAGAGAGGATTTGGTAGCATTAATCTCCTCAGAGCAGTTCCCGGTGAGCAACATGTCATCCACGTATACAAGCGCGATGGTAATGGAGTTGTGTGCTTGCTTCACAAACATTGAGTAGTCTTGTTTTGACTGAGTGTATCCCAGCTGAGTTAAATGCCTTGTAAGCTCAACATTCCACTGTCGACTAACCTGCTTGAGTCCATACAGAGATCGTTTCAGCTTGCAAACAAGACCCTTTGCTCCCTTGGAATATCCAGGGGGAGGTGTCATGTAGACTTCTTCGTCCAAATGCCCGTGCAAGAAGGCATTATTTATGTCGAGTTGATGCAATGGCCACTCGTTGGATGCCGCCAAGGCGATCAAAACTCGAACCGTGGCGAACTTCGCCACTGGGGAGAAGGTGTGTTTATAATCCTTATCCTTGACTTGGTTGTGCCCCTTCGCTACTAATCTAGCCTTGAAGCGTTCAACCTCACCATTAGGATTAAATTTGAGTTTGTAGACCCATTTGGATCCAATTGCCTTCTTCCCTTCTGGTAACTCAACCATCTCCCATGTCTCATTGTTTTCCAATGCCGCTATTTCCGACCTCATCGCTGCAACCCAGTTAAGATCATTTCGGGCCTGCTCATAACAAGTCGGTTCTGCTATGGCAAAAACATTAAACAAAGATTGTTTGTACTCCGTTGAGTACCCTTGCAAGTCATCCATGGAAATCACATGGAATGTCTTAGAGAAGGAATCCACTTCTACGTCTGCATCTGCATCTGTTGTTACGACATTCCTAGTCGGTAGCATTTCACAAACGTAATCATTCAGCCTAGCAGGCACTTTGACTGTTCTCTCAGATTTGCGTAATCCAAATTGAGGCATATCTGCTGATGGTTCAGTTGCAGAGGAAGTACCTGAATCGTGCTCAACTAAAACTTCCGGTTCAGCTGGTGAGCATCTTTCATTCATGTCGGTATCTTCTCTGGCAATCTCTCTTATGTGTAATCTTCCATATTCATCATCAACACCTGGACAAACTAGGGGCAGATTGCCTTGAACTATTGGTTTGATGGACTGAGATTTTTCTCTGAATGGGAACTCATTTTCCCTAAATAGAACGTGTCTAGCAACAAGCACCTGTTTGGTATTCAAGTCATATAACTTGTAGGCCTTCTGACCTGGTGGGTACCCCAGTAATATGCATCTCCTTGAGGTTGGTTCAAACTTACTTCTCTGCGACTTAGGGTTTAGAGCATAGCATAGACACCCTACTACTCTTAAGTGTGAGTAGTCGGGCTCCTTGTTATACAGAATTTCAAAAGGTGTTTTCCATTTCAAGACAGACGATGGGAGAAGGTTGATTATGTGTGTAGCACTGAGTATACAATCTCCCCAAAAAGATTGAGGCAGATTAGCATGAATCCTGAGTGCTCTTGCCATTTCTACAAGGTGCCTGTGCTTACGTTCGACTCTTCCATTCTGTTCTGGGGTCCCTGGTGCAGATCTTTGATGAATTATGCCTCTGCTAATCAACATGTCATGAACCTCCCTGTTGATGAATTCAGTGCCATTATCCGTTCTCAGATATTTCACCTGTACTCCAAACTGAGTTTTTACAAACTGTAAGAATTGCATCAAAATTCTAGGAACTTGATCCTTGCTATTCAAAAGGAAGGTCCAAGTGCCCCTGGAATGGTCTTCTACAATAGTGAGGAAGTACCTAGCTCCCCCATATGTAGGAGTCTTATAGGGCCCCAACAGATCTGCATGAATCATTTCAAAAATACTTGATGTAGTTGACATACTTTTCTGAAATGGCATCTTGTGATGCTTTGACAAGGCACATGTGTCACAATCATAACTTTGTAAATCAGAACAAGCACATTGTGATAGATGTTTCATCTTAGACAAAGAAGTATGCCCAAATCGAGCGTGGAGCAAGTCTAAAGTTTCCCCATTATTACAAACAGAACTCAATAAAGTTGGAATTGAACTGTGTTTCTGAACTACATCAAAACTAGTCTCATCTAATTTCTTCTCATCCTCTTGCCATCTTGTTCCTTCAAGCTTGTAAAGTCCTCCTTCCTTCCTTCCATACGCAAGAACCTCCTTAGTAGTAAGGTCCTGCAATTCACATCCCATGGCGCCAAACACAAAAACACGAGCTTGGTCAGCAATCAGCCTCGATACAGAAAGCAAATTATGCTTAAAAGATGGTAGATACAACACATTGCGTAAGATGAGCACAGAAGATAGCTTCACTGTGCCATGTAACTGAACTTTCTGTATGGCGCCATCAGGCAGCCCTATTTTAATGGGATATCTTAATTCCCTCAATTCACAAAAAAGCGATCTGTCGTGTGTGACATGATCAGTCGCACCCGAGTCTATTATCCATGTGCAAATACTTGGTTTAAAAGAAGAGTCAGGGGATAACAATGTGGTGTTACCTGCAAAATTAATTGCATTTGTGGCATGAGTATCCTCCATGGGTGCCTTCCCCTTCATTTCCCTCAAAACCTTTTGCACCACAGCATTGATCAGCTTGTTGTCCCCATTGTTCTCTTCCTTTTCTGCATCATCAAGTGGGCTGTCGTATTGATCCATGTCGTGCACATTTGCCATCAACTTTCCGGACCCTTCCACTCTAGGACCTTTCCACCATTCAGGATACCCTACGAGCTTGAAGCAGGTTTCTTTGACATGGCCACTTTCTTGACAAAATGAACATTTCCTGTCGAACTTAGCCTTCTTGAAGTCTCGACTGAAATCTCTATTCATTTCTCTTCCTGAGTTACCTTTTCCACCTTCTCCATAATTATAGTTGCCTCCTGCTCCTCCATTTCTGTAGTTGATACCATTGTTTCTGTTCTGCCCCATATTTCCTCCCCTATTTATTGTTAACGCATCGTGGGTCTGGGGTGCATTTCCTGTGACATCTTTCTGGCGTTCCACCCTCATCACAGTTTTGTAGGCTTGGTTTACTGAGGGCAACGGGTCTGAGGACAGAATAACATTGCGAACTCCTTCATACTGATCTGAAAGTCCCATAAGGAACTGCATTAACTTGGCAGTAGAGTCCCTATCGACCACTCTTTTCATCAAAGCACAAGCACACTGCTCAAAGATCCAACAAGAACAAATTGGTATCTCATCAATTGCATGTAATTCATCCCACACCCTCTTTAATTTCCCATAGTAAGTGGCCACATTCATGTTTTCTTGCCTAATAGTACTCAGTTCTCTTTGCAGCTGGTAAATCAGAGGGGCGTTCGATTCAGCATAACGCTCAGTCAAGTCGTTCCACAATTCCTGAGCTGAGGTCGTATATACAAAATCTCGAGAGATCTCACTCACCATTGAGTTCAGTATCCAACTCATTACCATACTATCAACCCGTTCCCATCTATCAAAATCCTCATCATGCTTTTCGGGTCTAGCATTGAGTCCATTGATGAACCCTAACTTCATCTTTGACCTAAGAGCCAACTTGATATTTCTGCTCCAAGTCTGAAAATTAACCCCATCGAAATGAGTAGAGACCAGCTGCATACCTGGGTTATCCGAATTGGAGAGAAACAAGGGGTCGAATTGATTGTTGTCATTCCTTCCTCGCTGAACAACAAAGGGGTTTCTTCGGTACCTGTCTTCACCCGTGACCGATTCTCTATCATCTTGAGACATCTTGACTCAACAGCTTCAACTGACCTCCGATATCTTCTGGAAAGGACGCAGCAAAAGCGAACGCAACAGGCGATTGGCACAACAGAGACGAACACAACAATGATTCTCCAAGCGCAGGACCTTCAACCTCGGCGCTCTGATACCATGTAAAGCTGTGGCTTTCTTTCTTCAATTAGAACCACAAACAGAAAGAAGTAATAAAATGGGTGAGGATTTGGACAAAATCAAGAACGAGCAACAACTCTCTCTATTTCTGGATAAGCAGCTCAAAGGCGGCATAAAAGGGATAAGATCCCAAGACAACGATAATGTCCGAAAACCTAGAAAGGATGCCTTTTCCAGACCCTTTTATATGGGTAGGAATCGGCTAACAATAATGAAAGATAAACCAGTCCAACCTGAACCGGGTTTGGATATAGATACTCTACAATATTGCATTAAATGCTGCATTATAATGCATGATCATGTGCGTTCAAACAACCCCTTATACAGTTATACGTCCAAGATCAATAGTTAAATACCACATATTATGGGTGGAGTTTGCAAAGGACATAGGGGGCCACCTATATCTAATTATTAACATATTGTTTGATGTATAAAGCTATATATGTCGGCCCTTTCATCAGGTAAACCTATGAAATAAATGTTCAATTCGTCAACTCACAATCTAGGAAGCGGTATAATAATGGCGCACATGTCTATAAGCAATGCTGTGATTACTACGCTACATGTTCCCAGTCGGAAAATTAGATGTGTTACAATAATAGTGCTTCATGAGAGGATCGATCTTCACAAGAGATGAGCGATTGTGCGACTGTGTTTCCATGACGTAGAATCAAGTCAAGTACCTCCATTCTTCACTCACACTCAGACAATCACAAGAGTGATCGACAAGGAAGATGATGATTGCTCACCAAGAAACACAACTCCCATATACTTTCTATTACTAGTTTACTACTCTCTTAGATCCAGCTCTATATATCCAAACTTTTCTGGTTCCCTCTAATTAACATTCCGATCCCCACTTGTCCGATTGTTGCTGAGAGTCGGTCATTACGACCTGCCAACTATTTAATCTATATGAGATATACAAAGAAGCGAAGGAACATCTATCACACAAGATAACTCCTAATAGACTTTAGTTACATTACATTTTATATCCTAAAGTATAGTCACTTGTATCTCTACACATGATCGAGAACGCAGGGAAGGAAGGGTTTTTGGGGTTGTAGAATGTTGCAACACACCATTACCTTAGCTTAATTATATCATTATACAATATAATTAGGATCCATTATCATAGCCAGTATTGTAATGCATAATATTTTGTAACCATTCATTAATGTAACCTCTAACTCTATTGTAGTGCATTTTTTTGGTCGAAACTCTATTGTAATGCATTGAAAAACAATTAGAAATTTTATGTTACAATAGCTTCTATATTTGGCAGCGTGGAATCACATGTGACACGAGCTAGCCGTGTACATTGCTTAGGCCTTCGTATATATGTACAATAGGTTTATTCTTTTTTTACAACTTATTAGTAATTAAGTTCGATCTTAATTATTAATGTTGTTAGCTAGCTTGATAATTACATCCATCCATATACTCCTCCGACTACACATAAAATCAGTAGATAAATGTAGATAAATATCAATTCGAACACCTACTATCCATCTCTTGATTTAATTAGGAAAGAAAAACGTGTTCAGTTTTCTACGGTCACAAATCGATCCCTTTGATGGATAGGATCCATACCTTAGCTTGTATAAGTAGAACCCCGTGCAAATGCTCCTACGTATCATGCAACTAATCAAACACCATTTTTAAAAAACTCATATTCTCCTTTAATTACTAAATGGATTCCTACTACTATGCTTTCTTCTTGGCAACCCTCATGTTATTATTCACCATACTCTCACTCATAACTACTCTATCCAAGAATAAAACCCTCCCACCAGGGCCTTCTCTATTCTCATGCGGTGCCGTGCTCTCCAAGCTAGCGACTCAGCCGCACAAGGCCCTGGCCGAGCTGGCCGCGGTCCACGGCCCGCTCATGACTCTCAAATTGGGACCCGTCAAGAGCGTCGTCGTCTCCTCGTCAGCCGTTGCCAAGCACATTCTGCTCCGGGCAGGTGACGCCGACCCCTTCTCGACTCCGTTCGTACTCGACGCCGTCTACGCCCACCACCACCACCAGTACTCGGTGGCCTGGCTCCCGTCATCCTCCCCCGAGTGGCGCGCCCTAAGGAGGCTCTACGGGGGCCACGTCATGAGCTCCCGTAGGCTCGACGCCACGAGAGCCCTAAGACGCGGCCACGTGGAGGATCTCGTGGGCATGTTGAGTCAATGCTCTTCGGTCGTCGACATTGGCCACGTGGCGTTGATGACTTTCTTTGAGATCATGCTGACCGCCAACTTCTCGAGGGACTTGGCGGGCCAGAATCCCGAGGAGATTAAGGAGCTGATGCTTGGGATTATTAAGGTCACGGGGAAGCTTAATGTTGTGGATTGGTTCCCGATGCTTCACTTGGTTGATCCTCAACGTATAAGGAACCGCCTCACGCTTCTTTGTAAGAAGTTGTTTAGGGTTTTTGATGAAATCATTGATTCGAGGTTGAGGATGAGAAATGAGGAGAAACGGCCATTACATGGTAATGAAGATGTGCTGGGCTTGCTTCTTGATGTCATGGAGAGCCAAAAGGACGGTCTTGACCGCAATTTCGTGCTTCATACGTTATTGGTTAGTTTTCTACGTACATAACGTACCCTAATAACGATTTATTTCCCCATATTTTAGAAATTATTTTTGCTATCCTAGAGTTTTTTTTTTTGAGTTTTTTCCTTTTTTTAATGTCTAGAGACTTTGACATTTCCTATTGCGCAGGTGTCCCTCTAAAGTTCTCGGATTGATTCAATTTAAGCTCGTCATTTTATTTAATTTCTTTTCAACCTTAAATTAGTATGATTTGACTCATACATAAAATACCAAATTCTGTATAACCAAATCATTTTGATTTGAATATCTAAACAATCCTTCATTTTAAAGGGTTTTAAGACTAGTTATTAGAAGTAAAATTCGGGATGATTTAGTTAGAATTTGCAATATTTTAAAAGTCAAAGTCGATCTACTAATTTAAGAGTGATGAACATGAACTTGAATTTAATTAATTTAAACCTAAAAGGGGTACATTGAGAAAGCCAAAACCTCATAGATGAAAAAAAAAATTTAGACCACCAAAAAAAAAGATATGAGTACTAAGAAAAATTTCAATAAGGATACTGCCTATGAGAGTCGTCGAATCGAAGACTAACATATACTATTACGGATGCTACTCTTGGAGGCTTATCTGTTTGACTAGATGTCCAAAGTTTGAAAAAAAATTCTATTAATATATAGATAAAACAAGATTGAGCATATATATTTAAGTTAAATCAAACATTTTTTTAATTTTTAAGTCAAACTCGATCTAAAACGACAAGTTTACCTTAACAGAGGGAGTACTATTTAAACCCTAATGACAAAATCCAATATCAATACATCCGACCAAAAAAAAACATCCGACCTATATAAGAAAAGTTTGTGCATTATTTGCTATAATGATCTAGTATACAATACTTGATTAATCAACACAATATCTTCTTCGTTTGTCAACATGCTTACTTAAATAACATCTTGAATTGGTTCATGTCATAAATAGGACTTGTTTGGTGCTGGGATGGCTACGACAGCCAAGACAGTAGAATGGGGCATGTCAGAGCTCTTAAGCCATCCAGAAACCCTAAAAAAGGCCCAAGATGAGCTAGACAAGGTCGTCGGAAAAGCAAAAATCGTGGAAGAATCCGACATCGCAAACCTTCCTTACCTCCAATCCGTGCTCAAGGAAACATTCCGGCTCCACCCGCCAGCTCCCCTCCTCCTTCCTCGGAAGATCGACAACGACGTCCAAGTGTCCGGTTACACAATCCCAAAGGGATCAAGAATGTTGGTTAATGTATGGGCCATCGGAAGAGACCCGGACAAATGGGAAAACCCTAATTCGTTCACGCCGGAGAGGTTTTCCGACGTGAACATTGGCCTAAAAGGGCAGCACTTTGACTTGATCCCGTTCGGCGCCGGGAGGAGGATATGCCCAGGGATGCCTCTGGCTTTGAGGGCGGTGCCTGTGATATTGGCTTCGCTTGTAAGCTGTTTTGATTGGAAGGTTGAAGATGATGGGAAGGGGGAGGTGAACATGCATGATAAGATGCTGATCACGTTGAAGAAGGTTAGAGCGTTACGAGCTATCCCAATTTGTGGTGCTTAGTCAATGGCATCATGGATTGTTATGTGATATTGTTGTTTAATTATGTTGCAAAGTGGTTGTTGAATTACATAAGGTAGGGCATTTTCATTATTGATATGCCTTGGATTTTATTTTGGTTTTTTTGTTGGTCGAATTATGTCTTGGTCGAATTGACTAGTTTATATCTAGTAGTGTCGTGTTCGGGTTGAATGATTTATGTATTTATCCAAGAATTATATATATTTTTTTTGATGAATGAACTATATACGTACTTAATTGTCTGTATTAGACAATTTTTTTTTGTTGAAAGTTAAAAATTACTTTTGTGTAACTTTGCAATAATTATAAATGAAATTTAAATTTGGGTGCGAATGACCAAGTGCGAAATAAGAAAGAACAAGAGCCGTTGGAGGGAGAAAAATCAAAAGCGTTGATCATTACTTCAACCGTAAATTTGAATGCACAAACAACATCAGAAAATATTACCCTGAAAATGAGTGACAATAAAGTATTATTTCCACTTTGAGAAGATAAAAAAAAAATGAAAAATACATAAATCCATCAGCCTACAACCATTGCACCAGTGCACGCATCATTTATATTCAAGGAATAGCTTTATCTTCTTTTTTGTCTTATTTTTTTTTTTTTTTTTTTTTTGAATAGGTAAGGATTAGGAGACCCCCTACGGGGGGCGTCCTAGGACATCCTTCCGGATGAGAGCTAGCAGCTCTAGGTTATCCAACAAGAGTCTGGTAGGGATGCTGTGGCCCAGCTTGGAGATTTTGTCGGCCACAGCGTTACAGTCCCTACCCACATGACGGACCGAGACAGATACGAACTGTTGTAAGGATATCAAAATGTCTGCTATCAATATTTCGATCTCCCATGGACATCCTCCATTATTATTAATAGCCTTAATGACAATGAGATTATCGCCTTCAATTTCAAGATGTTCTATTCCTAGTCTCTGTGCTTCCTTAATTCCTTCCCTAAGTGTAAGTGCTTCTGCTTTTAAGACCGAGATGGATCCTTGCTTATTGACTCCTAAGCTTACTACTTCTGCTTTGTGATTTCTGATTACAAATCCTGAGGTTGCTAGACTAGAACTGAGTTTAGAGCCATCGAAATTTAATTTCATATGGTTGTTTGGCGGTTTACTCCATGTCTCCCTCTTTCTTTTCCTTTTCACTTGTGTAGTTCTTGTTTGTTGTTCTTGTTTTTCTTCATCTTCTATCAATTTTTTTGACTTATCCCATTGAGCAATTTGATTTTTTGTGTATTGTTCTAAGTTTAGAATGAAGTCATTGGGAGTTTGTTGGAAAACAAGCTTGTTCCTTTGATGCCAAACACACCACCAGCAAACCGCCAGTTCTATGAAATCATTTTTATCCATCACTTTGATTAAATCGTTTAGGATTGCTCCGGCAGATTTATTTCTTGTATCCCAATTCTTGATTATAGCTTCTGTTTTAGAGTTGATTTGCTTTACTAATTTCTTCGTATGTGGGCACTCTATTAGCAAGTGTCCTATGTCCTCGTATGTACAGTTGCACATTAAACATCCTGGAGGGGTAGCAACCCCTTTCTCATGTAGTCTTGCTTTCGTAGGGAGCCCATTTTGAACAACTTTCCAAAGAAAATTTTTAACTTTAGGATATATATCTAATTTCCATATCCAATTATTCAAATGTGGGGTTTGCTCGTGCACTCCCGAAATCAGTTCTATTGCAGATGCCGTCGAGAACCATCCATTTTTACTAGGGGCCCAATATAGTCGATCTTGAATCCAGTTTCCTGGTATTGGGGTTTCAATAATCTGATTTACAATCTGGCTTGGAAGAATGTGTCTTAGAACATCTTGCCTCCATTTCCTATCATTGGTTATAAATTCTTCAACAAGGGTAGAATCGTTCACAGACTCTGCATTTAATGCATATTTATCTAGTGACTCCGAGAAGAGCCATTTGTCCTTCCAAAATCTTATAGTTCGTCCATCACCAACTTGCCAGATAAGTCCTTTAAAGAATTCTTCCCTGAGATTCATTAGTTTTGACCATTGCCAGGATGTGTTTGTCTGTTTTTTATAGGAAAGGATTGATTTGCCTTTAAGGTATTTCTCATTCATTAGTTTGACCCATATGTTATCTGGTTCAGCCAGTAATTTCCATAGCAGCTTCATTTGCATTGCTTGGTTTACGTGTTCAGTCTTTCTAATTCCTAGTCCTCCATACGTCTTGGGTTTACAGATTTTGTCCCACCCAATAAGAGGTTTATGATTGATATCTTTATTCCAAAAGAATGTTCTGTTGATTTGGTCCAATTCCTTGTGTACATTTGAGGGTAGCATGAAGCTTTGCATAGTGTAATTAGGTTTCGTAGCCAAATTGGATCTTATAAGAACCGTTCGCCCTTCCTGAGATAGAGTGTTAGCTTTCCATTTAGCTAGTTGTGTTCTAGTTTTCCTTACTGTGTCTTGAAAGGTAGCTCGATTAACTCTTCCATTAATGATTGGGCATCCAAGATATGATTCCAAATCAATCATTCCTGAAATTCCAAGGGTTTGTTGAATCCTATTCTTTTGTGAATTATCCACATTTCGCGATGTTTGGAAAGCTGATTTATGGTAGTTTACTCTTTGTCCTGAAATAGCACAGTATTCTTCAATGATCTTTTTTGTTTTGAGACAGGCTTCATGATTGGCTCGGGAGAAAATGATAATATCGTCTGCAAAGGCTAGAAAAGGGATTTTAGTTCCTGAGCGGGTTAGTGGAAATCCAATCGTGTTCTTGTCTATGTTACTCGTCTCTTGAAGCTTTCTAGCCAAGATTTCGGTAGCTAGGATAAAAAGGAAAGGAGAAAGAGGATCTCCTTGCCTCAGCCCCCTTTCAGGGAAGAATAAGTCAGTAGGGCTATTATTAACTAGGACTGAAAACGAGACCGTTTTTACACATTCTTTAATCCATCCTATCATTTTATTGTCTAATCCGAATTTATTTAGAATTTGGAATGTAAAATCCCAGTCTAATCTGTCATAGGCCTTTTCCATGTCTAATTTTATTGCCACCCACCCATCTTTTCCTTTCTTATTTTTGAAAGAATGGAAAATTTCGTGGGCAATTAGCACATTATCCTGGATTGATCTTTTAGCTACAAAAGCACCCTGAAGAGGATGAGTCAGTTTTGGCATTACCTTTTTAAGTCTTTCTGTAATAATTTTGGCAATCAATTTATAGATAGTTGTACATAAGCTAATTGGTCGGTAATGGTTAGTGGTAGTTGGGTTCTCTCTTTTTGGTATCAATGTAATGAAGGTGTGGTTGATTTGTTTAAGGATTTTGCCTGAATGAAAAAAACTCTTAACTGCTTTGATAACACTTGGCCCGACAATGTCCCAGTACTTTTTATAGAATCCCGCAGACATACCATCGGGACCCGGGGATTTTTCTGAGTTAATTTGCATTAAAGCATTTCTTATTTCTTCATTTGTCACAGGTTTAGTTAGTTCCATATTGTCTTCATCCGTTATCTCTTTCGTAATTAAGTCTGAATATTGCCTAAATGTTTCATGGTTAGTTTGTTCTTTTTTATATCTAGCTTTGAATTCCTTCCTTATTTCCTCTCTAATATTTTCTTCTCCTATGATTTGCGTTCCTTCTGCCGATGTAATCTCCTTGATTATTTTCCTATTTCTTCTACCACTCGCAATTTTATGGAAATATCCTGTATTAGAGTCTGTAAGTTTTATATGTTTTGTCTTTGCTCGTTGTCGCCAATATGTTTTATGAAAGTTTAGTATGCTTTCTTTTTTGTTGATTCTTTTTTGTCTTTTGTTCCTGAATCAAAAATTTAAGCTGACATTAGCTTTTAAATATCATGCAACCAACTTTCTGAAATAAAAGGGTAGGAAATTTTCTCGTGTGAAGATTATTGAATAAAGAAAGCATCTCTCCCTTGTAAAAGCAGCACCAGTCATTTCCTGCGCTTGCTTCCCATTATAATTTGCCATTGCACATCATCTTCAGAATTATAGTACCTTTTAGTAGGAGAGTCTTGCTAGGCACAAAGGTCGGTATTGTCTCCGTGCCCTTAATAGATTGCTCTGATAGAGCATCATGAATTCTGCTACAGTCACCACAACAGAACCAGTCACCATCAGGAAGTGCCTGCATGAACAAGTTTAGCATTAAGAAGAGGCCGAATGACCGAAAATCACCCGTATAATAGGCCATATTGCTCAAAACCACCCCTTTAATATCAATTTATCGATAACCACCCATATGAATCCTTCCGTTAAAAAACAACCACCTCACCTCTCCAGTCCGTTAACTGGGCGTTTGCGCGCGTGTGGGACGCGTCTTTCTCTTCCATTTCTTACATATTTTCCTTTTTTCTTTAAAAATGTAAAATGTAAAAGTATTTTTAAAAAATTTGACCCGACTCAAAAAACCGACTCGACCCCCCGAAGTTTTTTACCCAAAGCGTGGCTTAACCCAGGTTTTTTCCGGGTCAATCAGGTTCGGGTCGTTCTTGTCTAGACTTGTCAAACTTGACCAGACCCAAAAAACCGACTTGCCCGAAGTTTTTTGCATTGAAACCCGACCCGGAAATCAATGGGTTAACAATAACCCGATTGACTCGGAAAAAACTAAGTTGGGTCACCAACATGTTGGGTTGACCCGGCCAACTCGATAAAGTATTATTTATATTAAAACTTAAATATTTTATTATAAATTTGTATAAAATTATGATATTTTATTATTAAATAATATATAATATAATATGAATATATAAAATAAATTATTTTATAAAAAAAATAAAGGTTAACAAATTTGAGGACAGAAACTCGTTGGATTAACCATAACCTGTACCAAACCCGTAACAACCCGGTCCATATGAACCCATGAATTTAACAACCCGACGATCTGAGACCCGTTTAGACCCGAACCCGATTGACCCAAACCCGAACCTTACCCACCCGACCCATTTGACAGGTCTATTCTTGACCCATTAAATTTTTTAATTATTTTTGGATTTTATATTTTTAAAGGAAAAAGGAAATTATGTAAAAAATGGAAGAGAAAGACGCGTCTCACGCGCGCGTAAACGCCCAGTTAACGGACTGGAAAGGTGAGGTGGTTGTTTTTTAACGGAAGGATTCATATGGGTGGTTATCGGTAAATTGATATTAAACGGGTGGTTTTGAGCAATATGGCCTATTATACGGGTGGTTTTCGGTCATTTAACCTTAAGAAGAACTAGCACTGTCAAAGAATCAAATATAAAAGAAGATTTTGACTTTATCATTAAATCACAAAGCCTGTTGTCTCTCAAGCAACTAACATGATACTCTTTCTCACACTATATACAAATTAGGTATTACATTCAGCAATTTGAGCTATTACACATCAAAAACTAGTAAAGCATCAATATAAGAGGGGATTTGTAATGACATGAATTGAAAATTTTCATGCCTAGCAAAGTCAGAACCAACATCTTCTCCATGGAAATTTGATGAGTCATTACTTTTGCAAATCTTATCTTCATTGCTCTGCATCATTTACAAAGTCAGTTTGAGGGAAACCAGGTGTATTGAAAATAGTTAGCCTTTTATAGTGATGCAGAGGTACCTGTGTAAAGTCTTGTTCCTTGAATTGTCATTCATTCAAACCAAACAAAATACTTGCAATTTAGCCTTAAAAGTGCAAAATTCAGTCATTCATTCACAATCAATGTATTAGGAATTAAGAAATCGATTCAGTTTTCATGGTGCAAGCGACCCTACGTACGATTCAGCAACCACAAATCAAAATTTAAGAAAAGAAAGCAAAATTTGAAATTCAGAAGGGAAAAGAGGGTAATCTAACCCGTTCTTCCGCCTGTGCTGATGACTAAAACAGTGTACTTGCTCATATCTTCCATAAATGAGACGACAAAGCAACCTCTGGCCCCTTTCGAAGAGCGCCGTGCTTAGGACAGAATTACAAAGAGAATTAGAATCAGCAAGGAATCAAGTTCATTCAACTCATAAACAACCCTAGGAAGGAAGAAAACAAAGAGAATTAGGACAGAATTACAACTCACTCACCATAGTTTGGTCAATTGTCATCACAAACTCTAACTCTGAAATCAACTTCTTCTTGCACATCAGCATCTGAATTTTCCTCGGTGCCGAAAGCGAGCTCTCAATGGGAAAAATTCGAAACTTCTCTAATACCGGCGTCCAACAAAGCTTCGAATTAGGTCAACAACACCGGATTGTCGTCGAATCTCTTCGGCGGGAGAAACCCTATCTTGGATGGGATAAACCGTTTGCGAGCCAACAAGATCTGGCCATGGAAGATGGAGAAGTTGTCGGAGTTCTCTAGCGAGAGTCAGCAATCAGAGGAGATAGATGCAGGAGGTGAGAGAAAAAAATAAAAGGGGCTTTTATACTTAACAAAAAACTAAAAAAATGGACCCTGATTTCAAGCGGTTAATGAGGTTCTTATTTTTCGCCCCTTTTACCAAATTCTTTCATTGGTCAAATTTACTAATATAATTTTTTTTACAAATATTATTTTATCTTTATGTTTATTTGGAGATAATTTTTTTTTACATAATTTAATGTGGCGCAATGTGGTGGCAGAAATTGCTTCGCTTTAGTTATTACTCCCTTCGTCCCATTTTGTTTGTCCAAAAGGATAATTTACACACAAATTAAGAAAATGAGATGGAAGAAAAAGTAGTCAATAGGGAGAAGAGAGAGTGTATGATGTTGATGGATAAAGATGGGAAGAAAGAGAAAAAAAGGAAATGACTAAAAAGTTGATTGGGGGCAGATTTTTTATTTGTTAATGTAGGTAAAAAGTGGGATTGAATAGGAGTAATATTGTAAGAAAAGTTGGATATAAAAGGAAAGAAAAAAAGTTGGGCAAACATTTTGGGACAACTAAAACGGAAATTGGACAAATAAAATGGGACGGAGGGAGTAGTAATTAGGTGCTTGTTTGGTTGAATGTGGGAACTATAATTCCCAAGAATTTAATTCATGTGAAGTAATTTACATGAAGTTGCAAATCATAGGAATTTAAAAAACATGTTTGGTTGAAAATCCATTTCATAGGAAATTATGTGGGAAGAAAATCTTACCCACTCTCCCCTAAGTAATTTTATCACATTGAAATGTAGGAATTGAGAAATCCATGGAAGTTAAAAATCATGGGTTTTTCAATAGCTAATATTCAATCAAACACAAATAATTTATTAACTTCATGGAATTTTCAACTTCATGTAAATTTGTTTAACAATCAAACAAGTACTAGTAATATATAGATATATAGAGAAAAGTTGGATTGGAGCCCAAGGAAAAGATCTTTATTTCCATGTAAAAGTAAAATAAAATTTCGTGTAAGTCGGGATAAAATCTTCTCTCAAATAAAAAAACATTCTACGGTATTGATTTGGTGTAAGTGATGAATTTGGCCTAAATTTGGGGAAATATCAAACAAACCAAAACCACTTATGCTTCATATTTTTGGTCATATATATCGCAATTCATACCCATGTCTTTATTTTCACACGCGTGCCACCATTAATTTAGAATTAATCTTCATTTTCGGTCAAACATTCCTTGTTTAGACATATTTTGACCAAAATGAACGTAATGACGCAATTGCTTAAAATTTTATTTTTTTGGTCAAGAGCAGTGTTCATGTGAGTCGATAGGAGACCTCATGGAACTATCATGTCATAGTTGCTTGACGGCACCAACAAGCATGTAACGTAGTGGGAAGGACTACGCTTCCCTTCATTGAGGTCGAGTGTTTGATTCTCAGTGGAGAAGAAATTAACTTGTTGGGAGAGCAGATCCCACCCAAAATAAAGGGGCCTTCGCGAGACTCGAACTCCAGACGTAAGCGTTTGATGGAGCAAAGCTCTCCGCTGAACTGGGGTGGCAATGACCCAAAAAAAAAAAATAGTTGCTTGACGGCAGAATACATAAACGGCCCCCTGATTTTTGACCAAATGGTCACTTTGATACCCCACCTTTGAAAATGTTCGATTGAGTACTTAAACTTGCATATTGTGACCTATTGAACACCTGTTAAGTCAAAAAAAAAATTCGTGTTATACACGCGTGCCATGTCAAATTTCCACATCATCAATTTATGCCACATCACCAAGTCTTGTTTGAAAAAATTATAATACACTTTTATATTGTAATACAATTTTATATTTATGCCACATTGGGTTTATGCCCTCCGACTCTCCACGCACCACCACGCTAGACTGCAACGGCCGGAGCATCTTCGCCGGCGCCTGAGCCCAACCACCAGATCCACTTTTTAGAGACTGGTGGGGTAGTTTTGGAAATTTGGGTGATTTTGTGAGGCCGAGCATCAGGAAGACGACGTAGGAGGTGGCGGGGATCTGGAAGTGGCTATGCCGGCTGAAGCGGAGGAGGTCCAAATTGGTATGACTCTGGGTGTATGCACAGACTCCATAGATTCGATTGAGATCCGTCTGAGTTCAGCTCGTCTTCTTTGGTCCTGATTGCTGGCATTCCCCCGGCGCACCTACAGCCCCGTCAGCCCGTCCGAACCCAGCCCATCTACCCGCCCGACAACCTCCCCCGTCAGATCGGAAACCCCCGCCGGCCTTTATTCCCCCTTCCACTGGTAAACCTCGCCCAAACCCAGCCCGGGAGAAAAAATTCGGAATCTTCACATATGAACTGCTTGAACATGGGAGTTGAAAATTTTGAGATCTGGATCTTATAGTCCAGATCTGGAAAATTTCGGCTTCAAATAATTCGGAATCTTCACCGTTGGGAAAGCGAACGGAGAACTCGGGAGAGACAACGACGAAGTCAGGAGAAGAACTCAAGATTCAACAAGAGCAGTGGCTCCAATAATCCCCCATCTCCACAATCTCTTATCCAGTAAAGAAGAAGAAAGTAGAATAAAAAAAAAGTAAAGGAAAAAAGAAAAGTGTAAAAGAGAGAAGAAAAAAGAATTTGTTTTTAATAATAAAAGAGAAAAAAAGAATTGACATATCAGAGTTATTTTAATCACTTACTCGCTCATAAGTGAGTGTATATCACGCAAATGGCCACGTCAGCAAAAAGGTGTTCAATAGGTCACAATATACAAGTTTAGGTATTTAATCGAACATTTTCAAAGGGGGGTGTCAAAGTGACCAATTGGTCAAAGGTCAGGGGGGCGTTTATGTATTCTGCCGTTGCTTGACTAAATATCCTAAAATTGCTTAATATGTTATTAAGAGTAATTGTTTACTCAAAGTTTGATATTTTTTAATCCATTTATTCTATATAGGAAATTGACATATTTTAATAAGTACAATAAAGCATAATCTTTATACATAAACATAGATGGATATTTAAAAAGTGGTAGTTTCTACATATTCAATTACCATTACTATCATAACTATATACTAAAGCGGAGGTTAAAAAAATTATTAAATGACACATGTTGCTTTTAGATTGGATCACACCGCCCTTTTTATTAAAACCAATTTTTGGCAAAATAATTAATTTTAATATAAAATAGTGTAATGTACGTACAATCTTATATAACTATAATCAATGGATAAAAAATCACATTCTTAATTAAAAAAAAAAATTTTTGGATATGATAAATAGGAAGATTATTAAGATATTTTTTTAATCCTATATATTATATAAATATTAGGATATTTATTTTATTTTTAGATAGAATGCATATGTTAGGTTTAGATAATTAAATTTAATATAAAAATAGTGTGATGTACGTACAATATTATAATAATGTAGTTTATTTTGAACGGTCCCCTATATATAATGAATTGATAAGTTTTTATCTTATTACTTATCTGATTTCATAATTAAATAAATTATCATGTTTTGAATATTAATTTAATTCGTAATACTAATAAAATATTATTGTTTCAAATAAACAAATTTTATAGTTTATTGATTTTAAATATTTATTCAAAATTTTATACTTCAGCATTTATATGATTATATTTGAAAATATTTTATCTAAGAAAAACCCGTATAAGGTATTGGAATACATACTAGTATGAAGCTAGAGCCGTAGTTTTTATCTTTAATAAAAAAAAAACGAAATTCTGGTTGGAGTTTTTGAATTTTGCGAATGGTGCCTTGAAAAAAAAACTTATTCTGAGTAGTACCCAATACTTTTGCAAAAGTCCGACTAGTGCCCTTATTTGTAAATTTTTATTAGTTTATAAATAAATTAGTATGTTTTCTAATGAAAAATATATATTTTTAGTTTAATAATAATTAAAAAATCATATAGAAAATCAAATTAAAAACATTATAAATATATATATTTTTCAAGTAGATTGTATTTTTTATAATTTAAAATATTTAAATTAAAATAAATATATTACATAATTAAATTTTACATTAAAATTTCAATTTGTATCAATTTTTCAAAAAAATTCAAAATTACTATATAAAATGTACATGAAAAAATGTTAATCTTGCAATATATTTATTTTTAATATAAATATTTAAATATTTTTAGTTTTAACTTAAAAAATTTAAATTTTACAACATAAAATCTACTTGATAAAAATATATACAAAAATTTATTTTAAGATTTTATATGATTTATTTTCATTGTTATTAAATTAAAATTGTGTTTTAATTTAATTATGTACAAAAATATATATTTTGATTAGAAAATGTACTAATTTAATTTTAAACTAACGAAAATTTACAAGTAAAGGCATTGGACGCACTTTTGTAAAAGTTCAGGGATACCACTCGGAATAATAATTTTTTCAGAACACCACTCGAAAAGAGCAAAAACTCGAGGGTACCAACCGAAATTTCCCTAAAAAAAGCTCTTATAAGAACTTAAAGCATAATCCTCATAAAAATTGTACTTTTTGCTTCTTTTTTTTTAATTTCGAGGGGTGACTTATTGTAAAATAACATTATAAAATGTTTATAAGAAATTAGTGTAGTACGAGTAGCTAGCTTGAATTTAAATAAATATTCCTTTTTTAAAGTAGATTTCCATATTATTATTGATGAATACGATAAAATAATGCCAATTAAATTACATAATTCTCACATATAAACTTAGATGAATGTGTTTTTGTTCCAGTTGTAGGAAAGATCAGCTTTTCCACCGTCATTAATGCCGTTGACGCTATCCGGGGTGGCTTGCCACAAGCAAATCTTGCTGCACCTAGTGAAGTAATCCCTCTTCTCCCTATACACATCTGTCACAACACACCCTTTGTTCGAATTGAATGAGCAAGAGAACAACGTTGTGAAAATTATATTCGGATGAAATATAATCTCGTACATTTTCCCATCTTCAATGTCTTGGACACCTAGGTCGTCGTCCTTTGAGTTACAATGGACGGTGATCTTCGACCCATCTCCCATATTATTGGTTATTTGGATATGTGGTTTGGGAGTAATATCCCAAATACTCGCTTCAAAGAGTGGTAAGCAAATCAAGAGGATGATGGTAACAACTTTGCTTGAATGATTCATTATTAACTATTTCTTGTGGAAAGCTTTTGTTGTTGTTTAAGCAAGATTTGAATATGTTGAGTGATTGTAAGGGAGTATATATATACAATACTAAAAAGAATATTATTTGATCTGCATTTATTTAGAGATTCATGGAAATGGCTGGTATTTGGCCCTTCATGCGTATGTAAACTCTTATTTGTTGGTGGAATAAAATCTATAATTTTTCCTAATATTTGTTGATTTCATTTATTACAATCATAATTGATTTATTCATATTGATTTGTTACTCTATATTTTCCACTTAGATTCATTGTTAGTAATAGTAATATATAATAAACTCACATGGTAATAAATCAAATCACACTATTAGAAAATAGGTTTTGTAATAACAAACAAATTTATCGTTATAAGTCAAAAATTTCGTCGTTAAAACTTTTAATGACATCAAACATTTTTTCATTTGTTCGTTGCAATTCTCTATCAAACGACTGTCAAAACAGTTTTTCTCAATGGATACCTTCAAGAGGAAGTGTATGTTGATCAACCACTAATATTTGAATATAGTGATTTCCCGGATCATGCCTACTCCCTTAAAAGGACAGAATATGGACTCAAGCAAGCTGCTCGAGCTTGGCATGTCAGGTTTGCAAAGTTCCTATATATTCCAAAGGATACCAACATGGTTTCATTGATAAAACTCTTTTTTTGAAGAGAGACTCATATGATATCTTAATTGTTAAAGTATATATTGGTGATATTGTTTTTGGTTTCATTAACCATATGCTTGTAGAAAAGTGTAAAAATTTTATGAACAATGAATTCGAGATGAGTATGGTAGGGAAATTGACATTCTTCTTAAAGCTTCAAATAGCTCAAACACAAAAAAAAGGAATAATAATTCATCAATAAAAATATATTAAGAAAATATTAAGAAATATTATAGATTGGACACTTCCAAATCAATTGATACTTATATTTCCTCTAACACTTATTTGAATGCGATCATGCATTGAAAAAGAATTAAAAATTCAATGTTACAATAGATACGATATTTATGGATTCACGTACATGTGACACCTAGCTAGCCAACGACATTGCATGCATATAGGCACAATAGGTTTATTTATTGGAAGAATACATTTACAACTGACATCTGAACTTGCGCGGTAAGATTTTGCGCACTCCATTTTTTCGGATGCGCACTTCAATATGTGCGGATTTAGGATCTGACCATGATTTTGGTTACTTTTTTTGTGCGGATTTGAAACTCTCCATTTTATATGCTATTTTCTTGTGCGGGTTTGAAATCCGCCTATATCAAAGTGCGAAACACAAAATTATGAATTCGCAAACAAATTGCGAGTTATTGTGCCTTTTTTGTCAATGAGCACCCTGTATTTTGGAATGTTCAACCAAAAACCTGAACTTAATAACTTTTTTTGTCTTTTAAACCCCTTAGATCAGGGAATAATTCTCATGTTATTTACACGTGTTAATTGTACACATCTTTTTGTCACATAAGCTTATTTTATGCCAAATAACCCTTACTTGTACCACATAGATAATTTTATTCAATTTAATAAAAGAAAAATGCACAAATTGTTGATGAAAAATTTCATGAATTTATATTATTTGTGATTTTATGGTCAATAAAGAAATTAATTGAAACAGTAAAATTTTTTCATTTATTATCTTTGAGTTTTGACAAAAGCTCTTATTTAAATAAGGGCGTGCTCTGGTACAATACAAATTAAGGTGCAATGTGTGGTTAAAGGGGAGACCTTGGATCTCAATCAATCAACGGTGATTAATTAAGCAACATAATAAGAAAAATGGGGAATGGGGGATTGAATTAATTCTCGCTAATTTAATTATGGGGATTTTATTTTAAATTTGGAAGTTGCTAAAATTAAGGGATTGTGAGATTAAAAAAAAATCCCACGTTTTTCTTTATATATGGCAGTTGCATGATTTTAGGGATTGATAAGAGTGAGAATATTTATAGAAAAATTAAATAATCGAATTTAAAAATACAAAACCTTTGCAGAATCGTTGAATATCTATTAGTCGACCTTTGAAAAACTCAATATGATTGTTTGAATAATAATAGAATCGTATAATATTTATAGTCGATGTTTGAATAACTCAGTTTGATTGTTTGAATAACTTATTGTGATTGTTTGAATAACTCAGTTTGATTGTTTGAATAATTATAGAATCATAAAATATTTATAGTCGAGGTTTGAATAACTCAATATGATTGTTTGAATAACTCGGTTTAACACATGTGATAACACAAAACTTATTTGATACAATTACATTTCATATATGGATACAATAATATCAATATGAATAACTAAATGAAAGTAGTTGAAAAACAACATTGTTCGTCTTGAATACTAAACTTATTCAATGGTTTTCACTAGTATTATTAGAATGTATTGACTATTGACAAAAATAATTTATAATATTGAATAATCATTACAATGCTTATGAATAACAATGATGAATACTCTGAAAAATGTTTGAATTCTTCTATATTGTTATGCATCAGTCTGTGTAAAAACAATAGAATAACTCATTACAATGAATTGAATAATTCTAATGATTTGAAAAATAATTTTATTTCTCTTGAATAACAAAATGCATTCGTTTGAACAATAATGCTATTTTGTACTTACAAGCCAAATTTATCCAACGCCCTCATTGTTTAATAAAAAACGTAAATTCAAGTATCAATATCTATAATTTCGAATCAAAATTTTCATAGTATAACGAATTCATACCAACTATCGCCTTCTAAAACCTAACTTCAAATTTCTTCATTCTTAACCTAATAACGCAAACAAATTCGATTCTCCTCAGTTTTTAGTCCAAAATCAACAAAATCAGAAATTAACTTTTGTAATTTCATTCTACATTCACAAATGTGACTGAATTCAAGTCAACTATCAAACTAAAAACCTAACTTTGCATAATATGAACTAAAATTTTTAAAAAACAAGGTCGAGAATAACAATAACAACGATTTTTAGCGAAATAGCAAATCAAAATTGAATCTTCACTTACCAATTTGTGAAAAATAGCCGAGGTTTGTAGATTATTTCGCTGGTGTTCTTCATTTGCTCCCAAAACTTCACCGAGAAAAAGAGAGAAATAAATTGTATGAGAGAGAACGAAATTATAAATGGAGAGTGCAAACTAATAGTGTCCTATATTATAGGGATTTGATTGAAATCAGAAAATGGGAAATTATTTCTAGAGAGATTTGGTGTAAACTGATGTATCACACCCATATCATTATTTTGCACCTTTTTGTTTTAAATCCTAACCATTTATTAATTCAAATCTGACAATTCACATTTAACCACATAATTTACTCTAAGAGGCTATTTTACTAGAGCATCATTTATTGGTCTTTTGAGTTATTAATGTTAGGCCCAAATTGAGGCTGATTTTTATTGGTTAAAATTAGCTCAAACAATAATTAAAACGAAAAGAAATTAAAAGAAGTTAATTTGTTTGAGGAAAATTCCGAATGGTACCCCTGAGTTTTGTACTTTTTTGGATGGTACCCAGAAAAAAAAAACTTATTTCGCAAAATACCCCCAAGTTTCTATCCTAGTTTACTCCGATCCCTTTCTTTGAGTTTTCTGTTAAATTTCTGTTTAGATTGCTTTTAAAAAATAAAAATAAAATAAAATACAATTAAAAAAAGAAAATGACAATAAGTAACCATGATCTAGGGATTATCTCATCATCATCGTTAAAGATTTGGGGCCAAATAAACAACCCAATCACTTCGCACATAGAAAAATATGAAAACATAAACACATATCTATATAGTACAATTATAAAAATTTGGGGCCAAATAAACAACCCAATCACTTCGCACATAGAAAAATATGAAAACATAAACACATATCTATATGGTACAATTATAAAGGAGAATCCATCTCTTTAGAAAAAATTTAGCCACGTGGCTTAATCTAAAATACACAATTAAAATTTAGAGAAATTCCGGTTGGTACCCTCGAGTTTTTGACTTTTCCGGATGGTGCCCTCAAAAAAAACTTATTCCGAGTGGTACCCCTGAACTTTTGCTAAAGTCTGCCAGATGCCCTTACTAGTGATATTTCGTTAGTTTTTAATTAAATAAGTATGTTTTCTAATGAAAAAATATTTTTTATTTAATTAAATTAAAACAAAATTTAAGTTTAAATAACAATTAAAATAAATCATATAAAATATTAAATTAAAATATTATATTATATATATATTTGTCAAGTTGATTGAACGTTGTATAATTGAAAAAAATTTAAGTTGGAACAAAAAATATTACAATATTTATATTAAAATTAATAATTAAAATTATCATGTAGGTTTTATGTAATAATTTTGACAATTTTTTTAGAAAAACTAATAGAACTTTTGTTAGGGTACTCTCAAGTTACAATAAAATTTCAATATTTATTAAGTCTTTAAAATTTTCAAAATTACTATATAAAATCTACATGAAAATTAGTAATCATGCATTATTTTATTTTAATATAAATATTATAATATTTTTGGTTTAAATTAAAATTATTTTAATTATACAACATACATTCTACTTGACAATATATATATATATAATATAAATTTTAATTTAATATTTTTATACAAGTTATTTGAATTTTTATTAAATTAATTTTTTTAATTTTTTTTAAATAAAAAAATATATATTTTTCATTAGAAAACATACTTATTTAGTTAAAAACTAATGAAAATTCACTAGTAAGGGCATCTGGCGGACTTTAGCAAAAGTTCAGGGGTACCACTCGGAATAAGTTTTTTTTCAGGGCACCATCCGGAAAAGCCAAAAACTCGAGGGTACCAACCGGAATTTCCCTAAAATTTATAATTTTTATCAAAAACTAAAAATTCTAAAACTACTTACCCACTTCATCAAAAAATTTGGTAAAAAAACCTGCCCACTCCCCCCCCCCCCCCCCCCCCCCACTTTCTATGAAATAATTACAAATTATTTTTTGATGAAAATTGATTCCAAAATATTTTGCTATTCTAAGAATTTTATATAAGTTGTTAATTTGAAGTTATGTAATTTCGTTTTTTAATGAACACTTGATTAAAACTCTCTTTAATATTATTAATTGATTATCTAAGAGACTAAGACAAATTATTTTTTTAAACTTGATCTAAAAAAATTGTTTTTTAAATAAATTCCTAATATTTTGTAATTCTTTATTAAAGGAAGTGTGATTTGTGAAAATGTGTTTGTAAATTTTTTAAGAACCGTCGATAATAATTTATAAATGAATTTTATATTAAATCCGTACAATATACATGAATAACATTAAAAAAATGTGATCCAGTCGTGAAAAATGTGTTCGGGAATTTTTTTTAAGAACAAGTCGAAAGCATTTTTTATAAAGTTATTTTTATATTAAATCCGTACAAGGTACGTGAATGACACTAGTTTGTGCAGTACAACTCAACCAATTAAATTTGATCCCTTTGGAAATTGGAGGAACTTTCAATGCAATTGATAATTGAAATTTGACAGAGCATTCTCCTCCTGCTTTCCATTACTATCGAGCGGAATTTTGGCCTTCTAATGGATTTAGAATTTATCGGCTTGCCCTCCTTACTCTTATTCAAAACCGAATCGACCGCTTTTGTTCCTCTGTCATCGGACACTAGCTTCGACTTCTTATGGCTTTTAATTGCCTCCGGAGAATCCTTAATTGAGGCGCCACCATTTTCGGCCTTCAGTTCTTCACCCTAAGTTGTTTCATTGAGTCTTGGGATTCAGAGGAAACTAGAGGGAAAGAGGGAGAAAGGCGGTAGTTAGGTTTTTGCAAATTTTTAGCCATGGGATAATTAATCTCTGATCATTACTCCCTTCGTTCTATTTTACTTGTCTTTTTAGCCTCAAAATTTTGTTCAACAAAACTTGTCCATTTAGGATTTTTATTTAATTAATGTTGGATCAGTGTTAGGGAACTAACACTGGAACAATGGTTTCTCCATTCGAGCAATCGAAGTTTTGATAATGACAAACAGATGGAACTAATTCCCTGAAAAAGTGATTTCAGGAAAGATGACAGGTTCACAGGAAAAGCAAGGGAAACGTTCCCTGTCAAGCCACTCACATACGTGGCAAGTGAATAAAAGGATAGTGAAGACTTTTCACTATTGTCTTGGGCAGCAAGCCAAAGCTCCGAATGAATAGAAATGCAAAAGGGTACGCTAGTCTTTGTGAATAGTGTCGTACTCCCCAAGACAAGAAGGGCAAAGGCGTCAAAGCAAAAGATGGAAACTCTATAAATAGAATGCGACGCCGCTAGGTCGAGCGTGCTCTCGAACGCAAGAAAACCAGATCCACAAAAGGAAAGAGAGAAATCGAGAGCCCGAGCTGATTCAGTGAAGATAACAATCCAGATGTTCAAGGAAGGAAGCATCAAGTGATGAAGGCTGCGTGAAGATCTTCATCAACTTGAAGAAGGTGGTTCCTGTGCTAAAGGGAACTGCACAGGAACGAGTAAGGTTCACTATCTATATTCAGTTGTGCTTAGATCTAGGAACTACTATGTCTTAGTCGTTAGTATTTGTTTGTGAGTGGGATTGCGAACAATAGAGAAGTTCGACTTTGTATTGTGGAACCTGAGATCTATCAATAGAATATAGTGTGTGTTCAAAATCCTCCAAGGGAGGTAGAGGTTTACTCTTTAGCTAGTTGGCTAAAGAGGTTCCTCTATAAGGAATCGTGTCCCTGTCTTTGATTTCCTGTTTAAAGTTTGTTTTACATTATTCCGCTGCGTAAGGGAACTGTCACTGGAACAGTTCCCGATTGTCTTGATTAACATCGATCTACGATCCTACAATTGGTATCAGAGCTTGGCTCTAGATATTCTGTGAAAACTTGCAGGAGGCAGGAATGTCTTCAGATCTCAGTGTTGTTGGACACGGAAGCAACAAACCACCTAGGCTGATCGAAGGACGCTTTGAGCAATGGCAAGGGCTGATGAAGGATTGGATACGAAGCCACGATTATCAGGCATGGGCTGTAATCGAGAGAGGGAACTTCACCATCAATCCAGAAATTGAGAATGATCTCACAAAATGGGGGCCAAATGAGTGGAAGTGCATGAAAGTAAACTACAAGGCAAAGATGTACCTTAACTATTCCATGAGTGAGATTGACTCAGACAAGGTTGGAAATCTAAAAACCGCTAAGGAAATGCGGGCTGCAATGGAGCAGATGCACATGGGAAGCTCAGATCTAAAGGAAGATCATCAAATGGATGTTCTCCAAGAGTTCTACAATTTCAGGATGGAACCCGGAGAGACTGTATCATCATATCAGTTCTGTTTCGAAGGACTACTAACTAAGCTTGAGAACTTGGGAATCTCAAAAAGTGAAGTCACTGAACAGATCAAAGTCAAAAAGGTGATAGATGGTCTTTCTGGTGAATGGACTCATGATCGAACAACATTCAAAGAAAATCCATCCAACAGGAACCTCATGCTTCATGAGATCTTTGGAAAACTGAAAACCTATGAGAGAAGAAGGAACTCCGACAAATCTCAAGACAAACCTGAAAAGGGAATTGCACTTAAGCTTGAAAAAGTGCTTAAATCTGTTCAAGAACAATGTGAAGAATCTGAAGATGAGGAAGAGGGTGACATAGTGCTCATCACAAAGGCACTACGCAACCTCTACAAGAAGGGAAAGTTCCAGAAGAATTACGGAGGGAACAATCACTTAAGAGATTTCAACAAGTCAGGAGAAAAGGATGCAAAGGACATCACGTGTTTCAAGTGCTTCAAGAAAAGTCACTATGCTAAGGCGTGTCCTCTGGGAAATGATGAGAATAAGTCTGGGAACAAAGCCTACATAGCAACATGGGATGATTCTGATGATGAAGATCATGAGGCTTGGGCTACACCAAACATGTGTGCTATGGCGATCAAGGGAGATCCAAAGGAACCTCAAGAGGATGTGAGTATTTTGTCTTAACTAGTTGCTTTGATAAATACTCTAAATCTGATCTTATTCTTATACTATCTAAACTTGTTAGACAATATGAAGCTACAAAAGGAAATGAGTGGAATTGAAGAACATTGTCTTAAACTTGAAAATGATGTTGTTGAAAGGGAACTTGAATTAAAAAACACTGAATCTATTGAATGTTGTAAATGTGATAGACTGAAAAAGGAACTTGACTCTACTCTGACTGCTAAAAATGAGCTTATCTCTACTCTTGCCATTGTCACTTCAGAGAAGGAGACTCTTAGTAAGAAATTAGAGATAACTGAGGGAAAGAAAGTACTAGAGATTCCTAAGGTCACGTTTGTCCCCTCTAGATATGGTATAGGATACTCTGAAATAGACTCTGGAAATGATCAAAAAACTCTTACTCTAAGGGATCTAAGTGAAAGTAGAGCCCTAGAATTACAAACTGAAAAAATTAAAAATTCTCATCTAGAAGAGAAGATTAGAGTTCTAGAGAGTGGAACTAAAGGAAAAAAGGACTACTACACTGGGAATAACTCACATAAGATATATGTCAAGATAGCTAAGGGGAATGGTTCCAGAGGACCGAACAAGGAAACTGTTGAGAAAAATAGAATTCAGAGACCTCATTCTAAGTATTATCTAGGTGAATATTACAAAACTTGATAGACATGTGAAAGTCAATGTCATTACAAGGAACAATGTCCTAAAGTTAGTGTCTTTGGAAATCACACAAACAGAAACAACAAAACTTCACGTTTGAAATCCTACAGGAACTATCACTCTGTTGACGTTAACATTGCAGATTATGTTGATTACTATCCCTGTAAGGAACCAGGCAAGGAACACCTTGCATGGTAACCAAACACTGACTCTTTTGCAGGTGAAAGTGAGGGGGAACTGTATGTGGTTCATAGACAGTGCATGCTCCAACCACATGACAGGAAACATGAACAATCTAACCTCGCTTAACACCCAATTTGAAGGAGGAAATGTTTCCTTCGACAATAAAAACAAAGGGGCAATTCAAGGCTCAGGGGAAGTAAAGCTCACCAAATCAATCAAAGTCAACAATGTAAATCTTGTGGCACATATTGGGTACAACCTACTGTGTGGCACAACTCTGTGATCAAGGAAACAACATAGTTACCTTTGATTCGAATGAATGTCTTGTTGTGAACAAAGAGACTAACAAAGTTATTCTTAGAGGGAAACGATCTAACAATGTTTACATTGTTGATCAAGATTTTCAACCTCCAAAAAAGCTATCTCACAGTCTCCACAAATGATACGGATCTCTGGCATAGATGTCTTGGTCATGCAGGTCTAAATCTCATTCAAAAGTTGTTCATGCAAGATCTTGTGGTTGGCTTACCAAGGATACAGAAAAGCTGTGTGATGCTTGTGCCAGGGGGAAACAAACTCGCAGTACCTTTAAACCAAAGAAGAATGTTAGCACTTCCAAACCTTTGGAAATGTTACATATGGATATATGTGGTCCAAGCCACTCACATACGTGGCAAGTGAATAAAAGGATAGTGAAGACTTTTCACTATTGTCTTGGGCGGCAAGCCAAAGCTCCGAATAAATAGAAATGCAAAAGGGCACGCTAGTCTTTTTGAATAGTGTCGTACTCCCCAAGACAAGAAGGGCAAAGGCGTCAAAGCAAAAGATGGAAACTCTATAAATAGAATGCGACACCGCTAGGTCGAGCGTGCTCTCGAACGCAAGAAAACCAGATCCACAAAAGGAAAGAGAGAAATCGAGAGCCCGAGCTGATTCAGTGAAGATAACAATCCAGAAGTTCAAGGAAGGAAGCATCAAGTGATGAAGGTTGCGTGAAGATCTTCATCAACTTGAAGAAGGTGGTTCTTGTGCTAAAGGGAACTGCACAGGAACGAGTAAGGTTCACTATCTATATTCAGTTGTGCTTAGATCTAGGAACTACTATGTCTTAGTCATTAGTATTGTTTGTGAGTGAGATTGCGAACAATAGAGAAGTTCGACTTTGTATTGTGGAACCTGAGATCTATCAATAGAATATAGTGTGTGTTCAAAATCCTCCAAGGGAGGTAGAGGTTTACTCTTTAGCCAGTTGGCTAAAGAGGTTCCTCTATAAGGAATCGTGTCCATGTCTTTGATTTCCTGTTTAAAGTTTGTTTTACATTATTCCACTGCGTAAGAAAACTGTCACTGGAACAGTTCCCGATTGTCTTGACTAACATCGATCTACGATCCTACAATTAATATGTTGGAAATTGTTCATATGGACTTTTCTCTCTCTATCTATTGGTTATAAAGGGTAGTTAGTAATTAATTGGTGATTATATTTAGAAAATTTTGGATTTTCAATGATATTTTTTATATTTTCGATGAGTTTCTTAATATATATGAAAAAAATGTAAGAGGACAAGTAGAATAGAACGAAGGGAGTACTTATTTTTTTTGTGTTTTCTTTTATTTCTTTTTTTAAAGAAATTTAAACGGAAGTTTGACATAAAAATAAATAAACGGGCACGGGATAAATTAGAATACAAACTTGGAGTATTTTGCGGAATAAGTTTTTTTTGGTACCATCCGAAAAAGATAAAACTCAGGGGTACCATTCGAAATTTTCCTTTGTTTAATTATCTGAAGAGAAGTTACCATCGGTTGTTAATGGGGCGGTTAATTCGAAATTTTTGTTTCCCCCAGGGCGATTTGGCCTTCTCCCACATGTACAGAAAGGGGAATGAATGGACTCCTGATTCTCTCCCTAACCTCCTCCATTAACGACTGCTCTAGCCTCTAGGCCGGTGACGGAGGTTACGAAAATTGTCGTCGTCTGCATTGAAGACGCGCGGACCGCTTAGTGAAATGAAGCCGAGCAGTGATGATGCCGCTAAGGCCAAAGACGAATTACAGCTCCTCCTGTCATCCCGACGAGGACACCGCCATAGTTCAACAAATGATCCGATTGGATCTGAACACCACATCAATTTTGGATCTGAACACTACATCAAGTCACATTGTTGATTCGAAAGTAATTACTTTTGGGTCTGTATGCCATATCCAGGATCGTGGTTGATTTAAAAGTAATTACTTTCGGATCTCCACATTAAGTAAAATGGTGAAGGATTTGGGAGAAATTACCCTCGAACCATCACACCCGTTAAATCGGGAAAGGCTTTTTCATGTCGTTATAATGTCCAATTAATTTCTCAAATTTAGAATGAAATTAAATGGGACAAGATATATAGTGTTATGTTGGACAATACTCTTGGAGAAGACGATCATGGCCTCCTGCATAATATAAGGAAGTAGTTTGATATAATACTCCCTTTTAAATTACATGGACATGAGATTCTAATTGGTTAAAATGGAACCATATATAATTAAATTATACACACATTTATACATCATATATGGTTATGTTGATCACTCTAGCTATGAGAAGATCGACAATAATCGAGTACGTCTGAATAATACCAAGATCAACGGGTTACCGTAAATATGCATTTATAACCTCTGTTAACTGTTTAAATGGGAAAATGCCTTCACATTATGTGTCTACATGGTTAAAATGACGCGACGTACATGCATATGTGATGGGCACGCCTAATTATTAATTATACATATAAAGGAAGCCCATATCCATGCATGGTGAATGATGACGTTTAAACTCTCTTCATTAGCATGAAAATACCTAGTCTATCCAAGGAGGGGGATTTCTATAACCACAATGACTCTATGAAGACATGAACGTGTGATCTGGATAATGACAACCCACTTAAGGGTCTTTAAAATGTTAATTGGGTTGATCATTTGAGTGAAACATCAAGTTAATTATAAATCGGATCCATGTGGGTAAAGATTAATTTCAATAAATCTTGATTTGAAGCCTAGGTCTAATAAACCATCAGACTATGCACATATATATTGGTTATATGAAACTAATTAACTGGTCATATGCGTGCATAGTTAATTTACATAAGTTCGGTTCTAATTTGCTGTTGATGTTCAAAATGTCCAAAAATTTGTAATAGTGATCACCTAAGGAAATATTTTTCTTGTGATCTCACTATTGACATATAAAAAAGCATGTAAAGATCCACATGTCTTCATACATAATACGTGGGGCGTGACAGATTAAATTTGGTTTATTGCCAAAATCACCCACTAATGCTAGACAATAACAATAGTGACCCAACAAGGGAACATATTTATAAATTATAGGCCAACTTTACCTATAATGATAATTAATGATCATAGCTTCAAGGTCAAAATAAAATTAACTTTATCAAGAATTACGTGATGACTTGATGTTCTTTCATCAACTACGTAGGAAACTTAATACAAATTAATCAAATCAAGTTCAGTCGCAAATCTTAAATAAAATAAAATGAACTATATGTTCTTGTTCAGAAGTATGTACAATTTGATGTCTTTTAAAAAGCTACGTAGAAAACTCGACATAAAACATGCAAATGCTCGTCGAGTTCATTCACAACCTCAAATTAAAATTTAATCTAGACCATATAATATATTTAATTAGTCTTTATTAAGAACTATGTAATGGCTTGACGCCTTCATGGGCTACGTAGGCACTCGATATTAAATATGATATATATCAAGTTCAGTCACATACATAAAAAAAATTAATTTAATATACTTGTTCTATTATAGAACTATGTATAATTTGATGCCTTTATGGGCTATGTGAAAGACTTGATTATCATAATACCGAGTTGCACACATAAAATTTAAGTTGACTTTTAAACATAAATTAAAGTAAAGTCAATAATAAAGTTAAATAGTTCTTTTTAAGGACTATGTCCAACATTGATCTTCCTTAAAAGAGTATGTGGGGCCCAATATAAAATATATGTATATTGGGTTTAACAATTATTTTAAAATAAAATCAAAATATGAAATGAATTTGTCTTTTCTTTTGCATATGATATTATGGAGGATTTAGAGAACCCTTCCTAGAAGATGGGTTTAATCTTATTCATGTCGCACAAATGATAGTTGGTTTGAATCCGAGCAACCTTTCCTAGAATGTGGGTTCGGGTTTGTTCCACTGATGCGTAAAAATCAAACAAAACAAAAATTAAAACACTTTGAACTACGTAAGACTTGATTCTCCTTAAAGAGATATGTACGCAATCCATCAAAACTAGGTGCAAACCAAATCACAAAAACCACTTAATATTTTCTATCGATATTGTTTTTAATCAAAAAAGTCAAAAAAGAGAGTCGAACTAAAATAAAAATAATTTAAATGTGTTTTGTAATTTTGTGTACATTTTTACTCAACACAAGTTTTTAGTTTTTTTTTTTCTTTTTTAGTCTTCTTCCTCTTTATTCAATTGATGAACAACCCTAGAAAGGAGGAACCAGAACCAAATAATTAAGACGGAACGACGGAACTTGGAAGAAAGAATTCGAATTCTTCTTCGCCGGCATATCTTCTCTGCCTCGTCAAAGTCTACAAATTCAAATTGGTCTCGCCAAAACACTATCCTTCTGAATTCGAATTGGCCATCACCGTTGACATATCTTCTCTCCCTCATATTCAATTTCTTCCTCAGGTCCAAGTTCAAACCCCGCCGACGCGGTCTTCCTATATCTCTTTCTCGTAATTGGCGCCCTCCACCGCCGCTACTGCAATTATGGTGAGGCTAAGCTTCAAATCCCGTTGGTGAGGAGTTTAGCTAGATTTGAAGGTCTGGCCTCAAATCTCGTTGGCGGAACTATCTCCAATAGATCTAGCGGCGGTCGAGAATTCTTCCGATGACATGGATCCGTAGCGTTTGGAGAGAGCCGAGGGATATACGCGCCATGCCATTTTCGGAAGACGATGTCAGATGATTTCTGCCATTGTGGAAAATTGGGGATTTGTTTGGGAAGATTCAACACGTAAATGCGTTATTTGCTATAATAAGGAAATTCAATGAAGAAGGCAAGTAAGAAACAAGATTATGAAGGATAAATGTTACGATTGTATCTGATGAAACATAAAGCTTTGAATAATGATGACGAATCGTCTGGTTTATAAAGAGAACACTTTGAACAATAGTATGATGATAATTAAAAACAAAAAGAGAGTAATTTGGACGACTGCAAATGTATGAATTTATGTGTCCTTTTTCCTTCGTGCTCCAGGCTTTTTATCCTGGGATCTTCCTAGTCGAACGTTGAGCTCCACCGACTCCTCTATCCTGCAAATCTCGCTCCTGGCGTTGAATGCCTTAGTTGTTGTTCAAGAAAATGTCGCCACCCGTTACTTGTTCGCCTTGATGCACGTCTGGCTAAGCCATCATGGGCCTTGCCATTTTGTGTCATTAGTTACTGAATTTTGGGCCTAATTTCAGAGAGCCCAACAGGGTTGATAATTTGGGAGGTTTAATTTCGGATGAAGAAGAGGGCAAGAAGAAGATTTTTTAATTTCACTTTTTTTAAAATTTAAATAAATCCATCTCATAGCTAGCCTTAGATATCATTTAACGCACAATTAAGAAAGTGCATAAAAATTCCGCATTCAATACATTAAGCTCCTTCAACCTAAGACCTGTAAAACAATGGATTAAGGGGGCGGGGACTCCATCTCCGATGCCTAAGTCAAAAGAAAAGTCGTCGATCGAGCGTTATGCTAATTAATTTTTACCCGCTCACATACACTATACGCGCCACGAAGTACCCGGTCCGGATGTAGAGCGGTGTCCCACCGATCGAACCGGGCGAGCCAAAAGACAAGACCAAAAAAAAAGTAAGTATATTTTTAAAGAGAAATTATTAAATGTTTTCAATGAAAACATTTCTTATATTTAGGTTATTGAAAAAAAAAACAAATCTTGCTCAAAATTAAAGATTTTTACTTTTGATATATCAAAAAAATAAAGAAAACTCAAAACATGCACTCCTTATACAAGATTGGTATTTGATGGCCAGTTCTAGTGTTTTTTTATCTAGTGACAACTGGGCTAAATAATACTCGTATGTGCCAAAGGAAAGCGGCTCTGAGCTCATTCTGATGAACCAATGCAAGGAACGTGGAGGGAGTGGGAATAATCGAACAAGGGTATCGATTGTTTGATATTGAGAATGCCAAAGAATGATGCCTATTAGGAAAGAGTAAGAGGATTCACTTAAAAACATAGTTTCAAAATCATATCTTGTTGCAACATTAGGGAAGAACAATAGGATTTTGTCTGCAAGCTGACTCATGAGCTTGCAAACTTACATTTCACAATTTGTGGATATAACTCCAGTTCTCCAATAGATTAGACGACACCTTGGACATTGGAGTTATGTATTTCACTTTCTCCCTCCATGCAAGAATTGAATAGGATCCAACATTATCAGAAGCCGGACTCTGCAAATCCAGATCTTCTCAGAAGTATATTCAGAAGTATCCAAGTACAATAGAAAACAGTTTTTAGCAACAATTAACATACAAAACCCTCCCATTCACAACAACACTTGCTCATCATCTCTCACATGACACCCTTAGAACTTCCTAATCAGTTCTGATTTGGCTACGTTAGGGATTTTCGGGCTACTTTCTTGGTTCCCAGCATCCCCAAGTGCCATTGAAACATTCTGTGCAGATTCACAAAGGCCATGGAGTGGTAATACATTAAATTTGGCACTGGAGGTGAAAAGGTGCAGCTTAGTGATTGATTGATCACTTTTTTATATGTGATTCTTTTAACCTTCATCTTCTGGGGATGAATCTCTAGACACATTCTCATCATCATCATCCTCCTCATCATCAAGCTCAGCAGAAGGCGTTCCATTCAAATCCACATTCACACCGTTCATCTTCCTCACAAACTGGCCCCGCACACGGGGCCTTCTCTCAGCTAGCTTCTTACGGTTGACATACCTTATCTTCTTATCAAAGCATCTCTCTTTCCTCTTCTGCCTGAACTTGATCAGCGCAGCTTCTCTTCTATCGATTTTATTTGCCTTGCTTTCGCCGCCAGATGAGTTGGAAAAAGAAGGCCATTGGTGATTAGGCACTTGTCCCGGCTGTACACATAAGCCAGCTGGATAATAAGGAAAAGAAGCCATTCCGTTTCCAGGTACATTAGTAGGGTAATGTGGAAGATGATTATTGTATTGAGGAACCATTGCTGATGTAGTATTGTGATTTTGTATATCCTGAATGTTCTGCTGGTAAAATTGATGATTACCACCGTTTGGCATCATAACTTGGTGGCCATTCATCATCCCCGGCATGTAATAAGAGTAAGCAGCAGCATGTGCATTGAAGTTTGCAACATCAAAGTGGTGGGTCCCGTTTCTGGGAAGCATATGCCTTTGGGATGACCCTTCATCGGTGGATTTGCTTCTGAGAAATTCCATGGGGGGAGTGCATGATCTTTCCATGGAGGTGGAATCAGGGAAACTGGTGCTGCTAGGAAACTCGTCACAAGGCGAGTTGTTTTCACAAGCATCTCCATTCTCATGTCTAACAGGATTAATGTTTAACTGTTCGGTCTGCATATTCGTAGTCTCTTGTGCTGTTGGTGTTGGTTGAGTAATGTTTTGAGCAGCAGAAGCAACACTTTGTGAACTGTTCTTATTCTTCAACATGGTTGATTTTACATAAGTGAAGAATGCTGAAGATTCGCCAATTTTTAGCTCACTCTTCTTTGGGCATGATGGAATTTGGCCTGAAAAAGATAAATCAAACAAAAAGTTCCAAAAGGGAACACAGAATACACCTTTTTCTTCTTTACATAGTAACAGTTCACAGTTGACCAACCAAACAATATCTGAGGACTAGATTTCTAAAGGTTCCTGATGAACAAATAAATTAAGATAAATGCACACGGGATACACCATAGTAAAAAAAATCAGAATGAACCTACATAGTAATGTTTCAAATCATTATTCCCTACATATATCAGACTGTGCAAGGTGGGGGAACATAAGGCTAAAATCCAAAGGCTCTGGTGCGAATATTTAAAACCCAAAAAGAAATCGCATAGCCACATGACAATTTCCACTGAAAATTTTCTAAAAACTTTATTGTAACCAAATAACATTTATTGATGAACTACGCTCTTCAATTGAAATGTTCAAATTTTTTGGAATTCACTGCAGTAAAACAATTGGCAAGAGATAGCTTATCAAATTGTTGATGTGAATGGTTGCAGCTTCTTTATTATCCACGTCGACAAGAAAAATAAGAAACAACAAATATTCACTTGCCTGTCCGTCGATCACAAATTCCAGGCACCTCAGGATGGTGGCCAGTTGGATCTGTAATCATGGGTTCAACATTGACATCGTTTACCTGAGAGAAGACAATCGATATATACATATAGGGGTAAGCCTTAAATAATTTGGAGAAAATGTGTTCCACAAATGATACAAATTTGCAGCATTAGCCTGATGCTGAGCAAAACTTGAAAAACGTAAAAGATAACAAACGGATAAGTATTGAATCAAACAAATTCTGACCTCAACTTCCTGAAGTATTGGCACATTCATATCCGGATTGATACTTCTACGGGATCTGTCATCTGTGTCATCAGAGAACAGGGTAGTACTATTTGTATTAGCATCACTGGGATCTGACACTGCTATATCAAAGTCGTAACTGATGATGTTCTTTTCAGCTAATCCAAGCTGCCAAGAGGGACAAAAGAAAAAGTGCACAAATATTAAAAAGAAAATTCTTTAATACATAAAACCCACGAAGAAGATACTACTCTAACAAGAAAATGTATGAATTTGATTTTACAAGGCAATTAACGGAACCAATCTTGGAGTGTAGCAAAGGAAACAAACCGATGCACCAGAAAAATGTTACTATTCAAGAAAGGCAGGTTTTGCAAGCAAATTAGCCAACCACACAATTTGTTGTCCTTCCACTATTTCTATGCTTTGCCTTAGTTTGTTTCTGTTATTTACAACAATGAAGCAGTATGGAGAGTCAAATCTTTCTAAAAGAGAAGTAATATATGTCTCAAAGAGAGCTTGGCTTCAAAGAGTAAGAACCAGAGCATATATTCAATATATGAATGAATTCATGAATATGCCAGATGTATAGGGAAAGAAATAAGGGGGTAATCAACTAATTATTGTGTGAATCACTAGTTGCATCTATGCACAAGTACATAAATGATGCAACCCAAAAGAAGTCAAAAGACAAGTTTAAATTTCACAGCTTGATAGCACTTTAGTAACTGAGAAGATGGATAGTCAAATAGATTTTACCAATATCACATTGCCTGCAGAACTGTGACACAAGGAAAACTATAAATAAAATATCATACAAATAAATGATGTCTTGAGCATTACTTGGGCAGGAAGAAAAAAAATTATTGCATCTTTCCTCAATAAAGATGTCAAGAGAAAAACAAGGCTTTGTGATGAAAAGAAGAAAACATTAAATCTTGAAACTAAACTCATGAGCCTTCTAACGGGAAAAAAAAAAACGTCCAGGATGTACAAGTATCATAATCTCAGCTATATAACATGTTTACTTTCAAAAATTCTCCCGATGACACAGAGTAAGTTCTTAACAGTTAATTGTAATAATTATATCTGATTCATTTACATCATACTTTAACAGCACATTTCTAAGAATGAGAACCAATTCTTTTTGCTTATATTTATTCATATTGTGTTTCACAATCATATAAAACTAACTCTGTGCTGCAAAATCAGTCGAATTTTAAAAAAGCATATAGATGCACTTACCATACGCCGCCTTCTCCACATGTGTGTCCACAGGTTCAACAGCTCATTTGTACGCAAGGGCTTAACAAGATAGTCTGCTGCTCCAAGGCTTAAGCACTTCACAACTGTAGAGACTTCATCTTGTGCTGACATCACTGGAGGGGGGAAAAGGAAATACCAATAAACAATTGTTATGATAAAAATGAAGTCTTACTAGTTTGAGCCTTGAAGGAAATAAAAAATCTTACTGATGACAGGAATTCGCTGCAACTCTTTATCACGCATTATGTACTTCAGCAATTTCAAACCCTTTTTCAAGGGAAGATCAACTTCCAAAAGTATTATGTCAATATCATGCCCCTCAGCATTAAGGGCGTCAATTACTTGCCTAGCTGACCTGACCGAAGTTACTGCAAACAAAATTTGTTCATCAGTGAAAAGAGTAAAAGACAAAGGTGAGTGAAGCTGATAGCATAAAAAAGAGAACTCCAAGATGTAGAATGAACACAAACAATGAGGGATTTTAACAAACACTTCCAAGATCCAACACAACACCCAGAGTTTCACTGCTTTTAAGAAGTTACAACTACTTGAGGCAAGCTTTAAAATCTACTGAAAGATTCAGGCTGAAACAAGAGAGCATAGAAAGAACTTTATAACACGTCAGTGGATTTTGCAAGTTACTAGTAATGAGATCTCTATCAGTAAAATAAAAATCCCATCTTATATTTAAATCATATATGAACCCCAAGTGCTTTCCCAGTCAACATGATAAACTGACAAACTAACAAATATTCCATTTGAGCCAAGTAAATCCACCTATCTACCAAGTGTATCCATTTCTGCTAAAAGCATGAAATGGCAATTTCATTGTCTTGAAATGAATAGGCATATGGATCCTCTAACCTGAACGACTATAGATAATCTCCTCGAAAGCTTCTGAAAGGTATCAACTATTATAAACAAGGAAAGACAACTTGAGCAAACCACCCAACATTCAATAATCCACTTATGCGTGCTCTGAATAATTACAATCATTTAAGTTACTCGGAATAAACAAAATGCTGCTTGAACTTGGCCAATTCTCTTGTCCAGTTTCACAGATAGTACTCAATGTAGTAAGTAGTAACTATACTTGGCCAATTCTCTTGTCAGTGTGTCTTTCCATATTAATTCAATTCACTATTGAGATAGTCACAGATTCAAAATAATGAAACTATACTTCTCAGCATTAAACACCCTCTTCAATTCACATGGTAAGCAAATCAAAACTCATATAGCATGTAACATAGTGACACACTGACACCTATCATGCCGAACAATCAATCACATAGTCGATGAAGCATGAGAATTATCATAATCTACAGGTAGGCAACATTGTCTCTCAGGAATCAGAAAGTTAGACACAGCTCTAAGATATTGTTGCAAGAGCCCCCATGAAAAAATACTGTCAACTATCCGAGATATTATCTAATTAGATAATGAAAATATCAAGCGCAAATATCCAACTTTGCTCAGATATACTCAGGAACATAAAGAAAACGAGGTAGACCAAAAGCAATCAGAATAAGCATAAAAACAATCATTAGTTCATTACCCTGATAAGAACACTTGCAAAGGAGCCCGAAAACCTCCTCAGAGCTCTTCAAATCGTTATCGCACAGCAAAATCCTCACCTTGCTCCGATCAATAAACGGATCAGCGTTCTTCCCGTTCATTCCAGCTGCGGCACCGCTACCTTCGCCACCAAAACCGCCGACATCCTTGCCAAGAAGGGATTCACAATCCTCCATCTCAATTCAACTTAAATCAAAATCAATTTCTTCAAAAAAGGCCTTCCACCAAAAAAGAAAATCTCTCTACAACCTCACTTCGTTCCTCCATTCAAATTAACCTACTATACTAAACAGTAAAGGAAGCATAGCTTCGATTTACAAAAAAAAACACTAATACTAAAGAAACTCCATCGAAGCTGTCAACAAGAAGCTCTACAAAAATAGAGAAGCCATAATTCTGCTCAAAATTAGGGCTTGTATTCCAAAAGCCTCGGCCTCCATTGGCAGCCCCTTGAGAGAGCCGTGAACTCTTGCACAAGAATTTGGTACTTTCTCCTAAATCCCCATTTTTACACACGCGGAAAGAGAGAGAGTGCCGGGGGTGTCAGTATCATGCGCACCAGGCGCACATGTTAGACTTCATCCAGAAAAGGAAGGCCAGTAATTAAAAATAAAACCCTAAAAAGAATGGCTTTCCTTCTCCTGCCTCCAATCGAACGGCTCACACTCCAAGCAACACCGAGGGCCCTACAATCGACGGTCAATTCCAGTCGCCGGAGAAGCTCTACCTACAGTAACCGGTGAGATCTGACGACTCTTTGGAGTAAAGGTCAATTCTTCCATCCTCCTATTTGGAGATATTTCTATAAATATCAAGCGCAAAGAAGGCCTTTTCCCGAATTTCAATTAAAAAGGATTATAAAATTCTAGAGGTAAATTACACTAAAGCGCTCACTATTAGAGATATTTTGGAAAATATATCCATAAAATCAAAATCACGTAAAATCACCCCCCTAATTGGATTTGTTACATAGCCACTTATGAGGCTGTGATATTATCGATTAAAATTCATTTATCGAGAATCAATTACAATTTACAATTATAAATGTTGCAAAAAAGTAGTTTTGTAAATAAAAAATATATTTTCTAAAATTCAATTATAAAATGTACATAAAAGTGTTTCTAAGTTGTATTCTTATAATAAATCTATATGTAAAATCTATGACCAGATAATTTCATAATGTCTCGAAGAGTAGTTTTTGTTTAATCAAATCAATTTTTAAGTAGGGGAAACTTTCTATAAATTTCAATCATCTTTACTTATATATAATTATTTATCAAATATAGTACAATAATTAATTGTAATTTCTATTTTTTTTATAATTTTCGCCAACGTTCTAAATTCTAATCCTACTAAAAAGAATAAAATGGCTGAATTGCTAACAAATTGTGAGGAAGAAGGGCTCCAACATAATTTTTGTTAATTTAGGATTTTGTATTGTAAAAGGACTAAATTAGGGGGTGGCTCCGTGTAAATTAGCCCTGATAAATATCTTCTATGAGTAGACTACTAAAATACGCCCGTGGTGCGACACTGTTGTGGATTAATAATGCGGGGACGGAGGTTGGAGAATCGAACGTCTGGGATTGGTCCAGCGGAGGTGGGGTAGGAAGGGCGTATTTTAGCAAAATGGACACGTGGAAGAGAGAGAGTAGAAAAGAAAAAAAGCGAAGAAAAGGTAGCCAAATGGATAGATAGTTTCTTTGAGATAGCGAGTTGGCCACGTCACGGAAAAGATCTATGGAATATGGGTCCTTTTTTCCCAAAAAGATATTATTTTTTTAATAAACATTGTAGATCTTTTGTGATATTTCTTCTTTCCTTCATTACCACAATTTTATTGTAGTGGTCCTCTAGGTGGGAGGCCACGTGTTGAGATCTGGGTCGTTAATCTGATTCCCCAAGGGATTAGTTGTCGCCTGTAGGGAGCTTGGTCAAAATCATGTATTATTATTATTACTATAATAAAACACGGAGATAAATAAAACGAAGGTTACTTATAAACAATTTAAATAGAAATAATCGCTAAATGAAAGTTTGTTGAGCTATCTATTTCTGGATTTTTTGTTAAAAAAATCTGTTTTGTTTAATGAATTTGTTGTAAGGAGTTTTTGATAACTAATTACTTTACACATCCTTGACTCCTTGAGTAAAATATATATGCTTTTTATTGATAATAGCAGTGCAAAACTTATAAATGTTGAAAATATTCGGGTAGTGCGGTTTAAACACTATTTGTTTCAAAAAAAAATATTTTTTTTTTGATAAGGAAAGAATTCGAAATACCAGACAAGTCTGGTAGATCGAAAGACCGAGACGAGACTCGATAGCGGGACAAACCGACAAGAGAAGACATACAAAATAAAAAAGAACAAACAAGCAACAAGGCAAAAAAGACATAAAAAAAAGAACAAACAAGCTACAAGGCAAACAAGCAACAACCTTAACAAAGAAGCCGAAGAAGTTTAAGATCGAGTAGGAGAAAGGCAATTCCGCGGGTTAGACAAGACCTAACACAGGCGTATAGAGCCGCCGGAGAGCAAGACAGCATGAAGCCGACTGAGGGAGGTGTGACGAAACGCCTGAAAAAGAACAGAAAACACACCACCCGGACAACACCGAAACATCATCTCGAACCACGAACAAAAACCCGAACTTCAACAAGAGTGCAATGCAAAAGGAAAGCCTTGAGCAAAAGAGCAAAGAAACCACTTCAACTGGTGAGGTGCGGGATTTCCGCTAAGGAAGGATATACACAAGAGTGTGCCTCCTAGCTGCTGCATGAGCGGTCTTTGTCCACAAAGACTGATCCGCTCTTGTGGGGTACCGACGTTCAGGAACTTGAAAGGCTTTCTGGGCAAAATTTTGGTAGAGGATTGTCAAGAACTTGAACCGGCATCAGACCACGTGAGGGTCCAAACCTTAAAATTTGTCGAGATTCAGCCTCAACATTGGAAGTGATAGGCCTAGAACTCATCGGTTTTCTTGTGCACCGAGAACTTATCGCAGCCAGGGCCGAGATAGAAGTTCCGTTAAACGCAAAGCGCACAAGCGAAAGGGGAGTAAGAGAGCCACCATGGGAAGAGCAGACGCCGAAGGGACCCCGACAAGCCGCCAACTGAAGCAACCATGGAGTCCAGCAGCGTCACGCCACCCCGGTTTCTTGTTCCCACAAAACTGGTTCTCATGGGAAGGCTTCTGATTCAGAGGATTGATGTAGCTCTTCTTGGTTGGAAGTAATAATGGTTGATTTTCTTGTAGGGATAGCCATAGCGAAGGGAGGCAAGAGGTGTGTTTTTCCAATCTTGTGATTAGATCTGGGATTGTGGCGGTGGCGGCGCTTTGTGCGCCATTAGGATTTTGGCCGAAGTTTTTTGGGAGCGTGGCTTTTGCAAGTCTTTGTTTATCTTTGATCTTAGCTAATAATCCCTTTTGATTGTTTCAAAAAAAATTATTGTTGAGAACTTTAACAGATTTTGAAAGTTTATTTATACCCACTTTTAAAAATACAGAGTTGAAGTTTTCAATGGAATTAAGCTTCTCTCGTTCCTTGGTTAGTTGGTTTGGCCATATCACGTTAATGTCAAACATATAATACAGTAAAAATGTGCCAACCACCCTAACTAGTAACTAAGCTCATGAACCCATTATTTTCCACATTATTTAACTTGTTTTTATTTTCTAAATTCAATTTTTTTTTTTTATAATACATGGCAAACATTAGGTTACCCGTACATTACTGGGCCAACCTAAATCATCACTGCGGATGATCTTGAGGAATTCAACAACAATAGGACAATGACTAACATTGAAACTTAAAGAATCTAAAGACAAATTATTACAAACAGACAATTGTTGCACTTCACGGACGAACTGTTGAAGTAGAGGAGTCGAGTCGAATCTTCTTGCAATGAAATCGGCAGCACTATTACATTCCCTGTAGCAATGAAACACTTGAACATTCAGAATAGCGTTAAGCAAAGAATTAATATCCTGAAAAATGGGAAAATTTTCCCAAGGAATTTTCCACAATCTTTTTATCGAATTGATGAGAGAGAGATTATCTCCTTCAATAATGACATGAGAAAACTTAGACGCCACTACAAACTGAAGACCAAATAAAAGAGAAAACGCTTCAGCTTGTAAGACGCTCATCGACGGTAGTTCTTTCCTATCCAAACCAATAATCTTACTATTATTATCTCGAGCAATAAAACTTGCAAAGGTATTTGAATTTTGTTTTTTCGATGCATCAAAATTTAACTTAATCCAATTCAGAGGAGGTTTAACCCAAGCCAAATTGTTTTTTCTTTTTCTAGCTAACGTTTTCACTGGCGCCGGAGGATTGGCCGAGTTCCATTGAAGAAATTGAGTGAACGCTAAACTGTCTGGAAGGCAATTAGAAGTAACCCTTGACGGGTTAAAAATAATTGCATTCCGATGACACCATACATACCACCATAAAAAGCACAGTTGAATAGAGTGAACATTAGTTTTTATGGTAGTATTCAAATTATCAACAAAATTACCTGCATGCTGAATAGAAAACGCAAGATTCAATTTTGCACCTAAATTAGAGATCATTTTTTGGGAGAAGGGGCAATCAAAAAACAAATGGTTGACCCTTTCAATAGCATTTTGACACAAAGCACACCAATTCGGAACCCGATTAACAAATCGATTTAACCGCTCCGTAGTAGGCAGGCAATCAGAACAAGATTTCCATAGAAAAGTTTTAATTTTAGGTGGAATGTTAAGTTTCCAAATCCAGCCAAGATCAACCAACGACCGAGGAGGAGAACTAACTAAAGAAGACGCAGATTTGACTGAGAAACAACCATCTGGCTCCGGGAGCCACACCAGATGATCCTCAACACCATTCATCGGAATACGAATTTGAATAATAAGGTTAATAATATTCCGAGGAAGAATAAGAGAAAGAGGCAGAACATCCCAAGAAAAGTCATGTAAAATAAACTTTGAGACACGAAGCACCGGATTGATGTTTGTCATAATAGTTTGTAAGGTCAAAGTTTTCAATCCATATGTCAGACCAGAAATTAATATTATGGCCATTACCAACCATCCAACGAATCCCCAACGAGAAGGACTGTCGAATACTGAGTAGGCGGCCAAACTGCCAAGACATAGAGGAAGATGGTTTTCTTTGGAATTGAAGCAAGGAACAAGAACCAAGATACTTATCAGTAATAATTCGAACCCAAATATTTGACGGTTGAGTCATGATTTTCCATAACAATTTCATTTGTAACGCTGAATTGTTAGCCTGCGCCGAACGCAGCCCCAAGCCACCCTCGGATTTCGGACCGCAAATATTCTCCCAAGAGATCAACGGATGGTAGTTAGGGATAAATTTGTTCCAGAATAAATTTTTGTTTATCTTGTCAATTTCCTCCCAAACCCCTTTAGGCAGGAGGAAAGATTGCATAAGATAATTAACTTGACCCATAAGATTAGACTGAATAAAAACAACCCGACCGGCTTGGGAGATAGAATTTGCCTTCCATTGTGAAAGTTGTTTCTTCAAGTTTGAAATAGAGTTAGTAAAAACATTATTCTGCACTCTTCCTTTTAAGATTGGAATACCCAAATACTTTTCCATAGACGAAGTAATTTGGATATTAAGAACACTTGCCAGCGAAGTAGCAAGAGGCCGAGAGACATTTACAGTGACTTGAAAAGTACTCTTATGAAAATTTATTGATAAGCCAGATATTTTCTGAAAATTTCAAGTTGATCTTTAATAAAAACCATATCTGTGTGCGTGGCCTCAGCGAAAATAAGGGTATCATCCGCAAAACAAAGAAAAGGAAGACAGACCCCATTTTTAACCAGCTGGATACCCACACGACGATTATTATGTAGGGACTCTTCATGTAGGGTTCTTGCTAAGTATTCCATTGCTATAACAAATATAAAAGGAGCAATTGGGTCTCCTTGACGAATACCACACGAAGGTTTAAATTCTAAACCCGGAGCATTATTGACAAGGACAGACAAGGAAGATGTCGAAATACACGTCATAACCAACTCGACCCATTTGATATTAAAGCCAAATTTAATGAGAATAAGTCGTATAAAGTTCCAGTCTAATTTATCATAGGCCTTTTCCATATCTAGTTTTAAAGCCATCCAACCCAACCGGCCCTTTTTTTTCTTATGAAATGAGTGAAAAACCTCATGAGCAATTAGGATGTTATCCTGGATCAATCTACCTTTAACAAAGGCACCCTGTAAGGGATGAATAATCCGAGGAAGAACATCAGCTAAACGAGTTGAAAGGATCTTTGTTGTGGTTTTATAAACCGTATTACAAAGACTAATAGGTCTGTAATGGTTAATAGTAGTGGGTTGTTCAATTTTAGGGATAAGTGCAATAAAGGATTTATTTATAGATGTCAACATATTGCCAGAGTGGAAGAACGCATTTACTGCAAGAACAACCGACCGACCAACGATGGGCCAAAAATGTTGGAAGAACTCCCCCGGAAAACCATCCGGCCCCGGGGATTTGTCAGCAGATATATCGAAAATAGCATGTTTGATTTCCGGTTCAGATGGAGAACAACTTAGAGAAACATTGTCCACTGAAGATACTAAAGAAGGAATGATTATGAGATCATTAAGGGACGCATTGCACAAGATATTCTTTTGGAAACGAGCTTGCAGTTCATTCGAAATAGCCATTGAGATAGACGTTTGGTCAAAAACCACAATTCCATCATGAGAAGTGAATGAACAAATTTTCTGTTTATAAGAACGAATTTTAGAAACTGATTGAAAATATTTTGTATTCTTATCCATATTTTGCAAGTGTGTTGTTTTCGCCCTTTGTTGCCAAAAGTCATGTTGAAACTGTAGCAAAGCATTATAAGTTTTTAGATGGCGAAACAATTTAGATCGAATGCACATATTGAGGGGATCTAACAAAAGTGCGGCCTGAAGGTCATCTAAAATGTGAGTCGACTTTTTAATTTGTTCAAAATTATTGTTGGTATTATGCTTTGCCCATTTTTTCGAGTATTGTTTCAACAAATGTAATTTCTGATGTAAACGGAACATACAAGAGCCATTTAAATTATAACGCCACACTTTTTTAACAAGATTTGAGTAAGAATGGTTTGCACACCATCCTTTCTCAAACCTAAACGGAAATTTAAGGAATGGATCTTTAGAACCCACCGCAAACGTAACAAGGCAATGATCTGAAGTTGTGAAGGGGTGGTGATGAACCGATAAGTTTGAGAATGTAGTTGTCAAGTCTTTATGGATCAAGACACGATCAAGTTTTTCAAAAATTGTATCCACCGATGACAGTGAATTGCGCCAAGTAAACGGAAAACCCGAGGTATTCGTATTAATGAGCCCCAAAGTGTTTTGCAAATAATGTAACCGAGCAAAACGAGACGAAGTAGGCGTGCAACCCCCAACTTTGTCAGAAGGGCACCAAAGCTCGTTAAAATCCCCAATGACAAGGAAGGGGCCAGAAAGGTTTGATAAATCAGTCACGAGAGAGGACCAAAACAAATTTTTATCGCTCTCTCGGGCAGGAGTATACACAAAAACTAAGAAAAAGGTAATATTTGGAATAGTTACTTTCAAGATAATCTGATTCAGCGATATGGAATACAGTGATAACAAACGAGTTAAAGAGTTGTGGTTGATCAGAATCCATAAACCCCCTTTGGAACCCACCGAAGGAGAACAAAAGGAGTCTTGGAACCCCGATTTTCGGGCTAAATTTACCAAAGGTGGATTTTCCGATTTAGTTTCAGCTAAACACAGAATGTTCAAGGTATTGTGTTTTCTTAAGAACCCAATTTCTTCCCAGAAATTAGTTCAACGAACTCCTCTTACATTCCAAAATCCAATATTCATAAAAAAGGAATATGGAATAAAGTTTCATAACAAGTTTCATAAGAGATCATATAGTCAAAATATAATATTATACAGCAGAAGGTGAGCAAGCACCAACAACTTACATGGCCCAAGAGCCAGCCAAGCAAACACACACAAGCAACAACCGAAAGACAAGGAACAAGCAAACTAAAAAGGGCACAGGCGCCCAAGAAAAGGCTGACGCAGCAGCACAACACACCAAACAACAAGCCAAACAAAACCAACCCAACCCAACCCAAACAGAAGGAACAAAACACCCAACCAACACAGCACGAAACACCAAATCCAACATACCAAGTTTCAAAATAACCCCAAACAGCAAGCGGAGGATAGCTGATCATTCTTCATTCTTATTCTTACCCCTACCTCTTGATTTGCGCGGTTTCTTTATAGCAGCAGGTTCAACAGCTTCAACAAGTGCATCATTGTCCTTTCTTTTAGATGATTCAGAGTTACTATCGCCCCCTGACTTAAGATCAACAACATCCATTTGAATTCTCAGGCGAGAGTTAGAGGACTCAGACCCCCTCTCGATACCAGTAGTACCAACTACTGGAACCAATGTATTAGCCAGAGGATAATTTCCAACAGGCAATCCACCAGCCAGCAGGGTAGAGGCACCAAGGTGAGGGGTAATCATCATAGTCTCAGTATTGGGCATATCAAATGTAGATAACACATAAGCCAACTCTTCTCTTGCATGCATCATCATGACAAGATCAGCAAGAACAGCTGGGTCTAGATTGGCTAACATCTCAAGAGTCTTAATAGGGTTAAAAGGAGGGAGAGTACAGATGGGTGTCAAAGCAGTAGTACCAGTAGGGATACTGGGCACATTCTGCACAGCAACCCCCTTTCCCTTCAGATTTGCAGCAGTAAGGGGACCAACCACATTAGACCGAACAAAAGTAGGGCCAGCTGTAGGTTTAGGTTTGGTATTTTGTGGGTCAAAATGGCCCAGATATTTGTTTCTTGTTTGCTGCACAAGAGCAGCATCCACAGGATTATCATCAACTACAATTTTAAGCCTTCTAGGCTGAATATTATTCAAAGGACAGTTGTCAAAAGAGTGAGAAGCATCACCACAGCACCCACATCCCGGGGAGAAGTTTTCATACCAAACTTTGAGGTTTAAAGGGGAATTATCATGAGCCAAGATCTTAACACAGCTTTTGAGAGGAGAAGTGACATCAATGTTGACACACACACGACAGAATTTCATTTTGTTTTTTGAGTTTGAAGCCTCATCTACCCGAATAAAGTGACCCACATTATTGTCTCTCATAATAAGCTCAAGGGCCGAAGCATCAAAGAGATAGTAAGGTAGAAAAGGAATTCTAACCCAAGTATCAGCTCTAGTAATATCATCATAGATAGGGTTAAAGTCAAGGTAAAAAGGCAGAAGGGCAACAAGCTTACCCTGAACATGGTAAGGCCTATGTTGCCACACCAGATCCCTAGCTTCTCGGTTAGAGAATTTAAAGAGAATCCAGAAGTTACCAAACTCCTGAAATAAGACCTCACCCTTTGCATAATCCTTCCAAGCCTCCTTCATCCTCCCATTAATGAGGGTTGTGGAAACAGGTTCCTCAACCATCTTGAGAAGAATAGTGAAGTGAAGAAGTTCATGCAAATACTTTTGAACAGAAGGAATGGCTATAGGATTGGGAATTGGAATGTTGGCAGGGATCATATTAGGCATCAGGATTTCATTGGATGGAACAAAGACAACTTCTTCATTTTGGGCAGTATAAGGAGTAGACAAGGCAGGAATGGTTTGATCATTTTTAGAAGCAACCGGGGATAAGAGAGGGCTGGACATAGGCATTGGCACATTAAGAGATTCAGCCAGAGAAACAGGAGGAGGAACCTCAGTAATAAGAGCAGCAGACCCCACCTCCATTTCCATAGAGGAAACCAAGGAGTGGTCCATAACAGGGAAGTTAATAAGAGCATCTTCATAAGATATGGGACCAGTATTAGAACTTGTCATTTTAGAGGAGAGAATACTTTGTAATTCAGCCGAGAGTTGAAGATAAGTGAACTGAGCAATGAGATGTATTAATAGAGGATGAAGAGAGATATCAATTTTAAAGAAAGGAGTAAGAGGCATGTCATAACTATTTGCATGTAAGTAATTAAATTTTAAAATAAACTCAGTAATTAAGAAGTCAACTTTAAACAGCAAAAAGAGTCAGAGTAACTTATGAAGTTAAGAGAAGAGAAGAGAGCAGCCTTGAGAAGAATGAGATAAGAAGAACATTTAAAGTTTACCACATTCATAAAAGTAATGATTACAAAGTTAAAAGGAGTAATATTAACCTTAGAGATAGCAACAATGTGATAATAAATGATGAGAGATATGCTGCAGCCGCAAGAATGCAAATTGCTTGTTGCAGGAGAGCTTGCCATGTCATAATTAATTAGCAGAGGTTTACTGTTCATATATTGATAGCAAGTAGCCGTCATTTCAATACTAAATTGGTCATAAATAGAAAAAACAGAGGTAATGATTATTTTCAAAACAAGAGAAGTAGAACAACTTTTAAAACCAGAAACCAGCCAGACTCAATCCACCAAGGTGGAGAAACCAGAAGAGGAAAGAGAAAGAAAATGAAAGAGAAGAGGAACCAAAAACCAAAAAAACCTGTATAAAAAAGGAAAAAAGAAAAAAAGGGAAAGGGAAACAAACGCAAACCTGGTAACAAGAACAGGAGATACACATTTTCAGAACAATATTGTGACAAATTTGTAGGGCAACATGTTCATCATGAAATTGTATAGCCACCTTACACTGGAGAATATACAACACCTCAACTATACATGAATCTGCAGATATCACATATAGGAGCCCTTGTAAGATTCCCACAGTCCAAGTGACAGTAAAAATGTTCATAAATATTGTAATATCATTAACAAGAATCAGACGGAGCAAATCCTTATCTTCATAGTGAGTTTCACATTCAGAAAGGCCACCACAAGAGATCTCAAGAAAGCCATTATGCTTCACAATGAACCACAAGGCCAACCCCACAAGACCAATCAACAGGGCACAATAACCCTGGTAGCCTGAAAGAAAAATCAACATAAATACATAAGAACAAAGCATCACAATAGAGAAATATAGGAGATAATACAGGGCCAAAAAAGCACACTGAGGAACTTCTGAGTAGTTTTAAAGGAACAAGAATTATCAACCTCAAAAGAAGCAAGGCAACAACACCCAGCACCTTACCAATAACCGCCTCATAGTAGCAACATAGCATAAGATAAAATATCCCCCGAGCAAAATGAAAGGGACCCAATAAATTATCAAGGCAGATGCTCATAACAAGAGAAGAAGACCATAGAAACAAAGCCCTTGAGAAAGATCTTGCTGCAAGACATTCACCAATGACATTGACAAGGCCCAAAATGTGTAAAAGTTTCAGGGTATAGTAATATTTGAATTTCAAACAAGGGGTAAGTAAGAGGTTCAACAAATTTATCCAACACCAAACACACAGATCCAGACAAGCAAACAAAAGAGGAGAATCACCCACGAAGCACATAGCAATTATCCAGCCACTCAGACAGCCCCAAAGGAAGCCGAGAACCCAAAAAATACCATAGCTCAGGTTGGTGACAATCCACCATAAACAACAACAATCAAAAACTGTAAAGGAGATAAACACGCACCCAATCCAGAGGGCCAACCCCAAGCAATACCCAACATAGCCAGGCATGACAATAGGGAAAACCCTAACCAAACGGAGCACCAAGGGAAAGGTAAAGGTCACAGAAATACTTACCTGGATCATATTGGCACGAAGCCAAGAATGAAGATCGAACAAAGAAAAGATCGCATAGTGAACCAGACGAAAGGAAAACCCAAATAAAGGGCAACCCAGATCCACAATCCACCAATCACCAATGAGCACCAACTTGCGCCACAAATGACAAGAGCCACACATGACCAAGCAACTGAAGGGGGAAGATTCATAGCGAGAAACCAACAGGAACCCACGAATATCAAAAAAGAGGAACACTCCTCAATCAGAGGAGAGAAGAACACAGCAAAATCATCAGAAAGAGGGGCGAATTTACAAAGGAGGAACAAGAAAAAAGAAAGAGTCAACAGAACGAAACCCTAGGAGAGAGAACAGAGCAAAAAGGAACGGATGCAATAGTGCGATGGATTAAATTCAATTATCTTTGAACGATACTACTAAGCTCTTTTTTAAATCATCTTATTTAATAGTATATACTAGTCATAGCCATCGTACCATGCACGACTACGACTCGGATTAAGTATGACATATTTATTTAAATATAATGATACATAAAAAATAAAAATAATTATACTCACATAGTCACATACAATAATTTTTTATTTTTAGAATCAACAATTTCGAATTTTTGCAATTTTTATAAATGAATAGAGAGAAAAATTATTTGAAAAAGATAAAGTAATATATATAAAATTTGAAATTTTATAAATAAAGTATCAAACAATTTAAAATTTAAAATATCAAACAAATTATTGAAATAATTATTTTAAGAATATTAGGCTTTAATATAACAAACCAAAAAATAATATAATTTTAATTAGACTAACATGATTTATATTCAATTTAAATTTAGACATTAAAAATAATATTAAATTGATTTACTTTGAAAACATATTTTCAAAAAAGACAATAAATACTACCCATAAACCGTAAAACTTTGGGTATCTAAAATATGCTCAAGGTTTATAAACTAATTAGTATGTATTCACGTGCCTTGTACGAATTTTGTTTAAACAAATTATTAATAGTAGTTTTTTTTTCAAATACATGAATTATCTAAGAATAAATAATTATGATCTTAAGATGCAAATTAATTTTTAATTTGTATATAACTAAGATAAACTTAAAGGTTTTTAAGAATCTAGAATTTTTTTATTAGTAATATCCCAATTTAATAATAAATCAAGCTATCTTAAATAAATTATTTTAATAAAATTATCTTATAAGTTTTTCTAGAATTTAGAACTTTTTATTATTATTAATATTCAAATTGAATAATACTTCCCAAAAAATAAATTAAATCTATTTATCTTAAATAAATTATGTGAAATAGTTTTTTTTATTTTTTTTAACAAATCAATAAATAAAAATAAATAATTTGTTTTTTTAAGATATAAATAAAATATTTATACATTGGTCTACAATTAGATTTCAACCAATCAAAAATAGCCCAATTATATAGGATATTAAGAAGATTGATGGGTGATGTGATTCAATGTGTGATTGACATGTTTTATTTTATATAGGATAGTTTTAATAAACTATACATATTTTATCTACAAAAAAATATTTTTTCCAAAAATAATAATTAAACTATACATATCTTATCTTTAAAAATTAATATATCAAAAGATATTTAATAAAAATAATATATTGATTTTTTTTATTTAACATATAAATATAAACAATTAAAAATCAATTAAGATACATCAGTTAAAAAAACAATTCTATCTAAAAATAAAATAAATATTCTAGAATTTATATGATAGCAATGTAGCATAAAAAAATATCCTAATGATCTTCCTATCTATCATATCCAAAATAAAAGATTGTTTAATAATGAGTCTAAGAACATGGATAGGAATTTTTCATATTCAAAAATAAAAGATTATTTTTTTAAGAAAATGGGTGAGGTGGTCCAATCTAAAAGTGACATATGTCGTTTAATAATTTTTTTAACCTCTGCTTTAGGTTATAGTTATGATTTTATACATTAAAATGGCACTCTAAAGAAGGTTATAAGTCCTGCTGATTAGCCACCACTATCACTCATGCATCAATCACCATTGCAAGTGAAGAAGCTTATTTTGATAACTTGATTGCATTGAAGATTACTCAATTTAATTATTTTCTGAATTTTGGAGTCTCTTATGCATTTTTTTGATATATTTTATGTTAAAAAATTAAGGATTTTATTATCTCTCCTATACTATATATATATATTTGATTTTTTAGTTCTTCAAGTAAATATTCATCTTTGGTGTTAAAAAACTAGATATCCACAAGCCAAGTAAACCGGCTCATGTTGGGCGAATCAACCCAGTAAAAAAAAAGATGGTTGTTATGAAGTCCAAATTTATGAAGTCCAAATTATCATACTACAAGCTATCTATTTACACACACATGTATTACACATATTATGTATGAACAAGTGTATAATGGAGGAAAATTTGTACAAGGTGAATTATTCACCTTCTCCACCTCCTTATTTCCATGCATAAATCATGGAGATTTACCAAAGTTTTACCCCACTCTTGGCCTATAAATATGGCCATCATCCATTGTAAAACTTGCACCAAAGTAGAGTAAGAAATACACTCTCTAAAGTTCTTACTCTCCCTCCCTCTCTTCTAATGATCTAAAAGTCCTCATAAAGTTTGTTTAAGTGTTTTCCCAAAAGTTAAAGTGATCTTGCTTTCATAAATCTTTTCATAACACGTTATCAGCACGAGTCTCTAATTACCAATTGAGCTTCACTAATCACCAAGCAACTAATGGCAAACATTGCTAAGAGGGAGTTTGACATCCTTGACCTATCGGGCCAGAAATACCTCGAATGGAGGGTAGATGCCATGGCTCACCTCAAGGCAAATGGCCTTGAGGAAACAATTGTGGCAAACAATAATGCCACCCCACAGGAAAAGGCGAAAGCCATTGTGTTCCTCCGCCACCACATTCATGAGAGTCTCAAAACTGAGTACTTATTTGTGGAGGATCCTATAGAATTGTGGGAGAGCCTGAATGAGCGCTATGCTCATCAAAATGAAGTTTTGCTCCCACAAGTAACACATGAGTGGAACACTATAAGGTTCCAAGACTTTAAGTCCATCACTGAGTACAACAGTGCTATCCACAGGATCACTTCTCAATTGAGACTATGTGGTAAAATGATCACTCAGGAAGAGATGTTGGAGAAAACTTTCTCCACTATGCATGCTTCAAACATATTATTGCAACAACAATATAGATTAAGAAATTTCAAAAGATATTCTGACTTGTTGAAAGTATTGTTGGTTGCTGAAAAGAATAATGAGCTCCTAATGAAAAACCACAACCTAAGGCCTACTGGCTCAACAGCTGCCCCAGAAACAAATGCTATGAACAAAGCGTTCCATGATAGGAACGACAATGAACGTGGGCAGCAATCACGCCGTAACAATGGGCGTGGACGAGGTCGTGGTCACTATGGGAGCCGTGGTGGTCGTGGTGGCCATGGGCGTGGCCGAGTCTACAACAAAAGCCACGATAATCACCGTGAGAACCATGGCTACAAAGGGGGTGTGAAGCAACAGGTCCAGACGGGTCCATCAGGACCCTCCCAGAAATCCAAATCAGCATGCTACAGATGTGGCGTGACTGGTCACTGGTCAAAGGTATGCCGCACAGCTCCACACCTAGTGAAGCTGTACCAAGCTGAAAAGAATAAAGAAAAGGCTACCGAGACCAACTACATCGATAACAAAGATGTGGATAGGTCACCTGTGACTAGCCTGGATGTCAATGACTTCCTCAACTTTGAGAATGATGATGGCTATGCCTTAGGGGCTTAAATGAAAAGCACAAGCCCCTAAATATCTCTACTATCTCCCATGTTATTGTATAATATTTGCAATGTATTTTTTTATATCTCATGTTTTAACTTCTCTCTCGTAGGACTTTGTATAATAGAACTTGTATAATATGTTTATCCTTGTATAATATATGAAACTTTTATTAATGCCTTAATTCTCCTTTTTCTTTATATTGATAGAAAACATGGACTTACCTAAAGTGAAACCCGATGGGAAGGAGCAATGTCTTTTGGACAATGCGACAACACACACCATCTTGAGGAGTAAAGAATACTTTACCCAATTAAGAGCCTTTGAAGGCAATGTCACTACAATATCCGGTGTGTCAAAACTCATCGAAGGCTCTGGAAGAGCTGTCATTCTACTCCCAAAGGGAACAAAGCTAGTAATAAATGACGCACTATATTCGAGTAAATCTCGAAGAAATTTGCTAAGCTTTAAGGATGTGCGTCTAAATGGGTTTCATATGGAAACCATGAATGAAAATGGGAAAGAATACTTGTGCATCATAAAACATGAATCTGGCCATGTACATATATAATTATCACCCATTATTATAATATCTTTTCATTTTCCATGCTTAAAAATATTCTAAGTTTGAATCTCAATAACTTTAGCAATTAAACTACTCAAACTAGACAGTATACTCTTAATAATTTTAATTTTGATTATTGCATTGCAACATTTAAATAAAAAAGTAAACGGGAATTGAAAGTGTTACGTGTTGACAGATTTGTAATAGAAGAGAGGGAAAAACTTTCATTCATTGAAGAAGTGAAGTTTACAATGAGAGTTTGTTCTCTATTTATACAGAATAGTTTTTACTAATGAACCGACTCTGTTACAAACTATTACACGTGTTAACCACATGTTTACTCTCTAACAAACTCTTGTTTTAAGAACAGAGGAGTTATATCCTCACCCCCCCCCCTCCCCCTCAAATTGGACAGGGTTGTATCAATCATGCCCAATTTGTCTTTGTAAAAATGCAATTTGTAGCCTGACAACTGTTTGGTGAGAAGATCTGCAGGCTGTGATGTTGTAGGAACATGGCTAACTGTGATAAGCCCTTCAAGAAACTTCTCACGAACAAAATGGCAATCCAAGTCAATGTGCTTGGTGCGCTCATGAAAAACTGGGTTTCTTGCAATAAAAATTGCTGATTGATTATCACACTTGAGAGGTATTGGAGCTATATCTGGTACATCAAGCTCAACAAGTAGTCGACTCAACCATGAAAGCTCAGAAGTAGCATTGCGCATTGACCTGTACTCGGCCTCAGCTGAAGATAAAGAAACAATATGCTGCTTTTTGGACTTCCATGAAATCAATGTATCACCAAGAAAAACAAGATATCCACTAACAGATTGTCTTGTATTGGGACAGGACGCCCAATCGGCATCACAAAAAGCTTGCAATTTCATGTTGGAAGAATTGTTAAAGAACAAAGCATGATGAAGGGTTCCTTTAAGATACTTCAAGGTGTGCAATGCGGCATTCATATGAACAGATCGTGGTGCTTGCAAGAATTGACTCAGAAACTGAATCGGAAAAGCAAGATCAGGCCGACTATGAACCAGGAAATTCAACTTCCCAATGAGTTTCCTGTAATCTGTCGGATTCCTTAACAAATCTCCAGAATCCAAAAATAGCTTTGTGTTGAGTTCAAGAGGACTTACAACCGAAGAAGTGTGATGACAATCATATTCCTGGAGTAATTCATTGATGAATTTTTGTTGACTCATAACAAGGCCACCCTGAACTGGTGTAAACTGTAGCCTCAGGAAATAATGTAAGTCACCCAGATCTTTGATTTTAAAAGTGTTGTCTAGAAATGCCTTTAATGAGAGAATTTCAGCCTCATTGTCCCCAGTAACAAGTATGTCGTCGACATAAACTGCCACAAAAACTGATGAAACTTGTGACTTCTTATGAAAAAGAGAATGATCATTGGGTGATTGAGAGTACCTTTTAGATCTTAAGGTTGAAGAAAGCTTCGCATACCACTGTCGTGAGGCTTGTTTTAACCCATATAGACTCTTCTTTAGGCGACAAACCATATCTTGTCGTTGTACTTGCAAACCTTGAGGTAGTTTCATATAAACTTCCTCATGGAGATCACCATGGAGGAAAGCATTATTCACATCAAGCTGATGAATTTTCCAATTCTTTTTAACTGCGACACACACCAAACTTCTCATTGTTGTCATTTTAACTAATGGTGAGAATGTCTCTGTATAATCAATGCCAAATTTTTGTGTGAAACCTCTGACCACCAATCGTGCCTTGCACCTCTCAATGGATCCGTCTGAATGATGCTTCACTTTGTAGACCCATTTACAACTGATGGGACGTTTGCCCCGAGGTAAAGAAACAATCTCCCATGTGTCATTAGCATGTAAGGCCTGAAACTCATTTTGCATTGCATCTTGCCACTCTTTGTAAAGTACAGCTTGTTTATAAGAAAAAGGCTCAACTGTAGGTGGAGATTTCTGTGGAAATAGGATAGAAGGAAACCTGATGGTAGAAGATAAAGTGTGACAACAAAAAGTAGAGGAAGGTTCTGTGAGGCTAACATGACAAACATAATTTTGAAGATAGGAAGTTGTGGTATGTTGTCTAGTGGAACGTCTCAGATTATCAGGATTAGGAGCTGGTGGAAAAAGATTTTGTTGTTGAAGAATTGGTGGTTGCAGATTTGGTGGGTGAAGATTTGGAGAGGGTGGATTTGGTGGAAGATTTGGTGAGGGTGGATCCGGTGGAAGATGTGGTGAGAGTGGATTGTGTGGTAGAGGATCTGATGAAGAAGAATCATCAATGAAATATGGTTGTTGTGGCCAAATGGGAGAAGAAGATTTTGTGTATGGAAAAATATTCTCATGAAAAATAATGTCTCGAGAAGTGATTACCTTGTTAGAATCCAGTAACAGAACCTTATAAGCCTTTTTTCCTAAAGGATAACCCAGAAATATAGTTGAATGTGCTCGAGCTTGCATTTTGTCTCTGCCTTGCTTTAATGTAGATACAAAGCATAAGGAACCGAACACTCGAAGATGAGAATAGTCTGGTTTTCTCTGGAATAAGATTTCATAAGGTGATTTCTTATGCAAAACAACTGATGGCAAACGATTGATGATATGTACTGCTGTGAGGACAGCCTCTCCCCAGAACTTAAGAGGCAACTGAGAATGAAAAAGCAGAGCTCTGGTGACTTCTAAAATATGTTTGTGCTTCCTCTCAACAACACCATTTTGCTGAGGTGTTGCTGTACAGCTAGTTTGAAGAGAAATACCAACAGAACTTAGAAATTCATATGCTGATTTACTGGAACCTAACTCGAGAGAATTATCAGTTCTAATCATTTGTACTTTATATGGAAATTGCCTCTCTACCCAAGCAATGAAAGCTTTGATGATGCTAAATGCACTACCTTTGGTAGTTAGCAAATGAATCCATGTAGTTCTAGAAAAATCATCGACAATGGTTAGAAAATATTTGAAACCATCATGAGTAATTTCCTTGTATGGACCCCATACATCAAGATATATAAGCTAAAAAGGTTTCAAAGTACTTATACTACTAGTGGGAAATGGCAATCTTTGCATCCTTGCCTTTGCACAAACAGAACAAGGCTGGTCTTTAAAACTATCATCCACCTCAGAACAATATAATTGCTTGAGTTTAACAAAAGGCAAATGACCAAGTCTAGCATGTAAGATGTCATAAGAGGTCACATTATTTGCATAAGAAATGCTATTATTAACAGAAGAAACTAGAGCTGATTTGTGAGCAGAAATCTCAGAAGGCTTCAAAATGTAGAGGCCCTGTGTAGCTTTACCAATCATCAAACTCGTCTTGCTGACTGAGTCCTGTAACATGCACATGTCATGTGAGAAGACAATCTGACTGCGCATATCAGAGACCAATTTGCTTATAGAGATGAGATTGCAAGTAAATGTAGGCACGAAGAGAACATCTTGAAGCAACAAGTTGTCAGATAACTGAACTGATCCAGACTTGTTAACATTGACTACATTCCCATTCGGCAAAGTCACAGAAATAACATGCTTCAAGGAAGATATATCATGTAATAATGATAGATTACCACTCATGTGATTGCTTGCTCCAGAATCGAGAATCCAAGAAACCGAAGAGAAATTAGAGCTAAGAACTTTACCAGCAAATGCAGAGAAGTCTTGAGTAGGTTCTTTAGCAGGATCATTGATCAAAGCAAGAAGTCTGTGGTATTGATCCTGAGTAAGAGTAGGAGAAGAAGATCTTGCACTGGAAGCAGCTTGAGCAGCAAAACTGTTTGAACCTTCACTAGGCTTGTCAATACTCTTCTTGTTGTGCTTTTTGTAGTTTTCTGGAAATCCGATGATGAAATAGCATCGATCGATGTTATGATTAGTCTTTTTACAATTAGTGTAGTATCGCTTCTCAGCTTTGTCAGTCTTTGATGAGGAAGGAGCAGAATTCTTCCTGTTATTTGCAACAGATCCTGCTGCGGCGTGCATCGAGGAAGATTCAGTCACAATTTGAGGAGAATTATGAATGGATCGTTGTTTCTCTTCATGGAGCAACAAGCCGTAAGCAGTGCTTAGATTTGGTAGTGGAGTCATCATCAAGATTGCACCACGAGTATGAACAAATTCATCATTCAATCCCATGAGAAAGTGCAATAGTTTCTAGTTATCTTCGTACTCGATGAGAGCCTTAGTAGCACCACAAGAGCACGAAGGTAATTTGCGATAGCTTGTCAATTCATCAAGGATCGCCTTCATCTTCGTGTAATAAGATGAAATGGAATCAGATCCCTGAGATAATGAGATCAATTCCTTCTTGAGCGAGAAAAGCTGTGCACCATTGAACTGTCCAAATCTGCTGTCCAGATCATCCCACACGTCCTTTGCTAAGTCGGTGTAGTTAACAGAACTCTGAATTTCATCAGACAAGCAGCTCAAAATCCAGGCAACAACCATATCATTACAGCGTTCCCAAGCAGCAGAATCAGCATGTCCAGGCGGTGGAGAAGGAGTCGATCCAGTGACGAAACCTAATTTGTTTTTCGCAGACAATGCTCGCCTCATGGATCGTTTCCAATCACCGAAATTTGCTCCATCGAATGGTTTAGAGACTAAAACCAGACCTGGATGGTCAGACACTCAGACGGATGCAAATACAATGGATTAGAGGAATCCATGGCAGGAGAAACCACCGGATCAGGCATGGAATGCGGAAGAAAAGATCATGAACGGAAAGAAAATCCTAGTCTGATACCATGACAGATTTGTAATAGAAGAGAGGGAAAAACTTTCATTCATTGAAGAAGTGAAGTTTACAATGAGAGTTTGTTCTCTATTTATACAGAATAGCTCTTACTAATGAACCGACTCTGTAACAAACTATTACACGTGTTAACCACATGTTTACTCTCTAACAAACTCTTGTTTTAAGAACAGAGGAGTTATATCCTCACAGTTAGGTGTCTTTGTAAAAGGTTTGTGGTGTGGTCCATGTAAAGTAACAAATAGGAACGTAGTATTATCGGACGAGGGACCAGCAAGACCCACTTAGGTTGTATGACAATTTCACAATAGTGCCTGCACAAGACTTTGAAGGGCCACGTTACAATTTGAACTATATAAAAAGTTGACTTTGTGAACGACACAAAGGAATGGATGAAAATGCAAGTGATGCAAAATGCGTCTTTCTACTTGAACAAAAAAGTATTTCAATATTCTACGCAATGGTGAATTATCATGTACCGTATCGTATGTACCTTATTAACTAAAAATGTTATAGTCTTGTTTTATGAAAATGTTAATGAACATGTTTCTCTTTCTTGCAACGAGGACAAGGGAAAAACACTTTGATATCTCGGTGAATTTTGTCTTTTTTTTTCGTCTTGAACAATGTGCGTAGGAGTCGAAACAAAAATCTCATGGTACTATCATAAAGTGCTTAACTAGATGTTCGAAGGCTAAATTTTATCTCTCCTTTACGTTTTTTTGAATAGGTAAGAATTCGGTTTACCAGATAGGTCTGGTAAAACTGAGAGGCCGAGTAAACGGCAGTCGAAAAACGACTAGAACCGACAACAATAAACCAAAGACACGTAAGGAAAATACAACTAGCGAAAAGAAGGAATTAGAACAAAGGGGAAGTAAGGAAAGTGAGGGGCTAAAGAGCAAGGCCTTTAACATTCGGGTGATGACGGACAAATAAGTATGATAAAGTGGACAAATAAGTGTTAATCGCTTGATTAGATGTTTAAAGGCTGAATTTTGTCTCTCCTTTACGTTTCTTTTAGTAGGTAAGAATTCGGTTTACCAAACAGATTTGGTAAAACCGAGAGACCGAGTAAACGGCAGTCGAAAAACGACTAGACCCTACAACATCAAACCAAAGACGCGTAAAGAAAATACAACTAACGAAAAGAAGAAATTAGAACAAAGGGGTAATAAGGAAAGTGAGGGGCTAAAGATCAAGGCCTTTAGCATTTGGGTCATGTCGGACAAACCAAGTATGATAAAGTGGGCTACTGACGTCGCCTCCACCGAAATGAAGGATCTTCAACAACCACGAACACGTCCTAGCGATCGCGCCAATCACTAACTAACCACACCTAGTCCAAAACCAAATCACAAAATTGTACAAACCGTGTCTAGATCATTCCTCTAAAATTGAATGAACGACTCGATCCTTTGGAGAAGATGAAGACGAACTCGGATACACTTGAAAAAAACTAACAACAAACTAACAACAAGAAGGGCGTTGTTAAGTTGTTGTTTTTTTTAGTTTTTTTCTTATCATTACTCTCATTTTTCAATTTAATTTTTGTGAAAGTAAATTAAATTGAATACAAAAAAAGGAGCATTTTTTTTACTTTGAGGGAGAACTTTACTCGTGGTAAAGATTGTATAAAAATAAGGTGGATCCTAGTATCCCACAATTAAAGTGATGATAAAAATAATTTTAAAATACTATAAACTGACACATTTACAATATGAATGAGATATCGACACATAATAAATAAAAATCATTCATTAGTATAGATATAGACATGCATTGGTGATAACAAATTAACAATACGTTCTTTCTTCAAGTGGCTGGTAACAAACTTTGGGGAACGCTGAAAAATGATGTGTGAGCCTTCTTGACTTCATCAAACAAAACAACATTATAAGGTCGTCTTCTCACTTATTGGGAAAATGAATCTCATAAATGAGCAATATCACCTTTCCTTCAGCTCGTTCAAACTTCTTTAAGAATATATTTTAATAGCTCTTTGAATTCTCCACGGTATTTTACATTAACTACCCAAGTGATCATATCAAGAACAACGAGTCTAACACTTACCATCAACAAGATCGTAGTTCTGATCTAATATGTGATCAAAAGCAACACAGGTCACATGTAATATGAAATTAAAATCAACTTCAGTTACAATTAAAGCAACTTCACTTTTCATCAAAAGCAAATTTTCATGTGAAAGATATTCGAACAACAAAATTTCATCTAATTTTTCTCAAAGAGTTGAAGTCATTATGTCAAATGTTTTGGCTAAAATCATTCAACCTTTTTGTTGAGTTTTAATAGTTTTTAAAACCCTAAACTTGTAAGCACAAGACCGACTAGATAGTGAATAGTAAATTGATGTGAATCAAAAGTGTACTAAATTAATCTAATAAAGAAAAATATTATGATTTGGTTCTTTAATTATAACTTAATTTTTTTTTTGTTCGGAGGTTCTTAATAACTAAACTTAAACTAATGAATGGTCAATTGGTACACTAATACTATCTTTTTTTTGGTAGAAGTTACACTAATACTATCGAACCTGGTTTAAATGATTTTTTTTATGTTTATTATTTACATAGAAAGATTAATAAAGCTTTGAATTTGTGTGTTTGAATTCTAGTATACACCATCGAGCCTTGGAAGTATAACGTTAAGTCAATATGTGCAAGTATTCACTCAACTTAAATAAGAGAAAATTTATGCAAATTTGTTGAATGTTGCATCAATGAAGTTGTACATGGGGATACTTTCCTATCCTACCCTGCAAATATCTTCCTTCTGAACTTCAAGTGCTCATATTGTTTATTTATGGCAATTGACAATTGCTACAAAATGAAAAACAAAAGATACAAAATGTATGGAAAAAAAGGAATCAAGAACCATATACATTTAAAAATCAATTTTCTCTCTTATTAATAGTGGTTGAAGCAGAGTACATGCTTGAGTGAACAACCAGGCCTATAGATACAACTATTGGACTTCGGTGGTTTTGCCCCTAGCTTGACCGTCTTCGTACACTCTGATTTGCTTGACGTCGACTTATCACAATACAATACAGCCATACAGGTCGAACAAACTCTATGATCCTTGTCAGCATCAAGAAGAACTCCGCAGCAGCAGTGAAGCATTATGATGTATGATGAACAATCAAGACTTTTGTGCTCAAGAAGACAATATACTCGACATCTTGTCGTTAAAAAGATGCAATTTTTATACTTTCATATCTAGTCAGTTGCCGTTGCTAGAGCGGGTTTATCAGCACAAGAAGTTGTCCACAAAGGTGAAAGTGAAACCACATTTCCAATAATCACTAGTGTTGGTGACACTAATTTAGCTATTTGAGTTCTGTTGGCCAAATCCTTCAGTTCTGAGAATACCTGTTTCATTATGACCCAAATTAGCATATCACTCCCAAGTCCCAAATATGGCAACAAAATTCAAAAAATTGCAAGGAATTGCGCTCAAGTTGATGAATGAATTCACAGCAAGGTGAGGTATGCAATTCATAATGCATCATAAATATATGACAATAATGCACTATCTCACTTTGATAACTCATATTAACTTCCACCAATGCAAAAAACAAAGCCCTGTCACTATTCAAGTATATATTCTCTTCTCTGTTGCTAGGGCTAATATGTAGATTAAGCATAGAAAATTATATTTTTCCTTTTCTTTATTGCCTCCTAAGTTATCAAAGATGAAGATGAAATCCATATTTAAGCAAAACCAAGATAAGCAAACAAGATTGAGAGCTCCATTGATCAAAAGGGACAGAGAAAAAGGCAGCAAAAAGGTCACAAAAACTAATTTCTTCAAAAGCACATAATATTGAATGTCACATACCACTTGTTGTTGAGGAGTGGTTCCTTTCTCCACTGCAACAGATGGAGTATCGGATGGCAAACCATGTTCAATCAGTATTTGGATAAGAGATGGAAGAGTTGACAAGCCCATATATACAACTAAGGTAGTATCGGGATCAGCTGCATTTCCTGCAACAAATATAGGATCCGATCCACCTTTCCTCGAATGTCCAGTCAGAAATCTGATGCTATTTGCAATACCCCGATGAGTTAGCGGGATTCCTAGTTCTGCTGCTATTCCTGAAGCAGCAGTTATACCTGCCAGAAGCAAAATCATTTTGCCATGACAACACTGATATCAATTTCCATCCATGAAAGGCCTCTCAATCGTGAGTTATAATGTTTTCCCTTAATTGAACCTAGTTCTAGTCACTATCATTAAATGCTAGAAACAAAAATTTGAATTGCAAATTTCACCAGGGTATACTATTCCTACATAATAGTCACTGCAGAAATTTATACATATCAGCACATGCACAGATTCATCATCAGAAAACGTTCATACTTTTTGAGAATGGGTTGACTTTCAATTCCCTCATGAGTTTGAATTGACACAACAAATGCAACAAAGCTCAAATCACACAAAAGGGTAAAACCCATCTCCTTACCGGGAATAACTTTGACTTGAATTCCTTGTTGCTGCAAGAAATCCATCTCCTCACCACCCCTTCCAAACACCTGAAGAAGTAAAATGAAATGAGACAATTGACAGGTAAATTGAATCTAAAATCTAAAAATAGCAATGCATGCACAATAGAAACCATTCCTAAGCTTACCAGAGGATCACCGCCTTTAAGCCTGACAACATTTGCACCAGCCTCAGCAAAGCTCAATAGCAACTCATGAATTTCCTCCTGAGTTCTGCTATGGTAACCAGCAGTTTTACCAACATAAAGAAGGCGAGCATTTGGACTCACCATATCAAGGATTTCATGTGAGACTAATCTATCATAAAGCAACAAATCTGCTGATTGAATTGCTTTGAAAGCCTTAAGAGTGAGGAGATCAGGATCACCAGGGCCAGTACCCACCAAGTGAACATTCCCGGGTGCATGCGAATGTGGATCCCCATTATCTCCTTCCCTCCTCTTCTGCTTCAATACTTCTAGAAGGTTCCTGAGTTCAGGAATCTGCAAAGCAATGTCGTTTTGCCTTTGCAATTCAGAGTTGGAGGAAGAGGTGGGTTCGAATTCTGGAGGGTTACACTGATAGACCCAGGAATCTCTATGGTATCTCTCAACAGAGTGTTTTTCGGTGAATGGGGAGGATGAACAAGGCTTGGTGTAAATGGATTCCACAGGAAGACAACAAAGAGGAGGAATTGGGTGAGGATTGGGCTTGTGAAAACGGGGAAAGTGAGAAGATTGAAGAAACCTGTTGGATAATGCCATGATAAGTTGATAGAGATTCAAATTTTCGAATTGGGTACCGAGAAAAAGAATCGTTCTTCCCAGCTAATAAAAGAGGACGAAGGTCAGAAGGCTAGAAGCAGAGAGGTGAGAGAGGCGGCGGCCATGGGAGAAAAAGGCTTTTCTTTAAAGCTAAAGCATATAATGGACCTTTGGAGATGAGGAGGAGACCGGGAAAGTGACCCCTTGGCCGGCAATTTGGGCCAGATACATCGTGTGCTTGTGTGGATTCGTATTCCCTTTGGCTTCTACTTGGTTGATGTTTTTTTTAATTTTATATTCTTTGAGGGTTGTCTAATAAGACTAGCCAGGAGCTTTTTCTGTGGGCTTGCAGGAAGCAGCAGAAGGGAGAAAGATTTGACCTTGATTTATCGTGATTGAACTTCAACATAATCTAAGTTCTGGAAATTCTGTCGATCTTTTCCCTCAACTATCGTCAACTTCAAGCATCCTACAGGAATTAGTACAATCTCTCTGCAAATGCTTTCCCAAAATCGAAAATTCAACTCTTCACAACTCCAAGTCATTTCCTTTCCATGTTCATTTCATCCTTTTCTTCTTTGATGATTCAAATCTCAATATTTGTCAAAGATCTCAAAATTTTAGTCCAAGGCCTGCAAATGGCATGATTCAATCTCTTTGAACAACTTATCTGGTGCCACCATGACATTCATTAATCTGTTTCATATTGAGTCCTTGGAGGAATGAGCTTTAGTCATACTCTCCATGCAAAGAAAGAGTTCTAGACTTCTATTTACACTTGTATACAGTCACATCTCCGTGGATGATACACTTGAATACTCACCTTAAGGCTCCGTTCGGCACACAGGAGTGTTCTCCAACTACCCCATTAAGCTAGCGCAAAAGCTCTCCCCTTGGGGGTAGGAGGGTGCCAAAATTAGCTAAATTCAACTCCAGCTAGCAGGGAGAAGCCCCCAAAACGCTAGTGCCAAACGGTGCCTAAAAGTGAATCAGACACTTACGCTCGTTATCATGGACATCACTCATCATTAGACCATTGATACTATCCAATACATCATAAATAGAAAACGCAAGTTTGTGATTCGAATCCCCTGCTGCAAAATCATGTATGATCCCATTCACTTGGATCCAACTTCTCCCCGAAGACTTTTTCCCACCAATCTGGATCATCTTCTCCCTGATGACATCAACATCCTTCCACATACCGCCCATAGCATACACATCTGATAGCAGGAACAAATAACCCATAGCTTCATCAGTATCCAGCTCAAGCATCAGTTTATGAGCAACATGAGAAGCAATCTTTACATTCTTGTGAATCTTGCACCCACCAAGAAGTGCACCCCATATAAAATTGTTTGGCACCATTGGCATACTTTCAATAATTCCCTTTGCTTCATCCAAGAGTCCAGCCCGGCTCAACAGATCAACCATGCATCCATAGTGCTCAATACTAGGCTCAATTCCCCATTTGTCCTTCATCTCTTTGAAATAAGCATGGCCTTGTTCTACTAACCGAGAATGGCTACAAGCACATAGAACACCTATGAAGGTGATAGCGTCTGGTCTAATTTGATTTGCTTCCATTGATTTAAACAGACTCAGAGCTTTCTCTGCATGGCCATGATTGGCGTACGCTATGATCATGCTTGTATAAGAAACTACAGTCTTAAATGGGATTTCCTGGAAAACTTTATAGGCTTCATTGAGTACTCCACAACTGGTGTACATGTGAATGAGGGTGTTTTGTAAAGAAACAAGCAGAGGTTGGTTTCTGCCTTGAAATGTTTTGTTGACATAGGAGTGAATCCACTTTCCGAGGTTTAAATCACCCAATTCAGCACAAGCTGACAAAGCAGCAACGAGAGCTACCTGATCTAATTCGATATGGGATCTTCGCATCTCATTGAAAAATGATAAAGCTTGTCTACACTGCCCATGTCGTGCACATCCTGACAAGAAGAATAAAACTTTCACTAGAAGCTCAGATATTCAATTGCCCTTTCAAAAGGAACAAACTTTACTCATATAAGCACATGAAATTAATTACAAATCAGATGTACAAATGTCAAAGTAACAGACATTTACTAAACCATACCTGAAACCATAGTCGTCCAAGAGACGACACTCCTCTCTGGCATCTCATCATAAACTCTCATAGCACCATCAACGTCCCCTTGCCTAACATATCCAGCAAGCAACGAGTTCCAAGTCACAACATTTCTCTCAGACAATTCATCAAACACCTTACGCGCACACAAAAGGTCATCTCCTGATTCCCCACCACACGAAGCATACAAATTCACCAAGCTCGTCCCGATCACCACATTCGACGAATACCCATCAGAAAACACCCGCCCGTGAATCTGCTTTCCTTCTCTCAACATCCCAAATTGAACACAAGCACTCAAAGCATAAGAATACGAGTACTCGTCAAGCTTCAACCCTTGATTTCTCATCCGATTCAACAGCTGCACCGACTCCGCGGATGGATTGCCGTGGGCCGAACTGAGCCTGATCATTTGATTCCAGGCAGAGGTGCTGGGAGTTGCGATGTCGTCGAAGACTTGGCGAGCGAGCCGGAAGAAGCCGAAGGTGGTATACAAAGAGATGATCTTGGAGAGGAGGAAGCGCTTCTGGGAGAAACCGTGAGTGATGAGCTGGGCGTGAATTTGGGAGAGTTTTGGGGCGGAGTCGCATGTTTGGAGTAGGGAGAAAATTCGGTGTTGAAGAGCTCTCAACGGTAATTGCATCGGTGGCGAAGCGGCGGCGGGAATAAGCGCTTCCTCGCCCAACATTTAAATGTTTCCCTGGTTTGTTTTCTCACATTAATCAGCTTATTTTCCAACGCAAGAAACCCCAAAATAAATTGCTTCTCAAAAGATAAATGGCAATAAAATGTCATTATAAGATGTAATGTTTTAAAAAACGCTACGTGGACACATCAGTGGAGAGGAGCTGCATAGTTGGCCAAAACGTTACCTAGGCGGTCCTAAACGGAAACCTAAATGGGCTGGATGACTAGGCGGGTTGGGACCTAGTTCCCGTGCATAGACGAGGCCTAGACGGGATTTTTAGAACAATGAATGTATGCGAAATATAGATATGCAAATAACCTTAAAATGGGTAATGAGGCTTCATCTAAAACAAATAAAATCTCAAGATGACAATTTTTCCGAACTACAAAACACTTTTCATAGTACTTGAATCATAAAAATATGATCTTGGAGATTCTGAAACACAGTTGATCAAACCTGCAAAACTTTTGGAAGCAGTAAGAAGCTGGCCAAAATACAAAAAGCATTTATTAACAGTGACAGTGATCAATTGAGCATTGCCTACAGAGAGGATTGCTTGCAAAATACTAGCAATCAGCATATTTTAATAACAGGTTTCTTCTAACTTTCTGTATTTGTATTTCCTTATAGTTCATCTTCAATGACACCATGGAAGATCAGAATTTGAGCTCCACACCTAACATGTTTATGAGCCCAAGCTTCATACAGCAACAGCTTCAGGTCTTTTGCTGGTTTTGATCCCCTTAATAGCTGTGTATGAAAATGATAATCCAATTCAAGGTTACAAATTTATCAGAAACATGAAAAAGGTAATTGTACTCATTTGCCTCATGTCTGTACCTGCAGCATAATCTTTAGCTCCAAAAACAGCAGATCCAGCAACTAGAGCATTGGCTCCAGCCTCAATCACCTGCAAAAAGGTAAGTGCACAGATCTAATGTTATATGCTTTCTATGACATATATTTGAAGTTTTGTGATGTTAATTAAAAGTTTAAGACCAAGTTTCAAGTAAGCAGGCAACCTTGTAAGCATTTGCGGGAGTAACTCCACCATCCACCTCAATCCATGGGTTCACTCCCTGCAGCAAAAAAACATCAGTATTTCCAATATGAAGCTCTCATTGAAGACAAATTATGAACTACAGGCAGCAATAACATACCTTCTCTACACACATTCTTCTCAAATCTGAAATTTTCTTTACTTGGCTCTCAATGAAGCTCTGACCACCGAATCCAGGATTCACAGACATAATGAGGACCAGATCAACAACTGGTATCAACATGCAAGAGTTAGGTGAATTCAATGAATTGTCACATATACATTCCAGAATTTTAACAGCATAGTACATGCTTTTTTATAAACAAACACCCATCCACTCCCTTTTATGCATACATTTTTATCAAACTGCTTGACAACGTCTTTATGATTAACATGGTCTACATATATACAATACTTGTAGTTTCAATAATAATTTTCAAAAGACAGGTTTGACCATAGGTATGTATTTCAGGTAAAATTAAATGGAGTTCTGGCAGAAGTTGTGTCGACTAGAAAGAAAATCAAATTACCATCAAGCACATACTCCACTGCACTTAATGGGGTTCCAGGGTTTAGGACAACTCCAGCTTTAGCTCCCAAACTTTTGATCTGTATCACAGTAGATAGAAATGCAATGGCAAAAACTATTAGACTGTACCACTTTGAAGAACGTGAAGTACTAGCAGGAAAATATCTGAATATATTCATTTTTTTAACATATTCCATAAGAAACGAGATCCTAACAACAAGACTTCTGTGTTAGCACGAACAGGATTCACATTAAAACACCAGAATCTTAAATGATACATCCTAACAAATTCACAAATGAAGAAGAGCGTGGAGCCAAAGGAGAAGCAAGTGTTTTTACTTGATTTACGGCACGGTGCAAATGGATGGTGGATGATTGCTCACAGTGAACACTAACTATGTCTGCTCCAGCCTTAATAAAGTCTGGAACCCTTTGGTCAGGCTCAACAATCATCTGCGATATTTTGGTACAGGTTATGTAAGATACCCAGAGAGTATAATATACAGATAGGACAAAAGAGGGTAATTACCAGGTGCACATCTAATGGCAAATCTGTCACAGGGCGCAACGCATCTACTACAAGAGGTCCAATTGTAATATTTGGAACAAACCGACCATCCATCACATCCACATGGATCCAATCACAACCGGCCAATTCAACAGCTTTTACCTTCAGAGAACAAGAGCAGAAACATTGATCATAAATTTCAGAATGACAATCAGGTAAGCAGGCATCTTAAGTGGGTACAGTAGAGATATATATTGACAATCAGCAGATAAATAGAAGCTAACAACAAATAAAATGAAAGTAGAGGATGCTGATTTGTCTATGGCAAAAGACAGTTGAATATTACCTGCTCTCCTAACTTTGCAAAATTAGCAGAGAGAATAGAGGGAGACACTATTATATCACTCTTAGAGAACTTATCCACTCGGGATGTGGCCTTCACCACAGTTTGAACGCTCCTCCTATGACAAAATTGAAACTAGTTGAGAGCGACAATACATGTAACATAATTTGCAGAAAGAGCTTGAAAATTCTGGTTCATATAATGAAATACACCCCTCATTATCACGAAAGCTAATTTCGATGCATCTACTATAAGATAACTCGGTTGGAAACTTAAGGTAGCTTTGACACTGTTAATTTGTTATATGTAGGAAAATACAATGGACACAGAAGCTACATTAACAGATGAGTCACTCTAGTCACAAAAAGGCATAATGGCAGGATTGGTTTACAGATTGAATGATCAAATGTGCCAACAAATGCAGCTACTTGGAAGAGCATCCTTAACATCTAGTAACAGACAGATAATAGGCAGCAGATTTCTGTATTATGTGGAATTGCTAGTCAATTGATGATAGGTAGGGGTCATGCTGCAAATGTTCTTTTGGTTGGAAGATTTAACTCTAAAGTATGCTGTCTATACAATGATTTCCAGTCTCATAAAAAACAAGGTACTAAGTTTCATGCTTGAGAACTAAATCTTTTTACATACAACATGATGTAGCATTTCAACTTGCACATCAACATCAAGATCAAGTGATCAACAGGTTCTGTATTCCAATCCAAAATGACCTTGCAAGTGATATGAATTCAAAGCTTTCAACAGCCAAAATACAAAGCTTATGAAGTTGTTCCATTTTCCCAGCAGATATTGTACTACACAGAGTTCCCTTATCTCATTTTATAATCAGTAATGTCATTGAAGTGATGTTCACCTACTCAGCAGATCAACAAAGATAGAGACTGCATAAATCGTCACCTAAGAATCTAAATCCTGAAATGTCCTCTGAAACACCAGATCACATAAACAGATTTTCTCTATTTCTCAGGCAATTCCGACTACGCTTAACGTAGGAAATTCATCGAACAGATGAAGTGCGGTCATGAAGAAAAGTAGAAAACATAAAACCCAAAATTGAATTAATGAGAAACAAAGGCTCACCTGCCGAAGGTGATTGAAGAAGGGCGGGAGAGAGATGGATTTTGACTGTAAAGCTTAACCCCATGGATCTGCGACTGTAGAGTTGATTGGCACAACGAAGCTGAAGACATCTTGTTCTCTTCCCCCTTGGTCACCCAATCGAGTTGGTGGGTTAAGAGAAATGGAATCCAATTGAAAGAAAAGCCGCCTACAACGGTTGGATTGGGTAGGTGGGAAGAGAGGAGGGAAAAAAGGTTTGGTCGCGCTTACTCTCTGGCTTGTGCCTGCCTCCGCCTTCTATTCAAACTCAACTGTCTTTCTGTGGACGCAAAGGGGTCTCAGGGAAGAAGAACGACTCTGCGATTGACACGTGTCGTCGGATTTTTGGATGGCGAAGATCGCTTATCTGAAATGGTTGGTTTTCTTCGCTCTTGCTGACTAGTGTCTGATTACTAGCAATTGAGGTTTATTGATGTCGGTATTATGCGGTCTACAATTTTTGCATTGCTGTTTAATCTTTTCAGATCGATAACAACTTCAGAATTCAGAATATTCGATTCATTACATAGGATATTTAGTTTTGAGATTATGAAATTCGTTAGCAAATAAGGTAACAAGCCTTTAAAGAACGGATCTTTTTTCATTTGGAAAGATGTTTTCAAGGAAATTTAAAGTAAAAATCACACCATTAATTAGTTTAGTTAGCTAAGTCTTGCACGTCTGGTAGCCTAATTAATCAAATGGCTAATCAATCCCTTGATCTCTCTTAGCTTCCCTTTAATCTTAACAATCACCATCGCCGCCACAAGACCACCCTTTCAACCCGGCCAACGTCGCCACTGCGTCTTGTACAAGTCTTTCTCATGATAGAATTATTGTAGGTCAAGACTTGAAGAGAGTAGGTGGCGGTGAAGACAATGGGATTAGGTTGCATATTAATTCGAGAGCTAGTGAATGTTAATTAGTTATTACAGTACTTATACTAAGAAGATTAAGATGTACACATGCGACACCCATCATTTTTGGTGTGATTTTAGAGGAAGCCCGTCACATTTGAGACAATTAAAAATATTTTTAAACAAAAATGAGAGAAGAAAAAGATATGAGCAAGACCAAACTTATTTATGCGAATGTGGCCTTTCATGAGCTTCATTAGCCAAAGAAGAAGAAAAGCTCACTCCTTGAATACGTAATTAGAACAAAAGGGTAAATCACATCATCAATTGAATTGAAATCGTTGTGATAAAGTAATTCGTTGTTAATATGGCTTGATAAGGTCATGGTAGTGTTAAGGTGCTTTGAATTGGTTGTTGATCGATACTTATTAGGGTTCGGGGACGGAGGCCCTTGGCAGGCGGTTCGGAGCAATGCTCCATGACGGTATACGCTGTTTTATGTTTTTTGGCCATCTTAGAGTTTTAGAGTCGGTATATATAATCTTTATACACCTCAAAATTTTAATATGTCATTAACCTCCATAATAAAAATTTTGTATCTCTGCTCATTGACGTAGCTAACGTATTGTTAATGAACCACATTAAATTTATGTGTCGTTTTTCGTTTGTTATTCTCGTTACAACATGTGGATTAATACGAGCTTATATGAATTGATGTGGTACATACAAATATAATAGCGGGTAAACTACACAAAACCACCCTTATCTTGATTTGTTTGCAAAAAAACCACCCTTTATGTTACTTTTGCATTCAACCACGTACCACTCCAATCTTTTGTTGATGCTTTCGTTAAAAACACACTAGTAAAACATTTCACTAGCTATAGTAGTAGGGTTTAAAAGATTTTGATTGCCCACACGCTTGTAGGTTTCGATTGCTTTCGGATTCAGCAAACTATCAAATTCGGACCGCATAATGTTACGGCCTTCAATTTCTTCGCTTGACTCGGGCCCTTGACGGCTCGTGCGAAGAGCGGTCGTGCTTGAGGGCGAGACCGGGTCACGATTCAGATCGTCTTCAAGCAAGGCGCCTTGTCGGTTGCGCTAGGGTTCGATCCTCCGAGCGATGATCGGAGTTCGTGTGATTGCCATGGGGTCGCGATCGTGACCGCGGGCCTGATCCTTCGAGTGAATATTGGAGTTGCCGCGATCGCTTTGTGACCTGCGATCGTTGAGAGCATCGCGTGCGATTTCGATTTGTGCGGGGACCAAGAAAGGTTGCTTCTTATTTTTCAAGGATTGACTCCAACACCAACTGCGTGGATCAATTGCTCGTTTCCCACGGACAACGCCAACTATTAGTGCACAAAATTCGTCTTTATGCCCTAATGAATGCTCCTCTTGATTCGCCCTTTTGCCTTCCGTTCCAAATTTCTTCTTCAGCCTAGAACCTGCAAAATAATGAACACAGGAGGCGGGATCCCCTTAATCCACCTGACCACCTCTAATGCCTAAGTCAAAAGAGTAGTTTGTCGATTGAACGTCGAGATAAAAGGTAAGACTTGGTAGCGAGTTCAGCGAGTTCTGAATATGTTTACCATACATGACGAGTACATGTATTTATAATGGAAGAAAGGGAGATAAGGGTGGTCACTAACAAACTAGTGACCACCCTAGGGCATCCTGACGGATGAGAATATGCAAACCCAAGACAAGTGCATTTGGTGGTGCCTCTTTGTTTTTCTTGTTGTTCTCAAGATCTCGATTTTTCTCAATATTATTTGTGGAACGTGTGAAATATTTTTAAAACTGAAGAGCACTCATCATTATTTTTGAATGGGCGTTGATTTGAGCAAATTTCGGATTCATTGCTTTTTGAAATCGCAAAATAAAGTTGAAGACGCTGATAAATAAGATTTGCGTTGATATACATTGTACGTAAGACCAATTTAATAATTCAAAGAATGAAACTTGCCTCAAGTTGTAACTCTGACGACAATTAATACAGAATTATACTCCCTCCGTTCTATTCTATTTGTCTTTTTAGATTTTTTCACATATATTAAGAAACTCATTGAAAATATAAAAAATATCATTGAAAATCCAAAATTTTCTAAATGTAATTATCAATTAATTACTAACTACCCTTTATAGCTAATAGAGATAGAGAAAAAAGTCAATATGAACACTTTCCAATATATTAATTAAATAAAAATTCTAAATGGAAAATTTTTGTTGAATAAAATTTTGAGGTTAGAAAGACAAGTAGAATAGAACGGAGGGAGTATTCTTGATTGCTCGATAATAATAATTCGGTCTCATCGATTAAAAAAACAATGGGTAATTGAGGCCATCTTCCCGTAACAAGAATTGAGTAACGAGAGATTGAAGATTAAATCAATTTACGATTTAGAAAAGAAAAATAGACTATCATGCTGCATCTGAAGCACCCGGCTAGGTTTTAATTGAAGCAATAGAATCATTAAACATTAATCATTAAACATATTTCTGTAATTAGGTGTCACTAATTTCGATAAATATAAGCATGTCGATAAGACACCTTTGTGTTTACGTTGCCCGATTAGCACTCCACTTACCGATATATACTGGATGTCGATAAATATACTGGATCTAGTTTTTTTTTTGTGATTTCATCGCGGTTGAAAATTTAAAGCACTCACATGAAGCAGCAGATGGATCATCTAAACAGCCAGGTCCTACTTATTCTAGCTATATTTGTTTGCACCTTAAGCAACGGAGACGAGCATCATTATTTATTAGAAGACGTCAACAATTATAGTATATAAATGTATGGAATAAACCAACGCAGCGTGTCTCACGTATTAGCTACCTCGATCATACGAATGTTGTGAGGGTACGACTCATTAGACTTATATGCTAGGTCACTTACTTACACGAATGATATCAAGTTTATCGGTCCATCAGATTTGAGAAAAAGGTTAGGTACGTACCTAGCTAGAGATAAAGAGGAGCTGGGATATATATATATATGGCTATTGCTAAATTTGAGCAAACGCGAACCGCCTGTCAACCAAGCCACATAAATTTATATATAATATATAAATCCCCATAAAATATATAAAAGTCTATATCTTTTACTTTTCAGCTTCACCGATCGATCTTAGTTCGTATCACCGAAGATTATTGTTTTTTTTATTTAAATTGTTCAATTTAGGGTCCGTTCGACAATTCTTGCTGAAGTTTAGGGTGCTAAAATTTTTCGATGCTGATGCTAAAATTAGGTGTTGAAATTAGGCGTTTATTTTTCAGATAAGCTATGGGGTGCACAGTAAAGATATTTTTATGGGTATTTATTTTTGGAGAAATTACCTAAATGGCATGAAGTATTAATATAATATTGATAAAAATAAAAATAAAAAACCCCATCCCGTAATAAAAAAAAGAAACGATAATCTAGTTCGATAAGGTTGGTGAAGTTGATTCTCTTTTAAGCTCAAGATAAGTCCAATAAGCTTTTATAAATATGTTTTTTTCCAAACACATGGGATGAAACTTATTTTTCTTGAAAAGTGTGTTAAGTCACATAAATTAGTGATAATCTCGTTACCAAACGAGCCCTTAAAATGATTCAGTGAAGTAATTTACTATCAGTAAGTAACGTAAGAATCAGGTGAGATGGACAGCGTAACGTAACCTTATAGATGGATGAGCGATCGGGTGTTGGATGGATCAGGATCAATAGGGATGAAATCATTAGAATGGAGAAACAATTGATAATAATTGGTTGTACACTTGTACAGTTGTACGTGGGTGCTTGATGATTAAAAGGTTGAATTGCAGATAATTAAGCGAATTAAACCCCAATGACTTCCTTTATACTATGAAGCATAATGCTATTCAAAGCTAGCTAGCTAGCTTAGCTATATATAGTTAGATTCGATACCAGATGGAAAGTGGGGCCTGCCTTGTAGGAAATTGCCAGCTGGCCGGGCCGGGTCGGGTCGGGTCGGGTCTACATTAATAGTGTTAGAGCCAGGCTGGTTACCCCCAAAAGCCAGGTGTATTAAATTAATCTAGCTAGCTAATTAATGGTACTAATTGTTGAAAAATATGGGTACGTGTCAGACTGATCATGCCAGTAGATCAATGATTGTAAAGCTAAGGAGCTAGGTCTAGATTCTCAAAACAATCAAAGGTTATGTCTTTTCATACTATATAGGATCTTCATCGACCGACCTTTCATGTCTGTGTTAAATGATGTAGTCATCTCAATTCAACAGTAACCTAGATGACCAATCTCGCTTGATGTGAGTCTAGGAAGCAACTCCAGATCGATATCATTAAATACCGAGTATGGAATACAGAGTCGATCTATGCAAGTGTGAAATGTCTCATCTTATTGACAAATGACCATCAAGCTAGTCTTTATAGATCATGATGTAAAAACCATTTTGAGAGGATGATTTTTTTTTTTTTTTATTTAGGAGGATGGTTTTCTTTTCCAAAACTTTCTTTTCTACTTTGAAGTAGACTCCGTATTACTTTGAACCAATCACCATTTGATAAATTGGAATGTGTTGTTAGGTTTTATAAAACGTTTGTCCAAGAATTTGGGTTTAAATCTATCTGAAAATGTGTGTGGAATTGTGGAAAGGCTAAATTGGAACAATCGTTCTTATTAAGAACTTCTGCAGTACCCGGTCGGAATATAAAGTGACTTTGGCCGATCAAACCGGACGAAAGATAAAAAAAAAAAGAGTATATTACTTTGGAATGTCAACAGATCTATGCGATATATGAGTTATCAGGTTGTTTTAATCTTATTGATGAAATTCAATAGGTCGATTGATAGGTTGTTTTGTCGGTCTGAGCACACAAACGTTATAAGTTCAACATATAAATCTAATAGATTTCATCTAGACAATATAATGAGTAATTCACTAACCTAGCTTGTATATAAACTCAGATTTAATTTTAATTAAATCCCATTTGAAAATCTATCTTTCACACACACTCTCACGAGGCAATTAACTGGCCTAGTTGTCAATTAACACCAATCCTTAAGATTGATAGACCCGTTAATAATGTCTTATGGTGCAACAACATCTAAGAATGTCTTAAAACTGTTAGCCAAAGGATTGGAGCTAGAACATTCCATTATGGCGAGCTAGTCCAAACAAATCAAAAAATTAAATTAGACGAGATCTAACTCCGATACTATGAAAACGATATGTTGGTGGTCCAATTACCGAGAAATTTGTTCATCCTAGCACACATACGCTATAAGCTCAACATACAATTTCATTATAAAACTAACCAACAATAGAATGATTAGCACACTATATTTTAATTTTTCAAATTGGAAATTTGTTTTCCACACTTGTGTATGAATGTATATGATGGGTGATGGATTATACATTTTACTAGACTTTGAGTTAGGGTTTTTTTCGTGCCCAAGGGTGAATGCCACTATGCCATATCGACTTTTCATGGGCTCCAAAAACTAAAACACCAGAAATTGTGCCCTGAAATTCGAATCGGATCATTTGACACGTCTTGACCCTACTGTCAAACTAAAGATCGAGCTAGCATGGAATATATATGATTATGGACTTGTTGACACATGAAAACAAAGAAATCATTATAATTTTGTATATTACCCCGGCACCCTTGGCTTGATTCCTCATGAAGAACCGGTCATTAATATGATTATGATCAAATGTATAATTCAAGTGGCGACATCGATCTATCTTCTCATTATAAATAGTGTACATCTATATCTGAGAATTGACAAGCGGGCCCCTAAAATGGACAAAATTTCAATTACGTGCGCTGTCTTCTTGTTTTGTTATTCGTGGGACTCCTCCATTCGCCCTTTTTTCCCCTTTAAGAGGAATTTTTAATCGATTATTGTGATTTGGTTATCCCTTTCCTCCCATTTGTAGCCGTCGGGTTATATCACAATTATCAACTCTAAAGCATGATTAAGGCAAAAGAAATTGCAATTATAATATATTACTATGTACTATAATAGTTATTTCAATCGGTTCATTATTACAAACTTAACTGATAAAGGGGATATATTCGCGACATGACCCTAAATTCAAATTCCCTTTTTCACGTTATAAAAAACAATCATATCAATAAAACGATCAATGTAATTCCATTTGCTGATTTTTTAGTCAGATTAGTTTTAATGAATCAATTGTTCTTATAAGTTAATTAATTAGTACGTCTAGTATTTGGTCACTAACGAAAACTTGTGAACTCAACAGGAGACCGAGGTTTGATTAATGAAGCATTTTTGGCTTTGGAGAAAATTAACTTGATTAATTTCAAAACATGAGAGAAGAGAATCTTGAATTTACCAAATATCAATATGTGCAAGTCATGGAGAAAGGGTAGGTTTCAGTCCTCAACACTTGAATTTCACTTTTCACATACACCATCTTTTGACACCCCAAAAATGGAGCTTTCACATAAAGATTTTATAGTTTGACTTGAATGTCGATATCTTAATTTTTAATTAGCTTTTGTACATTGTTAGGTCCCAATGAATGTGATCCAAGGGAATGTACCGCGTGCTTTGATATCATGACACGTCATTTCACATGTACAAGTTCGATTCTTTTTACTCCCGATCATTCAATTGAAATTAATAAAAGTGTCATACAATATTGCTATCTTTATTTCTCGTATTGGCTAATATAGAGAGAACACCATATAAAGAACCCAGAGTCATAAGCCTTATATATACATTTAGCTTAGGATCTAGCATGCTTTATTGTAAGTGCATGAATTTGCTCTTATCATCTCGATTTGGTCTTCTTAAATCAACTTTCAAATTAAAACCTAAACTTTAGAGAATGAGTTCGGGCTTTTGTATCATAATCCACCTAATCAGTTCGTTATTCAAGTGAAAATACAATGTATTTGTTTTTGGTGGGTAGGAGGTACTTAGACTATTACAATTCAACTAGAGATGAGGAATTTAAATTTGTAACTTAATAATGATCACGGATCAATGTTATAACCTACCAGGCAGGTGAGGCTTGACGAATATAATAATAAAAATTAAAAAAACTTCAAATCTTATTTATAGTAGAAAAAGAAAATTAGCCTAGCTTGCTCGTCATGCCAACCGCTTTTTTTCCGTTATTTCTTCATTTTGTAATATTTATTAATTCATTTTTCATATTTTTCGTTTAATTAAATTTATTCTCTCTCGTTTATCATGATGGTTAATTGAACATGTTGTCACATTTCTTCACTTTTTTTCCTTCTAAAAAGTAATGTTGTCCATAGATCCTAATTATATATTTTTAATGATACAAGTATAGTAGCTAGAAACTAGACAGAACACATATGTATGGCAAATTAATTACACATAAACAATGTTTATGAGCAAAACATTGCTTTGGGTTGTGGTGTGGAAGATTGAAAACCAAGTTACCCAAACATTGAATTATGGGAAAAAACAATGCATGCATAGAGATTCCTCCATCCCAGCCAGGATGCATGTGAAACAAATTTTCATTCAAATTAGAAGATTTCAATTGATTTATTTCAGGACTTTATGTTACAATATCCAATAGTAGAAGATTCCAATTCAATTACTTCAATTATTATCTTGGTAGAGTGTAGTGCAAATTACCACCATTTAGCTAGCTCGAAACCCTAAGTTAAAAACAACACAACATCCCTTTTGGCCCTTCAAGATGAGTTGTTTTCTCCCATGTTTAAGTATTCTAGGTGTTAATCATGTCACAACTATACTTATATTATGCATAGGATATGGCCATGGCCCCCACATGAACATTTTAGTCAATTGTGATTTTTTTTTTTTTGAGAAATGTTCAATGCGCATAACATTCTTTAATAACTCAACTATTAAGTCCACCCTCTTAATTAGCCTTCAAGATTACACGCTCCTAGCCCAACTAATTAAGTAATTAATCCCCTTGAATATATATTGGTATTAGTTACCCATCCATTTGATTGATAGAGTTTGAAACTTTACTTATTATCACATGACTAACTTGTTCAATTTATCAACAAAAAAAGAAACGCGTTTACTCTAACTTTATGTATCATAAAAATTAAGTATCTATAAAAAGCATGATTATCAATCAATATAGTGACACGTACAATTTATAATGAAAAAACATTAGCCATTAGTAACGGCCTTGGAATTGCATTAAAATGAGGAGGAGATAAAGCATAGATTAACTCACAAGGCCAGTCACTTCAGAAATGGCATTGTCGATCACCAAACTTTATCTTATGATGGTGCCAAATACATGCACCCTATTATGTGTAGGAAGAATCGTTATATGAAGATATTAAATGGTAAAAGTTAAAACTAAAAGTCAATTGCCAATTATCTGTAAAGTCCATTTGATATTAACCCTCGGAGTCGGAAGCATACACAAAAAGGAATGAAATTTAATCCACTTTGATATCAATTTAGGGCTGCACATTATCTGTGGAAAACCGAACTACCCGCTTCACCCGATCCAATTATATGGGTGAAAAACCGTAATGAAGTGGGTAACGGGTGGATCAGGTGACGGGTAAAATGGGTCACAGGTCGGATATGGGTGAAATTTTACACCCGTTTAACCCGACCAACCACCCACCACCCGTTTCACCCGTCTTCCGCCCATAAAAATTTATCCTAAATTAAACTTAAGTTTTTTTTTCTAAAAGAAATTTGGGACTTGGGAGCTTTTTGAAAAAAATTCGGATTTTTTTAAAATATTAAAATTATATGGATCCTAAAGGCTAAATCTCTAATAAAATGTCATTACGATAATGCATGTAAACGTTTTTCTAAGGGGTTTGAATGACCTAGCTAGAAACTTGTTTTAATGAGAAGAAGTTAATGATTACTGTTGGAACTTAAGCAAATGAAAGATATAGAAATTTGTGGGTCAATATATGTGAATATTTACGGGTAAAATGTTTGATAATATTTTAGATATCACTTCAGTAGGTAGATTGTTGCATTAACTTTCTTTATATTAATTTTGAAATTTTATAAAATTTTATTACTCGCAGGTGACGGGTCACCCGACTCACCCGCGGGTGACGGGTGGATCGGATATGGGTGAAAGGTTCCGCATGTAATGGGTGGGTCGGGTGATACAATTTATTTCGCGGGTTGGATGGTGAAAGTGCTCCACCACCCATAACCCGACCGATGACTAGCCCCTAGATATCATTATATATGAATTAAAATTTTCACATACTTATTTTCGTGTGGCTAAATGATGAACAAATGGAATAATTATAATGTTTTGAAACCCACTAAAATATGAAAATGAAATGATTTCATTCAAAGTGGATCATAAATCAATTTTCACATCGACTTGTCATCCTTATTTTTTTACTCAGTTCTATTTCTACCTTTCTTTTGTGATCTTGTCTTGATTAACTTTACAAGTGTATGTATATTTATCTATTTCATATAGAAAGATGATGAGAAACTTGGCAACTCCTTGGTGAACAGAGGCCCCACAAAATGAACTGAAAAGGGGAGAAAAGGAATAATCCCCAACAGAAAGAGAAAAGCAAGTAAAATGGTTTAAGAAAGAAAAAAGCAAGGATCAGATCAGAGTGAACAACTGATTATATCTTCTGAGTGATGCAACCACATCAGCAAAATACCAGAGTTCTTCCCAATGCAAATCCTACCAAAACAAAAGATAACAGAATGCTGAGCTTAGTAGACCCAAAGATTGCTTGCCAAATGGATCCAACAACATCACAATTCATCTCTTACCTCATAATAAATTTAAGGCTAAATTATACTCCCTCCGTTTCACAATAGTTGTTCATATACACTTTTTTTCTTGTTTCACAATAGTTGTTCATATAATTTTTTTTTCCACTTATATCCCTAATAATTACACCATATTAATTATATGCACTTTTCCCAATGCAACTTTTAGAGTATAAAGTAGCTTTTAATAGGGGTAAATTTGGAAAAATTTTCCCTCCTTAATATATGTACAAATTTGTCTAAGAACAACTATTGTGAAACGGAGGGAGTACTTCAGATGGGTTTATAAATTCGAATATATTACATAAAAATTGCTGAAAATACTAGATCTTTTCAACCCTATTCCTATCTGGATTCAGTAAAATCTGCACAACAAGCTTAATCAAAGTACCATTCATTCATCTTCTTCAATGACAATGATTTAAGAAATCCTTTTTATCAATATTATATTTGAATAATCCATCTGCTAGAGCTAGACTACTTCTTTCATCTTCTAAGCCACACTCTTGCTGATTCTTCAGTACTCTCAGATACTGAGCTGATGGTGGTGGCTGCTTCAGTAGTCCAAAAATGATTCAATGTCCACTGGTCCACCAGAAGTAGATGGACCCTCGTGATAATCATCAAACGGGGCCCTTCCCAAATCATAGTTAGACACCACAGACGAAATCTCAGCGTTGATCTCATTGGACAAGCATGCATCCTGCGACAAACTTACTGTTGTTCTCCCCATGTCCACCTCTGTTTTCATCATCCCCTGTTTCGCCCCTGTTCCTCCATTGTTCCCAATTATGCACCTTAATACATCGTTTTCATTGTAAGCCCCAGCTGGGTAATTCGGATCCGCCCGAAATTGGTTCATTTGAGGTGTGTAAAACGGGTTCGGGTTCGGAGCTTGATTTCTAGGGTAAAATCCTTGGGAGAAGTAGGGATTGGGGGTGTTGAAGCTGCTAAAGATTGAATCTTGACCTTGTAAGGATATCCCTTGAGGGATAATTGGGTTGCTGGAGAAGCAGGGCACGTGGGGTAAATTGGATGCAGTGAGTTTGGTTTGATTTTGATCATTGAAAGGTGATGATGACTCCATTAATGGCGGGAGGTTGGAGGAGCAGAGCTCGGCGTCCGGGAATTGGATTTTCTTTCCAGGAGAGCTCTTCTCAAAAACCCTGCAGATCACCCATTCATTCTGTAGAAGAAGAAGATTAGATCAGATGAGATGAAAAAAGAGGGGAAACCAGAGGATTTGAAAAGGGTAATTCTGTAATTTTGTTACCTTTGAGGGGAGGTTTTGGAGAGAGTTTTTGCCTTCTAATCTGTATTCATGCATGACCCAGTTGGATTTCTCTCCTTTGGGAGCTCTGCCTGTGTAGAACACCAGAGTTTTCTTCATACCCACAAGGAATTTCTCTTTGTAAATCTCCTTGTCTTTGCCTGTGGCTTTCCAATAGCCTGCTTCTGTTGCCCTGTTTGTCCTCAATCCAGTTGGGTATTTTCTGTCCTTCATACAGAAGAAGTACCATTCCTTTTCTCCCATTTTAGCCCTCTCTGAATCAGAACAATACACAAGAAACAATAATCAGTAAAACCCATATGAAAATGAAGATTGAAAAAAAGAAAAAAAAAATGAAGCTTTCTTTCTTACTTGGTAAGTCCCAGGGTTCACACTTGTTCAAATCCACCTCTCCAATGGCTCTAGCAGAGAAATTGTTGTTGAAGACTTTGGGGGAGAGATAGTATGTGATGAGCTCTTCATCTGTGGGGTGGAATCTGAACCCAGCTGGTAAATCCATCTGCTCTTCTTCCTCCCCATAAAACACAGAAGAAATATTCTCCATTTCCATTTAAATTCAGACAGAAAATCCTCAAAAAGAACAAACCTTTTCAGATCCTGACTGGTTTCCTATTATAAGCCCCCTTTCCTTCTCAAGAAGGGCGTTGATCAAAGCAGAAATGAAAATAAAATAATCAATTCACAAATTACAAAAGCTGAAGAATCTATAGACTTCTTCAATTTAAGAAGGGGAGAGAAGTTTCTCAGAGAAGATGATGAGCTGAAATGAGTTATATAAAAAATGAGCTGAAAATCAAAATGAATGCTTAGGAAGAATGTTATGAAAAAAAATTCACAAACCAGAGAGAAACGCCCCCTAAATACTGATTTGGGGGTGGAGGATGAGAGAGAGAGAGAAAGATACGTGGGATACAAGGAAACCTAGGGCTAAGATTGTTTTCCTTATTTTATTATTTTAATGATTTTTGTTTTTGTAAATCTAGCTCTGTTGAGGGCTTATTTTTATTTTTGAAGGTTTTTCTGACATATTCCAGTTGCATTTTGCATTTTGTTATTACAAAAAAATTTGGGCAGAATATATCAACAGACCCTGTACTTACACTTTTTTTCTTATTGGACCCCTGTATTAAAATTTTTTTAAACAGATTCCTGTACTGCCCCCAATTTTACCTATTAAACACTTTTAATCTTATTCTCCTTCCAGTGTACATCACACGCCTTATGTGTCGTGTTATTTTGCCAAATAAGCCAAAATGGTCAAATACGTACATGTTATTTTGCCTATTGAACACTTTCAAGTCTTCACGCGCCTTATGTAACATGTACGTATTTTGCCAAAATAACATGTACGTATTTGACCATTTTGGCTTATTTGGCAAAATAACATGACACATAAGGCGTGTAATGTACACTGGAAGGAGAATAAGATTGCAAGTGTTCAGTAAGCAAAAATGGGGGCAGTACATGGGTCTGTTTAAACATTTTTTAGTAAAAGGGTCCAATAGGAAAAAAAGTATAAGTATAGGGGTTTGTTGATGTATTCTGCCAAAAAAATTGACTTTAAAGTCACCTATTTAAACAAAATTTTAATGAAATGGCTGTATTAATTTAAAAGAAAAGGAAAAATAGAAGAACTCAACGAAATTAATTAGTTGCATATTGTAATAAAATATTGAATTAACAAGCAAATGAAGTCATGAAAACATCAGCAAAATTATATAGGACAAAAGGGGGAGATCCAGGCGCTTCCATATTCTGTTGGGTTTGTTCATATGGATGCCAAATCATCTAAATATATAGACTTGATTAATTAAAAATTATAATAATAAAATAAAGTAGTGTGTACGGTTTAATAAGGATTAATGAGATTAATGTGCCATGTTGGCAACCATGGATTGGATATGTAAGTAGTACACAAATCTTAAGTTTTAAAGTGTGCCCAATATTAAAGAGGTAATATATTTTTTTTAATTATTCGTATATAAAATTTAAATCCACGTTCTAACCCAAAAAATCTAAATAAATGGGACTGCAAAAATGCTATGCTGCTAAAATAGAGGGAGTCTTAGTCTTTAAGTAAGGCCATTGAGCAAGGATATCAACACAAACAAAAGAAAAGGGGCTGCAGTTTGGCACACTATCAGAACTAGTAAAGAAGCAGGCGCTGGTTTTGTAAACCCTTCTGGTTTAAAATAATGGAAAGAGTTTTACCCATCGATGTGAGAGTAGATTCCAATAAATATACTCAAGTGGTAACTAAGTTGGTCTTGTTAATAGTTAATATTTTTTGACAGATCTAATTTTTCAATCTCTTTATACTTAACTCGTTTTAAAGGATTATTTATATCTCATTCATTTTATCTAATATTCATTTTTTTAATAAAAAACGAACGTGAACTAAACATATTCTTATACCACGTTAAATTTTAATGGATCAACATTATACTATATTGTCAGATTTTTTAACCATTTTAAATATAAGATCAAATTTACTTTCTAACCAAAAAAATCAAACCACTAGATAGAATTTTGCCTCCTATACATTAGTGGTATTATCTACACTGAGAGAATTTGAGGTGTCCACATTTATTTCTTAACCCTTGCTTTATACAAACGCAAATCTTGGAGAATGAGAAATCGCTAACACGAAACTCTAAACACAAAAAAGCTGGAACTCCACTAGATTGAAGAGAAAATTTTATATTTAATCAATGATAAGATATATTTTTAAGGCTTATCTTATTTATAGATAAAATTATTAAAGGTATAAAGATAAACGATATAAAATCTAGAAATTATGAAAAATCTTGAAATACTTTAAAATCCTAATTTAAATCCGAAAACAATTTAAGATTCCCGAAAAGTGTCGGAGGTCTTGGCCCTGAGTCTTGCTCATTACTGAATTCCCTATCCGGAAAGGTATAACACAACTCAATCGCACATCAGACGATCGAAATCACTTTTACCGATCGAAAACGTAATTTCCGACGGTCTAGCTCCTCTTCTATCCGCACTGGACATCCTATCTACATCAGTCTTTTTTACTTTTCTCGTGTCACTCCGCACAATCTACTCCTCTTGTGTTTCTTTAATTTCGGTTTAGCACCATTAGACATTCTTTGTTGATTATTGCTTTGTTGTTTGTTTTCTCATACTAGTTTATATAGTTAATTGAGTTTTTCAACATTTTGATTTACCAAGTCTCTTTATATATCAAGTTTTTTGCTAATAAAAAAAGAGTAGAAGCTTAGAATATACCTTAATACTTTATTATTTGTGTAATCCTTGATTAACAATATAGATTGACATGCCTTTATCGACTTTACGAACTTGGTTGATACTCGGTAAATAAGGTTTGGGAGTTGGGACTTTTCGTTTTAATTCCCTCCATTCCCTCTTGTACTGGTCGTATGTGTGCATAGAATCATTAATTAATGCCTTGCTTAAACTTGATATTAATGTTGGTTAGTGAATAGTGACTCATATTAGTCATATATACACCAACAAGCATGTAGCGTAGTGGGAAGGACTACACTTCCTTTCGTTGAGGTCGAGTGTTCGATTCTCTATGAACTTGTTGGGAGAGAAGATCCCACCCAAAATAAAGGGGCTTTCGCGAGACTCGAACTCCAGACGTAGGCATTTGATAGAGCAAATCTCTCCGCTGAACTGGGGTGACAATGACAAAAAAAAAATATTAGTCATATATACGTGTTAACGTTTGATTATTATAAAATTAGTAAATAAAGAATTTATATAGGAAGTACTATAATTTAATAAATAATTTAGGTGGAAGATAAATCACTGTTAGCATTAATAAACTACTCCAGCATATACTAGCTTAGTAGCTTGTACTGGTGTTATACAGTTTCTACTTACTTTTTTTTTGTTTTAAGTTTTTTTTTATAGGTAGGTATTAAGAGTTTAAGTAGCGTAGCTTAAGCAACAGCTAGCCTAGTAGACTATAGAGTAAGTAGCCTGTGATTCATCTGGTGTCGATACCACTTTCAACAATGCCATATTGCCATCTACTCTAAAATGACAAATATTATACAACAGAGGGGTATTTTTTTTTATATCTTTTTACTTTTTAATTAGAAAAAATTTACATGCATATAAAATGCCCTGTAGATGGAGAGGTTGAAATAATTTGGCAGTTGTCACGACGGATTTAGAATTGTTTGAAATAAGGGGTAAAAACAGAGCAATAGATTAATATATCGAGTTAGTATATAAAAATTAATTTTGAACAAATTATGATAGTTTATATTATCAAATATTTCAATATTAATATTAGAAAATTCAAATTTCTTATCGAACCCATTAATTAGATTAATTAATTATTAAGGATGTAGACTTAGCAAATTAATTATTCCCTTCGTACTTGTCGTTTTAGACTTAAACTAATGATGATGCCCGTGCATACGCACGGGTAGACCTGTCAATCGGGTCGGGTCGGGCGGGTTCGGGTTCGATTATTTCGGGTTCGGGTTGAATCGGGTTCGGTTTCGTTATGGGTCACGGGTCAATCGGGTCGGGTTGTAACGGGTTTTCGGTCGGTTCGGGTTGACCACCAGGTCAAAAAATCCTTTTTGTTTATGATTATTAAAATCAATTTATAATTAAATAATATTATTTAATTATAATATATTATTTTTCTTTATTTTAATAATAAATTATATTATAAATTTTAAAATAAATTTAAAAAATCTATAAATATACTAAATCGGTCAACCCAACGGGTTTTCGGTTTCAACCCAACGGGTTTCGGGTTCTATCGGGTTCGATTGATTTCGAGTTTCGGGTTCAAATTTTCGGGTCTTGACCCTAAAATTATCGGGCGGTTCGGGTCGGGTTAGCGGGTTCGGTCAACTTTTGACAGCTCTACGCACGGGTAATGTTTATCGTAAAAATATATTGTATTTTTTTTACAGTTTTTAGTTATGTCATTTTACTTGCTTATTTGGTCAACTTACGTTTTTTTATGTCTTTTTTATGTTGTTGGACCGTTAGAATCTTCACATCAATAATCCAAGCTAGTCATGACTCAATTTTTTATGAATTATAAAGATTTCATAAGAAACTCAAAAGGTCTTTCTAATGAAAGTATAAACCACCTAAGCTTGAATTTAGTTATTACACTATAATTCAAAAAACATACATTAAATTCAATGAATAATATTTATTATAATAAAATATGTAGCTTTAGTTTATTGAGGTATGTATAACCATGCTAATATATATAACTATGAATTACTTTGAAATAATTTATATGTATATTCTTATTCTTATAGTGGATATGTATTTTTTTCTCTTTTTTCATCATATCTTTTCTCTTCAAATCTTTTAAAAAATGGAAGCATCCAATTAAAAAACTATATGAGCGGACATTTTGACATTGGAATTTTATAAGTCACAACTTCTCACATTATTAATTGGGTTCATTGTAAAAATTTATTTTTTTATATCTATTTTTTTTCTTTTTTATTAAATTATTTATATGGTATTAATTGTGAGTTTGGTAGTAAAAGAATAAAATTTTATTCTTTATATTATATAGATAGATAGATAGATATAGATTATAGATACATTGATAGAATTTATTTTTCCTAAAAGGAACTAACAAAATATTTGGAGTTATGATACTAACTTAGTAGGAAGAAAATTAAATAAATATTAATCTTGGATGCTACAAAAATTAAATAAATATTAATCAAAATAAAAAATGTTAATATCAATTCTAATATCAATTCCAATACCAATTCATAACAAATATATCAACAAAATTGAACAATTCATAGACAAAGACTAAAAAAGTGTAATTTAGATGTGTTATCTAAGAAAAATAATCTAGCCAAAATATAAGAAATTAGTTAAAATACAAAATATACAAACTGTTGTTTACAATTCGTAAAATATATATTAATAACGGAATAGAGATGCTTAATCTAACCTTGCTAGTTTGCTATGGAAAAAACTAACCAATGATGAAACAAACTAACTAATTCTGTTTTGTTGGTGTATTCTACTTTTTATAGTGTGTCTATGTATGTTTATAATCTCTTTATTTGCCCTCCATAATTAATCTTATAATTAATTAGGAGTTTGAGAATGAGAAAATGAATGATCATTTTATAGACTATTGGTCTTCTTGGTTAAGAAAATGAATGGTCATTTTATAGACTATTGGTCTTCGTGGTTTAATTGTAGGATTAGACCTTCATATTAACTTTTAAATTTAATTAGGAGTTTGAGTATGAGAATAATCAATTAGGAGTTTGAGCATGAGAAAATGAATGGTCATTTTATAGACTATTTATATTCTTGGTTTAGAAAATGAATGATGATTATATAGACTATTGGTCTTCTTGATTTAATTGTAGAATTACACATTCATATTAATTTTTAAATTTAATTAGGAGTGTGAGGATGAGAAAGGGATTGGTCAATTTATAAGCTATTGATCTTCTTATTTTAATTGTAGAATTAAATTTGATCTTATCTAGTTTTTTAGGGGTATAGAATGTGAGGAGATAGACAAAATTATTGTAATAAATTTGATCTTATCTAGTTTTTAAGGGGTATGGAATGTGAGGGGTCAAATAAAGGTTACAAAATTGAGGAGTTAGAAAGGTGGCAAATGAAAACATCTCTGTATTATTTTATTTTTTATTAAAATTTCTCATTTCTCATTTTAATATAATAATATAGATGAAACTTTATATATATTTATAAAAAATAAAATATAATTTAAGATCCAAAAATTTTAATTTATTGTCAATTGTAAGAGAGGTTGAATGACTTACGCTTAAAATTGTATCAATGGGGTTTATTTTTATCTTTTCCTTAATTATAGAGCTCATCATAAATGGACAAATGTTATTTTTTTATTTTATTTTTTAAGTTTCATTGGATACTTATCGTGAATTTGTTAAATAGACTAAATGTCAATTGCATGAGGGGTTAAACCAAAGGTTAATTGCAAGAGAAATTAAATGATTTAAGTTTTTAATGTACTTTTTTTCTTTTTTTAATCTCATTATTTTATTAGATGCTTTGGTCATTAATTGGCCAAATTTTTCTATTTTATAATGTATATAGAATCTTGTTTAAAAAAATTGTGCTTTTAGATACAATTGTTCTACTTTAACCATTACATTTAATGAAAACAAAAACTAAATTTATTCCATTTTCATTTCCAATGTATAAAATTAACATTTAATTAAGGAATATTTTGTCCAATTCAAAATTTTTGTAATATATTTGTTCAACTCTAAAAAACAAGTAGAATTGAAGGGAAGGAGTACTAAATATTTCTTAAAAACGTATCAACAACATCCGACATCTGATTGACTTATCAAATTGTCAAATATTTCAACTTCCCCACAAATTAATTAAATTACAACTTGCAACTTAACAAATTAATACACAAATTGGGGTAAATTGAGATTAGGGCTTACCACAATACCATAGACGGTGGCTCGTGCATGCCTCCACCCGACACAGCTTGTGCTCATGCCTCGTTTGCTGCTAATCGCCAGTCTCGACGAGCTCTTGCTCGCTCCTACCTCTTAGTTATCAATTGCGAATTAAGTATTGAGGACTGAATCAGAACCATCTGTAGGCTCCGCCTCTTCCTCCTCTAGACCTCCTTACCTTCCATCGCTTGCCTTCACCTGCGCGCCCACCTTGTGGTGGTTATTCCAAAAAATTTCTTCACTCTTGGGCCTTTAGTATGTAAATTCATCGCTCCTCTGACCGGATGTGGGAGCGACCGCCCCGCGTAAATCCGCCCATGGAAGTTGGACAAGTCAACAAGTGTACACAAACATTAAAAAAACTCCAAACGAACAAAAGAGAATCCTAACAAATGATCAAAAGCTAACAAAATATGAAATGCTTGAGCCAAGCATTACATATAACAACATTGTCAATACGCAGAAAAATGTTAACTTCATCTAAAAAATACTCAATAAATCATCAATTAGGGCTGTAATTGAACCGAGTTGAGTCGAGCTTTGAGTTGCTCAAGCTTGGCTCTGATAAAAATAGGCGTGCTCGAGCTTGAACGCGAGCTTGGTTCAAGCTTAAAATCTTGTTTAAGCATGGTTCATTTAAATGTTCACCGAGCTCGAGCTTGTTCGCGAACCTCTCATTTAGTTTCTTCGAGAGACAAATCCATGAATAACTCGTTTACTTGATCAATTATACAAGTAAATGAAACTAAAATTTAAACTACGTGGTTTGAGAAACACCACCAAAACTATGTAATTTAACATAAACGACGAAATACATCTACATGCCACTAAACTTGCACACTTTTGTCAACCACCACCCCGTACTTTGCGAGTTTCAAATAAACACTTCAACTTTACATTTTGTATATATGCCCTATTCCCCCTACCCCTACAATCCGTCCGATGCTCGCTCATAGATAGACTAAAATGTGGCAAGTTTTAAATATTTAGAAATTAGAAATTGAAGGTAATAATATTATTCTTATTAATTGTCTTAGAAATTTTTTTTATGAAAAATTAAGATGCTTGTGTCGGATATTAGACTACAACTTATCGTATTTTCAAATACTATCTTTAAATATGTTTCAAGAGAGTCTAATCGTGTAGTTGATAAAATTGTAAAACTTGCTCATATCTATTTTGTCAAACAGTTGGATATTCACTCAGAACTTAATGCTCTCATTCGAAAGATTGCTATTTGAATCAGGTAACATTTCTCGCTTCCAAAACTTTACCTAATAAAAAAATAATCAAAATGTAAGTTGGATAAACAAAGTTTTTAGTATTATGTTCGATCAAATACTTTATTATATAAGTAGAGGATTTGAATCAAATGAAAATGAGGTTTATCATGAAAACTAGAAATGAATCTAGACTATCCGATTAAAACACTAGAAATGAATCTAGGCCATCCTCTTAAAAAAAAATTAAAAATTATTTTGTAAGTCTTTTTACGTATGTAGAATGATATAAATGGAGTATGAACATAAGGCCATAAATCGTGACCAAGCAATACTAATATGTGAACTTACCTATATTAAATGTGAACGTATACTAAATTTTCTAAAAGTTAAAATGTGGTTATATGTGAACAACCCTTGTAATAATGTGAACATGTGTATAAAATAGGCCGAATACATAAATAGGTCCCTGAACTTTGACGATTTTGGTATCCATATTCTTGTACTTTAAGAGTTTCAAATAAGTCCTTATACTATACATATTTTTGTCATTTAAACACAAAATTCCGATGTGGCAAAACGCGTGTTGGTCACTTTCGTATGTGCGCGTGCAAAATTGATTTGATTCATTGACATAGATTTTTCCCCCTTTTCATTTTTTACAAATTTTTAATAATGTCAAAAATATAAAAAAATTGGGCATAAATCCGATTTTTTTTTTTTGATAAGGAAAGAGTTTAGGTCGACCACTAACAAGCTAGTGGTCGCCCTAGAGCATCCTGATGGATGAGGGTAAGAAAACCCGAGTCAACTGCAAGCGGGACGGAAGAAACACATCGGAAGGAACCAGCGATGAAGTCAGCCACATAATTGCACTCACGAAAGACATGAGAGATACTCCAATCCTGAAACCGGGCAAGCAAGCAATGGATATCCGAACGCAACACCTCAATTTCCCACGGGCAGCGCCAGTCACCAAGAACGGCCTTGACCAGCTGCAAATTGTCGCCTTCGATCTGGATCCGGGGAATGCCACGTCTGATGGCCTCAAGAAGTCCCTGGCGTAAGGCGATGGTCTCGGAGATCAGAACAGACTGCTGACCAATCAGTCCTCCGTCGAAGTAGATGGGGGAGCCTACAGAGTCCCTAAGGATGAATCCAAACGAGGCCACGCCATCCGAACACACTGCACCATCAAAATTCAATTTAATGTAGTCCCTCTTGGGTTTTGTCCATTTGTTAAGTCTTCTTTCTCCTCTAGCGCTCGCATGGTGAGTACGGGGACTAGGGGAAACTGGGGCTACAACCATTTTCCATTCTTTAACCTGATTTCGCGTAAATTCGCTAATGTTATTAGCATTGTTCAAGTTTGTTCCGTTGTTGTTGTCGAACACTCTTTTATTTCTAGAGTACCATAGACTCCACCAAGTGTTGGTGAGGAGTTCCATTTCCTCTTTAGTCGCCATTGTCCTAATTTCCTCTAGGACCTGGTGAGGTTTTTTGTCGTCCGGGATCACTTGGTCGGTAATCCAACGTAGTTTTGTGCTAACGACGTTAAGAGTTTCCCTGGTAAGGGGACATGAAAGTAGGATGTGGTTGGTGTCTTCAACCTGGCTGTTGCATGCTGCGCAACCCTGTGGTGCCGGTATGTGGTTAGCGACAAGCCTCGATTTAGTTGGTAGGCCATTCCGTGCCACTTTCCAGAGGAAGTTCTTCATTTTGGGCGGTATATTGAGTTTGTTGATCCATTCTAGGTTAATTTTGGGTTCTCCTTTGGATTGGTGGATCCACTGAATGGTTGAGTGGGTAGAATACCATCCATTTTTACTGGGTTGCCAGTACAACCTGTCCGGCATTTTGTTTATGGGGTTAATAATTTTCGAGATCTTGCATAGGGCGTCATTGTTAACAACTTTGTCTAGTTTTTCAAGGTTCCAAGAATTGTCCTCGTGGAGGTAAGAGTCTACCGATTCATCCCAATTAATAAGGGTTTCGACTTCAGTCTTTGGTTGAAGGGGACCATTTCCGATCCAATTGTCTTTCCAGAACCGAATAGTTTTTCCGTCTCCCACTTGCCAGATGAGCCCCTTAATGAACAAGTCTCTAAGGCCTATAAGTTTGGACCATTGCCAAGATGTGTTATGTTTTTTCTTGTAGTTCAGAATACTCTCCGTTTTAAGGTATTTTTCACATACTATTTTAACCCAAAGGTTGTTTGGTTCCGCTAGTATTTTCCACAGCAGCTTCATTTGGAGTGCTTTGTTCATTTCTTCCGCCTTGGTGATTCCCGCCCCACCATGGGCAAGAGGACGACAAATAGAATTCCAACTTATAAGTGGTTTATAATTGTTTTCTTTGTTCCAGAAAAAATTCTTGTTGATTTGGTCTAGTTCATTCAACGTTGCCTGCGGCAACATAAACGATTGCATAAGATAGTTCGGTTGTGCTGAAAGGTTTGCTTTGATTAGCGTTTTACGTCCTTCCTGGGAAAGGGCGTTCGCTTTCCATTTTGATAATTGTGATCTGGTTTGCAGAGTCAAGGGTTTGAAGGTATTTTGTGTTACTTTTCCGTTGATAATTGGGCATCCTAGATATTTGTCTAATGCAACAGTGTTTGCTATTTGGAGGATTTGCCTTATTTGTTCCTTGGTGTTGATGCTTGTGTTTTTGGTGACTTGGAAGGCGGACTTGTGAAAATTGACTTTTTGACCAGAAGTCTGGCAATAGTCGTCAATAATATCTTTAATTTTTTTGCAGGCATGGCCATTAGCTTTGGCAAAAATGATGATATCATCTGCGAAAGCCAAGAATGGGATTTTTGTACCGTTTCTTGAGATTTGGATCCCGATGCCATTTTTTGAGTTGGCGCTCTCTAGGTGAAGTTGTCTTGCCAGAGTTTCAGCGGCAAGAATGAATAAGTATGGTGAAAGGGGGTCTCCTTGTCTAAGTCCCCGTTGGGGGTAAAATTGTTCCGTTGGTCCGTTATTGACAAGAACCGAGAAGGAGACCGTTTCAACACATTCGCGAATCCAACCAATGAACTTTTCGTGGAACCCGAACTTGTGTAGGATTGTGGCTAGGAACTCCCAGCTAATACGATCGTAGGCTTTTTCCATGTCAAGTTTTACTGCAATCCATCCCTCACGCCCTCGTTTGTTGCGGAAGGAGTGGAAAATTTCATGCGCGATGAGTGTGTTATCATGGATACTTCGATTTTGTATGAATGCCCCTTGCATTGGGTGAATTAGTTTGTTTAAGACGTTTTTTAGGCGGTTTGTAAAAATTTTCGATATTACTTTGTAGATGGTATTGCACAGGCTTATTGGCCTATAATGATTGGTAGAGTTGGGGTTTTCGCATTTGGGTAGCAAAGTGATGAAAGTATGGTTTATTTGTTTTAATATTTTACCAGAGTGAAAGAAGCTCTTCACAGCTTTGGTGACATCTGGGCCAACAATATGCCAGTATCTTTTATAGAAGCCTGCCGGCATTCCGTCTGGGCCAGGGGATTTGTCATCCTCAATGTCGAACAAGGCATTCTTAATTTCCGAGTTTGAAATTGGTTTGGTGAGTTCAATATTGTCAGCATCAGTTACTTCTTGTTGGATTGTTTGTGTCATGAGTTGGAGTTTCCTTTGGTTTATTTCCAACGCCCTGAAACGATTTTGGAAGTCCCGTTTAATTTCTGTTTTTATGCTCTCTGATCCAGAGATTTGTGTTCCCTCGGCTGTGCGGATCTCTTTGATGTTGGTTCTATTTCTTCTGCCGGTGGCAATCCGGTGGAAGTATTTGGTGTTTTTGTCATTGAGTTTTATATGGGTGTTTTTCGCTCGTTGTTTCCAGTAGGAGTTGTGGAAGTCCAAGAGGCAAGACCGCTTTCTCGATAGTCTCTCTTGTTTTTGGATTAGTTGCTGGTTAGCGTTTTCGATTATTTCCTTTTGTATTTCGATGAGTTCGTCATCAAGCTTTTTGATTTGTTCAAAAATATTTCCAAACGTTTGTTTGTTCCAAGTCTTTGCTTTAACTTTTAGGAGTTGTGTTTTTTTTTGTAAGGTTGTACATGTGAGACCCACCAGCGTTGACGCGCCAGGCCTATTTGATAACGTTATGGAAGTCCTTTCGAGATGTCCACATCATCTCAAATTTGAATGGTTGTGCTTTGAATGAGACACCTGTAGGGAGGTCGCACGAGATAGGGCAGTGATCCGAGGATGAGAAAGCATGGTTTTTCGTGGCTAGGGACGGGTACCATTGGATGATTTGGTTGTTAACGAGGGTTCGGTCCAGTTTCTCGAAGGTATTGTTGTCAAGGTTTTTGGATTTTCTCCATGTGAATTTATTTCCAATGGTGGGGATATCACACATGTCACACTCGTTTTTAAAGTTAATGAGTCGTTCAAATCGGGATGGGGGCGGATTCGCCCCTCCCAATTTCTCGTCTGGGTGTTGAATTTCGTTAAGGTCTCCCATGATGAGGCAGGGCAGGGTACAGTTTTGGATGAATTCCTTCAGCTTGTTCCAAAATGGGTCTTTTTCTTGTGCTCTTGGCGGTGCATAGGCTAGTACCAAGATCATTTCTCTGTTGGATTCAAGGTTTACATAGTGGAATGCAATGAATCGGTTATCTTTATGGATGGTTTTGATAGTTTCGTTTGTGAGCGTATAACCCTTCCAAAGGACGCAGATACCGCCCGAGAGCCCCTGGCAGGAATGAACTCGATTGAGTCGAAGCCCACTTTTTGCCACCCTTTACAGTCAGGCGGCGTTTGGGTTTTTGTTTCAACGAGTGCAATTAGGTTGATATGTTCGAGACGGCACAACGCATTAATCTCTGTCCAAAAGGACTTGCGTTTGGTGCCCCGACAATTCCATGTGCAAATTTTCATAAGCAACCGGACTTGGTGTGGCTTTTGGCCATGGCGGGGCGGGTATGCCTCCAACATTTTTGTACTTTCTTTTTGTTTGTCTTAATGAATATGTCTTGTATGTAGCTAGTTTTGTTGTTGATTGTTATGCGTGTTGTGATGGGTTTCGTATTTTTGTTTGTTGATTCGACACATCTTTGGAACATGGTAAATAACTGGGTTACTTTTGGTGAGTATATTTGTATGAATTTGATAAGTATTTCTAGGGATGTGGTCGTTTTGCAACGAGGTAGATTTCGATCAAGACCAAATTTGCTAGTGGGGTTAGAAAGTCCCTGGTTTTGAATTAAACGTGGGATGGCCACCAAATGATCGGTTTCTTCCCCGATTAGAGAATTGTTATTGCATATTTCATTGTGTTGGTTGTGGTGGTGTGGGTTTATTAGCCCACGAACACTTGGGTTGGAGTTTGGTTTGGGGATTCCGGGTTTAACGTGTAGCCTCGTTTAAGGGCATTTGAATCTTTGTTTGATATGGGACTTAGGGCCCCAGGAAGGTAAATGTGCATGGACTTGTATCTTTGAGGGCGCTTGTAGACGCCCAGAAGGGTAGACATTTCCATGCCAGCCTCGATCGAACTGGAAGACCAGTTTAGACACGAAGCAAGGACAGAGATCCACCTTTTCATTGGGTAGTTCGGCGGTGGGTAATCAAGATGGAGGGTTAGAGTGCAGGAGATTGGGTAGTTGAGATCGGGATTCCGGGCCGAGGAGCCGCCACGATGTGTTTTGCACAAAAGCTTTGAGGGTGTACCTCTAATAAAATTGTTCACATAAAAACAATCCAACAAAAGCACAAATTTAAACAAGCAAGCAAGCAGAGGTTGAATCTTTGATTGTGGACAACAGGAATTAGAGACTAACACCGCCTCAGATTTGTAAGAGGGTTGTTCCAAGCTCCTAACAAGCTTTGAGTTTGAAAAGGGGGTCAATTGAGAAAAAACTTTAGAGGAGATAATAGGGAGGGCAGAAACAAGGGACCCAAACTCTGGACATAAGATCCCAGGCCAAAGAGGCCTCCATCTTGTAAGAAAGGAGGAAAAAAGGGGAGATAGTACCAGAAAGGGAGTGGAGAACGAGACGAAACCAACCCCGTGCCTCCACCACCACCACCACCACCACCACCACAGACGGACGACTCCCCACCAAACCGGGGCTAGCGAAGGAGCCCAACGGCTACGACATCTCGAACACGACGGAAGGAAGACGCCGTAAACGCCAGAGCAACCCACCACCATCGTCAATCCAATTTTAACGGCGGAACGAACATCCGGTAACATCGCTGAACGGGACCATTTGTGGATCCACCAGAATAATAAGTACCCATTCGGTTTTGAGCATCTTCGAGGCATGTGCCATGTTAGATTAGGGTTCGATATATATACCACCGAAAGCCCCCAACGAAAGAAGGTCCTGTAAACTTGATTTCGCGTGTTGATTGGATACGGTCCGGATTCCGTCGGCCACAGTAGTTGATGTTGGAGGAGGTCTCTCAGGAGCCCAAAGACACCGAGCACCACAACAATGATCGAGATCCAAGGGGCCACAGATTTACGAAACCAAACTGCGTGAGTTCTCTTGTGGGCGAAGAACTGGTTTGGGTAGTAAAGGGGATGAAAAATATGGTTACTTTCATGAGGGATGCGATGATTGATGGGATTAGGGGGCGTAGGTCCTTTCGATCTAGTGTTTGTGGGTGGCGGCGGTTTCGGACGCTCAAGGGTTAGAGTCGACTTGGGAAGAAGACGGGGCGCGCGTGGAGCGCGTTCTTTTCGGTTCATTGCAGAAAGGCCAAAATCCGATTTTGGCCTTTCTTTTCCTTGGCATTTTAATTATATACAATAACTAATTAATTCCTCTATCCCAGATCCGATTTCAATGTCGTTTTTTTCATTTTTTTTAATCTTTTTTCCCTTTTTATTTGTTTTTCCAGATCTCATTGGGAGAGAACGATGGTCTCGGAGAGATGCAGGACGACGGACTCGGAGGGAGAGAACGTTGAACTCGTTCTAACCAGAACTAGAGAGCAGACGGAACGATGGACTCGGAGGGAGTCAGGACGGAACGACGGACTCGAAGGCCGAAGGAACCGGAACGACGGACTCGAAGGCTGATATGGCTTGAATCACTCATCACTCCCCTATTTTTTCAGATCTGATTCGGATCTGATATGGCTTGAAATCCTTGAATCTGATTGTTGTTTGAGGAGGAAGAAGATAGGGCTTGCCGCCGACAAGAAACCCTAGATTTGGATCTGATATGTAAGCGGTGAAGAATTCCGGCTCCCGAGGTTCAATCCGTCGTTCTGTCCAGACAGATTCCCCAACGCCTTTTGTTGTGGGTCTTGATTACTCGCCCTTGTCGGGTCTGATTTCCACCATTGATGGAGCTTGGTCTCCAGCGACCCAAAATCTTCCGTGGAATAAGTAAAAGAAAAATATGTGTATTTCTTTTATTGAAATTTAATAAATTTAATAATCCTATGTGGCATATGTAAGCTTATGTGTGTGACTTATGTGGCACTAACATGGCAAAATCTGTGTACAAGTCAGCGCGAGTGACTTGCACGCAAGTGAAGCTCAATCGATTTGTGTTTAAAAGACAAAAACATGTATAGTACAAGGACCTATTTGAAACCTCAAAATTATAGGGATGTGGATGCCAAAATCGTTAAAGTTCAGGGACCTATTTATGTATTCGGTCGTATAAAATAGGCGAAATACTTAAACAAATCCATGAACTTTGACGATTTTGACAATCATATCCCTATACTTTGGGGGTTTCAAATAAGTCCTTGTACTATACACATTTTTGTCATTTAAACACAAATCACGTGAGATCCACTTGCATGCAATATACTCGCGCTTATGTGGAAATAAAATGTGTTATTTAAATGCCATGTAGATGCCAACTAGGCAATTTCATTCAATTTTAATTAAAAAATATATTTCTTTCTTAAATATCAGTTTTTTATCTTCTTCCTCTTTTCCCTTTTAAATAAATCTTTTTTTATTAGATATTCTCCTTCTTCTCTTCTATGCATCGTCAAATTTGGACGAAACGAGACTCAATTCTTACCGTCGGCATATCTTCTCCAGCTCCCCAAATTCTTTGTACAAATTGCCCCCCAAATTCAACCTACTCCTCTCATCTCCAAAACCAACCAATCCAAAGAGAATCTTAGGAAGGAAACCAGAGAGAATCAATACGGAATGGAAGGACGGCTCAAATCTCCCAACCTACTCCTCTCGTTCTCCTTCTCCTCTTCTCTGCCTCGTCAATCAGAACGGAACGACGGCTCAAATTCTTCACCGCCGTCATATCTTCTCTGCCTCGTCAATCAGAATGGAACGAAGGACTGGAGGTCGATTTGATCTTGTCGTTCTCAATTGAAGAAGAAAGGAGGGGCGGTGGCTGGAGGTCGAGATAGGAGGAAGGGCGCAGATCTAGTCGGGGGCCTCGGGGCTGAAGGTCGGGATAGGAGGACAGCTTGAAGTTCTTATCCTCTCTAGGCAAATTCGGGAGTTCTCAAATCTAAATCTGAGCAAAAAAGAAACAAGAAAGAAGATAGAAGGAAAAAAACAAAAAAAGAAAAAGATCCACTAATTTCTATTTTTTTCTTCTACAATAGCTTTTAATTTTTTTAGTGATAGACTATTAAAAGGAAAAAAAAATCAGCAATAACAGAAGTGATAGAATATTTTTACGCGCACATAGAGACTGAATTACACACGTTTTGCCACGTCAGCTCGTTACTCTTGCAAAACTCATCTCCAAACCTGCTCTTCACCATCTCCAAACACACACCATCTCCAAACAAATTTGAGCCCTTTTTTTGAGCTGAGCAACTATGGCATCTTCCAATATCAGAATCCACTCCAATGTCAGAAGTTCGAGCACGTTATCGCCCACTAATGGAGGTCGTGACCTAGGGATTTCGGTCTGTAATTGTGGAGCTCCGACTTCAATCAAGCATTCTTGGACTCATGGACTGTATCTAATCCGGGAAGGATTTTTTTGGGTGTCCACACTATGGAGTAAGTTCAATTTCATGATTTGGGCACGATTTGGCGAATTCTTAGATTTTTGGTTTTTAGGGTTTATGACTTGGCGAATTTGGTGCTTAGTTTTTGTGTTTTTTGGCAGACTATTGGTGCTTGCGAATTCTTTATGTGGGTTGATGAGCCATTTCCAGATCATGCAAAGAATGTCATTTTAGGGTTGCTAAGAAGAGTGAAGGAGACGGAACAAGAGAGGGAGAAGGCGAAGCGTAGAGCCAACATTTTTTTGGTTGTATTAGTAGTGAGTATAGGGCTTCATCTTATGAGATTTTTAATGACGGCTATGTAATGTACTAGGTGTACCGAGATGAATTCCAATTAATGGAAACATGGTTTAATTGTAAGGTTTGCTGAATTTTGCATCAATGGAAGCAACATATGGTTTTTTAGTTGGTGCTGAATTTGTAGTCATGTACAACAGATTAATATAGTACTTGGTGCATCAATGTGTAGTTTCCTTGTACACCTTTTTCCTTGCTCTAAGGTCTCTTGCTCTTTGCCTAACCTCACTCAATTCATCATCCACCTCACTGTTATCACTAATCTCCAAGCTGACACTCTTACTTTCAGATGATTCGCCACTTTCACCACTATAGTTGTCATCATCACTCTCATGTTCAACTTCTTCATCCCCAACTTCATCACCAACTTCTTCACCCCCAACTTCCTCAACTTCCTCAACAACATTTCCATCAACCCCTAAATTAGCAACTTGTTCTTCATCAACACCTACATCATCTACATTAGGGAGTTGTAAATCTTCTTCCACAACCACTGGGTCATTTGAATTTATCCCCTTAGGTAATTGATCAACCATCACAAAGTTTGGATCTTCTGCCATTACAGCCTCCATAATCTCATGTTTGATGTATAAATGAACTGTCTCACCATCACCTAGTCTATTAGCAAGCTCCACCAGTGTTCGATCTTCCATTTTTGTAAATGAATCATTCAACCCTTTATAGAATATCCCTTTGAATTGATTGATAACCCAAGATCTTGACATACCAACATAACTCAAAGTAACTAAAGTGATTTGTGTCGACTCTATTGCTATATGCTTTTGGAAATTGAGTTAGATATGCAGGCATTGAAGAATCGACAAACGTACCACCATGATGCCATACTATATTCACGAATTTCGACCCCATTCCTAGACAAACATAAGCCATCAACATAACAAGGCCATAATTTTTGCTCGAATAGAACAAAACAAAAAGAAAATCTTCAATTAAACTGATGGAGAAGATGAGATTTTGATGAGACTAACCTCTTCGAGCTCGTCCAACTCGTCTTCAAGTGATTTCGATCTTCAAGGTTGATGAGAAGATGAGATCGATGATGGAGAAGATTGGAATTTCGCGTGTCGTCTTCAATCTTCAACCCCCCGATCTTCAACCCCCTCAAACTTGGGGTTTGGGCTTTAGGGTTTATTCGATCGAGTTCATGATTTCTCCCTCCAATGCCCTCTCCCTCCCTTTTATGATTCAATGGTATATAGTTTCAAACTATATAATATACATCTATTTTTTCCGGTGAGGTATAATATACATCTATTCATCCCTATAGGGATCTAGTCATAAAAAAATGGCACATGTGGCTTACATGTCATCAAAAAAAAATCTTGTGTGGCGATATGTCATCGCGCGTCTAGATCAAGTTGTTAAAAAAGTGCTCAATGGAACAAAAGTGTAAAATTGGGGGTTAATAAGTAGGTTTTTTAGTTGGAGGGTCTGATCGAACAAAATTTGTAAGTTCAAGGGTCTATCTATGTATTCGGCCGAACAAACAGTATTAATATCTGACCACACTTGTAATACATGTGAACGTATTATAAAATATCTAAACCGTCAAGGTGATAATATGTGAACATGTCTTATAAGTTATAATAATGTGAACATATGCATAAGTATGTGAATGTAACGTAAAAAATCAAATGTCGTGATTTTAGCAAAAACAAGTGAAAATAAGAAAATAAATAAAAATTTGTTGTTGTATTTTTTGAAAAAATTACCATTTTGTTCTTATCTCTTTTAGTCTTAGCTATCCATTTTTCAAATCTAAAGGTCCTTATTTATTTCTAGTTTTCATGATAAGGCTTATTTTCACGTGAATAAGTAGAACTTATAAGTTATGCTCCTTAGGAAATGTTTGTTACGTTTTTTTGGCAGTCAGTATTATTAATTTATTTGATTTATCAAATACTCCATATGTTTAATACTTCAAAATCTCTTTACCTTTTGATAAAAAAAATAAAAATCTCTTTACCTTTTGATAAAAAAAATAAAAATCTCTTTACCTTTTGAAAAAAAAAATAAAAATCTCTTTACCTTATAAAAAATTGTCAAAATATACAAATACGTACAGCTGAAGAGTAAGAAAAAAACGGCCCACCGATCCACCACTTTGACCAAATTGCATATTGAAACCGCATTCGTGCCATATTGAGAAAGTCATCTTCTCCTCTTTCTTCTATCTTGCAAATTATTTACTATGCATTCACACTTAGCTTCCAAATGACACTTCCAATCAAATAAAATGTTCATGATCGATCACATATTGTACTCAAATGCTTTTCTAATCAACAATGTACTTTTTTTTTCAATCATTTAAAGGATTTTGCGATCTCAACTTAGCTAGTTATAACTTCATGTCTTCATTAGACCTCATTTATATTTTAATCTTGTTAGATCGAGCAAGCTACTTAGAAATGGAACCATACGTATGTTGTAGTTGAGAAAATAGAACTAAATTAATATAGACTTGTCAATAATTGAAAGACAAAAAAGAAAGATTTGAACGATTATATTTATAATACGTTTGTTGCAATCTACAAAAAAAAAATAGTTATTTTTTATTAGTAAAATGGAACCATAATGCTTGTTTTGCTAAAGCCATAATTGTTTCTTGAAATCCCGTCTTGTTTATTTTTCTTAGTTGAAGTCTTCTATATTTTTCCCATGACACTCCACACTTTCTATTCTTTATGTGTTTCTTTAGTTCCGAATCTAACACCAATTAATTTTTTTGATTGTTATATTTTTTTTTATTTGGTGTATTTATTTTCTATGTCATTTTGTTCGGCTGCCAACTTTTTTAAATATTAATTTGTACCCTTTTTATTATTTTTATAAGAAAAAGAGATTTAATTTACACAAGAATAAAAACACTAATATGAAAAAAAAATCCAAATTTGGTGTCCCATTTTTTACTATGAGTTTCTAAATTTGTGGTTTGTAGTTGGATAATACTTTTTATTTAAAAAACTCTATTAATATTTTAATATACATAAACAATTTCAAGCTAGCTAATAGATCAGAAGAGTTCAATTATATATAGTTTTGTGTTTTGATGTTCGATTAGCCAACCATATTCTACCAAATCCGCACAATTCTTACGATGTCATCACCTGATCTAAATACCTCATCTAGCTGGTTAGAATTGCGGGCTTTTGGCTTAATCTCAAACTCTAAAATGGTTTTACTTTTAAAGGATTCGATTAATTAATGTATATTATATGTTGCAATGATCCACATAAGCCTGTAATTTAACATTAAAATACTTGAATCATAATGAGATAAACTAAATATCAACTAAAGTAATATTAAATGTCACTAACAAGACACCGTACTCATGTCAATGTTCAACCACTGGGAAGATTAAAAACTACTTTCGTAATTAAGATAATGTTAATTATAAATATAACCTTTGATAATTGATTTGTTGTGGTTGAAAAAGAAACAAGAACCCCACCATCATTTTCACCTCTAGATGCTTCGTATTTTCCAGCATCATCCCTATGGGAGGTAGCTTATAAGGTAGAAATTAGTATGGTATTTTATGCATAATTGTATAGTAATTCCATACCGTTATCGGGAATTTGAAAAAAAAAGCTTTTGTATAAGTGTTTTGATCTTCTCTTATTGATAATTTATTTTATGATCATAAAATCACATGCACTGAATTTATATACTAGACCCATAACCCCAACATTATACTAACTCATCAGACTTTAACAAATACAAATAGCTGTGGTAGCATAAAAATCGAGAAAGGCTAGACTTTTTTTTAGCTTCTCTTGGGCGGTTGGATCTCTTTTTTTCTTTTTTTTTTTTTGAAAGGTAAGTCACTCTACATGTAAAAAAGATAGAAAAAGCGACACATCTCTAGTTCAGCTGCAATTATACCAAAGAAGTACTTAATAGAGTTTTAGAGTGGGTCAAGATTGGTAGAATACACTACAACTTGGAGGAGTGGGCGGTAGCTGTTAGCAACATGATGTAGGTGTCTTGGACTCTTGTTTCTTAGTTCCCACCGAAGATCCTGGATTTGCTGGTACTCAGGGAACAGTGCGTTGCTGAAGCCGTGGAATTCCTCTTCGTGGATGTAGTTGAAGACGACTCTTCTGTAGATCAATCATATGTAATACTTGATATAGGTTTGAATCACGTAGAAACGCTTTCCGAAATCAATATTTCGCCCCCTACATAGCCTTGGGGAATCCACGAAATTTGAAGTGAGATAAGACAAACCAACCAATCTCTAACAAGGCTATGAAAGAGATCGAACCTTAGAGTTCATGTAAATGTATATTTAGACTCTATTTGAAGTTCAATCATGGAGAGAGACGTTCTCCTCTGATTATGTGAACCACGTGAACAAATGTTCCAACCCGACACCAAACTCCCAATAGCCTTATATATAGGCAAAAGGGGAAACTGCTTCAGGGAACGGTTACCGGCGGTTACCAGAAATTACCGGCGGTTACCAAGTGTCACGAAGGGTTATCCTCAATAACCCACGTCACCCATCAGTTATTAACTCATTAAGGAAGTTACAATACAGTTACACAACGTTTAAATCGACCGTTATCAACAATTAACAACGTGCCGAAATTTTAGGCATGCGTCAGATAACTACTGTTCCCAACCACTGTTCCCTCCAAGGGAACAGACATTGTTTCCTCCAGTAGGTAACAAACATTGTTCCTTTTTAAGTCACAACTTCTCCTTAATATTTCCCTCTAGACCTCAACCATGCTTACACGAGCGCGCACTCCGCACACCCAAACCCGTGACATAGCAAATTAAGATCTCATAGTGTCGTATGAATCCCAATCACACTAAAAGACACTGTTCCCATATAGGGAACAATCACTTGATGACACTCAAATCACCAAACATGAAAAGGAAGAAGAGCTTCATTTTTAACCTTTGGATTGCTTGGTTTTGTGCAGTAACCCACTATGTATGGAGTGTGAGAAATAGAAAAAAAATTAGAAATGAAAGATGTTCCATAGATGAGTGCACTAGCATTGTAATCAATCATGTAAGAAATACCACTAAGGCTAGATGGAGGAAGCGAGATAGAGAAACGAGAAATGGTTTACTAGGATTGGCCTAGAAACCTCATTGTAACTCTAACTTCCCTAGAGCTTTTGTATTTTACCCTTACTATGAATGAATCACCCCTTCATTCAAAAAAAAGGATAGAAAAAGCGACCTAGAAAGCCAGGGTATTACAAAGATCTCGATCATGATCCCTATTCTCTCACACTATTTCTTGGTCTCTCTATTGTTTTTACTCCATCTTGCTCTTACATAATTTATTCCAGGAGGCCACTCATCCTAGTACTACTCTCGCTTATGCACGCTTAACTTCATATTTCTTTGTCCTCACTCAAACCCTAAAAAGAAAGAACTCTTGTTGGAATGGAGAGCACTTCAATCTATTATAAACTATCGGGATGTTAAAATATCTCTCACTTAAACATTTGATGTCCTCGTCAAGGCCCAAGGATTGGCCTCTAGGTCGAGAGATTACCCTCAGGCCAAGCAAACTTGTACCCTAGATTCGGCTTTGATACCATTTGAAAGTCTCGGTGCCTTAGAAGCGTTATCCCATGCTAACCCGAAGATTTTACAAGAGGTCACCCATCTTTGTACTATTCTCGCCCATGCACGCTTAGCTTTAGAGTTCTTTGTCCTCACTCAAACCTTGAAAAGAAGAGCTCTTGTTGACATGGGAGACACCTCAATCAATCTTTTATAAACTATTGAGGTGTTACAACTCCACATAATGGGGGCTCATTTACCTTCATTACAATCACTCCAAAAGAAATTCCTCCGAATTGGATAATGCAATAGATGATTTCTCTAACAAGCTCTAAGAGAGGAAGTGTGCAACCCATGTGTTGAATTTGGGCTTATTGTTTTTAACAAGGGGCATGTAGTCCACTGTCGTGGCATTGGTGCTAGAAAACGGCACACCAAGATAGGTAACTGGGAGCTCACCCAACCTCATGTTCAATAGTTGGACAAAGTAGGAAGACAAGTGGAAATTGACTCCAACACGAAAATTGGGGTTTATAGTGATTAATAGAAATATCTAACATATTGTAACAATCAACAAGCACCTCCCTCACGACCTCAATTAATCTAGTATAACTCCATGAGAAAACACAAATAAATCATCGACAAAGTATGTTTGTTAGGGCAACTCTAGAACGATTTTTTGATGAAACTTGAAACTCTTGTTCTTATCATTTGCTTCAACATTCTGCTGAGATGTTCCATTACGAACACTAATAGATAGGGTGCAAAGGGGTCCCCTTGCCTGAGCCCTCTTTTGCCATTGAAATGGCCATGGTGTTCGCCATCGATTTTGATAGTGAATGAGTTATTGGTGACACTTTCCATGATCCAATTGACCATAACCTGATGCAAGTCGAACCTAGTTAAGACATTTTACAAGAAGCTCTAGCTAACATTAATTATCATAGGCTTTCCTAATATTGATTTTTAAATTTCCACCCTCTTCTCATTCCGGACGCTTCGCCAAAAACTTTAAATTTGAACAAATGTGACTCTGTAATGTAGATTGTCAACAAGTCGTTTAACAATCTTGGAATAACACTCTGTGCCGAAGCACTCTCTACTTGGTCTACGAATGTTTTTAAGGGCCGCAAAAGAAGATTCAAAACCCTATTGGGAAGATTTTATCACTTATATAGTTTAGTTCCAAATTTTGATGACGAACTGAAACAGAAAACAAACTAATCCACTTTGATATTGCAATTCATGAACCACAATTTTTTTTATTAAGTTACACACTCAATTACAATTGTAAACGATTCTAACCCTAGCAACACTCAAGGACGAGAACAAACAAGCAAGAATAGTGAAAGAACTGTAAAGAACACCAGATCTGTTTACGCGGTTCGAGCAAAGCTCTACGTCCACGGAGTCTCAGTGAGGAGGCTCGTCTCAATCCACTATCAAATGTCAAGTTCAAGAGAGGTTACAATCTCACACACATCAAGGCAAAGAACGAAGTTCAGAAACTAAGAAACAACAAAGAGATCTAGAGAAGAAGAAAGATCTAGGGTTTCGGCCTCCTGGAAGGCTACACAAGCTTCAAGATGAAGCTTTGGAAGAACGCCACTGTAGATCTCAACGAGCTTGAATCGAAGCCTTCAACTTCGATCTGGATCTCCATTGCCTGGCTCACCGGAGAATCGCATTCTCCGTCTTCGCTCTCTCTCTCTTTCTCTTTCCCTCTCTCTTTCTCTTGGAACTCTCTCGAAGCGCCGCTGGAGACTAGGGTTCTGAATGAGCTCGCAAGCGAGCTTACAAGCCTTTATATAGAAGCTCACGATCGGAACGCAGCGTTTCACTTAACGCGGAGGAGAGAGCTCGAGCTGGTTTTGGGCCGCATACTATTGGGCCGTTCTATATTCGGGAAATGATCTTGGTCCAAGTACAAAGCCCATTAGCAAGCCTCGATCGGCTTAAGTCTCCAGACCGGTAAACCGGGGTGACTTAGTTCGATCTGGTTCACCAAGAAAACAGCCTTGAACCTTAAATCTGAAACCCAGTTCCTGAACCTAAAATTTCTCTACCATTTAACTATGTGTGTATGCTATACCAATCTCTATGTCACTTATACTTACATATGTGACTTACATACATTTCCTAACATATGCCCTCTTAAGTCACGTATGGAAGTAAAGAAGAACTATCAATTTGAATAGTGTGGATTAAAACGAGTTTCCCTTCTTCATTGACTCAATGCCATATCTCATGTAACATCATCGATGTGGAGTTCCTTCCTGCAAAAGACAAATTTGTTAGTGGGAACAATTTTGGTCCCAAAGTCAGCAGGATTGGTTTCACCAGGTATTTTCTTCACGTTTATTTCCTGGTCCTCCACTTTTTGCCTTATGTAATGGTATCGGACATCAATATGTTTAGTCTTCTCATGATAGACAGGGTCCTTGCAAAGATACAAGGCACTCTGGCTATCCATGTAAAGTGTAGGCAAGTAGGACTTGCCCTCTATTTCATGTAAGATGCCTCGTAACCAAGTAGCTTCTTTCGAAGCCTCTGTAGCTGCTATATACTCTGCCTCTGTTGAGGAGAGTGCAACTATGGATTGCTGTTGGGATTTCCAGGAAACATAGTTTCCTGCCCAACAGTAAAAATATGCAGTAGTCGACTTCATATTGTCCTTGTTGATAGCAAAGTCCGAGTCCACATAACCACATAGAGTGGTCCTCGGACTATGCTCAGCATACACTAACCCTGTATTAACAGTCCCTTTTACATATTTGAGCATGTATTTCATACCTGCTCAGTGTGTTTCACCAGGATTACTCATATATCTACTTAATACACTTATGGCAAATGCTAAGTCTGGCCTAGTGCAAATCATAGAGTACATGATTGATCCTACAACTACATCATAAGGAACATCTTCCATTTTCTTCTTGTCTTCTAGGGTGGTTGGACAATCTCTTTTACTTAACTCCAAGTGCCCTCCCAGAGGTATTGGAGATGGTTTTGCATTCTTCATTGCAAACCTGTCAACAACTTTCAACAGGTAGTCATTCAGAGACAAATAGATAGTTTTCTTAGCACGATTTCTTGTTATATTAACACCTAGGATTTTCTTAGCAGTACCTAAATCCTTCATGTCAAAATGTTTTTGCAAATCATGTTTGACTCCAGTTATAATAACTCTAGAGTTACAAATTAACAGGATGTCATCAACATACAATAACACATATAAAGGAGACTTAGTTTTGACACCCTTAAAGTACAGGCAAGTGTCATTGTTGCTTCTAGAGAATCCAAGTGATATCATGCAAGAATCAAACTTTCTATTCCATTGTCTAGGTGACTGTTTTAAGCCATATATGGATTTCTTAAGCATGCAAGCATAATCAGGATGAATTTTATCTATAAAACCCTTAGGTTGCCTCATGTATATAGTTTCATCCAGATCACCATGAAGGAAAGCATTCTTAACATCCATCTATTCTAGTTCCCAGTCATATACAACAGTCATAGCAAGTAATAGGCGCATGGTTTTGTATTTTACAACAGGTGCAAAGATGTCATTATAATCTACACCTTCCTTTTGAGTAAAACCCTTAGCTACCAATCTAGCCTTAAACCTAGGAGGATCAGTTTTACTAACTCCATCCTTAAGCTTAAATATCCACTTGCAATCAATTAACCTAGCTTTTTCAGGCTTGAGAACTAAGACCCAGGTATTGTTAACTATCATGGACTTAATCTCTTCATGCATAGCTTTTATCCATTCATTAGCTTCTTTACACCTAATAGCTTGTTCATAAGTCTCAGGTGTGAAGTTTTTAATCAACTCAGAAACAATGAAAGCAAATTCAACAATTTTGTCAAAGGACTCTAACAAATTCACCTCAAACCTTTTGTTTGGGATCCTGGTCCTAGGCTCCCTATTCCTAGTCAACTGGTAATCAGCAAGATCATGCTCAGGCATGAGAGCTTGCCCAGAGACAGAGGAATCGTGGGAGGTAGAAGGAGAAGAATCAGAAGAAGGAGATGGGGAGGGAGAGGAAGAATTAGAAACAGAAACTGAATTAGAGTTAGAGTCACTTATCTGTCCCCCTCCAAATTGGTGAGTTTGATTTCCTTGACTTCCTTGGTCTTGATCATTCTGATCTTGACTACTTTGTTCTTGAATTGCATTGTTCTGATTATCTTCAATGTTTCCTTGATCAGCTTCCATACCCTCTTCATTGACAATTTGGTGTAAAGAGGATGTTGAAGCAAAATAATGACCTATATCAAACTCCTCTTCTTCATTTTGTGGGAGTTGATCATCATTAAAGAAGTTTCCAGGATGAGATAATGGTGATGTGTCTTGTTGTTCTTCAGGTTCAGATATGGTTCCTGTGGACTCAACAGTGGACTTTATCAGCTTGTTTTTAAAATAAAACTCCTTTTCATTAAAATTAACAGACCTGGATGTTATAACTTTATAACCTCCAGGTTGAATGAGCAAGAGTTTGTACCCTTTTACCCCCGGGGGGTAGCCTAGCATTACACCTTTTAAAGCCCTTGGTTGCAATTTGCCCTGTGAGACCTGGGCAAATGCAGTGCATCCAAAAGGCTTAAGGTGTGCCAGACTGGGCTTTTTACCTGTCCACATCTCTTGTGGGGTTTTGAACCCTATCATAGAAGATGGGGATCTGTTGATAAGGTAGGCTACTGTGGTTACAGCTTCACCCCATAGGGAGTTTTTCATGCCTACACTTATCAACATACACCTTGCCTTTTCTAAGAGAGTTCTATTCATTCTTTCTGCAGTCCCATTCTGTTGTGGGGTTCCAGGGACAGTTAAGTGTCTCCTAATACCCTCATTACTGCAAAACTCATCAAACAAGTTATTGCAGAATTCTAGTCCATTATCTGTCTTAAGGCATTTCAACTTTAGATCAGCCTGTGATTCAACCATATTTTTCCAAGTTTTGAAATTAATGAAAGCTTCATCCTTGGCTTTTAGTAAATAAATCCATACTTTCCTTGAGTAGTGGTCTATAAGTGACAAGAAATACTTCCTGCCACCTATAGTATCCACTTGTGCAGGTCCCCATAAGTCAGAATGTACATATTCAAGGGGTTTGGAAGCAGTGTATGAAGATTTACCAAAAGAATGTCCAGTTTTCTTACCTAGCACACAAGTTTCACAGAAGTCTAATGTACAGGGATTCACATCAATCATAGCATGTTTATGCAAGTGCATGAGACCCTTGTTGCCTATATGACCTAACCTAGCATGCCAGAGTTTTGTATGCTCTACATTATCATTATTAAGTATTCCCTTGGAGACATTAAGTTCAGGAGATCCTATGACATGATATAAACCTCCTTTCTTAATGCTCCTAATAAGAATTGTTCCATTTCTGATAACATCCCTTATTCCATTTTGGGTTATAATTTGACAATGTAGATCATCAAACACAGACTCAGACAACAGGTTTCTTCTTAAATTTGGAACCCACCTAACCTTTTGTAAAATCCTAATTTTTCCATCATGCATTCTCATAGGTACATTACCTATACCCTTAATTTGTAAAGTTGTATGATCTGCTAACATGACAATGCCATCATCACACATAGACAGAGAATCAAAAACATTTCTATTAGGTGTAGCATGCATTGTACAACCAGAGTCAAGAATCCATTCATGCTCAAAGGTAGGAGATGCAACAACAAGCAATTCATGAGAATACACAGGAGAATCATAATAGGATTCAAACACATTTGAAGCACCATTATTATCATGTGATTTATTTTTTCATCCTTTTTCTTTTTAGTGCAGTCATTGGAATAGTGACCTACTATACCACAGTAATAACACTTGACCTTAGACATATCTTTCTTGTCATTTGAGCTAGACTCTCCTTGTTTATAATTCTTCTTCTTATTTTTCTTGAATTTTCCTTTTTTCCTTTGCCATCATTACTTCATTTTTAGTCTCAGTTTTATCAGAAGCTTTGGAGCTTCCACCTTTTATCTTAAAGACCTTTAAGGATTTATTTTTCTGAATTATAAACTCAGACATCCTAGCAGCAGTCATGCCATCACGACCAAACTGACATACATCTTTTAAGACATCAAACTGAGCAGGCAAAGCATTCATAAGAAGCATAAACTGGTGAGTGTCTTTAATCTTATCATCACATCTTTCAAGGTCTTGTATTATCCTAAGAAACCTATCAAGATTCTCTTCTATTGTCTGACTAGTGTCCATTTTAAAACTGAACAGTTTAGACAGAAGAGAGATATGACAGGGCAGAGATTTAGAGAGATACTTAGCATCTAAAGCATCCCATAGGGGTTTAGGTTCAGTGATACTCACAACCTGCCTAGCTACCTCATCGGATAGTCTAAGCATAATCTCTGCATGTGCCAAGTCTTTGGCTTGTTTCTTTTGAAAATCTGTTGCAGTTGCATCCCAAACATCTACTACAGCATGCCATAGTTTTTCCTTAGTGAGGAAAGCCTTCATCTTCACTTTCCACATGGCATAGTCTGCATGCCCATCGTAGGGCTTGATCCTGTATGCATCCCCCATGATTGTACCTGTACAATCAAGAAGTTAGTACTTCTTTTAGGAAGATCAAACAGAGTATCACAGATCTTTATTATTTTAAGAACAAGATCTACACAAGTCAAGATCCAAAGTAATAACCTAGACTCTAATGTAGGAACCGATAGTGGGAAGTAATTAACACAAGTCAAAACCCTTCTATCAAGATTCCCCTGTCCCTCTAGTAACCCCTTACTTAGAGGTCCAGTGACTGAGAACACGAAGAATCAAACAAAAACACACAACAAGAAGAGAATATCCTAGACTCTTCTACTGTAGGGCCTGCAAGGGGTTGCACTGGAACAATCCGTTACCCCAGTTTACAAGAAACCCCGCTTAAGCTTGACTCTCAACAGAAAAACAACAGATCAAAGCAAACACAACAGCGGAAGCAAGATCTAAAGCAGAAATCAAAACCTGAAGGCTCTGATACCACTTTGTAAATGATTCTAACCCTAGCAACACTCAAGGACGAGAACAAACAAGCAAGAATAGTGAAAGAACTGTAAAGAACACCAGATCTGTTTACGCGGTTCGAGCAAATCTCTACGTCCGCGGAGTCTCAGTGAGGAGGCTCGTCTCAATCCACTATCAAATGTCAAGTTCAAGAGAGGTTACAATCTCACACACAACAAGGCAAAGAACGGAGTTTAGAAACTAAGAAACAACAAAGAGATCTAGAGAAGAAGAAAGATCTAGGGTTTCGGCCCCCTAGAAGGCTACACAAGCTTCAAGATGAAGCTTTGGAAGAACGCCACTGCAGATCTCAACGAGCTTGAATTGAAGCCTTCAACTTCGATTTGGATCTTCACTGCCTGGTTCACTGAAGAATCGCCTTCTCCGTCTTCGCTCTCTCTCTCTTTCTCTTTCCCTCTCTCTTTCTCTTGGAACTCTCTCGAAGCGCCGCTGGAGACTAGGGTTCTGAATGAGCTCGCAAGCGAGCTTACAAGCCTTTATATAGAAGCTCACGATCGAAACGCAGCGTTTCACTTAACGCGGAGGAGAGAGCTCGAGCTGGTTTTGGGTCGCATACTATTGGGCCGTTCTATATTCAGCAAATGATCTTGGTCCAAGTACAAAGCCCATTAGCAAGCCTCGATCGGCTTAAGTCTCCAGACCGGTAAACCGGGGTGACTTAGTTCGATCCGGTTCACCAATAAAACATCCTCGAACCTTGAATCTGAAACCCGGTTCCTGAACCTAAAATTTCTCTACCATTTAACTATGTGTGTATGCTATACCAATCTCTATGTCACTTATACTTACATATGTGACTTACATACATTTCCTAACAACAATATTATGTACACTCAATTATATAATTACGCACATTTACGCATGCACATTCACATACAAAATTATGCACAGTCATTTACAACACCTAACAAGATAATGCACACTTATTTGAAAATATCACGCAGAGTCAGTTACAATATTGTACACAATTAGTATTAGGATTATCAAAAATCAACTACATTATTTTGAATAATCATGAGGTATAATCTTACACACTCCACGGTTGGTTGGGGTTGGTTCTTTTTTCTCTATTAAATCTGATCCATTTAGATTAATTTAAATTTATCAAGTATATTTTTTTGTCGAAAAATAATCAAGTATTTTGTATGTAGTAATTTGTAACAACTTCATCATATCAATTCAACTTTTCATATATATGTTGATATTATATATTAATCTTCATTACTTAAATAATAATAACAAAATTTACTCTAAAAGAATATTACAAAAACATATTTAGAATAACCATATTAAATAAATTATATCTTTTAAGTAGTTTTTATTTTATATTGTTTAAATTTTAAGTGTTATTTATTTAGATTTTTAAGTATTTTTACGGAGTATAAATTTTAAATTTATTTTAATAGTTTCAAAATTAAATTTGAATTTTAAATTAAGAAAATATGAAATCATAATTTTTTTTATTAGAAAAAGAAACGATTTTTCATCGTACCGGGTCTCTTCTATTATTCTTTGAATTCATTTATTTCTGTTTTTTGTTGTGTTGTTGGCTATGAAAATGAAAGGTCCATCTGATTTTAATGTGATTAGTAGTTTTCCCTATTTACTAATTAGAGTAGGGGTAGGGGCCATTAGCCACATTATTATAATCTCTAATAATGCAGATGATTTTCAACACAATTGATCATAATGTATCTTCGCACAACAAACATAGAGGTGTAGAGCTTAACAAAATTGAATCATTAAACTTAGACGAACTGATTATTGGTCGAATATTTGAACCAATTAAAAGCATAATGTGATATATATATATATATATATATATATATATATATTAAGTTCAAGTGAGAATGCTTCTTAGTGTAAGAATAGATGGAGTAATATAGAGCGTAGGATTAGAAATTAGGTAATGGTCCAGATTAATTGTTAGAAAAATAGTGTAGGGTGTGTACACAAGATTAAACCCAATTCCTTAATTATAGGGGTGAAGATATTGTTTGATTTTTCAAATTAAAATTTATGGAAAGAAGATTTGGTAGAGAATAAATATCCTCTTTTTCATTCTGCTATTTCTCTACCCCCCATTCCCCATTAGTTCTTGCTCTCAGAAGTAAACCATGGCCGGCAAACTCGTGCTCTCTTCTCAAGCGCTTAAATTTTTTTCCGTCGACGACTTATTCTGGTTAGTTTAAAGAGATTTTTACATGTTTTTTTTCTGGGTCGAAGGTTTGATTCTCTTCCATGGATTTCTATAGATCTAAGAGTTTTTTAGGGTTCGAAGGTCGGATCTACTCGTTTCTCTATTATCAATTCCAACAAGAGCAAAAATTGCGAGGGCATTCGTCGATCAGAGTCAACAATTCATTATTTATGTTGCTATATTCTGGCAAGTGCAAAATTCGGACAAGAGAAAATATGTTATATCTCGCATTTCTTGCTTTCATCGTTGCTTATTCATTAATTCTATAGTTATAATCATTCTTTTCTTTGACTATTTCAACAGCATCTTGTAAAAAAGAGCTCATGTTTTTTAAAATTTGAATATATTTAATTCAATTATGCGCAATTCGTAAGGTACTCTATTATATTCATATTTAATATGTTCATACTCATTTATCTATACTCTGGTATATATGGTTGCATATTCATGTTTTTACGTAGTTATATTCATTATTTTATTTGACTATATTCATGCTTTTAGGCATGATTATCAGTGTCGGTCCTTCTATATTAAAAGGATATTTGGATCTAGCAATTCATGGAAGGTATTTTCAAAACTAGTATGTATGTTTTGAATTTCGATAATCATTAACTCATTTATATGTATTCATGATTATTCTGATCTGGTATATTCGTGCTTTTTTATTAACCGTAGTCATGAATTTTAGTGAGTAATTATAAATGTATAAAGTACATCATAAAACTTGTCAATTATATTCATGATTATTATATCGTATATTCATTCATTTGATTGATTGTATTCATAGATTTAAATTTAACTTAATCCCAATAACATATAATGATATGCATTATGTTTGATGATTGTATTAACATGTTCAAGCTTTTCATTAGTTATATTCAATCGTTTAGCATGCAACATTCAATTTTTCAGTTGAAGACATTCATAATTTTAATTGGTTATAACTAAGTTGCTTATATCCATGCTTTTATATGTATATTCATGTTTTATATGGTTATATTCATGGTTTGAATCGTTATATTCATAATATTAGCTATTTTTTACGCAGGTGCATTAAGAAGATTGAATCATGATCATCTTGCTGATCTAGATACTTCGGGAACCTACGCTAATGAGACCGAAAGAGGATGATGGCAATATTTTAGCTTTGAATACCAAGTTGTACCAATACCATTGTACTTTAGTTTTTTTAGTGAAATACTAGGTTGTGATATAGTCGGTGATATTCGTGTAACTTTGTGGTGATATTCGTGTAACTCGGTGGTGATATTCATGTAACTGGGTGGTGATATATGCATCCTTATATTTAGTTAGTGAAACAATTAATATTCATTTTCTCATATTCGATATTCACGATTACATATTCATTATAGAACGAGTGCATATTCATTGTATAAATATCGTTACTAATAACAGGAGTGGAAGATAAAATTAGACAATATAAATGAACATTACTATCGTTGGCAATGAATATCACTTATACAAAAAATGAATATATGTAGTGTGTTGAATATGTAACATACACATGAATATGCGTTGTATAAAACTGAATATGTTACACACAGATTTGAATATATAAATATTAGCTATACAAAACGAGTTTGAATTATCCGATTATGTTTCTCTCTCCTAATTATGGTTTTATAAGATCTCAAAATCCGTATATTTCTCTATCCAAATTAATTTATTAATAAGATTTTCTTTTAATTTCGTTTTTAGTGTAAAAGGAAACAACCTCCTTATTTTTAGCCAAATTATTTCTTCAATTTCTCTCTCCTATTACTATGGATTACAGTAGAAGTAAATCACGTAAATCTGATTTGGTGGTTATTTTTTTATTTTCTATAATTTTCCTATAAATTCCCCCCATGAGACATTATATGGAGAAGCAAGATCTCATCGTAAAATAAATCTCATCTAACGTACCACAATTATCCACCACTTCACACTATAATAGCCTTCTTACTTGAACCCACCTCTCTCTCTCTCTCTCTCTCTCTCTCTCTCTATCTATCTATCTATCTATCTATCTATCTATCTATCTATATATATATATATATATATATAGGGGAGGGCTCCAAAGAAACGCAAATTGTGAAGAAACGAGAGTCGTAATAAGAGCCATTGGATTTGATGTAATCGATGGCTAATAATGATGGTATATCTTAAGAATTATGGGCAAAATACACTTGAATATGCATCTGGCAATTATAAATATAGAAGCTCCTAAATTGTAGGGATTCTGATTTTGTTAAAAAAATAAAAAAAAAAAGTATTTATGGAAGTTGGCGAAATTGTAGAGATAGGCATGGAAAAAAATAAAAAATAAATAAAATAATTGTAGCAATTCTAATTTACTTAAAAATAGTTGATTTTGGATGTACTGTTGTAGTAGTCGTGTGATTATATCTGAATATGTTAGTTTAGATATTGAACCTACCAACATGTGTAAACGAATATTACGAATACATTCTCGAATATACCGTTGTAGTACAAAACCTTGAACATGTGCATAATATATTTGAATATTAACTTCACAGTTTTGAACATGTGTTCCATTTTCTATTTTGCGTAAAATTCAAATTCAAAATTTGAATAATTATTGTTGGCATAATTATCTTGTATGTGGTTGAATATGTTTCAATATATTCTGAATATTGTTTAAAAATTGTTCGAATTTGTTGTGGTTTGAATATACAATCTACTTTGTAGTCGTCATGTGTTTATATCTGAATATGTTAGTTTAAATATCGAACAAACCAATATGTGTAAACGAATATTAATAACACATTTTCGAATATGCCATTGTAGGAGTGATATATATAATTGTAATAATATATGAATATTTGAGTGTAAATCTTGAACATCGCAAAGTATGAAATCGAATATTAAGTATATAATCTCGAACATGTTTTACACTATATCTGAACATTAAGTACAAAATATCGAATATATATACAATATATCTAAATATTAAGTACAAAATCTCGAATATGTACACAATATATCTGAACATTAACGTCACAATTTTGAACAAGTGTACAAATGAACTCGAATCTTTATACAATGTATATGAATATTAAGTACAAAATCTCGAACATATACACAATATATATGAATATTAACTTCACAATTTTGAACATGTGTATAAAGAACTCGAATATGTATATAATATATGTGAATATTAAGTACACAATATCGAACATGCATACAAAATATCTGAATATTAACTTGACAGTTCATGATAACTCATCAAACAATAACAATGGTGAATCATATGAGCTTCTTCTCTATTCTTTACTCTTGGGCGACATTGTTTGATGTTGTCCTACACAAAACGAAACACAGCCACATTATTAAGCATCATAAATCCATTTAGAAAACCTTATTAAATTGTTAACAAAACCCTAGATTCATTCATAATAATTATACGAAATTTTCTTATATGTGTAATTGTGTTAATTCCATGAATATAATATAAAAAATATAAGACAAAAATATATTTAATAAAAAAATGGAAATCGTTTTTTTCTTATAATCGATCTCCACCAGACCAAAAATTGTAGATCTCCAACTTTGACAAGTTACTAGTATTCAACTAATCTCCATGAAAAAAGAAATTTGTAGAAATAAACATACTCATGAACAAAACTTAAACTCGTCATCTCTACTAATTTGATAGTGATAGAAGTTTCAGTGTGCTTACCCGTTCTACTCAAGGCCATCTTCGATACAATATCTAAGCCATCCAAACAAATTCGCCTTCCATTGGATCCATCGGAATCCCCTTCATCTCCGACTTTCTATGGCTCTGAAAATCCACGATGAAGTTACAAAAGACCTTCCAATGAACGTCTAAGAATGGTAGCAATGAGAGAGAGAGTAAATTAATATGGACGATTTTATTAAATTAGAAACTGAATATATGGAGAGAGATAGTTGAGATATTGGGGAGATATTTTAGGAATTTGATCTAATCTAGTACATTCAACACATAATAAGTATTTTGCACTCTTTTTTATTTAATCTCAACCCTTAATTATTTTAAATCTAACGATCCTCCTTCCGGCTCTAGTATCTCTATAAGTAGTGGTTTCTCTAGATACTAAACCTATATATATATATATATAATATGACACTTCAACTATTACGATTTAGGATTGTGATTTTAGACACGTGTCCAAGTTGCAATTTTAACATCAACTATTCTAATCATAACTCAACAAATTTAAATTATTTTTTAGACGAAATGATTAAAATTCAAACATATATATTGATATATCCTAACTGATTATTAAAGTTATATTTGAATTTTATATTTGAATCTGTGAAATTATAAGATGCAATCCATAACATTTGAGTTTACACCAGGAATTATTATAAGTACGTATAGAAGAATCTTATGTCAAACCTACTTCTGTTTAAAATTATTTTCTTAATTATATACCTTATAAAAAAAAGCTTAAGGGATGTTTAGTATCTATATTATTAGAGATTATCCATATATTTTTTATAGGATATTCTCTATGTATATTTTATCCTTGTATATTCTGTTAATTTTATGTATATCTTTTTGTAACCTCTTCTATATTAATACGATAATCTTATTACGATAAGATCAACTGAGTTCCCATCTTTTATGGTATCAGAGTAAAGATCCAAAATTTTCGAAATTCTAATCTTTCTCTCCCATCGCCGCCCCTATCTCCATGGCGCCACCCTCTGATGACGATGTCGTGGTCACCCCAACTGTGACAACCCTTGGCATTGATGACGGTGCCTCATTGGGGGCCGGGGCATCCTTACTTGCCGCCGCTCTCGGCGGAAACTCGTCCGGAACGCTCCACTTTCCGACGTTCTCTTTCAAGTTGGATCGCAACAACTATTCTATCTGGCGTTCAAGTGTCTTGGATGCCCTAGATGCTTACAAATTGAAAGACTTTGTCACCTCTAGAGTCGCACCACCGGCCACATATCAAAACCGGCGTCATTTGCGTCCCAACCTCTCGTCATCACTCCTAATCCCGACTTCCTCACATGGAAACGTCACGACAAATTCATTCTTCTATGGCTTCGCACCACCATCACTCAACCACTTCTTGGATATCTTACCAAGGCGGAGTTGTCTCATCATGCGTGGGTTACGATTGGGCGCATGTTTCAAGCTCAGTCAAGGGCCCAATCAATGCATCTAAAGCATCAATTCAATACCCTTCCGAAAGGTAACCTTCCTCTAATCGAATACTTTGAGAAAAAGCGGAGTTTTGTTGATGCCTTGGCTGATTGATCACATTCAGTCTCCGATGAGGACTTTATTTTCGCTGTTTTGCGTGGATTGGACTCCTCCTATGGTCTGTTGCGAGCCGCCTTCAATATCCGGCTCGACGCCCTGCTCCCCGATGACCTCTTGGGTTACCTACCGTGGGAGGAGGAGCGTCTTGCCGAGGAGTCCCGCGTCATGGTTGGTTCTCAGCCGACCATGAACTTTGGCCATCAGTGCGGCTCTCGTCGCGGATTTGCCAATTGCCCGCAGCAGTGGCCTTCTTCGCGCTATCAGTAGTCATCTTGTGCCCCTATGGAACACTCACAACTGCGCAACTACGATCACTCGCATGGTGTTGGTGACGGCTCGATAGACTCCAACCTACCCCGTTATCAATCTCAAATATGAGATCATCCTGGTAATCTGGCAAAAGATTGTTACAACCATCTCAATGCTTAGGCTTTTCCGTACCGACATCCTCCCTAGCACTTGAACCAAGCACCGCCATCAGGATCCATTATTTTCACCGCATCCCAATCATCCATCCAAGACCCGACTTGGTACTTTGATACAGGTTCCACGGATCATGTTACTGGTGACTTTACTAAGATGTTTATTGATTTTGAATACCATGGTAGTGAGTGATCAACTAGCCCTCGGAAATGGTACAACCATTCCTATCTCTCATTATGGCCATACTCAATTTCCATCTCATTCTCGTCCTGTTAATTTCTTGAAAATTCTATTTGTCCCTTACATGACAAAATTTAATCAACATTTCCAAACTCACTAAAGAAAACAATATTTTTTATTGAATTTGATTCTGATTGTTACTTGTTGAAGGATATGCAAGGTCGAATCCATCTCAAAGGAATCGCCAGTGATGGATTATACAGGTTGCCTATGGCCTCCAAATTGGCTCTAGTTGGCGAGCGCATATGTCCAAGTCACTGGCATAATCGCTTGGGTCATCTGAGTTATTCTGTCCTTAGCTATACATTGCATCAATTTCGTTTACATGTGTGTCAAATAAAGCTCTCGTGCCATGTTCTTCTTGTTCTCGAGGAAAGAGTCATCGTTTACCTATTATTTCGTCTCATGTCATAAAAACTCGTCCTTTTGATCTTGTCTATCCGGATGTATGGGGCCCTGCTCTGCTTTATCTATTAATGGCATTCGTTATTTTGTCTTATTTGTTGATGAATGTACCTGATTTACTTGGATCTATTTCATGTCTCACAAATCATAAGTTTTTGAATACTTCAAATTGTTCCAAGCTATGATTCGCACCCAATTCAATGCAAAAATTAAAGAATTCCAAATCGATTGAGGTGGTGAATTTTGGAGTCTTTCCAATCTCCTACAACAACAAGATATTATCCATCGGGTCTCATGTCCACATACATCATCTCAGAATGACATGGTTGAGCGCCAAAACAGAACAATCCAAGAAAAAGGCTTAGCGCTCCTTGCCCAATCTTGTATTTTACCGAGTTTTGGGAGCATGTTTTTCACACTGCTATCTACCTCCACAACCGCCTCCCAACTTCGATTCTCAAAAATAAATCACCATTTCAGTGTCTTTAAGAGCCTTTGGTTGTCTTTGTTTTCCCTTCTTAGGTTCTTAGGTCCCTATCGGTCCAACAAACTTGAGTTCAAAACACTCTCTTGTCTATTCATTGGCTATATAGTTTCTCACATCGAGGTTACTTATGCTATCACCTTGAGTCCAAACGCATTTTTGTCAGTCGCTATGTTGTTTTTCATGAAAATGAGTTCCCATCCATAGTTGAGTCCTCCAAATCAACCTAGCTCTCTCGAGTCGAGTTTCATGCGGCCTCTCTTGATCTTTTGTCCTCGGCTGTTCAACAACCTTCTTCTGACCCATTTATGCTGCCAGATGTGCGTCGCACCCACTCGCAGTCCAACACGACACCGACCATTGCCGATGGTCCTCGAGCGGACCAGCTCGCATCTCCTCCAGCCTCTGCAACATCCCCGACCTCTCCCACTCCCAACCCTACTCCCGTCTTGCCCTCGTCCCTATTGCCCACGACACCTACCATTCTCGAGGTCGCTCCATCCTCTACTCTTCCTTGCCTATGGCCAGCTGAAAACAGCTCCCACCCTATGACAGCCTGAGCCAAGACCAGTAACCTTAAACCCAAATATTTTCATTCCACCAAACATCCACTTGTTCCGGATCCCAGTCCAGACAATGAGCCCAAAACCTTCGCCAATCACAACAAATTTCCCATTGGGTCACTGCCATGAAATCGGAATTTAAGGTGTTATACTCATAATGGTATATGGTCTTTGGTGCCTCGTCCTGAATTTACTAATATTGTTGGTTGTAAGTGGGCGTACATGCTTAAGTTAAAAGCAGATGGAAGTATGGAACAATTGATCGTTATAAGGCTCGCTTGGTTGTTAAAGGCTACCGCCAGGAAGAAAGAGTTGACTACTTTGATACTTTCAGTCTCGTGGTTCGGCCAACGACCATCCAGCTTGTTCTGACCATTACTCCCACCCTTAATTGGTCCATACCTCAGCTTGATAAAATGGGTTAATTATATGTGCAGTCTTAATAAAAGAGAACCCATTTTTCATGTTATTTTTGTTCCTGATTATATACTCCGTAGTAATTAATGTTTTAGCTGTTACCTGTTATACATTCATCATGTAGAAGCACATGTCTCTCAAGGACAAGGTACCTCTAATTTTGTCAGGTAGATTCAATTAACCATCTTTTCATGATCGAGAGTGATAACATTTCACTCAAATATTTTCTTTATATTTTTCTCTAATTAATCCTTCTGAAAGCAATGTCTACCAAACCAACAATAACTTTGCCCAGATTTTATGTCAATATTTTAAGTATCATAACATATATGTTCTATTTTAAATAATTAACGTGTATGTAATGACGGTAAATGCATGTCAATTGCATGTTATTCTAATCTCACTAGCTATATACTATGTTGGGATTATCTACATACAACTTATTATTTGGCATAACAGAGTGATTGGAAAAAGACTGGGAGATTTCGGACACATGTATATCATATGAGACAGATTTTTTTTTTTTAACTATTGAAAAAATGGTAACTTTTTATATTGGATACCTCTCTATATAAAAGTAGAAACAGTCACGTACATGTAGTGCCTCGTGCTTTATATGTTTTTTAACATTATGTATATAATTATTTGAAAAACAAAATTAATACGGAGTAACTCTTAGATTCGACGATTCGAATCTAAATTACCGATTTACGTACACGTAAAAGGGACAAAGTACCTTACGATTTGATGATCAAATTAAGATAAGTGTCCAATTATTTAAAATCATGGAGTAATAAACACTAATTCTTTGTGATGGGAAAATATCTGTTACTAAGCCTATTTTAGGAAATTGAGTAAGGAGATAAGGAAAGATAAAATTATCAGGTAACAAGGAAATGACCCATAACTAGCTTCATTCCAATTCAAAAATATCACAAACGAATTGATTTGGCTTTTTATATAGTTTTTGGCTGTATCTTATGCTTATTATATATAATTATAATGTTAGATATCAAGAATTTTAATTATTTTATATATAAGATTGAAATTCATCTTCTAACCCAAAAACTTAAGTTATTGGATAGGTTTCATTCTTCCTTAAATATATACTAGGGGTCTTTTATATCATGTAATTCCTATGTGGGAATGCACTTTTATTCAATGTATAACATTTAGATTATTTCAGTATACACGAGTAACTGGTTCCTCCGGGATACATAGATCACTAGATCCTAAGAATTAAATATTGCTCTATATAATATGAATATAACTTGAAATTAACCAATCAATTAAGGAGAGTAGGAAACTCGAGACTTAATATTCAAATTCAGTTTAATTTCAATTTTCTAATCATGCAACTTCTACCAATATTAGAGCCGACTGAAACTAATAAATAGAAGGGGAAAAAAAATCCTTATTTTGCAACATATAAACACGGAAACCTTCGCTTTATTAACACACTTGTTTGTGTGTTCTATTGGAGTAGGTTTATATTACCAAAAAAAAGGTTATTATAAAAGTAATTTATTTAAACCTTAAGGTAAATAGACAACAAGGCCCATTAGCTCAGTTGGTTAGAGCGTCGTGCTAATAACGCGAAGGTCGCAGGTTCGAGACCTGCATGGGCCAATTTTTTGCATACTCGGACAAGTAACAGTTTTCTTCCAAGGAATCCCATGAAATGCAGCACCGAATTTTACTTGCACACACGGCTTCAATATCCCCTTACTCTGAAATCGTTCTAAATCTGCGAAACTTTCACAAGCTGTTTGTGTGCCCATTCTCTTCTTCAAAGCCCTTGTTTTTACAACACTGGTTCCTATGATGTATGCCTATGAGTTTTGGGCTTTTAATCACAATGATGTATACCTAGTTTAATATAAATTTGGATAAGAAAGCTGTGTTTATTTGTATTCTTCTGTTATTGGGCACTCTGAAGCAGTGGAGGGATGGGTCCGGATTAAAGATCTCATTGTTTTGGAGTAATCAAAGTTAAAAATCTACGAAAGAGGAGAAACAGGTGTTTGTTGAGAATACCATTTTAGCTGTGAGTTTACCACTACTGACTGCCCACAATGGCAAGGGCTTTTTATGTTGATGAGTTATGTAAATGGACCAGAATCAATTTTCATCTGTTGAATTTTGAGTATTTATATAATTATATGTCCTCTCGGATATTTTCATTTGTTGAGTTCCTGTCTATAGTATGTAGCTTGGCATTTAATTTGTTTAGTATTTGCTTGGCTGGGTTAGGTGAGAAGATGTTGCCTTATTAATTGCATATGGTATCTGGCTAAACAGCAAATGCAGAAAAATGCCTCAAGATTTCAGTCAGTTAGTGCTTGTACATTTGATGGTCTAGTAGAATTTAGAAACTTAAAGAGAAGAAGGAGCATCAGATGATTCAGATATTCTAAATGATGGATTTTTCTGCTAAGAGTGATTTGATTAGAAGTTAGAATACAAGTCTGGGTGTACAACTAGGATACTTGATTTGAAAAATGTGATGAGTGCTATAAATGATCTGTATAGTTTGTCCACAATTGCAATATGACACAGGGTGCTGATCAATTGTAGATTTCCACAGATTTGTGGATATTTTTGCATTTCTTGTAAGCAAATGCTTGTGGATTGGGAAAATCCGCATTGAGGTAAATAATGTGAGTTTTTTTTGGTGGAAATAATGTGAATTTTGCTACATAATGAATGTGCAATTTTACTCTGATGGAAAAACTAAGATACACCCCTTTCTACCAACCTTGTGTTTGTTAAGGTTGACCATCAGCCGTGTACGCAGAGGTTGTACCGTTAGCCCAGCTATTTGGTTGTACCAGACAGTTCATCGGCTGGATTTCATTTCAGAGTGTAGGCTACGATTGAAGGTGAGATGAAAAAATGGCATGACGTGAAGCAAAAGAAGATCTCATAGCTCTCCCCTTGCGTTCTATAGTCAAGACTCAAAGCGAGAGAAAATCGAATCCAGTGGAGGAGCCTGGAATTAATCGTCTATACACATGTAAGAATGTATGATATAGAATTGGTTTGTGTTTTGTTATAGTTGCTGGACGCGTGCAATCCATTGGAAGTTATTACATAAAATGTGAATAAACGTTGGGTCCTGCCTTGCTTCTGCCACAGAAAACTTAATGCCAAGTAGAGGTAAAACTTTATATTTGATACGATTCTAACCCAAGTAACACTCAAGATCGAACACAAATAAGCAAGAATAGTAAAAGAACAGTAAAGGACACCAGATCTGTTTACGCGGTTCGAGCTATGCTCTACATCCGCGGAGCCTCAGTGAGGAGACTCGTCTCAAATCCACTATCAATGATCAAGTTCAAGAGAGGTTACAATCTCACACACAACAAGGCAAAGAAAGAAGTTCAGAAACTAAGAAACAACAGAGATCTAAGAAGAAGAAGAAAGATCTAGGGTTTCGGCCCCCTGGAAGGCTACTCAAGCTTCAAGGTGAAGCTTTGGAAGAACGCCACTGCAGATCTCAACGAGCTTGGATCGAAGTCTTCAACTCCGATCTAGATCTCCACCGCCTGGCTCACCGGAGAATCGCTTCCTCCGACTTCGCTCTCTCTCTCTCTTTCTCTTTCCTTCTCTCTCTTTCTCTTGGAACTCTCTCGAAGCGCCGCTGGAGACTAGGGTTTCAGAATGAGCTCGCAAGCGAGCTTATCAACCTTTATATAGAAGCTCACACTCGGAACGCAGCGTTTTACTTAACGCGGAGGAGAGAGAGCTCGAGCTGATTTGGGCCACCAACTTCGTTTTTGGGCCGATTCAATATTCGGAAAATAGTCCAAGTCCAAAGAGCATAAGCCCAAGCTCGAGTTGGTATCGAACTACCACCAAACCGGTTTGAACCGGGATGGATTGATCGATCCGGTTCAGCTACGAGCAACCCTTGAACCTAAGAACTAAACCCGATTCCTGAACCTAGAATTTCTCTACCATTTAACTATGTGTGTATGCTATACCAAATCTCTATGTCACTTATACTTACATATATATTTCCTAACAATATTCTTTTAAATTAGACACCTTTTTTTTTTGGTTATCTGAATTGAAATTTATAAAATTCTCGGGTTAGTTAATCAAACAATTAGCCAGGCAAAAAAAATCAAACAATTAGCCAGGCAAAAAAAATCATTTCTTTTTCTAGTTCGGTTTGTATTCTCGTAAGTTTTAAGCTGCTTATATGTGTCACTGTGGCAGCCCAAGAAGAGATGTCAATTCCTCACCACATACATCAAAATGTACCTTATCTTATCCATCCATACCTAAACAATAACAATTTCCCCAGAAAACTTTTCCTTCCAACTTTTGAGAGAAAAAAAAAATGGCACTTTCATCTTCCCTCTCAACCAGATTGCCATTGTCATCGAAACCACCTCCACAATTGCCTTCATCTGGAGCTTCATTTGCCCAAAGGACGAGTCTTTTCCATTTCAAAGTCAGTGCAAAGCTAGGTAAGTATTGAAACTTAAAAAAGGAACAACTTTACCCTTGATTTTAATTTTGGTATTGATGAATGTTCTTGTTTTTTCTATTTCTGGGTTAATTGGGAATTGGGTTTGTTTTCAGGTGGAGGTGAAGCTGATTCAAAGAAAGGGAATGAGAAGAAGAAGTTCATCACCAGAGAGGAGGAGCCTCAACAGTGAGTTCTTCTTTCAAATCTAAATTTAGTTCCAGTTAATATACCAAAATTTGTCAAATGAGTGAGGATTATTAATCTGGTGTAACAAAAAATTGCAGGTATTGGCAGACGGCGGGAGAGCGGGAAGGGGAGAATCCGATGAAGACTCCCCTTCCTTACATTATCATATTCGGAATGTCGACACCCTTTGTCATTTTGGCCATTGCTTTTGCTAATGGTTGGATCAAGGTTCCGATTCGATGATTCTTTATCATCATAATTCATATGTGATTGTTATGAGCGGTATAGATACGATCATATGTATACTTTTTGCCAATTATATTTCACTGTGAGTGAGTTAGTAGAAACACCATTTGTTGTACTCGCCTTTGTTGTTCAATTGATGTATCTTTTATTTGTGCGTATCATATTGAGAGAAGAGTAGATATGGTTTTGAGCTTGCAAATTTTAGTTATGAGTTGAATTTGTGTTGGCCATAACACTTAAAGAGTACGTTGTCTGTGAAAGAGAGTTGTCTGTAGAAGCAAGCTAAAGTTACCATTGATATAAACAGAAAGAGAGTTGTCTGTGATTATGGTGATAATGCTAAGAGCATTTCTTTAGAGTTGCAAATGATGCTTAGATGGAAGAAATGTGAATGAGTTATATATCTTTTTCATCAATGTTGTGCTGTGCTTGCTTAACTCCGATGATATATCATCCTTGCCACTTTTGTGAGCATCTTTGCTGAGTTTTGCGTCATTCTTTTCAAGTTTCAATATGATCAGTTCCTTACTTCACAAGTGATATATATTGTAGCAATGGCTACTGAGTGTACTGATTATGAAATGCTTTTGCTTTTTATCACCTCAACTTTCAGCATCTTAAAAAAAAAATTGAGCCTGTCAAAAATATTGGGCCTGAAAAAGGCGGGCTAGAACCGTTCCTGGACTATTTAGCCCATGTCTCACACATTGACCTTAAATATATCCCGAAAAATCACCGTTGTAACATAATTAAAAAATGTTTACAATAACCTCTCTTTATAAAGTTCCAAAAACTACCCTTCAACTAAACATTTATTATAAATCAAGCACTCTTTCAATCTCAACTTATAGCATGAAAAAAATACTCTAAACATAAATAAAAAAAATGTTTATATATCGTCAGTACATGCAATGACTTTGAAGAATTTTAATTGAAAGGTGATTTGAGGACCGAGTCTTAACTAATGAATAAATTTACTAGGGTGTTGCCCTCTTGCAGACCAAAAAAAATGCAAACTTTCATGTATAAACTAGTGTTAGACCCGAACCATGTACGGATTACGACAAATTTAAATATTTTTATTAATTTTCCAACAATTTTTAATACTCAAAAATAATTCTGAAATGTAAAATGCTTGGGAAAAATCCAACACACAAAATATGTATATATAGCACAAAACATAATCGTGAATTCTTAGGAGGTAGTACTTTCAAATTTCTAATTATTATTTACCCATTAAAAAATACTTAATTAATATATTTCTTATTATATTTATTTATTTTGTAAATATGTTACTTGAAAATATAAAAAATGAATCTAAGATATGTATTTTGGTGCAATGAAAATTAACATAAATAGTTTTCTTTAGATAACTTCACATCGTTATTTTGAAGTAAAATTTATCATCCTAATATTTTGAATCGTTAAGAAAAAAATCATTATTAATAAATTAGTGTTGGTTAGATAACTTCAAAATATAATGTGTTAGATTGTTATAATGCTGAAATTTTTTGGATCAAATGTTTATTAAGAAAATAGTTTCTTTTAGTTAAGTTAAAATAATTATTTATATGAGGTTGTTATAATATAATGAAATATTTTTTTAATCAGATTTTCATTAAAAATAATTTCTTTTAGATAACTTTATAATATTGATTTGTATCATATCATTAAAAAGATAAAATCTTCTTGGATCAAATTTTTATTTAAAAAAACCTAAATAGTTCTCTTTTGGGTCAAGTTTTTTTCTTGTTTAAATAATAAATTAAATTAAGTAATAAAAATAAAGAAAAAATAAACCGAAATGAGATTTATCAAAAAAGCATTTTGAATGAAAATTGTCTATGAGTAAAAATCACATGTTTACACTCTTAACTTGTTAAGAGATACAATGAAAAAAAATATAATCAGAGGTGAATTGTCAAAAAATAAGATGAGATGAAAAAATTTCCACAAACTGGTATTTTTTTGAATTAATGGAAGATTATTATGGATATCTGAAAAAATCTTAAATACAATTAGCCATGCACAAGTATAGATTCATTAAAAAAAAGAAGCAAATCCCCAAAAAACAAATTATCAAAAACCCTCGCTCAGCCCTTAACGAAAGTTTTTAGGGATATATAGCAAGACAAAGAAGAAGAAGAATAGAGGATATGTTTTTAGATTTTTTTTCACCGGCGATTTCTATAAATCTGATGGAGATGTATTGCTATGAAGATGGAGAACGTAAAAATGGAGAGTTGTGGAGGTTTTATAGAAAGCTATAAAAGTTAATTAGAAGTTATAGCGGTTTTATAGATAGTGTGATTAGTGGGATAATGGGTAATTTTTTAATAAACTTTTTTAAAACAATTATAATTTTAATCCACTCAGATGATGACACGTGGTTAAAATTTTTTTAAAGACTTGGGCTCTCCTTTATATTTATACTAGGATAGATGTACGGCAAACTAAGCTATTTGTGACAATGTAACCTTATGTCTTTCATTGAGATTTTTTACAGAATATTAAAACCCTTTTTGGTTTTGGCAAACAATAGAATTCAAGATATCTTCTTAGAAAGTTAAAAAAAACTGGCGGATAATTCAGCTTACTTTTGGTCTTCTGCCCCAACGCATTAATTCAAACCGAGGACCATATCATTCGTAATAAAATCAATAATGTGTAGCTATTGTTAGGCACATCATTATTGGAAAGATGGGCAATAAAATATAAACTATATCATAAAGTGAGTATGAAAATGAATACAACGGGCTATGCAAAATCCATTACTTAATCAACGTTGGCTTACAAGATTTTGATTGGTACACCTACGCTCCCCAACCCATGGGTCTCTTTGTCTCTCTCTCTTTTCATGGATGCAATAAGGCAAATTGTTAGTTTATTGTCTTGTAATTTTTTATTTGCATTATCCTTATTTTTAATTATAGTATGAACAAGTCATGGAGAATGGATTATAGTATTACACTATTATTACAGGCATGTGGAGTGACCTAAAAAAAAGTATTGAGAGGGTTCAAATTGAATCAAGTGATAATCTGCTTTGGGGATTGAACCTTTAAAAAATGTATAGTGAAATATTTTATTCTCCATCAATTGTATTTTGTAACAAAGGACAATAAATTGAGAAGAAGATAACTGACAACGCCACCGCCCAAGCCACTCTCCAACGGCAACCGTGCTTTAGCAATTGGATATGAGGAGGCAACGCTGCTAAAATGCCCAACTGCAAATAAACAGACTCACTAGATACACTATTCAAAATTACTTTGCATTTTTTTATAAGTTACTTCAATAACAACGACTAAGCCAACCATTAGGCTACCTGCAAATAACAAGACTAGTCTGAATTACCATCTGGTAGATGGTGATCTTGGATCAACAACAACAAAAAAAAAAAAAAAACCAAACTTAATTATAACAAATTTTAAGCTTCAACTCTTTAAAAATTCAAAAATTTCGATCTTTAAATTTTCAATCTTCCATTCACCAAATCTCAACTCCAATAGAGGCGGAGATATGGAAAGGGAGAGTCAGATCTGGTCAAGGCGGCTCACGGCCTCGTCCCCAGGGACTCATCATAGGAGGCGACGATAGTTGCGATGTAGGGGGTGGATTAAGGGACGGAGATGGGGAGAATCGGAGGAGCGGAGGACGTCATTGTCGGTGGAGAAGTTTTCAGATCTGAGAGAAATTTAGGGTCGGCTCCCTTTGGGAGCGTATTGTCTCAAAAATTATTTGGCATTTGAAAAAAAAAAAGAGAGAATAAGAGAAGGTATACGATGTATTAGACATTTTGATAGATGGAAAGGGTAAAAAAAAGCTCGGGCCGAGCAAACCGAAAAAATAAAATCCTAAGGAAGAAAAATCAAATGGCAAAGATGACACAGGAAACACTTCCCTTGGCTACATCACCCGTGACCACAATGCCAATGTCAATCCTGTAATGGTGGTAAAACGAGAATACAAGAAAAGAATTAGTGTTGATGGCGAATGCTTTTACTATCAAGAAGGGTATTCAATGGGTGGTCTGTGGTGTTTTTTCTCACCTTAAGATTGAAGGTGACAACTTCAGCCTCGTCAATTCCATCCGTAGCATTTACAGTTGTACTTGAGAGATTGAGATCATTTTCACGGGCATTTTGATAGAACTCCGTAAATAATTAATAAACAAATATTACAATATATAGTTACATGTTTTGACCTAACGGGCCATAAACAAAGCAAGAATATTAACAAGATAAGTACAAATATTTACTTAACTAAAATATCTCCAATAATTATAGTGTTGACACAACTCTCACGTCTTCAGGAAAGTAAAAAAGATGACGGACTTCATCACAAAACATAATTTTGGAAAAAAACCAAGTATTTTCTTTAACTTCTTCTCAGATTGCACTTGTTGATCTCTAGCCTTCAAGGTCTCATTCGTCTTAATATTCTATGGCAGTACATGTCCAAATAAATGGGTTCAAACAATAGGAGAATATGAGTTATGACACTAACATAGGTTAAAAGAATTAATAATAATGTTGTGCAGTCGAAAGAGTAAGCAAGCAAGAATCTTTGAAAGCACGATGAAACTCTAGGATAACCTTATATTTTTTGTTTCGGTTTTTTGGAATATATTGAATTGTGTAGGGCAGTAATCGAACCGAATTTTGAGTTGCTCAAACTCAGCTCGGTTAAAAACAGGCAAGCTTGAACGCGAGCTATTTGAGCTTCGTTTATTAAATGATCACCGAGCTCGAGCTCGAGCTCAGCTCGTAAACCTCTCGTTTAGTTTATTTGTGAGACAAATCTGCAAACAACTCGTTTTCTTAATCAACTATACAAGCAAATGAAGCTAAAACTATTTTGAGAGAGACCACCAAAACTATGCAATGTAACATAAATTAGTTTGAGAGAGACAAAAATAGTAGAATTTATTCATTAACGTATAATCTAGTTTTTATGAGCATATAATCAAATTTGCTCATAAAAAATTAAACTAGACTTAAAATTGTAATCTAAACTCAATGCATTTATTTTTTGAATCTTAAAATTACGATAAAAATCGACACGTTTATATAAACAATTAAGTTGAACAGAAATAAGATTCAACCAAGTAGAGTAGTGAACTTCTCAGGAATAATATAACCCTATTCATTTACAACCTACTCCGTGTTGAATTGGCTCCTCGCCGTGAAAAAATTCAGGTCGGCCAGCAAAATTCAGCCGTCGACTCAGATTTGGAGTTGGTCATAATAAGTTAATAAGTGGATAAATCGAGCAATAAAGAAAAATCACACTTTCCCATGTGATTTGACGTTTCCGATTCCCCACTTTTTTGAGTTTTTTTTCCCCTGCCATCTAGTACTATTTGCAATAAACGTGACCCCATTAATGGCTGACTCATTTCTCCGTCATTCCCACTCACTCACTCCCTCGCGCCTTCTCCGCCATCTTCTCTCCTGCTTCTCTGTGGGCTACTCTTAATTTAAAACCGTGTTCTTCTGCAATACTCCCCCACATCCTACTTATATCTTCAACCCCCCTCACTTTTAGGCAATAAAGTTCAAACCTTTTTCTGCTTTCACAGCTCCTTCCTCACTCTTCCGCCTCTGAAATCAATGGCTTGTTCACTACAATCTGGATCCTTTCTTCTATCTAAAACATCCGCCAAATTGGGGTCAAACAATTTTGCAACTTGTCAATTCTTGGGCCACTCAGTAGTAACCCTAATTCAAAAGCCCATATCTTTTCCAAGGCTAAAATCCCTTCAAATCTCTGCCCAGACATCCTATTGTGTAAGCAAAGCAATGAGATGGTGGGACAAAACACTAAAACCGAACATGATTGAGATTCAGTCAGCCCAAGAGCTTGTTGATACATTGAAGAATGCTGGTGATAGACTTGTTATCATTGATTTCTACTCTCCTGCTTGTGGTGCTTGCAAATCCCTTCATCCCAAGGTTCAATTCAACTTCAAAAACCGCCATTACACCCTTTTTGCAGGTCAAATTTCAGCAAACTAACTAATTCTTTTTCTTTTTATTGGATTTATATCAGATGTGTCAGCTGGCTGAGTCAAACCCAGGTGCCATTTTTCTCAAAGTCAACCAAGAGGAGCTCAAGAAAATGTGCAATGCCTTGCACATTCATGTCTTGCCCTTCTTCAGATTCTACAAGGGTTCACAGGGTCGCCTCTGCAGCTTTAGTTGCACTATATCAACTGTAAGCAACACACAAACTTTGAAAGTTGTTCTTGTATTAATTAGTCTTGCCTTTCAATTTTTGTTTGATAGTGATTAATGGGTCTTTGTTCTTTTTTGGTGAATAATACAGATTAAGAAATTCAAAGATGCATTGGCAAAGCACAGCTCAGAATCTCAATCCGACCTAGGTATGGGTCCTGCAAAGGGTTTGAATGAATCCGAGCTGATCAATTTGGCGTCGGTTGGGGAGATTTCCTTGACTAGGATCCAAGAAACCCAAATGCCACTATCTGTTGCAAAGGAGGAGATTGAGAATCTGTTCATTGACGCAATTCAGAAGCCGACACCTCTGAGCATATTTGGAGCTAAAGAGAATGAATCTTTGCTAGTTGCTTGATAGTTTTTATCAAGCAACACAAGATATTTGACAGATATTTAGGATGGATGTAAAATGAATTCCATGGTTTACTGCTAGGATCTGTTTTTTAGTTGTTATATTTCCCTGTTGGGTGGATTTGTAAATAGGGCGTGTGGTGGGTTTACCTTGGTACAAGATGTAGGGTTCAGATTTTTTTAGGAGCCCTGCTAGATCTGTGTCAGTTTGAAAGTTGTGGTAAAACCATACTGTTTAAAACTTGAGATATTAGTGTTTCAATGCAGAATTGGAAACTGGTAATGTTTTCTTGGCATTCTTGCTCTTGTGTTGTGTGTTCAATCATAGTGTAAACGGAAGTTTGATTTAAGTTTTTTGATGGAGTTAATTACAAAAAGAGGTAGATGCGTTATGCCTGGATATTTAAGATGAAAAATTATGTAATAAATTGAATATGAGAGCTTGGTAATTCCAGGAGGGGGATCAAGTTTACACATATTGAGAGCATATGTATATTTATAAACCGATGCTGTACAATGAGGAATAAGAGCAACAAAAAGGACTTGGAAATTTCTTAGAATTTACAGGAATTTCTGAATCATTTGTCTGACTTCATCAACGACGAGCCAGGCTTTGTGACCGCCAATCACTTCTTCCTTGAACTCTCCATCTTTCCATAGCTGAATTGTGGGCATTTTCTGCTCAGATTTGACATATCCATGAAACAAGGAACATAACGTGGTTAATCAATCAAACCAAAGCATTACACAAGGACATATAGTTGCCTAATTACACAAATTTTCAACAAAAAGTCTACTTACTGAGATGTTTGCCCTCTTGACAAGAGATTGAGGCACTTTGTTGACATCCACACAATAGAACCTTAATCTGCAAAATCAAAACATTGTTCAAAAACCAATGCCAATTGACAGAAATTGATTTTGTGACAAAATAGAACAGGTAGCACTAACTTGGTGCCATATTCAGAAGCCAATTTCTCCAATTTGGGCTTGAGAAAGATGCATTTCCTGCACCAGGTTGCCATCCTGTACATCAAATTCATTCTTAAATAAAGCACACAAAGATTAGATTAATTTATAAAATTGAGCTGATTACCAATCAATGAGAACGGGTTGGGAAAGCTCCTTGGCCTCAAGTAGGACCTGATCGAGGTGCTCACAATCCTTGATTTCCTCCAAATCCACAACGTCCGCTGCTTTTGAAGTGTTGTCCCAAAACGCCGCCGTTTGAAGTACTCTGCTACTCTCCCTCTTCCCAAACAAGCCGATCATCTGCCGTTGATCAGAAATCCCACATCCGTAAGACTTCCCAAGAAACAATCCCGATCCTCCAATTACTCTTTGCGGCTGATGCTCCTTCTGGTGCATTAATTCTCTGCAGATTAACTGAGAATTTGCTACCAAAATAATAGACATTCTTCTATCACTTCTTTCTTTCCTTACTTTTCTTCTTCTTCTTCTCTCAGATTAGGAGCTGGAATATAATAAGGAAGAGAATTTCCGTCCTCACACTTTATTTCTTAAAAACATCTGTCCGACGGAGAATAAATCATCAGCTCCAAAATTTGGGGTTTTGGTTGTTAGAATTGGTTTTTATGCCTAGCTGAAGAGCGCAAGGAGAGGAGAGTCTTATCCGAAACCAAGCAGTGTGTGTTTGAGTGAGCATGAGCTTAGGAAAGGGTGTGGCTGATGGTCCCACTTTCAACGTAATTGTTGATATACTTTTCTTAATCTGGGTGGGTCCCAAAAAAAAACTCCTTACGGTTTTACTATTTGGGCTGGACATTAGAATGAGGAGGACCAAGCCAGCGGCCCAAAAATGCACTACCCTCCGGCGCCACTTTGTGGCGTTAATATGAAATGTTACATAACTTTGTGAGAAAGTATTAGGTAAGAATGAGAGAGTCCATGTGAAAAATTAAATTAAATTTTAACTATTTTGTTAAAAAAATTGACTTCCTTGATTAGACTTTAATTAAAATGGAAAAAAAATGGAATGGATGATTTTTTTTTACGTATTTTTCGAAAAATCCGTTCCTAAAAGACGCGTGTAGTTTGTGCATCAAAATTGACCAATTGTGCATCGATTTTTTGATACACATTGTTCATCAATTTCGAATTTTTTTATTTTTTAAGCTTATTTGTGTGTATAAACACGATATTTATCGTGTTTTATCGCACATATAATTATTTTCAATGCACACATAAAATAAGATGTATCTGAAGAGGAGTGAGATGCATCTGAGCATAAAGTGGAGGAGGAGGCATCTGAGCATTAAGGAGGAAGAGATGTAGTTGAGTAGGATTAGGAGGACGTAGCTGAGCATGAAGAGAATAGAGATACACTTCAATGCTCAATTTGCCTATAAAACATAACACAAGGGTCTAGCCCAGATTCTTATTAAGCCACCCTATGTGACCCTTATGCAATGTTTTCTAAGCAAATTAAACATTGCAGTAAACCCCCTTCTCGTTATGCTCAAATGACACCTCTTCGGCTACTCCTCAGCTACATCTCCCTCTTCATGATCAGCTGCCGCCTCCTCCACTTCCTGCTTAGCTGCTTACTCAACCTCTTCATGATCAGCTGCATCATCATGCTCACTCTCACGATGCGACACCCGATGATCAACAGTAGATTCAAGAATCAGTTTGAGACTCAAACTGGATATCAACGAGACTGTTGAGAGTAGTTTGCCCAAGTTGACTTTTGTGTGGAACTAGAAGGCGAGCTTTTGACCCACAGTTTGGACGACGTGTTTGAGTTATCAATGCTTGTTGGGGTACAAGAATCAGTTTGAGACTCGACCTGAAACGCAAGAGTTCTTTGACAAAAAATTTAGCGGAGTTCTTCAAAGGAAGATGAAGAATGAAAACTTCATGTAGAATCATTATCAAGGCGAATGATCCATAGGTAATAATCATCAACACATCACTATGCAGAGTTTCATTAATTATAGGTAATAATCATTGAAAAAGTTACATGAAGAAAAACATGAAAGTCAAGCTTGTAATTACTGAAATGGAGGAGAAGAATAGCATGGATGATTAAGAGTGGAAAACTCGTTGCCGTACATGGCTTAGATGGCCACGCCGACAATGTTGTTGTCGTTGGATATTGCTAAGGGAATTGACGGCGGCCTTAAGGTTGCAACAGTGATTATAGAAAAGTTGTTGTTGGATATAGCATGGATGATTAAGAGTGGAAAACTCGTTATCGTGCGCATGACTTTTCTATACACATTACATACCCAACTGAAATACTCCAAAGTTGTTTCTATAAACATTTCAGTTGGGTATGTAATGTTTATAGAAAAGTTGGGTTCACATGTTAAACGAGTTAGAAGAGTTTAAGCAAATATTATAATCATGTAGAATATATCTACTACTTGAAAATGGTGTGCAAGCATGATCTGAGCATGAAAGTGTAGGAGGAGGCAACTGTCAGGAAGTGGAGTAGGAGGGAGATGCAGCTGAGCATACAGTGGAGGAGGAGTAGGCTTTTGAGCATTAAGAAGAGGGAAATGCAATTGAGCAGGAACAGGAGGAAGATACGCCCCACTACCCGATCTGCCTTGAGAACAGCTAATGTTTTCCACACCTAGTGTGTGGCTCCTTGGCTCAATCAGGATATGGTGTGTACTATCTATCGAATAGTCACAAGTGTGGTGAACTTGATAGGACACAATCGACTATCCAACAAATAAGACACAAGAGGATATGGTGTGTCCTATCTATCGAATAGTCACAAGTGTGGTGAACTTGATAGGACACAATCGCGACTATCCAACAAATAAGACACAAGATCCTCCTTGGAGCCACGCACTCGGTGTTAAAAGCATAAACACTAGGGCTATTGTTGACCCTTGTGTCGTGTCATGTTCTCAAAGTAAATCGAAGAACAATGCGGCGGATCTCCCTGCTCTTTTTCCTGCTCTGCATCTCCTTTCTTTCATGATCAACTGCCTCCTCCTCTTTATGCTCAGTTGCATCTGCCTCCACACCACGCTCTCAAGATGAAGAATGAAAACTTCATTCTCTACAAATCGGTGTGGAATTTTTAGATTTGTGAAGCAATTTCCCTTAATTCAAAGACAAGATATTTAACTAGATGCCAAATTATACGCTGTCCTTCCAAAACATCCACACAAGTCAAACTTCACACATGCAAAATGAGTGTCTTGAAGAATCATCTGGGAGCTGGATGAAACTCAGCAACACTTGTGTATCATCCAATCATTCAATCTCAGACCATTCAACACCAAAACTTAAACTGTCAAAGTCATTCGGATAAAATGACATGACAATTGGAAGGAAAAAAACATAAACAACGGACAAGAAACGAAATAATAAAGGGTTTGCCTCAGAGGTAGTGACAATTAGTGAGATTATCATCAGCTTTTATATCTGGTAATACGTGCAATCTTATACATCATAGGCAAACCCATCGGAATTATAAAGCATACAACGTAAACAAGGAGAATTGAATCAAACGCAAAACCCCTAAAATCTCAATCGATACCAGACCAGAGGCAAAAACTCGAAAGGGAGACAAAAACGAAGCTTCAAACAAAATTTTAGATTGTCGACAAAAGGTAAAAATGCCTTAATGCCCTCAGATTTAAGTTTTTTTCCTAGTGAATAATCACATCAAAGTATATTTAACACCATCATCGGGATTAAGGCGATCAATCAAGCATACGAAAAAATCAGACCTTTTATTCAAGAGGAAATCATAAATCAATAAGACTAAACCGAATTGAAGAGAATCAATCGAAGGCTACAAAAGAAGATGCAAACTTACGCAATGTAGACTGAGAGGAAGATCGATTTATAAATGGGAGACCAGGCCGCATACCAGCTAGGGTTTTGGTGTAGCACATTTGGGGCTGGTTCTGAGTTGTAGCGATCATTCGAGAAGAAGCGGGTGATTAAATCTCAGCCGTTGGATTTATTTTTTTTTGTTAAAGATTTTCACCTTATCAGTAGTGGGTTCTGGGCTGTGCCGTTGTTCAATAACTTATGGGCCATACGTCTCCTTCAGGCCGAAGCCTGACAATTTGGGCCTCTTTGTTTCTGCTGCTGCTTCATGATGAAACCACGTACAGTATCAAATTTCAATGTTGCTTTTGTCGATTATGTGAAGTAGTTAGCAATCAACAAGCAGTGGCAGTCAATCATATTTCGGACCCTGCTCTAAAACTAACAAGGATCCTAATTAAGAGTAAAATTATTTAACAATCTGCTATGTCAAAAAAAAAAGGATTGAGGGTGTGAGAAATTGCATACATACTCCAAATCTAAATAATAAATATTTTTTCAATCTCATAATCTCCAAATCTGCAACTTTTTTATTTTGTACCTATATAGACATAAAAATTTTCTTAAAAAAACGTACAATTGGAGAAGGGGGTGTGGAAATCTTCAAATCTCTACACCTTCAAATTGATTTGTAAACTAGTAGATCCAAAATTAAATTTAGAGACTTACAAATGAGAAGAAAAACATATAAAAGGGAAAATATTAAAATCAAATACTCCCTCCGATTCAAATTAATTGTCGTTTTAGCACTTTAAATTTGATCCATTTTATATGTCGTTTTAGTTTTCTAAGTAATTGATTAGGGTGAGTTATGAGAATTGTTATTGGAATGTGTTTTTATTAATTAACGTTATTCATTCATTAGTTGAAAAAATGTGATGAGTGGTAAAATTTATAAAAAAATTCCTTTTTTGAGTTTAGTTAATGTTTTTCTTAATTTTTGTGTTAAAAACTAAAACGACAATTATTTTGGATCGGAGGGAGTACATACCTTTCTCCACTTTTTCAAAATTAAAAGCTCCAAAAGAGAAGAAATTGGATAGAACAAGAATTTGAATCAGACAAAGGAAGAAGATGGATAATCTCTATGAATGTGATATTGAAAAGAAATGTTCAAAAGAATATAAGAGAAGAGACGTGGCACCATAATTGAATGCTAGTGGGTAATTATAAGGAATTTCATAGGGTTGAGCAATAACTTTCAATGGATAATTATCTCTGGAATTGGAAATTGAGGTTTTGAGAAGGGACGTTAATTGTATTTGGAGGAGTTCTCAGACAAACTTTAACGGGTCTTCTTTTTTTGTTAGTAGACATTAATTTTATTTAGTATTATATATGGGCTTTACAAAAAATATTGGGCTCTTTAACTTTTGGAGGGCACTGTGCACCTGCACTGGTTGCACCTGCTATGGGCCGTCCCTGTCAACAAGCTTACAAGCTTGACTTGTACAGTAGATTGGTTTCACTAAATCGGCAAAAAAAAAATTATTACATTGGAATGTCATTTGAATGATCAAGCTCACTTCAACATGTTTTTTACACCATGCATATAAGAAACGTTGTGTTTTGGCTACTTTGAGGAATGCATTCATTTAAAGATGAGAACACTAACTATGTCTTGAGCAGTTGAGCCACACCTTCTCCACCAAGTTGGGCTTCTCAAAAGGCCCAAATACACCACAACTCATATGGTGGTTCAAGAATTAGGCTCACATGAACCATGTTTGTAGCCAAGTTGCAACATGGTTCATTCATCACAATGGCTCGAAAATGTTCGAAATATTACGAAATATTTACTCAAGTACTTGCCAAAGTACACAAACTATTTAATGGTAGAAATTATAAAGAAATATTACAAATCATTAATGTCTTGTAAGTTTTTTTTTTTGATAAATTATTGCAGCAAAAACAACCATAGAAAAAACTAGGCTACCAGCAAAAATAAGGCTAACCTAAATCACATCTACTAGATGGTAATCTTGAAACAACAACAACAAACCAAACCTAGGCATAACAAAATTTAAGGCTTCAAAATTTCAAAACTTCAGATCTACAATCTTCAATCTTCACACTTCAGTCTTCAATCTTCAATCTTCAAGCTTCAAGCTTCAATCTTCAATCTTCAAAACTAAAGACGGGACGGAACAAGAAGTATATCAAATCAATAGGGATAAGAACGGGAAGTTCGAGGAAGGTTTCAAACCGGTTTTGGGACCGATTAAAGGGGACACGGGAGAAGGCACAAATAGATCTCTAGAGGTCAAATCCATAACGATATCAAGTCCTAAATTTTCATAGAGAAAGATAAGAACAAACTAAGAAGAAATTTCAAGCATCAACAGGGAAGGATGGGGAAGGGAAGAAGACGAAGCAGATTTACAAAAAGGAATCAAAGAAAACAAATGGTGGAGCATGCAAGATGTGTATAACTTTTGTAATAGATGTTCATCCATTCATGTCTAAATGTGCAAACATTTATACTTAAATGTGCATAAAAAACATATCAAATTTTTTATGCATATCTCGGCAAAGTTTCATAAAAGTCGTTTTTTGTGTTGTACAAGATGTGCATATGTTTTGTCCTAAATGTGCCTTAATTCATGTTTAAATGAGTGCAAGCTTCTACTAGAACATGCATCAGATACACATAGGATTTTTCATGGACATCCGGGCGAATTTCATGCACATGATGTGCATAGATTTTACCATGGACATGTATCAATTCGTCCATGCCTAAATATGCAAGGGGTTGTTAAATTGTGCATCGCACTTAGGCAAATATCATGAACATTATTTTTTTGTGTTGATCTAAATGTGCATAAGTTGTGTCTTGAGTGTGCATCAATTTTTGTCTTAATGTTATTACTGCACATTTACACAAATAAATTTGAAATGGATGCATAAAGTGAATAGAAAAATAATTCACAAATAATTAATTTTAATGTATATATTATTAGTTGCGATGAATATCTAAGACAAAACTTATGTACATCCGACATATATTTCAAAAAACAATTTTTTTTAATTATGTAAATAATTTGTTAGAAATATTTCGGGTCGTTTTTTCCTGAATATTTAAAATCCAATCTTGAGTAGTACTTTTTCAGTAGACGGATGCAAATTATAGTCCATTCTTGATTGGGCAACTAAGTCTTCGGTAATATGTCTATGTATTAGTGTATTACCAAATTCGTTTTATCAATTGCAATCTTACATTTCTTTCAGAAAAAAATTTGCAATCTTATATACATGCATTAACGGTCTCATGTTAGTTATTATTTGAATCACCAATTTAATATATTAGTATATTATAAATTTAATGTAATTGAGATTATTGTGTGCTCAAGGAATTGCATATGAAAAGAAAACTTAACTTAATTTGAGACATTAAAAACTTGTGACAATCTTGAATGATTTCAAGTAGCTACTATTTTTTTGACAAAGAATTTACTTCTGTTGTCGGTAATTAAATTTTATGTTCATAAATTAGTCTACAAAGTGAAGGTACATTGAGCTTGCCTCCACTACTATAATAGTATTTATAAAATTTATACGATTTTTTCATTCTATGTCCTTGGGACATAGGATAAGAATCCAATTTTATTAATATATTTAAAATTTTGTATTTAGAATGTTTTTAACTATTTTTTAAAAGAGTTTATTTTTCCATATTTAGGGTTATAACTAAATTAGACTTTTTATCCTATGTCCTTAAGCTCTGTTCAATTGATACATATATAAGCGGTTTTCATCTAGGGGAAAAAATTAGATAAAAAGTTTATTTTTCTACACCCTCCTATTTTCAAAGGGGCAAATTTTGGAGAAAGAAAAAAGTTTCATTTAACGACTCCCAAAATACTGTGTCAAACGGAGCCTTACATGACCGCATATGGCCAGCACCTGCAAAACGTAGTTAGCTAGGTATCAGTGTGTCACCATGATCTATGCAACTGTTGATGGAGGTAATTAATAAAAGAATGAACAAAAAGGCCTTCAATTTTGGAATTAACCGGCACATGGGCTCGGGGTCCTTTCACGCCTTTGGGACCTTAATTGGGTGCCACTTATTCCACAAGACCATTAATCTTTTATTTTTCATAGGTGATCTAAAATAAGAAATAATCACTGGGTTAAAATAAGGCAATTGATCGAGGTAATTGGTCGAATGATTTTTAAATAAAAAATAAAGACTTTTATCAATAAAAAATTAAAATTAAGCATTTAATTAATGTGAGTATGATATGAATTTATAACTACGTAGAGGTTTTCGATTAATATACTATATAAGAGTAACATGCAATCATATATGCATCATGCATGCCTAGCTATATATATTCTATGAAAAGCTTTTTAACCTATCTCGTTAATTTTTTATTTGCTATACTATTCAATACAATTTTGTATGATGATTTTACATTGATATATTGTAATTCTAAACTATAATTAAGTACACCTGCTATGTTACATCGCTAACATGAGTGGAAACTAAACTGTTTTCTGTCACAAGTTTGGATTGGGTATCTAAACATTATTCCTAAGAGTTATACCGGTCCATAAATAATACGGAGTAATCAAAAGGGGCTCGTTAATCACAACCCGATAAAACTAATTTTAAAACACAAAATTATAGAAATTGCAAAATAGTCCTGGCTAGTTCTGCATCTGTTCCCGTCATTTCTTTATCACTCTCGTGTACTTTTTTTTTTTTTATCTCTCGCTCGGTTCGATTAGCCGGGGTCAATCTACGTCCGAACTGGGTACTGCAGAGGCATCACTCTCGTGTACTTTGGGTTGCTCTTCTTCTCCAAACAAATTTCAACGTGAGTCCAAGCAGGTTTTTGACAACTTTTTACAAAAAAAAATATCTACTCTCGATAAATTGATCGATCCAATTTTATTTTCCATTTAAAACACAAAATCTAAATAAAATTTGTGATTGAAGGTTCGTTTTTTTTTCCGGAAAATTGGATATTGTGAAGTTCTGTTTCAAATAGAGAGAAATCTATTTCATTTTTGATGAAATTAAGTTTATTTTTAGTTGAAAATGATATGAAGACGTGTTATAGTGCGGTATTTTAATCGATTTTGAAAAAAAATTCAAAATAGAGTTTAATGTCAAAATTAGGGTGTTAATATTTTGAAAAAAAATATCAGGAAATTGCAATTCACAATCATGTGAGGATTATACTACGTAACATATGGACCAAAGGAGGTGAGAGGGTGGAATCAGCCGATGGCGGGAGAGGACACTTGTGGTTGGTGATGATGTGAAATTTTGTGGGCCACCATGTGAAATTTTATGGGCTATGTGCATACGTAAGCCCATTGCACAAGTTTATTGGGTTCCATTCTAAAATAAATTGGTAATAGGAGGAGTAACTAAGTGTATTTATACTGACTTATTTTTCTTTAATTTAGATTTATAATGTGGGGGTGAGTATTCCAATACTCACTCGCAAGTGCAATTGGGGAAACTAGCCCAGTTGATACTTGGACAAGACAAAGGGTGAAATATATGCTCAACCCACAAGTGGAACTTGAGAAACTAGCCTAGTTGACACTTGGACAAGACAACGGGCGGCAGGAAGATCAATACTGGGTTTGCGACCGATAACCTCGTTCTGATATTATGAGCAAATTTCGTGGGCCACAATATGAAACTTCATGGGCCACGTGCATACAAAAGCCTATTGCACAAGTCCAGTGAGGTTTCATCTTAAAACCAATTGGTAATAGAAGGGGTAACCTAAAAATATTTATACTAGCTTATTTCTCTTTAAATTTCCGATGTAGGATGAGTATTCCAATAGATGAAGAGAATAATATATGGTTCTGTATACGAGAATGAGCGAGAGAAGAGAAGCAAGAAGAATTTAGGATAAAAGACTATTTTGTAAAATTGTGGATATGGTGTTTTATTAGTAGTATTAATGGGTTATGCATAGTAGCTATGTAACGAAAATTCGTATTAGGTGCACATTTTTAAATTTTATCACAAAAACAGAAAGATGCCCCCATATAAAGCGCACGTGTCTATGGATATTGGAGTTGGGTAATTAAATTCCCTCCGATTTTGCTTTTTTCTTGATAAGGTGAGGATTAGAAGACTATATAAGGAGAACGTCCTAAAACGTCTTTGCGGATGAGAATCTGAAGTTATAAGTTATCCAATTTTACTTATTTAAGAAAAGAAAGAACATTCCATGTTAAAAAAAATATGTGCAATATTAATTTGGGAGAAGGATGACGTGTAAATTATAGATTAGCTGAGAATAAATCTCATTTATTTCTCAATATAAATACTAAAATATTTTAGAAAAATTCCGAATGGTACCCTCGAGTTTTTGGCCTTTCCGAGTGGTGCCCTAAAAAAAAGTATTCCGAAAAATACCCTCAAACTTTTATAAAAGTCCGGTCCGTACCTCTTATAAGGATTTTTCTTCAACCCCCGTCAATTTTCTGATTTTTTGTGTTTTATTTGACATTTTAAGTAAATAAAAAAACACAAAAAATAAAAAAACTGACGAATTCCTCGCGTCTTTTGAGCTCTTCTGCGTGAAACCCTCATTCTGTAATCATCCCAAATCTGACGATTTCCTCGCCCCTCACTCTCTGAATTTCGTCTTTTGTTACCCAAATCGGTGCGAATTTGATGGTTGTGAACTTGATCAAGTGGAGGTCGTGGCTTCCGATTCAGTCTAGGAATTACGAGGCCGCTATCACCGTTCGTTGTCTCAAGGGTTTGGGGGAAATTGGCGGGAATCAGAGTGGTTCTTCGCCGTCCGATGGTGATTTGAGCAGGTTGACGGTGGAGATTCGGTGGAAGGGCTCGAAAGGGAATGGTTTCATAGCCTTGAGTAGGAAGGTGAAGAGGAATTGTACCAAGGAGGAAGCTTTCGCCCAAAACGGCGTCGTTTACTGGGACGACTGACGAGGAGTTCACAGCTTCTTGTAGCTTGTCTGGGAACCCTTACGAAGTTGTTTTCTTCGTCTTTAATGTGAGTTCTTTGATCATTGTTTTATCTGAATCATGTCTTTTGAGCAAAAATTCTATGAGATTGTTGAATTGTGTTGCTGGTTAAATCATGCCTATTGTGAATTGTTTTGGGGGTCAGATTGATATTTAACGGAAATGATCATGGGGTTTAATTTTTTGATTTGTCAAAAAAGTTTTATAAAAGTCCGGTTTTTTTTTTGGCATTTTAAGTAGATAAACACAAAAAATCACAAAACTAACGGGGGTTGAAGGAAAATCAGGGTAAGGGGTACGGACCGGACTTTTATAAAAGTTCGAGGGTATTTTTCGGAATATTTTTTTTTCAGGACACCACTCGAAAAAACAAAAAACACAGGGGTATCAGACGGAATTTCCAAATATTTTAATTAAAGTTGTAATTGGCTCTTTAGTGACTTTTATCGACTCAAAACTATATACTACCCAATAAGTTACCATAACCGACCCGATTTGATATAGTTGTCTCAAACCCACACATATTCAACTCGAACAGACCCAATTGACAAATCTACGCACCCTTTCAGTTGGGTGGATTCGGCCGGGGAGGCCAGCCCACAACTTAGGTTTACAAAGTCTCCGATTTGGCATTAATGAATTCCTGTTTTCGGGATCCTGATAATATAATTTAATGCCTAGCTAGAAGAATTGACGGCTAACAGAATTCTTCTTAATTGCTAACCCAAGCCAGAAACGTCTTTGCAGCTAGCTAGCACAAAGGTACGGTCGATATTGCACTCGTCTACAAAAGGCCAATAAAACTTAGAATCAAAGTTGGACCGTCATTCATGATAATGATATTCTTTCTAACCGAAACCCTAAGTTTTGCGATACGCTTACATCACCCACCATTTCTAAATATAAACGGCAGCAGAAATAATGTACGCAGATCGAAAACGTGGTTGCAGGATTTTAATTGCAGAAATCCTCAATTCATGCAGGCAAGTAGAGATGGTCATCGATCGAATTGAATTGGGCACTTTGCATATACTAGAAAAAAAAATAAAAACAAAGTATAGTAACGTATTCAAGTACAATTAATACTGCAAAACCTGCAAGTTTTCTTGCGTAGATTAAAAAGTGAACGCCTTCATTGATTTTGCTGACACTCTCAATTTGACTCATATACAGACAGCGGGCGCCTCTATTCTCAAACTGGGGGCCGTACCATTTACCCTTCGCATTTTTATATTTAATCATTTTACTTGATTGGCCGGTTACGTACGGCGTTACATGCATGTGTTACGTTGCTGCAATCATGGATGAATGCACACTATTAATTGTATAACTAGGTGTTTCATCAAAAAAATTGTATAACTAGGTGTTTAATTAAGTTCTTTCTTCATAAAGTTTAACATATATATGTAAACTACGTACGTACGTAGTATATATGTTGAAGCTAAGTTTATACTTTATAATGATTGATTGCATGATTAATAAACTGCAGTGTAATTAATTTAACAGTCCATAGAACAAATTATGCATGGTACATAGGTTGAAAATTAGCTTGCTAAACTAGTCACAATTAAACTCGTTCGGAATCCTTTAAAATTAGGACTTTTTTAGTGTGTGTGCCATAGATATTTATATGCTAAGAAATTAAATTTGAAAAGGATATTAAAATTTTGGACACACCCCCAAGAGAAAATGTTACAATGAACCCATATACACTTGCTAGTATATTATTAAATTGTTTTGAGAATTTTTTTAATGTTGCATGCATGAAGAATATTGTGGTGGCAATGGGTCTAGAAGTGGCACAATAACTCTGTTGGGAAAGCCAAGAGCTCGCCATGCATCAACCTTGGCTCTAATCTGAGCATGTGTTGTCTGTTAGCCTTTCCCGGCCCATACGCTTCATTTCTTCTTGTAATGATAACTTTCATCACCAAAAGCTGTGCATTATTTATTAATCAAACAACACGAAATATGTAGAAGTCCGGCGAGCATATTTATAGTCTGGTAGGTTAATAATGATTGAGAGAAGGGATCATCTGAACGCATGCATATAAGTACGATAGCTCGAGCTCATAAGTGTATGGAGTTTCATTTAAAATTTAATTGTGATCAAAATAGGAGGAATAACTCAATTCTTATTTGACAATATGCCTTATGTTCTGCAAGTCAAATAAGTATCATGTGCAGTATGACACATGATCAAACATGGCTCTGCTCCCATGTAGAAGTCCGATGGGCCAATGTAATCTTGGGGATCCACATATTTATTTATGTGCATATGCGCATTAGGCTCAATATATAATAAGCCTAAGGGATTCCATTCTAAAAACCAATTAGCAATAAGAAAAATAACCTAAGAGATTATATATTAGACTTATTTATTAAATTTCCGATGTGGAAAACACTTTTACATTAAACTCCCGGAAATTGAATTTTTACATTGGGTGATGTCGGTGACTGATAATAGGTCAAAACGTCAAATTTATGTTCAATCAACTCCAACCCAAAATTTACTCTTTTTTTTTCCTACCAAAAAAAAAAAATTACTCTTTAATTATTTTTTTCTTTTTTGGTCGAATCTCTTTTATTTTTGATAAGGAAAAAATTCAATGCGGTACCTTGTAGATCGAGAAGTCAGTATATCGAGAAGTCAAATAAATCGATAGTTCGACATACTGACATGAGAGACGACATACAAACCACACAAATATACAAGCCGAAAAGGAAATTAAAGTAAACAATTACAACGAAAAGAAAAAGTACTAGAATCGAAAATAAAAAGTCACCGGAAGAGCAACAAATACACAACAATTTATAGCTCTTACATTTTTTTGAGAGAATTTACTTGTGAATTGGAGTTCTTACATATTGCAGAAATGAAATACGCAACAATATAAAATAAGTTAAGCAAAAATGAGGCCATGGTCCATGGATGCATGCGGTGGAATACGCAAGGAGCCGAGCTTGTTGAACGCCGCCGCCGCCGCCGTATTCTGCCACGGTCTGATGCACGGACGGACCCGCGGCCCCCACCCACCTACACTGCCACTCTCGCCCCAATTTGTACCTTCAATTCTGCAGTTTCAACTTTGAATCAAATGGGTACATGCATCTAATTATCATCAATTAATTAACTAATTTAGGGAAAAGAATCCAAAATTTGCAAACTTTCATAGTTAAATACATGTACTTAAATACTTTTTGTTTATCTTGTATTTTTTATTTTGACAAAAAATATGATATTTACATACATGTATTTTATGAAATTTATATAGATCTCCTAGTTGTCATTGAAGTGTGTACTCCACAATGCAAATACGAAACTTCTCAAGCCTCTTGATTTATTTTTATGTTTTATCATTGTTAATTATTTCAAATCATGCATCAAATATATATAAATTAGAAAGGTGACGGGCCTATATATAAAACTAATAAAAGTATTACTTTATAAAGCTAACAAATATATAAATATAAAAAATGATGGATTTGTAACGCCTTGATATCGTTTGCTGCCTATATAAGTGCCCCCGACCCACACTCACAAACACAGCTCAGAGTTGCCTTGTACTTCACAACCCAGCAACAAACAGAACAACAAACACACACACAAAAAGAGCATAAAACAGAAAATGGGTTTACTTGGCCTAATTCTGTTTACTTTCCTCTCACTCTCCCTTGCAATTGCAAATGGGCATGGTCTTGAAGGATGGGTGGATGCCCACGCCACCTTCTACGGCGGCGGAGATGCCTCCGGCACAATGGGTATACTCAATCATCACTTTTAATTGCTCTATCAATTCTTCTTATTATTAATTTCATGAACTGACATGTTTAATTAATTCAATTAATTAAAATACAGGTGGAGCTTGTGGGTACGGGAACCTGTACAGCCAGGGGTACGGCACGAGCACGGCGGCGCTGAGCACGGCCCTCTTCAACAACGGGCTCAGCTGCGGCTCCTGCTTCGAAATCCGATGCGTCAGCGACAACCGGTGGTGCCTCCCGGGCTCCATCGTGGTCACCGCCACCAACTTCTGCCCTCCCAACAACGCCCTCCCTAACAACGCCGGCGGCTGGTGCAACCCTCCCCTCCGCCACTTCGACCTTTCCCAACCCATCTTCCAGCAGATCGCCCACTATCGGGCCGGCATCGTCCCCGTCTCCTTCCGAAGGTAACAAACACATTTTACAAACCGTTATTTAAAATGCCGATTTTGCCCTTCATTAATAGGTCCATAGACTAAGGTCTTGTTTCACTTTTCACCACAAAACTCTTTATATCTAAAAACTACTTTTATGTATTTTTAAAATATGTTCAACTTTCTCTTTTTTTTTTACATTTTTTAAAACACTAAAAATATTTTTCGCCCAAAAACTTCTTTCAACACACAAATGCTTTAATATTGTAGGGTGGCATGCACGAAGAGAGGAGGGATTAGGTTCACAATCAACGGACACTCCTACTTCAACCTCGTACTCATTACCAACGTTGGCGGCGCCGGCGAAGTCCACGCCGTTCAAATAAAAGGGTCGAGGACGGGGTGGCAGCCGATGTCGAGGAATTGGGGGCAGAATTGGCAGAGCAACACCTTATTCAACGGCCAAGCCCTCTCCTTCAGGGTCACCGCCGGCAACGGAAGAACCGTGGTTTCACCGAGCGTGGCACCTCCCAATTGGTCTTTTGGTCAGACCTACACCGGAGCCCAGTTTCTCTGAATTTTAGGGGGGTATATTTGTAAAATCCGCCTCCTTACGATACGTATGAGTCGTTGAGGTAGAGCGCGATTGCAGCCATATAGGCGCGTTTTAGTCATTCTTGGTTTGTGTTTTTTTAATCTCTCATAATTGGGGCAGAAGTAGTGATGGGCCTTGTATTGGAGTGGTTCATTATTACTGGGGCTGTATTCCGGGTAGGGTCAAATGTAAGACGCTGCCTAAAACTCGTGTCGATCATAGAAAAGCATTGATTTTTCAATGAAACAACCTTCGGTCTGAATTTATTTATTTTTATTGAAGAACTTGCGAGCAAAATTTTCAATACTGATGTTTCCATGGGGCAGGATATTTGCCTTATTTGGGTATTCACCAAATAAAGCTCCGGAATTTAGAAGCTGTAAGTGATCTGAAACCAGAAGAAGAGAGAAGAACGAGAGTGCGGAAGGATTGAGTTTTTATTCATAATGAAATGAACCATGACAATTATGAGCAAGGAAAGTGTAAATTAGTTAGAATGAATTGACTTTATAATAAGTGCTCTCATAAAAATGGTCATTTCAAGTACCCTTCCAAACCCGGTTAATTGTAATTTCTGTGAACTATGATTTTGGTTAGTGTAAAACTATAAATGATACGGACCCGGTGTGAAATCATATCGGAACCCTTATTGGTTAAGGGGTTGAGAAGCACCCGATATGAATTTGGCTCGATAAACGTGGTTGGTTGTCACGGGAAGAAGAACAAGAGATAAATTTAAGGCAAATAATAACTAATTAATTCATTGATTTTTGATTGATTTGATAACAACTTAAATGAGTATTTATAATACTCTAAAATCTAGCTAACAAAAAACTCTAATTGCTGAAATATTAAAAGATAACCTTACTTAAAAGATAAAATCAAATCGCTAAATAAAAAAGAAGAACAATATTGAAAAGTTAACAAACAATCAATAAGGAGTGGAGAGAGATTATGATAGTGATGAATAAAGATATGAAGAAATAGAAAAAGAAAGTAAATGACTAAAAATGTATTGGGATAGTTTTTTTTATTGGAAAATGTGGGTAAAAGGTGAAATTGGATAGGAGTAATATTGTAAGAAAAGTTTGATATAAAAGGAAAGTTAAAAAGATGGACAAATTTTTATGGACACCCAAAGAAGAATACTTGACAATCTTTATGGGATGGAAGGAGTATATTTTTTAATTTTATTACCGGTTTGGCTAATGTGTTCCCATGGGCACACAATAAAAGTGATAATTTTGGAAATTATTTTAAAACTATTCCCTAAATTAGAATTAATGAACCCTTTTAAAAAATCAAAATTAACAAACAATATTCAAATTTACCAAAATTAGCATTCTTATTGTTTGCCCATGGGCACACATTAGAAAAATCCTTTTACTAATATATAATTTTTTTAATAAAAAACCATTTTTTTGATAAGGAAAGAAATTAGGGTGTCCACTAACAAATTAGTGGTCGCCCTAGGGCATTTTGACGGATGAGGGTGGGAAAATCCGGGTCAACTGCAACCGGGATAGAGGAGACATGTCTGAAGGATCCAGCGATGAAGTCCGCTATAGAATTGCACTCCCAAACGACATGAGAGATACTCCAATCCTGAAACCGGGCAAGCAAGCAATGGATATCCGAACGCAACAACTCAATCTCCCACGGCAACGCCAGTCGCCGAGCACGGCCTTGACCAGCTGCAAGTTATCACCTTCAATCTGGATCCGGGGAATGCCACGTCTGGTGGCCTCGAGAAGTCCCTGGCGCAAGGCGATGGTCTCGGGGAACAAACTGTCAACCAATCAGTCTTGCGTCAAAAGGAGTCGTCTGAATCCTTGAGGATGAACCCGAACGAAGCCACGCCATCTGCACTCACTGCACCATCAAAATTTAATTTGATATAATCCCTCTTGGGTTTTACCCACTTCACACGTTTGCTATTTTCTCCACCCCACCTTGTGAGTACGGGGACTGGAGGGGTCAGAGACTCCAACAAGTCTCCAATCTTTAATCTGATCCGAGATTAGATTAAAGATTGGAGACCGGACGGGTATTTTATAAAAAATATTTTTTGGATAAAAAATTATTTTTTGACCCGATTAACTTAGTCAAACGAGTCAATCCGCGATTTGCGGGTCATTTTTATTTGCACATCACGGGTCCATCCGCAATCCAACCCGTGGGTTGATCGACATGTTGAGCATCCCTATAGCCAACTATTTCTGATTGAAACTTCCAATCATATTCGGTCATATAATAGAGATATAAAAAAATATCATACTTTGTAATAATCAAACAATAACTAACTGTTATATTTGTCAAATTGTATGAATGATATTTTTAATGCCATTTTGTCATTTCAGCTAATACTATGTAATGTTACTCTACGTAGTTGTAGTTTTATTTTCCCTTAGGATATGTTTGGATGGTGGGATTTGACGGGATTTCATAAGTAAATTTGAAGAAAAATGATGAGAAATCATCGAATCCCACCAAATTGGTGGAATTTGATGGGAAAATAGAGATAAAAGCTTCAAATAAGAAAAATAAAATCATAATCATGATTTCTCATTAAATCATAAGTCTAGTCAAACAAACAAAATAAGAAAATCTCCTTCATTCTCACCTCGTATTTTCTCACCTTTTATTTTCTCTCGATTTCTCACATTTTACCATCCTTTCTTTTCCTTAGGGTCAAGGGTATATTGAATTTGCCATCCTTTCTTTTCCTTAGGGTCAAGGGTATAATAGAGATATAAAAAAATATCCTACTTTGTAATAATCAAACAATAACTAACTGTTATATTTGTCAAATTGTATGAATGATATTTTTAATGCCATTTTGTCATTTAAGCTAATACTATGTAATGTTACTCTACGTAGTTGTAGTTTTATTTTCCCTTAGGATTTGTTTGGATGGTGGGATTTGACGGGATTTCATAAGTAAATTTGAAGAAAAATGATGAGAAATCATCGAATCCCACCAAATTGGTGGAATTTGATGGGAAAATAGAGATAAAAGCTTCAAAATAAGAAAAATAAAATCATAATCATGATTTCTCATTAAATCATAAGTCTAGTCAAACAAACAAAATAAGAAATCTCCTTCATTCTCACCTCGTATTTTCTCACCTTTTATTTTCTCTCGATTTCTCACATTTTACCATCCTTTCTTTTCCTTAGGGTCAAGGGTATATTGAATTTGCCATCCTTTCTTTTCCTTAGGGTCAAGGGTATAATAGAGATATAAAAAAATATCCTACTTTGTAATAATCAAACAATAACTAACTGTTATATTTGTCAAATTGTATGAATGATATTTTTAATGCCATTTTGTCATTTCAGCTAATACTATGTAATGTTACTCTACGTAGTTGTAGTTTTATTTTCCCTTAGGATTTGTTTGGATGGTGGGATTTGACGGGATTTCATAAGTAAATTTGAAGAAAAATGATGAGAAATCATCGAATCCCACCAAATTGGTGGAATTTGATGGGAAAATAGAGATAAAAGCTTCAAAATAAGAAAAATAAAATCATAATCATGATTTCTCATTAAATCATAAGTCTAGTCAAACAAACAAAATAAGAAAATCTCCTTCATTCTCACCTCGTATTTTCTCACCTTTTATTTTCTCTCGATTTCTCACATTTTACCATCCTTTCTATTCCTTAGGGTCAAGGGTATATTGAATATGCCATTCTAAGTACTTTGAGAATTCTTCATTCTTTTTTCTTTGTTGCCCACTGGTTCGCCAAAGCTTCATCTTAGGTACGTCCAGTTCAATTTGGGTTGCGCAACTGATTTTGGCGGGAGAGTCTCCTAAAGGAAATTTTTTACATCCAATGGAGTTAAACCCCAGACCTCGTGGATGTGAGGCAATTCGTTTATCACATGAGCCAACCCCCTTTAACGAAGAGTTGTCATTCTAGTTAAATAATGTTGTTCACATTAGACATGGACCCGGTTCCGCCGAAACAGGTGAACCGCCGGTTCAGGAACCGGTGGGTTCGGTTCCCGATAAGGTTCCGGTTCCTCCCCCCCGGAACCGGTGAATCGGCGGTTCCCTCTAACGGCTATATTTTTTGACTGGATTACAAAACCGCGACCGCGACTTGAGGGACACGATCACGGTTTACCATACTGCGACCATGGCCTGAGACCCCCTCGGTCGTGTTATTTCAACAGAATGGTTCCGTTTTGGCCAAAATCAAAACCACGACCGCGAGTCTCAGGCCGTGGTCGCGGTTTTGCTTTAAAAGCCAATGGCTAGTTTTTAACGGCTAGTTTCCAACGGCTATTTCATAATTCCAACGGCTAGTTGATAAATATCTTCTATAAATACCCACTACATGATCTCATTCCCACCCACACTACCAATCTCTCTCTCTCTCTCTCTCTCTCTCTGTCTCTCTCTCTCTCTCTCTCTCTCTCTAGTTTACAAAGCTCTCTCAAATCTCAATTATCAATCTCTCAATCTCTCAAATGGAAGGGTTTCTTAACATTGCTTCAAATGTAGAATTTGTACCCCCTATTAACTTGGCGGAATTTTCGAATCCCAATCCTAATGTGGTACAACCGGGATCGTCCACTCCCAATGAAAATGAGGGAGTGGATCATGGATCCGAGGCGACCGAGGGTGAGGCTCCAATCCTTAAATCCGACATATTTACAAAACATTTTCGTAAGGGAGCTTATGAGGCATCTACCAAGAAATTTCAAGTTCATTGTAACTATTGTCCTAAGCATTACACACGGGTGTCGGGATCGGGCTATGGAACATTGTCAAAGCACGTGAAGAGAGCACACCCAAACAAGTTAGGCATGATGCGAGGACAAGCCCAACTCTCCGGGTTTGCAACTTCTTCTTCCCTTAATCCTCATCATAACCCTCATTTATCTACTTATAACCATAATGATAGCATGTATGCCTTCTCCGAGTCTATTTGTGTTGATCACTTATCATTTAGTTTTGCCGAAAAGTTAGGATTTAACAATTGGATGACTAATCATGTACAACCCGCTTATAAACCGACTACTAGGAAGTCGGTAAAAAAGAATGTGATGAAAGCATATAAAACTTGCAAAATGGCATTGATGAGTTTTTTTTGCTCAAAATGATATTAAAGTTTTAATTTGTAGTTATATTAGGAGTGATCATTGGCAAAATCATCCATACATGGGCTTAACATGTCATTTTCTTGATGATCATTTCAATGTGCAAAAACGTGTTTTGGCTTATAGAGTATTTGATTTTTGTAACATTATTCGTACTATTTTGGAAGAGTATAGACCACTTCATCGAGTTTTTCTATCTCGTTTGACAATGCATCTAACAACATCGTACCGCTTCAATCCGAGATTTGGTTCCGCATTGTCAACCAATTCTTGGAGCGAAGTATTTTCATGTAAGATGTGTTTGCCATATTTTAAACCTTGAGGTGAGTTCAAGTAAAATCATTCTTAGAGTGTGAACGTGTGCACAGTTTGTATTCATGATTTTGAGTTGTATATTCATGATTTTGTATGGCTGTATTTATATTTTTGAGTTGCATATTCATTCATATTCATTCTTTCCATACTACACTGTATTCATGATTATAAGTCGCATATTCATATTTTTATATAATTGTATTTTTGAAGCTTTTTTCATATTCCATCTCTTTATCATGCTTATAGAGTTACATAATCATATTTTTAAGTTGTGTGTATTTATAAAACGAGTAACTCAACATAATGAATATGCAACGTAAAACCATGAATATAGTCATACAAAATCATGCATATATAACTGAAAAACATGAATACAAACTGTGCACACGTGCACACTCTAAGAACTCTTCTCACTTGAACTTAAATCCTTAAACCTTTGTGTCAAAGATGGTTTAAATGTTATGTCAAGTTTAATTGCTCCTATTAGATATGTTGTTAGTCGTATGTGGGCTAGCCCCCGAACCGCCCAAGATTGGATGGCGTTTTGTAGTCAAAAAGGTGTTCCACCACGAACATTTGCAAAAGATGTTTGCCACCGCTGGAACTCCACTTATAAACTACTTCATGCATGCATGCCTTAGAAAGATCTTTTGACTTCTTTTACGTCCATATATTTTCCCGATAATCCCATTATTTCTCAAGTATAGGATTATTGTTATAGAATCTTAGAAGTTTTGAAAATATTTCATGATGCAACATTAACTTTTAGTCATGTTTATAAACCTTGTGCTCATTTGTTTTGTTTTGAAGCATTGAATGTGGCAGGCGGTTTTTGTGAGGGGCGTAAATTCACCGAACTTTATGGTGCTATTGATGCTATGAAAGCAAAATGGTTGCACTATTATAAAGTTATCCCCTATATATATCTTGTTGCTTGTGTGTTTGATCCTAGGTTTAAGATGAGTGGTTTAGAAGCATGTTTGAATGGTTATTATGATGCATTAGAGTTGGATGTTAATGATGATATTGCTAGTGTTGGGGATATACTTAGTAAAGTTAGAAAATCAATTGAGGAATTGATTACCGAATATTCATCTAGTGTTAGTTCTTCTCTATTACCTCCACATTCATCCTCTTCTTTGAGTTCGAGTGCCCTCGGTGCTACTAAAAGGTGGGGGGCTAATCTTTTGCATACCCTTACCAAGAAACCGAGACATTCGAGCTCGAATGCGGAGTTTGAAACATATCTAACAACCACTTTGAGTTTGGCGAAGGAGAATTTGATATTTTAGATTGGTGGAAGACCCACAAGAAGACTTTCCCAACCTTGGTCAAGATCGCGGCTCAAGTGCTTGTTGTTCCCGTCTCGACCGTATCGGTAGAGCAAACATTTAGTGAAGGAGGACGAGTCCTTGACGCAAAACGATCTAGTTTAAAGCCCGATGTCTTGGAAGCCCAAGTGTGCGTATGTGATTGGAAGAGGGCGAAAATTCGTCAACAAAAGGCGGAGGTATCCGAAACTTTTGACTCGGACGGGCAAGACGATGAGTCCCAATCCCAAAGCGCTTCGGATGCATCGACGTAGATGGTAAGTAAATCGGGGTTTCATATCGAAAGGTAAGAGAACAAAAAAAAGTTGGATAATTAAAGGGCTTGGACTTAAAATTAAGTTGCTTACGTATCCTCTCGGGGTTATAGAGGAATCAAACCGGGCTTGGAAATTGGACTAAGGTGAATCCAAGATTAATGCTTGTTCTTCAAAACAAAAAAAAGTTGGATAATTAAAGGGGGCTTGGACTTAAAATTAAGTTGCCTACGTATCCTCTCGGGGTTATAGAGGAATCAAAGCCCACGTAGTTCTCTTAACTTTCGATATGAAAAGTAAGAGAACTACGTGGACTTTGATTCCTATATAACCCCGAGAGGATACGTAGGCAACTTAATTTTAAGTCCAAGCCCTTTAATTATCCAACTTTTTTTTGTTTTGAAGAACAAGCATTAATCTCGGATTCACCTTAGTCCAATTTCCAAGCCCGGTTTGGACCAAAGTCCAAACCTCGCGATCGCGTTTGACCATAACGTGGTGACGGACCGCGATCGCGGTTTGTATTTTCCGCGATCGCGGCTTGACTCGGTTTTTTTTTTCAATGCCCGGTTCCGAACCGGAACCGGAACCGGGGAACCGGGCCAAGGCCGGTTCCGGTTCCATGGTTCCAAGGAACCGGAACCGCCGGTTCTGGAACCGGGCCTCAATCTTGTAAAATAATTACTATCATTGATTTTTCAGAATATATATAACTATGAACCATCCACCTGGAATTCTCTAATTGGAGATCTGAGATCCCACCCTGGCAATAGACAAAAGGAGGAAAAAAAATCTAACCCCTTAATCTCAATGCCTTGGCCCACATCATCTCTCCCACGACCAACTAGAACTCAACAATAGATTTGTGGATATGGCAAACAAGATAAGCCTAATCTTCACCATCCTCCATTGGCCAATCTTAAACCCAATTCACAGATCTCAGCCGTTGGATCTCCTTCCATTGCCACCAAGATTCTCCACACTCAACATCAGCCACAAACACTATGAAATTGCAATCATGTGAGGACAAACAAACAAAACCTAATAACCCCATCACTCAAAAATCTTAAACACTACAAGACCTTTCTCAATTCCAAACTCTCTTCCTCACCAAGAAATCATCCCATTGAGCCGGAGTTTTCGCATCGCGATGGCAGCCGTTACAACGCAAGCATCGGTGGCGAGGTTCCAGCCATCGTTTGCCAAGTCTAGCTTTCTTGGTAACACTGGAAGACTGAACAAGGCATGCCCAATTGGGATCACTACTTGTTCTTCTTCCAACACCTCTTTGAAGGTCAATGCCAAGAAAGGCGAGTGGCTTCCCGGGTTGACTTCACCCGCCTACCTCAATGGCAGGTACGTGATCATCAACAACCTATTATAAGACATGCTAATATATAGTGTAAACTATGTTTAACAAACGAATTTCATACATTTTTCATTGGGAACGTTTTGGTTGAGACTATGTTAAGTAAGACCTAGAATAAATCCGGGTTGGCCAACCTGACCTTAACATCATTGCCCAGTATAGTCCTGTTCAATTGGGATCCGGGAGAGATGGGGACATCCATAACCTGAACATGTCAGGAGGATGTGCCCAATAGACCCAAGAAATTTTAAGATTTTGAGTCAAGTCCAACCCGGTCTCACTAACAAAGTCAAACCAAAAGGATATGCATGTTTCATTCACTAAGAATATTTTCATTTGTTTTTGGCATTTGGTCACACACTTATATATGTTACATACTTATATGTTGAATAGTCTTCCGGGCGACAACGGATTCGACCCGTTGGCACTGGCTGAGGACCCAGAGAACCTCAAGTGGTTCGTCCAAGCAGAGCTCGTAAACGGGAGGTGGGCCATGTTGGGTGTCGCCGGAATGCTTCTGCCAGAGGTATTCACCAAGATCGGAATCCTCAACGTCCCAGCTTGGTACGATGCAGGAAAGGAAGAGTACTTCGCCTCCTCATCAACCCTATTCGTGATCGAGTTCATCCTTTTCCACTACGTTGAGATCAGAAGGTGGCAAGACATCAAGAACCCCGGAAGTGTGAACCAAGACCCAATCTTTAAGCAATACAGTTTGCCTCCTAATGAGTGTGGTTACCCTGGTGGAATCTTTAACCCCCTCAACTTCGCCCCTACTTTGGAGGCCAAGGAGAAGGAGCTCGCCAATGGTACTTTTGTTTATTTTATAGCTATTTTTATTTGAATTTTGGGGAAAAATTGCTTTGTTTAAGATTGACTAATTGGAGGTTTGGATATGCAGGGAGATTGGCAATGTTGGCATTCTTAGGATTCCTGGTTCAGCACAATGTCACAGGGAAAGGGCCTTTTGACAACCTCTTGCAACACTTGTCTGACCCATGGCACAACACCATTATTCAGACACTCAGTGGTGGTCAATAAGGGGAAAAACGATAGACGAAATAGAAACGCTTAATTTGTGTTTGGTGCAAGAAAAGAGAGACAATGTCCTACTTCCTGTAACTCATCGTCTGTATCTTCTTCCTTGAATCATGGATCTATTATTCATTGAGCTATTTAATGTAAAACTGAGATATCGCCTTTCAGACTTGTGTACAGGGTAATGCTCAAGGTGAAAGTGTTCCTTTCATATATATGGGTGTGTATTATCAGAAGACTTGCAGTCATTTGAACTCTCCATTAGCATTGAGTATGAGAGTCTCAATAGAATTTGAGTAGAAATCTAAGTTACAAGTCAAAATTGATCAAAAGGAACAATATAAACTATAAAGGGCAAGAAAGGTAAAAATCCTCCTAGTTTACAACTTAGAATCATCAGGATCATCAAGAAAAATACTGTTTTTACATAGGATAAATATGACCCTGTACGCATCCTAAGTGTATCTTTACAATATACAAAATAATTGTGTATTTGGCAGTGAAGACAGCCCACCACCCAATTTGTGATCCATTTAGGTAAGAAAAATGTACCTTGAGACCAACACTGCGCTCTCATAACGTGTGTAGTTAGAAGTGAATAAGCAAAACTTTGCTCGACTACCACCAGAAAAACCTTAGTTTTGCTGCTGCATGAAATAAATTTCAAGTTAAACCATAGAACTCAAAAGGCCAGAACTGAAAAGACATATATGAATAGAGAAACAATTTTAGAGCTTTATATTAAACAAGAGATTTCTAACCTGTGGGTATGAATTGTCATTGTAGACAGGAATGTTACATGAGCCAGGTGGAGGTAGCCATCCTAGAATGCCATTGTTGTATATGGATCCAGGCAACTCAAAATTATTATTATTATTAGCAACATGATCATAATTAACGGGATTATTATCTTGAAAGTTAATCCCTGATGGCTCTGCTATCATCTTGATGTCTTCTTGGAGACTTGCAGTTCCATATGGATGATTATTATAAGGATATTGCTCCCCCATTTGGATTCCCAAGCATGAAGCTGTCATATCATTTAAGCTGTAACAATCCTGTGTCATGTTCTCAACTTGCCTCGAATTATCCATTTCAAATTGTTTGCCTCCTCCATTTCCATAGAATCCTGAATTCCCAGGAACTGAATTTTCTATAATATTACACTTGACGTCTCTGTAAGGAAGGAAAAGACGGGTCAATTAATTAGAGAAAATACTTCTACCAAAAAAAGGAATTGGATTGCTTCCATTATTGAATATAACAAAGTATGCATAAGCGATTTCTTCACCTGTGCTGATATAGGCTTGTCTCATCAGGCCACATGACTTGTTGATTTTCATTGTTGGGAAACCATGGTAGTTGCTGTCCATCTTGCATTGCACCCATTACCAAAGGTAAATGCATTCCGTTCTGAAACTGAAACAATTAACAGTTTAAAAATAAGAATTGCTTGGATTCAAAGAGAGGAGGGAGAGGGAGGGAGGAGAATTACATCAGATAAACAGTTCACAACTTCACTACTGCACTCAAGAGACATGAGTCGGTGCTTTTCCAAATTTTCCTACACAAGTAAATCATTATCGTTCAAAGCCACAAGTCTATAAGAGTTATAAATAGTCACGGAAATTAATCAGACTTTATAGTGCAACAAGAGCTCATGAATAAAAATTAATATCACAAACACAAATGCAAAAATATTTTTCAAATCAAACCAAATTATACCTTGCGTAAATGGATTTGATTAAGTGATTCCCTTAGCGAGTCCTCCATCTGTCTAAGATGTTCCACATTCTCGATTTTATCAGGATTGTTCCAGTAGCTGTAAAATGTAAACATGGAGCTATTATAAGCAGGCAATCATTACAACATCATAAAATGCATCTTCACATATGAAAGAGCTCAACTTCAACAGACACAAGACATTAAAGCAGACAGTCAACAGTCCAGCTCATGATCTTTATGTCAGAAAGAGAGACAGTATTACAACGTCAAAACGAACAACTTTAAGGAAGTTACAGAAAATGCTTTGACTATTTTTCTCCGCATATATCCAAGAAGAAGCAATTAAGAATTTTAAGGATCAAAGTTGTACCTCAGTCTATTATGACTATCAGAAAGTTGACTTTGTAGTACCCTCACTCCATTACTTAACTCCTATATAATGAAGCAGTGAGAAAATGAGTTAAGAAACTAATTCATTTACAGAAACGACGTTATAAGTGTGTGCTTGTGGAGAGATAAAGTTTCAACACATCATGTATTACAACTATTGAATCAGTTATACCTCAATTGTTTGTTTGCTGCAAGAGAGGGGAAAAAAAAAGACATATTAGACAAGGTTTATAAATATATAGCATTAACCAGTACATGTATATTGTATCACATACCTAGAACCAAGAAAATCTTCAACATTTACGTCATGGTCTAACTTCTTGAATGTCTTTTTCAAAACCTATGTTTTCAAAACATATATCAACACATTTTAACATCAAAAGAAAAAGTGTTTGAATAGATTTATTAAAGTAGGATGTAGATAGGTGGTATAAGAATTAGAGAATATCGAACTGAAGATTCTTACTTCAAGGCTCTCAAGTTTCCTGTAGCCATAAAAAGTCCATAAATTAGTCATAACAATGGTAGGTTAAACATAAACAAGCTAGTGACGTAGTTAGTTTAGTAAGTTGCTAACCTTTTTGCCCTTTCTTGTGGTGGTAATTGAGCAAACTGTGCAATCACTTGCTCAAAGTTGCTGAGAAGAGAATAATGTGTTAAAACACCAATTAATAATTATGGTACAAGATGGAAAGTTACTGCTTTATCCAGAAAGACAAAATTCTATTATGCATGTTCTATCCTAAGCTTCGTTCTAGTTTCATTCTCAGCAATTAAGCAAAAACTTTTTCTAATTGCTATCATGTACATACATCTCCATCTGCAAAGAACACCTGAAAGAACATTTTTACAATCAAAAGTCAAAACTCATATATGAGTTGGTGAATGTTCAAAAGAACTATCGGTTGTGATCTAACACTAATAAGAATGTCTAAACGATTAATGGATGTTGCTTTAGATATTAGGAATATATGATCAAAATGGTGATAGAATAGACTCCAGCCCCCCACTTATAAATCAATTCACCGGCACGAGTTAGAGCTGTCAAATCTTGAATTCATTTATAATCAAATGGGGCTCATTGTTCCCTAGAGAAACTTAACCGTACATTATGCAATTCTCATTCACCACATAAATACTTTCCGAACAGGAAGTCATCGGTAACTCATTGGTTAGACATGACGTCTATAGTTATGCTTGAGTTTCACTAAATGCTATAATCTTGAGTAGTTAAAGACACCTTTAATGAATGCAAAGGCTATCTAAAATTAAGGGCAAGAGATATTATATGTTTATTCAATGCAAATGACCCATACATAGTAAACAGATATCTTGTGATGAGCATATTCAAGCATTCTAAACAGCTCAATCTCTACTATTGAAGCCATGTTTTCACAGAACCAAATTTGATGATATTGACCAAACAGTTAAATTCCTCCAGACCTATCTTATAGGATGTAACAAATACAACAAGCCATATACCTGCGTTGTCCATGGAATATTGTAGGCTTCCCCGTGGGAGAGAACATAAGCAGGACTATGTCAATGTCACACAATATTGACAATTCATCGGCTTTCTTCAGAATCCCACTCTTTCGTTTAGAATAAGTAACTTGACGGTTGCTGTTGTTATCTAATCTCTTTATCTTTAGCTTAACCCTTCCCATCTTTATCTCCTCGAAATCAGTTAAGTAAAAAGCACCACTTTTGAAACTTCTTCTCTTGTTCCCACTCCTTGAACAAACAAAATTTCTCAATGTCAGAAGAGCTGGCATTGCGATCTTGCATTTAGTTTAAAATTGTCAATTAAACATACAAGAATACAAAATTAAAGAGATGCGATCATTCAATTTGCAATTCCTTCCCATCAACACCGATCCAGAGAATTAACCCCCAATTCAAGGTTACATCGATATTTAGCCCTAATTCATCCAGAGGTTCATCGAAAACAAATCAACAAGAATTGAGACTATAGAGACGCACCCAAGGAGAAGAGGAGCCGAAATTAGGGCGAGCTCGGAAGAGGGAATCAAGAGAAGGGGTATGAAAATTGGAAACCCCAAACTGGCGAAGATAAGTAATTCAATCGATCGTTGAAGAAAGCGGACAGGCAAAACGGAACATCGTGATATCTGCAACGAAAAAAAGACAATGGAGAGAGAGAGAGAGCGATGGAGGATGAAATAGAAAGAATCTGGAAGAGAGACAGGTAGGAGACAGAGGAGAAGGAAGGGGTAATGGTGAGCTTAGAAGGTGACAGGCTAAGCTTGGATTTCGGTGGATATGGAAGTAGCGAAAGAATAGGGAGATGTCAGAGAGAGGGAGAGCGCGCAACGGGTGGGGCGGGAGGGGAGCGGGGCGTCCGTCCTTCGGCGGGAATTGCAGAGCGACTCTGAGCCATGAAAATGACACACTCTGAAACTAACTATATTACGTGTCATTTTAACACATTGTATCAAAGGATTTTTTCATACCAAACCTAACAAACATCTCTTTCAAAATAATAAGAAAACAAGGCATTTATTTCCATACAAATTTATCCCTTATGGCTTTATGAGTGACTTTAAAAACTTGGTGTTTAGATTTCCTTTATTAAAAACTTGGAACATTTGGTCCACACTTGTGTTAATGGTCATCAAGTGAGTTATATATGCTTGTATTTTTTACATGATCTTGATATATGTCAACTTTACTATTTTTGCTATAAGATGTTTTTAAACAATATCGGTCTATTATGTTCATAGATAACATTTTGTGTTCGAATGAAGGTAAATAAAAAATTAATGAGAAAAATATGATAAATGTTCTTATCATTTCTTCATTTAATTTATTGGGTTGTTTAGCGAAATATATTTTGTGGGCTGATATTGACGAGGGTGTCTATCTATACGTACATGCATGATAGGTCTATCACATAAACTTATGAGATTTCATCATAAAACTAATTGATTATAGAATAAATAATCCAAGAATATATATACTAGACTTGTTTTACTTTCAAATCCCGACGTGGAATATATACTTTTCATAGGAAAATAGAAAACAATTATGAATACAATCAAGGGGTGATTTTCTATAAATATTTTTATAAGGGGTGGTTTTGTGTGAGTGAATGACAATAAAGGGTGGTCTTGTGCAAACAAATGACAACAAAGAATGGTTTTGTGTGAACTATTTCTTTTCTTTTTTAATAAAAAGGGTGGTTTTGTGCAAACAATTAGAGATAAGAACCCAAACATTAAATGTAAGTCCAGCCCAGTATGTATGAAAGCCCGGTTCAAAAATGATGTGGATGGTAGTCCTTGGCCTAATGGGCTTAAGACATTTTTAGCCCATTTACAACAAGCTTCTCACTATTTGTAAGACCGTGGACTTTTTAACTCGTGGAATGTAACAAAATTATTTCACTTGATTAATTCCATATATATACATATGTCTAAATAAAGCAAGATAGTTTGTTACATGTAAAAAGTTAATAAATTGTTGCGCAGTGTCTTTCTCCCATCCTAGCTTTCTTTTCCAAACTTTGAGATCGGATTAGTTAAGCAAAAAATGCAGTTTATCCGATAGAGAATAAGAAAATCTCGGCCAAACTTAACAAAGATCTTCATGATCCATATTTCTTACCGAATCAGATCGACTATCTCACTGACCTTAATTCCGTTTGTAAGTTGTCGGAGGGATTTTGTTCTCTCTCTTTTGACAATTTCAACCACACATGCTTCAGATCGATTGAAACAGATCGAAAGAGAAGAAGTGTGACGTATAGAGAAAAAAAAAGGGTAGGTTAATTTCCATGGAAGATAGAGATGCATCTTCACGTTATTTCAAGCCTCCTCTATTTCAAGATCTGTCCAATAACGAGGAGAAAAAAGGAGGATGGAGGGCTGTCAAATATATTCTTGGTAATTCTCATCATCATTCATCATTCATCATTCCTTATTCTTTTTCATTCTAAATAGTGATCTATTAGCTCAATTTTGTGATCATTTACCGGCAATGTATGTTTATGATATGTTCTTTTGTGTTATGTGTGTGTAACTTGAAGTGAACGAGACGTTCGAGAAATTGGCTTCAATGAGCTTGATAGCGAATATAACAGTCTACTTAAAGACCAAATACAACATGGAAGGTATAATGTTGGTGACCGTGGTGAGCATATGGTCCGGCTCCTCCAACATCCTTTCCATAGTCGGCGCGTTGTTGTCCGATGCATGTGTGGGCCGCTTCTATACTCTTCTCATCGGCTCCGTTGCTTCTCTTTTGGTAAACAAACCAATTATACATTAACCATACTCTTACTTTCCATTAAGATACTTATAATGTGACTCAAGTAGTGCATATATATGTGTTTAGGGCATGGGAGGAATGACCTTAACCTCAGCAACCCCTAGTTTGAGGCCACCTAATTGCATTGATCAAGTGGATTGCATTGAACCGAGCAAGTGGCAACTCGGGATCCTCTACACTTCCCTTGGACTCCTAGCCGTCGGATCAAGTTGCATAAGACCTTGCAACATAGCCTTTGGAGCCGATCAATTCAACCCGAAAACCGAGAAAGGAAAAGCCCAACTCCAACGCTTCTACAACATATGGTACTTATCCTTCACAATCTCCCTACTAATAGCTCTTACACTTGTGGTCTACATCCAAACCAACATTAGTTGGGTGTTAGGGTTTGCAATCCCAACCGGTTGCTTCCTAATCTCAATCGCCAGCCTCATAATCGGTTGCCACACCTACGTTTACAATGACCCTCAAGGAAGTATCTTCTTAGACATGGTTAAAGTTGTTGTCGCCGCTTATAGGAAAAGAAAGATGTCTCTTAACTCGATTGATGATCAAGCTCAAGCCTTTTATGATCCTTCTTCATGTAATGATTTTACAAGGACTCGCCATCTAAAGTTCTTTGAAAAAGCCGCTTTGATAAGCCATGGTACATTTGAGCTTACTAGTGAAGGGAAGCCGAAGAATTCTTGGAGGCTTTGTAGTGTGCAACAAGTAGAGCAATTGAAGAGTTTGATTGCCATCTTGCCCGTTTGGGTTACGAGCATTTTGTCGTTTGAAGTCATGGATCAACAAAGCACATTTGGTGTGCTCCAAGCTCTCCAAATGGACAGGTACGTAATAGATTGGTGGAACTTACTACATTATTAAAATCTCCTTACTACATTATTAAAATCTTAATGAGACTGATTCCATCATAAAACTAATTGGCATTAAGGGGATTAACTTACAAGATTATATACTAGTTTTGTTTAGTCTCAACTTTCAAATGTGAGAAACCTTAGATCCTTATCGTATTTTCTAATAACAGGAAACTCGGGTCAAGATTCCTTATACCACCCGGATGGATAGGTCTAGTATCAATGGTTGCACTCTCCATATGGATCCTAATCTACGAGCGATTCGTCATCCCTCTAATCCAAAAGCTAAAGAAGAATGAAAGTGCAAGGCTTTCCGTAAAGCAAAGGATTAGGATTGGAATCTTGATGTCAATTGGATGTATGATAGTGGCAGGATTTGTGGAGAAACAAAGAAGGAATGCAGCACTAAAATCACAATCCTTCATCTCACCATTAAGCATATTTCATCTAATACCACAACTAGCTTTGTCGGGTATGGTGGAGGCATTCGCTTCGGTGGCCATTCTTGAGTTCTTCACCACACAAATGCCACAAAGTATGAGATCGCTTGCTGGGTCAATCTTCTACTTCAGTTTATCAATTGGGAGCTATATGAGCTCGGCAATTGTGAACATCATTTACAAGTTGACTAAGAATGGTGATGGGCAAGCTTGGTTAGGTGGCCAAGATTTGAACAAGAATCGGCTTGATTACTTCTACTTCATTATGGCCGGGCTTGGGGGATTGAATTTGTTGTATTTCACTTTCTTTGCGAGCAAGTACGTGTTCGTTGACGAATTCGGCTCGAGTAATGCGGCGAATACAGTTGGGTTGAGTGCCATTGAAGTTAGGTTAAGTAGAGAGCTCAGTTAAATTTAACCTTCGGACATTTGATTAAGCGGTTAGGACTTCATGACATTTGATCAAGCGGTTAGGATTTCATGACAGTATTATGAATTCTTTGTGGGTTCATATTCACCCTAAGATAACCGGACACTTAGGAAGAAATACAATGTACTAAGAATTAATCTTATTATTTTTTGAGGCATTATTTTATGTTTGATTTGAAGGAATGCACATGAAAGTGGAAAGACTTTTGATTTTAATTATAAGGTCATGCAGATAATGCTGGTTAAATTCTAGTCAGCTAGCATTTAATTCTTCTTCCACTACAAAAGAGTAGCATCTTTTTCTCCTTTTGGGGGTTTTTAATGCCTTTCTCTGAGGAAAGTGGAGCTTCACATTCAACGCGTAATTGCCATCTGCCACTTAGCTTTTAATTTGTATAATGTTTTTCAAAGTTTGTGGTCAATTTTCTTTCCATTTGTTCTTGAGCGATTTGACATATTGATAACCTAGATCAAGCTCTTAATGGTTGTTAAATTATGTCAAAAGTGTGGTTGTTTTGAATCAGTGTAAATTTAATAGTAACCAATCTTTAGAGTAAAAATCTTGTAACCGATCGGGCTTGAATTATCCATTATAGATAAACTCTGATAATTGTGTGGTTATTTCACTTTTTTATAGAAAATCACCTTTTATTTCTTTTCCATTTTCATTGAACCATCCTATTCCGTTTTCATCCATTATATCTTCAAATTAGAGTTAAAATATATAATTTTCCCTCTAGACCACTTTTCATTCTTAAATGGTAGAGATTTAAAGTAAATTTAAATAAAAATTCCAATGGATTTAATTATTTCTTATATAACATATATTTCAAGTCTTTGACAAGTATTTGAACAGATATTTTGGGATTCAGGGACTCGGATCTCTCCACAGCCATAAAAGCAAAGCCGTCCAAACCTCTTTCTACTTAGATTTGCTTTGCTTAATATGACCCTCAAGATTACATGGTCTGTCTTTGGGGAAGAAAATAGAAGAGAATGGAATCAAAAGGTGGACATGTGGGCGAGGAGAAAGTGAATGAGCATGTCCTTGCCTCCATGAAAAGGGAAACAATTAATGAGAAAAGAAAGATACATGAAAGCAAGGAAAAGAGAAAAAAAAGATGAAGTTAGAAACCATTAATGAAAATGCAAAGTGCTTGGGCCCCTATATCTACTCAATTGCCCTTCTTTCACACACAAACAACTTTTTATGAAAAGGACTCCTCAAATTTAGTTGTGGCCTGTATTTGCTTCCACCCATAAAATATCTTAGTGCCTTGGCTCTTTTTTTTCCCTTTTGTTTTGTTTCACTTTTTAAGTCAAACATGTCCACAAACTGATGTTACTCATCTAAACACATCAATGGAAGTACTGTGATATCCATGGTGCTAATTGGGCGTCACAGAATAGTCCAATCAGGATAATTGATTAGGTAAACTACACAAAATAACCCTTGAGTGAAACTTTCATTATTACGGCAATTGGTTCAACTTTGGCATGTCCATGGTCTACTTATTTGAAACCCATGAATGAACTTGAAAAAAGGGAATCTGAATGGAAGGTTATCTACAAAATGGACAGCAAAGTGACCTTTTTCTCTGGTTGGGTTTGTCGCCATCTCCTTTGTCTTTAATTCTTTCCTTCCTTTGTTCCCACTTTTCCCTTCTCCATTATTTACATACCACCTGTCAGTCATCAAAAATTTCATTTCAGTCAGATTTATCTGGCTGTGCTCAAAGGTGTTGCGCCTGTGGATAAGATAAAATAAAATAAAATATTTGAGCTCATTATCAAAACTTCCCTTCAAGCATTGCTGAATGCTGATCCTTTTCTAAAAATATGAAAGTAATATATACAGTTTTTCTCTCTGTATCTACAACAAGTCTATGCCCATTTCTTCTTCTGGATCAAGCATTCAAACTGGTTCTGTTCTTTCTATCTGAGGAGTGTGAAAAGGCAAACAGCATATACAAATGTGCCATGAATCAATCCCAAGCCATTATATCAAAAAGGACAGTTAGTTGATGAACAGATGAGAAAAAGAGATTTTTTCCTCCATTATTTTGGACTTGCTATATTACATCACAGTTTCTTATAGTGAATCTACAAGTAATACCTCTTTCCCTAATTCACATCTCAAAATCACAGGCACTGTTGCACACTTGAGTATATATACACGGAGTACATGACTAAGGCAAGAAAGGAATCAACTCTCCACATAATGTTACAAGAAAGGTGTTAAAAAAACCTTCTTAAACTAATTTACCCTCTAAAATAGGCTGACAAACAAACTCTAAGCTGTCTCTTGGAAGTTGATTGATCGAGCCAATGCTGCAGGATTTTCATTGAGCATTGGAAAGCTCTTCTTCATCTTGTGTTTCTTATCATCACTCTTTGATTGCAACCCTCTAAAGAATCCACCATTAGCAGCAGGCTCAACCTTTTTTATTCCAAGTGTTGTCCATATAGAGCTCTTTGCAGCCTCCTCTGGGTCATCAATCCTTAGTGTCTTGGGAACCAAAACCTGAGAAGAACCCAAACTCTTCTGTACATCACTTGATGTATTAAGAGTGTCTTCTTCCCTTAAATGCTTACCAAGTGTGGGAGAATTAGGGTTTGATCCTGGACTTTTTGGGCTCAATGATATTGGTGATGATACCCAAGGAATTGCAGCTCCATTCCAATAGGGTGCCGGGTAAAATGGCATAGGAGGGAAGAATCCTGGTGGCGGTGGGGCCAAAGAAACTGTCGGGTACCCGTAACCCAACTGGAAACCCGGAAAAACTTGATGACTGGTGATATTCTGCATATTATGAGGGATTTGATGAGTTGGTTTAGCACCCGGTTTTAAGCCGCCTTCTTCCATTGAACTTCGAGTATCAACATTCTCTTTATTTCTACAACTAACATAAACCCCATTTGGGGTTCCATTCAGAATTTTCTTCCCACCAATGTTCATCATAGAAGCTATGGAGTCACAGAGTGGAGAGTCTGCACCAAAGTTTAGCACGGTTCCGTTAGAATCTGGTTGTTTGACTGGGTGGTGAAGCCCGTGCTGGAGAGCCTCGGAGATACTCAGATGGCAGTACTTGGATGAGGTGGAAGTCTTGTTCTTGCGGCGGCCAGCGCCAACTGGAACGTTCCTCATGGACCCACCAGCAGTCCAGTACCTCTGGCAGCTCTTGCAGAAGTGCCTTGGCTGATTGACGTTGTAGTTGTTGTAGTAGCAGAATTTGGTGTCCATGCTGTTGCACCTTGGGCATGGCAGGATCTTGTCCGGCTTCTTCATAGATTTCTCTGGCAAGTTCTTTGATTCTTCGTCATCCTTTTGAGATTCAGCTGCTGAGTTCTCATCAACGCTAATTGGCGAGCTTTGATCAACACTACTACTATTAGTACCCTTTTTGGATGCAGTTTGAATATCTGGATTAAAATTATTCTTGGTTGCAGATGTATCAGAAGGATCATCTTTAAGGACAGACTCATCAGTTGATTTTTGTTCTGCTTGTCCCTGAGATAAAAAACAATAAAAAACAATTTTAACAACCTAACTTTACATGAATATCTAGCATGTTAGGTTCTTTAACTTCAGGTTCAAATGGAACCAACCATAGCCCTTCCTCCAAACTTGCATAAGGATTATTAGTAGTCAGCCTTTCAGGGCAACCCCCTAATATCACAAATGTTCAAGATAACACTACTTAACTTTTGACCCAAAAAAATGTAAGCTGGAACTTACTAGCAATTCAATAAAAATGGAACAAAATAACAGAGATGATGCATTGAATAAGAAGTAAGTTCATAGTCCCTTTTTCTTTTATTGAAGTGAATGTGATGAAATTATTGGTTTGATGAACCCCTTTATGAAACTAGTAAGTTTTGAGATGGCCTGATGGAACAAGTCAAAGAAGTTGGTTAGGCAGGGTGATCCAAGCAATTAAGAAGGTATAGTGGGGAAGATGAAGTCTTAAACAGTGACTTGAAAAAGGCGAAGAAAACTATAATACCCACTGGTAGTACCAGGAAGAACTTTCTGGTTTGCAGCAGCTTTATACAGATAGAAACTTTATGGACAAAAAAACTGTAGCTACCCACAGAATACTGGAATTCAGGCAAGTTCAAAAAGTCATTCAATGAACACAATTGGACAAAAGACAAAAGAAGAAAAGATAAACTGAAAATCAAACCGAAATCATGCAGAAACTGAATCTCAATTTAATTTCAAAATTTCTCAATAGTCCATTTCATTGAGAACTAATAAGTAGAGATTAAAGCCTAACAGATCGAAATATCCAATCAGAAGCCATGGAAACCAACACATATCAGCAATTGAGCTCCCAATTCCTCCCAAAACCCCTCAAAAGCAAAGGAAAAAAAATAAAATAAAATAACCAGCAACCTCGAACCATAAAAAAAAGAGCAGAAATCAACAGCACCACACAAAAGGAAAGTAAAATCGACCTATAAATTCCATTCGCCTTCGACAAATTGCTATGCAAATCTATGAAGGAACCAAAAGATAACTCCAAGTCTCACATGTCCAACTCACCTTTTGCGCGTCGTCTTTCTCTTCCGAGTGCTCCGAAGTCACAGCAGCATCATTAGAATCACTAGAAACCTCGTCGGAAGAGATGAGGGGAATCGTCTTCCCGAAGAGCTTGAACGCAGGGTCACCGATGTCCAACATTTTCCGGCGGCCGGAAAAGAATTTTCTTTTTCCTTTTTGTTATTGACAGAGGGAGGGGAAAGGCAAAGCGAAGAGGGAGTTGGAGGAGTTGGCAGTCTGGGAAGAAGGGTTTTAGATCCGTTTAAAATCAAACGGGATTGCCACGTCATCATCTTGGTTATTTCTCAGCCACATAAAATTCTTATATTATTATAGTATCTTGCTTCCCCTTGAATTCTCGACTTTGATTATTAATCCATTTGTATTAGAAGTCATGTTGTTATAGGAAATCGTTATGGGGATATCCGACATTGAAAAGTCATAAAATCCAATATGTGGTATATAAGTGGGAAGTTTTCCACCCCTATTGGCTAGCTTTTGGGGTGGTTCTACTCTACTTTATATACCCTGTAACAATGGTATCAGAGCTGAGACCGGCCTTCCGACACGATGCCTTCCGTTGTACCACGAGCGCGCATTGGGAGGGTCGCGTGGTACCATTGTCGGAACGTAAGAGGCAAGGAAGCCCAGTTCCCCAGTGGGTTGATACCGGATTTCAGACTCCTTATAATCTATAGTTTCAATTTCATAAGTCGTTATGAACATTGTTCTGTTTTCAATTAAACAAACTAAAGTCCGGTTTTGTCCGGTCTAAACAATCCACTTTATGTTAACCGGTTTGTTCCGGGTTTAGGGCCGTTGGGGCTAATATGTAAGGAAGCTTCTCGCTTCTGTGAGTTGAATCAGAAATTAATCAATTTCCCAATTCTCAAATTCTCTCTAAATCCTCACTAAATCCTCAAGTTCTCTTCAACCTCCAGAGTGATTTTCTGATTTGTATCACTCTCGGGCAAGAGATCCCCAAATCCAGGTTGGTTTACAATCTCGTTTGGGATTTATCGTTTCAATACGTTATCAGTGGTATCAGAGCTTCGAATTTTGCAGACCTGTGAGGAATGGCCGACAACAACCCCCAAACTCGCAATCGCTCGCTCCAGGATCTTAATCGCCTTGTTGAGGAGAGCGCTCAAGCTCAGGTGCAACGGGAAGCTGAAAACGCCAGGCGATTCGAAGCGCTCCTGAATAGCAACGCTAACCTAGTTGCTAGTCAAGCTGGATTGAACCAGCGACTCGATGAGCTCAAGGAGATCGTGGCAAATCTAGCGATGAGGCAGAACGCTCCGGCAACCCCGTTACGGACTGCAAGAGGTGGCGATTCTTCTACCTCCAGTGAGAATCGAGTGGAAATCAGCCCAGATCCTCCAGATCTGACGAGAAGGGCAAACGCGGTGATGCATCGAGCCCCGATCGTCACATCCCAAGGTAATTCATCTTTTCCCGGGGGACTTGCTGCTCGATTGGCTAAAGTAGAGTTTCCTAAGTTTAATGGTGATCAATTGTGTGAATGGCTATTCAAGTGTGAGCAATTTTTTATGTTGGATAATACGATACCGGAATTGAAGGTGAGGCTGGCTTCCCTACATTTAGAAGGTCGTGCGTTGCAATGGCATCACAATTTCATACGAGAAATGTTGAATGAGTTCCCGTCGTGGCCCAATTATGTCGTTGCTATCTCTGCCCGGTTTGGTGAATTGTTTGACGATCCTCTATCTGAGTTAGTTAATCTGAAACAATCTGAACCTGTTGAGGAGTTCCTGGATAAATTTGAGTGTGCCTTATCCAGGTTGAGTCTACCAGCTTCCCACACCCTTAGTATATTTTTGGCCAATATCTATCCACACCTCCACTATCACGTAAGGCAGTTCAAACCTAGTTCTATATCAGAAGCAGCCAGGCTTGCCAAGCTATATGAATCATCTTTAGCTTCCTGCGTTGCAAAACCAAGCACCACAAAATTCTCCCTTCCATCTAGTCAAAACAAATTCTCCCCGACTTTTAAACCTACTGTCACCAACAAAGCCCCCATCCTACCTAGTCCTGACCCCCAAAGGTTTCCTCAACCTAAAACATTGGCTCTTCCAACTCCCTTCAAACCTAACCCAAACAATGCCCAACCTCGACAATATAGGAGGTATACAGTAGAGGAGATGCAAGATCGAAAGGCCCAAGGGCTATGCATGTATTGTGATGAAAAATTCACCCCAGGGCATCAATTCAAGCATAGAGGAGGACAATTGTTCTATTTAGAAGGAGAAGATGTTACTGAGGCTGAAACAGACTTGGATCATGCCCCCATACAAGAGACTCTAGAAAATGGTGAGAAGGGTCAAGTCTACCAGATTTCAGTTAATGCTATCCAGGGAACAACAACCTACAATTGTATGAGAGTCACAGGAAGTTATGGCAAAAAGCAATTCAGCATTCTGATTGATCGAGGGAGTTCTCATAGTTTTATTGATCTAGAGGTGGCCAAGACTTTAGGGTGCCCTTTAGTTCCAGCCCCACCATTATATGTCAAGGCAGCGATTGGTGGGTCTCTATTGTCTAATTTTCGGTGTCAAGAGTTTAAATGGACCATGCAAGAGATGGAGTTCAAGGCAGATGTGAGGACTGTGCCTCTGGATAGTTTTGATGTGATACTTGGCATTCAATGGTTGATTACTGTCAGCCTGGTGTGGTGGGATTATGTTCATATGAAAATGAAGTTTCAAATGAATGGGAAGCAATGTATCCTTCGAGGAGCAAGTAATTCCAATTGCAAGTTAATCAAGGGCAGTACCCTGAGTAAAAATGTCCAACAAGGAGCCCAATTGGCTTTCATTCAGGTTTTTGAGGCTGCTAACAGTGAGGAAGAGCCTCGACTTTGCCATATTTCTGCATCAGATTGTGATTCTAAGAAAAATGACCCCAACCTGCAAGATTTGCTAAATGAATATTCTGATTTGTTTAATGAACCTCACAGCCTCCCACCATTCAGGAAGGGATTCGATCACCAAATACCCCTTATACCAGAAGCACAACTTGTGAACAAACGACCTTATAGGTATTCTATGCAACAAAAGGATGCCATTGAGAACATTATCAAGGAGATGTTGGACCAAGGAGTCATACAGTACAACACCAGTCCCTATGCCTCGCCGGTTGTATTGGTGAAAAAGAAAGATGGGTCATGGCGCCTCTGTGTCGACTATAGAGGGCTGAACAACCAAACTGTAAAAGACAGATATCCAATTCCTTTGCTGGAAGATCTGCTTGATGAGCTGGGTGGCTCCAGTGTTTACTCCAAGCTTGATCTTCGTTCTGGTTTCCATCAAATCAGAATGCACTCCTCTGATGTGTTCAAAACTGCGTTCAAAACGCACTCCGGGCATTATGAGTATTTGGTGATGCCTTTTGGCCTCACAAACGCACCAAGCACGTTCCAAGGCCTAATGAATCATGTCTTCAGAGATGTAGCAAGACGGTTTGTTCTGGTGTTTTTTGATGACATCCTGGTATATAGCAACAATTGGGAAGCGCACCTTCAGCATTTAAGACATGTATTTTCAATCTTAAGGCAGAACCATTTGTTCCTGAAGCCTTCTAAGTGCACCTTCGGGGCTGCCACTATAGAGTACATGGGCCATTTTATTTCAGCAAAGGGAGTTAGTACTGACCCTGCAAAAGTCCAAGCTGTACAAGACTGGCCTCAACCAAGCAACCTAAAACAGTTGAGAAGTTTCTTAGGCCTAGCTAACTACTATAGGCGGTTCATCAAAGGGTATGGGATTATATCCAAGCCGCTCACCTCTTTGTTGAAGAAAGATAGCTTCCATTGGACATCCGAAGCCACTACAGCATTCAGCCAACTAAAACTTGCATTATCTACGGCACCAGTATTGTCCCTGCCTGATTTTGATAAGCCTTTTACAGTTGAGACAGACGCTTCTAAGCTGGGAATTGGAGCAGTACTTATGCAAGAGAATCACCCTATAAGTTTTCTAAGCAGAAATTTGGGCCCGAGGTACCAAGGCCTCTCAGTCTATGAAAAAGAACTGATGGCTGTTGTGTTTGTTGTCCAGCATTGGGGATCCTACCTGCTCCATAGGCCTTTTGTTATTAAAGCAGACCAAAAGAGCCTTAAATACCTCTTAGAGCAGAAGGTGACAACCCCATTTCAACATATGTGGCTCTCCAAGCTTCTTGGATATTCTTTCATTATTGAGTATAAACAAGGCAAAGAAAATGTCGTGGCTGATGCCTTGTCAAGAGTGGAAGGAGCACAATTACTACAACTCACACTCACTAATATCTACCCTGATTTCTAAGATTTAATCAGGAAGTCTTGGTTTACAGATCCCCATATGGCCAAGATAATCTCGGACTTGGAGGGTAATTCTACTTCACACCCCCAATTCAGCTATACAAGACATGAGTTGAGGCGAAAAGGAAAGCTAGTGGTGGGAAACTCAACTGAACTGAAGTTGAAAATCCTCCAGTGGCTTCATGATTCAGCTAGTGGTGGTCATTCAGGCCGTGATGCTACTCTGAAAAGGGTACAAACCTTGTTCTACTGGGCTGGGATGGCCAAGGAAATTCAGCATTATGTTCGTAACTGTGGTGTTTGTCAGAAATATAAATATGATACGACAGCTTCTCCCGGTCTCCTACAGCCACTCCCAATACCAATGACTGTCTGGGAATCCATTAGTATGGATTTTATAAAGGGACTTCCTCCATCCTTTGGCAAGCATACTATTCTGGTTATAGTTGACAGATTGAGTAAGTATTCTCACTTCCTACCTCTCTCCCATCCATACACTGCCTCCACTGTCGCTCAAGTGTATTTGGATCATGTTTTTAAATTGCATGGCATGCCTCAGGTCATTATTTCTGACCGGGATCCTATTTTTCTGAGTGAACTATGGCAAGAGATGTTTAGGGTGCAGGGAGTCGATCTCCATTTCTCATCAGCCTACCACCCTCAGACTGACGGGCAAACAGAAGTCACTAATCGAACCTTGGAGACATATTTAAGATGCATGTGTGGAGAAGCACCTCATACTTGGAGTAAATGGCTCCCTCTTGCAGAATGGTGGTACAACACAACCCATCATTCAGCAATACAGTCCACACCCTTCGAAATTCTCTATGGCTATTCTCCACCAACTCATATGCCTTATTTGCCTGGTGAAAGTAAGTCACAGTTGGTGGATCGAAGTTTTCAAAAAAGGGAATCAATTATCTCCATGCTTAAGTTTCATCTCCTGCGAGCTCAAAACCGGATGAAGCAAATGGCTGATGTGCACCGCACTCATAGGGTCTTTCAAGTGGGTGACTGGGTTTTCCTAAAATTACAGCCCTACCGTCAGCAATCGATGAAGCACAAGGTAGCACAAAAGTTGTCTCCAAGGTATTATGGCCCCTTCAAGGTACTTGAGAAGGTAGGAGCTGTTGCCTACAAGCTGGAATTACCTCCCTCAGCATCAATTCACAATACTTTCCACGTGAGCCAGCTCAAAGCTTGCCCGAATCCCCCGGATTCTCAAGTGCCCTTACCCCCATTCATGGCCGATCTTGGAGCTGACAAAGAACTAGAGTGTATTCTGGAGAAGAAGATGGTTCGACACCGGAATGCAGCAGCCACCAAAATACTTGTCCAATGGAAGGGATTCCCCGCTTCACAGGCCACTTGGGAATTTTACTCTGATTTTATAGCCAAGTACCCAGATTTCGATCCTTGAGGACAAGGATGCTCTTGAGAGGGAAGTATTGATACCGGATTTCAGACTCCTTATAATCTATAGTTTCAATTTCATAAGTCGTTATGAACATTGTTCTGTTTTCAATTAAACAAACTAAAGTCCGGTTTTGTCCGGTCTAAACAATCCACTTTATGCTAACCGGTTTGTTCCGGGTTTAGGGCCGTTGGGGCTAATATGTAAGGAAGCTTCTCGCTTCTGTGAGTTGAATCAGAAATTAATCAATTTCCCAATTCTCAAATTCTCTCTAAATCCTCAAGTTCTCTTCAACCTCCAGAGTGATTTTCTGATTTGTATCACTCTCGGGCAAGAGATCCCCAAATCCAGGTTGGTTTACAATCTCGTTTGGGATTTATCGTTTCAATACGTTATCATGGGTACCCGTCGGAACGCCGGGCTCACGTCTCGGCGGCAGTTACAGGAGTGGTGGGTAGTTGGCACCTAGTGCGGTGCCGACCCCGGCGGATTAAGGGCCGACCGAGGCCAGGGCACCTGGTGCGGACCCTGGTGCCTGGATTCCTGTAACAGTGCCGCCGTGGACGTCGGCACTCAGTGGGAGTGCTTTGTTATAGGAAATCTTTATGGGGGATATCCCACATTGGAAAGTCATGACCTCCAATGTGTGGTATATAAGTGAGAAGTTCTCCACCCCTATTGGCTAGCTTTTGGGGGGTGGTTTTACTCATAAGGATTTCCCACTTATAGGGGTGGGGAACTTCCCACTTATATACCACACATTGAAGGTCATGACTTTCCAATGTGGGATATCCCCAATAAGGATTTCCTATAACAAATGTATGTAATCCTTTTTTATTTAACAAATCAATTACGTGAAAAAAGAGAATAATTTAATAGAATACGTGCAAGCTGCTCATTGGCTGTGTCGCATGGATACAAACTTCTTGCTTTTTCGGGGAAAATAAGATTATTTTTAAGTGGCTTGATTATAAACACAATTTAACTTCAAAGTTCCAAATCCGACCAAACAAAACTCCAATGATCCAAACTACTACAAATACAAACAGAAATAACAACATGGTTTTGAAACAACCTACTAATCTAGCTAGCCTAACTGTCTGTATTGGGTTGCTATACTCACAATTTTTTGATGTAAACTAGTGTAGTTTCCCGCGCAAGGCGCGGATTGTCTTGAAAATTTTAATTAGATTTTATATGACAAACCTTATCGGAGATAATTCGATGAAATGACCCACCCAATTTGGGTGTCACCTGTCATTTACGTACAAAATACCAAATTGAAAGTCAGTCATGATGTACTTTTATTTATGGAGGCTGAGAATGAAAAGACGATAGAAGCAACAACAAATTGATCGATCAAGAGAAAATATCATGGAGAGTAGGGACAAATCGATCGGTGAATTGAAGATCGGCGAGAAATCGATCGATAGGCATTTCAGTGCAGAGCAACCAAAAAACGATTTAAAGGGATACCATTAGCAAGGAGTCCAAGCCCCAAGGACATATGCGCGGTATATTTTTGATGGAGAAAGAGAATGAACCTTATTAACAAACATTGAATGAACCTAGAAAAAAAACTCAAAATTTGAGTGAAAAAATTTTTTATCCAAATTTTGAATGAATCTCTTTTAAACAATTTAAATATAAAATAATCAAAATTTTTATCCAAATTTGGGTGAAAAAATTACATGGTAAAAATTTAAATACTTAGTAATTTTTTAAACCGGTAGATATTTGTTAAGATATAATACATAGATCAATTTCACAAATAAATAAATTATAGCCATATCTTTGTATCTAAATTTATGTGAAATGATATATAGTTTTTTAGCAAGAAAAGATTACGTAGTTGGAAATGAAAGATTTGATAATTCGACCAAAAAAATGAAAGATTTGATAAAAAAAAAAATTGATTCCTTCCTATCCAAATATAATAGATAGATTAGTGACAAATATTATGGAAATTAGTTTTTTTTTAAAATCATACCCATACAAATATACTATTAGGAGCTAGACGGGTGAATATTCATTTACTACCAAAAAAAATTAATATAATCAATAAGTAGATTTGCTTTCATGTGTATGTAGCTTACAGTTAGAGTTTACCCACTGGAGGAGACAATTATGAAGATTGTCGTTCTATTAAATATAAAAGATAATTATGTCAATGATTGAAGTTTGCCAAGACTATATTACCAAGTGTCCCACTATTAAATTCATTAAGTCCACTAATATCTAAAGCTCACTTTTTTATTATGATAATCAAACACGGATTATCACCTCGTTAGCTAACCTATTGGCTATTGCCACCGGCCATATATGATACAATCATACAGAGTATATGAAAACAAAGCAATATTCATATATTAATATATTCATTTTTTTAAGTAAGAAAAGTAATTAGGGTGATTACTATCAAAACTTAAAGATGTTATTTTTCTTTATCCGTTTTTTAAAGGTTAATTGTATTAGAAAAGAGAGAGATTTGCAGTACTAATAGACAAGCAAAGTTTTAAGGCTTGTTAGCACTAGATACAAAAATGTCCAAAAGGACAAGAGGCATGAGGCCGCAATCAAAAACAGGGAGGGTCCATTAGACAGAGATTACTTGCTTTAGATGTTAAGCGCACTTCTCCAAGAGGTGTCTCCTCGGTTGTTCCTATTCCAATTCGTCGTGGCCTTTAGTTTCATGGAGCTCATAACTTGTTGGGTGCACTCATCTACGGTGGTGGCGGTATCTTGGTAGAGGAGAAGATTTCGGGCACGACAATGGTTGAGAGGTTGTTATTTCTGAGTTTGTGCAGGAAAGAGTTGCGATTTGGGCGGCTAGCGAGCCAGTTTGTCCACGTTGAGGTTAGCAAACCTGGAGTCGATATGGAGCCAGTTGAAAACGACTCCAAGGACTGAGTTGGTGTAGGAACAGCTGAGCCAGAGGTGTTCCTCCGTTTCAGGTGCAGAGTTGCAAAGTTTACAAGCAGCACTGCTCGAGATTTCCTAGTTGCGGAGCTTTCAAAGTGTGGGTAGCCTCTTAAGATAGGTAAACTAGGCGATAAAGTTGAATTGACCGGTGTTTAAACTTCCCCAGATGTAAGTATTCTAATCGACGACATGGACCTTTTTCCGGAGCTGTTCGTAGGTGGTTACGGTGTTGTAGTTGTCGTTGGTTGAGTGCATTGTGTCAACAAGTTCATTGGGTAGTTGCAGCTCCAAGAGTTTGTCTCTAGTTTTTTAGAATTGATTAACATGCCCATTTATCAAAAGTTCTAGTCTTGTTGTAGTTGTCCATATAGTTACGCTCCCAAGCTGGTAGGTCTGAATCCATGAAGTCCAGGGGCTAGTTTCGCTAGTGGCAAGCTCAAAAAGGATTCGTGCAATGCCGACTTTGTTCCATGCCAGGAGCTCTTTTAGATCGAAGCCACCTTTACTTTGTGGTTTTGGGACAACATCCCAAGCGACAAGGTTCTGATGTCTACTTTTCTTCCCACTCCAAAGGAAGCTCCTAATTGATAGCATGCATTTAGACATAGCTTAGGACATGTTTACTTTCATGTTTTGAGTCTTTTTAGTTTAGTATTGAGCTAGTTTAATGCTTGCATCGTTTGTTTTCTTCGTTCGGTATCTACTCTCTTTTTGTGTGGATTTCAGGTTATTTTGGGAAGAGATTCAAGTGTTTCGAGGATCATAGCTAAAAAGAGGAGTGTTTCATGGAGCCTAAGTGATGAAGGATGGAGCTTACAAGTGGTTGCTCGGGTGCCAAGACGAAGAAAGAGCGGAAAAAAGAAGACAAGACATCCCAACCAAGTACGTGACCGAGTACGTGGCTGGGTTATTAACTACCCGACCGAGTACTTGCCCGGGTTTAAGACAAGATTCTCTTAAAACTCGTCCTTGGGGCCGGGTACGTGACCGGGTAGTTCCCCGCATCGGGATTTGGCCGAGTTTTTCTTTGTTTCGTCTCTCTCTAGTTTTATGAGGATTATTAGGTTTTATTCTTTCTAGCCTCTCTTTATAAGACCACTAGTTGGAGAATTGAGGATATTACTCTTGTGTGTGTTTGGATTGAAGTTTGAATCCTTTGAGAAAGACAATATATCTCATTCTATGGTATGTTGATTATTCAATTAGATTTGATTTCCTTCCATTCCATGTCTAACTAACTCTTTTATTCTAAGTTTGGGTAAACCAAATGTTGAAGTAGGTAGATCTGAATTGTGATGTTTGGTTGAATGAAAACTTGAATGAAGTTTGATTTAATCCTAGGTTACTTCATGCACTATTTGCTTTGCATATATATAGGATTTTCTTTATAATTTGAGACCGACAGGAGATAATTGTAATAAGATATTGATTCGACAAGTACCAAAATTGGTTCTTAATAAGATCCCTAGGTATTAAACTAGAGAATTATCTATGCGATAACAATTTAATTTCTCTTGTGTGAATTTATACTATCGTAGTAGTTATAGGGTTTTGAGTGATTTTAGGGGAGCGACATCAAATGTTGGGATTATTTTCCCCTAGTCTCTAAAGAGCTTAAAGGGTCTAATACTGATTAACCTTACGCGACAACAATTGTAAGTTGAGTCTAGGCACATTCACATATCTTCTGAAAAGAGATTTGTGTTGGTTTTAGATAGTGAGTTCCTTCGAACGACATTCAAGTTGAAATCCAAATAAACATCACTTAAATCTACTGAAACATCATTGTGAGAATCCTAACCTTGAAAGCTCTTCTCCACTGAAATTTCCTTGTTATCTTCAATACTTGTTAACAATTCAATTCAACCTTAAACTCTTTTTCTTATTTATTTGGCTTGGTCTAGTAGTTCGAATATCAATTGGTATTATATAGTCCATGTGTTCAACATCTTGGTACTACAACCGATCTCGTACACTTTTGGGGTAGGAAAATAACCTATCACTAATAATATCTTCAATTTTGTCAAGCACATTTGATGGGAACATGAAAATATTGAACCAATATGTGTTCATACTAAGAAGGATAGGGGATATGAGTTGCATGCATCTGATGGATTGGACCTTGTTAGTAATTCGACTGATGAGAGGTCCATAATCCAAGATAGAGAGTTTCTTGATCCCACATGCAACCCTATGTATTTTATAGGTAGCTTTCCGATGGAAAAGTTAAGGAGGCTTGAGATTGAGGTTTAGTCATCGGCTGGGACACCGCCGAAGTAGATGCTAGGTTTAGCTTGATTGGCATGGAGCCTAGAGGCTAGAGATGCTCCCAAACATGTCAATTTCAGTCTTGATAATTTTCACTGATTCGAGGTCCCCTCTAAAGAAGAATATGAGATCATCAACGAAGCATAAGTGGGTGATGCTCAGTCGTTCACATTTTGGATAGAAGTTGAAGTTGCGTGATCTAGTGTAGGCTGTAACAATCCGAGAGAGGTATTCCATTGACATTGTGAAGAGTTGAGGTGACATCGGACATCCCTACCTAAGTCCTCGGTAGCCTCGACTTTGTCATTGATGTTTATAGAGTATTTGACTGTTGTGATGCGGCTTCTAACCCATTTGATGAGCATTTCAGGGAATCCAAACACTCGGAGGGCTTGAAGGATGAACTTGTGATCGATGGAGTCAAAAGCTCTTCGGATGTCCACCTTGATAGTGCACCAGGTAGAGATGTGTGCTTGATCGTATTGTTTTAGAAGCTCTTGGCAAAGGAGAGTGTTGTGTGATAAGGTATTTTTTAGTCGTTTACCTATCAAAGAATCCTAACTTAACCAAACTGAATAGAATGGTAAGTAAGGGTCGATCCCACAAGGACTCGTGTAAGTGTGTTTTACTTAAATGCCAAGTAACCAAAGAAGGGGGGTTATGATTGAATATTCTATTCTACTATGCAAAGTAAAAGCAAATATGAATGCAAGGATGTTTAAATCAATATGAGACAAGCATGTTCAACTAGTTAAATCCATTATGATATTGCTTTGTTGATCATTGATTCTCTTGATTCTCAATTCACTTGAATAATCTATTGCAAAATTTGATCCAAACTTCAGGTTTAGTTGATAGAACTACCGGTCTAACAACCCTAATCATCTAACAAACTAGAAGACCTTCTATATTAATTAGACAATATCATAAAGATTCAAGTATCGATAGAAACAAGCACATAGAGCAAACAAACATCTAAGTGACTTGTGAATTTATTCCCTTTTACAATTGAATAGCCCGACTATAGATTCTACTTTATCTAACGAATCCCGACTGGAAATCACTAAATTAACCTAGAAATTCTATTAGGTGGCCAAACCAACAAAACCCTAGAATAACTTTGATTCAATTAAGTATAGGGAATAAAATCTATTCAAGTTTGTTAAGAATCAATCAAACCTCACAACTCATGCAAATCATGACTTCAATTATCTATCCAAACACAATGGAATTTAGCAAATCATAATTAGATTAAAACAAAACTTACAAATTAGTTCAAAGATCTCTTGAGAAAACCTCTCTAGAAACCCTTGCCTCCCAAATTGTAAATCCAAAGTTGTGAAAGAAAAAGTCAAACCAAAGTTTAAATACCAAAAGACTTTCTAAGATCAATTCTATCCCTTATTACATTAAACACATCAGAACACATAAAATCAAGGCACAAGTCGAAGCCCAAACACGCGGCCCAATTGATCCGCACGAAGACAGATGGCACGGGCTTATCCCGGGGTTGTGTGACTGCACACCTTCACCATCAAGCCCGCGCCACATCTCGCTGAACCACATTCTTCCTTTCGCCTTGTCTCTTGTAATCCTTACTTGCGCACTTTTAATCTTCACCTTTACCCTATAACGCACCACCATAACCAGCTTGGATCATGCCCCGCCTTGCTCCAATACCTAAAAACCTGCAAAACCGAGAAAAATAAGTGCAACTACCCGAAAACACTAAACCCTAGAAACTAAGCTAAAATATATGCAAAACAAACATAAACATGCACCTAAACTATACCTAAATGCAAGCTATCATTGTGCCATATTGAGCATCACGGAATGAAGACCCCGTGGTTTTCCGCTACAAGATTAGGTAGAACAACTTTGAGTCATCTTGGAATAGTTTTTGCAATAAATTTGTAGATTGTGGTGCTTTATTAAATGGGTTAAAAGTACCCAATGTTGGTGGGTTGCTAGTTTTTGGGACAAGTGAGATGATTGAGTGATTCACTTTCTTGAAGAGAAAGACATTGTCAAAAAATTCGTGAATAACAACAAATATGTCGCTATTAACAACACTCCAAACCTTTTTGAAGAAGAGTGCCCCAAAACCATCTGTCCCCAAGGGCCTTGTTGTATGTCGATCCCAAAGAAAGCCTAGCCTCTTTGGTCTCTTGGTTTGAGATGAGACTTGTAAGCAGAGTGTAGTGGGAAGAGTTTAGGCAAGGCTCAAGAGTGATAGCATTTATGAAAGGAGAGTGATTATCCGATGTGCTAAGTAGGTTGATGTAGTGTTGGATGAGTGCTTGGGTGATTTCTGAGTCAGTTTTGTGGGTGGTTCCATTATTATTTGTGAGGGAGAAAAGTTTGGAAGAGGAGCGTCTAACTCTGATGTAGTTATAGAAGTAGGAGCTACATTGGTCGGAGTATTTGACCCGTCGAATTTTGGCAAGTTGGCTTGTGATGGTATTAGGGGTGAGCAAAATCACCCGATCCGAAAAATCCGTCGATCCGATCCGTTTTTATCTGTAACCACAATTATCCGTTTAAAATTGATCCGTATCCGATCCGATCCGGCTGATTTTTCCGGATACTTGGACCGGATACGGATCGGGGTTTTAAGGTAAACGGGTATCCAAAATATCTGGTGCTATTGATATATATATATATATATTATATGTTTTTGGATATGGAATTAATATTTAAGTAAGATAGATGGTATTAACACTTTAATGGGTCTTTTTTCAAGACTACATATTATCATGGCCCATTGACCTATGACTTTGCTCAGCCTTATATCCATTAGTCATCATGTTTAATTATATTTTTCAAAAGACATTTCTTTTCCTTAAGAAATATAACACTAACCTCTAAATAATGTTGTTAAGTAGGTTTTGGCTTAAATTACCCGATAATAATGGAACCACCCACAATTCCGATCTGTATTCAAACCACCCTTTAGTCCAACCCTTCAACTAAAGGGTGGTTTGAATGCTCGAGAGCTCTTATTTTAATTGGAAAACAATGAGATGGAGATCCTCCATCTTGAAGTTGTCGAACTTCCCTAGGGCATTTTTCTACATCTTAAGCTTGCCCATTAATTAGAACATAGGATGTCCTAAATGTTTGTTTGCAGTTGGAGGTGACCCTAGACAAGAAGCTTTCATAGTTTGCCCAGTTGTTGTGAAAGCGAAAAGGTGGTTTGGTGTGGTTGCTGGTGTGAAAGAGGCGAAGGATGATGGGGGAAGTGGTCGGATATTCCCACCGTTTCAAAGTGGATTTCATAATGGAGGGAGGAGTTGTGCTAGTGGGAGTTAGTGAGAACTCTGTCGAGTTTGCACTAGGTTTTTGTATGGGCTTCTTGTCTATCATTCCAAGTGGAGAAGCATCCAGTAGAAGGGCAATCATTCGTATTTTGTGGCAGCTAAGAACCCCACGAGCTCGAAGGGGAACTATAGAGGTGACTTCCATCCCTCATGAGTTTCTCAGTGGGGTCCAGAATTGTGTTGAAATTCCCAAGAATGGCCCATGGAGAATGGATTTTTGGGGTAAGATTTTGGATGTCCATCCAGAGGGTGGTACAGAGAGTGGGGTTGCAGTGAGCATGCATAGATGAAGCTTTCCAAGAAGGTGTGGTTGTTGCATTTGGTGGATATTTTAGTGTGGATCATTTGACTAGAGGTTTAGAGGGGAGAGACAATGACAGTGTTGGTGTTCCACCAAAGAAGGATTCTTTAGTTACTAAAGAATTGCCCATTAGAAATGGATGACCAATCTATGAAGAGACTCCTTGAGAGGCACAACTCCTTTTGTTTCCTTATTTTGGTTTCAAGGGTTGCTATGATGTTAAATTTAGAGGACAGTGCTAGTTTTCTCAGGTCATCTTGCTTCTTGGGGTTTTTAAGACCCTTTACTTTCCAATAGAGGATCTTGGGTTCTTTGTGGGGGAGAGTGGACGCTTGTCCTTGCTCAAGTGTAGGGTTAGGGATATGAGAGGGGTTGGCAGGAAGTTTTATGCTTTGCCACTAGCATTGGCTTGGTTTTTTGAGGGGTTTGGGTAAGAGTGAGGTGTGTATTTCTCTGCAGGGACCTCTTGTGGCTTGGGATTTTTAGAAAATGAAGCTTCCACATTGTTGTGAATAGTTTTAGAAGGGTGCTTTGCAAGTTGTTGTCATTTTCAACAAGATTGGAGCATTCATTGTGATTAGGTTGAGGGTTATTCTCAAAGCCTGCTATTTCTATTTCAATGTATTTAAGTGAGGGGTTGTCTGATTGGATAGGGCTGTTTGTGGGAGGAGCGGATGTTGTGAGAGGATTAGGGGGAGTAGAGGAGGTAGAGACGAGTGCTTCCACTTATGGAGGGGATATTTTAAGAGAGGGATTATGGGTGTGAAGTAGAGGTGCACTTGGTGCTGGCATAGGCCGCTTTATAGACCTGTCCTGATTCTCATTGGGGACTTGTTTAGAGGCATTGCAATAGTGCCCAAATGTTCTACATTTTGTGCATCTGGTGGGGAATCAATCATAATGAAGTATTTGTTCAACAATTTCATCATCAGGTCAAAGAATCGAACCTCACGCAGCAGATCAATCAAGGCGGAGATTTCAACCAAGACTTTGGCAAAGGAGAGTCACTCAAAATAAGCGAAAGTGAAGTTAGTGAGCACGGATGTACTGACTGCATTTATATAAATGACATAATTTTATTATAATATTATATATGTTTATTTTATATTTTATTTAAATATTATAATATTGTATAATTTTAATTAAAATCATCCTATCACGAAACTTAACTAATTTATATAAAAAGATTGTTTATTCGTTGCATTTCTTAAAAAAACGGTCACCCTTAAAAAATTAACATCATCAAGAGTAAAAAATTAACATCATCAAGCACGACAGTAGGATTTAATGCACATATCACAGTAATTTTCAAGAAAAAATTTGATAAATTACTAGACCTGATTAAACACTAGCTTGTACTAGATATGAGTTGGGCTTACCATCATTTTTCAGCCCACTTGTTCAGTCCGGGTCGGTCCGGGCCTGCTACTCGGGCCTAGCAGGCTAGCACCCTATCTATACTAATGGCTGCCTGTTTTTTTTTAACTTAGTTTTGCCAATAAAATGTAAGAACATTAATTTTGGATGCGGCATAGAGTTCCGATCGTCACTGTTCGTCTGTTCCGATATGTCAACGTGGATGCTTAATTACCTCGTTCTTTTTGTGGCTTGTGTTGCTGCAACGAAGAGGTTTGATTACTTTGATGTGCCTTGGTGGGCTTTAGTTGGTGGGCCTTCTTGTTTTGTTGATGGGTTTTTCATCTTGACAGCCCATTAATTTTGCTTAGAATAGTAATATAAAGAAAAATAGAAGAAAAAGGGGGAAATTAGAAACCGAATTATTTCAAGATTCAAAGAAATATCTATGTTTTTTGACGAGCCACGTATGTGGCATGATGGGCCTGTTGTTGCTTAGGCTGTTGTGCTGGGCTATTGGGTTTTGGCCCATCATGTGTAATCTCTTGGCCAATTTGTTCGAGAAATTTGAAGCTTTTTCTAGATTTTTAGTGGACTTTGGTTGTTGGGCTGGGCTTTGGCCCAAATCCCAACAGCCCTTCTTCCTGTTTGTTGGTGTTGTTTGGCTTCATGTGTATGCTTTGGTGGGCATCTGGGCCTTGTCTCTTTGGCGGGCTAGCTTTAGCTCTTTTATGTGTTTGTGTGTTTGGTGTGCCTTGTAGGTTATTTCCAAGCTCTTGAGTTCGTAGGGGTGGTGTTTGGGTCGAGTTGTGGTTCCGGCTAGAGTTTGGTCATCTATACGCCTTGATTCGCGTGGACTTTAACTTGCTATCCGGCGGCATTATACGCCTTGGTTTCTAACCCGCGGAAAAGTCATACTCTCCCGTTTAATGTCTTCCCTTTAGTTCTCATTGTTAGCTTGGGTTGTTTTTCGTTTTCATGCCGGTTTGTCTGGCTACCGAGTTTTGTCTCGGTCTCTCGTCTTACCGAGTTTGTTCGGTATTTCGAATCCTTTCCTATTCAAAAAAAATGTAAGAACATATACATTTATAATGAAACATCAAATATTATAAAAATATTATATTTTTTAAAAATCTGTTAAGGACATATATTATATAAATAAATATAAAAATAGTTACACAAATATGGGATGGTAGGCCGGGTTGACTCGAGGGCTATTAGAAACCCAAAATTTCAAGATAAACCTTCAGAAAAACTCAAAATTAGTCAACAAATCTCAAGATTTGTTCAAAGTCGAATTTGTTGATTCTCGAATACGAAGATATCAAATGGGCTTCAATCATTATCATTTATTACATTCATTATAGTTATATCTATAACTAAGAAAGATAAAGGAAGAGAGGTAGAAAAAGAAATCGACTCAGACCATTCCAATGCTCCTTTTCGCCATGCATAAACTAAACCTACAATTAGGATAAGCACGAAAATGAAAGCTTCTATAAAAACAGATACACCCAATACATCGAAACTCATTGCCCAAGTATTATATTTGGTTATTTACTAAAATCGCCTTTTGGGGGAGAAGGGTGGATTGTTAGCGTAGACGATTTGGAAAATATAATCGGAGGACATGTATGGTTAGGTTCCATTTGTATAATTGGCGGAATGTGGCATATATAACCAAACCTTTTGCGTGGGCTCGCCGTGCACTTGTATGGTCTTGAGAGGCTTATTTGTCTTATAGTTTAGGTGCTTTATCTGTTTTCGGTTTCATTGCTTGTTGCTTTGTCTGGTTCAATAATACCGCCTATCCTAGTGAGTTTTACGGCCCCACTGGACCAGAATCTTCTCAAGCTCAAGCATTACTTTTCTAGTTCGAGACCAACGTCTTGGGGCTAACGCGGGATCCGCTCAAGGGCCTACTGGTTTAGGTAAGTATCTAATGCGTTCCCCGACTGGAGAAGTAGTTTTTTGGAGGAGAAACTATGCGTTTTTGGGATTTGCGTGCTCCTTGGTTAGAACCTCTAAGGGGTCCAAACGGCCTTATTAAGTATTGCAAAAGAAAGGGCCTGCTGATAGAGCTGGGCGGGGAAGCGATACTAGTTATAGTAAGGGACTAAAGGTCCACTTGCTTAGACGGGGAAAGAGGAGATTTTAATTGAGCAGTTCATGGACAAAAATAGTTCGTATATTTTACTTTTCACAAAGTTCCATTAGACTTTGCACAACTCTATGTACTTTCTCGAAAGAAAATTTTGCCTTATCCGCAGTGAATAAAGCCTTTTCGGCAAGAAGATTCTAAGGAAGAGCCTTCTCAGCATGACCTTCTCGGTCAGTTTGCTCTTCATCCCTCTAACAATCTAGAAAGAAGAGAGAATTTTTCTTTGCCCCCAATTCTCTATTTTTTGCAGATGGAGTTATGATAAATCTTGCAATTTATAATGTTACTTTATATATTAACTAGCACCTGCCGTACTATGTATAAATTTGGTTAAATATAAATAAAATGTTTTAATAACATATTAATCTAAAAATATTTTAATTTCTTATGTGAATATCAACAAATTTTTTTGATTTTTTTAATGTGAGATCTAATATTTTTAATTTTTTTTAAAAAAAATCCTAGACTAGTATGTAACTAATTAAGAAAATTTCGCTTTACATAAAGCACTACACCATTCCTTTAATTTAGCATCCATAACTTAACGACCACATAATACGATTGCTCATTAGAGACCATATGGTTACCAAGTCCAACCCTCTCAAAAAAACTTAGTGACCACGTGGTCACTAAGTTAGTGACTACAAGAGCAATGGTCGCTAAAACTTCACGAAAAATATTGGCGTCAGTATTTTAGTGACCACGTGGTCGCTAAATACTGACGCCAAAGGAAAAATTGTTGTTTCATGTTCTACCGCACATTTAGATACCACATGGTCGCTAAATACCTTCATCTCTGAAGGCGAGGGAAAATTGGCGCCAAATTAGCATTCACATGGTCGCTACTCGTTTCTTATATACACATCAGCTTTCCTACTTCATTTTTAAACAAATATATCCACAAAATAAGTGCAGAGGTATACTCATTTTCTGTGACACCCCTATACCCTATGACGTATTCTCTGTAAAACTTATCCCTTATATAAAGAGATAATTCACATATAAGCAATTATCCATATAAGCACAAAGCGGAATTAACAACCATAAAAGGTTGCACACACACAGTTCTATGTCGTTACTTCTCATACTAAAACATCTATTACTCTAACTTCTATTACAAGCCATATGTCTATGATGCAAAATGAGGAGGAGAAGGTTGCTTAGAGCTTCAGCCGGCCGACCTGTATGAATGTGACCTCTAACAGAGACACACATCAGCAAAAACAAGCTGAACCTGAAAAATTATTTTGCGATTTGCGTGAGTCGCATACTCAGTGAATATAAACCATCATCAATTATTTCACACAGAGTCAAACATTTAATCCATGTACATATACATACATATTATATATGTCATATATGAATTTACTATGCAAATGCAAATGCCGATGTATCTGATTCATTATTTTGTGAACTGTGCAAGCCTGAATCTGCCCCGGGTTTCCATTACCAACTTCTCCTTTCCTTTCTTTTTTTTCCATATACCAACCTTTTTTTCTTTTCCATTACCGACTTTTAGGCATCTTAGGCCTCATTTGCTCATATACCATCTCTTAGGCATCTTAGGCCTCATGTACGACCCGTAGGTCTCTTTTGTATACAAATTTAGGGCAAGACAGTCACAAGTCCTTTTAATCTCATTGCAATATGCTATGCAATCAAGTGCATCATGTAACCATATATCATATGCCATCTGTTAACATACTTTCTGTGCAAACTACTCTGGAAATTTCAGAGCTATCATATAAAACACATATATCCATATAGTTCATATAGCACATATATCCATATAGCTCATATGTAACACCCCGACTTCCGTCAAGACGCTACTAGGAAATAGACCTTACAAGGTACTATTATTTAGGTTGACAACTACACTGTAGGATCTTACAACGCGGGCACGACGAGAAAACATAATAAAACATCCAACCTTTATTTAATAAAACTTAGAAAACGTAATCATGCATGAGTTCCCGAAAATTATAAATATTCAAATACGTCACAACGCCTACTGAAACTGAACTATTTGAACCAAAAAGATAATAACCGAAATAAAATACCAACTCCGTCTAACAAATATTAAAATCAATATTCTAACTATTATAAATAAACTAGTATAAACCAATCCCACTATGACACGCGCTCTTTACCGCTCCGGCCCGCCATCTTGCCTATGTTCCTGCATGGCTCCCTGGTTCATACCTGGAACTGAAAAATGTTCCCCGAAGGGTCAGCGTCTAATCTACCAAGCTAGAAAGAATACGGAAATTGTAGAACGCTTTGAAACCATTTATCTAAAGTCAGCATACAAATCCACAATCGCAATCATAACTCTAAAGGCCAATACCTAAATTAGTTATATTAGTCACACAAAGCCACATACGCGTTCACATTCATAATCTCATACAATGTAATTCCTCCTTTTTCCACAATCCGACTTCCAAGGCGCTCATCACCGCGTCGAGTGCAGAGGCAGGCCCTCTCACTCCACTTCACAATCTCCCTTCTACCCCTGGCTAAGCCTCCACTGGAGCACTTGCCAAAAACACACAGATAATAATTTTCGTTTTGAAGGGGCACGATTTTCCCAGTCACACGGGTCAACGTAGCCAACTCTTCCTCAACACCAGCTACGATGGGTCGTGTCGGAAACGGTACCAACACAGAGAAAACGTTCCAAAATATTTTCCGATAAAACACATTTAAAATCATTAACGCACACAACACACAAGGAGCTCAAAACAATTTAAAAGGTATTCGGGACTAGTTCCCAAAACACATCCTACAATATCGATACGCAGTCTAACAAGGGAGAAAAGAACCGAGCAAGTCGAAAAACGACTTACCTCAAAGACGAACTCCCGAAACAACGAAATAACTAACTATCGAACAACCTGACCCTAGCAAAGACAAGAAATGATATTTAAAAATTATAAAGTCTTTCGAAAAGAGATTTAACTAAACCCAAACCCCAACTTATTAGTCCTAGCAACTTGTAACAAACTTGGTTTAGGCCAATTTAGAATACCCGAATTTACACGACCTTAACCAACATGAAAATCACAATCGATCATGATTCAAACTGACTCATTCAGTTCCACCAAACTCCCTTCTCCAGACACTTACAAATATGTTTACCCAAATAAAGATACTAACTAGATTACAAATATCTAGTTATATAATATTCAAACCATTTAATTATAGGAGTATTATCTAACCATTCATGTTTCTAGTAGATAATTAATATATCAGATCATAAAACAAATTGCTTTAATTTAGACTTACTTAGTTACCCATTAACTTAGCTAATTAATCCTAGCTAACTAGTCTAACGTACTCTTGTATTATAAAGAGAAAACAACAACTTTATCTAACAACTTTTGTACGATTTACCTAGACATGAACACTAATTGATTTTAACTTGAAACCCAACACATCGGTTTACCCAGCAACATCTGCATAAAAACATTACTTTAACAAGATCAACCTTGACTGCTCTTAATTAATCTAACCCAACCTTTCCCAAACCAAAATCGATCGAAACCCATTCACCTTGATTTGGTTACCAAACTGAAGCAGAAGAAGGATGGCAGCACTAACCAGTAGTGGGGAAGACGACGACACTACAGGGCAAGCGGAAAAAGGCGTGATCGCCAGTGACGTCGCGATTGACGAGTTGGGCCAGCCTCCGCGAACAGAGGCAATCGTTCCTCTGTTTTCATGCTTCTCCATAGTATAAAGGTGACAGTGGTGCATCAGCCCGATGATCGGTATGCTTCGACCGACGGTAGCCATACCGGAGATGGTGCCCAGTTTCCGCCACGAATCAGAAGGGGATACAAGGCTGAGATTAGGAGATGTCACAGAAAATAAAACGAAGACGAAATTCCAAAGAAAACTCATAGTTCCTACCAACGTAGTCGGGGAAAAGATCGCACAAGGCAACGTCGAACACCAAGAGAAGAAGGAAAGAGATTCTGGCTTCTGGCGGCGGCGTAAAAGAAAAGGAGTAGAAAAAGAAATAAAAAGGTAAAGAAAAATGAAGATTTAGGTTGATGAGGATTTGGGCCGGTCAACTTAATGGGCTTAATCTTAAGTAAGCTCATTCCAAACAGAAGGTAAAGAATAAGGAAAGGAAATCTCAGTTATTAATATTGCTTCCCAAAGGCGAATGTCGGATCGACAGAATTTTATTATCGGGTTCTTAGTAAACCCGGGCATTACATATAACCCCTCTTAAAAGAAGTTTCGTCCCGAAGCTTTTGAATGAACGGAATTCTAATGGATTATTGAAAATGTTTTGAGGTTTTACAAATACCTCCCCCTAGGAAACGGTTCGTCCCCGAACTGAGATCGCATGTAACGAAACTAACACATAAAATGAGTCAATCCAAGTCACATGATACAATAACATAAACATGACAAATCAAAATCACAAGCAATCAAGTCATGTCACACAACCAACACAAACAAACAGTCCCACAACACCAAAAAGTCACAATTCTTGCTCACCACTACTTTCTAACACCAAAGCCTCTACTAAGGTAAGTAAAACTCCAAGCAGGTCTCTCTCTCTCATCCTAGCTTCGGTCTCCCAAGTGGCTTCCTCGATTCCACTTAATCTCGGCTTCAGCTCCTACATCTCCCTTGAGGACATTCAATATGAAAACTCACGAGATTGACCTACTCCCCGATTCAAAGTTTGATGTTATGATCTACCTCTTGCTGGACTTGTAGTCATGAAAGCTTCTAACAAAACATCCTCAAACTCCAATGACTTAGATATCCATAAATTGCTTATACTACTAGCCTTGTGACAACCTGCACCGATTGTCCGACATAGTCTACGTTTAGCAACATAACTTGCGTTATTGTGCTAACATCTCCTCGCATCTTGGATATTATCCTTAGCTCCCTATGGATTGGTATCCTTTTTTTCCCTCATCCTTGTGCTACTATCAATACCAAAAAGGGCCTTTATCTTTCATTGCCCAAATCATTCATAAAGTCACTTAACGCTCGATCTTACGACTCATTTGATCTTGCTACTAATCTGGATCTCCACTTGTAGAAACGTAGTGTGAATATCCTTTTCTCTAATTACTTGACTTGCTCAAATTCAATGGACCCAACAAACTATATAAACTTCTGGTCGACTTAAACTGTATCCACGTCATGACTTCTCCCCTTTCCATTTCGACTCGAAAACCTCCTCGTCCTAAACCGTTTGGAGTAAGTTCCCAATTGTGTGCCCCACTATCGTAACCTCATTCCACCTAGATCTTCCTTTAAAACTCTTGGTTTATGTGGCCACGAGGGAATTTCAACTCTACTCAAGTTTTCTTTACCTCGATTGTGGCATTGAAATCCCTACTCTCTCACGAATCCTAGTCTCAGTCTCTTAGGTGGCCTCCTCGACCCATCACCAAGACCACTGAATCAATACAAGAGGAATCTTCTCGTTCTAAAGCTCCTTCATTTGTCTATCTAAGATCGCAATCGGTTGCTCTTTGAAGGTGTGATTCAGCTAAACCTTCAAATCCTCAGGGTTGAGCCTGTTAATAGAGTCAGACACATACTATCTCAACTAAGGCACGTGAAACACGAGGGGAAGTTTGTTCAAGACTAGTGCAAAAGCCAACTTGTAGGCTAACTTGCCTACTCTCTCGATAAACTCAACCATCCCAACGTACCAGGGATTCAATTACCCTTCACTCCAAAGCTCTTCACTGATCGAGCCATACGCGCCATTTGATTATATTACTATTCTAAACTTCTTTTCGAAAACTTGATATTATGAAATTTTCTTTCTTTGCACAAATACTTGCTAAGATTTGGTGAACCCACAACAATAATAGAGTCTACAAATATGTTCAACTTGAACTAGATCCAACTCATCCCTTCACTCTTTATTAAACTAACTCATAAATCCAAGCATCCCAAAACACTCAATGAGGTGAGTTCCCCAACTACATGTTTTTCTTGTGGAACTTCCAAATCTTTCTCTTCTCAATCAGTAATGAACCATGGTATTCCTTAGCTAGAAGTACCCGTGAAGTGATCTTGACGTGTTTTTGCAACTTGTTTGCTAGAGGTGATTTCCAAGAGTATTCCTGCCATGACTCTTTTTAAATCCTTCATCTACTACCTTCACTATGCCTAATCTCACAACCTTCAATGTGAGAGTTACCCTTCATTTTTGTCAAACGCATATTCTTCTATTTGGTTCGCATGGATTCACAATGCATGGACTCACGTCACTCATCGTGTCAATAGGTTGTCCTCGGCCTACCACTCACTTTTGGTATGATCAAACTCCATATAAGTGAGATCATGATGAATAACTACATTCCTTATTGTCGTCATCCACTTCGTACTCCATGTTAATCTTCTTAAGTCGGGTGTTCAACTCTTCTTAAAGCTAGAAACATGCTTTCTTCAACCGACGTTCCCAGTTGGAGTTCGACCACTTCCAATCTAATAACTTAGATGCTAAGTTAGATTTGCTCCAGCTTGCTCCGTTCTCTTCTATGTCGACCACTTCTGCCTCCTCTTGTACTAGATTCAACTTCTCAATGGATAGTATTACAAGGCTCTTGGAGACCATATAATCCAACACTTCAATCCTACTCTTTTTTGATTTCTCACACTTCCCTAATAATTTTAACACTGCGAACGGGATTAATTTTTGTCAAACTAACACTTAAAATTAGAAGGTTAAAACTACTAATCTACCGGAGGTCCTTCAGCTGATGGTGGCGGAGTCGCGACGTGTCACCTACCCCCTATATGCAACATGCCTACCCCAGTGAAAACATTTTGAAAACACCGACCGGTTTGGTTTTAAGTTGGACCTCGGGTACTCTTTGTTGGTCAGTTCCTTGTGCCCTGTTGTCAACCTAGCACATATATACATAAAGCACATATATCCATATAGCTCATATATCTGTATGGCACATATAGCACATAGGGTTGAATCTCCAGTCTATACTCACCTGTTCAAGATAGATACTATATCTCTTCCCTTTCTCTTTGACCACGATCTATGACTCGTGCTCCTATATATAACCCAATGCAAATTAGGCTATTTACTTTTACAAACTCTAACCCCAAATGCAATGAAATGCCAGAATGCATTATAACTTTTTGTGCATCTTTCCAAATCCACTTGACATCGATAAACTATATATATAGAAGAACATTTTTCTAGTTCAAACCTTTTTGAAAAACTTGATCAAAGGGCTCCCTAATATCATTACAAGGCAAACCCCTAAAATTACTCTAAAATCTTTTACCGAATATAAATCTGATATCGAAAACACCCTTTGAGAACTATAAATCGACTTATTTTCAAATCAAAAACAACTGTAGATCTAGATCTGGAAAAATTAGAAAAATCCAGATAAACCATTAACTAATTAAAAACTTACCAAATCATGCTTGTACTTCAAGATTAAAACCCGATTGAAGAGATCTTGTACCAGAACCAATTAAAACAACAAAATCAAATTCTTTTTACTTTCCTCTCATTTTTTCACTTGCCAACACTCTCTCTGTTTTTTTTTCCTTAAGTACGAAACTTAGTATGGAAGAGGATGATAATTTACACATATATATATCAATTGGAGTGGAAGTCGGCAAAAGCATAACAAAGTAGGCATAACTTTTCATAAATTACAATTTCCATCCTTAAATCTTCTTTACTACAAACTTTTCTCTTAAATAATTAATAATTAACTTTTAGTTAAAAACTTTTTAAAATATAAAAATTTCATTAGAAAATAAATATTACTTTTAAAAATTCAATATATATCATGCCAATATGCTATGCATATGCTCTTAATCTTATATGAATGCCGAATGACGTATGCACTTTGGTCGGGGATGTTACATTTTCGCGTCTCATTCGTAAAAGTAGAGGAATTCCATCAGATTTTGTTTCATAAAACTTACAGGTATGTAATTGATATTTTTTTTTATAGTCAAGCTTTATTAAGGCAAATATTGTTGCTATCATATATGTTATTTTAAATAATTTTAGAAGATTGTTTTATATATGTTAAAAAATAATTTGTCACCGTATTGTTCACGTTTTATATTATACGCGTCTATATGATTGTTAATAAGTTAGAAAAAGTTTGTTAGAGAATATACTATAAGTGTTGGGGCGCATTGTATTTGAAATTTAGCAACCATATGGACGATCATATAGTCACTAAATAGCGACCATATAGTCACTAAATACTATGGCGTACGACCATGGTCATTACCTAAGAGTGGGTGCGCAATCGTGCACAATATTGCGTGATCCCTGACTTGTTGGTAATTAGCAACCACATGGTCGCTAATCACCAAATATATGATGAGAAGAATAGTAGAAAGCGGGGATTTTAATTTTAGGAAATTAGCGACCACATGCTCGCTAAATCCATGTATTAAGTTTAGCGACCACATGGTCACTACGTAGCGATCACTTGATAACTAAACCCAATATCAAAAATAAATTAAAAAATTAATCAACGACCAAGCGGACCCTAAATACATAAAAAAGAGTGAATTTAGCGACCATTTGATCGCTAAATTCTTTTTTATATCTAAATTCTTTGTTTATATCGATGACAACAGTGGTCTTCCCCATCTCTCTCTCTCTCTCTCTCTCCCCCCCCCCCCATTACAGCCCCCCACCCTCTCTCTCCGCCTCTCTACGACCGACCCACCTCTCCCACTATTGGCATGCCTCTCCCGCCGCCGCCTTTCCGTCGCCACCTCTTCATCTCCGTTTCCGACACCCTAGGCAAGCCTCCTCCTCTCTCTAAAATTTTGAAGTTTAAAAAAAATTGAGCAATTATTTAGGTTTGCGATTGATATCACGTTGTTGTTGAAATTGATTGTTGTTGTTGTATTGACTAATTTAATTATTATATTGTGTTCTTGATTTTTGTTGTTGTGTTGACTAATTTAATTATTGATGTTGTGTTCTTGATTGTTGTTGGTTGATATTGTTGTTAAAATTGTAAGGATTTTGGTTTGGATTTTGATGTTGCATGTTGTTGTGGATTTTGACTTCGGTTATTATTGTATTTTTATTGTTGTTGTTGATCTTTGTGGATTAGGATGAACTAGGGTTAAATTTGAAGAAATTTGGTTAAATTTGATGAGTTTTGAGTTAAGCTATGCTAAATTAGGTTACATTTGAGTTAAATTGGATTAGGTTGGTTTAAGTTTAATAAAATTTGGGTTAAATTTGATGAAATTTGGCTTATAATTATGTTGATGGAAATTTGGTTATATTATATTAGATTGTATTAGTAATTTTGATGAATGTATAAATATGTACGCAGTATGCCTCACGTAGAGGGTCATATCCGCCTCAGCCGACGGACAAGGTAGAACCGTCATTCGCGACACACCGATTTCCCGAGTCGAGAGGACACCAATGTTGACCCTTTGGAGGCACCAAACGATACTGCATCCAAGGTCCTTCCCGTCAGACAGGGCCTGCCTCATCGTCGATCTCGTGGGCTCGACTACAACAGGATCCATGAGCTCCCCATTGTCGACGAGAGGTACGAAAACCATATGTTTTCCAAATTAAGTCAATTAGATTCCGTACTTATTAAATATACTATAACATGCTTTTCGAGATTTTGCAGGTTGGAGTCATCAAGTCTTGAGAGATAGCTCAAGGGTGTTCCACGATCGATGATCTTGCTCGGTTTTTAGGAAGGAATTGCCTCGGCGCGATGGATGCTTGTTAAAGCTCGATAGAGGATCCAGTGAGGAAGGAGTGGCTTAAGGTTACTTTACGACCGGAGATCATGTTGGGTGCCTAAGGAGAACTCAACTCCGCACGAATGCTTGCTAAGTCTCGAGAGAAGTACTTCACGATCGTGCTAGGGATAGAGAGGTTTTCAAATCGCTGGTACATGCATCATTGTCTAACTACCATGCACATTATGTTGTGATAAAAATCTACACTATATTATATATAATCGCAAGAATGCAAATCAGGCGTAGTGCGTTTCTTGGAAGTTCCCTCAAAGTTTAGAAATTAAACACTGAACTCATTTCCCACTTACCATTCTTTCATTCTTAGATATTTATGCAATTATGTATGCTTTGCTCTCATAAAATCTACACAATTTGTTCATGTTTTATATTTTTTATTCATTTTTGTGATCACGCCAATTTACTAAAGTTCCCACTTAGCATTTTGACTTTTATTTAATAGGCGAAATTTAGTGCTCGAAATGCGCAAGTGTAAGTAAAACCATGATGATTTTGTCAGCGTCCACCCTCCAAGATGATGCTCAATGGATGATCACTCTCTATTGTTAGAAACCACTTCTGTTTTACAAAAAATTAACCTTTTCTCCTATTATATATTGAAAATTATATATATTTAAATGAAAATTTATCGGCATGCACATGGTGCATGACAAATAATCAATCATGTAAATTTTTTACATTGAACTTTCATCCCATTGCATGGATTATAAAGTATATTCTTAAGTAATGATATTGTTTCTTTTCCATCCATAGCTAGATAATTATAAATTAGTAGTAAGTACACAACAATCAAATTTATTATAAATTACACCCACCACTTAGAGTTAAAAGAACAATTAGTCCGACCCACCAATTAATAGATCAATTTAATCGCAATTTTTAACCCTTAAAGTTACATTGGCCGCCCACATGATTCCAATGCTTGATATCTATCTCTATCGTCCATTCGTCCATAAAAGTATTGTTTTAGGTAATTATGATTATGAAGTTGGAAGAGGTGATTATTTTGTGGGTTTGATGAGTATGGATTTCGATCAAATTATTATTATAAGGACAGGTAAAGTTGAATTAAAGTTCAGTTTCACGTTTCGTGTGATCTCACGAGTCGCAACTAGTGTTATTCGTGTATTATATACGGATGATCATAAAAATATAAAATTATTTTTTTAATATTAGTAAAATAATTTTAATTTTATAGTTTAATTCACCCTGAGATATATATTTAATACAACTCAACATATTTAAAATATGATGTTTTTTCAAAAAAAATCATAAAATTTAAAGTAAAAGTATAGCTCAAGTAAAATCCACAACAAATAGTGAGTTTCTAAAAAAAATACATTTAAAGGTTCAACAAGATATATTATATACTACCTCTGTTTCACAATTTATGGGCTTTTAACTTTCAAATGAATTTTCAAAATATAAGTCCATTTTTCATTAATTAATACTAAAATTTACCAAAAATAACATTTAATTAATGTATTTCTAGTTCCAATGTACTTACAAACACTAAAAAATGTCACCCATTGGGCGAAATATATGATTTAATCTCATATTAATTTTGTACACAAAAAAACAAAATCTTATTAATTTCACTTTAAACTTGTCTTAATCTATGTGCAAAGTTCAAAAAATTGAATACTCCAATAAATAAACATAATTTTCAAAGTCCCAAGATATTGTAAGAAACTTGTTCTTAATAAATCAATAAGGAATTAAGCTATCTAACAACAAAGACAAATAATGCACACTACATATTTTATCTTACCTATGCTAGATGGTCCTTCATCAAATTTAGTAAGAAATTTAATTTCTTAGTATTATTTAGTTCACACAAACCAAATAAAATTACAAAGACCATTAGCCTTTTATAAATTTTAATGGAGATGGAGAGGTGTGGCAGTTTCATGTAGAGTGGAAAAGTGGGGAATTGTACGTGGAGAATTTGGATACAATTTATTTGTAATTGAAATTTTTACAAGGAGAGGAAAGTGGGGCGGTAATGGGAGAATTTGAATGTAATCTATTAAAATAATTAATTGTTTTTTTTCGTGGCTTAATTTTTTCTACATCCTTAGTTTTTGCTTTATAGTTGTAAAAGGGTAGATATCATTTACTTTAATTTGTTTTTGAGTAGGAGATTATCGGTTTAAATATGAATTTGTTGAAAAAAGTTAGGAATAAAATAGATTAGTATATAAGTTTATGACTTACTCTAGTATTATTGTTGGAACAATATTAGAAACTGTCAAGTTTCAAATAGTGGATCAACATCTCTTTTATGTGTTTTGATGATAACAAACGCCATTCGGAACTAATATGTCTATTTAAGTATTTAAGAAAAGTATAGATCCACATCAACAACAAAGCAAATAAAGAGTGAAGTTGTAGAACTGCCCCTCTAACAAAATTGTATTGTGCATCATATAAAGATAGCTACAATCATCTGTGAGCATATCTACTACACATGCGTATAGATGTTTTTAGGAATCGTGATCTTGCGCCCTAGGGAGAAAAGGGTAGAGTTATAATTGTGTCTTTTGTAAGGATAAGTACCAAAACTCGCTCACTATATACATAGAAATGACCCAGGATTGTGTGGATGAATGAAGAGTGAATAGTGAAAATCCCAGATTGAGAGCATAGTGAGCACTCCAAGGTCAAGGAAGAAGAAGTCGACGGTGAGTGTCGATCTCGACGACGAAGAAGACGATTCCGAAGTTAAAGAGAAATGTGACGGAGATCATAAGGAAAGGTTTGGTATTTTTGTTTGATTGATTGTGTTCGTGATAAACTACCGGATCGATAGCAAACCAAGCCTTGCAACGCAAGGAAGAATTCTAGAACAGGATAAACAAGCACGAGGTTCGAGGAGGATTAGGGTTAAGGAGAAAGAGGGAGTTTAGGGCAGAAGAGATAATTTTTGCATAAATTCTCAACTTAGCTTACAAAGGTTTAAATAAGCTATGCCCTACCGGTTCAATAAAAGCGACTCAGGAAAGAACCGGAAAGAAAACCTGAGAAGGGAGTAAAACTCATGTTTAAAAAAATACCTTAATAAAAATATGAAATAAAATAAAATAACAAAATAACTAATATTGATCCCTGAATCTGTTTGGAGCCCTACGCTGACGAACTGGTCTGGCCTGTGGTTCGACAGGTTGATCTATATGTGTATCAATTACCCTCCCCGTGAGATCCAGCTTGTCCTCAAGCTGTATGTCCGGATAGTCCACCAATAAGCGATCCCGCGGCTCCCATGTAGTGTCGGCCTCCGTACCATCTCCCCAAACCACAAGCCACTCAAGTGTAGGCGTGCCATTGATCAAGACATGGCGTTCGGCGATGGCACATAAGGGTCGAACAATTGGCCGGTCATGAAGGAATTCTGTAGGAAATGCAGGCTGAATGTGTTGGGTCCCCAAATTCACAAATGGCCGTAAAAGTGATACATGAAACACGTTATGAATTTTAGCGTTCTCCGGCAATGCTAGGCGATAAGCCACCTTTCCAATGCGTTCAAGGACGGAAAAGGGTCCATAGAACCGCCGGCTAAGCTTATGCGAAAGGGGTCGGGCGACGGAGTGCTGCCGGTACGGTTGCAATTTCAACAAAACCTGATCTCCCACTTGAAACTCAACTTCTCGGCGATGGGTATTAGCGTAAGCCACCATTCGTTGTTGCATCTTACGTAGGTTGGCTTTTATTAAATCCAATACATCGGCGCGCTCACGGATGGTGTCCGCAGCCACAGACGAGCTCGGTGTGGGTACTATGCAACGGATGATCGGGGGCGGGGCGCGGCCGTATAGGGCTTGAAATGGCGACATTCTAAGGCCCTCATGAAAAGTACAATTTAAGGCTAATTCCGCCCAAGGAAGAAATTCGGACCACTTCTTCGGGCGACCGTGAGTAAAAGCTCGCAAGTATTGCTCCAATCCCCGGTTCCGGATCTCTGTCTGGCCGTCCGTCTGAGGATGATAGGTTGTACTGCGATGTAATGTTGTTCCGCTTAGGCGATGAAGCTCCTTCCAAAAGGCACTGGTGAATATAGCATCACGGTCAGATAGAATTTGCGCAGGCGTGCCGTGGTGTTTTACTACATTGTCAACGAACAATGCGGCCACCTTAGGGGCATCGTAAGAGGTCCCCAGAGTACCAAAATGAGCATATTTAGACAAGCAATCCACCACCACCAGAATAGTGGTAAATCCCCGAGAAGGTGGTAACCCTGTAATGAAGTCCATAGAGACCTCGTCCCACACCTGTTCCGGAATAGGTAATGGCTGAAGCAGTCCGGCAGGTTTCTTGGTACTGTATTTGGTAGACTGACATATCAGACAAGAATCCACAAAATTCTTCACATCGTTGCGCATGCCTTGCCAATAGAATACTTCAGCGACCTTGCGAAAAGTACGGTCAACGCCGGGATGGCCGACGCTAGGCGAGGAATGGAACTCGGTCAACACATCAATTTTAATAGCAAACTCGCGTCCCAATACTAAGCGGTGACCATAATACAAAACGCCATCATGCACCTGAAATGGTGCCGGAAGTGTCCCATCTGTCGCGGCTCGGTGCAAGTCGAGCAAATCCACGAGGGTGGTGTTTTCGGCACAGACTCGATGCAAGATATTCGGGATCGGTCCTGAGAAGGCTAAGAATTGTTGTAACTCGCTATCCTCATCAATCATGCGGCGGGACAAGGTATCCGCAACCCGATTGCTAGCGCCGGTTTTGTACTCAATGCGGAATTTGTAGCCCATGAGTTTCCGGATAAAGAACTGCTGATCTGGGGTCTGTATCACTTGGTGTAGGAGCTCTTTCAAGCTCCGTTGATCCGACCGGATAAGAAATTCGCGGTCGAGTAGATACTGGCGCCACTTTTGGACGGCGGAGACAATTGCAAATAATTCTCAGTGATACGCAGAAGATCCGCGGCGACGCACGCCCAATGTTTTACTAAAAAAGGCTTTGGGATGCTCGTCTTGGAGTAAAACCGCGCCAATACCCTTGTCTGACGCATCAGTTTCGAGCACAAACTCCTTGGAAAAATCGGGCAATTGTAATACAAGAGGAGTTAGCATAGTGTTCTTAAGAAGCTGAAATGCATTGTCAGCAATAGGGGACCAGAGAAACTTATCTTTCTGAAGCAATGTTGTCAATGGAGCTGCTAACGAAGCATAGTTTCGGATGAACTTGCGATAGTAATCTGTGAGGCCTAGAAACCCCCGGAGCTGACGCACCGTGCGTGGCGTGGGCCAATCGGCCATAGCGGCGAGTTTGCTCGGGTCGGCCAAGAGGGTGCCGGCCGAAACAATATGTCCCAAATATTCGACCTTAGTCGTCCCAAATGCACACTTAGAGCTCTTGACATAAAAGTGATTTGCTTGCAGTATCTTTAGAGCCGTGTCTAGGTGACGCAAATGCAGGTCTAGAGTAGGACTGTAAATCAGAATATCATCAAAGAAAATGATGATGAACTCACGTAAGAACTGAGCAAAAATATGATTCATAGCGGCTTGAAATGTAGACGGGGCATTCGTCAAGCCGAAAGGCATGACTAGGAATTCAAAATGCCCGTCGTGAGTATGAAAGGCTGTTTTATGAATGTCAGAATCATGCATCCGAATCTGATGATACCCGGAACGCAAATCCAATTTAGTAAAATAAATAGCCCCGCCCAGCTCATCAAATAATTCATCAACTGTAGGAATCGGAAACTTATCTGTAACTGTTGTTGAGTTGAGAGCTCGATGGTCGACACAGAAATGAAACGAGCCATCTTTCTTCTTCACTAAGAGAGCAGGGGAAGAAAAAGGGCTTGTACTATGCTGAATAATCCCCTGACTGAGCATCTCTTGTACTTGTTTCTCAATTTCAGTTTTCTGGAAATACGGATATCTATAAGGACGAACATTGACTGGCTTGGAGTCGCTGTGAAGGTGGATCCGATGGTCCCACATTCGCCTAGGTGGCAGGCCCGACAGCAATGAAAACACGGCTTCATGAGCACGTAAAATAGTAAGTATGTCTTCAGGTGTGTCTGGCGGAAATTCTAACGCCGGGGTCGGTGTGACCGGCGAAGCGTTAGAAGGAATCGGAACAAGTTCGAAGCATTCGGCCACCTCAGCTGCCGAAAATAGAGTCTGTAAAGTATTCAGCGAAATCAACTTAGGTCCCTGTCGGTCACCACACAGAGAAACAGAATGGCCTTGAAATGTGAATTCCATCATCAGGTTGGCGTAATCATGTGTGACCTTCCCTAGAGTCTGCAACCATTGAACTCCGAGGACTACCTGCGGACCATGAATCTGCAAGACAGAGATCAACAGCAAACTCGTGTCCTTGCAAAATTAAAGTAGTATTCAAGCATTTATGATCGCATACGAGAGACGCATCGTTACCAACACAAACTCGAAACGGTGGAATACGCGTCAAAGGCAGACGCAGTTCTTCTGTAATAGTGGGGTGCACGAAATTGTGTGTGCTGCCACCATCAATCACAACCTGCAGACAACGCTGATTGATCGACCCTGTGAGCTTGAGTGATTTCGGATTGGCAATGCCCTCCATAGAATTGATGCTCGATACGTCAGCCGTCACGGCTAATGGTTCATTGATCTGTTCGGCCGACTCCTCCTCATCTTCGTCGTCTGATCCTAACAAGGTGAACATCCTGTGCTTACAGCGATGTCCGGCCGTGAAGGGTTCATCACAGTTCCAACATAACCCTTTCTTAGATCGTTCCGCTCGCTCGGCTTGTGTCAATCGTCGTATTGGAGGACGAGTAGAGTTATTAGAGCCTGCGGCCGGTGGTTGCGAAGGGCCGGATGTGGTCGGCTGAGACGTGGACCCGGGGCTTGCCGAGGTATTGCGAAACGGCGACGGTCCCCAGCGTTTCGATTGTTGTGCCGAAACGGTGTCTTCAAAGGAAGCCGACAATTCCCGAGCTAAGGCGAAAGCTTGTGCCAGAGATGTTGGTGCACGAATATTGAGCTCACGCTTGATAGGTTGCTTGAGTTCGGACTTGAAAAAAGAGATAAGTAGCGGTTCGGAAATACCTTGCACCCTGTTCAATAACGATTCAAATTCCGTTTGGTAAGCCAGGACTGTCGTCTTCTGTTGTAACTTCGACAACAATCCTGCATAGTCCTCATAGTATTGAGTATCAAATCGTTGACGAACGTCGTTGAGGAACGCTTGCCAAGTACCCCCAAGATGATTTTGACGGTGATAACGAAACCAATCCGAGGCCGGGTAATCAATAAGGAGGCCGACTAGACGGAGATGATCAAAATCTGTCGTGTTAAAGTAATCGTAGTATTCCTGCACCCTGAAGGTCCAGCCTTGCGGATCGGACCCGTTGAACCGAGGTGGATCGATCCTTAAGCGAGGCAAATTGTCATGGCCCGGAGGAGCTCGGATCTCGATGTTGCGTTGGCCAAGTGCTGGTGCGACGGGGGCGAGGGCATGCTGCGGTCGAATTTGTAGCCCCAATTGACCGCCGTCCGGTACGTTATTCGGCCCTAAGGGAACGGCCCGGTGTTGTGCGCCCCCCCGGAACCGGAATTGGGTTGAGCGGTGGATGGTTTCCGATTTCGATCAGTGGTGGAAGACCCGCGAGAACCTGTGGCGCTGGATGATGAATGGGTACGGCGTTAGCTCCAGTTGCGGGGCTCGACCGCTCGGTCAGGATCGCAGCCATGGCCTCTTGGCGCAGCCGCTGCTTTTCTTGTTGTCGCCCTAGGGTTTCTTGTTGACGGATGCTAGATTCCAACCCTTCGCGCAGGAGATCAATGGAGGTGCTGATTTTCGCCAGGGCAGCGACGACTGGATCGGGCTGGGCCTCTTCCGAACTCATTGTTCGCGAGTTCACGAGTGAAAGCACCAGTTGATAAGCTACCGGATCGATATCAAACCAAGCCTTGCAACGCAAGGAACAATTCTAGAACAGGGTAAACAAGCACGAGGTTCGAGGAGGATTAGGGTTAAGGAGAAAGAGGGAGTTTAGGGCAGAAGAGATAATTTTTGCATAAATTCTCAACTTAGCTTACAAAGGTTTAAATAAGCTATGCCCTACCGGTTCAATAAAAGCGACTCAGGAAAGAATCGGAAAGAAAACCTGAGAAGGGAGTAAAACTCCTGTTTAAAAAAATACCTTAATAAAAATATGAAATAAAATAAAATAAAAAAATAACTAATATTGATCCCTGAATCTGTTTGGAGCCCTACGCTGACGAACCGGTCTGGCCTGTGGTTCGACAGGTTGATCTATATGTGTATCAGTTCGCTTAGGAACTAGGTTGATAGATTCGTTAGTATTGCTAGAATTTGGTGATTGTTAGCGTAACAAAATAATTCGAGTCTAACTATTATAACTAAGGAACAATTCAATAAGAAAAGTAATCATTCAAAATCCTCTCAAAAAGTAGAGATTTACGCGTTTAACTTATTTTTTTTGGTAGGAAGGAGAGGCGGTACTCTCCGGCTCCTCAAGGGAGCGTTTTATTAATTAATAAAAAAGTGAGCTAAGTAGTCATCAAACGGGGGATAGCCCGACCCCTTACATCATCAAAGAGCAATAAGTAAATCCCCTCAGGCGGGGCAAACAATACATGCATGCCTAAAGGAAAATTAAAAGCAATAGACGCGAGGCGATCCGCAACGGAATTCGCCTCACGGTACACATGACGGAATCGGATAGACCAATTCCTACTAATTAAGCCTTGGCATTTGTTAACCAGGCTGAAAAGAGGGTGACTCTTACGCAAAGACTTATCCAACAGTTGAATAACTAATTGAGAGTCAGCTTCAAGGATAACCTGGCGGTGACCGTCGTCCCAAGCAATCTGCAAACCGTTAAGCACTCCCCACAACTCCGCCATTGGAACCGAGCACGCACCAATATTGTGAACAAAACCTTTAAGCCAACGACCATCACTGTCACGGATAACACCACCCGCCGTTGCCAAGCCATCCTTCACTGCCCCGTCCGTGTTGATTTTAACCCAATTCTCCTGCGGAATATCCCAACGAACCTCCTGCAAACTCTTGATAGGAACCTTATTTAAATGAACGCACTTACCTGCAGCGTTTGCAGCCTCCATGGCTTTCTCCATAACAAACCTAGCTTTATCCTGGACATTTATTTCCTCGCCAAAAACAGTGGCACATCTCCACTTCCAAATCCACCAGATGGTGGTGGCAAACAGCGCATTCCACTGCCCAGGAACACCCTGCTTGTCCGTCAAAATATTCCTCCGCAACCAGGCAGCAAAAGGATCCTGAAAGAATAAAACACACACATCAGAAGCCTTCAATTTCAACCAAATATCACGTACCTTAGGACAATCTCTGAACATGTGTTCGAAATTTTCTTCATCGGCTCCACAGAGAGTACATCGGCCGCTGTTACTGATGTGTCGACGCATCCTCTCCGCATTAGTCATAACACCGCCCTTACTAGCAAGCCACACAAAACATCGAATCCGCTCCGGCGCTGGCAGCCTCCAAATTTTTTTGTAGAACATCTCATCAATCTCCATCCGATCGAGACTCCCCTGTAGCAGAGCGTATCCAGATTTAACCGAGTAATTACCATCCTGCTCAAAACGCCAGCAAAGCTCATCCTCAATTTCCGAAAAATCATGGAAGACAGCAGTAGCCGCAAGTTTTAACAGAATATCCGAAGGCAGGAGAGGAGACAAGACATCCCAATTCCAACCTCTCACAGTACACCAGTAATCAACAACTCGATTCAGACGCTCCATATTGTTGACAATACCCACCGCCAAGTCTAAAAGCGGGACATTTAGGAGCCAACAGTCAGTCCAAAACATAATCGAATGCCCATTCCGTAGAAGCCATTTCGAGCCCTTAATCACTACTTCTGAAATGCCTGTTCTAATCCCTTTCCAAATCTGTGAAGCTGCAACTGAACTTCCCAGACCAGTATCAACATACTTATGCCGCAAAACCGACGTCCATAAAGCACCATCCTCCATCACGAAACGCCAGCCCAGTTTCCCCATCAAAGCCACATTCATCTCTTTCATAGTCTGAATACCCAAACCACCTTGGTACTTCGGTTTAGTAATTTCGTCCCAGGCGACTTTGTGAAGACGTTTTTTCTCCCTGGTGCTTCCCCAAACAAAACTTCTGTTGATCTTATCAATTTGACCACAAATACTATCGGGTAGAAGAGTAGTAGACATAGAGTATACCGAAAGAGAAGTCAACACCGATTTTACAAGAGTTATCCTGCCCGCAAAGCTTAACGATCTAGTTCTCCAGCCCGTAAGCTTAGCATTGAATTTATCCAGTAAACCCTCATACGTGTGTTTGTTAACCCTCTTATGAAGTATAGGCATTCCAAGATAGTTCCCTAAATTGCACGTCACCGGAAATCTGCTAGCCTCCTGAAGTCTCTGTTTTAGGGCCAAGTTCACATTTGAGGACACAAAAATCTTAGATTTAATAGGACTCACTTTCTGACCCGAAGCACGGCAAAAAAGATCAAGACATCTTTTAATCACAAGCACTTGCTCAACGGAAGCCTAGGCAAAGAGCATAATGTCGTCGGCAAAGAAAGCGTGTGACAACCAAGGGCCATTCCTAGTAAGCTTAATCGGTTTCCACTCTCCCGAATCGACCGCATCAAGAATGATATGACTAATTCGTTCGATGCAAATTAAGAAAAGGTACGGAGATATAGGATCTCCTTGTCGTACCCCTCTCGTGGCCGTAAACTGCGTAGTCAATTCACCGTTCCATAAAACCTGCATCCGAGGGTACTCGATACAAGCCATCACCCATTTAATCCATTGATTGGGCGCTCCTAAAGTACACAGTAGACTCAATAAAATCCCAATTCAACCTATCGTACGCTTTCTCCAAATCAAGCTTAAGAATCATCCATCCTTTCGCCCCTTTCTTCTTACGCATCGAATGAACGATCTCTTGCACGACCACGATATTGTCCGAAATCAATCTCCCGGGTATAAAACTACCTTGCGTGGGGCCAATAATATCAGCGAGCATAGGTTGTATACGGTTGGCAAGAATCTTAGTGATCACCTTATACGTAACATTACACAAACTTATCGGTCTGAATTGACTAATATGCTCCGGTTTAACCACCTTAGCCAAGAGAACAATCATAGTGTCATTAACTCCTTCCGGCATCAAACAGGAGTGGAAGAAATCCTTGACAAAAGAAACCAAAGAATTCCCCACAACCTCCCAACAACGCTGGAAAACCCCCGGTTGAAAACCGTCAATACCCGGGGATTTAAACGATCCCATCCCCTTAACCGCTTTTCAAACCTCTGTAGACGAGACCGGCTCTTCAAGACTTTTCTTCCAATCCTCGCTTAACTCAGGAAACCTCCAATTCAACTCAGGTAAGTGTTCAACAGTAGTACCATCCACACTATACAAACCTTTGAAAAACTCAGTAGCCAACCTCTCCATGTCCTCTTTTTTATCAACCCATTTACCATCATCTCCTTTGATACCCTCAATACGGTTATGTTTCCTCCTTATAACAGTTGAAGTATGGAAAAAGGAAGTATTTCTATCCCCACAATTCAACCAAAGCTCTCTCGACTTTTGAAACCACAGCACTTCCTCTTGCTCAAGAACAAGATCAATATCATTTTGTATCTTAACCTCTAAATTCAGCAAATTAATATTCTGGTTTCTGCAGAGCAACGCTTGTACCCTTCCAAGTTGGTCAAACAACTTCTGTTTACAAACATGAATATTGCCAAAAAAATTTCTTATTCCACACAATCAAATTTTCCTTCAAACCCGCCAAAGCAGTAGGAGTGTCGACATCATCACACCAATTACGCTTGACATGATTATTAAAATCCGGATGTGAGAACCACGCTGCCTCGAAACGGAATGGGCGCCTCTTCTTATTCATGTTCACTTCCGGATCAAAAGAGAGAAGAAGAGGACAGTGGTCCGAAGATAGTTTAGGAAGGTGTCTCACACGAGCCTCCGGCCATTTAAGACGTCCCTCGGCATTCATAAACACCCTATCCAACCTCTTAGACACAATGGAAGAAGCCGACAACCTCCGACTCCAAGTGAAACTCGGCCCCGAGAACTCCATATCAATCAACCCCAAACTATTGCTCCATTCGTTGAAAACATTCGAATCGGCATGTAGATGACCTGCACCACCATCCCTTTCATGTTGGAACATAATGCAATTAAAATCCCCGCCTACAACCACAGGACTCGTTACACGTCTGACTGCAGTCTTGAGATCTCTCCAAAAAGAAACTCGTCTCCCAACTGAAGGGGGACCATAGACAACAAAAAGTTGATACTGAATTCCCGAAGCAACCGTTGAGGCATGAATAAAGAATCTGTGCTCCTGTATGATACTAATTTTGATCTTATCATTCTTCCATAAAAGCCAAATACCCCCGGCATAGCCCTCAGCTTCCACCCGAGCACAATTAGAGTAGTCACTCCTCAACATACGTTCACAAATTCGTTGAGACGTGACCCCCGAAACTCTAGGCTCGAAGATAGCCAAAACATCAACTTTATGGCTTCTAATCATATAACGAATAGCTCGTCGAAAACCTTTTTTTCTTGCACCAAAACAATTCCAGAATAAGAGATTCATCATAACAAAAATCAAGGATTGAAAAAGGAACAGGAAGAAGTTAATTTGGCCCATTAGCCGATTCGGATTCCTCCATTGCGGAGTCTTCGCCACGTTCGTTGATCCTTGGATGCTGAACGTCCGATCCTTCGTAAACAGGTTCCAGCCCAGAATTTCCCTGATCAGGGGGGAGACCCATATGTCTGTTATCATCTGCACTTGAAAGCAAACTTGGATCTTGATTCGAAGTCATGTCCTTTCTCTGAGTAATATCCTTCTGAGAAGACTCGTGTTGTTTTTCAGATTCAATCCGAGGGCGTTTACCCGCGATAGAGTTATTGGACCCATTCCGCCCGTTGGCCTTGTTTTGATTATTAGAAGCAGGTGTAAAAATCCCTGTCTTACGTCCAATCTGGACCGGTCTTCTATTGTTCTGGGCCTTAGACATAAAAAGCCCATTATTGAAAACATTCTGATATCTTTCCGTATTCATAGCAGGGCCCGTTTTCATTGGTGGCTGAGCCATGAAAGACTCGTCAATTTCCTCTTGGTTGACCTGCTTTAAAACCTTCAATTTCTCCTTTTCGGGCCCCTTATTATTACTACGAATTGATCTGTTCTCCGGATTTTCCTCAGCATTAGCAGATTTCTCCACTATTTCCACAAACGTATCATCCTCTTGTATTTTATGTGACTTTCCTTCATTAAAATTTTCTTCCATAATCTTTAACGCCCCGAATTTATTGATATGGGGAGAGAGTGCACTAGGCTCCATAGAAATCTTTCCTTTCCCTTTTTCTTCCCCACCATGGCCATCCTTTGTATGCACCTTCCTATTATGCACCGATTTTGAACTCCCCGAATTTCCTTTCGGATAAACTTTCCTTTTTACCACCTTCATCCACTCCCCGTAGATTCCCTTCCTAGCCTCGTCGGAATCGGAAATATCACCGGAGCTTTGACCAATAACATCGGAAGACTTCGCACTCTCTTTTTTAGTATTACCCAACACCGATTGCGTATTTGTAGAACTAGAACCCCCCGGTTGCATTCTTTCAGCATCATGATTCTCTTTCTCTTTCGGATAAGCTTTCCTTTTTACCACCTTCATCCACTCCCCGTAGATTCCCTTCCTAGCCTCGTCGGAATCGGAAATATCACCGGAGCTTTGACCAATAACATCGGAAGACTTCGCACTCTCTTTTTTAGTATTACCCAACACCGATTGCGTATTTGTAGAACTAGAACCCCCCGGTTGCATTCTTTCAGCATCATGATTCTCTTTCTCTTTCGGCAGACTACCCTGATTACTCGTTGGCGGCCTATAAGGACAACTCGTTTTGATGTGAACAAAACGTCCACAATCAAAACATATAGTAGGGAGACCTTCATACTCTATGAGATAGCGATCGTTGTTGATGCATACCGACCCTTTGAGAGGTCTTTCAAGATCGATTTCCACACAAATACACGCGAACCTCCCACGGTTTGTGTAAAGGGTTTTAGGATCCACACGGATAGGACGACCCACCACATTAACTATCTTCATCAAAATCTTCTCTTCATAAAGGGATACTGGCAAATCAGAAATGCGGATCCAAGTAGGAGCTGTCTTTATTGGTTCAGACGTTCGAAACTTCGGAGTCCAACCTCGAACACACAAGCACCTCCCAAAAATCGTCCAAGGACCATCCGATAGAGCCGATAGGTACTCCTGCTCTTTGCAAAACCTCACTAAATAGCAACCATTAGTAAGATCCAGAATTTGGTATCTATAATTGGCCCTCCACATCTCTCTAATTTTTTTTCCATAATCGAAAAAGCAATCGGGTGCCCTAATAGCTTGACAACCACCGACCACTTCCACACCGATGCAAGATCGTCCATCACATCATCCGCTATAGAGACGATTGGATCCCCATCTTCCCCATCCGGAAAATGTATTCCAATCTTGCCTTCAAGGAAATCTTCATCAATTACAGTCTTTTGTTGAAGAGCACCTCCCATTATGACAACGTCCTTCCAAGATGTCTTCGGATCCGGAGGGTCGCTAGGAGGCCTATCCTTTGTTACACCATCAAGCAGCATTCCTTCAGTACCGTGTTGAGTCTCCGGCAAGGCTGCCGGAGAAGGAATTTCGGTCATCAGAACAAAAAGACGTTCAAAAGAGAGTTATTATCGTTTGATTTACGCGTTTAACTTATTAGTCAACGTGAAATTTCTCTATAAAAGAACTATGTACATGTTTGTTACTCCGTATTATCTTTACTTCCTATGTATTTTATTTTTGTTGTCTAAGGAATAGTTTCCTGAACGTTTCCTAACTCTTTACTAACGCAATTAATCATATATCGATCAACAATTCATCATGATGTATTATATAACTAAAATGATCTTATACAAAATCATATTTATTAAATTCAATTCGAACCAACCCGTAAGTATATTTTGTTTTAGAAAACGCCACATTTTCCCTTTTAATGAAAAAAATATATGGATGTTTGCTTTTTGAAATCTAAAGACCCATATTCTTTGCTCTTGGGCATATGTTCACACATAATTCAATTCGTTTCCTAATATAATTTATGTCAAATCATTTATAATTTGGATCAAGTCAATTTCTAATTACTTTGTTTCAGATTTTGGATATGTTCCTAGTTTGACTAAGTTCGTTTTCAGATCGAATAATGATAACTCGATCACATTTGAGTTTTGCTTTACAATTTGCATAATTAATTTGGCGTGATAAAGATCTTAAAGAATATTCGAATGTAAATCTCGTGGACAAAGAACACATTCATGAACACTACTGTAATAAAAGTGTTTTCTCACGCCATGATAAATGGAAATGAATATGCACCCACGCCTTTCTACAAGCCGATCATTCAGTTAAGACACACATAGATATGCAAAAGATTGCGCCTTTAATATTTTTAGCATTATTCTAATTCATATACCTTTCATTCTTCCATGTTCTTAGAATCTTGATTTGATCGACTTATTGCTTTCTAATTGCTTTTTTGACTTTCCATAATCCCTAATTAAAATAATGTATTGCATTCTGTCACCAATCACCCACATCAGTAGAAGCCAAAATAAGCATGTCCTAAAAGAAAGTCCTTGCACATTATATATACATAAGTGGAGCACTCCTGGTTTTCCATAGTGCAAAAACACTTCTTCTCTAGCTTAATTAGCTTGAATCCAAGCAAGAACATTAAGCCACCATAGAATTAATTAGTATCTTCAGAATTCAGATGGGTGTGCAACCTTCTTCCAAACCTCTTCATCTGCTGGTGGTGGTTTTCTCTTGTCTCTTGATCTGCTCAACTGCAATCCCAGTTACAAGTAAGCAGTACTTAATATTGTAATTTGTTTTATGTTCATTGATCATACAACTATGGAAGAGAGTAACATATTTCTGAATCATATATATGTAGGATTTGGAGGCTTAATCCCTCAGGTTGATTTTCATCTTTTGGACCAAGACACTCATATGGTAATTAATTTATTTCTCCGTATTATTATTTTTTGGTAGGATATTTCTCCGTACTATTAATATATGTGCCTTTATTGAGATAAAAATTAAAGGAAATTGTCAAGAAAGAATATGTTCATGGAAGTGTAATTTCTACTGGTTTTAATAGCCAATTGATTTTAAGATGGAACCCACCTAGATTTGCATGGAAGTGTAATTTGTACTTATTAATAATAATGGTTGATATATTCTCATGTTTCATTAATTGTTATAATTCCTTTAGATGGAGGAGAAGAAAACAATTAAGATCAGGGTGAATAGAAGGATGGCGATGGAGCTAGACGACTACCCTGGATCGGGAGCAAACAACCGTCACACTCCGAGGGCCTTCAGCCATGGCTGCACTGATTGCTAAGGGCCGGTTTGCCTGCTGGTTGAGACTCTAGCTTTTTATACCTTTAATTTACGGCCAGTACTAAGTAGATGATGGAATTGAAACGTACCCTAGCTAGCTAGCTACTAAATAATGTCTCTTTTCACGCATGCATGCATGCATTTTCTTCTCGTTTTGTATTATAAGGTTTAGGAAATATAGAGGGAAGCCTTCATCGATCATGGTCATATGGTTAGAACTTAGTTATGAGAGGGTTTGAGCAATTAAGCTTAGTTAATTGTGCATGGTTGAACAGTTTTATGTTTTATATATATAATGCCCAGTTCTTGCATTGTAATGTATGGTATACCGTATACATGTCAACCTTATACATTATTATATAAATATTGGTAATATATATTACACTCTCACATTCCATGATTGTGCGTATTTATATATTATTTAACTTGAATGGAAACCTGAGTGTTATAATCGGTGTCAACTGTACACGGAAATAAACTTGAATAGAAGCCTTCATGTTCATTATAATGTACGTACGGTGATTCTCCCTAAGAATATATGATAAGCTTTTCAATTTTATAAATTAAAATTCTAAAAAAAACTACATGAACTCATCAAAAAAATAAATTAAATTTCTAAATAAATAAAAAAATAAATCTTTATAAAACAGGATGTTTAATCTATACCCTAAGATCATATGTTAAAAAGTCCGAAAATAAAAATGACCATTTTTTATGTATAAAATTAATTTGGGAGTAAATTATATAATACAGAGTATTGTTCAATAGTGAAATTTATTATCATTAAGAAAAGAGTATTAGAACTAGAAATATATTAATTAAATAAATCAATGTATAATTTTTTGATATTAATTTTAGCATTAATTAATTAAAAAGAGATATATTGCTAAATAAAATTTTGACCTAAAAAAGACCTACAGAGTAGTAAAATATTTCTAATAATTGCATTGGAGATCTTTTTTTTTTGGTAGAATTGCATTGGAGATCTGATTTCCCCAAAAAAACCTTGTTCCCATGGAGAAAAGAACCTATAATTTACTTTTTGGGAAGTTTCCAAATGAATGAAAGTCTTCAACGCAATCTTTACTAAAATGTACTTATATATCAATTGTTTACTTAATTAGTTGTTGTTGTATATGTAATATGTGTCATTTACGGCAAAAAAGGGGGAAATTAATTAATTAAAGGCGAGCGTGCACTGAGGAAGAAAGTGGTATGTATCGTGAGGTTTCACTTAATGACTTGGGAAGTGGTTTGCATCCCCTATAACCAAATTCTAAATTTCAAGTGGAAGACTATCTAGTTTTTTACTTTAGTGGAGCTTCAGTGGTGGTGGAGTATGTGCATCCACTTTAATTTCTTACCACTATCCTTAGTTTGATCGAATACATTTATCCGTAATGTATTTGATCGAGTACGCATTTCACTTGATATTTACATTAACCAAAAATAAAGGGGAATGACCTTGGTTGGATCATGTTGATTGTTGAGCCATTACTTTCTAACCTTTCTTATAAGAAAAGAATTTGATGTAACAAACATATCTGGTATGAGAAACAAAATACTTCAGATAGAATACAACAAAATTATTGAGAATAATAAGCTATCCCACATCTGAAATCCAAAAATATCAAGCTTAGTATATATATACTAGGGTTACTCCTCCTATTGTCAATTGATTTTAGAATGTTTATCTACCTTTCGGGCTCACGGACTTTCACAAAAACGGTAGATATCCAACCACTGAACCTCTAAGATTACAAGGCTCTTCTAATCTAAGTCTCCCAAATCATTTCCTAAATTCTCTATTTTTCTTCAACCATCCTGCCTTAACACTATTCCTTTTTTTTTTCCGTAGAACCTAGCTTAACACTTTTCTAAGATAGTTTATTACAATTCTAGCACAATTCATAGAGTTTATAAACTCATCTTCTTTTTCCTAGAATCCCAAATATAATAGTAGATAACTGCACAAAAGTGTATGCCTTCCAAAGATTGAAGGCTAGATTCTTTATTTTTGATTTGTGATTGGTTTCAATTTGGGGATGAGTTAGAGTTTATATATATCGATCTGGGTTAGCCCAGCCGGTCATGTACTTGTGAACACGACTCGAAAGAGTCAAAGGAACGCTTGGAGTAATAAAGGGCACGTATTAGCCGGATTATGTAACTTTCACTACAATTCCAGTAATTTACAACTAGTTTAGTAGTGTGTAATTTTTTTTTATTGTACAAAGGCCATGCCAGTTTATGGCGCGTGTGCCTGTTGGGCTTGAATGGTGAAGCTTTTGGCAGAGGAATGTGAGATGAGAGCGACAAACTCACATGCAAACAGGCCACACACTTGCTTGCAAGTTGCAACCTCAGCTGCCATGGATATATCCGGGTCTTTGTTATCCGGATACAAGATTGGGTATTGCAGAGGACATTATTAGGATTAGGGTTTTAGGCGGGTAAGTGGGTTAAGTGTTTTTCTTAAGATGTAGGGGCAGGGGGTCGTCTTAGTATTGTACTATTGTGAGATGATTTTGTTGTTGTGTGCGTTGGATTTATTTTTCTTGTATGGTTTTTTCATGTTGTGTGTTTGTGAGTGTTTGTCTTGTTTGTTCGAGGTGTCTTTTTTATTTATCTTTTGGTTTTATTTGTTTTTGTTTGAGTGATTTGTGAATAACAACCCACTATATAGACACTTTTAAAGGGAAAAAACCGGCTAAATTCGATATTATTTGAACACACCCACTAAATGTATTTTTTTTTACAGAGGACCACCCAATCGTCTGTTCAATCTCTTTTCCGGTTAAAAAGCATTAAGTGAACGACCCTTTTGCCTCTTGTTTTTAAAAAAGCTACAAAGAATACCATGATCACCTCCTTCTCCTTCTTGTTAACTGACTGCTCCTTATACAAATCTGAAAAGAGTCTTCTTCAACAATACTCTTTCTGACCCCAAATTCAACGCTCGTTTAACCTGCCAAATCACGTACGCCGGCTCAAGCGTGCGCACCGCCGATACCTACATCAAACGCATCAGCGAACTCCAACACCAATCCCGACCTCACTCGACCAGATATAGTATGCAGTGTGTTTGTTTGTTATCTTAACCCATAAGTAGTTAGGTTCAACAATTATTTTTCATAATCACTTTATTTATAATACTTGTTTCAAGTCTTGTGTTTTTTAATACCAGTCCGCCATTCTGATTAAATTTACATGTTTTGTCCCGTATCAATATTTTGTAGCCATTATTTTTGTTCCAAAAAAAATTACAATTAATCCGGTGTAATACATTTTTTTACGGATCTTTGTTGATAGCGCAAGCTTTGCCACCTTGTATCTTGTTTTTTGGAGTTTAAAATAACATCCTATAAAGTATCTTCGTTGATTTTAGCATTTATACTAGGGCGGTCTAAATGTATTTGCTAAAATACTCGTGCTAATAATGTTTGATATATCATGTATGTAGTTGTGTGTGTTTTTCAATAAAGAAAAATTTTGATATGTCTGAATCAAGAGACTGAAACAAATTAGCTAGCAAGCAATGAACAAGCAAATAAAAGCACACACATATATATAAAATATTTCAAACAAATAAAAGAGAGACTTAACAAACAATTAAAAACTAACAAAAACATGAAAGTACTCAGACAACTCAGTCAAGTATTATTATAAGAAACAAGTCTTATAAATTATAATGCTGATTTGCGATTACTAATTTGTGTCCTGATACGTACGTACATATGATGCAAAGAAACAAGTCTTATAATAAGCGACTACTTTGATATCAAACTCTCTAAAGTATAAATTGATTCAGATAAAAACGCACACCGGTATTTTCCTGTCCTATCTTGCTTTCTGCATGCTTTGATTTGGATCATTTCGCGATTGATACCTACAATTATTACTAGGGATTATGTTGGGATAATTTGTTATATTATTACGATTTAGAATATTATTTGTTTTCTTTTATTTAAGGCTATAATGTTATATTTTAGTAAGGATAATATTTTAGCATTATGTTTTCTTTATTAGTTAAGATATTAGTATTTAGTATAAATACCCTATATTGTATTCTGGTGAAGAAATCAATCAATCAAAAAATCAATTATCCCAAATCCTAATTCTATGTTTTTTCCCTCGTCTGTATGAGTCACTCTCCCCCTGGCCGTTGGCCCTTCTGCCCTTCACCCGGTTACAATCTATTGATTTGGTACAGGATTACTTCAATCTTGTATCAGCGAGCCACACCCTTCTCCCAGGTCGCCGGTTAACTAACTACAGACCTTTGTTTGACAAAGCAAAACTTGCCACCGCCAAATTTACTAGAAGGTATACGCATCTTTATAAGGGCACAACTATAAGTCTAAAATTTTCTCTTTACTAGTTAAGTGCCCCGTCCTATGGACGGGGACTGAGATGTATTTAAATACTCTGTTTTACATATGTTAGATTGTTCCCCAATGGCCCTATTGACTTATTAACAATAGAAGCCCTTTAAAGGGTGAAAGAAGGAATTCCTTGTTTGTAATTTTTTTTTGCTGGATAACCAAGATCAAGTTGTGAAAAAAAAATCAAATCAAAAGTAGTGAAAGCATTTTATCTTACTCCAAAAAGATTACAGCCAAGCCAAAACTGATAGAAGTATAGAACCACATATTGTAATAGGGCAGAATACATCAATAGACCCCTATACTTATACTTTTTTTCCTATTGGACCCCTGTACTAAAAAATGTTCACACAGACCCCTGTACTGCCCCCAATTTTGCCTATTGAACACTTTCAATCTTATTCTCCTTCCAGTGCACATCACGCACCTTATGTGTCATGTTATTTTGCCAAATAAGCCAAAATGGTCAAATACATACATGTTATTTTGGCAAAATACGTACATGTTACTTAAGGCGCGTGAAGACTTGAAAGTGTTCAATAGGCAAAATAACATGTACGTATTTGGCCATTTTGGCTTATTTGGCAAAATAACATGACACATAAGGCGTGTGATGTACACTGGAAGGAGAATAAGATTGAAAGTGTTCAATAGGCAAAATTGGGGACAGTACAGGGGTCTGTTTGAAAAAATTTTAGTACAGGGGTCCAATAGAAAAAAAAAGTGTAAGTACAGGGGTCTGTTGATTTGTTGAAGTATTCTGCCATTGTAATAGAGGTGTTGAAAAGTACACCAAGGCCCACTGTGTCATTAAAAGCTAATTTACCTATTTAAGAGGACAAATGGAGGTATTGGTCCAGGTTCTCCATTGAAGTGTAGGTGTTAGGAAATACAGCATGTTGTTAGTAGCAATAAATATCTTGTCATTACTTATGTGACTTTCTTTTGCAGGAACATGAAGTGCAAGCTTCAAGTATCAGATGTGACAATTGTTGCTTCCTAATTTTTGCTTCTCAATCAGAAATTGGAATTAGCTCCATTGTCGACCCTTCATTTCTCTGTTGTTCCTCATCCACGTCAGGTTATATAACTTGGGAATCTACAAGGCATAAACAAGATAATTAATTAATATCTCAAGATAATAATTTGGCCATACTATCAACATCATCATTATTAAATATGAATGACCCAATATCAGTAAATCATGTTGATGAGAAAATCAACGGAACCCAATATCAGAAGGATTCAAAATTTCAGATACATGTCGACCATTTAAAAAGTTCTTTCAAACATACCAAATCAATAATATCAGCTAATGTTTATATATAGCTCACTTAGGAATATGATGGGACAACTAAACTAACTTGCTGGTTGGTGCTAGCCTAGTGTCATACTGTTAATACAAACCAAGGAAGAGTTCAAATGCCAGTGGAACATGGAAAATGAGGGAAAAGATTAAAGTAGAAAACATCAAAGAATCAGTACTTCACACTCTGCAATATTTAAGGCTCTTACACATATGTATATGTGTAAGAACAAGTACTTATGCAGTAAGATAATGATTATCATATAAAAGTCTAGGTAAATCTAAATATTTAATACACATGTACATATAAGCAAGTGAATATACACAAATGCTCCAATGATATTCATAAGAGCTAAAGCAAGACATAATTTTGTAAACAAACATTTAAAGCATACTTGCTGCATCTATACAACATCCATAATCCAACAATAGCTAGTAAAGCACCTGATCAAGCGAAAAGGCCAAACCCAGCTGTTAAACCTAGTAGCTTAGATACTGCAAATAGGGTAATCATCGATTTTGTTAGTGTGTATGAGAAAAATATGAGAAAGTTGACATTACAGATTTATAAAACTCAAGGAGACATACTCATGATCACTAAACGTGTAAAAATCACAAGGAGCACAAATATTATACACCATAAGACTGGAGCAAGTCCCATTTTTGAAATTCTTCCAAGCCAACTACTATCATTGTAAATGCCTCTCAAGCAGAAAGTGATCACAGTTTAAGCACAAACATTTAGAATGAGAAGTTGCAGCAACCATAGGCATATAGAGAATATAATAAGTAATACTTCCTCTTCAACTTCAAGCATTATGCTAGTTCTAGGAGAGGATATTAAATAGAACTATCAACAATAAGCAGCATTCCAAAGTTCAATAAACCACAAGGGAAAAAGCAACTTGTCTATGATTCTTATCCGCAGCTAGTTGCTGCACTGGAGTAAGATTGATGTTACCCGTTATCATCAAGTCCTCTTTCTTTCTAGTTTGTACCAGCACTGTACATGCTTCCATGTTCCCTTTAATGGCAGCTCGATGAAGAGGAGTACAACCTGTAGATATCAAGGAGAGGAAAACCAAAGGTTTCAAGAAACATATTAAATAAGTTCAGCTTAGAGATGGCATAATCACAAATTTACCCTCTTTATCTTGACGACCTCGATATGCATCCAAGAATAAAAGAAGACGGATGGAATCAACATACCCTCTATAACCTACCCTACAATTTTCCAAATTTAAAAAGCATATAAACCAATAATTTATTATAACTAAAACATACAAGGAAATAAGGTATTGTATGGTATCGTGAATATGAAGAAGAAAGATGACACCAAATATGTCAAAGGAAGTGTTCAAATTTCATTGAGTAGAACTAAACGAGCAGCCTGTAAATAAGATTAGGTAGTCCATCCAGTTTTAAGCTTATTAATGACTCAATCGAACATGTATGCATGCTATAACTATTACCATATGCATGCTAAGAAATCAGGCTAGTTAAATTATACTCCACAACATATATTAATAGAGCCGCAATACAGGTAATGAGCATCACTTTTGTACTTCAATTCAGAATTCAATTAAACCGCTAAAGAAAGCAAATGTTCTTTACTTTCTTCGATTTAACTCACAATTTTATTGTTTTCTCTAAGAAAGAGGTTGAAATTACTCAGACATAGGGATTCCATTGACATGAACATTTCATCGAACATTTGGTGTGCATTATCGAATCGTAAAGTTAGAGTGCAAAATAAACAAGCTTCCAAGGTAGCATAAACTGTAGAAAGTGTATTTAGGGTTCATTCCCCCTCAAACTCTAATATGCAAGTGAAGAGAACGAGTCTGAAATAAAAGGCGTAAATTTTAAAAAATAGGGTCTGAATTTAAATAAACATCAAGAGGTAAAGGTAATCAACATAAAGATGTAGAGCAAAACCTGCGTAGATGAAGCTGAATGTCAATTTCTAGATGCAACCTGCGAATTAATACATCGATAGATTAGGGTTCATGCCCCCTCAAACTCTAATATGCAAGTGAAAATAACAAGTATAAAATCAGAATCGTAACTTCAATTTCAACCCTAAACCCAAATCCAAAATCAAAGGACAACAAATTGGTCACCAACCTACAATTGAAGAAGAAAAGGAAGCAACAATTTAAGAAACAAGAAAGGAGGGGAAAAGTGGTGGGAAACAATTACCTCCACAACGAGGGGATGGGCGGATGAACAGACGAGATTGATGGGTGATTGAGAGAGAGGGGAAGTGATGAAGCAGAAGATGAAGTGGGGAAGTAGATAGAGAAAAACGAAGCAGGAGGTGGAACAAAACAGAGGAGACCATAAGCTGCAATATAGGGCGGTGAGTATTGGATAGGAAAAGCATTCAAAGGGGCGGTGAAAAGTGAGGTACAGAGACTCAGACGCCACAGAGGTATGTATAATTATTTAATTAAGAAAACGTAAGCAAAACAGTTGGAAAAAAAACTAAAGTGAGGTCAATTTAGACGAATAAGAGCCATAGATAGCTAAGATATATAGTTGATCAACGGTTTAGAATGTAAATGCTCGTGGATTGTTTATAGTAGTAGGGATAGGGATAGGGAAGTAGGGATAAGGTAAACGCCATATTTTCTCCCTGCTTAATTTTGTTTAAATTGTTTTACATAGCACAATCTTGCAGAACAACATATGCAAATATAAGATGTTCAACGTCTTATTAATCGTTAAATATCCAATAGTAAAACTTCACATATATAACATACCAGACCAAAAAATGATAATACTTTACCTTACAAAAAAAAAAGAAACACAATTTTATTAAACTTTCACGATCAACTCCAATAGTAAAACTCAAAAACAATATCAAATTATAACATATACTTGTCCACACAGCACTCATATCTACTGATCAATGGTGTGTCTTTGTTCAATCTTTCTATGCAATTCCTCGCACCTCAACCAAAATGTCAGAATTTTAACCAAAAAAGAAGTCTTTATTTAACCATCAGAAGAAGGAGCCATGGCCGGTGCAGGAGAAGGCGCAGAGCTCGCCGTCTCATTCACCTTCAAGAACCCAAATTTCTTGATCAGCTCTTTCGCTATGATCTTGTTCGCCGCATCGCTGGGATGATACTCGTCCCAGAACACGTACGTGCCCCTGTCTTTACACAGCGTCGACGCCGGCACGCACGTCAGCGCGGGCCTGATCAGCTTCCCGAACGAACAGCACGGCGAGTCGGAGTTATCGAACCCTGCACAAGAGGCCCAATTCCAACTAATTAAAAACACAAAGCCCAATAGGCCCAAACTGTATGGTATTTATCAGTTTTGGGTTTTTTTGATTACCGTATTTGTTTGGATTGGAAATGACGTCATTGACGACGTCGTAGGCGTCGCCGACTTTGTAGGTGGCGCCAGGGAGGGTCTTGGAGAGCTGAGTGACCATGGTGCTGACGGCGTTGTTGAAGCTGAGTGCGAGCTTGTTGGTCTTGTCTTGGCATCCACCGGATCTACTCAACACGCGCTGCAAGGGAATGCAGCCCATTGGGCCTAGCCCGAACACCATCAGCTGCCTCGCTCCTAGTTTGTACAGCAGCTACAAAAAAAGCCCAATTCAATGTGATTAGCTTATACTCCCTTCGTTTCACAATACTTGTCTTTCTAGCAATTTGCACATTATTTAAGAAAGTTATCAAAAATACTAATATACTCTCAATTATTATCTTACTTTTTTACTTTATTGAAAATCAGTACTAATAGCCTATTTTTAATTACAAGGGTTTAAATACAAGGGTAAATATGTAAAGTAGAGACAAAAAAACTAAAAAGACATTTATTGTAAAACAAAAAATTGTAGCTAAAAAGACATGTATTGTGAAAACGGAGAGAGTATTCAATTAGTTTTTTGTCTTTAAAAAATTGCAGTATGAAGACTATGTATATATTTTTTATCTCGTGATGCCGGATATAACAGATGCCTCTTTCTATACACGCCGCCAATGAGATTTGAGCCTAAATTTCTAGACGAATGCTTAAGGAAATCTAACGTCTTACCCTGTTTAGATTATGTATGTTTTTGGTAAAGGAGCAGAATCAAAATAAAAATTTCATCATACTATTTTGAAGTTTTAGCCGTTTTAGCCGCTTGACTAAATATTGGAAGGTTAGGATGATAATCCATGATACTATGTATATACCTTAAGTTGATCTTGGAGTGTTCCGACGAGATAATCCATGAAGGTATTGTCGTTGTACTTCCAGGAATCGCTGTAAACCGGCATGAGGTAGTTGTTGATGAAGTCGTTGCTCCCCAACGCAACAACGTATCTTGCATTTCTGAAGAACTTATCCGATTCGTTTTTGCCAATCTTTCGTGTTATCAGATCTTGGGTCCCTTGAAACAACTCAATTTGTTTGTAGAAGCAAAGCCTCTGAATCTGCAAGCAATAACAATCACAGACTACATCACAATTAAGGCCAATTCTGAGGGTTTCACTTCTGATTTTTAAAATAACTACTTACAAATAAACCGCCCGTTTCATTCAAGATTCCGCCGCCACCAGATGCATAGTTAACGCCGTTCTCCATGATCATGTCTTCGTCTATGGAGGGATCGAGAAAGGCCGGTGGCCTTGGCAGACCCATGGCATCACCTAAAAGATTAATAATTGAAAGTGTCATCATTTCCAAAGCATAGAAACCTATCTAAGACATTAGTGTGATTAAGTAAATGAAATTTGTACCTATAATGTCAGCAACAGTGCGGCCATTAGTGAACCTTCCATTAGGCATGCCGTTGCCAAAGTCAATCCCATACCAAGGCAAGTTAGCCTTTGCAAGACTCCTCGAAAGATACTGATTATTGCCCACGTCCGAGAGGGAGTCGCCGAAGATAAATTGCACCATCTTGGATTCACCACATACTTGAATTGAAGCAATCCCCAAGAAAACCGAAATCACAACCAAAGACAACGCGAGCTTGAACTTCATTTTTTTCCCCTTCCTCTTGCTCTGGGGATTGTTGTTCTAGTTTTGATGCTCTGTTACGTAATTTGATTGTGTGTATTTATATATAGGGGATAAAAATGTTTAACGTTTGATGGGTAAAAGATTTTGTCAAAAGAGTGAGTCTTTAGGATTTTGTAGGGAAGAAAAATTGATTGGATGAAGAGGTGAAGAAAGAAGAGAAATGAGAAAGGCAAAGAATAAGAAGGGGGATTGAGAGAGAGAGAGCGGGAGGAGTTGGATGAACCAACTGTTAGGACATTTCAAACCTAATGCAACTACCACTTCATTCACAAATGGCACCAACATTGGATGAATCCAGAGCATGGGATTTTTGAATCCAACGGTATTGGTGGATGTTTGAATTTTTGAAAATTAGAGGCATTTTGAGATTTTTATTCAACATTTAATGGGTAACAATTGTATTAAGTGGCATGAGAATCAGGTGACCAATTAATTTTGGGAGGAGGAATTTTGAGTTAAACGAGATATAGGTTGTCAAGATTAGTGAGGAATGAGGATATAGTGAACGTATAGGTGACCGGTTCAACTACCAAAAAAAGCATGGCATTGGTGTAACTAAATGGGCAACCTTAGCTTTTTAGGGAAAAGATCGGGTTTACAAGTGTAATTATATACAAGGGAAATTAGAATAATGTTTGAACAGATTACAATATTTGCAAATTTGTGAATGACTTGATCGAACCGGCATGGATAGTCGTCAATCGTCATGTACACAATTTATCTATATATATAAAAGACGTAAGGAATAAAGCTACCATGTTGCGCCACCTAGGATTTTCCTAGGTGTCGTTCCCACGTTAAGCCACTTAGTATTTCGCCATATAGGATTTTTTATTTTGGGAATTTATATATATTGATATATTTTAGGATAATATAGAAATAAGATAAATTAATCTAGGAAAGATTCTATCTAAAAATAAAGATGTTATCTAATGTTAAATCTTAACTATTAATGTTAAATATTTACTATGATAATTTATTTAACTTAAAAAGATTATATCTAAAATAAAATAAACTATAAAAGCATTAAATATTTGGTAAAATATTATTGATGAATGATGAGCATTATTTATAGCAATTTATTTAATTTATTTTTTCTATCATAATATAAGCTATCTGCCATGTAGGATTTTATCATGTGTCACCTAGGATTTTTCGTACATGTCATTCTCACAATTTATATATATTGAAAAGATTCTATCTAACATAAAATAAAATATAGTATATATTAGGATAGATTTTGACTATATAATTGATTATAAGTTGATTACATTATCTTTATCCATATATCTATTTCTATAAAAGTTTTCTTAAATCAAATTATAATAATAAAATAAAATAAAAAATTACAAGATGATAAAAATTAAATTATTTATGTCTTTTTATCCATTTATAATGTGAAATATTTTTAAAAAATGAAATTATGGTTAAAAAATCTGTTTATAACTATATAGTATATACTAAAGTTATATCTTTTTGAGCCACCACATTGACCTTGACCCAAATTTATTTTTAAAATTTATAAAGTTTATTTATATTGCTTTATATTTTTCAAATAATTTTTCTCTTTTTTTATTTATAAAAATTGTAAAATTTCGAAATTTATTTGATTCTAAAAATAAAAAAAAAACTATTGTATGTGAGTACAATTTTTTTATCTTTATGTATCATTATATTAAAATAAATATACTCATATTTAATCCGAGTCGTAGTCGTGCATGGCACGACGGGTATAACTAGTATATTTCTATTTATATAGCTTAAAATGTATAATCCTACACTACAAAATAAGCATACTCACTGTGAAAATCTATTTACATGCATCTTCCGATGTACTTAATGTATCTAACTAATTTCTACCTACTAGGGCTAGGTTTGCCTTGACCAGCACAATTTAATACATGTACATACTTCATCAGGTATACGTTGACCTTGTACATTTGAATGCCAAATAATTAGTATAATCAGATATCCAATCCTATACGTATGCTTCAGTAATCCGCATAAATTAACTAAACACAATGCATTCAGCTACCGAATTAACAATCCGAGAGAGACGAGCGTAGATGGATATTAATTAAAGCATTTCCTGATTTCTTTCTCTGCCTTTGGCATTATTATATGTAATCTTGAATTCTTAATTTTTTTGAATAGGTAAGAATTCGATTATCACACAAATATGATTAATTAAATGGTCGTTAAGACAGTAACAAGAGACCGACAACAACATACAAGTATGATAGAACAAATAAGCAAAGGAAATACACTAACAAGTGTTTGGAAGTATGGTGAGTACAGCACAAAAGAGGCATAACGTTGCGGAGAGACGGCAAACAAGGACAACTTTGGTAAAGACAAACGACCACTGACGTTGCCACCATCGGATTGGAGGATTTTCAAAAGCCTCGAAACGTCCACAATCACGCTCATCAACTCTTTCCACACCCAACCACATGCATGTCCCAATAACAAAGAAGTACACATCAAGTTTGAGGTCCTTTAAAACCAATAAACAAGGAACCCATAAAAGATTACCCAACACAGGCTTAAGTCCTAACAGAAGTCCTTCAACTAAGGTAACAAAAGCCAAGAAAGCCCAAAAGGGCCAAACAAAAAGCCCAAGCCCAAGATTAAACACCCAAAAACAAAAAGGGGAAAAGAAAGAAGAAAACAAATCCGATTGCAAAACAACCACGTCAGCCAGCAAAGATTAGAACGAACATATCAATGATCACCAATCAAATTAACAGGCCAAATGTCGGGGAACAAAGGCGATCTATTGGAGAAATTTGATCCACAACCGCAATCAAGTGTCAGCCAATGACAAAAATAGAGGTTCATATCTTAGAACAAGTTTGTCACAACAAAGTTAACCTGGACGATAGATATTCTGCCAGACAACCATGATATAACGTCTTACAAATCCAATTTTTTCTTTTGTATTGTTCATTCGGATTATTCTAACGGGACTTCTTTGTTATCTCAACAAAGGCTAGAACGATGGGAGAGAATTCAACAAGCTATTTTGGCGGTGTGTCATCCATGATGGTCATTGGAGAAAACGAGCAAGGAAGACGGTGTGTTATAGTTTTTTCATTGGAAAAGAGCGGAGTGTCATCCATGATTGTCTTGGATTCTGACTTCTCCTCGAAACACCCAAGCATGGCATTGGTGTAACAAAATTCAACAATAGGATGACATCGAGATTAAACACCCAAAAACAAAAACAGGATTTTTCGAGTGAAGAACCTAATAGGATGACACGCTTCTCGAGGTTTTTTCTTCCTTTTCGAGAAGTCGGAATCCAAGGCCGACGAAGGAAAATCAGGATTTTTCGGAACGAGATCGAGGAATAGCAAACAAGCAACTTGAGGCATAATTAAAGAGTAAAAACCTTGAATTGATGAATCTCATATTGTATTTGTCAAAATGTCAAATTGGCTTGATTTAAAAAGGGGCTTTCATTCTACTTGAGTAAATGAGGAGTTATAAGGTTTCAATTTTGAAACTCACATCTAGATTCAACAATAGGATACTTTTCAAGGAGATTAGCAAGTAGTACCAATTTATTCCTTGGATTAGAATTTATTTTCTTTAGACTTAAATCTTGTGTGGGTAGGTAGGCAGAATTACACACCTTCTTTGTAGAATTACATGCCTTCTCTACTTAAAACCTTTTCAGCGAAAACTATAGCCGTCATGACGCAACCACCACCACATAAGAAAATAGTGGTTTTCTCAACCTAGGGGACCGGCGGCCTTCTTGGCTAGGGCTGTCAATGGGTCGGGTTATGGGTGGGTGAAACACTTCCACCACCCGATCCGCAAGTTAAAACGTCCCACCCGTCACCCGTGAAATGTTCTACCCGTCACCCAAACCACCCGTTACCCGTTGGTTATATGAATGACTCGTTCACTCGTATAACTGTTGTATAACTGTTATATTTTATGTCTATAAATAAATTTTGATACATAAACTAAAATATGTTTATCAGGAGAGGTGGTGAGCGTTGACAATATCTTTATCATATAAAATATATACTAGGGTTAGAATTACTTATAAAATATAACGAATGAAAATAAATGGGTTATCTAAGAAACAAATGGGTTATCTAAGAAACAAATGGGTTCATTTATCACAAGCCTGAAATAGGTTATATGGGTGACTTCAAAAGGCTCACACACTTATTAGAATTATGGGCTGAAATGGGTTATACGGGTGGTTTGGGTGAAACGGGTGATGGGTCGTGTTATTGGGTGATAAAATATCACCCTTACCCGACTCATAACCCATTTTACCCATCACCCATTTTGTTTGAGGTTTTGCCCATTTATTTTGGGTGGGTTAAATAGATGTGTCGGTGATCCGCGAGTAACTGACAACCCTATTCTTAACCAGTGACCGACGACGTTCTCAATCGGTAATCAAAAGCCTTCTAGGCCAACTTTCGTACGTAGCTTCTGCTTTCGAGAGAATTTTGAATTCTTAGTGCATAGATTACTAGTATTCCAATGTTTGTGGAGATCAGAAAGCTAACCAATCGCAGTAATAGTATGCCAAGTCAATGAAAAAGTGTGCCACGTAGGGTAGGAAGGTGAACATTATTAGTCCACAATGTGCTCACAGCTGAGAACTCTTTCTCAACGAGCTAGATTAAGTAAAGGATCTTATTTTGTGCTAAGAATCAAATTAACAATAAGTATTACTACAAAACCTAGGTCCAAATTTCTTAAGACAATTGAAGTGAGGCATTAAGCGTTCATTCAGCATGCAGGAGCGTTATCCTGCTATCCCAACTAGAAATGCTAACGGAAAAGCAAAAAGTTAAGGGTAGAAACTTCCTGAAAATCGCCAAATTTCGTTTCACCTAGCGGGAATAAGCTCCCAAAAGACTAGTGCTAAACTGAGGCTAAGTTTACGCCACATCAATATCAGCTTATTGGATCAATATTCAAGACTTCATCATACTGTTGTCTAAAAATGCACCCTCTTTGATCACGTAACGACTCTGTTATAGAAAAAGACAAAATCCCTTGCAAGTTCTAACCTGATATTTCTAACGCTTCTTCATACACCTTCTATCTGGGTGACACGTGTCACCTTATCAGCCACTAAAAGCGATACACGTCTCCCTTCTGTTACATGCACAAAAAACGCCCGCACAGCCCACTAGCCCATGCTCCATATAGATAAAAATCTCTACATTATCCGCAAAACCGATCTCCACTGTCGATTCAACCCAATCCAACGGCCCACAACCCACGAGATCCCACCCGTTATCCACCCAGATTGAAGATTTCATTTAAAATAAAAAACAAAAGAGTTACGAACAGAGAAGGCCGAAGCCTCCCACACTCTCCGCTCAAGAAGCTCCTCACTCTCACCCCTTTCTTCCTCCCCCAAACAGCCATGGCTTCCATGTCTTTCAAGAGCTTCACCGGACTCCGTCAGTCTCCGGTCTCAGAGCACCACCACCATTCCCTCTCCGCAGCTCCGGTCAAGGTGAAAACGCTCAAACCCCGCCGTGTATCCGCCGCAATCAACAGCCCGAAGCTCCCCGGTCGGAACCTCCGTGTCGCCGTCATAGGAGGCGGACCGGCCGGTGGATCCGCCGCCGAAACTCTAGCCAAGGGAGGAATCGAGACCTTCCTGATCGAGCGCAAGATGGACAACTGCAAGCCCTGCGGCGGAGCCATCCCGCTCTGCATGGTCGGCGAATTCGACATCCCTCTCGACATCATCGATCGACGGGTGACGAAGATGAAGATGATTTCGCCTTCAAATGTCGCCGTCGACATTGGCCGTACTTTGAAGCCGCACGAGTACATTGGAATGGTTCGCCGGGAGGTCCTCGACGCCTACCTCCGCGACCGCGCCGCAGACGCTGGTGCCTCAGTCATCAACGGCCTGTTTCTCAAGATGGAGATCCCGAAGTCGACGGATGCGCCGTACGTGTTACAGTACACTTCCTATGACGAAAAGACCGGAGGAGCTGGGGTACGCAAGACTTTGGAGGTGGACGCCGTTATCGGCGCTGACGGCGCCAATTCTCGGGTGGCTAAGTCGATCGGCGCCGGCGATTACGAGTACGCCATTGCATTCCAGGTATTGGCCGCTCAAATCCTTCTGAATTTTAGTCACGAGCACATCCATAATTGTCCCCCTAGGGTTTTGAACAGGAACAATTCTCAATCAATTAGATCAATTGCTACAATATCTGCTAAATTCGAAGTGCTCTCTTGTCAAATCTGTAAATGCATTTAGCAATTGGCCACGATTGACTCACAATTCAGCTGATTTCGAGTTCAATTAAGTTGAAATTGATAATTTAGGTGGGACATGAAATGCATAGAGACACAACGCATTGAGGGCCCGTTTGGTACCATGCCGGGAATCGGGTTGGTATATGGAATGGGGTTGGAATTGGGTTGGGATAGGAATGGGGTTGAGTGATTTTAGGTATGAGCCATACCTTGATGTATGTAGAGGTAGGTATGAAGTTATGTGTAAAATTGGGGAATGGGTGATTCCAAGGTATCACTCATTCCTGAAAAAATTTCTAACCAAACACAAAAATAGGTTTGGGTCATTCCTAACCCCATACCCTATACCTTTGGTATACAAACAAACATGCCCTGAGAGATTGTTGGTTCTTAAATCAATAAGCTTTTACTGGACATGTAATTTGCAGGAGAGAATCAAAATCCCCGATGAGAAGATGACGTACTACGAGGATCTCGCCGAGATGTACGTCGGCGACGACGTCTCCCCAGACTTCTACGGCTGGGTGTTCCCAAAATGTGACCACGTCGCCGTCGGAACAGGCACCGTCACTCACAAATCAGACATCAAGAAGTTCCAACTCGCCACCCGCAACCGCGCACTCCCCAAGATCGACGGCGGCCGCATCATCCGCGTGGAGGCGCACCCAATCCCGGAGCACCCGAGGCCACGCCGCGTCCTCGACCGAGTGGCGCTGGTAGGCGACGCAGCCGGCTACGTGACCAAGTGCTCCGGCGAGGGCATCTACTTCGCGGCCAAGAGCGGGCGGATGTGCGCGGAGGCGATCGTGGAGGGATCCGGGAACGGGAAGAGGTTGGTGAACGAATCCGATCTGAGAAAGTACCTGGAGAAGTGGGACAAGAAGTATTGGCCAACATACAAAGTGTTGGATATCTTGCAGAAGGTGTTCTACCGATCGAATCCGGCGAGGGAGGCGTTTGTGGAGATGTGCGCCGACGACTACGTGCAGAAGATGACGTTTGACAGTTACTTGTACAAGACGGTGGTGCCTGGGAATCCGTTGGATGATCTGAAGTTGGCGGTGAGGACGGTGGGCAGCCTCGTTAGGGCGTACGGGCTCAGGAGGGAGATGCAGAAGATTGGGTCTTAAAGAAGAAGGATGAAAGGATGGAGTTAATAGTGTATTATTATGCCAGGTTGATTTTTATCTTGTGAATTTACACCTCAACTGTGAGATTGTAATATGGAGTTCATGGTTCGTGATGAATGTGAGTAATCTGTTCTTGACGATATTTTAGGACCCATTTTGTGTACTGTGTGGGCTGTTTCACGTTTCAATCTCAAATCAATATCAACATCAAACGCCCATTAAAAATACCATAGTAGGGCTGGGCGAAATCCTGTTGGGATCAGATTTTTGGACGGGAACGGGGTGAACCAGGATTTTGCCTTGGTCCACGAAAAATTAAAAGTCGGTTCCGCATTTTTATTAGTGGTAAAAAATTAATTCTATATAATAAATAAAACTTTTTTATTTAAAATATTACTATATTTTATTGATAAAAGAATAGTTCGGTCCAAAACTAGATCGGAACCGGACCGAGAATATTCGATTTGGTCCTCGGTCCATTATTTGGGGATTTCGGTTCCCGTCCGATTTGGTCTTGGACCGATGCCCAACCCTAAGATATAGGGATTAAGATGGAGATACTTATAGCCGGGGCCAATCTACGTCTGGATGGGGTACTGCAGAGGCCCATTGCTGGGGGCGACCCTCTCAATTCAATAGCTTAAATATATTAGGAGTATGCATTCAAAAGACCTTAAGGAAAACTGAAATTCAACTATCTACTATATATATATAAAAGCAATAAGGTTTGGAGCCACCACATTGCACCACATCATTTTTTACCACATGTCATTCCTAAAATGTGCCACATTAGATTTTGACACGTGTCATCTCCTCATTAATTCATATAAATTATACAAATAAATTGGTAGTTTTGGAAACAAATCTTATAATATGATCCAATATTTTAGAAAGAATCCAAATAGTAACTTTGGAAGTTTCTAGCATATATACTATATATATATATATTAATTATTCTTTCCACTTCATATTCCATATTATATATTAACTAGGTGGATGGCCCGTGCTATCGCACGGGTTATTATTGATTATATTTTATATTTTATATTTTATAGTATATATAGATATAGATTGTTTTTTTTCACTTTACCCATCTCTAAGATGATATATGTTTATAATATACAAATGTATGGTTAAAGTGAAATTATTAATTAAAAAATTATATAATCTATAGATTTATAGAAATATACATACAAATAAGTAATGTAAGTTGAAAAGTTGGATTTGCTAATCCTAGCACTATTTTGGTGGAATATTAATTCTCTATTTATTTGTTAATTTAATGTATTTGAGACTAATGGCCTTCCATTACCATGGAGACAAACACAGGTTTTGGAGGTGGCATCAAACCGATCGAGTTTGATCGACGGGTCTTAGAATCCTGTTCTAAATTAACATACGATCGACATTTCATTAGCACATAAATAAAGAATTTAAAGGAGAAGAGCTTTCTACCAATTGTTGTGTCTTGATGTAGGATTTTGATGCATAAAATCTTAACACGGTTGGCCTTGTCTCCTCTCTTTTATGCTTCATATGCTTCTTTTTATGGAGTGTTTGTGAAAGCTTTTTCTTTCTCCCCCATGACTTGAACTCTGTATGCATATATAATGGGCTTGGATGCCTCTTCAAATTCCATAACCTCTCTACTTTAATAAGTGATTTAGCCATTTACTAATTTAACATTATTGATATTGGCTTGAATTGGAAAAGTTGACACACATTAGAATTTCAATGCCTCCTTGATCGGATTTAGCAATATATTGTCATCGTCATCATTTAAAGCATTAAATGCTTGTATATTTATGTTTTGTTACGTTTTTTATTTTTACGCACGGTTTATTTTGTGCAAATAGAACAAATTTTTATCCTCTTTTAATATCTAAATATTATCTAAGGTTTTATAAGTTCGGAAAAAAAAAAATCAATCATAAAAGCATCTATATTTTTCCTTTTTTGTGTCTACTATGTTGAGTGTCTTTTAACATTTAGAATATGTTAATTTTGAAATGATCAATTATTTATGGAGAATCTAAGTTTTAGCACTAATTTTATGTTTTTATATTGTTAAATATTTTACGTGATTAGAATTCATAACACGTTGTATCTTCAAAAATTACAAAATCTTTAGTTATTATATATCTACCTTAAAAATATATTCTTAAGCGCAATCCAACTATAATAGAATTTTAACACAAAATATTTATTTTTCAGATGTTACTTCTTTCTTCTAAATATTTGTCTTCGTCCATCATCTTAAAAATATCATTTTGATTTCACCTTTGATTAGATAAACAATATAGCAAAAATATAATAATCTTACCATACATAAGAAATGTTTACATCAAATGAACATAATAGCTTTCATGATTTAAATAAAAAGTAATAATGTTTTACCTTAATAATTTAGTTTGATGATCCTTCGATCCTTTTTTCTCATGAACATATTCTCTCATTGTCTTATAGCCCATATAAAAAGACAAAAAATACACCAAGAAAACATGAGAAATTAAAATTAACCATATATTGCCTATGAAATTAGGCATGAGAGTCATTTGAAGCGAGAAAAATAATAATAATTTCTAAATACAGTGGTAAAAGAAATTAAATAAGTTCCTTTTTGTTGAATTAAAAAAACATAAAAATGGAATAAAAACTTTAAAAGAAACAATCAATTACCTTATTACTCTTTACTTGTATTTCGTAATTCCTTTCATTTTTTAAAACAAAAGTCTTGCATCTATTGGTTTACTCCCTCTTCTTCGTTCCATAAAAATCCTCCAAATTAGCTAAACTTCATCCTCCCTCCAACACATATATAAGGATGATATAATACATAGAGTTTATTGCTAGTTAATAATTATATAAATTCTCTATTGTTATTGAAAAAATTAATGTAATAAATTTGATCTTATCTAGTTTTTTAGGGGTATGGAATGTGAGGGAATAGACAAAATTAATGTAAATAAATTTGATCTTATCTAGTTTTTAGGGGGTATGGAATGTGAGGGGATAGACAAAATTAATGTAATAAATTTGATCTTATCTAGTTTTTATTAATTTGTTTTTTAATTAAAATCTCATTTCTCATTTTAATATAATAATATAGATGAAACTTTATATATATTTATAAAAATATAATATAACTTGATATCCCAAATTTACGAAATAATTTGACAGTTTTTTTCAAATATTTTTTTATTATCAAGACCGGTGAATTTAATAGTGAAATTTATAGTAATTAAAATATATAGACCTCTAATGATTTATTTTTTAATAATTTATCGTATGAATAGAACGATGATATGTAGAATATATATTACAATACAAATTTACTTTGAATAATGTATAAGTATATTCCTATTCTATGATTTTAAAAGTTTAATATATGGATTATTTATACATGATTGTTTATCAAAATGCCTTATTGATACGGGATACATAAAATTATGTGATTATTAATTATTATTTGTGACAAATTATGGATTTCAAAAGCCGTTCAATTGAAAGTTATAGTCTTGTGTTTGTAATAGAGGTTTATACAAATGGATCTTTCGTATTATTTTTTTGCATTTTTTGTGTTTTTTTCAATGAACTTTAATTAATTTGTAAAATTTGAATTTAATTGAGGATGGTCATAAATGACCCAAGTTTTTTAATTTTATATGTTATATTTATATAGATAGATATAGATATAGATAGAATAGAATAGAATAGAAGATTTTCCATCCAATGTAATTAAATGACTTTCTTATGACAGATTTTTATAAATGGGTTCAATTTAGGTTTAAGGTTTCTTATGGGCTTAGAAGTCCAACTTTTTACTCATTATTACACTACATGATTTGATCATTAATTAGTCAAATTTTTCTATTTTTATAATATATATAGATTATTCTTTGCACTTCATATTCCACATGACAAATTTTTTCCACTTAATTAAAATTTATTTTTATTTCTCAAATTTAGATAATATCTTAATTTTTGTTAGGAGATAATATCTTAACTAAAATACTTACTAATGGTTGGATTTTTTCCTTATAAGCCAATTAAATATATATGCTCAATCTCATTTCTTCCATATTTTCAAAATATATCTTTTTTGCTTTATTTTCTTCATATTTTATCTCCTTCTTTTAAATTAAGCCTATTTATAAAATATTGTCAAGGAAAATGATTAATGTAGATTATGTTATCTTAATAATCTATTTTATTCTCAATTTTAAAATTAATAATTTAGATTGATTTGATTTGATTTGATTTTAAAAAATAATTTTTATTTTATTCTCAATTTTTATACTTAATAAATTACTTACATTAAATTTTATATTATACTTTTGTTTATCAATATCTTTTTTATAGTATATCTAAAAAATATCGAGTTATAGTCGTGTAGGGCACGACGAGGACAACTAGTTTGTACTACACAACTTCATAAAGCCAATGTGTATAAGAATGTGATCCATTGACAAAGTGAATTTGACGTACCAAATTGACAAAGTTTGTACTAGTTTTCATAAGTTTTCAATATAGCTGATTCAGTAGCACGGTGCACGGGCTGCAATAAGGGATCGTTGTAGCTATGCCTAGCTCGACCCGCCCGCTTCTCTCATTGAATAGGTTCTTTTAATTTATCGGTTCCGCTTTGAAAGTGAATTGAATCTTTGGGTTGTAATTCCATATCTCTCATTTCGATTCCGAATAATTTATAATCAATAATACATATAGGACCGTAAGACAAAAGGTTTACGATTGTTCATGTCATGTGACATGTTTTGGCATGGGTTAGCCAAACATGTGTCCATTTCTATATAATGACGATTTCGCAAATCTTCGTTGAAAAGTAGCAATCCACCAATGACCAATTGGGTTGAGTAAGTTCACCAACCACCCTAAATTGACCGAACCGCTAAATAAAGAAAGAGCCGGGTTTTGCCCATTTTCACGACCTTTATAAAGTGTAATCGCATCAGCATTCAGCAGCTATTACAACGTCAGCTCACACGCTCATTTATGGACGGTCAGGATTGCCCTGGCACGAATCTGAAAGATTGTTTATTTTTGAAGTATTTTAATCTTCACTTTTTGAAGCTTTAACTTGCGCATATATAAAACCAGGGATCCAGATTCTGACGGCAAACTAGTGAGATTAGAAACAACGGTGCGAGAAGGCCTTTCGGACTGAGATTTGTCTGCCATCGTCGCGTTTTACAGGTATCGATTCTTCTCCTTTCTTGTTCCCATTCTCGCTCTACCTTGCTAGCATCGACATTAATTCTTTCTTGTGAGTTGTTCTGGACGAATGATTGTTAGTGACATCCTATTTCGATCTTCAACTCCGATTTTTCTCTCCTCTTCCTTTCAATGAAAAGTTTCTTTCTACGCTTCTTTTCTTCTTGCGTGGGAAGCTAGAATGTGAACAAATTTCATATTAGCTTGAAAGTTTGGAGTGGTTATTGCTCTGGATGTGGCAAAATGCTCATATGTTCTTAGATCTGCAAGTTTCTTTGTGTACTGATTTCTCTTTTCTTGTTAAAGCCGTGTTGCGGTTATCATTGATTACGGCTTATTCTGTCTGAGAACTGAATTAGGTTTAAAGTTTCCTTTATTATAGTTTGATGTAGCTTCCACCTCAGGTTGGATCCCTATGATTTCTTGATGTGACAATGGTTTCTAGTGCTTTTGATGCTGAATTGGTGATTTGCTTAGTTCCTCATATCCGCAGGAATTTTATTTTGGCTGGACATCTCTTTCAAAGTTCAGTAAACTGGCCCATTAAACATGAGTGTATGCTATGAGTCTCATGACTCATTTAGGAGAGTGTGGTGTTAATCTTACAATATATGACAATAACAAAATCCTAGCTATATTTGCAAGGGATTCATGTAATACTGATATTTTCAAGGGATGTGTCTGTAGAAGTTTTCTTCCTGTTGTGTCTACTTGATTTATGCCTCAAAATTCCAAAACTTATCTGAGCAGTCTGATTGTCTATCGTTTCTCACTCGCTTGGTATCTGTGTTGTGAAATCTTCTTCAAAGTGGTTCTATTTTCTCTTTAGTATAATTTGGTCAGTCAAAATTACTTTTGATTGTCAATTGTATGCTGTCTTCCAAGTCTATTGTCCTTTGCTTCAGAAAAATTCCAGAGCCAATTGTATGTTGTCTCTACTGAATACAAAACATTAGTCTTTTGACATTGTTCATGACAACTACTATATAGCGTGAAAAGTGTCATTGTTAAATACTTGCTACTAGCTATTTGCCAACATTAAGGCATTCAGACTTCATCTTGCTTTGAAGTGTAACAATTTAATGGGAGTTTATGCTTTACAACTTAGGTTGGATGTGATTTCCCTGATAGTAAAGCATTCATACAGACCTGGCAAGTATTAAAGTTTGGTTATCTATGCATCATTTTATCATCTGATTACAATAAGATGTACTACTTTCGTTCTCATTTAGCAAGGAAATAAGTAAATAAAAAACCCTCAATGTTGGATTGCCATCTGCTACCTAGGCATCGCCTAATGTTCTTAACAGTTACCTTTTTGTTGTTTTTCCAATTACTGCTGTACCTTTTTTGGGGAAATTCTGACATTATGCGATGAGTTTTCAACTGATGTCCTACTTACAGTGCACTTCTTCAATTTTTTGGATAAAAGCTTCCACTTTATTTAATATATAACTTGAGAACTGATTGTTGGTACATTGTGAATGAAGATTATATATTATATTTGTGTAAGATGAATATTAAAATAAAAAAATTGTGTTTTATATGTGCTCTGTTGTTTTGTTTCTGTGATGGCTTTCTGAAATTCTCATGCTACTTTGAAAAGCTTTTTTTATTTTTTTATGGAAATATAAGTTCTTAGAATAAGAGTATGTTGCACATGAATAAGTTACCTTCTAGTTTTTGTTGTCTTTACTAGGAAGCAAGAATGGCAGCCATACCTGCAACTAGCTACTCAATTAGATCATCTGCCTCTGTTGGCCGAACCACTGGATTGCTTCAACAGTCAAAATGTATGATTATGAAATTTGCTTGCCAAAACCCTCTCAGGGGTTTCACTGGCCTCAAGGCTACTACGTCTGTAACTTTTGAGTCAGAGTCCTCCTTTCTGGGACGAGACACTACTGCCGCTCTAAAAAACACTTTCTCAGTGATGGCTCAGAAGCCCAACCAAATCTCCACACATCGCCTAAATCCTCAAGCATCAGCTTCGTACAAAGTAGCCATTCTTGGTGCTTCTGGAGGTATAGGGCAGCCACTCTCACTTTTAGTCAAAATGTCTCCTTTGGTGTCAGATCTGCATCTCTATGATATCGCAAACGTTAAAGGAGTTGCAGCAGATATAAGCCACTGCAACACTCCCTCTAGGGTTGTGGATTTCACTGGTGCTTCTGAATTAGCTGATTGCTTAAAGGGAGTCGATGTTGTTGTGATTCCTGCTGGAGTTCCCAGAAAGCCTGGAATGACACGCGATGACCTTTTCAACATCAACGCTGGAATAGTCAAGAGTTTAATAGAGGCTGTTGCTGATAATTGCCCTGATGCATTCATTCACATCATCAGTAACCCAGTCAACTCGACGGTGCCCATTGCAGCTGAAGTACTCAAGCAGAAGGGTGTTTACAATCCGAAGAAGCTTTTTGGTGTTACGACTTTAGATGTCGTTAGGGCGAACACCTTCGTTGCCCAGAAAAAGAATCTTAAGCTCATAGATGTGGATGTGCCGGTTATTGGAGGCCATGCTGGAATTACAATTCTACCGCTCTTGTCTAAGACTAAGCCTTCAGTGACGTTCACTGATGAGGAAGTAGAAGAGCTGACTGTTAGGATCCAGAATGCTGGGACAGAAGTTGTGGAAGCAAAGGCTGGAGCTGGCTCTGCTACTCTGTCAATGGCGTATGCTGCAGCTAGGTTTGTGGAATCATCTCTTAGAGCTCTGGATGGAGATACTGATGTCTATGAATGCTCTTTTGTTCAATCTGAGTCGACTGATCTTCCCTTCTTTGCGTCGAGGATTAAACTTGGAAAGAAAGGCGTTGAAGCAGTGATCTCTTCTGACTTGGAAGGTTTGACTGAGTATGAATCAAAGGCCTTGGAAGCACTTAAGCCTGAGTTGGAGGCAAGCATTGAGAAGGGAATTGCATTTGCAAACAAGTAATCAGTAGGTTTTACCATCTACTCAGATTGAGTAGAGAATAAGCATAAGCCACTTTGAGTGGGTTTAGAGAAAAGAAAACATACCCAGGTTTTGATTTCATATCGGCATTTATGTTTGTATTTTTTCGGTGGATTTAGGGTGTGGATGTTTTGTGGGAAGTTCCTTGTCAGCTTGAATTACTGGGTGAGGTATAAAACCGTTAAGTGTTACTGTATGCAGAGATCTTTTGGTTTTTCTTTCAGGCAAGTAGCTTTTTTCTGTTGCAGGAATGCAATAAATGATGAACAACCTCATGGTGTCATCCACTACTCCTGCTGTCCAAGTTATACTTGTTCAGACTTTTTACAGGGTAATCAAGAGATTAATACCCAAGAATAGCATTTTTATATTAAAATGCAAATTTTGATATTTTGAACTAGTTTGCTGCAAATACTTGTCCAGACTTGTTACAGGGGAAATGCAAGTTTCCCCTTAAACTCATGTGTTATATTAAGGGGCTTGCATTACAATGGGAAAGCATCAAGTGACCCTCTAAGGTAAGACTAACATAAACAAGTCATGCGGATCCATTACCAAGGGATTCAGTCAACCAGTCATGGTTTGGAGATTTAGATTATGGTTGAGCTGGTATAGTTTCATGTCGTAGTCTCTTGATGCTATGAAGTCGGTTGCTTTATTTCCTTCTCTTGAAGCAGTGATTGATTCTGAAATCATCGAAATATGTCACAAAGCGTCTAACATTTTCTATAATCACTATTGATAACAATTACATTATCACCTTTGATAATAATTACTTAAAGCCAATATTAGAAGTTGTGATAACCCAAAATCTTATTCTGTGATCACTCCAGACCAAAGAGCAGCCAAGATTAAAAGTTGTGACAACTCGAAAGAAGCTGTCTAATACTTTTAATGTGGTGTATGTTTGAAGGTTGATTGCGTTTTATGTAATATGCAAACTAAATTGCAATTGAAAGAAGAAGCACAAATACAACCACTCAAAAATGTCGACCAAAACTGCATCTGTGCTCGGACTTATATTAGCTTGCATATACACGGAGGCTTGTGTAAGTGCAGCAGGAAGAAAACAGAAAACTTGGGCCAGCACAAGAAGAAGCTTGTACTTGGACCAGACCAGTATATTGTTTATATATGATACTATAAAACGGAGCTCCACACCAACCCTTATTGAAATCCAAAAGCTTCTAAAACCACAAACAAAGTTCAGGCCAAAGTCAAAAACTTCCTCCATGTGCTGATGTGCATGAACTTTGTTAATAGAAATCAATGCTGCCACCACCATCAGAATTGGTCGAAGACGCAGCGCATTCAGAGCTATCTATGGCACTTATCCTGGTCATCAGCTTCCTCCTTTTGTAGTTAGCCTTGAAACAAGCTTGCCTTAGCCTCTTCGTCTTGTCTTCGAGCTGGAGATCAGGCTTCTCCTCCATTAGCCTCTGCTCATATGCTAGCAACTCGATCGCTTCTCGTACTTTCTTGGTATTCATATCCCCATCTTCATATCCCATTGCCTAAGCACACAACAAACACAGCACCATCACATTTATTCTTATATTTTTCTTCTAGTGAATTGATTCATGCATGATTTATCTTATAGTATCTTAGTAAGCTTATATCACCTAATTATTAAAAATGGGGAGATGGGTTTTAAAGATTTCACAAATTAAACTCCCAAAAATGATTAATACCATTAATTTCTTCGGTTAAGAAGAGAAAAAGCTAGGAGATGAATAAACCTGAACATTCTTGATTAGGGTTTGGAGGCTCTTGAGCTTTCGATGAGGCCACCGGCGAATCCCCAACTCTCTGCACCTCTTCTTCAAAAGGGTGAGTCCAACGTTGAGCTCCTTGGCTGCAACTGTGATTGGCATGTAAAAATACTCACTAATCTCCTCCCTTGAAAGACTTGTCTTCGAATTGTTAGTACTTATAACGCCTTGTGACAATGATGGTGTTCTTGGCCTCCTCTTGTTCTTCTTCTCCACTTGTTCAACAGCATCTCCCACGGACGACTCCTCAAGCTTCATCTCTTGATCAAACAAATCAACTGAGCCCTGAAAACCATTTCCAACACTCTCCATGTTGCTTGAAAACATGTCAACCGGACTTGCTTCAAATTCTGCTTTTTTTTTATATATATATAAAACATAATATGAACAAGTTAGTACTTAGATGTAAATGTTGAATGTAATGTACTATATAATGAATCTAGTTATAACATATCAACCTTGAGGTAGAATTTGACTAGGAAAGCTTGCTTCGAGATCGGCTAATGGCCAATACAAAGGATCATAAGCCATGTAACTAGTAGCTAAAGGAGTTGCATCAATGGCGGTATTACTTCCTTCCAAGGACAACTCCTCTTGCCACCCAAATGTAGCATTGCATTCACTTTGAAACAAAATTACATATTTTCAGCAAGTTGAACACAACAAAAGTGAAAGTAAGAGGAGAAAAACATAATGCATATAATAAGAGCTCGAGAATTAATGTTACTTGAAATCAAAAGGAGGAGGAGGAGTTTGAAGCCTTGGAATGGAGAACAAATCTTCATCTTTGGAAATGGACCAAAATGGAAGTGTAGCACCGTTCTTGTTCCACATCATCGTCGAAGAAGAAAAGGTAGAGAGCAATGCAGAGATAAGTAATGGAGTTTTGGAGAAATAAGGAAATTATGATGATGATCAAAAGAGAGGAGTTGGAAAGTGAGATTTATATAGAGGATGATGAGATTTATGGAGAGGGGTAATTAGTGAATTGTGGGAATGTAAACAGTCGAACGAGAATCATTACCAAGGTGCCGCCAACTTTATTTCTTTTTTGATCGTGCATTAAGAGTTTTTGTTTTGTTTGTAACTGCCTGTTATAATTGGCCAATAAATTTTGTTTTTAACTGATCAATTAGCAAAATTTGCTTGTATGGGTAAATAATCCGCGTGTGGTTAAAAACGGCTCGTTGTGAACATGTATGATTGTGTCTAGGCCTAGCTGCTAGTGTGATCTAGACCTGTAAGAAATGATCAATTAGCAAGATTCCTGTAAGAAATGATAATTTGAGATATATTGGAATGTTAAATGTTGTTTCTTAGACCTTAGTTATAATATTTCATATATATTGTACTTAACCTCCTTCAAGAACATTTTTTTTTTGGTAGAACTTCAAGAACATTTTTAAGTCACTCAATTATAAGTATTTAAGTGCATCAAAAAAGAGTAGAATGTTCATTAAAAATTAGCGTCTTACATGTGTTTGTGTATCAAAATTAGTCATATATATGCATCAAAACAAGGCAAAACTAATGCAAAAAATGTGTCTTGTATATTATGTATGTTAATTAAAACTATCTATATAAGTGCATCAAAAGAGCCAAAAAATGCATATTATTTTTTCATGTGCATCTAAATAAATGATATGTACATAAGAATTAGCTAACAATAGGATTTATAAACATAACTAAAAATCTAAAAGGTTAAAAAAAAAATTGAGCATAATGTGCATAAGCAACCAATCCACATTCAAGACAAAATCGATGCATAATGTGCGTCAAAAATCGATGCGGAAACAACTAGTTTTGATAAACATATAGAGTTAGTTTTGATTCACATCCAAGGGGAAATCGATGCACAAAAGTGTGTCTTGTTTGTTATGTCAATTGAAACTAATCATATGTTCATCAAAAGAATAAAAAAAATACATATTATTTTACATGTATATCGAATCTACACGATATGTGCATCAAATATTAGCTCACTATGGTTTTCATTCATATAACTAAAATGTTAAAAATATTTATAAAAAAATAAAAAATTGATGCATAATGGGTATAAAAAAAACGGTGCACAAACAATCAGTTTTGATACACATCCAAAGCAAAACCGATACACGAAAGAGTGTCTTATTAAATATGTGCATCAAAACAACAAAAAATGCATATTATTTTGCATGTGCATTGAAATGAACGATATGTACATCAAAACCTACTAACTATATGATTCATAAACATAATTAAAAGGTTAAAAAAATTAAAACATAAAAAAGTTTGAAATCAAGTATAATGTGCATTAAAAATCGATGCACATCCTAGGCAAAATCGATGCACATAATGAGCACATTCCCTAAAAACATGTTTTTTTAAAAAATATGTGCATAATTCGGGAAAAAATATGTGTGTCCAGTATTTTAACCCTTTTTAATGAATGTAGCTCCTAATTATTATTATATGGTTTTTCTAAGCAAAAATACCGATTTTAGAAATTAAATCCCTGAAAACAAATTTATAAACCCTATTAAAAAATTAAAGAATCATATATAAATATATAATACATTTCAAAAAATCCTTTTAAATTCAAGATTTTTAGGCATAAATTAGAAAAACCGATGATAAAATCATCAATATTATGATTAATATAAATAATAATAATATAACACAATCTTTGTATATATATGCATATTTTTGTCAAATTAATGGTTCAAATATCCATATATAACATAGACCTAGTGCTTGCATACTTAGAGTTAAATGCATATATAATAGAGCGATCTATACATAATTTTAAGCTTCTTTTTTTTAGATAATGATGGGCAAACAGCTTGGTATCGGTCCAGATGTAGTCCGTGCAAGTTTTCTTGGCAATGTTCCGACCTTGGTGCTGATTTCCAAGAACTGTCGCATGTAACAAATGAAAATCAAGTTTAAACAAAACAAAACTATTAAGACAAAATTGACTCAAATCTTATACCTTCAAAACCCTCTTGCTTATTACGTTCTCTATGTACAGATGTTCATATTGAAGCTCTAGGTCCTCAATATATTTCTGGTGACACCAATAAACCACATTAGCTAACATACCAGTTGACACTATGATACATTACAATTAAACTAGCTTGTAAGTTGTAACACCAGTAATGAAGGAAAGCAAAAAAAAATTATAACCCGCTTCTTTGCATGACTCTGGGCAGTAATCTCTCTGTTCTTGATCTTCTGCATCTCCTTTGCCATGGCACGACGTTTGAGCTCCTCTAGCGTCATCTCCTTTCTCCTCCTCCTCGTCTTCTTCGGGTTAGAGCTCGTCTCTGAAGCTACCACATTAGCAACAGACCCGCCCTCGATGTGATCAGTGGGTGGTTGGAGGTGTCCAGTGGGTTCTTCATTCAGTGATTGAATTATGTCATCTAGAGTAAGTTCGAGCTCAGGATGTTGTTGTTGTTGGGCATGATCTTCCAAGGTTGATTGGGCCAAGAATTGTTGTTCAAACAAGGAGAAATCAATGAGCATCTCTTCTTGAAACTTGCTGAAATCCCAACCTTCTTGCTTCTCTTGGGAAACCATGATAATCTGCAACAGAATTAGCCGTGAAAGAAATTTTAGTATCAATTCATCAGAAACATGATATGAACCCACACTTGTAATTGCGTTATTGCAGTTTTAATACAGTATGCTTCCAAGAACAATTCATCAGTTTTAATACAAGGAAATAACAACTTTTTTTACCGCAGGGGAGAGTAGTGGATTGGGAGTCAAATAATACTCCACTACTTCCAATTGACTTTGGAAGCTGCCAACAAGTTAAAACTATTTTAATGGAGTGAAGAAAGATTGCAATATTGCAAATGTGCAATGGTTGAAAAAGGAGGGAGTTGGGATTTTTATAGCCCTCTGATCATTTTAACCAATATTCATTTTCCTTTAAAATATAAAGAAGAAAAGCATTACTTCTTCAAGATTCTGTAGAGTTGAATCGCTTTCCTTTTTTATAAAAGAATATTGTTGTTGTAATCAATTTTTTTTTTAAATATGTATGCTTAAGGTAAAAAATATATATAAATGTATGCAGATATTGTTTTTTTAGTTATTTCAATGAACATAATATAAATAGTTTTACAACACAACATCTCCATCTGCCATGATTTGTTCGTGTCTTTTAACAGAGCTATACATATGGAACGTGTGAACCACACTGTAAATCCACGCATATTCTTCCAATCATCCAATGCTTCTAATTCGGAATGTGTTTTTGGGATGAAAATTATGCGTAATTCCCTCTATATACAGAAAATTATACCGTAGTTCAACAATAGAAACATGTGTAAATTAGGTTTCCTATTAGTCGAAAAATGGGTGAAAGTCTGAACAAGTAGAGCAAGTAATAGTAATCTTCATTTTCAAATCACTTTACTAAAAATATATTTTGATGAAAGTCCAATTCAACGCAGCTTCAGATTGCCGGTACAAGACACCAAATTCGAGCCTATAAATGAGCAAATTGCATTTGCAGAATTTAGAAGCAAAGTGCCTCCAATATAAAGAAAGAAACAGAGATTTTAAATCAAACAAGTAGGTAAACATCTGCCCGCAGGAATACAGTATTAATACAGTCAAAATTTAGCATTACAGCACTGGTATTTTGCAAGGAGAACAATGTTATGCAAACTAGTAATACTTCAGAGTTTCAAACCCAGGACCGACGGAATGGCTTACAGCAACACTAATCTTATCTTCTTGAATATCCACTCCGTCCACGTCCTCTTCCACGGCCGCCACCGCCGCCTCTCCTGCCACCACCACCGCCACCCAGCACTTTGTTCACCTCACGTTTGGCTTTCATGTTTTCAGGCAGAGGGAGAATGTTGTCCACACACTTTCTGAAGCTAAAATCATCAACAGACTCATCACTTCTGACAATAAAGAAACAACGGCTTTTGTATTCTGGATGGTTACGAATCTGGAAAGCTTTCACCCCATCACCAATCTTCTTTTTAGGATCAGAATGACCCTTCTTGATCAAGTCCAAAAGCATCATATGCTCATACTGCAGGCCAACATAGTAAAGATAGCAGAATTAACATGATATAATCCACACAGAACAAAAGTATGGCAAGGGCTTATTCTAGCAATAAAATACAGATTTGAATGACAATTTGTCCAACATGTGACAGAGTTGACAAAACTTAAACATGTTGTCTTAGTTACCAGAAAAAAAATGAAACAAAAGCAGCTACTTTTATACCACAAGGTGGCCCTTTCAGTGAAAGATTGACTGTTAGCAGAATAGCAGATAAAAAAACTCTGATCAATATATAATTAGAAGGTAAAATAACATGAAAAAACATGAAAAAACATGAAAAAAGGTCACAAAACTAATGAAGTTTTACTATACAAACTAATCAAGATTTGTTATGCTCTATGGTTACATATATGACAAAAGAAAAGATTAATCTTGGACACCAGTTTAGAGTTACCCATGTAACTACTGTCCTTGCCCCAATTCCAACTTTAAAAAACCAACAAGGTAACCAAAACTCCAACAATAGAAGTATTGTAAAAACACCAACAAATACTCCTCTATTATGGGGAACCTAAAATTAGAGATGAATACCTTTTTCTACCTTAAGCAAAGTATCTACCAAACTAGCTGCAACAGTTGTTAAATTAAAAAACAACCCCAAATGACAATGATCAATGATTTCATGGCAATGAATCATCTAGAGAAACAAATGCTAACAGTAATTCCAATATTAAAGGATCAAAAGTTCATCTTTTAAAGAAGCTAAAGAAACCTCAGGGGCTGGTCTAGCTCTAGAAGATTACTCCAAAATTTAAACATTCTCGCCTATTATATCCTGACAAACCATCTTGAACTGGTCAACGAGCGGAAAGTCTTTACATTTTAATCATGAAACTTCATTCCATGGAAAGGAAAAAAAAAAACTTACTTTTTTTTTTATCATTAATGATTCAATGTATAAGTTAAACGGTGGATAACATATCCATATGTTTTATGATCACTGCAGAAATTACCACATGAGATCACTTCTCACTTCTCACCAGGCAACGGCTATGTAAACTTAAGTTGAAATGTTTGTAGGTTCGAGCTTCATAGCAAGATCAATCACAATGCAAGCCCCGGAGTAAGATATCAAAAGTCGGACTTTAAATATAGTGAATAAAATACGTTCAATAGAACAAACAATTATATACACACTTGATCATTCAATTGCACATCAGATTAAGCAAATTCCAAGTTTTCAGCAATGAAGAAACAGTCAATACCTTGTTAACATCGAGATTAGGGCTCCAGTGATGAATAAACTTGAAGAAGTACTCATACATATCCATTGACGACTCGAATGTCTTCGGGCCAATGGTGACCGGACCCGATTTCTCCTCCTCCAATACTTCGCCCTCACCTCCCCCTTCCCCTTCCTCCAACTTCTCGAGCCTCTCTTCCTCAACAGACTTATCAACCTTCTGCTTTTTCGCAACGCCGCCGTCAACCACTTCTTCCGCCTCCTGCCCGTCCCCCTCTCCCTCCCTCTCTCGCTTTACATTGGAGTCTCCATTGACGGCGTTTGCCGCTTCCGCCGCGGCGCTCGGAGAATCCGCTTGTGGCTTTTCGAGCTCCATATCCACAGCGGCTTTCGGGGATTCGCTCTCTGTCATAGTCTCAGACGCCATGACTAGAATCTAGGGTTTAAGGAGCTCCTTCTGGTACGCGATCTTGTGTTAAAAGCGTTAATTAAAAGGCGGGTTTGCGAATCTTGCGGCTTCTGGAGGAAGCTGAAGAGAGTGGGAAAAAAACATTTCCGTAGTTTTGGGCCTGGGACTTTTTGGTTAACCTTAATGGGCCGATTATTTAAAAAAAACAGCCATAATTAATTTTCTTGAATTATACGAAAAATTGGAATTTGATGCATCACAATTTTATTTTATTTTTTATAAGGAAAGGAATTTGGTGGTCACTAAGAGCAAGCCCAACCGCTTCTCCATAATTTTTTCCAAAAACAACAGTCATATTCTCCAAAAAAAATTCAGCGCAATTCCAACAAATTCTCTATTTTGGAGAACACTGCATTTAATACTTTCATTTTTTATCATATAAATTACAATAACTAAGTACATATTATCTTACCTAAGAAAATAAAATATAATAAAATCTTAACCTAATAAATGATAATTATTTATTATTCGACTTTTAAGAAAAAAAATATTTTAAAATCTTAATTTAATAAATGATAATTTATTTATTATTTGACTTATAAGGAATAAAAATATTTTAGAATCTATATAACCTATAAAATTGAAAAATCTGCTCATTTATGACCATCATTCCCAATTAAATTCATATTGAAAATTAAAGGTCATTGGAAAAAAAAACAAATGCAAAATTTATATATAGCTATACCATGAACCATAATAGCCTTTGACCAACAAAAATGAACCATAAAAGCCACAATATGAAATGTAATCAAGGATATCAGGAAGTACATATATTTATGTTGTAAATTCTTATTTTATTTACTATATTTTTCATCAAAAATTAATCTTAAAAAATTCCGCCTTTTAAAAATAAAAGTATCATTATAAAGGCAAATTAGTATCTTTTGGCAAAAAATTCATAGGAAAAAAAAAAGCAAAATAAAAAAAGAAAATCAAATCCATTAATTACATTCAATGGAAATTTTGGTCCATTCAAAAGTAAAGGTGTTGAGACTTTTAAAATTCTAAACACCCAAATTTATAATTACATTAAATTTTATTTATTATCCATATCCTCTCTCTTAAATGAGAAAATTTTTAATTAAAAAAACGTTCATCATTAAAATTCTCATAATTTTAGTTTTTTTAGGTCTTACTAATAGGAAAACATATTATCTCCTTAAAAATATAATATACTAAATGAATTATAATATAGGGTTATATCCACATTAAATAAAAATATTGATTTTACGATTACACCATGAATTTAAGGTCACCTAAATATCCTTTGTAATTTAATCACATATTTCAACCTATCAATTACAAGATATAAATAAATGAGATTACCTTTCAAAAAATAAATTAAAAATACATTTAATTATTAAGACTCTTAAGATTTTAAACGGCCAAATTTAAATTCACAATCAATTATATTTATTACAATATCTTCCCTATTAAATGAGAAGATTGTCAATTTAAAGAAATGTAAGGTGGATGATTATGATCATACAATTCTTTATATATAAGACCTTTGATCAACAGATTACACACACATATAGAATAAAATCCAAACTCTGGCTATTGGAGTCTCTATTTCATCTCTCTCCATCTATATGTTGAATTTGTTGTCAATGTTGGATTTTGATTTTGTTGTAATTTTGATACTAAATTTCGATTTCTCCATTTTTCATGTTGACGGTGTGTAGGAAGAAGATATCATTTAAGAATTGGCGACATGGTGGTTCAATCATACATTAGAGGTAAATTTGAAATTCCACGCTTGTGTTGTTACGTTATCTTACATTGATATTTTGACATCATTATATTTTTATTTTCTCTTCAATCTTCATATTTTGTAGAATTTCCTTTCAATAATCTCGAAAAAAGAATGGAGAAGTACATTTGGTATCCACAAGAGTAAAGGTAATATGCCAAAAGACTCATCTAAATTGTTATTTTCTATATAGGTGATGAGTTTGCCTCTCCAATCTCCCTAAAAGATGTCATGCACAAATGACATGGGCATACATGTAAGGAAAAAAATATGTGTCGTTTATATGCGTGGTTTAAGAGAAAATTTTGTTATCTCGAGCAAGTTCAATGTATGAACTTAATGTAGACTATTTTGTATATATTTTAATTTTCATGTATTTTATACAAACTATATGATTTTTTATTCATTGTCATATCATATTATTATTTATCTTAATAAGGCATTGCATGTCAATTCCAATTCCAATTAAAATTCAAAAAAATTTATATTAGACATAGTAATAAATATATAAGACATTTATAAATTCATTATAAACAATCATTTGTCAATTTATGTGAATGACGTTTCATATTATCCTATTAAAAATCTTCTATATCTATCTATCCATATCCATATATATTATGAAGGAGAAAATTTTGGTCATTTATGACTAATCCTACTAATTGAACATAGAAAATCCAATTCTACATTTAAATTAAGAAGACCAATAGTCAATCAATTAATATATCCTATTATACAATAATGCATGAAAGATAAATAAAATGACTTTTGATCTACCATTTCTCTAATTTTATGGTGATAAAATTTCTCTAATTAATTGAATACCCATTAAAGTTCTATTAAAGTCCTTCAACTTTTCACATTTTTAAACAAACTTTCATATTTCTAAATCTCTAATTTTTCTAATATGAAAAATCACATCATCCTCTTCATATTGACACACATTCATTGTAGGAAAGTTTTGAAAGATCTTACAAAAAACCAAGTTGGTAGTGAGGAAGGAACACATATGTGAATGTACACAATATTATGCGTCATCTTTGTTTAATTTCGTGATTGGTTTGTATTCAATTTATCATCATCATCCATCAAAAAAAAATTATCATCATCGTAAAAACACCCTCTTATGTTGCTACAATTATTCCCCTAATCCCCAATTATGTGTGTTTTATGTAACCTCTAACTTTCTAACGACTAACTTTATATTCAATTGATGATTGACATGCACCAATGTAGATTTTCTTGGTAAAAAATTGATCTAATTCGATGTAAGTATGATATCAAGTTTTTTTCCCTTTAAATATGTTTACGCTTCATCTTATTATAAAAATAATCTCACATATTTTTTATATTAGCATGCGATAGAAAAAGCATAATCTAAATAACAAACTAAAATTGTATCTTTATAAAAGGATACTATTTCTTAAAAACTAAAAAATTGTTATTAATTATTTTAATCTATTAATCCATCGTGATTCAATATTTCCTACCCAATTTATTTTTTAAACCTTAATATTTATTAATTGAATTATGTTGATATATTTATTCATGATTAATATAATACATGCAATCAAAATATTAAAATAACGTTCGAAATTTTTTATAACGACAATATAAAATGTAAACAAAACCCCGTGTGTAGCACGGGTCATCCTCCTAGTCTTAACCTAATAAATGAAAAATTATTTGTTATTTGACTTATAAGAAATAAAAATATTCTAGAATCTTAATTTAATAAATCATAAATTATTTATTATTTGATTAATAAGGAAATAAATTATTAAAATTTTTGCATAAAAATATCAACATTTTTTTTATTTCATTCACACAATTATTACTCTCATTCACCAACAAAAACCCTAATAAATGATAAATTATAAGGAATAAAAATACTTTTTACCATATAAATTGTTGTACATTACTTAATTAATAATTAATAAATTTTATCTTACTTATGGATAAAAATATTTTAAAATCTTAACCTAATAAATGATAAATTATTTTTTATTTAACTTATAGGGAAATAAAATATAATAAAATCTTACCTAATAAATAAAAAATTATTTATTATTTGACTAACAAGAAAACAAAATATGTTAAAATCTTAGACTTATAAATGATAAATTATATGTTATTTGACTAATAAGAAAATAAAATACTTTAGAATCTTAGAATAATAAATGATAAATATTTATTATTTGATTGATATAAAAATAAAATATTCTAGAATCTTAGACTAATAAATGATAAATTATTTTGTTATTTCACTTATAAAAAAATAAAAACATTCTAGAATCTTGATTTATAAAGTGATAAATAATTTATTATTTAACTAATAAGGAAATAAATATTTATAATTTTACATATAAATATTAACATTTTTTTCATTTCATTCAAATAATCAATATTTTTTCATATTTGTCTCAATTTAAAAAAAAGTGCAATTGCTTATTGGTTTGGTTGAAGAAAATGTATTTTAAGCCTAAAAAGAAAAAAGAAAAGAAAAAAAAAATAAGATTTTGGGGATTTGGAGATCACCCTATATTTGGGGAAGTCTCTACCATATTTGGAGAATTTCTATATAATGGAGAATGGGATGGAGAAACTGTTGGGGCAAAAAAGTAGCCCAAATTCCCCAAAATTCCAATTTTCAAGAATTTGGGGAATCTGTTGGGGATGCTCTAACAAGCTAGTGACCTTCCAAGAGCATCCTGATGGATGAGGGTGTGCAAACCCGAGTCAACTGCAAGTGGAATAGAGGAGACGCGTCGGAACGAGCCAGCGATGTAGTCTGCCACCGAATTGCACTCACGGTTGACGTGAGCGATACTCCAATCCTGGAAACGAGTCAACAAACAGTGGATGTCCGAACGAAACAACTCAATTTCCCACGGGCAGCGCCAGTCACCAAGAACGGCCTTGACCAGTTGCAAATTATCGCCTTCAATTTGGACCCGGGAAATGCCACGACGAATGGCCTCTAGTAGTCCCTGACGTAAGGCGATGGTCTCGGAAGTCAGAACGGACTGATGACCAATCAATCATCCGTCAAAATGGATGGGGGAGCCGCATGAGTCCGTGAGAATAAACCCGTAAGAAGTCAAAACATCCGCATTAACTGCACCATCAAAATTCAATTTAGTAAAATCACTTTTGGGTTTTGCCCATTTTGTGGGCTTTCTCTTAGGTCCACCTCTAGCCGTTCCGGAACGTGGGTTATCCGAGGCCGAGGCTTCCGCATTTTTCTAATTTTTAATTTGGTTGTGAATAAAGTCGCAAATGTTTGCGGCGTTATTCAAATTATTGTTGTCGAAAATTCTTTTATTTCTAAAGTGCCATAGGCACCACCAGGTGTTAGCGATGATTTCCATTTCCTCTTTTGTTAATCGCATCCTTATCTCATCAAGGACAAGATGTGGTTTTTTATCCCCAAGGGAAATTTGGTTAAGGATTCGGCAGATTTTGGGATTTACGAATTTGATGGTTTCCTCGGTTAATGGGCACGAGAGTAACACATGGGTGGTGTCTTCCTCTAGGCTGTTACAAGCCTCGCAGCCCGGCGGAACTAGGATATGGTTGGTAGCGAGCCTCATCTTAGTTGGCAAGCCATTTCTTGCTACTTTCCAAACAAAAATTTTCACTTTGGGGGGATGTTAAGTTTGTTGATCCAAGCTAGGTTTATTTTTGGTTCGCCTTTAGATTGGTGGATCCATTGCATGGTTGAATGGGTTGAGTACCAACCATTTTTGCTAGGTTGCCAGTATAGTCTGTCTGGAATTTTGTTCATAGGGTTTATGATTTTGGATATGATTTTCATGTCGTCTGGATTAATAACCTTGCTCAATTTCTCAATGTTCCATTAATTATCCTCTTTTAAGGTACTCATCCACGATTTCGTCCCAATTAATGAGATTTTCCACATCTGTCTTTGGGTTAAGAGGGCCCTTATCGGTCCAGTTTAGGGGAAAATGTTCAACTAGTTACAAAATGGTTTGAAGTACAAACCACGGCGAAAATGTTCAACTAGTTACAAAAGCCTTCCATTTTTTTTTGAATTGGTCAGACTTGTGCTTAATGTAATAATTGAGACCTTAACGCGGTATCAAAAACATGTAGTTTTCTTCTTTCTGTCAAATACACCTATATTTCAGTCCAAATTTTCAAACAATAGTGCTTATGAAAAACTCACTACACCAATTTTATTGAAGACTGAAAGGGATATTGATACATACAGACTTGAATAGCCTAATTCTAGATATGGGATAATGAACCCATCAAATTAATTTTCGATCTTATGATCCATGAAAAAACAGAATAGTAGAACGAAGATAATATAATATACGCAGACAATTTTCTTACATCAAAAAAGCTTTGTATCGTTATTTCTTACAGTAAAATTTTATTCCAATACATTAATGATGATAAATATATCTAGAAAAATGGAACATTATGTGCTCACTGCTCACCAACATGCTCATTTAAATTTAGAAACCAGCCAAACGAAGCCTCCAACTGTATGATTAAGACCTAAGTGAACAATAATGTATACTCATTATACATTATACATTATACACTAGTGGTTCAATCAATCCTCATCAAATAGCAAAAATCTCTTACCTACTTTTCTCGAAACTATCTAGAGGGGGCTTCAATTGAATTTAGAGTCATATACCGTGCCAAACACTCCCTTAAGTCTTCACCAAACCCTTGTCCCCTTTTCATAATCTCTTGAAAATCTGAGGGAATCCTATAATAAACATGGACCCAACTCTAATGTCATTACAACCTATTCGCTAATCACTTGCAAGGATTAAAATCCCCAATCTTTATTTGCTTCGGATCAACGTTATAGTCATCCATGATCTAGACGAGCCCTTTTTATTTGGGTCAAGTCAAACTAGACGAGCCGTGTGGCTATGCAAGTTGCCGCGATTGAACTTTCCTCCCTGTGATCCTCCTATTATTATCCCTTTTCCCTCAAGAAGTAGACCATTTCTTCTCTCTTTTGGATTGTAATTGTAATTTTCTCTCTCTATCTCTCTATATATTCCTTTCCCTATCGGAACTCGCTTCTGTCTACATACATCCAATTCCGATACTAGTTCTGACGAAAACACTGTGTTCAGAGATCGTTTCAGGTAATTTATATCCTCCAAGATACGATTCTTGGTGGGTTTTGTTTTGTTTTCGTTGATGTTGTTTTCTGAAGAGATTTTATGGGGTTTGGTTATCTTGGAAGAACAATTCGTGGGTAACGAAGTATGAACTTTCTTTTGGGTTCTAGGGTTTTTTTGATGTAGTTGAGTTGCTTATTTGATTAATTTTTTTTGATTTGGGTTGATTTTGTGCATTTTGGATTAGACTTTGATCATTGAGGGCTTGGAGGCTAATCTTCACTTTGCGTGCCTCTCTCTTTCTCTCTGAAGTCACATGAAAGGTCGTACATTTGGGAGAGTAGAAGGGGCTAATTGCTAATTGTTGAACGGTTGCTGGGTTTTTCTTCGTATCGTACTGTTAATCTTTGTATCTGGGAGAACTATTTCACTTGTCCTCTACTCCTTTGTATACAGAAAATGTTTGGTTTTTAGTGAATAAATTATTGGTAGAATGAGATCATAAAGGAGATGGTTAGTGGGAAACTTAGAAGCATTAGACTTTCCAATCTTTATGAAGATATCATAATTATATGTTCCCATCGAGGCAGTACATTTGAGTACTCTACTTATCAAATGATTGCACTTTTTAAAGTGGTGTTCATTTTTGCTTAGTTTGACCTGAGTTATTAATATCTTAATACATTAACCGTGGGATTATTTTTCTTTCCAATTAGGCTTTTGATCTGAAGAAGAATGGGAGATCATCTGGTAGTGTGTGTGGAGAATCTCATCAAACCTGAAACCTTACAACCCGAGCAAGGGGCTGGAGTGTCTGAATCTTCAGGTAGTATTCCTTGCAATCATGCTGCTGAGTCTTCCAGTGTGGTTCTTGAAGAGGACACATTTGAAGAAACTGGGGTCCATGACGAAGAACAGCCACTTATTCAGGCGATAGAATGCCGTATTTGCCAGGAGGAGGACACCATAAAAAATTTGGAGGCTCCTTGTGCTTGTAGTGGCAGTTTGAAGGTGAATAATTTCAACAATTTTTATCATTTTTGGCTCAAAGACTTTCTATAAGATTTTTATGAAGGAGTCGAGATTAGCCCTGATAATAACATGGACTATCATGATCAAGGTTGTATATAGCTCAACTATGTAATTTTGATAGAAGGCATCCTATCCTTTTTAAATATTTGAATAACTGTTTGTCAATAGTTTTTAGCAATAAGGATGTTATTTTAGTGTTTCCCAATATCATTAGACACAATAGCATATTGATTTCTGTGGTTGAAATGTTCCCTTTTCTGTCATTATATTGTTTTCATAAATTTAGGGATTGTGCAGTTATAAATTCATGGTTTTGGTAGAAAGGTGGAGTTTGTTATATTCGTCTGTTAATGGCAATCTTTTTTAATTTATGAAATGCAGTTTGCTCACAGGAAATGTGTTCAAAGATGGTGCAATGAGAAAGGGGACATTACTTGTGAAATCTGTCATCAGGTGTTTTTTTTTTTAAATCTGTGAGCTGGTTATATTCTGTGTCAAACAGTTTAGGAAGGCTTCTAAAAACTTAAATTTTAATTAAGTGAAGTATATCATGTTGTCCTCAATGTGTGGATAGATTCTTCATGTGCCACTTGGAAATATTTATGCTTCTTAGCTGCTCTTCCAATTCCTACTTTCTTACTGAACACTGGAATTTTAGGGTCTCATTCTACATTGTTGCTTTGAATAGGGCATTAGCTAATCAATTCACGTTCTTAATAATGGTAGATATTCATGGCAGGAAAGTTGCCACTCAAATTGATGTCATAACATTTTCTTTTAGTTGGGTTTGACTGGTCTTTCTGTGGTGTTTAGGTCCTTCATTCCTTGTGCATTTTAATGTGCTCTCTCTGCTTGTGGAAATATATTATCTTTATTCATGTAGTATAACATATCAAATCAGTCCATATCAGGTGTGGGCATTAGAGTATTGATAGCTATGAACACTCTGGTATTGAGATCCGTATTTAGTGATAGGAGAAAAGTTCATATTACTTGACTGATCTTTCTTGTTTATAAATTCATATGCTAAGAGGGGAATTAAATCATGGCCTTTTAATTGATTCAGTGTTTGTTTCGACCAAAAAATGAATAAAATTGATTCAGTGTTTGCCTAAGATTTTAAGCTTCAATTGTATTAAAAACAAAATTGAAAATTTGCTCAGAGTCATATGCTTAACTCCATCTTACGTTTGATGAAGCAATTAGATTTATTTCCTGGTGATCTCTATAATTGAGCTACTCTTACATTGCCATTTAGTTCTGCACTAATCAACTGAACTAATCTTTGAAATGTGTCAGCCTTACCAACCTGGCTATACTGCACCTCCTCCTCGTTCTAATGACACTGCGATTGATATCAGGCAAGTTTGTTGCTATTTTCACATCTCTTGTTTCACATTATATCTCGAAAGTATGATAGTTCTTTGATCATGGAAAATAAATTGTATGTTGTTTGCTTTCATCTACTTTAATGAGTAAAAGTTTGTTACAACTATTGAAGTTCACACGTGTAAATAATACTTGCATAATTTAGGTTGTAGAGTTACACTCAGTTGCCTAATAACCACTTTTACTGGAAGGATTATGTAAACCAATTGAGTTTTGAATGCATGCAATTTGTTTCAATGCTTCATACTGAAAAAGAGGATAGGAATTTCTGCACAATGCTGGATGAACCTACTGTATGACGTATGTAGAAAAAAAAGATGTATCACAATTCTCTCTCGTCTGTCCCTTCCATTCCGTCTTCTTTTACTGAGTTGCATTGGTATTTCAACTGATCACCTTTTCCCCCGTTGAAGTTCCTTTCTTCCTGTTAAATAAAAGTTTATACCAAATGCATCGATTTATTTGTTGCTATGCTAAATACATTTGACAGACATACATGCATAATTGCAATGTGGTATGGAAGGAAGGGAAGGACTTTATCCAGCAGGATGCTAAGTTAGGCTAAATTGATAAAGGGGGAAAAAGGGCCTGCTTTTTAAGTGAAATGTCTCTCAAGGCCTTAATTTACCCACCACATTACTAGGTTTTGCCAAAGTGGCAATTTAAACATAACGCTTTACCTATTGCAAAAATAATATAGCTATCATGTGTTATGATCCTTGTGTGTGATGGTTCTTTGTTACTGTATGTTATTGTTGATGATAAATTTGGTTCCAAGTTTGGCTGCTATAATCCTAATTCTGCAATCATGTTTACAGTGGAAGTTGGGCAGTTGCTGGTGGACCTTTGGACTTGAATGATCCTCGTCTTTTGGCTATGGCAGCTGCTGAAAGGCATTTGCTGGAGTCTGAATATGATGAATATGCTGATAATAATGCGAATGGAGCTGCATTTTGCCGCTCTGCTGCTCTGATTGTAAGTTTCATACCCAGTCTGTGTATGTTATCTTTTTCTGCCATTCTGAGCTTTGGATGCCCTTTTGGTGTCACAAATAATACCTCAGATTATGTCGTCCCATACATTCTTCAACTTATGTGTATTATGGGTGATAGTCTAATGAAGTAATAATTTTCAAGTTGAAAATTTTCTTTCTGCGTGTCACTCTCTTCCATCTTCCCGAAGTTGGCTTTTTTTAATGAAGTTGGTCTTTGCTAGGCTTTACTTCTCATTGAAAGCTTGTCATTTGGGGTATTAAGATGAAGCTTCCTTTACTTCTTTTTTTTTTCTCGCATTTCTAAGTGTCAAATGACTCAATTCCTGTTTATCTGACTTTTCATTGATACACCTACACGGCTACACTTATAAAAGGTTTTAGCTCTGTTAAAAAATACAGGGTTTAGTTTTTTTTTTACTTTTTTATTTGTCTGAAATATTGCAGCCTGTACCGAGCTTTCTGGGAAGTTAGACAATTTTGCATGTTCCAGATCATATTGGGTCCACTTGAGGACATTCACCTCTTAACTAGCAGTGTAGTGAACAATTGTGGAAACCTATTGAAAGATTACTTTGTGTGATGTTTATGTTCTCATCTGCATTTTAAATTTAAAGCTTGACATGATCATAGATATCCCAACTGCTACCTAATAAGACTTAACCAATGAATCTGTCTTTTTAAGTGTCTTTTTATAATTATGCCAAGATATTGCAGTTTATATATGAGTGGGTTTAGTGTGTTTGCAGTTCTGACTTCCTTGTAATTTGGCAGTTAATGGCTTTGTTGCTCCTGAGACATGCTCTTACAGTTACCAATCCCGATGGGGATGAAGATGATGTTTCAACTTTCTTCTCAGTGAGTCCTGCAATTTTTGCTATGTTAAATTTCTTCATTGTTTCTTGTTGGTCCACATTTGACTAATTATTCGGTTTCCTGCTGTACAGCTTTTCTTACTTCGTGCTGCTGGGTTTCTCCTCCCTTGCTACATCATGGCATGGGCAATTAGTATACTCCAACGCCGAAGGCAAAGACAGGTTAGTCTCTGCTCTTAAGCTGAGTGCTAAATAGAGAAATCATCTTTATATTATCCTTAATTATGAAGGAAAAACTATTAGTTTTCTATGACACTGATATAAAGATCCGAGTTTGGTATTGTAATTCCTTTTGCAACTTGCAATCCTCAAGCATTCTTCTTCACCTGCACACTTGCAATTAAAAAATGCAAGTGTTCACCCTTTCTTATGCTTGAAGAAACATCAGTTCTTTCGGGATTTTTAATCAAAAACTATAGCCACTACCACTATTTGTATATTCAATGTTTTGAAAATGCACTTGTTGCTTAGTTAGTTGGCAATGTCTCCCTTGGTTAAACCGAAAACATATTACATTGATTTATCTGTCCTAAATTTGACTTCATTCACTTGCAAGCAGTAATCCTTAATTGATTTCTATAATTATTTATGAATTCACCAGGAAGCAGCAGCTCTAGCAGCTAGTGAGGTGGCATATATGATACAGGCAGGTCAGCACAGAGGCCTGCAAGTTACAATAGCGCCCGGGCCTTCAGTGGTCCCCACCCATCATCAAGAGCCGCCTTCTCAATGATCTTATAGTATTCCTTAGCTCAAGTAAGTTTGCAGTGGAAGCACGTGCCAATATCATTGGTTTATACCCAGGTATTCGAGCATTGTTTTCTTCTTTCGACTATTTTCCTCTTTACGAGTTAAAAGAGGTGATTCCTTGTGAATTATGATGTATCTCCTTCAAAAAAAAACTTAGAGTTTTAACATATACATTTCTTACCACCATCATTGTCTGTACATTAGATCTCTCTCTTTAAGGTAAGCACCAGACATGCCGCTTGAAATGCCTTATTGGTCATAAGCAATGGTTCTTGTTGCTGTATTTGGGTTGTTGTAATATGACTACCGTTCAATGTCAAAACAGGCTATACCTAGAGAACTTTATTGATGTATGTTGTTTTACCAAAGTCTTGGTTTGTTAAATTGTTTTGGGTTATTCTGCACCGAGCAGGAAGCCTTTTATCATCTTGGGTGCCATATTTAGCAATAATTGGTGAGTGAATTTTCCAACAGAATTTAAATTTTTTAGGCTTGAATGTTGAAGTAGTCTGCAAAAGACTGTTTAAGCAAGTACTCATGAGTACAATTACGTTGTCTTATATGATGTGCTTTAGAACGAGTTAGCCTCTTCTTTTGCTTTGAATCTCTTGGTAGTTTGCGAGGAATTTATTTTTGGTTGATCTTTGAAGAACATTCAACATTGATGGTGATGGGTGGTCTTGAAAGTTGCAATGTAAGCCCCTTCTTTCACTTTAATATACTTGGCTGGTCTTCCACAAAAGCAGAGAGACCCACATTGATTACAAGTTTACAACGTCTATTGCTATTGAGCCGTGATTATTAGATTCATTGTTAAAAGAATATCTTAGTAGTGTATTGTTAAAAGAATATCTTAGTAAAAGAATATCTTAATCAAATGCCTAAAATGGGGAAAAAAAATAAAGCTGTTCTTGTCAAATCCCTAATGGAAAAAGACGGGGAGAGGAAGAGGACATGTATAGGCAGCATGGAGAATTATGTTGGGTTGTATTCTTCGATGATTCTTAGGGTTTAAGGCTGGTAAAATCAAAGAGTTGGAAGGGGAGAAAAGAAAAGCATAAAGAGCAACCCATTAAGCACAAGAAACCAAGGGTTGCATTTTATTTTATTTTTAGCTTTTGAATTGGATTTGCATTTTACATAGATGGGAGAGCTTTGAATGCTAAAGTGAAAACAAGCACTATCATTTACAAGGCTTAATATCCTCATACAACTAGCATGGCACGGTTAACCGAACCCAAACCGCAGGTTCCGATATCGATTTGACCAAACCTTAAACTAAACCGCCCCCTTCCCAGTTTAAAGGTTTAGGTTCCGGTTTCGGGATGGTTTTCACCGGTTTGGGAGCCGGTTCCAGTTTGACCTCAAAAAATAACGAAAAAAGAGGACACTAGCGGTTTAACCGGTAAAATTGGCTATTAACCGGTAAAACCTTAAACCGTCGGTTCACCGGTTTGGGGTTTGGCAAAACCTTAACCTAAACCTTATTATGGATAAACTGGCGGTTTAGGTTCCGCTCCGGTTTGTGGGCGGATTCACCTGATTCAACTAGGGGCAAAGCCGACCCGGTTTGGCGGTTCAAACCTGAACTGAGCTATGTCTACATACAACCAGTTTGGTTTGAAATCCGAATTTATGAACCATATTCTAGATTCCGATTCTTATCTATCCATGCATTTTCTTTAATAGAAATAGTTGATAATTGAATTAAAAGCTATCCATTCTTCTTCTTTAAGTAACCATGTGGTCCATTTTCAAATTGTCCAAATGACATTGAGTTGGTGAATCCCTTGCTTAAGGCCTGGTAGATACATTGTAAAGTGACGATGACATGTCAAGTGTAAGTCCGCTAAGGATTCAAAGAAGCTTATAGCTTGGTCCAAAAGAGCAATGTGCAAAAAATGATAGGAATGTAGGGAACCATTGAAAAGATACTTGTCTTCCCAAGGATGCTCTTCTTCTTCCAAACTTGCCTTTTTGTTCAAACCTATTTTGAGTCTTCTGACACCTGCCCTTTTATTCTTGATTGCTTGTATGACAGGTTCAGCTCATGATTGGCAACAAGGAAGGTGAATCTTGTATCTTCCTCTCTTTTGGGACCCTCAAGTTACTTCTTTACTTTTTTAAGCTTTCTAATTCACATAAAATCTGATGCCTTATTTAAGTTCACTAGGAAAGAAACAAAAACTAAAGGCTTTCTCTTCTTCATCTTCTTCTTCTCCTCCTTCAAAAACATGGGCTGCTTTGTACACAATGTGGCCTTGTTGCTCGTCTGCGTCGGGTTTTTAGTCATTCAACCTGAGAAGGCATGTGGAGCACTTACAAGTATAGACCTAGCTCTCAAAGGCCAAGTCTTACACCTCAAGCCAAGTCTTGCACCTGTTCCTTCAGCTTCGTTCGATCCTATTCAGTCAAGTGAAAGAAAAGCTGGAAAGGGATCAGACCCAATTCACAACAGATTCCTACCAAAGAACTGAAGATGGAAGATGGAAGCTAAGTAGCTGTGTTTTTGTATCAGAAATTGCAATTCTTTCCTACTAGTTGCTGGTGGGGTGTTTTTGTCATGTTTTGCTTGCCTTACTTTTTGGGAGTTCAAGTAGCTTTCATTCTTCTGCATTATAATAGGAGCCAGCCACCTATGAAGACCAGTATTAGATCATCTCCATTTTGTATAATCATAGAACCCAGAACAGTAGGCAAAGAGTATAAATTTAGAGCATGATATTGCTGGTCACTGGTCAGTATACACAATCACATATATAGTATATACTGCATTTCTTCTTTCCTAAAGTAAAAAAGGAAAAAAAATATATATGTATGTTTCCTGCAATGGCTTATGAGTTTTTTTTTACTAGTGCAACTTGCTTGTCTTTTCCAACCATCACACTGATACTGGAAGAATGACTGAACTGTATTTCACTCCACCTCAAGAAAAAAATATCAAAAAGAGCTTGCAAAAAATATCATTTGTACTTGACTGTACATAAATACTCAAACAGAACAGAACCATGGATTAAATCTCAAGGTTTACATCAAAATCTCTTTCCCCTTCTTTTCCTAGTTCACAATGAAAAATAGAATCTACTGTATAAAACTTTGTATGCCTCCCCTGACAAGTATTACAACAGTATAAAATGGGAGCAATGACAAGTCAGGCTCCCCAGAACGAACCTATCACTGTTCAAACACACCCTGAGAGTTTCGGTACTTCCTCTTTCTATGATTATTACTAACATTAGAAAGCTTACGTGCAACCGCCTGCCAAATCATGTCTACGGCATCGTCTTGCTGTGATGGAAACTGATACTCAAAGTGATGAGCCACTTCCTTGAGCCTTCTCCACATCTTGGTCCACTCATCCTTTTGAATTCCCCTAAGGAGTTTTACCAAGAAACCCTTCTTCATTGCATCAGATGAGAGGACAAACACTGAGAATTCTGAGTAGTTGAGAACGTCCTCATAAGGGAGCTCAATTTCGTCACTGATTATGACGGGGACACAATGGCTGACGATTGCATCAAAGAGGCGGTTGGAGGAAGGAGTGTCTCCTGCAATGTTTAAGCAGAATTTGGATGATTCCATTCCTTGGCTTGCTTGTCGGGCCCCGTTTTTCTGAGAGAGGCTCCCAAAAGTGAAGTGGACGTCTTTTTCGTCTTTCATTAGGTAGTATAGCTCTTGGCGGATCGTTCCTCCCTATAGAAGAAGAAAAATTAATTAATTCTTGGAACAAATATCAAGTGCCAAACGGCTCTTGCAAGTAAAATTGTAGAGATGCAGTGTGGTTTCCATGGAATTTTAAGTCGAAAACATCACGTACAGGCTTATTACAGCAAATATGAAAAGAGTTGGGTAGACAAGTGAAATTAGAGGAGTGAATTTGAAGTATAATCTGCATCATTATGATCAAATTGATAGGATATGCATGACGATAAGACGTGATATTGACATATGAAATGCAATGTCTTAGGCTGGACAATTTTGGACAATTTGAGTAATGCAACCTTACAAATGCAAACATATTTGCAGAGAATTATGAAAGAACTTGCAGAACTAACAAAGGGAGTGCCACTGGGTTCAGATTCTAGGAATTTTCATACATGTCTTCCTAGTACAAGCTCCAAAAATTTTATAGGGAGGACAGGAAATGTTGATCTGCTATATGACCATTATAGAGAAACTACTGGTGTATTACTCATGCACAGAGAGGTATTTTCCAGCATCAAAATTGATTTAATGATATTGGAGAATGGTGGATTAAAAGCAGTAGTGAAGTGGGCTACATAGCCAATTCTATATCTATATATGATATTATGATAGTATGAATTGTGAACTATTCATCTCACTCAAGTATTCAACAGCAATGCTATCAGAAAAGCAGCAATATAGCAAGCTAACACATACAATTTTTTCAAGTGTGGGGTGCATAACCAACTCTAAGTATGATATTATCACATGAGTATTCAACAGCATGCTATCGGGAAAAACATAATCTAATGTGAAAAAGAAAAGGCACAAACAGAGAGGTTGGAACCAGCTTAATCATTAAGGAAAGAAAATGACAGAACAATGAATATGCACTTATCCAACACAGCATAATATGAGTTTCACCAGTTTAAAAAGCATATTTATCCTCGACATTTATGCCACAGATGAAATATAATAAGAGAGATGGTTACTTACATCTTTTCTGTAGATTGCTCCTTGGAAGTATGCTAATATAGGACGTTGCTCAAATGGGTCCAACCCATTTCCCTTGTTGGTCGGTACAACGTGTTTGTATGGGGCAATGACATCCTTGTCCAAATTAGCAATCTCAGTTGGATACCTTCCAAAATCAGCAAGTATAAACCTTGCAGAGCCCAGCCTGGTCCTAGCATACAACATACTATTAGGATGATGTGCTACAATCACATGATCCTTTCCACCATATCTTCTCCACTCTCTCCTACTAATCAGAAACTCCACCAATTGATCCTGCAACTCCTTATCCAAACTGGGATTACTCCCACGAGGTTTTGAGTGGCGGTTGTAACTCAAAGAAGCAAAAAAAGGCACAAAGACAACATCTGCCTGGTTTGAATCCTGAACTCTTATAGCACTACACGGCCTTGCTATGTTCTTGTTGTTGGATGACAGAAGATCAAGAGTGAGCCAATACTCTATACTATGTTGCTTGTTTAAACCACCTGGGTAAGATGGAACTGCACTAATGTTGCCAACATCTGGCCATATTTTATTTAATTTCCCCTTCCAACCTAATAACCCGAAATGAAAGTCAGGAGGCATGTCATACATGTAAACCTTAAGCCGAGCTTGGTTTGTATCACAAGTTTTTCTTATCTCTTCTGTTTCTAGAGTACTCAGCTCCTGATTAGAAAGTCTGATATCAAGTGGTATTGATTCATTAGTTTCTTCTATATCATCAGTAGTTGTCTTCTTATCATTTGGGAGTACCGAGGAACCCAATGCCTCATCAGAAGAAATGAACTTATAAACAGAAGTGGGTATGAAAGGATTGTCATCTGAATGAAAGAGGAGCATAGTAGAGGAGATCAGAAGTAGCATGGAAATTGAAACAAGTGCAATAAGAAACCTTGTGGACGACACTGACTTCTCCCCCATTGCTGAAGTCCTTGCTCAGACAAATCATTGAAGGGAACAGCAGTTCAATTCTTTCTCATACCGACCTATATTGAATTGAGATTCAGGGCTTGTTTAGCTCAATTGTTCAACCCACAAACAATTAAGAAGCAACAGAGCCTGCTCGGCAAGAAATACAGAAAACCCAGCTTGATTACAGCAAAAAATGAGCTGTAGAAACAGAAAATCCCAAATCAGAACACAAGTTTCCGGTGCAAAAAATTCTGAGCTTCAACCCTAGATGCAAAACGCATGAAGGTAAGGACCAAAACCCCAACAGACAAATTTAAGATTTCTTGATAACTGTAAGGAACTTGTGTGAACGTTTAGAGCTAACAAAGTTTTTGATTTCCCAAACCAAAAAAACCTATTTAACCTGTAGCTTTGTATCTACCTAAGCTATAATTAAGGGAATAGACCCCCACAACCAAAATAGAGCTGCAATTTCAACTCATCTATATCAGGTAGTAGGCAATAAGATGAAAAGAGGCAAACTTGAAGTACCCAGATGAAAAAATAATTTCATGAGAAGAAAAAACAATCAAGAAAAACACAAACGTAAATAGAGTGTAGATGGAGAGCGAAGAACTTACAAGTTACAACAACAACCCGGATCTATTATTGTCTGATTCCTCGCTTTCTTATTTGTTATCTTCAACAGCATCCATTAGACTTCCCAGTTACCCCAGCGACAACAGGAACTACGAAATTGAACTACGCAATTGCTAAAAAAAATAGAGATTGAAATTGAAATTGGAATTTAATGTCCGAATGTAGAGTATAATATTGGGAAATTATGCAAGAAAAGGTGGGACCTTTTCCCCTTTCCCTTTCCCCCTTTTTTTCCACCCTGTCTGGCTGTTTGTGAGAAAAAGCTCTGTGCTTTTTTACGCGTAAAGCGCGACAGTAAGAAGTGGGAAACGGAATACGAATTTGGGTGTATAAAACGTCGGTGATTCGGTGGATCACCCGGTGGAGGAGGCTAACGTTTTTTTTTTTTTTTTTATTTGGGGGAAGCCATTGACGACAAGGGATGCGGTTAATTGGGGGCAAAGAGTAGTAATAAGTAATCACGAGGAGGAGACGGATCAGATGATTAATTTATGTCTTAAATTTGATTAAAATTTTAAGACGAGATAGTGCCACGTGGAGTAGAATGGGTGGGGTCCATCTACCGACACTCCAATCGTATACGTAGTTGGAGGATCTTCAGATTTTCGTCAAACTTGCCAGTGGAGTAGTGTGTGTCTGGGACCGACAATTTTGCGTAAACTCAAATCCAATCATAAATTCCAGATTAAAATTAGGTTTATGAGCTAGGAGGGAATTTTTACGTTTATTGTTTTATCTATGCTAATAATGCTATGTATGTGCTTACCAAAAAAAAATGCTATGTTTGTTTTTACTTTCGTTTTTTAAATTTATACAAACGAAATATATGTATTAGGAGTTGTAACGAGTGCATTGTGTACATGGTTTGGGAAAAATAATACAGATTCTAAACAATACATGATAATCATTTGGATGGATGCTTTTTATATTTTCTTTTCCTCTTGGTCAAATATCGGTGCTGTTTCGGTAGAGTTGACAAATAACTCAACCCATAGAGTTCATAAAATCTCGGCCTTTGATTATTTTAAACGGTTAGGATCAAGTGAATCTTTTTATTAGTTATTAATAAGGAAATAAATTATTTTAAGAATAAAAAAAATCAGATACGTATCTTTTTTACGCGCCATCATCTCCTGTTTCATTTCCATCCATGTCATTCGACCACCTCCTCCTAAATTGATACAATTTCGTTCATTTGTTTGTCTTCGATTCCTCTCGATCGTCCCTCCAAACTCTCAATTACTTATGACCATTATTTACCATTTTATTGATGTGTGCAAAAAAAAGCAAATGAATATACTGATTACACTTATTCATGCCATGTAATTTATCCACTCAAAATCTTTCACAAGAACAATATCAACAAAAGCTAATGTGTGAAGTGAAAGCCAAGACTGAACTTTATTAATTTTTCAATGTTTACAGTGGTAGAATGCCTCTTTACAAAAAACCAGAGGCAAACAAAGGTAATGTGTTTTACAGATTGACCATTCAGCTAGACAATGCTATCACACCATTACAACTTGAATTATTTAAGAAAAGATTATAGTAGCATACTGTTAAGCCATGAACATTTGCATGCTAGATTCCTCTCCTTTTCTAGATGCACTGTCATACATATATAATGATTCCTTGAACTCCATTGATCTCTGGTAAGGATCCAAATTGACTAGATAAAATTCAGCTTTATTTTTCCAGCAACTAAACCAGCAAGCCACTCTCAGTGGTTGTCTTATCTTTTGAACACTGATGGAGCACCAGACCTGCAATGAGCCAAACACAAAATTTATGATCATCCAGAATCAAAGACATAAGATTAACAATGCAAAAACCAAAAAACATCAAGTAACCAAGGCCAATCGCAAGGAAAATCCAGGAATAGTTGGCCACTTTCATAACGATCAGATCAATAACAGCTACCGTTCTCTATCAAAATCAAAACCCTAGCGGGAATAAGCACGTTCAGTAAATTTAATTATGCAAATTAAATAGTAGTAATCGCAAGTCTTATTCGCCAGTCATATAAACAGAAAGAAGAAACGATTCACTCAAGAAAGTGGAAATCCCACTGATGCAAAACTAAAAAATCACATTCTGAAACAGTAGAACCACCAAAAAGGAATATTAACAAGGCCCCATGACAGATATAATCGAATGCAGATTCAAGGGGAGCAAAGAACAAGTGTTTGGGCGTCTAGAAGGAAGATTTGTAGAACAATGCCTTCAGTAGATTTGTTTTCCATCAACAAGCCATAATTAAGAAATCCTAAAAGAAAAGACAAACTTTATGCTGATGCAACCCAATAACCCTAATTCAGTAGACTTTTTTCCCCAATCAAAATCTAACAATCTCCACCATAAATCGATACATGTACCTTCAATTAACTATAAAATAATTGAATTTCATGTAAATGCATTGAAATTCATAGAAAGGTAGAGAAAACTAACCTGATGGTAAGCTTTTTCTCTCTCGTTCAATTGTATCTTTGATAAACTAATATCAGAATTTATCAAACAAAGACTAAGAAACTGAGAAATTGGAGGGACAATTGGGAGCCGATCGAGGATGAACAAACGAACGAAAACTAAGAAATTTGTGGGAGGGGAAGTGGAAGGACAGAGATGAAAGTGAAACAGAGAAGACGGTGGTATACGAGATACGTATCTGATTTTTTATTATTCTTAAAGTAATTTATTCCCTTATAAATAACTAATAAAAAGATTCACTTGATCTTAACCGTTCAAAATAATCAAAGGCTGAAATTTTGTAAACTCTATGGGTAGAGTTATTTGTCAACTCTACCGAAACAGCACCGGTCAAATATGAGTTGTACATTCAAAGGTTCAAATAATTGGCTTATGATTATAGGATATGAATCATTCAACAAAAATAATCATTTCGATAAATTAGTATACGAAGATAGAAACATTTAAATGAGAAGATATTAATTAAAATATTATATCTTTGAAATATATTATTGTGAGTTGTTTAGAAAGAATTTGAAAGATTATTGTATATTTTTTTATTGATTGAGACAAAACAATTGTAAAAGCAATATGATGTTTTGTTCAAGTGATGAACCGAATAAGATGAGGATACAGTTATCAATGTAATCAAAGGTAGTGGCCAATGTCCGTGGGAAATTGAAATGCTCATTACATATATTTTGGCCTCACTTCAGGGCTTCTCGACCTTTTCACTAAGACATGTTGTTAGGGGAGTGTAACGTTGTGGCCGACAAAATTGCTAAGCTAGGCCACAACTTCCCTAACAACACCCTATTGGACAACCTAGAGCTAGCTTCAAGCTCTTATCCGCAAGGATGCTCTAAGACGCCCTCCTTCGTAGGGCTTCCTAATTTTTACCTCATCAAAAAATGGTGTTTTGTTCATTTTTTTAATAAGGCAAGAATTAGGAGATCCCAGCTACGGGGGACGTCCTAGAGCATCCAAACGAACGAGAACATGAAGTTCTGGATGATTCATAATGGAATCGAGCGAAGAGCTATAGCCTGACTTAGCTAATTTATCTGCCACGACATTACACTTTCTATTCACGTGAGTAATTCGAATACAATCAACCTTTGTAGAGAGACAACAATATCTGAAATTATTATATCAGCATCCCACGGACATTTTCCCTGCTTATTTATAGCATTTAAGACGGTCAAGTTATATCCTTCAATTTCCAATTTTCTAATGCCCATATTTTGTGCTCTTATTATTCCTTCTAGTAAGGCTAGCGGTTCAATTTTAGCAACCGAAGCACTACCATATTTCGAGGTTGCCATATCAATGATCTCCGCATTCGAGTCTCTGATAATGATCCAGATGTTGTCGATCCATCCATTAGTTTAGACCCATCAAAATTTAATTTGATATTTCGTTCATGATTGCTCGTAGACCTTGTCAAGGTAAGTCATTTTTTTCTTATTGAGTACTCCGTCCCACATCGGAAATATAAAGAGAACTAAGTCAGTATAAATACCCTTGAAAATCAAACAAACCACCAAAAATAAAGAATTTCTTGTGGAAAATAACTCAAAATGCCTTACCCACAAAAAAAACTATTTGATAGACACATTGTAGTTACCCAGCAGTGTACATCGTGTGACGCAATGGAGGAAGATGCTCCACACATTCCCATTCAATGTTGTGATACCCAAATAATCATAAAATCAATAAACAACAATATATTTTTTAAAATAAAAGACACTGATACTAACAACAAAACCCTAGGGCCAGTGGCGTAGCCAGGAATTATGGCCAGTGGGGGCTAAATTCCTTTGGCTAATTTTTTGTGGCGGTAGAAAAATTCCTGGCAAAGTCAGGAAAAAAAAATTTGTATTTTTTTTTAAAATATTGAAAAAAAATTCTATTTTTCTATATAAAAAACCATTTTAATATATTTTACGTACATAAAAAAATTAATCTGCTTTTTCTGATTAAATAAGCTAGTTTTGATCAAAAAAACCTAATTTTTTACTATATTTTTAAATTATTTTTTTTTTTGAAAATTCCAGTGGGGGCTACAACCCCCGCTGAGCACCATGTAGATCCGCCCCTGCCTAGGGCAATTTATGGATGATATTAGAAGTACACTAACTAATAAAGAAATGGAAACGTTAGCACACGTCTGGTGGAGTATCTAGTACGAGAGAAACCAGAAAATTTTCAAACCAACAAAAGCAATTAGGAACAACAAGATGACTGCATTTATTTAAAAACAAATAGAAAGGTGGAAAGAAGTGGAAAAACTAAGCATAAATAACTACACAAACGACAAGCATGTCAACAATATAAGAAAAATTGAACCTAGACGAAAAACCAAAAATATAAATTGGAAACGGCCCAAAGAAAATTGGATCAAATTAAACTTTGATGGAGCAAAAAATAACCAAGGCCTTTCGATTTTTGGCTATATCCTTGGGTACCCTAAAACTGAGACTATCCGTTACAACTATGGCACGGTGGGACAAACTCTGTCATCGTATCTGAAGCCATGGCTCTTAGGAATGGCATTTGAGAAGCCATAAGAAGAGGGTGTAGGTCGCTAGAGATCGAAGGCGACAATCTTTGCCTGGTGAATGCCATCAACGACAAAGGCATCTACAATGTGGTAGATAGAAATCCTTGTCTCGGGTGTCCACGATCATCTTTTCTAGATTGAAGAGTGGAGCATTGCGCATGTGTTCAGGGAGATCAATCGCATTGCAGATTATTTGACTAAGAAAACTTTCAACCGTTGTGTTGTCATCCCAGTAGAAGATTTAGAACTTGTCGATCTCAACCGTGAGGATGCCCTAGGGCGGGTCCACTCTAATTCCTTTCCGTATCTAAAAAATAAACCCAGCTTTTAGATCAATGAGCTACTAGGTTTTGGGCTGTGAAACCTCTTAAATGGACTGGGCTACACTACACTGAAAATCAGTTTAGGCAATACCATCCCACAAAATACGGGCCCCTAAACTCCCAATTGAAATTACAGTGTACATTCAACAGAGTTAATATACAAATATTAATACGTCGTATCTCTTCGGTTAAAAAATACAGTGTTCCGTATATATTACTCTGCATTGTACTGGATCCGTATTAAGTATGAATGCATTCCGGCTGTCCGACAACTTGGCGTCCGAACATCTCCATCTCGATCTCGATCTGTTTTACAAAACCTATATGTGAAATATGAATTGAATAAAGTAATCTTCATTAATCTGTTTTACCCTGCTACAATTCATGCTTTTGATGGGTTCATAATACGGAGTCTATTATTAGACGTGCTTGTTTAAACAGTTCGCTCAACCGTAGGACGTTAATTAAACGGAATTTGATGGAGTGACAACAATTAAATAAAGTTGTAATCGAGAGAGGCTATATAACTAGAGCGACCAAAAAGGGTCCATAATTTGATATTAGTTCACTTTATTTTATTTTTTGGTAGAAATTTGATATTAATTCACTACATATAACCTTGAGCTTAGATTGTCAACTTTGCTGTTTGGGACTATGCATTTTAGAATGTCAATTAGATGAAAACTGAAAAGGACTCATTACCGAACAAGAGCTAAATCACCTCCAATTACGGGTAGAGACCGCCGTGTACTGGTTTTGTACGTGTTAATATCATGAAAGATTTATTAAGTGGCCCAACATGAACAGTGCTGCTATTAAATAATGTTACTCCATTGTACGGTTGCATAGGGTTGCACAGTGAACAATAAAAGTCAAAGAAAACAGAGAAATGCATGGGAAGCCATAATTACGCATCAGAAGAGACGGAGACCGCAAAGACTGTTGCGGTAGAAATTCATAGAGTTATACTGTACTGTAGAAGATAATAATAATATTATATTGCTCTCAAATGGGGTTTACAAAAAGCATTTTCATCTCCCCCGTTGGAGCTCGGTGAGGCCGGATTACAAACTGGTGACAAAAGAAGTAAATAAATTTAAGAATGGAACTATAGGCCAAACATTCTATTAAGGCATTCGGCCTACAGCTACAAATAAGATGGACATTAATTAGCTAAATAATTGATTCATACTGGCAGCAGCTGCAAGGGTGGTAATTGGTAAATAGTGAAGAAAGAGAAAGGGAATTGGGGAATTGGGAATTTGGGGATTTTAGTGGCAGAGGGTGTAAATAAGGATAGGGATCAAGGGCATTTGGGTCCGCCTTCCTTGGTCTTCCAGTTGTTGTAGCAAGGGCAGACCTGCTTGTTGCCGTAGTAGCCAGGGGGAACGCAGAGGCACTTGTTGCAGCACTTGTTGCAGAACAAGATGCACGCGTTGTGGTACTGCGTCTTCCCACACCGCCGATCGCATTGCTTCCCACATTCTGCACCATTCGCATTCAACCATTCCACTCACATTATGTAGCAGTATAGGTAAGCTATACATTGAATCAATTAATTGCTCAACAACGTACTAGATAGACTACTTACGGGATTTGGGGACGCTGCCGGGCGCGCCAGGCCCAGATCGGCCTCGGGCCAAAGCCTGGGAAGCGAGCATGGAGAAGGCGATGAGACTCAGCAGGAGGAGAGCGGCAACCTTCGCCATCGCTTCTTTCTTGATTTCTTGCTTCTTTGCTACTTTTGCTTGATTTAAGGGACAGTTGAGTTGAGTTGAGAGAGAGTGGTGGGTTGGAATTGGTTTGGGAGTTGAGCAAGAATGGATGCCTTTTTATAGCCTCCTCGTCTTTAATAACTTATGCAACTTCCCTTCATCCTATTTCTTTTTTAAAGTTTATTTTAAAATGAAACAAGATCTAAAAACGCTTTAGCACCGCGAGAGCCTTCTGCCAGCTTTTCCCCGTTGTCTCAATTTTGCCCTTCTGGGGCCCACTATGTTTACTTTTTACTTTTTCTTGGGTCAGATTTTCTTACCATTGACAGTGGTGGGGATGTATTTTAACATGTTTGAGGATTTTACTACTTAAATACATCTCCCCATAAGAAAAGTGTGATCAACAATGCCCACAATCCATTTTTCAAACGTTCACGCACTGTTAAACATTATGCCTTGTTATATTCGTGGCTTAAAATTAATTTCTGGGTAAAAAATTGTTACGTTAAAGGAGTTCTTTTTTTTTTTTCAAAAGCACTGCTCATTGGAGGTTTTTTTTTGTGTGTTAGTGTGTGTGAGACATGGGATGTGATTTATGAGGTCATTCATCCTGGCGGTGGTTATTCCCCATCCATGTTTTCCCTTAAAAAATAGTATTCCATGTTTTCACAAGACGTACACTCCTCCTTAATTCACTCAAATTTTGATATCCGGAAGAAGGAGGAAAAATCCTACATTTATCATCTCTTGTGATTCGGTCCAGCGTACTGCCCTGGTCGACGATGCAAATCAACGGCCCACCTTCATTCCTATCCTAATCCTAAATTCATTACAGTCTATATGATTGAAGAGTATTGTGTGCTTCTTTTTTAATTGGCAAAGGGCAAATCAGGTTCAAAATTTCTATGGGCCGTGGAAATGTTCAGTTGTTCACTGTTTATGAAATGTTTCAATTTTTAAAAAATATTTAGGGGATAGAGGACTCAAAATGAAAACTTCATTCAATACATTCAGATCTGATAGTAGAAATATCTAGGATGCATAGAAAAATGTAGAGGTGCCTAAAATAATACCCCTAAAGGAAAAAAAAATAAAAAGGGGAATGTAATAATTGAAGAGCATGTGCAAGTCCCCAACGGCCCAACGTCTTCCTGAACCAACCCACATGCATCCTAACATGACCCTAAAAGTTGCCTTGAAATTGCGGCCTCCATTTTTCCGAAATTTTATATGCATACATTCGGAAAGTCGTGACAACTCTCTACTATACATTTTACATTACATTATGCGCTTCTCCATCATTCATTTAATTAATTATTCCATCAAAAGGCAGAATTTGCAAAGAATGCATCCATTGTCCAGACTGGTAATTTCGTCCTACTGGAATGCACCTCGTGTGTATAGTTAAGCACCGTCGCTTAATTGTATAATACGTAACGTTAGTAAGTCGTCAATTTACAGTTACACCCAAAGAAATGAAGTGATTAAGTATGATTTCAAACAAATCATATACGGAGGATGTAAAGTGTCACATGTGCGGTCAATTCTCGGTTATGCCAATGACCCATATATCACTAGCTATGTTCTTTAATTTGTTCAACTGATAAAAAGTTGATGTTTTATTATGAGTGCTTGAAGTGATCTTGATTACGAGGATACGGTATTATTTCATGTGACAAGATTCTGAACCAAAACAATATCCATAAGTGCCGATGCTTAATGTTTTAATGTTTGAGGCAATATTTTTTATTGAATGTGTTCAAAGTATACCTACTTTTTAATAACTTGCAAATCAATAGATGCATTTTTTTAATTATACTCCGTATTGTAAATTTGTAAACGACGTATAGAGTATTTTAAAAAAGATATACTTTGAAGAAACTCGTGTGCACATTCAAGAAAAATGAATGAAGATGCTGATCATTTAACGCAATTTGAGGATCGGATAGAGAGAGAACATGGGCCACTTGAGTGATCGGGGCCAGTTGCCCGGATTTAGTGTCATTTTTCTCTCTATGTTTTTATTTATTTGAGATTTGGGATAATTTTAATCAGTTCAATTTGCCTAATCATACTCTCTATTGTACTCTTTTGTTTTAATTAATTATAAAATATTTTTAAATATATTACTAATGCTTAATTAAGTTTCTTTTTTAATTTAATTTGAAAATTAATCGACCAATCACGTCGTATGAGAGTATAGAATGGGGTATATTTAGGAAATAGAAAATTTGATTTGAATTTTAATGAGGATGAATCAATACAATCGTGCGGCCTTTTCCACCCCTCGAAATAAAACATGGGTCTCATTAATGTATGTTGATATAGAGTTTGGTTCAAATGTAACAACTCTTATTCTAAAACGTTAAACACATTCATTTTTATAGTTTTGTTCAATTTAGCCTCTAATATCACAAAAACTTTTCGGAAATTATAATATTTTCACAAAGCCACGTATAATTTAAAAATTACATAAACCTACCCATATCATCGGCTTTCCTTTGATATAACCGTCAATAAATCTTTTTTGCAAATATCAAATTTTAACTATAAGCTCATACTATAGTTACTAGTTAGTGTACGTGTGTCAAACTCGGATCTTGTGTTACTATTCTCGTGTAACAAAATCTACACAAATTTATACGCACCTTCCATTCCAATACGTACGTACCGCAAAATATGGTTTTCTTTGTTAATGTTTACCTATGCTACAGATATCGTGAATATACATGTTAGTCTTTATTATAGATTGTGAAGTTGCGTTTATAAATTACTGGTGGATCGGAGTTACTTGAGTTGGTCTAAATATTGGAATTTTTTTCCACTATAGGCTCATAATTGTTTTTATTTCTGAACATAGGCGGCTGGATATGTGGGTTAGGAGCAAAGTCGTTGTATCAAAAAGCGACTTTGTCGATGTGTTATAGTTAATCGCTGGGTTAGACAACGACTTACCCTACGTGGCAATTGTTTGAAATTGGGTAAAAGAGTAAGTCGCTGAATGAGTAGCTGGGTGACCCTATGTGGCTTATAATTCCTTGCTCATGAGAGATTTTTCCTTAAATTTGCTTAAATATACATTAAATAGCTTTGACCATCTAACCAACTTTATTTGACCCTCTTGATCAACAACCTTCTTCCCTTTTCTCGTGTATCTACCTAATATATTATAAAGCAGAACTATGTCGCCACGTGATATTTTTTGAATAAAATAATATTACCTTTTTTAATGATAAATATTATAATTATTTGTATCATTCTTTTTGTATATTCATTTTTTTATAATATAATAACTTGATCTATAAATTGATATTTGTATGCCTTTTTTTTATCTTATAACAAGATTTGGGATCCAAGTATATAAATTTTTTTATCTATATGTTGATAATAACTTGATCTACTATTTTTTATATTAATTTTATGTATAATAACTTTTTATCTTTTAACAAGACTCGGGCTTCAAGTATATAATTTTTTATCTATATGTTGATAAAATATGCGGCACAATCTTAACGATTTTTTTATAATTATAGATTATTAATATTAAGTTTATATCCATAATTATGAAAAATATAAATTAGTACATAATTTAATATCTCAATTATGAAATAGATAACTTTTATATTTATAAGTATGAAATATGAACCACATTTTAAATTATGATTTTATATATTAAATTTTCATATTTTTATATAATTACTATATACTAAAGCGGAGGTTGAAATAATATTTAAAATGGGCTCATGTAAATCACATTATTCATCTTTTTTAAATAAATTTGATTGGTGGAAATTAGTTATATATATATATACTCTAATCAATATATTTGTTTTATTTTTGGATAGGATAATTTTTAAAATAAGGTACACATAGTTTTTTAAAAAACTTCGCTTGGATTAATTTTTAATAATTATATTTGAAATTAATAGTTTGTTAGATAAAATATGTATATTTTTTTAAATATCCTTTTCCATATCAATTTAATTAAAATTTAACAATAAATAATATAATAATATTATAAAATCTCGTGTAGGGTACTTGAACTAAGACTAGTTAGATAGTATGATATTGCATGTGAATAAATAGATATTATATAATAAATTAATAAATTTTATTAAAAAAACTTCTATAATAGAAATATGTAATGTAGAAGGTTTTAGCCTAAAAGTCGATATATAATAAAAATATGTAGTGTTAAATGTTAATCAATCATGTGACCTTCGTATTATATAATGTAGGAAATCGATACTCAAATGAACAAAGAAAAAAGAGAGAATGGTGCAGCAACTTGTGGTTGTTTTTAAGAAAAATTGCAAGTGGAAAAGTCGCTTTCTGATATGGCGACTTTACTCTAACCCAAAAATACAGCCTATGTGCAGAAATACTATTTGAATGAGCCTATTTTGAAAAATAAAAACAATTACGAGCCTATAGTGGAAAAAAATTCTAAATATTGAGTACTTATTGAATTCTTGATGGATATATTTCTCATATAAAGTGAATTTTTCTACTTGAATGTGCTGGCTAGTTTCAATATTTTGATGCACCCTTAGAAACTAGAATGAATCTTTCAAGACAAGATTTAGAGCTCGTTGTGAAAGTGATAGGGCATAATGTGAATTTCTTGATGGGTAGTTTGTTGTTGACAATTACTTTGTTTATTCTATGTGCTCCCCGTTCGCCTCCTTGTGGTTTAACTTATTGCCCTGTGCTAAACACCAATTTATTGTTACTATTTTTGTTGCAGTGATTTTGTGATCATTTGGAAGCTCTCTTTTATGCTCTAATCAAATATCCTGCTTTCTTTGCCTTTTAGAAGTTTTTTCGTTCAGTTGAAATAGTATTATCAAATGTAAGTAGGGTACATAAAACCATGTTTGCATCTGTAATTTTATATTAATTGGAAGCGAAGTCTTCTTGCCAATCATACCCTTTATGTTTATTAATTATTATAGTTTTGAATAAAAATATCGATCATCATGTTTCAGAAAACAAATAAAAGAGCTACCTGCACATTTGTGCAATTTTGGATCTTGACGATCCATACTGCACCTGATTATTTCTGTTTATTGATTACAAACTTGTATCCTATTTATACAAAATTCTGTTACCATATAAGAAAACTGATCAAGTACTACAAATTTTTTAGAGGCGTTCTAGCGTCTTTATATAAGTCGAAATTTCAAGAGTAATTATATTCTAGGTTTAGGGTGACCGCGTACCTGGTACCCGGCATCATCACACCGGACGATATGATCATTACCATCTAAAAAGGAGACGCTTCTGATACAAATACTTCCACTTTCCTCATCTCGTAGGGGATGGTGTTCTAACCCCAAAAGTTTCAAGAACGTACCACTGAAATTGGGATTTATGTTATAAATCCTAGTCCAGGATTCTTCAATGCCATATTCCATCGACCATCATCATTCAAACATCAACTCCAACAACTACGCGCGACGAAAATAGACTGTAGCACATAATAATAGCAAGATGATCATGCAACGTGAAAATCCTTCATGCCGTAGTAGTCGTATTAATTAGTTGGCGGGCAACCTATTAACTTAAACGCTTCATCAGCAAAATGAAAGGACAACACGAAAGGATCAACCCTCGCCTCTTACAATCCAATGTCCGCATCCCTCAAGAAAAATGCTCATAAAAAAGATATATTTGTCTTCAAAATAATATTAAGTATTGACATATCATACATAAGATATATTTCTCTTGCGATTTTTTATTTTTTATTTGTGATCATAGCAAAAATAAGTAAATATTTTTATCTTATCTTATATAGCAATAATAAGGAAATATTATTTTATTTATTTTGTTTATGTTCTTTCCAAAGACAACACATTTATATTAATTCTACTATTTGTATAGTTTTTTTTATTATAAATTAAATTCTACATCTAAAAGACATTCTTAATAGTAGTTCCCATTGTAGGTTTCTTCATGTCGCGGACTTTCGAGAAAAAATTCAACTCGTGAATTTTGCTCAAGTTTAAAACAATCATAACATCATATTCTAACATAAAAACATCCTAATTCCTAAATCAAATTAAACTCTTAACCGTAGCTTTAAAATATAATTCTATCTTAGACAACAACCTTAACATATTTACTTATTTGTAACAACAATTCTAAAAAGTCATTTTAACTTCTTTTTTTTAATTAAGTCGATCAATTTATTATTTAATTAATTGATAGAAACAAGATCCATTGTAGGTTGTAGACCAACAATGCACAGATTGGTCTGTGCTTAGGAATTAAGTAGGAGAGACAACAAGGAGATGTGTATACACATTTTATACCACCTTCACATCTGACAATCTGCAGAAATCTCTGATTCACACTTATTTTGATCTTCATTTAACTAGCTAGTAGTGAGAGAGCTACGATCATGAAACAAAACAACCACTACTTTAATTATGTGAATGGAATATTCTTGATCCACATGATCAAATATGTACAATAAGATAATAAACTCAAATTCAAACTCAAACTCAAACTCGAGGAAAATAGCTAAAGTAGGTAATCCCTCACTTTTTGTTGAGAGTTATCCCATATGGGAAACTTGAGACTATGAATGCTTAGTATATAACACAATGAGCTACTCCACCCATTGTCATATGGTTTTGGGTTGGAACCTCATTGGATTTGTATGCTAGACCCGTTACACGCACGACCCCCAGATTATCGGCCCACCGGACTTTATCAATTTTTCTCCTCCTAACCAACCTATGTAAGATTAGGGCCGGGGATCCATAGAAATTGGATTTGACATTCACCAAAATAAAAACAATCAAATTTCTACATGGAATCAAATAATATGCATCATCCAATAGCATCAATGAGATCGATTGTAATCCGGTAATTTTTGTTTCTGTGGACAAGTTTTTACGTTTCAAAACTAATTGAGGACCCACTTGAATGTGGATGGCCACAGAAGGTTTAGAGGATCGGTTAACTTCAGGATCTTGCGGAATTAGTCGGATACTAGTAACTTCGGATACTCACATAAATTTTTAAAATCTCTTAATTAGTCTTACATACAACCAATCAACCCCCTTGTCTGGTGGACCGATAAACGGGTTACGAAGAGACATGCGTACGAGTACTGTTGGATTAGTGTTAGGTAGCTAACACTGAAACAATGGTTTCTCTATTCGAGAAATCGAAGTTTTGATAATGACAAAAAGATGGAACTAATTTCCTTTACAAGTGATCTCAGGAAAGATACAGATTTACAGCAAAAGCAAGGGAAACATTTCCCATGACGCCATTTGAGTACGTGGCAAAAGAATTAAATGATAATAAAGACTTTTCACTATATCTTGGGCGGCAAGCCAAGTTCCGAATAACAAGAGATGCAAAAGGGTACGCTAGTCTTTTTAAATAGTATCGTACTCCCCAAGACAAGAAGGGTAAAGGCGTCAAAGCTAAAAGTGGAAACCTCTATAAATAGTATGCGACGCCGCTAGATCATTTCAAGCTCTCGAATGCAAAAACAAAAGATCTAAAAGGGAAAGTGAGAAAGTGAGAGCGCGAGCTTATCCAGTGAAGACGACGATCCAGAATTCGAAAAAGGAAGTTCCGTGACTAAGCGATGGAGACTGCGTGAAGATGGCCATCAACTTGGAGAGTTGGTTCCTGTGCTAAAGGGAACTGCACACGAACGAGTAAGGTTCACTATCTATATTTCGCTGCGTAAGGAAACTATCACTGGAATAGTTTCCGAACTTGTCTTACTAACACAGATCTACGATCCTACAAGTACACATGAGAATATAACTTCGCATATAAGTTTAATAAATTTTATTTTAAAATTAATGGACAACAAAAGGAGTTCACAAACCCTTCCTATTGAACTTAATTTCATTGATGTGAGACTATCAGAAAAATAGTTTACAAGTATTCTTAGCCTATCAAACACAATTAAGGCCTTTTTCAGAATGACTAGCTAAAATTATACTTTTAGTTGATAAACCCTATCAAAGTAAAGCACATATCCTAAGACAAGAATTTAATGATATAGTATAGTTTCTTATTGTTTATTAATATAAATAAAGGGCAACACTAGGAGACCTCCAAATATATAAAGACAAGAATCATGTAAGATCTCAGGCATCTGAACTACGGTTTGTAATTTCCAAGGCTCTGAAGCCCAATCTATTCTAATTGGGCTTCTAGAAAAATCTCAGGCATCTGAACGGCCCATCCAACAATTTTGACACCTCTTTATTTTTTATTTTTGTTTTTGGTAGAGATTGCAACACCACTTATTCTTCTTCTTATTAACACATGTAAGAAAAATCCCAATAGTTCATCAACTCATCAGGCAATACAGGTGAGATAGGACAAACGTACCGACAATGACATACATGGAGATTGAGAATCACACATTGGAGTAGGTAATTTTATGCTTATACATGTAGTCAAAATTTAATAAAGCGTGATAAAGCACATATCAAGGACATTAATATGCGCGTGACAAGGACAAGATATGTAACCATAGTAAATTACGGAGCAATAAGTTGTTGCTCCATGGTCCTGCGCGGTTCTTGCGGAGGCCCGCAAAAGGGATTGTGGTGGTTCAGGTGGTAAGCGGTCTGCTCCACATTTATAAGGTCCGAGGTTTAACTCCAATGGATGTAAAAAATTCTCCTTGGGAGACTCACTCGTCAAAGATAGATGCATGACCCGGGTCGAACTAGATGTAACCAAGACTAAGCCCTGGTGAACCAGTAGACAACCAAAAAAAAGATTGTGCATTACCCGACAAAATGAGTCAATAGTTCCGAATATATAGCAAGGAATGTGCATGACCGATGGAGGGAGAAGATGATAGTGATAGACAATTAGTTGAGTTTTTTTTTCTCTTGGATCTTTCAGGCGTATCCCTCACATGTCAGGATAGAGATCGAGAGATACTCTCAGTCTCCCATCTTGACCCATAGATTCCATTAGAACGGAACTCTACTAGATTAATTTTTTTTTTGATTAGGAAAGGAATTAGGGTGACCACTAACAAGCTAGTGGTCTCCCTAGAGCATCCTGGCGGATGAGGGTACGAAGGCCCAAATCAGCTGCAAGTGGGACGGAGGAGACGCTCCTAAACGATCCAGCGATGAAGTCCGCCACAGAATTGCACTCCCGAACGACGTGAGCGATGCACCAATCCTGGAAACGAGCTAACAAGCAATGGATATCCGCACGCAGCATCTCAATCTCCCACGGGCAGCGCCAGTCACCGAGCACGACATTGACCAGCTGCAAATTATCGCCTTCAATCTGGATCCGGGGAATGCCACGTCTGGTGGCCTCGAGAAGTCCCTGGCGCAAGGCGATGGTCTCGGACATCAGAACGGACTGTCGACCAATCAGTCCTCCTTCAAAGTGGATGGGGGAGCCACCAGAGTCCCTGAGGATGAACCCGAATGAAGCCACTCCATCTGCATTAATTGCACCATCAAAATTCAATTTAATAAAATTCCTTTTGGGTTTTTCCCATTTGCTTTGCTTTCTCCCACCGCGGCCCCGTACATTATGGTTACGGGGACCGGAGGAGGCAGCGGAATCAACAAGTTTCCAGTCTTTAATCTGGTTTCGGACAAACTCAACGATTTGATCGGCATTGGTCAAGTTAATGCCGACATTACCGTCAAAGACTCTCTTGTTCCTCGAGAACCAAACGCTCCACCAGATGTTAGTGAGGAGTTCAAATTCCTCTTTGGTTGTCTTATTCTTAATTTCCTCTAGAAACTCATGTGGTTTTCTCCCGTCCTGGGGAACTTGATCGGTGATCCCCCGTAATTTTGGGTCTAATGAGTTAAGGGTTGCCTTTGTGAGAGGGCAAGAAAGTAACACATGGAACGTGTCCTCCTCCGTGCAGTTACATGCCTCACAGCCTTGTGTTACCGGAATGTGGTTCGTTGCAAGCCTGGTTTTCGTTGGTAGACCGTTACGGGCTACTTTCCACATGAAATTCTTCATTTTAGGAGGGATATTTAGTCGGTTTATCCATTCTAAGTTAATTTTGGGTTCTCCTTTTGATTGGTGGAGCCACTGCATGGCGGAGTGGGTGGAGTACCACCCGTTTTTACTTGGTTGCCAGTACAATCTGTCAGGTAATTTGTTAATGGGATTGATAATTTTGGATATGCTGTCGAGGTCATCCGCTGAGACGACCTCAGCCAACTTCTCCGTGTTCCATGAGTTATCTTCCCGGAGGTATGCCTCTACATGTTCCTCCCAGTCAATAAGGGTTTCAACTTCGGGTTTTGGGTTAAGGGAACCATTGTCGGTCCAATTATCTTTCCAAAATCGGATGGTTTTACCATCTCCCACTTGCCAGATTAGGCCTTTTACGAAGAGGTCTCTTAGGCCAACAAGTTTAGCCCATTGCCAGGATGTGTTTTGTTTTCTCTTATAGTTTAGGATGCTTTCTGATTTGAGGTATTTTTCAGTCACTATCTTGACCCAAATGTTGTCTGGCTCCGCTAGGATCTTCAAAAGCAGCTTCATTTGAAGTGCTTGGTTCATTTCGGCTGCCTTAGCAATTCCTAACCCACCATGGGAGGGGGGGCGACATATGGAATTCCAGCTAATAAGAGGCTTATAGTTGTTTTCTTTGTTTCAAAAGAAGTTTTTGTTAATCCGATCAAGTTCTTTCAAAGTTGCTTGTGGTAGTAGGAACGATTGCATAATGTAGTTTGGTTGTGCAGATAGGTTTGCTTTGATTAGAGTTTTCCGCCCTTCTTGCGAAAGGGCGTTGGCTTTCCATTTTGCTAGTTGGGATTTGGTTCGTAAAACTATCGGTTTAAAAGTATTTTGGGTTACTCTCCCGTTAATTATCGGACATCCTAGGTATTTGTCAAGTGAAACGGTGTTTGTTATTTGTAGTATTTGTTTTATCTGTTCCTTTGTGTTATTGTTAGTGTTTTTGGTCACTTGGAAAGCGGATTTATGGAAGTTGACTTTCTGTCCGGATATTTGACAATAGTCTTCAATAATGTCCTTAATCTTTTTACATAATTGACCGTTAGCTTTAGCAAAGATGATGATATCATCTGCAAAAGCCAGGAAAGGGATTTTTGTTGTTGAATATCTATCCACAATCGACACCAAACTTAGATTCCTACTTGTCCATTAGAACCTGGAAGTTTGACTTAAGGAGTTTATATTACAATTTTTATATAATGTACATTTGGTCAGATAAAAAAAAATATAATGTACATTTGGCAATTCTTGATTTTAGAAACTAATTCTTAAAAAAATATAAATAATTTATAAATAATTATAAAAAATTAAATTACCTAATTAAAATTTTCTAATTGAAAATTATTCCGTGTGTTCATAGGGCACCTTATAAACAAATTATTTTAGAAACTAACTCAAGTACTAGTTGTTCCGACCTCAATGGTAGCGGTGGAGCAAAATTTTAGTCAAGATGGCCACATCCTAGACGATAGGATATCAAGATTGGCGTCCGATGCATTGGAAGCTCAAGTTTGTGTTGATGATTGGAAGTGAGCAGAGTTTAGATCACAATTAATGAACTATACGTAGTCACCAGATGATGTACTGGATGGCAACGACACACGTTGGGCTTCTTCTACCGGGTCCGCCGGATCGTCTTAGCTAGGTAGGTAACCAAGTGGGATTCCGTATCGAAGGTAAGAGAACTACATGTGTTTTGATTCCTCTATGACCTTGAGAGGATACATGGACAACTTAATATCAAGTCAAATTAAACATTCTTTTCCCGTCACTTCTCTTCCTAAAGGGTGAAATCGGAATTGACTAAACGATTATTTTTAAAGAAATTGCCGTTGAAACAGCAGCCATGACCGCGATTCCAAAACAGCGCTCGCAGATCGATTTGCGTTCTGTCCAAAGAAAAGGAAAATCGTGACTGCAGTTAGTCACTGTTTTTCATTTCCAACGACTGTTTTTTTCTTTTGAACGGTCGAAACCGAACTGAAACCGACGGAAACCGGTAAACACCAGAACCGAACCGGACAAGGAGTTAGCGGGTCCCGATTCTAGTTCCATTGATTTCGGAACCGGACCCATGACTAGCAATATCATATAATTTGGCGAGTTTTGATTATAGTTAATTTTGCTCAATAGCACTCCAAGATAGTCAATCATGCATACATTGATGCATGTTATATAAAAACCAGTCAATCCCACGCAACCTAGACCGTTAAGCCTCTCACCTAATTTGAACAGCAAGCTAAATAAAACTCCTACCAATAAAGCTTGTTGCCAAACATTCCCTAAGCTCTCAAATTTTCCAACGAGTACGAGAGAGTACATGGTAATATATAGTTATACAGTGCTTCATTGAATCGTTTAACAGTAATCCTGTTCATTAACTATTATAAGCCAAAATGTTGAGAATATTTCCCATGTACTTGTGTAGATTGCAAGCAAAGAACAAATTAATTTAAATTATTTATATCAGTAGATCGATTGAGTACTACCAATTTCTTATGGCAAACAAGATTAGATATTTGCGGGGGCCATAGAACTGTACGTTCGAGACAAACAACAATATATACAGCAAGTGTGCAACCAATTCAAATTAATGTCATACTGTTTGTTATAAAATGTTAACTCACTCGCTAGACATATCAATCTTACTGCATATAGTACTAGCAATCTAGCATACACGCGGGTTAATTTAGGCTTAATTAAACTAGTACTATGTATTTATGAAGAAAACATTATACAGATTAACGATAGATCGATATTACAAATTATATGCACAAGCCGACTGAGTGATTGATCATCATCCCATTTTTTTTTGTCAAGAGCAATGCCTATAAAAAACTGAAACGAAGACCTCATAATACTAAACTAAAGCTCTAGCCGTTTGATTAAATGCCCGAAAGATGATTAATTTTTTTGATTGATCATCTCTTTGAAAGGTGATTGATTCATTTTTTCTCCACTCTAACATAAAGGTGATTAATTTTATTGCTCCAAGCCTTATTGTGTAATTTTTTTCTAAAAAGATAAGAATTTGGAGCACCAAGCAGACTTGTAGTTTGAGAAGTTGTGAAAAAGGTAGTCATGAACGATTAAGAGGTTCAACATAGGAATCAAACATAAGACGAGCAAAATCGACCAAAGATAGCATAAACCCTTGAAGAGAAAGAGCAAAACGATAGCATTTTAAGTCCGATTGAAATTAAATGGTAGCATTTTCACCTCACTTCACACATGCAAAATAATTGCAGAATAATCGATGTAGACATATTATAACAATTTTTTTTAAAAAAATCATTCAACTGTATCGATTAGAAGAAAACAGGAACAATATTTTAACCCCAATGAAGTTTACAAAAGAAGCACTGTTTAGCAATTCATTTTGTCAAACTTATACATTATTGATCTCAATCAACAACAACAACAAAAAAAAAAAAGTAAAAAAAAAAAACCAGAACCAACCCTCAACTCAAAATTACAACTTTGAATTGTACAATCATCAATCACGAAATTGATCAATTGCGAAGACAATTTACAAATTTCCCAATCAGTTTCCGGCCCAATATGATCCCTCTTTTGTATATATGCATACACTTAAATTTACATCAAACCATATCAAATTATCAACAATCATACATACGATTAAGTCAAAATGATGTCGATCATAATACAATACAATCAATCAACCATAAGAAATATGTATATGGGATGAGGATCACTCACAAGAAGCATCTACAACTTCCTCCTCTTTCCGGTGGAAGTTCCGGTGACAGCCACAAGCCGCGCACACAAAAGCATCTCCGGATCCTTCTTGGCCGCTCGCCATGAATTCTCTGCATCCGTCCACAGCGTACCCCCCTGCACCCGCGGCATGGTTCTTCTGGCACTCTCCGTATCTCACCGTTCGTACATCCGACATGCTCGCGTGGCTCGATCGTCGCGACACATCCGATCTCTTCACCACAACTTGCCTCTTTTTCATCCTCTATCAATTGATTAGTTAATTCCCCAACTAATCATCAAAAACCTATCACTTAAAGTACCTGCCTAGCTAGCTATTAGCTAGATTTCACCCTTTTTAATGGATTAATTAAGCAAGGATTGATGTTGAGATTGTGAAGTTTTTTAAATCAAGAGAATCTTATATATAGATAGAAATAGGTAAGTGGGCAACAAAAATGGAGGAACAAGGAAGGTTGATGGAATAATATTTTTCTCAAAAAGAGAGAAAAAGCAAAGACAAGATAGGTTTGAGCTAGAATTATTGTATTTTTGGCATGGGGTAGAAATTTTTTTTGAAGTGGGTGGGAAGTTGTGTTGATGTGAAAACCCTAACCCTAGTATGGTGGTGGCTATTTTGTACAGTTTTAGGAATAGCTCACCAATCAGCAATCAACATTGACTACTCAACATACATATATATGGTGACTTTCATTGGCCGGCCGGCCTCATGATTTTTTTTGGGTGGGTCAAAATCTGTATATCTTATAATATGTAATATATTTTTAATCACGAACTTTATTGGTTAGTGATTTTTAAGGGATGGTGACAAGTCGGTCTTATGATTACTGGCCACGTAAACCCCGCATCTTTATGATAATTGCGGTCCATGAAATTAAACAAGGCCCCCTTACGATTGCCAATATAAGCTAGCGTGTATATATATATATATACATACACTAGCAATAAGCCGCGCGTTGCGCGGCAATTATAAGACGGGGACTTAAGTCGATCACGCTTTTGCAGGAATATATATCCCGAGATTACTTAAGAGCTAAAAAATGCCGACACGAATTTCGAGAAAAAATAAAATATCAAAATTATTACTGTACGAGCTTACTTCACATCTAAATTGTTTTATTACGTATACGAGCTTACTTCACAGCTAAGAAACAAACTTATCCGAGATTGCTTACAAGCGAAGTAAATTGGACACGTTATTCGAGACAAGTCAAAATTAACCATTTACATCCAAATATCACTTAAGTCGATCACGCTTTTCCAGGAATATATATCCCGAGATTACTTAAGAGCTAAGAAATACCGACACGAATTTCGAGAAAAAACAAAATATCAAAATTATTACTGTACGAGCTTACTTCACAGCTAAGAAACAAACTTATCCGAGATTGCTTACAAGCGAAGTAAATTGGACACGTTATTCGAGACAAGTCAAAATTAACCATTTACACCCAAATATCACTTAAGTCGATCACGCTTTTCAAGGAATATATATCCCGAGATTACTTAAGAGATAAGAAATGTCGAAACGAATTTCGAAAAACATTAAAATATCAAAATTATTACGGTACGAGCTTTCTTCACAGCTAAGAAACAAACTTATCTGAGCTTGCTTACAAGCGAAGTAACTTCGATACGTTTTTCGAGACATGTCAAAAATAAACATTTACATCCAAATATAACTTAAGTTGATCACGCTTTTCCAGAAAAATATATATCCCGAGATTACTTAAGAGGTAAGAAAGACCGACACGAAGTTCGAGGAACATTAAAATAACAAAAGTATTCTTGATAAATAATGAATTAATAACAACCGCACGATAGTAATTTTAGCAAAAACTGTAAAATAAACGGTTGGGAATTAAAAGTTAACGGTGCTTTTATAGTAGTATAGAAGTATAGATATAGATATAGATATAGATATAGATATAGATATAGAAGTATAGATATAAATATGTTACTAGTTGTACCCGTCGTACCATGTACGACTACGATTCGATATTTTATAGACATTATAAATAGCAAATTAATAAATATAAATTTAATATAAATTTTAATATAAGTAATTTATTGCTTGTAAAATGTATAATTTTATAATCAAATATTATATTATTCATATTTTATTACTTTTTATGTACACAAATTTAGAGATTATCAAATATTTCAATATATCTATCAAATATTATATCACCTATTTTTATTATTATAAAAGAATATATATATATATATACATATTCGTGAAAAGATATTATGTTATAAGATAAAAGATATTTATATTTATTTTAAAATATTTTAAATTTGTTATCTTTAATTTTAAATATATGTATAAGGAAGTTTACAAAAGAGGTATTGTTATACTAAATAGATATTTGTTTGATGTTAAAGATAGATTTAAATAGTTAGAAAAGAATTTAATAGAAAAAAGTTAAAATATTAGAAATAAAAATTAATTTTATAAATATGAGGTGGGGCCAAAATCGTTTTGGTTGTTCGAAAAGGAACAATTTTAATATATAATTATAGATGGGTCACGAATATGAATCTTCCTCAATATTCTTATATTCATAGGTGTATGTATGTATGTATATAGAGCTGGTGTTTCTTATGAATTACAATATTAAATGAGGGTGACCCCGTTAGTTTTAATTAATTGTATGCTTGTAATGAGAACATATATATATATATATAAATAGTTTTGTGAGATAAGGCTAGGTATGTATTAGCTCATGATTGTAGTAAGGGTATATAGCAAGGGTAATTTGGGCTAAATAAGTTGATCAAATTAAGAAGCATGTATTTATAGGGAACGCTCAAGTTAAACGACTCTTATGGTGACATGTGAGTCATCATAAACATTAACTGTTATTTATATATAAGTGGTTTATTAATCATATTTACTTATTTTATTATTCATATATACATGATTTTTTTATTTATGTGTGTTTTCTTATTTATATATGCGTGATTTATTTTTAATATATAAAATATTTGAATATATCTACAATATAGTATATGAACATGATCGAAGACATAGGGCTTTATATATACACATAATATTGTACAATTGATGTTTGAATATAAATACCAATTAATTTGAATATACATACTATTGCATATTCAGTATTCACACATGGTTAAATTGAATATGCTCTAATAACATGATGAATACTCATGTATCCTTGACCCGCCGTAAATGTTTTTTTTTTTTTTTACTAAAGCATAGATCTATATATTTTTTATATAGCGTGCAAGAAAGAACAATTATTGATAAGGAGAGTATTGGCAGCCCTACAAAAAGAAGGGATGAGGGCTGTTTGAAATGATTGAGTAACAAACCTACAAAATTAAAAGACATCAATCGAGTCGGACGAAAGATGAAAGAAATTGCTAGACGACCACCAATTTGATGCCCGGCCAATATTCATATGAAATATTAATATTATTATCTTGATTAATTCGATCTGGTGGAATTATTCAGAGTTTTTTTTTTTGAATTGTTACAAGAAGTTTTCGATCTAGCCCCAACAGGAAGTCCCTTTTGAAAGCAAAGCTTTATTGATTAATCAATTAAGGAGCATCGAATTCATTAACTACTTTTATAAGGAAGAACGTTACATCTCGATCAGTATTAACGGTCGACAGATCCAACACATTTGGTACAAGTTGGTGGGCACCTCCATGTGTTGTTTTAGTAACATGTACCCAAGTTTTAATCTTTGTCTGTTAAGTGTATACCCTACATGAGAAAATAGAATTAAAATGACCTATTATATAACCTAGGGAGTTATTCCTCCCACTATTATATGATTATGGGTTGGAACCTCATTGAGTTGGTATACTAGGCTTGTAACTGCACGACTCTCAGATCGTTGGCCCATCGGGCTTTATCATGTAATCAGAGCAGATTTCGGTATGATTTCATTTCCTAGAATTTTCGGGCTTGCCGACTTCATGGGACCGTTCAGGCAGTCCGCCCAATAAAAGAGTGACCGAGTCCCAAAATTGGCGGTTCGCGAGCCTTGAGGAGTTGTTCAGACTTGTCGGCCTTATGAGCATATTCAAGCAACCCGCCCCATACAAGAGTTGCCGATCCAATTATGACGGTTCGCTAAGTCTTGAGGGATTATTTCCAAGTGCCAATTGGCCCATGTAGTTGCACTTGAAGGAGCGTGTTAAGTGTATACCATATGATTTTGGGTTAGAATCATATTAGACTTATATGCAAGGTTCTTTACCAGACTTTATCAGTGTCCATATATATATTCATCGAGAGAAAGAAAAGTTCATGTTTGCATTTGCACGACTTCCAAATTGTCGGACTATCAGACCTTATCAGTGTCCATATATATATATTCATCGAGAGCAAGAAAAGTTCATGTTTTCATTCTCCCTTTACATATACTTTACCCATGGATAAAAACTTTGGCAAAAACACAAATGAAGGGGAAAAAGAGAATAAAATCTTGCACATAGATTTTTGTCTTGACATGAGATACCCAAAATTTACATACGTACTAAAAACTTAACACGTACGTATGGGTCCTAGTTGTAGCATAAAGAGTGATCAAGATGGGGTGTGTCAACTAACTATTGTCTAAATTTATATATGCCGCTGGTTTTCATATATTTAATTGGATATTGCATGATTGACCTAATTGATAAGCTCCCACTACATGTCCCACAGTAGTCTTCTTTTAGTCTTTCCCCACGCAATTCACAGATCAAAATCGATCACCAGACAAGCTATCTATAACATACATGTGATTGCTAGCTCCGCAGCCACTGTCACATTTGCCTAATTATTATATACTAGTTTTACTCGTCGTACCATGTACGACTACGATTCGATATTTTATAGACATTATAAATAGGATATTAATAAATTAAAATATAATAATTTTTTTAATATTAGTAATTTATTGCTTGCAAAATGTATACTTTTTTTTTATCAAATATTATATTCTTCACATTTTATTACTTTTTATTTACGTAAATTTAGGGTTATCAAATATTTTAATACATCTATTAAATGTTTTATTATCTACTTTTATACATTTTTAAAATTATAAATATTTATCATTAATTTTATATAAAATAAAATCACTATATATATCTATAAATAAATTCGTCAAAAGATATATGCTAAAATATTTATATTTATTCTAAAATATTTTATCTTTAATCTTAAATATTTGTATAAGGAAGTTTTCAAAAGATATTGTTATACTAAATAAATATTTGTTTGATGTTAAATATAGATTTAAATAGTTAAAGAAGAATTTAATTGAAAAAGTTAAAATATTGGAAATAAAAATTAATTTTGTATTTATAAGGTGGGGTCATAATCGTTCTGGTGGCTCGAAAAGGCACAACTTTAATATATAGTTATAGATTATACGTGGATTATATATATGGTTTATGTTTGAGATTTCGATTCAGTTATTTTCCATTCATTCAGAACTGATTAAAACAAAGCATATAGGTTAGGTTGTTTTTAGATCGACGAAGTACGCGGGTTCAATCATTTATCATTCTAGATGTGCATATGTTTTGCTCGTGTAACTAATTTTCGGGACAAACATATCATGGGCGGTCCGGGGTAGGGGTGTCCGAACCCGGTTAATCGTAATTTGGGTTTGCCAAATTAAGTTCAATTAATCATAATTTCAGTTAGTTAAAATCATTAACTGTAACCGGCCCATTAATCTTGGTCAACTGGGAATCAGTTAAACAAATTTTTTTGTTCGATTTTTTCAGTTGACCAATAACTATAGGGGATAAATTCAAATATGGAGAGAATCAATAATCGCTTAAAATTTCCTTAATTTTAGACCCATTTCCTTTGAAGACTCTCTCTCTCTCTCTCTCTCTCTCTCTCTCTCTCTCTTATTCTGATTTCGACTTTTACACTCTCCATCGCTGACGGTTTGGGAGCAAAAAGAACAAACGACAGAGGCGATTCAAGACGAACTTCAACAAATCGGTAAGGAGAGTCGAATTTTTTGTATCTTTAGTCAGTAAATTAGTTGTTATTCTCCATTCTGATGTTCTTACTCTGAAATTCAAAATTTTGTTCAATTTTTAGTTCTATATGCAGAAATTCAAAGTTAGGGTTACATTGGAAAATTCAAATTTGTGTTTTTAGTTCAATATGCTTAAATTCTGGTGTTCTCACTATCAATTCGAAGTTAAGTTAAGATTTTGGTGTTTAGGTTGTAAACAATGATTATAAAGTACCAAATTTCGAAGATTGACGAAACCAGGGTGTATAGGTTTGATAGTGCGTACATGTTCGGTGAGAAATGGCGTGTTTTCATATATGTTTGTTTTGTTTTTCATATATACTCCGCGTTTTATTCACATATACATTGCATTGTTATTCACATATTCGTGGCTTGTTTTTCATATGTGTTTGCTTTGTTATTCATATATGCATGGCTTTTTCCATATAGACATATTTTTGATAACAATATAGAAAAATTTAAACATTTTTCAAAATATTTAACATTGTTTTTCATAAGCATTTTAATGATTATTCACATCATAACATATTACAAAGAGTCACAACTTTTTCATAATACTAACTGTTATTTTTCATAAGCATTGTAATGGTTATTCAATAGTCTATATTATTCATGTCAATACATGCTCATATTACTTTTGTTATTCATATATACGTCGTGTTTTATTCACATATATATTACATGTTATTCATATATCTGTGGCTTGTTTTTCATACTAGGTAAGTGCCCCGTCCCATGGACGGGGACTAAGTTGAAAATAATTAATATGGCTAAGTTATCGATTGAGTCTTCCATTTTGCTTAAACGTATAATGGGGACGGGGACTAAGTTGAAAATAATTAATATGGCTAAGTTATCGATTGAGTCTTCCATTTTGCTTAAACGTATAATGGTTTATCAAGTGACGTGAAACTCTAAACATTATTAGTACCAGAGACAATTCAAGTGCATTGGAATACAAAAACAAAATAAATGGAAGACTTTCTTTGCAGCCAAAGAACCTCAACAAGTCACAAGCGACAACCATGCATGAGGATTTTTTTTTTACCATCAATGTTGGTTGAAAAATGACCCTTTTCTCCTCACTAACTAAAAGAATGACACCTTAAGCTCATGCTACAAGCAGAGATGAAAACTCTTCAATTCATCAACAGTTTTCAGCTGGGCTTCTATCATGGAGAAACTTCTCTGATATGGGACAAACCCCTTTTTACACTTGGGTTAGCACTCAGCTCTTTCTGCACATTGGCACGCTCTGAGAAGCTTTGATTAGATTTCGACTCGGGTTTTGTAACATTAGCAACGTCGGAATAAACGAAAATGGCAATTACATGCCTCCACGAAAGGCCCAAGGACCAAACTCCACAAGGTGTGATTGACAGTTTGCATTCTTATACCAAACTGCTGAATGAAACCCAGCATCTGCAGCTACAAAATCTGCATTTTCCGAGGCTAATCCCTCTATAATTTGAGATTTCTGGTTACTGGAGCATGGAGATGAAGTTGGTGATTTTTCTACATCCATAACTGATAATGTCTTGCCAAACAGCTTGAGGCTTTTGGTAGAAGTAGTTGTCTCAACCGAGCCCTCCGTGTTGAAGGCATCATCATGCTCAGGTAACAGCTCCTGTTTCTGTACAATCAAACAACAAAGTTACAACATCAAAATAAAAGGCAGCATTTGAGCAATAGCAAATGATCCTAGAGATTTAAGGGTTAATAACATAGGCATAGTTATGTTTTCTTGTGCTGAAGGACCATCCTCAGAAGTCATGTTTGTAGCATGATTAACATCCTCAAAAGTCGACACGTGAGAGGAACTGCCATAAGGAGTGTTTGAATCTTCTGAGCCTAAAATGTCTGAAGCAACAGTAGACAAGACTGAAGTTGGAGACTGTTAAAACAAGTCGACTTTGCTGACTGCTCCTGAAGAGTTTTTCCCTTTTTGTCTGGCAATACAAGTTTGCAAGGATATGGGTTTGTTGGTTTTCTTTTGGGACGAGGAGGAAGAATTTCAATGGAGTCTCCAAAGTTTGAGTTGCTTGTAGCACGAACCACCTAATCACATAACCCGTGGAAAATCAGACCTATCTAATCCAAACCGCCATCAAATCTTAAGAACATGGTCAAAATAAGTGAGACACACATCTGAAATATATATCATAAATATAGATATGATAAAGATCAATAGTAGACCTTCGAAAAGAACTTCTGAGCATGACTCCTGATCTGAACTGTGGTCTTGGTACCAACATGAACTGATCAAAAGCATATCACCAATTAATTCATTATCCCCACCGCTAATACTTGACCAAATCATAAAATTGCTTAAGACTTTACCTTCTATCTTTCTCCAAGCACGACCATATAGCTTTAAAGCTTCTAGAAACCTGGTATGCCCTTTCTCTGTCCGTCTCTCTCTTTGTTTGGTTGTAGTGATTGGTTTTCTAATCTGTTTATGAATTATGATTAGTGGAGAAGAAGAAGGGTTAGGAAATCACAGGAAAGGTAATTCCTCCTAAAAAAACACCACACAAAATACCTAGAGCCGCTAACACCCAGGCCAGCATAAAAGCGTTCCATTGCATCCTCAAGTCTCTAACCCGAAGCCTGAAGTAGATAATGCAAGTTACAAAAAAGGGAGAACGAAGTACAAGTATGCAATATCTAAGCACATAAGTACCTCAAGGAACAGTATCAACAGTTGCACCAATTGCAATATGAAGGAACTCGGAAATTAAGCCATGCTGAACACTCAAAGGGAACAGGACTCAACATTGAAGGCAGAGCTAACACAAAAGCATAAGACAAAAAGGCCAACAACAACACAAATGTGACTTTTCAGAATCCAATAGCATCAGCTGAAAACATTAAAGATGTAAGTACTGATGCTGCATAACTATACCAATGGAACACAAAACCGAACGTATCCAAAAACCTAGAAACGACCCACAACAAATTGAACCTTCCCACCACTTAAATCAACGAAACCCTAAGCCAAAGACCTAGAAACAACCCACATGAGAGGCGTCGTCCTTCACAGTGGCCTTCGAACGAAGGGACAAAGAAATAACAAATCGAAGGGACCTCAGCAAGACACAAAAATCGGAATGGGGAAAAACGACCCACAATACACCTCAACCACAATAGAAACGACCGACAATACAATTCGTCACCTCCGAAGTGGCATGGAAAACCCTAATCTAGAGTCGAAGAGCAAAGCAATCGAAACCCTAACCAAATACCGGCGAAGAAGGCTTGAGCCCTTACCTCTGAGTGATACCTGCGTTCTCCCTTCGAATAGGAAAAAAATCACACCCTTACAATAAAGCCTCCTCAAATCAAACAGTTAGTTGAAACCCTAACCTGAAGATGAAGAACAAAGCAAAAGCGTAGAGATGTAGAATTCGCGCCACCCGACGCCCTTCAATTCGCACCATCTTGGCACCCTCTTCTGGCCAGCGCGAAGCCCTCCACCGTCGTCACCTCCGTGACGCCCCTCCACAGCTGCAAGCTCATCGATTAGGATCGAAGAAGAAGGACGAAGCAGGCGGAACGAGAAAAAGAGGGGCGCTAGAACAAAAGAAAAAAACGGAGCAGTTTGACGGTGCAATCAGGAAGCACAAACTCAAAAGGAACCGCAAAGTATCAAATCCGAGAGTGGTGGTCGTGGATTCGAGAGAGATGGATCGCAGAGAGGACCAAAGAAAGAAGACGGAGGACGAAGAAACGAGGAATAAAGAATTAAAAAGTAGTAGAGAAAGGAAGGAAGAAGGAATTAGGAAAGATGGGGTAATTATAGCCGTAGATAACTTTAGTAAATCTCGCTATCTACGGTCGGAAACGATTCTCACTAAACCATTTGCTTTGTTATTAATATATGCATGACTTTTTCTATATAGACATGTTTTGATAACAATATAAAAGAATTTAAATATTTTTCAGAATATTCATCATTATTTTTCATTAAAATAATGATTATTCACATCATAACATAATACAAATAGTCACAACTTTTTCATAATATTAACTGTTATTTTTCAGAAGTATTGTAATGGTTATTCAATAGTCTATATATAATTCATGTCAATACATGCTCATAATACTATTTAAAGCCATTGAATAAGTTAGTCATATTTGTTAATATGTTGTAATTCATACGTGTGGGGTAGACGAATCCGACAAGCTTCAATTACGATTGATTTTGTTTGTCATATATGCATGGCTTGTTATTCACCTATATGTGTTTTGTTATTCGTATATACATGTGTGGCTTGTTATTCATATATACATGTTTTGTTATGCGTGAATTGGTATTCATGTATGTATGTCTTATGCAATTATTGAAGAATGACAATGAAGTATAAGTGGGTGAAGTTTGTAGACAACGACAATGATTAGTTTTTTTCGACATATCAATGTACTTTAAAAAATAGATGTACTTATTCAAATTCATTGTAGTATATATTCGATATGTAACCATCCCCTTTTTTGTCTTATTCAATGTTCATATAAGATTCATATTTTTGTCGTATCTACCCATTTTAATATGTAATTATTCAACCTATAACAAATTGATTTTAATGGTAAGACGAATACTTATTCAACCTAAATAATGCAAACGTTAAAAGATGTTCAATCCTACAATTATTCAAACAATTATATTGAGTTATTCAAACATCGATTATAAATATTTTATGATTCTATAATTATTCAAACATTCATATTGAGTTATTCAAACAATCAAACTGAGTTGTTCAAACATCGGCTATAAATATTATACGATTCTATAATTATTCAAACAATCATATTGAGTTTTTCAAACAATCAAAATGAGTTATTCAAACAATGCCTATAAATATTATACGATTCTATAATTATTCAAACTATCATATTGAGTTTTTCAAATGTCGACTAATAGATATTCAATGACTCAGCAGATGTTTTATATTTGTAAAAAAGCGTCTATTTAATTTGAAATTCATGCTTGAATTTTAAAAATAACGCCAAAAGCTGGTTACAATGTATTTAATTGTAAAAAAAAAGATTTTCTTGGATTTTATTTTTTTATAATTGTACCGATTTTATCTCACTCTCCTAAAATTTCGGTGGTTGCCTTTTTTAAATCAACCGAGATTTGATTCTCCACATCACCCCCATTTAGCCTATAATGTTGCTTAATTAATAGCCACTGATTAATCATAATTCAACGCCCTACATTCAACCACACGCTTACACCATAATATGTATTGTACCAGAGCGCTCCCCTATTTATATATATCCATTTTTGGAGTTAAAATATCTTAAAAGAAGCATAATTAGCTAATTAATGATGGTAATAGAAAATTAATATTACGGTGATTCGAATACCATACCGAATTCTCAAAATAAGCATGCAATTGCATTAAGACAAAGTATATTTAATATTTATTTTAAAAAGCAAAAAATAACATCGGTTGTTTCGGTTATTTTTGGAGAGCCTGGCTTAGGGCATGTGCAAGGTATAGCTTATACAGGGCCATAAACTAAGTTGGGGGCCAGAATTATTAAGCCCAGTATAATTATATACAATAAAATTTTATGTTTTTAAGACAAATTGATTAGATAACTATGAAGATAAGTGATCTGACATCGGGAAATTGAAGAATGAATTGCCTATATATACTTTTGGGTTACTCCTCCAATTGACAATTGATTTTAGGATAGAAGCCCATGGGCTTTTGTGTTAGGCCTGTCACGCATGTGCGCTTGGACGATCTTCCCCTTCGTCCGTGTTGGCTCACCGGACTTTGAAATGGTATTAGAGCCTACTACTTTTGCTGCAGCTACTTCTAATCCTCTTTGGCGGGCAGCTTTGTAAGTTGAGATTGAAGCTTTGCAGCGTAATGGGAGATGGACACTCTAGATTTTCTAAATCTTTTGTTGGCAAGTGTTATCGCCTTAATCGCTCTTTGTACGGGCTTCGTCACATGCCAAGAATTTGGTTTGCCAAGCTGGCCACGACACTGTGCAAGTTAGGCTTCACTCAGTCTCGTGCCAACTATTCTTTGTTTTCTTATGCTCCTTTTGGTGTTTTCCTTCATGTTCTTGTTTATGTTGATGATCTCATAATTGTTGGTAATGATTCTGCTGCCATTTCCAAATTTAAAGGGCAATTAAGTTCCTGTTTTCATATGAAGGATCTTGGGTTGCTTAAGTAATTCCTTGGCATTGAGATTGCTCGGTCTGATGATGGTTTGTTTACGCCTTACCGTATGTAAACTCTTGATATTCTAACCAAGGCTAGTGTGTTGGGCGGAAAGCCATGTGAGTTTCCGCATGAACAAAATCATAAGCTTGCTCTCTCCACTGCCACATATTTCGAGGCTCCCAATTGATATCGTCATTTGATTGGTCGACTAAACTATTTGACTATTACTCATCCTAAGATTTTCTTTATTGTTCACACTCTTGCATAGTTTATGCAGGAGCCGATTGTTGATCGTTAAGACGATGTTGTGTGCGTACTTCAGTATCTCAAGAGTCATACCGGATAGGGGATAGTTTTATCTGCTAGTCTAGAGCTTAATGCTTTAGATGATTTTGGTTATGCGACATGTCCTCTTACATGTAGTTTTGTGATTGGCTATCTTGTTCGACTCATATCCTCTTCGGTTTCTTGGAAGACTAAGAAACAACATACATCTCCAAGTCCTCTGTTGAAGCTGAATACAAGGACATGGAAACTGCTTGTTGCGAGCTCATCTAGTTAAAAGAGTTTCTTCGTTCTCTTGGCATCTCTCATCTTCTTGCTATGCGCTTGTTTTGTGATAGTCAAGTTGCCCTTTACATTGCAACTAATTTGGTTTTTCATGATCGGACTAAGCACATTGAAGTTGAATATCATTTCAAACGTGATCTTCTCCCTACCGGCACGATTCACACATTCCAGATATGGACTCATTCTCATCTAGTTGACATTCTTATGAAGGCCCTCGATTCTCATCAATTCCATCTTCTTTTGGGCAAATTGGGCATTCGGGATCCATATGCTCCAACTTGAGGAGGAGTATTAGTATATATGTTATAGTTTATGTTTATGTATTTTATGTAACAGCTTGTAGTATATGTTAGGTCTTTTGGGGCCTTTTTTTGGTTCATAGGAAGAACTTAGGCCATTATAACAGGGGAGGGGGATTTGAACTCATGACCTAATAATAGTCACGAACGCCATCACCTACCATCTAGACTTGAGAGGCTTGGGGGAGGCTCTCTTTTTGTTTGTATATACAGTAAAACCTCTATAAATTAATAGGGTTGGGACTTGGGACCATGGTATTTTATTATTTTATAGAGATAATAATTAACCGATAAATTAATGTTTATTAATTTAAAGAGATTTTTTGTAATAAGAGCTTTCAAAATGCACTATCATAGAAGATTTTATTGTAGGATTTTGGAATGATACGAGTTGGACAATCTGATCAATGTAAGATTAATGTTTTGGATGCTATCAATCTTGTAGTCTCGTGATACGAGCCCGGTGTGGACCGCGTATCGAACCCTTGTTGGTCAAGGGGGTTGAGCCTAATCCGGTGTGGACTCCGACTCAGAATAATAGTAAAAGAGAAAACTAAGGAAATTAGGGCAAAACTATTTCTTGGATAAATTATGAGAAGGAAAACCAAGAGTATTTATACCTAAGCCCTAACGGTTCAAAAAAGGCGTACTAAGAAAGAACCGTAAAGAAAACCCGAGAAGAGAGAAAGGCTCTAGTTTATAAAAATTACATAAATTGAATATAATGCTGAAATTATAAATAACTACTCTAAAAATTGTAAAATACTAATATAAATATATAGAAACTAATCCTCATATCGTCTTGGGCGACGACGCACTCGTGATAGCCTTGTGCTCGATATTTCTCCCGTATCATCTCGGGTTGGATAGTTAGTGTTGAGCAAGAGGCAATAGCAATTTGTTTTAGACATTGCAAAATTCGTTCATGATATGAAATCTCAAGGAATTATTATAGTTGACATTGCAAATTTTTGTTTGTAAAACAATGCTAGAAATGTTGGATCCTATAAGAAAAGTTAGAGATTAGCTCCAAATAGAACTAAGAAAAAACAAACAACACAACAATCATATTTCATTAGATTTTTCTTGGTTACGACTATGTAACTTTTTATATAATTATTAATTTATGATATTAGTGGAACCTTATATTTATATAGTGATTTTTTGAAAATATATTATCTTATTATCTTATCGAAATTTGATAAATTTTGCATTGGCCCAAGTTGGGACCGGAGAAAAATATTAATTTAGAGGATTTATTAATTTAGAGAGGTTCTACTATATGCTTCCTTTGTTAATGAGAAAGTCAGCTTCTCGAGCCAAAAATATTATTATGGTATCAGAGCTTGTTCAGTCTTGGGTCCCTGATTATTTGGGTCGGGTCGGATGCTCCCCACCCATTATATCGGGCTAGCTCGCCGTGATGGCGTGATTTGGGCTAGTTGGTTAGGCTCGTCGACGATTTGTTGGCTTTAAGGCCATGAGGTTGTCAAATGCCAACTAGGCTAGACCAATTAACCCTTGAGAGGCGTGTGAAGTTAAGTTATCACACATCGAAAAATTGAAGAATGAATTGCTTAGTATGTATACCCTTAGATTACTCCTCTTGTTGTCAATTGGTTTTAGGATGGAATATCATGAGTTTGTGTGTTAGGTCCATCGCGCATGTGTGGTTGGATGGTCTCCCCCTCCATCCGTATTAACTCATCGAACTGTGACAATAACTCAAATATTTAATAAAAAAAGAAGGCTATAATTCTATGTTTGAATCTTGATAATAACGCTTTTTTCAAATTTAATAATCTTGGGTCTGAATTTAATATATTAAATAAGGCCTCCAAAAGTAATTAGATGGATCAAAAATATATACATCATTCCAATGGGCACCACCGTTTTGGGGCTTGTTGGATCGGACGTGGGTTAGAATGCAGGCACCGGATCAGTGAATTGAACAACGGAATAAACAAACAAGTAAAATAAGAACAATTGTTTTCCAAATCAAAATTACTATCTTTATTAGTTGAAACAAACTTAAAAATGCAAACCTTAGGTCTCTACTCTCTAGGTGTATACAACTCCTAGGGACGAACCTAATGTTCCCAAGCCTCGAACGTCTTCAATTAACTTGGACTAGCTTCTTCAACCCACGAACCTGGCTTCGTACTCAACTCCGTCAAGCTAAGCTATCCTCGTGTCTCTATCTTCTCCTAGCTTCGATCGCACACAGTCACACAGATCACGAAATCTCTCTATGATCAACTTGTAAAAAGTTTAAAACCTAGACATACCCTCTATATAAGTAGAACAATTAATTCTATCCATAGGTAATATCGGATATATCGTTTACATAGATATAATACTATCTGGACATAAATACCCAAACAAAATTCTATATAGTAAATTTTACATATATTTGTTCCTTGCATAACAAATATATCTTTAATCTCAACCACCTAGCGCAACTCGAAGTTCACACGCGCACTCTTGTTACCACCGTCCTAAAATAGCTTTCTGCGCCTTTGCATTGTTCCACCGAGACTAACGAGCGCAAAACTTGCTTTCTTTAATCTTCTTTATTCTTTTGAGACATGACGATTGATTCTAGCACCATTTTCTTTTTCTTTCATATATGAATACTTATCAAGTACAAAGCAAAAAATTCATAAAATTCTTCATCATCAAAATCCAAGGAATAAGAAATTAGTTAAAGCCTTAAAGTTATCTCAACACGACTAAAATGTGATCATAATTCATAAGATTCTTTCTATCCATAGGTACTATCATGTCGTGTAACATGCGCGCATGGATTATTTATCATCAAGCTTCTTCTATGCTATATATAAAGTAATCATCAAACATATATGTTGTAGGCTTGAAATGAATTGACTTTTAGAAGGACGCCATATATAAGTTTGAATTGAAATGCACTAATTCTTTTGTCATAAATGTGCAGTGGGTAGAGTATTGAGTATTGACGCAACTCTATATATATAACGTATGGTATCTCAACAACTCATACAGCAAATTAAATGAGTTGGATGGAATATGTAAGCCGAGGAACAAAGCCAAATGGAATTAGGTAGCGTGGAAATTAATTAAAGAAGGAAAAGATAGGAAGTGGGCCGGTGGGCCGGAGCTATATTTGAGATGGAAAAATTTAATCATTTTAGCTTTTTAATCAAACGGGCCGCTTTGATTTGACAACATCTATAACTATATATTAAAGTTGTACCTTTTTGAACCACCAGAACGATTCTGACCCCACCTGATATTTAAAAAATTAATTTTTATTTCTATTATTATGACTTCTTTTCATTAAATTCTTTTTTAACTATTTAAATTTATCTCTAACATCAAACAAATATCTATTTAGCATAACAATATCTTTTAAAATCTTTCTTATACAAGTATTTAAAATTAAAGATAAAATATTCGAAATATTTTAAAATAAATACAAATCTTTTAGCATATATCTTTTGACGAATATATTTATAGATATATATTGATTTTCTTTTATAAAAAAATTAATGATAAATATATATAATGTTTAAAATTAATAAAAATAGATAATAAAATATTTAATGGATATATTGAAATATTTATACATTTTACGAGCAATAAATTACTTATATTAAAGTTTATATTATACCCGGTTTTTCCTTTCAGCTATTCCATTTTGTTGAGGAGTATAAGGTGTAGTCATCTCATGAACTATACCATTATCTTGACAAAACTTTTTCAAAGAGTCTGTTGAGTACTCACCTCCTCGATCAGACCTAAGCCTTTTAATCTTACGGTCTAGTTGGTTTTCTACTTTATTTTTGTATATTATTAACGTTTTTTCAGCTTCATCTTTATATCTTAACAAGTATATTTTAGTGTATCTTGAAAAGTCGTCCACAAAAGTGATGTAATAACGCTTACCACCTCTATTTCAGAATTTTTAAAGTCTGCTAGATCCGGGTGAATTAACTCTAGCAATTTTGTATTCCTGTTTTCTACAGGTTTGTAGGGTTTTCTAATGAATTTTGCTTCAGTACAAACATCACATTTTTTATGCTCGGTTTTGGTTAATTTCGGAATTAAACCTGCTTTGCTTAAACGATCTATAGCATTCACATTCACATGTCCTAATTTAGCATGCCATAAATCAAGGGACTCAACCATGTAAGCAGAAGTAGAAGCTTTATTATCAGTCTCAACAATAGAAGATTCAAGCACAACCAAACCGTTCCCAGTCATGAAACCCTTCCCCACAAATTCACCATTTTTGCTAATCACTAATTTTCCTCCATCAAAGAGGAGTCTAAAACCAGCCTTAATTAAAAGTCCACCAGAAATTAAGTTCTTAAGCAAGGAAGGAACATACAACACATTCATCAAAGACAATTTCTTTCCAGAATTAAGTTTGAGAAAAATTTTCCCTTTACCGACAACTTCGGAGATGCTGGAGTTGCCCATGAAGACCTGCTCACCCTTGTCAGTAGGTTTGTAGTCGGGAGGAGCTCCTTGTTGGCATAGAAGTGTCTAGTCGCACCCGTGTCCACCACCCACTCAGCCATGTCCACCACGTTCACTTCTGATATTACAACAACCAGGTCCTCCTCAGTCAGGTTGGCCTGATTCTGCTCCTGGTTCGGTTTGGGACCATTCCTCTTGAACCAGGCGTGGTCGTTCTTCGGACCGTCGACCCTGTGGTGGCAAACAACGACACGGTGGCTTGGCTTGCCGCAAACGAAGCACCCTGCCTTCACTTTTTCTCCTTTTCCACCTTTCTTGAAATTCTGAGTTTTCTTGTTTTGAAGAGCTTTCTGATTTTTCCCAGAGTGTCCAGCAACACCCTTTTTGAACCTGTCATTCTTCGGACCAGAAGATTCAACTATATTAGCCTTAATCGAATTATCAGAATTGTTTGAAGGCTTATCTTTGAGGCAATTAGCCTCTTCGATCTTCATGTGGCCGACTAGCTCCTCCAAGGTCAGATTCTTCTTCTTGTGTTTGAGATGGTTGCGATAGCTAGCCCACGAATCTGGAAGCTTCTCAATCAGGAAGTTCGCCTGAAGGTATTCACACATCTTCATTCCTTCAGCAAGGATGTCAGCAACCAGGTTTTTGTACTGATGCACTTGTTCCATCACAGGCTTGTCATCAACAATCTGAAAACGCAGGAATTGGCCAGCAACATATTTTTTCTTTCCAGCATCATCAGAGCCATACTTCTTCTCAAGAGTCTCCCAAATGGACTTAGCAGATTTGTTAGTAAGAAACAAATCAAAAAAGCATTCGACATATGGCTCAGTAGGATACCCCTTACAGTTTTGTTGTCTTGTTCATATTTTTCAGTCTCAACAGTAGTCTTTGAGGCAAGTTCGGCAGCCTTTTCAACAACATTAGTAGCGGCCTCATCTAGCGTTGGTTGAGAGTCAACAAGAGCCAGAGGAAGCGCCTTCAGAGGGGCTGCAAACGGGTCGTTGAGCAGGACGTAGTCGACTTTGAGTTGTTCGAAGACTATCAACAGCTTTTGAGACCAGCGACGGTAGTTGGTCCCATCAAGCGGTTCAAGCTTCGAGAGATCGAGAAGTTTGATGATTTGGCCCTCCATTCGAACGAAGCAGAGTTTGTTTTGTTTCTAATTGTAAGAGTAAATTCTCTGCAAGGCAAATAAACAGTTAGTAATAAACGAATGTAGCCAAAGGGATTTTGATGTGTTACTGCGACGTGGTACATTCCACTGCCTTAGAAACAAAACGCCCGGACACCGGTACAGATCCGAATGAGCGTTCGTCCCCCAAGGTTTGAGCGCAGCTTTCCTCGAAGTCGTGTACTCGGCTAAGAGAAATTGGGAATGGTGTTTTACAGAACATTTGCAAGAGAGCTACGGGATGGTTTTGTGTTTACGAAAACAGAGAGAAGAGCACATGTGTTGGATGTTCTGAGGAGGAGCAGAATCGTCGAAATAAATAGAACTGATTTGATCAGTTATCCCACGATCTGCAGTCTCCCACTATCCCATGAAATCCGATCAGTTAGAGCTGAACAGATAAGAACGTTTTACCAAGTCAAAAACGGTTTCAACAAATCGGAGAAGTTGCGGAAGAGTTATCGTCTAACTAATCCGCAGATATCAGAGGCCCAGTTTTAATAAAACAATTAAAAATTCTCGTAAAAAGATAAGCCCCAGCACCACACGCGCACGTGTCATGAACACGAGCCGGACGGACGGCGGCGGCGCGCGCGCGAGGGAGCATTTCTCTCTTGCTTGTCTAATAGGTGGTGTACCACAAGTCTTTATAAGGCACTCAAATGCCATTGCTTGGTCCGATGTGGGATAAGACCCAAATTGCCAAATCTCACATTTTGTACCCACCATTCTCACTTATCAAGTAAGGCATCATAATAGGGAATAATTACAAATTCTTCCCACAGTTCTTCAATTGGACTCGCATGTGCTCCGTCGAGGAGCTCGAACATCTCCCACGATGGATTTGGCGGCGGATTTAGAATTGTGACTTCGATTCGGCCAATTTTAGCAGTGTTTCAAAAAAATGTACGACAAATCCCGACCACCAAAGATTGCGCTGGCAAGGTCCTCTCAAATGCATGCAAGGCAGAAGACTCGTCCACGATGAAGAAGTTTTTCGAAACTAGTGGTGATAGTAGAGAGAGAAATTAGGGCCCTTCATATCCTCGAGGGCGGATGAGGTCGAAAATTAAGCATTGGGTCTAATTAAAGTCATGGTGAATCGGAGCTCGATGTATTCGCTGGTTGCCTCAACTCTTGTTGTCATTAATGAGAAGCCAATACCAGAGAAGAACATGTCTAGTTCCACGGTGGATCTGAGCTATGTATCCTTGCCGATGATTAATTTTTTGGCGTTTTGCTTTCCTTCTTTTGGGTTTAATTAAATGAGTCTATTTAGTTTTTTTGAATAGGTAAAAACTCGATAGACCCAACAGGTTGGATAATCGAGAGACCGGAAAAGTCGATGACCAGACAAGCTGGTAGAAAAGATGGGTCTATTTACTGATAAAGAGAAAAAAATTGCTTTATTTATTTGTTCTTCTTTCTACAATAAATTAATTAAAGAATAGAAAAATTGAAAAGATGACATTTAACGGATTTTAGATAGAAGTATGGTTGTGGATGATCTGTGACTAATATAAGGCTTTACAATGGTGATTTTCGGCAATTTTAATTAAAACGGGTATTTTTCGCTAATATATTCTATTATACGGGTGATTTTCGGTCATTAGTTCTAAATATATTGATAGAAAAGTGCGTGATATTAATTAAACTAGTTGTACCCATCGTACCATGTACGACTACAATTCGCTATTTTATAGACATTATAAATAGGACTTTAAAGGAAATGATGAATGCTATGTTAATTAGCTCTGATTTACCTAATAACATGTGGGGTGAAGCTGTGCTATCTGCAAACCATGTTTTAAACAGGTTACCGCATAAAAAACTAGAACATACTGTGACACCCTTATACCCTATGACGTATGCTTAGTAATAACTTATTTCTTAAATAAACAGATAATTCACGTATAGCAACTATCCATGGAAGCACAAAGCAGAAAACAACAACCATAAAGGGTTGCACACACACACACACATCTATGTCGTTACTTCTCATACTAAAACATCTATTACTCTAGCTTCTATTACAAGCCATATGTCTATGATGCAAAATGAGGAGGAGAAGGTTGCTTAGACCACCCACAATACTCGTCCAAGCTTTTAATCTTTTATACTCTCCAGTTCCCTTTTTTTTATTTTTAAAATGTACTTTGTTTTTATTTTTGTTTTTTTAGTGGAGCCCTTTTCACATTTCTGACTCCTCCATTCTCTCATTTGGGGTTTTAATTTTTAGTTTGGGTCTTCATATTCAAGACTTGTAGCACGGACTTCTATATAAATGTCACTATTTGGAAGAGCTTAAATATTTGTTTATGTTTAAAAACTCCCATTGTGAATGGTCTTAGAGCTTCAGTCGGCCGACCTGTATGAATGTGACCTCTAACAGAGACACACGTCAGCAAAAACTAGCTGAACCTGAAAAATTATTTTGCGATTTACGTGAGTCGCATACTCAGTGAATATAAACCATCATCAATTATTTCACATAATGCCAAGCAATTGGTCAATATATATTCATACATATTATATATGTCATAGAAGAATTTACTATGCAAATGCAAATGCGAATGTATCCGATCTATTATTATGTGAACTGTTCAAGCCTGAATCTGCCCCGAGTTTACTGTATATGGACTCTTATGGTCCCTTTAATTATGACCCGTAGGTCCTGTATGATCCGTAGATCCTGTATTGATCCGAAGATCCTATATGACCCGTAGGTCCTGTATGATCCGAAGATCATGTATGACCCGTAGGTCTTTTATGATCCGAAGATCCTGTATGACCCGTAGGTCCTATAATACAAATTCAGGGCGAGACAGTCACATGTCCTTTTAATCTCATTGCAATATGCTATGCACTCAAATTCATCATGTGTTCATATATCATATGCCATCTGTTAACAAACTTTCTGTTCAAACAACTCTGGAAATTTCAGAGCTATCATACATATCCATATAATTCATATAGCACGCATATCCATAAAGCACATATATTCATAAAGCTCATATAGAACATATATCCATATTGCACATATAGCACATAGGGTTGAATCTCCGGTCTATACTCACCTGTTTAAGGCAGATACTATATTTCTCCCCCTTGACATTGACCACGATCTATTATTTGGGCTCCTATATGTAACCCAATGCAAACTAGGCTATTAACTCTTATAAACTCTAACCCCAAATGCAATAAAATGTCAGAATGCATTATAACTTCTTATGCATAATTCCAAATCCTTTAAAACTTGACAACAATAAACTATATATATAGAAGAACATTTCTCTAGTTCAAACCTTTCTGAAAAACTTGATCAAAGGGTTTCCTAATATCATTACAAGAGAAACCCTAAAAATACTCTGAAATCTTTTACCGAATATATATCCGATATCGAAAACACCATCTGAGAACTATAGATCAATTGATTTTCAAATCAAAATCAACAGTAGATCTAGATCTGGAAAAATTAGGAAAATCTAGATAAACCAATAACTAATTAAAAATTTACCAAATCACGCTTGCACTTCAAGATTAAAACCCGACAGAAGAGATCTTGTACCAAATCCAGCAAAAACAACCCAAAATCACACCTCCACCTTTATTAATTCTCAACCTCACTCTCTGTATATTTTCTTTTGTGAAAGCATAAACCAAGAACAAAGCAATCGTATGGGTATATATCAATTCGGCAGAGTCGGTTAAACTTTTCAAAAATTCCGGTTTTCACCCTCAAATCTTCTTTACTACAAATTTTACCCTGAATTAATAATTAACTTTTCTTAAAAACTTTTTAAAATATAATAAACTTAATTAGAAAATAAATAGTACTTTTAAAAACTAACCATATGTCATGCCAATATACTATGCATATGCTATTAATATTATATGAATGCAAAATGACGTATGCACTTTGGTCGGATATGTTACACATACCCCTTATGAACTTTGGAAAGGCTATGCACCTAACTTGTCATATTTGAAAGTGTGGGGGTGCTTAGATAAAGTGGCTTTTCCTTATTTTAAACGTGAAACATTTGGTTCTAGGACCTTTGATTGTGTGTTCATTGATTATGCTGATTGTAGTGCTGCTTATAGATTTATGAAATTGAATGATAAATCTATTTGTGAATATCGGGATGCTGAATTTTTTGAACATATCTATTGATGTTCGTATTTTTGGTATAGTTTTTGATAGGTTTTCTTTGTTTATTAGGATTAATTTTGTCTAGTTTAGGTTTCGTTTAAAGTGTTTTTAGTTAGTTTTGTATAAATCTGCGAAAAGAGTGGAATCTACGCTATTTTGTGTATTTTGCAGGTTTTAGCTAGGAAAGGAGCTAAATGGAGATAAATTTGGAGCATCACAGTGAAGGACGGGAAAGTGCAAGATTTAAGAAGTCGAAGCTCAAGAAAACAAGAGGAGGTGTTGAAGAAAACAAAACCCCAGGCTCGTTAACGAGGCTGTGAAGGGTCGTTAACGAGGCCACGATGGAAGAAGATTTCGGAATATTATTTTATTATTCACCGATCCTGAGCGGGAATTTATTTCCGTATCGGTTGAGTATCTTTTTAGAATCTTTATGGGTTAATAGAATATGTATTTTAGGGTTTAATATCTTTTTAGATTTTATTTCTATCTTTTAGAGATTGTTTCTATCTTTTTAGGAAAGTTTTTATCTTTTATCTTTTTAGTTTTTTTAGGATTTTCTAGTATAAATACCCTTCTATCTAGCATAGAAAGGGGGGGGGGTGAATTTTGGAGTAAAGTTTTAGAGTTAGTTTTGGAGAAGGAAGGAAGGCCGAAGGAAAGGCTGCCGGATCGGAAGTCGGTGACGAGGGGTCGGTGACGACGGTTTCCGAGGTTCGTTGATCGAGTTTGTGGTTCAGTGATTGTTTTGTTTTGGTTTTTCTTCTGATTCTCTGCAAGACGATATTTTTGTTATTAATTTAAGTTTGAGTTTTGTTTTCATGTTTGTTTTTATTGAAGTTTTTGGTTTCTTAATCATGAGTAGTGAGTAGTTATTTTTCTAGGGTCGGGGTTAAGCCCGACATAGTTGAGCATGTTTGATGAAGTAAGGTAGTGTTTTGAATGCCTTTTATTTTTATTGAGATTGTTTGTTGTGCTTAATACCGAAACGGGAGTTGAGGTAATTTGAGTTTTAACTTGATTGAAAGAGAAAGTTAGTAACTTGAAGGTTGATATTGTTTGAAAACGAAAATTTCAAGCTTTAGAACCAAAACAAGCAATTGAGCGAGTTGGTTTATGAAAATAGATTAATTTACCTGTCAAGTCAATGAAAGTTGATGACTCTATCTATTTAAAGGCATGATCTTATCTTCTTACGAATTCTTATGCTTGGCTATGCTGTGGTGTCCCTTATCCTAGATATTTGTTTTTATTGAATTATTTCTGATAAATCTTCGTTGCTGAAAGTTTGCTTCGGTACCGAGTATTAATTAGAATTTTATTAGTTCGTTAATTGATGTTTTTATATTCGGTGGTTCGGTAACGATCCTGACAAGGTCGTTAACGAGGCATCTCGTGAGTGATTGTGTTTGATTTTGTTTGATTTTTATTAGATTGATAGACAAACAACCTTGCTTCCTGTGGAACGATCCTGACTCCACTGTACTCAGCGGGGTCTTGACTTACAAATTTATTTGTTGGCCGAGAAACCCTATCAACAAATTGGCGCCGTTGCCGGGGAAGCAACGAGTTGTTAGTTTATCTTTGGGATCGGAACTAGCCCGACCCCGTTTTTGTTTTTAATTTTTGTTTTCTTTGTTTGTTTTCTCATTGTATGCCGGTAGGACGAAGAAGGCTTCAGTTTGATAGCTCCAGTTATTACTCAGAACCCGAACGTTCCCTGCACCGACGACTCCGAGAAAACCGAGCCATGGCCACAGCTGAAGAGATGGCTCGAGAGCTAGAGATCCTCCGGACCCAGATGGAGGCATTAAAAGCCGAGAAGGACGGCGCTAATGCAGACAAGGCTCCACTGCAAGAAGAGCTAAACGCCTATCCAAGGAATGCCAAGCAATACATGCATCCGGAACTGAGGGTGCCAGAATCTCCTATTGTGCTTCCTGCGATAGAGAAACCTTTTGAGATCAAGTCTCAATTTATATCCTTGATTAAACGGGCTCAGTTTGAAGGGAAACCTGCTGAGTGCCCTATGGAACATATTAGAAATTTTCTTGATTTATATGACACCATAGCTGCTGAAGGTGTCTCACTAGAATATGTTCTGTTAAAAGCTTTTAGATGGTCACTTACTGGAAAGGCCCTGAACTGGTTAGAGAGCCTACCTTCTAAGTCTATCAGGACTTGGAAAGCTTTGTATGATCAATTTCTTACAAAGTTTTTCCCTCCTTCTAAGACAACGGAATTAAGGAAATGTATCACCTCTTATCACTAGTTGCCTAATGAGACATTTGTTGAAACATGGGAAAGATTTAAAGAGATGCTTAGACAATGCCCTACTCATGGGCAACCATTATATGTAGTGCAAGAAATCTTTTTCCAGGGTATCAACGCAGAGACCAAGAACCGCATCAACACGCATACTGCGTGCGGTTTTATAGAGATGAACCCGACAGAGGCGTGGGAACTGTTGGACAAGCTGGCGAATTACGATGCTATGTACGGAACCCAGCAGGCTCCACAAACTCAAAAACGTCTCTATGTGCCCAATCGAGATGAAGTTGACCCCGATGTTAAAAATCAATTCTTACAAGACGAGGTCAACCGTTTGAGGAAACAGGTAAGTTTTCTGAAATCCTCTCAATCATGTCAAGAATGTGGTTCTTCTGCGCATAGTACTTCTGCTTGCACTAACATTGAGCAGGTTAGAACCGCTGAGGCGATAGCTGAGATAAATTACATGAGAGGACCCTACAGGAACCAGCCTAATTACAATGACAGGTCGAACAACTATCAATCATGGGGCAATCAGAATGCAAATCATAATTACACAGGGGCCCCGCAAGATAGACGACCTGCACCATATCGACCTCCAGGCCATCAGGAGACACCATCATGGGCTCAAGAGATTAAAGAGGGCATCAATGGATTGGAAAAAAGATGGGGAGAGTTCGATATTTGAAAGAAGAGTGTTGATTCCCAACTAGGAGACCTTGCTGCACGGATTCCAAGACCACAAGGGCAACTCCCGGGTCGTACCGAAGAGAACCCTAGAGGCCAAATAGCAGCAGTACACCTTAGAAGCGGGAAGACACTACCGGAGAGAGTTCAAGCTGAAGAGAAGGAGGAACAAGATCTCGCCAGCCAGCTCGTTAACGAGCCAGCGAAAGCTAGTACCGAGCCTACAAGCCAGGATGACGAGGCTCCGAGGATTCCTGACGAGCCCAGCCCAGGTAAGTTTACTAAACCGAGTCCTCCTCTCAATCCCAGGCTCGTTAACGACCCCACCAGGGTCGGTAACGACCCGTCGAGGACACCAAACGACCCCAGTGTCGACCCGGTACTCTCACCCCTCGAGCCTAACTTGGTTCCGAGAATGGTGAAAACTCTTCCATTTCCAGTTAAGAAATCTATGGACTCTACTAAGAGTAAGTTCAAGCGTTTCGTTAAGATTCTTCAGGGCATTAATATTTCCATCCCATTCGCTGAGGCCCTAAGCGAAATGTCGGCTTACACAAAATTCTTGAAAGATATTCTTAGCAGGAAAAGATCTATTACAGAGCTGCAGGACGAGGTCAGATCCATAGCTCTTCCAGAAAAGCTTGGAGATCCTGGGAGGTTTGCAATCACAATCGGCATAGGCAACCACAAGTTCAAAGCTTTATGCGATCTTGGTGCCAGTGCTAGTCTTGTTCCACTCTCAATCTGGTCTAAAGCCAATATGGGACCACTAGAACCAGTAGACATGAATCTGTACATGGCAGATGGGTCAAGTGTCAAAGCAACAGGAGTAGTGGACGATTACCCTATTCAAATCGGGAAATTCTTCATACCAAATGATTTTATTGTCCTTGATATGCCTGAAGACCCTCATGTCCCCATAATTCTCGGGCGACCATTCTTAGCCACAACAGGAGCAAGAGTTGATGTGCGTAAGGGACTCCTCACTTTTGATATAGGAGAGGAACGGGTGGAATTCAATTTAGATCAGAAAGCTAACGACCCAATTGGAGTGGCACAACTAGAGTTGACTCAACCCGAACCAGACACCACAACCCCTACCGCGCCACATCTGCCGATCAATGATGCTCCCATGCACAAAGGCCCTACTACAGAGGTTACCGAAAAGCCCAAACCACCTTGGCTTTCGGATTATACCATTAACCTAGGGATATCGAGCTTACTAATAGAAGAAGAAGGTCCCAATTTAGCAAATCAAGTGCACAGAGGCAGTAAAGCTACAGGCACGGTATTTGAAGACCCTAACATGGCCAGACATGAACCACCATGAGACTAGCAAGAGAGCTCGTCGGGCTAACGACGTTAAACATAGCGCTTACGGGAGACAACCCGCTTTTTAGAATAGGTTTATTTTATTTTATTTTTCTTTTAGATTATTTCCTAGCTTTCTTTTCTTTTTCTTTTTTTAGTTTAAATAGGATAGAAATAAGAATTTTTTGAGCTAACAAGATTTCAGGAAAAAAGGGGTCGAAATGCACTCAAGGAGGTTATGGTGGCTCGTTAACAACCCACTCAGGGTCGTTAACGACCCAGTTCGGACGACCCGATTCGTCACAATACGGGGCAGGTAAGTAATTCTAACCTAGTTAACTTTTCTAACCCTAGCCGCCACCCCCTCTATCTTTACCCCTCCTATAAAAACCCTTCTACCCCTCCCAAAATTCTACCACAATCTCTCCCACATTCACTCTCAAACCCAAAACTCTCTCAATCCCTTTCCCTTTTCTCCTACCGAGTCGGAAATCCCACGTTAACGACCACCAGAGACGCCATCGTTACCGGAGTTCGAAGGCCCTTTCACCGTCGACGACGAGCTCGTTAACCTACCCCGATCCCGACCCTTGTCCTTATAATTCTCGGTTCTCCGGTATGATTTCTAAACCCTTGCTTGAATTTGCATGATTGGGTATCTATAGGGTTAAATTTCATATCTTGAATCATGATTTTTAGGGAGATCGATGAGCATGCCTAAATTCCGTTCTAAAATTCTTGATTATGCTTAGTTGTTCATGTTTTAGGTAAGATTATCCATGTTAGATTAGCTATTGTAACCCTTTAGTTAAGAAAGCATGAATTTTTCTTGTTTTAGATCTAAAAGTTCGAACTTTGCATGTCAAAATTTCGGGAAATTTTTAGCATGTTCGGGATGGGTAATTGAGTAAGTATGGGGTGCTTTTACCCAATGAGGGAATTGTGGAGAATAATATAAGATTGCATGCTTGATTTGTGCTGAATTAGAGGTAGATTCAATTTCGGACATTACTGGTTTCGCTCTCGGTGGCTCGTTAACGACCCACCCAGGCTCGTTAACGACCCTGCACTTCATCAATGCTTAATCCGAGGCCAGCTTCGTGAACAACCCAATTGGGTAGTTTATGAATAATTCCGAGGTTAATTTTGAGACCAAGTATGGGGTCTCGTACCTATTATTTTTGAATGGATCTTATCTTGGAAAATTGTCGATTATTTTGTAGGATCCATGGCTAGTTCAAGCAGACCCGCTACACGAGCCCAGAAGAAGAGGAGAAACCACAAGTCTCCATCTCCACCCCGGGTGGACGATGTGATTTTGAGCAGTCAAAGCCAAGTACGGCGCTACCCGGATTTCTTGGAGAAGGACCATTACACCCGATGGTTCTCGAAGTCTAGCGCCGTCTCTACGGGCATCTACACGGATGTCAAGGACGCTTTTGCCATCCTTGGGGCCGCACACTTATTGAAGCAAGAGAGCTTGCCACATTATCCGGCCCTCACATCCGAGTTCTTGGCCACCTTGGAGACCAACTTCTCGTCGAAAATCTCGGCGGGACGCATTCGGTTCCGGCTCGGTAACGAGGACTGTGACTTCACCATGGCGGAGTTCAATGCAATCTTGGAGCTCCCAAACCCGTCTAGAGACTATAGCTTGAAGGACTACCGAGTGACCCGCACTTGGAGCTACATCACCGGAGAGGTTCAATCCTCCACCGCGGCGCTATCCGGGGCAACCATAGTCAACCCCATCTTCCGGATCATCTTGAGAGTCCTCGCCGCACTATTCTGGCCGAAGAAGGAATTGAACCGGTCTACAAGGACGGAGGTCGCTTGCTTCCGCACCATCCTCTTCGAGGAGCCCGACCCCTTGAATTTGGGGTACGAATGGCTCTACTACGTCGAGAAGTCCCACAAGTCCAAGGAGGTATGGTGTGGCAATTTGGTTAGCCTCTTGGCTAAGAATCTTGGAGTGGATCTCACCCGCTACACATCGGCCCACGCTCAACTCCTCAACAAAAATTACTGGTATAGCGCCGGGATTTTCGTGCAAGCCGAGGGAGGCTACAAAGTGAAGGTTCGAGATCAAGTCGTCATACCTTCCCTCGACATGTACGAGCTACTCTACGTACCGAATTGGTACGAGGTGTGGACGGGCCAGCCTTACCCATTGGAGCCAAAACCGGAGGATGAACTCTCGCTTCGACCATGTCACACCCGGTTTGAGCGGGACGATGTGGACGAATATGAAGAAGAAGATGAGCAAGAGGATACCGAGGTCGTAGGCAATGATACCGAGGAAGCCGACACCGAGGGCGACACTGAGGAGCTCAATTTTACCGAAGAAGACATGGAGACGGAGGAATTAGGAGGCAATATCTTCGTCAACGAGCCAACCAGGGTCGTTAACGACCATTTCCAGCCTCCGCCCAACACTGCTAACGAGGCAACCAGCTTCGTTAACGAGGTGCCGCAAGCTCCTGTCGACCCTCCACCAGCTCCTGTCGACCCTCATGCATATGGCTTAATGCCTTACAACCCGGTGATGTACCAAGATCATTTCCAGCCTCACTACCCACCACCTCCTCAGCCCGAGTACGCAGGATCGAGCATACCACCACCATGAGCCGAAGATCTTTCTGCACGGATGCAACAGCTTCACCTCCAGACCGATCACATTCATCGGAGGATGGATAGATGGGAAACCGTCTATTCCGCACGCATGTCAAGGGAGGACGAGCGGCAACGTCAGAGAGAGGCGGAGGATGCTGAGCGTTGGAGGACGATGTATGACTTCATGGGGCACTTTGAGCACTATTTTCCTCCACCAAACCGTTGATCAAGCTCAAGATGAAGTTTCCTTTCCTTGCTTCCACTTTTGTAAGTTTTATGTCTTTCTTTTTCTTTTTAATTTTTTGTTTTGTTTTCTATTTCTTTTCCCTCTTCTTCTTATTTTTCTTACAGTGGGGACACTGTAATTTTAAGTATGGGGTGGGGAAGAAAGTAGAAAAATTATGTCCTAGGTGTTTTTATGTTTTATGTAGTTGTTACTTTTGTTAAATCGAAAAAAACCAAAAAAATTGAAAAATTTGAAAAATCCAAAAAGAGTTTAGAATTGATAGATATCCCTTCTTAAAAGTTCTATGATAGCAATCACTAGTTTGACCATATAATTCCTTGCAAACATGTCTTGAAAGTATAGCCGGATTCTTAAAAATTGAAATTATTGTTTAGTAGAAGAGAATAGCATTAGATGAAATTGAGCACATATACTTTATAGCATAGATGATGCAATCCAACAAAATCTACCTTGTGAGAAATAATTTTTGGCCTTATAGGGAGAACATTTATAAATCCCTCTTCTTTTTTGTGTGATTTACTCTCCTTATGCATATTATCTCTTGGAATTGTGATGGTTATCTATTTCTTGAGACCCTTATAGGATTTTTTAGTTCATTACTTGTAAAGATCATATGATAGAGAACTTATTTTTATGAGCCTTATTATCCCCTATCTACCTTTATATTATTCCTTCTTTTGATAACCAATTCTGGCCTGAAACCTTTTATTTTTAGCTCCACAAAAATTGTTTCCTAGCCGAGATAAGCTTGACCCTATCCGGAAATTAGGACTTAGATTGGAGAGGTGAAGTTTTGTGTTTTGATTAAAAAGAAAAGAGTTTCTATTTGCTTGAATTAAAGGGTATTTGGGAAGGTGGAAGTCTCTTGTTATTACATGTAAGAAAGGTCTCTTGAAAAAGAAGATGCACAATTAAGTTTAAAGGGAAGAAAATGTATACGGTGGATCGTTAACGACCCGGATGTGGGTTCGTTAACGAGGCAGCGAAAAGAAAAAAGAGAGAAAGAAAGAAGAAAAGTTGAAGTGCATTTGTGTTTAAAAATAATATCAAGAGATTCTTTTATTTTTGATTATGAGACTTTCTAGGATGATAAATGGGTGAGTGAAAATAAGTGTGCATAATATGAGAGTGAGTTTGGTTATTTTATATGAGAGTTTTGATGTTATGTGTGAGTTTTTTAAGAGTCTTTGATTCCCGGATATTATTAGCACCACATGACCAAAATATTTCCATGCCTTATTGTTATTACCAAGCCCCATTACAACCCGGCCGAATGGAAGCTTCTATGAAATTTTTCATTGAGCCTAAGTTCTCTTGATGATTCTCTGCTTGTTTTGACAAATCTTGGGTGGAGAGTATTGGTGATATAAGTTCCAATTTCTATGAGTTTTTGTATATAGGATGAGTTGAGAGATTGAAATTATAAGCCCAAACACATGAGAGTTGAGTGAAACACATTATATCCCTTGAGAGGTTGGATTGTATTATTTTATGTCTATTTAAGTGCATATGTGTGTGAGGATGTTAATAGTCTTTTGCTATAATTTTCTTATGTATAGATGTTGCTTTTTGAAGATGGCTATGTCTTAATAAGCATGATTTGTTTTGGTTTTGGTTAGTATCTTGATTATTGCTTGAGGACAAGCAAGTCTAAGTATGGGGTATTTTGATGTTCGTATTTTTGGTATAGTTTTTGATAGGTTTTCTTTGTTTATTAGGATTAATTTTGTCTAGTTTAGGTTTCGTTTTAAGTGTTTTTAGTTAGTTTTGTATAAATCTGCGAAAAGAGTGGAATCTACGCTATTTTGTGTATTTTGCAGGTTTTAGCTAGGAAAGGAGCTAAATGGAGATAAATTTGGAGCATCACAGTGAAGGACGGGAAAGTGCAAGATTTAAGAAGTCGAAGCTCAAGAAAACGAGAGGAGGTGTTGAAGAAAACAAAACCACAGGCTCGTTAACGAGGCTGTGAAGGGTCGTTAACGAGGCCACGATGGAAGAAGATTTCGGAATATTATTTTATTATTCACCGATCCTGAGCGGGAATTTATTTCCGTATCGGTTGAGTATCTTTTTAGAATCTTTATGGGTTAATAGAATATGTATTTTAGGGTTTAATATCTTCTTAGATTTTATTTCTATCTTTTAGAGATTGTTTCTATCTTTTTAGGAAAGTTTTTATCTTTTAGCTTTTTAGTTTTTTTAGAATTTTCTAGTATAAATACCCTTCTATCTAGCATAGAAAGGGGGGGGGTGAATTTTGGAGTAAAGTTTTAGAGTTAGTTTTGGAGAAGGAAGGAAGGCCGAAGGAAAGGCTGCCGGATCGGAAGTCGGTGACGAGGGGTCGGTGACGACGGTTTCCGAGGTTCGTTGATCGAGTTTGTGGTTCAGTGATTGTTTTGTTTTGGTTTTTCTTCTGATTCTCTGCAAGACGATATTTTTGTTATTAATTTAAGTTTGAGTTTTGTTTTCATGTTTGTTTTTATTGAAGTTTTTGGTTTCTTAATCATGAGTAGTGAGTAGTTATTTTTCTAGGGTCGGGGTTAAGCCCGGCATAGTTGAGCATGTTTGATGAAGTAAGGTAGTGTTTTGAATGCCTTTTATTTTTATTGAGATTGTTTGTTGTGCTTAATACCGAAACGGGAGTTGAGGTAATTTGAGTTTTAACTTGATTGAAAGAGAAAGTTAGTAACTTGAAGGTTGATATTGTTTGAAAACGAAAGTTTCAAGCTTTAGATCCAAAACAAGCAATTGAGTGAGTTGGTTTATGAAAATAGATTAATTTACCTGTCAAGTCAATGAAAGTTGATGACTCTATCTATTTAAAGGCATGATCTTATCTTCTTACGAATTCTTATGCTTGGCTATGCTGTGGTGTCCCTTATCCTAGATATTTGTTTTTATTGAATTATTTCTGATAAATCTTCGTTGCTGAAAGTTTGCTTCGGTACCGAGTATTAATTAGAATTTTATTAGTTCGTTAATTGATGTTTTTATATTCGGTGGTTCGGTAACGATCCTGACAAGGTCGTTAACGAGGCATCTCGTGAGTGATTGTGTTTGATTTTGTTTGATTTTTATTAGATTGATAGACAAACAACCTTGCTTCTTGTGGAACGATCCTGACTCCACTGTACTCAGCGGGGTCTTGACTTACAAATTTATTTGTTGGCCGAGAAACCCTATCAACATGCCTATGTCTACTTCTGTTAATGTGTTACCTGCGTCTGAACCTGCTAAAATTGTGGATGAAGTTCAACCTAGAAAGAGTAAAAGACGTAGAACATAAACGAATTTTGGTCCTGATTTTGTGACAACCTTTCTTCTAGAACTCAAAGACATAGATAAAATAGATGAATCTGTGATTAGCCTTCATATGATAGAAAATGATCCTAAAACTTATGAAAAAGCTATGAGTTCTATAGATGCTAGTTTCTGAAGAGATGCCATTAACAGTGAATTGGATTCCATTATATCTAATGGGACTTGGGAAATTGTAGACTTACCTAGAGGTAGTAAAGCCATTGGGTGCAAATGGATTTTCAAGAAAAAATTGAAAACCGATGGTACTATAGAAAGGTATAAGGCAAGACTAGTAATAAAAGGATTTACCCAAAAATATGGTATTGATTACTTTGACATTTATTCACCCGTCACTAAGATCGCCACTATACGAGTATTGATTGCACTAGCATCCACTTACAATTTATTTGTACATCAGATGGATGTTAAAACAGCTTTTCTAAATGGCGATCTAGATGAAGAAATATATATGCAGCAACCTCTTGGATTCGTGATCCAAGGACAAGAGAACAGGGTGTGTAAGTTGAAGAAATCTCTATATGGTCTAAAACAAGCTCCAAAGCAATGGTATGAAAAATTTCATAAGACTATTATGAGCTTTGGTTTTATCGTTAATGATTCTGATGCGTGCGTATATACTAAGATGATACATGCTAAATATGCTTGTATGTTGATGACATGCTAATTATGGGAGACATTTAGATGTAATTAATTTAGATGTAATTAATCAAACCAAAGATTTCTTATCATCAAAATTTGAAATGAAGGACTTATGTGAAGTTGATGTAATTTTGGGTGTGAAAGTTGCAAAAACTAAAGATGGCTTCACTTTATGTCAATCTTATTATGTAGAGAAAATACTAAGAAAATTTAATTCTTTTGATGTCACACCTGCAAGAACACCTTATGATCCTAGCATACACTTAAAGAAAAATAAAGGGAAAAGTGTTTCTCAATCTGAATATGCTAAGATAATTGGTAGCTTGATGTTCTTGATGAATTATACTCGACCTGATATTGCTTATACTGTAAGTAGATTAAGTAGATATACCCATAATCCATGTAATGAACATTGGAATGCCCTAAAAAGATTATTTAAGTATCTAAAAGGTACTGCTGATTGGGGTTTATGTTATAAGAAATTCCCTAACGTGTTAGAGGGATTTTGAGATGCAAATTGGGTATCTGATAATGATGAAGTAAGCTCTACTAGTGGTTACGTGTTTACTTTATATGGTGCAACTATTTCTTGGAAGTCTGCAAAGCAAACAGTTATAGCAAGATCTACTATGGAGTCAGAGTTTATAGCTCTTGACTTAGTTGGGCAAGAGGCCGAGTGGCTAAAAAACCTAATGGGAGACATCCCATTGTGGGGAAGGCCAACGCCTCCCGTGTCTCTACATTGTGACTCACAAGCAGCTATGAGAGTTGCTAAGAGTAGTGCCTATAACGGACATAAGAGGCACATACGAATCAGGCATGAGTCTATGAGACACCTGATTCTAAATGGGGTACTCACAATGGAGTACATAAGGTCAGAAAGAAATCTGGCGGATCCTTTAACAAAAGGGTTAAATAGGAAAATGGTCCTGGAATCGTCGAGGTGAATGGGATTGAGACCCATATGAAAACTTAAGCTTTCTTAATCCTATGGCGAAATGAATGAGAAAATGAGAGGATGGGCTTTGAGCTCTTAATGATCTCATAGTCCGAAAAGGGTGGTTTGTAATGAGACAAACATGATGAGATCACCTACTTGAGTGCAATTGGATAATCCAAAAGACTTGAGAAGTCTCTAGAGAGCACTCATGAGCATCCCAAGTTTATGAGACTCACTTAGTGAGATATCAATCGCGGGAATGGAAACATACATAGGTAAGGCGTGTGTTCTAAGGTAACACTCTATAAAGTTAAGAGTTCAAGACTTGTTTCACTCTTGATTTGAGAGCATCCCTTAGTCCACTAAGGTGGGTGGTTCAAATCGCAAGATACCATTCACTTAAGCACTAAACCTACTAAACAATACAGAACAATATCATATCATGTTCGGCATCAGTGGGGAATTGTGGGAAGAATTTGTAATTATTCCCTATTATGATGCCTTACTTGATAAGTGAGAATGGTGGGTACAAAATGTGAGATTTGGCAATTTGGGTCTTATCCCACATCGGACCAAACAATGGCATTTGAGTGCCTTATAAAGACTTGTGGTACACCACCTATTAGACAAGCAAGAGAGGAATGCTCCCTCGCGCACGCCGCTGCCGCCGTCCAGCTCGGCTCGGCTCGTGACACGTGCGCGTGTGGTGCTAGGGCTTATCTTTTTACGAGAATTTTTAATTGTTTTATTAAAATTGGGCCTCCGAGATTTGCGAGTTAGTTAGACGATAACTCTTCCGCTTCTCCGATTTGTTGAAACCGTTTTTGATAACTGATCAAATCAGTTTCGTTTATTTCGACAATTCTGCTCCTCCTCAGAACATCCAACACATCTCTTCTCTCTGTTTTCGTAAACACAAAACCATCCCGTAGCTCTCTTGCAACTGTTCTGTAAAACACCATTCCCAATTTCTCTTAGCCGAGTACACGGCTTCGAGGAAAGCTGCGCTCAAACCTTGGGGGACGAACGCTCATTCGGATTTGTACCGGTGTCCGCGCGTTTTGTTTCTATGGCAGTGGAATGTACCACGATGCAGTAACACATCAAAATCCCTTGGCCTACATTCGTTTATTACTAATTGTTTATATGCCTTGCAGAGAATTTACTCTTACAAGAACAACTCATTTACGTGATCATCTATATAAGCAAATGAAACTAAAAATTAAACTACGTAGTTTGAGAAGACCACCAAATTATATATCTTATTCATGAATGTATAATCTAGTATGTTATGAACATATAATCAAGCTTGCTCATATAATCGAACTTGCTGATGAACAAACAAGCTGAGTTTTCTTGTAATCAAGCTCAATCCAGTTAACTTTCGAGCCTCACAAACTTTGCTCAAGCTCGGTTCATTTACAGGTCAAGTTGAACACAAACAAGACTTAGCTGAGCTGAACAAGAGGTTGCTCACGGACGGCTCTGTTCATTTACCACCCTAGCCCGGGTCGGAATCTTCATTCCACTCTCTTATTGAAGACGCCGGAAATTTATAACAAAATTGATGGGCTCAGAAATCGGGCCATTCAATAGGCCAACAAAAGGCCCAAAGATTTGACATTTAATTTTCCAATTTGTAGTGCTGACAAAAAACATTCGACGCTCCTCGGCCCTCGCCATGATTCTTGATCCTTTATTTCCATGTGAAAGGTCTTGGTCCTCTTGGATGGTTTGTCTTCCAATTGGAATTATTTGAAAAGAATTATTTGCTAATTGCTTGTATTGCACATTTGCATCGCATTTGGAATTATTTGGAGTCTCATCGGAATTTTAATTTTAACCTTCATTACAAATATGCGTATAATTTATTAACGATATTTTTGACCGAAAAATCAAATTTCAATCGAAAAAAGAGGCAAGTCAAGCATTTGTAAGACTGCTCTTTTACTACCTTGGGACATTTAGTCAAACGGTTAGGATTTTAGGATAGTACGCTACTAGCTATACCCGTCGTGCCCTGCACGACTATATGAATTTAATATAAAAATTATTTGTATTAGAATCATTTAATTTTAAAGATCTTTTACAAAAAATATAAAAATATAAAAAATCTAAATTCTTGTAAATTTTTTTTTTATCAAATTCAATTCTTTAAAATATTGAATAGAAATTAAAAATATACTTAATGAGAAACGATGATAAATTATAAATAAGGAATGAATTTTTTATTGATAAGAAAATCATTTATATTTACATAAATAATTTTAAAAGAAAATTAAGGAAAATATAACGTAATTTTTTTTTTTATCAAAAGTCAATTTAGTCAAGTAATTATCTAGATTGAAAGTTCAATTTTTTATCAAAAGTTTATTTAAGATAAATCTTTTACATAAATAGATAAAAAAATAAAGATAAAATAATTTTCTTTAATTTTAAATAAAATTCGAATTTATTTTTTTCATATAATATTGTAGATAGAAATCTAATTGAAAAATCTAAATTAATATATCTATCTTAATATATAATATCTAATATTCTATAATATATTTTAATTTTAGATAAAATATTTTAGATATATCATAATTTCTAATATATAATAGATGATAACATTTTTATTTTAGATAGAATCTTTCCTATATTAATTTATCCTATTTCTATATTATCCTAAAATAATTTCTAACACATATATATCCCTAAAATAAAAAATTCTATGTGGCGAAATCCTAGGAGGCTTAACGTGGGAACGACACGTAGGAAAATCCTAGATGACGCAACGTAATGACCTTATTCCTTGCGTCTTTTATATATATACATAGATATGTGATTCTTGATCTCTAAGAGCTATAAGCTTGTGGCATTTTTTTTTTTTGATTAGGTAAGGATTAGGGTGTTCTCCTTTACGGAGGGCGCCCTAGAGCATCCTTTCGGATGAGAACTAGCAGTTCTGGGTGAGTCTTGATACACTCAACAGGGAGACTGTGGCCCAAATTAGCGATTTTGTCGGCCACAACGTTACATTCCCTAAAGACATGGTTGATCACTAGGTCCTGGTTTCCGTGAATGGAAACAAGGATGTCAGCGATAATGAGTTCGATCTCCCAAGGGCAATGGATTTTCCCTTTAACAGCGTTAATGTCCTGGAGATTATCCCCTTCAATTTCCACTTTTTCTATCGTTTTGTTCTTTATTTGCCTAATCGTTTCCCGGAGAGCTAGAGCTTCAGCTTTCAATACCGACACTTTTCCAAAGCTAGTCGTCAAAATATCCATTACCTGACCAAGGTGGTTTCGGAGTACAATTCCCCCAATAGTGTTTCCATTGGGCAACTTTGAGGCATCGAAGTTTACTTTAATGTATCCCGGTTTGGGTTTTTTCCATTTCTTTTGTGTTCTTATGTTTTTGTTTCTACCCTTCAATTGAGATGTTGGTATTGCTTCTTCATCTTCTGTCCATTTCGACGCTTTCTCCCAATTCACTATTAGATTTCTTATATATGTTGTTAAGTCTGATATTCCTTCGCTTTGGTCATGTTGAAAAATCAATTTGTTGCGTTGATGCCAGATACTCCACCACACAACTGCTAGACACGTGAAATCTTTTTTCCCTAGGAGTTGGTATATTTCGTTTAGAATTATTCTAGGCGTTTTGTTTTGTGGGTCATATCCTTGGATGGAATTAGCAATGTTTGGGTTTACTTTGTTGGTTATGTAAATTGTATATGGACACTTTGTCAGTAAGTGATTTATGTCTTCATCATTACAGTCACACAAAACACAACCTCCCGGAGTTATGATTTGTTTATCCCTAAGTCTAGCTTTCGTGGGGAGTCCATTATTATCAACTTTCCAAAGGAAGTTTTTTACCTTTGGGTATGTATCCAATTTCCACAACCAGTTATTTATGTGTGGTGTCTGTCTTTCTAAATTTGTGATTAAGTCTACTGCAGACGAGGTGGAGAACCAACCATTTTTGCTCGGGGCCCAATACAATCGGTCTTGGATATAGTTATCCGGGATTGGAGTATTTTGAATTTGTTCAACAATGTTATCAGTAAGAATTTGTCTTAATTCATGAATTTTCCATCTATGATCATTCGTAATCCATGCATCAACCGTTATTGTTTCATCTATATTTGTTGGGTTCTTCGCTTAAGATCGAAGGGGACCTCCAGGCAGCCAGTTATCTTTCCAAAATTTGACCGTTTTCCCATCTCCAATTTGCCAAATTAGACCTTTATAGAATTCTTCTCTTAGGTGCATTAGTTTTTTCCATTGCCATGAGGTGTTTGCTTTAATCTTGTACGAAAATAGATTATCATTTCTAAGATATTTTTGTGAAAATATCTTTACCCACATATTATTTGGTTCTGCCAAAATTTTCCAGAGCAATTTCATTTGGAGCGCTTTGTTCGTATGTTCTGTTTTCCTTATTCCTAGTCCTCCTACCTCTTTAGGTTTGCAAATCTTATCCCATCCCACCAAGGGTTTATAAGTTCTATCCTTGTTCCAGAAGAATCCCCTATTTATCCTATCCATTTCTGAGTGGGCATATGCCGGAAGCATAAAGCTTTGCATAACGTAGTTCGGCTTTGTGGCTAGGTTGGCTCTTATTAATGTCGTCCTTCCTTCTTGAGATAGCGAGTTTGCCTTCCATTTTGTGAGCTGTTTTTGTGCATTTCCAATAGAGTCTTTAAATGTGTCTTTGTTGACTTTACCATTTATAATTGGACAGCCTAAATACTTTTCAAGATTCGTCATTGTTGCAATCCCCAAGGCCTGTTGTGCTACATTTTTTTGCTGGGACGTCATATTTTTAGAGGTTTGAAAAGCTGACTTGTTATAGTTAACTTTTTGACCCGAAATTCTGCAAAATTCATCAATGATGGTCTTTACTTTTTCGCATGATCGCTGAGATGCTTTGGCAAATATTATGATGTCATCTGCAAATGCTAAGAAGGGAATTCGCGTCCCACCTCGGGCAATTGGAAATCCTATTGTTTTTTTATCAAGTTCGCTAGTTAATTGTAGTTTTCTTGCTAAAATTTCCGATGCAATAACAAATAAGAAAGGCGATAGGGGGTCACCCTGTCTGAGTCCTCGTTCCGGGTTAAATGGTTCCGTGGGTCCATTATTTACAAGTATCGAAAGTGACACAGTGCTTATGCATTCCCTTATCCAACCTATTACTTTTCTATCAAACCCGAATCTAATCATCACGTCTAATAGATATTCTCAATCTACTCTGTCGTATGCCTTTTCCATATCTAGTTTGATGACAATCCATCCATCCTTGTTTTTTGTGTTTCTAAATGAGTGGAATATTTCATGGGCTATAAGGATATTATCTTGAATAGACCGATTTACTATAACAGCCCCTTGGAGAGGATGGATAAGCTTGTGGCATTCATCTAACGGAAAAACTCCTTTTGATAGAAATTTTACCTTGTTTAGTTGTTTTACGTCCGGCTTTTTTTTTTTTTTTTTTTTTTGTAACTTCTCGAACGTACGCACAATTAAGCAAGGCCGTCAAGCCCAATTTGCGTTTAGAGAAGGAATAATGAGTACTGGGCCAGAGACGCTGAAATAGCAGGGCCAACAAGCTTGTAATCAAATGGGCCAGATCCATATTTAAATCAGTCAATTTTGGTTAATTTCATAATTTTTTTTTTTGGTTTAGGAAAAAAAAAATTATAGTACTCGAGAATTTGATAATCAAGGCCTTTTTAATTACAATGGTTATGGGGTCGTTCTGGATAACTTTTTCTCCCCAACAAAGAATTTGATGTATATAGTACTCGAGAGACCGGAAAACTTGGTCACGGGGCAAACTAGCATTAGAAGATACTAACCATGAACAATAGATCAAATGAAAGCTATCAAGATTTGGGATGGGATGGGATGGGAAGAGTATGGAATAGATACGGGTGAGTATAAACTAATGCAAAGGACTATATATAGTTTGGCATTATTTTTTGACTTTTTGAGATATGTAATTTGAAATTATAGGTAGATAGAATGTTGTTTTGGTAAAACATTTCAAGCTAAATGTTGTATATGCCTAGTTTACAAGTAATTTCGTATATAAAATTAAAGAATAGTAATACCTATTTCATAAGAGTATTAGTTTGCATGGTCTTTAATATTAGGGAAATTTTGGTTGGTCTCTTGAGTTTAATAATATTATAATTAATGCCAAAAATTATCTCTTTTTGGTTAGTTCTCCTGAGGTTTTAAGAATATATTTCGATACTAATTAATATGAGGTTTTGTGTTTGTTTACTCTATCACCTTAGTAGGGAAAGGATCTTTGTGTTGCTCAAGCAAGGCTCAAATTGGCTCGTTTGGGTGTGGCTCGACTCGTGAGATTTTAGGGAAGTACCGGACAACGACTCTATGGCAGGATGGGGCGTGAAAGCGGTGAGCAACGACTCTAAAAATAGTTTTTTGGTACCCTTAAAAACACTTACAAAAATGAAGAAATGTTTGTAAATTCAAATCGGGATAGTTTATATATGAGTTTAGGTGTTTTAGGAGTTGAATCCTACTAATTTGTGGATGAAAAATACAATGAACGGCATGTATATATCTAATCGAATCGTCGAACCAAAAGGGGCACCAAACGAAAAATCAAAACCTCAAAAACACCAATTGAAATACACTTAAATATAGGGGCACTAATCGGAATATCCCTTAATAGTATGATTCTTTTGGGTTTTGGATAATTGATTTAATGTTGAGGTCATTTTTTACCAAATTTAATACATTTTGCATGGTTCAATTAGATAGAAAGAGCACAATCAAATGAAAGAGCAAGTTGCATTACAACATTAATTTGAGTTGATCCAAAGTTCTAACATATGCGACTATGGACCACGTTGGAATTTAAGGATGCTGCATGTACACATGTACTGATTGATGTACACACATGTGCATGTCTATGGTGGTCGATTTCCAAGATCTTTTGTTTTCATTTTTTGACTCGTAACAGCCTACAAACGTCGGATTTAGCTAAGGTGGAGTTACTCTACCCGTATTATTTAGTTAGTTGGTCATCTTTACTACTATAATTACAAGTTGTATTCGTAAATTTCCATAATGAGAATTATAGAGTTCCGGGGCCAGGGTATATACATCAAAGATAATGAAAAACACGATTTTGGAATATTTTGAACTGGATTGGACAGGTCTATTCGGTAATTAGTCAATTGTTATGGGCGATATTTAATAACGTAGCGAAAGTCATACGAATTGAAAGGTAAATGAAGCTGAAAGCTAAAACCAATTATTTAAATATATAATGCGTACGTTGTATATACCAATGAAAGTAAAATATCATCGGATGCATATCAGAATTTGAACATGAATTCATATTCGATCTTCAATGCTAGCCATAGTGGAATTAGAAAACCTAAAAAGAGCCGGTGATTAAAAAAACAAAGAAATGAATTTCGGTACGTAGAAGGTAAAACAAAATATTTACAAGGATCGCAAGAAATTACATGCTAGTATCAATTATTAGAGTGGTCTAGCAGGATGAGGTGTCAGTTTTTTAAAACATTTGTCTAGAGGTTAATTCGAATTACCCTAGCGGTGTATATGTAGAGACTGACTGGATATCGAAAAAGAAAGAATTTACAAGCTAGCCATGCTTTCAAGTTTCAAAGAATGAAAGAAAGTCAGGAAAGATAATAACCGAGGCATAACAACTCGAAATAAGTAGGAAATATTTGTTGTATTTTAAACAAAATGTTATTAAGTACTAACCTAGTGGGTTTCATCAAAAATTAATTGACTATAGAAAGAGTGATGAGTAATATGGAACAATAGAAACTATATCTTGTAAATTCTGTAATGTGTGTGCACATCTTACATATAAAAAGCCTTGTAACAAACTTATGTATCAATAATACGTACATTTCTCATTTCTTCCTCTTGTCTCTCTCTCTCTCTCTGGTTTTTCCTCTCTGATATGGATCGTGACATGGTATCAACCTAACATTTTTTATCCGATTCTTCTCTTTTCTATGTTTTTCTTCCTTCAATCATGGTGAGTCAATTCTCTACTATAGACATGCTCATCAAGTATGGTAAGAACTTGAAGTTCGTTTCAACAGAGTTGATTGTACAAACATATATCAAATTCAACAAGATTTAGCTTTGATGCCTTAGGGAAATCTTTCGATTACTAGTTATTTCACCAAATGCAAACGATTGTGAGATGAATATCTCTAAACTGCTGAAACAAAAGTCTGTGTTTGCGGCTCAAATTCGGTCAACTGTAGTATTAATTCTTGATGATCAACTGGTCATTTAATTCCTCATGGGGTTGAACGATTCTTTTGCTACAATTCGAGGTGATGTCTTGATGTTAAATCGTCCGCCATCTCTTTCCTCTGTCTCACATGGTTCTCCAAGAAGAATCACAATGCAATATTAGGGTTTACACATCTTCTCTTGACAATGAGTCTTCTGCCTTGGCTTTGAATCCTGGAAATTAGAACAATGATTCTCATTCTCGCGCGAATTCTTCAAATCAATTGAATGCTCGTGGAGGATCTTCCAAGTATTTTTGCGATCATTGTAAAAATCCTGGCCACACTATGGATCGTTGCTAGAAATTACACGGATATCCTCCCAATCACACTCGTGGAGGAAAACCTGTTGGCAATGCTTCCGCTAATGATAATGAATATGTTCCTGAATCATCTTCAAATACTTTTGCTCCTTTCATCTCTGAAGAACAATATCATAAGTTGATTTCTCTTCTTAGCCATTCCTCTCTGAAATGGATTGTAATAAGGAGTAACCCATTAAGTTATAGACTAGTATAGCTTAGTCTCAACTTTCAGATGTGATATGGATATTCTAACATTAAGGAATCAAATCTTTAAATTTGTATATTTTCGTAATGTTCTCTATGTCATATAAATTTGGATTATTTATTATATCAAAAACAAAGTAGGTAAAGCTCACTTTTATGTGGATTAGTAGATGGTCATTTTACTAACATTTTTTCTTTCTCAAAGCCAAGTCTGATGCGAGCTTTAAGAAGCATCGCTACCATCAAGCCCAAAGTCCATAATTGAACCCCTTATCTATAGAAATTAAGTTGCGACAAGTCTTTATAATTATGTTTATATTTGTTTGAATAATGAACATTGTCGTCCGACCCGTTAAAATCACTCAAACCACATGAAAATGAATGCGATATTCGGTGGAATAACCAGCTAATCCTCACATGTTTTTGTCTATGATATATGAGGCCATCATCAGTAAATTAACGAGGTTTCAAATTCTGGTACCTCTCGCCACTAATAAGCTGGTTTGCTACTTGTCAAAATCGTAACCATATCATTATGATATCTAATTAGTATCCACATGCAATTTTTAATTATGTAGACCTGATCGAATTACTGGGTTTGGGCCCGGTTTGAAGGGAACATGTCGCCCATGAGCAAAGGTGTTCGGGTAAGGGCAATATCATCCATTCACGAGGCTCTACTTGCTCGAATTCAATTAACACATATCCATATTTTTTACGAGCCGATCGACAAGGAAACGGGATAACAAACTTTTCTTTCATGGAAGTTTAAAAATAAGGTACTTTTTACTTGCTCATTCGTTATAAAATAACTAGTGTTATCTATCTTCCTGGTTCCATGCCTCACTAATCACTATATATTCCACTAGATCTCATTACATGCATCTTAATCAAGAGTCTGGAGGCATCGTACATCCTATCACAATATCCATTGAATCTATAGCATCGATAGTTTGGCATATATGGACTTACTTTTATTCTTTTGTAACATCTCAACTACGTTGATGCAAAAACTCGATCTTATAAGGATTTGTTTGAAGAACACATTATAATACAAAATTTTACATCATAATGCAGAATCTAATGCTAAATCCTGTAGAATGCATCATCTAAACAAACTCTCAATCTTTCACAAATCCTTAATTACAAGCCTTTACCTTTTCTTTTGATAATGAAAGGAATTCGAAATACCAAACAAGCCTTGTAGTTCGAGAGACCGAAATGGAACTCGGTAGCCGGACAAACAAACAAGAAGCACATACAAAGCGAAAACAACCTAATAGAACAAACAAAAAACAAGGTGAACAAGCAATTACAAACACCGAGAAGGGAAGTCAAGGGGTTAGGTAGGAGAAAGAAAATTTTGCAGGTTAGTAGAGAACTAACACAAGCGTATAAAGCCGCCAGAGCGCAACGGGAAGCCGACTTGAGGAGGTATGATGAATCGCTTGGAAAAGCACAAGGGACATCTCCGGGGCGAGATTGTGCGATGTTCACGTTCGGAGGTTTGTTAAGCCTTCGATTTCTGCCCATGGCGCCAACTGCCAAGGCCTTCAAACTGATCAAGGAGTGGGTTTGATCTTTCGGTTTAACCGATTGGAACTTGATTTGGTATCTTCCAGTCCCTAAGAAGATCTGCACCGGTGATAGCATGCATTTAGGTGTTAGTTTACGACATATTTATGTTTAAATAGTAGATAGTTGTTTGGATTTTTCTTAGTTTTTGTAGTTTTTTTTTATTTCGGTGTCTACTCTTATACTTTCGTGTTTTTAGGGTTTCATGAGGAGCAAGGATCGGTTACATGGAGTTCTGATCCATCTTAAGTTGGAGGATTCAAGATTGGAGATGTTCAAGTATCTTTTCCAATGATATGCAAGTCACTTTTGATGATCATTAAGGCCCAAGAGGTTGTGGGAAAAGAATGCTTAAATTCAGGCCATGCATTGAAGTTGTTTCGATAACTCTATCTTGCAATGCTTCGTTTGGGAGATATGTGGTCTGATGAAGCTGATTTTGGTATCATTGGTAAGATAATTCAAAGAGCTACAATTCATGTTCTTACTCTTAGTCCAAATTTCAACTTGAAGGGGGGGGGGGGGTCCAAACAAGCTCTGAAGTGTCACCTGAATCTTGAATCGAGGGTAGAGTGCGGGCTGGGACATTGAGGATGCGACCGCATTATGCAGACTGAGACCGCGCCATGCGGTTATCGCGGAAGACTTGGGCCGACTCGGGATTTTGTTATCCTTTAGTCTTTTATATTTTTTTTTGGGTTGATTTTTATACATGGATATTTTGTTTCTCTCTTTAAGTTAGGATTTTAAACTCCTAGTTTTTCTCTCTTATCTTTATCATTCACAATTAACAATTGCAATTTGGAGACTACGGTTTTATTCTAGAGAGTTTTTTCAAGAGGATACCTTTGAACTTTATTGTAAGTTTTCTTAATTTGATTATGTCTTGCTAAATCTCTTGTGTTTAATTAGTTGATTGAAGTTATAGATTGCATATTAATGTGAGACTTGATTGATTCTCCACAAACTTGAATAGTTATTATTTCTTTGCTTAATTGAATCAAAGTTTACCTAGGGTTTTGTTAGATTAGTTACCTAATGAGATTTCTATGTTAATTTACAACTATGATTAATTACCGGTTGGAATTAAATAGATAAAGTAGGTTCTACAGTTGTTTAGATCCCTGTTGGGTTATCCAATTGTAGAAGGGAATAAATTCACAAGTCACTTAGATGTTTGGTTGCTCTGATTGCTTGTTTCTATTGATACTTGAGACTTTCTGTTGTTGTTTGATTGAATATAGGTCTTCTAGGTTGTTAGATTATTAGAGTTGTTAGACTGGTAATTCTATTAACTAAAAGTGATGTTTGGATCACAATCCACGATAGATTATTCAAGTGAAGTGAGAATCAAGAAAATCAATGATCAATAAGCATATCTATGATGGATGTTAACTAGTTAATTATGTCTTTCTCATATTTCATAAATACAATTATATTTGCATTCTTGTTTTGTTTAGGATTTATATACTAGATTTAGATAGTTACTCAATTCCCATAAACGTAAAAATACACAAGTCTCCGTGGGATCGACTCCTTACTTACTGCTCTACTGAGTTTGGTTTGTTAAAGTTTCTTTGATAGGTATAACAACTGTGAAAATACCCATCACTAGGATCAAAGGAGAAGCCAAGGGATCGTAAAGAGGTTTCGAGTTTCCAGATTCGAATTATTGTCGGATCTCCGATTTGATTTGCGCTCGGAAGAGACGTTCACCGACCATCTTGTGTGGTTTGGCATCTCTTGGGGTCTGACCATTATCGCCCACGCAGCAGCCAAGATGAGCATGCATCATCACCCTTTCCATGGATATGACTCTCGCATGTGCAGATTTGGTGAGTGGGTTGGTGAGAGATGGAGCCTGCATGCCCATCGGAGGAGGTCGAATATCGGTCAAATCTTACGTTTAATGGTGGTGGTGGGTGTTGGCTCGCTAGGGTTTTAACATGATTGGGAGAAGAGAGGGGGCCCGTGACGTGCATTCTATTACAAGCCTTTATTTTGTTCTTTAGGATATATACATTATTTTAGATGTTCATGTATGCTTTCTTTTTCTTGGATTTAAAAACATTTTACGATAAGTAAATTAACTATATATCAGTTTGTTACCGATCTATTTATACATGATGGAAAAGACTGATATCAATCAGAGATTGAGAGATCTATTCAAACATAACCTACTATAACTTAGAGATAATCCAATGAAAGAAAGTTTGTGGGCCGGTAGGTAAGGAGACTGTGTACGTATATACACGTTAGGCCCAACACATAAACCCAACCCAAGGTAATCGGTTGTTATAGATAATGGGTTCAGGACCAAATCTGCTTTAATACAATGAAGAAAGTTTGTGAGTTAATAGGCATGTAGATTAGGGATGCGTCTGTACAAGCGCGCATGCGCATTAAGTCCAACACATAAGACTAGTTGGGTTCCATCTTAAAACCAATTGGATATAGGAGGAATTATCCAATTGAATATATTAGGATGGTTTTCTTTGGATTTTAGATTTGGGATTAGTTTTATTCTCAACATGTCCCACTCAAGTGCAATTAAAATAGCTAGTCGACACTTGGATATCGGTAGGTTATGTAAGGTAGATAATGTGTGGGTACGAACTCGCTAAGCTCAATCCAAGGTAGTTGGTAGTAAAATAAAGTAGATAACTGGCGAGTATCAACTTGCTAAACCCAACCCAAGATGGATAATGAGCATAGTATCAAACCTACTCTAATACAATGAAGAAAGTTTATGGCCGATAGGTAGGTAAAATGAGGATGTATTTGTACAAGCACACATGCACATTAGGCCCAACACAAAAACCTAGTGGTCGGGGTTCCATACTAAAACCAATTGACCATAACAGGAGTAATAATCTAAGGGTAAATATACTATGTTGGTTTTCTTTCTATCGGATTCCAATGGGGGATAGGTATTATTCTCAATATGTCCCCTCAAGTGCAATTGTAATAGCCAATTGACAAATGAACATCAATAGGTTAAGTAAGGTAGGTAACGGGCAGGTAGCAACTCGCTAAACCCAACCCAAGATAAACAATGCGCTCAGGACAAAATTTCTCTGATACCATAAAGAATGTTTGTATGCGCGTTAGACCCAATACATAAGTCATATCCTAAAATCAATTGACTATAAAAAATAGAGTTTGTTTCAAATGAAACAAACTCTTATCCTGAAACAAGAAAAGAATACACTTTTTTTAGTTCGTATTACACTTTTCATATGAAAGTGCATTGCAAAATACGAAAAGTGCAATCAGAAAAGGTGCACTACAAAAAGTACGAAAAATGCACTACAAAGTACAAAAAGTGTAAATCCGAAAAAGTGCAATCCAAAATAGGAAAAGTGCATTACGAACTATAAAAAGTGTATTCGTTTCAAGATAAGATTTTGTTTCAGAATAAGAGTATGTTTCATTTGAACCAAACTAATAAAAAATAATCTAAAAATATATGTAGTAATTTAATTTTCTTTATATTTTAAATGCAGGATATATTTTATTCTCGACATCTATAATTCAAAATAACCAGATCGAATCATAGGGTATAAGCTTGATTAAGAAGTAACTAATAAGGTTGATTAAGATTCGACCAAAAAAATAAAATACAGGTTGATTAAGAAGTAACTAATAAAGGATGTTTGATTAGAGAGACAAAATTATCAATTCAAAAAACTAAATAAAACAAAAATGTGCAAGCGTTCCCTTTTTTTTTTTTTTGCGCGTCTCTATTTGTACAAGAGGTCGGCATACGAAAACTATAGAATTTGATTAATTAAGTCCTTCCCTTAATGAAAGAGATGGAGGTCGGGGCCGTCTAAAAATAGAAATAGTTATTCATAAGTTTTGTAAACACAAAGAAATAAGTTTTGCAATGTGAAGGTATGGCTAGTTCATGACAATATATGTAGCAAGCATGCATTAAAGTCGCGGCAATATCATTTATAACATCCTGGAGAAAAAGTCAAATGTGAGTATGATGTGTAAGGGATCTGTACATCTGCTTGTGGCAATAATGCCACCTGTATAGTCTACGTATTTTATTGTATGTCTAAAATTTATATATCTCATCTATCTATTGGCTCTTACGCTTTTTTAATGAGGGACCAATCTTTGACAGTAAACTTCGAATTCGCAAACTAGCCGATAAAACATACAAATAAGATAAATCACCTTATATCGACTGAATCTTATGTCCATGTATACATTTTTGGAGAAAGATTCATGTGGGAATGAGGTTCCCTCTAATAAAATCGATGTTTTTAATTAATAAATATTAAATATTTATTACAAGGGATAAAGAATAATATGGACGAATTATTTCTATGTTGTTTACGTTGTTTTGTTGAAAAAATCCGTTTTTGAAAGATGTGTGTAGTTTGTGTATCAAAACTGATCAATTATGCGTATATACTAAGGATGTACGGGTCGGGTCGATTTGTGGCTAGCAAAAAAGAAATAATTTGACTCGCGATCCGCGGGTCGACCTGTTTGACTAAGTCAATTGGGTCAAATTCTTTTTGTATCAACAAACCTACAAAAATATTTTTTTATAAAAAAACCCATCGTGTTTGCGAGTCGACCCGCAAATTCAATGGGTTTAAAAAATCATTTCTTTTATTAATAAAAATGTAAAAAAATATATTATTTTTTAAAATATTCCGGGTTGTGGGGACCTGAGCGGGTTTAACCAAACCCGACCCACAACCTGCAAAATAAAAATATTGACATGAGACCCGACTCGCACAGGCAAACCCGCAAATTGCGTGTCGGGTCAGTGCGGATCACGGGAACACCCCTAATAAATACTAACCAATTGCGCAAAAAAAAATTGTTTGTACATAGGGTTTTTGATGCGCATTGTTCATCGATTTCGATATTTTTATTTTTTAACCTTATTTATATGTATGAATAGAATATTTATTTAGTTTTTGATGCACATATAATTAATTTCGATATACCTTTTTTGTTCCTTGATATAACTTGATTTGTACATTAGTATATCTCTATTTGTTCATTGATATATCCTTAATTATTTGTTCAATGATAGACCCTTGTTTATGCATTAATTTTATTTATTTCTGAATAACTACTAAGCACTTTGTGCATCAAAAAATTAACGTTTCATTATGTATAATAAATATAAAGTTTGTGCATTACTATCATCAATTTTATGCAATAAAATTAAGCTGTAGATATACTCTGAATTGGTTAATTAGGTAATAGAAATTGGAAGGACTACACCTCCTATTATTAAGTCTGTTGGTGATTTTAGTGTCATCGAGTGATTGTTCCCTATATGGGAACAATGCCTTTTAGTGTGATTGGGATTCATACGACACTATGAGATCTTACTTTGCTATATCACGGGTTTGGGTGTGCGGAGTGCGCGCTCGTGTAAGCATGGTTGAGGTCTAGAGGGAAATATTAAGGAGAAGTTGCGACCTGAAAAAGAACAATGTTTGTTACCTACTGGAGGAACAATGTCTGTTCCCTTGGAGGGAACAGTAGTGGGAACAGTTGTTCTCTGACGCATGCCTAGAATTTCGGCACGTTGTTAATTGTTGATAACGGTCAATTTAAACGTTGTGTAACTGCATTGTAACTTCCTTAAAGAGTTAATAACTGATGGGTGACGTGGGTTATTCAAGATAACCTTCGTGGCACTTGGTAACCGCCGGTAACTTCTGGTAACCGCCGGTAACCGTTCCCTAAAGCAGTTTTCCTTTGCCTATATATAAGGCTATTGGGAGATTGGTGTCGAGTTGGTTATTGGTTCACACAATCAGAGGAGAACGTCTATCTCCATGATTGAACTTCAAAAAGAGTCTAATATCCATTTACATGAACTCTAAGGTTCGATCTCTTTCATAGCCTTGTTAGAGATCGGTTGGTTTGTCTTATCTCACTTCAAATTTCGTGGATTCCCCAAGGCTATGTAGGGGGCGAAATATTGATTTCGGAAAGCGTTTCTACGTGATTCAAACCTATATCAAGTTGCATATGATTTGATCTACAGAAGAGTCGTCTTCAACAACATCCACGAAGAGGAACTCCACGGCTTCAGCAACGCACTGTTCCCTGAGTACCGACAGATCCAGGATCTTCGGTGGAAACTACGAAATGAGAGTCTAAGACACCAGCAAAGTCTACCACAACAATTTGATTTTCAGATTTTGCATACAATTTTCTTGGGTACAATTTCTAATTGACCAAACACAGCTGGGGAAATCGATCGAGAAGCATTCAATTGATCCGTACGAGGAGAAGATTACCTTCATTGTTTCGACCCAAAAAAAATTACCTTCATTGCTAGTAGTTTTTGGTTTGGCTATTACCGGAGTATACAATTTTTTTTCGAAACGTAAATTAAACATAATCTTGTCACTTATTAAATGTTCATCCTCCATTTGATGGCATAATAATTTATTTATAAATTAATTACTAAATTATCTAAAAATATAAAATTAATCAATATATATATATCTTCTAAACCTGAAGCATTTTTGGACAGATTCGTCATTATGAATTTATATCCCAGCCAACCTATTTTTAATAATAATTTTTTAATAAATTATATATTCTATAATTCTATTACCTTATGGAATTTCCAATTTTAACCACTCATCTTACTTAATAATTTTTTTTATCAGTTTAATATGAGAATGGATAAATTTTTAACTCGATCCATTATTTTTTAGCTTTTTAATATTTAATTATGTTATATTCATTATCCATATAGTATATATAAAATATACTATATAAGAATTTATATATTTTTTCAATTTACTATGAGATTGGATAACTTTTTATCTGTACCATTCTTTTTATCTTTGTCCATGTTCATTATATTGTAATATTTAATTATATTCTGTTCAATATATATATATATATATATAATAAATTTATTGAAAAATTAAAAACCATGAAAAACCATGTAAGCATCAAGTGCAATATTTATGAATTATATATTAAACATGGCTAAAAAAATACAATTTTATTCCATCAAATTAAAAAAAAATATTACGTAAGGATAAAAAACACAATTACAATGTCAAATAATTTGAGTACGATAAAAAGTTAATTTATATTCTAAACTATTTAAAATAAACATATATATTTATATCAAATAATTTAAAATAATTTATAATAAATTTTCAAGGCTCAGGTAATGAAAAACCAAACATATTATTTAAAATAAACACAATTACAATGGATTATTTATTTCACGGGTTGTTTTTTAATTATATTCTAAACTATTTATATAACACATATCTCCTAAATGAAATAGGAATTGAGTCAATTCATTGAGGTTTTTGTTGGGATTCGCGTCAACCCAATGATTAAGAACGTCAACTTCTATAGGATTATTACATAAATATTATAAATAATATTTTTAAGAATAAGATAATATTTGTATTCATTTTAATAATAAAAGATATTATTATAATTAACTTAAATGTTATAATATTATTTTATTATATAAATTATAATACATATATCATATTTAAACAATATATTATAATTTTTATTTAAAAAAGTCCCCGGGCAAGACCAGGGTCATTAACTAGTCAAAATCTAAGCGTAGACCCGTATAGTACCAAGTATTCATAAAATAACACTTAGTAATATGTTAATTACTCCACACTAGTATAGTAGACTAGTATAGTACCAAGTAACATTACAGTGCGATAGTACGTACTTAATTTACAGTTTTTCGTCTGTTCAAGCTTCACCCTAATTTTGGGCACTCCCTTTTCTCTTTCTCTTTTTTCCTTAATCTCTCCCCACTATGATCGATGACATATTCGTAGCTTCATATCATCACCCTAAACCTCAGAAAACAAGAAAAAGAACTCTACCCAAATTCCCAAAATATATAACGCAGTCCAAATCGTAAGATCCAAAACCCAAAAACGACAAACCAAATTTAAAGTAAAAAAAAAAAAAGTAAAGAAAGAGATGAAGGAAAAAAGGAAAAGGGGAGTGCTACGTAGTAATTAAAACTAGAACAGATCATCTAAAGACATATCAACAACAAGGCCAGCGGCGGCAGCCGCACCCTGATCCTCAAAAAGCCACTTCTCCAGCAAGAAGAGTGGGCCCCTCTCCTTCCCCTTGTCATCCGACTGCTCATCCCGCGAGTAGTAGTCCCCCTCGCTCGAGCTCGACCCGGATCCGGTTGCGGGTGGGGTCGGGGTGGAAGAGTAATCGGGCTTGGGCTGGGCCAATTTGGGCTTTTGGGCGGTCCAGTTCTCGAGAAGCCTGGCGATGTTGTCAGCGCTGAGGGCGTAAGGGCTTATTTGGTTGTTGTTGTTGTTGTTGTAGGGTTTGAGGGGGAATTGTACGGCGTCGGTGGAGATGGGTTTTTGGAGGGAAAGGGCTTCGCAGAGGGCTTGTTTGGCGGTGTGGATGTCGGTTTGGAGGCGCCGCTCCCACTGACCCTTGTTGTTTGTCTGGTGGTGGGATTGGGATGGGGAGGCGGGCGATAAGGCGGCGGCGTCGTCCCGGAAATTACCGATTTGCCCCTCTCCGCCTCCTTGGAGCTTGCGGAGCTTCTTCTTCAAGTGGGTGTTCCAGTAGTTCTTGATGTCGTTGTCGGTGCGCTCCGGGAGGTACGATGCTATGGCTGCCCATCTAATTAACATCAACAAAACAAAGATTTGAATCAAAATTTAGGATAGTGTTAATTAATAATATTGAAAGGAATTAGTACCTGTTGCCGAGAAGGGCTTGGAGATGGATGATCATCTTCTCTTCTTGCTCGGTGAAGTTGCCACGTTTGATGCCGGGGCGGAGGTAATTCGTCCACCTGAGTCTGCAACTCTTACTACATCTCATCAGTCCTGAAATTACAGATACAGAGCTTATAATTAAGTACCCAAGTAACCCTAATTAATTAAATCAAAAATAATAGAAGAAGAGAAAACAAACCGGTGTTAGTGGGAACGGCGCGCCAATTGCCGGGGCCGTTCTCTTGGATGTAAGAAACAAGAACGATGTCTTCCTCCGGCGTCCATGGCCCCTTCTTCATCCCTAGCTTATCACAGCAAGGTGGCCTACCCATCTCAATCGATATCACTTGATTATCCAATCAATTCACCAAATCTTGGATCAGATGGATCTCAATCTTTATCTTGAAACAAACCCTTTATTATTTTTTTGTATTGGAAAATTGGTTGACGCTTTGGTGAGTGAGGAAAGGGTTAGCTAGCTAGATACATATAGTCACACTCACACACTAGTGAATAATGATCCATCCGGACAAGTCCAAGAGAGAAGAAAAGTGAGAACGTATATTTAGGGATCGAGACGATTGTTGTCTTATGAGGCCAGGCCCCCTTTTGTCTATTTATACAGAATGAAATTATTAATTAATACCAGCAACTAATTAAATAAATAAAAATGATAGAATGAATTAAATAGTCTCCCAAGTTTAAGATGAATGAAGAGATATGGAGTGGGAGAAAGAGTCAAAGCAGTACAGCAGAGCGCATTAACTGCAAAAAAATGGGGTGTGTTTGGGGGAAATTGCAAATGCAAAAGTCAGATTTGCTTCCAGATTTTTTACCCGCCCAACCGCGTTCGCATTCAATGTAAATTTGTGATTTACCCTAATTACCCATTTTACATTTACTCAATGATCATTGATCACCACGTACTCTCTTTAGTAATTACTCTCGATCTCTGTCAAAGTTACGTCCATGCTCAAATCGATCGCTAACCACCGTTGCGCAAGGGTCAACCCTGTATACAAAAGAAACAAAGAGCCCACAATTTTCAAGCACCTCATTAAATGACAAATTTGTGTCTTATTATAAAGGTGAGAATGGTTTCACGTCCTTTATCTAGATTGCGTAGTTTTTAGTTTGAAAGTTTTTCCATGTAAAGCAAACATGTGTTTAGTTATATTTTCTAGTTGGTGGTGTATTTTTCTGTTCATATGAAGAAATATTGTTTTTCATATGCATGTTTGTTATTTATCATGTCAAGATCTAAGAGAAAGGAAAAAAAAATATTCAGTATGTTTTTAGGTGGTTTTGAATTAAATTTAGACCTCCAAATCAGGTAATCTGTTGAAGAAAAATAAAAATGGTAAAGATAGTGTCCAAACGTACAATTTATACTTCGGATGCGATAGTCAAATTAGAAAAACATCATCATAATTAAGATGCCTACTCGTACTTGTCAAGGAGCAAGGTGCTACCATGTATAAATTGTTTAGTCTAGGGCTAGTCTTATGGATCACCTGCTGAGTTACCAATGTTGTTCATTTTAATTGGTTTTTTTTATTTATTTCGTTTTTGAATGGGATCAACCTAATAGAGTATATTCATATATTTATGCCGTTTAAAAGATTCAAACTCAAATTTTTGTTCAACACTTAGGAAAAATTTAGCGCCACTTTATCACTAAACTCACTGAATATCAATATTAATGTATTTATTAAATACCATTTGATATAAAAATTAGTAGTCTTTATATATTTTCGCTTATGAGATATGTTATCGATCAATATGTTTTTCTTATATTGAATATGGAAGTGAGATACATACACAATAGTTAAAAAAAATCTTCAAAAAAACACTTAAAATTTTAACTCTGCCCTCAAAGGCAAGACTAAGAAAAAAAAGAGAGTCTACCCCAGGTTGCATTATGTGTAATTGTGCAATTGAAGAATCGGACCTCCTCTTTGTAAAATGTTTGCTCACACAAGCAATAACCAGGAAAATTAATATAAAAACTGAGCAAATTTTACGCAATTATGACACTAGGAATAAAAAGCCCGCCATCATAATGAATGAGCTTGAGCAACATTTAGAAACCAAAGACTTTACGGTACTAGTAATTATTTGGTGGCGTATTTGGCACTAAAGAAACAAACTCGTATTTCAACAAGCATCAAACGACTTCATTCTGGACTTGGCACAATATAAGACCAAAGACTTGAAGGAACAAAAAAAAAAGGAAAAAACCACAACAAGGATTTTTTAAAAATCAACTATAATGGATCCAAGTATACAGAAACGTGTTGCAGCAACTAGAATTGTGATCAAAGACTACAATGCGTATATAATGGCAATGGAAGTGAATAAATACGGTAGTATTTCGATTTTGCAAGCTAAGATTATATATTGTACTATGAAATGAGATTCAAAAAGCAAAACAGCTGGTGATGTGAACCCCGTTGAAGGATTCACGAAGGGATCGATCTTGGACTCGTAAATGGTCTTTCTCACGTCGGTTTTGATAGGTTTTGAGTCGAAATTAACGACTAGACTTGGTAGGAAAGAAGTGAAAGGGTTTAAGAAGGTGATCTCTTTTGAGGGAAATCGGAAGAGTATGGGATGAGAAGAGAATTTGGGTGACGCCTTAAAGAAAACTTTATAGAACAATCTCGACAGAGTAACGGTATTAATCAATCAAGCGTAAGAAACAAGGAGGGGGCGTGCCTCTTTTATAGAGGAAGGGGCACGCCTAGCCCTAGTAAAACCCTAGCGGCGTGGGGAGTGAATGGGGAGGCAAGCATGGGGCCCAACCACTAGCCCAAGCCCAAAATTCAAGACATAAATAGAAATACATAAATAGAAGTGTTTCGGAATGAAAATAAGTCTAAAAATAGTAAGAATCATAAATGGTTACGGTGGCCTAGTCGCGAGTGTCACGACAAGGCCGTGACAAGGCTGTGGCGCGCCAAGGACATGTCGCGACGCGGGCAAGAGGCGCGGCAGGACTTCGGCAGCGTCGAGGCTGGTGCGCACCCGGACCTCGAGTGTCGAGGCAAAGGCGCACAAGAACCTCATGTTCCCACGTCGGGGTGGCCCGACGTGGCATGGTGCTCGGCCTGTGTGGAGGGCAAGGCACCGAGAGTGAGGTTCTTGGTGCTGCGGTGCGTAGCGTCGGCCTGGAGTGCCGGCGCGCCTTCGATGAAGAAGATGCATCGGGTGAGGGGTGCGGCAGTGGCTGCGCCATGGCTTGCGAGGACGCGCGCGACGAGGGATGAAGTGGCTCGGGCTATGGCACGGGTCCTGGCTCGAGTGATCGGTCCGTCGGAGCGCACAAACATGTATTCCTCTTCTTGGCTCGCCGTCATGGTGGGGCTCACATTAGTGGAAATGCAGAAAGTTGAAATTGAGGACGACAACCTAACAATCATATATAAATGCTATCAAAGGAACCATGAAATGTACTAGGGAAATATAAATGATTGTCTCAAACATGCATCCTTATCTCGCTCCACTAGTTTGAAAGTGTTCGTATTTCCCATATGAGTACGGATTGCAGCGTAGTGGCCTGGCTAACAAAATTACCAAATTGAGCCACTCGCTCCCTCTTTCACACGTTCACAATCATCCAAAACTTATAGTTCTCATTTGCAAGAATGTTATAGGTCGTCATATATAAAATAGTACCTCCTAATTCTTACCATTTCAAAATAAATGTATTTCTTATAACGTAAGATACTCGTATTTTACCTTATAATAATAATAAAAATAAAAATAATAATAAGTTTATATTATTTTATGAGTCAATATCGGTAACATCATTATTTACAGAGATTAGACCTGTCATTTAGGTTGATTTAGTCGGGTTGGATTTGGTCATTTCAGATTTGGGTCAATAGATCGATCAATCGAGTTACATGTCAAATTGAGTTGAGTTATGACATGTTATCATACGAGTTCCGGTTAACTAGCAAGTTAATAGTGTCATTTTTAAATTATACTCCGTATCAATTATTAAAATATTTAAAAATAAATAAAAAATACTTAAAATTTTAGATTTTATTGCTATTTTAATAAAAAAAATCACATATACAAATTACAAGTCAATTGGGCTGTCCGGATTGATTGGGTTCAAGTCGTACATTCTTGGGTTAGAATTAGAGATGTCAAAAGGGTCGGTCAGGTCGGGTTCAGGTTCGGTTATTTCGGGTTCGGGTTGTGTCGGGTTCGAGTCGTACGGGTCAACGGTCAAATCGGGTCGAATCATTTTGGGTTTTCGGACGGGTCGGGTCGGTCCAACAGGTCAAGAAAATCGAATTTTTTATAATTATTGAAATATTATTTTATTTAAAAAATGATATTTAATAATAATCTATTATTTTTATATATTTTAATAATAAAATATATTATAATGTTCAAAAAAATTCTATATATTCAAAAAATATAACAAATCGGGTTAACCCAACCGGTTTCGGGTCTATCGGGTTCGGATGATTTTGGATTTCGGGCGGTTCGGGTCGGGTCAGATTTTGACAGCTCTAGTAAGAATCGTGTTTGTGTCAAAAATTGAATTTGAGATCGAATTTAAGTATGAATCGATGTTATTCGGATTTTAAAACTCTAATGGAGGAGATTAGAGCTGTCAAACGGGTCGGTCAGATCGGGTTCGGCTTCGATTATTTCAGGTTCGGATAAGTCAGGTTTGGGTCGTAACAGGTAATCGGTCAAATCGGGTCGGGTAATTTCGGGTTTTCGGGCGGGTCGGGTCGACCCAACGGGTCAAGAAAATCAAACTTTTTACAATTATTAAAATATTATATTGTTTAAAAATGATATTTAATAATAGTCTATTATTTTTATTTATTTTATTAATAAACTATATTATAATTTACAAATTATATTATATATTCTAAAAATATAATAAATCGGTCAATCCAATGAGTTTCGGGTTTAAACCCAACGGAATTCGAGTCTATCGGGTTCGATTTATTTTGGGTTTCGGATTCAGATTTTCGGGTCTTGACCTTAAAATTTTCGGGCGGTTCGAATCAGTTTTTCGGATCGAATCAGCTTTTGACCGCTCTAGAGGAGATCCAAAGTAGAGAATCTACTATATATATAAAAGCAATAAGGTTTGGAGCCTTCTCATTACGCCACCTAGGATTTCGCCACATGTCGATCTTGTATTAAGCCACCTCATATTTTTACACGTGTCATTTTCTTATAATTTAGACGTCTTTATAAATATTCCATGTCATAGTCCACATGTCAAAAAATTTCCATATCACTCATATATTATGTACACATCATATTGCCACATAATCTACAAATATCAATCAATTTTTAATTTTTTTATATTGGATTACAATATTGTTTTTTTTGAAAATTTATTTACATATAAAAATATTTTTTACCATATCTTTATGATCCTAACAACTCTCTAATATAATCTACCAAAAAAACTCATATAAATATATACCGAGATCTTATCCTATAATATAAATATATACCGAGATCTTATCATATAATATATACCGAGATCTTATCCTATAATATGTCAAGTCAATTTTATTTCCTAATCCATATTAATTGTCCCATTGTTTTCATTTTTGTTATCAAAATCTTTAATTTAGAATTATGTTTTTTTTTACAATTTATATAAATCAGCCATTCATAATTATTATTTATATTATATTTTTATTTATTAATATTTTTTATAATATATCTAAAAAAATATCGATTAATAGTCGTGCAAGACAGGGACAACTAGTTTAGTCTAAAAAAAACTACTCCCAAGGTGAATTGACGACTCCAAAACATAAGACGGATTTTTTTTTAATAAACAATGTATGGATAGCAAGATCTCGTTTTAAAAAACACAAATTTGTAGCTGAGCGCACCAAAACTTATTTTTTCGAAGAAAGAAGCAGTTATTTTTTTTGTAGAATTCTATTTTTATCGTGCTATTTCTTGTGAAGGTGGGACTTGAATTAATGACAGAGGTGCAATTTTCTCAACTTAGGGAGAAGATTATTTCAACGGTAATAAATGAGGCTCTATTTACTCTCTGTTCTTTTTATGGTAAAAATAAGAGCTATTTACTCTACAATTTACAAGAGAAGGTGATTTTCAGCTGTATGCTCATTTAGAACAAAAAATAAAGGAGTATGTACGTCCATTTACCTAACATGAAGTTTTTTTAATGTAGGTTTAAGATTTACACCAAAAAAGAGCGATGAATTAAAACTGTATGTGTACATCTGATTATTACAAAATTTGAAACTTGTCATTAAATCCATGAATTCCTTTCTCTAAGCACCTAAAGACTAAATATGGATAAATTTACGATTAGAATGATCCAACTAGTGCATAATGTTTCAAAAAAAAAATCCAGTTGATACCCTTTTAATTGCGTACATAGTCGAATTGATAAAAAAGAGAGAAGATATATACATTGCTCAACACGTAAACAAAAAGGTCAAACACCTCTCACCCAAAATCTAATGTGACATTCCAACTCCCAATCAAGTTAATGCTAAATTGTTTTAGCAAACGAGTCTTAAAAATGGCAACTTTTAGTTAGAATATTGAGTTTTTTTTTTTGTTGTAACGAGAATGATAAACAACAAAGAAAGATACATATATATATTTACAATTTTACATATGGTTCGATAATAATGTACGTATTATCTATGTTTATGGATAGAGAAACAAAATTCTTTATTAAGAAGGTTAAAACACAGAACAGATTACAATAATATGACGTTTTATGGTTATATAACGACTCATAAAACCCTAATCACATTATTGATCGTAAGTCCAAATCAGATAACGATAAGCATATTAATAGAAAACATAGCATATTGTTTTGGCTAGGTGGAACTGCCCTCCCAACCCCCCACCAACAAGAAAAATTGTCGTAGAGCTTTGTCCCCCGAACCCCATGCCAGAGGCTCTATCCCCAAATCCTTAACGAGTACCGGTCAGTAGACTAGTACAAAGTCGGGTTCGGGCCGGATCCGGGCCGGGCTTTGAACAAAAATTATGCCCATTTGTCCGAGCGGGTTCGGGTCAAGCGGGTGATTCGGGCCGGAAAGGATGTCCAAGCCCGCCCGGACATCCGGACCCGGGTAGCCCGTCGGGACCCGGATATAAATTCATAAATAATTATTTTTTTTATGTCCATTAAAAAATTAGAAAATCCTAGTATTATAATTACACGGTCTAACATTACTTGAAATTAAGATCGTATTTATGCTAGTTTTTTAGGTGACAAGGTGAATGTACTATAATAACTAATTCTCTTTTGTACTAATTCTACAATCAATAACCCCAAGTATTCTCTACAAACATATATTTATTTATATATATATATAAATATTTATTTTCAATATTTAATATATTCGGGTATTCGGGCGGGTTATCCGGGATATTCGATCAAAAATATTGTCCGTGTCCCGCCCATGAATTCGGACGGACCGGGCTTATTTACCCTTTCGGGTTAGAAATCTTGTCCAAGTCCGCCCATTTTTCCGGGCGGGCGGTACGGGTTGGACGGGTTAGCCCGACTTTGTTCAGGTCTACCGATCAGTAACAAATTCAAAACAAATTACATTTTTTTTCTTTTTATCGAAAGGTGATCATATATTCTTGATCTTGATGTTCAATCAGTTCAGTTTGCTGCATCAAGATGGCATGAGTTTTCACGATTCAAGAAAAATGAGTGAAATTTGTAGAATTACTAAATAATACTACAGTATAAGAAATACGGAGCATGTAATTTGGACTTGGAAGTAAAATTCAATTAAGATTAACGTTTGAATATTTGAGCTTGTGATATTGTAGTAGTGTAAACTTTGTATACTTTGGCCTACATCAGCCCTTTTTGGAAATGATATACAAGAATAAAATCAAATAAAAAGTGAATGCGCATGTAAAGTAAAAGACAGGTTGAAAATTGTAGATTGTGTACGACTTGTTGGTAAGACCAAGTCCAACTTCGAAGAAATAGTCGCTAATTTTTGTTAGGCAAAGGCCATTTGAGTCTCACATCCTTGTTTATAACAAATTAGAGTAATTAAATCAGCTGCAATTAATGTAAACCCACGCCACTTCGTACTGCAATTTTCAACTAGCCTTAAAATTTTGAACGTTTCTCCTCAAGCACGAGGATTTCCTCTTTTTTTTTTTTTTTTTTGTTGTTGTTTGTAAGTTTTGATCGAGTAACGTCAACCCCGGCAAGTTGTGCCCCGTTTAACAACTAGTGAACTATTAGGAATCAGAGTATTTGCAGGTTATTTGAGCGAATATGTCGGATCTTATTAACATTTGTCCGTGTCGAACGTATATACACGTTAGACTCTCAATACATAAGTCCACTTAAATTTTATTATAAAATTAATTGTCAATATGAAAAGTTCCCACCAAACTTATATTTCCAACTTTAGATACGGAAAATTTTATCTCCACGTTAATAAATCGATTTTATCGTATTTTACAAGATCACAAATTTCTGATAGAATATTAATTGTAAATATCTTGTAGACCCTAACTTGTGGTCCAAGACTTATACTATATATTTTCATCAATGATAATTGATAACATTAAGAGAAATTCACCTAATCTAGTTCTCACATGGCATCACGAGAAAACCCTAGCCCACCCAAGTCCCCCCTCCTTGTGTGTTGTCGACCTCCTCACTGTGTGCCACCTTTGACTGCACCGTTGGCCGCCCGACACACCGTCGACTATCCGAGATACGGCCGCCCCACCATGCGCGTGTCTCTCCTCGTCCCCTCTTTCAGCCCGCTCTAGTGGTTTTCCTCGTCTGCCTCTCTGCCACTCCTCCGACACCTCTAGACCTTCACAAGAAGCCTCATCAAAATTGTTATAGAGGATATATAACGATGACACTACATAAGAACTTTCTTTGAAGGAATCCACTTCTATTACCGATGATTTGGGTGCCTCATCAAAATCTTCTAAATCTCTCTTTCACTCCGCTCTTGTTGTGTCTAGCATAAAAATATCATATCGTTGATGTTTGATCACCCAAACACCAAATACTATTCATGGGCGAAACTATTCAAAGTCGTGGCCCAAGCTCACCGTGTCGTAGATCACATTGATCTCAATGTTCCGAGGTTTGCCGACATTAATGATGAGTTATGGGATCTACTCGACATTGTTATCCTGTAGTGGATCTATGCTAATATCTCTAAAGATCTTCTTCTTACAATCCTAAAGCCTGAATCCCCTTCAAAGAGAATTCTCAAGATGCTGCATGCACGGCTCTTTGCAACATCTACCAAGACAATGAGGCATCTCGCATTTTCTACCTTCAATACAAACTCTCAAGATGTTGCCTTGAATCCTTCTCTTTGGTCTCTTCGTACTATCATGCTCTCAAAGAATTGTCGGATCAACTTGCTAGTGTTGATGCCAAAGTGTTTGAGCAACAAATGGTAATTCGACTTATTGTTGGACTCTCCAAAGAATTTGATGTTGTAGAAAGTTTAATTTAGCAAGTTTCTCCTCTCTCGGATTCAATAATGCCTAATCCATGGTACAACTTGAAGAGTCTTGCAAGGTGAATTAGTTGTCCTTGGCCAAAGATGCCAAAGTTCTCCATGCATCTTCATCCAAATCCTTCGATGTACCCGCTAAGAAGTCGGTGCCCCCAAAGAAACAATTTTACTTCGGAGGTGGTCATTGCTCGAATTCCGATTGAGGCAGAGGCCGTGGCCCTGAGCGAGGCCGTGGTAATTGCACAAACGCACAATCCTATTTCAGCACATTGCCTATGGTTGGGTTCCAGTTTAGAATAACAATCAGCAAGAACCAACTTGACCTTTCTCAAAATGGAATCTACATCTTTGCGCTAACACTAAGTCCCGGATCCTTCTTCTCGACATAACAAGAGCCATAACGTCGCACCCCGATGTCGAGTCTAGCAGGCCTGCGCCAACACTCGTTCCCAAAGTCACACGAGTTCCGCTCTCCTTAGCCATGGAACCGGTGCGCCTCAGTCTCTGGCCTTTCATTCCTATGGCACGCCAACAATATGCGCCTCATCATAGGCGCACCTATCTTTGTGTTGTTACTTTCTATTCTTAGAACTTTCTTAGTCGGACCTTTCTTTTATTAGTAGTTGCTTTTATAGGTTTTTGGACTTCTCCGGATGTGGGCCTCATTTGCACACTTGGCTCAATCCCATTGTTTGACCTAGTTTGAGCATGAGCTCTTGGCTCCCCCTATATAAGCCATGCTCGTCCTCCCTCGTACTCTTTATGTCAATTTTTATCAAACTCAAACTTTGAAGGATCTAGATCTCTCCCTTAGGCTCTTGGCGTCAACCTCCTTCCAACCCTAAATGCCCCCCTCTAGGCCGTTGCCTCCATTGTCGGCCTTAGGCTTGAATTATTCAAGCCTTTCTGTATTTCGTGTGTGCTAATCTAGACCCTTAAGGTCTCGATCTCCTCACACCCCTTCATTGTCGCCACTAGATCCAAGGACCCCGAGACTTGTAGCAATAATTTATCCAATGTTTCTGCCAACATCGGAATTGAAGGACCCATTCGCAAGATCCACGATCCGAGTCCTACGCGATTGAACCTCGATCGAGGAGCGATCGCATCGTGTTGGAAGGCTAGATGGACTGGATAGCCCATTGTTGGAACTTAGGCAAATTTTTTAAGATATCGAACAGTGAAAAGTGCGACTTGCCAATGTTCTTCCTTCGAGTACTGCATGAATTGAGATGAAGTATGCACGGAGTAGAAAAACTCAAGACGAGTAATAATCAGAAAAATGAGATGTCTAATGAGAAGAAAAAATTGATCGGGACGAGGAATGTCAAAACTTGCAGATGTAGCTAGATGGTAATATGGATCCATTTGAAAATCACACGGTTTACCCCCATTAGTCATGTTTCGACAATGATCTCATGAGCGTGTTTGGGGCTGACTGATGAAAATCCCATCTGAATTTGGGGCAATCTCAAGGTCTAGGAAATACTTGAGAAAATCCCAAATCCTTCACATGAAAGAAAAGACAAAGATAGGATTTAAGTGATGAGAGATAACACTCAAATTGTTTCTTGCAATAATAAGGTCATCACATAAACCAAAACATTAACATTAGCGTGTAAACAATGCAGGGAAAACAAAGAGTAATCAGTTCGGCTGGGTTTGAAGAAACCCATATGCTTTTAGAGTAATGGTGGGCTTAGATAATTAATTCTATGGGGGTTGTTGGAGACACTATTCTAAAAATCTCTTTTAGGCCCTGCCTAGGCGCTGGAAGATCCTTGCTCGTCTAGCCATTCAGACCGCCTAGGCCACCGTTCAGGCTGTCTAGGTGCTAGGCGGTCCCTCTCCTGCCAGCGTCCACCTAGTGTTTTTTAAAATATTGGTTGGAGACCATACAAGGACTTAATTTGAAGCTTCTGTACTTTGCCTATAGAAAAAGGAAGACATCTTGGAGGCAGAAGCATGTATACCTCTTCATGAAAATTACCATGAAGAAATATGTTATGTACATCCATTTGATGCAATTCTTAGCCTTGAATACCACCAATAGACAAAATAACACGAACGGTTCCCATCTTCGCAACAAGAGAAAAGGTTTTAGTGCAATCGTTTCCTTCAATATGTTAATTGCCAAGAGCCATCAAATGTGCTTTGTGACGTAAAATCTCACCATTAGACTGATACTTGATACAGTAAACTCACTTGTGGCCTATCGCCTTTTTCGTTGCTAGAAGATCTGAAAGATTCCATGTGTGATTATGTTCAAGTGGTTCACGTTCAGATTTCATAGCCTCTCACCGAGAGGCATGTTGGGCAGCCTCAAAGAAACGAGTAGGCTCGTCTCCAGATGAGAAATTGCTACTAAGAAAGTTGGGTGTGATCAAGGGCATAGCCAGGAATCGAAGCCAGTGGGGGCTAACTCGGTTACTCGGAACACTTAATGGATCGAGATTAGAACTAGAACCTATATTTTGTGAACCCCAATAGATCGAAAAAATCTCTTCATTTTCTAAACAATTAATTACACAAATCATCAACTCAGCACACAAACACATATACCCTAGAATATGAAATTAGGGATAACACAAAATTCATCAAATTTAAAATTGAGGCTATCACAAATTTGAAATTCAGCACACAGAATTCATCAAATCATCAATCTATAAAATTTAATCTAAAATTGGGGCTAAGAACCTAACTAGACCTGTACAAAGTCGGGTTCGGGCCGGATCCGGGCCGGGCTTTGAACAAAAATTATGCCCATTTGTCCGAGCGGGTTCGGGTCAAGCGGGTGAGTCGGGCCGGAAAGGATGTCCAAGCCCACCCGGACATCCGGACTCGGGTAGCCCGTCGGGACCCGGATATAAATTCATAAATAATTATTTTTTTTATGTCCATTAAAAAAATAGAAAATCCTAGTATTATAATTACACGGTCTAACATTACTTGAAATTAAGATCGTATTTATGCTAGTTTTTTAGGTGATAAGGTGAATGTACTATAATAACTAACTCTCTTTTGTACTAATTCTACAATCAATAACCCCAAGTATTCTCTACAGACATATATTTATTTTTATATATATAAATATTTATTTTAAATATTTAATATATTCGGGTATTCGGGCGGGATATTCGGTCAAAAATATTGTCCGTGTCCCGCCCATGAATTCGGGCGGACCGGGCTTATTTACCCTTTCGGGTTAGAAATCTTGTCCAAGTCCGCCCATTTTTCTGGGCGGGCGGTACGAGTTAGCCCGACTTTGTTCAGGTCTAAGCCTAACACAAATCTGAAATTGGGAAGAAATTCAATTTTTTCCGTATATTTTAAGAAAAATTGTTACATGAAACATAAGAAGAGATCGTATAGAGTACCCAAGGGCAATGACATGCCGGACTTTACAAGGCACCAACGAATTAATCTGGGTTAAGGTTAGCGGGCTGAAATTTCGTAAATTTACAAGGTGTCGATCTCATTTTTCACACTTAATCGTGGCAGCCAGATAGCACCGATTAATTACGTATGTGCGTACGTTACAATTAAGTAGGCTGGATCACACTCTTGGTTCGCATGAGGCTTTCGATCGACCTTTGATTGTGGCCGATATGTTTTGCTAGGTATGCCATGTGGTTTTGTGTACAACACTCGTACGTACTCTCCGGGGAAAAGAAACAAGACTTGGAAATTTGAAATTGTATTTTATGGATCTAATATTGTTAATTTCTCCCCAAAAATGAGGATTCAACCCATGCCATGATGACCTAATTAATTTAAGTGCTGCAAAAGACGAACGAGTCGCTGATCAAGCAAGGGAAAGCTAGGGAACAGGATCGTGACGTTAGATATACTATTAATTTCTCACTGAATCAGTCGATCGAAGCCATCAAAGCCTATCGTAAAATGAACGAAACTAGCTAATCAGTTCACTTTCACATACTGTTCAGGATTGCTCGATCATAAAATGTCAACTAATGCGCGCTATAAATAATTGGTTATAAAGACGACTGTGATATTACAAGTTTCAACCCAAGTAAACGCTCGTTGAGTACTTGAGTATGGTCTTATGTATGAGTGGAATTATATTTTAGGAACAGTTGACTTTTGTACCATGAATATACTTGTGTGTATTTTAGGGGCTGTGTGTGTACAGTCGTGAAAGACTGAAAGGATAAGGAACATTACTACTATATCTTTAGGTCGGTGTTAAATTCTGATTTCGTAGCTCTGATTTAATTAGGCCGGGATCCATGTTAACGTCTTTTGTACAACCCCGTATACCATATATAGACCCATATGTATGAATATAGAATTTTCCAAATGAAGTAAAATTTTCTCTTGTATTTTTATGATTTTAACATAAAATTTTAATCGTTTAACTAGATGTCCAAACTCTTACATTTTATGTGACATATTTTGATAAGATAAAAAAAATATATCGACGCATGTGAAAAAGTTGTATTTGAGTATTTTCAAACTATTCGTTAAATTAAAATAGATATTTTAGAGATAAAGAATTAAAATCACTAAATAATTATATTACTTTCTATTATGCACAAACTAAAAAAAAAAGGTCTTTTAGATTTACGAGAGCTTAATTAGTGAAGTGGAGTTGGTAAAAAAATCACTTCTGTAACCAGAGGGTTTAAGAAACCAACCCCGAATAGTCTATTTTTATAAATCTCATTCCAATATTATTCTCTTGACAAATTAATGAAAGCATTTAAAATACTCATATCCCAATTTAAGAATCTCTTAAGTAATTGATTTAATTTAAACTTTGGTAGTTTGACATTGACCTAATTAAGTTCGATCGATACCAATTGGATTTAGGCCTTATAATTAGCTAATGTACATCATGGTGTAACGAGAACAATAAAATGTAAAAAAAATACACAAATATTTTACGTAGTTCACCAACGATGTTATTCTTATTATGAAAGCGATAACATCATATATTACAATAATAAGGTGTTTCATGAGTATATATAGCGACTCATGAACCCTAATCAGATTATGGGCCGTAAGCCCATAAGTCCAAAACAGATCATGATAAACCCTATAATGAAAAATATAACATACGGTTTTGACCGGGGCCCGGGGGATAACGGAGTTCACCTCCGAACCTTGACGAGTACCAATTAACAACATATTCAACTATTTAAGGCATATTATGACCAAAAAAAAACTATTCAAGACAGATTAACACATCATTAAGCATGCAAATCTTGAGATATGATTATTTTATAGGCGCCTCACAACTTTTGTACATAATGCAATTTTACATTAAACCCTTATAATATAATGCAAGATAAGTATATTTAAACAAGCTCTAAGACGGATGAAACTTTAATTAAAAACTAAATTACCTTAACATTTTTAAAAAACAATGTCGTCGTACCTTGATGCTTGTTAAGACTACAAGTCTTTGAACTCTCTCGCAATTATTTATGTGTCCGCCACAGCATTAAACTGATACCAACCTAACATTGTCGATTAGCAATTAAGGAGACTACGATGAAAATTTCCACATTTGGAACCCACTTTCAATTTTATTCAAAATTTGCAAAAATTAAAAACACAAAAGGGTGTGTACTCAATTTATTAAAGTCTAAAGCGGTCGTATGTTCATATGTAGACACGTATCATAAACAATACTATTTCCACCGATCGATAGGCCAAATTATATGGCTAGGAGGATCCAAGGTGTACAAATTGAATTTTTTTTTTGGTCGAAGTGTAGAAATCGAATAGAAAATTATGACAAAAAAAAATTACAAATTAATGGACGGCCAGATGTCTCACGTATAAGATATTTGCAAATAAAAATATAAACGAATGCCATGTCCATAAGGGTCCGTTTGGATAGCATTTGTTTATACTTTATAAAGCATTTTATAGTTTATAATATATAAACATAGTACAGTGCGTTTGGATGATATTTTTGTGTAATTACTGTTCATTATCATCACCAAGCCATGGTCAAATAAAAAATCACCAGGCCATGAACCCTTATCTTCTTCCGACCACCATCCGGCCGCCTAGAGACAACTAGGCCGTCATCGCACCACGCCACCACCATGTATTAGATAAACAAACGAGCTCAAATCAGATAGATTAGAAATTAGATTTTCGATGTCAATTTGGGGGTTTTCTCAATTTAAACTCAATTGAGCAATTAATCAATGAATCATCAAGGAATGAAGATAACATTCATAACCCACAACAATTCCATGCGTTGATTGAAGATTCAACCAACTATTTAACATATTTCACAAAATTAGATAGAAGAGAGTGAGGAGAATCAATCCCTGAGAGGGAAATCTTGTGTGGAAAGAGAGTGGATGCAACAATGAGGACGGGATGCTGGTTCTTGGTGTGGGCACTGGGCAGTGGTGGCAATCGTCAATCGGAGATAAGCACAATAAATAGTTATGGAAAAAAAGACTGAAGGGGAGAAGGCTGACTGGCTGAGAGAGATGAAGGAGTCTCAACCAAACACGTAATAACAATTTAATATATTATAAAAAATAAAATGTTTTATAAACTATAAGCGGATGTCATCCAAACGGACTCTAAGTTTTCGTATCATTTTTGTGCATTGACCTCTGTGTATTTATGTGGAGCTTTTGAAGTAATATTAATTATTGGAGACAACTCATTTATAGAATGATTTAAAATCGATCAGTTATATTTTAAAATGAATATATCATGTTACGTACTGATAATGTTCAGTAAATAATTGTACATAATTGCTCGAATTTCGTTTAAAAAAAATTGCTCCAATTTATTGCATTTCAACGCGTACTTAGAACCTTACAGGTAAGTTACTGTTTTAAGAAATACTAGAGTGCTAACCCGTCCGTTGGACATAACAAAATTTATATCACGTATTTGTTATTTTCTTAAATGTTCAGACATTTAAATATCATAATATGTGATTAAGCATATTAATTAATTTATTAAAAAATATTATAATTGATTATATACAAAAAAATAAAATATTAAAAAATATACATATACAAATTATTTGATCATTTAATCAGTGTATACTATTTTAAGACACATGAATTTCTTTTACATTGTAATTTGACAGTCTAAACATTAATTTCACTTTTTATACTTAAACTATTGTCAATATTAGGTTTATTTTTTAAATTATATTTTTAGATTAATGCGATTCTCATTCGTATGAAATTGTGAATAATCGATGTATGTATTGTATGTTTCATTTACTTTCTAAGAAATAAGTATTGTTCATTATTTTTTTTTTTTAAATATGCAAATTTGAAACCCTTAAATAATGAATAGACAATTGTAAATATTAAATATATATTTATTTAATTTTCTTCAAAAAAACTTTTAAATATTTATTGCAATTTAATATTGGTAGAAATTATTATAAGAAAATGGAACATTTATTAAACATAGAAGGACAACTTTTATAGTTGTTAAGATAAGATGGAAATTACGTGAAATTAGACTACAAATACATATAAACAATTTTTAAACAATCCCTTAAAATAGAGAATTATCTTAAAATTCAAATTGAAGTGCTTTATTTATGAATCTGAGTGTTTTAATAGTCAAATTATACTAATTAAGAAAGAGAAAAACAATACTCCATAGTAAACTTAAATTTAACTAATTTGACCTAAAGAGGGGCATTAACAAAAACATACAAAACTATATATAGAGGTACTAAGAAAAACAATTCTTTTTAAATACTAAAAAAGGTAAAAACAGAAAAGTACTAAAAGAATTTTCCTTTTTTAAATCGATTTTTAGGGCATAGGATAAGAATCCAATTTTAGTAATATATTTTGAATTTTTTATTTAGAATGTTTTTAACTATTTTTTAAAAGGGTTTATTCTTTTCTATTTAGGGTTTTATTTTTTAAATTAGACTTCTTATCCTATGCTCTTAGGATATTGGTTAGAAAAACATAGTAAGAAAGAGTAAGTGCAATTTATGATAAGTAAAAAGGCAAAAACTAAATTTTGATTTAGAAATATTGAGATCAAGAGACACATGTCGTAATACATTGAATTTTTCTAGTATTTATAAACTTTAATCCTTTTTTTAACGAGGTAAAAATTTGATAGGTGTACACAGAAGCCATCAAAAGATGGCAGTCATGAATATAAGAGAACAACACGAATAAGTAATAATACAAACAATAATTAAATAGAGTAAAACGTACATGAACTTTAGTTCATTTTATTTACAGAAGAAAAAAAAACGAACCAAACAAGAATTGAGTACGTAGTTGCACAGCCTGTGGGCATTGTGGTGCAAAAGTGTCATTCTAGAATGAAGTTGTGTTGGCCTCTATTGTGCTGCAATGTGTCCTACAGGCTAAGCAGAATAATCGGTCCCGCCATTTTACATTCATACTGACCTTCGCGAGTCGAAGCCAATCATATAATGAGTATATTATAATATTGAGGTGCTAGCTAGTATTGATAATTGATTTAATGATTTGTGCTTTCCATCAAAAATAATTATTGATTTGTGACTCAAATAGTCAAATGCAACTGTCAGTGCTTAAGAGGATTCACTGAGATCCGCTTCGAGAGTTTTTATATATTTTTTTTCAAATAAGGTAAAAATTAGGATCGACATAAATATTATTTAAGTTTATCTAGAGTATTAATTAGAGATAAGAACTGGTTTTAAAGAGAAAAGGGTAACTAAATGCTTGTAGATAGATGGCGGCTTTGAGATTTATTAAGGGAAGAAATAGATTAAATCCAATTCTATTCTATATATAATTTTATGTGTTTTTTTTTGTATTATTGTGAAGATAATTATTCCATATTAAGAAATTGAAAAATAAATTACCTAGTATATATACTTTTGAATTATTTTTATTATTGTCAATTAGTTTTAGAATGAACCCGTGTATTTATTATTATCCTCTTTTTAATGAAATGAACTTTTGATTTAATAAATACCCGTAAGAACTATAAAAATATCCTCTCAGTTCTCGCTATAAGACTTGTCCTTACTTAAACCAAAATCTAAACAACTATATTTAATTTTTTTTTCTAGCTTCTATTCGTTGCTAAATAGTATTTGTGCAATATTTGCAATAGCAAAATCGAATACGTACGTCGTACGTCAACGTAAATGGATTTTGAGCCTAGATCGATCTGGATCGAGCAAAATTATAAGAGTTCTTGCCAACTATTCTACTACATACGTACGAAATTTACAGAATTGGCTATAAAGAAGTTCAAATTGTATAGAAGAGATTATTGTTTACGAATTACGATGGAAGAGCTATCAGAAGTGCAATTACTAATTACTGGTTTAATAGATATTGATTAAGGTGATGATGTACACGGGATTTCAATTCTTAAGGTAGAAATTGCCAACATTTTTCACCTCTTTGTACTTGATGCCATACATGGCATTAGATATATAAATTGTTTGATGTAACTTAATTCATGCATGCATTTCTTTTGACCCAAGCACACGATCGTTATCAATTCAAATTGAGAACGCCTGGTGAATAACTCTTTGTGGCATGGTTTGTGCAAAGTATGAACATGTACTTAATTAAAACCAAATTATATAATCAATCACATTACCAAACTCATGAGGAACTTCCTATGGTCTGGTTGTGGAGAAGGTAAAAGAGCACCAATTTCATGGAAAAGGGTGTGCAGACCAAAAAGTGAAGGAGGACTGGGAATCAAGGAGATACTGGCATGGAATCGAGCAAGTTTCACTGAACTGATCTACGACATACTCAGTGGCTCCAGCTCTATCTGGTGTACTTGGGTGACCACTGTCATCCTCAAGGGTGCACCTTTCTGGGAGGCTGAGAGCAAATCCACTTCCAGTTCTCTCTGGAGGAGTATTATTCATGTAAGAGAGCAGCTCAAGGAGACTATGGAACAAGATGCAAGGCAGGCTGTTATTTTGACCAGAGGAGGCAAGTTTGATTGGAAAGGCATCTACGAGAATATAAGAGAAAAGGGGCCTGCGGTGGAGTGGAATAGATGGATCTGGGGCAAGATTAACACACCCAGAATCTCCTTTATAACCTGGATGGCCGCTAATTATGGCATGCTGACAAAGGACAAGCTTAAGGCCATGGGAAAGATTCAAGAAGACTGTTGCATGCTATGCAATGATGGGGAACAAGAGACTAGTGAGCACATATGGTTCAAGTGTAACTTCTCAAAAGACGTCCTCAATAAAGTGATGACATGGGCCAAGCTGAGCAGAAGGTATAATACTTTGGCAGAGTGGCTTGAAGCCGTTGGAAGACTGAAGCGAAAGAAGTCCTTCTTGTTTAATGTTTGGATAGCGTGCATTAGTGCAGTGGTGTATTTTGTTTGGAGAGCTAGAAATTGTAAGATTTTTCAGTTTGAGCTGACATCGAGTGATGAGTGTGCTAGAATAGTAATTATCCATGTACGAAATAGTGTCCAATCGAGATGGAGAAAGAAAAATAGAGAATCAAGAAGATGGTTCTCTAGAATAGGCTTAGAAGAGCCAAACCACACCTAGGCTTGCCTAGGATTTTTTGTAACTATCTTACCTTTGAATGAATTACCCCTTTTCATTAAAAATAAAATAAAAAGCAAAACAAAAACCAAATTATATAGATGGACGTATATTTCGGCCATCATCATTTATAACGAAAATGATGGTTTAAAATGGACTAGCGACCCTACTAAAACCGGAGCCCATGCATCTTTCTTTTGCTCGTTGGCTGTTTATTGTACGTTGCTACGTACCATCATTCATTTATTCACCCCTTCTAATAAAAAAACACTTACAATATGAATTCATCCCCCCTTTTCGTTAAAGAAATACACGTGTAATTCTGTATGGGAGCCATGTAATCTAATTAAGATAAGTTTGAACATTTAAATATATATATATATATATTTAAGTTTAAGTGTGAAGAGTTTTTAGAGTGTAAACGTGTGCACAGTTTATATTCATGATTTTGAGTTATATATGCATGATTTTGTATGACTATATTCATGATTTTAAGTTGCATATTCATTATGTTTAGTTACTCACTTTTTAGAAATATATAACTTAAAAATATGATTATATAACTTTATAATCATGATAAAGAGATGAAATATGAAAAAAGCTTTAAAAATACAATTATATAAAAATATGAATATGCGACTTATAATCATGAATATAGTATAGTATGGAAAGAATGAATATGAATGAATGTTCAACTCAAAAATATAAATACAACCATACAAAATCATAAATATGCAAATCAAAATCATGAATACAAACTATGCACACGTGCACACTCTAACAACTCTTCTCACTTAAACTCACATATATATATATATATATATATACTAGCTACTGTAGCCTAAAATAATTAGGATCGCAGAATTGATTGACTTATTGAATTTTGATTTTCTGCATAATATTATTGTGCATCTTAAATTTAATTTCGACCGTCAATTCTTTTTTTTTTTTGGTAGAAATCGACCGTCAATTCTTGCATCTCTAGCTAGTCTAATCTGTCTGATATAATTTGTCACGTTGAAATCCAGTCGCACGTTGAGTAATTATATACATAAAGGAAATTAAATAGGAATCGAAGCAGTGGTGAATCGGTTGGAAATAATAACCTATCTCATGTATGAGATCCAAACAAATTCAACTTACTATATATTTTTGGATTATTTCCCTTATAGTTAATTAATTTTAGGATAAGATTTAATGTGCTTATATGTGTAATCGTGGTTTAATCTAGAACTATTAAGATATCAACAGATCCAAGCTAGATCGAAACTCGTACACAAACATTCAAGCAAGAATCGTAAGCAAAAGACACAGGAGTTGTTGACCCGGTTCGAGTTCAAAGAACTCTACGTCCGGGGGACCTCAACAGGGCAGATCCGATCCCAAGCATTTCACTAGATCAAAGCTCAAGAGATTACAAGGTACAAGAATCAAGCACTCGGCAAAGCTAGACTACAGAAACAAGAAGGGAGACAAAGATCTAAGAACAGAAACAAGAACAGAGGTAGGGTTCTAGAAACGAAAGGGCTTCGGCCCCCTTTCACGGCTGCAAGTCACACTCGAACTTCAACTAGACACCACGAACATCGGAGATGAGTTATCGTCGGCGAACTCCTCTTCTTCTTCCTCTCTTTCTCTCTTTCTTTCTCTTCTCTCTCTCTTTCTCTGGAGATCTAGGGTTAGCGCCGCGTGAGCTAATGAGCTCCCTCGAGACTTAAGCTCCTTTTATAGCTAGGTCACTCAGGAGAGCTTTCCAAACGCAGCGTTTCATCAAATGGTGTCTCCGACTTCAAGTTTGGGCTGGAGACTAGCAATTGGGCCAAACCCATTATTGGGCCAAGCTCATAAGCCTTCATCCGAGCTTCATCAAAGGCAAGATTCAGGTTTAAACGTGTGACCCGGGTTTGTGCCTCCAAACCGGTTTGACCCGGGGTGGCATTTAATCCCGGTTCACCCTTAAAACCGAACCCTACATCATGGATGAACCCGATTCTGTTTTCCTAGCTCTACCTTAGTGCGTATTCTATACAATTGTACATATACATGTATGTATTATTTTACAACATATGCCCTCTTAATACAAACATGTTTTACACCTCGAGCTCTAATTCAATAGTGATCATGCTAGAATCAGGTTCCCCTTCTTATCATTGGTCCGAATCCACATCTCAGTTTACATCCTTGATGTGGAGTGAAATCCTGCAAAACTCAAATTTGTTAAGAGGCACAATCTTAGTACTAAAGTCTGCAAGATTCACATCTCCAGCTATCTTCACAATACTAATCAGCTGTTTTTCAATTTCATCTCTGATGTAATGAAATCTCACATCAATATGCTTAGTCCTCTCATGATAGACAAGATCTTTGCACAAATACAATGCACTCTGGCTATCTGTGGAGATTTTAGGGATAAAATTTTTCCCAGTAATCTCCTTCAGAATACCTTTCAACCATGATGCCTCTTTTGAGGCCTCCACTGCAGCTATGTATTCAACTTCAGTTGAAGACAAAGCCACAATGGATTGTTGTTGAGATTTCCATGATATACAGTTTCCTGCCCAGGTGTAGAAGTAGGAAGTGGTAGACTTTCTGTTGTCTTTGTTACTTGCAAAGTCAGCATCCACATACCCTTCTAGTTCAGTCCTGGGTTTATGCTCAGAGTATACTAAACCAATCTTTCTTGTCCCTGCTATGTACCTGAGACAATACTTCATTGCAGACCAGTGCTTCTCACCGGGGTTAGACATAAATCTACTTAATACACTTATAGCAAAAGCCAAGTCAGGTCTAGTACACAGCATAGAATACATCACAGATCCCATAGCAACATCATAAGGTATTTTATTCATCTTCTTAATCTCATCAGGATCAACAGGACAGTCTTTCTTAGTTAATTCAAGATGCCCTCCTAATGGTATAGGTGCAGGTTTAGAATTAATCATAGAGAATCTATCAAGCACCTTTTCTAAGTAATCAATCTGAGATAGTTTCATTATCCTTTTATCTCTATCTCTTAAGATTTTTACCCCTAGAATTCTCTGGGCCGGGCCTAAATCCTTCATATCAAAATGCTTACTCAAATCCTGCTTTACTCTATTGATTTCCAGTTTAGAGTTACTAATGAGCAAGATGTCATCTACATAGAGTAACACATATAAGGGATTGTTATTTTTAACATGCTTGAAGTATAAACAAGTATCCCATTTACTCCTAGCAAAATTTATGGATACCATGCAGGAGTTAAACTTCAAGTTCCACTGCCTAGGAGACTGTTTTAAACCATATATAGACTTCTTAAGCAAGTAAGCATAAAAAGGTTTATCTTTATCAATGAAGTCCTTAGGTTGTCTCATATAGATAGTTTCTTTTAACTCTCCATGCAAGAAGGCAGTTTTGACATCCATTTGTTCAATCTCCCAATCAAAAACTGTAGCCATAGCAAGTAATAATCTCATGGTTTTGTACTTAACTACAGGTGCAAAGATTTCATTGTAGTCAATGCCCTCTTTTTGAGTAAACCCTTTGGCTACAAGCCTAGCTTTATACCTAGGTGGATCAAGGTCAGTGACTCCATCTTTAACCTTAAATATCCATTTTCAGTCAACTAATTTGACTTTATCAGGTTTAGGTACAAGGGACCAGGTATTATTGACATGCATACTCTGTATTTCTTCATGCATAGCTTTTAACCATTCATTTGCATGCTTACAGTTAATGGCTTGTTCATATGATTCAGGATTAAAATGAGCAACAACATCAGCAACAAGCAGGGCAAACTCAACAATATTAGAAGTGAACTTAGAACTTGGAATTCTGATCCTTGGTTCCCTATCCCTAACAAGTTGATAATTAGATAAATCATGCATGATGAACATTGTTCAAGTCATGCATATTATTATCATCATGTCGGTTATTCATCATAGCATTAGCATCATCAACAATATGCATGTCATGTTCATCATGTTCATCATGCATATCAAGATTAGGGATGGGATGTTCACTTACTGCCCCACCTAATTGGTGGGATTGTCCTGTATTGTTGCTCTCTTTAGCCTCATTCTGTTCACCATTGTGCTCAGTTTTTGCAGCTTCATTATTTTCTGAGTTGCTGCTTATTTCTTCATCAGGTTGTTGTTCCCAGTTTTTTCTTCTGAGGTACCTAATGAGTAGGAGTTGTTGTAGCCAATATCAAACTCCTCAAGGCCTGGTTGGTCATTGTTTTGATCACCAGGCACAAAGGATGGTCCCACCTGAGCCATTGTGTCTCTTTCTTGTGCTTGAGTACCTGTTTTCTCAAAGGAAGACATTAGTTTATCTTTGAAATGGAACTCATTTTCCTGAAATGTGACATCTCTGGACACTATTACTTTGTAACCTCCAGGTTGGATTACAAGTAATTTGTATCCTTTCACACCTTCAGGATATCCTAACATGACAGCCTTAAGTGCCCTAGGTTGCAACTTACCTTGATAGACATGAATGTATGCTGTGCAACCAAAGGGTTTTAAGTATGAGATGTTAGGTTTATAACCTGTCCACATTTCCTGTGGAGTTTTAAAACTCACAACAGAGGAAGGTGATCTATTAATGAGGTATGCAGCAGTAGTGACTGCTTCTCCCCATAGGGATGGTTTCATACCAGCACTAATGAGCATGCATCTAGCTTTTTCTAGAAGAGTTCTATTCATTCTCTCAGCTGTGCCATTTTGTTGTGGGGTATATGGCACAGTTAAATGTCTTTTTATTCCATTGTTTTTGCAATAGTCATCAAAAGTCTTATTACAAAACTCAAGTCCATTATCAGCTTTAAGGCATTTTAGTTTAAGGTCAGAATGTTTTTCAGTGAATACATGCCAACTTTTAAAGAATTCAAAAGCCTCATTTTTATGCTTGAGTAAGTAAACCCAGACTTTCCTAGAGTACTGATCAACTAGGGACAGAAAATAGTTCCTACCACCAATAGTTTGTACTTGAGCTGGGCCCCACAAATCACAATGAACATATTCCAGGGGCCCTTTAGCTTCATAAGATGACTTAGCAAAAGAGTGCTTAGTCTTTTTTCCAAGCACACAGGTTTCACAGAAAGGAATATCAGATAAATTCTCATTAATAATGTCATTTTTATGCAAATGCATTAATCCAGTGTTACCTATGTGCCCTAATCTATTGTGCCAAAGTTTGGATTTCTCTACACTGTCATTTATTTCAGAGACATTTAATTCAGGCAGGCTAGCTATTACTTGATACAAGCCGTCCCTTTTAATACTCCTAATTAGTATAGTGTTATTCCTTATAACTTCCCTGACTCCATTTTGTGTTACAATTTTGCACTTTAGTTCATCTAACATGGATTCAGATAGTAAGTTTCTCCTCAGTTTAGGAACCCACCTAACATTCTGTAAAATTCTAATTTTTCCATCATGCATTTTCAGAGGAACACATCCTATCCCCTTGATGGCAAGGGTGGTGTGATCTCCAAGCATGACTTCACCCCCATCATGCATAGATAGCTCAGAAAAATAGGATTTGTGAGGAGTGGCATGCATTGTACACCCAGAGTCAAGTATCCAAACATTATCATTAGAAACAGTAGAGACAGCAAGTAACTCATGAGAATAAAAATTCTTTTCCTCAAACACAGACACAATTTCCTTTTCCTTTTTCTTATTTTTATCATCCCTAGTTCTTTTAGGGCATTCTTTAGAGTAATGTCCTATCTTCTCACAATAGTAACATTTTACTCCAGACATATCTTTACCAGTTTTATCACCATTATTCTTATCATTTTTCTTGTAGAATTTCTTACCCTTTCCCTTGGTAAACATAACCTCATTTTTAGACTCAGTCTTTTGTTCAGTTTTAGAACCATTTTTCATTTTAAAGACTTTCAGAGAGTCATTTTTATTAGTCAGGTATTCTACAATCTTTGTAACTGTTAAATCATCCCTAGCAAATTGTACCACGTCTTTTAAGACATCAAATTGACTAGGTATTGAGTTTAACAGAATTCCTACCTTGTAGCTTTCTTTAACCTTTTCATCACACCTTTCTAAATCTAATGACAATTTAAGAAACTTATCAAGGTTCTCAGATAAGGAAAGAGAGGTGTCCATTCTAAAGTTAAAGAACTTGCACATGGTAGAGATAAGACTAGGCATAGACTTGGTAAGATATATAGCATCGAGAGCATCCCAAAGTTGTTTTGGTGCAGTATGACTAACCACTTGTTTTGCTACTTCATCAGCAAGACGTAACATTATTTCTGCATGTGCCTGGTCCTTGATCTCCTGCTTTTTTGCAGCATAGAACTCCGCAGGCCAGATGTCTATCACAGCCATATAGCACTTTTCCTTAGTTAATACAACTTTCATCTTCAGTTTCCACATGGAGTAATCCATGTGCCCATCATAGGGTTTTACTCGACAGTTTTCTGACATCTTTAGGTTCCTGTAAAGAACAAACCAAATCAGTCAGAAAGAGTAACTAAGAAACTAATAAGACAAACAAAAACAGAAATAACCCTAAAAATGGAAGGATTCTCTACTGTAGGAACCGACAGTGGGATTAAACCGACACAAGCCGTTACCCTTCTGTCAAGATTCCCCTGTCTCGACCCAAAGGCCTACATAGTGACTTTAAAGACTCAGATCTAACAGCGGAAGCACACAACAAACAAGGATCTAACAAGTAAAGCTCTGATACCACTTTGTAATCGTGGTTTAACCTAGAACTATCAAGATATCAACAGATCCAAGCTAGATCGAAACTCGTACACAAACATTCAAGCAAGAATCGTAAGCAAAAGACACAAGAGTTGTTGACCCGGTTCGAGTTCAAAGAACTCTACGTCCGGGGGACCTCAACAGGGGAGATCCGATCCCAAGCATTTCACTAGATCAAAGCTCAAGAGATTACAAGGTACAAGAATCAAGCACTCGGAAAAGCTAGACTACAGAAACAAGAAGGGAGACAAAGATCTAAGAACATAAACAAGAACAAAAGTAGGGTTCTAGAAACGAAAGGGCTTCGGCCCCCTTTCACGGCTGCAAGTCACACTCGAACTTCAACTAGACACCACGAACACCGGAGATGAGTTATCGTCGACGAACTCCTCTTCTTCTTCCTCTCTTTCTCTCTTTCTTTCTCTTCTCTCTCTCTCTCTTTCTCTGGAGATCTAGGGTTAGCGCCGCGTGAGCTAATGAGCTCCCTCGAGACTTAAGCTCCTTTTATAGCTAGGTCACTCGGGAGAGCTTTCCAAACGCAACGTTTCATCAAATGGTGTCTCCGACTTCAAGTTTGGGCTGGAGACTAGCAATTGGGCCAAACCCATTATTGGGCCAAGCTCATAAGCCTTCATCCGAGCTTCATCAAAGGCAAGATTCAGGTTTAAACGTGTGACCCGAGTTTGTGCCTCCAAACCGGTTTGACCCGGGGTGGCATTTAATCCCGGTTCACCCATAAAACCGAACCCTACATCATGGATGGACCCGGTTCTGTTTTCCTAGCTCTACCTTAGTGCGTATTCTATACAATTGTACATATACATGTATGTATTATTTTACAACAATATGCTAAGTCTATAACACACAATGGACACGTTTCCGACACTTCTCCAATCTACCTACCTATCGACCAATGAAGTTTATCAAAATATCATAACGGTTCGATCATAAGTCCATTATCTACCTTAGATTAAATTTAGCGAATTACTGCTACTCACTCGTTATCTATCTTTGTCCAAGCCCATTATACTTAAATGTGGTTAAAATTTATCTTCTAGGAATTGATTACATTATCAAGTGTTTGACATTGTGATGAATTAATAAGATTTTTGGAATCAAATTACGGAGAAGGAAATTTAACCTACTCTCTTTCCATTTTGATGGAAGTGAATTAACTTCAAACTAATTTTAACCATTTGGAATTTTATCCAAAAAAGTGAACCAAATCATGAGGGTTGGTTGGGGAATTCAAATTAGAAGACTAGTTGAAAAAAGTTACTTAGAATTGAAATAAAGGACATAATTTTTTTTATGATAAATTCTGACTAGGGCAACGAACCAGGTAAACTAACTTGTGTCGACCAACTCGATCCAATAGAAAGAAGAATAGTGAGATGAGTTTCACTTGTAAGTAAGGATCAAACTCAGGACTTTCCAACATCCCCATAACTCTTACATATACCTCCCAACATAACTCTTACATATACCTCCCAACATAACTCTAAGATCTAATTGTAGTTTAATTAATAATTTTAAGAAAGGAAAGTCATAAATACAATAAATTATTATTACTTTATATAAATATATTTTAATACTTAAAATTATCTAAAATTTCTAGAAAAACTTTAAAAACTAGTTTTCAAATTGATTACTACTTTCTAGTCTTCAACTAATTGTAGTTTTTCAACCAATTCACAAAACGTGATAGATGTATATCATGTATCTACTATTCTACTTGCATGCCACATATAGTTTTCAATTAGTAATTTATCATTTTACTATCTAAAAAATCTTATATTTATATTCTTTCTAATATATTAAGCCCTTTTTTTATATTTTAAGGAAAACAATTTAGTGTCCACATGCATATGGGAGGATTACACTATACTTATGTGCATGTTATTGGGCTACAGCCTACAAGCCCTATCAAATAAAGAATTTCTTAGCACTTATTCGTCACTATTTCAATTTCCAAATTCCCAACTGAATTAATGACAAAACTATTAATTATAATTTTAAAATGCTAAAGGCATCATCAAGTTCTATTGCTGATTGTGAAACACAATAAGAAGAAAAATAAATCATTGGCGATGTTATTTAAAATGTTTAACAACAAGCTGTTGCTTGTTGACAATTTCGCAATCTTTTCCATTGCTATCTATTTCCAGAAACCGGACAAAATTGATTGATTGAGTATCACAAACTTTTTGTAAAAGAAAATTTATCACGTATTAATTAGTCCTACAAAGAGGTGGCAATATTCACCACCTCACACCCTTATGCTATGTATGAATACGATTCTCTGTCAATTTAATCTGCCTATCAGTATCATGTTCGACTACGTTGATAGTGTGCATATGAACATTCATCTTACAACGACATATATTCATAACTTGGTGATTTGGAAGTCTTAGCTAGACAATACGAAAAATGGCATCATGCCATTACAATTAACATACAGAACTGAACATATTCAGATAATTCTCAGTATACTCATCCTCCAATATTTAACACATCACTATATGAACCTATTATATGTAACCAAAAATTACAACATCAAAATCCAATCTCTTGAAGAAAACTGAAGATCTCATCAGAAACAGCACCAGGAAACTCTTCTTGTGGCAAAAGTGCCCCTGGGACCTCAACAAACTTGTAGACGCCTTTCGCCCCTCTCAGGGCTTCCATTTCAGCCTTTGATCTTCTTGGAGCGTTTGTTGTTGAAACGACCATGACGGGTATTTTTGCATCTTCCATGGCAGAGAAAGTTTCAAGAAACTCGTCCCGGGATGACACGGGGTCCAGGAGACCTGTCAGGAAGGCGGCTGGAACATAGCGGGCCCCTTTGGTTTTGGTTAAGGAGTATCTGCTCTGGATGATTTCAGGAGTGACGTTGGTCGGGTCTGAGTAGACATGGGACTTGTATTGTGACTCGATTGCCTTCTCGTTGCTGACTAGGACGTTGTACATCATCCATCCTACTGCTGGTGCCCTAAGTGTGCCCCTCAGTAGCCCGTACCTAGGAATCGGAAAAAAGTTATGATATGAAGATTTAAAAGAAATGATAAGCGACGTAAACTAAACACATAAATTAGGCTACTTCCAGTACAATGCAACTACGACTCTTTTTCATGGACGGTACATTATCTGTGTAAGAATGTGTAAGTATAGGTAGTTGCTTAATGTGGGTAATTGCTTTAAGCTTGTTCATGATCAAGTTACCTTTGAAATGGAAGGGCCTAAGATCTTATTTTCTTATACTTGCTAAATTACACTACTTCATATAGAGGAAAATGAAAAAATTATTAATTACAGGGATATAATTGTCAAGTGCAAATTTTAGGCGAGTTTGGTATAGGAATGAAGGGTGTTCTAGAGGATCAGAGAAATTGTGTCAATTAATACTAAGATAACATAACTACAGCTACTAGATATTGTATAAGATCATGTATAGCCCAAGAACCAACCACCACCAATATCCTATCAAGCAAAATTAAAGAGTAAAACAGTGCATATGAGAGTCCCTTCATTCATGAGTGAACAGAGGATCTTGTTATACATTTTATCTTAGATATATGATTATTGTTTCTTGATATCGTCTTCCCAATGCTCATAATGGTAGTAAACCTACAACAGAGGCTATGCAGGATTTGACCCACATTCCATTTATAATATATCTGCTAGTATACGCGACAATTGGGTTTGAGCTAGCCTTGTAAGCTTGCATAATTTCTGTGTGTGTTCTTGCCCATAATTGGGTACAATATTTTTATTTTCACACAACCCCTCTTACCAGATCAGCTATTGAAGCTCGAAACCAAAAGATTTTAGTAGTTTTCATGAGTATTATGCAGAATTTCAAGTAATTTAACCGATAAAGTTGAGCATTACCTTGTTTCCATGTTGGAGTCCCGTCCAAAGACAATGGGTAGGGGACCTGCCCAGGTGGGCGCAACAGCTGCAATTGCTGATGGCTTCAGCAGACCCTTTTTTGCAGCTCTTACAAGTATTGTTGCAGCATGACCACCTCCAACAATCACCATATCTTTTTCTGTATCAACACAAAACCATTTAAATATCTTTCAGACTACAGAACAATCGGCAAGAGATTTACAAGATAAATTGACAATATTTACAGCGATGGCAGCTGGAAAAAAAAAACAAATCAGAGCATGTAATCTAGTTAGAGGCAACACCAATTAAAAAGGTAACATGTTCACTATTCATACAATCCTCGCATACTGAAAGCTTAACAGCTAGGCCACCTATGCAATGCTTTGTGCAACTAAAATAAAGGTTTCATATAGTACATTTGGACTATAAAGCAAATTGACACTGGATACTTGTAAACTGTATTGAGACTGAACAAGAGTTTACAAGGAACAAAGATAATTTTTAGAGTCTGTGCAAAATTTCCCAATTCTTAAAACCAGCATTCTTAAGACCAAAGAGTTGGTGGAAAAGAGGGGAAAGCTCCCCGTTCCTGGCTGGTCTACGATCAGGATTCAAAGTCACTACGAAAAGGTCGGCCAATGGCCATTCAGCAAGATAAATATATAACTTTAGGAGATGGGGCTATGTAGCTTTGATGAGATTATAGATAAAGGAGGTCAATAAAAATTTCAAAATATTGGAATCCCATTCTGATCTTTAGGATGAAACTATTACACTATATAAGTGAGTGAAATTCTTACACATTGACTTGTGTTTTTGTATTAGGTGGATCCCCACATAATACACAAAAGACAATGAACCAAATTTTACATGATTAACATTGACCTGTCAGATTCTTACAATGAAACGGAAAATATTATGTTCCCAATAAAGCCTAAGTTTTTAAAGCATGGATCATACTATAAGTCTAGAATTTATATTCCTAAATTCTAGTTTGATGATTTAAACAGTGGTGGTACAACAAGTTAGAAGGCAAAGAAGCAATAAAATCCTAGAAAATGTAGGCCAATGTACTCTTTTAAAGTGCAAGTAGAAAGACTATTGTAAAATCAGAATCCACCTACAAAAACCTAGTATCATTCATAATGGTGCAAAACTTTATCTAAGTTGATCACATATCCAATCCACAAAAGAATACCATTCCCCTTATTTCACTTTGTAATGGATAAGATCATCAAGGCAATCATGTTAACAAACCAAAACAAGCAATTAATATCTGGAATTCTATGATATTTCAGATTAGAGCCGAAAGAAAATAAGCAATTTGATCACCTGATGTAGATATAGGACTATCAGACGACTTCACCATATCAACCAAGAACTTCTCCATCACATCTGCGTTATATTCGAGCTTTGGCTTTTCTGAATAGCCCAAACCGGGCCAGTCGATAATGGTGGCACTCCAACTCGTGGCGCCATCACGTCCAATCAGATCCTTTGCCACTGCTCTCCATTCTTCCACAGTACTAACATCAGAAATAGTGGGGATCATGAGGACATTTTTTTCAGGCTGGTTGCCTTCTTTCTTGTGTTCTTCATAGTATATGTTTACACTGTGTTCTTTGAATTTCCATTGCCAACTGCTACTCTGAATTGTACATAATAACCAACATGCACACTTAGCAATGATGTGGAACCCTTTACTCATATTGATTTTTTTTATACTTATATCTTGTCAGTTTTTTTTTCTTTATTTGACGTTTTATTTTTGTTTTTTCTAATGTGGAAACGCCCACTCCAACACCCTCAATTACAACAAGCCTCACTTATCCAGCTCAAGAACTAATCAACTCTAGCACAATAATGACAAACGATTACACTTCAAATCATAGAAGATTAGAAACCTTACATCAAAATTCAATCAAACAACAAGTAAATGGCAATTCGATCAGCAAAAACTGAAATTTAAAAAGCAAAAACTGAAATTTAAAACGCAAAAACTGGAAAGAAGTAAAAATCGAGATGAAACGTGGAGCTTACTTTGACCGGGGCAGATTGTTTATCAAGAACAGAGACATTGGAGTAATCAATGGAAGTGGAAGCCCTGACTTTCAGGGATTTGAAAGAAATTCTAGCTTGGGATGGAAAGGGTCGATTTGCCTTGGAAGAAATGAAAACTGGTGAAATAGTGGAAGTGCAGCACCGGGCATTTGCTGTGAACGCCATTACTGGAGCAATTTGGGAGAGAGTTTTGCTAGAGAGATGGGAAATCTCTGCCTACTAGGGTTTACTTTGGTCAATTCAATTGATCAGACTATCAGACTACCAGAAACAGCGAAGTTGGTGAGCGTTGATTTTTCTGTCCGTCCCCTGTTTCGATTGATTTTTTTTGTTTGAGCGATTGTGTTCACAAACCTGTTACACGTTTTAGTTCTCTCCACCAAATAAACAATTAAAAGAAGGGGATGAGCGTTAGAAGCCTATGGCCCAATGCATAAACATGGGCTAATATAAGAGTATGGGCCCAATTGAAAGCCCATTTAAAGGTGCAATTTTTAGGGTTTCTGGTACTCGTAAGGGTTTTATTCTCTTCGCCTCTTCTTCAACGATCCTCTTCCAGTTAACCTTGTGCGTGAGAGAGTAGCAGCTTCTACGGTCGTGCGAAAATGGTGCAACGTCTTACTTACCGCAAACGCCACAGCTATGCTACCAAATCCAACCAGCACAGGATTGTGAAAACCCCTGGTATTCATCCCTTTACAACTCTTTTTTGATATTTTCTGCCCTTCATAAAAAGGGCGATAGTTTGGTGTTTGATTCATCTGATAGAGATGAATTGTCGTTTAGTTTTTTGCTGTCCATATCGATATATTCCTCAACTTTACAGCTCTGATATTGGCGCTTTACAGCTAAATTAATTCATTTCTCCCAGGATTTTTCTGCAACTTAGTTTAATGTAGTTTCTTCCGGTTGTATTGTGTGGTAGTAGCAGCTTAGATTGATTAAGGAAATTGAATTTGAAGCTTTTTTTGAAGCTAAACTTGTGTGCTTTGTATTTCTGAGTTCATCCATGGTTTGATTATTGTGTATTCTGCAACACTGTTTCAATCTTAGGGCATTCATTCCCATATGTATCCAGGGATGTGATGTGATTTGTACTTGTTTTTTGATGAATGCAGGTGGAAAGCTTGTGTACCAGACCACAAAGAAGAGAGCCAGTGGACCGAAATGCCCTGTTACTGGAAAGAGAATTCAAGGGGTAAGTTACAAGTTCCTTTGGCATGCCATCTTTTGTGGCAATGCACATCATCTCTTTTGTGCTTTATGGTTTGAATTCCTCATTTTGTGTTTTACATTATGTATAAAAAGCTGTAGAACCATAAACGAGATTTCTCTGCATTCAAACGTTTGTTGGCAGAAGATTGTGATTTTGTGTTTAGGCTGAACATTTTCACACTGGAAGATATATTCATCTTTACCCAATGAAAGTGTAGTGTGAGAGGGCACATGCTGGTGGTAGTTGATGCTAACTGTGTAAATTTCATGCCCTTAACTATATATCTCAGATGCAGAAAATAGGTTTAATCTGAGATTCTGTCTGTTATATATTTCAATGATTTCATGGTTTGAGGGAAAGAAGAACGTTTATCTGCCAGAAGTGCATAATCATGAATATTGTGAATGATTGTATTTGGACTGAAAAATAAAAATTCATATTTGGAAGTGAAAGTGCATAGGCCAATTTCCTTGGCATGAATTAGTTTGAGATTGTGAAACAAAGAAAAATTTACAGTCAAAGCAGTTTAATTTATTGTCTTGATGATACAAGGAATCCATTAAGCTTCAAGTCACTAGATCTGGCATTAATGGTTGATAGGATTTGCTATTTTTAACACCTTTTCATGTTTGCAATTAGTGCTAGAAAGGATCTTTTTATTACGTCAGCTTCTATGTTCCTGTAATGTTCATACCTCATAAATGACAAATGTTAACGTTGGTCAAATAGATTCCTCACTTGAGGCCTACTGAGTACACGAGGTCAAGATTAGCCAGGAACAGGCGAACAGTCAATCGTCCTTATGGGGGTGTGCTCTCTGGCGGTGCTGTTCGTGAGAGGTTTGTTGCTGTGCAATGAATTCTCTATGGTACACTTGCAATTCAATTGTTCAGAAACTGAAAATTGAGTCTGTCTTTTATTTTACAGGATCATTAGAGCCTTCTTGATCGAAGAGCAGAAGATTGTGAAGAAGGTTTTGAAGATTCAGAAGACAAAGGAAAAGCAAGCTTTAAAGAAGTAGATGCCTTAGAATGGCCGTATTATGCATTGCCTTTTCCATTTTGTGTTCTTTAGATTCAAGTTTTTTTCCCCTTTGGAAGATACAAGCATTACTTTGAACTGGGTAGCCTTTTGTGCAAGATATTAGCACCGAAATGATTTTCTTATTTCAATGAGTCGTTTCCTTATGGTATATTTTAGCTGCGTTTTGGTTATATATACCACCATATTGAAAGCTTTATTCTCCACATTGCTTCTAGAATTGGATGGTCACAACACACAAGTACGTTTCCAGGCCAATTTTGTCCAATGATATCCGTTTACAACAGATACTGATACCTTAATTCTGGCCCTTTTTGCTCTCAGAATACTTGCAATGAGATGGGTATCTTCTTCTTTAGCACTTTGGAAATACATGTCGACCAATAGAAGGATCAATTCATTTAAACCCTTTAGACCTGTCAAAACTTGACCCGATCCGACCCGCCCGAAGTTTTTTGGGTTAAAACCCGACCCAAAAATCAATGGGTCAAGAGTAACCTGAACCCGGTTGTTGACACGAAAAAAACTGGGTTGGGTCACCAACCCGTTGGGCTGACCCGGCCAACCCGATAAAGTATTATTTCAATTAAAAATTCAATATTTTATTATAAATTTTGTATAAAATTATTATTTTATTATTATTATTAAATAATATTTTATATAATATAATAGTAATTATTTTAATAAATATAAAGATATTGGTTAATAAAATTGACGATTATGACCCGTTGGATCAACTCGAACCCGTACCAAACCCATAACAACCCGGTCCATATGAACCCGAAAAATTTACGATCCAATGACCCGTGACCCGTTTTGACCCAAACCCGAACCCGGCCCGCCCGCCCGATTTGACAGGCCTAATAAATAGCCACTGAAGTGTCTTTATTAACCTGAGGATTAGCTAGAGATAACAAAAGATTCACCAACATTAGTTGGAATGAGATTTGTACGAAAAAAAATATATTTTCTTGTCAAGAATGGGATTCGAACCCATGCCCTTTCGGACCAGTACCTGAAACTGGCGCCTTAGACCAACTCGGCCATCTTGACTTGATGCTGTATTACGAGTAAATAACAATTTATTCAATAAGTCACATGGTGTAAGAAAAGACTGGCACCTCAAAATCTCAGAATCCTGGCCCTATCTGTCGGACCAGTACCTCTGGTGCACACTCTCATGCTTCGGCATTGCCTCAAAATCTCTCAATGAATTTTCACATCCAACAAAAGATTCACCAAAAAGCCTATTCTTTTACTCGCAAATTCGCAACATCAGTAGGCAAAATCGAAAACCGTCTCAATGTTTTTGACAAAGGAGAAAAGTTCTGCTTTCATTTGGATCCTACTGAGATTTTCAGTAAATTGCCGAAGTCGAAAACTTTCGACGTTAAGGAGATCACATCATTACATGCCCATTACATAAAAACTTGCACTTTACAATCTGAAATATTTGTGGCCAAATCTCTGATGGATTGCTATTGTAAAGTCTCTGCCATCGATGATGCAGTCCAGCTGTTCGACGAAATGACCGACCCAGATGTCATTTCTTGGAACATTCTGATTAAGGGTCATAACCAAAATTTTATGTTTAAGGATTCATGGTGGTATTTCTACCGTATGCATTCAGCAGGGTTTGATCCAAACCAGTTTACTTTTGGGAGTGTTCTATCAGCTTGTAATGCCCTGGGATGTACTTCCTATGCCAAGATGGTTTATTCCATGTCGTTTAAAAATGGTTTCTTTTCCAATGGTTATGTCCGAGCTGGATTGATCGATTTATTTTCAAAATATTCTGGTCTTGATGATGCTTTAAAGGTGTTCAATGATTTTCCGGATGATGAGAACGTGGTATGTTGGAATAGCGTAATATCGGGGGCTGAAAAGTGTGGAGATAATCGGACTGCTCTGGATATGTTTTCTCGAATGTGTCAAGAGTCTCTTGTTCCAAATAGTTTTACATTTTCTAGTGCTTTGAAGGCTTGCGCTGCAGTTGAAAATATTGGTTGTGGCAGAGCGATTCATGGACTGATAATTAAGCATGCAGCAAACGAAGATGTCTTTATAGGGACTGCTTTGGTTGATATGTATGCAAAATGTGGGCATATGGGTGACGCTGTTAAGGAGTTCTGGAGGATGCCTTTTCACAATGTAGTTTCATGGACCGCTTTAGTTTCTGGGTTCGTTCAGACGGATGATTCTATTTCCGCTCTCCAATTTTTTAGAGAAATGAAAAGGTTGGGAGAAGAAGTAAATGCTTACACTCTAACTAGCATTCTCTCTGCTTGCACCAAGTTATCTCAGCCCGAAGTAGCTAGTCAAATCCATACTTGTATTTTAAAGGCTGGGTTTTCAATGGTTTCCGTGGTGAGAGCTTTGATCGACATGTACTCAAAACTTGGAGAGAGTTGTCAGTCAGAAAAGCTTTTTTTGGAAGCTAAAAACGTTGAGGATTCATCTCTATGGGCTTCAATGATGGCTGCTTTCTCCCGTAATCAAAGATTTGAGGAAGCAACAGACTTATTTCGGAGGATGTTGAAGGAGGGTTTTAAACCTGACAGGTTTTCTGTTTCCAGTTTCTTGAGCATCATTGATTGCCTAGGTCTAGGAAGGCAAGTCCACTCATACATGCTTAAAACAGGGCTGGTTTATGATGTTTCTGCTGGAAGTGCTTTGTCTACAATGTACTCAAAATGTTGGAGCTTAGAGGAATCTTACAGAGTCTTTGAGGAGGTCCCCAACAAAGATACTATTTCAATGGGTTCAATGATTGCTGGTTTAGCTGAACATGGTTGTGCTGGCAAATCTATTGAATTGTTTCAAGAGATGCTTTCTGAGGACATTAGACCTGATCAAATGACTTTGATTGCAATTTTAACTGCCATCTCTTCTCTTGGTAACATATCGAGGGGAAAGGAAGTCCATGCTTATGCCTTCCGCATGGGACTAGGAAGAGAGACTCCTATAGGTGGTGCACTTGTAAATATGTATTCAAAATGTGGTGAGCTGGAATTAGCAAGGAGGGCATTTGCTTTGATGATACATAAAGATCATATATCATGCTCTGCATTGGTTTCAGGATATGCTCAAATGGGTTATAAAAATGAAGCATTGCTCCTCTTCTTAGAGATGATGAGCACCAATCTTGAAATTGACCCCTACACAATTTCATCCGTTCTTGGGGTAGCTGCTCTCCTGGAAGAAACTGATGTAGGAAATCAACTGCATGCATTGACAATGAAATTTGGATTCTTTTCTGAAGTTTCTGTTGGCAGCTCACTAGTTATGATGTACTCAAAATCTGGAAACGTAGAAAATTGTCGTAAAGCTTTTGATCAGATCATAAAGCCTGATTTAGTTGGCTGGACAACCATGATAATGAGCTACGCACAAAACGGGAAAGGCAAAGAAGCTTTGAAACTTTATGAGGTCATGAAAATGGAGGGCATTAGACCTGATTCTGTGACTTTTGTTGGAGTTCTACTTGCCTGCAGCCATGCTGGTCTAGTAGAAGAAGGATATTTTTACCTAAACTCAATGTCTAAAGACTATGGACTTGAACCTGGTCTCAGGCACTATGCCTGCATGGTTGATGTTCTTGGTCGCTCAGGGAGACTGGAAGAAGCAGAGAGGTTCATTAGAAGCATGCCTATTGAACCTGATGCTTTGATATGGGGAACACTGGTGGCTGCTTGCCAAGTTCATGGAAATATTGAGCTTGCAAGTCGAGCATCCAAAATGGTTTTGGATCTGAAGCCTTCAGAAGCAGGAGCTTATATATCTTTGTCAAATATCCATGCAGATGTTGGGAAATGGGATGAGGTATTGCATATAAGAAGCTTAATGGAGGATGCTGGACTGAACAAGGAACCTGGCTGGAGTTATGTGTGATTCCTACTCAATTTTAAATTATTACGTTTCAAAATGGTATGTGTTCCTTTTGTCCTTACACTGCCCAATTTATCTCAGCAGATTTTTCATATGGATAACTTTATTTTGTTAATCTTGCTGTGGTGATTTGGTGTTGATACAGATAGGGCTGGCCCAAAGAGAAAAACAAGAACAAAAAGTTCCCTAAACCATGTCACTATAGACTTAATATAGTACTCATCTGCTAATCTATTAACAATGTCATATTCATTAAAAGAATGAATCATCCCATTGCAATGTATTATCAATATGCCCAAAGGAAAAAAATTCCATAAACCATGTCACTATAGACTTAATATAGTACTTATCTGCTAATGTATTAACAATGTCATATTCGTTAAAGTATGAATCATCCCATTGCAAAGTATTATCAATTTATCCTTCAATATTCATAATTATCATGCCGATCTATCAAAAATGTCCTCTTCATCACAGTTCGAATCATCTCATTCATATTTAATATGACGACGATAACATGATGACCGAAAATCCTGGGGTCCCCCATTGTCAAATGTATGGCTGATAGGTTGCTGTGGGTGCTGGCCACTTGTTTGTACCTGTCCCTCCTTTGTTGCTAACAACACTACTTTGATCTAATTATTCTGATACGTCATTACTTGTTCCTCAAATGCTTAATATCAGTATATAGTTTTTTTGAGGTCATTCCATAAGCTGCCAAAGATAGTATTTGTACTCTCTTGTTTCATCTTCTTGCTTTTGTTGTTGTATGTGTTGGTGAAAGATAAAAAAAAAGGTCTAGAAAATGGCTTTTCATCTGCCAAGATAGGAAAGTGGAATGGAATTATAACCGAACTGTCATTCCAAGATCAAGCATCTTGTCCCCACTCCCCCCTACTCTTTTTTCATCCCACTTCCCTACAAATACAAGTGCTATTTCCTTCAAAATCTAACACATCTTCTTCTTGCTTATTATTCTTCCACCAACAATAAAAAAAACCCTCTTTTTCTCCTTTCTTTAGAGAAAGTGTTAGGCCATGGCAATGGCAGCAGTAAGCAAAGGAAGAAACCACTTGCGTGACGCTTCCTTCTCCTCGTACCTTGACACAGCCGACACAGACTTTGTTCGTAGCCTAGCTGCCTCCATGCATGATTCCTCACCAATTTTCACCCCCTCAAGACAATCTTCTTCTTCCTCCCCTTCTTCCTCTATGAGCAAGCGACGAACCAGGGGGCCACTTGGTGAACTTGGAGTCTTTGGTGCTGAGAGTTACTTTGGTGATAAAATGGATCGCCATGACAGGACTCCTAGTTTCAGGAGCGTAGAAGAAGAGCGAGTTCCCCAACACAAGTCTAAGTCGAGAACACCAAGCATCAGATCAGAATCCAGCTGGAGTAGCAGAAACAGCAGCAGAAACACAGATCAAATCAAGCCAAAGAAGTCTCCTCTTGGTGGGCCATGGTTCTTTGCTGGGCTCCAATGTAAAGGCTCCTGCTACGACGTCAAGCCACCTGTCTACACAGTCAAGCAATCATCAACAACAACAACAGCAACCAATCAAAGGAAAGGGTTTTGGGAGGATCAAGTCGTTCAGATCAATTCCATGAAGCAAACTTTTCACCAACCAAGACTCAATACTGTCCTTACAAAGCAGCCCGAAAGAACGGCTCCAAGCTTTGCATTCCCAAAGACTCAAGAAGAAGATCCAAGGCAGTCAATTGAGGTATTTGGATTAAACCCTAAAACCCAAAAGGAAGACGAAGGAGAAGATGGCAGTGAAATGTCTTTCATCATGGAGAACAAGCTTTCCATGCTAAGTTGGGACGCAATACCGACACAAGCTCAACACAAGAGACAAAGCAGTGGGAGCTACAGATACGATGACATGGAAAGCGACGCCAGCTCAGACCTTTTCGACATCCCCGTCTTCCCTGCAGAGATGTCTCCTGTGACAGCGCCATACGAGCCAAGTGAGGCCAGTATCGAGTGGAGCGTTGTCACTGCAAGTGCAGCTGAGTTCTCTGTGGCTTCTGATCTTGATGAGGAGAAGCAAATCGGCTCCAAGAAGAAGATGTCGTCGCCGTTCAAGCCAAAACAGCTTCAAAGTGGAGGAGTTATGGGGTGTAAGAATGACAAGGCAGTGAAAGTTGTTAACCCTGCAAATGCAACTTCAAGAATGGCTTCATTCCCACCACTTCCACCAAAGAACAGTTCTTTCGCTTCCAAGGCTGCTAGCACGTGCCCAGCATCGTCTGCACGTGCCCCACGCGCTATCTATATGTACTAATAGTCAAGAAAAAAGGGTTAGAGTTTTGGGTGTTTGTCATATCAAATTTGTTTGCTGTGATAATTTTATGGGTTTTCAATTATTTTTCTTAGTGTTGGAGTTATCCTTGGTATGTAACATATGTTTGATTTTTGTTCAATAATCAGGAATCATGCATTTCCATGGATTGCCCATTAAGAAACTCTTCTAAATCCTAATGATGAAAGGAGGAGAAAAAAAATAAAAATCTTTCATGGTTTTCCCTTTCTGTGTCAGCCAAAGGCAGGACAAAGATGAAATTCAGGATATTGTTCACTCATGTGGACCAGTATTAATTCTGGAATTCGGATGGTTTATAATAAATTGGGCGTCCACATTTTGTGTGTCTCCAAAAGTAAAAATCTTGTCGAATTAGGGATTTGTAGATTTCACACAAAAAGAAATGGGGTCAGCAATGTTGTGTTGTGTTGATCATCATTTTTTCAGCTTATAAACAAAGCTGCTTTTTTGGGGGAGAGGCCAACTTTGTCTGCTCACGAATCTTGGGGCTCCATGTTTTAATTTGCTTAGTAGATATAACCCACAAACTCTCGAGCTTTCAACTTTTCTAGTCTTTCACCATGAACAGTTTCTTGATAATATTATTCTTGGTGTGTGTTCTTGACTTATAAGCCTAATAGAATTTATCCGGTTGCTTAAAAATGCTGCATGTTTATCGTATAGTATTCGATCGTTTGACAATAACTCGAAACTAATCTGAAACGACACACTCATATGAGTTCATTTTGTAGGAGCTAATTGAACGTTATGCATGAATTAACAAGGGAGCCAAAGTGATCATAAACCTCCAAAGTTCAAACTCGATCATATGAATTCAACATCATCATCACCATCTACTTAGTGTAATCCTGCACAAGTGGAGTCGAATGTACTCACCCATATCCCGAATAAATTGAGCGGTTAAATATGCCTTGAAATTGTTGTTAACCAGTACTCGTCAGGGTTTCGGAGGCGGAGCCGCCCTAGCAGGGGGTTCAGAGCAGCGACGACGCGCCTAGTATTCATGTTTTCTATTACAAAGTTTATCTTAGTCTGTTTTGGACTTACGCCGCATAATCTGATTAGAGTTTCATGAGTCAATATATATACTCATGAAATATCTTATAATTGTAATATGTTATGTTAGCCTCTATAATAAAAATTCAGTTACTATATATGTCGTGGATACAGTTAACCGCATTGTTAGTCAACCATGTAAAATCTTTTGTGCCTTTCTTCTCTTTTATCATTCTCGTTATAACAAGACTCAAAGAAAGGCGACTGAATCAGAAACCAAAAACCAACAATCACGTTAAAAAAAAGTCAAGAAAGGAAAACAAGAAAAAAAACCTAAACTCATATGAATTCAAGTTAATCGAAAACTTCCAAAATTGAGTTATACGGATTAGTCAATAAATGGGTACATAAATTAGTTTGAAGATGTCAAACATTTATGCTTTTCATTTTCAGGAATAAATAAAAAGATAATGATTTGTGCTTGTTATGTGGATACGATCGATATGAAGAGGAACGTCGAAACGATAATGCATGGTAGGGCAGATTGAGATGGTAATAAAGTAGGAGGGAATTATAGCTAGAGATAATTAATATGATGAAGAGGAATGTCTTGTAAAATGACATGTTAATATGTAATAGCCATAAACATTGAGTTTGAATATCTCCATATATGGATTTTATTAATTGGCTACCTTCATTCAATTAATGACATTCCTCCGACTTAAATTAATTAATTTGGTGGATGGGCTGCAATTTGTTGATTTACTGGCAAGTATGTACTTCTATAAGTTTTCATCATCATTCTCAAATAATTAATACAAAGGATGGAATTTTCCATAATATATACTTATATACAGGCATGACCGAGGGGTGGGTTAGAGTCAGCTCCAACCCGTTTATACAGTACATAAAAATAAAAATTATATTGAAAAATGATGTAATTTTTTTAGTCAAACGGTTAAGACTTCTACAGGCAGTACTCAAGACTAAAAAAAAGGCAAAATTAAGATAATTTTAGTACTAGCTAGATAAGTCAAAATTAAGATAAATCTAAAATTTTAAGGTAAATTTAGTCTATTCAGAATTTAATTTCACCACAAGCATTATTTGTCTTCGCCTAGAGTATTCACTAGCGATGAATTTTAAGGAGAAAAGGGTAAACCGTCACCCGCGAAATTCAAAATGATAACCTTAAGTACTACCCCAAAATTTTAACTACCGAACCAAATGCTTAAAAGCTTATTATATATAGCTAGATTTAAAACAAATGGTCAAATACTAGCTACATATATAATTGATACACGGGTTTGGATGTTAAAATTTACTCCTACTATACAGGTCAATATAGTTTATGGTTATGGAGGTAGAAAGTCAATAATTCAGGGATGAACAAAGCACTTAATTCCTTGACATTTACCATGCATACAAAAGGGGGGAAAGATTTATATAGGGGTTGAAAAAAACTATTATAATCGCTTTTAATTTAGACACAACTTTAAACTCGAACCCCTATGGGCTAGTTTTATTTATTTAAACTATGTTGGGGTATTTTAAATTTTAAATTTTAATTTCGTAATGATCAAAATAAATCGGATTAATTTAAGGCTTTTGAGCTTTGAGCAATGTTTTTGTTTTTCAAAAGTGAAAAGTGTTTCCTACCCACGATTTCCAAAAGTGTTAATCTAACTTTTGTTTCTAGTTTTCAGTTTATTAGGAAACTATAAATAAATTTCAAGAAACACTTTCTTTTACTTTCAAGTTTGAAAATAAAATGACCTACAGTTCTAAACTAATTAAAAATTGGTACTCGTTGAAACAATAATATAGTGGAAATATTTATACGCCAAAATAACTATGGACGATGCATAATAAGATCAACGATGAGGCATTAATTGTATGTGTAAAAAATAAAAACAAAACTATTAAAATCACACATGAAAAAATATTTGATTAGTCTGACTCGGTGCTCGTGTTATTTTATTTCAAAAAAAAAAAAACTACATATCAAACTTATAAAAATGATCAATAAGTATATCAAGATCGATTTTTCTATAATGTGTCTTAAGAACATAAAATAATGACTACTTAATTTAGAAACTAAATTCTAAAAAAATGATAAACTCTATAAAAATTACAAATAATTTCAAAATATCAAATATAATTAAGTCTTTACAAATAAAAATTCTTATAAAAAAAATCTTATCACGGTTTATCGACTATAACTTGAAATTGTCAAGATTTTGTCCAGCTGAATTGTTCTGGCCTCAGCTAATAAAAGATGACATAATGTGATCTTGAGATTACATGTTCATAAATACATTATTTGTTGTGCATGATACCTCCTAATAAATCTCTTTTATGAAAGTTGATTATAAAGTAATTAAAGATTCGTCCAACATGCATGTTGACCAGTTACCTTTTTTAACAATAGATCTGGTTTATGACCTGTAAAATTTATGGATAATTAAGGTATTGGACCATCCGAGCTATCCAACCTATGATTCTTTCTACATTTAATGTATGTAAAGTTCATTATAAATGTGATAGAGAACAATGAAACCGTTTGAACCATAAACGAGAAAATAATTGGATTCAAAATATCGATCGAGGTAGGTAGCCAGCGATTTTGAAATCTAAATGTGTTAGTGAACAAAAATTCCGTCTTTAATGTACTGATTGATTGTTCGTTCTTCACATTTCGTTAAAACAATGGACACGGAAAGCGCGCGGGGACCCTCTAATCCACCTTCGATGCCTAAGTCAAAAGAGCATACGCCGATCGAGCGTCGAAGAAAAAGATAGAAAACTCAGTGAGTATGAGAATTTTTTGAACAAACAAGTTAAGCGAACATTTGCATGTTCAATGCTAGAATATGTGTTTCAATGTGTTCTTCATACACGACGAAGACGTGTATTTATAATGGAAGAGAGAGGGCAGACCGGCAGGGTGCTGAAAAATCTGTCCCCCGGGTCGACCCTTATGCCTTGTGGCACAAGCAAGCGATATCTTGCTCCCCACTCCAAGCGAAAGTTCTATTTTTTTTTCTTAAGATAGAATCTTCCATTAGGTCGAATAATCATCATATTTAATTTTATAATAAAATATTTAAAGATATAAAAATATAAAATAAAATACGATTATAATAGTAGATAGAGAAAATAATAATCTATGTATATATATAAAAGACGCAAGGAATAAAGTCACCACGTTGTGCCACCTAGGATTTTCCTACGTGTCGTTTCCACATTAAGCCACCTAGGATTTCGCCACAAAGGATTTTTTATTTTGGAAATTTATACATGTTGATATTATTGTAGGATAATGTAGAAATAAGATAAATTAATCCAAAAGATATTCTCTCTAAAATAAAGATGTTATCTGTTATATATTAGGAATTATGATAGATCTAAAAGATTTTATCTAAAATTAAAATAAATTATAGAACATTAGATATTATATATTAAGATAGATATATTAAATTAGTTTTTCAATTAAATTTCTATCTACTTATATGAAAAATAAATTAAATTCGAATTTTATTTAAAATTAAAAAAATTATTTTATCTTTATTCGTAGGATAATATGTAAAATATTTATCTTAAAGAGCTACATACATTTTGGAACAAATATATACTCCTATTTAGTTACTCGCAGTACACTTTTAGGAGTTCGGACTTCTTTGATATATTTTCTTTTATAGTCCATTATTTTTATTGATTTGATATATGAATATTTTTTAAATTTAATTTGGAAATAATTAATCAGCCAATAATATTGTAAATAGACGATGACTTTTCCCTTCAAAGATAAAAATAAATATTATTAAAAATTTCCATCTAGATAATTACTTATCTAAATTGACTTTTGATAATAAAAAAATTATGTTATATTTTTCTTAATTTTCTTTTTGAATTATTCATGTAAATATATATGATTTTCTTATCATTAAAAAAATTCATTCTTTATTTATATTATTTCATCGTTTTTTATTAAGTATATTTTTAATTTTTATTCAAATTTTTTTAAAAAATTGAATTTGATAAAAAAATTACAAGAATTTAGATTATTTTTACCATTTTATATCTTTTGTAAAAGATTTTTAATAATATTTATTTATATCTTTGCATAAACAAATTATAATTAATCTAATAAATTATAGTGGACTCACCTTAATAATTTTGGCCCCGTTTCACAAGACACCAATTGTAAAATTTTATATAATTTTTTTCTAATAAATAAGTTTTTTATATTAAATTAAAACCATATTTATTAAATAAATTAAGTACTATTAAATTCTTGTAGTTGTGCATGACACGACAAGTATAACTAGTAATGATTAATTTTCATCCGGTATTGTATACGTACGTGTCTCACGTTTCGAACCGAACTAAACAAAGTAAAATTTATTAGTATTGTATCAAGTTTATAGTATAGGATTTGGACTTTGGAGTTTTGGACGTAAAATCATTACCGCTTTTAATTAGGAGTACTTCTAATCAGCTTGTGCATCACAAAAGTCTTCGGAAGTTAATTTGAAAGACAATCTAGTATGTTATTTATTAAATTTGATTTCTTTTTTTTTTTATTTCATGTTTAGTTAAGTATTTTATTTTAAGGAAAGGTGAACCCAATATAAAGTAGTTGACTTTATATTGTAATATTTGGTTGAATGGAAACTTGAATTAAGTTTGATTTAATCTGAGGTTACTTCATGCCCTATTTATTTTGCATATAGGATTCTTGTTGTGATTTGAGACAAACATGAGATAATTTTAATGAGATATTGATTTGTCAAGTACCTAAAATTAGTTCTTAATATGATCCATAGGTATTGAACTAGAGAATTATTTATACGACAACAATCTAATTTCTCTTGTGTGAATCTCAACTATCGTAGTAGTTCTAGGGTTTGAATGATTCTAACGGAACGCGACAACAAATGCTAGATTTGTTTGCCCCTAGTCTCTAAATTAATTAAGAGCTTAAAGGATCTAAAACTAATTAACATTATGCGATAACGACTGTTAGTTGAGTCTAGACACATTCACCTATCTTTTAAAAAGATATTTGTGTTGGTTTTAAATAGTGTGTTCCTTCAAACGACATTCAAGTTCAAATCCAAATAGATATCACTTAAAATCTAATAAACATCATTTTGAGAATCCTAACCTTGGAAGCTTTCCCTCCAATGAAATTCCTTTGTTATTTTCAATTATTTGTTACAATTCAATTCAATCATAAACTCTTTTACTTTTTCATTTGGATTGATCTACTAGTTCGAATATCAATTGGTACTACATAATCCCCGTGATCGACATCTTGGTACTACAACCGATCTCATATACTTGCGGGGTAGGAATTGCCCTATCAATTTTTTTGCGTCGTTGTCGGGGAAATTAACCCCTTGTCAAAAATGTCAAAATACCTCTTTTGCAATTTTGCATTACCCTTAGACTTAGATAGCATCATTTCTTCATCTTGGATCACGACATCGTTAGTTTTCACTCCAATATAGTTATTATTGATCACGACAATGTTTTCCTTAATACATGCAAGCTATCTCCTCCTTGTTATTCGATGTAGCGATGTTGTAGATTTTCTAGCAAGGTGCAGAGGTGGCGCGAATGCGTACTAGTTATCATTTTTTTCCACTTGAAGTTGGGGGAATATGCGACGGGACAAAGGCAAGGAAGGAGGGAGGAGAGTTGGTGGGGGAAGGAGAAGAAGGGATCGAATTGGGGATAAGAAAAGCAAATATTGCTAAGAATCCATATGAAAATTCCAAGTTTCCAACAACGTACGAAGACGAGGAGAGACGGAGGGAAGAGACGGAGAGACCACTGATGGTAAGAAGGTGGTGGATCAATGATATGGCTAATGAAAGGGTCGTTGCTTTCGACGATGAATGGGCAACGTAGCACATGAGATAGTGCGATGGGGGCGAAGAGATAGGATAGATCATTTATGATGGAGAAGTGGATCTAAAAAGGATTAAAAAAAGAAAAAGAAAGGATTCCACGAAAAGTGTGTGCAGAAGTTAAACACAAAAGGGGAAAAATGAAAGAAATAATCATAGCTATAGGATTGAAAAATAACGGATGCGTGAAAATCATTCTCACATACTCGCCAAGGAGACGGTTCTCATATAAATCATTTCCTACCTATATATTAATATATTCGTATTCATTTAAAAAAAAATATAGCAAACATGGATATTAATTAGTTATATATTGACGAGATGTTTCAAACATTTTCCTGAAAATTAAATTAATATAGTAATACATGAAAAGTGTTAAAAAGAAATTTTGGTTTTAATTAGCTATTATTTTTTCCTATAAAAGGATGAATGGTAATGGGCTAAGCTTAGGAATCTTAAAGCTTTGTTGTCCAACTTTGACATGGAGAATCTTATTTATTCTTGGTAGAATATCTGGTTTTTCACAAACAAGGTTGTTTTAATCAACAAACTCTAACTAAACAATCTAAAATGATAAAATTTGCGAGTTTATTCGCAACCAAATAAATGAGTGACACAACACCAAAATGAACGGTGTCATTGACCCAATTGCTAGTGACCAAGTCACTAAGATGAAAAGTCACCGTACCAAATGGAGAAAGCCCACAACTAACTTTACTAAACTTAATTTTGATGGTGCAGTTAATGCGACGGGATGACGTCATTCGGGTATGTCCTCAGGGATTGCAGTGGAGACCCCATTCAATTCAACGGTGGACTGATTGGTCGACAATCCATTCTGATATCCGATACCATCACCTTGCGACATGATCTTAGAAGCCACCCGGCGCGACATTTCCCACCTCCAAATCAATGGCGACAATCTCAGTTGGTCAAGGCCGTACTTGGTGACTGGCGTTGTCCTTGGGAAATCGAGATGTTACGTGTTGATATCCACTGTCTGCTTGCCCGCTTCCGATGTTGGAGTATTGCCCATGTCACTCGGGAGTGCAACTCAGTGACGGACTACATTGATGTCTCGTTTCACCGTGTCTCCCTCCTTGTAGTTGATCTGATTTTTCGGAATCTCATCATTCAGAATGCTCTAAAAAGATCGTTAGCAAGGAATGGTGAGATATAACTTTTCACCTAAATAAAAGGACATGGACAAAAATTAAATTTAAAATCTTTCAATATTATCATGTCTCCTACTCTCCTACCAATAAGTCATCTCATGTTACCACTTTTCGTTATATTTGTGTAGGATTAAATGTAATAAATGTTATCAATTCTTGCATTAGATCTAAGGAGTTCAAACATTTAAACCTCCATTAATTTATAGTCTACCATTATATATATAATGCTAGACTATGTATATATATATATATTTTATATATGTATGTATATAAGAACTTAATTGGGTGTTACATTGTCCGCGTGGTGCTTCATTTAGAAGTCGTGACCTTCCAATGTCCCAGACCAACTGACCCGACCCGAACCGAACCGACCCGAACCGACCCGTTTAAATTGCTGACGAACCCAGGTTGCTCTCTATCGACTATCTGAACGAAAGTGGTACGATCCCCTAAATTCCATCAGATGGTAATGGCAAGGGTTCGAAGTTGTCGGGTTCATTTGAAACCCTTTGTTTTGATCTGGGTTATCTCTGCTATCCTCTTCTACTGTGCTTTTCAGATGATGCAGCACAACTCCTTCGTTACCAATTCTTCCTCTCCTTCTAATTCAGGTAAAAAGAAAGTTTGGTTTAAGCTTTATATATGGTGTTACTGTTTCTTGTTTAGGAATTCATATTTACACTTTGTGCATTTGCGGATCTATCATCAATTGATATTGCAGAACCTACGCGCGATATTGGTTATAAATTGGGTATTTACAATGAATGGTAATTAATTTGTTATATATATGGAAAGCTATCTGCTGGAGCTTATATAGAATTTGGGTTTTAATAGGGGTTAATTCTCGATTGACCCAATTGTCACTGTGAGATCTTTGATCAAGATATGAGGAAAAAGACATGTAATTTGATTGCAATCCATTGCCAAATACATGTATTCAGAATGCAAATGAAAACAGAAACTGATTCAGAGGAAGAAGAATCAGTAACCTTGGTTTATTTTGGCCAATTGTGCATGATATTGGTACAAGTCAATCATGTCTTTCGTTGTAACAAATGGTTTCTGTTAAGGCAAGAGAAAACATGGAAATCGGTAAAGATAATTCTGAAAAGATTACCAATTTCTTGCTGAATTTTGTTGGGCCATTTGAATGCCGATTTCCTCCTTCCAAATTAAATCAAGGATACAATTATCTGGTCTAGTTTTAGCTACTATATCTGTAGTTCTTCCATCTAATGGATTGAATTCTGTTGTGCTGCTTTTTTTGGTTCCCTACTTGTAATTGTTTCCTTGTTCAATACAATGATATGACTATGAATTGGCATGCCAGATTCAAGTAGGGAGCACAGATTGAGACTATATGATAAAATGTCAAAGGACTTGGATGAACATGGTGCATCTTTCCTTAAACATGGTGAAACTTCTCAGTCGTTGTCTCTTTCAGATATTTTTACTAAAAAGGATGGTCATGTGACACCTAAGCTCAAGGTGATGTGTGGAGGACTTAGCCTCTTTGTATATTCTGAACTGAACATGTTAATTAATTGTAATTCTTTCTTTTCAGGCTGCAAATCCCCCTGTCCGAGCTAATGTTTTGTATTTGAGTACAGATTATTCTATCCTGATTTCGTAAGCATTTACTTTCCGTGTGTGATATATTGCTCTGTAAAAGAAACAGCTAGTTTTATGAATTGATACTTGCTTTACTTGCTTCAGGGATGCAGTAAAGAATGTATTCTCTCCGTATTTTCATGGAGGTAATATCTGGTTTCTGTACATGCTCAATGTACTCGTTTAATGGTTTTCCATAAGATTGACAACTTTGAGTAGATCAATTGTTTTCGATAGCGAGTGAGAATTGCTTTCGGTGATAAAAGACTTTACAGGATAAGTTGCATAAATGAAATATGTGTAATTACAGGATAACTGGCATAAATTTACTTTTAGTGCATAACAAGAGAAAGTAAATCCGTAGATGTTTGTGTAATTATAGAACATAGTAGCTCTACTTATTTTTATCTTTTGCTTGCTTACACTTGTTTCACTCAGCTATCTGGTTTCAGAACTCAAGTATGTATCATTTTAGCTTGTTCCATGCCTCACACCATATTTCACCAGTTCCCGCAACAGAAGTTGAAGTAAATTCCTCCCAAGAAAAAAATTTATATTCCATCCAGCAATGGAAATTTAAAATTTTATGAATTTCTGGTCTATCTCCTATATTAACATATTTCTATTATATAAGATTGAAGCTGAAGCAAATGCAGTCAGGAACCTTGCTAAGACTGTCTGCCCATTGAAAATTGTATTAGATAGGGTGGTCTTGACTTCAACTGGGGTTCTTCTTGGTTGCTGGCAGGTAACTTTTCCCTGCCATATTATTCACTTCCTACCTTTTCATGTGGTTCTATTTCTAAAAGACATTTTTGAAGGACACACGTTTTGAGAAAAGAATTCTAGATGTTAAAAGAGTCGATAAAATGCATCCTTCTCATTCATATAATGTCTAGCTAACTTTCTTAGTTGATTTCTGTACTTCAATCCTTGCTAGGTGGTGTCTGGTACAGATCCCATCAACCTAAGAGCTCAATTGAGATCTGTTCTTCCACGTGCCCCAGAGAAGCAACTTGTAAGAATCAGAAGTATATTTTGAACACTAATTAGCCAACTACGTAAACTAGGACATGTAGCCTTGACTCTGTTACTTTTGTTTTCCCGAATGCTGCAGTATGATGCTGCAATTCTTCATACATCACTCGCAAGGCTTCTAGGTTCTCCAACAATTCCTCCTGAGGTTAGTATGCTAGTTTGTTGATATAAAAGGTTGCACTCTTCCATTGATAGAATTCACAGGTATCATTGCAGCATAAACTTTGGAAGCTGATTTTCTTATACAAGTTATATAGATTGCTGATTTTATGCACATAGGAGTAGATGCTAAAATGGAAAAGAAATTATGCTTTACCTATTCTGTGACCTCGACTGGGAATCTTGTTACAAGAATTATTGATGTATAATACAGATAATAAAACAGTTTTATGATAAATTTAGATTGTCACTGGATTTTTTTCTCACTCAAACTATCTTATCATCTTTGCAGGATTCAGAAAAATCTCCAAACGAACTCCAATTCTTTCACAAACTGGTTGCTCGTCTGAATGAAAAAATCCGCGGATTTGAGGTATTTGGCTTGTTTGTGTCATGATGCAGTAACATTGCCTTTCTGTTATTAGCTGACATGATCATATATGAACAAAGTTGTCTTCCATTGGAAAGGGTTATTGTGGTAAATCCTACTATAATTGAAATGAGATCATGACATGTTTTCTCTCTTGCTTTGTGGTAATGAAATCAGGCAGTTGTATCTGAGCTCTGGTATGTGGAGGAGTTAGATGTGTTGGCCCTCGCATTGGATGGAAGAATGAAAGTTAGACGATTCCAACTTGGTTGCTCAAAACCTTAAATATGTCACAATGCTCTGATGATCATAGATGAAACTGAGCCGAGTATTAACCTTCAAACTTCTTGAATGTCTGGGCTGTTGTTTGTACATTATTACTCATCATAGCATATGTATACAGAAATTCCATAGATGTAGTGGCAAGAGTGCGGTGGAATCAATGAGAATCTCTCTATTATACATCGATATAGTTGTAAATTTGAGTCACCCTTGAATCTCAATCAATCACGTTATAGACAGTTGAATTTGATGTTACATTGGATTGCGTTTGGCTGGTTTTCTTAACATTGTTTCATATATTCTATTATTGAATTATCAGATCAACCTGATGAACATTAGTTATGAAACTCTATAAATAGGAATACAAGAATTTTGGTGGCACACAACTGGTTACCATAGCCAATTGATCATCTTGATCAAGATAATATATATGAACCGAAATCGAGAGTTCCTTGAAAAAGAAAGCACTGAGACCTCTTATTATCTCAGCCATAGACGAAATCATTCCTTGCATTTGCACTTCATTGACAGAGAATCAGTAATGATGACATACCAAAATATCATGGCTTAGAATTCATCAATGGTGCTAATTCAGAAAATTTATAGAGGGGCAAGGATTCAGTTTATTATACAGCCCTCAGTTAGTTGCTAAAAGAGCAAAGGACGTTTGGTTAGAAATTCTAACCCTGCACTGCAACCAATTCTTCCTCCTCTTCACCACGCTCATCATCTTCGCTGTCTTCAGCCACACCAATAGACTCGGACAAGATATCCTGAGCCTCAACAAGAGCTGTTTCCCTTTCGTCTGTTGCATACAAAATCTTCTTCACTGCAACAGCCATCTGCATTGTGATAATTGCATGATTATGTCATCAATCTCAAAACCTAGAAGTCTACTGTAACGTTATAATCATAATAATGTATTAATTATTTCAGCAATAAAATAAGAACTCAAAATAAAATAGCATAATTTGGCATTCTTACTGGGAGATTCTCCACCAAAGGATCTTGACAGAGTATCTCAATGTCACGCAATTTTCCAAAATAATAGTCCCTTTCTGTCTCCAAGAGGTCAACAGAGAGCTTCAAATCGGTAACCTGTAGCCAACAAGTGATCAAGGACTTTTCAACACCAAATTGCATCAATTTCCTAATTTTCTCTTATTTGTGACAAAAGCAAGAGTATCAAGTTTTCTTCTTTATTTTTGTTGTGGAAGAACAAGGGTATCAAATAAGTAGAAAGGCAAGAGGAGTCAAATTAGCATGTTACCTCCTTAGTTAGAGACTCGACCTCTTCTGTATAATCTAGCACAGAAGCACTGGAAGCACTTGAAGCTGTCTTTCCTTGTCTAGGCCCTATACGTAATAGGAAAACATGAACAAATTATAGCCTACTCAACCCTGCCGCCTGATGTCAAAATAAGTTTGCTATCTCAAGCCTGTGAGACTGAATTAAAGATGAAAATGAAGTTCTTATCGAAAGAACAAAATTATTTATAGTCTCAGGTTATCAGCTGACCAGAAGAAGTCTTGTAAACACCAATAGCATCAGTAGATCCAGCAAATGAATTGTTTGCTTGCAAGGACTTTGAAGTTTTTTGACCCTTGGGGTGCCGGTCTTTTCCTCCCTTGCTCCTCCTCTCAATAGGATTATAGTTTCTGACAAAAGCACACGTGGTAAATTAGAGTCAATCAGAAGGATAGGAGCATAACCATGTGAACTGTTACATACTCATTCATAATTCCGCCATTCACAGAATCACAGTGGCGTTTTAGCCACTGTAGAAACTCAAGATTGTCTAGAGTCCTGCCTTTGATTAGTCTGTTGACTTCAATATGCTGGAAAGAGGCAACCAATGCAGTACATCAAATTAGTCCACATATATAAAACAAAAGAGAGTGTATCATAACAAATTAACAGGTTGGGACATTATACTCTATTTGCAAAGCACTCTTAATAAACAATTACCATCAAATACTCTGAATGTATGACACACTCACCATTTCACTACATAAGAGGAACCAGGATAATTACATCATTTTTAGAGATTTAATTACCTTCTCAATTTTTAGTTTGTTGAAGACATCCTGAAGAACCTTGTAATTCTGGATCATATCATATTCCGTCTTTGCATCAAAATTCACCTAGCATATACAAGATAACCATCTGATATCATTATGCAAATAAATGTGAAGAGTCACAATGGCATGCACCCAAATATCTTTTTTTTTTTGCTCAAAAAAAATATGAATTGTTTTGAATGTTGAAACCTTGTGCATGGGAACAACTCCTGGATAGGTCATGTCCATCATTTGACATTGCACAGCTCCAGAAGCAGCCTGGTTACCATCAATATAAGGGAATGAGGAAAATATGTCAATGTTTCATCATGGTACATCAGGAATAACAATCAAAGAGAAATCAAGTTAAGATATGTCAGCACATCATCCATCACAATTATTATAGGCTGAGCTCTAGTCGTGAAACTTATGGGTAAGATTGACTCAAATAAGATTGTTATCCGCTGACAAGAAACAGACTAACAGAGACACGTTCTGATTCTTTGAACTTCCTATAATATGCAACCAAGTATGAACCTCTTTTCCGTTGGTCTTGTATCTCCTCGAAGCTAAAAGCTGGAAACTGAACATGAAATCTTCTTTCTCAGAGAAGATAAGCATTACTGCATCATGCAAGATATCCAAAACACTCTCAAATTCTAAATAACTCTAATCTTAGATGACGCATTGGACATCCATGATCCTCTCAAATTGATTTATTTTAATATTAGTCTTAGATAGAAATGATCAAAAAATGCCCAATCTCATTTAGCATGTCAAACATTCTTTTTGCAACAAATTTTCAATTGGTAGGAATGGTAGCTTAACTGATGAGAAAATGATTTTAAATACTCAGATCTAGCAAAGAACCATTCACCTCCACACAAAAAAAGAAGCTGAAGTAAAAATAATTTGCATCTGTGTTTCTGCATATTGTACAAGTTACATGGTCCTCCAACTTATCAATTCAACAAAGATATAAAGACAGGTCACATTCTGGAAAAAACAAGACAATACATTGACAAGAATATGATTAGAAATCCAGTCAAGGTTAAGTTTGCATTGCCCCAATATCAATGTATCTCTCTCTTGGGCCAATCTAGTCATGGGAAAGGTCAAAGTATCCGATTTCTCTTTATTCCTAGACTAATGATTAAGTTCCTCAAGCAAACGAACACTAGGCAGACCGCAGACTGGGTCACATAGCTCTTTTGTTATACTGTTATGATGGATAAAGAAGCTATTTTTTGATAATTTGCCTAAACAATGACAATTGGTTTTACCAAAAAAAAATAATGACTTTTAGTAAGCCTTGATCTTTCCTCCCAAACCAAGTAATGCTGCTGCAGTCAGCGTCAATACACATCTTAGAGTAAGGTTAAATCCTACACCAGCTAATCTATACCTAACCCACTTACAGACCATGTCTATCGGTAGGAGGATATCACCATACATCAAATAGAGATAACCAACAATCTTGAATCTTTCCATGTCCGTTACCAGATTTCAACTAATTTCTGCACTTAACACTTCACCAACCAAACAAATTTCACAATGCAGGAACAAAATTAAACGAGATGGCGCACAAACCTGTTAAGACCTATAATTCATGACAACCTTCTACAAACAGTTAATTGAGAATAAAGAGAAACAGGAGCATGCATTTAGAAATAGGAAAACCAGATAAAAAAAGCTAGAGAAACAAATGGGACCTCCTCAATCTTGGAGAGCTTAAGCTGAAGCCTGACATTAATCCATTGCAAAATCTCGTTCCTGCCGACGAAGTAAGCGCTATCCATCATCCCTATTTTATCAGCCATTCTCTCGCCTTCTCACTCGATTGCTTCCTCTCCGACCTCCAAAAAAAAACGAAGAGAGAGCACGCACAAGAAAAGGGTCTCAATTTCAGAGCGGAAGAAAGGAAAGAAATGGAGATTGAAAACGAAATTGCAGGACGTGAAATCTGTGAAGGGGGTTTGAGATGGGGTAGGGTTGGGATCTGGGGGAAATGAGATTTCTTAACAGCTTTATTCTAAGAAACGAAATGTGGGTTTGAGAGAGGAAAAAGCTGGAGAGCATTGGCTGTAAAAGGAAGGGAGGAGGAAGAGAATAATACGGAGTAAATGGAAGGGATTGGATTTGGATCATCCCAGAATTTCAAGGATTGGGAATTAATTGGGTACGGAAGAGATCTTTATTTAAACTTGGATTAAAAAATAAACTAATCACTAATCAGTTGTGTAGTAGTAGTATAACTATAAATTAGGCATTCACTCATTATGGTACTTTTTTCGACTTTACACCAAAGAAAAATTGTGTATTACGTATGCTTCTTGTTGGTGGGGTGGTTAGTGTTTGGAGGAAGGGATTCGGTTTCGAAGGAATAGGGATGTTTGATCATACTATGAATCATTAATTGGCACATTAACTTAAGTTTTAGCATTACAAGGTAAGGCCATCTCCAACCGCTTTTTCAAAAATTTCTCCAAAATGGAGAATCAACTGCCACATTCTCTAAAAAATATTCAATTCAACTCCAACAGATTCCCTATTTTGGAGAATACTGCATTTAATATTTATTTTTTACCATATAAAATATTCTACAATAATTATTTAATTATAATTAAATTTATCCAACATCTTATGGAAATAAAAAAATTCTAGAATCGTAACCTAATAAATAATAATATTTTTATTATTTGACTAATAAGGAAATTAAATATTCTAGAAAATTAATAAATGATAAATTATTTATTATTTGACTTATAAAGAAATAAAAATATTCTAGAAACTTAATAAATGATAAATTAATTAATATTTAACTTATAAGGAAATAAAAATATTATAGAGTCTTAATTTAATATATGATAAAAAAATTATTATTCACATATAAATATCAATACTATTTTTATTTCATTCACATAGTTCTTTGAGATTGTTTGTCATTGTATTTTAATATTAAATACTCTAGAAAATGAAAAAAGTAAGAAAGAAAAGTAAGAAAACCCAAATGGAGAATCCCCACATTTAGGGAATGGTGGATAATTTTTTGGGGAATACTCTATAATGGGGAATCATATGGGAAAACTGTTGGAGCATATTTTTTAGCCAAATTCTCCAAAAACACAGCTCCCAAGAATTTGGAAAAGCTGTTGGAGAATGCCTAACACCCACAAGTACGGTGGATATAAACGAGAAAAATATCTAAACTTGTTAATTGTCCATGTTCGTGGTCCAAAATTTTAAGCCGAGCCTCACCCAAATCTTGTGCGAGTTTGCTTTTACCTAGGTCTAATTAGAGAAGGTAAAATATGACTATATATCTTAAAAGCTATCTTACATAAATTAAGGTTTGTGAGCCATCTCACTCGCCATCGTGCACCACCTCAACTGATTTTAATCCACAATTATGAGAACTTCAAACTTCATGTGTAATTAATTGAATTCCCGTGATATTCACGGGATAATTTTACTAAATATTATACAAAATTATGATATTAATATAAGATTTTAAACCCTTGTATATAATATCGTAATAAAAATATGTAATTTATAAAAAAAAAATCTTTTAGATTGTGCCCCATATTTTATCAACATATAGATAAAAAAAATATATGTTTGGATCTCAAATCTTGTTTTAAGATAAAGAAGATATACAAAATTTATGTATACACAAATTATATAAATATGTTATCTATTGTAGTAAACTAATACATAATTCATAGATAGAAAATTATATACATAAAAAATTATATAAACATGCTATCTATTTAGTATATATAGAAAGAATACTATAAGTTGTTACAAAATTTATTAAAATATAATTTCACATTAATTTATTCAAAAATGCCACGTGACGCAAATTTTACAACAGACTTGGGTTTTACTTTATAATGTATTAGGGTAGATGGCACTCTAAAACGCTCCCTTCTGAAAGTTTCTATCCTGAGTTTTCTTCTTCGATGTCCCACGGGCCTTCACCGGCAGAACAACCGGTTGACCACGTGAATGGAGATGCTGTGATGGTGGAGGATAGGGAGAAAGTAAGACCCCCAGACGGATCGGTTTCTTGGAAAGATGTTGTGGTTGTGGGGGGTGCTATGCAGCCAAAAACGATTGTGAATGATGAGTTTATTGATGGCAAGATCCAAATCCATTTTCCGGATGGTGAGGATGGAGAGCCCGCCATATCCATCGCGGATAAGGTTATGGATGCCCTAGCTTCGGTTTGGAAATGGTCGGTGGTCGTTAAACTTTTGGGGGGTCCGGTGGCCTTTTCGGTGATGGAGAGAAAGATCCGTGAGATGTGGAGGTCGGATTTGAGATATCAAATCCTCGATCTTACCCATGGGTGTTATCTGATTCGGTTTGGGAGGGAAGAGGAGTACATGTCAGCCCTTACGGATGGCCCGTGGACTGTGTTTGGTCGATGCTTGATCGTTAGGAGTTGGTCCCCCAACTTTCGCACTTCTGAACCGATAAGAACAGCTCCTACTTGGATCAGGCTTACCGATCTTCCGGTGACTTTGTATGAAGAGAAAGTTCTGCTCAAGATTGCTTCAGCCATAGGAAAACCGATTCGGGTTGATTCGAAGACGTTGTACACTAACAGAGGAAGATTTGTCCGTATTTGTGTTGAGGTTGATCTCGAGAAGCCTTTGAAGGGTTCCATTAACATCAATGGTGATCGCTTCTTGATTGAGTATGAAGGTTTACCATCTATATGCTTTGGATGTGGTCGGTTTGGCCATGTGAAAACAAGTTGTCCTTTCCGACCGATCAATCCGAGTGGGTCTAACAACTCTTCACCGACTGGGTCGGAAGCAGGTAGGGGGAAGGGTAAGCTTGAAGTCAATTTAAGTGGAGACAAGGGTCGGAGTATAGCGTCGTCGTCGGGGGATGCTGGCAAACAATCCTTGGATGAGAGTGCCATGTCGACGGTGGAGCCTAGCAATGTCGGTGGCGAAGCCAAAGGATTCTTTGGGGCTTGGATGAAGGTCGAAAAAAGGAAAGTGGCACCGAAAGGAAACAAGAATATTTCGAAATCACAATCGAATAAGAAAGATCACGTAAAAGATGTGCATGGAGCTAGTAACAAAGGAAAGGGAGTACTAAATCCGAAAAATCCGGTCTTAGTTCCTCAAATAAATAGATTTGAGGCTTTGAAAATTGACATTGGAAAAGATATCGTTTCTCTAAAATCCAATGAAAAAGATAGTAGAAGGCACAGTGAATTGAAAGTTTTTCAAGCGGAGTCTATGGATAAGAATAGTGAGAGCCCAACACGGGGAATGGATAATGGGCCGAGGAAAGCCCAAAGTCAGAGTGTGAACCTAGTTCATGCAAGTCATGGGGGCCGATCCAGAGATGATATTCCTAACGCACCTTTGCGAAAAGACCAGTTCAATCAAGTTTTCAACAATGGTTTATATATTACGAAAAGCTCAACTGAAAAGAAATCCATTAAATTGGGAAGAAAGAAAGGGGTGTTTTCCACGACTAAGGGTGATATCCCAGGGCCGAACAGATTACAAAATCCTACTGATGGGAAGCCGGTCAAACGCCCAAGATCAGTCATTGAGGATAGTAATAGTGCTCGTCCGTCACCCACAGAGAATTCGGGTGCTTTATTGTCGGCTGAAGTTCATAAACATATGGAGGTCAACAGCCTGCATGAGGGTACTCATATAATGATGCAAGAGGGCTCCAATGTGAACCAGCATGAACAGAATTTTGCCCTCAACGATGAGGACTCTTCTATGGCGGAGAGCGGCTCGGCTCGAGGGCCGAACTGTTAACCTTTGGTCTCTTTTATTTTATGCCTATGTTAGCGATGAATATCTTATTTTGGAATTGTTTCGGTGCAGGTAAGCCAGGTTTCCGAAGAGCTATTCGGTATATGTGTAGAAATTATAAGGTGGATGTGTTGGCGCTTTTTGAACCCCGTGTGTCGGGGGAGCGAGCTAGCGATATTTGCAACAAACTGACGAGACGTGACTTCTCTAACTGTGTCCGTGTGGAGGCCGTCGGTTTTGCTGGGGGAGTTTGGCTTTTGTGGAAGGCCGCTAATGTTCAGTTACATATTGAAGAGCTTCACCAGGACTTCATTCATGCTACGTATATGGATGTTGATGTTAGGGTTCACTTGTTTGTGGTTTATGGGCCGCCTTCGGTAACCCATAGAAAGACGTTCTGGCCGAATATTGCTTCTAAAATCAGGATGGTCGAGGGTCCTGTTGTGGTCGGTGGGGATTTTAATTGTATCTTGGCAAACCATGAGAGGGAAGGAGGTTCGGGAGGGTTGCACGCGGACTCAGATATCTTCAACAGATGGACTAATGATTTGGGTCTTGTGGATTTAGGGTTCGTTGGACCCCGTTTCACTTGGAGCAGACGTCTTTCACATAATACGGTGGTTTCTAAACGCCTTGATCGGGTGTTTATGAACATTGAGGGTCGTGACCGCTGGAGTGAGGCCCGGGTGAAACATTTACCGAGATTATCTTTTGATCACAACCCACTCTTGCTCACTTTTTGTCCGAGTATGGGCTTGGATAAAAGTAGAAGACCTTTCCAGTTCGAGGCCGCATGGATGTCTCATCCGGATTTTAACAGTAAGATTAAATCTTCTTGGCGTAACGAGCTTGATACGTCTAAGGCCCTTTTCGTGTTGAAGGAAGATCTGATTTTGTGGAATAGAGAGGTGTTTGGAAATATTCACTTCCGTAAGAAAGCGCTGATGGACAGTTTGGAGAGAATTCAGCGGGATCCGAACCGGGCTCATTCGGCTGATATCTTAGACAAAGAGGCTAAACTTCAACAGGACTTGGAAACCGTTTTAGAACAGGAAGAGCTTCTATGGTTCCAAAAGTCGAGAGAGCTTTGGTTGAATCACGGGGATAGGAATACTTCTTTTTTCCACACCTCCACGGTTGTTAGACGTCGGCACAATAGAGTGGAATGCCTTCGTAATGCAGATGGCGTTTGGATTGATGGTAAAGAGGAGCTTGAAAGTATGGCAGTCGACTTCTATAGAGAGTTATATTCCGCTGAGAGCAGCACCAACAACGGTGATTTGGCTCGTATCACTGGTTTTCCCAGTATTTGTCCAAACTTTCTTGAGAGCCTTGTGAAAATGGTCTCTGTGGATGAAATTTGGGTAGCTATTAAAAGCATGGGGGCGTTTAAATCCCCGGGGTTGGATGGTTTTCAACCGGGGTTTTTCCAAAAGTGTTGGGAGACAGTGGGGACGTCCGTGGTTGAGTTTGTTAAAGACTTCTTCCGTACGTCGATACTGCCGGAGGGCATTAATGATACTCTCATCGTTCTCTTGGCCAAGATTGACAAGCCAGAAACCCTTAGCCAATTCCGCCCCATTAGCTTGTGCAATGTCTTGTATAAAGTGATTACAAAAGTCCTTGCTAATAGATTACAACCTCTTATGGTGGATTTGATAGGCCCGACGCAAGGTAGTTTTCTCCCGGGTCGTATGATCATGGATAATGTTGTTGTGGTCCAAGAAGTGGTGCATTCCATGAGGAGGAAAAGAGGGGGGATGGGATGGATGGTTCTTAAGCTCGATCTTGAGAAGGCATATGATCGCCTTAGATGGGATTTTATTGAGGACTCCCTTGGTTGTGCTGGTTTCCCGGAACAATGGATAAGATGGATTATGTCTTGTGTGTCGTCGACTAAAATGCAACTTCTTTGGAATGGTGAGATGACTAATCAATTTACAGCTACTAGAGGGGTTCGGCAAGGGGACCCGATTTCTCCCTACCTTTTCCTATTATGCATTGAGAGGCTTAGCCACTTGATCAAGGAATCGGTTGAGCAGGGCGACTGGAAGCCAGTTAAATTGACGAGAAATGGGCCTCTTCTTTCTCATATGTTTTTTGCGGATGATATTGTGTTGTTTTCGGAGGCTTCCGTTAATAAAATTAAGATTATCAAGAGATGCTTGGACAAGTTTTGTGTTGTTTCTGGTCAAAGGGTCAGTATGAGCAAGTCGACTATTTTTGTTTCTTCTAATGTGCAGAGGAGCTTGGCCAGGCGGTTGGAAGCAGAGAGTGGCTTCAAAGTGACAACGGTTTTGGGTAGATACCTTGGCTTACCCGTTCTTCATCAAGCAGTGAAGAAGGATACGTTTGCGGGGCTTCTAGACAGGTTCAATGCTAAACTTACAGGTTGGAAGGCTAAGATGCTGAGTTTTGCGGGGCGGGTGACGTTAACCAAGTCGGTTCTCACCTCTCTTCCGGTGTATTCCATGTCTACTCTCCTTCTCCCTATTAGTATTTGTAATGAAGTGGACAAATTAAATATGCTGAGCATAAGAAGATGCACAAAGTTGCTTGGGAAGAAATTACCAAACCGAAAAATCAAGGTGGGCTCGGTATTAGGAAGATGCACGAGATGAATCTTGCATTGTTGGGCAATCTCGGTTGGAGATTTATTATGGGTGAGGATAGTGTGTGGAGTACTGTTTTGAAACGGAAGTATGTGGATAATGCTTTAGGGCGATCCTCTGCTTGTTCACACATATGGAAGGGAATTCGATCGGGCCTTTCGGAGGTGCTTACGAAAGGGACTAAGTGGCTTGTGAGGGATGGGTGTTCCATTCGTTTCTGGACTGATGTGTGGTTGGGGGATAAACCTTTGGTGGATTCGGCTAATGGGGTGGTTTTGGGATCTCATCTGGAGGCTACTGTCAGGGATTTTTGGGTGGAAGATGTCGGTTGGAACTGGGGCCTTTTCTCTAATCTTCTTCCAGTTGAGGTGCTGATGCAGATTGCGGCTATTGCTATTGTACCGATTGATGAGCTGCATCATGATGAGTTGTGCTGGAATTACTCTAAGGATGGAAATTATTCGGTCTCAACCGGTTATGATCTGATTTGTGGGAATTTACAAAGAACTAATACGGATGATCTGTTTTTTCGCAGAATTTGGAATGCTCAGGTGTCGGAAAGGGTTCGCTGCTTTGTTTTGATGGCGAGCAGGGGAGGGGTGATGTCGAATGTCGAAAGGCGAAGGCGACACTTATCGAATTCTGATAACTGTCCTTGGTGTCAGGATTCGATTCAAGTGGCGGAAACTTACGAACATCTGTTTCGTGACTGTGTACAAGTTCATCATATCTGGATTTCTTTACGTGCAACTGATTTTATCCCTCAATTTTTTCAGCTTCCCTTTGCAACTTGGATTAGATGCAACATGTTAAATGCTGGGAAGGTTGGTGACATTGAATGGGCTAGCGTTTTCGCCATAGCAATCTGGTGTGTGTGGCAGTGGAGAAATGAGAAGGTCTTTAATGGGGTGACAACAATTGAGAACAAGGCTGCACTCATTGGAATTCAAGCTAGGGATTACGCTTCTGCAGCAGGTAAGTTTTCAATTCTTAATTTTCATAAAATTAGTATAGTGCAGGAGGTGTCTTGGTTGTCTCCGGCGGAGGGGTGGATCAAAATCAACACCGATGGCTCGGTTAGAAGCGGAGGAATGGCGGCGGCGGGAGGAGTCTTGAGAGATCACTACGGGCAGTGGATAGGCGGTTTTATGCACAATATTGGCGTTTGTAAGGTGCCTATGGCGGAGCTCTGGGGGATCCTCGATGGCCTCAAGATTGCTTGGGATAGGGGTTACCGGCGTGTGAGTCTTGAAACGGACTCTCAACTGGTAGTAGGTCTTATTGAGTCTCGGGTGAAGAAAAGTCACCCGTTATATAGCCTGGTGCAACAGTGCCAAGGCTTTTTTAGTAGGGATTGGAATATCCAATTCCGTCACGTGTATCGAGAGGCTAATTCGGTTGCGGATTATCTCGCGTCTTATGCTTTATCTTATCCTTTAGGTCTCCATGTATTGTTTGCCCCGCCTGAGGGGATTAATTTATTGTTACTTGATGATGTTAGGGGTCGGGCTATCCCCCGAGTGATGACTACTTAGCCCTTTTTCTTATCAATAAAACGCCCCCTTGAGGGACCGGAGAGTACCGTCTCTCCTTTGACCAAAAAAAAGGGTAGATGGCACTCCTACATGTAATAAACACCATCGGTAAATGCCTTATTCACCGTTGTGGCTTTGTCTTAATTCGTGGTCACCTAATCAACTTACCCGTTGTTCAAGCATCGGATACAAATTAAATTGTGTCAAGGTTAGGAGGGCAAGATGTGTTGTTGCCTTGTTGGAGGAGGTGATCGAAAGTACGTAGTGGCCCTAGTGGGGATGAGAAGGAAATGGCTCAAACCATGGACCACATGGGTTGAATCAATTAACAGTGTAAGGGTAAGGTTTTGGAAATCAATTCATCTGATAGGAGCTGTAGAACTCAAATTCAAATTTGTAGGTAGAGATTATCTAAATGCGAAATATAATGTTTTTTTCAACTAGTAACTAGTTAAAGTGATCATGCAAACACACCCGTAATATATTTTATACGTTACAGTTTGAATTATTGAAAACTTTTGGTTAGATTTCTAATGGAACCTTTACTAATTGAGCCAACTAGGTTTAATATGCAAATTACAAGTGACGGTTGGGCAATGGCAAATTGGGAGCACACGAGTCCTAATAAATTTGTCTAGTTAAGAAAGGGGGTGTTTTAGGTGGATTGACAGGCTGGGCCAATATGGGAAATGGACCAACTTTTTTCAAGTCCTAAAATCATGGGCTGAATGCACTGCATGCTTGGACTGTGGGGCTTGCTAAATACTCCGTATAGATTAAGCAACTTTTCCACGAGGATATGTTTTTAATACAAGTCAGTGTGATTATGAATTTAGAGGAGATGAAGATAGAATTTTAGAGAGGCCAATCGGTTTTCAGATTCATTCATCTCAGCAATTTACAGAGTTTGTTACAACATTTATACGAAAGATGTAGAAGGGAAAAGAAGGAGTGACGTGGCTATTCTTGCCAGTTACTCAATACACAGCGTTTTGCTAAAACAGAACAAAACGCACAAATATGATTAAAACTCTGCGTTTTGGTTTAGTGGCCTCTAATCAGTAAAGTTTAGCTCAGCAAACAGCTTAGCTCAGTCTGATAGCCCCCCTCAAACTAGAGCATGTGGAGGATCAGTGATCATGCCCAGTTTGGTAAGCAACTCACGATGATGTGCAGATGGTAGTATTTTGGTTAAGACGTCAGCAAGTTGGTTGGAGGTGGGCAAGTATGTCAACTCCAAAATGCCATCCATAACCTTCTCTCTAGTGAAATGGCAGTCGATTTCAAGATGCTTTGTGCGCTCATGGAACACAGGGTTCTTTGCTATGTGGATGGCTGATTTATTATCACAATGAAGAAGGACGGGTTTTAGTTTAGCTTCTTCTAACCCTTGAAGGAGATTGACCAACCAGGTAACTTCTGATGCAGCTTGGGACATGGCTCTATATTCTGCCTCAGAGGAGCTTTTGGAGACAGTTGCCTGCTTCTTAGATCTCCAAGCAATAGGATTTGTGCCATGTAAAACAACATAACCAGTGACTGATCTTCTAGTAGTCGGACAATCTGCCCAATCTGAATCTGAATAAGCTTGAAGTCTGATTTGATCTCCTGGCCTAAAAATGATGCCAAAGTGGGGAGTTCCTTTCACGCAACACAACAGATGTGTGAGAGCAATCATGTGTTCAGTGAGTGGTTTCTGCAAAAATTGACTAAGTATCTGAACAGCATAAGACAAATCTGGCCTCGTGTTAGTCAGATAATTCAACTTCCCCACTAAACTTCTATACTGCGAAGGATCTTTTAAAGGTTCACTATTACCAATCTCTCCTAACTTGTAGTTGAGTGGTAAAGGAGTGACTTTGGGATGTAGACCTTCAATCTGTGCTTCAGTAACCAGTTCTTGAGCAAACTTAGCTTGACTGAGGATTAGAGCATCTTTCTCATATCTTACTTCAATGCCCAGAAAATAATTCAATTCCCCTAAATCTTTAATACTGAAAAGAGTATGGAGAGCTTGCTTCAATGTTGCAATGATTGAATAATCTGATCTAGTAATAAGAATATCATCCACATAGATAGCAATGATTGTCATGCTATTGTCTGTTTTCTGGAAAAATAAGGAGGAATCATGCTTAGACTGCTCATAATTCAGAGTAACTAATGTAGTAGTAAGCTTATGAAACCACTGGCGTGAGGCTTGTTTGAGACCATATAAGCTTTTCTTGAGGAAGCAAACTTTGTTTTCTGGATTTGCTACTCCTTCTGGCATCTTCATATAAACTTCTTCAAACAAATCTCCATGCAAAAAATCATTATTCACATCTAGTTGATATATTTTCCAACCCTTAGTTAAAGCCAAGGAAATGAAAGTCCTAACAGTTGTCATTCTTACCACTGGAGAAAAGGTTTCTTCAAAATCTAAACCATATTGCTGGGTGTATCCTTTGGCTACAAGTCTGGCCTTTAGTGCCATAAGGGTAACCCAAGAACACACATGGTGAGCTTCTAGCTTCAAATTTAGATCTATTTCTTTTGAGTGTAGAGACAAAACAGAGACAACCAAAAGGTTTTAAGTGAGAATAATTCGGTGGATGGCCATATAATTTCTCATAAGGAGTGGAAAAATCAAGGCTGGCTAGAGGGTAACGATTTATCAGGTAAGTTGCAGTAATGATGCACTCTCCCCAGTAAGAATCGGGTAGATTGGATTGGAATAGGAGTGCTCTTGCTGTTTCAAGCAAGTGCTTGTGTTTTCGCTCGACCACACCATTTTATTGTGGAGTATCCACACATGTGGTTTGATGTGAAATACCCTTTTGTGAAAAAAAATGTTTGGCACTCTCACTACAAAACTCACTCCCATTATCGGACCTAACAATTTTGACTGTGGAGTTAAATTGTTTTTCAACAAAGGTGATAAAGGTTTTAAGGATGGGAAAAGCACTGCTTTTGTGGGATAGCAAGTGAATCCAATTGGTACGTGTGTAATCATCAACCACAGTGAGAAAATAACTGAAACCATTATAGGTTTTAGTCTTGTAAGGACCCCAAATGTCAGTATGAAGTAGCTGGAATGAATAATCAGATTTAATGCTACTAATAGGGAATGAGGATCTGTGTTGTCTTGCTTTGGGGCATATGGTACAAATTTGATGTTGTTTATCTTCAACACATCTTTGTAACAAGAAAAGCGATGTAAGGAATCAAAGGGAACATGTCCCAATCTTAAATGCAAAAGCTCAAGTGTCACAGAGTTACAAGACTCAGTATAAAAATTGTCTGCACTTTTATTACAAGAGTTCAAACTGGATTGAAAAAACTCAGATGAGAAAGACTTGGAATCTGAAGTGTGGTAGGAAGGAGTGGCTTGAGTTGTGTTTGTGAGATAGAGTCCCCTTGAGGCTTTACCAAGAACCTGAGGCATGCTCATTGAAGGGCCCTGAAGCACACATTGATCAGGAGTAAACAGGATATTAGCTTGATAATTTGAAGTGAGCTTATGAACAGACAAGAGATTGAAAGAAAATTCAGGAACGTGCAAGACATCTCTGAGAATTATGGTGGGAGTTAACTGGATGGTTCCTATGTTTGAGATTTTGGCTTGTTTGTTATTTGGCATAGTAATGAAATTGGATTCAGTATAGGCTTTATAAGTGGTAAATAGAGATATATGAGGGCAAATATGGTGAGTTGCTCCACTATCAATAACCCAAACATAGGAATTACCATAAATAGAGAAGCAAAAAGATTTACCGGCTAACATACAGGACTTGTTGGTGTCTGCGGAAGAGCTTCCAGTGGCCTGATGATCCAGCAAAGAAATCAGTCTATCAAATTGGCTTTTGGTGAATGTCATTCCCTTGTCAGCATTCTCTTTGTTGTCAGTGTCTGTATTAGCATTACCAGCAAATTTCTTCTGCTTAAAATCCTTTGGATACCCAATTATCTTGAAGCATCTGCTGAGCGAGTGTCCTGACACCTTGCAATTATCACAATAATAGTATGGTTTCCCTTTTTGTCCATTACTATTGTTGCTATTGCCTCCAGAATTGTTGTTATTCTGACCACTTTTGTTGCTTGAGTTGCTGCTGTACTGATTCGACTTTGGATTGAAATTCTGTCCACTGTTGTGATTAGAATTGGAGGAGCTCTGTCCTGGTTTAGGGAAGACATTCAGTGCTGTGGAATCATCTGTAAGAGTAGATGAATTGTTGCTTAGGCCTCGTTGTTTCTCCTCTTGAAGAAGCATCCGGTAAACCTCACCAATAGTTGGTGTTGGTTTAACCATTAGAACGTTTGCTCGGACTGCATTATATGAGTCATTCAATCCAACCAGGAACTGCAAGATCTGTTGATTCAGAACCATTTGTGGGATCAAATTCAATTTTCCACAGGATCCACATTTGGGTAATTCAGCCAGCACCATATATTCATCCCAATAACACTTAAACTTCGTAAAATATCCAGAAATTGAGAGATTCCCCTGAGAAATATTAAACAACTCCTTTTGTACCTGATATGTCCGAGCGAGGCTAGGTTGTCCAAATCGCTGTTTGAGATCGGTCCAGATAGCGGCAGCTGTGTCATAGTACAACAAGGTTTTTGCAATCTCCTTTTCAACTGAATGAAGGAGCCAGGCGATGACCATGCTGTTGCATCGAATCCACTGTGTTGCCAGGATGGAATTCCCTTCAGGACGCTCGCAAGCACCAGAAACAAAATCGAACTTGTTCTTCGCGATAAGAGAGACTTCCACGGCCCGTCTCCATTGATGATAGTTGCTATCATTAAGCAATTGAGTAGCAAGAGCATAATTGGGATGATCGGAGTGATGGAGATAAAGCGTATGATTAGGATCGCTTATCGCCAACTCCAGATCTGACTTCATGTTGATTCGGAGATCTAACTTCGACTTCTCATCGTCGTCGTTAGGCATGACGATGACCTAGAAAATCGGTGCGGAAACGATTGGATCTACAGGAGCGTTGTCCGCTCTGATACCATAATACAAATCAGTGTGATTATGAATTTAGAGGAGATGAAGATAGAATTTTAGAGAGGCCAATCGGTTTTCAAATTCATTCATCTCAGCAATTTACAGAGTTTGTTACAACATTTATACGAAAGATGTAGAAGGGAAAAGAAGGAGTGACGTGGCTATTCTTGCCAGTTACTCAATACACAGCGTTTTGCTAAAACAGAACAAAACACACAAATATGATTAAAACTCTGCGTTTTGGTTTAGTGGCCTCTAATCAGTAAAGTTTAGCTCAGCAAACAGCTTAGCGCAGTCTGTGTTTTGGAGTTTTTTTCTCAACTGCACTATTGTTCTTCTTTCTCCGCCTCTCTACCATCAAATTCTCAGCAGACACTCATTTTGTTGTTCTTCTTCATCAGAACAAACCCTTCCATTGGATGGGAACCATTGAATCAACTCTACTTTCGCGCTTGATTGCCCAACTTGATCTCTATATATAGGATGGGGACCAACTCTAAATTTTTTGGTCACAAGAGTGGGCAAATTCCCTTAACTTTTTTTTAAATTAAATTACGAAGAGACAGTAGCATGTTGGCCATCGAAATTCACCAACGAACAAATAGAGCTAGAAAAAAATTCAGAAAAGACGCTATTACAATCTTACCAACTCTAATGGAGCCAAACCCAAAAACATTACGGCCTTATTTCACTTCATCTTCAAAATAACTTTTTCCCTAAAATTACATTTTTAACCTCCTCAAATAAGTGCAAGTCGCTCTACATTTATACATTTCTTTTTCAAACAAAAACACATTTTAACCTAAAATGACATGTTGAATCAAACTAAAACAAGTATGGATAAGTAGTGGAAAATGAGATCTACATACAGATTGGAAAATGTTGTATGCATGTGATTGTGCGGTATCTTAAATAATTAATAAAATAAGTCTTATAAGTACTCTGTGTTGATTCTAATTATTAACTCACTAATCAGACTAAATTGTGATTTGATTTAAAATACCATATAGGAAATGAATTTGATTGATTGTATAGGTCCTCGATCTTAGGATATAATCAGAATGATATTTTTTATTTACAAAGAAAATATCTTCTAGTGGAACTTGACTGGATATAACTTTTTTCTTGTTTGTGGTCTGTATACTGGAACGTGATTGGTGGATGTTGGAATAGTCGTTATTCCTGCTAGCTGTCTGCTAATGCTGATCAGCCGATGGCCGGAATTTTTCCTAGGGGGTTGGGGAAAACGATAGTGATGGGTTTCTAATTATGGATCATCCACTTTGTTGACTTCCATCTTTTGAATTTTCAACCCTATGGAATTTTCCACTCGGGGGCATTTCATGTTTTTATGAAATGAGAAATTTGAAATGTATAATTTGGATGGAATCTTCTACGCGGTATGAACAACCAAAATACGTTTTGATTCTCGAATTTATCCTCAAAAAAATGAGGCCACAATGGTCTCTAACATTTAAAATTGGCCACCAAATGTGTTGGGACGAACTTCAACTTAATTACGTACTCTTGAATTTAATGACTGTGATAATTGATGGTGCGTGAATAAATGGCGCATGAATTAGATAGAATAATTGAGTTAAAAAAGATTAATTAAAGAAGTATATGGTGCAAAGATCACGAAGTTAACGTTAGCCACGAATAATCAGAAGGTCGTGTGGCGTGTGAATCACGAAAGTAAAAGTTAGCGAACCCAGATAACAATAAGAAGACAACGTTGTGCGATCGATGAGTAAGAAGGAATAAGGACTCTAACCTCAAATCCGTTGTGGAATAGTAGAAGCTTGAAAACCAATGGACAATACATCACGTGTGGATACACTTGAAAGATGAAGAGAGGATAACTTGAATCGGTGATGGCTTCGGAAGCAAACTAAACCATTGTGAAATCCGATGAAAAGTATCGAAAAATCCCTAGAAACTGGGCAAAATCAAACAAGCCAATGATTGATCACAATAAGATGATCAATTTGAAAGCTCTAAAAGATCGAGCAAAAAGTTGACCCAAAGAATGAATCTATCAAGGAAAAGAAATGTGTTTAAAAGATAAAAGAAAGTCCTGGTTCCAAGTTGGCCCTAAAAACATTAAGAGAATTGAGAGATCAAGAGAATGGAAAAATCATATGATGAATGAATACAACCAACTTTCTAAGGGCTTGTTTGTTTCTATACCCAGAATTGGGTTGGAATGAGGTATCGGGTTGGGATAGAAATCACTCAAACTTTGAATTTGAGGTGGGTATGAACTCTAGTGTATTTTCTTGGTATGAGAATCATTTATTCTCATCTCTTAGTTAAAATAAATATTGAAAACAAACAAGCCTAACTGTTTTATTAGGCTTAGGCTTAACTAACTAAACCATTTATTACAATATTCTAATTAAAAGCGACCATCACGTTCAAAAACAAAAGACGAAACGAAACGAATGTATACGATGTAGTTTAACTTATACGGAATTAGCCATTTAGCGGTGGCCGGGCGCGCATTTAGCCATTTAGTGGAATTAGCCACTTTCTTTTTTTGAATTGTAATTTGTTACACTTTCTTAATTAGCTACAGGCTGTACGTACGTAGCGTCGAAATTTCACATTCCATCAAAATTTTAACAATTGACAATTCAAAAACAACCTACATTAAACGTACGTAGTGAGCCAATCCACATAACTACATAAGCAGAGTTTAGGCCGACCTCTCTATATAAATATATTTATTAATGTACCGAAATGGCCAAAATGTTTTTTTCCAAAAATAATCTGATGTGGGAAGTCTTTTTTTTTAAAAGAAAAGTGCCCAGGCACGGTTAAGCATTGCTATTCATATATTCTTATAAGTTCTTTTAATTATCACACCGGCCTCTCAACTTTTGCTTTGATTAAAACTGAAATATACACATTAATCCAAATTTGGAAATACTATTTCTCACCGTAACTATATATTTAAATTTGTGATGATTCATCTAATTTTCATAATTTTGATTTTAAGATCTCCAGTTAAGGAATTTAATAAGTCCCTTACCAACTTAAGTTATATGTTCACTTTAACTCTATAACTACATATTGAAATATGCATAGAGCCGAGTATCTTCAAATACATACATCTTATTCCATGCACGTCCATCGTAATCAATCTCATAATGAAAAATATCGTGGTTATATTGTCAAAATTTAAGCAATTAATCCATTGTTTCCAATTAGTAAAAATTAGTGATCGAATGAATCAATATATCAACGAACTTACGTAAACCAAAATCATATATTTATCAATTACCATAAACACCGGCCATACCCTCAATTTGATTCACAAATTGACATATCAAGAACCCCAACTCATAATTTTCTTCAACGTTTGATTTCCCCTTCCAACTTGCCCTCTCAAATTCCAAGTTCAACCATTCACGTTTATATTCGAAAATAAAATCAACACTCTCAATTAATGTAGCTACAGAAAAAGCACAAAAGATAACGATAGTCTTGTGGTCGGGCCCTATGAATTCTCCACCATATAACTCCATTCCCAAATCACATTCCTCCAATCACCCCGATCCAAAAAATCACCAAGATGAAGGTGATGAATCCAAACCTCATTTCATTCTCCTTAATCTTCTTCATCGGCTTTCTCAATCTACTATCCCCTGCCTCATCAGCATCAGACGCCACATACACATACTTCTTGCAATGCCTCCAGAGCCACACCAACTCCTCCACGGCGGACGCCATTTCGACCATCCTCGTCCCGAAATCGAGCAACCAATACACCCCGGTCCTCGACGCCTACTTACGGAACCTCCGCTTCACCACCTCATCCACCCCAAAGCCTCTCCTCATCATCACGCCCAAGACTCCCTCCGAGGTATCCGCGGCCGTCGTCTGCGCCGCCGCCCACAACACCCAGCTCCGCCTCCGCAGCGGCGGCCACGACTACGAGGGCCTCTCGTACACCTCCGCCTTCGCCGACTCCCAATTCGTGATCCTTGACCTCTTCAACTTCCGTCAAATCCGCGTGGACCCCACACAAAAGACGGCATACGTCCAAGCGGGGTCCACTCTGGGAGAGCTATACTACGCCATATGGAACCAGAGCAAGACGCTCGGGTACCCCGCCGGCGTCTGCCCCACCGTCGGCGTCGGCGGCCACGTCAGCGGTGGAGGCTACGGCAACATGCTCCGACGCTACGGGCTCTCCGTCGACCACGTCGTCGACGCCGAGATCGTCGTCGCCGACGGCCGGGTGCTCAACCGGAAGTCGATGGGGGAGGATCTATTCTGGGCGATCCGCGGCGGCGGAGGCGCGAGCTTCGGCGTCATACTCTCGTTCACCGTGAACCTCGTCGCCGTGCCGGAGACGGTCACGGTGTTCAACGTCCAGAGGCAGCAGTCGGCGAACACCACCGCGCTCGTGTACAAGTGGCAGACGGTGATGCAGACGGTGGACCCCAACCTCTTCATCCGACTCCTGCTCCAGCCGGTGACCGGTCAATCGAAAAAGGGCGGAGGAGGGAAGACGGTGAGGGTGACTTTCATCGCACTCTTCTTAGGCGACAGCAAAACGCTCGTTTCGACGCTAAACGCTGCGTTTCCTGAGCTCGGGATTAGAAAATCGGACTGCACGGAGATGGGCTGGGCCGAGTCGGTTCTGTTCTGGGACAATTACCCGAACGGGACTCCGGTTCAGCAGCTCCTGAACCGGACATACGATTCTAACTACCTGAAGCGGAAATCGGACTACGTCATGACTCCGATCACGAAGCCGGAGCTCGAATTGCTGTGGAAGAAGATGGCGGAGCTGGGGAAACCGGGTCTGGTGTTCAATTCTTACGGAGGGGTGATGAATCAGATTGCGAGCGATGCGACGCCGTTTCCGCACAGGGCGGGGAATTTGTACAAGATTCAGTACTCGGTGAATTGGGAAGTGGCGGGGGCGGCGGCGGAAGCGCAGTATATAGGGGAGATTAGGGAGCTGTACAGCTTTATGGAGCCGTATGTGTCGAGGAATCCGAGGGCGACGTTCTTGAATTACAGGGATTTGGATATTGGGGTGAATCAGAATGGGACATTTGCGGAGGGGAAGGTGTATGGGGAGAAGTATTTCGTTGGGAATTTTCAGAGGTTGGCGAAGGTGAAGACGGCGGTGGATCCCAAAAACTTCTTTAGTTATGAACAGAGTATTCCGGTTCTTGGTTCTTAGGTGAGAGGAATCAATTATACGTTTCATAGAAGAATTGAAATGGGTTGTGAACTTATTTTTTTGGTGTATTTTGGTTACGTCATTTTATCTTGTCAAAATTGAAATAATGATTATATTTAAAGAAAATCTAACTACAGGCGTATCAAGTTAATGTAATGAGTAAATGTATTTATGTAATAAAAAATAGTTTTATCTTGTGAGCGATTCGTGAATTTTTTATTCGTATGGCTATGACTATTATGTGAGAACATTGTTCTTGCAGATAATTCAACGTTCTTTAGGTCAAATAAAGAATGGAGTTTTTCGACCAAAAAAATAAATAAAGGGATTTTTCTTTTGGTACCCTTGTGGTTTTGTCTTTTTCTTTTGGTGTCCAAAAAAAAAGTTATTTTTTTTGGTGCCCAAAAAAAAAGTTATTTCTTTTGGTACTCCTAAGGTCTTAAAACTTTCCTTTCCGTAGCCAAAACTTACCATTTTTCCCTTTCCATCCATAATTCCGTCCAAAAATTTTAAAAAAAAGAAGAAAATCCTAAATTTCTTACTAAAAAATGCTGAGTTGGCAAACCATTTACACTCGTAATTCTTGCTTCCTGAAACTGGTGAAACGAGAGGGAAAGCGGACGACGACGCTCGAGAGAGAGAAGTAGCGACGACGCTCGAGAGAAGGACGACGCACAAGGACGCCGGCCGGTGAGGGTGAGGCCGCGCGAGGCCGAGAACCACTGCTCGGATCCTGATTCAGACGAGGAGAGTGCGAAAATCAGGGATTATCAAGTGTGAAATCAGGTACGAAATCCCTAATCCCTAATTTCCGTATGTTCTATTTTCGATATGGGTTTCGAATCTGATATATTAGGACTTTGATTTGGGGGCCTTTGAATTTAGGGTTTTGATTTGGGGGAAAGGGAAAAATTAGGACAAATGAATTAGGCAGCCCTCTTTATATACTATGTAATATAGCGGGATCAGATGAGCTTCCTTTGAATTTTTATACGCTAATTCATTCTGTAATATAGCGCGATCAGATGAGCTTTTTTTGAATTTTTATACGCTAATTCATTCATTCATTTGTCCGTCAAGTGTGAAACTAAGTAAAAACTTCTAACAAATAATAATTGCAACAGTATTCCCAAAGAAAGAGTATTCAGCTAGCCCCTAGAAGCCACTAACAGAAACATTAATCCATGAGAATAAGACATCACAATCATGAACCATTAATGATCATTTAATCATTGCAAGTAACCTATGCGTTTGGAGAGAAAATAGCCATTGATGATCATTTAAGCATGCCAATAAGTGACCATTCCACCAGAGTGATAAATGGTTGCATGTATAATGGCTGAGTATTGTATGTATTTGTTGCTCTTTGAAGCACTATTATGGTTGATTTATTTAGTTAATGGAAATAATGGTTGTATGTATAATGGCTGATTTGTTTAGTTATCTCTCTCTCAATTCTTTCTTTCTCTAATCTATATTGATTCTTTCTAACAAATTGAAAGACTCAGCTATAATGGTTGTATGTTGGCTATTTCTATCTCTTAAGTGATGTTGTTTGTAGGATTGAAGACATGGATTCCCGTGGTTCATCATCAACATATTCATCATGGCAAAGAGGTAGAAATCAATATTGTAATTGTCGACCACCAAAAAGAGCTGACATTAGGATATCCAAGTCATAACAAAACCCGAATAGGTTGTACTACAAATGTGATGAGTGTAATTTCTTCCGATGGTTGGATGACGAGCATTGGATACAAAGTTCGTCTGGAAATGATGTTGGTTTGGCTTCTCAAAGTGATATAGGTGTCATTACGAAGCTCGGGGAATTGAATAATGGCATTAAGGAGCTTGTTTCATTTGTTCAAGGTTTTGTGAAAGTGGCATGTATTCTGTACTTGGTCATGTTAGTAATTATGCTAAACAAATGATTATGAACAAGTTTGTACCTTATGTACTTGGAGTACTTAATCATGAGAGAATGCAGCTACCTGATGTCCTTTATGTAGTGATTAGTTTAAGTGGGATGGGTATCCATTTGATCAACTTTGAATATGCTTTTGTTGTGATGTCTTATTCTCATGGATTAATGTTTCTGTTAGTGGCTTCTAGGGGCTAGCTGAATACTCTTTCTTTGGGAATACTGTTGCAATTATTATTTGTTAGAAGTTTTTACTTAGTTTCACACTTGACGGACAAATGAATGAATGAATTAGCGTATAAAAATTCAAAGGAAGCTCATCTGATCGCGCTATATTACAGAATGAATTAGCGTATAGAAATTCAAAGGAAGCTCAACTGATCCCGCTATATTACAGAGTATATAAAGAGGGTTGCCTAATTCATTTGCCCTAATTTTTCCCTTTCCCCCAAATCAAAACCCTAAATTCAAAGGTCCCCAAATCAAAGCCCTAATATATCAGATTTGAAACTCAAATCGAAAATTGAACATACGAAATTAGGGATTAGGGATTTCGTACCTGATTTCACACTTGATAATCCCTGATTTTCGCACTCTCCTCGTCTGAATCAGGATCCGAGCAGTGGTTCTCGGCCTCGCGCGGCCTCACCCTCACCGGTCGGCGTCCTTCTCTCGAGCGTTGTCGCCACTTCTCTCTCGAGCGTCGTCGTCCGCTTTCCGTCTCGTTTCACCAATTTCACGAAGCAAGAATTACGAGAGTGTAAATGGTTTGCCAACTCAACATTTTTTAGTAAGAAATTTAGGATTTTCTTCTATTTTTTTTAATTTTTTGGACGGAATTATGGATGGAAAGGGGAAAATGGTAAGTTTTGGCTACGAAAAGGAAAGTTTTAAGACCTTAGGGGTACCAAAAGGAATAACTTTTTTTTTGGGCACCAAAAGGAAAAGACAAAACCACAGAGGTACCAAAAGGAAAATCCCAAAAATAAAAATAAAGAATGGAGTTTGTTACCAAAACGGGTCCTACATTGATGAGTATGTTATCAAAATAAACTGCAATAATCAAAATTTTCAAACCATTGCATTTACTACAATTCTAAAAAAAGACTTATAACAAACAACGTAATAAAAAATAATTTTATCTTGTGAGTTGTGAGCGATTCATGAATTTTTTATTCCTACTATGGCTATGAGTTTATGTGAGAACATTGTTCTTGTAGATAATTCAACGTTCTTTAGGTCAAATAAAGAATGGAGTTTGTTACGTACCTAAACGGGTCCTACATTGATGAGTATGTTATCAAAATAAGCTGCAATAATCAAAATTTTCAAACTGCATTTACTACAATTAGTTGTCCCCGTCGTGCCTTACATGACTATGACTCGATATTTTTTAGATATAATATAAAAAAGATTTTAATAAATAAAAATATAATATAAATAATATTATGAATTGGTGATTTATATAAATTGTATAAAAAAGCATAATTCTAAATTAAAGATTTTGATAGCAAAAATGAAAATAATGGGACATTTAATATGGATTAGCAAATAAAATTGACTTGACATGTACGTATATTATAAAAAAACATTACCGGGAAATTATAATTGAAAATTACAATTGTTATTGGCTAGATTTGTATGTAAATTAAAAAAAATCAAATTTACAAATTCAAAGATATATCATAATTGAAATTTAAAGATTTGGTTTATCCTATAAAATACATAAAAAAATATTTTTATGTCAATTTCATGGATTTTAATTTTTACGAACCAGTTTTTATTTTGCTAGAAAATAGGTTAATTGTTAATTTTGTTGTTCAATATATTTGTTATGTACTTACTTATATGATCATATCATATATATGGATCATTAAAAATCTATTATTAATTTTGTAGTTTAAAAATATTATGGGATAATATCTCGATATATAAAGGAGTTTTTTTAGTAAATTATATTAGAGAGTTGTTAGGATCATAAAGATATGGTAAAAAATATTTTTGCATGTGAATTTCTCGAAATATGTAACTAAATTTCTAAAAACAACATTATTGTAATCCAATATAAAAAAAAATTAAAAAATTGATTGAGATTTGTAGATTATGTGGCAATATGATGTGTACATAACATATGAGTGACATGGAAAAAATTTGACATGTTGACGACATGGAATGTTTATAAAGACGTCTAAATTATAAGAAAATGACACGTGTATAAACCTGAGGTGGCTTAATATAGGATCGGCATGTGGCGAAATCCTAGGTGGCGTAATAAGAAGGTTCCAAACCTTATTGCTTTTATATATATATATATTCTTCCAAAAGACTTATAACAGAAACAACGTACACCTGTTATAATACATTATACATTGTACATAGTTTATGATTGAAATTCCCCTTCTCGATTAATCTTTACTGTGTATTTTTTAATATCGATAATTAAATACCGCTGCTATCTAGAGGTATCAAACGGGTCGGTCAGGTCGGGTTCGGGTTCGGTTATTTCAGGTTCGGGTTGAGTCGGGTAACGGGTCACCGGTCAAATCGGGTCGGGTCATTGTGGGTTGTCGGGCGGGTTGGGTCGACCTAACAGGTCAAGAAAATTGATTTTTTTACATTTATTGAAATATTTTTTATTTAAAAAATAATATTTAATAATAAATCTATTATTTTTATATATTTTAATAATAAAATATATTATTATTTTCAAAATATATTATATATTCTTAAAATATAACAAATTGGGTCAACCCAACAGTTTTTTCGGGTTTGAACCCAACGGGTTTCGGGTTTATCGGGTTCATTTTATTTTGGGTTTCGGATTCAAATTTTCCGATCTTGACCCTAAATTTTTTGGGCGGTTCGGGTCAGTTTTTCGGGTTGGATCAGCTTTTGACAGCTCTACTGCTATCTAATGAAATCAGAAAGCAGAATAAAAGCTTAAAGAAGAAGAAATAGACTGGCGAGAGAGAAAATAGAGAACAACTTCCATTTTTGTGTGTTGAATGTAAAAGAACATTAAAGAATTTTTTATATCAAAATACAGACTTCTCACTACAAATATCACAGGGGCCTTTATAAACAAAGAGCCCAAAACAAACAATTGAATTAGGCACAAGTATAGAAACCTCTGAGGTTTGATGTTCTATACCATGAGAGCTTAAAAACTCAGAGCTTTCAATACTTGTGCCTAATTTAAGTGCATTGTCAGACCTTATAATTTCAACAGGTCTATGAAATTTTCTTTCAACCATAGCTAGAAAGGATTTTAGGACAGTAAAAGCATTGTTCTTGGCTGAGAGTAAATGAATCCATGTTGATCAAGAGAAATCATCAACGATGGTAAGAAAATACTTATGACCAGTGTAGGTCATTGTATGAAAGGGTACCCATATATCTATGTGGATGAGTTGGAAGGATCGAGTAGTGGTTATGGAACTAGTAGGAAAAGGAAGTTTGGTTTGTCTGGATTTTGCACAGATTTTACAAGGTGAAAGGTCTGCTTTATTGGATTTAGAATTGCTAAGGAAAGGTAAAATTAAAGTTTATAAAGACGTAGATGCCCAAGCCTATGATGCCAAAGATGTAAGTCAACATGACAAGCAACAAAATTACCTATCATACTTCCACCTTCAGCCTTATTTTGTCCCTATTTGTTCCCAGGAACGTAACTAAGAAATATAGATCTATGTCTGCCTTACCAATCTCCACAGGATTCCTCCTAAAAGGAGCTTGCAACAAACATCTTGAGGGATTGAATAAAATCTTACATTGCAAATCCTTAATAAGCTTACCTATAGAAATCATATTGCATTTAAAACTTGGCACCAATAAGACATCTCTTAAAACCAAATCGGGGAGAATTTGCACTGTTCCAGATATTTACACAGTAGTTGTCTCCTCATTTGGTAGAGAAATCACAAAAGGTTTGGGTAGTGATTGTGTTGTCTCAAGCAAGGTGAAATCACTGCACATATGGCAGCTTGCCCCGCTATCAACAATCCAAGAGTGTACCTACGAAGCCTGCAAAATCATCCTTGACATTCTCTTTCCCCTTGACATTTCGAGCATCAAGCAAATTTAGCAGTTGAGTGATCTGATCAGTTGTAAGTTCAGTTTGATTCCCAGATTTCTGAATTGTCCCTGCAAACTTCTCTTCTTGCTCAGATTTCTTTGACTTAATATTGGTCTTATAATCTGGTGGAAATCCAATTATAAAATAGCACCTATCAATAGTGTGGTTTGTCTTCTTACAATTAGTGCAATACAAAGACCTCTTTTCACCAGTTTCATAGAGGCGGATTCAGCAAAAATCTAAGAAGAATTTTGAATTTCTCTCTGTTTTTCCTCTTGCAACAACAAATAATAAGCATGATTAATATCCGACAAGGGTTTCATCATCAGTATCGCACCTCGAACAACAGTGAAACGTTCATTGAGTCCCATCAAAAAATCAACAAGTCGCTGATCATCTTCTCTTTTCAAAATCTCTTTAACAGATCCACAAGTGCATCGAGGCTTATTTTCAAAACTATCCAGTTCATCCCATAAGGTTCTCAAACGAGTGATATAAGCAGAAATAGAACTTGCACCTTGTGTTAGAGAGTTCAATTTCTTGGGAACAGAATATAACTAGTTGTCCCCGTCGTGCCATGCACGACTATGACTCGATATTTTTTAGATATACTATAAAAAATATATATTAATAAATAAAAATATTATATAAATTTTAATGTAAGTAATTTGTTGCCCGTAATATGTATAAAAAATTTATTTTTTAAAATCAAATAAAACAAATTAAATTTAGATTATTAAGTTTAAAATTGAAAATAAACATAGATTATTAAGATAAAATAATCTACATTGCTCATTTTCTTTGACAATATTTCATAAATAGGTTTAATTTAAAAGAAATAGATAAAATATTAAGAAATTTAAGCAAAAAAGATATATTTTGAAAATATGGAAGAGATGAGATTTTGAAAAATAATAATTAATTTAATGATAATATATGTAATTGTGTATATTTATCTTTTAATATAAGAGAGAGAAAGAAACAACTAAAATGTTAAAAAGATTAAGCATATATTTTAAAAATTCAACCATTAGTTAAATTTTTTTAGTTAAGATATTATCTCCGACCAAAAATTAAGATATTATCTAAATTTGGGAAATAAATAAATTTTAATTAAGTGGAAAAAATTTTCCATGTGGAATATAAAGTGGAAAGAATAGTTAATATATAGTTTTTATGGAGCAAGTATTAAATCACATGTGGCAAAATCCTATGTGGATTAATAATAACACGACATGTGGCAAAAGCTGACGTGGCGTAACGTGGAGGCTCCAAACCTTATTGCTTTTATATATAGTAGATTGCGCTCCACTAAGCTGATTGTATCTGACCAGTAGTTCATTCCAAACTCCATGAGCTATCTCGATGTATAGCACACTTCGTCGGATCTCTGGTGACAAACCATTCAGCAACCAGGATTTCACCATATCCTTACATCTCTGCCATCGATTGAAAGTAGGATCTATTCTCTGTGGAGGAATTAGGGTTTCGTCGACAAACCCGACCTGAGCCTTTATAAACAAAGAGCCCAAAACAAACAATAGAATATAAGTCCAATATCTAATTACTCTTGATTAGTAAGATTTATGTTTTTTTTTTGCAATAAATCACACATTGATTGAATCTTTCTTCTTATAAACCATGTATTGCACGTGACCACATGCCATATATGCATATGCACATACGACATACCCATTCTTGGGCCGGCCTACGGGCCTAGTCTTCTTTCTTAATCTTTCCCTATACTAGTCGAAATAGCCTACCCGTTTTTAAAAACTATCACGACGGGCCCATCAAGAAGTAACAAGTTAAAACTTGATCATGCATGTGATCTATATTATCAATGAAGAGGTGAGAATATATAGCTCGACTAAGTTAAAGAAACTCAACAAAATGAAGGATTTGTTTGCACAAAAATTTTCATCCCTATTGTGAAGCTCAATTCTACTATTGAAGATCTTTATACCGAATAGTTAAAAGTCAAAACTGCATTTTTTCACAGAGATTTAGAAGTCTAGACTTCTAAAAAATGAAAATGAGAACATGATGTTCGTAATTAAGAAGAGTGTTATATGGCCAAAGCAAACCCCAAGACACTAGTATAACAAGTCCGATGGCTTCATCCTTCATGTACACGGAAAGTTTCCTAGTGTGCTACTTTAAAAATATGTACATCGATCCCGACATAACATTTTCCTACCTTACGTCGATGATATATGTTTTGGGCGGATTAACACGTAAACGCGTTGTCCGCTAAAATGAGAGAACCTTAGCCACAAATCAAATTAAACACGTAGATACGTTAAGATTTACGAGATTAAATGGATGTCAAACAAGGAATTCCAAATAGCAATGTCAATGTAAGATTGAGAATGGATGAATTCAAAAGTACAAAGTGTAGAATGTCTAATGTTCGAGGAAAATTTACTGAATGGATAACAACATAATTCGAGAATGAGAATGTAGGTTTAGCAAGTATCGAGTTTATGAGTAGTTTTTCTTGATATTCATTCGTCCCTTGCTTCCCTTGCCTCCACTCATTTTATGCTGAGCCATAGAGCCGTTGAGCCACTATCTTCTCTTCCCGGAGATCTCGCCCTCACCTTCAATTCGTTCCAACGTCTTTCTTCCGATTATGTCGCCCTCTTCGTGGATCGTGTATAAGCGGTTGTCTTCAAAGCGGGCTTGCATTCAAATTATGGCCCAAATGTCGACGACCGGACAACTTGTTAGCCGTAGGCTAATTAGATATGGATGATAACAAAAGGTTGAAGCAACAATTGTCAATGGAGTTTGACATGAAGGACTTGGTCTAACAAAAATGACTATTGGAATGCAAATTACAAGAATTTAAACATATAAGATTAAAGGGACTTTGTAGTCATCACAATCTAAGTACATCAAAATTGTTTTCCAAATAATCAATATGGGTAATGCCAAACCAATTAGTACACCCTTATCAAGTCATTTTTTCGCTAATTCAAGAACTGGTACCGATCCTCTAATTTGAGTGGGATAGAGATTTCATGGCTAAGGTTCCTTATTCCTTGACTATTAGGAGTTTGATGTGCATGATAGTTTGTACAAGATCAAATATCATGCAACACGAGTTGTTAGTGAAGTAGATTTTCAAGCATCTACAAAAACAACACACCACAGAAAAGTCTTTGCACTTAGGTAGAGGTGAACTAAAAGTATATATAAAGCTATGTAGATACAAACTTTAGATGTGAAGTCGATCATCGGAAAAGCACCACATGTTATATCGGTTATTATTAGTTAGATGTTGTAATTACAAAAGATATTAAGCTTCATTTTACAAGTAGTCGGCATTGAAATTTTGGACTGAAAAGGACTATTCGTTCGATGTGGTATGGACCACCCAAAGGAGTATCTCCAATGAGGAAATTTTGTAAGAAACTCTCCCACGAATTCTTTTCTTTAATTAATCAAATCTGGTTTACAAACTAGCCTAAATTGGTTTTAAATAAAGAAAGCAATCAATCTAGATTGAAAATTTGGATCAAACCAGACCGAGAGAAAATGAGTCTGCTAGAAAAATTAGTTTATCAAACTGAGAAAATATACTATTCAATTTATGTTATGGTTTCTTAATGTGGGACGTTCTAAATAGGGATGGAAATGAGGCGGGTTCGGGTAGAAATATTCTCCCCGTACTCATACCTATTTAAATATATGCTCCCCATACCCGTCACCAAGGTTGTCAGGATCGGGATTCTTGGATCGGATCGTAAGGGGGTAGTAGGATCGGATCGTAGAATCGAATCGTTAGGATCGTAAGATCCGACTACATTAATAAAATAATAAAAAAACTAATATTAATATATTGTATATCACTCAAATATGACAGTTAATCATTAAAAAACATATATATTATTCATAAAATTATACACCAAAGGCAACAAATCTATATATAAGATGAAATATTTTTTTAATACTCCGATACGTTTCTTTTAGGAAGAGATAGAAAGAATGCAATTTTCATGTTTTTGATTTTTTATGTAAATTTTAAGTAAATAATGAGTCATTTATAAATAATTTAATGTATTAAGTTAATGAATTAATAGCTAAAGTGGACAAAAATATCCAAAATAATGATTTGTAACTTAATTTGTGTGATTTAGTAGGATCTTACGGTCCCACTTACGATCCTACGATCCTGAACGATCCTACTACGATCCTACTACGATCCTACTTGTTACGATTCACTACGTACGATCCGAGTCGTTTTGTGAAATCCGGATTGTTGGATCGTAGGATCGTACGATCTGGATCGCGATTTTGATAACATTGCCCGTCTCATTATCTATCGGGTAATAAAATTTATCCCCGTCCCCGTCTCCGTCGGGTATTCTCCATGCCCGCTTAATTTACCCATTTATAATCCCCGTCGGGGATTCCCCATCTCCGCTTGATTTCCCCATTTATAATCCCCGTCGGGGATTCCCTATCTCAGCTTGATTTCTCCATTTATAATCTCCGGGGATTCCCCATCTCCGCTTAATTTTGACCTTGTATAATCCCCACGGGTTACTCATTTTATTTTTCATTTACTTTCATGTACACTTTCCTCAAAAATTCTATTGATACAACATTTACAAAATTCACTAATTAAACTTATATAATTAACAAGAGCTTCAAAAACAAACAATACAATAATTTTGTAAATCCAATGATCATACTATTCGTACGTATCAAGTACATAATATAAGAATAGAATTAATGATCAATAATTAAAAACAATAATTTAGTTCCCCATCACGGGGTCCCCCGGTGGAAATTCCCCAACGGGTCCCCCAACGGGATTTCCCACGGGGTTCCCCAATGGGTCCCCCGGCGGGGATTCCCCATGGGGTCGGGTTCGGGTCGGGTGGTGGGGCGGGAACACCTATCACCGTCCCCATGCCCATACCCTAGCGGGTAATTACTTTTCCCCCATCCCCACTAAAAATTCCTATACCCGTACCGTAACGGGGAATCCCCACGGGTAATTAGGGCTGGACAATGGTCCAAGACCGGACCGGACCGGGACCGACTTATTGAAAAAATTGGACTGAGGACTGGACCGGATATTCCCGGTCCGGTCCGGTTTTGGACCGAGTTTGGACCGAACTACTATTTAATCAATAAAATATATTATTTTTAATGAATTTTTTTTAATTTATAAAATATATTATTTTTGATAAAAAAATTATATATACTATCATATAAAAATTAAATTTGTATTTTTAACACAAATTTTATAATATAATTGTACATATTTTTTACATAAAATATAATCTTTTACCACTAATATAAAAAGCCGGTCCGGACCGGGGACCGACTCTTCATTTTTTGTGGATCGAGGACCAGACCAGATACGTCCCGGTCCGGTCCATCCCGGTTCAGTCCAAAAATCCGATCCGGACCAGATTTTGCCCAGCCCTACGAGTAATGGAAATACCCCGCCCCATTGCCATCCCTAGTCCTGACACGAATACACGATGCATGTAAATATTATCAATATTATGGAGAAAATGATAAGCATATTTAGAACCGTCTTTTTTTTTCTTTTTTCTTTTTCAAACCAAGAGGTCACTATGTTTTTTTTTTTGGTTTAAACCAAGAGGTCACTATTTGCTGAACGGCCGAAATACTAGATAGGTATAAAAAAGGAGAGTGTTTGGACATTTGGGTATTAATAAAAACTATGTTAGACATTTGGGTACTTAGGGCATGTCCAACAGTGCTCAAAGTGGCAGATTATGGGGGAGCTCAAGTCAAAGAAATAATAAAAAATGAAAGTTTTGGTTGGATCAATGCAAACAAGATCGAAATACGATCTCACAAAATGGGGCTCATGGAATTTGTGGGCCAATCAGGATGTGACACATGGCGTATAATCAATGGCCAGGATTTATTCTTGGCCATTGATTATAAATAAATTAGTAATGTGTTTTTAACTAGTTTAATTATTTTAAAAAAGAAAACTAATTATACCAAAATTCATAATTTGTTTTTTGTCTATCCATAGAGACTAATTTTGTATATATTTGAAACATTTTAAAAATTAACTTGTATTTTGGGTTGTTTTAGGGTAAGAAAATATATACATATATATAGACGCTAATTTTATTTATCCATAGACGCTAATTTTTATTTATCCATAGACGCTAATTTTATATATTTTTTTATTCATGATAAATTAAATATGATTTATTTCATGTGTGTCGTTTTCTCTCGGTATGTATTTTCTGTTCAAATAATGAATTCGGTTTGTGTCGTTTCTTTTTACTAATATTCCCTTATTCGAATATTCCTTTAACTAATATTCACTTAATTAACTATGATAAATATAATTATTATAATATTAGAAATTTTAACAAATTAATTAAAAGTGTCATTTAATAAAAATAGTAAACAAATATAATTATTTTTAGCTAAATAATGATATATATAATAAAGAATGAAGATATATTTGTAATTATGTGTGGAGAAATAAATAATTGTTGGGAAATTAGAAAAGTGAAAAGAGGGGCTCATGGGGCTCACTATTGCGAAGGGTTAATTGTGAAAAAAGAGATGAAAGATTATGGATGAGTTAGAAGATGAAAAAATAGTAAAATAATAGTATTTGATGGATTTATGAAGATCATAGGGCTCACTATTGGGTATGCCCTAAAAAAGATGAGGGTGGTCAATTAGGTAGTTTTTCTCATGGGAATACTGGTCTGTGAGCTTAAACCCGGTTTGATTAAAAAAATACACCTGGCTTTTATGACGTTTGGGTATTATAAGAAGCCCTTCTTTCTCCACGCCATTTTTTTTTCATCCCCTTCTTCCTCCCTCGCCCGAATTCCTAACCACGCCAGCCTTCATGACCGGTAGTACCTCCCCTAGTTCCGACTGCTCCACCTCAAATCAAAATTTATTTTCTTTGAAAAATGGGTTTAAAGTAAAAACTAATTGCTAAATATGAGTCAAGGTCATTCGGGTACCTCTTCCATGAACTCTTTGCAAGCAAGCCTCATCACAACTCCAAGATGATTATTAATTTACCTTCTAAAATATTCTCAAATCACCCAACCCACTATATACTACTTCACTTTTATAGCAAAATAAGCATTGTTATTGTAATAATTTCCAAACTTGCTTAGTTAATTATCTAATATTTCTTCTCAAATCTTCATATTCGTTATTTGTTAATTATGACCTGCTATCACGTTTATTATATTGCAAATCTTTTCTTATACTCCACTACAGATTGAATTTAACCTTGAAATGGTCAACTCCAAATTATCGATGCAAATTTGAGATGTCCGGACTGAGTTGCAAGACAAAAGGGGCAATATGGTTGTGCGGTGGTCGGAATAAGAGACGATACTAGTGGTGGACTGGTGGTAAGTGGTGATCGTGATGGTTGACATGGCCGCATGGTATGACTCCAGCAAGGGAGATCTGAAGAGAGAGTGAAGGGATAAGAGATCGAAACAGGGTTTCTGGTAATGGCTTTCAACCGGTTTAATTGTATTATTTTTATCCAAACCGGGTTTATGGTCACAAACCGATGTTCTCACGAGAAAAACACCTAATTGACCATTATTATCTTTTTAAATACCCAAATATCAACATAGTTTTTATTAATATCCATATGTCTAAACGCCCCCTTTTTTAATACTCATCTGGTATTTGATGGTTGTTTTGCACCTTGGGATTTGACTGGGAATAAAGTTATTTGGCCCTTAGATTCTTCAATACCATTGACCTTACAGGCTCGAATTTTCATTTTATAATCAACTTAATTATCTTATACGCACTATATTTCAAATACAATCTTTAAAAAAATAAAGTTTCCTCATTTCCATTTCAGTTTGCGTCGTCTCTTACCGCGATTTCATCCTGCTCCCACAAGAAACACATCTCACATGGATAGTTTCAACATCTACAAAGGCTATGGCAAGGTCGATCACCTCGAAGGTGCACAGCAAGAACCTTCTCATCGCTATGGACGGCGACGCGCCCTCATCATCGCCGCCGTCTCCTCTCTCCTCCTCTTAACCTTAACCCTCGGCTCCTTAATCGGCGTTTTATTCCACGATTCCGATTCCGATTCCGATGAATCCCCCGTGGATCCGATCCGGTACGCCTGCAAGGTCACTCAACATCAGGACACCTGCTTCGACGCCATCTCTGCCATTAATAGTCATCCCCAGCCCGATCCGGTTGCAATCCTCTCTATTTTGATCAGATCTACAATGGACGACCTTCGAAACCACCTGGATCTACCGAAGATGTTGTTGACGAAGGTCAAAGATCAACGGACCGTCGGTGCTCTGGAGGATTGTGGAAGTCTGCTAAACGACGCGTTTGGGAGTCTGAACCAGACAGAGACGAAGCTATCTGCGGCGGCGGCGGAGTTGACGGAGACGGAGATGAGTGATCTGAGAACGTGGATCAGCGCGGCGATGACGGATCAGGAGACGTGCGTGGATGGATTGGAGGAGATGGAATCGTCGGTGGTGGAGAAGGTGAGGAAGGCGGTGCAGGGGAGTAAGGTGGGGATGAGCAACAGCTTAGCAATTCTCGCGAATATGGATGAATTAAAGAGGGATATGCTAAAAATGTGTCATCAACCAAAGCACTAATGATAGAGATTAGAAACTGAATACAATATTTTTTTTTTTAATTTGGTTTTGGTAAGATCATGTAACTCTACTATGTAAGTAATGTAACCTTCTTTGCAAATAAAAACTGTGTAATGGATCTTGTGAAAGGTAAATTACGTCTTGACCTTTTTTTTTTGCACAGTTTAACAGAATGACATGGTTCAATTGCAAACTTCAAGTAATGTCAAATTGTTTTGGTTAAGCAATTGCAATTTAGAAAGTAAGTATACGGTTGAATGGATATTTCAATGCTTTCCGAACAGCATATCCATCTACGAAGCCCACATTTAACAGCCCAAGGATCCGTCGAGCCCATATGGAACCTTGGTCCAAGTTGCATTTGAATGCAGCGGAAGGACTTTGAGACTTCGCCAAAGTGCGTAATTAATGTTTCGAAAAAAGAAATCATGGAGGTTTTATGATCTGTTTTCTTTTATTTTCCATGATGACGGTGTAATTTCAATTTCAAGCTTGGTCCAAGCTTGTTTTCTTTTTTCTTTAAGGAGCCGGGAGCCGTCCAAACCTATAGCGTGCAAACAGTTTAGAAGAGGAACCGGAGCACATGGAGAGAGTGTTGCTTGGATTTTTTTTTTTTAAAGTCTAACTAGGCCATTAAAATTTCTACACTTCGGAAAATTTTACTACAAATCTGACTTTTAAAAAAAAAATCTAATGAAGTAAACGTGAAAATAAGTTACAGCAGCTTGTGCCATGGCTATTGTGTGAAGGAGTGGAATGTCCGAGTTAATCATATTTATAGAAAGTCAAATCATATCACTGGTGGGTTAATTTTCATTTGTGCTTGATAGCGTTAGAAGTTTTCTGTTTGAGGCCAGTGTCCTTGAGGTCACAGGTTTTAGTCTACAAGGAACATCAACGGGATATTTTTCACCCTATAACATTCTGATGGATGAGATCAATAAGATCTGAATCATCTTTTGAGTTGGAATCACCACACCTAAAGGTCAGCTTCGCCACAAAGTCTGCAACCTGATTGATTTCTCTAAACACGTGTGTGTTGCTCCACTGCTCAACCTGGAAGAGATAGCCACAAATGTTCGAAACAAGGATCTCAACCTTCCACGGACATCTCCATTTGCCTGGCGATATCTGTGCAAAACGAGGATTGAGATATTTATGCAAAACATCTCCTAGAACTTAGAAAACCCTAAAGCAAAACTAGGAAGAAGAAAGGAGCAATCAAGAGAAGTCTCGGCGACGGCGATCCAACGCCCCCTAGCGATTGGGAGCTGAGTGAAGTCACAAGAGTAGAAGTTAAGGTTTGAGTTCTTTCTTTTAGTTGATATTTTGTCCTAGTACGTACGTAGGTTGAGAAAGTTCATTAGTGTTCCCAAAATTTGGTGACTGTTGAGAACAAAGAAGTTTGAACATTGTCTTGTAGTAGCTTAGGAAACTATCAATAAAAGAAAGAAGTTATTCAAAATCCTCCAAGAGTAAGTAGATGTTTAATTACCCACATAACTAGTTGGTTGTAGTGGGGTTCCTTTATAAAGATTTTGTGTCCAGCTGTCTTATTACTTGCGATTTTCTTTGTTACTAACACATCATGATTCAACACAAAACAATAATAACACAATAAAATCTATCTTTAAAAGCAGAAAATGTACAGTAAAAAATATACAACTATTCTATATATGCTTAGCAAATAGCAAATGCTCTCTATATGCATACGAGTAATATTACATGTGCTCATCCTTTTTCTTGTACAGTACGTTTTTCCCAATTCTGTTTTCAATGCGAGGATGTTTTTGATTAATGTTTGTTGAAAGCTATGTGTCCTATGATTGTACTGCCCTAGGCTTATGGGCTCTACCAAGATACATATAGTCAAATATTTACACATGATATGCCCATCTTCAACACTAAATTTCTACCATGCATCTTAATTTCTCTGCCGCCTTTATATATATGTTTTCATGAATGCTATGAAAATAAGACGAAAACATACTACATGCATCCACATTTAATTCATATGGGGTTATTTTTTTCACGCCTAGCTACACCCCTAGAAAAAGAAGAAGAAAAGATCATACGTACACCCTTATATGTTATTTTGTTTCGATATGTCGGTTGAAGTAATATGTATGTATCGTTCTTTTCCATTTGTATCTAACTACATACTTTATTTTTGAATTTGACTATTAGTACGATCACCTTTAGTTGATTAACTCGATCCATATATTACTCCTTATATTAGCCAATTTTTATTTTTATTTTAGAAAATAAAACATAGAACACCGAAAAACATAGGAAGAAACCCTTAATAATTATAAATACATAACTAGAAGTCTAAAACCAAGTACTTAAACCATGCATTTTTATTACACAAAAATCAAATATTTTAATATAACTCATTATTTCAAAGCTCTTAGGTCGTTCAAGTACAATATAAATGTATAAAGTTTAGTAAAAGACAAAATTATGATACGTGAAAATAATTTGCGCATATGTCGAATCTTTAAATATTCATAGCTTTTTGCCCGGGTTGGATTGAAGCTTAACAACAAATCACTCATTATTTTTAAGCTCTTGGTCGTTCAAATACAATATGAATGTGTAAAGTTTAATAAAAGACAAAAGCATGATATGTGAAAATGATTTACGTGCGTACGTTCAATTTTTAAGCGTTTATAACTTTTTGCCCGAATTGAATTGAAACTTAAATATATCAAACCAAAACACTCGATAAAAAAAACATCACATATGTGAAAAACAATTTTAGAGGGGTGGGGGCACGGCCCTATGCGCCATTGCCTTAGAACAACCTGTTATAATCGGATCGATGATAGTCAATCAACTTATATTTTCAAGCATCTCTAACCAAAATCGAAAACCGAGGCCAGATTTTGGTCGAATAAGCTAGTCCACACATTTTTTATATGGACGTGCTTGTATAAAAGGTCGATCATTTCTTTCCCCAATATATATGTACGTTTGTTGCACTCAAATTGAGTTTGCCTTGGATTCTTAAAACATAAAATAAATACAGCACTATAAACACGGTGGATTGAAATTAATTGGGGGAGCAAAGTTAGATTCATTGTTTTTATATTATATGTTCAGAATTCACTTCTTATCACAATATCTTAAACCCATTTTGTAGGGCTTCATCCTTAGATTTGTTTATTGTCACCTTTTCTTCCTTCTTTAATATATGTAAAATACACACAAGATCTCTAATATTGTACCGTGCTAAACTAAAACAATTACTAATGATAAGTAAAACTTATAGCTTCAATTTAACAACACTCGTGAAAATATCATGAAGTAGAAAGATCACATTGATACCTCATGAATTATACAGCTAGTGGCATTTCAAATTGAAGATCAAACTTCTAGTTATAGCTTGATAGATGGAATGATCACAACAACTTGATCGAAGCTCGACATGATCAGCGTCCACTCTATCGACAAAACCCTAGATCGGAAAAAGGGATCAAAACAAGGCACGTACGTAATAAACATTGAAATCGAAAGAAAGGAGATGACATTACGGATTGAGAAAAAACATAAAAACGCTACGATTGATCGAAATTAAACCAAAGAAGACTAGATCAATTAAACTCTAGCAAGCTAGCTAGGTAGCTAGAGATCGACGACAGATCTATTGTTGCATAAGGAGGCTTCTAATGATGGCGGCTTGAGAGCTACTAACGTCGGAATTTTCGAGCAGTTGAGACAATCTCTCGCTCAAATCGTCTACTTCCCGATGCAGATTTCTGATATAGTTGCAGGTATCCTGCAAAACCCTAGCAGCTGAAACCTGCAAGTTTGTACATATAATTAAATTAATCCAAAGTTTTATTATTATAAAGTATGAACACATACATTTCTGATTAAATAGTTATAATAATGAAAGAAAGCATCAATTTCATGTGCGGTGATACCATTTCAAACAACGAGAAACTGCAGAATGCTTAAACAAATAGTTGGTCACCAGGCCTTGCATTCATGTAAAGACAGAATCTTAACTATACTTCAGGAATTAATTATTCATAATTTTATGTTTGGACTTGGATCAATTGCTTTCGTTACTATAGCTAGATCTGGTCGTTTTCGACCACTTTTTGTTTAATTTGTCCTCATCTTTTTCAACCGTTAGATTTCATGATTTTCATTTTGTGCCCTTGGATGATGATGCCCCAGAGTACAACTTCTTCATGAAAGAGAATGGAAATGTAGACTTTGAAATTTGAATAAAAGTAATTTACTGCTTCATACGGGTAAATTCCTAATAGATGTATGTACGCACGTGTTTTTTCTTTTGGATCATGAAAAACATAAAAGGATAAAAATTAAAAGAAAGAAACCCTTTCAACTAGACTAGAATGGTGATGAATTACCTTATCAGTGCGACGAGAGCGAAGCTCCGGTAGAAGTTGTTGGAGCTTGGAGACAAGCTCATTGATCTGATCATCAGAAATCCTGGAGCTTCCCGATTGCCTCGAGCGAGATCTTCTGCTAGACATTGCTTTATATATGTGTGTGTTTATACACTTTTATATAAAAGGTTTGTATATGTAAGAACTGGCAAATTATTATGTAAAGTATAGATATATGCAGATATGTTTATGTCAGAGGTAGACAACAACCCTTACACCACCCTAAGATGGTTTTTTTAAAAAAAATATTTTTGGAGCAAGTTAAAAAGAGAGAGGTATTTCAATTTCAAGTTGAAAGAAGAGATTGAAATGGAGAAACGATCGAGATGAATGGTAATGAAAAATTGAAAAGTGGGGGAGTGGGCAAATGCAGAAAACAAAGGAGTTGGGCAGGGGAGACAAAGTATGGGAGAAAGTGGGGATTCCTATAGAGAGAGAGAGAGAGAGAGCTAGCTTTGCTTTGGAGAAGGAGAAGAAGATAAAGAAATTAAGAGGGGAGAAAATTGAGAATTGGGGGTGAGAAAAATAAAAATTGTGCACAAAATCACAAGTAGTGGCGGATGGAGGAGATCGAAAAGATCGACAAATTGAGTGCATGGGAGAAAGGAGTGGGGGCTCGAACATGTATTTAAATAGGGTCAAAGAGAGAGAGAAAAATACCCATACTGCCCATCCCTACTGTGTTTTTCTTCAACTTGGAGATCCATTTACAATTACTGCCATGTTGGCCTTTTTCCATCCAACTCTTTTCTACCTTATGCTTAATTATATATGTTATCAAAGAACTGAGTATTCTTACGGTATATAGCGAGGAAAAACGTGTATCGTTCATATCAAGATAAATAGTCGGTCTGTTTCATCTAGCAGACTCGTTCTATATGCTTTACTTAGTTGTTCTTGTCTTACTCATGAACAATTATGTGTATGTGAACAAGTATGTTAGTCCTTAAACCTTCACAATTGCTTCTCTTTTATTATATTTTTCGGTTAGGAAATAATTAGAAGAGAACAAGGACATATCATCCTAGCATATCCTTACGGATGAGAACATTTAGGTCTAGATATTAGTCAACTGGATGAGAACATTTAGGTCTAGATATTAGTCATGAGTTGATGGAGTAAAGGAATGTTGTAATTGCACATTTAAACCAGCCACTATATTTCAACGTCGAGGAACCTGATTAATTTTTACGGCCGCAAAAGATTGCAAATGTACTAGAGTATCCGCAAAAAAACATCTGAATTTGTTAGGTGCTTGATCTATAACCCTTAAGTGCATTAATATCAATTAGGTTATCTCCTCTAGTTCAATTTGTTTCCAATCACGAGGTTTTTGTTTCTCTCCCTGCATTTTACATACCATGAGCTTCTGCTTGTAGAGGACTCAAGTGTGAGCAGGCAAAAGAATCCAAACAGAGCGGCTCACCAAACTCAACGCTTGTAATTTTCTTACTTATGTTCAAATTAATTCAAGTATATGTCATTGAGGGCCATCTCTTTGGCTAAGGATCGATTTATTCCTTTGAGTCGAAATCTTCATAGAAGGAGACCTAGTCATGAGTTTCTCGCTCGACCTTGCTTGCTCGAGTCCTAGTCCTGAGGATTCGCACCCCGCCATCTAGTCCTGAGTCGTCCTTGATCTGAGTCTAGTCCCGAGACTCATGACTTGTTCGACACCCCTAGTGTTGGCATGGACAAACTCAAGTATCAATCTTTCGTGCAAGACAACTAGAGTTTCCACCCACGTTGGCTTAGACTCGAAGATTGACTTGCCATGCAAGACAAGATCTGGCCCACTCTAGGCGATCCAACACCATTCAAGGGCATGGAAGGCATCAAGGGGGAGGGTGATACGATCCAACTTATGACCGCCACCAAGGAGGAAGAGTAGGTTATGCCATGCGCTTCCAAGGGCCCTTGACACGAGTCCGTGCCAAATTTATTGGTCATGCCACGACCTCGCTAGTATGTCGGGTCTCTATATACGTGCCATGACACCATCGTTGCTAGCGAAGGATGCTTGTCCTCGCCACCATTGATGGAGTAGGCACCTTGCACCCCGACACCATGCCAAAGATGCTCGTGCTTACACCTGCGCCAGCACCCTCGGCGACATGAGGTTCGTGCGCCCCATCCTTTTGCATTGGTGCGCCTCATCTGTTGCGATGTCTCTCCCTAGTGCGCCTGTATTGCCTACGTCACCATTATAGGCGCGCCTACCCTTGTTGGCTTGCATTTTAATTGTAGTAGCTACTTTATTGCACCTTTCTAATTTTAGCAAGTGTTATTTCTGAATTATGGGGTATATGGACGTGGGCCTTGCTTGCATGCATGGTCTAGTCCGCGTGTTCTTTTCGCTCTAGGGTTTAGTTGAGTGGTCGCCTCTATTTAAGGCCATTTGAACTCCTTTTAATTAATCAAAAATCAACCTTTGAAAATCAAGGGAGCTCTTCCCTAGGCTATTGGTGTCACCCTTCTCTTAAACCCTAAACACGCCCTCTTCTAGGCCGCCGCCCCTTTGCCGGCCCTAGGACTCACCCCATGTTGATCCTTTCTAACCTTTCTTGCGCCGATCTAGATCCAAGGTCTAGTTCTTCTTGCGCATCAATTGCCGACTATCTTTGGAGTCTCCTAGCAACTCGAAGACTTTGGTATTATGTGACGTCCAAACTATCATTCGCTTCTGCAAGTTCACTCAAGATCGGAGTTGAAAGACCCATCGCAATACCACGATCCCAGTCTAGGCGCGGTTGAACCGTACCTTGTTTTCGAGGAGTGATCGCATCAAAAGGCCTCACCTTTGAGTGTCAATTTCTTTCACGATTCAATATCCAAACATGAAATCGAGTCAAATTGGAATTGTCCGTCGTCAAAAAATTCCTACCACAAATTGCTGGCTGGTGTACTATGTTTACCTTCGAGACTTCCTTAATTATTTCCACCGCTAAATCTGACTATATCCTTCATTAAGCTCTCGTTGATCATCCACCAGCTAGCTCTTAATTTGATTGGCTTTAAACTGCTAGTCATATGATTCGTCTCGACTCATTTCATGAACATCAAACTTTATAATAGCTAGCTAGAATATTTGAGTCATACTAAACATATATCTCGTTAGAGATCGAAAACTGAAACTTCCTTGTGCATGCGTAAGGTAAGGTACACATAACGCTAACGCTGGACGTGGAAGTAAAATAAGACATTTACGCGGCATCTGCACAAGGATAGGGTTTGCGCAATATTTATATAGAAATTAATACGTATTTGACCGGTCAACTCTCGATCTCTTCACCGATTCGATCAATTCCACGTCCATTAGTTTATCTGTTATCTTCTACAGACAGTGCAATCCTTGCACCGCCCCCTGCTTCCTCGATATTGACAAGTCATACCCTCTGTATATAAATATCTTATAATCTCTTTTACTCATCTTAATATACGTAAATCAAATTGTAATTTTTTTTTATAGCTTATAAGTTATTTTTTTTTGGTAGGAAAAAAAATATATGTCTGCTAACTCGAACGTAACTCAGGGTATATAATATATTGACGGTGTTAGTAACACTTAATTAAAACACGTAGTTTTTTCAATTAAGAAATGTATGAACTAAACATAATTGTTGGATCGATACAACCTGTTTCCAAGGCAGCGGAAGTAACGTAAAAACAAGTAAGACAGAATGTAAACGACACAATTTCTTTCTAGAGGAACCCCACAACAACCAACTAGTTGTGTGGGTAAACATCTACCTCCGCTTGGAGGATTTTTGAACGATCTTCTTATCTTATTGATTGTTCCCTAGTTACACATGCAATACTTACACTTCTCTGTTCTTAGCAGTTCTCCCTAACTTTAGTAACATTAGTAAGTCTTCTCGACCTTGTTCCTAAGCAAACATCTCAACTAAACATAAGACAAATCGAACCTTACACCTTGGGCTCAATGTCGCAGTTCCCTATCTCCTGGGAACTTGGCTTCGCCGTCGTCGAGATCGAACTCGCCGTCGGGGCTTCTCTTATGTTATCTTTCTTTCTTTGTGAGAGGATGTGTGTTTTGCGAGAAATGCTTATTCCAAACACTATTTATTTGGCTTTATACTCATTCTTACTTGGGCTGCAATCTTGACTTTCATTGTGTCCGAAATGCCCTTTGTCTTGCACGCCAAGTCTTTGTCCTTCACATGTGACTTGATTTGAATTGTTTCAACTTTGAGAATCAATCGGGCCGTTGGATCACTGGCTTTAGTCTGTTTCTCAGACTGAGCCTTTGTGTTGTCTGAGACAGGATCCCGTGATTTGCGTTGAGTGGTCTTGTTCGCACATGTGAGTTCCAATACGATGGGAACTGTTCTCTCCAGAGTTCTTTTAATAGGAACTCGCCATCATGTATTCTTGTGTTTTTCATTAGACCTGGTATTCCTTTGAAATACTTAAATGTAGCACTTTAGTTCCCATATGGAGTTTGTCATTATCAAAATTGGAGACTAATATCGTTGTTCTGATGTTTGGAACCAGAGTTCCTAACACCGTCCCAACAATAATATCTTTAAAAAAAATTCAATCTTACCATTTATTATATGCTCGATCATTACTTTTTTTAGTCAATAAATAAAGAGTTTGAAAGTATATAAAACACAATTTAATTATAATTCTTATAACACATAGTTTTTGGTCTTGTACATATATATATAGGTCATTGAGGAGGACTCAAACTCGGAACCTATCGCTTTCTAACTTGAAACATAAAAATCACCAATAAGATAAGATATCTAAAGATGGCCTTCTGCTACAAAATCGTAATTTTAGATGGGATGAACTGATGAAGTATATAATACTCCTCAACATACGGTTCCACATGTATTGGTATGTATGAGAAGCACATATACATATAATATGATCTAAATATGGCATTTTGCATTTGCCATTTAAGGGAAGAGTTGGGTTTGATCAAGGGGTCACATGCTAGTTAGCAACATCAAATCTCGCCTCCTCCATTACTCCGTATATGATTAAAAAGAATCCTATGAACCCACCATCACCGCGTATTTATATTATTTCCATATAATCGCATTTAATTATGGTTTTTCATGCTGTCAATTTTGAGAGATTTTGTCGGTTTTACCGATAATAACTCCCTTATCAAATTTGTTGCGTTCAGATATCAGTGATATACCCCATATTTGTATTTCCACATTGTTCTAATGCATCTAAACTATTAGATCGATATATATGCGTTAGTAAAAATTTAGAAACTAGTGGTTAGGTTGTTACCAAGGCAGCGGAAATAAATAATCGCAAGTAATATGGAAAGTAAATGACACGGTTTTTTTATAGAGAAACCCCACGATAACCAATTAGTTGTGTGGGTAAATCTCTACCTCCGCTTGGAGGATTTTGAACGATATATATACTTGTTTTATTGATTGTTCCCTAGTTACAATAGGCAAGACTTGCACTTCTCTGTTCCTAACAGTTCTTCCTAACTCTAGCAACACTAGCAAGTCTTCTCGATCAACCTTGTTCCTAAGCGAACAACTCAACTAAACACAAGATAAATCGAACCTTACACCTTGAGCTGTCACAGTTCCCTAACTCCTAGGAACTTGGATTCGCCGTCGCCGAGATCGAACACTCGTCGTCGGGGAAATCTCTTCACTTTTATCAACGTCTCTCTTTGTTTGTATGAATATATGAATTTTGGGAGAAGTGCTTATTCAAAGCACTATTCATTTGGCTTTATACTCTTTTTGTTGGAACAGTGTTAGGGAACTAACACTGGAACAATGATTTCTCCATTCGAGCAATCGAAGTTTTGATAATGACAAACAAATGGAACTAATTCCCTGTATAAGTGATCTCAGGTAAGATAGCAAGTCTACAGGAAAAGTAAAGGGAAACGTTCCCTGTCAAGTCACCTGTATACGTGGCAAGTAATTAAGAGGACAAGAGAGACATTTCACTATTGTCTTGGGCGGCAAGCCATAGCTCCGAATGAATAGAGATGAAGAAGGGTACGCTAGTCTTTTTTAATAGTGTCGTACTCCCCAAGACAATAAGGGCAAAGGCGTCAGAACTAAAGATGGAAACTCTATAAATAGAATGCGACGCCGCTAGGTCTAATTGAGCTCTCGCACACCTGAAAAACCAGATCTACAAAAGGAAAGAAAGAGATCGAGAGCCCGAGCTGATTTAGTGAAGATATCCAAACCAGAAGTTCAAGGAAGGAAAGATCAAGTGATGAAGACTGCGTGAAGTTCTTCATCAGCTTGAAGAAGGTGGTTCTTGTGCTAAAGGGAACTGCACAGGAACGAGAAGGTTCACTCTCTATATTCATTTGTGTTTAGATCTAGGAACTACTATGTCTTAGTCGTTAGTATTGTTTGTGAGTGGGATTGCAAGCAATAGAGAAGTTCGACTTTGTATTGTAGAACCTGAGATATATCAATAGAATATAGTGCGTGTTCAAAATCCTCCAAGGGAGGTAGAGGTTTACTCTTTAGCTAGTTGGTTAAAGAGGTTCCTCTATAAGGAACTGTGTCCAAACTTTAAATTCCTGTTTAGTCTTATTCTATATCACTCCGCTGCGTAAGGGAACTGTCACTGGAACAGTTCCCGACTGTCTAGACTAATATTGATCCTACACTTTTGAACTTGGGTTGCAATCTTCATTTTCATGTTATCCAAAATGCCCTTTGTCTTGCATGCCAAGTTTGCAATCTTCACATGTGACTTGATTTGAACTTAGTCAACTTCAAATGTCAATCGGACCGTTGGATCACTCGTCCCAGTTTGTTCCTCAGACTGTGCCTTCGTTTTGTCCAAGACAGAATCCCGCGATTTGCGTTGCACTGTCTGTCGTCACATGTGAGTTTCCATTTGCAGGGAACGACTCTCTTTTGAGTTCCCTTGATAGAAACTTGCTTTCTGTGATCCTGAGTTCCTTTTGTGTTCCCTTCTAGAGAGTCTTTGATAAATCTGAAATTCCCTTGAAATACTTAAATGTAAACATTAGTTCTCATATGGCGTTTGGCATTATCAAAACTGGAGGCAATCATCATTGTTAGGATGTTTGAAACCAGAGTTCCCAACACTGTCCCAACATAAACATATACTCCTATAATTAATCATACTTTTTTTTTATCGATTTTTCTAATCTATGCTCCAAGGGCATAGGTTAATACCCTACGCTCCAAGGGCGTAGGGTTTTAATTTCTTATTTTTTTTATAGAAATATTATTTTAGTTTCTAAAACAAAAATACTTAACTTAATGACTACTTTAAACCCAAACCTAAATGATTAACTTCATGGATGATACTAAATTTGACCATTAACCTTAATTTCTATAATAATTTTAGCGACAAAACAGAGTTGCTTCATAATTGAGAATCTTGCAGATAGCTAGCTTGCAGTTTTGTACTACTACATTTTTTTGTTTTGGTAGTATACTTCAAAAAATTATTTAAATGCATCCGAAATATATTAATCTTCTTGCTATATATACACTTCATTAAAAAAAAAATCTACCTCGATCGATCAGCTGTATTAACAAAAATATAGTATATAATTAATAGTTGATGCCATGTTAAACTGTTCATATTTCTATCAATTGATGATTTTTATTGAGTTATAGTACAAGCATAAAATTAAATGTTATGAAGTACTATTAAGTAGATGTATAATATTTCGTTTTTGTATTACCCAAGCACGTGTACTCGTGGGCCGATCAAAACTTCAATCAGTGATCACTTGAGATTCTTTCTGCAGAGCAGAAGTAAACAAATCTTCTTCTTCTTTTTTAAAAATTTTCTTGTAATATATCTAACGTGATTAAGTTAAAGAGAAGAAATTTATCTATGAAACTAAGAGAAGAAATTTATCTATAGTTTCATAGATATACAAGCCAGACTAAATCTATGACTTCATAAATCATAATCATAGGCAAATGACAATCCATAAAAAAATGCCATTCTTTGTTGTTGTTATTTACATACTACAATCAATAAACTAATTTTTGTAAAATGTGTCTATACTCTATAGACATATATTAATAATCCATATGTAGTAAGAATATACATTTTAATTAATTATTTATTATTTAAATAATTTTATAGGATTTAAAAATTCTAATTTAACATATTAAATAAATATATCAACAAATATGAAATTATTAATGTGTTTCCATTAACACAGATTAAACAAATTTAACTCATGATAAATAGCCCTAATAGTTGTTATTTAAATTTCATTTTCCATCCTGGGTATGCTGATCAGTCATGACTAGATCAAACTTATGGAGTTGCACATGATCATGATAAATTGCTTCGACTAGTTAATCTCATCTTGTTAGACAAAAAATATTATATCATCCACATCAAATTTGTAATTCTACATAGAACATTTTCAGCTCATAAAAAGGAAAAATAAGCAGGTAGGGTGTCAGATCTCATAAACTCTGGGAAATTGAAACAAAATTAAATTAAAATGAAGTACTATAAGATTGGAAATGAGATAAGAGAAGGTAGAGAGGGTGGTGAGTGGTGTGAATCAGTTTGCAGCGTGCATCGCGCGGGGCACGTGACCCTCTTCTCCTCCACTTTTTTTTAACGTTTATACTTTGATTTTTAAGGTTAATTAAGCATAATTAGAGACTTAATGAGATTTCTACCCCAAAAAAAAGAGACTTAATGAGATTGAAGCATTAAAGAAAATGAAAATTTATACAAAGTGGAGTTTAGAAGGGATCCTTGTGTAACCCATAAGCTTGGTTGCAGGCCAAGTCTCTTCGTTTAACTTTAAATTGATTAGATTAGTGAACAAAAATTTGTTTTTTATGTCCCAATAAATGTTTCTATTGATTCGTTTTTTGTTTTTCATTCCAAGCTTCTTCTTTAATCTATAACTTTAAAACAATGGACACAAGAGGTGGGATCCCCCTAATCTATTTATGATGTCTAAGTCAAAAGAACAGTTTGTCGATTGAACGCATCGATAAAAGGCAAGACTTGCAAGCGAGTTCAACGATTATTGAATATGCTTATTGTACATGGCGGATACATATATTAATAATGGAAGAAAGAGAAAGGAGGAGATCAAAAATCTCCCCCCTAGGGCCGGTTGAAATGCTCTATATAACTAGGCCTAACAAGCGATTTCTTGATCCCCAATACACGCGGATATTCTATCTTTCGACTAAGATAAAATCTTTCATTATGGTAAATTAATCACCAAATCTAAGGAGATAAAATCTTACCATAATAAAAACCTTATTTAAAGAAAAATATAGCAAAATAAATAAAAATACCTTTCTTGTAGAAAATAGGTAATTATTATTATTTTATATGCTCACAAATGCCCCACTTGAATGTTAGTTGCGTTCGATAGTGTCACATAACTAAGACCCAAGTACTCTAGGACCTATTCGAAGTGACCATGCAGATTAGTTGCAGGGTTCCCTTAGCGCATTCGTATATTTGTATATTTGTAAATTCGTACATCCATGTGCGATGAATATGGGATCATTCTCCTTCTACATACGCGCATATATAGAAGCCCATTAATGCGATGAATTAACGTTACACACTTTTTTTATGCAAGGCTCAAGCTAATGTAAAAACTTTGAATTTTACTAATAAATAAACGTGAATGTCATGACCTAAGGACAAAACTAGTGAATGAAAAACAAAAATCTAAGGGCCTCATCAAAACTACGGATGTCCAAACCCGGTTAACCGAGATTTCGGTTGACTGAAGTTCGGTTAACCATGATTTCGGTTAGTTAAAATCATGAATCGAAACCGAACCTTGAATCCCGGTTAACCGTAGTTCGGTTAACCAATTTTTCGGTTCGGTTTTCTCGGTTAACCGATAACCGTTTATGTAATTTTGCCTTAAATAATTAAGACTAAAATAATAAAATTTGAATAAAAAAAAGTGATTAAGCAAGACTTTTATTTTAAATATGTACTTATATCATATTGTTTTGGTTGTTGTAAACAAATATCAAGAGTATATATTATATTATGTGGAATCAAATATTGTGTTTATTAATTTTTATCCCATCAAATTTAATAAGCGACTCTTATATCAATGTGATGTGAAAAAATAGTGTAAATTGTTTAAATTGAAGAAGAAAAGACTCAACTACATTAACACATTGAAGATCATAGAGCTTAACCACTAAATAAATCAAATTTAACTAATATTTGAATAAAATATTAATATATTTTCGGTTTTTCGGTTAACCCTTATATGTAAAGTCGTGATCCGAAACTGAACCGATGAACCGAAAATATTTTCAGTTCGGTTAACCAAACCGAAATTTCAAAAAAAGTCGGTTTGGTTAACCTAAAAATTAATCGGTTTTTCGGTTTCGGTTTTTTATGGACACCCCTAATCAAAACCACGTGGGAAAAAGTGTGCCCTATTTACATGCATATCCTAATGCCGAAATCCTTGCGCAGAGGCTATAGGTAAAAGCAATCGCACGGGCCACGATCGCGATTTTGGTTTAGAGAAGGAGAGATGTCTCCTGCTTCAAGGGCGTGAGACACACCCGCGATCGCGGTTTCTCTCTAGAGAAGGAGCGAGGCTCTTTGGGCCAGATTCGTGGTCGCGGGTAGTAGGCATGCGTCGCTCTTAACCCTCACTTCTCGACTCATCTTCGATATGTTGAAGGAATTCCGTCTTGAGATGATTTCTTTTCGAGCACATACACGCATCTAGATGATTGGCCCACACTCGGACTGTGGCGTCTTCATCTATAAACTGAATCATTTAATGGAGGGTGATGGTACCACTACCATCACATGAATCCATGGGTTCCCAAGATCAAGTTGTATGGGGTTGGCACGTCGACTACTACGAACTTGACCGTCGATTCCTTCTTTGCTAAACAGAGCTTCATCATATATAATACATGATATCCACTGAGCTCTCCGAATCAAGTCTTCATAATACATGTCGGATATCCACCAAGTCTGGTGAGTTGCATCTTGACCGAGACCAAGTCTCATTCTTCTTTCCTAGAAGCTTGAAGACATCATAATACATGATATCCACTAAGCTCCCCGGATCTACCAACGCCCGACGTACCTTTAACCCTTCAAGTTCGATTGTGAGGATCAAGGGGTCATTATGCGGGACTTGGAACAATGAAAGGTCCTTCTCGGAAGAGCAAACCATCGACTACGGGCGTGGGTGTTGACGGTAGTCGCAGTTAGGATTGTTGAACCCGCATCAACTCTATCTCGTGACACGACTTTCGGAAATTTCTCATAGTTTCCGCATCCTCGTTTTCTTATGTCGTCGAGATTGTTCAAGATGGGTACTTGCACTAACAAGCGATCTCTTGCTCCCCAATTTCTATCTTTCGACTAAGATAGAATCTTCCATTATGATGAATTACCAAATAGATGATAAAATCTACCATAATAAAAACCTTATTTTAAAAAATAGCAAAATAAATAAAAATACATTTATTGCTGAAGATAGCTTAAATAGGTAATTATTATTATTATTATTTTATTCGCTCACATATCCTTGTTTAGATTCCTTTATGGGAAGATTGGACAAACTCTAGTCAAAGAGCTCTTGTGGTATCTAGTTCCAATGAAATTGGCAAAAAACTCTATGAATAAAGTTTGAACAAACTTAAATTTTTTTCATTTTTTATGGTTGAGATCATTTTTTTTACTTTTCATATCAACTTATTATTTTCTTAAATTATTTTATTTAGAATTTACTAATTTACAATAAGATTTTAGAATTTCGACCTATGACTAAAAGTCATTTGCTCAAGACCTTGGGTATATCTGAAGGTGCCTTTTCCATTTCCTATTTGAGCATTCCTCTCTCTTCATTCACTCTCCATATTAATGAATATACGGACTTCCTTGATAAGTGTTGTTTTAACACTTGAATTTTGATCAATTTTATATACCGTTTTAGGTTTTCTATATAATTAATTGCGAGTGAGGTGTGAGAATTGTTATGAAAGTTTTATTTATTTGACTTATACTATTTATTCATTTGGCTGAAAATGGTGAATATTAAAAATGTGATAAGATTAAGAAAAACTTTAAATTTTTTTTAGTTTAATGAATATTTAATTGGCAGCCTATGCTAGCTACATTGATGATCTCATATTTCGCCAGTAACAATCTTCTAAAATAGTGATTATATATTCCAAATTAAGTACTTTGTTAACGGAAAAGAATAAAATAAGAATATTAAAAGCAAGAGAGAATAGAATATACAGATAATATTCCACCATTCGACCAAAGAAAAAAAAACAGATAATATCCCACCACTAGCTTGCTGGCTAAGTCGATAATTTAATAATTTAATAGCTAAAAAATGGTAATTAACTCTATTAATATGTAATTTATTGAAGTGGTACCAAGTTGTGAAGAAAGATTGCTCACAAAGTTGTGAAGAAAGAGGTCAAGGACAAGCTAGTGTGCACGTGCATTACTTGGAGAAATCAAATTCAGCCTAAAAATCCACATACGGGGAGTAGCGTCATCCAACCCCAAGAAATATATACTGTAGTTCCCTTTGGTAGAATCAAATTCACAACGTTTTTTCTAACTTATTAACTCGACCTAGGTCGTTATGTCAAAAACAAAGATAATTAACCCTAATACAAGTTAGTATAGTGAGTAAGTCGAGATCGTATCCTAGAGAACTTGCGACTTCTAGTATCAATATTTTTACCAACTAAAGACAGGTGGAAATCAAGAGAAAGATCTAAACTAAACTAAACTAAGAAACAAATAACAAACAATCAAACAAAACAATAGAGAAACAAGTTTATTCAAAAGATGCACTCTAAAATAATCATTCGATCACAGTTTCATCCACTGATTCCTTTTACACCTATGATTAATTCCTATCCTAATCATTAACAATTGCAAGTCCACGGTCCAAACAATTCTTTAACCCTAGGCAAGGACACTTAACCTAGAATTAGTATAGAGAACAATGATATGAAGGATACAGGTCAAGATAACAAAGCTACGAGTCGCTTGAAATAACTTATAATCAATTCTCTTCTTAAAACCTAGTTGCATAGACAACAAATCTAAGTTCTATGTTGTTTTCACAGAACAGATTTGTCCACGATCCAAATCTAATCCAATAGTAGAAAATCAATCAATTCAATAAGTTAGCTACTCATGCAGAATCAATCAACTTTCATATAATGAAGCACAAGAGAATTAATATTAACCAAAGGATAGAAATCAATTACCAAAATCTCACGAATTCATACATCAAAGCTTCACTTTCGAACAAACCCCAAAGGGTTAGCCCTCCATAAAAACTGAAAGAATCTCTAGTTTAAAACTAAAAAGAGGCTCTCTTCATATGTTATAACTGAATACGAAAACTAGGTATAAATACTAGAAAACAACCGAATAAAATAACTAATAAGATAATAAAACATAAGATAGAATAAAAACAAAGTCGGCGCGGAGAAACAGCCACCCGCGAGCGCGGGTTCACAGCCTCGGGCGCGGTTCCTACGATCTATCAGCCTCGCGGATCTTGGTCTCCCCGCGGGCGCGGGTACTAGGCCGCGGTCGCGGGTCTTCTGACAACTTCCTGGTGTCAACTTCGGAGGTGGTTTTGACCCACTTAGAGTTGGAATTTCAACTCGCCGTACAAACATGAATTGTAGCTCTTCGAGTTAGCTTCCATTGATACCAATTTCAGCTTCATCCGATCACCGTAACTCCCGAACGATGCATCACAAGAAAGTGGCGTCAAAACAACTCCAAATCAACACTTGTCTTCAAAACTCTTGCAATTTTTCAAATCGTGTCTTCGGTCTTCATACCACAATTATACTCAAAACTAACCTAAACACACTCAAATAATGCCTAAAATACAAGAGATAACCATACTAATATAGAGCGTATCACTTATGCCCTAAGTACATAGAATAAACATACCGATTTTAGTTTTTAAAACCCTAAAGAGAAATGTCTAAACACTTGGAAAAAAAAAATTTAAATCACTAAATAATTAAAAAAACAAATCTTTTCAAAACAAAATACTTATCATATGTCTTTAGGGCATATGTTAGAAAATCTGAATTTACAAATAAGGAGTATATATAATTCCCTTTTTTTGGTAGATATAAGGAGTTTAGTTAGGTCAAGTGAGCTTCTTGAATTGTTAGGGTGTTACGATAATTTTCAACAAAAAAAAGGGTGTTACGATAATATTTTTGTCCATAAAATATATTTAGACTATAATATGTTAGAACAGTATTGGGACTGAAAGGAATAGTCATTATAACATTGTTCCTCCTATGAATTTTGATGGTAATAAATATAATGGATTATATGTTTATTTTAAGTGTTTCAAGAAGTCTTAGTTGAAACATGGTACAATTGGAAGAATGAGGAAGCAAAATAATGAATGAAGACTAAAATAATATATGAAGGTAACTGAAAGAGAACTTGAAGGATGTGTTGCCTGATAGAGTCGATGAAACAAATAAGGAAAGAGGCAAAGGCAAGCATCTAGAAGAAATCTTCAATAAGGAAAGAAGTGTTTGATCAAGATATTGGACAATTGGAATTGAAGATTGAAGCCCAAGCTATCTATTTTTTATGATCAAGTTTAAACGCGATATTAGATAAATAGATATTTTGTGTCTTATGATAGATTGTGTTATATATATGGATAGAAAATAGCGTAGCTTTCCGTATAAGTTGTCCAGATTGAAAGGTCGTTTCCTTCTTCATTCCCTCACGATGTCGTTTTCTTTGTCATTTCCTCACGACATTCCTTCACTCTAACGATATGTTGTTTTCTTGTAACACTCTTGTTAAACTTCTAAAACAACAAATTAATCTTATAAAATTTGTCATCGTCAAAATTAAGAAAAATTATGAAACAACGATGTTCCAACAAAAATGATAATTATTGTGAACGGAGGTAATTGATGAACATATATATATATATATATATAGGTAGGTTCTATAGAGAACAATCTTCTATAGAGAACAAGAGAACAAATATAAGCCATTGGATGAGTATGGAATGAATGGTGGGATTTGTATCTACAATAGCAAAAATAAGAAAATAGGAAAAAATCAAAAATAGGAGAGATATTCTCCCCATGATTTACTCCATCCTAACTACCATAATTAAATCTTGGTTTTGATTTTGGAAAAATCTTCCATTGTGTAAGTTGAATATTTTACGCTGGAGACCTTCTCGCTGGAACTGCTCCCACAACCACCTCCAAAACCGATCTCGTAACCACCTCCGACCGGTGACCGTCCACCACGGTAGAAACGATCCCGCAATTTCGGCGAATTCCGGCCACCACGAACCACCACGTCGAGCAACCGCAGATCCCCTTCACTCGAAAATCATTAATCGGTAAGCAATTCCGGCGAATTAATTCGAAAATCCCACATTGCTATTGATTGATGTTAATTGCTAAGATGTATTGTTGTTCTTGATATTCAACAGGGAGACAATTCAAAAGGGTGACTAAATCAATCGAAATTTAGTATATAGTATCGTCGTCGAAAATTATGGCATCAGGTAATGTTGTATATAATATATTTATTATGTATATGATTGATTTGTTTTAGTATATGTTGTAAATTTACGTGTTAATTGTTTAGGGGACCTAACCCTATAGATTCTTTGTATACATACAATGTAGTATTGTATATAACAAATTGCTATATGTATATACAAAATTGGTATGGCTGGATACTATTTGCAATATTGTATGTCCAATTAATGAAAACTTGTCTATTACATGTACAATTTGAATTATGTATACATTAGTTATTAGTGTATATACATATATTTCACAGTTAATATACATGAGTTATTTGTAAACTATTTTTAATTCAAATTATACATGTATACATGATTATGTGGTCTATATACATGATTATTATACATGTATACATGGATTTGACATTAGTTTTTTTTATGCACATATCTCAAGTAGAGCGAATTGTCAACATATTTTTTATTTCCATACTTCGAACATTGAGGTTTAAGCGATCGAAGATTGGTGACAATATTGAACATTAGATCTTATGTTGTATCTATACACCTTTTTTTTGGTTCATTATGTAATATTTAATTTTTTTGTTTTACTGATACAAAATGATAATCATGTATATATAGTTGAATTCACGTATATACTCTCATTTACTTATGCATACACATTTAAAGTCATGAATGCAATTCATAATTTCGCGTGAAAATACCAATACACTAGTATCATGAATATAAGAATCATGTTCTTGTATATACTTTTACGTGCTTATGTATACATTCAAAATTTAAATAGAATCAATAAAAGAGGATTGTATGATCATTATAATATTATGTATATAACAATTAAAATCTTGTATATGAGCAACTAGTTTCGTATACAATTATGAATCAGGTTATGAGCAACTGTATATAACAATTAAGAATTATGTATATAACCATTTGATTTCTGTTAAATTTAGCGCCGGATTTAAATTTAATTGTTAAATTCCTATAAGTACGGGATTTTATAATTTTTTGAAATAAAAATGGAAATTAATGTAATCAATGGGATCAAATTTGAGATTTTTAAAAAATCCGAAAATTTGGTCAAATTCAATGGAAAGTAATGTAATCATGTATATAACCACCCTCATAACACACCTTTCTTTTGTGATTTTTCAATAAATCCGAAAATTCCTTTATTGCTCCTATAATTAAGGACATGATTTATTTTTTAAAATTTGATCAAATTCAAGATTTAATCTAAGCCATCCAATCGAATCTCATCCAATAATATATATGTATTCTTTTATTCTCTCATATTTAAGTGTTCTCTATAGAACCTCTATATATATATCATACTCAATCTAAACCCTTATTCTAACACCTTGTGTGGCTATTATCACAATCACTGATCGAGCTAGTAGTAATATAAAAATTAACAATGAAGCGTATAGTGACCCTACAATACTTTGAATTCGCACATTTGTTCTTACACTTGCAATTGAAAAAAAAAGGTTTCTTTGTACATGACGTGTACGTACGTGATCGATGAAGGTTGGTTATACTAAATGCCGACACTCACTGCTCGCTCGATCGATCGTAGTGGTGGAACGAGGAAACGACATGTTTTAAGTATAAACATTAGGGTTTCCCTCTGCCATATATGCAAAGGGCGCAGTTGGTATATTTATACACAACACACTGAAATTTATATTGATATTATATGGTTAATTAATCAATTATTCGATCGATCTGCTGAAATATGCAAGTTGAAGAGATGGTGGACTGACACACAAATTCTATTGGCCCTGATCAATCTAGGGACTAGAGATGTGTATCTTATGGCCTTCATATATATGTCCATTTTCATATGTAACTAGCTAGCTACTAATTATTCATTGATTTTAAATTATACAGTATTCTTACAAGTTCCAAGTTGGGACAGTAGTAAGGCTGATCGATTAAGAATCAAGCATATAGTTTTTTAAATTCAGGTCGACGCCGAATAATTTGAGGCTGTACGTCTTTGAGTACAATATAGTGTATAAGTTTATTGAAACTCATTCTTCCCCACAAAATTTTTTTTATAAGATTTTATATATATGATATGATGCAATTACACATCGATTTGTCGACATGAAATCTATCCTTCCAACATAGTTAAGTTTAAAGATCACAAGTAAATAAACTTGGTAGATTGTTCACTTGGTTCAAATTCCCATTACATTGCAAGAAATTTAAGGGTCTGTTCGTAATTGATAGAAATTTATTGACGCTTATCAAAGTTAAAAATAGTTAAAAAAAATTCCCAAAATATAAGCTATATATATATCTCCCAATTTTATACAGAGTATGAACTTATGGAAGCTTATGCAAAACCTTTCCATATATTACCCAATAATTATAAATAAAATCTTTTATTAAATTAAGTTCAATATTCTTTTTGTAATTTCTACCCCTATTATTAAAAATATCAAATTCAATCATCATCATTACTATATACTAAAACGAAAGTTAAAATAATATTTAAAACGGCCTCACATTGGATTCACAAGCCTCAAAAACAGACATTTAGTAAAGACTTGAATTGCCAAAAATCTCATTTTATTCAAAAAAAAATATCCCATATTGCGATTCCACCTAAAGACCCCAAATAATCATCTCAAGCTCTATTGAATCAAATAGTTGTAGTAGTTTTTAAACGTTTACTCCCCGAAACAAGGAAAGACCTATAAAAAACAGATAAATGCAAGGCAATTGCAACAAAATCAGTCACAGATAAGGTAACATCACATGTCAACAGAGAACATTGGCCATTAAAAACAAAAGGAGAAGGTAGATTGTAAGCATAATCATGGAACCCCGTCAGTACATCCGGCTCAAGTCTACTATTGACCCTAACTCGATACTTATCCATAGATTATCAGCAAAGAGAATACATCATGAGACTTTACCTTGAAGTGGTCCCGTCAGCACATTCATCATTGCTGCAAAAAAGGAACGAAATTAAAGCCGACTCTTGTTGCAATCTTGCATGGACCTGAAAGTACTTTGTGTCTCCATCTAGGGTACAAACACTGGCTACCAAGTCATCGTACATGTTTTTTAAAATTCTAATGTACATTCCGGACAACTACCTTTCCTCGAAACACCTCCACAATAGCTCTTTGGGCACTTTTTCATAGGATTTCTCTAGGTCTAAATATGAAGACTATATGACGGTTCTTCTTCATTTTCCTAAACAACTCTATCAAAACGTCTCATCAAGGGGATTGCTTTAATAGCTGACCTACCTAGCATAAAGCCAAATTGGTTCTCTAAAACGCAAATCAACTTCTCAATCTCAACTCGATCATCCTCTCCCACAACTTTATTGTGTGGCTAAGGAGTTTGATACCCTTCTTATTGTTACAGAATTGCACATCTCCTTTGTTCTTGTGTAGTAGGACCAATTTGCGAAGCCTCCACTCTCCAAGTATCTTAGTTGACTTGAGGATAATATTAGACATAGAGGCAAGCCATTCTAAACCCTTTACGTATCCCGACCCGAGGCACTTTCAAACTTCCACCAGGATCTCATTTAGGCCTATAGATCTCCTACTCTTATTCTACAAACCGCCTACGAAACTTGCTCCTTAGAGACACGTCCGCAAAAACTAAGCTCCATCCGACTCGTTTGGGATCGGAAGAGGCCCCTCTGGTAGCTTGTACCACTTATTGAGAAGCTTTGCAAAGTACGTACCTTTGCCACCTTTGTTGATTTTTTGGTCAACGACTAACACTTGGCCTTCTTCATTCATTCTTTATGCACCACACCCTATCCAGTATCCATGATGTTATAACTACTTTCCCTTGCTCGGGCCAAATGGTAGATCAACTTCTCGCACCCTTTTTGTCTTAGGTTGGGTAAACATTTTTGAAGCCCTTTCTTTTACCTTTGCAGCAGCTATTATTACCTCTCTCTTGGCCCTCTTATACTCAACAACACGATGGACTCTCTCCTCCTTGATTGTGTTTTTCAAAATGCTTTAGTACGCAACTTGCTTGGTCTTAACCTTACCCTTCACCTCGTCATTCCACCATGTTTCTCCTTTACTGTGGATAGTGTTGCCTCTAAACACGCCCAAAAGCTCACGAGTCCACCCAACGAATGCACTCAACCATGCATTCCCACATCAACTCTACATTGTCCTCAACCTGCTAGATCTCCTTGTTCTCTGCCTCCTCCAAGATCCTCTTTTGTAGGGTCAAGACGATCCTCCAAGATTCGTTAGAAGTTTTCTCATTTAATGAATTGATGATTTGTGTTGTTTTTTCTTTTCCAATCGGATGACTCGCACAAGTTCTCATTTCTCTCCCGTGCGTCGGTTCTCATGAGATCCAAATCATTTTTATCGAGTATTATATTCTAGTAAACTGTAAAAATTATGCCATAAATTTTTATGTCTAAATTAGATTGGGTGTTATGAATCATATAAAATAAATAAATAACACTCTTTAAGTAATTATAAGTGCCATTCAATCAAACATTTAAAACTCTCTACTATCTAATTCTCATAAAATAGAAATTATACTTCCTCCGCCCATATTGTATGGATTTTTAGCTCAAATTCTTTGTCCCATAATTGATGAGGTTTTATTTTTTTCATACTCCATATTCAATACTTTGTTACTCTTGATATTCAGATATCATTCAATTCCTCCTCTCATCCCTCTTTGTCATTCTTATATTGTGAGTAATTAATTTACTTTCACATAAACAAAGCATAAATTGTTTTTTCAATGGTAAAATTAACAACTTTCTTAATAAGTGTGCATTTGGCTAAAAACTCATACAATATAGGACGGAGAGAGTATGTTTCAATCGAAACATACACAAACGTAAGTGTTAATATATCATTTGAATTTCAACCAAAAAAAAATATATCATTTGAATGGACAAAAAAATCAGCCCAAAATTGTGAATTGGGCAAAGGCCGGTCGTTGAATGAAGCCCACTAAAACGCGTGGAAGAGAAGGCGGTTTCGTCCACCTCAATTCCCACTTTCCTCTCCGCCATCTTCCTTCGCGTTCAGTTTTTCCCCCAATTCCTTTTTCCTTGCTTTGAAAGTGCAAATGGCGTTACCCATTATTTTATTTATTCATTAATTAATTACGCATAAAAGTATTAATAAAACGCTAACCCTCAGCCTATGAGGGTTTTTGTGCGCAAATTGATTCGCCTCAATGGTATCAAAGCGTTAACACACTATTCCATACGCCACCCCCAACCCCAATCCGCCAGTGGAGCTACCCAAAGCAAAGCATCCATCGCAATCAGTAATCTCTCTCTCTTCCTTTCTTTTTCCCTTATTTTTTCCTGTGACTTTACATCATCAATTTGGGCTTGGAACGGAAATTGATTGGTGATGGTGATTGCATACTTCAATTGCTCAATTCTCCACGATTTGTTTTCATTTTGTTTGTGGTCTGGTTGCTTTCCGTGTTCTACAAATCGGATTTGCCCATTTCTGTTTGTGTGATCTGTGTTTCTGAGAGCATCCGATTTTTATATTAATTGGGTTGCTTGTTTCAGCTCAATACTTTATACCGGCTGCCATACGTTTGAATTGCTTTAAATTGAGTAATCATCTGGGATGAATTGAATTGTGTTTTCAATCAATAAGATTTCTGCTCTTTTCTTTGGGCTTAATTGTTTATTCACCTTGCGTAACCCTTCCCAAAATGGATTGCTAGGGTTATGGTACAGATTCGAAATTGATCTCCTTTTCTTCCCTTTACTTTCCTCTTTCAGCGTTCCTGTGCTTCAAGATTTCAGTTTTCTGGTTTATAGATATCTGGCAGTATAAAGTGAAATACTTTCATTTCCCCTCATGTAATTTTGGATCCTCCTGTTAATTTTTTTGTTGGCCGCAGATAATTTTGGGTGATTGATTCCCTTCACACAAAATGTTTGAGGGCGTATCCTTTGTGGTGTCCAGAGACTTCCCAAATACATGTGAGAATGAGTCCCAGTGGCTATTTAGTAGTATCAAAGCCATTGAAATCTCTGATGATAGGGCCAAATTTGGTGATTCAGAAGATATTGTTCTCCGGAGTTCATCCAAGGCCCTAAAAGCTCACAAGAAAGAAGCAGTATTGGAAGTTCTGAATAGCTGCTCACAAGTTAATCCAAATGATTCTGGGGATAGCAATGGAAGTAACTCAGATACCAGTTCTCTCATTCACCAAATTGGTAGAGACATCTCAATCAGCTGCATTGCTCGGTGTTCTAGATCCGATTACGGGTCCATTTCTTTGTTAAATCGTAGTTTCAGATCACTAACTCAGAGTAAGGAGCTCTACAAGCTTAGAAGGGAAATGGGCATCATTGAGCATTGGGTGTATTTCTCTTGCAGCCTCTGTGAATGGGTGGCCTTTGATCCCATACGCCTTCAATGGATGCATCTTCCCAAAATGCCCTTGAATGGATGCTTCTTGTATTCTGACAAGGAGTCACTTGCTGTTGGCACTGAGCTGCTGGTGTTTGGAAGGGAAATGACCTCTCAATTGGTTTACAAATTCAGCATTTTAACCAACTCATGGTCTTTAGGTGCAATGATGAGAACTCCAAGATGCTTATTTGGGTCTGCCAGCAGAGGTGAGATTGCAATTGTGGCTGGAGGATGTGACCCACAAGGCAACATCTTGGCCTCTGTTGAGCTGTATGATTCTGAAGCTGGAACCTGGGTCAGTCTCCCTAGTATGAATAAACCTAGGAAGAAATGTTCTGGTGTTTTTATGGATGGACTCTTTTATGTAATCGGTGGACTAGGAGTTGGCTCAATTTTACTGACATGTGGAGAAGTCTTTGATCTGGAAAAGGGGACTTGGACTGTTATACCAAACATGTTTCCACCAAGAAACGGGGAGCCTGGGTCTGCTGCCTCAGAAGCACCTCCGTTGGTTGCTGTAGTGAAAAACGAGCTTTATGCAGCTGATTATGAGAAAAAAGAAGTGAGGAGATACAACAAGAATTCGAACTCATGGGATGTTGTTGGGAATTTGCCTGAAAGAGTGGTGTCAATGCAAGGCTGGGGGTTGGCATTTAGAGCTTGTGGGAATCAGCTTATTGTGATAGGTGGGCCAAAGCAGCAAGGAGGAATCGAGGTCAATTCTTGGGCTCCTGTGGAGGGCCCGCAATATTGGACGGTGCTTGGTAGAAAGCAATCAAGTGGTTTTGTCTACAATTGTGCTGTAATGGGTTGTTGAGGTATCGTCTATTCAGCGGATTATACATGCTGTTCTTGGTCAATGCTTACAACACATTCAGAGCCATGGATCCATTAGTTGAAGGTCTGAATTAACTCCAAAAGGTTCTGCAATTGTGTGTAATTATCTATCTCTCCTTATCTGTTTCATAGTGTTTCTGAGACTTGTCTAGTACTTGAAATGTTGTAGAATAAGCATCAATAGCCTGACTTGATAAAAACCGTTGTAGGGTTAAGTTGCTTTTTCTACAAGAAACTCTGTTGTAGAATTAGAATGCTTATCCTGGATAAAATGATCCTCTGCTTCTTTCCTTTATGACTCAAAATTTGATAATCAAAAAAGCTTCCTTGTTTTCTTTTTGCAGTTGACTTGAGAGTTACATGTATTTTAGTGCTTCTTGTTATTTGCTTCACTTGTATGAGAGATTTTACTTTTTCTTGGGATATCCCAAATGGAATGGATTTTGATCCAAGATTGGTGTGCCTTAACTGGCTTATTCCTAGCTGAAAGAAGTTTCTCTAGCTTTGGGTTTAAGTTGTGTTTTCGATCATAATGTGAATTTCTGGCAGGATTTAGTTTGCAGCAGAATGATTCAGAGTCATGTCATCCTAATGCCAATCGTAGTGTAAGTTTGAGCACTCTTTTGATGATTTTTATGTGTGATGTTGTGGATGGGCTGTGCTGAGAATGTGAAGGGTGAACTCTGCTGCAGTTTTTACCTTTTATACTTAGTTCAGCACTTCAGCTAACCTATTTCTTTCTCTTTCTGTTCTTTTTCCCCCTCCTTTCAATAGGTAGAGCTGTTAGCTTCATTTTTGTGTCATCAATGGTCAAAACCCGGAACTTAACTCGTTCACGGGGAATATGACAAAATAACCAAAATCAAAAACTTCATCCGAAAAGAAAAGGCCCAGTGAGTGTATTTTATGGCCCAATAAAACCTTAGGTTTCCAACCGCCTTCATCGTACACTAACATAAGTTCCACATTTCTTTATCGAGCCATATATGATACCGTTGGTGATCGTCATAAATCATTGTAACCTGTCAACATTTACTACCGGAAAAGCTCTAACAATGATTGCTAACATAGAAAGAGTGACAGAGATAGGGCTGAAATAGGCACAAAGATAAGAGTCCGATAGATTGTTCGAGTATCTACTACTGTATGAACAAAAGGACATGCAACTTTCCGTAGAGCGTACAAGAGATGTACTTGGTTCTGACTGAAACAACTTCAAACTCAATTCATGATTCTGATGAGTACAACAAGTGCACGCACCCAATACGTACACGGTACACATATGACTAAAGTAAAATTGTCCAAGTGTGGGGCCCACTTTACTTGTACGGAGTACTTTTTTTTTTGCCACTACTCTAATAAGTCAACCAACTCTTACTCAATTGATCAACATTATCTTCTAAATAGAAAATTACTAATAGTATTCTTAGTTCACGTGATATGTCGGTCCACGCACCACCCATTACACATGACTACGTTAGTTTTTCAACTTACTAGCTACTCCCATTGTACTAGTACTATTCAACTCTTCACACACACACAAAAAAAAGAAGTACTACTACTAGTATTCAACTACACATCCATCAAAGACGAAAAACATTGCAAATTGAAACTTCTAAAATCTCATACAATCAAACGGACCTAATTAACTTCTGAAATGAAGTGGAAATTAGGTAGAAAAGATGGACCATGCCATTGTTGCGTCAAACATTCTCACAAATATTCATGTATCATGGTTTACATATAAAAGAGGAAATCATTTCAGTACTTCATAACAACAAGAGCATGTAAATTAAGGAAGTCTAGGAGGAAAGAAAGGTAAATCTAGCTACACTATGGTTACTCGAATTCATGATGAAATGAATCAAATATCCTTATTACAAAGCTTCTAATATTCTCCATAACTTCAATTGCACTACTATTGTTTCAACCTCTCAATAATGCTCATCATCGACGCCCTAGAACTCCCTCCACCTCCACAAGCCATCTCCGCCTCCACCCCAACCCTCATCGCGCTCTTCCTCAAACCCTCATTCCCCATCACCAACTCCACCTTCTCTCCAATCTCCACCGATCCAACCACCTTCCCTCCGCCCCATCCTCTCTCCCAAACCCCCAACCCCGCCTTCTCCACCACCCCCGCATTCACCCTCTGATCCCCATGTTGTGGCCATGCCAACATTGGTACACCATGTAGAGCCGCCTCTACCACCGAGTTCCACCCACAATGGCTCACAAACCCTCCCACCGCCTTATGACCTAATATCTCCTTTTGATTCACCCATTGCTTCACCACCTTCCCCTTCTTACACAACTTCTCAAGCAACTCTTGCCCTAATATATCTCCCAACTCCTCCTTTTCCTCCTTATCAACCATGCTTGTTTTCACCACCCAAATAAACCTAGATCCACTCCTCTCCAACCCCATCCCCAACTCTCGTATCTCATCCCTCGACATTGCCGTCCTGTTCCAAAAGACACGTACACAACCGACTTATCTGGTTGCTCATCCAACCAACACATCAGCCCGTCCCTCTTCTTGTAGGTTTCAAGTGTGCTGCTATGCAAGGGTCCTATGGGGAAGATTGGAGGTAGTAACTCAGGAAAGGCCTTACCCGATTTGAAAGCGGATAGGGTTTCGGGTTCGAATGAGTCAAACGTATTGACCAAGATCCCCTTGGAAAGAGCAAAATGTTGAGCGTTGGAGACGATCATGGAAGTGAAGATGTGATCCGGGTGAAAGATGGGAGGAGGGACGTTGTCGGCTGGAATCGGTTCGAGGCCCGGAATCTCCACGGGCTGGCCCGGTGGCGGCAGAGATTTGACAAAGTGAGGAAGGTAAGCCATGAGGGAGAAGAATCTTGCTGACGTGGTGATGACGGTGTAGTTTGGGAGGTTTGGAGGGAGTGTGGCGTTGAATCCCTTGGTGAATAGCAAGTCGGAGAAGGCGGCCGAGATGGGCGGCGTTAGGGTGGAGAGGCGGCGGGCCAGGTGGTGGGAGGAGCGGCTGATGGTGTCGTAGCGGAAGAAGAACGGGTCGACGTTGGCGGTGGGGGAGGCGAGGTCGATGTGGAAGTCGAGGCGGCGGATGTGTGGGCGGGAGGAGAAGAAGGACGAGATCTCGGCGGATTCAGCGGCGGTGATGAGGGGGACGACGATGACGAGCGTGACGGTGCAGTTGTAGGGGGCGGTGGTGAGGGCGGAGGACAGGCTGAGGAAAGGGGCTAAGTGGCCCATTCCGGCACTCGGACAAACGGCCACGTGGGGGCTCATGGCGGTGGTTGTTGTGGTGGCGGGGAAGCTATCTTGTTGACGTTGCATTACTTAAATACTGTATCGGTATTTTGTTTGTGTTTGTTGGACATTATATGTAATGACCGGTTAGGTATATATATACATATCACACACAACATGCGATTGTTAATTACCTTAATTGTTCTACCAAAAAAATTAGCTTAATTGGGATTAGTGGTAGGTGGCAATGTGACTACTGGCCGTTAAAAATTTTGAAACTAGCTAGCTAGAGGTCTGCTCGGCTACACCATCCTTTTTAATACATAATTATGCCAAAGGTTGACTAAAGTCTAAAATCTTCCAATGATTAATTTGAAATATCGCGCATTGGCAAAAAGTTGTGTTTCCCGATAAAATTAGTACCCCATTCTTGTTTGTTAATTTTTAATGTGTGTCTATAGACACACAATAAAGATATTAATTTTAATAAATTTGATTATTGTTTGTTAATTGTAATTTTTTAAAAAGGGTTTATTAATTTCAATTTAGGAAATAGTTTTTAAATGATTTCCAAAATTAATAAAGTTATTGTGTACCCATGAGCACACATTAGTCAAACCGTTCTTGTTTTTATTTACAGCACATACAGTCATACACACACTCAGATGGGCCTTAATTATATCATGGGCTGGACCATGCTAACCTTGCTTATTGGGCTGGACCAACAGCAAAACTAGTGCATGAAGTATTTCACTACTAAAGTTGGTCAAGATATCGTAGGTACTAGGTAGGGCTGTCAAAACATGACCGATCCGAAAAAATCGTCAAACTCCGAACTCGATCCGACACTTGAAAAGAATAAAAAAATGTATATTCGAGATTGTTTGACCCGAATTGATTTTCCCCGAATAAGATAAAAAGTCTCACTTCGAGATTAGTCCGAAACTGATTATATCCAAATGGATTAGCCTGATGCAATCCGATATTTGATGCTATCCGACCCAAAATCATCTAAAAATCCGAAGATACCCAATCCGAAACCATTTGAAAATCCGAAGTTACCCGACCCGAAATCATTTGAAAATCCGAAGTTATTCGACCCGAAATCATCTAAAAGTTACATTATGTTTTAAAATATTAATAATAGTGAATATTTATTATAATTATATATTTTTAAGTTACATTATGTTTTAAACCCTAGAGTAATTAAAATACAAAAAACATTATTCGATATATTTTCCCAATCAAAATTCGGCTCACCCGAAATCCAGCCAACTCGAAATCCGACTCATCTGAAACCCAAAATTTGACTAAACCCGAAATCTAACTAAGCTCGAAACACAACTTATCCGAAATCTAGATGGACCGAAAACCGAATAACTCAATCGAAATTGACCCGAAAACCCAAAATAAACCGAACCTGATAGACCCGAAACCCGTTGGGTTCGAACCCAAAAAAACCGTTGGGTTGACCCAATTTGTTATATTTTAAGAATATATAATATATTTTGAAAATTATAATATATTTTATTATTAAAATATATAAAAATAATAGATTTATTACTAAATATCATTTTTGTAAAAAAATATTTTAATAATTGTAAAAAAAATATCAATTTTCTTGACCTGTTAGGTCGACCCGACCCGCCCGACAACCTGCAATGACCCGACCCGATTTGACCGGTGACCTGTTACGACCCGAACCCGATTCAACCCGAACCCAAAATAACCGAACCCGAACCCGACTTGACAGTCCCGTTTGACACCTCTACACAGTACATTGTATTTGTATATACGTACATTTCTGTGAAAATATAGGTTAAATATCAATTTTGTATCAAATAAATCAAGACTTAATTTTAAATGATTACCTATTTTAAAAAGTGTTGATGATATTTGAGTATTATAGAATGGTCAAAATGTCAATTGAGTAGGCAATAAAAAAAACTAATAAAATGTTTCTTGACAAGTTGACCGGAATGAATTATTGTTCATTTGAGATAAAAATAACTACGGTTTCTTAGGTCTTTTTTCTCGCCAAAAATCATGTAGCTACAGAAATACTTCAAAATAATTGAACAAATTATAATGTCTTCTACATAGCAAATTATGATGGAAAAAATCTATATATGGGTTGCAAAACAAAAAAAAAAACAGAATAAAAAATCTTTCTGTACAATATATAAGTAAAGTTCTCCTTGCCTTCAGCATTTGGTTCAACGGTTAAACCTTATAATAGTATTTGAGGTCACCGTATCAAATCCCGCGGGCGACGATTTACCCATTTTTCTTTAGAATTGGTTAATAGCCAGTTCTCATCCTTCGTGGATGCTCTAGGGGAGCCCAAGTGAATTGTTTATATAGTAACTAGTTCTCATTTCTCATGGATGTTCTAGGGAATCCTAAGTAGTACTTGTGGCGACTCTAATCCTTACCTTATATATAAAAAAAAAAGTCATCCATGTCTATTGTCAATAAATGTTAATTTAGTTATTAGACCACATAATGGGCCTCAAATTTTTTATGCACTTCCTGTATAAATTCTACACCTTATAGGTAGACTTAGGTTCCGGTTCCGTGGAACCGGCGGGAAACCAGTCGAAACCGGACACTAAGGTTTCGGTTCCTCCACCCTCGGAATCGAAGAAACGGCGGTTCCGGAAAAATAAAAGTAACCTCACCGTTGTCGCGATTTGGCTTTTCGCGACCGCGGTTAGGCTAACGCGATCGCGGCCCATTGGACTGCGGCCGTGGTTAGGCTATTTTGACAATCTGGAGGAACCGGTCGAAACCGGAACCGAAACTGGAGAACCGACCCAAGGCCGATTCCGGTTCCACACCCTCGATGAACCGGAACCGCCGGTTTCGAAACCGGACTCAGGTCTACTTATAGGATCATCTATCAAATTTTACGTTTTAATACTTTTTTTTCCAAATTATGCAACCAAATTTAGAAACAAAACTTCATCAACTAAATTAAAATGCAAACAAATTCTTTTTGAAAACTGCATATATGATAGAATAGTTTATATATATGCACAATTATATTTTTCATAAATAGTTAATTAAGGGATATAATAAATTTCAATTAACCATGCTTAATCATAGTATTGCTCTAACACCTCGAAGGTTTATAAGGATTGAGGTGTTATCCATGTCAACAAGATCGCTTTCTTTTCAGGGTTCGAATAAGGACAAAGAACTTTAAAGTTAAGCGTGTAACAACAAGAATAGTACCAAGATGGATGACCTCTTGGGAAGTCCTCGGGTTGACATGCGATAGCACTTCTAAAGCTCGGTCTTTATAAATGGTATTAGAGCATACTTTGGGCTATGATTTAACTTAGTTAGGGGTAGTCACTCTACCTAAATGACGAGGACGTCAAGTAATTAAGTAGGGGAGATTGTAACACATTGATAGTTTATAAGAGATTGAGGTGTTTCCCATGTCAACAAGAGTTTTTCCTTTTCAGAATTCGAGTGAGAACAAAGAACTCAAAAGTTAAGCATTCAAGGCCGCTTCTAAAGACTCGGGTCTTACAATTACACATATACTTTATATTTTAATATTTTAATTACTTAATGCTTACAAAACCATGTACATTTAAAATCAACACATATTGAAAAAAAAAATAGTCTGTAGGTTAATCCTTATAGTAGAAAGAAAAGTACTCATGTGGTCTGTCCATAGATTAAGCCTTATAGTAGAAAGAAAAGTACTCATGTGCCTAGATCGGGAGTTTCCTTGCAAATAAACAACTACCCCTCGCAATCATTAATAAATAACAATGAATAATTAATGCACAAAAATAAACAATTAATTAAATCTTTAATATTATATTTATGGCTTAAAACATATACGGTCCCTTAAACTTGTGCAAATTGGTCATTTAAACACCCCACCTTTGATTCGGACCTATTAAATACTTGAACTTGTATATTCTAGCCTATTGAATACCTGTTCGAGGAGAGCATGTTTGGGTGTACTGCCAATGTTCTAAAAAACGCTAGGCGGATGCTAGGGGGAGAGAGGGGTTGCCTAGCACCTAGACGGTCTGAACGGTGGCATAGGCGGTCCTAGACGGGTGCCTAGGCGGTCTGGACGCCTAGGCGGGGCCTAGACGGGGCTTAGAAGAGATTTTTAGAATAGTGTGTACTGCACGCATAATGACGTGTCAAAGATATTCTCTAGATAATATGCCACGTCATTTCACTTAAATTTAAAAAAGGAATTGAACCATTTTATTAAAAGAAAAAACAAAAAAAAGAGAAATCACCATTAACAGTTTAACACAGCTGCAGATTTCGACCAAAAAAAAAACAAAAAACAAAGTTGTAGATTGATGGAAAAAAAAATAGAACCAAATATCAAATTGGGTTTTGAAGGTTAATTAATCAAACTTGCTGCAAGTCTATAATTTTAAAAGCATTTTTTTTCTTTCTACTAATTCACAAACATACAACTCTAGAATTCCAACCCCTATATTCACCCCATTGTTACAGAGAAGGAATTGGGAGAAGAGGAAGCAAGGGATATGCCAACGATTTCAAGGGTTGAAGGAGGTGAATCCACATACGGCTTTCCCGGACATTAAATAGATTTCGATGTGAATTTTGAAGACGGTGAAAATCGGGACTTTTAATCTCCTTCCCCCTCCATTGAAGACTGACCTTAAGCTTGAAAATGAGAGAGATTGCACACAGATGTAATTCACGAATTGGTCATTCACTAGAACCGAACTTCAAATTGGGTAATCACACGAACAAAATTCCAGTTAGTCTAATGCTTGTGTTTTTAGGGTTTTTTGTTCCTTCAAAAATTGAATCGATTATGAAAAGCCATGTACCCAGAACGTTCAATTCAAGCAATTTCTCTTCAGAGTTCACCATAAAGCTGACCAATTTGTTGTAAGTACTCGGAATCGGAGAAGACTATTGGCGGCGAAGATGACTTCTCTATCGGTGGGTTCTTCGACCTTGAAGGTTTGTGAATTCTCCTCTTTTTTTTGTTTTATTTCTTTCTATTTAATTTAACGTATGCTCAAGAAAAAAATCTTGTAAGAAAAGCTTGCTTCAAAAATGGTGAGAGAGGAAGAAGAGGATTGATGAAAAAGGTAACAAGAGTCTCATAATAGAGGAGGAGGAAGGAGATTTTAGTTAGTTTGTTTTCATTATTAAATTTCCAAGTCACCTACCAATTTTATTATTTTACTCGTTCAATATGTTGTTACTTTCACGCGTCTTTTCACGTCAGCCAAGAGGTATTCAATAGGCTAGAATATACAAGTTCGGGTATTTAATAGGTCCGAATCAAAGGTGGAGTATTTAAATGACTAATTTGCACATGTTCAAGGGGTCGTATATGCTTTAAGCCTTTTATTTATTTGTCACGAATGAAATAGTCCAATAACTACATGACTAACTAGGTATAATCATATGCACAAGATTGTTCATGTGAACAATGGTCTAATTACTCTAAACCTTAAAACATAAAACCCTAACCCTTAAACCATTTAATGGTGAAATAGTCTCACCCTCTCTTTTTTTTGGATGAAGGGCACTGCCCATAAAAATTGAATCAGAGACATTTGGATATTATCCTTGAAGACTTAACTGTTTAATTAGATGTCTTGAAAGTGTGCAATTTCACCCTCTTCTAGATATACTATTAAGAATACTCTTTCCACATCTGAAAGTTGGGACTAAACATGCCTACTATATAAATTTTTGGGTTACTCCTCCTATTGCCAATTGGACTTATATACGCATAACCATTTATTATGGCCCACGAACTTTCACTCGCACATATATTAGGACTACAAGTCAAGATGAGAATTTTTGTCAATGCATTATAGTAACTAAATGGACTATATTTATTTTCTTTCATGTTTAGTTTTCATAAACAAGTCTTATTGTATAAATCTTAATACTAGTCTCCCTAATTCCCTATGGGATGAGATTCGATAGTCCCAATTTAATTCTTTGGTAGAGGTTGTAAAATTTGATCAATTGCTATATAATTCGATGGGATGCATTCTCATTCTCATTGGCTTTTATACACTGCCTTTGAGATGGATTTAGTCCCTATATTAATTTTAGTGTGCGTATTCTAACTAAATTCAGTTATTATTGTCACATAGCTGAATTTTCAGTTTTTCTTAGGTCTATCGGGCGTATCCCCTTTCCCTTGGGCAGGAGTACCTCATCTTAACCCCAAAATTTTACTGTAGCGGAGCTTCACTGGATCAATGATGATGATGACGACGACATTTTTTGTTAAAATTTTTATAGTTGAACTTCTAAAATTTTATAATAAATAATAACCCTAAGAAGATTAATTAAAAATAATAATAAGTTAGTATAAATGAAGATGAATCTAATCTTAACAATTAGAATTTTTATTTAAGAGAGTTTTTTCAACTCTACGTTTTTTTTTCACCACCACCCGAACTAAACCTTGTTGAATTGGTGATAGTTTGGCCAATTCAAATTGACATTTTAGTTTTAGTAACCGTTTATTAACACCGAATGGCCAGAATGTAAAATACAATGCATCATATTTCGACCATTAAATGATATTATCATTGCAATATACTCCAAATATGAATTGGTAGAGCCGTAGAGGTAGGTGACGCGGATGCTACCATTCAAATATGAATTTATTGATGTTTTATAGTGTGTCCATGGCACACACTAATAATTATTGATGTTTTCTTAAGTAGAAATTAAAAGGTATATTAATAATAGAGAGAAATAACACCCTTTTAAAAGTAAGTTAATAATTTATATATTTAGAAAAAGAGTTATGTGTGAATGGACGATCAGATGAGAATTAAGAATAAATCTCACTCGTTCATTCCAAAAAATCAATGTTCTTGATTAAACATTCATTAAAAAGGATAAAATGTGGCACGGACGAATTTTTTCCTGTATTATTCGCATATTTTCAATAAAATACGACACAGACGAATTTTTCCCGTATTTTTTGAAAAATTTAATTTTATAAGACGCGCCCAGTTTATTCATAAGAAATAGTGATTTGTTCATCAATATTTATCATTTGTTCATCAATACTAACTAATTGTGCATCGAGCTTTTGATAACATTGTTCATTGATTTCGAACATTTTTAATTTTTTGTTTTATTTTTTAACTTTATTTATGTGTATGTATACAATATTATCTAGTTTTTGATGCACATATAATTAGTTTCGATATACCAATATTTGCTCATTGATATAACCTTGTTTGTCCATTGATATACCATTATTTGTTCATTGATATACCATTATTTTTTCCTTTATATACTCTTTTTTGTTCATTGGTATACCATTGTTTGTTCATTAATATACTCTTTTTTGTTCATTGATCTAACTTTTGTTTGTCCATTGAAGTGCTTTAAGGCTAACTTGACAATACGAATGAAGTGCTCAATATAATACCAAAATAAGATAAGTTTGATGTAGAAACTTGAATGCAAAGGATAATAGATAAATAATCTGACTTTGCAATAATATGATGTATGCTAAGAGAACGAGATAGCAACAAATCGAAGAGGAGTGCTTGTGCCTTATTTAGATATTACAAATTGATGTTATTAATGAACAAATATGCATATAGCAATGAACAAATTGAGGTTTATTAGTGAACAAATATGCATCTAGTAATGAACAATTATATGAAAAAGGCAATGAACAAATATGCATAAACCAATGAACAAATTGATGTTACTAATGAACAAATATGCACAAACCGATGAACAAATATGCCAAAACCAATGAACAAATATTTTTCCCTTTTTATGAACAAAATCACAATGTTGATGAATATATTGCATGCAATTTTGATACACATTTGTTCATTTTTTATGTACAAACAATAGATTTTTGATGCACAAGCAATAGTTAATTTATGCACAAAATCACAGTTTTGATGAACAAAATCATAGTGTTGATGAACAAATCCACATTATTGATGAACAAATCCCCAATATTGATGAACAATCTGAGCAGACGTCCTATTTCCGTTTTTTAAAAATACGCGAATAATTCGCCAATAATTCGCTCATGCCGTTTTTTCCCCTTTTAAGTGAAATGATCAACGACTTTGATTTTTCTTCATCCAACGACTCTTGTTCTTTTTTATTTCGTACCTGTGGCGCCCATTCGCACCTGAACCGAACTCATATATTTATATTATTTTCCTCTTTCCAATTTACTTTCTTTTTCTAATGAAGGAAATTTAATAATTTTTAGTGTGTCCTCATAGACACACACTAGAAAAACCCTAAATAAAATCAATTTAGTTAATTCAACCTCCCTAATTAAATTCCCTATCTATAAAAAGGAAGGCACCTTCCTAAGGATTCTCCATTTATTTGAGGTTTCCAGGTTAAAGTCATTCCTTCTAAGTGAAAAAATGGACCATCTAATTACTCTTAGCAACTTAGGCTCTAATACCACTTTTTCTGATAGCCACCTCGTCTTCCCGTCGTTAATCCTGCTAGCTGCTTTGGTGGTTGCCATCCGAGGTTGGAGAAAGCACAGCCTTCTCCCTCCTTCTCCGATATCCCTCCCCGTGATTGGCCACCTCCACCTCCTCGGCCCTCTTGTCCATCAATCCTTCCAAAAGATCTCCCTCAAATACGGTCCATTGTTCTCACTCAAACTTGGCTCTTTAAAATGCGTCGTGGCCTCCTCACCCGACGTGGTGAGGGAGCTCCTCAAGGCGAACGAACTCACCTTTTCCTCCCGGAGACAATCCATAGCCATCAAGAGACTTACCCATGACTCCGCCTTAGCATTCGTACCCTACGGGCCCTATTGGAAGTTCATCAACAAGCTAGTGATGAACAACCTCTTAAACCCTAGGGCTTTGGCCCAATTTCTCCCGGTCCGTAACGAGGAGTTGTACCACTTTGTCAAAGTGTTGGAGCGTAGCTCTCTGCCTAGGAAGTCGACACCGAGTGTGGTTAATGTCACCCAGGAGCTCTTAAAGCTCGGCAACAACATAATCTCTCACATGATGTTTGGGATTAGGTGCTCTGACACTGAAGGGAGGGCGGATGAGGCCAGGGCCCTTGTGCGCGAGGTGACCCAAATTTTCGGAGAGTTCAATGTGGCGGATTTCATATGGTTAGGGAAGGGTCTAGATTGTTTGACGGGATATAATGGGAGGGTGGAGGATATATATAGGAGGTATGATTCCTTACTTGAGAGTATCATTACGGATAGAGAGGATTCGAGGAGGAAGAAGAGAGAGCTAGGAGATATTAATAATGATGACCATGTGAGAGATTTCCTTGATCTTCTGCTTGATGCCATGGAGGATGAGAGTTCGGAGATTAAGGTTACTAGAAAGATTATCAAGTCACTTATCATGGTACAATCAAATTAATAATACTCCACACGTACATTTTGTTACATTCCATTAATTTACTGTTTTGTTATCCACTTCCTATACTTTTAGTTTTAGGGTTTGGCTCCAAAAAAAGGGTTTAATCTCTACCTTTGATTGCATCCTCTATCCAATGTATGTAGGATTTCTTGACGGCGGCTACAGACACTTCTGCCATATCAATCGAATGGTCATTAGTGGAGCTCATAAACAATCCAAGGGTTCTACGCAAAGCCCAGGAGGAGATCGATCGAGTGGTGGGCAGAGACCGCCTCGTGCAGGAATCTGACGTTCAAAATCTGCCCTACATCCAAGCAATCATCAAGGAGACGTACAGGCTCCACCCGCCGGTGCCTTTGCTAATAAGACAGTCAACGCAGGATTGCACGGTCAATGGCTACTTCATCCCAGAGGACACCCTCCTTTTCGTCAACGTTTGGGGCATGGGCCGAGACCCAAAATGTTGGGAAAGCCCAATGGACTACCAGCCTGAGCGGTTCATGCAGCCCAATGGCGGTGGGCCAGCGGGGTTTATGGAGCTCAAGGGTCAGAATTATCAGTTGTTGCCGTTCGGGAGTGGGAGGAGAGGTTGCCCTGGAGTCAACTTGGCTTTGCAACTCGTCCCCACTGTGTTGGCTGCTATGGTTCAGTGCTTTGAGTGGAACCCGAGTAAGGGGGACATCAACGGCTTAGACCGTCTTGATGTGAGTGAACGGCCAGGAATGACTGCTCCCAGGGCCCATGACCTCATTACTTATGGTCCTCTGCCAAGGTTTGACTTGTCCAGGATCGTAGGGTAGACATTTATTTTGTGTTTATGCTGCGTTACGCTCTATACATGTGATCGTTTCTTTAAGCTGATTAAATAATCAAGTCGTGACACTGTGACAGTGCTAGTCTCACGACACTTTTGATTGTTCGTGGTAATCATTAGGTACGTGAAATTAGTACGTACTCGGTGTTTGTCTGTTAGGTTTCAAGAGTATGTATGCTATTAAGTATTTGTGTTCCCTTAGTTCGTTCTTGCATCCTTGCTTTGCCCTCTCTTAATTTTAAATCAATGATGAATCTAACATTGTCAATCTGATACCATGTTATAGTGCAAAGAATCAGAGAAAGCAAGTTGATCGAGAACAAAGGATTTAGGGAGAGTGATTTCGTTTTAGTGTACGTTCTTGAGATATATTGTGATAAAATTTGGTTTATAGTTCAACTACTTGGTATATTTATAGACTCACCCTTGTTAATAGGAAGGGTAATTTAAATTTTTTGACAGAAGCTCTCTTTTCCTCTGATTTTCTCATTCCAGGTTTTAGGGAATTTTTATATAAAAATAAATTGGCGCCGTCTATAGGAAACAAAGATCAAATCCATGTTCACCACACCAGATTCAATAGATGAGCCTGCTTGCGAGCCGCGAGCCAACAGTGAAACACCATGGAGCCGCCACGTACATCAAAAGTCGCCGTTCTAAGGCAACGGAAGCCAACCGCGAGCGAACCAAGCCTTTTCAATGACAAACTACATGGATTCAGACCAACGCAAATTGAATGCGACAAAATAGAGCTTTTAACATATTTACAAAATTACCATTAAAAGTAAAGCATTGGAACACGCATGTCAGATTTTTTAAAATGTACCCATTTTTAATCTTGTCCGTCCATCTCACCGATCTAACGTCCCATATTTATTTTCATTTTTCATTTTAAGCCACATTTTCACTCGAACCAACCTATGAGGTTTTGGATTAAGAGAAATTGGCCTCTTGTGAGTGTATCCTGTTGGATTTGAATCAAATGAAAATGGGGCTTATCATGAAAACTAGAAATGAATCTGGACAATCCGAACACTAGAAATGAATCTAGGTCATCCGATTAAAAAATAATAATAAAAAAAACTATTTTATTTTTTTAAGTCTTTTTACGTATGTAGAATGATATAAATTGAGTATGAACATAAAGTCATAAAACGTGAACATGTTACACTAATATGTGAATGTACCAATATTATATTATTATTGTTATATTTTTGTTATTTTTTAATTTTTTTGTCAATTTTTTTTAAGCCATTTAACGCTTATATGATGATTTAATCGAACGTGAACATATGACCATAAAACATGAACAAACAGTACTAATATGTGAACACACTTGTAATATATGTGAACATATTATAAAATCTCTGAACTGTTAAAGATGATAATATGTGAACATGTCTTATAATGAGTTTGGTTCAAATGAAACAAAATTTTATCCTGAAAAATGAAAAGAAATGCACTTTTTCTAGTTCATAGTACACTTTTCCTACTTCAGAGTGCACTTTTTCGCATTTGCATTTTTCATACTTTGTAGTGCACTTTTCGTATTTTTTGTCGTACACTGTTCGGATTTCACTTTTTGTATTTTGTAATGCATTTTTCGTACTTTGTAGTGCACTTTTCATTTTTCAAGATAAGAGTTTTTTTCATTTGAATCAAACTCGTCTTATAATAGTGTGAACATATGCATAAAATATGTGAACGTAACGTAAAATAATCAAAAGTCGTGTTTTTAGAAAAAACAAGCGAAAATAAGAAAATTATTTTATTTTATTTATATTTTTGTCAAAATTACCATTTTGTCCTTATCCATTCATTTCTTTAATCCAAGGGTCCCCATTTGTTTCTAGTTTTCATGATAAGGCTCATTCCCATGTGAATCAACCTCGTATCTTGTTTGTCTACACATTTAAGTGAACTATGTGTGCATCAAAATGAACTATGTGTAAATCAAAACAACTAAAAAGTGTATCATATTTGCATGTGCATCAAAACTGATTGTGTGCGCAACAAAATTGACCCTATAATTTTGAGCATCAAAACTATGTGCATACACATATGTTCAGGGGTGGATTTAGGAGGTGCTGGCGGGGCGGCCTCCCCCACATCGGGCCAGATGAATGAAAAGTTTTACATAAAGTTGTACAAAGTGGGAAGCGTGGGGGTGGAATTGGGAAGAGCCGATAATATTAAGATGTTCAAAGTTTCACCCCCTTCCAAATAATCCTTGATCCGCCCCTGCATATGTTTGTACATCAAAACCAAATGAATGTGCATCAAAATAACCCGAAAAGTGTATATTATTTACGTGTGTGCATCAAAATAATCAAAAAATGCATCATATATTAAGCATGTGCATTGAAAACTCACAGTATGTGCATCAAAAGTACCTAACTATGAGTGAAATTTATGCACTTCGTCATTCATACACATAATTAAGGTTAAAAATTCAAAATAAAAAGTTCAAAATTAATGCACAATGTGCATAAAAAATCGATGCGCGAACAACTAGTTTAGAAACGCAGAGTTAGTTTTGATGTACATTCCCCTCTTTAATAAAAACCTATTTGAAGCATCAATCTTTTTGAGGGTGATAGCTTGCATATAGGAGTAGTTTAGATGCATGTTTTATATATGTTTTGGTTGGGTTTAGATTAGTTTTTATGTAGTTTTTAGGTTTTTGTGTTGTCGGGTATTATGCGCTGGTTTGCTCGGTTTTACAGGTTTTTAGGTTCAGGAGCAACAGCGGGGCGAGTGCAGATGGATCATGGTGGTGGTGGACGAGTCAAGCAAGCTAAGGAAGCTAGGACATGCTAGGAGAAGCTAAGACAAGAAAGAACCAAGCCAAAGACAAACCAAGTGCTCGGGATCGATCCCGAGCAATCGAGCCCGCGCAATCTCAACTGAGTGCTAATTGCGCGGGGAGGACAAAGCGCGGCCGCGCAATGCAGGCCGATGCCGCGCAATTTGGCGTTTCTCACGGACGCAAGTTTGGGCCAAAGATTGGTTTTGGGCTTTGATATGTTGATGTTTGGGCTTATGAATCCGAGTTGTATGGTTCATTATATCTTATGAGGGTTGTTTTTAGTAGACATATAAATACTTTATGTTAGTTTTATTTTTGATAACTTTTTGATCAACTTTGGAGGCTAGGGTTTCTTTGGAAAGAGTTTTCTCAAAGGAGCAATCTTTGAACCTCTTGTAAGTTTGATTTTATTTTAATTATGCATTGATAAATCTATTGTGTTTGACTAGTTATTGAAATCATAGATTGCATAATATTGTGAGGTTTGATTGATTCTCATCAACTTGAATAGGTTTTATTCCCTGTGCTTAATTGAATCAGAATTATTCTAGGGTTTTGTTAGATTAGCTACCTAATAGAATTTCTAGGTTAATTTACAATTAATCTGATCAAGTCCCGTTTGGGATCGATTAGATAAAGTAGCAACTATAATTGTTTGGACCCGTTCGGGATATTCAGTTATAGAGAGAATAAACCACAGATAACATGATTAGCTGTTTGCGTTGAGTATTTGTTTCTATCGATACTTTAGACTTAAAGCTGTCGTTTAATTGAATCTAGGCGTTGTCCTAGGTTATTAGATGATTAGGGTTGTTCAGACTGTTAGCTCTTTCAACTAATTATAAAGTTTTGGATAATAATCCACGATAGATTATTCAAAGGAATTGAGAATCAGGAGAATCGATGATCAATAAGCATATCTATGATGGATTTAACTAGTTGAACACGCTTGTCTCTTAATTGATTAAAACCATCTTTTGTATTCTTAATTAGATAGTTCTATTTTGCATAGTAGTTTAGAATTTATAATCACAAACCCCCCAAATTCGTTACTTGGCACATAAGTAAGAGCATAAATACACAAGTCTCTGTGGGATCGACCCTTACTTGCCGCTCTACTGAGTTGGTTGAGTTAGGTTTCTTTGATAGGTATTAACGACCACCGAAAATACCTCATCAGAGGGACGAGTGAGATTCATTCTTATTAATTTCTCGAATAAATGGTTGTTCCCACGTAATCCTGATCCATAAAATATTTCATGAAAATAACTATTAGGTAATTTCATATTGTTACCCTCGAGTTTTTGGTTTTTCGTATGGTGTCCTGAATTTTTTTATATTCTAGATGGTACCTCTAATTCTTGCAAAAGTTCGACAGGTGCCCTTACTTGTGAATTTTTGTTATTTTATAACTAAATTAGTTATTTTCTAATAAAAATGTATATTTTTAATAAGTTAGAATAAAATTCTAATTTAGAAAAAATAAGATAAATCTAAAACAAAGCCCCATAAAAATATTAGTATAAATATATTACATAATTAGAACTTATCTAGTAGATTTTATGTTCTATTATTTTTTACTTCTTGAATGATAGTAAAATAGTATATAATTTATTAGTTTAAAAATAGTAAATGAACATTCTACATATATATAATTAGATATTTTTAATAATTTAAATTCCTATACTTGACAAATTTTAATTAAATAATTGGCTTTATAAGATGAAAGTTTTATTAATTTCTTAAAAATTTTCACAATTACTACAATATATTACATGAATTTTTTTTAGTTTTTAATATATTTATTTTAATACAAATATTGTTATATTTTTGGTTTTAACTCAATTTTTTTATTATACAACATAAAATCTACTTGACAAATATTTATTTAATATACTTAATTTAATATTTTTATATAATTTCTTTTTACATGCTATATTTTAATTTAATTAAATATTAAAATATTTTTTCATTACAAAGCATGATACTTTTGTAATTAACTAACGATATTCATAAGTAAGGGCAGGGCATGAGCCGAACTTTTGCAAAAGTTCGGGGGTACCACTCGAAATAAGTTTTTTTAGTGTACCATCCGAAAAAACCAAAAACTCGAGGGTACCAAGCGGAATTTTCCCAAATAATAATGTAGCCTTTTTTGGTAGAAGGAGAGGCAATATTCTCCGCTACCTCAAGGGAAATTTTATTAATAATAAAAGCGGACTAAGTAGTAATCAAGCGGGGGATAGCCCGACCCCTTACATCATCAAGAAGCTGTAAATAAACCCGCTCAGGCGGGGCATGCAAAACATGAAAACCGTTAGAATAATTGAACGCACTAGACGCTAGGTGATCCACTATCGAATTCGCCTTTCGATACACATGACGGAATCCGATTAACCAATTCTTACTAAAAAAGCATTGGCATTGCATAACTAGGATGCACAACGGATGACTCTTATTGATTTTAGAATTAACCAAATTAATAAGTAACATATAACTACCTCTAAGATGACCTACTTGAATCCATGCTCCCACACAAGCTTAATTTCCCGTCAAGCCCTCCCAAAGCTCTGGCATCTGGACTGAGAAAATTTCAATATTGTGAAAAGAACCTCTGACCCCTAATTTTTAATATTCCGGCTATAAATCCCGCAAGAATAAAATTGTGAAACATTACCCTTCCATAACCATTGCCCACTGCTATCTCTCATGATTCCCTGCAACAGATCCGTCTTCTCAAACCGACCCATCCGTGTTGATTTTTATCCATCCTTCCTCGGGGTGACACCACACGATTTCCTGTACAAACTTATTGACCAAGTTTGGAGAAATATTGAATTTACATGCAGCTCGGTAGTATTCAGTCGTTGACGCCCTACACTTCTTGCAAAATGTGGAACTCCCTCCAAAATGTTGTCACGCTCAAGGGGAACTAGCATGCATTATATTGATTAAAATACTTGTCATTTTATTATGGGTTTGTCATCATCAAAAAGGGGGAAATTATTAAGTCGGTGTTAGGAACTCACATTCATTAACACTGGAACAATGTCCTCATTTTTCATAATGACAAACGCCATAGGAACTTAACGCTCATTGCCAAATATTTCTTAGTTTAACAGGTTGTGTGTCGCCGAGCAAAAACACAAAGAAACAAGTTCCCAAGGATAAGGGAACTCGATAAAGACGCGACGAACCTCAGAAGTGAACCAAAGTTCCTAAGGAGTAGGGAACTCAGTGAACCAAAGTTCCCATGAGAAGGGAACTAGATGAGAAGAACAGGATTCCCTCAAGTCAAGAGAGTTTCCAAGGCAAGGGAACCAAGAAAACGAGAGTTCCCTTTGGATGGGAACTGGCGCATGTGTGAAAGCGATATATCAACACATTTTTAGGGATCCTATCTTTACCGGACAAAAGAGCTTCTCAGGCTTCAGGCGGCTTCAAACAGTGCAACAGGTTGAAGACGACCATCCAACGGTTCGATCTGATCCAAGAGTTGACGAGGTTCGAATTCATATCAGAGTTACATGTCAACATTAAGGATCGGACTTGGAGGGAAAGGCAAAAGGGCATTTAGGAGAAATGCTTCAAATGGATAAGGGTTGCACATCACGCCTATTTTGCTCGATACTTTTCACAACCCTGAAATTGCCAAACACAAAGAGTGAGAGCTAAGAGCAAATAGGGGAAGATCACTGCTTTGGTGAAAAGTCCCTGACGACGAGCTAATCTCGAAAACGATGAAAAAGAAAGAAAGAGTTCCTAGGTCTAGGGGAACTCAGTTGCAGCGACAAAGGTCGGAAGGTTTGAGTTTTTCCTTTTGCTTTGATTGTGAGCATTCACTAGTGTTAGGGTTGAGAGAATACAATAATATTGCCTAGGGAGAGAGTCCTTATAGGAACAGAAAAGTTTGTATTCGGCCTTGTAACATGAAGAGAACTCGTTCGAAAATCCTCCAAGCGGAGGTAGAGGTTTACTTACACGATTAGTTGATTGTTGTGGGGTTCCTCTATAAAGAGCTGTCTCAATTTGTTTTATTTACCTGCACGTTTATTTATTCCGTTGCGTGTGGGAACTGTCCGATACAGTTCCCATAACCGTTTCAACTAACCTTCGATTCAACAGGCTTAAATAACCTCCTTGAATTGGGAAATAAAAGATCCTTTCCATTACCATTTCGGTCAGTGTTGATTTGTTGGTCGTCGGTTCAGGCGGCATCGCCGCTCAGAGTCTTTTGCTCCTTGTCGGTTTTCGCTTTGATCTTTACCGTTTAGTTTTTCTAGCCACCATCATCCATTCCCCGTATAAACCATGACCCGCCTCATCATTACTCCGGGAATCCTCGACTCTCGAGACAGGACATGTCTGATCTCCTAATTCTCCCGGAGGGGATTGGCTTGTCTCGTGTTCTTTAGACTGATCTTTGCTTGAAACAAGGTCCACAGTCGAGCGAGTCGTGCAACTCATTTTGATATGCCCAAATTCACCACAGTGGAAACATATCGTGTGTATTGCCTCGTATTCAATCAGAAATCGATTGCCATTTATACTGATCGATCCCTTTAACGGGCGTTCTAGATCGACCTCCACGCAAATTCTCGCAAATTTTCCTCTATTGGTATACATGGTCTTCGATTCAACCGGCCGTCCCACACCCGCCGCAATTTGGAGAAGGATTTTTTCTTCGTACAACGTTATCTGCAGCCCCGATAATCTGATCCACACCGGAGCGGTATGGATGGGGTTTGTTGTGCGGAATCAAGGGGACCAGCTCCGAATTGACAGGCACCTGCCAAAAACCGTCCATGGGCCTCTGGTAAGTGCCATGGAGTCCTCCTTGCTTCCAAACATGACCAGAAAGCAGCCATGATTCGAGTCGATAATTTAAAACCGATGTGTCGTTTTGCACATATCTTTGATCGATCTTCTTTTCCATGACATGAAACGCAATTGGCGATCCCAACAACTTGACTACCACCAAGCAGGTCCAAACCGAGGCCAACGCTTCCATAACATCCTCTACAATAGTCACGACTAGATCACTATTTGCACCCCCCGGAAAAGAGACAGACACCTTATTCCTCATCTAATATCGTTTCCTGTTGGAAGGCACGTACTCCCCAGTCCACAACAACTTCTTTCCACGAGATTCTTTGGTCAGGAGGATCTCCTGTGGCCGACCACCATTCAAACCATCCACTTGCATTCCGTCGTTCATAGCCTGTTGATTTTCCGGTGCGAAAACCGGATTCGAAACCACGTTCATAAAAAGTCCGTTCAACTAAAAAAAAAGCGTATTTCTCTAGTAATTTCTGTGATTCATTAGGTTGTTTTTAATGTATCTTCTCCCCCATGGCTCTTTTAGTCATTTAATAGGATATGGTTTTCCATCTTTTCTGGAATGCTAATTTAAGCATCGGACATAAATTAGAAGGACAAATTCCTCATGTTCAGAAGACATTAATCGTTTTCCCTTCAAGATTCAAAGTAGAGGGACCAAAATTTACCTCTACCACTCATAGTACGTACCAACAGTGGCAATAGCTTAAGTTTGAATCGACACACATACCCGACACCAATTCATTCATTCTTTAATTACTCACCTATCGCAACCAATTCATATATCAGGCATTGATGATCCATGGCTCCCTGCCACAGCAGAGAGAGGCAGGTTAATACATTTACAAGTAGAATGAGGCCTAATTTTACTATGGTAAAAGTAAAAACCATTAAATTACAAAACAACTAGTCTTATTTTATAGACTTGTTTTATTATTTATTGTATTTTTTAAATTTTGATCAAATTGATATAGTTAAGAATATTTTTAAAAAAACTATATCTTATCTAAAAAACTATCATTACAAAAAATAATTTTTAAAAATTGATATAGGCAAGAATATTTTTAAGAACTGTACATATCTTATGGAATAAACTATCTTATCTAAAAATAAAACTAATATATTTGTTTTGTTTAATATATAAATACAATTAATTAAAAATAATACAATTAATTAAATTCCATCCAATCAGATTAATTTAAAAAAGATGATTACGTGATTCAATGTGAGGCCATTTTATATATTATTTTGACATCCATTTTAATATATAGTAACGATAATGATATCAAAACAAATCTAAATCATATAAAATATAAAATAGTCCCATGAAAAACTTGCGTGCCTAGAGTAGATATATTTTTGCACAAGCTGGGAAACTACAGTTTTTTTTTTCGGTTAAATGTAATTATTTGAATGTATAATATCAATGGGCCTGGGCTTTATTAAACTCATGGAGGCCCTCCTTCAATTGGAGAGGCCTGTATATGGCCCCATGCTCGAGCGATCATTCAATTAAATTTGAGCACATTATAGTGTTACCACTTACCAGGCATCCGCATTACTACTCGGCCAGACCGGCCTGCAGGCTTACTGATTCTCAATTATCATTTGGCGGATGCAGACATTTATGGAGGGGGTAAGGGTGAGTGGCAACATTAATTTAGTTTGAGAGTGAATTTTCTTACTGTATTTTCTCATAAGAGATGCAAACATTTTTATAAATATTTTAATTTAACGATCCAACACTGTGAGCTGAAAATATTTAATAATTACCTATTTTTTACTAAAAATATATTTTTAATTATTATGCTATCTTTTATTTAAATATAATATATATTATGGTAAACTTTTATCTTTTTTATTATGGCAATTAAATTGTTATAGTGAAAGATTTCATATCTTAGTCGAAAGATAGAATTTCTGCATGGATTGGGGAGTAAAAATATCGCTTGCTTTGGTGACAATGCAAATAGCGGACAACCCTAGGGGAGGATTTTCAACCTCTACTTCCTTTCTTCCCCAATAAATATATGTCTTCACCATTTATTCTAGGCATCTTGTTGAGGTTGATATTCGCTCAGCTCGCGATCGCTAGCAAGTCTTATCTTTTATCTCGACGTTTAATCGATAAACTGCTCTTTTGACATAGACATCGGAGGTAGATTAGGGGGATCTCGTCCCCTGAGTCCTTTCTTTTACATGTTCTAGGTTGAAAAAGGAGTTTGGAACGGAAGATCAAAGGGCGAGTCAAGAAGAGCATTCAATTAGGACATAAAGTCAAATTTTTGTGCACTAATACTAAGCATTGATTAATTAATGATATCTTACTTATGTTTTCCTTTAGAAATTCGAGATTGGGAGACTGAACCACATTTTCAAGGAAATTAAAAAGATGGTGGACCATGTTCCATAGATGACCATCCCTATATCACCACAACCCATGTTTTAAAATTATCTATAAGATTTTTTCAAATTAGTTTGTAAAACTAAAATTATTCTAATATATATTGTACTATGAATCAAGGTTATCAGGATTCTGATCCGATTATACGATTTTAACGATCCTACGATCTATAACACCCGAAACGATACACAATCCTAATTAAGTAGGATCTTAAATGATTTAGAATACAATCTCACTCCGATTCTGAATTTACATACGATTTTAACGATCCTACAAACAATTCTTACGATCTTATAAAATGACAATTATGACTATATATTATTAATCATTTTAAGATTAACGTCTAATTTCCACTGAAATAGTAGACTAGACCATCTACAACATTTTTAATAATCAAATTAATAATATTTATCATTTCTTTACTTCATATGTATCAAAATATACAATCTATTATGTTATCCTTGTATACTTTTAGTTATAATATAGGATCTTACGATTCAGCGATCCGATCTTAAAATCCGATCCAAAAAAGCCTCAACGATCCAACATAGAATACCAATCCTAATAAACTTGCTACGCATGCATTATACGTTCAAAAAACCGAACCCTTGTAAAATTACAGTTAGGATCTTCTACTCCATTAATATGGTTGGCCACATCGTTTACATAAAAGCAGCGATGAAGGTACGTACATACTCCATCAAAAATTGATGAACGTACGTACTATTTAGGTGAAAATTTAGTAGGACTAGTCGACCCATGTCAGCTACCTATAGGACTAGTACATACTACCCAAAACCAATCAAAAGGCAAGCATGCAGATTCCAGCAGATTACCAACTACTTATATTTAGTAGGAGTATTTATTATTTCATATATCATTCCCGTACTAATTACTTTGAATCAATAACAATACGAACTTTAAAAATACCAAACCGTATATAAACTATGACAATCTATGTATATATATAAAAGATGCAAGGAATAAGGCCACCACGTTGCGCCATCTAGGATTTTCCTACATGTCGTTCCCACGTTAAGCCACCTAGGATTTCGCCACATAGGATTTTTTATTTTGGAAATTTATAGATGTTGATATTATTGTAAGATAATATAGAAATAAGATAAATTAATCCAGGAGATATTCTATCTAAAATTAAGATGCTATCTATTATATATTAGGAACTAGGATAGATCTAAAATATATTATCTAAAATTAAAATAATTTATAATACATTAGATATCATATATTAAGATAGATATATTAATTTCTTTTTTTTCAATTAAATTTCTATCTATTTATATGAAAAAATTAAATTCGAATTTTATTTAAAATTAAAGAAAATTATTTTATCTTTATTTTTTTATCTATTTATGTAAAATATTTATCTTAAATAAAATTTTGATAAAAATAGAACTTTCAATCTGGATAATTACTTCCCTAAATTGACTTTTGATGATAAAAAAAAATTACGTTACCTTTTCCTTAATTTTATTTTTGAATTATTCATGTAAATATAAATGATTTTCTTATCATTAAAAATTCATTCTTTATTTATATTTTTTCATCGTTTCCTATCAAGTATATTTTTAATTTTTATTCAATTTTTTTAAAAGAATTGAATTTGATAAAAAAAAAAGAATTTAGATTATTTTTACTGTTTTATATTTTTTGTAAAAGATTTTTAAAATTAAATGATTCTAATTCAAATTATTTTTATTTATATTTTTCCATAAATAAGTTATAATTAAGTCATCAAAATTATAGTGGGCTCACCTTAATAATTTTGGCCCCGTTTCACATGACACCAATTGTAAAATTTTACATAAATGTTTTTCTAATAAATAATTTTTTTATATTAAATTAAAACTATATTCATTAAATAAATTATGTATTAAATTCATGTAGTCGTGCATGGCACGACGGGTATAACTAGTATTAATCTAAAATAATATGAAATTATTTTCCTGTATTTTTTCTGATGAAAATGTTGGCATGGCTATCGGTAAACTCATGTGGTACTTTAAAATTTTACTATTTTTTTCCTTGATGTCATGTCATCTAAATCATAATAATCACTAAAAACAAAAACAAAAATTAAAGTAAACTCTAGGTTTAAACCTGCAACCCAAAAAAAATTAATCACCAATCACGTAATCTAATTAAATCAACCAAAAAAATTAAGCTCCATCAAAACCTGCAATTACAAACTTGCAACCACAAAGAACGATGAACGATGTCGAAGCTCTAGCCCACACCATTCGAACCTACAATGATGTCGAAGTACCGAACTGCACAGAGAAATCGGCGACGTCGAAGCTCCTACCTACACGAGCTATGGAATGCGAGAATAGGCTTTAGTTGTTTGGATTTGTTAATTTTCTGGTGTTTGGTAGATTGGATGGGTGTGAATTGTGTTTACATATTGGATTTGTGATTTTTTTTAATTATAAATTTAGGGTTTTTAAATTAAGGGTTTTACTTGGATTTGCAAATGTATGAATTATGTAAATTGGGTGAATTCTTTGGTTAATTCTGATGAATTATAAGAGTATTTTGAGCCATAGACCAAAATTTGGTCATCAAGAAAGAGAAGCATTAAAATAAGAATAATAGAGAGATTGTATAAATATGGGGAGGAGAGATATTATTGCCCTGTTCATTGTAATGACCACCCCTCACATTTGGGCATTGAATATAAACATGCCAAGTGTGTTGCGAAAGGAGGAGAAAATATTAAAAAACATGGTACGTAGGGTAAGGGAAAATGTAGGAGAGAGATTATGATGACCAAAACTAATTGGGCAATTTGAAAATTTAATTTATGTTTGGGCATAAATTTGGTCATAAAATAAGGTGGAAGAGAGAGATATTATTTTATAATTTGATAACCAAATCAAAATGGTCAACCATTACACATGCTCTAAGCATTCTTTTTATGAAATTTTATCAATTGATGATTCATTAACCCTTTTTCTCCGCGACTTGGAACTCGAGGCTTTCGAGTCCCCAATCTTCCATCTCTCTAGTGGTCGCGAGGGTTGGAGTTTCGATGCCCTGGAATGGTGTCATCATCCTCAAATGGTGCGGGCTGGAGTTTTTTATTTTTTCCTTCATTGTTCTTCGTGGTTGCGGGTTTTTTGTGGTTGAATGATTTAATTTTGAATGATTTAATGGTGGTCGAATGGAGTTTAATTTTTTGAATGGCACCCTCGAATGGTTTGCCGCCTTTGTTCTAACATATTGGGTGTAGTTTTTTTTTTCTTTTTGTTGATTTTTTTTTTTTTTTGCTCTCGCGCCTGGTTCACCCTTACGGGCTACGTCCAGACCGGGGTACTGAATGGGATTACGGCAGACCCCTCCCAACGACATTGCGGGGAATCGAACACAGGGTTCGTCCTACCAAGCGTAGCCCCAACGCCACTACGCCAATGCACCGTTGGTTCTTTTTGTTGATTATTAGTATGAACAAGATGACATGACATTAAAAAAAAAGATAAAAAAAAAGAGGTGTAAAATTTTTAAGTGCCACATGAGTTTTTTGATTGCGATGTCATCATTTTCACCGGAAAAAGTACCGGAAAATAATTTCGTAATATTTTAGGTTAATATTGTCATAGATTGTATACGATTTGGTGATTTTAAAAGTTTATTATTGGTTCAAAGTGAATACTTGATATTATTTAGAGTCATTTTTCCTTCTTTTTTTTAAAACCAATCTGATTGGTTGAAATTTAATTGGTATTTTTATTGATTAAAAATAAGTGTAGATCCCACATATAATAAAATTATTATTTATATTCATGTGAAATATTCTATAAGATCTGGAATTGGGGATTTTTGGCAAAATAACCATTAAATAAAAAATATCCAATTCTACAAATTTGAAATTTTTCCAAGATTATAAAAAATATATGAAATATTTTATAATATTTAAATTTAACAATCTTCCACATATATATACATATATGTCATTGTTCATAAGTATAATGTCATTGTTCATAAGTATAACTATAAAAGAAAAAAATTATCCAATTCTAACAAATATTTCATTATTTGAAATTTTTTCTCCAAAATAACTATGAAATAATAATAAAAAAATCTAATCTATCTATCTATCATCATTACTATATACTAGAGCGGAGGTTGAAAAAATATTAAATAACACATGGTACTAAATTTGGCATTTTTTGGCAAAATAACCATATATATACATGTCATTTTTCAAAAGTGTAACTATAAAAGAAAAAATATTATCCAAATCTAAGAAATATTTCGTTTGTTTAAAAGTTTTTCTCCACAATAAATATGAAATAATAACAAAAATCTAATCTATCTATCTATTATCATTACTATATAATAAAGTGGAGGTTAAAAATATATTAAATAACACATGCTACTAATTGCAACCCCACATATAATAAAATTAATAATTATATTCATGTGAAATATACTATAAGGTCTAGATTTGGCAATTTTTGACAAAATAACCATTATATAAAAAATATCTAATTCTACAAATTTGTAATTTTTTCCACGATTATAATAAATATATGAAATATTTATAATAATTTAAATTTAACAATCTTCCATATATATATATATATAGATTTGTCATTGTTTAAAAGCATAACTATAAAAGAAAAAAAATTATCCAATTCTAAGAAATATTTCATTGTTTGAAATTTTTTCTCCAAAATAACTATGAAATAATAAAAAAATATAATCTATCTATCTATTTATTACTATATACTAAAGCAATAACAAATTATGTCACCATATTGGGCCACATCACCCTTTGATATAATAATTTAATTTTTTTTACCATATTAAAATCCCAAAAAATATTAGTAAGAAAATAACATGTCCCTTACAAGATTGAAAAATATTCACATCACTCAATATTAAAATAAATATCCGCGGTTGCAGGGAAGCCTGCAACCGCGGACCTGTAGCTGAGATCGTGTCCTCTCAGGAGAAGAATCGCGACCATGACCCGCGTGGGCAATCGCGGATACCCGTATTCTCCAGCGCTGGGATTTCGGGATTAGAAAATGCATGTAAATAGGGCACTCTGCTTCCCATGCACGTGGTTTTGATGAGGCCCTTAGATTTTTATTTGTCATTCAACTCATTAGTTCAGTCCTTAAGATCATGTCATTCATGTTTATTTACAATAAAAGTCAGTTCTTCTGCATTAGTTTGAGTCTTGCATAAAAAAATATATAAGCGCAATGTTAGTTCATCGCACTAACGGACTTCTACATATGCGAGTATGTAGAGAAGCAAAGGATCCCATGATATTCACTCATGGATGTACAAATATACGAATATAGGAAAACGCGCGTAAGGGGAACTCGTCGACTAATCCGCATGGCCGCTTCGTGTAGGACCTATAGTATCTTACGTCTTAGTTGCGTTCTAACGTAACTAATACCTAAGTGGGGCATTTGTGAGCGGGTAAAATTAATCGTCATTATTATTGTCGCTATCTTCCGCCATAAAGGTATTTTATTTATTATTCTTTTTCTATCTTTAAGTATTTTAAAATAAAATTAAATATGATGGTTATTCGTTATGATGGGGAATTCTATCTTAGTCGAAAGATAGAATTTTCGCTTGTTGTGGGAAGTAAGAAATCGCTTGCTTGGGTGACAAGGCACCATTGGCCGGCCCTAGGGGGTAGAATTTTCGGCCTCCCTTCCCTCTCTTTTCCATTATAAATACATGTCATCGCCATGTATGATGAGCGCCTCATATTCGCTAAGCTCGCACGCAAGTCTTGTCCTTTACCTCGACGTTCAATCGACAATTGCTCTTTTGACTTAGGCATGAAGGTGGATTAGGGGGTCCCCCTTTGTCCATTGTTTTGTAGGTTCTAGGTTAAAGAACTCTTGGAACGGAAGGTGAAGAAGAGAGTAATCAATCAGTGCATTGAAGACGAATTTTTGTGCACTAAACAGTTGGCGCCGTCTGTGAGAAACCAGTACTCGATCCACACAATTATGGTGTTGGAATCGATCCCAGAAGATCAAGTAGTGGTTTTTGTAACCCTGGGGTAACCACACGAAGCAAAATCGAGCGCGGTGCCCTTAACGAGCAGGTCTGCGATCGCAGAACGGAGACCCACGACCGCAGACCAGAGATCCGCGACTGCGGACCCACATCCCGCAATCACGGAATAGAGGGCGATCGCGCGAAATCTGAGATTCACCCAAAGGATTGAACCCTAGTGCGTATTGATCAAGCAAATTCCGATATTCGCTCAGAAGATCAGACCTTAGCACGAACCGAGCAAGGCACCTTACACGAAGACGATTTGAACTGTGATCCGACCCCTCTTGGTGTTCGACTATGGCGCGGTCTGCTGTGAGTTATTATGGTTGAAATCTCTATTGTTCTCTCTTGGTGTTCGACTTACTTCTCCTATGAGGCTCTTTTGTGATAGTTAGGTAGCTTTACATATTGCTGCCAACTTAGTTTTAATGATCGTACGAAGCATATTGAGGTGAACTGTTATTTCATTCGGGATCTCATTAAGCCAAGCGTCATTCATGCAACTCATATTCGGACTCATTTTCAACAGAATGACATTCTTACCTATGTTGTTAGATGTCAACAGTTTTAGTTTTTTTTGACAAATTGGACCGAGATTTTCATGCTCCAACTTGAGAGAGAGCATTGAATTATATTATTGTACTTATTGTTGTATTTTATGTATAGAGAAAATAAAATATTATTGAGGCCGAAGTCGCTCTAATTTGCCTATATACTTTTAGGTAAATAAATAAAAGTTAGATTTTCAGCCTCAGATTAATTCTTCAATACGATTCAAGATGATTGCATAAATCATAGAATTTGCCTAACTGAAAAATTGGGGATCATATGGATAGGAGGGTGAATTCGAGGTACATGACACATTAATACTTGAAAATATATGTATTTAATTAAATCCTACACAAATACACAATGTTTAACCGAAGATACAATAAAATAAATTTTAAAAGTCACATAATACATATTAGAACTAATAAAACTTTTCTACCAAAAAGAAAAAAGAACTAATAAAACTTAATATATATTGCAAGGTACTCCAAACGATACCCTAATTAGTTATAATTAATTTAAGGGAATTGATCGATCACATCTTCAGTCTCCAGTCCACTAATTAATAATAAAAGCCCTTACAAACACTTAACTAGCTACCTAGGCACCTAGCTAGCAAGAAGATGTGAAGGAGCTTATAACTTTATTTAAATAGAAACTTAATTTATTCGTAATCTAATAATTAGCACCAAATAGCAAGCTAGTTAGTTATCATTTCAGGGTCTGGACAATGCTGAGCAATGCAGTTGTAGAGGTACCATCAACTCCACAAGCCTTGTGCGCCTCCTCCTTGATCCTCGCCACACCCTTCTTGAGCACCTCGTCCTTCATGAGGCGCTCCACCTTGTTCGCAATCTCAGCGGCTGTCACGAGCTTGTCCGCGCCCCATCCATCCCAGATCCCTAGCCCAACCTTGTTGACCGTCCATGCATTCTCCCTCTGGTCCCCTCCAAGCGGCCAAGCGAGAACCGGCACTCCGTGTCGTGCGGCCTCCAGCATCGAGCTCCATCCGCTGTGGCTTAGGAATCCACCCACCGCACGATGCCCTAAAATCTCATCCTGTCTCACCCAGTTCCTTACTAGCTTCCCCTTCCCATCACCCGACGTCACCAACGCCTGGTACAACTCTCGCCCTAGCAACTCTTCTAACCCATCCTTCTCTTCCACATCCACAATAGTAGATTTCACCACCCAAAGGAACCTACATCCGCTCCTCTTTAACCCCATCCCGAGCTCTCGTATCTGGTCTCTTGGCATTGCAGTCCTGCTTCCAAATGCCACATAGATCACGGAATCATCAGGCTGACCATCAAGCCATGTCAACGTCTCGTCGACCTTGGATGCCTCTTGGTCTGGCCTCTTCCTGGCCGCATGGAGAGGGGCAAAAGGGAAGAGAGGAGGGAGGCCTTGGACAACCTTTCCTCCTCTCATAGCGGCCAATGCATCCGGTTCGAACGCCTCGAACGTGTTCAAAACGATCCCCTTGGAGAGATGCAAGTGGCGGGCATTCGACACAACGAGATCATTGAAAATGTGGTCCGGGTTGAAGTACGGAGGAGGGAGGTTCTCTCTCGGGACCGAGCCGACCCCTGGAATCTCCACGGCCGCTGCCACCTCACCACTTGGTGAGGTGGCGGCGTGCATGTGAGGAAGCCAAGCCATGATGGAGAAGAATCTGGCCGAGACGGGGACGATGGTATAGTTGGGGATGGAGACAGGGAGGGTAGTGTTGACTCCTCTAGTGAGTGAGAACTCGGAGAACACCGCCGAGAGTGGCGGGGAGAGGGTGGGGAGATGACGGCCAAGGTGGTCCGCCGAGTGGCTGAGGGCGTCATAACGTGCCAAGAAAGGGTCCATGCCTTTGGTGGTTGGGCGGGAATCCATGTGGAAGTCGAGGCGGTGGATGTCCGGGTGAGACGCCAAGAAGGAGGAGATTTCGGAGGCTTCGGCGGCGGATGCGAGGGGAACGACGACGACGAGGGTAACCATGCAGTCGGAGGAGGAGAGAGCGGCAGCAAGGCTGAGGCAGGGAACAAGGTGGCACATACCGGCGCCTGCACATACTGCCACATGCGGCTGCTCATCAGCTCCTTGGTTTACCATCTCCGTACGTTAACCTGAGCGCAGTTGATATATATGTATATATTGTGTGGATGTTAGCCGCCTGAGAGTGATGCAATATTAAATTGTTCCATCGTATACGTGTTGTTATATAGTACGTGGATCGGAATATGATAACCTTTGTTGAACGGAGGTTTGGACCGTTTGGCAACTCACCTTGTCCAAAACATGCATACAAATCTTACCGGCAATTGACTCCTCCACTTCTACTTGCCCGAGATCGAAGAACTATTTTAACGCTCGGGATTTTTACACACTATTTTTGAGCTTTTTGCACCACGGCATATAAAAGCGTAACGATTTCACGCTATGTCGTACTGTAACATTAAAAAGTATTAAAATATTTAATTTTAGGGACTTTTACGGGGTTGTTCGAAAAAATGCGTGATATTACGCTATATAGTGCCGTGATATTCAATTAGAATCGTTCATTCTTATATGAAATCGTTATATTCCTTTAAAATCGTTCATTCTTATATGAAATCGTTACATTCCTTTATTGTTCATTCTTATAAGAAATTGTTATATTCATCTAGAATCGTTCGATCTTATATGAAATCGTTATATTCTTTTAGAATCGTTCATTCTTATAAGAAATCGTTATATTCATTTAGAATTGTTCATTCTTATAAGAAATCGTTATATTCATTTAGAATTGTTCATTCTTATATGAAATCGTTATTTTCTTTTATTTTTCATTCTTATAAGAAATCGTTATTCATTTAGAATCGTTCATTCTTATATGAAATCGTTATATTCCTTTAGAATCGTTCATTCTTATATGAAATCGTTACATTCCTTTATTGTTCATTCTTATAAGAAATTGTTATATTCATCTAGAATCGTTCGATCTTATATGAAATCGTTATATTATTTTAGAATCGTTCATTCTTATAAGAAATCGTTATATTCATTTAGAATTGTTCATTCTTATATGAAATCGTTATATTCCTTTATTTTTCATTCTTATAAGAAATCGTTATTCATTTAGAATCGTTCATTCTTAAAAGAAAACGTTATATTCATTTAGAATCGTTCATTCTTAAATGAAATTGTTATATTCTTTTAGAATCGTTCATTCTTATAAGAAATCGTTATATTCATTTAGAATCGTTCATTCTTAGTGCTCGTTTGGTTGAACATAGGAAGTGAAATTCCCATGAAGTTATATCATGTGAATTAAGTTCACTTAATTATATTTGTTTAGAATAGTTCACTCTTATATGAACTCGTTATATTTGTTTAGAAATCGTTCATTCTGATAAGAAATCGTTATATTCCTTTAGAATCGTTCATTCTTATAAGAAATCAATATATTTCTTTAGAATAGTTCATTCTAATAAGAAATTATTATATTCCTTTAGAAATCATTCATTCTTATAAGAAATCAATATATTCCTTTAGAATCGTTCATTCTTATAAAAAAATCGTTATATTCCTTTAGAATCGTTCATTCTTATAAGAAATCGTTATATTCATTTAGAATCGTTCATTCTTATAAGAAATCGTTCTATTCCTTTAGAATCGTTCATTATTATAAGGAATCATTATTCATTTAGAAATCGTTCATTCTAATTATTATAAATACAAAACAAGGTGATGTATCCAAAATACAAAACATATTTTCAAATAAACTTTATAATTGCTCTAATTATTATAAATAATTTTACTAATGAGCAATATAACATCGTGACAGTTCCTAATTGAACAATATAACATTTAAGCAATTCCTCACTAAACAATATAAAATACTAGCCGCTAAAAAATAAACTATTTCTTTAAAAATCGTTATATTCTTATTAAAAATCGTTATATTCCTTTAAAAATTGTTCATTCTTATAAAAAATCGTTATATCTTATAAGAAGTCGTTATACTCTTTTAGAATCGTTTATTTTTATGACAAATCGTTATATTCCTTTAATAATCGTTCATTCTTATAACAAAGCATTATATTCCTTTAAAAATCGTTCATTCTTATAAGAAATCGTTATATTCCTTTATAATCATTCATTCTTATAAGAAAACGTTATATTTCTAATGAATTGTTATCTTTCTTTAGAATCGTTCATTCTTATAAGAAATCAATATATTTCTTTAGAATCGTTCATTCTTATAATTAATCGTTATATTAAAAAATCGTTCATTATTATAAGAAATCGTTATATTGCTTTAGAATCGTTCTTTCTTATAAGAAATCATTATATTTCTTTAGAAATCGTTCATTCTTATAAGAAAATGTTATATTTCTTTAGAATCGTTCATTATTATACGAAATCGTTTTATTCCTTTTGAATCGTTCATTATTATAAGAAACTATTTTATTCCTTTAGAATCGTTCATTCTTATAAGAAATCGTTATATTCATTTAGAATCATTCATTCTTATAACAAAATGTTATATTCCTTTAGAATCGTTCATTCTTAGGTAGAGTATACAAAATTTATTATGATCATAACTATAAACGATTTCGAATTGTAAACAATTACATAAAATAATTGTTATCAATCCATATAATAATGCTAAGAAATTACAAAAAAATCCAATTGAAAATATTAACCACTAAAACATAAAATAACCAATCAATAATATTAAATTAATTAATAAAATAGAAAAACATACAGATGGGCCGGCCCAATTTCAAATGCGATACAACTCTTAGGTTTCTAATCTCACTGCATGTGGTGTAGTGATCTCACTGCATGTGGTGTAGTGATCTCACTGCACATGGTGTAGTGAGCTCACTGCATGTGGTGTAGTGAGCTCACTGCATGTGGTGACGTGATATCTAATGGGCCGGCCCAATGCCAATTTTCAATCCGGTCCATTTTGTTATAGAGAATTTGCATTTCACGCTTCGTTATGCCGTAATATAACGCTACGTTGAAGCGTCACATTTAAACGTTACGCAAGAAATTTAAAACGAGATTAGAATATATTATTTTAATATATTTTTATGTTACGGCATGACATAGCGTGAAAACATTACACTATATTATAGCGTGGTGCAATAAGCTCAAATTTCGGGTGCAAAAAGGCGTAGCCTATTTTAATTAACTTATTAAACATTCAATGAGTCAATGATTCAATATCTACCTTATACATTATAAAGCAGAAACCAAGTCTGTGTAAAAAATTGCGCCACATGACATAACTTGAATAAAATAATAAAAAACTTTTTTTCAACTTAAAAAACTAAAACAATAATTCTAAAAATACCCCTACACATTATACTCTAATAATAATTCTAGAAATCACGATTTATCTTAAATTCTTAATGACTTCATAAAATAGGTAATGGGTAGATATCATATTATATGCATAGATTGTTTCATAATTCATATAGTAATTAATTAATATGCAATTATAAATTTCTATCTATATCTAAATTACTACATAATAAAATAGAAATAAATTATCTATAAAATTTGTGGTACATGACACTTTAAGAACCAATCATTTTTTTTCATTTTAGTTATTTCTTTCTTTCTTTTTATTTATTATACTTAAAAGTGAATGTAGAAGGTTTGATTTAGAAAAATATTTTCCATGTTTATTTAGTTTTATCTTAAAGATTAGAAAACAAAAAAATCGTTAAATTTTATATAATTATCATTAATAATTATAATAATAGAATAATTATTAAAACATACATTATATTTGTTTTTTCTCTTTAATTTTTTATAATATATTATATAGTATAATTTTTAAAACCACCCGTAAATTTACGGAATTACACTAGTTACCTTTTTATTAATATTAAACTACTTTTAACAACCGAATTTAGATGTGAAACAATCCATAACTATATATTAAAGACGTACCTTTTCGAGTCACCACAACGATTCTGACTCCACCTCATATTTACAAAATTAATTTTTATTCTAATATTTTAACTTTTTCCTATTAAATTCTTCTTTAACTATTTAAATCTATCTTTAACATCAAACAAATATGTATTTAGTATAACAATATCTTGTGAAAACATTCTTATACAAATATTTAAAATTAAAGATAACAAATTTAAAATATTTTAAAATAAGTATAAATATATTTTATCTTTAATCATGATATCTTTTAACGAATTTATTTATAGGAGAAAGAGTCATGTGCGAATGGGCGCCCAGGTGAGAATTAAGAATAAATCTCGTTCATCCATTCCAAAAAAATCAACGCCCCTGATTAAACATTCATTAAAAAGGATAAAATACGGCACGAATAAATTTTTCCCTTACTATTCACATATTTTTCAATAAAATACGACACAAATGAATTTTTCCCGTATTATTCACGCATTTTTCAAAAAATACGTTTTTATGAGACGCACCCAATTTGTTCATTAGAAATAGCGATTTGTTCATCAATATTCACCATTTGTTCATAAATATTAACTCATTGTGCATCCAGTTTTTGATAATATTGTTCATGGATTTCGAACTTTTTTAATTTTTAGTTTTATTTTTTAACCTTATTTATGTGTATGAATACAATATTATGTAGTTTTTGATGCACGTACAATTAGTTTCGGTATACCAATATTTGTTCATTGATATAATGTTGTTTGTTTATTGATATACCATTATTTGTTCATTGGTATACCATTAATTATTCTTTGATATACTCGTTTTGTTCATTGGTATAGCATTGTTTGTTCATTAATATACCCTATTTGTCCATTGATATAACCTTTTTTGTTCATTGATATAACCTTTGTTTGTCCATTGAAGTGCTTTAAAGACTAACTTGTCAATACGAATGAAGTGCTCAGTAGAGTACCAAAATAAGATATGTTTGGTGTAGAAACTCGAATGCAAAGGATAATAGATAAAGAATCTGACTTTGCAATTATGCAGTATGCTAAGAGAACGAGATATCAACAAATCGAAGAGGAGTGATTGTGTCTTATTTAGCTATGAACAAATTGATGTTATTAATGAACAAATATGCATATAGCAATGAACAAATTGAGGTCAGTAGTGAACAAATATGCATCTAGCAATGAACAATTATATGAAAAAGGCAATGAACAAATATGTATAAACCAGTGAACAAATTGATGTAATTACTAATGAACAAATATGCACAAACCGATGAACAAATATGCCAACACCAATGAACAAATATTTTTCATTTTTTATGAACAAAATCACAATGTTGAATGAATATATTGCATGCAATTTTGATACACATTTGTTCATTTTTATGTACAAACTATAGATTTTTGATGCACAAGCAACATTTTATTCATGCACAAAATCACAGTTTTGATGAACAAAATCACAGTGTTGATGAGCAAATCCACATTATTGATGAACAAATCCACAATATTGATGAACAATCTGGGCGCACATGCTATTTCCGTTTTTTTCAAAAATACGCGAATAATTCGCTCGTGCCATTTTTTCCCCTTTTTAAGTGAAATGATCAACGCCTTTGATTTTTCTTCATCCAACGGCTCTTGTTCTTTCTTATTTCGCACCTGAGCGCCCATTTACACCTGAACCAGACTCTATTTATAGATATATATATATATATTCTTTTATAATAAAAAATTAATCATATATACTTATAATGTTTAAAAATAATAAAAATAGGTAATATAATATTTAATAGATATTTTAAAATATTTGATAATCTCTAAATTAAGGTACATAGAACATAATAAAATATAATTTTTAATCTTATATAATCTTTACTTTATCGAGCCACAAAATGAGTCTGGCCCCACCTTAAATAAAAAAAAATTATTTTTTAAAATTATTTTCTATAAATAAATTATTTTTGTCATTATTTTTCATATTTTATTATATTTTATTTATTAATTTAATTATTATTTTATGTAATTCTTATCTCTTCCATATTTTGATATATATTTTTTTATGCATATGTTATCTTTTTTTAAAAAAAATTAAATATCTACGAAATATAATCAAGAAAAAGGAGAAATGTACATTATTTTACATTAATAATCTTTTTTATACTCAACATTAAACTTATAATTTATATTTAATTTGTTTTATTTAATTAAAAAAAATTGTAGATTGTACAGGCAATAAATTACTTACATTAATTTTTATATTATATTTTTATTTAATATCTATAATATACTTAATCATAGCAGTGCATGACACGATGAGTATAACTAGTAATATATATATAGTACATGGGTATTAGGATCTAGAGAAACAAAGTGTTGTGGAGAAACAATCATTTGTATTCATGTAACTGATACGTATATTTATTTTGACATGTGGATATTCAAATTATTTAATATTCAAACTAACGGATAGCTATATTCAAATATTTTGTAGTTGTATAATGTTATTTGTATATTCGAGACTGTATACCTTTATATTCATTATTCAATACCAAGTATTTTTTGCAATTGTACAATTTATTCATATATTCAAAACTCAATATATTCATATTCATGATTCAATACGAAATATTCAAATATTGGGTTATTAAAATTCTTGGTCACTCATGTTCAAACTAGTTGACAACTATATTAAAATATTTTTATAATTTTACAGTGTTATTTGTATATTCAAAATGCTATGCCTTTATATTCAATATTGAATAATTCGAATACAAACACACTTCAAATTGAATATACATAGGAACAAGATGAATATAAACGATAACCCACATCTGTTTCTCCATAAAAGTCGTTGCTCCTGATCCTGCCTTCCGATGAGGACCAGTCTTGTGGTAAGGACTAGGGTTATAATGATGACTAGTCTCAACTATTGATTTACTCTTTTATTATGTATTGAATGGTCAAGCATTTTTCAATTTTTTAATTTTTTAATTTCTCAGTTTCTTAATTTTTTTATTTTTTTTGTTTTTTTTAATTTTTGTGAACATCGTATTATATAGAAAATGAACTCAAAATACATAAATATTGAATTTATCATAAATCAAAAATGAACTTGTAGAATATGAAAAATTGAACGCATACAATATATAAAATTGACACCTAACATAAAATATCGAACTTTCTAGTGTATAAAAACGAACCCATAGTATATAAAAATTGATGTCATATTTAACATTTTTAAAGATTTTTTTTATAAAAATAACATAATTTAAAAAAGTTTTAAAAAATCGAAAAAAATAAATAAATGTTTTTGAGAAAAAATCATTTATTTTTATTTTTATTTTTTTTAGTTATGTGAAATCAAAATATATGAAAAATGAACTAAAAATACATAAAAATTGAACATATCATAGATAAAAAAAATGAACTCATACAATATAAAAAATTGAACTCCTAACATAAAAAAAAAATTAAACTTCTAGTGTATAAAAATGAAGTCGTATATAAAAATTGAACTATCATATTTATCATTTTTAAAGATTTTTTTAAAAAATAAAATAATTTAAAAAAGGTAAAATTAAAAAATTATATATTTTTTATTTATGTGAAAATCGAATTATATGAAAAATGAATTCAAAACACATAAAAATTAAACTTATTATCGATAAAAAATAAACTCGTAGAATATAAAAATTAAACTCATACATTATAGAAAATTGAACTCCTAACAGAAAAAATTGAACTTTTAGATAGTGTATAAAAATGAACTCGTAGTAAATAAAATTGAACTACCATATTTAACATTTGTAAAGTTTTTTTAAAGCTTTAGTTCCGGTGACGACCACTCTTGTGGTAAGGACTTTTGCGTAAAGTGGGAACTAATCTTAACCATTAGATTTACTCATTAATATTAAAAAAAAACTAAGTAAAATTTTTGAAAAAATCTTGACCATTGAGTACATAATAAATGAGTAAATCCAATGGTTAAGAGTAGTACTCACCGGAGAGAGAGATTTTTTAATAAGACCATTCTTATATTGCTACCTTGTGACGCAATATAGCGTGTTAGATTGAAACTAATCTACGGTGGTAATTATAGGGAGTATCCATGTAACACCCCGTCTTTCGACAGGACGCTACGTAGAAGTAGACCTTACCAAGTACTACTTAGGTGAGTTGACAACAACACTTTTAGTATCTTACAACGCGGGCACGACGAGAAAACAAGTAAAACATCCAACTTTAAGATTTATAAAACTGAATATAAAACATGTTTGAATGCCCGAATGCATAAACAAAATTATCAAGTAACCCTTCCCGAATTTTCCTCCAAATATTCCAAACAACACTTAAAAATTACAGTTAAAAATAATGCAACAGAACTAATAATAATAATAATAATAAATTCTCCCGAAATACACCCGATAAAGTGGGAACTAATCTTAACCATTAGATTTACTCATTAATATTAAAAAAAAACTAAGTAAAATTTTTGAAAAAATCTTGACCATTCAGTACATAATAAATGAGTAAATCCAATGGATAAGAGTAGTACTCACCGGAGAGAGAGATTTTTTAATAAGACCATTCTTATATTGCTACCTTGTGATGCAATATAGCGCGTTAGATTGAAACTAATCTACGGTGGTAATTATAGGGAGTATCCATGTAACACCCCGTCTTTCGATAGGACGCTACGTAGAAGTAGACCTTACCAGGTACTACTTAGGTGAGTTGACAACAACACTTTTAGGATCTTACAACGCGGGCACGACGAGAAAACAAGTAAAACATCCAACTTTAAGATTTATAAAACTGAATATAAAACATGTTTGAATGCCCGAATGCATAAACAAAATTATCAAGTAACCCTTCTCGAATTTTCCTCCAAATATTCCAAACAACACTTAAAAATTACAGTTAAAAATAATGCAACAGAACTAATAATAATAATAATAATAAATTCTCCCGAAATACACCCGAAAAACCCAAACTAATGACACGTGCGTTCACGATCCACTCCACCATCCGGCCAAGGCTCTTGCACGGTTTCCTGTAACATACCTATATCTGGAGAAATAATTTCCGAAGGGTCAGCTACTAATCTACCAAGCTAGATAATATGCGGAAATTATAAGACGTTTAAAAACACTTTTCTATAGTCAGCAACCAGAATCCACAACCGCAATCATAACTCTATAGGCCAATACCTAAATTAGACGGTTAGTCACACATAAGACAAACACACATACACATAATCGAACAATTAAAGCAACATAACTCATTCTCCATCTCGTATTCCAATCCACAATGCGGAGGCAGACCCTCCCACTCCTCTATCACATCACTTCTTTCTTCTAACCCTGCTGGCTAAGCCTCCACTGGAGCACTTGCCAAAACACATAGATAGCATTTTTTTTGAAGGGGCACGGTTTCTCTGTCACACGGACCATACATAGGCAACCCTTCCTCTCCATCAGCTATGATGTCCGTGTCGGAAACGGTACCAACACAGAGAAGACGTTCGAAAAACTTTGGATGATAAAACACATTTAAAACCAACTTTTCACACATCACCACAAACAATTCCAAACAGTTCAAAAAGATTTTCGGGACTAGTTCCCAAAACCAATCCTACAATCACGGCATAAAATCTAACAAGGCAGAATAGAACCGAGCAAGTCGAAAACGACTTACCTCGAAAGAAGGGTCTTTAACGATACGGAAGGCTCAACTAACCAAACAAAACGGTTTCCTAAACATAACAACAAGCATAAATACAAAACCGAAGACCACTTTTCTAACAAAATTCAACTCTAGTTAAGCTCTCAAGTAAAAGATTAATATTAACAACTTACCCCACAAGTTAATTATTAAATGACCCAACCACTTTTAGCTAACAGTGTGCTAGTAAACGAACTAGCCTATACTTCCCATTCGAACCCACCCCGGAAGGCCAACACTCCTAGATCTAACAAATTAATTAACCTACTAAACATGCCAACATGCAAACTGGTTCCAACAATTCAGCTACCAAAACCGATTGATCACTCCAACATATATATACATATATACATAACAAAATAAAATGGAAACTATAGTATAAACCAACCCCATATATACCAGTATAAACCAACCTCTACACATAGTTCTACGTATAAAACCGATTCCGATTTTAATGAATAAAAGTCTGGCTCTTTCACACATATATATGTATAAGTATAAATCAACATCACGAGAGCAACTAAAGTATTAACAAGTCTACCCCTTTCAATTAATCTAATTTAATACCAAATCTTATAACGTTACACCTAAGCCATTATTTACATAAGAAAACAAAATGCCCAAATCAGTGATCTAGAATATATAATGAACTTGTGAATATAATTAAAGCCAACAGTATATATATATATATGGAACACACCACACACCAGGCCACCATACCCCCGACAGCCACCCAAGTCCCAACACCGCAATCGAGTATCCCTCCGTCCATCCCTGACCAACGGCACCGATCAAGCTGATGGCTGGACAACCCAAGCCCACCTCGACAAAGACCCGAGAAGATAAAAACAAACGAAAAAGTCTTGACATACCGGTGGTTGTTTCAATCGGTCAACAAAGACGATCGCGAATTTCGATGGATCTTGCGGGCTTGACACGACGTTCTATCCGGCCAGGTCAGGGTATTGGTGGTGCGGCTCGCTTCCTGGTTTCGTGGTGCGACAAATTCTGGGGCAACACATGAGGTCGCTGGTGAATGCGGTCGGTGGATGAGAACGAAGGCGGCGAACGAGAAAAGTTTGGATGAACGGTTTCGAAAGGTTTTTGGATGATCATGAAGAAATTCATGAACCATTATATAAGGAAGAGTTAGGATAGAATTCTGTTAAGGTTGATAAGATAAAAAAAATTTAAGATAGGATTTGGTTTCCAATCATAATCGTGAGATTTGAATAGTAACCGACTATCGGCTTTAACGGGGTTAAAGTAGAAATTCATTATCATGTGGATAAGAAAAAAAAACAATTATATAGGAAAAAAAAGAAAAAGAAAAGAAAAAAAATAGATTATGGATCTGCCTTCAAACGAGGTTACATGATAGTCAAGAAATTCAATTGATTGTACTCCAAGAAATTTGGTTTTCCGACCGAGGAGGACAAACGAGCCCGAATATTCCACCTACAAACGGAAATTAAAAGGTGGCTACAAAATAATGTAAAATGAATTGGAACGGAAATCTGTTATCGAATTTATCGGGTTACTGGAAAACCGAGTATTACAATCCATCTTATTATGGGGATTTTTGTATGGAATAACTACCTAGAGAGAGATATAATTACCATATTTGATTTTTTAAAAATATGTAAAAAATTTAATGGCAACTAAATATGATAATTACGTGATTTTCTCCATCCAATCTTACAGTTTTCATTTTAATTTCAGATCTATAAAATCTCGTAATTATAGGAACCATAAAATTAGTTTCCATTCTCGCGTTTGAGAAACCTCGCATATGCATATACATGAAATCCGATATTCATATACTTGATTGTAATTTTTATATACATGCTCATGATCTGTATCGAGTGTGTATACATGATATTGAACATATTATTCATGATTTTATATGACTGTACTCATGATTTTAGATTTGAGCAATGATGAAATCCAATTCATGTAATAATTTGCTCGAATACGTATATACATGGTTTTGAGTATATATATACATAGTTTTATTTTTCAGTGTTCAATGTTTTATTTTTGCAATTATGGATTGCAATTTATGTAATAATGTGGTTGAACACGTATATAAATGGTTTTTTATATATATACATTATTGTGATTTTAGGAAACTAATTTATGTAATAATGTGTTACGTTGTTATTACAGTTTCCATTTTAATTTATATGTATATTTACAATATACATATAAATTAAAATTGTGAATATGTAAATTAAAATTATGAAAATTTTATATATGTAAATACATAAAAACATGTATACAAACAAATCTTAGCATGTATACAACCAAGTAAAGTCGTGTATATACACTCATCGATCCAACGACAACCACAAAAAAAAGATAAGTCATAAGTCGAAATTACAACAAACCGTTGTTAACTGGTTAATTCTACAATTGTTTTCAAACACGATAAAACCTATAATGAATTTGTCACATATTGATTCTACAATTTTGCTTAAATTGAATTCATAAGTCCAAATTACAATAAATCGTTCTTAATTGTAGTAAAAACTAACAACCCTAATCCAAATTAAAGAAATCAAATGATTTCTATCAAAAAGGAGAATTCAAAATAATTACATGCAATTGAATAACCACTTACTTCGATTGGAACTAGAACTAAAGGGAGAAGAATTTGCGAGACGCCACTCAACGAAAACTCATCGGAGAAGACAAGAGGAGACGAGGCTTGGAGAATAACGAAGATTTTTTGGTATCGCTGGCGAAAACATTCAATAGGGTTTTTGGAGTTTCGAGAGATAATGAATTCAGAAAGCAAGATTATGATTTTGTATTCAGTTGCTTTTTTGGAAAAAGAAATCAACAATAAATCAAAAATTGCCTAAAATTACGGTAGAGATTTAAATCTAGTGTATTGCACCTACACTCAAAATTTACTAATTAATCTAAACCGTTTATTCTAATTAGATATTACGGTTCAGATTCCGTCACCGTGTAGCACTCTAAGGACTAGTATCTACAGAACTCAATAATATATATATATATATATAACACTATGATAAATCTTGACCATTCAGTTTTGCGAGAAAAATAAATTGTCGAAATTGACGATGCAACCCTTGTCACAACCTGAATTGAAGAAAACACTGCAAATTCTTTCTCATAGACATTGTGAGAGGGATTCTTCTAGCTTTTATTCATGCTTGTGTGTTTTTGAGTTCTTACTAAGCTTATGTATGTTTATGTTAGTCATGTTTGGCTTTGTTTTGTTTTATAGACAACAAACAAGTTCATACTAAAAATGAGTAGGTAACAATGTTTTGTTTTTGAGATTTGACTAATGGACGGGTTGTTTTTAGGAGTTTTTTTAAGATAATGAACATGTGTGCTCTTATGTTATCTCGTCTAGTTTGCTTATAAATAAACTAAACGAGCGGGCTCACGAGTTGAGCTCGAGTTCGACGAGCCCTTGAACAAATCGAGATCAAACAAAAATCTGAGCTCGAGTCAAGCTTGAGCCTGAGCAAGGCATTGGATGGTGGAGCTGAGCTTGAGCATTTGAAAGCTCGGTTCGGTTTGATTACAACCGTAGGTAGCGCACGTTCTCGGGAGCTCGTGGGAAGGGACCAACAATATCAAGGCCCCAAAGCACGAAGGGCCATGCCGCCCATGCACTAGTCATGGAATGGAGGTCCTCGACCGACATTTGTGTGAGTCTAGCGAACCTTTGGCATTTCTCGCACTTCCTTACATACAACTCAACATCTTTTTGCATTTAAGACCACCAATACCCTTGAGAACAAATTCGGAATGCCAAACTACGACTACCGGTGAGCATCCTACATATGCCTTCATGAATCTCGTATAGTAGAGGATAAGCTTGCTTGGGGGACGCATCTCAAGTATGGCTCCGAAAAAGACCGATAGTACAGAATCTTTTCCGGCGATAGCCAGAACCTATGAGCCCTTAATCGAACCTTCCGGACCACGGTAATATTAGAGGGCAGGACATTCTCATCCAATTAGCGTATCAAGGGAATTTGCGATTCGAGATCCTGCGCAGTTTCACTTCTCGCGACCTTTGTCGAGGCGATTTCCACGATCGTGGCTGTGGGCATGTTATTGCTTGCGATTTCGTTTGTCGCGCCAATTTTCAGACATCCCAAGACTTCAATGTTTATCGAGGTCTTGAGAAAACCTCCCAAACAAACAACCGACATTGCTTAGGCGTCAACGGGCTTCTTTTGATCGTGCGATCATTGTCTAAGCGCAAACCGCTTGAAATCCTCTAGCATAGCTTTCCCTTTCTCCATATATTTGAGTATCTTTGGACCTTTGGCTTCGTAATGCCCCAATACCTAGTTCACTATTAGCTGTGATTTGGCAAAATGAGCAAGCTTGCGATGTAGGACTAGCTTCCGTTTCTAATCCGAGTATTAATGTTTCGTACACGGCTTCATTGTTGGTGGTGTCAAAGACAAGGTGGACGATGAGATGAAGTACCTCACCGTTAGGTAAAGTAAGCACAATACTAGCTCTGGATCCTTGATTGTTACTTGAGCCGTCGATTTCAAGCGTCCATTCCAAATTCGATCCATTCTGGGGGTAAACCACGATCGTTGTTTCGCAAGCCGCGACCAAAGCATTGTGCATCAGAGAAATATATCCTTTTTGGAGGCTATCCATGACCACTTCGTAAGCCGCGACATCGGTTTCTGTTCTCGGTGTAATTTTACGAGCCTGGGGATTGCTCGCGACACCGATTTTGCTTATCGTGCTCGCGACTTCGATCGGTACCTGGGAGAACTTGTCTACAAAATCCTCCAACACTTGCCCTTTATAGTGGTCCGAGGCATGGAATCGATGTCGATTTGTCCCAATTCCACAACCCATTTCGCAACAGGTCCCTCGAGATTCGAGCTTACGAGGATCGCTCGGATAGAATATGTTGTAATGACTTGAATTGGGTGCTCTTGAAAGTAGTGGTTGAGCTTGCCAGATGCGGTGACTACGGCTAAAAGCAATTACTCCATAGATGAGTACCTTGTTTCAGCGTCGAGCAACGTCTTGCTGGTGTAGTAGACTGGTCTTTGATTTCCGACTTGCACTTTGATCAAGAAGGTGTTGACCACGTGAGAGGACACAACTAGATAGAGCTTCAAGGTGTCCCATTTTTCAGGCAGGGTCAAGATTGGAGGAGATTGCAAATATGTTTTTAACTTTTTCAAATCTTCTTTGCACTCCTGGATCCACTTGAACAAGCGGCCCTCTTTAAAGCCTTTAAGAACGATTGACACTTATTTGAAGGTCGGCTAATGAATCGATTGAGGGATGCAACCATTCCTGTCAACCTTTGCACCTCCCTTAATGGCCCTTGGGCTCACAATGGCGTCGAGGGATCGAATCTGATCGAGAATTGTTATTTGACATCTTGGTACTACAACGAATCTCGTATACGTGCGAGGTAGGAATTGGCCTATCAAGTTTTCGACGCCGTTGTTGGGGACTATTGCTAGTATTGGTTGTCTCTTGCACCCAATAGATTAAGTCTTGCTTTTATTTTTAATTTTCTTCTTTTTGGTTTTGGCTTCATTTTTTTCTCCTTCTTATGCAGAGATCCCTGAGTGCTAGTGCACTACACAACTATGATTCAAAACCTGAGCGCACTTTTTATAAAAGAAGAAGAGAGCAAAGAAAAGCTAGAACCCAAGCTATGGATGTTCATCAAGAAAACACAAAAAGTAGTTGTTGTTGCAACAACAACAACAACAACATATAGAGCAACTTAACTTGCAACTCCAACGACAATAGTTGAATTTGCAACCACCTATGACATTGGGCGATTATGTGCTGCCACACCATCAAGGGCCCACAATTGTTGTGGTCAGACCTCTAGTTCAAGCTAGGAATTTTGAGTTGAAGACATCTTTGAAAAATATAATTCAGCTGAATCTAGAGGTCTACATTCCGAGAATCATCACCAACATCTTAACACTATTCTAGAGCTTTTGGATACGGTGAAGATTCATGATGTCTCTGATGATGTGCTTTATTTGTGCGCCTTCTCATTCTCTCTACGAGACAGGGCTAAAAGTTGGTTCAAGGCCTTGCCTCTAGGCACTATCACGACATGAGATGAGTTGGCCAAAGATTTCCTAACCAAGTATTTCCCACCTAAGAAGACTATAGAGGTGTGGAATCAAATCAGTTCATTTCAAATAAGGATGTGGAATCTCTATATGAAGGTTGGGAGAGGTTCAAGGAGCATAATCATTGACAAAACAAGTAGGTGCTTCTTCATACTTTCTATAATGCTATTGATATGCTTCGTTTGGAGGCATAATCATGAAGATGAATGTTGATGATGCCTGGAAGCAGATTGAGGATATTGCACAATGTAATATCCGTATTCATTTTAGGTCGCATAAGTCGGAAAACGGGTTCCTTCGTTTACAAGCAATTGAGTTCTCGATCCGTAAGTAAAATCGTTAAATAAACAAATTAGTAATCCATAACCGATTATCTACCCAATTATATATTTATATATATTACTCCCGATCCACGATCCAATTTGATAGACAAATCCAATCTTAATTGGTATTTATCTTATCGAATTAATAAATCCTATATCTTATATCTTATCCATATCTTCCCCTATCAATTACTAGTTAAGTATAATCTTATCTAAACCATTATTTAATAACTAATTAGCTGCCAATCTGCAAAAAGAGCTCTAGTTATAAACCACGCCAAAGACTTCCCACCTCCCTACGATTCCTTTGAGCGGAGATCCGTCCAGAGCCTTGTCAAGCTTGTCACCAGCGACTGCACGGAGCCTCGCCACCAGCGACGACACCGGTCGAATTTGATTGGTACGACGCCTTGGAAGCTGAAGGAGTTGTCGATTTTTCGCCGCCGTCGACAATCGCCGGGAGATCCGACCTCGGTGAGTTCTCCTTCCCTGTTCCTTAATCATTGTTGTTCGGGCGGGTAATGGGTATGAACGGGGGCGGAATTTGCTGCTCGCCTATGCCCTCTCTTGATGACGCTGGTACGGGGCAGCGTCGTCGGAGAGTCCGAGCGCTAGGGCGCCGTTACGGGGCAGAGACCGAAGTCTCGAAGGCGGGTTGAAGAAGGTAGGGGATGGGCCCACTCGGTTTGGTCAAGCATAAGTTGACTAATGGGGGAATTGGGACTGGTGGAGGGTCGGAAAAAAAAGGGAACGGAGGTGAGGCGAAGGGGTGGAGGGCTGTGCAGAGTCGGCGGCGGAAGAGAGAGATTTGGAATGTTTGGGTTTCAATTTCTCAAGGTTGAAGAAGATGGGGTGGGGTCCACCTTGGGAAAGTCAAAAGCGGAGTTTGAAATTGGGGAAGAATGGGTCTCGTTTTCTAGCTTGGTAGATTAGACGCTGACCCTTCGGGGAACATTTTTCAGTTCCAGGTATGAATCAGGGAGCCGTGCAGGAACCGAGGCAAGATGGCGGGCCGGAGCGGTAAAGAGCGCGTGTCGTAGTGGGATTGGTTTTTATTATTTATTTATAATAGTTAGGATGTTGATTTTAATATTTGTTAGACGGAGTTGGTATTGTGTTTCGTTTATTATAATTTTGTTCGAATAGTGTAGTTTTAGTAGGCGTAGTGACGTATTTGAATATTTATGATTTTTGGGGATTCATGCATTATTACGTTTTCTAAGTTTTATTAAATAAAGGTTGAATGTTTTATTATGTTTTCTCGTCGTGCCCGAGTTGTAAGGTCCTACAGTGTAGTTGTCATCCTAATTAATAGTACCTTGTAAGGTCTATTTCCTAGTAGCGTCTCGACGGAAGTCGGGGTGTTACACACAACATACTCACTATTATAATGATGCTCGATCTATTCCAAGCTCTAAAATATCAAATGGGCTCTATGAGTTGGACAAGGAAACTTTACATCGGGAGAAATTTGAGGCTTTCGCTCAAGAGATCAAACAATTGAAATTAAAGATGAGTGGGCCTCAAAATTTAAATGAAGGAGACTCACAACAGGTTGTCTCAAGTGTGATATGTCAGTTTTTGGGAGCATATGATCACACTATATTATACGAAAAGTGTTCATTTATATGACGTTGGAGCAACGTCACGATCCTAACGACGTCTTGTTTTTGAAGGAGGCTCACAACACGTTGTCTCAAGTTTGGTTGGTTTACTCAAGTCTTAATTTTGCTACTTTCTTATAAATGAAAAATGTTAATTTATATTATACGAATGTGGTGTGAAATTCTCGAAATTTACTATCAACCAACCAAATGTATATAGGGATCAAAAATGTATACCAAGATATCGACAGTATGGAAGTTTGGGACATCGGTTTCAAGAACGGATTGATCTTATGATGTCGGGGCAACGTCATGATCCTAACGACATCAAAAACAGGCCTCAAAATGGCTCCGAGGGATCGATGAGGACTCCGAAAATGATTGCGGGCCCGATGGCTCAACGTAGTGTGCACAACTATGGTTGCACACGAGCGGGTGGTTGAGCAGTTCGCAAGGACGAACCAGGATTTAACATTAGGGTGGGCTAATTGTCACTAAATTTTTTTGGGTGGGCTAAATTATCTTAACTTAACTAATTTAACACTAAATTTACCTTATTTTATATTATTAAATTTACCCTATTTTTTATTTTATTTTTTTAAGGCGGACTGGAGCGCACCATAGCCCATCTTTTGGTCCGTCCCTGGCAGTTCGGCAGCTGGACTAGATCGGGTGCTCGCGAGGTGGGCGGAGCGGCGGACTGGCGAAGCTCCTGGTGGTGGGTGGCAGTTGGAGGTGGTGGCCGGCGTGAAGAATTTTGAATTGAGGGATGGAAGAAAGGAATTAAGAGAGGAGGTGGGGCCGGTTAGCAATCTCCCGCAAATGAAGTTGGATGATGATTGGCTATTTGGCTGGGCAATTTTGTGAACGGACGAATTAAATTGGCCTCACCCATATGTATTGTGAAATCAGACGTGGGCACCCGCACCAAGTGTTGTACAGTGTAAATGAGACTTGTGCATTAATGTACGCGACCCGGCGACCCGGCGACCGTCTCACACCTCGCCCTTGATCGAACTAACAATCACATTGCCACCTACCATTTCCCAATTCTCGTTTACTCGTATGCACTCAACTCAAGAACACTACTTCTCTACATATACCTATTATTAGAAACCAAGCAAAACTATAAACCACAAAATAAAAAAGCTAAAAACAATCTACCAATATAATCGGCATAATGGGACATCAACCAGCCACCACAACCCCAAAACAACCCCATGTAGCCGTTTGTTCAAGCGCCGGGATGGGCCACTTAACCCCTTACCTCAGCCTCTCCTCCACCCTCTCCTCCGCCCCCTACAACTGCCACGTCACCCTCGTCGTCGTCGTCCCCCTCCTAACCACCGCCGAATCCGACCAAATCTCCTCTTTCTTCTCCTCCCACCCTCACATAACTCGCCTCGACTTCCACGTCGACCTCGCCTCCCCCAAGCCCAACGTCGACCCGTTCTTCCTCCGATACGATTCCATCAGCCGCTCGGGCCGCCACCTGGCCCACCGTCTCTCCACCCTCTCGCCGCCCGTCTCCGCCGTGTTCTCTGACTTGCTATTCACGGAGGGACTCAACACCACTCTCCCTCACCTCCCCAACCCCATCCCAAACTACACCGTCACCACCACCTCCGCAAGATTCTTCTCCCTCATGGCTTACCTTCCTCTCTCGGCCAAGCCCGTCGAGATCCCGGGCCTCAGCCCGTTTCCAACCGAGAACATCCCTCCTCCATTTTTCAACCCGGACCACTTCTTCACCGCCTTCACACTCTCCAACACCCGCTACCTTCCTCACTCCAAGGGGATCATTGTCAACACATTCGACGCCTTCGAACCCGAAACGTTGACCGCGCTCAAATCGGGCCGGGCTCTTCCAGATCTCCCGCCAGTTTTCCCCGTCGGGCCTCTCCGTCCAATCGGAAACGACAAGACACAAGACGAACTCTTGTCTTGGCTAGACGAGCAACTTGAAAACTCGGTCATATACGTGTCTTTCGGGAACAGGACCACGATGTCGAAAGATCAGATACGGGAGTTGGGGTTGGGATTGGAGAGGAGCGGGTTTGTGTTTCTTTGGGTGGTGAAGGCAAGCATGGTTGACAAGGAAGAAAAGGATGAGTTGGGAGACTTGTTAGGGCAAGAGTTGCATGAGAAGTTGTGTAAGAAAGGGAAGGTGGTGAAGCAATGGGTGAACCAAAAGGAGATATTAGGGCATAAGGCGGTGGGAGGGTTTGTGAGCCATTGTGGGTGGAACTCCGTGGCGGAGGCGGCTATGCATGGGGTGCCGGTGGTGGCATGGCCACTGCATGGGGATCAGAGGGAGAATGCGGGGGTGGTGGAGAAGGCGGGGTTGGGGGTTTGGGAGAGAGGGTGGGGTGGTGGGAAGGTGGTCGGAGCGGCCGAGATTGGAGAGAAGGTGGAGATGGTGATGGGGGATGTGGGGTTGAGGAAGAGTGCAATGAGGGTTGGGGTGGAGGCGGAGAAGGCTTGTGGGGATGGTGGGAGTTCTACGGCGGCGCTGATGAGCATCATTGCAAGCCTAAAAGATTAAGCTCCTTGAGGCAAGGAACGGAAAATACTACCTCTCTTTCTAAAAACAATTAAGATACAGAATAAATGTTTAAATTTCAATGTCTTGATATGTTTATTCGGATGTAGTAGTATGTAATAATCAGGATGCGACGTTAAGATGAGAACGTACATCGCAAATCAAATTTTGTTTGCCCAGAAGAACCGTACTCATGGACGGAGCTTGATAGATTTAAGGTCCTAAATGTCAAAGCATCCGTGTTTTCGGTTTTACTATATAGTACATACTAAATTAGGCTAAGATGATTACTCCAAATAAATTTTATTCTCTCATCAATAAGTCATCTTAAAACCAAAATGGCAAAAATGTAGCTATATTCCATATTATAGATTTTGAAAGCAAAAAGGGCCCAAATAAATTTTACCAAAAAAAGGGCCCAATCGGGTTCGAACCGGTGACCTCTTGATCTGCAGTCAAATGCTCTACCACTGAGCTATGGACCCATATACTATTCACATTAGATTAAAAGTTATCAATTACTAATTAGATCTGTCATTAATCCATTTTTAATTATACTTTGGACAACCATGCTCCTTTCACTCGGACATACAAAAGTGTTAATTAAAGAGAGCTATTAAAAAAGGAAAGTTTATTTTTAATAATATCAAGTATCCACTTTCAATCAATAATAATACGAACTTTATAAAATCACCCATAATAATATAAACTATTTTAATATTAATCCAGGTATGAGACTATTTTTTGGTGGACCGGGTGACATGGCAACGGGAAACCTACTTGGCATATTGGAATTTTAAAACTTTTTTTCTTCTTTTCTTAATAAATATCATTGTCATATCAATAATCACAAAATAAAAAAATAAAAAATAAAAAATCCAACCAGATTGAATTAAACTCACATTTAAAAAATTAAACCTAAACCCTAAACCGAGTCCCAAATCTATGTATATATATAAAAGACGCAACGAATAAGGCCACCACGTTGCGCCACCTAGGATTTTCCTACGTGTCGTTTCCACGTTAAGCCACCTAAGATTTCGCCACATATGTTTTTTTTTATTTTGGGTATTTATATGTGTTGATATTATTTTAGGATAATATAGAAATAGGATAAATTAATCTATAAAAGATTATATCTAAAATAAAGATGGTATCTATTATATATTAGGAATTAGGATAGATCTAAAAGATTTTATCTAAATTAAAATAAATTATACAACATTAGATATTTTATATTAAAATAGATATATTAATTTAGTTCTTACAATTGAATTTATATCTATTTATATGAAAAAATTAAATTCGAATTTTATTTACAATTAAAGAAAATTATTTTATCGTTATTTTTTATCTATTTGTGTAAAAGATTTATCTTAAATAAAATTTTGATAAAAATAGAACTTTCAATCTAGATAATTACTTTCCTAAATTAACTTTTGATAAAAAAAAATTACGTTATATATTCCTTAATTTTCTTTTTCAATTATTTATGTAAATATAAATGATTTTCTTATCATTAAAAAATTCATTCTTTATTTATATTTTTTCATCGTTTCTTATCAAGTATATTTTTAATTTTTATTCAAATTTTTTTAAAGAATTGCATTTGATAAAAAAAATTACAAGAATTTGGATTATTTTTACCTTTTTATATTTTTTGTAAAAGATTTTTAAAATTAAATGATTCTAATTCAAATAATTTTATTTATACTTTTTCATAAATAAATTATCATTAAGCCATCAAAATTATAGTGAGCTTACCTTAATAATTTTGGCCCCATTTCACATGACATCAATTGTAAAATTTTATATAATTTTTTTCTAATAAATAAGTTTTTTATATTAAATTAAAACCGTACTCATTAAATAAATTAAGTATTAAATTCATGTAGTCGTGCAGGGCACGACGGATATAACTAGTTAAAAATCAAAATAAAACCATTCAACATCTTAGATGAACAAGTGAGAACTTGTAACGATACTAATTAATATATTATTTTACACATGTTCTAACCCTCTATTATGTTAACGGGGTTCTTCAGGCAATTGAGCAAACCTAATTAGATTATATATGCACTCGAACACAGTTTTGCACAGTATACTATTTTTTGCGTTGCCTCATGAACGAAAAAAGTGCATATATATAAACACGGTTCTGCACTACGGTTCTGCACAGTGTAATCTTGCCTTCATCATCTAAATTTCATCTCAATTGTATATCAAATTTCTAGTTTTGTAATTTGATTATTGTAACATTTAAAATCATAACCGAATCATTTCAAATTGAATTTGTAAACAATCTTCTTAATAACCCCTTAAAATAGAGAATTGTTTTAAAATTCAAATAGATAGGGGTTGGTTATGGCTTTGAGTGTTTTAAGAGTTAAATCCTACCATAATTTAAGGGTGAAGAATACAATAGTGAGCTCGTGAGACAAGGCAAAACAGTGGTCGGAAGACGAGGAAAGCATAAGAACGGTTAAACCTCATCTAGCGAACCAACGGAGTGTAACGAACAAGAATTGGAAAAAAACTAATCAAGACCAAGTGAAAATCAATTTTGATGCATCTAGGCTTTCTAATAACCAAGCAATGGGAGGAATTGTACTCAAAAACCACCGTGATCAGATAATTGACTTGAGGACGTGTAACTTTGGAAAGATCTCAGTTTTAAAAGTTGAAGCTTTGGCTCTCTGAGAAGCTATTCATGAAGTGAAAGACATAAATTTAAGAAGGGTTGTTATTGAAGGATACAACCTCTAGGTTATTAATGTGATTAAAGGGATAATTAAATATCCTTGGGAGATCGAACTAATAATATCTGATATCCTTGTCTCCATTTTGGAGATCATGATATTCAGATTAATCATACTCCTAGGGAGTGTAATATATGTTGTGGCCGATAAAATTGCTAAATTGGGTCATAATCTCCCCACCGAGTTCATTAAGACTCACCTAAAACTTTATGTACGTTCTCATTCGAAAGGATGTTCTAAGACGTCCTCCGTGAAGGAGTGTTTCCTAATCCTTACCTAATAAAAAAAATATAATAGTGAGCTTGAATATAACTAATTTAAACCAAAAAGGGTCATCACAAGGAAAAATTAAAACCTCTTAAAGAACAAGATCTTGACTTCAAGTATATAATTTCTTTTTTGTTGATATTTTCAATATGAAAAATTATTGATAAAATTTATAAGTATATCTTAAAGTTGTACATCTTCGAGTCACAACATTAATTATGGTATCACCTTATTTTTAAAAATTAATTTTATTTACATTAATTTAGCCATTTCAATTAAATTTCTTTCTATTTATGTGAAAAAAAATAAATTCCAATTTTATTTAAAAATAACAAAAAATATTTTATCTTTTTATTTTTATCCTTTTGTGTAAAAGATTTATCTAATATTAAATTTTGATTAAAAAAATAGAATTTTCAATATCTAGATAAGTACTTTCCTACATTGAATTTTGATTAAAAAATTACATTATTTTTTTCTATATTTACTTTTTAAATTATTTATATAAATATAGATGATTTTTTTATCTTTAAAAAATTCAATATTTATTCTTATTTTTATGGTTTCTTAATAATATCTTATTAATTTGTACTTAAAAGATTTAATTTGATAAAAAATTATAAGAATTTATATTATTTTTATCATTTTATCTATTTTTGGAAAATAATTAAAATCAAATAATTTTTATTATATTTTTCCATAAATCAATTCTTATTAAGCCATCAAAATCATAACGAGCTCACCTTAATGATTTTGGTTCTATTTCACATAAGAACAATTGTAAAAGTTTATATAGATTTTTTTCTAACAAATAAGTTATTTTTATTTTTTTATATTAAATTAAAATCTCATTCATTAAAAAAATAATTATTAAATCCATATAGTCGTGAATGACATGACGAGTATAACTAGTATCTATAACTACTATATATTGTAACTTTTCGAGTCACTATATTGATTTTGATCCCACCTTATATTTAAATTTTCTTATATTAATTTAGCTTTCTAATTAAATTATTTTCTATCTATTTATGTAAAAAAATTAAATTCGAATTTTCATTAAAAATAGAAAAAAATATTTTATCTTTATCTTATTATCTATTTATATAAAAGATTTATCTTAAATCAAATTTGGATAAAAATTGTAAAATTTCAACATCTAGATAATTACTTTTCTAAATTGAATTTTGATTAAAAATTACATTAATTTTTAAATTTATTTAGACCATATTCATGTAAATATAGAAGATTTTTTATCTTTAAAAAATTTAATCTCTATTCTTATTTTTCATGTTTTCTTATTAATTATATTTTTATTTTGTATTTAAAAGATTCAAAAGATTTGAATTTGATTTTGTTAAAGAATTTACATTATTTTTACTTTTTTATCAATTTTTGTAAAATATTTTTAAAATTAAGTGATTCTAATTAAAATAATTTTTATTTATATCTAATCGATTTACTAAAATATATAACATAATTATATAATTTTCTATTTGTACGTTGATATGTTCTATGTATAAATAGAATAAAAATTAATAGGAGCCTTATGTAAAATGTATCTTTTTTATTTATTATATAGTTTTGTTTAGATTTTTCCCAATAAAATATATGAAATAAAAACAATTATATTATTAATATACGTACATGGTACTAGACTTTAACTAGTTGGGTGTCATATTAGCTCAATGAGGTTCTATCCTAAAACCAATTGACAATAAGAGGAGTAACCCAAGGGTATATATACTAGACAAGTTTATTCCGAACTTTAGATGTGAGAATGTATTCTAACACGCCCCCGCAAGTGCAATTGGGTAAACTAGCACAGTTGACACTTGAACAACATGACGGAGCAGGCCTAGGATCGAGAGAATTAGTTAGACAAATAGCTCTGATACCATATTAGCCCAATGAGATTCCATCCTAAAACCAATTGGTTTTAGGATGGAACCCCATGAGCTTATGTGATGGGCGTGTCGCGCATGTATGCGCTGGGACGGTCTCCTCCTCCGTCCGTATTATGACCCACTGAACTTTGACATAAGGAGGGTTGGTTGTGGCGTTGGTGTATTCCTTACTTTCCTCAACGGATAACAACAAAAATGTCTACCATAATTTTTTACATATCAGCTATGTAGCGCACCCCTATTTTAGTTTACTGTTTTTCTTTTACATAATATTATAAAACAAGCCCCCAAACCCTTCTCCTCCTATTCCTTCATTCCTCTACTCTCCCGACTGTTTTGAAGACACCACTTGCGACCAGGCTGACAATTCCTTCTCCTTGTCCTTCTTCTTCACTTCCGTCCACACCCTGCTCCATCGTCTCCCCGTACCACCTCCGACTACTCTTGATGGCTTGCCTCAATTGTACGGGTACATCTACTCCACACTCCATCGTCTAGTCGTCCAAATATTGCACCCAACAATTTGGTGTGCATTTAAAATATCCACACAATAATCCCGCGTGTACTACTTCTTTGCACACAAAAGCTTTGTGTGCAATTTGTTTATGCACGCAAGTGTTTGGCGTGCAAGGTTTTTTTGCACATATGTTAATTGCGTGTATAGTTCTTTTGCACGCAATCGGCGCTCGTGCACATACAATTACGAAAATAGAAAAAACGCTTATATGAATGGTGAACGTACCATGGAATCTCGACTACGTAACTCATATTCAGAGCTTTTTTTATTGTCACTCGACATTTGTTAAGAAATACTGTATTAAGAAATTTAGATTTGAATTAGGGTCGTAGACAATAGAGAATGTGGAAAAGGGAGGAAAAATATATTTGGACTAGTTTTGTAATTTTAAATAAATTAAATGTTGCAAACTAATTCTATGGGGCGGTTCATAACATGACCCATTTTTTATTGTATTTTTTTGAAACTAATATTACTAAAAAATTGTATTATTTCGTTATTTTAAAGCACTTTCAGTCTTATGGAACGGTAGTAGAGCTGTCAAAAGCTGTCCAGACCCGAAAAACCGACCCGAACCGCCTGAAAATTTTAGGGTCAAGACCCGAAAATTTGAACGCGAAACTCAAAATAAACCGAACCCGATTGACCCAAAATGGGTTGACCCGATTTTTTATATTTTTAGAATATAAATAATATATTTTAAAAATTATAATATATTTATTATTAAAATATATAAAAATAATAAATTATTGTTAAATATCATTTTTTAAATAAAATAATATTTTAATAATTGTAAAAAATTCGATTTTCTTGACCTGTTGGGTCGACCTGACTCTCCCGAAAACCCGACTTGACCCAACCCGACCCGATTTAACTGATGACCCGTTACGGCCCGAACCCCACTCAACCCGAACCCAAAATAACCGGACCCGAATCTGAACTGACCGATCTGTTTGACAACTCTAACCGGTAGCGATTTTTTATAATTTTCCACAATTGGATAAATTATAGTACATTATCCTTTATCTTAGAGCATTTGTAAAAATTACCACTTATTTTATTAGTTTAAAAAAAACTACCCCATATTTTTATTCATTTTTATTGAACCATTCAATACATTTTTCCATCCATTATACAACGTGAGAAGAGAATGTAATATTTCACGATCGTGCCAAGGCTCGAGAAGTTTGCAACCCTTGTTACCATGCATCGTTCTTTAATTTCTTCGATTTGATTAATTTGGGTACTTTTGGAACTAGATTTCTAAAACAAAATTGAGTTAGACAATAGTCGATCGACCCTTCTAGCGAGCCCTCCCTTCGCGCTCCTCTCATATTATTATTATTCTTCGATTATCGATATTCAGAAATTCTGGGAGTCATAATCGAACAATAACCTAGGGATAAATATGTATATTCACCCAACAATGGTGTACTAGACAGGAAAATGGGATGTTATTTTTTTGTAAAATAAGAGGTAATTTTTGTAAAAAAAAATCAAATAAGGAATGTTTTTTTTTTTGGCAAACGTCCTAAAATAATGGGTAATTTTCTATATAATTTATCATATAATTTATCCTAAGAATTAATGAGTTCAAATGAAGCAAATCAAAAGGTATGAATCTTCTGATACTGTACCGTACCTGAAATACATTTGTGAAGGATGATGGACCTATAATTTATAACTCATCAAATTGGCACTTAGCAACATAACATGGGACAGAATAGCATGTTTGGTACATGTTTTAGGCTGGCCGCTAAGCATGGGCTGGAAATTGGAATGTTGGATACTTTGATGTGATGATAGTGCTAGTTTAAAATAGATTTTTGTTTTGCAAGACTTTGGTAGTAAATTAGCGGAGTATGTTACAGAACTCTGTCAATCGGTCATCGGCCCAAATTAGTGATTGGAAAAGTATTACTTTTTCTGAAATGAAAAAATAATCAAGATTACAAACAAAAAAAACACTGGCCAATAGAGTGATTACACGTTGAGAATAAGATAATATACAATAAATTTTTGCGTGTTGATCTAGGAGTAGTAATAGCCGTCGATTTCTAGATCCGATGGTTTAAGTGGAGTGAAGTGAAGTTAACCTTCCCATTTATCTCTTGACTACTGTGGGAAGAGTGAAGTACTACTCGCTCTTGTTGATCATCTGATCGGGAAGGGTTGATCGTTCCTTTGATTTGATATTATTCCTAGATTATTCACATCATGCATAGAGTTCGAGTCTGTAGAGGGGCGATTGGGGCGGGGGCTTCCCGATCGGCCTTGAATTGGCTTAGGTCATATACCGTCTCCAGGTATGATTTCCGTTTCTTCATTCTCTTGATCCGATTCATGAACTCATCAATTACTGGATTTTCTCGGTTTAATTTTTGCAATTAAGTTGTTTGAGATCGATTCCATTTTTTGTGATACCGGAGCAACCCAAGGGTTTTGATTCTTATGATGATATGTTTTCATACCCTGTTTTCATACCCATTTTTTGCATTTCCGTTTGATTTTCGAGTTTGTACTCTTGCGATTTGATCAAATGTAGACTGTCAATGTTGCGCTTTCATTGATCAGTTGAAATGAACGCTGCAGTTCAATCTTCTTATGAAATAAAGAAGTATATTGGATAGGATTAATGTGCGCCTTGTTTATATGTGGGTATTATTATGTTCACCAATTTATCTATTTTTAGAGAATATTCCTTTGCAGATGTAACTTAATAAAGATATTTGTGTTAACACTATGCGATTCAGTTTTAGGTGGTTCGATGATCCTAATTTGCTTTTAAATAGTTTTCAAGACAATTGTTCTTCTCCTTCTTCAATGCTGCAGGTCTCTTGGTACCTTACCCTTTGCAACAGTAGAAGTTGAAGAGATATCTGGCTCTAGTCCTGCTGAAGTGATCAATCTGGGTATGCCTTGATTTTGATGTTCACAAGAAATGGAAAAATATTTTCCTCTGTAAACAAAACAGTCACTTCAAACCATATCAAATGTTAATATGGTTGAGTAAGAGTATTGTTTCTCACTAAAATTTTGCACTGAATGATCACTTTGCTTATCATCTTCCTTTATTCTTCTTCATAATAATTGTCTGAACTTCATCAAGTACTTTTTTGTTGGACATTGAATCAGAATAATAAGCAAAATAATGTGTTATGTATGTCACTATTTTATGATTTAAGATCATTTTTCCCATTTCTCACAATGCATTTCTTTCCATCTTCAAGTGAAGGGAAATTGGACAGGCTCTTCTTGCTGGAATACCATTGTGGATCCATTTAATGGTGAACCATTCATCAAAGTTGCTGAGGTGGATGAATCAGGAGTGCAGGTATTTTAACTTTTTAAAAGTTGATACACCATTATGATATAATGTATTTCAGCTGTAATTCTCGTTCTCAAACACTATTTTCCCTTGTGTTTTATTCAGCCTTTTGTGGATAACTTATCTAGCTGCCCAAAACATGGCCTGCATAATCCATTTAAATCACCAGAAAGGTTGGGATTGCCAGATGCTTTCTTCACTAGTCGTTATTCTTTGTTCTGGTTTTAGTTTATATGAAGTATGTTTTGATTTTGTTAGTTTTTTAGGATGATTTCTTCTTTATCTTCTCAAAGTTTGTCTATGATGGCTCACAGGTATCTTCTCTATGGAGACATAACAGCAAAGGCAGCTCGTTTACTTGGGCAGCCTGAGGTAATTTTAGCCACTTTTTGAAGCAATGTTTATCATGTCCTTGTGATGAGCTGTGTATATCTCTTGCTTGGTGTGTTGAGTGTTTTTATTTATTTTGCCTTCCAGGTTACCAAATTCTTTGCAAGGTTAATTCAAAGGGTGTCTCCAAAGAGTTATCAGCAGGCTGAGGGTGAAGTTTTAGTCACCCAAAAGTTTCTAGAGAATTTTTCTGGTGACCAGGTATTTGAGATTTCCTGATGCAATCTTTTTTTGTAATGAAAAGTAAATATTTCATTTAGGAATAGGGAATCTACAGGGATCATACTCTATATAAGCACTCAAATGATTATACAATATTTCTTTCAAAATTTTCATCTTGGCAGTTTGCTTTTGCAGGTTCGCTTTTTGGCTCGGTCTTTTGGAGTGCCTGGCAATCATCTTGGGCAGCAGAGTCACGGTTTCCGTTGGCCCTATGGTCCCGTAAGGCTTTCATATTGTAACTTTTTAAATGTTATTTATGATGGTTCTTATAGTAAGATATTCAATATGTTTTAAAGCTAAATTAAGGGAACAAATCTTATCAGTGTCATTCTCTATATAAGTACAATATGTGTGTCACTCACAACTATAGTTTCTCTTTTCACGTCTAATTGTAAAGAAATGTTTCTGCAGGTTGCTCTTATAACACCCTTCAATTTCCCTCTAGAGATTCCACTTCTACAGCTGATGGGTGCACTTTACATGGGGAACAAACCAATTCTAAAAGTGGATAGCAAGGTACTATTAGTATGATATTTTAAAATTAGGTGGAAAACATTATGCTTTCTAGTAATTTATTTACCTTGAAATTCTGAAGTGACACATGGAATCAGTCTTGAATGATGTCGATGCAATCTGTTTATTACTGTGATAATGTGGTTTGCACGTGATGTAGTCATCTGAGCTATGATGTGTTCTATCCCAGGTAAGCATTGTAATGGAACAAATGCTTCGACTCCTCCATGCTTGTGGTTTACCTATGGAAGATGTTGACTTCATCAACTCTGATGGAAAGACCATGAACAAGCTCCTGATGGAGGTTGGTTTTTAGCACGCATGCCATTATCAATTTATGTTAAAATACTTCGTACAAAGTCCTCGTTTACCTCTACTTCAATTCAGCACTTTCAACTAACATGAAGTGTACTTGGTGCAGGCAAATCCTCGCATGACACTTTTCACTGGGAGCTCTAGGATTGCAGAGAAATTGGCTGTTGATCTAAAAGGTCGTATTAAGTTAGAAGATGCAGGATTTGATTGGAAGATCCTCGGGCCTGATGTTCAGGAGGTGCGATCTTTAGTGATTTTGATCCCCATTATTCTCAGGTTTTGTACTTCGGTTTATCTATTGTAGTTCTAATATAACCATTGCAGGTTGACTATGTGGCCTGGGTCTGTGATCAAGATGCTTATGCTTGCAGTGGTCAGAAGTGCTCTGCACAATCTTTGCTCTTCATGCACGAGGTAACTTGTTATAACGTTCTTATAAATCTAAATTTTCTTTTTACTATTGGATTCTTTCAAAGAGTAGAGACAGAGTGACTTGCCACTTTTGTGTCTAATAATTTTATGCTTACAGACTTTTTTTTCGTTGTCCTTTGTGTATATATGATTTAGAATTGGGCAAAAAGTCCACTTCTTTCCAAACTGAAACAGCTTGCTGGAAGGAGGAAGCTGGAAGATGTAACAATAGGCCCTGTTCTCACTGTAAGTTTTGGTTCAAATAGCATTGTGTTATTTTTATGAATATTGATTAAATATGAGATTATCATCACTAATTTACAATAATCAATTTCTTATCTTCAAATTGTCTAACACAATGGCTGGTTACAGGTTACTACCGATGCAATGTTGGAACACATGAATAAATTGCTCGAGATTCCAGGGTCAAAATTATTGTTTGGAGGAGAACCTCTGGAAAACCACAAGATACCAAAGATCTATGGTGCTATCAAACCTACTGCAGTATTTGTCCCCCTAGAAGAAATACTCAAGGAGAAAACCTATGAGCTCGTAACAAAAGAAATATTTGGACCCTTCCAGGTATATAGAGCAGATGCTTCCTTCTGCTAACTTACTCAGATAATAGTACCTAGGTGTTTTCTTTTTGAATTCAATGATGAACAAGTTGTTTTTGCTTCCAGGTTGTTACCGAGTACAAATCATCCCAGATTCCAATGTTATTGGAAACCTTAGAAAGGATGCATGCTCATTTGACCGCTGCTGTGGTGTCAAATGACTTGCTCTTTATGCAGGTAAGCTATAGTAGCTGCCATTATGCAGGTAATCAAAATTCTTCATAAGGCATTACTGACTAGCTTAAATCAACAGGAAATCATTGGCAATTCTGTGAACGGGACAACTTACGCTGGGATGCGAGCAAGAACCACCGGGGCTCCCCAAAACCACTGGTGAGTCCTCCAAAACCGATTCTCATACTGACCCAGATACTCCTTGGTACAAGTATATATGTAGTCACCCTATTTTGTTAGCAATTCATAATTTTACGTGTTTAACGCCCTCAACAGGTTTGGACCGGCTGGGGATCCGAGAGGTGCTGGAATCGGAACCCCAGAAGCAATCAAGTTAGTGTGGTCTTGCCACAGGGAGATCATCTATGACATCGGCCCTGTACCGCACAACTGGCAAACCCCATCATCAACCTGAGCGAACGCCTTTTCTTCTTCTTCATCTTCTTAGCACTAGCTTAGCCGGCAACTTAGGCATAGGTGAGCCTTTTGAGCAGCTTTGTAGTTGCTTAGGAGAGTTAAGATCTGCATCTGGTACATCATTTGGTCGTTCGTTTAGTTACTGTTCGGCTGGATTAGATGCATGAGAATGTGGAGCATGTATGAACTATTGCGTGTGTTATTTGGAAGCGCTTAAAATAAGTAATAAAGCTCCAACATCTTCAATCTTTCTCGAATCTTGCGCTTGATCAATTCATCAATCGGATCAGATTGATGAGTTTCTGGTAACTCGATAATAGGTTGCTCCTCGCCATTCGTATGGGGATCAAAGTAGGATCCTAGATATGACTTGCGGTGGAACTCGAGTTGATGCCAGATTGCTTGATCCACCAATCCTTGGTCATACGTGTTGGAACGTGTTGCAGGAAATTCCACAATGCAGCCTCCAATCATTATTACTTTACTACTCCTATATACTATAACGCATTTTAAAAAATATATAAAATAACTTCGATATTGAACCACATTGATGCATGAAACCAGTCATTTCTTTGATCGATCTCCATTGTTCTTGTTTTAATTACAGAATTCGAGTTTATAGCATAATCAACTTGATTTCTTGTAGTTTGATTGTTAAAGATCAATCTAGTTAATCAATTTTCAAAATATCGTCGGAGCCTTTTCAATTGAGCTATCACTTTGAGGATTTCTATTCATTTTAATTCAACTGTGTCCATCACAAAAATCAGATATGAGAGTTTGAAAATTCAGTTACTTATTCTACAAGAAAAATCGAGTTGAGTGTGAATTTGGTTTAATTCAAATTTTTAGGCAAGATTGGGTTCTAGTGAGGTCAAATACGCGATAACTTTGGAGAAATCCCAAGCAATCACTTATCAAGTGGTATCACGATTCCAACGTCAAGTCAAATAATCAAGTTCTTACCTTTTCGCTTTCTAAATTCAATTTAATTTAGTTTTTGATCCCAAAGACCATATCTTTCCATAAATTTATAATTTTTGAGACCAAAATCTAAATTATCCTTCAAAACTGAACCACCACCACTATTTTTCCGTAGGAGACCACCATAACTGGTGTCGCTCTCCACCAACGCACAAACCATCAAACCACCATCGTCCCTCCGCCACACAACCACCCCCCAATTACAAAAAAAAATCAATTCATAGCCTTGCTTTGTTTTGAGTTATTTATTTACCTTTAATTCAATAAATTCTAGTAGTTTGTGCATAAATTCAAATTAAAAAATCAAATTCATATCTTATGCTTGAAAGGTGATCTACCCTATCTAGTTATTAGCCACATTCACCCTAGTGATTGCTTTGCTAAAAACTAGTAATTGTAATCACTTTGTTTGTGTATGACAACATAACAATAATTCACATAGCCTACTTGCTTCGTTGACCCTTGCATGCTCAAATTTTGCTATAATTTACTTGATATGATCACTTCAGAGATTGCTTGAGTTCTTTTGAAGCTCATAAAGAGAATTATTGCATTACTTGTCATATTGCATTTTTGCTGAATTACTTAAGTTGCATTATTCCTTGTTTATCATTAGCTTATCATAACTATACCCAAATTACCTTCATCTCAACCACAAAAAACTGAATTAGTTGAATTGGATTAACATTGAGGAATTTTTGGCTCGATTAAGGTGTCATAGTGGTTATTGTGCTGCTTTTGTGAAATAGACTACTCTCGAGTTGTGTGTTGACTTTTCACGTGAAAAAGATGCCAATTGACGAACAAATCAACCCTGTTGACTTGAATATGTCTCAAGAGGCTATAGACTTCATAGATTGTCAATTAGCGGTAGCATGTTAGAAAACCAAAAGCGAATGCTAAAGTTGGTGCAAGCTACTTTTCAGCCTCAGTTTGAGCACTTGTAGACTTTAATAGCTTCTTTCAAAGACAACACAAATTCTGCCAAAAAAGAAGCCTCTCCTTCAATTCAAAAGGAAGACAACAAATCTGATCAAGAGAAGGAGTATGACCCTAATCAAGCTTCTAATAGCAATTGGGGCAAGTAAAGAATGGAAGAAAATGAGTATGATGTGCTTGCCAATTATCCAAGATCACGGGCCACCCATAACCTCCCAGACCACTAATCACCTCATGGTGGCCATGGTAGAGGTCGTCGTGGGGCTGGTGTGAGGCCCCCTGTCCAAGCACATTAGTCGTCGCCACCTTGACAAGGAGAGCTGCCCCTGCAACGGGCATACCAACAACCGCATTACAATGAAGATGCGGATGCTATGCATGGCTATGTTAGGGATGAACAACCCCCATTGCACCCCCCTTTTGATGAGTTCTATGCAGAAAATGAATATGTGGAAGAAGAGATATCAAAATCAAACTTGAGCCTTTCAATGGAGAGCTCAATCTTGAAAAATACTTGGAGTGGGAGCAATATCCACAAGTTACATCTTAGATCACTTGGGTTATGAAGAATGAGAGAAAGTTGGGGTTGTTATCCTCCATTTTGTTGGAACCGCTATAAATTGGCGGTTTTGATTAAAGGAGGATAGAATGAGAAAACACCATCCACCTATTGAGACTTGGGACCAGATGAAGTGTGTATTGAAAAAGAAATATGTTCTCGAAGAACATATCAAGCATATGAAGCTAAAAGTGGCCACTTGTAAACAAGATTTCAAGTCACCTATTGAATACTTTAATGAGCATGCTTGAAGATTTGAGCTACAAGGCTGAAATTTATCATTTACAAATGTCTTTAAGAACCTAATTCATGGCTGGACTAATTAGAGACACCATTGAAGTGCAAAAAATCAAGGATGTCCACACTTTATTCCATTCAAACCCAACTATGCTTTGAGCAACTGCAAAAGAAGAAGAAAGAAACTTGGAATACAAACAAAAGGTATTCCTCTAATTCTAACTCCAATTCCAATTCTTTTTCTTCTAACTCTTCTATGCAGCAAGTGGGAAGTGCTTTAAGTGTCAAGGAAGAGATTATTTAGCCAAAGATTGTCCAAATCTGAAGAAAGTGTTGCTAACTACCAATGATGGTTATGTTAGTGATAAAGATATACATTCGACTCAAGTGGAGGAGGGAAATCTAGGCTATGAAGAGGACAACATTAATGTGATTGAACCTGAAAATTCCAAGCTTCCTTTAATTCTAGTAACTATGAGAACTCTAACGTTGCAAGAAGTGCCTAGGCTAGACCAAAGAGAAAGTATTTTTCATACTAGGTGTATTGTTAGTAACTAGATTATATCACGTAACATTATTTGTTTTCTAATTAAGATTTTAGTTTTAAAAAACAATATTATTATTGTTTTCCTATATTTAAAAGTATAGAGTTTGATCATATATTTCCCATTAGTATGATACAAAGGAATACAACTTTACTAAACTAATCACGGCAACAAATTAAAGATTAAAATATATGATTTTAATAAACGGTCCCTTTATTGTGTGTCATCACATGCTAACTTTGAAAATAATTTTCAAACTATTATCTAAATTAAAATTAATAAATCCTAAAAATTATATAATTAACAAACAAGATTAAATTTATCAAAAGAAGTGCATCTTTTAATGTGGGCCACACGTTAGAAATTCCCTTTCATAATAGACCTTAGCATACGAAGATACGTACGATGCCATACACTTTTAGTAACTAAATCACGGTAATAAATTAGAGATATATGGTTTCCTTAAATAGACCCTAGCATGATACAAATACATGCAATTTTTATAACTAACTAAAGTGCTAATTCAGTCCCGGTACATAATATTTTTCAAGTAAACAATTTTAGGAGAACCGGGCAGTAATATGGGGTTGTCAACCTTTGGTTAGCCGGTAAGTGTCCTACAATTTAAGGAGAACTCATTGCTAGTGCACTCCTTACACCTTTACTTAAGCCCGGAGGTGGTCTTAGGCCAATTGCAGTTGGTACTATTTGGCGCCGTTTGGTCTCTAAGGTGGCCGCCTTTTCAGTTGGAAAGGATATGCAGTCATACTTGGGGGATTATCAATTTGGTGTTGGAGTTCCGGTTGGGGGAGAAAGTATTCTCCATGCTGTCAATAGTTTGTTGGAGTTGAAGGCTCATTCGGATAGTATGTCAATGTTGCTTATTGATTTTTCGAATGCGTTTAACATGGTGGATAGGTCTCATCTCATTAGAGAGGTCCGACTTCATTGTCCAGGTATTTCTCGTTGGGTAGAATTTTGTTATGCCAAGCCTGCTAAACTTTACTACGACCAATATATCATGTCTTCCGCTCTCGGGGTTCAGCAAGGTGACCCCCTCGGTCCCCTTTTATTTGCTTTGACGCTTCACCCTCTTGTGAAGTCCATTGCCTCGCGGTGTAAGCTTGATTTGCACGCTTGGTACTTGGATGATGGCACTATCATCGGTGATACGTTGGAGGTTGCTAGAGCCTTGAGTATTATTGACTCTGAAGGACCGGGCAGAGGTCTTCTTCTTAATATCAACAAAACCGAGGTATTTTGGCCTACACCTGACCCGCGCAGCTTGGAGGTGGGTGTTTTTCCCCCGGATATTGGTAGGCCTAGCAAGGGTGTTAAGCTCTTGGGTGGTCATGTGAGTTTGGATTTGGATTTTATGAGTGACATGGCACTTAACAGGGTGAATAAGACCATTCAGCTAATGTCTGCTATTAAAAAGCTCAAGGATCCCCAGAGTGAGATGTTGTTACTCCGGAGTTGTGTCGGTGTTTTCAGGCTCTATTTTTCTATGCGTACTACTAACCCGGAAGCTCTACAAAAAGCCTCTGACCTCTTTGATGACCACTTGTTCCAATATTTGAGGCTTCTAATAACTGGAGATGGAGCTGGTTTTGGGCCTTTACAACAGAGATTGGCTACTCTTCCCATCAAAGATGGTGGGCTTGGCATTTACACCATGGCTGACACGCGCACTTACTGTTATCTTGCATCTCAGAGTCAGACGGCATCGGTGCGAAAAGTTATTCTTGGTAGCTCCTTCTCATCCGAGAATGGGGTTGCCTTTCAGTTGGCTCTTCAGAAGTTCATTCAGGTATGTGGTTTGCCTTCTACTTATTGCATCAATGACACTGCCCCCCCCCCCCCCCCCCTTCTATGCACTCCCTGACAGTCACTTATTTTGACGCAGTCAAGAAGCAAATCCCTAACCAGTTTACTTTATCTGCAAGAGACTCTATTCTTTGGCAATGCAATCAGATCAAACATGCTCAAGATTACCTTATGGCTGTTCCAATCAATGGTTTAGATCAAAGCCTGGGTCCCAAACAGTTTAGAGCCGTAGTTAGCTATCGTCTCGGTATCCCTCTTTTTGCTGAGGGTGGGTTGTGCTCTTGTTGAAATAAGCCCATGGATATATTTGGGGATCACGCGCTTCATTGTGCTAGTGATGTTGGACTAAAGTTTCGCCACGACTTAGTTCGGGATGTTATTGTACATATTTGTTTCAAAGCTGGCGTCCCTGCACGCAAGGAGGTTGCTCTGGGTCTTGTATCAGATAGTAACAAGGATCTACGCCCTACAGATATCCTTGTTCTCAACTAGGAAAACGGCCAAGATGTGTGTATGGATGTCACAGGAGTTTCACCCTTTACTGGACATGGTGTTTTTGGTTTCGTCCCAGGCCAGGCTATCTCTAAAGCAATTTCGCGCAAACGTTCTAAATATTTGAATGAGTGTACTTTGCATGGTTATGGATTGGGGGTGTTAGCCTTTACTACCTTGGGGGAACTAAGTGAAGATTTTATTTGTTTTTTCAAGCGTCTGAAAAATTGTTTAGTTAACCATGATGCTGGTAGTGGCTCAGGTAGTTTTCTTTTTCATAGATTGGGTGTTGCTATTCAAAAAGGAGTTGGTGCTCAGCTTGTTGCTCGGCTACCAACTAAAAACTATGTAATCGTTGATTGATTAGGGAAATAAGATAAATGTTTATCTTGACTAAAAAAAAAGTAAACAAATTATTACAATAAAAATTCTAAGACTATCATATAAAAAGATTAAAAATTCTAAAAAAATATTTTTTTTAAAAAAAAATATTCAAAAAAATATTAAAATTATAAATCATTTATGAAAATGAACTAAATGAAGTGAAATTAAACAAAAAATTTATAACTATAACCGACTCTTATCAAAGAATAAATAAAGTTTTTTAAATTTATATAATAAATTGTAACATGCTAAAAAAATGCAACCCTAAATCTCTTTGGTGTCGATTTGAGGGATATCTTTTAATTTTTATTAAAACTTAATTGTAATTTATTAATTAATACAGTAATTATTACCCAAAAACTAACTTTATAAAGAGAATAAAAAGTTTTTTTTTATTTCTTAAATAATAATTATAATTATGGCATGCATTAAATGCTAAAAATACAAAATTTTCTTATTGTCAAAAAACTAACTTTACTGGAAAGCAACTCTTTTTATTTCTTAAATTATAATTCTAATTATGGCAATTTTTCGGTAAATAATTATGGCATTAAATGCTCTAGACTAATGACGGTAACAAATTAAATATATATGCTGTTATAAATATACCCTATTAGCGATCTCATCGTGTCTTTTTCTCCTTAAACCTAATTCTATCCCCCAATCGGTAAACCTAATTCTACCCCTCAATCTGCCACAATCCCCATCGAATCACGCTCGTAATGGCTAACGACGACGATGAAGGATGGACCTCCAACTTTTACTGCTCCGCCCACGCGGGCCACGACTTCCACTACACCGTCGATCAAAGAGCAGAAGAGCATTACGAGACACCGCAATCGTGCACGCTGGTGTCGGCCACCTTAGACGACGAACACGTCTTCAACTTCCCCTGCTTTTCTTGCTACCGCCTCTACAAGCACAGCGCCGATATTATTAATATTGACACGTATCTCTCCGACTACGAACTCTTTTTCGCCACCGCGATTTCCTCCTACTTGCCCCACGTCCCGCCTTGCTGCGCTGACGTGATCGCAAGCACCTTCAAATCAATCCTCGATTCCGTCGTCAGGCGCTGTCCCCCGTGGGTCAAGCATGCCCCGCCACCTTCCACAGAGTTGAGATCTACATCGAGGAGAACGAGGACATGGTTGAGGAGTCGTTTGATCCGGAGGCTAGTGCGGGGCCAAAGATGAAGCCCGCCTCCGAGGGACTTGCGAAGGTTGAAGTACATTCAAGAAGCTGAGGAGGGCGATCGCTACGAGAATGGGTGGAGCGCGTCGGATCACCAATGCACGATTTGCTTTGACGAGATCCCCACGCGGAGTAGCTCCTTTTCAATGGGATGTTCTCACTTCTTTCACGAGAATTGCCTCCTTGAGTGGCTCGATACTAGCCATGTTTGCCCGCTTTGCCGCTACAAGTTGCCCACTGACAATTGATGTATGTACCTAGCTTGATCTCTACTAGGAACCGAACTACGGAAGATATATAGTTCTTTTCTTTGAAGTTTGACACAATCAATAGATATAGGCCTATTGTAAATCTGATTTACATTCACTCCATATTGTAAATTTTTATAAACTAGTATTTCTTGTTTGTAGATATTATGTCATATAGGAATTTGTTGCTATTAAGTCCAACAAATCATTAATTAACAAAGAGGAACGTTTATTGAGATTAGAGAAAGTGAGAAACCAAATTCATACATATACTCTCGTTATTTTGAAGATTGGTTCTCTTGCTCTTTGATCCAATTTCGGCATTCTCGGCCAACATCTGCTGCAAAACAAGTTAATTAACTCAATAGTTATTTTATCTCCAAAGCCAAAGTAAATGATTTATTATATATATACACATCAACTCCGATGGTTTAAAACCCCAAATTGATAAGCAAGAGGAGTTAAATAAAATTTTACTGTTCAAGCAACCGTAAAATATGAATATATGATACTTCAAATTATTATATTGTTGTAATGGAAATAACTCTATAACCAATAAGAGAACATCACGGAAGATGACAAACTGCACAAAATTTGTTAAGTTCATTTTCATAAGCAAGTTATACACATACATGCCCATAAGAGATAAAAAACAGCACAAAATATGTAAAGTTAATTTTAATAAGCAAGTAATACACAGTATCTACAAGGGCCATAACGTCTAAAAGTACTAAAAACAAGTCAAAGGCCCAAAAACAGTGATGTCTTACTATTGTACACAGTATCTACAAAGAACTAGCTAGAAATTAAACATCGATCAGAACAAAACATTAGGCTGACAATAATTCTAGACAGTCTATTGAGCCGACGTTCGCTGACAATAAGGGTGTTATGCCATCATTTGTTTTAGCATTATGCTGCAAAAAATACAACAAGACAAGGCCAATTGATAAATCAGGTAAAAGGCAGAACAAAACATGATAAAAGGATAAACATTCTTCTAAGCTTAGGGGAGAAAACACCAAATTAATAATTGGCATTTGTTTAATCATTTGAGTTCAAAAGGAAGAGTGGTTGCTTACTTACATTGGCACAGTGATCTAGCTAGCAGAAGTTTTTCAGCGTCGTTCTGGACATGACGACCAGAGGAGTTCCAGCATCACTTTCTAAGTTAAATCAACAATATTCATATATATAGTTTCGTATAATGCTCTGCCTCTTTGGTATAAAATGAACACGAAATATCAAAAGAATATAAAATGCCAATGATTAATTATAGTCCAAATATGTGTAAACCCATCAACCCACACGTGTCTCATGATCTTGTGATTCAGGATGTTCCTTGTTATCATAGAATCTCATAGAGGGACAAAAATTTACATGAAATATATTTCAAATTTCAACTCATAGGACAGACATAAATAATACAATTAAAACAATATTTATATAATATTTGTTATATATAATATTAATTTCTTATTATTAACAATATTTATATCAACCGCCCTATCGGTTCAATAAAAACGACATGGGAAAGAACCGAAAAGAAAATCCATGAAGGAGTTTTATAAACTCTATTTAAAAAAAGGCGAATTGGTATGAATGCCCCAAAAAAGTTGTTAAAGTAAAATATACCCTTATTTAGGCTAAATGGCAAAGGAGGTCTTTTGGGCATTTTTGCAATAAAAATTATACTGTTTTTAAAATCTTTAAATCAAAAAAGCAGATTAATTTCCATAAAAATAAATGTAATACAATATGTTAAATAAATTTCCTTATAAAAACAATTTAATCTCAATAAATTTCCTTATTATTTTGTGTATATATACGCTAGAAGATCTACATCAATTACAAATCCCATTGAAAGTTCAACTGAAATCATAGATAAATATGTTTTATTTTTTTGTTTTTTGTATACCATTCCTAGTACCAGTAACCAATTGGTCTAGTGGGATGAGGTGCTAAGCTCCTACATTTATTCAGGAGGTTCGAAGTTCGAATCTTCTTGGCGGCGTGTATGGAAAAAATTGAATTGGGAAGGTCGACCCAACAATGGGCCTCTGCATTACCCGATTCGGACGTAGATTGACCCCGGCTAATCGAACCAAGAGAGATAAAAAAAACACCGTTCCTAATACTCTGCAAAATCCCTTCCCCTTCTTCCTCGGATCATACACAACCGGCTATTATGAATATAACTTGAACGTCTCAATTTCAAACTTGAACAATTGAATATCATTCGTCTTCAAAAGGTGATCGTACTGCATCAAATATGACTTTTGTTAAACTCGCAACCCTAGGGAACCAAACTCGCAAGTATAAACAAGAACGAGAAGCTTAAGGAATCGTAAAAGCGAGTGAACACAACAAGTTTGGTGACCCGATTCAAATCAAAGATCCTACGTCCCGGAGTCTCAGTTCGGAGAGACCAGCCCAAATTTCCACTAAGTTTTCGAAAAGATTACAAGAATGGCTACACAGATCCAGAACAATAAAACTCAAACATCAAAGACAGAGAAAACAACTTGTAAACTCAAAAACAAGGTAAGAAGGTAGAAGTAGGGAATAGAAGGGATCTAGGATAGGGATTCGGCCCCCTATTAGGCTGACTAAGCTCGAGATGAAGCTTAGCGTCGACGCGCCTCCACGGATCTCAACGAGAACAGCCTCGCCTTCTTCTTCTTCGGCAAGATCTCCACCGTCTGGCTCTCTTCTCTCTTTCATCTCTTCTTTTCTTCTCTCTCTCTCTTTCTGGATGCGCCGCAAGAACAAGTGAATGAATGAGCTCCTCAAACTCTAAAGCGAGCTTAAATAGTTAGGTCACTAGGTCGAAAGCTTTAAACACTGCGTTTCACTTAAACACGAGCTTCTCCTCTTCAGACATTGGTATTGGGCCAGTGTTTGGGCCTTTCCAAGAATAAGCCCAAAAACACAGGCTAAAAATGTCTCGAACCAGTTTATAAGCCCAAGCCTTAGGTTACCTCCAAACCGGAAACTAATCCGGGGTGGCCCCAAAAGATCAAGGACCCGGTTTGAACTGGTTCAAGAGTTGAAGCCCGGTTCTCTCTTTATTGTGTCGAGATTATCTATCCTAGATAAGTGCTAGGCCAAGTTCTATGTCACTAGTGTTTAAAGGAGGTTTAAATATCTAACAACTTTGTACATAAATTTCTATCCCCCCACACAATATATAATAAATCAATTGAGAATCCAACAAACTTAATTGAACAAGCAAACTCCAAACAAAAACAACCATCAACTTGGTCATTTGCACACTCATGATGGATCGAAGCCCTATGGTTTGAAGGAACAAGATGTTGACGATGTCAGGGAAACCGGGGTTGAAAATGCCATTTTCAACCATGGCGAAATTCAAGGGAGGGATATAGACCTTGATGTCTTGTGGCGTTGGAAGAGAAGGACTAAAGAACCGGTTCTGGCAACGACGAAGATCTGTCAAGTGTCAACTATGAAGATCCGTCAACGACGAAGATCGGTCAACTGATGGTGTGGCACCGGCATTTGAACGTCAGGTGACACAAAATCCTACTAGTAATTACTCTGATCGGGGTCGAGAGATCGAATCACGCAATGAAGCCTCTATTTTTGAGGAAGGAGATGTCTCAAGTGGAATGTGAGGAAGGAGATCTGCAACTCAATTTTTGTTTATTTTATGATTTTTATAATTATTTTTTAATTGAATAAAATCTAAATGAAATTAATGATTTGGAGTACTATTTTGTTAAATTTAAATTATTTGAGAATCTGGTATTCCTACAATTAAATTGGGCATTTAATTAATTTCTTTGGGCATTAGTGCAAATGTGAAAAAATGAAGGCATTTTTCATTACTAACTTTTTTGGGCATAGACTACTATAAACACTTAAAAAATTTACTGTAACAAAATAGTAGTAGTAGTAATAGTTCTTAAGCCGGGCTGGGCGCCGACATTCACGAGTAGGCCGAACCACTGGATCTGGTTGGTGAACTTGTGGCGTACGTATCACTAGCTCTTATAATTTAGATCAATTAATCGTCAGTGGGCAACTAGCGGCAGAGCGGGCAAACATGGCTAGTATCGAGCCACTCAAGGATGCAATTCTCGTGAAAGACGTGTGAACAATCCATTGTAAAGGAGCTTTTTCGAGTCGTTATCTTGTCGAAGCAAATCATGCATTGGCAATTCGACCAATTCTCGTACCGATAGCCATTCTTCTTCATCTCATCTTCTTCACGCTTGTACTCTGACCTTATCAATTCTCTCACCCACGTCAACGGACGCGGGTTTCATCTTAGGCTGCACAACCTCCTGATCAAACGATGACTCCATAACGGCCTCGATCTCCTCCTCCTCCTCGGTGTTAGTGTAGATCTCAACTCTATGGAAGGTGGTGGGGCACCCTTCGCCAACGGCAAGGCTGTGCCTGATGACGTAGGCTTCGAGGATTATTTTGAAGGCGCTTGCAACCACATCAGCGCAACAACGCGGGATGTGGGCCAAGTGGGAGTATTAGGATATTATGTATTTTAGGATATTTAGTAATATATTGTAATTATCTCTTGTAATCCTTGGAGCCCAAGCTAGGGTTTTCTTATATATTGTAAATTGTTCTAATGAGAAAGGTAGAGGAAAATTCCCAACTTTGAGTGTTTCTGATTTCTACATGGTATCAGAGCCAAAACCCTAAACACACTTACAATTTTTTTTACGTAACAACCGTTCAGAGTTACTTGAACGCTTGTCCATGGCCGATCCTGCTGCCCTAGCCGCCCCCGTAAAGGCTATGACCGACGTTGCTGTTGCCGCTGCTGCAGCCAGTTCTTCCCAACCGAAGCGAGGAGCCCTCGATGCGACTTCTCCATACTATCTCCACCCGTCTGACCATACGGGTATGAAAATTAGCCACGTGATTCTGAATGGAGATAACTTTAACGAATGGGAGAAATCCATTCGCAATGCTTTTCGCGCTCGACGTAAGACTCCCTTCATTGATGGAACTCTTAAACGACCTGATGACAAGACAGACGAATTTGATGACTGGTGTAGCGTCAATTAGATGATGGTTGGTTGGATTCTTCAATCTATCGATCCGACCCTCCGTTCTTCTTTGCCCTACTCTGACTCCGTCAAGACTTTATGGGATAATATCCAACAACGTTTCTCTGTCGGCAACGCCCCACGGATTCATCAGTTGAAGACCGCCATTGCCCGTTGCCAACAAAATGGTCAATCGGTGGCTAACTACTACGGATGACTCTGTCTACTGCAAGATGAGTTGTTCAATTATACAAAACTTACTGGTTGCTCCTGCGGTTCCTGTACGTGTAACTGGGCTGCCAAATTTCACGCTGACCGTGAAGCTGATGCGGTTCATCAATTCCTTATGGGTTTAGATGATGATATTTTTGGTACTCTACGCTCCCATGTCTTGGCCAGGATCCTATTCCGGATCTCAATCGTGTTTACTCTCTCGCTGTTCGGGAAGAGACGCATCGCTCTATTACGATCGAGCGCTCCTCCAAGACCCCAGATGCGATTGCTCTTCCTGCTCGCACTAGGAATTCTGCTCCTTCTCAGCCGTCTTCCAAATCAGGTCCTTCTAAGCTCTCTCGTTCTGATTCAAACACCAGCAAAGAGACTCTGATGTGTACTCATTGCAACAAGCCTGGACATGCCATCACTACTTGCTTTAAAATAATCGGGTATCCAGACTGGTGGGAAGAGCTCCGAAAGAAGCGGGCTGCTGAATCTAACTCCACTCGTTCTTCTGCTGCAGCGGCGTCTTCCACCGCTGACACCAGTCGCACGCCCTCTTTCACTCCTGGTCTTACCAACGCCGCTTCTGTCAGCCCTTCTCTGCCATCTTTCTCCCCGATGTTCACTGCTCAGGATCATCAATCTCTGGTTCCTGCACTTTCTGACCCTAATTGGCAGCGTATGCTTGAAATGCTTCAACAGTTTAAAGGCTCGGCTGAGGATACTCTGAGTGGTAAGCTTTCAGAGGCCTGGGTTCTAGATTCCGGCGCCTCATATTACATGACAGGGTAGCGCCACTTTCTCTCTGATTTACATTCTATTTCTCCATCTTAGATTATTTTGCCTGATAGCTCTACCTCTATGGCTACTGAAGCAGGGACTGTCATCATGGGTGACAATTTCATCATTGAGAATGTTTTATTTGTCCCGAATTTTCATTGCAATTTGATTTCTTTGGGCAAGCTTATTACTGATATGAAGCTTCTTGTCACATTAACTGATAAGTTGTGTGTGATTCAGGACCGCATTTCAAGGACGGTGATTGGGGTCGGTGAAGCAAGGAAGGGGGTCTACTGGCTGTGCTCGGGTCGTGGTCTCGACTTTGCTGCTGCTGTCTTAGTTTCGCCCGAGTTGCTGCATAAGCGTCTTGGACATCCTGCATATCAGTCTATTTTACCATTAGCTTGTGTTGATTCTACTATTAAAGACAATTCTATTGAACCATGTTCTATTTGTCTTCAATCCAAACAAACGCGTGATTGTTTCCCTTTAAGTTCTAATAAAGCAGATGGCCTATTTGATCTTTTACATGCTGATGTTTGGGGACCTTATAGCGTTCCATCCACTTCCGGTGCTCATTATTTTCTTACTCTTGTGGATGATTTTTCAAGATGTATATGGGTTTATTTGATGAAGCATAAAAGTCAAGGTTCCTCAGATTATACAGAACTTCTTTACATATGCTCACACTCAGTTTCAGCGAAAAATTAAGCGCTTCAGGGCTGATAATGGCACCGAATTTCTGCCTTTGAAGCCTTTTTTCTCGTCTACTGGTGTGATTTTTGAGACATCTTGTGTGGCGACGCCTCAACAAAATGGTCGTGTCGAAAGAAAGCATCGACATTTGTTTAATGTCGCTCGGGCGCTTCGTTTTCAGGCCTCCTTACCTATTGATTTTTGGGGTGAATGTGTCTTAACAGCTGCTTATTTGATTAATCGAACTCCCTCAAAGGTACTTTCCTCTAAAACTCCTTTTGAGATGTTATTCGGTCAAGCACCTTCGCACAATCACATTCGCGTGTTTGGCTGTTTATGTTACGCTTCCGCCATACCACGATCACACGACAAGTTTGCTTCGCGTAGTCGACGATGCATCTTTGTCGGGTATCCTAATGGCAAGAAGGCTTGGCGTCTCTATGATCTTGATACTAAATCTTTCTTTGAATCCCGCGATGTTGTCTTTAATGAGGCTCATTTTCCGTTTGAGACTGATTCAGATTCTTTGCCGGAAATTACTCCTGTCACGGTGCCCTCTGATTTGCACCCGTCGGTTTTTGACACCATTAATCATGCTGCTCCGCCGTCCGACAACAGGGGGAGCGTTGTTGCTCCTGCCGCATGAGACCCACCTGCTGCACCTTCTACTGTGTTGCGTCGCAGTACTTGTCCTCGTCAACCATCATCTCGGCTTCGTGGCTATATTTGTAATACGACCCGCAGCATTGACCCCCCCTTGCCTTCAACAAATACCACCTCGACTCCTTCCTCAGGTATGCCTTATTCCATAGTTAATTTTGTTAATTGTGACAATTTTTCTAAACCCCATGCCCAGTTTTTAGCTGCTGTTACAGCTTGCTCAGAACCTCGTTCTTACAAGGAGGCTGTTCGTCATTCTGAATGGCGAGATGCGATGTCGGCTGAACTTCTTGCCTTACAGAAAAATTCCACTTGGACACTCGAACACTTGCCTGCTGGGAAGAAGCCAATTGGCTGCAAATGGGTCTTTCGCATCAAGTATAAATCTGACGGCTCGATTGAGCAGTATAAGGCTCGCTTGGTTGTATTGGGTAACAAGCAGGTTGAAGGGGTTGATTTTAATGAAACGTTTGTACCAGTCGCCAAAATGACTTCTGTTCGGGTTTTCTTGTCTGTTGCTGCAATTAAGGGATGGTCCCTTCATCAGATGGACGTTCACAACGCGTTCTTGCATGGTGATCTTGCCGAAGAGGTCTACATGACACCTCCTCCGCGTTTCCTTGCGCCTTCTGGCAAGGTTTGTCGTCTTCAGAAGTCTCTATACGGTCTAGGTCAGGCACCCCGAAACTGGTTTGCTAAGCTTGCCAATGCTCTTACTACATTTGGTTTCAAACAGTCATATGCCGATTACTCCTTGTTCTCACTTCTTCGTCCGCATACTACGTTGCATGTTCTTGTATATGTCGACGATTTGATTATTGCAGGCAATAACTCTGCTGAAATCTCTCGTTTCAAAGCTTATTTGAGTTCTTGCTTCCACATGAAGGACCTTGGTTCTTTGAAATATTTTCTTGGCCTTGAAGTGGCTCAAGGCAAGGACGGAATCTATCTTTCTCAACGCAAGTATGCTTTAGAAATTCTTTCTGAAGCCGGACTTCTTGGAGCTAAACCTGTTGAGTTTCCGATGCCTCAGAATCACGATCTCGGCAAAGCCTCTGGGCCGGAGTTTGCCTTTCCTGATCGGTACAGGCGTCTCATTGGTCGGCTTATTTACTTGACTATTACACGTCCTGAGCTTAGTTATGTTGTGCATATTCTCTCGCAATTCATGCAAGCTCCTAAGGATACTCATTGGCAGGCTGCTGTCCGTGTCCTTCATTACATTAAAGGGCATCCGGGACAAGGTCTTGTTTTGTCTCGTTCTAGCTCTTTACAACTTTCGGCATATTGTGATTCTGATTGGGCTGCCTGCCCAATTACTAGGTGTTCTCTTACAAGATATTTTGTCTCTTTGGGTTCGTCTCCTATTTCTTGGAAGACGAAGAAGCAAGCTACTGTCTCTCGCTCTTCGGCTGAAGCTGAGTATCGCTCCATGGCCTATGCAGCTTGTGAGCTTTTATGGCTCAAAGCCTTTCTTCGCGACCTTGGATATCTTCACACGTCTCCCATGCAGCTTGTGTGTGACAGTCAGGCAGCTCTTCATATCGCCGCTAATCCCGTCTTTCATGAACGTACGAAACATATTGAGATCGATTGTCATTTCATACGTGATTTGATTCAGTCAGGTTGTATTTCCACCTCCTATGTCCGAAGTACTGATCAGTTAGCCGATCTATTTACTAAAGCTCTTGGCAAGCAACAGTTCTTATACCTCTTATCCAAGTTGGGCATTCGGGATCTTCATGCTCCAACTTGAGGGGGAGTATTAGGATATTATGTATTTTAGGATATTTAGTAATATATTGTAATTATCTCTTGTAATCCTTGGAGCCCCAACTAGGGTTTTCCTATATATTGTAAATTGTTCTAATGAGAAAGGTAGAGGAAAATTCCCAACTTTGAGTGTTTCTGATTTCTACAGGGAGGAAAGCGTGACAACGTTCTTTTGTTAGAAGTCAGATCGATACGTGTCAATATTGCGATTACTGTTCTTGGTGTGGAGGAGGTAACAGAAAAGGCAGGGGACGTTGATGACGAGTTTGTCGTCTACGATGGCGGACACCAGCGTGCACGGTTGCAGTGTCTCGTAATAATACTCTTCTGCTCTTTGAGTGATGGTGAAGTCGAAGGCGTGGCTAGCGTGGGTGGAGTAGTAGTAGTCATCGGTCCAGACCTAATGGGTGGGCATTGCGACTTGCGAGCGTGATTCGATAGGGAGATTTATGTAGGTTTCAAAATTAGGTTTAGGGTCTATTTGACGATGAGTTCGATACTAGGGTCTATTTATAAAAGCACGACACCTATCTTTGATTTGCTACCGTCATTAATATCTCTTTATCTATATCATAATCATCAATATACTATAACTAAAGTCAAATCCCTTTATCATACGTTTCGTCATCTTAAATATGCCACATAGGCGTTTTTATTTTTCCATTTACCTCTTTGCCCTTCGTTTATTTAAGTATTTACATTCTTATATTATACTGTAATAATATTTCTTATATTATTAATATAAAATTATATCTAGAGATCTTAAATTTGGCAAGTTGTGTTAAGAGCATAATCCATTATGGAGTAATTTTATTGAATATGATAATGTTACTAATATACAATATATTAAGAGATCTTAAAATTTGACAAGAAAAATACCCTTTATTATGAAATAATTTTTTAATATAATAATCTTACTACAATCATATTTAGATATCTTAAAATTTGGCAAGTGATAGAAATAAAATCTTCATTATAAAATATTTTTAAAATAGTAATATAATAGTATTACTATTTTTTAGAAATTTGAAGAGCATAACTATTATATTTGAATTATTTTGAAATGATGATTAATATTCAATTTATAATATTAGATAATATATATAAATCTATATATAATAAATCATGTGCAGTGCAAGGCATGTGTATAGAAACCATCTTTTTCAATTATTATTTTTGGATAAGTACTGTAACACCCCGTCTTTCGACGAGGCGCCACTAGGGAATAGACCTTACCAGGTACTATTATTTAGGTTGACAACTACACTGTAGGACCTTACAACTCGGGAACGACGAGAAAACATAATAAAACATCCAACCTTTATTTAATAAAACTTAGAAAAACATAATTATGCATGAATCCCCGAAAATTATAAATAATCAAATACGTTACCACACCTACCGAAATGAACTATCCAAAAATAATAATAAACGAAACGCAATACCAACTCTGTCTAACAAATATTAAAGTCTACATCCTAACTATTATGAATAACTAGTAAAAACCGATCCCACTATGACACGCGCTCTTTACCGCTCCAGCCCGCCATCTTGCCTCGGTTCCTGCACGGCTCCCTGATTCATACCTGGAACTGAAAAATGTTCCCCGAAGGGTCAGCGTCTAATCTACCAAGCTAGAAAGAATATGGAAACTGTAGAACGTTTTGAAATCAGTTATCTAAAGTCAGCATACAAATCCACAATCGCAATCATAACTCTAGAAGCCAATACCTAAATTAATTATATCAGTCACACAAGTCACACACGCATTTACAATCATAGTCACACAACAACACAATTCTTCCTTTGTCCGCAATCCGTCTTCCAAGGCGCTCATCACCGCGCCGAGTGCAGAGGCAGGCCCTCCCACTCCACTTCCCAATCTCCCTTCTAACTCCGGGCTAAGCCTCCACTGGAGCGCTTGCCGTAAACACACAGATAATAATTTTCGTTTGAAGGGGTACGATTTTCCCAGTCACACGGGTCAAAGTAGCCAACTCTTCCTCAACACCAGCTACAATGGGCCGTGTCGGAAACGGTACCAACACAGAGAAATCGTTCCAAAATAATTTCCGATAAAACACATTTAAAATCATTAACGCACACAACACACAAGGAGTTCAAAATAATTTAAAAGGTATTCGGGACTAGTTCCCAAAACCCGTCCTACAATATCGATACACAATCTAACAAGGGAGAAAAGAACCGAGCAAGTCGAAAAACGACTTACCTCGAACTAGAGATCCTTTGAAGAAGACGGAATTAGGATCTCAAACGGAACGATTCCCTAAAGAATTATAAAGGGAAAGATTAATTAATTAATTAATTAAAAAAAATACGAGCCGAACTAACTAACCCATTTAAAAAACCTCCTTTAATCCCTTTAAGCAATCGAATATTTATAACGATTTTTGCTAATTGCCCGACTAAGCTAAACTACTTAATTTATTAACATATTTGTATATTAAATTCTAGCCCAACACAATATCCTAATACCCCTTGTGCCAGCCCAAATCCGAAGCCCAACTCCCAGCCCATTCAGCAAAAGAAATTCAAGCAAGCCCAATATTGGGCCAGCTAACCGAGCCCTTCTCCCTCCACAATCTGGCCCATTCTCCCACTCCATTTTTGGGCCACAACCCACGAGCCCACCCCCCTTCAATCCGGTTGACCGAGCAGGGGTTTGACCCCGCGTGGACCCCACCTGACTCCATCTTCAACCTCTTCTTCTTCCTCGCGCGAGAACTCGCTCTTCGCCGCGCCTGTTCGCCCCCTCTGCCTCCGTTCGAAGACGCCTCCGGCAACGACGACCACCAATAGCGACTTCCCCCGCTCGGCCCCGCTAATCCCGATTCGACTCGCCCCTGCTCGACGCCCTCTCCCGCTCCTCTGTTTCGCGATCTGCAGATTGACGCCGTCGGCCCGCGACAGTAAGGCCACCGATGGTCCGACTCCCCTCCCTTGCTACGCCGCCCAGCGATCTCCGAGGACGAGGAATGCGAACGACTTCGTCGTCCGATCACATCCCCCTCCGATGGCGACTCCGCGACCCTTGACCCCCGCCTTGCCGCCCCTGTTCACGGCTGCGATGGTCAATTCCCCGGTACCCCTCGTCGTCCCGAAATCCCGGCCACCGCGCGCTCCGACCTCTCGTCCCTAATTCCGGCCATGGCGTACTCCTACCCCAACCCTAACCTCGTTCCCGACCCGAAAACACGCAATGAACGAAGGAGAACTTACCGGCGATGCTGTCGCGAACGGCCCTCGAACGACGTCCGAAGCGGAGTGGAACGGAGGATCTAACCGGATTGCTTCTCCCGAGTAGTTGAATGTGGGTTTAATAATATAGGAGATGGGTTTATTAATATAGGCCTTAAGTAAACTAAGATAAGAAATTCCAGATTTGGATATAACCAATTCGGTTATGATAGATTTGACCAAATCCGCGTAGTTTATTTAGTTTAGGGGAAAATTTATTTGTGTTCAAGGCTATCTAAAAATTACGGATATTACATACTACCCCCCTTAAGAAAGTTTTGTCCCGAAACTTTATAGAAAGGAAACTACATATGCCGAGGTTATAAGATATTCGAGGTTCTTACAAGTACAATTTATTTTCCTAATCAATTATTATTGTTTTTATATTCTAGAATAAACTTAAATAGAGGATTTTATTAAATTAAATTATTTAAGCTAACTTGATCTATTATTCAATTTTGGATATTATTGATAAAAAATATTTTAGAATCCAGAAAACATTTAAGTTTATCTTATTTATGCAAATTAAAAACTATTTTTTGTTTAAAGATCGTGGTTATTGTCGTTAGACAACTGATATATGTTAAAAACAATTATTAACTTTTCTAATCAAAACCCGTACAAAGTACGGGAATATATGCGAGTTATAATTATAAGGGTTTTGCTATTCGTCGCCCCGGAAGCGACAAATAAGATCCCTAAAATGTAAATATATCTTCTTGAAAATTAAAATCTATCTTTTTCCTATTATTAAGAATAAATCTTCTCTTACTAACTAATCACCGTATCTAAAATTTAATTAATTGCTTTTATGTAGAATTTTCATTTTTAGATTTGACAGAATTTACATTCCCCAAGATATAAGTGTTCATCTTCCCTCCTCTTTATTGATTTCTTTCTCAGTTCCCTCTCGTTCTTCACTATATGCATAGACCAAGTTTGGTTGTTCCTCTTCATTTAAACTTATCGAGTTCGTTCTTCAGTATATGTATAGACCATTAAGTTCCTTCTCATTTCTCTCATTGCACACTTCCCATCAAAATTGAATATAGGTACTCCACTAAATCCAATTGTTCTTTAGACTTAGATCAACCCCAAGAGCTTCTCTATATGTATTGGTATTTGTTTTTATAGAGAATATTAGACATTGTTTAGTCCAACAAATTCTTTATCCCATTCTTCAAAATAGGGATGTAGGGAGGAAAAAGAAATGCTTTCTCTAAATTTAGGGAATTCTCCAAATACATTTAGGGAATGAATTAAATATGGGAGTTATACATGTAAGGATGCAATTGGTTATATTAAGTTTTTTAGTATTTTGGAAAATATTTTATATATAAAATAATAAACAATAAATGTTAGGTTCTTCAAAATAAGAAAACTGTTGGAGTTGAAGTAATTTTATTTTAGAGAATTTGATATTCGGTTTCCCATTTTAAAGAAAATTATAGAGAAATTGTTGGGCATGCTCTTAGGATTAAATCCAATTTTTTCTCTAATTTTTTTAAAATAATATTTGTTTGTTTAAATTTATTACATGTTATGTTATGTAATACTCGTAGTTAGTATGTGTTCATGGACTTCTGTATACTAAAAATGAATAAATTAACAGTGATTTGATTAACTTGTATTAATCAATTTATAATTTTTTTTTTTTTTTAAAATAAAAGTTTTCAGTAGGTATTGAGCACACATAAGATCTAAAAGTAAAAGTGTATATAATTAATAATTAATCAAAAATCTGGATATGGCAATTAATTGTTACTTGTTAAGTAGGATATTAAAATATTTATTTAAATAATAGAAAAAAGATACTAGATTATAATCTTTAAGAAGATATATTTCTATTTTAGGATCTTATTTATCGTCCCGGGGCAACAAATAGAAAAACCCGAATTATAATTGAAAAAATAAAATACTATTATTTGCATTTTACAAATTTTTACAAATTCAGTTAACTCCCATATATTTTACTCCCTAGAAGATCTTGATTTACGACAAAACAGATTTACCCTATATTCTCAGTGATAAAAGGAAACTTTCCTTACATGTAGCTCCACAGAATCAAATATTCTTTCCTCTTTTTGAATTCATATATGTAGGGATGTTCACGGGTCGGGTCGGGTCGACCCGCAATCCACAAATTTTTTTAATTTTGACCCGCGGCCCGACCCGCAATCCGACTTGCGGGTCGTCCCGCAATTTTGGGTCGGGTCATTGCGGGTCGGGTCGGGTTGCGGGTCGACCCGGTTTTTTATAAAAAAAAAATAGCTTGTATATTAATAAAAATTATAAAAATATACATATTTTTAAAATTATTGCGGGCCGCAGGTCGTCCCGCAACCAACGCGGGTTTAACCCGACCCGACCCGCGACCCGCAAAATAAAAAAATTCGACCCGCGACCCGAACTGCACGGGCCACGGGTCGACCCGCAGATTACGGGTCGGGTCGCGGGTGACCCGACCCGTTGAACACCCCTACAAATATGTAATCTTCCTACAATCTAATTTCCCTGAGATTTATGAGTTGTTTCAAGATATCACTTATTTTTATACAATTTCATCAATTATAGATTTTTTTATTAAGTACTAAATTTAAATAGTATTTTTTATCTTATACCTTAAGGGCATATATTAATTATATTAATTATGGAAATTAAAACTCTAAGGAAGTAATTATTATGTACACATTATTTTCTACCAAAAAAAATTATTTTCAATTATAGATTTTTTTTATTAAATACGTAGTACTAAATTTAAATAGGAGAATCAAAATTATTTCCCATGAATTGTTGTGTAAAAATATCTATATCAATATATATCACGAAGTAGTTATTATGTACACATTATTTTCTATAATTTTTTTTATATCTACGTGTTACAAAATATATCATTAAGCTAGGACACTATCCATAAATACAACATGATATATGATAGATCTATGTCTATATATATAGAAACGTACTCTCCATCCCATAGACCAACAATCTTCATCCTTCCCTTCATAACTTCATTCCCCAACTTAGCTAGCCCTAATTCTACTACGCACATATTCTTCTCTCATTGATCAACACGTTATTGATCGATACATTTACATGGAGCCCGGACGACTCGGATTGAGGATCTTCTTAGCCCTACTCAACAACAAGCCCCTCGAATCCGAACTTACACCGCAAGAGTACGAAGCCTGCATGGAGATGGCGCGTAGGCACGCCGGCAAACGCCCTTGCAACGACGTTGTCACACCCGAACCCGAACCCGAACTCGAACCCAAACCCAAACCCAAACCCAAACCCAAGCCATCACTATGTGTCAAGAAGCCTATTAGTCACCCCAAAAAGAAGAAGAAACCCATGGAGACGACTGATCCGGCGCCTGAGCCAAAGCCTCTTCCTCAAGAGTACCAAGAGGTGCTTGCAAAGAAAGGCGGGAATAAAGTGAAGCTCATCCTCGTTAAGAGACTCACCAAGACGGACACGGAAGCTCATCAAGACCGCCTTCTCATGACGCCGCTAGAGCGAGAGTTCTTGACCCCGCAAGAAGAGAGGAACTTGTTCGGAGTAAAGGGCTACAAAATTAATATTGATGTGATGGGTCCTTCGTTGGAGAAGTTTGATCTGCACTTGGGCTTCAGGAATGACAAGTACATCGTCATCTGCCACTATTGGAAGCGCTTTGTGGAAGTGAATCGTCTCATACCCGGTGACGTCATTCAAGTTTGGTCGTTTAGGGTGGACGATGCTCTTGCCTTGCTCGTTCACAGGACCGAGTCGGCGGCCGCCACGCCGTCTGGGTCTAAGGCTGCGATGGATGTCGACGATGATGGTGATGATATGGTGGTGGTGTCCGATGGATCGAGTGGATCGGGTTCGAGGAGTGATCATGATCAAGATATAGAACAAGCTATCGATAATGTTAAAACTTAACTTTCAAATTGATATTTGTAAATCGACCCTATTAGTTGTTCTTTGAGGCTAAGTAAGTCAGGAAACAAAAGTTACTTATAATCATAAGAATTATTTGTATAAACTTAGTTTTGTTAATTGCTTTAGAAGAGATACTACCTTAGGTGAAGTATTCGGTGAATGTAATTATTACAATGTTCTTACGGTCCAAGGCACAACTTACTTGCTATTCATAGGAATCTAGTAAATTATTGCTTGATGATGTTAAAAAACACTAATAAACGAAATAGTAAATTTCGTTTATTAGTAAAATTTGGTTGATGTGTGTGGAATCGGTAACTATTCGCAAAATAATCAGGATATGTCCTCACTTTTTTAGAGGGTCTATGAGCAAGTGTTGCAATGTTAGGATTTGTAACTGTCGGATTGTCGGCCTACAATTTAAAATCAACATATATATACAATTTGGGAATCAACATATATACAATTTGAAATTAATATAAGAAATTCTTACATGGGAGTAGAACCAGAGGCGAAAGTGTCTTTCCAAAGTGTTTTGCTCTTCAGCATCGATTATTGTTGGATTTGACGACCGCACGAAATTTGTCAAATAGTACCTACGACAGAGTAATTGAATGAAATTAAATATGTACTTATATATATTGAACCCCTACTTTATTCAAATCAACATATATATAATATTAATTAAGTAGTTGAGATTATAGAAACGTACTCAATATAGGGTTTCACTTCGGTGTTGTTCATGAGAATGTAAGTTTGGATCACATGGAATTCATCATCTGTGAGGACACGACCAGTTGATCTGCTACCTAAGCTTCGACCAGTTGTTGTTAAAAATAGACAAATCGCCCGGATCAACCCCAACTGGAAGTGTGCAACTCACGTTGCAGGCGATATCCATATGATTACTCGCGGATGTGAGCTAAAATAATATGAGCAGAATGTGGAGGTCTCCTTAACGAGATAGGCACTACAAATTGACCCCTCAACGTAGGCTTTATTGCCAACTAAGGCCTTCAGCCTTTTTAGGAGCCTACATGATATACATTGAAGACCATTATTTCTTATACAAGTTACTTATATAAATCCAAAATCGTACAACTGCATATAAATATACATACCTTTCTTCTGGATACATCCATCCTATAATTGATAGAGCCACAAAGTGAAGCTTCCCGTGGCAGATGAATAGGCAAGTGCTCCATTGAATCAAATAATGCGGGGGGAAAGATGCACTTCAGCTTGCACAAAATTATTGGTATTTTCTTGTGCAATTGCATAACCAACTCAGGCTTCAGCTCGTAACACGTCACGTCCCTGAAGAACGCACTTAGCTGAGCAACGGGCTCCCAAACTTTGTCATCAAGAAATGGACGAAAAACAACAGGCATCAACCTTTGCATGAACACATGACAATCATGGCTTTTCATCCCAAAGAGTCTAAGCTTGTGCAAGTCAATGCAGCGACTCAAGTTGGACACGTAGCCATCCGGAAATTTTACGGATCTCAACAAATTTAGAAGCACTTGTTTTTCATGACGATCTAGTGCATAGCAAGCCTTTGGGTACCTATTGTCCTCCTCATCAGGTTCCAACTCCGGACGCTTGCACAATTTCTTCATATCCTTTCTGGACGACCACTCGTCTTTCGACTTCTTCGGAACATCGAGAATGTGAAGAAAACATTATCGAAGATATTTTTTTCAATGTGCATGACATCTAAATTATATCTTACCTGCAGACTAGGCCAGTAAGGTAGGTCCCAGAAAATACTTTTCTTCTTCCAACCCGAACCTCTACTGACCGCGGCATTGTGCTCCTCAGCTCCCACTTCAGTTATCTTCATCAACCCCATATTGTTTATCTGGTCTAATATCTCGTATCCGTCACGAAGTATCGGGGGACCACGATGCTCCTGTCGACCTTTCTTGAAATCAGTCTTATTGTTTCGGAAGCGATGACCATGTTCTGTAAACCTCCTGTGACAATCGAACCATCACATTTTGTGTCCATGTGTTAGATAAAATGCATCAGTGTCCTCCATGCAATAAAGACACGCGTATTTTCCATAAGTGTTCCAGCCTACAAAACATATATTTTGTATCACACATTAAATTTCACAAATCATATATATGCATAATGCATTATTATTATATATATTAGTTTCAAATTGATTAGCATATATAAAATTAACGGCGAAATACATCTATAGACCCCTGAACTTGCACGCTTTTGTCAATCACCACCCTATACTTTGCGATTTTCAAATAAACACTTGAACTTAACTATTTTTGTTCTTTTAAACACTTGGACGACCAACCTCTTCGTCGTGTTTCACACGCTCGCTGACGTGGAAAAATTATCTGACACGTAGATGCCATATAAGTGCCATATGGACAATTTTAATTCAATTTTTACAATGAAAAGACACCTCATTTCCAATCCTTCAAAAATTAATTTTGAAAAAAACAAAATAAAACAAAGTTAGATCTGATCATTTGAATGTAAATGTATATCGAATTAAAGGAAAAATATATAAAACAAACAAAGCTTTATAACAACAATGAAGAAGAAAGAACAAAGAAATGAGAAAGCCGACAATGGTGGTTTTCAGTATTGCCGCCTGATCTCTCCAAACCGAGCACCACCATCGCCACGCCGGCCACAATATGTTCTGCCCATTACCGCTCCTCCCCTTGAGTACCATCCTTAGTTATCAAGCCAAATCAAAAACCCTAATTCCTAAGTTGGGCCAAATTAAGCAATCTCCCTCTCAATCCCTTAATCCAATACTTAAATTGAGGCTAGATTTGGATTTCTCACCATCAGATTTGTCAAAACCCTTTATTTATTTGTTTCAAATCGTCCCGAATCAAGTTTCGCCATTAATGGCTTCGATCTCATATCTTTGTTTTTTTATACAGAATTTTGTTTTGAATGCACAACGAAGATGTAGTACAATCTAAGAGTGACGAGCTTTCACCGCAAGAACAGTAAGGCTCACTTCACGGCATCGTCGAGCTTCCCCCGTCCTGACGAGTGACGAGCTCTCACCGCAAGAACAAGAGGGCCTTGGTTTTTTTTGGCTCCTAGCTGCTCTACGTGACATCACAATTCTACAAAACAACCCTTATAATTTTAATAGAGGATTTGAAGTTCAAATTGTGTGATAGGTTGATCTCGATGTGTGTATGTGTTAACAATTGAAAATTTGTAAAATTTGTGGACTGAAGATTAAGGAAAGAGAAAGGAAAGAGGTGAATGAACAGTAAGCTGGGTTTTTTTTTGTTTTTTCTTTTATTTATGTAAATGAGCCATTTTCTCATTTTTATTCAATAAGTAAGTCAATTAATTAATATTTTATTTTAATTCTCACTCTCTCAAAGACGCGTGAAAATCACGTACACTACCACATCATCGTCCAGTGTTTAAAAAAAACAAAAATAGTTAAATTTAAGTGTTTATTTGAAAATCGCAAAGTATAGGGTGATGATTGACAAAAGCGTGCAAATTCAGGGGTCTATAGATGTATTTCGCCTAAAATTAACAACATACCTGAAAACATCGAATATGCGGGGAAGTGACTAATAGTCCATATTATAGTTGCACGCAACACAAAATTCTGCTTCCTCCAAGTAGACATCCAACTCTTACTTCGGACTCTTCGGTCCAGGTAGAATAACCGTAAAAAACATAACCTCTTCTCGCATACACATCGACGGCGGGAGGTTCTAGGGTGTCAGAATCACAGGCCAACATGAGTATTGGCGCCCGGATGTCCTGAACGGATTGAAACCATCCGTGCACAAGCCTAGTCTCACATTTCGTGTTTCTGATGCAAAATCTGGCCACACAGCATTGAAGTGCCTCCATGCCTCTGCATCTGAAGGATGTCTCATCACCCCATCTTGTACGTGCTCTGCATGCCATCTCATGTGTTCGACAGTCACCACAGTTGCGTACAACCTTTGCAACCGTCGAGTTATTGGCAAGTAAAACATACGAGAATAGGGAATGAGTTTTGTCTTGCCTTGCTTCCATCTAGGATATATAGTCACATATCTTGCATGTTGCGTATTCTGCATTTGCACCCCAATATATCATGCAAGAGTCTGGACAACAATCAATGGCCTTGTACGGAAGACTGAGACCCTCAACCATATTTTTCGTGTCGTAAAACGTGGCTGGTAATGTCGTCTCCGAGTGAGAAACGCGTCCGCAAACGTGGCTGGTAATGTCATCTCCAACTGCGTCATATCACATCCAGGCCACAAAGGCCTATTTGCGGTCGACAACATGTCGTACATATGTTGTGCATCGGGATTGGGCGCTTCATTATAATATTGCTCCCCTTGCTCATGCCTTATATTCGCATTCTGCACAAGATCCTCATCAGTGTAATCACTTCGGGCATTAAAACCATCATACACCATTTGTTCCATTCGATTATCATTCCCACCATTTACTGGTGGTGCTGGATCACTACTGCTACAGCCTCCATGATGTCTAGACTCGGCCAACAATGCAGCGAACCTTTCATCTGTGTCCCGTGCGAAACCCAATGGCAATAATTAGGAACAAAACCTTCCTTAACAAGGTGATAATGCACATCATCTATAGATTTCAGTTTCTTATTCTTGCACCTCCGACACGGACACCTTAATTCGGATGGGTTATAGGACGACATAGATTTGCAGAATTCGAGAAATTGCTCTACGCCAGCTAAAAACTCGTGGTTCAAAAAACCATCTATATTACGCACATACATCCACTCACGCATTTTTTCCTTCATGTATTTCAATATAAGAGTATAATTAAATTAATTCAAGTACATATTATCCTGAATGTGGCGACCATATGGTTGCTAATTAGCAACCATATGGACGCTAATTAGCGACCATATGGACACTAATTAGCGACCATATGGACACTACTATGTAATTAGCGACCATATGGTCGCCACATTCAGTATATAAGAACACATATTTTAACATAACCAATTGTTATATGTTATATGTGCTAAAATTCTGTAACACAATCTCTTAAATTATACAAACGAAAACTTTCTAACGACAATATTTGTCTATAACAATATAATGACGGAAGGAAATATTAGGAATAAAATTTAAATACATACCTTTAGTGAGGTTGTCAGTAAAAATTGACGGAATTTCTTCCTAGAATCAATTCAGAGTTGTGGTTGATTGTTTCTTTATTTTGTGAATATTTTGGAAGAGATTTATGTATGTATGAGGTTGTGTTGAAGAGGAATGAGAGTGAAGTTTTTACAGCCTAGGTATATATACTGAAATGGCGGCAATTTTACCAATTACTGTTTTCAAGTGGTCGCAAAAAATCCGGGATATTACCCGCCAAAATTGATGTCGCGCGCCAAAACATCTAATTCATGTCAGCGACCATGTGGTCGCTAGACTTATGGAGACCATATGGTCTCTGAACGTAGCGACCATATGGTTGCGGATATGTTTTCTGAATTTAGCGACCATATGGTCGCTACATGCTGGCGGGAAATTTTTCCGCGCACTTATTGCGACTATAAAGGCCCAGCAACCACATGGACGCCCTATGTAGCGACCACGTGGTCGCTAATTTGGTTTTTTTTTCCCCGTTTTGACGTCCAGATTAGAGACCATTGACGTCTATATGGTCGCTAATTAGTGACCATATTTTGTGATCACTAAAATATGGTTGCTAAAATCTGCAGAATGGTGTAGTGGTATATCAATGAACAAAAAAGGTTATATCCATGAACAAATAGGGTATATCAATGAACAAATAATGGTATATCAATGAACAAAAAAGAGTATTTTTTTATTAGGAAAGGAACTAGAGAGATCACTAACAAACTAGTGACCGCCCTAGGGCATCCTGACGGATGAGGGTACAGAAACCCAAGTCATCTGCAAGTGGAATGGAAGATACACGTCGGAAGGAGCCAGCGATGAAGTCAGCTACAGTATTGCACTCACGGTATACATGAGTAATACTCCAATCCTGGAATTGAGCCAACAAACAGTGGATGTCCGCACGCAACACTTCAATCTCCCACGGGCAGCACTGGTCGCCGAGCACAGCCTTGACTAGCTGCAAGTTATCGCCTTCAATCTGGATCCGGGAAATGCCATGATGAATGGCCTCGAGCAGTCCCTACAAAAAAGAGTATATCAATGAACTAATAATGGTATATACTAATGAAAAAATAATAGTATATTAATGAACAAACAAGGTTATATTAATGAACAAATAGTAGTATATCAATGAACAAATATTGGTATATTGAAACTAATTATATGTACATCAAAAACTAGATAATATTATATTCATACACATAAATAAGGTTAAAAAATAAAAATAAAAATAAACAAAGTTCGAAATCGATGAACAATGTTATCAAAAACTCGACGCACAATTAGTTAGTATTGATGAACAATTGGTCAATATTGATAAACAAATAGCTAGTTTTGATGAACAAATTAAGCGTCTCATAAAAACATATTTTTTGAAAAATACCGGAATAATATTGGAAAAATTCGTCTGTGCCGTATTTTATTGAAAATAAGCGAATAATACCGGAAAAATTTGCATGTGCCGTATTTTATTTTTTTAATGAATGTTTAATCATGGACGTTGATTTTTTGGAAGGCATTAATTAAGTAATGTACAATAATTTATATGGTAAAAGTAAAAAAGTGTTAAATGCATTAATGCAATGCTCCAAAATGAAGAATCTGTTGGAGTTGGGTTGATTTTTTTTTGGATAATTTGGTATTTGGTTCTCCATTTTAGAGAAAGTGATAGAGAATCTATTGGACTTGCTCTCATTGTGTTTGGGTTTATCTTATGAAAAACAAATGTGAGGTTTCTACTATTATTCCTAAACTATGACTTGCTTTCGTAGTAACAATAGGACCAAATTTACATGCTTATGACCCTATTTTTTCTCTAAGGGTATTCAATTTGAAACTTCTTGTGTTGGGACTCTATAACAAAATGGTCGGATTGAGTGTAAGCCTCGACATATTGTAAATGTTGTGCGGACTCATTGCTTTCAGGCTAATCTACCTCTTAATTTTTGTGGTGAATGAATTATTACTGCAACCTATCTAATAAATTGAACTCCAACTCCAATTCTTCACAATAAAACGCTCAATGAAATTCTACATAAGAGCAAGCCCAACAGCTTCCCCAAATTCTTGGGGATTGGGCTTTTGGGGATTTTGGACCAAAAAATTGCCCCAACAGATGCTCCATTTCATTCTCTATATTGGAGTAATTCTCCAAAATGAGGTGAGCTTTCCCTAAATTTGGGGTGATCCCCAAATCTCCAAATCAATATATTTTCCTTTTCTTTTTTCTTTTATTTACTAATTTAATGGATAAAAAATAAAAAAGAGCCATCCAAAAAGTGAGATTATTAAACTAAGATTCTAGAATATTTTTATTCCTTATAAGTCAAATAACAAATAACAAATATTTTTATTCCTTAAAATTCTAGAATATTTCCTTATTAATCAAATAACAAATAATTTATGATTTATTAAATTTAAATTCTAGAATATTTTTATTCCTTATAAGTCAAATAAAAAATAATTTTTTATTTATTAGGTTAAGATTCTAGAATATTTTTATTTCAAATAACAAATAAATTATCATTTATTAAATTAAGATTTTAAAATATTTTTATTTCCCTAAAAGTCGAATAACATATATTTATCATTTATTAGTTTAAGATTCTATAATATTTTATTTTCTTATGTAAGATAATATATAATTAGTTATTATAATTTATATGGTAAAAAATGAAAGTATTAAATGCAGTGTTCTCCAAAATAGAGAATCTGTTGGAGTTGGGCTGAATTTTTTTTGGAGAATATGGCAGTTGGTTCTCCATTTTGGAGAAAATTATGGAGAAGCTGTTGGGCTTGCTCTAACTTGCCTTCTTTTATGTCACAACTACGCACTTTTGGGTGTTTATGCTGCCCAAATGTCAAAAATATCGGAACAAATTTGCACCTCGGGGGCATTAGTATGTCTTTATGGGATATCTTATGGGTCAAAAAGGTTGACGGATTAATAAATTAACATTAAAAAATTATTTTAAAAAGTTATATTATCCTTGTTAAAAATCCTATTGTAATTATCTTTAAGTTATAGTATTATATTTTTTATTACTCTCTCTATGTTATCTTCTATACTAATTTATATATTAATACTTCTTCAAATTTAAAAATATTATTATATTTATTACGAAGTAAAAGATAAAAATTCTAATACATAACTTTAATAAAAAAAATATAAAAATTAATTAGTTTATGCATATTAATATCTTAAGAAAAAATAAAAAATTATTTCAAAAAATTCAATTGAAGTGAAATTAGCATTTTAATAATTTTAATCTAAATCTAGGGTAAAATCTAAAAAGATAATAAAAATAACTTTGAAATATATTCAATTAAAATATAGGACACAACCCTAATATTTTTTTGAAATTATATAATTTTATTACAATATTATATATGTATTTTAAATTTTATATTAATTTTATAATATTGTATAATTTTTAGTAAAATTTTATCAAGAGTATCATGGAAATTCAACTGCTTTCAACAATAATTTTAGTATGATACAAAGGCATACAATTTCTCTAACTAATTAATTAATTAAGGCAACAAATTAAAGATATAATCTTTTATTTTATATTTTGCTCGAAAGATATATGCTTTTATAAATTGATCTAGTACCGAACTCCTTGTCTTTCTCTCCATAAACCTAATTTTCAATCCCCATCAAACCACGCTCGCAATGCCCACCAACGATCACGGATGGACATACAACTTTTACTCCACCCACGCCTTCGACTACACCGTCAATCAAAGAGCCGAGTTGTGCGAGACACCGCAACAGTGCACGGTGGTGTCCGCTACCGTAGACGATGAACTCGTCTTCAAAGTCCCCTGCTTTTTCTGCTACCATTTGCACAGTAACAACAATATTGACACGTATCTCTCCGACTACGAGCAAAAGTTCGCCGTCACGCTTTCCTCCCACTTCGCCCACATCCCGCGTTGCTGCGCTAACGTGATCGCGGGAACCTTCAAATCAATCCTCGAAGCCAGCGTCGACAGGCGCTGCCCTGGCGCTGTTGGTGCCACCACCTTCCATAGAGTTGAGATCGAGATTGTTGGGGAGTCGTTTGATCAGGAGGCTGCGGGGCCTAAGATGAAGCCCGCATACGCTGACGTGGTGAGGGAGTTGCTAAGGTTAAAGGACATACGTGTAGACGAGGAGGGCGATCAGTACGAGAATGGGTGGTCTGCGTCGGATTACCAATGCATGATTTGCTTGGATGAGATTTGGACGCGGAGTAGCTCCTTTACAATGGGGTGTTCTCACGTCTTTCACGAGGATTGCCTCCTTGAGTGGCTCGGTACTAGCCATGTTTGCCCGCTTTGCCGCTATAAGTTACCTACTAACGTTTGATCCACCTTGGTCTAAATTATAAGAGCTAGATCGTGTAATTGTTAACTGACCTTAGTGGTATATATACATGGTTCACATGGAAGGCTTGATTTTATTACGAGGTTATTTTTTCCCCATGATTTCATTACTGTTGATGTACGATTTGAATTAGGCTCTCATATATTATAATGACTAAAACCTATTAGCATTATAGGACGTCTTGTCTATGAATAATTAACATGATGATGATGTTAGATATGAAAGTATAATCCTTTGAATCAATAGGGAGATATATAGGGTTGGTGATAAAATTATTCGATTAATCCTCACACTTCCTACCATTTTGATTTACATTCACCCCATATTGTAATTCTTGTTGGGATTAACTTGTCACATTATATATAGAGCGATCTAGGACATAGGTTAAGAACCTTAGAATTTTATTATTTAAAATTATTTTAATTATTTTTTTAGGGTTTATTAAAATTTTTTAGGATTTTAATTTTTATAACTTGTAACTTATGTTCTTATGGCATAGGATAAAAAAAAAACCGTATATAAAAAAGTGGATTTGAGAATTTGATGGACATACTCACCTAATTAATTGGTATGCTCGAAGGATTTTGAGACGAAAGGCCGGACGAACAAACATTTGTTGGGCCAAGAATATGCTTTTTGGCCCAAATTTGAAAGACCCGCAGTTCTATTAATTATGTCAATATTTCATTTGCAGCTGCAATTTGTAGATTGAAAAAAGAGATGAAGTACTGTATCACACAATAACTTTGTACTTTATCTTACATTCTTCTAATTAAAAAAACTAAATTTTTTAAAACAAAAAGAGATTGATGGGATAATACAACAAGTTGTTTATTTCATGTAGCCCCCAACCTCAAAAAGCCCAAGTTTCTCAAATATCAACCAGGAACACAAGATCATACGAGTTGATGGCCTTCCAAGATTTGCAAAAGAGGTAGCCAACCCTTCCGAGCTCCTCTAATTTTACTGAATAATGAAATTTCATTACTCAATTCAAAAAGGCTTCTTGCCAGTTTTTTCCCATTCATCTTGTTGCAATTCTTTTTCTGTTGCAATTTTTTCCGGCGGCCTTCTACCCTTGCCGATGGCGTCGCCGGGCTTTACAACTGGAAATCTCTCGAAAAATTGACCCCATCTGCTGAGAAAGCTTTTGTTGGGACAACTTGAATCGATTCGTAAGGCCGAGGAGGCCATAGATCTTGCTGAGAAAGCATCTCGTTTTTGTCGGATTTTTGTTTTTTTAAAGACTTGTTTTTGAGAATTTCAAGCATGATCAATAACAACTATTTCGAGGGTGGTTCCACTGTTCCGATCCACCGAACCCACTCTGGCTCCACCTTCTGTCGTCGATTCATCCACTCTGATCCCGTTTTGTGGCTGTACTTTGCCTTATCAGCCTTCTCATGATGCAGTATAATCTTGGATTTAATTAATTATGTTATAAGCAGGGGTAATAGAAGTTACTTATTACTATATGTATTGCACGTGTGTGTAAAGACAGGTTCTTAACTGTCTCCTTAGTTAGTTTTCTTTTAAACTGACCTCCATAGCAGTTTGTTGACAGTTGTAGTTATGTTATATAAATAGTGTCGTGTACAGAACAGTGATTTGTACTCTCTGTTGCACAAAGAAAAAGTCAATACAAAGTAACGTGTTGGCAAAAGATCTCAACTGTCTTAAATCTTGATCGGTTTGTTTGTCTGATTTGTAAGAAAAACCAGTCTTTGATACTTCAATTGGTATCAGAGCATTCTTGAAGTAAGATGTCGACTGGAGGCGGTTCCAACAACAGCACAAACAACAATAACAACAATGAAGATCAAAACACAGAGAACAATTCGACTAACACTGGATTGTTGAATGACGGTTTGAGAAGCAATGGAGATAAGATTATGTCTTTCAATTATCCCATGTTGAGTAAGAGTAACTACACAGTATGGGCGATCAAAATGGAGGTTCTATTGACAGCACAAGGTCTGTGGGAGTCAATTGAGGGATCTCAAGCACTCGATCGAAGGAAGGACAAGTTTGCTCTGGCCGCCATCTATCAGGCTGTAAGTGAAGATGTCCTGTTGCAATTGGGGGCTAAAAAGTCTGCAAAAGAGGCGTGGGAGATCATCAAGACGATGAATGAAGGAGCAGACAGAATAAAACAAGTAAGAATACAGACTTTACTTAGAGAATTTGAAGGATTTAAGATGAAGGAAAGTGAGTCAATTGATGATTTCACAAACAAATAGAATGCAAACGTTAGCAAATTAAGAAACCTTGGACATGTGATGGAAGAGGAATTTGTAGTCAAGAAGTTATTACGATCTACTTCCTCAAAGTTCATCCAGATTGCCTCGACAATAGAAGAATTCTGTGATTTGAAAGTCAAGACAATGGAAGAGATCTTGGGATCCTTGAAAGCACACAAGGAAAGGCTATCTGAATTTGCAGAAAAAGGCGTTGATACTGCACTTCTGACCCGGGCAGAATGGAAGGCCAAGGAGAAGAAGAATTCCAAAGAAAAATTCTCTAAGAGTGGAAAGAATCAAACTCAGAGCAAAGGAAAAGGGAAGGCTCATGATGAGGGAGATTCAAAGTCTAAGAAGAAGTATGATAAGTCCAAGATTAAATGCTTTGCATGTGGAACTATGGGGCATTTCAAATCCGAGTGTGATGCTAAGGATAAGGAAGAAAAGGTGAATATGTCCATGAACAAAGATGATGAAGAACCTACGTTGCTGATGATCAGACATGAAGAAGTTGCATATAAAAGTCTGTTGGCGCCAGAAATTTCTCAAGAAAAAAATTCATCAGGTTTTACCAAATGGTACTTGGACTCGGGTGCTAGCAACCATATGACAGGAGATTTGAATATGTTCACTTCAATTGACAAAAGCTTTGAAGGGAAAATCAAGTTTGGAGACAGCTCGTCTGTAAACATTGCTGGCAAAGGTACTGTGCTATTTTCTGGTGTAAATAATGAACATGTTCCTTTGACAGATGTTTATTATATACCGAAATTGCATGCAAATATCATTAGCATAGGCCAATTAGACAAGAATGGCAGTAGGTCTGTGATAGAACATGGAAAGATGAGCATCTACTCTAAAGAAGGACGTTTAATAGCAAGAGTTAAGAGGCAAGAGAACAAACTGTATGTTCTGTATTTGAAAATAACCAAGCAAGAGTGTCTTCTAACAAAGTTAAGCAACTCAAACTGGTTGTGGCATGCCCGTTATGGTCACTTGAATTTCAATGCATTGACAAAACTTGCTAAGAAGGGAATGGTAAGAGGTTTACCAAATATTAATCAAGTGAATCAGCTTTGTGATGGGTGCCTTGTGGGGAAGCAACACAGAACATCGTTCCCACACGCATCATCCTACAGAAGTCAGAAACCTTTGGAGCTAATTCATGCTGATCTCTGTGGACCGATCTCGCCCTCAACAATTGGAGGTAACAAGTATTTCTTACTGTTGGTAGATGATTTTTCAAGGTTTATGTGGATCAAGCTTCTGAAATCTAAGGATGAAGCCTTAGATAGCTTTATAAAATTTAAAGTTAGTATTGAGCTTGAAAAGGATTTGAAAATCAAGGTGTTAAGGACCGACAGAGGAGGAGAGTTTACCTCGAATAAATTCAAAGAATATTGTGAGAAGGTAGGGATCAAAAGACACCTGACAGCTCCATACTCCCCTCAACAGAATGGGGTAGTAGAGAGGAGAAATCAGTCAGTAATTGAGACAACAAGAAGTATGCTTAAGAGCAAGAATGTACCTTCCACGTTTTGGGGAGAAGCTGTAAATACAGCTGTGTATGTGTTAAACAGATCACCCTCGAGAAGCCTGGAAGATTCAACACCATATGAGATGTGGTATGCAAGGAAACCAGTAGTGAGCCATCTGAGAATATTTGGGAGTGTGGCCTATGTAAAAAATGTCACACCACATCTTCCAAAGCTTGAAGACAGAAGTTCAAAGATGATATTTCTAGGGTATGAAGAGGGATCGAAGGCGTATAAATTGTTTGATCCAAGGAAGAACAGAATCTCTGTGAGCAGAGACGTGAAAATCATGGAAGAAGAGAGTTGGGAATGGAGTGAAGAAACTGCAGTCAGTACACAAAGCGTACCTTGTACCTTCAGTATCTCCATGCCAGATGCACAAGACTCTCAAGTAGAGATTTCACAACCGATTAATGTAGATGAATCAGTGACTCACGATACAAATGGAAACCAGGTTGAAATTTCTAGCGATACTGATGTTCAGTCATCTCCACTGTCAAGCAACACTGATCACACAATTAATGATTTTTCAGATACGCCAGTCAGATACAAAAGTCTCCAAGAAATCTATGATGAAACGCAAGAGATAGAGGAGGAAGTTGGTTTGTGTTTCATGACTCAAGAAGAATCAAACAGTTTCTCTGAAGCCAGTGAAAGTAAGGAATGGAAGTTGGCTATGGATCAAGAAATTGATTCGATTGAAAGAAATAACACATGGAAATTGGTTGATCTCCCTAAGAACCATAAGGCAATTGGTCTTAGATGGATTTTTAAGGTAAAAAAGGATCCTGATGGGAAGATCAACAAGTATAAGGCCCGACTCGTGGCCAAAGGGTATGTACAGCGTTTTGGTGTGGATTATGAGGAAGTTTTTGCACCAGTAGCCCGCCTGGAAACAATAAGGTTGTTGATAGCGTTTGCAGCTGCAAAGGGTTATGAGATTCATCATATGGACGTCAAGACTGCGTTCTTGAATGGAGAATTGATGGAAGAAGTTTATGTTCAACAGCCTGAGGGATATCAAGTCAAGAATCATCCAAATAAGGTACTTCGACTTTTCAAAGCCTTGTATGGCCTGAAATAGGCCCCAAGAGCATGGAATTACAAGTTGCATAAATGTTTGAAAGGTATGAAGTTCAACAGGTGTGAGAATGAGCATGCCCTATACACAAGAACTCAGAATGATGAAGTTATGATTCTTGGTGTATATGTGGACGACTTGATTATCACAGGATCAAGTAAAGATGTCATTGACTCTTTCAAGCAGGATATGAAAAAGATGTTTGATATGAGTGATCTTGGTCGCTTAAGTTATTACTTGGGACTCGAGGTGAAACAGGATGAAAGGGAAATATTCATCTGTCAAGAAGGGCTGGCAAAGAAAATAGCTGATAAGCTCGGTCTGTCGACATGTAATCCCAGCCTCATACCAATGGAGCCCAGGATAAAATTGAGCAAGTATGATACCGAAGAAGATCTTGTTGATGAAACAGTTTACAGGAGTCTGATTGGGAGCCTTAGGTATCTCTTAAATTCCAGACCCGATTTATGTTTCAGCGTGGGAGTCCTCAGCAGATTCATGGAAAGGCCGAAGGTGTCACATATGGAGGCTCTCAAGAAAGTGGTCAGATATGTGAAGGGCACGACAAAACAAGGTTGTGTGTATAAGAAAAATCCTGCATATAATTCACTGATTGGTTTCACTGACAGTGATTTGGCAGGAGAGTTAGATGACCGAAAGAGCACCAGTGGGGTCATATTTTTCCTTGGTAAGAACCCTATTACATGGACTTCGAGGAAGCAGAAGACGGTTGCTTTATCATCTTGTGAGGCTGAGTACACAACTGCAACATCAGGGGCTTGTCAGGCTATTTGGTTGCAAAACGTGCTTGAAATCTTAGGAGGAAGAAAGTGCCCTCTGCCCATTATGTATGTGGACAATAAATCGGCCATAGCGCTTGCTAAGAACCCTGTATTCCATGACAGGAGCAAGCACATCGACACCAGGATGCATTTCATAAGGAGCTGCGTTGAAAAGAACTTGATGAAGTTGGAGTATGTCAGGACCAACGACCAACTGGCTGACTTGATGACCAAGCCATTAGCAAGACAGAGGTTTGGAGATTTAAAAGTCAGAGTTGGAATGAAGTAATCAATCCAAGATTAAGGGGGTGTATGATGCAGTATAATCTTGGATTTAATTAATTATGTTATAAGCAGGGGTAATAGAAGTTACTTATTACTATATGTATTGCACGTGTGTGTAAAGACAGGTTCTTAACTGTCTCCTTAGTTAGTTTTCTTTTAAACTGACCTCCATAGCAGTTTGTTGACAGTTGTAGTTATGTTATATAAATAGTGTCGTGTACAGAACAGTGATTTGTACTCTCTGTTGCACAAAGAAAAAGTCAATACAAAGTAACGTGTTGGCAAAAGATCTCAACTGTCTTGAATCTTGATCGGTTTGTTTGTCTGATTTGTAAGAAAAACCAGTCTTTGATACTTCATCTCAGGCTTGATCTAGGCCTTGAATAGTTGAATCACAACTTTCCGGTTGTGCCTAATCACCTTGTGACTTCTTCTTCGTTTATGCTAAGCGACCCCATTTCCAAACTCCAATCCACTCGAACAAAATTAGCGTGCTGAATAAAAATAAATAAAAAATAAAATATTAATTGAAATATAGTATTTGTTGGGCAAGAATTAGAAGAAAAATCCTAATTGGAGCAATCTTGGCTTTACTAAGATTCTGATCTTGGTAATTGGTATTTAATTCATCCCAAAGATCTACCCCAGAATTTGAGCATTTTTTTCGCGACTCAAACAAAAATGGTGGTTTGTGGCTGGCACATCGGCGGCGCCGATTACACTGTTGTTGATGGTTGGAGCCACACCCCTCTGGATGGAAGGCTAACTAAGGCTCGTGGGCTGAAATTTCAGCCCCTCCTTTATCTACCATGGTCGTTGAGACCTTAAAGGGTAGAATAAAATTTAAACTTGTTGAGGCTGATCATGCTTAATCTAAAAAATGTGATATTGAAGAATCCATGAAATCTCAGCCCCCTTCTTTATGTGTGTGCCTTACGAGAATGAATCGATCGTCTCGCCCTCCTCCGTCGTCTTTACCGGCATTTTGCTCGGCCCTCCGACGTCGGCGCGGTGTGATCCTTGTCTTACAAGCCTAAAGAAAATATGAAAAAAAAATTAATTACTACTTGAACCCCAAGATTGGAGGAAAAAAAAAGAAAAAATAATAGATAAGGGAAAAATATATGCTTGGGCCTCAAGTATGGTGATAAGAAAAAAAAGAGGCAAATTTGTGGGTTACTTGGGTGACAAGTATTGGCCTTTCTCCTTGCGTGACAAGTTTTGTTTACTTGTACGACAAGCTTTTTCTTACTTGCAAGGCAACGTTTTACTTGCGGAGCAAGTTTGTGTCGACTTGCGTTGCAAGTACTTGCAAGGCAAGTTCGACTTCTTTTCTTGCAGGTTAGCTCGAGGCGTATTTTATGTACTTTTATTCCGAGCAGTTAGAGCTGAGTTTGACATCGGACCGAGTTGTATTAGGCCAGGTCGCTTGGTGCTTTGAGGCTTCTGAAGATCCTTCATCTCGGTGGAGGGAACGTCAGTAGTCCATTTCGCACGCCCAAGAGGGGTCGACTTGTTGCCTGCGACGCTATTCATATAGTGTTTTACTCACCCTGATTTCAAACTCGTCTAGTTCTTATTTTTCGGGATGTTGTACCTTTCATAACTATTTCTGCTTGTTTTTTACTCTCTTAGCCGTTCTCGGCTGCCGTTTTACTACGGCCTCTCGGATTACCAAGCTTGTTTGGTACTCCGAATTCTTACCTTATAAAAAAAAAGATAAAGAGTTGTTTATTTCAAACAATAATTCCCCTCATCAACTTCATCTTTATTCATATACTGTAGTTGGATTGAAATTCCGAATGAAATTGATACTTAAAGATAAGGAAATGTTAAATTATAATTTTATTTATAACAAATATTGCCAATACAATATCATAAATTAAATTTTAATTTATCATAACATAACAAGAATGAATTATTAGGAAATTTAATTCCTTGTTTCCTCGTGCATCTTCCCATCAATCTTGTTGCTTGTCCTTAGCTTACATGTTTTGTCACAATCTTGTATGCACTTGTTCAACAACGTCTCCTCATTAGAGTCTACTACAAATCACAAACACAATTTATTATATAATTATAGATTATAAAATATAAATAGTTAAAAATTAATATATAAACCATTTATAAAAGAAAAACACTTAATCTGCCATCTAAAATATAGTGCAATAATGGTAATATCAATTAAAGAAAAACAAACAATGAGTATGTATATACCTTTGTTTTTTGAGATTTCGACATTGATGGAGCAATTTGAAAGGAAACAACCTGTGGTACATAAAGAGTATTTATCCATTTCTTCGACATTGAGAGGAAAGCTTTTACGACATTCAGTAAAGCAAGGTACAAGGCAAAATGGGTTTCCTCCACATTTTAGTCCGCAAAGTACAGTACATTTTGCTATTCCGAACCAACTTGCACTTGAAGGAACAAGAATCATTGAGAGAACAAAGAAATAGACAAAAATTCCCTTCATTTTAACTATCTAGTGTGCAATTCGTTTTGTTTTGAATGTGTTAGAACTTTTTTGCTTTACAAAAGTGTATGCAAAGAAGCATTATATATGATATTGTCATACGAAGAAACTAATAGTAAAAATGTTGTCAATTTTTGGTATGTTAAGATGTGTAATTTATTTTTCTTTGTTTAGAAATATTGGATTTTTATTAGCTTAAATGGTAGTTTTTGATCTTACTCTTTTATTATTTATATGTGATGCATTGTATGCAATGCTATGATACAATGCTATGATCGGATATTACCTTATATGTTTTTAAATGCATGTTTGTTATTATATTTCGATGTTATGAATAAGTGTATTGCCAGTAAAGGCATAATATAATTATAAATTTTGGTCAACATCAACTATATTTCGATGTTATGAATAAGTGTATCTTTGTTCGTAACATTTTAAGGTAATATCCAACGAATACCATTGACGACGTAGTATCTTCCAGCGAATACCATTGACAACGTAGTATCTTTGTTTTGCAATGGAGCAACAGAATGTTCCTGAGCTAATGGAGTGACAGAATGTTCCTTTCCAAGGAGGAAGTTGCAGAGAGTGATGGTACAACAACAACAACCATCAAGGGCTAGTGTATCTGTACTTGGACGTGGGCCCCGAGCCCCCGACTAATAGAGCCATTCTAGAGTAGAGGAAGTTCAAGGAAATCCCGAGGTGCCGCTGCTTGAATTAAATATTAAATTAAATAAATTGAAAATATGGGATAAAATAATGTACATATAATATAAGTAAGTTGTTGAAATAGCTTTCATGATCACAATTCGGACTAGTGATTTTGACGATATAGAAAGATGGAAGATCTTTGATTGGAGGTTGGATCTTATTAAATGTATGAATTTACTTTTTTCAAAATATATTTATTTTAATCTTTTGAATGATCTTATTTTACATGCAATTTGATGGTCTTACAAAATATTGTCTCAATCATACAAAATGATAATTGTGTGATATTATTAGAGGTTACAATTGATATAAGAGTATTCCTCACTTGAATAAATAATGTAGTCCAACAAGAACTCAGGGAACGAAGAGCAACCCTCTTACACTTACCTTTTATATAAGTTATGCAATATAAAACATGGTCTTCTAAAATACCCGAACCTAGATGTTACTGGTTCAAACATGGGATTATCATAGGTATATTTTACTCGATATATATATCCTAACTTTGATCAACATCAACTATAATAACATGTAAGATTCGAATGAATCAAAATAGATTTGCTATATTCTTTCGTATGAAATCATTTTTGCATGCAGTTTGATAGTCTTACAAAGGATTATTTTTTCAATCCTAATAAATTAATATTGTATGATTTTATTGAAATATGCAGTTTTGTATGAGATTGTTTCTCACTTGAACTTAACCCTGGTCATGTATATATATGACCGAGTCTTTCTGACCCTTGTGAACATGTTTTCTTAATGTATTAAAGAGGGCCTCTCTAACTGGTGAAAAGTAGTGGGTGTCCACTAACAAATATTGTTGGATCGGCTCCAATAACGTTATTCCGGGAGGATTTGGCAGTTGGGAACATGATCCCTTCAGACTTGGAGAGCATGTAACGCTAGGTTGGAGTTTGGTGAACCAACTAGTCACTCCTTTTGTTAAAGTCTCATGACCTTTTTTTTGTTGTTTAGGTTAAACCATCAGAATACCCCTATCAAGCATTTTTCTATACTTCCTTTAATCTTCACTTTACACCAACCTGCCCATCAAATACGTCATAAAGCATGGAATTAAACAAAGGGTTGTTTATCTGTAGGAATTAGTCCTTCACGCACGTAGGGGATCAAGACCCGACTCCAGGATTATATATCCTCAAGAGATAACAATGAACAATGTTTGGAGAATATATATTCTCCATGTTCTTTCATTTGTTATGTCGGGTCATTTATGGGAAATGTGGTGTTGTTGATTTTGACATCTATCCATTTCGGCCACTTCCTTGCTCTTCACACATGTACAAAGGCCTGGTACATGGATCCGACTTGTTAAGTAAAGGATTAAGGCCTGTTATTGTGTGTGTTTCTGGTTTGCTTTGCTGAGTTTGAGTTCAAGACTAGACTCGATACCGACCCTAACAATGTCGGTACCGATCTGTTTGGCTCATTAATAGGTTAATATTCTTTGTTTTGTTTTCGTTTTGCGTTCTTTTGCTTTCTAGATTAGTAATCAAACATACCTTGCTTCCCGTGGACGATCCTGAACTCCCTATACACAACGGGGTCTTGACTATAAATTTATTTGTTGTTGAGTAAATCCCCACCAACAGGTATGTGCTGGTTCATTTCAACAAAAGTCCCTGTCCATACAGTGCCTTGATCAACAACCCCTCCTGGGTCGAAAACTTGTTCTCGATCAATTCCCATCTCTAAAATCGTCACCAACATCAGCGTCTACAATTTCCATTGCTGCCAGGAAAATACTTGCACCCCTGAACAATCAATTCTTCCTCCAGGATCAAAAATGAAGGAGTTGATAGAGCCAAAGGAGTCAACAAAACCCCGCACATCAGTGGTCTGAGCATCAAGGTTCCCATTGATTTCTGGTTCCAAATATACCATATTGTTGTGGGTCTCATGAGTTTCATGCATTCTTGAGTCAAACTTTCCCAACTCCTGAGTATCAACCTTGTTGTGAGTTTCCTGTAAACTTGAGTCAGGATTTTCCGATACTTGAACACCCTGAATGTCAATATTGCACACGTTTCCAACATTAGAGGTAACTATTGTGATTGTAGGTTGTGAATTAAAAGGCTCAATTATGATGTCTCTCATAAGAAACAAATCTAACTCACAACAATAGTCATAAACATTTCTATGATTCAAAGAATCAATTACAGAATGTGCAGACTCTATGTTCTGGAAACAAATTCTTGCATGAAACTGACTTCTAGGGCTTAAAGTCTCCACTTTCTCTAAAGTCCCAAATCAAGAGAACACCACAAGAAATTGAATACTTCAGATTATGAATCTTGACAAGAATTGTTTGATCATATACCTGATCCTCCATGGAATTATAGTAATTGACCAATAGCAAGCCCATCTCGACTCTGAGCTCGTTCATTGTCCAGTAGAATCCTTGTTCAGACTCTTTCATTTGAAGCTCCCAAGAATCTGAAATTTATGCCATAGACGCTAATGATCTCAATTCCTCTTAGTGCTCCATGCCTTCAATGAAAATTGGTCGAATATTGAGTGTGCCACTTCTATCAAGATCGTAATCGAAATTTTCGAGTTCAATTTTGGATTTAGGTCGCCAAAATCGAAGGGCTCTAATACCAATTTGTTATGTCCCAAAGACAATAACAAAGATGATTTATAGAAAAGAAGGAGATTAGAAAAGAATTAGGGAAGGAGATGAGAGATTGAGAAAAGAAAGAGTTACAGAGGAGAGGTAGAAGAAGAGGAGGCAAGGTAAGGAGAAAGAATTCATTTTCATTATTTTTTGGATAAATCCCACGTACAGAAAATGCTTGGCCTTCAAATATGCCTTTCACCCCATTTTACATATATGACCCAAAGTTTCCTCTTATTACAATATTAACCCATACATTCCATACATGACACAAGGAAGAAGGAGAAAGCGAGGATGAATGACATGAGAAAACTCAAAATTCGAGGTAGTAGTATGATATGGTCTCTAATTGCACACCCCACAAAAAACTGAGTCAAATGACCCCATCCCATACACATGGTTGGCGATGTGGTTTCATCGCTATAGAATCATTGCACAAAATCAACAAGAATAATGGCCCAAGAACCTCGAGGCGAGGGGATAACTCCCAGAAGTACAAACTATGGATCGATACAAAACAACATGCGAAATCACAAATCCACAAGGACCCTAATCAATGGCGATGATCAATCATTAATGATGTCGTGTACCTCACACTCCATCAATCAACAATTGACACCTCGAAGAACCAACAAATCTCTCCCACATCAAAAGATCCAAAACTCTAAGTGGAGTTGTTCTTTTATCCGATAACAAAACAATACATTACGTGTGTGACACCCTTATGTTATTTCATATACAAATAGATAATACAATATATTGATTATCCACGTAAGCATATAGCAAAAATTAACAACGATATAAGGTTGCACACACCAACACACACACACACACACCTATACTTATTTACTTCTTATACTAATACATATAACCTTCCAACTTCTATTACAACCAATATTTCTAAGATACAAAATGCGGAGGAGAATGTTGCATAAGGCTTTAGTCAACCGACAAGTATGAGTGTGACTTTTAAAAGAGACACACGCCAGTAAGATCTAGCCTTTGTACTCTTTGTTCCTTGTCTCTAACCACAACTTAAGAGTTGTGCTCCTATATATATAACCCAATGCAAATTAGCCTATGTACTCTTGTAAATAGTCTATGTACTCTTGTAAACTCTAACTTTAAATGCAATAAAATGTGAATATGTATTATAACTTCTTGTGTATACTAACATTTTCTAGTTCAAATCTTTTTGTAAAACTTGATCAAAGGTCTCCAAAACATCATTACAAAACCAAACTTAAACCTTTTGCTAAATATAAATTCAATATCAAAAACACCCTTTAAAAACTATAAATCAATTGATTTTCAAATTGTAAATCAAGATCTAGAAAAATCACTGCAATCCAAATAAACCACTAAGTAAAACTTACCAAATAAGAAATGTACTCCAAAATTAAACCGATAAAAAATGTATACAAATTGGATCAAAACAAAACAAATCAACACTTCTCTCACTTTTTTTTTTCTCCTGAACACTCTCTGTTATATTTTCTTTCTTACTTTTCCTTTCTTAATGATCAAGAGATATCATACACACATATATAGCAACATAGGTCGGCATTTTGCCGATCACTTGCCCCTCACCCCATGCCCCTCGCCGCCACCTCTCAACCTACCTCTCAACCCTATAAACGCCCAAAGTAAGAAGTAGTTATCTGCCTAAATCATGGCTTCCTCCACCTAAACCTCAAAACACGCCCCATCTCAGCCTTTAATCTCCATAAATTTCCATCCCTCAGCCCCAAATGGAGTACAACTGCATCTGATGAGTGGGGCGTGTTTTGAGGAGATCGAAGCAAAGTTGTACTTCGAGGAGAAAAACAACGATTTGAACATAAATCTATACGAATCTGGCGACATCAATGGGGGATTTTCCGTTTGTTAACTAGATCCCGTCAAGAGATTTTGATGGAGGCTTTGTCGAGTTTCAGGGTTCCAATTACACCTTGGATCTTGCTTTTCTCTTTCTTAATCTATTTTTAATCAAAGTCGTGAACAATTTTCGAAACATGTTGATGTTTCAAGCCATAACAATCTTTAACTGAACCCTTTCTTTTCTCATGGGTGAGAAGCCCTTTCTAATACGAGCGAGGAGCTCTTTTTTTAGAAATAATATATTGAAAAAATATAAAACTTCTTAGGCTTAAAATCACCACTGTATTGAGTTGATGCTAAGGCACCAATTTCTTTATCTTCTTTCTTCTATCTTCTATGAACAACAGATTTTAGATCTAGAAACTTAGAAATATTACATAAATTAATTATCTCCTAAAAATAATCATACTTATCTTTATTTAGTCCATCTATTTTTCTAATTATGCTCCTCTCCAATCTAAAGAGAAAAACCCTTTGAGGGAAAAAACGGATATTCTACTTGGGCTGGAAAAAACCCCTATAAAACTATTATGTTTGGCGAGTCCTAATTACTTGCACGACAAGTATTTTTACTTGTAGAACAAATTTGTGTCTGCTTGCGTTGCAAGTAAAACTATTATGTTTTAGTTGTGAGGTAAGTTTGACATCTTTTCTTGCAAGAAAGCTCGAGATTTTTTTATACTAATTTTCCGAGGAGTTGGAGCTGGGTTTGGAATTGGACCGAGTTGTATTGGGCGAGAATGCTTGGTTCTCTGGGCTTTTGAAGATCCTTCATCTCAGTGGAGAAAATGTTAGGTGTCAATTTTGCACGCCCAAATGGGGTCAAATTGTTGCTTGCGCTGCAGTCCCCGATCCCAAAGTCTTCTTAGTTCTTATTTTTCAAAGGTTTGTACTTTTCATAGCTATTCCTGCTCAATTGTGAGTCACTTAGTCGCTTTATGGCTGCCTTTTTTTACGGCCTCTTGGTATACCAAGTCTATTTGGTATCCGAATTCTAACCTTATCAAAAAAATAGCAACATAGGTTGGCAAAAGTACGTAATTCGACAAAACATTTGTCAAAATTTCACTTTCCACCCTCAAATCTTCTTTGTTATTATTTTACCCAAAAACTTTAAATAATTAACTTTAAGTTAAAAACTTTTTGAAAATATAATTAAATTAATTGAAAATAAAAATTACTTTTAAAAATTACTATATGTCATGAAAATATACTATGCGTATACTACTAATATGATATGAAAGTAAAAATGACTATGCACTTTGGTCGGTGATGTTACAACATGTCTCTCGTACCGCCTATCAATAGTTGACACCTCAAAGGTTCAACAAATCTATCCCACATCGGAGGATCCCAAAATTCCAACTGGAGCAACACTTTCAACTAGTAACATGACAATACGTTGCACACCTAATACTCAACCAATCCATAAGAGATACCTCGAAGATCTCCAAGGTTCTCCCACATTGAGGAAATTGAACTCCCGGTCTCCCCCAACATCTATAAATAGCAAGAGAAGGCGATCGAGAATTACACGGGTTGAAAAAAGATCTCTAACTTAAGATCTTTTTTTATTAAATATATATTCCATGTGTTGAAACTTTTTGGAGAACTTCATTATCTATGCAGAAGAATTAAAAAAAGATTATAAGTCTCACATTAGAGTAAGAAGTATAGAGTTGTAAGAACGCACGCACATAATAAAGAGTGATAACTTTTGTTTGTCTGGTTTTAGTTTAATCAAATCCTCGAACTTAATTAACCCTTGTTTATTTCGGATTTCAATAATACATTTTATTAATACTAATAATTCTCACCCAATTATCATATTAAATTTGTACATAAAAATAACATCTCAGCAATTTTATTTTAAATTTGGCTTAAAACTTGTGAAAAGTGAAAAGAAACTTATAGTACGAATTAGACGGAGTATTAGATAAGATAATACTCCCTCCGTTAAGCTAAACTTGTCATTCTAGCCTAATTTTCTTGTTCAATAAAAGTTGTCCTTTGACTTATTTTAACTCATTTTTCCAATGATATCCCTATTAATTATAAATATTTACATTAATCTACAAATAAAGGTAAAAGATCTTAACAAGATTGAGGGTATTTGAGTAAAATCAAATGATTTCCTTAAATTTTAAGACAAACTCTAAAACGACAAGTTTACCCTAACGGAGGGAGTAGTAGAATATTAGCACTATATATATACATACAAATTTTTATACCAGAATCTGTCAAATTAACAATTGTATGTTCAATGAAAGATTTGAATTAGATTTTGTAGTGAAAATATAAATTTGGTGCAGTACCATTAGAAAATCGATTTTAGGGCATAGGTTAAGAAGGTTAAAAGAAAAATTATTTGTTAAATTTTATAATTTAAGGTTATTTTGACTTTTTAGATAAGGTTTATTAATTTCTTAATTTTTTTTAGTTTCTAAATCAAGGGCATAGGATAGAAAAACGTTATAAAATTTACAAATAATTGAATTAGTAGAATCAAAAGTTTGAAGAATATGATTCAGGATTACCCCTTGAAAGAGTTGGCCTTACAAACATCCATTCTGAATGACACTATAAAAGTAGCTAACTATATCGTGGTGGATAAAAAATGGAACTTACAACTATTAAAAGAAGTTCTCCCTAATGAAATAGTTAGCACTATTCTAGAGATAGTGATTCTGGAATATAACATTCAAGATCGACTGTACTGGGCCCCTAGTAAGAATGGTTGATTTTTAACCTTCTCATCCATGAAACTGATAACACAAGACCAAACTCCAAACCCATCCACAATAGATTGGATACGAAAATTAGACATTATACTCAAAGTGAAGAATTTTATTTGGAAAATTAGCGCAAATGGATTGCCAACAAAAGAGAGATTAAGAGAAAAACATGCGACAATGTCGAGGGATGTGTATTATGCAATTGTACAAACAAAAACATCACACACTTATTGATTAACTGTCCTTATACAATAAACACAATTAAAAGCATAAACCAAGTAACAAAATAAACCATACGAGATTATGATCCAGGGAACAAAACACCAAAAACAATGCTTACAGAATTATTCCATCTCTTGGGAAATTAAAAAGAACTTCACCGAATTAGCCGTTTCATGGTTGAGTATATGGCATCAGAGAAATAAACTAACATTCCAGCATATGAATAATATGATTCAGGATCTACCCTTATATATAAGATTACAACTAGAGCAATGGAAAAAATCAAAAATATGAAATGAAGATGAAAGTAAAATAACAAACAAGAAGCCGAAAAAACGAAAATCATAACATGATTCATGGAAAAAACCACAAGTGGAGTTTACCAAATGTAATTTTGATGGATAAAAATAAGCAATGGTAGAACCGTGGGAGGGGCTATCCTTAGGGACCACAATGGCAATATGATGGACTTAATATCAAACAAGTATGGGAACATTTTGGTCCTTAAAGCACAAGCATTAGCACTAAGAGACGGTGTAAATTTGGCACGAAAATGGAAATGTAAGAATATAGAAATAGAAGGGGATAATATTTAAGTTATAAAAGTTGCACAGGGATGTAGAAATTGTCCATGGAAAATTGAAATGATAATGGCTGATGTTCTGGCTTCGCTCCAAGAGTTTCAAAACATTAAAACCTTTCATGTTAACAGAGGGTCTAATATTGTGGCCGACCACATTGCTAGAATGGGTCATAGTCTCTTTGTACGTTACAAATATTTGGAGTCACCCAGAACTTAAAGTTTTCATCCATCAGGATGCTTTAGGACGCCCTCCTTAGCGGTGTGGCTCCTAAATCCTAATCAAAAAAAATTGTGAAGAATAATATAATTGTATAAATAAAAAAGAGTGGCCTAGGCGGCTAATATCACTTTTTTTTGGTTTTAAATAGATCTATCATACACTCATTTTGAGGGTCCATTTAAATTCCCAAAAATTATACATTAATTTATACGATTTTATTTTATGATTTTATTATAAAATTTTATTTTTATGTTAAAATTTATAATTATTTAGGACTTAGTTTCTAAATTAATTAGTTGTATTGTATGCGCTTAAGTAATATTATAAAAAATCGCAAATCATATAATATCTTTTATTACTTTGCATTAAATCTTTGAGTTATTAAATTATTTGATTCTTTTCAAGAAATTAGAAAAATAACCTTACTATCTATCTTCTATCTTCTATCTTCTATCTTTTAACTACTCTAAGCAACGAAAAGGAAATAATTTTAGCGTGAGTAGTATATTTAGAGTATTTTCAATTGGTCAATTGATAGCTAGATCGAATTTGGATACACATATTATCTTTCCATCACATGATTCTATATATACACGTACGCCCACCCATCATCGTCTTTCTCCATACATAAAAAAAAAGGACCTCTCCTTGATTTCCAAACTTAATTTGCCGTGACCATCAATCAAGTTAATCAACATCGCTAGTCAGACATGGCGATCACCCAGCGTCGACAAACGACGTCGTACTCAACCCACGCAGTCCAATACAAACTCCGTAGAACAGAGAGCCTGCACCCAATCCCCACCGAACCAGGCCCGTGCAAACTGATGGTGGCCGTCCTCGGGCCCAACGCCAGCGACATCATCGACCTCCCGTGCTTTCATTTCTTCTCTGACTCGGTCCGATTCGAAGACTAGCTATTTGCGACACTACCAACAACATCTAGCCGACTTACTCGCCCACACTTACTCTCCCTTCATCCTCCCTTTCTGTTGCGCCACCGGCATCGCCCAAAGCCTCACCTCCATCCTCCGCTACGCGAACGCCGCCCACTCCTGCCGAGCGGGCGAGTTCACCTCTGTACACCGCGTCCAATTGAGCTTAAGTCCCGTGAACTTGGACTCAGACGGGGAGTCGGCGGAGATGGAACGGGTTTTAAGGGAATCTTTTGAGGAGGCGGGCCGGGTCAAGGAGAGGCCCGCCAGCGTTGCGTCGATGGTGGGACTGGTGAGGGCGCGGGCCCGAGAGGAGCGTGAGGAAGGCTATCGATTTTAAGGCATAGGTTAAGAAGGTAAAAAGAAAAATTACTTTTTAAATTTTATGATTTAAGGTTATTTTAACTTTTTTGATAAGGTTTATTAATTTTTAATAGGTTTTAGTTTCTAAATCAAGAGCATAGGATAGAAAAACGTTATAAAATTTACAAAAATTTGAATTAGTAGAATCAAAATTGTAAAGAATATGATTCACGATTATCCCGAAAGAGTTGGCTTTACAAACATCCTTTCTGAATGACACTGCAAAAGTAGCTGACTATATCATGGCGGATAAAAAAATGGAACTTACAACTATTAAAAGAAGTTCTCCCTGATTAAATAGTTAGCACTATTCTAGAGATAGTGATTCCGAAATATAGCATTCAAGATCGACTATACTGGGCCCTTAGTAAGAATGGTTGGTTCTTTACCTTCTCGGCCATGAAACTGATAACACAAGACCAAACTCCAAACCCATCCACAATAGATTGGATATGGAAATTAGACATTATACCCAAAGTGAAGAATTTTAATTGAAAAATTAGCGCAAATGGATTGCCAACAAAAGAGAAATTAAGAGAAAAACATGTGGCAATGTCGGGGGATGCATATTATGCAATTGTACAAACGAAAACATCACACACTTATTGATTAACCGCCCTTATATAATAAACACAATTAAAAGCATAAATCAAGTAACATAATAGACCATACGAGATTATGATCCAGAGAACAAAACACCAAAAACAATGCTTACAGAATTATTCCATCTCTTGGGAAAAAAGAACTTCACCGAATTAGCCGTTTCATGGTGGAGTATATGGCATCAGAGAAATAAACTAACATTCCAACATACGGATAATTTGATTTAGGATCTACCCTTATATATAATATTACAACTAGAACAATGGAAAAAATAAAAAATATGAAATGAAGATGAAAGTAAAATAACAAACAGGAAGCCGAAAAAACGAAAATCAAAACATGATTCGTAGAAAAAAACACAAGTGGAGTTTACCAAATGTAATTTTGATGGATAAAAAATAACCAATGAAAGAACCGCGTGTGGGGCTATCCTTAGGGACCACAATGGCAATATGATGGACTTAATATCAAACAAGTATGGGAACATTTCGGTCCTTAAAGCAGAAGCGTTAGCACTAAGAGACGGTGTAAATTTGGCATGAAAATGGAAATATAAGAATATAGAAATAGAAGGGGATAATATTTAAGTTATAAAAGTTGCTCAGGGGTGTAGAAATTGCCCATGAAAAATTGAAATGATAATGACTGATGTTCTAGCTTCCCTCCAAGAGTTTCTGAACATTAAAATCTTTCATGTTAACAGAAGGTCTAATATTGTGGCCGATCATATTGCTAGAATGGGACATAGTCTCTCTGTATGTTACAAATATTTAGAATCACCCATGTCAGAACTTAAAGTTCTCATTCGTCAGGATGTTTTAGGACGCCCTCCTTAGCGAAGTGGCTCCTAAATCCTAATTCTTACCTAATCAAAAAAAATTGTGAAGAATAATATAATTGTAAAAATAAAAAAGAGTGGCCTAGGCGGCTAATATCACTTTTTTTTAAAATAGATCTATCATACACTCATTTTGAGGGTCCATTTAAATTCTCAAAAATTATACATTAATTTATACGATTTTATTTTATGATTTTATTATACAATTTTATTTTTTTGTTAAATTTTATGATTATTTAGGGCTTGGTTTCTAAATTAACTAATTTTATTATGACCAATACTCAGTTGGTCTAGTGGTAAAGTGGTGCTAGACTCCTTAAGTGTCCTCCAGGAGGTTCGAAGTTCGAATCCCACTGGCAGCATGTATGGAGAAACTGATATTGGGAGGGTCTCCCCCAAAAATGGGGCCACGAAGTACCCGATCCGGATGTAGAGCGGTGTCCGACCGATCGAACCGGGCGAGCCAAAAGGCAAGACCAAAAAAAAAAACTAATTTTATTATGTGTCCTTAAGACATAAGTTAAAAAAATCGTAATAAAAAAATGGCAAATCATATAATATATTTTATTACTTTACATTAAATCTTTGAGTTATTAAATTACTAGATTCTTTTCAAGAAATTAGAAAATATCCTTACTATCTATCTTCTATCTTTAACTAACTACTCTAAGCAACGAAAACGAAATACTTTTGGTCAATTGATAGCTTAGATCGAATTTGGATATATAGTATCAAATCAAAACGCATATATCTTTCCGTCACATGATTCTATATATACACGTACGCCCACTCATCATCGTCTTTCTCCATACAAAAAAAAAGACCTCTCCTTGATTTCCAAACTAAATTTGCCGTACGTGACCATCAATCAAATCAACATCGCTAGACATGGCGATCACCCAGCGTCGACAAACGACGTCGTACTCAACCCACGCAGTCCAAAACAAACTCCGCAGAACAGAGAGCCTGCACCCAATCCCCACCGAACCAGGCCCGTGCAAACTGGTGGTGGCCGTCCTCGGGCCCAACGCCAGCCACATCGTCGACCTCCCGTGCTTTCATTACTTCTCTGACTCGGTCCGATTCGAAGACTATTTGCGACACTACAAACAACATCTAGCCGACTTCCTCGCCCACATTTACTCTCCCTTCATCCTCCCTTTCTGTTGCGCCGCCGGCGTCGCCCAAAGCCTCGCCTCCATCCTCCGCTACGCGAACGCCGCCCACTCCTGCCGATCGGGCGAGTTCACCTCCGTACACCGCGTCCAATTGAGCTTAAATCCCTTGAGCGGGGAGTCGGCGGAGATGCATCGGGCTCTAAGGGAGTCCTTTGAGGAGGCGGGCCGGGTCAAGGCGAGGCCCGCCAGCGTGGCGTCGATGGTGGAACTGGTGAGGGCGCGGGCCCGAGAGGAGCGTGAGGAAGGTGACCGGTTCGAGAGTGGCTGGAGTGATCGGAAGGATCGACAGTGCGTGATTTGTATCGAGGAGATAGAAAAGCGGAAGAGCTCCCTAAGGATGCCTTGCTTGCACGTGTTTCATCAGAATTGCCTGCTTAATTGGTTGAACAATAGTCATGTTTGTCCGCTTTGTCGTTACAAGATGCCCTCTTAATTAGCTAGGTTAATGGGGATTGAATTGAACTGGAAAGATTGCTTTTGAGAATACAACTAGCTTAATCCCGTCGTGTTATGATGTATGATAATAAGCTTAATATAAAATAATACTCCCTCCAGTTCTATTCTACTTGTCACTTTAGCCTTAATTTTGTGTTCCATAAAACATGTCATTTTTGATATTTTATTCATAATTTTCCAAATATACCCCTTCATTTATTATCTAAACCTCTCTCCCAGCTTAATTATATTTCAATTTTCTATGAACAACTATTATGTGGATCAATTTTATTGGTTAAAGAAAGAAAATGAATAATAATGTAAGTTGTATTTAATAGGGACATTTTAGTAAGATATTATAGTGTCTTAATATGCGTAAATTTAGTTAAAATGACAAGTAGACAAGTAGAATAGAACGGAGGGAGTATATTATTCTATCAGTAAAGGAATTTGGTCAATGGCAATTGAATTGAATTGAACTTAAAAAATTACTCCGTATTTTTCAGAAGATCACTAGATCCATGTCATGTAATTAAGGCAATAAGCTCAACATTAAAAATATATTATTATAGTGACAAGGGAATTAATTATTCTAAAATATTGTTTTAAAAGTTGTTTTAAAATATTAATGTTATTTTGTTGAAGAACTCAGAGTTGTATGCACCGGAGAACTATTGTTTGCGTTTATATGCATCTACTATTAAAGTTGGCGAACTGATTTAAAATTACTTATTTAATTAGTTTATTCCGGTTCCCAATTCACTAATCCCTTAGAATCAATGTCTATATTTTAACACATGTGATAGAAATCTTATAGATCTCGTACCGAATTTAATAAATAAAGTAACAGGGTGAATGGAAGAAGATGTGAATGCCCAAAGCCGGGGATAAGGAATGAAGATTGGGTAGGGAAGAATAAGGCTAAACTAATTATTTTCTGATTTCTCATTCATTGCCTCCTTAACTAGAACACAATACATGAGTATATATAATAATAAAATCCTAACCCTAACGGTTCAAGTAAGGCGTCCCAGGAAAGAACCGTAAAGAAAACCCGAGAGAGAATTATAAAATTCTAACTTAAGAATTACAATAATAATAATAATCCTAAAGAAATACTTAAGAACAATAATCCTGAAATCGAGTCGGAGGCCTGCATTCCCGAATAGGTCGCGCGTTTGAGTCCAGTTGCGTATCAATTACCCTTCCGGTGACATCCGCCTTGTCCTCAAGCGTAAATCACTAGCATTCTCCGGTGGCGGTTTGTCTATCGACACTGGCGTTATCCCAAAACACTCAGCTTCGTCCTCACTACCAAACAACGCTAAGAAACGATGCTTACAACGATGACCGGGAGCATACTTCCCATCACAATTCCAACAAAGCCCCTTTGATGTGCGTTCTTCGCGCTTGGCAGCAGATAAACACTTGGTCGAAAGACCCGTGACATTGGTCCCCGAAGGAGGCCCACTGACAGCAGAAATCTGTTTGCTAACGCTACCCGGATGGAAGTTGTTCGTAGTCAAGTTTGTCACCGTATCAACATAGGACGCATAGAGCTCTCGGGTCAGGGTAAACGCTTGGGCTAGCGATGTTGGATTGCGCAGATTTAACTCTCTTTGGACGGGATGATTTAATCTGGCTTTGAAGAAGATGTGAATGGTCAAAGCCGGGAATAAAGAGTGAAAACTGGGTAGGGAAGAATTAAGGCTAAACTAATTAATTTTTGATTTCTCATTCATTGCCTCCATATAACACAATGAGTATATATAATAATAAAACCCTAATCCTAACGGTTCAAATAAGGCGTCCTGGGAAAAAACCGTAAAGAAAATCCGAGAAGAGAATTATAAAATTCTAATTTAAAAATTACAATAATAATAATCTTAAAGAAATACTTAAAGAACAATAATCCTGAAATCGAGTCGGAGGCCTGGCGTTTCCGAATAATTCGCACGTTTGAGTCAACATGTTTGATTATACAATTGTAAAAATACCCTATATCACTAGAAATTTATACTAGTGTTTAATTAAATAACCACATGCATGTAGTTATCAACCATCACATATTTATATATCAACCATGGCTCTCGTATAGTAGTATGAATCAAAAGTTACTTTTAATTTGAATCCCCTCGGTGGTGGTTATAAGGTCGACGAAAAACGGGCCCCTCGATCATAAAAATCGAGAAAGACATGCAATTGCCCGTACTAAATTCTATGGTCGAACCATGACCATGAGAGGTAATTCAATTTCCAATGTTGGAGAAGTAAACGTGTCACAACTAGAGCAAAGCAAAGCAGTATAAAAACTACCAAGCTCATCGCCTTAATAATGACCCGCTTAATAATCTCCGTCACTCTTTATTGCTAAACAATGGCAGCAGCCTCCGGATGTACGCTCGCCAGGATCGAGTCCACCCAATGCTGCATGACATCCTCCGCACCCAATCCCACCCGCCAATCCATCCACTTCCCCTCCCCCGTATGTAAATTAATCAATTATTGTTCCTCAAATTTTTTGTCAATTCTTCTAAATTCTCATTTACAGTTTTGTACTTGGATGATTAATGTGCAGCAAAAACAAGTGCACCACAAATTGAGCTCATCGTCAATGAACGGCTGCCAAAATGGGGCTGGTGGCGTGGAGCCCGTCGGAACCGTCGAAACCCGGACGCTTTTGTCTGTTCCAACCCCTTCTGACGCCGTCGACTGCCTCGTATCCGCCGTCACTAGGCTGAGACTATCGGAACCACCGCCTTTCTCCTCCGGCATCATCCGCCTCCAGGTATAGCTAGCGTATAGTTGCTTATCGTAATCCACTTGTATCGCTTAGCTACTCTTCTATTTCAATGTAGTGAGCAATGGGAGCATGCCACGTGTTATATTGGCCCATTCCCCCTTATCTATTGATATTTGCTCTTGCATGCATTCCTTCCCCTCGATCTCAATTTGAGTCACTTTGTTTTTCAAGCTAATATAATGAAGACATACTGTATTAGTTATTCTTAGACTCCTAGGTGACAACTTTTCAGTGTGAAACGGCGGACTCTTAGACTCCTATGATAATAAATTAACTCGAGTTAAGTCTCCGAGCTTCATAAAAAAAATTTACAGTATAATATTCTATTTTATATCGGGTTACATAAATTCTATAAAACTAGTTAAATCCCCGTGATACTCACGGAATAATTTTATTAAAAATTATAAAATATTATAATATTAATATAAAATTTAAAACAATGATATATAATATCATAACAAAATTATGTAATTTATAAAAAAAATTAATATTGCGCCCCATATTTTATCAACATATAGATAAAAAAAATTTATATACTTGAAGCTCAAATCTTGTTAAAAGATAAAAAAAAATATTATGCATAAAATTAATATAAAAAATATTAGATAAAAATTATTATGCATAAAATTATTATTTTAAATTATATCATTATATAGATATAAATTTTATACTTGGAGCCCAAATCTTGTTAAAAGATAAAAAAAATATATTAAGACCCTAAATCTTATATCCATAGATAGAAAATTATAACATAATAAATTATATAAACATGTTATCTATTTAATATATATAGCAAGAATACCATAAGTCGTTACAAAATTTATTAGAATATAAATTTACATTAATTTATTCAAAAATGTCACGTGGCGCAAATTTTACAACATACTTGAGTTCTGTTTTATAATGTATTAGGGTAGATGGTACGCGTTAGTTTTGAAAGTTGCCGAAAATTTTGGTTCATCATAACATAAATTAGTAGTAGTTTATCTAGTTTAAATTAAAAGTTTTAAAATAAAGTTTTTTAATTAGTTTTTAGTTTTTAAATAATTTCTAAAAATTTTAATACAAGAAAAACATAAAATAACATAAAATATGACAATACATAATTTTAAACTAATTCTTATTATTTATTCATGTAAATATAAATTAACCTTTTCTTAAAAATTATAATTATTTATAATCTATTTTTTAAACTAATATTATAATAAAAAATTAATCAAGTTTTTTCGGTGAAGAAAACTTAATCAATTCTTTAACTAGACGTACATAGAAACTGTTAAAAGAGTTTTACAATTTTGCATTCGTGAAAAGAAGTTAAAATTGAGGGATTTTTGAAGGTTCCAATCCAACAAAAAATCGAAGCAATAGACTGGCTCCACGCGCAGCACCAAATTCTACCACGTGTCTTCTTCTCCGGCCGACGTCAAAAGTACGGCCCTGATATCTTCCTCAACTATACCTCCGGTAACGGCAGTGGCAATGGCTACTCCCGCTTCTCCCCCGCCGGTAACGGCGATTTGGTTAGTGTGGCCGGCGTTGGCGCTGCCGTCAATTTTCGACATTCTCGCTCTTTCTCCTTTAGCGATTGGAGATCTATCAAAAGGTATTTCTCAATTACTTGCCATTAAAAGTTGAAAGTTGATTACACTTCCTTTTGTTAATTCCTTGTCAATTTTGAACTTCAGTTAGAACTATTTAGGGGCTAGGGTTTTAAATTCTTAACTATTCAATTCGTTGATAAATTGCGGATCAGAACCTATGTTGTTTCAATTGACAAATTCTGTTCTATATTTCCAACTTGGAAGACTTTTATTTAATTGTTACCTATATGTGATACAAGGTTTCTTTCGAAGAAATGTCCCTTGGTCCGGGCTTATGGAGCTATCCGTTTTGATGCAAAGGCTGAAATTTCAAAGGAGTGGGAGCAATTTGGTTCATTTTACTTCATGGTGCCCCAGGTACATACACGCTCATTTCAAAGGACATGAATTAGATTACTCTAGAATCTTTCATAAGGTCTCTGGTTAATACATGACAACCCATTGTTAGACATGAAATGATAGGTTGAGTTTAATGAGCTTGAAGGAAGTTCGATCTTGGCTGTGAATATTGCTTGGGACAATGCCCTTTCACAGCCGTGGAGAGTTGCTATTGAGGCAGCTCAAGCTACCTTGGGCGAGGTACTTGCTTCTTAAATCAGGCTCCAAATCAAATGCTATGAATAAATGGAAAAAAAACCTCATCTATGTGATAACTTTTCATAACGTTGTCCTGTGGCAGGTTAATTCAAGTATTGCCAAACTGCGAAAAAACAATCCTCAGACTTCTATTCTTAGTAATATTTTTCATATTCCCCTTGAAGCGGATTGGGAAACCGCTGTTAATAAAGCTTTGCAGATGATTAGAAAGAATGGCTCTTCTCTCAATAAGGTATTATAAACTTTATCTTCATGATTAAGCTTTATATCAAAGATTATACTTTTTCCCTATTTTTGATGGTACTAGGTTGTACTTGCACGTAGCAGCAGAATATTTACGACCTCAGAGATTGACCCAGTAGCATGGCTAGCTTGTTTACAGGTGCTAAATTTATTTGGTTATAGCCTTATCTGTTGTGTTTATCGGGATTTTTCATTTAACAAGTATTGTATGCTGCTATACCGTCGATTATCCTTGCAATTGCTTGTCTCGAGTGCTCAATTTCATTTTTGTTGCAACTGACTTAAATATTGTTAATCTTTGAACCTAATCCCCCGTTGCATTAAGCCCGGGGTGCCTCTATCTTGACCCCAGATTTCCCGTAAGGGAAGCTCCCCTGGGTAAATGTTGTTGATCTATATCATACTTAATGTGGCTTAGGTTTTCAACTTTTGCTTTGCAGGTGGAGGGTGTGAATGCTTATCAATTCTGCCTTCAGCCACCTAATGCACCAGCATTTATAGGAAATACAGTATGTCCTTCATATACCCCCACACACTGTGTTAGTCTTACAATTATGTGTTGCCCTGTTACTGGATCACATGATTATAGAATGATTGTTATTTACCTGTACAATTTATGAGTAGCCAGAGCAGCTGTTTCATCGCAAAGAGCTTAATATATCTAGTGAAGCTATGGCTGGAACCCGTGCCAGATGTGTTACAAAAGCTCTAGATCATGAAATAGAAGATGATCTTCTCTCCAGGTTGGTCATCTGCATCACCTACTTAAATAGCACGATTGGTAACTTGAATAGTAAAAAGTAACATTCACCCACATGTTAGGGTTAGAAGTGACTGAGTGCCATAGTCAAATTGAGTCAAGCCACACAATTTGATTAATGAACCGAATGTATTTTACTGATGAATTAAATGTTATTTCCCTTATTCTCTATGATTGAAATTTTTACCTTTCCTTGTGATTCCTTGAACTTACTTGCCTTTTTTTTCCATGATTGACTTGTAAGCCCCAAAGACGATTTGGAATTTACTATAGTACGAGAAAGCATACGGAAAAAACTTCAGGTGATCAACTTTCAGCTCCCATCATTTTTGTTAATGTTTACTAACATGTGAATATCATCTTTAGTTTTTGCACTTCAGAAATTTTTATGGGATGTGAATTTCTTTTTAATCATTACTTCTTAGGCTGTATGCAGTTGGGTACTTGTAGATCCTGAGAAAGCAGTTCGTAAACTCCCCAGAGTCCAGCATCTGTATGCTCAATTAGTAGGCAGACTGAAAAGTGAAGATGATGAGGTAAATATTGAAGCTATAGTGTATTTGTTTGAATGTTTTTTTTGTTCAGATGGTTTATCCTCATTTCATTCCTACATTGATTGAGTCGTACTTTCAATTTCCTTACTTCAACTAGCTATTTAATTGAGAAAGTTATGTCTTGTTGATTCTCCTCTGACCATATGATTTTGCATCCAATTCATTGTCTTCTCAGTTCAACATTTTGTCATCTCTATACCCAAGCCCAGCAGTTTGTGGATTTCCTACAGAAGAGGCGCGACTTCTAATTGCTGAAACTGGTATATAACCAAACACTCTCATTGCTACTGGCCTACTGTAGCTATTTCTCACATTTATGCACATTTCCCGTTTCTTATATATCTATGCATTCTTTTTAGTATATAATCATGCTCTGATAGCAACATTTTGAGTGTGATTTTGATTGCATTTGACATGGTCCTTTCCTCTTAAATTGATTTGGCCTCTTTTGAGTTATCACCTTGCAGAAAGGTTTGACAGAGGAATGTATGCTGGCCCTGTTGGTTGGTTTGGAGGGGAAGAAACTGAATTTGCAGTTGGAATTAGGTCAGCCTTAGTGGAGCAGGTACTCAACATTTTCTTCCTTCGTCTAACAATTCAAGAATGACATTTGCAATGGGAAATACCCAGTAACATGTATTGGAAAAATGCTGCGTCCAGTTTCTTTGAACTGAAATGATTTTTTGTGATAAAGTTAACGAATATGAAAACTCAGACCAGGATTAGAGGATCAAAATGTACAAAATAAAGAGGGTAATTCACCTCTGCACCAAGAAGGTCATGATTAGATAAGTGGTAAAATTGTACAACTACTGAGAAAGCAAACCAGTGCAAATTATGTGGGAAAGCTGTCAAATATAAGCGTTTAACACATAAAAAATAGCAATGCGAGTTCTGTGAGTCTTGGTGATAAATGAATCTCTCTTTTGAGTTCCAGGATCTTGGTGCTTTGATCTATGCTGGAACGGGGATAGTGGAAGGAAGTAACCCGTCATTAGAGTGGGAAGAATTGGAGCTCAAGACTTCACAGGTTGGTCTTTCCCTCTAATCTCATTCATATAGATGACAACTATTAAGCCCCCGTTTGGTATAGCAAGGAGGAAAGGAAAGGGAAAGGAAACAAATTTATATGTAAAATGGTAGTGATTCTCTCTTTTTGGCAAGAAAAATGAGAGAAGGGGGTAATGGTTAGAGGAGAATAGGTAATTACCTCATGTTAAGGGGGTGGGGAGAATTATCTCAAGTTTTACATAAAAAATGAAGGAGGGATTAGATTACCATTTTGATCAATGAATCATAAATTAAAAATAGACTAGATTCATGCTCTTAACCATTTCCTTTCTTCAACAAATACCAAACGAGCGCTAAGTTTCATTCCTCTCACATGCTTGTATGTGTTCCTTGGCCTTTGGTGATTGATTGTGCAGTTTACCAAGCTATTAAAACTTGAAGCTCCTATTCTGAATAAAGTGCAATGACTTCAGGTTTGTATATACCCAACTTTTTTTTTATCTCTTCTCTAGAAAGAGTGGGCTTTGAAGATTTATTGGTAATAAAGCACATTATCTGCCATTGCACATCTTATAATATCATTGACATTCTGTAAAACATTTCATTGGTAATTACACGTACTTTTTTGTGTTATGCTTCCTAGGGTATTATGAAGAACAAAATTGTGCTTGACAGTGAAGTGATCAATTTGTGGAACAGAGGTGAATGTACATCTATAGAGAGGGGTCACTGTTCTGATGTTCGTAGGCGGTAAGCTGGTCATCCATAATAGTCACAATGGTGTGAAACTGTGCATTCCCTCTTGGCCACTTTGCAGCAAAATGTGGTTCCTTCATCTGTGAAAACTCTTTCACGTATACAGGTAAGCAGAAAAGGAACTTTTATGTATTTATTTTCACATATGCAAATGAAATGAAACTTGCAGTATTCATAAACTTTGTTTGGCAAAATGGCATTACATGAGCAATTGTATGTAATGTAGCCATTGTTGAAACGTAAATAATTGCAAATGTAAACACTGAACCTGGGCCTTTTGTATGTAAATATTTCCTTTAGCAGTTCTCTATAATTCAAAGGCATCACTCACTTAATTACCAAGAAAGAATTTCTAGGTTCAGCACTTCAGCCATAAGGAGATTGGTATTCATTTCCATATTTATTGGGAAAATGTTCATTTTTTTTAGAATATGTGAATTTGTGCATGCTTAATGTTGTTATTTAGATGGTATGCGACGCTGAAGTTATTTTATATGGTCATGACATTTACAAAGGATGCCATTTAGGTTACTTTTGTATTCAATATAAGCTTACAAGTGTATCTTGAATTCTTGAAAGGATACATGCCGCATATCATGTAAGCTCGGACCTTTTCCACCCAAAAAAAAAGAAGCAAAAGCTTAGACCATTAATAAAAGGCCTGAGATAAACTATATTTAACCTTTGATAATGAGCATCACAAGCTTAATTAAAAAAGTGGATGCTTACATATCATTCTTTAAATAGTTCAAATAATATTTAAAGTGCAGAGATTGAGATAGCTAGGCAAATAGCATAATGCGATTATCCCAACGAAGTGTCCTCGGTGGCTATAAGCACAATTGCGCATTTGTGCTTGATCGGACACTTGCTCTTTAGGTTTAAAAGAGGGATAGAGAGCTTAAAGTATATTCTAAAAATGGTCTTTGTTTTTAATTTTATAATTAAATACAGTACACATATGATATCGTTAAAAAAACTAACAAAACTCAATGCATGTAAAGAACAAGTGCTTGCCCTATCAGAAACACTTCAGCCTATTTCATCGTCAAGTATTAAAGTACAAAACTAGCCAATCCAGTAGTTAAATTGTATATTTGAATCACTTTTAACATGACAACTCAAAAGAAAAAACTCGTGTTGATAATAAAAGATCTAAAGCCAAATTGCAAACTAATTTCATGAGTTATTTTATAATTAGTTGGATATTACGTACTGCAATGGTTAGTGTAGGTGGAAGTGGAATACATTGTCAATTAGCACTAATATAGAGTTTATAACTATTAAATTTTAAAACATATCATCAAATACCATTTTAGTTACAAAATATTCTTTTGGGTACATATAATTGGTATTTGTTTGGACAGATATTGCAAAAGCTCATTCCTAATGAAACTTCTTAAGCTTTTTGCAATTGTTAATTTGCTCAAATTTTTCTCAGTGCTTCATCAACTCTTACTTGTGTTTTCTTTCATACATACTCTAAGAAGGGACAAGCAAAAAGCAAAGCATAGTCATTTCTCCAGTAAAGGAACTACCAAAAGCCAAAAATCTTACTCTTTCCATCCAAAGAGGTAAAGTATGGCATCAGCATTCACAAAATCTACAAGCAAAACCCGCCTAATCTACAAGCAAAATGCGAGTAAAAACCTCATAATATAACAATAAACTCGGCAAATTCCATATCTAGATTACTATTTGTGTTTCCAACTTGTCAATCCATTCGAGATGGCTGATCTTGGCTTTACGGGATGGATCAAAGATTACGAGCAACAAAGCATGCCGCCTCATTTGATGCATACGATTCAACCCTCGGCAGGCTGGACTAGCGACGCCGAATGCTACTATCTAATCATGGAACTCCCAGGTAAATGTTAAAAGTCCTTATAATGAATCAAGAAAAACAAAGCCTGTGTCTGATTTTGTACTTGAAGATTTCAAGCAGGATGAAGTTGAAGTCGATGTTGATCCCTCAGGCAATCTTATAATCACGGGATCGAGGCTGAGTGGAACCAACGAACATGTCAAGTTCAAGAGACATTTGAAGCTGCCAGAGGATTCGGACATGACTAAACCCGTCTCTAGGAAGCTTCAAAACGACATGCTTTACATTACTGTACGTAGACAATTGGTGAAGCCGGATAGATTTGAGTTTGATGAGTCTACTTCCAAGGAGGAAATGAGAGAGGAACCCGAGAATAAAGACAAAGACGCGGAAGGAGAAAGGGAAACAAGACCCGATAGCAATGAAGAAAAGATTGAAAAAGACGCGGAAGGAGAAAGGGAAGCGAAAACGGAAAGCAAGGAAGGAAAGGTTGATGATAAAAAGCGAGGCGATTATGAAGGGAAGAAAGAGGACAACATGCCTAGGACTATGCTCAAGAAGCTTGACCAACACAAGTGCATTTGGTTTGGAATATTGGCGTTTGCGTTTGGTGTGCTTGTCGGGTCTCATAAGCTTCAACAACCTCCTCGCCGTTGATTTATGGTTGCAATTTCATTCTTGTGACAATTGAATGGCGCATTGGTAAAAAGTCTTTACAATTGAATACCAACATTGGATCTAACTGATCATATGCATGTGTGTAGCAACTAAAAAACTCGCCCCACCAAAACCCTTTTCAGAACAGTTGATCAAGAATGAAATCAGATGCTCTGAAAGTAGGAATATGATTCTGTCACCACTTTGTTGAAACATTTCAAATCTTATGTCTAATGCAATACATGCATAAGTATTAACTATTATCAGTAGATGTCAACATAAATATTTAGTATGTTTCTTGAAATCTGTGGTTGATCTGACGGTGTGATCAAATTCAGTATGTTTCTTGAAGTTAAACTAATACATGGGTCTCACAAACTATCAAATTCACGTAAATAAGTTGGAGGAGCTACAAATATCCAAAGTGAAAATCTTACTATATTGGAACAGGAATCAGTTGAAAAGGGACATTTTATCTATTAGGGATCTGATTCTTACCCACCAAGATCGACCACAAAATCCACTACTAGTAAAAAGTTAAATAAGTTGCTTAAAGAAGTCTCTATAGCATATTTATGGTGAAGACACAAATACAGGACCACTTGAGATATGAAACTTTCTTATTTCCTGATGAGTAGGCAAATCTGACATAAGGGACTGAATTGAAGCTTGAACATGATCAGTGCTCAGATTTGACGATATGGGAATTTCGATTCTTAATTCAGATGTTAGCACCACTAAGAAACCTGGATCGAAGGAAAAGTGGCCCCATAATGACGATCCAATTTCAAGCAATTCGAGATCTTAAAGGTAGTATTATAAGACAATGTGGTGCTTTGTGTAACAAAGTAATAAACTAAACGCCTAGGCCAAAAATGCAGCATGTCTTGTATACGACAGTCGAAAAGCCGTATAATGATGACAATGGTGCACGCAGATATTACGCGTAATCCCTTAAAAAACCCTTTTGATGGAAACAAAAAAAAGTTCCTCTAGTGCCCTGTTTTTTAGCTGGTGATTGTACCCCTGTTCAAACGTAGAACCCGATTAATTTCTCTTGTTTTTCGAACTGTTTGTTTGACAATGAGCCCAGTGCACAGGTAGGGTTGAATACTTGAATTGGAATCACAAAGAAAGATGCTTTTGCTATCAACTTTATTCAAAATGTTTTTTTCTTTTGCTCTTTTTGCAATAAAAGGCTGAGATTTGATGGAATCGTATGCTTCCCCAATCTTCACCTTCACATCATTAATCTCCTAAACTAAGACCCTTCTTTGGAAGAATGGAATCTTATGCCTCTCCCTAATCCTAATTCCATCTCCAATTTCTTCTTCCAATTCATTCAATTAAAAGAAAAGAAGAAGAAAAAACAAAGAAAAAGAAAAGAAAAGAACTGCATAAAAACACAAACACAGCTAGCAAAAAAAAGTCTTCAAACAGAGCCTTAATTCACACCCATCACCGCTCGCTTCTCCCAATTCCAGTTGTTCAGTAGCAATTGAATCAAGATGACAGCATGAGGCCACCGTCTCCGCCGCCGCCCCCGCAACCGCAGCCGCCGGACCAACCTCCGCCGCAGCCTCCGCCGCCGGAACAACCTCCGCCACAACCACAACCACGCAATGTAAGAAGGCTGATGGTGGAAGTAGTGGAGGCGCGTGACCTGCTCCCAAAAGACGGGCAGGGCAGCTCCAGCCCGTACGTGGTGGTGGACTTCGACGGGCAGCGGAAGCGCACTTCGACCCGGTTCCGCGAGCTGAACCCGGTCTGGAACGAAATGCTGGATTTTGTCGTCTCCGAGCCGGCCACCATGGACTACGAGGAGCTCGATGTCGAGATTTACAACGACAAGCGCGCGTCGGCCGGCGCCGGACGGAAGAACCACTTCCTTGGCCGGGTCAAGATCTATGGCTCGCAATTCGCTCGCCGGGGAGACGAAGGCCTGGTTTATTTCCCGCTGGAGAAGAAGAGCGTTTTCAGTTGGGTTCGGGGCGAGCTCGGGCTCAGGATTTTTTACTACGACGAGGTTGATGACAGATGCGGCGGCGGAGGTGGCGGTCCGCCGCCTAATCAGCCGCCTCCGCCGGAGGTGACGGATATGCCACCGGAGGCCAGGAAGGAGGAGATGAGAGTGATGGAAGGGCAAGGGCCCGGGCCAGGGCAGGGGCCAATGCCGATGCAGGGGCCGATGCCTACTGAGGCGGCGTTGGAGGCGGCGGGTGTCGACATTTCGCCGCCGATGATGATGGAAGAGATGCCACCGCCGCCGCACATGATGCCGATGCAGCCGCAGACGATGGTGGTTACTGGGACGGTCCAACACCACGAGCACCCTGGTCCGCCACCGCATCCTCACTACTACGACCACCCCGGCAACGTCCACCAGGTGCGTCAGATGCACGGGCCTCCGCCGCCTGAGGCGAATATGCAGCCACAAGGTCAGCCTCAAGGTCCACCGTACGGCGGGCCCCCGCCGGGCCCTCCACCACAGGAAGGCGGCGGCATGGGAATGGGCATGCCGCCGCAGGGTCCGCCGCCGGATATGAGGAGGATGCCGGGCCCGGGCGGGCCAGGAGGGAGAGGAGATAGAGTGCGCGTCCTCCGGCGAGCAAACAGCGACTTCTCTCCGCGCGTGATCAACGGCAAGAAAAAGGGCGGCGTCGAAGGGGGAGGAGAGAGGATGTCATCGTTCGATCTGGTGGAGCCGATGATCTACCTGTTCATACGGATCGTCAAGGCCCGTGGGCTCGCCCCGAGCGAGGCCCCGTTTGTGAAAATCCGGACCTCAAACCACTTCGTCCGATCCAAACCCGCATCAATGCGGCCCGGAGACCCGCCCGACAGTCCGGAATGGAGCCAGGTGTTCGCCCTCGGCTACAACAAAGAGTCCACCAACGCCTCCACCCTCGAAATCTCCATCTGGGACGCCCCGAGCGACCGCTTTCTCGGCGGCGTCTGCTTCGACCTCTCCGACGTACCCGTCCGGGACCCGCCCGACAGCCCATTGGCTCCCCAGTGGTACCGGCTCGAGGGCGGTGGCGACGGCGGCGGGCCCGGTGGTCCAGGACCCGGGCCCGATCAAGATCCGAACAGAGTCACCGGTGATATCCAGCTGGCGGTCTGGATAGGGACCCAAGCAGACGACGCGTTCCCGGAAGCGTGGTGCTCCGACGCGCCTCCGAGCGTCTCTTACACGCGCTCCAAGGTGTACCAGTCGCCCAAGCTCTGGTACCTCCGGGTGACGGTTCTGGAAGCACAGGACCTCCAGATTCCGGCGAACCTGCCACCGTTGACGGTGCCGGAGATCAGAGTCAAGGGGAAGGTAGCCTTTCAGACGGCAAGAACACGGCGAGGGTCCATGAACAGCAACGGCGCCGCGGTAAACTGGAACGAGGATCTGATTTTCGTCGCCGGCGAGCCTTTGGAAGACCAATTGGTCTTACTAGTGGAGGACCTCACCGGAAAGGAACCAATGCTCCTCGGCCACGTCGTGATTCCCGTCGCAGCGATCCCTCAACGGCTAGATGAGCGCCACCTGGCATCCAAGTGGCTGACATTGGAGGGCAACGGTGGTGGGCCATATTGCGGTAGGATCCATTTGAGGGCGTGCCTTGAAGGCGGGTATCACGTGCTTGACGAGGCGGCGCACGTGTGCAGCGATTTCCGGCCAACGGCGAAGCCGTTATGGAAGCCGCCGATGGGGATTCTAGAACTCGGAATCTTGGGCGCCCGTGGCCTCCTTCCTATGAAGACAAAGGGCGTTGGCAAAGGCTCCACCGATGCATACTGTGTAGCCAAGTATGGCAAGAAGTGGGTCCGGACCCGAACGATAACGGACAGCTTTGATCCGCGCTGGAACGAGCAGTACACGTGGCAAGTCTACGACCCCTGCACGGTGTTGACAGTTGGCGTGTTCGACAACTGGCGGATGTTCGCGGAGATGGGGGAGGACAAACCCGATTTCCGAATCGGCAAAGTTCGAATCCGTGTGTCCACTCTCGAGAACAACAAGGTGTACACAAATTCATATCCTCTATTGGTGTTGCTCCGAACCGGTCTGAAGAAAATGGGCGAGATCGAGCTAGCGGTCCGGTTCGTTTGCCCGTCGTTATTGCCTGACACTTGTGCGGTTTACGGGCAGCCATTGCTTCCGCGAATGCACTACCTCCGGCCTCTAGGGGTGGCTCAACAAGAAGCGTTACGTGGGGCCGCCACTCGAATGGTGGCAGGCTGGCTAGCTCGGTCTGAGCCGCCGCTCGGTCCCGAGGTGGTTCGGTACTTGCTAGACGCGGACTCGCACACTTGGAGCATGAGGAAAAGCAAGGCCAATTGGTTCCGGATCGTGGCCGTGCTCGCTTGGGCAATCGGATTAGCCAAGTGGCTCGATGACATCAAGAGATGGAGAAATCCAATCACAACAATCCTAGTACATGTTCTCTATTTGGTGCTCATTTGGTACCCGGATCTAATAGTGCCAACCGGGTGTCTCTACGTGTTCCTAATCGGGGTCTGGCACTATCGATTCAGGCCGAAAATACCCGCGGGTATGGACATCCGGTTGTCGCAAGCCGAGATAGTAGACCCTGACGATCTCGACGAGGAATTCGATACAATCCCGAGCTCGAAACCACCCGAGCTCATCCGAATGCGGTATGACCGGCTGAGGATTTTGGCGGCTCGGGTTCAGACGGTTCTAGGTGACGTGGCGACGCAAGGGGAGCGGGTTCAGGCTTTGGTGAGTTGGAGGGATCCTAGGGCCACAAAATTGTTTATAGGGGTGTGCTTGATATTGACCATTGTGCTTTATGCAGTGCCGGCAAAGATGGTGGCCGTGGCCTTAGGATTCTATTTTTTGAGGCATCCAATGTTTAGAGATCCTTTGCCACCTCCAAGCTTGAACTTCTTTAGAAGGTTACCGAGCTTGTCTGATAGGCTGATTTGAAATTTAGTTGACACGATATTATTAAATTTATTAGGAGAGGAGAAGAGCCAATATTTTTATTGATTTGGTGGCAATTTTAATTAGCTTTTGATCTCAATGTAAGTTGTTTATGAGAAAGTCATTGCTTTCTGCAAATAAATTAATGTAGAGGATGTCTGATGAAGACAACAGGGAGGAGGTTGAAATGTGAAAAGGGTTGGACTTGAAAAAGTTGGAAAAATGGAGCCACAAATCTTTGTTTGTTTTGTGACAATTTTCAAATGTTTGCTGACAAACTGGGGTAGGAAGACAGGAAATTGAACGAGTCAGGATAAAGGAAGAGACAACTGTGAGTTCACATTATGTAAACTGTGTAATCTAATTTGAAAGGATTTCTTGACCTCTATACATGGTGAAAGACAGGAAAATAGTCAATATGAAGAGAGGGAGTAATTTATCAGGAATAACACATTGCTTGCATCAGAAAGAGGAGGCAATTTGTTCAATTTATTTTATGCTATCCATAAGCGGGCTTGGCCCGGGCCATGAATGCGAGCTGGGTTGTTTGCTGGCTCGGCTCACGATCAAAATTCATGAATGCGAGCTGGGTTGTTTGCTGGCTCGGCTCACGATCAAAATCCATTAAAAATTAATAAAAAAAAATATTTTCTCTATTCAAATATCTTCAATCTCGTTGAAATCTTTTTGTTTTTTATTATATATTTAAATAATTAGTTTTAATTAATAAGAATAATATCGGAAAAAAGTATGGTAAAATATTCCAAATGACAAATATTATTGAACAAAATAATCAGCCTAAAACAGCATATATTTCCAAACGGAAGGAGTATTAAATTAAATTAGAAAAGGTTGAAGATTAGAAACACGGTTACATTTTTAAAAAAATACCAAATGGGATAACCAATTCTAAGAAAGAAGGGCAAACCGCCGCCCTGACGCTCGAACCTAAGACCTATATGGATAAAAGGCTTAACCAGTTGAGCCACTGGCCCATTGAGCCAAATAACCATCCATACTCCACAATTTTGTGATGCTGGCCCGGCCGAGTCAAATGGATCAAACCCCTTATCCAAACATGTCCATATATTTGCAAACAGGTTGGGCGGGGCGGGATGACCCGTGTTTAAAGAAGTCTAATTTTCCCCGAACAGAGGCGTGCGACAAGGAGACCCAATTTCGCCGTATATCTTTGTCATGTGCCTCGAGCGCCTCTGCCATTTAGTTGAGGATTCAGCGACGAAGGGAGACTGGAAACCGATCAAGCTCACGAGAAAAGGCCCACTGCTGACCCATCTATGCTTCGCCGATGATCTTATACTTTTCGCCGAAGCATCTATTGACCAAATCAGAGTGATCAGGAGGGTGTTAGAGAGGTTCTGCCAAGCGTCTGGCCAAAAGATCAACCTGGGAAAGTCTAAGATCTTTTTCTCAAATAATGTGGGCGAGCAACTAGCCCAGCACATAAGTAAGGACTGTGGCATTGGGAGCACCAAAGATCTTGGTAAATATCTCGGCATCCCCATTCTCCATAAGAGAATCAACAAGAGCACTTTCAATGAGACAGTTGAGAAAATCAATACCAAACTGGCGGGATGGAAGGCTAAATGCATGTCTACAGCCGGTAGAATCACCCTCACCAGGTCCGTAGTCTCGACGATCCCGACCCATGTCATGAGTACAATAAAGCTTCCCGCTAGCACGTTGAATACCCTAGATAGCCTGGCTAAAAACTTCGTGTGGGGCAGCGAAAGAAACGCCAGGAAGATTCACTTAGTCAAATGGCCGGAAGTAAGCAGGCCGAGGAGTCAAGGCGGATTGGGGATCAGAAAGGCTAGAGAACAAAACATGGCTCTCGTAGGAAAGCTGGGTTGGCGTTTGATTAATGATGAGAAAAGTCTGTGGGCCAAAGTAATCAGAGAGAAATATGGATTCAATGGCACATCATGCCCCATTAGGCAAACAAACAAACAAGGGTGCTCTCTCTCCAACCTGGAGAAGTATCACACTAGGGCTAAAAGAGGTTGTTATGGATCAAATAAAATGGATTCCTGGAAATGGTAGAACAATCAGATTTTGGAATGACAAGTGGGTTGCTGACGAACCCCTGCAAAAATTCCGACCACCTGATGAGGAGACCCCTGCCACCACCTTACACGAACTCTGGAACCCCGTGCTTGGGTGGGACTGGAATCGTTTCAACCATCTCTTGCCAGCAGACATCAACCTCCGTATTGCAGCCATGATGATTGACCATTCTCCTGACGCCCCGTCCGACCATCCCAGTTGGGGCCCTTCCTCAAATGGTGCCTATACGGTCGCCTCCGCCTACGCTGCCATGGTGGCTCATAATGATCAACCCGGGAACTCAAATCCCGACTTCAAGGCCGTATGGAAAATCCTTGTCCCAGAAAGGATTTGTTTTTTCTGTTGGTTAGCCACCAAGAATAAAATTCTCACCAATGTGGAGCGGGCACGGCGACACTTATCTGATGATAATATTTGCCCCCTCTGCAGGGTTGACACGGAGACGGCTATAAACCTGCTAAGAGACTGTCAATTCATCTGAGGGGTCTGGTCGGAGATCATCCACCCAAATCTCCACCAAACCTTTTTCAGCCTAGACTTGAATGACTGGCTAAAGGCTGGGTTCACGGTCAAAGGAGAGACCCAAACTGGAATACCTTGGACGACTGTCTTTGCCACTACGGTATGGTGGGCTTGGAAGTGGCGGAACGAAATTGTTTTTCATGATGCGGGTACGGGAGGCCATCGAGCTGGATTTGTGGTGAGAATGGCGGCAGAGTACTATGAAAGCCACATAAACCACCTACATCAGCAGGAACCCAAAGCAAGGATCATAGCCCAGATTAAGTGGACCCGCCCACCAAAGGGTTGGGTCAAGCTCAACACTGACGGGGCTTCTAGAGGAAACTCGGGGCACGCGGCAGCGGCGGGAGTACTCAGAAACGCGGAATGTGAATGGGTGGGCGGCTTTGTAGTGAACATTGGGATGTAGAAGAATGCCTCTTAATCTTTACTGGATTGTTAAACACAGATCAAAAGAATTAAGATGGACACACACAAGAGACTTTTGTTCAACACAATTCCTCTTAGTATTGAACGTTTTTCTGCAACAGAGAGTAATCTGTTTTTCTTACAAGACACACTTAAATACAAATACAAACCAACTGTCAAATAACTACCCTGAATGACAGTTAACTAGGCGCCAGATCAGAGCCACTAATTCTGACTTGTCTTACATTAAACACCACTAACTAACATTAATTAACTTCTAATGCTAAATACAGAATATAAATAACATATTATAACTTTATAAACCAAGCTTATTCCAACATTCAACCCCCTAAGCTTGGTTTAGCACTAGTTTAAAAGCAGAAACCTGCTTCCTCTTCGATCTCTTGACTCTTGATCATTAGTAATGCATGTTCTTCATCATCATTACTTCTCATCATAAGATTGGCATGTTCCTCTTTCTCTTTTGAGTCACATTCTGAAGCAAAATGACCCAAAATTCCACAAGAGTAACATCTTATCTTTCTCTTGTCAAATTTCCTTTTAGTCTTCTTTCCTTCATCAGTTTCTTCATCCGACTCAAAACTTGAGTCTCCCATGCCCTTATTCTTATACTGATTTCTTCTAGTACCTTTAGGCTTGTTGGAGTAATCTTTTACATTCTTCTCTTTGGAGTTTTTCTTCTCCCTCTCTTTCCACTCTGCACGAGTGAACAGAACAGTTTCCAGATTTTTCTCACCAAGGTCGTTCAATCTCTCTTCATGCGCCTTGAATGAACCAATTAACTCATCGAAGGTCTTGGTCTTGAGATCACAAAACTCTTCTATTGTAGAAGCTATTTGAATGAACTTTGAAGATGTAGATCGAAGGAACTTCTTCACAACACGTTCCTCATCGACTTGATTCCCCAAACTTCTCAATTTACTGACAATGATGTTCAGTTTGCTTGAGAAATCATCTACACTTTCATTTTCTTTCATCTTTAGTCCATCAAATTCTCTTAACAGGGTCTGACTTCTTACTTCCTTGATTCGATCAGCCCCTTTATTCATGTTCTTGATCATATTCCAGGCCTCCTTTGCAGTCTTCTTGACTCCCAATTGCAACAAAATCTCCTCGCTTATGGCTTGGTAGATGGCGGCTAGAGCCAGTTTATCTTTCTTTTCATCAACTGGTTCTTCTCCATCAATTGCCTCGAAGACCCCTTGTGCTGTCATGAAGATTTGCATCTTGATTGCCCATGCGCCATAGTTGGTCTTGTTCAGCATGGGGTACTGGAACGTGATCATTCTGTTTCCAGGAATTTGTGAACTTCCACCATCCACAATTCCACTGTTGTTCGTGCCATCATTGCCTGTGTTACTTCCAGTAGACATTTTTCTACTTCCACGCTCTGATACCAAATGTAGAAGAATGCCTCTTAATCTTTACTGGATTGTTAAACACAGATCAAAAGAATTAAGATGGACACTGATGAAACCCGAAATAACGAGGTTCGCTACGAGACAAGAAATAAGATTATTATATTTGAGTGCAAACACTTGCTCCTTTATTTATGACTTTTCTCCCAAGTAACGAGGTTACACACCTATGAGATTGATGAACAACTTTAAGAATTACACCTAGACCTCCTACGAGGTCCCGAGATCAAACCTAAATGTTGCGAGGTCGACGCTAAAGCGAGGTAGATTTGGATACGTGGTGTAGAGAGCTTTGTGAGATTTTGTAGCGAGGTCTTTAGTGTAGGCGAGGTCTTTGTATGACTTGGAGTCTTTTTGTGGATTTCTCTTATCTGTAGCGAGGTCTGTTGACGGTATTCCTATCACGTCGATCTTTAACAAACAAGAGAGTTCTTGAGTTCAAGCTGTTTTTCGACCCCCTCTTCCTACGAGGTCCTTCTCTATTTATAGAGAATTGGGGGGCTGAGTTTAGGCTATTGTCCGATGTGGGATACTTGAAATAGGGGTTTTTGATTGGTTCATGAGGGAGGCCACCTGTGATTGGTTTGGGAGTGAGGCCGTCGGTGATTGGTTCAGGAGTGAGGTCGCTGGTGATTGGTTCGAGCGGGCGGGCGTACCTAGCAGAGTCGGTGACGAGGTTGAGACCTCGTCCCGGGATGTTTGATAGACCTCGCGCACGCTGGGAGTTTTTGTTCTTTAGATAACCACGCGGATGTGGGTACCCAACTTGCCTATGGGGGCCCTCCTGGGCCCACTTTTTGCTTTTGCTATTTTGGACATCATCACAACCCCATGGCCTGGGGGCCTCGCCCCGAGGGTCGCAGGGCATAAGTTCCCTGGATTTTGCGAGATGTGGGGTGTTCTTTAGTGGTTATGAAGGTCTCGAGGTTGGGAGGGCGTTTTTGCGAGGTGTGAGGCTCTATTCTGCGTGGATAAAGATCCCTGGGCCTTTTCGCCGTTTTCTGCTTGGTGGGCCGTCTAGGTAAGAGGCCCAAGAAGCCTTTCGGGAGTGGGGGGAGGCTCAGATCCGCTCTATATAAGGGCGTATCCCACACGCTTTCCTCCCATCTTCTCTCTCCAATATTCTCGCTCTTTCTCTCTCTGTCTCTTCGTCTTCTTTTGAGCGGTTTCTCCAGACGGTTTCCGACGAGCTTCTCGTCGTTCGCTAGTTACGCCAACGCCTTCCGTTTGTCAACATTTAAACAAGTAAGTTCTTGATCTTCTTCCTCCTGTCTTTCGGTATTTTTGCCTTTGATTCTTCCCTTGTTCACCTTTCGCCTCGCGTTTCGTAAGGGCGACGGTGAGTCGCCCGGCGTTTCGCACCGGCGTCACGGTGGCAAAGCGGCGGTGGCAGGGTTGTTGCGTTTTTTGCGTTTGCTTTTTGTTATTTTTCTTCATTCTTTCTTCGTTTCGTTTTGCATCTGGGTGGTTGTTTTGTGGTTTCAGGGTGTTTCTTCGTTCTTTGCTTGCTTCCGTTTCGCACCTGGGTGAGTGCTTACGATTTCTGGGTGTTTCTCCGCTGGTTGCGCGGCGGCGTTTGTTGGTGGTTTTTGTTCTGTAGAGCCCTCGTCTTCCCTCGGTTTTTCGTCTCCTCTCCTTTCTTTTTGCCCTGCTTTTCTCCCCTCTTTTTCTCTTTGCGTTATGCTCCGGGGGGTGGTGATGTGAGACGATGGTGAGATGGTGGTGGGGGGTTCGCCGCCGCGAAGGTATCGCCGGGTTTTCCAGGTTTATCGTTTTTCTTTCTTTCTTTCTTTTTTGCTTGGGGTGATGGTTGAACTCCCGTTTCTCCGCCCACCATTTTTCGAATTTCGAAAACCCTCGGGAGCTCAAACGTCATGACGTTTGATTGACGGGACGTTTGGGCTTCCGCCGCTGGCCTCCATCGCTGGTTGGCCTTCTTTTTTCTCTTTCCTTCCTTTTGGCGCTTCAAATTCTTCTTTGCCGTCCTATCTTGTCAGAATAGCCCGTAGGGTGCCACGTGGCCTTTCCCTCTATGACCTCGCGTTGCTTTGTCCCTCGTGGTTGCGACCTCGTGCTCTTTTCTTTTCGAGGTTATGATCTCGTGCTTTGTTCTCGGGCTTGACCTCGTCTTTCCTTCTTCCCCGGGGTCATGATCTCGTGTTTTTCTCTTTGTTTGCCTTGCCTTTAGTGCCTCACTGACCTCTTCTTTTCCAGGTGCTAGCTTTTCGCGGCCTGGACGTTGTCTTTTCATGCCTAGGAGAGCCTCTGCGAGCCCACCGCCTGGCTTTGTTTTTAATTTCCAAGAGAGTTTCTATCAGGAGGTCTCCGAGTACGTAGGAAGCGTAGAGCCTAGTGATTCCCAGAACCCGAGTTCCCCCTCGTTGGTCTTCAGCGAGCCCTCATCCAGCGACTCCGCCGTTTCGATCAGTTCGCATTTCCCTCGTCTGCGCGTATACTCTGGTGTTGAAATGGCTTCCTCTTCTTCTCTTGATGTGATTGCCGCTGAGGTCGAAGCGAGGTTGGACGCGGCCATTGCCTCAGCTTCGGCCGCATACGTGCCCTCGAGCTTTCCCGAGGCCTACATTACTGATGCTGTATCCGGCGTTCCCGTCGTCCTCAGAGAACGAATTCCCATGAGTCCGAGTACCCCCGAGGCCTACCTGTCCGAGGGGGTGGCCTCCGATTTAAAGCTGAAAGACCTCGCGGATATAGCTAGAGATTTCCCCTAGCCCGAGGGAGTCGAGCTGGCACTGCCAGAGGAGGAGGGGCGGCCCCTGGCGTCCTACGAGGGGTGTGCGGTTGTGAACCTCGTCAGCCTTCAAGCGGGCTTTAGGCTGCCCCTGGCCCAGCACATCGTTGATTTCTTGTGGGCCATGGGTGTCTGCCCCGCTCAGTTGTTCCCGAACGCCTGGCGGTTGTTGTGTGCTTACACGATTCGAAGTCGCGAGCTTCTGGACGAGCCGAATCTCAACGACTTGTCGGCGTTAGTCTTGGCGAGGAGAGAACCTCGTTGTTCCCTGGTCAACCTTAGCACACCGAACGTCAAAATCATCTCGACCCAGTCGAACTGCGGGACGTGGAAGCCTAAATGGTTTTTGGTCCGAGACCTCAGTGGGAGATATCTTAATTTCCCTGTGGCACCGGGCAACTTCGAGAGATGCGTGTGCCCGTACAAGGTCACCGAGTTCCAGGCGCTCAAGGCCAAGTACGCCCCAGCGTACCAGGCGCCATACGAGCTCTACCTTTCTCAGGACCGGCTGGAGCGGGCCGGGCTGAGCCTCAGTTTCCCTCCTCGCGAGGGTGGAGAGGGTATTTTATTATCGTCATTTCCCTGATTGTTTTTTTTGTTTTTTTTTGCTTTATGTTTGCGGGGTCATACACCTCGTTTCCTTCGTTTCTGACCTCGTCCTGACCTGCTGTTTTCTTTTTACTTCTTTCTTGACAGTGAACTTTCTGCACGCTCTTACCACGACGTCAAAGGGGAAACAACCTATGACGTCTACTTACAAGACCCCTGCTCCCCGGGTCCTCAAGGGGATGTCAATCAACGAGCCGAGATCGCAGCCGAGAGCAGGCACCACGCAGTCGGGACCTGTCCCGCCAACGGCCGCGGCAGGGGGAGCCCTGCCCAAGGGGAGCGTTCCGAGGGCGTCGCAGTGGGACGTCACGGGGTCGCCCCTAGGGGAGAAAAGGCCCGATGTAGTTCCGCCAAAGGGGGCCACCACGAAGGGGACCACTCATCCACCCCGGGCGTCTGACGATAAGGCCCTGCGGAAAAGGAAGGAAGCGGGGTCTTCCCCTGAGAAGAAGAAGAAGCCCCGGTCGGGCGACCACCAAAGGAGCTCGCGGGAGCTGGAGCTCATTCCCGCCTTCAACTTCGAAGGGCGAAGCCTCGGGGATACAGGCCCCCACCCTGCCAGGTTTCATTGTCCCGGACCCATCAGGGGGGGCCCGCTGGATTGGGCCTGGGGAGATTACAAGGAGGAGGTTGCGTGGGCCAACAACCTCACCGAGGCAGCGCTTGACGACGAAGCCGCTCGGTATTCGGCCATGGTAAGCCCCTTCTTTCTTTTTTGTTTTCGTGTGTTTGATTCTTGTCTCTTTCTTGTTTCTTTTCTTATCCTTCTGTGAACCTGCAACACACCTTTTTTGACAATTACAACCGAAGTCGCATCGTCCTTCTTCATTCGAGGATGGACAAGATGGAGGCCGCGCTTCGGGCCCGCAGCGAGGTGTGCGAGCGACAGGCCAAGGAGTTGGCCGAGGTCGCGGAGTCGTCTAAGGCCGCGGAGGCTGCGGCCAAGAAGCGGGTTGAGGCCGTGGAGGCCGCGGCAAGGGAGGAGGTGAAGGCGGCGAGGGAAGGGGAGAAGAGGGCGAGGCTGAGGTTCTGCGGAGCGAGGTTGACGGGCTTCGAGGTAAGCTCTCCGCTGAGCATGAGTTCTACAAGGCAAAGGATGCGGAGTTCCTGAGGGCCGAGGAGGAGATCAGGCGCCTCGAGGGGCGTATTGTTGAACTCAACAAGGAAGTCCAGGCCGCGGGTCCCAAGTATGTGGACTCGGAGGAGTACAAGGCGGAGCTGGTGGAGAGTGTGAGGACGATGTTCCACCAGGCCGTCCGTATGGGCATAAAGCAGGCGGTGGCCAAGTATGGGCACCTCAACCCCCAGATCATCTTCTTCAACCCCAACTACAATGAAACCATGGGGGAGCTGGGGTCGACGGATCCCGAGGGGGAATGCGAGTTCTTCCTCAACGAGGACGGGACTGTGTCCAGCGTTGCGCCACCTGAGGTAGAGCTTGTTGGGGGGGACCCGGAGTTAACCTCCACGGGACCTCAGCCTGCGACCAGCGCGCCCGCGCCTCTTGCTTCCGCTGCCCCTGCTGAGCTTGCTCCTGCTGAACCTGCTCCTACTGAGGCCTTGGCTGGCTCCGCCGAAACCTCTAAGACCATTGATCTTACAGGTTCCGAGGTTGAGACCTCGAAGAAATGATAACTCTCCTTTTTTTTTTATTCTGGTGGCCCTACGGGGTTTGTAATTAAAACATATGTTTTGGGTCTGTGCCCTTCGTCATTTTTTTCCTTCGTCATTTTTTCCTATGCTTGTTTACTTTAGACTTTCTTGTATATTCCTTATCCGTCCAACCCCATGGTTCGAGTGTCACATCTTCTGTGGGGCTCGGACCACACCGGGCGTTGTAGTCCTGTGGCGAGGTCGTGAGCCTCCGTTCGGACCTCGTTTTTGTGGAAGTTCGTCCCAACCTAAAAAATAGTCGTCTGCGAACCTCGTTCGTGTCACGAGACTTTCCAACCCCGAGCGGGGAGTGAGGGGTGGGACTCTCCAACGAGACTCTTCAACCCCAAGCGGGAAGCGAGGGGTGGAATTTTTTTCCAACGAGAATTGGGACCTTGTCCCTTCAGAGAGTTAGCGAACCTCGATCGCTTAGAGAGTTAGGACCTCGTCCATAAGAGAGTTTGGACCTCATCCATAGAGAGTTTGGACCTTGCCATAGAGAATCTCCAACCCCAAGCGGGAAGCAAGGGGTGGATCTTAAACGAGATTCTCCAACCCCAAGCGGGAAGCGAGGGGTGGACCTTTAAACGAGGTTCTCCAACCCAAAGCGGGCAGCGAGGGGTGAAATTTTTTAACGAGATTCTCCAACCCCAAGCGGGAAGCGAGGGGTGGGATTCTCCAACGAGATTCTCCAACCCCAAGCGTGAAGCGAGGGGTGGAATTTTTTCAACGAGATTCTCCAACCCCAAGCGGGAAGCGAGGGGTGGAATTTTTCAACAAGATTCTCCAACCCCAAGCGGGGAGCGAGGGGTGGAATTTTTCAACGAGATTCTCCAACCCCAAGCGGGGAGCGAGGGGTGGACTTTTTTCAACGAGATTCTCCAACCCCAAGCGGGAAGCGAGGGGTGGAATTTTTCAACGAGATTCTCCAACCCCAAGCGGGGAGCGAGGGGTGGACTTTTTCAACGAGATTCTCCAACCCCAAGCGGGAAGCGAGGGGTGGAATTTTTCAATGAGATGCTCCAACCCCAAGCGGGAAGCGAGGGGTGGACTCTTTTCAACAAGATTCTCCAACCCCAAGCGGGAAGCGAGGGGTGGAATTTTTCAATGAGGGAGTGTTTTTAGAAAAGCCTGCAATCCTTTATTTACCAACCGTGGTGAACAACGGGGTTTCGAGCGTCTACACGTAATATTTTTTGAGTCGTGCGACGTTCCACGTTTTGCTCAGCGTGCGCCCCTCGTCGTCCCTGAGTTTGAATGCCCCGGGCGCGACTTCTTCCCCGAGGATGTAGGGTCCTTCCCAGTTAGGGTCTAACTTTCCTCCTTCGGTGCGTCTTAGCACGAGGTTTCCGGTGGCCAGGAGGCGAGGTCTGATCTTCTTGTCGTGGTATATGGCGACACGTCGCTTGTATTCTCTAGAGCGCAGGTCCGCCACCTCGCGGACTTCATCCCGGAACTGCAGTTCGATTCTGAGGTTGGCCTCGTTTTCTTTCTCGTCGAAGTTATACACCCTTGCTGATGGAATTAGGGTTTCTACGGGAACGAGGGCTTCCGCCCCGTAGGTAAGAGCAAAGGGGGTCTCGCCCGTTGCGCGGCGCGAGGTCGTGCGGTACGTCCAGAGGACGAGGGGAAGTAGTTCGGCCCAACGTCCTTGTGCCATGCCCAGGCGCTTCTTGAGGTCTGTCAAGATGCGGGCATTAACGTTCTCTACCTGGCCATTGGATTGGGGGTGAGCCACGGAGGAGAATTTGAGGTTGATGCCCAGCTCGGAGCAGAAAGTCCGAGTTTCTTCGCAGTCGAATTGGGGGCCATGGTCGGTCATGATTGTCATGGGAACACCGAAACGGCAGACGAGGTTTTTCCACAGGAACTCGCAGACCTTTGCCCCGGTGATTTTTGCCATTGCCTGTGCTTCGATCCACTTCGTGAAGTAGTCCACGATGACCAAAATGTATTGCACTTGGCCCGCGACCTTAGGAAATGGGCCTAGAATGTCCATTCCCCACATTGCGAATGGGCATGGCGCGTGAATGCTGCGGAGGGGAGCCGTCGGGGTGTGTTGGATGTTCCCGTGTTTCTGGCATCCGACGCACTTTTGGACATAGGCTCTTGCGTCTTGTCGGAGAGTGGGCCAGAAGTACCCCAAGTGGACAATTTTGTGTGCCAAAGACCTCCACCCCGGGTGTCCCCCACAAACTCCCTCGTGGGCCTCGTAGAGGATGTGGTCCGTGGCTTCGGGCGGTATGCACAACAGGTTGGGCTCAGCGCAGCCCCGACGATAAAGCTGGTTGCCGACGACGCAGTAGCGGGCGGCTTGCATTTTTAGCTTTCTGGCCAGCGCGGGGTCTTCTAGGAGGATGCCGCTTTGTATGTACCTCATCACCGGGAACCTCCAGTCCTCGGTCATTATGGACATGACTTCACTATCTACGCTTCGTGAGAGCTTTCTCTCCACCATGACGCGGTTTCCCACATCCAAGGGAAGTGCGGAGCCTAACCTGGCGAGGGCATCCGCCTTGGTGTTTGAGGTCCGCGGGATTGATTCCACCGCGAAAGTTTCGAGGCACGAAACCAAGGCTTTGACTTTTGCTCGGTAAGCGGGCAGAAAACCTGTTCTGGTGTCGTATTGGCCGTTGAGTTGTCGCGCCACCAATTCGGAATCTGTGTAGACCCTGATTTTGCGGGCCCCGTTGAGTAGCGCCATCTCGATCCCGGCGATCATGGCCTCGTACTCGGCGTCGTTGTTGGTGGCGTCAAAGGCGAAGTTGAGAGCATACTCCGTCTCGATTGAGGGTCCAGCGAGGAACACCCCGGCCCCGCCACCGGCGTCACATCGTGAGCCGTCAACGAATACTTTCCATTCGTCCGAGCTTGTGTCTGTCTCGGGGAAGGTGACCTCCATCATAAAGTCGGCGAGGGCTTGTCCCTTCATCGCGGTTCTCGGAAGATAATTGATATCGAACTCGGAGAGCTCGACGGCCCACTTGGTCATACGTCCGGAGAGAGCGGGCTGATGCAGAATTTGGCGGAGCGGGAGGTCCGAGAGAACCTGGATGGGATGTGCGTGGAAGTATGGGCGTAGTCGCCTCGCGGCGGTCACCACAGCCAGCGCCATCTTCTCTGTCGGGGAGTATCTCTGCTCCGCGGGCTGGAGCACGCGGCTCACAAAGTATACCGGGTGCATGGCCTCTCTTGTGAGCACCGCGCTGACGGTCTCGGGACTCACCGTCACATACAGTTGCAAATCTTCACCCGCACGTGGAGGTGACAAGGTGGGGAGCTTGGTGAGGAAGGTTTTTAACTCAGAGAAGGATGTCTCGAGTCTTTCGTCCCAGACGAACTTGTCGTTCTTTTTTAGGGCGGCGAAGAATGGGAGGGACTTGTCTGCTAGGCGGGAGCAAAACCTCCCCAAGTAGTTCACAGCGCCGTTGAGCCTTTGTACCTCGGTACGAGATCGGGGAGACCTCATTGCGAGGATTGATTCTATTTTGGCGGGGTTGACGTCGATCCCGCGCTCGCTGATCATGAATCCCAAGAACTTTCCCGAGGACACGCCAAAAACGCACTTCTCGGGATTCAGGCTGAGCTGGTGGTGTCCGAGGGTGGAGAAAACCTCGGCGAGGTCATCTAGGTGCTCCTCGGGGCCCTTGCTTCGTACCACGATGTCGTCGACGTAGGCGGATACGTTCCTGTCCAGGTGATCTTTAAAAATTCGATCGACGAGGCGTTGGAATGTGGCTCCCGCGTTCTTGAGGCCAAACGGCATGACCTTATAACAGTATGTCCCCCGCTGGGTGATAAAGGATGTTTCTTCCTCGTCGCGGGGATTCATCGAGATCTGGTTGTACCCCGAGTAGGCGTCGAGGAAACTAAAGACTTCGTGCCCAGCGGTCGAATCTACAAGTGCGTCGATCGAGGGCAGGGGGTAGCTGTCTTTGGGGCATGCCTTGTTGAGGTCTTTGAAGTCTACACACATTCGCCACTTGCCGCTGGCCTTTTTGACCAAAACGACATTGGACAGCCATTACGGATACTGGACTTCGCGTATGAAATCCGCGGTCAGCAGCTTGGCCACCTCTTCATTTGCGGCGGTTGCCCTTTCTTCGTTCATTTTCCTTCGACGCTGCACCACAGGACGAACGGCGACGTCGATGTTCAGGGAGTGCTGGGCCAGGGTCCGAGGCACACCTCGGAGATCTTTTGCAGTCCAGGCGAATACGTTGCGGGACCCAGCAAGCAGGGCTTCTAGTGACGCTGCCGCGCTCCCAGTAAGGCAACCCCCGAGGTAGATCTTCTCTGATTTGTTCTCGAAGGGGGTAATCACCCTTCTCTCTGCCTCGGGAGTGGGTATTGTGAAGTCCCGGACCTCGAGGTCCGCTTCACCCGAAGTCTCCACCATGAACACAGGGCATTTTTGCTTAGCCGAGGTCATGTAGCAGACGCGGCCCTCTTCTTGGTTGCCCTTCACCTCTCCGACACCCATGTTGGTGGGGAACTTCATTTTCAGGTGGTAGATGGAGACCACCGCCTGGAATTTCATCAAGGAGACTCTCCCGATGATTGCGTTGTAGGCCGAGGGCAGGTGCACCACCGTAAACTCTATTACCTCGGTTCTTGTTGCCAGGCCAGTACCGAGGGTCATCCAAAGGTCTATGAGACCAGCGATATCGACCTCGTTCCCTGAGAAGGAGGTGAGCTTCCCAGCGTAGGGCCTCAAGGATGTCGCGGAGATCCCGAGCTGCTCGAAAGCGCCGAAGTACATGATGTCCACGGAGGAACCCGTGTCCACCAGTATTCGCTTCACTATCTTCGAGCCCAACTGAGCGTGTATCACCAGGGGGTCGGAGTGGGGCATATGAAGCCCTTCGGCGTCTTCTGTCGTGAAGGCCATACCCACGTGGGACCGCGAGGTTTGTGTCACGCTGTATACCGAGGGCTCATGGTGACTCGCCCTTGCGTATCTTTTCCTCTCCGCCTGGCTCGAGCCCGCCAGCGAGGGTCCGCCCGAGATGGTATTGATGTACCCATCGGGCGCCGCGGCTTGTCCGGAGCGCGACTGCCTTGCCGGAGCTTGTTGTTCTGTGCTGCTTGGTCGGGGCCTGGTTGGTTCCTGCTGCACGAGGTTGGCCCCCGACGCGGGGTTGGCGCGCTTTTTCTCGTTTGGGTTGTAGGCGGGGCCACCTTTGCCTTTGTAACCTCGTGGCTTCCCGCCGAAGCAACTCCAACCCCCACCGCCACGGTTGTCGTAGCGGTTGTTGTTTCTATTGTCGTTGTTGCCTCTGTTATTGTTGTTGCTTTTGTTGTTGTTGCTTTTGTAATCGGCACGCCGGTCGTGAGTTTGCGTCATGTACGCGTCCCTTGCGGCCGGCGCAGCCACTTTAGCCTTTCCCTTAGCCTCGGTTACGATTTCCTTGTCGGACCTCGGTCGCGAGCTCTGGCTGGCAGCGTCCTCGGCGTAGACCTGTGCCGTGATCCGAGCACACAGGCTCTCATACGTGGTCGGATTTTTGAGGAAAATGCGACATTTGAAATCCCCCTGGCGAAGGTTGCCCATGAGGATGTCGCGGACCGAGGCCTCGTCGATTTGCGCGATCTCAGCGACCGCGGTGGTGAACCTCATAAAAAAGGTACCCAGCTTCTCGTTTTCCCCCTGCTCGATGCCACGGAGATTGCGCATGTTCTTCTTGCGCTTCCTTGAGCCGTTGAAGTGCCCGACGAAGGACTCGCATAGCTGGGAAAACGAGGCTATCGACTCGACCTTAAGGCTGGTGAAACACGTCATTGCCGCCTTGTCCAGAGTGGTCGGAAAGATCCGACAGAAAATGGCGTCATTGTAAGAGTTGACGTTCATCTGGACGGCGTAGTGTTTTATGTGGTCCTCGGGGTCGGCCGTGCCGTCGTAAAGCCCCATTTGTGGCCAATGGAAGCCTTTGGGCACGTGTGCCACTTGGATTTCGGGTACGAAGGGATTCCTGTACCCACTCTCGACGGATGGGCGAGCAGACTTCGACTTTGACCTCGCCAGAGGGCGTGGCGCGCTTGTCGCCGTCTCGGACAGCTCCATGTCGCGCCTTTCTGTTCGCCGCGAACAGGATCGCGAGATCTGCATTGGATCTCGGGAGGGCCTCTCCGTGGTAGATCCGTTCGTGGGCGCCTCCTGCCCCGGGGTGTAGCCCGGGACATATGCGGGCACGTACTCGGAGTGAGGCTGCCCCTGGGGAGGAATCGGGACGTATGGGGGAGCTTGGCCCGGCTGGTACTGCCCGTACCCCGGATAGGGATACTGGTTGAAAGGGGCGCCACCCTGTTCGTACCCCTGGAACGGGTATGGGTTTTGTGGGACGTTGTAAGTCCAGCCTGGCGGGACCACAAAAGGGTACCCTGACGGACCTGCCGTCGCCCATGGAGGGGTCTCGGCCATATTGTCGGGATGTTGAGGGAAGAAATTGTTTGGACAAGCCATTTTGAGGGGATTTTAGGAATCAAGGTTTGCACTACAAAATGGGGAGCTGCTTAGGATGAAGAGGTTCCCACAGACGGCGCCAGTGATGAAACCCGAAATAACGAGGTTCGCTACGAGACAAGAAATAAGATTATTATATTTGAGTGCAAACACTTGCTCCTTTATTTATGACTTTTCTCCCAAGTAACGAGGTTACACACCTATGAGATTGATGAACAACTTTAAGAATTACACCTAGACCTCCTACGAGGTCCCGAGATCAAACCTAAATGTTGCGAGGTCGACGCTAAAGCGAGGTAGATTTGGATACGTGGTGTAGAGAGCTTTGTGAGATTTTGTAGCGAGGTCTTTAGTGTAGGCGAGGTCTTGTATGACTTGGAGTCTTTTTGTGGATTTCTCTTATCTGTAGCGAGGTCTGTTGACGGTATTCCTATCACGTCGATCTTTAACAAACAAGAGAGTTCTTGAGTTCAAGCTTCGACCCCCTCTTCCTACGAGGTCCTTCTCTATTTATAGAGAATTGGGGGGCTGAGTTTAGGCTATTGTCCGATGTGGGATACTTGAAATAGGGGTTTTTGATTGGTTCATGAGGGAGGCCACCCGTGATTGGTTTGGGAGTGAGGCCGCCGGTGATTGGTTCAGGAGTGAGGTCGTTGGTGATTGGTTCGAGCGGGCGGGCGTACCTAGCAGAGTCGGTGACGAGGTTGAGACCTCGTCCCGGGATGTTTGATAGACCTCGCGCGCGCTGGGAGTTTTTGTTCTTTAGATAACCACGCGGATGTGGGTACCCAACTTGCCTATGGGGGCCCTCCTGGGCCCACTTTTTGCTTTTGCTGTTTTGGACATCATCAGACACACACAAGAGACTTTTGTTCAACACAATTCCTCTTAGTATTGAACGTTTTTCTGCAACAGAGAGTAATCTGTTTTTCTTACAAGACACACTTAAATACAAATACAAACCAACTGTCAAATAACTACCCTGAATGACAGTTAACTAGGCGCCAGATCAGAGCCACTAATTCTGACTTGTCTTACATTAAACACCACTAACTAACATTAATTAACTTCTAATGCCACTAACTAACATTAATTAACTTCTAATGCTAAATACAGAATATAAATAACATATTATAACTTTATAAACCAAGCTTATTCCAACATATGCCATGCCCAGGCGGCGGAACTCTGGGGCGCCTACCACGGCCTAAAAATCGCATGGGAAAGCGGGCACCGACGCATTATCTTGGAAGTCGACTCCGAGATGACCGTGGAACTCCTCTCAAAATGGACAGCGGATACACATTCGCTCTCTTTCCTGGCACGCAAGTGCTATGGCTATATCACTAGAGACTATAGATTTTCACTTCCTCCTTTTTTTGAGAAATATAGATTTTTTGGCATGTTCAGCTGTAGAAAAATAACTAGCGATTTCTCTTAGCTGTCTTCAAGAAATTAGTTTCCGTTAAAATCTAAAACTATTCTCTGAGAATATGAACTACATAATTTTAAAATAGTGGAAATTATCTACGTAATGTACTATTTTTGTGATTTTCTGATAATATGGATGGAGTGAAATTAGGTAGTCTATATCTAATTTGGTTAAGAACAACTTTTCTTCCTATTCTATCAAGGAATAGCAAATTAGTTTTTCCAATTTTCGTGGCAGGGAAGGAAGCGATTAATTGGTGCACGTATTCTTTTCCTAAAAACGAGTTCAGAATATAATCAAGGTATAAAACCAAGTTGATCGATCGAGGCTCAATCCATAAAACCATTTCAAAACTCTGTCGGAAGATAGTTTGAAGTTATACACTTTCCAGGTATTGTTGCTTGCATTTGTTACATTCTTAAGAAATCTTACAGGCTTTGGAGATTCATTTTCACTTTTAATTTCAAGTAATCTGAAGAAATTAAATGAAATGATTGTTGGTTTTTAGGTGTAATAAATTAAACAATGGGAGGCACAGAAGAGGAAGTGAAGAGAGAGGAGAAAGAAGAAGAGAAGCACAAAGATGAGGTAAAGGAAGAAGGCAAAGAAAAAGAAGAAAAACCCAAGAAAGACAAGAAGAAGGACAAGGCAGAAGGCGAGAAGAAGGAGAAGAAGAAGAAGAACCCGGAAGACAAGAATGACCCATCTAAGCTCCGGGCCAAGCTCGAGAAGGTCGAGGTCAAGATCCGCGATCTTGTGGCTAAGAAAGAGGACATCTTGAAGCTCATTGAAGCTGCCGAGAAGAATGTAGCTTCTGCAAATGTGGATCCTCCGGCCAAGGAAGAGTAGATATGGATTATGTATGGTTCACAATTTGATAGATCAAAATTGTGTTAACATGTGCTTGTGTAAACATAAAAAAGAATGCACATACAAATATCTAATTTAATCTTTTGATAATTACAGTGTACAAACAAGTTGTTTGCTTTTGGTATGGAGCCAGTGAAATTGATCGATAAATAATTCATTTGACACTTAGCACCCCTTATTATCGGATTCAATTAATCACGTACGTAGTTAACCTCATGTCACATGTGCATTTTTTCAGACGCAGTAGGAAGTTCAAAGACACACAAACGTGCATCTTGGAACATAAGGAATCGCAAATAACAAAATTTAAAAATACGAAACTCGAAATCTAAGAGAAAATGGAGAAACTCTTTTTATTATGTATAATAGAAGATGGAAATCCTAAAAGATATAAAAAACTAGAAATTATGAAAAAGTCCTGAAATACTTAAAACTCTATTTTAATCCTGAAACGTTATTAAATGCCGAAAAAGTGCTGGAGTTCAAGGAAAAACGATGGGTCTTGCTCATTAGCGAATTCCCTATCCGAAAAGGTATGACACGGCCCAATCGAACATCGGACAGTCGAAATCACTTTTGTCGAGAACGCGATTTCTGTCGATCCAACTCTTTCTTTATACGCGCTGACACAAGATCTACAACATTTTTTATAAAAAAGTTATATGCAATTGGACCTAATTTTTCGAAGTACCAGTTCAGGGGGTAAAGGAAGAATAAAGAAGCTTGTTTCTATAGGCGTTTCTCCAAGTAGGAAATAAAGGGAGTGATCCGTCATATGAGTAACAGGAGAGAGGTAGGGCCAGATGAAATCCCAGTGGAGGTTTGGAAGTTTTTGGGAGTAAGAAGCCTAGAGTGGTTAACAACACTCTTTAATGTTATTTTCAGAACGGCCAAGATGCCAGATGAGTGGAGGATTAATAAGTTGATTTCGGTATATAAGAACAAGGGAGATGTGCAGCAGTGCAACAACTACAAGGGAATCAAGCTACTTAGTCACACTATGAAGATGTGGGAGAAGGCTATCGAGATGAGACTGAGGAGGATAGTCAGAGTGTTAGAAAATCAGTTCGATTTTATACCCAGTAGGTCTTCTATGGAAGCCATCAACCTGTTGAGGAGACTGACAGAGGCGTACAGGGAGCGGAAGAAGAATCTTCATATGGTTTTCATCGACTTGGAGAAAGCGTATGACAGAGTACCGATAGAGCTGATTTGGGAAAGTTTGGCAGATAAGGAAGTGTCTGGCACATTCACCCGGGTAATCCGGGATATGTACGAGGGCTCGATGACCAGTACGTATGTGCACCTCAGGCAGGGATACTGAGTTTTTTCAGGTGGAGGCAGGCCTACACCAAGGTTCAGCCTTAAGTCCCTTTCTTTTTACGCTTGTGATGGACTTTCTGACGAGGGAGATCCAAGGGGAGATCTCGTGGTGCATGTTGTTTGCAGACGATATTGTGTTGGTGGACGAGTCTAGAGCCGAAATCAACAACAGGCTTGAAACTTGGAGGGAGGAGCTGGAATCTAAGGGTTTCAAACTGAGTAGGACCAAGACGGAGTATGTGGAATTCAGGTTTGGGCAAGATGCAACCCCTAGTAAGGAGGTGCTTTTAGGAGGAGAAGTCATAACGAGGAAGGAGAGTTTCAGGTATTTAGGATCAGTTCTACAAAGTGACGGAGGCATAGATGAGGACATCACACATCGGATACAGAGGGGTTGGCAGAAGTAGAGGGCGGTGTCGGGGGTGCTATGTGACAAGAAAGTTCCGCTCAAGCTAAAAGGAAAGTTCTACACAACAATTTCAGACCGGCCATCCTCTATGGGGCAGAGTGTTGGCCTACCAAAAAAGCACAAGAACAAAGGTTGATGGTAGCTGAGATGAGAATGTTAAGGTGGATGAGCGGACATACGATACTAGACAAAATCAGAAATGAAGTGATCAAAAGCAGGGTGGAGGTGGCCAGTACAGGGGATAAGCTGCGAGAATCAAGACTGCGTTGGTTTGGACATGTTCAGAGGTGGGGCCCTGAGGAGCCATTATGCAGGCGTGAGAGATTGCCTTTAGGAGACATGCGTAGAGGGAGAGGACGACCAAAGAAATGTTGGAAGGATAATATAAGACAGGATGTCAACCACTTGTGGATTTCGATAGATCTGACAGTTAGCAGAGATAGTTGGAGGGAGAAGATTAGAGTGGAGGACAGCTAGGCACCTGAGCAGACCGGTCCACGGGATCCACGAGGCTTTGGCACTTATGTTTGGTTTTGTTTTGTTTTGCCTCTTCTTTGTCGTTTGGTTGCCGTGTTTTTTCTTTATTTTTATGTGTTTTTGTGTTTTTATGTGTTTTGTGATCATATCGGGTCTTTTGGTCGCTTCCCCGTCGCTTTAAGCCAGGGGTGCCCCCATCATGCCTCCCCAAATTTCCCGCAAGGGAAGTTCCACTGGGTAAATGTTCTTGTTGTTGTTGTTGTTGTTGAATTGGTTCATTATGATGGAGTTGGTGTATAAGTAGGCCAGCCTAACATAAGGAATTGGACAGATTAATGATTTATGAGTTTTTCTAAACTATGTCTTTAGTTAAAAACCTTATTTTTGGTAAGATTTTGCTGAAAATTTTATTTATTAAAATATTATAAGTTTTTTAAAGGATTTAAAGATTTTCTTAAGGATAATAGTTTAATTTTGTCCATCTTTTATTTATGTGGTTTTGAAAAATCAGCCATTTCATATAGCTTGGGTGATTGAATGTTTTATGATTCTTACAATTTTTGTTTTGGGATGGTTTGTAGAAGAGGGCCCAGTTTCTAGCCCATTGGTATTTGGCAGTTATTTTCACTGGCTGAAGGCACGGATCTATTGGTGGCCCGTAGACTAGCTAAAAAAACATATGGTTAGCACCACATGGGATTGTCTAGTGGTAAGAGGTACAAGAGCTGAGTATGCCGGTGGTAGGAACTACCGGATTTGATTTTTGCCTTTGCCCTTCACTTGGGTGGAAATCAAGCCAATTTTTTGGTTCAAAATTGGCATGGATCAAAGCCTACTTCTTTTTGTATAAAAGTGTAGCAAGGCCTTACCATCCACTCCTTGCTTTGAGTAGAGTCTATTAATACAAGCCACTTTAGATATTTTGTGGTTCTTGAAGATGAGGTCACGAGCCTAGGGTTTACCATCGTTAAAAAAACATACGGCGAACTCCTTTTAATTATGTGTGATCCCTCCTCTTTCCCATAATCATATCTATTTTTCGGATAAAGTAATGAGAAAGCTTTCAAACTTTCTAAAATATCTCTATATCTTTTTGTTGAATCTTATATCATCAATAACCAAATCTACATTTCATCTACGTTTCTCCCGTTGCAAATCTCTTACGTACGCAACCACGACAATACCCTAGTTGGGATCTAATCTATGATTCTAACTCTGACGAGTTTTAGTTTCCTCATTGGATTTCTCAAGATTTCTTCCAACAAGCATTGTTGAACTTCGTGTCATTAGATGGCTTTGGTGCTTGGCTTGTCTTTGTGAGCACGTTGCGTTGCAGTTTGATATGGATGTTAAAGTTTTCAGGTATTCGCATGAGTTGGATGAATATTGCAATAATCCTAAGTTCATGGCGTTGTGAGAATCAAGAGTGGCATTTTCGAGCTCAACGCTCATCTTGCTGCGATTATTGTAGCCAATGAGAGTATACCTCCCATGAAATCGATGCGTAGGTGATGATGGAATACGGAGTTGTGAAATTGTTAAATTCCAGTGGGCCTGTAACGTGAGGGGTCCACACATCTGTCAATGGGTTTTATCCTAAAATTAATTAGCAATAAGAGGAGTAACCCAAGAATATTATATGTTAGGTGTATTATGTTTCATATTTTAGATGTGGGTAACTATTTGTCTCCACGAAAATCTTGGACAAAGATTCATTGGTGTCGGTTAGAATTAGATTGGAGTTGCATTATCCAAGGTTTTTTGGCATCATAATACATTATACGTGATAATGCATTATCCTGTATAAAATGCAGGAATTATATTAAATCTTTTATTATAATACAAGATAATGTATAATCTTGTGTAATCCAAACAAATCTATTCAAATATAAATCTAGCAACACTGTTTATTCAATACCAGTGCAACTATTTATTACTCTCTCCTTTTGACAATAGATGTCCATAGACAAATTTGCACATATATTAAGGGAAAAAATTCCTCAAAATTCTCCATATTAAAAAGTACTTCCTACTCCTAAAAATTATTTTTAGAAAAGTGTATAGAATTAATGTAGTATAATTATTAGGGGTATAAATGGAAAAAATAGACAAAATTCCTATATAGAATCTATCAATGTGAAACAAGAAAAAATGTCTCTATGGACATTTAGGGCCCGTTTGGTTGCCAACCACGGAAACGTAAACGGAAAGGAAACGAACATAGACCACTTATGTGTCACAATACATTGACAACAATTTTTTTATGGGTCTAGAGAAGGGGAAGGGAAATGGTTAGAGGAGAATGGGGGATTTGTTTACCCCATGTTAAAATTAGGGAAAGGGATTGATTACCGCAAGGGGGCTTGCGGTACATTTTTGCATGAAAAATGAGGTGACTCAAGGCAAGAGGAAATTTATCATTGATGTATCATGAGTCATGACACTAATATAGACTAGATTCGTTTCCTTTCCGTTTACGTTTCCGAAATAGACACCCAAACAGACCCTTATTATGAAACGGAGGGACTACATAATATTAAGATAGAGAAAAGTCAAACAAATATTGGAGAATGACCTGATGGGAGTATTAAAAAATAAAAATAAAAAAATGACAGGTGACATTCAAACTTTCTAGTAGCCGGTTAATAAATTGTATAATTATAAATTTGGGTTCTATGATCATCTTCAAAATTGTGCAATTCATCTCAATTTCTGAAAGTTGAACACTCAAATATATGCATGCATGGATCCATAAAAAAGAACTTTAAATCACCTTTGCTATGTCAAAAAATGTTATGAATTGTATAATTATGAAACTGGGTTCGATTATCATTTTTGTTTCAATTTTCTTTTTTCATTTTGGTGAAGTGTTGCGCGCATCAACCTATTGTCAATTGACTCAATTCACACATTTATAGGTCAATGTTTAAATGATATTGGGCTAAATCACAGTACGAGTAGTATTTTTAGATAATTAGTCGAGGGTTGATACTAAAATTATTTAACCTTATTGACTTTTTAATCAAATGAGATGAAGCCATCTTGCAAATCGCAATGAATCGAATGTCGTCAGCCAAATTAGATAATGATTTTCTTTCCATTTCAGTCTAACAAATATATATATTCTCTCATAAATTTAAAACAACTTGATCTATAATCAGTACTTGAGATAGAATCATCAATTATAATTAACTTGTATTTTTGGGTAACCCGGTTTACAAATACACATGTGAGTTGGTTGACTACCACCACCTGATAATCCGGGCCAGCAACAAGGTGCTTCATCCGAATTTCCTCAGGATTAAATATCACTTTTTTTAAAAAATATTTCTCGTTTGGAATAAATAAATCATATTTAAATTAGCTTATGACTTGTATAAATAGGATTAGTAATAGAAGCACATGCATATGTATCAATCTATCGATCGGTTAAACAAAGAGTTCATCAACTGATCGATCGATCAGATCAACGATGGAGGCTTTTTCATCCAGCATAATTAGTAATCCCTCTAAATCCTGTCTCCTTTTCCGTCACCCAAATACAAATACTTCTGTCCGATTCAGATCGTCCCAACAACACAAACTCTCATTCCCTTGCAATTTCAACCAAAACCCACAAAAATCAACTACTACCAAAACGACGTCGTTGTTGGCAAAGGTCAACGAAGTCAACCAAGATGCCCAGGTGGAGGAAAAGCCTTCCGCCACGTCGACGCCGGAAAAACCACCGGCAGTGATCATGTCCCAGGCGGAGCAGATCCTACGGCTGGCGACGTCCACCGTCGAACGGCCAGTGGAGTTCGCGTTGGATGTGATCGCCGGCCCCTCCATCTCCCAGGCGCCTTTGCGTCTCTTATTGGCGGCCGTGGCGGCTGCTGCGTTGCTTCCTGGTGACTCCTGGGAGTGGTGGCCCACAAAGGCGGTGGTTTCCGGCGGACTTCTTGCTACGTCGGTGGGGTTGTTTGTTTTCTTAGCGATCTTCTCTCAGGAATAAAGGTATATATGTAATATGGGTGTGCTATGTAATTCAGTGTGAGCATGATTTATGTGTAAAAGTAAGTGATTTCGGAGGATCGAATGTATGGTGTGTACGTGGGATTAGTATTTGCTCTTGTTTTCATTTCAGATCATAGGCTTAATAATAATAAGATCTGTTCTTAATTTTGCAACTCTATAATTCCAAGTTCTAATTGTTTATTTGATGTGTACCAAACTATATATTCTTGATTTGATGATTTTTTTTGTGCGGAGGGCACTACTTATATATTACTTTACACGTTCAACCATTTGGCTAAATGTCCGAAATTTTAATTATTTTATTAATGAATTGTAGTTTTTGTTCCTTTTGACTTTTTTATTTTAGAATGATACTCTATAAAAATAGTCTTTTAGGGAGGAACAAAGAAGAAATATAGAATGTTGGATAAGATAAAATAGATGATTGAGATTAAAGAAAAAGGGTGCAAAATAAAGAAAGTATGTGATTTACACCATATTAATTATGTTGGAAGAGATTTAAGGGATTCATTATACGTATCTCTCTAAAAAAAAGCGTCGATTTCGCTAAATAGATTTAGTGACCACATAGTTGTTGCTAATAGATTCAGCGAACATATAGAATAGCGACCATGTGATCACCATATTGAAACTTCAAAGTGCATGACCAATTGGTCTGAAGTACCTAATATATGTGCATGATTTTGACCGTTAATTGAGATTTAGAGCACGATCATGCACTTATATTGCACGAGACATTGTTGAATATAATAACCATGCGGACGCTAAATCGGTTATATATTCTTTCAAAAAGTTATATTTTTTATTTAAATGTTTAAAAAATTAATTAAATTATTACAAAAAATATTTATAGAAAAATATTTAAAAACTGAACTAATTCGTTTCGTCCACATTGTCGAAATCGAGTTGTTAGGACGCAAACGACGATGTTTGGTTTCGCCACATGTCCTACATGCATAAACTTCTGTGGGAGCTCAATTCGGGCTTGATGTGCTGGTGCTCTAGCTTCCTGCGCTGCCATGTGGGCGGCTTGCGTGTTCTAGTTTTGATGGAGTTTCGCCATTTCAACACACATGGAGGCGTTCAGATATCCGAGGAGCTTGTCAGTGTGGTGTTCTCATTTGATCATCGTAGTAATCCGATGCAGCGTTGTCGAGTCCAAAAACAACGCCTCTTGGTTCGAGCCCCCAATAGCGTGTAAATATGCATCACACCTTAAACAAAAGACGTTAAAAACCTAAAGTAATTTAATGGCAGAAATAATAAATAAGAATATATATATATATATTGTTAAATTAAATAAAGGAAGGTCGGTACTTACAACCATATTAGCGGAATGTTAGTTGTCATATTTTATCAATATTTATCTTATATATGCAATTATAATAAATATATACTTTTGACATTATAATTTTTTCTTATATATTTTTCTTTAAATATGAGATATATCTTTCTTATGATTAAAAATATGTAATTTTTATTTTATATATTACTGTAGGTAGTAGAGCTGTCAAAAGCTGACCGAACCCGCCAACCCGACCCGAACCGCCCGATCATTTTAGGGTCAAGACCCGAAAATTTGAACCCGAAACCCGAAATCAACCGAACCCGATAGAACCCAAAACCCGTTGGATTGAAACCCGAAACCCGTTGAATTAACTAATTTAGTATATTTACAGAATTTTTAAATTTTATTTTAAAAATTATAATATATTTTATTATTAAAATAAATGAAAATAATATATTATAAATAAATATTATTATTTAATTAAAAATTGATTTTAATAATCATAAAAAAAGGGATATTTTAGACCCGCTGGTCAACCTGGCCCGACCGAAAACCCGCTACAACCCGACCCGATTGACCCATGACCCATAACGAAACCGAACACGATTTAACCCGAATCCGAACCCGCCCGACTCGACCCGATTGACAGGTCTAATAGGTAGTATAAAAATCCGGAACAACTAGGCTTCACTATCTGGTTTTTGTGCCCTTTAAATGGGCCGAAAGATATGGGCATATCCTGGTATCGGCCTGAGCCCCATAAGAAAGCAACTAGGGTTTTAGAAATCGTGCTTCTCGTCGGTATAATAAGTAGCGTCTCCCCCACGAACTCTCCAATTCTGAATATCATCAGATCTTGACATTTTTCTTAATCTATGCGTTTCTCATCTTTATTTTTCATTTTCGAACTGATTAGTGGCTTCTTTTTTTTTCTTGAATTGGATTTGGGTGAAGGAAAAAGCAGTCATAGTGTGTATCGGCGTGTGATATTTTACAAAAGCCGAAAGAATTGGCTGCGAAATTAATTTAGGGAAGATGGGCAGTTGAGTTTCATTTGTGTTACTTTCTGTTGATCCATCAACAATCATCTTCCTTATATCTAATCTTTGGGGAGAAAGAGAATAGAAGTGGCTACTGGCTAGTCGATATCACCTATCTACTTATATACTTTTAACTCGAAATTTTAAATCTGTAGCAAATTCTTCTCGTGAATAGACATTGTGATCCTCTTCAACCAAATTCTTTCAACTTATATGCTTTACATGAAGTGTAAAGATTTTACATGTCAAATCCTAGATAGATTGTGTACTACTTACAGAACCACAAAGGTACTTTCTTGGGCAGCTAGCAAATTCTTGTTTGATCTCTTTCATGTGCATCAAATACAGGAAGCTCTAGCATCAACTCAATTGAGTCAAACCAATCAAATAGCAGAAGACCATATTATAAGATAAGACCATATTTTGATGTTTTCCAAATTCTCAATGTTTCACCTGATTTCAAAACAAACTCCACAATTAGGGCCCGTTTGGTTGAGAACCGGAAAAGGCAAACGGAAATAGATTGAAAAAGGAGGAGGAAAGGAATGGAATTCCGTTATCACTTAAAATTGTTTGGTTTAATTAATAAGAAATAGGTTCAAAAACACCATTGATGAAGAACAAGAAAAAGCTTTAAACAGAGACATGAATTGCAGCAGCCAAAATCATAAATGGAAATCAACTCTTCAATATAGAAGCTCAAAATGGTGAACAGAATGAACAAAATTTTCATAATTTCAAATCTAGAATTTTTAGGGGTTTTCAATTTCAATTCCTGTAGCAATGATTACCAGGGTGGCAGTGATGATAGAGACGGAGGCTGATGGTGCGGACTGCGGGCGTGGATGCTTGTAGTGGCGGCGATGGCAGCCGGTGGTGAAGACGTGGAGGCTAGCGACGGCGGAGGGAATCCACTTGGTGATTCTAAGGAGGACGCAAACAGGCGGTGGTGGTGCGGAAGTACTCTGGCGACGGTGGTGACTAGGGATTACTTGGAGGCCGGCGGTAGCGTGCCGCCGCTGACGACAACGAGGGAATGACAACGAAGGTAGCGTGCCGGAGACGACGAGGACAAGGAAGCCGATGGGGGTGGCTATGGTGGAAGGGGGCGGCCGACGGTGGCAAGGACCAGGCAAGCTGATGGCGATGGTTGCGTGGTGAGACAGATTTTGGTGAGAGAGAGAGAGCGTACCAGAGAATGGAAAGAAGAAGAGGGTTTGTTACTTTCCAATTTTTTGTGGAAACAAAAATGAGGTTGTTTGACATTTTTGCTAGAATGAAAAAAAAACAGAAAATGGACCAACAAACGTCTTAGGGCGGAATGAAATATGTGTTTCCCTTTCCGTAGTCTAAAAACAAACTACCAAACTGGCCCTTAATCTCTACCCAGAAGCTACTCGCAAATACAATAATCAAAATCGACGAACAAAAGTCTAACCGTTCTTTTGTTCCAACAAGTATTTAACACCATATGCATGTCAACCAATTGTAACAAAGAAAAGAAAAAGTTTATGATCGATCGTTCAACACTAAGCCCAGAGACAACAGATCCGATCGATCTCAAAACCACAAACGGAAACAGAAATGAACAGAAATAAGTAAAGAACTCAGCGAATTTGGTGACCCGGTTCGAGCACTAATACTTTACATCCGGGGAATCTCAGAGGAGGAGACTCGGCTCAAATATGCACTAAGATCAAAGCCCATGGCGTTCAAGTACAAGTGATGACACAAGTAAGCAAAGCAAAAGACCAGAATAAGGAAACAAGAAGATCAGAGAACAATAAGCAAGAACAGAAGGAAGGTGTTGTGAAACGAAAGGGATTCGGCCCCCTTTCAAGGCTGCAAAGCTTGAGCTAGACTCTTCAAAACTTCAAGGACCACCGGAGATGAGCGTCGCCAGCAAGAGCTCCTTCTTCTTCCTCTCTTTCTTCTTCTTTCTCTCTTCTCTCTTTTCTGGATCTAGGGTTTGTGCCGTCTGGAATGAGCTCCTCCGAAGGAGAAGCTAGCTATTTATAAAGCTAGGTCACTACTAAAATGACGCGTTCCACTCAAGCGGCTTTCAAGAGAGACTTGGACTTCAGAATCGAGAATTGGGCCTAATCACAAGACAAGCCCAAATGTTCTTAATCGAACAAGGCCCAACTTCCAAGTTCACCCAATCAAGCTACCTCCAACCGTGTTCACCCGGGGTGGATTGCTTGACCGGTTCACCTAGAATATTAGGTCCTAAATTCCAACTAAACCTGGTTCCCAAATCCTAATCTAATGCTCTACCATTACATGTGACATTTAACACTTTATACATTGAACTTGACATCATATGAGGATTAACACATTACAACAAATGCCCTCCTAATCCACATATGACACTTGGCCATAAGCTTCGACACTTTAAATGCATATTCTTCATTGCCAGGTAAGCTCTGCATCATTGATCCAAGTTTCCACACCTCAGCCAACATCATTGATGTGGAGAGCATTCTTGCAGAAAACAAATTTATTAGTTGGAACAACTTTAGTACCAAAGTCTGCAGGATTGGTCTCTCCAGCAATTTTCACCACATTAATCTGCTGTTTTTCCACTTCATCTCTGATAAAATGGAACCTCACATCTATATGCTTGGTCCTTTCATGATAGACATGATCCTTACACAAGTATAAGGCACTCTGACTATCAGTTGAAAGGATAGACACATAGACCTAACCAGTGATTTCTTTCAAAATACCCTTAAGCTAAACAGCTTCCTTAGAAGCTTCCTCTGTAGCAATGTATTCAGCCTCAGTGGAAGACAAGGCTACAATGGATTGTTGTTGTGCTTTGCATGATATGCAATTGCCAGCCCATGTAAATAAATAAGAAGTAGTAGACTTCCTATTATCCTTATTGCTAGCATAATCAAAATCCACATAGCCCAGTAACTCAGTTCTAGGCTTATGCTCAGTGTACTTCAGACCCAACTTCCTAGAGCCGGAAACATATTTCAAACAATACTTCATTGCAATCCAGTGAGTTTCACCAAGATTAGACATGTATCTGCTTAAAAACACTTACAACAAAAGAAAGGTCAGGTTGAGTACAAAACATAGCATACATTAAAGAACCAACAACAACATCATAAGCTACATTCCTCATCTTTTCAATCTCAACAGAAGTAGTAGGACAACCTTTCTTAGACAGATCTAGGTGCCCTCCTAAGGGTATAGGTGCAGGTTTGGAGTTAAGCATAGAGAATCTATCTAAGACCTTATGCAAGTAATCAACCTGAGACAACCACATTACCCTCTTGTCTCTATCTCTGATGATTTTAACTCCTAATATTCTCTGAGCAGGGCCTAAATCTTTCATATCAAAATATTTTTCTAGGTCATGCTTCACCCTAGTTATTTCAACCATAGAGGGACTCATTAAGAGAATATCATCAACATACAGAAGCACATACACAAGGATTTTGTTTTTGGCATGCTTATAATATAGGCAGGTGTCATATTTACTTCTAATGAACTTCAGAGACATCATACAAAAATTTAACTTCTTATTCCACTGCCTAAGAGATTGCTTCAAACCATATATAGACTTTCTAAGAAGACGGACATGATCAGGTTTATCTTTATATATGAACCCCTTAGGTTGTCTCATATAGATGGTTTCATCTATGTCTCCTTGCAAAAAAGCAGTTTTCACATCCATTTGTTCAATTTCTCAGTTATAAACAGTAGCCATAACAATAAGCAAACGCATGGTTTTATACTTGACCACAAGGGCAAAGATATCATTGTAGTCTATACCTTCCTTTTGAGTGAAACCTTTAGCTACAAGCCTAACTTTATACCTAGGTGGGTCTAAGTCAGTAGCACCCTCCTTAACTTTATAAATATATTTACAATCAACTAGCTTAGCTTTTTCCGGTTTAGGCACTAAGGTCCAAGTTGTATTCACAATCATGCTTTGTATTTCCTCATGCATAGCTTTGAGCTATTCATTAGACTTTTCATGGCTTCTTCATAAGTTTCAAGATTAACAAAAGCAACCACATCAGCAACAAGCAAGACAAACTCAACAATATTTGAAGTGAATTTCTTATTAGGAATAATGATCCTAGGAGCTCTATCTCTAACAAATTGATAATTTGCTAAATCATGCTCAGGAGCATTGATCAAGTCATGCATAGGATCATCATGTCGGTTATTCACCAGGAAATTTGTTGGACTAAAAAACATCCCAAATGTCAGAAAAGCCTAAATTTCTCCATTTTAGAGAATCTAAATTACACACCAAAAGTTTCAAATTGTAATTCACATTTTTTTTATAAAAGAATCTTCTTATTTTCACATTGAATTATTTTATTCTAAAATATATAGACAAAGTACATAGTTGGGGGCTACCTATATATATATGATAGAATAGTTTCATTAGATGATTATTCTTAGGTATAGTAAAAGACTAGATTAAGAAGGTCATTCTATTACGGTTCTTTGCAGCACCCAGTTCAAATGTGTAGCGACTATGACCGATCGAACCATACGAGAGATAAAAAATAATTCTCATGTATAGTATTATAGCAGATTAGCAGGGACATGTCGATATTTTTTTGATAAGAAAAGAATAATGAGAAGTTCGTCGCCCTAGATCATTCGTTCAATCAAATGAGATGAAGAGGAGCTGAAAAGTTCGAGTCGTGTGTGAAATAGTCGGTCTTAGCAAGCATATCAAACACTGTTGACTTTTCGAGAAAAGAGGGTGAGACGACAATCATCAAGCTCACGCAGAAAGCAACGAATGTTGGCTACGATTAGTGGCGGAGGGAATGCATGCCCAGTGGGGGCTACAACCCCCACTGGAATTTTCAATTTGTTTTTTAAATATAGTGAAAAAATAGATTATTTAATAAAAACTAATTTATTTGGTCAGAAAAAAGAAGATTAATTTTTTATATACATAAAATATATTGAAATGCTTTCTTATACATAAAAATACAAAATTTTCTATATAACTTTTTTATATACAAAAAAAAATTTCTATATTTTATTAAAAACACAAAAAAAAATCCTAACTTCGCAAGGAATATTTCTATAGAAAAAAAAATGACCAAAGGAACAGTGGCACAAATTTCTGACTACGCCACTGGCTACGATCATCTCAATCACCCACAGACAACTCCATGTACTATTAGTGATATTTAATCACCTACAATCTCAATCCTCGAGATCCCACGACTTCTGGCTTCCTTCGCCCCATTCCTTAGGTCAATGACACAGTGCTTGATTCTCATTTCATCCCAAATAACCTTCACTTGTTGGTCTTTTGAAACTTACAAAGGCAGTCTTCCTTTCCTATATGTATTTTCAGTATAATAATAACAATAGTTCTCTTTCCTCCGATCAATTTCAAGACCAAATCCCTTCTCTCTCTCATCTCTCTCGCTGGGCTCTTCTTCTGTCGTGATTATTCTTCCCAATCCCCCAAAAATCTTCAAACCCAAAAAAGAAAAAAAAACAAAGGAAAAAACAAAATAAAAATCCTTCGTCCTTCAATCTCGATCCTCTTCTCAGTAATGATGGGTGTCACCGCGCGATGTTCCCACACTTCTCACATAACAGAGATCATCGTCACCAGCTTTTTCCGCCACAAATTCTGATCTCTCCCTTCACCTCCTACTCTAATCTAAAAAAACCCCATCCTCGTTAGTTTTCCAAAGAATTTTAACAGAATTAACAAATTTAAACCCAAGTTATGGCCGCCACTTGAGTAGTTGACACAACCAAAACGCAGCGTTTCAGAGTGACCCGCCAGGAGAGATGGCGGAGGACGGCGGCGGCGGCGGGATGCTCTCCGGTGGCCATGGTGGTTCTAATATGAGGATTCCTTCTTCTTCTCAGCCTCTTGATCGCTTCTTCATTTCTGGATCACCCCCTTCCTTGTTTGGTATTTTCTTCTCTTCTATTTTATATGTTTCAATCTCTATATGAATTTTGTCAATTATCCTCTAATTTTTCAGTTTTAAGGCAATTTGATTCTTTGTTTTTATTTCCTAAATTAACTGTCTTTGATCTTCAATTGTGCCTTGATGTAGGTTAGTTTTTAAGCACTCATAACAGTCAATTATACTGGTAAATTGTTGTTGTTTTTAAGCAAGCTTTTGCTAGTAAGTTAGTTCAATTTGGTCAATGAATTCTTCTATTGTTTCACTGTTTAAGTAGGTGTATCTGATTATGGATTGATTGCCTTTCTCTAGCTTTTACCTTCTTTCTTATGCCACTGGTGTTGCCCATGTGCAAGAACCGTTTGATTATATAGTATCTCTTTGTGATAAATTGCCCTCTTTATAAAAGGATACTGTCTTTCTTTCAATGTGGGTTCCATTAAGCACTCATAACAGTAAATCTGTTTGTGTATGTTGCTGTTTGATAAAGAGTTTTACTGTAGTAAACAGAATTTTGCTTGGATTTTCAATCTAATAATGCCTATGTTCATTCCAAACTATCAGGCTCTTCCTCCATGGTTAGCTTTCAAGATCTATACAATAAGAAGACGCCTGAAAGACCATTCTTATGCACGTTTGAGGGCGAAGAAAATGGAGACGACGATTTAGATGATTACTTCCACAAGCCTGAAAAGAAAAGACAGCTTACAACGGAACAAGTCCGGTTCCTCGAGAAAAGCTTCGAGACAGAAAATAAACTCGAGCCCAAGAGGAAGTTGCAACTTGCCAAAGATCTTGGGCTGCAGCCTAGGCAAGTTGCCATCTGGTTTCAAAACCGAAGAGCCAGATGGAAAACTAAGCAGCTTGAGAAGGATTTTGATATCCTGCAAGCAAAGTTTAACACTTTAAAGGCTGAATATGACATTTTTCTTCAAGAGAATGATAAACTCAAGGCCGAGGTAGTTCTCAGCTTCCTACATCAATTCGTTAACCTAATTTTTAGGGTGTGTTTGGCATGTCAAGCTGTAGTAGTTTAAAAAAAAGGTTGAAACATGCGCTAAAAAAAGTGGTAGAAATGTAAAGATTCTCACTCGGTCAGCTCATTATTTCAGGTTCTTTTGCTCTCTGATAAGCTTCAGCTCAAGGCAAAAGAGCATGGAGAAACCGAGCTTCAGATCATAGCCTCTTCATCACAAGAGCCAGCAACGGATTCTGTTTCCAAGGAAGAAGCTCCTCAGCAAATGCTATCTATGGTATGCAAGAAAGAGGATCTGAGCTCAGCTACAAGCGACGTGCATGACTCAGACAGCTCGCATTATGTTGATGGGCCCGATTCTTTGGCTTTCCCCGAGCCAATTGTCTCTTCCTATGAGCTGGAGCCCTTCAACTCGAATCGTTCACAGGACAACTATGACAACAGCTTGAACCCGACTTTTTCGTCTTCAAGTGTTTATGTCCTTCCCAAGATTGAGATATTTGATGATTTCCCTGATGACCCTCCACCAAACTCATGCCACTTTGCAACTATTGTCGATGATCGTGACTTGTGGTTTTGGTCTTAATGAGAATCGGGATTGAATGTAAAATAAGACCCAATCAATGGATTTTGATTTCCGAAGTATTGTAGTTATGTAACTTATGTTGGTTTCTTTTAATAAGCCCTTTTGTAATCTGCCATAGCTCTTCTGTTTTCGAGCTCATCAGAACTCTGCTATTGTATTAAGTCCTTGAAGGTAATTACCAGAAGACCTCCATTGATGAATGATAGTGAGAGAAGCAAGAATTGATTGGAGCTAGCTGAATTCGATTCAGTCTCATCTGACAATAACAATTGGTTTAGGATTCCCATTTCCCACCCACCAAGAAGAAGGGGCTCCATTTTGATTTTGATTTTGATATTGATAGGATGGGAATAAATTTGAAGTGTGTGGATATGAATCCCTTTCAGGGCTTAAAAAATCCTCAATGCCCCCACCCATCTGTGTCGAATGTCAGTTCTTGGACTTGGAAATGTTTTATGTAGATCCTTCACATGTGAATTCAATCGTGTTACATAAATGTAACTATTTGATTTATCTGAACATTTTAATTATTTTTAGAGAAAAATCCCATAAGAATCCTCTTTTCACTAATGATTTCCAGTAATACACCCCTGTCTAATTTTTTTTCCGTAAGTATACTTATTTATTTTTAAGTGCCGAAATACCCTTAATCAATTAGATAAAAAAAAAGAAAAAAAAATAACAACCCACTGCGTTCCAAATTCCAATTCTGCGTACAATTCGGGGACCAGCAAATAACCTCCCGGCGCACCGCTTCCACCACCTACTACTGCGCGCCTGCCACCAGGGAACGTGATCCTGCGATCCATCGTGCGCCTCCCACCTGTTCGAAGAACAACCCGGTGTCTGGAAAGACGTACAGTATTCACCCGTCTAATATTTTGATATTGTTCATAGCTAATTAAATATTTCGTTGTTATGATGATCGATTGTTTCAAGCAATGAATTGTGTGGATCATATTTACATTATGAACAAAATTTCATGTAGACTAATACCCTAATCCTAAATTAATGTAACAAAATTAGTGTAACAAAATTTCATGTAGACTAATACACTAATCCTAAATTAATGTAACAAAATTAGTTTAAATAAACTAATTAGTGTAACAAAATTTCATGTAGACTAATCCTAAATTTATGTAACAAAATTATTGTAAATAAACTAATTAGTGTAACAAAATTTATGTAACGAAAAAATTCACGTAGACACTAATCCTAAATTAATGTAAAAAAATTAGTGTAACACAATTTCATGTAGACTAATACACTAATCCTAAATTAATGTAACAAAATTAGTGTAAATAAACTAATTAGTGTAACAAAATTTATGTAACCAAAAATTCATGTAGACACTAATCCTAAATCAATGTAACAAAATTAGTGTATATAAACTAATTAGTGTACAAAGGTTACCTTACATAAAATTAATCTAGATTAAATTCTACGTGTTTTACATAAATTTGTGTTTACATACAGAATTATAAAGTATAAAGTAGAATTTAATGTAACAAATAATTCGTGTAGGTTATTTAATGTAATAAGCTAATGTAAATGAACCAACTATAATTTTATGTAACGAATTGTTTAAACAAATTTAAGTTAATGTAATAGGATAATTTAGTGAGACAAATTTGTATAGGCTAATGCACTAATTGTAATTTATGTAAAAAAAAGTATATAACAAGACTAATGACATGAATTTATAGCTAAGAAATACTCTTAACAAATTTATTAACATAAATTTTGTGTGAACTTTATTGTATTGATACCTTAGAAAACATACTAATTAGTGTAACTACTTTTTTTTAGGGAAATTAGTTGCTTGCTGACAGTATATATTAGTGAACATTTTTATGTAAACATTTCATGTAGTACAACTGTATCTGAAAAATTAGTGTAAACATCTAATGTAGCACAACCGTATCAGAAGAGGAAAAAGGACGGAGAGCGGTCGACGCTGGTGACAATGGACGAGGGAGGCGGCAGAGAGTAGTGGCATCAAGTGGTCGACGGGGATCGAGAGTGGCGTGGTGGTGGCGCCCGACCATTGAGTGAGGACGGCGAGATGTGGTCAACTATTGGATGGCGGCGGCGGCGACACCCTCATTGTCCGGTGAGTAGGTTTGGTGGTGCCTGGAGGATGGAGTATTGAGGAGGAGGAGGATTTTCGTACGTGTAATCTGGATTGAGATGGGGTAAATGTAATTGTAGGGTTAATTTAGTCCAATTTTATTGTAAGGGTTAGTATTGGCCAAATTATAGGAAAAGGGTATATTATTGGAATAGATTAGTGAAAGGTGATTACTCCCGTCTTTTCCTCTTATTTTTATGATCCATGCTCCTCTCAGTAAAATGTTTTGATTGTAGTCATTTTGTTCAAGTTAAAGGCCGGATTAATGAAATAGATATGAGGTTAATCAGCAAATTTTGTGATACCGATCCGAGGTGAATCACGTATCAAACTCTTGTTGGTCAAGGGAATTGAGTCTATTCCGAGGTGAAATCCGACTTGAGAACAATGAATGCAGTAATTAGAGAAACTGAAGGAAATTAGAGCAAAACTATTTTCTTGGATAACTTTATGAGAAGATATACAAGAGTATTTATACCTAAGCCCTAACGGTTCAAAAAAAGCGTCCCGGGAAAGAACCGTAAAGAAAACCCGAGAAGAGAGCAAAGCTCTAGTTTATAAAAATTACATCAATATAATATTCTGCTAAAGATAATAATATTAATCAAATTACTAAAATTATTAATCTAATTTATAGAATATTAATCATCATATCTCTTGGGCCGACGCCAAACTCTTGATGGTCTTGTAATTGATTGTGAGTCCGTATCATTCTCTCCCCCGATGAGAATAGGCTTATCCTCAAGCCGTAAATCCGGAAAAGAACGTCGGAGGACATGAACTGGTTCCCAAGAAGTTTCGGCTGGCCCGCCATCCGCCCATTCAACTCGCCACTCTAGGCGTGGTGCACCATCAACGATTACCTCACGTTCAGCCGTGGCTCGGATGGGGGTCGAAATTGGTCTATCGTATAAGAATTCCGATGCAATGCGGCTGGCTGAATCGGTGTCCCATCAGTAATAAACGGACGAAGCAGCGAGACATGGAATACATTGTGAATACGAGCCGATGCCGGAAGATCCAAACGGTAGGCTGTGGTCCAATCCGTTCACTGATCGTAAATGGTCCATAAAAACGCCTAGCTAACTTGGCGGAAAGAGGACGACTAATCGAATGCTGATGATAAGGTTGTAACTTCAACAAGACTTGGTCACCGACATTAAACTCGACATCTTTTCTGTGTTTATTGGCCTGGGCGGACATGCGTTGTTGCATTTTAAGCAGATTTGATCGGATCATTTCAAGCACTTGATCACGATCACGGATAGCTTCAGACGCTAGTGTCGAAGGCCCTATCGGAGCTGTGACTCGAGCGACAGGTGGGGCGTCCCTGCCATACAGAACTTTAAATGGAGATATGCCGAGGCCTTCATGGAACATAGAATTTAAAGTGAGCTCGGCCCATGGCAAGAAATCGAACGATCTACGGGGTCGACCCTGAGTAAAACCTCTAAGATACTGCTCAAGACTACGGTTCTTAACTTCTGTTTGACCGTCAGTCTGAGAGTGATAAGCGGTGCTGTGGTGAAGTTTTGTACCGCTCAATCGGTGGAGCTCGGACCAAAAAGCGCTGCGGAACACGGGATCTCTATCAGATAGAATGGTGGCCGGAATACCATGTAACTTCAAAACCAAATCAATGAACAAACTAGCAACCCGAGGTGCATCAAAAGAAGGTCCCAAGGCACCAAAATGAGCATATTTGGAAAGCATGTCGACGACAACTAGAATAGTGGTGTGACCACGGGACGGAGGCAATCCGGTAATGAAATCCATGGACACCTCGTCCCACACTTGCTTGGGAATTGGTAGAGGTTGAATTAACCCGACTGGTTTGCTAGTACTATATTTGGTAGATTGACAAATAATGCAAGCATTAACAAAGCGTTTAACGTCAGCGCGCATGCCTTTCCAAAAAAATACCTCAGCCACACGACGGAAAGTGCGATCAACGCCGGAATGGCCTGTGCTTGGTGACGCATGGAACTCTGTCAAAATATCGGCTTTGAGTGTAGAAGTTGCCCCCAACACCAGCCGATGCTCATAGTAAAGCAAACCATCATGTAATCGGAACGGCGACGACAAAGTGCCATTTTCCGCCGCCAAATGCCAAGCTTGAAGGTCGTCTAGGACCAAATTCTCGGCTTTGAGCCGTGGGAGGAGGTCCGGCAATGGTGCCGCAAATGATAATAATTGGTGCAAATCAGTATCGGCTTCACTCATACAACGCGATAACGCATCCGCCACCCGGTTACTAGCCCCCGATTTGTATTCAATACGAAATTTGTAACCCATAAGCTTGCGCATGAAAAACTGTTGATAAGGGGTTTGGATTACCTGAGTAAGAAGTTCTTTTAAACTTTTCTGATCGCTCCTAATTAAGAACTCTCTTCCGAGCAAGTATTGTCGCCATTTCTGAACAGCGGATACAATGGCGAAAAGTTCCCGATGATATGCGGAAGACCCGCAACGTCGGACGCCTAATTTCTTGCTGAAGAACGATAGGGGACGTTCGTCTTGTAATATCACGGCTCCCACACCATCATCCGAGGCATCCGTCTCAACCACAAATTGTTTGGTAAAATCGGGCAGTTGAAGAATCGTTGGAGTCATCATTGTCTGTTTTAAACACTGAAAAGCCGCAGTTGCAGATTCCGACCACTCAAACTTGTCTTTTTGTAATAAGTCTGTTAACGGAGCTGCAAGTAAGGCGTAATTGCGGATAAACTTCCTGTAATAGCCTGTCAAGCCCAGAAATCCCCTTAATTGCTTTACAGACTTCGGTACCGGCCAATCAGACATAGCCGATAATTTCGCCGGATCAGCGAGAAGTTGCCCTGATGACACGATATGCCCCAAATATTCAACTGTGGTGGTGCCGAAGGAACATTTTGACCCTTTGACATAAAAGTGATTTGCTTGAAGAATTTGCAGAACAGTATCAAGATGGTCAGCATGTTCCGTAAGAGATGGGCTGTAAATCAAGATATCATCGAAAAAAACAATGACAAATCGGCGCAGATATTGAGCAAATATAGTATTCATCGCTGCCTGAAATTTCGATGGGGCGTTGGTGAGACCAAACGGCATAACCAAGAATTCAAAATGGCCATCATGAGTACGGAACGCTGTTTTGTAGATATCGGAAGAGTGCATCCGAATCTGATGATATCCTGAACGCAGATCAAGTTTAGTAAAAATAGCGGCATTCCCTAATTCATCAAACAATTCATCAGCTGTAGGAATCGGAAACTTATCTGCAACGGTGATATTGTTGAGAGCGCGATAATCGATACAGAAGCGAAAGCTGCCGTCTTTCTTTTTAACTAGAAGAGCAGGGGACAAAAAAGGACTAGTGCTATGCTGAAATATGCCCTGCTCGAGCATTGTCCGAACTTGTCGTTCAATTTCTGACTTCTGAAAGTAAGGATATCTGTAAGGACGGACATTAATTGGTTTCGAACCTAGTTGTAAATGTATATGATGATCCCAATTCCGGGGTGGCGGAAGGCCCGTCGGCAAGGTAAAAACCGAACGACGGCCCTTGAGTATGGCTTGTATTTCCGGCACCAAGTCTGGAGGCCAGTCGATTGATTCGGCTTTTGATTCTGACGACATGCTAAGGACCTCAAAACATTCAATAATCTGATCAGACGCACAGAGAGATAGCAAGACTGACATAGTAATCGGTTTGGGGGCTTGACGGTCGCCTTTTAAGAACACAAGTTTTCCGTCCCAAGAGAACTGCATAGTCAACTTAGCATAATCATGGGACACAGTGCCCAGAGTTTGTAACCATTGTACACCGAGTACAACTTGCGGTCCATGTACCGCCAAAACATAGAGATCAATAGAAAAATTGTGACCCTGCAGATCAATACTAGTTGCCGGACATTGATGTGAACATAAAAGATAAGCTCCATTCCACACAAAAACACGAAAGGGGTCGATTTTATGCAAAGGCAGGCATAGTTTTTTAGCCAAATCAGAGTGAATAAAGTTATGAGTACTACCGCCATCAATCAAAACCGAAATTTCAGCATTCAGAATCGAACCTGACAACCGCAGAGCACGCGGATTTGGTAGCCCGTCATGGAATTCAAGCTAGAAATATCGCCTGTAACAACCAGCTCATCCGATGTGTCAATATCATCCTCGTCATCACTGTCGTCGCAACTCAGTAAGGCCAAAAATCGAGGTTTGCATCGATGTCCTCGAGAGAATTTCTCGTCACAATTAAAACACAAGCCTTTTTAGTACGTTCATCACGCTCAACAATAGAACGATGACGGATCGGAAGAGAGGTTAACGTACTGTTAGGAGGTGTCGTTGCTTGTGTGGATGGTACATCGCCTGAAGTCGGCGTCGGTGTTGGTTTTGATGTCGGGGTTCCAAAACAATTAACGTTCGGCACCCATGGTCGTTTATTGGTCAGCCATGGTGTAGAAACCTCAGTGAAAGATGCTGCCAATTCTCGAGCTAGAGCAAAAGCTTGAGCTAATGTAGTCGGATTTCGTAAATTCAGCTCCCGACGTACCGGTTGTTTCAATCCAACCTTAAATAGAGATATCAGGGTTGCTTCAGAAAGTCCGCTAACTTTGTTCAATAAGGACTCAAATTCAGTCTGATAATCGAGGACAGATCCCTTTTGTTTCAGATTGACCAAAAGACTTGTAAAATCTTCATAATAAGTAGGATCAAAACGCTGTTGGACTGATTGCAGAAACGCGGTCCAAGTTTCTCCACAGTTATTCCGTCGTTGATAGCGGAACCAATCAGAGGCGGGGTGCTCATTCAACATTCCCACCAATCTCAGACGATCAAATTCCGGGGTCCGAAAATAATCGAAGTATGCTTGGACTCGGAAAATCCATCCATTCGGATCGGATCCATTGAATCGGGGTGGATCCACCCAAATTTTTGGTGAAGTGTCGGATCCTGACGGAATGCGAGGCATGGACGTGTAGCCGTGCATCGTAGTGGATGAGTTTTGGAAGTCCATCGCACCAGGGCTCGGTGCGACAAACGGTGTCGGACTCGAGGAAAAGTACGGTTGCGTCCAACCTGCGAAAGTGATCGCCATGGTCGCCTCCGCGGTTGGAGCGGGACCAGCGCAGGGTGGAGGCCAGCTCGTGGTCGTCGACGGTGGTCCAGGCGAAAATCGCTGAGGCGGCAAATTAGGGTTGGGGAACGTCCGGCCGTGGGTCCAGTCGCACGCCGGTGGAACGACGTTGCTAGGGCCGACGCTCGATGGGACCCAGCACTGGTTCGGCGAGGTGTGCACCGCGAGATCCAAAGTCGTAGTTGTCGTGATTTGTGCGGTCGAGCCGTCGGCACTATGGTTTTGCGATGTCTGAATTAAATTGCACATCGTATCCTGCCGAGATTGTTGATCGTCCACACGGCTCGACAACTTCGGGGGATCGTCAGAAAGTTGCATAAGCAAGTCGTGGAGATCAGGTTGATGGCCGGCGGTGGTTGTGAGGTATGTGTTGACGGATTTCGACATGGTGTTCAAGATGAAAGCACTAGTTGATACGGACCCGAGGTGAATCACGTATCAAACCCTTGTTGGTCAAGGGAATTGAGTCTATTCCGAGGTGGAATCCGACTTGAGAACAATGAATGCATTAATTAGAGAAACTGAAGGAAATTAGGGCAAAGCTATTTTCTTGGATAACTTTATGAGAAGATATACAAGAGTATTTATACCTAAGCCCTAACGGTTTAAAAAAAACGTCCCGGGAAAGAACCGTAAAGAAAACCCGAGAAGAGAGCAAAGCTCTAGTTTATAAAAATTACATCAATATAATATTCTGCTAAAGATAATAATATTAATCAAATTACTAAAATTATTAATCTAATTTATAGAATATTAATCATCATATCTCTTGGGCCGACGCCGAACTCTTAATGGTCTTGTAATTGATTGTGAGTCCGTATCATTTTGAGCACTGAGCTAGCAACTAATCAGCATGTTTTAGGAAAACTCTACACGCCTTTTGGGGGTTTTGTTATCTGCTTTATTAGTTTTTGCCCTGAATTATGTTCATATATCACTATACCATGAAATCTTCTTCTTATAAACTACTCCCTCCGTCCCGTTATTTTCTTCCCATTTGCCATTTTGGGTGTCCTAAAATTTTCTTCCCATTTGGTATTTTTTTTCATTTTTAGAATTCTTCAAATTACAATATTATTCTCATAAAGTCTAAAAAATTACCACTTTCCAACACCCTTTTACCATTTTTAATACTTTTATCACACTTTCCAACACCCTTTTCCCACTTTCCAACACTCTTTTCCCACTTTCTAATACTTTTCTCCCACTTCCCAACACTCTTTTCCCACTTTCTAACACTTTTCTCCCACTTCCCAAAATTTTTCTCTCTTATTAAACCATTTCTTAAAACTTGTGCAACTTCTCAAATGAGAAGATCAATAGAGGACGGAGGAAGTAATATTTAGGTCTGTTTTATTTTATTGATGTTCTTCCCTTATGATCATACTAATTGTGTTTGATGCTTCTTACAATTAAGTTTCTTCAGCTATCTATAAATATAATATCTGGTCAATTTGGATTTTAAAGTCTCATATATATATATATATATTGTTCTCGAGTATATATAGGTGAAGCAACTTGTATCCTCATTTGTTTGATACTGTTGACGTAGCAAACCTATTTAATACTCTCTTCGTTTTATTCTACTTGTTCATGAGGCCTTAAATTCTTTTTCAGTTCTACTTGTCCTTAAAGTTATATTTGTGCAAGATTTTCTATTTGTACCCTTTGTATGAAATTAATACACTTGGAAAAAGTCTCTAAAAAAGAGAAATGTATAATTAATAAGGATAATTAATAAGGGTAATTTGGTAAGATCATACCATGCCTTAATATGTATATATTAGCTTTTTATGGACAAGTAGAATAGAAGGGAGGAAGTATCATCTAGTTGGCACTGGTCATTTTTCTGTTTTGAATTGAGTCAAGATATTATTGTGGATTGACTCACTGAATTGAAGTTTGCACTTGGGCTTCATTGGCTAGAATACTTTTGTTTGGGTTCAATGCTCCATTGCCTGATAACTCTCATGAAGCTTAGTGTCTAAGGTTCTCTTTTATTGGCTTCTCTGTGTTGAGCTGTATAATATCAATAATCAATCATCTGCCGGTGAGCTCTTTGTAAATTATGCAGCTGCAATGAAAACTATGTTACTAGGCCTCATTGGGCCAGCCCAATTAAGAGCAATTATTTTCGTAGATTTTTTTTTGGGTTTTCAAAGGGTAATGTCCATGGGAGTCGGAGACTTCGTAGTACTATCATGAGGTCCTAACCGTCTGACTATATGTCTCATGTCCAACGGCAATTATCTTCATAGATTAGTGTAGAGGATTGGTGAATGAGTTAGAAATTTCCAGGAGATATGTGTAGGTCGGTGGTAAGTTTGTCATCGACTTTGGCAAGGAAATAAATAAGCCTAAGGTTTAGTATTTATATGTAGGGGGTGAGTAAAATCATCTTATTTGATCCGATTCATAAAAATTTGTAAGAGAATGATGTTCGTTTAGTATTTATTCGTATATTGTTCGACCCGGTTAATTATTTTTGCGTCCTTAGGCTAATTAAATACGTATTGAAATTAATTTTGTTGTCTAACAATATCTGGTTATATTATAAAATTATCTTATAAATATCTTTTTACATAATCTAATAACTCAAATATCCACGTCGAATCTATGTATATATATAAAAGACGCAAGGAATAAGGCCACCACGTTACGCCACGTAGGATTTTCCTACGTGTCGTTCACACATTAAACCACCTAGAATTTTGCCACATAGGATTTTTTATTCTGGGAATTTATATATGTTGATATTATTTTAGGATAATATATAAATAAGATAAATTAATCTAGAAAATTCTATCTAAAATAAAGATATTATATATTATACATTAGGAATTAGGATAAATCCAAAAAGATTTTATCTAAAATTAAAATAAATTATAGAACATTAGATATGGAGTATATATTAAGATAGATATCTTTATTTAATTTTTCCAATTAAATTTCTATCAATTTATATGAAGAAAAAAATTCGAATTTTATTCATAATTAAAGAAAATTATTTTATCTTTATTTTTTATTATCTATTTATGTAAAAAATTTATCGTAAATAAATTTTTGATAAAAAATAGAATTTTAAATCTAGATAATTACTTACCTCAATTGACCTTTGTTCAAAAAAAAAATTACGTTATCTTTTCCTTAATTTTTTTTGAATTATTTATGTAACTATAAATGATATTGTTATCATTAAAAAATTCATTATTTATTAATATTTTTTCATCGTTTAGTAAGTATATTTTTAATTTTTATTCAAATTTTTTTAAAATTGACAAAAAAAATTACAAGAATTTAGATTATTTTTACCTTTTATATAATTTGTAAAATATTTTTAAAATTAAATGATTCGAATTCAAATAATTCTTATTTATATTTTTTCATAAATAAATTAACATTAAGCCATCAAAAAAGTTATAGTGAACTCACCTTAATAATTTTGACCCCGTTGTAAAATTTATATAATTTTTATAAATAAATTAACATTAAGCCATCACATGACAGTTGTAAAATTTTATATAATTTTTTTCTTAATAAATAATTTTTATATTAAATTAAAATCATATTCATAAAATAAATTAAGTATTAAATTCATATAGTCGTGCATGACACGACGGATATAACTAGTATTAGATTACCAACAAGCATGTAGCGTACTGGGAGGGACTATGCTTCCCTTCGCTGAGGTCGAGTGTTCGATTCTCAGTGGAGGAGAAATGAACTTGTTGGGAGAGCAGATCCCACCCAAAAATAAAGGGACCCTCGCAAGACTCGAATTCCAGACGTAGGCGTTTAATGGAGCAAAGTTCTCCGTTGAACTGGGGTGGCAATGACAAAAAAAATAATAATATTGTCACACATCCGTTCAAATACGAGTCACATAAGGATTGAAATTTTGTGGAAAAATTATCGATATCTCAAATATTGGATCAGGTACATTATTTGTTAACCAACATCTAACCGTGAATACTCCCTCCGTTTATAATTTTTTTTTTCATTTTTTAGAAGATTCTTGCCTATTTTTTTTGTTTAACAATATTTTTCATTTTAAATATTTTTCAAATTTTGTTCTTAAAAAATCCAAAAACGTTTAAACAAGCGAAAAAAATCATTTCTAAAAACAAAACTAAATAGAGATTATACAAATACATTTAGATAAAACTAAGTAGTTTTAATTTTTTTTTGTCAATTACTAAAACTATAAATATTTTCTAATGGAGAGAGTATTAATTAGAAGTTCGATTAAATTCTACTAACTAATTAAAATTTTCTTTTTCTTTATTGACAAGATCGCATATGATCTCTCCAAAATTAGAAATTTAGAAACAAATCTTATTTGAAGCGGACAATATCGCATATATCTCTCCAAAATTAGAAATATATTTAGAAACAAATTAAATCTTATTTGAAACGGACAATATCTCATATATCTCTCCAAAATTCGAAATATAGAAACATGTCATATCTAAAACGATATATTCCTTTTTTAAGCAATCAATCTATCAAAAGAGTAAGCTTAATCAACAAGCAAAAAATCTTTAACTAATCGTCCCCTATATAAGCCAAATAGCTCCCGATTGCTCATAACCCTAATTCCCTATTTACTATACGTTTCTTGTACGTTGTCTCTCTCGTTGCAAATCTCTATCAAGCTCTCTCCTACGTTCTACGCGAATATGAAACCATCATCACCTGTTCACTTGCCAGAAGGCGTAGTTCATGAAATCCTCTCAAAACTCAACATCAAATCAATCGTCCGATTCAAATCCGCCTCCAAACCCTGGCTCTCCCTCCTTCAATCCCGTCCTTTCATCAATTCCCACACTCAATATCATCAAAACCTCCATAATGATCATGAGAATCAGAATGATCACCTCTTGTTCTCCGATGACCGCAACACGATCTATCGCCTTTCTCCCTCCTCCAACGAATCCACCGATCTGCTCGATCTTGGAGGGCTTCCTAAAGCGCTCTGCCACGTGGAAGAAGAAACGTCGGTTGAGCATGTTATGACGCCTGCTTTCTCCGTACTCGTCCCTTGAGCAACGGAGTCTTCTGCCTCATGGCTACAGGGATGACGAAGTCACCTCTGGCGGGTCTTAAAGGCTTTTGCAACGCTGCGTTTTGCAACCTCGCCACAAGGGACTTCAAGCTAACTCTTAGCCCTCTCCGCTGGAAAGTTGATCCCCGTTTGAAGGCGATTACTCAACATTACTACGGTTTTGGTAGCGTCGTTGATCACAAGTCTAACACCGTGGTTGACTACAAGATGGTTTCTATAGCCCAGATCCAATCTCTTGACTTTATTGACGCTAGAGTATACAGCCTACGAAGTGGTACCTGGAATCGTGTTGTCCGTCCTCCCAAGTTCGAGTTTCCTAGGATCACTCAAGATAAGGCTTTCTTACAACCGGCGTTCATCAATGGATCGTGTCATTGGATGGCTCGGACACCTAAGCATGGAGATGGAGATTATAATAACGTTGTCTTGCAATTTGATATGGCGGCTGAGGTTTTCGGGATAATACAAGGACCGCCTCATGAGTATTATAACCAAGGTCCTGATGATAGATCTTGGAGAGTTAACAGGGGCGTTTTCGTGCTCAACGATCGCCTTGCTGCTATTATTGTAGCCCATGATCTGAAAGAGGCTCGAGTGGATATCGATGTGTGGGTGATGATGGAATATGGAGTCGGAAAATCTTGGACCAAGATTCATTCATGTTTGATTGGTATTGGAGGCGACCTTAAGAGATTCCTGGGTTTGTCTTTCTCTAAGGAAACTAGTAAGGATGGTCATGGAATTAGTACTATTGAGAGGGTGTTCTTCCAACATCAATCACAATATGGTCAAATGAAGCTCATCTCTTGTGGGAGTTCCAATTACGAAGAACATTGTGAATTCGAGTGGTCTCGGGTTTGTTGGAATAGGCTTGGACTTTCAAACTATGCCGAGACACTCGAGCCTGTTGCCGTGTAACTCTAGGGCACAGATAGATAATTGAAATTGTGTTACGTTATAGTTGATTGTAAATTAGGAATATATGTATTTTGACAAAATTGATCAATATTTTATGAGTTTTTTTCCCTTAATGCAATTGTTTATGCTTCATTGAGGTTTTATAGCATTCCTCTCGTTTATTTTCTAACCAGGGGCGGCCAATTGTAGTTGAGGGCCCTGCTCTAAAGCTAATAAGGGCCCTAATTAAGAGCCAATTTATTCATTTCAAAAGACATATCTTATACTGTATAGCAAAAGTATAGAGCAATAAATGTACGTAAAAAGGCATATTCATTTTTTTTGGGGGGAAAAGGCATATTCATCTATGCAATTGGTAATGGGGTTTTGAGAAAAGAAAAGATTTGGGGATTTTAAACGCGTGAACTGTTTTGGAACTAGTTCCAAGACGAATTTGATCATGTATTATTATTTTATTTGAAGGTAGTATTGTTTTTCAAAATAACAGCAATATCATATATGGGCTATAAAGAGATATTAGGCCCTTCAGCTTTTGGGGGGCCTGTGCAGGTGCACAGCTTGCACCTGCCATGGGCCGCCCCTGTTTCTAACCATACATAGTCCTAGCTAATATGTATGTCGTTAGATGTCCATTAATATTTGTGCTTGTAACATCCAATATTGATCGAGAAAAGCATGTTTATTGGGTTTCCATCTATTTCACTTTTAGGGGTGGTTTGGTGAAAGTTGGTCTAATTTGAGGGTGGTTTATGGCATTAACTTTCCTGTTTGGTAAGGTGATAATGTTCATATTAGGTCGCGAGTTTTAATCTCCTCCCCCGTACGTTTTAATAATGTAGGTGCCTCTTATAAAGCAAAAAAAGAAAAGATTGTTTGATCTTATAGACCAAAAAAAGTATAACACACGTAAAAATTGATATTAGAAAAATAATTGACTAAGAATAATCTACCCTCCCTATTGTGAAGACTAAGAATAAGATCATCTCCTCTGTGTATCACTTCTATTCCCAAAAAATAATTGAGTTCTCCAAGGTCCTTAATACTTAAAAAGGGTGTGCAAAGCTTGGTTGAGATTAGCAATGACAGAGTAATATGATCGACCATGTGACAAGGATGCCATCAACATAAATGGCAACAATGGTCATGCTTGTCTCTATATGTTGGAAGAATAAGGGAGAATCATGTTTTGACTAAGAAAAATTCAAAATATCTAGTGTGATAGTCAGCTTGTGAAACCACTCTCAGGTGACTTGCTTAAGCACATATAAACTTTTCTTGAGCAAACAAACTTTGTTAGTTGGATTGTCAATCCCGGCCTCTAGCGTTTTCATATAAACCACTTCAACCAAATCATCATGCAAGAAAAACATTATTAACATCTAGGCTCCGTTCGGCAATGGGTAGTTGATGTAGTTGATTTGCGTTTATGGAGTTGATGAAGTTGATAGTAGTTGATATTTTGCAAAAAATATAAGGTTGGGGGAGGTACATTATGTAGTTGATATAATTGATTTGGGGGTAGTTGAAATTTTTTTGACATTGCCGAACGGAGCCCTAGTTGAAAATTTTTCCAATGTCCTCATAGCTAGTGGTCATTCTTACAACTAGAGAAAAGGTTTCTTCAAAATCTATGTAAGAATAATATTAGACTGAGGATTTATTATGGCTGGAGAAATCTCCATTAAATAGAAGTACAGAAGATCATATCCTTGGATACTAAGACACAATCATCTACAAAAGGATAGAAAAGATATGAGTATATCTTGCCTAAATAGAAAAGATAAGATTACATATATATTATCTAAATATCTCTAACATGCCCCCACAAGCTGGACGTCGGAATTGAAAGTCCAAGCTTGGAAACCAAAATCTGAAATCGTGGCAAAGCAAGTGGCTTGGTTAGAACATCAGCCAGTTGATCCTCTGTAGAAACGTAGGCAACTCGTAAGAAACCACTTTGAACAAGTTCCCTGACAAAGTGAAACGCCAACGCAATGTGCTTCATCTGTGAGTGAAACACCGGATTAGCATTAAGACTCTTAGCACCCATATTGTCACAATAAAGCACCGGTTGACGAGCAGACCGAGTGCCCAGCTCAGAAAGCAACGAGGAGATCCACACCATTTCAGCACATGAATCAGCCAAGGCCCGGTATTCAGCTTCGGTAGAAGAGCGTGCAACTGTCTTTTGCTTACGAGAACTCCATGAAATTGGAGTCGAGCCAAGATAAATCAAATATCCAGTAGTTGAGGTGAAATCATCCTTGTTCCCGACCCAATCAGCATCGGAATACCCATGAAGAGACAACGGAGAAGAACGATTAATAACAATGCCATGAGTTGCAGTACCTTTAAGATAACGCATGAGCCTCTTCAAAGCACTCCAATGAGTGGAAGTGGGGGAGTGCATAAATTGTGACAGTTTGTTCACGGAGAACCCAATATTAGGGCGAGTCAAGGACAGGTATTGCAAGCTGCCAACAAGAACTCGAAAATCAGTTGGCGAGTCAAGCACAGTGCCTGACGTTTTCTGCAGAGAGGAAGAGGCACACATGGGCGTAGACATAGCGTTGGAATCAACCATATTAGCCTTGTGAAGCAAATCAAGAATGTATTTATGTTGGTTGAGAAAAATTCCCTTGGAGTGAGAATGCACTTCAACACCAAGAAAATAGCTAAGATCACCCAAATCTTTTAAGGAGAATCTCATAGACAGCCGTAAAATCATATCTTCAAGAGCGGATTAGTTGCTACCAGCGATGATAATATCATCCACATAGACTAACAAGTAAATAACAGTAGAATGCCGACGGAACACAAACAGAGGCGAATCAGCTACAGAGTTAACAAAGCCAACCTGAAGTAAAAAATTCCGGAGTTCAGTGTACCATGCTCTTGGTGCTTGTTTGAGGCCATAGATGGCCTTTTTAAGCTTGAAAATATGGCTCGAGAACTGCTTGTCAACAAAACCGGGCGGTTGTTCCATGAAAACGTTTTCAGTCAACGTACCTTGCAAGAAGGCATTATTGACATCAATCTGCCTAAGTGACCAACCAGATTTAACAACAATTGTAAGCACCATTCGAACAGTGACTTGTTTGATAACCGGGCTGAAAGTTTCAGTGAAATCATAGCCGGGTCTCTGATGAAAACCCTTAGCAACAAGGCGATCTTTATATTTATCAAGAGAACCATCGGGTTTGTATTTGACCCGAAAAACCCATTTACATCCAACGATATTCACATTAGGATCCGGTGGAACCAAATCCCACGTTTTATTTTTGCAAAGGGCAGAATACTCTAACGCCATAGCATGGCGCCAATCAAGATCTTTGAGGGCTGTGTAATGGTATGAGGCTCTTTGTGAAGAGGGGTTTGAGCAGTGAGGTTAAGTTTTTGAATGGGCTTGTGAATGTTATTTTTGGACCAAGTAACAATCCCTGTAGGAAGGTCACGGGTTTGAGTGTTAGGGTTAGGGTTTTGAAGAATGGGTGTCGAAGATTCAGTTTGTGGGGACGGTGGTAAAGGTGTAGACGAGGACACAGCAGAGAGAGGACTAGGGTTAGAGAGTGCAGCAGGGGGCGATGCTTGAGGAGAAATCAATCGGGCTGGCGTAGGAGGATGAAGTGACGGATCGAGCATAGGCAAGGGTGGATTTTCAGGCGGAAGCGGCGGGGCTGGAGGTTGAAGCATAGGAATATTGATGGATGTCCATTCCTAGGCAACAACAGAAGTTGGAGCTTTAGAAGTGGACGTGTGCATGGTGTGAAAGGGATAAACATGCTCAACAAAATTAACATGTCTGGAGGTATAAACTTTTAATGTGATGGGATCAAGGCATAACTAAGCACTTTGAGACAAGGAGTAGCCTACAAAGACACATGGTTTGGGCTTGGGTTCGAGTTTATTGGTCGTGTAAGGGCGTAACCATTGAAAACACAAACAACCAAAACACTTAAGCTTGTGATAATTAGGGAGAACTTGAAAGAGTTTGTGAAAAGGAGACAAATTTTGAAGTGTGGGAGTAGGCATCCGATTAATGAGATAAACGGCCGTTTTGAAGGCAAAAGGCCAAAGAGCTGAGTAGTCGGGAGGCCCGAGTAGGACAAAAGAGAGAGCCCCGTCTCAACAATATGTCGATGACGACGCTCCGAATATCCATTGTGTTGAGGAGTGTGAGGTGGAGTAGTGAAGTGAGAGACACCACAAGAGGCAAAAAACTTAGGAGGAGCAATGTACTGGCCTCCGTTATCGGAATATAGTATTTTGATTTTGGATTTGAAGTAGTTTTCAACCAAAGCTTTGAATTGAATGAATGTATCTTTGGTGTCCGATTTTCTTTTTAAAGGATATAGCCAAATGTATTTAGTGAAATCGTCAACAAAAATAAGATAATATTTGTAACCATCATGAAATAAGATGGGAGAAGACCAAACATCCGAAAACACAACTTCAAGTGGAACTGAGGACGAGATTGAGGATTGATAGAATGGTAATTTGTGACTTTTATTGATTGAACAAGAAGTACAAGTATCAAAGTTTGAACTAGAACTTCCTAATTGAAAACTAGATTGCCTAAATTGTATAATATAAGATTACATATATATTATCTAAATATCTCTAACAATATAAACCATATTGTTGGGTGTATAATTTGGCACAAGCCTGATATTGTACCTCTCTACGGCACCATCTAACTTAAACATAATTTTGAACACCCGATGCAACCAATTGCTTTGTTACCTGCATGTAAATCTACAACAATCCATGTATTATTAGTTTTCAAAGCTTTTAACTCCTTATTAATGGCAATTTCTAGTTTGGGTCATTAGATCGAAGCTTGGGTAAAGATTTTGGGTTCTAAAATGGAATGAGTGAAGGTGTTGTTAAGGGCAATAGGAGCAAAAAAAAAAAAGAAACAACAAAAAACATCCATCAAGGGAAAATGGGAAGCAACATCAAAAAATAACTCACGTACGTAATCTTACAAGTAAAAGGGAGTATTATGTGGTCTAGTGGATCTTCTTGGTGGTGGTCGGGGGGGGGGGGGGGGGTTATAGGTTAATGTGTGGGATATGAATTTGGGGTTGTGAAATTTGAGGATGAAGATTCTGGAGATGGCGGGGGAGAGATCACATCATCTAAAGATGATGCTAAGTAATGAAGAGGGTCAAGAGTAGGTGGTAGAGCAATAGTTGGTGTGGTAAATGGATTAATGGATCGAGGAAATAAAACAGGAATATAATTGGAATCAATGTGTGGCAAAGGTAGTGAAGATGTCAGTTTGATATTGGGTAAATGAAGGGGAAACACAAGTTCATAAAACTAAACATCTCTAGAAATGGAAATTTTCTTAGTGGCAATGTCAAGAACTTTGTAACCCTTCACTCCATAAAGATTGTAACACTCTGATTGTTTATAAGGGATTGAGGTACTCCCCATGTTAACAAGAGCTATTCCTTTTCAAAGTTCAAGTGAGGACAAAGAACTCAGAAATTAAGCGAGCAATGACGAGAGTAGTATCAGGATGGGTGACCTCTTGGAATTCCTCGGGTTGGCATGAGATAGCGCTTCTAAGGCCTCAGGCCTTACAAATGGTATCAAAGCCGACTCTAGGTTACAAGTTGGCTTGGCACACTGGGCGGTCACTCGACCTAGAGGGCAGTGCTTGGGCCTTGATGAGGATGTCAAGTGTTTAAGTGAGCGAGATTGTAACACACCAATGGTTTATAAATGCTCCTCATGTCAAAAAGAGCTCTTCATTTTCAGAGTTCAAGTGAGTATAAAGAACTCAGAAGTTAAGCGTGCAAGAGTGAGAGTAGTACCAAGAAGGATGACCTCCTAGAAAGTACTCGGGTTGGAATGGAATAACGCTTCTAAGGCCTTGGGCCTTACAAGAATGGCCAAGAAATATACATGGTGTACTCTTGAAATCAAACTAGCTTGGTTCTAGTTCTTTTGAGAGTAGAAACAAAACGCAAGCAACCAAAGGGTTTCAAATAAGAACAACTTGGCCATAGAGCTTTTCATTGGGGTTAAAAAAATTAAGATTGGCTAAAGAAAATTAGTTTATCAAGTAAGTGACAGTAATGATGCATTCTCCCCAATAAGGATCAATGGGATTGTATTAAAGCAAGAGAGCCATGGCTGTCTCCAAGAGATATTTATGTTTTCTTTGTACTACCCCATTTTGTTGTAGTGTATCCACACATGAAGTTTAATAGGAAATCCATGTGTATGAGAAAAATTGTTTGGAATCTAATAGTTTTGACTAAGGAATCAAACTGTTTTTCTATGAAGGTTATGAAGATTTTTAGAACGGGAAAAACATTGGTTATGAGGTAAGAGATGAACCCAAGTTGTTCTAGTAAAATCATCCATAGTTGAGAGAAAGAAAGTGAAACCATTGAAAGGTTTTAGTTTTGTAGGGTCCCCAAGTATTAGTATGCCAAAGTTGGAACGGATAAGTGAATTGAATGCTACTAATTGGAAAAGAAGATTTGTGTTGTCTTACTTTAGGGAAAATAGTGCAATTTTGATGTTGCTTAACATTCAAAACATCCTTGAAACAAGGAATCAAAAGGTACATGACCAAGTCTCAAATGAAGTAATTGAAGTGTCACAACACTCTGGGAATGACCCAAAAATAAGTTATCTGTGACTTTATTACAACGGGAAGAATCAAAATTATGTGAGATAGATGGCTGAGGCTTGGATTTTTTGGTTGACCACTGGTTCGGCAGAATTTCATCTTGGCTACGTTTAGTTCGACCCGAGTCATACACCTAGTTTTGGCGGGTGTAACACCCCGTCTTGACGTCGGGGCGTTACTCGGTGGTTGACCCTCTCGGGTACTACCAGAACTAGTTTGACAACTAAACATCTGGACCTTGCAACTCGGGCACGACGAGAAATTGAATTTAAATCATCCAACTATCTTTTATTAAAACATATCTGTAAAATGTCATGCAAGAGGTCCCAACCACTGAAACAAACCATAAACAACTTGACAACCCACATAAATCGACAAAAAGAGAAAGCTTCCAAAAACCGTAACTAAGACTAAACCAGAACACCCAAACCACTCTAGCGCCTAATGACACGTGCGACAACGATCCGCTGCAGCATCTGGCCTAGGCTTCAACACGGGACCTGTATGAATACCTGGAACTGAAAAATAAGTCCCCAAGGGGTTAGCTATTATCCTAGGCAAGCTAGATAACAAGCGGCAAAGGTAAGACGTTTGAAAAACAACAATTAGCCAACAACATAACCTTTAACAAGTGAATTGAACACAATAGAATAGGTCAACACACATTTCCACAACCTAGAGAATATGTGAAAGGAAAGGCAACGAGACATACCATAATCAAACTAACAAACATAAAAGTAAAGCATTTGTAATAATAACCAACACTTCGACATTCAACAAATAAAGGGAGATACAACGAGCAAACAATTCATCAAGCGTAGCAAGAATTCACAAAGTCGAAAACCAACTAAGTAATCACACACACGCACACAACAAAACCATTCTCAATCATATTGGGAAATGTCATTCTCCCTTCCACCACCGCATTCCCATCTACAACGCTAACTCCCTGTGCCCGAGTGCAGAGGCAGGCCCTCCCACTTTCCACATACGTCATCCTTCCAACCCCTGGTCAAGCCTCCACTGGAGCACTTGCCAAAAACAAACAATCAATTTTTATTTTTAAAGGGGCCCGACCGACACACGACCATGGCTAGACGCCTCTTCGCCACCGACAATCGTCGCACATGATCGTGCCGGTTACGCTGCCAGCACAGAGAAAGCGATAGTATTTCTTTTACGAGAAAACGTTTGAAATGGAAAGCGCATCACCTCATGCATGAAAACATGGAAAACATACGTTCGGGACTAACTCCCAAAACCAATCTCACAATCACGGCATGAAATCTAACAAGACTAGAATAAAGCCGAGCAAGTCGAGAACGACTTACCTCGAAGGCGATCCTCGAATGAAGTAAGAAACGCGACGATACTAGAGACCTACGAATCATAACATTCACGGTTAACCGACTAACCGAGAGGAGCAACTTTCGAGTCTAAATAAGCATAACTATAGTAGCCTCTTCAAGTTATGAACCACCATAAATCCATGGTATCCAAATGAGTGTGGTTTGAAACGATTCTACTATATTTTTTTTTCATCAATATTAAAGCAACAAGCTTAAGGACCAACGTCAGCGACTTTCCTACATACTAAGATTTCCAAAACATACATTCAAAACAAAACCTCCCGAACCAAGGAGGACAAGTCCGAACCCAAACGAGTACTACCATGCAATAAAAGGTCGAGACTAACATACAACTTATTCAAAAACCTTAACTACTACTCACATTCTAGAAAGGATCAATCCAAACGAGTTCAAACTCCCAAAGGATTTCATTCACATAACACACAAACACAAATATCTCAAACGAGGGTTACTCAACCTAATTCTCGGGCCGAATTACAAATTTTAGTTCATGTCATCAAAAGGACATAATTAGTCTTCTACACCATTCAAACAAAAACCAATACACCCATCCAAACTCATTCAAATAATCTTATTCTCAAAATTCAACCAAACTATTTCCATAAAAGAATCGAACTCATTTATACCATATAAACCAAAATCTTAAACAATAATTCAATGAAGTACCTAAACCGAAACTGGTGCAAAACCCCATTTGACAAATTAGAACACGAGATATATGTATAAGCATTAATTATTGTCACAAGGCACCACAATACACTCGGTTTGATTGATCGGGTCAGGCTAACAATTCATTCAATTGTTCGGTCACACCCGTGGATTACAATGCAGAAAAAGAAATCAACTCACTCAACACAACCACGTAAACAAAATTACAAGTCAAACAATTGAAACCAAGGATCTTCACAAAAGATGCAAGAGATATCCGACCTTACAAGGATCGAATTCGACAGCTCTTCGCCTAACAGTGACTCTTCGCGAATCGAAGTGCGCTGGAACAAGATCTAAGGTGGCTTCGAGATCTACGACGGCCTTGTGGTTCGAGGTCGGGTCGCCGGTGGGCAGAGGCGAACAACAACAAATCCCAAACGACTCGATCGACGGCGATCTCGACCCAAAACGCTCAGGACCTGTCCCGAGGAACCACAATTCAGAAGGGATACGAAGAAAGAAGAGGGAGAGAATGAGACAGAGGAAGTGGATGGCCTGAGGCCTTACCGGCGTCGGTGACGTGAGAGGGTCGGCGAAAGGTGGGCAGACGCACCGAGTTCATGATGGTCTCGGCGGCGGTACCCTAACACAGAGGAGGCACGCAACTAGGGCGAAGGTGACGACAATGGTTCGACGAGGTTGTTCCTTGGCTGAGCTTCCCGGATCCGTGACAAGCAGCGATGCAAAAGGGCGACGAGATGAGGGCGGAACGCAACGCAACTTTGGATTCGAGTTGGTGGTGTGACTGAAAACCACAGCTAGCTTGCAATACCAAGAAGAGAAGGAGGAAAAACGAGAGAGAAGGGCGTGGAGTGGCTGGCGGCGAACTGGGCTGGTTCAAACGAGGTGTCGTTCTCATCTTGCTGTGCGGCGCCTCAGACAAAAGAAAGAGGGAGAGGGGAATAAACTAGGGCAAGGGTAGTTTAGGAAAGGAGGAGTAGAATGGGTTGGGTCTTTCATTTTCGGGCTTTATGGCCCAAAACAAAGAAAGGTAATAGATTTTGAATAAAAGATGTAGGATTGTTTACGAAATTAGATTATCTAGTCCGCAATCGAAAAACTGGGTCTTACAGCGGGTGAGTCTCCTAAAGAAAAGTTTTTACATTCACCGGAGTTTAATTCCACACCTCGTGAATGTGAGACAGGTCGCTTACCACCTGAGTCAACTTCCTTTGGTAGTGGGCTTCAGCTAGTCCGGTGGGATTGGATCAATACTACTCGTGTAATATATCTTTTTGCACCTTTTTTTTGTGTGTGGGATTTTGGGGAGTGAACAAGAGTTCTAAGAAGGCCGAATTCCTAACAATATTATGAACCTCTGAATCGGATCATATACCATGTTGTGCCAGGCAAATTTTTTTAACGCACGTTACTTAAATGTCTATACATATCACAAGGCGTTAGTATGTTTGGAACCCTAAATTTTTAACGTGACGACAAGCTAAGAGCCAAATTAATAGCAAGATTTCGACAATGTACTACGTATTTCATTTCACTCTTGAATCATGAGAAATGATATGAGTCGATGAATCATACGTACGTGGTCGGACATTTATAAATGAACCAGTTACATAGTACAAAACAATAATTTTGATCATGCATGTACGTCTAGGCAGCTGCACAATTATTAGTGTATACAAAATTTACCCGGTAATTATGATAGAGGGGTGATATATATAGATATATGTACTAAAATAATGAACTTCCTCTTAAGATCTTCGATATTCTTCTGTACGCGCAAGTGCAATTGACTTAGCCTTCCTTATTCCTTAATTTTCATGTGCACCAACCCCTTAGAACTTGACGTTGCTCTTCAAGTAGGAAACTACTTCTTGCTGACAAATTTCAACAACACAAACGTACAGATTAATTCAAATCCCAGCGGGAATAATAGATATTTTGGGGAAAATAAAACGAATTATATCTTGAACTTTGCAATTATATATGACAGGTGAAATAAAGTTTAAATTATGACAATTGTGATTTTTGAAACAAACTAGCTAGAATAATATTGAATTGAAGGAGAACTTACAAGTACACAAAGGATGATGCAAGCAGCAGCGCCGGGGAACAAGGCATACCAAAAGTTTAAGTGGTGCAATTTTGCTCCATCTATGAATAGCAAGGGTAAACTTGCAGCTGCACACATGAAAAGCGCACGTACCCAAAAAGTCACGTTTGATGTTCGCACAAGTAATACTAAGAGAAAGGTGTACATGTATGATGTATGTACAAGTATATATACGGACCTGGTGGATGAGTGGATTGAGTAGAGGCCATGAAGGCGATGGAGGCGGCGAGGCCAACACTCCTGGCGAGCCAGCCTGGGCCGAGAATGGAAAATGCAAGCACACCAATGGCTGCGCATCCAATCTGAGCCATAAACATGTTGTACTTCTGCATTATTCACATAAACATGTGCATTAGCATGATTTGTACAAATTTTCACATGGGAAGGGATTGAATGATTGATAATATATGTAGATGACTTATGTCGGAAATTAGTTTACAATAATGACTGGTTGAGTACAAAGTGACCAAGATAATTAAATGGTGATTTTTCCATAGTTTACCCAGAATTTTAGAAAGAAATAATACTATGTAGGGAGACGATAGATAGTTAAAGGAAGAAAATTGAATTTCACAAGTATGTATCAAGTTTCCTTGAATGTTTGAATCAAAATTAAAACTAGGGAAAACACTAATCACTTGGTTTTTGCGGAGACACTAATCACATGATTAACAAAAGAATTCAAATACTGTATTGCCACATGAATTAAATACATTTAGATAGACATGTTCTCACGATATATCATGAATCATAGGAATCCTAAATACTCCCCTTATATAATATAGGTCCTAGGTCACAACACTAATAATACAACTAAGATATAGTAACTATTGTCAGGATTTAGGACTCTTCCTCTCGAAAAACAAACTGATAAGAATCCTATTGAAGTTAGTTAATTTTCAACAACTTGACGAGGTGTATAATATAATACTAGATGGATTATAAAAAACATCAAGTACTAGCCAGACATTGTCAACACGTTATTTATGTTGTACTCTAAGACTATGTACATCATATATACTTCTCATAAAGAGTTTTTTTTTAAAAAAATTTTAATTAGACGGTGGCATCAACAACTCAAATTGAACAAGTCTTAGTGCTTGTACCCAATCTCTCTTAAAGTTTAATTAGGAAGAAGATGACTAAACTCAGAAAATAAAAAAAAATACATAAATATAGTTATGTGTGTACGGAGTATAATATAATTTTCATGGAAGATAAAAAAAATCGTTAGAACACTTCTCAACAAACATAACTTAACAATAAACACCCAAATAAACGTATAGAGTCACACATGCATGTGAACATAACACTAATCAAAAAGAGTGATGTAGCACACAAAAATGACAAAATAGTTATATAGATGTATATTGCAGGAAAATAAACAAAGAACATAATTTTGATATATTTTTTTCTTTGGTCAAAGGACATAACTTTGATATTTAATGCTTAATTTTGTGGTCATTGAATAAAATAAGAGGAAGAGAAAGAAAAATAGCAAAATAAAGTACCTTGGCGGCAGGGGAAGACGGAGTAAGAAACAGGACAGCACAAACGGCGCCAAGTGGAGCAATCGTCATCGACACCCCTTTTTGTAGCAGCACTTGATCTATCTTTCCCATCATCGCCATCGCCGCAAACGACCCTATACGTTTATTTCATTTCCTTTAATTTTATTCTGTTAAAACAATCGTTAAAAAGGAAAAGGATTATAGAAAAAAAAATGATTATTATACCAAGGGAAGGCCAAACGACGTCGCTCAGAGAAGGGGGTTTGGCGGCCTTATCAGGCAGCCAGCTGTCCCACGCCGCGTCGCTGGAGGCCGACGCTGACACGACTACGGATCCAGCCGCGCTCCGGCGCCTTGTGAGAAGCGAATTAGCATTGTGTCTAAACGACGTCGTTTGTTTGAGCATTGGATTGAAACGAAGCGCAGCGGAAGACGGGGGAAATCGAGCGGCGGCTTTGAGGGGCGCTGCTAGAAGGGCGGCTGATCGGGGGCCTTGCAGGATTTGGCTCCCCATCGCTCACCTCTGATTTCTGCAATCTATCTCTATTGCAGGTGTTTAATTGGACGGGGGTTTTTGTGAGGTGGATTGAATTGGCCAATGAGATTGGAGGAAGGCGAGACAAAAAAAGGAGTGGCAGAGATCGACAGTCGATCTTTTTTTTTATATTCAGGTAACATAATCAGCGGGGCTTTTGGAAAGGTCCAAGGGTCAAAAGTCAGGTCTTTAAAGTGGCTTTGCGATCACTTCTAACGTCCACGGTCCATCCACTAAGCCCTACTTTTTATTTTTTATTTTTTTGAATGACAAAGAATCCATTTTAGTGACGGATTTCGGGTTATCCTAATAAGGATCACAGTCTAAATAAGTCGGCTCATATCTTCGGATATTTGATTGGACAATGAAGTTTGTAAGAATAGTACTACGAGGTCATTGTTTCGAATTTCATGAACGTCATTTTCTCTTTTAATTAGAAGAATATTCGTGACGACCCGATAATCATTTTATAATGAATATAAAGATGGTCATATTGATTTTTCATCAACATAAAAAGGTAATATAGCGGACATGAATTCAAAGCTAGGACCTTTTAATATTCGTCTAACGCTTACCATTAAGTCGTCCTTATTTTTTATTTAGTTATAGTTATATGTATAATATAATGTTACACACTCATCATGGCAAAACAAAAACAATGTATTCATGCATACCATATTACCATGTGTATGGCTGCGCATTTTCCTCTAAACTCTTCCACTCTTTCCTTCCATTTTTATTTTTAAAATTACCTCTAGATCGAATATTCTACAACAATACTATATTCTGTTTGGCTTAGCAATATATATTTGTATAATTAATTAATTTCAGATAACAAACTTGCTACATGAATTAATGCGGTACTTACTACTGTATCTGATAAAGTCATAAATCAAAATATTTTAGGTTTAAATTTTGAGTATCACTTAGGAATTAGGATCCCCTTCAACCAAAAGTACTAATCTCAATCAATATAAGTCTGATTTAAATATTAGTAGATCTTTGCATATATATTAATGAAGTCTGAACAACATAATTACTCAAAATTTGTCGAGTAATCATTCACTCCGTAACTCTAAATTAATATGACACAAATAATTGAGGAGTACTCAAACTTCGTAGAAATCCAAATCCAAATGTGATCTACCCAGCTGTACGTGTGAATGTGTGATTGAAAAATATAGGATAATGATTCTTTTTTGTTGTCGAGTAATCCAAATGTGATTCTTTTTCGTACATGGCATTTATGTATGACATTGTTTTGCTTGAAACTAAGAAATTCTTCTACGGAGAATCTCCAAATGGCCATCAGCTCCATCAGTAGCAAACTGGCCCGTCTGGCCGACATCCAAATGTGATTCTTTTTTGTACATGGCATTTATGTATGACATTGTACGTTTTGCTACCTCTATACCTTGTTCTTGAAAACAACCTTGTTCTTGAGTTTTCAAGTTGTTTTCTCTGTTTTTGATGTTTGGGTTTTACTTTCCTGGATCTGTGTAGCCGTTCTTATAATCTTCTTCGAAAACTTAGTGGATATTGGGCTGGTCTCTCCGAAGTGAGACTCCAGGACGTAGGATCTTTGATCTGAACCAGGTCACCAAACTTGTTGTGTTCTCTCGCTTTTACAGTTCCTTCAAATTTCTCGTTCTTGCTTTATACTTGCGAGTTTGGATTCTTAGGGTTGCGAGTTTTACAACCAAACTTTGCATCGCCTCCAAGTGGAACAAGCGCTCGTCTAACACCACGTCATGGCTCGCAGCCCTGTGCATTGGCTCGATCTGATTTGAGGTGTGTTTTTGAGTTTTGTGCTCTCTTGGATTGCTTGGTTACTTTTTGTTGCTAACATTTTTTTTTTATCCCCTTTGTGATGTGTAGCAACTAGCTAAACTCTAGCTTTGCTAGCTCTGTATATTATGGGCGTTGCCCCTATATAATTTCACCAGTTAACCCTTGAAAAAAAAATTCTTCTACGGAGTATATGTTATATATGCATTGACTCACATAGGAGGACCAGTAAGAAAAGTTCATCTAAACGTATGATGAGAATTGATACGCAACTTTCATTCATCTATCTCCTCTGATAGATCGGTCAAATATTATACGATCGGTAGTTAAAATCGTTCACGCGGTACAACAACAAATATCATGGAGTAATTAAATGATTTACAAAATATTAATCATAAAATTATATATTTGGGGTATATGGTCATACTTCATATATGGCAAGATTTTTTTTGATTGAGGATTTATTAAATCTTTTCTTATAGAGTTTATTTTTTCAAACCAAGGGTTTTGTTTTGATTTGTTTTGGTAGAAGAAGTAAGACAGTCAAAATATTATTAGGGCTTGTTTTCAAAATACGTAGTTTTCTTCTATTTCTTAGGACATGAAACCAAAAAAAACCTAACTATATATTAATGTAAAAGAAACAATATTACAATATTGTAATCGAATTTTTCTATTACAAGTTATGCAATGAGAAAAAAGATGCCATATATATCTATGAACAAAAAACCTAGCTAGGGACATAAGAAACTACTGATTTGAAAGATCATAACAATCTTCATGATCGATAACTAAGATAGAATAAGCAAACGCTCTTCTTGATCGATCTTCGTCTCGGATGAACGTACGGTGTTACGTGGACCGTTGTTCAACAATCTTCTTCTTCGAACATCTCATATCGACAAAGTGGACAAACGAAGTTGTTGTCAAGCCACCTCTTCAGGCAACTCTCGTGGAAAACATGGTTGCAAGGCATCGTAAGCGACTCGCAAAGCTTCTCGATGTCATCCATGCAAATCATGCACTCGTGTTCGGACTCGCCCCAAATCCTCTCTAACTCCTCATCGCACTCTTGCCCACGTCTCACCGCGTATAGCCCAATCAACGAGTCAAGTGTAGCGCGCCTCACCTTGGGCCCCGCCTCCTCGAATGACTCCGCGATCGCCCTATCGATGGCACATGGCCCTATGTGGATGTGGACGACGTAGACAGTGTCGTCGTCGTTGTTGGAACAGTGTTAAGGAACTAACACTGGAACAATGGTTTCTCCATTCGAGCAATCGAAGTTTTGATAATGACAAACAAATGGAACTAATTCCCTGTACAAAGTGATCTCAGGAAAGATAGCAAGCTTACAGGAAAAGCAAAGGGAAACGTTCCCTGTTAAGCCACCTATGTACGTGGCAAGTAATTTAAAGGACAAGAAAGACATTTCACTATTGTCTTGGGCGGCAAGCCAAAGCTCCGAATGAATAGAGATGAAGAAGGGTACGCTAGTCTTTTTGAATAGTATCGTACTCCCCAAGACAAGAAGGGCAAAGACGTCAGAATTAAAGATGGAAACCCTATAAATAGCATGCGACGCCGCTAGGTCTAATGGAGCTCTTGCACACAAGGAAATCAGATCTTCAAAAGGAAAGAAAGAGATCGAGAGCCCGAGTTAATTCAGTGAAGAAATCAATCCAGAAATTCAAGGAAGGAAGTATTAAGTGATGAAGACTGCGTGAAGATCTTCATCAGCTTGAAGAAGGTGGTTCTTGTGCTAAAGGGAACTGCACAAGAACGTGTAAGGTTCACTCTCTATATTCATTTGTGTTTAGATCTAGGAACTACTATGTCTTAGTCGTTAGTATTGTTTGTGAGTGGGATTGCAAACAATAGAGAAGTTCAACTTTGTATTGTGGAACCTAAGATATATCAATAAGAATATAGTGCGTGTTCAAAATCCTCCAAGGGAGGTAAAGGTTTACTCTTTAGCTAGTTGGCTAAAGAGGTTCCTCTATAAGGAACTGTGTCCCTATCTTAAATTCCTGTTTAGTTTTGTTCTATATTATTCCGCTGCGCAAGGGAACTGTCACTGGAACAGTTCCCGACTTTCTTGACTAACAACGATCCTACAATTGGTATCAGAGCTTGGCTCTAGATTTTCTGTGAAAACTCGCAGGATGTCTACAGGAATGTCTTCAGAACTCAATGTCGTTGGACATGGAAGCGACAAACCACCAAGATTGATAGAAGACCGTTTTGAGCGATGGCAAGGGTTGATGAAGGATTGGATGCGAAGCCATGATTATCAGGCATGGGCTGTGATCGAGAGAGGGAACTTCACCATCAATCCGGAGATTGAGAATGATCTCACAAAATGGGGACCGAATGAGTGGAAATGCATGGAAGCTAACTGCAAGGCAAAGATGTACCTCAACTACTCCATGAGTGAGATCGATTCAGCCAAGGTGGGAAATCTAAAAACTGCCAAGGAGATGTGGGCTGCAATTGAACAAATGCACATGGGAAGCTCAGATCTTAAGGAAGATCATCAAATGGATGTTCGACAGGAGTTCTACAACTTTAGAATGGAACCTGGAGAGACTGTTTCATCATATCAGTTCCGCTTCCAGGGACTAGTGACTAAGCTTGAGAACTTGGGAATCTCAGATAGAGAAGTCACTGAACGAATCAAAGTCAAAAAGGTGATAGATGGTCTCACTGGTGAATAGACTCATGATCGAACAACCTTCAGAGAAAATACATCCAACAGGAACCTCATGCTTCATGAGATTTTTGGAAAACTGAAATCCTATGAGAGTAGGAGGAACTCCGATAAAGCACAAGACAAACCTGAAAAGGGAATTGCGCTCAAACTGGAGAAGGTACTCAAATCTGTTCAGGAACAGTGTGAAGAATCCGAAGATGAAGAAGAGGATGACATAGTGCTCATCACAAAGGCACTACGTAACCTCTACAAGAAGGGAAAGTTCCGAAAGAACTATGGAGGGAATAGTTACTCACGAGACTACAACAAGTCAGGAGACAAAGATACAAAGGACATCACGTGTTTCAAGTGCTTCAAGAAGGGTCACTATGCCAAGGCTTGTCCTCTGGAAAATGAAGAGAACAAGTCTGGGAACAAAGCTTACATAGCAACATGGGATGACTCAGACGATGATGATCCAGAGTCTTGGGCTACACCAAACATGTGTGCTATGGCAATCAAGGGAGACCCAAAGGAACCTCAAGAGGATGTGAGTATTCTATCTCTAACTAGTTGCTTTGATAAATACTCTAAATCTGATCTCATTTGTATACTCTCTAAACTTGTTAAAGACAATATGAAGTTACAAAAAGATATGAGTGAAATTGAAGGACACTGTCTTAAACTTGAAAATAATGCCTCTGAAAGGGAACTTGACTCTACTATGACTACTAAAAATAAGCTTATCTCTACTCTTGCCATTGTCACTTCAGAAAAGGAGACTCTTAGTAAGAAACTAGAGATCACAGAGGGAAAGAAAGTAGTAGAGACTTCTAAGGTCACATTTGTCCCTTCTAGACATGGTATAGGATACTCTGAAATAGACTCTGGAAATGATCAAAAAACTCTCACTCTAAGGGAACTAAGTGAGAGTAGAGCTCTAGAGTTGCAAACTGAAAAAATTAAGAACTCTCACCTAGAAGAGAAGATCAGGGTTCTAGAGAGTAGAACAACTATAGGAAAAAAGGACTACTATACTGGGAACAACTCTCACAAAATATATGTCAAGATAGCTAAGGGAAATGGTTCCAGAGGACCAAATAAGAAAATAGTTGAAAGAAATAGGATTCAGAAACCACATCCTAAGTATTATCTAGGAGAATACTACAAAACTTGCTGGACATGTGGAGGTCATGGTCATTACAAGGAACAATGTCCTAAAGTTAGTCAGTCAAAAAGGTTCTCAAATGAAAGCAACAACAGGATATCTCACTCAAAATCCTACAGGAATTATCATTCAATTGATGTTAACATTGCAGATTATGTTGATTACTATCCCTGTAAGGAACCAGGCAAGGGACACCTTGCCTGGGTAACCAAACATTGACTCTTTTGCAGGTGAAAGCGGGGGGGGGGGGGGGAACTGTATGTGGTTTATAGACAGTGCTTGCTCCAACCACATGACAGGAAACAGGAACCACCTAACCTCGCTTAACACCCAAGTTGAAGGGGGAAATGTTTCCTTCGGCAACAAAAACAAAGGGGCAATACAAGGCTCAGGGGAAGTAAAGCTCAACAAATCAATCAAAGTCAACAATGTAAATCTTGTGGCAAATCTTGGATACAATCTACTGTGTGTAGCACAACTCTGTGATCGAGGGAACAACATAGTTACATTTGATTCAAATGAATGTCTTGTTGTGAACAAAGAGACTAACAAAGTTATTCTTAGAGGGAAACGATTCAACAATGTTTACATTGTTGATCAAGATTTTCAACCTCCAAGAAAGCTATGTCTCACAGTCTCTACAAATGACACCGATCTCTGGCATAGACGTCTTGGTCATGCAGGTCTAAATCTCATCCAGAAGTTTTTCATGCAAGATCTTGTGGTAGGCTTACCAAGGATAAATCCAGAATTAGCAAAACTGTGTGATGCATGTGCCAGAGGGAAACAAACTCGAAGTTCCTTCAAGCCAAAGAAGAATGTTAGCACCTCCAAACCCTTGGAAATGCTACACATGGATCTATGTGGACCAATGGACACATGTAGCTATGAAGGAAGCAGGTATATGTTTGTTATAATAGATGATTATTCACGTTTCACTTGGATTATTTTCATGTCTTCCAAAGGAACAGTGTTTAAAGAGTTTGAAGTGTTCATCAAGAAGACAGAAGTCAGTCTGGGAACTAAGCTGAAGTCCATACGCTCAGACCATGTAACAGAATTTGACAACTTAGCTTTTGTCAACTTTTGCAATGAGAATGGAGTCTCTCACAACTTTTCTGCACCAAGAACTCCACAACAAAATGGAGTTGTTGAAAGGAAGAATCGCACTCTGGAAAATATGGCTCGAGCCATGATGCTAGAGAGTGGAGTTCCATCCAATTTCTGGGCAGAAGCCATTTCAACTTCGGTTTATATCCTTAACAGGGCTATGATTCGACCTTTATTGCTTAAAACTTCCTATGAACTAATCAAAGGTCGAAAGCCAAACATTTCCCATCTCAGAGTTTTTGGTTGCAGGTGTTATATCCATAACAATGGGAAGGATGCTCTTGGAAAGTTTGATCCAAGAAGCGATGAAGGAATTTTCACTAGATACTCTCTTCATAGCAAAGCATATCGAGTCTACAACAAACGAACCAGGAAGTTTGAAGAAAGTATTCATGTCATCTTTGATGAAGAGCCTATCCATCATGGATCCTCATCCAAAAATCCATTCTCCCGTACGGTCATGAAACCATTCACTATCCCAGGAGAACCAGCAAGGGAACTGATAGACGAGGATGGTAATCCAAGGCCTCGAAGAGATGACTCTGAGTACATCAATGGAAGTGAATCTCACCTACAAGATCCAAACGTTGAAGATGATCATGAAGGGAATGACACCATGGAACATTTTGATGATCCTTCAACTCACTTTCCTGAAGAAGAGGACCCTCCACCAGTAACAGTTGAAGCATCAACTTCTGAGAACAATCAAACTAATGTGGTTCCACCAGACATATCAGAAGATAGTTCCAGTGCTCAGGAGGAAATTCCAGGATCAAATCAACCTTAACCAAGGAACTACCATAGAGAAAAGATCATCCTCTTGACAACATCCTCACACCTCTGGAACAGGGAGTACAAACTCGCTCATCTCTCCATAACTTTTGTGCATTTAATGCCTTCGTTTCTCTTGTTGAACCCAAAAACATACAGGAAGCTCTCAAAGATCCAGATTGGATTCAAGCAATGCAGGATGAGCTCCATCAGTTTGAAAGACACAAGGTGTGGAAGCTAGTTCCAAGACCATCAGACAAAAATGTCATTGGAACTAGATGGGTCTTTCGCAACAAACTGGATGAGTCAGGAAACGTTTCCCGAAACAAAGCCAGACTAGTGGCTCAAGGTTATAATCAAGAGGAGGGAATCGACTATGAGGAAACGTTTGCACCAGTTGCCAAAATTGAAGCAATACGATTACTCATTGCCTTTGCTACATACAAAGGGTTCAAGCTGTTCCAAATGGATGTCAAAACAGCCTTTCTCAATGGCTATCTACAAGAAGAAGTTTATGTGAAGCAACCTCCTGGATTTGAAGATGACAACAAACCTGATCATGTCTACTTTCTTGAAAGAGCTCTCTATGGTCTCAAACAAGCACCTCAAGCCTGGTATGATAGATTTGCTTCATTTCTATTATCCAAAGGCTATCAAAGAGGATCCATTGACAATACACTATTCTTGAAGAAAGAATCAGGTGACATTTTAATTGTGCAAGTCTATGTTGATGATATAGTTTTTGGTTCCACTAACCCTGTGCTTACAGAAAAATTTGAGAAACAAATGAGTAGTGAGTTCGAGATGAGTATGGTAGGGGAACTCAATTTCTTTCTAGGTCTTCAAATCTCTCAAACAAAAGATGGAACCAAGATTCATCAACAAAAATACATCAGGGAAATGCTATCCAAATATGGGATGGACACTGCAAAGCCAATCAACACTCCAATCTCACCTAGCACACGCCTCGATGCCGATGAGAATGGAACCAGTGTCAATCAAAAACTCTTTTGAGGAATGATTGGTTCCCTTCTCTATCTTACTGCTAGTAGACCGGACATCATGTTCGCTGTCTGTCTCTGTGCACGGTTCCAAGCAAATCCTAAGGAATCACATCTGAAGGAAGTCAAAAGGATCTTTCGCTATCTCAAAGGGAGAGATAATCTTTGCTTGTGGTACCCTAGGAACAGTTCCTTTGAACTTGTTTCCTTCACAGATGCTGATTTTGCAGGACATCTGGTTGATCGAAAAAGCACATCAGGCATGGCACAGTTCCTAGGAGACTGTCTAGTATCATGGGGATCCAAGAAGCAATCCTCTGTGGCACTTTCCACTACTGAAGCTGAATACATTGTCGCAGCTGCTTGCTGTTCTCAAGTCCTATGGCTCAAGTATCAACTCAAAGACTATGGTATGTCTCTTGGAACTGTTCCTATTAAATGTGATAGTACTAGTGCAATAAATATCTCAAAAAACCTAGTGCATCACTCTAGGACAAAGCACATAGAGGTTAGGCACCATTTCCTGCGTGATCACGTAGAGAAAGGTTCCATTGAGATGGTTCACTGCAGGACAGATGAACAAGTTGCTGACATTTTCACCAAAGCTTTGGATAAACAACCCTTTGAGCATCTTCGTATGCTCTTAGGGATGATTCTCTTACATTAAAAAAGTCCCGGTCCATCTTTTCCCTCCATGATTGATTAGTTAAATATCAGTATAGCTAGGGAACTGCATGGTCTAGCAACTTTCATTTTCAATAATTGCAAACTTGCATGAAACATGTTTATAACTAGGTATGGGAATTGATTCCTTAAGAGCACTTTGTTTATTTTTGGCCCAAAATGATCAACCTAATCTTATCTATCCCTCACTAAAAGCCGAAAGGATGGTTGATCATAAGACTTGTCCCTCAAAGCCCATCCAGGTAAACGTTTCCTATGAACCTAAATAAATAAACCCTTTTTTACGGGATTCAATTACCTGGATGACAACATCACTTGTTAACCTACCCATATTTAGTTTGGATATTTCTCTCAATCTTTTCACAAAAATCCTTTACATATCCAAACACGGCCTTGTCTTACTTGTTCATGGAAAGAGGAGTTAGAAAGGAAAGGAACCGCTTCAAATTACAAAGGAACTACAAGGATGTTTGAAATTCAAATGCGTCTCTCAGATGTATTATTGGAAAGAGAAAGGACATTGAAAACTGGTCTATGAAGCGACAGGCTGTAGAAAGGGAAATGTGAATCAGAACCGTTCATCTCTCTACCCGTGCTTATCCGTTGCCACGTCATGACTGTTGAGTAGGAAAGAATCTTTGAATGGAGAATAACAAATCCTTTTCGTTCTCATTGGAGTAACTAAATGAGAGTTTCAAGGAAAGACTGGTAACCTCTCTCACCCTTTCAACTTCTTTTCCTTTTACTACTTAATCCATTCCCATTCTTTTCTTTTCTCTTCATCGTCTTCCTCCGTCTTCTCTTCCAAACCCTATACCTCCATTTTCATTCTCACTCTAAACTCTCAACCTTCACTCCAATGGCCAACCCAAATCAACCCATCATCAAGTTCTCCGTCCATCACAAAAACCCTCTCATTGAGCATCTTCTCAACCATGACCCCGATTATCTCCAGAAAATGCTTCTCACAGACCTCGACCTTGACCACCATGAACCTGAATACATCTTTGATGTCAAAGAACGTCTCTATTCTCTTCTGAGAAAAAGAGATGGACAACCCAGTCTTACACCTCAAAATTCACCACCACAAACCCCAAGATCTGAAATTACGGTACTCACTACAAGACCGGATGGCTCCTCAACCCTCACCATCAATATTGAGGGTGTTCCCACCACAATCCATGATTCCAATCCTACCCTTCTTCTACAAGCCTCCTCTCATTCCTCTCCAAAACACCATACTCAAATTCATGACAACCTCTCTCCCAAACGCAGACCAAATCCCTTCGCCTCAACTTCTCACAACCCAACTCCTCAAATCCAAAGTACCCAAGCTCCCTCATCTCTTCCAAGTGCCCCCACAATCCAAGTTCCATCTCACAGGGAACTAGATCTCTCAACTCTAGATCAATCCATCTCGCAATTTGAGAGAGAAGAGTTCCCTACTTCACAAGGAACTACACCCATCAAAACAACCCGATCTTCCTCTTCTCTTCCAAACCGCTCTTCCTCTCCAGCTTCTCTTCCACAAAATCCAACTGCTCCACGATCAAAGAAGCGAAAGCTCAGAAAACTGAGTGAAGTAGAAGAAGAAGAAGACGACGAGGAACTTCAGCCTCTACTCTCTGAGCAACTTCGAGCTCTTAATCCATCAACGGAGATCGTCACTGTTGAGGGATCCGACGATGAGGTGGAGGAATACACCGAGCCTGCCCTTCAAATCGGGTACAAGGAACCGCCAACTGGGCGACCTTCCACACGAGGCTCCAAGAAGCAAAAGGTGGAAGAGAAGAAAGAGAAGAAGGAAAAGAAAGAAAAGAAGAAGAAAGAAGAGAGGAAGTTGGTCATTCCTTTGATTGTCACAGCTGCCTTCCTACAAGAACATGAGTTCAACGAGCTTCAGGAACTCATCCAGTTTCAAGGATGGGAAAAGCTCTGTTCTGAACCAGCGACGGTGAATCAAGCTCAAATTAAGTACTTCTACTCCAAATTCGCCCTACAAAAGGGAACTGAGCTTGACCCTGTCATAAGATGGAAGACAGACGAAGATGACTTCACCTTCACCGCTGCCCAGATCAAGAAAATTCTCCAAGTTCCTGGAGAGGGCTTTGACATGCTTCCACAACGCCCATGGCAAGATTCTGATGGAAGAGAGGCAATTCTACAAAGGCTTCTAGGGCATGTTCCCGCTCAAGGGAAAGAGATAGTGACTCACAGTCTGAGTCAACTAGGCAAGATGGCACACCAGTATATCACTCGGGTAGTGACTCCAAGACTGGAAAAGAGAACAACTCTCAACTCAACTGATGCTATCCTCTTGGATCTGTTCCTTCGCAAAGAGCGAATCAACCTACCCAAAATAATGATCTTGCACATGTGCAAGTGTGTTGCCAAGGAGTCTCACGCCCTTCCCTATGCTGCGGTGGTGAAGGAACTAATGAAGAGGAACGATGTGTATCATCCTCAAGAAGAAGAAGAGCTTGGACAAGAGATGGATATGTCCAACATTCTGAGAATGAAGCACTCCAAGGAACCACAAGAAGAAGCTCCTTCTGCTGTGTTCATTGAACAAGGAGATTCAAAAACTGTCCTTCAAGCTCTCAACCGTCTGTGTGGGGTCACTGAGCGAATACTTTATGTACTTCTAGACATCCAACAGACGAAGGGAACCAATGATCACATTCTTGCCATTCTTCAAGATATCCAGAAGAAGCTGCCTTCCTCTTCTTCCTCCTCTAACCCATGAACAAGCTCTCTACAAGAACAATCCTTAACTGTCTTAACCCTCCTTCAATGCTCTTAAGTGTCTGTTTTTGTAACTGTTTGAACGATTGTTTCTATAAAATGCATCTTGCTTTTATTCTCTAGTTATGATTGTGCTCTACTTGCTTGTTCTTGCTTGCTTATAATTGATTATCTTTCGATGATGTCAAAAGGGGGAAAAGTGGAAAAATGCAGAGATGCGTTGAGTCTAAGAGAATACAGAATAATTAACCATAAGCTGAGGAGGAACTATAAGCTTAAATCTTGAAAATTTAACTGCTTGTCCATTTCAGGGGGAACTAAGTATCTACAAAGAATTGCTTGTGTCATTGATGTTTAATTCTCTCATATCTTTCCTGTATCCCTGAATGTTTAACACTTGCATTTTTATGAAAGTTTGTCATCATCAAAAGGGGGAAATTGTTGGAACAGTGTTAAGGAACTAACACTGGAACAATGGTTTCTCCATTCGAGCAATCAAAGTTTTGATAATGACAAACAAATGGAACTAATTCCCTGTACAAAGTGATCTCAGGAAAGATAGCAAGCTTACAGGAAAAGCAAAGGGAAACGTTCCCTGTCAAGCCACCTGTGTACGTGGCAAGTAATTTAAAGGACAAGAAAGACATTTCACTATTGTCTTGGGCGGCAAGCCAAAGCTCCGAATGAATAGAGATGAAGAAGGGTACGCTAGTCTTTTTGAATAGTATCGTACTCCCCAAGACAAGAAGGGCAAAGGTGTCAGAACTAAAGATGGAAACCCTATAAATAGCATGCGACGCCGCTAGGTCTAATGGAGCTCTTGCACACAAGGAAACCAAATCTTCAAAAGGAAAGAAAGAGATCGAGAGCCCGAGTTAATTCAGTGAAGAAATCAATCCAGAAATTCAAGGAAGGAAGTATCAAGTGATGAAGACTGCGTGAAGATCTTCATCAGCTTGAAGAAGGTGGTTCTTGTGCTAAAGGGAACTGCACAAGAACGTGTAAGGTTCACTCTCTATATTCATTTGAGTTTAGATCTAGGAACTACTATGTCTTAGTCGTTAGTATTGTTTGTGAGTGGGATTGCAAACAATAGAGAAGTTCGACTTTGTATTGTGGAACCTGAGATATATCAATAAGAATATAGTGCGTGTTCAAAATCCTCAAAGGGAGGTAGAGGTTTACTCTTTAGCTAGTTGGCTAAAGAGGTTCCTCTATAAGGAACTGTGTCCCTGTCTTAAATTCCTGTTTAGTCTTGTTCTATATTATTCCGCTGCGCAAGGGAACTGTCACTGGAACAGTTCCCGACTGTCTTGACTAACAACGATCCTACAGTCGTCCTCGTCCCAGCCGAGGACGTCGAAGATGACATCCTCGGCGATTCTCAAAGCGCGGCGCCGGCGGACGCGTGGGGAGTGATGTCGGCGGATTGCTACGCCCAGGAATTCTCCGGCATATGTGTCGTAGTCCATGAAACTGGAGAATCCGGAGTAGGAAAAGCGAGGGATGGAGACGGCGATCGTCTCGTTTGCAGAGGGTATGAAGACTTCCACTTGCGTGAACGGATGGTGTTGGGCGGTGGTGGGTGATCGGAGGACCCAATCGCTTTGGCGGAGTCGCTGAATGGTGTACCACCTCGGCATGATTAGTAACGCAACGGTGCAATATTATTTGGAATATGTGTATGTGGGTTTTGATATATGGTTCCAATTTATAGAGGTGTACATATATATGATATGCCGCCTATAATTGATGTTGATGTTTAGAAAGGATATATGTTAATTTCCTTATTTTTTGGCCGAATGTTATATTTCCTTTCTTTTTTTTTTTGGTAAAATTATATTTCCTTATTTGTATATACCGGAGTATTGTTTTTGTGTTAAAAGATACGGAGTAAATCTTTATGCTTGGAAAGAAATTAAGAAACAAATAACAAGCTACCCCGTATTAAATTATGTTGAACTAGAGAAGAATTGAGATGCAAATATATTTTGTTGTTTGACTAATAAAAGTACTTCTCTTAATAGCAAATTAAGATACATTACTTTCTTTAAAAAAAGGGTTTATCTATCCTAAGGCTTAGAATAAGCATACTAATTTAAAGAAGTAAAATCTTAAATAGAAAAAAACAAACTCTTTTGAAAAATTAATTAATGCAAAATAAATACAAATCCATTAATTATTTTCATTTTAAGAAATTTAACATATGCCTTAGGGCATAGGTTAAGATCCTTAAAAAAGAAATAATTAGTTGATTTCTATTATTTAGGATTAATTATTTTTTAAGAAAAGATTTTATTAGTTTTCTTTTAGGGTTTTAGTTTCTTAAATTAGTATGTTATCGTATTAGAAAAACCGTACTAGCTTAGTGTTCGTTTGGTGAGACGCAGGAAATAGAAACCCTAGGAATTTAATTCATTTGAAAATGTAATTCCCGGTGCATGATTGAAATTCATGAGATTTGTCAAAATGTGTTTGGTTATAATTGATGAGTTTGGTTCCCATAAAACTCTCCTTTAACATGAAATGGAAAGAGCATTCTGGGCCCTTGGATCAAGGAGATCCAAAGGTTAATGTTCTTTTTTCTTTTATTAAAGGCGGGGGCAATTATGTCTTTTCCCTCTCTAAATAATTAATCATTTTTCTCCTTTTTTTTGTTTTGGGGGTGAATCGAGTGAACAGATTGCGACCGGACGATTGAGGACGGCTAGGGCGAATCGATTGAGGGTGATTTCGATACGAATTGAAGACTGCTCTCGTTCCTTCGCGAGTCTCGTTCATTTGCGAGTCTCAACGGTGATTCGGTGATTGCGATTCTCGTTCCAACCATGGCAGAAAGTGTTATTTTATTCCTCTTTTTGTGATTTCGTTAGGTTAATTGAAATTCTACGATTTATAAACTATCTAAGAGTGTGTGGGTAGAAGAGGAATTCACAAATCCAACTCTACGACATTTAATACTAGCAAATTAGTAAAAGAGTGTGTAATTTGATTGATCTACGCTTGTAGCTACTACTGGATACCTGGAATTGGCCTGCGTAGTAGTATCTGCCAATACTAGCAATTGAGAATACTAGTAAATGAATTCCTCTTCTCGTTGCACTTTTCAGACTTAATATTGCACTTTTCGGACTTAATAATGCGCTTTTCGGACTTGCTAGTGCACTTTTCATACTTAATAACGCATGTGTTTAGAGGGCACATATGCGATCGTATATCTTATTTCATTTGCTATAGAAAACATAGTTTATACTTTACAATCACCCACATTATACAAAAATATGACTATGAAGGTAGTAAAGGTTATGACATTGGACTTCAAGGTGGATATAAATGATCGTGTCTTTGAATTAACATCTTTTTACTGTACTTTTCAAAGTTAATAATTCACTTTTTATATTTGTGTAGTGCACTTTTTCTACTTAATACCACTTTTATATCTTTTTGCAATGCACTTTTCATTGATTTAGTTAGAAGTTTTGTAATGCACTTTCCTATTATGTACTGCAATTAATATATTTGCAATGCACTTTTACTGATCTTCACTGATTTGGTTAGCAGTTTTGCAATGCACTTTTCATATAAAGGTCAAATTTTCACCACTTTGGATGAAGCTATGGACTTCTACAAAAGATGCATTTTATACTATTGTGTGCACTTTTCTTTTAGTACAAGTAGCCTATTAGCTCAAATGGTAGAGCGGTGTACTTTGTGCACAAAGATGTAGGTTCAGTTCTTACATGGGCTAATATGATATCTTACAAAAATTATTCTTAACACATTTATTCTTAACCTAACTAGTTATGTACTAAAAGAAGTTATATTTTACCATTGTGTGACAAATAACTAATTAACCAATGTTTTTCAAAGAAGATCATGATCAAATTAGCTTATATGGGATTCGAACCCACATCTCTGTGCATAAGCACATTGCTCTTCCATTTGAGCTAATAAGCTTTTCTTAAATTAAGAATGTCTTCTTATGAATTTGAATGTCTTCTTATGTCATTTATCAATGCACTTTACTTATGTTACAATGCACCTTTGCAACTTTTCAATGCACTTTTTACCACTTAAAAAAATGAACACTATAGAAATTCAGGATGCTTATTATCAAACATTTATATGTTACCAAGAACTGCTCAACAACATTAGATGAGAGACTTGATCTTGTTTCTAGCTTGGATATCAACAAGTTTTTATCCATCATGAAGCCAACAACACAAGGTCAAAACATTATAGACAGGAATATCAAGATTACAAAAATGAAACATATTGCATACTTACACAATTAATACAAAGAATGACCAAGAGAAACAGCACATCCAAAGCAGTATGTTCATTCAAAGTATTTCCCAATGTTCAAGATAGTGTGGCAATTAAACTGTTTTAGAATGGGATTTTCTATTTGTTAGGAATACACTTTTGATACTCTTGAATGCACTTTTTTTTACTTCATAATGTACTTTAATACTAAGAGTGTGTGAGTAGAAGTGGAATTCACAAAACTGTTTAATACACTTTTCTTATGTCACAATGCACTTTTGAAACTTTTCAATGCAGTTTTTGCATCAGATGATGCACTTTTCTTATGTCATTTATCAATGCACTTTTCTTATGTCACAATGCACTTTTGAAACTTTTCAATACAGTTTTTCCATCAGACGATGCACTTTTCTTATGTCATTTATCAATGCACTTTTCTTATGTTATAATGCACTTTTGAAACTTTTCAATGCACTATTGAAACTTTTCAATGCACTATTGAAACTTTGGAAACTCTTGAATTCTACTCCCTCCGTTTCAAAATAGTTGATCTTAGACAAAAATTCACACATATTAAGGAAAATCTTTTTTACCAAATTACCCCTATAAGTACTCTTTATTTTTTTTTCAATTATCAATGGAAATTTTGGGATATGTGTAAAGTGGGGTATATATAAGGGTATAAATGGGAAAAAAAGTTACATGAACATCTATTTTGAAACAAAAAAACTTTAAGAACAACTATTTTGAAACGGAGGGAGTATGATCTTTCAAAGATTGGATGGATGCCTTCTATGCAACCAGGACTTCCACAACCAATAGGTAAAATTGAGTGCAATATCCTAAGCTTATTACTTTTATCACATGCACAACTGAACAATATAGGTGGTTGGAGAGAGACTTGACTAAAATTGACAAATTTGTAACTCAATGGCTAGTTGCTACTAAATTAGAGCACCCTCTAAATACGCAAACTATAAAGGAGAAGACAGAAGTGTTGTAAATTATGATATGGCAGTATGACATGTAAAACTGCTTTCTCAATTGTCACAAATTTGTTTTTTTTTAAAATTTCTGCTAACAGATTGCGTTCTATGTTTCTAGATCAAGTATTGTAAGCTGCTGAACTAATTCCATTTATCAAGTACTGTAGTGCTGTAAATTTATATTTGATTATCTATAATAAGGTTAAAAAGTGATATCTGCTTGTGGAAACCTGATATATCCATCACTTGTTTTCTTAGATGATTAAACCGTCCTTTTTATATCTGAGTCGTTACACGAAAATTTTGATTGGAACAATTCCGACAAAAATTAGATGGACTTCAAATTACAATCCATCTGATTCTACAATCACCCTCCTAAAACAAATAATGGCATACTAGAGCAACAACAATGGCAATTCATATATCCAAAACACAACACTCATAATCAGACAACCAAAAGTATCCAGACCTATGTGTTCCAATCTAAAAACGCAAATTAGGGTTTATGAATTACCTTTTGGTTTTCTTTTTGAAGGCATCTCGAAGTTCGATCGAAGGTGCGACCGAAGGGCGTGCGATCGAAGGGAGATCGAAGGTGCGATCGAAGGGCGTGCGATCGAAGGTGAGTGTTTACGTGGGGGTGTTTGGGGACTGAGAGACCGTGAGTGTCACGTGAGAGTGTGGTTACGAGAATTTGGGGCTTTTTTTATATTTGAAGTTAAGGGTATAGAAGTTGGGTTTATTTACAAAATTACCACCGTGTTGATTTGTTTTTTTTCTTTTCAAAAACACAAGAGTAATCTGAGTCATTGGATCATGTCATCCAATGGCTGACATCTCTCTTTCCGTTTCATTATAAGGATTTGTTTCATTTGAACCAAACTCTATAATTGATTACCCAATAATTAAATTGCTACAACTTCTTTGGTTAAAAGAGAAAATCATGGGAATTTATTTAAAGTACTATAAAAACCCTTATTCATAAAAAATAATAATGTAACTCAAGGGTAAATAAGAAAATTATAATTTAAACAAAAAAATTAAATAAAAATGGAGGAAGTTAATCTTACCCACTCCTATCATGGTAATTGCAATTCCTCCATTTTGGAGGAATTGTAAGTAGTGAGAATTTAAATTCCTGAGTTTTTGGTGTGAAAAAAACCCAACCAAACACATATATTAAGAAATATTTTCTGGAATTTTTAAAATCATGTGATTTTAAACTTTAACCAAACAATTCGGCTTCTTTTTATAACGCGCATATTTTGATTTAGATATTACACTTTAGAAAAATAATAATACTTCATATTTCCAATATTAGAAATAACTTTAAAATATTAGATATAATTGTATCTTTTTCTAATAAAGATTTTTCACATGTCATAAAAAATTGTTGTTAAATATATGTGCTGAAAATTTTTAGAAAGATGCGGTTATGATCTTTGATAAATGATATATAGTGGTAAATTTTCAATAGTTTTTTTTGTTTATATAAAATATTTAACTGCACTTCTATAATTTGTCCTAAGCTATGCTATAATAAACCTGATTAGGAAACTAAAATTGTTTATTTTGCAAAGAAAAAAACTAATATATATTTCATAATAAATAAATTCTAGTGAAAAAAATTAAACATATAATAAATTTACAATTTTACAATTTTTTTTAAATTAACTTCTCATAGAGTCAATGTAAAAAAATTCAATATTCAATTGGCCGGTGCTTTTTTTGGTTTATCGTATGCAAGAGATATAAGTTGAAAACAAAATTTATATTGTGATATTTACATACTCGTTTTGTAGGGAAATTAATCCCTTTAGAATTAAAACATCGAGTTTGGTTCAAATGAAACAAACTCTTATCCTGAAAAATGAAACGAATACTTTCCTACTTCGGAGTGCACTTTTTTGCATTTACATTTTCGTAATTTGTAGTGCACTTTTCATATTTTTTGTAGTACAGTTTTCGGATTGCACTTTTTATATTTTGTAATGCACTTTTCATACTTTGTAGTGCACTTTTCAATTTTTAGGATAAAAGTTTGTTTCATTTCAACCAAGCTCTTAAAGCATCTACATTGATCATATTAGGTTATTAAGAAAAATAATATTTGACATGCTTTTAATCTTGATGGTAATCAAACCTTATGCCAAGTTACGAACGAGAACCATATGTATGTGATCTTCCTCACTCAAATCTAGGGTTTATGCTTTCACTCTGATGGGGAAGTACCGTAGAAAACCTAAATAATTTAGTGTATTACGGATTATAACCTAAAATCTCTATTTATTTAACCCAAGAGAATTCATTAAGCTTATTGGGCCAAAGTGTAAATGCGAAAAAGTGCACTCTGAAGTAGGAAAAGTGCAGTATAAACTACAAAAAGTGCATTTGTTTCAGGATAAATAAGAGTTCGTTTCAGGATAAGAGTTCGTTTCATTTTGTAACACCCCGTCTTTCCACAGGGCGCTATGTGGTAGTAGACCTTACTAGGTACTACTTAGTTGGGTTGACAACAACACTTTAGGATCTTACAACGCGGGCACGACGAGAAAACAAGTAAAACATCCAACTTTTAGATTTATGAAATTGAATATAAAACATTTTTGAATGCCCGAATGCATAAACAAAATTACCAAGTAACGCTTCCCGACTTTTTTTCAAAATATTCCAAACAACACTTAAAAATTACAATTAACAATAATGCAACAGAACCAATAATAATAATAAATTCTCCCGAAGTACACACGAAAAACCCAAACTAATGACACGTGCGTCAACTATCCACTCCACCAACCGGCCAAGGCTCCTACACGATTTCCTGTAACATACCTATATCTGGAAAATAATCCCCGAAGGGTCAGCTACTAATCTACCAAGCTAGATAATATGCGAAAATTATAAGATGTTTAAAAACAACTTCTTATAGTCAGCAACCAGAATCCACAATCGCAATCATAACTCTAGAGGTCAATACCTAAATTAGACGGTTAGTCACGCATTAGCCAAACACACACACAGAATCGAACAATTAAAGCAACGTAACTCATTCTCCATCTCGTATTCCAATCCACAGTGCAGAGGCAGGCCCTCCCACTCCTCGATCACATCACTCTTTCTTCTAACCCCGGCTAAGCCTCCACTGGAGCACTTGCCAAAACACATAGATAATATTTTTCGTTTTGAAGGGGCACGGTTTCTCTGTCACACGGACTATACATAGGCAACCCTTCCTCTCCATCAGCTATGATGCCCGTGCCGGAAACGGTACCAACACAGAGAAAACATTCGAACACTTATTTCCGATAAAAACCCATTTAAAAACAATTTGCACACAACAACACAAGCAAGTCCAAAACATTTCAATTCCAAAAAGATATTCGGGGCTAGTTCCCAAAACCAATCCTATAATAACGGCACAAAATCTAACAAGATAGAAAAGAACCGAGCAAGTCGAAAACGACTTACCTTGAAACTAGGGACCTTTGAAGAAGACGGAATTAAGTGTGGGGACGGAAGCGATTCCCTAATAGAAATATTAATATGTAAGGCTAGGTTAGATACGAGCCGAACCACACGAAACGACCTTAAACAAACACCACTAATTTTACTCACCCTACTACTATAACAACACCCAGTACTCAAGGCCATCAACCCCAAGGCAACACCACTAACATGTAGTTGACTAACTCTCTTAACCCAACCATACTTAACCGATTAAGATGTCACCATTAAATCTTTCAATTAAAACAAAAGAATACTATAATAAAAATCCTAACCTATACTACTAATGAAACAAGTAAGATGTCATGACAAAAGAAAAGAATTCAACACTAGAATGCTAGCCCACGTAACAACTAATCCCACGTAACAATTCAAGCTCACTCACGCATCTAGTCAACCCACCACATCAACTTCAATCCTGTATACTAACATCAATATACTAGTTAATACTAATATTCTAATAACAATATAGTTATAATACTAATCTATGCCACTTATTACTATCCTACAATACTAACTAAATCTAACCCACCTAACAAAACCAATCAACGTAACAATTTCCCTAGTTGCCCAATTGATTTGCCCGTCCCAACACTTTTCCTAACATGTCCAATCATGGACCCGACTATAGGCAAAACACGCCTAATTAATTGCACTCTCCTCCTTCTCCGAACAACATGACCACTGGTGTATCGTATTACTCACCTGCACAATTCATCCATGGCAACTTTAACCCTCCAACAGTTCACCATGCCTACAAAAGCCCGACTCCAAAACCCGCCCCTTCCCTGAACCAAACCGATGACCGAGACTCCCCGATGCCCGCCTATCTCTACCGCGGAAGAAATAAGAGCGTCTACGACCTGTTCTGTCCGACCCCGACCAACGCCCACAGTCCCCGACCATACAAGCTACCGAAATCTGAACCGAAAAAGAGGCAAGACTCACCGGAACAACTTGATCACCGACCTTAAGCAGTACGAGGATGATGTCGCTCGTCCACGGCAGTGTCGGAGATGCTTCCCTGGCATCAGCAGTCCGGTGGTGGATCGTGGTTGTTTGTTCCCAGATTAGCGGCGACGGAGCCATCCAAGAAAGAACGAGTTAGTTTAGCGAAGACGGCGTCAAAGAAAATCCGGTGGTTTTTCGAGGAAGGTAGGAATCGAATGGATATATATATAAGGTTAAGGATTATAATAAGTGGTTAGAGATAAGAATTTTATTGTTTCGGTTAGGATTTGGTTTAACCGGATTTAACTAAGGAAAAAAACAATAAATACGATCATAAATAATCTTGAACGCGGACGGAATTTGATGGGGAATTTTGTTAGGAATAGAAATACTTATGTACTCTAGAACTTGTCCAACCCGATTAATAAATCGGGTTATGCATAACAGATGTTTCTTAGAATGAGGTTGCTTACGGGTCAAAAAAACAGATTGTTTGTAGACCAAGAAACTCGTTTTTCCCCACCTAGACGAAACTCGAATATTACATACTATCCCCCTTAATGTTCTTTATATATAAACCAGGGGAGAGAAGGGACCAAAACATCGGAAATTCTGCTAGTCCATAAATAGCATCAGGGAGATTAGGAGGCATTGATGCCTAACAGAAAAGCAGATGTGTTTTTGTCTCCAACGGCAGGAAATCTGCTAGTCCATCTTGTTTTCTAATCGAGCCAGTGTTGGAAGGAAGGGTCCCGTCCGGTGGTTCGACACAAGGTAACTTTTACGGCTTATTACCGTGTCTAACACCAACATTAGAAACATAATCGACATTGTTTTGGAGTTGAGTTATGGGAGGAGTTTTGTACTGTGTGGAGAGGGTTATGGGAAGATCAAAAGAGTTGGGGTGACAATATTTTGAAAAGTGATTTTAGAGGTGTATGTGGATAAAGCTTGCTCGGCAATCGAAAGAGATTTTTTAATATCCGCTTCTTTGGAAACTACGCTAGATTTAGAGCTTAAATTTCCTTGTGTCTTGCGGGTAGTTGAGGTATTATCTTTGGGATCTTTTCTATCTTTTATCGTTGGCATAGATTTTCTCGTTGATACACCTTCTTTTTCAAAAGCATTGACTTGCCTAATCACACCCATCGTACTAATCGAATTGTTGGCAATAACATCGGCGTCAATGTAGCCCACATTAGCCAAAGCTACCACCATCAACGGCTTAGAGTACGACGTAGATGGCGTGTGCTTGGAAGCCGAGGCAGGCTAAACTGAGTTGGTCTCTGAGTTAACCTCGGGGGAAGAATTAGGGCTTGCCAGCACTGCATTTTCGGTAGGGACAAGATCCACATCATCTTCCTCAATTGTTAAGGCCACAAACCTTGATCCATGCACGTTCTTCATCCATTATGAAGTTGTCTAACTAGCCTTTCCCTTCGTTTTTGAGGAGTTTAGAGGGTTGCTTGTGGCAGAAGGTACTGTAGTAGGAACCCTAGCACCATCGGTGAAGTTGGGTTTGGGTGCGTTTTGGTGCTGTTGTAGCCTCTTAGGCTTTACTACTTGCATCCATGGCCCAAAGTTGTCAACACGGTAGGGCGCATTCAAGGCCAAGAGACTGTCATCGGTTTTCTCCATAGATGTTGCGGTCGTAGCTAGACTCCACCTTTGTTAGCATGAGAGACGGGCAAGTATCTGAGTTGTGGCCAATGCAAACTTCGCAAAACTGCCCACAATTAGTATCAACAGTAGCGCGGTCGATGCGTGTAACTAGGCCAATAAGGTGACCAATATGTTTGAGAGAGTTGGCATTGAAATATTCTATACTAAGGCCCGGGACCCTAATCCAAGCCGTGATGATCTTTTGTTGGTCCAAGAAAGGATCGAAGTTTGGTTGCCATTGTTAGATCATGAGGTAGTTATCCCCAATCATCCATGGCCCTTGGGTGAGCACATGATTTAAATCGTCAACATTTTTGAATTTGGTAATGTTGTGGCCATTGCCAATATCCACAAAAGCGAGTTTTCCTCATAACTCCCATTTCTTTTCTAGATTTTGCTTGATTGTTGTGTATCCCGGACCTTGATCGACCATATGGATGATGACGGAGCGGGCCCAAGGGCGTCGTAGTTTACATTTTTTTTCCTTTGTGAAATGAAATCAAGCACAAGGGATCTTCATAAGGCTCTTCCAGACCATCATCTGTATCAAAGAGTTCCGGTCTCTCGTCCAAGAAATCAGCATCTGGGCCCTTTTGGTTTGACATTCCTTTTGCTATATCATCCTTGTAGGATAAGGGCATGTGGGAATCATTGACATTTGTGGTGTTGATATCAGTCACCGTTGGATGCTGCTTCGCCCAGACTTCTTGGAACATCAAATTCACAAAGTTTGTTTGGGTCGCAGTTGAGTCAGTGGAAGTAAATGGTAGGGGGTGGAGGGTCATCAATCTCCATGTGGTGATCCCCCATGTGTGTCGGATGGCCGCCATCAGGCGTGGGGATGTCGGTGGTGCATGAAATTTGAAAGGAAAGGGAAGACATGATAGAGAGCGAATTAGGTTTTTTTCCCAAAATATCCTTCACAATAGGTCAAAGTTGATGGGTCGGGTAAACTTTTGTTTTAAAAAGTTTCGTTTCTAAATCATAACTATAACCTAAAGCGGAGGTTAAAAAATTATTAAATGACACATGTCACTTTTAGATTGGACCACACCACCCATTTTTTTTTAAAATAATCTTTTATTTTTGGATATGATAAATTCTTATTCATGTTTTTAGAATATAGGATAGAAAATCTCATTATTAAATAATCTTTTATTTTTGGATATGATAGATAGGAAGATCATGAGGATATTTTTTATGCTATCATATAAATTCTAGAATATTTATTTCATTTTTAGATATAATCTTTTTTTAACTAAGATATCTTAATTGAATAGTTATCTTTGCAACCGTATATTACTTGGTTATTATTATAATCCAATCGATCATTTGTTACCTTATATGAAAAGATCTTGATTAGTTAAATGATAATTGCCTTAATTTTTTACGCAAATCATAACGAAAATTTATATTTAAGCATTTACATGATTATTTTTCTCGGATAATAAATATATTTGAAAATATATATTATTAATATTTTATTTAAGAAAAACCCGTACAAGGTATATAAGGGAATACATACTAAGTAAGTGTTGGATCGTAAACCGTTAGCAAAGAGCTTGGGAACTAGCAATTAAGCTGTTCCCAAGGCAGCGGAAGTAAACAGTTCGCAAGTATGAAAGACAGTAAAAACACAGTTCCTTTATAGAGGAACCCCACTACAACCAACTAGTTGTATGGGTAAACCTCTACCTCCGCTTGAAGGATTTTATATGACTTACTTATATTGATTGCTTTGTTTCTTAGTTACAACAGACGGATTCACACTTCTCTGTTCCTACGAGTTCTTCCTAACTCTAGCAACACTAGTAAATACTCTCAACTGAGTTCCTAAGCTCACAACAGCAAAATACAAATAACTCAAACCTTACACCGACTTCTCAGTTCCCTTGTTCTTGGGAACTTCGGCTTCACCGTCGTCGAGATCACACACTCGCCGGCGGGGACTTCTCTTCCTTTTTCTTTCTTTTCTCTGATGTGGGTGTTTGTGAGTTCTGGGAGAAGTACTCAATCCGAGTACTATTCATTTGGCTTTATAGTCCAAGTGATCTTGGGCAGTCGCATCTTTCGTTGGTGTCCGAAATGCCCTTTGCTTGATGCCCAAGTTGTACTTTCTTCACATGTGACTTTGGTTTGAACTAGGTCAACTTCTTGGATCAATCGGACCGTTGGATGAAGTGTGACAGTCTAATCCTCAGATTGTTCCTTCTGGCTGTCTGAGACAGAATCCCGCGATCTGCGTTGAACGGTCGTTGTCCTCACATGTGAGTTCCCATGTCCTGGGAACTGTCTTGTTCAGAGTTCCCTTGATGGAAACTCTTCATCGTTGTGGGTTTGTGTTCTCTCGATCATTTCTGGGAGTTCCCATTTCATGGGAACTTTCCTCATCAGAGTTCCCTTGATGGAAACTCTGCATTGTGGCCTGATGTGGCTTTTGGTCATTCATAGGAGTTCTTGGCTGTACCTGTGTTCCTTAGAAATACTTGAACAAACCATATTAGTTCCCTATGGTGTTTGTCATTATCAAAACTCGGAGAATGATATCGTTGATCCATTGTTTAGAACCAGAGGTCCCAACAACGTCCCAACAGTAAGTAACTACTTGAGGTAATTATAGAAAAAGTTGATTCTTGATCAAAAAAATAGAAAAAGTTGATTTAGCAATATATCTTAATTTGTTAGTACGAGAAATACTTTTATTAGCTAAATTATAAAGTATATGCGATCACCATAATTTAATACGGAGTAACTTGTTTTTTGTTTCTTTCGTTCCAATTAAGCATATAGATTTACCCCGTATCTTTTTTTTTTGATCAGAATTTACCCCGTATCTTTTAACACGTACAAAAACAATATCAGGTATATACAAATAAGGAAATAAACATATATCCTTTCCAAACATCAACATTATACGCGGTATACGCACACCCTCTCTCTATATAAAATGGACCATCAAAACCCTCGTTCTCCCCCCAAATATTGCACAGCCTTGCGTTAACTAACAAACATCGTAGTCATGGCGATGTGGTACAACATCCAACAACTCCGCCCACTCGGATCACCCACCGCCGCCGAACATCATCAATGCACGCTGGTGAACGTGTCCATATTCTTTAGAGACTCTGAGACGATTACCGGTGCCATCCCTTGCTATTCTTGCGCGGGCTTTGCTTGTTTTGAAGACTACTACGCATACGCAGAAGGATGGCTGGCCGACACAATCTACCGACATCACTCCTCACATGTCCCCCAACACCAGGCTACGAGAATCGCCGAGGACATCATCTGCGACGTCCTTGGCCAAGAAGGCGCCCACACCGTCTACACCGTTTACATCAACATCTGTCATCTTGTGGTCAACGCTGTTGAGTTTGATGTTGATCGTAGGGCGATCATGGAGTCGTTCGAGGAGGCGGGACCCAAGATGAAGGGCGCTACACTTGACTCGTTGATTGGGCTATATGCGGTGAGATGCGGGCAAGAGAGCGAGGAGGAGGTTGATAGGAGATGGAGCGAGTCTGAGCACGAGTGCGTGATATGCATGGATGAGATCGAGAAGCATTGCGAGTCACTTACGATGCCTTGCAAGCACGTTTTCCACGAGACTTGCCTCATGAGGTGGCTTGACAACAACAATGTTTGTCCGCTTTGTCGATGTGAGATGCCCGAAGAAGAAGAAGATTGTTGAACAACGGTCCACGTATATATATCACCGTTCGACGCGTCCGAAAAGGAAGAAGATCGATCAAGAACAGTGCTTGTTGATAATCAACATGAGGAGCGTAGTGTGGCAACAACGAGACCGGCTCGGGATCGTCGTCCTCCAGTTCGTTTTACAGATTATTTAGTTAATTAATTTATGTAATTTTTAAACAGAGTTATAAACTCCTTCTCGGGTTTTCTTTACGGTTCTTTCCCGGAACGCCTTTCTTGAACCGTTAGGGCTAGTATAAATACTCTATTGTTATCATCTTTTTAATCAATCAAAAAATCATATTTTTGCCCTAATCCTCTCTTATCTCGTCTCTTCTCCTCCTCTTTGACTTCGGCTGTTCTTCTCCTCTTCTCCTCTTCTCCCTTCACTGTGTCAAGTGGCATGGCATTTAAGAGTTACAGACTCATTCATGGGTTTTATTTTCGGTTCTTTCCCATGATGTTTTTATTGAACTGATAGGAAAGTTGTTATAAATACCTTAAATTATCGTTATCTTACTACAATAAGAAAAAAATTATTATTTTACCTTAATCCCTTCTCTTCTCTTCTCCTTCCCTTTCCCAGCCAACTAGTTGTTCCCCCTCAGTTCACTATTCTCGACCTTGTGCTGCATTTCTTGGTACGGGAACCCTAGTGTTATGAGCATCATAGGATCAAAACACATTATTGGATCAATGAAATACGATATTGTTTGTCCAAAGATATATTTTGTCTTTTATCTCAATTCCATAACTTTGTAACAGAAAGTACGATTACAATTATAATGTCCTGACTTAATTAAGTGCATCTAGTTTCCTTTACATTAACTAGGTTTTTTTTGTCTCAAGTCTAAGGCATAGAAAAAAAAGCTCCATATTTAGAAAATAAAATTAGTATGTATTCCCGTACCTTGTACGGGTTTTCTTAAATAAAATATTAATGATAAAATATTGTCAAATAAATTTATTATCTGAGAAAAACAATTATGTAAATGCTTAAATATAATTTTTTTAAGAAGATCTGACAATTATCATATAAGTAATCAAGATCTTTTCATATAAAGTAACAAATTATTGGATTATAATAATAACAAAATTGGTAAGGAGATCGCTAGTAATATACGATCACAAATATATTTATTCAATTAAGATATTTTAGATAAAAAAAGTTCTATGTAAAAATAAAATAAATATTCTAGAATTTGTATGATTATATAAAAAATATCCTAATAATCTTCATATCTATCATATCCAAAAAAAAAGATTGTTTAATAATGGGATTTTATATCCTACATTCTTAAAACATGAATAAGAATTTATCATATCCAAAAATAAAAGATTATTTTTTAAAAAAAGGGATTGGTGGGATTTTATATCCAATATTCTAAAAACATGAATAAGAATTTATCATATCCAAAAATAAAAGATTATTTTCTAAAAAAGGTTGGTGTGGTCCAATCTAAAAATGACATGTGTCGTTTAATAATTTTTTTAACCTCCGCTTTAGATTATAGTTATGATATGAAAACCTAAGTGTCTCTTACCAAATAATATAAAGAAACTAAAATCCTTGGTTTTAAAAAAAACTATAAAAAAGATGTAATTAATCCACAGTCAAAAATCTTGCCAATTAAATTTACACCCTTTCTCCATGTAGTAGGCCTCTAATTTTATGCATGTTAGCATAATGGATTGATTCTTCTTGTTCTACAATTTTACAATCCTTTCTGGAAATTCATAGTGACCTATCTTCTCGAATAGCCCTAGGATCACGTTCTTTCTCTTTCGCTTTTATCTGGAGATTGTTTTTCTTCTTAAAGTTTTTTTCTTTTCCAAGTGTCCTCTGGATCTCGTTTTTTCATGCCTAGAGGTTCTTCTTCGAGCCCGCCTCCAAGTCTCGTGTTTAAATACTGGGAAAAGTATCTCGGGGGATCTCTTGAAACGGTAGTTGCTAGCGAGACGAGTGATTCCCAAAACCCGATCTCTCCCTCTCTTGTTTTTAGTGACCCTTCTTCTAGTTCTTCCGAAGCTTCCATTACTTCACGATTAGCTCTGATGATGTCCAAAATAGTAAAATAGCAAGTGGGCCTGGGGTACCAAGAAACAAATAAACATGACGGGGTTTCCAAGGATGATTCGGGGTCCCACGCTCACACCCCCCATTTATTAAAACAAAGTTCTTACCCTCGCGAGGTCATCCGAAACCTCGGAGCGAGGTCTAAACCTCGCCACCGACTCTACTGACACCCCCGCCTACACGGACCACTCAAGGATGCCGCTTCCCCGAACCAATCACCATCTGCCTCACCTCCGGACCAATCAGGAGCCCCCATCTCGGGCGTCCCACATCGGACCTTGGCCAAAATTCGACTCCCCAATCCTCTATAAATAGAGGAGAACCTCGTAAGAAGGGGGGTCGAAAAAACATCTTAAACTCAAGAACTATCTTGCTCGTTGAAGATCGACGTAATAGAAACATCGTCAAAAGACCTCGCTACAGACAAGTAGAGTCCACAAAAAGAGTTCAAGTCACCCAAAGATCCCGTTCGCACTAAAGACCTCGCTACGCAATCTCACAAGACTCTACACCACACTCGCAGGGTCCACCTCGTCTCAAGATCAATCACGCTACACTTAGGTTATAGAATCTCTTAGCAATTAGGAGATCTCGAATATTGTTCGCTTGAGATCTCAAAAACCCATAGGAGGTCTAGGGTGTAACTCTTTATTGCTTGTTAGCCTCGTCGACTTGTAACCTCGTTGTAAAGAAAATCATAAATAAAGAAGCAAGTGTTTGCACTTTCGTATATAATAACCTCGTTCCTTGTCTTCTAGCGGGTCGTTTATTTCGGGTTTCATCACTGGCGCCGTCTGTGGGAACTTCTTCATCCTAAGTAGTCTCCCAATTAGTGCAAACCTTGGCTTTTTGAACCCCTCAAAATGGCTTGCCCAAACAACTTTTTTCCCCAACATCCTGACAACATGCTTGAGACCCCGTAGTGGGTGGCCGCGGGGCCCCCGGGGTGCCCTTTCGTGGTTCCACCGGGTTGGACGTACAACGCTCCTCAAAACTCATACCCATTCCAAGGGTACGAACAGGGTGGCGCACCCCCAAATCCGTATCCTTACCCGGGTTTCGGACAGTACCAACAAGGCCACGCTCCGGCATACATCCCAATTCCCCCCCAGGGGCAACCCCACTCCGAATACGTACCCGCGTACGTCCTCAGGTATATACCGGGGCAAGGAACATCAACCAACGATTCAACCACAGAGAGACCTTCCCGGGACCCGATGCAGAATTCGCGATCCCATTCGCGACGCTCAAGGAGGCGAGACACTGTGTTGTCCGAAACAACGGGGAGTGCGGCACATCCCTTGGCAAAATCGAAGTCGCGTCGTCCATCCATCGAGATCGGGTATAGTAACCCCTTTGTAATCGAGATCCAAGAGGCGCCCATGCCCAAAGGCTTCCACTGGCCACAAATGGGGCTCTACGATGGCACGGCCGAGCAGCTAGGCATCTCCGCAACCTCCCTGAAGCCCTATGCTGGGAAGCTAACCTCCTTCTCAGGGAACGAGGTCGATGTCGCAGGTCTCATAGATCTTTGGATGACGCTCGGCACCGGCTCCACAACAAGAACCGAGATGGTGGAGTTTACAGTAGTACACCTGCCCTCGGCCTACAACGCGATCATAGGGAGGGTCTCCTTGATGAAGTTTCAAGCGGTGGTCTCCATTTACCACCTCAAGATGAATTTCCCCGTCGACGACGGTGTCGGGGAGGTGAAGGGCAACCAGGAAGAGGGCCGCGTCTGCTACATGACCTCGGCAAAACAAAAGTGTCCGGTGTTTATGGCAGAGTCTTCCGGCGAGGCCGACCTCGAAGTCCGAGATTTCACGATCCCCACCCCCGAGGCAGAGAGAAGGGTGATCTCCCCCTTCGAAAACAAGTCCGAGAAAATCTACCTGGGGGAGTGCCTCACCGGGACGGCAACAACGTCACTGGAAACCTTGCTCGCAGGGTCCCGCGACGTGTTCGCCTGGACCGCAAATGACCTCTCATGTGGTGTTCGCCAAGGAGACCCGCTCTTGCCCTATCTCTTTGTTCTTTTCATGGAACAACTCTCTCATATTATCAATAACGCAGTATGTGCTGTTAGATGGAAAACAATTGATCTTTGGGGAGTGCCTCTCTCACATATCTTTTTTGTTAATGATTTAGTCTTTTTTGCCGAAGCCACTATCGACCAACCCCTTATAATCCGAGAGTGCCTCTGTAACACCTCCGTTTTGCCTTGGAGATATTACCGCCAGCGACATCGGAATTTACACTTCGAAGCTACCCAAGGCTTTCACAGTATTCAAAATATAAATAATAATGATAATTCAATAAATATTAAAACAAAATGTTCAACTTTCACAATCTTGAATAATCCAAATATTTGCAAAAAAGTGAGAATAAATATTCTTGAACAAAGCGGAAGTAAAATTCTTGAAGGTGGTCCTTACAGACCAAGGATCTCGACCTTAAAATGATAAACAAATTATTCCAAAAGAAACCTGAAATGTCTTCAACTTCTTCAATCTCTAATCACCACTCCTTTACTCCCTGATGTTCCGTATAGGGACAGTTAAAACCAACTGGCCATGCAAAAGAAATAAAGTGGTCGATTAGCCTAATGAAAGACTACGCAAGAAGAATTTTATGGGAGGTTCTTGTGATCTTAGTTGCATTATGACCATCGGTCTCCAAATGAAAGTCGGTCGATGGCATAACCCAAATAATTCCAGAGAATGAGAAATATGATGAAAAGAGATTAGGGTACCACAAGACTATTGACTCGACTAAATTCGTTGTGCCGAGATCAAAAATAAATTATCCAAAATTACAAACTAAGTATAGCATGCAAGTAAGGGATCGAACCCAAGAGAATCAGTGTTTCTAAACAATCAGCAAAGACAAGGGTTTTGGGTTTAAGCAAGCAGACAAGTTTAAGTTTCAAATCAATTAAAAGCAAGAAGAATTCATTCAATCAATTCCATCTTTTTAATCCTTCGATCATTGATTCATCCACTTTTTCTATATTTCCTAGGTTAATTCCAATCCTTATTAAGATTTCCGCTTGTCCACGGTCCAAGTGAAACTATGATATGAACAAGGACGCTTCATTCAAATCATGCAAAGTATTAAGGATAATAGGAAATCAAATCATGCAATCAAACAACGAGTCTCATGCATAAAACAACCATCAAACACTCTTTCTCAATTCCAGTCTACGGTCCTAGAAAAGAGTTGTTTCAAGGATAAATAAGATTGCACAAACAACAATCAAACCTAATCCAAACAATAGATCTAAGTCAATCAAACAAGCTGATCAGGCTTATAAAATCAAACATAGATCATGGAATTAAAAACAAGAGTTTTGATATTAACCTAAGAATAGAAAAGTTACCAGAATCTCACGAATTCAACAAAAGGCTTCCTTGATTGAACAAACTCCAACGAAGATTAGTTCTCCATAAAACTGAAATATTAAAACTAAGTTAAAATAAAAGTACATAAAATAAGGTAAAAATGGGTAAGGAGGAAGACACACGGGCCCGGGCCGGGTCCGGCCCGAGGGCCTGCTACATAAAGCAGCAACAACACTCTCGCACTTCTCCGACTTCAATGGCTTCGCTCTCCTCCGTCCAGCATCGGTTACTAGCAGAATCGACGGAGTTGGAACCGGAATCAGCGTCGGTTACCATGGGGTGGCCCATGGTGGCCGAAAATCATCGTTGAACAGGAGGTTGTAGTGAGGGCGTTTGAAAACAGAGTCGAACTTTTGTGTGGATTTCCAACTCGATTTTTGACCAAATCTTGATTGAAAATAAAGTGTTTTAGTCTAGTGCTTGTTTGGTTGAATGTGGGAAGTATAATTCCCAAGAATTTAATTCATATGAAGTAATTTACATGAAGTTGCCAATCATAGGAATTTAAAAAACATGTTTGGTTAAAAATTTATTTCCTAGAAAATTATGTTGGAAGAAAATCCTACCCACTCCCCCTCAGTAATTATATTACTTTGAAATTTAGGAATTGAGAAATCCATGGAAGTTAAAAATCATGGGTTTTTCAATAGCTAATATTCAACCAAACACATGTATTTTATTAACTTCCTAGGATTTTCCAACTTCATGTGAATTTGTTTAACAACCAAACAAGCACTAGGATTAGATAGGCAATGTCAAGAGCTATTCATAGGGCCAAGAATGAGCTTCAATGCTCCAAAAAGAGCTCGAAATCACCATTTAAAGCTTTGGACACAATCCCTTTGATTTAGCCCATTTATGGGTGATTTATCACGAAATTCGATCGAATTGATCCCCTAATTCATTCCTTTGACTCTTCACTATCCTTTCCTTCTTAACTCCAACATTATTCTTATCCATTCCGATTTAATTTGAACGCTTTCAAAGAAAAATGTTACATTTCACCTAGAACTACATAGAGCGAGATTTTTGGGCCGATTTTAATTGATTGCCCCCAAATTGATTGAGGAAAGTTGTAGAGGGTTAAACAAGTGATGAGTAGGCTTTTACATAATCCATTTCCGTTAAGAAACAAGCTCGAATTCCTCATTAACCAATGTTTTTCAAAGAAGATCATGATCAAATTAGCTTATTTGGGATTCGAACCCACATCTATGTGCATAAGCACATTGCTCTTCCATTTGAGCTAATAAGCTTTTCTTAAATTAAGAATGTCTTCGTATGAATTTGAATGTCTTCTTATGTCATTTATCAATGCACTTTACTTATGTTACAATGCACCTTTGCAACTTTTTAATGCACTTCTTACCACTTAAAAAAAATGCACACTATAGAAATTCAGGATGCTTATTATCAAACATCTATATGTTACCAAGAACTGCTCAACAACATTAGATGAGAGACTTGATCTTGTTTCTAGCTTGGATATCAGCAAGTTTTTATCCATCATGAAGCCAACAACACAAGGTCAAAACATTACAGACAAGAATATCAAGATTACAAAAATGAAACATATTGCATACTTACACAATTAATACAAAGAATGACCAAGAGAAACAGCACATCCGGAGAAGTATGTTCATTCAAAGTATTTCCCAATGTTCAAGATAGTTTTGCAATTAAACTATTTTAGAATGGGACTTTCTATTTGTTAGGAATGTACTTTTGATACTCTTGAATGCACTTTTTTTTACTTCATAATGCACTTTAATACTAAGAGTGTGTGAGTAGAAGTGGAATTCACAAAATTGTTTAATGCACTTTTCTTATGTCACAATGCACTTTCAATGCACTTTTGAAACTTTTCAATGTAGTTTTTTCATCACATGATGCACTTTTCTTATGTCATTTATCAATGCACTTTTCTTATGTCACAATGCACTTTTGAAACTTTTCAATGCAGTTTTTCCATCAGATGATGCAATTTTCTTATGTCATTTATCAATGCACTTTTCTTATATTACAATGCACTTTTGAAACTTTTCAATGCATTTTTGAAACTTTGGAAACTCTTGAATTCTACTCCCTCCATTTCAAAATAGTTGATCTTAGACAAAAATTACACATATTAAGGAAAATCGTTTTTTCCCGAATTACCCCTATATGTACTCTTTATTTTTTTTCAATTATCAATGGATTTTTTGGGATATGTGTAAAGTGGGGTATATATAAGGGTATAAATGGAAAAAAAAGTTACATGAACATCTATTTTGAAACAAAAAAACTTTAAGAACAACTATTTTGAAACGTAGGGAGTATGATCTTTCAAAGATTGGATGGATGCCTTCTATGCAACCAGGACTTCCACAACCAATAGGTAAAATTGAGTGCAATATCCTAAGCTTATTACTTTTATCACATGCACAACTGAGCAATATAGGTGGTTGGAGAGAGACTTGGCTAAAGTTGACAAATTTGTAACTCAATGGCAAGTTGCTACTAAATTAGAGCACCCTCTAAATATGCAAACTATAAAGGAGAAGACAGTAGTGCTGTAAATAATGATATGGCAGTATGACATGTAAAACATCTACTTTCTCAATTGTCACAATTTTTTTTTTTTTTTTAAAATTCTGCTAACAGATTGCGTTCTATGTTTCTAGATCAAGTATTGTAAGCTGTTGAACTAATTCCATTTATCAAGTACCGTAGTGCTGTAAATTTATATTTGATTATCGATAATGAGGTTAAAAAGTGATATCTGCTTGTGGAAACCTGATATATCTATCACTTGTTTTCTTAGATGAATAAACCGTCCTTTTTATATCTGAGTCGTTACACGAAAATTTTGATTGGAACAATTCTGTCGAAAATTAGATGGACTTCAAATTACAATCCATCTGATTCTACAATCACCCTCCTAAAACAAATAATGGCATACTAGAGCAACAACAATGGTAATTCATATATCCAAAACACAACACTCACAATCAGACAACCAAAAGTATCCAGATCTATGTCTTCCGATCTAAAAACGCAAATTAGGGTTTATGAATTACCTTTTGGTTTTCTTTTTGAAGGCATCTCGAAGTTCGATCGAAGGGAGATCGAAGGTGCGATCGAAGGGCGTGCGATCGAAGGTGAGTGTTTGCGTGGGAGTGTTTGGGGACTGAGAGAGCGTGGGAGTCACGTGAGAGTGTGGTTACGAGAATTTGGGGCTTTTTATTACTTTTGAAGTTAAGGGTATAGAAGTTGGGTTTATTTAGAAAATTACCACCGTGTTAATTTTTTTTTCTTAAACACAAGAGTAATCTGAGCCATTGGATCATGTCATCCAATGGCTGACATCTCTCTTTCCGTTTCATGTTAAGGGTTTGTTCATTTGAACCAAACTCTATAATTGATTACCCAATAATTAAATTGCTACAGCTTCTTTGGTTAAAAGAGAAAATCACGGGAATTTATGTAAAGTACTATAAAAACCCTTATTCATAAAAAAATAATAATGTAACTTAAGGGTAAATAAGAAAATTATAATTTAAACAAAAATAATAATTTAAATAAAAATGGAGGAATTTAATCTTACTCACTCCTATCATGTTAATTGCAATTCCTCCGTTTTGGAGGAATTGTAAGTAGTGGGAATTTAAGTTCCTGAGTTTTTGGTTTGATAAAAACCCAACCAAACACATATTTGAAGTTGTGTGAACCCACCTTCAAGGGGTTAACACTGGAGTTTCTGAGTACTTTGTCCACTGATTTAAGAGGAGAAGGAGAAATAAAGTTCTGGCTAGGAGGAGTTAGGAGGAAGATGACCTTGAAGGAGGTCAACCGAGTATTTGGTTTTTGCAAATTCCATCGTAGTAGAGATGTAGTGCTTACTGAGACAGGTGCTACATGGGCTGACAAGCACTTCTGGAAAGCTATCACGGGGAGGGCCAAATATGAGCCTTCTAAAGAAAAAGCCTCCCCCATTACTCATCCTGCTATCAAGGTGATGGTGGAAACAACTGCCCCAAAAAGGATGTCACTGTGTTGGCTGCTAGTTTAAAGAAGAAGCAGTTGAATGTGGGTGCTATACTGATGCACCACATGGGCCATGTTGGAAACAAAGGCGGTGGAGCTATCTGTATTGGTGGAATTGTGACTTTCCTAACCAAGCACTTTGGAGTCAATCTAAGCAGGTTACAGGTTGACATTCCGCCTGTAGCTATTGACATTACTATGCTGAAGAAGATGGGTTCTCTTTATATTTACAAGAACTCCTACTATTAGGCGATTGGGGATTCTAGGCGAGTAATGAAGCTCCCTAATGGGAACCGAGTAAAGATTGGAGACAACCTGGCTAACTGGTTCATTGAAGCCCGGGATGGTGATTTAAATGTGACTGATGTCAAGGGCCCAGTTAGAGGTAAAAATAAGGCCCCAGTTGTTGTTGAGGAGTCTGAAGAAGAGGAGATGGATGAGGATTTCACCATGGCTGAAGAACCTGATGTCAAGGGCCCAGTTAGAGGTAAAAATAAGGCCCCAGTTGTTGTTGAGGAGTTTGAAGAAGAGGAGATGGATGAGGATTTCACCATGGCTGAAGAAGAAGAAGAGGAGGTGGAATCTGCTGAAGATGTAGACACGGATGAGGATGATGAGTTTGAGGAGGAGGATCCATCTTTACCTGCTGGAGGTGATCACCAATATTCTGATACACAGTACAATCAGATGATGGAGATGATGAGACAGATGCAACTAGACAACACACATCGTTACACCAGTATGACGTCTCACATAGATAAGAGTTTTCAGAGTATGAGAGGGTATGTGGATCAGAGGTTTGCTTCTTTTTGGACTCATCAGAATCAGCAGCTTGCTGCTTTTCAGGCCCGCCAAGATGAGCAGTTCAGACTGCTCAACACTAGATTGGATGGATGGAGTTCATCGGGCTATCCACCTCATCAGTCTTACCCTCAGTATGCATTCCCGGATCCGCCGTATCCTCAGTTTCCGCCTTACCAGCCACCACCACTACAAGAGATTCCGCCTTACCAGCCCCCGCAGCCAGAGTATCCTACGGAGTACCAGCCACCGCCACCACAGGATTTTCCGTCCTATTACCCGCCAAACAACTAGGTTCTGTGAGTTTTTCTCTTTCCTTTACTTTTTACTATACTTTGGGGACAAAGTATGTTTTAAGCATGGGGGAAGGGAATCACTTGTTTTGCATTGCATGTAGTTACATTAGTTTAGGTCATGTTTAAAATTTTTGCATGCATTGATTAAAATTCTGGAAAATGAAAACAAATTAGAAAATTTGAAAAAAAATATACAAAAATATTGCATTTAGGTTCTTATTTCCCCATTGTTTGATTCCTCTTGTTTCTCTAAGTTAAGTATAAGTTCTAACCCATGATCTGCATGATTTACTGAAGTTGATATGATATGATCATGATCATTGATTAAATTACTTGATTATAGGATGGAGCATGTATTTAGCTTGAGTATTTGATTCATTCTGAAGTTCTAGACAACAATTAGCCTTGTGAGATTTGATTTTTGGCCTTTCATGATTATTTGTTCTTTACATTCTTGAGTGTATCACCATGATTATCTAGCTCTAGAACTTGTGTTAATACTCTATTTCGAGGCTGCTTTATATGATTGAGTGCATGACATTAAAGTGATTGAGACAATGTTTCTTTATAAGCCTATTATTTCCCTTCCTACCCTACAAGATCCATGTTTTTGACACCCCTTTCTTTTTGAGCTTGAAGCCTATTTTTGTTAGCTCCACAAAATGATCCATAGCCGAATAAGCTTGACCCATAATCCGGGATTTAGGACTTTAGGTTTTGGTTGGATTGTGTGAGTTATGTATAAGTATGGGGGAGTTGGAGAAAAAGGTGGAAAAGAGGAAATATAACTCTTGGTTTCAAAGTGAAAAAAAATGAAGATGAAGTTGGTTGCAAAAGAAAAAGTGCTTAAATGTTATTAGTCTTCATTAGTAGTAAAGAAAGAGTTGAAAAGAGGCAAAAGAAAGAAAGAAAAAAAAAGAAGCAAAGTGTTTGAATGTAAATGTATGGAGTTGAGAAAGAAGAGTTTGGGAGAAGTAAGAAAATAAAGTGTAAGGTTTGGGTTTAGGATTAGTTCTTTATCCCGGATTTAGCACCACAGGCCAAATATTATCCCTTTCAAATTTCTCTTTACCTTGGCCCCATTACAAGCCGGAAAAAGACGTCATGATTTTTGTTATGTATTTGATCCCCAACGGTGAAGATTTAGAACTCTGATGCAAACATATGGTAGTCTAGTTTTCATGGGTGATTTTTGAGTGAAACACGTCCTTTATACACTTGAGAGTTGAGTGCAAACACAATTTCCTTGGTGAGGTTTAGAATGAATGATTGGTCTTTACTTGTTGCTTACCATAATGCATGTTGAGAAGTCTTGGTTGAGTTCTTAATTATATGTAAAATGCTTGTTTGACTTAAGATGGATGTAAGATTGCAATTTCTATGGTGTGATTTGAATTTATGTCTTGCTTGAGGACAAGCAAGGGTTAAGCATGGGGGAATTTGATAGCTTGCATATAGGAGTGGTTTAGATGCATGTTTTTATATATGTTTTAGTTAGTTTTAGGTTAGTTTTTATGTAGTTTTTAGGTTTTTGTGTTGTCGGGTATTATGCGCTGGTTTGCTCGGTTTTATAGGATTTTAGGTTCAGGAGCAGCAGCGGGGCGAGTACAGATTGACTATGGCGGTGGTGGACGAGCCAAGAGAGCTAAGGAATGCTAGGATGTGCTAGGAGTATGGATGGAGAAGAGCTAAACCAAGAAAAACCAAGACAAGAAGCTAAGCCAAAGCTCGGGGTGCAAGCCGTGTAACCAGCCCGCGCAATCCCAACTGACTGATGAAAGCGCGGGATGGCAAGATTGCACGGCCGCGCAATGTGGTGCCGAAGCCGCGCAATTCGGGGTTTTACACGGGCAATGTTTTGGGCCATGTTTTGGTATTGGGCTTCGATGTTTGGCTATTTGGGCTTATGTCATCCGAGATATAGCTTAAAGATATAATGTTTGAGGTTATTTTTAGGACATATAAATACTTCTGATCATACTTTTGGAGGCGAGGGTTTTCTCTCAAGGAAGAACCTTTGAACCTTTGTAAGTTTGTTTTCAATTTAATTATGCATTGCTAATTTCTCTTGTGTTTGACTAGTTATTGAAGTCATGATTTGTATGTAGTTGTGAGGTTTGATTAATTCTCAACAAACTTGAACAAAAATTATTCCCTATGCTTAATTGAATCTAAACTAGGGTTTTATTAGATTAGCTACCTAATTGAATTTCTAGTTACAATTGAATCTGATTAATTACCGGTCGGAGTTAATTTGATCAAGAGTATACTTTAATCAATTTAGTACCAGTTGGACAAGTTGGTTGGAGGAGGGAACAAATTCACAAGTCACTTGGATGTCTGGTTGCTCTAAGTGTTTGTTTCTATTGATAACTTGAATCATCATGTTGTTATTTAATTGAATCTAGAAGGTCTTCTAGGTTATTAGATAATTAGGGTTGTTAGACTGGTAGTTCTATCAACTAAATATGAAGTTTGGGTTTTAGTCCTTAGTAGGATCATTATCCACAATAGATTATTCAAGTGAGAAGAGAATCAGGAGAATTAATGATCAGCGAATCAATATCATGATGGATTTAACTAGTTGAACACGTTTGTCTCTCATATATTTAAATCAACTCTGCATTCATATTTATTTCTGTCTTGCATAGTAGTTTAGAACTTACAAATACAAAAAACCCCATATTCGTTACTTGGCACTTAAGCAATAACACATTTACACGAGTCTCTGTGGGTTCGACTCTTACTTGCCGCTCTACTGAGTTGGTTAAGTTAGGATTCTTTGATAGGTATAATGACCACCGAAAAATACCTCATCAGCTACATATGAACCAAAAGAAAAATTATATTAACCGAATTTCTTATGTATATACTTCTTGGCTAATTCTATAGACTTCACCTTTATTTTAATTTGGTTCATCTCTTATACCAATATGAGATCACGACGACATTTGTCATAGATCATTGTAACTAAACCTTCCATGTTAATCAAACTAGTATATTCAATGACATAGATCAGGTACAGATGAGTGACAATGAAATTACATGCAAAGTGATCTCAAAACAGGCCTATTTCCAACTGGTCCTACTTTATTTAGAGATCAATTCAAAAATTCTTAAATAATTAAGTTCAGTAATCTTCATTATGACTAAAATCATATCAACTTTATTATGCATAAATCAAAAATAGAATATCTACACAAACTCCCACTAAACCAAAGTACCATAAGAATACCACACTTAAAGAGCAGAATGTTCATGAAGGACTTTAGGAGGCAATCCTTTGGTAACGGATCCGATATCTTGGAGTTTGTCCTTATGTATTCTATAAAATACCAGATGTTAATGTGTTTCTCCATTAAACAACTCTTGTTGTTGTTGGAGAACAATATTATAATTTGCCACACAAAATCTTTAATGGACTCTCATTACAATTGAATGCACCCTAGCTATTGGCAAAACTATGCAATTGTATAAGTGTTTTGATTCACACTCTTTCAAAATATAGCTCTTCTAGCCAAAATAAAATCACAGTCTTAATGAAATCAATGCTAAAATACCCAATGATCTCCAAACCTTTTGTTTTCCTTTATATTAGAATGATTCTTTCATTCTTTATATAAAAAAACAAGACCCTCTTTATGGTTTCTTTCCAATGAGGTCTATTTAGTACCTACTAAATACTATAGTTTAATACTCCATATCTAGATGTGTATCTAATAAATGAAAATTCAATTTCTCACTAATGAATGTAGAGTGAGTCCACAATCTTTTGAATCTCATAATTCTTTTAGGGCAGATTGAATTTATCACTTTTAGGCTTTGTTTGGCACACCTAGCTGAAGCCGGTAGCTAGAGCTGGAACCTAGTTGAAGTTGGAATTGGTAGCGGGATTGTTGATAGTATCTAAAACTGAATTAATGAGCGGAATGGATAAAATTGTAGCTGGTAGCGGAATTGGCAGCATTGCAGCTAAATTGCAAAAAGGAGACCCTATAGTGACAAAATTGCCCCCAAATAACAAAAAATTGATACCCCTCACTTGACCTCAAGTGCAGCTCACGTGACCCCCACAACTCTTAATTGCTTGCCTCTCGTTTCACTTCCAAGTTCCACTCACATAACCGCACAGAAGGCCAGCCTAGCTCGAGGTCGCAATTTCGCTTGTAGCTAGTTTGCATCGTTTAGGAGGTCGAGCTGAGCTAGGGACGGCGGTGCCAGAGGTCGAGGGAGAAAGCTGCAACAGCGGTTTGAGGCTGAGATAGCAGGGTCAACGAAAATTACGGTAAGTGAAGGACCGTTCAAAGCATTTGAGTTGTTGTGCATAATGAGCTAAATTGATGATGGCATTTACCCTAATTTGAGGATTAGGTGAATCTAGTAGTTTTAGGTAGTATAATGAGCTATGTGGAATGTGCATATTCATATTAAAATACAAATTCGGTGTCTTGCAATGTAGTGAAACCCAATTAGGTGGAGCTCGTGAATGGTTGTTGTACATTATTGATTGAAATCCACAAAATATGAAATTGGAATGTAGTAATGTTGACGAATGTGTTGTGTTCCCCTTCATTTGCATATACTTGTCCGAATAAAGTTTTTGCCTTCTCGTTTATCCTTGTGTGATTATTGCTCATAATTGGCTTGGGAATATATGAGTTTGTTGTGTGGTTTTACAAAACGTGTGTGCTTGGAAAGGAAGAAGGAACAATGTCCGAGTCACATGCGAAAGCGAAGAGACAGGGCATTGATGGGAAGGGCGTTGCTTGGAGTGATGAAGAGGTGAAAGCACTAATGTCAATTTGTCTACATTATCACAAGCAAAATGGGAAGGACACTCACTTTCAATGGGTTGAGATTGCGGAGAAGTTTAGCCATGAGAACACTCGGAAGATTGATAAAGATACTGCAAAAAACAAGTTTGGCTACATGAAAAAGATTTGGAAACTGTGGGTTGGCTTACGGTACAAAGAAATTGGGGTGGAATGGAACTCGGAAGATGGAACCATTACTGCGGATCTTGATTGGTGGGAGCGAAAGATAAGGGGTATGCTTAATAGGGTGTTTTTTAAAAGATTTGTATATTCGTATTTTGGGAGGCTTGTCTAGTTATTCATATTGGTCTTGCATAATTGACAGGAAAAGGTGGAGTACAGAAGGTTCTGACATAAGCGTCCCGACCCAGAGTTGAGTGATCTTTGGGATTGCATCTTCGGGAACATATGTGCGTCGGGCCAACATGCTATCGCGGCCACAATGGACCCCCAGAAACCGACGAGCCTCAAACGCCGGTTTCACAATCTGGTGTTTCCGGGGGAAGAGGTTTTGAGGACCTGATGGGAATGGATGACGACTTTGATGAGGATGATCGCTTAAATCGCGAGAATTAGTTGTTCCTCCTCCTCACCAGAATTGAACTGTTTAAAAAAACCATTATGAATGCACTAATTAGGCACATCAACAATAGTTGTGCACAATCTTGAGGAACAGAAACGTTATAATAAAATTTACCTCTTCATTAAAAAAATTGGTCATCCGAGAACTCCACACTATCTTCACTCCATGAATCCTGGGAGACCATTGTTGTGTACAGTCCCTATGCAGACGAGGATTTACCAATGCAGTACTTAGAAGTCAAAATGCAGCCCAAACATAAACTAATTCCCCTAAACCACTGGAAAAAAAACTAACCATTCACACTGATTCAGCACTGAAAGCATAACAACAAGAAAAAGCTAGCACCAGTTTTTAGTTTGCCCATTTTAGTCATGTATATCTACAATTTTAGTGGTCTCATTCATTCAATTTCAAGGTCTCATTGAATTATATTTGACCAACACCAGTTAGGCACCAATTTTAGTGCTTCTTGCACCAATTTTTTCAACAATGAAAGGCTAGCAACCAGAAGTCAAACCAGCCAAACTTACATATCAACATTGCATAACTAATTTTAGTGCTTCGATGCTCGATAACCCTAGCAATCAGAATTCAAACCTAGCAATCTAGCCTCATTTTGGTGTCATTGGTCAAATTCAATCAATAAATGGACGTGCAAACCATCTCAACATGACATACCAGAGAACAAGGCCAATACAATGGAATCGAGCTAGCTCGATGCTAGATCTAGCTCCCTAAAACTACAACGAAGGTGGATCAAGAATCAGATAATGCAAAACTTCAAGAATGAGTACTTACTTTCAGGTGGAAGCTCCGACTGTGCAAATCGCCTCTGAAGTCGCCGAGCACCTAGGGTTTCCTTTCAATTTTTTGGGGATAACGCTTCCGGGGGTATCGAGAGGAAATTTGTGGAATATTTTGGCCAGCTCGGGGGAGCGTTTCCAGAAGAAGTTGGGGGGAGGAGGGGGCAAAAACTAGCGTCTTCACGCTAGCTGGCTTGGATTCCGCTAGAGGAGCCCGCTGTTGCCGAACAGCCTCGACGCTCGGAAACGCTACGACACGCCTCCTCTTCCGCTCCAAAATGCTCCTTCCGAACGGGGCCTTAGTAATATATGTATCTTATGGTGGACTTTCTTAATTCTTTATCAATGTAGCACTTTTATGATACCCAATAGTACCTTTAGAACATTTTTTCACTTTATGCTTAAAATCCCAAAATCTTTTATCTCAAATTTCCTAATGAGATATTTCTTGGTTTCATGCAATAGGCATATATCGTGACTAGATAATAGTATGTCAATGACATATAACATTAAAAGATAAACTTGCTCCCACTGAATCTGTGATATACACAACCCATAACCTTATTTATCTCAAAACCAAATGAGACAATCACTTGATGAAATTTATGATTCCAAACATCTTTGAGACCATAAACAGATTTCTTTAACTTATAGACAAAAGATTTCAAACCTTTAGATTTAAACTTTCCTGTACAATCATATAAACAATTTTCTCAATATTTCTACTGAGAAATGTTATCCTTACATCAATCTTATGTAGCTCTAAATCAAAATGAACTACAAGTGTCATCATTCTTCTTAAAAGATCTCATTAAACTCACCAGCTTTCTTTTGAGTGAATCCTTTTGCGATCAGAGTCTTCATCTTTTGATGTTGCCGATGAACCCCTTTTGGCATTAAATATCAATATGAAACCAATGGGTGTTTCACACCTTATGACAACTCAACAAAATCCCAAATATCTTCTTATTTGTCATAGATTCTATCTCATCTTAAATGATCCATTTTTGTAGATCAATAACTTTTGAAGACCTTCATGAAGATTAATTGGATCATCCTATGCAACTTATACAATATCTTCTTATTCCATATGGTGTGTAAAAAATGATCTAAAATCACACCCACAAGATCTTCTTATTCTACAAGATATACAATATGATCATCAAAAGTTGCATATCTCCTTTCTTTATTGGATCTTTGTAGTGACACTTCTTGAGGTTATTGAGTTTGTATATGGGAGGAACTTTAATTTTGTCTAAAACTGAAGTTTTTACTAGAAAGCATTATAACTATACTCTGCTTTCTTTCAATGATATCGTACACTTGATAGAGAACTAAATTCTCTTCTTAAGACAACTTCATCAAAGAGATGTTCCTCAATCCCCCCCCCCCTCCAAACTCAACATCCTCAAGTAACTATATTCTTCCATAGAAACACTAATATTTTTAGTAACACTTGAAACAAACTATCCAATATTTTTAGACAGTACTTTACTTGAGAGCAAGACAAATTTAAAAAATGTGACTTTCTTTATGCGTCTCAATTGACATTAGGAACATTTCTTTTTAAAAATGTCCAAACCTTTTTTTTAAACAAAAGAAACAAATTTCCTTATTTAATCCTTATTATGCATCGTATCGTTGTCAGGTTCCTTGCCAATCTCGTAACACCGAATGGTGTATACACATTAGTATCTCATGCGTTGGGAGAGAGTTGTGCAGGGCACACGTTCAGTGTCCACAAGTAGTCGGCTATGTGCTTGGCGAGCAAAAGCCGAAAGCCAGCTTGAAGACTGTGCAGGTACATCACCGCACAGTCCTTATAAGTTCCTAATGAGCTACCACCTTCTTCGGGGAGCGCCAGCTCGATCTCTTCAGGCAATGGGAAATCTGAGGCATTTCCACGAGCTTTGAAAATTCCAAAACTATTTCAACCCCATCATGAAGGAAAACCCCTGGTGTTTCATTCGGAATCCGGTCTTCAATCCCAAGCGGGGTGCTGCATATATTGTAGTCGATATACCGCATGAAAAAGCTCGGTTGGTCGCTAGAATCTGTCGATTATACGTCACACCCAATAGGCTCCTTGTCTGATATCGAGTTAGAAACCATCTCAACACTAGAGGAAGTGCACACTCGAGCTAATCGTGAAGTAATGGAAGCTTCGGAAGAACTAGAAGAAGGGTCGCTAAAAACAAGAGAGGGAGAGGTCGGGTTTTGGGAATCGCTTGTCTCGCTAGCAACTACCGTTTCAAGAGATCCCCCGAGATACTTTTCCCAGTATTTAAACACGAGACTTGGAGGCGGGCTCGAAGAAGAACCTCTAGGCATGAAAAAACGAGATCCAAAGGACACTTGGAAAAGAAAAAAACTTTAAGAAGAAAAACAATCTCCAGATAAAAGCGAAAGAGAAAGAACGTGATCCTAGGACTATTCGAGAAGATAGGTCACTATGAATTTCCAGAAAGGATTGTAAAATTGTAGAACAAGAAGAATCAATCCATTATGCTAACACGCATAAAATTAGAGGCCTACTACATGGAGAAAGGGTTTAAATTTAATTGGCAAGATTTTTGACTGTGGATTAATTACATCTTTTTTATAGTTTTTTTTAAAACCAAGGATTTTAGTTTCTTTATATTATTTGGTAAGAGACACTTAGGTTTTTATATCATAACTATAATCTAAAGCGGAGGTTAAAAAAATTATTAAACGACACATGTCATTTTTAGATTGGACCACACCAACCTTTTTTAGAAAATAATCTTTTATTTTTGGATATGATAAATTCTTATTCATGTTTTTAGAATATTGGATATAAAATCCCACCAATCCCTTTTTTTAAAAAATAATCTTTTATTTTTGGATATGATAAATTCTTATTCATGTTTTAAGAATGTAGGATATAAAATCCCATTATTAAACAATCTTTTTTTTTGGATATAATAGATATGAAGATTATTAGGATATTTTTTATATAATCATACAAATTCTAGAATATTTATTTTATTTTTACATAGAACTTTTTTTATCTAAAATATCTTAATTGAATAAATATATTTGTGATCGTATATTACTAGCGATCTCCTTACCAATTTTGTTATTATTATAATCCAATAATTTGTTACTTTATATGAAAAGATCTTGATTACTTATATGATAATTGTCAGATCTTCTTAAAAAAATTATATTTAAGCATTTACATAATTGTTTTTCTCAGATAATAAATTTATTTGACAATATTTTATCATTAATATTTTATTTAAGAAAACCCGTACAAGGTACGGGAATACATACTAATTTTATTTTCTAAATATGGAGCTTTTTTTTCTATGCCTTAGACTTGAGACAAAAAAAACCTAGTTAATGTAAAGGAAACTAGATGCACTTAATTAAGTCAGGACATTATAATTGTAATCGTACTTTCTGTTACAAAGTTATGGAATTGAGATAAAAGACAAAATATATCTTTGGACAAACAATATCGTATTTCATTGATCCAATAATGTGTTTTGATCCTATGATGCTCATAACACTAGGGTTCCCGTACCAAGAAATGCAGCACAAGGTCGAGAATAGTGAACTGAGGGGGAACAACTAGTTGGCTGGGAAAGGGAAGGAGAAGAGAAGAGAAGGGATTAAGGTAAAATAATAATTTTTTTCTTATTGTAGTAAGATAACGATAATTTAAGGTATTTATAACAACTTTCCTATCAGTTCAATAAAAACATCATGGGAAAGAACCGAAAATAAAACCCATGAATGAGTCTGTAACTCTTAAATGCCATGCCACTTGACACAGTGAAGGGAGAAGAGGAGAAGAGGAGAAGAACAGCCGAAGTCAAAGAGGAGGAGAAGAGACGAGATAAGAGAGGATTACGGCAAATATATGATTTTTTGATTGATTAAAAAGATGATAACAATAGAGTATTTATACTAGCCCTAACGGTTCAAGAAAGGCGTCCCGGGAAAGAACCGTAAAGAAAACCCGAGAAGGAGTTTATAACTCTGTTTAAAAATTACATAAATTAATTAACTAAATAATCTGTAAAACGAACTGGAGGACGACGACCCCGAGCCGGTCTCGTTGTTGCCACACTACGCTCCTCATGTTGATTATCAACAAGCACTGTTCTTGATCGATCTTCTTCCTTTTCGGACGCGTCGAACGGTGATATATATACGTGGACCGTTGTTCAACAATCTTCTTCTTCTTCGGGCATCTCACATCGACAAAGCGGACAAACATTGTTGTTGTCAAGCCACCTCATGAGGCAAGTCTCGTGGAAAACGTGCTTGCAAGGCATCGTAAGTGACTCGCAATGCTTCTCGATCTCATCCATGCATATCACGCACTCGTGCTCAGACTCGCTCCATCTCCTATCAACCTCCTCCTCGCTCTCTTGCCCGCATCTCACCGCATATAGCCCAATCAACGAGTCAAGTGTAGCGCCCTTCATCTTGGGTCCCGCCTCCTCGAACGACTCCATGATCGCCCTACGATCAACATCAAACTCAACAGCGTTGACCACAAGATGACAGATGTTGATGTAAACGGTGTAGACGGTGTGGGCGCCTTCTTGGCCAAGGACGTCGCAGATGATGTCCTCGGCGATTCTCGTAGCCTGGTGTTGGGGGACATGTGAGGAGTGATGTCGGTAGATTGTGTCGGCCAGCCATCCTTCTGCGTATGCGTAGTAGTCTTCAAAACAAGCAAAGCCCGCGCAAGAATAGCAAGGGATGGCACCGGTAATCGTCTCAGAGTCTCTAAAGAATATGGACACGTTCACCAGCGTGCATTGATGATGTTCGGCGGCGGTGGGTGATCCGAGTGGGCGGAGTTGTTGGATGTTGTACCACATCGCCATGACTACGATGTTTGTTAGTTAACGCAAGGCTGTGCAATATTTGGGGGGAGAACGAGGGTTTTGATGGTCCATTTTATATAGAGAGAGGGTGTGCGTATACCGCGTATAATGTTGATGTTTGGAAAGGATATATGTTTATTTCCTTATTTGTATATACCTGATATTGTTTTTGTACGTGTTAAAAGATACGGGGTAAATTCTGATCAAAAAAAAAAGATACGGGGTAAATCTATATGCTTAATTGGAACGAAAGAAACAAAAAACAAGTTACTCCGTATTAAATTATGGTGATCGCATATACTTTATAATTTAGCTAATAAAAGTATTTCTCGTACTAACAAATTAAGATATATTGCTAAATCAACTTTTTCTATTTTTTTGATCAAGAATCAACTTTTTCTATAATTACCTCAAGCAGTTACTTAGTATGTATTCCCGCACTTTTTACGGATTTTTATTAAATAAAATATTAATATTATATATTTTCAAATATATATATATTATCCGAGAAAATTAATCATGTAAATGCTTAAATATAAATATTTTTTTTTGATTTGCGTAAAAAATTAAGGCAATTATCATATAACTAATCAAGATCTTTTCATATAAGGTAACAAATAATCGATTGGATTATAATAATAACCAAGTAATATTCTAGAATTTATATGATAGAATAAAAAATATCCTAATGATCTTCCTATCTATCATATCCAAAAATAAAAGATTATTTAATAATGAAATTTTCTATCATATATTCTAAAAACATGAATAAGAATTTATCATATCCAAAAATAAAAGATTATTTTTTTTAAAAAAAATGGGTGGTGTGGTCCAATCTAAAAGTAACATGTGTCATTTAATAATTTTTTTAACCTCCGCTTTAGGATATAGTTATGATTTAGAAACGAAACTTTTTAAAACAAAAGTTTACCCGACCCATCAACTTTGACCTATTGTAAAGGATATTTTGGGAACAAACCCTAATTCGCTCTCTATCTTGTCTTCCCTTTCCTTTCAAATTTCATGCACCACCGGCGTCCCCACGCCTGATGGCGGCCATCCGAAACACATGGGGGATCACCACATGGAGATTGATGACCCTCCACCCCTACCATTTACTTCCACTGACTCAACTGCAACCCAAACAAACTTTGTGAATTTGTTGTTCCAAGAAGTCTCGACGAAGCAGCAACCAATGGTGACTGATATCAACACCACAAATTTCAATGATTCCCACATGCCCTTATCCTACAAGAATGATGTAGCAAAAGGAATGTCAAACCAAAAGGGCCCAGATGATGAGTTCTGGGACGAGAGACCGGAACTCTATGATACAGATGATGATCTAGAAGAGCCTGATGAAGATCCCTTGTGCCTGATGTCACTTCACAAAGGAAAAAAAATGTAAACTACGACACCCTTGGGCCCGCTCCCTCATCATCCATATGGTCGATCAAGGTCCGGGATACACCACGATCAAGCAAAATCTTGAAAAGAAATGGGAGTTATGAGGAAAACTCACTTTTGTGGATATTGGCAATGGCCACAACATTACCAAATTCAAAAATGTTGACGATTTAAATCATGTGCTCACCCAAGGGCCATGGATGATTGGGGATAACTACCTCATGATCTAACAATGGCAACCAAACTTCAATCCTTTCTTGGACCAACAAAAGATCATCACGGCTTGGATTAGGGTCCCGGGCCTTAGTATAGAATATTTCAATGCCAACTCTCTCAAACATATTGGTCACCTTATTGGCCTAGTTACACGCATCGACCGTGCTACTGTTGATACTAATTGTGGGCAGTTTTGCGAAGTTTGCATTGGCCACAACTCAGATACTTGCCCGTCTCTCATGCTAACAAAGGTGGAGTCTAGCTACGACCGCAACATCTATGGAGAAAACCGATGACAGTCTCTTGGCCTTGAATGCGCCCTACCGTGTTGACAACTTTGGGTCATGGATGCAAGTAGTAAAGCCTAAGAGGCTACAACAGCACCAAAACGCACCCAAACCCAACTTCGCCGATGGTGCTAGGGTTCCTACTACAGTACCTTCTGCCACAAGCAACCCTCTAAACTTCTCAAAAACGAAGGGAAAGGCTAGTTAGACAACTTCATAATGGCTGAAGAACGTGCATGGATAAAGGTTTGTGGCCTTAACAATTGAGGAAGATGATGTGGATCTTGTCCCTACCGAAAATGCAGTGCTGGCAAGCCCTAATTCTTCCCCTGAGGTTAACTCAGAAACCAACTCAGTTTAGCCTGCCTCGGCTTCCAAGCACACGCCATCTACGTCGTACTCTAAGCCGTTGATGGTGGTAGCTTTGGCTAATGTGGGCTACATTGACGCCGATGTTATTGCCAACAATTCGGTTAGTACGATGGGTGTGATTTGGCAAGTCAATGCTTTTGAAAAATAAGGTGTATCAACGGGAAAATCTATGCCAACAAAAAAAGATAGAAAAGATCCTAAAGATAATACCTCAACTACCCGCAAGACACAAGGAAATTTAGGCTCTAAATCTAGCGTAGTTTCCAAAGAAGCGGATATTAAAAAATCTCTTTTGATTGCCGAGCAAGCTTTATCCACATACACCTCTAAAATCACTTTTCTAAATACTGTCACCCTAACTCTTTTGATCTTCCCATAACCCTCTCCACACAGTACAAAACTCCTCCCAGAACTCAACTCCAAAACATGTCGATTATGTTTCCGATGTTGGTGTTAGACACGGTAATAAGCCGTAAAAGTTAACTTGTGTCGAACCACCGGACGGGACCCTTCCTTCCAACACTGGCTCGATTAGAAAACAAGATGGACTAGCAGATTTCCTACCGTTGGAGACAAAAACCCATCCGCTTTTGTGTTAGATATCAATGCCTCCTAATCTCCCTGATGCTATTTATGGACTAGCAGAATTTCCGATGTTTTGGTCCCTTCTCTCCGCTGGTTTATATATAAAGAACATCAATATGTTGTTATGTAATGTTCGTGGTGCAGGGAGTTATAGTTTCTTGAATTCCTTGCGTGAGTCAATTCGTACTCATCAGCCTAGTGTCATATCTTTCGTGGAACCCGTATTAGTGGATCTCGTGCTGACGAGGTTTGCCAGTGAATTGATTATGATAGAATGTTACGAATTGATGCAGATGGTTTTTCTGCCGAAATTTCGTTGCTTTAGAAAACTTGTGAGTTGATGGTCACATATTACTGTGAAGATCTCTAGGAGTAGCAACGAAACTTAGCAGTTATCTGCTATTTATGCGGCCTTGAACCCAACACGTCGCATGGATCTTTGGGACAACCTTGAGAATTTTTCCAAGATCAATAACCGTCCTTGGCTTCTCGCATAAGATTTCAATGCAACCTTAGGTGCACATGAGCGTTTGGGGAACTGTGAGTCATCTCAACGGTCTTCGGATACCTTCTCATGTTGGGTTGATAATCTTAACTTGTTGGATCTAGGGTTCTATGGCCCCGCTTTGACATGGAGTAGTGGTTCTTCTCTGGATACTAGGGGAGCGGCAGGTCTTGATCGTGCACTTTGCTCAAAAAACTGGCACCTGCGCTTTTTTGATGCTGAAGTGCAACACATATCAGCCCCGCACTCGGACCATCGATCTCCTATTACTTATCAACACAAGTCCCCAGATTGTTAGTCATTCAAATTCCTCTATACTAAGTGGTCTCTTGGTATTAATGAAGTGAATTCCTCTCTACTACGTGCATGGTTGACTCATGAGGCCTTCAATGAATTCCTCTCTAATTAGTGGCCTCCGAAAGATGATCTCTTGGCTGCATGGTATCCTTGCCAACGAATTGATTATGATAGAATGTTACGAATTGATGCAGATGGTTTCTCTGCCGAAATTTCGTTGCTTTGGAAAACTTGTGAGGTGATGGTCACATATTACTGTGAAGATCTCTAGGAGTAGCAACGAAACTTAGCAGTTATCTGCTATTTATGCGGCCTTGAACCCAAAACGTCGCATGGATCTTTGGCACAACCTTGAGAATTTTTCCAGGATCAATAACCGTCCTTGGCTTCTCGCATAAGATTTCAATGCAAACTTAGGTGCACTTGAGCGTTTGGGGAACTGTGGGTCATCTCAACGGTCTTCGGATACCTTCTCATGTTGGGTTGATAATCGTAACTTGTTGGATTTAGGATTCTATGGCACCGCTTTGACATGGAGTAGTGGTTCTTCTCTGGATACTAGGGGAGCGACAGGTCTTAATCGTGCACTTTGCTCAAAAAACTGGCACCTGCGCTTTTTTGATGCTGAAGTGCAACACATATCAGCCCCGCACTCGGACCATCAATCTCCTATTACTTATCAACACAAGTCCCCAGATTGTTAGTCATTCAAATTCCTCAATACTAAGTGGTCTCTTGGTATTAATGAAGTGAATTCCTCTCTACTATGTGCATGGTTGACTCATGAGGCCTTTAGTGAATTCCTCTCTAATTAGTGGCCTCCGAAAGATGATCTCTTGGTATCCTTGAAGGCTCTCACAAGGAATCTGAATACTTGGAATTTAATGTCTTCGAGAATATTTTTCATCGAAAAAGAAAACTATGGGCGCACCTCCATGGGGCACGAACTACCTAGGCTTCTCGCCCGTCATAATTTTTGGTTGAGTTGGAACAATATTTATGCAAAGAACTCGAGCTTCTGCTTCATCAAGAACAGATTTATTTGTTTCAAAAGTCGAGGTCGAACTTCTTAATCGAGGGGGTAGAAATACAAAGTTTTATCACCTCTTCACCATCATCAAGCGAAGTACGAATTGTGGTACTACTCTCCATGATGTCAACGGTAATATAGTCTATCAAAAACAGGATGTGGATTAGTTCTAGATTACTTTCGGGGTCTTTTCATTGATGATTCGGTTGCTATTGTTACCATGTGGCCGACCATTGAGACCTCTTTTCTAGCTCCTCCTTCGGATATTATTACATCGCTGAATGTTGCTTTTATTGAACATGAAGTCTTGATTGCTCTCCGCTCCATGAGCCTGCATAAAGCACCGGGTCCAGATGGCTTCTCGACTACCTTCTTCCATCAAAACTAAACAATGGTAGGGCCTAAAACAACCATAACTGTTCTTAAGCTTCTCAACCAGGGAGTCCTCCCCCCGATTTGCCTAATGCTTTCATATCCCTTATTGCTAAAGTTGAGGGGCCCACTACTCTTGCGTTGTCGAGCTGATCCGACACCAAGCACCTCTGAGGACTCAATATGAAAGAGAAAGATCATCCCATATCTTTACTTAATGTGGTGTTCAAGCTAGCAACGAAATTCGTCGTAAATAGATTGAAACCCACCCTTAAACATTTAGTTTCTCCGACACATGCTAGCTTTATTCATGGGAGACAAATTACGGACAATGTTTTAGTTGTTCAAGAAGTACTTCATTCTATGACTAGTACTCGAAGAACCATGTGTTCCATGATGATCAAAATTGACCTTGCTAAAGCATATAACAGACTCCGATGGACATTTCTAAGAGAGACTCTAGTTTTCACTCATTTGTCTTCTCACTTTATTGATACTATTATGAAATGCCAAACTAAAGGCTCGATGGAGCTTCTTTGGAATGGTAATCGGGCCGAATCTTTCAAATCCTCTTGTGGTGTTCGTCAAGGAGACCCACTCTTGCCCTATCTCTATGTTCTTTTCATGGAACAACTCTCTCATATTATCAATAACGCAGTATGTGTTGTTAGATGGAAAACAATTAATCTTTGGGGAGTGCCTCTCTCACATATCTTTTTTGTTAATGATTTAGTCTTTTTTGCCGAAGCCACTATCAACCAAGCCCTTATAATCCGAGAGTGCCTCTGTAACACCTCCGTTTTTCCTTGGAGATATTACCGCCAGCGACATCGGAATTTACACTTCGAAGCTACCCAAGGCTTTCACAGTATTCAAAATATAAATAATAATGATAATTCAATAAATATTAAAACAAAATGTTCAACTTTCACAATCTTGAATAATCCAAATATTTGCAGAAAAGTGAGAATAAATATTCTTGAACAAAGCGGAAGTAAAATTCTTGAAGGTGGTCCTTACAGACAAGGATCTCGACCTTAAAATGATAAACAAATTATTCCAAAAGAAACCTGAAATGTCTTCAACTTCTTCAATCTCTAATCACCACTCCTTTACTCCCTGATGTTCCGTATAGGGAAAGTTAAAACCAACTGGCCATGCAAAAGAAATAAAGCGGTCGATCAGCCTAATGAAAGACTACGCAAGAAGAATTTTATGGGAGGTTCTTGTGATCTTAGTTGCATTATGACCATCGGTCTCCAAATGAAAGTCAGTTGATGGCATAACCCAAATAATTCCAGAGAATGAGAAATATGATGAAAAGAGATTAGGGTACCACAAGACTATTGACTCGACTAAAGTCGTTGTGCCGAGATCAAAAATAAATTACCCAAAATTACAAACTAAGTATAGCATGCAAGTAAGGGGTCGAACCCAAGAGAATCAGTGTTTCTAAACGATCAGCAAAGACATGGGTTTTGGGCTTAAGCAAGCAGACAAGTTTAAGTTTCAAATCAATTAAAAGCAAGCAGAGTTCATTCAAACAATTCCACCTTTTTAATCCTTTGATCATTGATTCGTCCACTTTTTCTATATTTCCTAGGTTAATTCCAATCCTTATTAAGATTTCCGCTTGTCCACGGTCCAAGTGAAACTATGATATGAACAAGGACGCTTCATTCAAATCATGCAAAGTATTAAGGATAATAGGAAATCAAATCATGCAATCAAACAACGAGTCTCATGCATAAAACAACCATCAAACACTCTTTCTCAATTCCAGTCTACGGTCCTAGAAAAGAGTTGTTTCAAGGATAAATAAGATTGCACAAACAACAATCAAACCTAATCCAAACAATAAATCTAAGTCAATCAAACAAGGTGATCAGGCTTATAAAATCAAACATAGATCATGGAATTAAAAACAAGAGTTTTGATATTAACCTAAGAATAGAAAAGTTACCAGAATCTCACGAATTCAACAAAAGGCTTCCTTGATTGAACAAACTCCAACGAAGATTAGTTCTCCATAAAACTGAAATAAAACTAGGTTAAAATAAAAATACATAAAATAAGGTAAAAATGGGTAAGGAGGAAGACACACGGGTCAGGTCCGGCCCGAGGGCCTGCTACATAAAGCAACAACAACACTCTCGCACGTCTCCGACTTCAATGGCTTCACTCTCCTCCGTCTAGCGTCGGTTACTAGCAGAATCGGCGGAGTTTGAACCGGAACAAGCCTGGCTTTCTATTGTTGGTAGCAGCAGAGCATGGGGTGGCCCATGGTGGCCGGAAATCATCATTGAATAGGAGGTTGTAGTGAGGGCGTTTGAAAACAGAGTCGAACTTTTGTGTGGATTTCCAACTCGATTTTTGACCAAATCTTGATTGAAAATAAAGTGTTTTAGTTTAGGTGCTTGTTTGGTTGAATGTGGGAAGTATAACTCCCAAGAATTTAATTCATATGAAGTAATTAACATGAAGTTGCAAATCATAGGAATTTAAAAAAACATGTTTGGTTAAAAATTTATTTCCTAGAAAATTATGTTGGAAGAAAATCTTACCCACTCCCCCCTCAGTAATTATATTACTTTGAAATGTAGGAATTGAGAAATCCATGGAAGTTAAAAATCATGGGTTTTTCAATAGCTTATATTCAACCAAAACACATGTATTTTATTAACTTCCTAGGATTTTCCAACTTCATGTGAATTTGTTTAACAACCAAGAAAGCACTAGGATTAGAGAGGCAATGTCAAGAGCTATTCATAGGGCCAAGAATGAGCTTCAATGCTCCAAAAAGAGCTCGAAATCACCATTTAAAGCTTTGGACACAATCCCTTTGATTTAACCCATTTATGGGTGATTTATCACGAAATTGGAACGAATTGATCCCCTAATTCATTCCTTTGACTCTTCACTATCCTTTCCTTCTTAACTCCAACATTATTCTTATCCATTTCGATTTAATTTGAACGATTTCAAAGAAAAATGTTACATTTCACCAAGAACTACATAGAACGAGATTTTTGGGCCGATTTTAATTGATTGCCCCCAAATTGATTGAGGAAAGTTGTAGAGGGTTAAACAAGTGATGAGTAGGCTTTTACATAATCCATTTCCGTTAAGAAACAAGCTCGAATTCCTCATTTGAAATTCAAGACTCAAGTGGGGAAGAAGATTCTCCATTTGTGAATCCATTTTCAAGAAATTAAATAAACAACCCCTCTAGTTTAAGAAATGGACAAGAAATGTCCTTGATATTAATATTTAACATTAATATCTTTTGAAGGAATAAAATTTTTAATTCAAAATATTTTTATGATAATTTTCTTTGTTTAAAAATATATTTTAAATATATCTTTCTCTACAAAAATATGTTTAAACACTTTTGATATCTTTCTCTTAAAATTCTAATTTTATTTATTTTATTTTTCTTTAACATATGGGTAAGCTAGACCATTATTATTTCAAATAACCCTTTAAAGGTTAGTTGCTTAATTTTCGTTTAATAAAATAACTTAGGTAAGCTATATATCATTATTATGAGAATATTGCCACAAATTTATTTTATCAAACAAAATAAAAATAAAATTACATAAATGTCCTTCTTGAAAAAAGGTTTATTACAGCCTCGGTCTCTTTTGTTCCATGTCGGGAGAAAAGGTCAATCTTGGCAAGAGCTCGGTGATTTTCTCACGCAAAGTTGTTGTCATGCATCGGGAATCCATTAGCGTGTCCTTAGCATTACCTTGTACTAACAAGTTTGGTGATTATCTGGGTGTTCTGACATTATGTGGCCACTTCAAGACTGAAAAATATAAATTTCTCCTTGATCGGATCTCCATGAGACTTCGTGGGTGGCAGGCGCGTACCCTATCCATGGAGGGACGTGTCACCCTTACGAACTTAATCCTCACAAGTCTTCCCTTACTTGTTATGTAGGCCACGCTCATTCCTAGATCTATTTGTGACAAAATTGACAGACTTGTGTGTAGCTTTGTTTGGGGTTCAACGTCGGAGAAAAAAAGATGCATATGTTGATTCATGATGTTATTTATCGGCCTAAATTGAAACAAGGGTTAGGTATTCGTTCCATGAGACATGCCAATTCGGAGGTTCTTGCCAAGTTGGCTTGGCGGGGTTTTCATTAATGTTACTCTCTTTGGAGTCGGATTATATGTGGGAAATATGGTGATGTGAACCTACTCGTCTTCGGTCCACGAAGGGCGGATCTAGGCTCAAAACACCCAATGGAGTTGGTTGTCAAGGTCAAGCGGCCTCTAGTACCGGGCTCGATTCTCCGGGAGTTGATATGGTGGGATCCAATCCAGTGGTACCTCGGAAGCGGCCTATAGGAACGAGTGTGGATTCGTCTATGCGGCCGATCCCAAGTGTCGGAATAGTCCCATATTTCCGAGGTGGTCCAAGACATGGCTCGTCCGCTCAGTTTTTTTACAATATTACGAGATCTTTCATAGTCCTAAAGATCTCGTTAAAAACGGAAACAAAAAAACTAACCTCGAAGGAAAAATAACTAGAAGACCTCTTATAGAAGGAGATCTATAGAAAAAGGAATAAAATAACATAAAAATCAGAAATAAAGATACATGTTACAGAAAATTAATCCCGCAATCTCGAAAAATATTCCAAAGATCTAGGGTTTGGATTAACACTCGGTTGGAACAAGCTTGGCACGCTGTTGTTGTGGAGATGGCACGGTGCTGGTGGTTCTATGGGTTGGGCCCTCGAAACGTTGTTGATGCGGCATCGTTGGCTCAAGTGGATCGATGGTGCGGCAAGAGACTCGTTGGCACAGTTTTGGCGTAGATCTAGTGCGTCGTTGCTGTTCCGTAGACCCGGCTGGTTCTATGGGCAGGGCAACGCTGATTCATGCTGGTGGTGCGTGGGTGCAAAGGTTGTCGAGAAGGACTCGGACCATCAGCATGAGTTAGCAAACGAGATCCGTTCGAACTGCCTAATGCTCGGATACCAATTGATGTGAACCTAATCATCTTCGGTCCATAAAGGGCGGATCTAGGCTCGAAATGCCCAGTGGAGTTGGTTATCTAGGTGAAGGATACTGCCTTGATAAAGGGAGGTATTGGGTTCAAATCCTGCCTCCAACACCCTACAGACTTTCAAGGTGTGAACCTTCTGGCAGGTTAGGGTGCATGGACTATAGTCGATGACATGTGATTGAGCGCCACGAGTCAGATCACCGACCGAGACAAACTGGAGGCTGACCCACTGGTCAGATGCGCCGAGTGAGGCAAGCCAGGAAGGTGGGTATAGGTGGGCTTGATCGCATCATATGGTGCTAGTAATTTTGATATTTGCCTTGTCATACCAATTTCATGTGCATCCCATATGTATAAAGGCTTGATCCATGGCTCTGAATTATTAAGCAAGGAACTACAACTTGTTCATGGGGATGGTAGTCATACTCTGTTTTGGTGTCATTTGTGGCTCATGAAGAAGCCGCTTATTAAATCTATCCGGGCCCCTCTCCCGGATTCTATGCTAGAGGACACTGTTGCCAACTATTGGACCGGTGCTATTGGGAAGTGGGAGATGCTGAACCCTTACACTGTTGAAAAACAAACCCTTCTCATTCACCATTTGTTCAATAGCAGTGGCTCTCCTGACAGCATGTGTTGGACTTTTGAGTCTTCGGGCATCTTTACTACTAAATCGACAATGCATCTAATTAGGACAGAAGAGCTGACTAATGGACCGGGAGTTTTCGACTGGAAATTGCCTGCTTAAGAGCGGTTCAGAAATTTCATGTATATTGTGGTTCGAGATGCCCTCATGTGCAACTCCAACCACACCAAACATCATTTGGCTTCCTCGGATGTTTTTCCTAGGTGCACGGCTTCCGAGCTCCCACCTTCTTCGGGGAGCACTATCTCGATCCCTTCAGGCCATGATAAATTTGAGGCAATATCTACGAGCTTTGAAAATTCAAAATTGTACGTTTCGACCCCATCATGAAGGAAAAACTCGGATGTTTCATTTGGAATCCGATCTTCAATCACCAGCGGAGTGTTGGATACGTAGTTGTCGATATACCACGGGAAAAAGCTCGGCTGGTCGCTAGAATATGTCGATCGTACGTCACAGCTAGTCGACTCCTCGCCCAAATACGAGGTAGAAGCCATCTCATTCCTAGAGGATGTGCACACTCGAGCTAATCGCAAAGTAATGGAAGCTTCAAAAGAAATAGAAGAAGCGTCGCTAAAAACGAGAGAGGGAGAGGTCGGGTTCTGAGAATCGCCCGTCTCGTTAGCAACTACCGCTTCGAAAGACTCCTCGAGGTACTTTTCCCAGTATTTAAACACGAGACCTGGAGGCGGACCCGAAGAAGAACCCCTCGGCATGAAAAAACGGGATCCTGGGCACAGAAAGAGGACACCTGGAAAAGAAAAAAGCTTCAAGAAGAAAAACAATCTCCAGATAGAAGCGAAATAGAAAGAGTGCGATCCTAGGACTATTGGAAAAGATAGGTCATTAGAATTTTAAGAAAGGATTGTAAAATCACAGAACAAGAAGAATCAATCCATTATGCTAACACGCATATAATTAAAGAGGCCTACATGGAGAAAGGGTTTAAATTTAATTGGCAAGATTTTTGATCGTGGATTCATTAAATCTTTTTTATAGTTTAATTTTTTTAAAACCAAGGATTTTTGTTTTTGTTTTTTGTTTTTTTTTTGGTCGAAAGTTTTTTTATATATTATTTGGTAAGAGACACTTAGGTTTTCATATTTTATTTTCTAAATAGGGAGTTATTTTTTCTATGCCTTAGGGCATGAGACAAGGCCAAAGCACTTTCTCCACAAAAGCCTTAAACCTAGCTAATGTAAAGGAAACTAGATGCAGTTAATTAAGTCAGGACATTATAATTAGTTGTAATCGTACTTTCTGTTGCAAAGTTATGGAATTGAGATAAAAGACAATATATAACTTTTTTTTGGTAGAAAGACAATATATATCTTTAGACAAATAATATCGTACTTTAATACTAGGGTTCCCGTACTAAGAAATGTAGCACAAGGTCGAGAATGGTGAACTGAGGGGGAACAACCAGTTGGCTGGGAAAGGGAAGGAGAAGAGAAGAGAAGGAATTAAGGTAAAATAATAATTTTATTCTTATTTTAGTAAGATAACAATAATTTAAGGTATTTATAACAACTTTCCTATCAGTTCAATAAAAACATCATGGAAAAGAACCGAAAATAAAATCCATGAATGAGTCTGTAACTCTTAAATGCCATGCCACTTGACACAGTGAAGGGAGAAGAGGAGAAGAGGAGAAGAACAGCCGAAGTCAAAGAGGAGGAGAAGAGACGAGATAAGAGAGGATTAGGGCAAATATATGATTTTTTGATTGATTAAAAAGATGATAACAATAGAGTATTTATACTAATCCTAACGGTTCAAGAAAGACGTCCCGGGAAAGAACCGTAAAGAAAACCCGAGAAGGAGTTTATAACTCTGTTTAAAAATTACATAAATTAATTAACTAAATAATCTGTAAAACGAACTGGAGGACGACGATCCCGAGCCGGTCTCGTTGTTGCCACACTACGCTCCTCATGTTGATTATCAACAAGCACTGTTCTTGATCGATCTTCTTCCTTTTCGGACGCGTCGAACGGTGATATATATACGTGGACCGTTGTTCAACAATCTTCTTCTTCTTCGGGCATCTCACATCGACAAAGCGGACAAACATTGTTGTTGTCAAGCCACCTCATGAGGCAAGTCTCGTGGAAAACGTGCTTGCAAGGCATCGTAAGTGACTCGCAATGCTTCTCGATCTCATCCATGCATATCACGCACTCGTGCTCAGACTCGCTCCATCTCCTATCAACCTCCTCCTCGCTCTCTTGCCCGCATCTCACCGCATATAGCCCAATCAACGAGTCAAGTGTAGCGCCCTTCATCTTGGGTCCCGCCTCCTCGAACGACTCCATGATCGCCCTACGATCAACATCAAACTCAACAGCGTTGACCACAAGATGACAGATGTTGATGTAAACGGTGTAGACGGTGTGGGCGCCTTCTTGGCCAAGGACGTCGCAGATGATGTCCTCGGCGATTCTCGTAGCCTGGTGTTGGGGGACATGTGAGGAGTGATGTCGGTAGATTGTGTCGGCCAGCCATCCTTCTGCGTATGCGTAGTAGTCTTCAAAACAAGCAAAGCCCGCGCAAGAATAGCAAGGGATGGCACCGGTAATCGTCTCAGAGTCTCTAAAGAATATGGACACGTTCACCAGCGTATATTGATGATGTTCGGCGGCGGTGGGTGATCCGAGTGGGCGGAGTTGTTGGATGTTGTACCACATCGCCATGACTACGATGTTTGTTAGTTAACGCAAGGCTGTGCAATATTTGGGGGGAGAACGAGGGTTTTGATGGTCCATTTTATATAGAGAGAGGGTGTGCGTATACCGCGTATAATGTTGATGTTTGGAAAGGATATATGTTTATTTCCTTATTTGTGTATACCTGATATTGTTTTTGTGTTAACAGATACCGGGGTAAATCTATATGCTTGGAAAGAAAGCAACAAAAAAACAAGTTACTCCGTACTAAATTATGGTAATCGCATATACTTTGTAATCTATGTATCATAATTATAACCTAAAGTGGAGGTTAAAAAATTTATTAAACGACATATGTCACTTTTAGATTGAGCCACATCACCTTTTTTTTTAAAATATTTTATTTTGTAAATGCTAAATTCTTATCCATGTTTTTAAAAATTAAGATAGAAAATCTCATTATTAAACAATTTTTTATTTTTGGATATGATAGATATGAAGATCATTAGGATATTTTTATATACTATCATACAAATTCTAGAATATTTTTTTCAAAATTTATATTTAAGTATTTATTTAAGTAAAATTCGTACAAGGTACGGGAATACATCCTAGTATATATGACGGTGCGCGAAATAATAGCTAAATAGTCAACGGTAAATTAGCGACACAGGAAAAGGATAAAAATGCCGCGTTACTAGCACGGGTCTAAATGGGCAATGTATATGCATACTTCGGTGTATTCCCTCAAATCGGATGGTAACGTTGCCTTGGCCCGTTAACAAAATCCTATGTATATTGTTATAGCAAGATAGCGGGTGCCATTCTCATTGGCATGACAAGTCAAAGTAAGCTTTGGCCCAATATACAAATATGTATGGGCAGCCCATTAATTGGGCACACGTGGGCTTTGGCTCATCAAAATCAGCTAGCCCATGGAAGAAACATGAATCTCATGCATATAACATAAGGCTTCACGTGGAAGCGTGTTTGTGATTGGCTACTTAGTATAAAGTGCCGCACATTATATGGTCCAAATGCAAGGTGCGCTTTCCACATCGGAAAAGGCTGAAGATGTCGAACAATCGTTTACTATATATAGTAAGATAACGATACGATTAAAAGGGTCAAACATCCTCTCTGGCTCGAGAACTATCTCGTTTTGCCAAAGCTCGACGTGTTTAATCTCCGAGTGAGATCGTGCTATAAACGGTATAAAGTCTAAAGGCTTTATTCGTAAAGAGCACAAAAACAACTGGTTGAGGGGTGGGGAGCAGGAATAATCCACGTACGAAAACCGTTCGGTTGTACGAATCCCGAGAGTTAGTATTTATTTAATTCTCGTTTATTGCGCGTATTGTATCGGGTTTCAACACTGGCGCCGTCCGTGGGGACTGGCTCTCCCTATCCGACCTGCTCTCGGGAAACAATCAAGTGGATCGCGTCCTCACCCCTCTGTTTCAAGTTGGGCAACAAGCGAGGTCAACGAGGTGTAAGGCAACAAGCGAGGTCAACGAGGTGTAAGGCAACAAGCGAGGTCAACGAGGAGTTGGGAAACAAGCGAGGTCAACGAGGTGTTGGGCAACAAGCGAGGTCAACAAGGTCAAACAAGCGAGGTGGTGAAAGGATGATCTCCACTGTCACCTTCACGCGAGGCCGGCCTTCGCGGTCTTCTTTATTAACGGTTTCAAGCGAGGTCGCGGCATAGGCTTCGGGGTCCGGAGGTAATCTTCGCGGTCTTCTTCCCCGTCTCAGCCGATGTGTAGGATCTCGGCTTCTCTCGCTAACTCCAATCTTGTGCGACGTTCTTCGGGCCGACGTCGTGCATCTCGATCGCTAACTCCACGTACCAAGTTAGATAATCAAGCTCCGTCATCGGGAGCTCGTTTATTTCATGGTCCGTATTCTTGTCGAGGTTGGGCCAGATTAACGAGGTCACGCGGAAGGGTCTCTTGAAGGTGAGGTGTTTTGGGCATGGGAAAGGGATGCGAAGTTCGGGCATGCGAGGTCCGATGCGGTCGCCGATCAGGTCGTGCCTCGCCATCCTCCGTGCGCAGAAGTTGGTCGTCAATTATCATGCGACCACACTCAGCGGCCTTCGCGACGACACCTCGCTGGGAAGATGTCGCGCCGATGACGACATGCGGCGGGGCCTCAGCCCTCATCCTCATACTCTCATCGCGCAGGAGACGGCTTGCCACCGCTGCATTTCCAAGGCCAAGTTAGAGAGCTCTTCCATGGCGGCCCGGCTTGGAGGGAAAGTTTGCAGCTCCGCGCTAGCGGAGGTTGTTCACCGCGATCGCGGAGGTCCATGTCAGCAGGATCCGAGGCGGCATTTTATCTATCTATTTATCTTTTATTTTAGTTTCCTTTTATATTTTTATTCCGAGTATGTTCGAGACTATTTAAGTTTAGTTTTCAGACTTTGTTTGGTATTCTGCTAGACCTAATTTCAGACCCTTTTGTGTTTTTCTCTCTTATGGAGAACTAAACTCCTTATATTCTATTCGAGTTGAAGCTTTTCAGACTCAAGTTGTTGTGAGATTCGTCTATTCAGGTTTATTTCTACAGGTTATTTCAATTCTCTTGTGCTTAATTATTATTGATTGTGTTGATTTCTGCTTGTCTAGCCAACTTGTTGGAATTAATATTGTCTATTGCTAGATCTAGGTTTTCTCGTAGCAAAGCCTGATCTTTGTAGCAACTCAATTGGTTTAGGACTCGTTGGACTAAAACAATTGAGAAGAGATTTGAATGCATGTTGATTGTTTGACTCGTTGGAATTCAATTGCATGTATCCTGTTTATCCTTGTTCTTAATGCTAATATCCTTATTATTTATGATCGTTTCATGAATTGTTTGGATGTTAAGTTGCATGTCTCGTTGCCATGTTATAATTCTGATCAGGATAGGAATAACTGAAAGAAATAACTTGTTTGAATCTAGGATCAATAACTTGAGGAAGAAAAGTGGATACTTGAATAGGATTGCTTTCCCTTAATTGATAAAAAAATCCAACTTTTGCCCTGTTTGATTCATTGCTTTGTTTGTTTGAATTATTAGTTTTAGTTTTAATCCACAAAATCCTCCTTTGTTACTTCTTTGAGTTGATAATAATAAAACTTAGGATACAAGTGTCTCTTGGGTTCGACCCCGACTTACTGACTATACTAGTTTAGTAACTAGGGATTTATTTTTGATTTGGCACGACGACTTTAAGCCATTCAAATTTGGCGCCGTTGCCGGGGACACTTTTGTTTCATTCTAAGTTTTTATTGCTACCAACTCTGGTGTGGAACCTAGTTTATGGTCCACACTCGTGCTACTGATTCTTCTATTTTGCCTCTTGATTCAGAGATCGAAAGGACTCTTTCCAGGTTGAGACGTGAAGCTCGGGAACTACTCCGTGAATTACCTTTCAACTTCGATTCTGCTGAAACTGAGACAATGGGAGATCAGACTTTGAGACGTTTGAGACGTTTTCCAAGTGTGAGGTAAATATCCCTTTGCTCAATCTGATTAAAAGTGTTCCTAGATTTGCTAAATTTCTGAAAGAGTTATGCACTATCAAAAGGAACCAAAAATTAAAAGGAAAACAGAAAGTTAAGGTCAGTGAACATGTCTCTGCTGTATTTCAAAGGCGAATGCCTAAAAAATGCAGTGATCCAGGCATGTTCAGCATTCCCTGCATAACAGGAGACACTAAAATAGATAAAGCCATGCTTGATTTAGGTGCTTCTATTAATGTTATGTCTTACTCTATTTACACTTCACTAGGCTTAGGACCCTTGCATGAAACTGGTGTTATTGTTCAATTAGCTGATAGGTCCACAGTTTACCCGAAAGGGATTGTTGAAGATGTCCTTGTTATGGTAGATAATCTGATTTTCCCTGCTGATTTTTATGTGCTTGATATGGATCATGATGTGCATGCTGCACCCATTCTGTTAGGACGTCCTTTCATGAAAACTGCTAGAACTAAAATTGATATCTGTAAAGGTGTCCTAACTATGGAATTTGATGGGGAGAAATTTGAATATAGTATGGATAATGCTATGAAATACCCCCAGGATGATCACTCTCTATGCTTAGTTGATGTAATAGATCATATTGTACAAGATGTATTTGATACTACTTGTGTAGATGAGTTGCAATCTGTTCTAGAGAATGACATAGATCATGCATGCTCAGATTATGAATTACCTGAAAGATATCATGAAATTTTTGCTGATCTGAATGCATGCTATGACTCTCCTGCTGATGCTTTGGCCATTGGGCCCATACCACTAACTCTCCCTAGCGAGAAATTGCTTCCTTCTGTAGTACATGCACCTGAAATTGAGCTTAAACAGCTCCCTGAGCATTTAAAATATGCCTTTCTTGGAGATGGTGACACTTTGCCTGTCATTATTTCCAACAAACTGTCCAAGGAGCAAGAAGAAAGACTGGTGCAGGTACTGAAAGAGCACAAGACAGCTCTAGGATGGACTATTGCTGACATTAAAGGGATTAGTCCTTCTACATGTATGCATAGGATCCTCCTAGACGATGGTGCCAAGCCATCCAGACAGCCACAGAGAAGGCTCAACCCACCTATGATGGAGGTAGTCAAAAAGGAGGTACTGAAGCTCCTACAGGCAGGTATGATTTATCCCATCTCTGATAGTCAGTGGGTTAGTCCGACACAAGTTGTGCCCAAGAAGGGTGGTATTACAGTGGTAGAAAATGTGCATGGGGAATTAGTCCCCACACGAGTTCAGACTGGTTGGAGAGTCTGCATTGACTACTGTAAGCTGAATGCGGTAACCAGAAAAGATCACTTTCCCTTGCCATTCATTGATCAAATGCTTGAGCGACTTGCCGGTCGTTCCTATTATTGCTTTTTAGATGGCTATTCAGGGTACTTTCAGATTGCTATTGCACCGGAGGATCAGGAGAAAACGACATTTACATGTCCGTTTGCCACTTTTGCATACCGCAGAATGCCATTCGGATTGTGTAACGCACCCGGTACATTCCAACGGTGTATGGTAAGCATCTTTTCTGAGTATATTGAAAATGTTATAGAGGTTTTTATGGATGACTTTACAGTACATGGTGATGACTTTGATGCCTGTTTAAACCATCTTTCTTTAGTCCTTCAAAGATGTGTAGAGACCAATTTGGTTCTAAACTCTGAGAAGTGTCACTTTATGGTTGAGCAAGGCATCGTTTTAGGTCATATAGTGTCATCCAGGGGTATTGAGGTTGATAAGGCAAAGATTGATATCATTCAGTCCTTGCCTTATCCTACTAATGTGCGTGAAGTTCGTTCTTTTCTAGGCCATGCAGGTTTCTATCGCAGGTTTATTAAAGACTTTTCCAAGATCTCAGCTCCATTATGTGATTTCTAGAAAAAAGAAGTGCCCTATGAGTTCAATGAGGCATGAAAAAAGGCGTTTGATGAGCTGAAATCACGCCTAACAAGTGCACCAATAATTCAAGCCCCAAATTGGTCTCAACCTTTTGAGATCATGTGTGATGCAAGTGACTACGCTGTTGGGGTCGTTTTGGATCAAAAAGAAGATAGAGCATCCCATGTTATACATTACGCTTCTATGACCTTAAATGATGCCCAAAAAAACTACTCCACCACTGAAAATGAAATGCTTGTTGTAGTGTTTGCTTTGGAGAAGTTCAGACAGTATCTTTTGGGGACAAAGGTGATAGTATATTCAGACCATGCAGCGCTTCGTTATTTAATGACGAAAAAGGAGGCTAAGCCAAGACTGATTAGATGGATTCTCCTATTGAGTGAGTTTGATATAGAGATCAGAGACAAAAAGGGAGCTGAGAATCTAGTAGTTGATCATCTAAGTCGGCTTGTGCACGAAGAAAATACGCCAGGAAGCCAAGATCAGATTCAAGGACGTTTCCCTGACGAAACATTGTTCGAGGTTCGAAACAGCGATTCCGCGATCGCGGTGAAGGTGTCCCGTGCCCGCGGAGCTGAATCTGAGACCAGTGAATCTGCTGAAACGTCCGCGATCGCGGACGGAATTGCCGGTTTTACCCCTCACCTACCGGACGGCCCTACCATCTTCTTCCTCCCTTCCTTCTACCATTTCTACCATTTCCACCATTATCAAACCTTCAAACCTCCATAACCTCTCAAACCAAATTTTTCCAACTCCACAAAAATCAAATCCGAATCCGTTTCCTTAATCCTTTCGCCATTCTAAACCCAAATCCGTCTTCCAAATTCCCGAATTTCCACTCAAAAACCCACAAATTCCCATCTAAAATCCAAACAAAAATTTTCCAAATCTCCCCCAAAACCTCTCCAAATCCACTCGTTCCTCTCGGATTTTCCATTAGCAAGACGCTGTGAAGCCACCGCGAGCGAAAAACCGGATCTCGCGGAGAACTGCACTTCCGCGATCGTGGTGACCAGCCTCCGCGCCCGCAGACCTTGACAGAAGCCGAAAATTCCACTTTGTGAGTTTGATTTCGCCCTTCTTCGGTTTATTTATCTCTATGGCGTATCCAGTTAGGCTGATTAGGGATGAGAAGGCATTGTGGAATGAAATTGATAGGAAAATCATGCTGTCTACTAAATTTTTCCATGAACCGACATTGCATACGTTGGGCTTATATCAGTCGGTTCAGCAGTTATTACAGCAGGGTGGTTTAGGTGGTTTGATCCCTTTGCATGCATATACATATAAGCCTCTAGTGTTGGAATTTTTGGTTACATACAGAGAGCTTGATGATGGTAGTATTGGCTTTAGATTGCTTGAGAGGAATTACTCACTGACTAGGAACCAGTTAGGTGAGTGTTTTGGGGTGACGAGTCAGCCTACAGCTGGTTGGGCTGATATTGAGGATAACCCGGGGGCGATGTATTTCTGGACTGCAGTGACTCACACTCAGTATAGTCTTGGCCCGGGGTTACAGAATTACAATATTGTTCATCCGGGGTTGAGGCTTTGTCATAAGGTGATTTCTAACACCTTTTTAGGGAATGGAGAGATTAATAAGATGGACGCTAAGGATGTTTCTATGATGTGGTGTTTGAAGGGGATCAACCTGTGGTCCCTGATTGGGTGACATTATTCTTACGAGCTGTGAGGAAGGCCCGGTCTCAGTCCGGGAAGATTGCTTTTGGAGGCTTGGTTACTTTGATAGCCTTGCATTTTGTGAGCTTAGATGTTATACGGGGCAAATATAGAGTGGCAGTAGGTGGTGGGATTCGCTTTGATCTGTCACAACTAAAGAAGGCCAAGTGTTTATCTGAGGGTGAGAATGGAGGTTGGATCTGGCATTGTGGTAGGGATCATGATGCATATTTACGTCTGCCTAGGGAGTTTGGAGCTGAGGCGACAGCTGATGATTTTTATTTGGAGTCTAATGTGATGGTAGTGGAGGATGTACAGGAGGAGGAGGAGGCAGAGTATGAGCAGTACGATGAGCCTCCGCAGGGACAGTACGAGGCTAGTCCTTCTGGTGATGGAGACGCTTCAGAATGGTATGAAGGGATGACTTCTGCTATGGCGCATTTGAGTATGAGGCTTGATTCTATGGCTGATCGGCAGGATTATTTTATCAGAGAGCAGGCTAGTATGAGGAGTACTTTAGCAGATGTGGGGAGGAATGTCAGAGACATGTCCGTCACCATGGATCAGATGAGGGAGCGGCAGGAGGCATTTTATCAGCATTATTGGCCTTAGTACCCTCGGTATTTTCCACCGCCAGGTCCCCCACAGTGAGTCTTCTGTTTTCCTTTCCTATATTTTTTATCTGATTTGTCTTTATTTCATTGAGGGCAATGAAAGGTTTAAGTATGGGGGAGGGAGTACTCACTGTTCTATATATGTACAAATGCATCATTTCAATTTGAGCATTTCAGAAATTAAAACAAAATAAAATAAAAATAAAATAAAAATAAAAAATAATAATAATAATAATAATAATAATAATAAAAGCCATAAAATGAAAAAAAAGGCATAAAAATCCTGGGATGAGCTGAAAACCCGAAAGGGCAGCTCAGGTAATAACCAGGTAACCCGGACCAGCATTAGGCTGGGGTAATATGAGCTTTATGAGAGATGTGAGTATTTTGTGAGCACACCTAAGAAAAATGAAAAGAGTGATTAGGTGAAAACCCGAAAGGGCGCCTAAGTAGAATGAGTGGTAAAATCAGAGTGTTTAGGATAATATTCTACTTTGGGGTTTGGGGATTACATTTTAGATATCGGGTAGATCCTAGGTTGCTCTACATTTTTTTTGGAGCTTGAGTGTTATATCTTGTATCTGTGAGGTGTGTGATTTGAGCTTTCATGTTTTTGGCTCATTATTTCTCTACATGGGTTCGGGTTGTGAGATTATTTTGAGTGTTTTCTAGTTTTAGATCATTTTCTCCCATTGCTGTCTGTAGACCTTTGTTGATTTGTCATGCTTGATTTTATTTTTGAGCTTACTCGAGGACGAGCAAGGTCTAAGTATGGGGGAATTTGATATGTTGTATTTCATATAGCATAATTAGGACTAGTTAATACATTTTATATATAGATTTAGGTCCATTTAGTGCTTGTAACGACATATGAGTAGAAGACCGAAGACTTGAAGAAATTGGAGGAATTGAAGTCGGGATTAGAAGATCGAGAATTGAAGGCCGCGAAGCTGAGCAGTCAACGGTGGAGCCAAGATGCAGTGCCGCGATCGCGGAGGCCTAAGGCCGCGGTCGCAGGTCAACGTTGACTCGGAGGGAAAGTTTGCAGCTCCGCGCTCGCGGAGGTTGTTCACCGCGATCGCGGAGGTCCACGTCAACAGGATCCGAGGCGGCGTTTTATCTATCTATTTATCTTTTATTTTAGTTTCCTTTTATATTTTTATTCCGAGTATGTTCGAGACTATTTAAGTTTAGTTTTCAGACTTTGTTTGGTATTCTGCTAGACCTAATTTCAGACCCTTTTGTGTTTTTCTCTCTTATGGAGAACTAAACTCCTTATATTCTATTCGAGTTGAAGCTTTTCAGACTCAAGTTGTTGTGAGATTCGTCTATTCAGGTTTATTTCTACAGGTTATTTCAATTCTCTTGTGCTTAATTATTATTGATTGTGTTGATTTCTGCTTGTCTAGCCAACTTGTTGGAATTAATATTGTCTATTGCTAGATCTAGGTTTTCTCGTAGCAAAGCCTGATCTTTGTAGCAACTCAATTGGTTTAGGACTCGTTGGACTAAAACAATTGAGAAGAGATTTGAATGCATGTTGATTGTTTGACTCGTTGGAATTCAATTGCATGTATCCTGTTTATCCTTGTTCTTAATGCTAATATCCTTATTATTTATGATCGTTTCATGAATTGTTTGGATGTTAAGTTGCATGTCTCGTTGCCATGTTATAATTCTGATCAGGATAGGAATAACTGAAAGAAATAACTTGTTTGAATCTAGGATCAATAACTTGAGGAAGAAAAGTGGATACTTGAATAGGATTGCTTTCCCTTAATTGATAAAAAATCCAACTTTTGCCCTGTTTGATTCATTGCTTTGTTTGTTTCAATTATTAGTTTTAGTTTTAATCCACAAAATCCTCCTTTGTTACTTCTTTGAGTTGATAATAATAAAATTTAGGATACAAGTGTCTCTTGGGTTCGACCCCGACTTACGGACTATACTAGTTTTGTAACTAGGGATTTATTTTTGATTTGGCACGACGACTTTAAGCCAGTCAGATGCCCTTGTCCATGGTTGGTAAAGCATGCATAATTTGCTCAAATCAAGCGGTGGTCGGATAAAAATCGGGCCAATCATGGATATCATGGGCCGTGTGGAGTTTGATGGCCCATCTCATATCAGGCCCATTTGATGGGTCATATGCCTCAAATTAAAAACTCGTGCTAGTGGGGCCGATATAATTAGTACATGGCGCTCACTTTCTACACGAGGCTAGAACCGTATGCATGTCGCGACCATGCATCCACCTCAGCTAAATTAAAGGGATCTCGTTCTATTATTGGGAATGGCGCAGATCGAGGGCAGTGCATTGTATGAATGTTTATTGGCAGAGGTGGAATATCTACCACCTCCGTTCTAAAACTCGCGTTGCATGGTCGTGGAACTAGGTAAGCCTCGTAAACTTGACTCGCTAATTATTTATACTCAGTATATACTCGCATGCTTGAACAAAGTTCCTAATTCTCTGTTATAATCAATCCACCCCTCGCTTCCCGCTTGGGGTTGGAGAATCTCGTTAAGGTCCACCCCTCGTTTCCCGCTTGGGGTTGGAGAATCTCGTTAAGGTCCACCCCTCGCTTCCGGCTTGGGGTTGTAGATCCTCGTTAAGGTCCACCCCTCGCTTCCGGCTTGGGGTTGTAGATCCTCGTTAAGGTCCACCCCTCGCTTCCCGCTTGGGGTTTGAGATTCTCGTTAAGGTCCACCCCTCGCTTCCCGCTTGGGGTTGGAGAATATCGTTAAGGTCCACCCCTCGCTTCCCGCTTGGGGTTGGAGAATCTCGTTAAGGTCCACCCCTCGCTTCCCGCTTGGGGTTGGAGAATCTCGTTAAAGTCCACCCCTCACTTCCCGCTCGGGGTTTGAGAATCTCATTAAGGTCCACCCCTCGCTTCCCGCTTGGGGTTGGAAACTCTCAAAAGGACGAGGTCCTAACTCTCTAAGCGAACGAGGTTCGCTAACTCTCTAAAGGACGATGTCCTAACTCTCTAAGCGAACGAGGTTCGCTAACTCTCTAAAGGACGAGGTCCTAACTCTCTAAAGGACGGGGTCCTAACACTCTTAGGGGCGAGGTCCTAACTCTCTAAAGGACGGGGTCCTAACACTCTTAGGGACGAGGTCTCAACTCTAGGAAAGTGTGCAACCTGAGCGAGGCTCGGGATTGGCGGCAACACTCAAAACGAGGACAAGTTCCTAATTTTCTTCGCGAAGTGCGCACACTACCTAATTCCAAAGTTAAATCGCATTACACATAATCGAATTACACTCGCGCTTGGAACAAGTATGGCGCACCTGTTTGTTGTCTCGTTGTCCTCGTGGAACGATGACACCAAGCCAAGGAATTGTGAGGGTGCGCGAAATAATAGCTAAATAGTTAGCGGTAAATTAGCGACAGAGGAAAAGGATAAAAATGTCGTGTTACTAGCACGGGTCTAAATGGGCAATGTATATGCATACTTCAGTGGATTCCCTCAAATCGCATGGTAACGTTGCCTTGGCCCGTTAACCAAATCTATGTATGTTCTAGCTATTGTTATAGCAAGATAGTGGGTGCCATTCTCATTGGCATGACAAGTCAAAGTAAGCTTTGACCCAATATATAAATATGTATGGGCAGCCCATTAATTGGGCACACGTGGGATTTGGCTCATCAAAATCAGTTAGCCCATGGAAGAAACATGAATCTCATGCATATAACATAAGGCTTCACGTGGAAGCGTGTTTGTGATTGGCTACTTAGTATAAAGTGTCGCACATTATATGGTCCAAATGCAAGGTGCGCTTCCCACATCGGAAAAGGCTGAAGATGCCGAACAATCGTTTACTATATATAGTAAGATAACGATACGATTAAAATGGTCAAAAATCCTCTCTGGCTCGAGAACTATCTCGTTTTGTCAAAGCTCGACGTGTTTGATCTCCGAGTGAAATCGCGCTATAAACGGTATAAAGTCTAAAGGCTTTATTCGTAAAGAGCACAAAAACAACCGGCTGAGGGGTGGGGAGGAGGAATAATCCACGTACGAAAACCGTTCGGTTGTACGAATCCCGAGAGTTAGTATTTATTTAATTCTCATTTATAACGCGTATTATATCGGGTTTCAGCAATATATATATAAGAGACGCAAGGAATAAGGTCACCACGTTGCACCACCTACACGTTAAGCACCTATGAAGTAAAATCATTTGGAGTTTGAGCCGGGTTAAAATTGGCCTGTGGGGCTTGAACCTGAGTTTGAACATGTGCCGCTGATGTTGACGGGGCTTGAACCCGATTGCCCATTTCAAGATTTGGTTGTACCACTTGAACCTGGTTGCCCATTTCAAGATTGGGTTGTACCGCTTGAACCTGGTTGCCCATTGCATGTACCGCTTGAACATCGTTGACGCACGATGGCTCTCTGAATAAAAGAAAAGTCCCCTTTCTGAATAACTTCAATTGATATCTGTTTTTCCCTTTTTGAATCAATAAAAAAAGAAAGTTAAAGCCGAGGGAAAGAGTTTACCCCTGAATGTGTTGAAGTAGCTTCTCCCTTTCAATCTTTGGCGGCGTCGTCCTCTCTCCGGTTAACGCAGGGGAAGCTCTAAATCAACCAATAAACCGAACGAAAGTTAAAAAGATTGGAGAAATTGATATACGAGAACAAAGGATCACGAATTGAAATACCCAAGACTGTCCTCGCCAACTTCCAAAGCAGATTTCTATTTGCCCTCCGCAATTTCTCTCCGGCGATTCGCCGCCGCCGTTAAAGATGTCAAATCCCTAATTAAATTTAGGATTAGGGTTTGTACGAAGGAGAGATTATACACCAACAAAGAAAATATAATCAAGATACGTACCGTTCAATCCGTTCCGCTCTTCCTACCGCCGCCGCCGAGACTCCCATCTCTATCACCACCGTTGCTTTCCCTTCGTTCTGCACTGTGAACGACGTGAAGCACTCATCATCTTCCTTACTTATTGTGACACTGATCTTATGGCTCATCTTCGCTTGATCGTTTATTGTTCTCTTTGTTCTGTAACGAATTCTTGGAGATGCTATCTCATTTATAGAGGTAGTCTTCTACTCTTGTGTCAACCTGTTTGGTTCATTTAAAAATTAGGGAAATGAAGGGGAGGGGAAAATACGGCACGGGTGAATTTTTTCCGTAGTATTTGCATATTTTTCAATAAAATACGACACGGACGAATTTTTCCCGTATTATTCACGAATTTTTCGAAAAATACGTTTTTATGCGACGCGTCCAGTTTGTTCATCAGAAATAGGGATTTGTTCATCAATATCCACCAAATGTTCATCAATACTAACTAATTGTGCATTGAGTTTTTGATAACATTGTTCATCGATTTCGAACTTTTTTAATTTTTATTTTTATTTTTTAATCTTATTTATGTGTAGGAATACAATATTATGTAGGTTTTTATGCACATATAATTAGTTTTGATATACCCATATTTGTTCATTAATATACTCGTATTTGTTCATTGATATACCCCATTTGTTCATTGATATACCCATGGTATACCATTATTTGTTCATTAGTATATTTCTTTTTTGTTCATTGGTATACCATTATTTGTTCACTGATATACTCTATTTGTTCATGGATATACCCTTATTTGTTCATTGATGTAACCTTATTTGTTTATTATTATACCCTTATTTATCATATTTATTAAATAAAGTAAATATTAAATTCATATATAGTCATGCATAGCATGACGGGTATAACTAGTTTAGCTAATAAAAGTATTGCTCGTACTAACAAATCTATAACTATATAACAAATTTAAAATATTTTAAAATAAGTATAAATATCTTTTATCTTTTAGTATGATATCTTTTCATCAATTTATTTATAGATATATAATTACATATTTTTTCTTTTATAATAAAAAATCTAAAACTATATATTAAAGTTGTACTTTTTCGAGACACCAGAACGATTCAAGCCTCACCTCATATTTAAAAAATTAATCTATTACTAATAACCACTGTTCTAAAAATCCCTTCTAGGCTCCGTCTAGGCCCCGCCTAGGCACTAGAGGGTCCCTGCCCGCCTAGCCTTTCAGACCGCCTAGGCACCCGTCTAGGACCGCCTAGGCAACCGTTCAGGCCGTATAGGCGCTAGGCAGTCCCTCTCCGCCCAGGGTCCGCGTAGCGTTTATTAGAACACTGCTAAAAACTAAAGTCGGAGCAATTTCTGCCACCACATTGCGCCACATTACCTCTTTATTAAAATAAAAATTTTAAATAGTTAATTATACAAAAAACGTTATCTCCAAGTAAACATAAAGATAAAATAATATTTGTAAAAATTTATCCCCAAATAAACATAAATATCAAATAATATTTGTAGATTTGACCAATACAGATAAAAAAGTACATTATATTTACTATATTTGTAAAAGATACATTATGAAAAGATAAGAAAAAATATGTACATGTGATCACATATATATCTTTGAAATAAAAAATAGTTATATCTAACTATAACTATATATTAAAGTTGTAACTTTTCTAGCCACCACATTAATTCTGGGCCCACCTTATATTTAAAAAAATATTATATTATTTATTTTCAATTAAATTCCTTTCTATTTATTAATGTGGAAAAAACATAATTCGAAATTTAATAAAAAAATAACAAAAATTATTTTATCTTTATCTTTTTATCTATTTATAACAAATATTTATCTTAGATCAAATTTTGATAAAATAAAATAAAAATTTAAATATCTATATAATTACTTACCTAAATTATATTCTTATAAAAAAAAATTATATTATCTTTTCCTTAATTTCCTCGTTGGATTTTTATGTAAATATAAAAGATTTTTTATCTTTAAAACATTCTATATTTTTTATATTTTTTATCCTTTCTTATTAACTGGTTTTACCCGTCGTACCATGTACGACTACGATTCGATATTTTATAGACATTATAAATAGGATATTAATAAATAAAAATATAATACAAATTTTAATATAAGTAATTTATTGCTTGCATAATGTATATTTTTTTATCAAATATTATATTCTTCACATTTTATTACTTTTTATTTACGTAAATTTAGGGCTTATCAAATATTTTAATACATCTATTATCTATTTTATTATCTATTTTTATAAATTTTAAAATTATAAATATTATCATTAATTTTATATAAAAGAAAATCACTACATATATATATATAAATAAATTCGTCAAAAGATATATGCTAAAAGATTTATATTTATTCTAAAATATTTTATCTTTAATCTTAAATACTTGTATAAGAAAGTTTTCAAAAGATATCGTTATACTAAATAGATATTTGTTTGATGTTAAAGATAGATTTAAATAGTTAAAGAAGAATTTAATAGAAAAAGTTAAAATATTAGAAATAAAAATTAATTTTGTAATTATAAGGTGGGGTCAGAATTATTCTGGTGGCTCGAAAAGGAACAGCTTTAATATAGAGTTATAGATTATCTTTTTAATTCTCTTATTGAATTTTTTTAAACAAATTATCTCTAACATTAAACAACTGTCTATTTAGTATAACAATATCTTTTGAAAGTTTCCTTATACAAGTATTTAAAATTAAGGATAAAATAATAAATATAAATCTCTTAGCATATATCTTTTGACGAATTTATTTATAGGTATATAGTGATTTTCTTTTATAAAAAATAATGATAAATATTTATAATTTTTAAAATTAATAAAAATAGATAATAAAATATTTAATAGATATATTGAAATATTTGATAATCTCTAAATTTACGTACATTAAAAGTAATAAAATATGAAGAATAATAATTGATTAAAAAATTATACATTATATGAGAAATAAATTACTTATATTAAAGTTTATATTATTTTTTTTATTAATATCCTATTTATAATGTCTATAATTATCGAATTGTAGTCGTATATGGTACGACGGGTAAAACTAGTTAAGATATATTGCTAAATCATGTTTTTCTATAATACACCTTAAGTAGCTACTTACTTAGAAACGAAACTTTTTAAAACAAAAGTTTACCCGGCCCATCAACTTTGACCTATTGTGATTTGTGAAGGATATTTTGAGAAAAAACCCTAATTCGCTCTCTATCCCGCCTTCCCTTTCCTTTCAAATTTCATGCACCACCGGCGTCCCCGCGCCTGATGGCGGCCATTCGACACACATGGGGGATCACCACATGGAGATCGACGACCCTCCAGCCCCTACCATTTACTTCCACTGACTCGACTGCAACCCAAACAAACTTTGTGAATTCGCTGTTCCAAGAAGTCTCGGCCAAGCAGCAACCGGCGGTGACTGATATCAACACCACAAATGTCAATGATTCCCACCTGCCCGGTCCTTATCCTACAAGGATGCTGTAGCAAAAGGAATGTCAAACCAAAAGGGCCCAGATGCTGATTTCTGGGACGATAGACCGAAACTCTATGATATAGATGATGATCTAGAAGAGCCTGATGAAGATCCCTTAGCTTGTGCCTGATTTCACTTCACCAAGGAGGAAAAATGTAAACTACGACGCCCTGGGCCCGCTCCCTCATCATCCATATGTTCGATCAAGGTCCGGGATACACCACGATCAAGCAAAATCTTGAAAAGAAATGGGAGTTGTGAGGAAAACTTGCTTTTGTGGATATTGGCAATGGCCACAACATTACCAAATTCACAAATGTTGACGATTTAAATCATGTGCTCACCCAAGGGCCATGGGTGATTGGGGATAACTACCTCATGATCCAACAATGGCAACCAAATTTCAATCCTTTCTTGGACCAACAAAAGATCATCACGGCTTGGATTAGGGTCTCGGGCCTTAGTATAGAATATTTCAATGCCAACTCTCTCAAACATATTGGTCACCTTATTGGCCCAGTTACATGCATCGACTGCACTACTGTTGATACTAACCGTGGGCAGTTTGCGAAGTTTGCATTGGCCACAACTCAGATACTTGCCCATCTCTCATGCTAACCAAGGTGGAGTCTAGCTACGACCGCAACATCTATGGAGAAAACCGATGACAGTCTCTTTTAAAATCAAATATTTTAACATTTTAAAATACATATATCTACTTAAATAAAAAAAAGGTAATTTTAAGAAAATAATTTTCTTAAATATGAAGTAGGCCACAATCTTTCTAGTGGCCCACATATAATCAACATATATGATAAAAAAAATATAATTTTAAATATTTAATTGAAACAAAAAATACAACAGAAATAAATTATCCTATAAAACGTAAAAAAAAGTGCATTCATTTCAGGATAAGAGTTTGTTTCATTTGAACCAAACTCATAAAATATATTTATCAACCCTCACTTAGCATTTTTAAGGGTAAAAGTTAACCATTGATTATATGACAAATTTTTGTGTCACTTAAATTCACCGCACAATTTAAAAAGTTATCAAAGTACCATAAAAAATTTCCTCAACTTGAGAATTTTCAAGTGAAATTAGTTTCCATTTCCTTAATCCAATAGCCATTTCAGCTCATTATTTACACTAAGAATGATCATAATTTGATCCAAAGCGATAAATACTCATTACAAAATACTCATTGCAAATAAATCCTTACAAATCCTTGCAAATAAATTCTCTCCCTACCAAAAAAGAAAGCGATAAATACCTACTTTATTTGTATCAGGTTCATAAATTCTCTTTACAAATCTTTTTCTAAGTTGTAGGCAGTGGTTGAGTCAGAAATGTTCGAAAGGGGGTGAATTAGCCTCTACCTTTGGATTACCTCGCCTACTCGCCAGTCAAAAGAGCTGAAGATTATATATCATATGAATCAATCCTTATATATCATATGAATCAATCCCCCAAAGACACCATCCCCACCTCCCTGAATTACAATAAATTATTTAAGTACACGAAGTAGGTAACACTAAATTGCAGAAACAATGTGACATTACAGAGTAGAAGCACTCCAATTTCCTCAATCCCTAATTCACAAATAAAAAATGAATTTCTAGTGTAGAAAAAGCATTTTAATATCCTATCAAGTATTATCACACATTGATCATGAGATAAATCTTTCTGGAAAGTCCACTACTCATACATGACTGAGGAAACTTTTATGACCCCAAAAAACTATGAACCTCCTGTTGCCCATACGGGTAGACTTCTAGTTGCTCTATTAAGATACCACAAAACTTTGTACACTCAATAGATAAAAGAAAAGCTTGAAATACAGACTCTTGCTTGAGCCAACAAGCAGAACTCATCAGAATATCATCTCTAATCTTCTTTACAAGCTATATCTGCATATATTTCAGAAAATCATTTCCCACAAGCACAACACAATTCTCTTTTCACAACCCGTGGGTTGATGGATGATCCCAAATAAGTATGCATGATAGATTACCCTAAAAAAAAAGAGGACATCATAGAGTAAAAGCAGCATTCCAATTTACATGTAACACTTAACACAAGGAAGACCATAATTAACATATGCATCTAAATAAATTTTGTACCAAACTGTCACTGAACAATAATTCTAACAAAAGAACTACAAAAGGCACAGCACAATAATTCCAAAAATTGACTCATCAATTACTTGGCAAGAGGCTGTAATTCCTTCACAGCCAATTTAGCAGCATGAAGAGTCATTTTCATCACCTCCAGCTTATCCTCCTTTGCCTTGTGATTTGGCGGAAGAAGTCTCAACTCTTCAGTCAAACGAATGCACTCCGGGATGTTTTCTGGTGAGACAAAGTCTACCGCAACCTTAATGCACGATTTCAGGTTTCTGACTTGGTGGGGACATCCAGCAGGAATGAATACGGCTTCCCCGAGCTTCTGAACGAATGTCCATGGCTCGATCCCGAATTCCTCCTTGAGCTTCCTCTTGTGAGATTCAGTCAAATAGAATGACTGATCATGGATGGGGTGAACAACATGCTTAACAGGAGAGCAGTAAATGTGCCTGAATTCAAAATAGTGCTTCTTCAGATACTCTTCTAGTTTGGCTACATCTTCTCTCCTGAAAATGTCCCAAAGAGCACCACCACCTTCTTCTAAGTATTCACCATTTACTTCATAACTTTCTTCATCTAAGTTTGATTCTTCAACTCCCTCAGAATCCATTTCAGCAATTTGGGCTTCAACAAAAGGATTCTTCCTCTTTCTACCTCTTTTGCCCTTCTTCTTCTTTACAACATCAGTTTTTGACCCACGATCAAAAATTTCCCTTTGATCCTGAGCAAAATGAGCCTTTTTTAAATCCTGGATCTTTCGAAGATCTTTGTCCTTCAACTTCACATCAGCAGTATGCATCAAGATATTAACAACATCAGACATATCACAGTGAAGCTTTGTAACAGAATCGCCCCTCCCCAGTTCTTGTTCAAGTCCATAGGCAATGTACGTCTTTGGCCCCAACTCTGGCGTAAGAGAAAACACAGGCAACTTGGCAGCAAGATTAAGAGTACCGTCCCGTGTACGTGTGTACTGCTTAAAAGGCAAGGCCATTGTGAACTCAACGCCATGACGGGGCAAGTAATTATAAAACTCAGTGGATGGTGGCCAGTCTTTAAGCTTCAGTATTCTAGGCCAACCTTTCATGCCAGTCTGACCATCTGAATACTCAGCAAAAAATTTATGGATATTAATTTCCAATTCACACCAATCCAGGCAATTTGTAGCCGTAACATCCAATTGCCGATTATGCTTAGGATGCTTCAACTGTCGAAAAGCACGCCACATCACCATGGGCTCCCAACTCAAACCTGTTGTGACTCCAAGTGCATTTCTAACTATGACGGGCACTGCCCTGGACCAATGCCACTGAAAATGTTTCAAATCTCCATTCTGAATTTCAGTAGCAGAGGGGCAATACAAGTAATCATCATCAGAGTTTTCTCGAGAAGCTGCTTTTCTTAGATTCACCAGATCATTGTCTTTTACAGAGATCATACAAGAGCAGGACTGTGCAGAAATTTCAGGAATATCAACAGATTTGCATTTAGCTACTATTTCTTCTGCTCTCTTCAATAGCTCAGGGACATCAACTGGAAACATACGCCTTAATTCAAGCAAGCTGCTCCCACAACCACCAAGATCCTTAGAGGGGCAAGGAATACTGCCATTTTCATTGGCATTCCACTCCAATGGCTTCTTACTCTCATTTACTGACTCTATCATTTCACCTTCTACGGGTAAAGTATCTTGTGAAAGGCCAAATGGATCTATTTTCTTTTCAACAGCCAAAGGAACACCACCATGCAAGTAACCTAACCCATTATCTACATAATCCACAATCACGTCCTCTCCACTCCTCTTGAGTTCCCCCTTTCTTATTTCTTCACAGCAAGAAAGGCATAGATCATATGAGCACAAGGGGCAACTTCTATGGAAATCAACAATGGAGGTTTTACAATAATCACAATAGATTCCCTCTTCAACAGGATATTCAAATAACTCTATGCTTACCTCTGACACTGACAGGCCTTGTAATTTAGCCTCCATCTCCCTCTCTGCAGCTTGAACCTCGTTGAACTTCTTCAAGTGTGGCAAAATGGCTTGTAGAAGATACATAGAATGCTGAGCTCTATCTTCTTTACTGATCTCCAATTTGGCCTTGCCAATGATATTATCTATAGGACCTTCCATACGAAGACAAGCCTTGCAGTTGCAGTTTCCCCAGCAAACAGGACACGCATCAGAGAAGTCCTGCTCCACCATGTGAGGATACCAGCTGGTGATACATGGAATGCAAAATCTCTTAGTGTTACACTTAGTACACCAGACCACTCTACCTTTATCATTCCTCTTGCACTGGTGGCAAGTCGTCCTCTCATAGACATTTTCACAAGGAGGTTTCCTACACGGCTTCAAACTCTCGCTAAAGCCACTGTCACAACCTGATCCATCACTGGCCAGGGATTCATTTCCATCTACTATCTGAGATCTACGCCTTCGACCTCTCTTCTTTGGTATAACTGCAAATGCGTCGACACAACCTAAGCCATTGTCGTCACCTTCTTCCATCAATTTCTGCTTCGATTTCTTCGGTTGTTGTCCTTTCATCTTCTTTGCTTGAATTCCAGTTTCAATCTCAATCCCCTCCATTGTTGACGGATGGGAACTCAGGGGAACTGGGTGATCGGCACCAAAACCTAAGCAATTGTCACCACCTTCTTTCATCAGTCTCTGATTCGATTTCCCAGGTGGTCGTCCTCTCTTTTTCTTTACTTGAATTCCAATTGGAATCTCAAACGAATGTGGATTGAGGGACGGAGAATTGGCACCAGAACCTAAACGACGGCCGTCTCCTTCTTCCGCCAATTTCTGCTTCGATTTTCCCAGCAATCGTCCTCTCCTCTCCTTCTCATGAATTCCGGTTGCAATCTCAACTCCCACCAATGTTGACAAATGCGGATTTTGTGAAGGAGGAACCGGAACAAAAGAATCGGCATCGGAGCCTAAATGAGTGACGTCTCCTTCCTCCATCAATTTGTGCTTCGGTTTCCCCGACGGTCTCTCTCTCCTCTTGTATTCTATTATTCCAGTTGCGATCTCAACTCCCGCCATTGTTGACTGATGTAGATTAAGGGACGGAGAAACTGGAAGTAATGAATCGGCACTGGAGCCTAAATGACTGATGACTCCTTCCTCCATCAATTTCTGCTTTGATTTCTCCGGCGGCTTTCCCCTCTTCTTCTTTTGTTGCATTCCAGTTGCAATCTCTACTTTCGCCATTGTTGACTGATGTGGACCGGGTGGCGGAGGAACTGGAACTACAGAATTCGCACTGCAACCTAACCGACCACCGTCTCCTTCTTCGATCCTTTTCGGCATCGCTTTCTCCGGCGGCCGGCCTCTCTTCCTCTTTACCTGAAATTCATTTGCAATTTCAACAACTTCTATAATTGCTGACGGACTTACACTGAGAAAGTGGAATTCGGGAATTCAAATGGTGAGAGTCGAGAGAAGAAAGATTTTGAGGGTTTCTTTCAACCGTGGGGTTTGAGAGGGGTTAGCTTGGTGGCGATTGAAACCGATAACAGGACGAAAATTACGTCAAATAGCCTAAGCTTTCAAAATTATTGCGATAAATGGCCTAACCTTTCAATACTGTAAATAAGAACCTAACCTTTTTTTTGGTAGAAATAACCTAACCTATTTTAGTTGAATTTTCACTATCTTTATGTTATTTCAGTTTTTACACTCAATTTAGATTAAAATATTAGATATGCCCAAAAATTTTAAACTTATACACATGTATCCAAATTAAAACGGTTTATAAATTTAATGGCTTTAAATGGTACTAACTACCATAATGTACTAATTATATCATGAATAAACTACTTTCTATGAACACAAGTCCACCATGCTCCGTAATTAAAGAAAAGTATAAATTAAAGAGGTTCGATGTTACCTAAGCGTAGTATCTCTGTACCTCCGGTGTTCTTGTAGCTTCCGGATTTATAGGGGGTTGCTAATTCTCAACCATGACTCTCTTAGCTCAAGCACATCACATATCTGTTTCGTTTCCTACCTCAGATCATAGTCTCTAACTTAAAATCTCTCAATTTTAGTGGATGGAGGATTTGTAATCAAGAAAGAGGTTTATTCAAGACATAGTTTTCGATTAAGTAGATTTCTCTTACTTAAAAACAAACTTTTATTGAACTTGAAATGATTACAAGCACACAAACACACTGAAAACAAACACTCAAACTAGAAAGATCCATAGAAGGATTTGAACTCTTAGAGTGAGGGAACACCACTTCACTTTCAAGTTCAAAATTTTCTCTTTCTCTTTCTCTAAATTCTAAATGGACTCTTAGTGACCTTAATCACTAATTAACATACACACAATTAATTCCAAGAGTAGAAAAAGCATTTCAATGTTCAACTAATACTCCCTCCGATTCATAATATTTGGGCTTTTTAGCTAAAATTCTCGATTCATAATATTTGGCCTTTTTTTATTCAATTAAGACAAATACATTCTAAAAATAACATACATTTAAATATGAATGTATTTTATTCTAGTTTCAATGAACCTCTTTTCTAAAATCCATACTGCATGTCCCATTTTTTTTATTAACTACTCATTGGAAATCCAAGACAATAAATCATTTTAATTTCTATTTTAAGCTACTCTTAAAATGTGTGAAAAATGGCAAAAGATCAATTATTGTGAATCGGATGGAGTACTTCATACAAGGAAGACCATAGTAAATAATCCTAATTAATGACATTAGCATCTAAATAACTTTTAAACCAACCTATAATTCAACAAAGATTCCAACACTCGAAGTATAAGAGCATGCCCAACAATTTATCTATAATTTTCTTTAAAATGGAGAACTGAAAGTCAAATTCTCTAAAAAAAATATTTCAATTCCAATAGTTTCTGTATTTTGAAGAACCTAGTATTTATTATTTATTATTTTATATATAAAATATTTTCCAAAATATTAAAAAAATTAATATAACCATTTGCATTCTTACATATATAACACTCATATTTAATTCATTCTCCAAATGTATTTGAAGGATTCCCTAAATTTAGGGAAAATATTTTATTTTCTCTCTCCATCCCTGTTTTGACGAATGAGATAGAGAATTTGTTGCACTAAAAAAAATTATTCTCTAAAAACACAGATATCAATACATATAAAGATTGGAGATGTGCTCCTTGGATTAAAAAAACAAGCATCGCTCCTTGGCACAAAAAAGGTGGAGTCACAAATAAAAGTTGGCAATTTTTTCCCATTTTAATCTCAAAAGCATCGTTTAAACATACATGATTTGTTTTTATGCGTTTCCAACAGAGAAGCCTACTGGCTTCTTCCACTTTGGTGCCATGTGTCACCCTCTGATTAGGCGACGCGTGGTGTTTATTTATATAAAATTTGTAATTTTCAGGTTCTTACACTTAAATTACCTTAATTCTAGATTTTTTTTCTCTATCTATAGACATCCATATTGCCTATAGTTGACATGTTTTATTAAATTTTGAGTATTTTTGGTACATTTAGTTCCAAAAATAGTCAAATGTTGTTATTTTAGGGTATTTGGGTTAAATTTTATTGTTTGAGATGGATAATATTTGTAAAAATTAAAAAAATGAGATTGAAAATCCAAATAATTTAAATTTTTTGACTTTCATCTTGTTATGTATTCCCTTATTTTTTTTGGCATTGAAAATCCGAATATTGACTTTCATGTATTAAATAATAATTTATAATATAAGTTAATAATAACGTGCAAATAAAAATTTAGAGTATTTTGTGAGTTAATAGAAGGGTATATTAATAATTTAATATGAAATGAAAGGACATATTTATAATTTTATATGAAGGAAAAAATTGGGATGCTTGAGTGTTAATTGATAAATTGATAAAATGAATATGAGATGCTTGGATGCTGATGTGATAGAGAGAAAGTAGAAAAATGAGTAAAAAGAGAAATGTTTGAAAGCTATGGATAAACATACTCTTATGTTGCTCTAAAGGCACACACAACACAATATGTGTTCCAGCCTAAAACAAATTTAGACGTGGGAAACTTGTTGCCATCGTAGAACTATATTGAGATTCAAAGCCTTGTAGCTTGGTAACTCGGCCTAAACTGAGGAAACTTTTATGAGCCAAGGAAAAAAAGATTTTAAGGAATTTTGAACCGATCAAAGCAATAATATGTATGATTAAAATAAAAAATTTTGAAACCAAAAGCAGAAACCAATATCGTCACTAAAAAAATCATCTCTCACAAACACAACACAATTCTCTTTACACTCTTTTCCTAACCCTTGAAGTTGAATGATCCCGAATAAGTATGCAGGAATTACATGCATCATACAAGGAAGATCATAATTAGCAAATTGCATAGCGCAAAAGCAGCATTCCAATTTCCATGTAACACTTCATACAAGGAAGATCATAATTACGGAGTAGCAAATAACCATAAATAACATTAGCATCTAAATAGGTCTTCTACCAAACTGTCATTCAACAATATTTATAAAAATAAGAACTACTAAAGCTACAGCACAATCCAAAAAATTGACTCATCAATTACTTGGCAAGAAGAGGCTGTAACTCTTCCACAGCCAAATTAGCAGCATGGAGAGTCATTTTCATCACCTCCAGCTTATCCTCCTTTGCCTTGTGATTTGGAGGAAGGAGTCTAAACTCTTCAGTCAAACGAATGCACTCTGGGACGTTTTCCGGTGACACAAAGTCCACCGCAACCTTAATGCACGACTTCAAGTTTCTGACTTGGTGGGGACATCCAGCAGGAATGAATACGGCTTCCCCGAGCTTCTGAACGAATGTCCACGGCTCAATCCCGAATTCCTCCTTGAGCTTCCTCTTGTGAGATTCAGTTAAATAGAATGACTGGTCATGAATGGGGTGAACAACTTGCTTTACAGGAGAACAGTATATGTGCCTGAATTCAGAATAGTGCTTCTTCAGATACTCTTCTAGTTTAGGCACATCTTCTCTCCTGAAAATGTCCCAAAGCGCACCACCGCCTTCCTCTAAGCATTCACCATTTACTTCATAACTTTCTTCATCTAAGTTTGATTCTTCAGCTCCATCAGAATACCTTTCTGCAATTTGGGCTTCAGAAATCGGATTCTTCTTCTTTCTACCCCTTTTGCCCTTCTTCTTCTTCTTCTTCCCAACATCAGTTTTTTTATCATCATCATTTTCAGCCAGTGGCTCAGATTCAGACTTTAAGAAACTGTCTATCTTATTATCTAGCTTCTCAGACGCAGGCTCAAGATTGTTTTCCTGCATTGATACATCTGAAACTGCTTCCTCTTTCAGATTATAAGAAATATCTCCAAGCTCCTGCCCAGATACTAAATCAGATACAGGCATCTGAGAATTCATGTTCGACCCACAGGCATAAATTTCCCTTTGATCCTGAGCAAAATGAGCCTTTTTTAGTTTCTGGATCTTTTGAAGATCTTTGTTCTTCAGCTTCACATCAGAAGTATGCATCAAGATGTTAACAGCATCAGACATATCACAGTGAAGCTTTGTGACAGAATCACCCCTACCCAGTTCTTGTTCAAGTCCATAGGCAATGTACGTCTTTGGCCCCAAATCAGGCTTAAGACAGCCTTTAGGCAATTTGACAGCAAGATTAAGAGGACCATCACATGTATGTGTGTACTGCTTAAAAGGCAAGGCCATTGTGAACTCAACACCATGCCGGGGCAAGTACTTTTCAAACTCAGTGGACGGTGGCCAGTCTTTCAGCTTCAGTATTCTAGGCCAACCTTTCATGTCAGTCTGTCCATCTAAATTTGAATACTCCGCAAAAAATTTATGGATATTAATTTCCACTTCACACCAATCCAGGCAACTTATAGCTGTAACATCCAATTGCCGGTTATGCTTAGGATGCTTCAACTGACGAAAAGCACGCCACATCACCATGGGTTCCCAACTCAAACCTGTTGTGACTTCAAGTGCATTTCTAACTATGACTGGCTCTGCCCTCGACCAATGCCACTGAAAATGTTTCAAATCTCCATTCTGAATTTCAGAAGCAGAGGGACAATACAAGTAATCATCATCAGTGTTTTCTCGAGAAGCTGCTTTTCTTAGATTCACCAGATCATTGTCTTTCACAGAGTTCATACAAGAGCAGGACTGTGCAGAAATCTCAGGCACATCAACAGATTTGCAATCAGCTACTATTTCTTCTGCTCTCTTCAATAGCTCAGGCACATCAACTGGAAACATACGCTTCAATTCAAGCAAGCTACCCCCACACCCACCATGAGGGCAAGGAATACTACCATTTTCATTGGCATTCCACTTAAATGGTTTCATACTTTCATTTTCTGACTCTATCATTTCACCTTCTAAAGGCAAAGGATCTGACTCTATCATTTCACCTTCTACAGGCAAAGGATCTGACTCTATCATTTCACCTTCTACAGGCAAAGGATCCTGTGAAAGCTCAACTGGGTCTATTTTCTTTTCAACAGGCAAAGGATCACCACCATGCAAGTAATCAAACCCATTATCTATATAATCCACAACCACATCTTCTCCACTCCCCTTTAGTTCCCCCTTTCTTATTTCCTCACAACAAGAAAGGCATAGATCATAAAAACACAAGGGGCAACTTCTATGAAAATCAACAATGGAAGTTTTACAATTATCACAATACATTCTTTCTTCAACAGGGCATTCAAATACCTTTATGCTTACCTCTGACACTGGCAGGCCTTGTATTCTAGCCTCCAGTTCCCTCTCTGCAGCTTGAACCTCATTAAACTGCTTCAAGTATGGAAAAATGGCTTGCAGAAGATACATAGAATGCTGAGCTCTATCTTCTTTAGTAATCTCCAACTTGGCCTTGCCAGTGATATCCTCTATATGCCCTTCCATACGAAGACAAGCCTTGCAGTTGCAGTTTCCCCGGCAAACAGGACACGCATCAGAGAAGTCCTGCTCCACCATGTGAGGATACCAGCTGGTGATACATGGAATGCAAAATCTCTTCGTGTTACACTTAGTACACCAGACCACTCTCCCTTTATCATTCCTCTTGCACTGGTGGCAAGTCGTCCTCTCAGAGACAATTTCACAAGGAGGTTTCCTACACCGTTTCGAACTCCCCCTGAAGCCATTCTCACCACCTGATCCATCACTGGTCACGGATTCCATTCCATCTGCTATCTCAGATTTAGGCTTTCGACCTCTCATCCTCTTCGGTAGAAGAGCAGCCTCCTCGTCAGATTTAGGGTTTCGACCTCTCCTCTTCGGTAGAACAGCAGCCTCCGCCTTCGAGGAACCAACCGCCATCTCGATCTGGGACTCTTCCTCACCCTTCCCATCTGTAACTGATTTCTCCTCATCGACACAGCCTATGTGCTTGTCGCCTACTCCTTCCATCAATTTCTCCTTCGATTTCTTCGGCGGTCGTCCTCTCCCCCTCTTTTCTTGAATTACAGTTGGAATCTCAAGGGATTCTGGATTGAGGGACGGAGAATTGGCATCAGAACCTAAACGACTACCGTCTCCCTCTTTCATCGATTTCTTATTCGATTTCCCCGGTGGCCGTCCTCTCCCCTTCTTCTCTTTCTTCTCGTGATTTCCGGTTGCAATCTCGTCTCCCACCATTGCTGACGAATCTGGATTTGGTGACGGAGAAACTGGAATTAAAGAATCGGCACCGGACCCTAAATCACTGACGTCTTTTTCCTCCGTCGATTTCTGCTTCGAAGTCCCCCTAGGTCTTCCTCTCTTCTTTTCTGGTGTTCCAGTCGGAATCACAACTTCCGCCATTGTTGACTGAAGTATAGAATTCGCACCGCAACCTAAACGACCATCGACTCCTTCTTCGATCCTTTTCGGCGTCGCTTTCCCCGGCGGCCGGCCTCTCTTCCTCTTTACCGGAACTTCACTTGCAATCACAACTTCCGCCATCGCTGACGGACGTGGACTGAGGAACGGTGAATTGGAGTGGTGAGAGAAGAAAGAGTGGTTTTTCGAGGGTTTCGGTTTGAGGGGGTTAGTGGGGATTGAAAGTTGAAATCAGTCAAAAGGATGAAAACAGTGGATTTTGGGGTTTCAAAGCTGGTTTTGTTTTTACCTATGCATATGTTGTGCATTTATCTTCTGTGTTAATGACTTAATGATATAAGATAAGTCTATTTTAAAATCCGATTTTCTTAGATTATAGGATAAATACTTAGTCTTAGTTCCGGAATTTTACATAATTATAGAATTATTTATTTATATATTTTAAATTTTGATTACATTAATACAAATAAATATATTTTTTAAAAACATTCTATAATTATAGAATTATAAAATTATTTAATTATATATTTTAAATCCTATGAAACGTGGATTGGACTTGGTAGCATCATCTACCATCTTATGGCAGGAATGTAGGATGGTGGATTGGTGGATCACAACTCAACTAACTCACAAGAGAAACCTGCACAATTTCCCTTACCAAGGGGGACAACAAGTGTCAGTTAGCAAGCAATCCAATTCAATGCCACTTACCTACTTGTCATCAACTCAGCTTTCATAAATTTGAGCTAACTAAGTTCGTACATATCGATAAAGTTGACAAATGCAATGAACCAATGTTATTAATGAAGTACATAATGATGCATCTTATGTCCATGTCAAGCACAAAGTAAAGCACTTTAAAATATTTAAATATATAAATCTTAGCTAATCTTGTTTTTTAGAGTAATCTTAGTTAATCTTCACTTTTTTTTTGAGAGGCTTAGTTAATCTTCACTAGTACTAAACAAAATATCTAATCACATTTATAGATACGATTTTTTAATCCTATGTTTAAAGTTAAAGTATAAGACTTCATGTTAATTATATTTTATAAAGTATTTAATGATTTACATTTTTAAAACAAAAGCCCAATCCAACGTTTGAATTTCACATAAGATGCCTTCAGGTGACCTACCATAATTGTACCAAAAGCCCAATCCAACTCCAGAAGAATTCTTCTGTAACCAATTAAGCCAATCCGTTCTTTTTAGGAATAATAAATTAAAACTAATGCCCAAACAGGTTGACATTGTATTTTTTTTTTTATTATATCCAAACCTTTTTACAATTTTACAATGATTGGTATATTCAAATTCTTATGTCTTCATATTCACTATTCAATCATTTGAATATAACACACGTCAAATTAAATATACGTCTATTTTACCACAACAATCGACAACCGCCATTTTTCGTGATCCTCCCCCATGAAAAACATACTCCTATTTAGATTAAATAATGAAGGTATTTTTTCCATTAATATGGCACATTGGCACATTCCTATAATATTCTATATAAAATTCTCTGTTGATCTGATGATCGACTCTACATTCAAAATGTTTACTAGAAGATTCACTTAATTGCCTACTTGAAATACTAACCTAATTTGTAATGACCGGATACACAATATTTGCTAAGAACTTTGTTGAAATACTAACCATCATCGTTTGAAACTGGCTTGATTTGTGTTATTCATTTTCCGATTTGTGTTGTTGATGCTTGAGAAACCATTCTTTCCTGATCTTGCAACTCTCTTGGGCCTAATATAATGTGTAATATACTAATATGACATGAAGAATAAACACACCACATGTCAAATCCAAGCTAATGGAAAAAGTAAACTAGAATTAGCCCCTTGTCAACTCAAAGTAAAACCCAGAGAAGAAAGCCACATCCATCTCATCACAATTTTTATTTCATTAAGGAATTTATAACACCAACCAGATATAAATAATATTAAAATTTTATGTGATTGTTGTAACTCAAAAAACTACCTAAGAAATGGACAAAAAATACTAAAACCACAAATACTACGTTAATTCAAAAAAAAATCCAAAGTGATCTAATAAATATCTGCCTATGACAAGCATTCTTACAAAAGTTTTCAAACACAAACTTTCTCCAATCTAATACTAAAACCATGCACAAATAGGAACACATGCACAAATTACTAAACTATAAACAATTGTAAGCTTCATACTACTAATTTATCCTATTAAATTCATAAAGTTAGAATTCAGGCAAGAATAAGCCAGCCACTAATTACAACTTTTTTGGATACGAATAAACTACACCATTTAACAAATTAATTCTTTTTACAATACCCTCAATTTCAGCGCATAGGTTTGATATCTGTTGACAATTCAATTGGACGGCAACACCCAACGCAATTTGAACCGTATGAAGCAGGGCATCATTCACTTCGAAATGCTGCCTTTCAAATGCCCTCAAACCAACAGTCTAGCTATAACCAACTCGATATGTAAACCAATAAGTAACCTAAAATAACGTTTTATGTTATTCTTTTATTTTCAATTTATAATCATAAGGTACTATAAATCAAGCCTTTGTAGTTTATATGTTACACATTGATAATCATAACTATGAATAATGTTCTAGTTAAAATCTATAATAAGATACAAGCATGCGGTCAATCTACAACTATCTGATTAAGATAAATAAAGGGTGATGATTTTTTAAAAATGAGATCCAAAACGTTTAGGTTGGTGTAATAACCGAATCTAAATTAAAATCACTTAAAATATTATTCAATTTTTTTTTATTTTGCTTCAATTGTCTTGGTTTTCGATATTCCCATTATTCTATCCTCAAACATTGCATGTTCTCTCTCCCCTCTCCTTTTACAGTTTCTTTTTCGCTCGTTTTCTATCGGTGACACTTGGAAACTGAGGAAGCACACCGGCGAAATCCTATACAAACATCATCTATTTTCACAAATTGGTAAGTGATCGAAGTTTCAATTTAGAGTCGATTTTTCGTTAGAATTGAGTCGAATGGAGAATGATTTTGCATTATTAAGTTAAGAATGAAGAACACGCATCCCTGATCCTATCTTAAATCCATAACAAATCTCTAAAAGTGATTGAAACAAGTAAGGCCACAACAAACGGACCTAAGCTCATTTCTAGCATACGAATAATAATAACGATAATAAAATACCATTATTTCTAGCAATCGATATATTCTATGTTTTTTATTTAATCAAACAAGGTTGTTCCCAACATAGAGAAGATAACTGAATCGAGATATCGAAAAGGTTACAAGGACAATATCCACTTGCCTTGAATTCGACTTGTTATTACGATAGCTCCGAAATTAAGACGGCCTAGAAATCTCGATAGCTTGGAGAAATTAAGATAGCCTAGCAATCCAAGATAGTATAAAGAAATGAATTATAATAAAATCCTTATTTCATTTCTTATAATAACCTTATATTATTTTCTTTTTCTAAGACTAAGGAAATTAAATCTAAAATATTTATTTAATAATTTGGCTTGGAGAATCTCAATAATAATATTCCTTTATTATTATTTTAAGGTGAGGTCTTATATAATTTTATAAAAATATAAACTAGCTAGATGGGCATGCAAATGAATTTAATTCATAAATTCCTTTTTTATTAGCCCACTAGTAATGTTTATTCAATTAATTTAAATAAGTATTATATATTTTTAGAAATTATGTGATAAAAAAATACTAATTAAAAATACGAGTCAAGAATTATACCGAGAGTTAACAGAACAGAAATAGGCTTGAAAATCAAGATAGGCAAGTTTGGGCCTCTCCTTTCTCCTTTTTGTAAAATAAAATTCTAATGGTTAATATTTGGACATATGAGCATAATTTTCAACCCAAAAGTAGTCCAAAAATAGCCCAAAAGAAACAAGCCCAACCTTTCTTTCTCATTTCTTCTTCTTTCTACGTTCCAAGAGAGAAACCAGGATAGAACAACGGACAAGGGTTGGGGGCACTGGTGGAAGGCGGTGGCGACACTCCAGCGATGGCGATAGGCGCGATGACTAGCGGCGATTCGGATGGGCTGCGGTGGAGCTTCGACGGCCAAGGGAGGAAGAAAAGTAATTTTTGTGAATTTTTTAGGAGAAAAATCAGAATTTGAGAGAAGATTAAAATCTTGAAAATTGGCTTGTAATATGGATGAATTTGAAGAGGAGAATGAGAGAAATTGATTGTGTGATTTTCCTCTTGCTCTTGCCCATATTTGTAGTGGAAGAAGGGGATTTCTCAATCCGCCATCATGGAACTTGATCTCTCATATAAGAGGAGGTAAGGCTTCATTGGTTGCATGGAGGGGTAGCTTGTAGGGGAAGAGAGGTGAGGATTGGAGAGAAAAGAGGTGGAGAGGAAGGGGGATTGGAGGAGAAAGGAGGTGGAATGGTGAAGAATGGTTGTATGTCAAGTCATCATTATTGGCTTTCTTGAAAGCTTTGCAAAGAAATAAGGTAATAAATTAAAGGGTTTTCCTTAAGTAACAAAAAGTACTTGGTAGCATAGCGGAAAGGGAGGAAGTTTGGGAGTTCGAATCCCTCATCTAGTATTTTTACTCTCCCTCCATTCCCTTTTCTTTTTATTAAAAATTTTAAGTTAACGGAAAAATAAAATAAAATAAAATATTGTTTATATTTAATTAAATAAATTTTTATTTGCTACCAAATTAACCTTTATCAAGATTATTAACTTTATTATGAAAAATCATAATAAAGAATAACTTATTATTTTAAAAAATTATTTAAATTATTAAATTAATTATTTCTTTTTATTAGAAATAGCGGCTATTACATTCAGCATTGTAAATCGGTTAATCAAGAGACTTGAAATTAAGTCTTCGCGCATTTGGTTCAACGGTTAAGACTTTGGGGTAGTACTCCGAGGTCACCATTTCGAACCCCAAGGGCGGTAGTTTGCCTTCGAGATCCTTAGAAAGGATCCCACTTTCCACATATCGCGTGATGGGAGTCATCCAATCTTCGAGTCTGACGGAGAAAACTCCGCTGGTCACGCTCCGCGAGAGTTTTCTCTCCACCATCACGCGATTGCCCACTTCTAAGGGAAGAGCCGACCCTAGCCTTGTGAGGGCATATGCCTTTGTGTTTGCAGTGCGTGGTATGGATTCCACTACAAACGTTTCTAGACAAGATACAAAGGCTTAACCTTCTCCCGGTACACGATTAAGAACCCCGTCTTGGCCTCATATTGTCCACTCAACTACCGTGCCACCAACTCGAAGTCGGTGTACACCCTGATTATTGCGAGCTCCACTAAATACACTAGCCCGGCGATCATGGCCTCATACTCGGCCTCGTTATTGGTGGCATCGAAGGCAAACTTAAGAGAATACTCCGTCTCGATTGAGGGACCGACAAGAAATACGCTAGCCCCGCCTCCGGCATCGCATCGCGAGCCGTCAAAAAAGACCTTCCACTCCTCCGCGCTTTCATCAGTTTTGGGGAATGTTACTTTCACCATGAAGTCGGCGAGGTCCTCGCCCTTCATCGCAATTCTTGGCAGGTAGCTGATGTCGAATTCGGAGAGCTCGACCGCCCACTTCGTCATCTGCCCGGAAAGGGCAGGCTGGTGGAGGGTATGCCACAGAGGGAGATTGGAAAGGACCTGGATTGGATGGGCATGAAAGTAAGGGTGCAGGCACCTCGTGGCTGTTACCACAGCCAAGGCCATTTTCTTTGTCGGGGGTATCGTTGCTCCGCGGGCTGGAGCACGCGACTGATGAAATAGACGGGGTACATCGCCTTCCTTGTCAACACCGTGCTAACTGTTTCTGGGCTCATAGCCACGTATAGTTGCAAATCTTCGCCCACCTTTGGAGGTGACAACGTGGGGAGCTTCGACAGAAATGTCGTTAGCCTAGAGAAAGCAAGCTCTAACTCCTCGTCCTAAACAAACTTGTCGTTTTTCTTTAGGGTCGCAAAGAAAGGCAGCGACCTGTCCGCCAAACGAGAGCAGAACCTCCCCAAGTAGTTCACAACGCCGTTGAGTCGTTGTACCTTGGTCCGAGACCAGGGTGACCTCATTAAGAGAATTGATTCTATCTTGGTGGGGTTCACATCTATTCCCCACGCACTGATCATGAACCCCAGGAGTTTCCCTGATGACACGCTGAACACACATTTTTCTAGACTGAGGCCGATCATATTGTGTCTAAGTGTCGCAAAAACCTCTGCGAAGTCAACCAGATGTTCCTCCGAAGTTTTGCTCCAGACCACAATGTCATCGACATAAGCCGACACATTCCTCCCCAAATGATTCTTGAAGATTCAATCCACGAGCCGCTGGAATGTGGCTCCCGCATTCTTCAGATCAAAAGGCATGACCTTGTAGCAATAGGTCCCCCGCTGCGTGATGAAGGCTATTTCCTCATCATCTCGCAGGTTCATTACGACCTAGTTGTAACCTGAATACGCATCGAGGAAGCTCAGGACCTCGTGACCTGTCGTGGAATCGACCAGCTCGTTGATCGATGGCAATGGGTAAATATCCTTGGAGCAGGCCTTGTTCAGTTCTTTGAAATCCACGCACATGTGCCACTTCCTGCTGGCCTTTTTTACCAACACGATGTTAGACAGTCACCTAGGGTACTGGACGTCGCGGATAAACCTCGCGGCCAGCAGCTTCCCTACCTTGGAATTCGCGGCTCTTGCCCTTTCCTCGTTCATCTTCCTCCGTCATTGTACCACAAGACGAGTGGTGTCATCGACGTTCAGAGAATATTGGGCCACAGTCCGCGGGACTCCGCAGAGATCTTTTGCAGTCCAAGCGAACATGCCGCGAGAGCCAGCAAGCAAGGATTCCATCAACAATTTTGACTCCCCGAAGAGACATTCGCCTAGGAAGAGCCTCTCTTCCTCATCGCCAAAAGGAGTGACAACTCTTCTCTCGGCTTCCGAGGTTGGGAATATAAAGTCTCAAACCTCGAGATTAGCACCCACCGGAGCATCCACTACGAACACCGGACTCTTCTGTTTTGTGGAAATCGCGTAACAAACACGACTCTTCTCTTGGTTGCCCTTGACCTCGTCGACTCCGCCTTCGACTAGGAACTTCATCTTTAGGTGGTAGATGGACACCACAACTTGAAACTTCATCAGGGATACTCTCTCGATGATCGCATTATATACCGAGGGCAAACGCACCATGGTGAACTCTACCATCTCGGTTCAATTCGTCGAATCCGATCCCAATGTCATCCAAAGGTCGATGAGGCTCACCACATCGACCTCGTCCCTTGAGAAGGAAGTTAGCTTTCCGGCGTAGGGCTTCAAGGATATTGCCAAAATACCTAATTGCTCAAAGGCATCGTAGAACATGATGTCCATGGAAGATCCCATGTCCACCAGAACTCGTTTCACCATCTTCGAGCCTAGTTGTGCGTGCACCAACAAAGGGTCAGAGTGTGGCATATGCAGACCCTCGGCGTCTTCGGATGTGAAGGCTATCCCCTCGTGGGACTTCGAGGATTGCGCGACGCTGAATATCGAGCGCTCATGATGGCTCGCCCTCGCGTACCTCTTTCACTTTGCCTAGCTTGAGCCCGCCAATGAGGGACCTCCCGAGATTGTGTGAATCTAATCATCGGGCGTTGGGGCGTGCTCGGATCGTGCCTGCTTCGCGGTAACCTACTGTTCGATGTCGTTGGCTCTCACTTGGTTTTGGCCCTTGATGAGGTATTTTCAGTGGTTGTTATACCTATCAAAGAACCTAACTTAACCAAACTTAGTTGAATGGTAAGTAAGGGTCGATCCCACAAGGACTCGTGTAATTGTGTTATTACTTGAGTGCCAAGTAACCAAATAAGGGGGGTTTTGTGAATGATTTCCTAATCTAATATGCAAAATTGAAAAGTAAATAAGAATGCAAAGTTTGATTATAAATATATGAGAGTTTTATGTTCAACTAGTTAAATTCATCATAACTATGCTTATTGATCATTGATTCTCTTGATTCTCAATTCCCTTAAATAATAAACCGTGGATTATTATCCAAAACTTTATATTTAGTTGAAAGAGCTAACAGACTGAACAACGTCTACATTCAATTAAACGACAGCTTTAAGTTCAAAGTATCGATAGAAACAAATACTCAACGCAAACAACTAATCAAGTTATTTGTGGTTTATTCCCTTCTACAATTGAATAGCCCAAATTGGTGTAAACAATTATAGTTGCTACTTTATCTAATCAATCCCGATTGGAATTTGATCAGATTAGTTGTAAATTAACCTGTAAATTCTATTAGGTGATCAAGCTAACAAAACCTTAGAATAATTCTGATTCAATTAAGCACAGGGAAAAAACCTATTCAAGTTATTGAGAATCAATCAAACCTCACAATAATATGCAATCTATGATTTCAATAACTAGTCAAACACAAAGAAATTAGCAATGCATAATTAAATTGAAAGCAAACTTACAAGAGGTTCAAAGGTAGCCCTTTTAAGAAAAACTCTCTCCAAAACAAACCCTAGCCTACAAAAATCTGATTAATGTTATGAAAAAGATAAACTAACAAGAGCTTAAATATGTCTTCTAAAAACAATCACCCAAACTCCACAATTAAGCACAAAGTCGGACAAGATATAACCAAGCCCAGAAAACCAAGCCCAAATGTCTTCGGCCCATGTCCGCGTGAAAAGCCAATTGCGCGGGTTACACCTCAATTTGCGCGGCCGCGCAATTCTGTCCCAACCCGCACAATCAGTTCCAGTCAAGATTACTCGGGTTGCACTTCCTGTTGGCAAGCAGCGTAATTCCTCTTTTGTTGATATTCGCTTCGACTCTTCAACGCTCCTTTGTACCACCTCTCAGTGTCCTTCAACTCTTCTAACCACCACCATGATCAGCTAGAACTCGTCCCGCTTTTGCTCTTAAATCTAAAAACCTGCAAAACCGAGCAAACAAGCGCACTCTACCCAACAACACAAAATCCTAAAAACTAGATTAAAACCAACCTAAAACTAGCTAAAACTCACATAAAACATGCATCTAAACTACTCCTATATGCAAGCTATCAGCCCTGCGGCACATTGTTCGCCCCTAAGGCGGGGTTGCCCTAGCCCTTATCTTTTGGTTTGTACAAAGGGCCGCCCTTTCCCCTGTAACCTCGTTGCTTCCCTCCAAAGCAGTTCCAACTTCCACCGCCATTGTTTCTCCCTATATTGTTATTGTTGTTGTTGTTGTTTTGGTTGTTGTTGTTGTTGCTCTTGTTTTTGTTGTTGTTATTGTTGTTTTGGTTGTTGTTGTTGTTCATGGGGTTCTATGCCTGCGTTACATACGCATCCTTGGAGGCGGGCACTCCCACCTTTGCCTTTCCCTTAGCCTCGATCGCGATTTCCTTGTCGGTCCTCGGCCGAGAGCACTGGTTGGTTGCGTCCTCGGCATACACCTGGGTGGTGATCCGGGCGCACAGGTTGTCGTATTTATTCGGACACTTCAGGAAAATATAATTCTTGAAAGCCCCGTGACATAGGTTGACCATGAGGGTGTCCCGTGCCGACGCCTCGTCGATGTGCACCATCTCTACAACCATGGTCGTGAACCTCGTGAAAAAATTTCCCAGCGCCTCGTCCTCCCCTTGCTCAATGCCGCGAAAATCTCGCACGTTCTTCTTGCACTTCCTTGAACCATTGAAGTGCGCGATGAAAGCATCACACAACTGGGCGAACGAGGACACAAACCCGCTCTTGAGACTTATAAACCATGTCATCACGGCCTTTTCCAGGGTGGTCGGAAAAATGCGGCAGAAGATTGCGTCGTTGTAAGAGTTGACGTTCATCTGAACTGCGAAGTGCTTCATATGCTCCTCTAGGTATGTTGCCCCGTCGTAGAACCCCATCTTTGGCCTGTGGAAGCCCTTGGGCATCACAAAAGGTGAGAATCTGCCAGCCTCAACATGACAACGTCGCAAGCGCGGCTTGAAGGTATGCACCACGTTCCCCGCAGTTTCGAACATTTCCGGATATTGCGTCCATGAACGTCGTGAACGAGACCTTGAGATTTGCATGGAGTCCCGGGCCGTCCTCTCCGTTGACGAGCCATTGGTTGATGTCTCGTGCCCCGACACATGTCCGGGGACGTACTCAAGTACATACTCAGAATGGGGCTGTCCAAGCCCGGGGATAGGAACGTACTCAGGCATCGGAGCTGCATGGCCATGGACGGGAAAAGGGGCAAAGCCTTGTAGGTATTGCCCATAACCTGGATAGGAATATGGGTTGGGGGAATGGCGCTCAGTCCGTACCCCTGTAATGGGTAGGGATTTTGCGTGACAACATATGTCCACCCAAGAGGGATCCCGAACGGACAACCTAGCTGAGGTGCCATGTTCATCCACTTCGAGGTTTTAAGTATATTATCGGGGTGTTGAGGGAAAAAGTTGTTCGGACAGGCCATTTGAGAGATTAGAAAGCTAAGGTTTGCGCAGTTCGAGAAACTGCTTAGAATGAAGAGGTTTCCACAGACGGCGCCAGTGATGAAGCCCGAAATAAACCGACGCTAAAGACAGGAAATGAGATTATATATATTCGACGTGGAAACCCCTAGCTCTGCTCCTATTACAAATCAGGAATTGATGTCTATTTAGCGAGATTTGGGCACTTGAGCGTTTACACAGAGATTGTAGTTTGCGAAGCAGTTTGAGCGAGATCTTGCTTGAGACGAGGTCTCTTTGGGCGATTTGAAGTCTTTTTTTGGACCTTCTCTTGGTTGTAGCATGGTCTTTACGATGATTCAACACGTCGATCTTCAATCAACAACATAGTTCTTGAGTTCAAGATGTTTTTTGATCCCTTGCAACCTTCGAGGTTCTCTTCTATTTATAGACTCTTGAGGATCATGGCTCTTGCCAACTTCCGATGTGGGTCGCTTGAGTTTCGACCATTTGATTGGTCGAGACGTTGGTGGTGGCTTATTGGTCGAGATTTAGGTGGTTTTTGACTGGCCAAGCGGGGCGGGAATGTTATCTTTTGGATAATGAGGTTTGTGTAACACCCTTGTTTTTCCCTCAGAGATATCACCGCCAATGACCTCGGAATTTACACTCCGAAGCCACCCAAGGCTTTCACAGTATTCAAGATATAAATAATAATGATAATTCAATATATAGTAAAACAAAATGTCCAACTTTTACAATTTTGAATAATCCAAATACTTCCAGAAAAGTGAGAATAATTATTATTGAAGAAAGCGGAAGTAAAATTCTTGAAGGCGGTCCTTACAGAACAAGGATCTCGACCATAAAACTAAAATGTTATTCAAAAGAAATGGGCAACAACTTCAGCAACTTCAATCTCGAATCACCACTCCTTTACTCCCTGATGTTCCGTATAGGGACAATTGACACCAATCGGCCATGCAAAAGAAATAAAGCGGTCGGTCAGTCTAATGAAAGACTACGCAAGTGGAATTTTATATGAGGTTCTTGTGATCTTAGTTGCATTATGACCATCAGTCTCCGAATGAACGCCGGTCGATGACATAACCCAAATAATCTCACGGAATTAGAAATATAATGAAAAGAGATTAGAACACCACAAGGCTATGGTTCCTTAAGAATGAGAAGGGTTATGTTGGGAAGTTTAGTTATTTATCAACAAAGATTTCGAAAAGCATCCGTCGAATTATCAAATCTACAACCAACCTCATCGAATGCGTGTTGTCCGAATTCGATGCCGACCATCGAGGCATCAGGAAAGAAAAAGTTCAACAAAATTCAGCAAGAGTCTACCGAACCTGACAGGGTCGATACTGAGGGTCCTTGTGTCGGTCGACGTGACCTACTTCGAGCTTTTAATAATTTTATTCCGTAATCTTTTAGCTTTAGAAAGTTCTATCTTTATGGAAACTTTTTAGATAGATTTTCTAAGTATAAATACTCTTGTCTTTAGTTGTTGTTGTTTTTTTTTTGGGGGGGGGGGGGGGGGGGGCGCAGACATAAGATTGAAGAAACGTTAACACACAAGCACGTCTCTCTCTGGTTTGTTGAGTTGGATAGTTGTTAAGGAAACTTGAGAGAGAAGTTTTAATTTCTGGCTGTGTTCTGAGACAAAGAGTATTCTTAATACAAGTAAGCTTAGTTTTAATACAAAGTTATGTTTTCATTCAATTATTTTATTTGTTTTTCTTTGAGCATGTGTGAGTAGTCTTCTTTTCTAGGATTGGGGTTGAAAACCCAACATGATTATGCATGAATGATGGTTTGTTTGAATTGAATGCCTTGCATATAGTTGTAGTTTAGATACATGTTTTATGTTGGTTTTGCATAAGTTTTAGTTAGTTTTAGTTGGTTTTAGTTTAGTATTTAGAATCTTGTTTTTTTGGGGTAGTTTACACTTGTTTGCTCGGTTTTGCAGGTTTCTAAGTTTAAGAGCAAAAGCGAGATGGAGCATGGTTGATCATGTTGGTGTGTTAGAAGAGTTGAAGTGAGGTAGGAGGTGGTGCAAAGGAGCATTGAGAGTTAAAGTGAACAACAAGGAAGAAAGGAAGAAATCTGGTTTACAAGGATGAGTAACCCGAGCTTTGAGTATGGTGTAACCCGAGCAATTTCAGCAAAAGTCGATTGCGTAGGTAAGGACTGAAAAGCGCGGCCGCGCAATCCGATGGCAACCCGCGCAATTGGGATTTCAAGCGAAGACGTGGGCCGACGACTTTGGGCTTGGCTTTATTAATTCTGAAGTATGCTTGTTTGTAGGATTATGAGGATTGTTCCTTGGATATTTTTAGAAGTTTTAAGAGATATTTAAATCTTGTTTTTAGGTTTTCTTTGATAACTTTGAATCATAATTTTGGAGGCTAGGGTTTTCTTCTCTAAGGAGAAAACTTTGAACCTTTGTAAGTTTTTCTTTATTTTAATTATGAATTGCTAATTCCTTTGTGTTTGGGCTAGTTATTGAAGTTTTGATTTGCATATTGTTGTGAGGGTTGATTGATTCTCAACAAACTTGAGTAGAGTTTATTCCCTATGCTTAATTGAATCTAAATTAGGGTTTTGTTAGATTGATCACCTAATTGAATTTCTGGTTGAAACTGAATCTTGTTAATTACCGGTCGGAGTTAATTTAATCAAGAGTATACTTTAATCAATTTAGTACCGGTTGGACTAGTTGGTTAAAGAAGGGAATAAATTCACAAGTCACTTAGATGTCTGGTTGCTCTAAGTGCTTGTTTCTATTGATAACTTGAATCTTTATGTTGTTGTCTAATTGAATCTTGAAGGTCTTCTAGGTTGTTAGATAATTAGGATTGTTAGACTGGTAGTTGTATCAACTAAATTTGAAGTTCGGGTTAGTAGGGTCATAAACCACAATAGATTATTCAAGTGAGAAGAGAATCAAGAGAATCGATGATTAACAAAGCAATGTCATGATGGATTTAACTAGTTGAACACACTCGTCTCTCATATATTACAATCAACTTTTGCATTCATATTTACCTTTTAGTTTGCATATTAGTTTAGATAAATTATTCAAAAAAAAACCTTCGGTTACTTGGCATCTAAGTAACAACACAAATACATGAGTCTCTGTGAGATCGACCTTTACTTACCATTCTACTAAGTTTGGTTAAGTTAGGTTCTTTGATAAGTATAACGACCACCGAGATTAATACGCTCGTGCTTTTTTTACACTTTTTATTTCCTAATCTGAGACGTCGATTATTTTCAAGGAACGAACGAAATTTATTCATATTTTTCAAAAGTGCGTGCCCATTCGCATCAGCTCCTCCTCCTAGAACTTTTAGACATTAAATACAAAACTAAAAATATTATTAGTGTTTTAATTATCAGCCAAAATATTAGATAATCATATTTGAACGTAAAATGGTCGATTTTTTTATTTAAGATAAGCAACTCCCTTTTTTGTAAATTATCGATATAATTAACCACAAAAAATGGTCAGCTTTATGCTCCTTGTTCGGTTTTATTTTTTTCTCACTTCTGAATGTCTATTGAATTTAATTCTAGTGAATTTGCGAAAAAAAACTCAATGGTTAGAGTTGAGAATATCATGTTAGTTAAATAAAAATTTAACGATTGAGATTGGATTTTTCTCTCGACATATCAACTTATTATTTTTTTTTCAATAAATTCACCAATTTTTTTTATTGTCTTAAAACTTCACTCATAAATTTTTTTACAAATTCTTTAAAAACAAGACCGTTCTCTTTCATCGGACCCAAAACATACAACACACTATAATGAACAAACAATACAAGAAACGGAAATAGTTTTTCTTGTAATAGAAACGGAAATAGTTTTTTTTTTAAGAAATGAGCTACTAGCTCATTACATAGCCAGAACTAGGATGCATGTAAAGTACAAGGCCAACCTAAATCATCACAGCGGATGATCTTTAGAAAGTCAAATAACAAGGGATGATCACGAACCCAAACATTGAAGCTAGCTACATCTAAAGAATCAAACAACGACCCATGGAAAAAAAATTAGTAATTGCGAAAGATAGATCAGAAAAAATAAAACAACGACGAGCAAGAAAATCCGCCGCGGAGTTGCACTCCCTGAAACAATGAAAAAACACCACACAAGGAATGAGAAGGGATAAATTAGTAAAGAATTAATAAGAGATAAATTATCTCTCTCAATAATAAGATGAGAAGAGTTTAACCGAACGGCTCTTTTAACACCTTGTAATAAGGATATCGCTTCTGCTTGAAGAACTGAAACTGGAGAAATTTTTTGCCTATCAAACCCTAGAATTTTACTATTATGGTCACGAATTAAAAAAGCTATATAAGTGGAATTATTGGATCGTTTAGAGGCATCAAAATTAAGTTTTAACGAGTGAAGCGGAGGTCTTTTCCAAGAGCGATTATTTTTCCTTTTAGGAAGAGGATTTTGTTTACGAGCAGGAGCAATCTGAGAAGAGACCCATTGAAGATGTTGGGATAATGCCAAATCACAAGGGAGTAAAGAAGTCACAAGTTTATTCAGATTAAATTTTTTTTAAGTTTCTATGGCCCCAAATAAACCACCAAAGAAAGCAAAGAACATTACAATTCTTATTTGCAGTAAAATTAGCAAACATGTTATCATCAAAATTTTCAATCGAAGATATAAAAAAATTAACATTAAGTTGTGCTTCTAATTTGGAGATCATATTTTTAGTAAAAGAACAATTAAAGAAAAGATGATTTAAGTTTTCATCTTCACAACCACATAAAGAACAAGAACTAGGAACACAATTATAAAACCGATTTAAACGATCTGTAGTTGGGAGGCAATCCGCACACGATTTCCACAAAAAGTTTTTTATTTTTGGAGGAAGAGAAGATCTCCAAATCTAAGAGAGGCCAAGAGCAACATCAGGGCGAAACAAGTTGATCAAAGATGCGGCCGAGGAGACAGAGAATTCACCATCCAAAGATGAAAGCCACACAATACAATCCGGAGAAGAAGAAAAAGGAATTCGAATTTTTAAAATTGAATCAACTACAAAATCTGGAAGGATTAATTTTAAATTGGCATAATCCCATGAACGGGACGGAGTTATAAAAGACGAGACTTTTAATTTAACATTAATATTATCAAAATAAGGAAATAAATCAATGTTGGGGAGCCACGAGTCAGTCCAAAAATTAATAGAATCACCATTTCCAATAGTCCATAAAATACCTTTTGTGAATATATCCCTTATATTTATTAATCTTCCAAATTGTCAAGAACAATTTTTCTTCTGATATTGGAAAAGCGAAAGAGTTCCAAGATATTTTTCCGTAATAATACGAACCTAGTAATTTTGAGGGGAGGTCATAACTTTCCAAAGAAGCTTCATTTGAAGGGATAAATTACAATTTTCAGTCGTTCGAACACCCAATCCCCCAGACTCTTTTGGAGAAGAAATACTATCCCAACTGATAAGGGGGTGATGATTTGGTTGAAATTTATTTCAGAAGAAGGATTTATTAACTCTATCAATTTCACAAAGAAATCCTTTTGGGAGAAGAAAACTTTGCATTAGATAATTTACCTGACCTAACAGATTAGATGGAATAAGTACTACTCTGCCAGCTTGAGAAATCGAGTTAGCTTTCCATTGTGAAAGTTGCTTTTTAAGTTTAGAGATGGAGTCTAGGAAGATTGCATTTTGTACCCTACCTTTAAGGATAGGAATACCCATATATTTTTCCATAGAAGTAGTAATTTGAATATTCAAAACATTGGCAAGAAAAAGAGCAGAATTTCTAGAGAAATTTTCTGAAACTTGAAAACTACTTTTTTGGTAATTTATCGATAAACCCGAGATTCTTGTAAAATCATCTAAAAAGGATTTAATGTAATTAACATTTTCGTGGGATGCATTTGCAAAAATAAGCGTATCATCAACAAAACTGAGAAAAGGTAAACACGTTCTATTTTTGACTAATTGGATACCAATAAATTTTGAGTCAAGAGTTGTATGAAATTGCAAGATTCTTGAAGGGTATTCCATAGCAATAATAAAAATAAACGGATCAATCGAATCACCTTGTCGAATACCACATTGAAGTAAAAATTCAACCTCCGATTCATTATTAACAAGAACCGAAAAAGCAGAGATAGAAATACAAGTCATGATAATAGTTGGCGTAAGTCCGTAACCCCAATCATACTCAATTGAAAAATAATGTGAACTTTCGGAAAAAAAAATAATAATGTCAACTCAAAATGATACCTAAAAGAGTAAAACACCACCCATTCAAACTCGAGATAATAATGAGAAAAATCCCAACAGAATCCCCTTTTCAATGTTTGATTCCAATAATATACCCCCCTTTCACTATTTTTCCAAAAATGTACCTTTGTATCTTTAAGTACTAAAATACCCCTAATTTAAGTGAATTTATGTAACGAAATTAATGTAATAAAATAAGTTTACACAAAATTAACCTATTATATTTCGTGTAATAAAATTAACCTACATGAACTGGTTTACACAAATTTTAACTAATTGAATTTATGTAACAAACTTAATGTAACAAATTAACCTATGAATTATTTTACACAAAATTAACCTACAATATTTTGTGTAACAAAATAAATCAATTAATTTACACAAAATGAACCTAAACTAATTTATGTAACAAAATTAAAATACAATATTTTGTGTAACAAAATTAACCAACATGAATTAGGTTACACAAAATTAATCTAAATGAATTTATGTAACAAAATTAACTTACAATATTTTGTTTAACAAAATTAACCTACATGAATTAGTTTACACAAAATTAATCTAAATGAATTTATGTAACTAAATTAACCTACAATATTTTGTGTAACAAAAATAACCTACATGAATTAGCTTACACAAAATTAATCTAAATAAATTTATGTAACAAAATTAACCTATAAATTAGTAACTAAATTTAAGATTTGATGTAGCCAAATTTAAGTAAGCAAATTTAAAATACATAAATAAATTGTTCTAAACAAAGTTACCCTAAATTAAAATTTGTGTAACAAAACCCGGTTTATGTAACAGTAGAGAAAAAGTATATCAATCTTTTGTAAAGTTGCAGCAAACAAGCACTGTACGGTGGTCGTGTAGCAGATAATCATGGTGGCCAGCGTTGGAGATGCCTGCAATGGTGGCAGGCAAGGAGGGCGGCGCTAGGGCGAGCAGCCTATATATTGTTCGATTTGGTCGGCTCCACGAGGAGGGCTAACGAAGAGGGAAGAGGCGACTCGAGGACGAGCGTTCCATTGTGGCCGGTGTTCGGTGGTGGCCAGTGGGGATCGGTGGAAATAAAGGACGGGAGACATGTAACTGAATTAGCGTAATTAGTGTAAACTTGATTTGGAGAAACCGTAATTAACGTGAATGAATTAGCGTAGATTTCATTTTTAAAGATTAGGGGTATTATAGTCTCATTTTTTACAATGAGTTAGTTTTGGAAAAAATAATAGGTGAGTATATTTATGGAATAGAACATTGAAAATAGACTATCTATGCCTTTTTTTCGATAATAATCAAAATATAATACACATGATTCTCTCGTAACAAATGGACAGTCACTCTCTTTTCCACTCCCAAATCACTTGAGTCGAGACTTTGAGACCTTTAAGTTTAATGGTGTAAAATAGAGCATCCTATATGATTATTTTTTATTCTTAAAAAAGGAAAATTAAAGGAGCGATGCTCCAATTCCTAAATAAAGCATCTATTCATGTTTGGATAAAAAAATACATGGGAATACTTGGCTATCCTAAAACTTATCTAATTAAAAAAAAGTGGGAATTTTTCTTTTTTTTCCTACAAAAATCCGAACGCAACTTTTAGCAACTAAACATCGTGTTGTAGCTGTTCTAGTAGTACTAGATAATAAGTACTCTCTCAGTTCAGAGATACATATCATTTTAAACAGATTTTTTTAATTTAACAATAGTTGTTATTTGACATATTTTATCACACTTTTCTAATATTATTCTTATTAATTATAAATAATTACGTAAATATATAATAGTAGAAAAAAATATCAACACGATTGGAGGTATCTAAGTCAAATTACATAACTTTTTAATATTTAAGATAAAATCTAAAACGATATGTATTTCTGAACAAAGAGAATGTTACAATTCGAATTTTCTGCCCGTTAAAATAAAAAACAACGTAATTTAAAATATTTCCCTCTACAATCATCGTGACTAAATTTGACATATTTTATAAATTTTATTTATTTTAGGTATCTTTATCTCAAAGAATACTTAAATGTTGTTATCTCAAGATACTTTTATTTATCAAATTTTATTGTTTCGTATTTTTAATATTTTTATAAATAAAAGAAATAATTGGAGGGATTTTTCGTCTGAAATCATGTGGGTCATTTTCGGTTTAGGATTTTTTGTCTAAAACGTTGCTTTTAATTATATTTCTTGTAATGTTCTTACATTTTTCGTATTTTTTGGCTTGAAATTTAATCATCTTGCTACGTATTCCGTTTTTGGCTTTAAAATTCAAATAATTAAAAATTGCGACTTATATGTATTAAATAATATTTAAATTTACAATATAAATAAATAAAAATGTGTTAATAAATAATTGGAATTTTTTGGTATTTAATAGGTTACAATATACATATATCCACATAGTTTTTATGCACATTCGGCCAAAAGTGTTTCTATTTATACACGTGCATCAAAACTAATCATATGTGCATCGAAATAACCAGAAATTGTATCTTATTTTGCATGTGCATTGAAACTAACGGTGTGCGCATCAAAAACTAGTTAACTATTATATTCATACATCTAACTAAGGTTAAAAAATAAAAAAAAAGTAAAATAGTTTGAAATTGATGCACAATTTACATTAAAAACTCAATGCACAAACACCTACTTTTGATACAGATACAGTTTTGATGCACATTCAAAGCGAAATCGATGCACAAGCTTTGCACGTCTCCTAGAAATAGAATTTTCGAAAAATAAACGAATAATTCGAAAAAAAATATGTTTATGCCTTTTCTTTCTTTTTTAATTAATAAATATCTAATTTAAAACATTGATTTTAGATTCATTCTTTCCTTTTTAATTAAGAAATATCTAATTTAAAACATTGATTTTAGATTCATTCTTAAGGTGGACGCTTGCCTATTCGCACCGATCCTTCTCCTAGAGTTTTTTCACATTAAATACAGAACTCTAAATTTTTCATTTTAGTTTAGCATCCCGCTTTTTCTGTAAACTACCGATATAATTAACCGCAAAAATGGTTTGGTTTTTTGGGCGCCGTTTTCGGTTTCATTTTTTTCCCCACAGTCCACACCCACACCACACCTACTAAATGCTAGGGGTGAGCAAACGGATATATTCGATCCGATCCGGTCCGGTATATCAGATATCCGGTAATTTTTTCCCTTAAAATCTCGATCCGTATCCGATTCGTTAATTGCCGGATATTCGGTAAGAAATATCCGTTTGGAGCGGATATCCAGTAGCGGATATCCGAACTATCCGTTTTGAAAAATATTTCCACTATTTTTGATTTAAGCCCAATTAATACGCATGATTGACGGATATCAAAACCGGATATCCGTTGATTCGTTTAAATTTTAATTGAAAGTTTACATGGTTGAAGAGAATTTAACACTTGATGAGTTGAAATTTTACAAAATAGTCATTTAAACATCTATTCTACTTAATATTAATGTATATTTTCTAAAAAATATATATAGTACCGGATATCCGGTTGCTTGAAATCCCCGATCCGTATCCGGTCCGGATATCCGGAAAAAAATCCCGGATCGGATCGGATACGGATAAAAAAAATTGTGATCCATTCGGATCCGGATTTTTTCGGATCGGATAGGCTGGATCGGCGGATCGGATTAATGGATCGGACATTTTTGCTCACCCCTACTAAATGCCTCTCTTTAATGGAAGTGTCCCAACTCCCAAGTCTCTTACCTAGACTCAAAACATAAATAAAATAGCAACTCAATATAAATACAAAGTAAATTTCTATTCTTTTTTTGTTCCATTTAGTTAAATAAATATAAAATTAATGTTAAATTTTTTAAAAATAGTTATGTTTATATTTCAAATACCTATAAATATGTACAAAATTTTAAATTAAAAGTTATATTATACAACTTTTAAAAATTAAAAGGGTAATACTTTGTAAGGAATCATTCTTTTAAATTTTTAAATTTTTATAATATAATTTTTAAGACACAAATTTACACACATGTAAATAGTTTTTTACAATATAAATATAATTTTAAAAAAATCAATATTAATTTAATATTTTAAATTTAAGTTGAACATAAAAGTGGAACACCGAAATTGAAACAGAAAATTTGAATTGCTATAAAAGAACATAAAAATATACAATACAAGAAACGAAAACGGTTGCCTTAACCCCAATCATACTCGATTCAAAAATAAAGCATGTGAACTCAAAATGACCCTACCTAAAAAACCACTCATTCAAAACTCGAGATTATAATCAAAATTTGAGCATATATTACAGTGAGATATATATGTGCAAATAAAAAAAATATAGTGGTTGTCACATTAAATACACGTGATACTCTGATAAGAAAAGAAAAAAAAAGGACAGTGGCTCTTTTTCCACTCTCAATCGCGAGTTTAGACTTGAGACCCTTATATATGGTACCTCCCAATGTTCTTTATACATGAAAACTAAAGCTAAGCATTAGAGAGTGAGATCCATCTACAGAGAATTGCCATGGATGATAAGAAAGAGAAACCCCATCTTCATGCTAATGAAGAGCCCTAGATCAAGTATCCAGGCCTCAAAGCCATGCCCTTCATTATAGGTAACACTCTCCATCTAAACTCAATCACTCAATTTTCTTTTCTTTATAACTCACCTAACAATTAAGCTCGATCATAATTAAGTTGTTTGTTTAACTTTCAGGGAACGAGACGTTTGAGAAGCTAGGAGCCATCGGCACGCTATCGAACATGGCGGTTTACCTGACCACCGTCTACAACATGAAGACCATAACCGCCACCAACATGCTCAACATCTTCAACGGCACCACCAACTTCGCCACCTTGCTCGGCGCCTTCTTATGCGACACCTACTTCGGCCGCTACTCCACCCTCGTCTTCTCCACCTTCTCCTCCTTTCTTGTACGCACTTCGCCATCTTTCTGAATTTTTTATTAGCTTAAGCTTTTGAGTTAAAAGTGGAATTATCGAACTTGTATGTAAAAATGGTTAAAATCCGACACATTTCTTCTAAACACTATTCTAAAAATCTTGTTTAGACCCATCTAGGCACTATCGGTCTAGGCGTCTCTTTGGAACCACCTAAAAAATAGTTCAAATTAAGTATCCCTCTTCGTCTAAGATCCGCCTAACATTTTTTATAACATTGCTTATCGTCTCGTTTTTACAGGGTTTGTTGGCGATAGCGCTAATGGCGGCAATTAAGCAACTTCATCCGGCAAAATGTGAAGCAGAGTCTTCTTGCAAAGGCCCAAGTTCATTCCAATTGGCCTTTTTAATAGCAAGTTTCGGGCTAATGATCGTCGGGGCGGCCGGCGTAAGGCCGTGTAACCTGGCCATCGGAGCAGACCAGTTTAATCCGGCGACGGAGTCCGGGAAGAGAGGCATAAACAGCTTCTTCAATTGGTACTTCTTCACCTTCACCTTTGCTCAGATGATCTCTTTGACGCTCGTCGTCTACGTGCAATCCGACGTCAGCTGGATCATCGGCCTTGCCATCCCGGCCGCGTTGATGTTGCTAGCTTGGCTGGTGTTCTTGATGGGAAGCAGGATTTATGTTAAGGTTAAGCCACAGGGGAGCCCCATGACCAGCTTTTTTCAGGTTCTTGTTGTGGCTTTTAAAAAGAAGCATATGAAATTACCTCATGATCAGGATCTTGGTTCATCAGCTGCTCTTTTTAACTATGTTGCCGTTGATTCTATCAACTCCAAATTACCTCGCACAAATCAGTTTAGGTACGTAATTCGAAACCAATTTCGGTTTTATCCTCTTAAGCTTAATCTTTGTATTACTCATCCTATTGTCAATTGGTTTTAAGGTCTATTTTTTACAGTTTACAGTTTAATTATGTTCATGTTCCAGGTTCCTAGACAAAGCTGCAATTTTGGACACAGAAGATGAAATCAACCAGGACGGATCAGCTTCGAATCCATGGAAGCTTTGCTCAATACAGCAAGTGGAAGAAACAAAATGTGTGATTAGAGTTTTACCCATATGGGCTTCAGCCATAATTTACCATGTACCAATAGTCCAAATGCACACTTATGCAGTATTCCAAGCACTCCAATCCAACAGAAGCTTAGGCAGCACCAGTTTCAAGATTCCGGCGGCTTCCTACTATGTTTTCCTCATGCTCACCTTCACAATCTGGATACCCATCTATGATAGAATCTTTGTCCCTTTCTTGCAACGGGTGACCAGAAAGGAAGGCGGGATCACACTCCTTCAAAGGATGGGAATTGGCATTGCTCTGTCGACGATTTCAATGATTGTGTCTGGACTTGTAGAGGAAAGAAGGAGAAACATTGCCCTAACAAAGCCTACACTAGGGTTCTTATCTAGAAGAGGTGAGATTTCATCAATGTCTGGCTTTTGGCTAGTGCCTCAAATGGCGTTAGGTGGGCTAGCTGAGGCGTTTATGGCGATTGGACAAGTCGAGTTCTATTACAAGCAGTTTCCTGAGAATATGAGGAGCATTGGTGGGTCACTTTTCTTTTGTGGAATGGCTATGTCTAGCTACTTGAGCAGTTTCTTGGTGTCTGTGGTGCATCATGTGACCGAGAAGGCGGCGTCTGGTGACTGGCTGTCGGAAGATCTCAATAAGGGGAGATTGGACTACTTTTATTACATTGTTGCATTCTTGGGAGCACTTGATTTGGTTTATTTTCTAGTGTGTGCTAGGTGGTACAAGTACAAAGGTAGTGGTGAGAACACTAAGAAGATAGACATAGAGCCTTTGAATTCCATGGAGCTAAAAACAATCTAGCTAATATGGTCATATGATTGTTGTTTGGTATCTTACAGATATTTTACGAGTCTTGTCTCATAACATATAGTACTAATACTATACGTTACAACAAAACTTGTTTGTCTAGTTGTTTGTGGATAATCATGCTCTTCTAGAAATTTGCTGAAGTAATAATATATCAGAGTTACTTACATAGTCAAAGACTCTTGATTCATTTTGGATGTAGTAACACAAAAGAATTGACACCACTTCAATCATTTCCAATCCATGTTGATTTTCTAGCCTTTTTCAACCATGAATGTCTTTTTCAAGACAGGCAAAGGAAGAAAATTGCAGATTGAATAGAATTCACAAAAAGATAGATACATCCAAATCAAGGGAAGACCAACAAAGAATAATTGAGACCAGTACGAGTGCTTCATCAAATTTTCAAAGTTTTGTTGATTGCTTAAGCAATTTTGTCCCCTTCAGTAGTCCTTGTGGTTGTGAAAAAATACCCACTTTTCCTTTACAACTACTAGTTAGAAAGTAGGAATGATGACAAATTACCTTTTCATATAAATTCAGTAGTTAGTGCTACTTGTTCAAATATCTTGGAGAAAAAGAGTGTGTTAAACCAAGAGGTAGGTTTATGTAAGACCACTATTATAGTAAGATCGTGTGATTAATTTGTATTTATGATTTTGAGTTGTACATAGATGAATTTTGGTGATTGCATTCATACTTTTGAGTCGCATATTCATGTTTTCATGTTACAATATATTCATGTCTATAGAATTGAATATTCATATTTTTAAGTCACATATTCATAACTAAATATTATTATATTCACGAAGTTTCCTTCCCCTTCCATCTTTTTTATCATACTTATGGAGTTGCATATTCATCAATGTGTGCAATCCAAAAAACATGAATACAATATTCAAAAATATCTACATACAACTCAAAAACATGAATACAGATTAGTTTGCACGGTTTATTCATAACAGTGGCCTTACTTGAACTTAAATCGTTAAACCACTTATAGTAGAGTAGCAAAATCAAGCATATTTTTTCTTATAAGAATATTTTTTTTTTCTGGAGAGGGATAGCAGTTTCAAAACAGGATAACAGGGTGAAAAAACAAAAAGAATAAAAGATACAACGAAGCTGGAAAAGGGAGTGTTTCCCCATATTCACATTTCACAGCACTAGCATTTGGAGCACCATTTTCTGATGTAAGTCCAGTTTTGCATCCACGTTGAGCCAACGAAAATCCCATTCAAAGAAAAGGGTTGATCAACGTGTAAAAAAGCAATGCACCCATAAATGATATTGTAAAATAATATACATGATTTGTGCAAAGAGGGCTTATATAGTGGGTAGGGTAAGATATCAAAGAATGGTGGTTTTGAAAAAGACAACTAATATAGATCTTTTCTGAATGCCAATGAGTTGTTAAGTCTAGTGACATTTTTAGTGCGATTGATTCACAAGTGGAAAGTTGTCATATATGTTTGTGGTGTTTAGGAAGTTTGCCTTTAGTATACATTTTTCTCTGTAGATAACAATTTCTTCACACACCCAAATTTTTGGTAATAGTTAATTTCCACGCATTTCTTATATATGAAGTTGACTTCATTAGAGAATGTGTGTTGTAGTGCATACAATTTTCTAGAAAATGATAGGCGGACCCTAGGCAGGTAGGGGCCACTAGGCAACCTAAACGATTACTTAATTAGACGAGTCCAAACAAACGTCTAGACAGACTAAAAGACTAGCTATGACCTTCCAGCGCCTATGCGCAGCCTAGATGGAATTTTAGTAAAAGCAGGATGACAGGATGTACGTACCATTGCGTAAATTTTTTTTGTTAGGATGTTGAGAGATGTAGGTATAAAAGGCGAACCTATTATTTAGTTAATATGCTCAAGCATATAGGCTTGGTTGTTTTATGTGACCCATTGAAGAGTACGTTGGTCCTATGCAAAATCGACCCTCGGGTGTGATGGGGACAACGCATCGTGAACAAGTAGCGGGGACTTTGATCTTACATGTTATATGACAAGTAACACATTGTATGATATATGTAACTTGTCATATAAGATCGATCTAATGTATTGGTATGAGATGTAGCACTTTGTAACACACCAAGAGGACGATATTATTGCATAAACTGATAAACATATGTAAAAATGGCAATATGCGAGCTGAAGTGTCAAAGAACGTACGTAATACATGAATAAAATTAGTAAAGAAAATGTCAACGAGGAGGATATAACGTAATGGATTATGCAAATAAGGTATAGGTTTTACAATAAATCGTACGTGCTTCAAATTGGAATGTCTAATTTGGCATCATGAGGCTAACACGTACTTGTCTTGTTCAAAATTTATGATAATTTGATAGTCCTTCTCTATGTGGTACACATCTTTAAGCCTTGTTTCACTTTATCCATAAAAACCTTTCTACCCAAAAACAACTTTTAATACTCTTGAAACGTGCAACTCTCTCTACTTTTTACGCTTTTTAAGACACTAAAAATCACTTTTCACCCAAAAGCCATTTTTCACAGGAAGTGAAACAAGCCCTTAGTGCAATAGGAATGATAGGCTTGTGCCTGTGTTGGAGCACCATTTTGAGCATCCAATCACCTATCTTGAAAGCCTTGAGACGTACATTCCCGTTGGAACTTCTGGAGACCCGTTGCTAATATGCGGTCAACCTAGGGCCGGCTAATTGGATAGGCAACGGTCATCATCGATCCATGAATGATAGAACCGGGCCTGAATCGATGCGTTATCACGTAACTTGTTCACCACCGTGTCTAAAGACTCTAAAGTACAAGACATGAGAGTGTAATGAAATGCCTTGAAAGCAACACTTGATCCATAATATTCCCCAAAACCACCCGATTTATGAATATATGTCAAATTACCCAATCGCTGGTCTCCTTTACCCAAATAGCCCAAGCCCATGAATTCGTCATCTACTAAATTTGAGCCCAACATTAACAAGGAAAAGGCGAGAAGAAGAAGAAGACGTGATCAGCAATATGAACTTTGAAAGGGCAAGTAACAATTATTATCTCACCATTAAAACAAAGTTGGAACTATATAGAATTCAGGACGACAATGAGACCCAGCTAATTATACGTTCTTCAGTAAAAGCCGGTTGGAGCATCAAGGAAGAGAAACACTTACACCACCAGCTGCTCTTCAATCCCAAGTGAAATATAAATTTGCTTCATTTAAATTTAAAATTTAAAAAAAAAAGCTAACTTTGCAACTACTCAGATCGAACAAACTTTACTCTCAACCAAGTAACTTTGATTCCGCCTCAGACTGTGTATGCTTGCTGGATTGTCTCAATGTCAAGACCCTTTAGCTTCACAACTGACTCCACATGACCCTTCAATGTGTGAAGCTCTCTTAACCTGTCCACAACATTTTCAAAATCAAATTACCAAATTCAGTTTCAACACACACTCTTTGCCTGTCAATCATTTTTAGGAAGCTTGATGTTGGACATCAAAAAACAAAAGCACACATACCTTGCGATTTCGGCTCTCCTTTTCGCCTCCTCTGCCATTTGGTTGAGATCATTCACATTTGACCGGTCATTGAACATCTTGGTGTCTGGAGCTTGTAATCCATGAAGGGTTCTCTGCGCATGAGCCCATTTTAGCTCACGTTCCTCTTTACCAAAGTCCTTTTTCTTGGTGAAGGCAATCTGGGTACACAACATAAAAATGAATAAATAAGACCATTATTAAGTATAAAAAAGGTACGAAAATATTCAATTAATTAGTGAACAATTCAATTTGTACCCTTTGCTCAATAACAAGATCCCAGGCTCTTCCACTGAGAGTGTAGCGAATAAGGAACTTGATGATATCAAGCGGGATGTAGGTAACGATGTTGTAGAGCCAAATGACACCAGCCCATCCCCAGCCGATACCCTCAATGGCAGCAAATTCCCAGTTGGCATAAACCGCAATCACAGTAGCAATCTACAAAGAGAATTTATTAAGGGTCTTTTTACAGCCACGGTTTATTAAAAAAAATTATTGAAAAGAATGTTTACCAGCTGAGCAATCAAGAAAGCCACAACAAGGAGAAGACCAGGACGCTCAACAAAAGACCAGCTACGAGAACGGGTCACAAATATGAGAGCCTGACTGATTATGCTGACTTGAAGGTACACGGCAGAAGCAAGCTTTCTGTAGTCATCATGAGCTGTTTTCTCAAGGGTAGATACACCAAACACCCTCTGGAATTGCAAAAAAAAATAAAAGCAAGAGATTTAATCAACCACCAAGCATAAAGTTTTATCAACATCACAGATTATAATAGCTAAACCACAAAATTGTGAAGCAATTTTGGGCACCAGAAGTCCACAACTTTAATTTTCAGCAATGTATATTCTTACATTTCCTTTTTCACTTTTGTCTAGAAGTTTTTCAGGATTTGTGATTGTTCAATATGTTCTGGATTTTCATTGCAGGGTTGCTTTTTCATTAAACATCAAAGTATGCGCACTTTCAATTGAGAAAAAGACCAACACTTAAGCTAGGCATGAAAGAAAAACTCAGCAAGATCACAATACAGCAGGGTAGAGAAAAGGACATGCATCCCTAGAGCCAACAGTCGAAGTGAAACAATTAAGATAATTAATGTAAGCATGTATTCTTACAGGGAAGAAATCAGTTTTGTATGCTGCCCAGAAGAATATGACAGTCATCATAGCCAAGTAAGTTCCAAGAACAACACCAGTTGCAAATATCTCAGCAAGTTTCCAGCTGTCGGGTGTAGGGGATGGCTTGACCCTGTCCTTTGAGATTGTCATAATTGTACCTGTCATGCCATCACATATGTCAAACAAGAAACAAGTTCCCTCTACAAATATCCTATTAGGTTTGATTACAATTAAATTCGCACTAGAATGTATTGCATAACTGTTAGGTTTGAGTAACCAATGGAAATTGCCTCTCTTTCAAAGTATTCTAGCATAAGTGCATAACTATTATCCTATCAAAGCTTAAATCAGAGAAACATGAGCAGAAAGAATCCACAGGCTCAATGCAAGAGATTCAAGAAGATAAGATACACACCATCGTTGAGGATGGCAATGATAAGCACCATAAAGGGTGGGAAGTCAAACTTCCAAATAAGAGCCAGCAACATGAAACCAAGCTGCAACCGGAAAAGAAAGGAAAATGAGAAAGCAATGGTAATAAATTATTCAAACATAAAGCAAAATAAAATTTTGGAAAAGCCACCTCATATAAAGCAACTATTTACTTACCACAATACGAATTGTGATTGAAACTGCATAAATCTGAAATGTGAAAAATAAAAGTTAAAAGAAAGACAGAATAAAATTTAAAGCCTCATTAACAAGCGAGAACAAAGAAAATATTGATATTGACGTTCTCAACATTAAATTTAAATCAGCAAGATCATTCATTGGATAGCATAATCATATGTAAACTTACAGTGTAATTCTTCATTCTCTGGAAGATAGCACGACTAGTCAACACAGCACTAATGATAACACTAAGACCAGGCTCGGTAAGAACAATGTCAGATGCACTCCTAGCTGCATCAGTTGCATCAGCCACAGCAATACCAATGTCAGCCTTTTTCAAGGCAGGAGCGTCATTGACACCATCACCAGTCATTCCACAAATATGTTTTCTAGCTTGCAAGCGCTTGACAATCTCATACTTGTGCTCTGGAAGCAAGATACAGAGATATGTTAAGAATACCAAAATGATAAAGATCAAAGGACGCATCTTATATGAAAATTGGTGTTGTGCACGTACCAGGGAAAACACCAGCAAACCCATCAGCTTTTTCAATAAGGTCATCAATAGGCAAAGCAGCAATGGACTCATCCTTACTCTGCCCAAGCAAAGAGGAGGATGGATACATGTTAGTACCCATGCCCAATCGACGTCCCGTCTCCTTTCCAATAGCCAGTTGATCACCTGTTGTATAATATAAAATTCAGTAACACCATACAATCTGAAATCTCTCTTCTATTAATAGAAGTCGAAAATAAAAATCATGTATAAGTATTTCTCTATAAAAAATGTATAATGACACTTTACTAGTCAAGAACTATATAAGACAATTTCTTCAAAGATCAAACAACAAACCTGTGATCATTTTCACATTGACTCCCAAGTTCAAAGCCCTCCTAATAGTCTCTGCGCTGTCATGTCTGGGTGGATCAAAAAGAGGCAAGAGAGCAATGAATTGCCATGGTCCACCAGGGCTGTCCTTGGACCCCTCTGGCACTTCCTGCAAAGTTGCATAGGTGTAGAAATTTTTTAACATATACCTTTCAAGCATGAACATACTGAATTTAACTTTGCCGGGGGAGAGGGGGGAGGAAATACCTGGTAAGCTACAGCCAGAGAACGTAAACCTCGCTCTGCAAACTTGTCAATCACAGCATGAACTCTTCGCTCTATGTCAGACTTATTATGTGCAAGATGAAGAATCTGAAAAAAAACAATCAGTTCAATAAATGGGGTAAAACCATCTTTCAAATGCCTAAGCATCATGTTACAACACTGGTATCAAAAGAAATACCTGCTCTGGTGCACCTTTGCTGACCCGGTGCATTTTTCCATGATGATCAAGGTAAGTTAAAGCCGTTCGCTTGTCAGTAGGATTGAAAGGGAGAAAGTGCAACTCTTGAATGCCAGCTCGTGCCTAAACACCAATAAAAGGCCAAAATAAGGCAACAAGTCCAAGAACCATTGGGAAAGGAAAAAAAGATATTTAAAAAACCTCTTTAGGATCTGCAAGCATGTTAACTATGGCAGCATCTATGGCATCCTGATTTTCAGTTCGAGAAGCTCTAGCTGCCATGAGAACTACAGTATCTGCATCGATCCCTTTTGCAAAGACCTGAAAGTTTGTGCACAAATTTAGACCAAATAGACGTGACATAAAACAATTACTAAAAAAGAGCGGAAGGAATCAGGCTAATTGTATGTACCTCAATCAGATTCTTGTCAACAGTAAGCTTGTTCAAAGTCAAGGTTCCAGTCTTGTCACTACAAAGGACGTCCATTCCAGCCATCTCTTCTATAGCAGTCATCCTCTTGGTGATAGCACCCTGCATTTAGTTCAAACGCTAAGTGAGGCACTATATGGAATTCAGCAGCAACAAGGAAATCCAAATGGAAGAAAAAACAACCTGTTGGGCCAGCCTATGTGAACCAATTGCCATTGTCACAGAAAGGACAGTAGGCATAGCAATAGGGATTCCTCCAATCAAAAGAACAAGCAAATTGTCAATTCCAGGACGGTAAGCACGGTGCTGAATTGGGTACATCACGATGATCTCCACTAGCATCCCAATAGCGATTGAGCATATGCAAAAGTTTCCAATTGCAGTCAACACCTAGATGAGAAAGGGCACAATCAGGTCAAATTCAAATTAAAGGTGGAAAAGGGCTTTCACTAAATCAGTTAAGAGAATTCATGATTGTATCTTACTTTCTGGAAATGACCAACTTGGTTGGTGCTGTCAACAAGGTGAGCAGCCTTCCCGAAAAAGGTGTGCACACCTGTTGCAATGACTACAGCTTCAATCTCTCCTTGTTTGCATGTAGACCCTGAATAGACACCATCTCCTGGTCCTTTCGTAACAGGAAGAGACTCCCCTGTCAGTGCTGACTGGAAGAATTAAAAAAAAACCACAATTAATATAAATTCCAAAAGTGAAAATTGGATTCACATCAAACCACAAAGGAATATGACAAACCTGATCAATTTTAAGGGGATCCCCATCAAGTAGACGAGCATCTGCGGGAATAATATCACCGAGTTTAACACTGATAACATCACCAGGTACCAAAACCGCAGCATCTTCTTCAGCCCACCTTCCATTCCTAAGCACCTTCATAACATCAAAAATCAAAGTAATGACTGTAAGCATTTTAGGCTTCTCAACTCCTTCCCCATTATGTAGATCATGTCATTTCTATTATGAATAAAGATCAAAGGCATCATATGACACTATAGATTGAAGATAAGAAAACAAAGTATATATTATACCTTTGCTTTTGGAGCTAGACGAGCCATGAGTGCAGCGGCGGCATTTCCAGCATTGTTTTCCTCTATAAAACTTATAGTAGAGTTGATCACCAGCAGAGTAATGATACCGACAAAGTCTTGCCAGTCCGGTGGCTTGCCCTGTGGTATATTGGATTTAAATTACATAATTTTGCAATAATAAGGCATAATTTTTGGCATGAAACACAAAATAAAACAGGAGAAGTTTTAGTAAATCTTACCCCTCCATTGGCAAGCGCAATTGCCATGATAGCAGCTGCTTCCATAACCCATGAGAGAGGATTCCACATAAAACCCAGAAATTTCAAGAATTTGCTTTCCTGAAACAAACCCAAAAAATTCCATATCACGGGAAAAGAATTTCAATATTACAAAAATTACTTAAAACAAAAAAATACAGAAAAATATCATCCATCCATCAATATACAAGCGCACACAAAAGCTTCAGATAGTAACATAAAGACACAATGACAACCAAAGAAAAAATGAAAAGATAACAAGTAATTTGAAGCCTAAAACAAAAAATTCCACTAAGGGATGCCTTCGTTAACAAAGAATAAAGTTGTTCAACAAAAAACGTGTACACAGGAAAAGGGATGTCACCTTCTTCTCCTCAAGCTTGTTGGGACCAAATATGGCCAGCCTCTCTTGAGCTCCATCAGAAGTAAGACCCTCTTTGCTACATCTCAAATTCTCAAAAACCTCTTCAATGGGTATGTTTTCCTGCAACACACATCAAAGTTAAAAGCAACCCACAAATTTTCAAGACAAACCCCAAAAATAAAACGGTAAAATACATATCAGAAGGCCAAATTTCCACAGATCTATTACCAAATCAACAGCCTCCTTCAAGACAGCCTCCAAAACCTCAGGCTTTTCCGCCATCTCAAACTCCTCCTCGCCTTCAACTTCGGTTCCTCACCTCAATTCAAAACTCATGAAAAAAAACAAGCTGCAAACAATAAAAAGAGCATGAGCAATAAACAACTCCATAAAATTTTACACCAAGAATTTGAAGAATACCCATCAAGCAAATCCAATTTGGTGTGAAAATCAGGTAGGGTTTGGAGGAGATACCAAAGCAAAACCAACACCACCACCACCAATCTCCAAGAAATGGAACCGCCGAGTGAGAGAGGAGAGTAGTAACAGTTAGAGAGCCCCTCTGTCTACTCTTCTTCTATTACCTCCCTTACTTTAATAATCTCTTTCCTTCTGTTTTCGGCATTTAATGTAAAAATATGGAGCAATTTTTCACAAAAAAAAACTCAAACAAATATAGATAGATGGATAAACAAATAATTGTTGGGAAAGGGAGAGTCATGAGCTATGAGCGTCCATGTGATGTTGTGGTGCGCTATCCCACATTTCAATCAATGGTCCAAAAAAACTGATTGATTGTTTGTTATCTTTAAATAAATAAAAAATAAAAAGATTGCAGATAAAGTGATAAAAATTGTTGGAGAGAAGAAACTCAGAATGAGAAATATTACTGTTTTTTCTTCTAGTGGTCAAGTGAGTCTATTTCACCTAACTCTAAGAAATTGACAATTTTCTTTAACCTAATCTATTTATCTATTCACCTCTATAGAGTATGCTCATTGATTTTGACATCTTTGATATAATAAAGTATTTTATATTTTGAGAGAAAACAAAGCTACGTTACGGTGTAGATGATCTTATAATAATATTCTTGTGATTTCCGTACAAATGGGACACATAAAATCATGAAAATTTGATAATGATTCAGTTTACTGATTAAGCTGGTGTTTGTAGAGTTGTATGTGAATGAGCTGGTGTTGTTTTTAGATTCCAGCATTGGAATGTGACGTGTTGGTTTAAGTTTGTGAGAGAAGTTGCTTATCAATAACTAATCACAGATCAAAAGTTGCCATCTTTAACAAGTAAACTTAATTTCTTGGTAGCTTGAATCTTGTAGGTTTGAATTTGTACATCCATTTGGAATTTTTTTTATCCATGAAAGAAAAAAATCCACAAACGACACAAGAGTATGGAATGAAGTATGAAACTTCACATACATCAAATTACTAGATTAATTAACTCGAGATTATGTTATGCAAATACTTGTGTAAAGCATCCGATCCAACTTTGGTTGATATAGCCAGATGGGAAAATAGAAAGAAAAAAAATCAAATTTAAAACATTTAAAAAACGAAAAATAGACTAGATTTTTTTTCTTTTTTGTAGGAAGATTGGATCTTTTTTGGTGAGAAAATAGAGTAGATATGTAAGGAGTCCGTCCGCAGCTGTCCTCTAGAATTAGGCTAAAAATGAATGCACTGGCTTGGTAGACTTGAGTGGTCCTCGTAACTAGTGGGACACAAATTAACGAGTGGTTGTGGCCTGTGGGATTTATAATCAAGTTGTAATTAATCCATTATCAGCTTAATTACGAATTCAGAAGAGGTACCTATTACGTACAGGTTGATAACGCCTAGACATGGATCCGATTCCGGCGGAACCGGAGAATAGCCGGTTCCAACCTCCAGTTCCCTGGTTCGAAACCGTCGATATCATCAGCTAACAACTATTTTTTTTTTCTAACCCATGACTAATACCGTGATCGCGGTTCTAATAAAAAGGCAAACTGCAACTGGAGTGACCCTTTCTTTTTTATCATACAGAAATTTAATTTATTTTTTAAAAATATTTTCAGTTCCGGTTCCTAGGTCCAGTGAAATCGGAACCGAACCCATATCTAAATAACGCCGTTACTGCCTCCGCCGTTAATTTGAGATTTACGTACGTGGCGGTGTTGGCTGGTGGCGGAGTGCTAATGCTAGTGTCAGGGGAATTCTTCCGTAGTACTTTGTGAATTGTTTGTTTGTTACCTGCAACCACTAACTAGCTAGTTCAACTAATCATGATACATCAATGACTGACGACTACACACAACCAACCAAATATATAAGTACTAAAGTAAATACAAAGAAAGCCTTGCACGACTCTAATCGTAGTGGTTATTTCCCACAATCTTTTTCCATGTGTATGTCATTTCTAATTTTACAAGCTTTCTTTTAAATCCATCCTAACATTACCAACCCAATTTCGTTCCTTGTGGGTTTTTAATATTAAAATACAATGGCAAACAATCTCAAAGAACTATGTGAATGAAATAAAAATAGTGTTGATATTTATATGTGAATAATAAATTTTTTATCGTATATTAAATTAAGATTCTATAATATTTTTATTTTCTTATAAGTCAAATAATAAATAATTTATCATTTATTGAGTTTCTAGAATATTTTTATTTCTTTATAAGTCAAATAATAAATAATTTATCATTTATTAAATTTCTAGAATATTTCATTTCATTATTAGTCAAATAATAAAAATATTACTCCCTCCGTTTCACAATAGTTGTTCATATACACTATTTTTCTTGTTTCACAATAGTTGTTCATATAATAAATTTTTCCACTTATACCCCTAATAATTACACCACATTAATTATATACACTTTTTTCAAAGCAACTTTTAGGGGTATAAAGTACCTTTTAATAGGGGTAATTTTGAGAGAATTTTTTTTCCTTAATATATGTGCAAATTTGTCTAAGAACATTTATTTTGAAACGGAGGGAGTATTATTTATTAGGTTACGATTCTAGAATTTTTTTATTTCCACAAGATGTTGGATAAATTTAATTATAATTAAATAATTATTGTAGAATATTTTATATGGTAAAAAATAAATATTAAATGCAGTATTCTTCAAAATAGGGAATTTGTTGGAGTTTAGCTGATTTTTTTTTAGAGAATGTGGCAGTTGATTCTCCATTTTGGAGAAAGTTTTGGAGAAACTGTTGGAGATGGCCTAATACTACACGTGTATTAAGCATTTGTGTGGATTAAAATTGATACCAACAATCCAAGATACAATTGGACACACATATAAAAATAACGAATATTTCACCTGGTAACCCTCAAGTTAAGGCAATTTCTTGTGGTGCCCAATAAATTTTAAAATTTTGTGTGGTAACCCTCAAGTTACAATTTTTTTGTCATATACCCAATTATGAATTTTAGTTAATAAAATATTAAGTGGGGTTGATAAATGTAATTTATTTATATTCTTTCTCTCATTTTCTTTCCCGAACTTTCATTCTTCCAAAAATTATACCACATGTCGATGCCATATCCCTCAATTCTCGAGAACAAAAATTAATAAGAACAACAAAGGCAACTCTTATGGTTTTCAACAAGTTTTTTAATAATTTCGTGATAACCCTCAAATTTTGAAATATTTGCCATACATAACTATTAATTTTAATGATAAATAGGATTAAAAAGGTTTAATAAAAAATATACACAAAACAATAAAACATGTCATCTTTTACATAACCATCGACATCATATTTTTGTCTTCTCTATCTACAATAAAAAAAACAAAACTGGTGAATTTTTTATTCATTTGTTAAGGATATTTCTTATTTCATCGACGTAGTTCAAAGTAAGGATGTACAAAAAACCCGTGAGAACGGGATTCGTGGGGATCCATTTGTAACGAGGCAAGGATTTCCCGACTTGGTGGTCGGGGAATGGGAAGGTGACGAGGATCAATTTCGTATTCCTGATTAAAACAGGGTGGGGATGGTGAAGGTACTATCCGCCCCGAATCCCTACTATATATACCCGATTATCCAATATGTTTTTTTTATTTATAAAACATAAAATAAAAATAGATTTTAAATAAATTCTAGTTTTTAAATTTAAAAACTTATATATTTTTATAAATTATATAGTGAAATTTAGAATTAATATTATTAAATTTGATCGTTTAAACTTTAAATTATTAGTTTAAAATATTTTTATAATAAACGAGCCATGTTAAGAACCCGATAACCGACAAGAGGCCACTAATCTCGAACTGATGATTTTTTTTATTGTGTAACTATTAAGAGAATTTATGTGTAAATATACTATAAGCATGATGGTGAACTTTATATGTTTTCTATTTTGCATGTATTGGTTTCTTTAATTTGTACTAGTATATAATATGTATTGTATATATGTCATATATTATTAAATATTCATAACTTTTAAATTCCTCTTGTTACAAGCTCATTCTTAATTTCTTGATAATTAACCAATATCTTATGATTTGATAATGATTTTAGATCACGATAAAAAATAAAGATGAAAAAAGTTCTTGTGTCGATAAATGATATTTGTTCTTATTCTTTATCTTTAGGACTGGAGATGTATGAGATCGTCACGTCGTGTAATTAATGGAAGAATAAAAGTTCGGGGAAAAGAATATGAGATAAAATATATATAAATAAATTACATTTATCAACCCTATTTATTATTTTATTGATAAAAAATCAAATTGGGTATATGACAATTTGTTTTATAAGTTGAGGGTTACCACACAAAATTTGAAAATTTGTTGGGCACCACAAGAAATTACCTTAACCTTAGGGTTATCAGACAAAATTTCCGTAAAAATAAAAATAAAACATAAATTTCGAATTGAATAAAGTGGGATAAGAAAAAACTACAAAAAGTTTGAGTAAAATTGCGCAATTACCTTTCGGCTTTCACCCAAAAAAAGTGCAATTACCGATGAAAAAAATATTACTGTACTATATACTCCACTCCGTATAAGCTTTTTTCCTTTTTTCCTTTTCTAAAAGCAGCAATTAACGGGTGCCGTGAAGCTTTCTAGTGTTGTCGTCAAATGCATGTTTCACCCACATTCCCGTGGACGTTTTGAGGCTGCTAAAGATTTTTCATTTTGGTAGAGTCAACGTTAATGGTTTATTCTTTTTTATAATTTGTCCGTTAGACCCGATTACTAGAGACATTTGATTTTTCTACCCCCTCACTTTTCCATTACTCTTTTATTTCTAGTTCCAGTTCTTCATATGTTAGTCATACTTTACGTGTTTGTTGTTGTTATTTCAATCTCTCTTAGCCGGTTTTTTTGCTACCATTTTCACGGCCTCTCGATTATCGGACATGTCTGATATACCGAATTTTTACCTAATAAAAAAATTGCATGTTTCACCACTTTTTTCATACATGGAAATCTTGTAAATTAACTACTCCCCACATTTATTTATCCACGGATTTCATCGATTATTAATAAGATTATCCCTTATAAAATAGTATTGGTAAATATAAAAATGAGATAATGGAGTAAAAAATGACATTGAATGGAAGTAATTTTTTAATTTAATGGATGTAAAAAATTAAAAAGTAATAAAGTAGTTGATAAAGTTAGATAAAACGGGTAAAAAAGAAAATATTGAGTAGAGTAATATAGTAAGAAAAATGTAGTTAAAAATGGTGAAATAAGAGGGGATAACGGAAATAAAAAGTGGACAAATAAATAGGGACGGAGGAAGTATTTTCATCGGTGAAACGTTAATTACAATCAAATACTATGATATACTTAATATTTAGTCATGAAAAATTATCATTGGAATTCCGGAAAAAAAAACTTACCACGTAGAATTTACAAAACTTCAAGGTCACTCCATGTAATTTCCCAAAAATAAACGAAATAAAAAACGGCTAAAATATTCTATAATTTCTGAATTAATTAACTGCATAAAATATCTCTACCAAAATAACATAATTAATGAAATCTTTGACCAATTTGGTCTAACAGTGTTTAGAAAAATATAAAATAAATAAATTAATCCAACACAGTTGAAAGATGAGAGTAATGTTTGACTAAATAGGTGACAGGCTTCAGGCTCACGAATTAGCACGCAACCATGCCAATTAAGCTGCAGCCTGCCCTGGATAAGTGAGCTCAAATGTAAACAAATGCAACCTTTTAATAATTTTTGATGTGGGTGACTCCTTTTAATATTTTAAAAGTTTATTTTTATTCAACTTTATCAAAATCGATTTTCTAAACTATAGATTAACTTGCAGAAGTTGCAGTTTTTTGGTTAGTTAAAAATTCGAAATCCATAGTTACAAAAGCCTATAAAGATGCTGACGATAATATAATAATGTAGGATTCTTTAACTTTAAAAGTTACCTTTATCTAAAGTTTAAGAAAATAATATTTAATATTGTCAAGAAAAATAATGCTTAATGGTTAATGTAAGAATATTAGCTAGGGATAAAAAAAATGATAAAAATAAAAACATAAAGCCTATGTGACAAATACTAGGAAACAATATTACATATATACAAATGGTAATACATGTATGCATAAGTGTTGTATGGGTCTAGAATATAAGTATTGTGTTTTATCCTAAAACCAATTGGTTATAGGAGAAGTGACCCAAAAATATATATGTTGTATGAAGCTTATCTTCCACAACAAATTATACCTATTACGCATTCAAAATCTATCAATCGATTTTTTGATAATCACAAGTCCAATCAGTATAATATAAAAAAACATTACGTGTCTTCGGACATCTAATCAAGCAACAAGGATCTCAGATAATACTATGAGGGCCTAGTTTTAATTCTTATAAGTAGTGCCCAAGACAAAAAAAAAACATTACGTTAGTTCGTTTTTTTATTAACTAAGTACAATATATTTTTCACTACCATGTAAGAACAACATATAATAGAGAGTGTTTGCCCCTACAATGGAGAATCTCAAACAACGACCAAATAAGCTCAAATCGGGATGGAATTTAAATTGTCTAAGTATCCAACCCATCACCCGATCCAACACTTGCCCAACCACCTCATCTATTTCATCCATATGTGTTCTAGTTGTATTCTTGCTTTTAAAATACTTTAGTGTGTTAGAAAATGGCTTTTACACTTATTTTGCAAGTTTAGGTTGAGAAATTGCAAGAAAGAGTACACTCGTGCATTTCACCGGGCCAATCCGATGGATGGTGGGTGGATTGGATCTAGGTGATGAGTTCTATATAAGTATCGTGTAGGTCGGGTGGAGCAATCGACCTTATAGGTCGAGTGATGAAAGTAGTCCACTCACCCATCACCCAACTCATTTTCATCCCTACTCCTATCTCAAATTAGGGAGTTAGTCTCTTGTGATCTAGCTAGGGATGAGGTGTTCGGTGTTCCTCTAGTGTAATCTAGCTATCTAGGGATGGCTTGTGTAATTCAAGCTGATGATTAAGTTTGTATTCCCGTATTAACAATTACCATGTCCAAAATTTTTGTAATCTTTCAAGTGGTTTATCGATCTTGTCGTAGTGCTTCTCGATATCTACGGATTAATGTTTTCATTAAGGAAAATTTTGATAAAAAATATAAAATTGAATTCTAAATATTTGAATGAAGACTTCAACATCAGCTTAATTTGTATAGAAGTATAAGAAAGACCCTTTTAAAACCTTCGAGTATTTAGTCAAGCGACTAAGACTTTATGGTAATATCACGAGGTTTTCATTTTGATTTCCATGAACAACGCCCAAGACCAAAAATATAAAAACGAAAGACCCCTTAAGTTAAAGCTCAACCCCATAATACATATTAGCCCATCATTTATCAGCATGACTACGGCGTTTGAGAGACATATTCATGATCCCACCTAGCTTAGTTGAAATCTAAAATACGCGTTAATTTACATCTAAGTGTGATTTGTTAGAAAGCTAATCTTCTATACGTTGATAATAGAGTACACAAGTTTGCTCATCTCATCTGTTTGGTCGATTCACCTATAAAACTCATCTAAAAAAGGGTTTACTTTTTTTTTTTCTAATAGATGGACCGGTCGGGCTGGCCCGACCCGACCCGACCCGACCCGTCTTATTATATGGAATTGGGTACAGACTGCTGACTGGTATTAGGTAATTAGGTGCAACCAAACAGTGGAAGATGGGGCATTTAAAGTTAGGCAACCATTAAATAATTATAAGTCACGACAAAATCCATTTGAATTAATTAAGTTCCAGGATTAGAAAAATAGGATGATATATAATCGTACTCTGAAGTCTGAATGTATGTCCTATGTTATGTTATGTCTACCAGAGACTACCAGGTTGTTTGTTTTTCCTTTATTTATAGTTTATACATTTTATTTTGCATTTATATATTTGGTGTTCTTTCTTTATTTCTTTTTTGTTGAATATCTTATTGGTACTGTATTAGTTAATAGTACTACTGAATTTTTTTAATCATTAATATATCAATGAATTCATCCAAATGATGACTAAGCATCCTCTATTGTTTTTTTTTGGGTCTTGACTTATGGCTCGTCCGGTTCGATCAGTCAGACACCGCTCTACATCTGGACCGGGTACTTCGTGGCCCCATTTTTGGAGGAGACCCTCCCAATTTCAGTTTCTCCATACATGCCGTCAGTGGGATTCGAACTTCGAATCTCCTGAACAACACTTAAGGAGTCTAGCGAAGAAAAAGAGCAAGGTCTTAGCGAAGAAAAAGTGCATCTCGTCTTCAGGTGCGAAATTCAGAATCCTACTAAAAGTGGATCAAAACTAAGTTCAAACATGACGCAAGAAAAAGAGCAAGGTCTTACGAAGGGCTCACAATGTGGCTAAGGACGCAACCGATAAAAGTTGGAAGCGAGCTGGGAAAGGCGTCCCATTGCACTTGAAACACTGCTCGTGTAAGGGAGTTTTATTTTTATGTTTAATATTTTGCGAACCTTTTAGGTAAATGAGTTTTTGAAGGTATATGCATTTGTTGCAAGGAAAAGCATGGATGTAAACGAATTATTGCAAATCAGAACATATACAAATATATGAACAAGCGGTCTCGTTGGATGTAAACAAATTACGAAAAGATCGACGAGGTCATATGCTAAACAAAGCCACATATGGATATTAGACCATATACGAATATATGAACGAGCGGTCTCGCTAAATCTTTATGAATATTGAACCATATACGAATATATGAAAAAGTAGGGTCCCACTAAATGTATACGAAATGACTGACGAGGTCAAAGGCTAAATGAAGTCGTACATGAAAAGACCGACGAGGTCAAAGGCTAAACGAAGCCTTGTTTGTTTGGTTATGTCTATGCATTTTTATGTAGTTTGTTTGCTTGATTGAGTTTGTGCATTCCTATGTTGTTTGTTTGCTTGTTTGTACAAATTGTTTGCATGTACGCAATGGCACAAGGAAGATCTTAAACGAAAGATTCGATTGACTTCCGACTGATATCCAAACAATGCTTAAACAATATATGAAAAGATCGACAAGGTGTGAGAAGCAACATATATAGTTTCAAGAACGTTGAAGGACGTCGTGACGCGAGTACTAAGCGACGCTGGTATACGAACACTCGAGGGACACCATAAAAGAAATTGAAGGTTAAATACTGCATGAGCGAGAATGACGGTGCAAGATTGTGCGAGGTAAGGAATTTGGACGAAAAGGAGGCACCTCGAGCATGGACAAGTTCAAACGCCTGACATATATAGAGCTACTATGGTCGGACATTTGAAGGGGTGCGCAATTTGTGAAGGAAATATTTGGCCATAATAAATTATGATACTCCATCCGTTCAAAAATACATGATGTTTTAACTTGAATTCCTTGTTCAATAATACTCGACATTTAGCATAATTTACCATTTTTTTCCAATATTATCCTCATTAATTAAAAAGAATAACAAAAATATAATATAGAAAAGGAAAGATCTTAACAAGATTATAGGTAGTTAAGTCAAATCATAATCCTTCTTAATTTTAGAGACAAATCATAAGAAATCATGTATTTCTGAATGAATGGAGTATTATTTTTGACTTATTCCCCAATGAAACATGTTTAATATCCTAGGAATATTTTCACTCCCTTGTATTTCTATTTAAAGGGACCTAATAATCAAAGAAAGACATTCAACTTTCTTCTAGAAAAAACCACAATTATCTTTTCTTCTCAAAATCTATACCCTAATTTATAGGTAGGAGACAAATTTTGGAGAAACAATATATTTAATTAATGTATTACAATCCTGCAAAATGTCTATTATAATTATGTATTATTAAAAATTTAAAGGTTTAATTATGTCTCATTTTCATTAAATTAGTTAATTTGTTCATCTTACTACAACATTTTTACCTAACAAATTAATAATGTTTATAGTGTTCTTACTTCATATATAAGAAAACATACAATATATTATGCTATTCTTACATACTTTTAGTTTATGTAGGATCTTATGATTCAACGATCCGATCTTACGATCCGGTTCAAAAGACCCTTTACGATTCGATCATATGATCCCGATCTTGATAATTTTGCCCCACATGGGATGGCCTAGCTAGTGATGGGACGTAAGGAGGATGTTGGGAGGTCCCAAGTTCTATCTCTATCTTTGTCCTTTCACTTGGGTGAAAAAACAACTTTTATCGTCCTTCCTTCCATTAGGTACGTTGAGTTGATCAACACAAGCCGGTTTACCTGGTTCATGTTCCTTGTTGGCTGGGTCACGAGTCCGGGGTTTGCAACCAAATGTGTGTTCATCGTCATCTAGATATAATTTCAATTATTTTTATGCATATATATTTAGTTTTGATTCACATACATATATTTATGCGCATGATTTTATATGGACATACATAAATAAAATATAGTTAGTTTGAGGCACACATGGTTAGTCTCGATGCACACTCGGTCATTTTAATGCACATACATATATATACACAGTTTTAAAGCACATATTTTAGTTTGATTCATATACACCCGTATATATTCTCATTTCGCATATAAACAACCTTTCACCCGAGAATCAATCCATTATATACGTAAACGGGTGTCTAAATTTTGGTTTTTTTTATATATTGTGTCTCTATCATGAATCCTTGTACATAATTCTCACTATTCTTTTGACTTCAATGGAGATTAAAGATCTGCAAATTCACCTCAATAAAAATATGGGACACTCGAGTACGTAGGATAGTATAGTTTGACAGACAATTTGCACTTGTATAAAATAGGGTCAAAAAATTGTCCCCCAACGTATCATGTGATCAGGGAGAGGCAGTGAAAATATAACGGTTGGTAAAGTGTATTGACAATGTTGGTAAAAACAAGTAGACATTATGAATAAACACATTAAAGGTAGATCTAAATAGTGTTCAAAAACATACCCAGAGAAATATAGTTGGCATGTTTATATGTATTATGATTCTATGATGATACATCTTACCTTAGCATTATTGAGGGGCCCATCACTCCATGTGCCACATGTCCTAGTCGATACGTAATAAAGGTGCTGTCGAGGCCTGTTTGGATGCAAGTGAAAGGAAAGCATTTTTTTACACCACATAATTCCATTAAATCTACCAAAATCAAGAATCCTGCCAAACAACATTTAAAGGCCCTAGGGCTTCTGTTCATTTTTTCCATTTTTATTTATGTGCTGGATTTGGATTTACTTTATAAATCTAGTCAGAAATCCACGTTCAAAATTTGTCCCTTTTTTGGGCGTCCCCGTCAAATAATAGGACCTTCCGTACCGCATTCCGTATCTCGCTTTACCGCTCTATTTAGTTAGTAGTCGACTTTATGCTTATGCGTAGAAGCAGCACTAGTGTTCAATAAGTGTATTTGTCAAATCTGTTGCACTTTGATTGCATTTCTTCTCCTTTTTGGGATTCTCGATTTCGATTTGATCGATAGTAAATGCCCATAGTAGCAATGGGATAGTGACCAAAGTTATGGCCTTATTTCATCTTGATCTTAAAATCATTTTTACTTTCAAAATTACATTTTAAAGCTTTTAAAATAGCTATAAATTTTCTACCTGTTATATTTTTCGAGATAATTTAAATAATTTTTCACATAAAATTATATTTACACCCAAAAGAAAAACAAGTTCTTTAACTCAAATATTTATGTCATCGGAGACAGGCGCATGGTTACAAATAGTAATATTTGAGGGCAATATTTCGCCAATGGTTACAATAGTGTAAAATTAATTATTGTATTATAATTTTGTAAGTAATATATTGTCTATTTTGTACAAAATTAAAAAAATTGATTAATGTATAGAAATATAAAATAATTATTAAATTAAAGATAAGGCAATAAAAAAAGAAAATTGAAGGAAAAAGAGTAAAAATACCAAATTCAAATAACAAAAAAAGGACAATAACTTATGAGAAGGAAAAATGAGGGAGGCATTAAAAGGAAAACAAAATATCTAGAGTAGAGACTATGCAAATTAAACCATGGTGATTTGCATCTAAGAGAGACCACTCGGCTTAGGCCGGGTGTTCGATCAGGTTGGGGTCATTTTAGGTCATTTTAGGTATTGAACAAGTCCGGGTTGTTTAAATGACTAGAAATGAGTTCGACTCATCTTAGGTCTTGAACAAGTTCGGATTGTTTAAATGTTAATCGGTTAGGTTATTTTTTTCCATTTTGATCATCTTTTGACAACTTTAAATTAAGATCTTAAAGGCAAAAAAAAATGAATATATGATTTTTACAAGTAAATCAAGCTGGGTCTCGAGTTTGACCAGGTTGGTGTCGTACATTCTTGGGTTAGAATTGAGTTCGAGCCATTTTAGGTCTTGAACGAGTTCGGGTTGTTTAAACGTTGGTTGGTCAGGCCAATTTTTCGAATTCAATCATCTTTTGACAACTTTATGCATATATCTTAAAAGGGGAAAATTGAATATATGAATATATATGATTATTTTTTTAATGAACCTATGAGAGAAAATTAACAAAAATATTTCCAAATTAAGACACTGAAATGGCAAAGTTTGGAAAAACTGTTTCATTTTCGATGGCATATTGTAGAATATTATTGCAGTCGATTGTTTATACCCTTTTCCGGTAATCTTCTATATTGGGCCTTGATTTGGGCCCTTAAGTTATTTGGGCCGCGTGATTTTTCTCTCCACTAATTGTGTTGAATTTACCTCCATGGTAGTTTGCATGCCATCATTATAAGCGAGCTCTTGTCTTGGTTTAGTGTTCCAACATCAGTAACCATATAAATGAATCTTTGTAATACACTCGTCATTCAATTTCATGTCCTATGATCGGTCACTTCACTTTTTTTCTCTTCTTTTTTCTTTATGAGCCATGATTGATTGGTCACTTGACTTTCATTTTGCAAGTGCGTCCCCCGGGCTAGGACTTCATCGTAAGGCTGATCCATTATAAGCATGTTTTCCAAAAAGAACATCGTGTGTTTGTCTTGAAGTGAAATTTTAATTGTTTCAAAGAAAGGACCGTATGATTTTGGTACTACGTAAATCTGAGAATTCAAGTTGAACGTTCTGGAACCAAATTTATATCCATGGCCAAGGCATGTTGTTTGCTTGGGCTCTATGAAGATCCCATGAGTTGAACATCACCTCCAAGAAACTATAAACAAACCACTCATCATCAGAAAAACAATATACCAAACCTCATTACACTTGTCATAGCAAAAAAGGATTAAATTCAAATTAGAGTTATGTTTGATCAAATTCTATTGCTCAGTCCCATGCAAAATGTTTTTTTTTTATCACCAATATCAGAAGAAGAAATCAACAAATGATTGTTGTCGGTATAACATACCGAAATAATAGAAAACCTACCTCCTTTACATGGACATTCAATGGGATAACTTGAAATTATACTCCTTAACTTACAAGAACATATGTTGAGCAAGATGTACTCAATTCTCTCGAAAACCCGAATCTTCTTGTCTAGAACCTTCCAAGAACAATCTCATCCAAGTATTCACAAAATGTGTAATAATAATCATGAGCTGCATCTCTATATCTACATCTAACATCATCTGTATTCTTACCATTACCTGTTGCTTCCCAATACTCTCCTTAGATCAGCCTTTTGTTCTTCGCTAAGTCTTGATGGATACTTGACATCAAATTTGATTTTCAAGTTTCCTTTCCTTCGAGGATCCTTTGATACGGGCATTCCTTCATTGGGGACGATCATTTCATGCCCGGGTTTGATAATGTCCGTCAATGGGATCACAAGATTCCTCCCATCTAAGGAAGTGAATTCAATGTTCTTGCCTGTCAGGGCGTCTAGAAGAGTTATCTCTTGATTGATAATCAAATCATTTCCATCCCGTGTATAGATGGGGTGGGGTTTCTCGTCTATCACAAAGACGAGATCAGATGGAATCACCCCTGGCTCCTGGTTACCCTTATCGGGAAAGGTGACTTTTGTTCCCTTTTTCCATCCGGGTTTTATCTCAATGCTCACTATCTCCTCCACAATTCGGGTTTTACTGCATGGAAACAAGAAGTCAATTGAACCAAAACAGAATTACAAGATTCAATTTTTTGAAAGATACATGTACACCACTCAGCGCATTATGTAATGTTCAATCTTGTTTAGCAAAAGGAAATGAGCACAAATAGGAGTATACTGATTGATAGAGTAAAAAAGAAACCTAATTTACTGATAACTATGACAGCAAGAGATAAAGGACATTTGCAAAGTTTGAGCAGGGTGTTGCACTAATATTGTTCTAAAATATTTTGGTTGATATCCTATTTAGTTGAGCATTTCCTCAATCAATTACTTGACACTTTGCATTACAAAGGTATAATAAACAAGAGCATTACTCAGACCCAAAAAAAATTGCAAGTATGACAAGTTTTTCAAGAAAAAATAGTATCTAAACAAATTGGTAGATAAAGAGATAAATAGATATATGATACCTCTCAACCCTGCCACAGAACCAATCTACTCGACTCCAACGCCCTCGTCTACCTAAATTATTTCTCCTTCAAAAGTTTACAACATTTTAACAGATAAACAGATAAATCTAAGTAAATAAAGAGAAAATACAGGAGTATTTCCCGATTCCATTGTTGTAGACAACCAATCATTTCTGCTGACCTTCTTTCTCTCCTCAATAACTCTACCCAGCTTTCAAAACTTGTGTTACCCCAGAACAAACCAAGAGAAAACATTGAATCAAAGCAACTGTTTCGTCATTTCATTTTGATGAACAATTGCAATTCCATATCCACCCCCACACTACCATCCTTTATTCTCCAAACTATCCCTCCAACCTACTATTTACTTCACAAATGTTATTCACTATACATGAAAGCAAAAGAAAATGTCAATCTTAACAAACCAACATCTAACACATGTAACACGGGCAAATGTCATAGAAAGAAGGAAAATAGTAATTCATGTACTATAAAGCAATCAACTTCCATTCATATACTATAAAGCAATCAACTTCCACAATCCATATACCCTTCTGAACCCATGATCGTTCGTGAAATCTTCATCTTCTTCTTAGCTCCATTGTAAATTTCCTCAAGACTACAAGCCAAGGTATTCTCCACAGGCGGCGCCTTCCTCATCTGTCCCGCCCCAGCTCCACTACTCGAGCCCGCCGACGAGGATCCCGGATACTCCCCATTCGCCGCCGAAGTCTTAAAAAATCCATCTCTATAACTCCTACCACCCCTCCCACCACCGCCATTTTCTCCAAATAACTCGGCGTAGATATCCTCTGCATTCCTCGGATTAAACCTAAACGAAGGGTTAGGGTGTTGACCTCTCGACGACGAAGCGCCGGCGCTACCGCGGGCATAGGCCGGAGGCGGGGGAAATTGACCGGATTTGAGACCTTCTTCTCCGTATAGATCGTAGATCTGGCGCTTTTGTGGATCGCTGAGAACGTCGTAGGCCTCGGAGATCTGCTTGAACTTGATTTCGCTCTCTGGCTGCTTGTTAAGGTTCTTGTCAGGATGCCATATCCTCGCCAGACGACGGTAAGCTTTCTTCAGATCTTCCTCGCTCGCGTGCCGATTGACCTTGAGAATGTTGTAGTAATCCACCCCCATGTAATCGGAAGATTGATTGAAAGTGGCGAAGTTTGGGAATTAGGGATTTCGAGAGAATGGGGATTTTAGAGGCTTTTACTTAGGGGAAGATCTAGAAGATTCTAAAAATGAAAGGGAAATCAGAGTTGGAAGTCACGTGAGTTCTGATTTGGAAGTGATTTTATACTACAGTGCTATTTTTGATAAACAAATTTACATATATAGTCTTGTCTAGGACTGTCAAAATTTGACCCGACACGAGAAATCCGTCCGACCCGCCCGACTCCGAACCCGCCCTGACCCAAGAAAAAGATAAAAAGTTTTATACCCGAGACATGTTTGATCCGAACAGATTTGACCCGAATTCGAAAAAATCCGAACTCGAGATTAACCCAAACCCGATTATACCCGAATGGACTAAGCCTGATGCAACTTGATATCCGATGCTACCCGACCCGAAGTCATCCGAAAATCCGAAGTTACCCGACCCGAAACCATCCGAAAATTTCATTATGTTTTAAAATATTAATGATAGTGAATATTTAGTATAATTATGTTTTTAATTTAAATGTTACATTAAATATTTAGACCCTAGAGTAGTTAAACTATGAAAAATCATCATTCGATATATAGTCTGAATCAAAATCCGCTTACTCGAAATCAGATTAACCAGAAATTCGGTCAAAGTCGAAATCCAATTCACCCAAAATCCGAAAAACCCGAAACTCGACTTACCCGAAATCCGAAACTAACTAAACCCAAAACCGGACTTATCCGAAATCAAGTTGGACCGAAAACCGAATGACTCGACCGAAATTGACCCAAAACCCGACTTTGCCCGATTAATTGGGTGACCCAACTCGAAATGATCCAACCCAATTTGACCCGATTTTCAAAATATCTGAATTTAACCCGAATCTGAACTTACCCAAAATCGAATTGACCCGACCCAAACCCGACCCGACCCGCCCGATTGACACCCCTACTCTTGTCTTCCACCCAATGCAAGGTGGGTTAATTCAAGACCGAAGTATCCATGACAATACCATAATCGCACATGAGATTTTTCACTCCTTCCGTAACAAATAAGGGTGGGAGGGGTGGATTGCAGTCAAACTAGATATGGAAAAAGACTATGACCGCATAAGTTGGGAATTCCTAGTTGCAATTCTACAAAAATTCGGTTTCCAAGAGAAATTTCTGGAGTGGATTCGTGAATGCGTCGAAACCGCATATGTCTCAGTCCTCGTGAACAACGGGCCGACAGAACAATTCTTTCTCCAACGGGGACTTAGACATGGAGACCCCCTTTCACCCTACCTGTTCATCATTGTTGTTGAGATTCTGGCTAGACAGATCCATCTGGTAAGTACCAACCCAAAGAGCGGCATCGGGATCCAAATCTCAAGAAATGGAACAAAAATAACATTCTTAGCCTTTACAGATGACATTATCATCTTTGCTAAAGCTAACTGCCAGTCATGAAAAAACGTGAAAGAAATCATTGATGACTACTGCTAGATATCCGACCAGAAAGTCAATTTTTATAAATCTGCGTTCCAAGTCACAAAAAATACTAACAATAACACGAAAGAACAAATAAAACAACTGCTCCAAATAACAAACACAATATTTCTTGACAAATATCTAGGCTGCCTGATAATCAATGGGAAAGTAACATAAAACACATTTAAACCCCTGATAGTGAAAACCAAAGCTCAACTATCAAAATGAAAAGCGAACACTCTATCACAGGAGGGACGAAAAACCCTAATCAAAGCAAACCTTTCTGCACAACCAAACTATATAATGTAATCCTTCATGCTACCCTAGACAACTCTAAAAGAACTGGACCAAATCAACAAAAATTTCTTTTGGAACAAGGAAAACAATTACAAGCCTCTAATTAGTTGGAATTCCATCTGTCGCCCCCCTGCACATGGGGGGTTGGAATTGTTAAGGTGGATGACATGAACCAAGCACTCCAAATGAAACTGCTATGGAAAATCTTAGCAAAACCAAATAACCTCTGGGTCAAAATAGTCACAGAGAAATACCTCAAAACGGATAAATCCTGAATTATAAGAAAAAAATGTAATACATCATGACAATGGTCCAAGCTTATAGGTCTTAGAGATCTTTTTCTGTCTGGACTCATCTGGAAAGTGGGGGACGAGAAAACCATTCGTTTCTGGAAAGATAACTAGATCGGGTATGGCCCTATCCAACCAAAAACTGGAACTGAGACTCACATTAACTGGGAGGAACGAGTTGAATCGTACTTACGAGAGGACAGCTCATGAACATAGAAAAATTAAGTAAGGTTGTTAATCCCGATGACCTAGATAATATAACCAAAATAATTAACCCAATTAACAAAATCAATGATAGTCTTTACTGGCAACGAAGCAAAAACGGTTGATATTCTACCCACTCTACTATGCAGTGGATAAACCTCGCTAAAAATGAACCTGAAAGTCAACTTAGAATGGATTAACAAACTCAATGTCCCACCTAAAATGCACAATTTCCTTTGGAAAGTGGCAAGAAATGGTCTGCCAACCAAATCGAGACTTGCTGAAAACCACATCTCGGTACCACAAGATTGTAATGCATGTAATAACCAGTGCGAAGACACAAACCATATTCTGATTTCATACCCCTTGACAAAGGAAACCTTAACACCATAAGACCCAAATTACGGAGAACGATCGACCTTATCTCCTCCGATGGAAAAAAAACACATCAGATCCTAGAGGAAATCAGAGCAATAATAAATAAAGAGGAAATGGAAATCCTTACCAGCACCTGATGGTGTATTTTGTACTCCAGAAATAAGAGAGTGTTTGATAGCAACACTGTAACAAACCTAGACGATGCAAGCTGATACGTTGGTTTTAGTACAATGTAATTATGTATTTTTATTAGGATTTCTGAGTGTTTTAGACTAGATTTGTAACACCTCGTCTTTCCACAGGGCGCTACGTGGTAGTAGACCTTACTAGGTACTACTTAGGTGGGTTGACAACAACACTTTATGATCTTACAGCGCGGGCACGACGAGAAAACAAGTAAAACATCCAACTTTCAAATTCATAAAATTGAATATAAAACATTTTTGAATGCCCGAATGCATAAACAAAATTACCAAGTAACGCTTCCCGAATTTTCCTTGAAACATTCCAAACAACACTTAAAATTACAATTAAAAATAATGCAACAGAACTAATAATAATATAAATTCTCCCGAAGTACACCCGAAAAAAACCCAACTAATGACACGTGCGTCAACAATCCACTCCACCATCCGGCCAAGGCTCCTGCACTATTTCCTGTAACATACCTATAACTGGAAAAATAATCCCCGAAGAGTCAGCTACTAATCTACCAAGCTAGATAATATGCGGAAATTATAAGACGTTTAAAAAAAAAATTCTAAAGTCAGCAACCAGAATCCACAATCGCAACCATAACTCTAAAGGTCAATACCTAAATTAGACGGTTAGTCACACATAAGCCAAACACACATACACAGAATCGAACAATTAAAGCAACAGAACTCATTCTCCATCTCGTATTCCAATCCGCAGTGCAGAGGCAGGCCCTCCCACTCCTCGATCACATCACTTCCTTCCTCTAACCCCGACTAAGCCTCCACTGGAGCACTTGCCAAAACACATAGATAGCATTTTCTTTTGAAGGGGCACAGTTTCTCTGTCACACGGACCATACATAGGCAACCTTTCTTGTCCACAGCTACGATGCCCGTGCCGGAAACGATACCAATCACAGAGAAAACGTTCGAAAAACTTTGGACGATAAAACACATTTAAACCAACTTTTCACACAACATCACAAGCAATTCCAAACAGTTCAAAAAGATTTTCGGGACTAGTTCTCAAAACCAATCCTACAAGCGCGGCATAAAATCGAACAAGGCATAATAAAAACCGAGCAAGTCGAAAACGACTTACCTTAATAACGCAGCTCCAGAAATGAATGATAGATAATAAAGAAACCGAACGATGTGAACCCCTAGATAAAAGACGAATGATTGCTATAATATTACGATTTTTAACCACATTTTAATACCCAGAAACTCTTAATCCCCAAAATAAAACTCAAACTCCACCAACTATAATTTCAATAAGACTTGTATATACGTGAAAACTCCCACAAACATAAATATACACACATAATATAATATATATACACCTTCAATGCAACTCAGGAGATCACCAATTTTCATTTGTCAACTCACATGATCATCAAAGCTTTAGTTAAGAATAACGATACTATGATCACCCATAACTAATCCAATAAACCTATATTAACCAACTAACACTTCATAAGTTGGACCAATTAGATTAATACCAATCTCTTACATTAACTCTAATTAATTCCCACGGTGTATGTCGTCCATTAGTATATGCATAAGCATTCTCTCTGACCAACCCACGTCTCTAACAACAAAATTGGTACTGCTAGAGAAGACTCCTCTACAACACTTAATTAAACAATATTTCACAGCCTAAATACTTATAAATATATAGCCTTACTTGGGTAATAATAAGCACTAACTAAATTACCCAGTTCATTAAATAAACCCATATAAGATTGATCACTTCTATAAAGAAACGATCATACAAAAACAAGCACATACGATCGATTAAAAAAAACTATGTATAAGGAACGATTTCTAAGGCAACATGATCAAAACCCCACCCCAAAACTAAACTGAGAAGAAGAACATGAATACTTACCGGATATGGAGGTCCGGTTTCCGTGGACGACTTACCCGCCGTCAGAGAAGTAAAACAGAGAAAATCTTTGCAGGGAAGTCGGGATCGATCGGGACCAAGGAAGAGCATTCAGTTGGATATCAGGATGGCGACTTGCTTGGGGAAGGAGGCGATTCACATGAGGGCTCGGGTTTAAGTACGTGATAACAAAACGGATTAAGGATAAAATATTGTAAAAGATAAGATTTTTTTTGTTAAAGATAGGAATATCCGTAGATCACTTATGATCGGTTTAACAATCTACCTAGAAAAGATTTGATCGGTGGACAAAATCCAAAGAATATTATTTTACTCTAATTAAATTAGATAGGATTTTTGTTTTAAAGTAACGAAACTATATATATGTATATAATCAAAAGAAATAGGGCTTTTGGATAAGAATATTTATATACTTCGGGATTTGTTCAAACAGATTAATAAAATCGGGTTGTTTACGGGTCAAGAAACTCGATTGCTTGTAATCCAAGAAACTCGTTTTTTTTTTCCGATCAAGAAGGAAAACGAACCCAAAATCCCGAATATTACATAGGCGTTGATCTTTGGATAACGAAAATGAGCTGCCAAAGGTGTATGAACTAGCTTGGCATTATCCATGTTGAACCTTTGCAAAAACACGTTTGATATACTCTGATAGAGGTAACTGCAAAGTCCCCTTTTGCTTATCTCATGTGATTTGCATTCCAAGAATCTTCTTTGTTGGACCCAATTCCTTCATGTCAAACTCATTTGACAAGTTCTGCTTCAACATTCTAATATCATCCATATTTGAACCAGCTACTAGCATATCATCGACATATAATAGTAAGTTGATATAGTTAGATCTATATCTTTTGAAGTAACAACAATGGTCGACATTACACTTATGGAACCCTTCCTTGTGCATGAAACCATCAAACTTTTTATACCATTGTCTAGGGGCTTGCTTTAGCCCATTCAAGCTCTTCTTAAGTCTACACACCATGTTTTCTTTTCCCTTTTCTCTGAAACCTTCAGGTTGGTACATATATATATCTCCTCATCCAAATCTCTGTGAAGAAATGTAATTTTCACATCCAACTGTTCAAGATGAAGATCTTCAATGACAACAATACTCAACACTAATCTAATAGTATTGAGCTTCACAATAGGAGAAAATAATCTTAATTTAATCAACTCCTTTCTACTGAAATCCTTTGACCATTAGTCGAGCTTTGTATCTCTTAGAGCCATCATGCTCATTTTTCACTCGATACAATACACCCATTTGTTGTGAAGTGCCTTCTTCCCTATGGGTAACGCAGCTAGTTCCCATGTCTGGTTTGAAATCAAAGAGTTCATCTCATCTTTCATTGCAAGCTCCCACTGGCTTGAATCACTAGTCTGACAAGCTTCATCATAGCTCTCAGGTTCCCCGCCACCAGTTAACAACTAGTAACTCATATATCTCATGGGAGGAACACGAATCCGAGTAGACCTTCTTCATAAAGGAGCTGGTGTAGGAGGTTCTATCGTGTCAGACTGTTGCATGCTTTGTTGTTCAACAAATTCTTCTAAATGAGGACTTGCTATGATTGGTTATGTCATAGGATTGTTTGGAACATAATCTACATTTGAAAATACTAGCCCACTCTGATCTGAGTCGCTGGTGTCAGTTTTATGCATGTCCTTTATATATGACTCTTTCGTTGAAAATTACATCTCTGCTACGAATCACCTTCTTGTTTTGGTCATCCCAAATACGATAACCAAACTCATCTTTTCCATAACCAATGAAGATGCATTTCTTAGACTTCGGATCAAGCTTATTCCTGCCTTAATCACCAATATGCACATATTCTACACAACCGAAAACTTTTAAATGGGATAATCTTATCTCTTTTCCACTCTATACCTCTTTTGGTATTTGATATTCTAATGGAACTGATGGACCTCGATTTATCAAGTAAGCAACTGTATTGATTGCTTCTGCCCAAAATTGCTTTGGTAGACCTAATTGTATACGAATACTTCTGGCTCTTTTTGTTAATGTTCGGTTCATACGCTCAACTACACCATTTTGTTGAGGTGTACCTAGCACAACTCTCTCCATTAGGATCCCATGTTCATAGCAGGAATTTTTAAATAAATTGTCCACATATTTGCCATCGTTATCGGTTCTTAGCCTTTTAACTTTCAACCCCGTCACATTTTCAACCATGGCCTTCCATCTTTTGAAAGCCTAAAAAACTTCATACTTGTGTTTTAGAAAGTATACCCATACCTTCCGGGAATGATCATCAATGAAAGTCACAAAATAGTGTTTTCCACCAATGGAGAAGTAGTTGTTGGTCCCCAAATATCAGAGTGGACATGCTCTAATCTTTCCTTCTTTGGTGTTCTACCATTTGTTTGAAAGCTCACCCTCTTCTTCTTTCCAAGTATGCATCTTTCACACATGTCAATCTCTACTGACTGTAGACCTGGGAGCTTCCCCTTGAATGCATAAGTTTCATCCCTTTCTCACTCATGTGGCCAAGTCTTTGGGTGCCACATATTGGAATCTCCATTCCCTATTGCGATTGCAATTGAAAAACACGCCCCTGCTGTCATGTAAAGAGTTCCACTCTTTTTGCCGCGAGCAATTGTCATTGCACCTTTTGAGATCTTCCAAGTATCACCTTGAAAGCTCGTGTTATAGCCTTCGCTGGCCAATTGCCCAACTGATATCAAGTTCTTTCTCAGGTCAGGAATGTGTCTAACATCCTTTAACTCCCATACAACCATTCATCTTGATATTGACTATGCCTTTACCAACGATGAACAAGGTTAATCATCTCCAAGGTATACATTTCCAAGGTTTCCTAAGACATATTTCTCAAAGAATTCTTTCTTCGAAGTAGCATGAAATGATACTCAAAAATCTAACATCCAAGACTCTTCCTTGCTCTCCAAAGAACAAATCAATGCATCATCTTCTTCGGAGATTGCAGTAACATTTGCTTCCGCCTTTGTCTCTTGTTTTTTCGGCGCATTCTTGCACTAATTCTTGAAGTGCCCAATCTTGCCACAATTCCAGCACTCAATCGTCTTTGAGCTAGAGGAATTATTGGGATTCCTTGACTTAGACTTCTTATCTCTAGATCCATGATAGTTTGAACTACCATGTCCATTCCTTTTGGTTGGACTTCTCCCTCTTGACTCTGTATGTAATACCGAAGAGGTTGATGATTCACTAGATCCTCTCCGTCGGATCTCTTCATTGAGAACCAGATCATGAACATCATCAAATTTTAATTTGGTGCATGATAGGCCCGCGAGTGCACGGTACTATCGAAGTAATATAAAAGATATCGAATCTAAGGGAGCACTTGTTGATCACAAATGTCATACAAACTAGTAATCTAGACCACAAACAATTGATTGGAATTTGGAATTTTTATAATAAAAGCAAACACAAGAACAAAATATAAAACTAGGAAGGACTAGAAAAGAGTTTTTGGTTGTTTAAATGATGGGAGGCTAGGATTGGGTTCACCGCAATAGAACTATACAATGTAAAGCAAAAATATCTCTAAGGTTTGCAAGCAATGGTCTACTATGGTCAATTGTCCTAAAATATCTTCAATCCTCTTTCAAGGCAAAGAAAAATTACTCTAATCTAGCTTAATTCCTACTTTCGTGGTAATTAATCCTCGATTAAGTGCATTAAACACAAAGACAATTATAAATAACCACTCTGAAATTAGGCCTACTTTCGTGGTCCTAAAATCCCTAGCTCAATTCTTGGGTCTAATGTCAAATATCATCTTTCAATGCATACTCAATATCTAAAATATGAGAAAATACAAGTTAGGCATTTTCACAAACACTTGGTGTGCAAGAATTAAGTAGTATACCAAAACTCATTCAACCAAAGAGAAATCTTTACCAATACATCACATAATCACCATTGGGCTACCCCCAATCCCAACACAAGCAACTACTCACTCATAATTGGCAAAAACATGGCATAAGAAATCAATTCAACGATCACACACATAGAAATAATGAAAGACAAGGCAAGAAATAAGATAAATGGATAGAGACACTTATCATTCAAATCAAATCTTGATTCTTCATTCATCCATGGGAAATAAGTTGGTCACCACGTTTTGACCATGATGAAGACAACAAAGTGTAGGTGTATTGTTGGACACCAATGACTCGTAAAGCTTGATTTTTCTTCACCAAAACATTAACTAAATGCCCTTCAAATTTTTTCCAAACTTGAGCCAAATCCAAATCGCTTCCGTTATCCTCCCAAAGTGCTCCTACAAGACAAAAGACAACAAGAAGGCAAAGTTCCGCACAAAGCAACAAAACTCATACAAAATAGCTAAGGATTATGTCCTTTATGAACAAAAGAGGGGGAAATATGAGTTAAGATATGATGAAAAATCATGTTATCAGTGCTTCCTGACGAGCTACTCACAACCGTAACGATAGCATTCCAATTGTCTAGAATAGAAGACAAGAGTATCAATGCATGCACTTCCTCATCAAATTCTATTCCAACATAATTCAATTGGATTGTGACTGTATTTAGTGCATTGAGATGCTGAGCCACCGATGCACCTTCCGCCATTCGCAAATTGAATAATCGCCTCATCAAATGAACTCTATTTGAAGTCGATGCCTTATCATACATATTAGAGAGCTGCCATAGGACTCGTCGTGGTCTTTTCTTTTGCTATGTTGAAGGCAACATAACGAGATAATGTTAATTTAATGACTCCAAGCGCCTGTCGATCAAGAAGATTCCAATCTTCATCCTTCATATCATTTGGCTTCTTTCCTAGTAGGGGCAGATAAAGATTTTTCTGGTATAACTAATCTTCTATTTGCATCTTCCAAAATCCGCACCATCGAATTTCACGAGTTTCACCTTTCCTTCATCTGTAGCCATGACTCCCACTTAAATCTGACTTCCTCTTAATCATTTAGAACCAAATGCTCTGATACCAATTGTTGGGAAAAATACGCAAATTTTCCGATTTATCATATTGGTAAGAATGAAAATAAAATAATATAAAACACACACTCGATCATGTTAGTGTCTAACTCTTCTACAAAACTTTTATTAGAAAGATAAAGATACAAAATGTGTTTACATTACACACCCCAATAACATTCAAGAATTTTGCGCTCAAAATTTTCTCAAAAAGTTTATCTCTGTTTAATGCTATAAAATATAAGCCTCTCCCTTTGTGTTTTTTGAATTGGGATATATTACAAATGAAATCATGTAAGTTTATATAGATTTACAACAAATCTAATTGGTGGTGGAAATTTTGTCATCGATACTTACCTTCCATTTTTGTTTGCTTTATTTATTAAGCATCCTAAACAAATGATTGTGATTATTTTCTTTTCGTAAACTAAAATTAGTGAATTGTTATTTCTTTAACAATTCCACTGCCATAGGCCTTGGGGGAAGAACCCCGAGGTCACCGGTTCGACACCCACCGGTGACGAAATCAAAAAACTTTAATTTCTCTAGAACTGTTCCAGTTCTCACCCGTTCAAGGGTGCTCTAGGCTAGTCCAAGTGGTACTTGGCTTATCCTAAATCTTACCTGATCAAAAAAAAAAAAATTCCACTGCCATAGCCTCGAGGTTCTCTTTTTTATCAACCCAACTACCCTCATTATTCCGAAGACACTCGATTATATTATGTGTTTGTAAAGAGAATTGAGACGAGCTGCAGGTATTAGAGGGGGTACTAAAGAGAATCTGGAATGAGCTGCAAGTATTTTTCTCTTAAATAATATTTTAGTAAATTGTATCTTATTGTCTAGACATCCTACATAATTAATATCATTTAAAAAATCGAATATTTTATGTATATTAGTATCTCAATAAAAATGAATAAAATTATTTAAAAACAATCAATTCAAGTGAAAATATGACACTAATATTTTAAAAATTTCAATCTTAATTTGGTTCAAAATATCAATAAATTATTAAAAAATATTTATATATATTCAATTGAAATATAGGGCATGATAAATGAACAAACTTTTATAACCATGTACGAGTACGAGTAACTGTTGATTATTTTGAAATATTTCATGTATTTTACATGTAGTTATCTAAACAAAGCTACGTAGTAAAGCAAAACAAAAAAAATTTCCATTGACATTGGTGAGAAAAACATAGTAATATTAAGAAACATTTATTCAAGCAATTACATTACATATTTAGATCGTATATTCTAATAATGATTTATTATATTAAAAAATATCAAGATATTTGGATCATATATTTTAATAATAATTTATTATATACATGGAGTTGGAGTCCAAGTCTTTTTAAAAGATAAAAAAATATTAAAAAATATTCATTCAAGCAATTGCATTACATATTTGGATCAAATATTCTAAAAATAATTTACCATATTATAAAATATCATTTTATTTATAGAAAATTATATACTTTGAGCCAAAGTCTTATTAAAAGATAAAAAAATATTTATTCAAGCAAATATTGGAAAATATTTGTGTCTTCCAATTTCTACACAGTTGATACATAATCTTGTAGTTGTTATAATAGCAAATACTAGTTGTCCCCGTCGTGCCTTGCAAAACTATGACTCGATATTTTTTAGATGTACTATAAAAATGATATTAATAAATAAAAATATAATAAAAATAATAATTGTGAATTGGTGATTTATATAAATTGTAAAAAAAATAAATTGGTGATTTACATAAATTGTAAAAAAATATAAAAATGAAAATAATGGGACATTTAATATGGATTAGCAAATAAAATTGACTTGACATTTACTTATATTTTCAAAAAAACATTACGGGAAAATTATAATTGAAAATTACAATTGTAATTGGATAGATTTGTATATAAATTATCAAAAAAATCAAAATTGAAAATTCAAAGATATATCGTAATTGAAATTTAAAGATTTAGCAACAAAAAGATTCGATTCTATCTAAATATCATAATGGGAAAAAAATATAGATTAACAAAAAAAATTGACTTGCTTTGTACATAGATTGTAAAGTCGTAACTCAATTTTTCTATATATTTATTATGATTCATTTTTTTACTACCATTACTCATATTGGAAAACTCAAAATAATGATAAGGTTGTCGAAAATATGTTAAAATTATCTCTAGACATATCTATTCTAATTCCTTTTTTTTTATAAAATATGTTAATTTTTAAATTTTCTATTCAATTTATTCGATATGTACATATGGTCATACGGCTCAATAACAACTTATTATTAATTTTGTAATATAAAAATATTATAGGATAAGATCTCGGTCTATATTTATGTGAGTTTTTTTAGATTATATTGGAGAGTTGTTAGGATCATGAAGATATGTTAAAATCTTATCCTATAAAATACAATAAAAAATATTTTGCTAGAAAATAGGTTAACTATTAATTTTGTTGTTCAATATATTCATTATGTAGTTACATATATGATCATATCATATATATGGATCATTAACAATTTATTATTAATTTTGTAGTTTAAAAATATTATAGGGTAAGATCTTGATATATATTTATGGGAGTTTCTTTGGTAGATTATATTGGAGAGTTGTTAGGATCATAAAGATTTGATAAAAAATATTTTTATATGTAAATTTTCGAAATATGTAACTAAATTTCAAAAAAAAAAACATTAATGTAATCCAATATTAAAAAAGTAAAAAATTGATTGAGATTTGTAGATTATGTGGCAATATGATGTGCATGTACATAATATAAGAGTGACATGGAAAACATTTGACATGTGGACTATGACATGGAATATTTATAAAAACGTTTAAATTATAAGAAAATGACATGTGTAAAAATTTGAGGTGGCTCAATATAGGATCGACATGTGGTGAAATCTTAGGTGGCGTAATGAGAAGGCTCCAAACATTATTTTTTTTTATATATAGTAGATTTATGTGAAATGTGGATTCATTCATATAAAGATATATCAACGAATTTCTATATGGTTGATGCATAATTTTTTAATTTATTATATTAAAAAATATTCATGTAAAAGTGGATGCATATAAAGATATAGCAATGCATTTTAATATATATATATATTGTAAAACTACTTTCTTATATTAGAAAATATAAACATATGGATATGAAATTATATACATAAAAAATTATATATATGTTATCTATTTTATAAAATCTGTTGGATGTATATGTAGCAAGAATAATAAAATTTATTGCAATATTTTTTAAAAATAATATGGCATTACTTTATTCAAATAGTACTACATAATGTAATTTTTTAACAGGATGATTTTTACTTTATGGTTTCTTCTTTAAAATTGAACCCTTATCCTATACGTACCTTAAAACATAGGTTGAAATGTCGGTGTAAAACACTTAATCCATGTCATATATAAATCCAAATCAAGCTCGGTTAAAGAAAGCGTGTACTCTTCATCATCATTGCAAGCGGTGAAGTTTGAGGAATTTTGTCAAGTTGCAACAACACCAAAAATTAGAGTTTTCGCCCTATTTATAGTTTTTTTGATATTCCTAATTAACTTTACAACAAAACTTGTATACAACTTGACAAAACTCTAATTTTTGCTTATGACTTGACTTTCACTAAAACTCTAATTTTTGGTATTGTTGCAACTTGACAAAATTCCTTAAACTTCACCGCTCGCAATGATGATGAAGAGTACACGCTTTCTTTAACCGAGCTTGATTTTGATTTATATATGGCATGGATCAAGTGTTTTACACCGATTATTCAACCTATGTTTTAAGGTATCGGATAAGGGTTCAACTGTTCAAGTTTAAAGTAGAAACCATAAAGCAATAATCATCATGTTAAAAAATTATGTTACGTGGTATTATTTGAATAAATTAATGTCATATTATTTTTTAATAAGTATTACAATAAAATATACTCCGTATTATTCTTGATATATATATTCAATAGATTTTATAAAATTGATAACATATTTATATAATATCTTTTTTAGAAATATTTATATAAATTTTAATCCATATAATTTTAGATCTATATGTTTAAATTTTCGAAAATAGTAAAGTACTAGTTATACCCGTCGTGCCATGCACGACTACATGAATTGAATATTTAATTTATTTAATGAATATGATTTTAATTTAATATAAAAAACTTATTTATTAGAAAAAATTATATAAAATTTTACAATTGGTGTCATATTGTCATGTGAAACGGGGCCAAAATTTGAAAATTATTTAAGTTGAATCTACCATAATTTTGATGGCTTAATAATAACTTATTTGCACCACCTAGGATTTTCCTACGTGTCGTTCCCACGTTAGAATCATTATATTTTATAAATCTTTTACAAAAATATAAAAAGGTATAAATAATCTAAATTCTTGTTTTTTTAATCAAATTCAATTCTTCAAAAAAATTAATAAAAAATAAAAAAAATAATTAATAAGAAACTATGAAAAAATATAAATAAAGAATGAATTTTTTAATGATAAGAAAATTAAATATATTTACATAAAGAAAGTTAAGGAAAAGATAACACTTTTTTTTTCAAAAGTCAATTTAGGCAAGTAATTATCTAGATTGAAAGTTCTATGTTTCATCAAAATTTTATTTAAGATAAATCTTTTATATAAATAGATAAATTAATAAAGATATTTTTTTTAATTTTAAATATAATTCGAATTTTTTTTCTTCAAATAAATAGATAGAAGTTTAATTGGAATAAACTAATTCAATATATCTATCTTAATATATAATATATTAATATATAATGTTACATAGTTTATTTTAATTTTAGATAATATCTTTTAGATTTATCCTAATTCCTAATATATAATAGATAACATTTTTATTTTTGGATAGAATCTTTCCTAGATTAATTTATCTTATTTTTATATTATCCTAAAATACTATCAACATATATAAATTCCAAAAATAAAAAATCCTATGTGGCAAAATCCTATATGGCTTAACGTGGGAACGACACGTAGGAAAATCCTAGGTGGCACAACGTGGTGGCATTATTCCTTGCGTCTTATATATATATATATATATATATATATATATATATAGATTTTTTCAAATAACTATTTCTTTCTCGCCATGTTTTTTTAATTTCTAAGCTTACTTGAACTCTAAGTAACAGGTTAATTGTGTTGCAAGTAATTAGACAAAACATAATTATTTGAGTTGCAAGAAATGAGATTGCTTGATGTATAAGAAACTTAGCTTTTTTTCTAGGCTTTGAGAATGAAACCTGAGTATTACACTATATATAGTGACTTCATCCAATATTGTATACAAGTTTTGTTGTAAAGTTAATTAGGAATATCAAAAAAACTATAAATAGGGCGAATTAGAATCCAATTGTAAGCACTTGAAGTTGAAATCCAATTGTAAGCACTCGTTACAACAGGATCCAAGTTCTTGACAGAGAGGTTAACAACACGTACAAATTAAACCCTTGTTTCTTAGGAATTTTGATCCTTCTAAAAGGGACAGTGTATGTGTACCAACCTCTCTGTTGAGAACTCGGATACTGCTATAACGAACATGCTTATATGATGATGATGACGACGACGACGACGCCCACCCCATCTCTTCATAAATCGGTAGGTGTTGCTTTTGGATTGTTTTTATACGATTCGAATGAACCTAGAAGGAGATACGAAGTTGAAAATTTGTATTTCTTCTTGTACTCTTTATTGGTGAGGATTTTTCAAAAGCATTTTATATACACGTGAGATGATTTGAGGTTGTATATCTTGCTTATGACTTGACTTTCACTAAAACTCTAATTTTTGGTATTGTTGCAACTTGACAAAATTCCTTAAACTTCACCCCTCGCAATGATGATGAAGAGTACACGCTTTCTTTAACCGAGCTTGATTTTGATTTATATATGGCATGGATCAAGTGTTTTACACCGATTATTCAACCTATGTTTTAAGGTATCGGATAAGGGTTCAACTGTTCAAGTTTAAAGTAGAAACCATAAAGCAATAATCATCATGTTAAAAAATTATGTTACGTGGTATTATTTGAATAAATTAATGTCATATTATTTTTTAATAAGTATTACAATAAAATATACTCCGTATTATTCTTGCTATATATATTCAATAGATTTTATAAAATTGATAACATATTTATATAATTTCTTTTTTAGAAATATTTATATAAATTTTAATCCATATAATTTTAGATCTATATGTTTAAATTTTCGAAAATAGTAAAGTACTAGTTATACCCGTCGTGCCATGCACGACTACATGAATTGAATATTTAATTTATTTAATGAATATGATTTTAATTTAATATAAAAAACTTATTTATTAGAAAAAATTATATAAAATTTTACAATTGGTGTCATATTGTCATGTGAAACGGGGCCAAAATTTGAAAATTATTTAAGTTGAATCTACCATAATTTTGATGGCTTAATAATAACTTATTTGCGCCACCTAGGATTTTCCTACGTGTCGTTCCCACGTTAGAATCATTATATTTTATAAATCTTTTACAAAAATATAAAAAGGTAAAAATAATCTAAATTCTTGTTTTTTTAATCAAATTCAATTCTTTAAAAAAATTAATAAAAAAAATAATTAATAAGAAACTATGAAAAAATATAAATAAAGAATGAATTTTTTAATGATAAGAAAATTAAATATATTTACATAAAGAAAGTTAAGGAAAAGATAACACTTTTTTTTTCAAAAGTCAATTTAGGCAAGTAATTATCTAGATTGAAAGTTCTATGTTTTATCAAAATTTTATTTAAGATAAATCTTTTATATAAATAGATAAATTAATAAAGATAATTTTTTTTTTAATTTTAAATATAATTCGAATTTTTTTCTTCAAATAAATAGATAGAAGTTTAATTGGAATAAACTAATTCAATATATCTATCTTAATATATAATATATTAATATATAATGTTACATAGTTTATTTTAATTTTAGATAATATCTTTTAGATTTATCCTAATTCCTAATATATAATAGATAACATTTTTATTTTTGGATAGAATCTTTCCTAGATTAATTTATCTTATTTTTATATTATCCTAAAATACTATCAACATATATAAATTCCAAAAATAAAAAATCCTATGTGGCAAAATCCTATATGGCTTAACGTGGGAACGACACGTAGGAAAATCTTAGGTGGCACAACGTGGTGACCTTATTCCTTGCGTCTTATATATATATATAGATAGATAGATAGATAGATTTTTTCAAAAACTATTTCTTTCTCGCCATGTTTTTTTAATTTCTAAGCTTACTTGAACTCTAAGTAACAGGTTAATTGTGTTGCAAGTAATTAGACAAAACATAATTATTTGAGTTGCAAGAAATGAGATTGCTTGATGTATAAGAAACTTAGCTTTTTTTTCTAGGCTTTGAGAATGAAACCTGAGTATTACACTATATATAGTGACTTCATCCAATATTGTATACAAGTTTTGTTGTAAAGTTAATTAGGAATATCAAAAAAACAATAAATAGGGCGAATTAGAATCCAATTGTAAGCACTTGAAGTTGAAATCCAATTGTAAGCACTCGTTACAACAGGATCCAAGTTCTTGACAGAGAGGTTAACAACACGTACAAATTAAACCCTTGTTTCTTAAGAATTTTGATCCTTCTAAAAGGGACAATGTATGTGTACCAACCTCTCTGTTGAGAACTCGGATACTGCTATAACGAACATGCTTATATGATGATGATGACGACGACGACGACCACCACCCCATCTCTTCATAAATCGGTAGATGTTGCTTTTGGATTGTTTTTATACGATTCGAATGAACCTAGAAGGAGATACGAAGTTGAAAATTTGTATTTCTTCTTGTACTCTTTATTGGTGAGGATTTTTCAAAAGCATTTTATATACATGTGAGATGATTTGAGGTTGTATATCTTGCTTATGACTTGACTTTCACTAAAACCCTAATTTTTGGTATTGTTGCAACTTGACAAAATTCCTCAAACTTCACCGCTCGCAAAGATGATGAAGAGTACATGCTTTCTTTAACCGAGCTTGATTTTGATTTATATATGGCATGGATCAAGTGTTTTACACCGATTATTCAACCTATGTTTTAAGGTATCGGTTAAGGGTGCAACTATTCAAGTTTAAAGTAGAAACCATAAAGCAATAATCATCATGTTAAAAAATTATGTTACGTGGTATTATTTGAATAAATTAATGTCATATTATTTTTTAATAAGTATTACAATAAAATATACTCCGTATTATTCTTGCTATATATATTCAATAGAATTTATAAAATTGATAACATATTTATATAATTTCTTTTTTAGAAATATTTATATAAATTTTAATCCATATAATTTTAGATCTATATGTTTAAATTTTCGAAAATAGTAAAGTACTAGTTATACCCGTCGTGCCATGCACGACTACATGAATTGAATATTTAATTTATTTAATGAATATGATTTTAATTTAATATAAAAAACTTATTTATTAGAAAAAATTATATAAAATTTTACAATTGGTGTCATATTGTCATGTGAAACGAGGCCAAAATTTGAAAATTATTTAAGGTGAATCTACCATAATTTTGATGGCTTAATAATAACTTATTTTGATGGCTTAATAATAACTTATTTGCGCCACCTAGGATTTTCCTACGTGTCGTTCCCATGTTAGAATCATTATATTTTATAAATCTTTTACAAAAATATAAAAAGGTAAAAATAATCTAAATTCTTGTTTTTTTTAATCAAATTCAATTATTTAAAAAAATTAATAAAAAATAATAATAATAAAAAATAATTAATAAGAAACTATGAAAAAATATAAATAAAGAATGAATTTTTTAATGATAAGAAAATTATTTATATTTACATAAAGAAAGTTAAGGAAAAGATAACACTTTTTTTTTTCAAAAGTCAATTTAGGCAAGTAATTATATAGATTGAAAGTTCTATTTTTTATCAAAATTTTATTTAAGATAAATTAATAAAGATATTTTTTTTTAATTTTAAATATAATTCGATTTTTTTTTCAAATAAATAGATAGAAGTTTAATTGGAAAAAACTAATTCAATATATCTATCTTAATATATAATATATTAATATATAATGTTACATAGTTTATTTTAATTTTAGATAATATCTTTTTGATTTATCCTAATTCCTAATATATAATAGATGACATTTTTATTTTTAGATAGAATCTTTCCTAGATTAATTTATCTTATTTTTATATTATCCTAAAATACTATCAACATATATAAATTCCAAAAATAAAAAATCCTAGGTGGCAAAATCCTAGGTGGCTTAACGTGGGAACGACACGTAGGAAAATCGTAGGTATCACAACGTGGTGGCCTTATTCCTTGCGTCTTTTATATATATATAGATTTTTTCAAATAACTATTTCTTTCTCGCCATGTTTTTTTAATTTCTAAGCTTACTTGAACTCTAAGTAACAGGTTAATTGTGTTGCAAGTAATTAGACAAAACATAATTATTTGAGTTGCAAGAAATGAGATTGCTTGATGTATAAGAAACTTAGCTTTTTTTCTAGGCTTTGAGAATGAAACCTGAGTATTACACTATATATAGTGACTTCATCCAATATTGTATACAAGTTTTGCTGTAAAGTTAATTAGGAATATCAAAAAAACTATAAATAGGGCGAATTAGAATCCAATTGTAAGCACTTGAAGTTGAAATCCAATTATAAGCACTCGTTACAACAGGATCCAAGTTCTTGACAGAGAGGTTAACACGTACAAATTAAACCCTTGTTTCTTAGGAATTTTGATCCTTCTAAAAGGGACAGTGTATGTGTACCAACCTCTCTGTTGAGAACTCGGATACTGCTATAACGAACATGCTTATATGATGATGATGACGACGACGACGACGACGCCCACCCCATCTCTTCATAAATCGGTAGGTGTTGCTTTTAGATTGTTTTTATACGATTCGAATGAACCTAGAAGGAGATACGAAGTTGAAAATTTGTATTTCTTCTTGTACTCTTTATTGGTGAGGATTTTTCAAAAGCATTTTATATACACGTGAGATGATTTGAGGTTGTATATCTTGCTTATGACTTGACTTTCACTAAAACTCTAATTTTTGGTATTGTTGCAACTTGACAAAATTCCTCAAACTTCACCGCTCGCAATGATGATGAAGAGTACACGCTTTCTTTAACCGAGCTTGATTTTGATTTATATATGGCATGGATCAAGTGTTTTACACCGATTATTCAACCTATGTTTTAAGGTATCGGATAAGGGTTCAACTGTTCAAGTTTAAAGTAGAAACCATAAAGCAATAATCATCATGTTAAAAAATTATGTTACGTGGTATTATTTGAATAAATTAATGTCATATTATTTTTTAATAAGTATTACAATAAAATATACTCCGTATTATTCTTGCTATATATATTCAATAGATTTTATAAAATTGATAACATATTTATATAATTTCTTTTTTAGAAATATTTATATAAATTTTAATCCATATAATTTTAGATCTATATGTTTAAATTTTCGAAAATAGTAAAGTACTAGTTATACCCATCGTGCCAAGCACGACTACATGAATTGAATATTTAATTTATTTAATGAATATGATTTTAATTTAATATAAAAAACTTATTTATTAGAAAACATTATATAAAATTTTACAATTGGTGTCATATTGTCATTTGAAACGGGGCCAAAATTTGAAAATTATTTAAGGTGAATCTACCATAATTTTGATGGCTTAATAATAACTTATTTTGATGGCTTAATAATAACTTATTTGCGCCACCTAGGATTTTCCTACGTGTCGTTCCCACGTTAGAATCATTATATTTTATAAATCTTTTACAAAAATATAAAAAAGTAAAAATAATCTAAATTCTTGTTTTTTTAATCAAATTCAATTCTTTAAAAAAATTAATAAAAAATAATTAATAAGAAACTATGAAAAAATATAAATAAAGAATGAATTTTTTAATGATAAGAAAATTATTTATATTTACATAAAGAAAGTTAAGGAAAAGATAACACTTTTTTTTTCAAAAGTCAATTTAGGCAAGTAATTATCTAGATTGAAAGTTCTATTTTTTATCAAAATTTTATTTAAGATAAATCTTTTATATAAATAGATAAATTAATAAAGATAATTTTTTTTAATTTTAAATATAATTCGATTTTTTTTTCAAATAAATAGATAGAAGTTTAATTGGAAAAAACTAATTCAATATATCTATCTTAATATATAATATATTAATATATAATGTTACATAGTTTATTTTAATTTTAGATAACATCTTTTAGATTTATCCTAATTCCTAATATATAATAGATAACATTTTTATTTTTAGATAGAATCTTTCCTAGATTAATTTATCTTATTTTTATATTATCCTAAAATACTATCAACATATATAAATTCCAAAAATAAAAAATCCTATGTGGCAAAATCCTAGGTGGCTTAACGTGGGAACGACACGTAGGAAAATCCTAGGTGGCACAACGTGGTGGCATTATTCCTTGCGTCTTATATATATATATAGATAGATAGATAGATAGATTTTTTCAAATAACTATTTCTTTCTCGCCATGTTTTTTTTAATTTCTAAGCTTACTTGAACTCTAAGTAACAGGTTAATTGTGTTGCAAGTAATTAGACAAAACATAATTATTTGAGTTGCAAGAAATGAGATTGCTTGATGTATAAGAAACTTAGCTTTTTTTCTAGGCTTTGAGAATGAAACCTGAGTATTACACTATATATAGTGACTTCATCCAATATTGTATACAAGTTTTGTTGTAAAGTTAATTAGGAATATCAAAAAAACTATAAATAGGGCGAATTAGAATCCAATTGTAAGCACTTGAAGTTGAAATCCAATTGTAAGCACTCGTTACAACAGGATCCAAGTTCTTGACAGAGAGGTTAACAACACGTACAAATTAAACCCTTGTTTCTTAGGAATTTTGATCCTTCTAAAAGGGACAGTGTATGTGTACCAACCTCTCTGTTGAGAACTCGGATACTGCTATAACGAACATGCTTATATGATGATGATGACGACGACGATGAAAACGACGCCCACCCCATCTCTTCATAAATCGGTAGGTGTTGCTTTTGGATTGTTTTTATACGATTTGAATGAACCTAGAAGGAGATACGAAGTTGAAAATTTGTATTTCTTCTTGTACTCTTTATTGGTGAGGATTTTTCAAAAGCATTTTATATACACGTGAGATGATTTGAGGTTGTATATCTTGCTTATGACTTGACTTTCACTAAAACTCTAATTTTTGGTATTGTTGCAACTTGACAAAATTCCTCAAACTTCACCGCTCGCAATGATGATGAAGAGTACACGCTTTCTTTAACCGAGCTTGATTTTGATTTATATATGGCATGGATCAAGTGTTTTACACCGATTATTCAACCTATGTTTTAAGGTATTGGATAAGGGTTCAACTGTTCAAGTTTAAAGTAGAAACTATAAAGCAATAATCATCATGTTAAAAAATTATGTTACGTGGTATTATTTGAATAAATTAATGTCATATTATTTTTTAATAAGTATTACAATAAAATATACTCCGTATTATTCTTGCTATATATATTCAATAGAATTTATAAAATTGATAACATATTTATATAATTTCTTTTTTAGAAATATTTATATAAATTTTAATCCATATAATTTTAGATCTATATGTTTAAATTTTCGAAAATAGTAAAGTACTAGTTATACCCGTCGTGCCATGCACGACTACATGAATTGAATATTTAATTTATTTAATGAATATGATTTTAATTTAATATAAAAAACTTATTTATTAGAAAAAATTATATAAAATTTTACAATTGGTGTCATATTGTCATGTGAAACGAGGCCAAAATTTGAAAATTATTTAAGGTGAATCTACCATAATTTTGATGGCTTAATAATAACTTATTTTGATGGCTTAATAATAACTTATTTGCGCCACCTAGGATTTTCCTACGTGTCGTTCCCATGTTAGAATCATTATATTTTATAAATCTTTTACAAAAATATAAAAAGGTAAAAATAATCTAAATTCTTGTTTTTTTTAATCAAATTCAATTATTTAAAAAAATTAATAAAAAATAATAATAATAAAAAATAATTAATAAGAAACTATGAAAAAATATAAATAAAGAATGAATTTTTTAATAGGGCAAATTAGAATCCAATTGTAAGCACTTAAAGTTGAAATCCAATTGTAAGCACTCGTTACAACAGGATCCAAGTTCTTGACAGAGAGGTTAACAACACGTACAAATTAAACCCTTATTTCTTAGGAATTTTGATCCTTCTAAAAGGGGCAGTATATGTTTCCAACCTCTCTGTTGAGAACTCGGATACTGCTATAACGAACATGCTTATATGATGATGATGACGACGACGCCCACCCCATCTCTTCATAAATCGGTAGGTGTTTCTTTTGGATTGTTTTTACAATTCGAATGAACCTAGAAGGTGATAAGAAGTTGAAAATTTGTATTTCTTCTTGTACTCTTTATTGGTGAGGATTTTTCAAAAGCATTTTATATACACGTGAGATGATTTGAGGTTGTATATCTTGCTTATGACTTGACTTTCACTAACTCTAATTTTTGGTGTTGTTGCAACTTGACAAAATTCCTCAAACTTCACCGCTTGCAATGATGATGAAGAGTACACGCTTTTTTTAACCGAGCTTGATTTGGATTTATATATGACATGGATCAAGTGTTTTACACCGACATTTCAACCTATGTTTTAAGGTAAGTATAGGATAAGGGTTCAATTTTAAAGCAGAAACCATAAAGTAAAAATCATCCTGTTAAAAAATTACATTATGTAGTACTATTTGAATAAAGTAATGCCATATTATTTTTAAAAAAATATTGCAATAAATTTTATTATTCTTGCTACATATACATCCAACAGATTTTATAAAATAGATAACATATATATAATTTTTTATGTATATAATTTCATATCCATATGTTTATATTTTCTAATATAAGAAAGTAGTTTTACAATATATATATATATATATATATATATATATATATATATATATATATATATATTAACATGCATTGCTATATCTTTATATGCATCCACTTTTACATGAATATTTTTTAATATAATAAATTAAAAAATTATGCATCAACCATATAGAAATTCGTTGATATATCTTTATATGAATGAATCCACATTTCACATAAATCTACTATATATAAAAAAAAATAATATTTGGAGCCTTCTCATTACGCCACCTAAAATTTCACCACATGTCGATCCTATATTGAGCCACCTCAAATTTTTACACGTGTCATTTTCTTATAATTTAAACGTTTTTATAAATATTCCATGTCATAGTCCACATGTCAAATGCTTTCCATGTCACTCTTATATTATGTACATGCACATCATATTGCCACATAATCTACAAATCTCAATCAATTTTTTACTTTTTTATTATTGGATTACATTAATGTTTTTTTTTAATTTAGTTGCATATTTCAAAAATTTACATATAAAAATATTTTTTATCATATCTTTATGATCCTAACAACTCTTCAATATAATCTACCAAAGAAACTCCCATAAATATATATCAAGATCTTACCCTATAATATTTTTAAACTACAAAATTAATAATAAATTGTTAATGATCCATATATATGATATGATCATATATGTAACTACATAATGAATATATTGAACAACAAAATTAATAGTTAACCTATTTTCTTGCAAAATATTTTTTATTGTATTTTATAAGATAAGATTTTAACATATCTTCATGATCCTAACAACTCTCCAATATAATCTAAAAAAACTCACATAAATATAGACCGAGATCTTATCCTATAATATTTTTATATTACAAAATTAATAATAAATTGTTATTCAGCCGTATGACCATATGTACATATCGAATAAATTGAATAGAAAATTTAAAAATTAACATATTTTATAAAAAAAAAGGAATTAGAATAGATATGTCTAGAGATAATCTTAACATATTTTCGACAGCCTTATCATTATTTTGAGTTTTCCAATATGAGTAATGGTAGTAAAAAAATGAATCATAATAAATATATAGAAAAATTGAGTTACGACTTTACAATCTATGTACAAAGCAAGTCAATTTTTTTTGTTAATCTATATTTTTTCCCATTATGATATTTAGATAGAATCGAATCTTTTTATTGCTAAATCTTTAAATTTCAATTACGATATATCTTTGAATTTTCAATTTTGATTTTTTTGATAATTTAAATACAAATCTATCCAATTAAAATTGTAATTTTCAATTATAATTTCCCCGTAATGTTTTTTTGATAATATAAGTAAATGTCAAGTCAATTTTATTTGCTAATCCATATTAAATGTGTAATATCCGTAATTATTTTAGGTCACATAAGCCGGAAAACGAGTTTTCGGCTAAATCGATTTAATAATCCTCTAGAATACTTAATTAATAGTTAATTTATCTATACCATAACTAATCGGATTTGTTATACCTAATATTATTCTATCGAAATAAAATCTAAAATAAAATCTATCTTAAGCTAACCAATTATATCCAAATCTATCCTAATTAAATTGATATCGATAGACCCCAAATCTTGATCAACCTCTTATATTCGGAAGCCAACCTCTCTGATTTCTCTCCTCGTTCGATTATTAAAACATCTCCCCGGATAGCAAAAGGAATCGACTAGCAGCCTACGGGTTAGTCGCCGCCGTGCCAACCACAGATCGACCCAATTCTTCCTTCCGACACCAGCGGGAGAGGCTAACGGAGTCCCCGGAGCTCGCCGCCATCATCAACCGTCGTTCGAGAACATCCACCGGTGAGACTTCTTTTCCCCTGTTTCCTTGTTGCTGTTGGGTCAGGTGGGTACTAGTCCGAGTGGGGTGGGTCGGAGAGTCGTCCGAGGATCGTCCATTGGGAGACAGGGCTTTACGCTTGTTCACGCTGACGGGACGAGTCGAACCGAGCGAGGGGGATAGGAGAGGCCGCAGGTTGTGGCGGAAATTGTAGGGACGGTTAGGGGAGACGGTGAAGTTGGGTCGGAGGTGGTCGCGATCGGACGACGAGGTTGCTCGTGTTCCTCTCGTCCTCTGATGTCGTCGGCGGGAACTAGGGGAGCATGGAGGACGGGAAAAATTGGAACCAGAGAACGAGGGGGAAGAAGATGGATGTGGGGCCCACGCTGGGGTCAATCCTCCTTGCCGGTCAAACCAATGGGAGAAGATGAGATGGGCCGAGTATTAGGCCCAGAAACGAGGGAAAAGAGTTAGAGAATTCCGCCCAATTGGGCCGGAGGGTTCAAATTCCTTTTAAGCATGAATTGGGCCTTAAATGGGGTTAACTTGGGCTGTGCTAAATTGGGTTAATGGGTCATGTGTATTTTTAGTATCTATTTATTTATGGGCTGGGTTCTTTTATTTATTTATTTGGTGGGCTAAGTTGCTAGATAAGTGGGATATAAATTATAAGGGGTTATTAGCATATTCCAATATTTATTAATTAGAATTTTCGTAATAAAAGCTAGGTACATCGGCTTGTATTTAAGTTAATTTTCCTTTAATAATTCTTTAGGGAATCGTTCCGTTTGAGATCGTAGTTTCGTCTTTCCAAGGATTCTTCGTTCGAGGTAAGTCGTTTTTCGACTTGCTCGGTTCTTTTCTCCCTTGTTAGACTGCGTATCGATATTGTAGGACGGGTTTTGGGAACTAGTCCCGAATACCTTTTAAATTGTTTTGAGCTTCTTGTGTGTTGTGTGCGTTAATGATTTTAAATGTGATTTCTCGGAAAATATTTTGGAACGTTTTCTCTGTGTTGGTACCGTTTCCGACACGGCCCATTGTAGCTGGTGTTGAGGAAGAGTTGGCTACTTTGACCCGTGTGACTGGGAAAATCGTACCCCTTCAAACGAAAATTATTATCTGTGTGTTTTTGGCAAGCGCTCCAGTGGAGGCTTAGCCCGGAGTTAGAAGGGAGATTGGAAAGTGGAGTGGGAGGGCCTGCCTCTGCACTCGGCGCGGTGATGAGCGCCTTGGAAGACGGATTGCGGACAAAGGAAGGATTGCGTTGTTGTGTGACTGTGATTGTAAATGCGTGTGTGACTTGTGTGACCGATATAACTAATTTAGGTATTGGCCTTTAGAGTTATGATTGCGGTTGTGGAATTGTATGCTAACTATAGATAAATGATTTTAAAGCGTTCTACAGTTCCGTATTCTTTCTAGCTAGGTAGATTAGACGCTGACCCTTCGGGGAACATTTTTTAGTTCCAGGTATGAATCAGGAAGCCGTGCAGGAACCGAGGCAAGATGGCGGGCCGGAGCGGTAAAGAGCGCGTGTCATAGTGGGATTAGTCTATACTAGTTGTTTATAATAGTTAGAATATTGATTTTAATATTTGTTTGACGGAGTTGGTACTTTGTTTCGGTTATTATCTTTGTGGTTCAGATAGTTTAGTTTCAGTAGGCATTGTGACGTATTTGATTGCTTATGGTTTTCGGGGATTCATGCATGATTACGTTTTTCTAAATTTTATTAAATAAAGGTTGGATGTTTTATTATGTTTTTCTCGTCGTGCCCGAGTTGTAAGGTCCTACAGTGTAGTTGTCAACCTAAATAATAGTACCTTGTAAGGTCTATTCCCTAGTAGCGCCTCGACGGAAGTCGGGGTGTTACAAAATGTCCCATTATTTTTATTTTTATATTTTTTTACAATTTATGTAAATCACCAATTTTTTTTTTTATAATTTATGTAAATCACCAATTCACAATTATTATTTTTATTTATTAATATCATTTTTATAGTACATCAAAAAAATATCGAGTCATAGTTTTACAAGGCACGACGGGGACAACTAGTATTTGCTATTATAACAACTACAAGATTATGTATCAACTGTGTAGAAATTGGAAGACACAAATATTTTCCAATATTTGCTTGAATAAATATTTTTTTATCTTTTAATAAGACTTTGGCTCAAAGTATATAATTTTCTATAAATAAAATGATATTTTATAATATGGTAAATTATTTTTAGAATATTTGATCCAAATAAGTAATGCAATTGCTTGAATGAATATTTTTTAATATTTTTTTATCTTTTAAAAAGACTTGGACTCCAACTCCATGTATATAATAAATTATTATTAAAATATATGATCCAAATATCTTGATATTTTTTAATATAATAAATCATTATTAGAATATACGATCTAAATATGTAATGTAATTGCTTGAATAAATGTTTCTTAATATTACTATGTTTTTCTCACCAATGTCAATGGAAATTTTTTTGTTTTGCTTTACTACGTAGCTTTGTTTAGATAACTACATGTAAAATACATGAAATATTTCAAAATAATCAACAGTTACTCGTACTCGTACATTTTTTTGATCAGAAAACAGGGCAACAGCCCCTGCGATATATTAGAACTTAAGAAAGGCTAGAGCCAGTTACAACTTCAGCAAGAATCAAGTCCTTAATCTCCACAGGCGGAGACTGAAAAGTGGTAAAATTTGAGCCTAGATTAACAGCAACATTGGCTAGCTTATCAGCAGCCTTATTCAGAGCACGATTGACATGACGGAATTGAAAAACAAAACTAGAGCTAAGCATAAGTTTCCTGCATTGGCGAATTAAGGGAAAATCGGAATGAACTGATAACTGGTTATCTTGAATCAATCTCACAGCATTAGAAGAGTCAGATTCCACAATAAGCTTAGGAATTCCCATGGAGGCCACCATCTGGATTCCAAAATAGATAGCTTTCAGTTCAGCTGTAAGAGCTGCACAAGAACCATAGGTAAACATGAAACCCTTAATGAACTCTCCCATCTCATTACGTAGCACTCCCCCGCCACCAGCAATGTCGGGGTTCCCTTTAGAACATGCGTCGACGTTGAGCTTGAACCATTGCATAGGCGGCGGACACCACTTCTGAATCTGACCCGAATTACTCGACACAGATGTTGTTGTTGTCAATGATTTGCTCTTCTCTTTTGCTTCCCAGAAAGCACTCGTGACGCTGCAGACCGTGTAAGTGATTCGGAGATGATCATCAACATTTTCAAACACAAGCTTGTTTCTACACTTCCATATGTACCATAACATGTTTGCGAATTCAGTAGCAGCTCGGTTTAATCTTCGGATCCCCTCATTGATCCAGCTTTCCAGATTCTGGTTAGTGAAGAAATCTGTCGGACAGTTATTGCCATATAAAGCAAGCCAAGCGGATTTAATTGGACCACAATCACGCAGCATATGCAGTTCACTCTCCGACGCCGGGCACCGGGGGCAGACCTCGCTACTTGCCAAATGTCGGCGAGCGCGATTCGCATTACAGAGCAAACATTGATTAAGTAAGAGATAGATAAAATGTCGCACTCGCTGTTGTACAGGAATCGACCACAACATTTTCCAGTTGAAATTAACAGCCGGTGGAGTTTGATCCTCTCGAAGCATTTTCATCACCGAAGATGTAGTAAGAACGCCAGCTTGATTCAGACTCCAATAAGGAATATCATTCGCTTCCAAATCGGGATCGATGGTTACCGCCATCATTTGGAAACAAATAGAGGCCGGGAGGAAAGCTGAAATAATAGTCCAATCCCATGTAGAACCAGTCCAACATTCAGCCACAGTAAGAGATTGAAGATGTTCCGGAATCGGTTGTAACGCCAAATCAATAAGTGGAACATCAGCAAGCCATTTATGAAACCAGAAGAGTGTGGTGTGACCATTTCCAATAGCGATCTTCAGACCTCGAAGAAGAGATTCAGCCCCATGTAGAACCCCTTTCCATTGATGTGAACTTCCAGGGACTGCCACAAACATATCAACATCTCGCCTGCCATGACAGTATTTACCACGTAGAACACGGCTCCAAATGGATTCAGGTTCCATCAACATCCGCCAACCAAGTTTAGTAAGGACTGCTGAATTGGAAAGGCGCATTGATCGAATCCCAAGCCCGCCTTCAGATTTCGGGCGAGAGATTTTTTTACGAGAGAGTAGGTGAATTTTACGGCTATCAGCAGTAGATCCCCAAACCAAATCGCACACATGAGAGTCAATTTTGTCACAAATAGACCTCGGCACAAGTGTGGACTGCATTACATACAAAGGGAGACTTGTGAGAACCGAGTTTGCAAGAGTTGTACGCCCTGCCATACTTAGAGTTTTAGTATGCCAGCCTCGGAGTCTCGAACTCACACGATCGAGTAAAAACTGGTATTTATCTGAAGTTAGACGCCCACAAAGTGTTGGTACACCCAGATATGTCCCAAACTCGTCAATAATCGGCACTTCCATGAATTGACTCACTGCCACTTTCACAGCCGCACGCACCTTCTTGGAGAAATAAACAGAGCTTTTTTCAAAATTTACTTTCTCACCAGAAATCAAACAAAAGTGATCAAGGCATTGTTTAATAATTGTAGCCTGCTCAATGGATGCCTCCGCAAACAAGATGAGATCGTCGGCAAAAAACAAGTGTGAAAGTGAGACACCACCAACAACCACTGGTTTCCAATGACCCGCCGAAACAGAATCAAGAATAATATGAGTGAGCTTCTCCATACATAGAACAAACAAATAGGGAGACAATGGGTCGCCTTGGTGAACGCCTCTTGACGGGTTAAAATAGCCCGCAATTGCCCCATTCCAAAGAAGACCAACTCTCCCCTGAGTTTGAGTTTTCATAATGACATTGATCAAGTGAGGCGGAATATGAGCTTCAACCAAGACCGATTCTAAGAAACTCCAACGGATACGATCGTAAGCTTTAGCAAGATCAATCTTGAACATCATCCATCGGGTAGAACCCCTAGCTGCCGCCATTGTGTGAATAACTTCCTGAACAACAACAACGTTATCCACAATTTGTCGACCAGGAATAAAACTTGCCTGGGCCGGGTGAACAAGTTCTGGGAGAACAGATTTGAGGCGATTCACAATAGTCTTCGTGACAAGTTTATACAGAACATTCAACAAAGATATAGGTCGAAAATGCGCAGGTGACGTGGGGCCATCAACCTTTGCAAGAAGAGACATGAGAGCATCGCCAAGGCCTTGTGGAATCACACCAGTATTGAGAATGTCAAGAACGTATGTTGTTGTTTGAGGTCCAACCAAGCTCCAGTTTTTTTGGTAAAACGCCGCCGGAAAGCCATCCGGACCAGGCGCTTTGTAAGGTCCCATAGATTTAAGAGCACATTCAATATCCGCTGATGTAAAAGCACAAGACAGCAGTTCTAAATCAGCCTGAGATGGGAGTGGAAAGGAGTTGGTAATAACCGGTAAATGAGATGTGATCGGGTCTGGTTCTGCAGTAAACAAACCCAAGAAGAAATCAAGAGCCATACGCTGAAGCTCCTCCAAATCAGTCACCCAATTCCCAACATCATTCTGGAGCGTAATAACCCTTGAAGAACGACGGCGGACTTGTGTCGAAAGATGATAGAATCGGGTATTGCGATCGCCGTCAATAAGGAAGTCCGCTCTAGATTTTTGGAACCAGTAGAGTTGCTCCTGTTGTAAGACCTCCTCCAATTCTTTGCAAAGAGTTAACTCTAAATCAATGAGCCTTTGAGTGGGACGAGAAGCAAGAGCGCGTCTTGCCCCATTCATGCGGGCCCATAATTTTCGTTTGCGCTGAAAGATATTCCCGAACACATCTTTATTCCAGCGATTCAAGTCTGCCGATAATAGAGATAAGGAGTTTTGCACATCAGCATTGTGTGACCATCGAGATGAGATAAAATTCGGGAAGTCACAATGAAGTAACCACGCCGCTTGAAAGCGGAATGGACGCACACCAGTAGCCGGTGTACTAAGTGGAGCCGATTGAATCAACAGCGGTTTATGATCAGAATAGGGCGCCACTAGGTGTTGAACAGAAGCAAACGGATATTTGATTGACCAAGATTCAGTACATAAAACTCTGTCAAACCTAGCAGCATTATGAGTCGCCATTGAGTTTCCGGTAGTCCAGGTGAAAGGAGGGCCAGAAAAACCAAGATCAAGAAGTTGGAGGTCATCAACCCATTGACCAAAAGTTTGAGAAGCCATGTTCGAACCAGTAGAGGAATTCGTGCGTTCATGAGAATGAATTGTAGCATTGAAGTCCCCAGCAAGCAGCCAAGGCCTGTTATTCAGAGCAGCAAAGTTTCGAAGATGGTCCCACAAATCCATGCGTCTCGCGGGATTGGGAGCCGCATAAATTGCCGACAAAAGCCACGGTTCTTCACCCCTCCGAGTAATTTCCACTGTAATGTGTTGTCTATGTAGTGAAACAGGGTTAACTACAATGTCCAAAGTATTCCAGAAGAGCCAAATACCACCCGCAAAACCATCGGCTTCAATACGCAACATGCCATCATACTGAAGCCTTCGACAAATATCGTCAGCCCGCGTGCCACTGATTCGTGGTTCAACGAGGCAAAGGACACTTGGGCGATGGATACGAATCAATTCTCGAACCGTATTGAGAAAACGAGCATTACCTGCTCCTCGGACATTCCAGATTAAGAAACTTAGATTATTTATTGACATTAATAGAGTTGGTGAGGGGGCCAAACACAAGCAAAAAAGGATTATCAACAGACATTGTGTACGCAGCGATAGACTCGGCAAGCCGGTCTAAAGCATTAGACATCATTGCGGACATGGACACCTTGCAAATCAGCGGAGAGAATTCCGCCCTCATTGGCAAGAGGTCTATGATCATTTTGTTGACTAGCCGAGGCATCATCGGAAAGTACGGGCCCGGGTGGTTGTTGGATATCAGGCGGCTTTGTATGTGGTGGACGATCTCCGGCACAACCAGAGGTGTTTCCATCGCTGGAAGGAGCAGGGTCGGCGGAGTGGTATTGGGGTGGGTTTTTAGTAATCTGGTGTGTGGGAGTATTCTCGGCCGTTATGGTTTTTTTGTGAACTTCTTGGATAGCTTGTTCTGCAAGAAGCTGATTTTTTTTAAGCTCCGAATCTTTTGACACAATCACCGATCTGGTAGCAAGTTTGGATTGGGAATTTACTCGTACATGGTTATAAAAGTTTGTTCATTTATCATGCCCTATATTTCAATTGAATATATTTAAATATTTTTTAATAATTTATTGATATTTTGAACCAAATTAAGATTGAAAATTTTAAAATATTAGTGTCATATTTTCACTTGAATTGATTGTTTTTAAATAATTTTATTCATTTTTATTGAGATACTAATATACATAAAATATTCGATTTTTTAAATGATATTAATTATGTAGGATGTCTAGACAATAAGATACAATTTACTAAAATATTATTTAAGAGAAAAATACTTGCAGCTCATTCCAGATTCTCTTTAGTACCCCCTCTAATACCTGCAGCTCGTCTCAATTCTCTTTACAAACACATAATATAATCGAGTGTCTTTGGAATAATGAGGGTAGTTGGGTTGATAAAAAAGAGAACCTCGAGGCTATGGCAGTGGAATTTTTTTTTTTTTGATCAGGTAAGATTTAGGATAAGCCAAGTACCACTTGGACTAGCCTAGAGCACCCTTGAACGGGTGAGAACTGGAACAGTTCTAGAGAAATTAAAGTTTTTTGATTTCGTCACCGGTGGGTGTCGAACCGGTGACCTCGGGGTTCTTCCCCCAAGGCCTATGGCAGTGGAATTGTTAAAGAAATAACAATTCACTAATTTTAGTTTACGAAAAGAAAATAATCACAATCATTTGTTTAGGATGCTTAATAAATAAAGCAAACAAAAATGGAAGGTAAGTATCGATGACAAAATTTCCACCACCAATTAGATTTGTTGTAAATCTATATAAACTTACATGATTTCATTTGTAATATATCCCAATTCAAAAAACACAAAGGGAGAGGCTTATATTTTATAGCATTAAACAGAGATAAACTTTTTGAGAAAATTTTGAGCGCAAAATTCTTGAATGTTATTGGGGTGTGTAATGTAAACACATTTTGTATCTTTATCTTTCTAATAAAAGTTTTGTAGAAGAGTTAGACACTAACATGATCGAGTGTGTGTTTTATATTATTTTATTTTCATTCTTACCAATCTGATAAATCGGAAAATTTGCGTATTTTTCCCAACAATTGGTATCAGAGCATTTGGTTCTAAACGATTAAGAGGAAGTCAAATTTAAGTGGGAGTCATGGCTACAGATGAAGGAAAGGTGAAACTCGTGAAATTCGATGGTGCGGATTTTGGAAGATGCAAATAGAAGATTAGTTATACCAGAAAAATCTTTATCTGCCCCTACTAGGAAAGAAGCCAAATGATATGAAGGATGAAGATTGGAATCTTCTTGATCGACAGGCGCTTGGAGTCATTAAATTAACATTATCTCGTTATGTTGCCTTCAACATAGCAAAAGAAAAGACCACGACGAGTCCTATGGCAGCTCTCTAATATGTATGATAAGGCATCGACTTCAAATAGAGTTCATTTGATGAGGCGATTATTCAATTTGCGAATGGCGGAAGGTGCATCGGTGGCTCAGCATCTCAATGCACTAAATACAGTCACAATCCAATTGAATTATGTTGGAATAGAATTTGATGAGGAAGTGCATGCATTGATACTCTTGTCTTCTATTCTAGACAATTGGAATGCTATCGTTACGGTTGTGAGTAGCTCGTCAGGAAGCACTGATAACATGATTTTTCATCATATCTTAACTCATATTTCCCCCTCTTTTGTTCATAAAGGACATAATCCTTAGCTATTTTGTATGAGTTTTGTTGCTTTGTGCGGAACTTTGCCTTCTTGTTGTCTTTTGTCTTGTAGGAGCACTTTGGGAGGATAACGGAAGCGATTTGGATTTGGCTCAAGTTTGGAAAAAATTTGAAGGGCATTTAGTTAATGTTTTGGTGAAGAAAAATCAAGCTTTACGAGTCATTGGTGTCCAACAATACACCTACACTTTGTTGTCTTCATCATGGTCAAAACGTGGTGACCAACTTATTTCCCATGGATGAATGAAGAATCAAGATTTGATTTGAATGATAAGTGTCTCTATCCATTTATCTTATTTCTTGCCTTGTCTTTCATTATTTCTATGTGTGTGATCGTTGAATTGATTTCTTATGCCATGTTTTTGCCAATTATGAGTGAGTAGTTGCTTGTGTTGGGATTGGGGGTAGCCCAATGGTGATTATGTGATGTATTGGTAAAGATTTCTCTTTGGTTGAATGAGTTTTGGTATACTACTTAATTTTTGCACACCAAGTGTTTGTGAAAATGCCTAACTTGTATTTTCTCATATTTTAGATATTGAGTATGCATTGAAAGATGATATTTGACATTAGACCCAAGAATTGAGCTAGGGATTTTAGGACCACGAAAGTAGGCCTAATTTCAGAGTGGTTATTTATAATTTTCTTTGTGTTTAATGCACTTAATCGAAGATTAATTACCACGAAAGTAGGAATTAAGCTAGATTAGAGTAATTTTCCTTTGCCTTGAAAGAGGATTGAAGATATTTTAGGACAATTGACCATAGTAGACCATTGCTTGCAAACCTTAGAGATATTTTTGCTTTACATAATATAGTTCTATTGTGGTGAACCCAATCCTAGCCTCCCATCATTTAAACAACCAAAAACTCTTTTCTAGTCCTTCCTAGTTTTATATTTTGTTCTTGTGTTTGCTTTTATTATAAAAATTCCAAATTCCAATCAATTGTTTGTGGTCTAGATTACTAGTTTTGTATGACATTTGTGATCAACAAGTGCTCCCTTAGATTCAATATCTTTTATATTACTTCGATAGTACCGTGCACTCGCGGGCCTATCATGCACCAAATTAAAATTTGATGATGTTCATGATCTGGTTCTCAATGAAGAGATCCGACGGACAGGATCTAGTGAATCATCAACCTCTTCGGTATTACATACAGAGTCAAGAGGGAGAAGTCCAACCAAAAGGAATGGACATGGTAGTTCAAACTATCATGGATCTAGAGATAAGAAGTCTAAGTCAAGGAATCCCAATAATTCCTCTAGCTCAAAGACGATTGAGTGCTGGAATTGTGGCAAGATTGGGCACTTCAAGAATTAGTGCAAGAATGCGCCGAAAAAACAAGAGACAAAGGCGGAAGCAAATGTTACTGCAATCTCCGAAGAAGATGATGCATTGATTTGTTCTTTGGAGAGCAAGGAAGAGTCTTGGATGTTAGATTTTTGAGTATCATTTCATGCTACTTCGAAGAAAGAATTCTTTGAGAAATATGTCTTAGGAAACCTTGGAAATGTATACCTTGGAGATGATTAACCTTGTTCATCGTTGGTAAAGGCATAGTCAATATCAAGATGAATGGTTGTATGGGAGTTAAAGGATGTTAGACACATTCTTGACCTGAGAAAGAACTTGATATCAGTTGGGCAATTCGCCAGCGAAGGCTATAACACGAGCTTTCAAGGTGATACTTGGAAGATCTCAAAAGGTGCAATGACAATTGCTCGCGACAAAAAGAGTGGAACTCTTTACATGACAGCAGGGGCGTGTTTTTCAATTGCAATCGCAATAGGGAATGGAGATTCCAATATGTGGCACCCAAAGACTTGGCCACATGAGTGAGAAAGGGATGAAACTTATGCATTCAAGGGGAAGCTCCCAGGTCTACAGTCAGTAGAGATTGACATGTGTGAAAAATGCATACTTGGAAAGAAGAAGAGGGTGAGCTTTCAAACAAATGGTAGAACACCAAAGAAGGAAAGATTAGAGCATGTCCACTCTGATATTTGGGGACCAACAACTACTTCTCCATTGGTGGAAAACACTATTTTGTGACTTTCATTGATGATCATTCCCGGAAGGTATGGGTATACTTTCTAAAACACAAGTATGAAGTTTTTTAGGCTTTCAAAAGATGGAAGGCCATGGTTGAAAATGTGACAGGGTTGAAAGTTAAAAGGCTAAGAACCGATAACGGTGGCAAATATGTGGACAATTTATTTAAAAATTCTTGCTATGAACATGGGATCCTAATGGAGAGAACTGTGCTAGGTACACCTCAACAAAATGGTGTAGTTGAGCGTATGAACCGAACATTAACAAAAAGAGCCAGAAGTATTCGTATACAATTAGGTCTACCAAAGCAATTTTGGGCAGAAGCAATCAATACAGTTGCTTACTTGATAAATCGAGGTCCATCAGTTCCATTAGAATATCAAATACCAAAAGAGGTATAGAGTGGAAAAGAGATAAGATTATCCCATTTAAAAGTTTTCGGTTGTGTAGAATATGTGCATATTGGTGATTAAGGCAGGAATAAGCTTGATCCGAAGTCTAAGAAATGCATCTTCATTGGTTATGGAAAAGATGAGTTTGGTTATCGTATTTGGGATGACCAAAACAAGAAGGTGATTCGTAGCAGAGATGTAATTTTCAACGAAAGAGTCATATATAAAGGACATGCATAAAACTGACACCAACGACTCAGATTAGAGTGGGCTAGTATTTTCAAATGTAGATTATATTCCAAACAATCCTATGACATAACCAATCATAGCAAGTCCTCATTTAGAAGAATTTGTTGAACAACAAAGCATGCAACAGTCTGACACGATAGAACCTCCTACACCAGCTCCTTTATGAAGAAGGTCTACTCGGATTCGTGTTCCTCCCATGAGATATATGAGTTACTAGTTGTTAACTGGTGGCGGGGAACCTGAGAGCTATGATGAAGCTTGTCAGACTAGTGATTCAAGCCAGTGGGAGCTTGCAATGAAAGATGAGATGAACTCTTTGATTTCAAACCAGACATGGGAACTAGCTGCGTTACCCATAGGGAAGAAGGCACTTCACAACAAATGGGTGTATTGTATCGAGTGAAAAATGTAATATCTGTAATACTCTGTTTCGTTTTTCACTTTAAGCCGGGACCGAAATGTCTTGAATGACTCGCAATCGAGAATCCTTGAACCACAAGTATCCTCAGATTAAGATTACGGTTAAGTAGTAATTTTGATATTTACTCATTCCTTCCCCCAAGCAAAAATTTAACCTTCATCTTCTAGTAAATCATATTCGCTTTTTATCTCTAGCTAATTGGACTTAAAAGATAGAATTAAACAAAATAAAAATATATATATATAATCAAAGATCAATCCTAATTAAACCTAATCAAGCACCCATATATTAACGGAACACATCGATCGTCGAAACAGAAGCCCTCTGTTTTCGTTCGAGAACAACCGCCTTACTCTGCCTTCGTTTGGAGAAGAATCGGTCGATCAGCGTTCCAAGACGCACAGACCATCGGTGGCGGTTACCCTCGTCGCCTTTCCCGGCCGTCGACACTGGAGGTTTTCAGATCACCCCCGAGCAACAGTTGGTGTCTCATCTCGGCTGATCGCAGGCGTTCGAGACACGGTTTCGAGTAGTCGTCGCCGACCACATCGGACGCAATTTGGATCGAACCAGAGTCGCCGGTAAGTACCCAGCCCTTCAGTCGTCTTCCTCGTTAGTTAGGGGTGGTTCCTTGGGCAATATGGGGTCTCTTCAATTTGTAGGGGAGTCGTATTAGATTTAATGTTGCTTTCAGAACGTTAAGTTCCATAGATTTTTTTTGGTTACATTCTGGTTGTAAGGATGGGAATTTGGTAATTACTTTAAATTAGATAGATTAGGGGAGTTGTGGTTGGGTTAGATGTAATGTACGTGAGGGGGGACGGTGTATGTGGTTGTCAGTATCAACTTTGAGTTTACTTTCAGAGAGGGCTATTAGATAAATTAGTTTGACTATTGTAAGTTTCGATCAAGAAGTTAATTAATAAGATAAATTAGTATGACTATTGTAAGTTTCGATCAAGAAGTTAATTAATAAGATAAATTAGTATGACTATTGTAAGTTTCGATCAAGAAGTTAATTAATAAGGGTGGATGGGTGAGACGTCATTTAAGGTTAATTAAGTGGATTGTGAGAAAAAGTGATTTCGGGTGTGTAATTGCTCCATCATAAGTTTGGTCTTTTTTTTATATATGTTTAAGGCTAGTTTAGATCAATGTGTTTAGATTAACTTGTTAGTTTTGGATTGTCATCAATTAAATATGGTTGTATGTTCGAGTTAGTAAAATGTAATGTTGGTTCTTGGATCAAGTTGTTAATTTGGGTTAGATTGGGAGTTCGTGTTAGTTGGGACAAGTTCTTTTAAATTGAAGTTTGAACCTCCAACGACGTTATTCTTCATTTAGGTTCTCTCGTGTTGCTTGGTTTACTTAGTCGTTCATGACCGTGGAATTCTTCAATCAAGGTAAGTCATTTTTCGACTTGCTCGGTTCTTCTCTGCTTTGTTAGATTGCGTATCGATATTGTAGGGCGGGTTTTGGGAACTAGTCCCGAATACCGTTTAAATTGTTTTGAACTCCTTGAGTGTTGTGTGCGTAAATGGTTTTGAATGTGTTTTATCGGAAAAATATTTTGGAACGTTTTCTCTGTGTTGGTACCGTTTCCGACACGGCGCATCGTAGCTGGTGTGGAGGAAGAGTTGGCTACGTTGACCCGTGTGACTGGGAAATCGTGCCTCTTCAAACGAAAATTATTATCTGTGTGTTTTTGGCAAGTGCTCCAGTGGAGGCTTAGCCAGGGGTTAGAAGGGAGATTGTGAAGTGGAGTGAGAGGGTCTGCCTTTGCACTCGGCGCGGTGATGAGCGCCTTGGAAGTCGGATTGTGGAAAAGGGAGGAATTGCATGGTATGAAATTATGATTGTGAATGTGTATGTGGCTCTGTGTGACTGAATATAACTAATTTAGGTATTGGCCTTTAGAGTTATGATTGCGATTGCGGATTTGTATGCTGACTCTAGAAATGATTTCAAAACGTTCTGCAATTTCTGTATTCTCTCTAGCTTGGTAGATTAGAAGCTGACCCTTCGGGGAATATTTTCAGTTCCAGGTATGAACAAGGGAGCCGTGCAGGAACCGAGGCTGGATGGCGGGCCGGAGCGGTAAAGAGCGCGTGTCATAGTGGGATGGGTTTATTGTAACACCCCGTCTTTCGACGAGGCGCTACTAGGGAATAGACCTTACAAGGTACTATTATTTAGGTTGACAACTACACTGTAGGACCTTACAACTCGGGCACGACGAGAAAACATAATAAAACATCCAACCTTTATTTAATAAAACTTAGAAAACGTAATCATGCATGAATCCCCGAAAATTATAAATAATCAAATACGTCACAACGCCTACTGAAACTGAACTATCTGAACCAAAAAGATAATATCCGAAACAAAATACCAACTCCGTCTAACAAATATTAAAATCAATATTCTAACTAATGTAAATAAACTAATATAACCAATCCCACTATGACACGCGCTCTTTACCGCTCCGGCCCGCCATCTGGCCTCGGTTCCTGCAAGGTTCCCTGATTCATACCTGGAACTGAAAAATGTTCCCCGAAGGGTCAGCGTCTAATCTACCAAGCTAGAAAGAATATGGAAACTGTAGAACGTTTTGAAATCAGTTATCTAAAGTCAGCATACAAATCCACAATCGCAATCATAACTCTAGAGGCCAATACCTAAATTAGTTATATCAGTCACACAAGCCACATACGCATTCACAATCACAATCACAATCACACAACAATGCAATTCTTCCTTTGTCCACGATCCGACTTCCAAGGCGCTCATCACCGCGCCGAGTGCAGAGGCAGGCCCTCCCACTCCACTTCCCAATCTCCCTTCTAACTCCGGGCTAAGCCTCCACTGGAGCGCTTGCCAAAAACACACAGATAATAATTTTCGTTTGAAGGGGTACGATTTTCCCAGTCACACGGGTCAAAGTAGCCAACTCTTCCTCAACACCAGCTACAATGGGCCGTGTCGGAAACGGTACCAACACAGAGAAAACGTTCCAAAATAATTTCCGATAAAATATATTTAAAATCATTAACGCACACAGCACCCAAGGAGCTCAAAACATTTTAAAAGGTATTCGGGACTAGTTCCCAAAACCCGTCCTACAATATCGATACGCAATCTAACAAGGGAGAAAAGAACCGAGCAAGTCGAAAAACGACTTACCTCGAATGAAGGGTTTCTGACAAAGGCAGAAAGCTAAGTGTTTGAACCAACGGGATCTCCTAAACATAGTAAGGATAAAAATTGACATAAAATGTCGGAAGTATAGAAGAAAATACCAAGTTAAAGCCCGAACCGATTCCCACCAATTAACATTAACTAACTACTAATATAAACATGGCTAATTAAGCATGAACAAATGTTCCCAATTCCCTAATCAAACCAGCCCACCTAATTAAACAAGTTTGATATCATAATCACTTATATATAACTAGTCTTACTTCATCACTACGTAATTTCAATGCTGTTATATCCTAATTACCACTACTACACTAATTAATGAATAAAAACCAACAAATTAATACTTCACATGACTCCAAATCTCACCCTTCCTGTACGAACACAACTCGACCCATCATTCCTACCAAAACCCCCACTTGCTATCCTCTTTAAAATCAACATTCAAGGGTAAAAAGAATGAACTAAAATCCCAGCCCCTGCAATCCACAGACTCGAACAACATTTAATACTACCTGTTCCTTAAATATTAAGTGAATGAAACCCACATCGACCTAACTAGCCCCTTAACTAGACTGCGCTCAACTAGTTAATTAGTACCCCTAACATTTATTGATCCAACCAAAGAAAACTACTAGCCTAATACTCACAGTACACTTTAACAATTATATGCGTAACATTATAAAGCTATAACAATATTTAATTATCTTAGCACTTACCTACCCAATATACTCCACATAATACAGTACAGCTACGTTAATTAATCCATACACACATGTATATAGATTTACATATATATTACTCTCAAATCTCTTTCTTAACCAACAACCCGTCAATATATGTTACAATCTAGCTTACCACCTAGTTAACCCTCACTTCCCTTAACGTAGCAACCTCCTCAAAACCCAAATTCTAATTAACGTCGGACTCCACCCCGATCCGAATCCGCAACTAGACTCAACAAGAAGGACTAATATATAGCAAGGAATCTCACCAGAAGGAAAAGAAGAACGTCGATCACGGATGTCGAACACCTCGACAATGGACAAAGACGTTGAATGACCTCGCCAGAAAGAATAGAGGGGTCGGGTGCGACGACACACGGCTTTGGTGTCTCCACTTGTCGCACAACTGTATGGAACGCCTCCCTCCTCGGCAGTGACTTCACTCTTAACGATGGCAAGGCTCCAACACTAAAGGAGCACAAGGCGACGACAACAAATCTCGGTGCCAATGGTAGCTAGAATTCGATGTACATAGGGTGTGAACAGAGCGAAAGGAAGAAGAACGATGTGGCGGTGATGTCGGTTTACTGATATGGTATTAGGTGTAGTTTGGAGATCGATCAAATAAGTTAGTTAAGGATAAGTTCGGATTTCTACCAAATCTTCGAAAGATAAGTTCGGATAGACTTGAGAATTATTTAATATTGTTTAAACAATCTCATGAGAGAAAGAAAAGAAAATATATATATATATTAGAAGTAATCTTAATTAATTAATTCAATAAAAGGAAAATATAGATAAATATCTTCTTCCTTTTTAATCCACAAGTACTTTAGTTAAAACGAGGCTACGTGTAGAACAAGAAATCCCGATTCCTGACCCCGACGTATTGAACAAAACAAAACTAAGTATTACATACTACCCCACTTAAGAAAGTTTCGTCCCGAAACTTTTATAACGAAGGAAATTATATCTCGAGGTTTCACAAACCTCTCCCCCTAAAAAGGGTTCGTCCTCGAACCGGAATTTATTGATAAAGACAAACATAACCAATACTAGCCATCCAAAAAAATCGCAACACGTCAATCACATATTTAAACAGTCAAACAAGCAAATCAAAACGAACAACAGTCACCAAGCAACCATCGAATATGAAAACAACACCCTAATTACTAACCTTCCCTTCAAACGCCTCTACTAAACCCGGGTAGATCTCTGGGTAACTCTCCCTCATCCGGGATTCCGTCTCCCAAGTGGCCTCCTCGACTCCCCGTCGAGACCACTGAACCAACACCAGAGGAATCTCCTTATTCCGCAGCTTCTTCATTCGTCGATCTAAAATCTTCAACGGTTGTTCTCGGAAAGTGTGATCTGGTTCTACCACCAAATCCTCATAATTCAGTCTGTGACTAGGATCCGGAACATACTGTCTCAGTTGTGAGACGTGGAATACAGGGTGCACTCCTTCCAAAGCAGGCGGCAACGCTAGCCTGTACGCCACCTCGCCTACTCTCTCCAGAATCTCGAACGGACCGATATATCGGGGACTCAGCTTCCCTTTTACCCCGAATCTTCTTACCCCGCGGGTAGGCGATACTCTCAACCAAACATGGGCTCCGACCTCAAACTCCAACGGTCTACGCCTCTTGTCTGCATAGGACTTCTGGCGACTCTGAGCAGCTAACATTCTCTCTCTGATTAAGGCCACTTTCCCGATCGTCTCCTCAATCATCTGTGGCCTCTCTCCTACCACATCCGAGGGATCATCCCAACATAGCGGTGTCCTACACTTCCGACCATATAAAGCCTCATACGGCGCCATCTGAATCGACGAATGCCAGCTGTTATTATAGGCAAACTCCACCAAAGCCAAATGATCCGACCACTGACCTCCCCAGTCTAATACGCAGGATCTCAGCATATCCTCTAGCGTCTGAATCATCCTCTCTGTCTGACCGTCTGACTGTGGATGGTAAGCAGTCGTGAACTGCAATCTCGTCCCCAATGCCTCATGCACTTGCTGCCAATATCTGAAAGTGAAACGCCCATCTCGGTCCGACACAATCGTCTTAGGCACTCCGTGCAGCCTAACTATCTGATTAATAAACACCTCCACTAACTTGCTCACTTGCCACGTTTCTCGGATAGGCAAAAAGCGAGCAGTCTTTGTCAATCTATCCACCACTACCCAAATGGCATCATGGCCTCTGCTGAGTCTCAAACCGGTGACAAAATCCATGGAGATGTCCTCCCATTTCCACTCTGGAATAGGAAGCGACTGAAGCATTCCTCCGGGTCTCTGATGCTCTATCTTCACCTGCTGGCAGACCTGACATTTAGCGACGAATCTTGCTACATCCGGCTTCATGCCATCCCACCAATAAAATTGTCGCAAATCCTTGTACATCTTACTCGCCCCGGGGTGGATGGAGTAAGGTGTAGCATGAGCCTCCTGCAAAATCTTCCGCCTCAACTCTGCATCTCGAGGTACACAAATCCGACCGCGTAAACACAAAATACCATCTGCTCTCTCCGCAAAGTCGGGTGCCTCTCCACGGCTCAATCTCTGCCTCAAATCCTGAATCATCAGACAATCTTCCTGCTTCTGCCTTACTTCCTCAAGTAAAGACGGCCGACATTCTAGGGTTTTCAGACTACCCTGATAACGCTGAATCTGCACTTCGATGCCGTATCTCATCAGCTCCCTTTGTAACTCTGGTTGAGCCGTCAGATGAGCCAACATACTTTCCTGAGGCGTCTTTCTGCTAAGGGCATCAGCGACCACATTCGCCTTCCCTGGATGATAAAGGATCTCAAGATCGTAATCCTTCAGTAACTCAAGCCATCTCCTCTGTCGCATATTCAACTCCCTCTGAGTGAAGATGTATTTGAGGCTCTTATGATCTGTTCCTTAAATATTAAGTGAATGAAACCCACATCGACCTAACTAGCCCCTTAACTAGACTGCGCTCAACTAGTTAATTAGTACCCCTAACATTTATTGATCCAACCAAAGAAAACTACTAGCCTAATACTCACAGTACACTTTAACAATTATATGCGTAACATTATAAAGCTATAACAATATTTAATTATCTTAGCACTTACCTACCCAATATACTCCACATAATACAGTACAGCTACGTTAATTAATCCATACACACATGTATATAGATTTACATATATATTACTCTCAAATCTCTTTCTTAACCAACAACCCGTCAATATATGTTACAATCTAGCTTACCACCTAGTTAACCCTCACTTCCCTTAACGTAGCAACCTCCTCAAAACCCAAATTCTAATTAACGTCGGACTCCACCCCGATCCGAATCCGCAACTAGACTCAACAAGAAGGACTAATATATAGCAAGGAATCTCACCAGAAGGAAAAGAAGAACGTCGATCACGGATGTCGAACACCTCGACAATGGACAAAGACGTTGAATGACCTCGCCAGAAAGAATAGAGGGGTCGGGTGCGACGACACACGGCTTTGGTGTCTCCACTTGTCGCACAACTGTATGGAACGCCTCCCTCCTCGGCAGTGACTTCACTCTTAACGATGGCAAGGCTCCGACACTAAAGGAGCACAAGGCGACGACGACAAATCTCGGTGCCAATGGTAGCTAGAATTCGATGTACATAGGGTGTGAACAGAGCGAAAGGAAGAAGAACGATGTGGCGGTGATGTCGGTTTACTGATATGGTATTAGGTGTAGTTTGGAGATCGATCAAATAAGTTAGTTAAGGATAAGTTCGGATTTCTACCAAATCTTCGAAAGATAAGTTCGGATAGACTTGAGAATTATTTAATATTGTTTAAACAATCTCATGAGAGAAAGAAAAGAAAATATATATATATATTAGAAGTAATCTTAATTAATTAATTCAATAAAAGGAAAATATAGATAAATATCTTCTTCCTTTTTAATCCACAAGTACTTTAGTTAAAACGAGGCTACGTGTAGAACAAGAAATCCCGATTCCTGACCCCGACGTATTGAACAAAACAAAACTAAGTATTACATTTATCTTTATGTTAGTTTAATTATGTCTATTTCAGGATGTTATGTTTACTATTATGTTGGAGTTGGTATATGATTTGATTTCGGTTTTCATTAAATGATTTATTGTTGGAAAAGAATTGTCGGATTCAGGATTTTATATCTAGGTTTTCGGGAATTCATGCATGACTACGTTTTCTAAGTTTTATTAAACAAAAGGTTGGATGTTTTTATTATGTTTTTCTCGTCGTGCCCGCGTTGCAAGATCCTAAAGTGTAGTTGTCAACCTTATTTAATAGTACCTTGTAAGGTCTATTTCTTTGTAGCGCCTCGTCGGAAGTCGGGGTGTTACAAAAAATGAGCATGATGGCTCTAAGAGATACAAAGCTCGACTAATGGTCAAAGGATTTCAGTAGAAAGGAGTTGATTAAATTAAGATTATTTTCTCCTATTGTGAAGCTCAATACTATTAGATTAGTGTTGAGTATTGTTGTCATTGAAGGTCTTCATCTTGAACAGTTGGATGTGAAAATTACATTTCTTCACAGAGATTTGGATGAGGAGATATATATATGTACCAACCTGAAGGTTTCAGAGAAAAGGGAAAAGAAAACATGGTGTGTAGACTTAAGAAGAGCTTGAATGGGCTAAAGCAAGCCCCTAGACAATGGTATAAAAAGTTTGATGGTTTCATGCACAAGGAAGGGTTCCATAAGTGTAATGTCGACCATTGTTGTTACTTCAAAAGATATAGATCTAACTATATCAACTTACTACTATATGTCGATGATATGCTAGTAGCTGGTTCAAATATGGATGATATTAGAATGTTGAAGCAGAAGTTGTCAAATGAGTTTGACATGAAGGACTTGGGTCCAGCAAAGAAGATTCTTGGAATGCAAATCACATGAGATAAGCAAAAGGGGACTTTGTAGTTACCTCTATCAGAGTATATCAAACGTGTTTTTGCAAAGGTTCAACATGGATAATGCCAAGCTAGTTCATACACCTTTGGCAGCTCATTTTCGTTATCCAAAGATCAACGCCTATGTAATATTCGGGATTTTGGGTTCGTTTTCCTTCTTGATCGGAAAAAAAAAACGAGTTTCTTGGATTACAAGCAATCGAGTTTCTTGACCCGTAAACAACCCGATTTTATTAATCTGTTTGGACAAATCCCGAAGTATATAAATATTCTTATCCAAAAGCCCTATTTCTTTTGATTATATACATATATATAGTTTCGTTACTTTAAAACAAAAATCCTATCTAATTTAATTAGAGTAAAATAATATTCTTTGGATTTTGTCCACCGATCAAATCTTTTCTAGGTAGATTGTTAAACCGATCATAAGTGATCTACGGATATTCCTATCTTTAACAAAAAAAATCTTATCTTTAACAATATTTTATCCTTAATCCGTTTTGTTATCACGTACTTAAACCCGAGCCCTCATGTGAATCGCCTCCTTCCCCAAGCAAGTCGCCATCCTGATATCCAACTGAATGCTCTTCCTTGGTCCCGATCGATCTCGACTTCCCTGCAAAGATTTTCTCTGTTTTACTTCTCTGACGGCGGGTACGTCGTCCACGGAAACCGGACCTCCATATCCGGTAAGTATTCATGTTCTTCTTCTCAGTTTAGTTTTGGGGTGGGGTTTTGATCATGTTGCCTTAGAAATCGTTCCTTATACATAGTTTTTTTTAATCGATCGTATGTGCTTGTTTTTGTATGATCGTTTCTTTATAGAAGTGATCAATCTTATATGGGTTTATTTAATGAACTGGGTAATTTAGTTAGTGCTTATTATTACCCAAGTAAGGCTATATATTTATAAGTATTTAGGCTGTGAAATATTGTTTAATTAAGTGTTGTAGAGGAGTCTTCTCTAGCAGTACCAATTTTGTTGTTAGAGACGTGGGTTGGTCAGAGAGAAAGCTTATGCATATACTAATGGACGACATACACCGTGGGAATTAATTAGAGTTAATGTAAGAGATTGGTATTAATCTAATTGGTCCAACTTATGAAGTGTTAGTTGGTTAATATAGGTTTATTGGATTAGTTATGGGTGATCATAGTATCGTTATTCTTAACTAAAGCTTTGATGATCATGTGAGTTGACAAATGAAAATTGGTGATCTCCTGAGTTGCATTGAAGGTGTATATATATTATATTATGTGTGTATATTTATGTTTGTGGGAGTTTTCACGTATATACAAGTCTTATTGAAATTATAGTTGGTGGAGTTTGAGTTTTATTTTGGGGATTAAGAGTTTCTGGGTATTAAAATGTGGTTAAAAATCGTAATATTATAGCATTCATTCGTCTTTTATCTAGGGGTTCACATCGTTCAGTTTCTTTATTATCTATCATTCATTTCTGGAGCTGCGTTATTAAGGTAAGTCGTTTTCGACTTGCTCGGTTTTTATTATGCCTTGTTCGATTTTATGTCGCGCTTGTAGGATTGGTTTTGAGAACTAGTCCCGAAAATCTTTTTGAACTGTTTGGAATTGCTTGTGATGATGTGTGAAAAGTTGGTTTAAATGTGTTTTATCGTCCAAAGTTTTTCGAACGTTTTCTCTGTGATTGGTATCGTTTCCGGCACGGGCATCGTAGCTGTGGACAGGAAAGGTTGCCTATGTATGGTCCGTGTGACAGAGAAACTGTGCCCCTTCAAAAGAAAATGCTATCTATGTGTTTTGGCAAGTGCTCCAGTGGAGGCTTAGCCGGGGTTAGAGGAAGGAAGTGATGTGATCGAGGAGTGGGAGGGCCTGCCTCTGCACTGCGGATTGGAATACGAGATGGAGAATGAGTTTTGTTGCTTTAATTGTTCGATTCTGTGTATGTGTGTTTGGCTTATGTGTGACTAACCGTCTAATTTAGGTATTGGCCTTTATAGCTATGGTTGCAATTGTGGATTCTGGTTACTGACTTTAGAAATTTTTTTTTAAACGTCTTATAATTTCCGAATATTATCTAGCTTGGTAGATTAGTACCCTTCGGGGATTATTTTTCCAGTTATAGGTATGTTACAGGAAACCGTGCAGGAGCCTTGGCCGGATGGTAGAGTGGATTGTTGACGCACGTGTCATTAGTTGGTTTTTTTTTTCGGTGTACTTCGGGAGAATTTATATTATTATTAGTTCTGTTGCATTATTTTTAATTGTAATTTTAAGTGTTGTTTGGAATGTTTCGAGGAAAATTCGGGAAGCGTTACTTGGTAATTTTGTTTATGCATTCGGGCATTCAAAAATGTTTTATATTTAGTTTTATAAATCTGAAAGTTGGATGTTTTACTTGTTTTCTCGTCGTGCCCGCGCTGTAAGATCATAAAGTGTTGTTGTCAACCCACCTAAGTAGTACCTAGTAAGGTCTACTACCACGTAGCGCCCTGTGGAAAGACGAGGTGTTACATAACGCCCTCAGATGGAGGAAGCTAGAGCGCTCAATGCTAAGGTTCCCTATGCCTCATCCATTGGGATTTTGATGTATGCGATGGTCTGTACAAGACCAGATATTGGACATGCAGTGGGAGTCGTTAGCAGGTTTATGTCAAATCTAGGGAAAGGTCACTAGGAAGTAGTGAAATGGATCTTGAGGTATCTACAAGGCACTACAGAGAAGTGTTTATACTTTGGGAAGGGAGAAGTAAAAGTGCAAGGCTATGTAGAGGCAGACTTTGGAGGTGAAGTTGATCACCGGAAAAGTACCACCGGATATGTATCCACTATCGGAAATACAAATGTGAGTTGGATGTCGCAACTACAGAAGATTGTAGCTCTATCCACTATAGAGGCAGAGTATGTAGCAGTTACTGAAGCTAGTAAAGAGATGATATGGCTTCAAGGTTTGTTAACTGAGCTCGGATTCAAGCAAGAAAATAATGTGTTGTACAGTGATAGTCAAAGTGCAATACACTTTGAAAATAATTCAGCATTTCATTCCAGAACTAAGCATATTGGACTTCGATATCATTTTATCAGATCATTGTTAGAAGATGAAGTTTTGAAGTTAGAGAAGATCCAAGGAAGCAAGAATCCTGCTGATATGTTGACAAAAACAATAACAGTGGATAAATTGAAGTTGTGCTCAACTTCTGTTGGCATGCTAGAGAATTGAAACAAGAAAGCTTTAGTGCATAGAGTAAGGTGTGAAGACCAATTGAAATCAGTCTTCAAGTGGGAGATTGTTAAAGAAATAGTAATTCTCTATTTTTAGTTTACGGAAAGAAAATAATCACTATCATTTGTTTAGGATGCTTAATAAATAAAGCAAACAAAAATGGGAGGTAAGTATCGATGACAAAATTTCCACCACCAATTATGTAACACCCCGACTTCCGACGAGGCGCTACTAAGAAATAGACCTTACAAGGTACTATTAATTAGGTTGACAACTACACTGTAGGACCTTACAACGCGGGCACGACGAGAAAAACATAATAAAACATCCAACCTTATTTAATAAAACTTAGAAAACGTAATCATGCATGAATCCCCGAAAACCTAAACAAAAATATCCTGAATCCGATAATTCATTACCAACAATAAAATCATCTAATGAAGACAGCAATCAAGACATAAGAATAACTCCAACATACTACTAAAAATAATACCCTAAAAATAAACATAAATAAACTATCGTAAAAGTAAACCCATCCCACTATGACACGCGCTCTTTACCGCTCCGGCCCGCCATCTGGCCTCGGTTCCTGCACGGCTCCTTGATTCATACCTGAAACTGAAGAATATTCCCCGAAGGGTCAGCGTCTAATCTACCAAGCTAGAGAGAATACTGAAATTGTAGAACGCTTTGAAATCATTTCTAGAGTCAGCACACAAATCCACAATCACAATCATAACTCTAAAGGTCAATACCTAAATTAGTTATATCAGTCACACAAAGTCACATACGCATTCACAATCATAATCTCCTACCATGCAATTTCTCCTTTTTCCATAATCCGATTTCCAAGGCGCTCATCACCGCGCCGAGTGCAGAGGCAGACCCTCTCACTCCACTTCACAATCTCCCTTCTAACCCCTGGCTAAGCCTCCACTGGAGCACTTGCCCAAAAACACACAGATAATAATTTTTGTTTTGAAGGGGCACGATTTCCTAGTCACACGGGTCAACGTAGCCAACTCTTCCTCAACACCAACTACGATGGGCCGTGTCGGAAACGGTACCAACACAGAGAAAACATTCCAACATATTTTTCCGATAAAACACATTCAAAACCATTTACGCACACAACAACTCAAGGAATTCAAAACAATTTAAAAGGTATTCGGGACTAGTTCCCAAAACCCGCCCTACAATAACGATATGCAATCTAACAAGGCAGAGAAGAACCGAGCAAGTCGAAAAACGACTTACCTCGAAACTAGGGATCCTTTGAAGTAGACAAAAGTTAAGACCTCGAGCAGAAACGGTTCCCTAAAGAATTATAAAGTGAGAGGTTAGATTCAGTTCGAGCCGAACCAAACTAACCCAATTAAGGAGTCACCTTTATTTCCCTTAAGCAACCGAACTTTTATAAAGAGAACTAGTGTACCTGCCCGTGCCTAAGGCACGGGATCAGACAGAAATTTTATAAATTCATAAGAAAAACTTGTATAATGATCAAAACACATATAAATGGCAATAGAAAATAACCATTTTTTTTGACAAAAAAAATATAACCATTAGTTAACAAAAAAACTTACATAAGTATAATAAATACAATAGTAAATATAATAGTAAAATCCTAATCCGAAACAGACAAATTCAAACAATACTTATAAATAGTAAATATAATAGTAAAATTCTAATCCAAAACAGACAAATTCATACAATAACTTAACTCCAAATTAGATTGCATTTAACGGCCATGTATACAGAGAGACAAAAAGACTGGTAAAAACAACATAAAGCCCATTGGTTCCATAACCCAAATCCCTCTTAAAATATAAACACGTATTTGAAATTGGTTCAAACAACAGACTCTTTTCAATTGTACAATCAATTTCTCCGATCCAATCATTCTCATGATCCATCCCATGAGATAGAAATCGATCAGATAGAGTGCTCATTAACCTGGACTCAGAATTTGGGGGTAAAAAGGTGCTTAAACTGGCTGCCCATCTATAATGGCTACTCATGCCGACCATGTCAATGTATGAAAAACGCATTCCCATCCCGATGGAATGTCATCTAAGAAGAATTCCTCACCTATGCTAGGAGAAATACGGGCAATGTAATGCGCGACCGTATTCCCATCCGACTTACATAGGATAAAGAAGAAGATCTAAAAAATGACAAAAGGGTGTGTACATCACAAAACAAAGAACCAATATAAGCTAAGTTTAGGACGTTGTTATTAGCACCAAGTACAACCTGAAGAGCATCTATTTCAGCTTGGATGCAATCAATTTGCAATCGTTTGGAAGTGCAGAGGCCAAAAAGAAGAGCTCGTGTTTCAGCAATTTGAACAGAACAGGAGACTTGTAGACGTCGCACACCTGCTGCAACTATGAACCCATAAGAGTCTTATTAAATACCAAGCCCAACTTCTTCGTCCGATGTCTGCAACTATGAACCCATAAGAGTCTTATATATTACAAAAATAAGCCCAACTTCTTCGTCCGAAAGCATCGTAATTGAGCTTAAAGTTAGGAGAGTTAGGAAGTTGCCAATATCTTTGGTCTGATCGTGAAGGTGCTGAAGAGGAAGTTGGAATAGCAGCTTGTTGTACCCGATTTTCTGTCACAAAGTGTAAAATCCAATTTGAATAGAAGCAAGGTGATCAACCCTTCCTTGGAAAACCCAATGATTATGTGCAGTCAATGAAATCCAAGACCACAACAAAAAATTTGACAAATCAACAATACCATTTTCATTGAGTACTGCAAAGGCCAGATCACGTGGAAGAGTCGATGGTTGCAATAGCAAAGTATTTTGAAAAAGTTGCAGCAAGGAAATACTTTGCTGTTGCAACCATTGACTCTTCCACGTGATCTGGCCTTTGCAGTACTCAATGAAAATGGTATTGTTGGTTTGTCAAATTTTTATCATCGGAAATACTTCAAAGCTACACCCCCAAATATACAGCACCAATCATAAAACCAATAACAGTTCAAAAAAAGAAAAAAAATATATACTTCAAAGCTACACCCCCAAATATTTGTCATGTATGGAAAATATATCCCTATTTTTTAATAAGGGAAATAAATGGGCTATCTTGAATGATCTAGCATGTAATCAGTTGAGGGCTATCTTGAATGTAATATAGAAAATCCTCTTTACTCTCTATCTCTCTATCCCTATCCTCGGGTCATTTCAATATTCTCCAATAAGAGAAAACTTTGTGCGATCATTATCCATTATAGGGACATTATAGTTGATAAGCATGTTTCAACAAACAAACTCACAGACAAGGATGTCAAGAGAAGCTAAAAGGTACCCATAACCTTGAAATGGAGAGAGAGAAAAAATTAGGATAATTTCTTCCAAAAGGCCCAAGAAGACAGAAGATCATGCTTCCTTATGGATCATAAATCTTGTGTGCAGAAAGCCATAAAAAGAAATTGTAGTGGATCCATTCATACACAACACTTAAGTTTTAAACAAATGACATACTACATGAGAATATGCTCTCTTAACCTTTTGACAGTGCTCAAATGTCAACTAATTGGTCTAAAAAAAGCATTTTGATATATAATCAAAATATAAGAAAAGTTAGGTTTGCTACCTATATGAAATGATTTGAAGCAATGACTACAATGCAGTAGGTCTCCGCCTTTATTACATGTATTGCAATGGCTGTCATGCATCTGAACATCTTCACCTCGTCCCCCAAGTCGGTTTGCAGAGTTATCAAATCTCTCTCTGTTTGAAACACCTCGAATGTAGGAATATCTGCCAAGAAAGACATGTCAAAAGCCTCAAAATATTTTGTTCTACTTTTTCAGATTAAATTAGAGTTTACTTCCAATCACGAAAGATTCTTTCCAATATACAGTATCTAGATTTTGTTCTGCATTTTGCAAGAGTTCAACATATGACTAATACTAGAATATAATTAATCAGGAAATCTTTCATGCATGTAAGTTCCAACCTACCTGTTTTCTAAGTTTACACTAGAATCATCTGAAACTAATGAGTCAATATAGGTTTTCGCCTTGGATCAGTTTCTAGTTTCTACCACCTCAGAAAGTTGACGCTGTGGAAGATGCTTTTCCAGCATCACAGCGTCACTAAATTCTACTACATGAGGAAAAAATTCCCTCTTTGCACTGATCTACAAGGCAAAAGTAGCATAATCAATATAAAGATTAGAGAGAGAGAACTATAAATTATACTCAGAATGATGAAAACATTAAACCTGTTCTTTGGTCATCCTCTTAAATCCGAGTTTTAGCCATAGTCCCTCAGCAGCTTCAGTAGCAGGAAGAACAATACTCTTTACAGTATGAGACCGACAAATTCCACAGATTATGTCGAATAATGCATGGAAGTAACCCTATGCAAAAATTTCATTTGAATTAGTATTATTAGCCATAGAAAATTAGACTTTGAAGAGAAAAAATCAACGGGTAATTTAGCTCACTTTTCCCCTGTAATCAGAATCAGTTGTAATTAGAGGCATTTCAGCAAGCTCTTATCGGCTTCATTCAGATAAGAGTAACTGAAAGGTGTGCAATTTTGTGTTTTCAAAAGGGAAATATAACCCTAAGGCCTCCAAAATAACTGCCCTAGCCGTCTTCCAACCTGTATCCAGAAGCACGAAAAGTTGCTCTTGTTGTTCGAACCTAGATCCAAAAGCACAACGGGCTTCGCAAAGGAAGGCTCTACTCAAAGCTTCTCACGCCGGAAGGCAGAAATTGGTCGATGGAAAAATTAAACGCAAAAGAGTTCCATGTACCAATTGACAAATGAAACCAAAATCGAAATTGTAAGACAAATTGAATGAAGAAATCTAAAACAACAAACTAAACCTTTGAAATCAACGCAAACTCAGAAGAATCGTCGTTTGTTGGTAGCCCTAGCCTATTTGAACCCAATTCCAAACCCAACAGCTTGATTTCGGCAACGATCCAACCAAATCTGGTGAGGACCCACCTGTATTCGACTCACAAAAATATAGATAACTGAGGGGGAGCCATTATCTTGATTCCGACAATGACCCAACCAAATCAGACGATGACCCAATCACAGTGGACTCAAACATTTGTGCGAAGGGGGGAGAGAAATGGAGAAAAACTATCTTGCAGGGAGAAATAAATGGAGAAGAGAAGATCGTGTCAATGGAAATTGAGTAATTTTAGCCATTTAGGGATTTAATGAATAAACGGCTGAAACTAAAAATAAAACTGTAAAAGGAGAAAGAAAAAAAAAGCAAAATTATTTTGGCAGAAATAAAGAGGACACGTGGCAGAAGCAGTAGCCTTGAAGCCTTACTGCTTTAATTAGTTAGTAAGATTGTTAATTAATATACTAAATTCAAGCTACTTAATATTAACTTATTAATATACTAAATCCTATCCCACCAAACCCAAACACGTACTCACTCCTCTCCCCGAATCCAACAAGATCAGCCCAGCTACATAAGAAGAAGGCTGAAACATAAATTAAGCTACTAGCTAAACCAATTGAAATAAATTGTCTATCACGAAAGATTGCAATGCCAAACCCTTCTTAGATTTTCAACGTGGGACTAATTAAATACGAATCAAACCATACTAGATAGACTATTAAAAACAACACTCTATTGACAAAAGGCTACTGAACCTAGATAATAACAATTCCACCAACGAAACCTGGTATCTAAGATCATCACCCAACCACTCTACTAACTTATAGTTAATTATTTGTCTTAACTCTCCATATGATTAAGACTTCACCTAAATAATTCTTTCTTTTGAAACTAAGGAGCACTAATTTATTATTCTACTTATTAATCTAACTAGCTACTCCTGCTGACTACGTAAAACAAACGAACAATTTGGAATCCAAGTCAGCCCATCCATAAAGACATGACAAAACCGAACGTCCCCTTCCCTTCCCCGTCAAAGCCAAGTACCCTCTCGATTCACCGACAGGACCGAAAGAGAAGAAGAATAAAAACAAGGCGGCGGCTTACCCCGGCTCCACCGCGGATGAACAGCAACGCGGACACCCACAAGCTCGTCGATGAGCGTCGGTCGGTTCGAAACGAGGCATCGCACGAAGTTGCGTCGAAGAGAGACTGGTTCCCAGCGATTGCGCGGTCTCGTGATCAGCGGCGTGACCTACTGGTGGTTTTTGTGCTCCGACAGGTTGTAACCCGAAAGGCCTTAGAACGACTAGAACCGATGATAGTAGTGGCGGAGAAGAAAAAGCTAACTTTTGGCTCCCCAGACGACGGACAGGGAGTTTGGATTTGGTTGACTCTCTCGGTTGAAGATTTGGAGGAGGCGAAGATCGGGATGAACGGTTTTAAAGGATGAAAGATTGGATTTATGATATAAGATCGGGTTTTACTGAATGAGATAAGATTGGGTGGTTAGACTAGAATTCCGTTGAATTTGGTTAACTAAGGTTAAATTAAAAGAATTTACTTAATTGATTTAAAGATATGATCGCAGGAGTTGGGACAATAAATAAATTAATTAGTTAACTAATTAGGTAGAAAGAGTAATTGTATAAAGAATTCTAAGGAATATTTCTAACGGTTTTAATTATACCGGTGTCACTTGCGGCTAAGAACTCCGTTGTTTGTAAATTAAGAAACTCGTTTTTCTGACCCAAAAAGGAAAACCGACACCAGAGTATTACAAATTACCCTCCTTAAGAAAATTTCGTCCCGAAACTTAGGAATGAACGAAACTAAAGTAACCGAGGAATAATTAAGAGATTTCTAGACCTATTGTCAGGTTCTACAAATTATATTTCTCGTAAACCTTTATAAACTTACAGGATTTCGTTTGTAATATATCCTAATTCAAAAAACACAAAGAGAGAGGCTTATAGTTTATAGCGTTAAACAGAGATAATCAGAGAATTTTGATTCAAAAATTCTTGAGTGTTATTGGTGTGTGTATTGTAAACACATTTGTATCTTTATCTTTATAATAAAAGTTTTGTAGAATAGTTAGAGACAAACACGATCGTGTGTGTGTTTTATATTATCTATTTTCATTCTCACCAATCTGATAAATTAGAAAAGTTGTGTATTTTTCCCAACAAGAATTTTACCGGGTTTTTTGCACGACGAAGGCTGGTGGTATTTTTTGTTCCCCGAATTGGTTGTTCGTTTCCCATGCGTTAATCCTGAATGGTACATCAAGCTTACGGGGGCAGTTTCAGTTGATGAGGTTTGGAGGGCAGTGAAAGACATGGGGGCGTTCAAGTCTCCGAGGTTGGATGGTTTTCAGTCAGGTTTCTTTCAGAATTGTTGTGCAATTATGAACAACTGATTTTGTGAGGGATTTCTTCAGGTCGACTGAACTGTCAAAGGAGTGAATGACACACTTATTTTTCTATTGGATAAGAATGACAAGTCGGAATCTCTTAGTCAATTCCGCCCCATCAGTTTGTGTATTGTGATTTATAAGGTTGTTACAAAAGTTCTGGCTAACAGGTTACAACCTATTTTAGCTGATATGATCGATCCTAATCATGGTAGCTTCCGACCGTGATGCATGATAATGGACAATATCGTTGTTGTTCATGATGTGGTTCATTCAATGAGGAGGAAGAGAGTATTTAAGGGTTGGATGATTTTGAAGCTCAATCTTGAAAAGACATATGATCGCCTTAGATGGAATTTTATTGAGGCTACTCTTGTTGATGTTGGCTTCCCGGAACAATGGATTAGATGGATCGTTTCTTGTGTTTCTTCGACTAGAATGCAATTTCTTTGGAATAGTGACGTCTTGACTCAATTTTCAACGTCTAGGGGGTCCTCCAAGGGGGTCCTATTTCTCCCTACTCGTTCCTGATTTGTATTGAGAGACTCAACCACATCATTAGAGATTCGATTGAAAAGGGGGAGTGGAAACCGATTAATTTGACTAGAAGCGGGTCATATCTCTCTCATATGTTCTTTGCAAATGAAATCATGCTTTTTGCGGAGGCGTCATTGGATCAGATCAGTGTGATTAAGAGATGTCTTGACATCTTTTGATCTGTTTCAGGTCCGCATGCAAAAGTCGACTATTTTTGTGTCTTTGAATGTTCATGTTAGAGTGGTGGCTAGGCGTTTGGCGGAAGCGAGCGGTTTTAAGGTGACTAAGGACTTGAGAAATTACCTTGGGCTTCCTATTCTTCATAAAAAAGTTAACAAGGACATGTTTTCAGACCTTTTTGATAAATTTAACTCACATCTTGCGGGTTGGAAGGATAGGACGTTGAGTTTTGTTGGTCGTACTACTTTGGTGAAATTAGTTCTTAGGTCCATGTCGGTATATTCCATGTCTGCTCTCCTCCTCCATAATATTGTTTTGCAAGAGTATTGATAAAATTAACAGGATGTTCTTTTGGGGAGTAGTGTGGAGTGGAAGTGAATGCATAAGGTGACATGGGATGAGGTCACTAGACCTAAACGTCATGGGGGGCTCGAAATTAGGTCGATGAGGGATATGAACCTTGCCCTAGTTGGTAAGCTCGGTTGGCACTTTGTCATGGAGGGCGACAGAATTTGGACCTCGGTTTTAAAAAAATAAATATGTGGATTGTGCTTTAGGGCGATCCGTGGTGAGTTCGTATTTGTGGAAGGGTATTCAGGCTGGTTTGTCGGAGGTTGCTGGGAAGGGTACTAAATGGATTGTGAGGAACGACTTAACTACTCGTTTTTGGAGTGATATTTGGTTGTTGGACAACCCTCTGTTGGAATTTTCTATTGGGATTGTTGAGGAGGCTCACGTTAATGCTCGGGTTTGTGAGTTTTGGATGGAAGACGTGGGATGGAACTGGGGGTTGGTTCTTCATCTCTTTCCCACGAGGTTTCTGTTGCATATTGCGGCCATTGCTTTTTAACCAACAGTGGAGTGCGAGGAAGATGAAATATGTTAAGAGGTTTTCTAAGGACGGGAATTACTCTGTCTCGACCGTTTTTTATTTACTCCAAGGCAATGTGCATAGATCAGAGGTTGATGACGACTTCTACCGTAAGGTTTGGAAGATTCAAGTTTCGGAACGGGTCCGTTGTTTTGTTTGGCTCGCTAGCAAAGAAGGGGGACTCTCCAATGTGGAACGGAGGAGGCGCCATGTGCCCAAACGATGATGGGGTCATGGAGTCCTACGAACATTTATTTCGAGACTGTAATCAAGTTAGTAGTTTTTGGATTCATTTGAAAGCTACTAAGGTGTTGCCCTTTTTTCCAAATGTCGTTCGCGAAATGAATCCGTAGCAACATCATGACGATGAGGAGAATCAAGAAGGTTCATTGTTGCACAATCTTAGCTACAACCATCTGGTGGGTGTGGCGTTGGAGGTGTGAGAGAGGACCAGATTATTACAAACAACGCCGATTTTATCCTTCAAAAAGCTAGGGAGTGTGTTTTGGCCATAGGTAAGTCCCCTTGTATTATCTCTAGTTCGTTCAAGATAGTGCAAGAGGCCTCGTGGTCAGTCTTGGAAGAGGGGTGGATTAAAATTAACATAGACGGAACGGTTAAAGATGGAGGTGTATCGGTTGCTGGCGGCGTTTTGAGAGATCATTATGGTCAATGGATTGTTTTTGCGCACAATATTGGCGCTTGCTCGGTTCCCATGGCGAAGTTGTGTGGAGTACTTGATGGTCTGAAGATTGCTTAGGAGAGAGGCTTTCAGAAGGTTACCCTAGAGATCGACTCGCGGGTTGTTATTGGTCTACTTAACTCTCGGATGGGTAAGAGCCACTCGTTATATGGCCTAGTATACCAATGCCAAGACTTTCTTTGTAGAGATTAGGTTGTCCGATTCCGTCATGTGTATCGAGAGGCTAATTCAGTTGTGGATTACCTCGCATCATTTGCCTTTTCTTATCCTTTATGTTTGCAGGTATTGTTTGCCCCGCCTGAGGGGATTAATTTATTGCTCTTTGATGATGTTAGGGGTGGTGGATTAATTTATTGCTCTTGGCCGAGTCTACGTAGATAAAGCCTTTAGAAATTTCTTTGCTCATGGAATTCAATACGTGTCGTCATCTTAACTATGCCACGTAGATGTTTTAATTTTTCCAATTATCTCTTTGCCCTTTGTTTATTTAAGTATTCACAATATTTATATTTTAATAAGATTCCTTATATTACTAATATCATCAATATACTGTAATAGTTAAAACGATGACACTTACGATAAAGACATTCGACTTTAGTTTTAATATATTGATGATTAAGTAACGAAGACTAAGCAAATTTATACTTTTTTTTAATTTGTCATAAAAATTCTAAAACGCCAATAATTATTAACGAAGTGAGTACATACATAGTTGAAATGAAATAAAATAGAAATGTTTGACGTAAAGAAATAAACCTTAATCTTATTTATATATAAACTAGCAAAAGTGAAGATTGACATAGAAAAAATGCAAAAAAATAATCTAAAAAAGTCTTTATTCTTCCATGTTTTTCTTTTTTTGGTGCGGCTTCCATGTTTGTCTTATCCTTGGATTTTTTTAATAAGTTATTGCAACAGCAACAACCATGGCAAGACCTAGGTTACCAGCAAAAACAAGGTTAGCCTAAATCAACATCTATTAAATGGTGATCTTAAAAATACAACAACAAACCAAACCTAGGGATAACAAATTTTGAGGTTTAAAATCTTCAAATCCTCAAATCTGAATCCAGTTGCGGAGAATCGAGAAGCCCACCACCACAATGAGAAGAACGAACCCAATCTGAGAAACCCAAATCCAAGGCATCCAAAGCAAGCATCAAACCAGGACAAGCAAGATTTCAAAGGAATGGTAGATGGAAAGGTCAAATCGGCTTTGAAACCGATTAAAGATATAAGAGCTAGAAGCAGAACTAGATCCACAAAGCAGATCTATTATGCGAACAAACCCTAAAGTTTCATTGAGAAGGAAATGATAAATTCGACAAGCTAGCTCAATCAAAATTGAAGAAGAGCAACAATGATCAAAGAACATAGACAAAGAAGAGGATACCATAGAAAGGCCAAGAAAATAAGAGTAGAAGTAGAATGACCAAAAGAAACAAGCTCCAAAGGAATAATAGGACCGGCTCCCAAAAGGGAGCGTTTTAGGGCCGGCCTATTGATATGTTGTAAGCCCTTAAGAGTATCCTTGGAAATTTGTTGATATGTCAGTGCGTTACACACTCGAACTGCACCAAATTGAGTAGGATTGTCCGATTGTAGGAATGAAGAGAGGTTGCTGACAAAAACAAGTGGGATTGTGGGAAATGTATGTAGTTTGGAAATGAACATATGAGGATAACAAAGCAACCTGTTCGGATAATTTTATGGACCGACTCGTCCGGTCCGTTTTAAACATATAATGGGCTCTAATGTTTGGGCTTCGAAAATACTATCAGCCTCAAATCCAAAAAAAAAAGTTTTCATAAACAGAAAAGGTTTGGAAATGTCATATTGTCATATATTTGACTCAACCTAAGAAGTTAAAGCTAAATCAAAATCTAACCTTAATTTAAATGCAAGCCCACAGTGGATATTCACAAAAATATTTAAGAGTATGATTACATCAAAAACTCTGCTCCAGTCTCCTTTTACAAAATACAACTACAGAGCAACACTTGAAGGATAACATTCTCCAGCCCCAAAGAATGAATATGGTACCACCAGAAAATTACATCAAAAGAAAGAACACCAAATTTACAAAGTACATAAAACCAAAAAGTCTCTCACAGCAACCCTTTTTGCCAAATGAGAGCCCATTTACAAATACCCAACACAAACCCTTTCTCAAAACCTTTTACAGCAAACAACATTGTAAGAAATAAAAACTTCTATATATTGCTGATAAATTTCCAATTTGCAAATACCTGGCTGAGAACTTGATTCTCCGATTGCCGCGGTGAAAATAGATCAGAAAAGAAAACCCAGAAAAGCTTTATGATTAAACTACAACAGATTCACCTGTTAACCCATCTTCAAGCTTCAGTGAGCCATCTTTCATCAGACTAAGGCTCAGGCTCTTAAATCTCTCTCTTGAGTATTGCCTAGAAGCCTTTCTCCAATCGGTTCCGGTCTTCATCATAGCCACAAATTCCTCATAGCTTATTCTACCGTCTTTATCTGTGTCTACTTCTCGCATGATCTCATTTAGTACATCGGCTTCAGTTTCGCCAGATTCATCCACCAATGCATCTCTTAGCTCATCCAGTTCAATGTAACCACTTCCATCTTTGTCAAAGAACACAAACGCTCGGTGAAAGTGCTCGTCGTTTTCCATCTTCTGCAAATGGATTGTCACTGCTACAAACTCTCCATAGTCTAGATAACCATTTCCATCAACATCAGCCTAAACAAAAGCCAAGATGGATTTTAGCAAAAATTAATATTTATTAAACTATTACTTGTTATGACAGGAGTCTGTTTAGTAGAAAACTTCTATTTTAAAAAATATGGTAGTTGGAAGAGTTAACCTAACATGATGACAAATAGCTAGTGAACTGCTGTTTTTAGCTGACATAAGCAATGATTATCCTATATTATGGTTAGGTTTGCCAAGTGGGTTTGATCAAGTTTCTTAAACTTGAAGCTAAACTTACCACTTCCATCAGCAACTTTATCTCTGGTTCTGCCAACTGTGAACCAACCTTGCGAAGTCCGGTTCTCAGCTCCTCGTATCTTACTTTACCATCACGGTCAGTATCCATAAGAGAGAACATGTCCCTAATAATCTCCACCTCTTCTACTGATAGATGTTCAGCTATGACCTAGATATCAAATTCAACAAATTAAGAGTTCATAAGTATTTGTGAAAATGACCATGATTTTATCAAATTTCGGCAGATTAAGAGTTCATAGTTCGGTAACTAAGGAACTTACCCGCATAGCTCTCTTCTTGAATTTATTCATGACAGCAAATTGTTTTAGTCGTGCCCGAACAATGTCACCCAATGGGACATTTGGAGCTTTCTTTGCATTCTGTATCCATGGATGCTCTGTAACCAAGTCATAGAGTACAAATTCAGGCAACAGTTACTGAAATAATATCACACAATGTTATCTGTATCAAAGAATTGAATTTGAGCAAAAACATTTGATCAAATACAATATACTGACCAAGCACTTGCTGAGCAGTGAGACGCTTCTTGGGATCGATCTCTAACATCTGCTTCACAAGACTCTTGGCATTGTCTGAGATCTGAGACCATGGATCTCGCTTGAAATCCACCACCCCTCTCAAAATTGCCAAAGCAACGCCCTGTTCAGTCTCTGCACACAAGTTCCACTGAATGAATCAGTTCTCATGGTTCCTAGTACATTTTCTATGACAAAACATAATCCAACTCATCAAAAAAATAATAATTTAAGTGAATATTACTCCATACCTGCCCAGAATGGAGGAACTCCACATAGAAGTATATACAAGATGACACCAGCACTCCAAATATCTACCTCAGGCCCATAGTTTCTCTTTAAGACCTCAGGGGCCATGTAATATGGACTTCCCACAATTTCTGTAAATCTTTCCCCTGTACCAATCAATAAACACCGAAAATCAACAAAAATCTTAAAATCAGATAAAACAAACTTCCAGCTATAAATTTATACCATCAAATAGTAGAAAACTCCATACAAATTCCACTCCAATCTTGCCAAAATCAGCCCAGAGTAGCATAAATTAGAGCTTTCATAAAAAATACTCCGTAGCAAATTTAGACAAAAAGTACTAAAATCGCAAAAACAACCCTCCATAAATCACAGCAAATAACAAATCCATCAATCAGATGAACCAGATCCATTTCATTTCCATTGAACTTGCATCCAAACAAACCAATTTCAAAAACTGGAATTCTGATTAGCTTAAATATAATTATCCCCATAAGCACGAGCTTACCAAAAATAGTACTCCGGGATATTTTTTTTATAAAAATAATCTAAAAAACCAGTATTTAATTTTAAAAAAATCAAACAAATTGAACAAATCACCAGATCAATTCCATGTCACACTGTGTACAACTCACCAGGTCGGAAGAAGACAGAGAGGCCAAAATCGATAACCTTCAACGGCGAATTCTCCTTCTTATTGGCAAAAAGGAAATTCTCCGGCTTCAGATCCCGATGCATAACACCGTTCTCGTGACAGACCTTAACCACCTCCGCCACCGTCCGCGCTACGGTTGCCGCCGCGCGCTCGCTGTAGTGCCCCCTGGCCACGATCCGGTCGAATAGCTCGCCGCCTTCGCAGAGCTCCATCACCAGGTGTACGGCCTCGTCGTCCTCGTAAGCGGCCTTCATCCGCACCACGTTCGGATGATCCGGCATCGTCGACATGATCGCGACCTCCCGGCGGACGTCCTCGACATCGACGGCGGTCCGGAGCTTCCGTTTTGAGATCGATTTGCAGGCCAATCGCTCCTTCGTCTCCCGGTCTGTACAAAGGTAGGTGATGCCGAATTCTCCGCGGCCGAGCTCCCGTCCGATCACGTACTTGTCGGAGATTCGTGTCCGGTAGTGGCCGACGTCCTTGAGGACTCTGATCGGCGCCGGCGATGAGAGTGAGTAGGGGTTTGGGCGGTTAGGGTTGTTCTGCTTCTTCTTTTTGTTCTTTGTGTTGTTTTTGGTGTTCTTATTCTCCTCCGGCCTTATGCAGGCGGTGCAGTTTCCCATTTTCGGTGACCGTTGTGGTGGTGGACGCGGCGGCGCCGGCGATGATTTTGGGTTGGAAGAGAGGGAGGGAAGGGCGAAGTTGGGCGCGTTGAGACCGGGCAAAGAAGGGGGTAAAAGGAGTGTTCAATTTTAATGGAGTATTAAATATTCGAAATTGTTCGTTTTCTTTTATTTTTGGTGGATTTTTTATGTTAGCAAAAGGTGGTTGGAGGCTTGATTTATAAATATAAAATGAAGGTTGATTGTTCTATTCTTTGAAAAAGAAAGGCTAATAAAATGATGAACTGGAATCCCATTGAATAATGTATAAAGAAATTACAATATCTAAGATTATGGGTGAGTTTTTTACATTAATGACACTAAAATTATATTTGCTTTTAATAGTTCAGTATTGGCTCAGGTTGTAAGCGGCTAGTTCGGAATATGTGGTTCAACTCTAGTCTCTAGTAAATGTAAAATATTTTTTAAGAGATTCACCCGTTAAAACTAGGCGTGGGATCCAAGTCGAGTTCAACATAGTGAAGACGAAACTCTAGCGAATCAGTGAGCAACAAAAAAAAAAATACCGGAGTACAAATTATTGAATAACCATTAAAAAATAGAATTGTGAACTTTTATACTATGTTGATTGTCTTGACAAATACACAAGTTACTTGAATTTGAAGGCTTGAACAACTTATTTATGATGAGATTTTACCATTTGTGGTTTGCCATGATTAGAACTTTGAAGAAGGGGTTCATTTTTTGGGTAATTTTATTGAATGAAGGGTAATAAAAATGCAAGATAAGATGAGAGGATAGAATTAGAATGGAGACTTGCCCTTGTGGAGTTTTGTGAATGATTTGGTCAAAGGCAAATGAGAGTCGTTGTCTTGCTTTGCTTATCTAAAAAAGATCACAAAGTCAAGAAGTATACAATACATTATAGTAATAATTAGGTGCGTTATTTTGTGTTTATTTCTTCTATTTTGTTGGTGGGTTTGATCGGGGAATTAGCTTAAATAGTTTGATTGGGTTGGGTCAGAAATCAGAAATCAGAATAGAAGGTATCTCTACCAAACTGCTCCATCATCGGGTGGCAAAATCATACATTTGTATTTGTGAATACAATATAGAAATGATAGTTCAACTATTTTTTTTTTTTTTAAGTTGTAAACTATCTTAATGTGATGAAATTTGTTCTCGTTGATGATTGGAAAAAGTATGCCATTGTCGCTAATTTATACACTAGCGCATATACTTTTGTCAATAACGATGAACAATATATGGTGCTTGAATCTATCAAAATATAAGAGAGAAATAATCTCCCCATAGTTTTGAAGAAAATAAAAAGATCACGTGAACAGGCCTTAAATTGTGAAAAAGTGGTGGGTGTATAGAATCAACAAATATGAAATTAAGACTTAATTAAGAGTACCTTTTTCATGAATGAAATAGTTTTTCACACATGAAATAACAACTTTAAATGCGATAATGGAGTTCCATTCGTTAACATTACTTTAGTTGCAAGCAAATATATTTATATTCATTTTAAATTAAAAATACACGTATTATTTTCATTTTATTTCAATATATCTCTAAAAATTACAGTTTGGTTCAAATGAAACAAACTCTTATCCTGAAAAATTAAACGAATGCATTTTTTCTAGTTCGTAGTGTACTTTTTTGCATTTGTAATTGAACTTTTCATAATTTGTAGTGCATTTTTCATTTATTTATTTTCCACTTTTCGAATTGCATTTTTTGTAATTTTTAATGCACTTTTCATACTTTGTAATACATTTTCTAATTTTTGGGATAAGAATTTGTTTTATTTGAACCAAACTCCTAAAATTTAAGCTTTTTGATTATTTTTGTTGTTGCTGTATTTGCTTGTGCTTTTAGGTTTATCGAACTTGCGATTTTATCCGCCTCTTAATTTGACATTATGTAGTACGTTTCATATGATACATCAAATATTCTCTTTATTAAAAAAATTCACCTCTAAAACATCAAAATATGAATTGACGGTTTCGGAAATTCAAAACAATGTGAAAAATTAGAAATAACTAGGATTTAGACCCGTGCTATGCACGGGTAATATTTTATTATTTTTAAATGATTATTTATGATATATTTTTATATTCATTATTTAATATTAATAAAATGTATGAATAATAATAATTATAATACTCTTTTGCCAATTGCAATTATGGTTAAACTTAATCTATATAAATTGTAATATACAGTTTGGTTTTTATCATATATTTATCCTATTTATATTTTTGATTTGTTTTTCAAAATAACAATCTCTTAATCATTCTAATATTTAATTTTAAATATTTTAGGTTTAAGAATGAAAAGTTGCAAAATGAAATATCAATTATTGTCATTTGTCTTGAAGTGTATTTGTACCAACAATGCTAAATATGAATATTTATTAGAAGGTGGGATTATACAATAAGTATTGTTTTAGAGTGTTTGATGTGTGTGAATAAGTTCGCTACCTAATTAGTTTTAGATCTACTTTACATCCGTCATATTTCAATTTTATTTTGAAAATAATTTAACAAATTAAACATAAAAATGTGTAAAAACATTAAATCTTTAAACGGAAACTAATTTTCATAAAATTGAAATGAAAGTTGTTTTTTCTTACATGAAAATGAACGAAATGGTTTAGGTGTTTGTCTCTTCTTCCCCACCCCTTTTTCTTTGCCTATTATAATTGCCCCTTTTTGTTTTTTTTTTCGAACTTTTGGAAATCTAACAATGGACCATTAGACCTCATTTTCCCCAATTCTTCTTTGTATTCAATACAGAAGGCAAGCGAATTCTTAAGATTAGTAACGACCATTATAGTAATTCATTGCTTCTAATTAATTTGCCAATTCAATTTGAAGTCAGTTTTGTAAATCCCTTTCCATCAGTTTTGCTTAATGCCATTATTCTATATTGATTTTGGGTTGAACGATAGGGTATTGTTACCAGACTTGCTTAGAATGAATATAATGTCTCTATTTCGTATTTTTTGTGCCTATAATTCCGATATCACAATGTCACTTCTTTTCAGTTATTTTATGTAGACGTGTATTTTAGTATATATTACATTTTTAAAAGTAGGGCATTAATTGCAATTTTTATTAGGAAAAATAATACTCATAGATTATTGTATTTTCATAAAAAAATTGTTGTAATAACTTGGGCTAGAATTTATTATAATAGGTAGAATAGATATGATATATGTATACGAAAGCATAAACTTAATTCTATGATGCCATTAATATAGATCTCGAGAGTTTATTATTATTTTTAATAAAATTTTTTATTTAATTTTATACTCCGTATTTGTTTTGAAAAATATAAAGAATATAATGTGGTAAGGTCTTAAGAACTATTTTACCATTAGGCTAGAGAGACCTTGTTTTTAAAAAAGGACAAATATAGTATAAGTATGATAAAGTGTAAATAGGGGACCCTCTCTTAATAGTGAGTTAATTAGTAATATGTGAGGGTTCATTACATTTGTAGATTACATATATTTTATGCAATTTTTTTAAAGGGTGGTTTTGTGTAAACGAAGGTCAAGGTCAATAAAATGTAAGTTTATGCTTTTCCCCCTAAAATAAAATCCAAAAATAATACATTAGTGCTATGTATTTTTTTACTCTCCAACATCAATATCCAAATCAATCGTAAATCGTAATACATACTTGGAAGTAATTATACATCATAACGTAAAAAAATAGCACTATAACATGAAACTAACTAATAAAGCGCTTACATTCTTGAAAGTTATAGAAAGAAGAGAAAATTATCGAATGCATAAGATTCAAGAGAATAAATATTTGAAGGTGCACTTCATTGTTTTCCAAATGAAAAAAAAATATTGCACATACCTTGTTGTTTTTCTCAACCAACATCTTAATTTTGAAGACTTCTCCTTTGGACCTCTCTCCCTTTTATAAGCAAGATCAAATTAAACTACTTAATTTACAAAAACCTTTCAATTTTCTTCTCAACGGTTGAGTATTGATTTTAGGCTAGTTAAGTGGGAAATAAATTGGCTCATATCCTTTTATGATTAAGAGAAATGTAAGCAATGGAGGAGACTTTATCTATTCTGAGTGCACATTAGGCTTGTTGGAAAGAAATGAATTCAAAATATGTGAGCATTTGAGCACAAATAAGGATAGAAACTACGTATATTTAATTTACACATTTATTGGGTTTCATATAACCACTATTCTTTTCATTGAATATGTGGATAAGATTAGATTCTACATTTTTTCAATCCTATTGTTTAGAATATGCATTGAATACATAGGCTCAATTACGTTGTTTTTATTAATGCTTTTAATGTTTTAAAACTATCCACTTATGCGGTTACAAATTTGAAATTAATGAATTTACTTTGAATTTTTGTAAAAAATTTCTTTTTGCTCTTAAATATTACAATTAATTAAAAATAAAAAATTATATGTAATTTGGGGTGTATTTAAGTTTTTTAGCTTGAAAGCTCATATCACAATATTTGTCCCTTTTTATTAAATTTTAACACCAAAACATAACTTTTTACTCCTATTACATATAAACTTTCAAGATTTATTGAAAAACATACATTTATTTAAAAACGCATTGAAAATATAATCTAATTTATTAAATATTATAGAAGTTAAGTCTCCCCTTTGTGTTTTAAGCTTAATATTGACTCTTAAATCAAAATTCAAAATTGCTCATGTGATTTTAGTTCTAATTTAATTAAGAGTCCATACTCAATAGTATATTATACATTTTTTTTAAAATTGCTCATGATAATTCTTATTGATTTTATGTGCACAAAAAACTTCTCTTATCTAGTTTCTACATTTATAAATAAATTTTGAAAATAATTTTAATCTTAAAAAATATTTAAATGTTTGGCTTATTTTTAGTGTTTCGAACAAAATAGTAAACATACCATTCGTAATGACATTGAAAATACATCATTTAAAAATCAAATTTAGATTATATGGGCACTGGTATGAGAGGAAAATGAAAATATATTTAAAAAAATACATAACACTTTGTTTAAATATGCATGATACGAAACACATAAAAATATATGTAAAATAAAATTTTCCATTCACTTGTAATCTTCACAAAATAAAAAAATAGAAAAATAATTATTATAGTAGTAATAAATAGACATTATGTAATTTTTTTTCATCTTCACTGTTGATTACTTGTATATAATAAATAAATTCTACCTATTATTCTATAAGTTTTTTGAGAATCTATTTGTAATTAATTTTATGTGTATACAAAAAATTGTATTACTATATGCATAATTGCATATACGAATTGTTAATTAAGCAATAAACTTATATTATGATGTGTAGCAATAGTAGTAATATATTGTACATGGTAGGGGGAGCTTAGTAACTTACCATCGTGACCAATGTTCGAATTATCAGCAACTAATGATTGAGTCTTCGATTTGAGTCATTCATGTGAGTCATTGGATTGGTTGTATTCTTGTGTATGTAATAAGGGGATGCTCCCACTAGTTTATAAAGACATATCTAAAAGGTAATTGTAAATGTTAAGAAGGGTTAGTATTAAGCGTGTGGGAGGAAGGGTACCTGGTTCTGATTTAGTTAGTTGTTGAATGGCATCACTTTGTTGTAGTTGTTTGCACTCACCCATTTCAGACACACTATAACTTGGATCTCATAACTGACAACCTTTCAATCAACTCGTTCGGGAATTAATATGAATTAGGTACCCATTACAACAACTTTAGAGAAATTCTATTATGGTGTGAAAAAATGGGATCAATTGTGGGAGAGTGGATGCTGATTTGTCTTTCATTTATAGGGAAGTAAGATGTGGCTAAATTAAATGTGCATATTTGATTAATTTAACGGTTTAGAACTAAAACGGACAATTGAAATTGCTCATTGTAGAAGGTTTAAAGTGGACCAAAGCGTAACTAATGGGCTAAAAAATATATATGGGAATCCAAGGCCATTGATTATAGTTTTTTGTTGGCTTTTTCATTTTTTTAGTGTTGAAGCCATATGATAATATGAAAGGGGGCTGTAGTAGGGGAAGTAAAATGACAATTAATTATGGTTTTTTAGCTATTTTTTGGGGAGTGTAACAGTCATTTTGTTTGAAATGTGTGGTATTTAATAGATAGGCCTTAATTGCATCTTTATTGCTTTTTTTTAGGTGTATAATTGTGGGATAATATGACTAGAGACATAACAAACGAAAGTCTATATATGTCATTAGAAAAATCATAGAAATTGTATAAAATATATCCGTGTTAATTGCCAAGGTCAAGGATATCTAGTCTTTTAGAAGTTGTGTAAATATGTTATTAATATTTATATGTATGTTAGTCATGATATTATAAAAAAACCTTAATTGTAAGGAATTAACTATTTTCATTACTATATTAAATTAATTGCAAGGATTGTAGACCAAGATAGTTGTTTGCAAACTTTTTTTGACCCGTGGAATTGGAAAACCAAAAAACCCACTAATTATATAAACGTATTAATGTGATCAAGTAATTAATTAAGGTTATTAAGATGAATACATGGGTTGGATATATGTTTTTGTAATAGTTATTTTTCCTACAAACTTAATTGTTAAATTATTTTCTTTTTATTTTTTCTATGTATTTATTATGAAGTTGACCCAAATTTTTCAATTTTATAGGTTAGATAGATAGATAGATAGATAATTCGGCATAAATAAAACGTTTTATAGACATTATAGTAGAGATAAACGAATCTTTGTAACGCATTTTATAAGTGATTATCCTATTACCTTTCTAGCTAGGGACATAACCTGCCACTAGTTGCGCCAGAAAATACCAACAGCTTCATGTTATAAAATAAAATTTACATCAGTGGTATTCATCATTATAGACCACTGATTACTTGTTAATATTGTTGAAAGATCACTATCACCATTTTTAATTAATTAAAACATATACACCTTCATTTTTAACGGTCGGTACGTATTCATCTTCGGAAAAATAAAATTTCAGAGAATTTTATGAAACATAATGCTGACCGTTGCATATACGCTTAGTTATAACTTAATTATAACTCACCAATTCTCTTATTAATTTGAGTGAAACCAATTAATTAATATAATTTATATTTTTTTTATTATGTGCTGTAGGCTGTAGCGTTATCTTATATAGCCCTCAATTTCTTTTCATTATATTTTTTGCGTTATATTTGGATTCTGGAAGGTCAAATTTGTATTTTTTTTTCCTTTTCCCCGGCCGGCCTGTTTTAATTTGTAGATAGGAAAATGTGTGGCTTCTAGAACAATTCACATCGCAACTGGAAGTTTTTTTTTTTTGGTTCTCTCGCAACTGGAAGTTGGTGACCAAGAAGAAGATCAACGTCATCAAGTGATTTAGCGTTTAGCAGAATTATTCGGCTGCTCTCGATCGGTCTACTTATAGAAACGCCTGATCCAGAAATGTTAGTAGTAGATTGTTCTGCCACGTCTTGGTATTTGATTATATGGAATATTTGATTGATTATATGTTAATAGTGTACAGTATGAGATTAGCATACGAACGATGCTTGCTTTGGTTCTCTAGAAATAGCAACACATATGAGTATATGACATATGATACCGATTGTTGAAATATGGTGGGTCCAAAAATTCCCATCAAATTTTGGTTTATCTTGACTTTTGAGTTTATTCTGGATGACTTAAAATCATTTTATTTTTAAATAAAAAATATTTAATACTTTATAAATTAATAAAAAAATATTAAATAATTATTTGATTTTATCTAAATATTTTTCAATAATTAGTTTTCTTAATTATTTTATTTGGTGAGAAGGAAAGAAGTTGTCTTTTCAAATATTTTGTAGGATAAAATAAGAAAAATTTGATAAAATATATAGAATCACAAAATAACTAAAGTATCTCACCCAACACCCACTTGATGATCTAATAAATAAGTTTTCACTTTCAACATCAACAATGAACATCTAATATCAACATCAACTCTACAACAACATTAACAATGAGTTGCCAAACGCAACCTTAGTCATCTATGAGATTTATAAGGAAGGACTGGACATATATTATTTGTAGGTAATTGACCTATCCGAATTACTTGACTCAAATAAAAGGGTCACAGTCCGAACAAAAGTGGGTGATTGACAGTGTAGGTGATGAGTTAATCGAATTATATATAAATCAGATATCAGTACGATTTATCATCCATATAACCCAACTCATTAATTACCCTATACATTACCCACTCGCATCTTTTATTCTAGGCATATGTATTCATTTTTCGTCCCTTACATACTGTAAAACACAAGTTAATTATACAAGTGTCTTTATTTTTTTTTTACGCTATACGAAAAGCAGTCTTGTGGAAGTATTTTAACTTAGGTGGTGCAAAAGGCGAAAATAGGTACAACTATTCTCTTAATACTAGTGAAAATAAACAAAATATATCATTTTCGAGGACCGCGTGTCACTAGTAATTCGTGAGTGACAGATGGGTTAAATTGCGGTGATAAGTGGATCGGGTGAACCATTAATTTCACGGGTCGAGTGGTGGAATAGCTCCACCCACTCATAATCAGACCCATCTTCGATCTAGAGAATTATTGTTCAATTTTTTTTAAATTCGTTCATATCTCTTTTATTTTCGATTTATTGTTCAACAAATTCACTACAAGTTAGACATCTAATACGGCGATTATATATATTAAGTCGAAAACAGCTTGCTCACGTTAAGATCATGTGTTTGTTTTTTAGATAGAGATTATATCGATCTCTATAACTTGAGCTTGTAAGCTAATTCTCATTATCTCACTATAATAATATTATTAATGATTAACTTTGCATTAAGACAAATGCTGGGAAAAGATCTTGTTGCCGTTTTCCATGTGTAGACTTATTTATATATCATGTGAATTGTTCAAAAGCTTAAAATTTTGAAAGTAGACTAAACTCAGTATACGCGGTTTCAAGTCAACCAAAACAAAGGTGCTATCGATCGATGCACATATATATTAATGCATGGAATATTCAAGAAAATAAAGTAAACATAGAGAAATAGAAAGAATGGGCCAAGAGTAAATTCAACGCAACCGAGAAGGATGACCTTTTCCAACTTAAATTCTTGCTTGAATTGAAGCTCGATCTCATAGTTTCTTCATGTTCACATGGTCCATCATTGACATATATCATACCGCCCATATATTATCATCTACCAACGTTTAGTGAATAAAATGTACATATACTATATGCTTTCACACATCAAATTAAGCCAATTAAGTGGTGAAGCCTCTAAAATAGTATCCGGAGATTTTCGATTAGACTTTCGTACATACTCTTTACTAAAAGAAATATTTATATAAACTTGATCGGTAAATTTTTTTATTGTTAATTTATTTTAAAATAAAATTTTACTAGAATTATATATGGGCCCTAAAACGTATTTGTGCATGGATGAACGACTCTCTTTTAATATTGGTCCATTGAAGTTTAACATTTATTAATCATTGACCAAAAGGGTAGTATTTTCATCCTGGAGACTGATACAGTGATTGGGAATTAATGTCAAAACTCATCTATCAAAGTTATAACATCCGAATGCATAAGAGCTCTTCTCAAGTTTTGTTACCCTATAATTTAGGATCCACTTCAATCGTGCTTTAAATTTATATTAAATCTTGTATTATAATATAAGATAGTGTATTTTAAAATGTGGTTGATCCAAACAAATTATTAAGACATATTTGGATTACACATAATATATATATATATAATGCATTACTTTATGACATTCAAATTAAACATGCCCTTAGTCTTAAGGCCTTTTTTTAGGGTTGGGCAAAATTCGGTTCGAATCGAATTTTTGGTCCGGACCGGATCGAGGCAATTCCTGCCCGGTCCTCGGTTCATAAATTTTCGAAAATCGGTCCCCGGTCCGGTTTTGGACCGATGCCCACCCCTACCTTTTTTCGAGGTCCTTTATATGAATGCATACGCTAGTGAATACTTAGTGTATATGTGAAGCTAAAAATAGAAATCTGAAGTAGAAGGTGACAATCTACTGGTCATAAAAGCATTACAAGGTAGTAGATCTTATCCATGCTTGATTAAGATGATGATTGTTGATACCTTAGTTCTTATGTCGTCATTCGAGGCAGTTTGAACCCACCACGTGCTTCATGACTACAACTCGATGACAAATATGATTGTCAGACTACGTCATTCATATAGTATCAATCAGATTAAGGATGCACTAGGTTGAAATGTGTTTTCGAGTCAATTTTTACCTACTCAAAAAAATAAAATCTGAAGGCCTTTTTTTGGTCTTATTAAGGACACTATCTAGTTAGGAGAGTCGAAACATAAACTTTATAGTACTATTCCGAAATTCTAACCGCTTGGACTAAATACATAAAGCTCATTAATTGAGCCTATTGACCCCAAAACTCTTAATTAATTTTATACATGTAATGGAATCTAACTATTATCCAAAAGCAATGTATAGCATTTTTTGAGGGGCATTATCTTCCCTCATTCATAGAGCCCCTAAAAAGAAGGAATCATAATTGAAAATAGGAAGCTAGGTGGAGCACTCCAAACCCAAAAATAAAATGGAAAGTGATATGCATCAATGCATGCATTTACACTTTAGAATATATATTAGGAAGGCATGCCATGAATGATGAGAGGCTGGTTTTTGCATATGGTTAGGCAAACTTTTTAGGGTTTATATACCCTGCCAATTGGCCCTCTCCTCATTATCACCATTTGTATGGATTTATATATTATATGTCTTAACATGATTTATAAATGTGGGCCTTAAATGGAATTTGTTAAATAATATGAAACGTGATTCTATTATTACACTTGGATGATTGAGCATTGCTCAAAAGCATCTTTTACTAGCTTTTCTTATCCAGCTACTATCTAACTTTTCTCTTCTTTGATTGATGGCCCTCTTTAATTTTGCTATTCCTATAAAATTTAATTACTTTGTAGCTTACGTGCAACCTATAGAGCCTTTACATACATTGTGTAATAGTATATACCACCTTAAACATAATTACATAAACAACTAATACTACTCCCTCCGTTCACAAATACTTGTCATTCTAACTTGATTTTCTTGTTCAACAAAATCTGTCATTTTTTTTAATTATATTTATAAAACAAACATCGCAAATTTACCCGTATCAATTTTGGGATAAACTCTCAACTTTACTAACAAGTAGCTTTAATCATGTAGTATGTTTGAATCCATTTGACCCTTGAAGTTAAAAAAATGACAACTAAAAACTTTGTAAGGGTTGATCTTGTCAAATTAATTTTAAATTCTTTGCAAGTCGATATAGAGATTCATTTTGAAGGTTAGGAGCTGATATGAGTAGAGATCGAGTCATGTCTGGCCGATGTTGTGGTCGTGCTAGAGGCCAGGTGGGGGCAACGTCATGACGGTCCATTTTACACTCCCTATATGGAGCTGACCCGTTTTTTCCTGCGTGTTGGTGATGCTACTCATAGTAGCAATTGGCTCAGCCCTCCCATGCTTTCTGTTAGGTTTTTTTTGTTTGTTTGAAGTTTGGGAGATTGTTGACCCATTTATTTTTATTTTTTTTTGAAATCTGGTTTATGCTCACCAGTATAAACTGATGCTTCGTGACAAGTCCAATCCATGAATCAACCCAAGTTATACTATGGGCCTATTACGGCCCAACTACTACATACTATTTTGCTGTTCAAAGCAACCAACGTATAGTTGTATGTTTTGGAATTAAAAACCAAAGTTGTTCATCTTACATAGTTTCATTCAACTATTTTTTTTTCCGAGATCGAAAGCAATCACGAATCAAGGGCTTCTTCAAAGTTATTAAAATAGTACTCCGTATTCTTTAATCTTCAGGGTTCAAACACGGAATATGTAATTTAAAAAAAAGAAGATAAATGAACTTTACATCATTCTTCTAAGTATTTTTTTCGATAAGAAAAGAGATGAGAATGATCACTAAAATATTATTTTTTTAGTGTAATTATAGCAACACTAATACAACGGTTTTAAATATTATTAACCATCAAAGGAACACTATATAGGAGTATTTATTAAGAAAAAAGGACAAATGAAAAAAGAAAAAAGAAAGATGGTCTGTTTGGGCGGCTGGGATGAACAGGCGGAGAGCTTCAGGTGATAATCAACCCTGTGACGTGGACAGGAGTACAAGACTCAGAACCATTTCTTGATGAGCAAGACACCACAATCTCGACTCGCGAGCCAATCCCAGTTGTTTTAAATAAACTTGTTTTCCTCATCAGCAAGGCAATACAATTTTCTTTTTTAAAAAAATTTGCTTTCTTCTTAATTGAATTTCAATTTTCGGAGATTGGTTGTCGTACGTGGTTGCTACTGAGCCTGGAATTGGTGTTTTTTAGTTCCACTTGGGAAGAGGGCATCCACACATATACAGTACAAATTAAACTAGGATTCCGTTCAATAACAAACGGCCTTTTTTAAAAAAGAAAAAGGATAAATTGATATCATTAAGTTTTATAAAATGTACCAACAAAGTGTAATAAATTAGAGTCAAACATATTGACAAAAAAACTTATCTACTCGTCATATTATTTATTTATCAGACTATCCCTCTCCATCATATTAACAAATGCAACTTTATAGTTTCTTCCACACTAAAAATTGCAATAAATTAAAACAAATGCGCAGTTAAATTATTGCAACTAATTAGCTAAATAAAAGTTAGTAAAAACTAATACTACGTAGTAGGTTTAAAAATGGTTGAGCAATTAAATTAATAATGAGCGGGAGCTGGTACCAACCAAATTTTACACGTTAACTTGTGGAAAATAATCTTCATTTCAGAGTATATATCAACAAAATGTTACATCCATCCCATTAGAGATTAATAATTCTAAAAGTGGTTTCATTTTTTCTCCCAAAAAAAACGTACCAACCGTGCTTTATTTTGACCTTTTCATCTCAATAACATATAATTATGTAATTCAAATGTCCATCTTAGTAAAATCTTATATGGCGTGTTGACATTTATAAATAAAATAATTTCTTACATCGTTTTGAGATGCACGTAGACCTAAAAAAAGCTGCTGAATAAATTGGTTGGTACTTGGTAGTGTACCACATAGGCACATACGTCATTTCTTCCTAATGAACCCGGTTCAGAAACAAAAAATATTTTTCTAAAATGGACAATTTGTTACAGGAATATTTACTTTAATTTTAATTGAAAAAAAAACTAGGGCAAGCAAGAGTTAACAAAGGAGAAAAAAAAAGCAGTCCGTAAGAAGTTAAAGAGCAAGTGTTGACGCTGCCTCCACCTTGGTGGGAAAGAAAGAAAACACGCGTTCTTCTTCATGCCCTGAAAGTTAGAAGAGAGCCGCCTCTCTTCCTCTCTCTGTCTTCTTCTCTTCCTCAATTTCGCCAGCCAACACACACCCGCAGATCACCGATTCATATGCCAATTTGAGGTGATTCTCTTCATCCTCTTCACTCTAATTCCGCATAATCCCCTCCGATTATGTCATTCTTGCATTTTCCATGGAGCTTGATTAGCGTTTCCTTGTAAGTTGTCCAAGTCAGACGCCTTTTTCTCTGTTATGGGTTTCCCGATTCATCGCTTTCGGTTGTTGAGTTTATTGCATGTATTTGGGAAAGGTAAAGATGCGATTTTTAGGGGCTTTTTTTGTTCGGGTCAAGGGTAAGTTTTGTTTCTGCTTACTTTGTTAATTTTGTTTGATGGTGTTGTTGTTTAATCTGTTTAATTAGGGGAATTTGGCCTAATTAAGGAGTAGAAGGGGTTTCCGTGTGGTGTGTGCTCATTACTTTGGCGGAAGCTTTTTTCCCCTTTGGTATCAATTTGGGGAAGCTTCTTATTTTGTCCTCTACTCCTATTGAAGTTGACTGTTGTAGAGGCTCTGCATTAAAATATTTTTTGTAGATTTGCAAATTATTTGTTTTTGAGTACTTTGGACATTGCAAAATGCTTGTGCTAACGTCTAATTTCTCTTCACTGTCGCCCTCGTCGTGGAGCAGTGAAAAAATCGATGCTTCTGTGGCTACTAAATGATGAGAATTGATTAGATTTACAGCCGAGGAGGAATCAGCAGCTGCATTGGAGTTTTAACATAATGTAGAAGTTGGCTCTATTGTAATTCTTTTGGCTTCATAATTTCTGAGGGATCATTGTCATTCGGTTTATGTCAATGGCTTGTATGAGGCGAAGTTGGACGTGCTTTCTTCTGGAATATGAAGATTGCGCAGTGGATTTCATATATTATCATTTAAAACTAATAGCTTGAAGGGATATTGCTGTTAGTTTTCTATCCCAACGATAAGCACAGAAGATAATTGTTTCTGTTAGGTAAGTCCAAACGACACTGGTTGAACAAGTTTCATTCTGCATCTAAGTTGGTTATTTTCATATTGTTATGCAATCAGTACATTATTTCTTATATCCTTGATTCCCTTTTATGAGTACTATTGAGCATATGAAGCAAAATTATGTATGTCTTACCAAATGTAGTTGCTTACAACATTTTCTTGTCTGCAGGTCCAGCTGCACTGATAGAAAATGCTTCGTGCAAAGCAGATTACCACGCTCTCTAGCTGTGCCAGGACTTTCCTGTATACTGGATCAAGATGTAGCAAAACAGATGGAGGCTCTTCATGTGCCTGCCCAGATGAAGAAAAGAAAACATCAGAAAAACAGCGCACCAATAATTTTCGTTCCAAACCAGCTCCTGTGGCGCCTGCTGCTAATATCAGAAGAGCGGAATCTGTACAATTGCTGGGTGCTGTAAAGACTTTGGCCTCACAAAAGGCTGAACAAGTTGAACATGCAACTCCTCTAGCTCAAGTTGCAACCTGTGCAGTTAATGATGCAGCTGAACTCGGGCATTCAGGCCCACGGATTGGTGATCGTCTGGTAAAAGCTGGCATCTCCACTGTTCTGTCTGATCTGATGCATTATAAGGCTTCTAGTTCATCTGGGTCACATTCAACTGTTAATTCTTCACATGTAATACCTGTAAAGAAAGAAGCTGTGCATGCTGAAGCTGAAGTTGTGTCTAGTCCTTCTGTAAACAGAAGTAGTAGTAGTGGTAACCTGAGTAAGAACAATAACCAAGGTCAAGGAAGAGGTTATAGGCATGACAAGAATAGTATGCACATAGGAAAGACTGTAGAATCAGAGGCTAAAGCTTCAGAGAAGAAGAATTACATGCCACAGAGATCAAGAGATACAGGGCCCCATGTTCAATATTCCAATGGCAGTTTCCAGAATCGTGAACAGAAACTTTATCCAAAATCCCAACTTGGATCTGTTCCAGTGATGAGGCAGTATACCAACACAGGTCATGTTGTGGGTTGTGTTACTGATATTTTGACCAGGCTAAAATGGGGGCCTGCTGCAGAATCAGCTCTTGGGAATCTTAGATTTTCTCTGGATGCGTACCAGGCAAACCAGGTTCTAAAACAGATTATGGACCATTCGGTTGCCAGTAGCTTCTTTTCTTGGCTAAAAAGACAACCTGGGTTCAGGCACGATGATCATACGTATACAACCATGGTTGGCATTCTTGGCCGGGCTAGAAAATTCAAGGAAATCAATGAGCTTCTTGAACAGATGATCAAAGATGGATGCAAGCCCAATGTGGTGACTTACAACCGTTTGATTCACAGCTATGGCCGTGCAAACTATTTAAGAGACGCCGTTGAGGTTTTCCACCAAATGCATAAGGCCGGGTGCTTACCAGACCGTGTCACTTACTGCACGCTAATTGATATCCATGCCAAAGCTGGCTTTCTTGATGTTGCAATGCACATGTATCAGAAAATGCAAGAAGCCGGCTTGACTCCCGACACTTTCACTTATAGTGTCATGATCAACTGTCTTGGAAAAGCGGGCCATTTGTCTGATGCCCATCGCCTCTTTTGTGAAATGGTTGATCATGGCTGTGTTCCAAACCTCGTCACCTACAACATCATGATTGCCTTGCAAGCCAAGGCAAGACATTACCCTGTTGCATTGGAAATCTACAGAAACATGCAGAATGCAGGGTTTGAGCCTGATAAGGTCACTTACAGTATAGTCATGGAGGTTCTGGGTCATTGTGGGTGTTTAGAGGAGGCAGAGGGCGTTTTCTCTGAGATGAGGAGAAAGAACTGGGTACCTGACGAGCCTGTTTACGGTTTACTGGTGGATATGTGGGGAAAGGCGGGAAATGTTGAGAAGGCTTTGGGTTGGTACCATGAGATGCTAAACGCCGGCTTGTTCCCGAATGTACCCACTTGTAATTCCTTGTTGAGCACGTTTCTTCGGGCCCACAGGTTCAAGGAAGCCTACAATCTCCTACTGAGCATGGTTCAAATGGGTCTGAGCCCGTCTCTGCAGACGTACACTTTACTCTTAAGCTGCTGCACGGAGGCCAAGTCGTCATTTGACATGGGCTTCTGTGGAGAGCTGATGGCGATAACAGGTCACCCGGCCCACTTGTTCCTCCAAACAATGCCTGCATCCGGGCCCGACGGGCAGAACGTGCGGGCTCACATGGGCCAGTTTCTTGACCTAATGCACAGCGAGGACCGGGAGAGTAAACGAGGCATTGTCGATGCTGTGGTTGATTTTCTTCACAAGTCTGGGCTGAAAGAGGAGGCGGGCTCGGTCTGGGAGGTGGCGGCTGAGAAAAACGTCTACCCCGAGGCGGTGAGGCCAAAGGGACGGGCTTATTGGCTGATTAATCTCCACGTGATGTCGGATGGGACGGCTGTGACCGCGCTTTCGAGGACATTGGCAGGATTTAGGAGAAAGATGCTGGTGTGTGGGGAGGCGGTGGAGAGGATCGATATTGTTACAGGGTGGGGGAGGAGGAGCCGGGTTACGGGGACGTCGATGGTGAGGCAGGCGGTGCAGGAGCTGTTGGATGTGTTTAGGTTCCCGTTCGTTAGTGAAGGAGGGAATTGTGGGTGTTTTGTGGGGTGTGGGGAGCCGCTTAGTAAGTGGTTGAGACAGTCATGTGTTGAGAGGATGCATTTGCTGTGAATCTGTGATGAATAATAAGCCTCGGTTGTGGTAGTAAAGGCTGGCTGGGCAATTGCCAATTGGGTTAAAATTAAGAGATGAGGACTAGAGAATTTTGTTAATGCAGGGGCAGCTGCTAAGTAATCTGTCTAGTGTATTTATTTATCTGTCTGGGCTTCGTAATGCTTTATTGTATTGAGATAAGAACTAGAGAATTTTGTTAATGCCACATTATCTTTAGTAAAATGTGGCATTTTGTTTGCCTCAAGCTTAGTTGATGCTGTTTGGCTTTTGAATGAAGGGTTTGGAATCGTTTGATCCGAGAAGGAATCAATGTCTGGAGCGAGAAGAACATTTAAGGCGTGATTACAGCAATCGGATTGGCATTGAGTTTGTAATTAAAAATTGAGTTGATGCATTGTTGAAACTTTTTGTTTGGTTAGATGTTAAGAATTGAATTAGGGTGATTTTTGATACAACAAAACACAACCCTACTCACGTTCCTCTTCCTCTCTCAGTATAATCCATTGGACAATTGAACAGAAAGAAATTAAAAGCAGCAACATCAGCAAACACTTCAAAAATTCAATCCATCGGCAAAGTTAGATACAACAGTAGATTGGAGGATGAATAAGTGATTGAATGACTTTGAATTTGAAGCAACAAGGACTTCATTTTGAAGAGAAGCACATCTAATTTGAATTGAAAATATAAGATGGAGAGATCTTGAGAGATTCAAGGATGAAGAAACAAGTCGACCCATCATAACAGATGGGAAGAGGGATTTGATTCATTTGAACGTATCGCCTCATGGTCACGGGATGTCATGCTTACACGACTACATTCCCGAACCCATTCTTAAACCTAAGGTAACTCACCAAACAGGCGTTCTATAATTTCACCATACATGCAACATCAAGTCTATAAAACTCTGATAATTTCAAATATTTGCGAAACTAGGCGAGATGCAATTTATACAATCAAGTTTTTTCTTGTTATAATAATGTTGAAATTGAGTAATTACAAGTCATATGTTTTCCATTTATTGGTTACATATATGCAGCAAGATAAGCATGCTACATACAGTAGCTTGTATTTGCAGCAAACGAGGAGCATAGTAGCTGCTGAAAAAAATTTACTTGGAAAATAGACTGTGTACATGTCCAACACAATCACCTAATCAACTCAATTCCTAACATTCTGCAAATTATAAGATCGAAATCAAAAACGGAAACTGGAACACTGAAATGTCGTATAGAATATGCACCCATTAGGCACTGTCACATATTTTTTGTCACCCATCACTTGGGAATTTCTTTCAAAGAAAGTGAAAAACGCAAAGGTGAGAAATATTGAGGCGTCACCAGTTCAAAACGCCAGCAAAGAGGAAAGTCAAGGCTTTTGAGTCTCAGATTCTTCCTTATCTAGCTTCTGCAGAACAGTAACGAAAGCGAAAATCAATAACATGGATGAATGTAATAATATTTAGTATTCAGTTTGAATAAGAAAATAAAAAGTAACAATATATGAAATTCAACAATCAAAACTAGTCATTTTTGGATGAAGAAATTCTAGAACAGAAGGAAAATGTAATCAAATTCACTATTCTAGGCAAGAACAATATTGGAGCATGATTAAAAGTGCCATTAGAAGCTATATGACTGCTTTCAATTGTGATGCAACACATAATTTTTTGTACATAACAAATCCATAATGTTGGCCATAAATTCTTTACCTAGAAACAACTTGTTCAAGCTGGAATTGCAATTTACTTGAGAGCAACAATTTCAAGCAATTCACACAAGCTCTAGTTTGCAAGTTCATAAACTTTACAACCTTTTATGCAAATGAACTAATGAACTACTGAGTGTTGTTTTTCATGAGATTGCAAAGGCTATACATAAAACAAATAAGGGATGGAAGAGAGGTTGATCTATTAGAAAAGAGATCCTATTGAGCCAAAGCAGGCATTATTCATGATGGAGATCCTAAGATAGATACTAAGTCCCCAAAACTATAAATTTAGCGAGATGTACTCCAAATAATCACTGTCAAAGAACTATAGTCTACGGAGGTCACAAAGTAAACCAAAAATATATCTATTGGTGTACTGAAGAGACCATTGCCAACTGACTTGTAGCAGAAGGAAGTGTAATGACCTCTTCTAAGAACATTATAATTTGATTCCACCATCCCATATGTATAAAAACAAAGATACTCCTTTCAAGCAAAAACAGAATGTGTTATGATAGACATCTGAAGAGTGAAGATAGATAAGAAGTCCTACACTAAAAATTATTGGAGAAGAACCAAATCTTCTACAGGTCCCTAACCCTAAATGAAGTCACTACAAGTATGCTGTTGTTGCAGCGTTTCAAGTTGTTCTGAATGATAACGTTCATCCATTAATTGAAATTAAGCACACATTGGATAATCTCTGTATGGTATTGCTTTCAAAACAAAAGATTTTCCTTATGTCTGGATTCTGATAATTAAAAGAAGATTTTCATAGAATAAACCTAGCTCAGAGCTTCCGGGCAATTGCCAAATTCATTCAATAGAGTATAGAATCCTAATTGATCAGTAACTAAGACACTTCATGGAAGCTAATCAAAGATTAGTAATAGAAGCATAGAATGAAATTCCTCCATCAATAATATAGGAATCCCAACAAGGGTGAAGAAGAAACACCACATAAGAGAAATTTGAAAAGTTAAACAGGCAAATTAAATTCAAGTCAACAATAATTAGGGTTACGCCGATGCACTCAAATTCAACAAGGGGCGATTTTCACGAAAAAAGTAAAATTAAACGGAGATACATATCGAGATTTCGTCAGAAACGAAAGAATATTGAGAGAGCGCGAGGAATGTGTACCGTTTGGGCGTTGTGCCAGGAGAGGCCTCGATAGACGTTAACGGAGAAGGTGCCGGCGAGATAGACGGTGGCGACGCCGAGAGCGGCCGTGAAGCCTTTGAACGCCAAATCCCCAACCTTACTCACTGCTCCCATCTTCAATTCAGGCCTTTTCTGCTGCTGGTTTGATACGAAAAAACCCTCTTTTTCTTTAACCAGACTGCACAATGTTCATCTATGCTTAAACCCTCGTGTTTCATTTTTTCTCTTTGAATAGAAAATTTGGAAAAGCACCCTGAAATTTGGAAAACCTCCCTAAAATGTACAAAATTGCCCTTAACCATCCCTATTTTACATCATTTTTCACTCGAAATTTTTATTTATTATATTTTTCAGTCACGTCTAAATCACCATTTGTACTCATTTTGTCCTCTTATTATGTCAGAAAATTATTTTTAAATGACTATAATTAATATCTATATTCTTATTATTGAGAGGTGTATTAGAGTTTTTCGTAAGTTTTAAATAAAATTAGCTTCTATTATAAATACTTTTAATGTATTATAATAAAAAGTTAGGGAGGCACAAGTCAACTTATGTGACTTTACGAGTCACTCGAAATGACTCTGAATAAAAAAGAATCAACCCGTACCCAGATTTACGGGCATGAGTATTGACAAAACTAGTAATGATATCCAATGCAAATGCAGTAGGGGTCTTTATCTTAAGAAATACCTCGAAAACTTTCATGTGATTTAAAACTTGAAAAAGAGACCACCTCAATGCAAAAAATTGCTTCTTTTCACCTACAACATCTTCCCATTTGCTTCTTTAGAAAGATAGATTACAAGAACTTAGCCCTTAGGCATATAACATTCAAACAATGACTTACTATCACAACTTAGCCCTTAGGCATACAAGCAACCAATCTGTTATATGACTTGTTCTCAGGTTCAACTCAAGCAACAGCCCTTTTCTTGAATTGTGCACATTTTTTTAACAGTCACACCTGTCTACTAAATTGCAACATGGGAAGCACCTTTATGTGTCTATGCATATGCATTCTATCCTTCTCTTGATTGAATCTTATAAAAAACAAACCACAACCAGCAGCAATCACCACAGTAATTTCACTAAATCCATACACTATGTTCAATGTTTAGTATCAATGTCCAAAATCGTCCATCAATATCCGACCAAGACATATGAGCACTGGTTTTTTTTTTGAAACCATCACTTCATCAAAGAAACTCACATAGCCTTTGGGACCTGAAGATTAACCATTAGTAAAAGCACAACAATTACATAACTCCACCATGACAATAAATTTCAAAGAGGCAATGACTCACCAAATAGTCTTAGACAGAAATGGTTTTAGTCACAACAATCATACATTTCTTTCTAGTAGGAAATGAACAAATAAACAAGCACTTGAAAACCAACTAGCCAAAAAACCAAACAGACTCTAGTTACACTGGTCTAGAATTCGAGGCCATTTTCTCTAGCAGCATTAGCTAGGGCTTGGATGCGTCCATGATAAGGATATCCACCTCGGTCAAAAGCTACCTTTGTGATCCCTTTCTCCAAGCAACTCTTGGCAATGGCTTCGCCTATCTTCTGCGCAACTTCCTATGAATAAGAATTACAGTTGAAAAAAGTTAACGGGTTAAAGAACCATTATATTCTGCAGGGAAATCAAATGCGAAATAACAGAAAATTGAATCCTCTTTTTTATAATGAACTATGGACATCCATAGAACTCACAACAGAATGTATCAATTATAACAAGCATACCACAGTGCTTTTGAAATGTTTTTGATTAAAAAGGGTAAAAGAGGGTATATTTGGTTTAGATATGAAGAATTATTGGTTAAACTTACAACTGTGGGACCAGAGGAATACTCTAACTCTTCAGCGAAAGGCTTCTGCATGGTTGAAGCAGAAGCAAGAGTATGCATCTTAGTATCATCTATCACCTGCACATATATGTGCTTGTTTGAGCGATAGACGCACATTCTAGGCCTCTCAGGTGTGCCTTCAACCTGAAAAAGAAGTAAATAACCCTTAGTTCCTAGAGTTGCCACAAATTTGACACTAAACCATGCAAACACAGACTGTAGATCTGATTATGCAATCTACAGTCTACACTCGACTAACGCCTACACAGAGAAAAAGTATACACCGTTTACTTTTTCATATATTTTTTTGGTTGGAGTTTACTTGTTCATATTATCCTCTCTACACTACAACCTTTAACAATACAAATTAACATAATGAGATTTTGGCACAAGATATTCAGAGCTCCTACACCTCTGGATAATGTAAAGCTTGTTTGGGTGCTTGCAAGGGGTCAACATATCCAACCTTGCATATAATATGTATAAATTCTATAATTGTAGACTCAAACATGATGATGAAATCCTAGGACATACCCTTTCCATTTTATTTCACCACGTTGACAAAGGAAGCACAAGGACAGTCCAGAAATTACATGTTCACAAATAAAATGGCAAGAACAGGTATTTTGGAGGAGGAATGTTAATAGAAGATATTAATCAGTCAGTCCAAATATATCTGCTATTCATGCCTTCAGAACTCGAAATTTTAGTTTCATTATAATAGCAATGCAGGATATACTATCATAGAATTTCACTCATTACATTGTACTATAGTCCAAGATGCTCATATAAAGAATTCTCCATATCAGCTTAATCTTGTGGATTGCAGCCAGTTGGATCCATTGTAGCTGAAAGTCTAAGCCTAATGTATCCAAATTGAATCCATTTTTATCCCCTTTATTAAATTCAACTGTCAATGCATTCCAAGTTACAACCCATGAGAAACAGGAGGATGAACAAAAAAATCTGCAATGTCAATCAACACTACTTTTCTCCAACTTCACAGATAGAGAGGCATAATACACGAAGCAGATTGATAGAAACCGAAATTCTGTGTCGCCAGGCTGTGTCCCACATTACGCAAATTCACCAATTAAGTACAATCTTTCCAGCAAAGTTTGCACAGCAGGAGGCCCAAAGCATAATTAAAAACGCATATGGCACAAATGACACTATACAATCAAATTAAACAAAAACGCAATACAAATTTAGGTCATGGAAGGGGTATCTAGAAGCCGGAAAAGCATAAATTGCGTTTGAATTGTTAAACCTTCTTCCGGATGCGAACATGGCGAGCAGTGCGGTTATCCCCCCGAGTTCGATGATTTGCTAGGACAAGCAAACAAGGTTTTTGAGGGCGTAAAGTGAGGAGATTTGAAGGGAGAAAGAGTTTCTGACAAGGAGGGAGAGCTGGTTGGAGGAAGGAAAGCGAAGAGGGCGAAGAAATCGCCATTGGAGCTCTTTTATTTTTGGGCTTGGTACAAGAAAGCTTGTTCTGAGAGTAAGCTCATCCGCTCGGCTAGTCGTTTTATTATCCCCTTTGGTGTTCTTGCCCACTACTACACACCTTCCTTATCCACATTTTTGCTATTTCCACAATTTACCCCTTCTTTGTCAATTGAAATAGTTAAAACTTTGGAAATTTACCCTTAAGTTTAAGAACATTTAGTTAGTGTCCTATATGGTTAACATTTCTCATTTATTGTCCCCAGTTTTTGTTTTTTCGGTTGGTATCTCCTTTCAATTCAAATTGATTAAATATAATAATGTCATTGTGTTCCTCATTTCCAAATTAGTAGGATTTAATTTCTAAAACACCCAACTTTATACTCTATTTTTGAACTATCTCGATCAAATTTCTAGACAACAATCCATTTTAAGGGTATTATGGCTGAATTGAAACCATTTTTAGAGACGACGTTTGCCCTTCCTGGCCACCCCTTACGACCAAGTTGACCAAGCCAACTTCTACTACCTCTCCGACATCTCGTGAGTTGAGCCACATTAGAACCACACTCAAACTAGCCCATATGAGACACATTCGAGCAACATGAAGAACCCTTCTCGATCCAGGTTTCGGAACAACCAAGCCTGACATCTCAAGGGTACTAACAGGAATAAAGTAAATTATAGGAAACCAATTGAAATATCTTTAAACTTAGGGACACCAACCTAAATTTCTTTTAAATTTTTGTAGGACAAATTGCAAGAAACGAGCCCCCACTTAAGGTTCTAGCACTTGATAGCCATACTTACAAAAATGCAAGCATTAGCGTAACGTCAAAGTGAGAGTTGCCAACGGTGGCATAAGGTTCATTGTGACCAGATTCTCTAATCGCTAAAAATAGTTTAGTACTGAACGAAATGAATAAGAAAGAAATTTTAAATAGCTCTTCATTCTATAAGCAAATTCCATCAATCGGTTCTATTCCATCCGTGTCAGCAGGATTGATATTACAGCAATAACAATGAATATTAACGACAACGATTATTATAATTGAAAGTGTAACGTGCCGTTGCATGATTTAGACTCATCTGAGGCATACAGATACCTCTTCCTATAGTAACAAGACAAGCTAAATGAATTGTATAAAACAGAACCTCAAAACAGACACCACCTTTCTTGAGATCAGACATTTTTGTTGCAAACAATAGATGATCTACTTCCCCCATGTCTTCTCCGACAAAGAAATGAGCTGCAACAAAAAAAACACCAAAACATGAACTGGTTTAGATCTTAGATATGGCAATCTCACAAGATGTCAAGAACTGCCCAATGAAGCCAATTATCACAGGACATAATTCAGTATGATGACATCTTAAAGGGAAGCAATTATTCAGCCTATAACCAGTTCAACAGTAATCTCTTCATTTTGTTGTACATTTAAAATGAAGTCCTACATTCTTGATGGTTGAATCCCCTAAATATGCCTTAGAAAGATAACTCATAATTCACCCATCTGAAACTTATTTTCCTCCATACTCAATGGATAAATATTTTTTTAACCATGTGCTTCAGAAACAAATTGCCACTGCCATAGCCACACTCGTCACATAGTAAATTTTCAAGTTAAGGAATGAAAAGGTTGTTTTTATATATTTTATATAACAGGAAAAGTTGATCAATATATTTGTAAAATTATTCAAACCATCATAAGTCAAGACTCGGTTATGATTTTGGATAAACTTTCAGCAACTGCACAAGTATAGGATGCTGAAAATTTAGAGCATATTTTATGGCATCTTCTGCACTGGAACGAATTAGACTCCCAACTCATCTCAAAAACTATCAAATGCATTTTCCTTAGTCATTTTTTATCACCCAGTTCGATCAGCGAATGCTACTCTACGTATGGACTGGGTCCTTAGAGACCACATTTTGGATGAGACCCTCCACTATCAGTCTCTTCATACTGCAAAGAGGATTCGGACTCGAATCTTCTGACCATCACTGAAGGAGTCTAGCACCACTTAACAATAGACTAGCTGGGTATTTGTAGTTTTGGATGGTTAAAGATGGGTTCTCCCTTTGTCCTGTGGCATCTTTTGGAAAATCTCTTCATTTTTGGGAGGGTACAATGATCAATCAACAATTCTATGCCAAAAAAAAACTTCATTATTATCTAGAAATTATGATTTAGTCTAACAGGGTTATGCTCTTTAAGAGTTAAATACCATCCATCCCCACAAGCACAAGGCATATAATGAAAAGAAAAACATCTTTTTGAATTTCCAATTATTAAGTTCACTAAAACTAGTAAGAACCCCCCCCCCCCCCCCCCCCCCCCTCTCTCTCTTGAATATCAAATGCTCTTGAATATCAAATGCAGTAGGGGTTTTTAGCTTAAGAAAATAAGTACAAAGCTTTCATGTTATTTGAAAGTTCGAAGAATTCAAGAAATATTAACATCAACATCATTGCTTTTATAGTTGACAGACTATTTCTTTCGATAAGCAAGCATGAAAATAAACAAGAAAAGGCACACCAAGAGAGCCATGTCGATGCAAAGTAACAAAAATATGAAATGAATAGATCAAAACTGTGGAATGTTGATGTGAAAATGAAGAGTGGCGTGAAGACTATAAGTTGAGGCTTGACACATAAGGGAAAGTTACTGAGGACTTAAGCAATAGGATTGTTTTGTCACAAAAGGGCCTCTATATTATACCTTATCTATCTCGTAATAAAATTCCTTGCATAAAGCAAGGCTTAACAGTGAGCTAGAATAGAAACCATTGAGAAGGCAAAGATTGTTTTGTCACCCATACCATCTTTTGATTTGCTTCTTTAGATAGACATAATTGCAAGAATTAATAGGCAATAGGATTTCATTACAGGTCCAAATAACATTCAATCAATGATTTCCTTCAAAACAAGATAGTAGATAGTAACACACCTTACAAGCAAACGATCTTTTATAGATCTTGTTCAAAATCTCAAGTTCAAGCAACATCCCTTTCTGAAGTTAAATAGTGCACACTTCTTTAACAGTCACCTATCTACTGAACAGGAACAAGAGAAGAAACTTTATCTGTGTCTTTATGCATGTGCATACTATACATCCTTCTCTTGGTTGAAGCTTATAAGAAACATGTCTAAGTACTTGTCCCCCGCAAGCCACAGCCAGCAATCATCACAATAACTTCGCTAAAGTCATATGCTATGTTCTATGCTTCATTATTAATGTCCAAAACCACCCATCAATATCTGACCTAGACAATATAAACACTGAGTTGTTCCCTACAATATTGACTTTGGAAGATCATTCCAACAATTTTTATTTTTTTTTGAAACCATCACTTCATCAATTTAGTCAATATAATGCAATAAATACTAAGCAGCTTATATCAGCAACACAAACACAAGCAGACAGTTATATTATGTAGAATCATAAATAACATATCAGCATATGTCTACTCACCTGACGAGCAACCTGTGCCATCCGCCGACTATCACGAGATGATTCAGACATCACGTCATCCTGCACCTTGCCTGTTCTTTGTTTCAGGATGTCCTTTGGGGGGTTGCTATTAATATCATTGCTAATAGATTCTCTCCTCCGTTTCCTCTGAAATGTGTACTTGACAATCCTATCTTTGGGGGATTGAATAGAGATTGCATCACTTAAATCAGAAACTTGAGCTTTTGATTTATCTGGTGGCGAAGTTGGATTCTCCTGCTCTTCCTCAGAGCCTGGGAACCCTAACTCAATTTTGGATCCACTTTCCTGTGTAATCAAAACCAAAGCATCTGCAATCTCCCGATCCTTATCAGTCACAGCAACTGAAACACTTTCTGTTTCAGAAGTAGCAGCTGATGGAGCTTTTGAAGGTATAGTCAAGGCCAGTCTTCCCTCCAAACCCGGTTCTTGATTAGCCTTGCTATAATTATCAGCTTCCTTAACCATGGAAAGAGAGACATCAGGTGTTTCAGATGCTATCTTAACCAGAGTTGTCTCGGCCTTCTGTTGAGTTCTATAATTTCGCTTTTGTCTTAAAGCTCTTTTCCTTTTAAGTCTTAAGAACGCTTTACTATCAGTCATTGTTTCCATACCATGAACAGGATTCTTTTCTTCATCTTGTGCAACTCCAGAAGCAGGCACCACCACGCCTATTTTGTTTCCACCTTTGTCACATTTCAGGACATCTGGCTCCTCAGAAAGAGAATGATGCCCATTTAAAAGGTTTCTATCACATGCTCGAATTCTCTGAGTGCAGCCATTTCTATACAGCTCAGGTTTCGTGCTTCTAATTATTATGGAGGTGACATCTGTTTTACCAACATCAACAGGATTACAACGTTCTTCATAGCAAGCACTTTCATGCTCGTTTTTGGGGGTAACACATCCATGTTGACGTTGCAATGGTGGAGTGACTACTGAAGTTCCATGATTCTTTATATTGTTTTGCTGCTTTTCAGTAACATCTGGTTGATTAGTCTCGTCTAGATGATGACTTGGATTGTGATTTCTTGATAACCTTTGTAATTCTGCTTGGGTCTCATATAGCTCTGTTCGAAGATTACTCACTATATCCTCAGCTTCATGCAGCTGTGCTTCAAGCTCATCAATTCTTTTTTGCTGCATCAAGGATTTTGTTTCATCTTCATTCATCTACATAGTACATATGATGAAGAATTTAGAGTTCTGAACAGAATAATGTAAGATGCAAACTTAAGAGGTGATCAGTGTCATTTCTTTGTGTAGAAATTAATCATTATATTAAAAAAAGGATGATAACCCCTTTTTTTGTACAATTAAGTTAAGAATTCTCAAATTCTTCCCAACACAAATATACCTTCTCTGTCATCACCATCAATGTATCATCTTATTGTCCAAGATAGCAAACATAGGAGAAGATAAGAAGAGGACATCAGACAATTTTATTAGCCCAAGCCTCAAAGCAAGTCAGTGATGCTTTAAAAGCCACAAACTTCCAGCATATGTAACAGAGAATCAACAGGTGAAATGTTTAACATGACAGGCAAAAGACAAGCTACATGGTGAAATAACAACAAAGAACGGAATGACAGCTCACTTTGCATGACCCATTGAGCAACAGAATGGTTGCTAATATAGTAAGATATCAAAACCTAAAACAAAATTAGATCACCAAAGCAAGCACATCTTATTAATGATTCATCTTCTTATGTGGATATCAGTACTCAAAAGGGGCAACTATATTGAAGTAACTGATATTAAATTCAAGCCTCATTAAATAAGTTGACTTCTTTAGAGGAGAAAGCGAGGGGATTAAAAATGACACCAACATATAGAGAACACCAGATGTGTTGAAACACAATATCCATACGAGCATATGGTTTAGGATCAAAGGAATATTATAACACATCTTCTCTCGACTTCAAAGTGATACACTACAATTAACAGATTACGTGTGGTCTCGGAAAAATGAATATAAAAAAGAGGGTAAATTGGTGAAAAGCCTGATGAACAAACAATACTGAAATTTAGGGTATTCATCTAACCAGCAGCATCCACTCACCACACCTAAAAGTATGACTTATCAACAACCATGGTTAAAAAACCCAATAATTAGGAAAAATAAGAACAAAGAATTATTCTCCCATTGCAAATGAAAGCTTATTTTAAACCAACAAACTTCAATACCCATCAACAAACCACAATTTGAACTACAAAATAGACAAGAAAAGCCCAGAGAAAGGTTATGAACACACAAAAGCAACTAATAGATAACAAGTTAAAGCCCCCAAAATTCTCATCCTAAAGCACAACAGCTAAGGACAGGTTCTCTATCATGAAACAAGAGTGTAGATGAGCCGCAAGATCATTCAAACATACAACCAGCTCCAGTTGATCAACACAGCAAATCCAACAACCCTTAAACTCAAGCATCCCTCAACAAATTCACCACAAAACACAAGCACATTAACCATTTCAAATTCGAAGAGCATAAAACACAAGCGAATTTAATTATTTTTCAAACCAAACAAGAGCAAGTAGCAACATTACTTTGTAATCGATCATCTGCTTACTCCGAAGCAGAATCCGGAGAGCCTCATCCTTCGTTTCCGAGAGATCTCGCTGAAACGATTGCGCCCTCCTCTCCGACACAATTATCCTTGCCGCCGCTTCCTTAGCCGTGTTCAAGATTATCTCCGCGTAAGCTTTCTTCAAAGCCGTCATTTTCTACACCGTAAAACACACACAAAAAGCATTAAAAACAAGTTCGATTCTTGCTATATCCACAACCGAGACACCCGAACACAAATAGAATTTCGCGGAAACACTCCGAAGACAGATTGTTAGCAGGAAAAGCAACCAATGGACCTAATGGCTGTTGACGGCGGCGGAAGACGGTGGTTACGTCAGTTAAGCTCCGAAAACTCAGAAGAAGAAAATCAAAGGAGATGGAAAAATAGGTTACCTCTGTTTCCTCCATTTTTGCTGCTCTATAGGATAATCGAAGGCGAAAATGGTATTCGGGTATTCGGATTTTCCGACCGGGTTACCGATTGAGAAGAAGGGGGGAGAAAAGGGGGAGAAGCTGTTTTTGGTTTGGTTGCTCCCCTTCTGTTATGAACTGAAAGAAACACAATTACCTGATTGCCCCTAAATCTGTAGAAAATTACAATAGTGCCAATTGAAGAGGAGGGGGTGGGGCGCTGTCTCTCCGCAATTTCTCTTTCGCTATTTTTAGGTTTTCCAGTTTTCCGTTTCCCTTTTCCCTTTTCCTTTTTCCATGAGCGCGCGCCAAGAGATAGAGGTCCCACTTCCGAGTCGATTTCTTCCACGTGGAGCATTCCCGAGTGGCACGTGTGATCGAGTTTATTGTATGTGCGAGGCAATTCCTCAAATATGAATGTGAGGAACAAAATATAAATCGTCATTCATAAGTCATGATACAAAATTGATGTTCGTTGTGCCTAATTTTATTTATGATTTTAATTGACCTTATTTTACAATTATTAATTACATTTGTCTAGTATAACTAAATTTAGATCAACAAAATAATGTATTATTTCTTTTTCGATTTCCTAGAAATTGTTATTTTTGGCCTTTTTGAAAAAATAATGGTAAAATAGGATTTGCCCATAATTGAAGACCCAGAATTAATTTATAAAAAATAATAAAATCTCACATCCATATTTTTTTGAGCAGCTCACATCCATATTAAGTTGCATTAAATTTATTATTTAATTTAATGTAATTTAATTATATTAATTAAATAATTTAAATAGGGGTAAAATATCGTTGGTTTGTGTTTTAATTTAGTATTGCTCAATTTTGGTTTGGTTAACCAAAAAATAGTAGGTGCAAATTTTAGTTGAATTGAAAATTACTATTGATTGACCATTGAAACATTAAGAAATTCAATTCCATTACCTACCTATTTCGAGTTACATTGTTTTCTAGTTTTTTTTTAAAAAAAATCATTCATTATTGATTTATTATGCCTCTTGTTATTTGTTTGAACTAGTGGAAACGGATCCGGATTTCGGAGAAACCACAAGTTCAGTAGTTCACACCTCACAAGGAGGCGAAATGGATCCGGGCGTATCCGAACCGGGTACTCTTGAAGGCTCCAACGGTCTTTGTTATCCACACCACTCAATCACTCCTCCATCCCCATCTCTCTCCTTCTCCTTCTGCAAAACCCCTTCCTTACCTCTGCAAAACCCTCCCAATTTCCCTGCAAATTCTGTTCCACTGAATTCCACCAAAAAGAATTGTCCATAGCACCAATTCCCTCACACAAGCAAAACCCACAATCCAAAATCCCCCAAATCAAAACTCTCAGCTTCCTTCCAGCTCCCAAAATTTCATGCCAAACCCACCACCATGTTGAAATCCCTCTCCCTCTCTCTCCCTTTCTCCTCCCCTCCTTCTCTCTCCCACCACCACAATTTCCCAGAATCCATTTCCTTTTCTTCGTATCACCCACTTACCTTCACGCCCAATTCTCTTTCCTCCTCACTCAGAGCAAAGGCAAAGCCCAAGGAGCTTGTCCTCGGAAACCCTACAATCACAGTTGAAAAGGGTAAGTACAGCTATGACGTGGAAAGCCTAATCAACAAGCTCAGTAGCCTCCCTCCCAGGGGAAGCATTGCCAGGTGCCTTGAATCCTTCAAAAACAGGCTCTCCATGAATGATTTCGCCTTGGTGTTCAAGGAATTTGCTCAGCGCGGCGATTGGCAGCGCTCCCTCAGGCTTTTCAAGTATATGCAGCGCCAGATTTGGTGTAAGCCCAATGAACACATTTATACTATTGTTATTGGTGTATTAGGTAGAGAGGGTTTGCTTGAAAAGTGTCAGGAGATATTTGAGGAAATGCCTGATCATAGCGTGTCTCGTAGCGTGTTCTCCTTTACTGCTTTAATCAATGCTTATGGTAGGAATGGGGATTATGAAACTGCCCTTCAGCTCCTGGGTAGGATGAAGAAGGAGAGGGTCCTTCCAAGTGTATTGACTTACAATACTGTGATAAATGCTTGTGCTAGGGGAGGATTGGATTGGGAGGGGCTCTTGGGTTTGTTTGCTGAGATGAGACATGAAGGAGTTCAGCCTGATATTGTTACTTACAATACCTTGCTTAGTGCCTGTGCTAATAGGGAGCTTGCTGATGAAGCTGAGATGGTATTTAGGACCATGAATGAAAGTGGGGTCTTGCCTGATATAACTACTTATAGTTATGTTGTTGAGACATTTGGGAAATTAGGTAGACTAGGAAAAGTTGCAGAGCTTCTCAAGGAAATGGAGGGTGATGGCCACCTTCCTGATATATCCTCGTACAATGTGTTGTTAGAGGCCTATGCAAAGATGGGCTCAATTAGTGATGCCATGGTAATTTTCAAGCAGATGCAGATGGCAGGTTGTATGCCCAATGCCACAACTTATAGTATCTTGTTGAATCTGTATGGTACTCAAGGAAGGTATGATGAGGTTCGAGAGCTTTTTCTGGAGATGAAGGTGAGCAACACTGAGGCAGATGCTTCTACCTATAACATTCTCATACAAGTTTTTGGAGAAGGTGGGTATTTTAAGGAGGTGGTTACATTGTTTCATGATATGGTTGAGGAGAATGTGGAGCCGAATATGGAGACTTATGAGGGATTGATATTTGCCTGTGGGAAAGGAGGGCTTCATGAGGATGCCAAGAAGATTTTGCATCACATGTTTGAGAATGGCATATTGCCAAGCCCTAAAGCGTATACAGGGGTTATTGAGGCATATGGGCAGGCGGCCTTGTATGAGGAAGCTCTTGTGGCCTTTAACACGATGAATGAGGTCGGGAGTAAACCTACTGCTGAAACCTATAATTCCTTAGTTCATACATTTGCAAGAGGTGGGCTTTACAAAGAATTTGAGGCTGTTTTGACAAAAATGGTGGATATCAATATTACGAGAGATAGAAATTCATTCAATGGCGTAATTGAAGGTTTTAGACAGGGAGGACAGTTTGAAGAAGCTGTGGAGGCTTATGTTGAAATGGAGAAGGTCAGATGTGATCCCGACGAGCAGACACTTGAGGCTGTCTTGAGCGTTTACTGTTTTGCAGGGCTTGTTGAAGAGAGTGAGGAACATTTTCAGGAAATCAAAGCATTGGGATTATTGCCTAGTACCATGAGTTACTGCATGATGCTGGCAGTCTATGCAAAAGCTGACAGGTTAGCTTTATTTGAATATGAAGATTTGTTTTCTTTCACTTGCTTGCATGTTTTAAAGTATACAATTGAAGACATGATGAACCGTTTATTACCTTTTTTGAAGTGTAAAATAAAGATTCGGTACCCTTGTCAGCTATACATATCTTTCGATTTTGAATGTTGGGTTGACTTCTTGAACTTGCTCACCAAATCTTATGCATGCTTCATAGAAGAAACAGAGTTGGCAATACAATCTTTGAGGGTGTTAATGTCTGCAGAGGCTGTCAAGCTACTTTTCTATATGCTACTGTTAATTTTAATAGGAATTTTAATCTTATATTGTATCTCTGCTTGCATACGTACTGTAATAGTATCTTAGGATAAAGATATTCATTATCAGGGAAGTAGTGAACATTTTATTTTGGCATGCTGGTATTCTTCAAGGAGTCTAAAACAGCCTACAACACCTGCGTGGTCATATCTCTCCTTTGCACCAAGTTTGGTGATTTTAAGCTTGTCTTTTGTATAGAATGAGTAAGTGATTTAGAATGAATAAAATAGGAAGAGAACAAATAAAAAGAGGGAAAACTTCTATTTGATTGGTTTAGGGTATCAATCTACAATATTATGTGCTGGATATATGTGAACATTTACCTGAATGCACACACAACTTTAAAATCTAGACAGATGATGCAGCAGGCATACTCCAATCTGCTATGTTTTTCCCCTCTAGCTTAAAGACCCCATCTCCTTATTGAATTTTAGACCGCTTGAATAGAACTTTAATCCCAAAAATCCTCCACAACTTTTTGGGTGAGAGGGGACATGTGAATAAGAATGGCAAAGTAAACTTACTTTAATCCAAGCTTATGCGGCACGAATCATTGGAATTCATTTAGATCTGTGTGGGAGTGAAGTTAGATCTAGCCTCATACTTGTTACTGCGTGGAATACAAGAAAAGTCATTGCTGTGCAAACCCAAGTCATGGAGGATACAGAATTGGGTCTACAACCAATATTTATCCAAGAAAACACAACCACCCCCCTCTATATCTTTTGGAAAACCCTTCAGGCTTGATCTGTTCTGAACATCATCAATTTTCAGCATTGTATGCATGTATCGGCCTTTTTGATTCAGTATGGGATGTGAGTTTCCACCAAGTCTTGCTATCAAGGAAATAACCTTGACAAGTCTGTAGTTTGTGCCATCAACGACATTCCCATTGGTTCTAGTGTGAGGGCTGTTATAGTTGGAGGAAGCTGATCCTGCTTATTTTTGGTGGAACTCTTTGAGGGCCATTTACTATTCAAGAAAGTGCATATTTCTTGTCAAGCATAACGTTCATTTTTTCGTTACCCTCTTCTTGCTTGCGATACTGAAGGGTTTTTTTTCCCACAGTATTTAGAAATCTGCACAAATTTCCTGGGATTTTATTCTTTATTCTGACATGTCAGTTTTATCCTTTGGAAAAAAAAACAGGTTTAATGATGCATCTGAGTTGCTAGATGAGATGCTCAGCCATAGGGCTTCTAGCATTCATCAAGTAATTGGTCAGATGATCAAAGGAGACCTTGATGATGAATCTAACTGGCAAATGGTAGAGTATGTGTTTGACAAACTTAAGTCAGAAGGTTGTGGCTTTGGAATGAGGTTTTACAATACGCTTCTAGAAGCACTTTGGTGGTTGGGCCAAAAAGAACGTGCTACAAGAGTCCTGCATGAAGCCACAAAGAGGGGCCTTTTCCCTGAACTCTTTCGTAAAAATAAACTTGTTTGGTCTGTTGATATACACAGGTACAATTGGCAAACTTCTCCATTTACTTTTCTGTTTCGGTTTCTCAATGAATTTGTTTTTTCATGCTGAGCTGCTTGATCTTCAGGATGTGGCCTGGAAGTGCTTGTGCTGCATTATCAGTTTGGATCAATGACATGTACAAAATGTTCAAAGATAAAGAAGATCTTCCTCAGCTGGCAACTGTGGTGGTTGTGTAAGTTTCATGTTCTAAAAATTCTTTTGCTTTGTACTAAATGGGATTATGGGAATAGCTATAAATGAATCAAAAGGAAATTAATTAGTCTTTTAGGGTCTGTTTGGATTACCACTCAAAATGCATTATCTTGCATTATAATGTTGCATTAAATCCTGCATTATAATGCAAGATAATACATTTTGAGTGGTAATCCAAACAGACCCTTAGTTTCAACCGGTGCACACTGCACACTTCATATAATTCCCAAAAATATAGTTGCTGTCTCAACCCAAAATGTCGTCCTGTTGCACACTTCATATCTGCCTTTGGATTCAAGTAAGGAAAGCTAGCGTAGCCTTAATCTTGGATTCTTGGAATATCATCCTATTGGAGCAGAAGTTTTTAGTTCCACTACTACCTGTCATTTGGAAGAACAATGTTCACATAAATGGTGAAAATAGGGAAATTTGTCGCATCACTCTGCAAGTCTGCCTACTTTGCATGAACATTTTTTACAGACATAGACAAGTAATTTTCATGTCTTACATCATTGTTGATGATTTTTACAAATGAGATTGCTTAGAATTATCTTTAGGTGGTTTTAAAAAGTATCACACCCTAGTATTCTTCTTTTGGCTCATGGAACTTGTTTTACTCACAGGCGGGGAAAGATGGAGAAAAACCCTGAATCACAAGATTTCCCAATTGCAAAGGTGGCTTCCTCATTTTTGAAGGACAACATGTCATCGTCACCATTCCACTTTGCTGCGTGGAGCAATGGCCGTATTGTATGCCAGCGCACGCCATTGAAGAAGTCGCTCTCTGATATATATAAATCTTCAGACAAAACCGAGAATAACATAATAACATTACATAACTCCCAATTTCCTTCTTCCAGGGGCATTATCAGTAATAGTGTCAGCAGAGATCAACACAGTAGCACTGTTGCTGGAAGCAGCATCACTAGAAGAAAAACCGAGCTAGTTTCAAGCGCGGTTTGAATGTAGAAATTGCAAAGTTTCCACTTGATGAGGTTCATACTTCATTGTTCATCCATGGAAGTTGGAAGTTCATCCTCTTGCAGTGGAAACCGAAAAAGTGTTGAAGGAGCTAATTGATTTTACTTCACACAGAAACTAGGTATACCCAGCAAAAATTCTAGATTTAGTGAAAATTGGCAAAAACCAAATGAATGGTAAGAGCAATGCAAGAGCTTATCTTAGTAGTTCTTGATGGATTCAAGAACAAAAATCAGGTGACAAATTACATCTTCCTCTTGTTTGCATTTTGTTGTTAAGTGGAAACTTTGTATACAGGTTGATGTTATAATCCCAGGGGAAATGTCTTTTGGTGGAGCATCTAATTGAGGAATTCTTTGTTGCTATATTGATCTGTTGGCCTGGTAAATATTTGATTGGGAAGTTATTTCACTCTTGTTATTTTTGGGTTATGTGAAAGAAAGGAACTTGTTTCCTCAAAACTATACTACTGAGAGTTTTGTTTGTTCATGATGGGTAGAAATTACTAAGTAAAAACGTTAGGAAAAAGGATGTTCAAAAGAGAGGTATCTTATACTTGTGTTAAAGATTAGGTTTTAAATTGAAAAGTAAGTTATGATCAATGAAGATCAAGTCTCTTATACTTGTGTTAAAGATTAGGTTTTATATTAAAAAGTAAGTTATGTATGATCAATGAAGATTAAGCTGTTTTCTCCGATTTAAAATTGATTATCTCTAATCTTGCTTAGTGAAAATCATTTGATAATGTCGGACTAGTGGACGATTAAATAAGCTTGTACTTTGTTTATTTATTGGAAAGAAAAATAGGGAAATCAGTAATGGCAGATATTGTTCCCTCAAAAAGCCTGATTAATTTAATTTACCCGAAAGTGGTCAAAGGATAGAATACCATATTAAGCTACTTTCATTAAGTGCAAGTCTAGAGATAGAACAGCCAATCATCCATTATTTATTGCAAGATTAGTACTAGGAGATGATATAAATTATTGGACAAGATAAGAAAATATATATCAACTTGCATACGAAAAGATTCTTTGTGCTAGTAATAATTTTAATGCATGTAGATATGAGATAGCGTCCGCAAATGGGTCGAGGATGGGCGGATGAAATTTCATCTATTTTATTTTGTTAGTACAATATGCATGTTCGATTATAGTGTTTTATGGACCTTATAAGGTGCGAAATAAAATTAAGAATCTCTTAAGATAATAAATGAAAATTTTAAATGACACATTTTACTTTAATAGGTTTATTATTTTATATATTGAACTATTGCTAATTCGCCTGGGATGGGTTACTTACTTTTTATGGGTCTATAGTGAAAGTTTTATGTTACCTATCTAACTAGTCGACATGATAATGGTTAGTATAATAATATAGTTTTATATTTTATCTACTTATCATTTAGTATGAATCTTGTGATTAGATTTTGGGCAAACTTTTAATTGGAATTAATTAGTTTAACATACATTATATATTTGAAATAATTGTTCAATTAAGACAGATACTTACTAAATAAACATTGCACATGAAAGGGTTGAATTTTTATTTTTTTTCCTTCTGAAGTGACATGCCAAAGAATTTTAGAATGGCTTGGTATGAGTGAGTCAGGCTTTGTTGTTGATGGGTTACCCTTGTTTTTAGTTTTAGTTTGGGATTCATATTTTGTTTGATCCTCATGATAATTCGATCTCTTATTTCTGAAGATATAAAAGGTTTGGCTCTCTCTTGGATGATTAATGTTTAGCCTATTTTATGATTTAAGTAAATCGATATTTTTCTCTTTTTTTGGTTAAATAAATGGATTTTTCTCTAATATGTATCCATGGACACCTTTTAATAATTTAAAGTATTTTGAGTATAATCTACTATATATATAAAAGCAATAAGGTTTGGAGCCTTCACGTTGCGCCACGTCAGCTTTTGCCACATGTCGTTCTATTATTAATCCACATAGGATTTTGCCACATGTCGTTTAATCCTTGCCCCATAAAAAATATATATATTAATTATTCTTTCCACTTCATATTCCACATGGAAAATTTTTTCCACTTAATTAAAATTTATTTATTTCCCAAATTTAGATAATATCTTAATTTTTGGTAGGAGATAATATCTTAACTAAAAAAAAGTAACTAATGGTTGAATTTTTTCCTTATAAGCCAATAAAATATATGCTTAATCTTTTTAACATTTTAGTAGTTTCTTTCTTTCTCTTATATTAAAATATAAATATACTCAGTTACATATATTATTATTAAATTAATTATTATTTTTCAAAATCTCATCTCTTGCATATTTTCAAAATATATCTTTTTTTCTTTATTTTCTTCATTTTATCTCTTTCTTTTACATTAAACCTATTTATGAAATATTGTCAAGGAAAATGAGCAATGTAGATTATTTTATCTTAATAATCTATGTTTATTCTCAATTTTAAACTTAATAATCTAAATTTAATTTATTTGATTTGATTTTAAAAAATAAAATAATTTTTATACATATTACGGGCAAAAAATTACTTACATTAAATTTAATATTATATTTTTATTTATTAATATCTTTTTTTATAGTATATCTAAAAAATATCGAGTTATAGTCGTGCATGGTACGACGGGGACAACTAGTAATAATAAAACTCTCAAAGATTTCAATATCAAAAACAAACTTACAGAAAACTAAAATCTGGAAGAGTAATTTCGAACCATCTAACTTTTCTAAAAATACAAAAACGAGAAAGTTTCATCCTCAACATTTGGATCGAAGTCCTATCTAGATTTCTAAAAGTTTATAAATTTATTTTATTTAATTGTTATGAATAGATAATTTGTCACTGGATATTTTAATCAACTAACGTAATTTTAAAATCCTCAGCTAATTTTAATCAACTACGAAATACAAAAATCCTAACATACTTGATACGATTCTACCCTAAGTAACTCGCAAGATCGAACTCAAACAAGCAAGAATAGTGAAAGAACACCAGATCTGTTTACGCGGTTCGAGCAAAGCTTTACATCCGCGGAGCCTCAGTGAGGAGACTCGTCTCAAATCCACTATCAATGATCAAGTTCAAGAGAGGTTACAATCTCACACACAGAAAGGCAAAGAAAGACTCAGAAAAACTAAGATACAAAGTAGATCTAAAAAGAAGAAGAAAGATCTAGGGTTTCGGCCCCCTGGAAGGCTACTCAAGCTTCAAGATGAAGCTTCAGAAGAACACCACTGCAGATCTCAACGAGCTTGGATCGAAGCCTTCAACCTCGATCTCGATCTCCACCGCCTGGCTCACCGGAGAACAGACTCCTCCGGCTTCTCTCTCTCTCTCTCTCTTTCTCTTTCCTTCTCTCTCTTTCTCTTAGAACTCTCTCGAAGCGCCGCTGGAAGATTAGGGTTGAGAATGAGCTCGCAAGCGAGCTAAGCGAGCATTTATATAGAAACTCACACTCGGAACGCAGCGTTTCACTAACGCGGAGACGAGCTCGTTCTTCCTTTGGGCCACCGACTTCGATTTTGGGCCGTCTTCAATATTCGGGAAAGAGCCCAAGTCCAATAGGAATAAGCCCGAGCTCACACTGAATCGAGCTACCACCAAACCGGTATGAACCGGGATGGATTGAACAATCCGGTTCGGCTCTAAGCAATCCATGAACCCACAAACTAAACCCGGTTCCTGAATCTAGATTTTCTCTACCATTTAACTATGTGTGTATGCCTTACCAAATTTCTATGTCACTTATACTTACATATGTGACTTACATATATTAAACCTAACAATACTCGCTTAAATCAAGATCGAGTAAATCAAGATAGATCTATGATTTGGTTTGTTTTAATTTTTACTTATGTCAACAACTTGCTTTCAAATTGTATTATTTGATAGGCCATAAAAAACAATCGTGATTCTAGGGCGATTTTATCTTTCCATTTCAATTGAATTTCCTTTTGAAACAATGATTTTATCAAATATTTTTAAATATCTTTACAATTGTGAAATCCTATTCAAACAAATTAACAGATTTTCTAATAGATTTTTATTATAACATATATTTTGAAATTACCTATTTCAATACGTTATATTCCACCCTAACACTTTCTTTTTTAATATAAATATAATAATAATCGCATAAGATAAAATTACATTTTGAATAATTTGTGTTACTTTCTAATATCTCGAGCAAAAATTATTTCACTTAATTTGTTTTTTGTTTTCAACAATATTTTTACTCAATGAAGATAAGTACGAACTCCCTAAAAAAAATTACTTCCTAATTTTATTTTCACATAATTTTTTAAATTTACAACAAGGCTTTTACTAAAGATACTATCGAACTTCCTAAAGACTGTTTGCTATCTAAATTTACCTGATATATCCCCTCTATTATGATTTCTCACCATTTTTTTTATATTTTTAGCAAGATTTTTACCAAACCATCCAAAAAGGAAGATTTAAAAGAATTTATTTTCTAATAGATATTTTCCTAAAAAATATTATTATGATTGTTATTTATTTATACTAAATCAGATATATTGCCATTTCATCAATACCTCAATGCTCAATGTGAAAGTAATTGAAAATGCAAATCTGTAAACATTCAAATATATTATAGATTAATATTATATCCTAATATAAACAACATTTAATAATATATTTAAAATTTTCTTTATTATTATATTTTAATGTTGGGTAAAATTTTTTTATATAAATCCCGTGCCCTTACACTAGTAACAATAACAACAACATTTACCCATTGAATAAATGTCGTTTTTGCCTTTCAAAATAGTTTTTAAGATAAAGAATTCCAATTGGAGAAACAGTTTAGAATTTAGATCATTAACACACCGAACACAAAAGGCCCCAAGTATATACTCACCACATATAGCATATTTCTCTTTAGATTTCACCACCTAGCTAGCCTAAATCTACGATACCCAAATTAAAATATAACCTAAATTTCATCAATCATGAATATTGGATTATTTTCACTAATGTTCCAACCTATATTATCATTCACGTGAAATCAGATTGGTTTAAATTATACTACTACTACGTATGATTTATAAAATAAAGCATAAAATCAAGACGGAAAATAAAAATAAAAATAACTAAATAAGAAAGCACAAACTCGATCACATTGTCGAAAGATCGAGAATAATAAGACATAATGGTCAAACAAACTTCCTAATAGCGTGTGAAAGTCAACGATGAGTAATGCTTACTTAAATCCTAGTCATGTGTTTATGTTTTACTAAGTCTTACTCTTAGTTGTCATATATAACAATTTATTGTAACCTTAAATTATATTCTCCAATCTCTTACTTCGTTGTTAGATTGATCGACCTTGTGGGTTGTACAACATATCAAAAACTAGGGTTGAGCACGGGTTGATTCAAACCAAAATTTTAAATCGAACCGAAATCAACATTATTCACTTTGGTTTTTAATTTACAAAATTTTCAAAATTCGATTTCGGTTCGAATTTCCAACGAATAACCTCCATTTATCTAAAACTAACAAAAACCGAAACGAATTGGTTCGATTTTCTAGTCCATCTTAAATGAAATTTCGGTTTGCGGTTCGATTTGGTTCTAAAATCGATGCTCATCCATGTGAAAAACAAGTTAGTCACCTATGGGAATTTACTAATCAGCCCATAGTGGTCTAGTAATTAAAACATTATCTCTTTTTTGGTCGAATTAATTAAAACATTATCTCTTGATAACACATGGACCGAGTTTGATTGATGTCATTTTAGTTGTAGTTTGGAACTCGATTGGCAATGAATAAGTTCTCCAATGAAATTAAAAGATTTGAAATCTCTTAATTAGTGACCTTAAGTGGGATGGGGATATTTTTTCTGACATTGAGCTTGTTGATTTCAGAAAAGCCCACTAATCAATAGAAGAACAAACAATTACATATGTTTCGTTTTAGTCTAATCAAGTGTCAAATACCCTCTATTTAAGTTTGAAATCGATTAACTATATATGCGACTTTGAAATAAAGTGAAAGGATAAGTAAAAAAATATTGGTGTCTGATACAACGTAGTTTAAGTGACTTGACGAATCTGCTACGCAATATTTTTAAAAAATCAACTTTTTTAATTTATGCTCTTAAGACATAGATTAAAGTATATTAGTTTTAGAAACTAAAATCCTATAAGGAAACTAATGAACCCTATAAATATCAATAAACCTTATATAAGTATCATTACTATATAATAAAGTAATAGTTATTTTAATTTTTTTTGAGGATTTTTTTTTATGAACCTTATTGATTTATTTATTACCTTAATCTTTCCTCTTTAATTAACTTAAATGTATTAATGGCATACATACAATACAATAGAATACCTAAAATAATTTTAATAAAACACCAGTATATATTGAAATTGCACTAGTTTTAAAAGAAAGTCCCATACCACCAAAAAGGAACGGAAAGCACATCAAATAAAAGAAAATGGGTTTTTTGTGTAATGTACTAATGTCGGAGACATGTAGACATGATACCACGCACACAGAATTCCAATTAAAAGAAAATTTCGGTTTCGCCATTTTTTTTAAAACAAAAACTATAAATATTATCCTTATGTTTTGATTTGATATAATTTATTACATTTTAGCATTTATTGTTGTGATTTTCTAATATATGACTATATATAAGAAAAAATCAAAACCATAAGACATATCAATATATCATGAACAGTTTAATGTACTCTACATACAATTATTCTTGATAAAAAGACAAATTATATTTAACTATATGTTATCCATATTTGCCTAAACCGAACATCTCATAATTTTTGTAAAATATAGGTGCATAAATATAAGCATGCATGAATGATGAATTACTAGCAGAGTAGAATCATTCATCATCATCATTATCATTGCCCCGGCCTATATAATCCTGTACAAGTGAGATTTGAAGAGTCAATATAAATACTTTCGTAATTTAAATATGTCAGACGAATGTGTCCGATAGATTAAAGGTAGTCATAAGCTGATCATGTGGAAAATAAGCTTATCATATTGAAAAAGTAAAAGATCGATAAATAGTCTAACATATATACTCTTGAGTTATTTTTCCTGTCAATTATTTTCAGGATAAAACATCATGAACTTATGTGTTAGGGTTATATGCGTATAAATGGACGTGTGGATCCACGTATTATATTAATTCACCGAATTTTACCAGACGATGTACTACTATATTCATCTTAAAAAACACAAATATACAATTTTACTGATCTTTTATACATAAATTGAAACTAAGAGATAATTTTGTGTAATCTACCATTACTTAAGAATCTAAAAGTTGTTCTACCATTCCAACATAAAAGAAAAATTATAGAATGGACCACGGATAATGGTTCATGTGAATACATTAGCATCACAAAATGGGAAAAGGAAATAGATAACATGAGATATGATAGTAGGGACCCACAACACCTTATCTTGGCTTATCCAATCCACCATACGTTATGGAAGGTGCAGCCCACTATATATAATGAAAGAGGGCTATCATCAATTCATCATCCTATCAATTGAATTCATTCATTCCCCCATCAATAAATAAAATAAAATCAATTTGGTTCATTAAACGAACACCTGGCCTTTACACAACACGAAAACAAAAGCAAAAGGAGGAAAAAAAGACCAATAATTGAGGTATTTTAAGATAAAAAAAGGTACATTTTGCTTGAAATGAAAGAGATAGAAGTACATTTGAGTGATCTTAACCCGCAAAAAGAAAGTTCTATTCACAATAATGTTATCATATAAGCTAGCTAGTGGCTTAGTGCTCTGTCATATCGATATCCAAACTAATATTCGTAGATCAAACTTTCGTGGAAACATGATTACTCTTTGTCCTTTCGATACTTCTTGATAAGTTAATTATTTGTATTTTTGCTTGTTTGCGACTTTATTTGTTTCAAAAGTTTATTTTTTTTCAATCTTCTGTTGAACAATGAGATCTTATAAAAATAAAGTTTTTAGAGGATAATTTCTTACGATGATTTCTTTTTTTTTATATATATATAAATTTGTAGGATCGAATAACGCGTTAGTTAAGATAGAGAAGGAATTGTTCCTTACGCAACAGAATAATTAGATAAGAAGAATGTAAAGATAGAAACCAAATAAGGAAACGATTCCCGGACTTTATATAGAGAGGAACCCTACATTACCAAACAAGTCAAACATGTAAACTTCTACCTCCATTGGAGAATTTTAAATGAAAACTTTATTAATCAAGTAGTTCCTTAGTTACACAATAGAGAATCGAACTTCTTTGTTACTAGCAATCACCAAATTCTAACAATATTAACGAATCATTCTACCTGCATGTTCTTCAGTTCACTCAATCAATTAATCAAATAAATCAAACCTCACACAATCCAGACGCAGTTCTCTAGCTTTAGCTCTGTAATCTTCCTTCGTCGTCGAGATTGGACACTAGCCACTGACTTCTTCTTCCTTGATCTTGCTTGGAAAGCTAGCTCTCTTTGCTCAATTACAGCCTTTCAGGTATACTCACTATTCATCTCTCAAAAGTGGCACAAAATCCTAGGTCATCTTTATCTAATTATAGTAATTGGGTTTTTGCATTTGTCCTTGCAAAAGACACAATTACACTTCTATCCTTATTCCTCAGGGCGCAAGACAGATTTCCTAATGACCTTCGTGCCCATGTTCGTTGGCTTCACTTACGGACATTTATGACCTTCTTGCCTTGACGTGCAATGTAAAATTGGTTAGGAAACGTTTCCATATCTTTGCTCTTCATTTCCTTTGTTGTTCTTGTGAATCCATGTTTCCCTAAAATACTTAAATAAGCACGTTATTTCCTAATGGCAACTATTATCATCAAAACTTATGGAGGAGCGTTGTTCTAGTATTCGAAACGTGACAGTTCCTAATACCGTTCCAACAAAATTTTATTCAGCATCATTGTAAATGAAATAATGACGAAATGAAAGAGAAAGGAAACATATTTATATGTAAAATAGTAGTGATTCTCTCTTTTTTGCAAAAAAAAAAATGAGAGGAGAGGGGTAATGGTTAGAAGAGGTGATATGGTTATTATATGTTAAAGGAGAGCGGAGAATTATCTCAAGTTTTATATAAAAAATGGAGAAAGAGGGGTGGTTATCATTTTGATTAATGAGCAATAAGCTAAAACTTTGACTAAATACATGCTCTTAACCATTTTTTTCCCTAACAAATACCAAACGAGACGTTAAACATAATGTTGTCATATTCTTATGCGATAAGTATTTTAATTTATTTATTAGGTAAGAATTAGAAAATGTTAGGATTTAATTTGCATATTTCCAACCTAGAACATTCTAACAAATGAAAATTTATAGTTCTTGAAGATTTCATATATGTTCAAGTAGGGTTGGATAAAATCTCGTTCGGATTAGATTTTTAGACAAGGATTGGACCAGAGCGAGGGGTATTCAGTCTAGTCTTCAGTTCAATGAAATTAAAGTTGGTCACTAGTTCGGTTCTGATCGAATTTTTTTTATTAATAATAAAAAATGTAAAGAAATATGTATACTTATATAATAATATTTATTTAAAAATTTTAATTTATATGTAATATAATATATATATTATAAAAAAAATATAATGTTTTTTTAAATAATGTATGTGTAGATTTTATTAAAAATAATAAAAAAACTTAAAAAATAATCTGGTCCAAATCAAACTGGGACCAAGACCGGACCGAAAATTTTCAATTTGATTCTCGGTCCAATATTTTGGAAAAACTAATCCCGGTCCAGTTTTGAATCGATGCCCACATCTATTTCAAAGTAAGCATATGTGATCAATTTAAGAATTCAATTTTATCATCTACTCGATTAATTTCTCCGAGATTATGATTGATTTGGTCTTAAAAAAACTAGGAGATCAAAGATGTGGTGATCTCAACCTTGAGCACATTTGAGCTACAAAACTATATCAAATATTTGGTTTGCTGGCTGGTAGACCTGTTAATCGAGTAGGGTCGGGCGGGTTCGGGTTCGGTGTCATTATGGGTTATGGGTCAATCAGGTCAGGTTGTAACGGGTTTTCGGTCGGGTCGGGTTGATCAGCGGGTCTAAAATATCTTTTTTTATAATTATTAAAATTAATTTTTAATTAAATAATAATAAATTATTTATAATATATTATTTTTATTTATTTTAATAATAAAGTACGGAGTATTATAAGTTTCAAAATAAATTTTATAAATTACATAAATATATTAAATCGGTCAACCCACCGGATTTCGGGTTCTATCGTGTTCGGTTCATCTCGAGTTTCGGGTTCAAAATTTCGGGTCTTGACCCTAAAATTATCGGACGATTCGGATCAGATTTGCATATTAGGTTAGCTTTTGACAGTTCTAGTGATTGGTAATACTTGTATTATCATTTCATGCATTTAGCATAATATCTAAACTTAAAAAGAATTATTCCCAAAATAATAAGGATAAATTTCAATTTATCACATAATTAATATTCCATAAATTTTTTTTTTTTGGTTTCTCATCCGATTCGTCCTGCCCCAGTGGATTCGGGTCGAACTTAAGTCAGGGCTACATTTGAATTCGGAACAGGGTAGGAAATTATCGCTTTAAACTCCTCCGAAATACGTTGCGGGAGATCGAACACGAAGTTCACCCTTCTAAATACAACTCCCATACCACTGCATCAACTCACCATTGGTACTTCATAAGTTTGTTACCTACAAACTTACGAGACCACATAATCCACCACAGGATTTGTATCTTGTCCAATACCACCTCTCGATGTGTACTAGCTTAGCCCACCGATTGTGACAGGATATTTTTTGACGAAATTAATATAACATCATCCATCACCATATTAATTCCCCAGATGCAGAATTATAGGAGAGAGAATCTTACCCACCAACAGTTAGATGCCACGTGTCCAATCTCCTGAATCAGTTTATTGTCATTGGCCACATGCTGCCCACTCCATCCATCGTCATTTTCCCATCTGACAGCCCAATCATCTTATCATCTCTTCTTTTTTTTTCCTTTTAATTAATTAAATTTCCATGTTAAGGAAAAATTAAATAAATGGAAATAATATCCGTATAGATTTCTATTTCTACCATTCTTTCCTTTATCCGATATTAAATTCTCAAAATATCCTTTCATGTCAAACATCCATCCACCTTCATCATATACAGTACAAATCTTTTGCTCTACCTAATCCAGCTATGCTGAATGCTGATCTTGTTACATTTGATTTATTCTTGGGAAATCTTTATACACGTCAAGTATTTTTTGTTCTTTTTGATACAACTTTGGATTAATATTAAATATTGTTAAGTTTACTATTGATGCACTTTAAAGTATTTAATAATAACCGTCATTCAATCTAAGTAAAAAAACTGTAAAATTTAATGGATTTACTATTGTTCAGAAAATGCATCTTGGAGAATCATATGCAATAAGAATCGATTAAATTTAATGGATTTACTATTGTTCAGAAAATGCATCTTGGAGAATCATCTTGGAAAATTTAATGTAATATTACTATGTAATGTATATTGTAATATGTATATGTCCATAGGTAGTTGTCGGTACCAAAACCGAGGGTCAGTTAGTCCCGATTCTAGATGAACGCTCCATGGAACCGCCATTTCCACCAAGCTAAAAAAATCGATTTTATTTACATTAATCTCATATTATACTTCTCTCTACTACTCTCATTTATAATCTCATCATTTTATACAAGCTGAAACTTTCAAGTTGCAAATCTCTTATTAAATTTCTTATTAATCTCCTTCCTAATCTTCTTCAAAAAAAATAGAACACCATGGATTTGTTGATTTGTTGGTTGATCAACAACTCTTTGATGGTGTTGGTAGTTCACAAGAAAGTCAAGTTAATCCCAATCAACCACCTCCTTATCTTCCTATGCCTATGCCGGCAGAATTTTTCGTTTTCGCTCCTATTCATAGCCAAGGAGTTGAGGCAATGAGCCAATGAGAAGGGGCGTCTACGATTATCCAAAGTTCAAAGGAGCTCACTTCCGACGTTTTCACAAAGCACTTCACCACCAAAGACAATGTATTAGATCATCTAGATCGATATGTTGTCAAGTGCAACTATTGTACCGTGAAGTACAATTGGAGGCGCAATGGAGGTTATGACACTTTGAACAAGCATTTGAAGGCAAAACACAAAGACAAGTTGGGCATGATGCAAGGACAAACGTACTTCTTCCTCTCAAAGTACTCCTTATGTATTTAGTTATAATCATGAATTTGTATTTTGTCCGAAGCTATTTGTGCGGTCATTTGACATTTCAATTTGCAGAAAATGTGGGTCTTAATGATTGTATCACTAACCATTAATTTGCAATCCGCTTATAAATGAGCTACTAGAAAAACAATTAGGAAAATTGTGCTTAAAGCATATAAGATTTGTAAAAATGATTTGTCTCGGTTTTTTGCTCAAAATAATATTCGTGTTTCTATTTATAGAGGTAATTGAAGTGATAACTTTCAAACTTATTCATATATGGACATTACACGTCATTTTGTTGATGATCAATTTCACATGCAAAAACGAGTTGTGGCTTTTCGAAAATTTGATGGGGCGCATACCGATACAAATATTTGTAATATTATACGTAATATTTTAGAAGAGTATAAACTACTTTATAGAGTTTTCATATATGAAGTTCGATACTTATCTAACCACTACCTTTGAGTTTAGAAGAATATGATATTTTAGATTGGTGGAAGCAATAAAAGAAAACGTATCCAACACTAGTAAAGATCGTCGCTCAAGTACTAGCCGTTTGCGCCTCAAGATTAGCGTCTGATGCATTAGAAGCTCAAGTTTGTGTCGACAATTGAAAGAGGATGGAGCTTAGAGCACAATCGATGAACTATATACACTATTCTAAAAATCCCTTCTAAGCCTCGTCTAGGCCGCGCCCCGCCTAGGCGCTAGAAGGTCCTAGCCCGCCTAGCCATCCAAACTCTCTAGGCACCTGTCTAGGACCGCCTAGACCACCGTTCAAGCCGTCTAGGCGCTAGGCGGTCCCTATTCAATTAATTTTTTTTTAGAACATTGACTATACACATCCATTGGATGATGTACTTGACGACGATGACACAAGTCGGGCTTCTTTTGCCAATTCTGAAGGGTCGTCTTAGGTAAGTGGCTAAGTGGGGTTTTGTATGAAAGGTAAGAGGACTACACGTACTTTGAGGAGATACGTATGCAAATTAATATTAAGTTCAAGCCATTCTTCTCCCAATTCTTCTTTTCTTTAATTGTACATTCGAAACCATTGCGTCTCAGACTCTTGGGACTTGCCAAAAAAAATAAGAATGCATAGCGCACGACCGTAGTCGTTACCTGTCAAAAAACGTACAATCATGCGCCCTAAACGCACGACCTTGTGCAATTAACGCATGATCGTGTGTTAGGTGTACGATCACGCGTTATATTTTACCTTTTTAAAGAGATCGAAACCGGGGTTGAAACAAAATTGACCCCGAAATCGGCAGAATTCAGTAAAAATCCAAACTGAAATCGGGAAATCGAGGGTCAGTCGGTCTCTGTTCCATTACCCATGACTATTCATAGGATACTTAAACTCGTACAAAGAAGGAAAGATAATTGAAACTCGCACACTAATAATTATAAACTTCGTCACTTATCAATTAGATTAGCGAAACTTAACAAATTATCGTACCTAATTTAGTTAGGTTGAAAATTTAATGAACAGTGTCTCCTTCTTCCCGATTGCCTCCGACCCAGTCCTTAGGGACCTCATCCGCAAGGATGCTCTAGGGTAGCTTTCCTCTATTTAGAGTGGAGCTCCCTAATTCCTTTCCTTATCAAAAAAAAAAAAAAAAAAAAACCTCAGGAAAAGCCATACTAGCGTAATTTCAATTGATCAAAACTGAGGAAATAAAGGAGTAATTTCGATTATATAATAAAATATAATATCCTTTACTTTTAAAAAATAAAATAAATTATCCCTCCGTACAGCTTAGTAATAATATTTACTGGGGAAAATCGCCTTCATATGAAGAGCCACGCATTCTAGTCGAACCTCAACAATAACTTCCCCTTTCTCCCACAAACCCGTCTTCTTCCTCTTTCTCTCCATCTTTCTCATCTGATCAATCTCCGTCCTCGGCGACGCCATTCAAGATGTCAACCACCGCCGGCGAAAGCTCAGGCTCCGAGATCATGCTGTTTGGAGTCCGCCTCGTCGTTGACTCGATGAGGAAGAGCGTCTCCCTCAACAACCTCTCCCAATACGTCCACCCTCAGGATCCTCTCGTGTCCGGATCCGCAGGTGAGAAGGACGCCACCGCAGGCTACGCATCGGCCGACGACGGCGTCCACCACCGCTCTCCGTCGTCCTCCGCCAACGCGGCCAACCGTGACCGCAAGCGAGGTTTGTGGATTGATTTCGATCGGTTTGATCAATTAATTGGTTTGATTTTGGATTGTGTGCTGGAAACATCCTCAATTTGTGGCTGAATTTTTGGATGGTGTGGTTTTGATAGGAGTTCCGTGGACGGAAGACGAGCACAAGCTGTTCTTACTCGGACTGCAGAAAGTCGGGAAAGGCGATTGGAGAGGAATTTCCAGAAATTTCGTGAAGACGAGGACGCCGACTCAGGTGGCGAGCCACGCGCAGAAATACTTTCTCCGCCGGAGCAATCTGAACCGTCGGCGCCGCAGATCTAGCCTATTTGACATCACCACCGAAACGGTAATAAATCGACTCATATCGTGATCTGATTATGCCAATTCAGCTGATATCTGTTTCAGCTGATCATCACTTTATCTATCTTGAATTTTTGATATTATCGAGAGTTCAGTTGTCATTAGGTTGCCTCAAGAACTTCATCTGTCTCTCCCCTGGATCTCTACAAACTGAAATATAGTTGTAGCTGAAACAATTAGGAGATCAAACTTTGGATCTATAGTTGTAGCTGAAACAATTAGGAGATCAAACTTTGGATCAATTGAATGGGGAATACAAATAAAGGGAAATCCAAATAAAAATCAAAGAAATTCACAGAATGGATTCCCAAATCTATTGTTGTATCTTTTAAAGGAAACACATGATATGGATAACCATTCCACCCATTCTTCACCTAATTTTCTACACATTTCAAAATTGGTAGTTTCATTCTTCATTTGATTTTCTTGTGATTTTAGGTCTCTGCAACCCCATCAGACGATCAACATGCCAATAAAAATGACAACACTAGGTCTCAATCACCAAAGGCAAAATCACCACAAGGAGCTTCCTCAGAGATCTCCATAGTTAGATTCTCAGTCACACCAACACATCCAGTTCCCACTAATCCAGTGGCTTCACCTGCACAAGTTGACCAGATTATCTCCGAGAAAATCCCTGTGGTGCAAGATTACATGATCTGGGACACCGATAACACCAACAACAATCAGCGCCAATTGAGTCCCATGACAACTCCTCCTCTTGATCTGAACAACAGCTCCATGACTGACTCCTCGGCTTTATCCCTGAATCTGTCGCTGTCGTTGGCATCAGAATCGCCATTCAATGCCATGCCAAGCTTCTTCAGCGGGGATAGCATGATCAGTGTGGGCTGAAGCTTGAAGGTGAGGTGAGGAGGAGGGAAATCATTTTGTTTTTGAGTTACCTTACTGATGATGATCTGTGACAACTTCTGCAATGTACAGAGTGTATAATGTCGCCCTGTTTGATTGTTTGCTGTCCTCCTGATATGCTAATATGCTACTGCTACTACTTCTACACAACTATGATGATGACCCTCTTGATTAATCTTATGGAAATATTTATTTGTTAGTTTGCTGTGTCTGTTTTTGGGAATCATAAGAACTGAATGCAAAGCAATCAAAAGACTTGTTCTCCCCTATTTCCCTTGAATTCAGTTTCAGATTGATGGGTAATTTATGGGTTCATGGCCCCCATCTAAAGCATATACATATATATCATCCATGTGATGTGGTTAGAATACCAACTTCATCTTTCAGATTCTTGTTTGTTTGTTTGTTGTTTTTGTGATGGGAAGATTTTATCACTAGACGAAATATAGTAAAGACAAAAATAGTGATTGTCTCAGCACTCAATTATTGAGAAACTTGGCGATTGCTATATGTATATCAATAAACCAAATTGAAAGTTTTGCTGACTATTGTTTAGGGATATATTATATAACATTTTTTCAACTATGTGGTCAGCTGTTATCACAGGTTAACGCTCCCGGAGTTCATACGGATCTCTCTATCTTGTGAAGAGTTGCCGGGAGCTTCTGGTTAGACCACCTTGGGAGGTGAAGTTAAGTCATAACTAATGAAAGCCGGTTCAGCAGAATAATATTTATTGTTATTTTGAAATTGAGTTGAACCGGCAGAATAATAGTTATTGTTATTTTGAAATTGAGTTGAGTTTTTTTTTTGCCTTTTATGTCGGATGTTTCAAATTTTTCAGGAGATTCTTCTCCTTCTGCTTAATAAGTAATATTTTTGTTGTCCCCTTGATATTTTTCAAACAAATGTTTAGATTCCGCAAAAAGAAGCTATATTCTCCAACCAAATGACTGATTAATTTAGGCTCCGTTCGGCAATGGGTAGTTGATGTAGTTGATTTGAGTTTATGGAGTTGATGGAGTTGATAGTAGTTGATATTTTGCAAAAAATATAAGGTTGGAGGAGGTACATTATGTAGTTGATGTAGTTGATTTGGGAGTAGTTGAAATTTTTTTGACATTGCCGAACGGAGCCTTAGGTCCTTGGAAATAAAGTGGGGGTCTATGTGCACTAATGCAAGAAATGTGGTGTTATTTTGTTACAATAGCGTTTCAATGCATTCTTTGATACCTAAAGTATAAGGGGTGATAAAATAATTTCTTTTATAAAAAGGTTTAAGTATGATTTTTTTTTTTGTATAATACTTATCATAACTGCATAGAAAGAATTATATGCTTCTCAATGAATAAATGTTGGTCCAACATAACATGATCTTGAAATCCTTTGGATATTCAATGTATTGTGATGAATTTTGATGCGTTATACATAGGGGTGGCAAATTCTGATCCGATCCAAAATAACCGACCGAATAACCCGATTCGAGAACCGACCGCTATCCGAAAAAAATTACAAAATGATATCTGAAACCGACCCGATCTGACCGATTCTAACCCGAACTCGAAAGCAACCCGTTTAAAAGGCAACCCGAAATCGATTATATCCGAAAAGACCAACCCGATATATACCCGAATCCGAGCAACCCGAACCCGATTGTACCCGAACCGGTTGTACCCGAAAACCGAAATAATCCGAACCCGATTACACCCGACTCAACCCGAACTCGATTATACCCGAGACCTGGAATAAGATCTTATTTATGATTAATGTATAAAATCATGTATATATAAGAGATCAGATATTATTTGGATATTGGATTGAAACCATTTTAATATATTATTTGTTATTAATATATACGATCATATGAATATAAGAGATCCTATAATCATTTAGTTATGAAATAGTCTTAGTTCTCGCACCTTGCACAGAATTTTAAAAAATTATTGTATTATGTATTTGTACTTGTTAAATTTTGATCAAATTGATGATATAAGTAAGAATATTTTAGAAAAACTATACATATCTTATCTAAAAAAACTATCATATCTAAAAATAATCATTAAAAATTGATATAGAAAATAATATTTTAAGAATTATACATATATTATCAAAAAAATAATCCTATCCAAAAATAAAACTAATATATTAATTTTTTAATATATATAAATAAAAATAATTAAAAATAATTCGATTAAATTTCAACAAATCGGATTGATTTAAAAAATATGAATGATATATTTTAATATGGAATCGTTTTATATATTATTTTAACCTCCGTTTTAGTATATAGTAATTATTGAAATCATTTTAATGACTTTAGAACTACTAATTACCATAGTCTCATGTAGTCATAGATTCTAATATTATTATTCATCACAAAAGATATATTTCTTCAATAAAGTGTAAAGATTATATTTATTTATGTATATGATCTTGAAAATATACGTGACTATAAAATTATTATTTATGAACTGAGATCATTTTAAATTATTGGAATATAACATCATATAATCATTAGTTGTAACATGTAATTAGTTGATTGCAATATCATAAGAATTTTTTATGAATATAAAATAGTTACATATGTTTAATATCATATAATCTTTACTTGTGATTTGTGAATATTATATCTTATGAATTTGTACATTGTGATAATTTATTAATTTGATTGACTTTTCATCGGTCAAATATTAATTGATGTATTCTACAAATGGTAAATGCCTATTTCATCTTTAAAAACTCAATATCATATTCAAATTCAAATAGTATATTATAAATACATCGATTCTTAATATTATCATGATCCATTTATTAAATTCATATAACTTTTATCAATTAAATAAAGTTATTTGAACTCTTAATATCGATTTCAACCGAAATTCGGTCAAGACCTAATTCAACCAAAATATGATTTAATCGAACTGATTAAACCGAAATCCGATTCAATCGAAAATTGCAAGAACCGACTCAACCCGAAACCGACTTAAACAAATCCGACTAAATCGAAACCCGGATTTGCTTAACCGATTTTGACTTGATAACCCCGATGTAACCGATAATTTACACATCCGACCCGATCCGATCCGACCCGAAATACCCGATTACCGATCATACCCGTTACTAATCGAAACCCGAATGATCCGAAATCCGAATAACCCAACCGAAATCCGATCGATTTACCGAATTGCCACCCCTATTATACATATAGTTTAATTTATCTCCACTCGCTCCATAATCATTGTACAGATTTAACACCGGTTTCACGGTTTGTATATTATATTTGGAAATAATGGTACTGTAGTTAATTGGGGAGCTTAGACTTGAAAAAATGTTACATGTCATGACTTTTTTTTTCTATTTCCATGTAGTCATTTTGTTCATGGCTCCATTTGCTATGGAATCGTAAGGACAATTCACAAAAACAAACCATACTTGTTGAACCGATTGCATGTTTGTTATCATTTAGGATTTGAAACCGATACCTAAACTTGATGGATATCCAATTCTCACATCTCTAATATTCTTTAGATATGACATTTTAATTCTAAGTGAGTGAAATTCTTGCCGATTTCAGTCTTTTTCGGGGAGCTGTTAGGTTTCAATTTTGGGTCGCCTTCTTCATCAGTCATCACATTTGTTAGGCTTCAATTTTCGGTTGCCATGTTAGGGCTAAAAATCTAGTCAACTACTTTTGTTGCTCTGTTCATCTATTAAAATCGATAGTCTCCTAAAATCATATGACTTTACGAGGAGGGCAAGTCACAATCTGAATCGGCGTGTAAAAACCAGTGTGCAATAAAATCGTATTGTACAATCGTACAATTTGTATAAACGGGTACAAATCTATTGAAACTTATATCACTACTACTAATGTTGACTAGGCTGGCCCAATTATACAATTTTAGGCCCAATTTTGGCTAAAAATGAAATGATGGGTTTCCTTCTGTCTATGTTATTCAGCTTATCCCCAAATCCCATTTACTCAAGTGCTCGACGATTCATCAATAGAACTTGGGCTTGATTCACTTTTGTTACTTAAAATACTTTAGTTTATCTTAAAATGTGTGAATATTAATTTTTACATATTTCAATATAAATGAAAATTATTATTTTTTGTAAAACGATATTTCAATGCTTAAAATGGAAATTAATTGTTGAATCATATTATTTAGGGTTATTTACATTTAATGTATATGGTTTTTTAGTTTCCTTGTACTTAACCTATGTCCTTAGAAAAACTATTTGTAAAATTATTACTTTTGAACTAAAAGCACAGCAAGACCTAGAATTATCCATATGCAAGTTATCATAATTAAGTATGCATGATTGTGAATATATTTGCCAGAAGAGCACGCAAGAAGCCTTGGAGAAGAAGAGTGCTTTAAATCCAAAAATGTTATCACAAAAAAAACTAATGTTATCCCCTTTTTTTTACCAACATCTGATATAAAATATGGGTTTCTATTTTCTAACCCCATACTTTATCTCATTCTCATAAGCCATACCTAAAATTATACCATACTCCAGTTAGTCCAGTGATTGTAAGCCAAATAGGTGAGCAGTTTTATACGTCCAAGGAGGATAAGGCAATTTGTCAAAAGAAAATACTAATTACAAAAAGACAAGTTAAATAACATATGTAACTTGTACTGTCCATGGACACACGATAGCTGGACCGGTAGACCCTTTCATTATATTCATCCCATTACATGTTTTTTACCCCTAGTATGCATTTTTTCGGGTAAGAAAAATTCTCTGACTTAGCATTATCTTGATGATGAGTTGTTAGTATGCTCTATAACATGGTTCCCGGAAATTCTCCTAGTGACTCAGCATTATCCTAATTGTCAGTATGTTTTATAACATGATTCCAATAGAATTGAGCAGTTTAATCTCCTCACAAGCATTTGACAAAAACCCAAATCATAGTAAAATCCACCAGCAACATTGCATTTATATGAAAAACTGAACAGGAATCAAAAGTGATGAAAACAAAAATGCAGTAGTACCAACCCACCAAAGACTAAAAAAATTAAGCAAACAAAGCTGAAAATCACCATCCAATTCAAATCATTCAAAGGCTTCTTTTGAAAAACAGCACTTTCCAAATCAAAGTATTTTCCCGATACGTACAACCACTCCCCTCCAAGAGGAAAAAAAGAAGAAAGAAAAACACCAGGAAAGAAAAACTTGAGCTTTCTTATCCCTAACAAACCATTGCCACAAGAAACTCCTCTTTAAGTATATGTAAATATACAAATCAATGGAAAATAAATAATAAATTACATCGACGATGCTCAAGAGTAAAGAGGTACGAACCTTTTGCAAAACCGGCCCCTCCCCCCTGACTTCAACTTTCTTAACCTTTCCTCAAATTTCTTTTAAACTTGGTATATTGCATTTCTTCCTATGAAAACCTTGGAACTGTGTAGGTTCAATTTGATGAGGCTGTCAATTTCAATTCAAGTGGCCTCAATGCCTCTTGGACGATTTCCTGGACTGTTCTGTTGCGGCGACAAACATCCGAAATCTCTTCAATTGGACTCATAAGGGTATTCATGTCAGCTCCAGCTGCTGCCTGAGTCAGCACTTGCAGAAATTTAACGCGCTCTGCCTCTGTGACAGCTGTCAATGGGATCAAAGACATGCTTTCCTTGGCCCACTCGAGAGCAGTTGAACCGTAAGTGCGAATTATTGCTAGAAGTGCATAAGTAACCTGAAAACACAGAAGAAGAGGAAATAGGGTATCAATATGAAGAAAGAACCAAAAGTCTAACATTATAGCCTTTTAAGAAGTCAGAAAGTGAAAAGGTGTACTGTCTCAAAACGCGAACTAGGAAGTGCTCCAGTTAAAGATGCAATCAGAATCCTGGTGATGCTAGAACCTCGAGGAATAATTACATTATCCCTGATTTGTAGATATTGTGTACCGTCACGTGAATTTGTTATGTCAAAGACATCAGACAAGAAGGATAACATGGAGTTGGAGGCTTCCCTGGAAAGTAAAAAAGGGGAATGAGGTGTGTGAAAACGTTAATAAATGGTGAATACACTTGCCAGCTCAAAAATATCTGTGAGAGAAAAATAAAAGGTGCAAAACTTCATGTAGATAATAACAAGGCAAATAACAAATCTAATACAGAATACCACCACATCTTCTTTTAGTTGATCATTATGCAAACTATAGAATAGTACCTATTATAATATCCGTTTTTCCCACAAAATCACCATTTAAAAGAAAATAGCAATCAAAAGAAAAAAGAAAAAAGAAAAAAAAATCCATTATATGGTTGTGTAGCTTAATATTGTGAGTTAAATGAGGTAGGCCACAAGATTCAAATATTTAATGCAGAGGTGTTACTTAGATGAAACTTACCTGTGTTGTACAGTTATCCCAATCATGGCACAATCTATTAATGATGGGAAGACTGCAGAAGGAATAAATATCTGGGGACAATAGCGTATGCTCCTAGAAGCCAATAAAAAGCAGTCATCTGCTATATCTGGACTGGCAGTGAAATCCTGTCAAGTATACCAAATTAAAATTACACAATTAGCTCGAAATAACCCAGACAACATATTATTATTAGGAGGAACCATACCTGAATTCGTGTCAGAAGACATGTAGTGCGACTGAAGAGGGCTTCAATCAAATTTTTGAGGTAGTCTGAACAAGATGGGTCAGACCCAAAGATCTGCCAGAAAACAACTGATCCATGAATAAATGAGGCAGTAAAGAAGTAGAGATGATACCAGGAAAATGGGCACACCTTTATCACTTCACTAGACAAATACAGAAAGCATGGTTGCTGATGATGTTGATACAGGGTTTGAATCTCTTCCAAAATTGCACCGATAGTAATGCCCATAAACCTTCCAGAAGTTCTCACCTTAACAAAAACAAGAATTCAAAAGTTATCAACTTGGTATTGCAACTACACATCGCATGGACAAAAGATATGGTTGCCATGTCGGCGTGGTCATTGCGAGATAGTACACTTGTTCCTTTTTTTCCTCTTTCAGGAGATTTACTGCTAAAACTGTTAGCACCCCCGAGTGTAAGCCAAAATTCCAAGATGACAACTGCATTTTCTATATATGTTGCTTTCTACTTTGTTTCTCAAGAACTATTATTATTCTGCTCTCTGATACCCCAAGTTCCTATTTCAACAGTTTCAAGAAGATTCATCGGTTTAAAGATTTGAAAGAGCATTTGTACCAATATACAACAACAACAACAACAACAACAACAACAACATCAACCCAGTGTAGGCGGGATCTGGGGGGACATGATGTACACACCCTTGCCCCAATATAAAATCGAGAGGGTGTATGAAGAAGGCCCAAGTATTATCATTGCCCGGAAGACCCAAGGAAAACTAAAATTCAGCTATGTGACAATGATAACTGAATCTAGTTAGAATGCACGAAAATTGATATAGGGGTTATATCCATCTCAAAGGCATTGTATAAAAGCCAATGAGCATGAGGATGCACCCCATGATGCAACAAAATTCTTATGCAACAGGATTCATCATTTTAAAGATTTTCTGAGCTACTGAGCTTGAAAATAATCCCATCTAAATAAAGAAGCTTGAAAATGGTTGCTAAATAAACCTAACTAATATGAAAAGATCAAAGTTTAACAAACTTACAGCATATTTACAAGCCTTACAAAGCGACTCCATTGTTCGCATGTCCCATGCACGACTGCGAGAATTATGCATTTCAGGATCAAGTTCAGATAAGAATTTTTTTTGAACTATTATGATTTCTAGATTATTGATTCAAATGATTAGAAGTACTCGGCCTTACATATCAAAAATGGCTATAAAAATTGGCCAAAGCCTTTGAATTGCACTAGCTACAGCTTCAGGGTGATTGACATATCTAGAAAATACAACAGTAAACATATGAGAAATGTCTGCACAATTAATAGATAATATTTTGCAAAGTACAAATCATTGTACCTAAATATATAAGCAAGCCGATCAATATGAATTGTCAGCTCACGGTGACCTTTTTCTCCAATAACAACGGGACCTTGATTGACTATTTCCTGATTGTCATGAAATGGGTAAGTGTCCTTTTTATGTGAAAAGGCAAAAGACTAGTTTATAATAAAGATAAAGACATTTCTACCTGCAAAGGTGTCACGACAGGCAAGCATAATGCCTCCAAGGCTTTGTTAGCATGCTCAGGAGGAAGTTCAGTGATTACCATGCTGCAACAAAAAGTTAAGACATCAAATTGGGTGGGTAGTAGCCGGGTATATATAGACCAATTCCATGATGATTTAGCAGCCAAAGTCTACCTCAATGCTTCAACCAAATGCAGGGAGTCTTCAGCAGATACCCGATATGTACCTTCTGAATACACTGCCCTGTGGTATATATGGAAGAGACCATCTAAAGATGCACAGAGCTTTTTCCTGCAATCTGTACTGACCATATCTTAACATACTTGGCAATAACATATAACAATATAATAAGGTTGTCTAATCAAGTGACCTAACAGTTAAAATCAATAACAATCAATAAAAGACAGACATTTTAAAATATCCACTTCACTAGCGAGAAGTACAATATTTAATGCACATGAAACGGCAGACATTTTGGGAACAGAAGGTAAAATAAATTTTCTAACCAAAAAGGGCCTGAAGGTAAGAAGAAATGACCACTAAGGTCTTTAAAAGTGGAATAATTATCAGCATAAATTCAAACAAGACCAGAGAAGAATTATGACCCAGACACAGATGGAAAGCTAGTGCCTTTCTAATAAGACAATATAGCAGAACTTTCAAATATAGTACATTTTCAAAAAATAGTTAGTTTTATTCTACATTATATGGTTTGACTTTTGTTCATACCATACAATAAAAATGAACATGAATTGCAAATAAAGAGATTCAAGACAAGGAAAAATGAGTCAAGAAAGAGCAGCAGTATAAAGCATAGAACAGATTAGGGGAAAGCAATACAATTGAAACAACTGCTCTCAGAGTACCCAATCACATCCCTAAATACACTTATTCTATGAAACATAATAAATGTCATTTCTTCTAAACTTTTTCACTCTAGCCAAATTTCATGTGAGATGAAGATCAGTGCAGCTTCTTGTACCCAATGCATCTTTCGTGTATTCTAAAGAGATAGCCAAAATAGTACAGTGTAGAAGGGCAACAATTTGATCAACACAAGCAATTTAGTAGCAGTGCATAGCATGACTTACATCAGTGCTGCCTAAATAAATAAATAAACAAACAAACAAACTGTAAACCACATCCTATGCCATAAACAAATGAGATAAAGTCTCATACATAAAGTTATCATGTTCCATTATTGTCATGTAGAAACTCCTATACACCTTAATTTCAAATTGTTGTGGCATCCTCCTTTACAAATTTTGTGGCCCTCAAAGAACTAAGATATTCAGAAACAATTCAACAAACAATGGTCAAGTAATGTCTAAAGAAGATTACATACCATCACAAATGTGTCTAAATGCTAGGGCCGCAGCTGCTGCAGTGTCTTCAGATATGCTCATGCCACTCATCAAAATATCTACCAATGAAGGTAATATTGAGAGTCCAATTGATGAAGTATCAATCCATTTTGAGTAAGCTCCAATTGTCAGGCACACTGTGAAGATGCAAAAACAGATTAATAAAATACAAGCAACAAGCTTCAAAAGAAGAAAGAGCAATCAAACCATGCAATTCTAAATTCTCTAAGGGCCTGTTTGGTATTGAGTATGGAAAGGAAATGTATCTAGTCTACTTTTAGTTTATGGTTCATTGATCAAGATGATAATCATTACCTCCCTTCTCCCATTTTTCATGCAACATTTGAGCAAATTCTCCTCATCTCTTTCCCTAATTTTTAACATGGGGCAACTATATCCCCCATTCTCCTCTAACCAAATCCCTCCTCCATCCTCTAGACTCGAAAAAAAAGAGAATTCATATCATTCTTCCAAATAAATTTGTTTCCTTTCCTTTCCATACTTTATATCAAACAGGCCCTAAAAGTTGTCATGGTAAGAACAAATATAATCCTTTAGTTGCTGTAAATTACTAGTATAATCGTTCGGCATTTAAACCACCCTTCTGTAAGTTCATCTAGTAACAATCTTGATCGGTTTACTGAATGTAGCAAGGTCTGTAGATCAAAATAAAAGGTCATATTTGAATGGAAAAGCTTTTCCTCAAACATCAAGACTAAGATGCCCATTGCTAAGTCCAACCGAAATATTCACATCAACCAAGCTAAAGGATTAAGTCAAGCACAATTAGCATGTATCACACATATCCCTCCTCCCACAAGGTCCAAACAGCATACTCTTAACAAAAACAGACAGTATTTAACAGATACATACCAGTTTGAAGCAGTTGTGGTTGATGGGGAAGTTTGGGAAGCAAAGTCATCACCTAAGGAAAAGTTCGACCAGGTATTAGCAAATGACATATCACTACTGCAAAACTTAAAGAGTAACGACTCCTCATCATCTCAAAAATAAAATGCTCTATTTAAGAAGGTTTTAAAAGCACACAAACAACTACACGAAGATAATACCATTTAATGAACCTGCTAGTAATTAAGAAACGTCCCTACTTTAAGCCAATTAGAGCATAGATCAATTATATACCAATCATTATCATCCATATAAAAATATATTGCTCATGGATCCCGTCCCAGCAATTACATAGATATCTGTACGAAAACAGAATAAAAGATATGTGCTCAGACCTGGGGCATCACTTCTGCTTCATACACAGAAACATGTTCTGATATTGCACGGATACAGTACAATGCAGCTTCGACTGGACGCCATTCACATTGTTCATTATTTCCACATCTGGATGCCGCCTAAGCAATGAATGCAACACAATCAACATAGTGACATGGAACAAAGGCGAAAATGAATGCAATGATATGGGTTTGACAATTAAAAATATTTGGCAACAAGAAGATGGTAAGCAATATAAACTCCATATCAAGAAAGGTAGACCATCAACCATAAGCAAAAAGTTAAATTGCTTCAGTAATTGTATATGCAAACTTTGAGGCAATAACTTTGCCTCCACCTTGCATCAAGCTCCTCCAAATCAAACATCAAGAAAAGTGATCTTCAAATACATCAAACTTTGCAATGTCAAACTCATCAATATACTGATGGATCTCTTTTTTACAAGCATATCAGATTGGAGAACAAATCAGCCTTTAACTATATGCTTTGATTTATCTATGATTTCTTGGCTATCATAAATGCTTTAAATAAGAATACATATGATCATTGAAGAGTAGCAATAACCTACTACCTAAACAATAACTAAACTAAAAGAAAAAAGAATTGTGCAGGATTATACAAGATTACAAGGTTAAACAAAGTGCAAAGTTGCTCCCATAATAAGAGATTGAGGTTCACAATTTGAAGAAACCTAAACATCGGGATTTTATGTTGATATAAGCTCCAAAATTTTCAGCAACATACAGTTCATATCTCACAATATACTAACTCCTCCCTTATCCATGATCAGAAGCTCTGGAAAGTTCAAGTTAGCCATCATCCACAATGTTATGTTCCTGATTTAGTTAAGTCACACTTCAAGCTATCATAAGCATAGTTAGCTGTTAGCTAAAGATATGGCAGAACACACATGCAGATTTAGCTAACTACTGAAATGGGGAATAACATACATACACAAAGACAAAGCCCTCGAAGAATTTGCATTGTGAAATACAAGAATGTATTCAGATCCAGCACGAATCTATTATACAAACTCTTTGCAGCTGAAAAATACAAGAACACAAGCGTAGCAGAATTTTTGTCCAGCCTTTTGCAAAAGTTACACAGATTCCATTCTTATAGTGTAAAGAGTGTATGCCATGCTGAACTTTCTCAAAATATTACCCAAGAATGATATCATATCAGAAAAACAAGGGAAGTTTACCTCAACAAGCTTCATGTAAAGGATCTTAAATACAGCTTCACCCCCTAAAACTACAGCTGCATCAATTAAGACATCTGCAACAGCTGGCAACATAAAAAAAGATGCAATTACTTTAAGCATCAACACTATCAGATAAGATTGAAAGTAAGTATAGAATTTCTCAATTTAAAAGAGACATAAACGCAGCATCTAGCTTGTATACTGTTAAAATATTGTATGAAGATGAAGAGAAGAGGGGTGAATAATCCCCCCCCCCCCCCCCCATGTACCAAGAAGTAAGAACTAAGAAGATTACTCTCACACCTTGAATTTGAAGACTGGCAATAAGAACCATCACGCAGTAAATGAGAGAATTACCATATCTTGTTTGCTTGAAATCTTTGAGGTCCTCCCTTGAAAGATCTAGATAATCTTCAGGATATTGAACACGAAAGCTAACCTGTGAGTATAAACCATGAATATCTGGAAGTCATAACTACAACTGTGTCAATTGCAGAATCATATCATTTCAACAAAGTCATTGCATCTGATAAAAGCAATATATGCTTGTACCATCTATTACCAGCCAGAGGCAACTATGCTGAACCATTTTTTTGTTGCAAAACTAAAAAAGTGAAGGAAAAAAAAAACAGAAGATGATGAAGAAGAATAATGAAATATCACCTAATGCTGACAATTATAATAATGCTATTGTTCTCAGAGTATAGAATTAAATCAAAAATAAGATTTCGCATGGAATTAAATTAGTTACAATCTTCAAACTGTATAAAAGAAGGATTTATCCACATTTAATGGTCTGCTCTTAAGGACAGGAAGAAAAAATTTCTTTAACAAAAAACTGAATCCTTGAAAAATCTTAGATCAGGGATGACCAATTTAAATCTGATGAACTTACCAAGGATACGAGTGATTCATAGGATGAACGAAAAATTTGCAACCTCCTGTTTCTCTCTCCGTCAATGGATGCCTCATCTCCATAAGATTGATAGATATCTCTGGAACACAAAATGGTAATGTTAGGCGGCTGTGTCAGAGACGTTAAGACTGACCTTCGTGAGTACTAGGTGCAAAAAAAATCACCTTTCAGTCAAGTAAACCTGAAGGTTGTGCCAGAAGTTGAATGTCATTGAAGCAATATCAAATTCTGGGTGTGAAGCAACCTCTAGCAATGCATACACAATCACCATCGCCTCATCAGAACCTGAAGCAAAGCCATTGGCAGTGCAGAGAAAGGTCAATCTACTAGAAGATAAAAATCCACTTCATCTACCATATGGAGACCTCCTACCAGCTGTTAATGTAGCTTGAAAGAAGGTAGCATAATGTAATAAATCTGTAACTAACTAAAGATGCTGCTATTTTGTCAGTATGAAGGAGAGTAAAGATACCACTTGCAATCAACTTCACATATGAATCACCCATGTCTGCAAATAAGCGAGCAATGGCTTTCACATCTTCCTCATCCTGAGAATGAAAAAGAACATAAATTATTCACATAGTAATCAGGTTCAATTGGCTCAACAATTTAATTATTGTAAAGTCTCAAGTTAAGAAAATCACACTTCTAAATAATTTACCCAATGCTATGTATCTGGTAGACAGATATATGCTTCTTTCCAAATAAAATAGTTATTTTAAAAAAATTAATGTTTACAATAATGTCTAACCATACATTGCAATCCCTCCCACAATAGATCTTTAAAGTAGTTCCCTTATATTGAATACAGGTTGAGATTCTTATCAGTCCCTTTGTTGTTACAAAATATGGATGCAAATATCAGAAAATAAGATAAGTAGCTTCCTGTATTATCAGTTAAAATGTCTAGAATACCTTTGAAGGATCCTTCATCTGCGCCTTTAGACTCATAACTTGAGGGACAACAGCTTGAATTAAAGGCATCTGGGCAGAAAAATCAGACAGATTTCCTACTGCTGAGCAATGTATCAATTCAGATGTGACTGCAAGGTGGGGTAAAGAATGAAATTACTTACAAGTGAAATAAGGATAAATAAGCAAACATAATAACTGTCCATTGTTAATAAAAACTTTAAATGTTGTGAGCAGGAAAGAAAACATGTGTAGAGTAAAAACAAATATCATGAGCATCCTCAGAAAACGTTATAAACAGCCCATAATGCAAATTACAGTAAAACAAACTTTTAACAATAAGCAGACAGTTATAAAATGTCTTAATCCCCTCATATTACCATTGACAGCAGCGTCAGATATCAAGTCACAGCTCAAACTAGAGAGAGCAGCATGCACCAGAGGATGAGAAGCAAGCGCAGCAGCAGAGATCCTAAAGGCAACGAGCAAGAGTATAAATATAGGACAAAAACAACTAAAAAGCATTTAGAACTTAACCTAATGATGACCACATGTATGGCATCATGGTAAACATAAACATACCCGCGCCTTACACGAAGCCAAGAAGCTAATGCCTCAAAAACCTGCAAAGCAATTGGCCAACTAAATAAAGAAATGGAGAACTAAGAGATATTCTATAATATAAACATGAAGCTAAAGAGAAGAGGTTGTGCTTTCCAAACTTAATCACCAAAGTATTGGATTTCAAAACCAAGTTTTCCATGAAGTATTAGATAATAATTACAAGGCAGCAAGATGTATCTTAAAATCAATGCTGCTAATTCTAGTTAAAACACAGTTTGCTCAGGTGACAGTGACATCCATAGCAACAACAAACAATAATTAACCATATCAAAGAAACTCAACCTGCTCCTTCAGTTCGCTGATGTTTAAGCAAGCAGTTAGTATGCTTAATGCCACCTCCAAAGCAGATGTTAATTCCTTCTCAAATTGACGTCTTCTTTCGGGTCGAGCTGCTATCCGGTAATTATATACTTCCTGATTGCATACAGAGAAGGGAATAGATTAGAATCTGCCTAAAGAATCTACAAACAAAGATCTAATCTGAAATAACATCTAGACACAAGCTTGTTTGTACTTTTATGATTGAATGCAAGTTAATTATTAAAAAAATCATTTTTGAAAGTTTCTGAACTGTTTAATTGATCTATCATCCATGATCCATTGGGTCTCTTCAACTAAAACTTAAGCTTTATCTCATCTGTCATAACTTTATCACTGCTAGGAACAGAAAAGCATTAAAACTAGAGTTTTGCAGATTACAATTTACATACCTCAGGCAGAACTTTAAGAAGCTCTAAGAAACCTGGTATGCACTCAGGACGAGAATTCATCTCTTCCCTGAGCCAGTTTACGATGCCCCCATCTCCCCAGTCCTCCACAGGGACATGAACAGCTAATGCAGCCACAGCAAGACTAATCTAAAGTCAGAAGCATCATGTTATTATTAGGATTAAAATTGTTGGCATTGATTTAATGATTTCCCTGTCAGAAGAATATGATGGAAAAACATACCTGGGTTCTAACTTTGGGAGGACCCTTGTGAAACTTTTTTAATAGCGTCTGTGAGAAAGAAACCAAATGATGAAAAAAATAATCATAAAAAGCGATACAAACATGACGCCCGAGACTTGTATATCTTTTACAGCATATGAGCACTAGACATGTGAAACATCAAACAAAACATAAGAAGCTACTTCCCATGTGACTATCACATGGCACCATTTTTGACATGCCAAGAACAAAGTCAGCAACATATTCAAGACGAAGTCGGAGGTTTCTTTTAAATTATCCCCTCTTTTTGTCCACTGGTTTCCAGATTTTGTAATTCCCAACTTAAGGTCAGTAGTAAATTTCAGTTTCCAAATTTTAGGAGCCCCCGCCAAAAAACAAAGAAAAGAACTACTCATTCCGGAACTGCGCCAGGTTTAGCCATTTGTGTAAAAGTCAGAACTTCATTGCCAATTAAGAGTAAAACCAGTGCAATCACATGGGTGAACTGTTAATTGCAATATCTATACAATTATTGTTCAGCAATTCAATCTGAACAATCATGTTATACATAACCACATGAACAATCATTCTTTACTATCAGAAGGAAATTATTAGTACGGTGACCTGAAATTGTTGGACTTTTGGGAGAAAGTAGTAATTCTAGCTCTCTGTTTCCTGAATTGCAGTCACATTCACTCTATAGCATCAGAACAAAAGTATCAGTAGCGTGATGAGCTCAAATCATTCCACTTTTGGAGGACAGAAGTAATTTTAGTTCTCCATTAGTTATAGCACAGAGCAGCTTGACCAACTAACACGCCCGTTTTATGCGCAACTAATTCTCTCTCCTGGGAGGAATAGATGCTACCGCAACTAACATGCGCAGTGCAGAAACTCATAATTTCAACTGTCACAAATTTCACATTCCAAAGCCCAAACATTTGAAAATCTAGTTTTATTTCTATGTTGATGTGCCTCTTAGACAAACACTATTAATAACCTTGTCAGCTATATGGTGGTGGACAATTCCTGCCTCCTCTTTGTCACCATTATGGATGTGCCTAACTGATCCGTCACAGATAAAATATATCTCTTCTACACGCTCCCTCCACCATTTCTCCCACCCCCTCCTACTCTTACTCTGTATATTCCTCTCAACGAATCCTCTATAGAGCTATCATTTACAAGCAAACTCCTTAAACTACGAGCATATCTATTTTGCAAAGAGTTGGGAAATTACTTACAGTAAGAGAGTCTCTTAATGGACGAAATGCTTCAGAAGGAAGCTCTTCAAAATCTCTTTGCACCTAAAAAAGGATAGAAGTTCACATTATGTTTCAGAAAGATAAAGGAACAAGTGATAGCAGACAGATTTCATAATGGAATTAAAGAGTTTGTACATAATGGCAATTGAAAAGAGAGTGAATCAAGAGAAGCCTTTAGTTACAACGATAATGATGCTTCACTTACCTTGCTTCTTAGAGTTTGTGAACAGAAGATTAGTGTTTCAAGATTGCTTGTTGTGTCATGAAGCAAGTTATCTGCAACCTAAAGAAAACATGAAATGTCATCTCTCTCATAAATAGACAGGATTTGCATCAGAATTCATTGGAAAAATGAAAATCATTGCCTAAGACATGTCAAATATAGCAGCACAGAAACAAAGTAACGTGTCAATTTTCAGCAGATAAAAACCAACAGAATCTTCAAAAATAATTTACCCGTAGTATTTTATTGTGCACTCCCAAAGAAACAAATTCATAGAAGTTTCAAACAAAGAGGAAAGCACACCCATATGAGGAATAGGTGCTCGGACTTTACAGATTTTGGATTGTAGGACACTATCTTGACCCCCCAGATTTCCCGTTAGGGAAGCTCCACTGGGTAATTGTTGTTGTTGTTGTTGTTGTGGACTGTATGACACTAGCCCCAATACATTAACAGCTTGAACATAAAAAGGGACTAATTTTTCAGTATAGCCTTTTTGGATAGATGTACACTGTGTACACAAGGATGGTATGTGTGTATCTTGTCATCGTAATATTTTCATCCTTGGAACAATCATTTCAATTGTAAAAAGAGATATCTTTCACGATAACTCTGATTATGACCCTGATGTTACATATACTATGACTACGACAATTAAGGTTCAGGATAACCAGATGCTTTAGGTATCACAAGAACCACCTAAAGACAGACCAGCAGGCATAAACCTTCATATTTTAATCAACAACATCTGATAAATCAGAAGCTTTGCAGAGCTAAGTTCCATGTCCAAACTGATCAAATATAGTACCTTTGGCATCGACCTATAAGGAAGAGAAAGATCCATCACATAAAGGACCCTGTAGAGTATATCTGAATGATAACCACTGTCAGGCTGCAGCCGCTCCACTAGACTAGAAAGGCAAAGAATCTAATGAACCTAACCTCTCTACAATGGTAAAATAATAAATTGATCGAAGGAAGCTCCTTTTGTCTTTCAGCACCGTAAAACCAGAAATTGACTGTCCGCCCCAAAGCTACTAATGAAAAATAATGCAATTCTGTATTTCAAAGCTCCGAGGTACTATGGCATTTACCAGTGCGAGAACATAGTTATCATAGGACAGAAATAAACAAGATCGAAAGCTTGCTTAATGATAATCGGCCTACTATGTTGAAATCTAATTCCAATCACAAAGATAGAAAAACAAATCGTATTCGACAATAAGAACGGGCAGAGGAAGTGAATTGGACACACACACACACACACCCAACCCCAAATTGAAACAAAAATTACAAAGTTGAATTTAATCAACTGTCCGAATCATCGGGAATAGAAACGATGGTATATAATAAATCGAACCTGCCAAGCGTCAATAGTTCGCTGAAAATCCTGAAGCCACCGATCCGCCTGCATCCGGACAGAGTCGTCCGGGTGGTGATATAGCGCATTTAGGGCTTCTTTCACTGTGTTCTGGAGTTCGACCCCCGCCATTTCTATTTCTCTCCTCCTCCACCCCAAATCAAACAAAATGGACAACTGGGCAACTGAGCGGAATGCCTAGTTAATATCTATATACTTTTCCGATTGATTTGATGATCCTTGTACGCTTCTACTGTTCCAGCAATCGACGATTTTGCAGGATGGTGGAAGATGGGGGGGTTTGGGCGGGGCTTCTCTCCAGTTAGACACTAGAGAAGAGAAGTGGGAGAGAGGGTTAGAGAGAGAGAGACGATGAATTCTTTGAGAGCAAAAAAGACGAGCTGGAGATGGAACGGATGGATAGCCGTCCGATCTTGCGCGGGGAAAAGGATGAAGTGAAATTGTGGTGGTGTTGACCCAATGGTCAACCTTTAAGTCTTGTCCTAAAACTAGGGCTCTTTCTTCTCGAGAGTCACGCTCGGTGGCTTAATCCCATAGGGTGAGAGCTGCGAGCAAATTTAGGTCATCGGATCTAATATATCAACAGTGCAGATTAAAACAAATGGGTTTGGAAGAAAATAAAGAAAAAGGGTCGGTTCATTTAAAGCGGCAACACGGGTAAATAATGTAAAATTTTAGTTCTATGGACGATATTACCCTTCTATCAAAAAAAAGCTAATTTTCCCCCAAAATATCAAAAGCACGCTTCAATGGTTTGCAGATGTTTCTCTCCCATATGAATCCCACGCAAGAGATGTCACCCCTAAACCTCAATTCGCCTCTCTCGCACTCGAATCCATCAAAAACTATGAAAATTGAGAAGGAACTCATGAAGAAAGCACAATAAGGTAAGTATGAAATTATTCCTAGTTCAATTCAAAATTTAGGGTTCATAAAATCTACTCTGACAATATTCTAGGGGTTTCATGAATGTATTGTTTAAAATTCAAAATCTAGTTCATATTAGGGTTGAAAAATCACATATTAATGGATTTTGTGATCAGATCTAGGCAAATTTGATATCATAGGTTGATATAAAATTTTGGTGTATAATTATTATTTGTGGGGTAATTTGATGATTGTGGGTTTTGCCTCTTGATATGTTCCAACTTGTTGACTCACATGGATGGATTTTGAATTGACACAGATGACAATTCTTACAATTCGATGCTTAAGGCATGTATCAAGGCCAAAGAAATTGTACGATTCGAACATTTCGCATATTATGGTTCATATTAGGTGATGTGATGGTTCATGACTTTGTATGATACAGTTCATGGATATTTTAGTTTATAGTAGTTACTTTAATGACTATAGGTTTATAGTATATAGTTAGGTGTTTTGACATAGTTTGATGTGTTTATATAGCTAGGTGTTTTTACATGATTCATGGGGTTGTTTCTTTATATAGTTAGGTGTTTTGACATAGTTTGATGTATGATGATAACCTAGAAAATTTCTCTTTTTCATGAGCAAAGATATGTGAAAAGGATGGTAATTATTGTTTCTTTCTCCATAACATACAATCTTATTGTAAAATCTTGACTTGATTCTTATTTGGTAGCCTATTAGCTCAAATGGTAGAGCAATGTGCATGCGTACATAGATGTGGGTTCAAATTCCACATAGGCTAATTCTTGATACGGTCATATCTTTTTGTTCATATCGATTGTTTTATTGGTTCATGACTTTTTAAGGTATGGTTCATAGTATTTCTTTGTATGGTTCATAATTTTTGTACCAAGCTTTTTTGTTCATAACAATTGCTCTTGTGGTTCATGTTTGAATAACCTTAGGTTCATCAAAGTTCATCTTATGGTTCATGTCTTTTAGTTCATGCTAGTTATTATTTTCTTTTGTGATTTTTGGTTCATAGTACTTATTCTTTCAGTTCATGTTTTTGTAAAGCTAGGTTCATTATAATTCATATGGTTCATGACTTTTAATTCTTAATAATTTATCTTATAGTTCATGTCATTTGGTAGCCTATTAGCTCAAATGGTAGAGCAATGTGCTTGTGCACATAGATGTGGGTTCAAATCCCACATAGGCTAATACTTCATACGGTTGGTTCATTATAGTTCTTCTTTTAGTTCATGATTTTGTAATCTCAAGTTCATAATAATTTATCTTGTAATTCATGTCTTTAAAGTATACTCGTTGTTATTTTCGTTCATAACTAGCTTTTGGTTCATGACATTTATTCTTTTGGTTCGTATATTTATAAGTACAAGTTACCAATATTTCATCTTATTTAGTTCATATTTTTTAAGGTTCAAGAAATTTAAATTGTAATAGTTGTTATTTTGTGTCATGTATAATATAGTTCATAAATAATATTCTATTGGTTCATGTCATTATATGGTTAGGTTCAAAAAATTGTCAATAAGGTTCACAGATTTTAATTCATAAAATATGTCATGTATTGTATTTCATAAATGATATTTTGTGGGTTCATGTCCTTATGCGGTTAGGTTCATAGCAATTGTCATAAAGGTTCATGAAATTTACTTCACACAATACTTGTTATTTGTGTTATATATTCTAGTTCATAAATGATATTTCGTGGGTTCATATATTTGAATGTTAGGGTTCATAATAAATGTTCTTATGGTTCATGAACTTTTTGCTCGTAGTAGTTAGTGTCATGACTTTAATTGCAATTTAAACACATGAAATGTCAATATGGTTCATGACATGTTATCAAAGAAAAAGCAATAAAAATAGAGAAAATTTTAAAAGGTAAAAAGAGCCCAAAATTCTAAAGTTTACCATTTAGGCATTTTATCGAACACATGGTGGGCAATGAAGAAAAGTATGGCCATTAGCCTTTGTTTTCAATCCAAAAGTTCAAATCGCAATGCAAAACATACACAAAATCTTCATACATTTGGGTAAATTCAACAAAAATCGGTGCAAGGAACATAAATACATGTAATTTGAAGAGCAAAGCTCACAACTTTGAAAAATCCCTAAATTTGATATAAACCATTTAAAAGCAACCTATAACAAAATTCATGAAGAGATAACAAAAATTGGGGACAAATCAACAACAAAATAGATCCAGAATAGAAGAAAGGAGGAGAAAATGAAAAGAGGAGAAGGATTTCGATCGAAAAGCGTTGAAGTCGATCTACACATGTACGAAGCTTGAAGATGGTTGAATAGTAAACATGAGGAAGAAGATAATAGAATAGCAAAAAGACGAAAATAACCCTCCGTGTCCTTTACTTATAAAAATTCACTTAAACGCGTGTAAGCATCTTGTCCATTAAAACCCAACGATCGGACGGCTCACAATTGCTCGCATAAAACATTGTAGTGTTAATATGCATGTGATCGTAAATCTTCTTCTCGAAGCCTTATTTTTGCGCTATTGCATTTCAGCGCACCCCACTTTTTTCATTCCAACGCACCCTAGCTTTATATATAATAAAATTATCCAAATATTACGATCTCACCCACGTATCTCTCTCCATTTCCGGATTTCCCTCACTGAACTCATCTTCATCTATTGTCATACCCTCACTAAAACTAGTCTTATATATAGTATAATTACCCAAATTTTGAAGACTCATGTGGGGAAAAACGAGCTTAGAAGAATAATCAATTGTACTCAGGTTTCAAACTGTGTTGATGAGAGGAAGAAGACAATGGTGTCAGTCAAGGCCGAATTCGTCGTTCGAATTGGCCGTTACGGCCGAGTTGGGTCTTGCCGTTACGGCCGCGTCGGGTCTTGCCGTTATGGTCGCGTCGGGTCTTGCCGTTACGGCCGTGTCGGGTTTTGCCGTTACGGCCGCCTCGGGTTCTTGCTACCCCTCTCTGGTGGTGCCAATAGTTCATATGTAGCATCCATTGTTGGTTGCATGTGTTAGCTTGTTCTCAAAGGCCAGTCAAAACAATATTTTGCAGTGTTAAAATATGCATATATCTTGTTGGCCTTATCTTGAATACATAGGCGTTTTATCTCTTGTCTAAAAATTCTAATGCCTAAACCAATCGTGCATGTTGGTATTCAGATATTTGAATGCGATGGTCAAAAAAGGGGGAAAGGCAAAGAATTTGTCCAAAAAAATAAACTGAATGCTCTCTTGTTCATATAAAAGAGAAGACACAACATGCTCTCTTCTAATACAAAGAAGATCATTGATTGAAAAAAGTAATGAACACTAACAGAAATATGATAAAACCAAGTCAGAATCTATAAAGCAAACCAATGTGGAAGTTGTAAGGATATATGCTTTATAAGAACTCCTAAAAATAATAGGAAAAGGCATCATGTTTGATGCAGAACAAGAAAAATTCCCAAAGAAAATATGAAAACCCAAGGTGACTAAAATATAGTAAGAATTCTACAGCGGATTGTTGGAACATGACTAAAACATCAATTTGAGTTACATCTTCAACTCTAAAGCGGATGCAGAACAAGAGAAATTTTACCCGTGCTCGTCTTCAGTCCAAGCAATTCCCTTGCGGAGTTCTTGATCTGATCTTGAAGCCTTGCCTCTGTGATTGGATTCGCTTACAAAATGGCCAAAACGGCCCGAATCAATTCGAGTTACATCTTCAACTAAAACATCATAGTGACGCTTCACTTCGTCCAACGTCTTTCCAGGAACATCGGCTTCTATCTTCTCAAATCGGTCTTCGGAATCCCACCGTAACGGCCCGTGCATATCCAGCCTTAACGGCCCGTGCGTTTTCGGTCGTAACGGCCCGTGCGTATCCTGCCGTAACGGTCGTGCGTATTTCATTGTTTTCCATGAGCCATCGTGCACTCGTGCTGCGCTCAGTTCAACAATGGCGTCTTCAACATCACCCACTTCGACTCAAATCGTAAATCAATTATATAAACGCAATGAATTAAAAGCAATTTCAAAATCTAAACACCCTAAATCAACCACCTAGTGCAAAAATAAAAATTTAATTTCCTATTTGTTAAAATATCAAGCCAATATTAATTATGAAGAATCTAAATTCTGGTAAATTGTACATAAATCACCAATTAACACAAAACTTAACTCATTATGGATGGAATTAGTTGAAATTAGCTTTCAATTTTTTACAAATCACTCTGTGTATGTCTTGATTGAATTAGAAAGAAGGGATGTGAGAGAGAGAAGAGTGAACAGGAGAGTGTTGACTGTTGAGGGTAAGAGGGGTAATTTTGTGAAAATTTTCTTATGTAAAAGCTGGGGGTGCGTTAATGTGAAATTGTGGGGGTGTGCTGTACTGAAAGGGCCTATTTTTGTCAAGCGTTTATTTGGTGTTCGATCTACACGTGGGTCTGTAAATCTAGTTGGCACTCAACCCAGTCGTTACAGCCACATCGTATATGGTCATAGAAGTTGGTGTATATATAGTCGTAACTGTTAAAGAAATACCAATTGTTATGACCATCGTATATGATTTAGTTGACACCTACACTAATCGTTAAATTTAAAGCGTATATGACTGTAAGAACTGGTGCGTACATAACTGTACGGCTAGACACACTAGTCGTTCATCCATGTACGTCTTAGCCGTAACAACTAGGGCAAAAATTTTAAAGGTTATATCTTCCTTTGTCTTAACGCCCATGACCACTTTAGCTAATTAAAAGGTCTTGTGTAGTTAGAAGATGACACGATTAATTTTGATATGATATACTACGCATAAGAACTATATTTATAAAGAACGAGTCGGGTTCTGGTGAAAACATATGTTATGCTGTAAAATAAGAACAACTTACAAGTGTAGGATTAGATCAGGGGATGGACAAGATTAAGGCTCCGTTCGGCGCTTCAAGCCTGATATGAATTGATGTTGATGTTGATGCTGATTCGGTGATTGATGCTGATTTTACTAGTTGAATTTACGGGTTGAAATTATTAGCTTATTTTTATAAAAAAAATATGCAGATGTTCGGTAGATAGAGTTGATTGAGACTGATTTTATAAAAAGATGATGTAAGATTACCAAAAAGGGTATATTTATAAATATCCACATTTTAGAGATTTTTTTTTCTTAAATTGAATTTGGAGGGCATTAGAAGGAAAAAATACAATCAGGCTGAATAAGGTCGGAGGGGGGAGTTGATTTTTTAGCCAAGATTTCAACTCCCATCAGCTTGTATAAGCTCTTGTAAGCTCCCTCAACTCCCAACGCCGAACACCACCATCTCAGAACTTTATTTTTTTACCATAAGCTTGAATAAAGCTGTATAAGCTTTAAATAAAGCCCGCCGAACGGACCCTAAAACGAGTTGGTTTGGTAAAAAAAATTGGAGATACATTTTTAATGGCACGGAAAGTAATTAGGCTAAAATTTAAATGGGAAGACAAAATACTCCCATACATATTACCCCAATCTCTCCATTCTTCTTCTTCTCTCTCTAAATGCTCGCTTGTCGGCACTGAAGCGAATCCTGGAGCCCTCCGACAAGTGCATTGTCAGATTCGATGTCGTAAAGAAACTGATGGTGTTCGATGTCATCTCCTTCATCTTCTTCCTCTTCTCGTCGTGCAAGGGGTGCAGCTCGCGATTAATATCATTAAGAACAATGAAGTCGATAGGGCTTTTAGGGCTCACATCAGTTCTAGGGTTTAGAGAGTCAAAATGCTCATATCTGCAATTAGGACTGTCATGGGACGCCTTTTCTTGATGCTTTTGATGGTGAACGTGGTCGAGATTTACCTGGGAATTTGCTATAATTGGGATTAATCATAGTTCATAATCTCATCCCTCTTTCTTATTCATAATCTCATCCTCTTAAGGATGCTCAGTTGCAATCGGGCCATCATCCTCTTCCTCTTTAGCTTTGCCATAGTACTTGAGAAGCCATCAATACATCACCGTCGAATTCGGCTAGGTAAGTGATGTTACATGATTCTTCCTTCACCTTGATTATTCGTCCTTTATCCATTTAGTATGAGATAAGGATGGCAATGGGGCGGGGATTCCCCATTACCCGTGGGTATTCCCCGTTACGAGTACGGGTATGAGGATTTTTAGTGGGGATGGGGGTGGGGATGGGGGGAAAAGTACGCTAGGGTATGGGCATGGGAACGGGGATAGGTGTTCCCGCCCCACCACCCGACCCGAACCCGACCCCATTGGGGAACCACGTGGGGAAACCCGAACCCGACCCCATTGGGGAACCACGTGGGGAATCCCCATCGGGGGACCCATTGGGAACCCCGTGGGAAATCCCGTCGGGGGACCCGTGGGGAATCCCGTCGGGGGACCCGTTGGGGAATTCCCACCGGGGGACCCCGTGGTGGTGAACTAAATTATTATTTTTAATTATTGATCATTCTATCCTTATATTATGTACTTGATACGTATGAATAGTATGAACATTGGATTTACGAAATTATTGTTTTGTTTGTTTTTGAAGCTCTTGTTAAATATATAAGTTTAATTGGTGAATTTTGTAAATGGGGAATCCCCGACATGGATTATAAATGGGGAAATCAAGCGGAGATGGGGAATCCCCGACGGGGATTATAAATGGGGAAATCAAGCGGAGATGGAAAATCCCCGACGGGGATTATAAATGGGGAAATCAAGCGAAGATGGGAAAAACCCGACGGGGATTATAAATGGGTAAATCAAGCGGGGATGGGGAATACCCGACGGGGATGGAGACCTGACGGGGATGGGGACGGGGTTAAATTTTATTACCCGATGAGTAATGGGACGGGTATGGGGAGCATAAATCTAAATGGGTATGGGTATGGGTATGGGTATGGGGAGGGTATTTCCCGCCGCGAACCCGCCCCATTGCCATCCCTATATTGTGCAATTAGGTTGAGGCGTTGCACCGATTTTAGATAAGGTGGCTAGATTATATTGATATTGTCACTCCCGTGTGTCGGAGTTGGTTAATTTGTACTGAACCTAACCGATTTGGTTGTTGTTTGATTACAATTGGTTATTTGTGATTTTAGTGGAGGATTGCATGTATTTTTGGTGATAAGACAGGGAGATTTGGGATTCGCAAATTAGTAGCACATGAACCTTGGAAATTCCCCTGTTTTTATGATCATGAAAATTCTTTCTAACTTAATTTTGCCTTATTGTATTGAATCATAACCTACATTAATAGATATAGCTTAGAATCTGAAAAGGATAATAAAAGTTTGAGCCTTATATATACCAGGATACAACTTGTAAAGTTCTCTTTTTGTGTTGTTTCCTGAACGAGTGCTAAATCCACACTGAATCTTAATCCATTATAACTTGTGCTTTGAAGAATACAGAAAATTGTTTTTTTTTATTAGGGAGAACTACACTCTTAATGTGTTGTTTAATCCATCATAAAACAAAAATTGTAGTTCCGAAGAAAAAATGATGAACTTACTGTTAACAAAGATAACCTTATGAAATCATAGCCAAATTAACGTAGGGCTTATATCATTTTTTTGGATAAATTTAATGTTTTGAACTTGATAAAAAAAAAACAATCTTCTTCTCCAATCAAGGACATATGAAATCATAGTGACTTAAAAAGAAAGAAAAAGGCTTGACCTAATTCCAAAACCTCTCTTCTTCTTCGGTTCCCCATTCTTACAACTTCTCTCAAATTTGAACTCAATCAATCTCCATTAACAGGTGCTTTTTCTTTTTTTCCTACTTAACTTTGCTTTCAGGTCTTAATTATGCTATTATTTGGACTTCAATCGAGCTTAATTCGTTGATTTTTGTAATTACAAGTTCTCTTATGCAAGTTGTGTTTGATAGTCAGGCGGATAGAGATCAAATGATGGGAGTTTTGAGTACTGAGATGGTAGTATGTTTGCCCATTACGTTCTGTTGAATCTTAGAAGAAAACTTCATGACTTGCTTACAATAGACATAATACTCATATTTGATTCAAAACTTCATGATTTGCTTACAATAGGCATAATACTAATATTTTATTACTTGTTGGTTCATGGTTTTAAACTTGTTAGTTTATGGTTTTCTACTTGATTGTGACGGCTGAACAAGTTTAATTTTCCAAATATTTGAATGACTTCAAAGGTAGATACGAATAGTCAATTTGATTGAAAAAGATTGTTAATAATGGTTCGTATCTTATAACATATACATCATTTGATTTCTCGATTGCTATAATTACGAACATAAATAAATAAAAAAGAAGAAAAATATGATATTGCTCTTCTAGCCTATGTAGGATTCAAACCTACATCATGTGCCGAATATCAAAACCACAAATAGAGGCATCCCGCGTATAGAAAGAAATGCCTTCATTCAATGTACTAAAATGTTACCCTTCACTTGGTTTATACTCGTCCGGGCAAGTATGGATAAAAAAATTACAGTCTTGTAATACTTGAAGAATGTACACATCATTAGCTTCTCTAGGATAAGCGAATGGCTCCACCATTACTAGGACCATTATCAATATCCTTCAATGGAACTCCATCAATACTAAAACATCATTGTCGGAATGAGACAAGATAGGATGACCTAAGCTTGATGAATAACCTACAATAATAATAAAAAATGGTAAGGGGACACATAAATGAGTAATAAAAGGCGACAATGCACTAGATGAGCGATAAAATGTGCAAATAAGGTTGTTTTATTTGTTCACAAGGATTACCAACGTGGTTCATAAATTTGAACAGTAAGGTTCATTAAAATTCACAATGTTGTTCATGTAAATTTATGCACTAGCTGTGTTGACATTTTATCGAACACATGGTGGGCGTCAACCACATTTTTTATTGAATAAGACTAAAAGCTTAACAACCGATGTAACTACTAATCATACTCATAAATCTTAACTCAAATTCACAATGTGTGGGGATCTATAACACCCCTATTTTACAACACTGGGTATTACCGCCAGTGACCTCAGACTTTACCGTCTAAAGTCACTCAAGGCTTTTAGAATGATATAGAACGATTAAATGCGGAATAAAAAAATATTACATAATGAGAAAAGGTGCTCCCGAAGGAGACTTGGTTCTTACAAATATCTTACATTGTTTTCAAATAAAAGATTTGTTCGGAAATTTAAATGCGAAACTAACTTGTTCTTGAAACATATCGAAACTAAAACAAAATGATGAACGTAGTACATCTTGAAAATCCTTGTTCTTCCTTCGTCTTCACTTCACTTCACGCCTTATAGAGATTCCTAGATTCTGACATAATTCGCAAGGGGCAATAGAATGCCAAGCAGACATGCGGAAAAGAAGAATTAGTCTAAGAGACTAAGCAAGCGGGAATGGAACTTCCCGAGGGTAAATTTGGTAACTTCTAATTATCGTCGAAAGAGATAAACGGGTTCTGTCTACGATGAGGCTATACGATCAAGCTTGTTTATGTGGAGCTTTTAAATGGTTCAAGGGAGAGTATATCTTAGACAAAGATAACTCGAAAAGCGATAGAAGAACTACTAGATTGTAGACTTCTTTAGGATTTCAATAGAATGTTGAGAACATTTATTAATTCATACAAGTGAAAACCTCTCGCGCTTTGAGCGGACCGAGAGCCGGAACGATCATTTGAGACCGGTCCGGTTTTGGTATCTTAAATGTGCATTCGCACTTATCTTAAATAGTGACGAAAGATATTCAATCTTGTTAATGATTTTTAATAGAGAGTGGTGGGACACGGATAATCTGAGCCACCCGAAGAAGAACTTCAATTCCCCGACACTTAGCTGGAGTGCGCGCAATCCCTCCTGGCAATCGGAGCGGATGGAGATCATGATCCCGAAAGTCGTATGGACGTACGACTTAGTAAGATTATATAGAGGTGTCGACTAACCCGCACCCCTTTCTAGTTTATTCAACTCAAATCTCTGAACGATATTGTAATCAATCAAGAGAACACACACGCTAGCATATATAATCCTAACAAGGCATATAAAACTTACTATGCTAACAATGGTCGTTATTTCTAACAATCGATATTTCCTAGGTTCATTTTTATTTAAGCATACAAGGAGTTCCCAACATTGAGATTTTTTACGGAATGAAGTATAAAGGTCGCAAGGGGAAATTCCACTTGCCTTAGTGCCACGAATTCTAGCAAACGAGCCTTGACGAACTTAAGCAATTCCTTGCTACGAACGAGGATCCCGACCTATTGATAGGGAAGATACGAAAAAGGCTCAAAACACGATTTTTCTACTAAAGTTCGGATCACCTCTTATAATGTTTTTATAAGAGGATTTGAATTTCTAAATTATTATAATAATAATTTAGAAAGTTATTTTCTTTAAAATAATAATATTCCTTTATTATTATTTTGATTTTGTAATATCCTTATTATTCCGAAAATCTCTATTAAAATAATTATTAAATAATCCTTTTTATTAGGAAGTTTCTTTAAATAGAAATTTCTACCTTTCCTTATAAGGTAACTTGCCTAAACTACTTTTAATTTAGATTACTCTTATTTATTCTATTTCCATAACCCTTTTATACTATAAGGCTCATAAAAATATCTTTGATCATATTTATATATCATGATTTTATAGTTCATAACATAGAATCTTTTCTATATTTAATTGATTTCCTTTCAAGCAAGTCTACTTTATGTTATAAAACATATTAGTTTTATTATAATATCATACTTGATATATTTAATTTTGAACTTAGGTCTTTTAATACATCTCTACACTAGAAGCTCATTAACAATCCTATATTTTTATATAGGACTCTAATAATATTTTATTTAATAGTAGCATATTTTCATGAAATCATTGTCTAAGTCAAACTATAGTTTTTAGATCTCTATCATATTCTATAATCAAAACTCATATGCTAATAAAATATTATTTTATTATATCCATAAAATAGATAACACCTTGTAATATATTCCTCATATAAGAAGATATGCTAAGTGTATATTGAGTAAATATTTTATTCTAAAATCCTTATACACTTCAACTTTGGATGTGTTTTAATGGAGGCTTTTGACTTGAAAAGTGGCTGATTTTTGGATGATATAGAAACAATTGCTAGGAGAAGTAGAAGGTGTTCATGCTATAGAGAGCAAAAGCTTTGAATGAGTGTTTGAGAGGGGATTTTATAGACAAGTTTGAGGAGTCTTCAATCCATGGCTCAAGGCTTGGACCAATGGAAGAAGAGGAGAAGGCCATGCATAGGGCAATGGTGTGCTTCTTCCATGGTGATGAGGTGTGAGGTCACTTGGGTGGTCAACAAGCAAAGAGGAGGTGGAGAATACATGCAATGGCTAAATTTGAATCAACATCACTTCCATCAGACTATTGTCTGATGTTCAATTTTGGAAGAAGAAGGATTAGTTGTTATTTAATTAAAAGGTTGGGAAGAGGAGTAAGCAATTGCAATTGGTCTAGTGGGAAATAGAGAGGGGCGTGTGAGGGGTAGAGTGCAAGAGGTCTCGGGTTCAAATCCCGTCTCTTGCATTCTTTTTGCAAAATTTGTACTTAGTTTTCTAGGCTCTTATGTAATTTATTTCCTAGAATAAATTAAATTGCCAAAGGACATTATTTTTATTTAGTATTCTTTTTATTGATTTACCTCACTTTAATAATCTAAGCCTCTCAAGTGATTTTATACAAATTTTATCTATTTTAGTTTCTTGGTAAGAAAAGAAAAATAGAAGAAGTTAATTTGATATTCCGAAATTCTCTTTTTAAATTAGGGAAAATAAGTAATTGATAATAAATATTATATTATAAAAAGCTTGGAATATCTCGGATATTACAGGATCAATTGTCCAGAAATTGCAAACCCAATGGAAGAGCATAAGTTCATCAAAATCCATACTAAAAACCTAAATCCACCTTCAAAAATGAAAATTGTACGAACCTAGATCCATAAGGAGGATATTAAACGTCTATGAAAGTAGATTGAGGATCAAAAATCAATTTTCTTGAGTTTCCATAACAATTAGAGGCTTGTTGGCTTCAAAAAAAAAATCAAAAAATGGGTACAGCTCGTGAAAAGGGGGTTGGAGAAGAAAGTGAGCAGTAAAAAGTCCAATATTTCCCCTCCCGAGTAAAAAACAAATTAAAAAAACGGGTGGGATCCTGACCCTCAATCTATCCAGATCTAACAAAGGAGCTAATTTCTCATTTTATAGGTTAACATAATTTTTCATTTGATCCCCAATCTACAAAGAACTCCCATATATATTCATATCTTACTCCCATATAAGAACTATTTTTATAAAAGACTCCCATATATATTCATAAGTAACGATCATGGTATATAAGAACTATTTTTATGAAAAAAATATTTTGGACCGATGTCCACCCTTAATTTTATTGGTTGTTATGGTCGGACACAATTCCACAATCACTTTATTTAAGCTTGTATTTGCAATAGTTGTTAATTTATGTGTGAATTTTGGTTGCTAGGGTTTTGTGTGGTTTTTCAAACGTTCTATATGCATCTCACGCTTTCTAGCTTGAGTTAGAATTATAGTTGACCCTTCGGGGAATATTTTTACAGTTTCAGATATATTTGAGGAACCGTGATAGATCATTTATGAAGTGGTGAAGCGGATGTTGGCACACGTGTTATTAGGTCCGGGTTGTTGGAATTTGGTTATGTATGTATTCATAATTGTCTGTTGAATTGTTCTGTTGATAGTTGGATAAAACTTGTTTAGAATGGTTTGAGATTACAGAATGACATGATTGTTATATTTTGTTTGTGAATTCAGGATTTATGTAACATCCCCGATCAAAGTGCATATGTCATGTTGCATGCAGTGGCGAACCCAAGATTCCATAGAAGGGGGGGCGTCGAGAAGTAAGACTTGTTTACGGATATGTCGAGAGGAAAATGAGTTAAAATTTTTACCATATAAAACGGGTCAATGTCATCCATAATCAATTAAGGTATATTCTATAAATTTATAAAATTATATTTAAAATAAAATAATTTTAACATTAATTTTCAAGATATATTTTTTGTAGCGTTTGAATAATGCCAAGAGTTATATTTTGATATATACTAACATTTTTTGAGAAAGAACTTAATGTAATATTAATTTCTAAAGGACAAATATCCCTTACTAATATTTATCAAATATATTTTTATATCATTCTATAATTAGTCGTTGTATCCTATTATTCCTATACTATAATTAACAAAAAGAAAATTAACTATTGATGATTTTTCTACTATAAAAATATAAATTATAAATTGATAAGTCGTTTAAAAGTATATAATTAATCAAGGTAAATAAGATATCTTCTATTTATTTTTTACATAGTAAATATAACTAAGTAATTATTTACTTAGTTTTATTCCTTTTAATTAATCAACATTATTCAAAATAAACATATTACATTTATTATAATGTACAAACAAGAAATAAATTTATCTTGTTTTATATGTTCTTATGAGTAATTAAAAAAAAGAAAAAAATTCTAAGAGAACAGTAATTAAGTAACAAATCTAGAAAATAGGGCCACGCAAGATAACTTGAAAAAAAACAATAATTAAGTAACAAAGAAAATAGAGGCCCACGCACAAAAAAAGAGTAAGATAACTTGAAAAAAAACAATAATTAAGTAACAAAGAAAATAGAGGCCCACGCACAAAAAAAGAGTTGTGGGTGTTGTGGGAGAGATGCACCCTAGGAATCGAACACGGGACCAGTTGAAGATTGGGAATAAGGGGGGCGCTTCACACCAACTATATTACTTCAATTCACTGTTATATACTGATTCTAATACAAATATATAATGAAAGGGGGGGGGGGGGAGCAGCTGCCCCCACAAGCCCCCCTGGGTCCGCCGCTGGTTGCATGCATATAATATTAAGAGCATATGCGTGATATATTAGCATGAGATATAGTGTGTTTTTATAAGTAATATTTACTTTCTAATTAAGTTTATTATATTTAAAAAATTTTGAACTAAAACTTAATTAATAATTATTTCAGAGTAAAGCTTGTACTAAAGGAAATTTAAGGGTGAAATATGTTATTTTCTAAATTTTAGCCGAATTTCTTGTTGATATTTCTAAGATCATCTTGATGTGCTTATTTGCTAAGCTACCTACGTAAGAAACAAAAGCTACGTACAGAGAAGAAAAAAAGAGAGTAAAAAAGAGAGAAGAGAAAAAGAAAATTCAAGGTTTCGTTACTTTTGTTGTGGATCTGGTACAAGATCTCTTCTATCGGGTTTTAATTCTGAAGTATAAGCGTGATTTGGTAAGTTTAAATTAGTTAATAGTTATCTGGATTTTACTGAGTTTTCTAGATGTGGATCCACAGTTGATTTTGATTTAGAAATCAATCGATTTATAGTTCTTAGAGGATGTTTTCGATATTGGATTTATATTCGGAAAAAGATTTCAGAGTAATTTTATGGTTTTGCTTTGTAATGATATTAGGGGACCTTTGATCAAGTTTTACAGAAAGGTTTGAACTAGAAAAATGTTCTTATATATATATATATAGTTTATCGATGTCAAATTTTAAAGGATTTGGAATTACGCACAAGAAGTTATAATGCATACTGACATTTCATTGTATTTGGGGTTAGAGTTTATAAGAGTAAATAGCCTAATTTGCATTGGGTTATATATAGGAGCACAAGTCATAGATCGTGGTCAAAGAGAAAGGGAAGAGATATAATATTTGTCTTAAACAGGTGAGTATAGACCGGAGATTCAACCATATGTGCTATACGGATATATGAGCTATATGAGGTATATGTATATATGTGCTATATGAATATATATGCCACATGGAAATATGTGAGTATAGATCGGAGATTAAACCCTATGTGCTATATGGGTATATAAGCTATATGTGATATATGAATATATGTGCTTTATGCCTATATGATGGATATATGTGTTATATGAACTATATGGATATACGTGCTATATGGATTATATGGATATAATGTTATATGTGATAGCTCTGAAATTTACAAACTTGTTTGCAAAGAAAGTATGTTAACAACTGACAGACATATGATATATGATTACATGATGCACTTGATTGCATAGCATATTGCAATGAGATTAAAAGGATCTGTGACTGTCTTGCCCTAAATTTGTATACAGAGGAGACCTATGGGCCATACATGAGGCCTAAGATGCCTAAGAGATGGTATATGGGAAAAAGTCGGTATATGAGCAAATGAGGCCTAAGATGTCTAACAGATGGTATATGGAAAAAAGTCGGTATATGGAAAAAAGTTGGTATATGGAAAAAAGTCGGTATATGAAAATCCGAGGCAGATTCAGGCTTGAACAGTTCACAAAAAAATAAATAGGATACATCAGCATTTGCATTTGCATAGTAAATTCCTATATGATATATATATATATATATATATATATGTATATGTACATGGACTAAATGTTTGACTCTGTGTGAAATAATTGATGATGATTTATATTCACTGAGTATGCGATTTGCGTAAATCGCAAAACAATTTTTCAGGCTAAGCTAGAGCTTATTAGCGTGTGTCTCTTTTAGATGTCACATTCATACAGGTCGGCCGGCTGAAGCTTAATGCAACCTTCTCCTCCTCATTTTGCATCATAGACATTTCAGTTGTAATAGGAATTAGAGTAATAGATGTTTTAGTATGAGAAGTAACAACAAAGATGTGTGTGCAACCTTTTATGGTTGTTACTGTCTGCTATGTGCTTACGTGAATAGTTGGTATATGTGAATTATCTGTTTATATAAGAAATAATTTATTTCAAAGTATGCGTCATAGGGTATAGGGATGTCACAATTTATACAAATGTTTTAACACTTGATGTTTAATAAAAATGAGTTAGACGTTTTATTTCATTTTCTCGTCGTGCCCGAGTTGCAAGATCGTAGTGAATTTATTTGTCAGACTAATCTGAGTAGTACCTGGACAAGGTCTACCACCGAGTAGCGCTCCGACGAAAGTCGGGGTGTTACAGTTATAAGATAATAACCTTATGAAATAAAATATGAAAATATTTTATTTATCATAAGAGAAAGTTATATTATTCAAATATTTTATGGGGAATATTATAATAGTACCCCTTAAAAATAGTTTCATCATCGAAACTAGTCTAACGCTACCAGAGTACCACGTAACCTCTTTAGATAAAGAAGTTATTACATTACTACCCCTTAAAAATAGTTTGGCCTCTGAAAGACTGAAACTAGCTTAACGTTATCAGCCTGACGTTAAAAGGTTGCACATGCCTAACAAAGACAAAAAAAATACAATTAATTAGTACTAAACATAATCAAAATCACATATATTTATTTACCGCATCAAATTGCACCAATCAAAATCTAAAATCTCACAAATACATTTTTTAAAAGTGTATCATAGCCTTTAAGCAAAGATAAAAACAAATACAAATAATTAATAATATATTGTTAAATAAATAAAACATGCCTAATAAAGACAAAAAAGGGTTGCACATGCCTAACAAAGACATAAAAAATATAATTAATTAGTAAAAAAAATAATCAAAACCACATACATTTATTTAACACATCAAATTGCATGAATAAAATTTTTTTCACAAATACAAATAATTAATCTCACAAATATTTTTTAAAATTGTATCATAACTTTAAACAACGATGCTTTCGGGCATTTGGTTCGGTGGTTAAGGCTTTGGAGGTAGTACCCCAAGGTCACCATTTCTAATCTCGCGGATGACGGTTTGCCCTTTCCTCTTTAGAATTGGTTAGTAATTCCTAGTGGATGATCTAGGCGAGCTTTAGTAGTACTTGTAACGACTCTAATCTTTACCCTATAAAAAAACCTTTAAACAAAGACAAAACAAATACAGATAATATATAATATATTGATAAATAAATAAAGCATGCCTAATAAAGACCAAAAAAAGGTTGCATGCCTAACAAAGACAAAAAAAAGAGTTGCACATGTCTAACAAAGATAAAATAAATATAATTAATTAGTACTAAAAAGATCAAAATCACATATATATTTATTTAACTAAAATCTCATATTAACACGCTTATTTAACATTGATTTACATGATTAGTATTTATGCATTCGCTTAGAATATTCGCTCTTTTCTAATAGTTTATATTTATATATATATAGAAGATTTAGAGAATTCTCAAAATATCAGAGAACTCTCATGCTCTTAGAGCAGTTCTATCGATGCAAGAAAGTATCATCGATGCTAAAAAATAACAATATTTAAATACAAAAGATTGGGAGAGAAGAGAGCATCGATGCTAACAAAGAGGATCCTAGCATCGGTGCTCTGCAACTCAAACACTGTATTTTTTTTGAAAAGCTGCTAAAGAAACGCGGCGTTTTGGCAGAGCGTGGTGTCACGCGTATGCATTTGATTGGGCGACGCATAGTGTTTTTGTTGTATAATTTTTTTTTCTTTTACCATTAGTCTAAACTTTTTTTTCTACATTTAGACATCTATTTTGACTATATTTGACATATTTATATAAAAATGTGTATTTTGGGGATCTTTACCTCCAAAAATACTTAAATCTTGTTATTTTATGGTATTTTGATGAAATTTTATTGCTTAAAATTTGTAATAATTTCAAAAAAGATTGTGTGATTTTTCTACACTAATTGTGTTAATATTTTTTTAAAATGTGTTTGTTTCTCTAAAACAATTGTGTGAAAAATCTTTATGGTGTGTGATAATGGAGAGAAATTAGTTTATAAATTAGATTTAGATCTCCACGACATTGGTAAAATCATGATTTAAAATACATTCAAACAAAAAAATTACATGAAATGCAATACACGAATAAAAATACATAAGTGAATAGGAAGAGATTACTTCTTAGAGAGAGTACTTGGGAAAAAAATGAAACACATGTATGAAAATACATAAGCGAATAATTAAAAGTAACACATACCATAAAAACACCTTAATTTTCACTGAAAGCGGGCTCATTACGAAGAATTTCCCAAACATGCTTGAGTTTACATATAGGTGTAGCTTAGGATGCATATTTATGTTTAATTTGCATCTTTTTAGTTTAGCTTAGTTTAGACTAGTTCTTAGGTTTTTAGATTTTCTAGGAAATTCGGATTTTGCACTTGTTTTGTTCGGTTTTGCAGATCTTAAGCGTGGACGAGACGGATATTAGAGGACTATGGTGGAGTTTGATAGCTTATGGAGGTGGAAGTGAAGATTAGAAGAGCTAAGGCCCAAGTGGTTGTGGAAAAAGAACGCTTAAATTTGGGTCATGCATTTCAGTTCTTGTTTTGACACCTCTATCTTGCAATGCTTGGTTTGGAAGTTATAGTAGTCTGATGAAGCTGAATTTGTTATCACTAGAAAGCTAATTCAAAAGTTACAATTTATATGTTTACTCCGAGTCCAAATTCCAACTCCAAGGGGATCAAAACAGCCTCTGAAGTGTCACCTGAATGTTGAACCGAGGGTAAAAGCGCGGCCGCACTTTTGGAGGTCAAGCCGCGCAATTGGCTTTCTACGCGGAGATGTCTTGGGCCGAGAAATGGGCTTAGTTTTGGGCTTGGCTTTATGATTGTGACGTGTTGTCTTGTAGACTTATGAGGATATGTTTCTTTAGATAGTTTTTTAGAGATATTTAAACTCTTGTTAGTTCTATCTTTTTTCATAACTTGGATCATAATTTTGGAGTCTAGGGTTTCTTCTCTAGAGGCAACCTTTAAACTTTTGTATGTTTTTCTTAATTTCAATTATGCATTGCTAAATTCCTTGTGTTTGACTAGTTATTGAAGTCTTGATTTGCATATTGTTGTGAGGTTTGATTGATTCTCAACAAACTTGAATAAAGTTTATTCCCCATGCTTAATTGTATATAAACTAGGGTTTTATCAGATTAGCTACTTAATTGAATTTCAAGTTATAACCGAATCTTATTAATTACCGGTTGGAGTTAATTTGATCAAGAGTAGAACTTTAATCAATTTAGTACCAGTTGGACTAGTTGGTTAAAGAAGGGAATAAATTCACAATTCACTTAGATGTCTGGTTGCTCTAAGTGCTTGTTTCTATTGATAACTCGAATCGTTATGCTGTTCTCTAATTGAATCTTGAAGGTCTATTAGGTTGTTAGATGATTAGGGTTGTTAGACTGGTAGTTCTATCAACTAAATCTGAAGTTCGGGTCATAATCCTTAGTAGGGTCATAATCCACAATAGAGTATTCAAGTAAAGTGAGAATCAAGAGAATCAATAATCAATAAAGCAATGTCATGATTGATTTAACTAGTTGAACACATTTGTCTCTCATATATTACAATCAATTTTGCATTCATATTTACTTTTTAGTTTGCATCTTAGTTTAGATAAAACATTCAAAAAACCCCACTCTAGTTACTTCGCATCTAAGTAACAACACAAATACACGAGTCTATGTGGGATCGACCCTTACTTACCGTTCTACTCAATTTGGTTAAGTTAGGTTTTTTGATAGGTAAAACGACTTAAAAATACTTCACCGATGATCCTCCTTAAATTGCTCTCCAGTAGCAATAACATAAATATTATATGCCATTTGAAGAATATCCATTTCACTGCCATCGACATTTCCTCTAAGGACGTGCGTATAATAAGAGGAAAATTTAGAAACATTTCTTCTCACCTTGTTCCATCTAGCCTTAAGCATGTGGGCACTTCTTGAATGTAGGTGAGGTTGGCAATTTTCCATGTAGTAGGTTTCAACTCGTCTCCAAAAAGTTTGATTGACATTTGCATTAAGGTCATTAGTGGTGTTTAGGAAACCATGAACGAGGGGTACATCACCCTCTTTTGATCAATATGTATTTCCAACACTAAATTGGTTTGGATCCATAATCAATAATTAGGAAGAAAGAGTATAATTTTATAGATGAGTGTGGTAGTGTGTGGCAAATGAACACATTATATTGAATTTATAAAAAGAGACGGTGAATTTAGATGAAAGTTAGATGGATGAAGTTAGATGGAAGAATAATTGTTGGTAAATAGTATATTTATAATTTTAAATGAAATGAAATAGTATATTTATAAATTGATTGATATGAAAAAATAATTTTTTTGAAGATGCTAGGTTTGGATTATTAAAATGGTAAAATGGGTATGATATACTAAGAGTCTAAGGCTTTGTTTTACTTTGAGTGTAAAGGGATTTTTAGGTGAAAAATGAATTTAGTGTCTTGAAAACGTAAAAAAGTAGGGAGAGTTGTACAATTTCTTTTTCTTATATATGTCACGTGTTTAAATTTTATTGGGTAGTCTCTTTCGTTTTTTAAATCGTAGTTCCTGAAGCATTCTCCTTTTTATATAGGAAGTGAAACAAGGCCTGATATGACGGAAATAAAAAAAGAAAAAGGGGTAAAAAGTGACTAGAATTTGGATTGATAAACTTGATCTTACATTTTCCCGAAAATTGGTGATCCCGCCATTGAGTCTACATTCCATTTTCTTTTCATCCCCAATATATAAGATTACTTTTCCTTTTTACAGAAACCGCCTCTTCTTCTGCCCTTTTATTACTCGGTGCTTGTTCGTCTACCGCGCTACCTGCGAAGCTGGAGTTCGACAATGGCAACGGTCACTTCCAGAGACGTCCAAGAAATCATCTCGAAGCTCTCCTCCGAGAAAGCTAGAACTCGAGAAGTATGCAAATCATTTTTCCATCGATTTTTTTTACATTATCGTGAAGCACGCCTCAATTGATTCTTCATTCACCATCGATTTTATGGTTTTGATGTACAGGAGGGGATAAAGCTGCTGAGCACATGGCTAGAAGGTGAAGGATCAGTTGGTTTTTGTAAATACCTCAGTTGCAACACTGCAATGCTTAAGCCTGATGAGATTCCTCATGGTAAAAAAACTTTTGCGTGACATTAAGCTTTGTTATTATTAGTTTTACGCCTGCGTGTATTTGGTGGTGAGTTTGAACTCGTGCCCCCAACCTTGACCAGATGAAACGTGGCCGTTTCTGATCACATTGCTGATGGATTGTGTGTTGTCGGAGATATCATCGAGCAAGAGGAGGTTGCCGAAACTGATGTACGCCAAGACTCTAAGAATTTCTGTGCAGAAAGCCGAGGATTCTAATGGTTTCAGTGAGTGGCACTAATCACTAATGTTGAATTTGAATGAATCAATAATTTGAGTTTTCTGTCGTTTTGGATTGGGTTTATGCATGATATATATGTGCTTTTAAGCAGTTGGAATTTGAATTAATGAAATTAAAGAGTGAATCAAATGAGATTTGGAGTTGTGGAACACAGAATTAGCTTGTACATATGAGTTAAAGTTCGTTTGGTTGTGAGTCACTATGGCCAATGGCTTAAGAGGATTGATTATGTTTGTGTTATGTTTGTCTTTGAATCATATACTGTATTGAACATTATTGTAATTTATTTATCGAAGGTTGTATAGTCACATTCATGGGAATTACTGTTGATTGTTTTTTTTATATAATACTTTAGTCTGAAATTAATCTCAAATGAAATATTTGATTGAACTGTTGCCTATGCAATGCTCTTATGTTTTGATCTGTGTACTTTGAAAACGATAATAGATTGCTAAGAACAGATTTGTGCTATTTTTTACCCATGCTGTTTAAAGTTATGTGATTTTCTGATGGACATAATTCTTTTTTTATAAAGTTTTATATGTCCAATAGCATTGTAAAAATGCTATGCAAGTCCTTTCAAATTTGGATATATTTTGTTGCTGTTTGCACTGAGTGCTGAAAAATAAAGCTTTCTAAATTTTCTTGCTGTTCCAGACAATAATCTACCTCTTATTACCGTTGTCAAGTCACTTTTTGGTCATATATGGGACGTTTTACGGGATGTTCCGGCTTTCCAATCCGACTATGGTATCATCCTACGACATCTTCTCACAGTAACAGATTACCGTTTTCACATGAGAAAGAAGGTTTACTCTGGTAAGTTTGTTGATGCTGTCTGATGGATGTTGTTTACCATGTGGTATGTCCTCATTTCTAAACTTACTTGTCCCTTTGAAAGGTATGTTGCTTCTATATATGCAGAAGGTTGAAGCAAGCTTGACTGAGAAGAGTTTTATTGGAGTTAATCCAAAAGAAGAGATATTCCGAAGCATCTTGACTCTTCAGTCTCTGCTCGAGAATCCTCCAGGAGACTTTCCCGAATCCCTTAGGGGAGATGTTGTTAGAGGGTTTATTACGATATGTGCATCTCTGAGGTTTGTTTCTTAATGTTTATAGGACTTATTTTCTCTCAGATTGGAATTCTTGAAAACATGGAACCTGTTTCTTCGTGCAATGTTGCAGGGATGAAGGGAAAATATCACGAAAGTTAATTGAGTGTCTTAATATATACCTGATAGAGGACGGCCCAAATTTGAGCCACCAGGCCTTGGAAATCTATGATTCAGTGAAGAAATTTGTCTTCCACTGCTGGCTTACAACCCATGACCGCAGTCTCAAGGTTGAGGAAGTATTGTTACACTTGACCTCCCCCTCACTTAGTCCCTTTTTTTTTAAAGATTTATGTTTTGTTTTCTCTAGGCCACTCTTATTATGTACGTTCGCTTGCAACTGAATTTGACAAGAGGCAATGAAGATGGGAATGCTTTAGTAGAACAACTTCTAGATATATTGGGAAGAGACCTTGATCAGAGCTATACTTCCAGCGTTGGGGTGACATGGTTGGTTTTCTTATTCTTATTCTTTCTTCCACTAACCATCTTAGGTCATGTTTAGTTCACGGACACCATGGGACAGGCAGTTCCCCCCCCCCCCCCCCCCCCCCCCCCTATTCCTGTAGTCTTTATACTTGTAAGATTCTTAATGAAGAAAGAAGAATAAGAAAAGGTCATTTCCTCATCTTTTGAGCTCTAAGCAAAAGGTCACTTAGAATTTGCTAAAAGAAAGGAAAGAATTTTTATGAGATTAGTTTAGTAACGAGGTGAATCTAAATGTGGTGTATGCATCCACATGGTAGATGGAAAATGAAACACTCATGAGTAGCCATAGATTTATCCATGTCAATGAAAATGGTTTTAAAAATACATTAAAGAAAAAATGAAAATGAAGCAGCTTCCTGGTATCTTTATATCTTGGGATGCATATATAGACATCATCTCCATTTTTATTGATCTGAATTGAATATGCTTGTCACTGCTTTAAGTGGTCAAATCAAGCCATGTACCAAACACTATCCAGGGATCAGGCGATCAGTTTCTTTTGATAACAGAAGTAACCTTTCAGTTTACATCCTTGATTCTAGTTAGTATCATGCATGATCTTAATAGGCTTTTATTGGTGGACATTATTGAAACATTTCTTTCAGGAGTGATGCTAATAAGGAAGAGAAGTTTGGAACCTTGACAAGTTTACAGCATGATTTGGCACAGCTTGCAGCCCTTGTTTTATATCGGGTAGGTATTGTGGAGATTTACTGCCAATCCTGATCCTTGATCTGATGTGTCAACTTCTTACAGTAGTGTAGCTTGCAGGCATGTCTTGTTTGCATTATAAGCGTATTATTTGTCTACTTGATTTCCAGGGTAGTATCCAACTAAGTAAGTAATAAATTCCCATTCCCTTCCATTTAAGAAAATTTTGAATTTTGAGATGAAGGAAACGGATTCTTTTGATTTTTTTTTTTTTTTTCTTAACATAAAGATTGAACTATTAGAGCTAGCATATGTTACCATTTTTCTCATTATTATTTATTCATGATTTTATCAAGACAAATCACATCTTTTCCTTATTGGATTCTGAAAGTATCACTTAACTACAACAATGTATGTGGTTTGATGTTTTGGTTAGCAAGATCTTAATGTTAAACGCAATATTGCTTGCTTTTAGGTCCAATGTCATACAATGTATATGCAATTTCACCTAGACACCCAGAAATATGAGGGTGCACAAAGAGAAAGAATCCTAAGGCATACAGCAAATGGTTATCTTTTCCATATACTCACGTACTCAGCATAGGTTGTTTGTTTCTAAAGATTTGTGGACTGAGTTGATATTTAATTTAATTTTTCTTATCCTTTCATGCATTTTTGGCCTTTTAAATTTGAAATTATTATATTTTCACTGTACATATTCTTGACTTTTGCGGTTCGATACGATGTAAACATTATTGACATGATTTTTCAAAAATTGTAATGAGTGTTTTACTAGCTATTGTTATTTACATGATGTCATCACCACAGGGTTGTATGTGTATAAATAAAACACAGTTTGCTGAAAAGCGAGCTAAGAGGGAAAATGTAGCAGTGCACTTGAGGGACAAGCTTATGAGTGGAAAGTGGTTGTGGTAAGCTTAATCTCACATTATGGTTTCAGTTCGTTATTTCTTGTTTCGCACACATGTTTTTGAGTGGTGTGGGTAATACATTAACAATTAAGCATATAGGATATCTGGCATTACCTTTAAACATGTTACATGTAAGCTATTATGCTATTATTTAAGTAGTTAGAATTTGCTTGATTCTATGGTCTATTCACTAAAATGAGCATGTTGTTTTGAAGAAATCATAACTAACTAGTAGCTGTAACTAAAAACTTAATATTGTTTTTGTCAAATTAACATTTTCCATAATATAACTTTCGAAATGGTTTTGGTAAATTATATATGTCTGTAGGTTATTTTGATAAAGTTTGTCAGCAGTAATATGAAAGGGGAAAAAGGATTCCCCCATCTCCTTGCTTGGAATGTAAAAATAAAATTAAAATCAACGTGTGCTCTTTTCATGCTAAAAGAGAGTGTGATGAATCTTTGAGATAAAATAAGTTTAGAACTGTTCTTTATGAATCGATTGATGAAAAATGTTTAAAAAAAAGTCAGGTTTCGGTTACATTTTTGGAATTGTGGGGTGGGGTGATTTTGGTTACATTGTTCGATTCTATGTTCTATTCACTAAAACAAGCATACTGTTTTGAAGAAATCAAAACTAAATCAACATCATCGCCCAGTATAGTCCCGCTCAAGCGGGATCCGGGGGGGGGGGAGGGGTCAAGATGGGGCACCCATAACTTGAACATGTCAGAAGGATGCACCCGATAGACCTAAGGAAAACTGAAATTCAGCTATGTGACAATAATAACTGGATTTACTTAGAATGCACCAAAATTGATATAGGGACTAAATCCATCTCAAAGGCACTGTATAAAAGCCAATGAACATGAGGATGCTCCCCAAGGAATCAAAACTACCTAGTAGTTGTAATTAAATAAAGGATCCCCCTCTCTTTGCTGGGGAGAAAAAACAAATAAGTCATTGTGCACCCTTTGCATTCTAAATGAGCGTTTGATGAATCTGTAAGATAAATTAAGTTTAAATCTGTTTTTTTATGAATCGATTGGTGATGATTGTTTGAAAAAAAGAAAATGAAAGACAGGTTTTGGTTACATTTTTGGAATTGTGGGGTGGGGTGGGGTGGTGAGTGGGATGTTTGACAAATGCCTTCAGAGGCAATCTTTGTCCTTCATATTCTTGCGATAATAAATCATTTATTAGCCTTGTGCAATTCAGATGTTCTTTAGTTTACTCAAATCTTGTTAACCTTATTCTTTTTGGCTCACCTTAAACCTTTTCTACTTTTGTTTGTTTATCCTTGCATGTGTGTGTTGTGTACGTCAGTACGTGTGTGGCGTTGTATGTTAGTGTAAATTGTATCTGATCATGCCTTATTTTTGAATTCAGGCTACATTTTCAGTCACATAATTGGATTATAGCTGTTACAAGGATTCTGCCATGTCATTTATGTGTTTGTTGCTTTATTGATTTATGTAACCTACTGTTATTAATTCCAATATGATTTTCATTAAAAATATGTGCTCTTGTGACAGGCATGCTGCCTTCTGTTATCTAATACAAAACTACCATTCTCATCTTGGGAGGAATCTTGTTACCTATTGGTTTGATGGTATTTGTGCTAGTTTTGAAAGGTAAGTTTATGCTGGCATGTTTTGGAGTAACCATTATACATTTATCTAGTTCGTCTCTTTAGTTTGTTTTCTTCAATGAGTTGTTGCACCTAAAGATATGTTGTTTGATTTGAAAGGTACCCCAGTCTGCTGCCTCTTCCTTTTGATATCACCAGCAATCTGTTTAGATGAATTTCAATTTGTTCATATCTGGATAATCTATTCATTCTTCATATCTGGATAATCTATTCATTCTGTACAGAAGTATGCATGTGTATTCTTTGACATGTTAAGACTTCAGGTACTGAAGTTTATTGCTGGCATATAAATGCCATGCAATCTCTCTCTTCTGAGAGAGTAATATTTATATATTGAGGAATTCAGTTTTTCAAATTGACTTTGCTTGGCCGAATTGCTTTACCTATTCTCATTGACTGGAAAGTGTGGGCATCTCTTAGATTATGTCTGGGAAAATTTCAGTGCAGAGGGCTTGTTTCCAGTTTTAGAGGCAGAATATTTTTTTTTATAATTAAACTCAACTTTTAGGCAATCCTCTTCTGCTATTATCTTTTTTCCTTGTTTTGGGGTGGTCTCCTTTGATTTAAGGAGATTATTTACATTCACCTTTTCTTTTATTTAACTATTCTATCCAGCATGTGCAAGTTTTGTTTCTTGTTATGGGGAGGTTTCCTTCTCTGAATGAAAGAAATTATTTACTTTCACCTTTTATTTTATCTGACTAATCTATTCAGCATGTGCGAGTTTCCTTTCTTTAGCCTGTTGTGCTGTTACTGTTCAATGGTTGCCTTAAGATTCTGATGATAAAAAGATTTTTTTAGCAAAAGCAAAGTTTTAGTCATAGCATAGTTATCTATCCCCAAAAGAAACTGCTCTAGTTGACTATAAATATATTTGTGAAGCATTTTTGTGTTTACTGATGATTTTGCTGCTTGATGAGCAATGGGTGTCAGTTCCACTTCTGGTGCATGTGTGACATCGGGTGATTGTTGAATGCTCACCACTCATAAGTATTCATATACATTTATGCAATAATATAGAAATAACAAAAGAGTGCAATACATCTGCAGGAACATATTCATGAGTATGATTCCATTATCACTTATATTGTGTTATGTTCTGTTGTTTATGGTGTGTTTGATGCTTGCTGTGGCTGGTGATGTTCGAGCTGTAGTTCATATTATTGAATTGCCTAATAATTTATTGCACATGGTAAATTCTTTGTTAGATTGTGTGACTATGTTTGTGCTGTAGAGTCTTGACATACTCATCTTGACATTGCTAAGCTATGTACTGATATGGGTTTTGCTTAACCTCATGAACTGTTGGAATATTTTTTTTTATTCCTCTGATAAGCAGTTTCTTTGTTTATCATAAAATTAATGATTTGGATTCTGGGAGTGGGAGTCATCGAGTTGATGAAACAATGGAACTGATCTTTTTGTACGAGCTAGAAAAGCGCAAAGATATAAGGCTGATATAACTACATGTGACATAAGGTTGATCAGCTATCAGTACAAACGGATCTGAAACATATATTTAATTATTGCACATGAATACATGAACTCAATTGGGTCTCTGATTTCGTGGTTGGATGCATGCATCACATTGCCTGCTGGTATGTAAAAGACTAAAAGGATTGTTTATTTATCCATTTGTAATCCTTTTTTTTTATATTGTTTTGGCAGAATCCTGAATGATGCAAATACAGGACATTCTTATGACAGCTTATATTGGACACTGCGGTATGCTGCTGAACAAGTACATTATTTTCACTCTGAAATTGATCCAAATAAGAAACAAGTGCTTTCTTCTTACAATCCCTATATCTGAGTAGATGTGTGGGAGAAAAGGATAAATGATTTTGGCTCATGGATTTTAACTTTGTTGGCTCAGTGTTACTCACTAATGGCATTTTTCTGTCTCTGTTTGCCTCTGTGATCTTACATTTGTTGTTTGTTGTTCTCCTTTATACAAAAAACTCTACGCAAAAGGAGCCTACATCGACTTTTCAGGGTTCTGGTTGCTCAGATGGACAGAGAGAACAGTTTGATGAAGTCGTCTTCTGCCTCAAACAAGGTGATGCTGAACACATGTCTGGTGTAATTGTTTATATTTCATGTTCTTGCAACTTTGTTTTTTTTATACCTTTCATTTTTTGAAGAATATAAATTTCTTTTGGGGTAACTTTACATTTCATTGCAATTAGCTTTTAACTAATTGTGGGTATTATGCCACGTGTTCTATATAAGTTTATTTAAGACAAATGCAATTTCCCATTGCAGATGAACAATGGTTGGCAGACGGTTTGGAGGTGTCTAATGCATGATCTACCCATGTTCAGCAATATTACTTCAGTTGTAAGTCCTCAGTTCCACAGTGGATTGGTATATGAGTTCCTTTCTCTTTGTTGGAATCGCAACATGTTAAACTCAAACAAAAGGATTAATGCTCATTACTTTCTTTTAACATGTATATACAATGTCTTATTGAATTGAATGCATCTGGTGAAGTATTTTGCTCACTAGTTTCTTCCTGCTTCCAGGACACCTTCCTCCAGAATACTCATAACACATAGGTCATTATGGAAATCATGTGTAGCTGAATTATGGAAATCATGTGTAGCTCAATATTGGTGCATTCTAACTAAATTCAGCTATTATTGTCACATAGCTGAATTTCAGTTTTTCTTGGGTCTTTCGGGCGTATCCCCTTTCCCTTGGGCAGGGGTACCCCCATCTTGACCCCCCAGATTCCGTTGTAGCGGAGCCTCACTGGGTCAATGATGAATGAATTTGTAGAATTTTGTTTTTTAGCTGCTAATCTGGTACTGATTATTATATGAATGTCTGTATTCAGGCAGATGCTTCTTTCATGCTGCTTGGAGATCTGGTTTCAAATGTGAGCATACTGATCTTCACCATGAAATCATCTCAAACTTCTGTACCATGGCTTGAGTGTTCAATGGCACTAAAAAGTGCCGTGACTAAATTTTTCTCTCTATGTTCATGTTGAAGTTTATATATGTAAATTATAAATAGATATGAAGTAGTCATTATGAGGTCTTTTAAGAGTTGTCTTGGTGTTCTCATCCAGGATATGGTGAATATGGTGATAGTACCTACTGATATATGGGACCTCAAATGCTTTAAAAGTGTGGCTTCAATGTAAGTGCATATTCTGCTTTTTTTAAATTCTTGTTGATACAATTGTAACTTTTTCCCTTAGTTTTTCTCTTGCTTAGATGAAAAAGTTATTTCTTTTGCTTTGATTAAAATAATGAGAAAAGGTGTTGTCTTTAAAAGTGTGGCTTCAATGTAAGTGCATATTCTGCTTTTTTTAAATTCTTGTTGATACAATTGTAACTTTTTCCCTTAGTTTTTCTCTTGCTTAGATGAAAAAGTTATTTTTTGCTTTGATTAAAATAATGAGAAAAGGTGTTGTCTTGATAAAAGGACATTGAAAAATTGAGGCAAGTGTCGTCTATTTATTTATTGTAGAGGGTTTGACAATTTCTTTTGAAGAAAATACCACTTGACATCATTGAGTTGTATGATTGTGACATTTCTTATGTTTCAACCAAAGATCTATTCCTGTATGGGGTAGATGGAGCCCAAAAATAGCTTTAGAGTGCCCAATAATGTTTCTAATCCAATTACAATCTTTGCATGGGTCATAGTGGTATGAAAATGAGTTCTCATAACAATTGTTTTGCTGTGCCAGCTGTATCGTTAAAGATTCAGCTGCCTTTGGCCTTTTCAGACTCAGGATAAAGTAGTCACTGAAAACAAACAACGGAGAGTGCCTAATGTTTTGTTCCTTTTTGTCAATATTCTGACTTGAGATATATTAACTGTCTAGGTCTGTATTGTACTTCTTGTCCTGCTATTTTTCAAGAAAAGGTGCTCAAGTAAGTTTGTCACTTTGTCAGATGTTTTTTTCCTTTTGTCTGTGCAAAGTTTTACATTTACTAGTGTGTGTGTACTTCATCTGTCTGTAGGGTGATCTTCGAGATAATTTAATACTCAGGAAAAATATTTTAAGAGGAGTTTCGGATCTCTTTACTCTGAAGGTCAGTTCATTGTATATTCTTACTTACAGAAGTATGTATTCAATTATATGTTCTTAAAAATTTAGATTGAATCTTCTGTTTTTCCATTGAATGCTGATTTCAACTTGAGCTGCAGGAGTTGTTCATTTTGGATGAACACATGGTTGTGTTGATTCCAGCTGCTGTTTATGCTCTTTCTTCTGGCAATTTCATAATTCCATATCACTATGAAGGGAGTACTGTTTCCAATGCTCATATGGATGTTTATGGATCGTCTGAGGACCTCACTAAGGTATATATAATAAACCTATTTTTTCTCTGGCTACTGAAAGGCTTGGGATTGATTTGTTGCTGCTATGCATATAGGTGAATGACCGAAATCATGAAGGCCTGGATCACCATTTTGAGTACTATGTGAATTCCCTTGCAGAAATTAATATTCGTTTTAGAGATAAGGTGTGCTCTCTCTTTCTCCCCCCCCCCCCACCCCACCCCCCCCCACCCACCCACCCACTCTCTTGTTGAGCTGTTTTCTCTTGTTTTTCTATCATTGTAGGTGCATTCTTCACAAAACTACCGGGGTGTCCGTCTTCCAAAGCAGTTACAAGATCCATTGCTGCATGAGATGGAGAATTATATCATTAGTACTTTAGTGGAAAAGAAGCCGAAGAAGAATTCTCTGTCGGATATATTTCTTCGGTGTGCTCTCGTATCTAATCTTATCTATGGTTCATTCACAACAAGGTGCATTTTTCCTCCCTCATATTTGTTTTCTACTTCTTCTACCTTGTTCACTTGAGCTATAGAAATAAAATATGAAGTAATGGAAATGACTTGCCAAAGGACTCTTCAAGATAGATATTCTTTGGTCATTTTCTTATTTCTTGTGAGCTTTTGAAGTTTACATCCAATATAGTAGGACTGTAGGAAGACTTTTAGACTTCTAATTAGAGCAAACTTCAAACATTTGATAATACATGCTTATAGATGCTGCATTAATTCATGGGTAAAATATCAATCTCGCGCAATTACTATCCCTGCAAATTCTGCTGCTGTGCTTTTCAGTGGTATTGCTCCTCTCTTTTTTCTTCTTTTTGTTTTCCTGCCTCATTAGCCTGCTATTACTTATTCCTTTAATTCGCATCCGTTTGGAGTCTGTTATTTATATAGGAAGAAATAAAAAAAGTGAAAAATGATGGATAGGGTTCGTTAATCTGTTTATGCCGAGGTATAGTTTTCTAAAATTAGGTTTGAGACTGGCTTCCCACTTGGTTGCCATGTTTTGGCCTTCTTCTTCCAATTTCTAATTTGCACGCATTCTTTATTTCAGGACAAAAGATGAAATTTCCTTGTTCCGTTCCAAAATGTTCCAGTACTTGCTGGATCTGGTGGAGTCTGCAGTTTCTATCATTCAAGAGATATCCGTGGAAGCTGGGAAACAGGGTGTTCTGCATGCAAACTGTATTTTTGAAGGAACTTGTCCTGTCACAGTCTCCTTTAAGAGCTTCCTGCATTGCTCTCTGTTTATCAGAAATAATGAAGAAAGCATTGCTGATTCTGTACTCTATAAATCAATCATAAAGCGTATTGAGAAACTATTAAAGGCTCTGTTTGACCTGTATGTTGAATATTCTCAATGTGGAAAAAGCTTGGAGCATGAGCTTGCATCAGAAGAGGCTTCTGTCTCTGGCTCTCCAGTTGAAGGTGCTTCTTCAGTACAAAGTAGTAAAAACAGGATAATAGACATGGAACTTGATGTGAACGATGAGTCCAGTAATCCAACAGTCAATGATAAAAGTGCTACTGGTGTTTCTTCTTCCTACCTCAGGTGGAAGATGGACATCATATCACTTATTTCATGTTTTTACCCTGTTTTACCAGTTGCTACATGGGATACCTTGTTTAATATTCTAAGCAAAGAACCTAATCACAAGTTATATCAGGTTAAGGTATAACAATGTTACTCTGATTTTATTGTTTTGGAAGCCGGAAAGTAGTATTTTTCGCAACTCATCTTTGATTTTATTCATTGATAGGTGTCTCAATACATTCTTCTAAGTCTTTGTCAAAATCCTCACTGGTCTTCTTCAGTCAAACTGTCAAACTTGGTACTGTCTTCTGTAAAATAATATTTAGTAGCATTATACCATAAAGTTTTACTTATTGGCATATTCTGCTATTTGGATATCTTCTGTTGCCATAGGTTACCTTGATGAATGGAATAGTTGAGCTGAAAATAAGTCTGAAGCTTCACTGCTTTGATGTGCTAGCTGCAATCTGCTGTTTACTAAGGAGTCTGTTACTACTGCATAGTGCAGAGACAGATGAATGTGAAGGTTTAGCCTCGGTGGAAAGGCATTCTGAAAAGGTATTTTTAAACTTTGCTTAATCTATCTAATAAGCATAGATGACTATCTGACTTGTTTGAAAAAAGAAGATGCTCTTTTTTTACTCGTTCTTAATTCTATTTTAAAGATCCTTCAAAGTTTCATCAATTAATTATTGTCACCAGTGACAAAATTATGGTACCTAGCAAGGCGCAATCATAGATCATAAATTTGTGATTGGTTGCTCTGGTTTAGAAATGTTCGGTGAAACTGACACCTGTTTAACAATTTTGGTCTTTTTTCTGACTTTTAAATCAGCTTTTATTTGAATTCTCATACTATAATAAATGGTTCGGGGCTCATCCTCACGCTCATTGGCTTTTATACAGTGCCTTTGAGATGGATTTAGTCCCTATATCAATTTGGTGCATTCTAACTAAATTCAGTTATGATTGTCACATAGCTGAATTTCAGTTTTTCTTGGGTCTTTTCGGGCGTACCCCCTTCCCTTGGGCAGGGGTACCCCCATCTTGACCCCCTAGATTCCGCTGTAGTGGAGCTAAACTGGGTCAATGATGATGATACTATCATAAATGGTGTTTTCATGCTGCATCTCGGGCCTGCATGTGACAATGTACACCTTGCATGAACATGAGAATCGATACCCGCCTGCCTGTACATACCCTTGTTTGCTTGAATCTATGATGTGCTTGTTATGTCACTGTGTTTGAAAAGTGACCTACATTTTGTATTTATGAATTTGAGATCAATATTTGATTACAGAGCTTGGAACAACTTGGCGATTTGGTCATAAAAGTTGCTGATTCGAATACACTTGATTGGCGTGGACGTGTAAAGATGATAGACTCTGTTTGTATCTTCATTAGTCTTAATCCACTCATTGGCCAGGTGATTGTAGATGTCTTTTCTTGATGCTTTAAATTATATGTTTGGACATGTCTCTCCATGTATTATTGTTGCTTCTAATTGATTTATGGGGCTTTGTGGGGCTGTGAACTAAAAAAAATTCATTTCTAGAATTGGAAACAACGTACTTTAGCTCTTATAAATTATAATGTTCTTCAACTGAGAGGATGTTGACTTTAGATATTCTCCTAATTTTTATTTTCATTGTAGTGAATATATTCGATCCATTTTCAAAAGAAAAGAAGGACAATGTTCACTTCTAAATTTGTGCTAAATTACTTCCTTACTTTGTGCTAATTAATTTGTTGCTGCTGTCTTTTGCATGCAGATAATGATTGAAAAACTGCTTACCTTACTCCATGATACTGATTACCGGGTGAGACTCTTTTTAGCTAGAAAAATCAGTATACTTTTTCAAACCTGGGATGGTCATGATGAGCTCTTTCGAGATATTTGGTAAGTTTTCCTGAACAAGTTTCTGTGTTTGCCTTTTCATTCATCTGTGATGAACTTATTGTGTATTTCCTGGCTTTAGAATGGGTGCAAACCATAGTGCAGACAACTGAAGATAATTAGCGTTGCTTGTCACAAGGGAGATTGTAGAAAGATGCAAATTTCTTGAACATATCTAGTATTTATGATTACAATTGTCCCTATCTGAAATCGGCATCTTCCATCCTTGAATTTGATATTCATCCCTTTTGCTACCTACTATGGCAGGGAGTAGCGCAGCCTGCTGACTGTCTCTCATCTGTAATAAATTATCACTCACCCTCCTTTTCAAGGCCTTTGGGTTGCGCCCTTAAAGTAAAAGAGCTCAATTATATACTGAAACTAGAAGGCATTAAGTAGCGGAATGATAAAGACAATGATTTAGAGAATGTTCAGAAAAAAAAGTACTTAATATACTCCCTCCGATCGAAATTATGTGACGTTTTAACCATTTACACGTAAATTAAGAAACTCATAAATGAATGCAAACTTCTCTTTAACCCATAAAACATGCAACAGTTAATTAGAATTGAAAAGGTTATCGATGGAGTTAACTAAAATATGCAGGAGTTGATTGGCTAAAACATGCAGCATTTGATTAATGAAATTTATTTTGCAGAATGGAATAGGTTATCGAGGAGAATACAGAAAAATAAATAAAAGGAAAATATGGGCATTTAATTATAAAAAGTAGAATTTGTATTCAGCGACACTTAATGATGATCAAGGAAAATAGCTCAAAACGTCACATAATTTCGATCAGAGGGAGTATAATATTATTTGTGGTAATCCTGGTGTTGATCTGAATAAGTATTTGCATGAGGTGGAAAATGTGAATGTGGGTGTTGTCCCTGCCATTATAGTATTATGTGTGCTTTCTTTTTTATGTACATCTGGAACACAATATATTTTGTATTGGTGAGAGTCAAAATGACCTGTAATTATGTCCTGTCCATGAAAAAGTAGACTGGAAAAGTTGATGGAAGAATTTTAACATTTAGGTTAAGAAATGGTACAAAGTAACACCATTCTAGTAGATAGTGAACTGTTTGCTGAAGGATATTTATTGTTGGAGCATGATCTTGATGATGTTACTATTGAAGGATACTGAAGTCACATCTTCTCATTCTATTGGATTTTCTTCAATGATGTATTTAACGGTTTAACCTATGTTTTTAACCCTTTTACTTAATCAATGCTGTTCTAGCTCCAACTTTGGTATAAAGTTGGTGGTTCCTTCCCGAGATAGAGTTGTTACAGCTGCAGAGGCTCTAGTTGCTGGTCCTCGCTCTTCTCCAAATGTAGAAACAACTATTATTACTCTTATGCATCTTGCATTTTACAGCGATAAAATAGAGTTTGAGGTACTTTATTGGTTTACTCTATTAACATATGTATTTCTATTCCTAGGTGTTATATAATTTTGTGAGTACTAATTATCTGCAGGCAGTGTTCATGATGTGTGCCATCTCTGCAATTGATCCTTGTCAGAGGTGAGGCATTTTGCTTTAATTCACTTCCTAGTCTCAATTACTCTTTCTCTCTTCATCATTAATTTTCCTTTTTGTTCAGGGAATTGGTCAGGGCTACATTAGACAACCTCTCAAAGCACCTAGAATATGCTTGTAGGTCAAAGGTAATGAATCAAGCCTACCCTTGGCTTTTTTTACAATTTTGAATGATGATTTCCTGCTTTATATGCCTGATTTATGAGCTTCTATTTTAATGCCATAAAATTTGTGCTACCTGGTAGATTATTTCATCAATTATAATATTCATAATATAGTTATATTCCTTCTGCAGTATATTTCTGAACTTATGGGATGCATCCTATTTGGCTGGGTTGCTTGCGGTGTAAGCTTGCCTGCACTTGTTGAGGTAATACATTCTTATAATCTACTCTGTTGCTTTTGTCTGAGATTTATGCTTTGATGCAGCTTAATGATTTTTGTTTTGGCAAAATTGCTGCGACTATGGGTGGACATTGAAATGATTTTAAAGTATCTCCCCATGTTTGTCAATAATTACAAAAAAAACAACAGATATATATGCCCACACGTGGCCCACTTTTGTGCTTCTAGACTTAAGTGCTTTGGGCTTGAATTATTGAATACTCTCTAATGTAGTGTAACAAACTACCAAAAGCCAAGATGAAGACTTATGCTCAGTTACGGTTGAGAAAGCCTACACATCCTTATTCTATATATATTTTTCATTCATTTCACCTTTTCCACTTTGATTTTTCTTCAATTTTCGGTAAGCTTTAGGCTGTAAAAATATGGTGTTTTTCTTAAAACTGGAAGCCTACTTTGTGGTTTCTGTCAGAGTGTCAGACATTGCACTTTGAACAACAAAGTAGGCATCCGATGGTGTAGTTTATTGGGACAATATGGAAGTTTATGAACAGGGAAAAGACAATATGTAAACCAGTTTCTTATTTATCATAAAGAAAAAGGCAAGATGTCAGTCTAATCACTATGTGTATATTACTTTATGCTGTACATATGAAGCTCTGTATTTTTCTTTTCAAAGTTATATTATGTTTTTAGTTTTTTTTTTATTTGTTCACTGTCGTGGACCTAGAACTTTATGGTTTTACCATCTTCTAGAAGTTGGCTTAAGCACAGCTTGATGTTTCTCAATTCTTTGCTCATTTTCTTTCTTTTTTATTTGCAGATAAGAGATCTGTTTGTTTTAGATGTTGAGCCAAAACACTTCTTGCAATATTGCTGTCAATGGCTCCTTCCATCTCTCATTTTGTATGATGATAAATCCAATCTTGATTGGCTGGCTCAGGCAAGTATTCCTATACTCTTTATGTGAACTCTATAATGCTAATCTAAATTGTTGCTGCAGCTTGTGAGCTATTGCCATCACAAATCTGCTTTGCTCGGATTTCACATATTGGATCAATCAGTAATTAGTTGTAGTTCCCACCATCTTGATAGCTAAATGCTGTTTTATTCTTTGTATACTTTTGATTTAATATTGACATTCTCTCACGGCTTACTCTCCCTTTGTAATTTCCAGGTTATTGGTCAATCTTTACCTGTTTTGCTCAAAAATCATTTTGTTCCAATTTTTTCGATCTGCATGGTATTGCACTGTAGTAAGGAATCTGATTCAGAGAAGGGAGCTGTGGTCTTACAAAGCTCAATATTAAGCCTAGCTGAGATATCAGTGGACGAAAGAGACAAACTCATAAAGAAGCATATGGTATACAGCCTTTTGTCTCATTTGTATTCATCTGAAATTGCATGCTATAGTGGTGATTTGTGATACTGTCATGGCAGGGATGCCAGTGTTGATAGTTTGGGCAATTGTGGTAAGCACTAAGCTTTATAGTGCTTAGACATGCAGAGTTAGGAACTATATGAATCCATCCAAGTTGTGTATTTCTGAAAAATGCTTGAATGTTGGATTAAATACAAACTGGTGGCCTGGTAAAGGGATTGACTAACATTGGATAACTGTGTTGAATTTTGTGCCTTGAATACTTCTTTGCCTTTGTTTCAAAAAGAATTATCATTTAATTAGAGCAGATGATTTGGAAAAGACATTATTTGCGTTGATTGAGATTTGCCTTAAATTTTTGAAAGGATTTGATTTGCTAGTTTTGTCTATCACTCTGCAACTAGTTTGCATGATTCAAGGATCTTTAGGAAAGGATTTCAAGTTTGCTCGATGTCTAGGGAAAGAAATGCTGTTCTTTGCCTTTTTTTAACAGTTTTTTCTTATTATAAAATGGTGAAAAATAATCCCAAAATTGCGTTGTTGGTCAAAATGTTCTAAAAATAATGCTTCAAGTACAGAATTTATGTCCATTTTTCTTCAGGTGTCCATCATTAGCTACATTTTGGGAATCACATCTTCTGCCTCAAATCCTCCAGTGCCTTTATTTTCGAGGGATATTGTTGAGCTTGCTGTTCGGACAGTTGTTGATGGCTTCATGGAGATGTACAATAATATTTGTTAATATATTCTACTTCTGCATGCCTGTTTCTATCTCCATATTTACCGGTTTTGATATATTCTTTTATGGCAGAGGAGATCACCCAAACAATGCTGGTGTAGCTGACAAGATTAGAATCTTTCGTCCAGATAGAGTATTTATGGTGATCCTTTGAAACTTATGATTATAAGCACATCTAAACATGATTTTATTTAAATCCTTTCAATTTCACATCGCCATGTGAGCTGTGATGCTGTTCTGCTTATGCAGTTTATTGTCGAAATGCACTACAAAGTTACTGCAGCAGCTAGCCCAAGACATAGTTGTCATCGTCTGTCTGGAATCGAAGTGCTTGTAAATATTCTTGGTCATAGGGCAGCAGTTGCAAGCACCTCCTGGTGAGCTAACTTTTTCCTTTATTACAGGTTGCATCAATATAAATGGGCACACTTCTGGTATGTCCCGCTGTTCGCTTTCCATAATCTGGAAAGTTTAACATTAAGAATCGCCTGATAAGAGTGGGAGAAGGAATTATATAAATGACCATTTGAGATTTGTTGGTATAGCCATGCTCATGATATTAAGAGGTTGGGTAACGAAAAGCGGGAGGGATGACCTTGTAGATTGTATACTGGGTGACATGGTCCATTAGCTCCCTTGATAGTTAGGGGCTTATTTGGAAGTTGAAAAATTTTCATGTTTAATAGGATGAGCTGATGTCCCTATATTACATGAAAATTTTCTCCAACATTTACTGTTATTTTCTCAAAGCTAGTAATCTTGGTGGCATCAACCTTCGACCTTTCTTTCTTACCAATCTCATTGCATCGTGCCTAGCTACCACTGAGCATGAAGGATAAAAACCTTTTGCCATACCTCCTTGCTCTTCCTATAGAGCATGCGAAAGATGAAGACCTTGTTGTTGTTATATGTTAAAGGAAGAGCCATACCATTGAATTGTACTTTTGACATTTACAGATTATCATGCTAGAAAGTGGATAGGATCCTTTAAATCATTTTCACCTTAGTTTGTGTTTGGCGGAATTGGGGGTATGGGTTTGGAATGAGGAATGCGATTGGAACTTGGTTCATGTTCGAGGGTGTTTGATGAGATTTACATAGGGTTTTCGTGTTAAGTATGAGAAACAAGTTCCCGTACTTTTATCTTCGAGGATGTTAAGCATGAGAACTTGATTCTATGGCTCATTAGGAATCAGTTTGAAAAGTTGAAAAAAAAATTCAGTTAAAGACATTGATCTCAATACCCCCAGACCAAACACAACCTTAGGTATCTTACTCCTTGTATCCAATGCCACAATATCTACCTCTCTTTAGGCCTTGTTCTACTTGCAAGGCCAAAAGTACTTTCTTCCCAAAGTATCTTCTTTGTCTTGAAATGCGTGAAATGTATTTACTTTTTACGTATTTCAAGGCAAAGAAGATACTTTTTGACAAAAAACTAATTTGTGTACGAAGTTTCTTTCTGTTACTGGTTTCCTGTGGAGAACAATATCTACATGACTTCACACGCGTGGATGATAACCTCCTTAAATCATCTTCATCCATCAGTTTCCTCTAGAGCTGCAGGATTCTTATTGCCTTTTAATCCAACTGGAGTGTGTTGTTTATATGCTGAGGTACCGGTATGTTATCTTAGAAATATTGTAGGAACTTAAAGCTGCACGGAACTGCAGAAACTTTTCTCCAGGGGGTCTTTGTAGGTTAATATTATGATTCCCAAAAGGGAGATTGATGCTTTATTATTACCATGGTTATATACTAGTCACTGGGCTTGTAGTTTGTATTGAGTGTTAACTTTGTATTTAAATTTGCAGTTACCTGTTCAACTTGGCTGGTCAATATATCAGCTGTCAATCTTTACAAGATCAGTGCTGTAACGTGATTTCCACTTTGCTCAGAACTTTTAATAGTAGTCCTTCTAAGGAAACTACTCATGTACTTGGTGAACAACTCCAGGTCAAGTATCTGTACCCTGCCTGCTGTTTGCTAAAGTTGTCTTGTTTATCAACTGATAATTTCCTGATACTTCTGTTTAGTTTCTGGTATCAAAATTAGTAGCTTGTTGCATCCCTCCTGAGTCTATTGAAGGAAAGGCATGCAAACCTTCATCCCAAGTTATGTCCTTGCTGCACCTCCTAACTGTGGATTCTGATCCATCACTTCACGACTATATTCGAGTATGTTCAACAACATCTGTCTAAAGTGTGTTACCATTCTTTCTGTGAGCTTATATATATGATTTATGAAAATATTCCTTTTGGGTTTTCATGTAAGCTAAATTACAAATGATTGGGAGTTATACAGAACACTATCTCTTGTCATCCTTTCATATTTTATTCACCAAGATTTATTTTCTATAAAACTTATTGCGCTTCCAGGAGTTTGAACCATTTCCTGAGATGGATATTTTTGATAGAATACGGGCTTTCCATTTGGATCTATGCAGAGCATATTCACCATGGGACCATGTTTTGAAGGCAAGTTTTTTCTTAAAATCCTAATTTGGAGATTTTTTTGATGCCTTACTACTGTTACATCCCCTATCCTTACGTTCAGCTATTATCTTTATGCAGCTTGTGAAAAGGTCATGCCACTTACCACCAAGATTACTCCTCATGAGGTGTCTTCCTTGAACCATCTAGTACATGATTTTGGCCAAAACAAAATTTTGGCCAAGATTACTTCTTTAGAATTTTCTACTGTAGCTTATGGTATATTCAAGATATATCCAAATTTTGTGAGCAGATGAAGTTGACCTAATAGTTGCAACAATTTTAGGCTCAAGGGGGTCTCGTAATGGTATTAAAAACTCGAAACAAGCATTTTGTAAACTAAAATTTTAGGTGATACTCTCACATGATGAATCAACTTCAAGAAAGCAAGATCCTATTATAAATTTACCTCTCTCAGAATAAAAGTAGAAAAATAATGCTAGAGGTGATGGAAGCTTTTCAATTGGACAGGTGCATTGACTCATTGTTTCTTGTCTTTGCAGTCTTCAAGCGCTCCATAAGAAACTACTCGGTGAAATATTTCATGTGAAAGAAAATTTGGGCGGCAGCTCTGGTTGCAATTATGGCATTTATGATAATAATAACATTGTACAAGCTGTCTGGTCACTTGTTCGCATGTGCAATTCAGATGATGCAGATAGTGTTCGAGCTCTACTTGCTGATTTTGTTTCCAGGGTATCATTATTTAAGTATATTTTTTTAGATGTTGGTTTTTCTTTAAATGAATGTGATATTACATACAATTGAAATTTGCTTTTATGTCTGTTCAGGTTGGAATTGGAGATCCATATTCTGTTGTTTTCAAATTAGCTGGAAGTTCAAATCAGATTCATGTTTGTGGACCCGTTAATCCCAACAACCCTACTGAAATCAATTTCAGTGCGTATAGTGGGATGCCAGAAGAGCTGCTCATTGCTCTTATGAGAATCCTGAAGAAGTACCTAATGGATGAGTCGGTTAAAGTAGTTGACTTAACATCTCAGACTCTTCGTGTGCGTAAATACTCCCTTGTTCCTGAGCGGTTTTAATTTTGCTGATCTTAATCTATTGATGTGTTTAATTGTTAAGGATATCTTAGCTCAAAGTAATTAGGGGTGTTTAATTGATGTGATTAATTATCAAGGCTATCTTAACTCGATGTCCTTAACATCTGACAATGTACCAACACCTGGGTAACAAGGCTATATTTGAAGTGTCCAAATTTGCTGTCTAACATGGGATTTTTGGATGGAATTTGAGGGAATCAACATAGCTGTAAGATCATTCTTTTTAGTTGTGAACAGCTGCATTGTCACTGTAAATGGCATGGACTGAATGGTACTGTGGTTGGCATATTGCAGAAGCTACTTTGATACTCCCTCCGTTTCACAATACTTGTTCTTAAAACCTTTATTTTTTGTTTCAAAATAGATGTTCATATAAATTTTTTACCATTTATACCCTTGGTGTATACCGCACATTACACTTCTCCCCAAATTTCTTTTTTATTTGGTTGAATCTCCCAAAAAGAAAGAGTACTTTTAATAGGGGCAATTTGGGGAATTTTTTTTTCCTTAATATGTGTGAAATTTTGTCTAAGAACAAGTATTGTGGAACGGAGGGAGTATTTATTCAGAATAAAGACACATTTTACCATAGACCTTAATCTTAAACAAAAGCTTTGCCTTCTGCAACGTACCAGTGCCTGCTTTGAATCTTTTCACTGTGTCCTAGTGTGCTATTTTCGTGTCTACTGTATCTAACATTAGCTCCTTTATGCGATTTCTTATCGTTGTGCTATTTTTATATCTACTTTTCATTAAGGTGCTACTCTTTGAGTATGATGTTTTTAGATATGATAGTTATGATGCACCAGCCCCTGTTATACAAGGCAATCACAGGCCATTAGACTAGAAATTTTATGGCTGTCTGGAGTCTGACTATATCAGAGTTCTGAAATTTCATTGACAGCCGCTTTGCCATCTTCAAGTTTCTTTCACTATATGTTTGCTTCTTTTTCTCTTGGGCCTATATTCGGTGCACCATCCTGATATGTTCAGGGTACGGGTGTCCCCATCCTGACCACCCAGATCTCGCTGCAGCGGGACTATACTGGGTCAATGTGGTTGTTGTTGTTGTTGTTGTGGTTAGGGGAGGCAGTTGCAGTCTCTGATGTGGATGACTGGTTTATTACTGTTCTGAGCATGAGGTGTGGGCTACGTCAGAGATGTCTTTGGGGTTATATACGATAGTTTATTAGTTATTTTGTCATAAAGGATTCCTTATTTTGGAATGAAAATTGGTGATGAATGTCATATTATGAGATGAAGTAAGTCTTACAAATAATTTTGGGCGAAGTCTTGTCATCCAAAAGATGATTACATCTTCCAGTGGCAACTTAAATATAGTCAAAATATTTAAAGATGTAAACAAAGTCAGTTAGTTACAGTTGTATTTACAGAAAAATTTCATGGGAGGAAAGTGACATGATAGAAAATTTATAAAATCTTTTGTTAGACGTAACTGTGATCAACACTTTCGGGTGCTCTATGTCTGTATTTATTAGACTATTTTTTTTTCCTTTTCTCCAGGGAGTTCTTTCAACAGAAAGGGGACAAAGAGCATTATTATCATTTGATTCTTACGGAAGATCTCTTATTGAGGTCAGTTCATGTTGAATATTTGCTGTGTAGTAATCATCTACACATTCATTTTATATTCTTATCATCCAAATGCTATTATGGGCCATCTGACAGTTTTACTCAACAATGGTGCTTATCTAGAATTATTACATTCATAATGTCTTTTCTGACCATAGATTGTTATACTCCCACTGATCTAACATAGTTGTTTTAGCTTTTGACACAATTTTTAATTATAGCATCACCAAATGTTTACCACCCTTTTGAGATAATGAATGAAGAGTTTTGATTTAATAGATACGTCTCGCAATTCATTATTACATAATATCCTAGAAAACCTAAAATGGCTTACATTTTAGATCAAACTTTACACCCTAAAAAGACATGTTTTTCTTTAAAAAATTTTTTATTTTGGATGCAAACTCTAGTATTATGCTATTGAAATTCTAAACTGCCAAAACATGCTCTGAATTTGATATATTATTTGATGCATTTTTCAAAACAGAATAGTTGCTGTCTAAATCCTTGGAAGCAGTATAAAGAATGTAATAAACTATAAATCCTTGGAAACAGTATAGTTGAATAATCCATTCTAATTGATCTTGATCTGATATGTGTCATTGAGTTAGCCTTTATAAAAAAAAAAAAAACTATAAAGAATGTAATAGATTTAAGAACCTGAGTCATAGCTTATAAATCCACACCTACATATATTTCATTGCAGATACATTCAAAGGGTGTGAACATACAGTTGGTGGACAAATGCCTTCTTGAACTGGAAAAGAAGTTTACAGGTATTACTCTTTTTTCTTTCTCCTGTGTGCTTAATATACTTTGTTGTTATAATGGTCATGGTTTCTCTTTTTCCTTTGATGTGTTGCAAGAGTTTTGCTGCACATCTAGAGTTGTCAATTAATAGTTGATCCTGGTATGAGGGATAGTGCTCTAAATTTTGTGAATAAGTCTGCTTGTTGTGTATTTAAGAATATTGTAGATCGTTGTTGTGCATTAATATTCTTGTATATTCATGAATATGACTTTCATGGATAACCTTCACCATACATCCTGCCGAGACTTCCATAACCAGAATAAATAAGTTTTTCAGAATATTTGAAGGTCTTTGGTTTGTATCTGGTCAATATACTCGAATTGTTTCTGGATTTATCTCATGGAATTCAGTATCTTTTCTTTTCTTGCTACGTAGTGAAATGTTTGCTTTCTATGCTTAGTTTTCTGTGAACAATTTGAGCATGACAATAATTAAGCTAGTTTATCTCTCAGTTGAAAAAAGATCTTTGGAGGAGTCTGCACTGTGGAGTACAAATGAAAAAAATTTTGAGATCTGGATTTGCCATCTTGTTTACTCCCTTATTCCTTACTGTGAAGATGTTATTCTGAGGTAAATTTCTTAACTCTTAGCTTGCTTTCTATGTGAAATTGCATATTTATTCTATTAGTCCAACAAGAAACTTTCTTTTCAGGTTATGTCAGGATATTGTTTTGTCAAAAGCAGAAATAGCCGAACTTTTGCTGCCTATTGTCATGGTTGATCTTACTCGAATAAAGGATTTAGATGTTGATCTTTGCAGAATGATCTCTTTGCAGGTTTCTGTTTTCTTAATCTTCTATTTTGGTTTACTTCAGCCTATGCTCTAGAATTCATTAGAGATATATATTTTTTATGCAGATGTCTCTTCTAAGACATTTGATAAAATCTCGACTTTTGAGATTCTCTTAGTCATCTTATTAAATCAGCCATCTGTCATATATGTTGCTCTGTATATGTTTTTGGAAGGAAAGGATGCAGAGCAACTAGGTGATCTTTGTGTCATTCGACATTTTTTTTTTCCGTTCTAGTTTCTGATGGAATCCCTTTCACAACTACAGGTTGAGCAGCATATATTTACTGAGTCCAATACAATGACCAAATCAATTCAAGCTATGTTAGGGGCACTTAATGAACTTCGGCTGTGTCAGGTTATGGAGAGATACATCTCAGATGCAATGCCAAGCAAACGTGATGGCTCAAAGGTGAGTTTTGATGCTATTTGCTTTCGTAAATCAAGTAATCAGTAAATGCTGCTTTTTTTTATTACTTTTTGCAACGCTCTCTACTCATGCAAGATTTTAACAAAAGTGGTTGTCATATTCCAACTTTTGCTGACAAGGGATAAATCCATCTCTTTCATATATGTTTATGCTCATCTCTTGCACCAATGAAAAGAAAGCCCTAGAGTGTAAAGCGTGCCATAGAGGTGGCAATTTATTATTAGTTAAATTATGTTTGAAATGAGAAACTACCTTCACTTTAAGTTTATTTGGCTTTGTCTTCAGCACTACCTACTTTTATTTTTTTGAATTTTTTTTGGAGGAAAGACATGGATAAAAATATAAGGTAAGTACTTGTTTTGTGAGTGGGTAATCTGAAATGACAGCAAGATGGCTCATTATGTTGCTATAGTTTTTTTTTGCTTTCCAATGTTATTGGATTTGAAGTGGTAATCAACCAATAATCAAACTTTGTCAAACTTCATTGCTAAGCAATTCATGTGTTGTATATTATAATTTGCTTTAAATACACTACTATTTTGCTTATTGAGAGTTTTATGTGCTGAAAAATATATATTGGTCATATAGTTCTCCAGGTCATCTTCAGGTTACAGCTCAAAATCTCGATCTTCAACCAAGCTCAGAGATTCAGCTGCTACTGTGAATGCAACATCTACTTTGGCTTGGGACAAGGTAGGCTGATTGTATTGAGAAGTGGACCAGGGGTGCAAATTTGTTAAAGAAATTGTATTATTTTGTTTAACCTTTGAGTTTGGGGTACTTAGCTTCACGCCCCGTCCCCTCGCTCAATTGTTGCTTCTCACTGTCGTCTGTTTTTAGTTATTTCTTAGCTCTGTACTTTTCGATCCTTGCACTGTTCCTTAACAATTTTTCCCCTTTTGGATCTATCTGAAGGTTTACTGGCTCGACATAGATTATCTGATAGTAGCTAAGGCTGCAATAGTGAGTATCATTCTTTTATAATACACATACTAAAACTGCTCATTTATGTTTTAAATGGTACTAACTAGTTTCATTTTTTTCAGACATGTGGTTCATACTTCACTTCTGTGATGTATGTGGAGCACTGGTGCGAGGAACATTTCAAGAATATGACACTGGGAAATCCTGATTTCTCTCATCTTGAAATGGTTAGTTAGGAGTGTTTGAGAAGAAACCATTTTTAATAGCGTAGCTAGAAACTGGCAGAACTGGGAACAATGCTCACACAGACTACACAGTATTTCCTGTCCCGACTGAGGGGAAATTTCTTTGATCCTAGCCTATTAAGTCTAATATGATCAATGATATGCTGCAGTGGATGACAAATTACAAGATTTTTATTTATACTCTGAATACCAATCCTTTCCCTACTCTTCCCGTTGGCTAATGGAATTTTTCAAAATAAGAAAGAAATGAGCATGACGACAACTCTAGACAAATTTTCAGGTGTCATACAAGTACAACGTCCTATCTAATTAACTTTCATACAACCTCCGATCAAAAGATACTTCCCTTGAAAAATTGTCAAACTCTAAAATGACACTTATTTTAAAGCGAAGGAGTATAAGAGTGCAAATTGCTGCATGCTGAACATTTGGGATTATTACAGATTGGATGTTTTGTGTTTCTATTATGTAGGATAAGTTTCTGACATGCTCTTGCCTGTCATTTTTCTTAATTTCCGTATCTGTCTGCAGGTGCCTGCTCATGTTGACATACTTCTTTCAGCAATTACTCGAATCAATGAACCAGATAGTTTGTATGGAATCATTCAGTCAAACAAGGTATGCAACTTTAGTGCGCTATAGTGTGCATCATATATACGTTGAGATTATAGGGATGTCAGAGCTGTTGACATGTCCTAGAAAGAGGTCTGTCTGATATTCTGTCATTTCTGTGCCTGAAAAGAGAGCAAAATATTAGGGAGAGAACATGCTATCAATATTGTTAACATTAAAATGCTGAAGGCTAACTCTATCAGTGCTAATCTGTTGTTGTGGGAAATGGACTTCTGTAATAGCTTATTTTTTTTACATTTTTGACATTTGAAGATGAGCGTAATTGGTCTTGAATATATGATCACATTCATTGTTAATGCTTTCAATTATTCCCGTTATCATAGGGGCTCTGACATATTCTCCGTCTTTTTTCTTTGTTTTTTTCTTCTAATTCCCTCTCTGCTGCGTGAAATGGACTTCTCTGATAGCTTAATTCGCAAATTATAACATTTGAACACGAGGGAAATTGGAGCAAGGCTCTCGAATATTATGACTTACAAGTTAGATCAGCCAGCATACATGATGATTCCAAGCATTCATCTATCAAGCACTCTGGATCGGGAGCTTGTACATCCTCCTTGATACCTCAAGAAGAAGTGAAGTTGCGGAAACCTCACAAGGGGCTGATCAGATGCTTACAGCAAACTGGCTGCAGTCATATTCTTGATTTTTATTGTCAGGGACTGGTTTCTCGAAAAGATGAGTTTCAGCATGATTTGGAGTTTGTTGAGCTGCAGGTAAGCCTATACCAGCTGAGAAGCATTTTTACATAGTTTCTTTGGAATTTCTTGTGATTTTTGTAAACTCCCTGAGCAGGCTTCTTGACCAAGAGCCTAACTCATTAGGGCATTTGTTCTATCTTCACTCTTCGAGAGGGAAGAACTTTTGTTACTTCTGGCAAGTTCACCTAACTTTCAAAATGCCTTCATACCTTAAGAGTTTCCAATGAGAGATGAGAAACTCTTCTCAAAGAAACCTCGATTACGTCTAGCAAGCCCACCTAGCTTTCATAACAGTTAGCATACCTTAAGAGTTTCCAATGAGAGATGAGAGTGTTATCATTCTTGGAACTTGTACACAGCTGTGATGATTCCTGTGGGCCTGATCACAGATCACGAAGGTCACCTGGTTTGCGAAATTTCAATGCTGATTGCTGAGATCTCACCCCCATTTTGCAGGGTAGACCTAGTATTCCGTGTGATGCTGGTCTTAGGTTGCCTAAGAAATTTTCCGCCGGCAGGCTACACACCATTAAAACCTATTCACCAAGACATTTGTCTCCAATTGGACCCAAGAAAAGTGAGAAGAGTCATTGCTAGAAGTATGTCCTTATAATCTATACATGTGAAGAAGGGCTCTTAACCTGTTGCATTCACTGGGATACAGGGAACTACAGGGAACAGAGTCTAGTACATATTTCCCGAACCAAACTTTAGAACCCCTCTTACACAAGTCTTCTCTAAGGTCTTCTGTTTATTTTTTGAGTCAGTTACTTCCAACATTTGGGCTGTAATTGTCTTCTTACTACCTTGCAGTATGAAGCAGCTTGGCGTACTGGAAACTGGGATTATTCTTTACTCTACAAGGGAGCTGAAGGACCAAGTCAGTATGCTAAAAGTGATCATTACAACGAAAGTTTGCACAGGTAATGTTATAGGCCACTTATAACATTGATGTGTGTACCACATATTTAGCTTAAAATACTAAATGCTACGAAAACTATTATTTTTTGGAACATCAATCTCCTAAGAACCGGAGTTTTGGCTCAGCTTCTGTTAAGCCTGGACCATCTGGTTCAAAAGCCTTGATATCCTCAATTGTCATCACTGTCACATTACAAACTTTTGCTTTCATGTGCTCCCTTCATTGTGAAAACCTTTGTATGAAATTTTGCAATATTGCATCTCATCTGTCTTCCCATGAAAATGCATAATGCAATGCAAGCTCAAACAAGCATGAATTCTCCACATTGTTGTTATTGTATCTTTTCTGATTTTGATGCTAATCTCTGTGCCTCGACAAACTTATGGTTGTCCAAGCTGGTATAATAATACCCTTGTATAATCAATTTACTTTCTTAGTTGTTTGAGGGCGTTGCAAGAAGGAAATCACCATGATTTTGAAACTCCGCTCAATGATTTGAAGCAGGTAATAACTTCTCTGTTCTTTTCATTGACGAGCTTCTGCTCTCTGTAATGTGTTACTGTATCTCGTTTTTCTTTCTGTTAGGGGCTTGTCCTGTCTGTTCATAATACAAGTGAAGAAAGCACAGAGATCATCTACTCAACAATTGTTAAGCTACAGGTAAATTTCATTATTTCTGTTAAAATGATTGCCACAGTATGCCCTTTGTTATCTGTTCACATGCGGGAGTTTGTGGTTGTTCTTCCATGAAACAACAATTATGGGGTATAGTTTCTAGCCTTGTTCATGGAAGTATCAAAGGATGCACATTCATCTTGATTTATGGGCTTCCTAATTAAGAATCAATCCAGCATATTATTATGCTATTAGATTTAGTGATCAATGAGTGACGGAAATTTAGACCTGAATAATTTCCAAGAACTGTAGGTGAAGGTCTCGCTTCCACACCCTCCCTCCTTCCTCAGGGTCTCTTCTCATATTTGGTCTTTTATTCATTTTGATGCTTTATACAGATACTTGATCACTTGACAATGGCATGGGACTTGAGATGGAAGTCCTGCAGAAATGGAAAGTCTTCCAGGGAGAAAGAAAGTAAATTTTCTGAGGCCATTATTATCCCTACCATGGACCAGGTTTTCAATTTCACTTCTCTCTGAATTTTGCATTACATTAAAAGTAGTCATACACACTACTGTACTTGTTTTTTCCATGTTCACTACAAGAACTATAGGTGAAGTATTATTGCTACAAATAGTTTGGTGTGGAGTTGCACAGTGACCTATGCTGTACAAGATTTAAATGTGAGGTCTGGAATCATAGCACAACTACCTGCCTGACCGGGGTCTGGGGTCAGGGTATACCCACCCATCCATTGAGCAAGTAAAGAGGGTGTGTCCGAGAGGGGTGGGGTGGGGGGTCCATAGTATTATTTCTATATAATGTAATTGGAATACTCCATTGTGGAGTTGCACAGTCACCTGTGCTGTGGATATGAAAACTAATTTTATGGCAAGCAAATGATTGATAAATATACTATAGAGTACCTTAGTTTGCAAAATGTAAATTTCAGGACAACTATAAATGAGTTTTTTTTGGGTGGTGGAGGGGGGGGGGGGGGGGGGGGGGGGGGGGATCTCGGCTATATAATGTAATTGGAATACTCCATTGTGGAGTTGCACAGTGACCTATGCTGTGATTATGAAAACAGATTTCACGACAAACAAACAATGAAAAAATATACTGTGGAGTTACTTTCGTGTACAAGATGTAAATGTGAGACAGCAAGAAACATGTTTTGCTAAATAGTAACTTGCTATTTCATTTTCTTCACCTTCAGAAGCACTTCTTGAAATACTTCAAGCCTCATCATTCCTATATCCTATAAACTATATTTGGTGAAAGAAAGTAGAAAATCTTCATCCACATAAATGAGTTCTTTTTTTGCTATTCTAAACTTTGATTTAGGAAAGTTTTTCTTCTGAAACAAACCTCGTGAGTAAGGTAAAGAGAAGAAAAATTGCCTTGGGACTATTACTTTGAACTGATATTTTTGTCTTCAGTTGTCAATGTTAAATGCAGAGTGGGACCGCATATTGAAGGAAACACAATTGAATATGAATTTTTTAGAACCTTTCGTAGCATTCAGGAGAGTTATGCTTCAAATATTGGGCTGCACTGAATGCACATTGCAGCATCTTTTGCAATCTTCCTCTATTCTTCGCAAGGTTAATAAAAAAAACTTCTTCTAATTACTGAGATCCTGAATCTACGGTAAGCTTTAATTTAATTTATTGTTGGCAGGGCTCCAGGTTTTCTCAAGCTGCAGCTGCTTTACATGAATTCAAATTTAAGTGCAACGATCAAGAGGGACCACTTTCAGCATCCCATTGGCTTGGAAGGGTAATGTTCTTTTGCTTTTTTTTTTTTACAGTTGGTAAAAAAATTTAGACATGATGACAACTAGAGAGTGGTTTGGCTTTAAATGCGGATTTTAAAATGTGCATATCCCCTCAAGGATAATGTGCATATGAAGAAACAAATGGAATCTATTCTGCAACTGTGCTGTCTACTCAAATCCAAACATAACATCACTTGTGTGCACCAAAATATTGAATCCTTTCTTTCTTTAAAATATACTCCCTCCGACCGGAAATAAGTGTCGTTTTAGCACTTGAATTTTGATCAACTTTATGTGTCGTTTTAGGTTTTCTATGCAAATAATTAGGGGTGAGGTATAAGAATTGTTATTGGAATTTGTTTTGTTTGACCAATACTCTTCATTTATTGGGCCAAAAAGGTGATAAATATTTAAAAGGTGATAAAATTGAGAAATCTTTAAGATATTGAGTTTAATTAATGTTTTTCTTAAAACTTGTGTCGAGTGCTAAAACGACACTTATTTCCGATCAGAGGGAGTACTTGATATGTTGAGCAAACGTGGAACAAAGATATGGCTCACAGCCTTAGCATATATTACCTTCTGGCTAGGGGAAAAATTCGTTTAGAGAGTTTCCTATGCAATCATTCTTGTGGCTGCATGCTTAAAACAATTCGTAAAATGTTTAGGGTCTAGGGCCTAGAGTTCAGAGGGTGCTTTGAGTGCGTTTTTTTCCTCTCTTGCTAGCTCTAGCATGGCTTTGTGTGCTGTGTGCTTTTCATGTGTCTGCTTTTGTGCTCTTCTGCTTTGGGCGTGCTTTCCTTGTTTGTGCTCTTCTGCTTTGGATGTGCTTTCCTTGTTTGTGCTCTTCTGCTTTGGGTGTGCTTTTCTTGTTTGTGCTCTTGTGGTCTTCTGCTTTAGGTGTGCTTTTCTTGTTTGTGCTCATGTGGTTTTCTCTTCGTATGTGATTTTCTTGTTTGTGTACTTGTGCTAATCTGCTTTAGGTGTGCTTTCCATGTCTCTCTTTTGCTTTTTGAGCTTGCCTTCTCTGAATCTATCTGAAACATCCTCTTGACTTGCTTGGGGTAAAGGTGTGTATAACCCGACACCCTAGACTTTGCACGTGTGGTACTTCACCGGGTAGATGTAGGTGTAATAGTAGTAGTTGTTGTTGTGCTTGTGTATTCCTTGATATAAATGTTTGATGCCTTGAAGATGGAAAATCTACACACCTTTTTGCTTGTAGAAAATTAGCATTCTTATGTGCTTATCTGATCCCAGCTTGAGGAAGCCAAACTTTTGAAAGCCCAGGATCAACATCAGATGGCTATCAACCTTGGAAAGTACATAGCAGAACATAATCAATTATCTGAGGATTCCTCAGATGTGTATCGTTTAGTTGGAAAATGGCTGGCAGAAACTCGATCTAGCAAGTGAGTTCTTATAGGAATAATTAAAAGTACATGGGGGTGTTTTATCTCATTTTGCATTTTATATACATAATTGCCTTTGCAGCTCCAGGACAATCTTGGATAAGTACCTCAAACGTGCAGTTTTAATTGCTGGGAATTTAAAAAATGTTAGCAAGAAGTCCTTGGCCAGACAATGTCAGACACATTTCCATCTTGCACATTATGCAGATGCCTTGTTTAGAAGTCACGAGGACAGGCTTAATTCTAGTGAGTGGCAAGCAGCAATGCGTTTGAGGAAACACAAGGTACTTTTATCCCTTTTTCTGAGAGATGATAAGAAATTAAGAAGTGAAACCGTATGTGCAGATGCTGACTAGTTTCTTCAATATCTCATCTTTTTGTTGGATTATTTCTTCAGACGTTGGAGTTAGAAGCACTTATTAAGCGCTTGAGGAGTTCAACAAAGGCAAGTTGGCTTGTGACATATTGCTATTAGCAAAATCTGATTTCTATAAAAATGTTGGTTCTTTTTGTATGACCTGCATCTTGTGGTGCTCAGGGGGATAAAACAGACTATTCAATGAAGATACAAGAGTTACAGAAGCAACTTACAATGGACAAAGAGGAGGCTGAAAAATTACAGGTATTCTGTAGCAGAAAAACTTTTGATGATACAGGACCTGAATGATGCTACTCATGCTTAATTTTGTAAGCCTCTAGGTCTCCAATTTGTTTTCATGTTGATGAAAATAAAGTCTCGCAAGATGTTTTCTCGATGTCTTGTCAGAGGAACATACTTATTTTTCTTAGTTGCAATTAGAAGGTTCAAATGGTTTAAGATGTCTGCAATGGTCAAATGTCAACATTAATGCTTAGATAGAGGAGTAATTTCGATTTAGTACTAGATAAATGTTTAGAAAACTTGTGACATTGTAATGCTATTACCATGCTGTCAAGACTATGAAGTCCTGTATAGAAATATTTTGCCGGTACTGTGAACATTTCTGCTGTAAAGACCTCATTGTCATGCTTCTTATGATCTCAAAAGGACAAAAAGGGAGTTTCTTATTACTGGCATATTTTTGCAAGTGTTCTTATTCTCTTTTTCACTCAGAATGACAGGGACAATTTTCTGAACCTCACATTGGATGGATACAAACAATGCCTGGTTGTAGGGGATAAATATGACGTCAGAGTGGTCTGTTCTCCATTTACCTTTTGCTTATATTTGTTGGATTTGAGTGCATGACTTACTATGCTTAGATACTTGTTATAATCGTGTAATGGAACAATATTTATACATGAGCTAAATTTGCTCAACTTGTCTGCTGAAAAGAAGATGAGCATCAAAAATTTGCTTCACCGTAAGGGATCTGTAATTCTGCATGATAAATCAATCATTGCTATCTTAATCCAAATTCCTTAGAACATTAACTCGTATTCAGTCAAACTATTATCTATCCTTTAATGTAATCTCTTCTTCTTTTTTGGATATCTGCCTACTCCATGAAGGATAATATCAGAAACTTGCCTTGCCAGGTATTTCGACTTATTTCGCTGTGGTTTGGTCTTTCATCCAGGCAACATGTTGTAACTGCCATGCTTAGCGCAATAAAAGAGGTATCTGTGTTTCTTATGTAAACATCTCTCTGACATAAGTGTCGCCATGTGTTGGTGGGGGTGGGGGTGGGGGGATGGTTGAACACCCAGACCCTAATAAGCTTTTGGTCATGGCTGTGAATTTGCTGCTGATGCTCTACAGCCATAATCCTTATTTTATGCCTGCAAGTTAGCTAGAAAATATCAGTGATTTAAGGATAGGAAAGCACTTTGGAGGTGTGAGTTTTATAAACCTTTTGGTTTATAATTGCAATTGTGGAGTGGTCTCTCTCAAATTTTCACTAGAGGATGTAGTATTCTGCTGAAATTTCTCATTTTTCACATAGGCTTATACAGTGGCTATTAACTTTCTCACATTTGCAACTTGGTTCTGTACCTTCTTTTTTGCCAACAAGATGTCTTCTTATCTGTTTATACATCTCCCATCTTACCATACTTCTTTTTACGGAAGGTTCGATAGAATTTGGAACCTAAAAGTGATGTAAAGCAGGAGGTAAATTAGGTAATGAAACAATCAGCACCAATTAAAAAGAAAAAATTCCAAGGGTATTCTGCTGAAATTTCTCATTTTTCACATAGGCTTATACAGTGGTTATTAACTTTCTCACCTTTGCAACTTGGTTCTGTACCTTCTTTTTGCCAACAAGACGTCTTCTTATCTGTTTATACATCTCCCATCTTTGTATACTTCTTTTTACAGAAGGTTCGATAGAATTTGGAATCTAAAAATGATGCAAAGCAGGAGGTAATTTAGGTGATGAAACAATCAGCACCAATTAAAAAGAAAAAATTCCAAGGGAGTCTTTTGTCAAAGGAAATAAACGTAATTATGAGATGCTCTATACCTCTGCTCTTCTCCTGATTTAGAGCTCCTATATTCCAAGTTAAAACTCTAGTTTTGCTACCTAGCTGCTCTTAGCCTTAGTTAAGCATCCTGCCTGTCTTCTGTTGCCAGCTGCAAAACTCTGTCAGTTATCTTCCTCAATATACCTACCTTTGTTCTTAGTTCTTACAAAAATTTCTGTTTTGCAGGTGCACTCTTACAAGTTTATACCGCTTGTGTACCAGATCGCTTCAAGGATGGGTAACTCTAAAGATATTCAGGGACCTAGTAGCTTTCAGGTATGTGTTTGTTTAGCATGATGACTTTCTTACTCAATTCCTAATAAGCCCTTATAAGTTCTGATATACTCACTTCCTTGTGGCATGATTGAAGGCTCTTTTATCCACATCTATTGAACTTATTTTTCTGTGAACCCTGCAGTTTGCTTTAATTTCTCTTGTGAAGAAAATGGCCATTGATCATCCGTATCATACTATATTTCAGGTAGGTTATAACTTGCACAGACAAATTATGCAACTTTATAGATTGCGACCAGCTAAAAATTTAGTAGTCACAAAAGTGATTTATTATTATTTTCTAATACCATTGTGATATCATGCTTTTTGAGCCATATGCCTCGGGTATGCAACAATACCATGGTTCATCTGCATAAGCAGTTGCTTATAGAATTCGTCTTTTTCCACTGCTCTATGTGCTTTGGGGCAGTCTGTATGTTATTGCTTGAGAAATTTTGTTCAACCTTATGCCTCTGTTTCCGTGGTGTTTCCTTCTTCTTCTCTATCCCCATTAGCTTCTAGCCCTTGCAAATGGTGATCGTATAAAAGATAAGCAGCGTAGTAGAAACTCTTTTGTGGTAGACATGGATAAAAAGCTTGCAGCTGAAAATCTCTTGGAAGAACTATCCAAGTACCATGGGGCCATTATCAAACAGGTAACAATAAGTCATCACCAATATCATCCAATTATGGTTTTTGTTTAATTTCAAGCTTTGATTGGATTTGCTGAATCCATAAATTTCTTTTCTATGTCATCCAGATGAAACAAATGGTGGAGGTGTATATTAAACTAGCTGAACTGGAAACTAAGAGAGAAGTATGCTTGTTCTGTTTTAATTTGTATAATCTGCATTTTTACACCTTATGAGGAGGAAGTGCTATCAGGAGTTTTTGATAGTCAGCTTAAAAACCCATTTCACAGGATACAAACAAGAGGATGGGCTTGCCAAGAGAGATTCGTAATCTTCGGCAGCTTGAACTTGTAAGTTGAACCCTCCATCTGTATTTTAGATGTTCGAGTAATTTATAATGATACTATTCCTAGAATATTTTATGGGAGATGTAGAAAAATTCTCTAGTTATCTGCTCCACTAAATGGGATTTGAAAGTTTGCTATGGTATCATCTACGATTTTAGCATCAATAGAGCCTACACAATTATAATTAAGATTGGAAAGCTATGCGTTTGCAACAGTTCATGAGCCAAAAAGAATGGTTGCAAACATGGGTAAAAAAGCACGAGTAAGCCTTTTATTAGGATAGAGTATGAGCTACTTTACAAATAATTTTATCGAGATAGAAATTGAAATGTCTCTTTGGTGGGCAGCTCAGAGAATCCACTTAGCAATTTTCAAACAAAATCGTAGTTTTGTGTCTTCCTCCAATCGTCTATCATTCCATCCATAATAATCTCAGCATTTTATATTTATGATGTACTAGCATTATAAATCTATGTTGAATATAACTACAGCGAGATGTAGAGAGTACTTATGGTGCAACTGCAACAACTTTACTGATGAACTATGATTCGCTTTGTGGTGGACAAAGCGTGTTTTTTATTAATGCTGTGTACAATAATGGTTATGATTGGTTCAGATAATAGCTTATTCAACTCCCTCTTCTTCATACCCTAAGCTGTTTTATTTTATGTTTCAAAAATCGTGTTGTAGGTACCAGTAGTCACAGCAAATGTTCCTGTAGATCCTAGCTGCCAATATCAGGAAGGAAGCTTCCCGCACTTCCAAGGATTGGCTGATTCAGTCATGTACATCTTCATTGCCTTCTAATTTCCTTTTAATACTTTTTTCACCGGGTTCCCAACTGAATTTAATGTCTTGGCATCTGCAGAGTGATGAATGGAATAAATGCTCCCAAAGTGGTCGAGTGTTATGGTTCTGATGGGAAAACATACAGACAACTTGCTAAGTCAGGAAATGATGACCTGAGACAAGATGCTGTATGAACTTAATATCTCTCTTCATTTTTTTCTTGGTTGCCATATTAGATGCTCCACATAAATATGTAAAAAGAGTTACGTGTCAAAAGCTACCTTTTAAAGTAGGTGTTTGTTTATTTAATCTTATCCATTATTTTTAATTAGGTGTCTATCTCAGGGGACAAATAAGAAAAATAAAATTCACATGGAAGTATTGGAAAAGGGAAAGTTTTAAGTAGCTGAAAAATAAACGAAAATATCTATAAGTACATTGTAGTCAAAGTACATACAAATTTTCACCAGAAACTAGCTTTGTGGCTCAGATTAAGGGAACATACTTTATGAGGTGGCTCCTACTCGATTCTTTCAACTTCACTAGCTTCCTAACCTTTCTAGTGTATATAAACAACAATCTATTTTATGAGAGCATCGCATTATTTTGGTTATCTGCTTTACATTGATTTATCATCGGCAGGTTATGGAGCAATTTTTCGGTTTGGTAAACACTTTTCTGCTGAACCATAGAGATACATGGAAGAGAAAATTAGGCATACGTACATACAAGGTACATTTTCACCTTGAATAATATTTATTTCTCACATGGGTTTTTGATGAAATAGTGTAACTGGGGGAGCAAGGTAACTACTGGAATGCAGTAGCAATAGGCTCATTGCAATTTTTGCTATGAGATTTATTTTCGTCTCAATTATTTGATTCAGTTAGGGGACTTGCAATTGTAGCATGTTTATTTAAAAAGTGTCTGAATGATTATTAACTTGATTACATTTTGAATGATATTGAAGGTGGTTCCTTTTACCCCAAGTGCTGGAGTTATTGAGTGGGTAGACGGTACTCTTCCTCTTGGTGAATATCTTATAGGAAGGTGAGTGTTCACTTCCTTCTATCTGGGTTCTTTAGATTGGTTTATCCGTATGATTACCTGAAGTTTTCAATGATCAGCTCAAGGAATGGAGGAGCACATGGACGTTATGGTGTTGGAGACTGGTCATTCCCAAAATGCAGAGAGCTCATGGCAAATGCAAGTTCCCTATGCTTTAGTTTATGTAAAATATGTGAAAGAGTATTTGTTGCCAATTGATTTGTGTTAGATAATAACTTTCTGCAAAATATTCATTGCGGTATTTGATAGGCGAAAGACAAACGTAAGGCATTTCAAGAAGTGAGCAACAACTTCAGGTATCTTTGCAGAAGGGAATCTAAACTAAACATTCATATTCATCTAGTTAGATTTTTGAGTCAGAGATCTTGCAGGCCTGTGATGCATCACTTCTTTTTGGAGAGATTTTTGCAACCTGCTGATTGGTTTGAGAAGCGGCTTGCTTACATTCGAAGTGTTGCAGCAAGTTCAATGGTCCGTATATCCAACTCTAGCAATTGGCAAGAACTGTCTCATTATGATATCTTCTTCTATGCATTAATCTTTTCTACCTTATCACGATCATCTGATGCAAATCCTATAAAGTTTATTTATTTTGTTGTTGAGGTTGTTTGGGCCATTTGGAGAATTTTGATTTTATTTGAAAATGTCTATCAGAAGCTTTTTAGAAGGTTCATCTTTCATGCAGCAATTTCTCAGTTATTTGGTGTTAATTGTGTTCTATCTAGGCTATTATGATGAATCTCTATTGAACTTAGTCTCATGATACTTACTGATGCAAGCTTATTATCTCCATTTCAGGTGGGTTACATTGTTGGGCTTGGGGATCGTCATTCTATGAATATCCTAATTGATCAAGCCACTGCAGAAGTTGTGCATATTGATCTTGGTGTTGCATTTGAGCAAGGGTTGATGCTTAAGACACCTGAGCGGGTTTGTCATTAAAAATCTGATTCGTCATGCACTAAAGTACGCTCCTTGATATGATTTTAGTATGATTGTTTTTAATGATCAAATGCACCTGTCAGGTTCCATTTCGGCTTACAAGAGACATCATTGATGGAATGGGTGTTACTGGAGTGGAAGGAGTTTTCAGACGATGCTCTGAGCAAACCCTTGCTGTCATGCGTACAAATAAGGAAGCTCTTCTAACTATTGTTGAGGTAATGCTTTTAACTTGGGCATCTTCCAAGGTCACAGGGTGAAGCTGTTTTTCTGTTTTCGGTTTTTTTTTTCTCAATCAATGTAAGAATTGGTATGCAGGTTTTCATTCATGATCCTTTGTACAAGTGGGCCTTATCTCCTCTCAAAGCACTGCAGCGACAGAAGGTAAATTCAGACTTCGACCCCTCCATCCCATTGTATTAAACAAATCATCAATTATATTTGAGGAGCTGAGTACTATAATTTATATTATATCCAATTGTTAAAGTTGATTTTTTTTATTTGATACTTATACTATAGTATTAATATGAAAATGTAATTGTATGTTTAACTATAATATAATATAATATAATATGATTATGATATTTCACTGAAAATAAAAACAAGCTTATCATTTCTATATTCTGTTTCAATGATATTTGTAGAAAATGAAAATTTTATTTGCATTGATTTATTCTATAAGTTTATCTAGTAGTAGATGATAAAGGTGCTGCAAATCATGTGCCTTTACATGTAATAAAGTACAAATAATCTTTCTATCCTTGTGCTCTTGAAAATTGTTGATGCACAAATATGTGTGTTGCATCATAGTTGCTTTGCTACTGCACAATTGAATATTAAATCTAAAAGTAGGGATGAATTGTTAACTTGAAGTGCATTTCTGATCAAGGGTAGTTTTCAAAATCCGTACACTTTGCACTCACCTTTTCAATTGCTATGTACAAGTATCCGACTAGCTCGCATAATGTATTCCCCCGTTTAATGTTCTTTTGCTCCCAGCAGGAGACAGATGATGTGTTGGAGAGTAGCTGGGACGATTCTCAAGGTGGGCATGAAGGTAACAAGGATGCAGCTCGCGCACTGCTTCGTGTCAAACAAAAACTAGATGGATATGAAGAGGGGGAAATGAGAAGTCTCCATGGGCAGGTAATTTCTGAATATTTATGCAATTACTATTTCACTATCCATCCTCTTGTGCCACAGAGTTTGCGTTTCTTTCCTATTTGCAAGTGTAGGTTTCAGCAGACTAACTCTATTCTAAATTTCTAAAACAATAGTTTGTCATCATTTTTGTATTGTAGGTTCAACAATTGATTCAAGATGCTACTGATTCAGAGCGCATGTGTCAAATGTTTCCCGGATGGGCTGCTTGGTTATGATGGATGACCTTGGCAAATCATGTCGCTAATGAGGCAAATCTACGAAAGATTTTACTGGTACATGAGTGGATTCTCTCCTTTAGCTGTGTGTACTGAGATGTAAAGAAATACACAGCAATTTTGTAAATGAGAGATTATGAGTTGAACTAGTTTTCAGTCGATTAGTATCACGAGTTACGCGGGAACGGAAATACACAGCAATTTTGGCCATCGGGGGAGTAGTTCTTTTGGGTCGTTTAAGCTAAGCCCGAATTGGGTTATACATGATTGATGAATATAAATGTGTGACCAGCTACGATGATGTTGATGGGTTTTGCATCATTAAATTCTTTAAACTTTCGGCAATTTCGAGCTGCCCATATGGTCATATACTCGTACCTAGCTTTTGCTACCTAGGTTGGATTCTCAAACAGACTCTAATTATTTGAACTTCGTGACAGTCTATATGATGTGTGTTTTGATGGCTTATAGCTAGTTTTATTTACAACTCATTAATAAATGCATTGTTGCATCTGTTGTCTGAATTTATATATCGGTTTAAAATTGGTGGCATCACATTAACGGGTTAAACGTTACGAAGATTATGGGGATTTTGATCTGACGTCTGCTCGTCTTTGGAGGTGTTGCTGTCTGTATTTTGTTAGTTTCTCTCCAATATCTATCATTACTCCGGCTCTCTCTAGTCATTATTCCAAATTAGCTTGTTTTGTGGCCTCCTTAAATTTGATCAAACACGGGTTTGGATTGGGTTCAATCTCATTTTCAGCCTACTTGTTCGGGTTGGATCCGGCCTAGATCCACTATTCGGGTGTGTGACCTCCAAAGTGTTTGTTGAAGAAGCCGATTTTTCATTACAAATGAATGAACGAAGTGTTATTTGTCCATTAGAAATGGATAGATGAAGTGTTATTTACCTCCAAAGTTAACGAAGGCTTAAATATAAAGCCTTCGGTAACTTGGTAACTTGTTCAACCAATACATTTCGGTAACTTGGTAAGAACATCGGATTTCTTATTGGTGGAGCTTTTTAATACTTAATATCGTTTATTGGTGAAGGACATTGTACATGACAGTCAAATCGAAGATCTTTAACTACTATCTTTGAAGGTTTAACTGCTTGACTAGATGTCCGAAGGCTTTAATACTTAATATCTAAGGTATCTATTTTCCCTTAAAAGATATAACCCAAAATAAAGTATGAATAACTCACTATTTATTCAATTCTTGGGTCATAATTGTTGTGTAAGTGAGGTGGCTGAGTTGTTTAAGGCGTAGCATTCGAAGTGTTGTGCTTCAATATGACGGAGCGTCTTTATATATTTAGATTGAAATTCAAAGAAAAGGAATATTTTCTTCCGAATTATACTCTCTTTCGGATCCAGAAAACAAAAGAGAAGCTAGAATGCCAATAGACGTCTATTGTTTATCAATGACGGAAGAATATGAGCTTTCTGAATAAGAATTTAATTTGGTAATAATAATTGAACTATTTTTCTACATTTGATCATATATATTAGCCCTAAATAATACTTTAATTCCTTGGGAAATAAGTTATATATCCTAGTTCTTTATGAAATAAGTCAATAGTATTATTAAATTTTAATTTATAAATTATAGTTATTGTGTTTCCGATATTATATTATTTTTTACCAAAAAATAATATATTTTCTACCTATAACATTCCATAAACCAATTATAATATAATATCTCCAAATAAGACCTTATCGTATCTTTTTGCTCCTTGCAGCTCAAGTAATTTCTATAACCTTCAAATATAATTCCGGAATATATTAACATCTTATTGAAGATATTAACAACTCAAGCAACGTATCATCTTAATAAACTTATTGTCGTTCGGTGGGCCTTATTTTGACCTTATACAGCTTTATTCAAGCTTATGGTAAAAAAATAAAGTCGTTATTATCTGTTCGGTAGTGGGAGTTGATGGTAGTTTATATTTCACCCAAAATTTAGTCTACCCCTCCAAGTCTTATCTAGCCTTATGGAATTTATTTCCTTCAATTGCCCTTCACTAATTTAATTTAGGAAAATTTAAAAATTAATCTTCTCTTTATAAATTTATAAATATATCATTTTTGGTAATTTTACACCCATCTTTTATAAAATCAGTCTCCATCAATTTAGTCTACCGAACACCTATATAAATTTTCACAAAAATAAGCTAATAATTTCAACTCCTAAAATTAAGTTATAAAATCAGCATTAACCCTTAAATCAGTATCAGCATCAACATCAACTCGTATCAGGTTTGAAGCGCCGAACAGACCCTTAGTTGTTTTCTTTCCTTATTTAGCCGTAGTCCCATTTTTAGCATAATTGTTTTCTCTTACTGTTTGTTTTTTATTGCCCACTGATTTACCAGGATTTCGTCTCGACTACGTCCAATTCGATCCGAGTTCTCTTATTATTCTTTCATACCAGCATCTCTTAGACATTTTTTTAAAAAAAACCCACAATTATAATAAACAGTCAAAATTTGGAGAATTTTTCCCAATTGTAACCTATTTTTTCCTAACAAGTTTTTCTTTTAAATATCAATTTCTTTTATTTTATTTTGTGGAAAAAAAAAGAACAAGAATGAATTTAAATAGGGATAGACTTGGAAGATGTAACATGTAACACGTTTGTATCATTGTATTTATGAAAAAAGGAAGAAGTAGACACACCAGTTCTAATTTTCATGGGAAAAAGTAAAAGCACTTGTTTACTAAGGAATTGTGGTTGCAATTAGTGGTGGGTTCGGTTCCAAGGAATCGGGGAATCGAACCGGAAAAAAACTGGTGGTTCAGGTTTCGAAACCGGAACCTAGTGCAAGAGTTTATGGTCTCCAAGAGTTTAATAGTATTGGTCCCCGAAGGGTTTCGAAACCGGAAAAATGTTCACCGAAAGGTCACGGTTCGATTTGAATGCTGACTTTAGATTCCGGTTTCACCGTCTACAATACTCGGTTCCTGCACGGCTCCCTGATTCATTCCTGGAACTGAAAAATGTTCCCCGAAGGGTCAGCGTCTAATCTACCAAGCTAGAAAGAATACGGAAATTGTAGACGTTTTGAAATCAGTTATCTAAAGTCAGCATTCAAATCCACAATCACATACATAACTCTAAAGGCCAATACCTAAATTAGTTATAACAGTCACACAAGTCACATACGCATTTACAATCACAATCACACAGCAATGCAATTCTTCCTTTGTCCACGATTCGACTTCCAAGGCGCTCATCACCGCGCCGAGTGCAGAGGCAGGCCCTACCACTCCACTTCACAATCTCCCTTCTAACCCCTGGCTAAGCCTCCACTGGAGCACTTGCCAAAAACACACAGATAATAATTTTCGTATTGAAGGGGCACGATTTTCCCAGTCACACGGGTCAAAGTAGCCAACACTTCCTCAACACCAGCTACGATGGGCCGTGTCGGAAACGGTACCAACACAGAGAAAACGTTCCAAAATATTTTCCGATAAATCACATTTAAAATCATTAACGCACACAACACACAAGGAGTTCAAAACAATTTAAAAGGTATTCGGGACTAGTTCCCAAAACCCGTCCTACAATATCGATACGCAGTCTAACAAGGGAGAAAAGAACCGAGCAAGTCGAAAAACGACTTACCTCAAAGACGACTCTTGATGTGATTTAACGAACACGAGTAACGCTAGAAACCTAAGAACATTAACGACCATTACCAATTAGTTGACTAGTAAAAAGACCTACTAAATAACAATTAGCAACCGAACTAAACGGGAACCGATACTTCTGAAACTAATATAGCCCCGAACATACGTATCATAGGCTACTGATCACCACTTATATATATATATATAGCTTCCAAGTAACCTATATTAAATTAATTAACCTACCCAATTAATTACAAATTCTCACACCACATGAGAATTAAACGAACGAGACACTTTGCAAATGAAATTACACCTCTAGTCTAATTAACTAGTTAACCCAAGAACCGATTAACTAAAGCACACCCAAATAAAAAAAAACACAGAATCCATCAACTACAAAATCCGAACCAACCTCGAACTTAAACCTAATCTATCTCACATAATTAATTGGCCAACTACCTAAGCTAATCAGGCCATTGAACTTAACTCATTATAACGTAATTCCACCGAAATACCCTTGATTTGACTAACTACTAACCATCTACTAAAAACGGAACTCACCTACTACGTATATCTCAAATTAAGCCTACTCAATTAATTATCCCATCCCAAACCTTCATGAACTCAACTCCAAACCCGAACATTGAGAACAACTGGCCTACGACGACGAACAATGATTCAACCAAAAATAGAGATTGGATTTGAAGACTACTCACCGGAGAACGACGAATCACGTGGGACGAAGGCCCACGAAGAAACATTGATGGATAAGTAAAGAAGTGGAACGTCGGCGATAGACCGTGAACACAAAGAGGCGGCTCATCCTTGCCGGAGGATGCAACAGCGCCTTGCAACGACGATCTCCGCAGCGCAGCTTGTCAGTGCTTGTAACGCACGCTAGCACGGAACGACCATGTTGAAGAAATGCCAGCGGAGGGAACGAAAGAACATCGCTCTCCCTAAACTTGATAAAGACGACGGTGGCGATAGCAATCGAAAGAAAGTGTCGGGCTCCACTAGGGTTAAATAGTTTTAGGTTAAAAAGATTTGGTTGGTGCGAGGAGTAGGTTAGAAGAGGCTTTAGGATAGATTAAGCTTTTAATTAAGGAAAAGAAAAAAAAATAGATTGTTGGGCGAGAATATATTTTTTTTATAACAAGATTAAGATTACCGGAAATTATAATTCGGGTATTACACCGAACCGGAATCGGTGGAATCGGGGGTTGGCCGGTTCCGGTCCCGGTTCCACGTTCCTTGGAACCGGAGAACCGGCGGTTCCGGAACCGGAATCGGAACCGGGACCGGAACCGGACCGGAACCGCCAGTCCACCCTTTAAAAAAAAATATATACCGCCAAAATTGTGAACCTCGATCGCGGCTCCAAAACCGCGATCGCGGTTTTCAATTTTAATTTTTTTTATAATTTTTTTAAGGTTCGGAACCGAACCGGAACCGGAACCGCCTCGAAACCGGAAAAAACCGGAACCGAACCGGAACTGGAACCGAACCGAGGAACCGGGGGGTTCTCGGTTCCGGTCCCGGTTCCAGGGTTCCGAGGAACCGGAACCGTCGGTTCCGAAACCGAACCCACCTCTAGTTGCAACTCCAAATAAGATTAATTAGTCTTTCTTTTATCTTAGTTCCTAAGAAAAAACGTACGTATAAGTTCGGTCCAAGATCGGCTATTGGGGCGGCGAGGAGGGACGGTCGGCGGTTGTCATTACCCCCAAAATATAAAGGCTTCCAACAAAAAAATTAGTAGTAGTAAAAATAGACTTATTAATATTAAATATAATCCATTATTGATATAAAAAAAGGCTATAATTTATTATCTAGTATAAAAAATAAATAAAAGTTGTATGGAAAAGCCCATTTATTTGTGTGCTAAAAAAAGCCCATTTATTTGTTAATTCAAGGGGCCCTTAAATTTTTTTTCGCCCTAGGACCCCTGAAATAATTGAGACGGACCTGGTTCGGTCTACCTTCAATGCTATACAATTTATTAATTAAAGATATTAAGTATGCTTAATAATGCCTAATTCTAGCTTTTGCCTAAATGTATCAGAATTGGTGGTTCGTCATTTTCCTCATCTTAATGAAACACGGACATTGAAGGTCGGTCTCATTTTGATTTAGACCTGCTCTTAATATATTACATGCATCTTTTGTTCATGATAGTTCCCAATTCCTATGATTTATTGAACTTACCATTGTACCTGTCTTATCTATTTCACTTCGTTGTTACTTGCAGAAAAGTACAATTTAGATGAGTGATAAAAACAAAAGCAATATCAATCCAATGGCGTTCTACAAGAATTCAAAAAACATTGCAGGTCAAATTCGTGCTACACGATATAATATTTTTTTTAATTATAATCTTTATTTATTACCTTTAGTAAGGTAATAATATTGATCATTTAATAATTATTTAGGTAAAAAAAAGGCTAAGAAAGAACATTCCATGATTAAATCAAGCATGTAATTCTTATCAGTTAAGATAAAATATTTATTTTCAATGACTCTCCTTATATTATGATAAAATATTTATTTTCAATGTCTACTTTAATTTTAGCAATTAGTATCCATTTTTTTTGTTCATCCTTTCCCTGGAAATCACGTGCATGCTATATGCAAACCGATACCGGCCTTTGTTTTTTGGCAAGAAAAAAAAATTATAGAACCAAAACGGTATAAGGGTTAAAAATTCCAATGGACTTGTACATTTGTGTGGTTCATTAAAACTGTGGACGCAACATAATAATCCTGAAACCCCCAATCAACTAGATTAATGTGGTTCATCAACTATATAGGGGTTTATTTTTTTATTTTTTTTGTTCATCTTGTGAACATTGAAAACATCAAATTAAGCAATGCTAGTACAAAGTTGATGTGAACCCCGTTGAAGGATTCCCGAAGGATCGATCGTTGGACTCGTAAATGGTCTTCTCTTGCGGTTTTGGATAGGTTTTGAGTCGAAAACGACTAGACTTTGATGAGAAGAGAATTGAAAGGATGAGAAGAGAAATTGGGGTTGACGCCTTTATGAAGTGTTTTGGAGAAATCTCGACAGCATAACATTAATCAAAACAAAGCGTAAGAAATACAAAGAGGGGCGTGCTCCTTTTATAGGGGAAGGAGGCGCGCGCCCTAGCTCGAAACCCTAGGCGGCGTGGGGAAATGAAGGGGGAAGCAAGCATGCGGCCCAACCATTTAGCCCAAGCCCAAAATACATAAAAATAGTAAAAACATAAGTAGCAAGATGTCGGAATGGAAATAGTTCTAAAAACGGAAAGAAATAAAGATAGGTCACGGTGGCCTAGTCGCGAGTGTCGCGACAAGGCTGTGACAAGGCGTCGGCGCGCCAAAGGCGTGTCGCGACATGGGCGCGGCACGGCCTCGGCGTCGACGGGGCTGGTGCGCAGCCGAACCTCGTGTGGCGAGGCTAGGACGCACCAGAACCTCAAGGTTCCGCGCCGGGGTGGCCCGACGTGGCGAGGTGCTCGATCCGAGGGACGGGCACGACACCGAGAATGAGGTTCTCGGTGGTGCCACGGTGCGCGGCGTCGGCCTGGTGTGCCGGCGCGCCTTCGATGAAGGAGATGCACCGGGTGAGGGGCTCGGCGGTGGTTGTGCCGAGGCTTGCGATGGCACGCGTGACGATGGACGAAGTGGCTCGGGCTACGGCTCGAGTCCAAGCTCGTGTGATCGGTCCATCGGAGCGCACGGACATGTCATCCTCGTCTTGGCTAGCCGTCCTGGTGGGGCTCACATCACCCTCCCCCCCTTGGGTGGGAAACGTCCCCGTTTCCTCGTCATGATACTCGGAATCCACATAAGGAGATAGATCCGAGAGATTGAAGGAGGCGGAAACGTTGTATTTACCCGGGAGGTCGAGTATATAAGCGTGTTGTTGATACGCCGGAGGACCTTGCAGGGACCGTCCCCTCGTGGGTGAAGCTTCGTCTTCCTAGCAGCGGGAAAACGGTCTTTCTGTAGATGGAGCCACACTAAATCTCCGGGCTCGAAGATCAAAGCGCGGCGCCCCTTGTTGCGCTGGGCCGCGTATTGATCGGCGCGTCTCAGCAGCTGTGCCTTGGTGCGCTCATGTAAGCGTCGGATGTGGTCGGCGCGGTTGGCCGCGTCGACATGCTCCTCGGGCTTGTAGGGCAAAGGCACCAAATCCATAGGCGTGTGAGGATTACGCCCATAGACCACCTCGAAAGGTGTCATCTTCGTCGCAGAGTGAAAGGACCTGTTATATGCAAACTCAACATGGCAAAGTAAGTCCTCCCACCGACGTGGGTTTGCCTTGAGCATCGTCCGAAGAAGAGTGCCCAAGGCCTGATTGGTCACCTCAGTCTGACCATCGGTCTGGGGATGATAAGCTGTAGAAAACAGGAGTCGTGTCCCTAACTTTCCCCAAAGTGTTCTCCAAAAGTGGCTGCAGAATTTGGTATCCCTATCACTAACAATAGTTCTAGGAATACCATGTAACTTCACCACATGTTCGAAGAACAAATTAGCGATTTTCACCGCGTTGTTTGTCCCCTTACATGCAATAAAGTGGGCCATTTTGGAAAACCGGTCCACGACTACAAAAATTGAGTCCTTTGCACGCCTCGACGTCGGAAGGTCCGTAATAAAATCCATGGAAAGATCTTCCCACGGGGCGTCCGGAATTGGAAGTGGCGTGTAAAGTCCATGCGGTTGTAACCGAGACTTGGCAGTATGACACGGCACACAACTTTGGGTCTCGGAATCCAATCCCGATCCCGATCTATCCACTCCTCCGAATCATGGACCGGAGGGTGGTCAAAATCCTCCTCGGAATCCTCCTCGTACTCCGTTATAAAGTCCTCAGATTCCGAATATGGAGTTCTGGGGCTTTGATGGCCTCGATAGTCATCGACATCGAAGTCATCTCGGCCTTTGGATTTCTTTTTTCTAGGCGTCGGAGTGACCGCCTTTTTCTTCTTTTTTGATTGTTGACGCCGCCACTCCTCGGAGTCATACTCCTCATCGGAATGAACGTCAACAACGTCGTCCACTTGTTGAGCCTGATTAGTGGGTCGGCTTTCCTTCACGGATTCCAAGCGTTGGATCCCATTCGGGTTAGTCGAGTCCACCAAAGGCCCTTTGCCTTTCTCCTGCGTTGAAGCCCGCGGAACCAAGACGTCGTGCGGCGTTACGCTCGGATTCGCGTGCTGCGTATGAATGGTCACGGCTGGTGGCGCCGATTGCTGGTTGAGAAACCTCGTCATCAAGCCTTCGAGGTTGGCAAAGCGCGCCTCAAGCGCCGCGAGACCCGCTGCGGGTGCGAGCCCTTGCGCCGATGCATTCGGCGCGCCGAGAAGGCTCGTTGGTGCCGGCGGTGGGTTCGGTGGCTGATTTGGAAGGCCTTGTTGGTTTGAAAGCTCATCCCCTTCCATACTTCCGTCTCCAATCTTGACCATAGACATGAAAGAAAGGGGTTAAAAAATTCTCAAACAACAAGCAAATAGGAACGCCGAGATATTGTAAGACTCACCACGCAAGTACTCTTAGTTTGCACGAAAAGTACTCGAAGGGTAGGGGAGGCTAAGATCTCGACGTGCACAAGTATAGAACAACACAAAAGCACAAACAAGCAAGACAATCAAGCATGCAAGTAAGAAGAGAGAGAGAAGGCGTCGGCTTTGGCAAGCCTTGGCACTTAAGGAAAGAAGGAGAGAGGGAATCTCGGCCTTAAGGAAAGAGGCGAGATTGTGTCAATCAAACAATATCAATCAAGTAAGATTTCCTAACAAGAAAGATATGCAAGATATTATAAGATAATTAAGAAGATATGGAAGCAAGGGGGGCCGAATGAGATCTTTGCAATTATGGGAACACTTGCCTTATTTTGGCTTGTGTGTCCGCACAAAATCTTTTTTTTTATTTAATAGGATAAGGTTGCCTTATTTTGGCTTTACTTATCCAATATTATTTTTTTTTTGAATTTTCGGCAACTAACAAGAGTTTGCAATATTCTTGCCTTTTCTAACAACCACGAGATCGGTCAAGATCGGACCAAATCTCGCACAAACAGAAATGATGGATGACGTGCACAATTCAATCAATTCAAACAAACATGAAGAATGCAAGCAAGCTCGAAATCTTAAGATGATGAACCGAAAACAAGTGCAAGTCGGCGGGGTGATGGCAATTTTTTTTTGTGTATTTTTCTGATTTTTTTTCGAAGCAAATAACAATGGTACTAATGGATGATGGTAGATATGGCGGAAGCTAATGAAAATGGTAGTAGAAAAAAAAAATCGTGCAAAAAACGAGTAAAAGCAAGAGAAAGACTTACGCAATCCGAGGCTTTGATGCCAGTTGATGTGAACCCCGTTGAAGGATTCCCGAAGGATCAATCGTTGGACTAGTAAATGGTCTTCTCTTGCGGTTTTGGATAGGTTTTGAGTCGAAAACGACTAGACTTTGATGAGAAGAGAATTGAAAGGATGAGAAGGTGCTCTCTTTTGAGGGAGAACTGAGGAATATGGGATGAGAAGAGAAATTGGGGTTGACGCCTTTATGAAGTGTTCTGGAGAAATCTCGACAGCATAACATTAATCAAAACAAAGCGTAAGGAATACAAAGAGGGGCGTGCTCCTTTTATAGGGGAAGGAGGCGCGCGCCCTAGCTCGAAACCCTAGGCGGCGTGGGGAAATGAAGGGGGAAGCAAGCATGCGGCCCAACCATTTAGCCCAAGCCCAAAATACATAAAAATAGTAAAAACATAAGTAGCAAGATGTCGGAATGGAAATAGTTCTAAAAACGGAAAGAAATAAAGATAGGTCACGGTGGCCTAGTCGCGAGTGTCGCGACTAGGGCTGTGGCAAGGCGTCGGCGCGCCAAAGGCGTGTCGCGACATGGGCGCGGCACGGCCTCGGCGTCGACGGGGCTGGTGCGCAGCCGAACCTCGTGTGGCGAGGTTGGGGCGCACCAGAACCTCAAGGTTCCGCGCCGGGGTGGTCCGGCGTGGCGAGGTGCTCGATCCGAGGGACGGGCACGGCACCGAGAATGAGGTTCTCGGTGCCACGGTGCGCGGCGGCGGCCTGGTGTGCCGGCGCGCCTTCGATGAAGGAGATGCACCGGGTGAGGGGCTCGGCGGTGGCTGTGCCGAGGCTTGCGATGGCACGCGTGATGATGGACGAAGTGGCTCGGGCTACGGCTCGAGTCCTGGCTCGTGTGATCGGTCCATCGAAGCGCACGGACATGTCATCCTCGTCTTGGCTAGCCGTCCTGGTGGGGCTCACATCAAAAGTCTGCTTTAAATGCCGTAACAAAACCATTGTCCATATATATACCTTATTAACTTAATTCGTATGTTTCGCTACCAAAAAGCCTACTAATATGTTCCTACCAATACAGTTTTGATCCGACTCTACGTATTGTAACATGACCGACCCTAGTTAATTAGGCTCTGTTCGGCAAAACAAGGTTTTTAAAGAGGTTAAGGTTTTTAAGGAGGTTTTTGAGTAGGTGTAGGTTTTTAGGTAGGTGTTTGAAATCTTATTTATAACCTCTAAAAACCTAACTGAGTGTTTGGTGCTATAAGGTTTTTAGGAGGTTGTTGTAATTAAATTAATGTAAAAATATTAATTAAAATAAATTTTCCAAATTTATACACTACAAGTTTTCAATAACCTCTTGAAACCTCTAAAAACCTATCTATAGGTAGGTTTCTAATTTGTGATTTTAAACCTCCTCAAAAACCTTAACCTTCCAAAAAATCTTGTTTACCAAACACCTATTTAAGTAGGTTTTTATTAATACAAACCTCCAAAAACCTTCAATAACCTGTGCCGAACATAGCCTTAGTCGTGTTAAATTAATTTGTTCTATTTTGTTATAAATTAATAAAAATATTGTAGTCTACTTTTGAAATTGATATGGAATACAAAACCAAATATTAATATGCAAATTTAAAAAAAAAAGAAAAAGAAAAAATGAGTACTACATGGGAAGCTTAAACCATTTTAAACCCAACGTTAATGCATGTAATATGGATCGAGTTCCATAGTTTTTGCGTGCACGCAGAAGCTTTGGGTAGTAGAGTTTGAATAATTGATCTTGAATGTTAAATAAAAAATTAACAATAATTTTTGTTAGATTCGGGGGCCGAAATAATCGGGTAGTATAGTAGAAATTTTACCATTTCACATATGTTGAGATCCACATTCTAATCAAAAAACTTAATTCAATAGGTAGGGTTTCATATTCCCTTATATACACTCTGATCTTTTGTCCCTTGTAAGTTGTAACCAATGTGGAAAGTCCAACAATTTTTACTGTTAAATAAAAATTCAATGATAATTATAACTACAAAATGAAAAATTAATGGGTAAATTTCTTCTATTTTCATATCAAGTTATTTTTTAAAAATTATTGTATTCATAATTTATAAAATTTCACATATATGATTTCTAATAAACTCTATTAAAATGAGACATATGTATCACCATACGTACGGTCCATACCCACCATGCACCATGCATTAATTTTAACCTTATGCCGTGTTGTAGATTCTAATTTCAAATTTACATATTTACCCCCCTTATCCAATTTCCAACTCAAAACAGAATGCCACTACTCAGATCCATAAAAAACTTACCACAGGGCACACTTTATCCCAACAAAAATATACCCCACTATTACAAAGTTATTGCTATATTTTTTTTTTTGGTCGAACAAAGTTATTGCTATATATACTACGTACAAAGTAGATAAGGATAAGATATTTAATGAACAACCGTGCCTTAGTGGAACAATATTTGTAAATTCCACTAAAGCGCGGGTGCAAAATCGTAATTCCCTCATAAATGCGTAATTCCATCATGCACGCTTCACAAAACTTGCGGCCTACGGCTGGCCGTTTACCGCCTTCGGATTTTCCTCTTCTGGAAATATCCCAATAAAACAAAAAAGTAATTAAATAAATAAAAATATCCCACAAAAGGCTTTGCTTTTAGGCGGTTTACAACAAACCCCCTCTGTATAAATAAACTCAACGACCCCCGTTCAGAGTTTACACACCTCAACGTTTCTCGATCTTTCTTCTCCAACAATCCAAGTTCAAAGACCGTTTGAATTTCCTTCTTTTCCAGAATTCTTCGATCGAGACTCAGATTACGTTTCCCTTTCTTTCCGCAACATGATTTTCCGTCAGGAACAAGATGATTTCGAAGCCGCCGTCGTCTCCGATTGCGAGAGCAGCGTGAGCGGTAGGCATTGGTCGACGACGGAGATCTTCTCAGGCGGCGGCGGATCTTGCAGTTTGATCGGCGTCGGTGAGGAGGACAGATTCCATAGACTGATCAAACAGAGGTTTCTATCCGGCCTGCAGCAATCCGGCGAGGCGGCGGATGTGGTGGCGATTCACCGCCGGATCTGGTCGGCGGCGCCAGCTCAGGCGAATCGTATGGCGTTCCAGATCTACCTTCGCGCCCTCGCGCATAAGAATTCCGGCAATGCGAATGTGAAATTCGCGTGGTTCGGGACGTCCAAGGCTGGAATCGAGAAGATTGTCGCTCACGGATTCAGTCACCAGGAGATAAATCGGAGTCCAGATGTCGTCTACGGCCGTGGAATCTACCTTTCTCCCGATAATTGCCCGCTCCCTAGGTAATGTGATGGAATTTCTTACTGGCATTTAGAATTGTTGAGTAGTTTTGAGGAATTGCACTAAAATCTCATGTTATATCCATATACTCGATCTGTTGATTCTAATGGTAGAATTTGGGGATTCTTTTTGGCAGCGTGCAATCGGCTGTTGAGGATGAAGACGGCCTAAGGCATGTGTTGCTATGCAGAGTCCTGCTGGGGAATTTGGAGCCTATACCGCAGGGTTCGGATCAGACTCAACCGAGTTTGGATTGTTTCGATTCAGGCGTTGACAATATTGTATCGCCACAGAGGTACATTGTGTGGAGCACCAATATGAACACACACATCCTCCCGGAGTTTGTAATCAGCTTCAGAGCGGATATTGATTCCCCACCTCAACGACCGGTTGCCGCTTCGCCATGGATGTCTTTTCATGCTCTGATTGGGGTGCTCTCCAGACAATTGCCGCCTGATTCCTTGAGTTTGATCAACAAGCATTTTAAAGACTTCAAAGTAAGTGTGTGTGAATTTGGGATATTTGATTCACTTGATTGATCTTCAGTTACGATTTCTTATAATTGTCCAGTTCAGAAAATTGCTGTTAACAAAAACCTTGTACTTTGTATATTTCAAATTCTATTTGAAGATTAGTGTGCTTCCGTTTCCTTGATATGGTACTTGACAATACAATTGGTTGATTTTACAGGAAAAGAGAATCCCAAGAGATGAACTAGTGAGGGCCATCAGACTCGTGGCAGGGGATAACCTGTTAGCTAGTGTCATAAAATCTTGTAGAGCAAATTGAGGTAAAATTCTAATGCTATTTTTTTATTCATTGTTATGTTGTGTGTTTCTGACAATGACATGTCGGTGGGTTGATACTTGATAGGTAAGTAAATATCATTATTAAGTTTAAGTCGGCACGTAATCTAGAGAATTCGTAGTAGGATAAGGAACGAATCATAGGAGATGAGTTGGAATAACGAGTGTCTGATTATATTATTAATTATATAAATATCTAAATAAGATAATGTAAATTATATATAATTATTTTAATTATAATTTGTATTAACTATTTTAATATTCTAATCAATTTTTTGTTTTGAAAATTCATTCCATATTGTTTCAGCTCAATATTATCGATCATAGAAATGTAAATTATACATCAAATTTTTATTAGTAGTCATTAATATTTAAATAATGAGTACTATCTGGCTTAGACTATTATATTTGCTAGAATATGAAATATTGATTGATAGTAACTCCTAGCAAAACATAGTTTTTGGTATATAAAAAAGTTTACAATGGCAACAATGTGGAAGATTGTATTTTTGTGAAGGACAAAATGTGCATTATATATTCGTATACTTTAGATTGCAATTTTGTGATCATTGAGAGAATTATCTCATCTGTTCGCAGGAATAATTGGTGGATAGGATGAGCAACAACACTGCAACAGTATAGCGGTTGATGAATGGAAGATGTGTAGATGAGGAATGAATTCAAGCCAAGTTTCTCTTGTTTCTATCCGCTTACAGAATCCATAACTTGTATATACACAGTCAAAATTCAGAGACATGATTGGGCCACTTAGTTGGCCGATTCTGTTAGGTTGGGCCTAGTGTGATTCTGTTTTGCTTGGAGTCTGTACTTTGTGGTAGATTTACATTTACATATTAGATTTTTGGTATAAAGGGAACTGATTCGACAAATTCCAAGTTTTTGGTATAAAGGGAAGTGATTCGATCTAAAGATTTACATTTACAAATAATTTTTTTTTTCTTCATTACGATCAATGATTCACATTTGGTGCGCGCTGTTATGCTTGATTTCGTTAGGTTTGTATCTAATTTTGTTAAACTATAGTCGTAAAATGGGTAAAAGCTTGAATGAATATCATTCAATAAGAGAGTGTTTAAATGTAGAATTGGTGGATCCAAATTTGTTTTATGATTTGGTATGTATGAAAAATGATAATTAAGCTTGTCTTCGAGGGGATTTGACCACCTCACTTGTCCACCTATCTATTAGTACTATGGCTGAAGCTTTTATACAAGTGAAGGACACCTCTATGACCGGGTTTATGAGCGCTTCTAAGCTATAAGAGCCTCTTTATTTATGATTTTCCCAACTTTTTTAAAGCTAAAATAAAATAAAAGCTATTTATTTAGTAGACAAAAGCTAAAAGTTTTTTTTTTCTACGAGCATTTCCATCAATGAGTTTGGTTGAAATACTAATAATATTATAACAAATATAGAAACATTAAAAAAAAATTGATGGTTCTACCAATCTTTTTGTTTCGCTTCTTTCGGCTTCATTGTTTGGGACGACAATAGACATGTGATTCATTTGGAGAATAGAACTTGCGGCGACCACTCAGTCATTATGATGGAATCCCTCAGACTAAGAAACGAAGTTAATGCAACACTTCATTTGGGCTTTAAGAAGAGAAAGATTGAAGGCGATAATCTCTGTCTTGTCAATGTCATCAATGGCATTTGGAGTTGCCTATGGGAGATCGAGATGCTAATGTCGAATATCCTTGTTTCCCTCTAGCGTTACAAAGTTAGGCGACTAAACCACATCTTCCAGGAGATCACCAAAGGTGATTGATCATATAGCACAGATGGCCATCCCTTAACGTTGCCTGAATTAGACCGCTCTTCAAGCTCTTGAAGACTTCATCCGTTTGAATGCTTAGGACAACCGACCTTTAAACTTAAGTGAGGATTTTTGTTGTTTTTGCTACCTCGGGTGTTATAATGCCTCTTGCCACCAATGACATAGTCCCACTAGGGATTTACTGTTGACCCAACCCGTAAAATTGACCCGAACTAGCCAAAAATTTTACGATCAAGACCCGAAGATATGAACCCGAAATAAACCAAACCCGATAGATCTGAAATACGTTGGGTTGACCGATTTAGTATATATATAATGGAGTTTGGTTCAAATGAAACAAACTCTTATCGTGAAACGTGAAATGTGAAACAAATGCACTTTTCTTAGTTCGTAGTGCACTTTTTCGACAAAAGTGCATTGCAAAATACAAAAAAAAATCAATCCGAAAAAGTGCACTACAAAAAGTACGAAAATTCTACTACAAAGTACGAAAAGTGTAAATTCGAAGAAGTGCACTACGAAATAGGAAAAGTGAATTCGTTTAAAGATAAGAGTTCGTTTCAGGATAAGAGTTTGTTTCATTTGAACCAAAATCGGAATGTACAAAATTTATTTTGAAATCTCTAATATATTTTATTACTAAAATAGATAAAAAAAATATTATAATTATATTACAATTTAATTAAAAATTAATTTTAATAATCATAAAATTTTGGATGTTTTTGACCCGCTGGGTCAACCCGACCCATGTAAAAACCCGCAACAATCAATTAACCCATGACCCGTAACGACCAAACCCAACTCAACCCAAACTCGAAACGATTGCACCCGAATCCGACCTGACTCGATTGTCAGGTCTATAAGTAACATCTTGTCTACTTTTGCATAAAAATAGAAAAAATACAATAAATAAATAAAGTAGTGCTTTTGACTTTTGAGTAAAAAAAATGTAAAATATATAATAATTTTTAAATATGAAAATTTAAGGAAATGAAAGAAGTCAAATGACAGGAAGAAGAGTAAAGAAGGCTAAATACTTTATTACTCAATATTATTCACTTAGACGAGATCCACGAGGTCGGGATGTACGTATCTTCCTGAAGTGAGTTGAGAGGGTGTTTTTAATAAACCCAAAAATAAGAAAGTAAAAATACCAAACTAAACACAAACAACCAAAACATAAGTAATCAAAAACCTAAAAAAGACACCACAACTATGACCAAAGAAACCGAAGGAAGATGTATAGCAAAAACAAAGACAAACTATATAGTAAGAAAATAACTTGAAAGTTGAAAATATAAAGAGAAGTATTAGATATTTAGATGTAAAGAAAATAGATAAAGAAACTAAAAATAATATGGCTACGAAAATTGAATCAATAGTGTGCATACTAGATTAGACATCACATTCTACCATCTAGAAAAAAAGTTATTTTCATTGTATACAACTTAATTTGATTTACTTATATTTGAGCCTAAATTTTAGAACCCAAAATTTTGACGAACCGGGTCTAAAAGGGGCACCAGGCCCCCTCAAGCCGCCTCTATTCCGTCCCAAGCAACTGTCACCTTGGTTGTCTGTCTCATTCGGAGAAGTTCAAGTTGACATTATCACAATTATTCAACTTGTCTGCTAAATTCACACTTGTCCCATGAAGACATAGTCCAAGTTGACATTAATAAGCAATGCTTTATAGTAGGTAGGTTTGCGAGAGAAGATAAAATGCAGGTGGCTTGTGTTCACACACTTTATGTACATCATCCAATTCATTTGTTTTTGCAGTTTGTGACAAGCTTTACGCTTTTTATAAATCCTTGTGTTGCGTAGCTGAGGTAAACATCTTTTTAGAGGGCAAATTGCATGTTTTAAGACTTTCAAGTTTCAAGTGTTCATATATGAAATTAGATTTAAAAAAAAAAAAAACTAACACAAGGTCTTTATCAAATCGATTAGGTTTTCCTAACTCGGGAGTTTGGACACCTCACCAAATTTTTTTGGTCGTTTAAATGATCACACTAGCTAAGAAGTTTTGTCGCTTTATTGTAGGATTTATACATGTTAATAAATGATTATTTCTAAAAATAATGTATTATATTTCTTCACTCAAAATTTCAAAAATTGACCTTGTTTTTATACCAAATCAGAAAACTAAATGACATCGTCAATGGTAAATTCTAAAGTTAGGGTTTTCATGTATACAGAGTTTCAAAACAATGGTAAATACTTGAGCGCTAGCTTCTGCCAATTACAACAAGTCAACAAGAACCTTACAAGCATTGCTTAATAAGCACTCTTCCATGGTTCATCCACAGTTTGTCTCAAATGGTGATCTAGCAACAAATGTTTGAGAAATGCAGCAGATTCAAGCTCCATTTCAATTAGCTTGTAGGCAAAACATTTGCAGACATATAAGGAGACCTGCATCCTTGTACCTAAACAGTAACAACAAAACAATTTGGGTAATTCAAACCAGTCCAAATTTTTCCAATTTTTCTGAGGGTGAAGAAAAAGTTCACACAGAAAATAGCCGATTCAATTCAAACAATGATGATAAACAAATTGCATTAGGGAAATTGTTCCATCAGAAGAAAGACTGAATACCTGCAGCAAACCAGTAGGCAACAGGATAAACCCTTGAAGGAGAAGGTCAACGTTCTCTAGGATGCTTGGCGGAACAGGAGTGATTACATATATCATGTTCTTGTCTGTGTCAATGCCCCTAATATTTCCTGACACATAAAAGGTATGGCTATCTCAGTACAAAGTGAAAGAGAGACAACTTTTTAATCCATACGATTGAAAAAATCAAGTCATTGAGTGATTCAGTTTCACATTGTCATTGAGTGATTCAGTTTATGGCCATATTATGCAAGTATGATAACATTCCAAATACCATTTCAGCATAATAACAAAAAAACAACTAGCCAGCAAATACTAAAATGCATACCAAGGCCAACACATATAGGCAGACAATTATCTTCTTTTGGGCTAATTGCCAAGCCTACAATGGAGGCATTTGCACTATAAAGAATTTCGGTACTTGGGATCTGAAAAGAAAATAGCCATGTCAGAAGAAATATTTCCTGTCAAATCTAAACATGTACATATGGAAGGGGAAAATAATAGTAAACCTCGCAATGCAGATGCTCAATTTTGATACTTGACACAGGGATTTGATATGGAGAATGTGAGACCAAAGCATTTGCTAGTTCTCTTATTGTGTCAATATTCAAATCACTCGATAGGCATTGCCTAAAGTAAGCCATCAGTCTACGGTCTCTCAAGAGGTGTGATTCCTTCTGCCCCAATACCCTATAATCAGCGGTCAGTTAATATACATTTATGTTCAACACGGCAGAATTCTAACTTATGAGAGACACTTGGGCCTTTATGGGAAAAAAAAATCTTCTAAATTTTCTGTTTGGTGTGAAATGAATTGTACTGAAGTAATAAAGGAACTACAGTCAATAGAAAAAGGAATAAAAAATAGGGCATTTGTAATAGGCAAATGTCCCAATGCTTTTACCATGATCATATTTTGTGAACGAAAGCTAGTCTTTGTTGAGAGAAGCACAGTTTGATCAAAAATTCATCAAGTAGGAATATACTATAGTTACTACACTTGAATAAGAGATGAGGTCATCCCAGAATCTTTTAACTTCCAAAAAATCCCAAATACATTGACCTGGATGTATAGATGTGCAAATCTTGAAAACTTACGATCTATTATAAGAATCCCGAAGAGCTGAATTTATTTCAATCAAACTGACAGCGCCATTGTCTTGATTATCCAGCCAGAAAGGCCCAATAGGCAGATTTTTTCTCTCAGCAGATATATTTATCTTCACCACATGCGTAGCAGGAATATAACTTAACATGTCCACCAATATATCATAACCAATACCTGGACCATAAGCATAACGATTAATTAACATCATACAGTAACAATTTTAACCCACGTGAACAATAAGAGAATAATCACTGAAATACTTGAAACTCTAGCATGAAACAGCAGAAATATGAACACAATCAGTCAGGTTTACCGAACATACCTTTCACCCATCCAGGAGTGTTAACTATAAGCGGCAACTCAGGTACATTAGGATTGCCATTCTCATAAGTTCTACATTCCTTCTTGTAGTAATCATAGAGCGCCCATACATACTTCTTGTATAGTTCAGGATCCCTCTTAGAAGAAACATCTCCAAAAAAATAACATCTACATAACAACGATAAGTGTTAAAAATGAAATTTGGAGAAATCACAATGAAAAAAGGACAGCCGTAGTGAGCTACTTCCTGGTCTTAACACACTATTGAGAAATTGCAGGACACAAAAAACCATCAACATAAGATTTCCTAATCACAATTGATCATAACAAAAAATTAGAAAAGGGATTCTTTTAGGCTACTTAATGTTGCTTAACTCCTTACCAAGCATTTGTCGGATATACTTCAATCTATTCAAAAGTTACACTAGAAAATAAGTCAACTTTTCAGGAAGTACACATTCACTCCATTACAAACTATCCACAGATCCCTGAAGCTTAAAACATGGCGCATACACCACACAGAGAAATAGAACAAGATCCACAGCAGCTGAAAAACACCATATCAACCCTAAATTCCTATGTATTACATATCTTCAAGAAGAAAATATCCTTCTAGAACATAGGCCAGCTTACAAGTTTGTACCTTTCTGGGGTCTTCAGGCATGGGATTGTTAAATCTGCACAAAGAGCAAAGCAAATAAATCAATCACTACCACATTTGAGATTTTCAATTCCCAATATTTAAATACTAGAATCACTAAGAAGTAAGAACTGAGAAGCTGTATGAGCAAAGTGAAACCTCCTAATCAAAGTAGCAAGTACCTGGAGTTATCTGATCAATAACAGTTAGTGAGAGACAACCAGGAGCAGTAAACTCCGGCTGCCCAACATCAGTATCCAAATAAGCCACCCTTTTATATCTGCAACAGAACAATGCAATACATCACGGAATCTGAATTCCTTTTCCTCAAACGCATAAAATTTGCATAGGGTTTTACAAATAAAGGCAAATTAGCAAACGATTCTGAGCTGATTGAATGCCAAAATAGAAAATAAAAGGACAAACCTGAGGAGTAGAGCGTTGAGAAGATAACGAGAGAAGGTGGTTTTGCCACTGTTCTTGGGGCCACAGATTACAGAAACTGGAGGGGAAGAAGAGATAGATTCACAGGCAATGGAATTCGCTGCCTCTGACCAATCCACGGGTATATGAATGCTAGGTGAAGGCTCCTCCATTGCTAAGAGCAGTACAAACAGAGCAATTGACAGTGACGGAGTCGGGCAGGGCGAAGGGGCGGGGCCAGAGTGCCGGAATACCGGCGAAGTCGTCGGAAGGGGACTGCACAAACAGGCGTCTGTCCAATGGCGACCTACACGCATTGAAGAAGAAACGACTATAGACTTACTTTAGGTATATTTTGGGCTTTTTTTTATTTTTTTGGGCCTGCTAATAAATAATAGTTTTGGAACTGGTTTTTTTTAAAAGAAATCAGATTTCAAGTAAAACTAGTGTTATTCCCGTACCTTGTACGGGTTTAATATAAAAATTATCTCATAAAAATTACTTTCGACTTGTTTTTAAAAAATTTCCCAAACACATTTTTCACAATTAAATCACACTTTTTTAGTCTTATTCATGTACCTTGTACGAATTTAATAAAAAAATCATTTATAAAATATTTTCGACTTGTTCTTAAAAAAAATTACAAACACATTTTCACAAATCACACTTATTTTAGTAAAGAATTACAAAATATTAATTTGTTAGTTGGTGGTTGTTTTTGGGATAGTTAAAAAAATAGGTAAGGTGAAAGTGGTTTAAAAAAATTAAAATTATTTTCTTAGTAAAAATTATAAAATATTAATTTATTAATAGGTGGTGGGCTTTGAGGATAGTGGGTAAGTGGAAGTATTTTAGAAAAAATTAAAAAAAATTCAAATTGCCAATTTTTACAAAGACTTGGTTTTTGCTTTATATTTGTACTAGATAGATTAGCCTTCCTTTATTTAATTTATTGTCTACTTATTAATATTTACTTATACTGATATTGAGTTTGAGTTAGTAGAACTTAGAACAAGAAGTACTTCATAAATCCATTCAACTAGTTTAGTTTCTTTGGTATAATTTTCCAGCCTAAATCAATTGACTCAATTCCATCAATTCTAAATTAGCCTTTCATTATTGAGTTTGCAACTGTTGTGACCTGTGAAATGTATTTCTAATTGTAGAGTTTTTTTAGGATTTTTTATTAATTTTGATAACTAGATTTGATAATAGGGTGTTGTAGATTGAATTAAAATGGAAATGTATTTTTTTTAAGTCCAAAAATTTAATTGATGTATATAGATTGTCAAACGGCCGCCACAAACTAGTGTTAATATTTTCATTGCGAATGTTGAATCAAAAGTGAAATTGATGGTGTTAATATTGAAACTATTTTGAATAGTTATCAAAGCATAGGCGCTCGTATATAATTAATTATTTTGTATAGAAGGAAGATGAAGAGATCATGGATGTAATATAAATAGAAGACAACATAAAAAGAAAAGAAATTTTAAATAGTAAAGACCACTTCATCAGGTAGTAAAATGTAACTTTAATGGGTATAAACTAGACAATGGACAAGCATCAAGAGCATCCATTCTAAGAGATTGCAATGGAAAAGTTATTAATTTAACAGCTGGAAACTATGGACATATACAGTCATTAAAGTTGAAGCCCTAGCAATGAGAGATGAAATTAGATTAGCAAAGCAGGAAGGCTACACAAACATAGAAATAGAAGGTGACGATATACAAGTGATTAAAGCAACTCAAGGGGATCGGAATTGCCCTTGGGAAATTGAAATTGTCATGACGGATATCCGTATGACCCTTCTTGCATTCCAATCAGTTCGAATATCTTATGTGCCAAGGAAATGTAATGATGTGGCTGATAAAATTGCTAATCTGAGCCACAGTTTTCCTACTTCAATCATTTGGAATCACCCAGAACTTAATGTTCTCATCCGTCAGGATGTTCTAGGACGCCCTCCTTGAATGAAGAGTCTCCTAATCTTTACCTAATAAAAAAAATATCTCGTATCAAATAAACAATAAGGATTTTTTTAATTTTTAATTTTTATATTAAACTATCATTAATATCTTTTTTTTGTACTTAATATATTCGATATACTTATACATATATATTGACATGTTAAATTGTCTGAGGTCTGCCCCTTTTCCTCCTAATAATACTTTCTCTGCCACTAGTAATTAATATTCTAATTTTCCTCTTCTTCACTCCAAGTTGTAATGTGGATTCACACATTTAATGAGTAAATGTGTGAATCATGTGATAGATTTTATTTTGCTTGGAGAAAACGAAATGAGAAATCATTGAATAATCCAAAATTTGCACGTCCATTGAATTTGATTTTTCCTCAAAGAAATGGTCAAATGATTCGTGCTTCCACACATGTTATCTATTTGAGAGAGTTTAAGAAGACAGGTTACAGACAAAATTCCTTGAATTAGTTTTCTTAAGCAATTGTCTCAAGAAACTTGAAAAAGTAAACAATATGTATAATAATTAAACGAATAAGTAAGTAATCTATTCATTAATTATTTGGTTTATTTTAATGAAATGTTTATCCTACTACATTGATTTTTGGTAGGGCTGAAGGCCACATGCACTAACCAAAATGTATTTATGCAATCTTTTGAGGCCACACACGTGCATCACTAATTTAATTGTGCGTTTACATTATTTCAACTGTAATCATATCGTATCAAAAAAAAAACTGTAATCAAATCAAGTATAATGTAGAATTTTAAGTTCTCATTCAAAAAAAATATATACTAAGTTAAAACTATTGTCTATTACTCTATCAGGATTTAGGTGGCCTACGCTTTATCGTTCAATTATATTGCGTAATTTTTTTATGGACAATCATTCATAGTTAATTGATAGACACTTTCCATTTCAAGTGGTGGAACTTTTGAAAATTTTGGCATTTTTAATTTTCTTATATAGTAACATCCTCGAGTAAAGTTAAAAATTACTAGTATAACAGAGCACTATTTAATTAGTAAGGTAAAACAAATCTTCGACGTGTCCAAATTAAATTTGATATAAGGGCTCTCGGAGAAGGAAATATCCATCTTAATTTGCTTTCCAAATTAAATATGTAGCCTAAAATTTAACATTTCAACTTCAGTCCAAATTTGATACAATGTTCTAATTGTTTCACGTTTTATATATGTACGTATACGTTTCGATGAACTGTCCCATTTTCTATGAAATTCGTTTGGTGTGCACCAAGTCACCAACTCTCTCTTTTTTTTTCAATGCACCCTTTAAATTTAAGCATTACCTTTGACCCCCAAACAAAGTCATGATTGCATAATTTTTTTTAATTTCAAAATTGGGTAAAAATCCTGCCATATTAAATTACAAAAACATTTACAAACTTTCGGTAATTTAAAACATGTTTGATTTAATATAAGATAATGTATTATTTTATACGATCCGAACAGGTATTTAATCAAACAATCAAATCTTTGAAAATAGTATCTAAAAATTTTCATTTCAACTCTCGTGGACAATATTTTCGTGTTGACACAAATATAACATGTTCATATGTTACCTTTTCTTTTTGAATGTATAAAATCATCGATCCAGTTACCAAACACACCCTAAATAAGTCCTAACACTATGGTTAGTTAGCTAACTTTTTTTTTTCTAGATATTTTGTGAGATTTTATTTTTCCTAGTTGAATTCTTCTCATGATTAAATTATTTATTTTTAACAATTTTTTAGGAATTTGGTTAAATGTTCTTCTTTTAAGAACTAAAATCCTAAAAAAAATTAATATTTTTTTAAAAATTAATATTTATAAGAAAATATAACTCAATAATAATATATTTTTATTTTTACGTCCTTAACCTTAAAAAGTCTAAGTGAGTACTTAAATGGTCACTTCTTGATGTATTATGAAAAATGGAAAATAGTTTTTTTTAATAATTTGGGAGGTGTGGCCTTCCATGATATATATTTTAACTCATTAGTTGAATGAGTTTGACAACTTCGACTTTCTCGTATATTTTTTTGGATCCTAGATAACTATATAAAGAAAAGTGAGAGTGAGTTATCTTTTTTCTATCACTAACTTTATGATTTATTTGTATCAAGTTTCTTTTGACATTGAAATCTTTGTTCTATTGTGTTATGGATTAAAAAGCAAATTGAAGGATCTCTCCGATTTGATGATTTCGATTCTTCTAGAAAAAGTGTTTCATATCATGTAAATCAAACCCAAAATATTAAAGAAAAATGGCACTTAAAACGACAGCCCAAAACCCCGCATTTAATCGCAACCCCTCCCAAGTTTCATGCATTGCCTGCCACCCCTCCCCCCACCTCTCTCCAGCCGCCACGTGTTTCCGTGTGAACGAAGTAGACACCCCGTTCTTCTTCCCCGTTTGGCAGCGTTAGACATGCTCCCTAATCCCTCAAATTTCACACATTCTTTTATGCCTTTCTTGGTAACGTTTTCCACCTACAACCAAACACGCCGCCCCCCCCCCCCCCCTTCAAAGCGCGTTTCTTTCACACCTCTCTCTCCTAAATATATAAGTCGCTTTCTCTCCCTTCTCTCATCTGTTGCTCTCTCTCCAGAGCCTCGTCTCCCACTTTTTTCTCAAGTTCTCAACCAACCTACCGATTCAATTTCACCTCTTACTCACGCATTTCTTCTCCTCCTCTCTCAAAATTGAGCAATTGAATTGATTCAAATGACAGATTCAGGTTTTGGAACGAGTTTAGGGCCGGATTCTGGTCCGTCTGTGACTCAATCGCACAGTTTCACGGGGTACTCCTCGGGAACCATGGCCGATATAGCTGCCAGAGTCGTCAGCGAGTTCGCATACGAAAACGATGACTATTATGATGACCTCGCTTTGTACCGAAACGACGCTGGATTAGAGGAGACAGTACCTGGTAATGAGAACGCGGAGGAACAGGAAGCCGGTGACGATAGCGATTTTGAGTTTCAATTCGTCGTTCCAGGTGGAGAAGAGAATTCCTCGCCTATATCAGCCGGTGAGATCTTCTGCAATGGTCAAATCAAGCCTCACTTCCCTGTCTTCAACACCGATTTGGTCTTCGGAAACGCCGATTGGCGCTCCAATTTACAGTTTGGCGCTGACAATCGATCGGTTTCTCCTAAACCTCCGATGATGCCGGAGGAGAGTTCAGATTCTTCCGAGATAAGTGCGATTCGTCTTCCGCTTAAGAAGCTACTGCTTTCGGAGCGCGAGACGTCGTTAACGGCGTCGGGATCGTGCTCGTCCTCCGAGGCCGATGATCTCGAAGGCGCGAATCCGGAATCGTACTGCGTCTGGACGCCGCCGAAGCAGGAGATGAGCAAGAAGAGCAAATCGACAGGCTCATCGAAGCGATGGAAGCTCAGGAATCTCGTCCACAGGAGTCACAGCGACGGGAGGGAGAAATTCGTCTTTCTGACTCCGAAACAGGAAGAGGAACATCGGAACGGTAGGCCTTCGGTGTCGGAGAAGCCGGAAGCTCCGTCATCGAAGGCGGTGGAGAGGAGTAGCTCCGGTGGTGGAAGGAGAAAGGACGAGAAGGCTCCGTCAACGGCGGCGGTGGGAAAGGCTCACCGGGATCATTACCTGAGGAATAGGGCGATGAGAGAGAGTGATCGGAAGAAGTCTTATCTTCCGTACAAGCAGGATCTGGTAGGATTCTTCGCGAATGTGAACGGTGTGAGCAGGACGATGCAGCCATTTTAGGAATTTTCAGGTGTCGTTGGATAATAAAGTGGAAGTTCAGGGGCCGTCTTGTAAATAGTAGAAATTAATTAATTAATTAATTGTGTTCTTCTGCCTTGATTTTTGGCTTTTCGTTTTAAGCGGTAAAAAGTGTGTGCTGTTTTTGTTGGAGGGAGTTGCGGAGAACTGGTGAGTGAGTGGCTCTTTTTCTTTATGATTTTACTTTATTCGTTTATATCTTAAGATATTTTTACCTTTCTTGTGGAGGGGTTTGATGGACATTTTGATTTCCTTCTATAATGTTTATATTTTTGTTCATTTTTATAGTTTGTTGACATTATCTTTCATGCACCTATTACGTGTGGAATATAGTGTTTGTTTGGTTAATACTTCAAATCACATAAATTAGAAAATTATGGAAAGTAAGATTAAATAAATGAGTTTGGTTGAAAAATTATGACAAAAAATCACATGATTTTAAAATCCTTGGAATTTAAACTTTTTGTGTTTTGTAGGAAGTTGACTTACTTAATCCCCTTGGAAAGTTCCAATTCCCCCATTTTTCATGTAAAATCATAAGTTCTTTTATTTTAAATTCTAAAGCTTACAATTCAACCAAACATATTTTCTCAAATCCATGGAATTTCAAATCATAGAAATTTAATTTTTGGAAAATAACTTTTTAGAAATTACACTTCCTACATTCAACCAAATAAATCCTAGAATGTCTGGTCTCTAACTTGGAATATTGTGTGTGGAATATTTTAAAAAAATTTATACGAGTATTTGCTTAAAAATTAGTTCATATAGTATTTCGATAACTTCTATATCGATCGATATCGCTATTAGGTATGACGTGTAATCTACTACGGATTATTATTTGATGAATGCATTTATATATTTTGCGGATTATTCAACCACCCGGAGGATTACGACATCCCGATGTTTTTATACTACGGAGTAGATCATAACAATGCTTTCTTTTTCGATACCAAATACGAGACCATTAATTATTTAATCGACTTAAAATTTATAAGAAATCCACAATTCGGAAGGAACAACTTCTAGCCGGTAGATTATCAAAAACTTCTAGCCGGTCAAACTCAATGTAGATGTCATTAGAAGCCAATACAAAATCTGAACAAATAACAATTTCGACAAAAAAAAAATCTGAACAAATAGCAATGAATATAATAATTCACTAGAAATCAGATTAAGGTCCAGCCGTGTGAATTGCGACCCCTTCAATATCTAGAAAACAATACTCATAAGTGTAATGATGAACTCATGTTGAACCACATCGTTCATTTTTATAAATCAATTTAATTGGTAGATTTTTATTTACATTATTTTTCATTAGTTGTATTTATATATTTAAAAAATAATTAATATATTAATTTTATTTTTAAATAAAATAATTTTTTAAATAAGATATGTATAGTTTTTTTTTGAAATACTCTTGCATATATCAATTTAATAAAAAATAAAAAATAAAAAATAAAAATAAAAAATACGATAATTCTAAAACGAATGAATTATCTTTTTAATTTACCTAATCAAGACATGCAACAGAAGAAATTTGTGGTATAAATTGTAAATACAAATAAAAATACGGTCTTTTCTTCAATTGAATCGATCATTATAAAAGAAGACACTTGAATCCCCTACCAGCAACTAGACTAGTGAGGCTAGATAAAAATATACGATCTTCCCATCTGCCCATGCATTTACGCCTTCAATCTCTCAAATCGATCTTCCATCCAGAAAAATGTAATCTTCCTGTAAAATCCAATTATTAAATAATCTATGACATATATAACATAACATATTACATATGTTAGGCAGGCATTTGGTTAAACATTTAGGACTATCTTTAAGGTAGTTGTATTGGACTTGTAATAAGCTTACCTAGAGTGACCTCTCTTGCAGCCTCAACGTCCCAAAGCAACATTGTTTCATTAAAAGCAAAGCTCCAACGGTAAGACCTAACAATTTCCCCAAACCATAGCCGTTTACGCCACGAGCTCGCTAGGACATACCTCTCCATCGCCCACACCTCACAATTTCTCCAAGACGTGTATTTCAAAACCGAAAGCAATCCATCGTACGCCCTCCATACTTGCGGGTCTCCGAACGAATCCCGAACCGAACTAACCCTTTGAGGTAGATCCATGGTCTTGAACTCCTCCTGTTCGCAATCGAATGACAACAAGCTATAGCAAGCACCCGAATTGTACATTGATGTTGTTACCCAATGAATGTTCTTATTCACAAAACAACTCACGTGATTACGCAAGATAGGCAAATCAACTAAGCTAGGGTGGTGGTGGGTTAGTGGATTCCTCCAGACACGGCCGCCTCGAACCGAAAACACCTTATAACGATAATGATTAGGGCTTTCTTGACCAATAGTACTACTAATACTAATAGTTAGCACTTTGAAATCATTCTTGGAGCCGTCGAAGCCGAATCCTATGACGCGATTGTAAGAGGAATCGGTCGGCCACGGAACGTCCACGTGTTTATGGATCGAAGGGTTCCAAATGAAGGAATTGTGTCCTTTAATAAAAGTTGCAATTACCGAACATGGAATAGGACGATTGATAGAGAGATTCAATCTGTTTATTTTAGGAGTCGTAGTGTTTTGCTAAAAACCAACTACGATTAATGGATTAAATAGTTTAATCCATAGCTATTATAAACGGGTCCTATGAGGTCACACACATTGAGTTGACGGGCTGGATCAGCGGGCTGAAAGTCTTTGTCAGACATAGGGTTTTAGTCCAATAAGAAAAGAGTTAATTATCAATAAATATATTAGATATTATTGAGAATTAAAAGGATATATTTATTTGGGGAAATAAATATATAAGGCCTTTAAAGGGAAGAAGAGATCTAGGGTTTCATAAGTTTTACGTAAGAAAAAGAGGCTCTCTTCTTCCAACTTTTCTAGTCTTTGGCACTTCGATCTAGCAATTGAAAGCGAAGGAGATCCCGATCCCGTACTCGTGTGGACTGATTAGAGAAGTCACAATTGAGGCTTTTTCTCTCGAAGGAAGAACCCTAATCACGCATCAATAGGTATTCTACTAACCCTAATTTTGTCTCTAATCAAGAATGCTTTAGATCCATGTTTAGGTGCAAGAAATTGTTTCTGAAATTTCGCTTATACGCATCTAAAAACCCTTCAGTGGTATCAGAGCCTTAAGCATATCTTGATTGGATCAAAGATTTAGGTTTTTGTTCTTGATGCAAATTTTGATTCAAATCGATGAATTTGATATATAGATTATTGTGCTTGATTGAAATTAAATTTTAATTACTTGAATTAGATACAATTTAAAGTATATTATTAATTATATGATTAAATTATATTTTTTCCGGCACCGAGATAAAATTGTTTGTTCGGCCGAAATACTTGCGCACTGAATTGTATTTCATGGTGCGGTGAGCGTGGAAATACAACACGTTGAAATACTTGCACTGAAATACAACACGTTGAAATAATTGTATATTATTAATTGTGTGCAGGCTTTGAAATTATATATTTCTTTCATTGCCTAGGTAATTACGTACTTACGTATACATTTTGAAAATTCCGAATTGTATTTCATTGTGTTCTGTACTCTTGTAAAGCGTTTACATAAGTCCGAATTATATTTTTTGATTTAATATATTATTTATGTGTGTTATCTTTTGTACAGTAAGTTTCGGTAATCATTAATAAAATATGATCTTGTTTTGATCTTATGTGTACTAGATATCATGTGTATAATTGAAAAATTAATTAGTAATTTTATCTTTTATCAAGAAGTTATATTTTGGGTTTTGACTAGGTCATGATCCGATATATAGTTTTCTAAGAAGTTAGGAAATCCCACTAAAATAAGATAAAATATTTGATATTATATCTTGATCATACAATTTTGTCCGATTAGATGCACTTTGATGATTAATTTTAGATTAATACTATATATTAATTTATTTTGAGTGAAGATTATCTTGTTAAATAAATTTCATAAGATGAATTATTTGATTAATTATTATGCATGTTTTATATTATGATATTTTGCTTGCATAAGGTGACTAGTATGGCCCATAAATACGATCTGTGCATCGTTATGTTTACTTGTACACGATCTGCGCATCGTTTGTTTTGTTGTAATTTAATTTCTGCAATTAGAGTGATTCAAAATTGAAATACAAGAAGAAGTACAAGACATAAGTAAATCAAGGATGGAGATCCATGAAGGATACAAGATGAAGATATTATGAAGATTAGATCTTTATTTTTTGAATCGTAGGGGCCATACTAGGATCACAATTATTGCGTTTTGAATGCTTTATTTTAAGTTTTGCATAAGTTATTTATTATGTTTTTGTCACTAGTAATAAATAACCATTGCATGCTTAAGTTCCCAAATGAAATTGGGGCAATGTCTTTCCATATCATAACCCATGACGTTTTTTGGTTTTGTTTGGATGGGCTTCGCAAAAGCAAGGGTGTCTTTCTTAAACATTAAACTAGTGAGGGTGGATCTATACGGGGGTCCATAAGCCTTGATATGGTTGTACCCAACAAGAGACCAAAAGGCAAAGTTTTGGATCTTGAGACATGGTAGTGGATCCTACATTGGATGTGGACCATTAACCAAGAATTATAAGGAGTTATAATTAGTAATTGTTACTTACCTTGAACACACAAGACTGAAGGCAGTGCAAAAGTACGTTGAGTCTTGTCTGGAATAGGATCTTGGAATCATTTTATTCACCGGGAACATAAATTGTTTATTTGAATGAAATGTGCATTTACTTGTTTTAAAGCTTGTTTAATATTAAGTATTTGCATGTCAAACATGAACTTTTATTTGTTATTTCTTTTTTGTAGAAAGCATGTCTAGCGATAATTTGAAATTCACCCTGCGCTCAATTGTTGAGAAGAACAAGCTCAATGGAGCAAACTTTCTTGATTGGGAACGGAATATGAGAATAGTTCTCAGGTCCGAAGGACGTGAGAACGTGCTAGCAACCCCGATTCCTGTTCTGACTGATACCTCATCTGATGAGGACAAAGCAGAAGAGAAGAAAATAAGAGATGAGTCTGTGCGTGTCACATGCCTTATGCTAGCTGCTATGGAACCTTCTCTTCAAAAGAGGTTTGAAAATCAGGATGCTCATTCCATTATAACCAACCTGAAAATGCTGTTTCAGGAACAGGCAAGGATTGAAAGATATGAAACTCACAAGGCTATACTGGATAGCAAACTTGTGAAGGGAAAACCAGTTGGCCCACATGTGTTTGACATGATCGGTCTGTTTGAACGTATGGAGTCATTGGGTGCTAAATATGACCAAGAGTTGGCCACTGATATCGTCCTACACTCCTTACATGATAGTTTTGCTCAATTCAGGATGAACTACCATATGCATGGTATAAAGAAAACCCTGAATGAGCTCCATGGTATGCTTAAAGCAGCTGAACAAAACACTCCCGTTGACAACAAGAAAGATGTTCTTGTGGTCAACAATGTGCAAGGGTTCAAGAAGGCAGGCAAGAAGAAGAATCATATCCAAGGGAAAGGCAAGCAAGTTGCTAAACCCAAGAGAGGTGAAAAGCCAAAGGTGGCCAGTGACCATGATTGCTTCTATTGCAAGGCCAAAGGACACTGGAAGAGGAATTGTCCCAAGTACTTGGAGGACAAGAAGAATGGAACTATGAGTTCAGGTATTAATGTTATTGAAATTTTAACAATCAATGCTACTACTTGGGTATTAGATACCGGATGTGGTTCTCACATTATTTCGAATGTGCAGGGACTAAGAAGTAGGAGGCAGTTGGAGAAAGGAGAAATAGACCTACGCGTTGGAAATGGAGCAAGGGTTGTTGCGCTTACCGTAGGAGATTTTAGTTTATTTTTACCTTCTGGTTTAGTTTTGGAACTAAGTAATTGTTATTTTGTTTCTACTATTACTAAAAATCTTGTTTCAGTTTCAAGTTTACATTCTGAAGGATTTGAGTTTGATATTAAGAATGGAAGTATGTCTGTTTTTAAGAATGGAATCTTCTATGCTTGTGCTCCAATGGTTAATGGACTTTTTGTATTAGATCTCAAATCAGAATCGTATAATATTAATACTAAAAGGCAAAAATCAAATTGTTTGAGTGAGTCCTATCTATGGCATTGTCGTTTAGGTCATATTAGCTTGAATCGCATGAAGAAGCTCCATAATGATGGAATTCTAAAAGATATGGATTGTGAATCTATTGATTTATGTGAATCATGCTTGATGGGCAAGATGACAAGGTCACCTTTCAAAGAAACAAATGAAAGGGCTAATGAACTTTTGGCCATAATACATACTGATGTATGTGGGCCAATGAGTACAGAAGCTAGAGGTGGCTATAGATATTTCATTACATTTACTGATGACATGAGCAGATATGGGTATATTTATCTTATGTCACATAAATCTGAAGCCTTTGAAAAGTTCAAGGAATTCCAAAATGAAGTAGCGACTCAAACTGGCAAAAGGATAAAAGCACTTCGATCCGATCGTGGTGGTGAATACTTAAGCCATGAATTTGATCATCATTTGAAAAATTGTGGGATTGTAACACAATTGTCTACTCCAGGGACACCACAATTGAATGGTGTGTCTGAAAGAAGAAACAGGACCTTGTTGGACATGGTTCGATCTATGATGAATTTTGTTGACCTTCCAGTATCCTTTTGGGGATATGCACTCACGACTGCTGTATTTACACTAAACAGGATTCCGTCAAGGACTGTAGACAAGACCCCATATGAGATATGGACTGGAAAAGTTCCAAAGTTGTCTTTTCTGAAAATATGGGGGGTGAAGCTTATGTAAAGCGTTTACAAACTGATAAGCTTGCACCTAAATCAGACAAATGCTATTTTATAGGATATCCTAAAGGTAGTTTTGGATATTATTTCTACAATCCCGCTGCACAAAAGGTGTTTGTTGCAAGGGATAGTGTCTTTTTGGAAAGAGAGTTTATTTCCAAAAAGTCAAGTGGGAGAAATATTCATCTTGAACCGGTTCTTGATGAAAAGCAACAAACACAACAACATGATGACATAGTTGATGTCGAGGATGAGATGGATTTGTTTGAATGCCAAGGATCTGATGTTATCCAAGAACCTGAACAAATTGCTCAAGAAGCAGATCCACAAATAGTTGTGGAAAATGTTGAAATCCCAGTTGTTGAACTCCTACGTAGATCAAACAGGCAAAGGTTTCAGCCAAGACGATATGATGATTTCATCTCGACCGAAAGCCTTGATGTTCTAATGTTAGAACATGGTGAGCCTGCTACCTATAAACAAACAACGACGGGTCCAGACTCCAAGAAATGGCTTCAGGCCATGAAATCTGAAATGGATTCCATGTTTGAAAATCAAGTCTGGGACTTGACAGATTTGCCATATGGGGTAAAACCCATTGGATGCAAATGGGTTTTCAAACTTAAGACTGACAAAAATGGAAATGTATCTGTATACAAAACAAGATTAGTTGCTAAAGGTTTTAAACAGATTCATGGTATTGACTATGATGAAACTTTTTCACCAGTTGTCATGATTAGATCCATAAGGATAATCCTAGCTATTGCCGCTTATTATGATTATGAGATTTGGCAAATGGATGTTAAAACCGCTTTTCTAAATGGTATTTTGGAAGAGGATTTGTATATGACACAACCAGAGGGTTTTGAGGATCCAGATTATGCTGGGAAGGTGTGTAAGCTTAAGAGATCTATCTATGGGCTTAAGCAAGCATCTAGGAGTTGGAATCTTCGTTTTGATGAAAAGATCAAAGAGTTTGATTTCATCAGGTGTGAAGAGGATCCTTGTGTATACAAGAAGTTTAGTGGGAGTAAGGTGGCTCTCTTAGTCTTGTATGTGGATGACATACTACTTATTGGGAATGACATTCCGATGCTAGAGTTCGTTAAGGGATGACTGAAGAAATGTTTCTCAATGAAAGACTTGGGAGAGGCAGAGTACATACTTGGAATAAAAATCTATAGGGATAGATCTAAGAGATTGCTTGGATTATGTCAAGGAACTTATATAGATAAGGTTCTTGACAGATTCAATATGCAGAATTCCAAGAAGGGTTTTTTGCCCATACAACATGGCATAAATCTAAGCAAGAAGCAATGTCCTAGAACACCTGCTGAGCTTGATAAAATGAGTAAGATTCCTTATGCTTCTGCTATAGGATCTATCATGTATGCCATGGTATGTACACGTCCTGATGTTGCATTTGCTTTGAGCATGTGTAGCAGATATCAATCAAATCCAGGAGAGGCACAGTGGTGTGCAGCTAAGAACATCCTAAAGTACTTGAGAAGAACCAAGGATGATTTCTTAGTATGGGGGTGATGACAATTTAGTCGTTAAAGGATATACTGATGCTAGCTTCCAGACTGACCGAGATGGCTTTGAGTCTCAATTGGGATATGTCTTCATCCTTAATGGAGGAGCTGTGAGCTGGAAGAGCTCCAAGCAAGATACAATAGCTGATTCTACGACTGAGGCTGAGTATATCGCTGCTAGTGAAGCTGCGAAAGAGGCTGTTTGGATAAGGAAGTTTCTAGACGAGTTTGGCATTGTTCCTAGTATTTCTGAGCCTATTGACATCTATTGTGATAACAATGGTGTCATAGCCCAAGCCAAGGAACCAAGTTCAAACTCCAAATCTAGACATGTTATGAGGAAGTATCATCTTATTCGACACATAGTTGTTGGAGGTAACATCAAGATGTGTAAGGTGCATACAGATGACAATATTGCAGATCCTTTGACTAAGCCTATGCCTAGGGCTAATCATGATAGTCACACTAGGGCTAAGGGTCTCAAACACATTGGTGAATGGTTGTGAGATTGCTTTGAATTACATTATTTCTGCTTAGAGTGTTGGACTCTTGTTTATGTTTGACTTTATGATAATATATATGATATTTCATTCTTATTTATACATTATATTAATTAATATTGAATAATATGTCCGAATAATTCATAGTTCGTAAATGGGCTCACCTTAAGTGTTTTGGTGAATGAAATCCCATTAAGTGTACTACAGTTATGAATTATTGCACGTCCATAGTTTGAGTCATCAAATAGGACATGGATGATTTCATTTATAGCTATATTGTCCAGTCAATTACATAAATATGTATGGATGATACATATCGGATAGACCAACCTTAAGACTCTCCAAAAGGGATTGTAGAATTTATAAGGTGAACCATGTTTGGTGGATTCCTTAAACATGAGTATGTTATGTTTTCTAGTTGATGATTGGTATGTCTTTGATATTGTTAAACGCTCTCCGTAAAAGGGGGTTATAAAAACAATTATTGGGATTGCCAAAAGTTGAGTGGGAGCCATAGTCATACAAGATTGGAAAAGTCCTCCTTATTTATGCATACGTTGATGCATGAAAAGGAATGGTGTCTAGGCCACTTGAAGAGCTAGAACTAGAAAATGCATGGCCATGCTCGAATGGATTAATTGTAATCATTCGTTATTTGATAGTTCGAACTCAGGTATTCAAGAAACATATTTGATGAGAGATATGAATGTCACCATATCATCAAGTAAGACATTAAGAGACAAAGGTATCTTAAAATTGCACACTTGTTTTCAAGGACAAGTGGGAGATTGAAGGAATTGTGTCCTTTAATAAAAGTTGCAATTACCGAACATGGAATAGGACGATTGATAGAGAGATTCAATCCGTTTATTTTAAAAGTCGTAGTGTTTTGCTAGAAACCAACTACGATTAATGGATTAAATAGTTTAATCCATAGCTATTATAAACGGGTCATATGAGGTCACACACATTGAGTTGACGGGCTGGATCAGCGGGCTGAAAGTCTTTGTCAGACATAGGGTTTTAGTCCAATAAGAAAAGAGTTAATTATCAATAAATATATTAGATATTATTGAGAATTAAAAGGATATATTTATTTGGGGAAATAAATATATAAGGCCTTTAAAGGGAAGAAGAGATCTAGGGTTTCATAAGTTTTACGTAAGAAAAAGAGGCTCTCTTCTTCCAACTTTTCTAGTCTTTGGCACTTCGATCTAGCAATTGAAAGCGAAGGAGATCCCGATCCCGTACTCGTGTGGACTGATTAGAGAAGTCACAATTGAGGCTTTTTGTCTCGAAGGAAGAACCCTAATCACACATCAAGAGGTATTCTACTAACCCTAATTTTGTCTCTAATCAAGAATGCTTTAGATCCATGTTTAGGTGCAAGAAATTGTTTCTGAAATTCCGCTTATACGCATCTAAAAACCCTTCACCAAAGAGTGGCGGCGGCGGTGGAGTTAACGTAGTAGTTGCTCCACTTGTAAGCCACGCAAACCACGCCGTGAACGACGTCGAGGAAATCGATTTGAGGTGGAGTTTGCGATGAGGAGTCGGATCGCTCTGCTCGGAGGACGAAGCGCGGCGGTTCGCTGGCGGCGAAGTTGAGTTGGACGGCGGTAAAGAGAGGAGAAGAGATTAGTGATTTGCATGACTTGGAAACGGAGGTGAGGCGAATTAGGGTTTTTACGGGCAATCTTTTGAAGATTTCTTGGAATAGATCATCGGGGATATTAGGTTTGCAAGTTGGGATTTTTGAAGGGAGGTAATGATCGGACGCCATGGAGGTGAACCGAGTTTAGGGTTTTTACGCCATGGAGAAGAACGAGATTCTTGAGCGATATTTTCTAATTTAGAAAAGATATAATAAAAATATATAACTAATTTTAGTAAAATAAATTAATCTACAATATATTTCCAAACTTAGACTTTATCATATTCCATTGGACATAATGAAATTAGAAACATGGTGACCACGATAAATTTAATTTACTAGTTTTACCCGTCGTACGTACCATGTACGACTACGATTCGATATTTTATAGACATTATGAATAAGATATTAATAAATAAATAAAATATAATATAAATTTTAATATAAGTAATTTGTTACTCATAATTTTTTAATCAAATATTATATTTTTTATATTTTATTACTTTTCATGTACCTAAATTTAGAGATTATCAAACATTTCAATATATCTAGTAAATATTTTATTATCTATTTTTATTAATTTTAATAATTATAAATATTTATCTATAAAAATCACTATATATATCTAAAAGTAAATTCATCAAAAGATATATGCTAAAAGATTTATATTTATTTTAAAATATTTCATCTTTAATTTTAAATACTTGTATAAGGAAGTTTTCAAAAGATATTGTTATACTAAATAGATATTTGTTTGATGTTAAAGATAGATTTAAAAAGTTAAAGAAAAATTTAATAAAAAAAATTAAAATATTAGAAATAAAAATTAATTTTGTAAATATGGGGTGGGGCCAGAATCGTTCTGGTGGTTCGAAAAGGAACAACTTTAATATATAGTTATAGATACTAGTTTTACCCGTCGTACCATGTACGATTACGATTCGATATTTTATTACTTTTTATGTACGTAAATTTAAAGTTTATCAAAGATTTCAATATCTATTATATTGTTATTAATTTTAAAATTTTTAACTATTTATTCATTAAATAAATTCATCAAAAGATATATGAGAAAATATTTATATTTATTTTTAAATATTAAAATATTTTATCTTTAATTTTAAATATTTGTATAAGGAAGCTTTCAAAAAATATTATTATACTAAATAGATATTTTTTTGATGTAGAAATAAATTTAAATAATTAAAAAGAATTTAATAAAAAGAAGTTATAATAATAGAAATAAAAATTAATTTTTTAAATATAAGATGGGGCTAGAATCGTTCGGTGACTCGAAAAGATACAACTTTAATATATAGTATAGATATTACCTATTTTTTATTTTTAAACATTATAAGTATTTATCATTAATTTTTTTATTATAAAAGAAAAAATTATATCTATAAATAATTTCATGAAAAGACATCATGCTAAAAGGTAAAAGATATTTATACTTATTTGAAAATATTTTAAATTTGTTATCTTTAATTTTAAATATTTGTATAAGGAAGTTTTCAAAAGATATTGTTATACTAAATAAATATTTGTTTGATATTAAAGATAGATTTAAATAGTTAAAGAAGAATATAATAGAGTAAATTTAAAATATTAGAAATAAAAATTAATTTTATAAATATGAGGTGGGGCCAGAATCGTTTTGGTGGCTCGAAAAGGGACCGCTTTAATATATAGTTATAGATGTTTTAATATTGGTTTCAAATTTCTTCAACTTTATCCATTATGGAGTGGTATTTAGATATTTTATTCTTACTAGCAATGGGCCGCGCAACGCGCGGCGATTATAAGACAACCTTACAGATTAAAGCAAAGAGAGGGAACGTGACACTAAATGAAAACTAACATTGTGCATAAGGAAAAAAAGAGCTTAGAAATCAGATTTTGATAATTTGGTATATATGAGAATCAACATCTTCTTCATGGATGCTGCTACATGGAGAAAGGAAAATAAAGCAGTGCTTTTATGCACAATAGGTTGAAACCAATAAGAATTCTCTACTTTCATGCACACTAATTATAGACATTACGAAAATAATAAATCTAGTTAGCTAAAAAGCTGTATTCAAAAACGAATAAAGCAATATGAAACAAAAGTTGATCAACATACACATGTGAAACCAGCACTTGCAAAGAGTCACTTTCACTCCTTTTCTACATCCAGGCACCACCTTATAGTTAAGATCCATCCCATCTTTTAAAACCGAATTAGCTCCATTAGATCAGTCACACATGCAACTTCACCATATCCCCACGAGGAAAGTCATCCAGAGACATTCGAGGAACTTAAAATCAGCATTCTACTTTCCATATAGCACACAACAATTTCAGGAAAAAACAGTGAAAGAAAATATAAATAGTTAGCTTTATTCCTAAAATATCTCTTTTAAAGTGATTCTGTAAAACAATAGTCACTAAGATTCATGATAGCGTTTCAAATTGGATTGAATTTAAAAGATTAGTCAAGCAAAGAAAGAACTAAGTTTAATACTGATGCCAAATGTCAACAACATATTAGTCAAATCTTACCATGTCTTCATTAGATTTATCTCCTTTAAGAAGACGTGGATTATCCAACACATGGCTACTCTTGATCTTTTGCCTCACAGCAGCCAATTCTTTTTCTTCTTGCTCAGCTTCTTCTCCAAATGAAAGCAAAATCAACTTCCTGCAAGAGGAAGAACACATGCATTTATTGACCACCACATCAGCTTCTCAAAAGTGGAATCTAAGCACTGCATATTTGAACCATAGCAATCAAGATCCTATTAGATTCTAAAAATTCACCTTATGTGCAAGATTGACATACATATGTAGTAAAGACTGTAATAAAGAATTAAAACCCAGCTGAATGAATATTCATATGAAGAGGCTCTTGCTGTCCTGCAGCAATAGCTATCAAGTTCCGCTTCCAACTTCTTAATAATAGTTTCAACCATCTTTTCCCTTTGAATGAGCGCGCGAAAGTATATTCCAAGCACTGGAGATGCTGAAAATTATCATCAAGAAAACAACCAAGAATGAAAAAACAGATTAATCACAGCATGTAATTAAATCTATTCATTGTGTGAAATGATACAAACAATGTTGATATTTTTCAGTGAGTATTGATTTATTAAAAATTGTTGTAGTAATTTAAGGACAATTTGAATTACTGTTAGAAACTTAGAATGTAAAAAAGACAAGTTTTATTACTGCTGTTTGAGATGATGCCCATGACATGCTCGGAATATCACTGGAGATCACAGAAAATTCAGGAGGTGTACCGCTATCCATTGATATTCGACTTAGTATGTCAAACAGATAATCAAATGACATATCTGAGCTCGTAGAAAGCCTATTTTAAGAATTTGGTTAGATGGAACGAGTCATAATAAGAAGACGTACGATCAACACTTGGCCTCCCTGAACTCACAACAGTTGGCCTCCCAGAACTCACAAAACATAAGTCTGAATCCACTGAGAGCTCTCCATAAGATCTCATACAGGGGCGTTGAGTAAAGGGTCACCTGTTTGGAAATTAAGTTTTCAAATAATGAAAATATGAAGGTTTTACATATGAAACTTGTGAAATTGTGATCCAAAACTTGATAAATGAAGCAAAAATATTCATAACTCAGTACATTAGAAATGCCGAAATAAATTTTGCTTCATGAGAATATGCAAACTATATTGTATTTAAAATGCAAAACAAATTAGAAATTATCTAAAATCTGGATCATCATGTGGTCTTTGTCATCCAGCATAAGAATGTCTATCACATCCTAATACAAAAAAAAAAACAATTAAATGATAAATTAATGCGCTGCACTGAATTGATCACAAAACAAAACCAAATAAATGGAGACATTATTTACCAATTCAAAACTTTCTGTTGTCACTTTCCATTCACCATCTCCTTTAGTTAAACCAGGATACAGGGATGAACTTTGATTCTGAACAGGTTATACACCTGTACTGACAGCATCTTCAGGTTGCAAAGGATCCGGTAATACCCGTGAAGCTGCAGAAACAAATTGCACATTATCACCAGAAATTTTAACTACGTCAAATGCTCTTTCATGTGTTGACTGCAGCACATCATCTCTCGAGATTGATTCATCAAAGACCAATCTCACCTTCCCATCACTATTCAATTCATTATTCATGAAAGACATGTCCTTAACACCATTATTCTCTCTTCATCAACTCCTTGGCACTATTAATTTTTAATTTAGCTTTGTTCATTGCTTCTTTTATAGCTTATGCTGAGGCGATGGAAGAGGAACCTGCATCTGCATTCTACATAAAAAAAAATCAAAGATACCACCTCCAAATATAGTTTCCGTAGTATTGCTTTTAGTAGGCGGTGATCCAGATGCATGATTTTTCTTCCTGTCGACACCAGTAGGTGGTAATTCAGTTGCTGGTGATAAATGAGACAGTTATGCCCTAAGACTGGTGGTAATTCAGTTGATCTTTTTAACTACTCCATCAGCATCTAATTCCATAAGAGATGAAGAGAACGGTAAAAGCATAAAGTGATCCTTACATATATAGGTTGAACATCAAGCACCTTATTTTTGTATCAGAATGCACAAAATTTTCAAGAAATGGAAATAAATATCTAAGACTCTAAGGAAAGCAAGAACTATAGTTTTTTTGTTGTTTTCCCCCCACCAAGCATGGAATCTAAGCATATCTTTCTCTTGAGGGTACTCGTTTTCATCAATCACCTTTAATTTTGATATTCCTTTTTAAACTCCAACTAAGAATGGGAGAATTTTATCCATAACAAGCAAAGTAATTAAGTAAATAAGTGAAACTCATCATCAACTAAGAATTCAAAGAACCATATTTCAAAATGATTGCACTCTTCATAAATCACTAACAAAGACATAAACATTGAGCTTCCCAGGACAAGAAACCATTTCAATGAAGTCAGAATTTCTTCGGGTATACAGTATACTGATCGAATCATCACTTTACCTTGCTGCTCATGTAAAGCAAGTCCTCTCGTCGATCATTCTTCCATGAAACAACCTGCCCTCCATTAAGAAGCACCTGAAAGCAGTTTAAGTGGAATTAGCCTCCCATTATAGATTGCATATGATTTCAGCCCAAAAAATAAAAAAAGATTGCATATGATTTTGAACTAATCAGTCCACTAACTAATTGGTAAAGAGAAATTTTATGGACTTCTATGCTTATCAACAGAAGACATGTTCTTTATGCAATTCCACGCACCTTAAATTAACTACCCAAATGATAGAAAGCATGACATCAAAGAGACCATTTACTTTGTATAGGAGAACTAATTTCTTTAAGACATTTCATCAAACACCTCCTATGCATCGCCAAACCTTGAATTCATCCCTCAAATAAAGATAATTATCCAACTCATTTAATTCAACCGTTTCATCAAACAACTCCAATACCTCATATTAGATTAGGTCGATCTAGGATATTTATCAATTGAGATATAAGAACTACGGTTGACGTAAAGACATTAGGAAAAGAAATTCAATTGAGAACAACAAATTCAAACCGATATTGGAGACGAATTTTTAGACTCGCGAGGCAGAGAAGATGTGCCGGCGGCGAAGAGAATTCGAATTCTTTCTCCCGAGATCGTCGTTTTGTCCTGATTCGCTCTGTGGTTATGGTTCCTCCCTAGGGTTGACAGGGAAACAAAATTCAATTGGGAGGCAGAAGTTCAAACCGTTCAGTTTTGCAGACGAATTTGTGGACTTTGACGAGGCAGAGAAGTTAGCCAGCGGTGAAGAATTCGATTTGTTTCTCCCGATTCCGTCGCTCCGTCATGATTCTCTCCAGTTCTGGTTCTTCTCTAGGATTGTTTATTAGTTGAACGCGCAGTACGAAGGAGGAGGTGGAGAGATAAGAGCAACGGGAGATCGGGACCGCACGATAGTTTAGCAAATTTGTTACGGGAAATTAACGGCCCAAATATATAGTTACGCGTGCTTTTATATTAGAATAGAAATAGAAATAGAAATAGAAATAGATATAGATATGTGTTGAAGAGGCTAGAAACGAAGAGTACAAGCAGCCAAATATCTAACGAGATTATGGATTCGGTTCCGGTGGTACTGTGGAATCAATCGAAAAAAATCGACGGTTTCGAAATCGAATCAGAATCTGTTGATTCCAGTCCCCGTTCCACTGGTTCCAGAATCCCCGATTCCACTCCTTCGCGATTTTGGAACTGCAGTCGTGTTATTTTTTAAAGGGATGAATCGAAACGGAACCGAAAACCGAACAGTGGAATCGGGGTTAGCCGGTTCCGGTTTGGAACCGGTCACATGACTAAATTTAGGGGCCTAAACTGAAAATGAAATACAAGACCTATATACACTTCTGATTACCTAGCAATACCTTAAAACATTTTTTTTAATAAGGAAAGGTTTCAGTTAAATAACCAAAATCAACTCAAACGATCCATCACTTTATAGGTTGGTGATCGATCTATCAACTATTCTAACTACATGAAGTCATTAGTTTGATTCAATGATCATCCTAATTTTTCACTATTCACCCTAAAATATTTTTCATATAATTCAAACTCTAAATAGTAAATACAGTCCTACACATTTTATAACAAGGAAAGCTTTCGAGAAAAATGAAGTAAAGTTGTATAAGCTACCGGTGCAAAATCAAATTAATTAATTGCATTTGTGGAGGGATAACGGGAATAATTAAGAACGGCCTTCCAGCTTTTCATATTGTAAAGTCTTAATTGTATTAACGTCTCCCCTTTCCGATTGTATTATGTTTGTCACATTTTCCTACAATCATAATAAGTTCATAACTAATTTGGGTTGAGTAATTAGCCATCTTTCAAGTTTCAAGTCCACAACGAAGCAGTCTCAAGTTCATTTCTCAGCTAGCTAGAATAATCATGCATGGGACATCAACGAAATCTATACAAATTTTGCACAGAATACAAGCAACTCAAATTGCAAGTACTAGCTAGTCTTGCCAAATGTGCAACATTAACAAATCAAAGTACTATATCATTGATTCATCAAAGTGTATATGTTTATAACCAGCTGAAATCAAATCATAACCTGCTCTTCTTGTATCTCAGCAGATGAACCGGTTTCTGAAGCACCAAAATTCATATCCACTTCCCCACCGGATTCAGATATCATTGTCACCTTCTGCAGTTGATCCATCTCATTGCCATTTGAGCTTGTCGAATCAAGAGAACGGTCCTTCAACACCGTTGATTTTGGCTGGCGAATAGCCGTCGCTGCTTCTGGCATGACAACTGGGGGCGGTTGGGGAGGGACCCACTTTCGCTGAGGTGGCTGTTCAATGGACGCCTCTCCATTTGATCCTGCCCTCAAATGCCCGTCTTCATTTTCAATCTCCGTGATTCTTATGCTCTTCTGCTGCCATGTGGGTGGTGACGGTTCACTGTTAAACTGATAAGCAACACCTAAATCTTGCACCGTGGAGCTTGCAGGTTTTGCAGTTTCCCAAGGCTATTCACAGAGAATATATGTTTCTAAGTTTTCCGGGCTGTTATATGCGATTAAAATACAATTAATTTTAACTCACAGACCTTGGGTCTTGGAGCCAAGACTGGATTTGAGATTCGTTGATTAGGATCTGGAGGAGCATCATTGATGTCCTGGAAATGCAATCAAAATGGAAACGGATAAAATGAATAATTATTCACCAATAACTAAAGGCAGGTTTCCAATCAAGCAAAATTACTCTGATATTAGGTGGTCTCTCCCCTCTTTGGATCATGGCCATGATCTGCAACAAAAGAATTGTAATCAGCATGGGTTGGGTTCTGAATAAGATCAATCTAGGAGATAATAGAAAGAGTATAGACCTCCATATAAGAACTTGGATAAGGTGGTTCAGAAGTTACAGGTGGAGATGAAGACCTTGCTGCATAAGGAATTTTAGACAGTTGAACATGAGCACTTAAATTGAACATTTTAAGCAAAGGGAAACCGACAATTTGTTCGCAAACCACCTGAGCGTGAGTCAAAATCTGCCCCACCATTATCTGTTGGTTTCTGCACACGATAATTCAATGACATAACACAATTAAAAGGGTACTTAAATGTTAGTTTTTTCTTATTTGGCATGGGCACTTATCAAGTAAAGAGGAGATTAAAATGAAACTCTCTTAAGTAGTTCTGGAGTAGCATGTTATGCTAATAATACTGACCCTGGAATGAGCTATGGTTCCATTAAGATAATCTTCTTCAACATGGTGGGTTCTCCCTGATTTATAATTTTGCCCTAAACATTGAAAAGCCAAAGGATGGCTAGCATCAAGAGAAGCACAGTTTCCAGATAATCAATGAACATAACATTTACTAACATAGTAACATTTAAAGAAAATAGTAAGGGAGAATGCCATTGCATATTGTTTGGCCAGCTTCTCATTTACCTTCTAGTTTCCAGAGAGTAGTTTTCATTGACTTAATCTCTTGCAGTTGGGCATCCATCAGATTCATGAATTGCTCAAGATGTTTCGTCTCTAGGAAAGTCAAAAGGCAAATTATGAGACACTAGAGAATATTTGGATGAAACTTCTGACTTGCCTTTTGATAATATTTCGTGAAACAGAAAAAGAGTGAGTAAAAGTCACCTTCACTTTTCATGATGACCAACTCCTGACTTGCCTTAGCTGCATCAGCAGCTGCAGCTGCAGCAGCTTTTGCGGCAGATGTAGCTTCTTCATTTAAGCTTGGTGCATTTCTCGTAAGGTCTTCTTGATCCTCATCAGATGCGACTCCACGAATCCAAGACCTCAGCCTAGGAACAATACTTCTCTGTGGAAGACAGATCTGAGCTGTAAGTTAAACAATTGCAGGACAGGGTAATCAAAAAAATAGGTAACTCAGATGCAAGTGGAGAACGAACAAACCAGTGAAGTCTAGTTATATAATTTCATATTTTACCTTGAAGACAATAACTGTTCCAGCACCTGAAACTGCAAGGAATCCTATTGCAAGAAGCGCATGGGACCAACCAAAACGCTTAGGCAAAATTGATGAAGCCACTGAGGGAGAAGCTACTGCAGGCTGGATGGCCTGTGTTGAGCTTTGTTGTTGAGTGTTTGGCAAAGGCGCCATCTGCCCTTCTATTACAAACAATACAGAAAAAATTTAACAAACTTATAACTTAAAAAAAATTCTACACAAAACCGCTCCAAGATAACTAGCCTGATCCGATTGATGTGAAATGATGATTACCTTGACTTGATGTGGATGTCTGTGCACCGGGTGATGAATCCTGCGATAAAATGAACGTCAAAGAATAAATTTAAATGAAACAAGAATATCTACAATAATTTCTTGTGCATTGATTTGGCGCAACCTCAGCATCATAATGAATTTCGATGGTAAGAAATGTTCAATTCTTACAGGCACACGACGGAAGGCTTCATCGATCTCCTCTGTAGTAAGTCCCTTCCTCTCAAGAAAATTTCTCCTATGTACAACCGGTGATCCCTTAACTCTTGGATGAGATAGGAACTTAACAGCATTCTGCACTTGGTCCTCTCGTATGGGGGCAGAATTTACAAACACAGATTTTGGAGAAACTTCCTTAAGGGGCTCAACTGTTCCTTGCCCTTCACTAGTAGGAGATTTGGGGAGCTCTGAAGCTGCTGCTAAAGAGGCACAAAATCAATAAATAACAGCACTTGACAAATTCCTAATGCAAAAGCTCATCATAGCGTGTGCAGACTTTCATTCCTACTACTATCCTAAAAACAATTAAAAGGAAGCTAATCATTCAACCAATTAACCCTAAGAATTTGAAATTTAGCCATAGCTACACGCAGTTGCGCTAATCTCGCAAATCAGAATAAGAAACCGAATTTCGCACTCTATAATTAGCTGATAATTCAAATTGAGAGCTGAAGGGGGAGAGAAAGAGCACCTTGTGCGGGAGGCTTGACGTCCCCGGAACTGGGAGGAGGCTCCGACGCCATTGTTCAACCTGCAAAATTGAATTAAACAGCGCGCGGAGAATCACAAAAGATTGAAAAGGAGAAATCAGAAAGAGAAACTAATCAATCGGAAGCATACGAAATCGCACCAATTGAGATGTATGTATCCGGAGAAGATTTCAGTGGAGAGGGTAAGGAAACATCTCCGGAATGTGAAAGAAAACGCCAAACGCCAGTAAGAGGATGATGCAGGTGCTGAAAGACTGAAAACCGAGTTCCTCAACGATCGTAATCGGGTCGGGTTCGTTGACTGATCCAGGATCACCGGCGGGTTAACCCGTGACCAACTTTATCTTTGTTAATTGTTATGCACGTGTTGTTGAGCGAGTGCTGGGCTTGTGCGCACGTGTGTCAAATAAAATACATGTCTGGCGGAGGCTAGTATTGGGCCGATTAGGCCCAACAGATCAAAACTTGGGCCTTGTGGATGGTCCAATAAGCACATCAATGTTCGAGGCCAGCGTATTGCATTCGTATCGCAAACTCGAAGTTTTTGAATGGTTCGAGATTTGCATGTATCCTTGAATATGTGTGAAATTTAAAGAATTTTCACATTAAGGATGTCTCTTTCAAAATAATTTTTTCTAAGTTGGATTTTTTTTTTTTTGCAGTAATACTCCTCCTCCGAAGGACTATTTCCATTGAATCACGGATAATATATTCACCACAAGTAGTTGTCTTGCTCAATGTTTTCGAGCCATCAAAACCGATTGTCATCGAGTCTTGTTGTTTTAGAAATACTAAGAACCCGTGTTTAACTGATCTGGATTGTTTCAAGCCATCGTAATTTAACTCATCTTTTTCGTTTTTTCTCACTCTCCTTTGCTTTTTTTTCATTTTCTTTGCCTTAGGCCTGTTAGACACACCCTCTTGACTTTCACCCGGAACAAGGTTAAGTACATCTCTCAACCCCTAGATTCCACCTGTATTGGGATCCATCTAGATAGATGGAGAAAGAACAATTGAGAAGCACGAAGATGATATTGGTATTCTAGAATTGACTTAAAAGAGCCAAAAAACACCTAGGATTCTTAGGTCTTTTTATAACTTTTGTAACTACTTATTTAAATGAATTACCCCCTTTTCATTAAAAAAAAAGTGTCTATTAACAATTTGTTGTTTCAAAAGTAGCGAGAACCTACGTATTAGTGTATATTACTGTGATCCATGTCTGAATTGCTCTAGATTGTTTGGTTTGTGATAAATTACACAAACTCACCCATAATGTAGGCCATGTTAGTTGTTACACGAAATAGCATATTATCAAACGAAATTGTCATTTCTTAGATCGAAAATCACCACATAAATAAACCCAATTTAAGTTACGTAAAATATAATAAAATATAAAGTATACCAACTACCCTTATATACTATATAGTCACATAAACACCTAACACAACTTAAAACCCTTTTTTAAATTTAAAAAAAAAAAACAGCAACAACAAAGTGAGATAACGAGATGTGACGAAGTCACGAGACAGTCCGTCCATCCCCAGTAGTAAGTGGAGACTGAAGAACAAACAGCTTTATTTGCATGATTACAATTATTCTCTACACAAATATATTCATTCTCAAAACAAAACAAAATAATACTACCCCTATAAAATAATTATTACCCGGTTGAATTCATTTCCATTTTCACTCCCCAGAGTCACTATAATTCGCCAGTTGAATTTAAGGTGAGATGAGTTGGCTATTTATATCATGGCTAGCTAGTCCCAACAAGGCAACAATTAATGAGTTTGAAAACATACTAACATAGGTAAAAATGATCGACATTGGATCCTTTTACTTCCTTAAAGCTTGCTTTCTACACCACTCTCTATTAGTTAGTTACCTAGTATTTATAATGGGCACGAAATGAATGTTGCAATCATCAAATGAAGCAACAAATGAAGCTAGTGCAAGACAAAGTTCATAAATCAACATCACAAAGAATGTGGTGGGGATCGATCTCGTGTTTCACGATGATGATGTGTCATGTTTTTTTCCCATTCGACTTGAATTAACATGTCACCCAAGTTAAAAAAAAAATTCTTTAAAATGAGTAAAAGTAGGTGAAAGATGTGATGCACGAGAGATGACAATTTATTATGGGAATGGGCCAGCATTACTTAAATCAATTTAAGGGCCCGTTTTGTTTAGTTTATTATGGGAATGGGCCAGTATTTGATTGGAGTATAATGTAAATCAATCTAATTTATTTTGGTGTCATCAATAAAAAAAAATTGTTTGGTCGAATGAAATTTTTTTATTTCGTCTATGTCAGGTTATGGGTGGGTGAAGCATTTTCACCATCCGACCCGCAAGTTAAAATGCCCCACCCGACCAACCCGTCACCCGTCAAATATTTCACCCGTCACCCCCTGATTATATGGTTGACTCGTTCACCCGTAGAACCGATGTACTTTATATATAAATAAATTGCCATACATAAACAAGTTATAAATATCCATATGGGGCTGCGGTTATAAATATCCACCCGTCAACCGTCAAATATTTCACCCGTCACCTAAACTAAAGTTATAATAAATTGTCACCCGCTGGTTATACGGGGCTCCGATGAATCCAGTTGAACGGGGTTGCAGTGGGTCGGTGGCGGTGACAGCTCCACTGAAGGTCGACGGTTGGGGCAACAATGGCGTCTCAAGAGGTATAGAATGAGGTTGCACTTGGTTGTTCGTAGTTGGTTGACGAGAAGTGTTGTGCAGCTACGTCGCTATTCAGGTCAGAGATGGAAGAATTTTTAAGAGGTCAAACACTAGGGATGGAAAGTGTAGAACAGACTAATAACCCTCACTAATAATGTTAGTGACTGAGGCAATCAATATTCAAGCAAATAGATAGGCTGGAAAATAAATGGGTCGACTTATTTATCAAAAGACCAAAAGTGATTTATATATGTGATTTTAAGGGCCCATATATTATAAATTATAGACCGAAACGAGTGAAACGGGTGGTTTGGGTGAAATGGGTGATGGGTCGGTTGAACGGTCGGTTAATTGGGTCGGGTTATTGGGTGGTAAAATCTCACCCTTACCCGACCCATAACCCATTTCATCCGTCACCCGAACCGCCCTTCACCCACTTTGATTGAGTTTTCACCCATTTATTTCAGGTGAATTATACGGGTGAATCGATCACCCATGGATAATTAACAACCCTAATTTCGTCTCACAACACCTCATTTTTTTATAAAAGAATGGGCTTGTGATTAAATATGATAAAATTATTCGAGGTGAGCTTCACAATGGTGATATTATTCACCCTTTTCTAAACACAAAAATATGTGATTTTGTGGATTGAGATGAAATATATTATGTGAGTCACCAATGTGAATCAATTCATTTTACGATTTCATCAATACTTCTCAAATCCCATTCAATAAGGAAGTTTAAATTTTGAACATAAATTTTAAAGGAGAAAATTCGTGTATTGTCAAACAAAGTAGATTTGTTCAATGCTACTATTTAGTAAGAATTTTTCTAATATGTGTCCATGACATACCTTAATATGCCCGAATTTATTATGTATGATTTTTGTTTATTGTTTTTATTTTTTGTAAAGACTTCACCCAGTTCCTACTAGAAAATAGTTTGATTTTTTTAAACTAAATTATTAATGTATACCCATGCCGAACCGATTTAGTAAATATATTTATGTCCAAATAATTGATTGGCAATTACACTACTTTTCGCCAAAGTAGTACAACTAACAACTAATATGATGTTATAAAAAAAACTAATATAATGAATTTATTATACTACCTTTATTCGAAAAAATATTGCCATTTTAATCACGGAGTTTGGTTCAAATAAAACAACTCCTTATCTTATAAAATAAGAAGTATATATAACCCTTAGATCTCCTTGATCCAAGGGCTGATATTCTCGGAAATTAGGAACGCGGTGACATTTTCGTAATTTTTCGAAAATTACAAAAGTGCGTCGTTATAGTGAAAAAGTGCATTACTAAACCCAAAAAGTGCATCACTAAACCCAAATATTTTGGGCAATTCAGTTCAATCGGAATTGAGTCAATTGCACGCCCATGATGATGCACTTTTTTGGAAACTTTGTCCAAAATATAGTTGAAAGATAGTTGAAATTTTGTCCCAAATATAAGTTATATCTCCCAACCTTATACAAGCTTTTGGAAACTTATTAAAAACTTTTTACCCTTATATTATAAATAGCCTTTTATTTAATTTATTGTAATGTCCTTTTCAATTACTATTATGACCTAGATCTACTTGAGTTCGCTAGATTGTTTGAAAAAATTTGAAAACACTTTGAAAGTAAATCGGAAAAGGAGACACAAGGTTTGTTGACGCAGTTCGAACAAAATCCTACTCTGCGGAGCCTCAAGAGGGGAGATTCACCCAATCCACTAGGCACCAAAAGCCATATGCAAAAACACAATTATAAGCAAGCACACACATACAAGTGGCAAAGGCCAAAAGCAAGAGAACCGGCCCAAGTTAAGTTCGATGGCATCTCAAGCCACTTGTATGTAAACAGAAGTATATTATAGTGCAATGCAACACACATATTACAAGCAATCCACTAGGCACCAAAGGCCGGTTCAAATCATGATCATGAAATGATCATGACTTGAACCGGCCCAAGTTGGTGTGGATGGTTCGATGGCATCTCAAGCACGAGCCATAACCCTTATTCTAACCTCTACCTACCAATATGTGTGTTGCATTGCACTATAATATACTTCTGTTTACAAATAAAAAACTTAGAATTAATAACATTACACTTACAATTTATACCTTTATTATTTACAAAATCAAGTTTAATAATTTTGTATATCGCACAACTACAAAATTTATCTACTAAAATTAGTTTCGAATTTTAGCCATAATTCAACTTCTAAATAAATTTCAACTCCAACCTGAGGTTAAATCAACTTCAACTCCAACTTCATATTATAACAACTTCATAATGATGGACGAACCCATAATACAAAGTATTATTAAAATCAAGCATCCTCACCTGATTTAACAAATTAAATAATATATTTGTGGACGAAAAATTTGACCCAAAAATCGAAATAATCTGAATTAAAATGACTATATAGATTTCTATGTCGGGCTAGCTAGGATCGGTTCGAAATCGAATCAATGAATAAAGTATTTTAAAAAAGCTCTATTCTTATTTGAAACAATAAAAGAGTTGATAAAATTGAACCTAATCTGACCTTTTTAGATTGCCATTTTATCTTAAGAGTATACGCACTAGGGTCATCAAAAATGCCCGATCCGTAAATTCGATCCGCCGATCCGGCCTATCCGATTCGAAAAAATCCGAATCCGAATGGATCATAATTTTTTTTATCCGTATCCGATCCGATCCGGGATTTTTTTCCGGATATCCGGACCGGATACGGATCGGGGTTTTCAAGCAACCGGATATCCGGTATATCCGGTACTATATATATATATTTTTTAAAATATACATTAATACTAAGTAGAATAGATGTTTAAATGACTATTTTGTAAAATTTCAACTCATCAAGTGTTCAATTCTCCTCAACCATGTAAACTTTCAATTAAAATTTAAACGAATCGACGGATATCCGGTTCCGATATCCGTCAATCAAGCGTATTAATTGGGCCTAAATCAAAAATAGTGGAAATATTTTTCAAAACGGATAGTTCGGATATCCGCTACCGGATATCCGCTCCAAACGGATATTTCATACCGGATATCCGGCAATTAACGGATCGGATACGGATCGAGGTTTTAAGGGAAAAAATTACCGGATATTCGGTATACCAGACCGGACCGGATCGAATCGAATATATCCGTTTGCTCACCCCTAATACGCACATAAGATAAATATTAGTTTAAAGGAGTAGGTACAAAATATATGATAAACTATCAAAACCAAACACAAAACACATGAACTTTTGTGATTCTTCGTGGATTTCATGAAGTAATCATTGTTTTTTTCATTTATCAGATTCTATTTCCTAACTTGAAAGTTTACGAGAATGTGACTTGCTAGTTTCTACCGATCACATACTTTTAATTTGAACCAAATGTGACTTGCTAGTTTCTACTTTCCAACTAAGTTTCTAAAATCTAGCTAATTCAATTCCCGTATTGAATCAAGAGTAGAGTTGCATAACAAATTCGTAAGGAGGCGAATCAAGAGCATTACATTCATGAAAATAAAATAAAATAATGATCGAGGATAGGAAGGGAAAGAAAATTCATTTAAAAATCTCAAACTATGAGAAGCCGTACACTACTAGATTATGTGAATGTGGTATCATGGAGATCGAACTAAGGGTCTGTTTGGATGTCCAATTTAGTTCAAATTAATACTACGCTACGTAGTACATTAAGTGGTGTAATTTAAACCCAGTACAAGTATAAAATATTAAAATTACATCGTGAAAAACAAATTATGATTACATAGCATGCCAACTTTTTTATTTACGGTGGGTTGTACTTGTAGTTAATCAGGATCAACCCTCAATAGTCAATACTTATTTCTTGTTGAATGTAGATTGAATTATACTGCAGTAATTCATCTCTCTCTATCTAAATGCTTCTTATTAATTGAATAATCATATAGTAATAATTATATTGCAAATTAACCGTATTTTTATAAGTTCACAGATTTATATCATATTTTTAATTTTTTTTTAATATTTATTGTTGAGTGGAAACAGAGAATAATGATTTTTTTTCAATATTAATTCTATATTTTTTTTTCAATTTTAAAGTTTTGTTTTTGCAATTTTACCGCTTGTTAAATTATCACCGCTTTTTTCGGACAATAAATTCAAATGAAGATTATTGGTCAAATAAACAAATTTCAATAATAACTATTATATTTCACTTTTAATTAATCGCCTAAAAACTCTAAAACAACACATAAAATTAATAAAAATTCAAGTAATAAAATATCACTTATCTCCTATTGGAGAGGAGGTATGAATTTACGATTTTCTTAAACCTACTACCCTATCATCATATATATTTTCTATATTACATTATACAAGGCTCTAATCGTATATGCAAACCTTAAAAGTCAAAAAAATATCAATAATATATAAACACTTCTTATAATATTTTCAATTCACAAATTATAAATATAAATTTTAACCAGTGTATCGCACGGGGGTTACCAACCTAGTTCATTATAAGAAATTGATGCGATTGGCCTGCGCAATATTAATTAAGGATACTTGCCCTATAAACCTAGCTAATTAATCGATCATGCGCTTCAATAATCAACTCTCACTATTATGCCCATTAAGAAGTATAGGTAAATAAAAATGACCGACAAAATATGTACCTCAGACTCTCATTGAAGCATTTAATATTGTATACTTTCTCCGTTTAGTTATATTTATTCTTATATTTATCCGTTTAATTATATTTAGACATGTTTAATTCTTATTAAATTACCCCTAATAGATTTATAGAGTTTAGTTCAAATAAAACAACTCCTTATCCTATAAATTAATCTAAGAGTTGATATTCTCGAAAATTATAGATGTGGTGACATTTTCGTAATTTTTCGGAAATTACAAAAAGTGCATCATTATGGTGAAAAAGTGCATTACTAAACCCAAAAAGTTCATTACTAAACCCAAAATTTTGGGCGATTGAGTTCAATTGGAATCGAGTCAATTGGACACCCATGAAAATGCACTTTTTTGGTTTAGTATTTAGTAATGCACTTTTCGGTATTTCGCAATGCACTTTTCCACCAAAACGATGCACTTTTACAATGAATCGAACATGGAGTGTGCCATGTTGGCTTCATTTTTGTTTGCACTTTTTCGGTTTACTAATATACTTTTTGTACTTAGCAATGCACTTTTTTACGATAGTGATGAACTTTTGTAATTTTTGAGAAATTACCAAAATGTCACCGCGTCCATAAAAGAAATAGAATATCCACTCTTGGATCACCTTGATCCAATGGCTCTAAACGCTCCTTATTTTATAGGATAAGAAGTTGTTTTAATTCAACCTTACTCTAAATTTATATTAGAAAAAGTTAAATAATGAATGCGTTTAATGTGAATTGCTTTTGATTGGACAAATACAAAGGATAATATTGGATAATTTTGGCAAAATATCTAAAAAGAACAAATTAAACAAAAAATTAAATTTAGAAGAACAAATAGAACTAAATGGAGGAAGTATATTATTAATTTTATTAAAAAAGGAGGTAACTACTAGGAGCAAACCGAACCAGGTTATAATGAACTGTGGTGGTGGTGTTAACTCTGATGGTGTTTCATTTTTCGGCTTTATCCTAAACGATTATTTGGGCTCGTTGGTCCATTTCGATGATGTTTTTTTGGGCAGATACTCTGTGCAGATGTCTGAAGCTATCACTCTTCAATAGGAGATTCTTAAGGCCATCCGACATGGCGTTCCCCACATCCAGGTCAAGGGTGACAACCTTCGATCGATCAATACCGTCCTGGCGATTGAAGCTATCCCTGGGAGATTGAGTCGGTCCAGTCCGACATTCTATGCTTAACTGCTTATTGGGGCATTTTCAGACTTGAGGCATCTCTCACGTCTTCTGAGATGTCAATTTTGTTGCGGACTATATTAATTGTTCATCGTTTCGTCATGTCTCATTCACCCCCCTTTGCACCTGACCCAGGTCTTCAGGACTAGGGTCGGGCAAAAAAAAACCGTAACCAAAAAACCGAACTGAAAAACCGACAAACCGATCACTTTTTACGGTTAACCGAACCGAAAAAAATATTTAAGCAGTTACGGTTAACCAACTGATACTTTTAACAGTTCAACGGTTCGGATACGGTTATCAATATTTTCACGGGCGGTTAACCGATGAACCGATAATATTTTTAATATGTATTGTATGTTTTTAAATAGGAAATTATATATCTAATTAGTTTTAGAAAAAGATAATACCTCATTGCTTATAAACCTTATAGTCACAAAATCTGGCCACATAAACAACAATAGCATTCACAATTCTCAACTGTAAACTAGTACTAGTATAGGCAACTGAAAGACAAGAGGAATGAACTGCTTTAACCTGTTGTTAGAAAAATAAGTTGTCCAAAAGTAAAGAATTAAAATAATAAGAACAGATTTCTTGAATTAATTTAACATCATATGGGGTAAAAATATCAAGTTCAGCCGTGGCTATAGAATTTGAATAACACTTCTGCATCACAAATCATAAACCAAAATCAACTCAATTGAAAACTGATGTCCAACAAATTCAATGTAGAGAGTTTAAACAAAACAAGGCAAAACTCCCAAGAAAGTTACAAATTGGCTTATGAATTGATACAACAACTCAGCACAATGCAACCAAAAGTAATTTGGCCAAATCTCAAGGGTTGTAAAAATAGATCTAAATAACCTTATTTTAAAAATAAATTTATTTTGTATTTAATTTAAATTTAAAGTATTTGAAATATAAGGTAACTTTTGTATTAAAAATCATTTTTTTAAAAATCAAATTAAAACAAGTCGGTTAACCGATAAACTGTACCGAATTTCGCGGTTAACCGTTAACGGTTAACCGATAACGAACGGTACGGTTATGGTTATTGAAATTTACTAACCGAAGTTCCGGTTAACCAATGTCCGGTTAACCGACCATGCCCACCCTCAATCGTTCGAATAACCAAAGTCTACCTTGCTTTCAAAAGTAGGACCCACCTAATCTATTTCCTTATAATAAAATTTCAAATACCTCCAAATTGTAATGTAGGGTATTTTTTTAATTATTTTTTACCTGAGATAAAACTATTGTTAATTTAATGAATGATTTCGATAATTATAATTAATAACCTTTTATTATATTTTTGAGTAGTATTAAATGCTCAATGTACATACAAAATAACACTTTTAAGTTTTAAGGTTTTTCTAACATGTGCACCAGGGCATAGGATAATAATTTTCCCGATTTTAACACTGAAATCCTAAAAAATACATATATCTATCATACAAAAAATTTAAATCTCTAAATAAATAAAAATAACATTTTTTTTTGAAATAGGATACTTATTGGCATAATCATAAGTGTTAACAATGATGCGCACTAGCTAAAGGCCTAAAGCTAGTAAGGCATAAATGCATAATTCATCTTCTTATGGTTAATATTCCCATTTCTTCTTTTTGTTCACCTAATCATCTTCTTACTTTTGTCTGAAATAGGATTTTTTTTTTAATGTCATTTCAAACTTTTATGTGGATCTTGTAACTTTGTGGTTTGAATGCCTGGCTGGCCGGGCTAAATATAATAAGCATAAAATAATTTAAAAAGTGGCTTCCTCTTTCACACTATCATCAATTATTCAATTATTAGCTTTGTGTGGAAGACAGGAAAAAAGAATGTAGGTTTTTGGCCAGCCAGAAAATATCACGTTATTACTCCATAGTTGGTATAATTATTTGTGGATCACGTTATTACTCCATTAAAGCTAAGGTTGAATATAGACGTATAAGGCAGTCTCGGATTAAGTTAATTTCAAATACAATCTAGGGTTATGTATAATATTCAGGTTATTAATTTGACATGAAGATTCTAGCATACCCTGATCAATGACATATATACACCCTCGAATATTGGATTTAGCGTCCGTTCAGATGCAAGGTAGCTGGAGCTTAATAGCCCATTCAGCTAGCGGAAATTGAAGACCTTGGGTGTAGGAGCTTCTTGAAAAAGCTTAAAATTCCGCTACCGCTAGCGAAAAACGCTCCTATTTCTGCTACATCCAAACGGGCGCTTAACTATTCTTGAAGCGATTTAACTACCCACATATTAGCTTTTATTCTCCTCTAGCTAGGCTCTAGATCTAAACTCAGTCATTAACTTATAAGTGTTAGCCTAATTTTTTTTTTCCATGGAGGCACAAGTCTAGAGGCTTGAACAACAGTTAAATCTGATCGGTGCAAGGTAGGAGAAATACACGATAAGGGATTAGGCCTAGTAGTATATATTGCACATTTCAAACTTGTGAAAAAGTAAAGGGGCCACATGATAATCGATCACCACATGCATTTATCAATTGTAGTTTGTAGACACTTCTTTTTTGAAACATATATAGAGACATATGTTGAGAGATTGGGATGTTTATACCCTACATTGAAAAAAAAGAATAAAATATTCATATATAAATAAAGTAAGATGTCTATTTATTAGCTTAAATTATTGAGTTAAAACATGAATCTAAATTTATATTATTATAAATAATAAATAATATAACTAATGTAATTTCTCATTCCGATTAACTTACAGCCTATTGGCTTAATTGAGCTAGCCTAGCTTTCATGAGGGCATTATTTGGACTACGTGTATTTGGTTTGCCATTCTTCAAGTATGATTGGGCTAGCCGCCTTTAAATATTTCTAACATGAGAAGTTTTCGTTCAAATGGACTAACTGATCCTTAAAGATGTGTGTCAAGTGTCAATCACACCAGGGTAAAACATTGCCCTTAAGGGAGGGGTTTGGTAAATCCAGTAAATTTTGTAATATTAATTAAGGGCTTGTTTAGTACCCTATCGATCTTGGGGTGATAAATGGGGTTAGGAATCACTCAAATCTAAAATAGTGTTCGGTATAGCAATCGGGTTAGGAATCAACCATTCCACATCACATGTTTCCCTCACTTTTTATATCCTAATATAGATATGGATATAAGCCGTTCTTATTTCATACTGATACCAACTCCGTTTCTAATTCCAAACCCATACCCACTATTTTATAAAAATGGGCCTTAATTATATACACCGTTCATTATCAATCGATGATCATACATATTACGTACATACGGAGTATATGGAAGTCAAGTTGTTTTTCTCAAACTTGAATTAAAATGTGTATTAAACAAAGATATTGCAAAAGTACGTATAGTACTATAGTTCATCCTTTTAGGTACACATCAACACATAGGAGTATATTATTTATATACAGAGTGGATGGATACAACTTCAAATTACAATGCATTATTCCAAACATAATCCAGAGAATACTCGCTTAAGAAATCCAATAAACTTTGATTATTAACAATTAAATCATCATCTTCCTTAGAAAAGATGAGCGAGCTTTGGCAATTAGGATTCTCCATTAATGTATCTTCTTCCTTACTAGAAATTTCCCCAAATGAGATCGATCGATCAATGACATCTTCTACGCACTTGAGCTCCTCAATAGGTCCTCGTTCACTCTGCTTCTCGGATGGTTTGACATTCGAATCAATCGACTTGTTGATAGAATGATGTGGGTGTGAAAGCGTTTGAATGGATTTGCACTTTCCTTGTTTAATACCAAGCTTTTTGCTCAAATGAGTGTTCCAATAGTTTTTGACTTGATTGTCTGTTCTTCCTGGCACTCTTCCAGCAATCAAAGACCACCTAATTAAGAACAGGAACAATCATTTTAATAATATTGATCAGGATTAATTAAGACCTAAACCATAGAATTAACTTTTTGCCGCGAATGATTAGTTTAAGGAAATAAATGGGTCACCAAATAGATCGATAAATTTAATATATTTTTTTTTCAGGATCGATCATGAATTTAATATATGCTCTTGCAAATATATATAGAAAATGCAATCTGACCAAAAAAATATAGAAAATCCAAAATCTAAGGAGTAAGGACGATGGATATATAATGAATGAGAAGTAGAGGAATAATAAATTTGTATTGGGATGCGAACAAGATCAATAAATAAAAATGTCGACATAAAGAAAAACACCAAAACCACACACGTATACTTATTTTTTGGAACAAATCAAAACCACATATATACTCCATTTAACAATATCTTTTGGTTCCTAAAAAAGCATAAAAATGTCTATAATTAAATTATATTTTTGTTGTTAAGTAATACCCAAATGTAAGTACTGTAAATTACAATCAATGTATTGATTGTCCCGTCAAAGAGGATTTCTTTACTGTATTTAATAATGTTATGGATCGGACTACTCCACGTTTATTGGCTACTTAGTTTTTTTTAATTATTAATAAAATTCTTCTTGAAAAAACGGAGAGTATCGCATTTCTTTCTACTAAAAAAATAATTGTAGGAACAATTAATAAAAGAAAAAAAGGAAAATATGAATGAAGGTACCTGTTGCCAAGGAGTTTGTGGAGGCGGATGATAAGATCATCTTCGTCCTTAGAGAAGTCGCCTTTCTTTACATTGGGACTCAGGTAATTCATCCATCTCAGCCTGCAACTCTTCCCGCATCTCTTCAATCCTGAAATTAATTAATTACCACTAATTAATTAATCTATTAATTACCACCATAGGAGTACGTACATTATATTAAGGGATTACCAGTGAGATTGGGAATGCGGTTCCATTTGCCCTTGCCATGGACCTTGACATACTCGAGCAGAAGATTATCTTCCTCAGTAGTCCACAGCCCTTTCTTGAATTCGCCTGATACTTTCACCATTTAATTAATTGATAATACTCCCTAATTAATGATGATAAGAATAAGAATATGTTTCTCACTCACTTACTTTCACACTCTCACACTCTACTCAGCTACCCAAGGTATTATGTTTATATAAAATTGTTTGTGGGTGAGAGAAATGGAGAGAAGATCGATGAGGAGAGAATTATAATAGGAAGGCTATGTGTGTGTAAATATATATATTCATCTGGCCGGTGGGTGAGTGGTTGATGGGGTCGTGCCATTTAATTGAGTTATAGACTTTTTGTGCTTTGGATTTATGTGAATGGGGTAGGTATATTTGAACCTTTTTTATAAAAAAATTACAGAATCAAGTACTTTAATTTTCACTGGTTTTTACGTAAGGAGAGTGAATTATTTATTTGTTTTTGGTAGAACGAGTGAATTATTTAATTATTTAGTAGACCTCTACGGCTTAATGGGATCTTCACGTGATAATTGTCTAGACTAATTAACATTGTTGCTAAGCCCAATCTAAGTACAAAACTTTGAAAGGGATTTCAAAATAAACCACTCTGATACTATGTGGAGATATAGGGTGCGTTCGGGTAAACTTTGCTGATAAGTTACTTATAAGTTTTTTGTGCTGATAAGTTACTTAAAGTGGATTGTGCTGATAAGTAAAAACTTATTTGTGATGCTGATAAGTAAAAACTTATTTCTGCTGTAAGCAAGTGGTGTTCGGTTGGAGGGTTTGCTGATTTTTAAAAGGTAATTAAGGAAAGGTCCAAAATGCCTTTAAAACAATTAAAAAAATAATAATTTTAGAGCCTACTCCTTTTCTATCAAAACACACACCATTGTTCTTCTCAACCACCGGCAACTCTCCACCACCGGCGGCCGGAGTTCTCAATCAGGCGCCAACGGCACAAAACAAGTGAAAATTTGGATTTCTCTCAATTGAGAAAATGGAACCACGGTTGACAGACATTAGGAACAAAATTCAATTGAAGCACAAAACAATTGAAATTTTGGATCTTTCTAAATTATGAAAATAGAACCACAATTGAGACATTAAGAACAAATTTCAATTGAGAAGGACAAGTGAAACCGATCAGTTTTGAAATCCGATCAATTTTCGACAAGTGAAACCGATTCAATTGAGAAGGACAAGTGAAATCATCTCTTGGTGTTGTAGGAGAGCCGATCACCACCGTCGTTCGTCTCCTTGCGCTGGCGACCACCTCGGCTTCTTTCGCCTGCGTCCATGGAGTCGTCCAGCCGGGGAAGGCGACTTTTGCCGACGAATTTTGGAGTCGTCCAACTGGGGAAGGCGGATTTTGGAGACGAATTTTTAGAATCGAGCACGAAGCTCCTCCAATTGTGGTAGGCCTTCGACTTCGTCTTCTGTCCTCGCCGTCGCTCCTACGGTGGGATTCGTCTTCGTCGTCGTCTCCGGTGGCCGCCCCTTCGTCCGAGTCGTCGTCGTCTCCGATGGGAGGCTCGCCAGTAGCCAAAACTCGCCCAACAGCCAAAGCTCCAATATCGGAAGAGAGAGAGGTGAGGGGTAAGGAGAGAGAGAAAAGTGGGTATTTATATTTTAGATTGGGTATTAGGGTGGGGCCCATATGCTTACACTTTTGGGGGATAAGCATGCTTAAATCGATAACATGGGGGGTGATTATTTTTTTTACTTATAAGCATGTGCTTACGCGTTGCTTAAAATATGCGAGAATTGTGTGTTCGGCAATGCTTATGTGCTTACTTCTGCATATAAGCATTTTTGTGCTTATAAGTAGTACATATAAGCACTACCAAACGCACCCATAATGAGCCAAGAGTGGATCATTGGTGGGCATATAAGACCAACGGCAGAATACATCAACAGGCCCCTGTACTTACAACTTTTTTCCCTTTGGCCCCCTGTACTTAAAAATGTTCAACTAGACCCCTGTACTGCCCCCAATTTTGCCCATTGAACCCTTCATTAAATTCTCCCCATTACGTGTGTCAGACGCGCGCACACGTGTCATGGTAATTGCCAAGTAATATCCCCGTAATGCCACCTAATGTCCACGTAATACCACTTAAAACAAGTACATGCCACGTAATAATATTTTAATCAAAATCATATATTATACAAATCATATAGTCGTTATTTTTGTTACAAAAAGAAGATCAAACCAGGGAGGGAGATCACAGAGAGACGAAACTCGCGAACGAAGCCAATCGAAGGCCATCGGTGGAGTGCAATCGAAAGCCTTGAATCTCGATTCTGGCAAGAGGCATCCTTGAAGACATAGACACTCAGGTGAATGCTCTTCCTTGAGCTCACCACTGTCAAAATCCCGACCTTCAGGTATGAGCAATCCATTTAGGATTTAGGGTTTTCTTGCTCGATTTAAGATTTTCTTGCTCGATTTAGGGTTTTCTTCCTCGATTTGGGATTTTGAGTTTCTGGATTATGCATTTTGCTTTTGATTCTCGTTACTGTGGACTGATTTTGCCGATTTAGGGCTCTTTCATGTTTGGTGGAAAAAGTCTTTATCTTGCTTGTTCTGTGTGAAAATCTGAGCTTGTTTGTTGGTCCAGGAATGGCGTCTAAAACTTTAAATCTTGTTTGGCATCATGGGGGTTCATTTGTGGGTGAAGATCAAATTGAGTATAAGACCACCTTTCCTCTGTCTTATAGTTCAAATATTGACAGTGATATGTTTAGTATCCCTGATCTAGATTGGGATGTAAAGGGCCTTGGGTACAAGGGATACAAGGCATTATACTACAAGGGGAAAGATAGTAACTCATTTAGGATATTGTCAGATAGTGTTTTGATGGAAATTGTGGAAGAAGTTGAGGATGGGGCTGAGTTAGATTTCTACATTGAGCACGAAATAAATGAACCTGTGGTGGCTGATGTGGAAATTGATGTTGAGGAATACTTGCAAAGTCTTCCAAAGGGTCTAACTCCAACAGATCCAGTGGTGGTGGAGGAGGTTGAAGGGATAGAGGAGGTTCAAGGGTTAGGAGTTGAGCAAAATATGGATGAGGAAGAGATGATGAGTGAAAACAGTGATGAGCAAAATATAGGAGAGGGTGATGAGTCCTCAGCACAAGGAGAGGGTGATGAGAACTCTGAACAAGGAGATGATGATGATGAGAATCCTGTAGAAGGAGATGTTGATGAGAACCCTGAACAAGGAGATGATGATGATGAGAACTATGTGAATGGAGAGGATGAAGAGAGTTCTGAAAGTGAGGTTGTTTCACTAGATATGAGTGAAAACAGTGATATTGATGATGAATTGAGGGAGGTGAGAGCTGCTGCTAGGGAACTTAGGGCTAGAAGGAGGGTGCACAAGGAGAGGATGGCTCATGTTCAGATGGCTATGGGAGAGGTTGGAAATGATGAGGGTTATGAAGAGTGGAATGGAAAGGGCACTGATTATAGGGGGAAAATAGGTGGTGATGAGCCATACTATGGGTCAGAATCTGACTATAGTTTGGATAGTGATGGGTCTGGGTGTGATGGAGGTGATGAAAGAGAGGTGAACAGAAGAAGGACAAAGCATGAGCTGTACAACCCAAACTGTGAATACCCCATATGGGAACTTGGCATGGTTTTTGAGAGTGTAGAGGAGTTTAGGGTGGCTGTGGCTAAGTATGTTGTACATAGGGGTGTAAAGCTTAAGCTTAAACCTAATGAGAGGCTTAGGGTGGTGGCTAAGTGCCAGCATCCAGGATGCAAGTGGACACTGCGTGCCAGCCATGATGCAGCAAGCAAGAATTTCAAGATCAAGACATACTTTCCCACACATTCATGTAGGAGGTACACTAGTAACAGGTTGTGTAATTCCAAATTCCTGGCTGCTAAGTTGGAGGCCAGAATTGTGTCACAACCATCATTGAAGCTTTGGGAGATTCAGGAGTTAGTTAAGAAGGACTTGAAAATGTATGTTGGCATATCCACATGTAGGAGGGCAAAGCAAAGGATCTTAGGGAAGAATGTTGGGGATTACAAAGCAGAGTATGCTAGGTTGTATGATTATGTGGATGAGATAAACAGATCCAACCCAGGATCCACATGCTTTGTGGTAACAGATAAGGAGTCTGATAAGGAAGTCTTTAGGAGGTTGTACACTTGTTTCAAACCATTGAAAGAAGGATGGAAAAATGGTTGTAGGAGGATAATTGGTGTGGATGCTTGCTTTTTGAGAGGTGCTGTTGAGGGACAACTATTTGTGGCAATTGGTAAAGATGGAAATGGCCAGATGTTCCCAATTGCATGGGAGGTGACAAGTAGTGAAACCACTGTTAATTGGACAAGATTCATGAGGGCATTACAATCTGACTTGGAGCTTGGCATGGGAGAGGGACTAACTATGATCAGTGATATGCACTTGGTGAGTTTTTTTCAATTTAATTTCATATTCATGCAAATTGAGTTTAGCTTGTTTCACTTCACTTTCATATGAATTGGTTTTCTTCCTTATGGTGTAGGGTATTAGGGCAGCCTTGAAAGAGGTTCTCCCAGAAGCAGAGCATAGGCTATGTGCTAGGCATATTTATGCTAACTGGGCTAAGGAATGGAAAGGGATTGACAAGAGGAAAAAATTTTGGGCATGCTGTTGGTCCACCTTCCAGGTTCAACTAAGGGATAATCTAGATGCCCTTGAAAGGTTAGGCACAGGTTTAACAGATGATTTTCTAGCTTATGGTAAGGAGAGCTTTTGCAAGGCATTTATAAATACTGAAATTCAATGTGATATTGTTGAGAAAAATATGTGTGAGACGTTTAATAGTTGGGTCAAGGCTGCTAGGTACAAGCCTATCATCACCATGCTTGAAGATATTAGAAAACAAGTGATGAATAGGATTACTAAGATGCAAGCCTTTTCAAGGGGTTGGATTTGTGACATAGCACCTATGGCACTGCATAGTCTAGAGAGAAACAAGGTTAGGGCTATGGAGTGTAAGTTGACCTGGAATGGTGCTAGGGGGTTTGAAGTGCAAGATGGGGATTATGGGCATGTTGTAGACTTAAATGGGAACACTTGTAGCTGTAGGAGTTGGCAACTTAAAGGAATCCCATGTGCACATGCTATATGTGCCATGAACCAACTACAAATGAATCCTGATGACTTTGTATGCCACTGGCACAAGAAGTCAACATACTTGAAGGCATATTCCACTCCACTACAACCTGTGCTAGGCATGAAGCTTTGGCCACAATCTCAACATAAAGCAATCGAGCCACCTCCAATGAGAAAGAGAAGGGGGAGGAGAAAGACAAACAGGAGAAAGCCAAGGGATGAGCCCAAAAAGCTTGGCAAGTTGTCCAGACAAGGGAGGATAATGACATGTACTGTGTGCAAGAAGGGAGGGCACAACAAGAAAAGTTGCCCTGATAGAGGCTCACATCCTACAAATTCTATGGCATCAAACTCTGTTGGAGTACCCCCATCCAGGAAGAGACGAAGAGAACAGGTGAATGCTCAAGGAAGTCAAGCTCAGGTGAATGCTCCAGCTTCTCAACAAGGACAAACACCACCAACTGCAGGAAGAGACCAGGTTTCCATCTATACTTAATAATTTTTTATTTAAATTGTGAATCAAAAAGCTTACTCGTGGTGTTCATTTTGTTTTGATCAGGGTATAAGAGATGTTGCAAGCCAAGCTCAGGCACAAGGTCCACCCTCAACTCAGCCTAGGAGCAGGGGAAGACTTGTAGGAATGGGAGTCTACACCAATCCTGACACTGGAGTATCAATCCTTAATGTTAGTCCTCTATCTTAATAGTTAGTTTTCCATGTTAATGTTAGTTTTGTTAGTGGTTCATTGGTAGTTATTGATTGTGGTTCACTGGTTAATTGGTTGCAGCAAGGGCTTCCATCTTCAAGAGTTTTGAGGGTCCCAAGGCCTGCAAGAGATGCCAGAGAAACTGTATCCTTTCCACTGCAGAAGAAGGGGCTGAAATGGAAAGGCAAGCGTGCAGTGACAAGGGTTGAAATGGAAAGGCAAGCTTCCACCCCAGCTCAGGTTCCATTTGCTAGCCAGACTGGTTCAAGCAGACTATAGGTTGAGGAAATTGCAAGGCTTTTTGATGACTAGCCAGACAGTCCAATTTGCTAGGCAGACAGTCCAATTTCTTTTTGATGACTAGGTTGTTGTATGAAACTTGATCAAGTTGTTGTATGAAACTTGATATTCCACTAGTCTTTTTGTGTTTTGCTGTATGAAACTTCATATTTCACTAGTTGTTGTATGAGACTAGTGGAATTGTAGCTATATGAAACTTGTTTTAGTAGTATTAAATGACTAGTGGCTATTTTCTTAAGCAAGCATATGTGGCTATTACATTGAACTTGGTTTACTTTACTCTGATTCACTTGGTTTACTTTAATCCTGATGTCTTTGATCCCACTTTCAATCAGATGGCTCAGCAGCACAAAAGGAATCTGAGTAATAAGTGGAAAGCCAACAAAACAGTAACACCACCAAAGAACTACAATTAAGCCAATCATGAATAAAGAATAGAGTAATTCCACTAGTAAAGGTTACATTGTTTAGCCAGAATAGAGAAAGCCAACAAAACAGTAACATTGTTTAGCCAGACTAAAACACAATCATCCAAGGAACATCACATTAGTTCATCACAAATTTGACTACACTAATCCCTACAACAATGATCAAGGCTTTCATCAACAAATTAGCTCTGCGTTTGGCCTTGTCCACCTCTTCTTGTTTGGCCTTCAACAGCTCTTCAATGACTCTTTTGCCTTCATCTGTCAATGATGGATCAACCCACCTAAAAAAATTGCAGCTTCCATTTCTCTTCTTGCAACACACACAAAACCAATCCCACATTGTTCAATTAAACCCAAAAATTTGGGAATTTTAACAAAAACCCTAGAAACCAGATTTTGCACAAGGAGAAAAATCAGGAAAGCTTACCCCGTAATTTGAGCATCCAAAGAAGCGTCTTCCAGGATTCGAAGCTGTTCTTGAGTATTTGATCGAAGCCGTGATGCCACACCAACAATTTGGGAAACCCAAATCACCCCTGTTGTGAGGCCTTTGCCATGGATTCGTGTTTGAGTTCAGTGTGCTTCTAGCATCAGAGTAAGCCATGAGTGTCGAGAAGAAGAGATTGGAGACGATTGGAGACGATTGCTGAAGCTTCCAAACAATGGCGGCATTCGAGTTTGGAGACGAAGACAATGGCGGCATTCGATCCTTCAGCCTGGTTTTATAAAAAACATTTGTCTTTTTTTTTAATTTCCATGTCACCAAAAATAAGTGGCATAACTCTCTTCAGCGTGGTTTGTAAATCACGCGCTAGTCCACGCAAGCAAAAATGTTCAATGGGCAAAATTGGGGGCAGTACAGGGGTCTAGTTGAACATTTTTAAGTACAGGGGGTCAAAGGGAAAAAAGTTGTAAGTACAGGGGCCTGTTGATGTATTCTGCCTAAGACCAACACATAATTCTAATGTGTTTATTTTATAATTAATTGGTAATAGGATGAGTATGGTTCACCAACCTGTTTGTAGATTAAATTTTTTTATTTGTAATCCCTGTTTATTAATGATATTACTTGTAGAAACTATTTTATTTAGAAAAGAAAAATCTTTTTGAGTTTAGGGTATTTTTTCATTGATGTCTATAATATATTCTCCATCCGTTCACAAAAATATGTCTTTCTTGTTGAGATCTTTTTTTCTCATATTATATACTATTTATGTAATTATTTTTTACTTTATGAGGATAAAATTGGAAAAAAATGTAGTAAAGTATGTTAAATAACAAGTATTATTGAACAAAGAAATCAAGTTAAAACGACATGTATTTTTGAGTTTGCTTCAAATGAAACAAACTCTTATCCTAAAACAGATACACTTTTTCTAGTTTATAGTAAATTTTTTCTATTTCAGAGTGCACTTTATTGGATTTGCACTTTACGTAGTTTTCAATACACTTTTCGTATTTTTTGTAGTGCACTTTATCGGATTTGCACTTTTAGTATTTTACAGTGCATTTTTGTATCAAAAGTGCACTACGAATTAGAAAAAGTGCATTCGTTTTATGTTTTAGGGTAAGAATTTGTTTCATTTGAACCAAACTCATGTATTTTTAAACGGAGAGATTAATGTATAATATAATCATCCGCTTCGTATAAAGTTATTGTATAACACTTGCACGTGACTTTTCATACACGCACGTACATGCATAGCTAGCCTTTCATTATTCCACTATAGGAATATTGTTTAGTCTTCATGCAATCATGCATATAATATATTATAGATATATCATGGAAATGTTATATCGAGTAGGCACGTACGTTTGACAATTAGCTAGACTAAGAAATTACATAAAATTTTAAATTTAATAGTTAAAGTCTCAAGTATATATATTGCTAGTTTCACTTTCAAAAAGATAACGTTACCTTTTTACAAAAAAAATGCATGATGATATCTGGACAGAATCAGAAAATATAAAATTACATATAACTGGACATCAATCTCTTACGAACAGTAAAAGCAATTTGATCGACTGTCCAAGATTCTTGAGGCACTTTCTCCCAACCTCTCGAGTTGTTGGGTTCAGAATACACCAACATTCAATCTTTTAATTTCTCAATACATCTATATATAACTTTAATTTCGTATTATCATACATCAACACGTTCTTAATTACTTCATCATTAGATTACGATATTATTATAGTATTCGTAACATAGCATACACGCCCTAATATAATTAAACATATGATTAATTAGCAGCTTCATTAATCATCGTTGTAATGAGTACATGTGCTCTAATTAATTGTAGTATTGTATATGCTGAGGAAAATGTAAGGGGCCTAGCGCCTGCAACTCGATAAAGACACCACTGAATTCTGAAACCTTTCTTTCTCCACACTTGTATGTCAGAATTTCCAAAAATACATATGAATTCTTTCCAAAATTGCATCACTTATATATTACTCATTCGATCTCTCATTATTTGTTCATTACTCGTACCTAATTTTTTCATATGCTAGCTACGTTGACCAATCTTGAATCGATCATTCGATTCATTATATTCGCCATTTATTATCAAACAAAAATGTGCATTTCATCGAGTTTTATGGTATTATTGAATTGTTTGTGTAAATATTTTATGGGCTTTATTTAATTTGGAAAGTAGTGTAATAATAGGACAAATGGAAGAGACTGTAAATAATAAATATAGTCCCTTCGCCTTGTCCCTTGGGCTGTATACTGCAGTTAATTTGGTCATACACAAGTGAAAGGACGTACATTTTTTTTACTGATTTACATAACATGATGTAATCGATCGATGTGTATCAATCAAGACACAAAGCTAATATTGGACCACATAATTTGGAAACACATATATATGCATGTATATATACATGTTTCTATCCTATGATTAGTCTACTTATTTTTTGTTTGTCTTAGGAACCAACAACAATGGCTTAGTGTAATTGTTGGAACAGTGTTAGGGAACTAACACTAGAACAACGGTTTCTCCATTCGAGCAATCGAAGTTTTGATAATGACAAACAAATGGAACTAATTCCCTGTATAAAGTGATCTCAGGAAAGATAGCAGGTTCACATGAAAAGCAAAGGGAAACGTTCCCTGTCAAAGCCACTTGTGTACATGGCAAGTAATTTAAAGGACAGGAAAGACATTTCACTATTGTCTTGGGCGGCAAGCCAAAGCTCCGAATGAATAGAGATAAAGAAGGGTACGCTAGTCTTTTTGAATAGCGTTGTACTCCCCAAGACAAGAAGGGCAAAGACGTCAGAACTAAAGATGGAAACTCTATAAATAGTATGCGACACCGCTAGGTCTAAAAGAGCTCTCGCACACAAGAAAACCAGATCTACAAAAGGAAAGCAAGAGATCGAGAGCCCGAGCTGATTCAGTGAAGACATCAATTCAGAAATTCAAGGAAGGAAGTATCAAGTGATGAAGACTGCGTGAAGATCTTCATCAGCTTGAAGAAGGAGGTTCCTGTGCTAAAGGGAACTGCACAGGAACGAGTAAGGTTCACCCTCTATATTCAGTTGTGTTTAGATCTAGGAACTACTATGTCTTAGTCGTTAGTATTGTTTGTGAGTGGGATTGCAAACAATAGAGAAGTTCGACTTTGTATTGTGGAACCTGAGATATATCAATAGAATATAGTGTGTGTTCAAAATCCTCCAAGGGAGGTAGAGGTTTACTCTTTAACTAGTTGGCTAAAGAGGTTCCTCTATAAGGAACTGTGTCCCTGTCTTGATTTCTTGTTTAATTTTTGTTCTATATTATTCCGCTGTGTAAGGGAACTGTCATTGGAACAGTTCCCGATTGTCTTGACTAACAACGATCCTACAATTGGTATCAGAGCTTGGCTCTAGATTTTCTGTGAAAACTCGCAGGATGTCTACAGGAATGTCTTTAGAGCTCAGTGTTGTGGGACACGGAAGCGACAAACCACCGAGGCTGATCGAAGGCCGTTTTGAGCGATGGCAAGGGATGATGAAGGATTGGATACGAAGCCATGATTATCAGGCATGAGCTGTGATCGAGAGAGGGAACTTCACCATCAATCCAGAAATCGAGAATGATCTCACAAAATGGGGACCGAATGAGTGGAATTGCATGGAAGCTAACTACAAGGCAAAGATGTACCTCAACTACTCCATGAGTGAGATCGATTCAGCCAAGGTGGGAAATCTAAAGACCGCTAAGGAGATGTGGGCTGCAATTGAACAAATGCACATCTCAGATCTTAAGGAAGATCATCAAATGGATGTTCGACAGGAGTTCTACAACTTCAGAATGGAACCTGGAGAGACGGTATCATCATATCAGTTCCGCTTCGAGGGACTAGTGACTAAGCTTGAGAACTTGGGAATCTCAGATAGAGAAGTCACTGAACGAATCAAAGTCAAAAAGGTGATAGATGGTCTCTCTGGTGAATGGACTCATGATCGAACAACGTTCAGAGAAAATACATCCAACAGGAACCTCATGCTTCATGAGATCTTTGGAAAACTGAAAACCTATGAGAGAAGGAGGAACTCCGATAAAGCACAAGACAAACCTGAAAAGGGAATGCACTCAAACTGGAGAAAGTACTTAAGTCTGTTAGGAACAGTGTGAAGAATCTGAAGATGAAGAAGAGGATGACATAGTGCTCATCACAAAGGCACTACGTAACCTCTACAAGAAGGGAAAGTTCCGAAAGAATTATGGAGGGAACAGTTACTCACGAGACTACAACAAGTCAGAAGAAAAGGATGCAAAGGACATCACGTGCTTCAAGTGCTTCAAGAAGGGTCACTATGCCAAGGCTTGTCCTCTAGGAAATGACGAGAATAAGTCTGGGAACAAAGCATACATAGCAACATGGGATGACTCTGACGATGATGATCCGGAGTCTTGGGCTACACCAAACATGTGTGCTATGGCAATCAAGGGAGACCCAAAGGAACCTCAAGAGGATGTGAGTATTCTATCTCTAACTAGTTGCTTTGATAAATACTCTAAATCAGATCTCATTCGTATACTCTCTAAACTTGTTAAAGACAATATGAAGTTACAAAAGGAAGTGAGTGAAATTGAAGAACATTGTCTTAAACTTGAAAATGATGCTTCTGAAAGGGAACTTGACTTGAAAAACTCTGAATCCGTTGAATGCTCTAAATGTGATAGATTGAAAAAGGAACTTGACTCTACTATGACTACTAAAAATGAGCTTATCTCTACTCTTGCCATTGTCACTTCAGAAAAGGAGACTCTCAGTAAGAAACTAGAGATAACCGAGGGAAAGAAAGTAGTAGAGACTCCTAAGGTCACATTTGTCCCTTCTAGGCATGGAATAGGATATTCTGAAAGAAACTCTGGAAATGATCAAACAACTCTTACTCTAAGGGAACTAAGTGAAAGTAGAGCTCTAGAGTTGCAAACTGAAAAAATTAAGAATTCTCACCTAGAAGAGAAGATCAGGGTTCTAGAGAGTGGAACTATAGGAAAAAATGATTACTATACTGGGAACAACTCTCACAAAATATACGTCAAGATAGCTAAGGGAAATGGTTCCAGAGGACCAAATAAGGAAACAGTTGAGAAAAATAGGATTCAGAGACCACATCCTAAGTATTATCTAGGAGAATATTACAAAACTTGCTGGACATGTGGAGGTCATGGTCATTACAAGGAACAATGTCCTAAAGTTAGTTATTCAAAAAGGTTCTCAAATAGAAGCAACAACAGGACATCTCACTCAAAATCCTACAAGAATTACCATTCGATTGATGTGAACATTGCAGATTATGTTGATTACTATCCCTGTAAGGAACCAGGCAAGGGACACCTTGCCTGGGTAACCAAACATTGACTCTTTTGCAGGTGAAAGCGAGGGGGAACTGTATGTGGTTTATAGACAATGCTTGCTCCAACCACATGACAGGAAATAGGAACAATCTAACCTCGCTTAACACCCAAGTTGAAGGAGGAAATGTTTCCTTCGGCAACAAAAACAAAGGGGGAATACAAGGCTCAGGGGAAGTAAAGCTCAACAAATCAATCAAAGTCAACAATGTAAATCTTGTGGCAAATCTTGGATACAACCTACTGTGTGTGGCACAACTCTGTGATCAAGGGAACAACATAGTTACATTTGATTCAAATGAATGTCTTGTTGTGAACAAAGAGAATAACAAAGTTATTCTTAGAGGGAAACGAAATTGATCAAGATTTTCAACCTCCAAGAAAGCTATGTCTTACAGTCTCTATAAATGATACCGATCTCTGGCATAGACGTCTTGGTCACGCAGGTCTAAATCTCATCCAGAAGTTATTCATGCAAGATCTTGTGGTTGGCTTACCAAGGATAAATCCAAACACAACAAAACTGTGTGATGCATGTGCCAGAGGGAAACAAACTCGAAGTTCCTTCAAACCAAAGAAGAATGTTAGCACTTCCAAACCTTTGGAAATGCTACACATGGATCTATGTGGACCAATGGACACATGTAGCTATGGAGGAAGCAGGTATATGTTTGTTATAATAGATGATTATTCACGTTTTACTTGGGTTATTTTCTTGGCTTCCAAAGGAACAGTGTTCAAAGAGTTTGAAGTGTTTATCAAGAAGACAGAAGTCAGTCTGGGAACTAAGCTGCAGTCCATACGCTCAGACCATGGAACAGAGTTTGACAATTCAGCTTTTGTCAACTTCTGCAATGAAAACGGAGTCTCTCACAACTTCTCTGCACCAAGAACTCCACAACAAAATGGAGTTGTTGAAAGGAAGAATTGTAACTCCACAACAAAATGGAGTTGTTGAAAGGAAGAATTGTACTCTGGAAAATATGGCCCGAGCCATGATGCTAGAAAGTGGAGTTCCATCCAACTTTTGGGCAGAAGCCATTTCAACTTCGGTTTATATCCTTAACAGGGCCATGATTCGACCTTTGTTGCTTAAAACTTCCTACCTATGAACTAATCAAAGGTCGAAAGCCAAACATTTCCCATCTCAGAGTTTTTGGTTGTAGGTGCTATATCCATAACAATGGGAAAGATGCTCTTGGAAAGTTTGATCCAAGAAGTGATGAAGGAATTTTCACTGGATACTCTCTTCATAGCAAAGCATATCGAGTCTACAACAAACGAACCAAGAAGTTTGAAGAAAGTATCCATGCCATCTTTGATGAAGATCCTATCCATCATGGTTCCTCCTCCAAAAATCCACTCTCAAGGACAACCATGAAACCATTCACTATACCATGGGAACCAATAGACGAGGATGATGATCCGACTCCTCGAAGAGATGACTCTGAGTACATCAATGGAAGTGAACCTCAACTACAAAAAATCAAACTTTGAAGACGATCATGAAGAGAATGATACCACAGAGCAATTTGATGATCCTTCAACTCACTTTCCTGAAGAAGAGGACACTCCACCAGTAACAATCGAAGCATCCACTTCTGGGAACAATCAAACTACTGTGGTTCCACAAGCCGTGCCTGAAGATAGTTCCTGTGCTCAGGAGGAAATTTCAGGAACAAATCAACCTCAACCAAGGAACTACCATCAGAGAAAAGATCATCCTCTTGACAACATCCTCACACCTCTGGAACAGGGAGTACAAACTCGCTCATCTCTCCATAACTTTTGTGCATTTAATGCCTTCGTTTCTCTTGTTGAACCCAAAAGCATACAGGAAGCTCTCAAAGATCCAGATTGGATTCAAGCAATGCAGGATGAGCTCCATCAGTTTAAAAGACACCAGGTGTGGAAGCTAGTTCCAAGACCATCAGATAAAAATGTCATTGGAACTAGATGGGTCTTTTGTAACAAACTGGATGAGTCAGGAAACGTTTCCCGGAACAAAGCCAGACTTGTGGCTCAAGGTTATAATCAAGAGGAGGGAATCGACTATGAGGAAACGTTTGCACCAGTTGCCAGAATTGAAGCAATACGGTTACTCATTGCCTTTGCTACATACAAAGGGTTCAAGCTGTTCCAAATGGATGTCAAAACAGCCTTTCTCAATGGCTATCTACAAGAAGAAGTTTATGTGAAGCAACCTCCTGGATTTGAAGATGACAACAAGCCTGATCATGTCTACTTTCTTGAAAGAGCTCTCTATGGTCTCAAACAAGCACCTCGAGCCTGGTATGATAGATTTGCTTCATTTCTATTATCCAAAGGCTATCAAAGAGGATCCATTGACAAGACACTCTTCTTGAAGAAAGAATCAGGTGACATTTTAATTGTGCAAGTCTATGTTGATGATATAGTTTTTGGTTCCACTAACCCTGTGCTTACAGAAAAATTTGAGAAACAAATGAGTAGTGAATTCGAGATGAGTATGGTAGGGGAACTCAATTTCTTTCTAGGTCTTCAAATCTCTCAAACAAAAGATGGAACCAAGATTCATCAACAAAAATACATCAAGGAAATGCTATCCAAATATGGGATGGACACTACAAAGCCAATCAACACTCCAATCTCACCTAGCACACGCCTCGATACTGATGAGAATGGAACCAGTGTCAATCAAAAACTCTTTCGAGGAATGATTGGTTCCCTTCTCTATCTAACGGCTAGTAGACCGGATATCATATTCGTTGTCTGTCTCTGTGCAAGGTTCCAAGCAAATCCTAAGGAATCACATCTGAAGGAAGTCAAAAGGATCTTTCGCTACCTCAAAGGGAGAGATAATATCTGCTTGTGGTACCCTAGGAACAGTTCCTTTGAACTTGTTTCCTTCACATATGCTGATTTTGCAGGACATCTGGTTGATCGGAAAAGCACATCAGGCATGGGACAGTTCCTAGGAGACTGTCTAGTATCATGGGGATCCAAAAAGCAATCCTCTGTGGCACTTTCTACTACTGAAGCCGAATACATTGCCGCAGCTGCTTGTTGTTCCCAAGTCCTATGGCTCAAGTACCAACTCAAAGACTATGGTATGATTCTCGAAACTGTTCCTATTAAATGTGATAGCACTAGTGCAATAAATATCTCAAAAAACCCAGTGCATCATTCTAGGACAAAGCACATAGAGGTTAGGCACCATTTCCTGCGTGATCACGTAGAGAAAGGTTTCATTGAGATGGTTCACTGCAGGACAGATGAACAAGTTGCTGACATTTTCACCAAAGCTTTGGACAGACAATCCTTTGAGCATCTTCGAATGCTCTTAGGGATGATTCTCTTACATTAAACAAGTCCCGGTCCATCTTTTCCCTCAATGATTGACTAGTTAAGTATCAGTATAGCTAGGGAATTGCATGGTCTAGCAACTTTCATTTTAAATAATCGCAAAATTGCATGAAACATGTTTATAACTATGTATGGGAACTGATTCCTTAAGAGCACTTTGTTTATTTTTGGCCCAAAATGATCAACCTGATCTTATCTATCCCTCACTACAAGCCGAAAGGATGGTTGATCATAAGACTTGACCCACAAAGCCCATCCAGGTAAACGTTTCCTATGAACCTCAATTAATCAATAAAAACCCCTTTTACGGGATTCAATTACCTGGATGACAACATCACTTGTTAGCCTACCCATATTTTGTTTGGATATCTCTCTTTATCTTTTCACAAAAAACCTTCAAGTATCCAAACACAGCCTAGTATTACTTGTTCATGGAAAGAGGAGTTAGAAAGGAAAGGAACTATTTCAAATTGCAAAGGAACTACAAGGATGTTTGAAATTCAAACGCGTCTCCCAGCTGCATTATTGGAAAGCGAAAAGACATTGAAAACTGGTCAATGAAGCGACAGGCTGCATAAAGGGAAATGTGAATCCGAACCGTTCATCTCTCTACCCTAGCTTATCCGTTGCCACGTTGAGACTGTTGAGTAGGAAAGAATCTTCAAGTGGAGGATAACAAATCTTTTCATTCTCTTTGGAGTAACTAAATGCGAGATTCAAGAAAAGACTGGTAACCTCTCTCACCCTTTCAACTTCTTTTCTTTTTACTACTTAACCCATTCCCTATCTTTTCTTTCATCTTCATCGTCTTACCCCATCTTCTCCTCCAAACCTTAGTCTTCGCATCCCTCTACTTCCAATCTCTCTCTGAAAATCTCAACATTCACTCAAATGGCCAACCCAAATCAACCTCTTGTCAAGTTCACCGTTCATCACAAAAATCCCCTCATCGAGCATCTTCTCAACCATGACCCAGAATATCTCCAGAAAATGCTTCTCACAAATCTTGATCTTGACCATCATGAGTCTGAGTACATCTTTGATGTCAAAGACCGTCTCTATTCTCTTCTGAGAAAAAGAGATGGACAACCCAGTTTTACTCCTCAAAATTCACCACCCCCAACCCCAAGATCTGAAATTCCGGTACTCACTACGAGACCGGATGGCTCCTCAACCCTCACTGTCAATATTGAGGGCGTTCCAACCACAATCCATGACTCCAATCCTACCCTGCTTCTACAAACCTCCTCTCATTCCTCTCCAAAACACCATACTCAGATTCATGACAACCTAAGTCCCAAACGCAGACCAGATCCCCTGGCCTCCACTTCTCACACTTCCACTCCTCAAATCCAACGTACCCAGGCACCCTCATCTCTTCCAAATGCTCCTACCATCCTAGTTCCATCTCACAGGGAACTAGATCTCTCAACTCTTGATCAATCCATCTCCCAATTTGAGAGAGAAGAGTTCCCTACTTCACAGGGAACTACACCTATCAAACCAACCCAATCTTCTTCCTCTCTTCCAAACCGCCCTTCTCCTCAAGCTTCTCTCCCAAAAAATCCAACTGCTTAACGATCAAAGAAGAGAAAACTCAGAAAATTGAGTGAAGAAGAAGAAGAAGAAGAAGAAGAAGAGGAACTACAACCTCTCCTTTCTGAGCAACTACGATCTCTCAACCCATCAACGGAAATCGTCACTGTTGAGGGCTCCGATGATAAAATAGAGGAGTACACAGAGCCTGCTCTCCAAATAGGGTATAAGGAACCGCCAACTGGGCGTCCTTCAACAAGAGGCTCCAAGAAGCAAAAGGTGGAAGAAAAGAATGACACGAAAGATAAAAAGAAAGGGAAGAAAGAAAAGAAAAAGAAAGAAGAGAGGAAGTTGGTTATTCCTCTGGTGGTCACAGCCCAGTTCCTACAAGAACATGAGTTCAACGAGCTTCAGGAACTCATCCGGTTTCAAGGATGGGAAAAGCTCTGTTCCGAACCTACGAAGGTTGATCAAGCTCAAATCAAGTACTTTTACTCCAAATTCACCCTAACAAAGGGAACTGAGCTTGATCCTGTCATAAGGTGGAAGACAGAAGAGGATGACTTCGCCATCACCGCTGCCCAGATCAAGAAAATTCTTCAAGTTCCTGGAGAGGGCTTTGACATGCTTCCACAACGCCCATGGCAAGATACTGATGGAAGAGAAGCGATTCTACAAAGGCTTCTAGGCCATGTGTCTGCCCAAGGGAAGGAGATCGTGACTCACAGCTTGAGTCAACTGGGAAATATGGCACACCAATACATCACTAGGATAGTGATTCCAAGACAGGAGAAAAGAACAACACTCAACTCTACCGATGCCATTCTCCTGGATCTGTTCCTCCGCAAGGAACGAATCAACCTGCCCAAGATCATGATCTTGCACATGTGCAAGTGTGTTGCCAAAGAAACTCATGCTCTTCCCTATGCTGCCTTGGTGAAGGAAATAATGAAGAAGAATGACATTTACAATCCTCAAGAAGAGGAAGAGCTTGGACAAGAGATGGATATGTCCAACATTCTGAGAATGAAGCACTCCCAGGAACCACAAGAAGAAGCTCCTTTTGCTGTGTTTATTGAATAAGGAGATTCAAAAACAGTCCTTCAAGCTCTCAACCGTCTGTGTGGGGTCACTGAGCGAATTCTTGATGTTCTTCTAGACATCCAACAGACAAAAGGAACCAACGATCACATCCTTGCCGTTCTTCAAGATATCCAGAAGAAGCTGCCTTCCTCCTCTTCCTCCTCTAACTCATGAACAAGCCCTCTACAAGAACAATCCTTAGCTGTCTTATCCCTCCTTCAATGCTTTTAAGAATCTGGTCTTGTAACTGTTTGAACAAATGTTTCAATGAAATGCATCTTGCTTTTGTTCTCTAGTTATGATAGTGCTTTACTTGTTTTTCCTTGCATGCTTATACTTGATTATTTTTCGATGATGTCAAAAGGGGAAAAAGTGGAAAAATGCAGAGATGCGTTGTGTCTAAGAGAATACAGAACAATTAACCATAAGATGAGGGGGAACTATAAGCTTAAAAATTTTGAAAGTTTAACTGCTTGTCCATTTCAGGGGGAACTAAGTATCTACAAAGAATTGCCTGTGTTATTGATGTTTAATTCTCTCATATCTTTCCTGTATCCCAGAATGTTTAATACTTGCATTTTTATGAAAGTTTGTCATCATCAAAAAGGGGGAAATTGTTGGAACAGTGTTAGAGAACTAACACTGGAACAACTGTTTCTCCATTCGAGCAATCGAAGTTTTGATAATGACAAACAAATGGAACTAATTCCCTGTACAAAGTGATCTCAGGAAAGATAGCAGGTTCACAGGAAAAGCAAAGGGAAACGTTCCCTGTCAAAGCCACTTGTGTACGTGGCAAGTAATTTAAAGGACAGGAAAGACATTTCACTATTGTCTTGGGCGGCAAGCCAAAGCTCCGAATGAATAGAGATAAAGAAGGGTACGCTAGTCTTTTTGAATAGTGTCGTACTCCCCAAGACAAGAAGGGCAAAGGCGTCAGAACTAAAGATGGAAACTCTATAAATAGTATGCGACGCCGCTAGGTCTAAAAGAGCTCTCGCACACAAGAAAATCAGATCTACAAAAGGAAAGAAAGAGATCGAGAGCCCGAGCTGATTCAGTGAAGACATCAATTCAGAAATTCAAGGAAGGAAGTATCAAGTGATGAAGACTGCGTGAAGATCTTCATCAGCTTGAAGAAGGAGGTTCCTATGCTAAAGGGAACTGCACAGGAACGTGTAAGGTTCACCCTCTATATTCAGTTGTGTTTAGATCTAGGAACTACTATGTCTTAGTCGTTAGTATTGTTTGTGAGTGGGATTGCAAACAATAGAGAAGTTCGACTTAGTATTGTGGAACCTGAGATATATCAATAGAATATAGTGTGTGTTCAAAATCCTCCAAGGGAGGTAGAGGTTTACTCTTTAACTAGTTGGCTAAAGAGGTTCCTCTATAAGGAACTGTGTCCTTGTCTTGATTTCTTGTTTAATTTTTGTTCTATATTATTCCGCTGCGTAAGGGAACTGTCACTGGAACAGTTCCCGATTGTCTTGACTAACAACGATCCTACAGTAATTTCTCTTACAGGAAATTTGGGGGGTCAGGATAGGGATCCCCAGACTTAACGCATTGGGGAGTGACCAAAAGACCCGAATAGACCACAGAACACAAGTAAACAAACAAAGCAACCAAAAACCGAAAGAAGAAAAAGCCGAAAAACAAAACAAAGTAAGGCAAGGTTAGAAAGTTATTCAAAATGCATGTATAAGTAATAGATCAAAATTCAAACATGCATATAGCTAACAGATGGAAATTATTCAAACATGCATATAGCTAACCTATGGAAATGGTTAGAAAGTTCGGTTATGATTTTGATGGTTTCAAACGTAATTAATGTGTCCAATGTTAAATATTTGCGAAATATTTATGACGTCGTCGACATGAAAAATGTCGTCGATATGTCAAAAAGACAAACTTAGAATTGTTTTCCATAAGCGAATTGAAAGTAATGTATTTTCTAAACCCTAGTTTGGCGCCTATTGAAACCTAGAAATTAGGTTAGAATAGTATGAAACTCCATTTTGCAAGATTTTGAGAGAAAATTTAGAATGTTCGAAAGTTCGAAAATGAAGAAAAAGTTTAAGCTAAGCTTTGTGAGTGAGAGTAAGGTTTTATCTTAGAGCAAACTAATTTCAATCTACCGGAGAGGTGTAGTAGTTGACTATGGGTTGTTCTTGTAAGCATACTCAAAAGATCAATACAACAAGGTGGTATGACTTTTAATCTGATCAAGCAAGAATTTAAAAGTGGGTGATTTTCACTTAGTTGACTGAGTCAGTTGATTGGGTGTTTCACTAAAAAACTCACTTGTTAAGTAAGTGTTTCTTTTTAAAGTTTATTTCCGCTGTATGTTTACGCACCAAACTTTACTTAAATCGACAACTTAAAAAAATACTAACAATCATACAAAATCCAATAATAATATATAGGTGTAGATTTTGGCACCGTATTATACATGATAAGTGTGAAGTCCCCATCAATAATACACCCTAACAAAATAAATTACGACAAGCATATATGCATGCATCACATGTTATGTTTACAGCTTGGTATGTTTAGAAACCATATAATTATGTAAGAAACGTACTCCTATAAAAAAAAAAGAGATGAAATTCATGAATCGATCGTACTAACGAATCTCATGAGATTGAAATTGAAATTGAAATGCCTTAAAGAAGAGCAGAAGCATTAAATGTGAATCAGGACTAGCCTTCCACACCCATGTGATGGAATTAATCATGAAAGGGGCTCGATCTTGTGTTGGCATAAATTAATACACCTATTGGAAAACTATGAACACGTACATACATACATATATATATATAGTGCACTGACAATAACTGCATGTATACAATTTTACGTGTAAATGTGCATTCAATTACTTGCTACTGTCTTGTCAAGTCTTAACTTTTTTTTCTCTCAGTTTTTACACCGACCAATAATCTCACATTTATGTGTACTGGTTGCATATGATATGATTCATATGAATGTGAAATCTATTTCATTGGTCTCTTTTTTAATTGTAAATTATTGTGCTATATACTTTCGTTTTCTCTAGTTTCTTCCTTTCTTATTGCTAAGTTTTGGTTGAAAATGAAGTGTCAATGAGTTTATGACCTAGTTTTTGGACTTATGGAAGACTCCAAAATCAACTTAATTACCTAATGTGAATCAAATCCAATCACTTACTTAAGTAGACCCATCCTTTGGTTGACCAAACATGTAAAACCTCCAATATAATGTGATTATTATCCTAATACATGGTGGTGTACTAATCATAAGGCTAGGCAATGTGTTTTATGATGTGTTTTCGAGTGCGGTTATTGTTGGACACCTATTAACTACTAACGTGCATACAAATCGGTAAATTCCTCATGAAAAGACCCTCCTAAGGTCAAGGGTCGTATCATATCTCATTGTTAAAGTTCGGTTGATCAATTAGTAATTAAATTGAGTGTGTGCACATGTAATAAGCCTAACATATAAGTATGGTAGGTTTACTCCTAAGACCAATTAAAAATAAAAAGGTCAATCCTTCACGCTTATACACTAGACATGCATTTGTTAACCTAAAATTATCCGTATGTAAATCTTATTTTCACGCACCGATTCAAGTGACAATTGTCTTCACCCATTTATCACTGGACGTTATGACTTTAGGCTTATTAACTCAATTAAGCTTTAATTAAGGTTGAAAAGTCAATCAATTAGAAGTTGGGTTCAAATAAGCTCTGATACCAAGTCTAATGGATCCATCAACTAGAGGTCTCGCCCACGCGCACATGTGAATTTCAGCACATGAGTCCGATTGAGTTTCATTTGAAACTAATCGCCAGTAAGAAGGCTAGGGTAACTCTTCTAACTTATGAAACTATTTCCCTCTCCAAAGTAGCTGAAAGACTGAAGCCATTATAATCAGTCCGATTGAAGCCATTATAATCAAAAATCCTTTTGGTTTTCATAATATTATTTTCCACATCAATCCCTTCTTTTTGATGGAACGTTAAAAATTGAAGCATGTTATTCAATATTTTTGTGATCATGCTCATTGGCTTTTATCCAGTACCTTTGAGATGACTTTAGTCCTTATATCAATGTTGGTGCATTCTAACTAAACTCAGTCATTATTATCGATCACTTGTCTGAATTTCAGTTTTTTCTTAATTATATCGGACACATCCTCCTGACTTGTTAGACATATGGATCCCCTATCTTAACCCCTAAGATTTCATTTGAACGGGACCATATGGGTGATGATGATGTTATTTAGTATTCACGTACATATACAATACATACATAAACACGTACTCATCTCGAACATGCAATAATTGCGCAAAGACAAATGAATTTTGTCAACGAACGAACTCCAACGGGCCCAGAGAAAATGGCAACAAGTCCATAAACTAACAAAACAATACAAAACTGATTACTTAAATTTTGCTGGGCAGTGTGGACCTCATCCAAGCAAGGACAGCTAATTGACCCAGTTATTAAGTATCCACACACAATGACAAGCCCACACCACACAGAAATAATAAGATTTCATCCTATTCTTCATAATCAATTGGCATGCGTCATGCAATATGCATGTGCATTACGTACGTACAAGGTATATATATATGTAGTAAACAAAATTCTAGTCCATACAAGTGTCATCCCCTACTATGTCAAACAAACAATAAGGCAACCCAAAACATGCACAATTCATGTGCACAAAACAAAGAAATTGCTTTCTACCCAGTTTTTCACAAGACAAGGCTAGATGAAATAATATTTGGCTATATTTTTGTCATCAGCTTCTAATGCATTGGCTGTCTGAGAGAGATGGAATTGGGGTACTGACATTGGCCGCTGAATGGAATATACTCAAGTGGGTCATAAATGCGTAGGAATTTAAGACTATAACTTGGAATATTTATACTACTCACTACTCCGTATTTATGCATGAGAAAAATGTTATTCAGTCAAGCATGGCATGGTGTTGAGAATAAAACATATTTCATATAAAATCTAAAAGAAAACCAGTATAGGCATATATGTTTTTAATTACTTCTCTTATTGTTAGTTGGTTTTAAGATGGAATTTTACTAGCTAGACTTATGTGTTATGCATATCAGCATATGTATGCTCGTAGGAACACGTTCCCATTAAGTCTTCACATGGTCATCTTGTAACTTTGAGCTTACAAGTTTGAATCACCCATCAACAACTCTTGTTGAAAAGGATTAGGATCGATTTGATGTTTTTTCAGTCTCTCGATCTACCAACCTTGTTTGATACATCGAATCTTTCCTTTATAAAAAAATAGTCATATTAACTAATAAATCCTTTATACAGCTATAATAATATGGTAAAAATAGTGATAACTAATAAAATGACGTCATTGATTAAAAAAAAGATCAAGATACTCTAGTCTACAACATACTATAAGGAATGAGATAATTAATGAAGTGTGGATATCATGATCACGATCAAGATACTATTGATATAATATCACATATCCAAACATATGGAAAATGGGTTAGAAGAGATAAGCCCATAATCAAAATAGTTAAGTAGAGCCCAATTTCAATTGGAATGATGGATGGGCCCATGATCATGCTAGTGAAATTTGGGGAATAATCAAGGAAGTGGGCATCAATTGAATTTGAGTAGAAGTGAGACGTGTGTACGTAGCTCAAGGAGATTAATTAAGAATAGCCGAATAGGCCAGATTGCTAGAACAATTATCATGGGCCTAGAAAGCTCAAGGCCCATTGTGTACCAACATTGTAGGAGATTAGAAGAAAATATACATCTACTAGGGACAAAGAATTGAGTTGCTATGAGTGAATGGGCAAGAATTGTGTTGCTATGAGGAGACTCTTTTTGCAAAGTGAGATGCAAATCCACTTCGAACGCCATCTAGAAAGCTCCAATTACAGTAGTTGTAATTATAAGTAGAGGCAGGTTTGATTGTTGAAGCTTCTATGTTAGCTTGAGATGCAAGGGACCAGTTGTCCGTTGGAATAGGTGGTTGTGGGGGAAGATCAACACGTCTAGAATCTTTCCTCTTGGATAGTAATGAACTAGGGAGTACAAACCAAAGATAAGTTGAAGCTTTATGGCATTTTGCAGGAAGATAAGTGTGAAATGTGTGACAACAACTTGCAAGAGAGTTAATTGGGAACACTTTTGGTTCGAATGTAGATTCTCCAAGATTGTGTTAGACAGAGTTCTAAATCGTGCAAGGATTGGAAGAAGGCACAATACCATTGAAGAGTGGATCATGTCATGAGCAACATGAAGAGGCCGGACAAGCAACTTCATATTTAGGCTATGGTTGGTTTGTCACTTCGCAGTCATGTATTACATTCGAAGAGCTAGAAATATGAAAACTATGCAAGGTGAGGATTGCTCCATAGATGAGTGTACTAGAATTGTGACCAACCATGTAAGAAATAGCATTATAATAACAAGATGGAGGAAACACACTAGAGAATCAAGAAAATGGTTCACTAAGGTTGGTCTAGGAGACCCAACCTTTGTAAGCAACTTTTTGCCCTATGAATGAAAATCACCCCTTCGTTAAAAAACGCATGGGATTTTTGCACACTAAAAAGTAGCTCAAAAATGCATGGGAACCGACTTTGTAAGCATATTTATAGGAGAGTGTGGGAGCATTTTTTTTTTCCATCGAGCAAGAAGTGACAGTGAGCTTGAGTACGAGTGGGGTAAGCCTCAAGCAAGTGTAAGTGACATTTCCATTATACAATACAAATTCACTTTCTTATATAGTGTCTATGTCAATCGTTTTTTTTGTCGGTGAGAGTGAGTTTACAAGAGTCTTAGGTGGTCGATTTCCAACCTATGCCTATAAGTGTGACCAAAAAATGTGATTATTGATACTGCAGAAAAGTACTATGAGGTGCATATGTAAACAACTTGACAAAAAGATTGGTAATGAAACTTCATGCACGATAAGAATACTGTTAACAATCAACTATAAGATGCATAACATGAACAAAACTATGCCGGCCCTAAATATGATTAATAGAGATAGATTAATCGGTGTCTCATCCATGTCCTTCAAGGAGACAGGCTCAAGGGTTTCTGTAACTTTTATTAATTAGTTATATAGCCTTATAGGAAAATTACAACAAATAGCCCGCCTTTGAGGATAGTTACAAAAAAAATCAGTTGTAATCACTAGCTAAGTATCATCTAATGTGATTTTTTCATCATTAAAGGTTTCATGACATTCACACTAATGGTTTCTGGAGATTGATTATAGATAACGTCAACTGTCAAGGATTCATGCGATATTAAGTGATCATTAACCATAAATAATAATAACAAAACACGTCTTTGATGACACTTCCGTGATTGCAAACTACTACCTAGTACTACACAACTGAGGCTATTTTCTGCAACTACCCATAAGTGAGGTCATTTTCTGCAACTTTTCCATAATTCTATAGATTTAGTGGCTAAAACCTAAAACCCTATAACCTATACACGAAGTCATAAGTTTAAAATTCCAATAGTAGCATTGTTTGGTTCTCTCTATAAATAAGGGCTTTCTTGGTTCTTAAGATGTGATTATGATATTTCAGTTTCTCTTTTGGACATCATTCTTTCCAACCACTTTATCAACCTCTACGCCCAACTGCAACCGCGGTCGCACTATAAGAGAGATCAGGATTCAGAAATGTTACAAGAACTTTGAGCTGGGGGGACAACTGAAATGAAGTATGTAGACTTCTTCGACAGTAAGATTTGAATATCAGATTACACAATTTTTTGCTCATTCAAATTACGGAACAAAATAACACATGTTTCTAGCTAGAATTAAAAATTCAAGAGACTTCATCCATGAATTACTTACCACTCTGAAAGGGCGTTTTTAAACATTAAATGACACAAACCTACGAGGGGTGACACAATTTGGCAAGCATCTCAATAATTTCTGCTCAAGAGGAGGTTTGAAGGATGAAAAGAATTCAGAATCACGCTCGAGAGCCACAGCGTATTTCTCCAGAAGCCCCACAATCTCCTTAAAATGAGGTCTCTTGACTGGATTGCTTGACCAGCACCGGTTGATCAAACGGCTCAGTGCTGATGGGCAATCAGCAGGCAATGGAGGCCTTGCATTCTGCAAATTATTAAAAAAATACAACAAAATCAGACTTAAATCCTCACCAAACATCTAAATATGTAAGGATATAGGAACCGTGGGCAATTTAAAATGTTCCATGGAGAATGATAATGAAAACAATAACTGCCACTTTAGCAAGCAAAAGTAAGAGGAATGAAACTGAACAAGCATCATATTGCAATGCCACGGTAAGAACAAACTTTCCTATTTTGCAGTGTTGATCTCTTGCAGTAGAGACTTTTCACGCAAAAAATACCGTAATGAAAGGAAGCTAGGAGTTTGTCGCTAGGGATTTGACCAAATAGGATCGTCCAGTTCCTATAGGACCTATCACTAAAATACCCCTAGAGGGGGATAGGGCTAGGCGGAACGAAAAGGTTTTTTGTTTTCCATGAGATGGGAAATGAAAACTATTAGCCCTACACGAGATTTGTGAATAAGTGATTGTCTGATAATGAGCAAGGAATATCCGTCTTTCTGCTAAACAGGATGTATTGAACTCATAATTCATTAGATCCTTTTGATGAATGTCAACTATTCGTAAAGGGCTGACTTCCAGACAGCCATCCAGCACTTCGAGAAAACGAAAAAGAGTGGTTGACCCGAGCTGTAGATACCACCCGCATCGTTCCCGACAACGAGAAATGTGTCCTTATCGCAACAAACGGCTTCAGTTCATTTGCGAGGACCTGGAACGGGCTAAAGCTACTAGTCGCTTTTTTCATGACATTTTTTCAGACATAAAGAAGTTGGGTTCTTCGATGAAACTGAACAAGCATCATATTGCAATGCCACGGTAAGAACAAACTTTCCTATTTTGCAGTGTTGATCTCTTGCAGTAGAGACTTTTCACGCAAAAAATCTATCTATCTATCTATCTATTATATCCTACGGAGTATTATTTATTTATCAAGGAAGAAACTCTCATCCTCACCATTGTGGATGCTTGAAGAATATGTACCTTCTGACAAACTGCAAAAGCAGCTTGCTCAGGAGTCATGTTGTCAAAGGGAATCAAGGCAGTGAGTAGCTCCCACAAGACAATACCAAAACTGTAAACATCAACTTTCTTTGTGTGGTGCTTCTCTTTAATCATTTCTGGGGCCATCCAGCGATAAGTGCCGGTAAAACCCTTTGCACTTCCGCATTGAGACTCCAAGCATGAGATACCGAAATCAGCTACCTTCACAGTCATATCTGCACCTAGCAGAAGGTTTTCTGATTTCAGGTCTCTATGAAGTACCCCTTGAGAATGAAGATATTGCATGCCACGAGCAATATCAATGGCCAACTTCAAAAATAAATTAAGTGGCACAGAGTACGGTTCTTGCTGATGGAGATATTTTCTTAGCGAGCCCCCAGCTAAATACTCTGTAATTATACAAAACACAGGAGGTTTCTTGCAGGCACCAGCCAACTGCAAAAGTGAAATGCATAGTTAAGATCATTATAGTATGCTTTGTTTCACTTAGGTCATATTCATGTTCTCCACAAAATTTAGCATCAAAATACATGACAACAGATTTAGTTACTTTTACCCTCATTTTTCTTCATATCAATGGATAGGCTCTAACCAAGTAGGTATATCAAGTTTTATGGTGTGTGATATATTCATACAACATGATTTAAATTTCTGAGTGATGATGTAATAGTTACCAAGCCAAGCTTGAGTAGATAAGGCAGTTTTCGATTACAAGCAAAGATTTTTGCATAAGGGTGGAGTAATTTTGGCTGATTGGGAGCAACCACAGGAATGAAGAAGAAACTGAAAAAGCATGAATCAAACCAAACACCAACCTCACTATCTGGCTTAAAATCATACAGTTGATTACTACGAATCATTTAGCAGTAAAAGATCCAACAACACTGTGTCAAATACAAAGGTCTATTCATAAATATGCAAGTGCATACTGAGTTTAGAAAATTATGACCTTAAATGCCTAAACAGACATACGATTGAGATAACGTGGTCCAGCAACATCATGTGATGAGTAAGGCTGGACCATGATTTTAACAGAACCTCAATGATTTGCTTGCATTAGTAGTGAGAAGATCTAAACTTCAAGTAAGAATTATCCACCATAATAACAAAGCCAGAATACAGATTTTGGACCTAATCATGATCATTAGGTAGGATCTTCATGTATACAAAAGAAATCAAGAATTTCTAACTACTTGCATTTTAAACCCCCAAAAGAATATTGACTCTTCCACATCATAACTTCATGTCACCTTCATAATAGATGGAAAAAAAAAGGGAAGAAGAGCTTACGGTGATGATATTAGGATGGTTCAAACGGAATAACAAGGCGACCTCGGAATCAAACTGCTTCTCAACAGCCGCTGCCAACTCAGGATTTTCCTCCGGTTGGCTAATAAGCTTAATGGCTACATCCATCTGCTTGTAAATCCCCCTGTAAATCCGGCTATGTCGGCCAGTAGCGAATTTGTTGCCGATGAACAATTGAGACATATCAGCGCTCCATTCCTCTTCTGCTTCTCCCTTGATCTCTCCCCCGGACGCAATCAAGTACTTGGACCACGAAACGGCTCGCCTGTACTCCCCAAGCGATAGCCTCCTGTCCAGATGCCGACTGCTTCCATTGGAGAAGTGGTGGTTCGAAATTTGTCGAAACCAGTGGAAATTCTTCATCAATTGAGCGCAACGCTTTCAATTAACAGAATCGTTAGACAATCAGAGGGGGGAAAACACACACAAAATCACTTTGCTTCTTTCTTTCCTTTACTCCATTACAAGGACAATTGGAAGTACAATAGGATGAGAAGGCGCCGAATCGAACCTAAACACGAAAAAAATTCATAAAATCGAAAGATTCGTGAGTTCTGGAAGTAGAAGAGGTTGCGAAATGAAATCGAGTGAGAGAGAGAAATAGAGCGGTGAATCCGGACTTTTTCACAAACACTTTAAATGCAATGAACGAGTGAATGCGCCTTGCTTTGTGCAGAACTCCGTAGCAACTACGAGACCTCGAAAGCTAGGTAGAGATTGCGAAGGAGCTCAGTCGATCGAGGAAGACGTAACTTGCGAGAAGACGACGCCGGAGTCGATCCATGGTGTACACCACCACCGCCGGGAGTAGGAGGAGGCAGAGGCGGTTAGGGTTAGCACATCGGAAGCGGTGAGAGAGAGGCGGTTAGGGGAGTTAAAGATGACCGGTGGAGATGGCGGAATCAGACTATCAGTCAGCTGCTGCCACTACTGAGTGATTTTCTGTGTTGAGAGTTTTTGTTTTTTGGGTTGTTTGAGAGAGAAAGAGGGGGGAGGGGAGATGGGGTTAATTGGTTTTTGTTTGTTTTTAACAGAGTGCATTCATAACGTGCGAAGATCCACTTATGAGGAGACAGGTAGAGGTCCTTTGATTGTGACCTCTCCAGCCTACATTTACCCTTTTGCCCACTCAATTTTTTTTTACCATTACTATTTACTGCTCAACGGGGTCGTCAATAAAATAAAATCTCGTTTGACTCGTTTGACTAAGTCAATCGAGAAAAAAAAGATTTTTTTTCCAAAAACTTGTCGAATTTGTTGGTCGACCTACAAATTCAACGGGTTTTTTTTATAAAAAAGTATTTTATATATCGTTGGTCGACCCGCAACCAGTAAATATGGGTCGGATCAGTGTGAATCACGGGCGACCCGACCCGTTAAATATCCCTAGTTAAATTTTTACCATTACTATTTACTATGTATTCCCATCGGGACCATATAATGTAGCTAGTATAGTTTTCCCAGTGATGTTATTTTGGTATTTGAAGCAATCAACTTAATTATTTTCGCTTATCCCGAAAAAAAAAACTTAATTATTTTGGCCTTTACGAAACATAATTTTTTTTGTGAAGAACAACACTACTCATGAGAGTCGAATCAAAGACTTCTGGGCACTACCCTTGGAAGCCTAACCATTTGAATAGATGCCCGAAGGCTTACGAAACATAATTTGAATTGAGCGTTCCCAGACACACGCCAACTAAAACAACCCATCTTCACCTCATATCTTCGCTAAAGGTCACCTTCAAGATTGCCATAAAGATGATCATTAATCGGTTGAAGCCGATTTTTTCCCTTCTGGTTTCACCAACTCAAAGCTAGTTTCATTCCGGGTTGAAATATCACCGTTAATGTTGTTGTGGTTCAAGAGGTTTTTCATTCATTTCCCTTTGCTCATAATTTAAGGAAAATGATGATGCTTAAGATCGACTTGGCAAAGGCGTATGATTGTGTTAAATGGAGTTTTTTTAGGCTCTTGCGGAGCTCCTTCATCATTGATTGATGTCATTATGAAATGCCAGACGCATGGATCCATGGAGTTGTCATGGAATGGTTCCAAAGTCGGTTTCTTCAAGCCTTCATGTGGGATTCGTCAAGGTGATCCTATGTCGTCACATTTATTCGTACTTTTCATCGAATACCTCTCCCATATAATTCAGGATGTTGTGAGTATGAGAATATGGCGACCTAACCTTGTTTGCGAAAGCTTTTGTGAGTCAAGTGGCCATCATTAAGAGTTGCTTGCAACATTTCTATTTTTTCTTCGGGGAGACGGTAAATTATATTAAAAGCAATATTCTTTTCTTCGGAAAAGTCAACCAGACCGACCATGATGTTATTAGCTCCTTTCTGGATATTTCGATGACTAATGATTTTAAGACGTACCTTGACGTTTCGACTATTTGTGATCGTATTTTCAAGGATTGTTACTCTTTCTTGTTAGAAAAGGTTTCGACTCACCTTAATAGTTAGCATGCTAAGTACCTCTCGGCAGCAGGGAGAGTTACTTTGGCTAACTCGGTCTTCTCCAATCTCATATATATGTCATGCAAATATGCAATCCTCTTTAGTAATTTGGTCAATTTGCGATGCTATTCACCAGAAAACATGCTACTTTGTTTGGGATTCAACATCTGAAAGTCGCAAGCTCTATCTTCTTAGTTGGGAGAAAATAGCACAACCTAAGAGTGTGGGTGGACCGAGACTCAAATCCATGAGAGCTTCAAAATCGGCCTTACTAGCAAAGTTGGGATGGTGACTTCTACGCGAGCCCAACTCGGTTTGGAGCAAGGTCATACGAGGAAAATAATGCAACAACAAGCTTGACATTTACATGTTCCACTCGAGAAGTCTTTCCTCGTAAATGTGGAAGGGCTTTCTCCATGGCTTGGGTATTCTTTCACAAGGGATAGATACGTCGCTTGGCAACGGTGAAACTACATTATTTCGGCGTCATGCTTCGCTTATCGATGGTACGTTGTTTAATGTTATTTTGGCGGAAATTCCAACGGTTTCCCATGGATCAATGGTGGAGGATTGTTACATTGACAATGGTTGGGATTGGAAAGCTTTATCACTGTTCCTTTCCCGAGATAATTTGCTCATACTCTCTACGATAATGATTCAACGTAGCCCTATTGTTGTTGATAAGTTCTACGTACTAGAGACATTCCCAATCTAGCAACTTTATGACTAAATGAGCCCAAGACCTTATTCAGAATACAGATGTCCATGTTTTAGATCCAGTTTGGTCTAAAATTTGGGTTCTTGCTCAACAAAGGACCCACCACTTTCTCTTTTTAGTCGCTCATGGCTCGATCATGTGCAACGAAATTAAGGCAAGAAGGCATCCCATCACCTTTGTAGCGTGCCCGAGATGCAATCTTGATGAATCATGCCTCCACTTGCTTCGTGATTGTGCACACATCCGAGATGTTTGGCTGGCGTTGTTAGGTAATGCCCTTGCTCCGTATTTTTTCACTATGATGGATGATAGGGCATGGATATATGCTCATGTTAAACTGGGAAACCACTGGAGTACCACGTTTGGAACCATGGCTTGGCAGAATTGGAATGTTCGGAATAGACTCATTTTTTAAGGAAAAGATGAGGTGAACTGCCTATCCACAAGAGTGACCTCGATTGGGGACGCCTACGAAACTTCTACGGTCGGTGCTAGATGCCTTTAGCCAACCACCTTGACCCCAATGAGTTGGATTGCACTTAACACTGATGCGGTCTCTAATGGAAATTCAGGTTTGGCTGAGGTGGATGTGTTTTTCGTGATCATTTGGGTATGTTCATTCAGGCTTTCTTTTTCAAGCATGGTTATTGTGAGGCTTTAAGTTCTGAGATCTATGTTGTCTACAAGGGCTTGGTAATTGCCAAGAGAATGTAATTTTCTCAACTCCTTATCCAAACGGAATCCATTGAAGCCTTCAAGCTAATTTCACAACCAAAGATATTGCCGAACAAATAGTTTTACTTGATTGATGCATGTTGTAAGCTCATCAAGGAAAACCCATGGACATTTAAACTTGTGCACGTTTCAAGATCCGCAAATTGACCGAAAAGTGATCCATACTCAAATATTAATCCATACTCAAATATTGATTAGAAGCTAATCGATTTTGAAGGAAAAAAAAAGTTAGCAACCTGCTCTAATGCCATTTACAAGTATGAATGAAAATGGTCAAGCAAAAAATGAATCAACTAAAATCTCTCATGAACACTATGTATGATGATTCAATTGAGAGAAAGAAAGATGGATTACAGAACTCCCTTCTTTGGTCATTACACTCTTAACCCACTAAAGACAACATATTACAGATATTATCCTATACTTTTTGTACATAGCCCAAAAAGAGAGATTTTAAAATTCGAGCAGAGAAGAACGGTAAAAACGAAAGGGGTAAAAGGGACATTTGGGTTATGGGGGTAATTTTTGCAGGGACCCAGAAGCAGAAAATTGCAGAAAGAGGAGGTGGGAGGGGAGGGGACCCACAAGAAAAGAAGAAGTAAAATACGAGTCCGTGGGGTTGTCGGACAGAGCCGTAGTGTGCTTCCGTATACGGTTTTCATTTTCTTTTCTTTTTAAAATTTTATGTTTTCTTTTCCATTGATGCCGTGAATATTTTGAGAATTGTCTTCGTTTCCTCCCCCATTATTAAGTCTTTAACCCGTTGCAGCGCCGAAAACAATAAAAAAGATAAAATATACTCCCTTCGATTCAAAATAAGTGTCTTTGTAACACTTTATTTTTTATCCATTTTAAGTGTCGTTTTAAGTTTTCTAGGCAATTGATTAGGAGAGAGTTATGAGAATGTTTGTTGGAATGTGTTTTTGTTGACTAAAAACATTCATTCATTGGTCCAAAAAGGTGGTGAGTGATAAGATTGAGAAAAAATTTAAAATTTTGAGTGTAATTAATAATTTTCTTAAAACTAGTGTCAACATCTAAAATGACACTTATTTTGAATCGGAGGGAGTAGAAAGCTAACCCTTAAATCCCTTAAATTTATTTAAGGACATTTAAAAAAAAACTACCATGTTTTCGAGCATTTAGTTCGGTGATTAAGACATTAAATTTCTTAAATTTATTGAGACAGATCTGGTTGATTTGTAGGTGTGTACAATTGGTGCGACGGTCCCAGGCTCTCGAGGAGGGCTTACCTGTGGGTTGCGACGTCCTACTCGGTGGTTTCACTTGTGTTCGTGTCGTTAAAGACCTCGTCATGTTCGGGAGCGGTGGATAAGGAGGCGGAAGGCCGATGAAGGCTACTTAACAAAGCAGTTCCAACGCACTCGGCGTCGGACAAGTTTCGGTGTTTGGGGGAATAGAGAAATTGTCAATGGAGGTTGCTTTGTAGATTTTTTATTTTATTTTATTTTTATAAATTGTTAACAAAAGAATATAGAAAATGGAATTTGACTTTAGATGTATTTTAGTGGAAATAATTTTTTTAAAACTAATAGAGTACCAAAAAGAATAAAATAAATTTGGACACTAAAAGAATAAGTCGAAACAACAAGGACACCAAAAATAAAATCAATTTTTAAAATACCATTTCTCTTTCAAATAAAAATTCATCCCAACAATATCTCATAATGTTAATTGAATGTAAGGTTTGTTTCTTCTTGTAAGGTTTGTCACATTCCTGTGGGTTGCGACGTCCTAATTAACAGTATTAAAATTTTTAAAAATATGATAAAATATTAATTGAATGTAAGGTTTGTCACATTTCTAATGATATGAAATTTCGAATTTTTTTATGGCAGAAGTGAAAAGTAAATTTATTTAAATCACCTCTAAATTAATTGTTGGGCTAAAGTACGTTGAGAGATTAATTTTGTTTAGAATAGTAAAAACAACAACAATTATATGCAGTATTAGTATATGATTTCATTATATAATTAGTTTACAACTTCCGTACATCCAAGGACGTAGGATCGTAGTCACCACTCACCACCACACAATTAATTAAATAACAGCTATCATTATTTATAATCATATGATTATGAAACAATGATCAGTTAATTAAACTAATTACTCCGTAATCAGAAACTAATTAAAAATTAATTTAAAAAATCCAAAATTGGACAAAATCAAGGCTGGTAAGATGGTCAGAGGTGTGTGTCTGTTACCTCTAAATCCAAATTAATTAAGTAATTAAATAGAGAGTGTGAGATTAGTTGTAAATTGGAGTTGGATGGACAACCTGATGATATTATGGTACAGACGTACAGTACTGGTTTCGCTACCACTTGCCCATTATTTAATTTCGGATGATATATAATCTCAGTCATCTATTGGCTTGATCATGGTCTTACTAATTAATTAGGCTTTGGAGTTGGCTTAGGTTAAAAAAATTTAGTTTTGATAGGGGTATAGAAGTTGTATGGAGAGTAAGTGACTAAATGACATCAAATGATCGATGTACTAATTAATTAAAGTCACTGAGACAGATAACGGGCAAAAAAAACTATTTTTGGAAGAAATGCGCATATTATATCTGATTGCTTACAAGCTAATTGTAGCATATATTTAAGGACAAAATTATCCCAAAAGATTGCAAAAATAAGAATAATATGTTGAAATCCTTATGTGATACTCCGTATTTCTTAAGAGCTTACATTTTATTTTAGGAAAGATCTTGTAAAATTGCGTGCGATGTTATTTCCTTAACCGAAGAAATGATATCAAACGAAATTAATATTTTTCTAGCTTATATATTTCAGTATTTTAGGTTAGACGTTGAGAGACATGAGTATTATCTTGTATTCGTGTGAGACATAATGACTTGTGCGTATGATTCGTGCATGTGGTGTAGTTGAATATTCTTAGACATATCGTGAGATTGAGAGTATGAGAGACAAAGGTAGAGGGTGGTTCAAGATTGTGGGATTCAACTTGTATACGGGAGAACTTTGTAAACAATCGAGAAATCAATAGAGCGAGTCTAAGTACTCTTGAAATCCGACCATGTGAAAAGTTCGGAAGGGATTGATTTTTCTCTAAGTAAACTAGTTAGTTTACAAGATAGGAATTTTCACTATACATTGATGTGTCATTTAAGTCTTGGTAAACATTATTTCGTATTTGTTCATTTCGCTAAATATTTATTCAAAATCGACAACTTTACAAGAGTCGACGACTCATTTAAGTGCTAACGTTTTTAAGTAGACTAAAAATGTGTCTGTATAAGCAAGCGTACATGCACTTATTATTGATTTTAGAGAAAAAAGATGTGGGAAGAAAATTGAGAAGAGTATATGCTACACACATTTTTTTTTGACGTGTATGCTGATGAGTTGATAAGAATCATGTGATGATGAAGATTTGTAAGTTGATCACCAGCTCATGCCCATACAGACCAGCCTCTATATCGTATCTTCATCTTGATATCAATCAACTTCTAATAATTAATTAATTTGAATCATCGATCATTTGGTATATGCAACCAAATTTTATACGTTTGATACTATTATTACACAAAAGATCGAGATGCATTATAAAACATTTGTTAATTTCAATAAGCTACACTAAATCATATCGTGTCCAACATTGACTATAATTTATCTACACAGGTTGTTTAGTAGTTAAAATACTGTTTTGAACATGAAATATAAAGCTTAATTAATTAGAGTTTTTGAAACTTTACTTAAAAATAAGAAAAAATTGTATTTAATCACTCCTTATCTTACCCTCTTTACAAAGAGTGTAAAATAAAAGGTGATTAAATACAATTTCTTCTAAAAATAAATAATACTCCGTATTAGATATATTAGGGGGCGTTTGGTATATAATTGGGTTTGGGTTTGGAATGAGAAATGGGGTTACGAAGGTATGGGGTTGGAATTTGATACCTAAAAACAAGTGTTTGGTTACTTTTTTGGACAAAAATTCAACCTAATACCAAAGTGTGCCCATTAAACGAAACTGATAGGTTTTTCTGGGAATCATCCATATTAATAAATCATAAGAACAATTGCAAACATCCACTACAACCTGTTTGAATGCTTCCAGTTTACAAAATAATCCAAGATCATATGTTAAAGATCAATTATTATGCAATATCCGTACCCTAATCTTAAAAAATGAATTTAGAAAATGGGCTAGGTTGGTTTAATAATTCAGCATTTATATATGCATAGTTCATCCTACGTCTCTGGTTTGATTTGATTAAGAAAATTCCTCTAGTACAAATTAAAAGAGATTACCGAGGTTTGAGATTATAAGTATCTGGAATGTCAAATTCGAACAAACATCGATGAAAATGGAGAATTGTGAATCAAAGATATGAACACCGAAAAGAAAGAAGAAGGTACGTAGAAGTTAATTTGAATAAACATGGTGATGTCGATCGAAGCAGAAGAGGAAAGTACGAGAAGAGGCCGATGGAGGAGAAGTCTGAAGCACGAGAGGGGGCTGCGCATGAGATAATTTAGAATGAGAAGAGATTAGGTTTTAATTTCATTCCAAGAGGAATGAAATCTCATACCCGAGGTAGGAGGTGGGTATGAGAACCTCATACTTATCGGGTTTAGGGTATCGGTTTGAAAATGTAAAAATGGTATACCAAACACTAGGTATCGGGTTTTCATTCCCGAACCCCATACCTCATTCCTCAAACCTTGTTACCAAACGCGCCCTTAGTTACTTAAAATACTGTTTCACTAGTTCCTTATTTGTCATTGTTTTTCGGAAGAGACCAGATCAAAGGCACAAAACACGAAGTAAAGATTCATCTTCAGCTCCTCCAAAAAAAATTAATCATCTATCTTCATACTCCCTCCGTTCCCTTTTGTTCGTCCTAAAGGACGGTTTTTGTGGTTATTAAGGAAGATGTAAAGTAGTATTGGTAATTGAGAAAGTGGGTAAAAGGTGAAATTGATTGGGGTATGTTTGTAATTTTATAGATATAAAAGGTGTAAAGTAGTATTGATAATTGAGAAAATGAGTAAAATATGATATTAGGTAGGAGAAGATGAATAGTTGATGGGATATAAAGTTAAAAAGTGGGTAAAGAGTGATATTGGTTGAGGGTATTATGGTAAGAAATGTATTGATGAAAAAAAGAAAGGGGGAAAAGTACGACAAACATTTCGGGACACCCGAAATGGAATACTGAACAAACAAAAGAGGACGGAGGGAGTATATAACTAGAAACAGTATGTACAAGCTATAAATTATTGTCACTTTGAGCAATATAAGAGTTTTCTAGTTTTATTTCTTTCATTTAAATACTCCCTCCAATCTGAGTATGCCCATTGGTTGGCCAAATTTTGGTCATGGGATGAGAGAGGTAATAAACAAATAATAAATGTGGAGAGAGAGGGAGAAAAAAATTTGGTGACCGGTCATCACAATGACCACATTTGCAACTGTTCATTCATTGACATAGTGACAAGTGTTAGAGAGAGAATAAAATATGAATAAAAAATTCAAAAAGATGAAGAATCCCTTTTTAAAAAAATTAATGACTAAATACAGTGGTCAACCGTTGTACATGCTCTCAGATTTAAGTGTCTTTCTCACACATTGCACAAATATTAAGGATTCAATAATTATTCTTAGAACTCTCTATATACACGTAAAATTAAGGGTAATCCATCAACTTTATTTCCTTTTTTTTAACTTTCCAACAACTTTCCTATAAACTCTTCCACTTCTTAATAAATATCAACCACTCTTTTATTCTCCTATATATTTTCTCCTTTTTTTACATAATAAAAGTGTTGGAAAGATGAGAGAGAAGACACCCTAATTAAAAAACTGTTGAGAATAATAGGGAGTAATTATTGCTATATACAAGAACAACATTAATATTGATCAAATTTTAACCCTTTATATGACACTTAAATCTGATCGGAGGGAGTATATGATTAGTTGGGAGGAACATGTGGCAAGTTGAGAATGGGAAAACTATTTGTTTCTAAAAGGATAACTGGACCGACGAAGACCCTCTTACTCCAAAAGTTGAGATTGAAACTCTCATTAATTGGGAAGGAATATGTTGATGCATACCTTCTGGAGGACAATTCGTGAAACTTAGAAAAATTGAGAAGGGTCGTATGTTGTTAGAATGTCCATCCCATATTTGAAAGATGAGATTAATTCAAACTAGTATAAAACTTAGTGGATTACTCTTTCTATTGACAATTGGTTTTAGAATGGAACCCCACTAGGCTAATATTATTCACAAGGACCTCGAAAAAATTACCAAAATCATTAACCCCATTAACAAAATCTCGGATATACTAAATCTCGGATAGACTGTATTGGCAACAAGTATTATTCATGAGGATCTCGAAAAAATTACCAAAATCATTAACCTCATTAACAAAATTTCGGATAGACAATATTAATTGGTAACCAAACAAATTAAAATGGTTGATACTCTACCCAATCTACCATGACGTGGCTCCACCAGTCCAAAGGGAACCCATAATTAACCTGGAATGGATCAATAAGATCAACATCATCCCTCCACCCCCAAAATGAATAATTTCTTATGGAAAATGACTCGAAACACCCTTCCAACTAAAGTGAGGCTTGCAGCCAACCATATTTTGGTACCACAAGGCTGAGAAACCTGCAACAACCAGTTTGAAGACACTAACCACATCTTACTATCAAGCCCACTTACCAGGGTGACACTTAATTATTTAAGCCTAAAACTACTTTGGATTGTCGATCAGGTGTTACCTGACGAAAAAAAACCGCACCAAGTTCTTGATGAAATTAGGGCAATGGCAACAAAGGAGGAAATGAAACTCCTCACAAACGCCTGATGGAGCTAGCCTATGGTTCTCTAGAAATAAGGGAATTTTTGATAACGCTATATAACGGTTAAAACTCGAATCATGACCGGAACCTAAGCGAGTTTACTCGAAACCAGGTTAAAAAATGAAAAATTGCAGAGTTGCAAGAAATCCTTAAAATAACAACTCTCACTCTTATACCGCGAGAGCTAGAGAAAGGGATAAAACTTTCTAAGTGGGCAAAACCTATGAGAGGCTTTATTAAGTTGATTTTTGATGGTGCAGTTTGTTCGGATGGTGTGGCCTCTTTCGGATTCATCCTTAGGGACTCTGGTAGCTCCTCCATCCACTTTGACGGATGACTGATTGGTCGGAAATCTATTCTAATCTCCGGACCATCGCCTTGCGCCAAGGACTTCTCGAGGCCATTCGTCGTGGCATTTTCCGGATTCAGATTGAAGGTGATAATTTGCAGCTGATTAAGACCGTTCTAAGTGACTGACGCTGCCAATAGGAGATTGAGTTATTGCAGTTGAACATACATTGTTTGCTTGCCCGGTTTCAAGATTGAAGTATTTCTCACGTCTCCTATGAGTTTAATTTTGTGGCGGACTTCATCGCTGGTTCATTTCTATTGGCCTCCTCTATTCCGCTTGCAGTTGAGTCGGGATTGCATACCCTCATCCGTTAGGATGCCTTAGGGCGACCATTAGTTTGTTAGTGGTCAGTGGTCACCCTAATTTCTTTTCATATTAAATATATATAATCATATATATATATATATGATTAGTCGTAATATAATATGATTTATAACGTACTGAACATTGTACATATATACAATCAACTATGTAACATTGTTAATTAAAATTCAATAGGCCACGAAACACCTTATACATACTAACCTTACACCTTATATATATGTACTACCATTGTTAATTAAAATTCAATAGGCCAATCAACTATGTAACGTGACCAGGAACATCGTGCATAAGCTTTCTTTTTTACTATTTTAAATACGAGACTTATATATATATTACCCTTACATAGTTACATACCTAAGTTTGGTGTCAAAACACTTAAATTTGATCCATTCAAATTAATTAGTTTTGTATTCTAAACAAAGTCTAAAACATTTTATTTTATTTTCAATTTCAACTACTCATTCAAACTCTAATGTTTAGTATTAGAACAAGACATGCATGCATGAGCAAAGTACTAAAAACGACTGGGAGCAAACTGATGAAAATCGATCAGGACCTTTGGATAGTGGGTAGGTGTTGAAACCGACGGCTGGGATTCAATCTGTCTAAAAATGCAGCGGTGGAAAATGAATAGCCCAAAGAAGACAAGTGAATCATTTGTTGGCAGCTTTCGAAATGGAGAAGTGTGTTTCGACTAAAAAAGGCAAAAGTCGGTGTAAAGTACGTACGGTAATTCGTATATGCAACAAATATCTAATGGAACAAGAATTTGCTCACGGGAAAAAAACAGTATCTTTTCACTTCTAGTGTGCTGTGAGCCGTACAAAATATACTCACTCCGTTGAAAAAATTAATAATTTTATAAATTAATAAATATATTTAATTTTTTAAAAATATTTTTCTACAATTAAATTTTGACAAGAGTTTTTTTGACTTTTCAAGTAGTTTTTTAAGTTTATAAAAGACTAGATAAAATATTCAAATTCTATTGAAACATATTTAGTTATTTTATAAATTAATAAAAATATTAAGAAATCTCTTAATTTTATCTAAATATTTTTGTATAATTAGTTTTTTTATTAAAAGAAAGATTTTAATTTTTAGGTAGTTTTTAATAAACAATCGGAAAAGACGGGATACAATATGTAAAATAATAAATAATATTGAAAAACAACCATACTAGATAGACATGTATTTCTCAAGGGATGGTGGAGTACATATATCAGATTTGAATAATATTAGGATAAGTAATTGTTTTGAACGTTTCTATAACTTATATTCTAAGATATTGAAAAAATAATATTTTAAGATATAGGTTAATAAATTTATTTATAATAAAGTTGACAATTTGGCTCGTCTCCCAATAACAAATGGTACTATTATAGTCCGCCGTTTGAATTTGTGAGGGATTTACAAGTGAGAGGAAGATTGTTGGGGTTCGATTGTGAATCCCAAGCTAGTATATAATGTCGTGAGCCGCTCTCCTATTACCAATTGGTTTAGGGATGAAATCCTATAGTCTTATATACTAGACTTGGCAATTGGGTTTGTCTTCCCGTAATAAAAATTATTATATTTTATTTATTTAGAGTTTTGAATTTTTTTTATAAGATTTATATTTTCTAGGGCCAATTTCCTTACGAATCTTTCTAAATGTTTTTTAAAAATAAATAATCTTAGATAAATTTTCTAGCTAAGTATTTTCAGTTGAAAAGATAATTTTTGTAAAATATTATAATTAACTTATGTCTTGCAAACATAGATTAAAAAACTATTGAAGAGTCAAAACCCATTAATAAAATGGCGCAATCATTTTTCCATATTTTTGGAAGATTTTGTTATGAAATATAACATTTATGTTGATTTTTTTTTGGTAGAAGGAGAGGCGGTACTCTCCGTTCCCTCACGGAGAATTTTATTAATTAAGAAAAAGGGCTAATTAGTCAGCAAACGGGGAATAGCCCGACCCCTTACATCATCATCAAGCAATAAAGTAATCCCCTCCGGCGGGGCAATCAATACATGAAAACCAATCGGAAAATTAAAAGTTAAAGAAGCAAGGTGATCCGCTACGCGGTTCGCCTCACGATACACATGACAGAATTTAATACTACAATCCCTACTATAAAAGCTTTGGCACTGAAGCACCAAGTTAGATAACGGGTGACACTTATTTAAGTTAGAATTTAAAAGTCTAATAACATTTATGTTGATTAAGAAGACTGCATTACATATTACTATTATTTTATTTTGGATACGATGGCAAATTGGCAATCATTTTTCCATATTTGCTGGACCAAGAAAAGCTCTACACCTGTCCAATATACATCTTATAAAATCCTATCCAGCTAGATAGTATTTCACCAATTATTTTTGGCAGTAAAATAAAACCACCAATTGCCAAATATGAATTATTTGACAAGAAATATATCAATTCCAACCAGCATGCATGTATTCATGTACCATAAGTCCATAACACATTCTATCCGGGGTCATATACACTTCTCCATACAAATTATTTTTTTCCAACAATTTGGAAAAAGTATATGATGGCAAATTAACCTTATCAATTCAAAGGTTCATAAACATTCGAGAGATTCTTAGGATCGCCATAGAACAATACGTGTGGTATAGGGCCCATATAGAAAGGGCTTGTTTCACTTGTGGATAGAAAATAATTTTGAGTGAAAAGTTATTTTTTGTGTGTTGAAAAACGTAAGAAGTAGAGAGATGTATGAATGTAAAAAGTATTAAAAATAGTTTTTGGTTAGAAAGTAGTTTTAGGGAGAAAATGAGTGGTAATAGGCATGAGAGATCTTGAGAGGTTTCAGGTTTAATTTTTGCATCCGTCCCTTCACTTGGATCAGTATAAGCCGATTTACCTAGTTCGTACCTTTTCTTCGCTAGTTCATGAACCTATAGTTTACCATCCCTGGTTAAAAAAATACGCGTTTATAGGCTCCATGTAGAATGACCTAGTGGTAAGAGGCATTAGAGATATTGAGAGGTTTCAGATTCGATCCTTGCCTCCATCCTTTTGCTTGGATCAGTACAAGCTAATTTACCTAGTTCGTGCATTTTACCACCTAGTTTACGAAACCATATACTATAGTTTATCACCAAAAATATGCTATAGTTTATCACCAAACATGAATCCCTCGTTAAACAAATACGCGTGTTTATACATATGTACACACAAATTTGTAGGGTACGTACTTTTACTACCACCAAAACGCTATCCTCATACAAAAATGAATTAATTAAAATGAACACGAGAAAAAATGAAAAGAAAAAAGGGCATGTGATTGTGAGGTGGCGGTTGAGTGACAGCGGCGGGAGCGGAGACCCGGTGGCGACAAGGGTTGGCCCGCAATTCTCCGCCGTTCCAGCTTTGCAATGCCAAATGCCAACCCAATATCCAATACTCTTTTAGCTCATTAAAGACTAGCTATGCCAAATGGTCATATACATGTCTTTTCTTGTCTATGGCTCCAAATATATTACTATGTATGAATAATAATAAATGATTCCTCGATGATGATCCATCGCTACGCCATGAAATGATGGATCGTCTACTTTGATTTGCCTCAAGTGTCATTTGGTTTTCAAAAATCACATCCTTAGTGACTATCTATAAGAGTATTGGTATGTAAGAATGGAGTTGGGTCGAGTAATAGGTAGGTGAACGGTGAACGTGAATGTGAACCACTATTTTTACATGTCTCATGCGGTCAGTCACTTCACACGCAGGCCCGGCTCAGAGGGTGGGGTAGGGTGGGCGCAAGTCCATGGCACATAATTTTTAGGGGCTCAAATTTTTTAAAATGTACTATATATAAAAGAGTGTTTAAAATATCATAAATTATAAGTTGGTCTAATGGAATGGTGTCCCTATTATATATCTTTTATTTAATTTATCTTTCTTTACTATATATTAATCAATTAGTGTAGTCATGTATTACCATAGTTATTGTAAATGATTCTTATTTATATAATTGTCTATATTGGTTACTTTTTATTAGATTTAAAATATACGACATATGCATTTAAAATTTTTTTATTTCTTTTATTCATACATTGTTACATGATGATAGCACCCAATTTTATGTATGTAATTAAGTTAAATTTAGCAAATTATTATATAAATTCTTCGTATCTTAATATTATAACAAAAACAAATTTATACGAAAGTATTATAAAATTTTACGAAAAATGTCTAAAAATTATATAAAAAGGGCCCTTTTATTGTAATTCGTCCCGGGCATCTAAAATGTATAGACCAACCCTGTCCACACGTCCCATTCATTATCCACAAAATACATCACCGACATCCAAAAATTGTATTTTGAGGGGTGGGTCAGATAATGGGTGGGTGGACTACTTTTTATCACCCGTTTTCACGAGTAATGGGTGGGGAACTTCTACCTTTACATGTCCCATGAGGTCAGTCTCTTCACACGCCACGTTCATTATCCGTAAAAACATCACTCACATCCAAACATTGTATTTTTTGGGGGTGTGTGAAGACAAGTTATCCCGGGAATATAAAGAATACAAATATCTAGTGTACATGCCCTTGCATTACTCCTCCTATTACCAATTGGTTTTTGAATGGAACTCCAAGGGCTTATGTAAAGGGCATGTCGCGCATGTGCAATGAGGCAGTCATCCCATCCGTTCATATTGTGGCCTGCCAGACTTTGACAGGGTGGGTCAGGTAATGGGTGGGTGGACCACTTCCATCACCTGTTCCACGAGATCAATCTCTCCACTTATCCCGTTCATCATCCACAAAACTCATCACCCGCATCCAACCCACCTACCATCACTCGATTTTGGGATGATTCAAGTAAAATAAACGAGTGGCTATGATAAAAAGTAATCTTCGAATACCCTAAAATAAAAGTACAATATATATAATACACAAAAACAAGCATAATGCTAAAACACTATTGAAATTCCTTATATTAAAACATAAAAGGTAGTTAAATAATCAAGTTATTTTCAATCCATGATAAAGTGATCATCAAATATTTACTTTTATATAAATACGGTTTTTCTAACCTATGCCCTTAAAGCATATGTTAATTAATGAGGACACTAATAAACCTTAAAATCCTAAAAGAAAATTAAAAAATCTTTTTAAAAAATCAATTAAATTCTAAGTAGTATAAATGAACTAATTATTTCCTTTTTAAGTAGGAGATAGGTTAGAAAAATCGATATAAATAATTGACGAGTGAAATAGGTTAATTGACGAGTGAAATAGATTGAGTGGTTAAACAAGTGGAAAATCTATTGATGGGTTAGATGTTACTTCATTCGCATTCGACTTATCTACCAAATATTTTACCCACCCACTACTCGACTTAGATTAGATTTTCATTCATATTTTCCTGGGTTAGATGTTACTTCATCCGCATTCGACTTATCTACCAAATATTTTACCCAACCACTACTCGACTTAAGATTAGATTTTCATTCATATTTTTGGGAAAGAGATTAGATTTTCATTCATATTTTTGGGTGGAGTATCCGTAGAGGATTTTCATCCCTAATCCCGGTGTATTTAATTTTTTTAATATGTTCAATTAAACTTTAATATTTTTTAAAAATTATGGATCCGTTACTATTTCAATCCGATAAGAGTGTAGATTAATTCGAATCTGGAAATGTACATAAACAACACAGTTCTAGTATAAATGCACATTAGAGGCGATTCAGGCGAATTTGTTTCACCGCATTGTGGGATTGGTGGTGGACTGGTGGAGCCGCTGAGAAATACATAACCTAGAGTCAAGTTGATGAAAGACATCATATATTTATACATGTAATATGTCATTTTAACTTTGAGCTAAAATTAACCATTATTTGAACATCATCTAAAATATCAAACATGTACAGCACCGCTTATGAACCTGTATATAAGAATTGATCATGACAAAGTCCATGTTCACTGATCAACAAACATTATTGTTAAATTCACATGGAAGAATATGTAGCCTGCAAGGAATTCACCAGAGGTAACTTGTATTTGGGTAATAACTACTATCTAAAATTTTCATCTATTCCCACCTGTACAATACAAACTCTACAAGCTTAGTTACCATGAACTTGAAACTCTCTTGTTACCCAGTTTTGGAGTTGAACAATCAAATGATGTCACGGTTGCAGTAGTTGTAACCGGAGATGAGGGAGCTGAGTGCAAAGCCAGCAAAGGCGAAAAAGGACAATGTAACTGACGCACTGGCCTTTGCTGTGAAGGCGTCTCTCCCCCAATTTGATACCCAATCATCGATCCTTGACGCCGATGCAGATGAAGCTGACATCAAAAGATATGCCAATACCTGTGTAAATTCCATTAGGGTGTGTTTGGTTAGAGAGAATTGATCATGAGCGTAGTAATTGAAATATAGTAGAGGGTCAAAATGAAGAAGCCGACTTAATATTCAGTATGGTTCAACCCTCTTTGTTTTCTTCTTGTATTGAACTGCATATTTATTGATTTATTCCACTCCAGCACCAATATGTGTAAGTTATAATTGTGGGAGATAAATTATGTAATTGTCAGATGAACTCGTACACTAGCCCAATCAATCATTCAGCAAGTATTTGAGTCAGTTTATTTTCTGGGTTTCAGTTTTTACCATTTACGATGATTATTTTTCCTTTCAACTTGGCCCTTAAAACCTTACAGAAACCCAGAAAATTAATCCCCTCTGTTGTCGAATTGACATATGCAATATAGCAAACTATGAGAGTGATTTCGATTCATGTAAATGTATGATCCTTGCGATATTTTAAAGACAATCAATGTATGCAAGCCCTATCAAGCAATCAAAAAGTCCACCAAAATTCACTAGCATTTCCAAGCTGAAGAAATGTATTCAATGGTCACTGCTTTTAGCTGCTTAAATGGCAAAATTCACTGAAAGATTATGAACTATGGAAGATTTGGGACTCATGGTTCTCCATGTGTCCTTGAAATGTTTACATTAGTACTATGTTGCATTATATTTGAGATCTATAGTTGTATACTATGCTGCAGATAAATGAAAGCATATGAAGCAGATATACTTGCCTGATCCATGAAGAAGTCAAATATATAGCGGACACGATATGTAAGTACATGCCTCCCAGTAGACAAATTATATGTCAGCTCACATGCTTGAAATGCTGCATAGGCAAATGCTATGACATTTATTGCTAGACAAAACCTGCAAAGCAAATTAGAATCCAATTTTATCAAGTTGGAAGAGATAATGTATGAATAGAAAATTGGCAGCTCAAGTATCAGATAAAATGGCCACATGAAATTCAAAATTTAAACATTGCTTCTATAGCTAAAAGTATGTAAACCATGTAACATCATAAAGCATGAAATTGGCATGGAAGAAAGTAGCTTTGACCAGAAAAAAATCTATGTATCACAGGATGAAACATCTTGACATGTTCAGTGGTTGGTCAATATCAATAATCACATAACAAGAATGTAGATTTCTTTCCTCAATAAGGACTTCAACTTCCTGCCACTTAAAAAGCATGACTGAACTAGTGAAGCTAAGCTATTTCCCCCCCAAAAAACTAATAGAGGTATTCAAGTCACAAGAAGCTTCCTCTTTATGTTTACAAGTACAAGGAGTCCAAGTGAACCAACAAACAGCAGGATATTCTTTCCCTCATGAGAAGCTAAAGTGGCTAAATTCCTGCAAAGCCACAATGAACATGAAAAGCAGAAATGCACATTATGGTGTCCTCTAAGGCTGAAATTCATGTGTGGCGCATGTGCAGCTTGCCTCTAACATAAATCTTGATCATAACTCTGAAGTGTAGGGAACTACTAAACCATGATGTGTTTAAAAAAGGCTAAATCCAAAAATTCTAATATTTACTTTAAGGATATGCTTAATATACAATCCAACTTTTTCCTCCATCTTAGAAAGAATCATCTCATCTAATTCCTCGTGTACCTGTAAATGGACAACATCATTATAGTTTTAATAGTAATCACTAAAGACATTTTTGAAGTAGCATCATCAATAAATGAAAATGATCATCTAAGCCTAGAGTCAGTGAGAAGGAAATCAGAACTGATGAAGATCAAGGATTCACATCAGCACAGCAGTTAGGACTTAGAACAGGAACTCCAGAAACAGTTTTTCTACTATAGAAATGACCAAATATACATGTAAAAGCCGAATACACTCCATACTCTCTCTTCTTCATCCAGAAGGCGGAAGCTTACACAAACTCCATTAGTGACACTTTTCAATTCCATTCAATTCAACACGGCAAGCAGGTTTTAGTACCAACAAATGACAATCTCAAAGGCACATTTACCAATTATATTTGAACTGACTAATAAATTCAAATTCAGAAGAAACGATTTCGCAATTGAAGAGGATAAACTCACCTGTATTCCTTGTATCGATCAAACGAATCGCCACTCCAGCCCTCGGTCTTGTCGGTGGCCATAACCGAGAAGGAAAGCAACGAGAGAATAACCTCACAAATCCTTAGCACTAAGGCCGCCCTCGCAAGTATCACTTCCTTCTTCGACCTGTTAACGACCTGCTCCACGGTTGCCTTCTTAGTCCGCCTCCTACCTCCTCCATACATTCCGCCGCCGCCGCCGCCGCTTCCGAGCACCAGCGCAGAAGGGAAGGGCTCCTCCCTCACCGCGCGATTTAAGTTAATCGTGTGCGAATTCGAATGCAACGAGTTTTCCGGCGTTTCGGCGTCGTTAGGGGGAGTGATTGCTAGCGGAGACTGCAAAGGCGAGTAGTATTTCTCAGCCACGACCACAGCACCGCCACCGCCTTTGGACGAAGGCGAGCGAGGTTTCTCCATTTCGTCGGAGCGAAGCGGCGAGTCTGATCGGAGGGGAGAGCGAGGCGACTCGGCCGTCTGGTGTCGAGTTTGAGGCCAGGAATCAGGCCGAATTTGCTGAGACATCGAAAGCAGAACTGGTGAAACTTGCTGTGGCGGCGGATGCCGCGGTTTCGCGGTGGCCTCCGCCGGTGACGGTTGTTGTTTCGGGGGCCGCATATCCGGGGATCTATCTGAAAGGGGAGAGATTTGGGGTCCGTTTGGATCGGGGGGATTTGAGAAGGGGGGAATTTTATTTTTGAAGCTTTTAAAAGCGTGTCATGGCGGACTGGTGGGCCACGGTTATATGCTTTCCATGTGGCAAAGGCTAGTGGAGGTATATAGATTCATCTTTAATTATTTAAAAATGCAAGGGAAATTCGGTACGCCTCAGTTTTGCACTTTTTTGAGTGGTATCCAAAAAAAAATTTATTCTGTATGATACCCCCGAGTTTTAATTTTTTTCCGCCCCGTACCCTTCTTTACATTTTCCTTCCAATTTGTATGGGGTTCCGTCAGATTTTTAATAAAAAATGAATTTAAAAAAATATTAGTACAACAGGTTAATTATGAAAATTCCAAATTATAATTCAAAGGAAAAAACAAAAAATCCATCAAGACGATAATTCTCATACTCCCATACGAGCGAAGTCGATAGCGCGAAGTCTATAGCGAGGCAGCGGGCTGAAGGACGGCGGTCAGGCGCACGAAGGAGGGCTGATGACGGCCTGTGGTCGGACTCCTTGTACAGTGAACCAGTTGGTTATTTTTTTATCAGATTTAGGGTTTTTTGTAATTGGGGGCTTAAGATTGATGTTAGGGCAATTGAGAGTTTGATTTAGTTGATTTCTCTCCCCCGTTACATTTTGTCCTCAAACTAGTGTGCTATTTGAGTTTGATTTGGAAATTAGGATTTGAACTTATAATTAGGTTTTTTGGTTGAAGTTCAAATTTAGGAAATTTAAGGTGGCGATTCTTTTGATTTATGATCTATGCATTTGGGGTGGATTGGGGCTGTTGCAGAATAACACTTGTAAGCTCTGCAACTCAACTTCTGAAACGGAAGATCATCTTTGGCTTCGTTGTTGCTTCACCAATTCAGTTATGGATATCATCCTCAGCTGGCTCAACATCAGCTCTCGATTTCACTCCCTTTCTAATTGGACCAGCTGGTTGAACAATGACCCAAGCAAAAATTATTTCCTCTACAAATTCAGGAGCAGTGCTATCACCACCCTTGTCTACTACACGTGGATCACAAGAAACAACCTCATGTACTAGAACACTGTGACCTCGGTTGCTGAGTGTGCACATCAGATCATGCACCCTATGAAAATAATGGCATGGGTGAATTGGAAACGGAGCAATGGATCCTACAACTCTTGGAGAAGCCTCATGGCTTTAACTTTAAATTAGTTAGCTTTGCTTGTCTAGCATTCTAGTAATGTCTAGAAGGAATAAGAATTGTTAAAAGGTAGGACTGAGAGAAAAAAATTATTGGCATTACAGTGTATCTCTTTTCTATGTTGATAAATAGCCTATTAGCTCAATTGATAGAGCGATATTATATATACAAAGATGTGGGTTCGAACTCCACATAGGCTAAAATAATGTCTCTTGATTAAATTTTGTATGGTGTTTCTTGATCGAACTGATATGCCAAGTTTCAACATATCTTGATGATCAGTTTTCATTTGTTTTAGTTTTTTTTTCTTATTTGACTTCTTACTACTAAGGGGTGACCTTTCTATATCATGGGAATCATGGCATATCCCTTGACCATCAATAGTTATCCTGCATACATTTAAAGGTGAATCACATAAAAGAAAATTACTAACCGATATAAATACATTGTCATATAAAGGTAATTATGATAACAATGTCTGTATTATTAATGTGGATTCAAACACTGCAATGTCATGTCATTTACTGTTAAAATGATACCAATCTCAATGTGATCAAAGTCTTAGCATCTACCTTTTTCCTCTTGTTTAGTTGTTCAAATGGCTCAATGTGATCAAAGTCTTAGCCTATGTGGGATTCGGACCCACATCTTTGTGCTTAAACACATCGCTCTACCAATTGAGCTAATAGGCTATTGGTCAAGAAAGTTTTACAAGTGATTTCAACTTTAAGAACAACAAATAACAAATGAACCAACAAATATTAAAAACCAACAAAGTGCAAACCCCTTAGTATAATCTAGGACAAAAAGGAGGAGGACAGCCCAAAGACACACCAACAAAAGATCCTATTAGCCCATCGTAAGAACTTAGCATACACAAAACACAATGAGTTTTCAGCATCAACAACAAGCACCAATTGCAGCTTCCTAAATAACATTAGAATGCAAATTTGGTCATTAGCTTTGAGGAAGCTGATTTTTGATCCTTCAATCATTGCCTAGATGAACTATTCTGACAATTCATTGCCAATAATGTGCTATGGCAGCAGGCAACATATGGGCAAGTATAATAGGAATCTTTTTACTTTTAAAAAAATCATAAAACAACCAGCATATAACTCAAATAAGAACCAAGTGGATGAAGCACCTTCTAAATTAAACAACAAAAGAAGTAACAAAACACTAAATCTAATTTGGTTTTAACTGAGAGCAACGAGGCTTATGAAAAACACTTCCTAATAAAAAGACATGTTGACAGCACAATCCAAACTCACTGATGTGAACTGTGAAGCTATTTAGAAAAATCCAATCATTTCGCTAATCCAATCTTTATGTATACAAAAATTAAGAATTCATTAAATGACTATATATATATGCCAAATCCATAACACATTCCAACCCTAAATCTCATGAATTTGACCCTCAATTGCAAAATCCTAATTACAAGCCCTAATTTCAAATCAAAATCAGATATCACACAAATTGAGCATAAAAACATCTAATAGGGAAGAAATCAACTAAATCATACTCTAAATCGCCCTAAATTCAATTTTAGACCCTCAATTGCAAAAAGCCCTAAATCGTAAACAAACTTGCTTGTCGGCAGCCCGCCTCCGTCAACCCCTCTGTCCGACTGCTAGCCGTTCGTTCGCCGCCCGTGATGGAGTTCGTTGGCTTTGTTTCTTTGTTGGTCGCTGACTCTCGCATCTCTCTTCTCCTTCGTTCTTTCTTCTTCGTTGGTCCTTCGTTCTTTCTGTACGATACAGATTTCGTAAAAAAAAACCTTTTTCGGTTTTATTATTTTTTTTTTGCAAATCTAACGGATTTTAAAAGAGAAGGATGTTAAGGGCACGGAACGAACTAGTTAAAAAGCTCAGGGGTACTTATCGGAATAACTTTTTTTCCTGGGCACCATCCGGAAATGTAAAAAATTGAGGGGTACCAACCGGAAATTCCCAAAATGCAATTATGCAAAGATCCTGTGCCTAATTGTAATTTAGGCTTCCTGGATTTGTTTTACTTTATAGCTAAAAATCTTTTGATACAAGGCATATACTGTTGAGTGTTAACCCATTGTTTAATGAGTAAGCATCCTCATGATGCCCTATTTCAATTCTAGTGCATTTTAATTAAATTCAGATATTATTGTCATATAGCTAAATTTTAGTTTTCTTTAGCCCTTTCGAAACATCATCTTGAGATGTTCAGCCTATAAGTGCTCCTATATTCTTGATGACCCACCCCCAAATTATGCTTCAGGGGGACTTTACTAGATAATAATGTTGTTGGTTAAGTACAAAGAACTTTTTATTGTAAAGGATTTACAACTTAATTTACTAAAACACCCGCTTAAGTTAAAAGAGATTGTAACTATGTGTGTGTGATTATTACAAATATTACATATGTATAATATAATTACTCTATGATGCCTTCAATAAAATAATAAGTTAGCAATGATAACAACATAGTTATCTTCCGACATTGTATTTGGTATATCCGTGTCTGTGTCTATATATAATGGTATAGATAAAACTTTGTGGTGGCATCTCATAGAAAAGAATGGAATGATAGTGGTAAATGTCCTGTCAAGCTACGTGATAAAGCATGCATGCAAATGTGGCTAAATAAACTTTCAACTATACATGGCAAGAGTTTTGTCTCTAGCTTGATCAAATCCATGACTCTCAAGATGAGAGTAGGTCATACACTAAAAAGAAAGAAAGAAAGAAACAAACAAAGCTCACGTATTATTCACTTTATGCAAAAAAGCATATCTCATGCTTTTGCACGATGAAGATTGAAGAATGAAGTGTGTGCATGACACCTTTTAAAACACAAAGTTACACGGCTAAGAAAGACATCAAAAATAGCAAAAGAAGATGAGCTATTAATCCTATTATGTACTTGAAAGTTAAGACGACACAAGAAAAGCATCATTCGCTGTTTTTTTTTCCTGGATCAATCCCAATACCACCAAAAGAAGTGAGAATAAAGAGAGGAAGAATTCAAAAGCCATCGCCTTTACTCTTAGTGCATTATAACAAGTCACCAAGAAAACAAGTAATATAAAACAATGGCACACAAAGATTGCTTTCTTGTCACAGCTGGTTTGACTAGCCACATCCACGTATATCACAACCACACTCACAATCACAATGAAATCATACACACTTTCGGTTATTAATTCAAACTTTTACTATTGAGCCTACCAACCAACTGATGAGCTAGGGTTTGTTCTTTTGCATTATAAAGTAACTTGCCCATTAAGTAGACTCCAAAAAAAGTGATTACAATCACACAGTCCAAGTTAAGATTCATCAAAGCAAAACATGCTTCACAGTCAGAAGTCTAAAGTTGAAACCAACATTAAAATTAACAGAAAATGAATTATTGTATATATTCTACACACCCGTCTGGTTGGTAACTAAATCTACAGGAATCTAAAGGTGAAATCTACCTGATAATCATGGTTGTGCAATTGTGCAAATATAGTTGCACATTGAAAAGTAACATTAAGACGATACTCAGAAAAAAGATATTATAGTGTAGAACAAAACTGGTTTTTATCGTCATTTTGGTGTATAACACAACCTTTCAGAGTTGCTTTCTAGAGATCTGAAAGAAGGATAAATGCTCACAAAGTTTGTTTACTCTGGGAGGATCAAACGGTTAAATAGAACAAGGAAACTTTGTTCAGGGACACTATACAGAAAACCCAGATCAGATCCGCGAGCATAAGGCCCTATTCCCTGCATTGTGCAAAGAAAAACACCAGGAAATTTTAAAATAACAATAATGGATAAAATTGATTATGTCCTTGAACCAAATTCAGTACCTTGCCATTGAGTTGCAGAAGCTCGCCCTCAACCCATTGAGGGTTTTTAAATCCAAACTCGGCTATTCTTCCTTGGCCTTTATAGCTTGAAACCTGGAATTTTGAGAAACCACATGGTGAGTTTGCATTGGTCCAAGTATCAAATGCAATATGAAGCACCCCAAGTTCCAAATGGAAAAGTTTTACATTATTAGCCATAGCCCTCCTATTACCAATTATTAGGTAAGACTTTGTTACCTAACTTATCTGGCATTGTCAATATCAGCAAGTCATACCAAAACATACCCTAAGTGTTTTTAAAATATTGTAATGACAAGTCTGAATCAATTATTAAGATTTGTCCGCCGCAACTCCATAAAGAAACTTAATTGTACACAGCATAGCATACAGATAAAATCACTCTTATCTCAGATGAGAATATGAGATAGTCATGCATGAGATTAAGTCTACAAGTGCACCAATATGAATTACAGAAGTGACTCAAGTAAAATTTACCACTCCCAGTTCATCTGGATACATTCCTCGATTGGACACACGAGTCCCTTTCCCGATCTTGGCTCGAAATGTAACCTGCTTGAACAACAAAAAAAGATTAATCAATATGCTTATATTTTCCACGTCATTAACTTGAGTAGAGCAGAGAAAAAAAAAGCTTATTTTCACCTGGCCAGCAGGAACATTAAAATCCCCAGTAAGCTTAACAGCTTCAACATATTCAAAAAACTCTACATCCACAGGTTCCTCAAAGGATTTTCCACTGTTCCAGTGCCCATATTTACGCTTCAGTTGAACCACCTCAATTCCATAGGGGCCAAAAGAACCAACATATAATCCTAACAAATAATCATTGATAAGGTGAGAAGCTATTATGACTAGTCAATAAGGGCTGTTCATAGCCAAGTACTGGGTCAAAATACAGAAATTCACAATCTGGGTCCGACATGATATTCTAAGTATCAGGTCCGATTGTCATATCCGGATTGGATAGCAGAAAGTAGGATCCGGAATTCCGGATAACATGAATATGAAATTTTGTTAACAGATATCCGACTTGATCTGGAATGATAAGGTCGGATATTCGCTTATGAACCGCCCTAGTATTAGCCGGCCTAAAGCAATGCAGTGTTTTAAGAGATATGAAACAAATTACCTTCAAATGGATCCAAGTTTCCTTTGGATGTATTAATTTTACTAAATGTTGTGTATTCAGATAAGTTATTCCTCTTCTGGGCCTGACTGATGGCAAGCTTGACAATTTCCTGTACCTCTCGAGAAGCCTAGATTACATTTGAGCAAAATCATAATGCATATTTAGAATATCTCAGAGAAAGTTACATACGAACTACTGAAAATCATAATGCTTTCTTGTATATACCCTGCCCCTACTTGTTACTTCCTAAGGCGTGCATTTCAATTCTAGGCCAGTATAAGCCAAAATGGAAATTAACTTTAGCATCACACATTGCATCTGCATACTGAAGAAACATGCAATATAATATACCAGATCTTCCTTTTCTCAAATGAAGTTAAGAGTTAATCCAATTGGATTTCAAAAGGCAAAATTAGACATATGTGTAATATCTGACTATTCACAGACATCTTATTTCAAACTCACCTTTGAGGAAACTTTATCAGAGCCAATAAATACTTTAGCCACATCAGGAGGCATAAGTTCTGAAGCACCTTGGCTAACTACAGCAGCAACCTTGACATTTGACAGTTTACTCTCATCACTTTCACTAGCTCCAGGGACATGAAGTAAAAATGAATCTTTTCCCACAGCCTTAATTTCAGCTGGTAAACGAACGAACTCATCTTTTGGAGGTGCATCATCATTATTGTGTAAAACTCCACCAATGAAAACCTTAACACCCAAATCTTTTTCATCATCTGTAATGTCACCGTTATCTTCCACAACAACCCTATCACTCTGCAGGTCATCCATGTTTGATTCATCTTCAGAATCTTCGGAATCTTCGTCAGTCTCTTCATCGTCCTCTTGAATCAGCTGCTTCAGAGATTCGCTTTCCTCCGCCATATCAACATCCATAATATCGACATCCATGAGTTTGAGTTTTAACCCTGGAATTTTATCTTTGAGAAAGTTTATTACACTCTTAATTCCTTCAGCAGTTTCCTCTATGCTAAGACCCTTCTCTTGTTTCTCTGCTTTATCATCATTACTTTGAATATCCACCAAAGATTCACTTTCAGTCTCCGAACTTGATTGTTTCCTAACAGGCTTTGGCTGCAAAATTGCACTGCTACTTGACTTTCCTCTTGACCGATGTAAGAATACAACCTGCCAACAGAGAGAGAAACTAATCAGAAGAAAAACATGATGTCAACTACATATCAAATATAATGGCAAAAAACTAAGAACCCTATAAATCTACAGCCATTTATTGTATAAAACATCAATTCCTTCAGAAAAAAGATAATGATGGCAGCACCTTCATTAAATAAACGTCATTGGAGCCTTTGACAACATATATTTCAAATAGTGGGGTTCCAGGAGATCGAGAAACTAGCTGCCTGCCAAAAAAAATGACTAAACGTTAGGTGTGTTCTTAGACGGCATTCAACCTGTATGGTGAAAGTAGCAGCCACAGAAAGCAATGATTTCTTGCCTCGGAGTGTAAGCCTTGCCTACAAATCTACCAACAGCCGGTGTTATATGCACTAGTCGGCCAAAAGGATCATCTGAATCCTTTGAGTAGCCTACCCACCATCCTACCTGGCAAATTATGTATGATGAGGAAAGACATCTCCAAAATAAGTATGTGTATGCAAGTACGCAAAACAACAGCTCATAGGTGAAAATAAAGAAGTATGAACTCCAAGACCAATGTTATGTTTGATTCAAATTCAGAGAGAAAAAACCGCAGATGTTTCTATAATTCTAACTTGTAATTCAACTTAAGATAAAAGGAAATCTTATCTAAGACATCAATAATCAATTATCAACAGTTAACATTTGCACACCATATTCATTGAGTGACTACCATCAGAGCCAACTAGAAGTAAAATATACCAATCCACTTCCAGTAGATTTAGACAACTTTGAAGCATCAAGGTAACGCTCTTCATCAATTGCTCTCTGCAACACAAAATTCAAAAATGAATAATCACTATAATATATAGGAAAATTTTCCAGCAAAAAATGAAGTAGCAAGTCACACAAGCATTCCTCCTACTTTTAAATTGGACATGATTTCAGCTACAGCATCCTTCGAAGTAGACTCAGCAATAGCCAATTTTAACTTGGAAGCTTCTTGAAAGTCCTCCTTTTCAATTGCATCTTCAAGTTGAAACTGTAAAAATAACATAAGCAAATGTTGGATGATGCAGTACTACACCAGCAAAGTTCAATACAGACCTATTCGTATACTTCACTCTCACAGATGAACAGGTGATTTCAATTCAAACACAAGACACTCAATCAAAGGTTTACGGTCTAATTTTGGTCAAAATTAAAAAAATCAACCTTGAGAATAGAGGCGTAGCCCTCAGCCACCTCAATTTCAGAGAAGTAGCGCGTCCACCTGTTCCAATCCCAATCGGAACCACAAACGTCACTAGCGGCGGCGGCGGCGGCTTCGCCACTGTTGAGACTACATCGACAGCATAGGAAAGAGGAGTTGCGAGCGCCGCCATTAACAGACCTAGAAAGTCTGCGGAAAGAAGAATAAGGCCTGCAATTGAGAAGAGAATTTTTAGGGAAAGAGTCGGAGTAGAGATAGGAGCAAGTGGATTGGGTGATTGGGGAGGTGCGAATCATCCCCCAGGGATTCGACACCGCCATCTCTCTCTATCTATTTAATTCAATGGAGGAATCAAAGCAAGTGGAATTGAAGATTTGTTGTTCTTCTTCTTCTGGCTTGGTGGTTTTGGGCGTAAACGGAAATGTGGATAGAGTTGGGCTTTTTGTTCGGTTTCTTGGATTTGTTGCTCTCTTCTTCGTGGACGAGATTTTTACAATTTTAGCCTTCGGATCGCGATGGAACGAGATTACTCATGTTTTATTTATTTTTAGTTTACTTTAGATCGCTCAAATTAAAATACTCCGTGCAAAATTACATTAAATATATAATTTAATATAATTTAATACATTAAATTGATAATTTAAACAGATTCCAAAATTTTAAATTACAGAAAATATGATTATAAGTAAAAAGAAGAAAATTATCAAATTAAAGCAGAAAAAATAAGGGAAGAAAGAAATAAAAGAAGGAATCTTTTCTAAATTTGTGAAAATTTCTAAATAAATTGAGGATTTTCTTTGATAAAAACATTACTTTTATTTTTTTTTTCGGAATTTATTATAGAGAGATTGTTGAAAATGCGTGTTCTTTTTTTGCATAAACATTTACTCTATAATATATAAAAATTTATAAAATAATCTTTTTTACCACTTCGTTTATTTTAGTAGCATCACACTTTCGTTAGTATTTAGTCATATTATTTTCTTGTTTAAGGTTAATAAAAAAAAGTACATTCATTAACTAAATTCTATGTAAAGTGTGATGTGTAATGTTACTCAAATTCTTATATAAGGTGATCAAGTGAAAAAAAACTAAAAATTGATTGAATGAAACATAATTTTTTTTTTATTTCTGTTTTTCATTTTAGTATCGTTATACAAAAATGCTCTTTAACATATATTAGACATAATTTTACAATTTAATTTTTATATGTAATAAAGATATATATATATATATTTAATCAAGTATATTTTAATAAATTTAATTTTTTTAATGTATTTAATATAAAAAATATAAATAAACAAGAATATCTGTGCGTTTGGGGTTAGTAATTTTTGGGAGCGGAAGCCTCGTTTTGTGTAGTTTTCCCCTTTTTTGATAAACCTTTTTGTCCATTGAAAATTTAAAACCTTTTTTATTATCTACCGCCGTAAATTCTTGTTTCAGTTGCCACAGGTTTAGCGTAAAACCCCCCTCAACCCAACACTTTCCTCTCTCTACTCTCGTCCCTCTCACAGAGATTCCGCCATGGCGGTAGACAGGGAGATTCCCACCGTGAAGGTCTCCAACATCCCACCCACCTCCACCGCTCGCGAGCTCTTCTCTTTCTTCGAATCCTCGATCGGAAAAGATTCCGTCTTTGCCCTCGAAATCTTCTCCGACCACAAAACCTGGAAATCCAGGGGCCACGGAAGGGTACAGTTCGAAACCCTCGAATCAAAGTTCAAAGCAACCGATCTCTCCAACCAAAACAAGCTCTGCTTCAAGGGCTCTCCACTTTCGCTCTCGAATTCACACGAAGATATTGTAATTAGGCCTGTGGAGCCCAGGAACAGGGGCCGGAATGGGACTCTCCATGTGGGTTTGATGGTGGATGAGAAGACTATGTGTGTGGTTGACACGTGGGAGTCGGTCAAAGTCTGGGTTATGCCGGAGCGCAAGTGCGTTGAGTTCTGGGTTGACCATGGCGGCGAGTGTTACAAGCTGGAGCTTCCGTTTGCTGATGTCTCTGAGGCTTGTGGGTGTTACTTGGATAGGCTGGATCCCAGTGCTGTTGTTATGAAGGTTTGTTCTTTTTTAGGTTTCTTCGTCAAAGATTGGATTTTTATTTCAATTAGCATGTGCTGTCTATTTTTTTTTTCTGCATGCCTAGTCTGTTTTATTTGTTCCCTCAGTGATCGTAGTAAGCTAACCTTCAGTTGATTCATCTCAGTGATTTTGACCTTTTGTTGTCAAATGTTGTTTTTATACTGTCTTTGTGTTTGACTAGATGTTGATTTTGACCTTCCCTTGTCTTTGACGACCAGATGTTGTTCACCAGGAATCAAATAGATAATGGAACAAGAATTACTAGCAGATAGAACTTTACTACTACTTTAATACTTCTGTAGTGATGCATGTGGTGATTTCTTAAATGGCATGTATAAAATTGCTATATCACAATAAACAAGAGCCTTTACAACTGAATGAATGTTCTCTGATAAGATAATGTCACAGTTGCTTGCATTGAACATTCCTTGAGGAACAATAACTAAATGAGCCATTGTTTATGAGCTTATTTGAGATTTTCTTTTCTTTTGCTTGTATTGAGATAACACTTGAATTGTTACATGCAGCCTGTTAATAAAGGAACACCAGGTCAAAATCTTGTAACTGGTGTTCTTGTTTTTCTTTTTTTTTTCTTTTTTTGGTGAACTCTTGTTTTTCTTTTCTATTATGATGAAATCAACCTTCTTTAACATGTCTGAAAGACCTGTAGAAAATAACCCAATGCCATTTGTCTATGTAGCATTTTCATCAGGAAGCAAAAAGCTCTTCTGCTGGTTCCTTTCTTGGTTCTAATATTCACTTGTTTTTGTCTGTTTGTTTGTTGCTTGTATTCTTATTTTCCCACTTGCATATCACACATTTATTCGGCATTTTTTATGTTTGCAGTTAAGGTATGCCCCGAAAATCTACCAAAAAATGTCTGGACCCAATGTGACATCAAAGTTCAGTGCTGAACGGTTTCATATCTGCAAGGAAGATGCGGAATTCGTCTGGGTTCGAACAACTGAATTTTCGAACAAAAAAGCAATAGGACAGTCATCTGTCATCTGCTGTGAAATTCCTGAAGGATCAGTGGCATTAGATATCTTTTCAAGTCTTCCTTGTTATAAGACAGACTTAAAAGATCTCATACTGGAAGAATGGGAGGAATTTTCTTCTGCATCTGGGCTGGTTCCACTCTTAAAGCATGAATCTATTCCTGATTTAGATTATGAGATATTGTTTCAACTCAATTCCCTCATCCACACACAAAAAATCAGCATGACTGCAGTTGATGATGAGCTGATTGACTTTATTCTCGCTTTGAATGTTGAAACGGCGCTTGCAATCCTTCAGAAGCTGCACAAATTAACTTACACCTGCTATGAACCCTTAGAATTCATGAAGACTCAAGTCAAAGTTGTTGAGGAAAACAAGAGGACTCTTCCATCACCTTATAGCAGGTTGATTAATCATAATGTGATGAGCTGTCACAGAGCCCTTATCACCCCTACAAAAATCTACTTAATGGGTCCTGAATTGGAGTCCTCTAATTATGTTGTGAAGAATTTTGCAACTCATGCTTCTGATTTCATGAGAGTTACCTTTGTAGATGAAGATTGGGGTAAGCTTCAGCCTCATTTTGTCTCCACCAGTATCCAACAAGGCTTCTTTTCAAAGCCATTCAGAACCAGCCTATATCACCGGATTTTGTCTATTCTCAGAGAAGGAATTGTGGTTGGAAACAAGAAGTTTGAGTTCTTAGCTTTCTCAGCAAGTCAACTTCGCTCCAACTCAGTTTGGATGTTTGCTTCCAATGATGAAGTGAAAGCTGAAGACATCCGTGAGTGGATGGGTAGCTTTAGCAAGATTCGGAGTGTGTCAAAGTGTGCAGCCAGAATGGGTCAACTTTTTAGTTCATCTAAACAGACTATGGTTGTCCCAGTCCAAGATGTGGAGGTTATTCCTGACATTGAAGTTACTACTGATGGAATGTCATATTGCTTTTCAGATGGAATTGGAAAAATTTCCTTCCCGTTTGCTAGACAAGTTGCACAAAAATGTGGCCTGAGCCATACTCCATCAGCCTTCCAAATAAGGTATGGTGGCTACAAAGGTGTGATAGCTGTGGATCGTAATTCATTCAGGAAGCTATCATTACGTAGTAGCATGCTGAAATTCGAATCAAGAAACCGAATGCTCAACGTCACTAAATCAAGCGAGTCGATGCCTTGTTATCTGAACCGAGAAATTGTTGTTCTTTTGTCTACACTAGGGGTTGAGGATAAATCCTTTGAGAGTTTATTAGAGATGCAAATGCACCTTCTTGGAAGTATGATGACCAGTAAAGAGGCGGCTTTAGCTGTTCTTGAAGCTATGAGTCTAACAGAGGGAAAGTCTATCTTGCCCAAGATGCTGCGTTGTGGTTATGAGCCAAAAGCCGAGCCTTATCTTTCAATGATGCTTCATGCTTATCTTGAGAACCAGTTGTTTGATACTAGGTATAGGTGTAGGCTGTATGTTCCCAAAGGGCGTATTCTTCTTGGTTGCTTGGATGAGACGGGACTTTTGGAGTATGGGCAAATTTTCGTGAGGATAACTCTGACGAAATCTGAGCTGGAGGATGTGAATCAGAGTTATTTCCAGAAGCTTGATGAGAAAACAGCAATTCTTAAAGGAAAAGTGGTGGTGACTAAAAACCCCTGTCTTCATCCTGGTGATGTAAGAGTACTCGAGGCTGTATATGAAGTGGCTTTAGTGGAGAAGGGTATAACAGATTGCCTCGTTTTTCCTCAGAAAGGAGAAAGGTTTGGATCTTTCTTGCATCCATAGTTCAATATTTAATTATCTATCTTAAAATCAAGTCTACCTTTATTTTCCCGTGAAATTACTTTTGGAATAAATTTCTGTTCGTTAGAATATTTTAGGAAATATAAAAATTCAATCTGCTTTTTGTTAGCTCAGTGTCAAACTGTCCAACCTTGATTAAGAGCACTACGCTTTTTGGCATCTTTAATATAATCGCCTTGAGAATTTTTCAACTGCATATTCAGTACTTTATTTTTACTCTTCATGGTCCTTTGAAATGTGATGGTATGTTCATATTGTGCTGAGTGTATATATAAATGAGGAGAATAACCATTGAAGTGCAATTCTTGTAGGCCTCACCCCAATGAATGCTCTGGTGGAGATCTTGATGGTGACCTTTACTTCGTTTCCTGGGATGAAAGTCTTCGCCCTTCACATACAGTGCCTCCAATGGACTACACTGCACGTAGACCTCGTATCATGGACCATGATGTTACATTAGAGGTAAATTTATTTAGCTGTCTTCGTAATCATTTTATTCAATCTACCTGCTAAGGAAAGAAACATGGTTTACCTTTTAGTGTAATATAGCAGGCTTGATGGAAATTCAAACTTATAAATAGGTTTTAAACAACTTGGCAGGAGATTCAGCAATTCTTTGTTCACTACATGATCAGCGACTCGCTAGGAGCAATCTCCACTGCTCATCTTGTGCACGCTGATCGTGATCCTGAGAAAGCCATGAGCCCGAAATGTCTACAGCTTGCAGATCTTCATTCCATGGCAGTTGACTTCGCCAAAACCGGGGCTCCAGCTGAAATGCCCAGATCCTTAAAACCCAGAGAATATCCAGATTTCATGGAAAGGTACGACAAGCCAATGTACACATCCGAAGGTGTCCTAGGTAAACTCTACCGAACGACCGTGGCATTAACCTCTCATTCAACATTAAACTTCACTTGGTCCAAGGAGAAAGCAGAAGCCATATACGACAAAGATCTAGAAGTTTCCGGTTTCGAGGCTTTTGTCAAGGCTGCTAGGGAATGCAAGGAGATGTACATGGAAAAGATGAATGCTTTGATGTCGTTCTATGGGGCGACATGTGAGAATGAGATTTTGACTGGGAATTTGAAACGGCATTCTGGGTTTCTTCAGAGGGATAATAGGAGGTATTTGGAGATGAAAGACAGGATTTTGGAGTCAATTAGGAGTTTACAGAGGGAAGCTAAGGGCTGGTTTGAGGCTAGTTGTGGTGCTCAGGAAAGGCAACAGATGGCCTCTGCTTGGTATCACGTGACTTACCATCCGTCTCAGGTTTATGACAGTGACAATTGTGTTGGATTTCCTTGGGTTGTTGGTGATACTTTGATCAGTATTAAGTCTTGTACTCGGAAGAAGAAAGAAACTTAGGCTCGTATCCAATCCAGACTAAAACTTTTGTAAGAGGATTCTGGATTGCGATCCTAAAATGTAAGTGAATTGTAAGAGTTCTGAATCTCTGATTTTATGTAATAATAACTGCTGAATTGATTGCCTGATTAATACGCCAACATTCTCCTTAATTTCTTCTTACTCATCATCAAGCATCTTAAACTTGCCTTCCTAAAAATCGTCAGTTAACCTCGCCTCGTTTGACGAAACTTGACCAAACGTCCTGTTCAGTATGAGCACACCTACCTTAAGAAGAACCTGTGTTCAGCAGCGATAACTTCTCACATTTCCCGAACCACACTGCCAAAAATGAAGACCATGTTCTCGGGTTCACTACGTATTCTGCTAAGAACCGCGAGGAGTTCAGAACTTGGCCGTTTAGGAAGTGGAGGTTTCCAACGCAATAGGGCCATCATAATCCAAAACTACCGCCACATAGGCACAGCACAACCGATAAGACTCCGAATTGAGCCTTTTAAAACTTGGTCAAGGCGCCAGAGTCAGGCCAAAACCGAGCCCCCAACACTGTATACTGATTTTAGTCGAAGCGCCTTTATTGCATCGCTCGTACTTACAGAGAGGCCTTTATCGCTTCAGCCACGTCAACGAAGTTCCCATGGGTTAACCTGGATGACCCCACTTAAAGAAGGAGAGCAATGTCTCATATCCTCTCTTTTGCTAGGTTGCCCGTTGTACTACATGAGCGTCTCAACGGCGTCCACGATGGCGGCCACGGTGCCTCCTCCTCCACCAGATCCTGGTGTTATGATGGTTGACACTACTCAAATAGTTTCTCAACAAAAGTATGGGAAAGACATGGCAGTTGGTGCTAATGGAGAGAGACGCATGGTGTTGGAAGAAAGCTTCTTGGACGAAGAAGTTGTCTTGTCTTTCCCGGATGGTGAGGACAACGACCGGGTGTTTAGCATTGATACAGAAGTTTTGCAGACCTTAGCCTCGGTTTGGGAGGGGTCCTTGATTGTGAAATCCTTAGGAACAATGGTGTCGCATGCGGTCATGGAGAGGAAACTGAAAGAGATTTGGAAACTTGGTGGGAAGATTCTTGTAGCAGACCTTCCTAATAGATATTATGTGGTGAAATTTGACGCGGAAAAGGTTTATATGAAGGCCCTAATGTGTGGACCTTGGATGGTGTTTGGTCACTATTTGATCATTCGGCCTTGGTCTCTAGAGTTTAATCCGTTTACGAACATCATCACCATCAGAATTTTGGGATTACCCATGATTCTGTACGAGGAAAACATGTTGTTACGATTGGCGGCGGGAGTGGGTCGGCCAATAAAGGTGGATCATCAAACCATCTTTTCAATTAGTTGCCGTTTTGCACGAGTGTGTGTGGAAGTGGACATCATTGGACCATTGGAGGGTTCTATTACTATTAAAGGATCTCGTTTCCACATTGAATATGAAGGGTTACATTTAATCTGCACTAAATGTGGCCGCTATGGACACGTGATGAACCCATGTCCTCTAAATCAGGCGAACGAGGCAAGAACAGATGTAGACCCGATATCGGTTGTATCTCCAGTTATGCCGACAACGCCTAGTGCAGGACCTGCTGATGGGGAGCCTCCTTAAGGTGAGTGGACGGTTGTGTCTTGCCGCCCTAAGCAAAATCAAGGGAAAGCTAAGACAAAAAACCGGGAGGAATTGCTCAAAGGTTTGAATGGACAGGTAGGAATTGCTCAAAACAAAACCGGGAGAAGGAATCGAAAGCCCATAAAGAATGGGCCGGTTGCAGGGGATGGCCCAAGTTCTAGCAGTCCAAGGAAGCAGGTTGCGAGTAAACGGGCTAGGATTGTGGTTGAGCCTGGGAAAATAAGTAATGGACAATATATCAATAATTATTGGGTCTTTTTTGTTTCATAAAGTTGCTTAAGTTCGATATGATAACGGTAAGGGCAAGCAGTATGGCTCCAATAAGTCAAAAATAAGTTGCTAGAAATCACATGGTTAATTTTGGCTACGAAATACATCAATAATTATACAAACTACGTGCTTGTGTTTTGTTTTCGCATGTGCGTATGTGACCATATCCATTCTTTTTAATCATGAATTGAGCATACAAATCCAAGTTATCCAACCAAACCACATAATCTGAGGATGTACCATGCATACAAAATATTTGTAGTTGGAATTTGGAGCACTCATTTCTGTAAGTTTTTTCACTACAAATTATTTATTTTTTGGTCAAAATTTTCACTACGATTTTAGGAGTACTCTTACTAAGTGCATTCTTAGTTGTATGCAAAAAGGGGTTCTAGTTCCACTGGAGTTTTTTAACTCCATGGATAGAGGCGAGAAGATCACTATCATTAAATAACAATTCAACGTCTAAGATTGGACATCTTGCCCCCACATGGGGTGATCCAGTGGTAAGAGGCATGAAAGATGTTGGGAGGTCCTAAGTTCGATTTTTGTCTCTGCCCCTTCACTTGGATGAAAAATCAAGTCTAGCCATTCTCCCTACCACAACGTCGAGTCGGTCGGTGCAAGCCGGTTTACTTGGTATGTGCGTTTTACTGGTTAGTTCACGAACTCGAGTTTTACCCCAAAGGTGGGTTCCTCTTCACTAAAAAAAAGTGTAATCTTTCAATTCAAGCAAAAAGTATAAAACTTTAATCTTGCCCCACGTAGGGTGGCTTAGTGGTAAGAAGCACCAAAGATGTTGGGAAGTCTCAGGTTCTATCCTTGCCTCCGCCCCTTCACTTGAATGAAAACCAAGTCGCACTATTCTCCCTACCACTAGGTTGAACCGGTCGGTAAAAAACGGTTTACTTGGTCCGTGCGGTTTACTAACTAGTTCATGGACTCAAGGTTTACCACCAATGTGAATTCCTCGTTACTAAAAAAAATTGTAGTCTTAAAGAATTTTATTCAAGAGTAATTACAAGAGAAGAAAATCTTACTTCTTCTATGAAATTATAACTTTTATAAAATACAAGATTTAAATATCCTTAAAAGTTAAATATTTGGATTTTTTAATACAGAACCTTGAAAATGGACTCTCATGTGAATGGACGCTCATGTGAGAGAAAGTAATATTTGGGTAATATTTTTTTTATAAGAGAAAATATTATATGAGAATGGATGCTCATGGAGTATATATATATATATATATATATATATATATATATATATATATGTATGTATAACTATTTACATAGTTTTGATGCATAAACAATCATTTTTATGCACACTCATAAAAGATACATTTTTAGTTATTTTGATGCACATACGACTCCTTTTAATACACATACAACAATTAGTTTTGGTGCACATAAGACTAATTTTGATGATCAAACATATATCTACGAACCTAGATGTGATGCACATTTGGCCATTTTTGATGCACAAACGAACAATATTGGTGCACAAATAAACAATAATGATGTAGAAAAAACTGTTTTGATGCCCAACCTGCGAGCACCTCATGCCGTTTTTAGGAAAAATACTCGAATAATTCACCAAAAACTTGGCCGTGCCATTTTTTTCTGTTAAGTGAAATGATCAACACCCTTAGGGCTCGTTTGGTATCGATATCATATATCGGTATCGGATATCGGTATCGGGTATCGATATCGGTATCGGATATGGGATATCATTCATATCCCATACCTTTCATATCTCTTTTTATTGGGGTATATCAAATATCATGAGAAATGCCTTATTTTTGATATCAAGATATGGGCCGATATCCATATACTCTCATACCAAACACAAGATATGACTCATACCGATATCTAAATCCATATACTTCACATATCAAACACAATATATGGCTCGATACCGATATCTGATATCAAGATATCAACACCAAACGGGCCCTTAATTTTTCTCCATCAAACGACTCTTGCTATTTCTTATTCCTCACCTAAGCACCCTTTCTCACCCGATCCAGATCCTTTTTATAAATACTATTAATTTTATGAACTTTTTGGCGATTATTTGTTAACCAAACAAGCCCTAAAAGGGGTGAATTAAATCCTCTATATATTTAATAATTTTATTAAAATATTGGGTATTTTTTTGTTGCCTCTAGTTTTCGATTTAATATTTTTCGTTTGAAAAGATATTAATTAGAAAATTAATTTCAATTTGTTTTTAATGATAGACATAATTATAATTTAAATTATATATAAATATATCCTTTCTCAAAATTAGTTTTAGTTTACCAAATCATGTGACAAGCTGGCAGAAAGCTGTAGCAACGAAAGCTATAGCTGGACGGCGACGTCGTGGATAGCTCAATTCCTCATAAAGTAACTCAACCATGGTAAGAATGTGCCTGCGAATATGCTAACGATGGTTGAGAACAAAAGAACGTGAAGATCAAATAATGCAAGTTGTCTGGTCAATCTAGCGGCTGGGATCCTTACACGTGTACGGTTCGATTCAACCACGGCTTCCTCGACACCCTATCTATCGGTAACGCTCATCTGGCTCAGGATTAGGGTTACCAAAAATCAATCCTCTTTCTCATCGTAGAGAAAAGCAAATCTACCCCTTATCGTATTCCTCTCTCCCTATCCAATTCCTGCGCGCTCGTCAGGTTGTTCTCTCTTTCGATTTGCATCTTTTTTGTATTTTTTTGTTGAAGAATCAATGGAGACGGAGCGGATCACCGAGTTTCCCCACACCCATATGGATCGGAGGCCGAGGAAGAGACCTCGTATGGGCTGGGACGTGGCTCCTCAGGCGCCTCAGGTATCGGATCTTGCTTCATATGTTTACAGATTTAATTTTTCTATTTGATTCACTTTTCATTTTGTTAGATCTGGTCGGTTTATCGTTATTTGGGGCTGTTGGAAGAATATAGGCTGTCTGATGTAGTCTTGGCTGATGAAACTTTCTGATCTGATGTGTTTCTTGGAAAAACATTGAATTTGCGTTGTTTTTTTTCTCTTTCAGATCTGTGTTCATTGACGTTTTTTGTTATTGATGTGGTGTTTTGCCTTTAGGATTGTTTAAATTTCTTGCATGAACAAAGAATAAGCTTTATGGCTTGTGAAAATTCTCTCTCTTTTTCATGATTAGACTCATAATTGCAAATTTGTCAAGATTTGCTATGCTCCTGTGTCCTTTGTTATATATAGTTTTCGAAGTATTTTGTTGACTCTGATAATGAAGGATTGGTGAAGGGGAAGGAGAAGGGGATTAAATTGTTATTGCTTTATGTTAACTTGAGCGGAATGTCGGTGGATGGCTGTCTGTAGGCTCAGCTAGGTATATTTTGTGGACAAGATGTTGGGGATGTGGCAAGCTTTACTCCTTCCATCGCACCCACAGATCTTACTTCTAGCTCTCTGCTTTTCAAGGGAGTGGCACAAAATGGTTCTCCCCCACAAAGGGAAGTTGACAAAGATGGCCATTACAAGTTTGAGCTTGGAGAAAATTTAACTTCTCGCTGTAATTACTTCTTACCATTATCAAAAAGTTTCATATTTGCTACACGGGGTTGATGGCTGTTGGGCCTTCTTATTCATGGTCATGTTGTGCTAGGAGTCTTTTGTATCACTTAGACATGCATTTTATGTTGAATGATGTTTGACAAAATCTACAGATCTACCATCTCGTGGATTTTATTATGTTTCAACATTTATGTTGATGTGATTACTGGTTACTCCTGTCTTTATATATAATGGGTGGTGTTTAATGTTTTTGGGGTTGAGGGAGTCTAAATTTGATCATTCCTATGTTGCTGATTTTTTTTGTGGTACTGCTTGTTTCTTCTTGCAGATAAGATTCACAGCAAAATGGGTGAAGGTTGGTATCTGTTTGTTTCAAAATTGATTGTCTGCTACATGGTGTGCTGCAGTCAATTCCTAAGATGTCCACTACATTCTTTCAGGGACATTTGGCCGGGTTCTAGAATGCTGGGACCGTGAAAGGAGAGAAATGGTGGCAATAAAAATTGTACGTAGCATCAAGAAGTACCGTGAAGCAGCTATGATTGAAATTGATGTTCTACAACAGCTTGGTAAACACGATAAAGGAGGCAGTCGGTGAGTCCCATTACTTACCTAGTATTTTTACACGTGCGAGCTTAGTTTGTAGAAGTTTTATAGTTTTCTGAAAATTGTGTCAATTTTATGGGTTTATTCCTTGCAGTTGTGTACAATTACGGAACTGGTTTGACTATCGTAACCATATCTGTATTGTAAGTATATAGTTGATTTGAGATGGGTTTCCTCAATTGCCAAATAAATATGGGGGTTAAGTATTGTGGATGGGTTTTAAATGATCTTACAGGTGTTTGAGAAGCTTGGTCCAAGCTTATACGATTTCCTACGCAAAAACAATTATCGTCCATTTCCCATTGATCATGTCCGTGAGATTGGCAGACAACTCTTGGAATCTGTAGCATGTGTGTATTAAATATACTTTCTAAGTTATTATTATTTTTAATTCAGCAGCAGTGAATACTTACATTAGCTGTATTATTTACAATTTGATCTTACTTTGATAACCCAAACCTGAAATGAAAATCCTCTTTCTGTGTGTGAATGTTACAAACTGTGTGCAGTTTTTTTTCCTAAGGTGATGCATTGTCTGTTGTATGGCAATTAACTTGAGATTGTGTTTATTTTTGCAGTTATGCACGACTTGCGTCTTATCCATACAGATTTGAAGCCTGAGAATATTCTCCTAGTTACTGATGACTATGTAAGGGCTCCAGATTACAAGGTGTGGCTTGTAGCTGTAATATTTTCTTTATAAGTTTGTGTTTGATTAGAGGATGCTTGAAGTTTGGGTTTGTATGAGAGTTGTTATTTAATCATAGTATTTACTGTTTTGGAATTTCAGGGGTCTTCTCGTTCTCCAAGGGATGCCTCTTACTCCAAAAGGGTGCCGAAATCAAGCGCTATTAAGGTGATTGATTTTGGTAGTACCACTTATGAACGTCCCGACCAGAACTACATTGTGTCCACTCGCCATTACCGTGCCCCAGAAGTCATTCTTGGTATGACAGCTTACTTCTAATGGAAACTTTCAAAACTGTGCATCGAATTTGATGTATCCCAAAGTCTTTAATATTACCTTCTTTTTGCAGGGCTTGGCTGGAGCTACCCATGTGATGTATGGAGCATTGGCTGTATCCTAGTTGAGCTGTGCTCGGTATGTTCAGTGAAATTTCTCATCAATAAGGCATAGGTCTTCATTTGATCAAGACTCTAGTACTGACATTCTTGTATAAAAATTCCAGGGAGAGGCGTTATTCCAAACCCACGAGAATTTAGAGCATCTCGCCATGATGGAGAGGGTTCTGGGTGCACTATCTCCACACATGCTGAAGAAAGTCGAGTAAGCAATATTGTCTGTCACCCTATGTATTGATAACATCTTCTGTCCATGTTGCATGTTTGCTAACACTCTTTCTGTCAGTCGACATGCAGAGAAGTATGTTAGAAGGGGAAGATTGGACTGGCCATGTTCAGATGGCTCCACCTCTAGGGAAAGCATGAGAGCTGTAATGAAGCTTCCTCGTCTCCAGGTGAACGCCAGTTGCCTATGCATGTATGTTATTACGTAGAGCATAATTTTTTGGCTGGGCTAATTGTTTTTATATATCTTATTTTTTGGGCAGAATCTGATAATGCAACATGTAGACCACTCTGCTGGGGATCTGATCCACCTCTTGCAAGGTCTTCTGAGGTATGATCCTGCTGACAGGCTTACAGCGAAAGAAGCCCTCAGGCACCAGTTCTTCAACCGTGACCAACTGAGGCGGTAAATAGACCCACCACCATTGATTTGGGAAGCTGTAATGTAATACTAACCCAGCTAACAACCCAGACCTGTTGGTAGATGTTTGGGTGTCTGAATTAGCTGTGTTTGGCATGTTGTTGATGCTGAAAGCAGTCTACGGAGAATAATTGTGCATGAGAGTGTATATTCATGAGGGACGAAGATTATTGGTCTAGACTTGTGCTTCATTGCTGGAGTTGATTGTGATGTAAATATGGTTACTGTATTTGTGCACTGGGTTTCATACTACTGTGCAAAACTATTGAAAGAAATTTACTTACATCACTTGGCTGACCTAGAATCTCATTTGATGTTGATCCCATTGGAGATCCTAGTATCCTAATATTTAAAAATTGCCAAACTTTGAACTTGAGTTGTGGTTGAAAAAAATTGATTGAACTTATTTAATTGTTGCCAACAACTCGCCTTGGAACTAACGTTAATAAGTCGTTAGATGTCATATTTTTATTTTTATTTAATTTCAAAAAGTAAACTAAAATCATAAATTTATTTTATTTTAATTCAAAATCAAAACAAAATCCCTAAACAAAAAAAACCCTAAAATCATGAATTTGCTACTACCCCATTGTTACTTCCTCAACGCCTCCATTTTCAATCGTACCGCTTTAATGAGTTGGGGGTTTCTTCCTATACCGTTAAATCCTGCCCTAGGGTTACAATTGCGCTAATTGGGAACCAAAAATTGAAGTTTATTGTACAAATTCGGTCCAAGAGCTACAGCTTGTGCTGGTGTATTTTTCTTATGAAGGGAGGGATTCGTGGTGCGCTTTGGAGGTTTTTGAGTGGCTGAAGAAGGAGACATCTCCGTAAAGCAGGGGGAAAGGTCGTCGCCACAGACACCAAGAGAGAGAGGAGGAGGAGAGACAAGGTCGTTGCCAGAAATACCAAGAGAGGGAGGAGGAGAGCCACGACCGAGGAGAGTGATGAAGGATTGGTTGGTCAAGATCTCAAGCTCTGAACCCCGGAGGATTAAATGAAGAGCGCGAATCGGAGAGTGAAAGAGGTGGGCGGAGAAGAGGAAGAGGAGGCAACAACTTAGAAGAATGGTTTTGCAACCTTCAATGTTAGGCAAAACGTCGACATGCATGCCCGCGCCGTCATCTTCAACCCATGCGTCGGTCGAATCAGCACCATCAACAGCAACTCCCTCCCAATCCTCGAGTACCTCCATCTCAGTGTTGAGCACGTCGTCCTCTACAAGGTAAAAAACCTAACCTTCCCCAAATTGAGGCCTAAAATTCAACAACGCATTCAATTTTAGAGATTACGAACCCTATAATATTCAAATTGATCCTCAAATTGATGTAATTTTACAAAACACCATCACTAACCCCCTAACTTGTTGTAGCTTGAATTCCAAATCTGGAGTTCCTCCGCCATCCCTTGGAATGCCCCTTCGAATTTGCAATTCGTTATTGCCGTAATTCTCGAGTTCCTCTGTGTTGATTTTTTATCAATTTTGTTTTTTTTTCTCTTTTTAAGAAATGAAACAACACAATATTATAAATTAGAGGGGTAAAATTGTAATTTCAAATTTTTAACGGATTTTGAGACGAAAAAGTGAGAACAGGTGGTTGATTGTTAACGGAGATGGGTATAAGGGTGGTTTGCGGTAATTTGTTATTGGCCGGGTGGTTATCTCTAATATGGCCTATTATACGGGTGGTTTCCGACAAAAGACTCTATTTTTTAACATTAATTTTATATTTATAATACCATTTGGAACACAAAAGTGGAACACTATTGTGGAATAGAAGATTTGTCTAGATTGTCGTCAGATAACTCCTACTTTGCCTAGATTTTCGTCAGATAACTCCTACTTTGCCTCCAAAAACATCGTATCAGGTTAACATTATTTCCGGTAGAAAGCTAAGTTTGGTAGCAAGTGAGTTTGAATTTAAGGCGTTGGATTGAAGTAAATTGATGATGAGATTTGATAATGTAAAATAGTTAAAATAGGATAAATATTACTAGATTATAATGTGAGTTTGAATTTAAGGGTCCGTTCGACGCCACCCATATTATGTTATAAAATGCATTATAATGTGATTTTTTGGAAAAAGAGCTTTTTTAAAATGTGTGCAAAGAATGGAAAATATGAGAACGTGGCTGGAAAAAGGCCAAACACGGCTTTTCAATTTTAATATATTATAATCCATTATAATGGATAACGTGTCGGTACCGAATGTACCTGTCAATTCTGAACCGACAGAACGTTGTTAGCTTTTAATTCAACATATAATCAATTTATTAACTCCGAAGATGATCCCTGTCCTCGCCCCGTTCCCCAAGTCGGAAAATGGGGCGGGTTCCCGTCCCCACAGATTTTTTGTGCATCCCTACTCATTACAGCAAGTTGAGCTATACAATGAGAAAAAGAAATACCAATAACTTACACAACAAGCCTAATCACCATCACGAATTAAAAATGGTGTCAACTAAAACATACAAAAACAAAAACACAAACAAATGATAACTACAATACTTACACATGCATTCCTAGAGTATACTGAACCAACTACACCTTTTTAACGTACCAACACTAGTATTCGATCTAGACTTAGATCATACATAGTAGAATGAATCCCTTTGGACGCTTAGGGTTGACTTGAATAATTGTCATGTATATTCTACTTTATCAAGGTCAAGGAATCTTTCAAACATCGTGGAAGATAATGTTTCGATATATAGTTTATTTTTCTTTCAAAATATGGATTCTTCCAATTCCAAACATTTGTGCATATACATGCATGCCATCAATTATAGAAAAAGTTTGATTTGTCATTAATATTAATTAGTTTAAAATCTAAGTTTGCGGCCCAATGTTTCTGCTATATTACACAAAATGATTAAGGTTAATCCTCCTTTGAACATCTAATCATGTAGCTAGAACTTTAGGGTAGTACTATGAAGTCTTAAAAAAAGGAACCTTTCTTCAACTGAAGTCGCCTTTATTTCCCAAGAGTGAAATACTAACCAATCAAGGAAATGCGGATGATTTTTTGAGACAAAGGTGGGTAATTTGTAGTCCTAAATTAACTATAATAAAGCTTATAATAACTAACAATGCGCTTACAAAGATGTTTTAGGGTCTCGTAATTAAGTTGATTATCTTACTTAGCTCTGCATGACTTCAAATCTTTCCAATTGTCTATTTAAACGACACATAGCAAAGTGAACTCGAGGCAAATTAAATTACCTCGCAAGTCACATCGTCCATAAACAAAAAAGGCATATGCACATTCATCCATTCAACAGATTTCATTGTGTATATGAAATCGGTTTCGACAAGGCAAAATCCATCTTATGAAATCGGTGTCCACTTAAGGAAATGGACAAAGTCAGAAGAAAGTAGTAAAGTTCAGAGGAGTAGAGGCAGTTACCTGTAATCTTATGATTTAATTGCTTGTTGGAGAGCAAGATCAACTTGGAATGTAAGGATAAGACTTACTAAGGGCTTTAATCCTCTACAACTATGCAGGAAATGATCATTTCTAGATTAGTTATATGAATACTACTTTTGCCCAGAAAATCTTTAAGTAAGATAGTTCAAAATTTAAATTGGCATGAAGGTAATTTTTCACATTGAACATCCAAAGCCCCAGCTTATCCATTTAGAATTTTTTGAACAAGGTTTGAAGGTGAGCAAGGTGTCAAATTAGTCATAATATCTAGCTTCACACAGCTTTAAAACTTTTTTCATCCAGGAACCTAACATAGCATACTCTAGTCTTGGAATGGTGTCTGCTCAGCAACAACAATAGACTTGTGTCCAGAATAGTAAAGTTCATACCTTTAGCCACTATTCAGAAAGCTCTAATTCATTGCAAGTGTCTGCAAATTCACTACTCAATACTCTCAAAGTAAATGAAGGAGAAATAATTAAAGTAAATTTCTTAGACAAACAAACTAAAAGCTTATTGAGAGGAAAAATGCTGATTGCTAGAGAAGGGTGGGTTTAGTAATTGTGCTTGAGCTGACTCTGATAGTTAAAAACAATCCAAACTTGTCCATATCATTTTATACATATCATTTTATGTTACAAGCCTCTGAGTTGTCCATGACTTTCAAAATACCACAAGCAGTCAAAAATAAGGGCTTAACAGTAGCAAAAACGGGGAACTATAGACAACAGATTGCTGAATCAATATCAAAATACATATCATTTTAGGCAGGAAAAGTATTATCAAGTGCGGAATTAGGGCCGACGAAGAATATGTTACATAGCTAATAGCTAGGAATTGAAATCTTACCCCTTTCTGCCCATTATAACTCCACAATCTGACCATTGGCAGTTGCTCCAACCATGATTCGAACGTTAGAGACCCGAATATAAAGCACTGATCCAGAAGTTTTCTGAGAAGAGCTGAAGAGAGAAATTAAATTAGGCAACCAAAGTTTGGTTTCATCACCTCAACCTTCTCGTCTTTCAGTCTACACAAAATCGATGGAGCCAGGAGAGATGCACACAAAACCTTAATCGAGCAGACAATAAATTAGGCGAGAATTGGAGTAGAAAAGGCGGGGTGGATTCAGTGAGAGTAGAGCAAAATCAAAGCTCATGGATCAACCGGTGGAACTTGCACATAACAACAATTACCAGGCACAACTGCACAGCCAACCACTTGCAAATGTACCAGTAGGAAGCAAAAACACTAAGAAACAAAATATGAAGAATGCTACCAATCAAATCCCAGGCAAACCTTGAATTGACTAGCATAAGGTGGACATCTCAAATTTGACATAGTATAATCAATAATCCATGAAACTACAACACAAACACCAATCATGACGAAAACGCAGAGCACCAAAAGCACAGCAAAAAAAAAAACAGGACATGAACAATTGAAGACTCCCAATGTACAGATTAAAACTGGCCTTCTTGAACCTCTAGATTTACTCTTTCCAAATCTCTTTTTCTATTTTGGGACTTTCAACATCGTGTATGATTTACTTGATTTTCTAGAGGAACATGTCAGTAATCAATACTCAGTACTTTTTAATTTTGGGACTTTCAAACACCATGGTATTGTTTACCTGATTCCCTTTGCAAGGATTAGACCAGTACTTGATACTGGTACGATAACCACATAAATCCATGTTAAAGATGCTCTTCAATCTCACTTCTTTACTTTGGGACCTCCATATACCATCTATATGGTTTATATGATTCCCTTTGAAGATTCGACCAAGTAACACACTCCATGTAAGAGATGCTCCTCAATCTCTTTGTTTATCTTATTGGTTCTAAGTTACTATATTTGGTGTGAGTATGGATTTGGCTGATTGAGGAAGCTATTGGGATTCAAGATTTCGACTGTCTTGTGCATTGCATCTTTTACTAGTTTAAATTCAAGACCCAGATTTATCAACTTCTCTGCATCAATGCATGACACCATCCCAGGCTGGGTTTCCCCAGAAACTCTGCAAGATGAAAAGTGAATTTCATGGCATGAAAAGAAGCCTAAGAGAATGGATAGTAATGCCGGTAAATCATTAGATAGTTGTAGAGAAATTGTCACTCTTTTTATGAAAAACTGAAAATTGTGATTTCAATACTTTGCAGTTGTCAATCTGGTCAAGCAGCCAATCAGCTTCCAAAGAAATCACCAGAATGAGCTAAAATCTATAGCAATACATATGAAATAACAATGTAAAAGAAAATCGAACTTAAGCATCATTTCATATTAGTTTATAGAGAAAGTAATTATACACACATTCTTCAAATATTCATCCAAATTTTCCCTTGTTTTCAATATTATGTTCCAAAATAATTTTTACACAGCCACATAAAGCATAATGACAGCTTATGATTCTTACACTGTATATATTCAGATTAAACGTTTTTTTTTTCAAAAACAAAACACCATAGAGAGATATGAATCGGATATTCCGGGAAGAGTTCATGAACTTCAGCAGTAAAATCACCAAACTGGTTTATACCATTGGTACAAAGATGTCTACTAAAAGCATCAGGATTCTCAAACAACAAAATTTGAACTCTTGCCACATTTTAACATGCACTTGTTGTAACACAGTAAAGCGTGCATTAAGCCTGGATGGCAGCAGTTTACCTAAACACGGCTCTGGTTTAATTGCCACAACGTTAAGACATTCTCAGAGAATTCCCAAGCAGCCCTCTCTGCAAGTCTTTGGCACAGGATACCATCTCTACAATTTCAACACACTGAATATAAGAACATTCAGAACATCAACAAAAGGTCGAAGTAAGAATTAAAGCTTAACGGGAATTGCAGTAATCCAAGAACTCTCATCAAAGGGAATAAGATTATCATTTGTCCCAGCCTAGATGGAAGTAAGCACAACACGATGAACATCGGATGCTTGTGCTGCATTAAGAACATTCAAAGTTCCTTAAAAAGCAGGCATCAGCAGCTTGTCCCCTGAATCCTCGGTACAAGGCGAGGCCACATGGAAGACACCTTTATAGCCGTTAATTGCACTTCAAATAGATTTGTTTGTATTCTTTACTTGATTCCACCTTTATAGCCGTTAATTGCACTCAAAATAGATTCATCTGTATTCTTTACTTGATTCCCTTTGAGGGTTAGACTAGTACTAAATACTAGTACGATAACCACAAAATCCAACTTGGAAATGCTTCACTATCTCTCTTTTTTTTGGGAGTTCCAAACATTCTATATGCTTTACTTTGTTCCTTTGAGGGTTAAACTAGTACTAAATACTAGTATGATAACCACACACCTTCAAAACATCCTTATATGCTTTACTTTGTTCCCTTGGAGGGTTAGACCAGTTCTACATTTTTTTTTAAAAACAAAACACCATAGAGACATGAATCGGATATTCCGGGAAGAGTTCATGAACTTCAGCAGTAAAATCACCAAACTGGTAAATACCATTGGTATAAAGATGTCTACTAAAAGCATCAGGATTCTCAAACAACAAAACTTGAACTCTTGCCACATCTTTAACATGCAATAATTGTAACACAGTAAAACTTGCATTAAGCCTGGATGGCAACAGTTTACCTAAACACGACGCTGGTTTAATTACCACAACATTAAGACCGTTCTCAGAGAATTCCCAAGCAGCCCTCTCTGCAAGTCTTTGGCACAGGATACCATCTCTACAATTTCAATACACTGAATATAAGAAAATTCAGAACATCAACAAAAGGTTGAAGTAAGAATTAGGGCATAACAAGCACTGCAGTAATCAAGTTCTCTCCAAGAACTCTCATCAAAGGGAATAAAATTATCATTTGTCCCAGCCTAGATGGAAGTAAGCACAGCACGATGAGCATCGAATGCTTGTGCTGCATTAAGAACATTCAAAGTGCCTTAAAAGGCAGGCATCAGGAGCTTGTCCTCTGAATCCTCGGTACAAGGCGAGGCCACATGGAACACACCTTTATAGCCGTTATTTGCACGCAAAATAGATTCATCTATATTCTTTACTTGATTCCCTTTGAGGGTTAGACTAGTACGATAACTACAAAATCCACCTTGGAAATGCTTCAGTATCTCTCTTTCTTTTTGGGAGTTCCAAACATTCTATATGCTTTACTTTGTTCCTTTTCAGGGTTAAACTAGTACTAAATACTAGTATGATAACCACAAAACTTCAAAACGGTCCTTATATGCTTTACTTTGTTCCCTTTGACGGTTAGACTAGTACTAGATACCAGTACGATAACTATGCAACTTTCAAACATCCCATATGTGACAAATTCTGCCTCTCCACCCCTGACATATCCTCCAAAAATTATCATAGATAGAATATGATGCATAAAACCACAATAATAATAACAAGTCAGCATAGCATATAACCATCTTCACAATAATAATAACAATAACAAGGATTTTGTGAAACCTCACATATGTTTTTTTTATATGTCTCCTTCATAAGCTGTGACTAGTCTTTATAAAAGGATTTCCAACTTGTTTAATTTAGCAACTGGACCCTTCTCCTTCATCCTCATGTATCTGAGTTTACATTGCTGTAGAACATGGAAACAACAAATGATGTATGTTTATAATCAAATTGGATGGCAAATTGCAAATCCAACAACTCAACGTCCATAAAAATCACGGAAGCTAAAAAGCTCCAAAGTAGTCTTCTTCCACTATATATTCAATATACCTTAACATATTCAATGCTATTATAATCCTTGTTTCAACAGACTAAGTAGGCATCAGAAATAGATAAAATCAGGTGCACATAATCAGCCCATGTAGATGAATACCATAATACCAGTTTAAGCAAAATTCTTTTCAACTTAACATCTTTAAGACCCAACTTTCCGAACCACACTCCATTAACTCTCCCACTTTGGGAAAGAAAATCCAAACACCACTATCAGCACAAAATCCATTTAGAGATCTCCTCAATCTCTTTATTTATTTTGGGACTTTTGAACACACGTATTCTACAGTTTTTTAAGGATTAGACCAGTACTTAATACTGGTACGATAACCACAAAACTAGTACTGGTATGATAACCACAAAACTTTGAAACATCCTATGAGATTTGATTTACTTTGTTCCCTTTTGAGTTTGATTTACTTTGTTCCCTTTTGAGTTTGATTTACTTTGTTCCCTTTTGAGATTAACCAGATAACCACACAACTTTTGAGCATCCTATACGGCTTTACGTTGTTCCCTTTGAGGATTAGACCAGTATTGGCTTTACTTTGTTCCTTTGAGGATTAGACCAGTTACTAAATAATAGTCCGATGACCTTGCTCAATCTCCTTATTCCCGTTCAATTTCAGTTTTGCTAGAAAAGCAATTGCCGAGTTCAACCCTCACAACTCTTCAAACTAAAAAGCATACAATGCAGATAATTGGAAAGAATTCAAGCAGCAGATACTTTGAAAAGCATACGATGCAGATAATTGGAAAGAATTCAAGCAGGCAGATACTTTGAATACCATAATAGCAGTTTAGGGAAAAATCTTTTCAACTTAACATCTTTAAAACCCGACTTTACAAACCACACTACATTAACTCTCCCACTTTGGGAAAGAAAATCCAAACATCTTCAAGGAACCGGGCCAACCAGGATTAGGCCAGTATCAGCACAAAATCCATTTAGAGATCTCCTCAACCTCTTTATTTATTTTGAGACTTTTAAACACACGTATTCTACACTTGATTTTTTTAAGGATTAGGCCAGTACTTAATACTGGTACGATAACCACAAAACTTTCAAACATCCTATGAGATTTGATTTACTTTGTTCCCTTTTGAGATTAACCAGTACTTTAATATTGGTAAGATAACCACACAACTTTCAAGCATCCTATACAGCTTTACTTTGTTCCCTTCGGAGGATTAGACTTTACTTTGTTCATTGGAGGATTAGACCAGTACTAAATACTAGTACGATAACCTTGCTCAATTCCCTTTGAGGATTAGACCAGTACTAAATACTGGTACGATAACCTTGCTCAATTCCCTTTAAGGATTAGACCAGTACTAACTACTGGTACGATAATCTTGCTCAATTCCCTTTAAGGATTAGACCAGTACTAACTACTGGTACGATAATCTTGCTCAATTCCCTTTAAGGATTAGACCAATACTAACTACTGGTACGATAATCTTGCTCAATCTCATTATTCCCATTCCAATTTCAGTTTTGCTAGAAAAGCAATTACTGAGTTCAACCCTCACAATTCTTCAGAGTAAAAAGCATACGATGCAGATAATTGGAAAGAATTCAAGCAGTAGATAATTGAATTGTTCAAACAATAATTAGATCGAAAACACAAATTCAGTTTATACTAGAAGCCTCTAAGTCAGATCCATAAAAGGACTTCAAAGAGGATAAAGCTCATGCGTTCTTTCTATACAAAAAACCCTCGGGGATTGAACTCGTTAAAGACATTGAAAAACCACGAAACTCAATCGAAAAGCTTCTAACTCAAAATCATAGAAGGGTTTCACCGAAGAAAAAAACTCAATGGGTTGTTTTTCTGAACAGAGGACCCATGGGAATTGAACCCGTAGAAGGCATTGAAAACCCTCAAAATTCGATCGAGAAGCTTCAAACTCAAATAAGAAAACTCAATGCGTTCTTTCCGTTAAAGACATTGAAAAACCACAAAACTCAATCGAGAAGGTTCAAACTCAAAATCATAAGGGTTTCACCGAAGAAGAACACTAACTGGATTGTTTTTCTCAACAGAGGACCCATGGGAATTGAACCCGTAGAAGGCATTGAAAACCCTAAAAACTCGATCGAGAAGCTTCAAACTCAAATTATAATACTTTCACCGAAGAAGAAAACTCAATGCTTTCTTTCCGTTAAAAACATTGAAAAACCCTCAAAACTCGATCAAGAAGCTTCAAAGTCAAAATCATAAAGGGGTTTAACCCGTCGAAGAGATTAAAAACCCTCAAAACGATCGAGAAGCATAAAAACTTTTAGGGAAGAAGAAACACGCTTTTTTTCAAACGGAAAATATCCGTTAAAGACGGTCAAAAACCTAAAACAAGACCGAAAAGTGAAGAGCACTCTGGGAACATCGATTTAATTTAAAGTGTATTCGAAATAAAAAGAGTCGGTTTCGGATATGTGAAAGTCGGTTCGGATAATAATAATAATAATAAATATAAATATTAATATATGAAAGTAGGTCGGTTTACAAAATTACAACCAATATATATATATATGTTATATATTATAAAAAATCATCATTCCTATATATATATATTAATATATACTAAAACAGAGGTTAAAAAAATTATTAAATGATACATATTGTATTTATATTGGTCCAAACCACCTTTTTTAAAAAATTAATTTGATTAGTTGAAATTTAATTAGGTAATCTTTTATTGCTTAAAAAATAATTGTAGATCCCACATATAATAAAATTATCAATGTAAAATATTTTATAAGATTTAGATTTGGTAATTTTTGATAAAATAACCATTAAATATAAAAAATATCCAATTTTACAAATCTGTAATTTTCCACAAGATTATAAAAAATAAAGTTCACAATATTTAAATTTAAAAATTTTCCATATATATGTCACTGTTCAAAAGTATAATTATAAAAAAAGAAAGAAAATTATATAATTCTAAGAAATATTTCGTTGTCTGAATTTTTTTTCAAAATAACTAATCCATATTGTACCACATCACCCCTTTTATTGTCCTATAATTCAATTTGGTAATTTTTGACAAAATAACCATTAAATATAAAAAAATACAATTCTACAAATTTTTAATTTGCCTCATGATTATAAAAAATATTTGAAATATTTCATAATATTTAAATTTAACAATTTTCCATATATATGTCATTGTTCAAAAATATAATTATAAAAAAAAGAAAATATCCATTTCTAAGAAATATTTCGTTGTTTGAAAATTTTCCCTAAAATAACTACTTCATATTGCGCCACATTACCCTTTTATTGATATAATAATTCAATTGATTTTTCTACCACATTCAAATCCCAAAATCTATCTATAACTATATATTAAAGTTATACTTTTTCAAGTCACCAGAAAAATTATGGTCACATCTCATATTTAAAAATATAATATCAATTTCTATTATTATAACTTCTTTCTATTAAATTTTTTTAACTATTTAAATTTATCTATAACATCATTTAAATATCTATTTAGTATAACAATATCTTTGAAAGATTCCTTATACAAGTATTTAAAATTGAAGATAAATATTTTAAAATGAATATAAATTTTTTAACATTTATCTTTTGATAAATTTATTTATAGATGTTTATATAGATTTTCTTTTATAATAAAAATTAATGATAAATATTTATAATGTTTAAAATTTATAAAAATAGATAATAAAGTATTTAATAGATAAATTAAAATATTTGATAATTTCTAAATTTACATACATTGAAAGTAATAAAAAAATGAATAATATAATATTTAATCTTATCTTAATCTTTATGTTATCGAACAACAAAATGTGTTAGCTCCCATCTTAAATTAAATTAACTAAAATTTAAATATTTTTTATAATTAAATTATCTTTATCTTTCATAATTTATCATATCTTATTTATTACGAGTGCATTCTCATGCTCATTGGCTTTTATACACTGCCTTTGAGATGATTTAGTCCATATATCAAATTTGGTTCATTCTAACTAAATTCAGTTATTATTTTTCACATATTTGAATTTCTGTTATTCTTGGGTCTATCGGGCCTAACCCTTCTTTCCTTGGGCAGAGATACCCCCATCTTGACCCCCCAGATTTTGCTATAGCGGAGCCTCATTAGGTCAATGTGACTCAATAATAATGATGATGATGATATCTTATTTATTAAGTTAACTATTATTATTTAAATTTTTATCTCTTTCATATATAAATATATAAATTTTTATTATTCATATTTTATCTTAATAATATATCTTTATTCTTAACATTAAATTTAATTATTTATATTGATTAAAAAAATCATTCTACAAGCAATAAATTACTTATATTAAATTTTATTCATTGATATCCAATTTATAATTTTTATAAAATAATATCCTATTTATAATGTCTAATAAAATATTGAATAGTAGTCGTACATGGTACGACGGATACAACTAGTTATTAATAAGAAAATATCCCTACAAGATGGAACAATATTCACATCACTCAATATTGAAATATTTAATTGAAAAAACTTGGATATAGTTAGTTATAATAAAATAAATATGTACATTATTTTTTCCGTTTTTATATTTATAGAAAATATTTTATTAAATAGAACTTTGATAAGAAAAACATATAAATGTACATTATGTGTTATGAAATTGAAAATGATCTAGTTATTTAAAATTTCTTTTAAAATTTGAATTTTGATTAAAAAAGATAGAAATTTACACTATCTTTTAAAAGATTGACAAATATCTATTTATGTGGAATTTCTTTTATAACGAATTATGATAAAAAATAGATAAACACTTTGCTTAAATCAAATTTTGCTAAAATATTTTTTTTAAAAATGATATGAATCTAAATTACTCTTAGAATTAAATAAATACATTATCTTTGCCTTTTATGTATTTATAAAAAATAATTTTTGAAAATAATTTTGATAAAAAGATAGAAATTTACATTATGTCTTACAAAATTGACAATTAAAAGATTAAATTAAATTTTGAAAAAAATAATTTACTTTTACATTTTCTCATAAGAGATTGACAATCATCTATATTTAATTTTGATTAAAAAAAGGATTTAATTTAAATCATATTTTGATAAAAATAAAATTTTCCTAACAAAATTATTATAATATTTTTTGCTCTAAACCATTAGATAAGAGTTAGGTAAAATATTTTTTTTATAAAGATAAATATTAGAGTAATGATAAATGTGCAATATTATTTTCAAATATGACTCTCCAAAACCAATTTTTTCTTGAAAAGTTATGAAACAATTTCAATTAAACCATAAAATATTAGTTTTGATTCTATATTTTTCTAAGAAAAAAATAAATTGATAATTTTTTTTTCTTTTGTTTAGATATTTATTTTATTTATTTAATAAAACTTATACATGGTACGAGCCCTTAAACTAGTAATATATACTAAGGCGGAGGTTAAATAATAGATAAAGCGATCCCATATTAAACCACATCATCTATCCTTTTTAAATAAACCAAATTGGTTGGAATTTTATTGGATTATTTTTAATTTATTATATTTATATATTAAATAAAATAATCAATCAATATATTAGTTTTATTTTTGGATAAGATAGCTTTTTTAGATACGATACACATAATTTTATAAAAATACCTGTTCCTATATTAATTTTTAATAGTTATTTTTGAAAATGATAGTTTTTTATAGATAAGATACATATATTTTTTTTAGAAATGTCCTTGCATATATTGATTTAATCAAAATGTAGCAAATACAAATAAATAATATAAATATTCTATAGAATTTTTCATGCAAGGCACGGGCACGAAGACTAGTTTTTGTCCTAATTTAAATTTAATAATTATTTTCATACATATTTAAGCATTAAAAAACAAAGCTTGAGAATGACAACAACTGGATTGCATGGTTTCCATATCCATCAATAAGATGAGCAAGGACATAAGAGCCAAAGAAAAGCCAACTTTCGATGCAAACACCACCTTCCGGATAATCAGAGCTGCCCTAGTAAACGCAAAATGCAAATTAAGGAAACAAAACAGTGAATTTCAATGATCAAACTCATTCAACATTAGGATGTGGCAATTGTTCTAAAACTAAGTTGATATGGGAAAGTAGTATACCATATCAGCTTTGAATTTGTTTTGCACCGCTAAATTCCCCTCTTTGTCGGCATCCAATCCGTCATACAATAAAAACCTAAACAACCAATAGCATAACAGTCAATGCCTCGTAGTCTTAACCTTGAACTCGGAGAAACCCTGAAATCAATATTAGAACCCTAACTTGGCAACCAAATTGGAGTCTCGACCAAAAAATAAGCGAAAAACCCTAACATGGGAGTCCAATTGGAGTCTCGACCAAAACGAAACACGCCTAGAAAGGAGACGCGAATAACAACCTCTGAAACAAAAGAGGAGGAGAACTGAAGCTGGTCGTCGATAATTCCGAAGCAAAAGAGGAGAGCCAAAATTGGTCGACAATAATGGAGAAAAGCGAAAAACCCTAATGGGGAGCCCAATTGGAGTCTCGACCAAAATGAAACACGCCTAGAAAGGAAACACAAATAACAACATGTGAAACAAAAGAGGAGGAGAACTGAAGTTGGTCGTCGATAATTCCGAAGTAAAAGAGGAGAGCCGAAATTGGTCGGCGATAATGGAGAAAAATGGGTACAATAAGGGTTTGTCCGAGAGGATGATCAGAAGAAGGAGCCAGAATAAGAGGAAAGAAGAACGAAAATGATAGAGGAAGGAAGAACAAAGAGAACTATTACTCGTATCTACCTTCCTTTGAAAGAATGAATTTTGGACCGTGGATAACTTTACTTAAAACGCTATCTACGACTTCAAATTACCCTCACTATATGAGCCGCTAGTCGAGGTTTAGAGTTGTATATGAGCCGCTAGACGTTTAGAGTTGTATAGATATAGATATATGCTCCACTATAGTCTATATATATCAATACTCAGTTGGTCTAGTGGTAAAGTGATGGTAGACTTCTTAACTGTTGTCTAGGAGATTTGAAGTTCGAATCTCACTGGCGGCATGTGATCGAACCGGACGAGCCAAAAGGCAAGACCCAAAAAAAAATATAGTCTATATATGATATTATTGACCGATAACTGATTCATGTTCGTAAAACTGGAAAATAATTTTATTCATTAATAAATTAAAATAACAAATTGATAAATTTAACAAATACAAGTAATAACACCTATGTAAGCCAACATATTAAGAGGCCAAACAAGGCGAAGTAAACTAATATGGCTACATAACCCACATTTATTTGGAAATTTCAACAAACACACACTGATTAATACACCTCAATATACCTTTCTGCACATATGATTAATTAGAGAATCAACCCATAAGCTCCAAGTTTGTCACTCGTGATTTGATTAATCCTGTTTACCATTTTCTCCGTCAAATAGTTTTTCCAGTCTCCAACTTTAAATTTCGTGAAAAACGCATCTTTAGTAACGGAAAGGGATCCTACTGAAAGAAACTCGCCCCCTTGTTGATGAACAAGTTGCTCAAGGTTTCAAAGCTACACAATAATCCTTGCCACCATGCCTTCCTTTTCTTCTTAAACGGAGAATGGGTAGCCCATAAAATCCGCTATCCTTTTCACATGCTCCTCTATACAACCTATCTTCATTTGCATGTAATGTCAAAAATCCTTAATACCATCTTTTTTTATTTAAAAGTTCTTGATCTTCATTGCATTTTGGCCTTTCATGTCTCTTGATTGGTATCACATTATTTTGTTAATTTTTATTACAAAGTCTAAATTTCCGTTCTTAATTGTCTTCTACCTTGAGACATTTCTAGACCGTTGATTGTTATGAATAAGGGCCACGAAAGTTAGAGACCGAAAGGGAAATAGGCGAAGAGAGCTCAAAAGAGATAGTCAACCACTACCATTTGGGCTTGTCTATTTCTATACTCGAATGGGGTTAGAAATGGGTCAAATCCACAACAATTTTTGTTTTAACTAAGGGATGGGAATGGGTGATTCCCATATCAAAAAAATACAGTAGAGTTCATACCCACCTCAAACTTAAGGTATGAGTGATTCTTATCCCAACCCGATACCTCATTCCAACCCGATTCCGGGTATAGAAACAAACGAGCCCAGCTTGGTTAAGGAAATGAACAAGGTAAACCGATTATTTCAGCAACGGTCATATTGGATGTGAAGGGATGTACGTTTTCACGCAAAGAACAACAAAAAGAAACAGTGAGAATATTAATTACAGCGTGCACATCCACTTACGTTGGGGTTGGAACCTAAGCCAATCCCACGTATTCACAGCGGCAAAGCCCATGCTATGTGGTTGGGGTTGAAGCACAGACATTGCATATATGACGTTTTCCGACATCCTTCTATCCTCCTTGTAATCATCCCTATTGTCTTTAAAATTATCCATGTAGTCCCAATCATATTTTCGGACAATCCTTTCGTCGTTGTTATACCTCTCCTCGTCGGAGATCATAATCGACTTCATGTTTTGAGTTGCTTCGTGCTCCGCCGTCACCCGAATGCTCTCGTCTGCATACACCTCCACAATTACCTCAATCGTCGTTTCTCCCCTACACACATCAATGAGTCCGTTAATCACAAAGCCATTGAGCATGAGAATGCGTCCGATTGGGGCGCATCCTCACTAGGTCAATGATGATGATGATGTCTATTACGTACATACCTTGGAGCCGGTGGAAGATTAGTTATTTGAAGACTTCCTAGATAGTGACAGTACTTGGTGAATGGTACTCCTGGTCCTTCGAAGACCTTGATCTCGATCGTAGTTTGACCATCATAATAAGTTGTGACATCTCTCAAATTTATGGAGTTAGGTACCTTTGTAAATATCGTCATGACGCCGCCGATTGTTTCAATCCCGACGCTTCTAAACCTTGGTACCCAAAAAATTGAAATTGCTTCTTTCGAAGTTTGTGGTTCTGCCTTGCGAGAATGCACAAAAAATAATTATAACAAGCACAATATGTAATTTTTTTTATGCTTAAGATAATTAATTAATATTACCAGCATATTTGAGGAAACGCCCGGTTGCTTGCGTAGCTGCAAAAGCCAAAGCTTCTTTTGGGTTGACAACATTCAGGGGCTCCTTTTCAAAGTAACTCTTCACCAGATGTCGAATCATTGGAATTTCAGTGCTTCGTCCAACGAGTATTATCTCGTCAATGTCTGTTTTCTTTAGCTCCCTTTCTTCCAAGGCACCCTTGACCAAGTCTATCGTTCTGTTGAACAAATCCATGTTCAACTCTTCAAACACCAGCCTCGTTATAGGCTCCTCAAAGACCAAGCTTTCGTCATTAGCGAGGGTGAATTCAATCTTGATCATGACTCGGTCGTTGCTGCTCAGTGATATTTTCGCTCTCTCACATTCACTTCTTAGCCTTTTGAGAGCATCCAAATCATTGCTAATATCCTTCTTGTGCTTGCTCTTGATCAAGCTGACAAGGTAATCCACGAGCCTCGTATCGAATACTTGGCCTCCCAAGTTTGCATCTCCCTTGAACGAAGTGGCAGTATATGTGTCCCTTTCGATTGTATACGACATGGTATGGTCTACAATAGTTGCACCAAACGCACTACTGCCAAGATCGTAGACAAGTGCCGTGAAATTTCGCCGACCACATAAAATAGAGAGTGAAATGGCGTCGTAAGGAAGTCCCGTGTAGCAGGTTTTAAGCCCGGCCATGCCACATGCTTCCAACATTTGTTCTTGTACCTCACTGCCAACATAAGAACCTACAATACAATTAATTCTATAGCAAATACGCCGGGATGATGATTTTCTAGCTAGAAACTTAATTCTATAGTAATTAATCAATTAAGCTAGATGGATGTGTTACTTTGATGATGAAGAATGATAACCGCAAGTCTAACGCTTCGCTCCATGTATGCCTCAGCAACTTCCTTTAACTTGCCTAAAATCATAGCACAGAGCTCTTTGGGGCTAAATAGTTTGATTTCCCCATTCTTGAAATGAACTTGAATGTGAGGCTCATTTTCTCTGTCCGTGACCTTGTATGGCAGAGTATTAACATAGCTTTGAAACTCTGGATCATCAAATCTATCATTGGAAACTAGTTATATGACAAATTAAAGACATTCATCGATCATCAAAGCCGATTGATAATTTGATCAATCCATGACTCACCTCTTTCCAATAAGTCGATTGATCCCACAAATCGTTCGTTCAGAGTTGACCGCCTCTTGAGCCTTAGCTAGCTCGCCGATTAGAACCCCAGAGTCGTCGGTAAATGAAACACATGTTGGCATATTCACGACAACTTCCATGGTGTCGTAGAATGACGATGCATCACAATCACGGCTCGGGCGGCAGTATTTCATATATAAGGCGGCAGGGTGCTTGTACACCGCCACGCTTGAATATGACGCCCCAAGATGGATACCAATTGCTCGGCTCCTTGAAGGACGCTGAGGTAAAGCCATTGCGCGGTCACGGTTCCTCCTCATGCGGCGGAGTTTTAGTCTTTTCTCAGGATGCATAGCAAAGTTAACTAATAGAGAATTAACCCTTTCATACATCAGCTTAGAGATCAACAAAAGCATCCACCGATTCATAAAATCATATCACATAAACATATCTTGTGATGTTGATTAGTGTATGTAGTGAGAAGCCTTAATCAGACATATTTAACTACTTTCATCAGTTGAAAATATGCAGCTTGATTATGCATCTATCTAGGAAATAGATTTAGATATATATACCTGACATCATGATAAAAATGATCAAAATAAAGCTCTTGATGACTGTCATTGTTGCCCGTCAATGAAAAACTTGATTGGAAATTAATATATCTGAAATGCCAATCAAAATTTAGTTAGAAATTGGAAAAGCTATTGCTAGATAGAGCCCCCTAACCTTTTCTATTAGTCAAGCGCTAGCCATTTCCTAAACAGCTTTCGTTGGACAACAATTGGATGGTCCCTCCTCATGGCCACGACCAAGAAGCAGACGCTGCATGGGACGCTAGCTCGAAGAGATGTGGAGGAAGTCCTTCTCTGAGCATGCCGTGGAAGAACTACAAGGCCAATGAAAAGAAGGAAAGCAAGGGAGACTCCCCATCTAGTTACGCGTAGTGGGACTGATCCTAGAGTATATATATTAAACCAATAAACCCAACATATATGATGGGCTTGAAAAGAAAATGGAAGTCCATTTCTAAACAGCAACAGCGATAACACTACCTAATATCTCCCGCTAAAGCGAGGTCTGGAGGTTAACCATGCCCGGACAAGTTGAGAAAATGTTTCTGATAAACCCAAAAGTGAAATGGCCATAAGTTGAACAATGAAGGTCAAAACATAAGTACCAAAACTAAGGCAAAAAAAAAAAAAATATTAAAGTAACACAAAAACATGAGACATCAAAAAACAATCAAAGCTAAGGGAGCACATACAGCCACACAACAGAAGCATGATAAGTGAAAAAAAGAATTCTCTGCCTGCGATATTAGACTGAATATATCTTTGTCCCTCAATATATAACCCAAATTTCCTTTTGGTTATTGCCAAGTAATGAAACTAAGTAATCAAATATCAGATGGATACCTAAGCAATGAAACTAGCAATGATGGATCGATTGACCGACTTGACCAAATTCAATCGAAATTGACATATACCAATGCTTCAAAACAGGAAGAGGCGTACAAATTACAGACTAATGGAAGTGATCTCCAAACAACAGATTCGATCTTAATCGAAAGAAACCCAAGACCATGCACAAGAGTTAACATAAATCAGATTGCATATAAGAACAATAAATCAAATTAAAGGGTAAGATGGGGGCAATACCAGCAAAAGTCGAATTGTGAGTGAGAAGAAGGACGAAGATGTGATGGAGGAGGACAGCGTTTGCGGCGGAGTGAGACGATCCATCCAAGTCTCTGCTTAAACTTTCATTGTCGGAATAGGTCTCTCGTCTCTGCGAATTCAATGCTTTTCATCTTACCTTTTTTACTTTCATTTTATTATTTCTAATTTTGCTAATATACCTCAAACTATTTTTTATATGGATTTTTCTAACCTTGCTCTTATTAAGAAGTGATATTGTGTTGGATTTTATAAGTTTAGGACTTTTTTTTTCTTATGCGACACTTTTTTTTTTCTTTTAGGGTTATAATTTTCTAAAATACCATAATTAACTTATGTAAGGTATTTTTTTTGTTTATTAGCTCCTTTCTTTGTCTTGCTTTTGACTCGTCCGGTTCGATCGGTCGACACTGCTTTATATCCGAATTGGGTATTTCATGGTCCCATTTCTCCCGGACAATACTTAAGAAGTCTAGCACTATTTTACCACTAGACCAACTGAGTATAGGTTATTTCTTAGCTCTCTATTATTAATGAAATGAATAACGTGCAAAATATTTGGACGAAAAATGGGATAAGCGGTCCATGAATCTTATGGGTTAGAGAGAGAAAGTTAGTGAGAGAATCTCTCTTCTTCAGAGGGCGCTTGAATTTTCGTTCCGGTTTCAACCTAGCGGCGCAATTTCAAGCGTTTTAGCTCCATTGAGTGCGTGTTCGAGTGTTTAAGAGAGGGGTTTCTTCTCTATGAGTTCTTTTCTACAATAAGGGTGAGCTTTGTGCTAGTGGTCTAAGATTTGCCATGGCTCAAGGGAAATCGAAAAAAACACCATCTACGAATAAGACTATATTGGAGCCTCCAACACCAGGAATCTCCACAGTTCAGCCAAAGGGGATATTCCACCCTCCCCACCGCAATCATGTCTTGAGTTGGATAATATCGAGGCGGACAATGGCCTTCCAAAGGCGCCACCTTTGGATCCGAGCTCCAACATCTCACAATAAGTGTCGGAGGATCCTCCAATTGAGACGTCGAAGGAGACCATCCCTCCTACCAATTCGGTCGTCGATAGTGGGATGAGCATGGATGCTAGTGTGGTTCAACCCACAATAGAGGAACACACTTCAAAGGGGAAGATGTTACCTCAATCCTAAAAGAGACTATTGCTGGGAACAAGATTGTTGATAACGAGTTTAAACTTCACAGGGTGTGGGAAGTGGAGGAAGATTGCATTGAGACCCTAAGCTCCTCCAATGTGGAAGACACGTCCAAATTTTTGGCTTCGACTCTCATAGGCTATGTTCCAAGGCCTAAGGCTTCGCTCTTTGATAAAATCCGGCGGGCCGACAATCTGGGGGTTGTGCATGTAACGTGCTTAGCATACAAATCCAAATAAGGTTCCAACCCAAAACCATATGGCAATGGGTGGAGTAGCTCATTGGGTTATATACTAAGCATTTTTAGTCTCAAGTTTCCCATGTGGGACAACTCTCAACACGCCCCCTCAAGTGCAACTGCCTGGGCCAGTTGACACTTGGACATAACCCCTCAAGGCTTGTGAACCGTCATATTTGAATCGGTCGCTCCTTTATTGGGTGCGCTGCTTGAATGTACTTTCATAAGGCCGACAAGTCCGAATCAATCCCTCAAGGCTTGCGAACCGCCACTTTTGGGATCAGTCGCTCCTTTATTGGGCGGACTGCCTGAAGGGTGTAACACCCCGTCTTCCGACGAGACGCTACTAGGGAATAGACCTTACAAGGTACTATTATTTAGGTTGACAACTACACTGTAGGATCTTACAACGCAGGCACGACGAGAAAACATAATAAAACATCCAACCTTTCTTTTAACGAAAACATTAAAAAATATAATTATGCATGTATTCCCGAAAACCATAAACATTCAAATACTTCACAATATCCACTGAAACTGAACTATCCGAACAATATATTAATAACCGAAGCATAAGACTAACTCTGTCTAACAAATATTAAAATCCACATCCTAACTATTATAAATAACTAATAAAAACCAATCCCACTATGACACGCGCTCTTTACCGCTCCGGCCCGCCATCTTGCTTAGGTTCCTGCACGGCTCCTTGGTTCATACCTGGAAGGCTGGAACTGAAAAATGTTCCCCGAAGGGTCAGCGTCTAATCTACCAAGCTAGAAAGAATACGGAAATTGTAGCACGTTTTAAAATCAGTTATCTAAAGTCAGCATACAAATCCACAATCGCAATCATAACTCTAAGGCCAATACCTAAATTAGTTATATCAGTCACACAAGTCACATACGCATTTACAATCACAATCCCATAGCAAAGCAATTCCTCCTTTTCCGCAATCCGACTTCCAAGGCGCTCCTCACCGCGCCGAGTGTAGAGGCAGGCCCTCCCACTCCACTTCACAATCTCCCTTCTAACCCCTGGCTAAGCCTCCACTGGAGCACTTGCCAAAACACACAGATAATAATTTTCGTTTTGAAGGGGCGCGATTTTCCCAGTCACACGGGTCAAAGTAGCCAACTCTTCCTCAACACCAGCTACGATGGGCCGTGTCGGAAACGGTACCAACACAGAGAAAACGTTCCAAAATATTTTCCGATAAAACACATTTAAAATCATTCACGCACACAACACTCAAGGAGTTCAAAACAATTTAAAAGGTATTCGGGACTAGTTCCCAAAACCCGCCCTACAATAACGATACGCAATCTAACAGGGTAGAGAAGAACCGAGCAAGTCGAAAAACGACTTACCTTAAAGGAGATGGAAGGAACCCGATGAAGGTGAAACAATAAGGACCTGAGCCAAAAGAATTCTCCTAAGCATGACAACGGGTAAATATAAATTACCGATCACTTGAAACTACTACTCTAAAATACTTAACTAAGATTTTCTTAAACATGATTAACCTCCCATGACTCCTCCCCATCGAGTGCCAACTCATTAATCTCATATAGAGAGTGATCCCTTGAAACCTGATTGCATTAACCCGTACACTCAAATTCATGAAACCAAACTAAATTTCAACATTAGCACCCCAATTTCACAAATTACAACTTAATAATAATTGACAAATTAAGTTATTAAAGAAAAATTCCACCCAACATTTAAATACTAATGTACTAGTCTAATCATCCTTCCCAGCAAACACCAACGATCATATATTAACAAATTAAACCCCCAATTAGCCTCTGCAACTACTTGAATTAGATGGCTTCTCTCACGCACAAGCCATTTCCGAGAATACAAGGAGTCACGACGGCCGCAACAACCGACATCGGAGCCGTATTCGATGAACGACGCAAACAGCCAGCCTACCTCCCCGCGCTACCCCAATCCAGCCCCGCTCACACCCAAACGAGACCAGACGCCGCGACACCCCGAATGAAACAAAAACAGAGGAAAGGTAAGGGAGACTCACTAGATGACGACGGTTGATCTCCCCGGTTCCCGACTGTATCGCAGCCAACCCGATGTCGGAGCTGGACTCGTACCCCGAGCAGCCCACGCTAGCGTCAACGAGGTAGCACCAGCAGAAGAGCCCGCCTGCGAGTCCCTGCCTTGCTTGGATCCAACCGAACACTAGCGCTCGTTAAGACCCGACACCACCCCAGCCAAACTGAAAACGGAGAGAACCAGGGACTCACCGGAACTACGAGACTAGGCTTTCAAGCGAGAGAGATGATGCTGACAATGGTATGGATCGACCGGCTTCACCCGCGCAACCAAACGATCGGAATTGAAAATCGACGAGTTTGTTTAATTGTCGGCTCCTCCGAACGAAGAACAGAGGGAAGTTAGGGATGGAATAGTTCTTCGTAGCAATTTATCGGGTCTTCAGAAAATAACGGAGGTCGAAGATCGGATAAGGAGATTGGTTTGTTTAAGATTAAAACAAGATTAAATATATTAAAGATATAATTATGGGTAAAGATAAGAATTTTCTTAGATTGGTTATGATGGTTTAATGATCTCAATAGTGAAGATAAGATATGCTCATAAAGCTCCTTAAATCGGGCGGAAATCGGTGATAGAATTTTTTTTTTGTAACACCCCGTCTTCCAACAAGGCGCTACTAGGGAATAGACCTTACCAGGTACTATTATTTAGGTTGACAACTACACTGTAAGACCTTACAACGCGGGCACGACGAGAAAAACATAATAAAACATCCAACCTTTATTTAATAAAACTTAGAAAACGTAATCATGCATGAATCCCCGGAAATTATAAATATTCAAATACGTCACAACGCCTACTGAAACTGAACTATCTGAACCAAAAAGATAATATCCGAAATAAAATACCAACTTCGTCTAACAAATATTAAAATCAATATTCTAACTAATATAAATAAACTAATATAACAAATCCCACTATGACACGCGCTCTTTACCGCTCTGGCCCGCCATCTTGCCTAGGTTCTTGCACGGCTCCCTGGTTCATACCTGGAACTGAAAAATGTTCCCCGAAGGGTCAGCGTCTAATCTACCAAGCTAGAAAGAATACGGAAATTGTAGAATGTTTTGAAATCAGTTGTCTAAAAGTCAGCATACAAATCTACAATCGCAATCATAACTCTAAAGGTCAATACCTAAATTAGTTATATCAGTCACACAAGTCACATACGCATTTACAATCACAACACATAGCAATGCAATTCTTCCTTTGTCCACGATCCGACTTCCAAGGCGCTCATCACCGCGCCGAGTGCAGAGGCAGGCCCTCCCACTCCACTTCCCAATCTCCCTTCTAACTCCGGGCTAAGCCTCCACTGGAGCGCTTGCCAAAAACACACAGATAATAATTTTCGTTTGAAGGGGTACGATTTTCCCAGTCACACGGGTCAAAGTAGCCAACTCTTCCTCAACACCAGCTACGATGGGCCGTGTCGGAAACGATACCAACACAGAGAAAACGTTCGAAAATAATTTCCGTTAAAACACATTTAAAATCATTAGCGCACACAACACACACAAGGAGTTCAAAACAATTTAAAAGGTATTCGGGACTAGTTCCCAAAACCCGTCCTACAATATCGATACTCAATCTAACAAGGGAGAAAAGAACCGAGCAAGTCGAAAAACGACTTACCTTGAGTGAAGGGTATCTGGAAACTACGGAGAATTAGGAATACGAACAATCGGGATCTCCTAGACATGATAACGATAAGTTTAGTAAGAAAGAGGGCTCGAAGTGAAAAAGACTACCAAATATTATAAACCGACCCGTAACACACCGAATGACACTAACTAACTACCCAGCTGAACCCGACTAATTAAATAAGATTTAACATATTCAATCCTTTTGACATACCTTGTATTATATACGTATACTATATTAGTTTAAATTGAACCCACTAATTAGCTAACTTACTAATTAATAGCAATCCACGATCACATTTTTTTAACCCAAAACCAATGACCCACATTGATTATTGAACCCAACCCAATTCTTTTCTTTCCTTTGACAAACTGGACTGACACCCGGCCCAATTCTTTTCTTTCCCTTTACAAATTGATCGGTTGACTAACACCAATTTTTTGACCAAGTAATTAGCTAACTTAAATTGAACCCAGTAACACCAATTTTTAATGGACCCCATTCCCCTAAATTTCAGTCTCCTCCAAGGCGGGCCCTCCCCCTCTTCTTCTTCCTCCTGGAGACGCCCCGACCCCTGCCTCTGGTTCTACTCCCCGACCCCTGCCTCGGCTGTCCCCTGTTCGCAACCACCAGTGCTCCTAGGCGACTCGACTCCACCCTACTCGGCGTCTCTAACCCAGATTTGTTAACCACCCCTTCGTCACCGTTTTCCGATCAACCACACCTCCGACGACCTCCCTCCCTAGACCACGCACTCGTGCTCGCCACCCAACCCGATCTGACCTTTACCTTGCCCCTCCCGACAACGAAGACAGAAAACAGAACCCAACTCACCGAGAAACGACGAGGGACGATGACTCCCCCGGGTTTAACTTCGACAACGCCACGACCCACGCGATCGGCGAACCACGTGAATCCCGGCGAAAATCCGTCAACGAAGTCGACGGGCACGACCGCTGTTGGAGACGGAAAGAGATTGGGTGGAACGGTGGCTGAACTCAAATTCCGGAGCTTCGATGGCTTTTCTAACTACCAACGCATAGGTTTATTAATATAGGGTAGCTTAACGAGATTGATTCTGGATAGATTGAATCTAGATGGATGGATTTTGGATAGATTTTTTTTCTTTTCAGTTAAAATCCGTATACACCTAACACTAATGAAACTAAAATATATACTTACATATGAATATGATTAAAATTTGATTAGGTGTGGTTAAAATATGAGAATTGATCTAACTAACGAGTTTGATTAAACTAACGTATATATATATATATATATACTTATACACTAATTGTACTAGGGAATTGATCTAACTAAATAATTACATCGAAATTAAAGGCTACCTTGGAAGTTTCTTGCGGATCTTGAACTTAAATACTTGTAAGCGAATGAATCCCATTTTTCGACTTATGCGACCTAAAAAGAATACGGATATTACATACTACCCCCCTTATGAAAGTTTCGTCCCGAAACTTTTACACGAAAGAAAGGTAACGAAAGAAAGAGATTCGAGGTTTTCACAAACCTCTCCTCCTTAAAGAGGTTCGTCCCCGAACCGGAACTGATTGACTACGGTAATAATAACCAATACTAGCTATCCAAAAATACACGACACGTCAACAAAATTTAAACAGTCAACCAATAAGTCAAGCAAACAAGGATCATAAAGCAAACATCGAATCTGAAAACAACACACTAATTACTAACCTTCCCCTCAAACGCCTCCACTAAACCCGGGTAGATCTCTGGATAACTCTCACTCATCCTGGACTCCGTCTCCCAAGTGGCCTCTTCGACTCCCCGTCGAGACCACTGAATCAACACCAGAGGAATCTCCTTGTTCTGCAGCTTCTTCATTCGTCGATCTAAAATCTTCAGCGGTTGTTCCCGGAAAGTGTGATCTGATTCTACCACCAAATTCTCATAATTCAGTCTGTGACTAGGATCTGGGACGTACTGTCTCCGCTGGGAAACATGGAATACAGGGTGCACTCCCTCCAAAGCAGGAGGCAACGCTAGTCTGTAAGCCACCTCGCCTACTCTCTCCAGAATCTCGAACGGACCGATATATCGGGGACTTAGCTTCCCTTTCATCCCGAATCTTCTTACCCCACGGGTAGGCGATACTCTCAACCAGACGTGGGCTCCGACCTCAAACTCCAACGGTCTACGCCTCTTGTCTGCATAGGACTTCTGGCGACTCTGAGCAGCTAACATTCTCTCTTTGATTAAGGCCACTTTCCCGATCGTCTCCTCAATCATTTGTGGCCTCTCTCCTATTACATCTGAGGGATCATCCTAACACAGCGGTGTCCTACACTTCCGACCATATAAAGCCTCATAAGGAGCCATCTGAATCGACGAATGCCAGCTGTTATTATAGGCAAACTCTACCAAAGCCAAGTGATCCGACCACTGACCTCCCCAGTCTAAAACGCAGGACCTCAGCATGTCCTCTAGCGTCTGAATCGTCCTCTCTGTCTGAACGTCTGACTGCGGATGATAAGCAGTCGTAAAATGTAATCTCGTCCCTAATGCCTCATGCACCTGTTGCCAATATCTGGAAGTAAAACGGCCATCTCGGTCCGACACAATCGTCTTAGGCACTCCGTGCATCCTAACTATCTGATTAATAAACACCTCCACTAACTTGCTCACTTGCCATGTCTCCCTAATAGGCAAAAAGCGAGCAGTCTTCGTCAGTCTATCCACCACCACCCAGATGGCATCATGGCCTCTGCTGAGTCTCAAACCGGTGACAAAATCCATGGAGATGTCCTCCCATTTCCATTTTGGAATAGGAAGTGACTGAAGCATTCCCCCGGGTCTCTGATGCTCGATCTTCACCTGCTGGCAAACATGACATTTAGCGACGAATCTCGCTACATCCGGCTTCATGCCATCCCACCAATAAAACTGTCGCAAATCCTTATACATCTTACTCGCCCCGGGGTGGATTGAGTAAGGTGTAGCATGAGCCTCTTGCAAAATCTTCTGCCTCAATTCTGCATCTCGAGGCACACAAATTCGACCACGTAAACAAAATACCATTTGCTCTCTCCGCAAAGTCGGGTGCCTCACCACGGCTCAATCTCTGCCTCAAATCCTGAATCATCGGGCAATCTTCCTGCTTCTGCCTTACTTCCTCAAGTAAAGACGGCCGACATTCTAGGGTTTTCAGACTACCCTGATAACGCTGAATCTGCACTTCAATTTCGTACCTCATCAGCTCCCTCTGTAACTCTAGCTGAGCCGTCAGATGAGACAACATACTCTCCTGAGGCGTCTTTCTGCTAAGGGCATCAGCGACCACATTCGCTTTCCCCGGATGGTAAAGGATCTCAAGGTCGTAATCCTTCAGTAACTCAAGCCATCTCCTCTGTCGCATATTCAACTCCCACTGAGTGAAAATGTACTTGAGGCTCTTATGATCTGTCATCACTTTGCAGGTACTCCCATACAAATAATGACGCCAAATCTTCAGAGCATGTACCACAACTGCCAACTCCAAATCATGAGTTGGGTAATTCTGCTCATTCGGCTTCAACTGTCTAGAAGCATAAGCAATCACTCTGTCCCTCTACATCAACACACAACCCAAACCTATCTTGGAGGCGTCACTGTAAATCACAAAATCCTCATTCCCCTGAGGAAGAGCTAATATAGGAGCCGAAGTTAACCTTCTCTTTAGCTCATCAAAACTCCGCTGGCAAGCTTCGTTCCACACGAAACGAGTAGTCTTCTTAAGCAAATTGGTAAGTGGTTGGGCTATCCGAGAAAACCCTTCCACAAACCTCCTGTAATACCCTGCTAATCCCAGAAAACTCCGTACCTCCTTCACATTTTTCGGAGGTTCCCAAGCTTTTACAGCTTCAATCTTTGCAGGATCCACCATAACTCCCTGAGCAGATACCACATGCCCTAAAAACGTAACTTCAGGCAACCAAAACTCACACTTGGACAACTTAGCAAACAATCGATGCTGTCTCAATACTCCCAACACCAGCCTAAGATGCTCGGCGTGCTCCTCCTTACTCCGAGAGTAGATCAGAATGTCGTCGATGAATACTACTACAAATCTGTCCAAGTAGTCTATAAACACCCGGTTCATCAACTCCATAAATACAGCGGGTGCATTCGTCAGTCCGAACGGCATCACTACAAACTCATAATGTCCATATCTCGTTCGGAAAGCCGTCTTAGGTATATCTTCCTCCCGAATCCTCAGCTGGTGATAACCTGACCTCAAATCCACTTTGGAGAACACAGTAGCCCCCTGCAACTGATCCAGCAAATCATCAATACGTGGCAACGGATACTTGTACTTGATGGTAACTCAATTCAACTCCCGATAATCGATACACAGTCGGAGAGAACCATCCTTCTTCTTCACAAACAGAACTGGAGCTCCCCATGGCGACGCACTCGGTCGTACGTAACCCTTCTCCAACAGCTCCTCCAGTTGTGCCTTCATCTCCTGCATCTCCATCGGAGCCATGCGATATGGGGCTCTCGAAATCGGCCTCGTGCCCGGCTCCAACTCAATCCCAAAATCCACCTCTCTCTGAGGAGGTAATCCTGGAAGTTCCTCGGGAAAAACGTCCTCAAACTCGCACACTACTGGTATGTCCTAAATATGCGGTTCTGCCTTGTCCCCCTGAAGGACATAACACCAATATCCTATACATCCGTCATTGAGCAACTTGGCGGCCTTCACTATACTAATCACCGATCCGGGCCCCTCCTGCTCTACCTCCTGACACACATGTCTGGTCCCATCATTTGCGGTCATTGTAACCGTACCTCTGTGTGTATCTAAAACTGCTCGATAACGCATCATCTAGTCCCTCCCCAGAATCACGTCATCATCTGGCGACAACTGCATTACTATAAAATCTGCATACCAATCTCTATTCCCTATTCTAATAGGGCACTGTAAAATCTCCTTATTCCCTCTTACTTTACTGTCGTCAGGCAGCCCCACAACAAAAGATACCCCCTCAGTGCAAGTCAGTCCTAGTGTAGCCACGCAAGCAGATGACACAAAAGAATGGGTAGCACCCGTATCAAACAATATGTGAACAGGTCTAGACTGAATCCAAATCGTACCCGTAGCAGTCGGCGCGTGTAGGGCATCGGCCCTCCTCATCTCAAACACTCGGGGCTGATTGCCCCCGGTGTTGCTAACTCCTGCGCCGTGCCCTCTGCCCTGACTCAGTGCCTGCTGAAACTGCTGAGGCTGACGACGAGGCATCTGATTCACCGTTCCTGGTGAAGATCCCTGTGAAGGTGCCCCCACAGTACAATACTGTTGCAAATGGCCAGGCTTCCCACAACTGAAGCAACTCCTGACTGGCTTCGCACACTGACTCCTCAAATGAGCAGTACTTCCACAGTTGAAGCACTCTCTCTGCCCTCCAGTGGACTGATTCTGACGACGATGGTCCTAACGACCCTGTGGCTGAAACCCTGATCGTTGCGGCTGAGAAGAGCCGGGACGACTATCTCTCCTAGATTCTGCCGGGGCAGACAACTTCTGCCTCTTGCTTCCTGTGGTATGCACCTCCAGCTGACTCTGTCGGGTCGTGGCCATAGCATAAGCCAAAGCAGACTGCTGAACGTCTGCCAATGTCGTAAGTCGGAGACCAGACACATAAGCACGTAGATGCGGTTGCAACCTTTTCAGAAAGGTCGCAATCTTCAGCTCCTCAGTAGGGGCAGCATTTGGCACCGCTACCAACTCCTGTTGAAACTTCAGAATAGTCTCAGATACGGTGATATTTTCGGGCCCAGCATCCCGAAAAGCAGCCTCCCGAGCCGCCCTCACCACCGGAGGACAATACTGATCTCGAATCTGTCTCTCAAACTCCTCAAAAGTCACCTCAGTCCGGTGGTCCCTACATAGCTCCCACTAGTCAAAAGCGCTCTCCTGTAGCAGACTCTGTACTAAAGACATCTTCCGCTCCTCCGGTGCCTTAATAGAATCCAACGCAGATTTCACCCTCCTCAGCCACTACTCTACGTCAGAACCCTGAGCTCCAGCAAAGTTCGGTACTCCAGTTTTCCTAAACTCTGCGAGCCACTTATCAGGCTGAGGCTCACGATACTGCCTCCTCGGTTCGACCACCTGATCAGCTATCACTGGTCCTCCATAATCTGGCGCTGCTCCCAGCTGGGCAGCCAAAATAGAATCTGGTCCAGGTGCCCTCCTCTCAGCTCCTTGTTGCCCCGCAACTGCGTTCAGATTCGGTGCAGCTCCCGCGCCCATCAACGTCTGCAATAACAGCTGAATCGCAGCAGTCACCTCTGGGGCCAATCCTGCTGGTGGTACTCCTCCTCCCACCTGAGCCCCGTTTGCTAGGAGACCTCCTCCAGCGACAGAGGCACTGTCCTCTCGATGAACAGCAGCAGCCACATCCTGACTCTCAGCAACCTCCTCCTGATGGTTATCCTGTTGCACCTCTGGCTCAGCAGCTACAGGGATCTCTCCTCTACCCCTGCCACGACCTCCTACTCGGCCACTACCGCGGCCTCTTCCGCGGCCTCTTCCGTTAGCTGCAACAGCTCTAGCTCTGCTTGGTGGGGCCATCTATAATAGAAAGTCCCACAATCAAAACTTAAACATTCTATTTTTCAACCTAATTCTTACTATTCTACGTGAAGTCCTTCGGCTGATGGGGCGGAGTCGCGACGTGTCACCTACCCCCTATATGCAACATGTCTACCCCAGTAAAACGTTTTGAAAACACCGGCCGGTTTTGGTTTTAAGTTGGACCTCACGTACTCTTTGTTGGTCAGTTCCATGTGCCTTGTTGTCAACCTGGCTCTGATACCAATTTGTAACACCCCGTCTTCCAACAAGGCGCTACTAGGGAATAGACCTTACCAGGTACTATTATTTAGGTTGACAACTACACTGTAGGACCTTACAACGCGGGCACGACGAGAAAAACATAATAAAACATCCAACCTTTATTTAATAAAACTTAGAAAACGTAATCATGCATGAATCACCGGAAATTATAAATATTCAAATACGTCACAACGCCTACTGAAACTGAACTATCTGAACCAAAAAGATAATATCCGAAATAAAATACCAACTTCGTCTAACAAATATTAAAATCAATATTCTAACTAATATAAATAAACTAATATAACAAATCCCACTATGACACGCGCTCTTTACCGCTCTGGCCCGCCATCTTGCCTAGGTTCTTGCACGGCTTCCTGGTTCATACCTGGAACTGAAAAATGTTCCCCGAAGGGTCAGCGTCTAATCTACCAAGCTAGAAAGAATACGGAAATTGTAGAATGTTTTGAAATCAGTTGTCTAAAAGTCAGCATACAAATCTACAATCGCAATCATAACTCTAAAGGTCAATACCTAAATTAGTTATATCAGTCACACAAGTCACATACGCATTTACAATCACAACACATAGCAATGCAATTCTTCCTTTGTCCACGATCCGACTTCCAAGGCGCTCATCACCGCGCCGAGTGCAGAGGCAGGCCCTCCCACTCCACTTCCCAATCTCCCTTCTAACTCCGGGCTAAGCCTCCACTGGAGCGCTTGCCAAAAACACACAGATAATAATTTTCGTTTGAAGGGGTACGATTTTCCCAGTCACACGGGTCAAAGTAGCCAACTCTTCCTCAACACCAGCTACGATGGGCCGTGTCGGAAACGGTACCAACACAGAGAAAACGTTCGAAAATAATTTCCGTTAAAACACATTTAAAATCATTAGCGCACACAACACACATAAGGAGTTCAAAACAATTTAAAAGGTATTCGGGACTAGTTCCCAAAACCCGTCCTACAATATCGATACTCAATCTAACAAGGGAGAAAAGAACCGAGCAAGTCGAAAAACGACTTACCTTGAGTGAAGGGTATCTGGAAACTACGGAGAATTAGGAATACGAACAATCGGGATCTCCTAGACATGATAACGATAAGTTTAGTAAGAAAGAGGGCTCGAAGTGAAAAAGACTACCAAATATTATAAACCGACCCGTAACACACCGAATGACACTAACTAACTACCCAGCTGAACCCGACTAATTAAATAAGATTTAACATATTCAATCCTTTTGACATACCTTGTATTATATACGTATACTATATTAGTTTAAATTGAACCCACTAATTAGCTAACTTACTAATTAATAGCAATCCACGATCACATTTTTTTAACCCAAAACCAATGACCCACATTGATTATTGAACCCAGCCCAATTCTTTTCTTTCCTTTGACAAACTGGACTGACACCCGGCCCAATTCTTTTCTTTCCCTTTACAAATTGATCGGTTGACTAACACCAATTTTTTGACCAAGTAATTAGCTAACTTAAAATGAACCCAGTAACACCAATTTTTAATGGACCCCATTCCCCTAAATTTCAGTCTCCTCCAAGGCGGGCCCTCCCCCTCTTCTTCTTCCTCCTGGAGACGCCCCGACCCCTGCCTCTGGTTCTACTCCCCGACCCCTGCCTCGGCTGTCCCCCGTTCGCAACCACCAGTGCTCCTAGGCGACTCGACTCCACCCTACTCGGCGTCTCTAACCCAGATTTGTTAACCACCCCTTCGTCACCGTTTTCCGATCAACCACACCTCCGACGACCTCCCTCCCTAGACCACGCACTCGCGCTCGCCACCCAACCCGTCCTGACCTTTACCTTGCCCCTCCCGACAACGAAGACAGAAAACAGAACCCAACTCACCGAGAAACGACGAGGGACGATGACTCCCCCGGGTTTAACTTCGAAAACGCCACGACCCACGCGATCGGCGAACCACGTGAATCCCGGCGAAAATCCGTCAACGAAGTCGACGGGCACGACCGCTGTTGGAGACGGAAAGAGATTGGGTGGAACGGTGGCTGAACTCAAATTCCGGAGCTTCGATGGCTTTTCTAACTACCAACGCATAGGTTTATTAATATAGGGTAGCTTAACGAGATTGATTCTGGAAAGATTGAATCTGGATGGATGGATTTTGGATAGATTTTTTTTTCCAGTTAAAATCCGTATACACCTAACACTAATGAAACTAAAATATATACTTACATATGAATATGATTAAAATTTGATTAGGTGTGGTTAAAATATGAGAATTGATCTAACTAACGAGTTTGATTAAACTAACGTATATATATACTTATACACTAATTGTACTAGGGAATTGATCTAACTAAATAATTACATCGAAATTAAAGGCTACCTTGGAAGTTTCTTGCGGATCGAGAACTTAAATACTTGTAAGCGAATGAATCCCATTTTCCGACTTATGCGACCTAAAAAGAATACGGATATTACATTTTTATTATTATAAAAAAACGAAACTATATATATAGTTATAAAAATAAGGCTTTAGAATATATATAAAATTTGGTGCATAGCTAAATATTAACCTATGGGTAAACTTGTAATTAGGTAGGTGTTTTCAAACCGATTATTAAAATAAGCTATCAATAATAGATTTTCCTTGTAAAACAAGAAACGTCGATTTTTGGTGTAATGTGCTAAGAAAAAGAACCTGAGTATTACAAAGGGGCCCATGAAGCCAGCAAACCCGAAGACTCCAAGAAAGAACCCACACCGCAACCTGCTCCGATACCATGATAAAATCCGGTGGGCCGACAATCTGGGGGTCGTGCGTGTAACGTTCTTAGTATACAAACCCAAATAAGGTTCCAACCCAAAACCATATGACAATGGGTGAAGTAACTCATTGGGTTATATACTAAACATTTTTAATCTCAAGTTTCCCATGTGGGACAACTCTCAACACTCTTTGCTATGGAAAGGTTTGTGCGGGCTCGCTGGAACAATGTCACGATGCACAAAATCATGAGCAATCGTGAGGGGTTGTTCCTTTTCAGATTCCGAAGCTTGGAGGAAGCTGATAAAATCCTAAAGAGCGGCCCTTGGTTGTTTTGGTGGGATAAAGCCTCTGTTGTTACGGAAATGGGTTTCGGGAATGTTGCTTGATGAGAGTAGTTTTGAAACTCTTCCTCTTTATGGTTTTTATTGCCGAATCTTGACATTAGATATTGGAACAAGAACACTCTTAGTAAAATTGGCACTGCTCTTAGTGACCCTATCACCTTTGACAAGATGACCCGATAGAGAGATAGCATGTCTTATGCTCGAATTTTGGTTGAAATGGATGAAAAGCACACCTACAATAGTTCAATCTCTATAAAGGGACTAGAAGGGGTGCGAGTTAATGAACCAATCATGGTGGATTAGAAGCCATGGGCATGTGTGGAGTGTAATAGGTAAGTGGGTACTATTGTGACCACCCACATTTTAATTTCCCGAGAGTCATTGATCTAGTTTCGCAGACGAAACTATTTTTAAGGGAGTAAAAATGTAATTCTATATTTTTCTTTAATATAATAAAATATTTGCATATTTTAATTCATAAGATTATTACCTTATAACATTTTAAATGTTATAAGTTTGGTTTATAAGCTTAGGACCATATTCAAACGTTACAAAAATTATTTTCTCATATTATAAAATGTTATTTATGAACCATAAGAATTATGGTTTTATGATGTTATAATATGATGCATGGTAACCATGAATAATATGAGTTATTTATTAATAAAAATAATAAGAGGATAATTATAAGTAATAAAACTTATGTAGAAGTATTATAATTATATTTCTAAAATTTATATAAATACTTTTAAGATTGAGTCTTAATCCAATAAATTGTTTAAAGTGCATATGATATTTAATTGAGTTATTTGAAGTACAAAAGCAAAGGTAGAAGAGACATTATTGTTATCACTTTTATAAAACTAGAGGGGTTGTTTGTGTAATTTCTCGGAAATGGATTGAAGAACTCAAAGGTTATCTTCACCCTTCAACCCGAATTTTCAAATTGCTATACCTTCCTCGGTTCTCAACTGATTTTTAATCCAAAAGATGCTATGAAAAGCTCATCGCCATATCTTTAATAATCCTCAATCAATTTGGGGAATCAATTCGAGTTATGGGATTGAATGGTTGAGGAAACCATTCGACCTAAATTCTTATGTACCTTGGCTGTCATCTTATCCGCCATCTGGTTGTAATCACTCTTGGATAGCCTTTTTGGGACCCAGCGGGACACCAAGGTATCGAAAGGGACACCGAAGTATCCCTTGCTCTTAGAAGTTTCTATTGTGTTTCGTCATCAACACCCCCAAACAAAATACTGGTTTCTCTAAACTGACCTGCAATCCAGAGAGTCTAATGTGTTTGTAGAAGACATTGGAGCATTGATCTCCACCGCGTAGCCAATTCAGTTTTGCTTGTTGTTTAAGCATGCAACAAAGGGTCTCATGAATACGTTGCCATTCTTCAAGGCAATTAGCCTCAACATTTCGAAGTGTGGTGTTGAGGGGTTGTGAGAAGGTGTTGAGTTAGATGGCTTGGAACTGCTCCAATGCCCCTTAAACCATATTTATGGAGTTTAGGCTTAAGAAGGCGAAGTTTTCCTGTGAGCTTGTGCATAGCGGTGTTGTTATTAAATCTGAATGCGCATGGACTGGGATTTGGCGACAATAGGTATGAAAAGCTCATGCTTGGCCCAAATGTTATTAAATCTAAATGTGGGCTTTTTGTCTGTAATTTTGTCGCCCATTCTCAAGATAGCCGAGCAGTGATCGGACAGACCCGAGGGGGGGGGGGGGCAGAGTTGGTGTGGGAAACAGATATCCAATGTTGTTTTATGAGCACCCAGTTTAGTTTGCAACAAATCCTCGTATAGTCACGATGCTTATTGTTCCAAGTGTAGAACGCCTCGCTAAAGCGCATATCAAACAAACCCGATCGAGTCAAGGCATCGCACGAGTTATTTGGTAACTCGCACATGCCCAAAATGATTTTCTATGAGTTTCTCTTTGGAATTAAGGACCACATTAAAGTCACCTAGTACGACCCGGGGGGAGGTGATGTTGCTACTTAGAGAAAGAAAATCGTTCTAAAGGGTGATCCGGCTTCTACCATTGTAGGCATACACATAGGAGACAAGCAAGTCCTTGGAGGTGCTAATCTCAGTGACCTTGTAGTAAGTGATTTGAAGGGATGTGAAAAGGACTGACAACTTGACCTTGGAATCATTCCAAAAGATCCCGTTTTTATTGTATTGGTTTCCGAATTTTTTGGAATGCCTTTGCCAGCTGAACAAAGTAGGATCAACAACCTTGGATTCATTAGCAATGTTCAGACGCGATTCAAGAATGCAATCACATTGGCATGCGTTTTCCTAACAAGTTCTTGCACAACTTATTGTTTCAAATCATGATTCAGGCCACACACACGCTCTAACTAACAAGAACGACACCATTCATTAGCAAAAATTTGCATTTGGTTCTCCACAATTTCGGGGTGTAAGGTGAGTAAGGCAATTAGATAAGGGTGTGGGGGTGGTAGAGGTTGTTCAGAAAGGAGAGGTAGGAGATCGAAGGAGGGGAGGCCTTTTTCTTGTTATGAGATGACTTAGTGAGAAACCATGTAGGATGTTGTTGAGCAACGGTGTCAGAGGGGGAGGGGGACAAGAGGGAATGCAACCTAAGCAACTTGCTCAAGTGGTAGGGCAGCCGCAGCAGACGAGGGGGGATTTGGAGGAACCAACGATGGGGAGGAAGGAGGAGAGGGTGGTACATTAAGAGATGATGAGGGGCATGGGCACACGTCGACGCAACTGGAGGTTAGGGAGGGGCAGAAAGATTGGTTGAAGCACACTCGGTGTCTTTGTGTCCGAACACCTTGCATCTGGAGCAATGCCATGGGAGCCAAACGAATTCAAGTTTTTGGTGGACATGGTTATCATGTTTTTCTTTGAAAGTGATGTCCCTTTTGAGCTATTGATCTCTGGATATCTCGACAAGACTATGAGCATAGGATATCCTATCTTGTTGTGTAGTAGGGGTGTCCATTTGGATGGGCTATCCAATACTCGACCCGATTTTGCTTAGTCGAGATTCAGAATAGTATGTCATATTTAGGTTGGGTAAGGTAATCTAAATGGGAACAGTTTGTAAGCAAGAGAGATTGAGTTCCATCCCGAGCAACCATTTTCTAAGAATGAGGGGTTTATTACCCCCAAACATCCATGGTTTGCCTTCTAGAATTATGTTCATATTATCTAGGTTTGCAAACTTGAAAATGAAGAGCCCCTTCTCGTTGACAATGATCTTAGCGGAGACGATGTGTGCCAATTGTCCGCCACAAATCTTTACATAGCCTTGAAATTGACATTGCCTCCTATAGGTGATAGGGGATCCACCTAAAGCATGGTTCCATTGCTCCGTCAGCTCATCTACGTCGTACGTCCTCAAGGATTTCGATGATACCTGCCTGGCTGCCTCTTGCCCCTCTATGTAATTGAGGGAAAGGTCTTTCTTTTGCAATTGAGCTCCCTAGAGTGAGTCTCGATAGGAACGAGGTTGCTCTCCGCGAGACCGCGACCATGGAGGTGCCGGGAAGGTGGACGGGGCCATACCTACACTAGGGCTCTAGTAAAAGGCCGACATTGCATATCTTTGGAGGTAGCAGTCGCTTTGGGTCTGGATAAGAGGCATCCACCATCTCCATGCTCTTTAGGGCTAAGAACAGTGGAGGGGAAGTTTGGGCCAAATCTAGCGGCACAGAGGAGATTTGGGAAATCTTCGAGGTTCATGAATGGGGCAAGTGGGGAGGTAGGCTCGAATAAGGAGGGGAGGAGACTCTTAGGGGGTTCTGAGCCAAGAAGAGAGGGCATTTGAGTGAGATTCGGGTCAGGGTTAGGGAGAGTCTTGATTTGTGCCAGAAGTTGCTACTGGGGGAGCAGTCGGGAGGCGGAGTTTGGATATGGGGTGCTGGCGAGCTTTGAGGAGGCGATTGTTATTGTTGGGGATAATCTGCTCAGGGATATCCACAACAGAGCTCAGGGATATCCACAACAGAGCTATCGGAGAAGCTGGGGCTACCGAAGGAAGTAGAGCTTGGAGGAGGCTAGGGGAAGAGGGATGGGTCGGGGGCTTAACAGTAGAGGGAGGGGGCGGAGTTTTTCATAGAGAGCTTCTTCTTCACTTTCGCCTTGCGACTGGGACCTATGGGGTGGGTGGGAGGCCTCGCGATGCCTGGTGGGGCCGTAGGAGGGTAGGGTTTTTGCTCTAAGAGGGTTTTTTGAGGATAGTAATGAAATTAAATGCTCAACGATAAGCTGTAATTTTTTCATTGCAAATTTGAACTTTCATACCAAGAACATCAAGATTAATTTTTTCATTGCTTCTTGATGTTATTCTTGGCGTGAAATTTGCATATAAACCGTGATTGTGATATAAAAAATTGATGATGAAAAATTGCCTTTAATTAATTAAGTGGTGAATGGTTTACCTTGTTCATTTACGATTAATTTGAACGTTATAGGTTGCTTTTAATTATTTTATTTTTTTTTGGGTAGAAATAGGTTGCTTTTATAGGTTGCTTTTATTGAACATTGTCATGATCATCCTTGAAACTCTAGCTCTTTGCCTATTACCATCTTTAATTGTCTCTTAATAATAACTTTTTGTCGCACTAGCTTGATTCATACCATATTCAACAACCTAGAAATATATATCAAGAAGACAAGAACCGTACTTATTGTAGAATTTGGAACATAAATATATACCAAGACAAGAACTGTACTCTAGACTTTGTAATAAAAATACAATTCTGTAACTTTTCTATAGACTCGTAAGACTTTGTGCGGTACAGCGGTAGAGTGTTACAAACACTGCTTTGTTAATTGCATGGTTGAGTACGTGTTGTGTGAAACTGTACATGTACGTAAGTGATCGATCACTATATATAGGAATTAGGAAGCGTACAAGTAATTAATGATATACCTTGCAATCACGTACTAATAAATGTAACACTATCGATCTCTCTTAGGTAGAGATTTACAAGTAGTAATTAATTCTATATCTTTCTTTCTTATTTATTCGATATTTCAATTAAGTTTCAAGCATGGAATACATCAATTTAACAATCAATCTTGTCAAAGAAAAGCTCATGGGAGCCGCCAACCACCCCAATGTTCCAACCCAGCATCTGTTGGACCCCAAATATACTTTTCTCTATCGAGCTGCGCTTAAATGCAAATGCAAAATAGGTTCCCCCAATCCCCCTCCAAATGTTCCCAAACTCGAAATAAAGAGACACGCCTCCTTTCAGCTGGAACGACACGTTCAGATTGCGATAGGCGGGCTTATCATGGCCCTCGTAACATAACTCGAAACCATCAGCACAAGAGCTCATCGGCGTGGCCTTGACGTACTTCTTCACAAGTGGGACGACAACATCCATGATACCATCACTGAGCCAAGAGACCGCTGCCCCGGTGTCGAAGACAAAATTACCACCTATTTCCGGAGTCGTCGATGTCGGGTGCTTATAAATTGATGCCTCTACGGTGATTGTCTCCACGGTGAAAACCCACTTGTAGATCTCCGTGGGGTCAAGTGGCGTGGAGTCCCCGCTAACACACGCGTTCCTTCCGAATCTTACCGTGCTGTTCGACAACGTTGGCAGGCGAGGATTCGGAAAGCATACCGAGAAGGAATCGACCTCGAGGGCGGTTAGGAGCCCTAAGGGATGGGTACTCACGCCCATGACTCCACTTTTGGTATTGGTGCCGTCGGAGCCCGCGCCGAATATCATTGGCACTGTTACGGACGGGTCGGGGAGAGATGTGCCGGTGGTTTGGTTAGCCTCAAAGAGAAAGAAATCGTCGGATCCAACGTCACCTGTGCGTATATATATATATATATATATATATATATGTACGTTATATGTATAGGCTAAAACCTTGGCTAGCTAGCTTATATATGTATAGGCTGATTCATAACAGAATTAATTTACAAATATCCCCTTGTATAATAATTAATTAAATAATTAGCGCGCTAGAATGAAAAAGCTATCAATTTAAACTTTGAATTACTATAGCATGCATGGATATATTACCAGTACTTATACTAATATACGTACGTACATACCTTGTGAATCTGTTCCGTCAGCATATGTTATATCATAAGCACAATCTAACTCGCTGTCATCTCCGCAGTAATTGTTGTTGGGCACACTCTTACAAATCGAGTCCCCACATGCCACTCCTTGATAGCTATCGGACGCAGTAAATGGGTCGTAGTCCTCTGATTCTTTCAGCCAAGTGAATACGCTCCCGGTGTCGAAAACCGCGACATTCGGTGTTGCGGGCGTACCCACGAAAAGATGCACGTAAAAGAGCGCCTGGTCAACCGGTATGCGGCTGAAAGGTGCTACCGCCTGGGCATGGAAGTATTTTTGAATGCTTGGATGGGTTCGGTGAAAGAGGGGCAAACTAGTAAGGCTTTTTTTGTGCTCATCATCACGGGTTGACACTTTGAGGTGTTTTGGGAAGGTGAGTTTAGAAGAAGAAGGTCGGGAAGAGCCACATTTTGGAATTGGAGCGATCGTGACTAGTAGTGTGATAATGGAAAACATTACAAGGAACCCACCCTTCATATTCATTGTGATAGATTGAATTGATCAATTTGTAGTTAGAAATCGAACAAGGGTCTCCTTATATATTATATAATCCTAAGTAGCTAGGTAGCCCAAACCCCTAAATTCATTGTGAATTAATTAAATTAAAACCTTTTTCTGTTAATCAATTGACATAGCGTGTAAGAAAAAACCAACCATTCTCATATGTACATACTCATTTATATTTAGAGAAATATTCCGGAAATTCAAGTGCATGTGAATTAATGTGAATGTGGGATCATTGCAAAATTAGAAAGTAGTGATTGTCACGAAATGCATTACATGTGATGTCATTTAATTGTGAGGCTATTTCCTTGAAGATCATGGATTGACATAACCGCCGAATGATTTGTGAGCCTTGGTGAGTGCTTTTCAGTTTTGTAGCCTCATTAATTAGGAATAAGCTAATATATTGATCACAATAATATCTACATTGACATATATAATCGGAATGGTTTGTGTGGAGAGTGCCTTTCAGTTTTCTAGCCTCCTTTTTGTTTTGGTAGAAAGTTTTCTAGCCTCCTTAGGAATGAGCTAAATGATTACAAGTAATCAAGTATATATATTGCGGGCATAGATTAAATGTCAATTGTTCAATTAGATATACGATAAAAGTTATATGGATGAGATATACTATAAAAGTGATAAGTAGCAGTCTTGCTCCCTATATATATAGTGGGAACTAGGTTTGAAGATTCGGGTGATCGATCCACTCGCATCGGCTGACTCACAATTCGGGTGAAAATTCTTAAATAAATGGGTGATAATTAAGTCGGATATGGGTGAGATTTTACATTCAATTCTCGCTGAAATTATGGCTCATTAATCAATTAGTCTCCCTATGATGTTAAAAGAAATGTGTTAAATTCAAATCAAGATCTTTATTGACTCTCTCGCTGATTTAATCTATTTTGTTTATATATATTGTGGTAAAAAATTGCGGGCGAATGAAGGGTGAGTCGGGTTGAGTACTTGAATGAAAAGTTTTACAGGTGACGGATAAGTCATGTAAGCCATTTCTTTTTTTTTTTTGCTTGTCCCCCACAAAGGGGAGGAGCAGGTAAATTCGGAGTATATAAATAGAATATGAGCCCCGAAGGGCTATACAAGCGAGTCCTAAATGGGCATACATGGGAAGGCGCGTAGGCCTCCCATACTATGGCCCGAGTAGTCAAAACATAAAACATAATCAAAGCGCAATGGGAAGGCACGTAGGCCACCCAAGCTACGCTAGAACATCATCATCAATCTAACAAGTGAACCTAGCATGAGCATGAAACAAACCATACAACACATACAAACATGAGGCGCACATAACATACATCATGATCTAGGACAAACTAAAACCATACAAGGAGCCGCTAAGGTGTAGCCTTAGTAGCCCTAGGCCTTGTTTCACTTGTGGATAGAAAAGACTTTTGGGTGAAAAGTGATTTTTAGTGTCTTGAAAAACGTAAAAAGTAGAGAGAGTTGCACGAATTTCAAGAGTATTAAAAGTAGCTTTGGGGTAAAAAGGGCTTTTTTGGTGAAAGTGAAACAAGGCCCTAGTTGATCGCCTTGTGACCGCTTCTACATGGAGCCTCTTGCAGTCTTTCTTTTGTCCGGTATCCATGCAAGTTGATCTTGAGGTTCAAGGTATTCCATCTCCAACATGCCATGTTTTAACAAAAAGGATTGTCGGCCAAGGGATTAGCAAGGGTGTGGCGCGTCAAGGTTGGAACCGGTTTGCCATTGGAGGTTCGGGTCCCTCCTAAAGGTGTGGCGGTTCAACCTTGGGCACGGGTCGTGCCCAAGATCGAATGGTGAGACAAAAGAGTGGGGCGCGCCTTGGCATGGGTGCGGCGCAACGGAATCGGAGCCAGCTACCATTGGAGGTTCGGGGCCCTCCTAAAGGCGCGCCGGTGCCATTTCCAGGCCATGAATGGGTTGGTCTCAAGTGGACAAAAATCAGGGGTGATCATGCCATTTTGAAAAAATGGGGTGTTGGCCAAGGTTTTGGCAAGGGCGGGCGCGCCGAGTTGGAGCCGCCCACAATTGGAGGTTCGGGGCCCTCCTAAATGCATGGCGGTACCAATGATCGTGGCACCCTTGGAATGACAAAACCGGGTGTGATCAAGGCAAAAATCAAAGGAATGATGGCCAAAGGTGTGGCAAGGGGTGGCGCGTCGAAGGCGCAACCGGTCACCAATGGAGGTTCGGGGCCCTCTTAAAGGCGCGACGGTGCATCTCCGGGTTGGGCATTCCATGATCGAAGGCAAAAAAATCTAGTGCCAAGGCGCGCCAATGGTAGTTGGCATGTGGGGCGCGCCTTTGATTTGAAAGGGTGGGACCGGTGATGAGTTGGAGGTGTGATTTGGCAAAAGGTTGCAAAGTGGGCCGGTGGTGAAGTGGCATTTTGGTTGGCTTGTTTGGCAAGGATGGGGCCACATTTGAAAATAAACAAGGTAGACAAGGATATGTCTTGAAATTGACTTGAAAAAGACAAAAAAGAAGGCTAGAGTGAAACATGTGAAGGGCTAGAGAAACATTACCAAAAATGGTGTTGACAAGCTCTTCCCCATCCAAAAGTACCTTCTTTGACTTTTCCTCTTCTAGCTAGCATCTATTCCATCTTCTAATGTACCTTTTTCCTTTGCAAGACATGTGACTCTTCCATGTACCATTGACCAACATGTGACCCTTGACCCTTGACCAAGACAAGGTGGCCGGCCACCTCAAACTCCGGCGGTGGTGTCGCCCTTGCCGCCCTTGCCGGCGGTGGTGGTGTGGTGGTGGAACTTCCAACTCCTTCAATCAAGCTCATTTTTTACCCTTTCTTTGGATCTTGAATCTTCCTTGTTTCTTCTCTCCTTTGAAGGCCTTGGAAAGCCCGATTTAATGGAAGAGTGAAGTGGATATGCGTTGGTGGCTCTTCCTCCATTAAACCTTTGAGCTTTGCAAAAATCCTCCATGAGCTCAAATCTTGGCCGCCTAGTGATGGATTTGCACTCCTCTTTCCCAAACTCTCCATGTTCTCCTTCATCTTCAAGGTTGGTCTCCATGAAAACTCCTTCAAGCTCTTGTACCAAAGGTGAGCTCCAAGCCTCTCCCATGGAGTTTTGGAAGAAATTTGGGCACCTTGGACTTCGATCTTGAGTAGATCTTGCTTCCCTTCCATTACTTTGGATGTTCCTCCATTCCATCCTCCATGAGAGCGTCAACAAACTCTAAATTCTTCATAGATTTGGACCTTCAAGTGTGAGCCATGAACTTGGTAGATGGTGAGAGAGAGCTTTTTCCATCATTCCCCCATGTCAACAAGGTTGGCCACGAGGGAGGCTTCCAATCCGCCGGTGGCCTAGGAAACCATTTCACCATGCCAAGGATGGTGGTTGGAGAGTGAGGACGGCAGAGAAAAGAGAGCCGAGTGCCTAGCTTGAATATGCGCCAGCTAGATCCAAGTCCTCCGGTGAGCTCCGACTCGAGGTGGCTCGTGAGGAGGCCAACCATGGGTGGTGGTAAGGGTCACGTGAGGTGAACCCTCACCGGAGCTCACCGGGGAAGGGAATGGACTTAAAGGCCGAAGAGAGGTTTCTAGAGAGAGGAGAGAGTTTCTCTCTCTAGAGTGAAGGCACTACTGAGAGCTCTTTCTTATGAAGGAGACTTTCTTAAATCATGTAAGCCATTTCTATTTGCAGGATTGGGTGGTGTTCCACCCACGAATTACTCGGCCCATAATCAAACTTATGAGAACCTTGCAGCTGCTAAATCAAGTTCAAGTGGTAATATAATTTATACGTTTCTTTCTTGAATCTCGAGGGGAGTCAAACAAAATTCAAATAGGGTTTTAAGTGTGTTGAAGTACGTTCTAGCTAGCTAGAGCCCGAATTGTTAAGGTAGAGTCGCAAGTTTCCTAAGCCTTGTTTGCTTGTATACATGTTATAGATAATAATACATTATTTATTGGATCAATGTATGTTAGTACAAAGTAATAAATAATTACGAAAATATTTCTTAGGCAGTAGAATATGTAAGTAAACAAGTAGAAGAGCAATAGAAAATTCCTTATATTCCTTATAGAGAACCCTCACGACAATTAACCAATTGTGTTGATAAACCTCTACTTTTTTGGAGGATTTTGAATGGTCTACCTGTATTATTGATTTGTTTCTTAAGTAAAAATAAAATTTAGACTTCTATGTTCCTAATAGTCTCCTAACTCTAGCAACACTAATTAACAAATCTTTATTAACTCAAATCTTCTATAAAAGGATAAGTTTGTTTCTGTATGATAGAGTTTTGGAAAGAATATTCTGTAAATCTACAACGCCTTCTCTTTGAGGACAATAGTCAGGCATGTGTTTCGATCCTTCTCCAAAAAACCTCGAATATGAAATACTTGGTCTTCGATCATTCCATGAATCCAACTTACGACATAGGGGAACCCACCTACTGAAGTTCCCAACCAGTTTTTCAACACTGAGTGTGCGGACTCAACCCTAAAGATATGACAAATATTTATTGTTAAGTTCACGCCAAACTAAATAAGTAATATATTCATACTTCAAAAATACCATAATGAATTTAGGATTACCTATTCGTAGACATTGTGAAGAAGTGAAGACGTTGATCCGTCCATACTTTGATAATGCATTCTGCATAAGGGTCAAGCTAAACTTCTCGGAGGTAATTGTATAGACCATCACCTCATGAATCCCTTGGCCTTGCAAGCCACTCGTTGTATGTATCCTCTAACCTTGAATAAAACACGCCGATACATTGCCTAGCAAAAGTTGTAGCTCTTGCATCGTCAATTTTAAGGCTTAGCGCTTTTGCTTTGCAATTGCTCCTGATGTGCACCCAACAAAATAAATGATGGGCGAGTGGAAATTCTATCTTCAAGGCTTTAATCAAAGCTAGTTCACGGTCAGTCATAATAACTTTTGGCCTCTTTCCCGCAACGGTACAAAGGTGACTTAGTTTGTTCAATACCCATTCATAGTGGGTGGTGTTCTCTCGCGCCATGAATGCAAATCCAATCTTGAAGTTATGGCCAGTGCAAGTGAAACCCACCAACTCAAATAGAGGCATTTTGTAACTATAAGATAATAAGATTTATACATGGTAATTAGAATCAATATATATACACAATCATAAATAACCCGTTTCTATCTATAAGAACGGTGCGTTCCGAGGTGTGAAGTGAGAGAGAGGGGATGTCATAATTGGGGTTTTGAATAAGACGACCCTTTCTTTTTTTCCTTTTTTTTCTTTCATATTGAAAAAGTAATAAGAATGAGAGGTGTTAAGCTTTTTATCATCCTGGCGTCGAGCTATTTTTCCGCAGGACCTCCCCTACGGTATTGTCACCGCAGTAGAGTTTAACCACCAAGTTCGGGATGGATTGGTGTGGTTCCTCTACGCCTAGGACACCAGAATATCGAACCACGAACTAAGAAAGGCATGAGAGAAAACGGGCTAGTGATTGTGAGGCAAATTGAGATTAGTAGTCAAATCTTACACATTCGTCTTATACGTGGTGTCCATGATGATTACATATGGAAGCATTTTCATCAAATGCCTCGAAAGTGGATGAGCAAAGAGCAAATCTTGTATCTCGTCAGTTCCATCTACCCTTCTATGTGCCACAAAATAACCCTTTTCATCCAAGAAACTCAATGTCGTTTGGGTTACCGTCTTCTCCCCAATCTCTTGACTCCAAATTCTAGACCGGTAGTTGTAAATTTGTTTCCGAGTGATCATACAACCTGGGTATTTTTCTTGTATGAACGCCCATATCTGCTTGGGAAGCACGTATGCCAATGTTAGAGTTCTCACATCCTCCTTCATCTCATCCGTCATTTTTCCAGCATATGCATGGCCCAATAAGGTCGTGCCAACATCGTGATTGTGTTTTGCACATTTGACCGTCAACTTCCATGTTTCATTTGGTTGAAGGAGCCCGTGCAACTCAAATGGAAAATCGCTTTTCTTTGACACATATTTTGGATCCGTTTTTCTAGGTTCTCTTGGAATCAACTTCTTTTTTTCCTTGTATACACCCGCATTCTCGCAAGCTAAACCTTTTAACTAACATAATTATCTAATATTAATTTTAAGAATATTATAATAAATTAAATTCTACAAAATCTATATAAAACTTATTATAGTAACAACTCACTAATATTAATTTTAAGTACATTTTACTAATGTTATAAACTATGCCAATATATCTAAGTCAACTCTTTTAACTAACATAATTATCGAATATTAATATTAAGAATATTATAATAAATTAAATTCTACAATAAATCTATAAACTAATACTAACGACCAATAATAGATAATTATAAAACGACAATATAACATGTCAACTATTTTAACTCGCTAATATTAATCTTAAGTACATTTAAATAATATTAAGAATGTTTATGTACATACCTCTTCCGTAGATGCATAATGAGGGTATGCTTGATACGGAGGAAAGCACGGGAAACCTTGATCCGATGGATAAGTCGTGTGATCTTACTCCGACGGATAAAAAGGATAGCATCGCTCCGAATGATAAGGAAGCTCCGGTGGTAGAAATAAGTTTGGATTTTGAAAAAAAATTACTTCCCAACAAATTTGAGAAATAACCATGGTTCCGACTTGGATTTTGGATTTCATTTTGAGGAAGCTCGGGTGGTGGAAGATAATATTGCTCGTTTGGATTTTAAAAAGAAGTAATGTCCAAAAAATTTGAGAAATTCATTGGAGCATTGTTCCAATCCGGATTTGGGACTTCATTTTGAGATTCTTCGGGTGGTTGAAAATTATTGAAAATATTAGAGAACTAAGACATGTTGAGAACATCACAAGAAGAAAATGAAGGAGGAATGAACAAGGTAAAAATGAGATGTGAATGGGTTTATATAGGCAAAAAATTTACTATCCCAAAAATTTACTCTTCCAGATGGCAATCCGCGTTTTTTTCTCCCTGGATTGCCAACGTGGCAATCCAGGTCAAATTTTTGTGCGGTGGAGATCCGACTGGATCTCCATAGAACCGGTCCTGTCCTGACACAAACGTCAAACCATGAGGCGCAAAAGCATATGCGGTTGGTGGATAAAGCAACAACCCTCATTAGGAATAAGCTAATTGATCACAATAGTAGCTAGATTGACATAATCGGATTGGTTTGTGTGAGTTGGGGAGTGCCTAGTTTTAATTGAGATTCTTCCGTATATATTATTTACTCATTAATGACTATCATGGCTTTAATTGATATTGTTAGCTTTTAACTAAGACCTTTGCATATATTTGAAGTGTTTATAGGAAAAAGATGTGATTTGATGGTGTCTTGGAGTATATGGGCCTAATTAATATTTTTTGGATGTTGAAACTTAGCTTGGAAGAATGATCTTCTCATATATTTCATTTTTGAATGTTGAAGCTAGCTAAAAACTGTGTAATTTTTTGGAATGAAGTTATTTGTATTGGATATAGAGTGCTGGATTTATCATGCATGTTTTTGGACAAAATTATTATGTTATGTATAGACTTTATATTGCAACATGCTTGTTTTAATTTGTGAGTTGTAGGAGCATTCAACTCTCGCTAAAAAAAACTTTTGCAATGACATTGTTGTTATTATAAAAAGAATGTATTGCAACATCTACAGTTGTTGCCAAAAATTCTTTTATTACAACGACGATGTTATAGCCAAAAAATGATATTTATTGCAACAACACTTTTGTTGCAAATAATAATAGTTGTTTTTGCAACAACATATGTTGTTACAGAAGAAGACTAAAGAAATATGTATAGAAGGGTTCGTGCATAATATTAGGCATTGCACCGTTCCTAAAATATTTTTGTCGTTGCAAAGGTTTTCGCTATGGTCGTACCCGCAACGACCTTACAATGACATTTGTCATTGCAAAAAATATTTTTGGCAACAAAATTAATTTTTTTGCAAAGACATTTTTTTGTTGCAATAAATGGTTTTTTTGTAGTGTGATAGGGATACTTCAAACTTCTAGTTCAAGTGATGTTTTTTTGGTCGAAAGTTCAAGTGATGTATAGGGATGATATGTATATACTTCAAACTTGTACATGTATAGGGATGAGATATACCATAAAAGTGAAGAACCACATATTGAAATTAGAGGGACTAGTAATGTGATCATGAAAATCATTGCAAGGAATTTTATTCCCGCCCTTCATATTCATTGTGGTCGATTATTGGTCTTTGAATTGATGTGTGGATAGAATTGAACAAGGATGAATCTCCTTTTATATAATATGTAGGTAGTCCAAACCTCCTCCATTCATTGTAGATTAATTTAAACCTTTGAAACATGGTTTCTTTTTTTCAATTAATAGATATAGCGTGTAAAAATTAAAAATACAACTCTCATATACATACTCATTTAAAGAAATGAATACATATTCCTAAAATTTCAAGTGCATGTAATGTGTGTGATCATCTCAAAATTAGTAATTGTCCCGAAAGGCTCTAATGCATGTGATGTGAGGTTATTTGGTAGTTGTTGATTGACATATTTGGAATGGCTTATGAGTATTGGTGAGCGCTATTCTCAATCAGCTTCCTTGCCTTCTTAATTAGGAATAGGCTAATTGATTACAAGTAGTCTCCTTAATTATGAACATGTTAATTGATTGAAAGTAGCTTTCTTAATTACTTCTTAGTAATATGAACTACTCAATCCGTCCCATAATGTTTGTCCACTTTTCTTTGTAAATTTACAAAGGAAAGTGGACAAACATTATGAGACGGAGGGAAAGATTGATTATAGTGCAAGTAGATTGTGGGCACAGACTAAAAAGGAATCTATGTGATTAAAGACATTGGATGGGATCGCTGGTTACGATTGACAACACCAGTACACGGAGTTATCATACGAAAAAATGATGATGGATACAATTATATTATAACTTGTTAGAGATATTCATGATTGCAAATAAATTCAACTCTCCAAATGATCAATATGCAATTTGAATAAAAACTTCCCAGAGAGTTACTCAATGAATACGCTAAGATAACTTATAGTATTTTTAAAGCACATTATATGATATAAATATATAAATGTTAGCTATAAGTTATATGTTTTTTTTGTTTAGGGCACTAAACATAAGAGTTGAAACATAAGTTTCATAGTACTATCATGAAGTATTAGACACTTGATTAGATATTTGAAGACTAATTATATGTTTTTTGTTTGAATGTACAAATATGAACACATATACTTAATAAATGGTCCTCATAATATAAGCAAAAATTTAAAAATACAACAATCCTTCATATTTTTTATTTATAGATAAAATTTTAGAAGAAAAACGCTATTGTTAATTTGAATATAACAAAGATAGAGTATTTTTAAAATAAAGTAGGTTATAAAGTAGGGTTATGCATACATAAGACCAGTATACAAGCTCAATAGGGTTCCATTCTAGAAGAAATTGGTAATAGCGCGCTAGAAGGAGTAACTCATAGATTTATATACTTGTCTATTTTATCTCCCAACTTCTCAAGTGGGAAGGGGTATTCCAACACGTCCTTGTAGTTGCAATTGGTCTGACTCAGTCGACATTTGGATAAACAAGTCTAGCTTCCTAAAATTATACTCCCTCCGATTCACAATATTTGGGCTTTTTAGCTTAAAATCTCTATTCATAATATTTGGCCTTTTTTAATCATTAAATGCTAAAACATTCTAAAAATAACATAAATTCATTGATTTTGCTCTAGTTTCAATAAAATTCTTACTAGAATTGCATTGAAAATATACATTGGATCATTAAAGTCTAAGATAATAAATTTTCATATTTCTATTTTAAGTTAATCTTAAGAAGTGTGAAAAATGACAAAACCCCAACTATTGTGAATCGGAGGGAGTATATAGATAAAATTATACAATTGGGATTAGACAGGAAGAGTTATTATCCAACTGCTCATGCGCATCTGGTTTTATTTGTAATTTTCAAAGGCATTTTCATCGTTATATGTCATAACTCTTCCTTCCCAAAATTGAAGCTCACATGAGTGTTGGATTGTTAATGGCGACTAAAGATTGTGATTTCTTCTTCACATTTATCGATCTCTTTAATATGATTTTGTGAAAATCAATTATTCCTGTCTTGAATTCTTCATTTTTTCGTCCACGTAGATTAATATTTGGGTATCTTATTAATGGCTTAGAACTTGAATGTATCTTATTGTTCATGGATGGAATGGGAAACTCATATTAGAAATTAAATCAATTCAACCTCGTAACTTGTACAATTATGGTAAAAAAAATATTCAATTTGGCCTCGTCTTGATCTTGTTTTGTCATAGTCTAGTCTTCCATTGTTGCGTTTTGAAATTTGATGAAGTAGGGCTTATGCTTGCAAGTTGTTTGATTAAATGCGTAAGAATGAAGAACTAAGTTTCACACTATAAAAATCACATAGATCTTTATATGAACTTGAATGTATTTTGCATGAACTTCACCAGCTTTTTTATGAACCTTACAATATTACTTTGTGAACCTGTTTTTTTTTTGCTGAAAAAAATCCACATTCATCCTTTTTTGTTAGTTGTTCATCAATATCAGTTAATGTGAGTAGAAATTTATCCCATGTTTGTAGTGTTGATGAAGTAATTAAGCCAAGTAGTTGTTGCTACAATAAAGTTGTGGCATTTTCTATACGTGTTAGTGAAGCAGATGTGCGTTGTATGTTATTCAGTGATTATTGAATCAAATATTTTATGGTTTATGTATTTGCACTGTGAAATAAGTATGTTACTTGTTGATGCTTGTATGATGAGCTTAGTTCTTAATATACAATTACAAACATAAGGAATCATGTGAACATTATCTTTGCTATTATGAACATTTAGCTAATTTATATTCTAGAAACAACATTTAATTTTGCTCTAGATGGATCCACAATATGTGGCACGTATTATTATTTTTGTTTCAATGATCAAATTGTGTTTGGTTCCTAAGAGAGCTATACTTGGATGGTTTTTGTTTTAATTTTTTTGGTTTTTTTGTTGATTTTAGCAAGGAAAGGACCTTAGTTTTCAAATATTATTATCGCTCTACATTTCCTAAGTTGATGTGTGGAATATGTGAGAAGGCAAGCTTGTTCTCCTCCAACAAGATTTTTAAAGCATTGACTTGACTTGGACATAAGAGTGGCAAGCAGAGAGAAGAAAACACAAAAGCTAAGAGTGACATTCTCAATGAGACTTTGAACCAGGGTAATGTAACAAGGAAGGCTACTATGAAAGCCAAGGATGAGAAATTGCAACTTAAGACCATGGATGTTAGTACTTGGCTTCGTAAATTATAAGGGTCTTGTTTGAAAATATGTGATCAATATGTGAATGTTAATGAAATGCATACAAACATATGAATGAATTGTCTTTTAATGATCTTAACCTTATTCGAAAATAAACAAACATACACATACAATATATGAATATGAAGGTGATATATATTTATGAACATGGAAAAATGGTTGTGCAACATCATAAATTTGACACGAAATTCACCATTTTAAACTTGTACTAAGTATTTAAATATAGTAAGGGAGGAAACAAAAAAGTAAGAGACGTTCTTAGTGAGACGTTAAAACGATGTTAATGTAGCAAGGGAGACCACTATGAAACTCAAGGATAAGAAATTGTAGCTTAAGGCTTGAATTCTAGTAAATGACTTCGTAATATATAACGACTTTGTTCAAAAATATATGAACATACATAGTCAATATGTGAACATAAAATGTCAATATGCGAACGTTAAGGTAATATATGAACTTGAATATGATACAAGAGAACTCAACTTTGAATTGAAACATCACACACATAATATGTAGCCTACGAACTTTGAATTGAAACATCACACGCATAATAGCCTATGAGTGATTCAAACCCACATCGATGTGTACAAACACATTCCTCTATCATTTGAGCTAATAGGCTTCAACAAAATTAAATATTTGGACATTTTGACGTCGATACAATCAAGAGTCCATGTGAAAGCAAGCTGTCCGACTATAAAATGACTTGGTCGGAAAGTGAGGTGCCAAGAGTCAAAAGCCGAGCTAGCTAGAGACATCGGCTTGGGACATTTTGTGGCAGTTTGGAACAAGTCGGAGTTCAAGGCGAAGTCCCAACGACAAAGGGCGAACCGACGTACAAATCAAGTCGTCCATACTAGTGGTTTGAGGTCCCATCGCGAGACCCTCCATCTAATGGTATGGAAATTTAAATTTGTAGTTTAAGTACGTAAATTTATATTGATATACTTACTAACAATATATTTATTTCGAATAAAAATTCGGTCAGCAAATAGCGCCTCTCGAGTTGCACATTGAGACGCATATGTAGGCCCAGATTGACATTTTATAGACCAATGATCAATTGATATCGTTGTGAATACTTACTTTTACTTTTCTCGCTTTTTATTCTTATTTATTATTTTCACCGTTAATTTAAGTTAGCTTTCTAACTTTTTTTATTTAGGCGCGGTCCCGAGAGATCCTCACCTAGAGGCTCTTCTAGTTGGGCACCCCTCCATCCTTTCAAGATAATTGTGAGTGAGTCATTCGTAGAGGTTGCTAGAGGGGTCAGACCATGAGGCATTGTTTTTGGGATCGGCTGCGCCACGTCAGATTACTATGGTGATTAGCTCAGAGCACCATACATGCAGCCTCCCCGGATAGCAGAGATACAACAAGAGAACTCCTCCCTATGTGCTCAAGTGGCGCGACTCGATGAGAACCAAAACACCCTAGCTGCCAACTTCATCGACCAACATGCCAACAAAGACGAGTAGCAAGCCAATATAGCTGCGCAACAAACCCAGATTACACTCTTGAAATTTTTTTTATGGAGGACATGCGTGAAATTTAATTTGCCATCCACATTCGGTCCGCCCACTTCTGACGATACGAACATGACAAATTAGTTTGGTTTTGAAAATATTTTAATTAATTATATTTTTATAATATTTAACAATTTTATTTAGTATTTATATATTCATTTAAATAAATTAAATAATTGATATTAAATTCAAAAAAGTCTTTAGACAACTTCATGCGGGCTTGTTTCACTTCTTGTAGAAAATGACTTTTGGGTCAAAAGTGATTTTTAATGTTTTGAAAAACGTAAGAAATAGAGAGAATTGCACAAATTTTAAGAATATTAAAAGTAGGTTTTGAGTAGAAAGAGCTTTTGTGGGAAAAGTCAAACAAAGCCGTATTTAGCGACCACTAAAGAAACTAGCAACCATTACACATCAACAACCAAAATTAGTAGTAACTAGCAAAAATACAATAGCAATTACCAAAGAATGCACCAAAAAAGTAGTATCAAGGGGGCAACAAATTAATTTAGAAACATTATTTTTATTCAACTGACAAAATATTAACCATAAATGATTATATATGAACATTACAACATAATGTACATAAACCTTGTCATCCACAATCTATTAAACATCCTATCAATCCTATTTTGAACCAAGAAACGTCATTCCTCCAAAAAGTTTGAACTTCATATAATTTGTCACAAAAGATAGAAAAAAAAATCAACCAAATTCCCAAAATTCATCTATTTCAATAAGGATGTGCACCATACAAATTCTCGAAAGAGAAGTTAAAATTACCTTCTTTATATGCTTCATTGATAGATTGATCTTCATCTTTGTACATGGAGAGAGAGAGAGAGAGAGAGAGAGAGAGAGAGAGAGAGAGAGAGAGGGGAGGGAGGGAGTATGCACTTGAAAAAAAAACTACTTCATACATTGAACGAATTTTATGATTCGCGAAGAAATTGTATACACCCAAGTAAGGAATTTGTTGTTTTCAATGAAGATTTAAAGTTGTTAAGGAGATTATATTGTCTTTAGTGGAGATTTTAGGATGAGATTTTGTCTTCAATGGAGGTTTGAAACTTTTGGGAAGAACTTTTAAATATTACATCTTGAAGAGTTTGAATGAATGAAGGAGAAGAAGTATGGGGTTATTTTTAAAACAAATTAGAGCTTTTTTAATATATTTACATAATTGTTATTAAAAATAAAACATATGCATGTGAATGCCAGTTTTTTTAAATTTACTTATTTTTAATCTTGTTTGTCCATCTCACCTAATGTTCCATATTTGTTCTCAATTTTTATTTCAAGACACATCTTGATCAGAACCAACCTCCATCCTGTAATGTCTAATCTCCATTCCTGTTTTTTATCTCATATTAACTTGTTGTGGGTAGCATGTTGCCAGGTGGTACACCGTGACTAGCCTAAAGAAACAAAGATCACAAATTGATCAATGGAACGGAAGCCATGCTGAAGGGAATTGAAGTGTAGATTTCCAAGAGATAAGAGGTTTGCCGGTTTGGCTTACGAGTTTGGTTGTGGAAGAGATCTTTGATTTGTTTCTTGGATAAGAAAAAAAAATCTTCATAACTAGCCAGATAAAAGGTGTGGGAAAGTTGTTAGATGAAAGAGAATGACGATTGGCTTGCAAGTAAATATATAGAAAAGACAAGGCAATGGAAATTTATCTTATACTCCTAATTATAGTCTTTCTTAATTAGGTTATGAGAGTAGTGGTCACAAAAAATCTTTTTCCAATGTAAACAAGGAACAAAGATTTACTTTGAGGAGCAGACATCAACAAGACTACATACTTGATTCAGCAACTCAATATTCCATTGTCGGATTATCTTGGAAGATATAATCAGATACTCATTATACAGTCAGATCATTTGCAACGGAATTAAGTTTTAGAAATCCCCAAGTTTTGAACAATGTAACTTAATCTATTGAAAAATAATGTATAAAACAGAATAAGTAATACCAATCACACCTAACCCAAGGCATTCTTGTCCTACATGATATGACAATAACAACAAGTAGTGTGAAATCAAGAAAACCTTAAGACTTATGCTTTGGGATAAATGAAGACGCATGATAACAGTAGCCACCAATTACTATATATTGCACATGCCTGTCATGAAAACTCTTCAGGATACTAATGACATTGGAATTCAGCACTAAGATAAGTTCACTCTTATACATAGGGATATTCATGGAACTAGAAGACCAACAGAGTATCCAAATGACAAATACCACCATCATCATAATTTTATGGCCGTAAAAACTCAAATTATTATTCGGATATAAGGAAAAATCGTGTGTCTTAAGACCAGTGTCAAATAAATAAAATTCTGATCCGAAGACAAATACTACCTTATTATTCAAAACCATCGTCACAATCTCATGGCCCTTGTGAAATGCTATGGCCTTAAAACTCAAAAATAATTCCAATATCAACAAAAATATTTACATTGAAAATAACTAAAACAAAGGCAAAATCTTTGTTTGAGACAATCTTAAAGACATAAACCATCCTACTATTAGAACCATAGTCATAATTCCATGGCCCTTGGGGAATGTTATGGCCTCGAGAACTTGAATCGTTCCAATATAAAACCAAAATAAGGGTTGTAAGCATCCCTTGAAAACCAAGGCAAAAATCTTTGTCTCAAGTCCACCATCAATCGAATAAAATTTCAATCTTAAAGACAAATGTCATCATACTATAGTCACAATTTCATGGCCCTTGGGGAATGTCATGGCCTCGAGAGCTCAAATCATTCCGATATAAACAAAAATAAGTATTTTAAACATCACTTGAAAACCAAAGCAAAATCTTTATATCAAGACCGCCATCAAGTATATATTTTTGATCATAAGACAACTATTGGCATACTATAAGAATTTGTAAATCTTTCTAATGTAAATCTTTCTGTTGGAATCTGCTTGGTTAAAAGCCAAGCTTAGTTCTTACCCATTGTTGCATGTGGTGGAAAACTCAATGAAAGTTTCAAATTGGGATAGAACATAACTATCCTAAATCCATGACACATGAAAAAGGGTTCCAAATGCAAGTTATTGGTAAAACAAAATATATACTAGTTTTTAATGTTCTCACGAGTGTAGGCAAAGAATATCAGAAACCATACAGCTCAGAAGTGAAAAGGAACCAGTCACCAACAGCTCATGCCTGCTGATGCAAATGGGGCAGTCACTAACAGCTCCTTCAGAAGCTTAACCAAGTGATCTGGACCATTATCATTTGTGCAAATCATAATTTAAAGCTAATTTCAATCTTTTGTGTTCATTCCTCAACTGGCTTTGGATCTTACTCAGATATATAGGTAGCTTTCATCGCTTAAACATATGCTAGGTACAGTACCTATAACACCTTTAGTGGGGCAATCCCAACCAAGCTTTATAAGCAGCTGGGAGCAACTGAACAGAATGTAAGTGTATCAATTTTGAAATCAAAGTAAGTAGTAGAATAAAAACTTACTACGAAGAAGAGAAATGCACTCGAGAGGCTTGACGATCCCTATTCCAACTATGAGTACATTTTGCCTTTTGCACATGCTTCATAATGAGTATTGGAGGAACCATTAGCACAATTCCATGGCCCTTAGGAAATGCTACGGCCTTAAAACTCAATCATTCCAATATCAAAAAATTATGTATATAGAAAATAACTAAACCAAGGCAAAATCTTTGCCTGGGACAATCTTAAAGATAAATATCATCCTACTATTGGAACCATACTCACAATTCCGTGGCCCTTGGGGAATGTTATGGCCTAGAGAACATGAATTGCTCCAATATAAACCAGAATAAGTATTTTAACCATCATTTGAAAATCAAGGCAAAATCTCTATCTCAAGACCACCATTAATTAAAAAAAAATCAATCTTAAAGAAAAATGTCATCATACTATAGTCACAATTCCATGGCCCTTGGGGAATGTTATGGCCTAGAGAACTCAAATCGCTCCAATAAAACTAGAATAAGTATTTTAACCATCACTTGTAAACCAAGGCAAAATCTATATCTCAAGACCACCATTAATTAAAAAAAAATCAATCTTAAAGAAAAATGTCATCATACTATAGTCACAATTCCATGGCCCTTGGGGAATGTTATGGCCTAGAGAACTCAAATCGCTCCAATAAAACTAGAATAAGTATTTTAACCATCACTTGTAAACCAAGGCAAAATCTATATCTCAAGACCACCATTAATTAAAAAAAAATCAATTTTAAAGACAAATGTCATCATACCATAGTCACAATTCCATGGCCCTTGGAGAATGTTATAGCCTCGAGAGTTCAAATCGTTCCGATATAAACCAAAATAAGTATTTTAAACATCACTTGAAAACCAAAGCAAAATCTTTATCTCAAAACCGCCATCAAGTATATATTTTTGATCAATGGACAAATATTGTCATACTATTGAAACCATAGTTACAATTTCTAAATTCCATTGTGGCATTAAGAGCTAAAATCAACATAAGAAATCTTCCAAGAATCCAATATAAACCAAAGTATATATTCAGAATATCACTTGAAAACCAAGGCAAAATCTGTTTGAAGGCCACCGTCAAGTAAATATAATTTCAATCTTAAGACAAATATCATCACACAAACAAAAACATAATCACAATTTTATGGCCTATGGAGAATGTAATGGCCTTACTAACTCACTAATGAAACCATAATCACAATATCATGGCCATTAGAGAATGTTATGAACTTAATAACTCAAATCATTCCAATATAAACCATAAATCACTTGAAAATCAAGGCAATATTTTTGTCTTAAGACCACTATCAAGTAAATAATTTTGATCCACAAGTATCATTATACGGTTTGAAAACAAAATCACAACTTCGTAGTCCTTGGGGAATGTTATGACCTTTTGAACTCAAATCATTCATATAAGTATTCTAAAACATCGCTTGAAACCAAGGCAAAATCTGTCTTAAGACTACCATCAAGTAAATTTTTTCTATCTTAAGACAAATATTGCCATACTAGTGAAACCATAGTTACAGTTTCTGAATTCAATGGCCCTTGGAGAATGTTATGGCCCTAATAGCTAAATTCAACATAAGAAATATTCCAAGAATCCAATATAAACCAAAATACATATTTAGAATATCACTTGAAAACCAAGGTAAAATCTGTTTGAAGGCCACCGTCAAGTAAATATAATTTCAATCGTAAGACAAATATCATCACACAAAAAAAAACATAATCACAATTTTATGGCCTATGGAGAATGTTATGGCCTTACTAACTCACTAATGAAACCATAATCACAATATCATGGCCATTAGAGAATGTTATGGACTTAATAACTCAAATCATTCCAATATAAACCCTAAATCACTTGAAAATCAAAGCAACATTTTTGTCTTAAAACCACCATCAAGTAAATATTTTTGACCCACGAGTATCATTATATTGTTTGAAAACAAAATCACAATTTCGTGGCCCTTGGGGAATGTTATGGCCTTTTGATCTCAAATCATTAAAATAAGTATTCTAAAAAATCGCTTGCAAACCAAGGCAAAATTTGTCTTAAGACCACCATCAAGTAAATTTTTTCTATCTTAAGACAAATATTGCCATACTATTGAAACCATTGTTACAATTTCTGAGCTAAAACCAACATAAGAAATATTTCAAGAATCCAATATAAACCAAAATATATATTCAGCAAATCACTTGAAAACAAAAAACCAAGACAAAATCTGTTTGAAGACCACCATCAAGGCATCAAGTAAATATAATTTCAATTTTAAGACAAATATCATCACACAAATGAAACCATAATCAGAATTTTATGGCCCCTAGAGCATGTTATGGCCTTGCTAACTCACTAATGAAACCATAATCATAATGTTATGGGCTTAATAACTCAAATCATTCCAATATAAATCAAATAAGTATTTAGAAAACCACTTGAAAATCAAGCAAAATTTGTGTCTTAAGACCACCATGAAGTAAATATGTTAGATCTTAAGAGAAGTATCATCATACTGTTTGAAAACAAAATCACAATTTCGTGGTCGTTGGGGAATGTTATGGCCTTTTGAACTCAAAGTCTCAAATCATTAAAGTAAATAATCTAAAAAATTGCTTGAAAACCAAGACAAAATCTGTCTTAAGACCACCATCAAGTAAACTCTTTCGATCTTAAGACAAATATTGTCATGCGATTGAAACCAAAGTCGCAATTTCATAGCCCTTGGGAATCTTATGGAACTCAAATCATACGGAATTAAACCAATATAAGCAGCATTCAGAAGATAAATTGAATATGCAATGCAAAAAAATTATCTTAAAAGCGAATTTAATTTTGATCTTAAACACAAATTCATCATAATATGGCAAAATCCGTCTAAAGACCACCATCAAGCAAATTTTTTCGATATTTTAACAAATATTGTCATACTTTTGAAGAAAAAGTCGCAATTTCATAGCCGTTGGGAATCTCATGGAACTCAAATAGTCAAATCGTACCGATTCAAACCATTGCAGCATTCAGAAAATAAATTGAATATGCAAGGCAAAAAATTTACCTTAAAATGGATTTAATTTTGATCTAATATGAAAACCATCACAATTTGTATCGCACTTCGAATCCATTATAAGGTCGGAAAAAGTCACATAACAGAAACCATAAGACTTGCGAAAATTAAGATGCTTCAACGTTAATCCCAAAATTGATGATATTTCTAATCATAGAAGCGACAATTAGGTTGAATAGCTAGGGATAAAGTGATACCAATCAGACTTCGAACCGAGTCCGAGTCCTCGAGTTGATGACGATTCGTTTCATCGTCTGGCCCTTCAATTCTAGAGATCGCCTCGTTGCTAGATCGACAGAGATCAAATTGTCCTAAAGATACTCGTTAAATCGTTAATAGATCAATAGAGACGAAATCGTTCTGAAGTGCGAAGAAATTTGAGGGCGATCGATAAAATAGGCTCGCTTTATTTTCTCTCTTCGTGTCTAGGGTTTCGTCCCCCATCAGATCTATTTGATTTTGTTTCTACATACGAAGAAAAAAGGAGGAAATAATATATGCGTAGGAGTTACGCGTTTATAAAAATAGAAACAATAAAAATTGTGTGTAAATAATACGCTCGTGTAACGGTAAGAATTTAATTATGGAAATTGGCAATTCTGTTATTTGCCAGCATCTATAATCTATAACTTATTTTACATACTCGGAAAGCTATATATAAATATTTTGAATACAATATTTAGAAACTTACTATATAAATAAAGAACAAGAATAAATATTATTAAATAATATCTTGACACCTTTTTATAACATAAAATAACTGCATGTCCTTTTATAAAAGATAAGGCAATGGAAATTTATCTTGCAAATATTCTAAAGTAGAGTTGAAGATAGTAATTGAAATGTTAATCGCTGATATTTTTGTATGTCTATGGCCAATTTGTTTGACATTTTTATAGTATCAATCAAATTCAAATCCATCTATCGGGTAAGAAATATGAGTTTCGGGTAAGAAACAAGGTCAAATATTTTATCGTTGTCATGTTAATTCACCTCATTTTTTTTCACATGTATCGGGTAAGAAATAAGGTCACCACATTAAGTCATCTCATTTTCATGTCGCTCCTCCTTAAGCCACCTTATTTAAAATATTGGACCTTGCATTAATTATAAAAATTATAAAAATTAATTACTTTAATTAAATAAAATTTACGTTCAAATATTTTATCAAATTTTGTTAAATGTTGGCTGACTATCATATTCAATTTGTAGGCCATACTTAATTCATTTTTATATTTAATATTAGTATACATATACGTATAAGGATATTTTATTTTGTATATTTAGTTTATTAATATGAGTATGCATTGAATCAATATACAAAATGATACATTTTCGATATAAAATTCAAGTAAAACTTTAGCAACATCCGCGCATAGTGCTACATACGCTAGTAACAACTACACACAATCAGTAGTTGCGGGATTATAGTACATCTGTTTTTCATGGTAGTCAAACCCAAAAGTCGATCCCTCCATTTGCTTAGCGCCAAACACACTCCAGTACGTCTTCGTTCGATGAAACGCGAGGCACCACATCGTCCCCCCAACACCCACCCAGAGGTTCGGGAAGTCGAAATCAATGGTACTACCGCCGTCCAACTCGAACGAGATTCCGATTTCCTGCAACGCCAACTTCCAACCCTGATCGTAGCACAGCTCGTACCCCAACCGAAGCGCACTCAAGGGCTGCACTCCGACCATCACCTCCTTAATCTCATCCACCACCGCCTCGAATGCCACCGGATGGAGGTTCGTCAGCGACGCCCCCGTGTCGAAGATAAACAATCCCCCTCCCTTAAATCCCGACGTCAGATTCGTCAGCCTAGCCCCGCCTACAATGATCGCCGCCACCCTAAACGCCGGCTTCCACCCTGTATATATATAGACGTACGTAGTATATAAATATTTGTTTCGACCAAAAAATAAGTATATAAATATTTGTGTGAATCTATATTTCTTAGTTCTTACTGATAGATAGAATAGAGAGATTATAAATGTAGAGTTTGGTTCAAATGAAACAAAGTCTTGTCTTAACACGTAAAATGACTGCACTTTTGCTAGTTCATAGTGCACTTTTCATACAAAAGAGCATTGTACAATACAAAAAGTGCAATACGAAAAAGTGTACTACAAAAAGTACGAAAAGTGCACTGAAAAGTACGAAAAGTGAAAATCCAAAAAAGTGCACTCCGAAATAGAAAAAGTGTACTACTAACTAGGAAAAGTGCATTAGTTTCAGGATAAGAGTTCGTTTCAGGATAAGATTTTATTTCATTTGAACCAAACTCTTCCTAGTTCATAGTTCACTTTTTATATAAATGTAACTATGATAAAAATAACTTGAGTATTTTTAAACAAATTACCTATACCAAAATTTTATTGACTACATGTTTTATTAATTTATAAAATTCCTAATTTATTTTATGTTTTTGCTAATCATTTAATTATCGGACTATTATTTTAAATATTATGTAGATCATTAGATATAAAATTAAAAAATAAATTAAATTAAAAAAAATGTACATTCATTATAATGAATTTTTAAGTTGTATAAGATTTTTGAATAAAGTAATTTATGGATTTCATTAAGAATTAAATAAATAAGAGCTACTCTTATTGGCTTATTCACACAAACACAAAATTTAAGTATTATATAATATTTTAATAATATTAAATAAGTCCTCACTATTTGACCCATTTGATCAACCTGACCATGCCAAAAAAACATACAATGGTCATACCCAATTGACTCATAAATTTTAACTATCTAAATTTGTACTCAATCTAAACTTGAAATGACAAAAGTGGGATGAAGAATAATTTATAAAAATTCAGAATATTTATTATTTAAGTTTGGTAACATGAATATTAAATTACTATTTTATTTAGAGCTATTTAATTATTTTATTATGAGATATTAAATTAAAAAATAGGGTAATGAGAATATTAAATTTATATTTAATATTTGTCATTCTCATGGATAGAAGGTTAACATAAAAATCCATAATTAAAAAATAATGAATGATTTTCTTGGCATATTAAAGACATCATTAATTAATCAAAAACATACAAATACCTCATATTTTGATTTAAAAAATTATGTGACCTTAATTAACCCTATATAGGCTTCATAGGAACATATAGATAGAACTGTTATATAAATAGAATTTTTATCTATATTATTTAATGAATTTCATGTTGACATATGGGTAAAAAATTTATCCAATCTCATGCCAAATTGATAAAAAAATATTAAATAAGGTAATTTAGTGAATTACATATTTTAGAGATATATGTTTATCCAATTTCATGCCAAATTGATTAAAAAAAACTATTATTAAAAATAAGATGAATGAATTACATAATATATAATTTATTACTAAAATAAGGTGATTGGAATGACGATCTACCTAAAAGTGTGTCAGGTTTAGAAGATATAATTTTAAGATATATTATAAATATGAGATTAATAAAGTAAATATACAACAATAAGTAAAAAAGCCAAAAGTAATGTAAATCTTAAAAAATTAATCAAATTCAATTCCTTAAAAATCTTTTTAATAACAAGTTAAAAAAGATAGTTAATAAGGAAATATTAATAAAATATAGATTTTTTAAAATAAAAAATCTTCTATATTTACATAAAATCCAATCAAGAAATTAAGGAAAATATAATATTATTTTTTTATAAAAAATTAATTTAGGCAAGTAATTATATAGATATTTGAAAGTTTTAGCATTTTATCAAAATTTGATATACTATAAATATATTTTATAAATAGATAAAAAAGATAAAGATAAAAAAAATTAGTTATTTTTAATTAAAATTTGAATTAATTTTTTTTTTGCACATGAATAAATAGAAATGAAATTAATTGAAAAAATAATATAAATAATTTTTATAAATATAAGGTGGGTTCAGAATGAATGTGGTGGCTAGAAAAGTTACAAGTTTAATATATATATATATATATAATATCAGTTTTTCTAATTTATGCCCTTAGGTTAAACATACTATTAAAGGGAACTAAAATCCTATTAGGAAATTAATGAACCCTTTTACAAAAACTTATTAATCTTAAATTTTTGTAAATTTATAAAATTTTGCCATTTTTAGGGAGTTTAACCTATTCCCTATGGGCATTGGTTTGAAAAATCGTATAATTATAGATAGATATGGTTATTTTTATTTCAAATTAATATATATATATATATGAGCACATGTACATATTTTTTCTTATCTTTTATAAATATAATATATATATGAGCACATGGTTTGAAAAATCGTATAATTATAGATAGATATGGCTATTTTTAAATTTAGCTTTAATATATAGTTATAGATATCTCAACTTTTAAAAGTTATTTTTGATGATTTTTAAGAAAGAATAGAATTATTCTTTAAAATATACATGTGTTGGTTTTTGAAAAAAATATTAAAAATTATGAGATATTATATAATTTTTTTACTAAAATAAAAATATTTTAAAAGATGATTTATTAAAAAATCCTTTAGTTTGGGTAAAAAGGTGGGGGTTTCTACCCTAAAATAACATACATACGTATTAATTACGGGGTTCCAACCTTGTTCGCGCAAGGTCGTCCTCACCCCATAGAGCTGCGAGTCAAAGATCCCGAGCCTCAGGTAACTCTTTTTCTGGCCCTCCCTTGGAAAGCAGGCCGAGAAGTGGGCCACTTTTAGGGCCGTGAGCAGGCCCAGCGGATGCACGCTCACACCCATGATGCCCAAGTGGGCGTTCGACCCGCCCGTTCCGGCACCGAACACCAACTTCGCCTCCACTCTGGAGGCCGGGTCGTGGCCAGCGCCGTTGACCTTGTAGACGGAGATCGTGTCGATCCCGACGTCCCCGTCAGTGGACGTTCCGTCAGCGTATACCATTTGGTAGCGGCATGTGGTCCTGCGGTCCGGTGTGCATTTCGCGTTGCTCGGGACCTCGCCGCACAGCCTGGCCCTGCACGGCAACGGTATGAAGCTCAACGACCGAGTCGGATCGTAGCTGGGCGTTACTCTGAGCCAGGTGAAGAAGCTGCCCGTGTCGAAAACCGCCATCGCGGGGGTCTCGGCCACCAGGAATTCCACGTAGAACACGTACCTCGTTGGGTCGGCCTCGATTGGCGCGACCGACAGGCCGGGCTCGACTTCGACGAGGGTATCATTGTCATTGTCACCCAAGTAGCGTTTCACTTTTGGGTGGGATCGATGAAACATGGGCAGGATAAAGCTCGTGTCGTTTGAAAATTGGCTGGTTGTTGGGTGATTATTGGGATTTGATCGAATTGAGCAAGACATTGGAAGCACGGTGGCTAATAGGACCAAGACAATTGCATATAGTCGTCCCTCCATTGCAATTGACTTGATTATTTTTTGTGAGATTGAGGTCTGATCGAATGTGAAAATTAAAGAGATCCAGTCAATTTATTTATACCCGCAGTCCCTCCGTACGTAATGCATTCAATTTTTGGACATACAATGTATTTTATCTAAGCATCAAAAAAGGCAAAAATAGGATTTTTTAATAATACTTGATTTTTACACAGACATAAAGATTTCAGAAATCGGTTTATTCATGCATGGACATTAATTTGGATATATTTACCCTAAATAAAATTGATATGTATACTGTATACAACGATTGAATTATAAAAAAAATTCATTCAATTTTTTGGACATAAACGATTCTCTAATAACCAAGAGTACAAAAAAAAGTACGAAAATAGATTTATCAATATTAGTTACACACGTCGTGTCATGCCACCACTATAGCAATTTAATACTTAATTTATTTAATAAATACTTCATCCGTTTCTTAGAAGTTGTTTTTTTAGCCCACTACACGATTATTAACGAATGAGGTTTTTTACCCAAATTAGCCCTACATTTGGAAAAATGTGTACTCTTAACCCCTCCTAAAAAATTATTTAGAGTAATTATTACTCTTATAAAGTAGGGATAAATTTAAAAAAAGGTAGGAAAAAATATTAAAATGACGTATTTTATGAAAAATCGGCTAAAAGGATATGTTTTGAGAAGCGAAGAGAGTAGTATTTTAATTTAATAAAAATTAAAAATAATTTATTTATTATAAAAATCATTATCTAATTATCTTTTTAACTCTAAATATCTAAATGTCTAATATCTAAATATTCCAATTAGGAATTAAAAATATTTTATCAAATTAGCCCCCAAATCTTTACCTAAAAAAAGGAAAAAATACAATATATCAACCAAATAGTTAAAACCAAATCAAACTAATTAAAATCATATATATAAGAGATAGTAATTATTAGATTATAATATCAAATTCGATACAATATCCAATTTCAAAAATAACTATCTTTGTATATAAAAATAGGAAATAACATAACTTAGGAAAAAATCTTTTCAAAACTAAAAATCATCTATAATTTTTTCAGCAATTAAAAGATGTTTTTTTTATAGATTATCTAAAATAGTTATTAGGATCAATTGAAAAGACATGTTTAAATCTTTTTTAATTTTTTCCTTAAATATTATCTTCTATATTTTAGTTTGGTAATATCTTCTCCATTTTGATATTATATTTTCATTTATTTTTTAAGTGTATAATTATCGGATAAAAAGAAAAATTATCTTTGAGGTTTTTTGGAGCAAAATTTGTATTACATCTTTTGTTAGGATATTCTCAAACCAAAAATTATAAATAGCTTATTGTGTTATAGATTTTTTTTCTCGGATATATTTTTTATTTTTTCTTTAGGTAAATTTTGTTTTAGAATACCCATTATTTAATTAATGTATTGGCTCTGTTCCATAACAATGTACTTATAAGAGTTGATGTTGATGTAGTTAATCTTGAAATTATGTGCTGCAATTTTTAGTTGAAATGAGATGTTAATTTTTTATATAAACTATATAGTGTTCTAATTTATGAGATTTGAAAATTAATGTAAAATTTCAATTAAGGGCAAAAGTTGTAGAGAAATCTCATGGGCTCCATATGCCTATGATAAATATGTTATCATTGACAATTTGACTCTCTTACTTTCGTGCTTTTATTTGCCCTTTCTTGTTGTAATTGCATACTTCATGTGGGTTAATTAGCTGACTATTTTTATGCATGCTTCTTACACTTGCACACAAGTTTTTTTCGTAAGTTTAGTGGTGTTCTTGTTTGTTTTTTTGGTAATTTTTTATACACTTGTACTTCAGCACAAGTTACTCCAAATAAATTCTGTATAGATTTCAACTAAAAAAATCCATTACACATTTTGAGTATTTAGGTAAGAAGCAGAATATGCTATATAGATTTAAGCAAAAAAAAATAGAGATGGATTAGTGTCGATATATGCAGAATATAGAACGAAAATAGAGAATAGGAGTCGAGAACAGCGAAGAGAAGACCCGGAGTGAGAGAAGCGAACGAGAAAGAACAACAATGGTGACTGGTGAGGGTATCGGGGTTATGTATGGATAAAAAAATGAGGGGTAGAAAAAGGAGAAAATTTTTAACGGGGAAAAATAAACTCATTTCAACTCTCTAAGGTCCCTCTCCCCACCATATTTTTTTCCCAAGATTTCAACTACTATCAACAACATGAACACGTTTTAACCCTATCTACCAAACCCTCACACTAGTTGAATTTTTTTAGGATCAACTACATAAGCGCATTTCAACTAGCATATCAACACTACCGAACGAAGCCTTAAGTAATTTGGTCCAAATACTTGTTAGTTGTTACTGTTGTTGACGTTAGAGTTGGTTGTGACGAGGGAGTTATGACATGGCGACACCACATTGGCTGAAGGCTGAAGCAACGTGTAGTTTGTACATGCTACTTATGGGCCCAAATAAATGGGCCGTGTGATGAGCAAACAAAGTTTATGTACAAATCTGATTATACATTGGTCCTTTGCTTCTGAAAATTTACAATTTTCAAACACATGCCTAAAGATAATTAAAGAGGAATTTGGCCCATATATCCTAAAACAAGCATAATCATGATGGAAGACGAAGTCTCGTGGAGTCCTTGACATTAAGACGATTCGTGAGCTAATGCAAGGATGCGATAGACGTACTCTTGAGGTCGAGGGCCGTATGAGTACGATGAAGTCTCGTGAGCCGGTGTAGAAAAGCCATAGACGGCCCCTTGAGGCTGAGGGTCGTATGAGTAGTGAGCCGGTGTAGGGAAGCCATAGACGGCACATTGAGGCTGAGGGTCGTATGAGTAGTGAGCCGATGTATGGAAGCCATAGACGACCCCTTGAGGCTGAGGGCCGTATGAGTACGATGAAGACTCGTGAGCCGGTGCAGGAATGCGATAGACGACCCCTTGAGGTTGAGGATACGTACAAATACGAGCTAGCATAGCCATGGTTGCCTTCCCTCTTCTTGGCGTGGACGTCCACGACGCTCACAACACTTGTGGAACCCACCTTCTTCCTAAGGGTCCTGACCAAGCAAACCGGGTCGAGACCGTCTCCGACCACCACAAGTCGGTCGCTCTTGCATCCTTCGACAGAGCACATGTCAAGAGCCCCTACATTTACGTGTAATTAAGGCGGTTTGTTTGCGCACTCTCAATATTGTGTTGCGCACTCCAACATGGGCGGATTTCCGTCCCGCACAAAAAAATGGCACAAATATGGGCGGGTTTCAAACTCGCACAAGAAAACGGCACAGATACATGGATGGGTTTCAAACCCGCACAAAAAAATTTATATATTTAAGGGAGGATTTAGGATCTTCCCAAAATCAGAGTGCACATCTAAAAAATCGGAGTGCGCAAAATTTCGCCGGTAATTAATTAAGTTAATTAAAGTTAGAAAAAAACAGAGATCGAATTAATTAACATGATTAATTGCAGCAAGATAAACTTTAATAAAAAGTAATCAGTTTGACTCATTGACCTGGTGTGGTAGATATGACAATCTTGACAGCCTTTCTCTTCAGTTCCATCCCAATCACGATCCTTTGCTGTAAAAGTAATTAGATTATTGTTCAAGTTTATATGAAATAATTAAAATATTAAGAGGAAGAAATACACGTGTCTATATATTTCATAATTACCTTTGTAGCGTTACGCGCAGATGTTCTAATTATGAGAAAATGAAGGAAGAAGAGAAAGATGGGAGATTAATAAGATTATGCAAGAGATTCAAGATGAAAGCTGTCTATATATATATATATATAAATGAACCAAATCAAGTGATTTTTTTTTTAAAAAGACGAGATACCTCTGGTCTAATCAAGCTTATACTGAGACTGGACATTAGAGTTGTAGTAATCTTAAACTAGCATAAACTAGAAAATGGAGGAGGATGTGAGAGTGAAGTTATGACATGACGACACTACATTGGCTGAAGCAACGTGAATATTCTTTTCCGGGTGAACTAGTACGTAAATAGTGGAGATTTCTAAACCTAATCAAGTTATTTCTCATAAATTCTTTTATTTTTCTGATATTCTGTAACTAATTTTATAACCACCTCAATATATACATATAGGTTTTTGTTTGCTCCAATTTGTTGGAATATTTCAATTTATAGGAATTTGAATGCTAACCGAGCCTTACGTGCTATCCTCCTAAGAGTGCAACATATATGATCAATACAAGGTTGCCAAAAATAACGTTGATCTAACAAATTGAACTGAGATATACCGGGCCTTAGACTCCGTTCGGTAACAATGTACTTATATGAGTTGATGCTGATGTAGTTGATGTTGAAATTATGTATTGAAATTTGTAATTGAAATGAGATGTTTATTTTTTATATAAACTACATAGTGTTCTAATTTATGAGTTTTGAAAATTAATATAAAATTACAATGAAGGGCATAAGTTGTAGAGAAATCTGATGGGTTCCTTTTGCCTAATTGATAATTTGACTCTCTTGCTTTCGTGTTTTTATTTGCCCTTTCTTGTTGTAATTGCATATTTCATGTGGGTTAATTAGCTGATTATTTCTATGCATGCTTCTTACACTTGCTCACAAGTTTTTTCGTAAGTTTAGTGGTGTGCTTGTTTGTTTTTTTGGTAATTTTTTATACACTTGCACTTCAGCACAAGTTACTACAAATAAATTCAGTATAGATTTCAACTAAAAAAATTCATTACACATTTTGAGTATTTAGGTAAGAAGCAGAATATGCACTATAGATTTAAACAAAACAAAAATAGAGATGGATTAGTGTCGATATATGCAGAATATAGAGCGAAAATAGAGAATAGGAGTCGAGAACAGAGAAGAGAAAACCTGGAGTGAGAGAAGCGAACGAGAAAGAAGAACAATGGTGACTGGTGAGAGTATCGGGGTTATGTATGGATAAAAAATGAGGGGTAGAAAAAGGAGAAAATTTTGAACGGGGAAAAATAAACTTATTTCAACTCTCTAAGGTCCCTCTCCCACCTTATTTTTTTCCTAAGATTTCAACTAGTATCAACAAAAAGAATTAAAATAAAAATCTCATTTATTTGTTTTAAGAGTCTGTATGATACCATTAACTTTCTTAGTACGAAAATAAATCTTAAATGTCTAATATGAAATATATTCTAAATTATTTTAATAAAGTGTTTTTGTAGAAATACGTGAGTTTATGAATAAAATATATATTTTTTATCTTATCAATGTTACTAATAAATTTATTGTTCTAATTTAGTATGTAGTTTGGTTCAAATTTATCAATAATTCAATATGTATACTATAAAATATTACGAATTATACAATCGTCACCCTTCATAACAAGGGTCTTAAACTAATTTACTATAGTACAATACTAAAAAATAAACTAAGTTAAGTTACAAAATAATAAGCCACATGTCACAATCTATCCATATTATCTCTTAAAATTATTTTAATAATACTCTTCATAAACAATTCCCCACTTTCTCAACCCACTATCCCATTTTACCAGCTAACGTTTTTTTTTTGTCAAAACTGCATATCTCTCCTCTTCTTCATATGTTTTTTTCTCATTAGTTCGTGAATCAGTTAGATTTAGATCAATTAAATTTGCCAATGATCGAATGTGCCAAATCCAAATGGTGGCATACTGGCATGAAAGACATGGAATAGCAAAATGAGAAAGTCGCTAACTTGCTCTCTTAATTATTAGGATAGTATTTCCAACTGATCTTGAAAAATCTTCTTAATCTTAGTTATTGGAACTTAACAATATATACTACATGATTAATTTTCATGTTCTTGCTGCTTGTGATGTTTTTGGCAATGTACTAGTGTAATAATATTTAATTTTGTTTGTTGTGTCTTGGAATTGATATTCATGTATCTAACAAAAGTATGAGATACATTATGGTGTTCATGTGATTGGCGAGATCGCTGGACGTTTTGAGGCTATTGAAGACCCTTCATTCCGGTGGAGGCAACGTCAGTGGTCCACCTTTCTTTATGACTTGTCCGTTTTGACCCGAATGCTAGAGGCATTTGTTTCTCTAGCCCCTCAGTTCTCCACTACTCTGTTTGTTCTAGTTCCTGATCTTCGGTTGTTGTACTTTACTTACTGTTTGTGTTTGCTGTTCTAGTTTCAGGCTCTTCTAGCCGGTTGTTCTGGCTGCCGTTTTAACGGCCTCTCAGTTATCGGGCTTGTCCGATATACCGAATTCTTACCTTATCAAAAAAAGTATGAGATACAGAATATCAATGGATATTTCCCCGTTTGGTTTATTATGATACATGTAAACGTAAACGTAAACGTAAATGAAAACAAAATGAATCTAGACTATTTTTAGTGTTATAATACATTTATTATGTATCTCATGGGCACATTAATTCTAATTTAGGGAATAGTTTTAAAATAATTTCTCAAATTAACATTTTTATTGTGTGCTCATGGGCACACATTAGCCGAACCATACATTTATATAAAAAAATCATGCAACAGCTTGTCGTAGATATAAGGGAATTCTTACCCACCTTTTTTTTGGTAGAAATTCTTACCCACCCTTTGATGGATGAATGATTGAGGTGAAACAAGCTCATTTTTACAATGGATAAGAGGTTGTGCAAAGTAAGTTGATTTTTTTTTGTTAATGTATCATGACACCAAAATGGACTACATTCATTTCCATTCCGTTTACGTTTTCATAAATTGCAATCAAACATGACCTTAATCTTAATGTGAATTGACTTCTGATTTTCATGATATATTGTAGGTGAGTATGATGAATTGATAATCTAATTTATTAATTTCTTTTTGTATGCTCAGTTTTTAACCTGTTAAGTTCTAAAATATTTACAACTTTAATAGCCTACTTATGTAATGATATCATATAACACAATAATTAAGATAATTATTTATATAAGTTTTAGATTTCCCCTCCTATTTATATATTTAAAATAACTTTTTTATATTTGTAATTATCCCGTACATGGTTCGGGCAATGCACGAGTTAGTCATTTATAATATAGCCCAAGTTCATTCATTTGTCTATAAACAGGTCCCTGTTATAATATTTATATATTATTATATTTAGATATACAATTGGAAACCCTAGTTTGTATTCTCTATATAAAGGCCCCTATAGGTGACCTAATAAGACGGATCTGATCTCTCTCCTTTCTCCCTATTTCTCTCTATTTTCTATAATTTATAACACGTTATCAGCACGAATGGCTCAAGGCTCGAGATATTATTCTAGCACTAAAATTAATCCTCCATACCCTTCGTTTCAACTTTTACTTTGTTTTCGATCACATGCCTCTTTAATATATTAATGGATGTGTGAATTATATGCCTCTGCCATTGAATTATATGCTCGAACTAATCATCATGTGAATTATATGCTTGAACTTATGAATTGCGTTCTTATTTTCCTGTGCTTTGCATATTCTGATTTGAGATAGAGAGACAGTACGATGATTCATTCCATTAATTTGACATAAAGCACGTACGAATTGCAAGTTCTGATCATTCATGATGAATTCACGTTATTAGTTATTATGATAACTATTTTTTTACATTCAAACTTAATGTTTGTTGTGTTATTTTGATAACTATTTTTGATCATTCACGTGTATCTCTTTATGTATATCTCTACATACTTAATTAATATTCATAAACTATATGCCACATTATAATTAATGTTCGTTGTTTTTATTTATATTGATTTTATATGGTAAATCCCCCGAAATGGATGTATTCATAAACAAATTTGTCCTTGGTGAGACAAACAATATGAACATATGAAGACAATATTATCCCCGAAGTGATAATTTTTTTTGTTAATTTTCATTCCTTGAAGCGAATGAAAATGTAATCCCTGAAGTGATTATTTCCATTCCCTGAAGTGATTGGAACGTCATTGTATTATCCTTGAAGCGATAATTATTTCCTCCTGAAGAGTTGATTTATAAATAAAATTATCCCTGAAGCGATAATTATTTCCTCCTGAAGAGTTGATTTATAAATAAAATTATCCTTGAAGTGATAATTATTTCCTCCTGAAGAGTTGAATTTACAAATAATATTATCCCTGAAGTGATAATTATTTCCTCATGAAGAGTTGAATTTACAAATAATATTATCCCTGAAGTGATAATTATTTCCTCCTGAAGAGTTGAATTTACAAAACAATATCATAATTTTATCCCTGAAGTGATAAATTTCATTCCCTGAAGTGAATGAATTATTTTATTTATTGTATTGCTCTTATATTGTTTATTTATTTATTATTTTCATATACTTATTATGTTATATTATTTTCTCTTGAAGAGTTAACTGAATGTACAGGACAAGATTATCCCTGAAGTGATAATCCTCGTTCCTTGAAGTAAATGAAAACTTCATTTTATCCCTGAAGTGATAATTCTCATTCCTTGAAGTGAATGAAACCATTTTTCTATTTTTATACTTGGAGTGATAATTTCTATCCCCGAAGTGGATGAAGTAATTGAATCAATCCCCAGAAGTGGATCAATATAATAAAAGTTCATACTCCTTGAAGTGAGTGGTGATACTAAAGTCGTCTCTTGAAGTAAATGACATGAATCATGTGCAAATTGAAAACGAAAAATATCATCTCCAGAAGTAGATGATAAAGTTCATATGAATATTATCTCTTGAAGTAGATAATAAAATATCCACATGGATATCACATCCTGAAGTATGTGACTAAAAGGTCTCATTGAAATAACAACCTGAAGTATGTGATTGAAAGATCTTATGAATAATCACACCATGAAGTATGTGATGGAAAGAAGTCTAGAAGACTTCGTATTCAATCTCTTGTCACCAGAAGTTGACAATATTTTATGATACTTTATTTTTTTATTTATATTTTTTAATTTAATTATTAATGTTATTGCTTATATACATTTCTATTTGTTCTTTAAGTTAAAACTTGTCATCTCATGAAGCAGATACTAGTATGTCTCTGTAGAAACAAATTTGAAATCATCCTAGAAGAGATGAAATGATAAATCTCATTACCCCCTGAAGTGAGTAATGATAGAAAATATCACTTCCTGAAGAAGATGATAAAACTTATGTGACAATGATCATCTCCTGAAGTAGATGCTTTTATACATAAGAGTATTATCCCTAGAAGTGGATTTACATACATAATTACTTCTTGTAGTATGATGAGAAAAATTTATTAGTGGAACTATATGAACATATCATCTCCAGAAGTGGATGATAAATGGTTCAAGAAATAAAATTACGTTGTCACTTGAAGCTGACAGATGAGATGTTTGGGAGATTCATGAAGCACTTGAAGTTCCAAAATACATGTGCTAAGTTATAATGAACGTATCATATCATCAACTCCATTCGAGCTTGAAGAATCGAATTTTGACAAGTAGAGATCGTTATAAACTCTTGGAGAGTTAAGAGATCTCATACCAAACCATGTACTCTAGATATAGTACAAGAAATATGGCATGTACTCTAGAAGTAGTATAAGGAATGTGGGTCATCACAATATTCAGAATTATGTCTAAATGACCACTTACCTAGCAGAAACTAGAAGTTCAAGGTCATGTTTAACCAACCTCTTGCATGCCGGAAGCATGCCTCCTCCGGAAGAGGGTGTGAAAGAGGTTACGGTATATTACGCATGCGGCCGTTAGTCATGGTTATGATTTATAGCTAGGACATCGTGGGTTAATTTGATATCCAGAAGAACATCTAAGATAAGGGATATCCCATAAATGACATATAATTGATCATCAGTCTTGTACCAGTTGTACAAGAACCACACCTTATGAGTATAAGCGTGGAGACCGGTCTAGTCTATATTAAAAATTCTGAATGTATCCATTTTGAGGCATCTAATGTTAAAAATCAAGATAATGATTTATCTGATTTGAGTTGATGAGCTCCTAAACATAAGTATGGATCACCGACATTTTTCAATGGTGTCACACCATATAGTATTTGAAAACCAGAAGTTTTCACTAAGTTATGCGCAAATTTTGGTGTGAAGATTATGATGACTCTAGAAGAGTATATCCCATTGAATAATGTAATCTCACTAACTGGAAGTTAGTTAATGATAAGATATATTTGTGGTATGATTAACTTGGTCAATCAAGTGAAGTAATAATGCGCATGATCGGTATGGGACCGAAAGATCTTGAGACTTGAAGTCTCTTCCTAGGAGTGACCTTTAAAGGCTTGTGATCTTGGCAAGTTAGTAGCAAAGCCAGCATAATATGCAAGTAAATACAAAGTCTCATATGCTCCTTGACTAAGTTCAAGTGATATAATAGGACATATTACATCGCCATGTGAACCATTGTGGATTAATCATATGATGTTTAAAGATGCCTCAACCCATTGATTCCATTGAAAAAGGAGGGAAATGAAAATAAATTAGTGTAGTGGTTGAGCATTGAGTAGCTCTCACACACATTCACAAAACGACCCAGGTAGAGTCGTCAATAATGCAGTCATAATTGATAGCCATGCAAGTGCTATACATGGAATACGCGACCTGGAAGAGTCGTGGTTAAATAGGATCATGAAATGTGAATGTCGATAATTAAATTCGACTTGGACCGACTGCTTATAGAAAATTTTCCTAATAGAAGCTTGTCTCTAGAAGAGATTAAATGCTTTATATGTCCTTCACCTCCCTAAATGATTGTTAAGTAATGCCACACAATGAAAGTTGGGATTAAACGAAGGGTTTGGGTCCTTATCGTTTATAAAATACCTAGAGCTTATAATCGGTGATCAATATATTGCTCGGTATTAAGATTAACACTTTGGCGAGGTGAAAATCCCAACTTTAGGGGGAGAATAAAATGAGACTAGAAGTTAAGAGATTGCATGAGATGCAACTTGTTGTTTTCAATCCGAAGAAAGCTAAACCAGAAGTTTAGCGAATTGTATAACTAAACCGGAAGTTTAGGGAATTGTATAGCTCATGTTATTTATCAATGTCCTGAAAGTGATTAAGTCACAAACACCAACTGAAAATGCGTCAACTCATTTGGAGATTCCAGAAGTAACTCCAAACCAACACATAAGCATGCTTGAAGCATGAGAGACATTTTTGGATTTATACATTCCCCAGAGGAGGAAAGTGCCAATTACATCCCAAAAGGATGATATGTCGATTGGAAATAAACATGAAGATAGAACTCCTGAAGAGACTCCTGAAGAGATTCTATCTAAAGACTCTAAAAGCAAAGAAAATGGCATGAGCGACAATTTAGAAATGTCGATTAATTATGTAAGTGTCGGTATAGGGTATCGGGAAGATGTCTTTGCTTATTCAGTTATCGTAAAAGTCATTGGAGAAGATGACAATAATCCCCAAACAATGGAGGAATGTCGACATCGAAATGGATGGAAAAGCTGGAAAGCGGAATTGGATTCGTTAAACAAACTAGGTGTTTTGGGCCTGTAGTTCCAACACCAGAAAGTGAAAAACGAGTCTGTTATAACTGGTTGCACAAGGGTTCTCGCAAAAACCTGGAGTGGATTACATGGAAATGTATTCACCAGTAGTGGATGCAAAGACACTCGGGTTTCTTGTTGCTTTAACCGTTGTTGAGCGTATGAAAATACAACTCATGGATGTGGTAACAACATACCTATGTGATTCATTAGACACCGATATATACATGAAAATCCCAGAAGGATTGAAAATGCCTGAAGCATTCAAACCACGTCATATGTATTCCATTAAGCTTAAAAGGTCGCTTTATAAATTGAAGCAATTTGACATAATGTAGTATGATCGCATTAGCGAGTATCTATTAAGGTAATGATCAAATAAGTCCATTTGTGTTCTCGAAAAGAACGAAGTCGGGATATGCAATCATAGCCGTTTATGTTGATGATTTAATTATTATTGGAACTCCAGAAGAGTCCTATTGGCGGCTAATTACATGAAGAATGGATTTGGAATGGAGGACTTAGGAACTACCAAATACTGTCTCGACCTGAAGTTCGAGCGTATAAAGAATGAGATAAATGATCCATTGACTTTGATTAAAGCATATTCATTAAGTGCACCATTAGTACTAAAGGTGCTAAGTGTGGAAAATGGCTCATTTCGTCCTAATTAGAAAATGAAGAGATTTGGGCCATGAAGTACCATATCTCAATGTAATATGTGCATTTCATCAACGAAGTCACTTGTTGTGACAATGAGTTATTTGTCTCCCTAAACATACAACAGAGATTGTTGGTCCAGAAGTACCAATTCTTCTACAAAAGTCCATGATGAAATAAATCTATTGCATAAAGATTGTATGTTTAAATGAGGGGGAGCATTATTACACGACTGTACTCTTTTTTCCTTGGTTTTGGTTTTTTATCCCACTGGGTTTTTCCAAACAAGGTTTTTAATGAGGCAGTTCGTCATATAAGGTCTCTAATGAGACAATCTCGGCCTGAAGTTCGAGATATGTGAAGGAATATAATTTTTATCCATCCATCAAATCAAGTCGAAAGGAGCAAAAAGTGATGTATATATGAAGAGAATTCAGCATGGAGTGATCAACCAAGTACATATCACCAAGTGTTCTCAAACTACAAAATTCAACTCGAAGGCGGGATGGATGTTCAATTCAATCAAGCAAGGGGGATATATTTCAAGTTGAGAGGAAGAATCATAACTGCACTCTTTTTCCCATAGTCTTGGTTTTGTCCCATTGGGTTTTCCAAACAAGGTTTTTTTAATGAGACAGTTAGTGATGTACATCTAAGGGGGAGTGTTATAATATTTATATATTATTATATTTAGATGTACAATTGGAAACCCTAATTTGTATTCTCTATATAAAGGCCCCTATGAATGACCTAATAAAACGGATTTGATCTCTCTCCTTTCTCCCTATTTCTCTCTATTTTCTATAATTTATAACAGTCCCGTTCATTCAACTTTATTTTTTTGTATAGCGGGCCGATTACAAGCTTGTCCTTTTCTTTTTTATTTGTCAAGCGGGCCTATGTAAACAGGCCCAAGTTCATCAACTGGTTTGTTTATTTGTTTTAAGAAAGTTCATTCACATTCAACTGAGAATCAGGACGGAACGACGGACTCGGGAGAAAGAAATCGAATTCTTCTCTGCCGGCATATCTTCTCTGCCTGGTCAAAGTCTACAAATTCGTCTCCAAAATTGATCGGTTTGAACTTGTCTTTCTCAATTGAATTTTGTTTTTAATGTTTTTATGTCAACTGTGGCTCTTATTTCTCAATTGAGAAAGATCCAAATTTCATTGTTTTTGTGACGCTGGCTGAGAACTCCCGGCCGCCGGTGGGGGCAGCCCCACCCCACCTGCCTCCGCCAACTGGTTCAATCTCTTTGCTGAGAACTTTGACTAATTCATATCTTGGCTGAACTGTTGCTGCTTAAAAACAGTTTCTCTCGTTTTTCCAATTGATAGGGTTTTATGTGTATCGTATTTTGGTTGGGATGTTTTGTTTGCATGGAAAGTGAGTTTGATTTAGATATATGATTCTATATCCAAAAAGAAAGAAAGAAAAAGGAAGAATGTTGAATTTGATGAAACCCTAAACCATGGTTGCTGCAACATCTTCTCTCTTCGAATCAACCAAAGTAACTAGACCACAACTCTGTTTGTATTCTTGAATCTTATAACGAGTGGAAGTAATCTATGTGTTTTGCTTAGATTGAGACAATGAATTTGGATTTCTTTTCAGTGATTCACAGCTAACAACGAAATTAGATGGCTACAAGCTAGAATTTGTGTTCCTTTTTTATTTACCCTTACCCGTCTTTAGCATAATAACTTTCGCGATTGCAGCATGAACTTCTCTTATTTCACTCTTGCACCAATTGTTGTTGCCTGTAAGCTGTTTGATCCTAGTCTACACAAGTTGTTTGTTTGAGAGATCCCCTTCTTTTGTAATTTTAATTGCTTAATATAATTTCACAAACTTAAACTCCAAATTATTAGCTTACCGTGCTTCGGAAATGTCCAGAAACTCATGGGAAATGTTTCTTTAGAGCCAGAAACGGTAGATTACAGGAAATAAAATTGTTTCTTTAACCCACATTTGAAGAGTATAAAAAAAGAACCCCAAAAACGTGTTTCTTCCTTCCACTCCAATTCTCCTCTCTCGCAGCTCGCTTCTCCTTCTCCTTCTGTCCTTCATCATTGCTTTTCTGCTCCAGTTCTCCTTCTCATTCAATCCGATTGAATGATTGTTTGTCTGATTGTCTCTAGGATGATTTGTTAATTAGTTAATTTCTTTGTTATTAAACAACAGTTGATTTGAAATTGTGATGGCGTACAATTCAGCTCTTCAAATGTTGGAATAGTATTGATTGTGTTTCTTAATCACTAGTTGAAATGGGTTGTTTTAACTATTACTACTCTGTTTTGAACTTAATTATGTTCTTGTTTGGAACTCTAGTTCACTTATTTTGTTGATTCGCAAGACATATACAATGTTGTTGGATTGCTCATTTCTCAGGGTTGTTTATTTATCGTACTTGTTTAGTTATCTATTTGTTCATAAAATATCTACTTTCTGCAAATTTGATGGTGAGTTTAGTTATGGTGGTCATCTGATCTATGTACTTGTAAGTGCACATATGCATCCAAACATTAATAGAAAGATACGAGTGTTTCCCATCTCTAGTCTACATCCGATGTTTCCTGCATGCTATGTGTTGTTTTATCCTCTATTAGCTCCTCCCTTATGAACAGAAACAAAAACAGCTCACTTCCAATTGTTAATATTGTACACTATTGCTTTGTCAATTAGAATTTAGATCTTTATTCCATTTTAGTCTCCTAGAATTCAGCTTTGTGATAACTCTCATATTAAATTGGCACAACTGACTGGCAAATTTTTTCATTGTGCAGTAGATTTCTATCATGGGATATGCACAACTAGTTATTGGGCCCGCAGGGAGTGGGAAATCAACGTACTGTTCCAGCTTATATCAACACTGCGAGACTATGCGAAGAACAATCCATGTTGTAAACCTCGATCCAGCAGCCGAGCATTTCGACTATCCAGTGGCCATGGACATCAGGGAACTTGTTTCCTTGGAGGATGTCATGGATGAACTTGGGCTAGGCCCGAATGGTGGCCTAGTCTACTGCATGGAGCACTTTGAAAGCAACCTAGATGATTGGCTTGCTGAAGAGCTCGACAATTACCTGGATGACGACTATCTCGTGTTTGACTGCCCTGGCCAAATCGAGCTCTTTTCACATGTCCCGGTCCTCCAAAACTTTGTAGAGCACCTGAAGAGCAAGAATTTCAACGTCTGCGCTGTGTACTTGCTCGATTCACAGTTCATGACGGATGTGACCAAGTTCATCAGTGGATGCATGTCTTCTCTCTCGGCAATGGTTCACCTTGAAATACCTTATGTTAATGTACTGTCCAAGATGGACCTTGTCAAGAACAAGAAGGATCTAGACGATTATTTGAACCCGGAGCCTCAGTTCTTACTTTCGGAGCTGAATTCCAGAATGGGGACAAAGTTTCAGAAGCTGAACAAGGCATTGATCGAGTTGGTGGATGAGTACAGTATGGTCAGCTTCATCCCTCTTGACTTGAGGAAAGAGAGCAGCATCAGGTATATACTGTCTCAGATTGACACGTCTATTCAGTATGGAGAAGACTTGGATGTTAAGGTTAAAGATTTTGACCCCGACGGCGACGATGGAGATGAGTAAATCTTTCATTGGATGGATGTCTGAAGACTTGAGAGACTTTTCCCATCCAAAATTCTCTGGTTTATTTTGCTGATTTTTAATTTTGAACTAGCTTGAGCCTGTGATTGATTTTATTCCCAAGGGAAGTGCTTTGGAACTATGACTTGTTGAGTAGGGTGAAACTTGCTGAAATTGTCCTGTCTAAGTTTGCCGATAATGTGAAAGAGAATCACAGTTTTATTTTGTAAGCTCCAAGTGTGCAATTTGGTTGTATTTGCCGCTCTTAAGTAGCTTGGAAAATGTGATGTTGCTCATCAGTTAGGGTTGCAATAATTTTTAGAATTAAACAAGAACTCTGAAAAGCATGAACTTATTGTGATTATGGTGACTTCATTATATGGATGGATGGCTTAGGGCCTATTTTGGTATGAATCCAGAATCATGGATCAGAAATAGTTGTTTTTGCTAATCAGATGATTGTTTTTGCTATCTGGGGAGGTTATGGAGGAGCCGAGGAGGACAGCATCTACTTTGATTTTATTTATTCTATTTTTGCTAATATATATATACCTCTAAAACTTTTTTTAAAAACGTCTATTTTTCTATGGAATTTTCTAACCTTGCCCTTATTTTATTTATTTTTGTTAAAAAGGATAGTTATACACTTATACCTGTTTTATTTATAAAAAAATCACGAATTTACATATACTAGCTTTTCTTTTTTGGTCCTGCCCTTTTGGCTCGTCCGGTTCGATCGGTCAGACACCGACCTATATCCTATCGAATCTCCTAGACAACACTTAAGAAGTCTAGCATTACTTTACCACTTGACTAACTGAGTCTAGCACCACTTAAGGAGTTTCTCCATACATATACTCACTTATTTTTTTTTACTTTACCACTTGACCAACTGAGTCTAGCACCACTTAAGGAGTTTCTCACTTTCTCCATACATATACTCACTTATTTTTTTGGTCTTGCCTTTTTTGCTCGCCCGGTTCAATCAGTCGGACACCGCTCTACATCCGGATCGGGTACTTCGTGGCCCCATTTTGGGGCAGACCCTCAATATCAGTTTCTCCATACATGCCACCAGTGAGATTCGAACTTCGAATCCCCTGGACAATACTTAAGGAGTCTAGCACCACTTTACCACTAGATCAACTGAGTATTGATATATACTTATTTAAGTGTCAAACTTACATAACATCTTCCAAACCGTTTAGAGGATTATTAAATAAAGTAAAAATTCATCTAAGTGTCTAACTTCCATATCGGCTTCTAAACCATTTAGAGGATTATTAAATATAGTAAAAATTTATGTAAGTGTCTAACTTCCATACCGGCTTCTAACAGTTTAGATGATTATTAAATAAAGTAAAATTTTATCTAAGTATCTAACTTCCATACTGGTTTCTAAACAGTTTAAATGATTATTAAATAAATAAAAATTCATCTAATTGTCTAACTTCCATAACGGCTTCTAAACCGTTTAATGAATTATTAAAATCATTACTAATCCTAGAGAGTCAATCCGCGACAATAATATAATCCTTGCTTGAGACGAAATTAATTCAATTGGCCGGAAACATAAACTTATAATTAATACATTTATAATAATAACATCTTAATAATATCACTTTACCACTGCTCAACACTTAAAGAATCCATACATGCTGCCAGTGGGATTCGAACTTCGAATCTCCTAGAGATCACTTAAGAAGTCTAGCATCACTTTACCACTAGACCAATTTGGTCTAACACCACTTAAGGAGTTTCTCCATACATATACTCGCTTATTTAATTGTCAAACTTCCATAACAGCTTCTAAACTGTTTAGAGGATTAATAAATAAAGTAAAAATTCATCTAAGTGTCTAACTTTCATACTGGCTTCTAAACCGTTTAGAGGATTATTAAATAAAGTAAAAATTTATCTAAGTGTCTAACTTACATACCGACTTCTAAACAGTTTAGATGATTATTAAATACATTAAAAAAATTATCTAAGTATTTAACTTCCATACCGGCTTCTAAACAGTTTAGATGATTATTAAATAAAGTAAAAAATTCATCTAAGTGTCTAACTTCCATAATGGCTTCTAAACCATTTAGTGGATTATTAAATAAAGTAAAAATTCATCTAAGTGTCTAACTTCCATACGGGCTTCTAAACTGTTTAGAAGATTATTAAATAAAGTAAAAATATATCTAAGTGTCTAACTTCCATACCGACTTCTAAACAGTTTAGATGATTGTTAAATAAAGTAAAAATTTATCTAAGTATCTAACTTTCATACTGCTTCTAAACAGTTTAGATGTTTATTAAATAAAATAAAAAATTCATCTAAGTGTCTAACTTACATAACCACTTCTAATCTGTTTAGTGGATTATTAAATAAATTAAAAATTCTCCTAGACAATCATTACTAATCTTAGAGAGTCAATCCGCGACAATAGTATAATCTTTGCGACAATAGTATAATCTTTGCTTGAGATGAAATTAATTCAATTGGCCGGAAACATAAACTTATCATTAATACATTTAAAATATTAACATCTTAAAAGTACAATCTCTACAAGACATGTTACGTAACACTTCTTATTATTAATTTTTCAAACTTGAGAAGGCAATCGACTTAATCGATCTTCTGTTCCATTGCAAGTCGATCTCCAACAAACTCAAAGTATAATCAATTATCATACATTCATTTACTTCAAGCATTAACTAGCATACAATAAATAAAGAGCACTTTTTCCCTAAGTGACCGACCACATTTGAACCCCCAATAGCTAACGAAAAAGGCGACTGTCCAAGGTCGTCGATACTAGAAAAAGGTTCTTAAAAGGAATCCACACCATTACAAAGTTTTAATGCCAATCAATAATTGTTTAGAAAACAAATTAATTCACCATCCCTATATATAAACATACAACTCCACACTCATCTCCACAACTACACACAAATATTACTAACCAAAAACCTTCACAAGATCGATCAAAAACTTGATGCACAAATGGAAGGGTGCTCAAGAACTAGTTCTTACTTCGATTTCATGGGTCTTGGCCTCGAAAACCCGACGATCAACAACAGGGAAAACGGATGGCCGATCAAGAGGGAATTGACTCCAACGGAGGTGCAAAACGACGTGCTCTACATCGAGAAGGAGGCGTTTTGGGCCTACATTCTTCCCAAGATTCCTCACAACCACGGGGAGAAGCTGGCGGCGAGAGGGGACTTACAGATCATGGTGAAGGACGAGCGTTGCGTGTTTTATATAGCAAACTTGTCACTCTACCAAGGCTTCTATGTGATGTCGAGTTCACGTAACAAAGGGCATACTTTTGTGAAGAGTAGGGGCCTTGGAGCGGGCCAAAAGATATGGCTGCGTTGGGCTAATGGGTACATGGAAGTTAAGGTTTTCGAGTAGGATTGAAAACTGCTAATGATATGGTGATCAAACTTGAATGCTCAATAAAATTAAATTGCCAGTGTTTGATTACTAAAACTATATATGTGTGTGTCTTTTTTGAATTACCATTTACTTATAATCACTCCATGTTTAGGTTTGTGTAAGTTGGTCGTGTTTGCTATGAATTGAATATGAATAGCTAATTATCGTTGTAGTTAACTTTAAGAGTAAGATCATGATCATGAAATGCAATTATAATCAAGTTTATGTGTACGTATAGTGCGTACTCAACGTAGATTTCTCAAGTTTCTTGATCGCGATTATGTTTTCCATTACATTATGTATACATTTCTCAAGCTTATGTGTTACGTAGAGCGTACTCAACTTTTATCTATAACGTGTGACTAGTACAGTATATATGAAAAAAATTTGTTTATTTTGGTAGTCAAACGTTGACTAGATGAGCTGCACGAGCTAACGGTAACCGAGAAGACGTAACTATGTTTTTTTTTAAAAAATATTTATAAATGGCCCTACAAGTTGTATATGCCACGTGTGTTTACGGTTGCCACACCATCATTTCTACCGGAAAATAGACTCATATCGTATTATTATTGGTTCAAAGTGGATACTTGATATTATTTAAAGTCATTTTTCTTATTTAAAATAATAGGAAAATAAATAATAGTAATAATAAATGCGCAGTAATTTAAGAAATACCTTTATAGTGGTAACGAAAATAATTATGGTAGCTATGCTTATTTTACTTGCATACAATATCTTATACGTATTGGCATTAAGGATAAGTTATAAATTACATCTATGGAAGTTCTTGATTTAAGGAATCGGGGGAATGTGATAGCATCCAGCAAAACAATTCTTTTTACATTCTTCGTACACATACGGGGAACCACGAGCACACTTAATGATACAGTTCGCCTTGCACTGTTCTATCGATAACCTTGGAACCCTTTGCACTACACAAATCAAATAAAATTAATCATATCAATTATTAAAAATCCAAGTAACTACTTAATTTAAGCTAGTTATTTGTGAACCACATTAGAAAATGCATATTTTTCTAATGTACAGTAAAACCTCTATAAATTAATAGGGTTGAAACCATGATATTTTATTATTTTATAAAGATATTAATTAACCGATAAATTAATATTTATTAATTTTAAGAGATTTTTGTAATAAGAGCTTTCAAAATGCACTATCATACAAGATTTTATTGTAGGATTTTAGACGGCTATGAGTTGGGACAATCTGATCCATGTAAGATTAATGTTTTGGCTACTATCAATCTTATAGTCTCGGTTTGGATAGTTAATGTTGAGCAAGAGACAATAACAAATTGTTTTAAACAGTGCAAAATTCGTTCATGAGATGAAGTCTCAAGGAATGATTATAGTTGACATTGCAAAATTTGTTTCCAAAACAACACTAGAAATGTTGGATCCAATAAGAAAAGTTAGAGATAAGCTCCAAATAAAACTAAGAAAAAAACAAACAACACTACAATTGTATTTCGTTAGATTTTCTTAGTTATGATTGTAACTTTTTATATAATTATTAATTTATGATATTAATGGGACCTTTTATTTATATAGTGGTTTTTTGAAAATATATTATCTTATTATCTTATCGAAATTTATTAAATTCTGCATTGGCCCAAGTCGGGACCGGAGAAAAATATTAATTTAGAGAGTTTATTAATTTACCGAGTATTAATTTAGAGAGGTTCTACTATATATTTTTTTGCACATCCCTTAATTTATATATATATAATATTAATTTAGAGAGATTCTAATGTATATTTTTTGCACATCCCTTAATTTATATATATATATATATATATATATATATATATCAATTGTAATATCACATCATAGTTTGAAACATTACATAATTTTCTACTAAGAAATAAATGGGGTATATGAAAACAAGAGTAAGAATTCCAGCAAAGTCAAATATATAAATTTATATACCGTTGGAGGTTGCCGAAACCGTAGTCATGCACATGAGAACTAAGCATATTAGCATCATGAGATCCTTGTTACCCTGAAGAGTTGTCATGGATGAATATATGAATTGTCTAATTTTTGTATCGAAGTGTTTCACGTACAATTTAGATATTTGCCTTGCGTTTTTCGTTTGATTCTAATCTTGACTTATATAGCGAGTAAATGAATGCATTTAGTATGATAATATTACATGAATGATATGGTATAAGATCTTTAGTAGTTAATAGTAAAAATATTTTAGCATACATATACATTTAAATGAATGCATTTAGTGTGATAATACATTGATGATATTCAAAGTTTTATGTAAAGATTTGTGGAGATGTTTTCAAAATTTATTTGGGCATGACTTATGTTTTGATTTCTTTTCTAATATAAATTAGTTACCATTGGGCTAAATGGGTAGATCATATGAGCTGATTTTTGGGCCAAATGGATTATTTTGGGCTTGGTCTTGGGCTTAACAAAAGCAAATTTTGGACCAACTCTTTGGGCCTCCATGGTTTGTTTTTGGACGACACACTAAGGCTTCTTCTAGGGTTTGTTGCCGCCCTAATAAGGAGAGAGATTTGTGGATAAGGATGAAGGTGGTTATTGGAAAGAAAACTACTAAGTACCTTCTCCAACTCCTCTAATCACATGGAAACAGTACGGATGCAGAACTAAATTGAAGGAGGGGCACAATTAACAATTTACCATTCAAAATCAACCCACATCTCACTTGAATCTTGATATTGTTAATCAATCCCAAAATCAAGCTAGTGGAAAACAGTGGACTCGAACTCTCGATCGTGAATTTATGGACAACAACAAAGTTTTAATTAATGTTCCAAATTTAGAATAACACATGAAATGATATCTACACTTGTCTTTTCCCTTTTGATAATTTGGGTTGCCCAGTCACAAGTTGCTCACATTTTTTTACGTTTTCAAACCACGAAAACGTAAAAAAAAAAAAAATAAATCTAGTCAATATTAACATACACAATAAATTTCTTTCTTACTTTGGTCACCTTGTACTGTATAATAAAATGACAGCAATTGGACTTGCACTCCTCTATCCATGTCCTTAATATAAGGTTGGGGTAATAAAATAGTAAAAGTATTTCATTCTCTAGACATACAAATATTAGAGCTTTAAGTTAAGATAATAAAAAAATTAGTCTTATAATACATAGGTGAACTAGATTCGTTTCACTGGAAACCAAATAAGTAGCAATAGTTAAATTTATTTGATGAGGGACGCTCCAACCCACCGAAGATTATGTGATCAAATTACTAAAATGATTTAACAAGTTTTAGTTACTATGATTAACTAGTTGAATCCCCGTAATACTCACGGGATAATTTTACTAAAGATTATACAAAATTATGATATTAATATGCAATTTTAAACACTAGTATATAATATCGTAATAAAATTATGTAATTTATAAAAAAAAATCTTTAAGATTGTGTCCAATATTTTATCAACATATAGATAAAAAATTATATACTTGAAGTCCGAGTCTTGTTAAGAGATAAAAAATATTATGCATAAAATTAATATAAAAAATATTAGATAAAGTTATTATCAACATGTAGATAAAAAAAATTATATATTTGGATCTCAAATCTTGTTACAAGATAAAAAAGATATATAAAATTTATGTATATAAAAATTATATAAATATGTTATCTATTGTAGTAAACTAATACATAATCCATAGATAGAAAATTATATAAATAAAAAATTATATAAATATGTTATCTATTTAGAATATATAGCAAGAATACTATAAGTTGTTATAAAATTTATTAAAATATAATTCCATATTATTTTATTCAAAAATGCCACGTGACGTAAATTTTACAACAGACTTGGGTTCTGTTTTATAATGTATTATGGTAGATAAATAAGAGACTTGTGATTCTGATTACTCATCATTAACAATCTTCTCTCTCAATATACTTTTCAGAAATCTTCTTCTTTCTCTTCTTTTCATTCTTACATCCCAGACAGCCCAATTATTCTTTAGCAACACAGTTGACATATAAATGATGGTAACTACAATTAATCACTGGCCAAGAACAAAGTTGAGAGCGCTTTGTATTATACCACTGCTCAAGAATTCAAGGATTAGCTGAAGTTCTGAATAGTATGAAGTATGAACACATAGATTACTCATATCTAGTACAAAACTTTCAAGAGCAATTCCTTGCTAATTATTTTACATGGTGGAGAAAAATTAACCACAAAGCAGTAGAAAAACTAGAAATCAAAAAACTACAATACATATAATCATGAACTAGATTGGCCTTCTTCCAGAAACTATGTTGAAAAGATTCCTGAGACTGTTCTTGCTCTCTTTCCTCTTTCTAACATCAAATCTCTTCTCCTCTTCCATCATTAACCCAGAAAACCCATTATTATCCAACACCAATCCTTGTTCCAATCTTTTCGAAACGGCCACGATCTCATAGGGATCCCAAAGCGATTGATTGAAATTCCAATTCGAATTCGAACAATTCTCAGATTCTAGTCTTTTCCCTCCTTGATTCTTCCTCCTCACCGCTTCGATTCTGAACCGAGTTGGCTGGCCAAGAAAATTCTTCCTACGAGCATCGAACTCGTCTGAAGAGGAGTCGGAAGAGCTATTGCTGGGTTCGTGACGGCTAAGCCAAGCTTGGGCGACCGCCTTGAGGATTTCGAGCTCTGATTTCTGATTCTGATGATGATGATGATCTTGAGTTGGAAGAGCTTGATGAATTTTGTCTTTCTTTTTCCACATTCTGTTTTCTTGCTTGTTATTCAGTGGGGAATGCTGAAGAAGCCATTTTGTTATCTTGTTTCAGGCAATGACAACCTCAGGTTTCTTGGAGATTGATGATAGGGATAATACATTGTCTATATATTCTTAATTCCCTCATCCGTAATTGTGACTAATCAGTGGGATTTGTATAAAGGGTAGGTAGTTGTTAGCTGGAAACTGAATTTATATTGCACAGATTTGAGAATTGATTTTGCATTTTGTGGCTGTGACTCATTTTTATAAGTTATGATTTTAGCTTTCAGCATTGTCTGTCTTCATGTTTGAAAGATACGTACGTGGACATGTTTTGGCCATGACTCCTGAGTACGTTCTTCCCATGCTCCCCTGCTATCGGATGCATGCTGTTGTTGTTTGATATTGATATCAAATCTCTGCAAATCTGTTATTTCCTTTAGACGTTATGCGATGAAGGAGAAGACAAAAAGGAAAAGGAAAAAGGCAAATAACTAGCTATTATCACACGTGCTAGTTAATCCAAATCATCAAATACATGAAGAATACAAATAATGAAGTGAAAAAATTGAATCTCTGGTTAATCCAGCAAATCATTGTCCTTCAAAACAAACTACAGCAAAATCTCCAACAGGCTGAGTAACTCATAATCACTAATATAACTCTCTGTAGCATTACAAATAAACAAGCAACAAATTAAGGGGAAAAATTATTATGGTCCTGCAAGACCTAAAAAAATGATCTACTAAACAAATCCAACTAGCAAGAAAACCAGAACTCATAAGTGAGACATCAAATGTGTTTTTCCAGAATTTTTGGAAAGCAGTAAACTAAAATGGTTAATGTAAGGTCTCCCCAATTAATCCTCTGCATTATTTTGTAAATGCTTTGGGGTGACTAAAAATCAAACAAAAAATTGATATTTTTCTAGACGTGTCTACTCCTTGACATGTGTGATCCACAATCAAGGGAAATGGAATTCAGCAAGAGATTCAAAAGAATAGATGCAATTGCAAGCCCAGAATGACAAAAAGAAAGCAACAAGATCAAAGCTGCTGATTAAGCCACATCTCTCTAGGAGAACCTTGAGGAGAAACCTGTTGTTTAAGCCAAGACGTGCTCCTTGACAAACTGCGTTTGAGCCATCCAGTCTCCGTCTCATCCACCAGCTGCACATTCTTCTCTTCCTCTTCTTGCAAGTCAAGCCATCTCTGAGACATAAACTTCACAACAGCCTTGACACCTTGATTCACAATCTCATTTGGAGGGATCTCTAGTGGGTTTTGATCCAAATTCAGCTTGATTAAGTTTTCTAGCCTGCCAAAATTATCCGGGAGGTTTTGGATTTGGTTATTGCTTAAGTCTAGCTCTTTGAGATTGATCAGCCCGCCCAATGATTCAGGGAGTTCAGTCAAGTCAGCAAAGTTGCCGCTAAGATTGATGATCTCAAGATTAGTCAAGTTACCAATTGCAAGAGGAAGGCCACGGAGCTCGTTGAAATGAACATATAATTGCTGGAGAGATTTCATTTCCCCGACAGATGTGGGAAGGGATCGAAGCTTGTTATATTGAACTGAGAGCGTTTTTAGGCTCGTCATTCCATTGCCTATATCTGTTGGTAAGTATGTAAGGTTGTTGAAACTTGTATCCAGATCCACCAAGGACCTAAGAAGATTAAAGCAACTTGTGAGTATGTAACAGATGATAGAAAAAAAAGATCGGGTATGTATTTGAAGTTGAAAGATGAAAAGTTACCTGCAACGGGAAATCGAATCAGGAAGTGAAGTTAGCTTGTTATGAGAGACATTGAGAGTCTTGAGATTAACCAAAAAGCCGATTGAATCAGGCAGATACTCTAGGATATTGGATGAAAGATTTAATTCCTCAAGACTTTCCAATCCAGCAATTGTTTCTGGCAACACCTGCATCTCCAAAGAGATTAGAAATATGAAGGCCAAATTTGTAACTGAATGCCACTGATATGTGAATGTAAGAAACTAAACATTTCAAACGATGCAATGATCAGTCTACAAAAATTGTAATCACAAAAGTGTAGAAAACGAATTGACTAATAAAAGATCAAAGCCAAATGATAACATATAGCCAATGTTTGATAACTAAGGTTCACTAAGAAGAAAAAACAAACAAGACTTGAAACCAGCTTTCTTGCCTTTGCAGAAACATCAATGTCCATCATTGAGTGCATACTTGGTAGAATTAATCAAATTCCCATATCCAATTAGAATTTTGAGCACAAACAATACCAAGATCAATGACAATCTACAGTAGAAAAATCATGAACTTTAAGAGCAATTAAGAACAGGAAACAATAGAAGTGAAAGGGAATCTGAACCTCTAGGTGATTATTGGACAGATTGAGCAGAACAAGGCCCCGAATTCCCCCAAACGCCTCCGGCAGATACTTGAGTCCCGTCCCCGACAAATCGACGTGCTCAATCCCCTTCCCCGCCGCGTGCTGCTCCAAGATTCGCGCAACATCTTCGCTCATCTCCTCGCTGGGGCCCTCATCCGTCGCCGACCTCTCCCCCTCCGTCGCCGCCGCCGCCGAATCGTAGATCTTCATCAACTTCTTCTCCGCATTCTTCAACAGCTTCTCATACTCTCCGTGCAACTCGTCCAACTGTACAACCGCCTTGTACATGTCTCTCTCCTTCTCCATCGCCCTCCTCCGCTCTTTCTCCTCATCCGTGAGCTGCGAAGACCGCCAATCTTCCTCGAGATTATTCGAGAGGACCGATTGGATCTCGGAAACCTTGGCCTTGGCCCTGTCGACAGCCTCGTGATCAGGACGATCTCCCAGCGCCTCGAGCACCGATCGAGTCTTGGCGATCTCGGAGATCGCCGTTGTCATATCTTCAATCACCTTCGGATCCTTCAGATGCGGCATCTTCTCCACCAGCGGGTCGACGAACCGGACATCATCGGAAGCCGTTTCCAATTGTGGCTGCTCGATGTCGAACTTGGAATATTGCGAGCCCGATCTGGGGCTAAATGAGGCTATTTGGGACAGGACGAAGTTGACGATCGGGTAGCTTTTGGGACTGGAATCCATTGTTGAACACACGAACAAGACAGATGAAGGAATATAGGAAAGAGAGGAAAGAGCTAAATCTGTTGAGGTCTACAGTTATGGTGATTCCATTTTAATGGAGAAAGAGAGAGGATGGAGAGTGTTTGTAGGAATGGAGTGGTGGGAAATCACGAAGAGGAGGGAAGACTGTTCCAACTCCAAACGTGCTTCAGAAAACGTTTATCGTTTTATTTATTTTTTTGAGAAAAAAAAAACCATATTTCTTTTGCCTTTTGTATCATAGATTATCTTTGTATTAAATATTTGTATTCAAAATGTTATTTGCGAACAAAAAAAAGTAACATAACTTTACATGATGATAATTGCATCTGACTACATACTGATCTATGGGAAGCCAGTTTTTACAGCCAATGATTATACTAATACAAGAACTTTAGAGGATTTCAAGATCTAACGATCATAAAAGGCTTCTGATTATGAATCATGATTTGGGTATTGATACACATTAGAGTGTGAAATTAAGGGAGTGGAAGCTGACTCTTGTCTTCCTCTTCTTCTTCCCAACATTCACCATTGTACTTCGAAAGCTTTGTTGACAAGCTAAGGCCACTGACTCCTTCATCGGTTCAGGTCCACACACAACAACACCCAACTCATCCGCCCCAAGTTCATCCACAGACCTAGAAAGTTCATCTGCAATAAGCAATCAAAACCAATATAAGCAACTCAGACATTACTCAATTTTCTGTTTACACAGATTGCAGAAGCTTTCATAAGCACATACTATTGTACCTTGGAAATTAGGCCGGCCGACAAAATGCACTTCATGCTGCTCTAGAGAAGCAATGAATCCTGCATTGCTGAATTGCATTTCAACGCCTTGTTTCTCAGCATTTGACCAGATCTCTTTGTTCAGTCTTCTCCGTCTTAGAAAAGTCATGACCAAGGCACAACATGACAAGGCTATCATGAAAGCGCTCAATAGTAGGAGATCAGTGAGTGAAGAAGGTCTCTTCTTTGTCTTGCCAGATGATTTATCACTTCCATCAGGAATGAAAAAATGGTTGAAGATGCAGAGGAAGAGAATGAAAACAAAAGAACAAAACCCAAGGATTGCAGCCATGTAAAGTGGGGTTTCAGGTCCATTTATCATGTGGCTTGATCTATTTGTGCCAAAAAGCAATCTTTTCTCTTCAGAGAACTCGTTTAGGAGATCTCTTAAATTGGAATCGCGCTTTACTTCCTGGGTTAAGAAAACTTTCAGCTTGAGATGCAATCGTCCATCACCCGGCTGGTTTAGGATCAAATTGGAGATTGAGTGCAACAAGGACACATATTGGAACGACTTGGCAACGTATATGAGCTGTATTTTGGAAGGGAATGGTCCTTTTCTACTAGAAATATGTTGTAGAATGCTTATGAATGGGGTTAGTCCGATTCCTCCAGCGACCATTACAAGACTATCATACCTGTAAGAGAATAAAAAAGGTCAGTTCAGTTCAACCATAAAACATGGTAACATAGGAGAAAAAATGAAATCTTTTTTTAACCTTAGGAAATCCACTACAGTGGGTCCATAAGGACCTTCTATAGAAACTGGGATACACCGTGTTTGTTCATCAGCTACACTTGACTCCTTGTACAATGTGTCATACAAAGCATTCGTCCACCATCCTTCGCACTTGATCATAACTGACATTGTGTGGTCGTCAGTGGCAGAGCTGGAAGATATGCTGAACGGATGCCACTGAAATCTGGAAATTATCGGGATCTTGATGAATATAATGCTCGTTGGCATATACTTTAATTCTGAAATGCATACAGAAAAAATATTTTTCATGAGATACTTCTTCAAGTTTATGTGGGAAACTATCATGTTGGCTTACAAAGTAAAAAAATTATGATCTGTGACTTTACTTTGTTCCTTTGGGAGAGTAAGCTCTATTGTTCTGCAAGGGAAGATTCGCGCAGAAAGAACGCAAGTTTCCGTCTTTGATTGAACAATCCGAAGCAGTTTGTCAAGTCCAAAAAGGAAAACTCCAGAGAAAATCATGTAGAAATGCCTGTCCCCAGCATGGAATAGGAAAAACAGCAGAAAAACAAGGTACAAGTGATGAATGTTGTAGAATACTTGGAATCTTCTCCTCCTCATGAATGGAAGTGATGTTATCCAGATTATTAGCCCTGTAACAAGTGTGATCCCTCCTGCAATGTATATCCGACCATCTCTTTGCCACTTCCATATCTGCATTTTCAAGATAAAACATGGTATGTACCTATTTTAATTGATGATGCAAGAAATTCATAGGTGACAATTGGTAAACCTGGTCTTGAATGTGATGATTGGTTCCCCAAACGAAAAGAGTCCCACTACCATGTAAAGTGGCAAAGAATATCATTGATGTTCCAATCCAGATGTGGTATCTCACTGAGGCTTCAAACTGAACGCCGAGCAGTTTAAATAAGGAGAGTCCTCTTAAGACTGGGAAGAGTAGAAGAGATAGACACGCTTCAGCTAACAGACCACATCGAGTTGCCAACCTCAAGGTTTTCAGCTGCCATCTGATCAGAAATTAAAGCATAGTCCATTATAATATAATCAACCAATTAACACAGGTATGAAGAGCTTACATGTTCAATTTCAATGGCTTCTGTGGTATCAGCTTCATGAAGTCACGGGAGATTCTAGCATAGAATGTCCATACTAGAAGGAGGATGAACAGTGAGATGGGAATAATCTCAAATGCAGATATTAAACCCAGGGGAGTTTCAATCAAATAAGCTCTAGAAAACATTTTTATTGGCTTTATGTTATGAGAATCTTTTGATTGTAAGTATAGGAACACTTGTCCAAGCATACACACAGCAATTAGTGGGAATGTGTACACCACAAAATCAAGACCTGCAAAATCAGCACCCAAGCCAGTATCAGATCACTACGGAATTTTACATGCCAAAATCAAACATTCCTTCATGTCAGGAAATAAGAATAAAGCTCCAACCATTATATCTGAAGATTGATTTGTTGAGATTGGCCTCTGCTTCATGCCATTTCTTCGTCCAGGTGTCAGTGGGCTTGAGAAACCAAAGGCAAACCCACGCGGAAAAGATCAAAGCCATTGAAACCCCAAGAAGCACAAGAAGAGTAGCTCTTGCCATCTCTTCACTTCTAAAGCTAATATTAGCTCTGATCCAGGTTATGTAATTGGGACTCTTTGATGAGATTTTCACTTGATTGTACTTACAGTTAGACCTGCAGAAATCATTGAGAAAACAATACATTTATACACTCCAAACAGCACAGCACAGCACAGCTCAGCTGTTAAGTGGCTATCAATTTCAAGATGCCACTACCTTTGGAGTGAGCATGACGATAATCCTCCACTTGATCAATAATGAACAATTTTTTTTGTCAAGACTACTACTATACGGAATCTCATTTTGAGCTGAATTGATGATATTGAGTGGCCTGAACTATATTTAGAATAGACACACATCACTATTTTCTTATGACTGGTGAGTAATTAGGACCATTGTTATCAAGAGTTGACTGCCTAGTGGGCAGAGGAGGACACATGCCTGATTAAGGTCCATCACAAGTTGTTAGCTTTTAGGTGGCGTTAAAAGCTTTGTTGATGAAAATTGAAATGGTTGATATCAGTTCATTACACAAAAACGAATGATGATTCATAAATCCAAACATAAAAAAGCAAAAGAGAAAGGGGAAAAGGACTGTACCATGGGAAAGATTAGTGGTAGTGACTAGCGAGCTTTGTAGAGCATTTATCAAGTGGAAGAGTTGAGCATGATAAGAAGTACCTCGCCGGAAAGAGTCGTTTCCGGCGTCCGACACCGACAAACACCAACAAAAACGAAACGCCACCAGATTGTTGAATTCCCCTTTTTCAAAAAACCCTAAATTGTCTCTCTTTCTCTCTTCTGTTTGAATCTCTCTATAAATCGCCTGGCTTTTTCCTTGCTTCTGACTCTGGAAAACGAATGAAGACAAGGGAAAAGGTAGATTGGGACAGCTAAAGACGGCATCAATCCAAACGAGAGCATTGCGAGCCAAAAAGGCAGCGGTTTTCAAAATTATTTAGAAGAATTGTGCGGCGTGTACGAAAGGTGTTATCGGCGGAATGGGCGAATTGCGAGTGGTGGTGAGTGGTGACTGTTGAGTGTTCCATTGTAGAAGGTGGTTTTGGTGAGTCATCGATCGAGGTGGGGCATCATTTCTCCCTCCTCCTTCGGACATTATTAATTATTGTGAGCTGTTGCTTTGGGGGTATTTTAGTCAAGCAACTTCTTCGTTTTAACTTTCATTAAAAAGAAAACAATTACTCCGTATAAGATTTTTGGAAGACCTAATTCCGACAACCTAAGCCGACGTGGACGGCCGCAGACGCCGCGCTCCCTCCTCACTTGGTCCTACTTCTCAATTCTCACTCACAATTCGCGGCCTTTTGATGGTAGTATCACACTCCACCCTGTAATTTCTTGTTTATGATGACAGTCTATTGTTTGGTGATCAATTCCTTTTGCCTATAAATTGTATGCCTTTCTCTGTTTTCAAGTGTTGATATGTGCCAATTTTGGTTGGATTTAGTCAAGTCGATCGATCGAACATTGCTAGTTTAATTTTGCTAGATTAAAGGGTAGAGATGTGGTCAGACTAAAACCATAGACAATTTGAGTTTGAGGGGAAATTGAACGGCAGATTCTCATTTTTTTTTTTTTCTTTTTTTTTTTAATGGAGTTTTGATCTTCTTTTGAATCCTAGCTTGCTGGTCAGATTTAAATTCGGGGCTACAATGACACTCAACAAGAGCTTAATTCTGATCAGCATTCTCATGACATCAGGTAATTTAACTAGTTCCTTGATAAATGGATAATTAAGCTGCTGCATATATTCAACTGATAAAAGTAACTTCAAATAGGAATTGATGGCCGCTGATCTATACATGAAAAGGAGGTTTTGTCAACTAATTTTGTGTACATGATATTTCTGTTGAAGGGTTCTTGCTGTGCACAAGTTTACAGACTGACCAGAAAAAGTTACAAAGCCATCCCAAGAGGAGCCGTGTAATCGGAATCCGTCAGCGTCCCATCACGGGCCGTGTGATTGGGATCCATCTTGGGACGACGTATTCAAGTGTGGCGGCCTATAAGCACCCTGCAGCCTCTGAGATGTGGTTTTGTAAACCACTGAGCAACGGTTGTGCTGCAGTGTCATTCCATGACACCATGGAAGCTGTCATGAATGAACATGGTAACACGGCTATGCCATCATGTGTTTCATTTACTGATGACTCTGGAGTTTTAATTGGAGAGCCAGCTAAAGCTCTAGAAGCCCTCAACTCTGAACGAACCATTTGTGGAATCAGTCGACTTATTGGAAGGAGGTAACTTGACCGGCTAATACATCTAATTTGCTTAACGCCTAGTTTCGACACTTGATGTATGAGGGTTCCTGATTTAAACCAACAATGATACATGCCTTTATTTCTAAGGATAGGTTTGACGATCCAGAGATTCAAAGCTACATAAAGACTTTGCCAAACAAGGTTGTGAACAAAGAAAATATACCTCACATTGAAGTCAAGTTCAAGAATGGTGAAACTAAAATATACAGCCCAGAAGAGATTTGTGCTATCATCTTAGGGAAGCTGAAGGAAATTGCAGAGACTTACACGGGGAATGATGTCGTAACCGTTGCTATCTTTATAAGTGGAAGTAATACATCTTGCCTTGTTGAATCTAATGCATATATATAAGTAAATTATTTTGTATTTATTTGTCATGCATATCTATTTGTATTGTAGGTCACCTTGACATCGGTAAGTTGAGGCAAAGCGTTACGAAAGCAGGTGCGATCGCAGGGCTCAAGGTCTCCTATGTAGGTCCATCTAAAGTGGTTGTTGGACTTATTGGCTATTCGTATTGGTCTCGAGAAAACTTCAGAGTCCTCGTCTTGGATCTTGGTGGTAGTGCGTTTAGTGCAATTCTCTTAGACCACATTTATCAGGGTGCGTTTCTCACGCCTGCCGCAAAGGAAGATACGCACTTGGGAGGCCAAACTTTTGATACAAGGTTGGTGGATTATTTTGTCAGCTTGATCAAGAGCAAGTACAATAAGGATATTAGCAAGGACTTAGTTGCTCTCACACAGCTAAGAAGTGAATGTGAGAAAGCTAAAATATCTTTGAGCATCAGTGACCGAGTCATGATCAAGGTACAATTTGCCCTTGCTGATGATGAAATCTTGATATTTGAGGAGATTTTAACACGAGAGAAGTTTGAGGAGTTGAATATGGATTTGTTCAACAAAACAATCGACTTGGTTGAGGGCGTCTTGGAAGAAGGAGGGCTTGAAAAGACACAGATTGATGAGATAATTCTCGTTGGAGGAAGTGGCGAAATTCCAATGATTCAACATCTGGTGAAGAACTACTTGGGAAAGGAGCCCTTAAATGTCGTCAACCCAAAAGAAGCCAATGCTTTTGCCGCTACTCAACTAGCCGGCGAGCTCGATGGTAATGTATCATTTATAAACCAATTTGTTTTTAAAAAAATGTTACATTATTCTCGATTTTAATATATAAATTTATGCATTCTTGGAAAGCAGTTGATCTATTGCCAGGTCCCGTGGTGTTGAATTCAATGAGCATCGGGATTGAAACACTTGGCGGCATCGTGAACAGATTCATAGAATTTGAAACTAGACTCCCCTTGGCAAGGTCTAGAGATGTCACGACGTATTATGATGGACAAACTACAATGGAGATCAAGGTCTTTGAAGGACACCGATTGCTCACAAAGTACGCACACTATCTAGGAAGTCTTCAAATATCTAATCTTCCACCGGCTCCGAGGTATGTAATATAAGTTAATAGGAAGTTCAAATACACTTGATTGTATAATTAGTTCTTAGAAATTAATTAGCAATGATGTGTGCAGGCTGGTAACGACAGTTAATGTAACAGTGGAAGTGGGTTTAGACGAGAACATTCGGGTGACAGCAGAGCACAAAGCAACACAAAACAAGCAATCGATTATTATCCCCAAGGAAGAGAGGTATACTAGCAGGGAAATGATGTCCCGAGATTTTTCCGACTTCGTTAAGAATTATGAAGAGGAGGTAAGGGCGTGGGAAAACATCAAAACTGTAATGTCCTTGTTTCCACTCCAACCACGTAGTTTGAGCTTTGCTGTTGTCAATGCATATGATTGGATTAGGTTCCAATCTCAACGGATGTGTAGGCTGCAATAATTTTTCCATAGATGATATAATAAAAAAAGATGCTTTCGTTATTTAAAATAAGGTTTATTATGTTTATAATCTTCCAATTAGCCTTACAGATCGATCGATATCTTTACATGACATTGCTTTTTATAAATATTAACAAGGATGTTCGGCAACGAAAAGCTCGTGGTTTTGGTAGTCAAACCCAAAATTCCATCCCTGCATTTGCTTAACACCGAGTATACTGCGATATGTTGTTGATTGCTTGAACGCGAGGCAGAACTCAATACTCAAAGGCACCCAAAGGTGATTGAAGTCGAAAACTAGAGACCCTCCCTTATCCAACTCGAATGAAATCTCGAGCTCCCTAAGATCACTTATATATTTGGCATCATAGCATAATTCATAATCTTCAGTGGGAGTGGGTAAAGGTTGAGCATCGACGAGGGACTTCTTCACGAGCAGGACGACACCACGCATTGCATCGGGATGTAAGTATGTCGTCTCCGCTCCACTGTCGAATATGAAGACGCCGCCACCGCCTAGGCTGGTCAGTTTATATCCGTCGACGGTGATGGACGTGACCTTGAAATTTGTGTGCCAAGACTCCACATATATCGGCGTGGACATCCCATATTCATCAATAATTGAATCTGTCCCAAACCTTAGATAACTCTCTGTCGTTGGGTTCCTTGTAAACATATGAAGGATTCATTATTGATGTAGAGAATGCTGTTTAATTTAAATGCAGCTTACATACGTAATAATATAGGTTATAGGAGTAAGTAAATCATTTATGAAAGATAAGTGCAACTGACTAATACCTTGGAAAGCACACTGAAAAATGGGTCACGTGTAGGCCGGTTAGTAGGCCCAATGAATATGTGCTCACGCCCATTACGCCTGGAACTTGATCGCTTCCATCAGTCCCGGTACCAAACACCATTGGCACGGATATCCTGGACTTGGGGTCGTGGCCTTTTCCCGCCGCCGCGTAGAAATGGAACATATCAATCCCAACGTCGCCTTCGGACGTCTTTCCGTCAGCGTATCTTAGCTTGAAGAGGCACTGAGAGTCCGGTGTGCAACTTTTGTCGGGCACGGCACGACATTTGTCGGTTTCGCATTCCAGTACTTGATATGTGGACGACAAGGTCGGGTCGAATGTTTGGGTAAGTTTAAGCCAGGTGAAAAAGCTTCCTGTATCGAAGACCGCCAACGCAGGGAAATCGCCCACACCAAACTCCACGTAAAACACGTACTTGTTTGCGTAGGTTTTGTTGATGGGTGCTACAGAGAGTGGCTCGAGTTCCACCACCGGACCAAGTAAGGCCTCTATTTTTGGATGGCTTCTGTGTAACAGCGGCAGGACAAGGCTGGTGTGCTTTGGTACTTTAGAGGAAGAGGAGTTGGTATAATAAGCCAGCGGATCAGATGGGGTTTTGGGGGGAATTGATCGAATTGAACAACACAATGGAAACATAGTAGAAACAGTAGCTAGAAGGATAAAGATTACAAAGAGGCCTTTCATTGCAATTGACTTCTTGTGAGAAATTATTTTTTTCATGTACAAATTACACAGATCTGACTCTGAGTTTATCTTATTTATAGCGCGCAACATTCTTAGACAATTTTTTTTATACATTTTTCAAATATGATGAAGTTGACAAACGGTTATATATGTATGATCAATGATCATGGCCATCTTTATTATGTTACGTCCAATTGTTTCCCAAGTCACACTAGGATATAGAAAGTGGATATAGAAAGTGGATATAGAAAGTGAGCACTTAATTGCAAAATTGATTTTCATAGGCTTCTAAAAATGTACAATTTTAAAGGATTAAAATTCAAAAAAAATAGTGGGTTGTTACATTATCTTATTTTGATTTTCATTGCTTTGAAAGATTTCTTCTTTTCCCTTCTCTGTTTCCCATCTTCTCAAATTAAAATGGTTTTGAGAAATATAACAGAAACATTTATATATTTTCCAAATATGAAATTGGCAAACGGTTATGTACGATAATGGAGTTTCTTTAATATGTTACGTCCACTTGTTTCCGAAGTCCACCCAATGGTATAGAAAAAACACTTAATTACAAAATTAATTTTCACTTTATTCTAAAATAGTCCAATTTTTTTTAAACGTGTTTTTTTTATAAATAAAATTCAATTATGTTTATATTTTCAATTTGAATAAGAATGTGATTTTAATCGTTAACTTTGGCTAATATGTTTTTTCGATTTAAAAGGGATTAAATTTCAAAATATTTTTTCTCTCCAAAAAAATTCAAAATATTTTAGGGACGTGCATGTGCCAGCAAGTGGGCGGTTGAATTATATCTTCTTTTCATCTGCCAAAACCATTTTCTGCTTTAAAAGCTTTCTTGTTTTCCCTCCTTTGTCTGTTTCCTATCCTCGCAAACTAAAAATGGTTCGATCTTTTATGTTACAATTATTTATTAGGTAAGGTTATTGTTGGGCCTAAAAATTTTTAGGCCATTGAAAATAAAACTCAGCTGGCTCAAAACGACAATCCGAGATATCATGAAGACAACGAAAAGTTAAAAGTCATTAGAATGAAGAGAGAAGATCGGAGTCATGAGGAGACTACATGCCTAGAAAAGCAGTTGCACACAGTTGGGCCTTTTCTCCGGCGAACGTAGGATGTGGCAAATAGTTCTGATATGCTCCGGTAAATGTGGGAATATGGAGAAGAACGTGGGTAACAGTTAGGCTAGAGAGGTTAAAAGGAAAAAATAGCTTTGACCAAAAAAAAAAAAAAAAGGAAAAAATAGCAATTTGTAATTCATTCGTTGTAAGCATCAAAAAGAGAGCTCTCGAGCATCAAAAAATCAATAGACTTAATTTATCTGTTTTCCGATTCAAGCAAAAGTCAATTTTCTTCTTTGATCACTCGATTGTAACCACGATTTAGGGCGTAAAGATAGTTATCTATTTTTCGTCCAAAACAGGTAGGTATCTTGCGTGAACTGTAACTATTTATTAAGCCCTTGTTTGGTTTAATGTGTAGTTCTCATAAAGTACAATTATTCATAAAGTTTTCCCAAATCATATGTTTCGTTCATAAAATAAGTGTGAGAATTTCCTTTACACAATTTAAACTAACTTTAAATCACACCATGGTAAGGTGGATAGTTTGTACTTTATGCGTTTTAGAATGAAGATATTATAAATTCTTACATATATACAAAATAGATAAACTAGAACAATGCTCCCATTTCCTCAATCCCTTATTACACCATGAATTCGATTCAAATCCCAGGGTCGGTGTGTGCGGAGATATCAAACCGACTGACAAGAGGCTTTATTTGGGGTAGTGCGGAGGGCTCAAGAAAGATCCACTTGGTGCCTCAGAATGAGGTGTGCTTTCCCAAGAATGGTGCAAAGGATATGAACATGGCTATTGTGGAAAATTAAGTACAAGCTCCAGGTTCATGGAGGGGAAGTTAGACAGACCAACTATGCTCGTGCCTCCCCAATTTGGAGGAGCGTTGACTAAAGCATAAAAAACCTAATTGCTCGGGGGCATAAAATGGAACCTTGGAGATGGCAAGCAAGTCCGATTTTGGTTTGGTGACCTGCCGCTTGCTGAGGTGGTGAATAGGAGTGAGGTGAGAACCTTGCCGGGTTCTAAGGCTTGTAGCTTTTGGATATCGCGGGAGGGCTAGGATTGGGCCTCCTCTCTGTCGGCCCCAAACTCAAAATCGCCACCAACAGAATCCTAGAGAACCAGGAGATGGAGGACTCCATCAGCTAGGCCGATTCACCATTTTAAGAGTACACAATGGCGTCGGCGTACAAGTTGGCGCTAGGAGATGAACACTGGCAATCTGAACATAGCCAAAAACAAATCATTAGTATCATTTGGAGAGTCCACATATATCCCTGATTGCATCCGATGCTTCCTTTGGTTCGTTGCAAAAGGCAAACTTCTTACAAATGCTAAGAGAACCCATAGACACCTGTCCAATGATCCCAGTTGTGGCGCATGCCAAGGACAAGGTAGCCATCATGTGTTTCATTTACTGATGACTCTGGAGTTTTAATTGGAGAACCAGCTAAAGCTCAAGAAGCCCTCAACCCTGAACGAACCATTTGTGGAATCAATCAATCGGCTTATTGGAAGGAGGTAACTCATTGATTGACCGGCTAATACATCTAATTTGCTTAACGCCAAGTTTCGACACTTGATGTATGAGGGTTCTTGATTTTAAACCAACAATGATACATGCCTTTATTTCTAAGGATAGGTTTGACGATCCAGAGATTCAAAGCTACATAAAGACTTTGCCATACCAGGTTGTGAACAAAGAAAATATACCCCCACATTGAAGTCAAGTTCAAGAGTGGTGAAACTAAAATATACAGCCCAGAAGAGATTTGTGCTATCATCTTAGGGAAGCTGAAGGAAATTGCAGAGACTTACATGGGGATTGGGGAATGATGCCGTAGCCGCTGTTATCTTAATAAGTGGAAGTAATACGTCTTGCCTTGTTGAATCTAATGCATATATTTTAGTAGTACTTAGTTTTGCAAATTATGTCCTAGATGAACTATTGCCCGAATACTTGTACACAAAACAATTGAAAATATACATACGGAATCATACACATGAAACATGCATAGAGCAGTACAAAAAACGAAGCACAAGAATTTTGTAGTGCTAGTGTTCCATCTATATCAGTCCTCGACCAATTTAAGTTGAGAGAAATTTTCGACTTCCTTGCTCCCAATCGTCAAAATTTACTCAATGTTCATGTTGTGTCTCTCTTTGATTGAAATAGCACACACAAAGTTTGTATTTTAGATTTGAAAAGCAAAGAACATAACTAACCAGTAGAATTGACAAACTGTACCTTCTAGTGAAAATACTTTCTGATTCTTTGAATCTACGGGCTCTTGATATATAATCGCAAAAATAGAAAAGTAAATCAGATCAGATAAAATCAAACATCAACAATTTAAACTACATATTAAAAGAACGAATCACAAGAATTTCGGAAGCCAAGGAGATGGAAATTTTCAATGGAATTGGTAAGCTTATAATTGGAAGTTGAAAAAACATGCCGACGAGCAGACGGAGCAGTGTATCGGACTCCAAAATAGCGAAAGAAACAAGCTTTCAACAGAATCACAATCAAGCTGTAGTGATTTGGTCTAGGCATGACGGAGAGAGAAATCTCAAGAGCTTTTCCCGGACAGTAAAATTTTTATATACATGCTTATTTCAATTCCTAGCCAACGGGGCAATTCTCAGTAAGTACAATTTTTCCAATAAGTTCTTTTAAATCATGTATTTGGTTGTGTGAGAATTCTATTCACACGAATTTGAACTTCATCCAAATTGCGTTTTTAAATGAAATATTTATTAATTCCTGCATTTATATAAAATTAGATAAACCAAACAAGATTGTCTAAAACGAGGCCGAAGAAAATGGGAACATTTTACGGAATGTTTAAGCTTAATATTTTATGGAATGTTTGTATACTTTTTTGTCGAAGTGGAATGTTGTATACAATTGTATCAAAGGAATGCATTGTTCCTCACGCCGTCGCCTCCGTTTCGTTTTTGATGGAATATTAATCATGTTCTAATCATGTTTAAGCCAAGTGGTTTACTTTCACCGCATATGTACTTATTAAACAACAAAACGTAAACCTAATGTCAACCTAAACGTCAGAATATACTCAAAAAAAGATTTACACCAAAATAATATACCTAGCTTCCAAGGGCTGGGCAAGGACGGCGAGGTTGATCGAGGACGGCACGGGGAACGTCGAAGTCTAAGCAAGGGTTGCGCGATCAGTGCTATTTGGCTGAGCGATCTAATTTTACACGTTCTGATCGTGGGGATAAGAAAATAAGTCAACATAGGAGAAACTATTAATTATCTATTAAAATTATTAATTAAGGTTCGACCAAAAAAAATATCTTAAAGGTATTTTGGTATTTTCAATATAATTATATTACTAATTTAGTGCTTGTTTGGTTGAATGTTGGAAGTATAATTCCCAATAATTTAATTTATGTGAAGTAATTTAAATAAAGTTGCAAATCATAGGAATTTAAAAAACATATTTGATTAAAAATCAATTTCCTATGAAATTATGTGGGAAGAAAATCTTAACCACTCCCCCTCAGTAATTATATTACTTTGAAATGTAGGAATTGAAAAATCCATAGAAGTTAAAAATCATGGGGTTTTCAATAGCTAATTTTCAACCAAACACATGTATTTTATTAATTTCCTTGGATTTTTCATCTTCATGTGAATTTGTTTAACAACCAAACAAGCACTAAAGGTGTATGACACATACAATGATAGTTGATGACAATCAAACCGTCATCAAGTAGTGATGACAATTTATGAAAAAGTGATAATTTATAAAAAAATCATTGTGATGACACATATTTGATGACATTTTGAATGATGATACTAAAAAATTAGATGTGGTGACACCTATTTGATGACACTAGAAGAAATTATACTTTATATTACACAAAAGAAGACTAAGATTAATGAACAATAAAACAAATAACATGGTTAAATAAACGACTCTATATTACAAAAGAAGGGAAAGTAAAAGTGCTAGGGCAGGGGTAGTTTAGGAAGGAAGAGTAAAAAAAATGGGTTTGGGCCTTCCAATTCCGGGCTTTTCGGCCCAAATAGCAAAGAAGGGAAGACTAGAATTAATAAGGAGGTAGGAATTTGAACGGAACTAGCGAACGGAAATTCGGGTCTTACAACACAACGCACAATTAAAAAAGACTAAGATTAATGAGCAATAAAACAAATAAAAAAAACTAAAATAATATAGAAAATGATTAAGATATAAAGATAAATAATTAACATGGTTAAATAAACGACTCTATATTACATAGTAAACAAAACGAGTGAAGACGAATGAACAATAATCTAAACATCATGCACTAAGATGAAAACTAACATGTTTGAATAAACAACTCTATATTACCCAATGAACAAAAGGAATAAAAATAAATGAACAACAAACCAAAAAGTCACAACATCATATTTGTTCATGCTATGACTAATAAAATTGCGAAATTGGTCATAGTCTCCTTTTCGAGTGTAGTAAGACTCACCCAGAATTTCTTATTCTCATCCGTAAGATGCTCTAGGGCGCCCTCTTTAAAGGAGTGCAACCTAATTCTTACCTTATCAAAAAAAAACATATCATTTACTATTAAGTAGATTAGAAAAAGGCATCCATCCTTTGTCTTGGTTGTGCAACTTCTTTGCTCCAACAAAACTGATCGACAAGGTAAATATCTCAGCCAACCCAAGGATCTAGGGGTCAAAATGAGGACACCCATACCTTGATATGAATACATTGGGAGGATGACAATAGAACCAAAAAACCTATACTTTGGCTCCATTATATGTATACATTTTTATTTTATTTTGTCTTTGTATCTTTCTTTTCAACAATTCATTCTATATCATGAAAAGATTTTGACCTATTAAATCTCAAACAAACAAACAAACTTATAAACTCCTTTATATAAATGCACGCAACCATACAAACTAAACAATGATCAAACACAACGATGATCAAACCAGAAAATACGATACCCTTCTTACTATTACTACTACTAATTGCTCTTCATAGCCATGAAGCCATTGGCAAGAAACATGTCCACATCTTCAACCGGCTCGAGCAGGGTCAAAACCTGACTCTCCATTGCCAATCAGCCGACGACGATCTTGGATTTGTGACGATCTCAGATGGGCAAGAGATGACATGGAGCTTCAAACTTAACCTGTGGGATTCGACATTGTTCTATTGTCGGGTGAGGTGGCCGGGATCCGATGGGTGGCTTCGGTTCGACGCGTATGACTGGGAAAGGGACCATCACCGGTGCTCGGATTGCAGGTGGATGATTGCAAGAGATGCATTCTTGTATGGGTATGAAATAGATACGGAAAGGTGGCGACTCTATCCATTGCTTGATGATGTTCCTAGCTATACTTTGAAGGATTAATTCTCCTATTAATTCCATAAGCAGTGACAATTGCCCTGTGAAAACTCGCTTTCGCTACGGCTCCGGTGGGGCTCGGGATGGGTTTAGGAGTCTTTGTGCGAGCCTTGATTATATCACATATATATTTGTTGTTTTTTCTTTGTTTTTTTTTATGATTTCAATATTTGATTAATAAAAAAAGGGAAGGAAAAAAGGGAATTCCAAAATTAGATTACATGTGATTGTTTTGTATCAGTCACGACTCACGACACTATTCACCAAGAAATGTTTCGACCAAAAAAAAAAATTTAACAAGAAATGTGTAGTATCAATACCAAAGATTTGAGATATAGGTATCAATATGGGTATGAGCAGTTTTACTGATTATCAAAGTTTAAAATTTCTAATTTATTAGCCACGACATATTGGATTTGAATCTCATAGAGTTACGTATAGAGTTACTATATTACCATAATATAAACTAATAAACCTTAAAACATAACTAAAACACAGGAAAAAAAAATAATCTACATCATTAATTTACACTTTAATAACGTAGATCTCATTAACTCCACCTATAGTAGAGTTAAAATACAACTAAATTGGAGCCCAATCTCGGCACATTAGCCACAACTAGGCCGGGCTTGTTTGTTGTTGATACCAAATATTTGAGTTATTGGTATCAATATGGAATATGGGTATGAGTGACAATAAATTAATATTGATAGCCTATATTACGAATAACAAAAATCAATTTAATATCAACTCCATGAACCAAACACCGAAAATGATAACGAATCGATATCAGCATATATCAAATACGAATATTGGTATATCTCATATCTATACTTGGTATCCTAATATCAATGCCAAACGGGTCCTAAAAGAATTATATATCGCTTGGATTTTGTATCGAGAGGAAGAGAATTTCATATCAGGTAAATTCACACCAATTGTTAAAGGAAATCCGCTTGATGGCTTCTAAAGCCGAAAGTGAAATGCTTATCAACGTATGCTGGTGTATTTGGTATTTCAGAAATATGAGAGTTTTTAACAACAACAATGGGCAAAACTCACATACAAAAAGTAACATATGCGAGTTTATCCGCTCACAAGTTAATGATTGTGAAAATCGCCAACGAACTTGACAAACCTCCTCGTGGTTCGGTCCCGAAAGGGACAAAAAAAGGTCAAAGGCATATATGTATAATAATTTAAGTGCTAATTTCCCCAACATATATATAAATAAAATATAAATACAGAATTTAATTTTGTATAATGATTTAAGTGCTAATTTCATGAATAAAAATAATAAAAACCAAGAACTAAAAAAAATTGACAAACTTGACCTTTTTCGGGCTCCATTATAATCATCTTATCCAGTATAGTTCTACGTACTATATCAGGATTTAATGGGTAAAGATAAAGACATTCATATTTTGTATACATGGAGGATGCCGATAGACCTGTGAAAAACTTCTATTCTAGTATGTGTATACATATTTTAATTTTGTCTATGTATCTTTGTTTTCACAACATCCTGTATTGTTTAAAAAATTGGCTCAAACCTTGCAAATTGATGACAAAAAGATCACATAGAAAAAAATAGTAGATAATCATCTTCTTTTGGAATTTGAAAAATCAGACAAATCCTGGTAGTTCGAGAGACCGAGATGGAACTCGGTAGTCGGATAGACCGACAACAAAGGACACCCAAAAGTGTGAAACCTCATGACGTATTTCGTCATAAAAGTTTCGGGACGAAACTTTCTTAAGAGGGGGTAGTATGTAATAGTCGGGTTTTCACTTTTCCATTTTGAGTCTGAAAAATGACTTTCGTGTTTCACAAGTAATCGTTTTGCCTTGATTCGCAAGTAACTCCGGATAGAGGGATAATTAATTATAATCCGCAAGAATTACCCTTATATTCTTTTTAATATATTATTTACCTAAATATATATATATATTTATATTTATATTTTTTTTTCTTAAGTCGTTGGGGCTTCTCTCTTGGACCAAATCTCTGATCAGGATTGAAACTTATCTAGTTAGTTATTAAGGAGATCAACTTAACCCTAATTAAGATCATTAGAGCCTTATTACGTTAGTCTTCCAAGCCTCGTCCTTTTCTGTGTATCCTCGAAACCGCACCTTCCTTGCCCCTGTCGTTCTCGAACCCATGTCGGAAGCATTGTCGTTCTCATAGGAGGTTGTAGTCCACTGCGAGGTCCACGAGAAAGGCAGCCTCGCCCCACCACCAGTTCACGGGCGTATCAGTTTACGGGGATGACTCGTCCGCCGATCGTATCGTCGTCGTCTCCGACCCTGCTGCACACTAGAAGCCCAGATCATGGCTGATCGCACCACGAGCCGCACCTTAAACACCCCTAATTTCGAACACTTCGTCAGATCGAGCACTCGCAAGGCCGTCGGAGTTCGCTTCTGTCGCCGCTTGCCGATCGGATCATCAACCACCGGTAGGTAGATATCTTCCTTTGTTTTCCTCTCTAGTTTCATTCAATCAATTGGGCGGTGGTTGGGTCTGAGAGAGTGTCATCGCTCGGTCGGAATTCTACAGGCCGTGAATCATTGGCGAGGGACTACAAGTCTTTGCCGAAGAAGAGGGATAGGGGAGGGCCCCGCATATCTCATCCGTTTAGTTGTTGGGCTGGGTGGAAGATTGGAATTATAAATGTTGTTATATATAAATATATATGTTACTTTATACATGTACTGATGTACATGTTACTTCTTCTGGGGAATTAGAAGCAAGCGTTAGTTTTTTTTATGGAAGGGTACGTGGTTCAGTGGTGGGTTAATGATAAAATTAATCAGTATATAGAACATGGGATTTTAAGTTGGGTTCGTGAAATAAGTATTGTTTGTTTAAGTGTGGGTTGAACTTAATTCAATTTGTCATGTTAATAATTCTTCTAGGAAATTGCTTTTGTCCACACTCTTGACTTTCCGTCTTCTTCAAAGGATCCCTAGTTCGAGGTAAGTCGTTTTTCGACTTGCTCGGTTCTTCTCTACCTTGTTAGATTGCGTACCGTTGTTGTAGGGCGGGTTTTGGGAACTAGTCCCGAATGCCTTTATAAAACTATTTTGAACTTCTCGTATTGTGGTGTGTGTAAAATGGTTTGAACATGTTTTATCGGAAGGATATTTTTAGAACGTTTTCTCTGTGTTGGTACCGTTTCCGACACGGCCCATCGTAGCTGGTGTTGAGGAAGAGTTGGCTACGTTGACCCGTGTGACTGGGAAAATCGTGCCCCTTCAAAACGAAAATTATTATCTGTGTGTTTTTGGCAAGTGCTCCAGTGGAGGCTTAGCCAGGGGTTAGAAGGGAGATTGTGAAGTGGAGTGAGAGGGCTTGCCTCTGCACTCGGCGCGGTGATGAGCGCCTTGGAAGTCGGATTGTGGAAAAGGAGGAATTGCACTGTCTGACTAAGCAAAAGGGCTTAGTTCTCCAAGAGAGGCTAAAAACTCAAGGTCTGAAAGAAAAATATGATAATAATGGATAGATTGATTGATGAATGAGAGGTGCAACTCCCATAACCTAATATATCAAATTAGGTCTAATAATATATCCCAAAAATATAATATCTCGGAATAATACTGATAGAAAAGGAGCCAATCACAACATAACACGTGGCGCGTAAGAGATCTCGCTGACCGTCAGAGGCGGCAGGCGCCATTGGGTTGGCGGCGGTCGCCGCCAGCACCTCGGTTCAGAACTCAAGTGACACTTCGGGGGCTGTTTTGACCTTGTTATAGTTGGAATTTGGACTCGAAGTAGAAACATGAATTGTAGATATTTGAATTAGCTTTCCAATGATGTTAACCTCAACTTTATCAGATCATTATAGATCCCTAATGATCCCTCACAAGACAGAGGTGTCGAACTAGCAACTCCAACGGATGGCCCGAATTCAAGCGTACTTCCCCCAGTTTCCATTCCTTTCACACTTGTTCATTTTAAGACCTGTAAAACAACATAGAACAAGTGAAAAAACCCAAAACTCCTAGACACTCTAATAACTTAAAGAAACTAACTAAAACTACCTAAAAACAACGCAAAAAAAAACGTAAACATGCATCCTAAACACTGTCTATATGCAAGCTATCATAGACAAGTAGTGAAGTAGAGAACACTGATCAAGGAAGCAGAAGAGACTTGAGTCCATGTAGGAGAAAGCACTTACGCAGATCAGTAACGGGCTAACACATGCGTATAGGGTCATCGGTGTGCAAGACAACAACATGAAGCCAACTTGGGGAGGTGTGACGATTCGCTTGGAAAAGCACAGGAGACACACCATCGGACAACATCGAAACATATCTCGAACTACGAACTTCAACCGGAAATTGAAACAAATGAAAATCTTGCACAACACTTTTGGTAGAGAAGAAGTTAGGGTATGCCCAACACGTAGCGGGATTAGTGTGTAGTGGCGGTGTGGCCTTGTTACGAGAGTCGGAATGGGTATTTAGTTTTTTTTTCCTTGGTAGAACCAACCGTATTTAATGCGCAATAGGAAATTAGACTTTACATTTTGTCCATTCCTATTTTATTTTGTTTTTATAGCTAAAGATAATTTTAAACCATTAATTTTTAGGTTTGTTTTTATTATAAATCCTAAACAACTCAGATCTGACTAAGACAAGGGGGACTGAGGCATTCTGGTGAGTTTTAGCTTTTGCAGAGGCAAAAGGTGTCAGGTGGATGAAATTGTCGGCGGCAGATTCGACAAGAGATCCGTGAAGGTGTTGGTTTAGGATTTTAATTGTTTGTTGGTGTTGATTGGTGGTTGGGCTTTTGAATGTAATTCCCAAGTGATAATCAGTTTGTATTGCCTGCCTGCTCATTTGTGATCGATGCGGGACGGATTTCCCCTGAGATTGATTTGCAATCTTCGCAATGGAATGTTATGTGGCCAATTCCCATTGGAACTAAACACTTGATTATCACTTGGGAAGCCGAAGAAAGTTGCCAATTTAAGCTTAGCCTTAGACATTTGACGTGTTTGCAATATAACCAATCGGTCGCTCGTTCATGTTTGATTGTTGGGCTGGTTTTAGATAACGTGGGCTAGGCCCATTTAAGCCTCAACGAGACCAAAATCATTCAACGCATGCAATACAAGTTGATAATGCACATAAGTTGCGCTTCAGACGTATGCATGAAACGCGGTCCATTTATGTCCTTTTTTTATTTATAATCGTTACTTTGCCTTTAGTTGCTTAGCGGTTATTTTTCGCACTATTTTTAATAGCCGCCGGCTTTCCTCATTTTTGTAGATGATCTTTATTAATTGAAGGGTAATTGGTAGAACATATAAAATGGAGATGATTTACATAAAATCTGGTGATGTTTAGCATTTATGTTTTAGAATTGGACATTTTTAGAATCTTGTGAAAATTAATTCTACAATTAAGTGTTCATTTTCTATATCCTATGGCGGACTTCGGAAACAATTGCACGTAACATTATAAAGAAGTCCATGATCATTGATCGTACATGACGTTTGTCAATTTCTATCATATTTGAAAAATGTATGCAAAATTAATGTCTAAGAATCGGGTTCTGAATTTAAAGGTTGCGCACGCTATAAGTAAATTAACTCAGATGTGTGTAATTTGTACATGTAGAAAAAAATGTCACAAGAAGTCAATTGCAATGAAGGGACTCCTTCCAATTTTCATCCTACTAGCTACTACTCCTACTCTCCTCTCTGCTTTCATTGTCTTGTTCAATTCGATCAATTCCCCCCAAAGATCCATCTAACCTCTTGGCTTATTATACCAACTCCTCCTCCTCCTTTAAAGTATCACTATCAAACCGCACTAGCCTTGTTTTGCCATTGTTTCATAGAAGACATCCAAAAGTAGCAATCTTACTTGGTCCGGTGGTGGAACTTGAACCACTCTCTGTAGCACCCATCAACAAAACCTACTCAAACAAGTACGTATTTTACGTGGAGTTTGGTGTGGGAAATTCCCTTGCGTTGGTGATTTTCGATACAGAAAGCTTTTTCACCTGGCTTCAAAAAACTTGAGAGTTCAACTCGACCTTGTCGCTCACATAACAACCATTCGATTGCAAAACCGAGGCATGCTATGATGTGCCCGACAACGGTTGCAAACCATACCATCAATGCCGCTACAGGATAAAATATGTCGACGGAAAGACATCGTCTAAAGGCAACATTGGACTTGATACGTTCTACTTCTACAAGGCGGCGGGCAAAGGCCACGACCCCATGTCCAAGATACTCGTGCCAATGGTGTTTGGTACTGCAATTGGCGGTGGAAGAGATAAAGGTCCAGATGTCTTAGGCGTGGGCACTCATTCTTTGGGCGTACTATCGAAGTTAAACATGGCCCAATCTTCAATGTGCTTTCCAAGGTATAGGCGCACTCAGGAAGGTTTTAAGGAGAAAGGGGATTACAATTCCTATGTGTTAGATTAATCTAGATCAATGGCTAATAATGAGGGTGTATATTTTAATTTTTATGGGTAAAAATAGGGGTACTCCATGATTATTCCAAATTTGGGAGGACCGAGATTTTAGAGATCATGGAGAAAAACCACACTATCCTATCAAAAAATCAGTTATGCGTGTCAAATTATTCAACAATACAAGACATTATCCCGAATTTATTATACTGTTATTCAACAATACAAGACATATTATTCTGAATATAGTGTATTATTTTTCTACAAAGCAAGTCGTATTATTATGAATTTAATACATTGTTATTCGTAATTGCGTGTCTAGTTTTTCTTATGTGTATGTATTATTATTCGTATGTAGATCTTTTGAAATCATGCATACCTCCACATTTATAATTTTTTTATTCAAAATTATTGGAGTGCTAGAATAATAAATGTGGGAGTAAAATTATGGGAAAAAGTCCACGATCTGCCAAAAAAGGAAGCACCGAAGTTTAAGGAAATTATTGAAAAAGAATAAATATGATATATTCAAGAATTTCCATATCTTAGAATCAGAATATATCTCACACTACGTGAAAAAAAATTCTTCGTCATTGAAAATATAAAAAAAAAAACAATGCTGAATAATCATCTTCCACAACAGATCCATCTTACAAATTCCAAATCCTAAACAATCTTCCATGGAAAGAGATAAGGACTCGCTTTAAGAAACCATTTGTACTTACTTATATGGTTATTCACCTTTTCATTAAGTGTTATTCAAATATGCTTGTTTTGATTTTAATATAATTGTTAATTATAAATGTGTGATGTGTTATTATATAGACTTGTCTTGTTATTCATAATTACATAACGTGTTATTCAATTATGTGTGGCTTGTTATTCATATATAATTGTCTTATTAATCATGTGATTGGTATTTCATAAAAACATGAATTTTTATTCATACATCCGTGAAGTGATATTCAAAAAAACACGCTTTGATATTCATTATATATTGCTTTGTTATCCCAAATAGTTGGAGCAATTATGAACTGCGTGGAAGATTATTCAACTATGTGCGAACGATTATTCATACATAATTGGCTTAATATTCGTACAATAATTTATAGTTATTTAAATTATCATCAAGTGTTATTCAAATATACATGTTTTAATTTTCATATAATTGTTATTATAATTGTGTGATTTTTATTCATATAGACTTGACTTGTTATTCATAAATACAAAATGTGTTGTTCAACTATTTATGCTTTATTATTCATATATAACTGCCTTAATATTCATCTATACCAGGATAATTATTCATAATCACGTGTAGTAATCTTCAAATAGTTGTGTGTCAAGGTCAAGAAAATGATGAACATGCTTCTGAATTTGTGTACGGTGCGAATTGAATAACGAGATACACATATATGAATAACTAAACATGCATATATGAATAATAAGTTAAGAACATATGAATAGCATACCACGTATACATGAGTAATAAAACATCCTAAACCATCAAAATTAACCTGTTTGATCCAATTATTTCAAGAACTCCCTTGAAATCAACGAACTTGTTTGAATTCGAACAACAATAAATCATCCATCTTCAACAATATTGCCCTCCCCCATCTCAAAACCAGCTTCGTCCTTCCCCTGATCTTGCTTTGATTAACCAGTCCCCCCATCAAGGCCACCATCGATCTCAACCATACCTCTTGTTTTCGAATCCTCCTCCAAGAGAACCGTCTTCCACGACCATAATTTTGTTTTTGATATGGAGATCGCCTATGCCGGATATACAACTGATCTCGATCTTCTTCCTTGCTTCAGGAAATTGGGAGGAGAACGACAAATTCTTAATCTTCTCATTCGCTTCAAAAAATTGAGATGAGAACGGAGAATTTGTATGAATTTTGGAAGGAGATTGGTTAAAATTTTAGAATATTAGGGGAGAGATGAAAATATGTATAATGAATATAATTTTGGGAAGAGAATGATTGCAATTTTAGAATATTAGGAAAGAGAATAATGAATCTCATATCTCTCTAATTAGAATTAATTTGGTGTAATCACCTACCTTCCTTATTTTACACCTTTTTTATTTAATCTTAGCCATCTATTTTATCTCATCCAACATCTCATATTCATTCTCATGTTTCTCCCTAAAAGTTTGTTTATCTAGAGTGTCATTCTTAATCATATATACTTATATACTTATATCTTATATCTTATATCTTTTACTTTGAAATTATTGTTATCTTTGACCTGACTAGTCTTATGTAGTCAATTGCCATGGGCGGCTCTAAGCAGCTGCAAAGCACAAGGCCCAAAATGTTTTTAGGCCCATATATCCTACTCCTTACGTTCGGATTTAAGATCATAACTTTTGTAAAATGACAACTTTTAGGTCCAAAATTTTTTAGTGCCCAATTTTTTTAAAAAGATTTTCATCTTATTATGTGAATTTATAATAAGTGAAATGACAACATTTGTTAAACAAGAAAATAAAGTAGAATGAAAAATATAGCTTAAGGGGGAGAGTATTTATTTATTTTAAAAATATTGTTTTCTTCCAACAAAATGAAAAAAACCTAAAAAAAAGTCTTTATTGGACCCCAAAACAAAACACGCTCAGTCACTTCTCTCCAATTCTGTCGATTCCCCATAGATGTGCTTACCGGTATTTAATAATGGTGTTGGTCCTCCTATATTCTCTCACCAATTTCTTTTAAAAAATTTAATATATATTTGGAGATTTTGATTCTCTTTTCCTCAAAATGTTTCAATCCTTGGTTGTTTTTTCAAATTCTTGTTCTTATGAACAAATTTCTTCACCTTTAGGCCTTTTAATTTTAAATAAGTGGGGAAAAGTATGTTTTTTTAATCTCCTCTCCTATGATAACTTATCCTTTGTAGGTTTCTTGATTTGATTTTTGGAGCTAACAATTGTGCAGATCAATTTAGAGATTTGGAGAATTGGAGATTTTCACATTCCCTTAACCTTAAGGAATATTATATATTGATTTTTAGATTACAATATTGACTTTGTTGGAAAATTTTCATTTTTTTATTTGCACATTATATTGTAGATTTGAAGATTTGATTACAATACAGAGTAAGTGGTGGTAGTAAAAAGAGTATTATTGTGGTGTGTGGTTTGATCATTTTTGTGTTTGAGAGAAGGGACATGTTTTATTTTATAATACAATGAGGCAGTTAATTTTTGTATGGGTATGTATTTATTACTCTATCAGTTTCATAAAATATGTCCTTTTATTTTCATAAAATATGTTTTTTTAATATTTTTTCGCACTTTTTTTCAAATTTATCCTCACTTTACATGAATAATAATTATTCTTAACGATTTTCTAGGAGGGAGTTATAGTACACATTTCTCTAAATATAGGGGTAATTTGGGTAACATATTTATTCCTTAATTGTGTGCATTGAGTTAAAAGGACATGTTTTAAGAAACGGAGGGAGTATATAAAAAGCTTATAAGTTTGTTTGTTTGTTTGTTTGAGATTTGATAGGTCAAAATCTTTTTATGACGGTCAAGAAGAAGATGGTTATATGTAGTTTCTCAAGAACAAAAAGCTGGGTTTTCCAAGAGAGGGTTTTCCAAAACAAGCTCTGACTTCTCTCCTCTTTCTAGAGTGAGAAAGTCAAGACTGGTTTAACACCATCACCCACCACCAGTCGGGCAACCTCCGACAACCACTAGTACCGGGAAACACCCGACCACCGTTAGTGGATTAGCCCCCGACCACCAGTAGCATCTTCCTGATACCAGGGAATTACATTCAAAAGCTCAACCACCAATCAACACCAACAAACAATTAAAATCCTAAACCAACACCTTCACGGATCTCTTGTCGAATCTGCTGTCGACAATTTCATCCACCTGACACCTTTTGCCTCTGCAAAAGCTAAAACTCACCAGAATGCCTCAGTCCCCCTTGTCTTAGTCAGATCTGAGTTGTTTAGGATTTATAATAAAAACAAACCTAAAAATTAATGGTTTAAAATTATCTTTAGCTATAAAAACAAAATAAAATAGGAATGGACAAAATGTAAAGTCTAATTTCCTATTGCGCATTAAATACGGTTGGTTCTACCAAGGAAAAAAAAAACTAAATACCCATTCCGACTCTCGTAACAAGGCCACACCGCCACTACACACTAATCCCGCTACGTGTTGGGCATACCCTAACTTCTTCTCTACCAAAAGTGTTGTGCAAGGTTTTCATTTGTTTCAATTTCCGGTTGAAGTTCGTAGTTCGAGATATGTTTCGATGTTGTCCGATGGTGTGTCTCCTGTGCTTTTCCAAGCGAATCGTCACACCTCCCCAAGTTGGCTTCATGTTGTTGTCTTGCACACCGATGACCCTATACGCATGTGTTAGCCCGTTACTGATCTGCGTAAGTGCTTTCTCCTACATGGACTCAAGTCTCTTCTGCTTCCTTGATCAGTGTTCTCTACTTCACTACTTGTCTACGATAGCTTGCATATAGACAGTGTTTAGGATGCATGTTTACGTTTTTTTGCGTGTTTTTAGGTAGTTTTAGTTAGTTTCTTTAAGTTATTAGAGTGTCTAGGAGTTTTGGGTTTTTTCACTTGTTCTATGTTGTTTTACAGGTCTTAAAATGAACAAGTGTGAAAGGAAGGGAAACTGGGGGAAGTACGCTTGAATTCGGGCCATCCGTTGGAGTTGCTAGTTCGACACCTCTGTCTTGTGAGGGATCATTAGGGATCTATAATGATCTGATAAAGTTGAGTTTGGCATCATTGGAAAGCTAATTCAAATATCTACAATTCATGTTTCTACTTCGAGTCCAAATTCCAACTATAACAAGGTCAAAACAGCCCCCGAAGTGTCACTTGAGTTCTGAACCGAGGTGCTGGCGGCGACCGCCGCCAACCCAATGGCGCCTGCCGCCTCTGACGGTCAGCGAGATCTCTTACGCGCCACGTGTTATGTTGTGATTGGCTCCTTTTCTATCAGTATTATTCCGAGATATTATATTTTTGGGATATATTATTAGACCTAATTTGATATATTAGGTTATGGGAGTTGCACCTCTCATTCATCAATCAATCTATCCATTATTATCATATTTTTCTTTCAGACCTTGAGTTTTTAGCCTCTCTTGGAGAACTAAGCCCTTTTGCTTAGTCAGACAGTGCAATTCCTCCTTTTCCACAATCCGACTTCCAAGGCGCTCATCACCGCGCCGAGTGCAGAGGCAAGCCCTCTCACTCCACTTCACAATCTCCCTTCTAACCCCTGGCTAAGCCTCCACTGGAGCACTTGCCAAAAACACACAGATAATAATTTTCGTTTTGAAGGGGCACGATTTTCCCAGTCACACGGGTCAACGTAGCCAACTCTTCCTCAACACCAGCTACGATGGGCCGTGTCGGAAACGGTACCAACACAGAGAAAACGTTCTAAAAATATCCTTCCGATAAAACATGTTCAAACCATTTTACACACACCACAATACGAGAAGTTCAAAATAGTTTTATAAAGGCATTCGGGACTAGTTCCCAAAACCCGCCCTACAACAACGGTACGCAATCTAACAAGGTAGAGAAGAACCGAGCAAGTCGAAAAACGACTTACCTCGAACTAGGGATCCTTTGAAGAAGACGGAAAGTCAAGAGTGTGGACAAAAGCAATTTCCTAGAAGAATTATTAACATGACAAATTGAATTAAGTTCAACCCACACTTAAACAAACAATACTTATTTCACGAACCCAACTTAAAATCCCATGTTCTATATACTGATTAATTTTATCATTAACCCACCACTGAACCACGTACCCTTCCATAAAAAAAACTAACGCTTGCTTCTAATTCCCCAGAAGAAGTAACATGTACATCAGTACATGTATAAAGTAACATATATATTTATATATAACAACATTTATAATTCCAATCTTCCACCCAGCCCAACAACTAAACGGATGAGATATGCGGGGCCCTCCCCTATCCCTCTTCTTCGGCAAAGACTTGTAGTCCCTCGCCAATGATTCACGGCCTGTAGAATTCCGACCGAGCGATGACACTCTCTCAGACCCAACCACCGCCCAATTGATTGAATGAAACTAGAGAGGAAAACAAAGGAAGATATCTACCTACCGGTGGTTGATGATCCGATCGGCAAGCGGCGACAGAAGCGAACTCCGACGGCCTTGCGAGTGCTCGATCTGACGAAGTGTTCGAAATTAGGGGTGTTTAAGGTGCGGCTCGTGGTGCGATCAGCCATGATCTGGGCTTCTAGTGTGCAGCAGGGTCGGAGACGACGACGATACGATCGGCGGACGAGTCATCCCCGTAAACTGATACGCCCGTGAACTGGTGGTGGGGCGAGGCTGCCTTTCTCGTGGACCTCGCAGTGGACTACAACCTCCTATGAGAACGACAATGCTTCCGACATGGGTTCGAGAACGACAGGGGCAAGGAAGGTGCGGTTTCGAGGATACACAGAAAAGGACGAGGCTTGGAAGACTAACGTAATAAGGCTCTAATGATCTTAATTAGGGTTAAGTTGATCTCCTTAATAACTAACTAGATAAGTTTCAATCCTGATCAGAGATTTGGTCCAAGAGAGAAGCCCCAACGACTTAAGAAAAAAAAATATAAATATAAATATATATATATTTAGGTAAATAATATATTAAAAAGAATATAAGGGTAATTCTTGCGGATTATAATTAATTATCCCTCTATCCGGAGTTACTTGCGAATCAAGGCAAAACGATTACTTGTGAAACACGAAAGTCATTTTTCAGACTCAAAATGAAAAAGTGAAAACCCGACTATTACATACTACCCCCTCTTAAGAAAGTTTCGTCCCGAAACTTTTATGACGAAATACGTCATGAGGTTTCACACTTTTGGGTGTCCTTTGTTGTCGGTCTATCCGACTACCGAGTTCCATCTCGGTCTCTCGAACTACCAGGATTTGTCTGATTTTTCAAATTCCAAAAGAAGATGATTATCTACTATTTTTTTCTATGTGATCTTTTTGTCATCAATTTGCAAGGTTTGAGCCAATTTTTTAAACAATACAGGATGTTGTGAAAACAAAGATACATAGACAAAATTAAAATATGTATACACATACTAGAATAGAAGTTTTTCACAGGTCTATCGGCATCCTCCATGTATACAAAATATGAATGTCTTTATCTTTACCCATTAAATCCTGATATAGTACGTAGAACTATACTGGATAAGATGATTATAATGGAGCCCGAAAAAGGTCAAGTTTGTCAATTTTTTTTAGTTCTTGGTTTTTATTATTTTTATTCATGAAATTAGCACTTAAATCATTATACAAAATTAAATTCTGTATTTATATTTTATTTATATATATGTTGGGGAAATTAGCACTTAAATTATTATACATATATGCCTTTGACCTTTTTTTGTCCCTTTCGGGACCGAACCACGAGGAGGTTTGTCAAGTTCGTTGGCGATTTTCACAATCATTAACTTGTGAGCGGATAAACTCGCATATGTTACTTTTTGTATGTGAGTTTTGCCCATTGTTGTTGTTAAAAACTCTCATATTTCTGAAATACCAAATACACCAGCATACGTTGATAAGCATTTCACTTTCGGCTTTAGAAGCCATCAAGCGGATTTCCTTTAACAATTGGTGTGAATTTACCTGATATGAAATTCTCTTCCTCTCGATACAAAATCCAAGCGATATATAATTCTTTTAGGACCCGTTTGGCATTGATATTAGGATACCAAGTATAGATATGAGATATACCAATATTCGTATTTGATATATGCTGATATTGATTCGTTATCATTTTCGGTGTTTGGTTCATGGAGTTGATATTAAATTGATTTTTGTTGTTCGTAATATAGGCTATCAATATTAATTTATTGTCACTCATACCCATATTCCATATTGATACCAATAACTCAAATATTTGGTATCAACAACAAACAAGCCCGGCCTAGTTGTGGCTAATGTGCCGAGATTGGGCTCCAATTTAGTTGTATTTTAACTCTACTATAGGTGGAGTTAATGAGATCTACGTTATTAAAGTGTAAATTAATGATGTAGATTATTTTTTTTTCCTGTGTTTTAGTTATGTTTTAAGGTTTATTAGTTTATATTATGGTAATATAGTAACTCTATACGTAACTCTATGAGATTCAAATCCAATATGTCGTGGCTAATAAATTAGAAATTTTAAACTTTGATAATCAGTAAAACTGCTCATACCCATATTGATACCTATATCTCAAATCTTTGGTATTGATACTACACATTTCTTGTTAAATTTTTTTTTTTGGTCGAAACATTTCTTGGTGAATAGTGTCGTGAGTCGTGACTGATACAAAACAATCACATGTAATCTAATTTTGGAATTCCCTTTTTTCCTTCCCTTTTTTTATTAATCAAATATTGAAATCATAAAAAAAAAACAAAGAAAAAACAACAAATATATATGTGATATAATCAAGGCTCGCACAAAGACTCCTAAACCCATCCCGAGCCCCACCGGAGCCGTAGCGAAAGCGAGTTTTCACAGGGCAATTGTCACTGCTTATGGAATTAATAGGAGAATTAATCCTTCAAAGTATAGCTAGGAACATCATCAAGCAATGGATAGAGTCGCCACCTTTCCGTATCTATTTCATACCCATACAAGAATCCATCTCTTGCAATCATCCACCTGCAATCCGAGCACCGGTGATGGTCCCTTTCCCAGTCATACGCGTCGAACCGAAGCCACCCATCGGATCCCGGCCACCTCACCCGACAATAGAACAATGTCGAATCCCACAGGTTAAGTTTGAAGCTCCATGTCATCTCTTGCCCATCTGAGATCGTCACAAATCCAAGATCGTCGTCGGCTGATTGGCAATGGAGAGTCAGGTTTTGACCCTGCTCGAGCCGGTTGAAGATGTGGACATGTTTCTTGCCAATGGCTTCATGGCTATGAAGAGCAATTAGTAGTAGTAATAGTAAGAAGGGTATCGTATTTTCTGGTTTGATCATCGTTGTGTTTGATCATTGTTTAGTTTGTATGGTTGCGTGCATTTATATAAAGGAGTTTATAAGTTTGTTTGTTTGTTTGAGATTTAATAGGTCAAAATCTTTTCATGATATAGAATGAATTGTTGAAAAGAAAGATACAAAGACAAAATAAAATAAAAATGTATACATATAATGGAGCCAAAGTATAGGTTTTTTGGTTCTATTGTCATCCTCCCAATGTATTCATATCAAGGTATGGGTGTCCTCATTTTGACCCCTAGATCCTTGGGTTGGCTGAGATATTTACCTTGTCGATCAGTTTTGTTGGAGCAAAGAAGTTGCACAACCAAGACAAAGGATGGATGCCTTTTGCTAATCTACTTAATAGTAAATGATATGTTTTTTTTGATAAGGTAAGAATTAGGTTGCACTCCTTTAAAGAGGGCGCCCTAGAGCATCTTACGGATGAGAATAAGAAATTCTGGGTGAGTCTTACTACACTCGAAAAGGAGACTATGACCAATTTCGCAATTTTATTAGTCATAGCATGAACAAATATGATGTTGTGACTTTTTGGTTTGTTGTTCATTTATTTTTATTCCTTTTGTTCATTGGGTAATATAGAGTTGTTTATTCAAACATGTTAGTTTTCATCTTAGTGCATGATGTTTAGATTATTGTTCATTCGTCTTCACTCGTTTTGTTTACTATGTAATATAGAGTCGTTTATTTAACCATGTTAATTATTTATCTTAATATCTTAATCACTTTCTATGTTTTTTTTTTTTTTTTAATTGTTCATTGATTTTAGTCTTTTTTAATTGTGCATTGTGTAATATAAAGTTGTTCATTCAATCATATAAACAACCTATTGGAAGAAGGCCATCGTTAAATTGCTCCGAAATCTCCAAAAATAATCGCAACTATAGATGCGGGTTTGAAGAGGGAAAAGAAAGTCGCCAACAATGGATATTCAAACTAAACAATTAGTTCTTTTATCAAATCCGTAGTAGGCAGAAGAATATATCATATCTTGTAATTTAAGCATTTATCAAAAGAGATAATCTATAGAAAAGTTATCGTGTGCACATCAACATGCTTTGAGGTCGGAGAATATGACAATCCCATGCATTGACAACAGTAAAGCCCATACTGTGGTTGGAGTTGAAACAAGGGCATTGCAAATATGACGTTTTCCCACACCCTTTCATCCTCCTCCTAATTCTTAACGAAATCAGAGTAATCTCGGAACACCGTCTCCCTGTCATACCTCTCTTCCTTAGGGATAATAATCGATTTCTTGTTTTTTGTTGCTTTATGATCTGCTATCACCCGGATGTTCTCGTCTAAACCAACTTCCACAGTTACATTAACTGTCGTTACCCCCCAATGCACATCAACTTATATTATATACTTGGGAGCCGGTGGAAGATTAGATATTTGAAGACTTCCTAGACAGTGACCGTACTTTGTGAACCTTCGTTGTCCTTCAACAACATTGATCTCCATTGTAGTTTGTCCATCATAATATGTCGTGACATTTCTAAAGCTTGCCAAGGGAAGTCTAGGTTCAAATTCTTTGAATCTCTTCACGATGCCAAGGGAGTTTGCTGGGTAGTTCAGTAGCAGCAAAAGCAGGGGATTCTTTTGGGTTGACGACATTTAAGGGCTTCTTTCCGAAGTAGTTCTTCACTAGATGTTGAATCATTGGAATTTCACTACTTCCTTCAATAAGAACCATCTCATCAATCCGTCTTTTCAAGCCTTCCTTCTTCCAAGACGCCCTCAACCAAGTCGATTGTTTTGTTGAATAAATCCATATTCAACTCATCAAACATCTCTCGTGTGAAAATCTCCTCAAATATCAAGATTACATTATCAACAAGAGAAAATTGTACCTTGATCATGACTCGGTCACTGCTGCTCAAAGATATTTTAGCTTTCTCACATTCACTTCTTAGTTGTGTGAGAGCAACTAAGTTCTTGCTAATATCCTTCCTGTACTTGCTCTTGATCAAGCTGACAAAGTAATCCACCAACCTTGTATCAAAAGTTTGGCCTCCCAAAAATGTGTCTTCCTTTGCGGCGGTCTTGAGAAACAAACCCATTTCATCGTCCCAAGATGGATTCAGATCACACGGCCGTGATGGTACGTTAACGGATACCGATTACACGGATGGGATGGCTTTGTAACAATTTCTGATCAGTCTAAAAACTTGTGCATAGCAAGAATCCTTCAACATAAATAATTAAATATAACCAGTGGCAGATCGAGGATCGAGTAGCTCGGGGGCGGATGTGAAGCCAAGTAGTGAAATTTTTTTTGTAACAAATTAAACTAGGTTAAACATAAAACAATAACGCTAAAAATAATTTCACATAAAAAAATAAAAGTACAAGCTCAATTAAATAAATAACAAATATGTAAGAGTTTTTTTTGAAGAAAATTAAATAAATACTTATAATTGCTAATTCATTTTTAAAGGGATTTAAATTTCCTTGTTTCAAAATAAAATAAAATAATCAACAATACTTATGTTTTAGAAAGTAAATGAAACATACAATATTATTATCAATTATTCACACATTTATATGCACAAGAATTGCATTAATCAAAATCTTAAAAATAGTTAAAAAACAAAGCTAAATTGGTAATAGTTTAAGTATAAAATGAAATTAATATCTGGATTGTCAAATTAGCTAGGACATAAAAAGAAATTCATGTATCTTAAATTAGTATGAACTGATTAAATGATCGAATAATTTATAAATGTACATTGTTGAATTTTATTGTATAAAATCAATTATAATATTTCATAACAAAATTAATTAATATGCTTAATCACTCACATGTTATGATATCTAAAAGTCCAAACATTTAAGAAAATAACAAACACATGATATAAACCATGTTCCGTCCAACGGACGGGTTAGCCTTTTAGTATGAACAATAACTATCCCCACAATTCACTTGTAATCAAACAATTCATTCCCAATGAGGATATAACAAAAAGGCACTTAAATAGCCTAAGGGCATCCCCAACAGATGCTCCAAATTCTTGAATTTGGTGCATTTGGGGATTCTGGACCTATTTTAAGGTCCAACAAATTCTTCATTACATTCTCTTCTCCAAAAGTTAAATCCCTTTCTCTAAATTTGGGGATATCTCTAAAAAAATTTAGAGAATGCATTAATTGTATATTAAATCATGTCTTCTCTCAATTGGTCAATTTCAAATTTATAATAGTAGTTTATATATAAATATAATAATGATAAAAATATAAATCTTTAAAATGGAGAATTTGTTGGAGTTAGACATAAAAATTTTAGAAAATGTGAGACTATCTTTCCCATTTTGGAGAAAATTATAGAGCATCTGGAGATGCTCTAACATGCAATGCCTTGCGTTATGATCAATTACTCTATTCAAAAGAATGATAAACATATTAATGAACTCAAATTGAGTGGATGAGTGAGAGAGAACTCCAAGGAAGGAGAGGTTAAGAGTAATATTTTATGGAATGTTGTATACTTATAATCAAGGAATGCATTCTTCAATCATTTGGGCTCCTTCAAACAATTCATTCCAAGTCGGCGGCGGTGGCATGGAGAAGACGTGCTTGAGGAAACCTTTATTATAATACATTCCTCACGCTTTGTCGCTTCCGTTTCATCTTTTTTGGGCTTATGAATTGGGCCAATTTGGGCTCCTTCAAACTTCCTACGACCCAAATGAGAGGCCCAATGTTTTTAATAACGTGTTAAGACGGGGTACTTTGTAAATATGTATACCTCCAAAACAATACATATAACCAACCTCTAGAATAGTTAAGTTACTAGTTTAGTACCTGCGCTTTGCACAGGGTTTTTTTTAAATATATATTAGACTATTATTTTAAATAATATGTAGATTATTAGATATAAAATTAAAAAATAAATCAAATTAAGAAAATCATAAATTCATTATAATGACTTTTTTATGTTATATAAGATTTTGAATTTTTTTGCCAAAAACCACCTTTTAAAATATGGTTTTTACGAAACCACCTTTTAAAATTTTTTTAAGTAAAAAAATCTTTTATAATACAAACACCTAAATTCAACCACCTTAAATAATTTCCGGTGGAATTTTATCCGAATTGGACGATATACCCTTATACAAAACAATTAAATTATTCTTAAAAAATATAAGGTGGTTTAGTAAAATGTTCATGATTTAATTGATGTTTCTTTTTAAAAGCTATACATAAATTGTTATAGTCACATATTTTATTTACATAAAATTTTATTTTATTATTAACTAATCAAAAAATAACGTGTTTTAATTTTTTACGAATAGAAAAACGATTATGCAAATATTTACATTTTTTCATGAACATTAGGATGGTCAAAATTTCAATAAAATATAACAATAGAAAAGTAATTTTATGCAAATAATTTATATTCTTTCATTAAAATAAAAACATTTGTTGTTTATGTAGTAAAAATATAATATAGAAAGTATTATTTTTAAATAGATAAGAATGAAATAAATCTTAAGTGAATAAAAATGTTTAACTAAATTTTTTCTAATACTTTTCAAAAATAAACACCTATAAAATTATGAACGTTTTACTACACCTTATTATTTTTTAGAAATAATTTAATTATTTTGTATAAGGGCATATCGGTCCAATTTAATTAATATCCACCGGAAAATTATTTAAGGTGGTTGAATTTGGATGTTTGTATTATAAAAGGTGTTTTTACTTCAAAAAAAAATTTAAAAGGTGGTTTCTTACAAAACCATATTTTAAAAGTTGGTATTTGGCAAAAAAAAAAAACTCTTAAAGATTTTTGAGTAAAGTAATTTATGGATTTAATTAGGAATATATAAAAAAATATGAGCTAATTTTATTGGCTTAATCACACAAACACAAAATTTTAAATTAGAATGAAAATGAACTTGAAAATTTCTTAATATAAAAATTTCAGTATTATATAATATTATAATAATCCTAAATAAGTTGTCACTATTTGACCCGTTTGATCAACCTGACCATGCAAAAAAAAAAAACCTACAATGGTCATACCTAATTGACCCGTAAATTTTAACAATCTAAATTTGTACTCAATCTAAACTTGAAATGACGAAAGTGGGGTGAAGAATAAGTTATAAAAGTTTAGATTATTAATTGCTATTTTATTTAGAGATATTTAATTAACTTATTATGAGATATTAAATTAAAAATAGGGTAACGGGAATATTAACTTTATATTTAATATTTATCATTCTCATGGATAAAATTTATCATTCTCATGGATAAAAATTTAACATAAAAAATCCATAATTAAAAAATATACGAATGATTTTCTTGGCATATTAAGGACATCATTAATAAAAAACATACAAATACTGAAATACCTCATATTTTGATAAAAAAATAAATTATGTGGCCTTAATTAACCCTATATAGGCCTCGTAGGAGCATATAGATAGAACTATTATATAAATGCATTTTTTGTCTATATTATTTAATGAATTTCATATTGATATATGGATAGAAGATAATTTATCCAATCTCATAGTACTAAATTGATAAAAAAAAACATTAAATAAGGTGAGTTAGTGAATTACATATTATAAAATTGGAAATTCTTTCATTAAGCATGTAGATGATGGAATCTCGTACCAAATTGATAAAAAAATTATTATTAGATAATGTGTATGATTATATAAAATTATTAAATAAGATGAATGTGTGAATTACATATTATAAAATTGAAAATTAATTCTTTCATTTAGATTAAAGTTTGTTCAATATCTTACCAAATTTATAATTAAATATTGCTATATATAACAGATAGAGATAAATTTTTTTATCCAATTTCATGCCAAATTTATTAAAAAATTATTATTAAAAATAAGGTGAGTGAATTACATAATATATAATTCATTATTAAAAATAGGGTGATTGGAATGAAAATGCTTGATGACGAATCTATCCAAAATAATATTGCCATATATAATAGATAGAGATAAAATTTTATCCAATTCATGCCAAATTGATAAAAAAAAATTATTATTAAAAATAAGGTGAGTGATTTACATAATATATAATTCATTATTAAAAATAGGGTGACTGGAATATAAATTCTTAATGACGAAACTGCCCAAAAGTGCTTCAAGTTTAGAAGATATACTAGTGTAAGGGCCCGTACCCTGTACAAGTTTTATTAAATATAAATAAAATAAATAAATAGTTAAATAATAGAAAATTTTGTATTATGGATTTATTTTTTCCTTAGAAAAACATAGAGTCAAAACTAAAATTCATTAACGTTTATGGTTTAATTGAAAAACAGTAATATACACATACAAAGATAACTATTTAATTGAGATATCTTAGCTAAAATCGATTCTATCTAAAAATAAAAAAATATTCTAGAATTTGTATAATAACATAAAAAAATATCCTATTGATCTTCCTATATATCATATCCAAAAATAAAATATTGTTTAATAATGAGATTTTCTATCAAAACATGGATAAGAATTTATCATATCCAAAAGTAAAATATTATTTTTTTAATAAAAAAAATGGTGTGGTCCAATCTAAAAGTGACATGTGTTGTTTAATAATTTTTTTAACATCCGCTTTAGGTTATAATTATGATTATGATATTGATTTAAAGTGAAACTAGTTATACCCGTCGTACCATGCACGACTATGACTCAGATTAAGTTTGAGCATATTTATTCTAATATAATGATACATAAGAAATAAAAAATTGTACTCACATACAATAGTTTTTTTATTTTTCGAATCAAATGAATTTCGAATTTTTACAATTTTTATAAATAATTAGAGAGAAAAAATATTTGAAAAAGATAAAAGTGATATAAATAAAAGTTGAAATTTTTAAAAATAAATTTGGGTCAAAGTCAATATGATGGCTCAAAAAGATACAACTTTAATATATAGTTATAGACAAATTTTCTAACCAAAATTTCATTTTTTAAAAATCTCTTACATTATAAATGGATAAAAAGACATAGATAATGTAATTTTTATCATCTTGTAATTTGTTTTCATAATTTGATTTAAGAAAACTTTTATAGAAATAAATATATACATAAAGATAATGTAATGCACTTATAATCAATTATATAATCAAATTCTATCCTAATATATACTATATTTTATTTTAGGTTAGATAAAATCTTTTCAATATATATAAATTATGAGAATGAGATGTACGAAAAATCCTAGGTGGCACATGGTAAAATCCTACGTGGCAGATTGCTTATATTGTGATTCAAAAAATAAAATAAATTATTATAAATAATATTCATCAATAATATAATACCAAATATTTAATGCTTTTTTATTTATTTTAGATATAATCTTTTTATGTTAAATAAATTATCATATCAAATATTTATCATATTTCAATATTATCCTAAAATAATATCAACATATCTATATTATCCTAAAATAATATCAACATATATAAATTCTCAAAATAAAAAATCCTATGTGGCAAAATCTTAGGTGGCTTAATGTGGGAACGACACGTAAGAAAATCCTACGTGGCGCAACGTGGTGGCCTTATTCCTTGCGTCTTATATATATATACATCAATTATTCATATCTTGTTCCTTTTGCGTCTTACTTTCTTCTTAAGAAAATCAATTCACTCTTAAGCAATCCAAAGATCAAAACTAGTAATTGCTAGGGATTGAGAAAGAACGCGCTGGCACGCACTGACGGCATTCTAGGGTTTTTATTTGCGTAAACTTTTTCCACTGCCTTCTTCCCGGTGTTATGGCCACTCCGGTCAGCGTGCCGGCTGGGCAAAGTAATGGTGATGGTATGCATATTGACACTGACAGGGTTAGCTCTCAGTCGGATTCCGCATTGGGGGCTGCTGACTCTGGTACCAAACGTTGGAGCGATGTTGTCAAAGGTGATGATGGGGATGAACGACTGGTTTTGGCTGATGAGTTCTTGGAAGGGAAGATTACTATGTCTTTTCCGGATGGCGTTGAGGGGGACCCTGTGTTTAATATCCAAACCGAGGTGTTGCAAGCTCTTGCTACAGTTTGGCAGTCTGCATTGATCGTGAAAACGCTTGGTACTATGGTTCCCCATTCAATTATGGAAAAAAAGCTTTGTGATCTTTGGTGTCCTGGTGGGAAGATGATGATTGCTGACCTTCCTAATGGTTACTACGTTGTCAAGTTTACCGTGGAAGAGGATTATCTCAAAGCCCTTATGGGGGGTCCATGGATGATTTTTTGTCACTATTTGATTATTCGTCCATGGAATCCGGAATTCAATCCCTCTACAGATGTTATTTCTACGGCTCCTGCATGGGTTCGTTTGTCAGGTCTTCCAATGTTATTGTATGAGGAGAAAATATTGTTGAAATTGGCTGCTGGTATTGGACGACCAATTAAAGTTGATAAGAGGACTATGTTCTCTAACTGGTGTCGTTTTGCCCGGATTTGTGTTGAGGTTAACATTACTAAACCGTTGAAGGGTGCGATTACTGTTAATGGGAGTAAATTCCATGTTGAATATGAGGGTCTTCACTTAATCTGTGTCAAGTGCGGGAAATATGGTCATGTTGAGTCTAAATGCAAGATTGATCAGCCGATAGCTCCATCGGGATCGGAGAATGCTAATGCTCAGAATACTTCTGATGTTGAGGAACACGCTGTGTCGACTGTGGCAGTTGTGGAGGAGGCTCGGTATGGGCCTTGGACGGTCGTCCAGCGCCGACGTCGCGGAAAGCCAACTGGGCAAAAAGATAATGGCAATGCCAAATTGGAAACTAACAGATTTGCTTCCTTATATTCCGGGGATAAGGGCGATTCGGCTCAACTTTCTGTTGGAAAGGATCCTAATAGATCTGCGGCCAAAGAAACTGTAACACCTAGTAATAAAGCTTCCTTTAATGTGGTGCAAAGGCAATCGGCTAATGGGCCCAAGTCAGGAAAACAGTCGGTGGCTGTCAATTTTGACAAGGCTTCAACTTCGAAGGTTAGGCCCAATAAAAAGAATTCGAAGAAGAATAACACGCAGGCTGGGCCTCTTAGCTTTGTAATTCGTAATCCTGTGGCCTTGGGTTCAGCAGGTAAACGGGCTCGTTCGGATGCTGAACCGGATTTTGAATTTCAGACGCAAGTTTCTAACCACGGTACTCTTGCTGCTCATGAACAGAAAAGCCTTCAGTGTATTGTTGTGCAACAGAATAGGATGGTAGACGAACAAAATATGGTCGCTAATGATCCGATGTTGGAAGCTAATGATGCTCCAATATCTCAGAAGTCTTCGACTCCTTCCGGGTTTGTAGTGCCCGTTTCTTCCCCCGGTTGTCCATGAATTGCCTTCTCTGAAATTGTTTTGGGGCGGGGAAACCGAGCTTTCGTCGCACAGTTAAGTACCTTGTTCGTCATTATTCGGTTGATGTTCTTGCTATTTTTTAGCCTCGTATTTCTGGAGACGAGTCTAGGGAGGTATGTGAATGCCTTCGTTTCTCTGGTTGTGTTCGTATTGAGGTTGTCCGTCTTGCGGGTGGTGTTTGGTTGTTATGGGATGTTAATAAAGTTAACATTCAGATTATGAGCATTAAAGCTGATTTTATTCATGCGGTAGTCACGAAAGGACATCTTCGTTATCACTTTATACCTGTCTATGATCCTCCTACTGTTGGTAGGCGTAAACGGTGTTGGGATGATTTACTTGAAGTTTTAGAACCCATCAATGAGCCCTGTTTGTGGGTGGTGACTTTAATTGCATTATTCATTCTTCGGAACGTCAAGGTGGTTCGGGAAACCTTCATGAGGATTCTTTTGTTTTTGAACAATTGGTGAATAGGTTGGGCCTTATTGACTTGGGCTTCACGGGGCAAGCGTTCACTTGGTTCGAGGTAACACTGAGCGAACTTTTGTTGCCAAGAGACTAGATCGTATTTTTACTAATATCTCGGGTCGTTTGCTATGGCCCAATGCAATTGTTCGTCATTTGCCCCGATTTGCGTCGGATCATGTGCCAGTGCTGTTATCGATTGATCCTTCTATCAGTTATAATAAAGCGAGATGTCCTTTTCGCTTTGAGGCCGCTTGGATTACACATCTTGACTTTCTTGAGTTTATTAAAACATCGTGGCTTGAGGAGGTGGATACTGTTGGTGCCTTGGATGATTTAAAGCGGAAACTTAAGGTGTGGAATGCTAGGGTCTTTGGAAATATCCATAAAGCAAAGCTTGACCTTTCCCACCGTATTGATGAAATTCAAAAGCAGCTCTTTGTGAGGCCTTCAGATCGTCTTCTTGAATTGGAAGCTAAGCTACAATCGGACATGAGTATTATTCTTGAGAGGGAGGAACTTTTGTGGATGCAAAAATCTCGGGTTCAATGGTTAAAGGACGAAGATAGAAATACTAAATTCTTTCATATGTCTACTATTATTCGACGGAAGAGGAATCGTATTAAGGCCCTGTGTGATGATGAAGGGCGATGGATTCTCGATAAGATGGACCTTGAAAGGCATGCCTTGCAGTTCTTTAAGAGTATGTATAGTTTGCCTATTGAGGAGAATAATCCGATCACTATTCCGACTGGTCATTTTCCTCTATTGGATGTGAATGTGTGGAAGGAATTAGAGGTCCCATGTACTTCTTTGGAGATTTTCCGAGCTGTTAAATTAATGGGATCTCTTAAAGCGCCTGGGAGCGATGGATTTCAGCCTGTGTTCTATCAGAAATGTTGGTCCACTGTGGGAAGATCAGTTGTGGGGTTTGTAAGGATTTTTTCCACACTTCTAAGCTTCCTCAGGGTGTTAATGAGACGATGATTGCCCTGATTGCTAAAGTGGATGAACCGGAGAGAATTAGCCTTCGTCCTATTAGTCTTTGTAATGTTATTTATAAGATCATTACGAAGGTCCTAGTTGAGCGATTGAAAGTGGTTATGCCCCAACTTATTGGGCAAACTCAAGGGAGTTTTTTGCTTGGGAGGATGATTCAGGATAATATTGTCATTGCCCAGGAAGTTATTCATTCTATGAGAAGAAAGAAGGGGTGACAAGGTTGGATGCTTATTAAGCTTGATTTGGAGAAGGCGTATGACCGGCTTCGATGGGATTTTGTTATTGATACACTCCGTGATGCAGGGTTCTCATCTGATTGGCAGAGTTGGGTTCTGGAATGTCTTCAGTCGACTTCATTTCGTCTTTTGTGGAATGGTGAATCCACTGACGCATTCATCCATGCGAGGGGAATCAGGCAAGGGGACCCTATTTCTCCTTATCTGTTTGTTCTCTGTATTGAACGGTTGAGTCATATGATTTCTTTGGAGGTAGCTCAAAAGCGTTGGAGGCCTATCCGTATCTCGAGAGGAGGACCGTTGTTGTCCCATCTCATGTTTGCTGACGACATTTTATTTGCTGAAGCCTCTGTGGATCAAATTAGAGTTATAAGAGAGTGTATTCTTCACTTTTGCAGTGCATCTGGTCAAAAGGTGAATTTGTCTAAATCTAGAATTTTTGTTTTTGACAATGTTGGTGCTGATCTTAAGGATGCTATTCAATCGGAGAGTGGTTTTTCCTTAACTGATGACCTGGGGTCCTATTTGGGTATGCCGCTATTCCATCATAAGGTGACTTCGACCACTTTTGCACCGCTTATTGAAAAAATTTCGGCCCGGTTGCATGGTTGGCAGGGCAGGTTCTTGAGCTTTGATGGGCGAATTACACTTGCTAAATCGGTTCTTTCTTCTCTACCAGTTTATACTATGGCTACTGTTCTTTTGCCCAAGAAGGTTTGTTCTTCTATTGATTCTATCATTAGTGATTTCGTTTGGGGTGTGGCGTCTGGTAGACGGAAAATCCATCTTGTGAATTGGAATGGTGTTTGTAAACCGAAGGAATGTGGTGGTCTTGGTTTGAGAGACATGATGAGCTTGAATTTAGCACTTATTGGAAAGCTTGGTTGGCGTTTTTTGACGGAATCCGATAAGCTTTGGATTGATGTTGTTCGGACCAAGTACATTCGATCAGAATTATGTGATAGGGTGTGCCCGTCATATGTGTGGAGGAGTATTCGGACTTGTGTGAACTAGGTTGTTGTGCCGGGAGCTCGATGGTACATTGGGAATGGGAAGTTGGTGCGGTTCTGGGCTGATCCTTGGATTGGAAATTTTTGCCTGTCTTCTATTGCGACTCATATGGTTGATGAGTTGGAATTACAACGCTCTGTGGCGGACTACTGGATAAGTGGCCAAGGCTGGCGGTGGCAAGAGCTGAACCATCTTCTGCCGCTGTCTGTTATTTTCCGACTTGCTTCAGTCGGAATTCATGAGGATGATGATTCTGTTGATGTACTGTGCTGGGCTTACTCTTCGTCAGGACAATACTCTGTCTCCTCTGCGTATATGCTTGCTTCCAACCTCAATGATTTTGCTGGTGTTGATTGTGCTGTCTATCGTCAAATTTGGAGACTGGATGTTCCGGAGAGGGTTCAAACCTTTTATTTGGTTGGCCTTTAAAGGAGTTTTGTTGACAAATCAAGAACGTACTCGACGTCATTTAGCCATGAGTGCCGATTGTTCTTTGTGTGCAAACGAGGAGGAGTCGTTGATTCATCTCTTTCGTGACTGTCGTGTCTTGTTGCGATTTTGGGATAATCTCCACCCTCCTCTGTCCAGGGAAGATTTTTTCTTATCTAATTTCGCCTTTTGGATTCGATGTAATCTTTCTTGCAATGTTATGAATGGCAATGGCCTCGTCTGGTCCGATGTTTTTTCTACAGCTTTATGGTGGATTTGGAAGTGGCGTAACCATCGTATTTTTGAGCAGGGTCAGGTGCAATCCTGTGAGAATCGGGTGGCATTTGTAGAACAACGGGTTGTGGAGTATTCGTTGATGCGTTTGTCTTTGATGGATCAAGGTGCTTGTCGTCGGAAAGAAGAATGTTATATAGCGTGGCAAAGGCCGTCTACTGGGGTTGTCAAAATCAATACTGATGGCTCGGTCAGGGAGGGTGGACTTGCGGCTGCTGCTGGTGTTATTCGGGATAGTGATGGTCAATGGCAACTAGGCTTTGTCCATAATATTGGTATTTGTACTGTGCCAATGGCAGAGTTGTGGGGCGTGCTACAAGGATTGAAGCTCGCTTGGAACAAGGGCTACAGGAGGATTATTTTAGAAGCTGATTCACAACTGGTGATTCTCCTTCTGAATCGATCTGTGGAGCGTAGTCATCCTTTATCTAGTCTGGTGCATAAGTGCCAAGACTTTATTCGTAGGGACTGGGTTATCCAGTTTCGTCATATTTATAAAGAGCCTAATTGTGTTGCGGATTATCTCACGTCTTTAGCTTTTTCTTTTGATCTAGGATTTCATGTATTGCTTGACCCGCCGGAGGGTGTTACTTCCTTGCTTTCTTATGATGTTAGGGGTCGGGCTATCTCCCGTTTGCTAACTACTTAGCCCTTTTTCTTATTAATAAAATGCTCCCTTGAGGAGCCGGAGAGTACTGTCTCTCCTTCTAAAAAAAAAAAAACAATCCAAAGATCAAATTCAATGCGACTTTTCATCAAGACTTTTAATGTGAGGCGAAATTCATTTCAACTTATAATTTATAATGGTCCAACTAGATACAACCTGATTGTAAGATTTAGATATAATGGAAGGGATAAAAAATTAAAAACTGTCTAGCCTTTTATTTAACTCTAGAACAAGAAATTTTGATACATGACTAATAATGGAGTATCATAGGGTGTGTTTGTTGGGTACCAAAAATTAGTTAGAATTTTTCAACTAGTTGTGAAAATTCGTATAAACGCTGTTTGTTTGCCACAAAAAACTAGCAATTAGCTGTAAAATTAGTTTTTTTTACAAAGTTAGTTTTTAAAATTTTTGCACTAGTTTTTAATAGTGTTTTAAATTAAAAAACTAGTGAATTATTAATTAATACAATAAATTAGTTTTTTTTTGAAAGGATACAATAAATTAGTTAAATATTACCAAACAATATTTATATATATTTCTAAAACTTTAACTACTTTACAACTAGTTTTACAACTTTAGTTAATTTTACAACTCCAACTAAATTTTTTAATAACTTAATAAACATTGTCATAATAAGTGCCATGAGGTCAATTTCGGTCAAGTCAAGTAGCCAATTGTTTATGAGTCGGTTTCAATATTGACCGATTTTCTATTTGTTTGTTTGCAGTAAACGACGCCGTTTTGGATCATGAAACGACAGCGTTTTGACAAAGAATCCCGCCGATCTAGAGATATTTCTTCCCATGAATATCTCGTTCCTGCCCGCCCTCTACCTTCGTCCTCTTTCCTTCGAAGGCCTCTCTCTCTACAGTCTACAATATCGCCGACGGAACAGAAATTGCGAGGCAAATCCCTTCTCTCTAATTTGGTACTAGATTTCCGCCTAAATTAATTCACCTGTAAAATTCGTTTACTAAAAATTGGAGCATGAACCATCCCTATGATAGCCGCTTCGTCGACCCTTCTTCCTACAGAGAACGACGAAGGTGAGCCCATCAAACCCCTCCCTTTATCCCTATGTCTCATTCTCTATCGTTCTTTATTCTTCCGTTGAATTCGCTCTTTACCTCAATTGGTGATTGATTTCTGATTCGGAAAAAATCGAAATTTTCTCACAGTGACCTAATGGGTCCGCCGCCAATCGCCATACATCCCCCAATTGGCGGCGCTCCGCCTCCTTACGGAGATTACAGCAGCAATCATGGCGGTGGTTCTTATTCTGGATCCGGTTCATACGGCGGCTACGCTCCCTTCGACCCGCCATCCGGCCGAGGCTTTGACATTGGCCGCGGCGGCGCTGATAGGTCGCGTGGTAGGTTTGGTGGACGTGGTGGCAGCGGTTTAGGGTTTGATGGTGGTAGGGCTCGTGATGGCGGACGTGGAGGAATTGGCGGGGCTGGCGGTAGGCATTTTGACGGTGGCCGTGGCCCCCGTGGTGGGGTTTTTGGGGGTTCCCGTGGTGGTGGTAGAGGACGTTTTGATGGTGGCCAAGGTCGGGGAAGAGGTTCTAGGGATGATTTGGATAACATTGAACTTTTAAGGCAGGATTTTAGGAACTTAGTCCCATTTGAGAAGAGTTTTTATGTGGAATGCCCCTCGGTGCAAGCTATGTCTGATCAGGATGTGATGCTATATCGTTCTCGAAGAGACATCACTATCGAAGGGCAAGATGTCCCCAGGCCTATTCGGATGTTTCATGAAGCTGGATTTCCGGGTATTGTTTGTGAATTCCCTGTTCTGTGATTGTGCTTATGATTGAATGGCCATCTTACAATGGTTTTGTGTTTTTATGTTTATTAGGCTACTGCTTGGATGTGATTTCTAAATTGGGGTTTGTGGAACCAACTGCAATTCAAGCTCAAGGATGGCCAATGGCTTTGAAAGGTAGAGACTTGATTGGTATTGCTGAGACGGGTTCTGGTAAAACCTTGGCTTATTTGCTTCCAGCTCTGGTGCATGTCAGTGCACAGCCCAAATTAGGTGGGTTTTGGTTCTCTTCGTTGATATTATGATGATTTATCTTTGCATGCTTCATCTATGAAGTATATGGATAACAATTTCTTGGTTTCCAGCTCAAGGAGATGGTCCAATTGTGCTAGTACTGGCCCCTACTAGAGAATTAGCTGTTCAGATACAAGCAGAAGCAGGGAAATTTGGATATCAAACAAACATCAGGAGCACATGTGTATATGGAGGTGCTCCAAAAGGACCTCAGATTCGTGACCTTAAACGAGGTATGTACTTGTTTGCAGTTATGTTTTTTTCTTCCTATTAGAAGCTCGTAGTCAGGGACTTATTTTACCTTACTTTGTTTGCCAATAGGTGTTGAAATTGTTATCGCCACACCTGGTCGACTCATTGATATGCTTGAATCCCAAATCACGAACCTGAAAAGAGTTACATACCTTGTCTTGGATGAGGCTGATCGGATGTTAGACATGGGTTTTGAGCCACAGATCAGAAAGATTGTTGCACAAGTATGTACATCGTTTCTGTCTCCCTTATATTGATGTTTTTATTGTATCATCCCCACATTATAGGTAAAATCATTATAGTTATACCTTGACTTGTTTTGCCAATTTAGTTAAGGATCTATCATTCTATTGTCGTCCTGGAACCTTAGCATGTTATGATGAGCTCGTGTTTACATGAGATGTTTGAAATAATATGTTTTATGTACTCATTCACTAAGGCATATTCTTTGTAAGAAACTCTTACAGTTGGGGAAGGAGTTGAACCACCTAGAACTTTATATAATAGGCATTTTATAAAATTGAACACGTTTGTAATCTCTCCCTTTTTCCTCGACTGATTCCATTATTTATGCTTCGAAGTTCTAAATTTGTGTTCTTGGCCAACATCATGACTTCTAAAATTGTCCAAGCTTTGAACCTTTGAGCAATTGTATTTTTACCCTCAGAACCTAGAGCAATTTTGTATTCTAAACACTTTAGAAATTCCCAAGATGCAATCTGATGAAAAGCATTGCCTGAATAAATATTATTAAAATTGACTTTTTTTAGAGAAATATATACTTATATTCTTGTTTAAGATCAATTTAGCATTATCTCTCCATTTTGTTTTACTAAAACAGATGTTTGTGTTGCAAAGCTGCTTACATATTTCTGAATTCTGCTTTCCCATATGTAGATCCGACCAGACAGACAGACATTATATTGGAGTGCTACCTGGCCAAAGGAGGTAGAATCATTGGCAAGACAGTTCTTACGTAACCCATACAAGGTTTTTATTCTACTTATTCCTCTTAGCAGTATCTGTATTTTGTTGAATTTAGATTGGTCGTGGGTGCCTTATTATGCAAGTTCTTACTGTCTTTTACTGTCATGCCTTTAAGGTTATCATTGGTTCTCCTGATCTGAAAGCAAACCATTCTATCGCCCAAGTTATTGAAGTTGTAACAGACCTTGAGAAGTATAATAGGTTTGTCTTTTATGTTGAAAAGTCTATAATATTATTTGTCAATCACTTTGCCCTTTTCAAGTTTGAAGCCGTTTTGTTCTTGTTCAGGTTGATGCAACTTCTTAAAGAAGTAATGGATGGAAGCAAGGTTTTAATATTCGTGGAAACAAAGAAAGGTTGTGATCAAGTTACAAGACAACTTAGAATGGATGGGTGGCCAGCTTTAGCCATCCATGGTGACAAGGACCAGTCAGAGAGAGATTGGGTCCTGGCAGAATTTAAGAGTGGCAGGAATCCTATAATGATTGCCACTGATGTTGCTGCACGTGGCCTTGGTAGGATAAATATAATTTTGAGAGACTTGTTGAAATACTCTTAGGCTCAACCCACAGTTTCTTAGTTTAGGCTTGCTTGCTGGCTGCTATCAGTTCCCTTTGGAAATAATTTTGGCTTGGGTGGGAGGTGGAGGTGCAATTCAGATCTCATACTTCCAGATTATAGGCATAACCAGCCATTTCTCTTTTAGGTCATATTAGAAGTTTTTCTTGATACATCAAAACTTTTGAAAGCTGACAACGGTTGAGATAAAAGTGTACGTGCACGGATATTGCTCCTCCCACCATGTCTCTCTTAGGTGACATATCAAGTAAAAATGCCTCCCATCCATGGTTATGGAGCTGGTAGTCAAGGCAGCTTGCTCTTATCCCTGTTAGGTCAAGGTGCGCACATTTATACGATGTTTGCGTTATCTTCCTTTTTAGAAATCTCTTTAAGGCACAGGGATAAGGTGGCATGTGGTTCTCCAATTTTTTTTTAATAAAAATTACGTGCTGTTGGTATTGATACTGATTGAATCTCCATTGGTTAAATTTTTAGATGTGAAGGACATAAAGTGTGTCATAAATTATGATTTCCCAACATCCCTCGAGGACTACATCCACAGGATAGGCAGAACTGGTCGTGCAGGGGCCAAAGGAACAGCCTTCACCTTCTTTACCCACTCAAATGCAAAGTTTGCCAGAGAGCTCATCAAGATCCTGCGAGAAGCAGGTCAAGTGGTGCCTCCATCACTTTCCTCTCTATTGCATTCGAACTTTGGAGGTAATATATTTAATGCCTTTTTCCTTTCTGGCTTCAATATTTTTGGTTTTAGTGGAGGGGGAGTTATCCCACCTACATAAATACTCTTTTGTAGTATTACACCTATGATAATGCACATTATCTTGGGTAATCCAAACACACCCTAGCTATACGCATATATGGTTAGATTTCTGTGGGTTATCTTTACTTACATTTTTTATGATCAGGAGGGAATGCACGATCCAGAGGCCGAGGAGGCGGCTATGGAAACAGGTCTCAATTTTCAGGATCAAACACAATTCCTATTCGTGGAAGGAGGCAATGGTAGAGAGTGTGTGCCTTGGTGTTTTTTGAAGGATGATTGTCTGTGAAGGATTTGTCAAAGGCCAGGTTATTTTGCTGGGCCTGTTATGTTTTTAACTCACACCATACCTTATACAGTTTGATACACTTTTGAGAGATCCTAGATGGAAATTTTACATGAGATGAGGACGTTGCAAAACATAATCTGTATCATACTGGTAGACTTAGATTAGGATTTTGTTTGAACTATCCATGGTTTATTATATTTGTTGACATTTTTCTGCTGATACAGCTTAGTGCTTTATAGGCTCTTCTTTTGGAATTCTCTCTTGTGCTGTATTAATTTTTCTATGATTATTGTTTACTTGAAACTCTGTGAGGCTAAATGATGGAAGTGAAGAAGACTGAGTTAGATTGGGATCTGAAGTGAAAGTGAACTTGTAAATTTCAATTTGAACGAGAGTAATTAAAGCTTCAGGTTGACACGTTCAAAGAAACACTGGCCGTTGACTCCTCAAGAGACTTGCAAATTTCAAGTTGAACGAGACATAAAAACTTCAGATTGAAACAGTCAATGAAACGTTTCTGACCATTAAAACCTTTTCGTTTCCTCTTTTGTCAACAACATTGACGGTTTCCTATGACGTGTCTGAATTTCCTAATCATAAACCCTTAATCGGATATAAAAAAAATTAAGTACATATTGACATATTGTATGATCATTTTCAGATTTTTTCCATGATTCCATCTTTGTTATACAACAGGTAAATTGTGTTGAAATCATCCAACAAATCATAAACCCTAATTCGGATATGCAAAAACATTCATTTGATACAACATAAAATATTGCTCGAGCAGCTAGAGCCATTATTTTTTAGACGGACAAAATAAGTTCATCTGGTTGCCAATAATTGAATTTTGGCATTCTATTTGTTCAGTTTTTAAAATTGGAAATTCCTTCAACCGGCGCTGTCTCCGCTCGCTCTCTAGTCTAAACGCTTCCACTCTACTCTTCTCCCCTCTCTCATCCACTCAAAACAATGGCCGCTGTTAACGGCGCCGTCGCCGGCGACGGCTACGAGGAGAAGCCACTACGCGACGAACTCTCCCTCCCGATCCTCCTCATCGACAGAATCCGCAAGTCAGCGGAGGAGGCGGAATCCTCCAAGCTTGAGTGCGGCGAAATCGCCAAGCAAGTCGAGAAGCTCTCCCAGATGCTCCGCACCGCCGTCCGCCTCACCGCCTCCACGCCTTCCCAGTCGCTCTACGACCGCCCCATCCGCCGTATCGTCTCCGACGTCTCCCACAACCTCGACCGTGCCCTAACCCTAGTTCGCCGCTGCAAGCACGCCGGTTTCCTCAAGCACGTCTTCTCCATGACCACCGCCGCCGACTTCAAGAAGGTGTTCAGCCTTCTCGAGTCTTCCATCGGAGACATGCGGTGGTTACTCAGCATCTTCGAGGGCGACGGCCCCAACCTCGCGCTCCCTCCCATTGCAAGCAACAACGATCCTACTTTGGCCTGGGTTTGGTCTTCGATTGCCTCCGTGATGATGGGGAAGCAGTTGCGCGACCGGATCGATTCGGTTAACTATCTCACTTCGCTGGCGGAGTCGAGTGACCGGAACAAGAAGATGATCGTGGAAGAAGGTGCGATTGCGCCGCTCCTCAAGCTATTGAAGGACGGCGGAGGCTCACCGGAGGGACAAATCGCGGCGGCGAACGCGCTCTCATCTGTGGCGGATGTTCTGGAAAGAACGAGAGCGGTTGCCGCGGAATTAGGGATTCCGGTGATTGTGCAGGCGTTGGCAGATTCTCCGATGAAGGTGCAAATTGCAGTGGCGGGGCTAGTGGCGCAGATGGCGGAAGTGGATGAGAAAGCCAGGGAAGAGTTCGGGAAAGAGAATGTGATGAGGCCAATACTTTTATGCTTGAGGTTGGATTTGGATCTAGGTGATCAGAATCGGGTGAATGAAGGTATGACTAGTATACACTCCATTGTCCAGATCAACAAGGAATTGGGAAAGCATAAGTTCTTGGATAATCATTACCGCAAGGTTCAATCCAATTCATCATTCTCCTCTACGGATGGCAGTAGCAGGGGAGGGTATCAACATAGGAAAGAAAAGGAGAACGAAAGTCCTGAAACCAAACACGAATTGAAAGTGAAGTGTTCATTAGCCTTGTGGAAATTGTGTAGAGGAAGTTTGCTAAATGGTCGGAAGATTGCAGAGGGGAGAGGCCTGCAATGTTTATCAAAGATTATTGAGACTGAGAAAGGGGAACTTCAACTGTATTGCTTGAGGACTGTAATGGAGATTGCTGGGGTTGCAGAAATCAATCCAGATTTTCGCAAGGGAGCGTGGAAGCCGAGCTTACCACCTGTAAAGGAAGTCTTGGGCCAACTATTGAGAGTAATCAAGGAGGAAGCTCATCCAGATATTCAAATATCTGCTATAAAAGCAATCGGTTCGTTGGCTCGAACATTCCCAGCTAGGGAAACCCAGGTTATTGGTCCACTTGTGACCCAACTTGGAAACAAGAACATAAATGTGGCCATTGAAGCAGCTATAGCCTTGGGGAAATTCGTCCGGCCCGAAAATTATAATCATGTTGAGCATTCAAAGACAATAATTGAGTTTAATGGAGTTGGCCCTTTGATGAAGATGTTGAGGGCCCATGATCAATTCAAGACACATGGTCTGGTTTTGCTGTGTTGTCTTTCACTGCACGTTGGTAACAGCAAGAAACTGGAGGAAGAGAGGGTTTTGGATTATCTTGAGAGCTCATCGGCTCGGTCTGTTGCTTCTCAGAATCCTGAGCTTAGAGAAATGTATGTCAAGGCCATTCATCACCGTAAGCTTTATCAAGTTGGATCTCATCCTCATGGTAATAACTATGCAGTGGTTTGAGGTGGAAAGAAATTTATATTCATGTCATTCTCTCTTGTAAGTTCAAAAAAAATTGTGGATTTGTGTTTTAGATCTTGCAATTTGCAAATAGTGATAGACCTCAAACTGTCGCTTTGGTAGCGAAATTGAGCGAAATTCTATAATATTAACTGTCGATTCTGTTCAGGGTTGTAAATTTGTAAATTGAATGATATTTATTTGATCTTGAAAGGTGGGTTTGTGTCTGTAGAATAACTCTTGCAGTTTTCTGGGCATCACATAGGCAGGATGTTTTGCAGTAGAATAACTCCAGTCCGAATGTTGTTCAGCTCAGTTCAGAATTCAGATTGGGCACTATGAAGTGATGTAAATCAGAATGCTGTGGAGTTGAACAGAAATGTGATGTGATACAAGTATACCAATTGAGACATAAAACACAAGATGGTTGCTTGATGACTATGAAATGAGGATTTGGGCTTTGAAAGTAGGCCTTTGCTCCTTGAGAAAGTATCTTGGAAGTTCCTGTGAGAAAATATGTAGGTAACAACTGAAAAAAAAAAGCTGATACGGGGTAAGTTTGGAATATGAATTGAAGAAGTGAAAAACCTTCTTTGTGCTAGGCTTAAAGAAAATCTTTCTTTGGGAAGATGGGAAGCTTAAAGAAAATGTTTCTTTGGGAAGATGGGAAACAGAAAGAGGAGGGAAAAGAAAAAAGATTTCAATCCGGGAAGATAGGAAACAGAAAGTGGACGCACTAATTTTTTATTAGAAATTCAATCCCTTCCCTTTAAAGTTGACATTTTTAGAAGCCTGTGAAGATTCATTCTGCAATCAAGTGTTCACTTTCTACATCCATAGTTCGACTTCGGAAAAAAAATCTCACAAGGAAAAAAAAATCTCACAAAGAAAAATGAAGGGACTCCTTGCGATCTTCATCCTACTGTCTTCTATTTCTACTCTGCTTTCATTGTGTTATTCAATTCGATCAATTCCCCCCAAAGACCCGGCTTATTATACCAACTCCTCCTCCTCCTCTAAAGTATCACTATCAAACCACACTAGCCTTGTTCTGCCGCTGTTTCATAGAACGCATCCAAAAGTAGAGACCTTACTTGGTCCGGTGGTGGAACTTGAACCACTCTCTGTAGCACCCATCAACAAAACCTACACAGACAAGTATGTGTTTTACGTGGAGTTTGGTGTGGGCAATTTTTACGCGGAGTTTGGTTTGGACAATTACCCTGCGTTGGCGATTTTCGATACAGGAAGCTTTTTCACCTGGCTTCAAACAACCGGAGAGTTCGACCCGACCTTGTCGCTCACATATAAACAACTCGATTGCGAAAACAATGTATGCTTTGATGTGCCCAGCAACGGTTGCTCGCCAAATGGGCAATGCCGCTACGGGATAACATACGCCGACGGAAAGACGTCGTCTGAAGGAAACGTTGGACGTGATACGTTCTACTTCTACAAGGCGGCGGGCAAAGGCCACGACCCCAAGTCCAAGATACGCGTGCCAATGGTGTTTGGTACTGCAATTGGTGGTGAAAGAGAAAAAGTTCCAGGCGTCTTGGGCGTGAGTACTCATTCTTTGGGCGTACTATCGAAGTTAAAAGTAGACCAATTTTCAGTGTGCTTTCCAAGGTATTAATCATATACTTATATCTTAGCATATCTTTTACTTTGAAATTAATATTATCTTTGTCCTGGCTATATTGCAGATTTGAAGATTTGATTACAGGATTGAATTGTGTTTGTTTGTTTAGGATAAGGCTGATAAGTACTACAATATTTTGAACTTTTGATATATAAACTATGCTAGAACAGGGCCTTTGAAGATCATTGGTCTCCTTCAAAAAAAAAAGATCATTGTCGCCTTGTCAGTTGGACTTATCTTTCATAAAGAATTTGCTCATATAAACTATTATTTCGTATGTAAGATGTATTTAAACAACATTTTCTACATCAATAATAAATCATTAATTATGATATTTTACCAGGAACCCAATGACAGAGAGTTATGTAACGTTTGGGACAGATTCGATTACTGATGACTTTGGAATGCCAACGCCGATGTTTGAGGATTCTTCGCACACAAATTTCAAGGTCATGTCCATCACCATTGATGGATCCAAATTGACCAGCTTAGGCGGCAACGGCATCTTCATATTCGACAGTGGAGCGGAGACGACATACCTACATCCCGATGCAATGCGTGATGTCGTCGAGCTCGTGATTCAGTCCCTCGCCGATTCTGAACCTTTCCCCACTCCCACTCATGATTATGAATTGTGCTATGATGCCATGCTTAGAAGTGATCTTAGGAAGCTCAACATTTCATTCGAGTTGGATCAGGAAGGGTCTCTAGTTTTCGACTACGATCACCTTTGGGTGCCTTTGGGAACCGAGATCTGTCTCGCGTTCAAACGATCGACAACATATCGTAGTATACTTGGTGTTAAGCAAATGCAGGGATGGAGATTTGGATTTAACTACCGAAACGCCCAGCTTTTCATTGCCGAAGATCGTTTTTGTTAATCTCAATATTTATATATGTAATCAATATGAATACCTATTTATCTATCTATTACTAATAACTAAAGCAGCATCAATTTCTGCTATCATGTTGCGCCACATCACCCCTTTATTAAAATAATAATTTTAAATAGTTAATTATGCAAAAACATTATATGCAAATAAACATAAACATAAAATAATATTAATAAATTTGACCAATATAGATAAAAATGGAAATTATACTTATTATATTTATAAAAGATAAATTAAAAAATAAGAAAAAATATGTACATTTGATCATCTATGAAATATATAAGAAAAAATATGTGCATGCATGTTGTGATCACATGCACATCTTTTTTTGGCGGATGTTTTAAATTTTTTTAACTTACTAAATACAATAATGTACATTTTTTGTAAATTTAATTTTTATTTATTTATCATCTTTAATACAATAAGAATATAAAATTCAACTAATGTGTATGGAAATATTATTTAGACTTTTCAGTATTTACTTTCATGTATATTATAATAATATTATCTAATTTAAAAATTAAATCACCTATACTATTATAAATATATAAATACTATTATTTAAATATTTTTTACATTCCCTACATATTATAATAATTTTCGCTTGAAATTTTTATTGAGGAAAATATTTTATTTTATCGAAGACGTTTATGTAAAATTTGATCGACGAGTACAATTCCTGCATAAAAAAGTTCTCAAGTCATAGTCGTGTATGATACTGATGATGTCCAAAATAGTAAAATAAGAAGTGGGCCCGGAGCACAAGGTACAAACAGACTCGGCGGGCCTTCCAAGGATGATTCGAGTTCCCACACCCATACCCCTCATTTATTTAAACAAAGTTCCTACCCCCACGAGATCCTCCGAAACCTCGGAGCGAGGCTTCAACCTCGTAACCGACTCTACTGACACACCCGCCCACCAGAACCACTAAGCTAACGCCGCTCTCGTGAGCCAATCACCAGCCGCCTCACCTCTAAACCAATCAGAGGCCTTGATCTCGGGCGTCCCACATCGGACTATGATCAAAACTTGACTCCCCAATCCTCTATAAATAGAGGGGTACCTCGCACGGAAAAGAGGTTGAAAAACATCTTGAACTCAAGAACTATCTTGCTCGTTGAAGATCGACGTGATTGAAACATTGTCAAAAGACCTCGCTATAGACAAGTGAAGTCCACAAAAAGACTTCAAGTCACACAGAGATCTCGCTCACATCAAAGACCTCGCTACACAATCTCGCGGGCCATCTACACTATACTCTAGGATCAACCTCGCGTCAAGATCAATCAAGTGATACTTAGGTGATAGAATCATTTTGCAACTAGGAGATCTCGAGCATTGTTAGATCGAGATCTCGAATAATCGTAGGAGGTCTAGGGTGTAAACCTCAAGTGTTTGAAGGCCTCGTTGGCTTGTAACCTCGTTGTAAAGAAAATCATAAATAAAGAAGCAAGTGTTTGCACTTTCGAATATAATAATCCCGTTTCTTGTCTTTTAGCGAGATGTTATTTCGGGTTTCATCACTGGCGCCGTCTGTGGGAACTTCTTCATCCTAAGTAGTCTCCCGATTAGTGCAAACCTTGGCTTTTGAACCCCTCAAAATGGCTTGCCCAAACAACTTCTTTCCCCAACATCCCGACAACATGCCCGAGACCCCGCAGTGGATGGCCGCGGGACCCCCGGGGTGCCCTTTCGTGGTTCCTTCGGGGTGGACGTACAACGCTCCACAAAACCCCTACCCACTCCAAGGGTATGAACAGGGTGGCGCACCCCCAAACCCGTATCCTTTCCCGGGTTACGGACAATACCAACAAGGTCACGCTCCACCATACGTCCCTATCCCCGCTCAGGGACAACCCCACTCCGAATACGTACCCGCGTGTTGAGAGGGTTTCTTGACAACAAATAAATTTATAATCAAGACCCCGCTGAGTACAAGGAGGTCAGGGTCATCCACGGGAATTAGAAGAATCTATGTCTAGCTATTAATCCTAACAAAAGAAAACAAAACAAAGCAAAACACACAAAGTAGGTGCTCGGCACCGACCCACAACAGGTCGTAACCGACCTACAACTAAGCACAAACGCAGGAGAAAAACCACGGAAACTAGGAGCTCGGCCCCGACCTGAAATGGGTCGTAACCGACCTATCCGGCAACAAGTAAACTTCGAAAAATCAAATTAAAAGAGATCTAGAGCAAAGGATTCACCACAACAAGCTATGCATGCAAACATGAATCAAAATCAATCGATATTAATCTCATGAATGACTTTCGCCATGAATAATCAAGTAAAAATCTCAACTTTCATAAAGATCTAGACTTGCAACCCTACTTGTTTCCTAAAGGTTTCAACTTTCTCTTTCAACCAAATATTATCCAAATTCACAATTCAATCTTTCAATTCAATTACGAACATGAACATGCCTCAACTTTCATCAAGGATTTTGATAGCAAACAAGAGGATAAAGGATAGAGATTCAAAAGAGATGGTTTAATCAAAGATTCATGCTTTAATCATGCACAACTCGTTGGGTTTCACCCCAACCCTAGAAAAGTAGACTACTCACGATCCATGGCACAATCAACAATCATAGACAAAAGAGAAAACATAATTCAAATCCAAACAAGCTTCAACTTAAAAGAAAAACTTAAAAATCTCGATCAAACCTCCAAGTCTCTCTTAAAATTGTCCAAGAGCTTGGAATCAAAGTTAACCTAGAAATCAAACTTGCAACTTGTTCCGTTCTCCACAAATAACGTCTCAAAACTCCACCCCAAAAGCGTCCCCAAGCGTGTCCTCTCCCTAAAAATTAACCCTAGAAGAACCTTATATAGTAGTGGGAATATCTTTATAAGGAAACTAAATTCTATCTTAAAAAGGCCCATAAATAAAACATTTACTAAATCTAACTTAAGGCGCAAGTTTTATTCTCGCCACACACGGAAGTGGTCGTCACCGACCTAGAGTAGGTCGTCTCCGACCATAGGCAACACTTGGTTTCTTCATTTCTTCGCTCAAAACTTGCTCCAAAGCTTGGTTCTTCTTCAACGTTCTTTCTTCAATCGCTTTTGGCCTTCTAAGACTTCCTTTAGCTCCTTCTCAAAGCCTCTTCATATTGAAATCTTCACCTTGAAATCATCAAATCTTCAAATGTACCGACTCTCACTCTTCTATCAACATCACCACAAGACCGCTTTAACACCACCTCCTAGAAAGCTTGAAAACTCGTATCTCCTCCTCAACGCTTCAAATACCTACAAAACATCAAACAAGCTTATGTAGACTCCATATCTCATGATAATACGAAAATCTACACAAATGACTCAAGACAACACAATAAACCTAGAAAAGACTCAATCCTAGCTAGAAAACTACCCACAAAAATCCACTAAAAAGTGCGACATCACCGCGTACGTCCCCGGGTACATGCCGGGGCAGGAAACATCGACCAACGGCTCGACCAAGGAGAGACCCTCCCGGGACCCAATGCAGATCTTGCGATCCCGCTCGCGATGTTCGAGGATGCGGGAAACAGAGTTGTCCGAAACAGAAGCGAGTGCGGTGCACCCCTTGGTGAAGTCAAAATCGCGCCGCCAATCCATCGAGGTCGGGTACCATAACCCCTTCGTGACCGAGATCCAAGAGGCACCCATGCCCAAAGGTTTCCATTGGCCACAGATGGGGCTCTACGACGGCACGGCCGACCCCGAAGACCACGTAAAGCACTTCGCCGTCCAGATGAATGTCAACTCCTACAATGACGCCATATTCTGCCGCATCTTCCCGACCACCTTGGACAAGGCTGCAATGACGTGGTTCATAAGCCTCAAAATAGAGTCAGTGGCCTCGTTCTCTCAACTGTGTGAATCCTTTATCAGGCACTTCAACGGCTTGAGGAAGCGCAAGAAGAATATGTGGGATCTCCGCGATATCGAGCAGGGGGAGAGAGAGCAGTTGGGCACCTTCTTTACAAGGTTCACCACCGCGGTCGCAGAGATCGCACACATCGATGAAGCGGTGCGAGATATCCTCATGGGCAACCTGTGTCCAGGTCCCTTCAAGACCTATATTTTCTACAAATGCCCAACGACGTACGACAACTTGTGCTCCCGGATCACGGCCCAAGTTTATGCCAAGGATGCCGCCAACCAGAGCTCGCGATCGAGGACCGACAAGGAAATCGTAACCGAGGCTAAGGGGAAGGCGAAGGTGGCCGCGTCGTCCGCGAGGGATGCGTACATGACGCAGGCCCACGACCAACGCGTCGACTACAAAGGCAACAACAACAGAAACAATGACAACAGGAATAACAACCGCTATAACAACCGCAGGAGCGGTGGTGGGGGTTGGAGCTGCTTCAGCGGGAAACCACGAGGTTACAAGGGTAAGGGCGACCCCGCGTACAACCCAAACGAACGGGGGCATACTAACCCCGCGTTGGGAGCCAACACCGTACAACAAGGTCCGGTCCAACCTCGGTCCAACAACGTCGAGCAACACGCCCCCGCAGGGCAGACGCGCCCCGGACAGACCGCGACACCCGATGGGTACATCCATACCATCTCCGGTGGACCCTCGCTGGCGGGTTCAATCCAGGCGGAAAGAAAGAGATATGCGAGGGCAAGCCACCACGAGCCCTCGGTGTATAGCGTGGCACAGACCTCGCCGTCCCATGTTGGTTTGGCTTTCACCTCCGAGGACGCCGAGGGACTCCACATGCCGCACTCCGACCCCCTGGTAGTGCACGCTCAACTAGGCTCAAAAATAGTGAAGGGAGTGCTGGTGGACACGGGTTCTTCCGTGAACTTCATGTACTTTGACGCCTTCAAGCAATTGGGCATCTCCAACGTCCTTAAAGCCCTACGTTGGGAAACTCACCTCCTTCTCGGGAAATGAGGTCGACGTCGCCGGTCTCATAGACCTTTGGATGACGCTCGGCACCAACTCCACAACACGAACCGAGATGGTGGAATTCACAGTGGTACACCTGCCCTCGACCTACAACGCGATCATCGGGAGGGTCTTACTGATGAAGTTTCAAGCGGTGGTTTCCATTTACCACCTCAAAATGAAGTTCCCCGTCGACGACGGTGTCGGGGAGGTGAAGGGCAACCAAGAAGAAGGCCACGTCTGCTACATGACCTCGGCGAAACAAAAATGCCCAGTGTTTGTGGTGGAGTCCTCCGGCGAGGCCGACCTCGAAGTCCGGGACTTCATAATCCCCACCCCCGAGGAAGAGAGAAGGGTGATATCCCCCTTCGAAAGCAAATCCGAGAAGATCTACCTGGGGGAATGCCTCACCGAAACGTCGGCCACGTCATTGGAAACCTTGCTCGTTGGGTCCCATGATATGTTCACCTGGACCACGAAGGACCTCCGTGGTGTCCCTCGAACTGTAATATTCGGGTTCGTTTTTCTTTCTCGGTTGGGAGAACGAGTTTTCTGACTTGCAAGATCGAGATGTCTTGGACAATAAGGAACCTCTTGAGAATGATTAATTGCTATTATTACTCCGTTAGAAATACCTTCCACATATACATACTTGTCATATGATTATGTGGTTACTTAAATAATAAAAATAACAGCTAATATAATAATTTAAAAAAAAATCCCTTTTTTTTTTTTAACCGATCGGCCGAAATCGTATCTTGGAATCCTATCTTCAAGCTACGGAGATCACATAATTTTATATCTTTAATTAGCCCTAAGTATTTAAGTTAAAAACCTTTCCGTTTTATCCTCGTCAAAACCAAACCGAGAGTCAGACTCGTCTCTTCCCTAAGTTGAGATCTCTCCTTGGCGTCGACAACCGGTCGTTCTTTCCAGCCAAGCAGAACCTACCGGTGACCGTAAGTGCGTTGTTTCCCCGGAAGCAGGCTACCGCGTCCTCCGACGCCCCTTAATAAGTTATGGCGTCCTCATTCACTGGTCTCGTAGATTGTCAGTCGCCGCCGGTAAGTACCCCGGATTCTGATAGCCTTTCTTGTTCTATTCGGTAGTCGGGGTTTTCGGGTACGATCGGGGTTGTGTCAACGGTGGAAGAGTGCGCAGGTTGTGGTGGGTGTGGGTGGTGATCGTGACTTGGTAAGGTTTAGCGCACTAATTGAAATTTGGGGGTAGAATAAATTCGTTAATTAGAAGGAGTTGCGTGGCCTGTTGATGGCTCGCATGGTGGAGTTTGGGCTAGTAGATTGTGGTTCTGCTATTTGTATGTCAACCGAGGCAATTTAGAAGGAAGATAGCTAGTTAACTTTTAATGGGGGGTTGTACCAAATTAAGATTAAAAGTGGTCAATGAGTTTAAAAATCAAGATCATTATAGTTTATTAAGTGGGTGAATAAAAGTTTCTGTTGAAACGTTTTTATATATAGGCATGTGGGAAGACTACGTACTTAAATTTTTAGTAGCTAATTAGTAGTTTATGTAGTAGAAAAACATGTCTATAAAGTTATTTTAATTTAGTGGGGTATGTAAAAATAGAAGTGTTGGTCTAAGGTCCGTTTAGTATAGTGGATCGTATCTAATTTAGTCTTACGTTAATATGTACTTCTTTAGGGAATCACTTTTAATCAAGCTCTTAGTTTCCGTCTTTGTCAAAGGATCCTTCAGTTGAGGTAAGTCGTTTTTCGACTTGCTCGGTTCTTTTCTCCCTTGTTAGATTGCGTATCGATGTTGTAGGACGGGTTTTGGGAACTAGTCCCGAATACTTTTTTTTTTAAATTGTTTTGAACTCCTTGTGTGTTGTGTGCGTTAATGATTTTAAATGTGTTTTATCGGAAATTATTGTGGAACGTTTTCTCTGTGTTGGTACCGTTTCCGACACGGCCCATCGTAGCTGGTGTTGAGGAAGTGTTGGCTACTTTGACCCGTGTGACTGGGAAAATCGTGCCCCTTCAAAACGAAAATTATTATCTGTGTGTTTTTGGCAAGCGCTCCAGTGGAGGCTTAGCCAGGGGTTAGAAGGGAGATTGTGAAGTGGAGTGGGAGGGCCTGCCTCTGCAGTCGGCGCGGTGATGAGCGCCTTGGAAGACGGATTGTGGACAAAGGAAGAACTGCATTGCTGTATGACTGTGATTGTATCTGCGTATGTGACTGTTGTGACTGATATAACTAATATAGGTATTGGCCTTTAGAGTTATGATTGCGGTTGTGGATCTGTATGCTGACTATAGATAACTGATTTTAAAACGTTCTATAATCTCCGTATTCTTTCTAGCTTGGTAGATTAGACGCTGACCCTTCGGGGAACATTTTTCAGTTCCAGGTATGAATCAGGGAGCCGTGCGGGAACCGAGGCAAGATGGCGGGCCGGAGCGATAAAGAGCGCGTGTCATAGTGGGATCGGTTTATATTAGTTATTTATATTAGTTCGAATATTGATTTTAATATTTGTTAGACGGAGCTGGTATTTTGTTGTTAATATCTTTCGGTTCAGATAGTTTAGTTTCAGGTGTTATGACGTATTTGATTATTTATAATTTTTTTGGGATTCATGCATAATTACGTTTTTCTAAGTTTTCATTAAAGGTTGGATGTTTTATTATGTTTTTCTCGTCGTGCCCGAGTTGTAAGGTCCTACAGTGTAGTTGTCAACCTAAATAATAGTACCTTGTAAGGTCTATTCCCTAGTAGTGCCTCGTCGAAAGACGGGGTGTTACACGAACCGTGGCCCAGCACTCCCTCAACGTCGATGTCGCCACTTGCCCTGTGGTGCAGCGACGAGGAAAGATGAATGAAGAAAGGGCAAGCGCCACAAATGATGAGGTGGCAAAGCTGTTGGTCGCGGAATTCATCCGTGAGGTCCAGTATCCGAGGTGGCTGTCCAACGTCGTATTGGTCAAAAAAGCCAGCGGCAAGTGGCGGATGTGCGTGGACTTCAAGGACCTCAACAAGGCGTGTCCCAAGGACAGCTACCCCCTACCCTCAATCGACGAACTCGTTGATTCAACTGCGGGTCACGAGGTCTTAAGCTTCCTCGACGCATACTCACGATACAATCAGATCTCAATGAATCCGCGTGACGAGGAGGAGACGTCCTTCATCACACAACGGGGGACATACTGCTACAAGGTTATGCCCTTTGGCCTTAAAAACGTTGGAGCCACATTCCAATGCCTCATTGACCGGGTCTTCAAGAACCTCCTGGGTAGAAATGTGTCGGCTTACGTCGACGACATCGTGGTGCAGAGCAAAATCCCCGAGGAGCATCTGGTCGATCTCACCGAGGTCTTTTCCACCCTCAGGCACAACCGTCTCAGCCTGAACCCCGAGAAATGCGTCTTCGGCGTATCATCGGGGAAGTTCTTGGGCTTCATGATCAGCGAGCGCGGGATTGACGTCAACCCCGCCAAGGTCGAGTTGATCCTCTCGATGAGGTCCCTAAGGTCGCGAACTGAAGTACATCGGCTCAACAACGCTGTAAACTACCTGGGGAGGTTTTGCTCCCGTTTGGCGGACAAATCCCTTCCTTTCTTTGCCGCTCTCAAGAAGAATGTCAAATTCGTGTGGGATGAAGGGTTCGAGGTTGTTTCCACTGAATTAAAGACCTTCCTGTCAAAGCTCCCCACTCTGTCGCCCCCACTGGCTGGCGAGGACTTGCAACTGTACGTGGCCGTAAGCCCGGAGACAGTCAATGCGATGCTAACTAGAGAGGCCATGCACCCGGTGTACTTTGTGAGTCGCGTGCTCCAGCCTGCGGAGCAGCGGTACTCCCCGGCCGAGAAGATGGCGCTGGCGGTCGTGACCGCTGGAAGGCGTTTACGCCCTTACTTCCATGCACACCCCATCCAGGTTCTCTCTGACCCCCCGCTCCAACAAATCCTCCACCAACCCGCCCTCTCCAAGCGTATGACGAAGTGGGCAGTCGAGCTCTCCGAGTTCGACACCAACTACCTCCTAAGAACCGTAATGAAGGGGCAAGCCCTCGCAGACTTCATGGTGGAGGTCACCTTCCCCGAAACCGACGCAAGCTCGGAGGAGTGGAAGGTATTCATTGACGGCTCACGGTGCGATGCCGGTGGCGGTGCCGCCATATTCCTCACTAGACCCTCTATCGAAACGGAGTATGCCCTTAACTTCGCCTTTGAGGCCACCACCAACGAGGCCGAGTATGAGGCCATGATCGCCGAGATCGAGATGACACTCCTCAGTGGAGCCCACAAAATTAGGGTCTACACCGACTCTGAGCTGGTTGCACGATAACTCAACGAGCAATACGACACAAGAACGGGGTCCCTGCCCGCATACCGAGAGAAAGTTAAGGCCCTGGTCTCGTGCTTGGAAATCTTCGCGGTAGAATCCATTCCGCGAACCTCGAACACAAAGGCGGATGCCCTCGCGAGGTTGGGCTTCGCCCTTCCCTTGGAAGTAGGAAACCGCGTAATGGTGGAAAGAAAACTCTCGCGAAGTGTATCCAGTGAGATCCTCTCCGTCACTACCAAGGATTGGAGGTTCCCGGTAACTCGATACGTGGAGAACGGCGTCCTCCTAGAAGACCCCGCGCTTGCCAGGAAACTAAAAATGCAGGCGGCTCGTTACTGCGTCATCGGTGGCCGGCTCTACCATCGGGGCTACGCAGAGCCCAACCTGTTGTGCGTCCCTCCCGAGGTCACGAAGCACATCCTCTACGAGGCACACGAGGGAACCTGTGGCGGCCACCCGGGGTGGCGCGCCTTGGCGCATAAAATCATCCATCTGGGGTACTTTTGGCCCACTCTCCGACACGATGCGAAGACCTTTGTCTAGAAATGTGACGGATGTCAGAAGCACGCGAACCTCCAACACGTCCCGACCTCCCGTCTTCATTCCATCCACGCGCCCTGTCCGTTCGCGATGTGGGGAACGGACATCCTCGGTCCCTTTCCCAAGGCCGCTGGCCAGTTGCAATACATCCTAGTCATCGTCGATTACTTCACGAAGTGGATCGAGGCACAAGCTATGGCAAAAATCACTAGGGCAAAGGTCTGCGACTTCCTCTGGAAGAACCTCGTTTGCCGCTTCGGCGTTTCCATGGCCATAATGACTGATCATGGCCCCCAATTCTACTACGAAGAGACTCGGACCTTCTGCTCCGAACTGGGCATAACCCTCAAGTTCTCCTCCGTGGCCCACCCCTAGTCCAATGGCAGGTAGAGAACGTCAATGCCCGCATCTTGACCGATCTAAAGAAGCGCATGGGCCTAGCGCAAGGTCGATGGGCAGAGCTGCTCCCGCTCGTCCTCTGGACCTATCGCACCACCGCGCACCGCGCAACGGGCGAGACACCCTTCTCCTTAACTTACATGGTGGAGGTGTTAGTCCCCATGGAAACTCTAATCCCATCGGCGAGGGTTTTTGACTTCAATGAAAAAGAGAATGAGGCCAACCTTAAAGTCGAGTTGCAGTTCAGAGACGAGATGCGCGAGGTAGCTGACCTATGCTCCAAAGAATACAAACGTCTCGTGGTTGTATATCATGACAAGAAGGTCAGACCTCGTCTTTTGGCCACGGGAAACCTCGTTCTGAGGCGTACCGAAGGTGGCAAATTGGATCCTAACTGGGAGGGTCCATATCTCCTCGGGGAGGAGGTCGCGCCCGGAGCCTTTAAGCTCAAAGACAGCGAGGGACGTACCCTAAGCAAAACATGGAACGTCGCGCGACTCAAAAAATATTATGTGTAAACTCCCTAATCTCCGTTGTTCCTTACAAGTTTTTGTGAATAAAGGATAGCAGGCTTTTCAAAACTCTCTCAAAAATGAAAATCTCGTGTCAAGGTCTACCCCTCGCTTCCCGCTTGGGGTTAGAGAACCTCGTTTGAAAGAAAAGTCCACCCCTCGCTTCCCGCTTGGGGTTGGAGAATCTCGTTAAGTCCACCCCTCGCTTCCCGCTTGGGATTGGAGAATCTCGTTTGAAAGAAAGGTCCACCCCTCACTTCCCGCTTGGGGTTGGAGAATCTCGTTTGAAAGTTAGTCCACCCCTTGCTTCCCGCTTGGGGTTGGAGAATCTCGTTTAGTCCACCCCTCGCTTTTCGCTAGGGGTTGGAAAATCTCGTTTAGTCCACCCCTCGCTTCCCGCTTGGGGTTGGAGAATCTCGTTTGAAAGAAAAGTCCACCCCTCGCTTCCCGCTTGGGGTTGGAGAATCTCGTTAATTGCACCCCTCGCTTCCCGCTTGGGGTTGGAGAATCTCGTTTGGAAGAAAATTCCACCCCTCGCTTCCCGCTTGGGGTTGGAAAATATCGATTAAACCATGCGAGGTCTGAGCGAGGCTCATGACCTCGGCATAATAATCATTGTGCAAGGCTCGTAGCCTCGGCATAATCTTATAAAGATCCGAGCAAAGCTCATGATTTCGGTGCGGAATTAAAACATCCGATGTGGCCCAAGTGCCACAATAATTGTGACACTCAAACCATGAGGTTGGATGGATATGGATGGACATATACAAATAGACTAAAACAAACAAACAATCATGAGAAAAGAAAAGTGACATAAAATAAAGGCCACAAGGGCCAAGGTGTTTGCTTGAATTACAGACCCCGCAGGGCCACCAACAAAACAAAAATAATTTTTTTTATACAAAACCAGCAACATCTTTCAGTTCTTCGGGGCTTCAGCGGCGGGATCGGCGGAGTCTGTGCGAGCTTCTGTGGCATTGGCAGCAGAACTCGCGGGAGTTTCTAGGACGGGGTCATGGGTGGCAGACGGCTGAGAACTTGGCACATCTGTCGCAGGCTGAGGACCCGTAACGACGACCTCCGGGCCTCCTTGAACGAGTTCCACCGCGGGAGGAGCCTCGCTTGCCACATTCCCATCCACGTTGAGAAAGAACTCACATTTTTCCTCGGGCTCCTCCCCGGTTTCCTCCCCCATAATCTCTTCATAATTGGGGATGAAGAAGGTAATGCGGGGATCAATATGCCCGTACTTCGCCACCGCTTGTCTCAACCCCATACGGACGGCTTGGTGGAACATCTTCCTCACACTTTCCACCAACTCCGCTTTATACCCCTCCGAAGCCACGTACTTGGGACCTGCGGCCTCCACCTCCTCGTTGAGCTCAACAACACGCCGTTTGAGGCGGGTAATCTCCTCCTCAGCCTTCGAAAGCTCTGCCTCTTTCTCTTGTAAGAAGTTGTGCTCAGCGGAGAGCTTACCCCGAAGCTCCTCATTCTTTCCCTGTAAAACCTCGTCCACTTCTCTCGCCTTGCTCTCCCGCTCCTTTGCCCGGGCCTCTCCATCCTTCGCCCTCGCCGCCGCCTTATCCTCGTCTCTTGCCGCACCTCCGCGGCTTCAACCCGCTTCTTGGCCGCAACAAGCTCCTCTGCTTGCTTCGCGACTCCTCTGTGCGGGCTTTAAGCGCAGCCTCCATCTTTTGCATCCTCGCATGAGCGAAGTTGATGCGGCTACGGTTGTAATTGTTAAAGAAGGTATGCTGCAAGTTTACAAAAATGTTTGGAAAAAGAAAGAAATAAGAAAAAGGCACGAAACCCAAAATAGAAGCGAAGTTCATAAAAGCGGAACTTACCATGGCCGAGTATCGGGCAGCCTCGTCGTCAAGGGTTGCCTCAATGAGGTTGTTGGCCCACGCAACCTCCTCCTTCCACTCCTCCCGACCCCACTTCACCGGGGCGCCCCTAACCGGTCCGGGGCAATGAAACTTGGCGGGTGAAGGACCAACGACGTCGAGAGCTCGTCCCTGAAAGTTAAAGGAGGGAATGACCTCCTTCCCCGACGAACCTCGTTGGTCGTCCGCCGATGTTTCTTCTTCTTCTCCCCACGAGGGGACTCCGTGCCTTTCCTCTTATGCCCGACTTTGTCGCCGGACCCTCGAGAGGCTTGGGAAGACGTCTTCGCGACGTCCCCCTTAGGCGGCACCCCCCCAGCGGTCTTCTCCCCGGACATCTTCGGCGGCGGGTGTATAGATTTCGGCTGCGAAGTGGGTGGCCTCGCCGGCGGGGTCGACTCCTTGATAACTATCTCCTTTTCACCTCGGGGGACCGGAGCTGTAGAACTGGAAGTCACAGGTTTCTTTCCCAGTGACTTCGAGGTAAGAGCGCCAAAAAGATCCACTGCCAAAGAGAAGCATGGAAGTAAGTTAGATAAAAAGCAAAAAACAAGTCAAGCTCGCAAGATTCTTAACCCCGCGGCCTGAAAATGAAACGTTAAACTAGTCGGGCTAGCGAGATATTCAAACCTCGCTATCTAATAGGGCAAATAGCAAAGACAAAGAGAGAAAAATTAAGTACCCTCTTTATCTTCGCGGGGCGGAAGGGCGATTAGATCTGGAACAAATTACACAACAAATTACACAGCAAACGCGCTGATCTGGAACAATCCTTTAACAAATTACCCCACATTGTGTGTTGTCCCGATTCTCTCTGCCTCTGAGTGTTCACCACCAACATATCTTCTCCGCCCCTCGATCTAGAACGACGGACTCGATAGTCGTAATTCTTCAACGCCGGGAAATCGTCTCTGCCACTCTGGAACGACGGACTCGGGATTCGAATTCTTTACCGCTGGCAATGGTGATGGAAGATAATGGGAGTCGGGGGTTATGTGGCATAAAACCGATCGAGAGATAGCACATCTGGCTTCTTCCAAGTGCAGTTGCAACAACCAAACAGATCGAAAGTTCGTTTCGACCCAAAAAAACAGATCGGAAGTTCGATTTCTCATATCTCAAATCTGAGTGAACAAACCTATTGCCTCGTCAAAAGGAAGAATATGAAAGACAATCCTCACTCCTCAATCTTCATCATCAACGAAACCCTATAAATCCAATCCAACCCAACAAAAAATAAAGTCAAAACCATAGATCCCAATTCCTCCACCACTCAAGCACAAACCCACTTTCAATTGAACTCCCACCAGAACCCACTTTCCCCAAATCTCAAAATACCCTTTTTTATCCCTCTTTGTGCGGCTAACCTTCCGAATAGAGGCAGAGAAGATATGCCTGCGGTGAAGATTTCAGATTCGTTGTCCCGAGTTCGTCGTTCCATCCCGATCTTCTCTTTGGTTCTTGTTCTTGTTCCTTCCTAGTGCTTTTCTCCAGATTTCGTCGTTCCATCTTGACCCTCTTCCTTGGTATGCCGACGGCGAACGATTGGAATTCTTTCTCCCATGTCGTCATTCTGTCTTCAGATCCAGCCAAATTTAAAAAAAAAATTAAAAAAGAAAGAAATTGGAGAATAGTGATAAAAGAAAAAAAATATACTTTTAGCTTATTAAAAAAAATTATGAAAAAAAAATTCTATTTCTAAAATAGCTTTTAATTTTTTTAATTCCACATCAACATTATAAGGGTACTTATTTTGTTTTACACACAGTTACAAAATTGAGATACACGCGTTTTGTCACTTCAGAATTTTATGTTTAAATGACAAAAAATGTATAATTTAAGGATCTATTTGAAACCCCAAAGTAAAAAGATATGGATGCCAAAATCGTCAAAGTTCAGGGACCTATTTATGTATTCGGCCGTTTCAAGAGAGTTCAACTTGCAACTCAAGAAATGCATATCTCCACTACAATAAATAAAAACGAACTCTACTTTCTACAGTGTTTATAGCTTCCATAAAAAAGCGTGCCTCCATGTATACTCAACCGTCCGTTGTAAGCGCGTATATCTGCCGTCCATTTATGTTGCCCTTATCTACAGGAACGAGCCCCTTTTTTCCTCCTAATTCTTTCCCTTCCCAGATACACTTCCTGATTCTCTCTCTGATTTGAAGACGAATTTGTAGACTTTTACCAGGCAGAGAAGATATGCCAGCGGTGTAGAGTTCGAATTCTCACTCCCGAGTTCGTCGTTCTGTCTCCGTCGACGGCCTTTCTCCACCGTTCTCTGTCCGCCTCTGTCTCGCCGGGGTCAACCAGCCACCAACAGCCCTGCAACTACTTCTGAGGTATGCAATTCGACACATTTAGGATTAAGATTTTCCCCCTCTTGTAGTTAATTAATTTGCTAGGTGCTCTAAGATTTAGGGTTTGGGGTAGTAGAGGCAAGCTATTTGGAGCTATTTTGCTTATTTTGACTATTCAATCATGAATGGGACTTGAGGAGGATTAGCAGATGTGCTACATCTTTTTCTTTCAGATGCAACATTGAGAGTAGAGGGACTATGCAGATATGTACTTTCTTTATCTTTATGTGCTATATGTGGGAAGAACTTGTGTGAGGGTATATGATTTTTTATACATAATACATGTTTGGAAATTTGGGAAAAGGAGAAGAAAAGAACGGAAGCTAACTTGTGTGAGGATATTTCGTTTGTGTGCTTTTCCGCTCCGCTTTGGTAATTACGACGAGTCTCTTGTTTTTCGGCATCAGGGTTGCGCGCATGGAACTCAGCTATTGTTTAGGCCATTGTTGAGCTTGGGTTAATGCGCTTGATTTGGGAATTTCGTATTTCGCCTTTCATTGTTGATTTTTCTGATTTTTTCCATTACTTTTGCTCTTAGGTTTTGTGTTGGTCTCCTCCGTCAGGCTTCGTCGGGGCTGGGAGTTTGTGGAGCTGAGACTCGTGCGTCCTCTCCTCTGGTTCAAGCTTGTCCTTTGGGTGAGTCCAGATCGTGCTGCTGTCTGAGATTTTAATTTCCATGCTCTGTAATTATTTATCTACCTATTAACTCTTCTTAATTGGTCTATTATGGCTGGATCTTAACTTATATGACCTCTGTTGCTCCAATTTCAAGTTGTAGCTTAGGTTTTAGTGCCCTCCTCTTGATTTGTCTAATTTTCCTCCGCCATAGCAGAAAATATCAATACTATTTTTTACTTGGAAAAACCCTACTTAATATTGGACTTTAACCAGTTAACATTTTCACCTTAGTCTTGCTTCAAGACCTATTCTAGATTCTCTGAACATGATGCAGGGTGTGAAAGTCTTGCCCCCACCAGTTGTTGCTAGGTGTATATTTACTTTTCCAAGAGTCTTGTTTTCTTTTCTTTTTTTTAGGAGGTTAACTTTCAACATTTGTTTCTAATTTTGTTTATTACTTTGGCACATATGGATGTGCTGTTGCTAATGTCGCTTTTACTTCCAAATGCTTTTCTTTTGCTTGGTGAGCACATTAGATGTGTTTTCTCTTAATTATGTGCAAGTTACCATTAGCTTTCTTTCTCTGTTTCAAAAAAAAATGTAAATGGTTTAATTGATGTTGCTTAAGAGGTAAACTAGATAAAGACATGGAAGTATTTACAACTAAATCACCTATTGTTGTGCACAGGTGCAACGTTTTGGTTTTTCCTTGGATGTAACTTAACATGGGTAGTTAATTAATTTTTAGTTTTCACTACTGCAGTTATGTCTTCTTTTGGATGGCGCTCTTCATGTGCTAAAATTGTCTTTGCTTTTTTCGTACGATTACAAATTGGACCATAGGATTAGCTAGATCCTGTCAACCTAAAAAAAAACTATTATATCTCAGGTTCATTTTTTGGACAGTACCCAAGCTCAGTAGTTGACTAGCATACAATTTGCTGTAATCCGGCTAAGTTTCCCCCAGACTCATCAGTTTGAACTTTGATTATGTTTCTATATTGAGGTTGTACAGGTTGAGAGTTGAAGAGGTCATGTTTCTATTGTTCTATTTAGAGAAGGGAGGTTATTGCTTTTTCAACCATATAGATTTGCTTTTTCCCTTCTAGGATTGTGCACGCCTACTAATTAACCTCCTACTGGGGGTGCTAAAAGGCAGGAAAATTATAAATATTTCTTCGTTTCAGTGTCCTGGTTCTCCAAGTTGCTTAATTAGATGTCTGATAGTTAACTAAGCACTATTTGGAGCTATTTTGCTTATTTTGACTGTTCAATCATGAATGAGACTTGAGGAGGATTAGTGCTACATTTTTTTCTTTCAGATGCAACAACACTCGTCATTCTTTATACATGTGTATTTGATTCATTCTTGACTTTTTCTTCCTGTTACAACATTGAGAGTAGAGGGACTATGCAGATAGGTACTTTCTTTATCAGCATGTGCATTCATTGTGGAAAGACCCGATTGTGAAAATAGACGTTGCTGATATCGAAAATGAGTTGGTTGTGTTTGAGTATGTTGAGGAAATCTACAAATTCTACAAGGAAACTGAGGTAGAATTTGAGCCTAAACTATACAAGCTGCTTATGTGTGTATTCATGAGTAAACTGTAAAAATAAATGTTTTGTTGTTCGATTTTCCCTTTTCTATAGAATGAGACCAGACCACAGGACCACATGCATTCTCAACCAAAGCTCAATGAAAAGATGAGGGCTATTCTGATTGATTGGCTTATTGAGGTTCACAACAAATTTAAACTTATGCCAGAAACTCTCTATCTCACAATCAACTTGATTGATAGATTCCTCTCCTTCAAAACAGTTCCAGGGAGAGAATTGCAGTTATTGGGCATTGGTGCAATGCTCATAACCTGAAAATATGAAGAGATTTGTGCTCCAGAGGTCTTCACCTTAGCTTTCAAATTTTGTGGGCTATACTATAAACCACTATTTGATGCAAGTGAATAACTGATCACATTTTATGTTGTGTTTTGCCTTTTCAGGTCAATGACTTTGTTTCCATATCGGATAGCGTATACAGTAATGAGAAGATCATGAAAATGGAGAAGGCCATTTTGGGCAAGCTTGAATGGAACATAACTGTCCCTACACCTTATTTGTTCCTCGCCCGTTTCATCAAAACTTCAATCCCGGATGATGAAGTAAGAAAATCTTCCTAATAGAAACGAGGGTTTCAGTTAATTATCTGAAAGGATGCTAACTTAAATTGATTTACTTTACAGTGCAGTTGGAAAACATGGTTTACTTCTTATTTGAGCTTGCACTGATGAACTATGCCACCTTAGTGTATTGCCCTTCAATGGTGGCTGCATCTGCAATCTATGTTGCTGGTCGCACTCTTCATAAGAGTCCAGCTTGGACTGAGACTTTTAAGCTTTACACACAGTTTACTGAATCTCAACTTATGTAAGGAAAATTCTTCACACACAGTTCAATATATGAGTTAGGTATATTTGAGATTTACTTGCCTAACGTTATTACATATTTTACCTTTTGGAATAGAACAGGGTGTTGGCAATACAGTAAAGGGGCACTATGAGACATAATTTTTTTAGAGTACGAATTGGCTCATGATATTGTTGATGGAGAATGTTGCTTGCTTTTTCACAGATCTCTCATTTAAATAAAATATCACAAGGTTCTGATTATTTTAGCATTTAGATCAAATAAAATTCTTCTAACACTGCTTTGTATTTTTTCCCTACTGTCATTATAGTGCAGCGGGTGCTTGGGTAAAGTGTGGTGTATGCAGGAAATAGGCACATTTTGGTTGCGATAGGTGGCAATGTTTCGGCGCCTTCGATGTAAGTAAAAAACTTCAGACAATGTCTCAATATGAATTGAACACTTGGTGTGACAAAAACCAATATTAATATCTAATTATAGTGTTACATACTATCCCATTAAATACTTATACAGTTTAGAAAGGCAGTAAGAAAACTCTTTATTTACATATAGCATGAGCTTTGAGTCATTTTGTAGTGCAACTAGCAGAGCATGACGAATACTAATTGTTCTTACAAAAAACTCAGCATTTGTTCTATTGATATGTTTCCATAGATTAAGAATGGCCTCATCTTTTCAACTCCATCTTCGATGTACTGAAACTAATCTCTTCTTTTGCAGCATTTCATGTACTGAAACCGAAACTCTTACCATTAGGATGTGCTGAAACATATTAGACTGTGTGGTTTTCAATTAAGGTTGCCTTAATTTAGTGTTGTCTAACCAACTGAAAGTTCATGCTTGCAGTAAAATAATTATTGGGCTTGCCATGGCACTCCCTGCTGCTGCTGCAATCTTGCCTGGTTCTGTTGCTGCACCTGCTGTCAGTCACTGGTGTGTGTTGCCATGTGCACTAAATGATAGATGTAGACAACTAAGGTATATAGTAGTTCATGTGACTCAAATGCCACAACAATTTACAAATCTATATTGATATGAGGTTTGTAACTTATCTGACATACACAAACAAATGTAGACATTTTGCTATCTTTATTCCTACTATGCCTCTTTTACTGTAATAAATTGATACAAACACCATCTTAGGCTATACATTTTGCATCATTTTTAGCTTTAATGGGCACTTACTGGATAGAGAAGCTCTCAAATTGGGTTTGTCATTTGAAATGCCCTAAGAGTCATGACCTCCCTAGATTCAAATTCATTATAGGCTCACTTTTTTATTAAATTAGGAGACTGGATGAAAAAAAATAAAAGTCATGTAGAGATAGTTGGTGACTGATGTATTTTCTTCATTATCCTATCTCTTTAAAAACACTAAGCGAGCAATATTTAGTTGGCTTTGTATGATGCTGTTTATTCGTACGATATTGTCGGGGTGGATGATCGGTGGCCGGAGGAGATTGAAGCAGTGCGACATCATAGGTTTGTTTGCTCCCTAATTTAGTTTCTTTGTTGTTGCCAATTGGTTTTTGTAAAGATGCTTTTAATCTGCTCTCTTCTCGAACCTCCTGATTCATGATTTCATAATATCTAAATGGCCTTGAAATTCAAATGTAAGGTCAGCATGAAAGTAAGGGTTTTGGTTCTTGTGTACAATTCATAATGATGTCAGTTGAAACCCTTTTATAGGGTTTATAGGAATTATCGTCACCCACAACTACCTCAAATGGACTCGAGTTGTGTCAATAGAGAAAGAAGTAGTAAAGCACCAGATTGTTTTTTAACCTTCTCCTTTGTGGATATTGAAATTAATAGTTAGTTAATATATGATTTGGTTTGGATTGTTGTTAGTTATGATCTAAAGATAAGCTCAACTTCATCCATTATATTGGCAAAGAGTGTGAAAGTTGCCCCCAAAAGCCGTTGTGCACAATGAAGTAATTTTTTTTTATTACTAGCTCACTTATACTTTACCCAGTCACCATAATTGGAATGTCTTTTACAGTTCTAATGCTACAAAAATGCAGGATGTACATGCCTTTATCGGTGTTGACGGTAAAACACGACGTGACTTCTTAGCTAGAACTAGAACAGCTGAAAAGATCCTTGGGATCACCGCTGAAAATCTCCACAACATGAATCCAGAGGTACAACTTTGATAAGAAATTTGCTTAATACGTTCGTACACTTTATTATCTATTTTACTTCCATTTATGATACCCTTGTGTAAACCTGTTGATGCAGGAACGCACTGATTTCTTACAACAAGCAATGAAAAGGTTGGCAAAAGATACAATCCCTTTAGTTCTCACTCCTAGCCCCATACAGTTGGCCTACAAAATCGTGGATTGGGAACTAAAGTATGCGGAACCAGCCTAGACCCAGCTTACCTGCAGCAGCCACACGGGAGTAACTAACAATTCCTTTTGCCCACCCCTAGACCACTGCAATGAACTTCATTTTTTGATATGATACTCTGCACTATCGTGGTCTTTCACCTCTGTTGCTGCCTATTTTGCACTAAGATAAACCTTATCAAGGTACTTCCCGATCAGAGGTTTTACTCCTGTGTGTATTGAACTGCACATTTTGCTTGTAGTAAAGAACAAAGAGCACCTATGTAAATATGCACACTCATTATACACATGTGTGTGTTATGCTTTACATCATGATCTACCAAATTAGAGGTGTTACTCCATTGGAGTTGGGCCAAATCACAGTAGGTGGTCTTTGTTCTTTCAGCATCTCCAGCCGTGTCAAGATGAAACCCTAAAATTGGCTCGGAAAATATGGCCTGAATATTGAAAAAAATATCACCAGTTCAGAACAAACAAATACCTCACATCCCACTATAATTAGGGAAGAAAATCCAGTAATATTATGTCACATAATCTATTATTCTATAAAAGAACGTAGAATATGAAATCTCAGTCGTTAATTTTACAAGTCCCTTATCTGAGCCGTTAATTTTTCTATTATTCTTTAAAAGAACGTAGATTTTGAAATCTCAGCCGTTACTTTTAAAAGCGTGCTCGAATTGTTATTTTAATGTCCCTCGAAATTCGTGTCGGTGTTGCTTAGCTCTTAAGTAATCTCGGGTAGACCGTAAAAAATATATATTCTTCGAAAATCGTGCTCGAATTGTTATGTTAATGTTCCTCGAAATTCGTGTCGGTGTTGCTTAGCTCTTAAGTAATCTCGGGGAGACCGTAAAAATATATATTCTTGGAAAATCGTGCTCGAATTGTTATTTTAATGTTCCTCGAAATTCGTGTCGTTGTTGCTTAGCTCTTAAGTAATCCCGGGTAGACCGTAAAAATATATATTCTTGCTCGAATTGTTATTTTAATGCTCCTCGAAATTCGTGTCGGTGTTGCTTAGCTCTTAAGTAATCTTGGGTAGACCGTAAAAAATATATATTCTTCGAAAATCTTGCTCGAATCATATTCACTAAAATTGTACTTCCCATTTTCCTGGCGTGCAACGCACGCCCCAGAAACTAGTAAACTAGAAATAAACAACAAACTGTTCATACAAGGAGTTAAATTGCATAACTTTACAGTTCCTCCTATATCTATCTGATTTGGCTAAACGTTCGTTCTTGCTACTTCAATGAAATATATTACACCTGCTCAACAAACCTTAAAAGCTGCGTAATGACATACGGATTAACATTTCTAGTTTTACCCGTCGTACCATGTACGACTACGATTCGATATTTTATACACTATAAATAGGATATTAATAAATTAAAATATAATATAAACTTTAATATAAATAATTTATTACTCGTAGAATGTATAATTTTTAATCAAATATTATAATCTTCATATTTTATTACTTTTCATGTACGTAAATTTAGTGATTATCGAATATTTCAATCTATCTATTAAATATTTTATTATCTATTTTTATTAATTTTAAAAATTATAAATATTTATCATTAATTTTTTTATAAAATAAAATCACTATATATTTATAAATAAATTCGTCAAAAGATTTATGATAAAAGATTTGTATTTATTTTGAAATATCTTATCTTTAATTTTAAATACTTGTATAAGGAAGCTTTCAAAAGATATTGTTATATTGAATAGATATTTGTTTGATATTAGAGATAAATTTAAATAGTTAAAAAAGAATTTAGTAGAAAGAAGTTATAATAATAAAAAATAAAATTAATTTTTTAATTTGAGGTGGGACCTGAATCGTTCTGGTGGCTCGAAAAGACACAACTTTAATATATAGTTATAAATGCAATTAGTTTGGCAAAAGTGCTTTCGTAAAATCTACACAAACATTCTTTAAATTTCAAGTGCACAATTAATATACGATGTGAATGTACAAAATAACGAACAAAATATATTAAAGCACCAGGCACGGGGTCCCTGCTAGTACAACAAATAACATTAGTTATTTGTTTGTTAGGAGCACCAATTGACATTATATTTATCAATTAACAAGAGTCATAAATTCTACTAGAGAGGTATGTTGTAGTTTAAAGAAGATTGTGTAAGAGACTCCTCAACAAAATTTTAAATTGGCAAACAACTCATATTCTCTTTTGAAATGTCAATTTACCTCATCAAGGTACGACACAATTTGAGACGCATCTCCATTGCCAAAAGGCTTTGAATGAAATAACAAAATGTAATTTAGGCACCAGATTGAGGCATATTATGCCCAAAGTAGCTAAAAGGTTGTGGATTCACAAACCATCTAATCCAAATTGTGATGTTGAGTAAACCACACCATCCATCTTGTCTTGCAAGTTATTTGTTGAGAGCATCACTTGAGTAACTAATGTTGCAAAATTAGCACCATGTCCCTAATTAACTCCAAAAACTCCAGCTTCCTAAACAACAACTAAGCAGCTCAAAGGGGATAATGTAAGGAATCAAATTGTGTTGTAACTAATCCATCTATGTAACTTTAAGTTCATGTACAGTAAGTGATGTAAATAGACTAGGTAGAGCTAAACCTATTCAGAACCGGGTTCATATCATTTTATGGTTTGGCTAAGAAGGTGAACTGGGCTAAGTGGCCATCCCGGATTAAACCGGTTGGAGGTAGCTAAACCGGGTTTAAACCCTAACTAGACCAGACTATCACATTTGGTGGACCTTGGATATGAGCTTGGCTTGGGCCATTACTTGTCTTGGCCCAATTTCCTGTCTCTAATCCATTGAGTTGTTGGAGATGCATCATTATGACACTGATGTCCATGTTTTTTGCTTGTTTTAGTTTGTCTTTCTAGGTTTTTAGGTCTTGTTTAGATGTGTTTTTGTGTGTGTTGTGTGTCTTTTGGTTTAGTTTGCATATTTTGTAAGAAGTATGAAAACTACGCTAGTTTTGTACTTTTATGTAGGTTTTGAAGTGGATTGGAAGCATTCATGGACGTTGGAGGTAACGAGGATGCTAAGGAGGAAGAGGAGAAGAAATTGGAAGAAAACCCCGAAGAAATACAAAAAGAGTGATGAAGAATAAGAAGAAACAAGCCCAAGAACATGCTCGTTATCGACCCTGGTGGGGTCGGTACCGAGGCCTTTAGAACAAGATTTCAAAGAGTACAACAGCGAGTCCTACCGACCCTGACATGGGTCGCTACCAAGGTCCCCGTGTCGGTAGGACGTGACCGACTTTGAGCATTTAAGGCAATTATTCCGAGATCTTTTTAAGTTTAGTAGTTTTTATCTTTAATGAAACTTTTTAGATAGATCCTTTAGTATTTAAACTCTTGTTTTTACAAAGTTTGAGAGCTCCATGTCTCTCTTGATTTAACTTTCACGCAAGTTTTAGGATTTGAGAGACAATTTGGAGTTGCTTGGAGCACAAGGAAGATATTATTATAGGGTTTCTTGTGTTCTAAGTTGGTTGTTGAAGACAAATTGAATTCAAGTAAGTTTTAGTTTAATTCAAGTATGCTTTTCCTTAAATCTTATGTTTGTTTCCTTTCCACAATGAGTGAGTAGTTTTCTTGTTCTAGAGTTGGGGTAAAAAACCCGACATAATTGTGCATGATGATGATATGATTGAATGATTTGATTGCCTTTTATCTATTTTCTATTTGTTTGTGCATATGTTTTGACGAAAGTTGAATTAATTCATGTTTATGACTTGATCGAAAGATAAAGTTGTGATCTTGAATATAAATAAAGTTTGAAATGAAAGTTGAGAACTTTAGATCAACATAAGTAGATTAAATGAATTAATTTATAAAAGTTGATTGATTTGCTTGTTTTCTCAACGAAGTCAGTACCGAGCCTTTCAGTGTTCTTATTGCGTCGTTAGCTTTACTTTTGCCTCGTTATTGCTTCGGTTTGCTATTTCTATTATATTTTTACTTTAGCAATTAAACATAGACTTCTCTTCCCATGGACGAACCAGACTGCACTGTACTCAGCCGGATCTTGATCTATAAATTTATTTGTTGGTCAAGTAAATCCCTCTCAACAGACACTCCTCGAGGTAAACTAGCTATTTAAGGCTTGAGGTGTCTCTTGGGAGCTCATTCGAGCACGCAGCGTAAACCCTAGATCTACCAGAGAAGGAGGGAGAAGAAGGAAGACTCGCCGATGACACCTCAACATCGGAGTTCCTTGGCGGTCAAGTGAAGACATCCTTGCCATTGCAGCCTTGAGAGGGGTGATATACACAATTATATTGTGTATTTAGGAGGAGTTTTAGCATGAGTTTATGGTGTTTTTATGTAACACCCCTATTTTGCAACGATAGGTGTTACCGCCAGTGACCTCGGATTTTACCATCCAAAGTCACTCAAGGCTTTATAAGGTATTAAGTTAAATGAAAACTTGCGGAATTATAAAGTTATTACAATAAAAAAGGTTGCTCATATATGCGACTTTAGAAATACTATTACATACCATGATTAGTTTAGCAAAACCCAAAACCTTAAGTATTATTAGACAACGGAAATTTAAAACAACATTGTTTTCGCATAAGTCTAGAATGACCCGAAAGTGAATAAAATACCATACTTGACTTAAATTCGATTTCCTTCTTTCTCTCGATTGATCTTCTTCCTTCACGCCTTTGATGGAGGTTTCCTGGATTCTGGCATTTGGCGCGAAAGGCGGAAAATGCCAGGCAGAAATGCGGAAAAACATAATTAGTATAAAGAGACTAAGCAAGCGAGAACGGACAATCTTAAGGTAGTTTGGCAAAGTATCGAACTTACTACGAGGTAGTCGAGATGTGTTTAATTTTTAAGTGGAGTTATTAAGGACGAAAAGAGTGAATCTCGAGATGAGATAACTCGTAAACCGAAAGAACGAACTACGAGATTGTAGAACGTCTTAGAATAGAATATATATGTTGGGAACGTTAATTACACATAAGCTTTTGGAAAACCTCTCGCGCCCTTGCGGACCGAGAGCCGGATCGATCATTTGAGACCGGTCCGGTTTTGGTTTCTTTTAGTGTGCTTTAGCACTTACTTTCTTTCGTGATCAAAACATTCACATTAGTTAACGATTTTTAAGAGTGTGGGGGGCCATGAATGGGCCAACGTACCACTTACGGGAACTGAGTTCCGACACCTAGCTAGGGTGCACATGTCCCTCCTCCGGGTAGGAGCAGACATAGATAATGATCCGTACAATCGAGGGAAGAGAGGGCATGGTGTCATACCACTCGACATGTTATATAGAGATGTTCGGACCGAGCCCGCACCCCTTATTAATCTAACTACGCATTTCATAACGAAAAGAGATTTGAAACAAGCAAGCCACACAACAAGTCTAGCAATAATTCCTATTAACGATAGTAATAGTAATAATGCTAACAATGGTCATTATCTCTAACAATCGGTAATTCCTATGTTCATTTTTATTTAGCAAGCAAAGTGTTCCCAACATAGAACAAGTTAACGGAAGTTGAATTATCGAAAGGTTCAAGTAGAAAGTCCACTTGCCTTGGAACTCAGAATTTCAAACTCCTAGAGATGTCAAGCACTTCGACCTATTTGACCGAAAGGGAAAATGAACGGAAACGTATTAAAATCCTTATTTTAATATTAATTACACTTTTCTCTTATTTTTTCTCTTCTAAGAGAAAGAGAGTTAAATCTAAATTATTTTAGTTAACAATTTAGATATGGACAAGAAAATAATAATCTTTTATTATTATTTTCAAGATAGTATTCTTTATGATTTTAAAAATATTTATTTTAAAGACACATGCAGAGTCTTATTTAAATATAAAGGAAATTCCCTTCAAAACCATATGCAATATCTAAAAATACTTGAAATATGATATGCATGTATTTTATTATTTATAAAGTCAAAATTTTATTTTATTCCAAAAGTTTATGTGACAAAGCCACTTTTGACATGCAAGCGTATTTTAACTATTAAAACCCTTTTTTTTTCAACTATCAAGTTTTTTATACAAACTATTTAGTAGAAATTATTATTATAGTCAAGAATAATATGAAATGTTATGAATGATACATTATAAAAATATAATAAAGTCTCTAGTTGACATGCATGTATATACTACCTTATAAAAATACTTTATTCCTTACATGCAAAAATATATTAATTAAATAGGGTATGATTATGAAAATTCCTTTTTCTTTTATTAAGAAGAATATATATATATACATATTTATTTTCACCTAGTGAACAAAACTAGGTTACAAGTAAGAAAGGATGTTTCATAAATATTTTTATAAAATTCCAAGCACTACTATTTTAATTTTTCTTAAGTGGATAAAATTCTTATAAGTTCATTTTAAACTCTAGATGGTTTAAAATATTTTATCAATGTTTATTTTAACTAAAATTGACATGCAAAAGAGTTTTAAGTTATAAAAACTCTTTTAAAAATACATGCATGATACTTTTAAGTTAAATAAAATATGTTGCTCTTGTTAACTTCTATTTTATCAAAAGTTCATAGAAAAGATTATTTTTAAGTTTATCAATTCATGCAAGAGAATTTAATTTATAAAAACTCTTATAAAAGTACACACAAAGTCACTTTTAATTTAAAAGATCAAATTTGTCTTTACTAGACTCATTACTATTAAAATTCATATAAAAACAATTTAAATGCTTATAAAGAACATGCATGAAGATTGCATGCATGTAAAATTTTCATTATAAACTTATCAAGTCACACTTTTACAATCAAGGAGTTTTTATGTATAAAAAGAGAAAAAGGTCTAGCCCATTTTACATAGAATAAAATCAGAATTTTCCAAGTAAATAACCATTTTATAGATCTTGGATTTATAAAATTTTATTTTATAACTTGTAAAAATAAATCCCTTTGAAAATCATTGCATGCAAGTTATTTTCTTATAAAAACATGTATAAGAGTAGAATTTTACTTAATCTGATTTTTTTACAGATAATAGGCAAAATGGGCTCATAAAAAAAATACACAACAAGAATCAGCCCATAATAGTGTAAATAAAAAGGCCCAAAAATAATTTATACCCTTCTCCTTCTTGTTGAAACACGCAGAAGAACCAGAGGAGAAATTCAAACGGAACGACGAAGGCAGAGGGGAGGCGGCCACCAGGTTGGGCGTCACCGACGAACTCCTAGACGACGGAAAAAGGGTGGCGCGGCCAGGCGGGGTAGGCTAGGGGTGGTCGGAGGTGGCTGCTCCCAAAAAAAATCAAAACCCAATTTGTTTTGATTTTTGGAAAAATCAGATTGTGTTTGAAGGTTTTCTTTGGTGAACAATTGGGAGTTTTTAGAGAGTAAAGTGGTTGTTTTCTGATGTTTGTGAGTTCCTTTATATAGACAAAGAGGAGTAAAGAGGAGAATCAAGGCAATCATTACCAACCCTCTTCAATGGTGTTAGTGGAGGAAGTGAATTTTTAAAATTCATAATAAGTAAGAGATGAAGGAATAATGTCTGCAATAAAATCTTACCCAGATCTCCCCTCTTAAAATCCGAAATTAAGCCTCAACCGCATTGGAATTTCGGTTTGGAAAAAAAAATCCCACTGAAAAGGAAGGGTTTAAATACTAATAGGGTGTATTATACATTTAGGAAAGCAAATTAGCACAATTGGTAAAGGGGTGAGTGGAGGAGTAGGAGGTCATGGGTTCAATTCCCATTATTCCCACATCTTGTCTCCTTTTTTTTTTATTTTACCCCTTTAATTATTTTATGGGCTTTTTAAGTGGGCCGGGCTAAGGCCCATGTCTTTTCTTTTTAATAAAAGAAAGGTTGGGAGTTTTAAGAGAAACGAAATTTCCGTTAGGATATGAATTTATTAAATTCCGTCTTTAATAAATTTATTTATTCAAATAAATTTTTTTTATGAGATTATTTACTTAATAAAATAATCAAATATTAAGAAATAAAATTTATTTTCTTAGTGAAAATTGCGGATATTACATTTTAGGTATTTTATATGCTATTTACAGCTAGGAAGAAGAAGACCCAAAGATGCATATTATTGGAGTTTTAGAGCTGGATTGAAGAGAAGATGAAGATCAGCGTTTTGCTGCTGGCAGCACCCGCCGCCAGACCGGTGGCAATGTTGACGGGCCTTCACTCAGGACAACAAACAAATTTATAGTCAAGACCCCGCTGAGTATAGGGGAGTCAGGATCGTTCCACAGGAAGCAAAATTGTTCGTCTATCAACTACTAAAAAGCAAACAAAATCAAGCAAAACACTCACAAGCAGCCTCGTTAACGACATTGTCAAGGTCTTTAACGAACCACCGTAAACAAAAGACTCAATCTAACGACCTAAATAAATTCGGTACCGAGCCAACTAACTCAGCAACAAATATTACTTAAGATAAGTCAAATAAAAACAAAGATCTAGGACTAGGGACACCACAACATAGTCATGCATATAAACTCGTAAGAAGATAAGATCACGCCTTTAAACGGATAGAGTCATCAACTTTCGTTGACTATCAAGTAAATTAACCTACTTTCGTAACCCAATTCACTTAATTGCTTGTTTTGGATATAAAGCTTGAAACTTTCGTATTCAAACAATATCAACCTTCAAGTTACCGACTTTCTCTTTCAATCAAGTCAAAAACTCAAATTACCTAAACTTTCATCTTGGTATAAGCTCAACAAACAATCTCAATAATAAACAGAAGGCATTCAACACACAATCTTACCATTGAACATGCATAACTATGCCGGGCTTAACCCCGATCCTAATCATAACTATGAAACAAATAAATTTAACAAAAGAAAGCATTGAAAACAAATTACTACTCAAATTAAATAGAAATATCGTCTTACAGAAATTCAGAAGAAACCGAAAAATACAAAGCACCGAACCAAAATCACGAATAACGAACCCGGTAACTTTCGTTCACCGACCTCGATCTCGACTCCGATCCTCTCTCTCCTCTCTCGGCTCTTCCTCCTCTCCAAATCGATCCCTAAAAGTCTGACTCTCTTCTATGCTAGATAGAAGGGTATTTATACTAAAAAGGCTAGAAACTAAAAAGGCTAAAAGATATAAAATTTCCTAAAAAGATAAAAATAAAACCTAAAAGATAGAAATAAGATCTAAGATGATAACAAGACCTAAAATACATAATATAATAACCCTAAAATCATAAAAAGATACTCTACCGACACGAAAATTATTTCCCGCACAGGATCGGTGAGTCACAAAGTCAACCCTCGAAATTTCTATCACGTGGCCTCGTTAACGAGCCTTCACAGCCTCGTTAATGAGCCTGGGATTGATTTCTTCCACACTTCATCTTGAAAACATGAACTCTGACTTCTTCATACTTGTATTCCTCCGTCTTTCACTGTAGCGCTCAAAATTCAACTCCATATAGCACTTTTTCCTTGCTAAAACCTATAAATTTAACAATCATAACTATGATCGTGTTCTCTAACCATTTTTTCACGATTGGAGCACCACCCACGCTTGCGGCCTGGCCACCGAGTTCGCGGTTTTTCCTGACGACAGATCATCTGGAGATTTGCGAGCTATTCATCCAAGCCTTTGAAGAGTTCTTCCATATCTTATTTCGTACGTGAGTCTTCTGATTTTCCTCTTCTATGCTTAATTCTTTTCTCTTTACTTCATTGAGGACAATGAAGGATTTAAGTATGGGGGATGAAGTACTCACTACGCCTATCATAGTTAGTTGCTTTTCAGTTTATTTTTCGTTATTTTTATGGGATCTTTGTTCCATGTTTTGTATAGAGAAATTTTAAAAAAAAGAAAAAAATAATAAAAAAAGCCATAAAAATATAGAAAAAGGCATGTAAAAATCCTGGGATGAGTTGAAAACCCGAAAGGGCGGCTCAGGTAATAAGCAGGTAACCCGGACCAGCAATAGGCTGGGGTAATATGAGGTTAATGAGAGATGTGAGTATTTGTGAGCACACCTAAGAAAAATGAAAAGAGTGATTAGGTGAAAACCCGAAAGGGTGCCTAAGTAGAATGAGTGGTAAAATCAGTGTTTAGAATTCATATTCTACTTTGGGGCTTGGGGATTACATTTTATATGTTGGGTAGATCCTAGGTTGCTCTACACTTTTTAGAGCTTGAGTGTTATATTTTGTATTGGTGAGGTGTGTGCTTGAGCTTTCATGTTGTTGCTCATTATTTCTCTATTTTGGGTTCGGGTTGGTGAGGTGAGTGATTTTTGTCTTCCCTTGTACTATGTTGTAAACCTTGATAGGATTTCTTGTTAGATTTATTTTGAGCTTACTCGAGGACGATCAAGGTTTAAGTATGGAGGAATTTGATACGCTCTATATTATTATGGTTATCTCTTGTATTTTAGGCATGATTTGATTGTGTTTAGGTTAGTTTTGAGCATAATTTTTATATGAAGACCGAAGACACGATTTGGAGAATTGCAAGAGTTTTGAAGACAAGTGTCCCTTTGGAGTTGTTGTTTCGACACCACTTTCTAGTGACGCTTATTTAGGGAGTTACAGTGATCGGATGAAGCTGAATTTGGTATCATTGGAAAGCTAACTCGAACAGCTACAATTCATATTTTTACTCCGGGTCGAAATTCCAACTATAAGGTGGTCAAAACATCTTCCGAAAACACCGCTGGAATTCTGTCACGATCAAGTCCGCGATCGCGGAGAGTATTCACTGCGCCCGCTGAAGTCCACGTCAGCAAAAATCCGAGAGCCGACTTTCCTTTCGTTTATTCTATCTTATATCTACTATTATATCTTTTAGGTTTCGGTTGTTATTTCGACTATTTAAGCTTAGTTTTTCGTTTTCACTTTAGGGTTATACACATTCTAGCATACTTTCAGAGATTATTTTAGTTTTTAGTTTTATTATGGAGAACTAATTTCCTTTGGAGTTTGTTTGATCAAGGAAGCTTTTTTATGTAATTCGTGAGATTTTGGTAACTTTTCTATCCCTTGGTTAATATCAAAACTCTTGTGCTTAATTTCACGATTATCAATTGATTTCTCTTGGTGCGCAACTTGTTGAATTTGATTGATATTCTACTATTTGGATTAGTTTGATTGTTGTCTGTGCAATCTTATTTATCCCTGAAACAACTCTTTTCTAGGATCGTGGACTAGAATTGAGAAAGAGTGTTTGATTGTTATTTTATGCATGAGACTCGTAGCTTGATTGCATGATTTAATATCCTTCTATCCTTAATACTTTGCATGATTTGAATTAAGCGTTCTTGTTCATATCATAATTCTGCTTGGACAGTTGACAAGCGAAAATCTTTTATAAGGATTGGAATTAACTAGGGAATTAATAGAAAAGTGGATGAATCAATGATCAAATGATTAAAAAGGTGGAATTGATTGAATGAACTCTGCTTTTCTTCCATTGATTTAATCCCAAATATTATTTGCTTGTTTGTTTGTTTGCCTGAACTTCCAAAACCCCTGTCTTGTTACTTGCTGATTGATTCAGAAATCCGATTCTCTTGGGTTCGACCCCTTGCTTGGTTACTATACTAGTTAGTAGAATAGGATTATTTATTTTTTATCTTGGCAACAACGACATTAGCCGAGTCATCGACCTAGGGAAAGGGTCGTGCACGACCTCTTTGGGTCGTGCTCGAGGGCTGACTCGAGAGTTGGGGTCGTGATCGACCCTTCTGTGGTCGTGGTCGATCCTAAGGGAGTCGTGGTAGGGTCGGTCTTGAGGGGGCCAATCTCTGTTTGGGTCGTGCTCGACCTTGACAGGGTCAGTCCTGAGGCCTTGATTTCTTCACTACCCTTGTCTCCTTGGGGCTTGTTGCTGCTGATACGCTGGATTTAGTACAGCGTAATTATGTATTTTTATTAGGATTTTGTGAGTGTTTTAGGCTAGATTAGGATGATTATTTGTAATATCAGTAGAAGCCTACAATTGAAGATTTGGAAGACAGAAGTCCTAATTCGAGATGAAGAGCTTATGGAGTCAGGATCCGCGCCCTCAAAAACCAACCGAGCCCAAGGTGTCAAGGATGAAATGAAGAATCCGAGGGCGAGGAAGCTGGATCCGCGGACGCGGAAATATTCCGCGCTCGCGGATGGAGGAGAATTCGCGGCCTCGAACGTCAAGTGGATCCGCGGACGCGGAAATATTCCGCGCTCGCGGATCGAGGGTTTCAGTGCCGCCAATTTGTTTCGTTTTTATTCTATCTTTTAGTATTTTTATATCTTTATAATTTCGGACTTATTTTGTACTATTTAAGCTTTGCTTCGAGTTTCACTTTAAGGTTGGACAATTTCTAGCATACTTTTACTTTAGGTTTTTATTTCAATATTATGGAGAACTAATTTCCCTTTGGAGTTTGTTTAATCAAGGAAGCCTTTTTATGTATTTTGTGAGATTCTGGTAACTTTTCTATCCCTTGGTTAATATCAAAACTCTTGTGCTTAATTTCATGATTATCATTTGATCTATCTTGGTGCGCAACTTGTTAAATTTGATTGATATTCTACTGTTTGTATTAGGTTTGATTATTGTCTGTGCAATCTTATTTATCCTTGAAACAACTCTTTTCTAGGACCGTGGACTAGAATTGAGAAAGAGTAATTGATTGTTATTTTATGCATGAGACTCGTAGCTTGATTGCATAATTTAATATCCTTCTATCCTTAATATTTTGCATGATTTGAATTAAGCGTTCTTGTTCATATCATAACTTCGCTTGGACCGTGGACAAGCGGAAATCTTTTATAAGGATTGGAATTAACTAGGGAATTAATAGAAAAGTGGATGAATCAATGATCGAATGATTAAAAAGGTGGAATTGGTTGAATAAACTCTGCTTTCTTCCAATTGATTAAATCCCCAATAATATTCGTTTGTTTTGTTTGTTTGCCTGAACTTCCAAAAACCCCTGTCTTTGCTTTTGCTGATTGATCAGAATCCCGATTCTCTTGGGTTCGACCCCTTGCTTGCTTGCTATACTAGTTAGTAGTTTAGGGTTATTTATCTTTGATCTTGGCAACAACGATTTTAGCCGAGTCAAATTTAGGCGACGTTGCCGGGGAATCGGTTTTTAATTTTCTATTTAATCGGCGTTTCTGACGAATCCGCACCCTCGGAATTTTTCCGCGCCCGCGGATCGGTTCATCCAGATCCCCCGAATTGGTAAGAACCTATCTTATGGTTCTTACCCGTTCTACTGATAATTCTCCTATTGTTCTATTTGATCCAGAAATTAACAGGACTCTAAGACAGTTGAGACGTCAAGTTCAGGCTCAAGTGCTAGGCATACAGTTTGATCCAGTTTCTTCTTCTTCTTCATCTGATTCAGAGGTTGAAGAGCAACTAGTAACCATGGCAGATCGCACTATTAGGCAACTGACTGCGCCTAATTTAGAGCAGCAACAGCTTGGTCTGCAGTTTCCCGCTCTGGGAGAAGGAGTGAAGTTTGAGCTTAAATCTGGTCTTCTCCACTATTTTCCTAAATTCCATGGGCTGAGTGGGGAAGATCCAAATAAACACCTTGCAGAATTCCATTCTGTCTGCTTGGGAATGAAGCCAGCTGATGTGACTGAAGATCAGCTTATGCTAAGGGCTTTTCAATTTTCTTTGGTTGATTCAGCTGAGGAATGGTATCTTTACATTAAACCTAAGACGATCACTACTTGGGCTCAGATGAAGGGTGCCTTTCTGGAGAAATATTTTCCTGCTGCCAAGCAAACGTCCATTAAAAAGCAGCTGAGTAGTTTGGAGCAGGGAGATGATGAGAACTTGTATGAGTACTATGAGTGTTACAAGAGACTCATAGCCAGTTGTCCCTACCATGTCTATTCTGATAAAGACCTGATTTTCTATATTATTGAGGGTCTCTGTGATGCTGATAGGCACCTGATGAATGCGTCTTGTGGAGGTTCTTATGAGAATCTCACTCCTAGCCAGGCGTTTGAGAAGTTGGAGACTCTAGCAGAGCAATGCAGAAATCAAAGAAAGAGATCCAACAGTAGGTGTGTCCATTCTATTAATGACTCCCTGAATGCTGAAGTAAGGGAGTTGAAAGCTATGATGAAGCAACTGTTGGCAGGCAATGAAGCTTCAAGTTCAAGGGCTTGTTGAATCTGTGGTGAATCTAGCCACCCTTCTGATGCATGCCCTATCATACAAGAGCCAGCAACTGATGTGAACGCTATAGGGAACTATGAACAGAGGCCCCGGAATGACCCGTACTCAAATACCTATAATCCAGGGTGGGCAAACCATCCTAACTTTAGGTGGAGTCAACAACCTCAACAACCTTTTCCACCATAGGGAGGTCAACCCAACTATGTTCCCATGCCTAATTATGTGCCAAGGACCCAGGCTCCTCGATCAGGAAAATCCAGCCATCATCAATCAGCTTATGAAGGAAAATCAAGAGACTAAGGCTGCGATGAAGAGTTTGGAAATTCAGTTAAGTCAGATTGCAACCACTCTGAACCGGCTAGAAGCTATGGACTCGGGAAAACTGCCATCTCAGCCCATTAACCCGAGAGAGAATGTGAGTGCAATGACATTAAGGAGTGGGAAAGAGCTAGATACTGAAATTACAGCTAGCGGACACCAGCCGAGTTCACCGGAGGACAGTTCTGAATGCGGCGCAGAAATCGAGGAAAACGCAGAATCCGCGCTCGCGGAAAATTTCCGCGCCCGCGGATCCCAAACCGCGCTCGCGGATCACCCCTCTGACAGAAACTGACGGCTATGTCAGGCCATCGTTTCCCCCCATGACTTCACAAAAGCCAGCTCCACCGTTTCCTAAGGCACTGAAGGACACCAGGAGGCCAACCAATGACAAGGAAATTTTCCAAACCTTCTCCAAGTGTGAGGTAAATGTCCCTTTGCTTAAACTTGTTCAAAGTATTCCTCATTTTGCTAAATTTCTGAAAAAATTATGTACTATAAAGAGGAAGCAAAAAGAAGAGGGACATGTTAAGAAAATTATTCTTGTGGAAAATACTGAAATTGTGTCTTCCATGCTTCAAAGGCAATTGCCTAAGAAGTATGAAGATCCAGGGAGGTTTACTAGTTCCCGTTAAAATTGGTGAGGCTAAAATTGAGCATTCTATGCTTGATTTAGGTGCATCCATTAATGTTATGCCACTTAGCATATATGAGAGGTTAGATCTGGGGCCATTACAAGATTCTAATATTACTATTGAACTGGCTGACCACTCTAAAGCGCATCCGAAAGGCTTTTTGGAAGATGTATTAGTGCAAGTGGATGGCTTAATTTTTCCGACAGACTTTTATGTCCTAGAGATCGATAAGGGGAGATACGACCCAGTTTTGCTGTTGGGTCGTCCATTTATGAAGACGGCGAGCGCCGTAATTGATGTTTCAAAGGGCCTATTATCTATGGCACATGAAGGGAAAAAGGTCCAATTTCAGATTGATGATGATCCATTCTGAGCATGAAGAACGTCGGGCCAAACGACGGTAAACAAAGGCGCTGCTCGGGAGGCAACCCGAGTTAAGTTTTTCTTTTCTTTTCTTTTTATCTTTTTAGTTTAGTTTTAGTTAGTATTCGTTTCGGTTTTATCGGGCTAACTTGCAGGTACAATTTTTCCCATCTAAATAAGCCAGTCCAAGAGGAGTCCGAGCCCACGGATCGATCCGCGACCACGGATTTGATCCGAGACCGCGGCACGATCCGCGCCCACGGATATGATCCGCGTCCGCGGATCGGCCTGATAAAATCATTTTCGTTTTTATTCAAAAAAAAATTAAAATAATATATATATATATAAATAAAAGGTTTTCGGGCGAAACCCCCGAAATAAAAAGCTTTCAGGTGGAACCCCTGAAATAAAAGGTTTTCGGGTGAAACCCCCGAAAAAGCCCGAACTAGTACCAAACCGAACCCGAAAATAAAATAAACTTTCCCACCTACCCCACCTACCTATCCTTTTCCCCACATCCATTCTTATCCCCTCACCAAACACTCCCTTACAAAAACTCCATTATCAACCACCACCAACCTTCAACCACCACACCACCAAGATCCGCGACTCGATTCGTTCATCAGCGCCCCCAGGATTTCCGCGCCCGCGGAACCATTCCTCACCCGCGGAATCTCGTCCTCAAGGCGTCCAACAGTTCGTTTGGAGTTCGAGTTTTGCTTGAATTGGAGGTTTGGAGCAATATCGGGCTAGATCCGAACGGTTAGTCCTTATTCCTATCTTTGGAGTTTGATTCCCGCTGTACTGAGGTCGACTTGTTGTTGTTTGAGGAGAATTTGAGAATTTAAAGGAGGTCGGGTCGCCATTGTTGACGGCGAAATTCAGATCTGGAAAATCGAAGATCTGCGCCCCCGGATTTTATCCGCGCTCGCAGATTCAACAGACCAGTTCCGCGCTTGCAGTTCTCTTCCGCGCTCGCGGATTGCCTTCTCCCATTCCGCGCCGTCTTGTCTATCCGAGGCCGCGGATCTCAGTAGGTTGGTAATTTTCTTGCTCAGATCTGTTTTATTTATTCAGCTATGGCATATTACGGTTTACAACATCTGAGTGAGGGACAGAGGGAGATTTGGGATAAGTATGAGGATAGAGAGTTTGTTAGTACTAAATTTTTTGATGTCCCTACACTGATAAATTTGGGACTTAGAGAGTGTACAAAGCAATGACTGCAGACTGGGGGTTTAGGTAATTTCTGTGCTCTAGCTATGCCTACTTATAGAGGTCTTACTATGGAGTTTCTGTCCACTTTCCGCTTTGCTGATGGGGTCCTGAGTTTTCATGCTTGTGATAGACTATGTAGTTTGACCCGTGAGGAGGCCTGTCTTACTTTTGGGATCACTTCACCACCTACTGATCGGTGGACGAGTATACTGTCTGACACTACGATTTATGCTTTTTGGTATACGCTTACTGGCTCCCATTATAACAATCGTTCTGGGGATATTAACAGTAAGATTCCCCACCCTTGTGTCCGACTGTGTCACAAGGTCTTAGGCATGGCATTTTTCGGTCAGGGAGAGCCGGACAAGCTTCCTGCACGCGATTTGAGGATTATTAGATGCTTGTTCCCTCTTCCGTCTCACTGCCCGGATTGGTTTGGATTATTTATTCAATTTGCTGAGAAGTATCCGGATAAGAGGGGGTTAATTGGATTGGGTGGTATGGTTACTCTTTTAGCCACGAGATTTGTTTCTAGAGAGCAGATTGAGGCCCAGTTTGGACGACATTTGACTGATGGGTACAGATATACACATCATGCATTAGTTAAGGCTAGTTGATTGAGAGGTTCCGTTGATGGAGGGTGTACTTGGTTGCATGGGCACCCTGCTACAGATTTTATGCGTTTGCCTGCACATTTATAGTATGGCGATACTTTGTATCCTTTTCATTTACATCCAGATATAGACGTTCCAGTAGATGATGTTGGTGATGATTTTCAGGATGATGGTGTTGGTTGGGATGAGCAGGCTACGACATTTCGTGCTAGATTTTATTCTAAGCCATCTGGATGGGCTCCTGCTCCACAAACTGCAGCTGGTTGGGGTGTACCTCCTCCAGCTACTCGTGCTTCCACTTCTGCTTCTACTTCTGCTTCCTCTAGTTTGCCATGGACAAATGGTATGAGTTTTGAGGATCGTATGTTGAGTGGGATGCAACACTTATCTCTTCGTCAGGATGCTTTATCTGTATGTCAGGATGCTATGGATCGTTCATTGGAGGCATTTTATGAGCATCAGAGGCGGGCAACTGTTTTCTGGCAGACACAGTGGCCATGTTATCCATCATTCCCTCCACCAGATCAGCAGTGAGTCTTCTGATTCCTTCTTCTGTACTTTGTTCTTTATTTCTTAGCTTCATTGGGGACAATGAAGGGTTTAAGTATGGGGGAAGGGATTCACTGCTATATTCGTATCATATGTACAGTTGCATTCTATTTTTGTCATTTGATTTAGATATTTAAAAAAAAACAAAAAAAAATGAAAATGAAAAAACAATTAAAAATTAAAAAAGCCATAAAAAATTCAGAAAAAGGCATAAAAATCCTGGGATGAGTTGATAACCCGAAAGGACGGCTCAGGTAATAAGCAGGTAACCCGGACTAGCATTAGGCTGGGGTAATAAGAGGTTTATGAGAGATGTGAGTATTTGTGAGCACACCTAAGAAAAATCAAAAGAGTGATTAGGTGAAAACCCGAAAGGGCGCCTAAGTAGAATGAGTGGTAAAATCAGAGTGATTAGGATTATGTTCTACTTTGGGGCTTGGGGATTACACTTTAGATGTTGGGTAGATCCTAGGTAGCTCTACACTTTTTGGAGCTTGAGTGCTATATCTTGTATTTGTGAGGTGTGTTATTTGAGCTTTCATGTTTTTGCTCACTATTTCTCTACATGGGTCTGAGTTGTGAGTTGAGAGTTAGATTTTCATATTTCCCTTTACTTCATGTGGATCTTTGATAGGATTTATTGTTAGATTTATTTTGAGCTTACTCGAGGACGAGCAAGATCTAAGTATGGGGGAATTTGATACGCTGGATTTAGTACAACGTAATTATGTATTTTTATTAGGATTTTCTGAGTGTTTTAGGCTAGATTAGGATGATTATCTGTAATATCAGTAGAAGCCTACAGTTGAAGATTTGGAAGACAAAAGTCCTAATTCGAGATGCAGAGCTTATGGAGTCAAGATCCGCGCCCTCGGAAACTAACCGAGCCCGAGGTGTCAAGGATGAAATGAAGAATCCGAGGGCGAGGAAGCTGGATCCGCGGACGCGGAAATATTCCGCGCTCGCGGATGGAGGAGAATCCGCGGCCTCGGACGTCAAGTGGATCCGCGGACGCGGAAATATTCCGCGCTCGCGGATCAAGGGTTTCAGCGCTGCCAATTTATTTCGTTTTTATTCTATCTTTTAGTATTTTTATATCTTTATAATTTCGGACTTATTTTGTACTATTTAAGCTTTGTTTCGAGTTTCACTTTAAGGTTGGACAATTTCTAGCATACTTTTACTTTAGGTTTTTATTTCAATATTATGGAGAACTAATTTCCCTTTGGAGTTTGTTTAATCAAGGAAGCCTTTTTATGTATTTCGTGAGATTCTGGTAACTTTTCTATCCCTTGGTTAATATCAAAACTCTTGTGCTTAGTTTCATGATTATCAATTGATTTATCTTGGTGCGCAACTTGTTGAATTTGATTGATATTCTACTGTTTGGATTAGGTTTGATTGTTGTCTTTGCAATCTTATTTATCCTTGAAACAACTCTTTTCTAGGACCGTGGACTAGAATTGAGAAAGAGTAATTGATTGTTATTTTATGCATGAGACTCGTAGCTTGATTGCATAATTTAATATCCTTCTATCCTTAATATTTTGCATGATTTGAATTAAGCGTTCTTGTTCATATCATAACTTCGCTTGGACCGTGGACAAGCGGAATTTTTTTATAAGGATTGGAATTAACTATGGAATTAATAGAAAAGTGGATGAATCAATGATCGAATGATTAAAAAGGTGGAATTGGTTGAATAAACTCTGCTTTCTTCCAATTGATTAAATCCCCAATAATATTCGTTTGTTTTGTTTGTTTGCCTGAACTTCCAAAAAACCCTGTCTTTGTTTTGCTGATTGATCAGAATCCCGATTCTCTTGGGTTCGACCCCTTGCTTGCTTGCTATACTAGTTAGTAGTTTAGGGTTATTTATCTTTGATCTTGGCAACAACGGTTTTAGCCGAGTCAGCTGCCATGCAAAAGAGTCTCATCGGGGCGTGTATCATTGATGGGGATTGATCCGCCGGACTCCTGAATATGCTCAAGGGGCAGTCTTGCTAGGTGATCCGCCACTAAGTTCTCCGCTCCCTTCTTGTCTCGGATTTCGTGTTCGAATTCCTGCAATAAGAGCATTCAACGAAGCAACCTAGGCTTGGCGTCTTTTTTCGCCATTAGAAATCTAACAGCAACATGGTCAGTATAAACAATCACCTTAGAACCTACTAAGTAAAAGCAAAATTCTCATAAACAAACACCACAACGAGAAACTCTTTCTCGGTTATAGTGTACTTACTCTGGGCTTCGTCAAGCGTCTTACTTGCATAGTAGATGGCATGAAGCTTCTTGTCCTTTCGCTGCCCAAGAACCACTCCTATGGCATAATCACTAGCATCACACATGATTTCGAAGGGAAGTGACCAATCCGGTGATTGCATGATGGGGGCCGTCACGAGGGCTTTCCTCAACATTTAAAATGCTTCAAGACAATCTGGAGACATGCTAAACACTACATCTTTCATTAGTAGGTTAGTCAATGACTTAGCAATCTTATAAAAGTCTTGAATAAAGCGTCTATAAAAACCTGCATGCCCCAAAAAACTCGTAACGTCTTTCACGGAGGATGGAGGGGGCAATTTCTCAATAAGCTCAATTTTTGCCTTGTCCACCTCAATCTCATGTTTAGACACTAGATGACCTAAGACAATTCCCTCTCTAACCATGAAATGACACTTTTCCCAATTGAGCACAAGGTTAGTCTCTTCACATCTTTTAAGGACTCTAGAAAGGTTAGCAAGACATGAATCAAAAGTGGAACCATAAACTGAGAAATCATCCATAAATACCTCCACTATTTCCTCAATCATGTCGAAGAAGATGACCATCATGCATCTTTTTAAGGTGGTCGGGGCGTTGCAAAGCCCAAATGGCATCCTTCTATAAGCAAACGTCCAATATGGACAAGTGAATGTCGTCTTCTCCTGATCATCGGGGTGAATGGGAATCTGCCAAAAACCACTATAGCCATCCAAATAGCAAAAGTAATCGTGTTGGGCTAAGCGTTCTAGGACTTGGTCAATGAAGGGGAGTGGAAAGTGATCCTTCCTAGTGGCACTATTAAGTTTCCTACAGTCTATGCACATTCTCCACTTAGTGGTGGTCCTAGTTGGAATCAACTCCCCTTTTTCATTTTCAACAACCGTCATCCCCCCTTTTTTAGGAACTACATGTATGGGGCTAACCCATTTACTATCCGAGATAGGAAATATGATACCGACATCTAGCATCCTAAGAATTTCTTTCTTCACTACCTCTTTCATGTTAGGGTTTAGCCTACGTTGATGCTCAATAGTGGGTTTATGATCATCCTCCATATAAATCCTATGCATGCACAGTGAGGGTGAAATACCACTAAGTTCCTCTAAAGAATACCATATGGCTTTCCTATGAGTCCTAAGCACATCAAGCAATTTGTTCTCTTCTTCCATACTCAAGTTAGCATTAATAATGACGGGAAGAGTAGAATTAGGACCAAGAAAAGCATACCTCAGGGAGTCGGGGAGCACCTTAAGCTCAAGAGTAGGCTCGGGCAAGCTAACTTCCTCCTCATGCTCCACCTTAAGTGCATCCAAGTCAAGGTAAGGCTCCTCGCCGTCGTCTAGAAGGGTCGTGCACGACCCTTGGAGGGTCGGTCCTGAGACCCCAAAAACGTGAGGTAGAGGATCCAAGTCAATAATTTCTCCGTTGGGTTGTTGCACTCAATGTAGTCGGAGCGAGTGTATAGCATCTTGACCTCCTCATGGCTTGACTCCTTCATAGTGGGGTTGAACCGAAACTCAACCACTTCTTCTCCAATGTTAAAGGTGAGAAGGCCGTTCTTGACATCGATGATGGCTCCCGCTGTGGCTAAGAATGGTCGTCCGAGAATAATGGGCACCACGGGATCCTCCGGCATCTCCATCACTATGAAATCATTGGGCACAAAGAACTTCCCCATTTGAACCTGGAAATCATCTACCACTCCCGTTGGCTTGACGCACGACCCATCCGCCATGTACAGTCTCATGTTCACCGGTAGTAAGGGCCCCATGTTGGTCTTGGATTAAATTGAAAGTGGAAGCAAGCTTGTACTAGCACCTAGATCACACAAATCTTTGAAACGGTAAGCTCCAATACCAATTATAATAGCAAACATACCGGGGTCACCTAACTTCTCGGGAAGCTCCAACGATCTCACCTCATCTGTTAATTCCGACATAGATCGCTTCCTAGATAAAATCTCCTTCAAGAATTTAGTATAGGCAGGTATTTCATTCAAAGCCTCAGAGAAAGGAATAGAAAGATTCAATCCCTGAAGAAACTTAACAAAGCGCTTAAACTTACCTTTCGTTGAGTCCTTAGATTTCTTAGAAGGGAAATGAAGTACCTTAGATGGAGATTGAATAGAAAGAGAAGGGTTAGAAGACTTACCTGGTGAAGGGTGGTCGAGCCTGACCCTTGGAGGGTCGATCGCCTCTTCTTCCTCGTTATCAGCCTCCTCAGGAACGACCCTAGAGGGGGTCGTGTTCGACCCAGAGGGGTCGCGCTCGACCCAGAGTGGGTCGTGCTCGACCCTAAGTGGGTCAGTCCTGAGGCTTGCTCATCCTCTTTAGGGTTTGAGTAGCTAGCTGGACAAGTTGGGAATCGACATTCTTTCTCCATAAGTAAAATTCTCCCAACCTAGCATGAACACCTTTCATTTGCGTGGTAAGCTCGGCTCGCATTCCATTGATTCCTTCTTGCAGCCCTTGCACCCATAAAGGTGGCTCTTGATAGCCCGGAGGACGGTAGGGAGTGGGATGTTGCTCTTGTTGAGGGGGTTGGCTTGTATTGGTCATAATTTGGATTGCCCCAAGATGGTTGAGCATTGTTCCTCCTTGCATAATTGTTTTGGTTCCTAAAGGAACCTCTCATATAATTCGCCTTCTCATAAGCCTCAACGGCTCGCACTTGCTTCAAGTCAGTGCAATTGGAAGTAGTATGGGCAGAAGACCCGCATTCTTGACAAGATTGAGAAGATTTAAAGTAACTTACTTGCTTTTTCAATCGGTTGATCTCATCTTGCATGAATTGGAACTTCACATCCCGATCAACCACATCGGATTGTGGTTCATAAAGCTTCCTCTCCGTCGTCCTAGCATGTTGGGTACCGTACATAGCATCATAGTTGCTTAGCTTGTCCAACAAAGCCCAAGCTTGATCGGGATCCATCTCAATGAACCCGCAATCAGCATGAAGGTTGATTCTGTCCTTTGTAGCGGCATTAATCCCATGAAAGAAAATCTCCTGAAGCACATAGGGTGGTTGTCCATGAGTAGGACATTGCCGAAGAAGTTCCTTAAACCGCTCCCAAGTTTCCACAAAAGTTTCATTGGGATGTTGATGATAAGAAGTTATGCGCTTTCTCAACTCTGTAGTCTTGGCCGGTGGAAAGAACTTTGTCAAAAACAGGTCTTGCAAAGCCTTCCATGTACGAACCGACCTAGGAGGTAAGCTTTTGAACAAAGTAAGTGCCTTTCTAGACAAAGACCATTTGAATGCCTTCAAGAGCACATATTCAAGTGACACGTCATCGGCAGCAATGGTATCACATAAATCAGTGAAGTTCTTGATATGCTCCATGGGACACTCAGTGTGCTTGCCATCAAATTGAGATCGCTTGATAAGAGTGATGAAATGAGACTTGATTTCAAAGGCGCGCTCAATTTCAGGGAGGACAATCGCGGATTCGGGAACCTTAAATTCCGGATGCATGTATTGCTTTGCGTTTTGCGGAATAACGTCCAGCCGCTCCTGTAGCCGTTGCGCATTTGCAGCCTGAGTGTCTCGATCCGCTTGCATGCGCTCCATCTGAGTGCGGAGTTCCTCCATTTGTCGAGCAAGAGTCTCAGCGTCGGCCATTGCTCGTTTTTCTCTCAAACGTCGGTGGAAGGATCTCTCGGGCTCGCTATCGTAGTCTATCCCAAAGGTTCTCCGGGAAAAACGAGATGGCATACACTGCGATCAAAGACAAAGAAAACAAAATTAGAAAACAACAAAAGGGTAAGGGCTAGTCCCAATACCAAAATATCAACTAAACTAAGCACTATTGCACACTCCCCGACAACAACGCCAATTTGTTGAAGGGTTTCTTGAACAAATAAATTTATATTCAAGACCCCGTTGAGTACAGCGAAGTCAGGTTCGTCCCTGAAAGATTAGTCGATAAAATACAAAAAGCAAAGAAAACACGAGTAAACAACGTCAGGACCGAACTGAAGTGGGTCGTGCACGACCCTATGTGGGTCGGTCCTGAGCACACAATTTCACACGAAAACACACAAATCGAACAAGGGATCAAGCACGACTTTATGGGGTCGAGATCGAAGCAAAAAAACAAAGGTTTTAATCAATATAAGAGACAAATTCCAGGGCTAGGGCTACCACAACAACAATCATACATGCTTCCAACAAGAATTCACAACTATCATGCAATTTAGATCATAAAAAATTCAAATTTCGAAAACAATTCAAGTTATTCAATCGACTTTAGCAAATTAAACAACTTTCTATCTATCCTTCAACCTAGGAATATCAATTTTCGCAAATAATCTCATTTTTGCTTTTAGGTTAATCACAAGATATGCCTCAACTGTCGCAAAGGAATTTAGCACAAGATAGATAGATTTGATCTTCAAGCATTCCAATCATATATTCACGTTTTAGACATGCATGATTGTGTTGGGTTTTCACCCAACCCTAGAATCTGAGAAAACTACTCACTCATGGCAAAGAAACAAGAAGACATGATCAATCCAAATCAAAACTCAAATTAAACTAAAAATAAGTCTTACAAAAGTCTCCAACTTGTTCTCCAAGTCTTCTCCCAATGCCAAAAAGCGGAAATAAAAATCAAACTAAAACCGGGGCCTTGAACTAAAGGGTTTAGCCTCCTTTTATAGAGAAAAAGGAGCCCTAATTAAACTAGTAAATAAGATAAAACAACCTTCCTAAAATACAAAGATAGAATATATCTAAAAGATCACGGAATAAGGTAGAGTCGGCGCCATGATCGACCCATATGGGTCGTGCAAGACCCTCCTAGGGTCGGTCCTGAGGGCATGAATTCTGGTTGGGTCGAGCAAGACTTGGCTTGGCTCGTGCACGACCTACATTGGCTCGATCTTACTCCTCTTTTTTCCCTTTCTTCCTTAACTTCTCCACTTATAGCTCGTCCACCTCCTCTTGCAATGCTCCAAATTCTTTATTTGAGCTATGCATGCTTTAATATCCACCTTCATCAATGGCTTGTAGAAATCACTCTTCTCACCACCCTCTTCATCCAATCCAATCTTTCTCCACTTGGACAAGCCATCCTCCACCTCACCATGGGAGAAGCTTCCAAGCTTCCATGACCATTATAAAAGGAGGATTAGGGCAAGTGGAAGAAGGCACTCAATCCTCCTGCTCTACAATCAAATCTCTCGTTTTAATTCAGTTTTTCGTCCATCTTTAAGACCCAAAAATTCAGATATTAATTGCACCCAAATCTGAATTTTTCTCCCATTAAAATTTGATTTTTTAAAAAATAAAATTCCACAAACCCTAGTTGGAGCCTCCCTTGGCCGCCCACCACAGTCGCCCACCATTGCGCGCAGGCGGCATCGCCACCCAGAAGGCCACCGTTGTCCATCTCGTTGGTGCCTCGTCGCTGCCCTGGTCGAGTGTCGTCCTATCCTGGCAGTGGCGGAGGCAAGGGGTGCGGGCGGGGCAGCCGCCCCCGCCGGCGATCCAAGGAACAGAGCTTCATAGAGGACCGCCCCCACGGGGAGGCCTGGGACGGGGCGAGGTCATGAGTGGAGAAGAATCAAGGTGGGCTGGGCTAGATTCCGCAGGCGTCGGTGATCTCCGATTGAGATCGAAGCGGAGAAGAAGATGAGGGCTCGCACCCTTTTGTGTGTATTGCATTTCAATTTTACTGAACTTTGGGCCTGTTAACAATTTGGGCTTTGGGCAATTGGGTATTTTTTAGGGATAATAGAATTTTTATAAAAAAAATCATATTTCAATTAGGTGAAATTTTCCACCACAGCAGGTGTTAGGCCCAAAAACTGATTTGGCCCATTTGAAGACATAAACCTAACATCAGAAAGCAAACTGTGGGAGAACGTGAAGGTAGAAGTCTTTGGGAGCGAGAGGAATTCAGCGATCATCAAAATGTAGGAAGAAAGCTTCCGTCACGGGAAAGAGATGCACGCTCAAGGGACAACCGTCGCGGCGGTTCACTCCTCCGACATACGCGGGGAGTGGATAGATGTTAGACATATGCCCTATGACCCGGAAATCGTGGGACGTGGGGGAAGAGCGTTAGGGTGGTGAGATATATGATAGATTTTTACGATTTATTCGAGGGTAACCACATACTGAACCAGAACGAAAATATAAGAAAAAGAGCTTTTGTATTCGGATTTCTCCGATTTGATCATTTCCTGAATATTACTTCGTCCCTCGATTGGATCGTGCCCCAATCTAGGGCAAAAGTTTGATTGTCAAATTTTTGTCCAAAATAATTTGGCGCAAACCGTGGGGCCTAACGATCGAAAAGGATTCATCTTTTCACACCAAAAGAAGTTCAAGAAGTCGTCATGAGCAACCCTAACAAGGGTAATCAATAGCCAAACACCGAGGACGACAGAGACGCATGCTAGGACACATCGGCAGCGCTTCGCCTCAAGTTATCTGAGTTCGCCCAAAGGCTTCAAGCTTTGGAGAGGGAACTAAATGACCAACGTGCTTGCAATGAAAAACACAAGGCCAACATCGAGCAGTTAACTACTGATAATGAAGGTTTGCGCTCCCAACTCCGATTCGTTTCCTCCGTCAGCCCGCGCGCCCTAACAACAGATCGGACCTAAAACAGCGGGGGTGAAGGTTCATCTGGAAACCCTAATGGTCGGTGCGAGAGAAACTTTGGAATGGAGTTCGTTACTCTACCGGCAACAGTCCTCGAAGTGTCGTCATTTACCCCTGGATAGGGCAACCCTACTGGTGAAGGAGCGAGGGCACCCATACGCCTTCGATCGGCGCAAGAAGTTAGCCCTCAACGCTCTGAAGACGACATCATGGATGATGATGATGATAAATGGGACCGCTGCCATCATCGAGACCTCAAAAATGTTGTGCGCAATCAATTCAAGATCTTCACCGAGCAATTGGCAAAGAAACCTGGGGTTCTGTGACCCATAGAGAATGAAGCGGTTGACGGTTACGACGAATCGCCCTTCGCTCCTTGTATCGCTCAATTCGAGATACTGAAGAAATTCTCGATACATAGTATGAGCTTCTATGATGGCACGGTAGACCCTGACGAGCACGTAACCATATTCAAGCAGAAAATGATGACCAACCCAGTTCCATATCACTCTCGTGAAGCACTAATGTGTAAGGGTTTCAGGGCAGATCTCGCGGGGCTAGCCTTGAAATGGTTCGTCAACCTTTTACGAGGGAGTATCCGTTCCTTCGTTGAGTTGATGGACTCCTTCCTGGTACAATTCGCTAGCAGCCGAAGATTCGAGAAGCAGTCTAGCGACCTGTACCGAATTATCCAAAAACCAAAAGAGTCCACCCGGGAGTACCTAGACAGGTTCAACCGAGAAAAGATCTCCATCCTGCACTGTGACGTGCCAACGGCTATGGAAGCTTTTCATCAGGGAGTGAATCTAGATGGATACCTCTACAAAGAGCTCACCAGGCATCCTTGTCATAGTTTCGAAGATGTCCAAATCTCTGGCTCAAATCAGACTTGAGGAAGATTTGAAAATGAGGAAGCCTGCAAGCATCTGGGAAAGGCTAGATAAGAAGGCGGCACCGAATCATCGTCGGGAACACCATGACAACCATACCGGCGCCCTCACCCTGACGCGGTGAAGGTGAACGTTGCCGAGAATAAACTTGCCAAACCGCTACCACCGAAGTATGATGAGTTCAACCTGGGTATATCCCTCAAGGACCTCGTGAAGAACATAGTTCTAACGATACAGGGTGTTAGGTGGCCGAAAAGGAATGAAAATCCCTATCCAAATAAAGATATGAGCAGGTGGTTTGACTTCCATGACGATTACGGTCATATAACCAAAGAATGCGTAATGTTGAGGAGAGAAATCGCCTACTAATATCCGCTTTTTAAGTAGGTTTTTAGTGTCTAGATAAATTAGGTTTAGTTGGTTTTAGTACTAGAGTTTTATGTTTTTGTTTTGTCTTAGTTTTCGTATTTCCTTGAGATTCAGAAGCTACGCGTATTTTGTGTCTTTTTATAGGAGTTTTGGAGCTTGAAAGAAGAGTTTGGAGCATTGCAAGAGAAGATGGAGATTAAGCGCTCAAGTAAAGTTATTGAAGATCAAGTTTGAGCTTGGAAAGAGATAGAGGAATTCGTTACTAGAACATAGGAAAAAGAATTGAGTCAAACGGAGTTGTAACGAATCTTCTACGCAAGTTTTACTCAAGCACGGCCCAACCATTTGTGAGCTCTCAGGCACGACCCTATCAGGGTCGTGCTAGACCCAACCCAAAGTTGTAAGCCTCAGGACCGACCCTAGGGGGGTCGTGCATGGCGCCGACTCTTGCATTATTCCGAGATCTTTTGTAATATATTCTATATTTTATTTTAGGAAGTAGTTTTATCTTGTTTCCTAGTGTAATTAGGGCTCCTTTTTCTCTATAAAAGGGGGGCTGGACCTTCTAGTGGGGGGGGGGGAGTTCTAGCTTTGTTTTTTTACGTTTTTGGAGATTGAGAGGAAGACTTAGAGGACAAGTTGGAGAAATTTGTAAGACTTCTTTGTTTTAATTTGAATTTTCGGTTTGTTTTTATGATCATGTCTTCTTCTTTCTTTTCCATGAGTGAGTAGTCTTCTTAGATTCTAGGGTTGGGTGAAAACCCAACACAATCATGCATGTCTAAACTTGAATTCATGACTTGAATGCTTGAAGATCATATCTATCTATCTTGTGCTTAAATCCTTTGCGAAAGTTGAGGCATGTCTTGCAATTAACCTAAAAGAGAAACTGTAAAGTTGATTGCTTTGACTAGTTCTAATAGGATTATTTGCGACAGTTGATAATCCTAGGTTGAAGGATAGATAGAGAGTTGTTTAATTTGCGACAGTTGATTGAATAACTTGAATTGTTTGCGACAGTTGACTTTTCTATGATTTAGATTACGTGATAGTTGTGAATTCTCGTTGAAAGCATGTGTGATTGTTGTTGTGGTAGCCCTAACCCTAGGATTTGCCTTTTATATTTGTTTTAAAACTTGTGATTTTGATTCGATCTCGACCCCATAAGGTCGTGTTCGACCCTTAGCCCTTTGTTTGTTCTCTTGCTTTTCCTAGTTTATCAACTAATCTTTAGCGCTATTCTCATTTCCGTGGACAAACCTGACTCCGCTATACTCAGCGAGGTCTTGAATATAAATTTATTTGTTCAAGAAACCCTTCAACAAATTGGCGTCGTTGTCGGGGAGTGAGCAATAGTGCCTAGTTTAGTTGATATTTGGGGTTTGGGACTAGCCCTTACCCTTTTGTTTTTATTTAATTTTGTTTTCTTTGTTTTTGTTCGCAGTATATGCATCTCGTTCTTCCCGGAGAAATCTTGAGATTGACTACTACAGCGAACCTGAGAGGTCCATCCATAGACGTTTGAGAGAACAACGAGCAATGGGCGACGTTGAGACTCTTGCTCAACAAATGGAGGAACTCCGTGCTGAGATGCAGCACATACGAATGGACCGAGATGCTCAAGCTGTAAATGCGCGACAGGCTCAGGCGCAACTGGACGCTATCCCGACGAATGCCAAGCAATACATGCACCCAGAACTGAGGGTACCCGAATCGGCGATAGTGCTCCCGTAGATTAACCGCACTTTTGAGATTAAATCTCATTTCATATCCTTAATCAAGTGTTCTCAATTTGAGGAGAAACCCACTGAATGCCCCATGGAGCATATAAAGAATTTTACTGATTTATGTGACACCATTGTTGTAGACAATGTCGCACTTGAATATGTTCTCTTGAAGGCTTTTAAGTGGTATCTTGCAGGAAAAGCTTTGAGTTGGTTGGAGAGCTTGCCACCAAGGTCTATTACAACGTGGAAGGCTTTTCATGATTTATTCATGACCAAGTTCTTTCCACCGGCAAAATCAACGGAGCTTAGGAAGCGCATCACCTCCTACCATCAACTTCCAAACGAGACGCTTGTAGAAACTTGGGAGCGGTTTAAGGAACTTCTTCAGCAATGTCCTACTCATGGACAACCACCATATGTGCTTCAGGAGATTTTCTTTCAGGGGATTAATGCCGCTACAAAGGACAGAATCAACCTCCACACCGATTGTGGGTTCATTGAGATGGATCCCGATCAAGCTTGGGCTTTGTTGGTCAAGCTAACCAACTATGATGCCATGTACGGAACCCAACAAGCTAAGCCAACGGAGAGGAAGCTGTATGAACCACAATCCGAGGTGGTTGATCGGGATGTGAATTACCAATTCATGCAAGATGAGATCGATCGTCTGAAAAAGCAAGTAAGTTACTTTAAATCCACTCAATCTTGTCAAGAATACGGGTCGTCTGCCCATACTACTTTCAATTGCACTAACTTGTAGCAAGTGCAAGCCGCCGAGGCTTATGAGGAGGCGAATTACATGAGAGGTTCCTATAGGAACCAAAATAATTATCCAGGGAGGAACAATGCTCAACCATCTTGGGGCAATCCAAATTATGACCAATACAAGCAACCCCCTCAACAAGAGCAACGTCCCCCTCCCTACCATCCTCCAAGCTATCAAGAGACACCATCATGGGTGCAAGGGCTGCAAGATGGAATTAATGGAGTCCGAGATGAGGTCCAGACCGGGATCAATGGAGTACGAGCTGAGTTGAAAGGTGTTCATGCACGGTTGGGAGAATTTGAATCATGGAGAAAAAATGTTGATTCCCAACTTGGACAACTAGCTACTCAAATCCCAAGACCTTACGGACAACTCCCGGGCCACCCCGAAGAGAATCCTAGAGGCCAAGCACGCAATGGTGAAGTCCGAGCCATGCACCTAAGGAGTGGAAAGGAGTTGCCCGAGCCAACCAAGCAAAAAGAGAAGGAGAAAGCCTCAGGACCGACCCCCTTAGGGTGTCGCACGACCCCCTCAAGGGTCGTTCCTGAGGAGGCTATTAACGAGGAAGAAGAGGCGATCGACCCTCCAAGGGTCGAGCTCGACCACCCTTCGCCAGGTAAGTCTTCTAACCCTTCTCTTTCCATTCAATCTCCATATAAAGTACTTCCTTTCCCTTCTAAGAAATCCAAAGACTCAACGGAAGGTAAGTTCAAGCGCTTTGTTAAGTTGCTTCAAGGCTTAAATCTTTCCATTCATTTCACTGAGGCTTTGAATGAAATGACTGCGTATACTAAATTCTTGAAGGAGATCTTATCTAGGAAGCGATCAATCTCAGAGCTGCATAATGAGGCCCATTCCATAAAGCTCCCTGAAAAACTCGGTGATCCAGGTAAGTTTGCAATTTCAATAGGTATTGGAACTCACCGTTTTAAAGCTCTATGTTATCTAAGTGCCAGTGCTAGTTTATTACCATTATCTATCTGGACCAAGGCTAACATGGGACCGCTGGAACCCATCAATATGAGGTTATATATGGCGGACGGATCTTGTGTAAAAGCAACTAGAATCGTTGAGGATGTCCCAGTTAAGATTGGCAAATTTTTTGTCCCAAACGACTTCATTGTTCTAGACATGCCTGAAGACCCTGTGGTACCAATCATTCTTGGAAGACCATTCTTAGCCACCGCAAGGGCACGAGTTGATGTTAGAAAGGGGCTCCTCACATTCGATATTGGGGAGGAGAGGATCGAGTTCCGTTTCAATCCCGATGTGAATGAGACCACTGACGTAAAGAGCGTTAACGAAGGGCCTACCGACCCTCCATGGGTCGGTAACGAACTTTTCCTAAGACTTGAAATGAGCAAATTCAAGGAGGTCACACCCACTAAGAAGCATAACGACCCCCCATGGTGGGTCGGTACCGACCATTCTTTGAAAAATCACAACGATCTGGGTGACGGGCACGATACTGAGGCATTCCTTGATCCGGTGGGGTCAGTAACGACCCACATACCCTCGGTAACAACTCCTCCTCAAAGTAACAAAGGTAAGTCTTCTTGTTCTTATCCAATTGATTCTGATCATGATCCTTTCTCCTATTCTCGTTCTATATTAGATCCTACTGTTAGTCATATGAAGGAGTCAGAACCTCCTTGGTCTTCGGATTTTACTAACCCTGTTGTAGGACTTCCAAGCGTTCTTATTGACGATAGAGGGCCCAATATCCTAGAGAGAAGCTTTGAAGCTTTTCCATCTAAGTATGGGGTTTCCCATGATCCCGACATAGCTGGATGGAGGCCGCCTTGATGAGATAAGGTAAGTCGTCAAGCTAATGACGTTAAACAAGCGCTTACGGGAGGCAACCCGCTCTTTAGTTAGTTTTATTATTTTTATTTTATTTTTTAGATTAGGTTCTTTTTCTAACCTTCCTTAGACTAGGATAGAATACTTTTGTTTGGAATAGAATTTTGTGGGATTTTTGCAGGGTCCTAAGCTTCAACCACTCCATCTTCACCGTGATGAGCTCCATCTTCTTTACAAGCTTCCAAGAGTTCTTTGTGAGTTTCCTCTTCTTTTCTCTTACTTTTTCATATCATTTTCATGCATGGGGACATTGCATGATTTAAGTATGGGGTAGGGGAAGAAGAAATCTCACATGTTGTACATAATTGAGTCTTTTTGTTTTAAGTTGGTTTGTTAGTTTGTTTTGTTAAGAAAAAAATCCCGAATTTTTTTTTGAAAAATGTCGAAAAATCCAAAAATATTTGCTTATTTGTTTTAGGATAGAGGAATGCTTCATCTTAGATGTCCTATGATGAGAACTAATTTTCATGCTTATCATATAATTCCTTTGGCATAATTGGATAGTATAGCCTAAGTCTTGAGAAATTGCTTTTGATTGTGAAAATTGACTTGTGATGAAATTGAGCATATGTGTCTAGAGTTGAAGTAGTTGCAATCCAACAAAAAATTTACCTAGTGAGGAATTTTGGCCTTATAGGGAGAACATCAAAAATCCCTCTTCTTTTCATGTGTGATTTGCTCTCTTTGTGCATTTATCCCTTGTTATTGATATGGTTATCTATTTCTTGAAGCCGCTATGAGATCGTTCATGCATGTTAATTATGATTAAGAACTTATATTTCCATAAGCCACTTTTTATCCTCTCTTTTACCTACCTTTACATTATCCTCTGTTTGAAGCCAAGTTGAGCCTTAAGCCTTTTATTTTTATCTCTACAAAATTATTCCCTAGCCAAGATAAGCTTGACCCTATCCGGGGATTAGGACTTAGTATTTGTTTGAGATAGTTTTGTTGAGTGAGAAATTTTGGTTCAAGTGTGGGGTAATATGGGTTGGGAAAAGTTAAAAAATCTTGCAGTTTGTCATGTAAAAGGAGTTTGGTTCCCTGAATGCACTTACAAAAGAGTTGAAAAAAAAAAGATATCGATATCAATCTCCCATAAAAAATGAAAAAAAATAGATGAAAATAAAAAAGGGAGAAAAAGAAAGCAAAGTGTTGAAAGTGAATAATGTGCATGAGCCAAATTTCCTTAATAATTAAAAGCAAGATAAGTTGGGATATTAAAAAGGGGTTGAAAATGAGAGAGTGTGCATAATGTTTGAGAGAGTTTGGTATATGTTCTTTTATGAGAGTTTTGGCAATATGTGAGTTTTTAGGAGTCTTTGATTCCCGGATATTATTAGCACCACATGGCCAAATATTTCCACGCCTTAATATCTTTACCAAGCCCCATTACAACCCGATCGAATGGAGTCTTCTATGAAGATTTCATTGAGCCTAAGTTCTTATGATGATTGATGTGTTTTGACTTCTCTAGGTAGAGAGATTTGTGATATAAGTCTCAATGATAAAGTTGATGTTGCATAAAGATTGAGATGAGAGTTGATATAAATAGCCTAAACACATGAGAGTTGAGTGAAACACATTAAAATCCCTTGTGAGGTTGGATTGTGATTGCCAATACTTGAGACTTAAACATATGTGATGACGTTAAAATTACTTGTCTTCTTTTCACTTTTGCTTAAAATGTTTTGACAAGGGTTATGCTTGAAGATTGTGTTATGGGTTTTGATTTTGCATGATTATTGCTTGAGGACAAGCTAGTCTAAGTATGGGGTATTTTGATATCCGATTTTTAAGTAGGTTTTTAGTGTCTAGATAAATTAGGTTTAGTTGGTTTTAGTACTAGAGTTTTATGTTTTTGAGTCTTTTTGTCTTAGTTTTCGTATTTTCTTGAGATTCGGAAGCTACGCGTATTTTGTGTCCTTTTATAGGAGTTTTGGAGCTTGAAAGAAGAGTTTGGAGCATTGTAAGAGAAGATATAGATTAAGCGCTCAAGTAAAGTTATTGAAGATCAAGTTTGAGCTTGGAAAGAGATAGAGGAATTCGTTACTAGAACATAGGAAAAAGAATCGAGTCAAACGGAGTTGTAACGAATCTTCTACGCAAGTTTTACTCAAGCACGACCCAACCATTTGTGAGGTCTCAGGCACGACCCTATGAGGATCGTGTACGACCCTATCAGGGTCGTGCTAGACCCAACCCAAAGTTGTAAGCCTCAGGACCGACCCTAGGGGGGTCGTGCATGACCCACTTTGGGTCGTGCATGACCCACTTTGGGTCGTGCATGGCGCCGACTCTTGCTTTATTCCGAGATCTTTTGTAATACTCTATCTTTTATTTTAGGAAGTAGTTTTATCTTGTTTCCTAGTGTAATTAGGGCTCCTTTTTCTCTATAAAAGGGGGATAGACCTTCCAGTGGGGGGGGGGGGAGTTCTAGCTTTGTTTTTTTACGTTTTTGGAGATTGAGAGGAAGACTTGGAGGACAAGATGGAGAAATTTGTAAGACCTCTTTGTTTTAATTTGAATTTTCGGTTTGTTTTTATGATCATGTGTTCTTCTTTCTTTTCCATGGGTGAGTAGTCTTTTTAGATTCTAGGGTTGGGTGTAAACCCAACAAAATCATGCATGTTTAAACTTGAATTCATGACTTGATTGCTTGAAGATCGTATCTATCTATCTTGTGCTTAATACCTTTGCGAAAGTTGAGGCAATATCTTGCAATTAACCTAAAAGCAAAAGTGTAAAGTTGATTGCTTGATTATATCTAATAGGATTATTTGCGAAAGTTGATATTCCCAGGTTGAAGGATAGATAGAGAGTTGTTTAATTTGCGACAGTTGATTGAATAACTTGAATAGTTTGCGACATTTGACTTTTCTATGATCTAGAAAGCATGATAGTTGTGAATTCTCATTGAAAGCATGTGTGATTGTTGTTGTGGTAGCCCTAGCCCTAGAATTGCTTTTTATATTTGATTAGGTTTAGCTAATTTGCATCGATCTCGACCCACCTAGAGTCGTGCTCGAGCCCTTGTGTGTTTGTGCCCCTTCGTGTTTATTTTGCTTTTCTTAGTTTATCAACTAATCTTTGGCCCTATTCTCATTCCCGTGGACGAACCTGACTCCCTGTACTCAGCGAGGTCTTGATATAAATTTATTTGTTCAAGAAACCCTTCAACACCTACCTCGTATCTCGGGGAAGGATCATAGAAGTCGCGCCAAATGCGCAAGTCCCCCCAGATGTCGTGGAAGCCTCACGTGCGGAAGGGTAGCGTCGCAGTACCTACCAAGGTCGTGAACGTGATCACCGGAGGATCAAGCATATGCAACCTCACATATTCAGCAACCAAGAGGAATGCGTGAGAAAGCACTCTTCACCGCCATGTGCAAATGAAGAAAGACGTCATCAATCTCGCAATACACTTTGACGAGGATGACGTCAATGGTCTTAAGGACCTCACCATGATGGTCTCCTAATCTCCCTCTCGATAGGGAATGTCTTAATGAAGCAGGTTCTCATTGATACCGGAAGCTCGACTAACCTCATGAGGTTGGGGGCTCTAAAAGAAATGGGGTTAAGCGAGAAAGACGGGGAGAAGAACCCAACAGCGCTCGTAGGATTCAGTGGAGAAGTGAAGAATACAGTAGGAGACATCACCCTTCCCACATACGCGAAGGGAGTGAACATCCAGGTTAGATACTGATGTTCGCATTTTTAGTATAGTTTTTGATAGGTTTTCTTTGCTTATTAGGTTTAGTTTTGTTTAGTTTAGGTTTAGTTTTGAGTATTTTTAGTTAGTTTTGCATATTTTTGTGAAAAGAGTGGAATCTACGCTATTTTATGAATTTTGCAGGTTTTAGCGAGGAAAGGAGTTGAATGGAGTTGATTTTGGAGCATTGCAGCGAGAGACGGAGGAGTGCAAGATTGAAGAAGTCGAAGCTCGAGAGTACAGGAAGAAGTGTTGAAGGAAACAAACCCCAGGCTCGTTAACGAGGCTTTGAAGGGTCGTTAACGAGGCCACGAAGAGAAAGATTTCGAGTAGTATTTTTATTATTCACTGATCATGAGCGGGAATTTATTTCCGTATCGGTTGAGTATCTTTTTAGAATCTTTTGGGATTGTTAGAATATGTATTTTAGGGTTTAATACCAAGACGAAAGTTGAGGTAATTTAGGTTTTTAACTTGATTGAAAGAGAAAGTTAGTAACTTGAAGGTTGATATTGTTTGAAAACGAAAGTTTCAAGCTTTAGATCCAAAACAAGCAATTGAGTGAATTAGGATGCGAAAGTAGATTAATTTACTTGTTAAGTCAACGAAAGTTGATAACTCTATCTGTTTAAAGGCATGATTTTATCTTCTTACGAATTTTTATGCTTGGCTATGTTGTGGTGTCCCTTGTCCTAGATTTTTGCTTTATTTGAATTATTTCTGGTGAATCTTCGTTGCTGAGTACTTGCCTCGGTACCGAATTTTAATTGGAATTTAATTAGGTCGTTAGTTAATATTTTTGTGTTCGGTGGCTCGGTAACGATCCTGACAACATCGTTAACGAGGCATCTCGTAAGTGTTTTGTTTGTTTTTGTTTGATTTTTGTTAGATTGATAGACAAACAACCTTGCTTCTTGTGGAAAGATCCTGACTCCACTGTACTCAGCGGGGTCTTGATTATAAATTTATTTGTTGTCAAGAAACCCTCTCAACAAATTGGCGCCGTTGCCGGGGAAGCAACGTGTTGTTAGTTTATCTTCGAGATCGGGAATAGCCCGACCCCGTTTTTGTTTTTAATCTTTGTTTTCTTTGTTTGTTTTCTCATTGTATGCCGGTAGGACGAAGAAGGCTTCAGTTTGATAACACAGGTTATTATTCAGAACCCGAACGTTCCCTGCACCGTCGACTCCGAGAAAACCGAGCCATGGCCACAACAGAAGAGATGGCTCGAGAGTTAGAGATCCTCCAGACCCAGATGGAGGCACTGAAAGCCGAGAAGGACAACGCAAACGCACACAAGGCTCGACTGCAAGAAGAGCTAGACACCTATCCAAGGAATGCCAAGCAATACATGCATCCGGAACTGAGGGTGCCAGAATCTCCTATTGTGCTTCCTGCGATAGAGAAACCTTTTGAGATCAAGTCTCAATTTATATCCTTAATCAAACGGGATCAGTTTGAAGGGAAACCTGCTGAGTGCCCTATGGAGCATATTAGAAATTTTCTTGATTTATGTGACACCATAGCTGCTGAAGGTGTCTCGTTAGAATATGTTTTGTTAAAAGCTTTTAGATGGTCACTAACTGGAAAGGCCCTGAACTGGTTAGAGAGCCTACCTTCTAAGTCTATCAGGACTTGGAAAGCTTTATATGATCAATTTCTTACAAAGTTTTCCCTCCTGCTAAGACAACAGAGTTAAGGAAACGCATCACCTCTTATCACCAGTTGCCTAATGAAACATTTGTTGAAACATGGGAAAGATTCAAAGAGATGCTTAGACAGTGCCCTACTCATGGGCAACCTTTATATGTATTACAAGAAATCTTTTTCCAAGGTATCAACGCAGAGACCAAGAACCGCATCAACACGCATACTGCGTGCGGTTTTATAGAGATGAACCCGACAGAGGCGTGGGAACTGTTGGACAAGCTGGCGAATTACGATGCTATGTACGGAACCCAGCAGGCTCCACAAACTCAAAAACGTCTCTATGTGCCCAACCGAGATGAAGTTGGCCCCGATGTTAAAAATCAATTCTTACAAGATGAGGTCAACCGTCTGAGGAAACAGGTAAGTTTTCTGAAATCCTCTCAATCATGTCAAGAATGTGGTTCTTCTGCACATAGTACTTCTGCTTGCACTAACATTGAGCAGGTTAGAACCGCTGAGACAATAGCTGAGATGAATTACATGAGAGGACCCTACAGGAACCAGCCTAATTATAATGACAGGTCAAACAACTATCAACCATGGGGCAATCAGAATACAAGTCAAAATTACGCAGGGCCCCCACAAGATAGACGACCTGCACCATATCGACCTCCAGGTCATCAGGAGACGCCATCATGGGTTCAGGATATTAAAGAGAGCATCAACGGAGTGAACAACAAGGTTGGTGACGTTCAAGCCAAGCTGAACCGACAAGATAAAAGATGGGGAGAGTTCGATATTTGGAAGAGGAGCGTTGATTCCCAACTAGGAGACCTTGCTGCACGGATTCCAAGACCACAAGGGCAACTCCCGGGCCGCCCCGAGGAGAACCCTAGAGGCCAAATAGCAGCGGTACACCTCAGAAGCGGGAAGACATTACCGGAGAGAGTTCAAGTTGAAGAGGAGGAGGAACAGGACCTCGCAAAACGGCTCGTTAACGAGCCAGCGAGAGCTAGTACTGAGACTACAAGCCAGGATGACGAGGCTCCGAGGATATCTAACGACCCTAACCCAGGTAAGTCTACTAATCCAAGCCTTCCTCTCAATCCCAGGGTAGTTAACGACCCCATCAGGGTCGGTAACGACCCGCCGAGGACATCAATCGACCCCAGTGTCGACCGGTACTCTCACCTCTCGAGCCTAACTTGGTTCCGAGAATGGTGAAATCTCTTCCATTTCCTACTAAGAAATCTATGGACTCTACTGAGAGTAAGTTCAAGCGTTTCGTTAAGATTCTTCAGGGCATTAATATTTCCATCCCATCCGCTGAGGCCCTAAGCGAAATGCCGGCTTACACAAAATTTTTGAAAGATATTCTTAGCAGGAAAAGGTCCATTACAGAGCTGCAGGATGAAGTCAGATCAATAGCTCTACCAGAAAAGCTTGGAGATCCCGGGAGGTTTGCAATCACAATCGTCATAGGCAACCACAAGTTCAAAGCTTTATGCGATCTTGGTGCCACTGTTAGTCTTGTTCCGCTCTCAATCTGGTCTAGAGCAAATATGGGACCACTGGAGCCCGTCAACATGCGGCTTTATATGGCAGACGGATCTTGCATCAAACCAACAGGGCTTCTAGAAGACTTCCCAGTTCAAGTGGGCAATTTCTTTGTTCCTAATGACTTCATCGTTATGACAATGCCCGAAGATCCAGTTGTGCCTATTATTTTGGGAAGACCATTCCTTGCTACAGCAGGAGCCATAATCGATGTTAGGAGAGGACTCCTAACTTTCGAAATTGGGGATGAGGTGACGGAATTCCAATTCAAACAATCCAGGGAGTCCGACAAAGCTGAAGTCAAGATGCTCTACACCCACAGGGAGATCATTGAATGTGGAGACCCCATAGGAAGATCAACATACAATGATGAAATTTCAGGGCGAAGATGGGCAGAAATAACCACTGCAGTTTCAGTAACGAGTCCTCCAACATCGTTACCGATTCTCCTGGCAGAAGACGCAGGCTCGTTAACGACCCACTCAGGTTCGTTAACGACCCTAGCCGAAGATGGTGAGATCTCAGCTTTCGAATGCTTTGAGGAAGTGTTGAAGACGGAACCAGAAGAGCCGATTCTAATCCCTGCGGAACCATCCCCAACACTTAAACCTTTGCCAGATTCCCTCAGGTATGAATTCCTCGGTCCTAATTCTACACTTCCTGTCATCATTAATGCTGGATTAAAAGATGAAGAAGTAGGAAAACTCCTGAATGTGCTTAGGATGCATAGAAAAGTCATAGGCTACTACCTAGATGATATAACTGGCATATCCCCTTCTCTTTGCATGCATAGGATTTACATGGAGGACAATCATAAACCCACCATAGAGCATCACCGTAGATTAAATCCTAATATGAAGGATGTAGTTAAAAAGGAAATTATTAAATTACTTGATGCTGGGATCATATTTCCTATTTCGGACAGCCAATGGGTGAGTCCGGTCCATGTAGTCCCAAAGAAAGGGGGGATGACTGTGATAGAAAATGAAAAGGGAGAGCTTATTCCGACTAGAACCACCACTAGTTGGAGGATGTGCATTGATTATAGGAAGCTTAATAGTGCTACTAGAAAAGATCATTTTCCGCTTCCTTTCATAGATCAGGTGTTAGAACGCTTAGCCCAGCATGATTATTTCTGTTATTTAGATGGCTATAGCGGCTTTTGGCAGATTCCCATTCATCCTGATGACCAAGAGAAAACAACCTTTACATGTCCCTATGGAACCTTTGCTTACAAAAGAATGCCATTTGGGCTTTGCAATGCCCCTGCTACTTTTCAAAGATGTATGATGGCTATTTTTTCAGATATGATAGAGGATATTGTAGAGGTTTTTATGGATGACTTTTCTGTTTACGGTTCTTCATTTGATTCTTCTCTTGCTAACCTTGCACGAGTGCTTAAAAGATGTGAAGAAACCAATCTTGTACTTAATTGGGAAAAGTGTCATTTTATGGTTCAAGAGGGGATAGTACTAGGACACCTTGTCTCTAAAAGAAGGATAGAAGTAGATAAGGCGAAAATTGAGCTTATTGAAAAACTACCTCCTCCCTCTTCTGTAAGAGACATTAGGAGTTTTTTAGGGCATGCTGGCTTTTACAGGCGATTTATTCAGGATTTTTCTAAGATAGCTAAACCTTTGACTAACCTACTAATGAAAGATGTAGTGTTTGAGCTGTCTCCAGAATGTCTTGAAGCATTTTACAGGTTAAGAGCTGCCCTTGTGTCCGCCCCCATCATGCAGTCCCCAGACTGGACATTACCCTTTGAGATCATGTGCGATGCCAGTGACTATGCAGTTGGCGCAGTCTTAGGGCAACGGAATGACAAAAAACTCCACGCCATTTACTACGCCAGTAAGACGCTTGATGAGGCGCAGAGTAAGTATACCACAACGGAGAAGGAATTCCTTGATGTGGTATTTGCCTTTGAAAAATTCTGGTCCTATCTTTTTGGAGCCAAAGTGATTGTTTATACTGACCATGAGGCCGTTAGATACTTAATGGCTAAAAAAGATGTCAAACCTAGATTGCTTCGTTGGATGCTCTTACTACAGGAATTTGATCATGAAATAAGAGACAAAAAGGGAGCAGAAAATCTAGTGGCGGATCACTTGTCCAGGTTGCCAGTTGAGCATATCACCGAGTCCAATAATGAGGTACCAATAAATGATTCCAGACCCGACGAACACCTCCTGCTGAACGAGGTCGAACTCTACAAGACCCTCGTTACCGACCCCTTCAGGATCGTTAACGAGGTGCCGAGGTTGGAAGACACAAATAAAAAGGGAAAATGTTCAAATTGGGTCGACAATCAAGTCAATGAGGTCGTTACTGAGCTACGGGAGGTCGGTACCGAAGTCAAAATATTAAATCCTAACTCGTTAACGACCCATCCAGGTAAGATTTCTGAACTTAAGTCTTCTCAATTAAAATTCACCCCCTCTCCTTCTTCAATTTCTTCTTCCTCAATATCAATCCATGCTATTAGAGGGCCAAAAGCTCCTTGGTTTGCGGATTTCGCTAACTATCTAGTAGGAGGCGTAATTCCCGAGGGCCTTACCCCACAAAAGAAGAAGACATTTCTCCATGATGTAAAACAATACTATTGGGACGATCCCTACTTGTTTAAACAAGGAAGCGATCACCTCTTTAGGCGTTGTATCCCAGAGGAGGAGATTGAAAACGTGATCCGTCAATGTCACACACTTCCAACTGGAGGTCATGCATAAGGATTCAAGACTACTGCGAAGATTTGTAACACCCCGTTAGCGGATACCTGGGGCATCACAAGGTTGTAGACCTCACAATGGGTCTACTAGAACAAACTGACAACAAACGACTATTTTGGGACCTTGCAACAAAAGCACTACGAGTAAATTCACGAAACCATCCAATCTAGAAGTTTAAACTCATTTCATAAAACTCATGCATGCAAAAGCCATAATTCTATCAACATGACAAGAGACGCCAAAGCTAGTCAAAAAGGCAAACACTCAACACAGACTCCCAAACAGAATCATTGTCAAAGCATGGTTTCATAGCCTAAGTAACCAAAACACTAAAATACTAAAGTCAATCCTCTACGACTCGACACGTCAAGACCGAGCTCCACCATCCGGGATGCAACCTCCTGGCACATTTTCCATGACGGAATCCTTACCTAAATACGCCACAAATTGATCACATTAGCCTACGGTCCCGATATGGGCTAAACAAGTAAATCAAATATGTAACAAAACATTTTTAGGAAAAATAAACTTGCATACATACATATATTTAAAGATGCACACACAATTACAGTCACAATAGAAATATAATAGTAGTCAAACAAGTATGGCCAAAAGTGAAATCATTCATAACAATGTCAATAGAGATGTCAACAAGTAAAAGTATATTGTCAATACATACATAACCATAACATACATTCTCTAAGGTCATCACTCAAGCATTTTAGACATTTCAAACAATATTCATCAAATACAATAGCAATCCAACGCCATCCTCCATATATGGCACCCTCCGGCCTTTCCTCTATGGCACGCGGTCAGGGCGCATAACTAAACCGTGTCCATTTTCTCCGTGCATTCTTCTTTCCCCGGCTAAACCTCTACTAGAGCGTTTGCCAAAACAAGTTAGTTTATTTTCAAAAGGGGGTTCCTTCCAGCCGCATGACCATGCCCGGGGGCCACTTCATCTCCAACTTGTCCCGTGCTCCATGATCATACCGGTGGAACTCAGTGCACGCATAACGAAAATATTTAAAAGCGATTTCCATAATTCAATTGTATATATAAACACGTAATATGGAATCATTCCAAAATAAGGGCTACACATTCAATTTACTCGTTCAACGCATAACGAGTCGTAAACTAAGTAAGTCGGCGAGCGACTTACCTCGAGGGCGAGACACAAACACGTAGCGGGAGAAAGGAAGCTCGAACAAGTCACGCACGAACGTTATCGAATCCTAAACATTCAATAACCAAAACTATAACACCCGAAGAGAAATGAAATACAAAACTTAACGCCCAAACGCTAAAAGCTCTTCCTAATCGAAGCTTGTTGACGTTATTGATTTTAGATTAATAATTTACGAATTTCGAAACAATCTATCCTTATCAAAAGTGACCTTTTAATTACTAGCACACTACAAAAGTGACCTTTTACAATAAGGATCTACTTAATCGATATAATAGTATTTAACCTCCCATTCTAAGTCAAGACATCGAATTGAAAACAACAATTAATTCAATAATATCCTTATTAGTCCAATACTTTAACAATCTCTATGCCAATATTTTATTGATAACCAATTCTATTAGTTGTTCACGTATGGACAATCAAAAGTTTCAAACCAATATAAAATGAACAATTCATTAATTTCACTGGCAACCATACAATTGATCATCCAGTTTACAATAATTCGGCCATCACATTACCAAATCCAGTAGCTACAAAAACCCAACATTAGCTAACACAATTCACCATTAAGTGACTAAGAGGTCAATGATAAATCCACAAAGTATGACCGAACATGTTCCACATCAATTGAGATAAACTTCTCCAATGCAGACTCTAAACCGATCAAAGTTCACTTGATTTACTTCCTCAAATTCAACAGTGACCCACAATAAGCACCCCTAATCTAACCCATTAATGATCGATTCTTTTCATAAACAACAATATCCGAAAGTAATTCAATTTGAATTAGAAAGAGATTGGGCAAAGCACCACCTCCTGCACTTCACTGGTTTCAAAACTGAAACGCGAGGCCTCGATTGAAGATGGTGACGGTGCAGGCGATCGTGAGCGACAGTGGCGAACGGGGACGACGTCCTTGATTGGAACGGCACGCGACCAACGATGACGACTTGGTGCAGAGATTTGCGAAGTCGCGCTTGAACGGCGGTGGGTGTCTGAGATCCGCTGGCAGGGGCGCTTCGATAAGATCACGAGCTCGGAGGAGGAGTCAACCTCTTGGGCTCGCACCAGTGGAAGGGAAAAGCTCACGGAGGCCTTGGCTTCACCGAGTTCGGCGACGTCTTCATCGTTTGGGGCGTTCGACACGAGGCGAGGAACGAGACGAGAACGGAGATCGGAAAAAGGAGATGATAAAAGAGGGTTGAAAGCGAGGGCGAGAGAGAGGAAATCGAGGAGAGGGGGTTGGGAACCAGAGAGTTGGCGGCCACAGGTTGAAGGAGGTGAACGATAATTCCTCTTCTCCTAATTTTAGGTATAGAGAGGAGAGAAGGAACAAATTGATGGGCCGACCCAAAGAAAACGGGGAACTAGATTTCAGCCCAAGAAGTCCAACCCAAAATAAAACATAAAAGGGAAAGTGGAAGAAGCAATATCGGCCCAAATTCAGAAGCCGAGAATTGATTATAACTTCTATATCGCTCAAAATAATAAGCATTACCAGAATACGAACTCGGGTATTACAAGATTCTTCAAAGTGGTCTCTATTGGCCCACCATGTTTAAAGATGTGCAAGCTTATGTGACAGCATGTGATGGATGTCAACGCTCAGGCAACATAACTTGGAGACATGAAAACATGAAAATCCACTAACTGGGATATTAGAAGTTGAGCTATTTGATGTATGGGGCATTGATTTCATAGGACCGTTTCCCGCCTCACGACCCTACAAGTACATCTTAGTTGCGGTTGATTATGTTTCCAAGTGGGTGGAGGCTGTTGCTACAAGGACTAACGACGCCAAGACTGTTGCTAAATTCATCAAGACCAATATTTTCCCCAGATTCAGCGTTCCAAGAGTCCTTATCAGTGATGGTGGTTCCCATTTCATTGAGCGAAGTTTTGAAGCCCTTTTGGCTAAGTATGGGGTATCTCATCGGGTGGCAACACCCTATCATCCCCAAACAAGTGGCCAAGTTGAAGTTTCAAACAGGCAAATAAAGAGCATATTGGAGAAGACAGTTTCCCGTTCTAGGAAGGATTGGTCCTCCAAGTTGGATGACGCTCTGGGGGCATATAGGACAGCATACAAGACGCCTCTACGCACCCCCCCTATAATCTAGTGTATGGCAAGGCATGTCATTTACCGGTCGAAATGGAGCATAAGGCATTATGGGCTCTCAAGGAGCTCAACATGAACCTCGACGCGGCTGGAGCAAAAAGATTCATGGACTTGCAGGCATTAGAAGAATTGAGGCTGAAGGCGTACGAAAATGCTGAAATCTACAAGGAGCGCACCAAAAGGTGGCATGATCGGAAATTGGTGCCCAAAACTTACCACATCGGCGATAAGGTACTTCTCTTCAACTCTAGACTCCGATTATTCCCAGGAAATCTAAGGACACGATGGAGTGGGCCATTTGTGGTTCATCACATTTATCCTCACGGAGCAGTAGAGTTGACTGATAACCGAGGCGTCATTTTCAAAGTTAATGGACACCGGTTGAAGAAATTCCATGAGCAGCCTGATCCAGATGAAGAGATAAGAGTCACCATGGCTCTCACATCAGCAGACTAGCAAGGGAGCTCGTCGGGCTAACGACGTTAAACATAGCGCTTACGGGAGGCAACCCGCTTTTTAGAATAGGTTTAGCTTAGTTTATTTTTCTTTTCTTTTTCTTTTTAGATTATTTCTTAGCTTTCTTTTATTTTTCTTTTTAGTTTTAACTAGGATAGAAATTAGATTTTTAGAGCTAACAAAATTTCAGGAGAAAGGGGTCGAAAAATCACTCAAGAAGGCCACGACGACTCGTTAACGACCTACCCAAGGTCGTTAACGACCCGGTTCGGAAGACCCGATTCGTCACAATACGGGGCATGTACGTAATTTTAACCTAGTCTATCTTTTTAACCCTAGCCGCCGCCCCCCTTCTACTCTTACCCCTCCTATATAAACCCTTCTACCCCTCCCAAAATTCTACCACAATCCCTTCAAAATTCACTCTCAAACCCAAAACACTCTCAATCCCTCTCCCTTCTCTCCCACCGAGTCGGAATCCCTCACGCTAACGACCACCGGAGACGCCGTCGTTACCGGAACTCGGAAGCCACCCACCGACGAGGCCGTGTTCGTTAACTACCCCAATTCCGACCCTTGTTCTTCAATTTTTCGGTTCTCCGGATCCATGGCTAGTTCAAGCAGACCTGCTACCCGAGCCCAAAAGAAGAGAAGGAACCACATGTCTCCATCTCCACCCCGAGTGGATGATGTGATTTTGAGCAGTCAGATCCAAGTACGGCGCTACCGGGATTTTTTTGGAGAAGGACCATTACACCCGATGGTTCTCGAAGTCTAGCGTCGTCTCTACGGGCATCTACACGGATGTCAAGGACGCCTTCATCATCCTTGGGGCCACCCACCTATTGAAGCAAGAGAGCTTGCCACATTATCCGGCCCTCACATCCGAGTTCTTGGCCACTTTGGAGACCAATTTCTCGTCGAAGATCTCGGCGGGACGTATTCGGTTTCGGCTCGGTAACAAGGACCGTGACTTCACCATGGCGGAGTTCAATGCAATCTTGGAGCTCCCAAACCCGTCAAGAGATTATAGTTTGAAGGACTACCGAGTGACCCGCACTTGGAGCTACATCACCGGAGAGGTTCAATCCTCTACCGCGGCGCTATCCGGGGCAAACATAGTCAACCCCATCTTCCGGATTATCTTGAGAGTCCTCGCCGCAACATTTTGGCCGAAGAAAGAGTTGAACCGGCCTACAAGACCGGAGGTCGCTTGCTTCCGCACCATCCTCTTTGAGGAGCCCGGCCCCTTGAATTTGGGGTACGAATGGCTCTATTATGTCGAGAAGTCCACCAAGTCCAAGGAGGTGTGGTGTGGCAATTTGGTTAGCCTCTTGGCTAAGAATCTCGGAGTTGATCTCACCCGCTACACACCGGCTCACGCCCAACTCCTCAACAAAAACTATTGGTATAGTGCCGGGATTTTCGTGCAAGCCGAGGGAGGCTACAAGGTGAAGGTGCAAGATCGACTAGTCATACCTTCCCTCGACATGTACGAGCTACTCTATGTACCGAATTGATACGAGGTGTGGACGGGACATCCCTATCCATTGGAGCCAAAACTGGAGGACGAGCTCTCGCTTAGGCCTTGTGAAACCCGGTTTGAGCGGGACGACGTGGATGAATATGAAGAAGAAGATGAGCAAGAGGATACTGAGGTAGTAGGCAATGACACTGAGGAAGCCGACACCGAGGGCGGCACTGAGGAGCTTAACTTTGAAGACGAAGACATGGACACGGAGGTGCTAGGAGGCAACATCTTCGTTGACGAGCCCACCAGGGTCGTTAACGACCACTTCCAGCCACCAACCAACACTATTAACGAGGCACCCAGCTTCGTTAACGAGGTGCCGAGAGCTCCTGTCGACCCACCACCAGCTCCTGTCGACCCTCATGCTTATGGACTCATGCCTTACAACCCGGTGATGTATCAAGATCATTTCCAGCCTCACTACCCACCACCTCCTCAGCCCGAGTACGCAGGATCGAGTATACCACCACCATGGGCCGAGGATCTTTCTGCACGGATGCAGCAGCTTCACCTCCAAACGGATCACATTCATAGGAGGATGGATAGATGGGAAACCGTCTATTCCGCTCGCATGTCGATGGAGGATGAGAGGCAGCGTCAGAGAGAGGCGGATGATGCTGAGCGTTGGAGGACGATATACGACTTCATGGGGAACTTTGAGCACTATTTCCCTCCACCGAACCGTTGATTCAAGCTCAAGATGAAGTTTCCTTTCCTTGTTTCCACTTTTGTAAGTTTTATGTCTTTCTTTTTCTTTTTAATTTTTTGTTTTCTTTTCTATTTCTTTTCCCTCTTCTTCTTATTTTCCTTACAGTGGGGACACTGTAATTTTAAGTATGGGGTGGGGAGAAAGTAGAGAAATTATGTCCTAGGTGTTTTTGTGTTCTATGTAGTTGTTATTTCTTTTAAACCGAAAAAATCCAAAAATCCAAAAAAAAAAATTGAAAAAAATTGAAAAATCCAAAAAGAGTTTTAGAATTGATAGATATCCCTTCTTAAGTTCTATGATAGCAATCACTAACTTAATCATATAATTCCTTGCAAACATGTCTTTAAAAGTATAGCCAGATTCTCAAACTTGAAATTATTATTTTAGAAGAGAATAGCACTTGATAAAATTGAGCACATATACTTTATAGCATAGATGATGCAATCCAACAAAATCTACCTTGTGAGTTATTTTTGGCCTTATAGGGAGAACATTTATGAATCCCTCTTCTTTTCTTGTGTGATTTACTCTCTTTATGCATATTATCTCTTGGAATTGTGATGGTTATCTATTTCTTGAGACTCTTATAGGATTTTTAGTTCATTACTTGTGAAGATCATATGATGGAGAACTTATTTTTATAAGCCCTATTATTCCCTATCTACCTTTACATTATTCCTTCTTTTGATAACCAATTCTGGCCTGAAACCTTTTATTTTTAGCTCCACAAAAATTATTCCCTAGCCGAGATAAGCTTGACCCTATCCGGGAATTAGGACTTAGATTGGAGAGGTAAAGTTTTGTGTTTTGTTAAAAAGAAAAGAGTTTATATTTGCTTGAATTGAAGGGTATTTGGGAAGGGTAGATTGGAAGTCTCTTGTTATTACATGTAAGAAAGGTCTCTTGATAGGAAAAAATGCACACAATAAAGTTTTTGATGGATGTAGTGTAGTAAAAGAAAGAGGAATGTATACGGTGGATCGTTAACGACCCTGATGTAGGCTCGTTAACGAGGCAAAAAAAAAAGGAAATCAAAAAGAGGTGAAGAGTTAAGGTGTATTTGTGTTTATATCAAGAGATTCTTTTATTTTTGTTATGAGACTTTCTAGGATGATAAAGGGTGAGTGAAAATGAGTGTGTATAAAAAAAAGAGTGAGTTTGGTATGTTCTATGAAAGTTTTGGTGAGATGTGAGTTTTTAGGAGTCTTTGATTCCCGGATATTATTAGCACCACATAACCAAATATTTTCCGCGCCTTATTGTTATTACCAAGCCCCATTACAACCCGACCAAATGGAAACTTCTATGAAGTTTTTCATTGAGCCTAAGTTCTCTTGATGATTCCTTGCTTGTTTTGACAAATCTTGGGTGGAGAGTATTGGTGATATAAGTTCCAATTTCTATGAGTTTTTGTATATAAGATGAGTTGAGAGATTGAATTTATAAGCCCAAACACATGAGAGTTGAGTGAAACACATTATATCCCTTGAGAGGTTGGATTGTATTATTTTATGTCTATTTAAGTGCATATATGTGTGAGGATGTTAATAGTCTTTTGCTATAATTTTCTTATATGTAGATGTTGCTTTTTAGAAGATGGCTATGTCTTGATGAGCATAATTTGTTTTGGTTTTGGTTAGTGTCTTGTTTATTGCTTGAGGACAAGCAAGTCTAAGTATGGGGTATTTTGATGTTCGCATTTTTAGTATAGTTTTTGATAGGTTTTCTTTGCTTATTAGGTTTAGTTTTGTTTAGTTTAGGTTTAGTTTTGAGTATTTTTAGTTAGTTTTGCATATTTCTGTGAAAAGAGTGGAATCTACGCTATTTTATGAATTTTGCAGGTTTTAGCGAGGAAAGGAGCTGAATGGAGTTGATTTTGGAGCATTGCAGCGAAAGACGGAGGAGTGCAAGATTGAAGAAGTCGAAGCTCGAGAGTACAAGAAGAAGTGTTGAAGGAAACAAACCCCAGGCTCGTTAACGAGGCTGTGAAGGGTCGTTAACGAGGCCACGAAGAGAAAGATTTCGAGTATTATTTTTATTATTCACCGATCCTGAGCGGGAATTTATTTCCGTATCGGGTGAGTATCTTTTTAGAATCTTTTGGGGTTGTTAGAATATGTATTTTAGGGTTTAATATCTTTTTAGATTTTCTTTCTATCTTTAGAGATTGTTTTTATCTTTTTAGGAAAGTTTATATCTTTTAGCCTTTTTAGTTTTTTAGCTTTTTAGTATAAATACCCTTCTATCTAGCATAGAAAGGGGGGGCTTGATTTGGAGAAGTTTTTAGAGAGCTTATTTTTAGGAAGAGATTTGAGGAGACCGAAGGAGAGAGAGAGATTGGATCGGAAGAGGATCACGAGGCTCGGTAGACGACGGTTGTCGGGTGTTCGTTGGTCGTGATTGTGGTTCGGTGTTTTTTTTTTTTTTGGTTTCTTCTGAATCTTTGTAAGACAATATATTTTTCTTATTAATTTGAGTTTGAGTTTTGTTTTCAATGTTTCTTTTTATTGAAGTTTGTCGTTTCTTAGTCATGATTAGTGAGTAGTTTATTTTTCTAGGGTCGGGGTTAAGCCCGGCATAGTTGAGCATGTTTGATGAGTAAGATTGAGTGTTGAATGCCTTTTATCTTTTATTGAGATTGTTTGTTGTGCTTAATACCAAGACGAAAGTTGAGGTAATTTAGGTTTTTAACTTGATTGAAAGAGAAAGTTAGTAACTTGAAGGTTGATATTGTTTGAAAACGAAAGTTTCAAGCTTTAGATCCAAAACAAGCAATTGAGTGAATTAGGATGCGAAAGTAGATTAATTTACTTGTTAAGTCAACGAAAGTTGATAACTCTATCTGTTTAAAGGCATGATCTTATCTTCTTACGAATTTTTATGCTTGGCTATGTTGTGGTGTCCCTTGTCCTAGATTTTTGCTTTATTTGAATTATTTCTGGTGAATCTTCGTTGCTGAGTACTTGCCTCGGTACCGAATTTTAATTGGAATTTAATTAGGTCGTTAGTTAATATTTTTGTGTTCGGTGGCTCGGTAACGATCCTGACAACATCGTTAACGAGGCATCTCGTAAGTGTTTTGTTGTTTTTGTTTGATTTTTGTTAGATTGATAGACAAACAACCTTGCTTCCTGTGGAACGATCCTGACTCCACTGTACTCAGCGGGGTCTTGATTATAAATTTATTTGTTGTCAAGAAACCCTCTCAACAGATACTCTGTTATGGACTGCCCTTCTTGTTATAATGTAATAATGGGGAGGCCATGGCCCCACGCATGAGAGCCATCCCCTCCACTTACCACCAGACAATGAAATTCCCTACACCGTGGGGGGTTCAAGTGATTCGAGGAGATCAAAGAACGTCTAGAGAGTGTTACAAGTCGACGCTAAAGCTGATGGCCAATCGAAAGTCCAGCTAGCAATTCAAGGAAACCACTGACTCTACCGTTCCAAAAGAAAAAAGAAAAGAAAAATGAACAGGTAGAGGAAGTGGCCCTAGACCAATCCGAACTCAATCGGTCCGTAAAGATTGGAAAGGATTTGGAGTTATCTATGAAAAATGAGCTGGTGGATTTCTTGAGTAACAACACAAAGTGTTTTGCTTAGTCCCACGAAGATATGGTGGGAATCGATCCGGAGATTATCACCCAAAAGCTAAACGTGGACCCCAATCACCCACCAGTAAAGCAGAAACGAAGGAAATTCGCCGCCGAGAGAAATAAGATAGTGGATGAAGAAGTAAGAAAGTTGATGGAGACTGGAAAGATCAAGGAGGTCAAGTACCCAAAATGGCTAGCAAACGTAGTTGTCGTGCCCAAGAAAAACGGGAAGTGGATGATTTGTGTAGATTTCACGGATTTGAACAAGGCTTTCCCCATGGATTCATTTCCGTTACCCCACATAGATGCCCTTGTAGATGCCACGGCGGGCCATGAATTGTTGACCTTCATGGACGCCTTCATTGGTTACAACCAGATCGGGATGGAAGAAAGTGACCAAGAGAAGACATCCTTCATAACTAGTAAAGGAACATACTGTTACAAGGTAATGCCTTTTGGGTTGCGAAACGCCAGAGCCATGTATCAAAGGCTAGTGAATAACATGTTCCAAGGCCAAATTGGAGAGACTATGGAGGTATATATAGATGACATGCTCGTCAAATCAAAGAAATTTGCAGATCATAGACGTCATCTAGAGAAAGCTTTCGAGATCTTGAAGCAATATAACATGAAGCTGAATCCGCAGAAATGTACCTTCGGCGTGAAATTTGGGAAATTCCTAGGGTATCTGGTCACCCAGAGAGGGATAGAAGCAAGCTCCGAACAGGTTTGCGCCATAGTAACGCTGAAGTCTCCCAGGTGTGTGAAAGATGTTCAAAAGCTTACTGGGCAGATCGCCGCCTTGAATAGATTCATATCCAAGTCGGCGGATCACTGCCGTCTATTTTACGAAGTACTTAGAAAGAACAAGTGCTTCCAATGGACCGCCAGACATGAGGAGGCTTTCCAAGAGTTGAAGAGATGCTTCTCTGATCCTCTAATCTTAGCAAAACCAGAGGAAGGAGAAGCATTACCCTTGTACATGGCCATTACCAAGCAAGCCATCAGCGGAGTGCTAGTCCGCGAACAGGATGGGCAGCAACAACTTGTATACTATGTAAGTAGGACTCTCCTGCCGGCCGAAACCCGTTACTCTCTCGCTCGTCTAGCTTCGGCCATCGACCCTAATGATTATGTTGTAATCCCGATGATCCATATAATGATTCCCTCCATTAGAAGAACCCATGTTGATGATATCGAGAAGTTTGGTAGTATGACCGAAGACGTCTTCTATCTCAGGACCACATCCTGCATCGACGTCTTCATGAGTAGCGACGACATTGACGTTAGGAGTTTTCGGAATGATCCCGACCCGGATCTGCCTCTGAGTAGCCCGAGTCATGAAGAGAATCCCCTCGACCCCTCAGAAATCAGTGAAGCACCTTGGACTCATGACTCGGCTAAAGTCGTTGTTGCCAAGATCAAAAATAAATTACCCTAAACTACAAACTAGTATAGTAAGCAAGCAAGGGATCGAACCCAAGAGAATCGGGATTCTTAACAATCAGCAGGTAACAAGACAGGGGTTTTTGGAAGTTTAAGCAAACAAACAAACAAGCAAATAATATTTGGGATTAAATCAATGGAAGAAAAGCAGAGTTTATTCAAACAATTCCACCTTTTTAATCATTCGATCATCAATTCATCCACTTTTCTATTAATTCCCAGGTTAATTCCAATCCTTATAAAAGATTTCCGCTTGTCCACGATCCAAGCGAAAGGATGATATGAACAAGAACGCTTAATTCAAATCATGCAAAATATTAAGGATAGAAGGATATTAATTCATGCAATCAAACAACGAGTGTCATGCACAAAATAACAATCAAACACTCTTTCTCAATTCTAGTCCACGATCCTAGAAAAGAGTTGTTTCAAGGATAAATAAGATTGCACAGACAACAATCAAACCTAATCCAAACAATAGATCTAAGTCAATCAAACAAGTTGATCAGGCTTATCAAATCAAACATAGATCATATAAATAAAAACAAGACTTTTGATATTAACCAAGGGATAGAAAAGTTACCAGAATCTCACGAATTACATAAAAAGGCTTCCTTGATCAAACAAACTCCAAGAGAAATTAGTTCTCCATAATAAAACTAAAAACTAGAATAATCTCTGAAAGTGTGCTAGAATGTGTAACCAAAAATAAGAAACTCAACTTAAATAGTCGGAAACCTAAAAGATATAAATAATATAAAAATATAGAATAGCCGAGACGAAGTCAGCATTGAAAAACCACATTCCGCGAGCGCGGATTGAAACCGCGAGCGCGGATCAAGTAGACCTCCTCGACCGCGGATCCTCGTCCAACCACGAGCGCAGTTTCCACCCGCGGGCGCGGTTCCTACTTCTGACAACACTCTGGCATCAATTTCGGAGGTACTTTTGACCCACTTAGAGTTGGAATTTAAACTCGCCGTAAAAACATGAATTGTAACTCTTCAAATTAGCTTTCCAATTATACCAAATTCAGCTTCATCCGATCACCGTAGCTCCTGAACGATGTGTCACAAGAAAGTGGCGTCAAAACAACTCCAAATCAACACTTGTGTTCAAAACTCTTACAATTCTTCAAATCGTGTCTTCGGTCTTCATATTATAATTATGCTCAAAACTAACCTAAACACACTCAAATCATACCTAAAATACAAGAGTTAACCTATACTAAATAGAGCATATCAAATTCCCCCATACTTATACTAAACCTTGCTCGTCCTCGAGTAAGCTCAAAATAAATCTAACAATCAATCCTATCAAGGTTTACATTGTAGTACAAGGGAAGAAAAAAATCACTCACCTTACCAACCCGAACCCAAAATAGAGAAATAATGAGCAAAGACATGAAAGCTCAAGCACACACCTCACATAGATAAAAGATATAACACTCAAGCTCTAAAAAGTGTAGAGCAACCTAGGATCTACCCAACATCTAAAATGTAATCCCCAGACCCCAAAGTAGAATATGAATCCTAAACACTCTGATTTACCACTCATTCTACTTAGGCGCCCTTTCGGGTTTTCACCTAAATACTCTTTTCATTTTTCTTAGGTGTGCTCACATATACTCACATCTCTTATAAACCTCATATTACCCCAGCATAATGATTCGACGGCCACGTATTCACGGCGTTTGTGGCGCGGCTCGCTCGCCGGCTTCCTGGCGCGACAAGCCCCGAGGCGATGGCGATTGAGTGTCCCGGTGGCTGACTCGGTATGTGATCGACGCAAAAGACGACCGCGGCGAAAAACAATTGGGACCTCTACGGTTTGGTTTTAAAGAATCGGTTTGGCTTTAAGAAATCGGGGAAAAGGGATGAAGTTCACGATCATGAAACCGAATTTAAGGAGGAATTGGGTTTAAATATGGAAGATTGGGTAAAGATAGGATATTTCTTTAAGTTAGGTAGGATTTTTATTTGTATGGATAAATATACCTAGGTAACATAGGTATTTAAATAAATTTTTAACTAATTAGGATTAGTTACTTAAAGATATGCTTACTTGTAGGTGTGACTAGTGGATCATTATTATTTATATAAAGGATTGCAACGAGTTAAACCCATATCGGAGGTTACTTGCGGGTTCAGAAGCTCAATTGCCTGTAAGTGAAGGAACCCGTTTTCCGACTTACGAGACCTAAAACGAATACGGATAGATACAAGATATAACATTCAAGCTCTAAAAGTGTAGAGCAACATAGGATCTACCCAACATCTAAAATGTAATCCCCAGACCCCAAAGTAGAATATGAATCCTAAACACTCTGATTTTACCACTCATTCTACTTAGGCGCCCTTTCGGGTTTTCACCTAATCACTCTTTTCATTTTTCTTAGGTGTTCTCACAAATACTCACATCTCTTATAAACCTCATATTACCCCAGCCTAATGTTGGTTCGACTTACTTGCTTATTACCTGATCCGCCCTTTCGGGTTTTCAACTCATCCCAGGATTTTATATGCCTTTTTTATATTTTTATGGCTTTTTTCATTTTTTTTAATTATTTTTTCAAAATTTTCTCTATACAAAACATGGAACAACAATTCCATAAAAATAACACAAAATAAACTGAAAAGCAACTAACTAAGATAAGCATACTGAGTACTTCCTCCCCCATACTTAAATCCTTCATTGTCCTCAATGAAGTAAAAAGAAAGAAATTAAGCATAGAAAAGGAAAATCAGAAGACTCACATACAAAAGAAGAGAACAATAAACTCTAGGAATTATAAGCACCAATCTGTAACACCCCGACTCCTCTGTTTCACGGTTGTAATCCGACGCCGGTTGCCCACGACGGCAAGCCCATCGCTGCTCCGACTTCCCCTCACCCTCTCACTCGTGCTCGCCACCCAACCCGCCTTCTTCAACTGGAACGCCAGTCCGACTCAAGAAAAATTCAACAAAAAAACAGAGGCAAGGAAAAACTCACCCGGTCAACACGATCGATAAAGACGGCGGCGACGAGTTCCGACGACGTCGCGATCCGAACAATCGGCGAACCACGAGAATTCTGGCGAAACTCCGACAACGAAGATTCGACGGCCACGTATTCACGGCGTTTGTGGCGCGGCTCGCTCGCTGGCTTCCTGGCGCGACAAGCCCCGAGGCGATGGCGATTGAGTGTCCCGGTGGCTGACTCGATATGTGATCGACGCAAAAGACGACCGCGGCGAAAAACAATTGGGACCTCTACGGTTTGGTTTTAAAGAATCGGTTTGGCTTTAAGAAATCGGGGAAAAGGGATGAAGTTCACGATCATGAAACCGAATTTAAGGAGGAATTGGGTTTAAATATGGAAGATTGGGTAAAGATAGGATTTTTCTTTAAGTTAGATAGGATTTATTGGTATGGATAAATATACCTAGGTAACGTAGGTATTTAAATAAATTTTTAACTAATTAGGATTAGTTACTTAAAGATATGCTTACTTGTAGGTGTGACTAGTGGATCGTTATTATTTATATAAAGGATTGCAACGAGTTAAACCCATATTGGAGGTTACTTGCGGGTTCAGAAGCTCAATTGCCTGTAAGTGAAGGAACCCGTTTTCCGACTTACGAGACCTAAAACGAATACGGATATTACATACTACCCCCCTTAAGAAAGTTTCGTCCCGAAACTTTATAGAAAGGAAACTATATATATCGAGGTTAAAAGATATTCGAGGTTTTATACGAAAGAAACGATATTCGAGGTTCTCACAAACCTCTCCCCCTAAAGTAAAAGGGTTCGTCCTCGAACGGAATTCAATAGTCTAATAAAACACTACATATCTAGAATATGCAATAAAGAAGCTAAGCAGTCATCAATCAATCCAAAAGAAAACAGTCCCGTTTTCATGAACAACTTCCACACAAAACAATTATCCGAGCAACAATCAATAAAATAAACAGTCATAAACAAAGCAACAAAATCCCGATTCAAACAACCGAACAAACCTAATGAACAACTAAAGATCCCCATGTCCTGAAAAACTAAACTACTAGCAGCTAAACCATACTATCAACCGACAATTAGAAATCTCAAGCTAGGTCGTCGGGTGGAGTGAAGACATTTGATCCTTCCATTCCCTTCATCTCAAACACTCGAGTAGGAACTACGCCAGTGTTACTAGCTCCTGCACTCCGACCAACACTCTGATCTGGTGTCTGCTGTGCTGGTGGCCGATGATGGGCTCCCCGATTTCCCGTCCCCGGTACCGATCCCTACGAAGGCACGCCAACCGTACAGAACCTTTGAAGATGTCCGGGCTTCCCACATGTAAAACAATCCTTCATTGGACTAGGACACTGATTTCTCAAGTGCTCAACGCTTCCACAGTTGTAGCACTGTCTTTGATTCCCGACAGCCCGACTTTGCTGTGATCGTTCTTGGCGTCTCGCTGGCTGGAACTCTAGTCTACTCTGCGGGTACTGTCCAAACTGATCGTCACCCTTAGAAGTCGCTGCAGTAGCCATTTTCCGTCTCTTACCCCCTCCTACCTGAGCATCCACCTGTTCCGGCCTCAGAGTGGCTATAGCATACGCGAAAGCAGACTGTTGAACCTCGGTCAATGTCGTGAGTCTAAGTCCAGACACATAAGCACGTAAGTGCGGCTGCAACCTTTTTAGAAAGGTCGCAATCTTCAACTCCTCAGTAGGGGCAGCATTTGGCACCGCTGCCAACTCCTGCTGAAACTTCAGAATAGTCTCAGGTACTGTGATATTTTCGGGTCCAGCATCCCGAAAAGCAGCCTCCCGAGCCGCTCTCACCACCGGAGGACAATACTGATCTCGAATATGTCTCTCAAACTCCTCGAAAGTAACCTCAGTCCGGTGGTCCCTACACAGCTCCCACCAGTCAAAAGCGCTCTCCTGTAGCAAACTCTGTACAAAGGACATCTTTCGCTCCTCCGGTGCCTTAATAGAATCCAACGCAGATTTCACCCTCCTCAGCCACTGCTCTACGTCAGAACCCTGGGCTCCAGCAAAGTTCGGCGCTCCAGTCTTCCTAAACTCCGCGAGCCACTTATCAAGCTGAGGCTCACGATACTGTCTCCTCGGTTCGACCACATGATCAGCTATCACTGGTCCTCCCGAAGCTGGCGCTGCTCCTAGCTGGGCAGCCAAAATAGAATCTGATCTTGGTGCCCTCCTCTCAGCTCCTTGTTGCCCCGCAACTGCGTTCAGATTCGGTGCAGCTCCCGCACCCATCAAAGTCTGCAATAACAGCTGGATCGCAACAGTCACCTCTGGGGCCAATCCTACTGGTGGTACTCCTCCTCCCACTTGAGCCCCGTTTGCTGGGAGACCTCCTCCAACGACAAAGGCACTATCCTCACGATAAACAGCAGCAGCCACATCCTGACTCTCAGCAACCTCCTCCTGGTGGGTATCATGTTGTACCTCTGGCTCAGCAGCTACAGGGGCCTCTCCTCTACCCCTGCCACGACCTCCTCCTCGGCCTCTACCGCGGCCTCTTCCGCGGCCTCTTCCGTTAGCTTCAGCAGCTCTAGCTTTGGTTGGTGGGGCCATCTATAATAGAAAGTCCCACAGTCAAAACTTAAATATTCTATTTATCAACCTGATTCTTACTATTCTACGTGAGGTCCTTCGGCTGATGGGGCGGAGTCGCGACGTGTCACCTACCCCCCTTCTGTGCAACATGTCTACCCCAGTAAAAACATTTGAAAACACCGGCCGATTTTGGTTTTGGGTACTCTTTGTTGGTCAGTTCCATGTGCTCTGTTGTCAACCTCGCTCTGATACCAATTTGTAACACCCCGACTCCTCTGTTTCACGGTTGTAATCCGACGTCGGCGGCCCACGACGGCAAGCCCATCGTTGCTCCGAATTCCCCTCACCCTCTCACTCGAGCTCGCCACCCAACCCGCCTTCTTCAACTGGAACGCCAGTCCGACTCAAGAACAATTCAACGAAAAAAAACAGAGGCAAGGAAAAACTCACCCAGGCGACATGATCGATAAAGACGGCGGCGATGAGTTCCGACGACGTCGCGATCCGAGCAATCGGCGAACCACGAGAATTCCGGCGAAACTCCGACAACGAAGATTCGACGACCACGTATTCACGGCGTTTGTGGCGCGGCTCGCTCGCTGGCTTCCTGGCGCGACAAGCCCCGAGGCGATGGCGATTGAGTGTCTCGGTGGCTGACTCGGTATGTGATCGACGCAAAAGACGACCGCGGCGAAAAACAATTGGGACCTCTACGGTTTGGTTTTAAAGAATCGGTTTGGCTTTAAGAAATCGGGGAAAAGGGATGAAGTTCACGATCATGAAACCGAATTTAAGGAGGAATTGGGTTTAAATATGGAAGATTGGGTAAAGATAGGATATTTCTTTAAGTTAGGTAGGATTTATTGGTATGGATAAATATACCTAGGTAACATAGGTATTTAAATAAATTTTTAACTAATTAGGATTAGTTACTTAAAGATATGCTTACTTGTAGGTGTGACTAGTGGATCGTTATTATTTATATAAAGGATTGCAACGAGTTAAACCCATATCGGAGGTTACTTGAAAGTTCATAAGCTCAATTGCCTGTAAGTGAAGGAACCCGTTTTCCGACTTACGAGACCTAAAACGAATACGGATAGATACAAGATATAACACTCAAGCTCTAAAAGTGTAGAGCAACATAGGATCTACCCAACATCTAAAATGTAATCCCCAGACCCCAAAGTAGAATATGAATCCTAAACACTCTGATTTTACCACTCATTCTACTTAGGCGCCCTTTCGGGTTTTCACCTAATCACTCTTTTCATTTTTCTTAGGTGTTCTCACAAATACTCACATCTCTTATAAACCTCATATTACCCCAGCCTAATGTTGGTTCGGCTTACCTGCTTATTACTTGAGCCGCCCTTTCGGGTTTTCAACTCATCCCAGGATTTTATATGCCTTTTTTATATTTTTATGGCTTTTTTCATTTTTTTTTAATTATTTTTTCAAGCGGACTCACCAAAATGGGATGGAACCTGATAATAGTAACTAACAATTCCAAGGAACTAGACATGGAAAGATATAGAAAAAATGGATTGGTGGATGATGGTAGAATATGGAAGAACACTCCCTTTTTTTCTCTCTTCTTTTTTTTATTTATCTCGGGTGTTTCACCCGAAAACCTTTTATTTATTTTTATTTATTTATTTTATTTTTCTGGAAAAACGGAAATTAAATTCGTCAAGGCTGATCCGCGAGCGCGGATCATGGCCGCGGGCGCGGTTTGAGCCGCGGGCTCGAATCCTCGCCTCGGCTGGTGCTCTCTTCAAGATGTAACAAGTGTACCTGCAAGTTATCCGACAAAACAAAAACGAATACTAAAACTAAAACTAAACTAAAAAGATAAAAAGAAAAGAAAAGAAAAACTTACCTCGGGTTGCCTCCCAAGCAGAGCCTTTGTTTAACGTCGTTGGCTCGATGTCAACCTATTATCTCAAGACTCGGACATCGTCAAAGCCCGAAGCAATCTGTCAAAATCCTGGGAACAACTCTCATACAGGCAAATATAACACAATAATACTTTGAAACTAAATAATATAGCATTCAGACACCGTTTCAGTATATCAAACCCACTAGAGAAATTAGGATTAGTCGGTTTAGGATAGAACCAGTTGAAAGGACGAGGTAGTTTTTTAAAATATAAATCAAGAGTAATGATTTTCATGTTAGCACTACCACCCTTAAATTTTGAGAAATCACTAGGTAAACTATCATGCTCAGGACCTTTTGCAGAAATATCAAGCAAACAGATATCAATAGAAATTAAGGAAGAAGAGGAAAGGATACAGGGATCATGATTGATCATAACAAAGGGCTCCACAACAGGAGACATAAACATCTCCTCAGGTGGAATGGAAATCTCCATATGATCTGACTCCTTGTTCGAGTCATCAGGCTCGTCGTCATCACTCCAGGAGTCGTCAAATTGAAGGAAATATTCCTCCTCCGTCATCACAAGACTATGATCATCCATCTCTTCATCCAATGAAGGGTCTCCGAGTGCCTCTCGAGAGGATGGAACTGGCTCTTCAGGGGGATCTGTTGGTTGATCTTCGAGAATTTCCGTCTTTATGGCCAACACCTCCTCTAGTTTTCTTTGTTCAGAAATTTGGTTCTCCAATTTTTGTATCTCGATCTCTTTGGCTCGGATATAACAAAAGAAATCCCATCGATCAATGGGTTTCCAAAGGGCGTATTTTGCATCGCTCTCGCGGTACATCCTTAGTTGGGACTCAAGAGTCATCCCCATAAAGATGTGATTGCAAGCATCATCAAGCCCTATGTGTAAGCCTCAAACAGAGAGATCATGCAAGATTTCCTGGCACCTAGTGAAGTACTCATGAAAGGGTTCATCCTGCAACTGAAAAAGACTAAACGCAGACATTAGTATATACAAGTGTAGACCGTAAGATAGGTCTACACAACGAGATTCGGGATTTCTGGACGAACAGAACCCGCGGGTGCGGTTTCAAACCGATCCGTTGGCGCGAAATAAATCTGAGGGCGCAGATTTGTTGCGGGTGCGGAATTAAACCGAGGGCACGGATCGTCCGCGGGCGCGGTTTTCAATCGAGATCGCAGACCGTCAGAAACGCCGATTATTCAAAAAATTAAAAACCGATTCCCCGACAACAGCGCCAAAATTTGACTCGGCTAAAGTCTTTGTTGCCAAGATCAAAAATAAATTATCCTAAACTACAAACTAGTATAGTAAGCAAGCAAGAGATCGAACCCAAGAGAATAGGGATTCTGAACAATCAGCAGGTAACAAGACAGGTTTTTTTGGAAGTTTAAGCAAACAAACAAAAAACAAGCAAATAATATTTGGGATTAAATCAATGGAAGGAAAGCAAAGTTTATTCAACCAATTCCACCTTTTTAATCATTCGATCATCAATTCATCCACTTTTCTATTAATTCCCAGGTTAATTCCAATCCTTATAAAAGATTTCCGCTTGTCCACGGTCCAAGAGAAAGGATGATATGAACAAGAACGCTTAATTCAAATCATGAAAAATATTAAGGATAGAAGGATATTAATTCATACAATCAAACAACGAGTCTCATGTATAAAATAACAATCAAACACTCTTTCTCAATTCTAGTCTGCGGTCCTAGAAAAGAGTTGTTTCAGGGATAAATAAGATTGCACAGACAACAATCAAATCTAATCCAAACAGTAGATCTAAGTCAATCAAACAAGTTGACCAGGCTTATCAAATCAAACATAGATCATATAAATAAAAACAAGACTTTTGATATTAACCAAAGGATAGAAAAGTTACCAGAATCTCACGAATTACATAAAAAGGCTTCCTTGATCAAACAAACTCCAAGGGAAATTAGTTCTCCATAATAAAACTAAAAACTAGAATAATCTCTGAAAGTGTGCTAGAATGTGTAACTAAAAATACGAAACTCAACTTAAATAGTCGAAAACCTAAAAGATATAAATAATATAAAAAGATAGAATAGCCGAGACGAAGTCGGCGCTGAAAAACCACATTCCGCGAGCGCGGATCAAGTAGACCTCCTCGGCTGCGGATCCTCGTCCAACCGCGAACGCAGTTTCCATCCGCGGGCGTGGTTCCTGCTTTTGACAGCATTCTAGCATCAACTTCGGAGGTACTTTTGACCCACTTAGAGTTGGAAATTGAACTCGCCGTAAGAACATGAATTGTAGCTCTTCGCGTTAGCTTTCCAATGATACCAAATTCAGATTCATTCAATCACTATAACTTCCGAACGATGCGTCACAAGAAAGTGGCGTCAAAACAACTCCAAATCAACACTTGTCTTCAAAACTCTTACAATTCTTCAAATCGTGTCTTCGGTCTTCGTATTAGAATTATGCTCAAAACTAACCTAAACACACTCAAATCATACCTAAAATACAAGAGTTCACATATACTAAATAGAGCATATCAACTCAGTCATACCTTGATTGGCTGACCGAGGGAAAGCTTTTGGAAGGCTACAAGGTTACAAGGTTTACAGTCGAGAACGGGATGTTGTTCCACCGGTTGGCAGTGAGTTCACTCTAGCATTGCCTAACCAAGCAAGGTGTTCGGAAATTTCTCGAAGAGCTTCATGAGGGAGATTGTGGAAACCATACAGGAGGAAGAAGTTTGTCCAACAAAGACCTTAGACAGGGGTGGTACTAGCCTACCATGAGAAAGGATGTTGTAGCTTTCTGTCGTAAATGACACGTCTACCAAAGACATGTGCCAACGGCTCACCAACCTCCTGAACCACTCTATCCCACACTCACGCCATGGCCATTTATGCGTTAGGGAATGGACATAGTCGGGAAGCTACCCCCTTCATCCGGACAAAGAGTATTCTTCCTCGCCATGACCATTACTTCTCCAAGTGGATCAAACAACGCCTAAGTTAGCGATCTGTCAGTCCCCCTTCTCGTTAACACATGGGTGTGAAGCGGTCATTCCCGCTGAAATACTCATCCCTACAGCTCGCGCTAGTCTCTTGACGAAAGAGCAAAATCGGATGGAATTATTGTCCGACTTGGATACTTCGGACGAGGTTCATGACCAAGCCTGATTACACCTTGCTAGGCACCAGCAACAGATCGTCCGAAGTTACAACCAGAACGTCAAGATTCGGACCTTCCGAGTTGGCGATTGGGTATTGCGAAAAGTCTTCCAAAACACCCATGAAACCAAATTGGGCAAGCTATCCCAACATGGGAAGGACCATACAGGATAACCAGGGTCGTCGGTCAAGGCGCATACCAACTAGAATCCAAAGATGGCGAAGCTATCCCGCGGAGCTGGAATGCGGTACACCTAAAGAAGTATCACTTCTAAGAGAAGTCTTCCTTCCTCGGAACGTAAACTTATCAGAAACTTCTGACAGAAAGCCTCCTCGCTAGATACCCAAGACATTCGAGGTCATCTATCCATAGTTATAGTTTTTCTTTTGTTCAAAGTTCATCTTTTTCGTAGTTCAATTGTGATCAACCTGATTGTGTGAAAGTTTCTTGTTGTGTGATTTCTATGTTGTGGTGTTTTATTAAACGAATGACATTTGCGTGCGTTATTGTTTGATCGCACTTATTTCCTTTTTGGCATGAGTAAGAATAGTAAGTCAAAGCATAGTTTATTCATTATCATATAGAATACATCATATAAATAAGACAATCAAGCACAAGTCCAAACAGTAGAGGTAACAAATCCTAGACTTAAGACATCTTCAATCGACTGAACATCCCGAGCGCATGTTCCGACGCGATACTCGTCACCCACCTGGAAACTTCCCTCGGTAAGCGTGGCTGCCACCCGCGACAAGAGATTTATGCAGGAGTCCTCGTCTTAAAGCCTTCGGCCTGAAGAATCCAACCGTCCCAAAATACCTGCACACAAAGGAAGGACACAACCAAGCAAAATACGCAAGAAATATAACGCATGCATGCACAAATAAAACCTACTTTCTCTTCCCCATGAAGAGGTTTCGTCCGTGTAATGGACAAACATTATTTGTTCAACAAAACCATCACAAAATGAAATTACAAGGGCACGCGTCCCTAATCTTCGTCCTTGTCTGAGACATTCTTCAACTACTCCATCTCACTCGCTGGAAGCCCATCTAACCCCTTGCCATGATCGGATGCTACGTCAACGCTTGGGCCACGATCACTACCATCCCCTTTCGTGTCAAGAGTTTTTTCCTCTTCTAGGAGACCAAGGGATGCGAAAAGCTCGTTGCCAGGAGCCGGTTGATCAGGGGGTAGCAAACATAGAATAATAGGCACCGATTTCGCTAGATTCCTTAAGAATCCTTCTGTTCACAGCCTCGAGCTCGGCAATTTTGGATCGATCCGAGGCGGCTTGGGAAGAATGATGCTTGACCGCTTCAGTGAGCTTCGCGAGCCTGCCTGCATCCATCTTCTGACGTTCGACCGCAAGATCTACTTCTCTCTCCAGGGCAGTCTTCTCAGCATCCCACTTGGCCTGATGCTCCTTTAAATTCTGGTCCTCCTTGTCATCAACATCCGCTACCCAAAGAACGCTTTGAAAGGCCTATGCACCAAAGAAAGATATCATCCGCGACAAGATATATATAAAAAAGGAAAGAAAAGAGAAGGAGGGAATGTATCTGAAAACTGAAGAAGAGAAACTAGGCAAAAGCAAACACAAACCTTACAGACCGACATGCCGGCATCCCTAACCAGAGTAGGGGTAGGAACTTCCAAGCGAGGTTTCTTAGAACCATGAGCGCCGCAGAGTTTTTGCCACAGATATGAGGGAACCTTACTGTCTAGATTGATAACTTTTGTTGCACCAGGCGATGACCTCTTGACGGGGGTTATCTTCGCTACAGCTTCAATCTTCACTTTGGGATCTAAGGGGGGACTCTTGTCGCTCGATCACAGTTTGCGTTGGATCATGGCTGCAGCAGAGAAGTTCCTCCTCGGAGAGGAGGAAGCTTTCGAGAGAAATAACAATTAAAGCGGATATTTGGAATAATTAAACATTATGTCGCTAGGAGAGGAAACATACTGGAAAGACTTTTCAAAGGTTTCATGGCCACAACAACAACTTTCTCAGACGTAGAAGCGTTATCTTCGATCATTTTCTCTAAACCTCCAAACTTTGCATCATCTCCCTGTCCGATTGATCCTCAAAAACAGTTGTTGTTTTGCTACTGGATTCACCTTCAAGCAATTGTTCCACAGTCTTCCGATATGTCCTCCTCGCCTTCGAAAGAGCAAAAAGCCTCCTGCATGCCTCCGATTCCAAAACATAGGTATCCAAGTTTGATGGGACTGCATACACGAAGACCGTCCCAAATGGGAAAGTCAACCATGAGGATGAATATTGGCAGAATGATATGGGGACTAGGGTTAGAAACACTTACTCTTGGAAGTCCACGAGTCAAAGAACGCCGCTTGGTATGTTGCACCCATCGTAGACTTCTCTACAAAGAAGAAGCGAGAAGCCCAATCCTTGTCATTCACTTTCGACTTTGGAATCAGGGGGTTCTTGGCATCCTTCGCATGGAGAGTGAAATGACCGGCCCTGAGGGGACAAACCCGATAGGCACACAACAGGTCCTGCACCGAGAATTTAACCCTCTCCTCTAAACAAACCTCACTTATTTGGTATAGAATCTTCCACACCGATGGCATCAATTGCGCCGAAGAAGCTCTAAGGGACATCAAAAAATTTAAGATCAGAGAGGAAAAAGGGAAGAAGGCCCCCAGAGTAAAGGGATACTCAAGAAAGCAAATCCATCCCTCTTTAATCCAATCCGCGGCTTCACGTGTGAGGCAGTAGAAATTGGTACCATTTGGGAAACCATGGGTCTGAATTATTTTCTCTACTTCTTCGAGAGACATGGAGCAAGGACGACAAGTGTGAGGCTCGAGGGAGTGGGAAGACTCAAAACCCATGTATGTTACTCCGACTTCGGCCATGGATAACGCACAAGGGGAAATAGGGAAAAGAAAGAAGGAAACAAACACAGAGATGATGAGAAAAGATGAGAAGCAAGGGGAGATTAATGCGTATCTTCGAGAGATCTGAATCTGCCTATTTAAAGCCTGGTTGATATGAACCCTCGTTTCCCCGAGGATGATCGAACGGATAGGGTAAAACCACGTGTACATGCCGACTCTAGTTCACGCGGCAAATCCGGTTGAAATCCCGCATAACGGATTTGGATCAGGATTTGAGGGTATTGTTAGGCCCAAAAATATTTGAAGACATAAACAAAAGATTAGGCAACAAACCGTGGGAGAACGTGAAGGCAGAAGTCTTTGGGAGCGAGAGGAAGTCAGCGATCATCAAAATGCAAGAAGAAAGCTTCCGTCAAGGGAAAGAGATGCACGCTTAAGGGACAACTGTTGCGGCGGTTTACTCCTCCGACATACGCGGGGAGTGGATAGGAGTTAAAGATAGGACCTAGAAACCCGAAATTTGTGGGGTGTGGGAGAAAGCGTTAGGGTGGTAAGATATATGATAGATTTTTACGATTTGTTCGAGGGTAACCACATACTAAACCAGAACGAAAATATAAGAAAGAGAGCTTTTGTATACGGATTTCTCCGATTCGTTCATTTACTGAACTTCGTCGCTCGATTTGATCGTGACCCAATGTAGGGCAAAAGTTTGATTGTCAAATTTTTGTCCAAAACAGCAGACCAACTCCTTTGCATTTAAGCAATTTCAATTAGACAATAATTAAAAATTTGACATTAGTAATTTGAGCAGTATAAATTTTCAATTAGATTCTATTTTAACTTTTCTATAAAAAAATTTGTATAGTGAATTAATTAATTCTATAATTGTTGGATAATTAAGATGAAAAACCATATTTAGAATTATGGTTAGTTTTAAAATGAGATTTTTATGTTCAACTATCTTAGATATTAATTTATACTTTTTGATGTTAAACTATTTAAATGTTAATATTTTTGTATAATTTATACATTCGATATGTTTTATATATGTATCGATATTTAAACTAGCTTGATTCGTGCGAGTTCCGTTGTTTGAGGTTCATTGTGAGGTCCCCCCCCCCCCCCCCCCCCTTTGGATGATCTTGGCTCCGCCACTATATCCTAGTTTCTTATGTTATGCATGAAAGGAGAAAGGAGAAGAAGAGATAGAAAGGTGGGCCCTAACACTAATTTTGGGTAACATTTAATTAAGTTTGGGTTGATTTTATTAGGCTCAAAATACTAATTAAAATCAGATTATTCACTTTGCATGCACCTATAGTTAAATATAAAATTTTATAAGAATTATGTAAGACCTCATTTTAAAAAGGAACATTATTATTTGGGTTTTTCCACCTAAATTATTATAATAAATCATTTATAACATAATGCTTTCTCTAAGAGAAAGAAAATAAAGAAAGGATTGTATAATAAATAAAATAAGGTTTTTTTTATTAATAATAAATACCCATACATGCCAACTTAGACCTTATTATAATTTTTGGGATAAACTATAATTTACCTCTAGAAATAATAACACTCATAAGAATAAGAATGGGAGTAAATAAATTAAATAAAGTGGTTGCATGTGAGTTAAAAATGCATTTTTATGAAGCTCGCACCATTGCATGTCCACTTAAGACTTTGCTAATAATTTTTGAAAATATTTTTAATAATCTTTGACTTAAGAAAGAAACATGGAAATAATATTTATTTTCCCAAATTAAATAAATATTGATAGTAAGTTTTAAAAAGAGAATTCTTGGCTTATTTCAACTCTTCAATGAAACTTTATACGAATATAATTATTTTTATAAAGTTATTTTAAAAGCATATATTTGAGAATAATAATAAAAGATTATTATTATATAAAAGCTCCACCTAAATCATTATTTAAATATTTTAGCTTTCTTAAGTTCTCTTGTAAAAAGGAAAAATAAGAGAAGATAATATCTTAGAAGAGATAAAGAATTTTAAGAAAAAATCGCTCGCTATCTCTCATTTCGTTAGGTCGAAGATTCGAATCTGTCTAGGTCGTCTAATTCTGAATCGTTCGAAAAGAAACCATATGCAAATCAAGGCAAGTGGAATTTTTCCTTGAAGCCTCGATATTTCGTTCCCGTGAAATTTCTCGATGTTGGGAACAACTTGTTTGATAATAATAAATAAATCTAGGAATATCGTTTGTTAGAATTAATGACCTGCTTGTTATCGTTATTACGATTATTATCATTCGTAGAATTATTTTTCTAGGCTTGTTTGTGTGGTCTTTTCTAGTTTAAGATCTCTTTTTGAGATCGGTTTGGATTAAATAGTAAGGGGTGCAGGATTAACCCTAACACCTCTATATAACATATTAAGTCGTATGGCACCATGCCTAATTCCGGGACTTTTAGGATCATGATCTAATGTCTGCTCCTGCTTGGAGGAGGGATGTGCGCACCCTAGCTAGGTGTCGGAACTTCGTTCCCGTAAGTGGACCTCGGCCCTTTCATGCCCCCACACTCTTAAAAATCATTAACGTAAGTGAAAGTTTTATCACGACATAAGATAAGTGCCAAAGCACATTTAAAAGAAACTAAAACCGGAACAAAATAGTACAACTTGGAAGACCGACCCGACTCCCGGTTCTTGAAAGATCGTCTTTCCAATCTGAATGCTTATTCGGGCTTGTCAAGGTGGGCTTGGTACTTGAGCGCCTTCGGGTCACCTCCCTGATCTGGAGCACCAAATAAGATGAGGTTGGTTGAGGTCCGACAAGGACGCATGAGGTTTTCAAACTTGTATGAATTAATAACGTTCCCAACATACTTCCAATTCTAAGAAGTTCTACAATCTCGTAGTTCTTCCTTCTGGTTTAAGAGCTATCTCATCTCGAGATTTACTCATTTCCATCCTTAAAGCTCCACATAAAGTCTCTACATCTTAAAAACATCTCGCTATATCTCGTTAAAGATTTGTGAAGTTACCAAAATACCCTTGAGAATTTCCATTCTCACTTGTTTAGTCTCCTTAGACTAATTCCAATATTTTCGCATTTTTGCCTGATATTTCTCGCCCTTTTTCGACAAAATGCCAGACTCTAGGAGGTTCACACCAATGTTTTGAAGACAAAGTCTAGAAGGTTCGAGAAGAGTTATGCAAGGATAGAAGCTCAAGGCAAGACGAAGTTGAAGGAAGGAAGGAATTTTCAAAGTGCAAAGCATTCAAAAGATAGTGCACCAGCTCTTCCATTTTAAAACCAAGCAAATTATCATCATATGAATTGTCTTGGAAAAATATACTTGTACTTTCAGTACGTCTTTTCAACCCTTTTAATATAAGCTTTATTTTTCGTTTTTACATCATTTGTAAAACAACTCTCAATGTAATGAACAAATGTTCTTATCAATGAATAAAATTCCGCTTTAGTCATTTCTTCTATAATTATATTCCCATAAAATTATTTAAAGTCTTGGGTGATTTTGGACAGTAAAATCCTAGGTCATTGGCGGTAATAGCCAATGTTGTAAAATAGGGGTGTTACAAACCTAAGACTCTAAGTGATGTTTGGATGTCTGTTCAATATGTAATGAATGAAGTTCTAAAAGTAAAAGGTGGGAATGACTATGAATTACCACATGTCAACAAGAAGAGACTAGATGCTCAAGGAAATCTACCAACAACAGTTCAAGCACCAATGTGGGTTGTGCAAGAAGCATGGGATATCATTCATGCAAACAGAAATGGAGTACAACCAGAACAAGTCTTTGAAGACAACACACAAGCAAGTAAACCAGATCAGGGAATGCAACCAGAAGAAGGAAGTTAAGAGGATCCATTTGCAAAAACAAACTCCATGTAGGAAAACTATGGGGTTGAATATATTTTGTGTATTTAAATTAAGAATGTGTAAGTATGAAGATGTTGTGTACAAATATTTTGGGAATGAAATGAATAAGTATGAAAAATGATCTCAGAAGTCCCCATACATCATCAATACAGGTTCACTCACATTGCCATGACAATTAGTTGCATGCCAAATCCATTGTGATGGTTGGCCTCTACTAAAATGCCAAAGATTGTAAGCCATAAAAGAACATGCATCTTAGTTTCAACAAGCATCATCATGGATAAAAAAAAATTAATCTCAAAAGTCCTCATACATCATCAATACTTGTTCATCCTTACACACGACAGCAAGTGGCGTGCCAGAGCCATCATCATGGCTAGCTTCCACTTAAATATCATTGGTAAAGAGGCATAACAAGAACAATTATCTCAGTTGAAAGACAACATCATCGATAAAAAAAAACAGACAAAAAATGTGTCATAGAAGAGCAAGCATCTCAGTTCAAATGCATAAGCCCTAGCTCTCTCAATCAATTGTGCCATACTATGCAAAAGGGGTGATATCATGCAAACATCATGTGTGGTTATCAAATAGGGTTCAACATCATGAACAGATCAACATAGAACAAAGAACAGAGCACACAACACACAGCATGCAAGCAAATTGCAAGATAGAGAACAGAATTGAAAGGAAAGTAGATAGCTCACAAGGACTTAACTAATTATCCTCCTCGGAATCAGGGGCAAATTCACCATCAAGTTCAACGAAATGACCATAGCTTTCTTCATTCCCAGGGGCCTCTTCACAATCAAGGGAATTAATTGGGCCAGTGACCTCATCATTTGTCTCCACCTCAAATTTTTTAGGACTATAGGATTGCAGTCCTTTGCAATCAGGCCCACACTCACAGTTGGGCTCATTAGAGAAATGCAAGAGATGATGAATCGGATGACCGGGGACTTGCATCGCCACCAAAGAACGAATCAAGACTCATCTTAGCTTAGGGGAATAGCAATCTACAAGACACCAAAAATCAAAAATGAGAAAGAGTGAGGACAACATGTGAAGAAGACAGGTCAAAACTGAGATTCAATATGGATTGGAAACGCACCAACAAAAAACTCACCAAAGGGGGTAGAAGATGGATCGATCCAACCAGCCAACAAGCATGCACACAACAGAGGGTATAGATGAAGCACCAATCGAATAGAAAATATGTAAGAGTGAGAAATCGATCCAGTCAATCAATCAAAGAACATATGAAATGCAAATGTGAGAAATTGATCAAAGCAACAAGCAAAAAAAACCAACCTGAGATGTTGATGAAGGCTCGATCCAATCAATCGACAGGCATGCACCAACCTGAGAGGTTTGAGTGAGATCGAGAGAGGCGAGGCTTAGATCCAGAGAGGTTTGAGTGAAGAGAGCTTTTGTGAGAGACAAGAATGAAGACAATACTAGCGGCGCACCAGAATGAAGAGAACTAGGGTTTCTCGAGAGAGAAATGGATGAAGGAAGCTAAGCAGCGCAACAAATGAAGATAACTAGGGTTAATCCGAGCTTCACTCGGGTATATATGGGGGAGGGAGATGGATCAGGTCCAATAACTTCAACATCCATCAATGGAGGTCCAAATAAGAGTCTGAAAAAATGACCCAAAAGCCAATAATGATGGATCTCATTTTGTTCAAAAAAAAAGAAAATTATTGGTAATGAAAACAATTTTTAATTTTGTGTATTTTTTGGATACTGAATTGTTTAAGTGAAGTGATTTTTGTGATTTAAAGAGATGGAGAGATATTATTGGGGAAGAAAGAGTTGATAATTGTATGTACGAAAGTGATTGTGTAGGGATAAGAGTGTAAAAATGTATAGATAAAAATGGGAAGATTTAAAAAGTGGACAAAGTTATTGGGACGCTCGAAATGGAAAGACGGACAAACAAAATGGGACAATGGGAGTATTTTTTTCAAAAAGCAATGTAAACGGAAGTACATACAAGTGGAAGGAAATTGAAAGAAAGAAGGGCACATACCAAACTTCACTAAAAAACTCCGGAGTACTACGCGGATTATTTTTTTTGGCACCACTCAAAAAAGTAAAAAACTAAACTGAGGGGTACCATCCAGAATTTTCCATATTTTTTGTTTATGTTTATAATCATTATATTTATTTTGGTAATTGAGTAAAATCTGAATGAAATTAACAATTTATTATTTTTTTGTAATGTCATGAAAATTATTATAATATAAATAAGCAAATAAGCTACGCAAGAACTGTCATATTTATACCTATTTGTAAATGAACAACTATTTATTTCTAAATGAATAACCACATAATCCACATACCCTTGAACCCTGAATACTGAATACTAAAATTATTATTGCAGCCTACACATCTTCCTCCTATCTTGAGGTTCGAACCTAATCCACTCAAATGCTTCGAGAACACCAAAGCTCAAACTACGTGGTTGGAGTGGAAACAAGGACATTACAGTTTTGATGTTGTTCCACACCCTTACTTTCTCTTCATATTTCTTAACGACGCCATAAAAATCTCGGGATATGATTTCCCTGCCGCTAGTATCCCTCTCTTCCTTGGGGATAATAATCGATTGCTTGTTTTGTGTTGCTTTGTGCTCTGCTGTCACCCGAATGTTCTCGTCTAAACCCACTTCCACTGTTACATTAACTGTCGTTACCAACCTGTACACATCATTGCTAATTAGTAGTTTCTGAAAATTAGACATACCATCTAAGTAGAGTTGAAGTTCCTATTAACTTATATATACCTGGGAGCCGGTGGAAGATTAGATATTTGAAGACTTCCTAGATAGTGACCGTACTTTGTGAGGTGATGATGGTATACATGTGCTTCAAAGACCTTGATCTCCATTGTAGTTTGTCCATCATAATACGTCGTGACATCTCTAGACCTTGCCGAGGGAAGTGGAGTTTCAAATTCTATGAATCTAGTCAGGGTGCCGCCAAGTGTTTCAATCCCGATGCTCATTGAATTCAACACCACAGGACCTGGCACTAGATTCAACACCACAGGACCGCCAATCCAAGAATGCATAAATTTATATATTACCATCGAGTATAATTTTAAAAACGAATTGGTTTATAAATGATACATTACCATAGAGCTTGCCGGCTAGTTGAGTAGCGGCAAAAGCATCGGCTTCTTTTGGGTTGACGACATTTAAGGGCTCCTTTCCCAGGTAGTTCTTCACCAGTTGTTGAATCATTGGAATTTCGCCACTTCCTCCGATGAGAACTATCTCATCAATTTGTGTCTTTTCAAGCCCTCCTTCTTCCAAGACGCCCTCAACCAAGTCGATTGTTTTGTTGAACAAATCCATATTCAACTCCTCAAATGTCTCTCGTGTTAAAATCTTCTCAAATATCAAGATCCCATCATCAGCAAGGGTAAATTGTACATTTATCATAACTCGGTCACTGCTGCTCAAAGATATTTTAGCTTTCTCACATTCACTTCTTAGTTGTGTGAGAGCAACTAAGTCCTTGCTAATATCCTTATTGTACTTTCTCTTGATCAAGCTGACAAAATAATCCACCAACCTTGTATCAAAAGTTTGGCCTCCCAAGTGCGTATCTTCCTTTGCGGCAGGCGTGAGAAACAAACCCATCCCATCGTGGTCTAGGAGAATTGCACTAAACGCACTACCACCAAGATCCAAGATGAGGACTCTGAAGTTTTCTCGAGACCAATATGAATAGCCAATAAGTCCAACAACCATTTTAGATGGACCTACATAGGAAACCTTGAGCCCTGCGATCGCACATGCTTTTGTAACGCTTTGCCTCAACTTATTATAGCATGTAACGCTTTGCCTCAACTTACCGATGTCAAGGTGACCTACAATACAAATTGATATGCATGACAAATAAATACAAAATAATTTACTAGGAAATAATTTACTTAAATATATGCATTAGATTCAACAAGGCAAGATGTATTACTTCCACTTATTGAGATATCAACGGTTACGGCATCACTCCCCATGTATGTCTCTGCGATTTCCTTCAGCTTCCCTAAGATGATAGCACAAATCTCTTCTGGGCTGTATATTTTAGTTTCACCATTTTTGAACTTGACTTCAATGTGAGGTATATTTTCTTTGTTCACAACCTTGTATGGCACAGTCTTTATGTAGCTTTCAACCTTTGGATCATCAAACCTATCCTTAGAGAAAAAGGCATATATGTATCATTGGTTTAAATCAAGAACCCTCATACATCAAGTGTCAAAATTAGGCATTATGCAAATTAGATGTACTAGCTAGCCGATCAATCCATGAGTAATTACCTCCTTCCAATAAGCCGATTGATTCCACAAATGGTTCGTTCAGAGTTGAGGGCTTCTTGAAATTTAGCTGGTTCTCCAATTAAAACTCCAGAGTCATCAGTAAATGAAACACATGATGGCATAGCCGTGTTACCATGTTCATTCATGACAGCTTCCATGGTGTCATGGAATGACAATGCATCGCAACCGTTGCTCAGTGGCGTACAGAACCGCATCTCAGAGGCTGCAGGGTGCTTATACACTGCCACACTCGAATACGTCGTCCCAAGATGGATCCCGATCACACGGCTCATGATGGAACGCGGGCTTTGTAACTTTTTCTGATCAGTCGTCTGTAAACTTGTGCATAGCAAGAACCCTTCAACATAAGTATAATATACACAAAATTAGTTGACAAAACCTCCTTGAAATTTCTTTTGAATATATGCACAACTTAATTATCCATTTATCAAGGAAATAGTTAAATTACCTGATGTCATGAGAATGCTAATCAGAATTAAGCTCTTGTTGAGTGCCATCGTTGCCCGGTCGGTGTAACTTATATCTGACCAGTAAAATAGGATTTAAAAGAAGATCAAAATTCCATTAAAAATAGAAAAAGAAAGGAAAAATAGAGTTAATAATGAGAATCTGCCGTTCAATTTCCCCTCAAGGCTCAAACTCAATTGTATGTGGTTTTAGTCTGATCACATCTCTACGTACCCTTTAATATAGCGAAATTAAACTAGTAATGTTCGATCGATCGACTTGACTAAATCCAACCAAAATTGGCACATATCAACACTTGAAACCTAATGAAGACGAAAGGAATTGATCGATCACCAAACAATAGACTACCTACCAGATCGCGCAACCCTTGCTTAGCCTTAAGCGTTGTCCCCGTGCCGTCCTCGCTCAGCCCTCCGAAGGTATGTTATTTTATTTTTTTGATCACAGAAGGTATGTTATTTTGGTGTAAATCTTTTGTTGAGTTTTTGGCGGTGTTTAGGTTGACATTAGGTTTATATTTTTGTTGTTTAATACATCATCATCTTATCATCATCCTATCATATCATCATATCGTTTACTAAAAATAAATAAATCATATCATCATATCATCATCATATCATAATCCTCATATCATATCATAATTCATAACTATAACCTATATTGGATGTTAAAAAAATTATTAAACGACACATATCGCTTTTAGATTGGATCACACTACTTTTTGAAAAAAATAATATTTTATTTTTGGATATGATAAATTCTTATTCATGTTTTTAGAATATAAAATAGAAAATCTCATTATTAAACAATAACATACTTTTTTATGCTATAATACAAATTCTATAATATTTATTTTATAATCTTTTTTTAACTAATCATTAAGGAAATCGTTTTTTCGATAGAAGTATTTAATATAAGGAAATCGTTTGTTATATTAATATATTTTGATGCAATAGACTTCAGACATATTTTGCCAATAGTTCCGTAGTAATATTATCTTATTCTTAAAAATACTATTTGTAATATTTATGTAATATTCATAAAAAATCGGCGCTCTTAACTCGTAGGGTTGAATCGAACCCGCACAAAAACTACAATGAATTAACCAAATCAACTCATAACTATAACCTAAAGCGGATGTTAAAAAATTATTAAACGACACATGTCGCTTTTAACATCCGCTTTAGATTATAGTTATGATTGGATTACACCACCCATTTTTTTTAAAAAAATAATATTTTATTTTTGCATATGAAAAATTCTTATCTATTTATTTAGAATAGAAAATAGAAAATCGTATTATTAAACAATCTTTTATTTATAGATATGATAGATAAGAAGATCATTATCATATTTTTTTATGCTATCATACTCTTTTTTTTTTAAATATTTTATTTTTCATATGAAAAATTCTTATCCAAATTTTTAGAATATAAAATAAAAAATCTCATTATTAAAGAATCTTTTATTTTTTAGATATAATAGATAAGAAGATCATTAGCATAATTTTTATGCTATCATACAAATTCTATAATATTTATTTTATAATCGCTTTTTAAATAAGATTTTGATTATTAAGAAAATCGTTTTTTATATAGAATTGTTTAATATAAGAAAATCGTTTGTTATATTAATATCTTTTGATGCAATAGACTTCGCGCAGATTTTGGCAATAGTTCCCTAGTAAGTTCCACGTTGATTTTCTCATATTTGTGGAATCATTGTAAGGTTCTAAGGCTCATAAGTAAAGCTGTCAAAAGCTGATCGAACCTGCTAATCCGACCCGACTCGCTCGATAAAAGTTGTTTCTTTGAAACAGTAATATTTTATTAGTATTACCAATTAAATTAATATCCAAAACATGATAGTTTATTTAATTATGAAAATAGATAAGTATTAAGATAAAAACTTATCAATTTATTATATACATGAGAACATTCAAAACAAATTTAATTATAGTGATATAAGAGTATACTATCTTTATATTAAATTTATAAAATTAATTATCTAAACCTAGAATATGCATTCTATCTAAAAATAAAATAAATATTCTAATATTTGTATAATTTATAGCATAAAAAATATCTTAATAATCTTCCTATTTATCATATCCAAAAATAAAAGTTTTTTTAAATTAAAAATGAGATTTTTTATCCATTGATTATACTGATATAAGATTGTATGTACATTACACTATCTTTATAGTATTTTGTCAGAGATTGGTTAAAATGAAAGAGGTGATGTGGTCCAATCTAAAATCGACATGTGTTATTTAATAATTTTTTTTAACTTCCGCTTTAGTATATAGTTATGATGAACGAATAAATTCTTAAAATTAAGTGTTTTCTTTGATTTTTATTTTTATAAGGTTCCTTCAAGTTAATTATTTATAACTCAAAATGTTCAAAATGTAATATTATTATGAATTACTAAATGAAGTTTGCTTCTCTAGTCACCTTCCAAAAGTAAGTAACTCGTTAAATAGAGGTTTAGGCTGTTTAGCCTCGCACAATCGAACCCGAAACCGAAACATACCATCTTGCAATTGATCTTTGGAGGGAGGAGGACTAAGGTGAGTGTTCTGGAGGCGAGAGAGCAAATGGAGACCGACGGCGGAGCATCGTTGTCCACGGCGGCGTGCACGGACGGGAAGAAGCGGCGCGTCACCTACTTCTACGAGCCCTCCATTGGCGACTACTACTACGGCCAAGGCCATCCCATGAAACCCCACCGGATCCGTATGGCTCACAATCTAATCGTCCACTACATGCTCCACCGCCGCTTGGAGATCAACCGCCCCTTCCCCGCCGCCGCCGCCGACATCCGGCGCTTCCACTCCGACGACTACGTGGATTTCCTCTCTTCCGTCTCCCCTGAGTTCCTCGCCACCACCAACTCTCTCTCCGTCACCGATCACTCCCACTCCCGATACCTCAAGCGCTTCAATGTCGGAGACGATTGTCCCGTTTTCCCCGGCCTTTTCCCTTTCTGTCAGGCCTCCGCCGGCGGATCCATCGGCGCCGCCGTCAAACTCAACCGCCAGGACGCCGATATCGCCATCAATTGGGCCGGTGGTTTGCACCATGCCAAGAAATCGGAGGCTTCGGGATTTTGCTATGTCAACGATATCGTCCTCGGGATTCTTGAGCTACTCAAGGTTCACAAGGTAATTTCTCCGTCTTTGTCATCTGACCTTTCTCATATGCAATTTAGGTTTTAGGTCTAACTTTGAGTTCCATAAATGTGTCTCTGCTTAGTATTTTGTAGACGTGTATGGAGTACAGTTTTCTTGATTCGTGATGAATATATTCTGATAAGATTACAGTTTCATGGTCCACTGGTCCAGTGCAACAGCCTTGGACCTGTCTTGTAGTTGGGAGTTTGTAGGATCTGCCTGTATCTCTAGGTAGATCATTGTGGAATACTTAAAGATTTGCGTTGTTATTTGCTAATTGAGCTTGTTAGAAAGGTGTGATTTGAAAAACACATTTCACAGTGTGTGTTTTCCCTCTCTTTCTGAGTAAACCATAACAAGAGCCCATTTGAGGCTAATTACATTCTAGTGGAGCCTTCAATCGGCCTAGTTTTTTATGCTCTAGTGTTTGGATCAGTTTATACTACTAGACATGCACAATTTTTGAAATCGTATAGCTACACATAAATGGAACTCAATGTTAGACCTATACTCGGTATTGTTGTTGCTCTGTATATAGCTACACATTTCTTATTGAGATACCAGTATACTGTAACTAACTTTAGAGTAATCTTTTGAATACCTCCTTTGTCTCTATTCTCTGCTTGGTATCTGCATATGGTTATTTCATATGATTTACTAACTGTAAATCATTCTTTAGAAATGAAAAAAAAAACCTTGCACCTTGCATTCATGAGGTGTGCACCTTCTTTGCTTGCTTTTCACCTAGGTGATAGGCCATTCTTACTTTTTTGTGCCTCAGTTTTCCTTCACTATATTTTACACAGATTGTGATAAGTAATTAAAAGACAACCTCATATGGTTATTTCAGTGCTCTATTTTCCTCCACATTACATGCCTTATCTATACAGCAAATTCTCTACTTTTATTGAGACTTGTGTATTTTGTACTGAATGTTTATCACGGTTGGTGGTTCAATTTTTAAATCTTTTGCTTTAGTCTTGGAGGTCTGTTTAGCTGATGTGTTGTGTATCAACTTGCAGCGTGTACTTTACATAGATATTGATGTTCACCATGGAGATGGTGTGGAAGAAGCATTTTACACCACTGACCGAGTTATGACAGTCTCCTTTCATAAGTTTGGTGACTTCTTCCCTGGGACAGGTCACATTAGGGATGTAGGGGCAGCTGAGGGAAAGCATTACTCCCTCAACGTTCCCCTGAATGATGGTATAGATGATGAAAGCTTTCGTGGACTTTTCCGGCCCATCATTCAGAAAGTTATGGATGTATATCAACCAGACGCAGTTGTTCTACAATGTGGAGCGGATTCACTTACCGGGGATAGACTAGGATGTTTCAACTTGTCTGTAAAAGGTCATGCGGACTGCCTGCGGTTCCTTAGATCATTCAATGTACCACTGATGGTCCTGGGTGGCGGAGGGTATACTATCCGAAATGTTGCTCGTTGCTGGTGCTATGAGGTTGTCTTTTCTCTCAGTGTCTGGATCTTGTAAAATTTCACTTGTTTACACCTTTTCTTTTATGTGGACTTATGCATGCAGATGAAAACCATGCTTTCTATTTCTTCTACTGAAGATCAGTGTTATTTTGTGTTGCAGACAGCAGTAGCTGTAGGGGTAGAACCTGATAATAAGTTGCCTTATAATGAATACTTCGAATATTTTGGCCCGGATTACAATCTGCATATAGAGCCGAGCAACATGGAAAACCTGAATTCTCCCAGGGACTTAGAAAGAATAAGGTAATGTGATTTTTTTTTGTTTGCTCAGAGTTTAGAAGCAATAGTAGAGGAAGTCAGCCTTTATTGCATCATGGCAAGTTCTTCCAATGGCTGTTTTTGAAAATATGAACACGTGTTTATTGTCTATAAGTTGGAGTTGATTAAATCTGATTGACTATAAAATTATGTTATTTATGTGTGTATGCATATGTATGTATTGGCGGGTACCTTAATATATATCATGTATACTCTCTTCCATCCCACATATTTTTTTGGGTTCTTCCTGACTCTTTTTCATGTCAATTTTGGCTCATTAAATCACTGCATCTGTGAATTTTGATGTGTAGTACTTTGTGCTAGTGAAACTTGGCAAGAACATAGGACTAGCATTTTGTGAAGTGCATTTTTATTGCTCAGTTGGTCCCAAGTCTACAATTGTCTGACTTCCAAGAATTTCAGGAATATGCTGCTAGAGCAACTCTCTAGATTGCCTCACACCCCAAGTGTTCAATTCCAAACAGCACCACCTACTACTCGGGTTCCAGAAGAGGTTTCTAACCTTTAAATTACATCTTTGTAATATTCAATATGATTTCATTGCAAGTATTGATCCTTTTCTAATATTACCCTGTTGCAGGCAGAAGAGGATAAGGATCAAAGACCAAGGCCTCGTATCTGGAGTGGTGAGGATTATGACTCTGATCAAGAGGACCAAATAAATTCACGTCCTCGATCCCTCAAAACTGATGAGCGTTCTACAGTGGTTGATGAAAGCAGGTAGCTTTGCCATAACAAAGCTGTTTCTCTTTTCTGACCATATTAATTTTGTTTCTACTTGGGCAACTTACCACTGTTTTATATATTGGATGAACACTGCTTAATGTCTCCAGATTTTAACATGATTGAAGTGTCAATCCTGTCTAGAATGAGAATAGACATGAATGTTGTGTTTTGAATCAAAGTCAACTGTTGAAAACTTCTGCATATGGATGCTGAGGGAGTCTGTTTCTTGTAATTTTGTACAGTACATGTTAGAAGTACCTGTAATAGTTGCAGGCTTTAAGGAAAGGTTGCAAACTTTAGGTGCTCTGCATGAAGTGACATGTTAAAATTGTGGAAATTGCTTATAAATCCTCATTTAACAGGAATGGTTTCTCATCTTCCTCCTCAGATTAACTGTTCATGGGGCGCATTCTCATGCTTATTGGCTTTTATATAGTGGCTTTGAGATAGATTTAGCCACTATATTACTTTTGGTGCATTCTAACTAAATTCAATTATTATTGTCACATAACTGAATTTCAGTTTTCCTTGGGTCTATCAGGTGCATCCTGCTAACATGTTCAGTTTATCGGTGCCCCCATTTTGACCCCCCAGATCCCGCTTGAGCGGGACTATACTGGGTGATGATGTTGATCCTCAAATTAACCGTTCAAGTATATGTTAATCATGTTCTCTTGCCAAATCCCATCCTATCACCCCGCTTACTTTGGGAAAGGGTAGAACCAGAGATTTGGCACTGTTGGCCAAGGTTTTGTTTTTGGGTGTCTTTATAAAGACATTTTTTAAGGTGAAAAAGTGTCTGTGTGATGACACATAAAGAACAAACCCTAAGTTGAATATTAAAGACACTTTTTTAGGTGAAAAAGTCTGTGTGATGACACATAAAGAACAAACCCTAAGTTGAATATTATTTTGGGTAAGCTTTATTTTTAAACCTTGGTCTTTTGTTCTATTGGAATCCCTAACTTGTATATTGTTACAATAAAGTGTCTAATATCATTTGTGTAAATTGATTTGCTAATCCATGTTTTGTCCTTGTGGTCGATAGTGATCTTACAACCTAACATTAATAATTCTGTCAGCTATGCTGTTAAAAGATATAACTAGGATACAGTTTAAGGCGCTGGAAATTTTATTTGGACAATCAGTACTTAAATAGGACAAATAACAGAGGCTGTAGATTTCATTAGGACAAAATATAGATGATAAAGCCAAATAAAAGAACAAGCATTAACACTGAAGTTTTCTTGTTGATTCTATTTGGTTCCTGTGAATGATTTTGTGCAGCTTGATTTATCTGGTTGTTATTCTAATATATCAAAGAATATGACTTTTGCATCTTGTTAATGCTTCTGTACTATTGTGACTAATAAGATTTCTCTATAAATCTATTTGCTTCTTCTATTGTTAATGCTTCTCACATGTGAAGCTTCTGTCACACTTTCATTCCATGATTTTGTGCATGGAAATTACCCTCCCATCATCTTACTCAAGACTAAGCTTCTTTTTTTTTTTTAATGTTAGGAACGATGCAGATAATATGAGGGAAGAAAGTTCAGCGGACTGAAGAACTTGGCAAGCAGTGAATGTAACAAAATTCCAGTGCATACCAATTATGTAAGCCAACTCAATACACAGATGAGTAGATGACACAACATCCATTTCTGTAGAGCGGATACTAGTGTCAAAATATTGGTGCAAGTTCACTTGTGTTACATAGGATCTTTCATTTTCACTGGATTTTGTATCCTGGATTGATGAGCACTGTCTTTGCACTAGAAAAAGGACACAGTGAATTGATATCTCATGTGAAGTTGGGTGAGACTTAAGTCTTCCTCATTTTCCCTTTCACTTGCAATGAACATTGTCTAATGTTGTTGAACTTACTGTGGAAGAAGATGTGTCAAAGTGTGGCTTATTGCAGTGTAGTAGATGGATGGCCAACTTGTCGGACATCTTTTAGTTGTTGAAATTGTAAGCATCTTTTTTTTTGTGTCATTTTGGAAGGTATATTTCATGCTGCATGACTGAATGTGTATTGACCATCTTCTCCTTTAGTTCTGATTTTGATGGGTTGCATATTCAGCATTTTCTGGCCAATCAACCTAGCTCACTCATTCAGCAGTATATACACATTAATTATGTGAGGAACTAATTTAGGATAGATGTTTTTCATCGCACTCATTTATGCAAGCTAAGCAATAAGCATCGTGTGTTATATGATTTCAACTTACTGATCAGACCTCTGTTATTATTTCAACGACCAACAACAAGACTTTCATATTAGCCAAAGGCAAACCAACATACAACGTACACACACGTAGATGCCAATTTTATTGGAAAAACTTAATTACACACTCCTCATTCTTGCTCAACAAAAACAAAAGAAAAACAAACAAAGTACACTTCCCCTTTAACTCAAAGACTTGAAAACTACTTAAATAAGCCACACACATGCATGCATTTCCACAATCATCAGGTTCTGCCGGCTTCATGGGCCCTGTCCTGAATCCCCTGGCCCAAATCCTTAGTCTTCTCCCCGAACCGGCCCATACCCTCCTTGACCCGCCACCTCGCCTCGTCCATGATCCCAGGCCCGTTGCCGGCCCGAGCCTGCCTCACGTAGCTTACCATCCACGAGAGCGCCGACAAGGCGGTGACCCCGAACGCCCCCGACACCACGAAACCCATTGTGGCCATCCCGATGGCCAGGGCCGCCGGCACCAGCACCGGGCTGAATATAACAAAGAGTGGGGTCGCCACCGCCAGCCCGATCACCGTTGCCGTCAGCGTCAAGGCTGAGAGGACGAGCAAGAACCCGCCGACCGGGAGGAGAGCCACCACCGCCATCAGTTGCTGGGCCGGCGGGCTCTTCTCCTGAAAGAAGCCCGCAATGTTCGACACCGCCTGAAAAGAACAATTATTTTGCCAACATGCACAAGAAAATAACCTATCCACTAAATTAAAGATGTGTTAGTAGGATATGTATATTGGTGGTGGTACCTGCTGGCCGTGTTGTTGGGCCTGGTGGCCGTGCTCTTGGGCCTGGTGGTAGTAGCGTTGATCCGCCATGGAATTACGACAGTGAAGGACTGAATGAAGAAGTGTTTTACGATCTTGATCGGTTTATTGTGAATGAAGTTGTGAGGTGAAAATTTGCATGATGAAAAGAAGGTGTGTTAGAGTTTGGATTTAAAGGGAGGAGAGTTGGTGACGCGTGGGAAGAAGAGAGGACACGTGTTGCAAGGAGAGGGCTATGAGTTTTGCACAGGTGTAACGCCTCTATAAACTTTAAATTGGTACTGTTGGCCTTAAAAGAAGGTGGGTTGAGTTTGGACATTATTGACAAATATTGTGGTGTCCGATCGATCAGTCAGTAAGTTTTAATAATTCGGCATTCTAAGTTATATAAAAGAAAACACATCCAACAATATAAAATAACTAAAATAGATATTAAACCTAAAAAATGTGAGTGCACTTCATAAATATTTATTTTGTTTAATTATTAACCGGAAAGTTAATAATGTCATATTTTTTTTCAAATAATAATTCTAAAAATTAAAAATTAATTAACTAAATGAAATGTTGATACTCTTTCCTAAATGGAAAATTGAAAAACATACGTCAAGTAAAGCTTCTTGTCAGTTGTCAACAACCGGACTAAGCGAGAAAATTGATAAAATTAACAACTTATTTTTTATCTGAGTGGCCTAGGAACCACCAAAGTTAAGTACATAAACAAAACACTTCAAATAAAACTCATTGAAAAATACTGTCATGATCAAATAATATACGGAATAAAATCATTATAGAAAAATATCTTAAAGGTGTTCATATCCTTGAATACAAGAGGAAAACCAATGTCTCTTAATAATGCCAAGCAGACTATAATCAGCAAGCTACGTGATTCATTATGAAGCAAACAGCTGCCAAATTATTGTTGACAAGAATTCAGGCAATTGTTTGAGATTGTGAACAAGCAGCAAAATACATTTCATAGTACCATTACACTTACACTACTGCACTCCTGATCTAGAATTTGCATCAATTCCATCAAATTACTCAACTTTTCATAGCCAAATCTTTTCCAACCATTTGTAAAATTATACATCAGCTTGGATTACAAATGGTGGCCCAACAAGAATCGAGCTTGTCAGGCCAATACCAAGAGCTACACTAGGAGTTTTGGAGTCGTAAAATTAATGAGCTTTTCACTCGGAAAGAAGCTCCAAGAACCAAAACAGACAAGTATTATGGGAATGAACAAGTCAATAGAAAACAAAATTTCAGATCCTATATAGTATAATATATATATCATCAATCACCAACTGTACCAAAAGATATATAAGTAAATCAACAGCTCAAAGCACATTATAACCAGTTCAACTACATAAACACTGATAGCTTCAGAAATCTGCATTATCTCTACTGACTACTCAAAATTGATCAATAAATGGTAACTCAAATTTCCCAAAAGAAAACCATACACAACTAGTTGTTCTCTTGTTATGGATCCACTTTCTGCCTTTGAATCATTCATTGAGGCACAGCCTGCACATACAAATATCAATATCAGCATACTGTATTTAACATTGACAAAGCTGGCAGATCACAATCCATAAGAATATATCATAGAGAAACATTGCACAAAGTAACTAAATCTCATGCCAACTTAGATCAAAGTAAGAAACAGGAATCAAACCATTTCAAATACAGGCAGTTTGCAGAAATTTTGTTTTAAAGTAAACAATCTTGCAAGACAAAATAATACCTTGGAGTGGCCTCTCTTTTTCTGCCTTGACTTGCCCTTAGACTTGGAAGGAATTTTCCCATATGCCATCAGTCTAGCTTCAAAAATCTTAATCTCTTGTTTGCGGAGTTTTCTCTTTTCTTTCCTGGACAAGGCCTCATCACTATGCTGCTCCTTTTCTTCTCCAGCTTCCAAGGCACACTCTTCTGTTATCCTCTTTTTATGTTTATGACTCTCATCCTTAGAAAATCTCCTCTCGTGGGTTTCATGTTTCTTCTTCCTCAGAGCCATTAACTTAGTATGGGGCACCTTCCACTCTTTCTCCCTATAAGGAGCAAGCGTCTTTATTGGAACAACCTGATTTAACTCTCTCTCATCCAGTTAGAGGCCACCGTCTTGTACTTAAAACGCGTCTTCATAATCTAACTTGTAAAGTTCTTCCAAATCCTCATCAAGAGTAATTTTCTCCTTTAGAGACATTTTTCTCTTCCTCTTCCTCTTGCCCTCATTAGGCTCTTCTTCATGAATTTCAAGCGTCTGCAAATACTTTTGTCTACCACTCAAAAAGCCTTCTCCGGGCTTACAAACATCCATCACAGTCCTCAGGAAGCCCGAGTAATTCGTCTTCCTTCTCAAAGTTTGGTTTCTCCATGTCACTCCCGAAATCTGAATCCACATCTTCAGCAACATAATACTCATCCCCAAAAGCATCCTTCATCTTTCTGTCATACTTCTCAGGATCAAAGTCCTCCTCCAAATCAGCATCAGTCAATGGAATATCCACACCATCATCAAGACCAGCAAACTAGCTTTATCCTATTGATCTTCTCCACAATCTCCTTCTTCTTCAAATTCTTCAGCCTCTTGACCTCCTCTCGCCTCTCAAGCTCGGTTCCTTCCTAGCATTCTCCTTCTACCTTACTGAATCCCCCACAACTCTTGAGTGTGACTGCACTCTGTCACCAGCACCATCTTCAAACCTGAAGTTGAAGTCTCTCTCGTAATCTTCTTGTCGTTCAATCTCTTCTTCATCATCCGAAAGCTCAACATCGTCATCAACGGCTGGTGCCTTGCCCTCATACATCCTATTCTTAAGATACTCCTTGAGAAACAAATAATCTTTCTTATCTTTCTCATCATTTTCAAATTGGAGAAAGTATTTGTCCACTCTCTTGTTTAATTGAAGGACAAGGAAACAAAATTCAATTGAAGGACAAGTTCAAACCGATCAATTTTGGAGACGAAATTGTAGAGTTTGACGAGGCAGAGAAGATATGCCGGCGGTGAAGAATTCGAATTGTTTCTCCCGAGTCCGTCGTTCCGTCCTGATTCTCTGGTTCTGTTCCGTCCTAGGGCAGTTTTATCAGTTGAATACTTGAATGAACAGGCCCGCTAGACGGAAAAAAGCGAAATCACCGTAAACGACCCTATAATTGGCTATATTACTACAATTCCCCATTTAATTTGAAATTATCGGAAACCACCGTCAAACCACTCAATAGGCTAAAAATTAGGGGCGTCACGAACCACCAGTTTAACCAATCAGAAATAAACGAGCGAAAACCCAAATAACGCGGGTGACAGACGGTTCGGATGACGGGCGAAACAGGTTATGGGTCAGGTAAGGGTGAGATTTTATCACCCAATAACCCGACCCATCACTCGTTTCACCCAAACCACCCGTATAACCCGTTTCAACCCATAATTTCTAATATGTGTCTGGGCCTTTGAAGTCACAAGTATAACCCATTTTGGGCCTTTGATGAAGCTCTCAATTAAGATTAGCATTTTATATTTTTTTTATGCATCTTTAACTCTTTATGTTATGGGATTTGTTTCCCACATAACTGAGCCATTTGTTTCGTAACGCATCTTTGACACTATTTTGACATTTGTTTGTTTCTCATATAACATGATGTCTTGAATATTATTGCTTACGAGATTTGTTTTTATAATGTATGGATTATGAATATTTGTTTTATATGTATGACAATTTATTTATAGACATAAAATACAATGGTTATACGAGTGAACGGGTCACTCATATAACCAGCGAGTGACGAAAGGTTTGGGTGACGGATAGAACATTTTACGAGTGATGGATGGGTCGGGTGGGGCGCTTTAACTTGCGGGTCAGGGGGTGAAAGTGCTCCACCCACCCATAACTCGACCCATTGACAACCTAAATAAAATATTAATTAAGTTTATTTTTCACTAGTTTGTGTAAATAGATAATTAAATGTAAAAGTTTAAAGTGTATTCCGGTCTACCTAGAGTAAAATATCACCGAATAATATATTAAAGTGGTTAAATTAAGTATTTATATTATAAAAGGTGTTTTTTTTTAAATTTTTTATAAAAGGTGATTTTTTTAAATTTTCTTTTTATTTTTTGGCAAAAAAGCCCATAATAACAAAATAACAATTCTAGTGGTTGGTAAATATGTCAGCATATATATCATTTAGCACTTTTTATTTTTTAATAAAGAAATAAATAAAAAATGTGGTATCTTTCATGCTCTTAAAAGTTTACTTTTGTAACATTAAACGGTAATAAATTATGTTATACATTGGTAGAGATTGAAAGGGAACTCACGGTTTTTGGTGTTTTTACCTCTCTTCTTCATAATTGCCTCAATTTATAGAACATGCTTTGGTACATAAAATAATTTACAACTCTCTCCCGTGAATAATCTAACTTTAATTGTGTTGCTTGGGTTTTGATGATATATGTTGCGTCATTGAGACATTTCATAAAAAAAAACTCAATTAGTATAGTTTTAAATAAACTTTAGGGTAAATTTTTCTCATTAAAAACGTTGTCAAGAAAATCATACCTAGACAAAAAAAACTGATCGAAGAGAAAAAGTGCATGCAACGCGTAAAATATTTTCCTCGAGTTTAAAATTATTCAATAAATTTCTCGAAGTCAACACATTCCAATATTCTCTTTTACAAATCGTTCAAATATTTTGAGACACGGTAATTTTTGTAAAAAGGTTAGCAAGATTCTCATTTAATTGAAATTTCCAACCTTAATTTTCTTTTTCTCTTTTCTCATTTGATATAAGAGAAACGAAGACTCAAATCACGATACATATCAACATATATAATTTAGCGCTCTTTTACCTGGGAACGTACGCAAAATTGGCTTCATGTATTATGGTTGAAATGCCTTTAATTGATTGATTTAAGTCTTCATTCCTCTTATATGCATTTTATTATTTTTCGAAATTATACACGCTCTCTTCTTGCTTCATAAAGAGTAACCAAGTGTACATAATTTAATGACGAGGTCGTTAAAGTTTTTTTTTTCTATGATTTTGTTGTATTTCCATAAATGAAAATATATATATTTTGGAATTTGGCTTTTATAGATCAAATGATTATCATGCATATGCAAAACCATTAAAAATAGCATTTTGACAGATGGATCCATACTCCGTAGCATTAAAAATTTAGAAAAGCGCAAAATTAATACAAATAGAACCTTATACTACAACATCATCTTGCATAACCTAGCATTTCAAACGATGGAATCCTAACTTTAAAAGTTAAGAAAAATGCAAAATTAATCAAATAAATCTTTCAATTGCATCATAATCTTGCATTATATAATATATATGCCCTAGAAACTAGTTTTAAAAAGAAATTATGAATTTTATATTTAGATTTATTTTAATTCTATTTTAAAAGAGTTTATTTTTTTCAATTTATGATTTTAGTTAAGATAAAAAAAAACATTACAATATATATTTATATATGATCGAAGAGAATGCTTGCATAGTTGAATACACAAATATCTCTATTTTTAATTAAATTAACGGTCTTTTTAACCTACACCCCAAGGCTCAAGGGCATAGGATAAACTTCCCGTTTTTAAAAACTAAAGCCCTAAAAGAAAGCGAATAAACCAGTCGTAGAAAAGATTTAAATCTCCAAATAAATAAAAATACTAAAAAATTTTAAAATAAAATGCTTATTCTATATCCTTACCTATAGTAGAGGTAATTAGACAAATTAGTGTATGGTAAAGTGTTACACCACGGCAAATTTAAAGGAAAAAGGTCGATTCTTTATTGACAATATTATAGAAAAATAAGATTGCGTGCTTTTTGACCATTAATGGGTTTTTTTTTGGAGCAAATTTAACATTAATGGTTGATAACAAATTATGAATACTTTTTCTATTGGCGTTACGTAAAGTGAATGAAAAAAAAAGGAAGAAAATAACTAAACGAAGGAAAACAAAAATTCGAATGGGAAAAAATCTCAGACTAAAAAAATAATAATTGATGAATTTAATCCTCACCGGGCTATAAATATTTCTCCTTGGGGGAGACAGAAATAATCAGATCGAGCAAAGGAAATCATCCATCAGCTAGCGATATATAGAACACTACATTGACTTTAAAAGTTGGGTTAATTATCCAAGTGATTTAAATTAGTTGTTTGATTAGTAATTGTTTGATTTTAGGAATTAGGGGGAATTAATTAAATAATTAATGGGAAAGGGAATGTTGAAGAAGTGGTGTGCGATGCATTTTCTGATATTATCGGTGGCGCTGAACGTCGGCCTTCTGCTCCGCCTCACTTGCATTCAGAGTGGTACAAAGGTGCATGTTAGCACCAGCCAAGTGTTGTCTAAGGCGCAGGTTAAGGATGACGATGAGAGTGACGATGGAAGAATCATCAACTTCGACCAGTGAGTACCCCATCTTTCTCTCCATCTCGATCAACATGAATACATGCATACTTATTAATGTGGTGCAAATCTTTGTAAACTTGAATCGTAAATTTGTTATAAGTTCATGGTCTCTCCATATTTTGAAAGTGAGTACCTAAATTTATTGTACGTATAGACTATATATCAAAACGTAAAATATGGTTTTAAAACTTCATCAAACTCGTCAACTTTGGTTTATAAAATGTCCTTGTTTTTTTGATTCAGTATAAAAACTTAATTATATATAAAAATCTTAAAATACCTAAGAAGTAATTTCATAAATCTAAAAAAAAAAGTAGATTATAAGGAAAAGCCGCTTTAATTATGTTCTAAGAATTGAGTAACGGAAAAAAGTAGAAATTTGGATAGATCGTTACCCGCGTTGTTCAAATAGAACTACAATAAAAGAATAAAAGAGGAAATAAAAGAAATAAAATGAGGGTCGGCGGATTTGAAGTGATAGTTTTAAGAGATCAAAAAAATATTTTTTTATATGAACACTGTCACGAGAGTTGAATCAGAGACCTTTGATTACTAGTTTTACTACTTTTAGAGGATTAACTGTTTGATCGACTAGATGTCCTAAGACAAATCAACAAAATATTTGAACCATAATCAGATCGAACCGAGACCACGATTTGACTTCTTTAATATCTACGTTTCATTTTACTTTATGCACACCCCTACCAACGTACATACAATATTTGTGTATATATTAGTTGTAGTCGTGAATAATTTGATCATATATATATTATATTCATGTATGTAGAGGCGATCCAACGATGTATGAGAGGTATTGGAAGGAAATCGCAGGGGAGAAGGCAACACTAGTGATCCCGGGGTGGCAAAGTCTGAGTTACTTCTCAGACATAACCAACCTTTGTTGGTTCATGGAGCCCCAATTGGCCGCTCAGATTACTCGGTTGCATCGAGTGGTTGGCAATGCTGTGACCGATGAACGGCACCTAGTTGTTGGCACCGGCGTCACTCAGCTCTTCCAAGCGGCTTTGCACGCACTCTCGATGACATCCCATGAGTCACCACCGGTCAGTGTGGTGTCTGCTACTCCTTACTACTCGGTGAGCCTCGATCTTCTCTAGCTACCGACTAGACGTATATTGAAAAAGTAGAAACTCTTGCGGTGAGGGATGTTGTGCAATAATTATATGTTAAACCTATGCAGTTTTACAAAGATATAGTAGACTATATGAATTCAAGGCTGTACAAATGGGAGGGAGATGTGTCAAATTTCAATGGAGAAGGATCCTACATTGAAGTAGTGACTTCGCCCAACAACCCTGACGGATTCATGAGACAGTCAAAGCTCAACCACACTGACGGCGCCTTTCTTCATGACTTTGCTTATTACTGGCCTCAATACACTCCCATAACTTCGCCTGCCGATCATGATATTATGTTCTTCACAGCCTCTAAAATCACTGGCCATGCTGGGATGCGCCTTGGGTACGTACTTGTATAGTGATTTATGTAGCGTTAACGGATATGGTAATAATGTGCCAATATGAATGCCTTATGTGGCAATGTATACAGATGGGCCATAGTAAAGGACAGAGAAGTTGCAAAGAAAATGACAAAGTTTGTGGTGATCAATAGTATTGGTGTCTCCAAGGACTCCCAACTCCGAGGAGCCAAGATTTTGGAGGTTGTCTCAGACAGCGCTGAACGCGCTGCCAAATCTGAACAAGGCAATAACTTTTTCGTGTATAGCGACCAAGTCATGGCAAAGAGATGGAGTCAACTCCGGGAAGTAGTGAACCAGAATCAGCTCTTTAGCATCCCTGAGTTACCCTCTGCCTTTTGCAACTACTTCAACAAAACTTTCCAGACACAAACAGGTATAATTCATCATATAAGACTTCAATTTCTTCTTTCGGTCATTCAAGATTGTGACTGGCTTTTGTGTATGTGCTTGTAGCTTTTGCATGGTTGAAATGTGAAGGAGATGCTGAAGATTGTGAAGGCTTTTTCAAAGCACAGAAGATCTTGACCAGGAGCGGGAGACAATTTGGCGTGAGTCCAAGGTTTGTGAGGATTAGCATGGTAGATCGTGACGCTAATTTCAATCTCTTTCTAAGGAGGTTGTCGAAGATCCACCACTGAGCCTGGCTGCTGTTGATTCAACTTGTAGTGTACAAGGAGTTGGAAGTAATTAAGCAAATATGTGTTTAATCTAGAAAAATGATCATTTGAAATGGAAATTAAGCTACTCCCAGAAAAATATCCAGTTAGAAAGCCTAGAAGAGAGTAGTATGCATTGTTAGAAGGAATTAAGCTCAATCAGAAGCAAATAGTCATTTACAAGCTAAGAAGTAAGAAGAAAGTATGAACTGGTGTTGCACATGGTGGTGTAGGATCAGCATAAATATAAAAGTATAAATATATATAAGATCCATTGCATAAGAGTAAGGAAAGGCAAACCTTATTCTATTGGTATTCTTATATTAGATTATCATCTGCATATAAATTTTTTAGTTACAATGCACTTGATGACAGGATACTGGAGAAAATTATCAATTCATATGTGTAAACAAAGATTGGATTAAGAGAGACTTGACAAAGAAACAACAAGGATCTCTAATCATGTGGTGGTGGCTTGCTTAAAAAGCATACGTGAGATTCATACTATATAAACTTAATTTGGAATTAAAGGTGAGGACCAACAAATTAGTAGTACATGAAAAAATGCTCCTTCATAGGGTTTAAAAGTGCTCCATACTCAGGGCTCAAACTTCAAATGTTTAAGTACACGCAAAAGGGGAAAAAAAACCTATAGTATGTCTCCACAAAGAGAACCTTGACATGTTACAAGAAGAAAACATTAAAAAAGGAACTTCCTATCTCATCTTCAATAATGAGCATACACCAAAAGGATGCCTTCTAGTACCCAAAAAATAGGGACACCTTATAGTTGTATGGCTACTAGCTAATTTACTTTCAGATAATTTAGGAGCAGAGCAAGAATTCTCAATTTACTTGCCTATTACATACTAATGAAAGAAAAGAGCCAGGAAGAAATGAGTCCTTATTGCTATTCTACAAGATGTTCAAAGATTGCAAGCTCTATAAACTGTACAAACTTGTTCTACAATGCAATGTTACTTTCTCATATATTTGCAATGCATCTCACAGGACTACTAGTTGTACGAGTAAGATGGATAAAAACACCATAGCACTCACAAGCGAGAGAAGCATCTGGGTCACAAAACCCGAGTGTTGTAAGATCCACAAAATGTGCACTTATGGTGAAGCCAATGAAATCGAACAGTTCCTTTTCTCCGACAGTCATTGCATAAAATAGCCTGTAAGTTCATAAAAGCTTCACTTAAATGAGTTTCCATGAAAGCTCATCAAATTGAAGTTCACCCATCAAACATTGTCAAAACTAACCTGAGTTTGGCCACAATACTCATCAGGAAGCTTCTCTTCAGCTAAGTATGCATCCAACATTGCAAAATACACCTAAAAAATGTAGAACATTACCATTTAGTAAAATAAGCAAGCAAGAAGGGTCAAATCTTGCAACTTCAGAATGCAATTGATGTTGATTCAAAGAGTTGAGAGAAGTTGCCCAAATTCATTGCAAATATGAAGATGGGAAAAAAAGCCTAAATAATAAGATTTTCACCTTCATGTCCCCTAATGATTTGCTACATATAGGGCAGACATAGTGCAAGCGAGTATATTCCTGATCATTATAAGAAAATATGATGATGACATAAGAAATTTGTTTTAAGAGTTGGATAAGAATCAAACAAAGATGTGGAAATACTTGTGAACATAGGCACCTTAAAGCATGTTGAATGCATCAAATGACCACAATCAAGTTGCTTTACGGGATTGCTAGATGTAAACATATCCTCATGGCAAATAGGACACACATCTTCTAAGCACTTCTCCCTGCAAACATGAGCTGAAAGAGAAGGCGACATACAAGCGTTGCATTTCATACAATGAAAGAAGTCAATGCCTAGCCCTTTCCCCAGTCGACACAAGTTGCAAAAGGGACAGTGGTAGATAACCCTGTTTAACAAGCACCACAACACTAATTTGATTTAAAGCAAGAAAATGTATATAAATTTTCAAGCATATACATTACTAAGAAAAACCTCTAAAAACATGTATAATGAAGACATTTTGACTGGGTATATAAAGAACTGGATGTTTAAGAAAGCTACCTTTCATCGTCGAACAATCTGCAGATCCTACAGTAGTACTTTCCCATGGAAAAATTGCATGAAACGCATGATGGGCCAATTGGTTGTATAACTAAGCACTTCATGCACATCATCTGGGTTATAGATTTCCTGTATTCATAAAAAATGTGTTAGATGTATTAAACTATAAAAAAAAATCAAAAGCAGCAATAACTACTTACCTGTCAGATTGATGATCAGAGACATCGTCATGGCAACGTCTACATGTAAAAATCTGGTTGCAACATGGGGTAATGAGCTTGCAATTCTGTTTGTAGTGCTTGCAACCAAAAATGGATTTTTCTTCATCCCGGTAAGATGGAAACTGACCCTGTAGCTTTCCCTCACAGAGTGTTGTCTTTTCTGGAATAGATTGTTGTTGTACCATGTTCCAAGGACTGAAAATGACATTAGCACCTATAAGAACTCAGTAAGCATTAAAAATAACATAAATGACAATTAAGCAAGAATAGTTAAAAATGTTAAGACTACCTATAAAATCCTAAAAGAAAAATCTATCCCAAATGTTTCAATAAATATAAAAAGTATGCAAAATTATAGCTTCACCTTGAGAGCAAGTATTGTATAACACGGGTTTTTTTCTCTGAATCCAAGGAAGAGTCACGAGAAACTCTTCTTATGGTAGCCTCCAATTCTTGCTGACTCATTGTTATAAACTCTTTGTGTTGCCACAACTTCTGATTCATCTGCTGAGCCTGAACAGGTTTATCAGCTAGATTAGCTTTGCCCACATTCTGCTTCTTGTTGGAATGAGACATATTATCAAATTGCCCTTCTCGGCAATTTTTTTCCACACGAGAAACCTCTGTTTTCTCCTCCAACTTCATGGAATCTGAATCAACATCCATGACACTTTCTACATCAAGATGTAATCCCTTCCTATCACCAGAATCTTCACAGGATATATACTTCCAAACAAGATCCAAGATCTCTTTTCTCTCCAAGGAACAATTATCAGACTCCTTAGCCACCTCAATTATGTTATGCTTACATGTACCTTCCCACCACTCAGTTAACCATTCATCAAACATTGTATTCTTTGTAGCTTTACGCCAGAAGGACATTATGGCATGTTGTTCTTCTGGATTCAAAAGTTCCATAAGCCATAGTATCATTTCTTGTAAATGCTCTGCTCTTGCTCTTCCAACCATCTGCCCAACAATCTTTTCTTGCTCTTCTATAGAAAAGCATTTTCTGAATACGGGCAAGAGTTCAATTTCTTCACGGTCATTATGATCTCCAAGCATCTTTTGCAAAGTTTTGCAGCCATCTTGAAGCCTCAAAGAAAGCTGCAAAAACTCCTTAGAGGAACTAGGATCCAGAATATGTAATTCAGACAACTTGCTTAACACATCTGATATCTCCTTGAAATAGACAGTCTCTAATTTGTGGTCAATTGAATAAGACTGACTTATGTTCTGCCCTGTTTCCTTTGTCTCCAAGGCTGGAAAAGCAACTGCATCCTCAGCTTCTCTATGAAGTTGACATAGAAGCCTCAGAGTATAAAATCGCCGACAAAACTCAAAGAGAAGATCAAACTTTTCAGGTAAGGAATTTGAAAGCTGCACAAGATTCTCTAACTCCCTCTTCACAGCTTTATGGAAGTAGTAAATGTGATCTATTGGTCTTGGATCAAGGCTGTCAGCCATATTAATACTTGTAGGGCAATCAAGAATGGGATGTAACAAAGTAGAAGTTTGAGGAAAAAGTACACGCATGTTTATTTCACGGGAGTATAGCATTGAATTCTTCTTCTCTAGCATGTGACTGGTTCCATGCTCGCTGACATCATCTAATTTTCTGAAAGCTGCTAGATCGTCCTTAGTTTGCTTGCCTAAATAGGATACATTGCTCTTAAACATTTCTTGCAGGTCTTTGACACTTGTCTTTCCGGAATAACCAATACGGACCCACTCATACAATAGAGAAGCAAAACTTTTATCAAGGAATCCTGAATCCTTAATACTGTGGAGAATATACATGAGCTTATCCTTTGGTAAGTGAGAAGAAAACCAAGTAATCACACACTTTAGTAGCCCAAGTGGCATCATATGCAGGCTCAGAAACAGCAGTTGCACTTGTGTTTCATGATTGCAGTTGTTGATGATAAGGGGGAAAACCTGATTCAATTTAAACAAACAAACACAATGCTTAGACAAATTCATTCAAATTTCATATACAACGCTTCTTAGAATTGCCTATTTTTTCCTGTGTACTTTGTTCTCTCTATTTTGGCAACCACGGACTTTTAGGATATGAATCTCGTGCAATTAATTTCCTTACTTTGATAAGACCAGTGTAAATTGAAATATACCTCTGATTCTTGAAAAGATAACTGTTGTGTGATCTTGATTGTAAAAGGCTCCATCTTTGTCAATAGATTTTGCACAAATATGGACAAGGGTAGGATACTTTGTTTTCCATGGTATAAAACCCCTTGCAAACCTTCAACTTCATCTTTTTCAAAGAATGGTAGAATGGAGGGCAAAGTTCCAGAAAGGTCTTCCAACAAAGGATAAAATATTTTATCCAACACATCCCTGCAAATCGTAAAATACCACTTTTCTTAAAATCATACAAGATCCAACTTCATAATATAAAAGGGGAACAATAGAGAAGAAATATCACCTATAAAATATTAGCACATCTGCAAGAAATTTAATCCGAACAATAACTGAATCCAGGGTAGAAAATTTGCTTGATCTTTTCATTTCATGTAGCTCAGCCAGGATTTCTTTCAAGTCTTGCTTAATCACGGCATGCCAAAGACAAAGACCGTTGACTGGCTTATCTTGAGCACTTGTATACAAACAATTGTCCCTTGCACATTGACTGTTTATCCTAGAAAAGCTCTGAGATAAAAACAATTCAGAAGCATATTCTAAATTTCCAGGTTCACCGGGACATTTTACTAGTTTACCATACTGAATGCCAGCTCCAAATGTTTTTGGAGTTGTGTTGTTATCAAGCCAGGAGATCACTAACTCTTGCAGCAATGTATCCTTGGGAACAACTTTGTTTATGCAATACTTAAGATCTCTGTGTTCCTCTGGAGAAAGAAAGTGAGTCAACCATGAAAAAAGGTCCACCAGGACCATGATAGGAACACTGCATATAACCTGCCAAACTAATGAAGCTTGCTCATCACTAGTGAACTGCTTCATTAGGAGGGGAAAGATCTGCAATAAAATTGATATTTTTCATTTAAGTATAAAAAATAGGTCCGACCAGTACTCATATAAAATTATTACGTGTACTAGTTTTTAGTTGTATCTAGCCGGGGAAGAAGAGTGTGTTGAAATTGTGCAAACCAAACTGCCCTTGTATTTTGGTACGTTGGTCTGCATTTCTCCCCTTCCCTTCCTATAAAATGGAAATATAATGCCATGGACTAAGTGTTCTTTTCGTCTTGTGTTTAAATGGATTGTTGGGGCTCCTTGATTGTGTAGTGATGAAGAGAAACCCTAATGAAACAAGAAAAGGGCTATTTTGTGAAGGGCTGATCCTACAGGGACTTTTTTTTGCAGTTTCTAAAAAGTCTCACCCATGTTCTTGAATTTCTAAGAGTCTGATCTTGTACCCTTCGTAAATGAAATTTTGGAGGTGGAATCATGTGATTTGGATGTGTGTTGACAAATATATGGAATTTTTGGTAAACTTGCACAAAATTTGTGAAACTAGGGGTTCTTGAATGATTTGATTAAAGTTTTGAGCAATGAGCATGGGAAATGTGAATATGTTCAAACATAGTATTACATTTAATACTATGTAATACTATGTTTAAGAGTCTGATTTCAGTCAAAAAAGCTGGTGTGTCGAGTTTGAAACCACGACACCCAAAAGCCAAAAAGGGTTCATTTAGATCAATTTAAAAATGGGGGAAATACTACAAATTTCTCCAAAATGGTGGACAAGCAAATGCGAATAAATCGGTCAAAATACGGCGATTCCTTCACTCCTCTTTGTCTTCTTCCGGAGTCACACGCATTACTTCGAAGCAAAAAAAACCAGAGCCCAACAGAGGATCAGAGAACACAATTCTCTGAGTTAGACAAGGAGAGAAAGGGGGGCTAAATCCAATAGAGTACGAGAGGATTGACAAGGTTCAGGTACTGATTTCTTCTATGAATTCTCACTTTTGTTTGATTTTGGCTTTTTTTCCCCTGACCTTCTTTCTTATTTTATTACTCCTACTGTTCTCCTTACTTGGGAGCTCTTCTTCCATTCTTGTTCTTTCTGTGGGTAATGTGGGTTGTGATTTGATCATGGGTTTTGAAGATTTTGTTATAGCTTGCTTTCTTTGTGCTTTTCCTGGGTTGGGTTTGTAAGATTTTTGATAAATTTTGGATTTCAGTTTCCAAAACACTCTGATTAAGCAGTAATCTAGAAGGTGGAAAAAAAATCATCATCATTAACCCAATGAGGCTCCGCTACATCGGAATTTGGGGGGTCAAGATGGGGGTACCCCTGCCCAAGGGAAAGGTGTACGACCGATAGACCGAAGAAAAACTGAAATTCAGCTATGTGACAATAGTAACGGAATTTAGTTAGAATGCACCAAAATTGATATAGATACTAAATCCATCTCAAAGGCACTGTATAAAAGCCAATGAGAATGAGGATGCATCCCAAAGAAGGCGGAAAAAATCAATTTCAAAATTTGTGGTTTTGCTAGGTTTGGGTCAAAAATCAAATTGTGTCAAATTTAAATTTGGCTTAAATGTAAAAAAATCTTATCCAGTGTACAAGACTACAAGATCAGACTCTTAGAAATTCAAGAACATAGTATGTTTGAACAACATTTTGAGACTTAACATGTGAAGAGAATGTGTTAAGTTTATTATATGGCAGATGATATAAACATAGGATAATTTTTAATGTAGAGTGATTAAATTGTATTTTACACACATTACATGATTTTTTGAAACCACATCAAGTCAAAAAAAAAATTAGAGAATGTAAATTACCTGCTCTTCTTCCTTCAGCATATGCTTGCAGATGGCTTTCTTAAGGGCTCCAACGCAAAAAACAAGCTCCTGAAGTTCCTTTGTTGCAATTCCTTGACTCCTTGACAATAAATTTAAGCTACAGAAGATGGAATCAAAGAGGTCGTCTATGCTTTTGTGTTCGAGACAATACGAGCAGGAAATGTTTTTCATATGCTTATCCAAAGCCACAAAAATGACCTGTTCATAAATTTTACAAGTCAATATCTACACAACAAAGGCAGCAACAGCCAAACTTTCCATTTCCAGCAACAAAAATCTCACTACTCACTAGCTAGAGTAAGCTTAACTAACCTAGCTGCAACAAATTGAGCCAATTAAATGGAAGGGGGCAACGTTACAATCAATTTCAATTACCATCTGCGGAAAAGAGATCGAATTCGCTCTAACTAATTTCCAAAATCCAGTTCATCAAGAAGCAAATTGAATAATACCTCATCCTCCGCAGCACAGTGGTACTTGTAAACCTGCTTGAGAAACTCAAACCTTCTCCTCAGATCAGCCACCAAATCTCCTCCGCCGCCGCCGCCGTTCTCCGCCGCAACGGCCGCCGCTCGACCTAGCTCGTCCAGCTGACCTCTAATCGCCTTGTGAAATAGCTCGAGGAGCAGAATCGGATCCTCAGCTATACCTCTCCCCCCGCCGGAAGACGAAGTCGATGCCGCCGCATCTAGGGCAGCTGAAGTGGAGTAATTGTACTCAGCGCCAAATGGATGATGACCGCCTTCGCCGCTGCCGGCCATTAGCTAAAAGGCGTGGAGCGAGGGATGGAGAACGGCATGAAAGGGGCGGAGAGAGAAAGAGAATGCAGCTCAGCGCATCAGGCATGTTCTCGGAGTTGACGTTCATGGCTTTTGTAGCCTTGTGATTTTTTATGCTCTCCGGAATTAAAATATTTCCGCCTCCGTTGTTTTCTGTGTTTCCCGGAAATATAAATACTGCTTTTGACGTTGATCTTTTTGTTTTTCTAAATTACACATTTGCTCCCAACTTTTTTTTTTCTTGTTGATGTAAAGATATATACATTAGTGTCGAGTGTCGACATTTTTTTTGCTTCTTGTTAAAATATGTGCAGATTATTGAATTAAGTTTAAAGATGTGTTAATTTGTTACTACCAAAAACTATAGGGAGTTTTGATTATAAAATATTTTGTGATGATGCAAGCATGGGTATGAATAAACGACACTCTGAAGACATACCTGGGGAGGGAAATCTTTTGCCAACAAAAAAAATTAACGAGGGGATCTGTATTCTTGTAGATTTCCAAAATATCAAGCCAAATCTCATTTTATAATCTTTGTTTACCTAATCGAAGTATATCACAAGCTAGGTTCCTAGCTAGCTCTTTTAACAATATTTTCTCAGGAATAATGCCTCACAAATCCATATTGCGGGAGTGATTCGCGTGAAAATGAATTGTTATGTAAAAGTTGAAAATTAATTTCTAACTAAAAGTATAAATTATTTCATTAAAAGGGGGCAAATGGCAAGATCAAATTGTTTGCAAATTATATTCGTATTTTTTGAAAAAAAATAAACATAGAAATCGTACGCTGTACATAAACTTTAATGTAGATATACATTAAAACTAATTGTATATACATCAATAAATAAATATTTTTACATATAAAATAATATATAAACCATATATGCATAAAAAATAATTGCATGCATCAAAATAATTGTGTTTGATGTGCATCCCCAAAATAAAATTTTCAAAAATACGTGATTTTGAAAAAAAAAATACATTCATATGCTACTTTTTTCCATTTTAATGAAAAATTTATATTAAAGTGTTATTTTTGAAGGGACGGGCAGAATTTTATTATCATTTTACATATAAGTGCGCATTTTTATTTATTTATTCCTATATCTTAAGACAAAAAATTATAAAATGTTTTAAATATCAAAATTTAATTTAGTGTTTTTGAGACAATTTGGAGAGTTACAATAGGATAATACAAACAAATATCGTGAGTCTCGCACCGGCCCTCTATTTAAAAATACAAACATTACTTTCAAAAACTCAATTTTACAATTACATATTTATTTATTTATTATTAGAATATTACAATTACATATTAAAAACCCTAAACGTATTTTATTAAAAAATTCAAACAAAACTCACAGAATTCAACTAGTTTATTCTAAACACAGCGAAATTTACAAGAATTAAAAACGAAATAGAATAGCCTGTTCTAAGCAAAATATGAAGGAACTAAACAATGTTGATCGATACTCCTCATCACTTATCTAACACAACAACAACTCCAAAATAGATTTATATCAAAACAAAGCACAGTTTAAGCAGATGGGAAATACTTATTAAGATTAAATGGCAAGGAGTAAAACTCCTCACTTCTCGCATCTCCTTTGAATGAGTAATACTTGTCCCACCAATGCCTGCCTCTGTCCTTTCTAATCGACCCATCTTTCTTGTGAAGCGTATTGTCAAGGAAATAGGCCACAATTCCAGCCACAAATGCCTTTGATGAGAATGGCACGTTGATCATATCATTAAACTGAGATTAACAAAGTAAAGATAAGTTCTTTATAATGTATAATAGTCACTAAATTGGTGAATTAAAATTACCCATCTAGCGCCGGTGTGGACGGGGCCATAGCCGTTCACAGCGGTGTACTCGTTGAAGTATTGAGCGACGGATAGGCCGAGGAAGATGGGTAAGCCTAGCACAAGCTTTGTTCTGAAACTGTTGAGGTTGCAGAATTGAAGGTAGCTTAAACCAGTTGAGCCTGCAAGTGTACATATGTTCAAATCAAGAAGCTCAATTTTAGATTGTCTAAAGCAATATGTTTAGAAATCTATGGTTTTTGAATGGGGATCATTGCGTACCAACATAGGCGAAGAAAAGGCAGTACAATGCGGCGACAATTGGGAGAGGAATGGAGGCGAAAATCGCTCCAAATTTGCCTGTAATGTATGATTTATTTTGTTGTTGATGTTCAGTAAGTTGTGAATATTGTGTATGGAGATTGAAGAAATTAAGATACCTAGAATGGAGAAGAAGATCATGAAGAATGCTGATATCTGCACAACTCTTCTGCTTCCCACACGCGTCAAGGTTAAAATGCCGGCATTTTCACTACAGGAGAACAAATCCAGCTCAATTTTGGTAAGTTCAGATCAAATGCCAAAATGTATAAGTTAGCTAGGAAAATGGCTGAATTTTAATACTTACACAGATACTGAGGTTCCAGTGACAGTCCCAAATAACCCAGATAACAAAATGCCAATTCCCTGTCATTACAAAACTAATCAGTAATTACAAGACAATCACACACATAGAGAGGGCAAAAGAAGGAATTTTCATTAAGCTTGGCTTTAAATAGTGAGCTGGTGCTTGTATTTATTAAAACGTTTTTTTAGCACATTATAAGAATATTTGATTAAAAATTAAATTTTAAAAAATATATAAAAAGTCCTAAAATTACATCTAATTAATCACTGTAATGAAAATCCATTTCATGGGCACATTATAAAAAACTAAGTTATTAAAATTATAAAGATAAAAAATTAATTTTATTTTTTTAAAAACAAAGGATAGGTTAAAATGATAATTAGTTTTTTTTTAAAACATTATAAAGTCCTTGTAATAAAGTAATAACTGACCTGCCAACCAACGCCACGGCTTAGGATAGAAGGGGGGATCATGGTGGCACTTGAAGCTCTAGACACAGCGATAAATGCACCAGTAGACTGTCCATTCAACATAATTAATTAGTTGAAACATGCTGTAGTAATTAATTCTAAGTTAATCAAATCATAACACGTGTTGATTTGACACAAACTTTATAGCTAACCTCAACAAGAGTAACAAATGTAGCAAGCATCATGGCGAATGCTTCACCAGCATGAAATGTAGGAGAACCCCATTGAAACGGATAAGGAACACTAATCCTGCACCCCCAATTATTGCAAATTCAATCAAGCAAATAATGTAATTCAACATTCAATTATACCAAAGTAACTTTTTTTTTTTGTCTATAAGAGACATTCGGAAAGGAAAATTCAAACTCATAAACTAGAAATTACAAATGGCATCCTTACCTATTAGTAGGGATAGAATCAAAAATTAAATTTTTAAGTAGCACTATAAAAAAACGATTTAACGACCACTAACATCCTTTGAACTGGCTCAGTAATCGCTAAATACTCATGTTTGATCGTCTCTAAATTCGGCGACCATACAAAAGAGTGACTTCATGGTTGCTAAATTTGGGTCCAGATTAATGACTACTTTAATCCAGATTTAGCAATCAGTTAGTCACTAATTTATCATCCACATAGTTGCTAAATGTCAAAAATAAGTCTAGCTAGATTTATCTTAATTTAGACTTATTTCGTATTAAATTTATCTTGTTCAGTCAAATTAATTTAAATTTTTACTTATTTGGTACTAAAATTATCTTAATTTCTCCTTTTTTAATTAAATTATCTTAATTTTCACCACTTTTTTTATTAATTTACCTTAAATTTCATTATTTTTTAAATTTTAGGACATGCTGGAACCGACCTTAACCATGTCTACGGTCTACCTACCAACTAAACTTGAGAGACTTTACATACTAAAGTAGGTTACCAAGAAGCAGCATCCATGAGTCCAGAACGATCGGTTCGACACGTGGCTTGTGTCATAGGTTTAGCGTGATTGTAGGCTCCACCAACCGTCAGAATGAAGGCGTATAGCCACACAATCGCCACCGAGATCAAAACAGCAAAACGTTCAAAGAATTTCTTCCCCATCTTTACAAAATTACCCACATACTGCAAATTCATAACAGCATTTACTCAGCACACAAGACAGTAAAATCGCAAAATGATGCGTTGTAACTAAAAATGACACTACCTGTGAGATCACTAGCACAAGTATCAGCTCTGGTAAGCCAATCTCCACACACTTAGCCACCTAAAATTGAACAACAGGAATCATATCATCATAGTCAAAAAACAAGCTGATCATTATTTACACATCAAGAAACGAAATAAAGTTAAGTACCCCAGGAAATCCGAGTTCATAAAGGCCAAACCCAACTAGAGCAATCAGAGGAGCAACAGAAAGAGGGCTCAACAATCTGTAACAAACAACAAGAGAAGTTGAATTAAAATGAGATATTTTCTTACAGAAACAACCTGTTACAAAACAAACTTACCTTGTCACATTTCGCCAAAGGCCGCTGAAGCCCAAGATAATTTGAAGAGTAGAGGCCACAATAAGAGCGCCTTGGATTCCTCGCATCGTCCTCTTGAATCTCTGCATAAAGTGTTAAAAATTGACAATGTATGCACAAGAGGATTATTGATTTCTAAAATAGGACTAGAATTACTAACTGTGTGAGGATCTGGAATGTCGTTGTATCGGCCCGCCAAAATGATGGAAATCGTAGGGGGAACGAGTGTATAAGAAGCTCCCATCACAGCAGGCAATCGAGTCCCGAATGTTGATTGTAACAATGTGTTTATGCCAGCAACAAACAACATAGTTTGAATCACTTCTGCCTTCTCTCTCTGTTCATAAAGAAAAAAATACAAAAATTCAAGATACATATATTCTAACAAATAAATGAATATGATTTAGTTGCTTACGTTTCCTCCTCCCATCTGAGGAACGAGAGCGGTTGGGATGAGAACGGTTGTGCCTAGCATCAATAGATAATGCTGGAAACCCAGTAGAATAGCTTCAGCTGCAATATATATCAGATCATCCAAATTCAGCTCTTATAAAGTAGCAAATGTTATAGCACTAGAACTCAATTAGATTATGCAAGTTTTATTGCTGAATTTGATACCAAATTTTTAAGATTTGAAGAATACAAACTTACTTTCCCACCAAATTTCATACTATTGATGACTGGAGTCAACCAGTCTAATCACAGACAAAAAAAAATACACTCAAAATTCAGTTCAGCATCAGCCCCAAAAAGGCAAGGGGAAAGCCCAAGATCACAACTTTACTTTGAATCTGTACTATAACACTTTTTCAAGAACCAAAAATACACTCAAAATTCAGTTGTTGTAGTGCTAAATTTCTCAAGAATTGAATGGTATAATCACACTTTCATACCCAAACTACCCAAAATCAATATCTGTTTACTTAATAAAACACTATTGATATTTGGATTCAACCAGTCTAATCACAGACAAAAAAAAAAAAACTCAAAATTCAGCTCAAGATCACAACTTCACTTTGAATTTGTACTATAACACTTTTTTTTTGTTGTTTCAAATAAGGGTCATTTTTTAAAAGCAGAATATACAAGAAAATCATATACTGAACTGAAGAGAAGCTCTACTTACGCCATGGAGGTGGACTGGTGATACAGTAAGAAACATTAGGGAGCTGCTCCTTTGGTGGGTGTGGAGCTGGCTCTTCTGCTTTCGGCGGCATGATTTATTTTGCTCCCTCTTTCGCTTTGTAATTCAACTGATCATACAAGAACAAGATGAGGAGCTTCGCCGGAGATCGAAAATCGGAATTTTGTTGCACTCACTGTTTTGGAGAGAGTTAATTTTTGTGCAAGTAAGTATCCAGAAAGCTCCTCTTCAAACACAGCACATCAGTGTGGTGGACCTTTGTGCATTTATATAACACAGAACTTGCCTTCATTTTACATAAGTTTGTCCTTAGTTTAGGGTAGTTGTATACACAATACACTTAATTCAGTTTGTCATTTACCCGGAAAAGGAGGAGGAAATTAGGAAAAATGAGAGACTACTAGTCAAAATTTTTATACAATAATAAAATAATGAAACCGAAAATGCCAAACCAGGGGAAAAATATAAGAAGAAGAAGAAGGAAAGCTCACTTGTGTTTGTACAAATAATCTTTGAGCAGAGAGGCAGATGTAGTGATGAAGCGAAGCAAAGCAAAGTCAAAGAAATCTGCCTTTTAATCCTATCAAAAAATTATTCCCACTTCTGAGCAAATGGAAAAGCAAAATTAAAAAAAGACACACAGAAGAAGATGAGCTAGCTAGAGGACACCACAAAGCAGTTCGAATAGAAGATCAAAAAAGAAGAACCAGAATCTCTACTCTTCCCCTTTTGACAGGGTTTACTTTGAATCTCTTTTTAACGCCCGAATTGTGCATGACAGAAAAAAGGCCTTGTTTCCTTACATATATGTATTTTGTTTAATTTCCATTTCATCAAGTTCACAATAAATATTATCTTATTCAGTCCCGCTAATCTGTGTACATGGCAATGGGCACACTATAATTATTTTAAATTTGGAAATTATTTCAAAACTATTTACTAAATTGAAATTAATAAATCCTTTTTACAAATAACAAAAAATGATTAAATTTATTAAAATTAGTATCTTTATTGTGTGCCCTCATACATGTTAGAAAGTCCCAATCTTATTTACATCTTTCACTATTTTATATATGGAACTAAATAAATTTACAAATCTATAGACACTTTAACCATGACTATGGAATTGTTTTATACCTTGACTTTGAGATGGATATAATTTTAATATGATTGTTGAGTGTATATTAATAAATTCAATTATTATTATTATTATTATTACATAGTTAAATTTCAGTTTTATTTTTTTTTAATTTATTTGACACATTTCTTGATATGTTTTGAATGTGGTGCCCGAGTTTAACTCCCGTACTGTTTATGTAGAACTATATTAGGACGATGATGATATTGTTACTTAGGCTAGTAAAGAGGAATGAAGGGATAATATAATGAGCATTGATACGAAAATGACATGTTTCTAAGGGTCGGCAACAACCTTGCTAAAGTAATTAATAATACACTAGATAGCTAGCTTGCTTGCAGGTCAACCCAATTGATAATTTACCTATTGTGCACCCAGTCACGTAATTACCGAACCCTGTATGAATAAAATTATGTTGTATGCGTCATTTTCTTCTCCCTATTTTTATGTCAACATCATATATATTGCCACGTATATTTATATATGCACATATTAGACATATAAATTGCATTTCATCACAAAAACCATAATGATGGATTGATTAATAATAATTGTTTCCTTACAAGTAGTCAAGAGATCGAGAGTGTATTCAGGTAATGAGGTGTCACCATAATGTATATTATCATACGAAGCACCAAATTAATACTTTATTAATGTTAGTTAACAACAAAGAATGTTTAATCAAGAGACGTTAAATAATTAGATATGCATATGCATGCACTCAAACCTAGCTCCAATCATACAATCAAAGATTGCAAAAAGACAATTCTCATAGTCGATTTATATATACGCTTCACTAGAGTACATAAGAAGATCGAGAATTCAACATTGGCTTAGAAAATATTATATGCCTACCTAATTAATTTATATTACCATGGGAATTTTCTTCTTATCCTTTGCCCCGTGGAAAAGGACTTCCTCGATCTCAATTTTCTGCGTCCTACGTGAAGACACTAGGCAAAATCTTGACATATATGTGGGTACTTCCTATTACTTCAAAATCGAAATCGATGTCCCATATGAGGTGGCTTAATGGTAAAAGGTCTAGGGGACGGTGGGAGATCACATATTCAATCCTTGCATTGCATCCATATTTTCATTTGGATGAAAAACCAATTGTCTCACCATTTTTCTTCTTATTGGGTCGAGCCGGTCGATGCAAGCCAGTTTACCTGGTTCATTATCCTTGTCAACTTAGCCATGGGCCTGGAATTTGCCACCAAAGGTGTCAAAGTAGCGTCTGATGCTTCCAAGATTCCCATTTATTGTTTCTTGACGACTTCATCATCTTTGCTCACACCAATTTACTAGAAAGTTAGCACATCTTAGATCTCCTTAAGATCTTTGAGGTTGGTACAGGTTAGACAATCAACATTTTGAAATCTAAAAATTCTTTTAGCCCTAATGTTTCTAAAGCACTTTAAGATTCTCTCTCTTTCTATTTGGTTTTCCGAAGGTGGAAGCTCATGATAAGTACATTCGTCTCCCAAATGTAATTGGGAGATCCAAAAAGACTATCGTTGAACATGTTATTGATCGGGTTAGGAAAAAAACAAAAGGATGGAAATCTTCCTCTCTAATCCAAGTTGGTCATGAAGTTATCAATAAAGTTGTGTTCTAGGCTATCCCTTCAACATTATGAGTTGTTTTAAGCTTCCTTCTTCAATTCAAGTGCATGGTGGAAATAAATGTGCTTGCCTTGAGTATACACTTGTGGGGGCGCGTAAGCGGGCCTTATTAGTGGCTAGTTCGTGCATTGAATAGGCCTTCATATAATTGAATATTTTTGTGAAAAAATATTCATTTCAAGGATGAAGTTTTGATTGTTTCCTTTTTTATCAGAAAGAAGGTGGCCGCCCAAAGCTTTTATTCTCTTAAATCATCCGAAATCAAAGATACAATAGGTAGAGGTAGATCCTCTAGGATAGTAAAGTCCTGATCTAAGGTAAAAGATAAGTTCTCTAAGGCATCAACCACTTTATTGCAATTTCTATTGATGTGTTGGACTACAACTCTCCAAGACGGGCACTGGATAAGCGAGCAATAGTGAACCACCATAGCAAAGTCCGGGTGGGTAGTCAGCAGCGTCCCGGTGAGAAGCTTGACTACAATAGTAGAATCTGTTTCAACAACAACGGATTGAGTGTTCTTTTGTTGGGCAATGTTTAACGCTCTGTGAACAACTAGGAGTTCAGCTCGTAGTGCAGAGCATTGGCCCAATTTTTCAGCAAAGCTAAGATCACAATTCCCTCTGAATTTCTAAGGATGTCATCCCCACTGGCCGCACCAGGGTTTCCCTTTGATGCTATGATGGTATTAAATTTTAGCCAATTCTGATTCGGCGGACACCACCTGTTCTCCGCGTTTCTAGGTGAGTTTCTTTGATTATTCAATCTCAACCTTGTATTATTCCAAAGCTCAGCAATCATAGCCCCCAAGAATTCTTCCTGAATCGGGTTAGTTGACAACTCTTCGAGTGGCTTTTCACAAAGCCATCTATGGGACTAAAAGAGAGTGCGTTGCCCATTTTTTATTGCCATCCGGGTTCCTCTATGAAGAATATCAGCACCGTGTTCAATTCCTCTCCAAATGTAGGAAGTTGAATGCTTCTTTGCAATCATATCAATATCATATCTGTTATCACAATATTTGCCTCTCAAGTTTTGATTGTTTCTTAACACCAAGCGACTTGGCCATGGTAGGCGTCTTGCCTATGTTGCACTGAGCAACGACTTTAAGATCGTATTATTTATACTTTATAGAATATTAGGATTAGGGTAATTGAGTTGGACATTATTATTTACTACTTGATAGTTACTATTTTGTAAGAGATCTACCATCTTACCAATTACTCCCTCCGTTTCAAAATAGTTGTTCTTAAAGCCATTTTTTTTGTTTCAAAATAGATGTTCATGTAACTTTTTTTTCCATTTATACCCTTATATATATACCACTTTACACATATCCCAAAATTTTCAATGAAAAAAATAAAGAGTACTTATAGGGGTAATTTGGGAAAAAAAGATTTTCCTTAATATGTGAAGTTTTGTATAAGATCAACTATTTTGAAACGAAGGGAGTACTATTTAATACTCCCTCCGATCCTTATTAAGTGACTTTTTAGAATTTTTTACACTTATTAAGAAAATTATTAATAACCCATAAAAATTTACTTTAACTCACAAAAAACTAAGTAATTAATTAACCAATAATTTTACTTTTCACAATTTGTTGAGATAAACATGCATCAATTGGTTATTCCACTAAGACATGCTAATGTGGAACAAGTTTCAAAGGAAGGTCATTAAATTTTATCCCAATAAGTGTGAAAAACTAATTGAAAAATAGTTCTAGTTAATTGAAAAAGTAAAGTTATTAATGTCAAAAACACTTAATTTGAATCAAGAAAAAATGCTACAAAGTCACTTAATAAGGATCGGAGGGAGTACTTCTTAGGTTGCAAAAGTTTAAAGTTTCATATTGAAAAAATTGTTGATTATTACTAAATGAAAGTTTTGAGTTGTGTCCATTGGTACTTGAACTCTATAATAGTAGAATTATTTTTGCTAATTATTAGGGATGCACATGGGGGCAGAGCGGGGGTGCGGAATGCATTCCCCACCCAAATCCTCGTTATACTATTATGCCCCTATCTCCGCCCCGTCCCCATCTAATCTCCGCGAACGGGGCGGGAAATCCCCATCGGGTATTGAGTTATTAACAAGACCCCGTTTATTATAAAAAAATATTTTAAACTTTTAAAAAGTTTACAAATATCAAATTTAATAACATATATCTTAAATTTTATTATATACTCGCTTTTAAATTAATAACTACAACTATATTTAAATTTTATTTTTATTTTTTGTTTTATAAATTAAATAAGAAAAACATATCGGGTATAAATACCGAGAATTCGGGGAAGATAATACATTCCCCGTCCCCGTCCTGTTTCAATCAGGGATCCGCGGCGATCCGCCCTATGGATTTCGCCGCGGATCCCCGTCCTCATGGATTTTTTGTGCATCCCTACTAATTATTACATCTCTATGGTACGTATGGCCGTTGATTTTCGGCTAACACAATCAAATTAAAACACTAACGGTCAAATCGGTTCAAACTCGGAACCGGACCGTAATAGGACCGGATCGGAATGGTTCGATCCGGTCCGGCCCACACTCCATATTTTTTAATGTCCATTGATCTGAACCGGACCGTACACATTCGGTCCAATCCGGACAGGTGGCACAGCCCTAGGGGCCCTAGGCGTTCCGTTCCTACGTGAGAATTTACCATCTGTCAACTCTTAACAACCGACTTTGGAGCACGCTGAATTATTTCTCTACTTGGTAGCGGTGGCGAGCCGATCTCCATGCAAAAAAAGAGCCTCAACTTGAAACTCCCCTTCTCGTTCCCTCCAGAAACCCCCTTCGGCCCCCCTCAAAACGTTTCTACCATAGATTGCGGCATAATCTGAAGAACAGAACCTTGGTTTCGCTTCCGAACTCGGACGCAAACTGGTATTAGATCCGAAGGCGGAAATAATGGGTAATCCAGAGCCTAGCATCGATGAGTTCTTCCCGGAGCAGAAGCGAGTGCGAAATCGTTTCGTCCCCATCGGTAAGATCATGAGCAAATCTGTTCCTTTCACGGAATTGCGCGCATCGTCTTTCTATTCGATGTTGTATTAGGTTAATAAAATTTTGCTTTCAATTTAGGTTTTTTTTTTGGAATTGTGGAATTGGGTGATGACCAGGGCTTGATTGAATAATTGCATTAGCTTTCTAAGCATTCATTATATAGGCTTTATATTTGGAGGCTGCTTAGTGATTTTCGTGCAAACTTTGTTGATGCTGGGGATTAGCGGTGAAGTTATATAGATCCTATGATGAAAAGTTGGATCTTTGGGCCACTGTGCACTCCAATTATTTCATGAGTGGGTTGAAATTTGTTGGAGATTTTTGGTCAATGTCAATTTGGTCTCTTGAGGTTGTGGAGTATTTTGTGGAGTCAATTGGGCTATATGTTTGCTAGAGATGAAAGGTGGGTATACCTTATGATAAGAGATGATTTGGTAAACGAAAACCTTTATAACTGGTAGCAGGGAAAGATTAACCTGAGGAACTGTTTTATGTGACCTCTGCAGCTCTGCTTGGGATTTGTATTTGTCTACTTATCTTGACAGCTGTTTGAAGCAAACTCTTTATATTTTTTGGTCATTAGCTTTCTAGCCATTCATTATCCGGGCTTTATGTTTGGAGGCTGCTTTCTGATTTTCGTGCGAACTTTGTTGATGCTGGGGGATTGGCGGTGAAGTTACGTAGATCCTATGATGAAAAGTTGGAGCGTTTGGCCACTTTGTGAGTTGCACAACAAGTATCTCATGAGTAGTTGGAATTTTACTGGAGATGGTTTGGTCAATGTCAGTTTGGTCTCTTGAGGTTATGGAGTCAATTGGGTTATATATATTTGCTAGTGATGAAAGATGGGTATACCTTATGATAACTGATAAGAGATGATTTGCGAAATGAAAACCTTTATAACTGGTAACAGGGAATGATTAATGAGATGGTTTTATATGTGCTCTGCTTGGGATTTGTATTCTCTACTTATCTTGGCTGCTATTTTAAGCAAACTCTTTATATTTTGCTTATATGTATTGGCTAGTTAGATGACAAATTCTTCCAGATGGTTGGAATTTGAGAAGAAGCAGAGGTAACTGTTGATCTGTGTCTATAAGGTGTATTCGTCTTGTTGATGTCATTGATTTGAGTTCTGTTAAATAGGTGAATCAATTTATGCTTGGGGAGTAATGTTGGACTTGGGGGAAGCCTTCTACCAATATTGTATTCCACTGTCTTCCTGGTTTGCTGCTTTGTGGTTCAATTGTTGGTTATAGTTCAATTTAGCAAGTGGTTTCAACAGAAGATGAAAATAGTTTCCCTTGATTTTTAGGTTTCCTTTATGCTCATCGAATTCATGTTATCGCAAGACCTTAATATCATCTTGTTGAAATAGTCTTGAAGTATCCATATACTCAAGCATTGTATTTGTTTTGATTCTCATCACAAAAGAATTTAAACAATCTACTTTGAATTACTATTGGATGATGCAGAAATCTTAATGATCTACTCCCTTGTTGTGATAGGAATTAGGAAATAAGTGTAAGCTATAGAATATGTTCTATGTTTGGAACAAACCTTTGTGCCGCCTTCTTATAGTCCCCAAATGGATAAAAATCTACTTGCTGAAACAGTGAAATCAGTAGGATCACAGCATTATTGGTTGGCTGATAGCTTTGCAGGAACTGATTTGACTAGCGGATTGTATTTGTGAATTGTATAATGATGTTTGCTAAGAGTAGCTGATAAGTATCAGCTAGTTACTTTTTTTATGTGTAAAATGAATGCATATAATATCATGCTAAATTGTTATGGATACTATATTGCCCAAAATGTTGCTAACATCAGCATTTCTTCAATTCTCTATTGGTTATCATGCTAACATCAGCATGTAATGTTCAGGTGCATTGATAACTGCCGGGGTTCTTACAGCTGGCTTAGTAAGCTTCAGGCGAGCGAATTCACAGTTGGGTCAGAAGCTAATGCGAGCCCGTGTAGTTGTCCAAGGTGCAACGGTAGCACTTATGGTAGGCACAGCCTCCTACTATGGAGAGCAGTTTCCAAAATACCCCACTTTCTAAATCAGGTGATGTAATGAATTTATCTTTTTCTTGAATCTTGATAATGAAGAGGTCTGAGCTCAACCTTCATCCTCACCCTGTAGTCAATTTATATGCCTTGCTGAAACATTGGATATAGTTTTGTAAGGGTTTATATGCAGCAGCTTCATTGATTAGGCTGTGACTATCTAATTATCTTTCTGTTAAGAAATCAAGCACTGTAATAATATCTGGATTTGGATATGAGACATTTTTTCCCAGGTTATATATGATCAGCAAAACGAGTTTATTCAATTATGGTTAGGCATACAAAGAGCTTGAAATGCAATGTGCTCATGGCTGGAGAGCCGCATTTTGCTAGCTGTAATAGTGAATTTCTCTTTAAAAGAAAAGTGTGGAATAGAAAGTAGAGCAAAACATACTTGTACACCTCAAACTCTTAAAGCTCAAAATTGCTTGGCTTCATATAAGGTGGGTTTTACACTGATGTAAGCAGTACATATTTACAAGTTAAAAACTTACTAACATAGCTTGCTTATAACTTGATGCAGTGCAACATTTTTTGCTTGTAACTTGATGAGATCAAGGTATATAATAAGGTCAGATATACAATTAGAACATGTGAATGTATAGTCTGCTGACCATTTCAAACACTCCCACAGTGTAAAACCTATTGGTTTAAATTTTACACACTAGACTTCAATGTATCCATCCAATTTAAATAACACTTCCAACTTGAGTTCCAATTGTTCTCACATCTTCTTAGATCATGTACCACAAATCTCGAGCATATTTTATTTGATCAGGTCGTCGTTACAATGGGAAAGAGGATTTGAACTCATGATATCAGAGTGCAAAACCATTGAGTTTGTACTATAAAAAATCGACAAGTTTAGATCGATAGCTCTTCAAGTAGGTAGAGGATTGCCAGTGATGAATTGAGAAGATACCATTTATATTTCTTTTATAAATTGAGGTGAAAGGATATGTGGCGATCAAATGCAAAATCGCTTACAAAATTGTTTCTGATTCACTTATGTGAACATAGATGGTCTAACATTGATCCATCAAATGGCCTAAGTTCCTGAAAAGTTGTCATCTAATGCCCTCCTACACACCAGCCATTTCCAAATCGCTACTTGCATGTTTGTCCCAGTTCGTCGTTCTGTAGTACGCTGCGTAAAGGATTAGCTGAACGACACCAGATATCATACCTAAACCATTCGGAACCTGCCAAAGATTCATCATATACATGTATATATGAGACAGAATGTTGTTACTCCACACATTGATTCCTAAGATAAGACCAACTTACTAAACTATGAAATGATCAAATCATGTGTAATTACCGCGATCCAGGGATCAAATTTGATCAGAGCGTAAATTAGCCAAACGATCCCATTACATAGGTTAGCAAACGATAACCAAAACGGCATGTACTTCACACTTTTCGTCCTAATAACCATTTTCTGCAACACACCATGTTAACAACTTATTAGAATGTTCATATGGATATACTTAGCACAAGCATCTAGCCAAGGCATGGTGATTGAAAGAAATGGGTATAGAAGAAAAATAGTTACCATGACGGTTAATGGCGCAACGTACATAATGATATTGAGGGCGACACAAAAGGAGCCCACGACTATGGTTCTCATGTGTGTTCCATGGACGAACTTTAACGTCAACACTACAATAGCTACATAGATGAGAGTTCCCGGTATCAAAACGAGTACCATCCTTTTCTGATGAATTTGCCAAAGTAAACAAGAAAACCGAATCAGAAACTGTGAAGATAGTTATCTCACATCGGGAAATTAAGCAATGGAACTCCATTGAGTTTATGTATGAATTGCTAGTTTGTGGGATATGACATAAAACGTACCCATTTGGAAAATGGAGAGTAAATGAAAAAGATGGCGATATAGACGAACTGAAGGGCTAATCCGGTACTGTTGATTGTGATGACAAGAGTGCTATCCGGATGCACAAAGGGTAATCCATAGAAAACCCACATTGCACAATTGAAGATTAGTGCAAGGTAAGGATCTGGCTTGTAATTTTGCACTGATTTCTTCTTGATTATCTGAACAAATGTTGGGCTGCAACAAGGATATATGTTATCACATTTTTCAAATCCCAATTCTTCATAATACACACTACAATAACGATTCATGTGTGAGGAAGTGAGATAGACACTTACACTGGGGAGAGAAATAGGCACATGGAAATGATATTTCCTGCAGAAAAACGTGACATTTCAATGTCTTAGGATTTACCCATTTAGGAGAAAGTAATCAACAATTAAGATCATTTATAAACTAAGGGATTAATTACCAATAATGCCGACTATGGTTCTTGTTAAATCACTGTTTAACATCTTGTCTGATTTGCCACTGATCTAAACACAACGAGTAATGTGACTAGCAATGTGAAGGAGTTTGTGGTAACAGGTAGAGTAATCAACGATGAAAATATTGATGAGAGAGAGATGATAGATGGAGTTTGCTGAAGAGGATCGGAACTTTGTTTGTAGTGTTTGTAATCCAATAAAGTTCAGTTATTTATTGCAACTTTCCAAGCTTTTAGGAGATTTGAAAACCATGTGGATGTTTTATGCCTAAAATTAGAGACACACATACGACGAATAAGTCATTCTTCAGTAACTTCCGTAATTATAGATGTCTGTTTTTTTTGGTCGAATAATTATAGATGTCTGTATCTCATGCCTTTTTTATCTTTTCCGACTTTTACTAGGGATCGCCAATTTAACTTTATTAAGAGAATAACTTATTTTACATCTTAAATCTAAAGAGATTCCGTGTTAATTGTTAGTTGATTTTAGAATGAAACCTCATAGATTGCTAGACCAATATCGCACAGTGTGTACGTACCTGACATATTTCCAATCTATCTACCTATCGGCTCATGGACTTTACCCATTATCTACCTTGGGTTGGGCTTAGCTAGTCATCCCAATTGCACTTGAGGGGTGTATTGAAAATGATAACTTATCCCACATCTGAAATTTAAGAAGATGATTCGGTCAGATATTCTGTGCATTATGACCCAATTTCAGAGTACGTCTTTCGTGAGGTCAAGCCAGTTACGGACTACATTGTAATCTCGTTTCGTCTGTTCAAATTATAGTTGATCATGACGTTCGTGATCTCATTCACAAGAATACCCTAAGGCGGCCCACTTCTCGTTAGTTTGACCCTCTAATAATACCTTTCTATGTATATATAAAAAAGAAAACAATTCCTACAACATTGTTTCAACAAGTTAGGTATGTTGTAACCTACAACAATCCAACAATCATATACAATCATCATGTAGGAAGGCCTTTACACAAGTAACTTCTTCCTTAAACTTGAATTGTGTATAATATTAGGATAAGTCCATCTTTAAAGTCTTCATGAAAGTGTCTAGTCTAGATGATGAGGCCTAAATCTTAACGGATCCGCTTCGATTGTTCCCAAATGAGTTTAAAAAATCTTTGAAAAGAAGAACGCAAGTGGACACAAAGATTTTTTTGACGCAATTCAAACAAAAGTCCCACTCTGCGAAACTTTAAGATGGGAGACTCGTCTAATCCACTAGGCAACGAAGGTTAACACACACGTTTACAAAGCAAGCACACACAAATAGCTAAGGCTAGAAATGAGGTCACAGAACAAAAAGCAAAGAACAAATTGCTAGGCAACGAAGGTCAATACACACATTTACAAAGCAAGCACACACAAATAGCTAGGCTAGAAACAAGGTCAAAGAACAAAGAGCAAGCAAAAAGCAGGAAGAACAGAGAATGGAACAAGCGAGCTCACAAAGAACTCAAACCACCAAGACATTAACTCCCTCATGTCGCTTTCTCTCTTCCCCTTTCTACTTTTTCTTCTTCTTCGGTCTTGACACAACTTCGATGAGCAACAATGGAATCACATAGCACAAGCTCAGAGGGAGCGAAAACCCTAGAAATCCCACAACGGCACAAAAATGAGCAAGAGAAACAACTAGGGCTTCGATCTTTCCTTATGCTAACCTTAAAAGCTCAAATGATGTCGTTACCTCTCATACGGGTCTCGTTAAGACAAACCCAATGTTTAGCTTAATAGATAGACTTTCAAACTCAGAAAAAGAGCACGGCACAGTTAGACATCATTCAGGCTCAAGGCCTAAGTCGCACACAAAATCAGCCTAATTCAACCAAACAAGAAGCACAAGAGCCATACTTAATCATGGCTAGATCAAGCGGCTCAAGTAGTTGAGTCATGGTTCGAACAAGATGATTCATGATATCTTAAGCATGGGTCAAGCCCCTATCCTAGCCTATATAAATCTATGCATGCAAAGCTTTGTTATGAGTGTGTATGTATGTTACCAGTTACAACATAGATTACAAAACATACTAGAGCAAACATTTCACTTCCATGTAGACCAAAAATGTCATATGACCGATCAGATTCATTATGAAAAAAGAATTGTGCCTATACTACATTATTATTCATTAATCATACAATAATACACACTAAACTATAATAATAACCTTATTCCATGACAAAAATTATGCTATATCCATCCATCCAATTAAAAAAGAATCCCCACCAGTATCATCCTTTCTTAACTTGCTCTTATCACTCTACAGCAAAACTTCAAACACAAAACTATATAGCTCTTGAAAAACTCGAGCTACTTCTAATGATTTCCATGAATTCAACCTAAACCATACCTTCATCTCCCCTTCCGTATGTGTATTTACAAAGAGTTCAATCTCCGCTTCTGATCATCTCCATTCCTTCTCCCTTGTCCACACCCGAAGACGCCATAGCCAACCTCGAATAGCTCGTCTCTCGAAACCTCTGCAGCAAATTGATCAGCGACCGCGCTTTTCGGCTCGCCTGTGGCGTCCCGTCTACACCAACCGAGTACAACGGCGGCATTATCGCAACCTCCTTAACCAAAACCGCAACCACTTCTCGCCCGCCATTGTTGCACAAATCCATCAAGATCGAAACGCAGTACTCCTTCGCCATTCGAGGAATGTTGCAAGATCTGATCAGCAGCCCCATCACAACTCCAATCCCCTGCGTTTGCAGGATCGCAACTGATCCTTCAACCTCCTCCGCCAAACTCGCCAGGATCGCCAACGCGTCTGTTACAAGCTCTTTCCTCTCGGAAGCCCCAATTAGATCTAACAGCAACGGCACAATGCCCGATGCGAGCACTTTCTCTCTGCTTCCTCGGTAAAGCATGAGGCCGAAGAGAGCGGCCATGGCGTTCCTCTTCCCGGAGATTGTTCCGTCTCTTATGAGCTCCACCAGAGCCGGAATCGCGGCTCGCGACCTGCCAATGAATCTCCGGTTCTTTTCGGTAGATGTTAGGTAGAAGATTATGGCAGCCGCGATTTGTCGAGATTCAGGTTTCAATCCCATCCTCACGGTTGTTACAATCAGACCGAGTCCGCCGCTTTCGATGATGGATTTCTGGCCCATTGAATGCTTCGCTAGCTTTAGCAGCGCCGCTATGGCGTTCTCTTGTACCGTGGGATCCATGGAAGTGAGCAAGTCTAAAAGAGGAGGGACCACTTCGAGATCGATCAAGACGCTCCGGTTGTGGACATTGGATTTCGCCAGGAGGCGAACTTCAAAAGCGGCCTTGTTCTTCTGCTCGTCTGTTCCGTAGGTAAGCCGGCCTGCGAGGAATTCGGCGAGGAATTTCACCATCTCGCCTGCCGGTGGACTCCCTGGGAGCACGGTCCTCGAAATGTCGCGATTTTCTTTGCCTGATTTGGCCATTGAAACACCGTTATCAGCACAGAACTGTTGGATTAGCTTCTTGAGAGCGAAGTTGGGGACTAACTCTTTGCTACTGAGCTTCTCCCCTGTTTTCGGACAGGTTAGATTCCCCGATTTCAACCATTTCTGAATCGAGACTCGGTCGTAGGTCTGCCCCGTGGAGACTGTTACCGGATCCGTCATTAGCTCGAGTGAGATTGGACATCGGAAATCCTCCGGATTCAAACAACTCAGGGTCTCGACAACAGGCCTATCATCTGCTCGATCAAATTCCCCAACCAAAGGTCCGTCGAATATCACCGCTCTGCAATAGCACATCAGAGCAATCAAGCTGCTGAGCAAAGGCGCGTCTCTCTCCCTCCCACGATCTTCATCTCCGTTGGCGCACCTATTACTGATTTCTTCCTCAAGAAACCTTACTTCGCGGTTGCAATCTGTCCAGCTCCTAATTTCGAGTAAATCAAGGACTTGCTTTATCAACGCCTTCTCTGGCTCGTATTTGTTCTCGAATTGATTTAGAATCAAAATCACACGCTCCATCGCGCATTGATCATTCACATCGACATCAAATCTCGATTTCCTTGCTTGTCTAGAGACAAGCTCCACGAGCTCTCTGACCTCGCCGTTAATGGCGCAACCGAGCGAATCCAACGGAAGAACATCAAGCGCGGTAGCGACCGATCGAATCAGGATCTGAAACTGGTCTGCGATGTGCGGTGAATTCATGAGGATCCAAATCCGTGCTCCTGAGCGCGCGCAGTCATCGAGCAGGAACAGAAGCTTCTGGAAGGTGAAGTGGAGTTCCGAGAAGCACAGCAAGGCGGCGTAAGGAAGGCGGTCGTGCTGGTGGCGGAGGTGATCCCGGAGCTCCTCGAGGAAGAATCGGAGGAGTCCTACAAGACGAATGGATTCTCTGGCGTTTCTCCGCTGTGTGGCAAAGAATCGAGAGCTGCCATCACATATGCTGTCTGCGAGTGTGATAAGCGATGAGAGCAGCGTCGATGGAGCTACGCTCTCGCATGGCCGGACAGCGGTGAGCGTCAGAATCCGGCGATCATGCTGATCGATTTTATGTATCATTGATTTTCGATCTGTTCAGTACAAAAAAGAAGAAAAATTATTCAATTGAAAGAAGAGACCAGAGCAAATTAAACTGAGAGCGAATTTTCAGTTTGGGAGATATTTTCTTTTTTAGTTTAGTTTGAGCCGTTGGAAGGATCTTTAAACTGAAAGAAGAGATTTGAGGGATGGGAAAGGAAGTGGGCCACGTGGCGGCAGATGAGGAAGGCGGGAGTGCAGCGTGTACAGTGGGTGGAGTGACTAGAGTATAAATATTCCTCCGGGATCTGACACGTGTGTATGGCGTCGTGGCGTGGTGATTGGTTAGCGCTTTTGTTCTTGGATCGGGTACACGGGTTGTGATCAGGTGCGATGAAGAATAGAATAATCGTCGGGGAAGGGGACCACTTAACCGACAGGACACGTGGGCCAATTAGATCGGGCTATGTGGAAGGGGATGTGGGGTCCGGTAAAACCTCAATCGAAAGGGATTGGTAAAAAACGTGTTGCGTGGATAACGAAAGTTACGATTAGTGGATAACTAAAGTATTAAATTAATTTAATTAAATAATTGGGATTATGGATAAATTCGATGTTTTACGTGAAATTCAAAATACTATTTGAATTTCAACGAATGCTTTTGCGATAGTCCTCTTTCATAGTTTATCGAATTTATTTCGATTGTAGTGTTGAAAACTTAATTAACTTCAAGATTTTAATAAATAGTTAATCAATTATTATAATAAAAAATATTTAAAACTTTGTAAAATATAATTAATTTTCACATTTGATTAAAGACTTAATAAATAAAAATATTATTGTAATAATAAGAGAAATAAGGTCTTAGTGATGAACGTAAAAACATATCTGGCTTTGTAGTCAACAACTAAATATTTTGATATTCTTGAACGAATTTATATGACCAACTATAATAGGGAAAAACAAACCATAAAAAATATTGATCATTTAAATATTTATGTATTACGAGTATTCTAAGTTTTGACTTTTAAATTCTTGGAATTTTGTTTTGGCCTAGAGAATCTACTAGTCATATCGAGTTTATACTGCAAAACCAACAAAAAAATGTAAACTTTAAGTTTTAGAAACCAAACGCTTAAACCTGCAGATAAAACGTAACGAATTTGTTACTTACGGTGGTAATAACTGAACAAATTAAACCACCAGCATCAGGTTATTTTGATTTCGAGAAAAAGAAAGGAATTAATAAGTTTAGGGCAAAGAGAAGTACTATGATTTGACGTCGTAGGAAACTTGAAAGGTAAGCAAGTACGAGCCTTTGACATAAGTGATTCGCAGACACGAAACCTTAATCACAAGAAATATGGAATTCACTCGATTGAAAGAGAAAAATTCTGAATTATAAATAATAAGATAGATAAGTTTTTTAGGCTATATATGTATATATAGATAAAACCTAGAAAAGATATAAAGATATAAAGATAAGAGATATACTCCCTCCGTTTCAAAATAGTTGTTCATAGACAAATTTGCACAACTATTAAGGAAAAAAATTTCTTCCAAATTTACCCCTATTAAATGGTAATATTACTTCTAAAAGTTGCTTTGGAAAAAGTGTACTATAATTAAAGTGGTGTAATTATTAGGGGTATAAGTGGAAAAAATTTATATATGAACAACTATTATGAAACAAGAAAAATAGTCTTTATGAACAACTATTGTGAAACGGAGGGAGTAAAACCTAAAAGATAGAAATCTGAAAATTACAGAAAAAATTCAAAAAATATTAAAACCCTAATAAGACCTAAAACCAATTAATTAAAATGTTTCAAAAGCCCATGTGTCAGGATGAAACTTTGAATTTGACTAATTAATGAGCCGATTTCTTATCCAAAAAGGGGTAATAGAGCTCAGTTAGAAATCGAACCGAAATTTGCCTATATCAAGATTCATCGGATTCCTCTGTTGGATACTTTAATTTTAATTTTTTTTTTACATTAGGGCGGACAAAAATCACGTATTGTGTGCAATACCGAACATGGATTTATACTCAATATACACATGTCTGAAGAAAGACAAATATGATCAGTTCTCTACGTACTGTCTTAAATGAGACACATGTATCAAATTTATCAATTAGTGTTTAATAGTCTCCACTGAACTACTTGTTTATCATACCAACAAAAGTTTTCATCTGCATTAAGATCTAATAGCCTGCTCGGTCAATTTGTCTATCTCTTAATTTCTGTAGTTTTTTTTTTTGGAATCTCTTAATTAATTTCATAAATCATATCTGTCCAGCCATCATATAAGTATATTATAATGAAGTAGTCTTAATTTTCGTGCCTTGCACAGATTTTTTATAAAATTATACAGTATTATATTATTTATTTATATTAGTTGAATTTTGATTAAATTGATATATGAAATCATATTTTTTTAAAAACTATATCTTATTTACAAAAAATAATCATTTTCAAAAATAAATATTACAAATTTTCATAGGTAAGGATATTTTTTAAAAATTCAATGTATCCTATCTAAAAAAACTAGCATATATAAAAATAAAAATAATATATTGATTGATTATTTTGTTTAATATATAAATAAAAATAATTTTATTTAGTTTTAATCATTTTTTAAATATGGATGGTATGATTTAATACGTTAGCAAAAAAGGCTCAATGGAACAAAAGTATCAAGTTGGGGGTTTAAAAATAGGTTTTTTAATACATGGATGTGAGCGAACAAAAGTTTCAATTTCGGGAATTTATGTATTTATTCGGCCTAAAAATAACCTTAATTGGGGCTTAACTGCTTAAGGTAAAAGATTAAAAAAAACTGTTAAAAAATAACATGTCTTGGCTAGATTGTGGTTCGTCATAATTTCATAATTGGGCCGGTCTTGACCCCAAGGTTTATTTTTTATTAAAACACTTTTTTATAATGTAAAGATATAATAAAAATATTTAATTAATTTGCAAACTAAATTCTAAAAAGGAATATATATATATACTATAGAAAAAGTTTTGAAAAAATCAGCACTAAAAGGATGTGCTATGTTTGTGGACAAAGCTTAAGATGATCTTTCCATGAAGTCGATCTAATCAGATCTAAAACTCAAATTGGAATTTAGTGGAGTTGTGAATACACTCCAAATCTGTAGCGTTTCACACATATACGTACGTTTTAATGGAAAATTGCATGAAATTAAATCGCCTATAATATTAATATATGATCCATCAATTCTGAGGGCTCCATTTCATCAATGAGCTATCAATTCTGAGGATGTCTTGTGCTTATGCTTATGGTAATTAATCCTTCCATTTTGTAAAGTTTGTCTTTTTATGCTTCACATCGGTTAATAGTAATATTTTGTCATCTTAATTATATCGATTTTTCTAACCTATATTCCAAGAGCATAAATTTAACCCCTAAAAATAACAATTATATGTAACTTTATATTTATTTTAGATTAATTAATTTTTTACCGGGTATAAGAAGAAGGGCATAGGAAGAAGGGCCAAGATATATACCCCATAGTCAAATTCTCTTAGTCTATGTCCTTCTTCCTTACCGGTCAATGAATAATATTTGCATCAATTGCTAATAGGCTCCATTTCTTAATGGAGGATGTTGGGGAAGTACCTACCACATAACTACACTAGTCCTCGATCTCTTTTAGCTTATTCCTAATTAGTTTTAGGATTTAATCTCACGGGTTTATGTGTTGGGCCCATATACGCATGTGAGTTGGGACAATCTTTCCCTCTATCCGTATTGATCCAACAGAAATTGACATTGTATAAGAGCGGAATTGGATGGTCCTGGCCCCATTTACCTAGCTTGGGTTGACTTAGTGAGTTGCTACAAACCCGTTTCCTATCTAGTGTCTACTGCTCTTCCCAGTTACACCTTAACCTACTGATGTCTAAGTGTCAACTGCCCTTTCCAGTTGCACTTGATGGAACGTGTTGGGAAAGTGTCTACCACATAAGTATATGTGTTATTTTTCCTATTATCAATCGCTTTTAGGATGGAATTGCGTTGAATTTATGTGTTGTGATTATCAAGTGTGTACAAAAAATTTAGCCACTGGAGTAAACCACTCTTTCCCCCACTTAAGCACATAAATAAACCACCCCTCACCACTTACTACCCTAAAAACTACCATCTCTCTAATCATTGTAATATCATTCTCATTATTCCAATACGAAATTAAGCATCCAAGATGCTTGGTTCATTCATTATTAGCTCTAATTGGACGGACAAAGCTTTTACAAACACCAATTACATGGATCGAGGTTTGTTTTATTCATAACTTCAATCAGAATGAATTTGGTTGGACAATATTATCGTCTGTTATTTATTTCATCTTCAATTCTTCTTTCGTTTCATCATTTGTATGTTTTCGAGAATTTTATTTTGTCAAACAACTAATGAACAACCTCACCAAAACATGAGGAAATAATATATTGATAGCGTAAAATAGAAACATAACTATTAAATTTAATCTACAAAATAGAAATACATTTTTAATATCTAAGACTTTTTAATATCTAGGCTTTCGAGTTTTTTTTACCCTAAGCATCTTTCCTAAAATATTTGTCACTTTCATATAACCTACTTATATAATGATATATCACAATAATTAAAAAAAATATATATATGTTTTGAATTTTTCTCTCATATTTACATATTAAAAATTATTTTTTTTATATTTAAATTTTTTTATTTATTTTTATAATCATTCCGTACATGATACGAGCAATGCACTAGTTGAAGATGAAAATTCAGTCATTAAAGGCTTTAATAAAACCACTCACCTTCATCTATTTTTAAGTTTAGAAATGAAAATAGAGCAAGCTTTAATAGCTTTAATAATATCTAGTCTAACAAATATGGACTATAATCTATAAGTGGTTTTGTGTAAATATATTAGCACATAAATCCATTAATTAAGTACTAAATTAATCATGGGCACCTCGGCCATTCATACGCATTGCATATGTCATAATGACGTTTTCATATCCATAGATAATTCTAGTTGTTTTCAAATTGCATTGTGAAAGTAACTACATGAATATGATCGAAGAGGGCAAAAAAAATAATCCATGATATATATTGAGAAAATCAATTAAATTCGATCAATAGGGCATCATATGGCACATTATTGAACAACTATGTGTGATCTGAAACTGTGACCTCTAAATGAAGGCAAGAAACAGCTATATCGACCAATTGAATTACTTGCATGTACCTAGAGCTATCTTTTCAATTTAATTTGAATAGTATATAGTACTCCCTCCGTATAAGTCTATTTGTCTTTTAAGCATTTTACACATATATTAAGGCAAGAGCTATTATTACCACATTACCCCTATAATCTACCTACTTTATTTCTTGAGATGTGTGTGTGCAATTAATTGCATGGGTTGTTTGAGGGTAAAGTTGGAAAATTTTGGATAAAATACTTTAAAAGACAAGTAGAATTAGACAACTAGTTAAGGTTAGAAAGACAAATAGACTTATACGGAGAAAGTATTAATTAGGACAAGTAGAAGAAACCCTAGCTATTTAGTCAAACTTAACAATAATGATCTCAACTACTCAATTACCTACCCCTTTTGAGTTTTCATTGGCTGTAACCATAATTACCATTTTAAGCTCATTAGTTATTAACAGTACGGACGTACATCCACACATATGTAAATTAACTGTAACTACTAGTGCTAAAAAAAGCACTAACAATATAGGGGCATGCAATATAGATCAGAAAATGATCATCATTTATCAGAATTTGATGACTATATTGTTAATCTTTTTTTTTAAATGTGTGCATATGTATGTGCACATGTTAACACATGACCAAATTTAGGGGGAAAATGATATTTGTTTGTTAATTTTAAATTTTTTAATTAGAATTTATTTATTTTTTTTAGAAAAAATGTTAAAAAATTAAAAACTAAATTATTAATGTGTGCTATGAGCCAACTTCACTAGGATATAATGAAATGTAAGATGATTAATTAAAAGCTTGTTACTTAAACTTAGCTCAGCAAAGAACAATAAGTAACCCTAATATGGATTCAATTAAATCCCCTAATTAACTATATAACACACGTATTGATTTATGTGAATTGACATGATCTAAGCACCTTCAATTCGATATATAATATAGTATTATAAACATAATGCACGTAGCATCGTGGAGCAACGTGTCACTCGATCATTTGTCGAGAAATCGTAATATAATTAAACTATATTGTAGATTCATGCATGTATACACGTACGCGTACGTACGTACGTAGGGTATAATCAATCAATTAAATGTGAATGCAAGATGAATGGGATATGATTAATTAAGTAAACCAGTTTGAATATATACGTGGCAAATATGGTCAAGTAAAACCGTGTGGTGGTGGGCGTAGCTGTCTTAATCAAAGGATAATGCAACAAATTACTCATCATATTAACGTCTTCCTCATGAATGTATATTATTCTACGTTCTTGGCTTTATCTACCTAGCTAGCTATCATCATGATTACCTTACCCCATCCTGAACTCTCCTCAGTCAAACCTTCGTGTTTTTTTTTTTGCATTATTTAAATTGAAATATCCTAATAATAATATAAATGAAAATTTATGGAAAGGAGAAAGACAAGTCAATTTGAGGGAAAAAGATCTCAAAACCTAACTCGTTAAGTTTTGTGGTTCGAAAGAGAAGTCTGGAATGTTTGTGAAGGTGTTTTGCTTATATAAAACATTATAATTGCAATTCTCGGTAATGAATTTAATTTTAAATTATTTTATTAAAAGAATATGCTGAGTTAATTTGACTTTCAAATAATAAAAATTGACTTTTAACTCGTCATTGCATGTTACTAGACCGGTCAACTAGTTCGGATCTGTTCGAATTTGATCATTTCGGATTCTGGTTTAGTGTGGGTTCAGGTTAACCGGTTTACAAGTCCAATAGGCTTGGGTCATAGATCAGTCGGGTTCGGATTTTATATTTTTGGGTCAAATTAGTTTATAGGTCTAATCAGGTTTAGGGTCGTACATTTTTGTGTGAAATCGGGTTCGGGTCGAAATTGGCTTTCGGGACGTTCAAGTCGGGTTTAAGTGTGTCGGGTTTTCGGGTTCGATCATCTTTTTACCCGGTCTACATTTTACCAACCAAAAGATGTTTTATTCTAACACTAGTATAAGATAGAAAAAAAAAAGACTAAGGATAATTAGTACAAAATTTGGGTTGCTTATCAATATCACTATCTTGGCTACTTGCTTGGTTGCTTCACGGTTAACAAATAAATAACAAATGATTGATGGGGGAATCACTAAGCTACCAAATTAAATTTGACACGTATACGTAATCTATCGGTTTTAAATCAGAATCCAAGCACAATTTTCTTGATTGGAATGTTTCTGGGATTTTAAATATTGAAAATACTAAATATCGGAAGAACAAGTCGACAAAATCAAAAGTTGCGTGTGTCAAAGAAATTGAAGCAAAATAAAATTGTTTGGATGGTGAATGGGGGCACACACGTAGGATCTTTGGAGGCCGTTGCCCAGAAGCATCCCCTTTTATCAAGTCAATTTTTGTGGCCCATTTTTGGTCGCTCCATTGCCCACTAATTTCCTTTTTTCCTCGTCATATAAAGCATTGCATCTCCAGTTCTCCACCCAACAATAAAAAATGCCTTCATTGTTTTTTAAGTGAAGAATTGGATGTATAGACAAACTAGTAGATAGATTGAGAGGTCGAAAAAAACGACATCAAAATAATGAAAAAAATAAATAAATACACAATTTGAACAATGATTTTTGTAATGTGTGTCCATGGGCACACAATAAGAATTCTAATGTTGGTAAATCTCGATATTGATTGGTCCCTAGCATACAAGCCCAATGAGGTTTCAACCCAAAACCATAGGCAATAGGTGGACCCAAAACCATAGGCAATAGGTGGAGTAGCTCATTAGGTTATATACTAGACTTTGACTTTCCAATTTTCATATGACAATAGGTGGAGTAGCTCATTAGGTTATATACTAGACTTTGAATTTCCAATTTTTAGATGTGGGACAACTCTCAACACGTCCCCTCAAGTGCAACTGCCTGGGCCAGTTGACACTTGGACAAAAACAGACAGAAATCTCTCAAGGCTTAGCGAACCGTCACAAATGGTACGGCAGCTCCTGTATTTGGTGGGCTGCTTGAACGGGCCAATGAAGCCAGCAAGCCCGAAATCCCTCAAGGCTTAGCGAACCGTCACAAATGGTACGGCAGCTCCTGTATTGGGTGGGCTGCTTGAACGGGCCAATGAAGCCAGCAAGCCCGAAGAAGACTCCAGGGAAATAAACTCACACCACCGAAACCTGCTCTGACACCATGATAAAGTTCGGTGGGCCGACAATCTGGGGGTCGTGCGTGTAACGGGCCTAGCATACAAGCCCAATGAAGTTCCAACCGAAAACCATATGGCAATGGGTGGAGTAGCTCATTAGGTTATATACTAGGCTTTGTACTTCCCAATTTTAGATTTGGGACAACTCTCAACAAATTTTGAAATAATTTCCTAAATTAACACTTTTATTGTGTGCCCATGAAGACACATTAGTCGAACCGAACAAACAAACAAAACAATAACAAACAACAAACAGAGTGTTGATGAGTGTTAGATTCGTATAAAGAGCAGATTGTGCAAAACGTCACAAAAGAGTAGAGCTGTAGAGAACGTCAATTAGGAAAAAAAAAATGTATAAAAATGTGGTGCTGGAAAATAACTGTGGATAGATTTGAGAGTTAACTTACTTCTAAACTAACAACTCGAACTAACCCAATAGTGGAAAACTTTTTGAAATGTCCTTGTAAATGTGTGGTACAAGGCCCAATTTTAGTGATTTCCTAAAGTATCTATTGCAACTTGCAAGTACTTTCTATTTTGGAAGTAGGATTGGAACGAATGATCGAGTTTCCACTTTTGATCTTTACCAATAATATCACCAAAGTACAGAGCTACAGAAATTTTCAACTCCAAAGAATGCAGCTCAAATGATTTCCTATATACTGCCATGATTTCTATATTTAGTATGTCTATTCTTCTGCTGTGTCAAAAAAAGAAGAAGCAGTGCTACAAATACCAATTTCCCATCATTCTTGATGCTTTACAATCTCCCTGATAGCTTGCAGCAAATCTCTGAATTAGTTAAGTTGGCCTCCATAGGCCACAATAGCCAACCATGCTACAAGATCTCCTTCTACAAGACATTGCATCAACCCCACAATCCCCATCATCCAAACACTTGTGATTAACACGAGCATCCAGGATATGGCACGCGCTTTCAACCTCTTGATTTTTCAGCAACGTAGCGGGGCAGAGTTGCATTGACAGTGCACTAGCTCGTCTTGATCTACCACTTCCCTAATAAATTGGAAGAAAAAAAATGAAGTTTACACTGTAAATGCAAGAAAATTAATTTTGTTTAGTAGTAATAGAACAAAATTGTACCTGGATAATAGTAGAGTTAGGCAAGAAGTAGGATTCGGGAAACCGATCAAGCCATTTACTCAGTACAGGGAGAGGATGACCTTCAGTTGTAAAGATATAGTTCCTTCCAGCCAAAAAGGAATCATCAAAGAGAAGATATAGATATTTACATCTGCACATACAAGAACAATTTAGCATTAGGAGTATTGTCTTCCAAAGCTGAATGCATAAATTAGAAAGAAGCGTACGTCTCAGATAAGAAGAAACTATGTTGATGGTCCTCCAATTGCATTGTTGTCACATCTCTCACACTAGCAAATCCACCATCCACCTTTGTGTACAAGTTCAGAGACTTTATAATTGTTTCACCCACTTCCAAATACCATGGATCTATATAGCAAGAATAAATCACAATCAAACATGGATGGCAAACAAGAAAACGATTCTTTTTCAGAAACAATTACTGGTTAAAGCAATTGGGTGTGAATAATTTGTCAATTATTTTGTAGTCACTAGTCAGAGCCAAAAGTAGGGAATACAAACTCCAATGACCTTTAGTTGCTTGATATAAGTAAAATGATGACTCTGCAAATTCAGGGCGTAACGGGTAATATTTTTCAGTAGGATGCAGCATCCGATGGTCCAGCAAATACCTGTACAAAATTATACGTTTCTCTGACTTCACGGATTGATAATTCCACTACAAAGAAATCAACAAAATTTGCTGTTACAGGCACCACTTACCTTTCAGGCATAACTCCATATTTCTTCCAGACATAGAAGAACTCACGGTGCGAAGAATTTGCAGCAGTAATATCTCCCACAAGAACCTACTTAACAATAGAAGATAAAAAAATATGAGACTAAAATTGAAAATTGACCAGTGTTTACTGTTTAGAAGAACAGGTAAGTTAGTTGCTTGCCTGTAGTCCTGGCCAAAACGCTTGAAGGCTTGTAAGCTGCCAATAAGTTGCATGTCCAGTTCTCATATCAGACTCATGGTACCTGGCTCAAAATGTATTACAATGAGCCTTTCCTTTTCAGAAAGAACAAAATGTAATTAATTTTTTTTTAAAATAATAATAATCATGCTATACCATGGGCCATGTCTGAAATATTTCTGGACACCAAGATAAGCTGAATGGAACATTTTCCAATACTCCTCCTTCCCAAATAGAATATAGGCTTTCATTAAGTATTCATAGAATGAATCAACCCCTACAAACAAAATACTATTTCATATTCTAGATTCAAGATAACAAGCTTATGAACTGAACTAAATTTTCTTTTGAAAAGACAAGTAATTTTTAGAAATTACCAGCACCAATCCCAGTAGAATACTCTATCCACTCTCCTGTTGATACATCAAGAGTAGTACCCAATAGATTCAAAGAGCTCCTCATACTCCATAACTTACGCAGAGCACGCAATGCTGCGGATTCGAATCTGTGGTCTCCAGTCAATCTTGATAAAAGTCCCATTTCAAGAATAAGGGAACCTGAGAATGAGAGAAGAAACAAAGAATTCTTATGTAACACATCTGAAATTATCTTCAATAATATACATGAGAGGCAATGAGGTAAGGTCCATACCACAACCAGATGTACTTGTTTCAGTCGTCTCATTCTCTATCACTCCATACTGCAACAGAATTTTGATTGATCTGAAGTCATAAATCCCTCTTTACAAAAAAATCAAAGGTCATCTTTTTATTTTGCTACGACTACAAAGCTAAGCGTGATTTTCTTCAGAAGTAGGTTAATTGCATATTGGTTCTCAATCTGGTTTTGTGAATCATAATAACAAAACCAACCCAACGAAAATCTATAGCAAAAAACAAAGCAATGATCTAAGTTGAAGTTATAAGGAAAAGAAGAAGTAATTTCTCCCATAAGAAACTGATAATCTGAGACTTCTGAATCGGAATTTAATTATACGATGCATTACCTTCAAATTGATCCATGCATAAGGCAACCCTGTTGGAGTATCAAAGGCAGGTAACATGCGCCGTCCCAAATCTTCAGCTAGAATGAGTAGCTCATTCTTATAAGGTCCTTGAGAAAACATGTCTCTAGAATCAGTTGCAAGCAAATGAGTAGAAACAAGTCCCCCAAGAACTCTTATATTGCACTACACAATTTTGTCAGGGGGATGAGAAACTGTGAAAAGAAATTCATCTGCCACACCATGAACTTTGCTTAAACACTATTTAGACCCCCCTTATTCAGAACTTATTTGACATACATCCAGTATGAGTGTATAGAGTTGTTACCTCGAAAAGATTTACCCTCGCATCCACATCAAACGACAGATTTTGTGAAAGCCATCGAACTCCCTTTTCAAATTCTGTGTTGTTACCCAAGATCAAAAGGCTGAAGACAACACAACCACCACAACAACAGTTAAAATTTCCTTTGCAACTACAAGCACACAAACAACCTTGATTTTGTGTTAAACATATCAACATTTTTATACCTGGATAAAGACTCAATGAGTGAAAGTGCTGACCCCTTGTAGTTTTGTGGCAAGTGTTCGAGCTGAAAGACGACATAATTCTTGCAATGATTCAGGGCTGTCAAAATAACCATAACTCAAGTGCTCTATGCGGCTATGTAGAATAATTACCTTCAAATTACCCAACTCACTAAGAGAATCTGTGAAAGTCTTCGAAATAGGCTTCAACTCATCATGCTGAAACAATGTTAAATCAATTATCAAGCAACTTATCTTTCTTAATTATGAGCATCCAGTGTATATAACTGCATTCATTGTAGATTGTAGAACAATAACAAGAATGTAGTAATAAAATTACACTCACCGGAAATGCATATAGCATATAATTGTCGTAAGCATGATAGAACCTGAGAAAGAGAGAAAGTCAGTCACCCAACTAATCTCGAAAGGGGCGACAGCTTGCAAGATTAGATTTTAAGGGATGCCATACAAATTTGAGGTCTTGAGCTAGAATAATCTACTGCTATGGACTGAATTGTGCAATCAACCACAAAAGAAAACCAAATAAACACCCAAAGTGGACAAATATACTAAAATTGGGCTCTCCAATTCCAATATCAAATCCCATCAGAAGAATCAACCTAAATAATTGTAGCGCAGAAGCCAAATGACGAGGGAAATCAATCAATTGATGATTCATGGATCAAACAGCGAGGAAGCACAATTCATCTATTTTGACAAAAAAGAACCCCAAATTCGGTTTGAAACGGGTATGTATGCTTACATTTGCCGAACTTTCTCCTTTAAGACGTTCTTCTTATTAGCCAAATGGGAGTCTGGGAGAGACGATGAACAGCAAAAAAGAGCAGGCGACACTAGAAGGGTAAGGAGAAACCATGTTCTCAAATCCCTAGCTGAAATATTTGGCATGATTTTTTTAGGTGTACTCGAAATGGCCAAGGGCCATGAAACCTTCAATCTGAAACCACCGAGATCTATATGTATGTATAGTTGTAAAGTCAGAGACGATGAGCGACGGGCTAAAACTTCAGATCCGACTCAAGATCAGATCAAAGCAGAGTCACACGACCTGTATAACTTGACTAGGAAAAGTGATAGAGAGTCAAAACCGATATATCCAGAGGTCCAAATTCAATTTTTTTTAGATAGGGAAATAATTAGGGTAATTTTTTAGATAGGGAAATAATTAGGGTAATTTGAAGATAGTTAAAGAACTGGTTATTAATCAATTCTAGAGATGGATGGGAAAATTGTCGTCCTAGAGGTTTGAAAAAACCTAGGGCCTAGGGGTTTAAAACGATGACTTCGGAGTACTTTCCCAAAAATTTAACCGTTGAACCAAATGCCCGAAGACAAAGTTCTTTGAAGATGAAGCCGCTCTTGAGTTTTCGCCCATTTCAAGGTTGATTTTAGGGCAAAAGCATTTGTTGATTGGTGAGCAGCGTGCCCGCCAGGGTCAATGCTCCCCTTTCCTTCTCTTTCGCTTATGCACCCACTATACCTTCAATCTCCAAACACTCATCTTTTGTCAAAGAAAGATCCTTCTACTACTACCCAAAGGATTCCACGACCCTTTTCCTTTAAGGTGATTGGCAATTTCAAAGGGGTCAGAGGGATCTAGGGTTTGTGATCTTATAGACTGGACTACAAGATTCTAGAATATGGGGGTGTTGGAGACTTGGTTTTTACCTTGTGATGTGGAGTGGATTCGCAAGATTCATCTGATAGATAGTGTTGTGGTGGACCAGATTGTTTGACACTTTGAGAAGTTCGGTATCCTCTCGGTCAAATCAACTTATAAGACCATGTGTGTTCGTAAGGGTTGCGTTGTTGATAGAGGAGACCATGTGTATTCGTAAGATTTTTTAATTTATATTTAAGATTTTAATTTCTAAAATTAATATAATTAATTTATGTCCTAAGAGTATATGTTAGAAAAAATCGTGTTTTATTTTTATGGATCAAAAACCCAAAAAAAAAGCCTTACTAACCATCATAAGAACATAAAAGCAAAGAAATTTCGAACAAGGAAAGGTAAGGTAACCTACTAACTTGTAATCGAAATGTTTATTTACAAACACATTTTAGTGGTTATGGAAATGTACATGTACGTAAGGCATATAATTTGATAATTCGATGTTCTTGATTGGAATAATAAAAAAATCTGTAAATATAAACGCATGAACAAGAAAGTCAAGAAGAATACTTGTAGTAACGTTAGCCATGCACGGCTTTGTCGGGTGAGTGGTGGGAGGATAAGAAGAAGAAGGTGAGAAAAGGCGAATCGTCGGCGTTATTTAATTATTATTTAAATAAATAAATAAATAGTTCAACGTTTGTGGATCAACCCCATCACTATGAATAAAAGGGACATTCTCGTAATTGAAGATCTCAAAAAGGATAAAATGTACAGATAAAGAAGAACATGAGAGAGAGGTATATGCTTATATCATGCATGCAAATGGAAAGTGGGAAACGTAGCGAGTCATAGAGAGAGAGATTCATAACGTAAGCCACACAATCTAATTTCAACCATCCTAGGCCCCACACTATTTCATTTATGTTTTCCAACCTCGTCGTGCTTATCTCTTCTATAGTACGGAGAAGGAACATAATTTTGAATAGCTCTTTTTTTTTGTTTTTCCATCCGGTTGGCCCTGTTCCAGTGGATTCGGGTCGGACTTAAGCTCAGAATTACATTCGGATTCGGAGCGGGATAGAAAAATAGTTTTAAAATATATTATGATTTAGATTGTTTTGTAAATACAAATATGTTTTAGGCTTTTTATGTTTTAGCTTAACATCTATCACCATACTTCATTTTGCATAAAATTGCAATTTTAATTTTTTTTATATATTCAAATAAGATAAGAGTATCTTTTTAGTCACCCCTTGGAGCTTAAAGTTGGAAAATAAAGGAAAAAGGAAAGGAAGGGGGTAGGAAAGAATGTATAGGAACAAACTGAAATATTTAAATATCAACCCAAAAAAATGGAATATTTAAATCCATTTTCAACAAGAAATTGGAATATTTAAACGGTTCTTAAATTATTTTATTTTATTGGATTTGGTATGTTCAACACCTTCTCATGCATCCCTGCCCAAATCCAACCGAAAAAAAAAATCCCAAGTCACGCACCGCTTGATGTGCCTTTGATGGATCACGCCATTGACGTTTCTAAAGTTGAAAGCTTTGGCAAAATATATCTACTTTAATTATTGTATCTTGCTAATGTATTTTTTTTTTTGGGTGGAATATTGCTAATGTATAAAAGCCATGATCTAGCCTTTTTTTTGGGTTAGATTGGTTCCTATTAAGTTTTAGAGCTGTAAATTTTAAACCCAACCTAATATTATGATAATGTAAATTTATGCCATGTTAGAAAACAAGTATGGGCATGTTCAATTCTTCCATTTATCTTCATTATATATTTCATTAGCAACATTCTCTCGATCCATCCACATCCATTCCACACTCCATTTTTGTTACAACACTCTTTTCCTATGAGTAGGGGCTTGCTTTGTTCGCTTCTCTCTTTTTTTGGCTAGAACTTAGAACATAGACCTTGATTAAACATCAAGGAATAGGCAAATCGGCTTTCTTTGTCTACTGATTGACTACCAAAAATAGATAAAATTATGCGCTACAAGAGACTATTCTTCCCATCAATTGTGCTCCCTTTTCACCCTTTTTACATATAAATATTGTCGTGTAAGTATGCTCGACTTCGGGTACTAGCACTAGGTGAGAGTATGTTATGACACGATAGGTCACTCACTCACCTTGACAATTTTTGTCAAATAATTCATGCTCGTGATTTCTAATTTGACATTCGATTCGATGAACATAAACTCTTGAGTTTAGACTAATAAGACCACCCAATTCGGATTTGAATCAGGGTTGGGCAAAATTTGATCCGGCACTGATTATTTGACTAAACTCTTGATATAGGATAGAATAGCTTTTTACAACTACAAAATTAAGATCATACAAGTTTATTATATAATTTTTTTAGGTTACTTTTATTACCAATTGGTTTTAGGATAAAATTTCACTTGAGTTGTATGTTGAACTTACTATGCACAATCCTTTATTATGATCCACATATTTACATGGTAAAGTTGACGGTTTAGTCTTGGGCCCATTCCTCGACTTATTTAGGCTTGAGTTTCGCAGTTTATGCAACTCGTTCGTATTCGAGTTGTCTTTGGTTATAAAGATATTGAGATGCCACCACCTGTTGTTTGAACTAACCATAAAAAAATTGAGATACTAGATTCGTTTATCTAAGTATCAACTGGGTTTGGCCAACCCTCTATTAAACAAGTCTCGTTTTTATTGGTCTTACGTATACACGATCCTCTATTACGATGTTTTAGAAATCGGTTTCCAGTCAATCAGATCGGATCGATATTTTCGATATCCGGTCCCATTAAAATTTAGACTCATGTCCAACCTTAATTGTAATCGGATAAGGCCTAATAAAGTTCATTCACACTCGGATTATACTTCGGGTAATGACGTATTCAGATGAATGCGTGGTTAGATTTGGAAATAAACAAAAGAATACAACAAGTAATTGAAGAAAAAGTGGCATATTAATTTTCAATTGTATAGTGCCATCTGGAGAACACCCACGACCCACCAAGATATAAATGACACCCACAAAGCCCTCCATTGTACTTGTTCACATTGCTCTCTATCCAATATCTACGCCCCAAAATCTCTCTTTTCAGGAATCGGGAGTTTCTTTTTCCAATTAATTTATTCAAAAAGAGTCCAAAATCTACACTCTTTGTTCTTCTAAAATTTCCCCTCTTCCTTTCGGTATCATCATCATCTCTATAAATGCCTTCTACCTTTTTCCCTTATCTCTCAACACATTAATGATTTCCTCTTATAAATGCATGTAATTCGGCCGTCATTCATCTTCACTTCACCTCTTTCTCTACACAAACAAAAATTGACGCCTGGGAAAAAAAATCTGGGTTCTTAGCTACTCGTTTTCATTCTAATCTTCTTCGCCCTTTATTTTTTTGCAGCTGAAATCTGCGTTCGGCGATCAGTTTTCAGGTAAAATGCTTTGATGATATCTCTTTAAATTGTGGGTTTTGCTTCATTTCTCTCTTTGTAAATTAGCTTGCTGTAAATCGGTCAAATTGTGGGCTTAAAGTTTGGTTCTTGGAATTTTTGTCCCTTTTTTGTTGTGGGTTTTAGTTTGAATTATCCGAAGCTTAAGAGTTAAGATCATCGAAGTAGAGGAGTTCTAATCAAAATTGTTGTTCTTTTTATGGGAAATTCGGATTCGGATTTAGCTGGCAACGAGCTGTGTTCTCGTTCTTTTTTTTTCTTTTTTTTTTGGGTCAACATTTTCAATTGTTCATTAACTTTCTTGGGTCGTTTTCATCTTTATAAATCCTCTTATCATTGTTGGGACCATTTTGTTTTTGGCTGAAAATTACATGCTAGAGAGACACTTGGTTTCCTTATTCTGTACTAGGAGAAATTTGAGCCTTCAAATTAAAAATTGTTGGTGTGATCCTTATCTCTTGTTCTTTTTTTCCGTTTTCAAAAAACGTCTCTGCAACTCAATAAGGCCACTTTTGAGAAGAAGAAAAAACTGAAGTATGTATGTTTTTTTTTTTGAAAAAAAAATCTTATTTTGTAAGAATATGATTTTGCTCTTTGAAAACCAGCAAGTTTTAGCCTTTAATCGGTGGGGTTTTAATTTGGTCGGTTAAATGAATGTTGACTTTATAATACTTGGGGCTGTAATTGGAAACTAATTGCTTGTTGATTTATTCCTGTGTGTCGATTGTTTTTAATTGATTGCTCTGTTTACATTAAATGCATTGCTCTTTCTTACTTTGCATGTTGTAGAATTTTTTGTCCAAAGGGACAACAAATGTCCATTTCTATCTGATGACTACAAAGAAGCAGCATTCCTACAAGGGAATTTCTAATGTGTGCCCATGGGCACACAATAGAGATACTAATTTTGGCAAATCTGATTATTGTTTGTTAATTGTAATTTTTTTAAAAGGGTTTATTAAATCCAATTTAGGGAATAGTTTTTAAATGATTTCCAAAATTAACAAAGTTAGTGTGTGCCCATGGGCACACATTAGCCAAACCGTTCCTACAAATTACTTCCCTGTTTATGTTGAAAAATGGAGATAGAATCTATAATGTTGTTAGCACTATATGAACTTTGTTGAATATGCATGAAATGGAAGGTTAGCATGTATGTTGCAAGTCTTGAAGATTTTATATGCAGTTTTCTGAATTTACTGATGGATGAAGCTGTTATTGATGTGTGTAAGAAGGAGAAGTCTTTGTTATATGTGCATTTACTTGATAATTGTTGTAAAAAGATTAAGGAATAATTGTAATTTTGTGTAGTTTGATCCATGCTATATTTATCTTTTGTGCTTGTCCTGTTCTGGATGTGCAAGTTAATTTCTTAATTGGTTATTTTATTGCAGGAAATTTAAACATCATTTTGTTGGCATTTAATTCAACTTCTAGGCCATCTCTACTGTTACCAGTGAATCAAGCCTGAAACGCATTTGTCGGTATTTAACTGAACTTCTTGGTCGTTTATAGAGTCGTTAGCGAACTATATCTGAAAAGTATTTGTCACTATTCAGGTGAACTTCTAGGCTATCTCTACAGTTATCAGTAAATCAAACCTGAAACGCATTTTTCGGTATTTAACTGAACTTCTTGGTCGTCTATAGAGTCGTTAGCGAACTAAAGCTTTAAAGTATTTGTCGTTATATGGCTGAACTCCTGAGTTGACGGTGTGTTGCTGCATTTCCTAGCATTTAACTAATCACAGTGTTTAGGAATTGGAAGTTTTTATTCAGATGAACTCGTACGTCATCTTGTATTAATTTTCTCATTTATGCCATACACAATGTTTAGGAATTAAAGTTTTTGTTTGCATAGCTTAACTTCTATGCTTAACGTTTAACAGAATATAAGAATATTCATGATTTTGCTGACGTTTTGACTGATCTTCTTTTCCTTCTGTAAAGTCAAGAGATGGCTCAAGATTTTGTTGCATCACAATTTTTCCAGTATTTGACTGGTCTTGTACGTCATCGTTGTATTTTTTTGATATGCAGATCTTTTGCGCTCATACTATATATATATATATGCAAGTTTATTTCGGTTAGACTGATTTGTCGGTATTCATTTGATGCATACCGACAAAACCGCCATTACATTTGTCGGCTATAGTTAACTTGAAATACTATGACATCTAAGATTCTCCATTAATTCAGAATTGTGTTGCAACCAGCTTAAAACGTGCATATGGTGCTTAACTGAATTTTTATGTTTATGTTGTGTTCATCAGTATGCATTTAGATCTTTTGAACTTTCCTTGCCTGCCTTTTACGTGCGAGTCAATTTCTATATGATTGCTTTTAGTTTCTTCTGAATTTTCAATTTATAGTAATAATCCAAACCCTGATTTTAATTTGGCTTGATTTCATGCAACCAACACATGAAAGGCTTAAGATGTTAGGCAATTTTCATTTTTAATTTGTCTTATAATGTGCCTTCCAACTCAGATTGTTCCTAATGTCTTATGGTTGTTTATCTGACAATAGAGCCATTTTCTTGATGCTTCAACAATGCACTGAATTTTTAGATTTCTCAAATTGATTGTCACAAGCATTGATTCACTTTCATAGCCATGCTTACCAATTTGAACTTCTTAACTCAATTCCACTAGTTACACGTTTTTTTCCCCTTTTTGATGGTTACACTCTACATGCTTTTTGATGACATGGAGTTTGGTGAACTTCTTGGATTCTTTCTTTAAATATGCTGTTCACATTCAATTACTTTTCTTTGTCCACATTTGTTGGCTCTGACACCATGGCTGCTTTTGCATAAATCTTTTTAACTAAGCTGTCAGATTCTCAATACATTATTCATAGTTGTATTCAATGTTTGAATGTGGAGTTCAATTTGCTTTCTTGAGGTAGTTTTGACAGACAGCATTGAGAAATTTAACATTGAGGTAGAATTTCATATGATGAGCATAGATCCTTTGTTGTAATTGTTCGTAACCATAATTCTGTATTTATTACGTCGATTTTAGTTTTAATTGTTGGTTCATTGTTGTGATTGATTTGTTTTGTTAAGTTTAAATTTGCTATTTTGACAGCCATGACATCCCATGGAGGAATTTTGGGCTTAGTTCCTGGTGATCTCCTCCATGTTTCACAATCTTCTCAACTGGTTCCTGGTTTCTCGGATTCCCACAGAACTCGGTTAGACCCAGATTTCAACATGGGCAATTCTGGAAATTCAGATGCTGGCTACCCTCAAAGGATAATTGTAGTGGCTAATTTTCTGCCAATAAAAGCTGAGAAAGACCAGATTTCGAATACATGGTCCTTCAATTTTGATGAAGACTCGCTTTACCTGCACATGAAAGACGGGTTCTCACCAGAAACGGATGTTTTCTATGTGGGCTCTTTGAGTGTCAATGTTGATCTTGCAGATCAAGAAGAGGTTGCTCTGAAGCTTCTAGAAGACTTCAAGTGTGTTCCAACATTTCTTCCACCAGAACTTCAAACAAAGTTCTACCATGGCTTCTGTAAGCAGTATCTTTGGCCACTATTTCATTACATGTTGCCAATGAGCTCGGTCTTTGATGGGGAGCTTTGGAAAGCGTACGTCACTGCTAATTTAACCTTTGCTGATAAGATCATCCACGTGCTCAATCCTGAGGAGAATTTTGTGTGGGTCCATGATTACCATCTCATGCTCGTGCCGACATTCTTGAGGAGGCGGTTTCATACCATCAAGATCGGGTTTTTCTTGCACAGTCCATTTCCATCAGCTGAGATCTACAGGACTCTCCCTGTTAGAGACGCGATCTTGAAAACGCTTTTGAACTCTGATCTCATCGGTTTCCATACATTCGACTACGCTCGACACTTCTTGGCTTGTTGTAGTCGGATGCTTGGATTGGACTATGAATCAAAGAGAGGGTCTCTTGGAATAGACTACTTTGGTAGAACAATATATGTGAAGATCTTGCCGGTTGGGGTTCATTTAGGCCATTTGGAGGCCGCGCTAAATCATCCTTTGGCATATGAAAAAGCCAAACAAGTCCTACAACAATTCGAGGGTAAGATGGTAATTATTGGTGTTGATGACATGGATATCTTCAAAGGAATCAGCTTGAAACTCCTTGCTGTGGAGCACTTACTACAGCAATATCCCAGCATCCGGGGCAGTTTTGTCATGGTCCAAATCATAAATCCTGCAAGAACCACAGGAAAAGACATAGAAGAAGCCAAAACCGAGGTGTACGAGATCGCTCAAAGGATAAACGACGCATACAGTGATCAACCGGGTCAATACCAACATGTGATCTTGGTTGATTATCCACTGTCCTTATTCGAGAAGGCCGCGTACTACGCCCGGGCTGATTGTTGCATTGTGAATGCTGTGAGAGATGGTCTAAATCTGATCCCATATGAATATATAATATGCAGGCAAGGATCTTCTAAAATGGACGAGGCGTTTGGAATCTCATCTGATTCAGCTCGATCTAGCATGTTGATCGTCTCGGAGTTTATGGGTTGCTCTCCTTCTTTAAGTGGGGCCATCCGGGTCAACCCGTGGAACTTCACCGACGTGGCTGAAGCGTTAAAGACCGCTATTAGCATGAGCGATGATAGTAAGACGCATGGACACAAGGAGCACTATCGGTACGTCAGTTCTCATGACCTTTCGTACTGGTCCCGTAGCTTTATGCAGGATTTGGAGCGGTTTTGTAGTGATAATGTCAGTATGCAGTGTTGGGGGATCGGTTTTGGCCTAACTTTTCGGGTTATGGCGCTTTCACCGAGTTTCAAGAGGCTCAATTCGGAGTCTATCAGCTGTGCTTATATGGCGGCGAAGAGGAGGGCTATATTTTTGGATTATGATGGCACAATTGTGTCGGAGAGCTCCGCTTCTCAACCGCCAAGCTCTGAACTCGTCTCGGTTCTTAACAAAATATGTAGTGAACCCGAGAACATGGTTTTCATTGTTAGTGGAAGGAGGCGTGATCAGTTGGCAGAGTGGTTCGCGAAATGTGAGAAACTGGGAATCGCTGCTGAGCACGGGTTTTTCTTAAGGTATGCTCTTTTTACCCTACTTAATCTACGGTTATGAATCCTGTTTTGGGAGATTCCATTAGATTTATTGTCTTAGGATCACTTAAGTATTTTTTTTATAGAGTTTAGATTATTCAATTCATGGTAGTAGTTACCATTATCTTACAAGAATATAATCTCAATGGGTAAATTAAAGTTTGTTGCTTTCTGTTGACCATTTTTGCAGGTGGACAAAGGCAAAGGAGTGGGAAATAAGCCCAACATGTGGAGACGACGACTGGAAGAAAAATGCAGAATCCGTCATGAAGCTGTATACAGAGGCGACGGATGGCTCGTACATTGAAGTAAAGGAGAGTGCACTGGTTTGGCAATATGGAGATGCTAATACCGAATTCGGCGCCTGTCAGGCAAAAGAACTTCTTGACCACCTCGAAAGCGTTCTTGCAAACGAACCGGTTATGGTCACAAGAGGAAACCATATTGTTGAAGTCAAACCACAGGTATTGTTGCTTACCGACTTGCATTATAATGCAAGATAATGCATTATTTTGGTAGTTTTGAAATTCTGAAGTGAAAATGAAACAGGGAGTCAGCAAAGGATTGGCTGTGGAGAAAGTGCTGAAGAGAATGATTAAAGATGGGGATGTGCCTGATTTTTTGTTGTGCATAGGGGATGATCAATCTGATGAGGACATGTTCGAGAGCATCTCCAAAATCTCAAAATCAATTGGACTGGGCCCAGAGGTGTTCACGTGCACAATAGGCCCAAAGCCCAGCAAGGCCCAATACTATGTTGATGGCGCCAGATATGTGGTGAATCTTCTGCAGGGACTTGCAAGGGCTGCAGATGAACATGATCATGTTAATTTGGAGGCGGGACTGAACAGGACGTTTGGTCAAGTTTTGTTTGAAAGAGGCGAGGTTAACTGAGGAATTTGAGGAAAGAAAGTTTAAGACGGTTGATGATGAATGAGGAGATTATATATATATATTGATCAATGTACAGGTTATATAACATATATAGTAGTAGTATAGTGCCTAGTGCAGGTTGCCATATTGGTGCCTTTTTTACTTAGCTTGTTAGTGCAGGCTTCAAATGGTTGGAGAGTCTCCTAAATGTGTTGTAGAGTTCAGGTGTTCTTATATAGTTATATGCATCAAACAGGAGCATTCATTAGCAAAAAAAAAATATATAAATATATGTAGAAGTATCCAACTCTTCTTTTTGTGTGATTTTTATCTTAGTAAAAAAAGAGCAGGACACTTCCTCTTCCTCTAGGTCACTCCCTCTAAGTTGTTAGGAGTGACGAGATATGGCCTTGGACAGGGACCAATAGTGCGAGAAGATTACAGTGACAGAGCGTGTCACTCCCTCTAAGTCGTTAGGAGTGACGAGGAACGCTGTGCCCTGCTTTTTTCATCTCTGTGCTCTAGTTACTGCTCTTTTCATCTCTGTGCTCTAGTTTCTCTGTTTTTAGTTTTTAGTTATCTGGTTTTTTTCTCCTTCTCTGTTGTTTTTCTCGCCCTTTTTCATATCCTCACTTTGTTTTGGGATCACTTTAGATACCCTCCCGACTTCGAGTCGGGGTAAGGATGCGTACATCTTTACCCTCAGATTTCATACCGGGTTTCAACTGGGTAGATGTTGTTGTTGTTGTTGTAATACCTTGCATATGATTGGTAGAGGAAAAAACATTTTTTTTGTATGATGTAGACTCATTGGTAGTGGGACATTGCTCAAGTACGTGGGTCTTCATTGTATGAATTTTGGTTAGTAGTAGGTTATCTGTATGAACAGCTAAATAAACCAAAAGGCATGCTGTTCACATCACTGGACAGATTTGTAAAACAAAAACCAAAATCAAATGTAACCATACTTTCATAATTACTCCATTTAACATACAAGATTGAATATATGTTCAAGATGTATCTTGCCCCCACATACATAGTCGTTGCAACACCATATCCCCACACAGACTGACTTCCTCTTAGCGGGTCACATTGATCACGCCTCAGGTTCGAAGAAGCAGGCGCTGAGACCAGAAAGGATACCAATTCCCCATATCCTCCGATTTGAAGGCATGCCAATCCTCCACGACGAGGTTGACAAAGCACTTCTCAACCGGATATGGTAATTGGGAAATATGACCTTCCTTGACTATTTTTGAGGGGACACAACTAGGAAACTTGCTCAAACCTGCCAAAGGGTAATCCTCCACAACAAAAGTAGAAACAAAAATTAACTCTTGATGCGGAAACACGGTCGAACCAGGAACAATGGCACAATAAGTTCCCCACTCCTCATCGCCACAAGCAATCACAGTCCCCTCACTCCTCGGGTGAAATTCCCGTGCAAACGACCCAAAGAGACCATAATACACGCACTGATACCAAAGAATCTGCCCCGTCGGGGTGACAAGGTAAGCTGCTGCTTGACATCTTGAATAATCATCCATACCTACTCCGATTACCACATACAAAGGTCCACATGATTCTTCCGCGTGCCTATATTCTCCAACACATCTTCCAAATCCGCCAATCAGGAGCTCTGCAATGTGCTTGATGGTGTACACATTGGGATGGTCACGAAACTTATCATATTCATGACACTCCCATTTCTAAGTTGTAGTGTCAAAGACCTCAAATTGGTCGATACAACTTCTTAAATAGATTCGATTACCAACCACCAATGAAATCCAGGTCCGCGAGAATGGCAGTGGCTCGCTTCTATCAAAATGATGCTCGTGTGGGTGGGAGGAGAGTCTAGTCCAGCCATGATCTAGATTACGAGTGTCGAGAACCTCATGGGATGGCAGGGTAGGAGGATGAGGAAAGTTCCAATAAAAACAATATGATTCGATCACGTGTATATGCCTACCAATCTTCTCGACTACATGCCAAATCTTGGGCCCATTCAATGGCTTGATTGTTTCACAACGAGAGAGATTGAGAAAACGGTCTAGCTTGTATGAATCAAGGGATGGTTTGCACTTAAATGTATCCTGGCCATTAAAGAAACCGCATGTTGAACGATCAGGCAGCTCTGGCTTGAACCAATTTGGAAACTCATGCCCGCCAATCACGCACACATCCGGCCCCATTTTAAACAAACCCGTTGAGACCGGAAAACCTTGGTCCCCCAATGTGAGACGAGAGACTATGGGAAGGAGCTCGAACTCATAATGACAGCGCTCCAGGTCCTGCAATGTCTTTCTATTGCGGCTGAGATCCAAGCACAGAATTACAAAACCATTTGAAATACAAAGGTACTTCCTCCTCTCATTCATGCTTGAGATTTCCTGCAGATCAATAATTCAAAATCAAATCAAACTCTTAAGAGAATTGATGCTGAACTTTGCTACAAATAAAACAATACCCTGGCAGTCTTCTTGAGATCCTTGAGCACATTCCAGTTGTATAGGACGGAAGGCTTGGAGCGAAGGAGCTCTTCTTGTTTCTTGTCGAGGGATTTGCCTTGTGAAAGAAGTAGTTCCAGTTGCTTGATGTGTCTCGTTTTCTTGCGTAGAGATTCAATCCGCTTATTGACACTGTCAAGCAAAGGCTCATGGGTGGTCATGGCGGCGGATGATGATGGATTGGATTCATTAGGCCCGGGGACTGTGAGGAATAATTGGGAGAATGCCTATAATATAAATGTTAAACTTTAGAAACATAGAAACTGTTACATTACACCCTCCTTCTGCAAACCGTGTAAACTCATATTTCACTAAGGAGAACTCCTTTAAGAATCATAGACTAGCCACCTCTCAAATCAGTTGGTCTCGGGCAAGAATTGTTATATTTCTAAAATAAATAAAAATAATAATTTCATCACATATTAGAATTAGATTAATAGCTACAATATATTATAGGACCCTTCTACCAAAAAAAAACTTATACCAAAAAATATATTATATGACAAACATATTATTAGATCAAAAATCACCCCTATTATCTTCTTTGAGGTTTGTGGCGGTGACTTTTATGCTACATTAGCATATGATCTTGGGTTAGAGCTGCAACCGTGGCCACTACTGGTGGAACCACGGCCACCACAGGTGGAACTGCTGCCATAGGAAGATATGGAGAAGAACTAGAGAAAAAAAAGTATAAAAAGGTTACAAATATAAAATTAGATTAAACAAAATCAATCAAATCATCCATGTATAGTGTTCCAAAAAAGGTAGACATTGTTTATCCTAGAAGTTTTACTATAAGTACCAAAAGTTTCTCTCTTTTGATTGAAAGATATCATATGACACGTTGAATCTTACAACAAAAACCTATATCCATCTGCGTAATAATGATCCATGATCGAAACAAAACTAAATCTACAAGTGTCAAAACAACACAACACACTAGCTAACTATAAATAATTATCTAAAACAAATCAGACTCCCGTTATAGTGAAATAATCACCTGTTTCTCTTTGTTTATAAGAAGAAAAATTAGTCTTGAAGAATCTAGTAGGAAAATTAAATAGTAACGTATTTTCCAAAATATAAATGAGAGTGGGTATGAGGAGAGCTTAAGAGAAACGGGATGTTGAAAGTATAGAAGGAAAATATCACAACATATCATGTCACACGTGTACATAGAACAATTAAGGGGATTCTATCCTTTCTTGCTACTTCCCTTTTATTCTTTTGTATGCCTTTGTATTCTTGGATAATTTTTTATTGGATAATATTTTATTCATGGATGGGATGAACTCCCACCTTTGTGTAATGAAGAAGTGGGTATGCATAAAGCACCACATTGTAGTTGTTAGCCGATTATTTGCAGTTCCTTTGCACTTTCCGGGTTTTGGCATCTTTGATTTTGAAACATTTAAATGGGAATGGAAGGTGGCTCGATTATGTTTTCAAGACACCTTGCTTTACATAAGACACATGACCCAAATATTTAGATATGGATTTTGGATTTGCACCGGACAATTTGTGCATGATTTAGGAGGGTATGTAGTGATTGCTATAGCTGAGTATGATGAGGACGTTGACATGATTGCATTAGCGTATCTGGTCAGCCCAGGAGGACATATCCTTTGCTTTCAGCGGCTATCTCACTTCTTTGATAGGTTTACTCATCCGATTCAGGGAGGAAAACAAGGAACAATTATTAGAATGGAGGAGGATGGAGAGAGGATGTGCACTATGTTTGAGGGGTTAACCATTGATACTTGGGAAGAGTTTATATACATCTCTACTTTTACTGTGAAGGTAGTTGATGGTGTTGGGTTGCTTCATGAAGATCTCAAGGCACAATGAAGAAATGAAGATGAGTTTGACACATTACCACTTGCAATTGAGAGAAGCTTTGTGGAGGTTGATGTGGAGGCCATATACGTGTATCAAAGGGAAGCTGATCCACAAAGATATGATAGTCGTAATCTACAAAGCTGATCCACAATATATTATAGGACACTTCTACCAAAAAAAACTTATACCAAAAAATATATTATAGGACAAACATATTATTAGATCAAAAATCACCTCTATTATCTTCTTTAAGGTTTGTGGCGGTGACTTTTCTGCTACATTAGCATATGATCGATCTTGGGTTAGAGCTGCAACCGTGGCCACTACTGGTGGAACCACGGTCACCACAGGTGGAACTGCCGCCATAGGAAGATATGGAGAAGAACTAGAGAAAAAAAAGTATAAAAATGTTACAAATATAAAATTAGATTAAACAAAATCACTCAAATCATCCATGTATAGTGTTCCAAAAAAGGTAGACATTGTTTATCCTATAAGTTTTACTATAAGTACCAAAAGTTTCTCTCTTTGGATTGAAAGATATCATATGACACGTTGAATCTTACAACAAAAACCTATATCCATCTACGTAATACATGATCCATGATCGAAACAAAACTAAATCTACAACAAGTGTCAAACCAACACAACACACTAGCTAACTATAAATAATCATCTAAAACAAATCAGACTCCGATTTATAGTGAAATAATCACCAATTTCTCTTTGTTTATAAGAAGAAAAATTAGTCTTGAAGGATCTAGTAGCAAAATTAAATAATAACGTAGTTTCTCTTTGTTGTTCGTGTGTTTCGGCGGAGGCAGATACGTAGAAATAAATAGAACAAATCACAACTATTATTCCACGATTTGATCTAACAAGCACGATGTAATTTGGAAGTTGATTCTCTTTAAAGAGATACTTTGGCAACCCATCAAAACTGGGTGCAGCCCAAATCATAAAGATTATTTAATATGTTTTATTGATATTGCTTTTAATCAAAAGAGTCAAAAAATAGGGTCGAACTACAATAAAAATAATTTAAACGTGTTTTGCAATTTTGTGTACATTTTTGCTAACATATTTTTGAGATTTAAACCAAAATATGTTGTGCATATGGAAGTTGAATTTGTTTCTCCTTTTTTGAACATCTTTCATAGATGAATATTTATTCTTCTCTCTTATTGACGTACCCCCAAGCATTCATCTTTAGGGTCTATCTTCATTTTGAATCATCCTTATAAGATTCAATATTCTTACAATTTTTTCTCATCAAAGACCATTTCCCCATTTAAAGAAACATCCTTTAGAACTTCTTAGGAACCCAGTCTTTTTTAGATAAGGGTTACCCAATCGAAATAGATGTACTCTTCTTTGGAATTTGTCATTTATTTATTTTCCTCCTTTTCTTCTTTGTTTAAAGGCTTGCTCAACCTTGGAGGACTTAAACCTTGAGTAAATATTTGTCTAGTTTTTCTCACTCATACATATTTGCCACTCAAATGTACTATCATCCTTGTCTCCATCATCCTTATGTGGAAACAACCTTTTGACATTTGAGATTTTCATGGTCTCGTATAAGGGCATTGCCTTGGCTTGGATATTTGTGTACCAAGATGTACCATTCAATTTGGACATTATTATCCACAACATACACTACATGAGTACGCCATTGGAGGCAATCAAAGTGCGAGAAGAATATCCTCATTTTCATAACCCTTGATTATATTTTGGGTCTTTTGGAGACACTTAGAAACTACCTTCGCAACATCTACCATCAAAATTGGTTTTTGACGAAGCTTTTGGTTTTTTTATGTTACCCCCTCAATATTATTCTTTTATATCTTCATTATATCCTCTTTTATATTTGTAAGGCCATATTAATCTTATGGTGGATGACTAACAATAAGTTGATGATGTGAAACAATAATTTGGATAGTTTGCTCATAACGTTCCCTTTTATCAACAATCATCTGACCACTCACATGCTCATTGTGTTTTGTTGCTGGTGAACTTGACTATTATGAATCTGATCATGTGCCACATTCCCGATCTGCTTTTCAGTTTCAGCTTGCATATTCAGCTTTGGGTTAAACGTAAAATCAGGCGTATTAATTTTTAGCTGAGAATTTCTTCCTGAAACATTTACACACAATAAACAAAATTCAGAGCACTTTCGACCAAAAAAATAAAATAAACAAAATTCAGAGCACTTGAGATTTAACATTTTTGGAATATAATATGCAACATAAGGCCCAGTTGTTATTGGGCCTAGAACAAATAATATTGGGCCGGGTCTTTTGCAGTTATGAGGCGAGAGAGCCTTCAAACTTCAAAGGATCTCTCCGTCTATCGGTCAACAACTCCACCACTCCGAAGCCCGCCGTGCGATTAGAGAGAAAGAAGACCCGAAAGTGCGAGGTGGGATCCTCTGCAAACGGATCCATATTAAGATTGGTGACACATCCCCTCAAAACTAGGTTTGTTCCCTAATCCATATCTCCATAATCAAAGTATTATATGATTCGGTTGCGTTCTTTATATCATCCTTTCGGTTTCCTTCCCTTTTAGCTGGTTCATAATTATCCTATGCGAAACTCTCTTGTTCTTACACTGCTTCCAATTTTTGAGCTCGTTAAAAATGGTGTTTGAGATGGGCCTTGGCCTAATTTTTAGGAGATATGTTAATAAATTAATATTATCGACTCTACTAAAGTCGCAACTCCATAAATTCTGTCAAAAACTTGCACATCTAAATTGACAAATTGGCGCCTGTATGGTTGAAAGGGCAATGTGGTTTGGAGGGACAATTCCGAAAGTTCAAAACCGGGGATTTTTGACAATCAAACCGATCCCACGCCATTGCCAGCTCAGCCGTCCTCCTCAACCGGTCTGCATCCGCAATCCACGTCACACCTGGAGGTGCTGGAATTCTCTAGATCAACGACTCTTCCGTCCCTATCTCAGCCACGTGTCATGCCCTGAACTTTTGACATGGAATGGTAACAAGTTGGCTATCCAAATTCTTCAAAGATGTGACAACAGTAAAGCATTCTTTTTTCTTGTTAAAAGGTTTTGGATAAGATTGTTATAAAAATAAGAGAAATGTTTTTAGATCTGAATAAAAAGAATTATTATTAATGGCAACAGCACACCAATTGGAAAAATGGAACAGATATTGATGGCAAAAAGTAAACAGTGACAAGTTTTGAATAAATTGGGAAGCCAAACTGCTTAAATTCATGCCCATGACTCCGTAGAAGCAAGCAGAGATTGCTTTCATTTTCAACAAGAAGAGTTCAAAGCCTTGGTGATAATAATAGAGCTTCTTCAACAATGGTGATCCAGGCAACGCCAACAGTTAAAGATGGGTGCTTGATGGTCAATGGCAAGGTGGTCTTGACCGGAGTTCCCTCCTCCGTCAAGCTTTCTCCGGCACCGGATGGATCTGTCTTCGCCGGCGCCGTTGCCAAGTCTCCTGCTGATCGCCACGTGTTCACCCTTGGAGTCTTTGGGTGAGCCGCTCTTTATCTTTTTTCATGGATTTGACCTGTTCTTCATGCTTTGGTTGACTGATGTTGGCATGTGATATGTTTTTTTTATTTGTGTTAATTCTATTTATGGAATGACTCCCAAATCTAACAATTAAGCAGCTTAATTTTTGAGATTTGATCGTAGCACTGGAAAATTGAACAGATTAATGTGAAGAAATTAATAGCTTTGAAACTTGAACTGATGTATGGTTAATGCAGTGAACTCAACTTCCTATCACTATTTCGATTCAAGATTTGGTGGATGATACCACGTGTTGGCAAATCAGGCAGAGAAGTGCCATTGGAGACTCAATTTCTTCTGCTGGAAGTGCAAGATAACTTAGAATCCTTCTATGTATTGATATTGCCAGTCTTGGATGGACCATTTAGAACAAGTCTGCAGGGTTCAGATGCAAATGAACTCCAGTTCTGTATCGAAAGTGGTTCGTAGGATTCCATGTTATTGTTTCAATCTTTATAGTTTGATCTTCTTAGCCCTGGTTAGTATGATCATCATTAACTCTTATGTAGGTGATCCGGCTGTTCAAACTGTCCAAGTTTCCGAAGCAGTTTTTATAAATTCCGGGGACAACCCATATGAGCTTATCAAGAAATCTGTCAAGTATGTATGTTTCTTGGACTTTTTATGGTTTGTTTTCTGCTGTTTTAGGTGAATAATCTTCGATTGCTTTTCTTGTGTTGCTTGAATAAGGATTTTGGAGAAGCATAAAGGGACAATCAGTCACATAGAGAATAAGAAGGTAATGAGAGCAGTGCTCAAAATCTCTGAAATACTTGAAACCAAACTTCAAATTTATTTGAAACCATTCATTACAGATGCATGTACATTTGGACTGGTTTGGTTGGTGTACATGGGATGCATTTTACCAAGATGTCAATCCAGACGGAATTAAAGAAGGTCTTGAAAGGTAAGAGAGCACTCAACTTAAGGCCTGCTCTTACCCAAAATTCTCCTAGTGTGATCATGTTTGATTCTTATGATCCTTTTCATTTTAATATATACAGTTTTTCTAAGGGAGGCGTGTCGCCAAGATTCCTGATCATTGATGATGGTTGGCAGGACACAGTCAATGAGTTTCTTAAAGATGGTGAATCCCCACAGGAAGGGACACAGTAAGTAATCTTATATTGTTCAAGTTCCAAACACTAATACAATTTTCTAAGAAGTGATCGATCACGAATACTTGTTCTTATTTGAAGGTTTGCAACAAGATTGGTGGACATAAAGGAAAATCTCAAGTTCAAGAACCTGAAATCAGACGATTATGCCACTTTCCAAGAGTTTATCAAGTTCATAAGAGAGAAATTTGGGTTAAAGTAAATCATTTTCTGGCTATTCCCATCTTGCTTAACATTTTTAGAAGGCAGTTAAGTTATCAACATTTAATTTTCTGAGTGATTCAGGTATGTTTACACCTGGCATGCATTAGCTGGCTATTGGGGCGGGGTTCTCCCATCTGGACCGCTCAAGAAATACAACCCGAAGCTCGTGTATCCAGTTCAGTCCCCTGGAAACTGTGGAAACCTTAGAGATGTAGCAATGGACATCATTGAGAAGTACGGAGTTGGATTAATTGAGCCTGAGAATATCTCCAATTTCTACAATGACCTTCACCATTACCTTGCAAGCATTGGTATTGACGGTGTTAAAGTTGATGTTCAGAACCTGATTGAGACATTGGGCAAGGGCTATGGCGGTCGGGTTGCATTGACTAAACAATACTTGTATGCTCTCCAAGAATCTGTTGCTATCAACTTTAAGGGAAACAATTTGATTAGTTGTATGAGCCATAATTCAGACTCCATCTACAGGTTTGTCTTATATTACTGTCCCTCTTTTTTTTTTGTTGATTCAGCTTTCGTTAGTTTGATCATGTTAACAAATAATGCAGTTTAAACAAGGGTGCGGTTGCAAGAGCTTCAGAAGATTTCATGCCTCGCGAGCCCACTTTTCAGACGTTGCACATTGCATCAGTGTCCTTTAACAGCTTGCTTCTTGGGGAAGTAGTGGTGCCAGATTGGGACATGTTCCATGTAATATAATCTGCCCTTTTCTTTTGTTTATTGAAGAATTTAATTGAGAATTCCAAATGATTAAATTTTCATGTATTTTTATTGTCTCAGAGCAAACATGATGCAGCTGATCTTCATGGAGCAGCAAGAGCAATAAGTGGTGGAGCGGTATATGTAAGGTAAACGAGAAGGAACCTTAAAAAAACACTTATCTCATACTTTTGTGCTCTCTTATTACATCAGATTCACTATGAAAATGATGATATTTTTGCAATTCCAGTGACAAGCCAGGGAACCATGATTTCAAAATCCTTAAAAAGCTTGTATTGTCGGATGGGTCTATCCTGAGAGCCAAGTATGCTGGCAGGCCAACCCGTGATTGCTTATTTAAGGATTCAGTCATGGACGGAAAAAGGTATGAACTATTTGTTATGTAGTGATACTTCATATTGTTTAGATGGCAGATATCAATGTGTTTTATATTTATGCAACTTGCTGAAGATATGGAATCATAACAAGCTATCTGGAGTCGTGGGCGTCTTCAACTGTCAAGGAGCCGGAATTTGGCCACTAAAGGGAGATTCAATGACAACAGATCTACCGACGTCTTCTATCATATCTGGAAATGTTAGTCCTACAGATATTGAGTTTCTTGAGGAGATCACTGGTGAAAATTGGAAAGGAGATTTTGCTGTATATTCATTCAACTCGGGTACGTTCAATCTCTAACAACCTTCTTCATCTCATGTCTAATTTCAATTTTAGGAACTCTTAAAGTATAAACAATATCTCAATGTAGGTTCTTTGTCAAGAGTTCCAAAGATGGGAAGTGTTGATGTGTCGTTGGGTCTATTACAATGTGAATTATACACCATATCTCCAATTAAGGTAAGTGGTCAAACTGTATTTTCTATGGTGTGAAACCTGTTACAATTTTCATCTAATGAGAATATTTTTGGGGTTTGGGTACATGCAGGTTTTTGGTGAGACCAGTCATTTTGCTCCAATTGGATTGCTTGACATGTACAACTCCGGAGGGGCGGTACAATGGCTGGAGTTCTCTGATTCTATACGAGGAGAACGAGTGGTGAAGATGAAAGCGAAGGGATGTGGACGATTCAGGGTGTATTCGAGCACACAACCGAGGTTTTGTAGAGTGAATGCAATGGAGGTTGAGTTCACATTCAGATTAACAGATGGATTGTTGATTATGAAGGTTGAAGGAGACTGTAATCTCAAAGATATTGAGGTAGTCTATTGAAGATGAATTGTGTTTGGAGCATTATTGATCAAGCAGAATTGCTTCAATTGTCATACATCATTATTCAAATATTGTGTGTCCAACAAGAAGATTGGAGTTTCCATGTGTTTTAACTTTTATTGTCTCAATAAGCTTCTTGTTTTTATTTATCACAGAATTTGTTGGACTATTTGATTACTTGTACATTCTGAATCAGGGCTGAGAATGGTTCAAACCCGAATCAAATTAAAAACCGAAATTTTGTTTAAGGTAAAATGAGAAATTTGAACCAAAACCGAATCGAGTTAAAACCGAAATTTGGACAATTCTTAAACCAAATAAATGTTGGTTCGGTTTAATCGATTTGGCTTAAAAGGTTGATTTGAACCGACCCATGCTCAGGTATATATATTTGGTTAATACAATATGATAACATATCTAAGATGTTTGCTAGAACTTAGATTACATAAACATGTGTTTGGTAGGTTTATCTATCATTCTTCCTCTTCGTATATCGATCATATTGTTTGGTGGCATGTGCAAGTAAGTACATGTCAATCGAATGTATACGTTATTTTCAGCGAAAGGTAAGGAAATGACACACATTTCAAATGATTCACGTGAAATTATTTTAATTTGTTTAGGATGAAAGAGAGAAAGAGAGAAGAAGAACACATCGTCCTCATCCATCGGATCGCATCTCCAGTTCATGCGTGATTCGTGTTTGAATTGTTTAAAGCTCAAAAAGAGTTTTCATTAGTGAAAGTACATAGCAATATAGCATATCACACTTCAGCAGATTTTCTCTAACACATGCACAGTACCTGACAAAATGATACAGAAGTAGTTTATACCAAATTTGACCCAAAAAAATAAAAACGCATAAAACCAAAATCAGAGATAATGGCAAAGTACAGGATAATTATTCCCAATTATTACAGGATCCCTCAAGAAGAAGAGGAAGAAGAAGATTCTTCCTTCTCCTTCCCTCAATCTCGGAATCTCAGGCCATGGAAATCGGAAAATGGACATCGACGGTGGCTAGCATATGGATCCAAGCCTCCTCCGGCTCCTCCTACGCCTTCAGCGTCTACTCCTCCGCTCTCAAATCCTCCCAAGACTACTCCCAATCCACTCTCGACACCATCTCCGTCTTCAAGGACATCGGCGCCAACGCCGGCGTTCTCTCCGGCCTCCTCTACGCCTCCGCCACCTCCCCCTCCCGCGATGATCGCCGATTATGGCGGCGGATCGCTGGGCCCTGGGCGGTCCACGCGGTCGGAGCGGTCCAGTGCTTCCTCGGCTACTTCCTTATCTGGCTCTCGGTTACCGGCGTCATCGATCGTCCTCCGGTTCCGGCGATGTGCCTTTTCATGTTTCTGGCTGCTCACGCCCAGACTTTCTTCAACACCGCCAATGTCGTTACCGCTGTGCACAATTTCCCCGATTATAGCGGCACCACTGTCGGGATTATGAAGGTAATAATCATCCTCAATTTCAATTCTCTCATCTGCTTCAGTTTCAGCTGGACTTGAATTCGATTTGAATTTCGCGAATTAGGAGGATTACTGGCAAATTGATGTGGTTAATTGATTAGTTCAGCTAGGTTTGATTAGTAATTGATCGATTGCTTGACTTGGTTCTGCTTAGGGTTTCTTGGGACTCAGTGGAGCAATGCTGATCCAAGTCTACGATACCTTTCTCAAGGGCTACCAAACTGATTTCATTTTGATGCTTGCGATATTGCCAACTACAATGTCCCTCTTACTGATGTGCTTGGTGAAGATACACCCATCAAACACTGGAAAAGACAAAAAGTACTTGAAAGGCTTCTCTTTAGTTGCTCTCTTGATCTCTGCCTACCTCATAATCGTGATCATCTTGGAAAACGTCCTCACCTTCCCAACTTCAGCTTACATTGCTGTATTCACACTTCTTGTGTTGTTCCTCTTATCACCGGCCAAAATCGCGTCACAAGCTCAAAAGGAAGAAAATGCACAACCAAAGCCACCAGAATCATCACGTGAGAGTGAAAGGACTTCTCTAATTCCAGTAACCGACGAGACTGATACGCATAGGGAATTGAACGTCTTACAAGCCATGACAAAGTTGGAGTTCTGGTTATTGTTCGTAGCAATGGCATGTGGGCTAGGATCTGGACTAGCTTTAGTGAACAACCTGAGTCAAATAGGTCAGTCTCTTGGATACAGCAGTGTGGAGATTAACACATTGGTATCTTTATACAGTATATGGAATTGTCTAGGCAGATTTGGTGCTGGTTATTTATCAGACGTCGTCTTGCATAGAAACGGATGGCCAAGGCCAGTTTTGATGGTTATTACACTAGGAACAATGACTATAGGCCACCTTGTTGTTGCTTCTGGGTTTTCTGGGAATTTGTACATTGGTACGATTCTAATTGGGGTTTGCTATGGATCACAATGGTCACTGATGCCAACTATTACGTCTGACATATTCGGGGTTTTGCATATGGGGACTATATTTAACACCATTGCTATAGCAAGCCCTATGGGGTCGTATTGTCTGTCTGTTCAGGTCATTGGTCGTTTGTATGACGACCAAACTGATGGAGGGGACTCTTGCTCTGGTAAGCACTGTTTCATGGTTTCTTTCTTCATTTTGGCTTCTGTTTGTTTGGTAGCGTGTCTTCTTGCTTTGGTTTTGTTGTTCCGAACAAGGGCGTTTTATCGCTCTGTTGTTCTTAGGAGGTTGCAACAATTCGGCGGCAGAAGATAGAAGAGGCCCTTTTTATGTATGTCGGATCTTTGAGTTTCTTCTCTCTTTCTTTTTGTTTTCATGGCAAAATTCATGTAACTTTTGCTCATACCCTTGGGATTACAGTTTTAATCCATAGAGGAATTATTTTGTATCTTCCTCTTGTAATTTATTTTACTTGCATCAATAATAAGATGTCTATCTTTTGCCTATTAATTCTGTAAAATCCAACAGCTGAGATTCTTTTATTGAAGAAAAGTGTTGGTGCTTTGAAGTTCTGTATTTCACTCTTGTGCATCAAAATCTGCAGTTTATGTTTGCTCTAGGAGCACTTGAGAGACTTGGAAGCATCTTATGCAATAATGCTATGAAATTTGTGAAAAATAGATTAAGATTGTTAGGAAATATATGTAAGTCACATATGTAAGTATAAGTGATATAGAGATTTCGTAAGGCATACACACATAGTTAAATGGTAGAGAAAATATAGGTTCAGGAATCGGGTTCAGATTCGTGGTTCAAGGTTGGTTTATTAGTGAACCGGATCCAGCAAAGTCACCCCGGTTTACCGGTTCGGAGGCTTAACCGGATCGAGGCTTACTAATGGACTCTCCCACTTTGATCAAGATCAATTCCCGAATTGAAATAGGCCCAACAAGAAGTCGGTGGCCCAAAATGAAGAACGAGCTCGTCTCCGCGTTTAGTGAAACGCTGCGTTCCGAGTGTGAGCTTCTATATAAAGGATCGCTTAGCTCGCTTGCGAGCTCATTCTGAAAACCCTAAGCTCAGCGGCGCTTCGAGAGAGTTCCAAGAGAAAGAGAGAGAAAGGAAAGAGAAAGAGAGAAAGAGAAGCCGGAGGAATCTGTTCTCCGGTGAGCCAGGCGGTGGAGATCGAGATCGAAGTTGAAGGCTTCGATCCAAGCTCGTTGGGATCTGCAGTGGCGTTCTTCTGAAGCTTCATCTTGAAGCTTGAGTAGCCTTCCAGGGGGCCGAAACCCTAGATCTTTCTTCTTCTTCTTAGATCTTCGTTGTTTCTTAGTTTCTGAATCTTTCTTTGCCTTGCTGTGTGTGAGATTGTAACCTCTCTTGAACTTGATCATTGATAGTGGATTTGAGACGAGTCTCCTCACTGAGGCTCCGCGGACGTAGAGCTTTGCTCGAACCGCGTAATCAGATCTGGTGTCCTTTACTGTTTTTCATTACTATTCTTGTTTGAGTTCGATCTCGTGAGTTACTTAAGGTAGAATCGTTTTACAAAGATTTAGGGTTGTCTTTGAAGTTGTGCAACCATGATCAAGCCTAAGCATTTAGACCGCACAATTTCAGTTAAAGAAGCACTGGTGTTGTTCCAATTGAGACGTTTCAACTTTCAAGGCAGAAAACAGATGGTCATCCTTGTGGAGCTATTGCTTGTAGAGTTGCAATTAATGGTAATGCTTGTGACATAGTGTCATGTGAGATGGTATGCCAACGTGATTGCTTCCATTCCTTTGAGGATGATTATGTCTCTTAATAATGATTAACAGGTTTGGCAAGACAATTGAGTGATGTAAGTTATGTCGGTTGGTTGATTCTGCCGTGAAGATTGATGCTTGCTTATTTGATTTGTATAACCACACAAAAATGTTTGTTTGTACAATTAAGGCACCAAGTACTTGGCATTAATAACTTTGTTTTATGTAATCTGAATATATGGATCCAGATTCTAAATTCAAGAGGTGAGCTGGCTTTGATTAGACTAAAACCCTACAACTCATAAGTTTGCACACAAATGAATCCTTTAATTTTAGCAAGAAGGAGAAGCAACTAAAAGAAGGTTACCTGCCAATAATTAATTAGATTATAGGTTAAGAATCTTTATATAGAAATTTTCAATTTTATTTTGATTTTTTTAGCATTTTTAACATTATTTTCTAAGGGTTTATGATTTGCTTCTTAGGGTTTAGTTTCCACATTCGGTATTTTTATCATATGCCCTTAAGACATAGGTTATAAAAACCGAAATTAATTATATACACAAATATATACCCCGGCAGAGCGTGGGTCTTCAAAACCCGATGTTGAAGGTTCAAATCTTACAGAGCATGATTCCATTCTTGTTGATTATAATTAGACTGAAATAATTTTAGAAAAAAGTATGCTTGTCTAGGGTTCGAACTCAGTATCGGTCCATAACGATCAAAGTCGAATTGTGAGCCTTTTAATGAAGCAAATTCAATGAAGCATCAACCGGTACCATAGAGAAGAGGCCATAAACTAGAGAGTCTTGGCCAATTTAAAAGATCGTTTAATCTAGTTGAAATAAGTTGAGTTTGGGGTTATTCGCAATCCCGCCTCCGATTCATGGAGCAAGTAAAATAACGTTAAAACTAGTGGTATTTCACTTTCGCCTGAGGGCTCCCACTTATCCTACACCTCTCAAGTCATTTCACAAAGTCGGACTAGAGTCAAGCTCAACAGGGTCTTCTTTCCCTGCTGATTCTGCCAAGGCCATTCCCTTGGCTATGGTTTCGCTGGATAGTAGACAAGGACAGTGGAAATCTCGTTAATCCATTCATGTGCGTCTCCTCCACCCAACGTTTCCAAATTTGAAATTGACTTTGTTGATCTGGGCAAAAATAGGTCTATTATGAGGTTTAGGGTTGGTGAAAGGCATCATTGGGTTGTTCGGCGGTGTTGGGTGGAAGAGAACGGCAATGTTGGGGGATTTGAGAGGTCGAGGGTGTTTATTTAATGAGTAGAAGATTTGATTTAATTTGATGAAGAGCATTGTTCAAGAGGTCAAAGCCGACGTTTGGGCCATTGATTTGGATAAAGTTAAAGGTGGTAATGTAATTGGGTCGAAAACTATCACATCTTACCATCTTAGAGCTACAAAAATCTCAAATTCCTAAAAAGTATCATACTCTTTCTTTGTAATTTTGCACCGATATTTTTCCCCTTCACTTCATATATCTAACACTCAACAAACTTAAAATTATTAAATTTAATTTCAATTCCAGTTACAAATCCAGCTCCAACTCATTTTGTCGAAACAAATATAAAGCATTGGAGAACGAAGCTTCTACTTAATTTTCCAAGTTTTTCAACAAAAAATTGAATTTGTGTATATGTACGTTAAAACAAAACAGGAAGTTTCCTTTGCGGTTTAATTTTGCACTCTTGTTAGATACGTAGTATATTATTACAAGAATCTCATCAAGTAAATCAAAGTGCCTAATTCATCCTTGCATGGAAAAAGACACACCAAGCTCGAGTTGTCAATTACATCAGTCGGATTCACATTAATTGGGTGGTTTTATGTTTGGTACGAGTCAAAATGTTTATCGTAGAATTTATTATCGGGTTCAAATTATTATTTTTTTGTAAGCTGATAAAATTTGTTGGGTCACACGTCCGTCTGTATATATGTGTGTTAGACCTAATACACAAGTTCATAGGATTTCATCCTAAAACTAATTGACAATTTAAGAAGTAATCCAAGTATTTATATAGTAGGCAGTTTAGTTCCAAATGCCCGAGGTAGGCCGGCCAACCCAAAAAGATCAGGAGGAGTCGGACCCAAGATCGAATAAGCTCTGATACGTATCATAATAAAATTCGGTGGGCCAATTATGACGCGGAATACACACATCCATCTGTTCACATATACGTGTTAGGCCCAACACATAAGCTCATAAGGTTCATCTTAAAATCAATTGACAATAGAAAAAAATAACTAAAATACTTATATATCAGACAGTTTAATCCCAAATTTCCGACGTAGGAAAGTCTTTTATCTTTACATTAGCCTATATATGTTCCATATATGATTGGGTTATGGATCAAGCATTTAAGCAATTGAGATACATATGTATATTTAGTAAGGTTAGCATCTTAGTAATTAATTAGTTGAATGATCGATGATGACCTTTTCTTAATTGAAAGGATTGAACTAATTAGTTTTTCCGATTTTGTGGAGAGATATTGCTGAAAATCATGTATTTGCTAAGGATTTTCAACACTACAAGTCAGCTAGCGATGATCGATCACTACAAGCCACACTATACCGTGTACGTGAAGCTTGCTTCCACAAAGTAACGCTGAATGATATTATATGTGTGAAATGCCAGCCACTTTTAGCTATTTACGTACACCAATTTACTATACGTATGGTATAAAAAACAATTTTAGCCTTTTACTTTTGGCATACGCATACCGAATCTTTCTCACTTTTTTAATCCTTACATAGATATGCTCCAAGCAAAACTATAAAAAAAATTTCGACCAAAATAAAATTGTAATTTATTTTTCTAACTTATTATCTTAATTAATATATAGGTTAAGAGTCTAAAATAATAATATAATTTGAAATTATATTTATTTAGAGCATATGATAAAAAAAATCGAAATATAATAAATAATTTTAATCTTGTTTTCCCATCTATTGTGAGAATTCTCTTCACGCATGGGAGCCGTGACATAAAGTGATAAAGATATATGAACTTATTATGGTAATATTCTTCTGTTGATGATTTAATTTTTTTGGGATCGAGCCCATAATTATTAATATTGTAACGTATGTGACATGCAATCCATCGCCTCCAAAAACTGCAAAAAACAAACCGTTCTTTATGCAGCCAGTTTTCATGCTACAAGCAACTTTTTCCCATTTTCTTTGCTTTAATTTGTCATGCATCAGAAATTATAAGCTTAATGACTCCACTTACATTAGGTGCGAGGGACAATTTTGAATACGTTATTCACTAAATTTAGATAATCTGATAATTAATTGGGTAGTTTTGATGAAATAGAGGTTCATAAAGGCGATTCCGACAAGAAAATAAATTAACATAAGCTTTTAGGTAAAAGCTAGATCCAGACCTTATATTAAAAAAAATAATAAATAATTGATAAAACCTCTCATGCTCTTAGATAAGTTTTTATTTGTGTTAGAGTGTTTACATTATTCAAACTTAATCCGAAATTATTGAGGCAAGATGGGTAATTAACTTGTATTGACAAATTTAATTTGAGGTCGAGTTATTTTAGCTGAAGTACGTACGTCTAGGGTCGCTATGGATGTTTTTTTACGAGTTGATTTATTTAATTTTTAGAATTTATAACAAAAATTGACCATAAAAACTTTTTTTTTCACATATTCACGTTTTAGAGTGTCAATAAATTAACTTTTAAATTATTGAAAATAAAATCTTATTTCTTAATTAAGTAAATCTTAAATGGACAATCTCCTCCTATTCTAGCCATATAACCAGCCCATAATACGTACATACATCACCACCAAACTTCTATTACATTCCTTTTCCATTTACATCTATAACTTCATCATTTAATAAAAAAGTGCCTTTGCCCACAATCCTTAATCTCTTTGATCACACTTAAACATTCATTATCTCCCCACTTTTCTCTTCCATATAAACCCATCTTCTAAGGCCTAACCCCACACCAATCCTCATATACAACACACCAAATATCAACAAAACATAGAAGAAACAAAGTCCTAGAATTACAATACACATGGCTTTGAAGATCAAGCTTGTAGTTTCCCTAGCCCTCTTCCTCACATTCCTCATAGGAATCACCCAAGGGCTCGACTTTCACGAGAGAGATCTCGAGTCAGAGGAGAGCCTTTGGGACCTCTACGAGCGATGGAGGAGCCACCACACGGTGTCTCGGAGCCTTGACGAGAAGCACAAGAGGTTTAATGTGTTCAAGGAGAATGTGAAGCACATCCATAGGGTTAACAACTTGGACAAGCCTTATAAACTTAGGCTTAACAAGTTTGCTGACTTGACTAGCCATGAGTTCCATAGCGTGTACTCGGGTTCCAAGATCAAGCACCACCACATGATGGCTGGGATCCGCCACGAGGCTGCCAATGCCACCTTCATGTATGCTGACGTGGTGAGGGTCCCGCCTTCTGTCGATTGGAGGAAGAAGGGAGCCGTTACCCCTGTCAAAGACCAAGGCAAATGTGGTATGCTTTTAACTCACAAATATATGTCAATTCTTTCATATTTTTTTCCAATTTTTTCAACTTCTAGGGAAAAAAATGCTATTGTTTTTGATAATATGTTCATCAAACAATTTAGAATTAAACTATTTAATTGTAATATGAACCGAATTAGTATGTGGTCACCGTAATGGTTTGATCAAGATTTTTAACGACTCATTATTATTTTGGACAAATATGCAAGGAATGACTTGTTCACGTTGATGTATATTGTCACCTAATCTATGTTAATTAAGGATCATGTCGTTTTACATAATTTTTCACAAATAACGGGTCACGTGAATTTTGTACCCAATAATCTTTACGTTATGCCTTTTAAATGCCAAAAAAAGGGGGGGGGGGGGGGGGGGAAATGTAACTTTTGACCTTATTCTAAGTATCTTTTAGTTGAGTCAAAAATTAAGTAACAAAAATGAGGAATATGACGTTATAATTAATCTCTTCTCAGCCTTGTTGATAGCTAAAAGAAGATGATCCACTTTTTTTTAATAAGTTTGTCTACAAATTCATTCTGGTTAATTGTAATTTTGGGTGAAACAGGTAGTTGTTGGTCATTCTCAACCGTCGCATCTATTGAAGGAATAAACCAAATCAAAACCAATAACCTAGTTTCCCTCTCTGAGCAAGAGCTTGTGGATTGTGACACCTCCGGAAACCATGGCTGCAATGGAGGGCTCATGGAACTTGCCTTCGACTTTGTCAAGGAAAACGGTGGCCTCACTGCCGAGGAAATTTACCCTTACATGGCTCAGGATGGTACATGTGATAAATCCAAGGTATGAACACACACCTTTAGTTACATTTTCAAATATTTAACGGCTATATTTTCAAATCACATAATAAGTTTAACATGATCATTGTAGATGAATCAAGCAACGGTGACAATTGATGGGCATGAGAAGGTTCCTGAGAACGACGAGGAAGCTTTGCTCAAGGCGGTTGCTAACCAACCCGTTTCCGTGGCCATAGATGCTGGAAGCTCTGATTTCCAATTCTATTCCGAGGTAACAAAACTTGTGCAGTTTAAGTTTTTATGTATGGCACGGGAATTCAACTAGTTTTACTTTATGTTACTCATTCAAGCAATTTGACAGGGAGTGTTTAGTGGAGAGTGTGGGAAAGAGCTTAACCATGGAGTCGCCGTAGTTGGATATGGAGTTACCCTTGACGGAACCAAGTATTGGACCGTTAAGAACTCATGGGGAGCCGAGTGGGGAGAGAAGGGCTTCATCAGGATGAAACGAGATGTGTCCGAGAAGGAAGGCTTGTGCGGTATAGCTATGATGGCATCGTACCCTACCAAGACCTCTAGCAACCCGACCCCAGACTCCGGGGACCGATACTCAAAGGATGAACTTTGAAACTATATCACTTTGGAAACCTCTTGTTGATCTTCTATATGGGGTTTCAACCTTATAATTCTTACTTCATTAGGTCAAAAAAATGTTAGATGGTGATTTCTAACATCATATTTGTCTAAATAATCGTGTATGAAACTTTCATTTGTGTAAAATATATAGATGTGTGTCTCTATATAAACTGTATTCAATCAAATTCTACTTTGATTTGAGTAGATCACATATATTAGTATTCTATGCCTTCAAACATCTAGGATCTCAGGTCGTATCATGAGATCACCGTTTCGAATCCCAAGGCCCGTGCACTTAAACACAAAAAAAACATAGATTTTTATTTAGGCAAACAAAGGATCGAGAGTCTTCAAGGATGTGGGACAAGGATTTGAACAACAAAATTAAGATAGTAGCATCATATCAATCAACAAGATCGAAGATCGAAAGATCGAATTGCTGAAGGATATATATAGAAGAACTAGACTTAGCTAGCCGTAGCATCTGATGGGATCATTGCATCCTTTAGCAGCACACTGTTTATTACCGTTACCCCCTCCCTTCTCGAGGTATTGCTGGTGGTACTCTTCGGCCTTGTAAAACCTCTTGGCAGGCAGGATTTCGGTCACAATTTTGGCTTCATTGAGCTCAGATTGCTTGGCTTCCTTGGACTCGTGGGCTAACTTAGCTTGGGTTTCGTTGTAGTAGTATATCCCTGATCTGTACTGGGTCCCCACATCATTACCCTATTCATAATTTCATACAAACATGGTCAAAAAATCAGACATTTCGTCAAAAATTACCATTACATTATGTATTCACAGCCAAAGTTTTTCTTTCCCATATGGCAACATACATTAGGTAGGATCATGGCGATTAAAAACTAATCGAATCGGACTATAGATCTACAAAAAATTATCATTGTTGCAAAAAGTTAGATTTGAGTTTACCTGGCGATTGACGGTGGTAGGATCATGGCGAGCCCAGAAGACAGATAGAAGGTTGGAATAGGGGCAGAGATTCGGGTCGAACAAGACCCGAACCACTTCAACGTGGTTGGTCTTTCCGGTGCATACCAATTTGTAATCCGGGTCGGGTACATGGCCCTGCGAGTACTCGACTTCGGTCCTGACAACGCCCTCCACGCGCTGGAAGGTGAGCTCCACGCCCCAGAAGCACCCGGCTCCGAATTGGGCGAATTCGAGACCCGGTTGACCCGGAGCGTCAAGATCCGGATCCAGAGATGGGTTTTGGTTGGCTCCTCTGTTTTCCTCTGCCATTGCTGCTTTCTCCCGATTTGCAAGTTATAATTCAACAATGACACAAATATCTGAATTTATCCGGTGTGTGTTCAATGGCTCAATTAAAAGAGAAGATTCAAAGGTTGAATCTATCCAGAAATTGAAGGTAGATACAGTACACTGACAGACTGACTAAGGTGTTTTTAATTTTTAAGATGTGATTATGGTGTTCCCAAATCTCATATGGGCTTTGCTATCACGGGCCCATCTCAGTTCGGGCCTGTCGTATAAATATGGTAATTATAATTCATGAATTCACAAATTTTTTACATTACGAGTATGATAAATTGATAATCAATAGACGTCTCATGCAGCGTTGAAAGATCTCAATGATCTCATTCAATTAAATGTTCAGTTTGAATCTAGTAGTACTATTATCCTAATAGAAATTAATAAATTTTAGTTTACATTTTAACAGAAAATGAAATCAAATCTAAGTCATTAATTTACATTTTAATTGTGCATATTTTATCAACTTTATCCATAAAGTTAAATTACAACTCTATTAGAGCAACCCATTCTGCAAATGGTCATTTGAAGAGACGAATTTGGAATGGAATTTTACTAATTGGTGCACTGCATATAAAAGGAAGTAAATAAGGGAGAAATGATAAGGTAACTTTTTCTTGCCAAGAAGAGTGGGAATTAATTAGGGTCTTTTTCAAAATCAAAAGTCTATTGTCATAAGGATATTGCTTATCCATCTTTATTGTAAGATAAGATGTTAAAGTACTTGAGAAAGTAAACTAACTATAGATAGCATATATAATGGATTAGTGTACGGAATATATAGATTTTTTGTATTGTGTGTCGGGTATTTCTTCAAAATATTGACATGAATGTCATGAAAGATACAAAAATCCATGAAGAAAAAAACAGTAAGAATTCCCAGGAATAACACTAATTTTGTGTGCTGGTGGTTACTGGTTAGTAGCTAGGCTAAACTGGTTGGCTAATGGTGATAGATGTCTCTAACCGTTGAAGATGACATGGTATCTCTATAGATTAAGTATGGTTGTTATTAAGGTGAAGTTCACGTGAGAACAGTCAACTAGGACGATCGAATCTCACAAAAGTAACGATGTGTTCATTAAAATAAAAAAAATTAGAAAAAAAAATCAACACGGCCGAATTTCATGTGTGCACACATTTTGGACTACTTGTATAATATTTTGCACACTGTGTACAAATATTTTGTATGTGTAAATATATTTTTTTCGGTCTTTTGTGAATATTTTATATTTGTGCATGAGCTTCATTTCATTTCATGTGTGCACGAGCTTTTTACTACTATTGTATACTCCCTCCGTTTCACAATATAGGGGTGTTTAGAATTTTGCACATATATTAAGACAAGCTTAAAATGGAATGATGAGATGTTGTTTTTTTTGTGTACAAAATTAATATGAAATTAAATCATATAAAATCATCCAATGTATGCTATTTTTTAGTATTTATAAGTACATTGGAACTAAAAATGTATTAATTAAATATTATTTTTGACAAGTTTTAGTATTAATTATTAAAAATGGATTTAGATTGTAAAAACAAGATTTTAAGCTAAAAAGGACCTATATTACGAAAAGGAGGTAGTATGTGTTTTGCAAATGTCGTATGTACATAGTTTGCGGATTGGAATATTGATTAAATTAGTGTACACGGGCTTTTGTTTGATTGGCCCAAGTAAAAAACTGGTTATCCGGTAACTGAACTTGGTTAGTTCAAAGCAATAAAGATTGCATCTTGATCTTCTTCGGTTATAAAATCATCTCAATTTTTGTAGCACTCCTGTCATATTTTTTGGGTACACGAGATACTAGTCAAAAAGCCACCTTCTAGTAAATAGTGTAGAGAACCGTCACACTAAACCAAAACGTCACACTAATTAGCCCATTTTTTTAAATCATCAAATTTTCAATAAGATAGCTGCGGATTAATGGGCTCTAACCCGAACCACAATTAATCTAAACAATCTTCTCAATATGTCATACATAAATACGGATAACAATCTCAATTATTATCAAAGCTAACAACTAGACCCCTTCTTGCAATTAAGCACACCAGAATCAGCAGTAATCGTTCCAACTATACTAGCCGGCCTCGCGCTCAAACTCGACGCCCTTGCATAAGACGACGACGCCCCTGCGCCCGACGCCGTAAAGAAAGCCCCGTTCAGCATCAAATCCCCCTCCGACCTCCAATTCCATGACTTCCATTCGTTCTCTGGCGCGTCCTCATGCTTTGTCACCTGCACATTAAATTCAAATCAAATCAATTATTAGTAATGTACTGGATCAATTAAACTCTCCAATTTTAGCTACACTATTTCACTTTAAGAAAAGATTCTCTCCCATTTTAGGATTTTGATCATTATTGATCCTATAGTCTAGAGACTTGTGTACCACGCCTTATTTTTCAAATAATTAACCCTAATCACGCCTAAAGAATAATTAATTAACCTCTTTCTTGAATCTAGCATCGGGCGCTAGAAATCGGTTGCCTTGGCTATTGATGGTAGGATCAGCACTCCCTCCGATCGCATACATTTCCCAGTGCGTGTAGTCATTGTTCACTACATGAAAGTATCCATGTCTGCACCTGCATTTTCCCAAAAATTACAATTTTCAGCCTCACTTTTTCAATTTTTACCAAAACTCCACAAAAAAAAAACACTTTTTTTTTAAATTTACCGTGGCATTCTTTGTACGAGGCCTTCGCCAAAGTGATTAAACGCGATGGTGACCTGCATATTCTTATCCTGAGTAAAAGCGTCGTTGTGGCCCAGCAGCATCACCTTATCATGGTCCGTCATGTAGTTGTTCGAGATCGTGATCGCCGTCGATCCGTAAATGGCATCAATCAAACCGTCCTTGCAGTTCGAGAGCGAGCAGTGGTCAACCCAGACATGGCTCGACCCGAAGATCGAGACTCCATCACCGTCCGATACAGTCCTCCACCCGTAGTGGCGTGGGGAGCTCCGCACCATAGCGTTCCCTCCCTGCTTGCAGTCGTGTATGTGGACCCCGTGGATTATAATATTCGTAACAAACTGGACGGTTATGCAGGGCCCACCAGCAATGTGAACGCTCGCGCCCCGTCCGTCGATCGTCTTGAACGAGTTCATGATGAGCTCCTCCTTGAGCTTGATGACCATGTCGCGCGCGAAGATGATCCAGAGCGGATCGTCCTGGATCACGGCGTGCCGGAGCGTCCCCGGCTTGGGGTTGACGGCGTCGGCGTCGCCGGAGTCCGTCACCACGTAGATTCGCCCGTTCTTGCCGCCGATCGCGTTCTTCCCGAAGCCGATCGCGCAATCCGCCAGGCGCTGGCGGTTGTTGTGCCAGTCCGGATCGCACCGCCAGCAATCGTCGATCGGATTTCCGGTGTCGCACGAGAAGTAGCCCAAATTCCTCCGAGTAGCGGAGGCGTTGATTGCTCTGCACACACACACAACAAATTTGAATTAAATCAATTAATTAACTCCATAAAACCTAACTAATTGAGCTTAATACGGAGGATAATTAATTAGACGGACTTGTGGACGACTTGTACGACGAGCTCGGGGTCGTGGACGGCAATGGCGGATGAGCAGAGCAAGAAGAAGACGAAGACAGAGAAAGAAAGTACGGAAAGCATTTCCATTTTCGGTTTCTTTTGTCTTGTAGTGTGAAATTTCTTTTTACTCGCTCTCTACTAAGGAGAGTGTTGAGGAGCTTGTTGAGTTGAGGACATGGATGAAGGGAGAGTTTATAAAGGAAAGTGAAAGCCGGGTCAAATGGCGTGATTCAATAAAATCGATGAAGTTTTATTAATGGGACCCGTTGGGCGTTATTGATTTTCCCGGATTTATCGGATTTCTTGCCGGGTAGTTGGATGGTTCAGTTTGTGAAATTTTTACTTTTGGGATTGTAACCTAGAATTACCATTCAATTGATCGGAGTAATTATTTGAGTATGGAGCACAGTCTCACCAAACGGGTTTGACTCTTATTGATGGATGGAAAAAGTTGACACTGTTGGACCGGGTTCAGGCAAGGTTGGGAAGAACAAAGTCAAATAAGTAAAAAAAGTAAATAGTAATTGATATGATGAGAGAAGCTTAGATGGCAGTTTTTCAACACCAAATAGGAAAATAGTCTGCCTCTCTTTACCTTTCTCTATTTGCTCAATTTTCCCTTCTTGTTGGTGATTGGATTATTTTTACTGTGATTTTTGGAATTGACATTATGCAATTTAGGAAAAATGATTTTTTTTGTTAATTTTAATTTTTTGAAGGTTCACCCGTTTATTTTAGGAAATAAATTTTCTTAAATTAACTTATTAAAAAAGATCGATATTTTAATTACTGTGTTATTCATGAAAAATAAAGCTAAAAAATATAAAAGAGCATAAGGATTAAGGAGATGCTAACTAGTTTTTTACTTGGTGTCCATTATGTTTCTCATATTTCTACAATATTGCTGAGATATTACATTTATTATACAATGCCCAATTAATAAAAGATGTTAGCTTAAAATTTGAAATTTTACATCAAAATTTTTTATTGATTTTTTTTATAGTAGATAGGCATTGATGAATTTGTATAATAATTCAGGATACCAATAGGAATTTAAAAAAAATGCTCCGTATTAAACACTAGTAAGAGTAAGCAATATCATATGCACAATCATAATTTCCCAACAATAAATGAAAAATTTGCGGTTAACCAAACTGCCATTGGAGAAAAAAAATGGTCAACTTCTCTGATCATTTTTTAAAATTTTATTCTGCAGCTTGATTTTCATGCTCGAGATCGATTGATTGTCGCTAACTGAATAACCATAATTAAATTTGTGTTTATGATTTTCTGGTTAATCAATGTAACTTAATGGCCGGAATGCACCGAAAACAGCTTTGAATTAATTACATTTTATTCGGTCGAACCTGAATTTAATTACTTTAAAACTGGAAGGGGTATATATGTTTTCAAGATGCCCTCAATATTAATCGAAGCACGAAAGTCAAATTATTTCCCTTAATTTTCTGCTAAAATCTCTGAGAACCCACATGATTTCACCAACACACTACTTTAGACTTTTTTTTTCCCAAATTATATAGGGTTTTAGAAATTAGAATGCAGATCACGGGCGCCTTCAAGGGGTTTACGTTTTAAGCTCAGCAAAGACATACGATACGTATAATTAAGAATTTCACTCACATGAAAACTATTTGACACATGATACTTTGTATATTACTTCCGGAAACAGATTTCCCTCAATTATTATGATAATTTTTAATTGTGGTATGAATCATATGATGTATCCTTGTGAATATATATATTAGGAAATAAAACCAATCTTTGAGAGGTAAGTTCTTGTAATTTTACTCTGATTTTCTTCCCTTTTATGTATCTCTTTTTTAATTAATTTTGATCCAAAATTAGAAAACCCACAAATAAGCAAATAGCCAAATGATGTTCAAATTTCAAAATTTATATAACAAATCCGGTTTGATCAGATTCTGAATTTTAATTAATTTAAGCTCTGTTAAATAAGAAGAATTGGGCGGTTCTTGTACTATGAGTTTTGAAAAACAAACATGAATTAATGATATGACATGATCAACAATAGCAATGTAACACATTTTTGGTCCTATGAGCTCCATGGGGGGACAAACACTCCCTCTCTTTTAATTATAGCTCTTGCACGTTAGCATGCAATCTTACGCATCAATATTTTGTGTTTCGCTGGTCCAGTTCAATTCTCAAGTAGTTCTATGATCAATCTTTACTTGTGTTGTATGCTTCATTTAGCTAGGGTTGTATAGAAAAGATACATAATTCAACTAAAAGAGTGTGAGATGCCGAAGGAAGAATATGACCGGTCTTTCTAAATTTCTAACCTAGGACATAGGTTAAGAATCTTACTTATGAAAATTGTTATATAAATACCCGAACAAGAACAAATACTTCATTTTCAAACTTATAGCCCTTCATAGGTTAAGAATATTCACGAATAAAGATGGTATTGGAGTTTTATCAGTTTAGAAAGTTTTTATTTTCTTATAGGGTTTAAAATTGTCTATTTAAGGCAAGAGGCAAATTAGAGTTTTTGCGCATTTTCGTTAATCATCTATCTATATAGTAGACACCTAGATCCATGGTTTTCAAAAACATCATTCATAACTTAGAAACTTGTTAAAATCAATCATTTAACCAGTGTGCACAATGCTATTATTTGCAAGAATATGTTTAAACAAAAGTTGGCAAAAGCAAAATAAAAACGCAGCCTACTCTTATATACAAACATGTCCTCAGAGCTCAGGAGTAAAATTATTGCGCTTTATCAATGGTAAATTGTTGCGTTCTTGCTGTATCCAAGTGAACTTGTCAAGCCCCACATTGAAATTACATCATAACGAGGAAATTAAGGCTAAAACCCACATGAGCACATGGGGGCAACAGAGTTCATATTAACAAAACAACAAAACCAAGTTCATTTTATTGACTTATTATCAGTACAATCCAAAAGGGCTCAAAAGCAGCATTAAGGAAACAGTTATACGTCCCATTCTTCATTAGTTTCCACTTAATCCTCAATTTCCTAACAATTTTTGTGACAAGAAATCTCTCATGTCTCAAACACAATGGGATAATACTTCCAAATTCTTCTACAGCTTCGAAGGAGAGGTGTACCATCCCCAAGGGTCATCTGAGGTGTACTGGGTCACTTGCTTGATGTTCAAATAGTTCTCAATTCCCCTGCAAAAAGGAAACAAAAATGAATAAAATAAAGGAATGTTTCATATGGCCCTACAATAGATTCCATGTAAAGAGAAACAATAGTCATTCATCTTACCATTCACCGAGTTCTCGTCCAAAACCACTGCGTTTGGTGCCACCCCATGGAGCTTGACAGAAGCAAGGCTGCGAGCAGTTGACCCACACAATTCCAGCCCGAAATGCCTGTCATAGTGTCATTACAGGAAAAAGAGTTTTAACCATTGTCTTTAGAAATCTGAATTCTCGAGACAAAATTGTATTATTGTGTATCATTCTGACCTTAGTTACTCTTTCACATCTCTGAAGATCATTAGAAATCACGGCAGCACCCAAACCATAGCTGTGAAAAGTTGACACACAAAACAATTTATTATTATATGACGGATTTTGGAAAATATACATGCTTTAAGTTGATTAACAATAGATCAGTAAATTTGGGAAAGGACTCACTGGGTGTCATTTGCCAATTCAATAGCTTCAGCTTCAGAGCTGAATTTCTTGACACATAATACAGGTCCAAAGACTTCCTCTCTCCATATTTGCATGGAAGTTGTGACATCAGTTATAATGGCTGGTTCAATAAAGTATCCTTTCTTTAAATGCTGCAACAGGTTCGAAATTTATTAGCTCACCAAGGCTCCCCCGAGAATTTACCAAAAAATATTTCATGTGAGAATAACTGAACTCACCTCAGGGCGAGATCCTCCACATAAAATAGTGGCACCCTCACTCTTGGCTGTAGCTATGAACTGCGATACTTTATCATACTGAAGAGGTGTTCAAGGGAAATTATTAGATCAAAGCTCAAACTTTGAAGTTCTCATAAGTCGAGCTCTATTAATTGGCAAAAATAATGCTAGGGAAAAAAAGAGAGGATAGATGACAAAAGGAAAGAGAAACAAATTAAGCCACGTATGAATAACAGGAAAGAAAACGGATGACCATTTACTTCACTAAAAGTGTTAAACATCATTTTTACCAATCAGTTTTGGAAGTAACATAAATTGGCAAGCACTAGAAGCGTTAAACATCATTTTTACCAATACTGCTTATCAAATAAATGATGATCAAAGGTAAAAACAGAACACTTTAGCAAACCAAATGAGTTTTAGCAAATTTTATATTTCCTTGGGTCTTTTTGCCTAATACATGAAATTCAAGGTTGACATTGAAGTATCTTGTAGTTACTAATCAATCATCAGAATGATAGCATCAAGAGAAATAAGTGACACATAATGTTCACCATACCTGTCCTTTACTGATAACAGCACCAAGCCTGCAACCTTCTTCAAATGGATCAGCAATCTTTATGTTTTTTACCCATTTTACAAGCCTGTCTAAGAATGCATCAGCAATATTTTCCTGAAAGTAGTTACACAAATATGCACTTATTTTAATCATCAAACAACTAAGAATAAGAATGAGAAAATAGGAAATATTCCCTGCAGAGGCAATATAGTCTGAATCTTGCGCTCATGATAATACTTACATGCAAAATTAGACGCGATGTTGCACTGCAGATCTGACCATTTGTCCAAAAGCAGCCAAAAGCAGTCCATTCAGCAGCTGTTGAAAAAAGAAAAAGATTAACTGTTTTGGTCTTTAAACTATACATACCTTTTATGAAGAAATAAATGCTTGCCGAATTCTGATAAGTTGCAAATGGTTTAAGCTCATGTAAATGTAATTCCAGTAGAAGTCCTATCAAAACAAACCTTTATCTATATCAACATCGTCAAATACAACAATAGGACTTTTGCCTCCTAGCTCCAATGTGACAGGCTGAAAACATATAAAAATCCTCTTAGGACCATGCTTGTCTGATATTGGATTTGATAGAGAAACTCAATATAAAACCAATTCATTATGCCAAGTGTACCTTGACCAATTGGGATGCAGATGACATAATCTTGCTTCCCGTAACAGTACTTCCAGTAAATGCAATCTGTGAAGCATAATTAGCACGAGTTAAAGTATGAACATACTTGTTAATATGTTCAATTGTTAAGCTGTTTTGAAATTTCATTAATGGAGCTATTGAGACTGACGAGATCAGCAAGGAGCCTCTTTGCAAATAAGAAATCTGAAAGCAGCTGTCTGATGAATTCTAGATTATATAACATGCTGTAAAAGTCTCATCTAGATTGAGTGAAATAAAAATACCAAATTCCAAATGTCATGCACCCTAGGAGTATTGCGTAAAACCTACTAAAACATTTGTATCCCTATGTTGGGAGGAAAAACCTTTTTATGACCTCGGATTTTTTGCAGTGTTGAGTCGTGGCTAACATAAATAGAAAATCTTAAGAGGGGCTATTAATACTTTTTAATATGAATCGGAGATCCAAACTTGTAAGCCGAATCCGACCCAGAATTTACTCGATAAGAAACAGATACCGGCCAGAAAATTTTAGATATGCAGAAAATTTGGTTATCATATTCAGATATCCATAAACTTTGATTATCTGATTCTTGTCCAGAAAATTCAGATATGTGATCCTGAAAAAACGGAATGATCATCCCTGGACTTTTATTAATATTTCAAGGGTGAATAATTTAAGCGACCAAGAAGAATATTACATTGGAGAACAAGGTAAAAATACATGTAATATTGATTAGAAGGATATCTTGAGAAAATGATGTAGTAGAAGCGCAATAACCAACTACATTTTTGGCAGTAGGACTTTATCTGTCCTCAAATACAAAGAGATGATTTGCTATAAACGTTCTGGATGTAACTTTTTAAAGCATGATCCGCCTAATCTAAGTATCAATCAAGGTGTCTAGTGATTTTTCTAAAGGAAACAATAAATAACATGCAGTGAAGAAACGACAATGTGCAGTCACAAACAAGATGAAAACACTAGGGTTATTATTCGATAATTGAAGAGTGAATTTCAGTTAATAGTTTGTAATGACGTATGTCAGATAAAGTAAGTTATAGACCTTGTCAACATCAGGATGAGATGCCAATGGTGCACCAGCTTCTGTACCTAAGCCTGTCAAAATATTCAATACACCGGCAGGAAGACCCACGTCTTTGCAAATCTGACCCAACTCCAAACAAGTTCTGAAACACCAAAAGAAACCAATCAGCTGCAGATTTGCAAGGAATCAAAGAAAGCTCCTAGAAGACATGAATATGTATACATACAGAGATGCAAGTTCTGATGGTTTCAGTATTGCAGCACAACCAGCAGCCAAGGAAGGAGCAACTTTCCACGCAGCCATCAAGAGGGGGTAGTTCCTTCAACACAAATATAAAAACAAATAGCAAGCTGTTGAAAACGTAACCAGGATACCAATGAATCATTACTCGTACATATTTTGGGAGTCATTATATATATTACTACCAATGCCATGTATTAGTGTTAGTGCTGCATTAATACTTGACTTAAAACCCTTCCGCCTCATTTTTACCTAATTAATAATTATTACGGATTTGTCACGCTATTTATTCTCAAGAAGCATTTAATGTATCTAGTTAAAATGGATTCCGAAAGAATGATTTTCAACAATTGCTCTAACAAGACAATAGAGACAGCATCCTTAAAAATTTCCTGAATCAAGAACAACATGTTCATACTGACTGCCAAACAAGCATAATTCTAAAATAGTTAACCGATCATTTTAATATATAAAATTTCGAACATACTTAAACATTTTGACCTTTGAGGTTTTACTGCATATCAAGAAAAGTATCTTTGTACAAGAAAACAGGAAATGCAATATGTTGGAAATGAAAATAGTCCTAGGAAAAAAGAATGATGACGCTCTGAAAATACGGTCCTAGCATCTTCATCAACGTTTCATGTAGCTTATGATTTCAAAGATAATATTAATTTGAACCTAATTTCAATAAAGTCATGAGATTTTATGATGTACATATTTTATATATGATTCTGACATCAAAGAAGTATGGAAAAGGTAGTGATATACCATGGAGTAATGAGCCCAACAACACCAAGTGGTTCCTTAAGAACATGACAATTAAATTGTTCCATAGGGAGGGCAATTGGAGCCTTTTGTTTAGCATCCAGAGCTTCAGCAAGACCCGCATAGTATTCAAAGCATGCAGCAACATCATCCTGTACCACATGAGCAAACAAAATAAGCTTATTTATAATAAAAGGAAAAATTAAAAGCAATACAAAAACTATTTAAGGTCAAAGCAATCATACAATGTCCCATGCCGTTTCATCCAGTGGCTTTCCACTGTCCATTGCTTCAAGCTTTGCAAGTTCATCCTTGCGCTCAGTTATCTGCACATAAAAAATTTCAATGAATTATTAAAATCATAATCTAGTGAATAAACATGATATTATCTACATACATAGCATCTAAGGCTCAATCTAATCTCATTAATGACTATTGGTCATGAATTAATGTACAGTGTGGTCCAACTGCAATATAAAGCTTTGCTTCAATCGGACTTTATACGCAAATCATGACAATATCTTCAAGTTGATGGAGCTGATATCAAATGGAAGGTTTGTGGATTACTGAAAAAGTAGGCTTAAATGCTAAGAGGCTATATCTGCTACCGATTTGGGAACAGAAATCACAATAGATAGCTCATTTGACAAAAGGACTGGTAGATCCTAATCTTTTGTGATTGTTGGACCAAATAAAATCCTAATAGGTTTTATACGCATACTCCAAATTAATAACTAACTGATGATCAAATTGAAAGAACTTTCAAACATAAGAATCTCAAACATCTCAATCCAAACTCAGCTACTCCGAAATCAAGATCCCAAACTAGATCGTCTATCAAAATTTAGAGACCTTGGCTGCAATAGCTCGCAGATACTTTGAGCGATGGGCCCCAGATGCCGACGACCAATCATGGCCCCTATTCACGGCTCTCCGAGCAGCACGAACAGCAAGCTCCACATCCTCGGCAGTAGCAGCCGGAATATGACCTAATTAAGCAGAGTGTTACAAACAGTTCCGCGAATCGAATACGGGGACGAACAATAAGCAAAAACTTTGAACTCGGAATTTCAACAAAATCCTAGAATTAGAGAAATTGCAATCACTAAACAGAGAGATGGGGAGAGAGAGTTAACCGATTGTCTCTTCAGTAGCAGGGTTGATAACTGGTATGCGGTTCTTCTTGACAGGCTCTCTCCAATCGCCGTCTATGAAGAGCTGTCGAGTAGGCACAGGCATCGCCATTGTTGTTGTGTTTCTCTGGTAGCAATCGGAAGACTCGGGGTCTGATATTTCTCTGATAGTCACTTCCTTGAACTTCTAAATACCAATTATTAAAGGGCGGTTCGGTGAGGGGCAAAAATGGGAATACAGACACGAAATAATAATATCGAGGAGATAAAATTCAGAGCGCCATCCCCTGAAACCAACTCGGATTTAGAAATCGAGGAGCTGACCAATTATTCGCCGACACCGCGGCCCAAAAGGCTATCCAAGGAGTGTCGCTAGGTCCAAGTCCAGTTCAATCTAAAAATGACCCACATATACAGTTCTTTTTACAACCTGAATTTGATACTAGTTGATGATATAAATCTCGAATTTGATATTTTGATGTAAGTTGAATTTAAAGATGATTGAGTAGCTGAGGTTGATAGAATGAGCTGAAATCTATTTGAGTATTTGCTATACTTAATATTATAAATGGTTAAATTTGATTATTAATTTTTATTTTTTAAAGGGTTCATTAATTTTAATTTAGAAAATAGTTTTGAAATAAAGTCTAAACTTAGAATGATTATTGTGTATGCATGGTCACACATTAATTGAACCGTTTCTATGATGTGCTTTAAGTACAATAAGAGCATCTCCAACAATTTTCCTATAACTTTCTTCAAAATAGGGAATAAAAACACATATTCTCTAAAACTTTTCAACTCCAACAAATTCTCTATTTTGAAAAATCCTACTTATATTATTATTATTATATATATATAAAATATTAAAAAAATATAATTTGACCAATTGCATGAAGAGATGATTTATTATATACAATTAATGTAGTCTTCAAATACTTTGGGAATTCTCTAAATTTAGTGGCAACCCTCCACTTTTCTTCCTCCTCCTCTATTATGGAGAATGGAATGGGAAATCTGTTGGATTAAAAAATAGCATAAAATGCTCTAAAAATTCAATTTCCAATAAAATGGAGAATTTGTTGGATATGCTAGAAGCTGATTTTGGAAAGATTTTGTGAATTTTTAAGGATTTTTTTCCTAGGTTTTATTTCTTGTAATTTTGAGTTTTATTTTATAAATTGTGATTTTTATAAACGCACATAATAGAAAGACCGTTTTATAAAAGATTGGTAAAATTGCGTCAAAGGTTTGGAATTTTTTTAGAAACTCTTATTACATGCGTATATCACATGACCAATAGCGGAGCTAAAAAATAATTTGAAGAAGGTCGAAAAATCCTTTCGTATAAAATTATAAGAACCTTTAACCAAATATGTTATAGCCCAATGATATTGTTTAGATTATGTAGATTTTGAAACAAATTGCTTATGATAATAATTTTGGGTGAAATAGTATAGAGATTTACAAAAATTGGAATAAAAATGTTACTATTTCAAATATAATTTTCTCAATATTATCTACCCTAATATATTATAAAGTAGAACTCAAGTCTGTTGTAAAATTTAGGTCACGTAACATTTTTAAATAAATTAATGTGAAACTATTTCAAATAAATTTTTGTCTTTAATTTTATAAGTATGTCCAAACAAATCTTTATTCCTTTAGTGCTGGTTTGGTTAAATATAAAAAGTGTATTTCCTACGACACTAAATCTTACTAATATGAAGTTAAAATTCGGAAATTAAACTTCATGGGAATTGTATAAAAGTGTTTGGTTAAAAATATTTTTGTATGAATTAAATTATTTACATTTTGTTTGATTGGATTTGACAATTCATGAAAATTTACATAAAGTTACTATGATAAGCTTCATTCATGGGAATTAAATTATTAACCTTCATTTTGAGTCTTTGACCATTAAACTCTATACGTAAGATTATTCATAAGTGATTCATTTTTTACTTGAAAATTAAACGAAAAGTAAAAATAATGAAAGTTGCATTTTTCTTGTCTACCATTGAAAGAAACTCATCGGGACATTGAAAAAATAGTCCATTGCTCTTTACCATCGATAAAATATTAGTTTTTTTTTTGTTGTTGATTTTATATAGTCATGAGTCCATATTCGAAAAACTATAGTCACGATTCTTAAGAACCCTCTAATTATTTATGAAGATTTTAACTTGATTATTGCTATTTGCTTCCCGCCCAATCAATGTTATATAATCCTTTCATCATTTTACTGATTCGATAAGATCTTATGATCCTAACAATTTGATTTTACAATTCAATGCTATTACCCTCTTATAATCCGATCCAAAATCTCGGCCATAACAACATTAATTGAGTCAAATAGCATATAATTAATACTTTTTAAAATTATACTCCATCCGTTATATTCTACTTGTCTATAAAGGCCTAATACACATATATTAAGGCATGTTATAATCTTACTAAATTACCCTTATTAATTATATTTTCTTCTTTTTTTGAGAGACTTTTCCCAGGTGTATTAATTACAAACAAAGGGTACAAATGAAAAATCTTGTATAAATATAGCTTCAAGGAAAAATAGAACTGAAAAAAGGTTTAAGACTTTATGGACAAGTAGAATAGAATGGAGGGAGTATTCACCAAAATAAACAACTAAAATGGTACAAAGTTGCAAGAAGTCCATTGAAATTTTTTTGTAGAATTGTCTAATATAGCTGAGTTGGCAATTTGTGTTACAACATACAATGGATGGGGTGTAAACTCCAGCTCTAACTAAACATATCCAGATGATATAGAAACAACACATTTCATGACCCAAAAATAAAAACTGAAAATACCCAAATCTCTCTCTTCCTCTCTCTCTCTATATATGTAAACCCTAATTTCCTCACATTAATTAATCCCCACCTCCCCAAATCCTAAAAACAAAATGGCGAAAATGTTTATGCTAAAAAATGCTTCATACATAAATTTCCATTTGTGTTGCTCCTCTCATCGCTGGAATCATCATCTACACCAAATCCAAACCCAAGCCTTCTTCTCCAAAGGATTCCATTGCTGAAGAGAAGAAATCATCTATAGGTGATGTTTAGTCTACAAATAATATTGAAAGAGCCTGCATTTCACACATTATAGTGTTATTGAAATGTTAAAATAGTGGAATAAAACGTGAAAATGTGAAATTGAAGTAACTAGAAGCTTGAATTTGCATTGACCATCGAAGACAATCGAATCAAAATCTCAAGAACTTCTCCCACTCAAATACATTCTGTTTTCACACTCTCTCTCTGTAACAAACTTATGAGTTCATTTAATACATGTGTCTCTCCTAGAGCTGATACCAACTTTTTATATACAAAACAATAATAATACTGGAAAATAAAATGAAGTTGCAAGTCTTTGTTTTTTTTGTCATTGCCACCCCATTTCAGCGGAGAGCTTTGCTTCATCAAACGCCTACGTCTGGAGTTCGAGTCTCGCGAGGGCCCCTTTATTTTTGGGTGGGATCTGCTCTCCCAACAAGTTCATTTCTCCTCCACTGAGAATCGAACCCTCGACCTCAACGAAGGGAAGCGTAGCCCCTCCCACTACATTCCATGCTTGTTAGTAGTTGCAAGTCTTTATTGTAGGAAATTACTAACTTAATTGTGAGATAGATATCCCATATCAAAAAATTGAGAAAAGTTATCCAATTTATATACACTTGGATAAATCCTTATATTATCAATTAATTTTAAGATAGAAACTAATACACTCATGTATTAGATCTGGCGCACATGTACACTTGAACGGTGTCCTCCTCCATCTATGGCCCTTTCTATTAAACTCTACGAATAATGGGCTTCGGCGTTGGTAATATTGGGCTTCTTGAATAGCCATTTTCAATGTTGGGCCATATAGCAAGTTAATTACCTAATGTGTTGATCGATCGTGACCAATGAAAATTTGACTCGGTTACCGAATGTTTGGCAAATTATTAACATGTGCACGCGCTAGTCCATTTATGTAAATGCGAGTATGTGTGGATTTACCAATGTAACAAGAATATAAATATCAGGGTTAATTGTGGATTGCAAGAGTAAGTTGATGTGTCAAGAACAAGAACATGTGAGTAGTTGTGATCAGACTTTGAGCTCTGATGCTGAGCAGCAGTATAATATATATATTCAATCTCGATTCATATCCTTAGAAGTTAGATCGATCAACATCAATTAATTTCCATCAACACTAGATTAGTAGATTTACAGATTTCAATGTCCTGCAAAGCAATTAATTTGAAGGTGAATAGCCTCTAATGTTATACTCCGTATTTCAATCTCTCTTTTTTAATGATTGTAAAAATTCCTTTTTCCGAAATATGTACTCTTCAATGTGAAATAAAGTTACCTTGTGCATGTAAGAAAATGGTAAGGAATCGGCATTGCTGATTTTTTTGTGGTCCGACATAATTCCGTAACACTATGGATAATGGGTTTTGATTATCTAAGAGTGTTGTAAATAAAACAATATCCTACTTAGGTTTAATGGAGAAATACATCAACATTGTTGATGAAGGAAGAAGTTCGGGATAGTCAAGTATTTTAGACTATCTCCAACAGGCTCCGGTGAAGTTTATTAGAAACTCTATAGATAGAGTTCTAAAACCTTAGTGTAAATTGGTAAACCATTGGGGAAAAAATAAAAAAGAAAAAAAATCATTAAAAGATTTAGTGAGAGAACAAATTAAATCTAACAGTTAAACTATATTTGGATGGCTCAGATTTAACCAAATCCACCAATACAATTTTTTTAAAACTCCACTATAACTAAACCCCCATCTCCAACATCTTCCACATATTATTTTCTCATGGTCTTCCTGATATGTCCAAGTGTCAATTGGGTACGTGTTGAGAATATAATCTATATCCCAAAATCTATATCACACATCTGAAATATAAAGAGAAACCGCCTATCATATATACTCTTAGGTTACTCGTATTGTCAATTCAGTTAGTTTTAAGATGGAATCTAATGAACTTATATGCTTTGTTTAACATGAAGGCATTTAGTTAAGCTGTTAAAACTTTATAATAGTACTATAAGCTTTCTATTTCGAACAGACAATACCTCTTAATAATTAAAAAAAAAAAAGAATCAAATCATATTGGGACTTAATTAGAGAATCGAATTGAAAGCAATTAAATGAAAGGATATATTATAATGAAATCATGCAGGGGACAAATCTCAAATGATCTTCAATTATTTGAAAAGGTGTCGACATATACACAACTACCCTTGTATTTTTATATTTATTTTATTTGAAAATAATATTTTTTATTTTTCTCTCAACGACTGATACTCATTTGCTTATTCAAGAAAATTTTAATAAGATTATGCGATGATGTGGGGGTAATCTAACTTATAACGAATGATGAAGTTAAACTTAACATATCAATATTAGAAGCGACGAATCACTCATATCAAATGATATGTCGGCGAATTTCTACGAGAAGTAATTGGATATTATCCAACTTACTGTGATCAAAGTAGTAAAAATAATAATGAAAAAATGCAATATTAATATTTGTGCTGAATGGGTTGATGGTAATTCATCATTCTTTCATAAGAAAGCGAATGGTGGAAGGAAAACAGATAATATTCGGAGACTTGTTGATGAGAATGGAATTGTAGTGGGCTCGACAAGTATATAAACTAGGGACGTGTTGATAGTGGCGCACATGCGCGGATGGGCTTAGTACATAAACTCATGAGATTATATCTTAAAATCAATTGGTAATAGGAGGAGTAATCCATGAACATAAATGATATACTTAATCTCTTTGAATTTTAGATGTGGGATAGGTTATTATTCTCAACATGAATGGAGGAATAGGAAAGAACATTACTTGAGTGGTTGTTGATTCTTTCTAAAGGTCTTTAAAACCAATTGAAGCACACACACTCAAATGCGGCTCCTCGAGGACTCTCCTCTCATGGGGATAATTTTCAACTTTTACGTCTATTCAGTGGTGAGGAGGTACACATTGCTCTTTTTTCTATATATCCTACTAAGTCACCCGAATCTAATGGTATGTCAGTGTTGTTCAACATTGGCATACTGTTGTCACGAAAGTCATTTCTTTTGTGATTGATATTCTTAATGGTGCGCCTTTCTCGGATCATCTTAATCATATTTTCATCTCTTTAATTCCTAAGTTACTTACCCATTCCACATGAAGGATCTTTGTTCTAGTAGTCTATGTAATGTGTTGTATTAGATTATTTCAAAAGTGATTGCAAATGAATTGAAGTTAGTGCTTAACAAGGCGGTGTCTAGAACTCAAAGTCGCATAGTGCTTTTGCACCTGAGAGATTGATTAATGATAATGTGTTGTCTGTGTTTGAGCTGCTTATTGCATGAAAAATAATCAACATGGGAAGAAAGGTTACTTTGCTCTGAAACTAGATATAAAGAAGGCATATAATAGGGTGGAGTGGAATTTTTTGGAGCAAAGTATGCAGAATCTTGGTTTATGTGAGAGGTGGATTAACATTATAATGAGGTGTATTACGAGTGTCTCTTTCTCGGTTTTGATGGTGGGAAGTCCTTCCCGTGACGTGGTCGCTAATATTAGCGACCATAGAATTTCGCGACCACTTGGACGCGAAATTCCAACCATGATTGCGACCAAAGTTTTAGCGACCACTATATGGTCACTAAATCCATTTAGCGACCAGATTGCTGGATTTAGCGAAAGTGGTCGCTAAATCCACAATTTTTCGTAGTGTAAGTGGTCTAGGTTTTAGGAATCTGGAAGATTTTAACCTCACACTACTTGCAAGACAAGGTTAGAGGCTGATTCAAGATCCATATTCTCTTATTATGTAGTTGTTCAAAAGCCCTTAATCCTAATTCTAGTTTTATGCAGGCTTCTATTAGTTATAACCCTAGTTACACGTGGAGGAGCATTTATAAGGTTGGAGAGGTCTTGGTAGCGGGTTTGCTTTGGCATGTGGGGAATGGGAGTGGAGTTAAGCTTGGTGGATTCCAAGGTTGTTGTCTTTCAAGTCAGTTGGTAATTTTATGGGAAGGGATGAGGAAAAGCGTGTAATTGACCTTATAGATTAGGAACGAGATGTTCGCGGGAGGAGTTAGTTCGGTCTATTTTGGCTCTATGTGATGTGGATATTGTGTCATTTAGTCGAGGCTTCTCTTTAGGACCGATTGGTGCGGTTCAATTCTGAGGACGGGACTTTCTCGGTAAAGTCATCTTATGGATGTTGGAGACTAGGCGTGTCACTAAAGGTGGCGGGGGTAAGAAGGCTAAATGTTCGAGAGTTGAAAGGCTATAGAAGAATATTTGGAAGCTTGAAGTGCCACCTCGGGTTAAGACTTTTATTTGGAGGGCCAGGAAAAACATTTTGCCTTGCAAACATAATTTGATGCATAGAAGAGTTGATGATTTTGAATGCACTTTTTGTAATAGAGAAGAGATGATGATGCAAATGTTGTTGAGATGCAAAGTGATGGCTTTAGTTTGGAGCAAGTTTTCAATTTGACTGTGATGGAGGGAGTCAACTCATTCCTTCTTGATTGGGAAGGTCGACTTGTTTTTTTGGAGGTTCTGGGGTCAGGTCATGGTGTTTGGGCATGTTTATGTTAGGGCTTGTGTCGAACGAGAAACAAGATGTTGTTTGAAGGGATTTCCATTGATATAGGAGATATTATTGAGGAGTGCTTGTTGTTTCATGACGATTTGTATAGAGCTCAAGGTGTGTTACTTGGTCCACAAGAGGAGGAGTCGAAGCTGAAATTGGGCTGGATTAAAATCAATTATGATGCAACATTGAAAGGTCAAGAGTGCATAATCGAGGCGTTGGGTAGGAACTCTTAAGGTGATGTGTTTGCGGGTGCAAGGTGGATTCAGGATAGAACGCTGGGGGAGGTGGTTGAAGTTGGAGCGATACTTTGAGGATTTCATATTGGTCATTCGCTCGGTTTTAGGAAGGTGATTATTGAGTCGGATTGTCTTAAGCTTATTTAAAGGGAAAACCATGCTATGCTTTCGATTTGTGTCTTTGGGGATACACTTGCTTTGGCTTCGGAAATTGGCGCACATTTCCTGTTGTGCAAATGGGAATTTGTTCAAAGGGATGCTAATCGGGTTGCTCATTGGCTTAGTAGATGGATGTTGCCGATTCTTTTTGTCATTTCTAGTAATTTTTTATTTTTAGTTGAATGCTATGATGCTTTGGAATCTGATTTGGTTTTAAGTTAATGATGTTAGTTTGCATAAAAAAACAATACAGTACATTTTACAATTTTTTGTCGAAAGTTGGGCTACTTCCTATTAAACTTTATTAGTTGGGTCTCTGCCCATTAAGGAATTTCATCTTCTAAATAAATAACAATACCGATGCAATAAGGAAGTTAAAAAAAATCAACAAAAGAAGAACTTCTCCGAGTGTGATTAATTAATCTAAAAATCTCCCAAGGCGTGTCATTGATAATCTTTCGACACTGATCCAGTAAATATAAACCTGAATCAACAACAACATCAACCCAGGTGGAACCCAATAGGGCATGGGATCTGGGGGGTCGAGATGTAAGCACCCTTACCCCGACTCGAAAGTCGGGAGGGTATCTAATGTGGGCCCAAAGCCAAAAACTGAGAGGCATCGGATACCAAAAGGAAAGAAAAGAGAAGTAAAAAGCGAGACCGGAAAAAACTCCTGGAAACCTAGAAAAACTAAAAATTAAAAACTATAACAGAGAAACTAAGACAAATAGGGTAAAAGATCAAGGCACTCCCTCCAGGTCGGCACCACTAAAGCTTTGTCACTATAATCTTCTCACGCCATTGGTCCCTACATAGGGTCATATCTGCTGAGACTACTAGGGTTGTGAGGTCTTGTTTTATGACTTCCTTTCAACTCTTCTTTGGCCTGCCCCTTTCCCTGCGAAAATCGCTATCGACCAAACCTTAAATATAAACCTGAATGTGTCGCAGTATTACTGGAGTTCAACAAATCACTCTTTTTGTGTGCATTTTGTATACCTAGGGAATTTTGATTAATGCACAATACATCCTTCCCCTATTTCTATAATATAAGTAAAATTTTCAAAATAAAACACCACTCTTTTTCTATCTTAGGCTCTTAGCTAGGTAAAGTATAAAATAACCTACATTGTGAGCTTATCCTTGATTTTTATAGAATAAAAATCAAGAGTGTGAATTGTTGGTGATTTGTGTCAAGTCATCAAATCCATAAAAGAGCATGTTGAGGTTAACAAGTCATATTGGTAATATCGATTGAGAAATTGACATGTATGATTTTCAATGATGTGATTATAGAGAGTTGTCATGTATGAAATGATCCAAAGGAAACTGCACACCAACACCGAGGTATGGAACCTCGTGTGCCACGACACTAGGCAAGGGCCTTGGAGACGGCGTCGCTCGGAGTCGGCACGGTGCATCGGCACCATGCAAGGGCATGGAGCGCCAAGGAGCTCGATCTTGAGGTTCGAGGCTCGGCAGGTTGTGGCACGCCTAGTGATTGAACTTGAGGTTCAAGTCACGGCTATCAAGGCGCGCCTATGGTGTTGCAATGGCACGGTGAGGCTAGCAACGCACCATGGAGTGTGCGGTGGAGCTTGCGGTGCGCCTAGGGCATTGGCCCATGGCGCTGAGTCTGAGTTATGGAGCTAAGGTAAGGTTTTGAGCTTTATATTTGAGTCTTGTAGCTTTGTGCATGTTCTAATGTAAATTAGGAAGCTTCTCTAAGCTTGGTAGATGCTCTAAGCAAGAACCAAAGTTTGAGTTTAGCTTGGCACATAGCTATGTATGCTAGAAAGGAGTATTGAAGCTTCATACTAGCTTGGAGTTCGCTCTAGGAGCTTGAAAAAGCTTCAGACTCATTGTATAAGATTTATAACAAGCTCATGTAGCTAGGGTTTAGCTCATGGAAGCTCAAACTAGCTCACACTAGCTCAAGTTAGCTCAACAAGTTAAAAAGTCAGCTCAACGAGCTCACACGCAGCTCAAGCTACCTCAACTAGCTGGATGCTAGCTCAACTAGCTAAGGGCTAGTGACACTAGGTAAGTGACCTAGCTAGGTGTGGGGCTAGGTGGGCCGGCCCATGGGGCGCGCCTATGGGCTGTTGGACCGAGAGCACATGCGCTTGGCATGGGCTGCGTGCCTTGCTATTTGGGCCGAACACTTGGGCCTTTTGGATTGGATTTTGGGCTTTCTCTTGGGCCATTCTAGGCTGAAATAAAATGCCATTTGGAGTCCATGGGGGATGCACTTGGACGCCTACAATGACTAGGAAAGAGAAGGGAGAAGTTGCAACAAACTTCCCCTACTTTCACTCTCGGCTTCACGCTCCTTCAACCGAATGTAACTACCATTGAGGGCAGTTTTTGGACAGAATTTTCACGCCTATTTAAGGGTGAAATGTCAGCCATTTCTTGGCAGGAAAGACACAAGAAAACCAGTCCATACTTCCACACAAATTCGGTAGAGAAAGACACACAAAGTCGAGTAAGACTAGTCGTTGTTTTGAGTGGGTTTTCACAAGATTAAACACGAGTGTGAGAGGCATCATGGATCGATCTTCAAGCATGAAGAAGGAAACTCAAGAGGCGTTGGATGGGCAGTTCGTTCGTGTGAAGGATGAACCACAAACATCTTGGGAAGAAGACTTCGTTCAAGTCAAAAGCGAAGCGGAATCATGGGACTCGAACAAGGTATGTTTGTTCTAATAGGATTGTCTTGCCAACAAGTCTACTGTTTTCGTTTGGTACGTTTTATCTCACACGGTATTGCACAAACCCTTGGCATGGAATAGGGGCAATATACGTTGAAGGAAAGCGGGATCTCAACCCGTGACTTGTAGCCTTTATCCAAGTAACTAGATGTTGATTGGGTCGATGGTGATTGCCTTTTCGGGCCTACACCCAACGAGACTACCCTTTAATGGGTCTACTCACGAGATTACCTTTATGGTCTACTCAAACCGCCTTATATGTACAAGGGTCGACTTTCACTTCAACTCTAACAATTCGAATGCGCTTTTATGATTGCATGCATAGTGTGACATATACCACTCTTTTTCTATCTTAGCTAGGTAAAGTGTAAAATAAATTAACTACATTGCGAGCTTATCCTTGATTTTTATCCTCTGAATCATGTGTGAATCATGTGTGTGACATAAAAGCCATATGTAATAATACTAACTCCGTTATCAATTTAATAAACTAATCCTATGAGAGCTTGTCCACCCTAATTATAGTATAAAATAGATGAAATAATTGCTAGACATTGCCTCGTGTGACACTAATGACTCCAAACAGACTGACCTATAATCAATGTATTTTTTATTTTCTCCCAAGTTTGAAATATATCTAGGGCCAAATGGCCTTTACCTAAATAAGAAAATATAATTTATGGACAAAAAGATACATGAAATAAAAATTCCATAACCTAACCCTACAAATCACATGCTCACCTAACCAGATAATCTCAAATTGGCAAGCAAGATATAAAATGCAAAAATAATATGAACCGAAAATATAATAAACACTGCTGCAATAATAATGCAACCATCTTCACCGCGACTCCGCTCCACGAGCGTATGATTTTCCTCTGTATACTGGATTCTTATTTACTGTTATTTTTTTTGAAAATTTGATCACCTACTTACAATAATGACGGACTCACATGTTCACAAGAGAAGTAAAAAATAAAAGATGACAAGAGATTTATTAACCCAATTCATCAAAATAACTACGTCTCAATAATGACGGGCTAACAGATTCACAAGAGAAGTAAAAAATAAAAAATAAAGGAAGACAAGAGATTTGTTAAACCAATTCGTCAGAATGACTATGTCTGGGGGCACTACCAAGCCATGGACTATCACTAGATCTGAGACTTATAAGGATTACAAGACCTCTGTCTAACCTAATCTCTCTAGCGCTCTGATTTTTTCCTCTCTCTGCTCTCTGGTTTTCAGCGCACCAATTACAATAATCTAGTTGGGTTTAAATAGACGATTCTAGGTTTAAAGATAGAAATAAGATATTGCAAGAATAGAATACTCCAATATCCCCTAAATAGTATTCTTTCCTAATATCTAATATTTTTTATCCATTAATGATAGAAAATCTCATCCACCAAAGATAGAAGACTCAATCTATCCAAAAAAAATCTCGTCAAACTTGTCAAGCAAGTAATCTGACTCTCGCTTCACCTTTGACTCCTTTTTTCCGCCTAATCTCGAATCAGACTCCATAATCCCAACAATTTTCGTTGTTTAAGGAATAATTCTTATTTCTTGTTTAATTATTAACATTTCACAATTCAACAAAAATTAAGACAATAATTAGTAATTTAATAAGTGAGTAATTTGAAAAACAATCAATCAAAAAATATTAAAAATATTTAAAAAAAGGAAGAAAAACAATCAAGAAGGGTATTTGGGTAAAATATTAAAAATTCTTAATTTGTGTTAAAATATTTAAAAAGACGTGTAAAATTAAAAGGAGAGACTAATTATAACATGATCACTATACGGAGTATATTCATTAAATACATAAATGTAGAGCTGTTAAAAGTTGACCCGATCCGAAAAATCGATCCACCATCCGAAAATTTTAGGGTCAAGATACGAAAATTGAACTCGAAACCCAAAATAAACCGAACCCGATAGACCCAAAATCCGTTGGGTTCAAACCTGAAACCCGTTGGGTTCAAACCCGAAGTGTTATATTTTTTGAATATATATTATATGTTTTGAAAATTATAATATATTTTATTATTAAAATATATAAAAATATTATATTATTATTAAATATTATTTTTTAATTAAAATAATATTTCAATAATTGTAAAAAATTCGATTTTCTTGACCTGTTAGACCGACTTGAACCGCTCGAAAATCCGAAATGACCCGACCCGATTTAACCAGTGACCCGTTACAACCCAAACTCAACACAACCCGAACCCGAAATAACCGGACCCGAATCCGACCTGACTCACCTGTTTGACAACTCTACATAGTTGAGATTTTTTTTTAGGTAGGAACTCTACATAGGTGAGATTATTTTAACACTATTAGAATTAAACTCGTATATATAAGCGCGACTCAGAAGATAAACCGGGAACGCCTATAAGCCGTCCTCTCAAAAAAAAAAATAACGTTTGAGATCATGCCTTAATTCAATAAAAAAATTGAAGTAAATTAGCATGGCTAAATTTTATGCTAGTTAAAAATGCGTATATATAATTAAGCATATATAATTTTATAATTGAATGTGTATAATTTTATAACCGAGTGAGTATAATATTATGATTGAATATTCATGTCAACATAATTGTATAAGGCTATAAATGAATATGCATAAATTAAAATTGATTTAGAGTATCCAAGATGACAACTCGTAAAAAAATAAATGCATTTTTAACTAGTACGGAGTCTAATAGATCCAGTGCATTCAAAGCCCACCATATTATGAAGTCGCTATATATATTACGTACGAGATATACACAATACACACAATACACTCTTCTTAATTAAGAGAAAGATAGAGAGATCAAGAGAAATGGAGAAAATGAGTGGTGCCGGAAAGCTAGTGTGTGTAACGGGTGCTTCCGGCTACATCGGCTCTTACCTTGTTAAGCTCTTGTTACTCCGCGGCTACACCGTTAATGCTACTATCCGCGATCTTCGTAAGTCCATCGATAATTCCTAAACATTTTATTCTTCTTTTTCCCCTTATTGGACTTGAAATTCGAAAATTTCACATAGTAATCCTAAGATTTAACGGCTATTTTATGCTAAACTGATCAGGTGATCCAAAGGAGATAGATCACTTACTGGTTCTTGAAGGAGCAAAAGAGAGACTTCACTTGTTTCAAGCGGAGTTGATAGAAGAGGGTGCGTACGATGCTCCCATTAAAGATTGCGTCGGGGTTTTTCATACGGCCTCCCCGGCCTACTTGCAGTGTGATGAACACAAGGTGCACAAACACTATTATTTAATTAATTATTAATCAAATTATATATATATATATATATATATATATATATATATATATATATATATATATATATATATATAGGGGGAGGTTCTGGTAGAAAGGTAGTTATAGTAGATAGAAAGGTGGTTATAGTAGAAAGTGAGGGTGAATATAGTGTGTTAGATTAGAATAATTAATGGCCAAATATGAGGGTGTTTTTCTTTTTAATATGGGGAGAGATTCATAGGATTAAAATTAAGAGATCTGATTAGGAGTAATTTACTAAAATATAGGGTTGTTACTTTATTTTAAAAATTAAAAAAGGAAAATATTTGAGAGGGGATAAATATGATATTAACGTAATTTTTTTATTTCTTCTTTCCTCTTTTATTAATTACATATTATAGATATAGATTTAATATTGCTGATTATCTCTAGTATTTTTTTAATTAATTAATATTGACGTAATTTTTTTATCTTCATTCTAACAGCTTATCAAATGAATACTAACGTGATAAAACATGAATTTCCATTTTCGTAGCATGTCAAATGAATATCAGCGTAATATACAATGAATATATACTTCTGTTATAATGAATATGACCAACAAGAGTAATTGTATAATCACCAATCACATTATACTTTCGACAACCATGTCAACTTCAACGAATATTGCTATGTAAAATTGTGAATATTAATTGACATAACAATACATATAACTTGAATTGTAAAGCTACATAAATATCGTCATTTAATGATAAGAATATCACCATTCAATTACATGAATATCATTTGCTAATACGGTGAATATGATCACCCAGTTACATGAATAGCACTAAATATTGTGGTGAATATGTTCAACTAGTTACATGACTATCACTAGCTAATATAGTGAATATAACCACCCGATTACATGAATATCACTAGCTAATATGGTGAATACAATCACCCCGTTACATTAATATCACTAAATAATATGGTAAATATGACCACCTAGTTACATGATCGACTATCAGCTAATATAGTGAATATAACCACCCGATTACATGAATATCACTAGCTAATATGGTGAATATGATCACTCATGTACAAACCTCATGAATAAAAAATAAAAAATGTATGATTAAAATTCATTGTCCTTATGTAGACTCCATTTCTCTCAACTTCCTTCGATATTTGCCGACCATTTGCTACCTTCAAATAAAAAATAGAATAGATAAATATTCGTTATAGTACATAAAATCTCTGAAGAAATACATATCATTTTTAATATATCCTAATTTAATGGTCTATATTCACAACAAAATGAGGTTATATTCATGAAAACGAACTTTAATATTCATAGCACATATTATTGTTTAAACGTAATCGACACAACATACAATGATATTCATAATCAAACGTTACATTATTCATTGATTAAATATTATTGCAATATTCAATAATAATTTACACGGCAACATTAAATCAAAAGTTGCATTTAAGACTATCTTACATGTTAATTCATATAGTAATATTCAACACATTGCATTACGATATTCATATTGTATAGGCATGATATTCACGAACTTAAACATTAAGATTCAAATCATATTAAGCAGTCACTTCCAGCCTTCTAAGCGATTCATAGATATAATTTATTCAATAATCACAATACATACATTCTCCCATTCACACAAATTTAATCATATTATATTAATCACTTATATGTGAAGATTAAGCATAAATGACGCCACTGCAACCATGACGAGCAGAGTTTTGCTTCAGATTACTCTACCAAAATTTTAAAAAATAGTAAATTGAATGGGTTTAAATCAATTTGAAAACAACCAAAAAAACCCTAGCAAAAACCACACCTTAACACCAATGACCATGAAAACCTATTCAATCTACCACTAAATTGACGACAATGAAGAGAACACTCAATCAACATCGATGACGAAGATACCAAATCACTAGCAAAAAAATCTGGAAGAAGGTCACCCAAATAGAAAAATTAAAGATGAAAATAGCGGAAAACACCAAAATCGATTACAATTGATGATGTAAAAGAATAAGTAAAAATTAAACCCTAAAATATCAATAAATATTTATATAATCTTATTATAATCTCACCATAGTAATTTGAACACACGAACAATGATAAATCTGCAATCACTGAATCGTCCTAATGTGGCGTGTAGTTGTTGCCGGCAGAGAAAGAATAAGAAATAAGCGGATCTCAGAGTTGCTCGATGCAGACGTACTCAATACCGTCTGCTGCTATTTCGTGGATCTTCTCCTCCCGACTCTCCCTTCTTCGTTTCGTTTCTTCAATTTTCAGAGAAGTTAATTATGGAGAGAATAGATCTTGTATCCCACTTGCCCATAAATCTCGCTTTTGTGGGATAATCTAGTACAACGCAATTTAGGTGAAATTGTGCACCTATTTTAATTAAATCTAAAGCGTTAAAATTTTACAATCTAATGGCCTAAAATAACACTCACTTTCTATTCTAAAAGACTTTCTACCAGATCCTCATACTATATATATATATATATATGATATTCATGTCTCCGTTAAAACTCTTAAAATTAAAAAAACAAAACCATATTTTTATTAAAAAATTATTTCATTAGCAATCATTTCATTTCACCGTATCCGGCCAACTTAATTGGCTATCGACTACCGACCAATTCGACATTCGTGCTTATCTTAACCTTATACAGGATATGGCAAATAAATCAAGAATAAGAACTCCTTAAATAACGAAGAACTAATATTTTAAAATTATATCTAGATTGACTGAAAAAGTAAAAACAAGACCGGAACAAGGTCAGATGTATGAGACAATTCAAAATCTCTATATTGTTAACAATAATTAATTGATCTAATGGGATGAAATGCTAAGCTTTTTAAACGTTTATTTAGGAGATTCGACTACATATGTCCATAATAAAGAATGGAATAAATATGATTGATAAACCACTAGGAGAATATCACTGACAACTAATATGAGTGTCTGAGTATGGGCAAATTTGAGAATATCAAATAGGTAAGGGGGCAAGAACGTAGATCGAGTTATAACGTGGGGTGGGCTTCATTAAAAGTTAGTGTGAGTAGTGTTATTATACGTGTAAGTTAGAGTGTGTGGGTGTTCCATTATTAAAGAGTGTTAAGTTACCTGAATATAATATCTTCTATAAATTCACTATATAGTATAAAATCAATTTTGTAAAATTATGTCTTTGTGTTAGTGAGTTTTCAGTATGTGTACAAGAGCCATCGATTTCCCAACACTATAATAATATTATTATTTTTCTCTAATAAGTTAATTGATCTGGTATGTACAGGCCATAGTAGAAGTAATTGATCCAGCAGTTAAAGGAACAATCAGCGTTCTTAAAGCATGTGCCAAAACTCCTTCTGTGAAAAGAGTAATTTTAACCTCTTCAATAGCAGCTATGTTGATCAATGGAAGACCCATTACTCCTGATACTCCACTGGACGAAACCTGGTGGTCTGATCCCGACTTCTGCCATGAGAAAAAGGTATGAATATTTTTTTGGATGAATATATAATATATTTTAATTTTCAATTTATTTATAAATGTGAAAGTCCATGGATCTTGTATATGTAAATTCACTACACAAATCTAATGGGATTTTATCCTAAAACCAATTCACAATAGAAAGAGTAATCAAAAAGTTTATATAGTAGGTATGCTTAGTCCCAACTATGCTTAGTCCCAACTTTCAGATGTGGGAAGAGTATTCTCAACACACACCCGCAAGTGCAATTGGTTTGGTCCCGTTGACACTTGACAAACTGGTCTAGCATCCCAATCTCTTTATAGTTAGCTCAAAGAACGAGTGATGACATCTCAATCCCTTTATAACCAAACACAACCCAAATAACGGCCGGATAACATCAACCACTAAACCATGTGAAAGTTTGGGCTTTGATACCATGTGAAAGTCCAAGGGCCATAACACAGGGTCGTGTAAACGTAAACCCACTACACTAGCCTAATATGACCCCATTTCTAGAATCAATTAACACTAAAAAAGAGTAATCAGGAGCTTATATAATAGGTATATTTAATCACAACTTTTAAATGTAAGCATAGTATTCTCAACAATAATTATTTATTGGAAGTTTGAAGTTTTCTATTGTTATATGTATGTACTAATTGTATGTTATATGATGCTCGATCAGAAATGGTATGCAGCATCGAAGGTATTGGCTGAACAAGCTGCTTGGCAGTTTGCAAAAGACAAGGGTATTGATTTGATCACCATTTGCCCTGGTTGGACCATCGGTTCTTTATTGCCACCTACTCTTAATGAAAGTTGTGCTCCCATTTACAACTTGATTGGTACGTATTTCTTTAACCTTTTTCCCAAATTATGACTTGTACTGAGAGGTTGGGCTTATAAATTGCGTCTTATGTACATCGACCAAAACAAAACAAAAACATTCTAATGTAAGAGGGAGATCAAGTGGATCATCAACTTGAACTAGCCGCGGGTATCCTTAAAGACTCGTCAAGTATAAATTAGACCACATTAGTTATATTTGAGGAATCGTATTTAAAGACTAGGTTGAAAAGTCTCACAACTACCAAAACCACCGAAAAAGTAATTAATATTATATATGAGAAGGTGAAAACTCTACATATTAACTTAAATATGTATTTTTTTATAATAGAAAACATACGGATTTTGATCACATCAATAAGTGGCATCAAAAATTGAAGAAAATGAATCATCAATAACTTGGCCATTAATTAATGCATAAACAATATTTCTATCCTAGACCCAGGTCATAGTATAAGAATTTATATTTGAAAACTAAAACTCTAAAATTAAAAAGCATAAACCCTAATTATAGCATAAATTAATGTATAAATGATATTTATATCCTATATCCATAGTTAAAAACTAAAACCCTAAATTTAGAAAGCATAAACCCTTTTAAAAAGAGCTAAAGAAATTCTAAATACAAAATCATAGTTTATTTGTAAATATGAGCTCTTAACCTATATTTCAAGGGTATAGGTTAAAAAATACAGGTTATACAGTCCATAAAATTTTGGGTTATGAAGTAAAATCACTTTATCATACGGATTATTTTGAATTATACGTAACATGTCTAGAAGCTTTTCACAGAATCGTGCCTAGGATTTTTCACATAATCATTTTGGATATATTATTGGATAAATGTACAAGCATTCATGTAGGAGCAACGACCTATCCTGATGCTGCACACGGATGGGTGCATATTAAAGACGTTGCAAATGCTCATATTCAAGCACTCGAGATCCAATCTGCTAGTGGAAGATATGCATTAGTTGAACGCCATGTCGACTTTAATGATATTACAAGGATGTTGCAAGAGTTCTATCCCAATCTTCAACTTCCCAACACGTATGCTTTTAATACATTAAGCCTTTTATTTACTTTAATAGTTTTGTATTTTTCTCTTCTTAATTAGGTCATCATCTACTTTAAATTTTGTAAAAAATATATGATTTGAAATTATCTTAAATTAGGTCTGTTGAGTTCGAGCCGTACCTACCGCATTGCAATTTCTCTAGGCAAAGAGCAGAAAGTTTGGGAATCGAGTTCATTCCATTTGAAATAGGTTTGAAGGAGACCATTGAGTGCTTCAAGAAAAAACAATGGCTTACCAATAGCTCTTTGGTTGAAATCACTCGTCGCTAGGATTTCATGTTAAGACAGGGCAATCTTTTTCCCAAGTGGTTTTGATGAGACCCTTCAATTTTATGTTTTTTTTATATTTTATTTCTCATGTTTTCTATATATTTTGGCAATCATAAATGTTTGGTTATGAAGTTATATTGGAATTAAAGGCAAAGATTCTTACTTTGTGGTAAAGTAATTGTTATACTCGGGTAATCTTCTGGAACTCCTTTTGATTCAATGTATTTCTGGTATTATTATATACCATACAAGTAGAGTTGCCGAGTTCTAAGCAGTTCGATTGTAAGGGGATTTGGTAAAATCCTTTACAAATCTTGAGATAATCGATGAGTCTAGGGTGACTAAAAACCCAACGAGCAAATCGAGTATATATTTTGGACATTTGAGAATATGTTCCAACCCAACGAGCTAGCAATTTTGTTCACGAGTTTGAACGTCATTTGAAGTTTAATAATCCATTTATAGCAAAGTCTGATAGCCGACATTGAAAATAGTTTTAAGGAGGTTTTATTGGACTAAAAACGTCAGTGTGTAATACATTGGGATATTAATATAGATGAGTTTAATCCTAGGTCAAAAGTTGATCAAGATAATTACAATTGGATTGTGTACTAATCTGGCATAGATAATAGTCAGTGTCTGAGGCAACAAATTTCTAATGCTTTGGTTAAATGGATGATTAATAAGTGTTCATAGTGGATAGAAGTAATTGTTAGGAGAACCTTATCAAAGGATACATTCTTATTTATAAGGAAACAAGGTAAGTGTCATTTATGTTATGTGAATCTTGCGATATTTTAGAATGAATGAGCAAGTTGAGTTATTATCTTGTCATACTTATTGTTATCCAAAATATAAGAACTATTTTGAATTTTGTTAGTTAAGATAAAACAATTTAGATAAGTTTCACGTTCTTGACTAAAACAATATTGACTTTTAACCAAAGAGAAAAGTCAAGAAAGGATTAAGAGATATCTTTGTAGAAGTGTTATGCATTAAAGAAAGACCGTTAGTAAGGGTATTTTGGTCCAGGTATATTTGTATAGAAACTCAAATATAATCATGAAGAACTTCTTAAGTGAACTTTTAGAAAAACGTATAGGTTGTTCAAGAATGATTACTAAATTTTTCTTACCCTCAATAAAGAAGGTAGTATTCTTTAGGGCTTAAAACATATACAACCCCTTGAACTTTGAAATTTGTCATTTAAACACCCAACCTTTGATCCGGACCTATTGAGTACTTAAACTTAACAATTGTGTTCTATTAAACGCTTGAACGCTGACGTGGCTCTGCGCGTACATGTAACGTGTTAGGGGGCGAGTGAAATGCGTACATGTAACGTGTTAGAGGGCGAGTGAAATGCTGTGTAAAAGGCTAATTTGGAAATTAATATAAAAAATCCCCTTTTTTATGTACTTCTCTTCCTCTCGTGCTACTCTTCATCGCCATTTTTTCTCTACCTTCTTCATCCTCACCAGCACCAAAAACAACCCTAACTGCCCAAATTCATAGCAAGCCCATCACATATTCGTAACAATTCTAAGGCCCGACCCTCCCTTTTCTCATTCTTCCTCCTTGGTATTTAATTCGGGGCTTTCAATCACATAAAGCTAATTTGGGGCTTTTAATCAAATGTCTTGAATACAACAGATTAATCGCTGAGCTTGCCAAGAATAGATTCAATGTGCATAGTCAAAGGCAATTAAGGCCCCAATTTCATCGGATTTCACACAACTTTCAAATACCAAAAGTTAGGGTTCCAAAAATCGAAATTAGGGAAAGAGAGATAAGGAGGGTCAGAGATCTGCAGGTTTGGGCAAGGCAACATTTGAAGCGGGAGCTCCGGCTGCCTGCGTTGGCTGGTGATGCGCTGGAGGCGGCGGTAGAGGAAGAGGTGGTCAAAGGTGGGCGCTATGGACGATCTATGAGGAAGGAGATGGAGGTGTATGCTTGTATATGTGTCTTTGCATTTGTGCCTTGAATGAATTCACGATCGGTTTTGTTCATCAACTGTGTCCCCGCCCAAGCTCGCAAGACCTCTTCCATCGAGCCCAAAATTAGACCTCATTCCCCAAATCTACCATAACCCTCACTACAACAGAAATGCTTTTTTGCGACCAATGTTTTAGCGAGAAAATTAGTTTTCTCACTAAATGTGGCTTTTGGCGAGGAATTTAATGATTTCTCTTTAAATGCGACTTCAGTTTTAGCGAGAAAATTATTTTCCTCGTAAAATGTTTCTTTTGGCGAGGAATTTAATGATTTCTCTTTAAATGTGGTGTCAATTTTAGCGAGAAATTTATATTCCTCACTAAATATCGCTTTTGGCGAGGAATTAAATGATTCCTCTTTAAATGTAACCTCACTTTTAGCGAGAAATTTATTTTCCTCCCTAAATATCGCTTTTGGCGAGGAATTTAAAGATTCCTCGTTAAATGTGACTTCACTTTTAGCGAGAAATTTATTTTCCTCGCTAAATGTCGCTTTTGGCTAGAAATTTAATGATTTTTCTATAAATGTGACTTTGCTTTTAGTGAGAAATATACTTTTCTTGCTAAATGTGACTTTCAACGAGAAATTTAATGGTTTCTCTTTAAATGTAACTTCACTTTTAGCAAAATTTGAGCCACCACATTGATTGTGGTCCCACCTTACATTTAAAAATCAATTTTTTCTAATTTAGCTTTTTCAATTAAATTATTTTCTATCTATGTATGCGAAAAATAATTTTAAATTTTAAATTAAATTAAAAATAACAAAAATTATTCTATCTTTATACTATAACAAATGTAAAATTATATAAAATATTTATAATAAATAATTTTTTGCATTAAATTGAAATCGTTTATTAGATAAATTAAGTATTAAATTCATGTAGTCGTGCATAATACGACGGGTGTAACTATTATCTATTCATGTAAAAAGCTTTTTACAAAACCGAAATCACCATGTAATATTTTGAAAAAACTTTATATCATGTAAAATTTTCACCGCCATTTTACTTGATTTTGAAGCAGAATCGCCTTTTAATTTGCATTAATAATGCCATATTGATAAACATCGAATTATTATCAAAAAAACAATTGGGTTGGGAAAAAGCGAAAAACTAAACAAAAAGATATATTTAAAAGATAAATACTTTTATCATTTTTAAACTATCTATCCATTCATCTATCTATCATTATATCATATAATCATATCATCGTAACTATTAAAGGACACATGTCACTTTTAAATTGGACCACACCACCCTTTTTTTTTAAAACAAATAGTAATTTTTTATTTTTGGATATGATAAATATTTATCCATGTTTTTAGAATATAGAATTGAAAATCTCATTATTAAACAATTATTTATTTTTGGATATAATAGATAGTAAGATCATTAGGATATTTTTTATGCTATCATACAAATTCTATAATATTTATTTTATTTTTAGATAGAATCGTTTTTTTAACTAATATATCTTAATTGAATAGTTATCTTTGTAACCCTATATTAGTAGCAATCTCCTTAACAATTTTGTTATTATTGTAATCATAATTGCCTTATTTTTTTTACGCAGATCATAACAAAATTTTATATTGAAGCATTTACATAACTATTTTTCTTAGATAATAAATATATTATTATTAATATTTTATTTAAGAAAACTCGTACAAGGTACGGAATACATAATAATAACTAGACCTGTCAATCGGGTCGGGTCGGGCGGGTTCGGGTTCGGTTCGGTCATTTCGGGTTCGAGTTAAATCGGGTTCGGTTTCGTTATGGGTCATGGGTTGATCGTGTCGGGTTGTAGAGGGGTTTCGGTCGGTTCGGGTTGACCAGCGGGTCTAATATCCATTTTTATGATTATTAAAATCAATTTTCAATTAAATAATAATATTTAATTATAATATATTATTTTTATTTATTTTAATAATAAAATATATTCTAATTTTGAAAATAAAATTTTAAAATTCTGTAAGTATACTAAATCGGTCAACCCAACGGGTTTCGGGTTTCAACCCAACAGGTTTCGGGTTCTATCAGGTTCGGTTGATTTCGGGTTTCGGGTTCAAATTTTTGGGTCTTGACCCTAAATTTATCGGGAGATTCGTATCGGGTTAGCGCGTTCGGTCAGCTTTTGACAGATCTACTAATAACTATTTACTAAAGCGGAGGTTAAAAAAATTATTAAACGACACATGTCGCTTTTAGATTGGACCACATCACCCCTTTTATTAAACCAATCGGATTGGTTGAAATTTAATTAAGTATCATTTTATTAGTTGAAAAATAATTATAAAACCCAAATATAATAAAAATGTTATTTATATCCATGTGAAATATTCTATAAGATTTGGATTTGGCAATTTTTAGCAAAATAATCATTAATTAAAAAATATCCAATTCTACAAATCTACAATTTTTCACAAGATTATAAAAAATATAAGAAATATTTTATAATATTTAAATTTAACAATCTTTCATATATATATCACTAGTCGATTTTAGATTTGGATTTGGCAACCATTAAGTAAAAAAATATCCAGTTCTACAATTCTATAATTTTTCACAAGATTATAAAAAAATATAAGAATAATTTCATAATATTTAAATTTAACAATCTTCCATATAGATATCATTGTTCAAAATTATAACTATAAAAGAAAACAAGAAAATTATCCAATTATAAAAATTATTTCATTGTTTAAATTTTTTTTCTCCAAAATAACTTTGAAATAATAAAAAAATCTAATCTATCTATCTATGATTACTATATACTAAAGCGGAGGCTAAAAAAATTATTAAATAACATATGTCGCTTTTAGATTGGACCACATCACCATTTTATAAATCAATGTTATTGGTTAAAATTTAATTGGATGTTTTTCTATTGGTTAAAAAATAATTATAGACCCCATATACAATAAATTATTGTTTATATCTATGTGAACTATTCTTTAAGATTTGGATTTGGAAATTTTATACAAAATAACCCTTAAATAAAATTTATCCAATTCTACAAATCCGTATTTTTCTACAAGATTGTAAAAAAATATATGAAATATTTCATAATATTTAAACTTAACAATTTTCCATATATATATATGTCATTGTTCAAAAACTTTTAAACAAATTATTTATAGAATATATAACATATTTTAGTATACATTGATATATCTACCTAAATTTTAATAAATTAACATTAAAAAATATTTTAATAACTTAAATTATCATTGCTAGATATTCTACCGTAATTATCTTTAGTTATAACATTTTATTTTTTTTATTTTTTTTTTTCTATGTTATCTTCTATACCAATCTTTATATTAATCCTCTTCATATTTAAATTTTTTTTATTATATTCATTACAAAGTAAAAGATAAGAACTCAAATACATTACCTTAATAAATATTTCATAAAAACTGATTGTTTTATGCATATAATATCGTAAAAAAATATTTAAAAATATTCAATTCAAGTGAAATTAATATTTTAAAAAATTTAATCAAAATATGGGGCAAGATCTCAACAAATAATGAAAATCTTTTTTAAATACATTCAATTAAAATATGTGGCACAATCTTAAAGTTTGTTATATAAATTACATAATTTTATTACTATATTATATATAAGTCTTTTAAATTTTATATTAATATCAAATTATTCTATAAAATTTAGTAAATCACCCCGTGAATATCACGAGAATTCAACTAGTTACTATATACAATAGCAGTAGCAAATTCTGCCACCATATTTCGCCGCGTCACCCATTTTGTTAATATAATTTTAATTTATTTTTACTATCATATAAAAAATCCAAAAAAATATTAGTAAGAAGATAACATGTCCCCTACAAGATTGAAAAATATTCACATCACTCAATATTAAAATAGTTCATTCAAATAGAAAAATAGGATAGTCATAGAACCGATGATAATAAAATAAATATTTGAATTATCTTTTCCTTTTATCTATTTATGGAATATATTTTATTAAAATAGAATTTAAAAAAAAAGATAGAAATTTACTTCATCTTTTCGAAGATTGACAATTTTCTATTTATGCAAAATTTCTTTTAAAGTAAGATAGCGTATAACTTTTAAAAAAGATAGTGTATAATTTTTAAAAAATATTCGTACTTATATGTAATGATCAAAATTTGACAAATACAAATATATAAAAATCATCATTATATATACTAACGTAAGTTTAAAATAACATATAAAATGGCCCCACCTCTTTTTTAAATCAATTTGATTTGTTGAAAAATATTTAGATTTTTTATTAGTTATATTTATATATTTCATGAAATAGTTAATATACAAATAATTATTATCATAAGAAATAAAAAATCCTATCATAAATACTCTATAAGACGAGCGAAAGTTAGATATTAGGAAAAGTAAAAATGTAAATAATAGAAAATTAATTAGAAAATATGGAGTAATATAAATACAAATTAATTTTTTTTAAATATGAGGTGGGGCCAGAATCAACGCGATGACTCAAAAATTATCGGTTCTTACAAAATTTATTGATGACTGGTTGAAAGTTCAAATCATATTCTTTAAGATCTTTTAATAACACTTTGCATATTTTTTTATCTTTTAAAAACTTGGGCTCTAAGTATATAATTTTCTGTCTATATAATTTTTTACTATTTAAAGATTATGACACACTGAATAAATTTAATAAATTAAAATTATAAAAAAACTATTTAAATAAATTATATTATCCTTGATAGATACCCTACCCTAATTATTTTTAATTTTTTATAGTATTATATTATATTTATTTTTGTCTACGTTATCTTCTCCACCAATCTTTATAGTAATGTTTTCTATATTTATAAACGTTATCTTATTCGTTTGAAATTGGTCAACTTTGGATGTCAATCGGACCGTTGGATCATTTGGCTCAACCTGCTCTTCATATTGTGCCTCTGCTTTGTCTAAGACAAAATCCGGCGATTTGCGCTGCACGGTCTGTCTTCACATGTGAGTTCTCATGTGATGGGAATCTCTCTCTCTCTCTCTCTCTCCTTAGTTCCTTTGATGTGAATTGTGTTCTTTCATTCAATCTTCGTTTATGCACACTCTGTAGTTTCCTTGAAATACTTGAGCATAAAACGTTAGTTCTCATATGTCATTCGTCATTATCGAAACTTGAGAATACATCGTCGTTCCATTGTTGTAGAACGTGAGTTCGCAACACCGTCCCAACATAAATTATTCTTCATCCCACTTTCTTCATTTCGAGTTCGAATTGATCGAGTAAAAGTTTAAATTGTTAAACCATCTTAAACTTAAACAGGTTAAGAGTAACGACTTTTTAAGGCTATCAAAATATTATATAATACTTAAATTTGCAACTTAAGAAAATGTGAATTTCATTTTCATTCTAATTTAAAATTTTGTATTTGCGTGATTAATCAAATGAGATTAGCTCATATGGTATTTGTTTTTATATTCCTAATAAAATTCATAAATTAATTTATTCACGAATCTTATATAAAATAAAAAATTATTATAATAAACTTACAATTTTCTTAATTTAATTCGTTTTTTAATTTTATATTTAATGATCTACATATTATTCAAAATAATAATCCAATATATATTTAAAAAAATACAGACTCAAGTCATAAATAATCCAATATAGCTATAATTTTTATTAAAAGAATTATCTAAACAAGAGCAAAATCCAAATCAAATCAAATTTTAAAGAAAGAGCGCCGCTAAAGGAAAATTTACAAAAAAAAAAGAAGCGCGCTAAACGAAAATTTACAAAAAAAAAAGAAGCGCTTAATCCAAATCTAATACTCCGTATTTCTTTCTAGGAAGTGTACATATCTCACTTCCCCTGGCCACCTCCATATCTAATTTTCCATAAACCCTTTTACCATCTGCCTCCTCAAATTAGGGAATTTGGCGCAAAAGATTTCGATCGATCTCATTCTCTACCTTCAATCTCCCGCAGAAATGGATCCACAAACCCTTAAGGCATCTTGTTCTTCTCCAGCCTTCTTTCCCTTTTCTATGCATCTCGCTTCTTTCTCTGTCTGCCTGACCAATTCTTATTCTCCGACTCCGACTGCTTACTTCGCCGTCCGAGACTGGTTACTTCTCCGCCTTCTCTTTCCTTTTTACCTTTGACCCAAAAATGTCAATTTTAATTACAAAGTTGGAGTTAAGATTTTAAATATTGTTTTCTATTTTTCTGTAGGTTTCCAGTGAAGAAATAGGGAGTTTTTGGATCTGATTCTTTCTCTCATGAAGTGAAATATACTCTTCTCTTACTACAAGTAAGTATTCTTTGGATCTATTAGTTTCCTTTCTCTATTAAATTAATGCAAAGTTGCTTATTATCATTAAGTTTTAAGCCCTAAATTTGAGTTCGATGGGGGCATTTGTTCATTTCCCGACATCTAGTTTCTTATCTCAAGTGTTGGGTTTCATCTTCGGTTGTTGGTTAAGTTAGGATTCTTTGATAGGTAAACGACTGAAAAATACCTAAAATACCTCATCAAACCTAAAAACTACCTAAAAACTAACCAAAACCTAACCAAAACATATATAAAACATGCATCTAAACTACTCCTATATGCGAGCTATCAATTGTGTCTTCTTGATTTAGGTTAATAATTCATAGTGCTAATGGAAGAATCAATATTCAAGGAATCAATCACTAGCTAGATACTTTGATTATGATCTTGATGTTCTTGTACACGCTTTCTTTGAATCTTTTTATTTGCACTAATTCAATTATAAGGTTACAATTTTCTCACTTGGCCTAATCTCATCTTGATACATGCAATTTTCTTAAAAATACAGAACAAAATAGCCAAAATTGAAGAGGGAAAAAACATGGCAACTTGTGTACCATACCATTCCTGTCTATTCAGGTTGACCCAACTTTGTATCGTGAGCTCTGATCTTTTCATTCGCCTACCATTTTCATCTTTGTAAAGTGTTGCTATCTCCATTCCTGATCCAATCACATTGTTCTCATCTTTTTGTTCCTTATATATGGAAAATATGGTCTTTATTTTACTTGTAATCTTTTTAATTTCAAAGATTACTAATGCTATTTAGGCTTCCCTCCTCTAGTGATTTTGAATACACTTGATTTAGAAATTCATACTTTTAATTTGTCTTGATGCTGAGATAAACAAGTTACTTGATTCCCCTATCCTTGCATCAATTTTGAACTGTTGATGTTGAGATGATATACCATTATTTAATGTCCTTTTCTGTGGGACAACGATAATTGATTTGTCTTGTACTAGTTTTGCTCAGGTCTTTAAAGGTAACTCGACATTTTTATTTGAATATGGATGATGTCTTGTACTAGTTTCAAATCTCCAAATTGTCCACCAATTTGCCCTTTTTGCAATTTCAGTCTCCGATTATTTAACTGCACCACTCTCTATTTCGGTTCAGGTCCAGCAAGATGTAGAAAGGTTCTTCTACAAGTTGAGCATTGCAAGTTCTCAGCTTTTTCCAAATCTTTTCTGATGTGATGTGAGCTTTTGGAAATTCAAACTAGAGCTGCAAACATAACATCTGTTGTATGGCTTTATTCTCAAGCAAGACTTGGCAATTGATTGACAATGGAGAGAATACCTACAAGACGGGTCCTCGATCTCTTGGAATATCAAATGTGTGCTATAATTTTAGAAATGAAAAGGGGTACAAGTGTCAAGGAAAGTGGATGTGAATTGAAAGTTGGAAACTAGAATCGTGGTTGGCCATTGACAAGGGCCCTCAGTTTGTTTAATTTTTGTTATGATGAGATACAATGCATATACGTAGTAAGCTCATTAACAGATTGAATTGCAAAAATACCAATCTATGTTATGGTTGATCCATATATTTTGTGAATAAGTCAAGTAAAGGATACATTTAGCAACGGAATATAATTCAATGATGAAAGGTCGGGCAATAGCGAGGAATAACTTTCTCACCAAAAATTATATTTAGCAATGATAAATGTAATTCCTACACTGACCAAATAATTTTGTTGTTAAAAAGTTTATGTACCGAGACAATATTTTCTCGCTAAAAGGTAAAAATAACAACAAATTTGATTTTCTCGATAAAAATTACATATCTCGAGAAAAAAAAATCGTCGCTAATATTATTTTAAATATATTTTATTTATAGTATTTTAATTACAAGCCATTTTTAACGAGGAAATAAAAGGATTAGCGAGAAAATTTATTTGGTCGATAATAATATTTAACGACCATTGTCTAATCCTTCATCTTATTTAGCGACAAAATTTCCACTTTTAGCGAGGAAATTTTTTCTCTCTAAAACACCTTTTTATTGTAGTGCCTATTATATCTCTCCCAATTGATTTTGTTCATCAATCTACAACTTTGTTTTTTTTTGATCGAGATCTGTCGCTTCTTTTTTTTTGAAGAAGCTTTTTTTTTTTGAAGAAGGTTGATCTACAACTTTTTTAATTGGGATTTCTCCTCTTTTTTGTTTTCTCTTTTAATAAAATAATTCAATTCCTTTTTTAAATTTAAGTGGCATGATGTGGCATATTATCTAGAGCATAACCTTTACACGTCATGACGCGTGTAGTACACCCAAACATGCTCTCCTCGAATAGGTGATCAATAGATAGAATATATAAGTTCATGTATTCAATAGGTCCGGATCAAAGATAAGGTGTTTAAATGACAAATTTGTATAAGTTCAAGAGGTTGTATATGTTTTAAGTCATTCTTTAAGGGAATACTTATGTGGTATTTCTCCTAGTTGTAAAAAAAATAGTTTAATTATAACACTTTCTTTTATGTATTAGTACCTACAAAATTCTCGCTGAGGAAACATAGGGACCAAGTGAGAGATGAGAAGGCGCTATCCTGATTTGTTTTAATTCTTTTTTCGGTCGAATCTAGATTTGTTTTAGTTCAAGTTGAGAATGTTAGGTTTTCTAAAAGGGTCTTGGAGATGAGAATGAAAATTTGTAAATGATGTTTTGTATACTCTTTTCTTTGTGCCTCATTACTCATTAGTCCAGTTTATCCTTGTTTCGGGGACGAAATTATTTTTTTAAAGGGATATTAATATAATATCTTTGATTTTTGGACAACCTTAGTCTTAATAATAATTAAGACATAAAATAGCGTTAAAAATTTCTTTTCACAATTTGAAAGTTGTAAGAATAATTTATTTCACCGAAATTATTTTTACAAGTGAAACCGAAATGGAACTTATATGAATTGTTTTATCTGAATTGACATAAAATAGTTGCTCCCTTTCTTTTCTCTTACCCTTCTTTTTAATGTGCCTAGTAACTAGACTTGTCAATTGATTGGGTCGGGTCGAGCAAGTTCGGTCATTCCGGGTTCGGTTTTGTTACGGGTCATGGGTCAATCGGTCGAATTGTTGTAGGTTTTCGATCGAGTCGGGTTGACAAGCGGGTTTAAATTATCATTTTTTATGATTATTAAAATTAATTTTTAATTAAATAAAAATATTAAATTGTAATTATTTTTATTTATTTTAATAATAAAATATATTATAAGTTTCAAAAATGAATTTTATAAATTCTATAAATATACTAAATCAGTCAACCCAACGGATTTCAAGTTGCCCAACGAGTTTCGGGTTCGGTTTATTTCAGGTCTCGAGTTCAAATTTTTGGATCTTGATCATAAAAGTATCAAACGGTTCAGGTTGAATTTGCGAATTAGATTAGCTTTTGACATCTCTACTAATAACTGATGTATGCTTTCTCTTCTTTTGGATTTAAAAGTTAACCCATATTTCTCCTTGTTGGGCCGATAGATAACCCACTTTGCTCAAGTTCTATATTCATCCTTTTGTAATCAGATTTTATTATCTTTGTTCGATTGTTTTTTTTATAAGATAAGAATTCATAGTACCAAATAGGCTTGGTAAACCGAGAGGCCGTAATAAAACGGCAGCCGAGAACGACTAAGAGAGTAAAAAAAAATAAGCAGGAAAAGCTGTGAAAGGTACAACGCTCAGAAAAATAAGAACTAAGACGAGTTTGAGATCGGGTTGAGTAAAGCACTAAAAGAATAGCGCGGCTGGCAACAGGTCGACCCTTCCTGGGCGTGCGAAAACGAACTACTAACGTTTCCTCCACCGAGATGAAGGATCTTCAGAAGCCACAAAGCACTAAGCGACCTGGCCTAATACAACTCGGTCCAATGTCAAACTCAGCTCTAACTCCTCAAAAAAATTGTACATAAATTAGGCCTCGAGTTAACCTACAAGAAAAAAAAGTCGAACTTTCCTCACAAGTAAAACAAAACGTTTTACTTGCAACGCAAGTAGACACAAACCTTGCTCCACAAACAAAAAGCTTGTCTCTCAAGTAAGAGAAAAAACTTGCCGCACAAGTAAGTGTTGTTAAGCCAAATTTGGGTGTTTGATTTCAGCCCTGCGAAACAAGGGCTCATAGTTTCACGCACATCTATGGCCTTCTCGACCAAAAAAGGAGATCCAAAAGAGCTCACAAATGGCTTCCTCAGCCTTGGAAAAGAAATTCATCAAATTTGTTCAAAAATTCAGGTTGCCCCATGCCCCAAAATTCAGGTTTTTGGGGCAGGGGGCAACCTCTTTTTGTTTGATTGTTTTTTAAAAGGGGGTGATACAACTCTGCTTTAGAAAGGAACTAGTATGTATTTCCGTACCTTGTACGAATTTTTTTAAACAAATTATTATTAATAAAATATTTTCAAATACATTTATTATTCGAGAAAAATAATCATGTAAATGTTAAATATAAATTTTTGTTATAATCTGCGTAAAAAGATAAGGCAATTATCATATAAGTAATCAAGATCTTTTCATATAAGGTACAAATGATTGGATTATAATAATAACCAAATTGGCAAGAGGATTGCTAATAATATAAGGTTACAAAGATAACTATTCAATTAAGATATCTTAGTTAAAAAATGATTCTATCTAAAAATAAATTAAATATTCTAGAATTTGTATGATAAAATAAAAAATATCCTAAATATCATATCCAAAAATAAAAGATTGTTTAATAATTGAATTTTCTATTCTATACCCTAAAAACATGAATAAGAATTTATCATATCCAAAAATAAAAAATTATTTAAAAAAAAGGTGGTGTGGTCCAATTTAAAAATAACATGTATCGTTTAATAATTTTTTTAACCTACGTTTTAGGTTATAGACTTATAGTTATGATTCCCTTGCAAACTCTATTTAAAAGGATTACCAATTATTTAGGATAATTTTAGGTACTAAACTACCCCATTCCACCACTTCTGGACCCTCGTTATCCAAAATTTTGTGTAGATAGTTCCTAAACTTAAGAATCCGAGATGTGATTTTGGTTAAAGTTTATCCTTCATCATTACTAGCAATGATACTAATTAAATTTGTTCAAACAGATAAAGCAAAGTTGGAATTTCATTTTAGAAAGTGGCCAGGTGGGGGTCTGTAACACTCCGTCTTTTGACGAGACACTATTAGAGAATAGACCTTACTAGGTACTATTATTTAGGTTGACAACTACACTGTAGGACCTTACAACTCGGGCACGACGAGAAAACATAATAAAACATCCAACCTTTATTTAATAAAACTCAGAACAACGTAATCATGCATGAATCCCCGAAAATCATAAATATCCAAAAACGTTACCACACCTACCGAAACTGAGCTATCCAAACAAAAATAATAATAAACGAAACGCAATACCAACTCTGTCTAACAAATATTAAAATCAATATTCTAACTAATATAAATAACTAATATAAACCGATCCCACTATGACAGGCGCTCTTTACCGCTCCGGCCCGCCATCTTACCTCGGTTCCTGCACGGCTCCCTGATTCATACCTGGAACTGAAAAATGTTTCCCGAAGGGTCAGCGTCTAATCTACCAAGCTAGAAAGAATATGGAAACTGTAGAACGTTTTGAAATCAGTTATCTAAAGTCAGCATACAAATCCACAATCGCAATCATATCTCTAGAGGCCAATACCTAAGTTAATTATGTTAGTCACGACAGTCACATACGCATTTGCAATCACAGTCACACAACAATGCAATTCTTCCTTTGTCCACAATCCGTCTTCCAAGGCGCTCATCACCGCGCCGAGTGCAGAGGCAGGCCCTCCCACTCCACTTCCCAATCTCCCTTCTAACTCCGGGCTAAGCCTCCACTGGAGCGCTTGCCAAAAATACACAGATAATAATTTTCGTTTGAAGGGGTACGATTTTCCCAGTCACACGGGTCAAAGTAGCCAACTCTTCCTCCACACCAGCTACAATGGGCCGTGTCGGAAACGGTACCAACACAGAGAAAACGTTCCAAAATAATTTCCGATAAAATACATTTAAAATCATTAACGCACACAACACACAAGGAGTTCAAAACAATTTAAAAGGTATTCGGGACTAGTTCCCAAAACCCGTCCTACAATATCGATACGCAATCTAACAAGGGAGAAAAGAACCGAGCAAGTCGAAAACGACTTACCTCGAACGAAGGATCCTCGAAGAAGACAGAAATTAAGAGTGTAGCAAAAATGATTCCCTAGAAGAAATATTAACATGACAAGTTGAATTAGGCTCAACCCACACTTACTCTAACGAAATATATGAACGATCATCTCTTATATTACGAATCCGACTTAAAATGTGATCCAACTACAATTTTCAGCTCTAATAATCCCAAAACTCCACTACCTTATACTATCACTTGTATATATGTATATATATATCATGAAAACTAACTTTATACTTCAGAATGAAGTAGCTATATATATGTTCACTAATCTACACTATCACCATACGTAATTTTAATATATGCCTAATTAGTACTATCCTATTTTATTAAATAGTAGCAGCCCACCTAAGACCACCCAATCCACTTAACCAGTTTCCCGATAATCCCTATAGACGGCCCAAACCCAATAACTTTTCACCCTACCAATACATACAACCATATCCCAACTTAATTAATTCCTTTCTAATAATACAACCCATATCCCAACTCATTAATTAGTAACGTAATTTCTTCAACAATTGAACGACGCGTTCTGCCCGTCTTCTCCATTGCCGGCGGTTCTGCCAAAGACCTCCTGCCCTCGCTGACCAACTCCGCCCTCATTCCCAACTCGCCCTCTACCCCCGATCCTTTCCCGATTCACCGCCTGCCCTATTACGTACCATCGCTTCCCGACTCTGCCACTATTCCCTCACCGATTGTAACCTAGACAAAAACTTATTCCGGCTAAACTGTCGAGGGGTCAAACGGCTTCCTGCGCTATCCGGTGACATCTGCCGGCGTCACAAGACAACACAAGCCGGCTCCTCACCGGGAAAACATAGAACATGGTCGAACTACACAAAACAAAGGAAACGGAGACTCACCGGAAGTCGTCAACGCCGATCGATAAGCGAAGAAGAAGAAGACCACTGTACTAATGTGGTCAACCAGGATTATAGGCGAAGTCTGACCAATTCGAAAACGACGATGGGTGCACCGACTTTTCTCTACTGGTCTACTACTCCGTACTACAGGGAAGAAAGGGAACGCCTTTTATCGAAGATCGTGTTTTAGGGAATCGATAAACATTGAGCCTTCGTTAATATAGTAGGGCTAACCAAAATTTGGAATAGATAAAGATTGAATTGGGTAGATCTTTGAGAGATTTCGGGTAACTACTTCTAGTTGAATATATTAGATAGATGTGTATATGTAAAAAGATATGGAATTTTTAGTTTGATAAGATAAATATCAAATAAGATTGGATTTGGCTATCAACTTAGATCGTAGATCGGGAGTAATATATAAATATATAACTGGGTAGATAATCGGATACGGATTACTAATGAGTTTATTTTACGATTTTACTTACGGATCGAGAACTCAAATAATTGTAAACGAAGGAACCCGTTTTCCGACTTATGCGGCCAATACCCTTGACTTATGCGAACAAGCTGCTTGGCAGTTTGCAAAAGACAAGGGTATTGATTTGATCACCATTTGCCCTGGCTGGACGATCGGCTATTTATTACAACCTACTCTTAATGAAAGTTGTGCTCCCATTTATGACTTGATCGGTACGTTTTTATTTCTTTTACTTTTTCCCCAAATTATGACTTATGTTGAGAGGTATTAAAAGTCCCATGTACATTGGTGTTTTAAGATATTGGGCTAAAAAGTCTCACAATTAAAAATTCTACGTGTCCTTAAAGATTCGTCATGTATAAATTAGACCAGGCTAGTTATATTTGAGAAATCGTATTAAGAGATTGGGCTAAAAAGTCTTACAACTATTAAAAACCACCAAAAAATAAATTAATTAGTGTTTTAGGAATCACATTAAGAAACCTTTACCTATTAACTTAAATATAATTTTTATGATAAGATATACGGATCTCATATCAACATCGGGCACTGAAATTTTAACAAAATGATTCATCGGTGTTTCAGCAATTAATCCATAAAATCATGGGTTCGTTTTAGTCATTTTATCATTTGGGTTATCCTCTATTATATATGTAACATACCCAAGAGTTTTTTCATAGAATAATTGGGATTGTTGAATAAACCAAGCTGCATGAATGCATTCATGCAGGAGCACAAACTTATCTTGATGCTGCATACGGATGGGTGCATGTCAAAGACATTGCAAATGCTCATATTCAAGCACTCGAGATCCAATCTGCTAGTGGAAGATATGCATTAGTTGAACGTCATGTCCACTTTAATGATATTACAAGGATGTTGTAAGAGTTCTATCCCAATCTTCAACTTCCAAACAAGTATGCTTTTAATAATTCAGCCTTTTACTTATTTAAATAGTCTAGTTTTGTATTATCAGCCTTTAACATTTGTAGAAGTACATAATTTGAAATTATCTTGAATTAGGTGTATTGAGTTCAAGGCGTACCTACCGCCATGCAATTTCTCTAGGCAGAGAGCGGAGAGTTTGGGAATCGACTTCATTCCGTTTGAAGTAGGTTTGAAGGAAACAATTGAGTGCTTCAAAGAGAAACAATGGATTACCTATTAGGCTTAGATCTTTGGTTGAAGATGTCGATTCTATATACATATGTAAGAAAAACGCTCGGCATTTGCAGATGCTCAACATCTCGCATATACATACTAAAAGCTCCAATATAATGTTATATAGTTATAAATCTACTTGAATGCATGCATGATGCATGCGTTCGAAATGTTATGAAATAATGTGGAACTTGTTCGAAATATTTTATATAATGTTATTTCTATTTTAAGAATAACATCACAGCTAGATGGAATAAGAGGGAAAGCGAGAATTGAATGTGATACCTAAAATGGTCTAAGTTGTAATATATTTTTTTAATCATCTAAAATAAAATTTCCTTTAATAATTTTCATTCAAACAATATAAAGAAGTAGTGAAGCTGCTTTGCAAATGAAGCTGAGAATTGCAAAAGCGGCTGAGATGAACCAAGCATTGCAAATGAAGCTGCTTTGGAAAATCTTAGCGGAACCAAATAACCTTTGGGTTAAAATTGTGACTGAAAAATACCTAAAAACGGAAAGCATTCTCAACTATAAGAAAAAGCAAAACACTTCCTGGCAATGGGCTAAACTTGTTGACCTAAGGGACCTTTTCGTAAAGGGCCTTGTCTGGCGAGTGGGGGATGGTAAAACCATCCGATTTTGGAAAGATAAATGGACTGGTAATGGTTCACTCAACCCTCAAATCGAGGTTGAAACCCTAATTGATTGGGAGGAGCCGATTGAGGCAATATGGAGAAATTGGCTGGGGTCGTCTCGCCGGAGGACCTCGACAGAATCTCCAAAATTATCAATCCCATTAACAAAATACCAGATAGATTGTACTGGCAATCAAGTAAGAATGGGTGGTATTCCACCCACTCCGCAATGCAATGGCTCCACCAATCAAAAGGTGAACCCAAAATTAACTTAGAGTGGATTAACCGGCTGAATATCCCTCCTAAAATGAAGAATTTCATCTGGAAAGTTGCCCGTAACGGTCTACCAACTAAAACTAGGCTTGCGGAAAACCACATCCCAATAACACAAGGCTGTGAAGCATGTAACTGCACAGTGGAGGACACTTACCATGTGTTAATATCATGCCCACTCACCAAGGCAACCTTTAACTCACTAGACCCGAAATTACGAGGGGTAATCGGCCAGATACTTTCGAATGGGAGAAAACCACACGAGATTTTGAAAGAAATTAAGAATATGACAACCAAAGAGGAATTTGAACTCCTGACCTTTTTTTGGTGGAGTATTTGGTTCTCGAGAAACAAGAGAATCTTTGACTGCAACCCCGGAACTAACCTGACTAATGCGGATCAAATCGCAGAGTTCGCCCGAAACCAAATTAAAGATTGGAAACTTGCAGTAGCTGCTTCTTCCTCCTGTCCCCGTAACCAAAGTGTACGGGATCGGGCTGGAAGAAAGCGAACCAAATGGGAAAAACCCAAAAGTGAGTTTATTAAATTGAATTTTGATGGTGCAGTTAATGCAGATGGCGTGGCTTCCTTTGGGTTCATCCTCAAGGACTCTGGTGGCTCTCCCATTCATTTCGATGGAGGACTGATTGGTCGTCAGTCTGTGCTGATACCCGAGACCATCGCCTTGCGCCAGGGACTTCTCGAGGCCACCAGACGTGGCATTCCCCGGTTACAGATTGAAGGCGATAGTTTGCAGCTGGTCAATGCCGTTCTCGGTGATTGGCGCTGTCCGTGGGAGATTGAGTTGCTACGTGCGGACATCCACTGCTTGTTGGCTCGTTTCCAAGATTGGAGCATTTCTCACGTTGTGCGGGAGTGCAATTCTGTGGCGGACTTCATCGCTGGGTCATTTAGGCGTGTCTCCTCCATCCCGCTTGCAGCTGATCCGGGCTTCCTTACCCTCATCCGTCATGATGCTCTAGGGTGACCACTAGCTTGTTAGTGGTCACCCTAATCTCTTTCCTTATCAAAAAAAATAAAAATAAAAATAAAAAAATATAAAGAAGTAGTGTATTTGAGTACGTATGGAATGGCAATGTAATAAGAGGAATGAGCATGTACAAATTGGTTGCAAAGCTCAAACTATGAAAGAAACCTTTGGGACAACTTAAACAAGGGAGTCTAGAGGCTAAGATTAATTAGTTGTATGAAAAAGCTTTCTAATTTTTTTAATCTCTATAATGTTTAGTTTTTAGTTTTTTTTTATGCTTTTTTAAAATATTTATTTTTTATTTTTTAAAAGTTAATAATTAAAGTTAATTTTAACTTTTTGACAATGTGAGTGACAAATTCCATTTGAACCCCATAGTTAGTTTGTGATTTTTTTCTATACTTTAAGGTTACCGCGTGAATTATGTGAAACTTTAGTGCATATCATAAATAATGTCATACCTCAGGATTACTGTGGAAAATTTCCGAAAAGAAAATTGCCTAAAATTGTGCAGTAGAACCAATGTCCCAAACTGAGAAGAAAAATTAATCATATTAGTGGCCATTGGCCAATGATCAAAATGGGAAAGGAATAATTGGAATTTGGAAGGGTAGGAGCGGTCGACACGTAGGTCCAAGCGAGCAATATCTGAAGAAGAAGAAGAAGAATAACTTCTATACTGATGAAGTAGAAGATTAGGCCTCATTTGGTTCGATTTCCTGGGAATCAGGAATGATTGATTCTAGTATACTGTTTGGTATGCCAAAATTTGGAACGATTTCATTCACAAGAATAACTCATTCCAAGCCTGCAGGCAAAGTTGATTCCAGCAAAAAATGGAAGGTATCATCCATTCCAAAAAAAATAATTAATTTTTAATCTTAAACCTTAAAATCCTAAAACTCCTAAACTTTAAATAATAAATTCTAAAATTCATAAACCATAAACTATAAGGTCTAAACCTAAATTTTAAACCATAATTATTAGGAATAGTTCATTCCGACATCATACCAAACAACATGCTACATGATTGGTTTATTGTGATTTCTGATTCCATTCCGATTGCTGATTCCAATCCGATTCCAACAGCATACGGTCCAAAGAGGGCCTTAATTAAGTGGTTTGATTTGGATACGGGCTACGGTCGATCGGATTAGCATAGCAAATTGTTTTGGCATGGGATATTTTAGGCCACATGGACCAATCAAAATTTTGAGACAGGGAGGTGAGGCGTGTTGAGGAACAGACCATTTGCGTCGGTCCCTTAATAATTGTATAACACCTAAGCTTACTACCAAAAAAAATGAGTGTCACGTGAATATTCAAGATGACAAAACTGGCAAGAAATTAAATGCATAATCCTGACACGTGAAAATCCAAGATAATAATAGACCTAGTGCATTCAAGCCCACCACATTTTTCAGTCCGTACATATTTACGTTTTGGGGGGTCGAAATTCGCTATATATATATAGTACGTACGAGACTACGAGCTATAAACACTCTGTAAGAGATAAATGGAGAAAATGAGTGGTGCCGGAAAGATGGTGTGTGTAACGGGTGCTTCCGGCTACATCGCGTCTTGGCTTGTTAAGCTCTTGTTACTCCGCGGCTACACCGTTAATGCTACTGTTCGCGATCCTAGTAAGTCCATCGATCCCTGAACATTTTATACTTTTTTGCCCCTTATTTAACTTAGATGTTTTGGAAATTTCGAATAGCAATCCTAAGATTTGATGACTAGACATTCTGTGCTAAATTGATCAGGTGATCCAAAGAACATAGACCACTTGGTCGTTCTTGAAGGAGCAAAAGAGAGGCTTCACTTGTTCAAAGCGGAATTGACAGAAGAGGGTTCATTTGATGCTTCCATTAAAAATTGCATAGGTGTTTTTCATACAGCATCACCAGTGTTGCTGCAGTGTGATGATCACCAGTTGAAGAAACATTATTTTTTAATTATATATAAATATATGTAAAAACTTAAGTTTCCATTTCAACTCTTATAAAAAGTTAGAAAATCAAAAGAATAAAACCATCGTAAAGTTTATTGGCTACCGAGTATCTGCCAATTCAACATTTGTGCTTATCTTTATCTCATACAAATATGAGAAAAAAATTTAAGAACAAGAACTCCTTAAACCATCATTTTGCAAGTGTGGAGATACACGATTTAGATAACACAAGATTTAATATTTTAAAGTTATACCTAAAATGACGGAAAATATATATGGAACCAACTTACCTTGAGAAACCGAATAAGAAAGACAATAGCGTTAGGAATCAGTAAAGTTATTCTAGAAGATGACAATCTAACTATTATCAACAATAATATAGAGTGAAAAAATTAACCATGGAAAATTAAAATAATTGTTACAAATATTTTTATCAATGCAAATTCGTTTGTGGCTGATAACAACTTAGAGAACCTCCAATGAGAGAGCCCTATTTTGAATCCCTAACATTTAAATATTACTTATCCTGTCTACCAAAGAAAAAAATATTACTTATCCTATTTTTTGCTAGAGCTCGTCCTTGCAGATCCTCATTTGAGAGATGGCTCTCAGCCTCTCACACCATTCAACTTTTTTGATTTTATTTTAATATTTTTTTAGATGAGAGATTGCTTGAGAGCCCCCAACGAGGGTGCTCTTTGCCACTCATCTCTTAAGTGAGCGACCTAATTTCAGCTAATATCGATATAAAATACTAATTTCGGTTGTATTTAGTTTTGATGGGTTGTTTAAGTATCTCTTTAAAAAGAATAAGCCTTATATGGGATGGAGACGAGGAATGTATTATCCGCTCCGAATTTCCGTTATATATACCTGATATGTTTTTTAATTTATAAAATTTAAACTAAAAATAGATTTTAAATATAATTGTAGGTTTTAACTTAAAAGCTTATATATATATCTACAAATTATATAATGAAATTTATGATTTATGTTATTAAATTTTGATATGTGTAAATTTTATAAAGTTATATTACAAGTTAAATTTTTTTTTTTATAATAAGCAAGACCCGATAATAATCCGCTAACCGACGAGAATTCCCCGACCCGTTCCTGCGAGAATTAGACGGGGATGGGGGCATAATAGTAGGTCGGGGATGAGGGCGGGGAATGCATCCCTAGGAAAAATATATTGTAATCCGAAAAATAGTTCCAGTAAAATTGGGAAAAATCACCATGGTAGAGTTTAGGAAATCCTAACTATTAAATAAAAATTTAATGGATGGAATGATATTTTTCTCTCTATATTAACTTATTATTTTTTATTTTTTATTTTTTTCGACGATTTTACTAATTTCATATAATGTTGTAGAACTTTCGCCAATGCCATAGAAACAAGAGCTAATTATTTTCCGGTTCAAATTCAATAGAGTTATTCTATATATAGAGCTAATATTATCCTAATAAAAATTAATGAACATTTTAATGGTGTAAATCTCGCATGGAGTTATTCTATTGTCTAGTAATCGTGAAAAAATAACTACCATCTCCTTAGGTGGTGGCCCCCTCAAAAAATACAAGTGATTACTAAGGGTGACTAATTATAGTTTGGGGCCCTGCTCTAAAACTAACAAGGGACTAATTAAGAGCAAAATTATTCAATTCAAAAAGGCATATTTTATATAGCAAAAGTGCAGAACAATAAATGTTAAAAGCCATTTTCATCTATGCAATTGGTAATTGGGATTTTCAAAAGTGAAAAGGATTTGGTGATAGACAGTCTCGTGATCTGTATTTGAACGAGTTCCAAGACGAATTTTATTAGGTCTTTTTATTAGAGGTATTAATTTTTTAAAATAATAATATTGTACATGGGTTTAAAATAAATTATTGGGCCCTTCAAACTTTTGGGGCTCTCTGCAGGTGCACAGTTTGCACCTACCATTACCGCCCTTGGTGATTATTATAATAATATTTTTTTGGTCTAATAAGTTAATCGATATGATATATGTACAGGCCAAAGAAAAATTAATTGATCCAGCAATTAAAGGAACAATCAACGTTCTTAATTCATGCGTCAAAACTCCTTATGTGAAAAGGGTAATTTTAACCTCTTCAATATCAGTCATGTTGATCAACGAAAGACCCATTGCTTATGATACTCTAGTTGACGAAACTTGGTGGTCCGATCCCGAAATTTGCCGAAAGGAAAAGGTTTTATATTTTTCTCTTAATCCTCGTTTTCCTGAGCGTGGCCCTATATATGTGCTAATAATTATTATGCTCGATATGAATTAAGCAGAAATGGTATGCAGCGTCGAAGGTATTGGCTGAACAAGCTGCTTGGCAGTTTGCAAAAGACAAGGGTATTGATTTGATCACCATTTGCCCTGGTTCCCAAATTATGACTTATGTTGAGAGGTACTAAAAGTCTCATGTACATTGGCGTTTTAAGAGATTGGGGTAAAAAGTCTCACAACTAAAAATCCCACGCGTCCTTAAAGATTCATCAAGTATAAATTAGACTAGGATAGCTATAGTTGAGGAATCGTATTAAGGGATCGGGCTAAAAAGTCTCACAACTATCAAAACCACCAAAAAATAAATTAATTGGTGTTTTAGGAATCGCATTGAGAAACCTTTACCTATTAACTTAAATATAATTTTTATGATAGAAGATATAAGAATTTCATATCGACATCGGCCACTAAAAGTTTAAGAAAATGATCCATCGGTGTTTTAGCAATTAATTTATAAATTAATGGGTTCGTTTTAAAGTCATTTTAACTTTTGGATTATTTTCAATTATATATGTAAAGTACCCAAAAGTTTTTTCATAGAATAATTGGGATTGTTGAATAAACCAAGCTGCATGAATGCATTCATGCAGGAGCACAAACTTATCTTGATGCTGCATACGGATGGGTGCATGTCAAAGACATTGCAAATGCTCATATTCAAGCACTCGAGATCCAATCTGCTAGTGGAAGATATGCATTAGTTGAACGTCATGTCCACTTTAAGGATATTACAAGGATGTTGCAAGAGTTCTATCCCAATCTTCAACTTCCAAACAAGTATGCTTTTAATAATTCAGCCTTTTACTTATTTAAATAGTCTAGTTTTGTATTATCAGCCTTTAACATTTGTAGAAGTACATAATTTGAAATTATCTTGAATTAGGTGTATTGAGTTCAAGGCGTACCTACCGTCATGCAATTTCTCTAGGCAGAGAGCGGAGAGTTTGGGAATCGACTTCATTCCGTTTGAAGTAGGTTTGAAGGAAATGATTGAGTGCTTCAAGGAGAAACAATGGATTACCTATTAGGCTCAACTCTTTAGTTGAAGATGTCGATTATATATATGTGTGTGTGTAAGAAAAATGCTCGGCATTTGCGGATGCTCAGCATCTCGCACATACGTACTAGAAGCTCCAATATAATGTTATATAGTTATAAATCTACTTGAATGCATGCATGATGCATGCGTTCGAAATGTTATGAAATAATGTGGAACTTGTTCGAAATGTTTTATATAATGCTATTTCTACTTTAAGAATAACACCAGTGCTTGATGGAATAAGAGGGAAAGAGAGAATTGAATGTGATACCTAAAATGGTCTAAATTGTAATACTTTTTTAATTATCTAAAATAAATTATCCTTTCATAATTTTCATTCAAACAATATAAAGAAGTGTTTAAATACGTATGGAATGGCAATGTGATAAGAGGAATGAGCATGTACAAATTGGTTGCAAAGCATAAACTACTAAAGAAACCTTTGGGACAACTCAAACAAGGGAGTCTAGAGACACAAGAGGTTAAGATTAAGTTGTTGCATGAAAAGCTTTCTAAAATTCAAAGTGATTTGATTCCAATGTCACTTGATTTGAACTTGTCGAGTCAGGAGAAAGAAGCTATGTCAAATTGAAAGATAAAATGAAAATCAGAAGCATGACTCTCAACAAAATGCAAAGGTATACTAGATGAAGTATAAAGGATTCAATATTGTTGCAACAGTTATTTCTACAACTTAATTAAGCAATTCTTGGTAGCATTTCTTGATTTCTTTGAGCATGAGATATTCCTTAAGGAGATTGGTAGCATTGTTCTTTCTTTGATTCCAAAGAAAGATCACCCAAAAACAAGCCATGATTGTGGTTCTATTTCATGTTACTCAGTCCTAAACAAAATCATTTCCAAGCTACTAGTGATGAGGATTCAGGAAGTGCTTCCAAAACTGGTGGAGAAGAACCAAGAGGCTTTCATCAAAGGGACAAGCATAAGACACAATGTTGCAATGTGCCAAGAGTTAGTAAATGGTTATGCTAGAAAATACATAAGGCTTAATGCCTTAAAATTGATATGAGGAAAGGCATATGGCATGGAGAATTGGGATTTCCTTTTCCAAGTTCCAAATGGATTAAGATTCCATCTTACCATGGTATACTGGATAAAGGAGTGCATCATAAACAACTACTTTTTTGTAAAAACCGGGGGAGAACTTGTGGTTACTTTAAAGCAAAAAATGACCTAAGGCAGGGAGATCCCATGTCTCTATATATGTTTGTGCTACTCATGGAGGTACTCAACCAATCAATGAAAAAGATGAGTAGGAACAAAAGCTTCAAATTCCATCCACTTTGCTAGAATGAAATTGTTCAATATATGCTTTGCGGGTGACCTATTTATTTTCTCTCATGGGAGCGAAGGTTTTACTCAAGTAGTTAAAACAACCTTAGATGCTTTCTGTGATATGTTAGGGGTCAACATCAATGCTACCAAATCTAAATTTTTTTTGTGCAAGTGTGAATGAAGTGACTAAGGAGAACCTAGGGAGTATTTTGAGTATTGAAGTTGGCAACTTACCAGTCACCTATCTTGGGGTGCCCTTGTGCAGTGCCAGAGTAATAATCAGTGATTATGGCTCCTTAACAAGGAAGATTTCCTCAAGAATTAGTGCTTGGGCAACTAGAAATCTCACTTATGCATGCATTTTGGAGCTTGTGAGAGCAGTAGTGTATTGGATACTAAATTATTGGTGTGAGACCTTCCTTATACCTAAGAAGATAGTCAAGAAGGTTACAAGTCTTCTCAGAAAGTTCCAATGGACATTTAGCAGTGATGGGGGAATAAAGTGCTAGTAGTTGGGAATTTTGAATGTAGGCCAAAGAATGAAGGAGGAATATTATAGTGCATTCATTCTAATGTTAGCATAAAAAATCGTTGATAAAAACGTTTTGCTATATATATATATCGGTTGCTACTCCTCGAGATATATAACAAAACGTTGATAAAAAAAGGCTGTTTATTTGCGCACACGGAAAATTTTGTAAGCGCACATAGATATACGCGCATCTTCATTGCGCGCGAAACAATATTTCGCGTAGGGGTAAAATAGGGTTTAAGAAAATCACAGAGTTCGGTGTATAATTAGCCGCGCAACAAGTGCTCGCGCACAACATTGTTTCACACGAAACCCAAATGCGCGTTATAAATACGAAAGATATACTCCAAGTTTAAAAAAAAATTAAAAATTATATAAAAAGCAGGCGCGAATTAAAGTTGCGCGCATTTGTGAATTACGTTCACAACCAAACTAGTGGTCAAATTATTTTTGTTCCATTTTTTTTAATCCAAAAAAATCCGAACTTGTTGAACTCCCAATAGGCCAATACACATTTGTTATTGCAAACTTCATCATTACTAGTAAGTAGTAAAACAAAAGAACAAATTATTCTTCTTCTACCTTATATTATTATAATATATCATTTGATGTTGATGTTACTTAAAACATAATGTATTTAAAAAAAAATTAAATATTATTTATTAAATCGATTTAGTGTAAAATATAAAATTAAATTATTTAATAAAAAAGATAAAAGAAAATCTACTATATATATAAAAGCAATAAGGTTTGGAGTAGAGGTGTCAAACGGGTCGGTCAGGTCGGGTTCGGGTTCGGTTATTTCGGGTTCGGGTTAAGTCGGGTTCGGGTCATAACGGGTCACCGATCAAATCGGGTCGGGTCATTGCGGATTGTCGGGCGGGTCGGGTCGACCTAACAGGTCAAGAAAATTGATTTTTATACAATTATTAAAATATTTTTTATTTAAAAAATAATATTTAATAATAAATATAATATTTTTTATATATTTTAATAATAAAATATATTATAATTTTTAAAATACATTATATATTCTTAAAATATAACAAATTGGATTTCGGGTTTGAACCCAGCGGTTTTTTCGGGTTTGAACCCAACGGGTTTCGGGTCTATCGGATTCGGTTTATTTCGGGTTTCGGGTTCAAATTTTCGGGTCTTGACCCTAAATTTTTCGGGCGGTTCGGGTCGGTTTTTCGGGTCGGGTCAGCTTTTGACAGCTCTAGTTTGGAGCCATCACATTACGCCACATCATCTTTTTCCATATGTCGTTCCTAAAATGCGCCACATCAGATTTTGACACGTGTCATCTCCTTATTAATTCATATAAATTATACAAATAAATTGGTAGTTTTGGAAACAAATCTTATAATATCATCCAATATTTTAAAAAAATCTGAATTGTAATTTTGGAAGTTTCTAGCATATTTACACTATAACTATATATTAAAGTTGTAACTTTTCTGGTCACCACATTAGTTTTGGCCCCACCTTATATTTAAAAAAATTATTTTTATTATTTTTTCCAATTAAATTTATTTCTATTTATTTATGTGGAAAAAAATTAATTCAAATTTTAATTAAACATTACGAAAATTATTTTATCTATATTTTTTATCTATTTATAAAAATATTTATTTTAAATCAAATTTTGATAAAAAAATTATATTATCTTTTCATTAATTTCCTTTTTGGATTTTATGTAAATATAGAAGATTTTTTATCTTAAAAAAATCTATTTTTTTTAATTTTTTAATCTTTTCTAATTAGTTATCTTTTTAAATTTTAATTGAAAATATTTCTAAAGAATTAAATTTGATTAAGAATTTACATTATTTTTAGCTTTTTATTTATTTTATTTATATTTACTTTATTAATATTATATATATTATATCTAAAAATTGATAAGTCATAATCGTGCATGGCACGATGGGTAAGACTAGTAAATAATAATTTATTTAAGGTAAAGTGTGGTTATAATCAACGCGGTGGCTCGGAACTTAATCCACACACAATAAAAAAAAAGTGATTCTAAACCATCATTACTATATACTAAAGCGGAGGTTAAAAAAATTACTCCCTCCGTTAAGCTAAACTTGTCGTTTTAGAATTTATCTTCAAAATTAAGGAAATCGTTTGATTTGACTTAAATATCCTCCATTCAGTTAAGATCTTTTATCCTATTTTGTACATTTATGTAAATATTTTTAATTAGCAGGGATATTATTGGAAAATTGCACTACAAACTAAGAAAAGTGCATTCATCTCACGTTTTAGGATAAGAGTTTGTTTCACTTAAACCAAACTTTATATAAGCATACAATTATGCATTTTATTAAATTGACTAAATCTAGTTAAGAAAAGTCTAGATGCACTTAAATTTTATTTACACAACCATATATTGATATACTCTAAAAAGCATTTCCATGCAATGATATACTTTAAAAGTGCACTACACAAGTACGAAAAGTACCCACTAAGATAATAATTTTATTAATCAACATAAAATTATTCGAATTGATTTTATTAATCAACATAATTTTTAGAATCATAGTACTATTTCAAGTAACTATAGTACAATTACAAAAAAAAATTGATTGGGTAAGGATTAGGGTCGCCACTAGTACTACACTACTACTTGAGCTTGCCTAGAACATTCACTATGGAAACCAATTCTACAAAAGAATGGGCAAATCGCGGCATATGGGGTTCGAAATGGTGACCTCAAGGTACTACCCCAAAGGGCTAACCATTGAACCAAATACCCGAAGGCTAATATTACAATCACTTGATAACACTCAACTTAATTAACTTTCTTTTTAATTATTTTTAATTTTCTTGTTTTCTCGGTTTATAACTTGTCAACATATTTTTGTATTTATCTTTTTTTATATGAAGCATAGCCTTTCAAAATATGTGGGGTTTATTAAAAACAAAAACAAAAAAACAAAAAAAAACAAAGAAAGGAAAATATGTCATGTGGGTAATAGGTTTATACTTTATAGCACACGTGGGGGTCACATTGCACCAAATAGCCGCGCATTCAGGCTTCGAGCTAATCCACCTTCGTCACCCGCAATTTTCGATTTTATTTTTAATTTCCCGTTTTAACCCTAAATTTGCGCGCAAGTTTGTTGCGCGCGAGACGGCGATATGCGTCCCTTTATTTCCGAATGACATTTCCAGTTTTGCCCTTCCGCGCATCCTTATCTCGCGCGAAGGCGTATTTCGCGTAAATTCTGTGCGCTTATAAAAAAAATGTGTGTGTATGTACGCCGCGTAAAAAAATGTTTGGTACAATCAATAAACCGAAAATGGACACTATTTTTTTTATTTTTTTATCAATAACTAATATAGTGCATTTATTCTAATGTTATCATAAAAAATTGACAATATATAACTCACCATAATCATAAAATTTTATTCACTTTTTTTTTATATTTATTTTATAGCTCACCAGTTTAACCAATTAGTTGAGAAAACTCTTTCAATATCAGTCTCTCAATTCACGCAGGATTTCAACTCAAATGGGTCAGGTCTATGTCGAACACCTAAAAAGTCTATCCTACTTTACATTTAGCATGCTTTATTTTAGGCCTTTTTCATCTAATCAACCATAATAATCAATCTCATTATTTAATTAACTTTTTTTAAAATCAATTTTGACAGACACGAGTACACGACTGGACTCGTGCCTTTTATATTTAGATCCGCATTTGTATTAAGCTGAGCTCATTTGAAGTTGGGTCCGTTCGGAATCTGTCTCATTTTGGGCTGAGTTCATTTTGAGTAGGGTCTGTTATGATTCGGATTCCAGATTGGGCCAGGTCGGTCAATTTTTCAATCCGGGTCGGGTCTTTCCGGGTCTAATTTTCCGTCAGGGGATAATAAAGAAACGTTCATCAGCCACGATCTTCTCCATCATGAAAAAACCACCAAACACTATCTCCCCCCGCCACCTCAATCTCCCCGGTAAACTTCTCAAATCCTCGAATTTTCAGCAATATGTTTTCTGAAATAGGCAAAGCAATTCCAGTGTTTTGAGTTACAGCAACAACAATGGCTACGGGGTCCATCGCCACCGCCCATCTCTTTCCTTCTCCTTCCTCCTCCTCCAGTTGCTTCCGTGCTTCTCTGAACCCCTGCTTTCCCGTTAGCCTAACACCCACAAGAAGAAGAAACTTCAAACTCCTATCCTCTCCTTCCCCTGATAGTTCTTCTCTTCCTCTTCCTCCTTCCATTTTCCTTTCTTTCCTTGAAGAGGAGGAAGAAGTAGAAGAAGAAACAGGAGTAGTCGAGAGAGAAGATGACCCAATTCAACGCTTCTTCAGATCTCGCACCTCTAAAAAGGACCCAGGCCGCGAATCCAAGCTCACCCTCAAGAAAACCCGCCGGATGTCGTGGCATCTCGCCGGCGATTCAGATTCCGGCAACGAGGAGCGTCTCGACGACGGCCAATTCACCGTCAAAACCCTAGAAAATAAGAAACAACACCGCCAATTAGGTCAATTAGGTTCAGGCAGCGATGGTGAAATGAAGGGAATAGTCCGCGAAGTCCTCGAAGCCGCCAGAAATTTGCTTCATAATACAACATTGGGGGAGCAATTGGATGCGTTTCAGGGCAGATTGGGAGGGGAGGAGTGTGTTGAGGCATTGGAGGTGATGGCTAGAGAAGGCTTGTTAGTGAGCTGCTTGTATTTGTTTGAGTGGATGAGAATTCAGGAGCCCTCCCTTTTGACTACAAGAGCGTGCTCGTTGCTCTTTCCATTGCTGGGGAAGGCTGGCATGGGCGAGAAAGTGATTATTCTGTGGAGGAATTTGCCTGTGGGAAGGCGATTCATGAGGGATGTTCATGTCTACAATGCTGCATTGTCTGGGCTTCTCTTCAGTGGAAGGTGATGCAGAAATTCTCATTATTTTTGATGGTATTGTGAAATTGGTTTCAGTGTTTGAGATTGGTAATATTTATGGTTGATTGATTGTGATTCAATGTTGTGTTAGGAGTTTATGCTGATATAGTATGGATTGTGTTTCTGGTGTGGATTTAGTTTATAGAATGCTAGGAAGACCGGATTTTATGGATCAATGTTTGACTATTTACAGACTTGATTCAGATTTGGTAGCTAAGTGGCAATTAAACCATACAAGAAATAAAAGTCAAGCACAGGGATGGATAGATCCTAAGCCAAATGTGGAAACCTTGTTGGATATGTGATGAATATGATTATGCCTTAGCTGTTCTGTTTGATAATGTTTTAGCTGTTTGCTATAGGTTTGATGATGCTTCGGAAGTGTACAATTCAATGGAACTGAACAATGTGCTGCCTGATCGGGTGACAGGTTCAGTCATGATCACTATAATGAGAAAACAAGGGAAAACTGCCAAGGAAGCATGGGAATTCTTTGAGAGAATGAACAGAAAAGGCATCCAATGGAGTGTAGAAGTTTTGGGTGCTCTAATCAAGTCATTTTGTGAAGAGGGTCTTCAGAAACAAGCTCTTATTCTCCAAACGGAGATGGAAAAAAAGGGAATCCCTTCAAATGTAATCATCTACAACACCATAATGGATGCATACTGTAAATCAAACCATCTTGAGGAAGCAGAAGCTCTTTTTCGTGAATTGAAAATCAAGAACCTCTCACCTACAGCTGCATCATTCAACATCCTGATGGATCCCTATAGCAAAAGAATGCAACCTGAAATTGTTGAAAACTTGCTCCAAGAAATGCAAGATATGGGCTTGGAGCCTAATGTGAAATCATATACTTGTTTAGTAAGTGCTTATGGAAGGCAAGGAAACATGAGTGATATGGCTGCAAATGCGTTCTTGAGAATGAGAAAAGTCGGTATAAGACCGACTTCACATTCGTACACAGCTCTTATTCATGCATACTCTATAAGCGGTTGGCATGAGAAGGCGTACAAGGCATTTGAGACTATGGTAAGAGAAGGCATTAAACCTTCCATAGAAACTTATACTGCTTTACTTGATGCATTTAGGCGTGCTGGAGACACAAAAACGTTAATGACTATTTGGAAATCAATGAGCCATTTAAAAATTGAAGGGACTCGTGTGACATTCAATATTCTTGTTGATGGGTTTGCAAAGCAAGGTCAGTATATGGAAGCGAGAGACGTGATTTGTGAGTTTGGAAAGATTGGTTTGAAACCTACATTGATGACTTATAACATGCTTATGAATGCATATGCAAGAGGAGGGCAACATTCAAAGCTACCTCAGCTGTTGAAGGAGATGTCTGCATTAAACCTAAAGCCTGATTCTGTGACTTACTCAACGATGATTTATGCATTCGTTCGTGTTAGGGATTTCAAAAGAGCCTTTATATACCACAAGCTGATGGTGGAAAGTGGGCAGGTCCCTGATGCCAAATCTTATGAGAAGTTGAGGGGAATTTTGGATGAGAAAGCTGCTGTTAAGAACAAGAAGGATAGGAAGGCTATCATGGGTATTGTAAACAGCAAAGCAGGTTTGTTAAGATGGAAGAAGACGGGAAAGAAGGATGAGTTTTGGAAGAGTGCAAAGAATAAGCGCCAGAGATATCTTGGTTCCTCTTAAGTTGGTTGAGAAGGATATGTTAAACTAGTTAGTATGAATGTATGATGATTGTTGGTATGTGTATTCAAATATAATATGTCCATCTAAAATCATGAAATTAAAGTTTGATAACAATCAAATAATCAGAAAGATGAATTGTCGACATCAGGATAAAATCAATATCCTCCATATAAAATTGAGAGGTTTTATTAACCGAAACAACAACTGACATCTATCCACGTGGATTCCAGTATGAGCGGGATCTGAAGGGTCGAAATATACGCACTCTTGCCCCGAGTGGAAACTGGGAGGGTATTTATAAGTTTGTTTTCACCCTTTTTTTTAATTAACCCAAATGTTCCAATAATGGTTTTAATTTTCTTTTTCCTAATTGGACGGCCTGCACCAAATCTAATATGTTTCTAAACATTTGAATTTTTTTTGGTAGTTCTAAACATTTGATTTGAAGTTGACATTGTAAGAAAGAAAATTCTTTTTATGGTCCTAATTCCTAAATTAATTTGTGTTGATGTAAAACAGAGAAGATTTTATTTATTTTTTTGTCATATAAAACAGAGAGAAGATGTAACCTAAAAGAAGAGAGAGAAAGGAAAAGGATGGGAATGAGCGGCACAGCCACGTGGGCACAGCAATCCGATAAAAGGCACCCTATAAACACCCGGTGACGTGTACTTGCTAAAGCTAAACCCATAGCCTCCATATAAATACCATCGCTCTTCCCATTTCTCTCCCCTCCTCTTTTGTCTCTCTACTTCGTTCTCATCCATTTCTCACTCTCCAATCGATTTCTCCCCCAACTTCTCTAGGGTTTTTCACCCCCAAGAATCGATCGAGGTGTTTTTTAGACTCCTCTTCCTATTTCCTTCCGTGTTTTTCGTGTTCAAGCGATTGTGAGCTTCGTTTTGGTCTGCGATTCGGAGGATTCAAGTGGTTTCTTGCCTGTCTTGGCTCGAGATCCGGGCCAAGCGCAGAAGGAGAAGTATCTGTATTGACTTCTGCGGCGGGCAGTTTCTAGGGCTATTTCGAATCGAATCGACTGGTTGTCTTTCGTATTGTTGTGGAAGTTTGAAGGTGATTTCATTTTCTTGCTAATCGTTTCTGTTTGTATTGATCTGGTGATTCTGTAAATTTTAGCCGCATAGAGGAGTAAATGGACTAGCAGAATAGCATCGATTGGTTGATTTAGTTGCTTCTTCTGATTGATTGCTTCAATTGGTCTAGGAGGATGGCTTCCAAAGAGGGGTTTCTGACTGAAGAGCAGAGGGAGAAGATGAAAATTGCGTCGCTCAGTGTGGATAGTCTTTCCTCATCGACCAAGAATTTGCCTAACTTGGCTTCCCCTCGAAGCCTGTCATCGTCGCCCAGATCTTCTAATATGTTCCCTGCGGAGAGCTATGCAAAAGCACCAGGTGGTGGTGGAGGTGGGGGGAAGGCTGGCCCCGCCAGGAATGTCCGCCGCTCACATTCTGGGAAGTTAATTAGAGTCAAGAAAGGTAAGAACACCAATGAATATAAGCATGCTTTCTGGTTTGTTTCTGTAGCTATAGCCACTATTTGTTGTAATTGAATTTGTTGCCTGTCTGTAACTTTTGCCTTCCCATTTCAGTATTGGTCAATAATGTTTTCTATTACTCACTGTGCCTTTAATTGGTTGCATCACTTCCGATTTTCCATATTCTGAATTGCAGTGGATGACAGTACCCATATTAACTTGTGAAATTCAATTACTTACCGGGCATCTTACATTTTCCATTCATTTGCTATGATATCTATGAATCTTTTAGATCGGCCTAGTTGACAAGTAAATTACTGCTCTTCAGTTCTAACTAATAAAGTTCACTAGCTGGTTATTTGCACTTGCATTAGACATGCTACTATTACAACATGAAAATTAAAGAGAGTTTCAAGGGAACGATAGGCAGGGAATAGTTTTTTCTCTCTTTGTTTGGTAGAAAAAGAGTAATGGGAAGCCTTCAGAATTAGGGATATTAAGGACAATTAAGGTATTTATGAACCTGTGGTATGTCTAATTTTATTTTAATGATGCAAAATGGTCTGATATGTTGTACATACTACAACAATATTAAGATTAAGGACGGTTCAAATTTGGTTCTCTGTAAGTCAAGATAAACAGTCTGTTTAATTTTAACTAGCTATCATCCATCTATTGCCAAATGCTTCGGGCAGGTATATTGAACAGGCCTGTTCAAGTTTACTTACCCGTGTACAAATTTATCTACTGAAAATCATGTTGAAGTGTCAATTAACATAAAGTTGTTGCCTATTGTTGCTAGAGGGTGGCGGTGGCAAGGGAACATGGGGAAAGTTACTTGATACAGATGGCGAGTCTCACCTTGATCGCAACGACCCCAACTATGACAGTGACGAGGTATTAGCATTAAATTTGGATTGTATAAATCCCATTTTCTATTGCTTTTACATCTATTAAGTAATCAAGTAATTTACCACATCTGCAGTTAGTTTTTATGTCCTATAAGTTCTTTGCTTTGTTTGGATGCTGTGACTTAACTTTCTCATCCCTGATTCTTTAGGAGTAGTTTTTATTTCCTATGGATTCTTGACTTTGTTTGAATGCTGTGACCTAACTTTCTCATCCCTGATTCGTTAGGAACCTTACCAGCTAGTTAGTGCAAGCATCTCAGATCCCTTGGATGATTACAAGAAAGCAGTGGTTTCAATCACAGAGGAATACTTCAGTAGTGGTTCAGTTGAAGTAGCAGCTTCTGATCTCACGGAACTAGGATCAAACCAATACCATCCCTACTTCATTAAAAGGCTTGTTTCCATGGCGATGGACCGACATGATAAGGAGAAGGAAATGGCTGCTGTTCTCCTCTCATCCTTGTATGCAGACATCATCAGCCCTGCTCACATCAGCCAGGGTTTCATCTTGCTTCTTGAGTCTGCTGATGACCTCTCAGTAGACATCCCTGATGCAGTCAATGTCCTTGCTCTGTTCATCGCCCGTGCAGTGGTTGATGACATACTCCCACCATCATTCATCACAAAGGTCCAGAAGACACTCGAGTCATCCAAGGGCATCCAGGCTGTACAGATTGCTGAGAAGAGCTATCTTTCAGCCCCACACCATGCTGAGTTGGTTGAAAGGAAATGGGGCGGTAGCACTCATCTTGCTGTTGAAGAAGTCAAGAAAAAGATCACCGATCTGTTGAAGGAATTTGTGGAGAGTGGAGATGCTGTCGAGGCATGCAGGTGCACGAGGGAGCTAGGAGTTCCCTTCTTCCATCATGAGGTTGTAAAGAGAGCCTTGACTCTTGCTATGGAAATCCGATCATCTGAGCCCTTGATTCTGAAGTTGTTGAAGGAGGCAACTAAAGAAGGTGTGATAAGCTCCAGCCAAATGGTCAAGGGGTTTTCAAGGCTAGAGGAAAGCCTTGATGATCTATCTCTTGACATCCCTTCTGCTAAATCATATTTCCAGTCCTTGGTTTCCACAGGGATTTCTGAAGGCTGGCTTGACCGCACTCTCCTGAACCCTTCTAGTGAAGATGGTCCCCATAAACAGGATGACGAGAGGGTCAGACGGTACAAGCTAGAGATTGTTTCAATAATCCATGAGTACTTCCTTTCAGATGACATTCCTGAGCTTATTCAGAGCCTGGTTGACCTTGATGCACCTGATCTAAACCCCATCTTTCTCAAGAGGCTGATCACGCTTGCCATGGACAGGAAGAACCGAGAGAAAGAAATGGCCTCTGTTCTTCTCTCTGCACTTCACATCGAAATCTTCTCCACTGAAGACATAGTTGATGGATTCGCGATGCTTCTGGAATCTTCCGAGGACACAGCGCTTGACATCCTAGACGCTTCAAATGAGCTTGCCCTTTTCCTTGCTCGAGCTGTCATCGATGATGTGCTGGCCCCACTTAACCTGGACGAGATCGCTGCCCGCCTTTCACCAAACTGTAGCGCTAGTGAAACGGTACGAAAGGCGAGGACGCTTGTCTTCTCCCGTCATGCAGGGGAGCGGCTTTTGAGGTGTTGGGGTGGAGGGACAGGTTGGGCTGTTGAAGATGCAAAGGACAAGATCCAGAAGCTACTAGAAGAGTATGAAAGTAGCGGTGTCTTGAGTGAGGCATGCCAGTGTATTCGGGATCTCGGGATGCCTTTTTTCAACCATGAGGTGGTGAAGAAGGCGCTCGTTATGGCTATGGAGAAGCAGAATGACAAGAGGTTGCTGGATCTGCTCCAGGAGTGCTTTGGTGAGGGACTCATCACTATTAACCAGATGACAAAAGGGTTTGCTAGGATTAAGGACGCGCTTGATGACCTGGCGCTTGATATCCCGAATGCTGGATGCAAGTTTAAAGAGTATGTAGAACATGCTAAGAGCAAGGGATGGCTCCTGCCTTCATTTGAGGACCTGTCTTTGGCTTGAACTGGAGCTGCTGCTTGATCGTGTGTTGGAAGGAGATGGATACTGTGGTGATGAGCTTCGTTTGTGTCCCTTTGGTTTTTTACTTTCCTTTTCCAACCTTGAGATAGACAACCCTTTTCAACAGCCGATCAGAGAAGGTGTAAAGTTGTTTGAGCCCCGTTGTTTGTTCATCAAAACCCTTGTAGTACTCTTTGTTTAGACTCGGTTGTCTTTGCATCTGATGTTTGGGAAAAAAGAGGTGTATATGTAGGAATATGCCCTTTTCTCCCCATAACACCATGATGACAATGACAGTGACTCTGGTAAATGGTGATGCTTAGCTTGTTTTTTAGGCAATTAGGCCTCATCTTCTCAGAATCTTTTATCATGTATCTGGATCTTTCGTTCATACAGATGTTTGGATCTTTGATTTTCATTGATTCATTTTGGTGGTGCATTTTGCTGTATTTCCCCTATGCTTAAAAACCCGTATTGACATTCCGTTTGACCAATCAAAAGTGAAATCGAAAGAACATTCTGGCTTCTACTCTTTCTTTGTGGCTATAATTGTGACCCTAATCAATCAGCTATATCTACAAAGAAGATTAGAGAACAATCTAGCACCCCAATTACAGCAATAAACTCTTATTTAAGTAACAACTCACCTACCAAACACAACGAAAAAAAAACCATTTCAAGTATCCTTTAGAATCCAAATTTGAGAAGAATCAATGGCAGCTCTTAATTCAGGGTGCTTATTGAGCATCAAATGCAGCACTCCGAATCTCAACTCATTCAAATCGTCGTTAAATCCCATCTCCCTAAAACTTCCCAATCAGATTTCCCATCGCTCTTGCTCCAAATCTCCTGTTGATCCAACAAAGCTGTCAACTTTCCCTGCTAGAAGCGTAGCGACTACCACTTTGCTTTGGAGCTTATTGGGTGCAGATTTTCCTGCCATGGCTGCAAAGAAGATAGCAGAGTCTCCCGAGAATGATATCCGTGGTGCAGCAGTCTTGATACCAATTGTTTCAGCAATAGGTTGGGTGCTGTACAACATCCTTGGCCCAGCACTGAATCAAATCCAAAGAATGCGAAGCGAAAAGGGTGATAACTGATGTCTTACAGGAAATCTGTATCTTAGTCTTTTGTCTAATGCAGTATGTATTCTGATGTTCTGCTTGTGAATTATGCATCCAGCCTTCGTTTGAAGTTTCTTATGGTACAAATACAGAAGTATAATGATGATATAATTCATATCGCACCATGCTACACATCGGGCCTTCAATGGTGATTACAGGATGCTTGCATCTTACACGTACAAATGCATTATGCATACAAATAAAAAAATAAATAATGGAGATTGCTATACTGATCAAGCAGATTTCATGTTCGGATTAACTCAATCATTATGTTAACAGAATAGCAGAAGTGAGTAAAAACTGTTTCGAGTTAGGTTGATATTCAGATAACTTGTCATGTTAAAAGGATAACTATCAGGTGTCAAATCGATTAGGTTTCAGATTGATCAAATTTAAATTTTAGAAAAAATGGCAAAACTATGAATGGCATATTTTGTTATTTCCATCAAAAGATTCAAAACAAGCTTTATTCCAAATAAATGCAAAAGAGGCAACCCCTTCGGCTTACAATAGTGTTCAATATACTAAGAAGCAAAAGATAATGAATGCATCCGGATTTACAGAAATACATGCTGTAAAATCAACAAATGGAGGCCATTAAGAGTTGAATTCTTGTCCCACAGAACTTAGAAAATGAAGACAACACTGTCATGGACACGGGACTTCTGGTTTTGCACCACACACTCTGATATCCACATCAAGTTCCGTATTTCCTGCTCCCTTAACTTCATGTAGGCAAAGAAAACGCCATAGTGGAACTGCAGCAAGATGAGTATATGCAATAAGAATAAAGTGGAAGAAAACACCCTTTGATATGAGTTAAATTCTTATTGAACGAGAATATTGTCCCTAGTATTCATAAAACGCCCCCTTGAGGGGCCGGAGAATGCCGCCTCTTCTTCTACCAAAAAAAAAAAGAATATTGTCCCTAGTATTCTGATCTAAGTTTCTGCTTGACTCAAACAAAAAAGAGATTGATTGTGCTTTGTCGATTATGATATTACCTGCTGTTCAAATGAAAGGCAAAGGCGCTTCACCTCCTCTTCATAGAAAGCTTTGTCGAGAAGTTGGCTCTCTCCATAGGATAACTTTGAGAATAGGGATTGATAAGGAGGGTATTTTTCCATTGCACCACGGACCTACAAAAGGGAAACAATAATCTGATGCACAACTAAATGTCGGAATTGTTTGATGTCAAGGATAGGGTTTTCCATGTACAACTGATTTTTTCCTCTTTGGCATGATTGGCTGAAAATAGCTGTGCCTATCCTTTGTTAACCAGTTTGACATAATAAAACTTAACTGGCCTAAAAGTACATAAAAAACAATCACAAGCCATTAATCATGTCCACTTTCACAATGTCATATCTACGACTCAGGGAGACACAGCCACTAGACTGCTTACATAACCTTTAAAACAAAAAACCATGTGGCTCAAGATTATGAGGGGAAAAAGATATCTCCTTCTTTGGGGGTAGCACATTATATTTTATCACCTAAAGTGCCATCTAAAAGCAACTATACCTCTGTAGCATATATCTGTAAACCAAATAGTGGACGTGGCTTTAAGTCCAGAAAGTCTAAAATGATGGGGAAATTAAAGACAGGTGCATCATACTGCAAGTCTAAACTGAGTTATTGTTTATGGAGATACATATGTGGTGCTGAATTAGTAATTACTTTGTTTTGTATTTATTATCGTGTTCCTCATTATTAAGGATATTCTTTTCTCGGTTAAAGCTAGTAGTATTTTTTATCCTCCTTAACTTAATTATTTCTTTCCTATTTCCTCTAACACTTAAATTACGGGTTACTTGCTGCAATCCAAATTTATTACTATCTTCAGTAGGATAAGCAATTCTATAAATAGAGGTCATAGGAACCATTATAATTAAGAATTCTACCATTGAATCATCAATATTGTAAACTTAAATTGCTAATAAGACTTTTGGATTCCTGGACTAAATTTATCTCAGGATAGATTTGAGCAAATGAATCTATTATTTAGGCTACACTCTAGTGAAGGATTAAGTTATTATTTTGTAAATTTATAAAAAGAACAGCTAGTTGTCATTGCTTCACATATTGAACAAATTAAAGCATTAGCACAATAGCACCACAAAATTCTAGATGTATTCTTAAATACCTGGTCCATATCCTCGCATATTGCAAGCTCCTCATGGCCGTAGGGGTACCTACATATACAAAGCTTCTTTTTAGACAAACTTTGACATCCAGAAAAGCTCAGAGATTTCAATATCAGAATCAGCAACACTTACAAGAGACCAAAGTTTGAGTACAGCTTCTTTCGGTCCTCCCTTGTAAGCTCAGTTCCAATGCTGCACAATATAAAGCACTCTAGTTATTACAGGACGCATTGGATGAATCAGGTTTTGTTGAAAATTAAGGAAGTGAGGAGAATATTACCTGTTTATGGTGATATTCACAGCTCTTCTATCTGCCTCAAAAGACAGGAGGTCACACATGATCTCCGAGGTAGCCCCGCCTAGTTTCTGCAGTTCAGAGCTATATTAGGAACAGGGCAAACCAAAATCTGCAAAGCATAAATAATGCTAACATAGAAGAGTTCATAGCATGTTTAATTTCACCTGACAAAACCTGTAGAAATCCTCAAGGTATGCTTTGTAGAGAGTATTTCTCATAATCTCAATGTTCATATCATCCAAATCCTAAAAAGAAAGGAGTCACAACCAATAAGAGATTCTTGACAAAAGAGAGACAATTTTACAGTATCAAGAAATGCAGATCTCAACATCAAAACATGGAAATACCTCAGAAGTGATGCACTCAGAGAAGTAAGGAGCCAGCGGAGTGTCAACAAGCACCAATCTGTAAAGCTCACGCATGTTTTGAGCAACAGCCAGAGTAGCAATGCTGAAAGACGTTAACTAGATTAGAACTTGTTACAGGGCCAACAGAAGAGTAATGAGGATATATTTTGAATGCCAATACCTGTCAAACATACCCAGAGGATGACATTTCTCCAATAATTCTTGAACATCCCTCTCGTGCAATGTTCCAGTTACAATGAGGACAACATTGTCAATCATGTGGCCGTATCTGCAAAAAAGTAGAGGTATGTAAGCTATTGCATTTCAATAGAAATATACAGTTGGCTCATATGTGGAAAAAGGTTCAATTTTGTGCTTTTAAACCAGAAATCTATTATAGATAGAAACAAGTCAAATTTAGGATTTTGGAACCGCCTCTTTCAAAAAAAAGAAGGGAAAAAAGAAATTTGTCTGCTCCATATGTTCCGTTGCATAGCCTATATTGTAAGAACACAGACCACACCAGGAACAGATACAAACCTAGGCTAATTGCAATATCTGAGAATTCTTAGTCATCAAGAAGTAGCATAGATTTCACAAATTAATCAATAATTTCTCATGGAATAAACAAAGGAAGTTCCACTCACGTGCAGTATTCCAAGAAGGTTGATAATGGTTCCGTGGCCTGTGATAGCATGTGTTTATATTCATCAACTAATTTGAGAGTGCACTTCTCAACAAGGGTTGTTGTATGAATGGGTGAAGGCTCTGCAATCCCAAGGAAAAAAACAGAAGATGTTAGCTATCATTTATGAATTCACATGGATCTAAATAGAATGTCAAAGACTACCAAAGAAATAGAAGTAACAATAGTATATACCATTGAAAGAATTAGGGGGAAAAGAAGAAAAATGGCTGTCATCTGATACCAAAACCACATGCACAGGCTGAAGTAGCAGGCTGTCTAACTGTACAATGACAGCAAACTAGGGACCTTGCCTCATAGCACAGCTATTAGCTCAGATCCTAACGCAATGAGTAACGATTAACATGCTTTCATTTAGCACTCTAGACTGTCCAATAGTTACAGCCAGCAAAGCACCTCAAGAATTCTGCTTGGATTTCAACTATCTGATTCCACTGAGCCTATGGACCGTAAATAAATAAATTAAAAAAAAAAACAGATTTATCCATATCTTATAAACTGATCCTTCAAGCCAGAACTATCTTTGATTTCCTAGTCCTTCATCATCCACCATCATCTGTTATGTCTCTACTTAACGCTCATTTTAGAAGATATCTTCTTTTTGATCGCTATCTTTTTGGAACATGGTCCAATCTCTTCCGCAATATATATGAGAGCATTTCTTGGAACAAACTTTGTTCAATTCTCCAAGGTAACAAAACCTCCTGTAGTGAAAGAAAATAAACAGCCCATCCTTCTACTCATACCAAGAGCTAACACTTCAAAATTTCCTGGCCAATGCATATTATAACCTACTTAAAGTTTTTTGATAAAAAAGAGCGAACGTTATTTGGCTTCCAATAACAGCCTTCCAATAGACATTATATATCACGAGCTCATTATGATAATAACAGAATCATCTCATAAAGCATTTCTACTTGAACATTTGAGCCATGCTTAGTTCTCAGCAAATGTGTGAATGGAATCAACCTTATGCGAGCAAAAAAGGGCAGAGAAAGGTGATCTAATAATAATAACTATTAGTTAATCTGTACCCTCCCTAAGAAATTAAATAATCTATCGAGAACCTGATTTGATCTGATTCCCTGTGTACAGAGCAGCAATTATCAACGTGTTCATATTCACAGATCATCACTTGTATTTTTTTTCAAAGCATGGCCGAAATTTTGATCCATCCCAGAACGGTCGAACAAAATATGCAGCCAGATGAATTCAATTAAACTCAACTGAAATACAACAAAAAGAATACCAATTCAAATAGCCAAAAAATTATAGAATTTCAGTAGAATTCTCACCATTCTGGAGATAAGTCCCATATTCGGTAGCAGAGAGATGCATTTTGATGTCATCTAGGTTTTCGCACTGGCAGAGATTGTTGTAATCAGCGGCGGTAAGCAGCCCAGATCTGTTACCCCTGACGATTGCTTCCAGGTACCCGCCATGGATGTTAAAGGTGAGAGCTTCGAACCCGTACATATCTTCTCACCGGATCAAATTACCCGGCCAAGCACACCAAATCCGAAGGACGATCAAATCAAATTGGAAACAGATTAAGCAAGAGGATGAGAGATCAAAAAATAGGGGCAAAGTGGGATTCTGGAGTTCACAGAATCATGAGCCTCTCTTCTTTGGCTCTTTGTTTCTGTTTCTCGTATTTTTGTCTTTTTTCGGAAATTACATTTAGCGCCCTCTATTTTAACAATATTCTCGTAGAGGACAAAAATTTTCAATCAATACAGCCAATACTATAATTCCTAATCTACCAAACGACGCTCATTTCCGCAGAGGCTTGAGAGAGTCGGAGTAGAAGAAGACGGCTCTGCATAAAGATGAAGAGATTCTTCCAACCAGTAGAGAAGGATGGCTCTTCCAAGAAGAAGCCTGCTCTCTCGGAGCCAAATAACTCTCAAGAACAAGAGGAAGAGGAAGAAATGGTGGATAATCAAAAGAAGGAGCCCTTGAAGTTCGTGACATGGAATGCCAACAGCTTGCTTCTTCGCGTCAAAAACAACTGGCCGGAATTCTCCAAGTTTGTAGAGTCTTTTGATCCGGATGTTATTGCTATACAGGTAAACCTCTACATTGCCCCTTTTAGGAGATTTCATTTAGTTTGTGATCTTTGCCCGCTTTTAGTTTGATATGAGTTTGGTAATCGGTAAATTTGATGGCTTGGGTTTTGCGTAGTGGCTGGTGGTTGGGATTGAAAAATCAGTTGTTGGTTTTTGCTCCTTTCGGGCTTTTGAATTGCATGATTGTTATGGGAGTGTTAATATGCTACTTTGCCTTGGTTATTTTGGTTTTCTGAGAATCTGTAACTACCAGTGGGTGTATATACTGTATTGCTGTGTAGTGTATAAGTGTATTGACGAGTGATAATGGTACTCATAGTCATTGTCCATGTTATTAAGAGATTGTTACAAGTTACAACGCTAATCTGTTTGTGACAAAGAGTTTGTGGTCTTCTTCTTCTGGGTAAAAAGTAAACCATTTGGATGCTCAAAATTGCAAATTTCCCAGCAATGAGGACTTCTATTGCATTTTCATGACATCAATTTGCAGCTAATTGAAAATGATGTTTTTTTCCTTCCATGCCAAAGCTTTAGGCTGAGGTTCTTTTATGTCCTGGATTGAGATGGCCAATCTATTTAGCAGTTTGCTCCGAGGAAGCTTATATATAATATATGAGTTTCTGATATATTTACACTCTCCCTTCATTTGATTTCCCTGGGAAGAGTGATACATTTATGATTTATCTAGTTATGTTCTGGGTTCATTGTTTATTTTTTAGTGACAACTCATTTTTATTTCGGTTTTATCCAAAAGATAGATCATCTCAAAATTATTTTATGATGCTCTATTCTGTCATGGAACTAATTTTGACCTAAAATCTTGTTAAGTTCAAAGAGGGCACATTCATTATCTAACTGGCAATTTATGGTAGGAAGTAAGGATGCCTGCTGCTGGCAGCAAAGGTGCACCCAAAAACCCTGCTGAGTTGAAAGATGATACAAGTGCTTCACGTGAAGAGAAACAGGTAAGCTGTTGGCCTCTCCTGTTATCAAAGGACCCATTGACTCTGTATAGACTCCCTGAATATTTTCAGCAGCAGAGTTCCAACTCCTTCACATGTAGTTTAAAATTTAAAAGCTAGAAAATTAGCTGCACTTCCCTTACTTGTGTGTTTGGAACAATGCTTATGATCTATTCAGATGTTGATGCGAACCCTCTCAAGTCCTCTATTTGGAAAGTATCGTGTTTGGTGGTCTCTCTCAGATTCTAAATATGCCGGTACTGCATTGCTTGTGAAGAAATGTATACCAGTGAAAAAGATGTCTTTCTCTCTCGATCAAACAGGTGTTTAGTGCTTGCTTTCACTGTTGTGGTTTTGAAGTGTCCATAAAATCTTTCTGTTCCTTTATATATGCTTGAGTGAGTGAAAAAAGTATTATCGGTTATTTCCATCTCTAATTCTAAAAGTCAGTATTTGAGACTAACTTACACAATTTTCTCTTGTTTCAGCTAAGAAGCATGAACAAGATGGTCGTGTGAACTTGGCTGAATTTGAGTCCTTTCGGTTGCTTAATACTTATGTGCCGAACAATGGTTGGAAAGAAGAGGAATCTTCATTTGGGAGGCGAAGAAAATGGGATAAAAGGATTTTAGACTTTGTTGTGCAGTCTTCTGATAAACCACTTATTTGGTGTGGTGATTTGAATGTGAGGTAAATGCTTATCATGTGTTTGCTGATATAGCTGCTGGAAACAACTCTTGTGTTTTCTGATCTTTTGATGTGAGAAGTAGACGAAACTCCACAATACGAACAAGTTTGAATAGGCAAGTAAGGATGAATAGTCATAAGCAAAAAGTCTGAATGGGCAATTTCTTTTTTTTTAATCAGATATATTGATTGGCATTGAGTATCTGATGCAAAATGTAAAGCTTTATCTTAATCAACTGAACTTATTTTGTGATTTGAGATGCATGATGCAATTATATAGCCTTACTCATGCCCAAAGATCCTCATTTTTTTACTTGGAATTTACCAATGGTCTGTTCGCTATTACGGTCATTGACAGTCATGAAGATATTGATGTGAGCCATCCAGACTTCTTCATTTCTGCAAAGCAAAATGGTTACCTTCCTCCCAATAAAGAGGTCCTGCTGCTTTCATAATCTTGTGCTTGCATTCTTTTCTGTTTTTCCTTGTGAAATTTGCATTGAACTTTGGACCAAGTGGAATGCCAATTTTTTACACTTGAAGTTATCCTGAATAACCACAAGATGTCATTTGGCGTTAATTGATGTCTTGTATTAAGTTTGGAAGTAATGTCCTTTGTGAAGCTTCTAATTGTATTTGTATCAAATTGCTTGACTTGGGCAAATGGATTGCAAATTGTATGATTGTAGTGGGTATGTTTTATGTGACACAGGACCGTGGACAACCTGGGTTCACACTTTCTGAGAGGAAGCGCTTTGGAAACATACTCAAACAGTAAGGATGCCTTGACCTACTACCTTTGAAGTTTTATTTTGAATGGATTTGGAACTTCTATAGTTTGCTCTATCGTGTCTCACTTTGATACAAAAACTAGATCGGACATAGTAAAATTATGCTGCCTGGGGATGTTGCAGTTATGTAGAAACTTCTGTCAAGTTATTTGTGTTCCGAATAATTATTTATTATACATGGACTTGCCGTGTTTATTAGGAATATTTCTGAACTTCTGTATGAGCCAAACAAGACTTAGTAGAAGATCACTCCTTTCTTTCTTAAATGAAATAAAAACATATTGAGTAGAGATGATTGAGGAGGGAGATGCTAGAAAAGCATCCAGCACGTACAGGAAAGAGTTTTAAGATAGCAAAGAAAGCCTAACAAAACTTAGGAACTCTGTAACAGAAGAGGCTCAAATCCTGCTATTTTTTTCAAACAGCAAAGTTAAAAAATACAGCAAAATCTGGAGATTGCTCATCATGTTACAAACATGCTTTATGCTTTTGCTTCCCAATGATCCAGAAAATAACCAAAATAATTAAGTACTTCATTACTCTTTTCTACATTATGTCACCAAAATTATCCACTTCAAATTCATGGTTGAAAACACAAACCCCAAAAGTGCCTCTGCAGATTTGTTCAGCATCATCAATAATTTTCTGCATTATGGACATGCTTCATATAATCAAATAGAAGAACTGTTTGCTTATGGTTGACTCATCTAGTAATCTGATTTGTCTCCACATTAATTTCAGGGGGAAATTGGTTGATGCCTACAGATACCTACATAAAGTGAAGGACATGGAAACGGGATTCTCATGGTCTGGGAATCCCATTGGAAAGTATGAATCTCTAGTACTTCAATATAGATGACATTTTTATTTTCTCTCCATATGCTGTGATGTGACTTTCCAAGCGTGTCATTCTTGCAGGTATCGAGGAAAAAGGATGAGAATAGATTATTTTCTGGTCTCTGAAGCACTGAAGGATAGGATTGTCTCATGCAAGATGCATGGGCGAGGTAGCGAATTAGATGGTGAGATCATATCATTAAAGATACATCTTTCCCTTTCATCTATCATGATATGCTGCATCTCAACATATCTGTCTCTGCAGGTTTCTATGGAAGTGACCATTGCCCAGTATCACTTGAACTCTCACCAGGCGATTCTAATTCGAGTGATTAAGTGGTGCGCATTTGCTGCCTCGTTTCATGCTCAAGATTAGGAATTAAGCTTTTTTCTTTTGTTAGTACCAGAGAAACCAAAGTGAGTTTTCAGCTGAACCAAAGACAATTAGAGTTTGCTTTGATGCATTTGGTTCGCATGGGAATGAATCATAACTTGGCTGAATCGTCTAATCATCTCTGTAGGTTAGGGGTTTTATTATTGGTTCTCAGTGGAATTGTTATCTGTATAAGGTGACTTGGAGCTGAAAATGATGCAATTTGATGGTTACTTGCCTTTACTTGTGCATCTTGAAACCCACTATATATTCTTTTGGTTGCTATGGGTTTAATTATTTGTTCTAAGCATCCTTCATAGCCGTGGTGGAGAAAAACTGAGTTTTGGAAGAAACAAAAACAAAACCAACTAAAATTCTCGAAGACTTGCAGTATGCCCCTTTGAAGTTCTTGCTGTGATACCTCCATCTTTTAATTTTATAATTTGTAGTGTTAGTACTCTCGGATTTTCGGGATTGACCCGATAAATCGAATTTGAGATAGTTGAATTTGAGACTATCCACTCCAAGAACAAACATGCAACTGCCTCAAGTTAGAATATTCAAAATTTCACGCACATTATTACAAATAGACTAAAATATATTTGAAGATTGTGCGGACTTGTGATAGGGAAAACAAAGAGGGGTAGGAAAAATAAAGAGAAAGATACACTAGTTATAAATTTTTTTTTGGGACGAATCGAAGCGATATTGGACAACTGAGATTCAGTCCTATGTCGCTTCGCTTCGTCCCTCAAAAAAAAAAAGATTATGCGGATTTGTGATAGTCAAATTAGAGACTATCCACTCTAAGAACAAATATACATCCATCTCAAGTTGAACAAAGTAATTTCTAAAGGATAAGTCAGGGCATGCCATCGGTGGTAATTTTAGGGGATCATAGGGGGCTCAAGCAAAAACAATAATAAAATATTGAAGAAGTGCTTGGATCGATGCAAAAAGAGATCAAAATTCGATCTTAGATCATGGGGCTCATGGCATATCTGGTGCAATCTTAGTGCGTCACATGACATATAATCAACGTCCAGGATTTATTCTTGGCCATTGATTATAAATAAATTAATAATCTATTTTTAACTAGTTTAATTATTAAAAAATAAAATAATTATACCAAAATTCATAATTTTATTAATCTAGAGACTAATTTTGTATATATTTGAAATATTTTAAAATTAATTTGTATTTTGGGATTTTTTTAGGATAAGAAAATACACTTATATATATATATTTACATTATCAATTATTTTAGCTTTCAAAAATTACATCAAAACTCATGATCTTTTTTTATCCATAGAATTTTATATATTTTTTATTCATTGATTAATAAAATATGAGCCTTTTTATGTCTACCCATGATTTTACACCAGGTACGTGCAACGATATTAACATTTTTCATCGATCTCCTGTTTTTGATGATGTTCTCCAAGGTGTAGCTCCACTCGTAAACTTTACGGTCAACGGGCATGAGTATCGCATGGGATATTATCTCACTGATGTGATATATCTGGATTGGGCGACATTTGTTAAGTCGATTTCTCTCCCTCGGAGCCCAAAGTCGAAATTGTTTGCCCGACTACAAGAGGGATATCGCAAAGATGTTGAACGAGCATTTGGAGCACTACGAGAGAGGTCCGCAATAGTGAGAAACCCAACATTGTGGTTACAACCTGAGCTTCTTGGAAAGATAACAAAGACCTGCATACTTTTGCAAAACATTATTGTAGAAGATGAAAGAATTGAGTCCGAAACAATTGGATATGTCGTTCATGTCGATTTTGGACAAGACAAAGTGGATCAAGCGTTCTCAAGAGAAAGGCCGTTTGAAATGAGCGCCCATATTAGAAACTACACTGAACTTCATAACCAGGTTACAAACCGTCGACTTAAGGACGACTTGGTGGAGCATATTTGGCGTACGAAGGGGCATGAATATGATGATGTGTGATATGTCTTTCGTTTTTTGGTAATTTATTTCGTTTATTTTTATATGAATGTTTTTATGTATTTCATTAGTCTTTGTTAATGTGCTTTATTTCATGAGTGCCGTTTTCTCTCGTTATGTATTTTCAGTTCAAGTAATGAAGTCGGTTTACCCCGTTTATTTTTACTAACATTCCCTTATTCGAATATGCTCTTGATTAATATTCACTTAATTAACTATGATAAATACAATTTATTATATTTTAGGTGAATAATATAATTATTTTTAGGTAAATAATGATATATTATAATAAAGAAGAGGGATATATTTATAATTATATGTGAAGAAATAAATAATTGTTGGAGGGTTGATGGTTAAAAAGGGATGATAGATTATGAATGATGTGGAAGATGAAAAAATGATAAAATATAGTATTTAATGGACTTATAGAGATTATAAAGCTCACCATTAAGTATGCCCTAAATATTTAAATCAAGATTATGGAAGACAGGGTAATTTAACGTAGTATATTTTACGTATTTTCGTACATAACGTTCTTAAGTATTCTTACTCGAACCGGACCAAATAATATTTGGGTGTCCAAACCAACCTCGTTCGTTTCGTACATAACATTTACAAATTGCAATGCGAGGTTCGTACTTGTTCATTTAATATGAATTGAAACCGCTCGATTCTGGCCCTCCTCTCCTCTCTTCATCCCACACAAAGAAAGGAGACAGCTTTTTTCTCTGTCGACAGTGGAAATTTGAGAATGTGACGACCTCTAATTTAGGGTTTCAGCTTTAATTTGTTGAAATTATTCTCAACCATGGAGCTCCCTGAACCAACAACCGCCATGAATGAGCAAGACCAACACCAACCGGACCACCAATCTGATGAGCTAGGGTTTCAAACCAATGATCCCACCATCATCACCGATCAGCTTCAAGCTCTCTCTATCCAGCCCCAAGAAGAGAAAGGAGATTGCAATGGAAGCAAAGAAGGAGAATCTTCGGAGGAGGAAGAGGAGGAGGAGGAGGGGATAACGTGCGATGATGATGCGCAGCTGAGCTCGAGAAGCGACGATAATGGCGGGCATCAGAGCGGTGGTGAAATTGCGGCCGTGGAGAACGAGGAAGCAAGCGGAAATGGAAATGGAGACGGAGATAAGGATGAGAATGAGGAGGGAAGAAGTGCTAAGGTGAGAGCTGGTAAAAAGGTTGCAAGGAAAGGGACGAGTAAGCCACATCAATTCCCCGTGAGACCGGAAGCTGAGAAATGCGCCTTCTATGTACGCACAGGGACATGCAAGTTTGGAATGAATTGCAAGTTCAATCATCCACCCAGAAGAAAGCCTTTGGTGAGAAATAATTCAGCCATTGATATTGTTTTCCTGGTTTTTGTTGATTTCCAGTTTGGAGTAGATTTGGTATAGGATTGATTGCTATTATGTAATTGTACAGACATCATTACTCATTTTTTGTTTATGCTTTGCATCTTTTGGTAATTTAGTCTGTCAAGGCAAAACAGAAGGCCAAGGATGATTCTTCAGAAAAAGCATCCAAAATCAATTGCAAGGTTCTTTCTTTTACTTGATAAAAAAGAGATACTTTTGTTTATTTTCGCCTTTCCTGTTTCTATTTGTGTGTTATGTGCCTTTGTAAACAATTGTGAGCAGTATATGTTTTTTGTTTCAATTGGAAGTTTGGTGCTTTCTCAGAGAAGACTTTCTTGCACTTAGCGGATTATCATTGATAAAATGTGCTGATTATAGTTGCCTATTTAATATTGCTGTGCACCAAATACACTTTTTGTTGTTTAAGCAGCTATGATTCTGTGCACAGGCAAATAAAGAACTGAAAGAAAAGGGTGCTTTAGGATCACTTTTCAGTTAATATAAATTCAATGAATTGTAATGGAGAAGATATAATGTGATGTAGTGGTCAAGATAAATATTTTTGTGCACCAAATACACTTTTGTTGTTTAAGCCAGCTATGATTCTGTGTACAGGCAAAAAAAAGAACCGCAAAGAAAGGGGGGTTTAGGATGACTTTTCAGCTAATTAAAATTCAATGAATTGTAATGGACAAGATAGAATGTGAGTTGGGTGGTTATAATTTTATTTATAAATTCACATCCACAATTCTAAAGTGCAAGAAAGTCTTCTCCACTTTCCCCATCCACAATTACCCGCAGCTTAGTCTTGCAGGATGTAGGGAACGCAATGCAAATGAAACAGTGCCTAGCTCAACAATTCAGCTCACACAATTAATTTTGAGCATTGACATGAAGTACATGATTAATATAGGCTACACCAATAATGATGATTGAGAATGCATCAAACTTACACTTGAAACACCAAATAAATACTGCTTACATAAGCACATAGCTACACTTGTCCCCTTATTTTGCTTTTCATGTTCAAAAACCAACTTCTCTCAGTCAAAGAAACAGCAAAAGAGCTGGCTGAAAGATCCATATGCATCAGTCTTATTCAATTTATTCTAAATGTACCAGCCAGTCATTTGATGTGGGGCAAGCTGTATATATTGTGGAGCATCTACATTTGACTTAATTTTCTATGCACCAAATGTTTTTCAGCGTATGTTCTGATGTCTTTTTGTGCTGCAATATTCTTTTTTATTTATTTCTGCAGAATCCTGCCCAGCCTGGGGGATGCAAGTCTGATAAAGCTTGTAAAGATGAACATGTTTCACTCAATTTCTTGGGATTACCTATTCGTCCGGTATTATTTTGTTAAACTCCTAATAACTCTTTTGACTTTAAAATACATCTTGCTGTAGCTAATTATGTTCACATTATTTGGCAACAAAAGTTCTATTTCGTTCAAACTGATTCTTTGTGACATTTTTTAGCCTTCATATTACAGGGAGAAAAAGAATGTACTTATTACATGCAGAATGGCTCGTGCAAGTTTGGATCAACTTGCCGGTTCAACCATCCTGACCCTGCAGCTTCAGAAAATTTTGATACCCTACCTTTGTACAGCAATGGTGAACCTGTAGCATCTCAAGGTGGACCCCAATCGCCTTTAGCATCCTGGTCTCCACCTCCAGCTATGAATGACACTACTTCCTACATGCCTTTGATGTTTCCACCAAACCAAGGCATTCCCTCTAGTGTAGAACTTGTTAATTATGAGGTAGGTTTGTATTTCTTGTCTAATGCATTGATCTTATGTAATAATAAATCTAGGTCACTTATCATGATATGGTCTCACTTAAGTCTCTTCTCTTGATGTTGTGTCTTGACAAGGCTCCATTTTACCGATATGAGAGTAGCATGCCAATGTCTCCAGCATATACGGTCAGCAGCCCCGTGATGGAAGCCAATATATATGCACAACAGAAGCAGAGGCCTGTAGATGAATTCCCAAAAAGGCCTGGACAGCCAAATTGCCATTACTACCTACGAACAGGTGACTGCAGATTTAAATCTGCGTGTAAATTCCATCATCCTAAGAAGAAGGTTTCTAAGTCAGCCAAATGCGTTCTTAGCGACTTGGGTCTACCACTACGACCTGTAAGCTGATTATCCTTTCTCTGTTTCTTACTGATACTTAACATATACTAAAAGGAAACCCCCATTGTTATTTCATGGCTTGCCACTGATTTGTTGCATTTTAGCTTATGCTTACTTTAGCCATGAAGTGGATCATAATCATTTTTTGTACCATTGTCATATTCACTTCTATAAAAGAAGAAGATTCATATTTTCAATTATAAGAGAGAGCTGTACTATCATATCATAGCTCATGGTTATCAATAAACTTAGTAGATTAAGAATAAACCTAGTCTGATCTTGCTTTGTTTTGCCTCCCGAAAGATGGCTTTTCATAATGATGCTTCTAAATTCTATTTGCTTTCATTAATTCTCAGGGTAAAAGCATATGTAGCCACTACAGCCGATATGGAATATGTAAGTTTGGGCCTTCATGTAAAAAGGACCATCCACAGAACTATGCGCATACAGAGACCTCGGCTGCATCAGAACTCAACCATTCCCCATCTGTAGGAAACTCCATGAATGCTGTAGATGCAATTGGTGTAGGGATTTAGAAATCAGAGAAAGTTTCCTATTAGTAAACCTTTTAGCTGCCATGTTGAGATTGTCTAGGCTTTATTTCGTGTCACCTTAGAGTTATCTAAATATTAATGTGGTAGGATATGCCTTAAAAATCAAAGATTAACTTCTGTTTATCCGAAAGCTCTCAAAAGCTCTTGACCATCCTGGTCCCAAAGACCATTTTTGTTTTTTTATGGACAGGGATGGGAAACTACTTTTGCAAAGTTGAATGAAAACCTGAAAATAATTACTGACCATCAAGTGCAAACAGGTCATTGCCTATGTGATCATTTGGCTCAAAGTCCTTCCTTACATTTACCTGTGACGATATAGTAAAACTTTCCTCTAGAAAAATATAGTAAGACTTTGTATGTAAATAAAGTGACAAAAATACATAATTACAATATAATGTATGCTATTGCTATCCAAACGAGCTCCTAGTGCATTGAGTCGAGTTACACAAAGTGACAAAAATACTGAAGACCCCCAAATTAACCTTCAAAATTCAAGAAAAATGCAGTATGCTTTAGGAATGTATTCATGACAGGGGCAGGCGTTGAAACAACACTAAGCCTAAAGGACATTGTTCTTTCTTGACTATATAATACATGCTCTCATAGTCTCTGTAAGACTTAGATAATTCACACAAGTCAAAATCAACTAAGCAATTACAAACTAAGGACGCCAAGATACTACTACATAGCAGGAGCATATAATGAACGCACTCATCCTTGCACGTTGGCTTTGTTCCCAGCAAGGATCTTGGAGATCTCGAGACCACGACTGAACGCTTGGTTGAATAGAAGCCGAGACTGGAAAGTGGAAATAAATGGGAACCAAGATAAGACTGCAATGGGTGCAAATATGAGCATGCCCATTCCTGCATCATACATCCTTGCAAATTCCCTCATTGAATCCCACAATCCCAAGGCCCTCACCACCTTCTTCCATGCAATTGCCAGCTGGAAACAAAGTAAAAAAGGATTTAGTACCTTAAAGTTTTCACTTTTATAGCCACTTGTGTAATGATAAGATTTGTGCAAGAACTTACGGAGAGGATTCCCCATCCAGTGGCAATAAATGAAAGAACGCTTGCCAACAAGTCTGCAATGGTCAGTTTGGTCAGCACAATGACAGCGATGATGGCTGCAAGGAGTGCAAGGGCAAGAACACCCTGGAAAAACCTCATCCAGATTTGGAACATGGCATATTTTTTGGGACTGAAGGTATAGATCTGTATTGCCAACAAGTATGTTAGAGTGTATTACACAATAGGATTTATATAATTTGGATAGTGAAAGGAAACCATGTTCCAAAAAAGAAAGGAATGTGCTGGGCAAACCTTAATTAGCATGACAATAATAGACAGAACCACCCAGGAGTACCCATAAATCTGCAAAATGAAAGCATGTGTGTTCAAAGTTAAAGGTGACAGTAACAAATTAAGGTAACTTACTCAAATTATGGTTATGAATTTAAAAAGTGTTATAAGTCTGATAAATTTGCCCAACTTTCATGCCTGTATATAGGAAGTGTGAGAGACTCACCGCAAGTGATGTATTGTTCCCTGTGAGATGAACTTTATACACAATGCCGTACTGGAAGATGAAGAATCTCAGACTCAATATTGTTTCCAAAATACGGCCTCTCAAAGTGTGGATATGTGCCTGCAGAAGTATATGCAAGTAGACAAGCATTATTATATGATAAAGAAATAAAAGATTAATTTTTTCACGCAGGTGAATGTTCACGATAAAAATGGCAACAATGGAAGCCTGAACAAACTATACTCCTTTCTTTTGCAATGCCACTTGCAACCATATACACAAGTTCAAATTTCTGAGATTAACAAAGCATGGAAACCGATCAAATTGATAGATTCAAAGGTCATGAATCCAAACAGCACTAAGATCACCATAAGAATGTTAAATTTTAACTCGGAAATATGGTGTTACTTGAAAGGGCAATACATGACAAACATAATCAGATTAGATAAGGAAAACAATCATTTCCTTATATTACCCTTGTTAAAGAAACCAATCTGTAGAGTGCAAAATCAAGGAAATTCATTTATCACATGACGAATTAAATTTTGTTTGAACAAGAGCTCAATAGAATATTCAGGCTTTGATTATCACACAAGATCTCTGAAAGCTTTTTTCGTAGCACAGAATAATTTTCGCATGAAACATGAGGAACTTCATAAATAAAAAATACTGGTGCCATTAAGTTAGAGAATCAAATATCAATACTTCATAATAAAACACACACTACACAACAGATTAAAATTAAGTCAAGACAGCACCTGTTCCTCTTCCCACCAAGATTCCCAGCTATTTTCTCCTTTCACACCAACTCCGCCCTTGTACAGAAGCCAACTGGTCCAATTATCAAAATCTTCCACAGTCCTGTAGTTAGTGCAGGAAAATCTATCAAAATGAAGAAATATGCCCCCAACTGAGGTGGATGATGAACAGCATTAGGTTAATAATGAATGTCAATATCATTGGCATCACTGTGGCAGAGAAACAATATAGCAAATTTTAAAAAAAACAACATAATGAAGCTATAAAATAACAGTGTTTTAGGGGGAAAAAAAAGAATCAGCATTAGACAAAGCAAATTCACTAGCGTCACATTGCCAGAGCGTATAGTGCACAGAAGAGTGAAAAATTATATGTAATACTTAACACAAAGAACTTACTTTTGCCACTCAAAACCGGATGGGTTAAAGATATAAGGAGCAAAAAGCCAGGAGATTACAAGGAACCAACTGCTGAGAGTTAGCAACACAAATGAGACAGCACCTCCCTTTGTGTACCCATAAGCAATATAAACGATAAGCAGCAACGCTACTTCAAGCCTGTGAAGAGACAAATATATTATGCTTTCTGACCATTAAAAACTTAACAACGGTGAGTTTGCTAAAACAAAACACTCACGCCTTAGTAAAATGACTTCTTGAATAAAGCCTGTAGTTCTCTGCAAATTTAATATGCTGGACAACAAAGCCTCTACCTGTGGCCCTATACTGTAGATGATCATCAACAATGTAATATCAGAACAAAATGTACTAATGCAATCAAAGGAGAGTGTAGGCAACAAAGAAGAAATTTACCTTAGCACCACCATGGAGGATAGTACGTCCAAAGTAATGTGTTCTAGTTCCTAGTGAGAAAGTGAAGAATACAGAGCACAGCTGCAGCTGCATGATGATAAAACTGAAAACAGCCTGCAAAACACACATCAAACATATTTAGATATATCATGCAGTTGCGCAAGCAAAAAAAAAACACCTTCAGAGATTGTCATAATTAATGCCTCTCCACATAGAATAATAGAATAGGTTTGCATTTTCAAAAATTTAGGAAACATGTTCAGGTTCATGAACAGTATCGTGAAGCATCTAAACAGAAATGATTAAAACAACATTTCAAGTAACCTTTAGTAATCCCAGCTCCAATACAAAACCCATTATCATGGGCACTGCAGTGAAAACCCCTATCTGGACCAAAAACTGAGCATTTAAAGCAGCATCAAGTGCTGTACTTCTCAACAGTTTGGCCTCTTTTGCAATTCCTTCATCAAGTCCAGAAAAGGCCTGCAGATTTAGGGGAAATTCAGATGTGATAAATGCATGCTATTAATAAAAAAAAAGATATGCCCGTTTAACCAAGGTACTTTCTTCACAGAATAATGTGTGCAGTGTCATGGACAAAGATGGTGTATAAATCTGCAGCAGCAAATCCTAAAGGACTTAAACTTGAATTCCCATCAGTCATATACGAAGATAAAAGGCACAAAAAAGGGGCTATCATTTACCAATCCATTCAGGATCCAGCCTTCACATCTATACTATTCTCCATTAAGATGCACAATAGTTTAACAAATCACATTTTAGCACTTCATCCATCATACTTATGACAGCTATCATACATAGTGTAACTATCAACAGCTATCCACAATTTTCATATAAGAGAATACAGCCATGGGAGAATAGATATCTGCAGCAATCTGACATCTCTCAATAACAATAACAATAACAATAACAATAACAATAACAATAACAATAACAATAACAATAACAATAACAATAACAATAACAACAACAACAACAACAACCTTGAGAACAGCCATTAAAGGCAACAAATTTCACAATTAAATAATACACATGAATCTAACAGACATGTCACCCACCCTCGAGCATTTTGAATAAAAGACAGTCCAGACGTACACTTAAAGGGGTTGACCAAAGAAAATCAGAGTTAAAATTTCCAACCAGTTTAACCAAAGGAAAGTGTAGGATATTATTTACCAGGTATACTCTTCCATACAAGAAAATATATATGGTCAGAACTGTCATCTGCAGTAGAAGAACAATAAAAGAAGTCGGTTCAGAATACAAAATAATACCATTGAATAATTTTAGGGGTTTATCATACATAAGGATTAGAAGTACAATTGCAAACTCACCATTGTGCATACATAGAAACCCACAGTTGTATAATAAAACGTCAGCATTCTAAAAAAATCAAAAAGCTGCCCAAGTCTATATATATCTCTGCTTAGAACTTGTTCACCATTTCCACCTGCAACCTTTCCTTCAAAAAGGGCAATTTGATTTAACCCCACATCTCGTCCCTTTCCAACCTGATTGAAAATGAGTGAATTTATTAGACTATGATAAGAACCACTTTACACATGTGCTAACTTACAGAAACAGAAGTAGATGAACCTGTATATATTCATGGTGTGTAATGTTGCCTTGACGAAGTGTTGAGTTGAATCCTGCAGCATTTTGAAATAGATGTCATCAATTTGCAGGGTCAAAACTGAAATTTTGGGCCAAAAAATATACTATCTTCTTTCAAAAGATTGTCATTTTAGCCCTTAAATCTTGTAAGAATATGTTTTCCATTTTAATTGTTGATTATAGGTTAGTTAAGAAGATTGTTATTGGAAAATGCACATTTATTCTTTTGATGCAAATTCTCTTTATTTACTAGTTAAAAATGAGTTGGATAGTTAATAATTTATAAATTTTAGAAAAAGTTTGTAGTCTATTACAATTCCTTAATAGTTACGGAGTATAACAAAAAAGCCTAAAATGATAATCTTTAAGAACAGAGGGGGTATGATGTGATAGCTAGCAATTGTGTCAGGCTGGCCAGTTTGTTGTTAAGACCCCAGTTAGTCAGAACATGGAATGTAAACAACATTTCAGATTAGAGCTTTTCAATTTCTTGACTAGTTATGTCTTTGGACCTTCAACCGAGTAGTTTGTGCATACTAGTTTGAACAACACCTCTAAATATGCAATATATTATCTTTCAGCAATTTGGGGACCCATATCTGAAATCAAAATAAATGTATCATCAATTTCAACCAGATTAGAACTTAGAAGCACAAAAAGATAGAGAGCACAACTAACTGCATCTTGCATGCAAATCAATTTGAAGAAGAAATTTATCCTACTTCAATGCAGATCAACTGTCACAGGAAATGTGGGAAACAAGCAAACAACCTCACCTGCATAAATATCCTCACTGATGTTAATAACACGTGACGCCTTGCTAATTCCTCCACGTGATAGATGAAAAATCCTATCGAATACATCAGGATGCCCATAGTGCATACGAACTCTGAGAGACAATATAACAAGTAATAAGCATTTCTTCAACAAATTAAATCCACTGATTAATTTGCACTACTTACTTGAAGGGTTTTGCCAACACGCGCTGACCCAATGTGACAAAGCTTGTCTCCTGATTGGACATAAACCAAGCCAAAGATGATACACTGCAAAGACAAACCACATGAGGAAGACTCTTTAAGAAGCAAATGCAAAAGGTTATGCATGACATGTTATAGGTGTGCACCTTCCTGTGAAGACATGCTCCCTCACACCAAGGATAGTAGGAGGTCGAATGCCATGGTTCCCATGGAACTCTTCAAGAAGATTTCTCATTTTCAATGCCTCCTCAAGATAATTATCCTACAAACAACAAACAAAAAGGTTTCTTTCTGAGAGCTTCTACACACTGTACAGGAAAAAAAAAAGTCCGCATTGAATTATGAAATTTGACATAGAAAAAAACATGATGAAACACAGCAAGTAGAAATTTAAAGCTAGAAACTACATGAACATTAGTGTAAGAAAACCAAGAGAATGTAAAACATTAAGAAAACTAACTTGATTCATATCAATAGTTTGAACTGCCTCTCCTCGTGTAAAAACAATGGCATGATTTTGGTTTTCAGGCTTCCCTTCACCAAGTTTTGGGTCACCAGGTAACTTGATGGAATATATTTCCTGAATAACAGCAACTAGTGATTTATGTCTATCAATATCAATATAAAATAAAAATCATAAACTAACTAAAATAAGGACAAAATTAGGAAACAAGAAAATAAATGCACTAAATCAGATTTTGGGATGAGCATTGACTCCAATACAGCAAAACATGTGCAATACCTGATCCTTTCCGTGTACATCAGCTTTTATAAGCTTTGAGTAATATTCCGTTGTCACTTTACCATCAGCTCCAATACTCTCCTCCAAATGAATAAAGGCAACTCGGAGAGCCTCATTTCTGAAATTAGATCAAATATGAGAAATTTACACAATAAAAACTGCAGAAGAGCAGGTACAAGGATTACCTATGTAGCAAAAGAGCAATATCAGCAGCTTCTTGAGTTTTTTTCTGTTTTTGTTGCCCATAAATTTGGCATGATACAACATAAGTGAACTTCAAATCTGCTTGTGCCCGTGCCTCGGGAGACAAATCGAAACCTTGATTTGCACCAGAAGAATTATCCTCTGACCACAATAAAACATAATGCCATATTACTAAAAACTTTTCAAAATATAATTTTACAGAATTCTGATCTTTAATATTTCCAGAAAGCTACCTATTAACCCTCTTCTTTCCCAGTAGCTCTGAAGCATAAGAGCTCTTCTATAGTACATCATCCCACGCACTGCATTTTCAGACATGAGAATGTCAGCATGAATCTGAAGCAATTATCAGATTTAAACAATATATAGATTACAAAATCAACTAGAAATGCAAAGAAGATAGTATATGAAGAATAGATATAAAAAGATCGATAAACAGAGCTTTGACCTGTTCTAGCTAAAGTCTGCCCACGATAAGATGCCCAAAATCGAAGCTCCAAGTTAGCTTCCAAATTTTCTTTAAAATCCACATCTCTAGATTTGCCACCTTGATTTATGCGCTCCAAAAAGTTATCCCATTCATCTATAAAGAAAAAGAAAATGAATTATTTTCTTGTAAAATATGGTGTAAAGATCCACACAAACAAAATTAAGTTCACAGATTACAACCTGGATATATTTTCTGCAGATAGAAAAGAGTAGAAACTCCATCCTCATTTTCCTTTCGCAGTTCAGAAGAACTATACAGCACAGTTTCACTATAGTAGGGTGTGAAAACACTGATGCCAATAAACAGATGATGTATCAGTGATCAGAAATCAAATCAGCATAGCATAATTTCTTTTTCCACCAAAATGTGCAATGAATATTACCAGAAAGGCATCATCTCACACACTGGTTTAGCAGCAGGCATATCCATGAATAACGAATTGGTGAAAAATTCCAGCCTCCTCCTTGCTTCTAGATTCTTTGGAATGTTAGCTGCAGAATCCTTTACTGTGAGTAGTAAGTGGAGCCTCTTTGCTTGTTCTATCTGTGGATAGAAAGTTATGATAGCATTGTAAGATAAGGTACTCTGTGAGGCTTACAAGAAACAAAGAGAAGCATAACACATAAAGTACAACAACAAAGAAATCCATCACATAAGTAATGAAAAGAAGCATCAAGCTTTAAGTAGGCACGCCCAGATAATTTAGTAAAATAGAAGTTGCATATGTGCTTACTATTTCAGGATCCTTAGGCCATTCTATTCCTGAAAATAGACGACCTTCATTTCTTGCTCTAGCTAATACATTCCATGTATCAATTTGCTCCCTGAAGAAACAGCAAATATAGTAATGGAAGATTTACCACTATGATTGCATGCATAATAATATTTACCTCAGATCATTTGACAACAAATCATGTGTCACAACATCATAAAAATCTTTAAAAGCTTTTGTAGCCCCTCGTGCAAGTTCAGGATCATTTTGTGCCTGCAACAAAATATCAACAGCTTTATCAAAAGATGCCCCAATTGAGAGAACAGAACTAAATAACATATATGATAGACTTAATGCAACAGATTTGTCAGGTACCAGAAGCCCAGTCAGTGCAATTAATCTCTGAAGCACCAGAGGAAGCTTCTGAAGAGACAACGTCACATGCAGAGAACCTTCCATTATGCTATTATTTATTTCACGATAAATTCTTTCAACCCTGGAAAATTGGGTACTTTGTAATTAGTTGATAGAAGATATTACCACAAAAATAGCAACACCATAAGAAACAGAAAAGTCAAATATTGAGTAAAAGATGTGTATTTTTAAAAACGCATACCAACGCCCCCCATCAGCATCAATCAACGCATGCAAAATCTTTTCTATACTATAATAGCACTCCTGAACTGCATATGCCATGTAGTCGTCCCTGCAAATCCTATTCCACAAATCTGCCTGTGTATCTTTGCAGTCCAAAGCTAAATCAATTGCCATATATATCTGAAAAAAATAGTGCAAACAGTTTCAATAAAAGGAAATACTGACACGAGTTATATCTTTCAATAAGTAGACAGGTTCATAAACTGCACCTTGCTGCTCAGAAGAAACAACGGCCATTGTACCAGTCCAAGATTGCTATTATTGCTGGGCATGGAAAGCAAGTTCTTCTCCCTAGATTAAGAAAATTTTATAGCAACTTAGAACCCATTCAGCATAGTAAAGGCATCCACTTTTTTCTGATGACAAAGATCATGCTTAATTTACCTGTTACTGATATAATCCTCTTCACGCAAACTTTTAACAATTTCATTCCAAAATGGTGCAAACATAGAGGCATATGCCTTGTTCATTTCATGAGAGAGCTGCACAAGAAAAAGGAAAATCAACCAGAAGAAAGAAGGAAAACTAAAGATACATGTCAAACAATAACAAGACAACCACTTTAGATGTATATTTAATCAGCATGGTTTTTTAGAAGCTACCTAAAGAAGGTTCTATATTCTGGATTGTAATCACTTGACAGTGTTATTGAATCTTGGAGTCTCCAGTAGTTCATCATGTATACTTTGTGGTTAATGGAAAATTCAATTTAATTGTGAAAAAAGGGAAAAGAAAAGAAAAGAAAGAGACAACAGCAATACAAATGATGGTTCAATCAGAGGACTTCAACTGTGAAATCAATATATTATGGACAATTGAATTTAGTTAGACACCAGTCACACTTTCTAAATCCTTCTCTTACCAACCACCCACAAGATGGAGGGAAGGATGGAGCTCATAGACACATACCATGACTTCAAGTTTTCATAACAAGAACACATATCACAAGCCAGAAGGACTTATGTAATAATAATCAAAGATAAACCCATTAAGATACATTGATACAAGAAGCTAGACTTCTAGCTTTATAGATCTAATAACGGAAGATGAAAAATATGCTTTACTCTGTCATGTTATAACTTTATAACAGTAAAAATGTTAATAGAATAAAGGTTGCCAACTCAAAATCAAGAATAGAATGTGAATGACGAATGCTTTAAAGAAGTAAAACAATACATCCACAGTCGTATTGTCTGCAGAGTTTATAGTATAATGAGTTCAGGAGACATAATGGTGGATCTTGAGAGTTAATATGCTCAGCAAAAACTTTTAATAAACCTACCTGAGAATTTTGTCTGTCAAAAGGAATCCTGCCAAAGAACAAAAAAAGGAGGGGAAGAACATCAATCTCAAAGTCAAATGAAGATTAGAGAAGTTAAGATAATACACAACTATAACACTCTATATCAAGCACCAACACCAACCACGCATTGCTAACCACAAAAATTGTATTTCTTGACAGATTAAATTTCAAATGATGGCTTTTCTTTGAAAATGAGTAAATTGTGCTCAAGAGGGAAAGCTAAACAAAGTGATTAAATCAGGCTGCATATTTCAATGCCAAAGTGAGTAATTAAAAACCTCTGAGCTCCACTACATATAAATTTCTACAAAATACAATGCAAGGATGATATACAGAGGGAGGACAAGACATGAAGTATGACAACAAGATATATTATATGAACATATCACTCTATCTACAAGCCTCCAGGCTCAAACCTCCACTTCTTCTGGAATAGTTAATTTGGGGCATTGCTACCTACTCCCTTTAATTCACTCCCGATAAACAAAGAAACCAACAAAGGAGTAACTTCAGCTTGTTGTTGTTCTGCAATCTTCCAATGGTGAAATCATATCCACATCCAGAAGCTTCATTTGTATCAAATTAAAAAATAAAAAATTGGCAAGGGGATGATATAAACCACTACTGATACATGAAATTAGGCATTTATAGGTGAAAATGAAAGCATAGTTTTATTTTGTATTGACTATTGAACATGAAAATGAAAGCAAAGAAATTAATTATTAATACTTGTTTAGTGCACCCTTAGAAACAACTTATTAGACATAAGTTCACAAGATAGATCCCTTTAATATTTAAAGTAAAAGAGAAAATGCCTGCTCAAGCTAATCATCCTTGGAGAAACAAGATTCTTCACAAAGGCTTCTGGAAAACTCTCAAAACGCTTATGCACCATTTCAATTGAGCGTATCTGGCATAGATCAAAGAACAATCCAGTCACTAAGAAAAGTATATATCAAGTACACACTGGGATATACCAATACTAAGCGGCTATGAAGCTACATGCACCAAAGATGCATTCACAGAAACCAGTTACATGTAAAACCAAAAAAATGAATTTTAAGAAACCATATACCAACCTCACCCAGTCGAGCTCTTGCGCCCATAACACCCCCAATAAGAGCAGACATAAGTGTGTACCAGATGTAAATGTCCATTAGATATATCTGTATAAAAGCACCATTAAATTAGAGAAAGCATCAAAGAAAAGGCACTCAAAAATATGAAGACAATTAGCAAGCAACGACAAAAATAAAATATAAAAAAAACATACTAACTCTAGTAAGTGCAGAGATAATGCTATAGACATAGAACACTTTAATGTGACAAACAAAACAGAAAGCTTCAAAGTGAAACAAAATAAAGCAACAAATAAGCGAACTCAAAGGCGGTATTAATTAGCATCATAACAAGCAATAATATATTGGTTATGATAAACCTAGATTGACAGGCATTGAATCATCTGACAAACAAATCATCAGAACAGAGCAAAAGAAGAGCGGATAGATAGAAAAAAAATCATTAGAAGCGCAAGCAATAGAGATTACTCACAGCTACAACTGGACCCCACAAACTAGCTAGTGTGAGTGCATTATGATTATCTGTCAAGAATTAAAATACGATGCAAGTGAGATATAAGACAAAGCATCCAAGTGAGTACAAAAGAATTCAAAGCTGCGGTTACGACATTATTTTAGCACGGATGTTTTTTGCAGTGAAAAAGAAAAAGAAAACTATCAGAGCACAGAAATAGCTGAATAATTCAAACTTATTCATCAAAAAGCTCAATTTATTTATCAAAAAGGACATTACAGTCTCAAGAAATTATAAAACACTAGCACTTACGCTGGGAAACTAAATCGTGCCATGAATACTTCAAAGATGGAAGTTTCACAATTATCCTAGTAGGATTTACTAATGGTTGAATCTGTGTAAACAAGAAGCTGTTAGAAACAAATTAATCTGGTAATAGGCCAGTCATATTATTATTGAATAAGAGACTAGTCGCACCTGGACAAGAATAAATTATTTTAATAATACACACTAACCTGGAGGAAATAAGCAAAGACAAATTTGCACACAAAGATCACCAGCCAAAAGAACACATAACTGCAGCAATAAAAACAACAATGCACTCATGTGAAGTTACATCCAAGGAAAAACCAAAAAAAAAGAAACTAATCATTCAAATAAACATCTTAAACATAGTTATCAAGCTCTGAGTGACGAGAGTTCCATAGTAGAGACTAAGCATTCAGAATTCCACCCACGTTCCCAAGAAACAAACTCCAATCACGTAAAAATGCATTTAAAATAAACACACTTGAAATATAACTATAAAATCACTTGTATCAAGCAAGACCCGGGACTCTTGCTCCAGCTATTGCCATAATTATTAATTACATTGTTCACTAAAAACACTCTGCACTTCCTTTAGCATAATGGTAATGGACGTGTTTTTTAAAATCCACTAATCAAGCATACCAATAAGCTCTTTGGTCTAGCTGAAGGTGCTAATAAAGAACCATCCCAAATTTTAAGCATTTTCAACCAAACTATTTATGGATGCTTCTCACTGGTAAAATCATGGTTGTGGTGATGGCTGTAGGATTCTAGTTTGGCAAGAAACAATAAGACTAAGGATTTGCTTTACTTGTTGGATGAAAGTAATTTTTAGGTGAAAAGTTGTTGTGTGTCTTGAAAAACGTAAAAAGTAGAAAGGATACACGAATTTCTAGAATGTTTCCCCAACAAAGATGACAAGGCCCCTTTTATCTTCTAGAATGACTTATGAGGTGTACATACTCTCTGACTCCCTCACACAGTATAACTGAGCACTTGTTAAATAATAAGTACACTTGACAATCTAAGAATCTTTAAATTCAGCTTCAGTTTTCCAAAAGCAATAGAAACCTTTTAGCTTCTTAAGAGGCCAAAAATGTATTATCATTGCAAACTCCATTGCTTGAACTACTGGTAACTTATAACATCAATGCAGGAAGAGCATAGGAGATGCATCAACAGACTCTACACAGATCCTGAAAAAAATTCTTATACATACATTAATTATCGAGACATGTATTCAAAATGACACCATGGCTGATAGGAGTTGTAAAATGAACTACAACAACATCTACCCAGGTGGAACCCGGTACGAGAACGGGATCTGGGAGGTGTAAGATGAACTATAAAAACATAAATGTATAATGACACAGTCACTCAACCCAAATATGTTAGAAAACATCTGCAAAATGAACAACATAAAAACAAACAGCAAGAAATCCAACTTTTCAATTACTATGTAATAAAATACTAAGGTAATCAGAAACAACATTCAAATTCGACAGCAAAGAATCAAACCTGAGATAATCTTTAGGACTTTCAAAGAGACCACGGCCCACAAAGTATCTCTCCTGAGAACGTTTACACCACATAAGCACAAGCAAAAGGAAAGGGGGAATTAATCTATTCAAAATATTCAATAGTTCCCACAAAAACGAATGTCATACCTGATAAATCCACTTGAAAAATTGAAAGAATGGATGATCGGACATCCTTGATAGATTATGAGAACACGGAAACTTGACAAGTAAAGCAAACACAAAGCGCACAGCAGCATAGACACCTAGCACGAGAATATATATGCGGAAATACATTGGATCCCCATGATTACTTCTTTCCTCTAATACTTTCCTAAAACATTCATAGGCAGACAAAAAATATTAGAGATCAGAGAAAAATATATATATATATATATATATATATAATTTGAGGAAAAAAAAACTGAATCAAATGTCAATAAAACTAAAACTCACCAATACACATATGTTACAAAAGTTGAACTCAATCCCCACCAAAAAACCCGAATAAAAATCCTTGAAATAGCCATGCCTCTTGCAGTTGTATAGGCACCATACATGAGCACGACATCCAAAAAGCCTGCAAAAGTCTAAGACAGTCCAGTTATTTCACTTAAAATTTGATTAATCAACAGCTCAAAACTGACTCTTTTCCTTGATAAATTACAACTTCAGATTCCTAAAAGAAAGAGAATTTGAACTACTTACATTCAATAAAGTTCATAATGGCAAAAGTAGGTCCGATACTGAGAATGACCTTGAATCTGTCCACGGTTGTAGGAAACCCATCAAATGCTATAATTGTCAAAATCTAAAACCAAGAGAACAAAATCACAAACTCAGAAGGTGGTACATATCAAATTCTGTAATATTCAAAAGCCAGGGATAGAGTAGTAAACCTGAAACATTATTATAAGAAACATCCACATACGGTGAAAGCTGCGATACAAGTGAAGAAAAGTCCTATGTTCCACAAAACTGCTCTTCGCTGTCTGTTATTGTAGCAGGAAATAAGAATATATAAAACTTGAAAGAATAGAAAACAGATAAGAACTTTGGACATTGAAGGATAAACACTGATATAAAACTTGCATAAAAATAGATTATCCAATATAAAAGAAAAAGGTAAAGTTCCACGAATAAATACTTTTAGATATAATATACTGAACATAAATAGAAAAACATATAGATTTCAATAGTTTATCCCATATAAAAGAAAAAAGGTGAAGTTCCACAAATAAATAATTTTAGTCAAAGACAAATAGAGAAACATAAGGACTTCAATGGATCGCATGCTTCTTACAACTGTAAGGTTTTATCAAGGGAAATCTTGTCCTTCTTGAACTTATGTTTCATCAAGTCAGGGATATCTTTATCGAGCAAAGAATCCAATAGGAAACCAATGATAAGCAGAAAACCATTGACCTATAGCCTAAAGGTGAATTATAGACCAAACTGATGCGCCCATTTACAACATTAGAGTATGAGAAGTTAAGATTGTAAAGGTACAAGTATATTAGTTTAGATCATGCCTCCTCACAACAATAAAACTACAAGATCAACAGGCTTCAGTATAAACAGCAAAGTCAAACACACACACACACACACACCTCCATTTAACCTAACAGATAAGCCCCATTGAGCATACAATTACCACATTCATAAGCTGTGAATCCTGTTTACTTATTATGCCCTCAAGATTGGTCTTAACAGTGGCACATGATACCATAGAAACCTTTAATATCCAATTATGGTTTAACAGCTTGACAAGGATCAGTAAGCTTTATAAACATAATTTAGCTTATTAGATCCGGTTTTGATAAAACTACACAAAAAAAAAATACAACTTCGAATGTGTATTGAAATTTCACGAATGTGTTATCCGTATTATATGACACCTCTTGCAACAAAAAAGCATTCTGGATTATCAAAATTTAATTTTCATGTATAAAAACAAGTTCGTGTATGAGTTAACAGACCCTTTTCCACTTCGTTAAAGGTTTATACAAGAATGGTGAATCCTTGTTTATTGGCCAACCCAACTCAAAACAAGCACGGGACCTGCAATAATGACAACGGGCATGAGGATATTAATCCACATTTAGGAAACATCATTATTGAAACTAGTCTGAGAAAGAACAAACCAGAAATACTCGTTGAAATCATCATAGTTCCTCCATGCTGAATGTGCAGCTTTTCCATTATCATTTCTACTTGCTTCCTGCACATAGTTATGAAAGTGAGGTGCAGAAAAACTGCAAGTTAGCATAAGATTATTCTAGCATATATTTAATGTGTAGTAGTTTGTAGACACGATACGTAGTCAACCAAAAGCATGCTTCCTATTAGTCATAAAAGTTCAGAGAAGGACATCCAAAAGCATGCTTGTTTAATTTCTAGTACAGTGGGTCAAATATCACCACACAAGCCATAATTGCAACTCCTCCACTAGTTATGCCTTTGAGAAGAAGGGAAAAAAACATTTCAAATTCTTATGCCCTCATACATCAGAAGTTAAAAAAACAAATAATGCGAAGTCAACCATGGTATATACTTAGTACAGCTACTACCAATCTAGCACAAACTGAACTACAAGATAACATAGACACATACCTTAGCCATTGTGTCATAAATAGGCTTAATAATTACTTCAAGGAAAGGCATTGTGCCATGTTCAGTTTTATAGTGCTCTGGCTGATAAGCTTGTCCATGGTCCAAGATTGCATCCAACTCTTTTGCCATCTGTGAAATTCAATATAGTCACACTTCCAGCTCAAAGGGGATGTAAACATTATTAACTCAGAAGCTAATGTTTCAGAAGAAGAAGAAAATATGGACATCTCATACATCAACAAAGTTTGTTAAATTGGGGAAAGCATAAGCACGCAAATAATATACATCAAGTGCAAACAAAGGAGCATAGCCAAAACTTACATGGTGAAAAATATAACAAATGCACTCTGGAAGAAAACGAACATTTCCAGCTTCACCCCAGATAAGGAAGTACAACGAAACAAGGAAAAGTTTTCTGTCTCGGGTTAGTGCTTCCAAACTGCAAAACAGAAGCAGATACAGAACTCACATAATAGACAGAAACTCTGGTTTCATAATGCCAAATTGCAAACTGACCTATTCCAGACAACACGTTGACGCAAATATCTACACCACTTTATGTAATTGTCTAGGACCTTCAAAAAGACCTCTGTTATGGCTTTCTCATCAACCCTCTGCAATATTCATATACATAAATTAGAATACAAATTGACAGGGCCACTCCACAATGAGGGCCTAAGTATAGCAAAGAGGCACAAGGCAAGGACGTAGTACACACAGGAAGATCCTGAACTGGTATCCCAAGGTTAGACTGTGCATTTGCTACAAGCAGGATAACATTTTCACGCTGATTTCTTACATTGTCTCTCTGCAAAATAAAATTTAAGAAGTGTCATCCTTCAAAAGAAACAAAGTATTATCAGCAATGAAAGCGACAGAAAAATGAAGCCTTGCAAATTGACTATATGATGTGTGAGAAAATACAAGCAGGGATGGAAAGCCATGCCACTGATATCAGTCAAGGAAAATAATGTTATCTCAAAACCTCATGTATACAGTATACTTGTTCTACACACCTGAAACCCAAATACAAATTCTAAAAGATCAAACATGTCCATATCTCGCTGGCCAGAAATCTGAAATGTTGAAGGAATTCTAGGAAACTGTTCAGTGTATCTTATAGCAGCTACGGCAGCTCTAACCTGATCAGATAATGCAAAGGATTAGATTTCAGTAGTAGCAACATACATTTAAACATAGATACAAAACTCGAGAAACTGACTACCAAGAGACAAGTGAATTGTAATATTCGCTACGCACATACTCCATAAAGGGGAATAAAAAATGTCTACGGCAAAAAAGGGAAGCAAAAGCACACACAACAAAAAAGCACAATCAGCCCCATTATACTGGCAAGTGGCAACATAAGCAGAGCCACCGTTGAGATGTACTCAGCTACACACCACAGGAAGCTCTTTCGGGGAGAAGTTAAAGCATATATAAATTACTAAATTAGTAAATCTCTTCGTTATATTTGGAAAACAATATGATGAAGCAAATACCACTAACATGACAGAAAACCTCCTTAACTGAGCCAACAAAAGCTTAATTAAGCTCTTACTTCTGGAAAAATTCCAATTGCATTTGTCATGGATGGAGCCTCCAAGGGAACAATATTGTATGGTGTAACCTCTCCAGTCAACTTAATCCTCCTCAGCTACAAAAGTAAAAGATTGAAAAAATATTAGCAGAAACTAATAGTATCATGAATACGATACAGCAAGTTGTTATATTATATATACATATGACAAATACAAGGCAGAAATAACTCCCAATCGAAGGCTTTTGAATTGTTTCTCTATATAGACAAAAATATTATGAACAACACATATATATTATATTACACGGGTTATTGTCATCAAATCCATAAGAAGAAGTGGATTGAATAGAATAGAATAAAGCAAGAGTAAGCCATGATCATCATATGCGAAAAAGGAGCAGAAATTACTTCATCCATTATCAATCTGCCAGTTTCAGGGGCAGCATCCGTGCTAAGAGACTCCATCACCTCGACCAGAGCCCTTAGAGTTGCAAACACTTTCCTCATTTCCATCAACCTGTTTTAATACAGTATCATATTATGAAACTGAATACCGAAAAAAAATTGCAAGTTTGATTATCAAGACCAGCTCCTAGATGGTACTAGTGTCAACAGAGCAGATATGATCACATATTATTTCCAAATGTGTGCGCAACAAAAATCTTATAAACAAAACATCATGCAGGTCAAAGTAGCAGAGTTTGCCTAGAGTTGTCCAGAACACTGCTGAATCGAATCTAGTTAGTAATATGTTTATATTCTAATGCAGGTGCATCCAAAAGTCATTCTCCAACTATTACAATACCTTTAGATAAACATTTCAGCTTATGTCAATAAGCAATTTTCATCCCACTATGAAACAAGCTTTTCTTAAGAAGCCTCCTCGTGCTCATTGGCTCATACAATGCCTTTGAGGTGGATTTATCCTCTATATTATTTTTGGTACATTTTAACTAAATACAGTTATTATTGTCACGTAGCTGAATTTCAGTTTTTCCTTGGGTCTATAGGGCGCATTCTCATGACATGTTGAGGGTTTGGGTGCCACCATCTTGACTCCCCAAATCCCGCACAAGACTATTCTAAGGCGATGATAACACTTGGGCCTTCCACATACACCCTCTCGATTTTATGTCGAAGCAAGGGTGTGTACATCTTGGCCCCCAAAACCCTGCCCGGGGTTGTTGTTGTGTATGAAATAAGCTTTTCATCCAAATGGTCATATTGCAGTAGTCTAGGGCAATACATTATACCCAAAACCAACATTCAATGAAGGAGGAACTAGGGTCGACGTATTATTGGAAGGATACAAAACAAAATGGTCCTTTTGAAAACAAAATTGTGACAGCATTAACAAGGTAGATGCAAGCTCTGGTTGGTCAGTACAATTTGCATGATGAATAGCCAGACCAAAATGTGCCAAATATTATCAAATGTTCAACATTCATAATGATACTTTTATAAGCATTAATTAAACACACAAATCAGGAATAAAATAGAAATGAAGTGGCATTACTGTGTGACATTAGTACTGAAGACCCCAGACTGCCGCAACCTTTCTTCCTCTTGTTGAATATCTTCAACACGATGCCGTCGTTTGTACTGCTGATAAAACTCCCATAGACGTTCAATATCATGGGAACGGTCTATTTGAGCACCACCCTTTTTGGCTAGCTTTTGCTGCAGCAACAGCCATTTAATCATCAGTATCAACTTTGATCAGTCTTATAATAATGCATAAAATAGGTTTGTTTCAAAATCTAACATTTATTTTTTCTGGAAACTCATGCCAGTAAGTTACTGGGAAGTGGTAAGACATATTGCAAAGGAAAAGAGCTTACACCAAAAACTAATATCGAAAACAATATTAACTGCAGGGAAGTTAATCTTAGAGAAAATACCTTAATTACAGACGCAAGACCAGTCTTGAACTGGAGAACACCTCTACCTTCGCTATTGGGATCGAGATTCTGTGCCATTGAATAAGCCTGCTCACACACTAAGACCACACCAAAAAATCATTAGCTCCTTTGTATAACATGTCTTAAATAAAGGTCATTTACATGTTTCATAGTAACAACCAATTGCTCCAGGCAATCCAGCAAGTAGGAAGCAAAAAAAAAAAAAACGTTCGTTCTTGATAATTTATACTCACGATTACTTATCCTCAAATCACAATGCGAAATCAAATTACACCTACATCCAAATAAAAACGAAAGAAAACTCACGAATTCGGGCGACATTAGGATCCTGCTCTTGAATCTCATCGGCAGCCTGCAAAATAGCGTCGATATTCGTCGTCTTCCCAAGTGATGGCGGAACAGCAGCAGCGAGCCCACTCGTCTGCTCATCGGCGCCGGGGCGGCTAGTCGGCGGCCGGCCCTGCTCCCGCTGGACAGCCGCCCTGACAAGACGGTTCCAGTTGTCTCGAACCCTAGCCATGACCTAAAACGGAAACCAAATCCTCAAAATCCCGAACAAAGCCTCGATAGCTTCAGAACATTTCAAAGAAAAGGGGCAGAAATAGCCCTAATTTGGGAATCTGGTGGGAATTCAGTATCTAGCAAACGGGGAGCGGATCTGGAAAGCGAACAACGGAGATTAGAGAAAGGAAAGGAGATGGTGCGTGGACTTGGTGAAATTGTGAGACGAAAAGGAGAGTGTGAAACGCTGGTGCAATGTGCATGTGCTGGGTGGGGAGCGCGTATCATCTACTTGACCGGTATCGTCATCGTAGTGAAATTAGATGGAACCTTGTTCTATAATTGGAAGGAAATCTTGCATACACGGCTGTCCTATGTTTCACATTTGTTTTGTCAAAAATATTACTTAAGATGGAAGAAAAACAAAAAAAAGTGTCACCATTGTCCTACTTTCCCTTTTTTAATCGTGTCTTTGTATTCTGATTATGCTTTCGGCAATATCAGTGTACGAAGCGTTCGAATACTCGGTGATTTCAAAGTCGCTTATATCCGTTTCATCCGAAGCTTCAGTCATCTAATTAGACACACGTACTTTTATAATCGGTAAAAGTTATTTAGCTTCTACGAAATCTAGAATAACGAATGCTTTTATAATTAATATACGTTGGTCAGAACTAAACTGTGAAGATCATGGTAAATATATTAATAAGGGACACAGAGTTTACCTTAGAATATAGTGTTCCTATGCAGTGGTCTTGTTGTGGGGGAAAATACGGGACATATAGTTGTAGTCTTATATATAATGCTTGACGTATAATACGAATAAAACTATATTGTAGGCACTTGTCATTATATCAATAGAATTACCTTATTTAAATGTGTATACGTGTGTCAAACAACAGTACACACATGTATATAGATTTGGACATAATGCATTTGGATGTAGCTAAGTCGACTGATTCCGCAGTCCATATGGGATACATGCACCAGCGTTTATCTGTTAAACTATTTTGTAGTTTATTATAAAAATTGTACATTTGGCTTGCATGCCTAGTTTTATTTTAGTTGTGATTGAGAGTATATATATTTTTTGGTTACACTGAAATGGCACATTTACAACTCACCATATGGAATTTTTTATATGTGGACTAACAGTCCATTAAAGCTTCCGACATTGTCCAATGTGCTATGGGCCTATGGCTCAAATGCATAGAAAAGATAATATTACTGTAGTACAAAAAATAACAGACAGAGAAAAAAGGGACATACATAAAGTATTTAGCTATTAGGCTTTAACTATATATATTTGATTAAACAACATTAATACGAGATCCACAAACACGGTAAATATGAAGATGCAAAATGGGTAAGAAGTTCAATCTCTTAGAAGATTGTTCCACACAGATTACATAGACGAAAACTGAGCATGAAGAGCAATTTTTTTGTGGGGAATTTGCAAGCAAGACGTGAAGTGGGCGGCAAGACTCATTCTGAGCAGTGCTGTAAAACTTCGAGCAATGTCGTATGTGCGCGATCAAGATCAGGCGTCTTTGTTGCAATAAGAGATAAATGATGTATGAAATTTATAGAAGAGCCAGATTTTGGATGAACGGGCATATAGCTTGAAAGCGGATGTAGGATTCAGTGGGCATGTATATGTAATGGGTGGCACTTGTAGGCAACTGGAATCGTATTGCAATCTCAGTGTGTAAAACAAGGGAGTCATTGTGGGGGATGCTACAAGGTTCTGTTATATGCCATCTCTGTGTGATAATTTCATTCGAAAGTTTCATGTGTCTTGTGCTGCATGTAGCAAAAGGGAGAGTAAATGTATACCTTTTGGTCCACGTGTTGTGTTGTGAGTTTAAGATCCAAATTGACGTTTCGAAGTCGGAAATACCGAGCGTGCTTCCCCCGTCCATGACCATGGCCTCATATGTTCTGAATTCAGTTTGAGAGTCGTACACTCCTAGTGGGCATGCAATTGAGGTGAGTGTGTCATCGTGTAAGCTGCAGGAAATTAGATGGACGCAATTATCGGTGTGGTTGTAGAAAACAAACACGAATGCCTCACAAAAAACTTTCCCAGTTGTGTTGCGAAGATGATAAGTAAATGGAAATTCGAATCCTTGGTGGACGTCCGCGTGCCAAGACTTGATTTGTAAGGTATAGAGGGATGTGTAGCGAAGCCGGCTGTTGTAGAACAAGAGCCTCGCTACCCTGTATGACGATGAAATATGCGAATAACCAACGCCTAGATCTACACAGTCAAACTGACTCGGCTGCATTTGAGGAGGTCCATTTGTATTTTGTAGGAAGACTGACTTATTTACTAAGGGGTTCCACAAATAGAGGGGTTTATAATTCACATGATGTGTTTCATGTCTGAGTAAAATTAGGCCTTAAAATGAACTATGGTAGGACCAATTTCCTGGTATGTCTTCTGGACCTAGTTTGGTCAGAGGAGGCGCCATTTGCTGAAGCGTGCTTGAGTTACGGACCACACATTCGCAATCGTTACCCTGTATTACAAATAATAGCCTCTCTTCTTTGTTGGGAGGAGAATTGATAAGGTGCAGTCTAGAAAAGTGTTTGTTGCGGATTATCGAACACCATCTTCTGGCCACGAGCTGGTCCCTAATCAGTTCTCTTGTCGACAGATTCAACAGTATTTGAGCGAGGATATGATCTGATAGGTAGCTCATGTTGGGCGCTTGAGATAGCCTGTGAAGTTGAGCAAACACTGAAGCAATATACAAGCAATGTATCGTACCTTTCGACTCGGAAAATATTAGAAAATGACAAATAATAAATTGTGTTAAGCTAAGATTTAAGGCAGGTTTTAGAACATGCATGTTTGTTTTTGTACAAAATGACTGGGAAGTAAAGTATATGTTACAACACAAAGCAATAAAAGGCGGAGATCCCAATAGAACACAAGTAGTTATGTCAGAGCAAAAATACGCAAAGTACATATGTATAGTCATAGACCAAATCAACATATCTGATAAAAATCGTTCTAAGACCATTGAGAATTGCAGGTTTAGAAGTGAATGTCTGAAATTTATAATATAGCTGCCCAGTATGCAAACATTATTTTTTGGGCTAAAGCATACACAATAGCTATATGCATTCTGTCGAACAGCTTAGGTGCAGCACAAATTATAAACACAACTACAGAATTAGGGGATCTGCAATCAAATTATGCAGATGTCAACTAAAGAAATCCGAAACTAATATTGAATAGAGCGGAATTAAATTTGAAAGACGAAGCAAAAATGTTTTGGTCATAGTGAAATCCAAACATAAACTAATGCACAAAAAAGTTGTTGAACAACGGCAGTTCAATATAGGGGTAAAAGACAGATGAATATAAAATCTAGAGAGCACAACCTAAAGAGGTAGGCAGCACCTAAAGAGCGTCAGATATCGCCATAGGAGCTTTTTTTAGGATACCCGGCTTGCCCTTGGGCTCACCTAGGATGGGCATTTCTTCTTAACCGATTGTGTTTTTACTAAACAGCAGTCTATACTCTGATACAAAATAATTTAATGCGTCATATAGCAAATTGTTCAAGCTAATTAACGAAAGTTCGCGAAGCTGATCTCACTGGTTATAAATAGCAAGAAATTACATGGAGGTGGTGTAATCGATTTGAAATAACTATGGATAGGCAGAGGTGCGAAGATAAGTAAGGGGTTGAAAAAGTGCTAATTAAATTATTAGTGTCAATACAAACAAAGGAAATCGATGCAATAACTGAAACTGAAGAGGTAAAGTAAGAGTTCGGTTGTAGCGACGAGAAATTTACCTATGGTCGGGGATTTATTGCGAGGTGGTGATAGATCGTCGATACTTAATAGACGATTGGATATAGGTCGGAAGAGACGAAATTGATACCTTGGAACAGTATAGGAAGTCCGGATTTTATAAAAGACAGACAGAGAGGCAGATAGAATAGCTTTCCTAATTTTGTAAAGCACATATGGGCCGGCCTATTTATATTTGGGCCTTCAAATTATTTGGTTGGATTGGACCGTAAAAAAAGTTATTTAATTGGAGCTCAAAATTTTTTGCAAAAAAAAAACATTTCACGTGCAAAAGGAGTTGAAAAAAGGTGGTTTAAGTTTACAATGGCTTAATATGTAATTTATATGTCTTTAATATATAATTTATATGTCTTTGTAATTATGTGATTAACATTTATTGCGATTAATTTTTATTATATCGGACTTTTATAGATATACGTAGTAGGAGTGTTTAAATAAATATTATTCAACTAATTCAATATGATGATCCGATCCGAAAAGTTGTGAACCTGTTGGATCTTGGTGCGACTTATTAATATATAACAAGATAAGTGTTGAATACGTTTATAGATTAAGTGTAAGATGAAAATGACTGTACTTAGCTTAGATGTTTTGTTTGAAACGAAAATGGCAAAGTAGTAGAAGTTGAAATCACACACATATGATGTGGCAACATATAATTGTAACATATGGATTAAACATGTATATATGGCGACAAGTGTATAGCATGATATATGGGTCGGCCTGTTTGTATTTGGGCCTTGAAATTACACGGTTAGATTGGACCATAAAAAAAAGGATCTTTAATTTGAGCCCGAAATGTTTTGCAAAATAAGATTTGACGTGCATAAGGAGCTGAAAGAAAGTAGTTTAAGTTTAGAGTGGGTTAATATGTAATTTATATATTTATGTTATTATACGATCAACGTTTAATGTTATTAATATTTATTGGCTTATGCTTTGATAGATATATGTAATAATAATGTTTAAATAAATATGATTCAATTAAGCCAATTTGATGATCCGACCCGGAAAGATGCGAATCCGTTTGATTATGATGCGAATCTAACTAAAAACAATAAAAGTAAACGATAGATATGTATACTGACCTATTAACATATAACAAGATAAGTATTGAATACCTTTGTAGATTATTTATATAAAATGAAAACGGCTGTACGTAGCTTAGATGTTTTGTTTGAAACGAAAATGGCAAAATAGTAGGAGTTGAAATCACATGCATACGTTGTGGCAACATATAATTGTAACATATGGATTAAACGTGTATATATGGCGACAAGTGTATAGCATGATATATGGGCCGACCTGTTTGTATTTGGGCCTTGAAATTACACAGTTAGATTGGACCGTAAAAAAAAAGGATCTTTAATTTGCCCGAAATGTTTTGCAAAATAAGATTTGACGTGCATAAGGAGCTGAAAGAAAGTAGTTTAAGTTTAGAGTGGGTTAATATGTAATTTATATATTTATGTTATTATACGATCAACGTTTAATGCTATTAATATTTATTGGCTTATGCTTTGATAGATATACGTAATAAGAATGTTTAAATAAATATGATTTAATTAATCCAATTTGATGATCCGACCCAGAAAGATGCGAATCCGTTTGATTATGATGCGAATCTAACTAAAAACAATAAAAGTAAACGATGGATATGTATACCGACCTATTAACATATAACAAGATAAGTATTGAATACCTTTGTAGATTATTTATATAAAATGAAAACGGCGGTACGTAGCTTAGATGTTTTGTTTGAAACGAAAATGGCAAAATAGTAGGAGTTGAAATCACATGCATACGTTGTGGCAGCATATAATTGTAACATATGGATTAAACGTACCTATATGGTGACAAGTGTATAGCATGATATATGGGCCGACCTGTTTGTATTTGGGCCTTGAAATTACACAGTTAGATTGGACCGTAAAAAAAAGGATCTTTAATTTGAGCCCGAAATGTTTTGCAAAATAAGATTTGACGTGCATAAGGAGCTGAAAGAAAGTAGTTTAAGTTTAGAGTGGGTTAATATGTAATTTATATATTTATGTTATTATACGATCAACGTTTAATGTTATTAATATTTATTGGCTTATGCTTTGATAGATATACGTAATAAGAATGTTTAAATAAATATGATTTAATTAATCCAATTTGATGATCCGACCCGGAAAGATGCGAATCTGTTTGATTATGGTGCGAATCTAACTAAAAACAATAAAAGTAAACGATGGATATGTATACCGACCTATTAACATATAACAAGATAAGTATTGAATACCTTTGTAGATTATTTATATAAAATGAAAACGGCGGTACGTAGCTTAGATGTTTTGTTTGAAACGAAAATGACAAAATAGTAGGAGTTGATATCACATGCATACGTTGTGGCAGCATATAATTGTAACATATGGATTAAACGTACCTATATGGTGACAAGTGTATAGCATGAAATTAAAAAAATAAAAAAAATTGAAAAGGAAGTATGACAAATTCGAAAGCGTATAAGTAGAGAAACATAGATAGAATAGGAAAGTGCGAAATAAGTAACTGTGTATAGGTATGTGAAGGGAATTGAGAAATGGTGCAATTTTGCTTAAGAAGAGGCGACACTTTTAGAGATGATATGTCAACATACGTGGGAGGCAGTAAAATAGATGGTCGTTTACAAGATTGCGAGTTTACTATAGATATGATTTGCAAATTATCTAGAGATACAAAGTGTTATATATATTATATCGGACCGTGTCCTTGTATCCCACAACAATTTATGAAATTATGTAATGATGATGATTTAGCTATGCTGAAACAAATGAGCACATATAAAAAAATAGATGTGTATGTATATGCAGAACCTCTACGTGGTTTTTATATACAGTCTTGGAGTTCAATGCGAAGCTTACAAGCAGGTGACGAAGATGAGGATTGCAGCGAAAATATTCCAAATGATGTCGAAGAAAATGTAGGTTCATATTATTAATGAGTTTGTGTACACTAAGAGGAATTATGTGGTTATTATGTTTATTTTTTTTGGTGTCTTTCATGTGTAATACGTATAATAAATACAATTTGTATTTTATTTCAGGTATGTAAAGAATAAACGTTGAATCGTTGCAGTGTTGTTAACAAAATAGGAGAAGTGTTGTGATTCACATCTAAGTTTTGTATGATATATATTAACTGATTATATAAAATGAAAGCATAATTATCAAACAATTGCAAAACATAACTATAATTGTAAAAAAAGTTACATTATTAGAGAGAATGAGGAGTCTAAAAAAGAGGCTACGCAATGAACATAAGCATAAGCCACTATTTGAATTGCAGTGGATGTTAAGGTGAAGCGGAGATAGCGATAGGATTATGATAAAAGTTGTAAGTTAAAATATGCATATGAACAACGCGCAATGAGCCTTTGAAATCTAATGATGGTGATTCTAATAATTGAGAATAAAAGTGTCAACATGTTTAAGATTTAATTTGTTTTTATTTAATATAAGCACGGAATATGAATATATAGTTAGATTGTATTTTAATAAAGTAATTGTGTGTACAGTTATGGGACTATATTGTAAAGTAAATACTTTGGAATAAATTTTCGGTGTGTAAATGAAAAGATGATGTTAGTTCAAAAAGAAGGCAAAGTAGCTTATAAGATACTGGCATAGATTAAAAAGGGATCGGGAACGAACAGATGTATTGTACACTTTAAAGGGTTATAACAATCTAGCGTTATACTCCCTCCGTTCTATTCTACTTGTCACTTTAGTCTTGATTTTGTGTTCAATAAAACATGTCATTTTGAATATTTTATTCATAATTTTTCAAATATACCCCTTCATTTATTACCTAAATCTCTCTCCCAACTTAATTATATTTCAATTTTCTATGAACAATGATTATGTGGATCAATTTTATTGGTTAAAAAAAGAAAATGAATAATAATTTATAATGTATTTAATAGGGACATTTTAGTAAGATATTATAATTTCTTAATATGCGTGAATTTAGTTAAAATGTCAAGTAGAATAGAACGGAGGGAGTATAATACATGTACTCATCTTAACGAACAAAAGAGCGCAACTAGATATAAACGTAAAATGCTTTTTGTTTTGTTTATAAGAGAGACAGTGGTGTAGATGATTATTGTGAAGTGATAGTTGTGGCTTCTGTAAAAGCGAGTTGTATTTCGTGTGGATATGCAGCATGATAAGTGGGGACCGATACGACTATAGATTTATGTACTTCATATACTTGCTTCTCCTTCATAATGGCATAGAAGCACGCCTTATATAACATCGAGGCGTTCCGAATAACGTTGCACGAAATCCTGCTTCCCTGTAAATGAATAGAGTAATAAACATAGTTAATATGAGAGGATCAATCTCGAAAAGCAAAAAGGTGTTGTTTATGTGGTTATATAACCTGTTCATCCATGAATGTATAAGCATTAAACGCAGAATCATGAAGGAGTTCTTTATTATCGGGCTTGAATAACAGCTTGAGTAGAAGTATGTATGGCATGGGTTCAGAGGTCACCAAGAGAGTGGAGATATATACTTTGTTCTCCGACCTACTATTTCATATAGGAAATAAGTATGATAGTGTAAACATCAATAGTTTGGCGTCGTATAGCAAAGAGGATGTATAACTTGGTGTGTAACGAATTGTAAAATTATGTATATATGTAATATTCAAATAATGTATGTACCTGAGTGCATGGGTAGTTCTTGGAACAGAGCTGTGTATAAATCTATCGTGTGGAGGAGTAGTAGCAGTGTGATCAATGTTTATGAGGTTAAAACGCTGTGTAATATTGTCGATATGCATAGATGATGCCTTCATAATCAGAATTAGCAAATATAATGAAATATAATAATAAAAAATAGGGTATGTTCATGTAGTACAGGCGATACGAATATTAAATAAGTTGGTTAAGTGACCTTCAGTAAATCGAAAACAGTATCCACAGTATCATCACTCGTCTCTGCATGAAATTCAGCGACTGCATTTATTTTTTTCGATGTAAAAAGCATCTTGTCTATGTGGTAAAGGATCTCATGAGGAATGTTATATCAAAAGCGCAAAAAATATCTAAAACGTAACTAATATGCAAAAAAATAAACTTAGATGATAATACATATATAAAAGTTAATTACCGATAAAATCGTTAGGTATATCTTTTGCATAAGTATTTAATGGTACAAAATGTGCCGGTCACATCAACCGCGTTAGGATTTTCGAATTATGTCCAGAGTACACCGGTTGTTGGATTCCCATCTCATGCTTCATTGCCGTCGGGGCAATTTTTTCATACATCGGACTACATGCAGTCTACACCGGCCATGTTCGGATTCACGGGGTTTATACCAGTACAGCCGTGGCAAGTACAGTCTACACCGGCCATGTTTGGTTTTCCACCTCATGCAGCAGCGCCGACTGAGCACGTACAGTCTACACCGGCCATGTTCGGTTTTCTACTTAGTTTGAAGTTTGAAGTTTCTATAGCTCCAACAACTCAACAAATACAATCTGAATATACAATATTAGTTTGAAGTTTCTACTTAGTTTGAATCCATATCCGAGCATTATCATAATCCAACATAATATAAATCCATATGCGAGCATAATCATAATCCTACATAGGCATCATCTGACTAGAAATGAAAACATAAATAATCCGAACTACATAATCAAAACATAAATAATCCGAACTACATAATCAAAATATAAAGCCCTAGGCATCATTCGACTGGTCATCACCATCACCATATCCAGGGACTGCTCCTCCCATAATCTCAATAGATCTCCTGATAGCGTCATGTACCCCAGGTGGGTGCACCCCTGGATATGTCGCCCATGGTGCAAGATAACCCAACGCTTCCTGCATGCGCTGCATATATAACAAAATAATTATTAGCTAAAAACATCAATTATGTAACAAAGGCAAACAATCCCAACGTTATACCTACCCAACAGTCGTGGGGGCCCGACTAACACATGCGTGTGTACGAGGTAGGAACCAAGCCAAGTAGTCCTCAGCATGTTGGTGATTTGTGTCAAGTCATCAAATCCCTATTAGAGCATGTTGAGGTTAATTAGAGCATGTTGAGGTTATTAAGTCATATTGGTAATGTCGATTGGAGTATTGACATATATGACTTTCCATGATGGTTTAATATTTGTCATAAGATCCAAAGGTTAGTCGCACACCACCACCGAGACGAAGGAACCTCGTGTGCACCGTTGCATGGCAAAGGCGCGCCTTGTCGTAGGCGTCGCTCGGTGCAACGACGCGGTGCAAGTGCGGGGCTCGGTTAGGACCTCGGTTTTGAGGTTCAAGGCTCGGCATTAGGTGTGGCGCACCTAGGAGCGAACTTGAGGTTCAACTCAAGGCTGCAAGGGCGCGCCTAGGATGGTGCGATGACGCGGTGAGGCTTGAGACGCACCTACGAGGCTGCGGTGGAGCAACGAGGCGCGCCTAGGGCATTGACTATGGCATCGAGCATGAATTGTGTGGCTAAGGTATGGTTTTGAGCTTTGTAATTGAGTCTTGTAACTTTGTGAATATTCTAATATGAATCAGGAAGCTTCTCTAAGCTTGGTAGATGCTCTAAGCAAGAACCAAAGCTAGAGTTTAGCTTGGCACATAGTTAAATATGCTAGAGAGAAGTTTACAAGCTTCATACTAGCATAGAGTGAACTCTAGGAGCTTGAACAAGCTCAAGACTCATTGTACATGCTTTATAAGAAGCTCATGTAGCTAAGAACTAGCTCATGGAAGCTCAATGTAGCTCACACTAGCTCAAGTTAGCTCAACTAACTAGAAATTCAGCTCAACCTAGCTCACACTAGCTCAAGCCAGCTCAACTCACTATAAGCTAGCTCATGGAGCTAAGGGGTAGTGACACTCCTTAGTGACCTAGCTAGGTACCTAGCTATGCTAGCTAGGTGGTGGGGCTGGTGGGCCGGCCCAAGGGGCGCGCCACATGGGCTGTTGGGCCGCATATGCACGCGCATGACATGGGTTGGTTGCCTTGCCATTTGGGCCGTGTACATGGGCTTTTGGATTGGATTTTTGGGCTTCCTTCTTGGGCCATTATAGGCTGGAATTAATAGCCAAATGGAGTCCATGGGGGGATGAACTTGGACGCCCAAAATGATGACAAGGAGAGAGAGAAGGGTAGTTACAACAAACTCCCTAAAATCACTCTCATCCACTCTTTCTTGTAACCACCATTGAGGGCAGTTATTGTAACACCCCGACTTCCGTCGAGGCGCTACTGGGAAATAGACCTTACAAGGTACTATTATTTAGGTTGACAACTACACTGTAGGACCTTACAACTCGGGCACGACGAGAAAACATAATAAAACATCCAACCTTTATTTAAGTAAAACTTAGAAAACGTGTCATGCATGAATCCCCGAAAATTATAAATAATCAAATACGTAACAACGCCTACTGAACTAAACTATCTGAACCAGAAATAATAATAATAAACGAAACACAATACCAACTCTGTCTAACAAATATTAAAGTCAACATCCTAACTACTATAAATAACTAGTAAAAGCCAACCCCACTATGACACGCGCTCTTTACCGCTCCGGCCCGCCATCTTGCCTCGGTTCCTGCACGGCTCCCTGATTCATACCTGGAACTGAAAAATGTTCCCCGAAGGGTCAGCGTCTATTCTACCAAGCTATAAAGAATATGGAACTGTAGAACGTTTTGAAATCAGTTATCTAAAGTCAGCATACAAATCCACAATCGCAATCATAACTCTAGAGGCCAATACCTAAATTAATTATGTCAGTCACAACAGTCACATACGCATTTGCAATCACAGTCACACAACAATGCAATCCTTCCTTTGTCCACAATCCGTCTTCCAAGGCGCTCATCACCGCGCCGAGTGCAGAGGCAGGCCCTCCCACTCCACTTCCCAATCTCCCTTCTAACTCCGGGCTAAGCCTCCACTGGAGCGCTTGCCAAAAACACACAGATAATAATTTTCGTTTGAAGGGGTACGATTTTTCCCAGTCACACGGGTCAAAGTAGCCAACTCTTCCTCAACACCAGCTACAATGGGCCGTGTCGGAAACGGTACCAACACAGAAAAAACGTTCCAAAATAATTTCCGATAAAACGCATTTAAAATCATTAACGCACACAACACACAAGGAGTTCAAAATAGTTTAAAAGGTATTCGGGACTAGTTCCCAAAACCCGCCCTACAGTATCGATACGCAATCTAACAAGGGAGAAAAGAACCGAGCAAGTCGAAAAACGACTTACCTCAACGAAAGGTCCTTTGAAGAAGACGAAATTAAGAGCGTGAAAGAAAGTGATTCCCTACTAGAAATATTAACACGTGAGATTAAATTAGATACGTACCGAACCATACTAAACATCGCTTAAAAACTACACCCTAGACAAAAAGCTATTAAACCTAACTAATAATTATTTGATAAATAAAACCCGGTATCCACGACTATCATCCCAGCAACACTACGTTAACTATCTCCCTTAACCCAACCATACTTAGCAGATTAAGATTTTATGAGTAAATTTCTTTCTCTTAAAACAAAAGAATACTAATCTATTAATCTAATCTATACTAATAATTATAGTTAACCACTTTTCCATTCATATGGCAGAACAAAAGAATACTAAAAGAATACTAAACAAAAGAATACTAATCCACCAGAACCCACCTACTTGTTCACACACCCACATATGGTAGAACAAACACTCACACCCGCTAGTTCGTCGGTCACCGCCAACAACCTCGCCCACGGCTCCTACCGCTCAAACGATCCTTCTCCGTGTTTGAGAGCCTCCGTCCAACTACCTGCGAAAAACGACTCCACCGGACCAACACACTGGGAATCCCAGATTCCCGCCCGCTCCCTTGACCCTCTCCGATTCACGCCCAAAAATCTGGACACCCCATTCAAAAACGAAGAAAGAAGGCGAGGATTCGAAGCTTACCGCGTCTAGCTGTGAAGACCGGCGATCCGCTAGCCTCCCCTGGTCGGCCGGCTTCCGCGTCGGGAAATGGCGTCACAAGCGGCCGACGACGGTTACGGGAATGATTCGGCAGCCTCAACTTCGATCGGAAGAAATGAAGGGAAGAGCCTCTCTCGAGAGCGATAGAAGAACGAAGCAGAGGAAAAGTTTCTTTGGAGGCGATCGGGGATTTAGGCTAGATCCCGAAGGTGGTATTTTAATAGGGTTAACTAGGATTTAATATATAATTTACAAAAATTTGTTTAGATAAGTTAGGAAGAATTAGATTGGATTTTACGTAGTTAATTAATTACAAGATAGAGTATATTTAAAGAAAAAGGAAAAAGTATTAAGGATGTTCCAAACATACTCATAATTATACGTTTTATACCTATATACAAGGTTGCTTGCGGGTCAAGCATTTCGATTTCTTGTGAAGCAAGAAAGTCATTTTCAAACGAGAAGTTCGATTTTCCCGACTCAAAAAAAAAAATAGAAAAAGAGCCCGACTATTACAGTTATTGGACATATTTGAGATACCTATATAAGGGGGAAATGTTGTCCATTTGAGGGTATGAAACACATGAGAAAATCAGTCTCTTAGTCCACAAGAATTCGGCAAGAAAAGAGAGTGAAAACACAACTCTTGTAGTCGGTTTTGACTAGGGTTGTTTGTGTGAGTTTTCTCAATTAAATCAAACACAAGAGTGATATCATGGAGCGTTCTTCCAAAGTGAAGCCGGAGAAGGAACCTCAAGTTGAAGTGCATGGAGCGTTCATCCAAGTGAAGGAAGAACAACGCACATCATGGGAAGAAGAATCAATAGACTCAAATAAGGTACGCTTGTTCTCAATGGTTGTGTCTTGCCAACACTTCCATTGGTTCGTTTGGTTACGTTTTATCCCACAACGGTATTGCATAGCCCTTGGCATGGAATAGGGGCAATATACATTGAAGGAAAGATCGATCTAATCGTTCGACTCGTAGCTTTATCCAAGTCGACTAACAAATGATATAAAAGGGGTCGATAGTGATTGCCTTCACGGCCTACACCCACGAGACTACCCTTCAATGGGTCTACTCGTATTGCCTTGATTATCTCATGGATCTACAAGGATCGACTTCCCTTCAACAAAGACAAAGCAAACATACTTAAATGATTGCATGCAAACCCTAAGTTAAAACCAACACAACACACTCGGACGGATCATCAGTCACAGGAGATCCCATCATGCCTAAGCGGATACGGTGCAAGTCCCTAGATCTCCAAACCCAAGTTGCTGTGTCAAACTCTACCTTGTATCTCCTACTCGAACGGCAGTCTTCGGCATAATAACATCTTCAGGTATCCTCTCTACACACCCAAACTGCCTAGCGCATCGATCTGACATGTATGGCTCTGATATAGCCAGAAATGATAGCAGCCCATGAAAACAAGACGAAGCATATGTATCGGTAAAATCTAAATCCCCATAGGGCATCCAAGCCACTTGATTCAATTTCGCATGATAAATGAAGTCCTTTTGGAAAAAAATAACCTTAAATACAACTTGTAAAGAGTATACTCACATCTGCCGCCGTCATAGCATCAAGCTTTGCTCTGTAGTTGCGCCCAACCTGCACTGTACCACCATCTCCCCAGATCTAAGACCATGCTCCTCGAAGCCCAACAGTAACTCCGGGATCTCCGGGCCTCCTGGTGTAGAATGGGTGAGCAACGACTCGATCCGACGTCACTGACCGGGTCAGGTCTGTCTCCTCTATCTAGACCCTCCCGTCGGAGCTGGCACAGGGTTTGCGCCTCGCCTGCCAGCCCCTCGCCCCCCTCATCCATGCCGAGAATGTGGTGTCGGTGCAGTAGGAGCATGGATGGTTGTTTGATCCTCAACAGAATGTGAGCTACTCCTCGTCTCGCGCTGTGAGGAATCGAACAAGGTCCGGCGCTGCCCTCGTGTGAAGTGGTAGGGTGATACGCTGGTTTTAGTACAGCGTAATTCTGTATTTTTATTAGGATTTTCTGAGTGTTTTAGGCTAGATTAGGTGATTATCTGTAATATCAGCAGAAGCCTACAATTGAAGATTTGGAAGACAGAAATCCTAAATTCGAAGTTGAAGTGCTCAAGGAGTCAAGATCCGCGCCCTCGGATCAGATCCGAGCCCGCGGTGCCGAGGTAGAAGCAAACCATCCAAGGGCGAGGAAGGCTGGATCCGCGCTCGCGGATTATTTCCGCGCTCGCGGATCGTTGGGGTTCCGCGTCCGAGGCGAGAGAGTAGATCCGCGCCCGCGGATTGAATCCGCGCTCGCGGATCGAAGGTTTCAGCGCCGCCTTCGTTTCGTCTTTATTTTATCTTTTGTATTTTTATATTTTTATATTTTTGGACTTATTTTTACTATTTAAGTTAGTTTCGAGTTTCACTTTAGGGTTACACAATTTAGAGACAATTTCTAGCATATTTTCAGTATTATGGAGAACTAATTTTCCTTTGGAGTTTGTTTAATCAAGGAAGCCTTTTTATGTATTTCGTGAGATTCTGGTAACTTTTCTATCCCTTGGTTAATATCAAAACTCTTGGTTTTATTTATATGATCTTTGTTTGATTTGATAAGCCTGATCAACTTGTTTGATTGACTTAGATCTACTGTTTGGATTAGGTTTGATTGTTGTCTGTGCAATCTTATTTATCCTTGAAACAACTCTTTTCTAGGACCGTGGACTAGAATTGAGAAAGAGTATTTGATTGTTATTTTATGCATGAGACTCGTAGCTTGATTGCATGAATTAATATCCTTCTATCCTTAATATTTTGCATGATTTGAATTAAGCGTTCTTGTTCATATCATAATTCTGTTTGGACCGTGGACAAGCGGAAATCTTTTATAAGGATTGGAATTAACTAGGGAATTAATAGAAAAGTGGATGAATCAATGATCGGATGAGTAAAAAGGTGGAATTGATTGAATGAACTCTGCTTTCTTCCAATTGATTTAAATCCCCAATAATATTTGCTTGCTTGTTTATTTGCCTGAATTTCCAAAAAACCCTGTCTTTGCTTTTGCTGATTAATCAGAATCCCGATTCTCTTGGGTTTGACCCCTTGCTTACTTGCTATACTAAGGGTTATTTATCTTTGATCTTGGCAACAACGATTTTAGCCGAGTCATAGGGTAACACCGGAAAGGGCTGAACCTCGGGGGCCACAGGGACCTCCGGAACCTCCGAGCTCCGGGGCCACGGGGTTTGGGCCACTGGATTCGGTGCCATCTGCTCGATATGCGCCCCACGACGTCAATAACGAGCAGACCGAGTCACTAAACCCGTCTCTAAGCACCTCGATGTCTGACATACGAAACAAAATATGATTGAAATTATTCAGGTAGAATTTACAACCAGACGAATTTACAGCCTTGGCGTCTGGCAGAACAGCCAGACGAATGGCCGTCACAGCCTTGCGCAGGATGGCCGTGACGGCCATACGAGGGATGGCCATGAAGGCCAAGCGTGGGAAGGCCGTAACGGCTAAAGACTTCGTCTTCAACCTCGAGCAGTCGTGAATCAAAAACTCGATCGGACCGTTTTTACCTCATTTTCTACCTCCGATTATCAAATCTATGCCTAAATCGGTTTTAATCCATCAAAATAGATTCAAATCTTTAGTATTTAACTTCGTTAGAACAATTTTAAAGTTAAACCTAAATTTCTATAAAAACCTAGATCTAGAACTTAAATTGAATTGAAATGGGTAAATTTGTAGAGAAAACTTACCGTAATTGCTTGTAGAAGTGGATTTAATGGATATTATGCACCAAGAACTTCAATTTGAGCAAGAACTTGATTGAATCTTGTATGCTCTTGTTGTGTGTAGAGAGATGTGGAGAAGATGAGGGCCTTTTTTAATGTTTAAAGAACCAGGAAAAATTAATTGGCCCAAATGCCCAGCTCAGCCAGAGCACTATATAAAGTTAATGATTTGTGTTGTAATTGTATCATCGTGTTGTAATTACATTGCTGATCATTTTTAATGTTTAAAGAGTCAGCATAAAATTAATTGCAAACATTGTGAAAATATTATAATGCATTGTCTATTTTGATGACAAAAAAAATACATTTTGTCTTTAGATTTGTGGACTTATTCAGTATTTATCTTATATTCATTTTTTTGGTAATTAATTATCTTATATTCATTATGTATTTTTAAAATTAGCTTTGTATGTAAAGCATTATATGTTATGTGTAACAACAAAAGTTTTGGGTATGGGAAAGCTAGCAGTTTTCTTTATGCCGACCAAGCTGATTAGCCTGGTACTATCTTTGGACTTTTATGGCCCAAGATCTGCTTAATTGGCCCAAATGCCCAGCTCAGTCCTTTTGATTTTTTCAGTGGCATAAGTCCCAAGATCTACAAACTAAGAATTTTACGATATTTCTTCGGTTTGCTTTATTCTATCTTAGAGTTGAAAGTATATTTTGGGGTAAAATTACTATAAAGTACGGTAACTATTTTTCGAATTTTTTAATCTAATATCTATCTATCTATCTATCTATTACTAATAACTAAAGCTGGAGCAATTTCTACCACCACATTGCGCCACATCATCCTTTTATTAAAATGATAATTCTAAATAGTTATTTATGCAAAAAATGTTATCTCCAAGTAAACATAAAGATAATATAATATTTGTAAAAATCTATCTCCAAATAAACATAAAAATAAGATAATATTAGTATATTTGACCAAAATAGATAAAAAAAATGACATTATATTTATTATTTATAAAAGATAAACTGAAATAAAGATAAGAAAAAATATATACACGTGATCACATATATATCTTAGAATTAAAAATAGTCATATCTATCTATAACTATATATGAAAGTTGTAACTTTTTTAGCCACCACATTAATTTTGGCCCCACCTTATATAAAAAAATATGTATATTATTTTTTTCAATTAAACTCCTTTATATTTATTTATGTGGAAAAAATTGATTCGAATTTTAATTAAAAATTGAGAAAATGATTTTATCTTTATCTTTTTTATCAATTTATACAATAAATATTTATCTTAAATCAAATTTTGATTAAAAAAATAATAATTTTTTAAATATCTGTATAATTACTTGCCTAAATTAAATTTTTATAAAAAATTATATTTTATTTTCCTTAATTTCCTTTTTGGATTGTTAATGTAAATATAGAAGATTTTTATCTTTAAAAAAATTCTATATGTTTTTTTATCATTCTTATTAATTATCTTTTTAACTTTTTATTGAAAAGATTTTTACAGAATTGAATTTGATTATTTTTTTAAGAATTTACATTATTTTACATTTTTATATGTTTTTGTATATTTACTTTATTAATATCATATTTATAATATATCTAAAAATTGTTGAGTCATAGTCGTGCATGGCACGACGGGTACAACTAGTATATATAAAAGCAATAAGGTTTGGAGCCTCCACGTTGCGCCACCTCAGCTTTTGTCACATGTCGTTCTAATATTGTGCCATTTCAGCTTTTGTCACATGTCATTACCTTATTAATCTACATAATTTTACTTTTTTCTAAAACTACCATATAAACTTACACTATTAATAAATTTTCCACGTCATGTACACATCATAATTTTTTTTCATACTATTACAAAAAATTTGCTATATTGAAGATTTGTTTCAACAAAAAAAAACTATATTGAAGATTTGTCATGTTAAACTACCTTATTTACAAATTCTCATATCTTTCCTAATTTTTTTCCTTTTCAAAAAATTACGTATAATTTTATTAATTGTTTTCTACATGCATTTTTGAAAAATCATGAAATAACTCACTTTGGATCTACTAATAGCTTTTATTTTTTCAAAATAACAATATATCATACCGATCTTCATTATGTTATAAATCACTTTCTTTTGCTTAAATTATTATGGATTTTTCTATATATAAATCGAAATTTGAAAAGATTTTGTAAATCTTTTATTTAAGATATATATTAAAAAAATCCCAAGATTTGTAGTTCTATTTTAGAATTTTGGGTCTTTTATTGAACTATATGTATGGATATTTAACAAATTATTATAATTCCACAAAACAACTAGGTTGAGATAAAAAAAATATTAAGATTATATTATGTAAGTAGATTTTTTTCCCAAATCTAAAAAAATAAAATATTAGTCTTTAGAAAATATAAGAATTTCTGAAATACAATGAAAAGGGATAAAATATAGGGCTAATTTAAATTTCATGCAATTAAAAGCAATGAAATAAAAATTTCCAAAAAGTGAATGAAAGTTAATAATTACGAATTTAAAAAAAATTGGTGATAATTTTGTCACATAAAAATTAATGAAAAGATATACACACAATATAAGTTCGATTTTATAAGTCAACCAAAATCGATATTAGTTAGGTAAGAAATCTTAGCCACGTTTATAATTGTCTTAATTACCTCTTATTACACCAAAAAATTAAAAAATGATCATTATGTATAAAATTTTACAAAATTTCCATGCAACATATCACGGGTAAAAAAATAAGTCCATTACATTAATACACCTCGATTTTATACCAAGGGTTTGTTTGGCGGTGTTTACTTTGGGCTTATCCATCCTTAAGTTAAAAATATAATATCGGTCCCGTTTTTTAGGTGCAAAGATTTAATAAAGCTACTCAAGCTTACGGGACTTAATCTGAGGCAAATTTCACTTAAAATTTGAGCTACCCCTTCCAACTTTATCCGAGCTTAAGGATGTTATTCTATTTTTTCCGTTGATTGCCCTAGAAATTCATTTTGGAAAATTTTTAATTTATTAATATATCTTTTTGGTAATTTTGCATAAGCTCTTTTATACAATAAATCTCAGTAAACTTTGTTTATTGAACACCTACATGTTTTTTCACAAAAATAAATTAATAATTTCAACACTTGAAATGTTCTACTAAAATCAGCGTCAACTGCTCTATTAGTATCAACTTCAAGTCATATCAGATTTGAAGCACCGAAAAGAGCCAAAAATATTAGTTAGTATCGTAAAAATGATCAAATACAAGATTAGAAAAACGATTTCTGATATTTCTCACATGTCACGAGAAAGAAATAAGGTCATCACATTAAGTTACATATTTTCGTCCCATGTCGTTCTCATATTAATCCACCTCAAATATTTTTTTGCCATATGCAACTAATAAGAAATAAGATGTCGTCACATTAAGACACAACATCTTTGCCACATGTCACTCCACCTTAAGCCCCTCATTTAAAATTTTGGATCTATAAAATAGATGAAAAATAATTATTTTAATTAAATAAAGTTTATTTTCAAATATTTCACCCGAATTTCTTAAAAGTTAGTTTGTCATTGTTTAATTTGTAGGTCATACTTGAGTCATTTTTGTGTTCAAAATTAATACAATATATATAGGTCAATTTAGTTCGTATATTCAATTTATGACATAAACATGCGTTAAAATCTGTATACAAATATAAATTCAAATAAAACTTTAACAAAATCCCATGGCGCGGGAATTACACTAGGGTTGTTGGTTGAAGAAGAATATATGAGCTCAAGAAAGGAGAAAGGGTTTTTGTTTTGTACGGAGAGTAGACCTGTCAATCTGGTCGGGTTGGGCGGGTTCGGTCATTTCGGGTTCGGGTTAAATCGGGTTCCGGGTCGTTATGGGTCACGGGTCAATCGGGTCGGGTTACAGCGGGTTTTCGGTCGGGTCGGGTTGACCAGCGGGTCTAAAATATCCTTTTTTCTTATGATTATTAAAATTAATTTTTAATTAAATAATAATATTTAATTATAATATATTATTTTCATTTATTTTAATAATAAAATATATTATAAGTTTCAAAATAAATTTAAAAAATTCTATAAATAAGCTAAATCGGTCAACCCAACGGGTTCAGGTTGTAGCGGGTTCGGTTTATTTCGGGTTTCGGGTTCAAATTTTTGGATCTTAACCCTAAAATTATCGGGCGGTTCGGGTCGGGTTAGCGGGTTAGGTCAGTTTTTGACAGGTCTAACGGAGAGCATTTTCTCAAGGGTTGATTTTAACTATATACCATTTTCCCGTTGTTGATTATAATGTTTCATATTCATTTTTCAGCCTCTCATTTTTCACTCATTATTTAATTTATTTTATGAGTAAAATACATATACATTTTTTTATTTCCACTTTACCAGTTTGTTTTATTTTTATTCTTACAATTATATATACCCCATTAGGCCATTATCAATAAAACTAAAAAATTTAATTAAAAATAAAAAAATAGCGATAAGCTTATAGTTTAACATGTTTCCTAATTATAAACGGGTCGACCCGCGACCCGACCCACGGGTTGCGGGTCTAACGGGACGCGTCACGGGTCGACCCGTTTGACTAAGTCAATCGAGTCAAAATGATTTTTTTACTTAAAAAATTATTTTTTTAACCTAAAAACATGTATTTAAAAAAAAGTTGAGTTTGAGGGTCGACCCGTAAATCCACGACTTTTTTATAAAAAAATAGTTTATACATTAATAAAATTATAAAAATATTTATTTCTAAAAAATTATTGCGGGTCGCGGGTCGCGGTTTGACTCGACGTCCCGACCCGACATGCAAAATAAAAAAAATCGACCTGCGTGCGACCCGTACGAGTCACGGGTCGACCCACAACCCACAATTTGCGGGTCGGGCCAGTGCGGATCACGAGCTATCTGACCCGTTGAACACCCCTAGCGCAGATAGAGTGTTGCCGAAGAGAGAGTAAAGAGGGTTGGTTGCGGTAGGATGAAATTGTCAATTTAAAGAATTCGTGTGGGGTGGTGGAACAAAAAATAATTAGTATGGGTTATCGTGAAACTTGATAATTAACTGGGATAATTGTCTTTGATTGAATATGTGATGATTAGCCATCGTCATTTTTTTTTGTCTTGGGTCAAAACAGGAATTTTATGGTATTATCATAAAAACTTAACGGTTTGATTAAATGCCCGAACACAGCAATCGTCATTTATAAACCCCTTTTTAAGTATGGTTTAATTTGTTTTTTTTTGGTGATGATTCCATTTGGTTTGTTGGTTAGATGTAGATGAAATCCATGCATTTTCTTCCTTTGTTGTTAAATCTCTTATGCTTGATTATTGCGGGATAATATTTTCATCTCTCACTTAATAAACAAGGATTGTTAAAAAAAATCAAGATAAGAGCATATTTTATAGTTAAATCATTTGGATTCAAACACGTTTGATTCCACTTATTTTTTTTTATTTTTTTTTTCGCTTGAAGATAAATTTTTATCCGACAAAAAAGAACAAATTTGAGCGAAAACGAACTCATGGTAAAAAGATGAAAATAAATAACTTGATGAAGTACAAAAATTATTCGAGAACTAAAACGAAGCATGTGGCCGAAAAAAACTATACATGCCATTAGTTCATTTAGAAGAAGAAGAAGAAGCGAGAGGAGGAGAAGAAGAAAGACAAAGAGCTCACGTTGGAAATGTAAAAGAGCGGATCAGTTATTTGAAAGATTTATTTTGAATCGATTACTTTATTGTTTCACTCTGCATCAACTCCTAATCATTTTCTTAAAGTTCTTATTCTTCATCTTAGGATCTGTTTGGATGTCTGTGTTTATAAACTGTTTTTGCATTAAGTTTATTTTGTTTTAGGGTGTGTTTGGTTGGATTTAAATTTATTTATTTCTCATTTGAATATTTGATGTGACTAGTGAAGGTCCGCGTGCTCCGCACGCGGGTTCTGATATGTGTTGTTTTGGATAAAGTTAATAAATTAAGCAGATGTGTATTCATGTTTTCTTATAGGATGTAATGAATGAGAAAAGAACAAGGTAATATGCGCCTTAAAGTAAGGGAAAGCGGGAAATATTAATTTAAATGTTTGTGATCTGAGTGACAGGAGAAAGTGTATTCTACCATAGGGATTCTATTTTACTGATGCGAAGATAACATGTATATTTGCTAGAATAGATCAAATGCCATCTCCTGAACATGGGTCACCCTCGATATTTTCGTCTCTCTCTCATGACACAGTGAATTAGCTGATCTCCGAAAATGTTCACTAATTAGCTTGCAGAGCAGACGGCGACGACGACGTTGGCTGAATCGTGATACATACATCATAGACAATGGACGATGGAGCTAATTTGGGTGGCTTCGAATGGCTGAAATCGGACTCAAATAATCTTGGTGTTTTTTGCTTTCCTGTGTAAAGCACAAAAATGAGGATGTGTTTATTTTATTACAACAAGAAAACCAAATGACACAATGGGAAGAGAGATGAAGTTTATTATGGTGTAGTAAAAGAAGTGCGTAACGTAATGTACATAAGTACCACTTTCATAGGGGTTCAGGATGTTTTCCCATAGGATCAATAACACAATGTTGACTTTGATGATCGATGCTAGCGAGAATCCTGAACATATAGAGCCAAGTAGTTAGAATCATAGTCATTGATATTATAAAAGATCATAAACACAACAGGTATATAAAGAGCGAATTTAGAGATCTAGAGAAATTGAAAATGAGAGAAGTACCTTTTCGTCTTGGATGAGAAGACGCTGATATTTAGTTTTATATTTAGGTTGGATAACGCGATATTTGTCAATAACTGTCACCTTGACATAGTAATATCTTGTTCTCGGGGTTAACTCGTCAAGATATTTCTTTTGTGGTTTCATCCTACAACGAGATTTGGTATTACAATTAGTACTCAGTAAACAAAATATTTCATATGGCTAATTTGACTTTATTTGTAATAAAACATATTGTGTTGTTTGAATTCTAGATAGGTGCAAATAAAGTTAGTCCTATTTGTAAAGATACTGTTAATTAATAAATGTAAGTACGGTTAGCAAACAAGTAAACACGCTGACAATTCTAACATAATAATATGCAAACATTTTAAGAAAAGCAACAGAAAAATAGTGAGATTAAATAGGAAATAAAATAACCAAGTGGAGCTAAAAATGAGGCGAGGACAAATATAGTGGTGAAGGAAGTAGACATGAATAAAAAATAGAAGCAAGAAGGAATCACCTTGTGTGAAATCGTTGTTTCAGAAGAGTTGGAAGGAGGACCACACAAAAGCGAACCGGCTGCAATTGTATATTAAAAAAAGATATAATATACGTAGGAACAACATCAACACATATTTATAAATGAATCAAATGAAAGAGCATATTTTTAGATTAAGAGTACTTTGAGGAAAGGAACGCACAAAGATACTTGCTTACACACGGAATATAAAATTGAAGAGAGGTTGTGAATTTTAATTTACAGTATGTGTAGGCTTTTATACATAAACAAGAAGCATGACAATGCAAAAATTAACAAGGTGGCATGTTACGGAGTGCTTAATTTTTTTGACGTGGCGTATTACGGAAGGTTTATTTTTAGACGTGGCGGTTACAAGGAAGAAATGAAACTTGGTAATCAAAAGTAGAAGCCACGTTACAAGACTTGTGATAATCATTGAGATAAAAATGTAAAAAAAGTAAATAGATAAGTAAGAGGAAAAAATATGATTACATCACGACAACTGTGCTGAAATAGTACTATTAAACGTTATTTTTTCCCCTAAATGTGAGAAAAAAAATTACACTTGGCTATGACGTAGCCAATGTGAGAAAAAAAAACGTTATTATATTATTATCATTATGATTTTAACTATGGTCACCATGCATAAGTTTTGACAAACAATCATTATTATATCAAAGAAAAAACGTCCAGGAACATACTTTCATGTTTAGAACTGTAGATCTGGAACTTATTATTATATTAAATAACATGATGGGCCTATATATATAATGCCCCTGATATATAACAACAAATTAAGAGCTACTACTTAAAAGAAGAAATTTAATTCCAATTTACATTTGGGATAATGCATTTGTCAAATTATTGCGGCTTTTTTTGAACGAAAATCTTAATTCTAAAAATAAAGCAAAATTTGGAAATAACATGCAGGAGGAGACCAACCTAATCGATCGTCTCTAAAAATGACCACTATAAATCCCGCCGCTCCTCTGCCTCGGTGGTGGAACGTGTGGACGTAATCACCGGCCTCGGTGGAGGATCGGGTGGACATAATCACCCATGCATCCGCTTGAATCGGGAAATCCATAGTCGCGCGCCTCACCACCCTCCTCTGTCTCCACGTCCGAGGTTGACTCTCTCTCCGACGAGATCTGAAAGTAAAAAAAAAAATTGGAAGGAATTGGAGATGAATATTGTGATAGAAGAGATAGTAGGGTTTACGCCTTTACTGAGGCTGAAAACCTGAATTTGTGAATTTGTACCAACAAGTGGTGAACATTAAAATTGGACCTGTTAAAATTAAAGGGCTCTAAATCTGAAGTCCAATAATAAAAAGGGGGTCAAATGGGTAAAAATAAAGCATAATAATGGGCAATAAGGAGAAAAGTGAGATAAGATTGAGGGCGGAATTGGAACTTTTTTTTACTGTAGACAAGAGCTTTCGGTTTTTTATAATATAAGAGATGTATAGTTTTGACTTGGTAGTTGTGAGAAGGAGGGGAGAGAAGCTACTAGAAGTCTTTATATTGGAAATAAATAATTTTCACATATTCCAAAATTTGAAGCAATCCAAACATTTCTTGAGAACTTAGTCTATTAAAATAAAATAAAATAAATAGAATGTATTATAATGCATGAACTAATGTCATCCAAACAGACTCTTATCCATCATATTCTTCCTCACATCCATCATCTTCTTCATCATAAAACCCATACTTAAAATATTCATTATTACTCAACTTGCCTCAAAATAACTTGGCCCAATAGGAAAAGTTTAATTCATTGGGCCTTTGGATCACTTGGGGTTGATTAAAGATGAGGGTTTTAACGGAAACTATTTGAACATGTTAAATATATGAGCACAAATACCATAGTAGCCCCAAGCCATCCAAATTTCTAAGTACTCCGATCTATTATACAATTTGCCTTCCACATTTCCTACTCTTAAAAAGCCATAATTAATAAACTTAAGAAAACATATTAAAATATCCATATCCATGAGATTATGCCACTGAAATCATTTCACCTAATAAATAATTTCATACGTGAGGAAGGAGCCATGGAGGTTCGAGTTACAGATGTTGCATTTAATGCACCCAAAATTAGATGAGTCATGATTCATGAGCGGTTAGGAGGATTGTGTGTGAAATTTGAAAGCCATTCTCATTTAAGGCGATCGACCTCTCTCTTAAATTCTCTCACCGTCCTCTTTGTCAATGCACGTACCCTTTCTTCACCTAAATCACTAAAAATGTGCCCGACCCCAAAATGTGTAGTTCGACCAACTCGATCCAAAGTATTAAATGTTTGGAAACAAAGAGAGCTATATATATAGTACGTAATTTTTACTATCATTCATGGAATCATGGATGTATGTGAGGCATCTTTTGTTTTAAGATCCCAAATTTAGATTAATTGTGTTAACACGTACGGGTTCGTGAGAAGGTCGTACGCACCTAACCCAATTCACAAGCTTAATGCTTCACTACGTGTAATTCACAAATTTAGTAGGTCCAAATTGAGACCATAACGTTATACATTTTTTTTATCCGAACCTATATAATATATATATATATATATATATATATATATATATATATAGTAAAGGGTTCTAGATAAACCCCTAGTTATAGAGAAACCGGGGAATTAATTAGATGCGTTAGATTAATTAAATTTGACGGTTGAGATTTTTTCTAAAATGGTGCAGAATAACTATGATGTGGGTGGTGCATTAGATTATATCAAATTAGAGGAAATCTCGTTAGAATATTTGATATTATCTCTCTCCATGTTTGACTATCTCTCTCCCCCCCATATATTCAATACATTCTAATTAATTGTCTATCCCATGTCTATGATATCGTTCTCTTCAGATTTTCATTAGCGAGTTTAAAATTCCAATCGATCATCATCCTTACGTCGCCTAGATCGAAGACTCTCCAATTGGATTTTTCCTTGAGAACCACTATCACCTCTTCAAGGGGCTTGCTTGACCGATTTTTGTTGCACCCTCTCGATTCAGATTCCTTGACAACCAATATCATCTCTCCAATAGGTATCATCTTCATTCTCAACTTCAAGCCGCTCGTCTGCTCAAATTGGTGAAATCGATCCAATTCGTGCATAAATCGGTAAGATTCGAAGTATTTTTATTAATTTTGGAGTTCTTATATTTCACCCTTTCAAATTGATTAAACATCGTCTTCACACCTTCTTTATACATCAAGTTCGCACTTACAGTGTTCGATCTAAAAAATTCTCTTCGCTCGAGTATTTCTTGTTTTTAGTCGTGATTAAGCAATTCAAACATGATTTTGCCATTTAATCTCTCTTCGTTCTATTGTTTATAGTATGAATATATAGATCACATGAACATTTGCTATGAGTACTATCACCTAGTTACTAATTTGAGTTCTAATATCTTAAAACAGGTTTGAGGAGAAATCTTATCTCCGAGATGATGTGACGCGCTTGAGATCTAGCATATTCGTGAATATATTATGTATATTCGATTACACATATTAGTTTATTCAATATGTACACAAACATATTCAGCTATATGCACATTAATAATACAATGACATATTCGAGAATTTGTTATGTATATTCGCATACAAATACTTATATGTTCAATATTTAAAAATACATATTCAGTTATATACACAAGACTGTTACATTGGCATATTCGAGAATGTGTTATGTATATTTCTTTAAACATATTAGTATGTTCAATATTAAGACTTACATATTCAGCTATAAACACTTGACATATACAGTGGAATATTCGATAATGTGTTATGTATATTCAATTACTCATAATGAGTTGTTCAACATTTACACTAACATATTCAACTATATGCACAAGACTATTACATTGACATATTCAAGAATGTGTTATGTATATTTGTTTACACAAATTACAATGTTCAATATTAAGAATTACATATTCAGCTATAAATACATATTCGAGTTCTGTTGTACACATGTTCAAAACTTTGAAGTTAATATTTAAATATTTTATTTTGTATACATGTTCAAAAATGTGATATTGTTATTCAAATATATTGTGTACATATTCGAGATTTTGTACTTAATATTCAGATATGTTGTATGAATATACGATTTGTATTCATATTCAATTTAGTACATGAAAAATTCCGATAATGTTTAATTGTTAAGTGAAATTTGCAACAATAGATTAATTTTATTTTATTATCAATTTTTTAATAAATTCAAGTTCTGCTATTTTAAGAAAATAACCAAAATTGCAATATAAAATATTCTAATTGATATTCACATATTTGATGAATTGAAAATTCTATTAGTTCCTATAATTACGTTGGAAATTGATTTTTTTTTTATGTTGAGATTTCTATAAATCAACGACACTTTCTTTTTTGTAGCTACATGCTAATATTCAGCTATTTTCCATATACGTATCCCTAAAAATCGCATATCAGGTTGTTTTTTAATTTTTTTCCCTAATTAAATCAATTCGGGAATGTGGCTTGTAAAAAACGTCCATATTAACTATTGTAGTCCTTTAATCCTAACCACTAATATTCCATCATCCAACGCTCCTAATCAATTCCCTTGTTTCTCTATCCTAACCACTAATATTCCATCATCCAACGCTCCTAATCAATTCCCTTGTTTCTCTATAACTCCCGTTTCTCTTGAACCCTCCCCTATATATATATATATATAGGGGGAGGTTCCGGTAGAAAGGGTTTTATAGTAGAAAGTGAGGGTGAATATAGTGCGTTGGATGATGAAGGATTAATGGTCAGATTTAGACTTCCATATTAGATGTCATATGCTGAATAGTAGTAAATAACTATGATTTGGAGCACGTTCCTATTAATAAAACAAATCACGATTTTTAATTGCATTATTTAAAAGGAAGGAATAACTATAAAATAAAAACAAATCACAATCAAATCAGAAAAATACGCTCAAAATAACTGTAATCTTCAATTAGTTCCTATTAATAAAAAATCAGGATTTTTACATTATTTAAAAGGAAGAAAATATAAAATTGAAAACAAATCACAATTAAATCAAATAACACGTTCAAAATAACCGTAATCTTCTATTAGTACTTATAGATCTACTATTATTGATAAAAAATTGTATTTTACCAACACTAAATAACTATCGCGTATAATGAATATCGTAGCATTAACATGTATGGAGGCTGTATTTTAACAAGGAATATTTACATTTAAATCGATGAATATCAAAGTTTATTAGAATGAATATTGATTGAAAATAACTACATCAGTGTACAACCAAATGCATAAACGAATATCAATGTTGGTGTTAGTGAATATTGACATATTAGTATATAAATATCGTAAAAAATATAAAAGAATAGTACATATTTGAAAAGCTGGTATTAACAATGAATATTAAAAGCTGTAATGATGAATATTTAAGTTTATTAGAATGAATACTGATAAAACACAATTGCATTAATGTACGATAGAAACTTACAAGTGAGTATAAATGTTGGTGTTAGTGAATATTGAACTATTAGTATATGAATATCGTCACATATATGAAGGAATATAGCATATACGAATAGATGTTATTAACAACGCTTTTGGTAAAATATGTCTTCTAGAATCTAAATATGAGCTTCTCAAATCTTGAACCAATGCTTTGAGGAATCTTTGAATCTTCTCCTAACAGCACCAATGCTAAATAATCTGAATTCTCTTCTTCAAGAACCTTCTTGGTGCAAGCTGCTCAAATGTAGAATACATAGAATATCAACTTTGAGAAAAAGGAATATCATTGTGATTTATAACGAATACCAATTACTATTTGCTACTTATTAACAAAATTTTAATCATCCATTTGGTGCATGGATATAATCATTGTATTTAATGAGTATTAAAAAATTAAACAAAGAACATCATAGTATACATGAGTGAATATGTTGACATTATAAATTGAACATATATCAATCATATAATGCAAAAAATCATTGAAATCGATTTTGGCTAATTAACACAAACCAAAGAAACATGTATGTAATTATAAACGAATATCTGTTTTAATATCGGTGAATATCAGAGTGATATGTATTGAATATCATCAATTCACAAAGTTTGATTCACCAAATTGAACTGCAAACATCAAATAGTCTCCAACATCGTCAAATTGATGAAATCTATTTGGTCTATCCAACACCCAAAAAAAACCAGCATCAACCAGTCTATTTACCAAATAAGAGAACACCATACCTTTCACCAACCTTCTTCTTTTTAAACAACTCCCCTTTTCTTTCGACATCTTTTCAAAATCAAACACAACAAGCATATGTAATTTTTAATCCGAACTCCCAAACCAAAACCCAAAAAATCCCATAAAAACCTAAATTCCAACTTGACCGCAAATTCGAAATTGAATCAATTTACACACCTTGTATATTCTGATTCCGATCTGCGCCGTAACAAATAGATTCGACAAAGCACCAATATGAGTCGAAAACCCTAGATTCAAGAACACCCAATTGGTTTCTATGCTTTAAAATTCCAAATCACAAACTAATAACATAGAAAAACAATCGAATATAGCGTGATTAAGAATAAATTAGTAGGATTATACAAAAGAAAGAACGAAACCTGTGAATTCTCGAAATCGTCGGTTGAATCCCTTTTGAATTGCTGAATCGCCCTTTCAGTTTGCTTGAGAGAGAATATAGAAAGTTTGTGATAGGAGAGAGAGAGAGTACGGATTTTTTTACTGACGTAAAACCGTAATTTCTACCGTAATTAATTTGAAAAGAAAATCCTTATTTAAATTTGTATCCTCTTCATCCGCGTGTAGGGATTTACCATACACTCTTTTATCTTAAATCTGATACGTTAAAATATATTAATTTAATGGTTAGGAATCACACTCACTTTCTACTCTAAAGGCCTTTCTACCAGAACTTAATACTATATATATAAGCACAGTAGATGCTGACATAATTCCATTCCATAACTCTTGTCTCTAACCGGCCAACTGCCAACGCCCTCTTCTCGATCGATCTCTTTGTTTCAAAAGCACATGGTCTTGTATATGTCGAATCGAGTGTTTAATACATCTTGACATGTCCACTATATTTTTTTTCTGATACTGGCAAACCATTTTTTCTAAAAAGTCAAAAGTATCACATACACCAATCTTTTATTTAATGGAGATCCATTTGTGGTAAACCCCGATTTTGTAAAAGCATATAAATCAAGGAAAACTTAGTGGAAGGAAAAATGCTAAAACTTGATTTTTTATACAAGTAAACCGGCGGAGGTGAGGATTGAAAGACCTAGGTGGTAAATTTCAAATTCGTAAACTATTCAATAAAGTTTAGGAACCAAGTAAATTAATTTGCACCGACCAGCTCGACCTAGTGAAAGAAGAACAGTAAGATTCAGTTTTTCACTCAAGTAAAGAAAAGTAGATAAGGATCGAATTTAAAACCTCTCAAACATAATCTCTTAGATCATGTAAGAGCAACCAAATTAACCATGTATACGCGCCCATGAGGAGAGCGTCGTCTAATAACTCCAAACTTAAATTTCAAGAATTATGAATATGCATCACTCGATCTAACCTGTACGTAACCAATCTCCAACCTAACAAATACGGTATAAAACCAAACACACTTTGCATCATTCTAAACAAGCTAGTGATAGCTAAACCAAAATGGCTCACACCAATCTCATATTTTCCATCACCACTTTCCTCATCTTACTACTACTCCCAACCCCTTCAATCTCCGCCACCACCGCCACCACCCGCCCATTCGGCAAGATCTTCGCATTCGGCGACTCCTACACCGACACCGGCAACACCGTCTCCACCACGGGCCCGTCGGGCTTCAACTTCGTCTCCAACCTCCCTTACGGAATGACCTTCTTCCACCGCCCCACCAACCGCTACTCCGACGGCCGTCTCGTCATCGACTTCATCGCCGACTCCCTCAACCTCCCCTTCCTCCCTCCTTACAAGAAAATACCATCTCCCTCCACCGCCTCCGCCACCGCCAAATCCCCGGCGCCGAGCAGCGTGAACTTCGCCGTGGCGGGCTCCACCGCCATCCCCCACGCCTTCTTCGCCAAGAACAACATGACCCTCGATATCACCCCCGAGTCCATCGGAACGCAGCTGGGCTGGTTCAACGAGTTCTTAGAGAAGTATCATGGGTGTGGCCAAGGGAGGCAATGCGACGCCGTTTTTGAGGATGCGTTGGTGTGGGTTGGCGAGATTGGAGTCAATGACTATGCTTACTCATTCATGTCTACGATCCCTGGTTCTACCATTCAGAAACTTGCCGTCAGCAGTCACTCTCGATTCCTAGAGGTAAGGCTTGTAAATTAATTTAGATGTTTTATGCTTGGAAAATTAAGGTATGTTGATCTATGATTTTTGTGTTGGATATGCAACATTAATCTGGCCTATATGTGAGTAAAATGGGCGTTGATCACAGCGTTTAAGTGTAGTTTGATCAAGAATTTTGGGTTTAAGGAGTGTGACATTAATATGTGGGCATTATGGGTTGAATTTCAACGCCCGGCTCGAACGGAGAACAAGCTCGAGCTTGCCTATTACTGACCGAGCTTAGCTTGAGCAATTCAAAGCTTGATTGTACATGACTCAATTACAACCCTAATTCCGTATGGTTATGGTCCCAAAGTTTTTTAGATGATTAATTCCCATAAGTGAGGATGACAAAAATCCCTAAAATGTACAGGCGGCAACAACGACAACATCGACCAAATTTACCCCAATCCGAGACGAGATCTAGGATTTGGGGGTCAAGATGTATACACGCACGCTTGCCCGGGATATTATGTTACTACTATTAATTGATCTAGGACCCTGAACTAAAAAAGATTAGCATACTATGTTACTATTAATTTCCTACTTGTTTTCACACATCAAACCACATAAATATTCCAACTCCAACTATAAATTGGTGATATTAAGGATTTGAAAGACAGTTGTGTTTTCCATTGGTACAGGGAATTTTGAGCAGGGGAGCAAAGTACCTAGTAATCCAAGGCCTCCCGCCAACAGGCTGCCTTCCGCTCGCATTATTTCTAGCCCCGGTCCGAGACCGGGACACCCTAGGCTGCGTCGGGAGTGTCAACAGCCTCATCAAGACCCACAACGCCCTCCTGCAAGCCGAGATGCAGCGGCTCAGCAAAAAACACCCCAACGCAACCCTCGTGTTTGCCGACTACTGGGACGCCTACACAGCCGTCTTGCAAAGCCCTAGCCACTACGGGATCAAGGAGCGGTTCAAGGCGTGTTGCGGGTCTGGTGGCGAGCCCTACAACTTCATCCCGTTCTTGGCGTGCGGGTCCCCTTCAGCCACCGCTTGCCCTGATCCGAAGCAGTACGTTAACTGGGACGGCGTCCACCTCACTGAGGCCATGTACGGGGCTGTGTCTGATCGGTTCCTTCATGGACCGTCGTGTCAGCCTCCGTTCAAGTACCTCTTGAGCAAGAAGCTTAATTAGATGTGTGTAGTTAATTGGCCAAGTTTGTTTTGTAAAACTGGCCTAGAGGGTTTATCTGTGTTACATAGCACCCAGTTTAATAATATGGTTCACGGTCTATTACTTTACTACTCCGAAGAGCACAATTCACAAAGAAAGAAACAAGAATTCTGGCTCACAAGATTTAGATAGTACACATGACACATCAGTGTAGATCTTCCACTGATGGAGCTATGCCAATGCTGGACTTGAATCCATAGCATAAATAAGTATAATTTAATATGCACATGATATACCAAATTACCAAAGGGTAGAGACAGACACTTTCCAGAGTTGCAAGTGAAGAAAACTTACTAGTACCCTAATTACATTTGCTGGTTGGCAATTTTTTTCCCCTTCTATACATCATTCTTCAGGATTATCAACTAATCAGATCAAATACTCATAGTATACTAAGAAAACAGCATCTGGATTATCCTTAGGCAGGCTATTTATATAGAGGTAGAATCGCAACAAGTCATCCTTAGACGCAGTCCTCTTGTCAACCAGATCACCATCACAAGTGAGAACCCACAAATCCTCTGACTTCACTCTCTTTATGTTACCCCGGCAAAAAGGGCAAGATTCCGACCTTAAATTCCTGCAATGTCGGATCAAAAGCAAAGAATCAAAGATCAACTCTAACAGAAAGTTATCTTATAGACAATGTAATTGAAACTAAGATGTAAAACTTATTTTACCAGTCACGGTAGCAGTTGGTGCACATGGCGTGGCAGCAATTGGGCAAGACCATTTTGGTGCAGGGCTCTAAGCAAATCCCACACTCATCTTCCCTCTCAAGATCATTATCGAAAAACTTCCTCTTCTCCTCCATCCTATTTTTGGCAATGACGTTTGAAGAGGTTCCTTCAATTGGATCATTGCATAGCTCAAGCATGTCACCGTGAAGGCGTTGAAGATAAGGCAGTATAACAGCTACATGTCACAATTCAAAGAAGGACAGTAAGTTAGATGATCAAATGTATCAACCAAAAAACACAAATGGAAATAATTTTTCGCCACCAAAGACTTTATGACATTCCAAATTCTTTCTTAAGAACAGAAAGGAAGCAATAAAAAATGTGAGCAAGGAATTCTTAATCAATCAGTCTTTCTATTGTTTTTTTCAAATTCTCAGTCAGCCTTTCAATTGTTTTTTCCTTGTTATCTTTGTTTGAGGACAACCGAGAAAAGAGTTAATCAGAGTGCTGAGTGCATCAAAAGAGAAAGAAAAAAAATCAAATGAATGGTACATTGGTACTTGTTAACATACCATAGAAATCCCTTACAGAAGCTCTCCTACAGTGTGACAAGGCAACTGGCTTTCCATCTTCATTCACCTATAACACATACGCGCTTGATCAAAATATATTGACAAATATTGATATTCTTACTATGTGAAATTTTCACCATTGCAGGAAGTATTGAATGCTGAACTAACCTTGTATATTGCTACATGGAAGAGGCTTAAATAGGTTGGACGAAGACACAAACACGAGCAATCTAGCCATTGGAGTAAGCACAGAATGAGGGGCGCCCATTGATTATGGACTAACTTCATTTGAAGCCGCTCCCCACTCTTACTTCTAGGAATAGAAGCTGCACTGTAAACATATACAACAGGAGAAAATGAATGACAAGTCCAGCAACATAATCAAAGAACATTTATTGTAGAAATTGGAATATAATATATATTGCAGAGACAAGTGCCCATAAGACAGTTTGGATGACAACTAAATGAGGATTTTTATCAACTTTACCAATTGTTTGAACAGGTAACAAAGTCACCAATCTAAAACTACCTATTGTGTCTAATCTTTCCCCAAATATGATATGAATTGCTCATTCTAGAATCATCTTTCCACTCAATATTTTTAACATACGGAGTAACATTTTAGTCCATACAAGATTTTCCGTCAATAATCACTTCAAAAAGGCACAATTAAACACCAGAAGGCAGTTCAACATAATCACCATACTATTATTTTTTTTGCCCCCATCCTTATCTTTTGTTCCTCCAGAGTCCAGACCAATACCAAAACAAAGAATCAGGATACAAATTGAGAAGCAATTGAAGAGTCAAAGCAAAAGGGCAAAACTGAATCAATTGAGAAGACACCCAAAAAGGGAAAGAAGCAATTCTTATCACTTTCTCATTTCAAGCAAGAAAAATTAGAAACGGAAACCAGCAAATTAAAAAACCCTTTTAAGTAACCCGACAAGAGGATAAAAATAGAGATATGAGCGAAAGAGATAATATACTCACAGCATATTAGCATGCTGAATATCAGCTTCAATAGCTTTGAGAGAATCTTTGCTATTAGACCTAACCAGTTGATACCCAGACATCTCTATTCCAAAACCAAGACCTTGTTTTCCCCCCTCGTTCTTCAAGTCTCAATCAATTTTGGGTGCAAAGAGAGAACAACAACCCAGACGAACAATTCAAAGAAACCCACAAATCCCAACTCTGAGACTCCTCAAAATATATAAATTCCCTTTAAGCAACAGCAGAAACGGCCAAAAGAAACGAGCTATCGAGTGTTTAATTGCGAAATTTGGTTTATGGATAATCGTGAGAGAGGGGACAGCCTGGTTTTATGGTAGTAACCTAATCTCCTTGACTCCTTTTATTTGAACTCTTCTTCTCCAAGTGACTGATGAGAGAAAGAGAGGATGACTGATTTGGTCACCCTTATCCTAATTTGATTTTTTTTTCCTTTTTTGAAATGGGAAAAAGAAATTTCAAATAACCCAAACTTTTGACTTTTGATTATTAATAAATGGTGGCGCTGATATAAAGTTTTTTCAAAAGGCACTACTCGGTATAAGGTATTTTGTCACAAAATTAAAATTTCCTAATTAATATAGTTTTTATAAAAAAATGTGAAATAATATTGATATGGCAAGTAAGATATTTTTGTTTTTTATGAGCTATATTCTAATTTCATTTAATAATATATATTTAATATTTATAAATAGCTTATAATTTTCATAAATATTTTTTTGAACATAAATAAATACTTTATTTGGCACAATCAAAAGACGAATGTATGTTGTTGTTGTTTTGTTTTAGTTTTACGTGACTAGTGTTTTCTAATCTTTTTAATCAATCATGAGTTGAACTTGTCCACTATATTAAGTATTAGAATTATAGTACAAAATTTGTGTGAATTAAGCATGAGTTGAATCCGTCATAGTTATTTAGAAAAATTCCATTTCTTTCTGTTAATCACGGAGTATCCTTTAAACTTGTACTAAAAGTCTAAAACATAAGTACTATATTTTGTCCAATTAGCACAGGTCTAGACAAAACTAATTTGTTAATGGTGGTCCGTCGTATAGCTGTTCAAAATATAATGTAATAAATTCTAAATGCAATAACTAGCTGGTATAATTGGATTATAAAACAAATATCTTATCCTCCAAGCATTAGATTGACTGCTTCGGATAAGATCATAATATATCGTGACGTGTACTTCGACATGAATAATAAAAATGTTTTTTTTTTTCGACGCTATGCGTGAATCTCGCGATGCTCACAATAATTTTACAAATTATAAAGTTAATTATTTATAAATGATTAAAATCTAGAAGAAAAAAATCAAATTTATTACAAAATCGATCTAAACTCATTAACCCAACATAGTCATAACCCTGCCCGACAATATCATATTTAAGCGTCCATTAAGGCATTAACCTACAATCAATCTATAATATCAGACAATAAAAGGAAGATATAACCGAAACCTACAGTCTAGATCATGATCATGCTAAAGAATATTTATCTATAATTTGTCAAACATTAATTGTTAATAATATTATATTAGGTAATCAAATTGCCCTTTCTCAACATACTCCTCGTATATAATCCAATAAGCAAATATTCAATTGAAGTAGCTACCAACCACTCTACCAAAAAACCAAATGTGCCCAAGATTTTAATTTTGCATATCTTTCATCAACCATCCTTATGTAGGAACAGGCTAGGAAAACCACTTCAAATCCTCAAAATAGAAAAAATACATATATCTTAGAACTTTGGTTATTTATTTCATGTTTAGATTCATTTGTACAATTGAATCTGAACACAAGCAAATTTCGTATATACTAGTTGTATCCGTCGTGCCATGCACGACTATGACTCATCAATTTTTTATATATTATAAATATGATATTAATAAAGTAAATATAAAAATATAAATAAAAAGCCAAAAATAATTTAAATTCTTAAGACAATTAATCAAATTCAATTCTTCAAAAATCTTTTCAATAAAAAGTTAAAAAGATAATTAATAAGAAAAGATCTAAAATATAAAAAACGGAAATTTTGCCTGGTGCCCTTCAAGTTAAGGCAATTTCGCATAGTACCCAGCAAATTTTGAAATTTCGCGTGATAACCCCCAATTTTTAAAATTTTTCGCACCGTACCCAGCCTTGAACTTTTGACTAAAAAGCGTTAAATGTAGGTGAAAATGGAAATTTAGCTCCTAGTGTCATATTTTTCCGTTTCTCTTCTCTTCTCTCAAGTTGAAGCTCGGCGGCGCACAGGGTGGAGGACGGAGGACGGTGACCGTCATCTACTCAGGGAGATCGATTGGAGGACAAATCAGAGATGGTGGACTAGGACGTACGACGACGGCTCACGAGCAAGTACGAGAAATTGGCCCCGCTCTGCATTTAAGAAAGCAAGGTGACCTCCTGTTAAGGAGGTCAAACCAAGGACCTATGGAAGTCTGGGCTCGTCCGGACTAACTAAGGGACGAAGTTGGTCTCGATCGTGAAGTAGATGACGAAGGTGGCCTGGACAAAGATAGTGACCTTCGATAAAGCTTTTAGAGGTACGGATTTCATATTCCGAACACTCAATGCTAGAATTTTGAAAGATTTCAAATTCTAGGGTTAATTTGAGTCATTGACAATAAGACCGGATTTAGGGGTTAATTCTAGGGTTAATTAAAATAGTGTTGCGTGGACAAAAACCATTTTATGACTAAGTTTGTGGCATAAATATTGATTCGTTCGACACAATGAAAGGGTGAGAAATGGATCTTGATGGTTTTCTTAGTTTTGATTGATTCAACCGGAGAGGATGTAAGATGGTATTGATAGAGGCAAAAGGGTGTTCAAAGGATTTTTTGGAGTATTTATTTTTTCCTTTTGATGCAAAAGAATATTTAATTGTGCATGTTCATGTTATCTGTACTGCTTATCTTAAGTTGCAAGGTGACTTGTTGTGCAATCATGTATCTGAACTTTATCATTTGCAAAATCTTCATGGAAACTTAAAATCTTTAGGCTGTCATTTGCGAAATCTTCATGGAAACTTAACATCTTTAGGCAGTCATTTGTTATTCATGTGATGTTGTATGCATAACTCTGTCATGTGTGGAACCTCACTAAATTTAAAGTTCTTAGTCTATTAGCTCAAATGGAAGAGCAATGTGCTCATACATGCACAAAGATGTAGGTTCGAATCCCACATAGACTTATATAAGTAAATTAAGTGCATGTTCAAATTGTATTTAGTAAGTAAAATACATAACTTGAACATATATAATATATTTATCATGTATGAATGTAAGCAAGATTATTTGAGATCTCACGAGTAAGATTTGTAGCCTATGTGGGATTTGAACCCACATCAATGTGTAACACATTGCTCTACCATTTGAGCTAATAGGCTTTAAATCACCAAACCAAGTAAATATGCTTTACTATTTCTAAACTTTGATCAAATAATTGTAACATCATCATCATGCTAATAGGCTATATGTCACCAAGACAAGTAAATATGCCTCACCAAGATTTGTCAATATACTAATAGGCTATATTCAAAACTCAGGAACCAAATTAGGTTACTCATCTTCCAACATTGGATAATTCTACATACAACAAACAAGAAAGAGATCCACCATATTCATTTAAAAGGATTGAAATGTATGATCAGGTATTCATGTCTTCCATGTGACTTGCCAACCAGCTGGTAAATGCCTGCATATAAAGAGACAACAATAGATGAGCCAGCCTGCTGGATTAATGCCTGCATATGAAGAGATAACAGTAGATGAGTGGCCGGTAACATGGCCAAGCAACTCCAAACTACATTAATTCTTGTATTTGTCCTCAACTATTCTCCATTTGAATATCACCAACAGTTTAGGCCAATTTGATGAATTGTATTAGTCCATAAATAAGCTTAAGCTTGTTGTATCCTACTCGTTAACATGGCTAAGCAACTCCAAACTACATTAATTCTTGTCTTTGTCCTCAACTTTTCTCCATTTGAATATCATCAACAGTTTAGGCCAATTTGATGAATTGTATTAGTCCATAAATAAGCTTAAGCTTGTTGTATCCTACTAACTAACGAGTAAAAACTAGTATGGAGCCTATACGAATCAATCTCGCCACCCAATCCAAGAATTTTTAACCCATAAATCACATATAGGCAGATTAACTCTCATCAATAAGAGAAAAGACCTACAACATTAGTCATCACAAGTCATCTCATCCCTTAACATACTCGACATTGTCATGTTTTTGTTTGATATTAACCCATAAATCACATATAGGCAGATTAACTTACATCAATAACAGAAAAGACCTGCAGCATTAGTCATCACAAGTCATCTCATCCCTTAACATACTCGACATTGTCATGTTTTTGTTTGATATTAACCCATAAATCACATATAGGCAGATTAACTTACATCAATAACAAAAAAGACCTGCAACATTAGTCATCACAAGTCATCTCATCCCTTAACATACTCGACATTGTCATGTTTTTGTTTGATACGCATAGAGAAAAAAGCATCTTTGCGCCCAACTTGTCTTTTGTTTGATAGGTTGAGTTTTAACATCCTTGGTTGCTACAAGATCAATCATGTACTGAACAACAGCTTGCAAAACAACAGATGCAATCAATAAATAATGGAAAGAAATGACAAAATTCCCACAAAATTATTAAGGTTTGGACATTTTACATACCTGAGCAATGAGCACCCTTTTCAGTAATTGAGCTATATGTCGTGGAGGTACTTCCAACAGATTTTCATCATGCTCTTTTTCGAAAGCTGCTTGCTACACCCAGAAATTGATTCACAAGCATCAAACATGTCTTCTGGTATCTAGAAGAAGTACCATAGATCAATTTAACCCCAAAATCCGGTCTTATTGTCAATGACTCAAATTAACCCTAGAATTTGAAACCTTTCAAAATTCTAGCATTGAGTGTTCGGAACATGAAATTCGTACCTCTAAAAGCTTTATCGAAGGTCGCTATCTTTGTCCAGGCCATCGTCGTCATCTACTTCACGATCGAGACCAACTTCGTCCCTTAGTTAGTCCACGTGAGCCGTCGTCGTACGTCCTAGTTCACCATCTCCGATCCGTCCTCCAATCGATCTCCCTAAGTAGATGACGATCACCGTCCGCCGTCCTCCGCCCCGTGCGCCGCCGAGCTTCAACTTGAGAGAAGAGAAGAGAAGAGAAACGGAAAAATATGACACCAGGAGCTAAATTTCCATTTTCACCTACATTTAACGTTTTTTTAGTCAAAAGTTCAAGGCTGGGTACGATGCGAAAAATTTTAAAAGTTGGGGGTTGTCACGCGAAATTTCAAAATTTGCTGGGTACTATGCGAAATTGCCTTAATTTGAAGGGCACCGGGCGAAATTTCCGTATAAAAAAATATAGAACTTTTTCGAAGATAAAAAATATCTTCTATATTTAAATAAAAATCCAAAAAGGAAATTAAGGAAAAAACAATATAATATTTTTATAAAAAAATAATTTAGGAAAATAATGATATAGATATTTAAAAATTTTACTTTTGTTATCAAAACTTGATTTAACATAAATATTTTTTATAAATAGATAAAAAAGATAAAATAATTTTCATTATTTTTAATTAAAATTCGAATTAAATTTTTCCACATAAAATTTGAAAGAAATTTAATTAGAAAAAATAATATAAATAATTTTTTAAAATATAAGGTGGGGCAATAATTAATGCGGTGGTTAGAAAAGCTATAATATTAATATATAGTTATAGATAGATATGAATATTTTTATTACAAAGATATATATGTGATCACGTGTACACATTTTTTATTATCTTTTTTTTTTACATTGATCTTTTACAAATGTAATAAATATAATGTCCTTTTTTATCTATATTGATCAAAAAGGAAATTAAGGAAAAGATAATATATTTTTTTATAAAAAATTAATTTAGGGAAGTAGTTATATATATATTTAAAAATTTTACTTTTGTTATCAAAATTTGATTTAAGATAAATATTTTTTATAAATGGATAAAAAGATAAAGATAAAATTATTTTTATTATTTTTAATTAAAATTCAAATTAATTTTTTTGACATAAATAAATAGAAAGGAATTTAATTAGAAAAAATAATATAATTTTTTTTAAAATATAAGGTGGGGCCAGAATTAATGTGGTGGGCCTGGTGGCTAGAAAAGTTACAACTTTAAGATATAGTTATCGATAGATATAACTATTTGTATTCAAAGATATATATGTGATGACGTGTACATAGTTTTTCATATCTTTTTTTTAATTTATCTTTTACAAATATAATAAATATAATGTCCTTTTTTATCTATATTGATCAAATCTACTAATATTATTTTATCCTTATGTTTATTTGGGAATAAGTTTTTACGAATATTATTTTATTTATGTTTACATTGAAATAACTTTTTTTCTATAATTAAATATTTAAAATTATTATTTTAATAAAAGGGTGATATGACGTAATCTGGTGGTAGATATTGCTACTGCTTTAGTTATTAGTAATAAATAAATAGATATAAGAAAAAATCTACACAAAAAATCAAGTAGAATTTGAGATTCCCTAAAAACAGGCACGGATCTAGGGGTGGGCTGGGGTTTGCTGCAGCCCACCCCAAATTTTTAGGAAGATATATAATTATACTAGTAAAGAAATCGTTTGTTTGAGTTATCTCACTGGGTACTGGAGTACATGTAATTTTCTGATGGAGATGTGTGTGCTGGGTTCGATCCCCCACTGAGGCACTGAGAGTTTTTACTTTGTATTTGTTTTCAGCTTTTTCAAGTATCCTGATTACTGAGCCACCCTGGAAAAGTAGTGGGTGTATTTTATCTTTCTTTCTTTTTTTTCTTATTATTTTCTTCTTTCATTTTCATTCTAATCAACTAGTTAATAACTTTTTTTTCTTCTTTTCAATGCAAGAAAGCTTACTTATTTCCCCCCTGTACGTATAAACTACGGAGTATTATGTTTATAATTTATATTTTTTCTACTCTTATTAGTGTTCTTATGCTTGTTTTATTTTCTATATTATTGAAACATATTTAATTTGTTCGAGATTTTTTATTGATGTTGTTGCTATAAAGTTTCACACATATATAATAAAATAAAACTTTTTCAACATTTTTTATTTATCATTTATTAAAATTGTGCAAATTATAGTTTCGAAACTATTAAAAGGGGTTAAGTAGGTATCTAAAGCTTCAATTTTAGTTTTTTTGCGCTTATCGACATCTTTTTATTGTATAAGGTAAATCCAGCCTACCCGGATTTTCATTCCTGGTTCCGTCCCTGCCTAAAAAAGAAGTAGAGGTCAAGATAAATCCTGATTTCTTATTTCGTTAATTGATAATATGCAATTTCATTAAATACTAATGACTATATTTTTTCTTAATTAATCAAATATCAACAAATATAAATTACAATAAAATAAAAAGGGCAAATCAATCATAATATAATATATGTATAAGATATCCTTCCAAATCTTTATTTTGTGGAAAGTTCATAATCTGAATATCCTTCCAAATTTTTATTTTTTAGAGACTTCATAATCTCTTTGGTAATATTTTTTGAAAGTGTGCTGATAAAAATCTCGATCGAATTTAGTACTTTTTTTTATTCGATCGATCAAATTTAGTTGAAAAAAATCAAGATAAGGAGATATTTGAAAATTAGGATTTTCATGCAATTAATCTTCAATAAAATATCTTTTAAATTAGTTACAAATTTTTTGATCGAGATTTTATCTTCAATAAAATATTTTGGTTCATACTGTTAGTTGCAAATTTCAATTGATTAATCTTCACCAATTTTTTTTATTTATACATGACTATTTTTAAAATTTTGATTAACGCTTCAAGGAAATAATGCTAGAAAATCAAACATAAATATATTTTGTAATCAATATCAATAAAATCAAAAAATATTAAAATGTTATTTTGTGAATTCTACAAATTAGTTCAGATTTTTATTCAATCAACATTCAAATTAGGGGTTTGTTAAATTTTGAAAATTTGTCTAAAATGATTTAATACTATATTTTTTTCAATATTTAAATTTAAAATCTTAACAGATTATAAATTTTTACATAAATTTCTAAATAAGAAAGAATCGGATTGTGAGAACGAAAATTCGATAAAAAGATTTGATTCTATTTATAGGAAAATATATATATAAACAAAATTTAAAAAGATTGTATAAAAATTCAGTAAATGAAATATATGTATGAACAATCAAACGTATCAAGATAAAAAATGGAAAATATATAAAAATATCCTCATTTATACCTAAATTGCCATAAGAATCATACATGGCTTAGTAAGTTAATTGCCAAAACAATCATGCTAGTAAGCAACTTGCCAAAAAATTGAAATTCTTATTGAACGAAAAATTCTTGAATTAATTTCGAATCGAGAAGGAAAAAGTCTTATTGAAGGGATTGATGGTGGCCTCATTGGTATTATGGTGGCCCAATTTTAAGGACATGTGCTAATTGATTGGTTAAGAGCAACAATAGATTGAACGGGAGGGAGATGGAGAGTAGCGACAAATCGATCGGTAAAGAGCAGAGAAAAATAAATGGACGATTTCATCCAGAGCATCGAGAAACTGATTGAAAAGGGTACAATTAGTAAGTGCATATGAACAGAAAGGGTCGTACAATGCTTCTTCCATGGAGGACATACACCAATGATTTCGTGAACTCTCTACCTACAACCACTTTCAAGTGGGGGAGAACTTTGAGAACGTCCCGAGAGTCTGTGAACAACTACTTCAATGGAGGACATAGGCCTCCATCAATTTACCTATGTAGAAAAATGGGAATCACATATTTATTGTTTCGATGTTTAATTTCGAGAAGAAGCGCATGAATAGAGTATATATATGTTGAATAAGTTATTTAAAATTAATTAGCAAAAACTGATAGAGATTTGTAGATTATGTGGCAATCTGATGTGTACATGACATATGAGTGACATGAAAAAAAAATTAAAATGTAGGCTATGACGTGGAATATTTATGATGACATGTAAATTATAAGAAAATGACACGTGTAGAAATTCGAGGTGGCTTAATGTAAGATCGCCATGTGGAAAAATCCTATGTGGTTTAATGAGAAGGCTCCAAACCTTATTGCTTTTATATATAGTAGATTATGCGAGTATATGTATGTAATTTGTGAGTTTAAATTGCATTATTTTGTTTGTACATTAGTCATATAGCGTACTTTAAGACCGGCTTATGTTTGATGAATGAGTGGTTCCATGCATAATATGTCTAGATTCTGTAAGAGTTAAAAATGAGTTTGACTAATCAAAGTAGCTGACCTACTCAACCACCTCAAATTGGAAGTATTTTTTCCAAATCAGACACAAGTCAAATGGAGTTAAAGAGAATGCATTGGCCACCCGTGACGATTGCCCTTAGGTTAGCTTGGATAGAAGATGACAAAATGAAACACTCATTTGCAATTGTTTGGGGGTGCCTTGGAAGCTTCCTTGTATAACAAATTAAAATTACTTCAATTTAATCAGTACTTAATTAAGTCCACCCTTAAACTGTGGTGTACTATGTTACATAGAATATAACTAAGAACGTTTGATTTTGATATAGAAAAAGCTTCAATTTAATATGATGGCAGTTTGCGCAAAGTGAAGAAATTCACATATTTATCATACCAAATGTACATGGTATATATATAACAGGACATACATAATAACTAATAAGTACTAACCTTTCTCACACATATTCAATTAAATAACCCAAAATTTCTACGGAGAAATGGTGTACGTTTTAAGGAATTGCTGGTTTGAAAGTTGCTTAGAACCGTTAGATTCTCCTTGCCCAACCTTCATCGATTTCGTTGGCTTGTTCGGCCTTTTGATGTCGGGTGGGTCGCCGACATTTCCCAAAATTCCGTTATCGGATGTCTTGAACAGTAAAAAAAAAAAGAAAAAAAAATGGAGAAAAATATACTTGGGCTACAAGTTTGGTAATTAAAAAAATAAATATAATTTAAAAATAAATTCTTGCTTTGCAAGGATGATCGTCCACGCTCAACTTTGGAAAAGGATATTGTTATAATATGAAGTTAAATAATATTAATATTTATATTTTAAATAATTTAATGTCTTGCTAGTCAAGGCATCGATGTTTTTCTTGTGTCTACTTGCGAGGCAAGTTTGACTCCTTTTCTTGCAGGACAGCTCAGGGCTTTTTTTATGTAGTCTTTCCGAGGAGTTGGGGTTGAGTTTGGCATTGGACCGAGGTGTATTAGGTCAGGTCGCTTGGTGTTCTGAGGCTCTTGAAGATTCTTCATCTCGGTGGAGGGAACGTCACAAGTCTGTTTCGCACGCCCAAATGGGGCCGACTTGCTGCCGACAGTGTTTTCTTTTAGCGTCTTACTCATCCCGATCTCAAACTCTTCTTAGCTCTTATTTTCGGAGTTTTGTACCTCTTATAGCTTTTCCTGCTTGCTTTGATCTTCTTAGCCGTTCTCGACTGCCGTTTTCTAACGGCCTCTCAACTTATCAAGTCTGTTTGGTATCCGAATTTTTAGCTTATAAAAAAAAATACATTGTGCTTGACCCAAAAAAATACAAGTATTTTATTATGGGCTGTGCTGTGAACCAAAAAAAAAAAACCTTGTAGTTTGGGCCCAAGCCCATTATCAAATTTAAACTCGATATTAGTAGTGTGACAGTATACATAACTTTTTTTTTTTGGTCGGAAGTATACATAACTTTTCTACTTAGGACTTTTTTGGATTATCAAAAATAATGCATTATTTTGCATTAAGTTTAAGATTAGTAAGCCCTCTTGTACGTGATGGTTTCCGCTATAGGATGATTAAATCAGTGCTATTGATCCAGCCATACGTACTTATTTCAGTTATTTGTGATTAAAAAATATTTAGTCAAAGGGCCTTATATATAATGAGTAGAAAAGAATGCATACAACGAAACCTTAATGGTAAAAAAAAAGACTTAAATACGCCCATGATTTTGAAACAACTCTAGTCCATATATATCCTAAACTCTAACAACAACTTCAAAGTGCACACCAAATATTATAGCATTACGTACTCCTCCTATGCACAAACTGCCTTGAGAGTTAGCCTCAAAATCATTCCGCCAAACGCTCTCATGGAAGTTTGTGCATACATTACACTGATGAAACACCCCCATCATAAACCTAAACATTACTACTAATTAAAGATACCTAAACGTACACAATATATATTAAGCTCAATCATGCATGTCTTAGGTTATCTCAACAAAGGAATCCACCGTAGCAGCAGCAGACACTTGATTCTGCTCTCTCACAACCATCCTCTTCATCTTCATCACTCTCTTGATCACCTTCGCCCCGAAATCATACGCGTTCAGCACGAAATACAACCCGATCCCCGCGATAATGCCGTTGGATATAGAGTAAGTCAATGGCATGAGCAACATGGTAACAAACGCCGGCACCGCCTCCTTCATGTTGACAAAATCAATGTCCTTGACAACTTTCATCATCAGCACCCCAACCATCACTAGCGGCGGCCCAATGGCCCATGGAGGCACACTCACCATAATTGGGCCGAAAATCAAGGCCAGCCCAAAATAAAGCCCAATAATCACAGCCGTCAGGCCCGTCCGCCCTCCCTCCCTAAGCCCGGCCGAGGACTCCACGTACGTGGCGATCGGCGTGACCCCGAGGAGGGACCCCACGACCGTGGACCCCGCGTCGACCATGTAGGCCATGTACTCGCCCTCGAACGAACCGTTTTCGTCGGTGAACCCGCCGATCTCGGCTAGGGTGTAGAGTGTACCGGTGGTGGCTAGGACGTCTACGTAGAGTAAGGTGGCTAGGGCAATCCACACCTCACTTCTATTGAAGCCCTTAAAGCTAATGGCGCCCCAAGTGGACTTGTTCAAGTTGAAATCCACCACTTCTTTAAAGTAATGGTAACTTTCGTCACCTAAAGGTGTGTGTGGGAAAATGGTGACTTTGGTGTCCCTAAACCAAGACACAAACGTTACAAAAAGTATCCCAAATATCATACTACCTTTCACATTTTTCATCATCCCATAACAAATGATCACTAGGCCCGCCACGCCCAACCAAAACGTCGGGCTTTGCATCTTCCCTTCCAAGCACGCGCCCGTGGCCGGATCCGTCACCCGGCAGGCCGCGATTCCCACTAGCGTTGACGGGTCGGGCCCAACTAGGCCCAGCCCAAGATGCCCCTGCAGGCCCGTGAATGCAATGAAAAGCCCAATCCCAGCCGCACATGCTAAGCGGACCGGGCGTGGGATGGCTCGGGCCAGCTTGGCCCGGAGCCCGAGCCCGGATATGAGCAAGAACGCGCACCCCTCGACGAGGACCACCGCAAGCGCGGTCTGGTATGAAATGGGCCCGGTCCCGTGGAAGCCCACTAGGTTGTAGGCCAAGTAAGCGTTTGGGCCCATTCCGGGAGCCAGGCCCAACGGGAGGTTGGCGAGGAGGCCCATGGCTAACGAGCCGATCATGGAGGAGAGCGCCGTGGCTACGATGAGGTCGCTCTTGAGGCGAGCGAGGCAGAGCGGGTAGCCGGCGGAGTCGGCGGCGGCGGAGCATGGGCCGCCGGAGTCAGCGATGACGGCGGCGTTGACGGTGAGGATATAGACCATGGTGAGGAAAGTGGCGGTGGCGGCTCGGAGCTCCTTGGTGAAGCACGACTTACGGGCTTCGAGCTTGAAGTACCTGCCCACGAAGCTCTTGGAAACGGCGTCGTTTAGGGTGTTTTCCATGGATTTCCATGACTTGAAGAGTTGGGTTTCTACCATTGGAAATAAACTGAGGATTAGTTTTGTGGGTTTGAAGGGGGAGAGATCGAAGGGAATGGAGTGCGTTATATGTAAAGGCGGCAGTGAGGAAGAAGACAGTTTTGGGTGGATTAATAAATGGGAATTAATGAGGCGGAAAAGGTGAGGAGCCAATTGCATTGTATTTGGTGTAATGGCAGGCAATGCTTTTAAGGGAAAAATATAAGTATATTTATTTGATTGATTATTTCCATAAAGTTTCGGACCTTCCTCTTTATTGTGTGGTTTTTTTTTTTTTTTTATCGAGTAATGATTCAGAGTTGCCCAACATAAATTCGTTCACTTTGGGAATGTTTGACAATTGATAATTGAGAAAAAAAAAGTTAAAATGTGAGAATTTAGGATTAAAAAAAAAGAGTCCGTCAGTTAAATCTATCCATAAAATAATTCACTTTTTAGATAACCATTACAAATATAACAATTTATTTTTAACCATCAGTAAAACACTATTATTTATCTTAATGTCACATTCCGTTACTTGTCCTGTTAAAAAATAAAAAATAAATTCGAAAATACCCTTGTCTTTTACCATTTATTCGTTTTTCTTCGATTTTTCACTCGTATATATATATATTTAGATCGGGTGAAGCGGGTGGCCAGATCAGTCACACACAGATAATATCCAAGCCTACTCAATATGTATAATTTGGATATTCAATCGGATATTGGCAAAGGTGAGAGGTCAAAATGAAAGATTTACATTCAACCAAAAAAAATACAAATTTACACAAGGTATGTGTATTCTCTCGTAATATATAAACTATATATATGATACAAAGTCATTTGGACAAAAAAAAATGATATAAAGTCATTTTTATAAAGTTACATAGGCCGGCCATCTTCTATGGGGCATAGTGTTGGCCAACCATAAAAGCACAAGAACAGAGGTTGTTGGTTGCTGAGATGAGAATGCTGAGGTGGATGAGCGGACACACGATTCTAGAAAAAATCAGAAATGAAGTGATCAGAAGCAGAGTGGGGGTAGTCAGTATAGGAGACAAGCTGCGGGAATCAAGATTGCGCTGTTTGGCCATGTTCAGCGGCGAGGGCCTGAGGAGCCAGTTTGTAGGTGTGAGAGCCTAGTCTTGGGAGAAGTACGTAGAGGGAGGGGTAGACCGAAGAAATGTTGGAAGGACAGTATAAGGCAAGATATCGAACATTTGGGGATTTCGGCAGATCTAGCAGTATGCAAAGATAGTTGGAGGGAGAAGATTCGAGTGGTGGACAACTAGTTGCCTGTACAAACCGGTTCACGTGGGCCCCAAGGATTTCGGTGATATGTTTCGGTTTATGTTTTTGTCTTTGTTTTATGTTCTATGCCTAGCTTTGTTTTTGCTTTTGTGTTGTCTTGTCTGTGTCTCTGGCTTTGGGTTCCTTCGGTTACTTCTCGTGCTATGCGGTTCGTCGGGTCTGTTGGGTGCTCCTCCTCTGCGCTAAGCAAGGGGCCCCTATCTTAACCCCCTAAATTTCTCACAAATAAAGTTCCACTGGATAATTGTTGTTGTTGTATATTAGTAAGATTTCAATGGGTGTACTTAAGAGTCCCGATTTCCCAACACAATATGCATATCAACTCCCTATAGAAGTTTACCAGAAAAAAAGAAAAGAAAACGCCTACATAAGTCTGCATAATGATAAGCTAAGCGATAACACAAGTATAAGCTTAGTCACCTTAAGTGACCACTTCGAGCTATTCCATGCGAGTTTACGACAGATAATCAAGATATAAAAACATACAATAAGTCATCACAAGTATCAATTTCTTAAACCTTACAAAAGCTTCACACTAAACTTCAACTCTCATGAGCTTTAAAGTTTAAACATAAACTAACCGGTCCACGTACACTCAATGAGAACATTAAATCTTCATCGTCTTCAAATACTTTTCTGAGGGTTTTTGTTCTTTTTTTTCGTTACTTGTGAGATTCTCCACAGTTAGGAATCTAATTATGATTAGTTTGTGTAAGAAATTGAGCGTGCTTTGGCCCTTGTGAGGTCTAACACTACATCCCAGCTTTATGTACAAGGCATTGGCAATACCTTAAAAGAAGTGTTACCCAAGAAAAGTATACCACGTATCTTTGATACTCCGTATAAAATAAGAGATGCAAAATGCAATGATAAAAAAAAATCAGGATATATAATAAAAATAAATATATTAATTGATAAATACAGAGAAGTTTGGTTCAAATGAACTAAACTTTTATCCTGAAATGAACTCTTATTCTAAAACGAATACACTTTTTCTACTTCGGATTGCACTTTTCGCATTTGCACTTTACGTACTTTGCAATGCATTTTTCGTATTTTTTGTAGTGTACTTTTTCGAATTGCACTTTTTATATTTTACAATGCACTTTTGTATGAAAAGTGTACTATTAACTAGGAAAAGTACATCGTTTCACATTTTAGGATAAAAATTTATTTTATTTGAATCAAACTCATAAATACAGTACTACGTAATATATATAAGTAGTTATGTGTTTATAATAAGAGCCAAATTTAGCATATTTTATACAAATTTTGATCTACCATAAAAAAGCGAAATCTAATTATTGTTATTAGATACAATTGACGCGTTCTTTTGGGTACAAAAGGTTTCGAAAATCATCACAAAATACTTTGGTATAGCTTTTTAAAAAAGGAAAAACACAATGTTGAAATAATATATGATACTCCATAGTAAAAAAGGAACAAGCTTTATGGTGTGTATATATATAAATATTAAATTCAAATGTTATTAATTCATATTTGCAAGATAATTGTAGTGTTTGTGCATTCCCTTATTTTATTTTTAAAATGTCACGGTTTAAATGAACTCATCATTTTTTTTTACTAAGTATCACCAAGTTAAAATATCCCTTCATATAGATAAATATTACTCTATATTTATGTTCTTTTCATAATAAGAATCTACTATATATATAAAAGCAGTAAGGTTTGGAGCCTTCACATTACGCCACCTCAGTTTTTTCCACATGTCGTTTGAGAATACACCACCTTGGATTTTGCCACATGTCACCTTTTCCTTAAGCCATGTCATTATATTTTTTTACACGTCATATACCATGTCATATTATATTCTGCCCTATCATTAACATGTCATATTTAACTACAATTAATAAATAATAAATAATTCAAATAAAAAATTACAATGATTACATAAGGCAATTTATCTTAAAATCAAGAAGAATTTTAGGCAATTTATGTACAACCACCATATCAAGCCATATCAATATATATACTTTCCAACTTTTCAATTAATGAACGAATTGGAAATTATAAAAGAGTATATTTGTTTGATTGAATTCATAATTTTTATAATAACAATTATTTGATTTTATATGTGAAATATCTTCTTACTACATATTAAGGGCAATAAATTACTTACAGTAAATTTTATATTATATTTTTATTTATTAATATATTTTTATAGTATATCAAAAAAATATCGAGTCATAGTCGTGGAAACAACTAATTGTACTATATTTTAATTGAAATGCATGCTTGAGAGTGTGGAAACACTTATTAAATTGCAGAATGTTAAAGTGTGAATTTAGGGTCTTTTGAGGAATATTAGGGTTTTGAAGAAGATTGCGTGGGAGAAAGGCTTTCGGAAGGTTATCTTGGAGTCCGACTCGCAGCTCGTGGTGGGTCTTCTTAAATCTCGGGTGAGTAAAAGTCATCCGTTATATAGCCTGATACTCCAGTGTCAAGGCTTTATTAGTAGGGATTGGAATATCCAATTCCGTCATGTGTATCGAGAGGCAAATTCGGTTGCGGATTGTCTCGCGTCTTATGCTTTTAATTTTCCGTTGGGTCTTAATGTATTGCTTGCCCCGCCTGAGGGGATTACTTTATTGTTATTTGATGATGTAAGGGGCCGGGCTATCCCCCGCTTGAGTACTACTTAGCCTTTTTTTTATGATTATTAATAAAACGCCCCCTTGAGGGGCCGGAGAGTACCGTCTCTCCTTCTACCAAAAAAAAAGTAAAAAGGAGAACAAACAAAAGATATATATGTTTGCAATAGGGCAGCGTTGAGGTCTCTTCTTTTGAGTGGGTGTTTTTATTTTTGTAATCTCAGTTAATTACATAATTCCAAAGATCAATCATCAATCGAATTGAACAAGTAAATCCTCATTTCAGAACTTGAATATGATTTCATATATGTTCAATTGATTATCAATCAATCATACACAGTATAGAAGAAATCTATACACTGATTTGCTGAAATAAATCAAAACATAATCATCGAGCACACTTGTGTTATGTTTTTCTTACATGATGATACGCTCGATCAAGTCAAGATTGTATTTATGTTGATGGGTAAATCCCACTAAATCAATTTAATCGACATCATAATTGAAGTTGCATGAACACAATTCATCACTGATAGCTAGAATTTGAAAATCAGTCGTGTAAGGAACACTTAATTAGCATATAGCAAGCATATAAGTATGCAATCAAACCAAGAGCTGAAATTTCGATTGGCCGATATTAAACAAAAAACGTGTCGGGAAGTTTTAAACCATTTATATATAAAATCGGGATCCAACTATATATTAACCCAAAAGTTTAAGTCAATGATTATAGTTTCACCTTTCTTTATATATTAGTGGGTGTTTGCAATATTTGTCTGATGTGGAAATGCAAACACACCTTATCAAGTGGTAACTGACCTAACTTAGTTAGAACTTGAACATTTTGTTTTTCGATAGGTCTAGTATTTCGATCTCTTTATACCTATCATGCACACACTTTTTAAACGGGTCATTAGCTTAACAATCTCTCGTAACTATACACCTCTATCATTTTTTAAACGGGTCATTATATTAGCGGCTCAATTTTTTTTAGCTACAATCTCAAACTCAAAAAACGACCACAGATCGGACGTACTTTGATACCATGTATTTAAAATTTCGTTGGATTAATATTAAAAGAGTGACGTATCAATTTTTTTAAAGCCATTCATATATAAGATCAAGATTCATCCTATGGCCATAAGCTAATTGGTAGAATTTCATCTTTTCTTATACATTAGAGTGATGGTGTTTGCTATATTTGTCCGACGCGAGAATTCCAACAATCATGATCAAAACGACTTCCATTCTAATAAGCAACAAGGTGTAACCCACCATGAACAAATGTGTTCCAAATGACCAAATCTATATATGTAATTGATTTATATATCCTTCATCATAAGATCGAGCTCGGATTTTCCAATTATCATGATTAGAGTTTCGACCAAATTTTTTTATCATGATTAGAGCAAAAAAAAAAAAGGGGCCAAATTCATTGGCCCTTTGTTGTGTGTTCTACGTACTCCCGGCCCGTTCGTTCCCTGGGAGTTTCTAGGTTGCTTCTCAATCGTGCATTGTTGTTACATTCACGTCACATAACGTTAGCATAACGCAGAGTATAAATGTATAATTATTCAGCTATATATTGTTAGTTGTTAATTTGTTATTGTTGGAGTATAAAGTTATCACATAAAAAAGTTGAAGCTAGGCAGACTTACTATTAAGGACTCATTATTCAGCTATATATAATTCCAACTATTTTTTCACGTATTGACAAAAGTCATTTTTAACGTTACATATTTGACAATTTTTTTAAAAGTCAAAATCCAACCAGACTAGGGATAAGACAGGACTAAACAAAGAAATGTTGGTTAAATCCTTGATCCATTATTTATGGAATTTAGACCCGATCTAGTCCGATTTTGGACTCGTGTTGATCTACATGTATTAGTTAGGTTTACGTGTATACATTTGTCATTAAGTGTTAACTAGATCAAAGTCAAACTTGTTGGAATATAAGTTCCAACATCGAAAATTTAGGACAAAAAAATTGGTAGGATTATCTTTGCTAATTGATTTTAAGATTTAAATATTTGTACGGCTCTCAATATATCGATCTATATATATATAGACTTAATGCTTCTCTATTCATCTTTCTTATATCGTGTTTGTACTTGGACTCTTAACACCTCGTAGTCTATTTTCTATTCATACCTTATGGTGAATATTTTTTGTTCATATTGAAATGGATCAAAGATTAATTGTTAAGGAGTTTCATTGGCGTAAAAGGCATAATGATATGAGCAACCTTATTCGGGTGTCCATTTAGCGAACAAAATGTCTGCTCCAATTGCTCTTTCACCTCCAACAAGTAAAGTTGGGTTTGGATTCGAAACTTGATAGTTTTTAGATATTTTTGTTGGTATTGATCCAAATTTAGATTCTCAAGATTTTTCATTCTGTTTATGCTTATTTTGACTAAAAGTTAAATTAGAAACCACACTAATTCATCACGAACTTGTGATTAAAGTTCAAATACGGTTTGTGGGGATGGAATTTGTGGCATGCGCATTCGATTTTAGTCACCCCTTGATAAGTTGATATGTTGAGAATTCTATACAAACGATTGCTAATTATCCTAGTAGAAGCTATGTATATAATACGTAGTATATATGTTGAAGTTAGGTCTAATCAATAAACGAGACTTGCACAAAAAAAAAGTCACGAGAAACTTTCACACTCTAAACTCATCTGGTTGAATGCCGATTGTTGTTTTTCTTGTTAGCACGCTTAATCGAACTTGATTCAGCTACTTGTTGCTCTTCAGCTTTCTGCTTTGCCTCCGGAACAAGCTATGGAATCGTGCTTGAGCCAAATCAAACCATCACTTCTTAACTCATGCAAATCAAACATTAGAGAACTGATCATCATGAAAATCTAGTTCAACAAACGAATGGCTATCTTAAGTACTCAAATCTTTCTAGAATGAAAACTCACTTTGCCAGTTTGTTGTATCTTCAAGCAACAATCAGAGCATGCAAAATTCAGGAATTGGTCTTAAGACATCATTAACATAAACGAGCCCTTGGGTATACAAGCTATTTTGGGTACTACCATATTGGGTTCTTGTTGAGTCTGAAAGGCCAAGACTTGCTCGAATTTGCTCAAAATAATACCCCTTTACAATTTTTGTACCTACTGGATGAAAACGACGCGTTTTAGTGTGTTCTAGGGTTTAACGCAGTCCAGGGCTGGCCTGGATGAACAAAGAAGGAGAAGCAGCAGAAGAAGTGGGAGAGAGGGAGAAATGGAGGGAGAGGTTGTGCAGAAGGTCTCTGAGACCATTGTTGCTATAGACAAAGCCACGCGCTCAGACGACGTCGTTTTAGCCCTTCACTCTCTTGCCGTACTCTTCTTCCCCATAGACACTCGAAAACTTTCAGGTATTCTCATCTCTCTCGTTCAATTTATTTTCTTGAATATTTGCAGTTAAAAATTCAAATTTTGATTGATGATTTGATTGCAATTTTTCGAGTAAAGGCGTGATCTCCGGACTATACAGAGACCAGGTATTATGTGCTCTTTGACAAAACTTTTGACTACTTCGAAATTATGCGTTTCCTTTATGTTGCTGATTCTGTTTCAAAGTTTAGAATTTGATGATTGTATTTTTTCATGCTATTATGAAGTGAAATGAAGTTGTGAATGATACTGCAATCTTGCTTATGTTTCAGCTTGAAAGGTCGGAGGTTTCGTCCGAGGATGTGAGGAAGGAGCGTTGGAAAGCATTCTACCAAGGAGCTGGGTTTTCAAGTTTTTCTAGGGTATTGCTTTATGGTAATTTTCCTTTTCCTATTTCCTTGAATTCAGGCTGAGAATAGGATTCTTGCTGCTTCTGTTGTACTGGGTGAGAATAGACTGTATAGCTGTTGGTCATGTGTTGGAAGCTGAACTTGGTTTTTTCAGCAATAGGTTTTCTTGTTAATTCACAACTTTTGAATAACATATTCTTATAATTATTGCAATTCAGATGTTGCTTCCAATTGGATTTCCTGCATTCCCCACTCAGCTCGGAAGGTTGTCTATGATGTATTCTTTACTGATGGACTCACTATCAAGGTTGTCCAGACTTTGGTCCCTTGTCTTGAGCTCAAAGGTGGAGGTGTTTATGATGTTAATGCTATTAGAGCAAATGCAGAAAGGTAATTAGCATATATTGATGAATTATTACATAGTAATTAGACTGATAAATTATAATTTCATGTCACGCCATAAGCTGTTAAAGAAGTGTAATGTTAATGAACAATGCTATTCTGAATTTTGCAGATTGCTTGAACTCTGCTTGCTTGAAAATCGTGGCGTTTTGCATATTGCTAGAGAATTTAATGGTGCCCACAAATGTGGAAGTTTCATGGACATATCTAAGGCGGCACAGCTTGTTGCTTCTATTCCTGACAAAGCAATAATAGGATCACCTAAATCACTTTCACCTCAGTATCCTTATTGTTAGGTTTAGTACCAATGTCAGATTTTTGGTTTGAGTGCTTCTGTTGGAATAATAAAACATGTTTTTTTTTCTTGTTCACCATTAATCCTATTATCAGGTGATGAATGCATCATAGATCATTCTCCTTACAATTAAGAAATCAATGCCTTTCCCCCTTCTCGTCTTCCCTCTCATTTTCTTTTTATACATTTGTTATCCTTAAAGAAACCTTCTAGATTATTTTTCAAGCACATTACTTTTCAGCTCCTTGCTGCAGCGGAAGAAAGAAGTATAGATTCATGTGATGTGGCTGTGGCCATCCATAAAAACGATATGGATCATACTTTCCAGTTTGTTGGAGAAATGTTTGCGAGGATTTGCAGGCGCGGTTCTGTTGGTATGACAAAATATTTCATGCACTTATGCTGAAGCTTTTTCCCCTTTTGTTTTGATCGTGCAATGCAGATGTGTTTATTTTCACAATTAGGCTGCAGCAAACCAAACGATAAATAATGAATTGTCTTCTGCTGCAGATTTGGTTGCAAGCGTAGTGATTTCTCAGGCTCTTAAACGGCTCAAAAGTTACTTGACTTTAAACAATGGAACAGTTCAGGTGGATGCTTTCAGGTCAGAACCGAGTTTCAAGTTCTGGTTCTTGATGTTTGAAGCCATTAGAGATTCATATGCTGTTGAGAGAATGGCTGAGCAGATATTGCATCAAGTAGCAAAGGAAGATGTAAGCGACGTGGAAGCATACTGGGTTCTTTGGATGTTATTTCATCATTTATTTGAGAAACAATCCTCATTCAGGTGAGTGCATACTCAATTATCTATTAAAAGTTCAGAACTGGTTCAGTTGTGCAGGAGACTTATATTTCTCTCCACTTGCTAGGTTCTTGTTTGTTGAAAGGTTTTTGCTCTGGAAGGTATTCCCATTCTGTTGTTTGAGATGGATACTCCAGTTTGCTGTGCTTGAATGCCCACCTGAAGATGTCTTTTTGAGAAAAGATAAAAACAATTCTGGTTTGCTGGATTCCGTGCAACGTCTCTCTGCAGTGTGGTCCAAACCGGAGTTTGTCCAATCAGCCCCATTGGAGCAGCAAATTTGTATCTTTTTTTTTTAATACTCTCTTTACTCCCATCAACTTAAGAAAATATCCCTGTCATAATTTCTGCTGTAAGCAACTCAATCTCACATACGATAGGGCTTAAATATGAGAGCGAGGATCAACCAAATAAGCATTTACTATAGAACCTTTTAGTAGGCTGAGTGCAATATGTGGTTAGATAGAGATTTATCACCATATTATAAAATTTGCTAACCTTTGAGAATTTGGAATCCATTTGATGTACCTAGGTTTAACCCAATCCAGCTGCTGAAATCTTTTCATCTCACAACTTAGTTGCTTTGGTCATGGATGTTATAATAAATTTCTTATCATAGATCAGTGGGATCTGTTTTCCATTGATGATAGTGCCAGATATAACTGCTGCCCTGGGACTTTTGCTGGAAAATATGACAAGGGAAGAACTAGACTCTACCAAGGAAGTGATGCACTCAGTGCTTGAAGGAGTTAGCTGTAAATTCTAAAATCAATTCTTCGTTTTAATTATGCTATATTTAACTTCTGTTTCATATGACTTGGACATGTTTTTCTTTAATCATGTTAGGTCGGCTGGGTAACCCTTCTGAGTTGCTTAGAAGAATGGCTAGTAGTATTGCACTAGTGTTTTCTAAAGTAATTGACCCGCAAAATCCTCTTTATCTTGATGATAGTTGTAGTGATGGTAACATAGATTGGGAATTTGGGTCTAGTACGGATAAGAAAGTTACTCTTTCCACATTGAACAGCAACGTTTCTGGTACAGTGAATACGGACCCATCAACTTCCCAATCACTGGAAAGGCAGCAAGAGGGTATAAATAATTATAAGAGAAATGGTAAAGTCAATGGAAGAAGCAGGAACTCATCTCAGTATAAATTGGTTGATCCTGACGAAATTATTGATCCATCAACTTTAAATGAGGAAAAAATTTCTGATGACGAGGATGATGACAATGAAAGTGAAGATTCTGAATCATCCAGTCACTCATCTTTAGAGCCTTATGACTTGAATGACGATGACAGTGATTTGAAAAACAAAATCACACAGTTGGTAGATGTTGTTGGAACACTTCAGAAAACTGATGATCCTGATGGTGTAAGTTATCTTTTTCCTTTTGCTCCCATAAAAAAAGTAAACTGTTCCTCTTTTCTTGGTATTTTTTTGCTAGCTCTTAATCCTTTGATACATTTCAATGGTGTTTTTGATAAGCTGTTGATCATTTTCCTTGGAAAAAACACAATTACATTTTACAACTAAAAAAAGATCATCATAGGTTGTTTTTGTTGGCAAGGCAAATGGTTCATCATTGATGGCCGTATGTTATAGTGTAGAGTTCTAGTTGATGGTTTTATTATCCATCACTCTTCTTACTGTTGAGTATTTCGTTGTTGGTGAATGGATATCAAGCTATACAGAATACAAGTCTCCTTGAATATCCACATTTATCTTTTCCTATATCCAGATGTGAACTTTATAGGAAATACATGGTGCTAACACATCAATTCATTTGAAAGACATCTGAGATGTTTCGTGACTTCATATTGGCAGGTGGAGAGGGCTCTAAATGTTGTGGAAAACCTTGTCCGAGCATCACCTCACGAGCTTCGCCATGTAGCTGGTGATCTGGCTAGAACATTGGTGCAAGTTCGCTGCTCTGAGGTGGCAGTAGAAGGGGAAGAAGAATCAGCTGAAGTAAAGAGGCAAAAAGCCCTAATTTCATTGCTTGTAACATGTCCATTTGAATCTCTTGACACTATACACAAGCTTCTTTATTCGCCCCATTTGGATGTTAGTCAGCGCATCATGATTCTTGATGTAATGACCGAGGCAGCCCTGGAGCTTGCTAGTACTAAAATAATTAAACAGAATCATAAATCAAGGCCCCTTATATCAACCACTTCTGAAATTCAACCCTGGTTTATGCCCAGTAGTATGGGCATTCATGGAGCTAGCCCCTGGAAAGAACTTGCAGATACAGAAACTCCCCTGAATTGGTCTTATCGTTATGAGAGAACTCTACCATCAAACCCTAGTCAGATGAGTAAAGGGAAGACACGACGTTGGAGTTCTAAGCTATTAAATTTACATGCCAATGAGGCTGAGTTGTCCATAAACAAGTTTCCTCTATATGCGGCTGCTTTTATGCTTCCTGCAATGCAGGGTTTTGATAAAAAAAGGCATGGTGTTGACTTGCTTGATAGGGATTTTATAGTTCTGGGAAAACTCATTTACATGCTCGGAGTCTGCATGAAATGTGCAGCATTGCATCCCGAAGCATCTGCATTAGCCTTGCCTCTTCTAGATATGCTAAGCTCCAGGTATTGTGCTGTACCTTTTTCCATGCTCCAAACCTGAAGTTGTCATATCCTTGTGAGTATTTTTGGTTTTGCTATTAAGATTTTGACGGTTCTAATGAAGAAGTTAACTTCCGTGTAGGCCACTATGTCATCACAAGGAGGCATTTGTTAGAAGATCAGTACTGTTTGCTGCTTCATGCACCTTAATGGCACTTCATCCCTCTTATGTGGCAACCGCGTTAAATGAAGGGAACCAAGAAGTTCTGGGAGGGCTTGAATGGGTTCGTACTTGGGCTCTTCAGATAACTGAGTCAGATACAGATAGGGAGTGCTACACGGTGAGACGTGCTCTTTGGCTTCTAGTTCTATGATTGCTGTTCATTTTTTAATTCTTTAATTGTATTATATTTTACCGCTTTCTCTATGGTTCTATGTGATTTTCTGATGATTTTCACTGCTGATTTAGATGGCAATGGCATGCCTTCAGCTGCATGCTGAGATGTCGTTCCAAGCTTCACGAGCACTCGAGTCTGTGGAAACTACCTTAAAGACTAAGGGCATTGAGCTTCCATCTAACCTACAGAAGGGGGTCATTAAAATTCCAAACTCAAGCGGCGCCTTTCTCAGCTAATTTGCTTCTAATCTCTTGTGGTAAGATCTGTTTCTACTATTGGTAGTGAGTATTGATCAGTAATTCAAGTATTAGCAGTTGGCAATGTATTCTATTGCAGTATCTTTTGCTTACTGCAATTGTCAATGAATGGCAGCTTGGAATTGTGGCTTATTGCAAAACCTGAAGTTCTGGACTTGTGCGTGTTTATTCAATCTGATAGACGAGTCCACATCAACTCTGCTTGGTTACCAAAATGTACACTGTACAGACCCCCCTGATTTGTTTATTTTGTACCCTCTTTCCCTAGGATTTATTCTTTGTATACACGAAACAACTGAGCCTTCGCTGAATTGTTCGTCCCCATTTGGCCCTGATTTGAAATTCTCTGTTGGTTCATATGTGGCAATGTAAGCAGATAGATAACTAGAAAGTTCTGGTTCAGTGGAGTGGTTCGTGTTGATATAATTTCAACTTTTTCAATTTTTTCCATGTGGGAAATTATATCAATACAAAATTACACTTACTTCATCATCTCTTCAGTGGTCAAAGTGTGCTCTAATATTGCATGTTTTGCTTCTCTAAGTTGACGTCTCCCGCTGCCATTTGATCACTATGAACATTAGCCTTATAAGATACTTCTGCCATTCCCATTTCCTGGAGAGCGTTCATAAATTCGTTTTCTGACTCGCCTTCTTATGTTCATATAATGTTGATTTTCTAATTCTCACGAAGAGAGTGTGGCCTAAATGATAGCAAGATAAAACAACTTTTAAACAAACAATTAAACACCAGTAACACAGTAGTGTAACTAAAGTAGACATAAACCAATGCAAACACAATAGGCTACATCAAAGGCGAACGAACACAATTGTTTCTTGTTCTGAGTCGTTGGATGAATTATGAATATGACCAAATTCCCACTAATCCTTACTATGAATGTGGCAATGTTTCAACACTTTTTTCTGGTTGACAACAATCGCTGACAAATAACAAGCTAAATTTTATGGATGTATCTTTACGAAAATGATGCAAGTATATACAACTAGAAGTTTCTAGTGTATAGTTGGTAAGTGGTGGATTCTCACAACACCCGATTCCAATTGATCGATAGACCCCACAACCCATAGGGACAAAATCTTGTTCACTCTCTTTAATCGTTTTTAATCTTGGAAAAACCTACTTCAAGTTAAAAATTAACGTTCAATTTTATTTAGGTACATTTGAAAACGGTTGGTTGCCACTTGCCATTAGACATGCCATTACTTGGAGTGTATACATAAATGGTCCAAAATTATATTCCAATAGACTCGGCTTTTGATTGTAGACTTGTATAACTATTTGTACAGGTCTAAAATTTTATACAGAACTGCTATAAGTTGTATGTGTATAATTCATCCCAGTTTGAATCCATATATATATATATATATTTTTTTTAATAAATATATATTTGTGATCAGATATGTAATGTTAATTTTCCCGATAATATATTATATATGTGCTTAGAAAAATCCAAAAAACACCACTGTATAAAAACCCAAACCCATCTAAAACCCAGCGCTTCTGGCAACAACACAGCTAGGTTCATCAATGGCTTCTTCTAGCATCCTTTCATCACCGCTCTCTCTCACCAGCTTCCTCCCTTCCTTTCTACCCCTATCCACTCACAAATCCTCCCAATTTCCAGTCGCACAGAAGCCCCAATTTCCATCTCTTTCTCACTCCTCTTCTTCTCTTCCTTTCTCCCTCCAAACGCCGAGTACCAGGCTAGGGCTAGCTCCTCTCTTTGGGTCTTACAGCTACAATGTTCAAGTAGTGGTGGAGGAAGACGAGCCTGAGGAGAAGCTTCTGGGAAGGTTCAGGAGAGAGGTCTTCAGAGCTGGGGTTATACAGGAGTGTAGGAGGAGGAGATACTTCGAGAACAAACACGACAAGAAGAAGCGAAAGAATCGCGAAGCTGCCAAGCGAAACCGCAAAAGGTCTGTTTGATGATTTCTTGCTTCTTTCTCTTTGTTCGATTCGGTAATTAGGTTTCTGTTCCCCTTTTTCTGTTGATTGATTTACGATGAGATGGGATAATTGAGGATAGTTGAGCTCTGGATGGTTTTCAATTTGATTGGAATTGGGATGTTTTGAGGGATTCGTGGAATGAATCATGAAATTGAAGTGAGTGAAATTCCTAGGGTTTGTGGTTTGAATTACACTCCATTGGCGAGCCTATATGTATATGTAGTTTGAATACTTTGAATTCGAGAAATGGAAGCTGCTACATGTTTGTCTACTTGCAAATTTGAATCTTGTCATTGTATTACACTCTTACCTTATCATTGTTAGGCTGTCTGAACTGCTTTTGGTAAGGCAAAAATACTTCTTTGTTTGGTTAAACTAAAGTATGCAAAATGCTTAAGTTGTGCTCTTGGTTTATATTGTGGTGAAATTTCTGGGGAATCTTCCAATTGCTTTGCTGAAGTTGAAAATGGTAACAGCAGCATTATCTTCATATTTGACTGAATTCTTCATCTGGCTTCTATTCATGACTAATTTTGCAATGTCTAGTTTTATAATGCATAAGCAAAAAGGTTTAGATCTGTAGCTGTATAGGTGGATATATCTTGTGATACCTTTGCATTTTCACAAGCTTTGTTCATGGAACTCGGAATATCTTATGATACCCTTTCTTTGATGCACACACTTCAAATGTACCATCTTGAGTTTGACATCTTAATTCATCTGCATATCTCTCACTGTTATGTGCAGGCGCCCATTTGTGAGATCCTCAAAACCGGAAACTGAGACGGTTAAAAAGACTGACAATGATCTGGATACTGATAATTGGGATCTTCCTGAAGATTCATGAAGAAGTTTATGATGGCATGGAGATTGTAGCATTCGGTTAATCATCTCCAAGTTTAGCATACAGCCTTTCTGAAGAAGATGAGTTAGCTTTAGCACACCATATGATCATAGAGTTGAATTGGTCATGTTTTTGTAAAGTATCTGGAAATGTTGTTAGAGGCATTCAAGACACCCTATTTAGAAGCACTCAAGCTTCTTTTACCCACTTGTGATTTTGGCTGGTATAATCTGATACTGACAATGTTTTCTTTCTGAGGCTGAGCAATTTATTTGATGTTATTATCTGTTGAAATGTATGAAGAGATGTTAGGAAGTGCTGCACATACTTAACTTGTGAGTTATGATGAAAAACAGAAAGCAAGACTTGCACATTGCAAGAGCACACCATTTAGCAAGATGCATATAAAGTTTTGGATTACAATGGCCAAATGGATGATGGATGAACTCTATAAGATGCTATGCAGCCAGCACATTTTGAACTCACGACACATTTTGAACTTTTTGGTTAACCAAGGCTTTGTTCTTAACTACTGTTTTACGCATTTTAAGGTTCTTATAAACAATAAAGTCTTATAAAACCTCAGGAAAACCGAAGCCTAAAATGGAGACTTGTGCTATAGACTCTTGTATTACAATACTGAAACAATTGAACCTCCTAAGAGGTTGGAAATGTTTGCTCAAACCTAGGCAATGAGAAAATCTTCGATTATAGTTAATAGAATTGGGAAAGATTAAGTACAAACAAAAAATGCAACGACCCTCGTGGATAAGGGAGTCTTACGAATATAGTATTGTAGCGGAATACCTTTTCTTTTGTTAACCCTCTTCATTCATAAAAAAGTGGGAAGGGAAGACAGCCGATTCTATTCTCGACTCGGGATTACTGAACATAAGTTTTTTTTTTTACTTTTTTATATTTTTATATAAAATATAAATTATATAAAAAACAGAATTATACAATTCAATATTGATCGAATAGTAATCAAAGGCATTCGTGAGTTTGTAGATGTAGTTAAAGGCTTTGAAAAATTTATGGATGATTTTCATTGATAGAGAGATTTACATTATAGAGACTACATACAAAATCTCTTGAAGCAGATAAGTACATAATTTTAAAGAATTCTATCCTTCTAATTTAATTAGAAGAACACACCCTAAATCTCAAAACCAGTCAATAAAATGTACCATCACGAGTTACAAATTGAAAGAAGAGCAATAGCTTGAAATTGTATTGCGGTCACTACTAAAAAAATTGGCCTGTGTCGCCCCACTTTTTAAGTTTATGGTTGGGCCTGAATATAATTCAAGCCCATTCGAATTTCAAGGTCTAAAAGGGAAAAAACAAAACAGCACCGGTTCGAAGTTCGATCGCTCAACTCGGTTTCTCCTTCTCCAAGCAAAAAGTTAGACGAACAAGAGCACCATCTAATCGCACGAGGAAAGGGTGAGAAGCCATGGAAGGAGTAGAAGGAAGTCAAAATGCTCATCTTATACTTGCTCACAAGCTCTTTCTCCTTCGACATCCCGATGTCCAAGACATCGAGAAGGTCAGTCTTAAGGAAGAGGTTCTGAACGCCATAAAGCTGGACGGTGAGGAGAAATCCACAATAAAGCCCTAATTTTGATCTATCTTGATTCCAATTCGTTTCACTATGTCTCGTTTACCCAATTTCTGAATTCTGATTTCCCTATTTTGTTGTAGACATGGCTCCCCTATTCGAAACCCTAGCCGCGGACGGGCTTTTGGAGTTGGATCAGTCCGCCTTCAGCTCGATGCGTGCGAAGATCGACGAAGAGCTGAAGAAGTTGGATGAAAAGTGAGTTATTTTCTTGTAATTTAGTGTACAATATGGATCTACTTGAGATGTCGGTATGAATTGGATTGAATTCTCTTGTGCTTACTGCTTAGTACTGGCGTTGTGCAATTCATAATCTATGAATGGAACTTGGTAGTGGCGTGTGTAAAGGATATTTGTGAAGTAGATCATCGGAGTGATATGGACGGCATGGTTGTTTATAAGTTAATCACACCCTTCAATATGCATAGAAGGGGTTGTGATGGGTTGTTTTGTTTTTAATAATAGTGAACATGGGGTTTCAATAGTTGCCTTCATGAGAACTTTGGGCCTGTAGTCCTATCTTTAATCAATTCACTTTTTGTGAGCTTAGTGGTGGTATATTCTTTTGCAACTTACCAACCTGTTCATACATTTGAAAAAACTTACCAACCTGTTCATACATTTGAAAAAACATGTTGAACCTTCTTCTTAAGAACTCTTGGTGGAGATTGAAGGTCTTACATTGTCTTAGGGCATCTTTTTCAACTTTTTCTGTTTTCTATGTCTACTTCATTACTATGTTCTTACAATCAGCGTGAAAAAATATTTCAACCTATGTTTGATGTACTTCTGTTTCTGATTAGTGATTATCTTAAAATGACGACGACTAATTGCTTAGTTTTTTCCAACACACTTCTGTTTCTGATTAGTGATTACTAGTCATGAAACGATAACATAATTTGTACTTGCTAATCTCTCTTAATCCCACTTCTTATGCAATCCTTCTTTTCCTCTAGCAATCTGCATGACTGCATCTCAAGGTGACATCTATGCTCTGCTCTTATGTCACCTTTATGGATCTTTCTATTTTCCTTGCTCCCTATGTTGCATACCATTTTCTTCTTTCCTCACATGCTCAATATTGATTCTAGTAAATCGAAAATATTTTCTAATTTAATCTTGGTTTGGAAAATCTGAGGCATTTCAGGAATTGGCAAGGGATGTGAGGAATTAAGTTTTGCATAAGTAAATTATCTGTCTTGATTTTTAACGCTCATGTTTTGCTGTATTTTCTCATGTTTTTGTAATCTAAACCTTGTACTTTAGAAACAACTAGGAACAATAGTTTTGCAGAGTGTTTACAATTTACACCAAGAGAGCTACTATACTAACTTTTATAATGAAGCTACATCTACTTTATGCTTAGCACTGTAGTGTCAATCCTACTTTGAGAGGTTCATTTTTTGCTTGCCTGCTCAGTTCAGAGTGCTGTTTTTATTTTTGTAAAGATTTCTTGTGCTGTAGAAAATCTCCATGCTTTATAAAGTGTGTACATGTCCCCTCCCCTTCTCAAAATTCTGTTTAGAACATACTTTTTGAGATATCAATTATGGTGAAGCTGCATGTTTTTTTAATAGTTAATGCCAAACTTGCTCAATAAGGTGCAAGTTCTGCTTGACTGCTTCAGTTTAAAACACTTTATTTTTCACATTTTGAAGGATTGCTGATGCTGAAGAAAATCTGGGGGAGAGTGAAGTCCGAGAAGCTCATCTGGAGAAATCTTTGTTCTATATTCGTATTGGTGATAAGGTAACTGCATATATGCTGATTATATGTCCTATTATATTTCCCTTAATGCTTTCCTATCATCCAGAGTTGCTTACGGCTGTTTTCCTTTTATATGAACTCTCAGGAGAAAGCATTGGAACAGCTCAAAGTGACAGAGAGCAAAACTGTTGCTGTTGGGCAAAAAATGGATTTGGTGTTCTATACACTTCAAATTGGCTTTTTCCATATGGATTTTGATCTCATTTCCAAAAGCATCGAAAAAGCAAAAAAGTAAGTAGTCACATCAAAGTTTAAAGTTTATATCCTTTGGAGAATGTGTTTTCCTTTTAGTTGGCATCATATTTGGACTCTAATCTGATTCATCTGAAATATTTTCTTGCTTTTGTATCTTAGCTTGTTTGAAGAGGGGGGTGATTGGGAGAGAAAGAACCGTTTGAAGGTGTACGAAGGATTGTACTGCATGTCCACCAGAAATTTCAAGAAAGCAGCCACCTTGTTTTTGGACTCTATTTCAACTTTCACAACTTATGAGCTGTTCCCATATCACACTTTCATTTTTTATACCGCTCTTACCAGCATCATCTCTTTGGATAGAGTTTCCTTAAAACAAAAGGTAATAATGCTGAAGATTTAAGGAACTCTCCTTCAACTTTGTTCTATTTCGTAATCTATAAAAATTGTTATTTGTTACAGGTTGTGGATGCTCCTGAAATCCTGACTGTTATTGGGAAAGTTCCGCACCTCACCGAGTTTCTGAACTCACTTTATGAATGTCAATACAAGTCGTTTTTCTCTGCATTTGGTAAATACTTTCTTTTGCCAAGTTCTTATTAGCTTTAATCTGCTTCTGCATAATCTATATCTTTTCAATTGTATGGTTGACTGACCTTCATCTGTATTTTCTGTAGCTGGCTTGGCAGATCAAATAAAATTGGACCATTATTTGCATCCTCATTTCCGATACTATATGAGGGAAGTCAGGACGGTGGTGTATTCCCAGTTTTTGGAGTCATACAAGAGTGTTACCATTGAAGCAATGGCAAAGGCATTTGGTGTCACTGTTGACTTCATTGATTTGTGAGTAACTCTACTTGTAAATGGCTTTGGCTTTGGATTTTGAAGGTTTTATCCCCTTGAAAAGTCAAATATGAACTCGATATATTATTTTGCTTGTGTTTAATCTTTTCAGGGAGCTTTCACATTTTATTGCTGCTGGGAAGCTTCATTGCAAAATTGACAAGGTGGCTGGCGTTTTGGAAACGAATCGTCCAGATGCCAAGAATGCTCTGTACCAATCAACCATCAAACAAGGCGACCTCTTACTCAACAGGATTCAAAAGCTCTCCCGCGTGATTGATCTTTGAGGTTTTGGTGCTGAAGCCCTCCCATTTCATCAACAAATGGAAGTTAAGGTTCCAAGTCTTTACTCTAGTGCTCAACTGTTGGGATCTGGGAAGCTTTGCTGATTATGCTATGCTTTTAGTTTTCATGAGAGACTAAGTAGCTCAGGCTGTAGTGATTGAATAGATTGCGCATTTGTTTAGCGCTGTGTGCACCATTCAGTCATTGAATTCAAGGTCAATGGTTATTGCTTGAAGCTGGTAGATAAAGAATGACCCCTCAAGTTCTGTTATATTCTTATTTTGCATTTCCTCTGAGATGAGACATCTTCACGTTTCTGGAAAGCTTTTTTTATCAGATGATTCTAATCTGTGGTGTGTATTTCAGAAGAAGGTTTCTTGTGTCTATTGCTTTATTGTATCTAAAATAGCATTTTCCACGTCATGTTTGAAATGCAAGAGGGAAGTGGGGATCACCTCATCAAAGTGATTCCCTAAAATTAAAAGGGGACATCTAACATTCTAAGCTAAGCCTATATTAGAATTTTGAAAATTATGGATCATTTTGCTAGAAAAAAAGTTTTAACTTTGAAGTTAGAGTATGTTTTATGCACGCTAAACTGCTAAAGAAATGAAGTCTATATGAATATTCTAAGGCGAAAAGCATAGAAACTTATCTCATATAATTAAAAAAATTAATAAGGGTGATTAGATACAATTTTCTTAACAAGGGTTGTTTTCTACGAAATTATATGAATTAGAGGTGGTTTTGTGCAATTTATTCTTGCTTACCCAGAAGGAACAATCGTAGTGTATACTGAAATGGGCCTATGGGGAGTTCGGTAAAACTGTAAAAGAAAATGAAAAATAGAAAACGCAAATTACGTATGCCACTTGCCAGCCACACACTTGGCCCATCCACCAACACTTTGCAATCCAACTAAAAACCACCCGTTGCTTCTCCATTCATGCACTATTTCAGTATCCAGAAATTTGAATGTCATATTCACACTTCTCATGCATGAGCACACGGAGTCAGAGATACCTTCCTTCAATTTGGGTCCAAGAGCTTTTCAGCTCAATTGCTTGATTCTGTTCAATTCACCGAGCAAAATTTGTAGAGAGTGTTAGGAACCACGAAAAAAAGAGAAGGGGAAGTTCAGAAACTTGATCCAAATGGTAAATTCTCCTCCTCTTCCTCCTTTTGATTTCCACGATTTCCGTGAGAAGCTTTCAACTCACCTTAGACCATGGCAACGGTCCTTTCAATTCTGGGTCCGTACCGCTGATATCTACACAGGTTACAAGGTAAGCATTTCGATTACGAAAATCAAAATTTGCAGTTCAATTTTTCTGTTTTATCCCCTTATCTGGATATGAGGTTTGCCTTTTGTGTTAATAGTGCTTTTGCTTTGTTCTAATTTGAATGTTGGTGATTTTTTGGTTTCTTTTGAATGAAAATGTATTAGGTGTTCCAACTTCGAGTAGGATTCGAGAAGGACCTCAAGAAGCGAGAGGATATGTGGGAAAGGCAGCATGAGCTTGCCGCTGAGAAGATATACAATATGTGCTCAGATCTTGGTGGGTTTTTCCTCAAGGTATATACTTGGTCAGGATTTTGGCTCATGAACTATTTAGAACCGTGGGGGTTAGTAATTGGGTTGGCATTGCTAATTCTAGATATCTTTTGTCTTTAGCTAATTATCAATATTTAGTTCTTTAATTTTCATCTTTTAGGTATTTAGATAGGTCTTTCTGTGATGTTTTTAGGCTGTTTGTTTACTCATTACTGGTATTGTGGATTGCCTAATATCCATATTCTAAGATGTATGTTGCATTTATGCAATTGTCTTATGCTAATGCTGTACATCAACATTGTCACCCCTTACACACAATTTCCTATTCAGGCTGTTGTTTTTCTGGTTGACGCTGTTCTTTGACTTCTTTCCAATACAAGCCACTAGGATTTTAGAGTTTGATCTCTTCATGATGGCAGTGAGTAAGCCTTGGTGGATAATTGGATGGGAACAATTCGTAAACTAACTTAGATATATTATTGTGGAGCATCTAGCATCTGTTTTCTGATTAAGCTGTTTGTTTTGGGCCTCTGAGTCTTGGTTTAGGTTGCTCAGATTGTGGGGAAGCCTGATTTGGCCCCAGCTGCTTGGGTGAAACGACTTGTAACTCTGTGTGACCAAGCTCCTTCCACTCCTTATGATGTTGTCAAACTCGTAATAGAGAAGGAGCTAGGTAGGAGTGTAGATGAATTGTTTGAAACGTTTGATTCAAACCCGCTGGGTTCTGCATCAATTGCACAGGTACTTGATCACTACGCAAAACTTGCATCTACAGATTATTTGTTCTCTTCTTCTGTTCATCTTCTAATTAAGATTCTTATGCGAAAAGTAATGTCATTGTGTTGGCCTTACTCACTATATTTATCAGTTGATGCTTAGTCTGGAAATTATCTGTATCAAACACTAACACTTTTCTTTTGAGTGGAATCTACTGTCCTTTGTTTAACGGAAGTATTGTTATCATAAAACCAGTTAAAGGATAGATAATTGTTGCATAATATCATGTATAAACAATCTCTTCTAGCAAACAACCTGAGTTCATACGATTCTCTTACTAAAAAAACTTTACTGCTTTAGAGTAAAGGCTTGATTGGTGTCTACATGCCACAGAAAATGTAACATTACTACTTGTGCTCAATCTCAGGTTCACCGAGCTACATTAAGAGGTTATGCAAGTCCCGTTGTTGTAAAGGTAGTTTTAACTTAGGAAGTACTCCATAGATTTAATGTGGATCTGCAAATTCTGATCATGGATATGGGTTACAGGTGCAACATCCTGGAGTTCAGGACTTAATGATGACTGATATCCGTAATCTGCAAGCTTTTGCTTTATATATGCAGAAGACAGATATCAAATTTGATTTGTACTCTGTAACTAAAGAAATGGAGAAACAGGTGCATCTTACATTCCTTCTTTGATTGTTGAGTGTTGTATAAACATATAATGAATTCTGGGTCTATCACAAAGACGAACATGAATGCATGACCATATGCCCATATCTGAAAAGAAATATTCTGAACAAATTTGTGTTTTTCTTTCCCCTGTTCTAGATTGGGTATGAGTTCGACTTTACAAGGGAAGCCGATGCAATGAAGAGAATTCGGCATTTCCTGTATGAGAACAACAAAAAGAGTCCAGTTGTGGTCCCACAAGTTATGCCGGATTTAGTCACCAGGTCATTTGATTCATTCCTCTGCATAGTTGAAGTTTATCTAATCATTGTTTGAACTTATGTGTGACATGTGCCTTTTTCTTTTTCTTGCCAATGCTTTAATTAAGTGAGAATGAGATCTGGAACATATAAAACTAAGTTCTGTCTAAGATATACATTTATTAGGTCAGTATTTGGACTCAAATGTAACTGTCATTGCACTTTTGAAGCACTACAAATGAACCTCATTCATTGAAACCTGAGGCTTGAGTGGAAACTGGAAAGTGCATCTTAGATAATGTCATTTAAAATAGACAAAGTAAACCTGTTGCTGGGACTAAGAATGTCATTTAGCTATACACAACATTAAAAAAAAAGATCTAGTTATAATTAGCACTAAATATGTGCTTGCAAGAACTGAAGAACAAATCAACGATTTTCTTATTCGCTGGACATTAATGTGACAAACAGCTAAGTTTGGTAATACATTTATCCTAATCTGGTGGTTGTTTTATCCTTGTATTTAGGAGGGTATTGGTGATGGAATATATTAATGGTGTCCCAATCTTGAAACTTGGCGATGAGATGGCAAAGCGAGGTATAAACCCTGGCAGTAAGATTGCAGCCAGTGCAAAGCAGTAAGCCCCTTGATTATCAGAGAGTACGAATCTCCTTTAGACCATTATTGTGCTTACATATATAGATTAAGCTGAAATTTCCAATTTTAAGTTAACTAGGTACATTAGTCAAGGGTGCAAGAACTTACCTATTGGCATGTCTTGACTCAAAATATGTCCTTATCACTGTAAATACAGGAGTATACTTAAAAGCTTGACACAAGCATATGGACAGATGATATTGAAAAGTGGCTTCTTCCACGCGGACCCTCATCCTGGAAATATACTAATATGCAAAGGTTCAGAGGTTGCATTACTGGATTATGGACAAGTGAAGGATCTTCCGGATGATCTTAGGCTTGGATATGCCAAGCTAATCCTTTCCATTGCTGATAATGATGCTCAAGGAGCTATAGAAAGCTTCAGGTAATAATCACTCTTGATACCAAAGTTTTGCATGTCATCTTTCTATTCTTTGTTTTTTCAAAGATTAATTAAAATGTACTTAATATCTCCATGAATGAAGAAGATGAATACAATCACAAAATCACACCAGATCCACTTGGTTCTGATAATCTTTTATTAGATGTGGCAATCGAATAAATAAGAGATTAATTTGAATTGGATTTTGTCTGATATTCACTTGTTTGAGTTTATCATGATGAAGACAATTGTGGTCATATGAAACCATTGTCAAAATAATTTGTTGGGTTCATATAAAACCACAGGGAGCTTGGTATTGGAACCATGAGCAAATGTGAAGATGAACAAACAGAGATGTTGAACCTGGCGCAGAGAATGTTTGATACAACATTGCCCCCGGGCGTAAAGACACTTCAACCATTCTCTGATGATTCTTCTATTAAGAAAATCTCAGTTGAGGTACACATTTCAGTTGTGCAATCTTCTTATCTTTCTGTTTCTCCTCGTTATTGATTGTTTGGTAAATGTATGCCAATGGAATCTCTATACTCTTGTTTTGACTTTGCTAGGCTTTTCCAGAAGAGCTATTTTCAGTTCTCCGGACAGTGCAACTATTGAGAGGGTTGAGTGTAGGGCTTGGTATAAACTACTCATGTGCTCAACAATGGAGGCCCATTGCAAAGGAAGCTCTATTCGTCGCGGGTAGATTGAAAGGTAAAATACCATCTTCCCATATCTTGTAATAAAACTTGAAGAATTTGCAGGTGACAAGAATTATATTTTCAACTTTTCTGACTGTATTTCTCAAGTTAACTATATATAAGCTTTTATCCGTTTTGCATTTACAGATGAGGATATGAAGACGGAAAAACACAGGCGAGGCCTCTTCCGAAGAACTCATAGAAAACGTTAAGCAAAACTAAAGAAAGACAGAATCAGGTGTGGCTTTAGAGCTTTCTTTCCTCCACATTATTTGACTAAACTAAAGGAAAACAACGAGGCAATATATGCTTAATTGCCCCAAATCTGGGTGTCTATCACGTTGTCTTCAATACCCAGAATTTGTTCAAAAGCTTTTGTTCATTGACTTGATTCAGTGCAGAAAAAATCACTGTTTGCCAAGCAACCCAAACATCGATTTTTAGTTGTTGAATTAGGCTCATGGACCATAATTATAAGCACAAAACCTGGCTTAATCTGCACTTAACTCAAATTTGTCATGTTAATTGACATAAATGTCGCCAAGTTGTCATCATATGTTCTGTTGGTCTTGAGGGCTTTCTATAACAATGCCATGACTATCCTTTTTATACGTCTTGAGAAGCTCATGCCCAAAAATACTAATACTAACAACAACATCAACAATATTGACCCAGTGTAACACCGATTAAAACAGGACAAAGCACAACAACAAAGCCAAACGCTCAAACCACAAAAATACTAATCAGTCCCAATAACAAACAACTAAATTACTAAAAAAAAACAAATAAAACATCAATGAATCCATGTCGTCCATTCTTCTTCTTGATATAGGTCATGTACTAGGTAGGGGGCGGTCGAAGAAGTGGCGGCGTTTGTACAAGTCTAGGAAGGAACGAGAATAAATGAGGGCTTTCCAGCTTTTGCAGGTAAGACTGAATCTGACGAGGGATCTGACGGGGAGCCTCGCCAAGATCTCCCATATCACACGTTTCGGCCACCCGTCGATTACTTCTTCTTCTACCTCCTCCTCTTGCTCTTGTCTGGATGATGGAGATGCAGCCATAGCCATATTAGGAAATAAAGAGAATGCAGAAGTGTTTTGTGTGACTGTTTCAGGCGGAGACGGAATGGTGCCGTCAATGTACCCGAAGAGGCTACAACCAGTAAAGATCAGTTTTGTTTGAACGGACCACGCAAGGTAATTTGTGGAGGTTAATTTGACATTATTGTAACTGATATTATAGCAGATATTAAGCAAATATTAATAATCTAAATATTATTCTAACAAGCCATAGGTAGTGCCAATATATAGTTCCAAGTAATAGGAGGAGAAGATGTCTGAAATTATGAGAGGTAATACAATGTTTGTATTGTATATTTGTATGTGTATATATAGACGGTCTTTGTAAGCAAAAGTGGCACCAAATTTTACGTAGGGTAAATCTTCTAAAGATATGTTACTTTGTTGATCACGGCTAAGATTTTGATAGGATATAACTACCTAAAAAAAGATTTTGATAGGATTTTTTTCCCTTATACAGGAATAGAATAATTTTATCAAAGAGATAGATAATATGGATATAATATTTTTGTAATTTTATCAAAGAGATAGAATAATTTTAGAATAATCTTCTAAAGATATCTCTTTTATGGATGCGGTGATATATATATTTTTGTAATTTTTCAAAAATTACAAAAGTACATTGTTATCGTAAAAAATGCATTGTGAAATACAAAAAAGTGCATTACTATACCAAAAGAGTGTTAACAAAAATGAAACAAGTAGGGCACGCGCTCCATGTTCGGTTCATTATAAAAGTGCATCGTTATGGTGGAAAAGTGCATTACGAAATATCAAAACCTGCATTACATGTACAAAACCAAAAAAAGTGCATCATCTTGGGCGTTCAATTGATCGACTCGATTCCGATTGAACTCAATTGCTTTATGTTTTTGGTAAATGCACTTTTTAGTATATCGTAATACATTTTTTCACTATAACAATGCACTTTTATAATTTTTGAAAAATTACGAAAATGTCACCGCGTTCCTAAAAGGAATATAGCATCAGCCTTAATTTATAGGATAATTAGTTGTTTTATTTAAACCAAACTTTATAAATGAGTTGATAAGTAAGTACACCAACTAAAATCTTTCAACAAAGCTAAAATAGGTTAAAAGATAGGATATTAATATCTATTGCCTATTTTTGTTGTCGGCCCTGGGGATTTAATCTCAAGGCTGGAAAGACTTTTCCTGTACAAGGTCATAACTTCGTCTTGAGCTTGTCCCATAAGTTGAATTCTCTTCCTTTTAGATGGGTGATTAGAGAAAATCTCTGGCCAGTGTGAATCATGATCAATCTTTTCCAACACAATGGCTGCAACACTAGGATTATACCCAGCAGATGCCATCAGGTGCATGCCTATATAATCCGCTTCTTTTTCCAACCTGAATGATGCAAGTACATATAGTATGTAAAAATGATATATATATATATATGCCACATTATATGACCGAGAAGTACTTGCAATACAGTTTAGTTCATGTGGAATTTATTCGAAAAGTTGACGAGTGAAATTCTAAAATCCTATATATAATAAATTGGTGAATCGTAGATAAAATAATTTAAAAATTAATAATATAAGTTGATATGAAAGTAATTTAATTCATTCCATTTAACAACCAATATTGTTGAAACTCTACCCATATTTTTTTGTTAACTTGACTGTAACTAATAGGGAGCTGAGTAAGAAGACTTACATTCGAGATATTGTTAGCATCGCCAACACAGTTGGAACAATTTTAAGAACATACATACAAGGAAAAGGTAAGGACAAATTACGAAAGAGGAACTTAAGCAGGGCGACTGCACCCATGCCCTTAATAGTCCATTCAATATGGTGTCGACTCACACCGTGCGCAACCTGAGGATTTAAAAAAAAAACAATAATTCTGCAACTGCAATCTCATATCACAAGATCTTAAAACACTATGATACCACGTACCTAATGATATTGATATATTCAAAGTAAAATCATTCTTAGAATGTGCATAGTTTGTATTTATGATTTTGAGTCGTATATTCATGATTTTGTATGGTTGTATTCATATTTTAGAGTTGCGTATTCATTCTTTCCATACTGCATTGTATTCATGCGTGATTATAAGTCGCATATTCATATTTTTGTATTATTGTATTTTTGAAGCTTTTTTCATATTCAATCTCATAATCATTTTTTTTAAGTTGTATATTCATAAAAAGCGAGTAAGTCAGCATAATGAATATGCAACTTAAAACAATGAATATACTCATACAAAATCATGCATATATAACTCAAAATCATAAATACGTGTGCACACTCTAACAACTCTTCTCACTTGAACTTAAATCTATATACATACCCATACTTAATACTGCAGTATGATATACATACCTCGTGTGCAATAATATAGGCAATCTCGGGATCGGAATGCAAAGACTTAACAAGACCAGCAAACAAAACAATCTTGCCACCAGGTAAACAACCAGCATTAACACCAGGATCGTCAACGACAACAACTTGCCAGTGGTTCAAGTGGTCTGGATCGCCGCAATGTTGGTCTCTTAAACCCCTCTGCGCTGCTTTAATTACATTCTCGGCAATCGATTCCACTCGTGCGCTGGTGGGGTGCGAGGCAGGCAATTCTTTCCAATTGTAACGTACCCGATTCAAGAAATACTGCAACTCTCCATACTTGTTTTCTACGCCTCGTGGCACGTTAACGAAACGGGTCCGGTTTGTGTACGGCGCCGTCTCCAGATTGGTGAGGTAAACGACGCCTGCCAAACCCAAACCACCAATCCATCTCCATCTTCTCTTGTTATCTTGACCTAATAATAATGGGTTGATGGATCGAAACGAGTCCCACAAAAGCTTTGATCTTTTGTACCATGCCATCGTTAAATCGTTAATGTTTTCTTTTCTCCTCCGCTACAATTCTTTATGGCCTAACAAATTAAACAACCGGTTTTTCTGATTACTAAATTTTATCTTACGTTTTCTGATTACTAAATTTTATCTTACGTCTAATGTTTTACGTCTAATGTTATTCTATGATATCTTCTTTGCATTGATTGTAAGGATATCTTTACTTAATTAGGTATTTTGTATAGTTGCCTTATACATTAAGTTATTATATATTTATCCTAGCTAGAAGGATTAGGTTATCATGTTACCTTGTATTTATCTATCTATAACTATATATTAAAGTTATACGAAAAGAATTCGGGTGTTCATATGGCTCGCGGCGAGGGGAGCTATTCTCACTAATCAAGAGAGATGTCGCCGTCATCTTACCACCAACGACGCGTGTACGGTCTGCAATGGCGGCGTTGAGTCGTTGTCCCACCTGTTTCGCGATTGCAGGGAAGTTCATGAACTTTGGATTAAGCTTGACCCAATTTCCATTTGCACTGATTTTTTCCAATTGCCCTTTGCAGGATGGATTAGGTGCAACATAATGACCAAGAAGAAGACCGATGGTGATTTGGATTGGGCTGAAGTGTTTGCCACTAGTCTTTGGTGGGCTTGGAAGTGGCGAAACGAAAGAATTTTCAGCAACCGCAACGCAGTGCATGGAGCGGTGGATTTTGTCAAGGACCGAGTTAAGGAGTACCGCAGAGTGTGGGCCACGAAGGGAAGCTGCTCGGGGAGTACTCGGAGCGATATGCTTGTTGGTTGGGAGAAGCCGGCGTCGGGAATCGTTAAAATCAACACCGATGGGGCTGTTAACAGCGATGGGTGTGCTACCGCTGCTGGGGTCTTTCGGGACGACAGGGGCGTTTGGTCTGGTGGCTTCGCTCGCAATCTTGGTCAGTGTTCCGTTCCTACTTCAGAGTTATGGGGCATTTTTGATGGCCTTAAGCTTTGCTTGGGCGAAAGGGTTTAGAAGAGTGATTCTCGAGTCCAATTCCAAGTTGGCTGTTGATCTTATCCATGGTTCCATTAGTCAGTTCCATCCTCTCCACAACCTGGTGGTTGACTGCCAGGAGCTCCTTAGTCGGGATTGGGAGGCCCGACTCGTCCATGTCTTCAGGGAAGCGAATTTCGTCGCCGACTCCCTCACCAAGCTCGCGTTTAGCTACCCTGTCGGTTTTCATTCTATTGATGAGGCACCCTCGTGTGTTCTAAGTTGTTGTTTGATGACGTTGCGGGGAGGGCCACCCCGCGTTTCGTCAACTCTTGTGGCCCTGTGACTTAGTTGGGGTCTCTCCCTTTTTCTTGATCAAAAAAAAAAAAAATATTATAGTTATACCTTTTCGAGCCACCAGAACGATTCTGGCTCCACCTCATATTTACAAAATTAATTTTTATTCTTAATTTTTAACTTTTTCCTATTAAATTCTTCTTTAACTATTTAAATCTATCTTTAACATTAAACAAATATCTATTTAGTATAACAATATCTTTTGAAAACTTTCTTATACAAATATTTAAAATTAAAGATAACAAATTTAAAATATTTTAAAATCTATAACTATATACTGTATTAAAAATATATCTTTTCGAGCCACCATAATGATTCTTACCCCACCTCATATTTAAAAAATTAATTTTATTTCTATTATTATAAATTCTTTCTATTAAATTCTTTTTTAGCTATTTAAATTTATCTCTAAAATCTAACAAATATCTATTTAATATAACAATATCTTTTGAAAGCTTCCTTATACAAGTATTTAAAATTAAAGATAAAATATTTTAAAATAAATATAAATCTTTTAGTATATATCGTTTGACGAATTAATTTATAGATATATAGTGATTTTCTTTTATAAAAAAAATTAATGATAAATATTTATAATTCTTAAAATTAATAAAAAAATATAATAAAATATTTAATAGATATATTGAAATATTTGATAAACCCTAAATTTACGTACATGAAAAGTAATAAAATATGAATAATATAATATTTGATTAAAAAATTATAAATTATACGAGCAATAAATTATTGATATTAAAGTTTATATTATATTTTTATTTATAATTATAAAATATCTGACGGGTAAAACTAGTAAATACTAATCTTGGCCGTTATGTAATTTATGCAGTTGGGGCTTGAAAATCCAAAAGATATACTAAGACCAAGCGCAGAAACAAAATACAAAGCAACCACCTTAAATAATCCAATTCTGTAACCCAAAATCGCAAATCGTCAAACAAAGCAACTCGATTTGAAAAAGCCCAACAGGTCATGTGCAATTTGTTTTAATACAGCCTAGAAACCAATTGCAAGAAATGGAGTTTCATAGCCAACAATCCATATTCGAATACAAATTAAGTACACAAAAGGAAGGAGTAGAGATTAAAAAGCAATTGAAATCATAACCCTTTAAAGCCCTTTTACTGTGAAACTCCTCTAGCACGGCAATACAGCAACAGACCAGCATGTCTGTGGTCAGCCATCAGCAGACAAATTACCAGAAATGTGATCCGAAGCTGCCCGATGATCACAAGGGAAAGAGGAATCAAGAGATCTAGAGGAGTTTCTTACACGAGGGGTTTCTTACATGAGAATCATTTCTGCTGTTCAACTTTCATCCATTGGAAATTGACAGCCTAATGTCAAAGATCTATAATGGATTACCCTTGTCATTATCAAGGCTGCCCACTTCTCTCGATGGAGTTAATCAACCATTTTCTTAGATCAACAGAAAGTTGGTTTACACTTCAGCCACAAAACGTGCTTCTTATGCATTGTGAGCGTGATGGACGAGCGGTTTTAGCTTTTATGTTAGCTACACTTCTCCTATATAGGAATCATTACACAGGGGAACAAGGGAATTTAGATATGGTTTACAAACAAGCTCCTTGAGAACTTTTGCCATTTCATTCTCAACTGATCCTATAGCGTCTCAAATTCGGTATCTTCAGTATGTTGCAAGAAAGAATGTGGCTTCAGAGTGGCCTCCATTGGATAAGACTTTGAATCTGGGTTGTGTTATTCTTAGATTGATTCCTAAATTTGATGGAGAAGGCAGATGCCGTCCTTTGTTTAGGATTTATGGACAAGATCCTGTTGATGCTAATGATCGAAACTCTAAATTGCTGTTCTCAACTAAGAACAACTCCAAAGCTGTTTGGTCATATAAACAGGTGATGTTTAAGCCATCTAATAATTATTAGGAGTCTGTTTCAATACAATGCACTTTAAAAGTCTGCTGTTAATTGCTTTGTGCATTACTGATATTGTTCTCATGGCAGGCAGAGTCTGAGATTATTAAAATTGTCATCAACTGCAATATCCAACGCGATGTAGTGTTAGAGTGTTTCCACCTCGATGACTACATGGAACCTGAAGAAACAATGTTTCATGTCATGTTTAATACTGCTTTCATAAGGTCCAATATTTATCTATATACTAAAGAAGGCCTTTTGCCATATGTCAACCTATTATTCAATTCACCTATGCGTCAATTTTTTGTGTTTTTGAATTATTATTTTTATCAATAATTTGGGTCCCATTATATTTTAATCAGTTAGTTTTTGTACTTTATTAAAATAACAAATACTTAAAATTTCCAACATTTAGGCACTTTAAATTTTAAATTAAAACTTTTGAAAATTAAAATATTATTTTAATTAGGTAAATTTAAAAATAGTTTAATGCAAATTATTTTTAAACGAAACTCATGCATGGCACGGGAATTCAACTAGTTCTTATGCTAAACCGATATGTAGTTGGGATGCCATAGCTCTGTTCATATTTTGCATCTTGAAATGACTTCTTGTTGTCAAGACTTTTCAGATGCTTTGAAACTTGTGGATTGAATGTTAAAAATGCAACCACTTAAACGAGCTAAAAACAATTGTACTTGAATTATGCAACGTCAATGAACTAAATTCTTATTCATTATTAAGATTACCTTTTCAGCTTTGCACAGTTCAAGCAAGCTAAACTCCATCTCCTGCACCCACAGCCTGATGTAAAATCATCAAACAAATCCTTCGAGCTGACACCACCTTGAATGGGACTGCAGAAAATATGCAAGTTATAAAAACATCAAACACAAAGTTCACATTCATTATGGATATTCCATGTGAAATTACTTCAACAAGGTAATATTCAATAAAATTCAACACAAATTAACGCCTTAGTTTATAAACCTTATATTCCACAATTTGAGATTCCTCTCGAAATCAGCAGTTGCTATCAATAAAGCATTCACGTGAGGCAAAGGACATGATGGAGGGCAAGCAGCAAGGAAGGCTCTTATCCTTCTGCATAGTTCAGTGCTATAGGCGTGTGCTGCTATATTTGACAGGTCAATAGAACTGAAATGGAAAAGACCAGAAACCTGTCGGAATTTCTTTTTTGGTACACCTAAACATAAATGATTTAGGGTTTGTTCTCCTTGTTCATTATAAAGACCATTTTTATTCAAAGAAACCTTGAAATGCAAAAAAAGAAGTTACTTTTCACGTATTTCAGGGTCTTTATAAATAAAAATGTCTCTATACTTAGCAAGGAGAACAAAGCCTATTTTTTCTCTGTACCTAGGAAGTATGTGCTGATTGTGGATCTTAATATCTGCATGGGTTTCACTGCTTATGTTCAAACAAAGGTTTTTCATCTTCAGATAAGCTGTTGCAGTGGCTGTAGGATCCACAAGAATGTTCTCTGAGTTGCTTGACAAAAGCTCATCTGTCTCCATCATGTGCTTCCTACATCTCTTCTTTGCTGCGGTCTGCAAATTTCTGACATCTTAGGTCCAGCATTTTCCTCAATGGTTGTGCAATAAAGATATCACAATGATTTATGTAAATTTCAGAAATGAGTCGATATATTAAATCCCATCTCAATTTTGACACAGACGAGGCCATCTACGAGTGTGACTGTATGAGAAACCAAAGACCTTCCCTGGGCTCACAAAGAGATTGATCTTTGCATGCTAAATCATCAAGCTATTGTACCACAATCATTCTGAAGGAGCAGTTGATTTAGCAATATTTAGTCTTCCTATATCTGGTATTTCATCCATTTTTGTTTCTATCAATTTTATAACAACTATCTTTAATATACGTGGACCTGGAATGACTATGCATAGATTACCCTTATTTGTGCGGTGCGCCCTAGTGACAGCATTCCTACTTTTATCATCACTTCCGGCGCAAATGTATACAACTACACCACTAAGGGTCCGTTTGGATCCCCAAATATAATGCATTGAATTGCACTATTTGTCTTGCATTAAATTCAAATAATGCAATTTAATGCATTATCTCGGGAATTCAAATGGGCCCTAACTATGATTCAAGTTCTATTTAATGTAAAGAATGCAAAGCAATAAGTTCTGGATGAAGTAACATGTTAAATAAAAAATAAAGTTGCTGCGAACTTTGCAACTTCATCAATGTAAAAGGTGCTTTATTTTAACTTAATGTCTTAAGTAATAATTTCTTCTACTATCATCTCAATCATATTTAATCTTCTGTTGACGCTTAGACAGTAGGGCACTATCTTGATAATATTTAAACATTAGAAGACAAAACATGTTACTAATAAGCACAAAATAATTGCAAATCTGTGAACTTTTCTGCACAAAACATGTTACTAATACTTCAAGCACATGTGTTCTCTCAAAAACTATGTTGAAAATTCCAGTTAGTTTTACTTTCATCTCTCAGTCTTCTAATTTTGATCCATTGATTGGTATGAAAAAACTGCAAAATGCTCATAAGAGTTTTGAGGACTCACCTGCAAATAATTTTGTGTCTTCAAAACTCTTGTGAACTATAACATGTGTTCTCTCAAAAACTATAATGAAAATTCTAGTTAGCTTTATTTTTGTCTCTCAGTCTTCTAAATTTTGATCCATTGATTGGTATGAAAAACTGCCAATATGCTCATAAGAGTTTTGAGGACTCACCTGCAAATAATTTTGCAAAAATTTTTGTGCATCTTGAGATAATATATCATGGAGAAGGCAATATACTTGAACTGTGCACACTCTGGGATTGAAGTAAGCGAGTTTGCAAAGCCTCCAGCAGAGAGTTCATCCCATGATTTGTAGTTCTCAAAGACATCTTGCAATAGTCTTTCAACTTGTTTTTCACACTCCAACAGCATACTTTTCTGCACAGAGTTTATAATTTATCACAAGTGCTACAAATATTCGCAAAAAGAAACTTAATGACAATATAAATATTCGATACTTTTCTGCATAGAGGAACTTATTGATAAAATTTTATTCTACTCTGGAAGAAAAGCTAGGATAGAAAATTTAGTCACAGAATGAAATTCTTGGAAATGATGACTGCTATTAGCTCAGCATACTAGAGGCTCATGAGGTCTGATGCCAAAGTAATAAACAAGTAGTGAACTTTATTGAACGAAAATAAAAGTACTTCAAATGCACTTCACAATTAGCAGACTGCAATTTATTCACAGTTCAAACAATATATGATGGAGTTTCTGCATGCAAATGGTGCAGATATAAAAAAAAAAAAAAAAAATCATCTGAAGGAAGTGCTTTTAAAGGGCAAACGGAATACCTCTTGTCTGTTCAATTTTCTTTCACTTCTAGCCTTTGTAACAGGGACAAGCAAAACCTGTACAAGCTCTAAACAACCTTTTGTCGGAGTACCCACATCCATGACATATGAAAGATACCTGTAAAAGCACCCACACTAGAAAAATTCTATAAGAAAAGAAAGGAAGGTAGGTAAGTCTATGATTCAACTACCTCAGCTTTGTATAAGAATCAGACACTCCCTAGTAATCAACAAATTCAGACAGTAACCATTTCCAAGGTCCACGCAGCTTCAAGTTATGAGAATGAAATTGTTCTGCACGCATGGCGGCTTCCAGTAACAAATCATAAGCAAGAGTTTCCACAACAGGGCCACCTTGCCGTATGTAAAATGAAAAGAGCCCTTAATTGTACAAAAAATTTATTGTTTCAGGATTTTTTTACTTACTATAAATATTGGCTGTATGTGCTCATCTTACGAGGGCTTTGAAAACTTCAAAATTGTACGTGAAAAGATGCTCATTCTTTCAAATAGACAAAATTAAATATGTAGACCAACAAGATCCAAGACTATCCATAGTAAACACCATTAAAAAAATAAACACATCCTAAAATTTAGTAGACCACTTGAGAGTATTTGATTGACTTGTATTAAGAAATTCCTTGTAATATTTCAACTCTTTTTGTCATTGGTTTTTGTCTGTAGACCATTTCACAAGATAGTAACTTATGTTTATCCTAAAGAAAACAGAGCCGGACCTTTATGTTATTATCCTCTTCATTTGTAACTGTACTTGATACAAGAAGCTAAATCTTCCCTATGCATTCATGTTCATCATGATAGACAAGCCACCATCTGCTTTTGTCATTCTGTTCAAATTGAAACAAAAAAAAAAATCAAACATTTGCAAAGAAATATAGAAAAAGCAACTTATTTCAGAAATAACATATATTCAGAGTACAGTTCAAAAACAAACATGTATTCAGAGGGATTAGAAAGTAGAAACTACATACAGTGTTGTCAACTAATGAGGAAACTGGAACAATAGCTTGTCCATGTACGATTCGCTTTACATCTTGAATTTCTATCACAAGAGCATCGTGTTGACTTTCTGGAAAAATGAAACAAACAATTTCTTTATATCAGATTTTCTCAGCATTTGTGCACAGTTTTTTAAAATATGAGACGAAACATTAAATATAGCTCACTCAAGGGACTGAAGAAAACATCTAAACTAGTCATTTATAAGTGATATCCATTCTCAAAGAGAATCTAGTTGAATTCCACAGAGTGGAGAACAATCCAACTTACAAGTCATGGTAATCCCCAGTTCCAGGACGCAAGCTTATAGCAGAACCAGATTCTACTTCAGCATCTTCAGTGGAACTTTTTAGCATAAACAAGTATGACATTGGATCTGTAATAGAAGAAGACAATAGTATCAAAGCAACATTTTAGTTTGGATATCACCCATTACATTCTAAGGTACTTTCAAACAACGTGACTGTTAAATGAAAACAGGCAACTGCTAATGTCCAATCAGGAAAGAAATAGACCATTTAGAAAACAGTTGCTGCAATATTATTTGCTCGAGTCCTTGCAACTTTGTTAAATAAATTGCCTAAAATTGCATGCTGCAGCTAAGATACATAATTATCCGCATATATTATTTGCTTGAGTTCTGCCAATATTGCAGGGTGCAGCTATAATTACCTGCATGTCTTAATAAAAATATGTAGAGCATTTCATTTATTTATTCCAATTTACATTACAACATTCTTGCTTATAGATTTGATGATACAGACCTTCATTCCTTCACACGTCAACGCTGTTGGGCTCATAAGAGTGTTGTTGATGCCAGTTTTTATGTATGATGACACAATTTTTACATATTCTTCCCCCGCTTGTACATATAATGCACCTCTCTGGGAAAATGTGTTCTTCAGTTTCCTTCTTGGAATTATCTGCAACTTTTTAACTGATATTATCGAGCAAATAGTTAGTAAAGTATCAAGATCTAGCTAGCATAAAACTGTCGCCACATATGCTATACAATGTTCTAGTGGTAATATTACCAAAAATGTATCAGTTAAAAGCATACCTTCAACCCTAATTTTTTTAGCTATTTTTTTGCCTTCAAAGAGCACACTTATTCTGCACCCTCATTGCTACTAGATTCAATTGGTTTTGCTCCCCGACGTTGTAATAGAAACTTGTGAGGTCTACAAAAAGGCACACAAACACAAATGCTTACTTATTTAAGCATGATAATGGCCTAATTAATATTTATTCAAATGAGGCATAGGCATCGTACCAAAAAGCACTTTGTAGAACCTGACATTCATCACGCAGAAACTCTGGTGCGTTTAGGCAGCCTCTTGACCAAGCATACAAGCATAGCCGAATGCAGGCATCATATGCTATGAGGATTTGCCATGCATTTTGACCACTGCAAGGCATCACAATCAAGATTATTAAGAATTGAAAAAAATACAAGACTATGCTTTTCAATAAGCATACCAGGCATTGTATTTGTAACAAGGAGGGGCAACTAAGTTGGTGGGACAAGAAGCACTTTTCCCTTCTGTGTGCAGCTGTATGGTGCAACTTTGCCTGCATAAAATGTCATCCAAGAGAATCCACCTTAATAAAAGATTACTAATTGATGTGCTAGAACTATATGGAGAAAAGGACATGGATGCTTATATTACTTTTCATTTGATTCGATATTTCACGAGAGTTTGTGAAGCGTTCCACCGAAACTTGACCATTGTCATTGTAATAGTGTGATTTCTCATCTATGATATCATCAGAATCTCTTCCTTGTTCATTCTCAACGTCAGGATAACCATCTTCCTCCTTTACAGTGCTATGTACAGGTGGTGCACTAGGAGTTCCCAAGTCCACTGCATAGTACTTGTATTGGTCAATATTTATTACCAATAAAGAAGATATGCATAAATTATGTACTGAAGAATTTCAACAATACTTTACCTGCATGTTTTGTGGAGTAACTCCATCTCCACTAGGAGTCATAAATTGCTCAGTGGATGCACCCAGATCCAAGTGATTGAGTCTCCTCACACTCTGTGATATTTCAACCTTGAGATTCATAGTTGACAACCCTCTATTAAGCAATGACCCATTTGATCTGATACAACCCTTTGCAAAATTAGCATCAAATCTTGAAGCTTCTTCAACAGATAGTATCAGAATAGTGGTCATATGACTTCAGAGCAGAGGTTTGTTTTTACTTTTCAGCTTTGATCAAATCAACAAGTAGCAAACATTCACTTAAGTTCATTTGTTTACTACCTCCGTTCAGTTAAGAATGCCATGTTTACACTCTATTTCTGTTAAGAAGCCGAGTTATGTGATTTGTATGAAAATTGCACTTATTGAGTATTTTCGTGCAAATGCTATTTATTCATTGGCTTTTATCTTAGAAAATCAACACAGAGATCAAAACAAAAATATACTCCTAGACCAAATGCCAAGACTATGACAGAATTATAAAATCTTATCTTGCCTGATCTGATGCAGAACTAATAACATCCAGACTACGTTTAAGGTCTGAGACCTACATTATAGATTATAATGTGTTAAAAATTGACATTATGTAACTTGTGTAGTTTTGATGTAACTGAATAGTAGTTTTTTTTTTAACCTGGATACGAAATTGTAGCTTAAATGAGTTAAGTCTGAGTTTAGCTTCAACTCGTGGGACTTGCATCAGTGTCAAAAAGAACTGCCATATGAAATTTATTGAATATATGATATTTCAACCATAAGCCAAGAATCTCACTCAATAGATATCATAAGACAAAGGAGTTCTAGATACCTGCTCACACTTGCCTAATTTCTCTTGATCCCCGTTATAACTTATAACCCTGAGATGCAAACAACAAAAGAGAAACCAGTAATTAGATAGCAATAATAAGTTTCTATATATGAGAAATCAAGAAATCATATCGATAATGGTGCAAATTGAAAACATGCTTTCAACTTCTAATGAATGCCCACAGCTCTTTCTCACTCTGTGTTGTCCCTCCTTCTCTACTTTCAGAAGCAAACACAAGTTAATAAATGAAGCAATTGACTCATATTAATAAATGAAGCAATTGACTCATAATATTAACACTGATAGCTTCTCACCAAGTATAGTGACCTGCCAGATAACACGCAATTGAAAATAGAATGAGAATACACAAAAATAATTCCAGATCCTCCGCAGTCGAGCCATGAACTCAGAGAATCTCGCGTGGCAGCCGCGTGTGAAGGCGAAGCAAAGAACGGCGGCGTAAGCTCTCAACTGGAGGCAGTGGACAGACCGGCGCGCGTGTCAGATACATCGCTGGAAGAGGGATCTGGTACTTACATAGGGTAGGGAGGCGGAGGCTAACAAAGAAGGGGTAAATGTCAGGGTTAGAATACTGTAGTCGGTAGGAATCTGGATCCTCCGGCGAGAGCCGTTTGTAATTGAAACGGCATCGCGATGGCAACAGCGCCGTTCGGATACGGAGGGGCTTATTAAAATATTACTATGTATCGAATATTAGAATATATATTATAAACGACCTTCATTCTGTAAAAAAAAAATGTCTATATTCTGTAAAAAAAAAATTGAAATATTATAATGACGGAGCGATAACCGATCGTCGGTCAAACGACTCAAACCTCCATCTCCGATCAATAATAATGGATAAAAATCAAGCTCAAGTGAGAGAAGTAAAATAAAAGCTCATAGAAGTAAAATGAAAGCTTATATTGATCACTGAGTGAGTATTTTACATTGGTGATGGGTAGACTAGCCACCGGTGACGAGAACTGAGAAATAAAAAAAAAATGCATAACAAAAATGCATAACAGAGATTAAAGTGGAAATTTAACGAAAATAACATAATAGTGCTCCAGATCTTCCTCAAGCCTCCATTAGAACGAACACCCTCCCTCAGAACAAACATCTAGGGTCCGCACCCAGAGGAGTTGCGTCGTGGGACAGACTTGCAGCAACCTCAGTGGGAGCTCCGACCTCTCCGACCTTCCTGGAGGCGTAGAGGACTCCGGCGGCAGTGATTCCGACGATGCCTATGAGCATCTCCGGCGCATCGGGATGCATCAAGGCTGGGGCATACTTCACAATAAAACTCTGAAACTTGAACCTGAACATTTTGAGAGAGATTTGGATATGAAAGGGAGATGGATTTCAAAGGGAAATTTGGATTTAAGGAGAGATGTGTTAGATGATAATGGGAGGTTGATTTTATAGAGCTCGGAGAGGGAGAGGGGGAGGGGAAGGAAGGGCAACATTGTGAAAATTTTCGGTTATTTGTTTGCCAGCTCATTGTATAACAAATTTCTTTCCCTAACGACGGAGATGAAATTTGAAGAAGTTATCGGAGGGGTGTGTAGCCCGAGGCCGAACATTGGAACTGAGAAATGAATTGGAGAGTGGAGAAGAAGATAGAAGCCCGACGACGTCGTTTTGCGTTTTTTCGGCTTTCTCATTTTTTTGACATGCCTCGTTTTATTGTCTTGGAACTTTTTCATGGGCTGGGCTTTTTATGACTAACACACTAACAGTAACACCACATAATTTTCTCTAGCCTTTTAATTCAATACTAACGAGGTATGCAAATAAAAATGATAAATGATCATATTATAAAGGAATAAGTTAATTTTTTTTCTTGAATTCACCTGACCCGAAATAATTTTCATTATTTTTTTAATTAAATTTCAAATTTAAAAAATAATTTTCACATAAATAGATAGAAAAGAATTTAATTGAAAAAAGCTAAATTAATATAAATAAAAATTAATTTTTAAATATAAGGTAGGATCACAATCAACGTGGTGACTCCAGAAGGTTTAGCTTTAATATACAGTCATAGATTTATATTTTTACTAATCGTTAAAGATAAACTAAATAAATTTTACGTTTTCACCTTTGACCTTATTTTCTTACGCTTTTGCAAGGGCGGAGCTATGTTGGGACGGGTGGAGGCCATGGCCCCCCAATCCAAATTTTTGTCTGTATATATGTTCCTCTTGTCAATATTTTCAATTTGATATATTATAAGCTCAATTCTGACATTTGAGCAAAAAGTTATAAACGTTTAAAGATTGGACGTGTGTAAACCACTTTTAACAAGTCATTACTTAGTTAAAATGCTTTTATCTTTTGTTAAACATCCTACTTTCATAATGTGATTGAACCGAAAACTTTGAAACAAGGGTTTTAGTTTGGGTTTTATTTTTTAGTTACGGGCTCTTAATGTTTATAGATTCAATTAATTTGTATTTTGAAACATTTTTGTTTTATTAATCTAAATGTAGTCTGAAACATAATTCATAATTATATAAGTTGTCATTAAAAACTCTTCTTTTTTAATGTAGTTATATTTTAAAATATTTTAGTCCCTCCTCTATAAAATATGTTCTCATTTTTGTCTAAATTTGTATTTTTTATTTCTACATCTTTCTCGAAACGTACATTAGCCATGTTGGGAAATTTTGTCGGCCCCTACAATGATACATTTTTGGCTACGCCCCTGCGCTTTTGACATTGGATTATAAACAACAATACTAAATATTATATAATGTCATGATTTAAATGAACTTATTAACGGTTTTTCTACCTTATATCCTAAGGGAATAAGGTTAATAAGAGTTAGATTCTTGTAAAACTATCTCTTAACATGTAACGGGTGGAGCAATATCATTCTTTGGATTAAATGAATGGGTGATTCAGATTACTCTTGATTTTATTTTTTAAAAATACAAAATCAAAACGGTGGCATATTTGTAAACAATACAAACTATCTACGCCTAACTTACAAGAGAGAAAAAATTGTACAAGACACTCCCCAACCCTCGAACGCCTCCCGACTCTCACGATTCTAAGCCCCCGCGAGAACCAAAACAAATCGCCCCTCGATCACCCTCACGATTCTCGTTCAATCAAACCAAACCCTCAAACAAAATTCGATCGATTTCTCCTTCCAAATCTCCTATGTCTATTGATCTTAGGAATTTTCGTTTCGAAATGCCTCCAAAAAAAACCAAAAGGTAAAAATTAAACCCTAATAACGCAAAACTTGGGTGTTTTATAGTGTAGTGCAATAGTGTCTTGCGTTGTAGTTGTTGTCTTGTGTAATCTCGTGTACTTGCTATTGCCATAGTGTCTTGTAGTTTTGCTATTTTGATGTTCTAATTTTTAGGGTTTAACTTTTTAAAATCGCCTCTTTCCTTTCTTGTTTAAAAAACGGTAATTGATAACTGTAATTGTGTCAAAATGAGAAGTTGTATTCCACCTGCTCGATGAAATGTCTGAGTGAGAGACTGAGAATGTTTATTTAAAATCCATGATTAAAAATTGTAATTGTGTTGTGTCCAAATGAGAAGCTGCACTTCAACTGCTCGATGAAATGCCTGAGTGAAAATCTCAGATTATGTTGCTTATGCATTGTACCAAAATTATTCCTACCAGTAAAGTAAGGCATTGCTAGTTTGCTAATTCCCTTTGAATAATGTTTTTCTTAGTAGAAGCGGATAAGGGGAAATATTTCTTTGCACGTCATAAGTTGTAGGCACTACATAATGAGAAGCTTTTCATTCCAAAAGTTGCTTAAAAAGTATCGACTTATCTTTATAATTATGAAAATTCTCCCTCTCAAAAATAATAAATGTTCTATTTTTTAAATACAAAATAATTATCTTACTAATATATCCTACTGATTTACCAAATCTTATTCTTATTAAAATAATAATTAAAAAATATTCTGAATTACAAAAAGTCTCGAATAAATACTGAAAATATTTAAGTTAATAACATTTCTTACTACTTAAATGCATAAAAGGTCTCATATTTCTCATCATAATTAGTGATAAAACCGAATTCAAATTATAATCTAACTAAACTTGGAAAAATATAAACAAGTTGGTTTTATGAAAATGTCAAAATTAAACGTACACCACAAAACATCATAACTGAAATACACGACCTTAAAAATACAAAGGAGGGAAAAATATAACATTACAACAATAATAATCATACAGCTATATATGTATATTTATATGTTTAACCTTTCATAAACAAATACTTACGACTTATAATATATTTTTCTTGCACCAAATCAATCATTCAAAATTAAACTTTAAATGCAATTTCCTTTCATTACTTTTTTCATCAAATCAAACATATATTTTACATTTCTATTTTAATTTAAATAATATACGTATTTATCTATATACACTTATAAAATTAATAACTATAGACACGAAATTCTATCTCGTCCATTGGATGGGCCAAACCATCTAGTTTCATTTTAAAAAGCAGGATAGTGATTTATTATCCAATTAATTGGTGCAAAGTTCTTCTTATGAATATGGACTCAAGTACAACTCAACTCTGGACCATTAAACCCTAGAGCTACAATGTGTTCAATAGCCCAATTGATGATGACTTACTCTTGTACAAATTTCATGTACCTTAAATACTTAATGATGCATTACGTACTTAGCTTCTAAAAACAAGAGCATGTTATCATAATTTGAGGCAGTACTTAACAGGGATTAGTTGTCTTATATAGGAATTTAGATCTAGGTCTTAAATTTCGACAAATGTCTTTTGGTTTAGTAAACAAATTATAAAGTGAATTATGAAATAAAAAAAGTGCATTAAAAAATATCAAAAGTGCATTTCTAACAAATTCATACCAAATAAAAAGGTGCATTTTAAAACTTTTTAATTGTATTCAAATTTTTTTTTTCTATGATTTTAAAAACATGTACAAACAAGAATAAAGAGTATCAAAAGTGCATTACTAACAAATAAAAATGTGCATTTCAAAAATGTTTCATTGCATTCAGATTCTTTTTTCTAAATTTTAAAAATATGTATAAGCAAGAATACATTGCCTCCCGAAACGATCATCCATGTTATGCATTCGCATTGAGAGACAATCATTAACTTCTAGTAACCGCTGATAACTGATGTTAACCGTTCCCTACAACTGCTTTTCTTTGCCTATATAAAAGGCTATTGGGAGATTGGTATCGAGGGTTCACGTTGGTTCACATAATCATAGGAGAATGTCTCTCTTCATGATTGAACTTCAAATAGAGTCTAATATCCATTTTACAAGAACTCTAAGGTTCGATCTCTTTCAGGAACCTTGTTAGAGATCGGTTGGTTTGTCTTATCTCACTTGAAATTTCGTCTTATCTCACTTTATATTTCGTGGATTCCCCAAGGCTATGTAGGGTGCGAAATATTGATTTTGAAAAGCGTTTATACGTGATTTAAACCTATATCAAGTATTGCATATGATTAATCTACTGAAGATTCGTCATCTTTAACTACATCCACGAAGAGGAACTTCATGGTTTCTGAAGATGAATTTTACGGTTTCAACAACGTTGTTCCCTTAGTATCAGCGGGGAACAGATACATAATCTTCGCTGAGAACTACGAAGCAAGAGCCCAAAGTACACGTGCAAAAGCCGTGCCAAGGCGATCAATGTGCAATACGCTAATACAAGAGAATTCCTGCCTAGTACTCCCTCCGTCCCATTTTGATTGTCCAATAGTACAAAAAACACGCATATTAATAAAGGTGGAAATTGTATTGGGAAAGTAAAAAAGTAAGAGAGAAAATAAAATTAAATTAATTTTGTGGTTAAATCAACCAATAGAATTAAAGAGAGGAGTATTGGAATTTGAAATTGTATTGAATTTTGCAAAAGTTGGACAAACATTTTGGGACAAAAAAAAGGTGATTTTGGACAAACATAATGGGACGGAGGGAGTATTTAATTTCCTTTAAACAAATAAACTTAAAATTACATAACGATTGACTAGCCAATTAGGCATGGACTAACTAAGATAATTGCTTAGATTATTTTCACTATCGTCTACCCTAGTACCCTTGACATCATTCCTAAACCTACTCAACTCAAAGTGTTTCATCTCCACGCCTTCCGCACTCCCCTTGCTAACCATATCCGCAACAATCCTCCCGATCAACGGGCCCATCTTGAACCCATGGCCCGAAAACCCGCCCGCCACCACCACATCCTTCCCGAACGCCCCGCCCAGGAAATCAATCACAAAGTCCTCGTCCGGAGTCATAGAGTACATACACGACTGCACCATCACAGGCCCATCGGTCTCAACCCGGCCCGCAAACCTCTCTCGTAGCCACTCCCCAATCGCCTTCTCCGACCCGTCGGGCTGGGCCCACGTTCGGGTACCCGGTTCGCACGGCCTTCCTTCATGAATGCCCACTTTGATCAGGCCCGGATACTCCAACGAAGGCGTCCCGTAGATGAGTGGGTCCCCGTAGCTGGAGAAAGTGGGAATCCGCCATCGAGTGTGAAATCCCCTTCATGCCCCTCCTTGATCCTCCAGTACGTGACGGCGGTCTACAAGGGCTGAATCGGAATTTCCAGCCCCGCAACGGACTTCACAAGGCTCCTCATCCACGCGCCGGCTGTCACCACGCACTTCTTCCCATGGAAAACGGCGCCGTTTCGGGCAACTACCTTGACGCCCCCGTTATCCAGTTTCTCGATCCGAACGACCTCCGAGTTGTCCCTCAAAACGGCGCCGTTGCGGAGCGCGAACGATTGGAACATCGATACCGCCTTGGTTGGCTTGATGACGCCGCCGTGGTTGGTGAGCATCGCGATCCAGCCCTCGGGCAAGGCGACCCTGCCGGAGAACTCGTCGGCGACCTGATCGGGGGTGAGGATGCGGGGCCGGAGACCAGAGGAGTGGGAGGTGCGGACGGCGGCGGAGAAAGAGGGATGGGCGGAGGGGCCCATGTCGAGCTGAGGCGCCGGGAAATAGACGCGGAAGCCGATCTCCGATTGGGCTTCCTCCCAGAGGCGGGCGGATTCGAGGACCATGGAGGTGTAGTGGGGCTCCGGGTAGGTGGCGCGGAGGCCGCGGGACTCGCCGTGGGAGGAGCCGCGGTGGTGGAGGAAGTCGAATTGGTCCAGGAGGAGGGTTTTGAGGTTGCGCCGGGCGGTGTTGTAGGCGGCGCAACTCCCCATTATGCCGGCGCCCACCACGATGACGTCGAACTCCTCGCGTGCCATATCTCTGATCGGTAAAAAAAAGTTGTTAATTACTTTGTTATTATTGGTTTGTAGAAAAGCTACGCATAATTATCTACAATCATATGACCCATTAAATATTATGGCCCATCAATTATTGATAATTGTAAATATCAATAATTGATCATTGTAAATATCTAGAAGCATGTCCCTTGGCAAAGCAGTCATATTAGGACAATCCACTTAACTAATTGTAAATATATATATGTTCCTTGGCAAAGCAGTCATATTAGGACAATCCAGACTTAACTAATTGTATTAAAAACTAATCTATAATTATCTGATTTATCTCATTAGATTCGAAGTTCAAATCCTATAACATCAATTCAACAAATCAGCAAGCAAATCATTATAAGCATAAGCAATCAATTATAGGGCTAATAATTTGCTTATAATTCTCCATCATCAAGATTCAAAACCCATTATTGAAACATACCGTTAATATTTGCAAGATCGAAAGTGGTTGAAACGCAGGAAAGCCTTGAGATCGAGGCCGTTTGTCTCTTTGAGATTGAAGTGTGCGCGAACAAGGGAGTACGAAGGGCACTTAGTGGAGGAAAGCTTTGAAGGCCTTTTTCTTTTTTCTGTTGTTTTCTTTCTTTGCACAGAGAAGCTAAATATTAGCCTTAGGTGAGTACTACTTATAGAGGGAGATATTAGGAAACAATAAGATACGAGTTATTTTTTATATTTTTTAATTTTTTTTTTAAATTATATAAAATTATAAATAGCATTGGTAGTTGTAGATATAACTTTTAATTGAATAGTCTGTATTTTTATAACTCTTTTTATTTTACGCTTGATTCAATTTGTAAGGAGGAAAGAAATTAGGATGCCTCCTAAACATCATGAAAATACTCTAGAGTATCTTTATATATGAAGTTAAAAACCAGAGTTGACTGTAACTGGGACAGAAGAAGCCGAGTCGATGAACTAATGTTCCCATTACTAAATACATTTAAATCTATATACATTAAATAAACTAATTATCTTTAATAATTTTGTAATTACTGTTTTCTTCTCTTTAAACCTTACATTCTCTTATTTGGATTTAGAGATATTTTCTAAAAAAATAATCATTTTCTTTGTTAAATAAAGTTTAAGATAATACACTAACCAATTTAATCCCTACCAATTAAATATAAAAAAAATTATAACAAAAATATATAAATAAATTAGTGTAGCATTCGATAGTATCGCATATAAATTGTTTGTTTGATTACTAAAAATAAAATAATTCCCGTACATGATACGGGACATAAACTAAGTAATCCTATCATAACTTTTATTTTAGGTGTAAATAGGGTTTGCTTATTCTCTTTGTTAAGCTGTTGTATAAATACATGTTATCACTTTCTACACAAATACTCCCCCTCAAATGAATTGTGTAAAAATCTGTTGCACCATTTTATTTGTTTTATTTATTTTATGAATAAATGATATACTTAAAAAAAAATGATAAGAATTCCAGCGTATCAGTTTTTGAAATATGGTCAATCTCAATTTGGTCAGAAATAAAAATGACTTCAATTATAAGGCGAGCGTTTCGTTGAATCCGCCAACCACCTCCGTCCATCTCCATTGTCTTGAGTCATGACACACCTAACCTCCCCACCGCTTCGGCATGACCTCTCTCTCCTTGTCTTTCCGTGTGAATGAATTCCAAGCATCCAACTGATCTCCATTCATGGCGACAGCCTCATTCAAATCCACAACCAAACGGAGCTCAATTGGCGGCGCTGACGACACAACGAGCTCCTCCTCCAGCGGCCGGCGCCGGACCAGGAGCGTCAGCCGCTTCTCGCATCGCCTGCCGTCGGAATTGCTCGACTTCGAGAGGAATACGCCCTTGCCTTCTACACGGAGGAAGTTCGTCAACACCGTCAGAGGAGCGGGATTCCCGGAGATCAGCCTCGATGATCTCGCGATCCAACTCTTCTCTTCTGGCGAGCGAGGGAGGAGCTCCGAGATTAACTCGTCTGAGTCAGCGGCGCCGCATAGGAGGGGGAGGTCTGTGTCTAGGCAGAGCGGCTCGGGAAAGAGTGTGATTGGCGAAAGACGTTCCGGCGGCAGTGGTCGGGTGGATGCCGTTAGACGGAGACGGTCTCTTTCGGTGGTGCGGTACCGAGCGAGTGATTCGGAGGTGACTGAATTTTACTGGTTAATTTGATTTATGCTTTCCCATTCAGTTTTCTCTGCTGGTTAATTTAGCCATTGATTACTGTTTTTGGTTGGAATTTTTTCCATGCTTAAAATATGATTCTGATTTAACTTCTTGTCAAATGCATTAACTTGGTCATTCATTGTGGAACGTTGTGTATGTGAGACTGAATTTTAAATAGGGGCGCTTGGAAACTTGGTGAGGGTCAGGAGCTAATGTCCGGGTTAGAAGAATTTAGGGTTCAATGGTGTATCTTTGCCTGATGCTTCCAATTTGGGATGAAAGTATATATTGAGAAATATTCTGCTGGTGTGTGTATGAAACATTCATATCAGTTGGAAAGATTGGCGTTTGTATACTAATAATACTATAATCAGAATTTTTAGAATTAAGACTGATTTGTTTCAGGCAGTGAGTACAAATAAGTATTCCTAGATTCAGCTGTTGTGCAATTTTACTCCTAGACAGATTTTAATCATCAGTTTCCTTCCCTTCTTTAAATTACAGTGTGGTAATTCTGAGAAGTATACTTGTTATGGAGATGCCGAAGCCTCTAACACCGGAAACAAACAAAATGCCACAATGCATAAGCAAGTTTCTCCAACTCAAAACGAAGGATTGCCGAGGTGTTCAAGCCAGACGGATTTCTTGAAGCTACACGATAGCTGCTCAGTATGTACTCTTCATTATTACCGGCAGTTTGAATTGTGGTCTTAATGTCAATAACTCAAGATCCAGATTGATAGATTAAGCTTTCTAGTTTCTACCTTTGTTAAATGGCACTAACTGTCCAACTAAGCATATTTTGTTGGAACTCTCAGTCACGGAGCAACTCTTCCACACTAACTGACGATGAAGCTTGCTGTGCTTCTGGAAGTGATGGTTTTGAGAATTTACAGTCCATTTATGCAAGTAAGAAGGTAATCTTCTTGGCTCCAAATAAAGGGAGATAAATTTACTGTCTGCAATATTTTACTTGCACCTCAATGCAACTAATGGTTACTCTTGGTATTGGCTACAGACAGATCGTTTTATCAGGAGTGATGACGGCAATGATCAACTTGAAGCTGTGCAGAGTAAACTTAGAAATTGTGCTGTTGAAGAGATTATGATGGGTCTTGAGCAGGTCTTGTGACACTCCTCTACATTATATTCCCTTCATCCCATATCATTCATCAATTTTAGCTAACTTTTTTTGTTCTGTATTATTGTCAATTGTTTCGAATAAATAGCATGATCAGAGAAGCAATGATAAACAAAGAATATCCAGGCGGCTGAAAGAGGACGCAGAGAAAATAATCGAAGACTTCATCTCAAGTGTAGAAGACAATACAGATATGTCATCTATTGATGGTGAAAGGAGTGATACGAGCTCGGCATTTGGAGTTTCAATGAGACCAAGAGATAATTCAATGCATTTTGGGGAAGTAGAAAGATACAAAACTCCTCCAAGAACCAGTTCCTTGCCTGTAGAGATGGATGGGGTTGTTTTCCCTTGGTTGTTGTGGGAAACGAGTAACGATGACAGCCCACAATTCAAGGATAAAAAACATATCCCTGCAATTTCAGAAACTATTCCCCATGAGGTAAACATTCTCTTTATATATAATGCAATCACTAATCTCACACTGGATGCTTGTTTTCATTTACTTTCTGTGTGTTGTGCCCTTGTTGTCAAAGGCTCTTTAAAACTGTTACTGTAAATTAGTTGATTTGGTTTCTTACAATCAATATAATACATAGAAGGAGCAAAAGCAAAGCATTGATGAGTCCAACAGCAACAGAGAAAGCTGGAGCCGTGCACTTGCTAAAACCCACAAGAGCCAGCTCCTAAAAAATGTGCCAAGGCGATCAAGAGTTGCTGACGTGGATGCTTACTTGGCAACCCCAAGCAATGAGGAGTTACTCATTGAGAGGTGGAAGCTAAGAAGTATGGCCTCATCAGGCAGCATCCTGATGTGTGAAGGCTCAAGAGGTCCAATTCTCTTGTAAATTAATCGTTCAGGACCTGCATTTTGTACATAGCAGGAGTAAAGCACACGAGCGAGGCTTCTACACCAGCTGGCAGCGTCCTTGGATTCCTCAGTGCATTGGGTGACGTGGCGTTTGCCTAATTTGCTGATCACAATGAAAGGGAGCATTGAACTTTCATGTTCTTAGTAGATTCACTGTAAAATAGCAATAATCTGTCATCTTGTAAGTAGAACGAACTTCTTCATTCTTGAAGGATGCAAATGATGGGGTTAAACATAATAACAAATCCTTGCAATTGCAAACACTAGTCTCTGTGATCGTGAGGTAAGTAAATTGTTTATTTATATGAATGCAATTCCTAGTCTCACAGTGAAACTGATGCTTATTTTCTTTCACTTTGAACATCTTGTAAAATTAATTTAATTTTAAAATAATTTAAACATATATAAAATTAGAGTCTATAGATAAATAAAAATTTTATAATTTATTATATAATTTAATTTTTATTATTAATTAAAATTTGGTCAAATACTAACTTAAACTAATTAACTAAAAATGGTCAAAATTAACTAAAAAGGCATGCCACATGACGCACCCTTATTAATCCTTCTCCATGGACATTTGACAGTGAAACGGTGAAACCCATTTTTACGCATTCATTAATTTTACTGACTTTTTTTCATTATTGGTGAAACCCACACGAAGTTAGGATCTCGTAGCAACAAGGTCTAATTTGTTTCCTGTATTCAGGCAAAGTACGTTATGCGTGATACAAAGAATAATACTCAATAACGTAACAAAAGATAAAATTTTAAACTAATTTATGTTTTTTTTTTCTCTCCAAATACCCTCCCTCCCACTTTATATTGATGGGTTTGTAAGTTTGTTAGTTGTTACACAGAATCAGCTTCCACTAAGATCACTTTCAAAAACAAAAACGAAAACAAAAAACAAAATCTTTCATCTTTATCTATCTTGATTTACCAAAAAAAAAAAAAGAAAAAGAGACGCATAAAGATCACAGAAGAAGATGGATTCAATAGATTTAAAGAAAACGGCCATGGAAGATAGGGAGAAAGCTTTGAATGATTGGCTTCCTATAACCTCAAACCGGAATGCAAAGTGGTATTACTCTGCCTTCCACAATGTCACTGCTATTGTGGGTGCCGGTGTTCTTGGCCTCCCTTATGCCATGTCCCAACTTGGATGGTACGTAATTAATTAGTCTATAAATTCTCCACAACTTAAAGATCATAGTGATTAATTAGTTGATCTATTATATATAATGTTGTTCTGTAAAGTATTTGATTAATTTATCATGTTATTTGAAACTTAGGGGACCAGGAGTAACCATAATGACCCTATCATGGGTGATCACACTCTACACCCTATGGCAAATGGTGGAGATGCATGAGATGGTGCCCGGGAAGAGGTTCGACCGATACCACGAGCTCGGCCAGCACGCGTTCGGGGAGAAGAAAGGGTGGTGGATCGTGGCTCCTCAGCAACTCCTGGTTCAGATCGGAGTCGACATTGTGTACATGGTGACAGGTGGCAAGTCAATCAAGAAATTCGTTGAGACCCTCTTCCCAGGAGCACATCAGCTCAAGGTTTCATACTACATCATGATCTTCGCCTCTCCTCACTTGTTACTCTCCCACATCCCCAACTTCAACTCCATCTCCGGCATCTCGCTAGCCGCCGCTGTCATGTCCCTTAGGTATACACTCCAAAGTTATGTTCTTCAATGTGTATACACTCCAAAGTTATGTTCTTTAATGTGATGATTGAGTTCTCTATGATTTGAGTAGGCTAGATTTGATTTCGTGTTTGTCAAAATCTGTGGGCTACCATGTGAAATTTATGGGCCACGTGCATACAAGTCTATCCTAAAATCAATTGGTAATAGGAGGAGTAACCAAGGGTATATATACTAGCTTATTTCTCTTTAAATGATTTGTATTCCAATACTCCCTGCAAGTGCAACTGGGGCAAATAGCCTCCCCAGGTTGACACAAGGTGGTGGGCATCTCAATCTCTTTCTAGCCAGACCAACCACGGGTGTAAACCACCCATGCACAGGAAACGTAGGAATGGGTGGCAGGAAAACCAACACTGGACTCAATGTTCTTAGAAATCGCTTAGGGGATCCTAGGAGACAAGGGGTCGCCTAGATTGTCAGAACGAGTGTCTAGGACCTTTCAGCGTGGGGCCTAGATAGGATTTTTAGAAAAGGGTTTGGACTTATATGTGATGTGTGGTTGGACAGTTACTCTACAATAGCTTGGAGTGCATCAATCCACAAGGGAGTGATAGCAGGGGTGGAGTACACGAGCAGGGCTTCGACGACAGCTGGCACTGTCTTTGGATTCCTGACCGCGTTGGGTGACGTGGCGTTTGCCTTTGCGGGTCACAATGTGGTGATGGAGATCCAGGCAACGATCCCTTCCACGCCCGAAGAGCCATCAAAGAAGCCTATGATGAAAGGAGTGTATGTTGCTTATGTTGCCGTCGCCTTTTGCTACTTCCCCGTTGCCCTTATCGGCTACTACGTGTTTGGAAACAGTGTGGAGGACAACATTCTAATCTCCCTTGAGAGGCCGGCTTCACTTATTGCATTTGCTAACCTCTTTGTGGTGATTCATGTGCTTGGAAGTTACCAGGTTAAGTATTATATTGTTGATCAGTTTTAATTATAACTTTAGCCTCATACTTAGAAACAATTAACCTATATATGTCCTCTTTTTGATTCATTTGTTTTGGCACACAGGTCTTTGCAATGCCGGTGTTTGACATAATTGAGGCGGGTCTTGTCCGATCAATGAACTTGATGCCGTCTAAAGCTCTCCGTTTGATCACACGTACCCTCTATGTTTGTAAGATACAATCACTTCTTTCATATGAAGAAAGCTAAATTTCATTATCTTTGTGATCACTTTTTTTTGTTCTTTCTTGTTTGTGCAGTGATTACTATGTTTTTGGGGATGGCATTCCCATTCTTTGGGTCTCTTCTGAGCTTCTTTGGCGGTTTCGCCTTTGCACCCACCTCATATTATGTATGGAACAAACAAGAACTCTTTCATAATAAACATTACAATTTGCTATGTCTCTCATTAACACTTTATTTTTCCCATGCTTTGCAGCTTCCATGTTTCATATGGTTGTCTGTCCATAAGCCACAGAAGTACGGTTTATCCTGGTTTATCAATTGGGTAAGCCCTTGTTTCATAAGGCAAATGTTTTATTTTATTCTAGTTATAGGTTGTATTGGGTAAGTCCCAGATTCCACTGTAGAGGAACCTCACTAGGTCAATGTTGTTGTTGTTGTTGTTGATGCAGTTCTGCATAGTAGTGGGCATCTTGTTGACGGTTTTCGCTCCAATTGGCGCGCTGAGAAGCATCATAGTTCAATCCAGCACCTACAAATTCTTCTCTTAGAGGATTTAAGTTGAGATCGTCGTATTCATCTGGTCTTAGGCATGATGCAATCTAACTCTATATAAGGGTAGAAGCCTTGAATGCTCGCACGCACGCTTTCTCGCATTTTGTTGCAATAATGTGTAACGTTTGATCGAGCGGCATTGGATATTAGTATGTATGTTCTATGGCTATGCAAACATTTAAAGGCTAATATCGATCAGTCTTAGCTTCTTTCATCAATAGATATGATGCTACCATTTGAAGACTCCAATTTATTCTTGTCCAAATAGTGCATTGATTATACAATCTCAAGATTTTGAAAGTTTTATTTACAACCCTCATCCACATACCTTGACATCTTTCCTCCTCTTGATTAACTAAAAACCTAATTTTTAGGTCAAAAAGAGAACTACTAGTACTAACTATGGCTGTACTAACCTACTACTCTTGTTTGTCCTACCAATGAACTACTTTCCTTGGCCACATCATCACAATCCCTACACATTATTTTGGACGAAAAATACCAAAGTACTCAAACGTGCTAGATCAGGGTCACAATCGGATTTGAGTTGAATCCGAGAGGAACCTGAGTCTTGATTAATTTAATTAACGAAGCTTTTTTAATAGAAAGTTAAGATAGAGTTTCTTTTGTTAAGATTGTGTTACAAGTGAAACTTCACAATATCCCTTGGATACTAGATTTTTCGGGCTTGGTTAGAGAATAAAGTTCGAAACCTAGCTTAAGCCCCGCACTTGGATTCTAAGAATGGGGTGAAAACAATAATTGTGGTGAGCACTCTAATAGTGGCAGTGTCAAACCCTTTCTTTGATGTAGTCATGTCATTCACATGCTCACTCTTGAATCTTGAACGTGACAGTTTCTATTATTTTACCTTAAGAGTCACAGGGAGGGTTACAAAGAAATTTGGAAACTATTGAAATCAACAACATTTCGGAATGGACCTAAAACTTTCTTCTTTGTTGTTCTCTTTTCCATTTCAAGCAGAAAATGAATTGAGCACAAACCATTTTCAGCATTCATTTATTACTCACCCATGTGAGCTTAGAGCCCACAAAGACGATGGAATGGCCCAAATATATTATTATTTTATATATTTTTAGGTTCAATGGAATTAATTAATATGAACCAAACCCTTACTTTCTTAGTCAATGTAGATATATCATATATAGCGTATGACTGTAAGAAATCCCGAATTCATGCATCGTATTCCATTTGTTGACAGAGGGAACGTTTACATTTGCAAGGGTGAAACTGGCGGAGGTTCACACTATTGAGTATTGATGTATATATTTAGATATAATGTACATATATAGTAACTAATTAATTGGCAGAAGAAGGAACACACTTGTATATAAATGGGTTATGGGTTGTAATAATTGCATGGTACGTTAAGTTTTCGATCATGTGTTTGGTGGGTGTAGTCTTGATTTATATTTTTTCAATAGCCTTTCTAATTTTTTTTTATAACGTATGATATTCAAATGTCCAACAAAAAAGAGTTGAAAAACCGAATATTATTAAACATTAGGATACCGAAATAAGCAGTGTTCTTTCAATTATAATTTTTTTACTTTCTCTTTCCCTATAAATTAATTGTCTTACTAGAGTGCTGGCATGGAGTTTAATTAATTATATGGAATTTTAAACAATGCAATGGGTTAATATGCCATCTTAAGTACGTACACCAATCAAAGTCAAGATATATACTCATAGAGTTATAGGAGTTTATAGGCTTTGAAAGTTTATACTATAAAATACAATTAGTGGGTCCCCATATTTCATTTTTTCTACCTAGTTTTGTTTAATTCAACTCATTTGAGGCCATTTCAATTTGAATCGACTTTTGCCTCCAATAATTTGAACCTTTTCACAAATATTTTGGGCTTGTGATATTGGAAACCAAGGCCTTAATTTGAGTCGTTCAAAGTCCTAAAACCCAAAATAATAGTTTAATTGAATGACCCAATATATCATGAAATGGATTAGTGTTGAGGAAAGTGGTTGATATCTATCATGGTGCATTTGTGCCAATAATCCTTTCTTAAGTCAATGTAGATAGTGTATATATGATTATAAGAAATTCCGAATTCATCTTATTCCATTTGGACGCAGTTAACGTTCACATTTGCAATGGAGAAAGAGGGACAGGTTGGTTCACACTATTTATTTAAATTTAGATACTATATACATATATAGTAACTAATTATTTACCTCAGATTGGCAAAACAATGAACCTAGCTCCATCTATTACATATATATATATATGGCTTTGTAATAATTGGAATTTGGACATATATCGATCATATGGTAGAAGTGTATTCTTATCTTATATTTAAAAAATAATTATATATATATTGAATATTTATGGCCCATTTGGTTTTTTTATTCAGGAAAGATAAAAGGAAATGAAAAGAACCTAGGCTCCGTTCGGCAATGTCAAAAAAATTTCAACTACCCCCAAATCAACTACATCAACTACATAATGTACCTCCCCCAACCTTATATTTTTTGCAAAATATCAACTACTATCAACTCCATCAACTCCATAAACTCAAATCAACTACATCAACTACCCATTGCCGAACGGAGCCCTAGTCTATATTACATGAACAACAAATTTTCTCTTGTCTTGAGTCACCTCATTTTTCATGTAAAAATATATATTTTTCTTTAATTTTAACATGGAATAAGTATATTATTTTTCTCTAATCATTTTCTTTCCCTCTTTTCTAGACCCACAAATACATTTTGTTATCAATGTATTGTGACATACAAGTAGGTTATATTCTTTTGTTTTTCCGTGGTTGGAAATCAAACGGGACTTTAGATATGTAATTATATCAAATATGGCTATATGCTAATAGGGCAATAAGAAATTGGTCAAATACAATTGGTGGGTCCTAGACCTGTCAATCGGGTCGGGTCAGGCGGGTTCGGGTTCGGTCATTTCGGGTTCGGGTTGAATCGGTTTTGGTTTCGTTATGGGTCACGGGTCAATTGGATCGGGTTGTAACGGGTTTTCGGTCGTTTCGGATTGACCAGAGGGTCAAAATTTTCCTTTTTTTTATGATTATTAAAATCAATTTATAATTAAATAATATTATTTAATTATAATCTATTATTTTTATTTATTTTAATAATAAAATATATTATAATTTTAAAAATAAATTTTAAAAATTCCATAAATATACTAAATCGGTCAACCCATGGGTTTCGGGTTTCAACCCAACGGGTTTCGGGTTGTATCGGGTTCGGTTGATTTCGGGTTTCAGGTTCAAAATTTCGGGTCTTGACCCTAAAATTATCGGGCGGTTCGGGTCGGGTTAGCAGATTCGGTCAGCTTTTGACAGCTCTAGTGGGTCCTCATCTTTCAAATATTCTACCTTTTTACCTTCATGAATTTGAGCCTTTTTTCTTAAGGGTTAGGTTAATGTGTGTATATGGGCATAAAAAATAATATTAATTTTAGAAATTATTTTAAAACTATTCCCTAAATTAGAATTAATGAACCTTTTTAAAATAATCAAAATTAACAAACAATATCCAGGTTACCAAGATTAGAATTCTTATTATGCGGTCCATGAACACACGTTAGAAAATCCGTTTTCTTAAATATTTTGGACTTGTAAACCAAGCCTAATTTTGAATGTTTATACGTGATCAATATTTATAAAATTTTAAAATCAAGAAATTTATTATTGTAATTTTATAGCTCCGATAAAAATTAGCTGAATAACCGGCATTTATCTTCCCCCATAAAGCTTGTTTACATACATAAATCAAATGAATGATGTTTATTAGGGAACTTAGGATACCGTACTTATCAGGATTGAGTTTGTTTCCTGCATTTAGGCAAGGTACGTTAATTTCAATTAATTTTAACCATTACCAAAAACAAAATAATAACGTTACAAAAGATTAAAATTTTACAGAATCTTTTTTCCTATCAATACACTATCCCACTTATTATATATATTGATGGATTGTTAGAGAGAATCTGCATCCTCCAAGATCCCTTACAAAAAAACTATCCATTCATTCTTTCATCTTCTTCACAGAAGATGGATTCAGCGGAGATAGAGAGATCAGCCAGAGAAGAAAGGGAGAAAGCTTTGAATGATTGGCTTCCTATAACCTCAAACCGGAATGCAAAGTGGTATTACTCTGCCTTCCACAATGTCACTGCCACTGTTGGTGCTGGTGTTCTTGGCCTCCCTTATGCCATGTCTCAACTCGGATGGTAATTACTAAATAATTAGTCTATGTGTAGTTTGTTTTGTTGCTGTTGCTGTTGAATTCAGTAGTTGATTTGAATTTGAAATCCAGGGGACCAGGAATAACTATATTGACCCTATCATGGCTGATTACTCTCTACACCATGTGGCAAATGGTGGAGATGCATGAGATGGTGCCCGGGAAGAGGTTTGACCGATACCACGAGCTCGGGGGAGAAGAAAGGGTGGTGGATTGTGGCTCCTCAGCAAATCTTGGTTCAGGTCGGTTCGGACATTGTGTACATGGTGACAGGTGGCAAGTCACTCAAGAAGTTTGTTGAGACCCTCTTCCCCAGAGCAAATCATCTCAAGATTTCATACTACATCATGATCTTTGCCTCTCCTCACTTGTTTCTCTCCCACATTCCCAATTTTCACTCCATCTCTGGCATCTCAGTAGCCGCCGCTGTCATGTCCCTTAGGTATATACTTCAAAGTTATGTTTTTCAATGTGATGATTGAGTTCTCTATGATTTGAATAGGCTAGAATTTGATTTCGTGTTGGACTTTGATGATGTAAGGGCCTGTTTGGTTCTATACCTCGGGTATATGGAATCAGGTTAGGTATGGCCTATCTCGTTTTTGGTATCTGGTATGAAACAAGGTTTAGGTTTAGGTACTTCAAAGTTATGTTTTTCAATGTGATGATTTGAGTTCTCTATGATTTGAATAGGCTAGAATTTGATTTCCTGTTGGACTTTGATTCTGTAAGGACTCGTTTGGTTCTATACCTAGGGTATATGGAATCAGGTTAGGGTATGGCCTATCCCGTTTTTGGTGTTTAGGTTAGGTAATTCAATAATTGTACATACACTATGAAAAATACAAAAAAACATGCACTAAATGTTTGATTAATTTGATTTCATTTGGTGTTAAATGTTGATTCTTGGAATATTTCCAGCCATGTAAATTTCTATATATGAATGATTGATGAGGATGAGGATGATATGGTGTTTGACAGTTACTCCACAATAGCATGGGGAGCATCAATCCACAAGGGAGTGATAGCTGATGTGAAGTACACGAGCAGGCCTTCGACGCCAGCTGGAACCGTCTTTGGATTCCTGAGCGCGTTGGGTGACCTGGCCTTTGCCTTTGCTGGCCACAATGTGGTGTTGGAGATCCAGGCAACGATTCCTTCCACGCCCGAGAAGACATCAAAGAAGCCTATGATGAAAGGAGTGTATGCTGCCTATATTGCTGTCGCCCTTTGCTACTTCCCGGTTGCATTATCGGCTACTATGTGTTTGGAAACAGTGTGGAGGACAACATTCTGATGTCCCTTGAGAGGCCGATTCCGCTTATTGCGTTTGCTAACCTCTTTGTGGTGATTCATGTGATTGGAAGTTACCAGGTCTATGCAATGCCCTTTTTTGACATAGTTGAGGGGGGTCTTGTCCGATCAACGAACTTGAAGCCATCTAAAACTCTTCGTGTGGTCACGCGTACTAAGATGCAATTACTTGTTCTCTGAAGAATGATAAACTTCACTGTGCTCACAAATGTATTTCTTTCTTGTTTGTGCAGTGATTACTATGTTCTTGGGGATAGCATTCCCATTCTTTGGGTCTCTTATGAGCTTCTTTGGGGGTTTCGCCTTTGCGCCCACCACATACTATGTGAGAAACACACACACACACACACACATTCTTTTATGCTCAAATCCTTGCAATTTTCTATGTCTCATTACTTTTGTTGTGCAGCTTCCATGCTTCATGTGGCTAGCAGTACATAAGCCAAAGAAGTACAGTTTATCCTGGTTTATTAATTGGGTAAGTCTGTGTTTCACATGACAAATTGTTAGTTTTTCAGTAATAGCTTGTTTAAATATCTTATGGGTTCTTTCAATAAATGCAGTTCTGCATAGTAGTGGGCATCCTGTTGACGGTTTTGGCTCCAATTGGCGCATTCAGAAGCATCATAGTTCAAGCCAACACCTACAAGTTCTTCTCTTAAGAGCATATATGTTTAGATCCTAATCTCCTGTTGTTAGGCATATGATGCAATCTAACTCCATTTAAAAGGAGTGTGCTTTCTCGCATTCTGTTGAAATAATTAGTGTAAAGTTTGAGCGCCATTGGACCTATAATTATATTCTTATGTATGCTCTATGGCTATTCAAACCTTTGAAGGCTAATATATCAGTCTCAGCTTTCATCAATAGATTTGCCACCATTTGACGATTCCAATTTCTCCTCGGGGCTCAGGGTAATGTGGGTAGATTAACTAATTTTTGTAGATCAATGCATATGAAAGATTGGCAATTGCATCAGCTCCACAAAATATTCAAAGCAATTCAAGAGCTACTGACTTACTGATTTTGTCATTGCAATGTGAATCATATATTGAGTGGCAGGAACAGCAGGCATTAGATATATACTTCATTTGAAGATTTGCATTCAATGCCACCATCACAAGGAGTAAGATAAAATATGACACTGAATTCAAAATTGCATTTATTAGCTAAGAATGTGAATTCAAACATCCTTCTCACAAAAACCTGCGCTACGGACCATAATTGACAAAGTGGGTACCAGCACAAATCAGCCTGACTGAGGAAGATACCCTAGAATTGGATGTCTTCCATATATAAACCAATGCTTCTTAAAAAAGGTAAATAGCAATAAATGAAATCATTTCATCTATGAAACATTTTCGTCAAAATTTTTCTTTACAACCCCCATCCACCCCCCACCTTGACATCTCTCAAAGGTTTCTTCCCCTTGGTTAACTGAAACCTAATTTTTACATCAAAAGAGAACTAAATTATGGCTGTACTAACCTACTACTCTTGTTTGTCCTACCAATGAGCTACTTCCCTTGGCCGCATCACAATCCTTACACATCTCAATCAAACCCCCAAAATCTTAGCATTTTTCAGTCAAGGAAAGAAAGCTTACAAAAATGAACGTGTCAGCACAACCAAGATCAGTCAATCATCAGTCAATCTCTCCTTCCTCCGCACCATCTGCAGTGCAAGGAGTACTACAAGGAGGGGCTTCACCTGCAGCAACATCCTTTTCTTCATTATCATCACCACCAACAAACTTCGTCGCTTCCACAACAGTGACATCATCATCTTGCTTCATGCATAATCCCAGTTGCTCTAAAGGTTTACTCTCTGATTGGAAAGCTTCCCTAGCAGTCGCATCATCTTCCTCATCATCATCATCACCATCATGTTGCTTCATATATAAACCTAGTTGCTCCGAAGGCTTGCTTGATAATTGGACGGATTCCCCAGCAGTGGCATCATCTTCCCCATCGTCATCTCCCTTCATGCATAATCCCAGTTGCTCCAAAGGCTTGCTTGATAATTGGATGGCTTCCCCAACAGTGACATCATCTTCCTCGTCATCACCTTGCTTCATGTATAATCCCAGTTGCTCCAAAGGGTTTCTTGATAATTGGGCGGCTTCCCCACCAGTGACATCATCTTCCTCGTCATCATCCTGCTTCATGTATAATCCCAGTTGCTCCAAAGGGTTTCTTGATAATTGGGAGGCTTCCCCACCAGTGACATCATCTTCCTCGTCATCATCTTGCTTCATGTATAATCCCAGTTGTTCCAAAGGGTTGCTCGCTGATTGGAGCTTGAAACTACCCAGCATGTTCACAGAATGCTCTAGGTTTGGATTTTTCACTAAACTAGACAGTTCGCCAGAAGCGTCAGCTCTTAGCATCTCTAGGTCTTCCAAGAACCCACAGCTCTCATTTATATGAACCATCTTTTCCATCTGAAAATTCATCAAACAATTTCAGTTTTGCACAAATGTAACAACAGATCAGGCTCACAGGCTACATTACAGCCTGCTGAACAAATTTTGCAGGAGCACTAGAAAATAACAGGCTTAACAGAATTTATTTTAACAAAAAGATTTCTTTATTCAGCATTCTGGTTTCTAATTGTTACAAAGAGCACTAAACCTGTGGAAGTGTTATGCATATAACATAGGCCTTAGTGTTCAAGATAAAAACCAGTAACCAATAAAAAAGCAAACTGCCAACTTGTACAGTAGAGAACCTTCAATCTGGAAGGGTCAGAGTGATGGGGTTAGACATAACATACCTTTTGCAAGGCAAGTCGAGCAGCCTCCCGCTCCATTTCCCTCTTCCTTCTTGCTTCAGCAGCAGCCTCTATATCAGCTTTCTTTCGAGCCTCTTCAGCAGCCAGGGCAGCAGCTTGTAGCCTAGCTTTTTCTAAGCAAGTAAAAGAATGCCAAGGTTACTATTTAGCATTGGGTAAAAAGTAAATGCCAGAGAATTACATAACATGACAGCAACAACTGCAAACGCTTATCGAAGTGGTTATAAACCTTCTCTTTGCATCCTTTCAAGCTTTTCTCTTTCTATGCGCAAATTTTCTGGATCCCTTTTTACACCCTGAATATAGAAATAAATCATATGTTACATTACCAAATTTCATTAGTAACTCTACAGATCAAATCAGAGGATAACAGGGTTTGGACAGCAGAAAAACACACCGAAAAAAGTCGATGAGAACCCATAATACCTTGTCTAGTGTTTTTTCTTGCGCTTTGAGAATAGTGTCAGCGAAACGGCTTTTCAGTAGAGCTGCACGATAAACCTTCTCGGGGGAGACTTGCCTCTCTAATGGAGCACTCTCCCCTAAAACGTCACAGCTTAAGGGTAAGATGGACACCCAAAACTAACAGCAGAGAGTTGTCTTCATTATATGCAGTTCTTACCCTCAGAATGGCCGCCCCCCTCAACCGAGGAAGGTAAAGTTACTGTATTCTGCTCAGCTGGTGTATTAACAGTTTCTGTACAACAAAACAAATTCAAAATCACATATGCAAAAATGTACACATTAAAAAAAGTTTAACCCTAAAGGAAGCCTTTTGGTTTCCCTTACTTCTTCATGATGTATATGAAATAAACACTCACCAGTTCTAATCTCTGGTTCTTTTGTGTTTATTTGTTTGTGGTTTGAAGTTTCATCAGCATACGTGGTTCCCTATATATGTAGACCAAGATAATCACATTAATAAATAGCTTTGAGAAAGTTATCAAAAATAAGATATCATGTTCACTGCCAGAAGAGCTCAAGGGTGAGATGGTTCCCTACATAGTTTACTTAATCTTGCATATAAGATATCAAAAATACCTCCAAACTATTCACATGATTGGAAGCTTTAGCGCCTTCATGTTCACTGCCAGAGGAGCTACCAGAATCTGAATCTGAATCTGAATCATAAGACAAGAAGAAAAAAATGGGGAAGATTTTCAGATGCAATAATCTCTATAGGGAAAAAATGACATTATTCAACCCATCAACCCAAAAAATAAAAATAAAAAGATATCATTTAATCCAAAAGCAAAATTCAGAATGTTTGATATCATAGACAACTGTGTGCAATTCAATTTAAAGAATAACTCCCCTCAAATTCAACAATTTCAAAGAAAATATTGGAATGGGTCAAAAGCAACAATCCCTACAATATAGATGCAAATACAATGAGCTTCAATTGTTCCCAGCACAAAATGAGAAGCAAAGTCATCAGTGACCAAACATCAAGTTCATCTCCACAGTACCATAACCAAAATCTCTACATAATCCAGATACAAAGAAAGTACACACCAGCATAGCAGCCAGCATTCTCACATTAAACCCAATAATGAAACGATACAAATCTTGCACAATATAGGATACATGTTTGTCTTCTTAAAATAGATTTAGATTAATCCAGTTCCAGAACATATATGATGACAGCAGAACTGGAGAAGTGGTAGCATGTCAACATCCTATTGAATGCTTTGCATACAAGGATCATTCACTCACAATCATAAATAATTAACATCTACAGAAAATATGAAGCATCATTTCCAATCAACCCTAGAGCCAAATTCTAGCTAACGTCATATGGTGAACATTATTGACTTTACATTACCACTGCATTGGCCTAGACAACAAAAGAGCAAACACCAGTCTGGCAAGAGTTCTAGAGTTCGTTTAGATTGCCACATATAATGCAAATTAATGTATTATATCTGGCGATCCAAACAGGGGCCTAGTGTTCATGCCAGAAAGGCTCCAGCAAGCTTCTGTGTAAGATGACAAAACAGGACAAAGTAGAGCACAAAACACCAGTCTAGTAAGAGAAAAGCCTGTCAAATCTAATGACTATAGCTATCATCGTATTAATTGCATCAAAAAGGCTAATCATGCAATGATCGGCAAAGATTTTTCTACTTTCTATTCTTACAGGTTCAAAGGCCATTGTGGATTTTTATATAATGAAAAAGCAAATATAGGAAACCCTCAAAGCTTGCAAGAATTATCGCAGATTAATCAACTAACAAGTCAATATATCTGGATCTGCCTTATCTTTATCTCTCAAACCACAAACAAGAAGATAACGAGAGAAAATTACACAAGCAAGTACACAATACAAGCATGCCAAGAAAAATCCTAATATTCCCTGAAAGGCAGGATAAAAACAATGATCAAGCAAGTTAATTGTAAAAAACTCAAAAGTAAAAAAGCATACACAGTAAAATCCAGCTGAAATTTTCACCACGAGACAACCATTATACTCCGGAAAATATACCATCTCAGACCTATTCGGCTGGTAAATGCCTATTCAACTAGCCCACTAGGATTTAATCACACTCAAAACCCAAAGAGGCCACCTTGAAGTCTTGAATTTGATGGGTGAACCATTAGGTCAAGCTCAAAGTTAAGAATTCACACCTGTTAATTTTCTAGCAGAATCATTTATAAGTTTAGAATATAAAGCTTAATTCATCAAAAATTGCTAATAAGCATAAAATTGACTAGAAACTGCAATTGTTATACAAAAAGATAACTTATTCACTAAGGCTCTTATAAAATCAGTACCATAGCCTCAGCGCCTCCACAAACCCTTAAATTAGTGGTACAATAGAGGGGGGAGAGAGAGAGAGAGAGAGAGAGAGAGAGAGAGAGAGAGAGACTGATCAGGAAAAGCCCTTAAACTAAGACTGGTATAAAATTAGTACCATGGCCCTTGTCGCCTCCATAAATTTGTGATTCTATCAGAAAATGCCCTTGAAGCATGCTATTTTCATTTGATATGCAATTTCAACATAAAAGCATTGTAGGGGTCTTGTGAAGCAATTGGATTAAACATAGCATTCTAGAAAACAAATTGCTATAGTAAAAGAGAATAAATGTGAAACTAAAATAATAAGGCAATAAGATTTATACACATTAAAATAAATACAATGAAAGACAAATCTAAAATCACACATGACTTCGATACTCCCAAGTGCAAGAAACTTCAAGTTGTGAAATATGAAATATTCTGGTAGAATAATTACAACCAAGAACTGAACAAGGTACCAACCGCTTGATGATGAGCCGGAACTACTGCTAGAGATACTTTGACTTGGTTTAAGGTTCTCATGGGCTGCATCCTTTTCTATCTCTATGGGCGGGAAGCTCAAAATAGGTGAATCATTGCCCCCAATGTCAATATCTTCCTCAATAGCATCACTTCCTAGAAAAGGAGGACGAATGTCAAATTCAGGTGAGAGATATTTGGTCAGTGAGACAAAATGTACGACTCTAATTAGAAGTAGCATTTACCTTTACCACGGTACATTGAGGATTTGTTTATTCCTCCCTCGTGCAACTACAAAATAGAACAGAGAATACTAAAATCAACATGACAGCTTTCAGCAAAACATAGATAAGCCATCAAGGTTGACATGAGTCACATGAACTCGTTACAAGGCAAAATGTTACCTCTACTTGAAGTGTCTCAGCTTCTGATCCTTTTTTCTTCTTCTCTGTCAAAAAGTCATCAAGAAGCTTCTTCAACTTCAACAGGGCATCCTCATTAAGAGCATTTATATCAATCTCAATTTCATCATCGACAGCACTAGAGCTGTGATCTTTCAAAAACTCAAGGATAATATCCGGTAGATCAGCCAATGAAGACTCCAGTTCCATGCTTAGCTTATGCTTCTCTTCATCTGACATCTTTTTGTTAACTTCTGCCATCTTCTTGTTGACAGCATCTGGCATCTTCTTGTTGATAACATCTGCCATCTTCTTGTTGACAGAATCTGGTACCTTCTTGTTAAAAGGTTCAGATTTCAAAGAACCACCTCCAGAAGGTAACTTCCTCTTCTTCATAGGTGGGCCATGAGCAACAACAGAGCTCCTCACATGTGATGCATTTTTTTCTGAAGACAAAAACTGTCCATCTCCCGGAATTTTCTTCTCTATAGTTTTCCATTTTGATTCAAAGTGTTTACTTAACCCCTTAGCCATGATGTGAACGTTATTTTGAGCGGGATTGTATATCATAGCATTAGAAAAGGTAAGCCTTACATCCTCAGCAAACTCTAAGGGGCATGAATATTTCCCAGCAGCCATCTTGCCTTTAATTGTCCCAAAATCCATTGGATTTTTAATAATTGTGAAGTAATCTGGGATATTCAACTCAACAACGTCAACTGGTTTGTTGAAAACCCAACCACTCTTATGCCTCATCAACTGAGTAAGTAAGGCTTCACATTGTTTCATCAGCATATTGTGTACACCATTCAAAGGAACAGCATTTTGCGGAATGTCTCTCTTCATGCAAGTACCATTTCGATCTTCAAGTGCTTGCTTCTTTCCATGGTTAGGGAGAATATTTTGGATTGGAGGCCTCTTTTTCCCAGCACTACAAACACTAGAAGATGTCTTGAACACTGTATCAAAATTCATTGATGCCACTTTCTTCTGTAAAATCCTGACCTGTTCCAGCTCCCTTCGGAGCTTGAACTCCAAATCTCTCTTATCTAACCTGGATATCTTTGAAAGAGACAAAACTTGCACGGGAACACCAAACTGGTTATAACCATCACCATTTACACTGATGCACTTCTGTCTCCGAGTGCAAGAATCCTGAGATAAAGTCATCTCAGTCTCCACTCTTCCTGAGCTCCCTAAGCCTTCTGATTCAGCCATGGTTTCAACAGCATGACGGTACTCTGGAACAAAACCATTTGAAAGCCCCTTAGAGAACTTCCTTGATTTCCCCATGGTTCAGAAAACAGATATGTGCGCCACACTTTGATTCTTTAATACCAAGAATAAACTAGCATGCCACAAGAGATACCAAATATCTACAGATAGCAACTGTAACTCTCACGCCTTAACTCGTTCACAGAAACAACCTTACAGCCACTAATCTTAAGAAATCGATATGGATTGCCAGAATATCAAAACGTGCAGGCTAATGAATTGACCCAGACATTCAGGTCAATGAAAGAGGCACGGTGCAATTTCACCTGACAATTCGAGCCTAAGATGGGGTACCCTCATTCTTACCTAACGACACCCCCAGCTACAATACGACCAAGAAAGCAAAACACCAGGAAAAGCCCTTTCACGCAACATTAGACCATTCTAACCCACCAATTGCATTCTAAGAAAATGTCAAACCCCCAAAAATCATAACCCAAAAGACTCGAATGGCCAATGGAACTTTATTCTCTTCCCCGATACCAATCAACCAATAAAGAACCGAACTTTTTCCAAAGCATAAACCCTAGATCAATAAACGAATTTAAACGGGCAAAAAGAAAGGGGGAAAAAGAATGAAGCTCAGCTGAATTAATCAAAATTGCAGGGGGAATAGAACACAAGAGAGAAACAAGATAACAGGATAAAACATGGCAACGAAATCCAATTTCAAAAAACCTGGATCTCCAAAGCATGCTCTTCTCCACCAACTGGCGTACATGGAAACCCTAGAAACCCCGGAATAAGGTAAGGTGGTGGTAGGAGAGAAGAGAGAGAAAGCTTCGAGAAGAGAAGAGCGCGCGCGCGCGAGGAGAGAGAGAGTTGAGTTGCTTTTCTCCGTTAGAGAGAGAGGGAGGGGGTAAGAAAGATGCTTTCACCGTATGTGAGGGAGAGAATGGAGAAATAATGCGAGATGGGGCAAAGAGAGAAGAATGTATTTATAGAGGGGAAAGGGAAAGCGAGCGCGGCGCTAGGTCGAGAATCTAAGCCGTCAAAATCAGGAACTGTTGATCCAACGGCTGACGTGTGTTTGATGATGGGGGAGGGCCGTGTTCAGATCTGGATCCCGTCTCCCTCTCATTGTCGTGGGTTTCATACTTCTTGGCGTGGTAAAAAAAAAATATAAACAAAAACTATCGGCTGTATCTTCTTTTTTTTTTATTAGCTAATTTAATTTAAGCAAAAATAAAGCGCGTTGTAAGCGCGTGGATGATGAGGGACTAATTACATAACAGGTGTACGATAGGATATCTCTCATCAAAGCCAAAGCGTTGGTATTAAGAGATGGAATTAGACTGATAAGACAAAGAAAATATAAATATGTGAAATTTAATGGGGATAATGTTCAAGTTATGGGAATCCGAAATTTCCCTTTGGAGATTGAAATGGTTTCTGTGGACATCCTGTTGCTCCTTCGACAGTTTCAAGATGTCCGAATTTCTCACGTTAACAAGACTTGTAATATTGGGGCCGATAAAATTGCTAAGTTGGGCCACAGCGTACCTGCTGACTCCATACCGAATCACCCATAACTATAAATTTTCATCCGTCAGGATGCTCTAGGACGTCCGTCCTGAAGGGTGGTCTCCTAATTCTTATCCAAGTGGTTGATTAGCAGTCGGGTGGTGGTCCACCGTTTTGATTTAGCCCTTGACGTCTAATCGGGTTGTGCAGGTTACACAACTTAGGTAACTTCATGCTTGAATTATTCGGAGACATCTTCAATAGTGAAGTTTACCTAAATTTCTTATTTTACTTTTTCAATATTCTCTATTTTTCCCATATAAGCATAACATCTTATCTCCCACATTAGTAAAACTCATTAGAATATCTTCTATCCCCTTGTTAAGTAATTAAATCTAATTTATTTTAAAAGGTTCCACTTTGTAAAAGGTACGTGATTTAATAAATTTTCATCCGTCAGGATGCTCTAGGACGTACAAATTTTTATTTAGGGGGCGTTTGGTAGTTGGGTATCGGGAATAAGGGTATCGGGTTCTTGAATGGGAACCCCATATCTAGTGTTTGGTATGCTATTTTTGTGTTTTCAAACCCATACCCTAAACCCAATAGGTATGGGGTTGTCAAAATCTACCCCTCCCTTAGGTATGAAATCTTATTCCTAAAATTAAACCCCTCTCTTCACTTAATCAATAACGGATGTTCCTCTCTTCACTCAACCTCTTTGGCTCCCTAATGTACATAGATTTACTTCTCTTGTGAATTACTGGTAATTCTTCAATATCTTCTTTTCTGGTGTTCATCTTCTCCTTCGTGTTCCTCTTACATTTGAATCTGTGATTTTTCATAACCCTAATGCTAGATTATGATTGTGTTTATCTCCATTCATATATAAAAATTTATTCTTTGAAATCCTTTTCTTCTACAACTCAAATTATGGTTTTAATTATAAATTATTATATAATTCAGATTAAGTTATATAATATCAATACACGAACTAGTAATCAATCATTCAATCGTGTTGATAAATATCAATACCATGAACTAGTAAAAAAAAAAACTTTGCTTTTCATTGGCATAATTAACATCAGTATGTGATGGCATAATAAACTTTGCTTTAAATCAATTGCTATCAGTACGCCAATTAGTTGTTGGAGATGTTTTGGCAATTGAAAATTCGGTGTGCTTCATTCGTAATTAGATACTAAATGATTAGGATTATAAAACTTAATTCATACAAAAACATTCGTGTTAAATAATCTCACATTGAATTGCATCAAGGTGACCGAGAGTGATTTTACGTCTATCAACTTGTTTGATTCATAAGGGGTTTTCCTAACCTAATCTGCATAATTGAACTTGCATTGAATTTCAGCAAAAATTTACTTATGGTTCTTATCTACCCTAATATGCATAATTAAATAATTAAACTTGCATAATTGAAAGATAAGTGAGTTTCTTTTATGATAAGAATTTATATAAGTTCATTGACTTATGTTTAAAAAATACTTTGCGGAAAAATTATATGAATATATTAGGTCTTTCATATAATATTTATAACCTTATAATTTTTTTTAATACAAGTTTATATTGTCTTTAAGAAGTATAAAGTGAAATTATAATTTCATTCCAGATTCCATATTTGACAATACCAAACACAAGTATGGGGTTGAGTCTCATTCCAAAATTGTAACCAAACACATATTTTCAATAATTAAATTCCAACCTCATACCTTCTCAACCCCATACCTCATTCTAACCCCATACCTGATTTTATACCAAACGCTCCCTTATAAAATAAAAATTCCTTTTTATTTTTATTTTTATTTTTAAGAACTTGAGGATTTTGGGTCCGTTCGGTGGGCCTTATTTTGACCTTATACAGCTTTATTCAAGCTCATGGTAAAAAAAATAAAGTCAAATTATCTATTCGGTATTGAGAGTTGATGATGATTATTGTAGCTTATGGGAGTTGATGATAGTTTAAATTTCACCCAAAATTTAATCTACCTCTCCCAGCTTTATCTAGCCTTATGGAATTTATTTTCTTCGATTGCCCTTCACTAATTTAATTTTGGAAATTTTAAAAATTAATCTTCTCTTTATAAATGTTTGAATCTATCCTTTTTTGCTAATTTTGCATCCATTTTTTATAAAATCAGTCTCGATCAAATTAGTCTACTGAACACCTATATAATTTTACACAAAAATAAGCTAATAATTTCAACTTCTAAAATTAACTTGTAAAATCAGCATCAACCATTAAATCAGTATCAGTATCAGCATCAACATCAACATCAACTCATATTAGGTTTGAAGCGCCGAACATACCCTTTATCATAGAAAATGCTCTTATGATCAAGGCGGAGCCATAAATTTGCCCCAGTGGGGGCTAAGTTATAAAAAATTTCTATTTTTCTATATTAAAAAAATTTTGTACGGAAAATTTTGTATTTATAATAAAAAATTTATTTTTTATATGAGACCCTTTTTTCATAAAAAAATGTTTGTTAGTTGAAAGATGGGGATTGTTTGACTGTATTTTACAGTATATATAGTACATGTTCAATCACTGATATGTGTAAATATTTGCACACTTTTTATACTAATAATATTTTATATTTTTAAAAAAAAAATTAAAAAAATTATGTGGGGGTTGTAGCCTCATTGGTCTCAACGTACCTCCGCCACTGCTTATGATGATCTTGTTTTCTATTTATATATTTTTACCAATTAAAAATACAAAATTTATAAGATAGAAATTATACTATTTCATTTAGACCCCGTCTAACCATCTAACCACTAGGTCATATCTCATCATCTAGCTCTCGTGTAACGTTTTTTATAACAATGAGATGGTAAGAGATTAGAGAGCTTGGCCAGAATCTTTCCAATGGGCATTTAGGGCCCTCTCTCAACTTACCTCACCCACCCACACGCATTGGTGAAGTGGCACGTGACGGGGTGTACACATGACATGACATGATTGATTAGGGACATTTTGATTGGCAACATCCGCACTTTTTATGCAAGTGTATTACACAAAATCATGGTTTGGTGAATTTGATTAAATTGCATTTATCACGTTGCATACATTTTGTAGCCTTGTAGGTGATTCAAGACTAGTAGACACTAGTAGGTATTCTCATCTTATAGAAGTATCATTTGTATATAAAAAAAGTTTTAATATATGTTTTGTTTTGACAAATACAAATTATAATATTTTTAAATAAATAAGAAAAAAAACTCTTAAAGTTATTCGGATTCTGGTAAATGAATCTACTTTGAATTCGGTCAGTATGTTTAGACCCGGAGTCACCAAATAATTGGCAAATACAAATCTATCTAGTATAATTATAAAGCAAAAACCAAGTCTTTGTAAAAATTTGAGCCACTTGACAATTTGAAATATTTTTTATGTTTTCTAAAATACTTTCATGTATTCACTATCTCAAAAACCACCACTCATTAACAAATTAATATTTTTTAATTTTACTAAGAATTTTTAATAATTTGTAGTTTTTTTAAAACCACTTTCACCTTACCCACTTTTTCCACTATACCAAAAACCACCACTAATTAACAAATTGATATTTTGAAATTCTTTACTAAAAGAAGTGTGATTTGTGAAAATGTGTTTGTAAAAACCTTTTAAGAACAAGTCGACAATAATTTATAAATGACTTTTATATTAAATTCGTACAACATACATGAATAACACTAAAAAAGTGTGATTTAGTTGTGAAAAATGTGTTCGAGAAAATTTTTAAGAACAAGTCGAAAATATTTTTAATAAAATATTTTTTATATTAAACCGTACCTGGTACGGGAATAACACTGGTTTGTAGTGAAACATTAATCATGTTCTTATGCTCCTCTATATTTGTTTCTTTTTATCATGAGGAGGTGGAATGGCCGGCACTTTTCTCGACTGCAATCTGGTGGCTGTGGCGCTGGAGGAACGAGTGGATTTTCAACAACAATAGCAGAGAGATATCTCCGACAACCTTTGTCAGAGAACGGGCGAAAGAGTATATTGCTGCATGGATCAAGAAGAACCCCTCCAAGCAGCTGCATAACCGGGTGGTGCGTGAGATTGTGTGGCAGAAGCCGACCAGCCCGTGGGTGAAAATCAATTCTGACAGCTCGGTGGATGATTTTGGAAGGGCTTCGGCTGCAGGGGTGATCCGCGATCAGGAAGGCAAATGGATCAAGGGCTTTGTCCATAACATCGGGCAATGCTCGGTCTTGATGGCGGAGCTCTGGAGCCTCATTAACGGTCTGCAGCTGGCCTAGGACGAGGGTTTTCGTTTTGTCGACATTGAGACGGACTCGGCCCTCGCTGTTAACTTAGTCAAGAAAGACGTCAACTCGTGCCATCCCCTTTCTAGCCTGGTCTCTCGTGTCCAAGGCTTCCTTAGACGTGACTGGAATGTCCGTCTTTCCCATGTCTTTAGGGAGGCGAATTTTGTCGCTGACACCCTTGCCAAGTATGCCTTTTCTTTTCCTTTCGGCTGCACTATTATTTTCAAACCACCCGAGTCCATTTTGTCGGTTATCTCGGAGGTTGCTAGAGGTCGTTCTATACCTCGATCTATTTGTAATCTGGATACTATTTTCTTCAATTAAGTAAGGCTGTAGCCTTGTTTCTGTAAAAAAAAATAAATAGTGGCCCGTTGAAGGTTTAAGCAAAATTATGAACTCCTCCAAAGCCTATAGCAAATGAAGATCTGGACTGATTTCCGGACAGGGCCACATGGCCCAATTATGCCTCTCTTAATGGGCTTCTTTCCACATTTTGGCTCCTTTGAAAAATGCAGGAGACTACACATCACAATATTGAATATCCAATTTCCAAATCAGACAGACGATATTAAACGTGGCTGATAAAAATTTTTTAAGATTAAGGCTCCGTTCGACTGATTGTAGCTGGAGCTTTTTTCCCATTTATCTAACGAAAATTGAAGAAGCTTGTGAGGAGAACGCTCTCAATTTCGCTAGTGTTGAACGAACTCTAAATAATGCAAACGGTGTCAAATTTATTGAATGGAAATTTCACCGAATAACCTTCAAATTAAGGAATTCTTTGTGGTGTACGAGTAGGGATGCACATAATCCCCACAGGGGTGGGGACCCGCGGGGATCCAACTCTATCATGGCGGGGATTTCCCGGCTAAACGGGGAACGGAGGCGAAGGGGCATGATTATTGTCCTCGGTACGGGGTCGGGGTGGGGTCGGGGATAGTATTCTCCGACCCGAAATATCCCCATTTCATATATATTTTTAATTTATAAAAAAATGTATAATACATTATAAGGAAAGTCTGAATCAAACTAAGGCAAATATCCACGCCTGACTTATATGATCTTATGGATATGTATTATTATTACCTTTATTACTTAAACTCGTTTGGAATATTAATAGCAATACATAATTAAAGAGTTATAGTAAACTACTATATGGAAATTAAAATCCCACTATATTTCCTATTTTATCTGCCTTCTTCTTTCTTTCTTTTTTTGCATAGTGAAAGACTCACAGTAATCAGCTTGATTTTTTAAACACTACATGTAGGTACGTACTGATTACTTCGTAAAACTTCTATGCTTATATATGTATTTCAATTCGTTTTCTACTGGTGTACCTTATAGCATATTAGGTTGTACTTGAGCTTATATAATTTTCTCTTTGTATAGTTTTGTGTGATTGAGAAGATTTATATATATAGTGTGTTTGATATGAACTATATTTTTTTTAGTAAAAGTCTTGTAATTAGGTAAACCAGATTTGGTAATCACTTAATCGGGGCCCGTTAACAAACATATCACCGATGGGTTTTTCCCGCCCCGATCCCCGTTGGGGATTAAGCGGAGACGGGGCGGGAACGGGGATAAAAATAGGGACGGGGATGGGGAATACATTCCCCGCCCCGCCTTGGCCCGTCCCTATGTACATCCCTATTTACGAGTCTTGAAATTTTATATGGTAATTCTCAAATTTAAAAAAAAAAAACTATCCATATGACTATGATATCCAACCATTAGTTTTGACAGTAAATAGGATTAAAGATGAGAAAGACTTGGATTTAAGTTTTTATTTTCGATAAATAGGGTTTATCCATGTTTTTTAGCATAATATTTAATAATATAAAAATGTGAAAAAAATCGATGTCTTCCAGAGGAGATAGATATGGCATCGATATGTCATGTAATTCATGGAAGAATGAAAAATTGGGAAAGAAGAGGAGAGAAAATACGTAAAATAATTACATTTATCAACCCCACTTAATATTTTAAGGGTTAAAGTTGACGAACGGTTGGGTATATGGCAAATTTTTTAAAAATTTGTCCTATGGGCACCACAAAAAATTGTCCTAATTTGAAGATTACCAAGAAAAATTTATGTGAATCTATAATACTCTTAAGACTAAATAACTTGACAATTAATGCTCACTCATACAAATAATAAGGTTTTTTATGGTGTCATTGCAAACATACGTATACATATGAATAAGATATTTCGTGATTTCAACCTTTCAATTCATAAATGTGGATCTCAGACCAATGAATGGGCATATTCCCTAAACTCACGAAAAAAAAGAAAGTGAGTTCGACAAAAAGAGAATCAACTTTAACAATGACTTAGATTTTTTTTGTTGATAACCTTAGACCAATCAATCCAATATTGATTAAGGCCTCGTTTGGTTCGATTCCCTGGGAATCAGGAATGGTTGATTCCAGTATACTGTTTGGTTCACCAAAATCTGGAATCGATTTCATTCCCAGGAATGGCTCACTCCAATCCTGCAGGCAAAGTTAATTCCAGCCGAAAATGGAAGGTATCATCCATTCCAAAAAAATATTAATTTTTCATCTTAAACCTTAAAACCCTAAAACTACTAAACCTTAAATAATAAATTCTAAAATTCATAAACCCTAAATTATAAGGTTTAAACCCAAATTTTGAACCATAATTCTCAGAAATGGTTCATTCTGACAGCATACCAAACAATATGTCACAGGATTGGTTCATTTCGATTTCTGATTTCATTCCGATTCCTGATTCCAATCCGATTCCAACAGCATACCAAACAGGGCCTTAATACGTAATCGATATAAGCTTTTTGGTAATAAACGACCATTCAATCAATAAGAAAATTTACAAAAATTAGTGAGACATTAGAAGCAATTGCAATTATCCCAAAATAAATAAGTAATCACTATTCTTCAAAGTTCTAAAGAAAAGTATTTTTATTTTTAAAAAATGTACATGTAAGAAGGATATAAAAGTCTTCAAAATTGTACCAACAAAAATAAAAATAAAAATCACAAAAAATCATGCAAAATAAGTAGTGTTGTTATATAGACAACATGTAAAATAAGTTAGGATTTATGATTATTTATTTGTTAATCACACACAACCTATTTTTTTTAAAATTATTCCAAGTAATACATGTATATACTCCATTAGAGGTGAGTTCAAGTAAAACTAATCTTATAATATGGACGTGTACCCAGTTTGTATTCATGATTCTGAGTTCTATATTCATGGATTTGTATGTTTGCATTCATATTTTTGAGTTGCTTATTCATTTTTTCCATATAAGTAAAATTCTGCATTCTAGACTGTCAAATTATATTTGTCTCTAGCATGTGGTCGATCAATTAAGCGTAAATCGGAAATGAATTAATTCAATGTTTGGAATCTCAGTTAGTTAAGAATTAGATGCTTTTAGTTTTTCAAAAAAAATTCAAGGTTTTTTTTTTATTTAAATAAATGTTATTTTATAAATATTAATTAGTAATTAGCATATGGAGTTTATGAATATTAATGAGTATTTACTATTTTGTATGGTATCTTATTTGAAATTATGATTTGATATTTGTCTATATATAAAACTAGATATTTTGAACAACAAAAAAGGCCTTAAATACACAAAAATAACTAATAACGTCTTAATTCGCCTAGGCCTCGCCTACCTGCCTAATTCCCGCCTAGCGTTTTTAGGGTATTTAAGGCCTTTTTTGTTGAAGGTGTCCTAATTCTTGGTGGGAAGAGTTCCCAACCATTCAGCTGACACCTTCAATTGTGTTTAGATTATTGCCCCGGAGAAGGGGAACTTTTTGCCCTTTACTATGACATGGCCTGTCGAATCGTCGTTGGAGAGGGAGAAGCGGGAGTTGAAGAAGCGGAGTTTATCCGGATCCACGTGGACAACTACAGAGCATAATTCTTTCCATGCTTGGAACTAGATGAGTTCTCATAACTCACCAAGCCCATTGGAAATGAGAAAATCAAAGGAAAGGACAAGGGGAGTAATTAACTTGTGTTCCTTAGAAGAGGTGGCCTTTGGAGCCTCTGTTCCCTTGCCCAACTCAGGAGTTCCCACAATACCATCCAATTTGGGCCTCTGGTTGGCCTTAGGCTTCTTTGCCTTCTTTAATGGAGTGGCGGTAGGAGAGGAAGTATTTTCAAGCATGAGGACCGGATCTCTTAATTCGGCGGATAAGGGAACTGTGTCCGAAGGTTGAAGACAACTATTTGTTGGTCGTCTATTGGGAGCTCGCCTTCGTGGTGTTCCTCATCATCAGCAACAATAGCATGCTTAATATATTCCCTTAGGGCATAGATTAAAAACAATATATAAATATAGCAGTTCGCACTTGCATCCTTTATCCTCTTGAAAGATTTCAAGCTAGCTAAGCAGATCAGGCCTATCTCTTTAATTTGTAGAATATTGTGACCAATTCGATCAGATAGTTAAGACAGTAAACAAACATGACCAATGATATACATGTATCAAATTGCCAAATTAATTATGACTACTCGAGTAAAATGGAATAAACCAATCGAGAGATTAGAAAATGGTTTGTCACCTTAAAATTGGAATACAAAATGTAATGGGTAAAAGGGAAAAATTATTCTATTGATTTGACTTAGCAATAGATGCAACGCCTTTGAATCGATCGAGACCATACTCCAATTGAATGAATCATGTTATTCAATTCTTACTTTTCAACAGATCGAGTACGCATTAATTTAGCATTGATCAATTAGTCACTTGGATCCCCGTTCCATATACCTAGCTAGCTTACCCAAATGTTGAGGCTTTATACCATATAGTTACTCAATCATCTTGTTATATGCTCAACTTCGACTACCTATCAAATTCATTTCTTACCTTATTATTTGGTCACCTTCAACCAACTAAAAATTTAATTGGTAAAGGAAAAAGTTACGATTAACCACCTTTATTTACTCGAAGTCCGCATATGTATACACTTGCTCATTTTCGTGTGCTGTATAACATGTATTATATAGTTGTCTATATCGGGGCCCTTAGAGACTAGAGTGGGGGGGGGGGGATACTAGATGGTGGGACTACTCATACAGACATCGATCCTTTCTCAGCTCTTACTTTGTGTGCCAGTCTCACTAATTTGGACTTTCATGTCTAAGCTACTCATTTGGGGTCACCAAGACTCCATGATAGTTGTGGAGACCGATAGATACTTGAGGTGGTTGCTGCCTTACCTGTTCATACTGGGCATTAACCAGTCACTGGTGCGGTACTTCCAGTGTCAAAGCTTGATGCTCCCCATGATAGTCGGCACATTGCTCTCCTCATGTGCCCACGTACTCTTCTCGTGGCTCATGATGTTGGTGTTCCAACTAGGGTTTGTCGGATCGACCATTGCTCTAGACATCTCCAACTTACTCCATTTGATCATCCTAGAGTTTTTGTCTAGTACTTCCCTCCATGTGTTAAAACACGTGCTACAGTCTCCGCTAGTGCCTTCAAAGAGATGTCGACCTTCTTCCACCTGCTCATACCTTCCGCTCTTATGATTTGGTACTCGTTCATGCTTTTGCATTCGATAAAGAGTTGGTTGTAGACGATCATCCTCTTATTCATTGTCGAAATGAATTGATCAACACTTGAAAAAAATATGAGTGTGTGTTTTGTGATTGCGGCTTAGGATAATGGCCATCCTCCTGGAAGGGCTACTACATAATCTAGACCTAGAAATTTCTGTTCTTCATCGTGATATGTAAATAATCTAAATTGATGATCCATCTCAATCATATTGAAAATAAATGCAATATATTTCATCACCCTTTAACTAATTACTTTCGAGTTTTTCAACAACATGACGTCCCTTGACATATTGGGTTAGATTCTATTTGGCGTTGGTTGTGGTGTCACGTATGTGCAACATTCAACAAAATTCTTATAATGTATGAGCCTTACGTATTTTGATTTAACACAATTAATTAACTTGATGTGAAACACACGAGACTCCAACGAATTAGGAGTCGAAGACCCAGGAGGAGCTCGGGCGGCTACTCTCTCATCCATTGTGGTTGTACTCATTGAAACGACGATAGCCATCTTGGTTCTCTTCTTTCCTAGACACCCGATCGACCACTTACAAGGATAGGCAGGTGGTAGCCCACTTTGTCAATATGATCCCTCTCGCCTGTGCCACCCTTGCACTCGACTGTTTGATATATGTCTTCATAGGTGTGTTTTAATTATTATTATTGATATGGCCAATTTTCTTGTGTTATCTTATTGGACCAAACATTGTGAGATGTTGCGGTCTACAGAAGCTAGTTACATACATCTACTTGTGAGCCTATTTCCTATGCGAGATTCCTATGGTCCTCGGGTTTGTCTTCCACCGAAGAGGGCATGACCAATGGTGAGACATCATTGTCGGGGGGGGGGGCATCGTGTTCGCCACCTCCGTTTTATCAACTATGTTTGGATAGCTGCCCTGACAATGATGCCCCACCATAGGCCACACCCTCCTCGGTGGAACACAAACACGAGAACCACAAACATAAGAATCTCGCATAGGAAATATGCTTCCGATTTGATGTACGTCACCGACTTCTGTAGACCGCAACCTCTCACATGTGATGCTTAGTCAAATAAGATGAACAATAGAAAATTGATCATATCAATAGTAATCATTAAGGATCAAAATAATTATTTCACTTAATTAAAGAAGACTAACACACCTATGAAGACATATCAAATCGTTGAGCACAAGGGTACTCGAGAGGGATTGTATCAAGAAAGTAGGCTACCACCTGCCTATCCTTGGTGTGTAGAAGTAACCGATCGGGTGTCTAGCAAAGAAGAGAAACGATGATAGCCATCGTCTCAAGGACTACAACCACAAAAGATGAGAGAGTAACCGCTCGAGCTCCTCTTGGGTTTTGACTCTTAATTTGTTGGAGACTCGTGTGCTTCACGTAAAGTTAATTGAGAACTAATTAATTGTGTTAAAACAAAGTACGTAAGGTTCGTACATTATAAGAATGTTGTCAAATTAATGTTGCACCATACTAATACCACAACCAACGCCAAATGGGATCTGCCCCAACAGGTCAAGGGACGTCAAATTGTTGAGAAAACCGAAAGTAATTAGTTAAAGGACGGTTGGATATATTACTTTTATTTTCAATATGATTGAGATAGATCAATCTAGATTTCCCAATAAAAGAACAAAAATCTCTAGGTTTGGGTTATGCAGGTGCCTTTCCATGAGGATAATGGCTTGATATGGCCAATATCCTAAGCTACAATCACAAAACACACTCATAATTTTTCAAGTATTGATCAATTCATACCGACAACGAATAAGAGAATGATCATCAACGACCAACTCTTGATTGAATGCAAAAGTGTGAACACATACCAAATCCTAAGGGCGGACGGTATGGCCAAGCGAAAGATGGTCGACATCTCTCTAAAGGCACTAGCAAAGACTACAACGCATGTATCGACACATGGAAGGTAGTACTTGAAAAAAATCCCTAGAATTATCAACTGGAGTACGCTTGAGATGTATAGAGCAATGGTTGAATCGACAAACCCTAGATGGAACACAAACATCACGAGCCACGAGAAGCGAACGTGAGCACATGAGGAGAGCTGTGTGCTAACTATCATGGGGGCATTGAGCTCTGACACTAGAAGTACCACACCAACGATTAGTTAATGCCCTATATGAATAGATAAGGGAACAACCACCTCAAGTATCTTTTGATCTCTACGACTATCATGGGGTCTTGGTGACCCCAAATGAGTAGGTTGGACATGAATGTCCAAGCTAAGTGATACGGGCACACAAAGTAAGAGCTGAGTAAGGATCGTCGTCTGTGCGATTAGTCCCACCATCTTTTATCGACTCCCGCTGAATGCTTGGCCCGCTAGAGTCTCTAGCTAGGGCCCCCAATATACCCAATAATAAATTACAACACACGAAAATAAGTGGGTGTATATATGTATGTGTATATATAGGACCACTCTTTTGTCGATCATATGGACTTTTAGTAACCAAAAGGTGGCACGGTAACCTTACCCTTACCCTTACCCATTAAATTGTTAGTTGGTCGAGTGTGACCAAGTAACAAGGTAAGCAACGAATTTGGTAGGTAGTCGAAGATGAGCATATAACAAGATGATTGAATAAATGTACTCATCATTGGATATGCTATCTAGGTATATATATGGAACGAGGGATCCGAGTAACTAATTGATCAATGTTATTAGATCAACGCGTACTCGATCTGTTGAAAAGTAAGAATTGAATGAATAACATGATTCATTCAATTGGGGTATGATCTAGGTAGGGTCAAGCGCGTTGCATCTATGGTTATGTCAAATCAACAGAATAATTTTTCATCCAAAATTTCATTAGGCATAAAAAATAATAATTTAAACATATGTTTAGTTACGCATCTAAAATGTTACTAATTAAAGATTAACTTATTATATATAACATCTTCTAGCTATAGTTAATTGGGTGGTACATACGTAGGCACGTACCTTTAATCGAGTAGTTATAAGAGCATCTGCATTGGTAGACTAGAGACTCATTGGACATTTTGATCTCTCACCAATAATATTGTTTTTATTCAAATAAGTCTATCGAAGTCTCTCAAAATCTCTGTTTGAGGGACTCTCCTCACAAGTCTATAATATTTTATTTATTTATTTTTTTTAAATGTGAGCGGCTCTATAAAACCCCGGGTGCCCTAACTAATTGGGCAAATTGATACACATATATCATTGGTCATGTTTATGTACGGTGTTAACTATCTGATATCGATCACAATACTCTACGAATTAAAGATGTAGGCCTAATCGATCTGCGCTAGCTAGCTTGGGATATTTTAAGAGAGGATAAAGGGTACGAATTAATTAAAGAAGTGCGACTAACTATACTTTTGCATCAATTCGCAAGTGTTGTATGAATGATGTACCTACCAAACAAAAATATTGAATGTAGGGATAGGCAATGCTTAATTTCTTAAAAACCGGTTGATCACATAAACCTAACTAGTTTCAATGGGCCCACACAATAATGCTTACTAGTTACTAGCCCTTGAATAGTAGTACGTTCTTAATAATGGGTTGTTTCATGTTTGCCATGTTTGGTTCACACAAGCAGAAAGAAGGAAGGGGAAAGGTTGAATGAAGATGATGGCATTTATATTAATTTTAAATTTTTATTAAGGGCAATATTGTGCAATCCATTTTATACTAGTGTGATTGTATTCACCCTCCCTTTTACCCCTGTTCTCTTTTGTCAAAATTGTGCTCCAATATTTCAAATAGAAAAACAACCAATGTAAGTTTCCTGCTGGTACCACCATGTGATGCCCAGTAAATTCTACCCCTGTTTTAGGCATGCTTTAAATGAATACATACGTATACTTTGATCATCTCTGGCAAAGGGAGCCACCCCTTTAACCTAGTACTGTATTTGTTTTGTTTAAGAACTTTAAGTTAATTAAACGCGTCATTTTTGTTACTGTAAAAAATTTGCACAGTTTTTTTTTCAAAACGACACCTAATTATTAGAGATTCAAGCCTAGATATATGTTCTAAAATGCATGATCCTATAAATTTAATTTCACCTAAAACACCCTAATCTCACATCATAGAAAAAATCAACCGAAAGAATCTGCTAATTAAAAGCACAAATCAAGCTATCGACAAGGAGAATCAATCACCCAAAAAATTGACAAAGAAGGGATGAGATCGAGAAGAACTAACCACGAGAACCATGACAAAAGTGAAGCCCCTGCTTGCTGATGTGCATCAATGGCGGCTTCAGGCATAGGGAAAGGGGGAAGTGGGGAAAGGAAAACACAACTCTCTTGTAAAACGACGCGTTTGTTAAAAAAATCCACCACTTTTTTTTTCTAGGGTTTATATAAGGAGGAAAGGAAAACAGGCACCTCACATATTTGGGCCTTTTTCTTTTGGCCCATGCAAAAGGGGCCCATCATGACTTTATAATTAGTCTGTGTTCTTAAATTGGTGGGAGTAATTACTAATTAAGGCCTTGTTTCACTTTCACCATAAAATTCCTTTCTACCTAAAATTCACTTTTAATACTCTTGAAATCCGTGCAATTATCTCTGTTTTTTACGTTTTTCAAGACTAAAAATCACTTTTCACCCCAAAATCCATTTTTACCCACAAGTGAAACAACCCCTGAGTATATCTCTCGGTTAAATTTTTGAATCAATTTATAGTTTTGAGTATTGATTAGAAAGAAGACAGCAATAGTGAGGTCTTTAACATTTTTTTTTTGATAAACAGCCTTATATAATTTCATGAGTATGAATACACATAAATAAGAAATTAAAGTAACATATTTTAAGAAAATCTTATAGGGCATTTTTACAAAAAAAATAGTTATTTAAAAGTCAAATAGGGTATGTTTATAAAAGCTTATACAAGTAGATATTTATGCAAATGTATTATGAAATAAGGGTATGTGGTACTATTGTTTCTATGTTGAATCATATACTCGTATTAAACGATGTCTAAGTTTTTAATTTTATTAGCTAGGTAAATCCGCCCCCTTTCGATATTTTCTGGGTTCGCCACTGGTACTAAGGACAGCTCGAGACCAAATTAAATTAGTAAAAAATACGAGGGCTACTAGTTTTGAGTAAAAAAACACCCTTAACATTTGGGTGTTCGTATTTTTTACTAAATTAAATTGGAGGCTAATGCTTTTGATCTTGTTTTTTTACATCCTTTGCTAGTCCCTTTCGGTTGTTGTTTTTTGGCTCTGGGACTAGGTGTGATTTGTATATGATTGGCGCGGTCGGTGATATGCGATAATTATGCTAGAAAATATATTAGAATAATTAGTTATATTAGGTCTTATTTAGAATATTAAGTTTCCTTTTATTTAGCGATTCGATTTTATCCGTTAAGTAACGTTATCTTTTAATTTCAACAATTAGGGTTTATCTAGATATCAGGGTTATTATAAATACCCTCTTAGGTTGTTACTATGGAATTAATCAGAGAAATTAGCCTTTTGCCCTAGTTTCTTTGACTCCTTTGTTTACGCTTCAGCTTTCCGAGCCGTCGTCCACATCGGGCGCGACTCGACCCCCTTGACCAACAAGGGTCCCGATATGTGGTTCACACCGAGCCCGTATCAACTGGTGCTTTCATTGAGAGTGAGTCCACATCGGATCAATCTCGCCTCCTTCTACCACCACCATGTTCGGAGTTCCAAGCCATATCCTCCGGGACCTTCCCCCACATCTTCCCCCACATATAGAGTTGAAGATCCATAATCGATATATGGAATATGAGATTCGTTGTCGTCAGATAGATTTGGATGCTGAAGATCGTCGTCGTCGGATACATCAGATTTTTTCTAGAATGGAACTCATTCTCAAAACCGCGACCACGACGCTGCAAAACGTTACCGCGACAACAGATCCCGCACCCGCGGCGGCGACCGAGCCCGCGCCCACCGTCAAGGTTCCGGCATCCGCGACATCATATCCCGCGCCTGTCGCATCCAAGCCCGCGTTCGCGGCCCCCGTTCCGCGCCCGCCGGCAACTCCCGCGCCCGCGACCGACGTTCCGCGCCCGCCGGCGAAACTCGCGCCCGCGTTTTCGTCCATGACCATCGCCTGCCCATCCCTCGCGCCTACTGCAGAAATTTTGGGTTCGAGAACTTCTTTTTCGGAGTCTGATTCACCACAGGGAGACCGGAATCGATTCGGTATCTTGTCCAGGACCTATGTCGCAGAGTTCGATCTGAATCCATGTCTAATTCGTTTCCATGGGGGTCCACAACACTTTGAGTTTAGGCTGCGGAATCAAGCGCTGACGCATGTGCCGTGGGACCCTGGCGGATTAAATTTTAAGATCCGTTTCATACGTCTCCTCCTGATTTTTGACTTGAGGACAAGTCGATTTTCAACGGGGGAGAATTGATGCGCGATAATTATGCTAGAAAATATATTAGAATAATTAGTTATATTAGGTCTTATTTAGAATATTAAGTTTCCTTTTATTTAGCCATTCGATTTTATCCGTTAAGTAACGTTATCTTTTAATTTCAGCAATTAGGGTTTCTAGATATCAGGGTTATTATAAATACCCTCTTAGGTTGTTACTATGGAATTAATCAGAGAAATTAGCCTTTTGCCCTAGTTTCTTTGACTCCTTTGTTTACGCTTCAGCTTTCCGAGCCGTCGTCCACATCGGGCGCGACTCGACCCCCTTGACCAACAAGGGTCCCGATACGTGGTTCACACCGAGTCCGTATCAGTCGGTTGGACGTTATTGAGGCTGCTGAAGATCCTTCATCCCGGTGGATGCAACGTTAGTAGTCAACTTCATCATATTGCTCCGCTTTTGACCCGAATACTAAATACGTTGATCTTTAGCCCCTCACAACTCCCACCACTCTTTTCCTTCTAGTGCCTTTTTGTTGTTGTACTTACTTGTGTGTTTTGTTCGTTTTTGTTTGTCTTGGTCTGCTTGTCTTTGTCTGTTTGTGTCGGTTTGCCGACAACCGTTTACTCGGCCTTTCGGTTTTACCGGACAGGGCCTGTCCGATAAACCGAATTTTTACATATTAAAAAAAAAACAAGTGCGGAGGGACATGGTGTCAACCCCATTGAATTTTTTTTAAAAAAAATTAAAAATTAAAAACAAAGATTATTAGTTCATAAAGTATTAGTATTAAGATATCAGTGATTAAACATGCACCGTATATATATTGTTAAATAAAGCCAAATGGCTCCCAACTTCCAGTCGACAAACATTTTTTTGAAAATATAAAAATAAATAAATAAATTATTTGACTAGAAAAAAAACCCAAATTAATTTTTTTTAATGAAAAATGGTTCTCATATGCAAAAAAAATAATTTCTCTACAGAAAAATACAAAATTTTATGAAAAAATACAAAAAATTTAGTACAAAATTTTTCATATATAAATAATACAAATTTTTTCTTTGTACATAGGAATTTAGCCCCCACTGGGGTAAATTTCTGGCTCTGCCCCTGTAAACAACGACGAATTATTGTAACCGTTTCCCGTGTAAAATTAACAACGTTTGATTATTAAGTTGTTGTCATTGCACGTTTTTATGTTACATAAACAACGATTAAATAAGAAAATGTTGTCTGTATAAAAAATTCTTTGATAGACAACGTGTTTATAAGAACCATTGTTTAGGTGGTGCATTATAAAGATCATATTGTACTAGTGCATGCAGATTATCGATATTGGACCGGACGCTTCAATGGGTATAATGGAAAACCTATTTGTAAACAATCATCCTATACTCTTGACTTCTAGTCCACTCTTTCCATTGCCTACTCACGGTACCACTTTGAACTAGGTCCCAACCCCATCTCCCCTCTCTCTTACTGCTCCGACCCTACCCACAATTCCTCCCCCGTCTACTATTTTTCCTCCAGCTTCAACCCAGGATCCCGCTCTCCCTCCAGCTAAGTCTGAGGCTCCCGCTCCCCCTCCATGTCAATCCCTGGCTCCCGCTCCCCCTCTAACACCTTGCCATAACCTTGACCAATTCATATAACATGGCTAACAACTTGTCTAGGCATTGTTGTGACACTTTGTGAAATAGGTGTTGAAACAACTCTCTAATTTCATCGGGCAAGCCAACATGCATGGTGGTTGGAATATTGATGTGCAACTTCTCAATATTTGCCCTCAAATTCTCAATCCGACATGACACCTTTGGTGGATCCTGAGTATCTCCGTGTTGAAGCCTCCTCGGGCGGATGCCAAAATTCTCTTCAATACACTATGCATACCCTCAATGTTTCTATCAGTCCAATGTTCCTTCTAAATTTTGGGGTTTTTGCATCCTTACTGCCACATATCTTATCAACAGGACACCATTACCTTCATTAAAACATAAATCTCCTTATGAGATGCTATTTCATAAAACTCCTGATTACTCCTTTCTTCGGGTGTTTGGTTGTCTTGTGTTTGCTAGTTCTCTAAAAAGGGGCAGAGATAAATTTTCAAAAAGAGCTAATCCATGTGTTTTTCTTGGTTATTCCTATCGAAAAAGTCCTACACTGTGATGGATCTTTCCACCAAGAAGATATTTCAATCTAGGGATGTTATATTTCAAGAGCAACACTTTCCCTTTCATTACATATCTTCTTTAGAGTCTACCTCCACCTTACCCTCTCTTGTACATGAGCTATTCATCCCCACATTTTCTTGTCATCTAAAACTGAGCCTTCTTCATTTCAAGAATCTTTTCCCATTCCCGAGCCTATTATTTCAGATTCTTCTTGTTCATTTCAACCTTCAACTTCTTCTTCTTCATCCTTACCTCTTTCTGCTCCACCTTTAATTTACCTCCTCCTGACCCACCATTAAGAAGGTCTCAAAGACCTCATATTCAGCCTAAGTATCTTCAAGATTTTGTTTGTTCTTCTACAATGTATCAGGCTCACATGGTTACCCTTGATTCTTGTCATCATGCATGCCTTTACCACTTTCTCTGAGCCAACATCTTATAAACATGCAGCAACTGATCCTAGGTGGGTTAAGGCTATGGAAGATGAAATTTGTGCTCTTTAGAAAAATAATACTTGGGATTCAGTTCCCTTACCTAAAGGAAAGAAAACTGTAGGGTGTAAATGGGTGTTTAGAGTTAAACTTAAGTGTGATGGGACCTTAGAAAGGTTCAAAGTCAGACTTGTTGCTAAGGGGTTTACTCAACAAGAAGGTGTTGACTATCAAGAAACCTTTTCCCTTGTTGTCAAAATGCCTACCATTAGATCCATTATTTCAGTTTCTTCCGCTAAAAACTGGGATTTACATCAACTTGATGTTAACAATGCCATGGCATTTTAAATGAGGAGGTCTACATTAGAGTTCCTGATGGTTTTCCTAATCCTCAAAATCTTGTTTGCAGGTTAAAAAATCTCTCTATGGGCTTAAACACGCTTCGAGACAATGGTTTCAAAGGCTTACATCAGCTCTTATTTCTCTTGGATTTTCACAGTCCAAAAATGATTACAACTTGTTTACTAAGAAGACAACTTCACAGATTATAACTCTTGTTGCAATTTATGTGGATGAGCTGTTAGTAACAGGTTCTAATACTCTTGAAATTGCTCAGTTGAAGAATTTTTTGGATAAGGATTTTAGTATAAAGGATCTAGGCTTCCTTCATTATTTTTTGGGACTTGAGGCTACTCACCCAGATAATGGCATTGTTTTGACTCAGTCTAAGTTTGCTAGAGAACTTGTTGCTTCTATTGATCTGTCTTATGCTAGTTCTGTTTCCACTCCTTTGCCATTACATTGCAAACTCTTACCTGATGATGGAGTTCTTATATGCCTGATCCTACAGTTTACAGGATGCTAGTTGGCAAATTGAATTTTTTTGATTAACACTCGACCTGACTTGTGTTATATTGTGCAAACTTTGTCCTAGTTCATGCAAAAACCTAGAGATATTCATTATTCTCCACTTCTTCGTACTTTGAGGTATGTTAAAGGCACTTTTAATTATGGAATTCTGCTCAAGGGTTGTGATAATCCTGTACTTTCAGCTTACTCAGATTCTAACTGGGCATCTTGTGCCATTTCAAGAAGGTCTGTTACTGGTTTTGCTTTGATGCTTGGACGGTCTCCCATTAGCTAGAAAAGCAACAAGCAGAGATTTGTTACCCGTAGCTCAACAATGGCAGAGTATAGAGCAATGGCTCAAGCTGCTATAGAAGTTGTCTGGTTAATTCTACTTCTTGATGATTTAGGTGTTCAAGTGGTTAAACCTATCGTTTTACATTGTGATAATCATTCATCAATTCAAATTGCTAAGAACCCTATCCAACACGAGAGGACAAAACATATAGAGATCGATATTCATTTTACAAGAGACAAGGTTATTGAAGGTCTTTTACAGTTGTCTTACATTCCCACGACACAACAAATAGCTGATGTATTGACCAAAGTTCTACCATCTTCTCAACAGGATCTGTTATTGTCCAAGCTTGGCATGGTTTTGCCGACCCATGTCTCGCTTGAGGAGGGTGTTGACTATTATATGTGTATGGACAATTATAATTGTTGTTTAGTGGCTGTGTAACGAACCATATAAATACTTTCTTGTCTCTTGTAATTGACACTTTCCCCCTTGAGGGAGTTTTTAAGCAAGTGAGTGCCCGAGGGTTCAGAAAGTTCCCGGAGAATCGTTCCCTAATCATTTCTGTTATTGATGAATAACAAAACACTCTCTCGATCTCTTCGTTCTCTGTTCTTCACTTTGTATCATACAGCGGTGCTTTTGAACTGATCGACCTCTGATGTACATCCCCTCTTTCTCAAATATATTTACCTTTAACTTCAAAAAAAAATATAGCTTGTGAACCACAAAACGATATGAGAACTAGCTAATTAATTAAACCCTTACTAAAGCTCGACCAAACATAATCATTCATATTTGTAACTTATTTAATAACTCATCTTGCTTTAAAATCAAAAGATCACAGTTTAAAATTAGTATCTGGTACCAAATATTTCATACATTCAATTGTTTTTATTACTAACAATATTTCCTCTTCCAAGTATATACGTGAATGGCAATAAAATATAACTAGATAAATAAAAATTTCCAGTATTATTCTTTCACTGTACTCTGCCTGATATTCTTACCTTCCCATCATCCATAACTTTCATAGCACAAGCATCTAATACATGTTCGAGTTTTTAATGGAATGAATGAGATATGAGATCATTTTTAGTACTCTTTGCCAAATGCAATTACCTGATTGGCCTTCCAAAAGAAAAATAGATTGCATGATAATATGATATGCAACCAACACGCTCGGTCTGATTAACACATGATATACTACCAAATTAAGGCTCTACACTATCCCTTGAAAGCAAATTCGAACGATCAGCACGTATTTATATTGCCAAATCTGGTACAGAAGAAAGTCAGAAACACAGCTCTCATTACAAAAACTAAAAGAAACCCAGGTAAATAGAAAAAATAAAACTAAAGAAAAAACAATATTCACACTTTCCTAACTTCTCTAATCTCGATCGTGACACGTGGAACTTCACCGTACGGCGTCGATAATCAACGTGGATCCTATTCATCACCGGCCGAGGCTAAGCGCGGCTTTGACGTCAAGCCTCCATGCAAATCCCCCGTCGCTCAGCCTCCAAACGTCGCACGGCACCGTCACCGTCGAAGACAGCTGGCTCCACGTGGACTGCACCGTCACCCTACACGTGAACCCCTGGCAGTTCACTGGAAGCTTCTCTTTCATCACCAGCCAAACCACCACCTCCTCCTCCAACGACGCCGTTTCGGCCTCCGCCTCCTTCCTCCCGCCCTTTTCTCTGGCCATTTTCTTGTACGCCTTGTTGGTCCACCACACCCTGCTCCAGCAGTCCGTAACGAACCCGGGACACGTGTCCTCTTCTAGAACCCTCCGCTTCTCCTCATCCGACGTCATCCGCCCCAGCATCATCGCCATCCCTTCCTCCTCCGCCCACGTGCTCGTCACGCGCTCCACTATCACCCACGACCCCACCACCCTCTTCTGACGCTTCCACGTGCCCCCCACTCGCCCGTCACCCTCGCTCCCCCTCACAGCCGGGTAACCGTAGCGCTGCTGACCGCTGTTACCACCACCACCACTCCCGTCGAAGCTCAGCATCACGGGCGCCTTCTGCCCGTTCATCGTAGCCGTCAGATCCGGCGTCTCGGGCAGCAAGGGCAGCGTCACCACCGCGTTTTCCTGCACCCCACTCTTACACGATAATTTCTCCGTGTTCCTCTTCCTGCACCTCTTGTTACCGCCGGAATTCTCACCGCTTCCGCTGCTACTACTGCTTTTACTTTTACTGTTTTCCTTAGGGTTGGAGTTGGAGTTCGAGTTAGAGTTCTTCCTCCTCCTCCTTCCCCGGCCGGTTCTGAGAGTACTCTTGTTATCGCTCTCCGCCGCCTTGGCTCCGCCGGAAACCGCGCCGGACGCCGCCGGCTTCGGTGCGATCGGACGGAATCTCAACATTATCTGGTCGATCTTTGACACGTCATAGACGGCGGCGCCACCGCCGCCGTACCTAGCAATGCAACAACCTCCTCTACCGTCCATTAATCTGTAATTCTTGAGAGAGAGAGGAAATAATTTGTGGAAAAAAAGATTCAAAGCTTATAGAGAAGTACAATGTTGGGAGTTTAGAGAGGAGGAATGTGGTAGAAGGATAAAGGGAGAGGTGTTTGATTTATAGAAGGTGGAGAAGGAGACACGCGTGAGGTGGTGGTAACACGTGTGAGGCCTACGAAGCGTACAACGATGAGTAGGGATTGGCTTGCAACAGAAACGTGGTCGTTCTATTTTGAATCCAGAGATTTTTCGACCCGTTCATAATTTTTTTCTCGTGATATAAATTTTTAGGGCCCAATATCTCATACGAAGTGAGACAGTGAATCTCAACTTTGGGGTGGTATTGGTCCCCTAAACACCATATTTTAATTGTTTGGTGGGGCCCGGCGGAAAGGGCGTGCAGTGAGTTTTCAGGTGGGGCCCGCAGTAGGAAGAGAGCGGACCAATGAGATCGCGTAGAGTGTCGCACTGGGAAGCGTACGGGGGACACGCAGGTCTATCAACCTCGAGGGTTTTCTGTTTTATTTCCTTTTTCGTAAGTAAATTAAAGTAGGTGCGTGTGAGGGGACACGTGGACGGATTCGTCATGGGGAAGGAGCGCTGTGATTGGCTGTGGAGGCGCAAGATCCACGTGGACGGCCCGATGACGGTGTGCGAGGTCCTTGGATAGACTGGATTGGTTCCCTTCGACGACGTGACGTCACCCGCGAGAATTTTTGGACCTGGATTTGATTGGACGGAATTTCGGAGGAGGTGCTGTCGCCCAATTTACATTTCTACCCTTGCGTGTTTCCGTGTATTACCTGCTAGTGTAGTCGAGTTAGGCGGACTTTTTTGCCCTTCTTTTTTTTTCTGTAACTTTGAACACAGACCAGGCAGGTGAGTTTTGCTCGTCTGGCATCCTATATGCATGCAATTACAAGGAAAAAAAAGAAAATAGAAAAATAACATCCTTATCTAATTCACCTGTTAGTCTTATCAAGAAAAGATTTTTGTAGCCGCAATTTATGTTGCTTTAATATAACACATTCTTCGATCGATCGAATGCTTTGAACTAAGCTAGACTCGTTCTTCCTGCTCAATATCTTTAAATGGATTAAAAATTTATGTTAATTTCAGATTGTAGGCCTATACGAATCGGCAGTTTCGGAGTATTTAGGTTGGGTTGGGATTTGATTTAATTGGGTCGACTCTGGTCTTGGTTCAAAAGGTTTTACAAATCCAAATTTAAATTATTTAAAAAAAAATTACCTTAAGAATGAAACCAAATTTATAAGTACATTCTGAGTAGATGATTCAAGATACCAATCTTTTGTCCGCTGTACGTATGTGCATGATTAATAATTTTAAGAATCTTAAATAACTGTTATGTAATTATAATTCATTATCATATATATAAGGTTGAGATGGAGTTTATTTAGAATGAGGACAAGACAAAGAAAGAATGTTTTCTAACCTGTTTGGATCATTGATAAAAGTTATGCACGTACGTAAGTCTTATCAAAACACGAACATATGATTATCTGCATGCGATAAGCCACAAATTGTCATCCACATTTTGACAAGTAATCTCGATCGCAAATATTAACGTACTTGTTATATGCAGTATGTCTGTACTGTGTAGGACTAATTAATTAATCAACTAATAAATCATGATCTGTGGGCTGATTTATTTAATAATGTATGTAAACGAGGCCAGGGGGGAAAGAGGGGCTGTATTCAATTAATTACTTGGAATATGGTGATCTCATGTAAGCAAAACTTAGTACCAATTAATCCAAAAGCTTGAGATATAAGAAACAAATTACTGTATAGTATATATTGATAGATCATCAAGCACATGCAGATATATTGAATTGCTTAATTGTCTATGTGGTCAAATCAAAAAAGACCACCTACACACAAACACACATATAATACTTTTGATCTATCTTACGGAGTATATTTTAAAATTCGTGTCGTCATCTAGAGTCGAGTTGAGTTCGTAACGTGAAGATTTCAAAATTTAAGGAACAGTTCGAAAAAAGTAATTTTCCAACTTTATCTTTTTAACATGTTCTCACACTAAAAGGAAAATGAATCTTGTTCTCTAAAAAATTAATATTATAGATTAAATATTTATTAAAGAGGGTAAAAAATATTACAGGTGTACTTTTTTAAATTATTTATTTTTTCAAAAAATCTCGCATTGGAAGTGTATCACAAATACCTCTATGTGCATTAAAACTTGTTGTTTATACATGAAGCTTTTAATGCACATTGATTTCAAAAAAGTAACCATACTAATGTGTTTGAATTACAATAGTTGGTTAATTTGATATACATACCGTAAGTTTTGATGCACATCCATGCAAGATAAGATACACTGTCTAGTTGTTTTAATAAACATACGGTTAGTTTGATGTACATGAATAAATAAGATATTTTTGTGCATCTGTTTCATCTTGTATGTTCATTAAAACTAGTTACATGTTCATCAATTAAATTTGATGCACACAATACAATTTTTACTTGTTTTTGATGCATATAGGACATGACAATTAGTTTTGATGCACATTCGACTAATTTAGATAATTTTTATTTACATTCAATCATTTTCAATTCACATATTTAATTCATAAAGAAACAATTTTGATACACAAAAATCCAGTTTTAATACAATCCTACACGCCCTATGTCACTCTTTTTTTTTGAAAAATATGCAAATAATTCACTAAAAGTTTGTATGTGCTTGTTTTTCCCTTTTTAATGAAATAATTCACACCCTTAATTTATTTACATCTAACGATTCTTTTTCTTTTCATGGGAGCGTCCATTCTCACCTAATTAATTAGATCTATCATGTAAAACTATATATATATATATGTTAAATAAAAAATATGACATATTAGTATTACTAATCCATTAGTTCCATAACCAATCATATCAAAAAATGTTTTAGCAAGTGTACTATAATGCCACACATTATAAAAATCAAATTATACCTTAACTTAGAAAGTATATCCAACTTTATTAATTGCTTAGTTCTAATTTCATCAATTAGTTTATAAAACATTTATAAATAACATGATATGGAGATATTATTTCAAGAACTTTTAATAAGTTGTCAAGTTACCGGAGGAATTGGCATGACTTGAACGGGATAAAATAAAATAAAAATTATAATGGGTCGATCTAGTTAATATGTGTTTATGGACACCTATTAATAATTTACTTTTACAAAGTTGTTTTTTGAAACTATTAAGATAAAATTAGTGAACTTTTTTAAAAATATAAAAACAGCTAACAAATATCATATTTATTAAATTTAAGCAATGGGCACACATTAGATCAAAGACCAAAAACCATTTGAATAGTTATTTACAAATCATCCACCAACACAATTTTCAGGTCGATAGTAAGAATTAAACTCACATTCCTCTTTCTTTATTGGTTAGATGGAGAAGCAACACCTTTTAAGTTTTATTGGACTAAGTTAATCTTTTCAAGAAATCATACTTCTTGAAAATTTATAACTTCAATGAATTAAAGTGTCAAATAAAATTAACTAAATGATAATTTTCTAATTTGGGCATAAGTATGGGCGGATTTAGGCAAGGGCGGGCTGGGGCAGTTATCCCCACATCCGACCGGATGTGTGATGAGGGATGAGTTTACATTACAAGGTCCGGAAACGAATTGATTTTTTTTTTGGAATTTCGCCAACACAAGGAGGCCTGGGGCGGGGCACAGGTTGAGGCAGAAGGCGAGGAAGACCATAGGAAGAAGAGTCGGAGGCATGTGTGCAAGTTTGTTGGCAAATTATGATTGGAGGCGAAAAAACACGACGTTAATTTGACCCTAATTTTTTCAAATATCTAATAATTTGTTAAACCTAATTCGAATGGAGAGTGTTGTTGATATAAGTTTGTTAAAAAATTGATAATTAATTTGTTAAGTCGTAATCTATTATTATTATTATTATTTAATCATTTTAATTGATAGGTTTGATAAGAAATTGAAATTAATATTGATAAGTTAATATAGAAAATTCTAATAATTTAAACTAAGAGGTTAATTTTTTTACACTAATTTCATATACTATTATTCTTCTAAAAGTTTGTCTCTATTTTCAGACAGTTCTGGTTCCGCCCCTGGACATAAATCATAAGAATATAAGATATAGCTTATTTAGGGACGGAGAGAGCTAGCTAGTAATATTGGCCGAGGGCATCGAAGATTAAATTATCTTTATATCTAAATAAAGTAAGAAATCTTATCAATATCATAAGATCGATCTAAGATATGGATTCCTTTCCCTATGTTGAATGACAATCTCCCACCAACAGAATGGCACCAGGTTGCCATGGCTAATTGTCATCATTATTCTCCATTAATGGAAACCTAACCATGCTTCTTCCTTCCTCCACCTGTCCACTTCGTAATCAATAGATTTGTGCCATACATATGTGGAAACCCTAGCAGTTACGGTAGCTTGCTAATTCCCAATTAACACTTTTTAATTTTCATCCTTTCAAATCCAACATGCCAAACTTTTCTCTATAATGCCAACAGGTAGGTTTATTGAACTCTCTGCAAAACAAAATACTAAATAATCAAAGAAGCATAAAATAATAATTCAAAGAGGACCACCACAATTGGAAGGAAAAAAGAAGAAGAGGGCTATTATATACAAAGCTACGCTTTCCGATCGAAAATAAGTGATATATTAGTATTTAAATTTAATCAATTTTATGTGACATTTAAGATTATTTAGATAATTAATTAAGAATAAAATATGAGAATTGTTATTGAAATTTATTTTATTTAATCAATTTTATAGATATTTAAAAAAATGATGATAAGATTGAGAAAATTTTCAAAATTTTAAATATTTTATTTAAAATTTTTTATAAAATTTTTGTTGTATTATTCTTACGGCGAAGCTAGATAGCAGGCCATTATTGGGAGCAGGAGATTGGAAAGTCCTAGTCCCGTACGTACAAGTGGATCAATCAGGAGCCTTTGGATGAAGATTTTTATGTGTATTTGCTTTGAATTTTTGGGCAAACCCTTGGTTGAAATTAGGTTTGACTTGTGATGTAATTGTAGGTACACATGTTGGGTTGGTTCCAATGTCTTTGATGTTAACTTTTTTGATTTCATATCGCCATACATGAATGTATATAATGATGGAAGCTCTTATGATTTATATGGCTACAAAACACGTCACAAAGATGATACTTGAAAATAAAATAATCTAGATATCAATCATGAATAGAGATTTTTCTAGTAGATTATCTGTAATCAAGTGAGTGAGTGGTGTAATTGGCTATGTTAAATGAGTCATGTTTAAGTGTGAATGAGCATCTAGGTACAAATAGAAATGAAGGGTAGTTGTTAAAAATTAAAAATAATTTAAGAAAATAAAGTTTTTTTTTTGAAATCGAGCATAATATTCATCAGAAAGTCGACACACATCCAAAGCAAAACTAATGCACATTTAAGATGAATTTGATGCACATCCAAGATAAAACCGATGAACAAAAAGCGCACATTCACTATAAATGAATTTTTTGAAAAATACGTGAATAATTCAAAAAAATATGCCCGTGCCGTATTTTACCCTCTTTAATGGAAGTCTAACCTGAAAAGTTGATTTTTTTCGGGGAACGAATGAGATTTATTTTCATTTTGTATTTAAATAATCATTCACACATGATACTTTCTCATATTAAGTTGATATTTTAATCTTTTACTTATAAATAAAAGTATTTTTTATTCAATATCACAATTAATGACCACAAAGAAACACAAAAAAAATCATCCACAATGTAAATAAACTAAAAAATAATATTAAATTTTTGTACACTCTAGGAAGTGGGAACAAAATGTATTTTCAGTTAGGGATAGGCCTACAACAAAGATCGACTTTGAATCCTTTCTTTTTGACACTTGTGATGGATGTTTTTACGAGAAAGATACATGGGCATTGTGATATATGTTGTTCATAGATGACATTATTATGTGGTGGATGAGACAAGGGTTGGAGTTAGCTAGCAAAATGCTAGAAACTTGGAGAACAAAGTTTGAATCAAAATATTTTGAGATGAGTAGAACCAAACCGGGTACATAAAGTTCAAATTTGGTCAAGCAAAGGAGACAAATGAAGACGTGTGATTGGACCAAGTATTTAAGTTTTTTTATGTAGAGGGGCGAGGGTACTGATGATGATATTGGATATTGGATGGGCTTGCAAAAATGGAGAGGAGCCTCATGTGTTTTATATAAAGGTCTTGCTCAAACTCAAGGATAAATTCTATAAATTGGTAATCAAGTCAATTATGTTGTACGAAGAAGAGTATTAACTTATTACAAGGGCTCAACTACAGAGGTTGATAGTAGCAAAGATGAATATGCTTTGATGGATATATGTGTGACCAAATGATATTGAACATTCAAGAATGAAGTCATCGTGACCAATGTGGCAAATGGTTGATATGTATATTTAGGATGTGTTTACTTGATCTATTTGGATGCCAAAATACATGCTATGACGTCAATTTGAATCATATTTCTTGTTATTCTTGCTTAAGCATTTATAGAAATGGATGCATGAATTGCTTGTTTGTAGGGTGTTGAATCTATTTCTTACTTGAGGAAAAACACGGTTAAAGCATGACAGAATTTGATAGCAAGTATTTAGGTGTTAGTTTTAGTACATATTTATGTTTAAAACTTAGTTATTTGCTTGCGTTTTGCTTGGTTGTTGTAGTTTTTGTATTTCGGTGTTTACTCTTGTGCTTTCGTGTTTTTAGGTCTTTTAAGGAGTAAGGATCGATTACTTGGAGTTTTAGGATGTCTTAAGTTGGAGGATTCCAGATTAGATATGCTAAAAGTGTCTTTTTCAAGCATGTGTAAGCCAGTTTTGATGCTCTAGGCCCAAGAGATTGTGGGAAAAAATGCTTAAATCTGGGTTATGCATTGAAGTTGTTTCGCCGTCTCTATCTTGCAATGCTTCGTTTGGGAGATATAGTGCTCGGATGGAGTTGATTTTGGTGTCATTGGAAAGCTAATTCAAAGAGCTACAATTCATATTATTACTCCAAGTCCAAATTCCAAGTCGAAGGTGGTCAAAACATCCTCTGAATTGTAACTTGAATCTTGAACCGAGGGAAACACGGGCTAAGACAAGGAATAACGCGTCCGTGCTTTTACGGTTCGAGCCCACACAATTCCCCCCTGTGTCCTGGGAGAAGCTTACTACTCTTGAGTTTGTACTTGGGTATTTTTATGTATTTTTAGATGTGTTTTTATGATAATATCTTTGGAGTTTATTTTGGATTTTAAGTTTTTCTAGTTTTCTATCTTTTATTATTATTCACAATTTTGGAAGACAAGTTGCTTGTTTTGAGAGATTTTCCATGGAAGATTTTTGAACCCTAATTTATAACTTTTTAATAGCTAATTTTTCTTTTGTTCTATTAATTGATCAAAATTATGAATAGTATATTATTGTGAGATTGGAAAACCCCTAAGATCTTGAGTAAGGTTTTTCTCTTTGTTTAATTGAATAAGGTTTGTTTAGGATTTTGTTAGATTTAGATACCTTATAAGAGTTCTAGATTAATCTATAAGGAAATGTAATTAATTACCGGTTGTAGTTGATTAGATAAATTAGAATCTATAATTGTTTAGACCCATTTAGGCTAATCTATTATATTAGGGGATAAATTCAGAAATCGTTTATATGTCTGATTGCTCTAAGTGTTCATTTTTATGGATACTTGACTCTTAATGTGTTGTGAAATTGAATCTAGATCGGACACCGAACTTTATCAAAATCAGATAATCCTAAATTTTGTTTGCGTTGGAGTTTATGTACGCATGATATATTTATTTAATTTCTCAAGAATTACGAACCCCACATGTGTCAACTCGAAACTGAGTTTCACAAATTCCCAATCCAGATTAGTGTTAAATTCCGCCCAACATTGTTCAGCCCACACTCTCTAATCCTTAACTAATATATGTACATAATTAATTGGGTTAAACTGAACTATATGAGCTACATGTGACCATTATCCCAATAATCATAAAATAAACCCGGCCCCATATATTCTTCTGTCGAATTTCTTATAATATATGTTCCGATGTCATCTAGAACTTGTTAATTAATTTTAAAATCGATCTCACTTGTTAATCAATTAATTTAAAATCAATCTCAATTATAATGAGTTGCATGTGAAAATGTTAATCAGCTCCCACCCCTCGGGGGAAAGAATCGGATTGTGACATCCCTACTGATCTCTTAGTCTTACCACCACCACTAGTGCAAGATCTTATATGGTAGGCAAAGTCACGAAAATGATAGGGGCTTTATATTATAATGTGTTTTAATTATCTCATCTTTGAGTTTAATTAATTACCTTTTCTTCTCCTGTGATTCGATATATATTTATTTAGCTTACGTATGAACTAGAGACAACACATCGAATCTTAACTAATACATATCTTATTAGTTACGGTATTAGAAAACCAGCTTTTCTTAAACACCACCAATCTATGTGCGAAAGTAGACTGGTCTCATAGATTTCGGTTTTCTTACTAAATACAGCACAACCTATATTTAAATTTAAATATATACTATTTAATTTGTCTATTTGTCTTGGCTTTCTTAGGAAGCCTGTGGATAATCAATCCGTATGTGTACCAATCATAAGAAATGCAATGGCTTTATATTAGAAAGTCCGTGAGGTGGATCGTTAGGTATAATCTTTAATGATATTTTTGGTGCTACATTTCGTTTGTTTTGTTCTTTCCTTCTCTTTTTTTTTTTTTGAAAAAAGGTTAAATCTATGTCAAAGAGAGATGCATATGGAGACATATATAGAGTTACTGGACAAATCCAAGTAATATAAGTTTGAATCCAAACACGAATTAACGACTAAGGACACAAAATAGCTGCAAAACAAAGCCGGAGAATATATTTGTTGGAACAATATTAGAAACTATCACGTTTCAAATGCTGGAACAATGTCTCTCTAATAAGTTTTGATGATAACAAATGTCGTTAGGAACTAATGTGTTTATCTTAGTAGTTTAGAAAAATAAAGATTTACAGAAACTACAAAGGAAACGAAGTGCAAAACTATGGAACCGTTCCCTATCAAAGTCAGGCTTGTGTGTCAAGTGAAGAAGGACAAAGACGTCCTTTGCAAGTTTGTCTTGCGCATTAAGGGAAGAAGGGCATAAACGTTCATAAAAGAAGCCAGCGCATAGGGCACGAAGGTCATTGAGAAATCTATCTTGCGCCACAAGGATTAAAGGGTAGAAGATTAATTGCGTCCTTTGCAAGGATAAGTGCCTAAACCCACTCACTCTAACAAGATACCAAGGGATCAACTTCACTTTTGAGTGAGTGAATAAGTGAGCCAACCTGAAAGTGAGCAAAGAGAACTTTCCAAACAAGATCAATGAAGAAGAAGAAGAAGTCAGTGACGGGTGTCCGATCTCTAAGACAAAGAAGACGTTTCCGAAAGCTAAAGGGAATTACGACCAGATCTTGTGAGGTTCACATTTAAGCACGTTGAAACTGGAACATGGCAAGTTCACATTAAAGCACATCAACCATATTCATTAAAATATTTTGAGTTGGTTAACATTTAGTTGTGATTATTTTCATAGGTTGTATACTTTTATTTGATTGTAAATCAACCCCATGATTATTTATAAATTTTATCTTTTATTTATAATTTATTAAAATTTCGTTTTTCATCTTTACTAATAGCTAAATCTGATATTAGAATTGTCACATGTCAACTTCACATTTAAACACCTCAATCATATCTATTAAAATATCATGATTGGTTAAAATTTAACTGAAAACATTTTTGAGTAGTTGAACCGGACATATACGATTAATGTATAAATCTTTTCTTTTTAGTTACCTTTTTATAATTATCTAAAATATCATGTTTCACCTATTTATTTCATTCATAAAATCCATAAAATAATTATTATTTTAAATGATAAGGATATAACAACTTTAATAATTTCGTGATTTTCAATATTTATTCAAATTTTGTTTGCGGATGGTAAAAACTATGTAAGAGAGGAGAGTTTACAACCAACATATACAAAAAATAAGGGTATGTGTGCAATGTACAACTTATTCAAAGAGAGCCTACCCTGATAATACGACAAGACTCCAAAACTTAGAGCTTGCTACACTTTACTATTAGAAAGTGTTTTTTTAGAATCAATATACTTTTTTCATCTTGAAATGTTTAAAAAATAATTAATATTTACATATTTCAAGGCAATTAAGTATACTTTTTGGCAAAAATTACTTTTTTAAAAAGAAAATGTAGCAATAATGCAAAAGTACTAGTATCAAGCAATTAAGAGTAAGCATGTCTAGATGAAGGGTAACAATCTCGATCTCAAGTTTCCTCATAGTATTGAATCAACAATAGCTATTCAACAAGAAGAGAAATATTATGGGGTGTTTTAACAAAGCTACCCAAGCTAGGAACTATCATAATGAAGACACCAAATAAGAAAAATAGAAAAAGGAGAGAGTTGTACAACTACCCACCAATATTCAATGGTCCATTAACACCTTATCATAATGGAAAACACATAATTAAGGAGTTAAGAACTACGTACGATGCAAAGATTAATGATTGTCATCCGTCAAAACTTACTCAACATGAAGGAGAAACAAGGGACCGATCTCAAAACAAGAAAGAGAACTCACAAAAGAAACCTACTATTCATAGCTTGTCCTCTTTTTCCTTCAAGTTTAAGCTTCATGATAATTCTGAACTTGCATTTGTCAATTGTCTAATTATCTTATTGGCACAAGTAACAACATTAGAATTAGAACCTCATGGCGCATCTACCATTACAACAAGCAATTAGTTTGAAAAGATGTTCTTTGTTTGTCTGTAGTTGGTGAATGAATTCCCCCAAATTTCTAGAGAGTCAGATTAGACACCAATACGGCAATACCAACCCAATCTCAGCAACAATTTTAACATAATTACATGCAAACCGGATATAACTTTTAATTTCCTCTCCAATGCCACAAAAAACACAAGTGTGTTACTATCAATAATTAATACCAATCATGGATAATTTATCAGTCGTAGGAAGTCTTCTTAAAGTTGCTAGCCACCAAAAAAACTCCGTTTCTTGGATTGATTGCCATGCCAAATCATATGACACCACTCACATAGTAATAGTATGTATTTTAATTTTTCTATATTATATATATATATTTAAATTCAAGTGAGAAGAGTTATATGATTTTGAGTTATAAATTCAAGTGAGAAGAATTAAATTATCCCTTTTTGTTCACGAACCAATACAAACTATGTACATAGTTTTTATTCATGATTTTGAGTTATATATGCATGATTTAATATGACTATATTCATAGTTTCAAGTTGCATATTCATTATGTTGAGTTACTCGCTTTTTATGAATATACAACTTAAAAATACGATTATATAACTTTATAAGCGTGATAAAGAGATGAAATATGAAAAAAGCTTTAAAAATACAATTATATAAAATTATGAATATACGACTTATAATCATGAATATAGTGTAGTATGAAAAGAATGAAAATGAATGAATATGCAACTCAAAAATATGAATACAGCTATACAAAATCATGAATATGCAACTCAAAATCATGAATACAAACTGTGCACACGTGCACACTCTAAGAATGATTTTATTTGAACTCACCTCTATATATATTTAAATTCAAGTGAGAAGAGTTCTTAGAGAGTGCACGTGTACATAGTTTGTATTCATGATTTTGAGTTATATGTACATGATTTTGTATGACTATATTCATGGTTTTAAGTTGCATATTCATTATGTTGAGTTACTCGCTTTTTATGAATATACAACTTAAAAATATGATTATGTAACTCTATAAGCATGATAAAGAGATGAAATATGAAAAAAGCTTAAAAAATACAATTATATAAAAATATAAATATGCGACTTATAATTATTTATCTTGAATATTAACATATATTTTTAAATTTTTTATTTTGAATATTTTTTTAAAAAAATTCGTAAAAGGTAAGGAATATATTCTAGTATACTATCAAATACAAAAAATTATTTGATTTAAGTATTTATCTATTTAAATGTCGGCAATTAGTTTTATTGTAAAAATAAAGGATTGCTTTTTGTGCTGTGTTATTAATTATTATGCATCCTTTAATTTTCAGCCTAAATTATATATAATATACGTGAATGTTTGACGAGTCGGTCAAGAAAACAAAAGTTGTACAATTAACAAATGCCTAAAACATTTTTAAAAAGTAGTTCTAGGTTTTACAAAGTTAGTGTGCAAAGTTCTTTCTTCCTCTTTTGGCCATGAAAAGGGGGCAGAGAACTTCTTTGTTCCTTAATTCACGTAACATGGCCAATAACCTTCGAACACATAGATAAAGTTAAGAATTTGATTTGGATTATTCAATTTCCATTACCCAAAGATAGCATATGAATTTTTTAAGCCAATTGGCTTTATGAGTGAGCTTGGACACGTGTTAATGTGATCAGCATTCGCAATTTAGCTAATTTGTCATATTTGGTGGCCTGGTGGGAGAGAATGAGAATTGTTTGTGCCATGCCCAAGATCGAGCACATGTATTTGGGAGAGTGGTACCAGCTGCTAGCTAGTTTTAGATCTTAATTAATTAGTAGGTAAAGGCAAAATTAGGTCAATCTCGTTCATAATTGGAGGACTAATCTTAAGACTTAAGAGTGATTGTCCCACAAGTTTATCAGACAACAATTAAATTCACTTTTTCTAATACAAGCAATCCATACAACTCTAAAAAGAATTGAATATCAAAAGAACCACTATAAGGTATTTTCAACTCAATTTCCTTGGAAACGATTATATTTAAAAAGGTATGACAAGTGAAAGTTGCAATATGTTTGATAAAAAAAAATATTATTTGAATGTTATCCACTCACTTGTGCAAGATATATCTAACTAAGACTTTTTTTTCAAGTCCAAAGTAATCCAAATTCTATATGCTTCCATTTATGTTCTATTTTAATACTTTTTAGTTCCAAAATACTTATCGTTTTAATATAATTTAAATGTTCAATAATACTTTTCATTCGATATATTTTACTATACTTTGTTCCAATATTATCCTTAATAATTAAAATGCAGAATCGAGGTAACGCATTAATAAGATAGAGAGGAAACTGTTTTAGGAACATTTTCCTACACAACGGAATAATAAAACACACAAGAACGCACATATATTAAAATAGGGATGCAATTCTTCTATAGAAGAACCCCAACGAATAAGTTAAATGAGTAAACCTCTACCTAGCTCCCTTGGAAAATTTTAAATAAAAACTTTATTAATCGATAGTTCCTTAGTATAAGATACAGATTCGACCTTCTTTATTACTAGTGATCAACAAATCCTAACAATATTAACGAATCATGCTATCTAGTTCCTAAGCTCACTCACACGATTAATCAAAGAGATCAAACCTTATGTAACACCCCTATTTTGCAACGATAGGTGTTACCGCCAGTGACCTCGGATTTTACCATCCAAAGTCACCCAAGGCTTTATAAGGTATTAAGTTAAATAAAAACATGCGGAATTATAAAGTTATTACAATTAAAAGTGTTGCTCATATATGAGACTTTAGAAGTACTAATTACATACCATGGTTTAGTTTAGCAAAACATAAAACCTTAAGGGTTGTTTGGCAACGGAAATGAAATAACATTCTTTTTGCATAAGCGTAGAGTGACCCGAAAGTGAGCAAAACACCATACTTGGTTTAAAACCGACCTTCCTTCCTTCACTTGATTGATCTTCGTCCTTTACGCCTTTAGTGGAGGTTTCCTGGATTCTGGCATTTGGCGCGAAAGGCGGAAAATGCCAGACAGAAATGCGGAAAAACAAAATTAGTCTAAAGAGACTAAGCAAGCGAGAACGGACATCCTTAAGGTAGTTTGGAATATCGAAATTATTACGAGGTATTCGAGATGTATTTCGAGAAGTGTATACTTTAAGTGGAGTTTATTAAGAACGAAATGAGTGAATCTCAAGACGAGATAACTCTTAAACCGAAAAAAACGAACTACTAGATTGTAGAACGTCTTAGAATAGAATGAATGTTGGGAACGTTAATTACACATAAGCTTTTAAAAAACCTCTCACGCCCTTGCGGACCGAGAGCCGGATCAATAATTTGAGACCGGTCCGGTTTTGGTTTCTTTTAATGTGCTTTAGCACTTACTTTCTTTCGTGATCAAAACCTTCACATTAGTTAACGATTTTTAAGAGTGTGGGGGGGCATGAATGGGCCGACGTACCACTTACGGGAACTGAGTTCCGGCACCTAGCTAGGGTGCACACGTCCCTCCTCCGAGTAGGAGCAGACATAGATCATGATCCGTACAGTCGTAGGAAAGTTGGTATTTCACGATACGACTTAAGAGTTATATAGAGGTGTCGGGCCGGGCCCGCACCCCTTACTACACTACTTACGAATTTAATTACGAATCTCGAAAAGAGATTTTAAACAAACAAAGGTCACACTAACAAGCCTAGCATTATATCTACTAACAACAATAATAGTAACAATGCTAACAATGTCATTATTTCTAACAATCGGTATTTCATAGGCTCGTTTTTATTTAGCAAGCAAGGTGTTCCCAACATTGAACAAGTTAACGGAATTTGCATTATCGAAAGGTTCAAGTAGAATGTCCACTTGCCTTGAATCTCTTTCGTAAGTTTATGAGACTTGGAATTTTGGACGACTTAGTGAAGTTTGTACACTTCGACCTATTTATTCGAAAAGGTAACGAACGAATAAATATTAAAATCCTTATTTTAATTTAAGTCAACTTTTCTCTTATTTTCCTCTTCTACGAGAAGGAATGTTAATCTAAATTATTCGGCTTAATAATTTAGATAGGAAAATATGAAATAATAATTCTTTTATTATTATTTTCAAGGTGATGTTCTTGAAAGAGTTTTATAAAATTTACAATATTTACTTTAAGGAAACATGCAAGGATTTACTTAATCAAATGGAAAAAATCCTTTTCAAAACACATGCAATGAATATTTAAATGGGCTAAAAATATGGTTTGCATGAATTTCATTAATTTCTAAAGTCCATTTTTATTTTATTCCAAAAGCCTATGTGAAATGGTAATTTCCACATGCAAGAAAGTTTATCACCATAAAACCTTTTTCCAAATATAAGTATTTTTATACATTCCTTCTTAAATGAAAATTATTCTCATGGTCACGATTGTTTCTAAAAAATCATGATTAATTTATTAAAACATTATAGTAAAGTCTAGAATGAACATGCACATATATATATATATATATATATATATATATATATATATATATATTACTTCATAAAAACTCTTTTTAGTTCCCATGCATAACTCATTATGTTATTTAATTAACTTGTGCTTATGAAAAATCTCTTTTTATATCAAGAAGGTTATAACAATTTTATTTCAACTTTTTAATAAGCTCTAAGTTACATGCAAGAATGGATTAATCCTTAAAACTTTATAAAATGCACATGCAACAACTTATTTAACTTACTAAAAGAGATTAAATCTTTATAAGTATACTTTTAAATTGAAAAGGTCACAACTAAATTATCTAAAATTCATTTTAAGTCTAAGTTGACATGCAATGGAGGTTTAAGTTATAAAAAGTCTTTTTAAGCTAGATGCAAAGACTTATTTGGATTATTTAAGCATATTTTATTCTTGTTAAATTTACTTTAGTCAAAAGTTCATACAAAAATTATTCCAAAACTTATAACATGATTTAAAAGACATGCAAGAAGGTTTCTTCCATAAAAAAATTCATTTTATTAAATTCTTAAGTCATTTCTTTCATAATAATAGAATACTTCTATAATAAAGGAAAAGAAGTCTAAAATTCATATTATCTTTAAAAATTAGAATATTCATGTTAAAAATTCCCTTTTACACTCCTAAGATTTACAAAATTTATTTTCTAATTTATAAGATCATTTTTCATTGAAAACTCATGCATGCATGCTAGTTTCCATTAAAAATATGTACAAAACTATAACTTATAAAAATCTGATTTTGTTTTCTCTTCTCTAGAAAAAAATCAGCATAATAATATGTTCAACTAACTCTCAAATTATTAAAATCAACAAGAAAAATAATCAAAATAAAAAGAAGGAAAGAACCCTCACTTTGGTGCTAAGTTTGCAATAAACCGAACAAAGGAGAGCGGAACGGAACGACGAAGGGTGGGCTGCAGCAGGGAGGCTGCTGGTGGCTCCAGCGAGGCGGCACAGTGGCGGCGAGCAGCAGCGCAGCCAGGGGCCGGTGGTGTGGTGGCTAGGGAGTGCCAAGGGGGGAGTCTAGATGTGTTTGCATGTGAAAAATCAACCTTCAAAGACAAAAATATGGCTGATTTTTCTCTTGTTCTTAAGGAAAGAAAAGAGAGTGTTTAAATGTAGAAAAGAGAGTGTTTGAAGGATGAAAGGGAGTGTAGAGAAATGGTGTGTCTTTTTGAGCAAGAAGGCTTTAAAAGCCAACTATACTAGTAAGTGGAGTATCATCCTAATCATGATCAAAATCTTGATCATGTGAGTGGGATATGGAAGGAGATTGTCTTTAATAAAATATTCAAACAAGTGAGTGGGAAATCTCTACCCAAACCTCACTAAATCCCCTTCTTTAAATGATCCAACGCGTTCGCAAACGGACCGAAAGTCGGTTTGAAACGCACACCGGAACGATCGGGTTTTACGAATAGGATTTCCGTTGGTTACGAATTTATTAAATTCTATCTATAATAAATTCATTTACTCGAATAAATATTTCATAATAATATTATAATTTATTTATTTTAGAATGTCTATAAAAAAATTCAAATTTATCCGAAAAATCACGGATATTACACCTTACGATTTCCAAATGTAGTTTTCTTTAACTCTGAAAATGTCTTTCTCGTCGTCGTCGAGATTGAACACTCGTCGCCGACTTGTTGTTCTTCCAAAATCTTGTTCGTAAAGCTCCTTTTGCTCACACTCAAGTTGGCTCACAATTCACTCACTCAAGCGGTCTGAAACCCTAAGAATTCATTACCTATTTATAGTGTGTGGGTTTTGGCACTTTTCGTTGCAAAGGATGTAATGCTATTCTTTAATTTTTGGGGTGCAAGACTGGTTCCCTAATGACCAGCGTACCTTTGTGCGCATGGACGGAACTAGGGGTGGGATGGGGTGCGCTCCAACCCACCCCAAAATTAAAATATAACAATAGTAGAAGTGAGAAATTTATAATACTTGAACTATCTCGGGCGGTAATGAATCCACATGAGTATTATAACGTGCCTGGTTCGAAACTCATTTGCTCCATGCGCTTCCAACCCCCCTCTTTTGTTTCTCTCGTCCCATTTTTTAAAAATTGTCCCTACTTTTTTGTTAATTATAATTTTACCCCATATTTTTATCCAATTAAAAATTTTACCCTATAATTTAGCCTACCCTAATTTCTAAGGTTGGTTCGGTCCCTGCTTGTGCGCTCCTTTTGCTTTTAGACACTTATGTCCTTCTTCCCTTGCCGCGCAAGACATTTTTGCAAATGACGTTTTTGCCCTTATTCACTTGACACGTAGGACTTTCTTTATCAGGGAATGTTTTCATCCCTTTGCACTTTGTTTCCTTTGTAGTTCATGTAAATCTTTATTTCCCTGAGAAACTTAAGTATGCACATTAGTTTCTAATGACGTTTGTTATCATCAAAATTCATAGAAGGACATGTTGTTCCAATATCCAAACTAACAGTTACTAATACTATTCCAACATAAAAGGATTTACATAAATATATAATTAAATTGAATTCTTTTTACAAGATTATAAATATTTAAATCAAATTATATAATTTTTAATTTTGAGACATATCCTAAACTGACATATATTACTGAACGAAAAAAATTTATGATTGACGGATTCGTTTCAAAATGAAAGTAGGAAATAATTTAATCCATCAATTTACTAACAAATAATTCTATCTAATTAGTTAAAACAATAAAGCAGAGAACGTAGCAAATTAAGGAAGCAAAAACTTTGAACTCGATTTAAAGTGTGTCCAGCCCATTTCAGGTCATGTGCGTGCCTCATATACAATCTACATAGCAATAACATAACAATAGAAGACTGGCTAAAACCAAGTTTCCCGTATCAAATATTAGCGAAACATCATTAAGCGTGAAAAAAAAATTCATAAAAAATTTATGAAAATTGACAGAATTCACATCGTAACCCTGAGACAGATGTGATTATTTATTAAATAGTTAGTCCAACTCTCAAATATTTCGGTTCCGGCTGTTCTTTTTTGTGATTATGATCACTGCCAAAAAATTTGGACACCGTGTTTTCTTACACATAAACACGTGTTAAACTCACTTAACTAGAATTATATGACATTGCTGAATTTAATGGTATTCTTGGTTTTAAGCCGGTCTGCTAGTTAACGGGTAGCTTAGTCTTTATCTTGTTTTGTAATTTTTATTAGTTTCGTAAGGTTTCTTATCCATCCTTTATTCATGCCTTACTCTTGCTGGGGTCTTAATGTGTTATATCATGTGAATTATGTTTTTTGACTCCAAATTGGGCCCTCGGATGTTGATATCTGAATTACATGTACTGTGGAAGGCCAAGATCAACAAATTAAACATCGAGCAATGTCTGTTTCATTACTGAACTTTGTTAATAATGTTCTTATATTTCAAAGTCAAAATGACCAAATCTTGTGAATGAAAGATGTATTAATTCTTTTGAAATCTTTGAAGATCTATCCGGCAGTGAATATTGATCATGGCTGTTCTGAATGAACTAACAAGTAAAACCAACTTCTTCAAATTTTAAGAGACTACATTTGGGGGATATAAAACCATGTTAGGAGCTCAATCAAATGTGTGCAAACACAACCAAGAACAAGATCTATAACAAAAAGGACTGTAATAACGCAGATGTGGCAAAAATGCACGCTTGAAGAAGACTGTTGAATCATTTCGTGGAGAAGCTGATTGTTTTACCAAGAACAAAAGTAACCAGCGACAGCTCAACAAAGAACACCGTGTTCATGAGCATTCTGTCGATCCTCCAACCGAAAATGGTGATCCCGCCTGGATTCAACTGCATATACATCACTGCAAAACCAAAGATCAATTCTCTTTGTTTATATATAAAGCAAATATTTTCAGGCACAAAATCGAAATGAAGTATTTTTATGCATACCAAAGGCTTCTCTCTTGTGGTAAGTGGATACATAAGAAGCTAACTGAATACTCGAGGGTCCTGCTATATAATCAGATTCAACATCGCTTTCTGAATAACCAACATCAATTTGGACAACTGGGTCTACAGAATCTTGAATGACATCATTGGTCAACTCCGGAAGATGAGAATTCGAAACATCATTAGAATTAGATGTCACCAGAACATGCCATCTACTAGCCACAGATGCTAGCCCTTGTGCTCTATGTGTGATTTTGATTGCTGCTTGGAGACAAATTGTTATTCCAACAACCTGAAGAATTGAACTGACCTGTCACAATCACAATTCACAACACCTTCAGGTCTTATATCATTCACTATACATAGAAAACTACAAATAATAAGATTATGGACACTCAAATTTATAGTGGCTACTGATAAATGTTTATCTATACCGCGAAATCAGCACCATTGATGAAATTGATGATTCCACTATTCCCAGTTGTCTCCAACAGAGCCACAAACTCGCTAGCTGTGACAACAACAAACTCCAAGATGAGGAAAATCCTAAACCTATGGCTTATCTTAGACAAGTAACAAGTCAATCTCATATGTTCCTCTAAATAAACCGAAATGTCTAGATCCCTTTCTAATAACATGCCATAGTTCTCAAAGTGTATTACTTGCAAATTGCACACCAAATTGAACAGAACGCTGCCTGTCAAATAGATTGCGGAAGAGTAAGTCCATGACACAAGCAACACAGCTACAGTTATGATGGCTTCCCATATGGAGGCGGTTGGGACGAAAAAGGTCCTCAAAATCTCTCTTGCTGCTTTCAACAAGAAGCATGGCAACACCCATATGACCAGAAGGCGAAAAAATTCCTGAAACCAGATTCAAAAGAAACTGAAATTTTGTATGCACAAATCAACCAGACACAATCCGTAGTGTCTTTATACTAACATCCATGGTTCTATTTCTGATATTCAGCAACTTTACACACATATACGAAGTGTTATTACTTGAAATCACAGCTGAAAATGACAGGTACAAATTCAAATTGATTGTGCACGGATGATGGATGTCATATCTTGGAATGAATTGCACCAAAATTTCAGACTGTAACTAACTAAATCACAACTATCATATTTTGCAGAAAATCGAAAGCAGATCTAAAAATCACAGTGACAATTCAGAAGCGAAAAAGAGAGAGGAACACAGTTTTGATTCTGTTCACATTGATCTTCTTCACATACTGATCATGGAACTGAACGGAATGTCCATTGGAGCGATCGACGAAGATGAATTTCCGAACGCCGTACTTTCTCAGATTCCGCGAAACACACAGAAGCGAGATTGCGGAAGCGAGGGATGAGCAAACGAGGACTTCGAGTTCGAATCTCTTGATCTGGAACTTGTCGCAATCGGAAGAGCAGTAGTAGAACTCAACGATCGCCGCCGGAGCTCCGACGCCAACGACCAGGAACAACAACCACGAGAGGCTGAAGCTTGCCGTCGAGTGTTGACAAAATCCGAGCCACCGGAGGAAAAATTCGAGGCGGCGGAGAGACCTCTCGAGCTCCGTCGGCTCCTCGTCGTCGTCCTTGGGCGCCGGAGTTGGCTCCAGAAGCGGCGATTCGGTGTCTGAAACCGCCATTTGAGGAGGAAGGGGGTTTGTTAGAGCGGGAGAGTGGGGAATGCTACTTGGGAAATGGACTAGGCTTTTTATACTAGTGGATTTGGGAACATTCTTCTAATATTTTTTTGGGTCAAATCATTCTTCTAACTTTTGGGCTTTTCAACTAACAGTCCATTTATACACTTTTAAGATGAATTTTATTTAACCTGCTAGTCAAAAAGGCTGAAAGATGAATGAAATGCAAATCTTACGGCTAGCATTTTGTGTTGCATTTCACCTTCTTTTTTTTTGGCTTTGCACTTTCGGTTCTTTAATTTGAAATCACTAGTTTGAAGTTTGAACATAAGAATTTTGTCCTTGCCATCGCTTGGCACAGGCAAAGATCCTTGTACATTCTTTCCGGCTTTTGATCTAATTGATCAAATGGCAAAGAAGTTTGGTTTTCAGTTGAAATGGTTGCAAACCCAGATAATACATAGCTTCCCAAATGTCGCTCGAGGCGTGTTACCTATAGATTGTTGTTGTTGATCACTCTAGAGCGGTCAAAGTGTGTTAACTTGTTTTAATGTACTTTTTTTTGTGTGCGTGTGTTATAACTTAAGATTCAGAGTGAAATATTGTTGTTATGATATTTGCTTATGATGGAGTTCAACGTGCCAAGACTCAAGAGGAATAAACCTAGCACAAAGAGGGATTTTTTTGCCTTTGCCTAGCTTTTGGAATCATAATTATAAACTAAAGCGGAGGTTAAAAAAATTATTAAACGACACATGTCACTTTTAGATTGGACCACAATACTTTTTTTTTTTTAAAAATATTTTATTTTTGAATATGATAAATTCTTATCCATGTTTTGATAGAAAATTACATTATTAAACAATCTTTTATTTTTGGATATGATAGATAGGAATATCAGTAAGATATTTTTTTATGCTATCATATAAATTCTAGAATATTTATTTTATTTTTAGATAGAATCGTTTTTTAATTAAGATATCTTAATTGAATAGTTATCATTGTATCCGTATATTATTGTTTTTAATTAAACCATAAACGTTAATGAATATTAGTTTTGACTCTATGTTTTTCTAAGAAAATATAAATCCATAATACAAAAATTTCTATTATTTAACTATTTATTTATTTCATTTATATTTAATAAAATCCGTAAAGGGTACGAGCCCTTACACTAGTTCTCTACTAAGCAAGGAATTAAGGCCATATTGCCCTAATACTAAATCTGATTTCATGCACGTATAGAGATCATATTCTTTCTAAATGGTATATCTATACTTCATTCTATAAAATAAAAATACCTATTGATAGCAGATGGACAAGTATATAAGTAGAAAACTTTTTTTTTAACAGTTTAATACTTTAATTTCTAGTGGTATAAATGAAATAAATATTTACAAAAAGAGCTTAGTGAGCCTAAGGCTCCGTTCGGCATGGAGGTAGCTGAAGCTTTTTTACCCATTAAGCTAGCGGAATGGGAAGAAGCTTGTGATGAGGAGCTTCTTGAATCCGCTCAAAATTCCGCTCTAGCTAGCTGAATCCGCTCCCAATTCCGCTACTGTCGAATGGAGCCTAAAGCTAGGTTCTCGCATTATCATGGACAAGCCCCATGATCAAATATTTCGTCACAAGTGGAATCAATCCCAAAAGGATAAGAAATCAGTAGCAAGGCCAAAATGAAATAAACATGAAACACAAGAAACTTAAGTCAGCATCACATAGCAGATGATACAAGTGAGCCAATGGTGACATGGAGGACGTTTCTGGGGTCCTTAACTTTGGTCCGAAGTCTTGCCTTGGTGACGCGAATGGTGTTCTCAACGCACACAACAGGGTATGGGATCCCATGATTCTAAATAGCATATGACGCTATGGTAAAGGCAGTAATTCTGAGCTGAAAAATAACCGACTTTTGAAGTTTGCTAGAAGCAAACCAATGAAGCCAATCACTTCTGTTATCCAGCATAATTCTAACTCCAACCCAATTCATCTCATAGGAGATGACCACAATGGAAAAAAGGACAAGCAAACGAAGTGGTGGGATGTCTCATGAGCAACAGAACAGAGAGGGCAAAAATTAGATTGAAGCATATCGAATACGTGTAGGCTGTCTCGGTTCAAGACGCAGTCCCTTGCGGCCAGCCAAACAATGAATGCACACCGTGGGATAATGGGGGCTTTCAAATGATATTATCCCAGGCTAATCGAGTCGCTGATGGCCTTGCTGCTCTTGCCTTTTCTTTTTCTATTGGTTGTCATATTATTGATGTTCCTCCGCCTGTTATATCTTCTTTAATTGCTGATGATGTAAGGGGTTTGGATACTCCCCGACTTATCCCTAATTAGCCTCTTTTAATATATCTTAGCGCATAAGTGCCTCTTTCCGATAAAAAAAATGATATTATCCCAACAAACAACCGAGCCTTTGCCTCTCCAAATCACATGTGTAGAAAATTTGTTGATATATGCTCCTAATGAACATTTTTTTTTGTAAGTAATTGTTTATTTTTTTTCCTTGAAATTTGAAGAAGTTTATTTTTGTGTATAAATTACTAATGTGACTCATATTTTCTTTTGTTCCGAAAATGTGACTCATATTTAAGGAGCAAAAAAAATGAATAAATTGAAAATGGAAGTTTCCTGGCCTTCTCTCTCCTTCCAAAGTTTCTTCCTATTTTTTTTTCAGCCAACAAAAACCTCCAAAGGATGCAAAAGCCATTCTTTGCTTTAGAGCACACCTTGCTTTCCAACAAAGCATAGAACAAATTAAACTACGTTCCCACGCCCATCTTAAATATAACCCATAATACAGTAACGTGAGAGCCAGATCAAGAACATAACTTGTGCCTTCCAAACATTTCTATGTGGTGATATAAACTCGGCGAGATCAATCAACACATTCCGACATGCCTTCTTTAATCTACTCTTCTGATTCCGACGAACACCAGCCTTCTTCAAGATCATCATCATCTCATCAACCCATCATGAGACTCTTCGGCTTGCAAAGATCTATGCACTCCTTATTCGGAGGGCGTCGAGGTAATTAATTAAAATGCCAATATATGGCTCAAAAGTTTCCTAATTTAATTAACCTGTTTGCGAAGATAAGACTTTCCCACACCGGGAATTTGAAAGATAAAATGTGTAACATATATACTCTTGAGTTATTGATGAAACCTATATATGAACTTGTGTGTTAGGCGCCCATAACGCGCTTATCGCACGAACGGACGATGTGGACCTCATGTTATATATTGGTACACTGGACGACTTTAACACTGTTTAATAACACTTGATTGATTTTTGGCAGTGGCTGATGTATTGTTGTGGAGGGACAAGAGATTATCTGCAACAATCTTAGCTGGATTCACCATTATATGGTTTCTCTTTGAAGTGGTTGAGTTTCAATTTGTCACATTGGCATGTTACATGTTGATGGGTCTCATGCTCACCCTTTTAGTTTGGAATTTTGGGGCTGATTTCATCCGCAGGTTTCATCTTTTAGTCTAAGTAATTTTTGTAGAACAAAAAATGTTAAAAAAAAAACAGGTTATGTTTTGTTAATTTGTCTTTTGATTTGTCATGTTTAAAGGAGACCTCCAACGGTATACGACATCCAAATTTCGGAGTCCACGGTGAGATACATAACAGGAAAGATCAACAAGTTGTTGGTTAGATTGTACCACATTTCAAGTGGACAGGATTTGGCTTTCTTTGTTATGGTATGTAACCTTTTTTGGATGTTAAATATTTTCTAATTTGACTTCTCATACATATAATTTGTAATGTATGATCCATATTTCTTCAGGCAATCGCTTCTCTGTGGGTTTTGTCGGTCATTGGGAGCTATACCAGCGCGCTGAATCTGGCATATATAAGTAAATTCTACAACCTTAATTAATGAGTGATTGATTTTCTTGTTAACTAAAATTGAAATTTATTCAATGTCATGAGTTGGGTTGTATGAATTTGTATTATTGATCTAGGAATTGAATAAATGTTGGTGCGTTGTGTAGGTTATGTGTGTTTGACGACGATACCGATTCTGTATGAAAGATATGAGAAGGAGGTGGAGTATCTTGCAACCCAAGGGAATAGAGATATGAGAAGATTGTACCAGAAGGTGGACTCCAAATTCCTTAGCAAGATCCCAAGAGGCCCCGTTAAGAGCAAGAAATACAAGTGATCGATTTGATACGTACTTGTCGAATAAATTATCGATTTCAAGTGCTTTGTAACATATATATGATCATGTATATATAATAAAGTGTACTTTCATGTAAAGCAAATAAATGTTCGATCAATGTTGCAACTTGCAAATTGGAAGTAATTAAGTATTCTTGATACATATGTGTATACATTAATACAAATTAACAGTTGATCGAGTGTGTTCCATATGTTGATGTGAGTGTGTTCCATATGTTGATGTTGATCAAGCTTCAACTCATTTGAACGGGATCTAAGTGTTATTATTAGACTGTTCATCCCACGTATAAAAGTTGGGACTTAACTGGACTTGTATATAACTCAGCGGATTACTCCTCCTATTACCAATTGGACTTGTACACTAAGAAATGTTGGAATAACCACCAAAGAGACTCAAACCTTAAAAAGCTTCTGACCCTCGATCGGTAGTCGGTTCAACAAATTAAATTAAACTTGGACCAACCTAAAAAACACCTGAAAACCCGTCGGAACCAAATACTTGATGACATTATATTATGATATAGAATATGTTTTAGGTAGGTACGTAGGTAGAAGATGAGATTATATTATGATATAGAATACGTTGTTTCCAAAGTCGAAATCGATCATATATGTTGGCTGGGCACACACGTGTGAATGATTCGGAGGTTAGGTGAATCCCAAAGCGCGTGTTATTGTACTTGACTCGATCTCTCGTCGTTATGAAGGAAAGGGTAGTTCTTGTAGGGTTCTTATTCAGTATTCCTTACATGTGACCATGTGTGTCAGACTCTTGTCTCTGGAGACACATCGATCAAGGGCCGGCTCTCTTTTCATAAAATCACATGATCGATCTGTACACATAATAAATTAAATATCCTATGTTGTTGCATGTATAAGTGAAGAATTCCTTAACAAGTGTCGACAACTATATATATAGGTTTTGACAATTAGTTGTCACTTGACTCTTTGGTAATGATTTTATTCTGGAGCAAAATTACATCTAAACAAACCCAAGTACATATATTACATCTGAAACTTGCAGCAGAAAGTTTTAAGCTAGTACATTTATTTTAACACACTTGATCTTAACTAATTAAAAGGCCGGGAAAGGTATAGTACAATTTAACACACGAACTATTATAAAAGCTAGCTAGTTAATTAGCCCTTTTTTTATACTAGCTAGTGTAGCCTGACACGAGTCTTGCGCTAATTAATTAAGCTCGATCTCGATCCATCATTAGACATCGGTGGCCGCCGGAATTGTGGTTGGGTGCATCATAATCATGGGATAGTGTAAGTAGGACGAGGCCTGCACCGATGAGGTGGCTGCCGGAGACATGATCGGAATCTGAGTGGCTCCTCCCCATGCTGCTTGTTGCACCGCCTGCAGTTGTTGTTGATACCCGCCGTAAAACTTTGTCAATTTTCAAGTACAACGTTCATATTAATTATCATCATCCCACACGTAAATATCATATATGCAATCACACACGAATTCCATGCATGCATGCCAGGTCATAACTGGGTGGGGCCGTGATTACGTACCTGGGCTTGAGACTTCAATAGTTGCACGTACTGAACGGCCTCGTCAAGCACGGATGCCATGTCTTTCTGCCATGCCAACATTAACCCCACATTTGTTATTGATTAATTAATCATGATTTCATCCATCACTATATTGTCTATATATATATATATATTATACTATATATATGTTTTCTTAACATAATACTATATATATAGTGTATAACTAATCGATCGATAAAGGAAGCTAGCTAGGGGCAAACAAACCTTATGGCAGTTAGGAATAAGATTCTTCAACGTTTTCATCTTCTCCTTGACCCTGTCCCTTCGCCTCTGTAATGCATCGATCGATCACTTATAATTAATGTACGTTATCAAAATATAATGGTCTTAATGGAAAAGGAGAACTGGCTAGATGATTAATAAATTAAATAAAACATACCCTCTGTGATACATTATGTATTTCCCGCGGAGTTAATGTTGGTTGATCTTGATGGTGATGATGACGACGAGCATGATGATGATCGCCACAATCCTGCTTATAATGCTTTGAGCTCTGAGCTTGAGTTGAGATGCATGATGGGAGCACACGCTTATTCTATTCATATGCAAATATTTAAATCACGCACAAGCACACTCACACATACATGCATCAAAACTAGTGTTGATCGAAGAGCAAATTCCAAGATTAATTTCAAGCTAATTTGGAAGCTAGAGTACTATATAGAAAACCTTAGACAACAACCTTAGACATATCAAGAGGGTCGGCGTCTTTAAACTTGATTATGTCAAGTCCTGGTGGTCGTGGCAACAGTGGTGGCAATTGTGGTTGTGGGCGTGGCAATAGTGGTGGCAGTTGTGGTCGGTTTTGGATTTCATCACATGGCGATAAGTCGAAGACATTGGAAGGATAAGAACTTAGGTCGGAGACCATATTGAGTGAAGAAGAAGAAGAAGGATCACAAGTGTAAGTGTTAGTGTTAGGGTAATTAGGGAGAAAAAAGTCAACCGAGCCCTCCATGAGATCAAAATCGGGGTCGGCCAAGAACTCATCCAAGTTGTAGGGCAAATCTTGGCAGTTCATAATTATTAGAGAGAGGCGGGTATGTAAATTGTTGCAAGGTTTGAAGAGTGTTATATATACGGTGTTTTTTGGTTGTGATAACTGATGAGAGATATTGTACCAGAAAATGGGGCTACATTTTACGAGTAAATCAGTCACTGGCTCAATGCCAATACCCTACTTCACTCCTTAATAATTTGTATCGTATACTCCAAATTGTATTATTAGATTAATCAACCAAATTATATCTATAACAATTTAACTAAATAAAATAATCGAATTGGGACAGAAGACCACACCACAAGAAAAATAAACACACACTTGGCTCACCACACTTTCCATGAATATAATATTAATTAGGAAGATTTTTTTTGGGTCAAGATATTAATTAGGAAGATTTGGTATAATATAATTTTTTTTTTTTACGATTATTTCAATGCATTTTCCCCCTTAGAGCACTTTTATCGGTTGGTTGAAAAAACTAGCCGATAATAATTTTTTATTGAATTTATGGAGGAGAGAAGATGCTCTATTTAGAAATTGGAGCAGGGATGCTCTCCCGATTTTACAGTTTTTTTTTCTTTTTGATTTTCCTTAGGCAAGATTAAATTATTTTTGTACTTTTAAACTTTAAAAAAAAATTCAAAAATAGGATGCTAATAATTGAATGGATAAACATATGCTCTTAGAGTCTTGAGGATGTCAAAGATGTTTTTGGGGATAACGTAAGTTCTCTTATAATGCGACGTTAGGACACAGATAATAACAAAAACGTCTTTAATGTGTATGTTTTTTTATTTTTTATACTACTTGGCAGTTAAGATTTCTTTTTTTGGTCGAATGGCAGTTAAGATTTCTTAGCATGTGTCTATCTATATATGGACATATATATAGTTAATTAAAAAAAAAACATTTCCTTCATTTATCTTCCATAAACCCAACCAGAGAAACAAATTTTATCTTCATCTTGTTCTCCTCCATCGAGAATGAATTTCCTTTTTCATCCAAATAAATCAAAAGTGACGTCATAGTCTGCGATAAAGACATAATTTTATACTACGAGTCCCTGGCCGAAGGGAAACAAGATTCCACCGTCTGAAAGTTTCCTTAATGGAGTAATATTCCACCCCAAACCCAAAAAAAAAACAGTATCCTTAATAATCCTAATACAACGACAACATAAGAATTAGTGTATATATAATACTATATGTTTGGTGATCGAGTTGAGCAGCCTTTCAAGTCTATCTCCCACAAAAAAAAAACCCCGTCTTTCACATTACTCCATGCGTATGGATGTGTATCTCCTGTTTCGGGGAGTTATCTTATTAGGTTTCGACTTACTACTTATAGTATATATGATAGTTTGTACCAGGTAAACATAGACTACCAAAAAAAACCTTAAGAATAGACTAGAAAAAATAATCCTTAAAAATATCAGTCCGAATCTTCTATAATTTACGGTGTAATATATTATGTTCCACTATACTTTATTTAATTATTTAAATTATTAAATAATAATCAAATTTTTTAAAAATATATATTTATATTCTAAATGAATATTCTTATATATTTATAAAGTTTTGTGATAAAAATATCATTACTTTTTATTTTTTATATTAAAAATTGTTAAATAACCACTTTTTTAACTTTTAAAAATATTGATTAAAAATTTATATGATACTAGTATCTTGTCAGATCCCCTACCTGCCTCATACTTTCCCGCTCCACGTGTCAGATCCCCTACCTGCCTCATACTTCCCGCTCCACGTGTCCCATGAATCTAATTTGTCAAATTCTTCGTGAAGAAAGCCTTATGATCCCTTGATAATATAAGTACACTTATTTGCTTTCTTTGTGTATGGACTATGGACTGATGGTTTAGCACAAAGACAACCCATAGTAGAGTTGGGCTGGGCCAGGCCCAATATTAGTTGGGTTTCTTTCGTACTATTTCAAGAATTGCTTGGACTTTATTTCACTTATAAGTTAGAGAATAGCTTGGACTTTTTAGTTTTTTCTATGAATTTGGGACGTCCACTACTTTAAAATTTAAGGTCATCCTGTCGGATCATTATAAATTTGGTGCGAATTGAGATCAACCTAACGAGTAAAAAGAGTTATTTTTAGGTTAGAGAATAGCTTGGACTTTATTTCATATTTAGGTCAGAGAATTGCTTGGACTTTATTTCACTTTTAAGTTAGAGAATAGCTTGGACTTTTTAGTTTTTTCTATGGATTGGGGACGTCCGTTATTAAAAAGAGTCATTTTTAAACTTTTTTTAATAATTATTATTTTTAAAAAAATTAATGTTCTTGACCTATATATTAAATTGATTATAAAAATAATTAAAATATTTCAATTAAATAAATATTTTAGTTTGACAAAAGAAAGATGTAAGAAAAAGCTTTTGGGATAGGGGGCTTCCACAGTCCACACTCCACACTATGATGCTCTTGCCAGTAGGGTTTTGGTTTCCTAGATTATGGTCCAAAGGCAGAAGTTCCAAATATTATCATTAATTGAAATTTTTGACCTAATACAAGACATTTTTAGAAAAGATATAATAATATTATAATTAAATAATACATATTAATAATAATGATATTGTATAATATATATTTTTAATTATAAAACCTATTACAATATTTAATATAATAATATAAAAATGAGTAGGGGTTAATCTAACGGGTTGGCCGATCCAATACAATAGAGTTCGGATGCTCTTGATCCATTAAGTTTTGGGTCGGGTTCAATCCTATAAACTCTAGAAGGGTCGGATTGACCCAATACTTTCGAGTTTGGAACTCTCTTGATCCATTGATTTTTGGTTCGGGTTTCAACCCTATGAACTCAAGACAAGGTCGGATTGACACAATAAAATCTAGTTCGGAATGCTCTTAGTCCATTGATTTTTAGGTCGGGTTTCAACCCTATAAACTCTAGCCGGGTCGGATCAGTTTGAGGATCAAGAGGGGGTGGCAAACCTGTACAAATATCCAAAATAAGGTGCAAAAAATAGAAGAGGGACGAACAATTTTCTAGAAATGGGAGACGAGATACTCCTAATTACTTCGCGGATATGTAGGTTGTCTTTTGTAAATGGTTTAATTTTTCTATCCTCTTTAGCTTATGGATGAAATTGGGACATAAAATCAAAATCAAACCCATAAGTAGAATTGAAGGATACCTTAGAAGGGGCCAGAATCACTTGCACATGACCAGATGATGAACTAACAATGTGATGAGAATTTGAAAGGCGAAGACCTGGCATAATTTGTGTCCCAATTCAGTACGTAATTGGATTTTTGGTTGTAAATTGAAGAAGATGTTTGCGCTTTCTTTTTCTTCCTCTGGATTTTCCTGTTGTGATCTGCTCTCGAATTATAAGATTTGTACATTTTTGGAATGTAGTCGATGTACTTTTTTGGGTTCTTATAATCTAGGGTGAACCCTAAAAAAACAAAAAAACAACAGTAAGCCTAGGGTCAAGGGCTTCAGGTTGGCTCTTTGAACCTGGCTACAGGTGACAGCTTGCATGCAGTGGCTCTTCCTCTTCGCTTGGGGCAAGCCTGCCGAAAGATTACAAGATTGATGATCTCTTCATTAATTTCCAACAAAAATAAAATCTTTAAAAGTGCTGCTCCATTTGAAAATCTTATAAAAATCATATTCATTCTTAATTTTTTGATTTTTTTAAACATTTTTTTTAGTGACGAGGAATCCACATTTTGGTGGGAAACTTTGAATTCGTTAACTAGCTGGAAAAGCGAACGGATCAAGTAAACCAGCTTGCACCGGTCACCGGCTCGACCTAGTAAGGAAAATGGTGAGATTTGATCTTTTAACCAAGTGAAATGGCAGAGGCAAGGATTGAACTTGAGACCTCCTAACATATATCCCTCATGCCTCTTATGCCTCTTAAGACTAGGTTATTCCATGTGGGACATTTTTTGAACATTCATCCTAAAATCAATTGGCAATAGGAGGAGTAACCCGCTGAGTTATATATCAGTCCAATTAAGTCTCAACTTTCAGATGTGGGATGGACATTCTAACACGCCCCTGCAAGTGTAACTGGGGGAACTAGTCCAGTTGACACTTGACAACACAACGGGCGCGGGCCCAAGATCGATAGATGTCGTTTGGCAAATAACTTTGATACCATATTAGCAATGCGAGGTTCCATCCTAAAACCAATTGGCAATAGGAGGCGTAACCCGCTGAGTTATATATTAGTACAGTTAAGTCCCAACTTTCAGATGTGGGATGGACATTCTAACATAAGAACTCAAACAAATCTTTTCAACTTTGTTCCTAAGCAAACAAACTCAATTCAATACAATAAACCAAACCTTACACCTCGTCTTAGTTCTATATCGCTTGGGAACACCGTCCTTCCCATTGTGAGATTGAACGCTCGACGCCGATGACTTCTCTTTGATCTTCCCTTTTTCTTTCTCAGCTCACTCTAGGGTTTTGGTTTTGTCCTTTGAGAGAAGTGAGTTGTCGTTCATTATTTACTTGTATTTATGCTCAATCCTTATTTTCATGGGCAAAGTCAGAAATGCCCCTGTCTATCTCTCCAATGATGTGTACTTTCTTCATATGTGACTTGTTTAAATATTGTCAAGTTTTGAGCAAGGCATCCTAGCCGTTGGAAGTTTCAACACAGTTTAACGAATAGACTGTGCCTCTATTTTATCTGGGACATGTCTCATTTTTATGTTTCAATTAATTATATATATATAATAAATTAATGTTAAAATTTTAGAAATTATATTTATATTTCAAACATACACCTATATATACGTGTGCAAAGTTTTAGCTTAACAATTATTTTAAAAATTAAAAGGGTAATATTTTATACGAAAATAATTTACTTAATTTTTAAATGTTTTATAATATGAATTTTAAAATATAAATTTGTATGTATATGTATATAGTTGTTTACAATATAAATATAATTTTTAAAAATTTTAATATTAAATTAATATTTAAAATTTAAGTGGAGTATGAAAAAGAAAAACCGGAAGTAAAGTGGAAGATTTGTCTAGAATTGCATTAATTAACGCGCGAACTTTGTCGCTAGTTATATATTTCCACGTCAAGATATCACTAAACTCCATAAAGTCTTACCATCCACCTTATTTTTTTTGCGGAATTTCAACTAGTATAAACGCATTTCAATTATCACATCCAATACCTATGTAGTTGAATTTTCTTTCATTTTAATTACATAAATTCATTTCAACTCTAATGAACGGACCCTATATCCACACGTCAAGATCGATCGATCTATGTCTCAATTTTATATTTAATTCAGCTATAAATTTCATGTGGATCCATGTACGTGTAAGAGGAGAAGCAAGCCAAGTTTCTTTTAATTAACACATGGAAGGTGTTTCAACGGTCGGTGCTGCTGCCACATAATTGATTTTCATTGATTCTACCTCGTTCGAAAAAAATATACATTCAATTAATTTTCAACTTTTGGTGGAAAATACTTACTCCCTCCTTTCTTATATTTTTTTTCAATCTATTGTCTTATTTTATGTAAAACATATTTTTTTCAATTATACTCCTAATAGTTATCTCCTCTTTTTTAATGATTTTTTTTTTGCATGGTTTAGAAAAACAAGAGAAGCTAAAGGTTACCTAGCTAGTTAATAGGGATAATACTTTCCATTTTTTTTTACTTCTTCCGTTTCATAATAAAGCGGTATTTAGCTCTAAAAGAATTTTTACAATATAAGTCTCTTTTTATTCAATTAATATTAAAAAAATTCAAAAATAACACACTAATTACATTTATTACTTTATCTGTAGTTTTCCAATTAAAAATAGAAAAAATCATTCAAACAAACAATTATTAAAAATGAAACAACATTACTTAACTCAAAGAACATTGAAAATTTAAATCAAATTATCATTTTTTTCATTTTAAACTTGTCTTAAAAAATATTAAAATAAAAAAAACTTAGATAATAATTTTATTACAGTTCGGTTTCGTCAATGAAAGAAAATGATTTTTTTTCATATAGTCACATGGTTCTATTTTCTTTCGGAATAAATGTGATGATTTTCTTAGCTTATGTACAGATTTTCGCAAGGTTTGTAATATTACCAAAAAGAATCAATTACTTGTTTGTAATATTACCAAAGAAGAGAACAAATTAATGTGATGATTTTCTAGTTCTTTTTTTATAAATTATTTGTTTATAATTTTTTTTTTACGAAACGGAACTTCATGGTGGTGGACTGGTGGCCACGGGCTGCGGGGTGGCTCGCACGAGGTGGGTAGTAGCTGGCTTTGGGTGGTGTTGTGGGTTGCCGAAGGTGGCCAGGCGGCGACATTTGTGGTTGCATTGGTGGTGGTCGAAGCAAACGCAAGAGGAGGAGGCTTGCTAATATACGGGATTTGCATTCGGGCAACAAAATTATATACACCAGTCAAATTATTTTCTTATGAAATCGGTTCTAAAAATTGTGTTCACTAAGAAAATCATCACTTTAAAATTTTTAGACAACTTTTAAAATCTTAAGGATAATAATGGATTTATTAAACAGGAAACTCCATAAAATGTCAGAAAAGCGAAATATACGAGATCACAAACGTAGATTGTTCGTAGCTAAATATGAATTGAGACGAAAACTTTGTAAAGCCTTTTGTAAAGAGCCCGGTCTTCCTAGTAATATGCGGGACAAACATCGTTATAAGTTGTCCAAGTTGCCAAGAAATAGTTCCTTTGCACGAACAAGCCTGGGCTGGGCCTACTTCCATCCCTAGAGAAGCCGTATGAGGCGGAAGCTCCACGTACGGTTTTGTAATATCCGTAATTATTTTAGGTCACATAGGTCGGAAAAACGAATTCCTTAGAACGCAAGCAATCGAGTTTTGTTTTACAAGTAACCTCGTAAGTCGGATTATTAGTTATTAATCCTTGAGATTATCCGTTAAGCAAGTTAAAAAAAATAGGAATAAAAATAAAAATATATCTATATCTCTCTATCTAAATCCTATCTTTGTTCGGTTAAATAATTCCGATCAACCTATCTATTCCAACAAAATTCTATCCTATCTAATTATTTAACCCCAAATCCTAATCAACCCTAATCCTAAATCAACTCCTTCCCACATTGTTCCGCCGCTCTCCGTGTAAGCAAAGCAAGTCCCCGCCGTTTTTCGTTTTCCGGCGTCGACCCACCAAACATGGAGCAAGACGGTCTCTTAGACTCGTAGTCCTAGTGTCGTCGTCGATCTTCGCCGCCTTGTCAAGAGGTCGTTTCTTTTTACCGTACAAGCCCAACCATTAGCAATCACAATCACCATCTTCGATCATTGTCGGTGAGTGTCATTCACCCTGTTTTCTTTCTTCTCGTTCTACATAAATCTAGTGGGGCGTTAGGGTGTAGTCGGTGTGATCGATGTCGGAAGTAGTAATCCATGTCATGGTTTGGGTCGCTGCAAAGGTTGTGAGAAATCTCGGGTGTGCGCCACGACTGGTGTGTTGGCGGGTTGATTGTGCGGTCGCTGGGTGCGATCAGGAGTTGGTAGAGGTGGTTCAGCAATGTACATGGTTGGGTGTAGGGTCTTTGGGAAGATAACTGTGTTGAGTTTTAATTAGATAACTTGATGTTGGTATTTAGAATATACCCATGTCGTAACTAGGTAACTTATTTCGGATTAGAATTATACATATATGAATATCAAAGTGTTAAAACGTGTTTTGTTTATGTGGTGGGAGGGTACGTATAAGCTAGTAAGTGTTTCAAGATTTGGTTTAGTAGGTAGGTGTTGCTTTAAGTTCTTCCGATTGGCTAGTGTCTCTACATGAACATGTAGGTTCTTGTTTAGTGTATATAGGTGATTGTTGTAGGATTAGTTTAGTAATTAGAGTTAAGTGCTCAATTATTAGGATATTGATTTAAGAATGGAGTAGATTGGTAACTATTTTAGTGCGGATTTAACTAAGCATTGAAAGTTATGGTATGGGTACGTATAATATTAAGAGTCGGGTTAGTTAAGTTGAGAGACCCGATCATTTGGTATTTTGTTAAGCGTTAATGTTTGTTTACAGAAATAGTGCACTCGCATAATTTATTATGTTTATCGATTGTCTAAGGAACTACTTCTATCCGAGACCCTAAGCTTTTCGTGTTGACAAGGATCCTTCGTTCGAGGTAAGTCGTTTTTCGACTTGCTCGGTTCTTTTCTCCCTTGTTAGATTGTGTATCGATATTGTAGGGCGGGTTTTGGGAACTAGTCCCGAATACCTTTTTAAATTGTTTTGAACTCCTTGTGTGTTGTGTGCGTTAATGATTTTAAATATGTTTTTATCGGAAATTATTTTGGAACGTTTTCTCTGTGTTGGTACCGTTTCCGACACGGTCCATTGTAGCTGGTGTTGAGGAAGAGTTGGCTACTTTGACCCGTGTGACTGGGAAAATCGTACCCCTTCAAACGAAAATTATTAACTGTGTGTTTTTGGCAAGCGCTCCAGTGGAGGCTTAGCCCGGAGTTAGAAGGGAGATTGGGAAGTGGAGTGGGAGGGCCTGCCTCTGCACTCGGCGCGGGGATGAGCGCCTTGGAAGTCGGAACGTGGACGAAGGAAGAATTTCATTGCTGTGTGATTGAGATTGTAAATGCGTATGTGAATTGTGTGACTGATATAACTAATTTAGGTATTGACCTCTAGAGTTATGAATGCGATTGTGGATTTGTATGCCGACTTTAGATAACTGATTTCAAAACGTTCTACAGTTTCCATATTCTTTCTAGCTTGGTAGATTAGACGCTGACCCTTCGGGGAACATTTTTTTTAGTTCCAGGTATGAATCAGGGAGCCGTGCAGGAACCGAGGCAAGATGGCGGGCCGGAGCGGTAAAGAGCGCGTGTCATAGTGGGATTGGTTTATTCTAGTTTATTTATAATAGTTAGGATGTTGATTTTAATACTTGTTAGACGGAGTTAGTACGATGTTTCGTTTGTTATTATTTTGTTCGGATAGTTCAGTTTCAGTAGGCATTGTGATGTATTTGAATGATTATGATTTTCGGGGATTCATGCATGATTACGTTTTCTAAGTTTTATTAAATAAAGGTTGGATGTTTTATTATGTTTTCTCGCCGTGCCCGATTTGTAAGTTCCTACAGTGTAGTTGTCAACCTAAATAATAGTACCTTGTAAGGTATATTCCCTAGTAGCGCCTCGTCGAAAGACGGGGTGTTACAGGTTTTGAAGCCGAGCCTTTCCAGCAATGGGGCCTAGGGACCGATATGATGATTGGTTTAGATAGGGCGGCCGGCCTACTACGGGCACCTGTAGGAATTAGTGCGTGAGACCGCGATCCGCAAACTAAGGCATGGGACTCACCCTTTACTTGGGAATGGAGAAGGGAAACATAGCATGTCACAAGAGCGAGGCGAGCCCAGATGGCTTCCAGGCTTTGTTCTTCCAACATTTTTGGAATATAGTGGGGGAGGACGTCACCAAAGTTGTAGCGGACTTATTCCTAAACTATAAGATGCTAAAAGCAATCAATGCGACGCAACGTTTATTCTTCTTATTCCTACCTAAAAGGAAGGGAGCAGTGGAGCCAAAGATGCCCCCAATAGAGGTAGGCACCTAAACCTTCAGAGCCGGTGAGAAGTGAGGCCTAAGATCCTCTCTCTCACTTGACGAAGCGCGCAAGCAATTTCTCTTCTCTTTCTATTAGGGGTAGGAGTTACTGAACAGACACCCAGGCCGCTTAAGGCTTAAGAAAATTCCCTTTAGCTCTATGGATGACTAACAAGGCAGGATCCAAGTGGTCAGATCTAATCGGGATGACGAGTCCTTTGGCAGGCAGCTTCTATGGCATGCATATCCAGATTTTCATGAAGCTTATTGAGGACATCAGTTGATCTTTCATCTGGGCGGGATTCTATTATCATAGAAACTGAAGCTTTGATCCCTAGGCTAGAAGACCGTTTATGCGATCTTATCACAGTGGTGTATGAAGGGAGACTTTCAAAGAAGCTTATGATGACGCAACACACCCAGTCGGTTGGAATTGAGAAAATTCTGTCCCTACTGTTCCAAGCATATAGTTCATGGAGAGATAAAGAAATAGATCGAGTCGAGCATCTGTGTATCGCCTTTTAGGGTTGGGTTAGGGGAACATCCGAGCGATTGCCTTCGCGGATGCAAACGCGCTCACAAGGCGCACAATAAGAATAAGACCAATAGAGACTTCATAAGGGACCATTTGAGCTGCAGATCGTAATGCAATTTGCTTCTGATCTCGATAAAGTTACTCAGAATCAGTCTTGCTGAAAGTATCCTTGATCCCATTGATAACGAGTGGGACCAAATAATTCGATCGGAGTAGTTGCTGAACCATACCACATAGTTCCGACAACTACAAAAGCTGCAAAAAAGACAGCAGTGATACTGCTGGAAAGTACGGTTTCAATATTACCCATACGTAATCCTTTGTATAGACGTTGGGGCGGGCGGACACTAAGATGGAATAATCCCGCTAATATGCCCAATGTCCCTGCCGCAATATGATGAGAGGCTATTCCCCCTGGAACAAAAGGATCAAAACCTTCTACGTTGTATATTCTTCTTGCTGATCAACGATGATTACAATATCCAGTTAAAAATTGTCCGAAAAATTTCTCAAAATATCCTAAAAAATCAGAGATATTACACTACTAAACCCTCTCTCAAAAAGTTTCAGCCACGATCTGATCATTGCATCTTCATTGTGTATTTGTGTATACTTATGGAAACCCTTATGAGAAAAAAGAGTTCAAGTTTTATAATATCAAGACTCATAAGTTTCTTGAAAGCAGAAATGTTATCTTCTATCAGCACATCTTTCCCTAAAAACTCTATTCTAACCCCTTATGAGAATAAAAGGTTCCAGCATTATAATCACAAGATTCATAATTTAAGCATTTTTTTATTTTCAATTATAAAAAATTAATTTAATTTAATATTTTCTAAATAGGAAAGGGTATGATTTGGGGGCATTTTTTCTTTTATTTTAGGCAATTGTGCTATTTTTTTTTGGTATGAATGCAACTGTGAAAAAAAGACATATTTACAATGTACTTTATAAAATAGGGTATGGGGGCACTAATATCTCTTTGTTATAAGTATTTATTAAAATTTGAGTTTATAGGGTTTGAGTTTCACTTTCTTGTTGATTGATTTGATTATTAGTTTAATTAATTTGGACTAAAGTTATTTTCTTTGAATAATTAAATTGAATTATTTTAGATTATGGTTATGGAAAAATTATTGTTTGAGATAATAATCTACATGAGCATCCAAATATTGGTAACAACGCCATGTGGAAGGATCGAGCCTAAAAGAGATCGAATACTACATCTTCGGTGGTAAATTCCGCTTTCATAAACTAGTAGACTACGTTTATGAATCTGGTAAACCTGCTTGAATCGACCAGCTCGATCTAATGGAAGGAACGATGGTGAAATTTGGTTTTTCATCCAAGTGAAAGGGTGAAGCCAATGATCGAACATGGGGCCTCCCAACATCCACTCATACCTCTTACCACTAAGTTACCCATGTGAAACTATTTTTAATTACTTGTAATTGTACAATATATTAAGTGACTATTTGACTTATGTTTTATTACTAATTTAATTAGCGCTTTTTTCGAGAATTCATGGATCTGCCATTAGGAAGGGTTCTATAGTGAGGAAGGTTTTTAGGGTAAGAAGTGAGGATAAATGCTAGCCATTAAATTAGAAATAATAGAGAACTAAGATGTAAGGTTCATCCTAGCTAACATCCATACACCCTCCCACACCCTATTATAACCTATGTGCAACATCTGACCATTGGTCGTTGATTGGTCAACGGTCAAGGTTGGCAATCAATAGTCAAAATTTGTTTTACTTAAATTAGTTCAAACTTGAAATAATGCAAGAATATATAACACACTTTTGTCACTCTACCATGCAGTGGCTCTACCAATCAAAAGGTGAACCCAAAATTAACTTAAAATGGATTAACCGGCTAAATATCCCGCCTAAAATGAAGAACTTCATTTGGAAAGTATCTCGAAATAGTCTACCAACTAAAATTAGGCTTGCAGCAAACCACATTCCGGTAACCCAAGGCTGCGAAGCGTGTGACTGCACGATTGAGGACACTAACCATGTGTTACTATCATGCCCATTCACTAAGGCAACCCTTAATTCAATAGACCCAAAAATACGGGGGATCATTGACCAGATATCCCCGGATGGGAAAAAACCACACGAGATCTTGGAGAAAATTAAGAAAATGACAACAAAAGAGGAATTTGAACTCCTCACCAACATTTGGTGGAGCCTTTGGTTCTCGAAAAACAAGAGAGTCTTTGATAGCAACACCGGAACAAACTTCACCAATGCCGATCATATAACTGATTTCATCTGAAACCAGATTAAAGATTGGAAACTTGCAGAAGCCGCTGCCTCCCCCGGACCCCGTAACAGTAGTGGTCGGGGCCGGGTTGGTAGAAAGCGAGCGAAATGGGAAAATCCCAAAAGTGACTACATTAAGTTGAATTTTGATGGTGCAGTTGTTGGGCCTATCCAGAATTAAGCCCATGAAGACGAGGCGAGCCCAAGAGGAACAACCCGTGTAATTGCTGGCAAGGAAGGACCGGATAGATGCAAAAGGCAAGGCAGGAATGAGACGTTGGAAGGGGTAGTTAAGACATGGCGGAAATCTCGGATTCCATAGTTAATGTGTAAAAACGGCTAGTTCATGGCATCCGGTAGCGAAATCTCCGGGATACGCTGGGTATTCTGCTAACGGTCCAAGTCGAGAAAAGGCTTATATAAGGAGATTAAAGCAAAAGAGAGAGGCATGAACATTCGAGGAAAAACCAAAAACTAAGACCATTTCTGTTGATTCGTTCTTTTGTTCAAAGTGCCCAATCATATTCGTGGATATTTGCATACAACTGCGATCTTTACATACTCGTCACAATTTACTTACTCTTGTCCATTTTATTCTTCACTTACTTTACATCTTGTCCTTGGTTTATAACGTGTTACACTTGTTCTTTGGTTAGTTTTCCCACATTATAGCAGGTAACGTGTACAGAAGGTGCTACAAGACATACATGATGGAGAATGCGAAAACCATACAGGGGGTCGCAATTTGGCGAAGAAGGCAAGCAGGATGAGTTACTATTGGCCTACCATGAATAAGGACGCAATGGAGTTTGCTCGTAAGTGCGACGCATGCCAGCGTCACGGACCTATACCCCACCGACCTTCTGAGTTGTTGCATCCTATAACATCTCCTTGGCCATTTATGAAGTGGGGGATGGACATTGTGGGAAAGCTTCCTCCAGCTTCGGGGCAACGTGTCTACATCTTGGCAATGACTGACTACTTCTCCAAATGGATTGAAGCCGAAGCCTTCAAAGAAGTTAAAGATACGCAAGTCATTTCCTTCATAAGGAGGAACATCCTGAGCAGATTCGGAATACCATCCACCATAGTCTACGACAACGGGTCCCAGTTCGTTAGTGATAAAACGAGATCATTCTGCCAGCAGTACAACATACAGTTGGTGATGTCAACGCCTCGTTACCCTCAAGCTAATGGACAAGCAGAAGCAAGTAACAAGGTGATTATTAACAGCTTGAAGAAGCGGCTCAAAGAAGCAAAGGGAAAATGGGCGGATGAGTTACCCCTTATCTTATGGTCAGATCGTACAACCCCTAAGACAGCAACAGGTCATACACCTTTCTCCTTGGTCTATGGATGTGAAGCCGTGCTACCGGTAGAAGTAACTTTGCCTACAGTCCGATACGGACTCACCACTGAAGAATCAAACCTGTCCAACCTGTTACATCACTTGGATATGGTTGACGAGTTACGAGATAAGGCTTCAATTCGAATGGCGGCATACAGGCAGGGGGTAGCTCAGAGTTACAACAAACGCGTTAACGCCAAAGTGTTCCAAGTGGGAGTGGGTGTTAAGAAAAGTCTTTCAGAATATGCAAAAATTAAATGCTGGCAAATTGGGAGCAAACTGGGAAGGGCCATACCAAATTACGATGATCGTATGACAAGGAGCCTATGAGTTAATGTCGCAAGAGGGAAAAGCGGTCCCCAGAAGCTGGAATGCAATGAACTTGAAGCTGTACCACTTTTGAAACACAACGAGTTCTGATCAGGTAATTCGCATTAAAATTCTCCTTTTACATTATGTTATTACATCTTCATTCATACACAAGTACAACGATGTCAACAAAATCAAGAAAACTAACAAGGGACGCCTTGACGTTACAGGCCAAAACATAGGCCCTCGCCTTATGATCAAGCAACGTTGTGTACACTTCGACTAGTCAAAAGATGCAAGAGACGAGAACAAGTAAATAGAATTCTAGAGCAAGTGGAATTTTCATTTGTAATACGATTTACGATGTTATTACAAAGAAGTTTACATTCAGAAAAATACAACATTCTCTCTCTCTCTCTTTACATCTAACATTAAAAAGCGCTATACAACGAAAGACCTATGGCTGCAATTTCAGACGAATCAAATTTTCCATAAACATGTTTGATCTTCTCCAGCCTTGAACCTGCTTACCTGCAAAAGAAAGTCAAACACAAGTCCGAAACCATAGCAACTAGAATAGCACTCATCAAATAAACATAACCCCATAAACCAACACGGGGTACAAAGTTGTCCACATCCGGGCCCCAATACAAAGCGGCCACATAAAACACAAAAAACCCCAATAGATTGGGGGTAGAGTTTGATGAAAGAAGAAAAGAAATTATTCTTTGTCCTGGCACTCGGCTGATTTCTGGGCATCCATCTCGATCTGGGCTACATCCTTGGCGACTTGCGAAATGCCGTCGATAAAAGAGGATTTCTTTGATGAATTGGCCTCTTAAGGAAACAGGCTCTCGAATTGTTCTCTCTCCTTAGAAGCATCCCAGGAGGAATGTTTTCCGGCAGCAAAATCTTCAATCATCTCGACACGAGCCCTGATTGACCAGTAGTCGGTTGTGTCTTCAAATTCTTTAGCAAGAGCGGCATTCTTCTTTGACATTTCCATGCATTTTTCCTCCCAAGCCTTGGAATCATCTTGAGTTCTGGCGAGGGCACCCTGCAGATCAAGGACCTTCTTTTCCAGAGCTTTCTTCTCCTGTCCTAGGATGACGGACCTATCCTTCTCAAACTGTGAGTGGATTTTACTCTGAGCCAGTTGCTAGGGGTAATCTTTAAAGGTGTCGAAATCAGCAAGAGAAAGTTGAAGACCCTGGGCAACAAGGAAAGAGTTAAAATAAGACAACCAGACGAATCCTTAGCAAAGAGAGACTTGACGAATACCTGCCATTGAGCCGCCAAAATCTCACCAAAAAACTCAGGAAAAGAGGATCGATGGTTTGAACCATGAAGACAATCCACTTGTAGAGGCATCAAAGATTTAAGGCATTTTTCTGCATCCATGTCCAAGGACATCATGGTGCTGGGAAGATCCGTCATGTGGAAAGACGTGCCTTTCTTTGACAAAGAAGCCTTGGGAGAATCACTTGTCACTTTGGGAGGCAGTGACACCATCAGAGACGTTTCCGCCGTAGAAGTCGTATCCGCTTTCCTTTTCTTCCTAAGCTCGACCCTTTCCAGAGTTGACAAAGCGGCGGTTGATTTGGTAGTCCTCGAGCCTAACATCACGAGAAAGGCGGAGTTGATAAAAGAGAAAGGGGGAAAGACAGGAATTACAAAAGGTGAGAAAGAAAAACTTACTCGACATCTCTGTTTCTTCGGGGTCTGCAAAACACGCCTTTACTAGATCAGGGTAAGACCGTTCCTCCAATGAGAGAGCTTCGATACGAGTAATGACTTGGTATGACACTGTGCGGGGTTGAGGAGTAGTAAGATGTTCTGCAACAGAAAATGCTTAGCGGTTAGATCTGAAAAGAAGCCGGCGAGTTCAAAAGGGAAACACTACCTGTTGATTGCCAACGACTTCTCATGAAAGACGTATCAATTCCTAGAGAAGACAGTCTCACAAAGAAAAATTTATCGGCCCGGTCCCGATCAGATTTGGATAGTTGAAGACGAAATCAGACTTATTGGTAAAGGTTTTCAAAGTTAGACGACCCGGACCACCTTTGGAAAGACGATAATTTAGGAAAAAATTAGCAGCTTTGAAAGGGAGGCCATGAGAAGAGCACAGTTGATCAACGGAAAGAAGAAGTCTCCAAACCTGCGGAAGTAACTGCCCCGGAGAAACATTGAGGGTGGATAGGAAGTCGATGACCAAAGGAGAAAATGGGAATCGATGGCCGATACAAACAGGATGCTCATACAAGCATACCCAATCGTCGGCATAAAAATCCGCATGAATGCCAGGAGGAGGGAGAAACACCTCTGCATGTGACGGAAAACCCACAGAGAGAGCAAAAATTTGGGGGTCTTCAGAGGTGCTATTCCTCCGATGATAGGGGGTGAGAAAACCGGAAGATGTCAGAGAAGGGGGAAAGGTGGGTTCAAGGCAGTAGAGGGAAGGAGATTCAGAGGACGCCATAATTGGGAAGAAGAGGAGGTTGAAGACGAAGAAACAAAAGAAGGGAAGAACGTACCTGGACACCGAGAAGCACAATTGAAGTCCTTGAAAACCATCATAACCGCTTTAAATAGAGGTTGATTTGACATATTCTGAATTGCTACAACTTCCGAGACGCAAAATTAAAAACCCTAGGAAAGTGGAGGCGGGAGTTTTCCCGGGTTTTTGATGGGGGTATTGTTGGGCCTATCCAGAATTAAGCCCATGAAGACGTGGCGAGCGAGGACCAACCCGTGTAATTGCTGGCAAGGAAGGACCGGATAGATGCAAAAGGCAAGGCAGGAATGAGACATTGGAAGGGGTAGTTAAGACATGGCGGAAATCTCAGATCCCATAGTTAATGTGTAAAAACGGCTAGTTCATGGCATCCGGTAGCGAAATCTCTGGGATACGCTGGGTATTCTGCTAACGGTCCAAGTCGAGAGAAGGCTTATATAAGGAGATTAAAGCAAAAGAGAGAGGCATGAGCATTCGAGGAAAAACCAAAAACTAAGACCATTTCTGTTGATTCGTTCTTTTGTTCAAAGTGCCCAATCATATTCGTGGATATTTGCATACAACTGCGATCTTTACATACTCGTCACAATTTACTTACTCTTGTCCATTTTATTCTTCACTTACTTTACATGTTGTCCTTGGTTTATAACGCGTTACACTTGTTCTTTGGTTAGTTTTCCCACATTATAGCAGGTAATGTGTTAACGCGATTATCCTGTCAAAACAGCAGTTAGTGCAGATGGCGTGGCTTCATTCGGGTTCATCCTCAAGGACTCTGGTGGCTCCCCCCATCCATTTTGACGGAGGACTGATTGGTCGACAGTCTGTTCTGATATCCGAGACCATCGCCTTGCGCCAGGGACTTCTCCAGGCCATCAAACGTGGCATTCCCCGGATCCAGATTAAAGGTGATAATTTACAGTTGGTCAATGTCGTGCTCGGTGATTGGCGCTGCCCGTGGGAGATTGAGTTGTTGCGTGCGGATATCCATTGCTTGTTGGCTCGCTTGCAGAATTAAAGTATCTCTCACGTTGTTCGGGAATGTAATTCTGTAGCGGACTTCATCACTGGGTCTTTCAGGCGTGTCTCCTTCGTCCCACTTGCAGTTGATTCGGGCCTCCTTACCCTCATCCGCCAGGATGAGGTAGTAGTGGTCGCCCTGATTTCTTTCCTTATAAAAAAAAATATAACACACTTTTGTTCAAACTTAATGATGTTTTGTTCAACTTTAAATAAAATTAGTTCAAACTTGAAATTGTTCATAAACATGTGTTTGTTCAAATTTAAAAATATTTTGTTCAACTTTAAAAACATTAGTTTAAACTTGAAATTGTTATGTTTTTATTCAACCATGAAGATGTTTTCTTCAACGTTAAAAAACAATTAGTTTAAACTCAAAATTATTAAAAAATAACACGTGTTTGTTCAAATTCAAAGATGTTTGTTTAAGTTTAAAGTAACTAGTTGTCCCCGTCGTGCCATGTACGACTATGATTCGATATTTTTTAGATATACTATAAAATTTAATATGAGTAATTTGTTACTCGTAATATATAGTAAGAAGATATTTCACATACAAAATCAAATAATTGTTATTATAAAAATTATGAATTCAATCAAACAAATATACTTTTTTATAATTTCCAATTCGTTCATTAATTGAAAAGTTAGAAAGTATATATATATTGATATGGCTTGATATGGTGGTTGTACATAAATTGCCTAAAATTCTTCTTGATTTTAAGATAAATTGCCTTATATAATCATTGTAATTTTTTATTTGAATTACTTATTATTTATTAATTATAGTTAAATATGACATGTTAATGATAGGGCGGAATATAATATGACATGGTATATGATGTGAAAAAAATAATGACATGGCTTAAGGAAAAGGTGACATGTGGCAAAATTCAATGTGGCATATTCTCAAATCGACATGTGGAAAAAGCTGAGGTGGCGTAACGTGGAGGCTCCAAACCTTATTGCTTTTATATATATAGTAGATTAGTTCAAACGTTAAACGCACTAAATACGAGTATACTATTAAGGGGGCGTTTGGTAATTGGGTATCGGAAATGAAAGTATGGGGTTCGGGAATAGAAATCCCATACCTAATATTTAATATGCTATTTTTTCATTTTCAAACCGATACCCTAATCCCCAATAAATATAGAGTTCTCAAACTCTACTCCTCTTTAAGGTATGAAATTTCATTCCCTCTTTAAAACCTAACCGGCCTCCTCTCTCCACCTATCTTCCACGCCGCTTTCACCTAATCTCCTCCCCAGATTAGGGTTTTGATTTTAAATTCTTTTACAACCCATATTCGTTAGTCTTACTGTTCGAATTTCATGAATGTTTTGTTCATTAAACATTTCCTCCTGCATTTCACGTGGTAAAAAAAATCATTTCCAGGAAAATCGTTTCTTGGAAAAATTATATGTAAAAATTTCTATTTCATATTACTGAGTAAAAAAAATTTGTCCAGATCTCATAAAACATCAAATTCGAAGTCCATGAAAGGCTGAAGTTCTCAAATTCACGTGATCACTTCTTCATTTGTATCTACGTGTATTAATATAAGTACATGTTATTTGAGTCTATGTGTATTTAACTGTTCATCACATTCATATAAGCACATTTCATATAAGTACATGTCATTTGGTTATCAGTTTTTCAATCGGATAATTCTTTTTCCTGAATTGTTGATTTTTTTAAGCAACTCTCCAATTGAAAAGAAAGAGGAAGAAGTTACAAGAATTAATTAAAATTTTTATTCAAAATGATAAAGATCTCATATTTGACACCAAACAAAAGGTATATGGGTTTAGTCTAACCAAACACATGTTTTCAAGAATGAAATTCTAACCCCATACCTTCTCAACCCCATACCTTATTCCAATCCTATAATTGAAAAATGTTTACTCTTGGGTTTACCACACTCTTTACGTTGAAAGCTTTTTGAGACCTTATTTCGTAAATAGCGCAATCTCATTGAAAGATCATGTTTATAAACTAACTATTCTCTTATATTTTGATGATAAAAAAGCTTGTGAATTTTATGGTTTTACTTGAAGGTGTTTCAGGTATGAAAGCTTGAAGATAATAATGTTAGGATCAATCGTCAAACCTTATGGAACGAAAAAAACAAAGAAACAAAGAATATGTGTTCGTTGGTCCCAAAGAAACAACGCAAATACATAGGATTCTACATATGGAAGGTGGCAAACAAAGTAAGGCGTGCAGGTGCTATTCTAGGTTTTTAAAGGTGGTTGAAGACTTACGTACCTGGGTCGCTTAAAGATAGTTTGTGGAAGTTTAGATAGATTTTTATATTTAAAGATAGTTTTCTAGAAAGATAAAAAACTATGTAAATATATATTGTTTTATATTTATGGATATAATTTTATTCTAGCCATAAGTATATATAATGTATATGTCTAGGTTAAAAAATAAGTTAATCACATTGAAAAAATTCTTGAGAGTTGTGTGCGGTCAAGAGAAAAGAAGAACACGAGAAAAAGTTTGAAGTGTTGTGTACGTTTTATGTTCGTGGGTTGAGTTTGCTATACCGAGTTCGTAGAAAAAAGTTTGAAGTGTTGTATACGTTTTAAGTTCGTAGGTTGAATTTGCAATACCGAGTTCGTAAAAGTTGTCTAACGCTAGAGTCAGAGACTAGGAGTTGTCTACACCTAGGAATGATTGCTTGCGTTTATAAGTTCGATTCTATAAATAAAGTTAGAAAATTTGACTGGGAAGCTAGTACTGGTTTTAGTGTTACTTGTGTCACTTTATTCATCTGCCCAGCTCGATCACTGATCTCTAAGAATCCATGTCTGTATTCTAACACATTGTCCAACAGATAGACATGTTGAATCTCCTCTGAAAGATATTAGTTCCGGAGTTAGAGACATTTTTCTATCTTTTATTCGCCCCACCTTCTTCCAATTCATAGTGCAAGCTCTTTGCATATATATGGCTTGTTAATAAAGACCGTGCACGAGTTGTGGGCAAAGTGAGAATCTCTTTGAACTTGGGCCATGGTTAAATATTATGTAGTTGGCCCAAGCAATAGCTTTTGGGTCAAAGAGCTAGAGAATATGCAGGTGATCGCGCATCCCATACAATGATACAAGCCATGTGCAACGTAGGATTTGAGAGGGTATGCGATCGCGATAGATCGTATATAAATATATATATGCATGCCAAGCAAAGTATAGATGCATGTCAAGCAATTTTACGCATATCATGCCTTTAGTTTTTATGCCCATGCAACCCTATTTTAGCTTGTCCTAATAAAGAACATGTATACGCTGGTGATACGCATTTATATTTTATCAATCATGATCTCAGAACGTGCTCTGATAGAGTCTCATTTAAACCTTCCTCTTTTATAATTAGGGTTTTACCATTTATTATATCAAGTAGTATCAATAATATTTAGGTAAGTTAGTTAGCATAAATGCAAAAGAATTTGTTGGATCGTGATGTGTTAGTAGAGAGCTTGGGAACAGAAGTTGGATTGTTCCCATGGTAGTGGAAGTAATAGAAAGATCGCAAGTAATAAAACAGTTGACACAGTTCATTTATAGAAGAACCCCACTACGACCAACTAGTTGTGTGGAACAAGATCCTGTGAAATGCGTTGCATTGTCTTTACATGGGAGTTCCCTCCCATGTTTTGGGAACTTCTCTCTCCTGATTTCCTTCGATAGGAACTGCGCGCTTTCTACAATTCAATCGCCTTTTGTATGCTCTGGAGTTCCCTTATAGGGGAATGTCTTGTTCAATCTAAAAGTTTCCTAGAAATACTTGATCATAAAACCTCAGTTCCCATATGGTGTTTGTCACTATCAAAACTGGAGAATACTCGTTCTGATGTTGTGGAACATGTGTTTCCAACACCGTCTCAACAGAACTCAAGACAAAGACAAAGAAAAATCTTATTATAATTATGGCTGACCTTTCTTTACGATCGAGATCCAATTTACCACCCATATATACAACTCACTTATATTGGTCGCCGTATAACATACACAAAACACTATGGTTTGTAAGGAAATTATAGCAAAAAATAATTTACCGCTAATCAAACTATGATAATATATATTGCGTTTCTAAAAACACACAAAATTGTAGCAAGAGACTTTCAACTAGCCACATGCACGAGATTGCCACGTGAGAAATCAAGGAAGGGACTCCTTCCCTCGATTGATCTCAACAATGAAAGTAGTAGTAGTAGTAGTAGTAGCGACATCTTCTGATATAGGAGGAATTGGCGGGAGTGATGTAAAGTGATGTTGATTCGGTTGCATTGAAATCATGGGATGATGTGATAACACATGCTGATGAAAACGATAATCTAAGTAGGGTGAGGTTTGCGCTAATGAACTTGTTGTCGGAGACATAATCGGAATCTTCATATCTCCCCATGTTCCTGCTTGTTGCATCGCATGCACTTGTTGTTGATACCAGCCGTAGTACTACATATGATCTCGGCCACAAATTATATTAATATAATGTAGTTGTGCAATAACGTATAAACATATTTAAATGACATTTGTGTTGGGACGTACGACTGATCCTATTAGGTCACAATGTACCACCAAGCTCAATACATATATTCATAACAAAGCAACTCAAAAACCAAGCACTTTGGAGTCCATCATCTTGGTGCAACAGGCGTCACACCAGCTTTGATACCGTTTAACCTGTTGGTAGAGATTTCATTTGACCACGTACGACAAATAAATCCAATAGATATCAATGATTCAATTCTAAAATTGATACAAAAAATAGCCATATGTTATTTATTAGACTAAGTGGATGTGAGATTCACATATAACACTCAACAAACCTTATCGATATTGAACCACAACATGCATCAATGAGAGATTCATGATTGTTATACTTAATAATTTGGAAAATGATCGAAGCTAAACATACTTGGACTTGTAACTTTATCAATGTGATGTACTTAACGGCCTCGTCCAACACTGACTCTATGTCTGTCTGTAATTCCAATACATGCATGTCAAAATATATAATCAAATTTTATTTAATCACTAGCTAGCAATATATATTGATGAAAATGATATTAAAAAAACAGATCGATAGAATAAGGAAGTAGTAAACCTTGTTGCATTCAGGAATAAGATCCCTCAACATCTTCATCTTCACCTTGACTCTTTCTCTTCGCCTCTTTTATTCATTATTTAGCGTTAGAATGGGAGGAGGAAAAAAAGACAAAGCCAATTTAATTATGCTATAAGATAATAGGACATATCAATTTAAATAATCTCTCTATATAATACATACCCTCTGAGATACGTTGTGTATTTCACGTGAATTTTTTGGTGATTGTTGATAATGATGATGATCGCCATAATCTTGATTATAATCCTTTGAGCTCGGATCTTGGGTCGAGATACATGATGTGAATACCTGTTTATTCTATATATAGAATAAGAGGAAAGTGATCAATCGTATTCTCAAGAAAACATAAATCTACAAAAATAAGACTCTCAATTAAATACTTAAACCATCATATATATATATATACATGGACCTTACTAAAGATTTAATGGCCAAAAATAAAATTGTTAGGATAAGAAATATGTTTCAGATTTTTCTAAAAATAATAAAGATACTTACTCAATATAATAAAAGTCATACCCCTAATGTTATAAATAAGGTACACATCTCCTTTTACTTTGACTTGAGCTTCGGAAGTAGATTCGGGATAGGAATATTCCGTTTTCTGCTTTGCATTGATTGAAGATATTCAAAAGAGGATTCAAGGCAAGTTGAAGGGGTTTAAGATTTTCCCTAACCGAAATTCACACCAACTAACAAAATATTATATCAAAATTAATAAGAGCAAATTCCAAGATTTAGATTAATTGGAAGAATATTTTGTAAACCTTCGATATATCAAGAGAGTTGTCTTTAAGCTTGAGAGGTTGTAGATAAGGATGTTGTGTAGATGAGTCTCCTTTCTCTACTTCGGGTTGTTGTCGTCGACGTGGCGCTAGTGGTGGCTGGTTTAGGATTTCATTAAATGATGAGAAGTTGAAGATATTAGAAGGATAATTAGTATTGATTAGCTTAAGTATATACCTTGAATGAAGAAATCGGAATCAGAATCGGAATCGGAATCGGTGGAGAATAATCAACCGAACACTGCATGTTGAAATAATCGGGGTCGGCAAAATATTCTTCCAAGTTGTAGGGCAAATCTTCGTTATTCATGAGATTGGAGTCGAAAATATTTATTTTTTTGAGAGTTTCTGAGAATTGTAGGGCAAAATATGGTGTTTTTTTATGATCAACGACATATATATATGAAATGGATCGATAGCTATCGGGATGACATCTATGTGGCGGGAACTCCAATTATGTTAGCTACGTACTACCAACGTACGGAGCATGAGGTTGTAATGAGAGTCGGCTAATATTTTCTTAGTTTATAATCTTATTTCTCATCCTAAAAGAAAAAACGGAAATTTCACATGGTAACCCTAAAATAGGACATTATTCATAAGATATGCTAAAGTTTAACATAATTTATGCTGTAACCTTGAGGTATAGCCAAAATTCGCAAAATAACCTTGTGGTCAAACTAAATTTGTCACATAACCAAAAAGTTAAAATTAACATTAATTATTAATTTCAAAAATTTTAATAAAAAAAATTAAATATTTAAAAACAAAAAAAATACAAAAAAAAATTAAAATTCGAAAAAATTCAAAATTTTTGAAAAATTTGAAAAAATTTAAATTTTCGAAAAAAAGCGAAAAAAACAAAGAACTAAAATATAAACATTACAAAGATAAAAATTAAAAAACGAAAAAACGAAAAAACGAAAAAAACAATTAAGAATTTTGTAAAATTTAATATTATTCATTATTATAATATGATTTTTGTAGTTAGAATAATTTTATTTAATTTTATCCAATCTTTATTTTTTATGTTATATACTTATTAATTAGTTAGAAAACATAAAAAATACTGATCGTATTTTATTTATAAATATTCTTAAAATAATTATTAGTTAACATTTAGTCATTGATCAAAATAAATTTAAATTATTTTTTTTATTTTTTTTTCTCATCAAAATTTATATTATTTACAAATTTGTATTATCTTTAAAAACTGACTACAATTAATGAAAATTTGAATTATTTATATTTTGAAGATTTTTTTTTAAAATTACATTATTTGATCTTTATTTATTAAATAATAAAGAATTAAATTTTTTATTAAATTTTTCTTAAAAAACATCTTAACTTTGATAAATGGGAAAAGATGAAAGTATTTTAGTTGATTAATTTATCAGATAAAAATATATTAATAAATGTTTTAAGAAATTAAATAAAATAATTAGTTGATATTAAGGTAGTGAATAAGATTATTTTAATATCGTTAAAAATCAATATTTTATAAACAAAATGAATGATTAAAATTAATTTTAATCTTTTTGTGCATTTGATGAATTTCGTACTAATCTGAAGGTTATTATGCAAATTTTATATGAATCTTAGGGTTACCGTGTGAATTATGTCAAACTTTGGTACACCTCATGAATAACGTCAAACCTCAAGGTTACCACGTGAAATTTCCGAAGAAAAAATTATTGCTCGTGCTAGATAAACCTTTTATAAATTGATTGAAATTATATTTTGAATGCGTTTTAATTTTTCTCATCTTAGGCTTGCTATTTCGAATTTTTTTCCTATATCTTTGTTTGATCCTTTATTTGTTTTTCAGTTTAATTAGTTTGTGGATCCATGATCATCCTTTGTTGTTTGGTTTTTTTAAGCGTGATGATTTAGGTTGACCTTGTAATATTCAGACAACTTAATGTTGGCCTTGTAATGAGCTAGTAGCTCATTTTTTAAAAAAAGTAATACCATCTCCCCTTTATAATATAGTTTATTTTTAGTTTAAAATCTTGTTTTTTAATATATATGTGTATATATATCTTTTTCTAATTAGTTAATGCTAAAACTTGTTAAGAATAACGCATATATATTTGATTAGTGTATTTTTAGGTTTAATGCCCTTCTTAATATAATATTAATAAATTTCACTCATTGGGTAATCTTATACGGAGTATGATTTATTATCAAATTAATTTTGTAAATAAAAAACATCACATCAATTTAATTTTAAACATGCCTTTAAATCTATGAAAAAAAGAAAAAAACTTATATATTGTAAAACAAAGGGAGTAATCAGTTCTTACCTGCCAACTGCCATGGCATATTTTATAAATTCAAAAGATTAGAGGCGTTCAAAGGATCGTTCCGACCCACAACCCGTAAAAAATATTAATCTTTTCCGGTTCTAAGAAATGTGGAACTGGGATCGGAATCGGCCAAACCCAATTCACTGTTATGGAACCATCGGTTTTTCGATTCTGTTCTATTTATTTCCGGGTTTCTTTTGAACCGGACACACCTCTAATCTACCTATGTAGGTACATTGACCTAGTCTAAAAAAAGAAAGTTCCTTCGTACATTGACCTGTATATCTTACGTACAAAACGTAACACAAATAAAATAAAGTTGTGTACGAAGTTTTTCCGATCAAGCTAATTTGCTTGATGAAAAGGGTCATATTATGTATCCAATTAATATCACCTATGATTAATTTATATATGCTAAAACTTAAATTGCATTTCTTAACTATTTTAAAAAAAAAACAGAATAAAAGAATATACTCCCTCAATTAACTTTATGTGCTACTAGTATTTTAACACTTGAATTTTATATGTAGCTTTAGGATTTTAGGCAATTAATGGAGATAGAACTGTAAAAATTATTGTTGAAATTTTTTCTATTGACTATTTTTCTTAAATTGAGAAAAGCTTAAAGAAACTGAATTCTATTAATAATTTTCATAAAATTTTTAAAGTGAAAGTATTCTTTCTTTCTTTTTTATTTGAAGGAGAGGCGACTCTCTTCGTCCTCTCAAGAAGGAATTTTACTAATAATAAAAAATGGGCTAAGTAGTTAGCATACGGGGGATAGCTCTCCTTAACATCAGCACTAAGCAAAGAAATAACACCATCCGGCGGATCAAATAATACATGAATGTAAGGCACGAGACCTTAGAAGCGTTATCTCATACCAACTTGCTTAGCTTAACTTTTGAGTTCGTTGTTCTCACTCAAACTCAAAAAAGGAAGGATTCTTATTGACATGAATAACACCGGAATGTTACAACGAAAGCCTAAACTAGAAATTGTATATATTCTTTCTTTTATGACTATAATAAGATGCTAAAAATTGTATTTTTCCTTAAGGACAATAATTCTTGGAAGTTGGATCAGGATGGAAATATGGATAGGAATGAGTTAATGTGAAGGGTGGTAAGTTGTGGGGGCGATGATTTGGAGGCTGCTCAACTCAACTCTCGAAACGCAGAATCTTTGTTTTCCATAAGAATGTTTGTGGCCTCCTGGCTCCTGGACTACTCGTAAGGTTTGGGATTTTATAATAATCTAACCAAGGGCTCAACCTCACAAAACAACGATCATCTATTTTGTTTTTTCTTTTTGGTGGAAACAATGCTAATCCAATCAAGTGAACATGGGAGTGAACCTACGAGTTCAAAGAATCTTAACTTATTGTAAATATCATATTTAGTGTTATACTTAAGTAAAATATTAAGTATTTTAAGACATGTTCGATTCGTGAGAGAACACTCTTTTAGAAGAGAATTGATTTCGAAAATTCAACGGCTAGGATCGTGCGTTAGTTAAATTAAAAAAATTAAAAGAAAAAAAAACTCGTTTATGCATAAATTTATAACATTCTAGGCATGAATTGAACTTATAACTTTCTGTATAATTTTCGTATTGTTTGTACAGAATTTTCGTATTGACTTTGTATTGTTTTGTAACTGAGTGTGCATCTTCTATTTTAAAGTAGTGTGTATATGACTTCAATTATATTGGACTGGGCTTTTTTGGGGAATGGAGTGGTTTAAGTGATTTATTGAAGGGAGAAGATCATGGAGTGTGAACCTTTGGAGGGGTGAGTTTGTGGATGTTTATCACATGGGGGAATAAGAATTTAAAAATAAAGGCTTGTTTAAAGGGTGTGTTGATAGTTATGAGGAGGTCGTTATTAGACTTGAATCGAGTTTTTAGGAGTTTTGGCGGATTTTGGTTGGTTCGACTTCCTTGCGTGTGCATCGAAATGCTAAAGGTGGTCGATCTTTATAGGAATTGTGAAGTTCAATTGTGACGCATATCGAATCATTACTACGAATGGAGTTGTTAGGATTGTGACCCGGGATCGTCTCGGACATGTTTTGGTGGTAGAGGTGTGTAAGTTTAATTCTTCATATGAGGTTGTTGTGCAGGAGGCTGAGGCGGTTTGGAAGGCACTTCTTTTGGTGGAACATTTGAGTCTTCACAATATTATCGTTGAGAGAGTCTAAACTTGTCAAAAAGAAGAACTGGGCCGAAAACTTGACCCAACCTGACTTGTAAATAACGGGGTTTGACACTAAAATATGATCTCGTAAACCCGTAGTTTTTGGGCCGGTCACGAGTCAACCCGTTGAGCCATGTGGTAAAAAAAGAAAGACAATTGTCCTAGATAAAAAAGGACAAGAGGTGCGGTAAACTATCAATTGGTATACGAATCTCGTATACACTTATTGAACTTTTAGTAGAAATTGGACACTATAAAATTTACAGATTTATGGTATATAGATTTTAGGAAATTGTCTTTTCACCCAATTTATTCTATTTTTTTAATTATCTTTTTAGAGTTTGACACACATATTAAGAAATTTTTAAATTTCACACTAAAATACATTTAATTAAATGTTTACTTTTTACATTAGAAATGAAAATATAACAAATTTAATTTATTTTTTCATTAAATTTAAGAGTTAAAGTGGGGCAATTGCGTCTACGAATGTAGAAGGAAAATTTTATATAAATAAGATTCTAAAGCTAAAAGGACAATTTAAAATGATCTGATAGAGTACCAAATGTGTTTTAAATCAAATACAACATTTATTTTAACGGAAATTCCGCTTGATAACCTCGAGGTTTGACATTATTCATGAGGTGTACCAAAAATTTGATATAATTCACACGGTAACCCTAAAGTTCATATAAAATTTGCATAATAACCTTCAGATTTGTACGAAATTCATCAAATGCACAAAAAGGTTAAAAATAACATTAATCATTAATTTTGTTTATAAAACATTGATTTTTTAACAATCTTAAAATATAATCTTATTCACTACTTTAATATCAACTAATTATTTTATTTAATTTCTTCTAACATTTGTTACTATATTTTTATTTATAAATTAATCAACTAAAAAGCTATTAAAATAAATATTTTTCTCATTTATCAAAGTTAAGATGGTTTTTAAAAAAATTATCAAATAGTTTAATTCCTTATTATTTAATAAATGAGGATCAAATAATGTAATTTTAAAAAGAAAATCTTCAAAATATAAATAATTCAAACTTTAAATTTTCATTAATTGTATTCGTTAATAAATCTTTTTTGCATAAATATTTTTAAATAAAATAATCCAAATTTGTAAATAATATAAATTTTGATCCTTTAAATTTTAAGAAAAAAATTTTTGCGTTTTTTTTATTTTAATTTTTTTTATCTTTTTATTGTTTATATTTTACTTCTTTGTTTTTTTTCGTTTTTTTTCAAAAAAGTTTTTTCATTTTTTTTAATTTATAAAAAAAGATTATATTTTTAACTTTTTTTAAAATTTTATAATTTTATAATTTTTTTAATTTTTTAAATTTTTTAAATTTTTTAAATTTTTTAAATTTTTTAAATTTTTTAAATTTTTTAAATTTTTAAATTTTTTTTAAAATTTTTAAATTTTTTTAAAAAAAATTTAAATTTTTTTGAATTTTTTAACTTTATAAAAATTTTATTTTTTTGATTTTTTTAGTTCTTTTAATTTTTTTAGCTTTATTAAAGAAAGTTAAAATTATTAATTAATGTTCATTTTAACTTTTTGGTTATGTGACAAATTTAGTTTGAACCACAAGGTTATTTTGTGGATTTTGGCTATAACTCAAGGTTACCGCATAAATTATATCAAACTTTAGTACACCTCATGAATAATGTCATATCTTAGGGTTACCATGTGGAATTTCCGTTATTTTAATTAAGTTTCCCAATAATGACTAAACTCTTTTGACAGTCCAAATTGGTCCAAGTTATACAGGCTATATAGCTGCGCTAATCGAAAAAAAAGGGTGACAATCCAACCTGTCAATCGAGTTGGGTTTGAGTTAGGTAATTCGGGTTTGGGTCGTTACGGGTTAATCGAGTCGGATTATTGTGGATATTAGGGCGGATCATGTCAACCCAGTGGGTTAAGAATATCAATTTTTTTTATGATTATTAAAATAATATATTAAATAAATAAATATTTTTAATGGTAAAATATTTTTTAATAATAAAATATATTATAATTCACAATACAATTTATATATTTTATAAATAGAATAAATTGGGTCAACCTAACGAGTTTCAGATTTTAACCCTATTAGTTTCGGGTCAATGAATTTTTAGTCTTTCTTTAACCACTCATTTTCGGATCGGATTTTTAACCCTAAAATTTTGGGTCAGGTCTAGTTGAAAACAGGTGCTAAAAATTTTCGAAAACAATATCGCTAGTATGTAGGTAAATGGGTTAAATTCATATGGAGAATGCATAACAGAATATCATCACGTTGACCCACCTAAACGAGAGATCTTTAGCAACCTCAAGTACGACCACGGGCTTTTCCAAAAACAACTTAATATGTCTTCATATTTGCTCTAATCACGGAAACAAATCTCTAGATCGACTTGAAAAAATTCATTTGAGAAGATCATCTGAATTGAAATTTTGAGATTTCTTATTTATTTATTTTAAGGGTCAATTAATTTAAACAATTAAATTTGATTAAAGCTACCTAAGAAACAAGGGTTCATAAAGTGTAGCAAATTGTTAACCTATAAATTTTTTGTTCGGACCGGCTGATGTTAGTTTTGAAAATTATTTTAAAACTATTCTTTAAATTGAAATTAATAAATCCTTTTAAAAAATTAAAATTAATATTTAATAATCAAATTTACCACCCATGGAAACACATTACAAATTTCCTTTTTCATTTATTTTTAAGTGTTTGTTTGTTTGTCAATTTATTAATTTTAGTAATATTTTTCTTTGAATTTAAATTCCTATTAAATAGAAGAGTAATCTAGTTTACCATAGATAAGTTTTATGTCTGTCATTTTTATCTCAACTTCTTCAATTTTAATTTCTAAATAATGGAGTAAATTAGTGCCATGCACTAAAATATTTATTTTTGAAAATTAGTGCCATGCACTAAAAATTAAGCTCGCTTGGCCGATGAATGAAATTTGCAACTAGTAACCCAAAAGAGGATTCTTGGTAAAAAAAAGAAGAAAAAAAAGAAACGGAAAACACAAACAGAAAATAAAATAAAAAAAAAGGAAGGTGGAGGAAGAGAATTGGAGGAGCATACTGCATACCTTGGAAGGAGGAGGAGGGAGGATCCAGAATCACTTGCACATGATAATTTTAAAGCATAATTTCTCTCAATTTAGTAAATTGATTTTTGGCTATTTCGAACTCGAAGGCATGTTTCCGGTTTTTATTTTTCACTGGATTTTCAATGTGATTTGCTCTTAAATAATAGGGAGTAAATTTTGTACATTTGGGCTGTATCCGAAAAGAAATTTTATTATAGACATCTAAAGAAGAACAAAAAAAAATTGATCTTATAGGAAGCCTAGGGTCAAGGGCTTTTCAGCCTAGCTTGAGTTCAGGTTGGCTCTTTGGATGGCAAAAGGAGACAGACACTTACAGTGACCCTTTCTCATTGCTTGCGAGATACATGCACCAATATCAGACTTCTCTAAGTACTCCATTTTGAAAATCGATCTATAGGAACAATAATAAATGTAGAATATTGTCGAGTTAGACTCGTATCACAAAATGTATAATCCGATCCGATCTATATACACATTATACATATTAGACAAAACTAAGAGTTACCTGTATTAAAAAGCGGAGCTTTGATTTTGATGGTTCCAAACATGAAGGAAGTCGACAATATGAATTTTTCTATTAAGTCGTGGACATGTGAGAAGTCGCGAATATGTGAACCAAGACGGAATAGAAGAGTTGGTTTTTTTTGGTAGAAGGAGAGACAGTACTCTCCGGTCCCTCAAGGAAGCATTTTATTAATATAAAAAAATGGGCTAAGTAGTCAGCAAACGGGATAGCCCGGCCCCTAACATCAGCAAACAGCAAATGTAAAACACCCTCAGGAGGGTCACACAATACATGAAAGCCTAAGCTAAACGAAAAAGCTAACGAAGTAAGAAAGTAAGCCACATAATTGGCCTCCCTAAAAATATGACGGAATTGGATAGACCAGTCCCTACGAAGAATGCCTTGGCATTGAGACACCAGGCTAAATAAGGGGTGGTAACGATCTACAGATTTACTTAGTAAGAGATACACCAATTGTGAGTCTAATTCTAAGCAAACCCTCTTGTATCCTCGTTCCCAGGCGAGACTGAGGCCCTGTAAGGCACCCCAAAGCTCAGCCATCGGAATTGTACACATACCTATATAATGGACAAAACATACCTGCCATTGTCCATCCGCATCTCGAATGAGCCCACCCGCAGAAGCGGTGCCATCATGTCTCACCGAGCCATCCGTGTTAATCTTCACCCATCCTTCTCTCGGCAACTTCCAACGAATGAATTCTTCTGTTTTCTTCAAACTCACCATCTTCTGAACTCTTGTGATTGTGTCATATTCCATCACTTGTTTCATAACGAAATCAGCTCGGTTTCCTGAAAAAGGAGCATTACGAAATACACATTCGTTACGCCATTTCCAAATCCACCAAATCGAGGTCACAAAAATATAAGACCAAGCAATCCCGCTAGAATGTTGAAGATCACAAGAAATATTTGCCCGAATTCAAAAAATGAAAGGGGACTCGAAAAAGACTTCCTTGGCAAGAGGAGGGTGAAGATTTTCCCAAAGACGCGTTGTAATATTACAATCACGCAATAGGTGAATCAACGACTCCTCCTCAGTCACACATATCGAGCAGGATGCGTCAACAGTAAAGTGTCGTTGGGCCCGCTCTAGATTTGTCAAAATAACGCCCTTGATCACGAGCCAAGAAAACATTTTAGCTCTTTCAGTGGCTTGAATCTTCCACAACAGCTGATATATAACACGATCCACACAAATCAAATTGCAATCCTGCCGAACCAGCTCATAAGCCGACCTTACAGTGAAGTCTCCTGAGGCAGAAGGACGCCAACTCAGCACATCAATTATCTCCTGATCAGACGCAACAACAACAACAACTATTCTCAGCAAATCAGAGCTCGACACCAGCTCAGCAAACAAATGCCATTTCCATCCCAAATTCGGCTCCCAAAAATGGCATACTGGTTCATTCAAAAGACTTGGTGGAATCTGCTGTGTGGAAACATCAATCAAGCGGTGTTCCCCAATCCAGCGGTCAAGCCAAAATCGAACAAGCCGGCCATTCCCTACGCACCAGCGTGAACCCGGAATCACAACACAGTCGACACCCGTCTTAATGCTCTTCCACACATACGAGACATGAGCTCGATCAGGAAGTGATGGACGGATGTACTTGGCTTGCAACACATCAACCCATAGCTTGTTGGTAGTGGTTAAAAATCGCCAAGCCAATTTTCCAACAATCGCTACATTCAGATCGGCCATGGAACGGAGACCCAGTCCACCACAATTTTTTGGACGACAGATTTCATCCCAGCTCACCAAATGCATACACTTTTGCCCCTCAGTGCCACCCCAAATAAAATTCCTAGTCAGGGCATCCACTTTGTTGCAAACTTCCTTTGGTAACAAAACAATTGACATTGAATATACCGGAATTGACGACAAAACCGATTTGGCTAAAGTAACACGGCCTGCCATACTAAGAAATCGTCCCTGCCAACCCTTCAGTTTAGCATTGATCTTCTCGATGAGCGGTACAAAGGTATTCGTTTTAACTTGCTCATGAAAAATAGGCATACCGAGATACTTGCCTAAGTCTCGAGTCACCAAAAAGCCACTTTCCTTTTTGAGCTCCTCCATATTACATCGTTTCACATTAGGAGAAAGGAAGAGTTTAGACTTTGACGGGCTAACACGCTGTCCCGACGCGGAACAAAATCTATCAAGGCAGCCTTAGATTATGCGAAGTTGCTCAACAGAAGCTTCGGAAAACAACATAATGTCATCAGCAAAAAGAATATGGGAAAGGCCCGGGCCTCCCCTAGAGAGGTGAATAGGCTTCCACACCCCTTCAGAAACTAAACGATTAATCATCTGACTTAGCCTCTCAATACAAAGGATGAACAAGTAAGGCGACAAAGGATCCCCTTGACGAATACCTCTAGACGGAAGAAAAGAGTCAGTCATTTCTCCGTTCCACAAAAGACGGAAAGTGAGCTTAAGACTTTGATAGGTCGTCAATTTACGCAAGTGAGGTGGCCAACTTCAAAGCTGCGAAACAGGTCACCAATGTGAGTAACGTCCCCGACCTATGCAAGTTAGGTGGTCGACCTCGAGTATGTGAAACAAGTCGCCAACGTGATCCAGGTCGAAAACGTGGGCATGTCGTCAACGTGAGCCAGGTCCCCGACCTGACAAGAAGGCAGATTGAAAACGCGTGAGAAGATTGCGCGAGATATCAGATCTGGTTGGTTAAGAAAAGAATCTTCTCAAAACAAGAAAGGACGTGAATCTTGCTTAAGCCCTAAGGAGTTTGTTTATTGTAATATTTATTTTATCCTTAGGAAGATTTGTATGGATTAAATTTATATTATCTTCCTTAATTAATAAAGGAAGTAATATATCTCTAAACCCTAGTGTGCTAGCCTATATAATTCGTGGTTATTAGGTTAGAAAATGAGTGAGCTGATATTGCATATTAAGAGAGGAAAAACCATGAAATTATACTCCATATTTATGAAAAAGAAAAGATAAAGTGACTCGTTCGTGGGATTCGATCGAGTGGTGAGTTCGGAGAGACGTAGGTTTGTTAGACGGGTTGAGGGTTGTGGTTACTCGGTTCACAACGAGTTCTAGAGTGCTTGGGAAGTAGGTCTAAATCCAGGGTGTTCTTGTAAACAATCCAAAAGATCAATAAAGCAAGCTATGGATTTTAATCCTTCCAAGCGAGAACTTGGAAGGGAGTGGTTTTCACACTTGATTGATAGAGTTCATCGATCAAGTGTTTCCACTATAAAAAATCATCTTGTCAAGTAAGTCTTTCTTGTAGTTTATTTCTGTTGCATCTACTTACGAGGTTGACGACTTAGTTGAGGTCGACAACCTAGACGTATAACGATCCTACACCCTGGTATACCCTGCATTCGATCACACTAAATCGAGCCTTAAACTAACTAATTGACCTTGTAGGGCACTAACTAGTAACTATAACAAAATGAAAAACTGTGCATAACTCTACAACCCCTCCCTCAAATTAGAGCTTCGGTAAGTTTTCGTTCCTAACGCTTTTTAGGAGATGTCTGGTGAATGACCAATTTTCGTCCAATTTCCTAACAATTATCGTAGTCTTCTTGTAATTTCCAACCTACCTTGAGGCGGTGCAACCAATTTCTTCTTCCCAATTACAAGTTTACCTTTCTTTCTCACTCTCTAGTTCTTTTTCTCATTCTTTCTTCTTCGTTATTGATAGATCGTTCTTTGAATCTATCTAATGTACAAACACGACCATTCAGAATAACCTTTTGCATTTGATGCCAATTGGGTCTCCTTTTCACTTCATGCCAATCGGGTCAGTTGCCATATGAATTTCACATCTCTTTTTTTTGCTGATGATAGCTTATTTTCGCTAAGGCAAACTTGCACGAATGCTCAACAATAACTGAAAAATTCTTAGTACATATGAATGAGCATCTGGTTGAAAAATTCATATGGCAATATCAGAAGTTTGTTTTTATCCATACTGTATTAGCTCAGCAGGATGCAATCTTCTTGGTAGAGGCTTGGGGTTAACTATGAGAGACTCCTTTAGATTTGGTGTTAATTTGGTTGTCAAACGGGTTCAAGCGCGCTCAATGGCCAATTGATTTAATGTTTGTTTTATTTATAATTGTTATTTGTAGACGTGTCAATATACATGTGAATGTTGTTGCCTTTTATATAGCTTATTTATGGCCCAAGTTAGAACACGAGCAAATATTTGGTTTATCTACTTCGTTTGACATACATGCTTTAGCAGAGTTGACATATAATAAAAAAACACAATATTCTTCCTCAAAAAATTTTGGCACAAAGGAAATTGAGGGGTGGGGGTGGGGTGGGGGGTGGGGGGTGGGGGGTTGTCCCAACGGCTTAGTCATCAAGTTTGCTATCTAGGTAGTAGACGAAATATAGAAACTATCTAGAACCGTGTCGCAAGACGCAAGTATAGTGACGATGGATATCTAGATGTTTCAGCAATTCATATAATCAAGGGTTAGCAACGATTTGTTGAGCACCTTTGTTGTCACTAGATAAAGTTGGTAGACTTAAGAACTTACACTAAACATCTCCAAGTAGAAAATCAACCCAAACTAACTTTGAACTCGTGGAGCCATGCTCATGTATTATGCTTCAATAGATAAGTGTGAAATAGTTGCTAGCTTCTTGGTCTCCCGATCAATCAAAGAGTGTCTAAAGAACACACAATAAACAATCAAGGTTCTCCTAATATGCAAACAAGCTCCCCAATTTGCATTTATAAAGCTAGTCGGTTTAAGTTGGCCGTGAACATGATTAAAATAGTCAAGTGATAGAGTGTATTTCAAATATTTGAGTAAATGAATAGATACAAAAATCTTTCAATCATTACTCTTCTATATTCTTGACCATCTTTCAAAGGTTCATCCTCATTGATAATAGGAACATGCAAATACATTGCTCTTACCTCTCCAAGGTCGTTGTCATTCAAAATGTCCCAAATATACTTTCTTTAACACAAGAAAGTACTCGATTTAGCCCTCTCTCTAACTTAGTAATATCAAACACTAACTCAATAACTCGTTTTTGTGCGCAACTCTAGTCTCCAATGACTAGATCGAGGTAGAGAGAGCGAGAGAGGTGAGGCTAGGTGCAAGACACCGCCACTGATTCTGTAACACCCGGATAATTTATAAGGGATTGAGGTGTTACCTATGTCAACAAGAGCTCTTCCTTTTCTGGGTTCACGTGAGAAAGAACTCAGAAGTTAAGCGTGCAGGGGAGAGAGTAGTAATATGATGGGTGACCTCCTAAGAAGTCCTCGGGTTGGCATGGGATAGCGCTTCTAAGGTCTCAGGCCTTACAAATGGTATCAGATTCGACTCTAGGTTACAAGTGCACTTGGTCCAGATGGCGGTGACTCGACCTAGAGGACGGTGGTTGGGCCTTGACGAGGACGTCAAGTGTTTAAGTGGGGGAGATTGTAACACCCTGATAATTTTATAAGGGATTGAGGTGCTACCCATGTCAACAAGAGATTTTCCTTTTCTGGGTTCGAGTGAGGACAAATAACTCAAAAGTTAAGCATGCAGGGGCGAGAGTTCAGAGTAGTACTAGGATGGGTGACCTCTTGAGAAGTCCTCGGGTTGGCATGAGATAGCACTTCTAAGGCCTCGGGCCTTACATCTACAATAATGGCATATTTAGACCCTCCAACTCCAACAATAGTTCCAGTGATAGCGAGGAACAAAGTGACATGAAAGATGTTACATGCTACAAGTGTCGAGAAAAGGAACACTTTGCTTGGAATTTTTCCAAAGGTGACGATGATGGGAAAGGGAAGAAGGCATGCATCGTCGCTACATGAGGAAATCCAAACAAAGATGAACCAAAAGGCGAAGTGAGGAGCATATTTGGGATGGCTAGCTATAGCCACACTGATTGAAGATTATGCGACCCAACCCCTAGTCAAACCCGATTTCGACTACCCTTGGTCAAAGACCCTGACGTCCCCTTTGGATTAGGACTTAGTCTCTTTTATTATTTATTTTCCTATTTTAGCATATTTCTAATTTTAACTTTGTTATATTGGTTGTTGCTAATTTATTATGTCTATTTATGGTTTTTGGGCTTTGGACGTTGGACCTTGCTTGCAAACTTAGTCCATTAGCTTTGTTATTGTTAAGCTTTTGGAGCCACCTCTATATAAGGGACCCTCAAAATCATTTTTTAGTTATTCAAATTTTGAATCCAAACTTTAAGTTGAGAAAACTCATTCTTTGGATCCCTTGTGTTGTAAGGCCCGAATCCTTAGAAGCGCTATCCCATGCCAACCCGAGGACTTCCCAAGAGATCACCCATCCTGGTACTACTCTCGACCTTGCACGCTTACCTTCTAAGTTCTTTGTCCTCACTCGAACTTAGAAAAGGAAGAGCTCTTGTTGACATGGGTAGCACCTCAATCCTTTATAAATTATCGAGGTCTTACAATCTCCCCCACTTAAACACTTGACATCCTCGTCAAGGCCCAAGAACCGCCCTCTAGGTCGAGTCACCGCCCACTGGACCAAGTGCACACGTAACCTAGAGTCGAATTTGATACCATTTGTAAGGCCAAGGCCTTAGAAGCGCTATCCCATGTCAACCCTGGGACTTCCCAGGAGGTCACCCATCTTGGTACTACTCTCTCCCCTGCACACTTAACTTCTGAGTTCTTTGTCCTCACTCAAACTCAGAAAAGGAAGAGCTCTTGTTGACATGGGGAACACCTCAATTCCTTATAAATTATCGAGGTGTTACATGTGTTATATTACTTGTTCCATAAAACACAATCTGTCTAGGCTTCTAGCCAAAACGTTGGCTTAGCATCCCATATTCATCACATTGAGTTTATACAAGATCCATCATGTTGGATCTTTATTAAGGTCAAGAACCCTTTTTCGGTCTAGCTTCCGCATCACCACTTCGTTCAAGATTCCGCACACGATCTAGATCTCTATTCAAGGCGTTATTGATACAATTCAGAATCAAGGTCACATTAGAAGAGATGGTTAGTGATGACGATTTCATTGAAACTTTTAAAACTCTTTTAAAAAACTAGTCTTATTCAATTGATCAAACAACTTCACAAGGATAATCAAGATATGCAAATTGAATTTACAAAAGTTGATAATCAATGTAATGAAGTGAAGCAACCCCTCAAAAACATGGTCAAAAGCTCCTCTGTTCCTTGTGGAATATGTAATGAAGCTCAAAGTGAATTAAACTCTCTAAAGAAAATCAATGATGATCTTAGGACTAATGTGATAAATTTGCAAATTGAAAACGATACCTTTTAAAAGAAATTGAGCAAGGAAAGGGTATTTCTAGGGAAGCACTAGGAGAGGGTCCCAAGTTTATTCCTTAGAGATTTATGATAGGCTTTATTGGGGACTGTTCTAAGGACAATAAACATCAAGAGTTTAATGATGTTGAGCTCTATGATATGCGTGCTAGGGAACTTCAAAGCTTAAAAGATAAAAACATCCACTTGAATAAGAGGATTCATGTTCTTGAGGGTAGAGAGACTGGTGATCATGAAAACTGCGTGTACTAGTGAGGAGTTGCTCACAAAATCTATATCAAACAAGCTAACTAAAGGTAATTAACCAAAAGATATTGATCCCTTAAAGGTCAAGGAACGAAGGGTGCAGAAGAATCACCCTAAGTACTTCACGGGAGATTACCTTAAAGCTTGTTGGTATTGTGGGCAAGGGGGACATGTTAAGAAAGAATGCAAGAAAAGGTAAGTCCAAACCGAAAAGCAAAGGACTTATGTGAACAAAAGTGACAATGTTAATCAACAACATGCTCCTAAAACCCATAGGAACATAAAACCTAACCCCAGGTCTCATAACAATGATGTGAACTTAGTTGAATATTATGTTTCTAGCCAAAGGGAATAACATTAGTTTTATCATCAAATCGACCAGGTAAATCGAAGCTTGCTTAGGTCATTAAAACTTAATCCTTTCTTTTCATGTTGAAATAGACGAGAACAAGAGATGGTACTTTAACAACGGATGCTCAAGTCACATGACCATAAATGGAAGTAATCTCTTCTCACTTCAAGATACTGCCAAAGGAAAGAAACATCACTTACCTTGACAAATGTCAAGGTAAGTGATGTTTCTTTCATTGATGGACTTGGTTTCAATTTTTTGAGCATTTTGTTGATTTGGGGTGACTAAGGGAACAATGTGGTGACATTCTCTCTAAAAGAATGTCTCATGAAAGACCCATATGGTGAAATTCCAATGAGAGGAAGAAGATATCACAACGTCTACGTGTTAGACGTTGTTTACAAACTGACAAATCACTTATGCTTGGTAAATGGTAACAATTTAAAACAAAAAAGATTTGTGGAATAGAAGAGTTGGTCATGCCAATTCTCATCTTCTTTACAAGTTATTCCAACAAGATCTTGTGGATGGTCTGCCATGTATTCAACCAGACATTGGTAATCTATGTATAGCTTGTGTAACAGGTAAGCAATCACGTACTTCCTCCAAGTCTAAGTAATGGAAGAGGGTAAATTCTATAATTATTTGTGGACGTTTTGCTGCACAACAGGTGTTCGAAGACATGTCTATTCGAAGCTGTATTGCTTTTGTTGAAAGTGTTTAGATGCGTCACACTAGGTTCCATTTGGGTAATCATGTTTTCGACCCTGGAGGATTCAGCTCCACGTTCCGTTTCATGAGTCTCCTCCTGATTTCCGACTTGAGGACAAGTCGATTTTCAACGGGGGAGAATTGATACGCTATACGCTACGATTATATTAGGATAATTAATTATATTTGTTATCTTTTCAATATTATCCTTACTTGTATTTAGCGATTTGATTTTATCTTGTAAGTAGGGTTATCTTTTAATATTTCTGCAATTAGGTTTTCTTGTTAGCTAGATTTTTAGAGTATTATAAATATTTGTTTGAGTTGTTATCAAATCAATCAACAAATCAATGAATTAAGAAATTATCCTTTACCCTAAATTTATCTTTCGTTCTTCCTCCCGTGGCAACCAACCACATTTATCGAGCCAAACCCACTTCGTGTATCTCACCCCCTTGACCAACAAGGGTTTCGATACGAATCTACACCGGGTCCGTATCAGAGTGATACAGGTGAGTCCTATAAATCATTTTCATCTACGAATTAGATGGTGAAAGAGCTCCATCCACCCATAACGTGGCCCATATGATAACCTCGTAAACCTCGTAAGATTAGAATCTACGTGTTTCAAGAGAAGAAGCACAAGTTACGTTAAATTTAGAAAAAACATCTTCGACCAAAAAAAATTTAGAAAAAACACCGAAGAGGAATGTGAGGCATGACTTTTTTTTTGGAATGTTGGAAATTCATACATTTTCTCAGTATCAGTCTGTTGAGAGTTATCCTACATAGGAAATTTGAGACTAAAAATACTAGTATATAATCCAATAAGTTACTCCACCCATTGCCATATGGTTTTGGGTTGGAACTTCATTGGACTTGTACGCTAGGCCCGTTACACGCACGACCTTCAGACTATCGGCCCACCGGACTTTATTATATCACACATCAGCGCGTCAACCTAACTTATTTTACAGAACCAGCACAATACTTTTGAACATTCATTTTACAGGTATCAATTCACTTATTTTTTTTAATAGGAAAAGATTTGGGTTTTCAGACAAACCTGGCAGCCCGAGAGGTCGGCTATCAAGAGATAGCAGCCGAGAGTTCGGCAAACAACATACAAAACAAGTAACCACAAGTAAGGTAAAATACAACATCTGAAGAAAGGAAAACGGAACAAGATTGGTAGCAGGAGAGAAACTCGCGAAAAGTTAAAGCGTTGTAAGATTGGAGGTCAACCCTGAACGATCCAGAGGGATGCACAAAGGACCACTGTCGAGTCTCCATTTAAAAGAAGAACCAACAGAAGCCGCTAAAGCATCACGACCATACCTAGCAATCCAAGCCCAACCTCAGTTCTCAATCCCGGTACATACGCAAAACTAGAGGTAAACCTATCAACAAGCCAAACAACAACAACAAAAAAAAAAAACCCTAAACGGGCCAAGCCCACAAAACACAAAGGCCAAAGCCCGAAAACGTATCAATTCACTTATTGTTGAAGGTGTTTGCATACTAAGAATAAAAATCTATTTTTTTAGCTTACTATGTTCATTTGGGAGTTTACTGATTTGTCCCAGGCCAAAACCAAAGTTACAAAAGGGAACTTAAATCTACCAAAATGAATTGTTAAGAGTTAAGAGTAACCAAATAAATAGGAAAAAATGATTTTTTTTTCTGACTTATGTTCTAAGCCTTTATTTAAAAATATTTTGTTTAATTTATTATTTAATTTTTCTACTTTTTTCATATAGTTTATTTCACCCTTATTCCAATTTAGTTTTTAAAAACTGAATTTTTTAACTTATATATGAAGGACATAGTTTAGACTATCCAATAAAATATATTGAATTCCTACAAGGAAAAGTCTACACACCAAACCAACACCGGCGCAAGTTGAATGAGAAGAAAGTCCACTCATATATCTCTTGCATTTTAATCCAATTCCGGCCTTTTGTAGTAACCAAAGGCTGTATTACTATCCTATTTTTTGTCCTCAAACCCTCTTTTTATGACTTAATGAACACAAAGAAAAAGAACACCACTTTGAGTGATTTTCACACCCCAAAAAATCTTATCAACACCACACAAAAAAGTGAGAGGCTTGTTGTGCATGAAGTAAATGGGAATCCCACCATGCCCATCATTATATCACTTTCAAAAATTGGAAACTTGTCAATAAAAAAACCCACAAAAGCCCTAGTTGACTAAGACACGCCCACAAGGCCTTAAATACGTAAAGGATGAGATAAGCTAGTCTAGTTTATTTGGATAAGAACACCTACATATATATTGTAGTGTTTTAGTTTCTCTTTCTCTATTGTATTGTAAAAACAAAGTTATTATGGTAAGGGAATGGAGAGTGTTAGGAAGAGGCAGAGAAGAAGAAGATGAATCAAGTAATGGAGGATTCCTGATCTTGGTGTTTTGGGCGGCTCTTCTAGTTCTGTGTCTTGTATCAGCCACCATTTTTTCGTGTTCCGATGGCGCGGCCTCTAGGGAAAAGGACTCGGTCAACGCCAACCATGTTGACTATGGCGCCGGCTGTGGAGGTGGATGCGGCGGATGAGTTGATTAACTAAGATCAATCCGAATCGATCCCCGAATTTCTTACTTAATTTCCTGGAATGAAACAGGGTTCAGTTGTCATATAATATATTTATGAGCAAAGGCTTTATTGTATATGAATGATCACTAATTGATGTAGTTAAGTTTTCTGCAATGATACATTTGCAGATGGCTCTTTTTTATCTGTTTTTTGCTATTTTGCTACAAATGCATGATCTTTGCTCTGCCTTTATCTTATGCCTCTCTGTTTTCTAATTGATTGTGTCAATATTGGAGGAACAGGAATGAGGTAGAAATCCTACACAATTAAGTTCATAAAGCCAATTAATTTATTTAGTCAAATCTTCCGCTTGATGTAGCTATACGCATATAGCTGTTGTCATCTTTGACTAAGGAAAAGTATATTTTTTGGTAAAGACTATAGGATAAATATAAATGCGTGAATAAATACAGGCATGTGCCAGACTGCGCTAGTCATCTTTGACTTTTAATTTATTTTGGTCCAAGTTTAGGTTGTTAATATGAACTGTTAATATGATTATATCAAACGGTTAGGATTTTGTGACAGTACCATAAAATTTTCGTTTTAATTTTTATGGGCAGTATTCTCGACAAAAAAAATATGAAAGTGAAGTCATTTTTGAGTAGCAAGTTTTTTTATAGGGTAAAAATTAGGGTCACCACAAATACTATTTAAACAAGCCTAAAACATCATCCACTAAAAATTAAAAATTAGTTATTAATGTTATAATATTTATTATATTATTATATTTAGATGTTTAATTGGAAACCCTAGTTTGTATTCTCGGTCCCTATGGGGATGACCTAATAAGATGGATCTAATCTTTCCCCTTTCTCCCTATTTTTCTCTATTCCATATAATTTATAACACGTTATCAGCTGCTTCGTTTTAGTTTTTGATGAATTGGTTTATTCATGTGTAATTATCGGTAATTATTCCTCGACCGTTTCATGATTCATGTTTATTCACACGTACTGGTAATTATTTCTCGACCGTTTCATGATTCATGTTTATTCACACGTACTTTGCTCTTGGTTTGTATTTGATGAATTGGATTTGAGCTTCTTAAGTGCTTAATTAGTAACTTTCTTAATTACTTTATTTTAGTTTTACCTTTGATTTCTCCATCTCCCATGATTGATATTATTGATCCATATGCGGTGATGATTTAAATTTTGGTTGTTATATTCAATTAGTCTGAGATACGCTATTCCTCATTGAAAAATAAATCGAGGGATTCAATCGATGTACTAATTCAATTTATTAAATTGAACATTTATTTTTGAATGATCGAGGATTGATAAGAATAATTAGAAGGCATAGGGAGATATATCCCTAAAGAGGATATATTCATAGTAATTTGTCGCTGAAGCGACAAACTAAAATCATATATGTATATCTCCTGAAGTGGATATATTTATAAATAAATTTGTCTCTACCTAATTCTTGAAGAGATAATTTTTCATTCATCTCCTGAAAAGTTGGTTTATAAATAAAATTACCCCTGAAGCGATAATTATTTCCTCCTGAAGAGTTGATTTATAAATAAAATTATCCCTGAAGCGATAATTATTTCATCTGAAGAGTTGAATTTACAAATAATATTATCCCTGAAGTGATAATTATTTCCTCTGAAGAGTTGAATTTACAAATAATATTATCCCTGAAGTGATAATTATTTCCTCTGAAGAGTTGAATTTACAAATAATATTATCCCTGAAGTGATAATTATTTCCTCCTAAAGAGTTGAATTTACAAAACAATATTATAATTTTATCCCTGAAGTGATAAATTTCATTCCCTGAAATGAATGAATTATTTTATTTATTGCATTGTTCTTATATTGTTTATTTATTTATTATTTTCATATACTTAATTATGTTATATTATTTTCTCTTGAAAAGTTAATTGAATGTACAGAACAAGATTATCCCTGAAGTGATAATCCTCGTTCCTTGAAGTAAATGAAAACTTCGTTTTATCCCAGGAGTGATAATTCTCATTCCCTGAAGTGAATGAAACCATTTTTCTATTTTTATATTTGGAGTGATAATTTCCATCCCAAAGTGGATGAAACAAATAATCCCTCGAAGTGGATGAAATAATTGAATCAATCCCCAGAAGTGGATGAATAAAGTTCCTACCCCTTGGAGTGAGTGGTGATACTAAAGTCATCTCTTGAAGTAAATGACATGATTCATGTGCAAATTGAAAAAGAAAAATATCATCTCCAGAAGTAGAAGATAAAGTTAATACGACAAATATTATCTCTTGAAGTAGATAATAAAATACCCACATGGATATCACATCCTGAAGTATGTGACTAAAAGGTCTCATTGAAATCACGTCCTGAAGTATATGATTGAAAGAACTTATGAATAATCACATCATGAAGTATGTGATGGAAAGAAGTCTAGAAGATTTCGTATTCAATCTCTTGTCACCAGAAGTTGGTAATATTTTATAATAATTTATTTCTTTATTTATACTTTTCAATTTAATTATATATGTTATTGCTTATATACATGTTTATTTGCTCTTAAAGTTAAAACTTGTCATCTCCTTAAGCGGATGCTAGTATGTCCCAATAGAGAAAATTTGAAATCATCCCCGAAGATATGAAATAATAAATCTCATTACTCCCTGGTGTGAGTAATGATAGAAAATATCGTTTCCTGAAGAAGATGATAAAATTTATGTGACAATGATCATCTCTTGAAGTAGATACTTTTATAAATAAGAGTATTATCCCTATAAGTGGATTTACATACATAATTACTTCTTGTAGTATGATGAGAAGAATTTATTAGTGGAACTATATGAACATAACATCTCCCGAAGTGGATGATAAATCGTTCAAGAAATAAAATTACATTGTCACTTGAAGTTGACAGATGCGATATTTGGGAGATTCATGAAGCACTTGACGTTCCAATAAACATGTGCTAAGTTATAATGAACGTATCATATCATCAACTCCATTCGAGCTTGAAGAATCAAATTTTGACAAGTAGAGATCGTTATAAACCCTTGGAGAGTTAAGAGATCTCATACCAAACCATGTACTCTAGATGTAGTACAAGAAATATGGCATGTACTCCAGAAGTAGTACAAGGAATGTGGGTCGTCACAATATTCAGAACTATGTCTAAGTGACCACCTACCTAGCATGAACTAGAAGTTCAAGGTCATGTTTGACCAACCTCTTGCATGCCAGAAGCATGCCTCCTCCGGAAGAGGGTGTGAAAGAGGTTACGGTATATTACGCATGCGACCGTTAGTCATGGTTATGACTTATAGCTAGGATGTCGTGGGTTAATTTGATGTCCAGAAGAACATCTAAGATAAGGGATATCCCATAAATGATATAATTGATCATTAGTCTTGTACCATTTGTATAAGAACCACACCTTATGCGTATAAGTGTGGAGACCGGTCTAATCTATATTAAGAGTTCTGAATACACCCATATTGAGGCATCTAATGTTAAAAAATCAAGATAATGATTTATCTGATTTGAGTTGATGAGCTCCCAAACATAAGTATGGATCACCGACATTTTTCAATGGTGTCACACCATATAGTATTTGAATTTTGAAAACCAGAAGTTTTCACTAAGTTATGCGCAAATTTTGGTGTGAAGGTTATGATGACTCTAGAAGAGTATATCCTATTGAATAATGTAATCTCACTAACCGGAAGTTAGTTAATGATAAGATATATTTGTGGCATGATTAACTTGGTCACTCAAGTGAAATAATAATGCGCATGATCGGTATGGGACCGAAAGATCTTGAGACTTGAAGTCTCTTCCTAAAAGTGACCTTGAAAGGCTTGTGATCTTGGCAAGTTAGTAGCAAAGCCAGCATAACATGCAAGTAAATACAAAGTCTCATATGCTCCTTGACTAAGTTCAAGTGATATAAGAGGACATATTACATCGCCATGTGAACCATTGTGGATTAATCATATGATGTTGAAAGATGCCTCAACCCATTGGTTCCATTGAAAAAGGAGGGAAATGAAAATAAATTAGTGTAGTGGTTGAGCATTGAGTAGCTCTCACACACATTCACAAAACGACCTAGTAGAGTCGTCAATAATGCGGTCATAATTGATAGCTAGGCAAATGCTATACATGAAATACACGACTAGGACGAGTCGTTGATTAAATAGGGTCATGAAATATGAATGTCGATAATGAATTTCGACTTGGACCGACTACTTATAGAAAATTTTCCTAATTGAAGCTTGTCTCTAGAAGAGATTAAATGCTTTATATGTCCTCCACCTCCCTGAATGATTGTTAAGTAATGCCACACAATGAAAGTTGGGATTAGACGAAGGGTTTGGGTCCTTATCGTTTATAAAATACCTAGAGCTTATAAGCGGTGATCAATATATTGCTCGGTATTAAGATTAACACTTTGGCAAGGTGAAAATCCCAACTTTAGGGGGAGAATAAAATGAGACTAGAAATTAAGAAATTGTATGGGATGCAATGTATTTTAAAGTTGGAGAAAGCTAAACCAGAAGTTTAGAAAACTATATAACTAAATCAAAAAGTTTAGTGATTAAGTCACAAATACCAACTTAGAATGCACTGGCTCATTTTGGAAATTCCAGAAGTAACTCCAAACCAACACATGAGCATGCTTGAAGCATGGGAGACATTTTTGAATTTAAGGATACATTCTCCAAAAGAGGACAGAGCCAGTTACATCCCAAAAGGATGATATGTCGACTGGAAATAAACATGAAGATAGAACTCCTGAAGAAATTCTATCTAAAGACTCTAGAAGCAAAGAAAATGGCATGAGCAACAATTTGAAAATGTCGATTAATTATGTAAGTATCGGTATAGGATATCGGGAAGATATCTTTGCTTATTCAGTTATCGTAAAAGTCATTGGAGAAGATGACAATAATCCCCAAACAATGGAGGAATGTCGACATCGAAATGGTTGGGAAAGCTGGAAAGCAGAATTGGATTCGTTAAACAGACTAGATGTTTTTGGGCCTGTAGTTCCAACACCATAAAGTGCAAAATCAGTCTGTTATAGCTCGTTGCACAAGGGTTCTCACAAAGCCTAGAGTGGATTATATGAAAATGTATTCACCTGTAGTGGATGCAGCGACACTCGGGTTCATTGTTGCTTTAACCGTTGTTGAGCGCTTGAAAATACAACTCGTGGATGTGGTAACAACATACCTATATGAGTCATTAGGTACCAACATATACATGAAAATCCCAGAAGGATTGAAAATGCCTGAAGCATTTGAATCAAAACCACATTACATTTATTCCATTAAACTTAGAAGATCGCTATATGGATTGAAACAATCAGGAAGAATGTGGTATAATCGCCTTAGAGAATATCTACAAAGCCAAGGATTTGTCAGTTTTCGATTAAAATAGGTCCTTGTTTGTTCATAAAACAACAAATTTGGGATATGTAATCATTGTTGTTTATGTTGATGATTTCAATATTACTGGGACTCCAGAAGAGATCCTAATAGAAGCTGATTACTTGAAAAGAGAATTTGAAATGAAGGACTTAAGAACTACCAAGTATTGTCTCGGCCTGCAGTTCGAGCATGCAAAGGATGGAATGTTTATCCATCAATCAAACTACGCAGAAAAGGTCCTAAAGCGATTAATATGGATAAGGTGCATCCATTAAGTACACCAATGTTAGTAAGATCGCTAAGTGTGAAAAAGGACCCCTTTCGTCCCCGATTAGAAAATGAAAGAGATGTTAGGTCTTGAAGTACCAGATCTCAATACAATAGGTACATTATCGTACCTTGCTTCATTACCTCAATAATGTCATTTTATGTGACAATGAGTTATTGTCACCCTAAACATAAAATAAAGATTATTGGTCTAGAAGTACCAATCTTCTACAAAATTCAGTGATGGCATATATTTATTGCATATAGATTTTGTGTTTAACTGAGGGGGAGCATTATTATACGACTGTACTCTTTTTCCCTTGGTTTTGGTTTTTATCCCACTGGGTTTTTCCAAACAAGGTTTTTAATGAGGCAGTTCGTCATATAAGGTCTTTAATGAGACAATCTCGGCCTGAAGTTCGAGATATATGAAGGAATGGAGTTTTTATCCATCCATCAAATCAAGTTGAAAGGAGCCAACAGTGATGTATGAAGAGAATTCGGCATAGATTGATCAACCAAAGTACCTATCATCAAGTGTTCTCAAATTACAAGATTCAACTCAAAGATATGATGGATGCCCGATTCATTCAAGCAAGGAGGATATATTTCAACTTGAGAGAAGAATCATAACTGCACTCTTTTTCCCTTAGTCTTGGTTTTGTCCCATTGGGTTTTCCAAACAAGGTTTTTAATGAGGCAGTTAGTGATGTACATCTAAGGGGGAGTGTTATAATATTTATTATATTATTATATTTAGATGTACAATTGGAAACCCTAGTTTGTATTCTCTATATAAAGGCCCCTATGGGTGACCTAATAAGACGGATCTGATCTCTCCCCTTTCTCCCTATTTCTCTCTATTCCATATAATTTATAACAATTAACCAATTTTAAAGAGGAAAGGGAAAATCACTGCCCAAAAGATTCGAAACATGGACCTCGGAATACCACCCAAAAACATAACCGTCGAACCAAATGCCCGAAGCCGAAGGGACTTTTGAGTACCAAGTTGGTTTGATTATGAGTTAAGAGGAACCAGAATTATAATAACAAGTTTTTTTTTTCATAAACTATTTTTTTAAAATAAAACAAACCATTTCTTACAACATTTTTTAAATTAAAGTAAAAAACATTATATAATAGAATTCAATAAAGTGTCTCTCATTTTCGAGAGAGATTTTATAAGTTGACTATGGAGAAGTGCTCGAAACAGCCTTCCAAAAAAGACTAGATTTGCGGAAATTATATTGTGGTTTCACAAGATTGGACAATATGTGATAATTCGAGCGAAAACACTTTTCACATTCTAATCAAGTGTCCCGACATAGTACAAATCCTAAAATCTATCAAGATGAAAACAAAAAACTACTCCTAATCATTGGGAAAGTTCACTCGAAGATTTCTAAAGATATGGAATGGCTAACATATTCTTAGTGGACCTTATGGTATTTCAGAAATATGAAAGCTATATGTGACTTCATACGAAAATAAAAGTTTGAACGCTAATTCCCCTAAGCTTAATTCTTACCCCCATCAAGAGTATGGAGAAATGAAAACCAAAAGGAGGAGAACAAATCTTGAGTAAGGAAGACACAAACAACAACACATCAAACTCAACTTTGATGATACTGTCAACCCAACCCGAGCAGTATTTCTACTTTCAGATTTATTCTTTGTGACAACTGGGGCAAGTCGATTCACTCTTCGACGTGGCACCCCCAAATTCAGGTTGATGGAGAAAACCTTCGTCTCCCATGTGCGTGAAGGACGTTTAGAAGCTCATAGGAAAAATCGCATAACATGTTCATTTCAAAATTCTCGGACCGTTTTCATCTGTTCTACAAGGTTCTTCAAAAGAATAAATCCTTTGAATGGATGCCAAAGCATGAAGAATCTTTTTAGGAATTAAATGAGTACTTTGCCAATCCTTTACTTCTCTCCAAGCTTGAGGATGTTGAAACACTAATGCTATATCTAGTTGTCGTCCAAGCGACCATCAGCAGAATGCTTGTTAGAAAAGACAACAGTCATCAACTGCTTGTGTATTTCATAAGCAGAACTCTCTTATCAACAGAAACTAGATACTCTACACTCAAGAAGTTGTTTCTCACCCTGTTGATGTGTTCTAATAAACTTCTCCCACACGTTGAGTCGCATACCATCACGATCTACACTAACTACCCACTAAAGGCAATCATGCATAAGCTAGAGTTCATTGAAGAATGGCCAAATGGGTAATCCATCTAAGCGGCTTCAACATTCATTATGAACCTCAAACAACATTTAAATTCCAAGAGTTGGCATATTTTGTGGCTGATTTTAGCCCCATCCTCGAAGAGCGGGTCAAAAAGGAAGAACTCCTCATAGTCAGTGACAAAAGCTTAGAATCCTTGAACTCTAGACAAACGGAGCCACGAAAATTAGAGGCATAGGCGTGGTACTAAATCACCATAGAGGGATAGAATAGCCCAAGCCGTGAGATGTTCATTCGAAGCCACCAATAATGATTCAAGGTATGAAGCTTCGATTTTTTGTTTGACAATCGCCAAAGATTTGTCCATCCAACTGCTCAAAGTCATATGTTATTCCCTATTGGTAGTCAATTAGATCCTAGGAACATACGTGGCTAAAGATGCCAGGATGATAGCATACTTAGAGATTGTAAGGGAGTTGAACTCTCGGTTCGAGGTTATCTCCTTTGAGCAAGTTCCCAAGAAGCAAAATGCATAGGCAAATGCACTAGCCAACTTAGCATCAACAATAGATCCAAATGATTTTCCTATGATCCCTTTAATCCACATTATGGTGCTCGTCGTTTCCAAAAAGTTGTTGGTTGCTTAGCTAACACAGTTGATAGTGAGAATGGCCCTGAGTTCCAAGAAATGACCATGGTTGTAGATGCTAGATCACCATCATATTCCCACTTAGGTTGCCTCTCGAACGATCGTGTTCTTCATACAAACGGTGAGGTCTTTCAAGGTCCTTGTGAGAGCCATGGACGTAGCCATACCTGAATTGGTTGGAACGAGGAATTTTACATGCCGACAATTAAATAACTAAAAATTTATTCGTATATATATGGTTCGATCTAGCAAAATCATCTCTTCATTGAAATTCTCCGTTCTGGCCGTAAGAGGACGAAGCGTTTCGAAGCAGTTGGAGGCCGTCGTCCTAATCGACTTTAGTCGAAGGTGATCGTTCTTCGAAACATAAGAATTGATTTTGGCCTAAACAACCAAAAACCCTAAAATCAATATAATTATCCAAAAAATGAGCACAAAAGGTAATTGCACGAATTTAATGGATTTTTTGACGAAAGTAGTAAATGGTGGTCGATCGCTAACGAAATAAAATTAAAGGATGGCTTTCTATAATTAGTTTTATAAATGGTAGTTTTGAGCAATATTGAATATTTAACAAATGGTTTTTTGCAATTTTCATTTGTTAACCAATATCTAACCGCACTAAATACCTCCTCTGTTCATAATTATTGTTTGTTCTAGTTTTTTTTTTTTTTTTGAGAAGATTCTATCATATGTTGTTTGTTTAATAATATTTTTCATTTACATATTTTTTCAAGATTTTTCTAATTTTGTTCTTGAAAAAATACTTTAAAAGCAAAAAAATATCATTTCCAAAACTAAAATTAAATAGAGATTATACATTTAGGTAAAACTAAGTAGTTCTAGATTTTTTTTGTCAATTTCTAAAACTATAAACATTTTCTAATGGAGAGAGTATTAAAATTTCTTTTTCTTTATTGAAACATATCTAAAAATATAGAAACGTGTCCTAGCTATCTAATTAAAACGATATGCATATCCTTTTTTAAGCAATCTATCAAAAGAATAAGCTTGATCAACAAGCAAAATCTTTAACTAATCATCCCCTATATAAGTCAAATAGCCCCCGATTGCTCAGAACCCTAATTCCCTATTTACTATACGTTTCTTGCACGTTGTCTCTCTCGTTGCAAATCTCTAGCATTCTCCTCCTACGTTCTTCTACGCCAATATGAAACCATCAGCGTTCACTTGCCAGAAGGCGTAGTTCATGACATCCTCTCAAAACTCAACATCAAATCAATCGTCCGATTCAAATACACCTCCAAACCCTGGCTCTCCCTCCTTCAATCCCGTCCTTTCATCAATTCCCACACTCAATATCATCAAAACCACCACAACGATCACGAGGATCAGAATGATAATTACCTCCTTTACTCCGATGAATCCAACAAGATCTTTCACCTTTCGCCCTCCTCCAACCAACCCACCCAACTCTTCGATCTCGGAGCGCTTTCTAAATCGCTCTGCCACGTTGAAGAAGAAACAAACTCGGTTATTAATCATGTTAGGAAGCCTGCTTTCTCCGTGCTCGGTCCCTTGAGCAACGGAATCTTCTGCCTCATGGCTACAGGGATGACGTCGTCGTCTCTGGGTCTTAAAGGCTTTTGCAACGCTGCATTTTGCAACCTAGCCACAAGAGACTTCAAGCTAACTCTTAGCCCTCTCCGATGGAAAGTTGATGGCCGTTTGATCGCGATTACTCAACATTACTACGGTTTTGGTAGCGTCGTTGATCACAAGTCTAACACCGTGGTCGACTATAAGATGGTTTCTATAGCCCAGATCCATTCTCGAGACTTTTTTGATGCTAGAGTATACAGCCTACGAAGTTGTAGCTGGAATCGTGTTGTAGTCGATTCTCCAAAGTTCAAGTTTCCTAGGATCATTCAAGATAAGGCTTTCTTACAACCGGCGTTCATGAACGGATCGTGTCACTGGATGGCTCGGACGCCTAAGCATGGAGATGGAGATAGTAACGTGGTCTTGCAATTTGATATGGCGGCTGAGGTTTTCGGGATAATACAAGGACCGCCTCATGAGTATTATTACAAAGGTCGTGATGATGTTTCTTGGAGAGTTAAGAGTGGCGTTTTCGTGCTCAATGATCGCCTTGCTGCGATTATTGTAGCCCATGATCTGCAAAAGACTCGAGTTGGTATCGATGTGTGGGTGATGACGGAATATGGAGTCGGAAAATCTTGGACCAAGATTCATTCATGTTTTATTGTTATTGGAGGCGATCTTAAGAGATTCTTGGGTTTGTCTTTCTCCAGTGAGACTAGTAAGGATGGTAATATTGAGAGGATGTTCTTCCAACATAATAATGGTGGTCAAATGAAGCTGATCTCTTGTGGGAGTTCCAATTACGAAGAATATTGTGAATTCGAGTGGTCTCGGGCTTGTTGGACTACTCTTGGGCTTTCACACTATGCCGAGACAATCGAGCCTGTCGCCGTGTGACACTAGGGCAGATAATTGAAATTGTGTTATGTTATAGTTTGGGATTGTAACTTAGGAATATGTATATTTTGACAATATTGATCGAGATTTTGATACGCCAAGGGACGATCCGCCAACCATGGCCTCACGGCCCGTTCGCCGACGACCCGCTCGGCTTAGTGATTATTATTAATATTTTCTTAATTAATGTAAATCTTTTTAAATAGATTTTATGAATTCCGTTGTAAGTACTCTTAAATGGTTATCTTCGAGAATAAGAAAGAATTATTATTTTACCCTAATTCCCTTTCTAATCTTCTCCTCTCCTTCCCTTCCCCCAACCGTCTGTCTCTTCCTCTCTTGTCTCCCAATTCTCGTCTTTGTTATGTGTTAATTAGTACGAGAACAATAAGTGTTAACGTACGTGTTAACTGATACTTTCATCCCTGAACTTTCTACGAATCCTAACCAACAACGAATAAGTCATATCGAAGGTCACCAATACTGATACTGACATTCAGGAAATCTTTAAGAATTTTACGTTGGAAATCCATAATAATTTTCAAGAGCAAGAAGTTTAACGTCATTAGATGAATCATGTGTTTCACATTCTTGGCACTCGTAATATCCTCGTGATAATAATCGGATTTTATGTGTTTGATGTTTTATTGATTTATTTCACAATATGAGCTCTTGTCATCTTGTGAGAGGCATGCTGCCTTACCGATTTAAAACTTGATATTACAACAGCGAATGAATTGAATATTACTAATTTAAAAGTAATTTTGTATGGTATATATATATATATCTTACCAATTATTCCGACCAAAAAAAAAAAAATATCTTACCAATTATAGTTTTTATTAAATTTGTTGTACTATCTTGTAATAAATAATCCTTAAATGATAGTATTATGCATAGGTAAGTTTTGTGAAAAAAGTAAGATTAGTAAAGTAAATAATAAAAAACGCTCTCTTTTCGTTCTCTCTTTGCTGCTCTTCTTTTAATGAAAACACAACCGTCGGCGGTTTTGCAGATAAATAATAACAACGGGGACTGGGGAGGACATGATAATGGAAATCAACGGCGAAATCGCCCACCTGGGGATTCTCCCGATGGTAGGGCATCATGGAAAGGCAAAGTGGTTGTTGGGGGGCCGTCACAACCAAATACGATAATGAACGAGGATTTTCTCGAAGGAAAAATCCACATCCATTATCCCGATGGGGAGGATGGAGAGCCATAGCCATTGCGGATGAGTTCATGGATGTCCTCGCAACGATTTAGAAGTAGTCGGTTGTGGTCAAGTTTCTTGGACATCATATTACGTTCTCAGTAATGGAGAAGAAAATACTCGACACGTGGCGGTCGGACTCAAGATATCAAATCTTGGATCTTACCCACGGCTGTTACCTTGTTGGTTCGGAAGAGAAGAAGAGTATATGTCATCCATGACAGAATTGTGATGCGAAAACGGTAGAATTAAAAAAAAAAAATTATTAAAAGCAAGAATTACAAAAATAAAAACTAATCCTGAAAGAAAAAAACTAATTAATAAATTAGTTTTTTTGGTCTGGACACTTTCCATAGGAGTTGAAACAGAAATTTTATGGTACTAATAAACTAGCTAGTTTTTGTTTTATGGTACTAACAAACTAGCTAGTTTTTTGAGTTGCTAAAGTTTATTTTTTTTTGATAGGGTAAGATTTAGGGTCACCTCAAATAATATTTGTATGCTAGCCTGGATCATCTATAAGGATTAAGGAACGATAACATATACCCTCCCGTAGAATTCGAAACGGTAATCTCGGGATAGAGCCCAAACTCCCAGAGACAAAAACATATTACTTAAACTTGTCTAAAATATCCACTAGAGATGAGAACGACTAATTTTAAATAGGAAAGGACAAACTAATGTCCAAGGGATTCAAAAATGGTGATCTTATGACCCAATGCAGGGATACATTGAATAGGCTCATTTGACACTTTTTTCAAGTTCATGTTTAAAAACCTTAAATTTACGATTTTCATTAGACATTGTAGAATAGGCTCAAAATTTTGTTAGTAAAACAACATTCAATTGCATTCTCTCTTAATTTTAAAAGAACAAAATATTTGGACCAACGGTGTATTGACGTAGTGGTGTTGGGGCTATGCTTGGTAGGACGAACCGTGTGTTCGATTCCCCGCAATGTCGTTGGGAGGGGTCTGCCGTAATCCCATTCAGTACCCCAGTCTGAACGTAGCCCGTAAGGGTGAACCAGGCGCGAGAGGGAAAAAAAAAAATATTTGGAATCATTTTCCACCAATCTTAAACTGGTCTTAATTAAAGTTTTCAAAATAATGGGAAAAAATAGTATTACTCTAAAAAATTAAAATCACACAGCGGGGTTGCCCAAGTCTGGCACGAAAGAAGCCCTCTAACACACACAGCGGCGCATCGCCTACAACATCCAACTCCGCCTCTTTCTCTGAAGCAAAAGCTTCGAAGCCATGGCTACGCTGAGGTGTGAAGTGGAGAGAGTGTTCATAGGAGCAGGTTGCAACAGAATCGTCCACAACGTCTCCTGGGGAGCCTCTGGTCTCGTCGCCTTCGGTGCCCACAACGCCGTCGCCATTTTCGACCCCAAGGTCCTTCCTTTATGTCGCCCCTCATCTTAATTGCTTTCACTATTTTGCCCTTTTTCGGCTTGCTCATGTTCTGATTTTTGAAAAATTATAAATCTTTTACTGATTCCGGGTACTTCTAATATGCAGACATCACAGATTTTGACTACCCTCTCTGGCCACAAGGGTTCTGTTAACTGCACTCATTGGATACCCACCTCTAAGTTTGCATTTCAAGGTGCACATTTAATTTGTCTTTGATTGCACTTGTTTTTCAGTGGGTAAAGATTTGGTGAATTTAGATTGTCTGACTTGATTGAGTAATCAGAATTGTTAGGGTTAATATGACTCATATTCACATTAGTGAACAATTGAAGTTGTAATCTGAAGCAATGGAACAATTCTTAACATACATATAAATTCATCAATGTCTAATATTTAGATAGAAAATGTCCTAGTCATTTGCACTTAGCAAGGGGCTTTTGAATCTTACTTTCAACTATTGTGCTTGGTGCCTGCTTTATGTGTGCCATTTAAGCTGCATGACTTGGGAGTTTCTGTTTGCAAAAGAGTTCCTTGATATTTAATTAGACAGTAGACACAAGTACACAAGCCGTCTCTCCTTTCTTCATTTACCCCTTATTATAGCTCACGTGTATATTGTATGGAATATATATGAATCTACTCTTTTCTGCAATTGAAATAAAACTCGATGACAATCATATGAACTAAACAGCTAATAGGCCCTCATTATGTTTGATCTAAGTAAGATCGAATCTTTATTAAATTAACTTTGTAACAATCTTAGTCCTATTTTTGATATATTTTTGTACACAGAAAGCATAACATTTATGTGGACCTCAACTACAATTGACTTGTGTAAATAAACTTATCTCTCTTTTTTCTGTTCTCTCTGGTTATGTTTGATCTAAGTAAGATCAAATCTTTATTAAATCAACTTTGTAACAATCTTAGTCCTTTTTTTGATATATTTTCGTATACAAAGATCATAAAATTTATGTGGACCTCAACTACAATTGACTTGTGTAAATAAACTTCTCTCTCTTTTTCCTATTCTAAGTTACATTGTTTACCTGCAGCCAAGGAGTTAAATCGGCACTTCTTGTTATCCGGAGATACTGATGGTGCAATTATCTTGTGGGAATACTCTCTCATAGATAAGAATGTATGTAGCTAGTTCATCTCTATTTTGCATCTCTTATTATCCCAGATTAAGCTTATGACTCATAAGTCATTACTCTATATTGCAATTTGTACCTCTTAGTTGCTCACAATGAAGAAAGCATTAATTATATTTTTAGCTGGAAAGTATAGTCATGATTCAATACCTAATGAAATTTTATTTTGTTTCTTGAAAGTGGAGGTATGTTCTAAATGTACCTGAATCACACAAGAAGGGGGTCACTTGTATTACTGCAATAATGGTCTCTCCAAGTGAAGCAATATTCGCATCTACTTCCTCTGACGGCACTGTTAGTATCTGGGAATTAATTCTTCCTTCCACTCTTGGAAGTAAGTTAGTCTCTTACTGCCATTGATTTTCTCCCGTTCTGTGATTTGCAAATAACAAATCATTGTCAATGTTAGTTACCACTTAAAGCTTTGATGTTGATGCATTGTTCAAAGGATTGGACAAGTGTGTATTTATTTTCAGAGTATTGTGCCCATGCAAAATTAAGTACTTATACTCTATTCATCAAGTAGTAGAATCTCAATGCACTATTGGAGGTGCATGATTTTGGGTAACGTTGTGATATTCTTTCCTTAAGGAATGGAAGAAATTCGTTCTGCTAGAAATGTCTACAGGGCAGAAGGTCATTGGATTAAGTTCAGTTAGTAAATCATCATGAAGAGAACTTTTTTTGTTACATTGATATTTGCTCTTAGAGATCTTTTTTCTTCTAAACTCATTCCTGCTCTTACAGAAAAAAAACTTTGCTAGTTTACATGTTTTTTCTCTTACATTGTTTATTTATTTTATTTGTTTCCTTGTTTCAGATGAGTGCAAGCTATCGTGCCTCGATTCCCTCTCAGTGGGTAAAAAACCTATGGTGGCACTCTCATTAGCCGAGTTGCCTGATAATGCTACTGGTCATTTAATCCTCGCAATGGGAGGTTTAGATAACAAAATACATCTTTATTGTGGTAAAAGGACCGAAAAGGTAGGCAACTTAGGATTTTGATAATTTTCCATCTCTTTTTCGTCACTTGAACTAAATACACTGCTTTTAAACTAATGATAGTCATGTTTGCTTGGATCAGTTCGTTCATGCTTGTGATCTAAAAGGCCATTCAGATTGGATTAGATGTCTAGACTTCTCACTGCCTATACATGTAGATGGCAACACCAACACTTTACTGCTTGTGAGTTCCTCTCAGGACAAAGGCATACGCATATGGAAAATGGTTTTGCGTGATTCCCTAGATATCTCTGAAGGGAAAAGGTTAGCAAGCTTGGCATCATATATTGAAGGTCCTGTACTAGTTGCTGGGTCATCCTCATATCAGATATCTTTGGAGTCTCTCCTTATTGGACACGAGGATTGGGTATATTCTGTGGAGTGGCATCCCCCTTTGTTCTCATTGGCCGAAGGAAGAGGTTATTCTCAACCGTTAAGCCTTTTATCTGCATCTATGGACAAAACTATGATGATCTGGCAACCTGAGAAGACCAGCGGCATCTGGATGAATGTTGTCACAGTTGGAGAACTAAGCCATTGTGCATTAGGATTCTATGGCGGACATTGGAGTCCAGATGGGCACTCTATTCTTGCTCATGGATATGGTGGATCTTTTCATCTTTGGAGAAATATTGGTCTTGATTGTGATAATTGGCAACCACAGAATGTTCCTTCAGGGCATCATTCAGTTGTATCAGATATTGAGTGGGCTAGATCAGGCAAATACCTACTGTCTGTCAGTCATGACCAGGTTGGTTTCTTCATTTCTTCTGGAACTCAATTTTTGTTATATTTATTTTCTCAGATAAACCTTTTCATGTTTGGCATATTAAGATCATTTTAACTTACAATTTGCAGACTAGTCGAATTTTTGCTCCATGGAGAAATGGAGATTCTCTGATAAATGGAGTCTCATGGCATGAAATTGCCCGGCCTCAAGTTCATGGTCATGATATAAATTGTGTTGCAATCATTCAAGGAAAGGGAAACCATCGTTTTGTGAGTGGAGCAGAGGAGAAAGTTGCCAGAGTGTTTGAAGCTCCTTTGTCTTTTCTGAAGACACTGAATTGTGCCAATCCACTTGATGGTGATATTCAAGAAGACCTTCAAGCTGATGTTCAGATTTTGGGGGCAAATATGTCTGCTCTTGGATTGTCACAGAAGCCCATATTTTTACATGGTATATATTTCACCCTCTTAAAGAAAAGAATTGATCTTGTGGATGATACAAACGAAACTGTTGTTGGCTGAACAATACCGTAATGCAAGATGCCATCTTTCTCTTTCCTATGATTCATATCTTTCTCTTGGTTGCAGCTTCACGTGAGACAAATCCTGACAGAAATGAAAATGGTGACACTCTTGAAACCATTCCAGACGCTGTACCGGTTACATTGACCGAGCCTCCTATTGAAGAACAAATAGCATGGCATACACTATGGCCCGAGTCTCACAAACTATACGGTCATGGGAATGAATTGTTCACTCTTTGCTCTGACCATGAGGGCGAGCTTGTGGCTTCATCATGTAAGGTAAATTATGCTAACTGCATGTTTTTGTATATGACTGCCTATGGGCCTTTAAAAGGGCGTGTTTGGATTATACCTGATAATGCATTATCTTGCATTATAAGGCAATTGTTCTTTGGACCAGGCAAATGTATTATATTAGCTAACCTCAAGATTTGCATCTCTTGCAGGCCCAAACATCATCAGTAGCTGAAATATGGTTATGGCAGGTTGGTTCATGGAAGGCAGTTGGTCGCCTTCAGTCTCATAACCTAACTGTAACACAAATGGAATTCTCCCATGATGACAGCTTGCTTTTGGCTGTCTCTAGGGATCGCCAATTCTCTGTTTTCTCGATCAAAAGAACAGGTAAATTCCTCACTTGAACATCACCTTGTTTAAAACTTTGCTGAGAAATTCTGTTGTCGGAAACTCTCTCTCATATCTGAAACCGGGTCCCACATAGGCACGGACGAGTTCAGCTCCCAGTTGCTAGCAAGACAAGAAGCGCACAAGCGAATCATATGGACATGTTCTTGGAACCCATTTACCCACGAATTTGCAACTGGGTCAAGGGACAAAACTGTAAAAATATGGTCTGTGGAGAACAATGGATCATCTGTCAGGAACGTCTTAACGCTCCCACAATTCTCCAGCAGCGTCACAGCCTTATCTTGGCTGGGCCTGGACCGCCGCACCCAAAATGGGCTCCTTGCAGTTGGAATGGAAAGCGGACTGATCGAGCTGTGGGCCTTAACGAGGCCTGATGACGGTAACATGGCAGGCCCAATACTGACCGCTTCCTTAGTATCAAAGCTCGATCCTTTCATGTGCCACGCATCCACTGTGCAGCGTCTGGCCTGGCGAAACAGGGAGAAGAGTGAAGCTTGTGATAACGTGCAGCTTGCGTCGTGTGGAGCTGATCATTGTGTGAGGGTTTTCCAAGTGCAATTGCTGAAACTCCAAAGCAGGCAGATCGGTTTGTGTGTTATGTAAGGTTTACATGTGGCTTTGTTTGAAGATGGCTATTGATCAGTCTAGTTGGGGTAAGCTGAGTTCTTTTTGTAACACCTTACTGAGGAGTTAGGAGGAATGGTGCAACACTGTAACGTACTAATGTGTATAATTTTTGTGATATTTTCTCAATAGGATAGGAACCCAAATTAAAGTTGATTAGCTGCAGATTTTTGGGTCTCAGAATGAACCTATACTTGCAACATTTGACTTCAGTTTCTTGTTCCTTCAGTGATTTTTTTGTTAGCAGGATTTTCGTTGATTGATGCGCTAAAAGTCCATGAACGTCTTATTCCATTTGTTGAGTGTGTATTATTTTTTGCTAAAGATTCTAGAAAACCAAAAAGATGTTCATTTTGTACCCAAAAGAGCTTTTTTTAATCGGGAAATTAAATTACTAGTTTTTTTTGGCCAAATGACTACATATATTTTACATTGAATTTTGTAATTAGAGTAAATGAAGATCAATAATCATTAAAAATCTTTTTTTAAATTTATTTTTGTGGGCAAGAAATTCTACAATTTTCAATTAGGGCGAGTTCGTTACTTTCTTCCCGCTGTCGGTTGTGTATAAAGAGGGGTTTTCCGCCGCCGAATGCCAGAAGGGGAAAGAAACGTTTCTCCCTCTATCAACTATCTAGGGTTTATCTAGGGTTCAATTCTATCCATTGTTCTCATTTTCTGCCCTAGCGAGAGCCGGAGACGCAGCCATGAGGACGCCCGACTCAATGAAGGCGTCTGGTCGTTCGGCGGAGAAGCTAAGCCTGCCTGTACTACAGTCGAAGATGAAGGTGGATCCTGAGAACTATGTTGAAGATCTTCATACGGTACACAAGCAATTTGATTCCTCTCTCGAGTTGTTCAAACAACAAGCCGCCTTAAACTTCAATTCCCTTAGCGGGATCGGCACTGACTCTACGGTGGCGAAGGATCTCGCCGATAAGGCCATGTTCCTGGCTCATATGAGGCCGTTCTATCCCGAGGAGCTCTCCAAGTTCCCCGAAAAGCTCGCCGACTTGCTCAGGACTTCCACGAGGTCGTTGCCGTCTTTTCTAAGGTGTCGGATTGTTCAGGCGCTAATACTTCTGATGAATCGAAAGGTAATTGTGGTGAAAAGTATTGCCCTTGAATGTTGGCTTTGCTTGATTTTTGTAATGTTTAATATTGAAGTAAATACTGTGTTTGGCAGTTCAATTTACAGGGATTAGACCTGAAATTGAGTTGCTGAATTCGGTTATATGTGATTCACTCAGTCATCGGGATTACTAGTTCTGATATGATCTTTGTGTCTATTGTTAAAGCCTTCTGTGATTGTAAACATCATTTTCTATTATAGCATTCCTAAACATGTGCATTTTGCCTTGCTAATGCTTATTTGTGGTTCCTGCTATGCGATTGATAATTTGCTTATGTGACTTTTGACATATTCCGAATCAAAATTGTTCTCTAGGCAGTGAATTTGGAGGATGTGCTATCATTGTTTATGGAGCTTCAGACGCTAGGTGACAAAAATTTGAGAAAGTTAGCATTTTCTCATGTTATTCATAGCATCAGACGAATGAACCAGAAGCATAAGGATGAAGCTAGAAATAGGGCACTTCAAATAATCTTGTTTCAAATGCTACAGGTTCGCTGCTCTTTATGTCCCTTTTCCTATGGCTTTTTTTTATTAGGAAAGAGATAAGGGGGACACATCATCTGGATGTAGTCTGCCCTAGAGCATCCTTGCTTCCTTTGGCTTTATTGTTTCTGCTATAATTTTTTTTTCTCACACTTTTGCAGCAAGCTGAAGAGTCAAAAGCAAAGGCATCACTTATTGTCCTGTGTGATCTGCACAGAAGGAGGGTTTGGTCCGATAGTAGGATTGCAAATGAAATTTGTAGGGCTTGTTTCCACTCTTCATCAAAGTAAGTTTCTTTTTTTTCCCTATGATCTCAATATTTTGTTTGATATTTTTTCTGTTTACATGATAATTTTGAATGTCTGTAGAATCATGAAAGCCGCACTGCAATTCCTGCTTAATTATGAGAAAATTGAAGATGATGATGATGATAGTGATGCTTCAAGCAGTGAAGATGAGGCTATTGATCTAAATCCCCAGATACACATCAGTAAAGAGGATGTATACAAGGTAAATTTATCATTCTTTGATTCAAGGTTCACGCTCTTTCTAATTTTATTATTGTTGTATCTGTTTGTACTTGGTTGCTAAACTGCTAGGTCAATTTTGTTTACTTATCTGGTTTTTTTCTTGATATACCAACCTACCACCACTTTTTGACATATGCTTGGATGGTTGCAAGAACATTTCAACTTGAGATCCTGACTTTCTTTCTTTATGTATTTAAACTTTTCGAAAGAAATTACTTTTGAAACATTTAGCAGGGAAATCCTAAATTGCAACTATGATTTACTAGTTACAATTGCGTTACGGAGATGTATTTTTGAGTGGAATGATGATTCATGTTTATTTGTTGCTAGAAACTCTTCCTCTAAAATATTTTTGTCAATTGCGGAAAAATTAAAAAGAGCACAAGTTAATGTTATATTTCATTACTGCAAATGATATATGTATTATATTATTGTGTGCTTAGCATTGTTCTTCCTCTTATTTAGGCCAACCATAAAGGTACAACTGCCAGTAAAAAGAAAAAGAAAGCAAAATTGCAACGTGTTGTTCGTAGCATGAAAAAGAGGCAGCGATTAACTGAAGAAAAAAGCAGCCCGAACTACTATTCACCTCTTGACCTTCTCAATGATCCAGCGGTTAGCTATTTTTAGGGTTATTCTTTCTTCCAGATGGCTCCCAAACTGTACTTTTGACTGTCTTGTTTCTAATGTTTACTGTGTCTTAGGGATTTGCTGAAAAGCTGTTTTCCCTCCTGCAAACATGCAATGAGCGTTTTGAGGTTAGCATTGTTTGCTGTTCTTTTGTTTGTATTTACTCTCGTTTATATTAAACTAGAGACCATAGGTGAGCTACAGGAATATTTTGAGGGTTTGCTGAACCTGCAAATTTAACATTTCAATTGACAACTATAGGTTAAGATGATGCTGTTAAAAGTAACTGCTCGAACCATTGGGCTTCACCGTGTGACTTTGGTGAATTTCTATTCGTATCTTCAAAAATATGTTCAGGTAAGTCATAATATTCCCCTGTTTTCTGGTTCACATATCATTCACAGCTTATCCTATAATGAATCCTCTTGCAGCCCCATCAACGTGATGTAACAAACCTTCTTGCTGCAGCAGTTCAGGCTTGCCATGATATGGTATGTTGGTGAATATCTTTTCGTGACTTTTGCTCTTCATAATCTAAAAATACCCCCCCCCCCCAAAGAAAAGAAATAGAGAAACAGTAAACCAAGGATTACTCTAAAAAATTCCTGTCCTTGTTATTTTTTACTAGGTGCCACCTAATGTAGTTGAGCCTCTATTCAGGCAGATTGTGAATCAGTTCGTAAATGATCGATCACGTCCAGAGGTATGACTTATCTGTTATATAAAGAATGTTTATTTCTTGTGTTCATTTCTTTTGACCGGTTTTTATGTTTCCTATCTAGGTCATTGCTGTGGGATTGAATGTTGTTCGAGAAATTTGCTTGCGTATTCCCCTGGTATTTTATTTTTCCTTCTCCTCTTTGCTTCTAATATTATGTAAATGAAAGGGTATCTTATTAAAGATATGTGGAATATTGCTCATGTTATTTTGTACCAGTGTTTTTCAGCTTATTTGCTAAGGTCTCATATGATGCTTTATATATTGACTGACATATATGTTCTGGTAATCAGTTGATGACAGAAGAGTTGCTTCAAGACCTTGTACTATACAAGAAGGAAAAAGAAAAGGCAGTTTCAAGTGCAGCCCGTTCACTTATGAGTTTATTTAGAGAGGTAAAATGCTCTATTTTATTCCAGCATGTTCTTTGCCGAGTGCTCTAAAGCACACTAGGGGGCCACCTAGCCCATCTTTTTGAACACTGGCTGTTCTCTTCTAGTCTTCTTGTTCTTAAATTGTATGCACTGACAAGTGCTGTTTCTGTATTGTTAGATTTGCCCTTCACTGTTGATTAAAAAAGATCGTGGACGTCCCGTTGACCCAAAGGCTAGGCCTAAAGCATTTGGAGAAGTGAATGTTGCAAGGAATGTTTCTGGTATTGAATTACTACAGGATGCTTGTGATGACAGTGATGATGATTTGGCTGATGATAATGAAGATGGTGAAGACATAGCCATTGGAAGTGAAACGGAAGACTTGGCTTCAAGCGATGATGAAAACAATGACCTTAATGCTGATTCAGATTCATCTCAGAGTGGAGATGAATTGGTAGAAAGTGACGAAGATGAGCAATGTGATGAAGATGGAATAAGTATTGCTGATGAAGGCAGTGCAAGTGATTTTGATGGCAGTGATGATGAGGATGAAGGAATGGACTTGCAAAAATCTCAAGATACTAATTCAAAGAAGAGGAAGGCGTCTGATTTTGATGGACAGCTAAATTCTGCTGATAAAAGTCTTAGAGCCCTTAAGAAATTAGCTTCAGCTAAGGCAGGGAATGATCAGCTAGAGTCGGAGGATGGTATTCTTTCAAATGAGGAGTTCAAACGGATTAGAGAATTGAAGGTATGCTCTCTGCTTGCTATAATTGACTAGTTACCCTGTGTTCATAATGAAATAATTGGTCTTGAAGAAATGTGGTTCACCTTTTGTAGGCAAAAGCAGAAGCAAGGGCTGCTTTGTCACATCATGGAATGCTTAAAAAGGGCTCTGATTCTAAGCCACCTCTCAAGATTCCAACTGCTGATCAATTAACTCTCACTCGAGTGGATCCTTCTAAACTTGAAGTATGTGCTCTCTTTCTGCACTTGTTGGTTGTATTTTGTATATTTTTTTAATCACCATTAATTTGCAACTTTTTTGCATGATACAATTTTTCATTCATTGTTAATGTTAATGCTTGATGAATGCTTATTTAACTACATGACATCTACTGGATAATACCACTTTTGTTCGTATTCTCACTTATACAACAGGCACGGATGCATAGAAAGATGACCAAGGATGAAAGAATGGCACTTGTGAAAGCTGGGAGAGAAGATGGAGGATCTTATCAAGCTAAAACTGCTCTTAAAAAGAAAAAGGTTCGTTATCTTTGCTCCACTACATTTTCTTCCAGTTCCTTTCTTTATCCTTCTTGATCATTTGGGTTGAGCTGCAAAATGTTTTGAAAACTGGCTTATGATTGAGTTATTACTCTTTGTACCCATTCCATCAAATGTTGGACCCTCTATTAAATGCACAACCTAGAATACTACTATTGTTACTTGATACTACTTGTGTTTCTTATCAATAAAAAGCAAAACAAAAAGATTATTACTTTGCTAGTAGTGATGTTTGTCTCTGTGATGGGTTTGAGCAGACGGGTGGTATGAGCAACAAACAGAAAGAGCACAAGAAGTTCATGCCTATTGCAGCAAAAAGATCCAAGATTGCCAGATCTAGAATCGACAAGAAGAAGAAGAACGCTCGTGCGGATAAACAGTTTCGTGGGAAGAAGGCATGGAAATGATCATCTAAACTGCTCCATTCTGTTCAAGATTTTTCGAGGTTTTTCTGATACAATTTTGGTAGTATCCATTTACTTGAGCTTTCCTGTTTTTCCTTTTGACACCAGGCAGCTGCTAGGTATAAGTTGTTGCTGTTTACTGTAATCACGAATACGTTTGAGTTTTGAGTTAAGTTAATTTATCATCATATATATAATTGCTGTCTTCAAATCGTCAAGAATTCTCTCATTACTCATGCCAGAATCAATCAATCTCCTCTCTCGCTGCTTATGGAACCTCGTTAAACATTCATAATTTGGATCCAGCAGCAGCCAATAATGCGTCAAGCACCTACGATGGAAATAGAAGAATATTAATGCAAAATAAGAGAAAAAACTGCTTACTATGTTTATAGTTTAGAATACAAAACTTAATTTCAAAATGGGTATCGTCTATAAAAGCGACACTATTTCTCTTTCCTTGGATGTCCCTCAAACACACGAAATCTTTTGTAAACTTGAACCAAGGTCCATCAATCCATGGATGTAAAAGATCATATATAGGATTTTTTTTTTGTTTTTTAACGAAATTTTCATAAAATGGATGCAAATTGACATTTGAGTGGTTTTAGGTTATGGAAAGAAATTTTTCATTAACATGAGGTACCAAAAGAAATAAGATCATTTTTTGACATAAAAAAAAATCGAAACCTTGAGAACGCCAAAAGAAATTCGCTTTGTTTAATTTCCTCTATTGAACATTGGGTCTTACTCCCTCATTCCCATTTACTTGTCCACTACAAAGTAAAGTGTCTTCATACTAAGACAATTTTTTTTTAGTTAAATTACATAGAGACAAAATTTACATTATTTTTATTTTATTTCCCTTTTTATTTATTATGTAAATTTTGAATATAAAAACAAATAAAATTTTTCATTAGCTCATAAAATATAGAAAATTAATTCATTGTCTCATAAAATATAAAATTTTCATTAGCTCATAAAATATAGAAAATTTTCATTATCTTATTTTATTGGTCTTTTTGTCTATTTTTATTAGTATTCTTTGTCTATTTATATAAACGTAAATATTTTTTAAATTATCAAACTTTCAATAAAAAATAATTAAATTTTACATTATCCTAGTCTTTTTTACCAACTTATACAAAAGATTTTTTTTAAATATAAGTTCTTTGATAAAAAAAATAATTATTTTTAAAAAAATGAAACTTAAATAAATAAAATATATTGTAAATTAATCCTTTTTTACATTAATACTTGAGTTTTTCAAAATATTTCACATTAATACGTAAAAAAGGAAAATGTAATGTAAATAATCATCATTTTTAATCAAAATTTGATTTTTTATAAAAAATTTATATGTGAAAACAATATTACCTCTACTACGATTGTTTACATAGACAAAAAACAGAAATTAATTAAGAAAAGACAATGTTAAATTTTATCAAAATAAGATTTAAACAAGTAACTATTAATATTTAAGAGATAATGTAAATTTCTAATTTTTTATTTTCAAAATTTATTTTTAAATGTCTTTTACAGAAATAGATAAAAAGAAAAGATAGAGTACTTTTTTTATTATTATTAACATTCGTTTTTCTATTCTCAAGCTTTGATATACTTATATACTTATATAAGTATATAGAGACAATTACATACTTATATACTTATATACTTATATAGAGGTATAGAGGCGCTAAGACACTTCAAACATTGAGTTGCATTGTACAAGAGAATAATATTCCTTCCGTTTATACAAAGAAAAATGGACAAGTAAATGAGGACATATAAAATAAGACCTAATGTTCAATAGAGAAAATTAAAGTTATGCTAGCTATGTAGAACATAGAGACAATTGTCATGTTAGGATTACGCGTCCGTGTAAATTAACAATGTTTTATTTTATTGCATCTAGTGCGAACCTCGTACTGATTAAGTAGCTAATTCTGATCTAGGGGAATTCGTTTTGTTGTCTTGAAGTTTAATGTAACTTTATATAGCTAACTTACAATATAGTGAGCAATATTTTAGGTGGGATACATCAATTTTATACATGTAAATGCCGTTTCTTTAACTTTGAACGAAAAATCAATCCAAAAGCATTTGAACTTGAAAAATAGGCTTAAATGTGTTAGAAATTTTTGCAATTATTTAATTATGCATAGTTCGTGATTGAATTGGAAAAGGAAAGCAAAACGATAACAAAGTCTGATTTCGGCTTTATTGAGAAGGAGGAGTTAAGTCTATATCCAATGCTAGTTGAGGATTTGAAAGTTTAACATTGTTTCACACCAAAAAACATAAAGCGAGCCATACGCGGATAAAACTTGGAGATAGAAGTCTTCTTCCATTTTTACGGTAAATTAAGGCCAAGCTCATTAAATTATTATCATAAGTCGAAACAAGTTGATAGGGTCGATCCCCTTTTTCGTCTCCATGTCACCACACATCAAAACACCTACAAACCTAACAATGTTATTATTTGGAAGGAAATACTAGTATTTAAAGAGTGCTTATATATTGATTCATAAGTGCTAGCTAAAAATAGACATATAACCTATAAATTTTAGATATATAACAAGTACCCAATTAAATTTTGGAAGAGAAAATTATTCTAGATATTATTATTATGTATACAAGTCAAATGAAAAAAGGTTGCAAAAGAAAATTCCCTCTACTCTATCGATCTACGTACTATATACATATGAATACAATATATTAGTAGTATAAGTTAAAGGCAATATTACTTAATTCCAACGAATAATAGATTGTAAAGTAGGAGGAATACAAGGGCACACCGGGAAAGCGTGTACAAGCCATGTGATACAACTATTGGGATTCAGTGCGTAGTGACTTGTGAGTTTCTTCATTATTCTTTCCTCTTACACTTAAATTCGTTTCACATGCACATGGTTATCGGATCGGAAAAGCGATAAGTTTTACCTAAAGATCGAGTTCGAGAGAAAAAAAACATTGAGTTTTTGCCCCCATATTCAACTCGGGGTAGGACAAGACGGAAGGTGGGGAAAGAGTAGGAAAAGAATTAGGAAGAGCCGATAATATTAATTAATCTGTACAAAGTCCGTCCCCCGTTCGGATAATTCTGGATCCGCTCATGCCCATACATATATGTTAATATATCATGTATCTAGAGATTCACCAAAAAATTTTTGGCCATTTACCTATGTAAATTTCTCGATTTTCAATCGCCCTACTCTTTAAATAATTTTTTGGTATAAACCAGAAAAAAATTACAAATAATAAATAATTTTAGAGGAAATTCCATTTTACTCTTGTATTAAAAAAATGTAAATAAATGGACGAATCTGCATTTTACTTATCTTATTCTTATCATGTCTTGTATTATTGTTGTTTGATTTTTGTCGCAACATAGTTGTTGAGACTTGAATGAATGCTTGTTATTCTTCAGTTGCATTTATTTGAGGTTAATTAATTCGTACCTAGGCAGCGTAATTTTCTTATATACTAGAGTTGATGCCTGTGCTACGCACGGAACTCATCTTTAATATATTTAATTTTATTTGTTAAATTGTGTAATTAGTATGAAACATTTCAACCTGCCCTCAATTCCTTTCCCATTCATATTTTTCATTTTTGATTATTTAATACCTTAGCAACTTAGAATGGTTCTGGTTTAGCAATTTTGAAAATTTATAATCAATTTTATAAAAATTTTGCCGCGATGTCCATAATTCCATTTAAGTACTCTAGTTCTTTTATACTCTTGAAGTTAAGATTATCTGTCAGACTTATTAGTATGCGACATTTGCTCAATTGTCCTTAGCTCCTTACCAAGATTTTTAATGCTTTTTCATTGTCTATGTTATGTTATGTGCCATTTGAAATTATTAAACCAATAATTCGAAGGGAAATCCTCTAAACTACAATATTGGTATCAGTTATAATCGGTCACAATTTGGATAATATATCTTTACCAGTACTTATAATGACTTAGAAAATATCTCAATAATAATTTTAGCATTATCAAAAATATATCGTTAATGATAATAAACATAATATAAACAGGTGATTTTTAAATCGTGAAAGCAATGATAAAATATTAAAAAAATTGATTTATCAATAAATAGAATATTACATATATTGATTTATTTTAATGATTCACACTGTTTTGAATTTAAAGATATTTTTATTTGTTTTTGAATAATAGATATATATATTATTTTCTTATACATACACATATATATATATATATATTATTTTCAAATTAATGCGGGAATAATTAGTTAGAATTTGTGTAGGTCGATGTCGTATATAATAAATTCTCATAGCTTAAATAACAAAATATAAACTAAGCATCATATATTTTAATTTATAAGATGAAATAACATAACAAAATAGTTAAACAATTAAACAAATGTAAATAAGATGCATATATGTAAGAGAAAACCAACCTCCAAAATAGTTTACAAACCAACCTCCAAAATTTGCTCGGTTTGTTTGCACATGCAAATAATATATTGAGTTATTTCTTACATCTTGAGGTTGTATATACATTCATCACGTTTTACTAAGAAGAAGGTGAAAAAAATACAAATACCAGTAAGATAAACTCGGATTTTATTTAAGAAAGAGAGCAACGAAGCCATATAGCAACAAATATTTGTTTGAAAATAATTTTTGAGAAGAATAGTTTTTTTTCCTAAGCATGTTTCAAAACAAATATATTTCTTGTTAGTATGAAAGAAAAAACCAATAAAGTGAAGGAGATTTAAGTACTAATTAAAAGATAAAAAAATATAAAGTGAGAGAACATTGACGTTGCTAATTTGAATTGCATGACGATGGACAAAACATACCGAACTGATCACGTATTTGTGCTTTACCTATATCACCCTGTTTGTTTTGTGTTTTGTTAAACTCTCGTAAACCTAAAACTGAGAGAAGAATGTCCCACTCTCAATTGTTATTTTTATATTTATAGAAATGATTAAGAAAGGAATTTGAAAAGATTGAAAATTCAATGACTCACTTATGATCCCAATTAATTTAAATTGTACGTTTTTTTTCATTATTTCTCATTTAATATAATCTTAAATACACTTCCTAGCTTTTACACTTTCTATACGTTACATACTATTATTGTACTCCCAATATATGTAAACTGTAATGAGCCACTTTAATTTGAAAGGTAATGGTTAATTGGTTATAAAATTCCCACTTGATAAAAATAAATTAGCATTAGCATTATAATTGGTAAAAAAACTTTATTTGCCTTGTCAGTTTAGGTGTGAATGAGAAGGTGAAAAGTTAAGTGTGAGTAGGGTTATTGAAAAGTTTGAGTGAATTAAGAATTTAAATTATACGGAGTATAGAATTGCTCTGGCTATTTTAAATACAATGACCAATTTGTATAAGATACATACATAGATAGATATATGAGATTATTTTTTAAAAAATTGTTAAAATTGAACGGCATTTACAAAATTAGATGTAACTTTTGGCTTTCTATTATATATTATAAGTATATATTATTATTTCAAAATTTGTCATAAAAGGATAGTTAATTTATTTATTTTAAAGAAAAAAAAGGAGAGTTAAAAATAAAACGTATTAAAAAAATATTTAGAATAAAATCAATTCTAATATATAACTAATTTTGATAGATGAAGAGATAATATTCTTTGATTTTTGTACGGAATGGCTTTTATATAAAATAAAATTACTTTTTGGTTCATCTAATCAAATAACACACTACCATTATTTTTATAATAATTATGATATTTTTTTTTGACAACATGGTATTTTGTTTACATTAGCAATTAGTAGCAATGAAAATTGTTATATTACCCATTAATTTGAACACAAATTAATGTTTACTAAAGAAATATGAATGTAGTAATTTGGTTTGAAATTACAACCTTTTTATTTCTAAAATAACTCACAACCTAATTTTTGTATATTTTTTTTATTGTATTTATTAAAATTAATCTAATTTTTTTTAAAATAGTTTATCATTTGTGATGTTTAATCATTTGGATTATATGCTAATATATATATAGTCAATTTCACATTATATATTTGTGCATTTAATTACTTATTAATTATATGCACATTTATGGTAAAAAAAAAGCTTCTCTTAAACTTTAGATATAAAATATAAAAAGTGTATGATTTTAGTTTGGAGTAAGATAAAATGTCATTTGGATTGAAATAAAATAACACATTAATTGCATTGGCATGGATTGTCAAAAAGCTTTTCTTATAGTATTATATATATATATATATATATATATATATATATATATATATATATATATATATAATGAAAAAGGTAAAAAGGTGGATGAGAAGTCACATAAGATTTCAATCATATAAAAATTTCGAATGATAGCACTTACTTATGAAATATTATAAAATTTGACATAATTCGCATGATAATTATACTGTTTATAGTAAATTTGTTCATGTCCAAAAGGGTAAATTTAATTCTAACTATTAAAGAAAGTTTTGGTATCTAGATATAAGTAATTCATAAGTTTATGCAGGAAAAATAATACTATACAGGGATTTAAATTTTCATAAATTGCGATAAATTTTGGAGTAAATTTTAGTGAAGACGACATAATTCTTACCATTTGGAATAAGTAACTTGGTCAAGAGTGTAGTTTAATTCTGGATGTCTTGGTGTATTTTGTCCTTTAAACATTTTATCAAATGTAAGTTTGAAATATGTTCATTGCGATTGGCTTATCACATTACATTCATGTTATCATTATTATTTGACTTATAAAAAAGAATATCCATATAACCGTAACAACCCTTAACCTAATAAAGATTCATATATCTGCAAAATTTCTAATCATTGCAAGCATAATGCCACAAGAGTGGCTTAATTAATGTCATAATCACTCTAACATGTATGGTCCAATCTAGTGCATTATGGAAATTTTAAAATATTGATGGCTATATGACTACCAGAGATATTAACATAGTATATCGCTAGTAGATCACCATCATGCACGTACGGAATATCCAATTAAAAAAAAATTATAACCAGTAAAATTGAAAGTGTATTATTACAATAGCACTAAACACTAGGGGCTCATTTGGTATTAATATTAAGATATGAGATATCGGATATCATATTAAAATAACACTATGATAGTGACCTAATATCACAATATATAGCAAATATTAAATATGAGTTTATTCATATATATCCATACCTATATTTGACATCGTGATATAGATATCAAACGACCCTAAAACTAAAATAAAAAAATAATCTTAGTTTATTTATCATGGGAGTCGAGTATGTCTATATGTAACTTAAGATGAATGGCAAGCAACTTACGAGGCAATCACGTCCACTTCAAGTTACAAATTGGTGAGATCGAAAAGCTCATATTCGATACATGAACTGAACCATAAATCCAACTAATATAATAGAGTTAATGATAATTTGGTGGCCATATGTACTTTGTGCATCATCTAGCATACATGGTAACATGGATTTATTCAAGTTTAGCGGAAAATAGGGTAAACGAAAGCCAAAAACTTCTTCCAACATATTGAAAGGAGAGAATTTTCAAACTGTGATGATGATACATAAGGCAATAGTCCTTAAAAAACGCAGGCATGTCTACCACTTTCAGATGTTGATTATTGATTTCACATCAAAATAATTGGGGTTGGAAAATGAAAGGCAGATTGTTTACCATATTATAACTTATCAAGATTGCGTCAACTTAGGAAATGTAACGCAACAATAATATATGAAAACTAAGGTCTTTTCTTTGCTGAAATCACCAAAAAAAATACCAAATAAGTCAAACAAAACCCATCCAAGAATAGTTCTATGGGAAACAAACACAACTTGAGAAAGAAAAAAAAGAGTCTAATACATGCCACAGAATGTGGATACAAGGTAAAATGAAATGCTGTTTCAAGAATATATAAACTATAGCTGAATGTTCATAAAAACAAAGATAATGTCCACATGATTCTCCGCGTCTGTAATTTTACAGTATGAGCTAAGCTCAGTCCCTATATACTGACATAGATATATGTAACATACAAGCAGCAGCAAGTAACATACTTATTCCCTAGTGCAAATACATAAACCACACACCAAATACCAAAACAATAAAAAGATGCACACTGAAATAAACACAAGACTTGAAATGTATTGCTTCAAAATTGTATCCTTTTTTTTCCTTTCAAATTCCAAACTCACCTACAATGGCTGGGAGGTTCTTGTCTGCTGTTTGACATTGTCATTAGGATTTGCAGCAGAAGCATCAGATAACACCATTGCAGGGACCGAAGTCATTGTCTGATACTGAGGAGCCAAAGGCTGAGTGAAGTAAACCTGAGCATGAGCAGGATCAGATAGATCATAAGCATACTGTCCAGCAGCTGAAGCAGGAGCCATGGATTGTGAAGGATGATGGTGCATCTGAGAGTAACCCATGAACTGTTGCTGTTGCTGAGGCATTTGAACGAGCTGTGGATTAGACGCGTTGGCTGCTGCTGCTCTATACACACCAGCTTGTGGGATTTCGGGCTTCTGTGGAGGAGCCATCATTCTGGTTGTGTTGGCAGCTGGTTCAGCATAACTAGGCTGCTGTTGTTGCTGTTGCTGTTGCTGCACAGGCAAGTTGTAAGCATGAGGTTGTCCAGCAGGAACATAATATACAGAATACCGTTGATCGATCTGTTGCTGATGGCTGTTGGGTTGCTGTGAAGGATATACTGGGTAGTATGGTAAAGGCACCCCACCAGCTGGGTGATGATGAACATATTGGTTGCTAGCATGAATGTATTGTTGTGCTTGTGCATGTTGTGCATGTTGTGCATGTTGTGCTTGTTGTGCTTGTTGTGCTTGTTGTGCTTGTTGTTGCTGTAATGCTTGTTGTTGCTGTTGTGATTGAATTGATTGTTGTTGAAGTTGATCATATTGAGAAGGCATAATGTAAGCTGAATCTGAAGCTTGTTGAACCTGAGCAGCATTATCAGTGAAAGCCATCCTTGGATCCATGAAGTTTGCAGGCGCCCTGTTGTTCCCAGATTGATCTTGATACATCACTTGCTTTTGACGAGTGGAAGTTGTATTTGATGGATTACTACAATCACTGTCAAATTTTACAAATTCATAGGCCTATTATCAGAACTAAGTCAACCAACACATAAAAACCTCTACAACTAGATCCAATCAAGTCAACCCACATAGATCCATACTGATACTAATTGATTAATTCGCTGAAAATATGAAAGAATGAGAGTGAAGATATATATACCTTGAAACTGAAGCTGCAGGAGAGGGCAAATCCTCAGTGATCTGCTTATTTTGGGCCTGTGAATTGGGTGCCATCACCAGCTGTGTTGGCTGCCGAGTTTGGTACCCAACGGGTGCTCCATGATCGGATCTCTCGTCGTCAGATACCATTCGGTTCATGTACTCGCCGTGGACCCCCACGGGAGCACCGGTAACCGGTAAATTAGAGGGCGGAGAGGACATCATAACGAAGCCCTCTTCCTGTTTCTGAGCATTGACTCCCATCTGAGCGAACTGATCCTCAATCCCAATCCTATGATCGAAAACCCTAGCCCCTCCACCACCGCCGCCGCCAACGCCCTCTTCAACATGAACCCTAATTCGAGGCAAATTCAGCATAGCTGGAGAAGAAGAAGCCGATCCAAACGACGAATTAGTCTCGGCCATCGACGAATCGAGCACCGAATGGACATCCGGATTGCTCAGATTCCCGACTTTCCCCTTCACACCACCCATCCCGCCGCCCCCGACTACCACCTGAACCTCCCCTTCGCTCGAATTCAGATCCAAATTACTGGAATTACGACCGTTTTCCTCCAGTCCGAGCAAGGTATTCACAGCAGAAGGGTCCGAAAACCCCCTTTGCAAGAGATCGGCGCTGTTCAGGACGTTCAAGAACCAATCGTCGGACTTGTTGGATCCATCGAGGATGGGGCCCATAGAGGCCGCCATATCGAGCTTCGTCGGGAAGAGGAAGAGGCGAATCCGGGAGGACTTGGCCGGATTCGGACCAGCGTTGAGGCGATCGTACTCATCGATCATGTTCTCCAGATCCTCCTCAGACGAGACAGTGATGAGAGAATCGAGATCCTCGTTCGGAAGCTGGTACTTGAGGGTGAACGGCCGGCCGCTGAGGAGGATTTTGGAGAGGCGCTGTAGAAGCTCCGAGAGAGAGGAGTTCCGCTCGACGACAACGATTCTGGTTTCGCCGCCGACGTAGCACAGAGATTTGTCGTGAGGACGGGGGACGATGTGGCCGCCGTAGCTACACATCAGGCGGAGCTTGGCGCCTCCGGGAACCGGGGGTAGAGCGTCGCCGGCGCCACCTTCCCATGTGTCGGTGGTTCGGGAGCGAGGGGAAGAGTCTACGGAGTCTGGGTAAGGGGGAGCGGAGAGGGGTGCGGTTGGGGTTGCGGTGGTCCCTGAAGTTGGAGGTGTGGAAGCCGGCGGTTCCATGGCGGACGACGACGGCGGCGAGGGTTTGCAAGAAGGAAGCGGGGAGGGGGAAGCCGAGAGCGAGAGCGAAGGCATTTTATAGCGAGTCCATACTTGATATCCTCGGGTTCAACATTGTTTATTTTTATTTTAGATTATTTACGCAAAACCACCCTTAACTATTGTGGGTCTTCAAAAGATCACCAAAGTGAATTGACAGTGGCGATTGGTAAGTGGTAAGTGGTGGTAAGTGGTAACTATTATTGCCAAATACCAAAAAAGGGCTTAGGTGAGAACGTCTGTTTAGGTAAGAATTGAAAATGTGCAAGGGTTATAGATCTCGTTCTTTTTTTCAACGGTCTAGATTTTACACTATGAAAAAAGAGCTTAGTTGAGAACGTCCGTTCAAGTAAGAATTGAGAATGTGTAAGGGTTGGGGATCTCGTTTTTTTTTCAACGGTCCAAAAATCGTAAGAAAATGGGAAAAACGCTCACACATTTATGACGAAATCAAAACAATTGTGTGACACACACACACCTGATCCAAACGTTCAATAATTGAAATAAGAAAAATCATCCCTCCACCTTTGTGTGCGAATTCGAGTGATTTTCCTCACAAATCCTTCAAGGGGATTTCATGTGCAATTTGAACAATTCAACTCCAAATTCTCTCACAAAAATTTGCAAAATCTTCATTTTTCTTGAAAATTTAATCAATATTCATTTGGCCATCAAAAAAACATATCACTTCTTAAGAATCTGATTGCAAGTAGGGACTCTCAAAGTCTCATGTGGGACTCTCATAGTCTCAGATATCGGAATGGAGAAGAAATCACTAATAGCTTCCCTCCCACCAGGATCAACCTTCCTCGAAAAGTGAATTTTACTTTTGTTAAAATTTTGTGCCTCTCCATAGAAGAAACAGAAGCAGTCCAAGTAATATTTAATGATTGTCACCTGGTCAGTGGACACCTCGGAGAAGAGGATTAAGTCATCTACAAAAAACAAGAAGGATAAGCCCACTCCTCCTTCAAAGACAGGTTTCCAAACACCATAATTAATCGCATCCTAAATTAAGCGGGCTAAAAATTCCATGCATATCACAATTAGGTAGGGCAATAGCGAATTACCCTATTGAATACCTCGAGTGGGCTGAAAAGACCTCGCTCGAGACCCATGCCAAAGTAATTCCATTTGACCTTGAGATTGATATTTCATAATAACTTGAACAAGAGGCAAAGGAAGCTCGGTACGTTCCAAAATGACTCTGTGAAAAGTCCAACGAACCCGATCATAGGCCCTAGCAAGGTGAATTTTGATCATCATTAATTTGCAAGGATGTTGTGACAAAGAAAAAGAATGGAGGACTTCCTACACAATAACCACATTGTAAAATATTTGTTGTCCGGGAATGTAACTTACTTGTGCCGGAGAAACTAAGAGTTGGAGCACCGGCTTCAAGCGATTAACTATCATCTTTGTGGCAATCTTGAATGGCACATTAAGTAAGGAAATGGGTCATAAATGAGCTGCCAAGTTAAGAGAATCGTTCTTCAAAATCAAGTGCATAAAGGCGTAACAAATACCCTCCGAAGAGACGCCTTAATTAACCATTCTTAAAACACAATCTATCACATGGACACTCACAACATACGATCTTTTGATAGATAGTTGTCGGAAATCCATCCAGACTCGGGGCCTTAAAAGGAGCCATCATTCTCAATGTCTCTCGGACCTCTACATGACAAAACAATTATGTAATTGCCTCAATAACAAATTGCGGCAACATGATGAATTCACATTTGTGAATCGTGATCATCGTTAAAATAAAGATTGGAAAAGAAGGTCAAGATTGTAGATTTTATTTCAACATCATCAATTAACCAATGGCCATCACTGTGCTACAAGCTAGAAACCAAGTTTGCTCTCCTTTGAATTATCGTACATAAATGATTCAATCAACCTCAATTAGGAAAGACTCTCGAGAATTCTAAAACCATAAAAGTTGTTCTTGCTGGAGGACTTCTTCACTCTCCTTACATAACTAACGCTCCCGCCAAATCAACCCAATAGAAACTCGAATATCCAAAGAACATCGGGATTTTCGTTTGCGATGGAACATATTTTTAAAAACATCCCTATTCCAATTATTAAGAGCATTTGAAATGGATTGAGGCAAATCATCGTGAGGGTTCCAATTGTCTCTAAAAATGAATCTTGTGCGACATCCAATCACCTTAAAGGTGGATGGGACGACCATTCCTTTTTGAGTTACCAACATTCTCTAAATTAAGAAAGATAGGTAAATCGTCTAAGTGAGGGGCAATCAAGTGTAGGATCAAAGCCTTCGAAAACTGAAGCCTCTAGAAAGTGAAGTCGTGTCCGAGCAAAGGGTCAGATCAAGAGGAGTTGCCTTAAAAGTATTCAGGCATGTCCCCATTGACCAAGTAAATTGCAGACCCTCAAAACTGTAGTTGACCAATCCATTCACAAAAGGAAACAGAAGCTCTATTTGAACCCACAAACGAAGAGGAGCATTCACCACTATGAAATGTTGCATTAAAATCTCCCGCAATGCGTTAGGGCAACTGACTTGTGTATACAACAATCTTAAAGTTATCCAATAAATTAAACCTCTTAGTCGGGTTTGGTGAAACATATACTTTGGTAATGAACCAAGGTTCCTAACCCCTTCAAATGATTTCCACAATAATATGTTGAATATCTAGAGATAGAGGAACCACGAGAGCATTTGTTGTTCGCCAAATCAACCAAATTCCACCTAAGAATTCGATAGCAGCAACTCTCAAAACACCATCAAAACCAAGATGCCTACATACGTCATCTACACGAAATCCAGTTATTCCCGACTCAAGGATAGCCAAACATTAGGTTTATGAATCCAGATGAGTACTCATATTGTCGTCATGAAGTTCGTGCCCCCACCCACCACACACATTCCAAAACAAAAGATTGAGATTATTCATTAAACTAACCTAGTTAATGATCTCCCCAAAAATAGGATTATTCATGGTAGAGGACTTAGAAACAAAGGCTATTGCAACATTGACAATGTGATGTATAGCATTAGTAATTTGTCGTGGCATTGAAACCCTCCACAAGATTGGTTGGGCCTTCGTTTCCATCAGTAAAAATTCCTCTTGTATTCGGTTTTCTAGACGAGGGGGTTGAAAGGAAGGGCCTTGTCCAATGGTTCGATATCAAAGTACTTTGCACATTGAGAACCAATCTCTGATCCATGACTGTGAATAGAGGGTTGCATGGGGGTTCCTACACCATTGTTTTTAATTTGTTCTTGGATAGGCATTTGTTTTCCTTGATTTAGAGAAACTTCTAACACGATTAAAGTCGGTGCAATGGAATTTTGAACCACCAGAGGTTGCTTTTGCGAGACTAATTCTTCAATTAATTGAGTTCTTTTAATGTCAACCTTTCCTGTTACTCTCGTGGATAACTTTCCTAACCCTTTTCTAACAAACGATAATGTTGTTTCCTTAAAATCTTTGATATGTTGCTTATATTTCCTCTTAGAATCCTTCTTGTGATCAATTTTTTTTTCACCCGAAATAGATTTACCTTAAGCATTACCCATAACCCTAACTTTTTAGCTTTTGGGGTTTAATTCTCGTTGCCTTTAATGTCTCCTCCGAAATTACTATATTAACCTTGCTCTGATTCTCAATTTATAGAGCATTCTCAAGTTGAGGTTGGCTAGAATTAGCAACTTGCACATCATCCTCTACACCCGACTCAGGGGTCGTCAAGACCGTAAACCTAGAACCTTGGTAACCCCTTGCTTTTGATTGTGCAACTGATTTGGACCGAGAAACTTGATTTGGAATTTTTGGACATTCGAGTGGAGTGGGCTCCTTATTTGCATTCTCAGCCTACGGTGCCTTAGGCTCTTAGGAAGCATTAGAAACTACCTTGAGGCCCCTTCTTCTTAGCTTGCAACCAACGCCCGAACTGCTCCATCATTTTCATACTTTTTTTCGCTAACAACCTCTTCCTCTAGGACTTCTAAAGTCAGATGTAGAGTAGGATATTTATCCATTACATGCCCTATTTTGCCATAAGAATAACAAAGCATTTGAATGCCCTCGTATTTAATCGTCCAAGTTCAGCCCTAGAAATGTAACCTAGAGAGCAGGGCTTTGCAAGGTCAATATCCACTGCCAACCTCACAAACTGCCCACGATTCGCATCAACAGTTTTCTTGCCAATCCTGATAACTTTTTTCAGTCAACTACCCTACTTTTCGTAGAAAGCCTTCATGGAACTATTCCAAACTAAGCCTTGAGACATGTACCTAGGACGTTAAGACCTGCTTTGTCAATGAATGGATCAAAATTCGGCACCTATCAACGAATCATAAGATAATTATCGTTGATCATCCATGAACCCTGAGATAGCACATGCAAGTAATCCTCCTCATTTGTGAATTTTGTGACATAGTGATCATTGCCAATATCTACTAAAGTGAGGCTCCCTTTTAGTTCTCATATTTACTCCAACTTCTTTTTGAGCAAGACATACCCTGAACCCTTGTCGAATATACGGATGATTAATGAGCAAGCCCATAGGACGTGAATCCTCTTATTCTCATCAGCAATAAGGGTTACCACTGGACATAAGGGACCAGATTCTCCAAGATCCTCATTATCTTCAATATTATACAATTCTGTTCGTTCATTTCCTTAGACCATTAAGGTCTAACCGAAGTTTGAGTATGTTTTTGGCCACCGTATCCCGGAAGGAGCAGGGATGAGTGGTCGTTGCATTGTCTCATTCTAGTCCAAAGGCAAAAAAGATGTTCCATGCCCAACTCCTTGACCTGGAGCAACCGAATTGGACAATGGGTCGGACATCGTGTTCGTCAAAGTAGAAGCCTAGGACGGATCTAATGATTGGCCTAAGGCTCCCTGAGAAGAGGGGGTCGATATTCATTGTCCCATCAGAAGAACATATTTGGTCGTCCGAAGAGAATGTCATGTAGAATTTGGCACAGATACATTCTTTTTGTTAAAAACGCTAATATATATGTTTATATTACGAGTTAATAAAATATAACTATATCATCAAAGGTAGGTTGAGTGAGAGGTTGGCTTTTTTCCCGGTCGACAAATATATTTGGAAAAGATAGAAGCTTTCATACATTAATTTAAATTTTCGTAATATAATTAAGTTTGATCCAAAATTTATGATAAAAGCCGCTAAAATATTATATCACTCCCCAAATAACTACGACAACTAACTAAAATTTTACAGTAAGATATAAATATATGGTTTATCAATACAAGTACCTACCTTATCACAACATAACACGTGGTTACGCTCCATCTTTCTATTATAAATGAAAAATAGGATGCATATATCCCTCAGTTACGTTCAATGGATAAAGACAATAACCAATAACCCATTCAATATGGTGTTTGGTAGAATTGACCACTCAATCTCATCTTTTAGTATTTTGAGTTTTTCTTAACTTGATGTTGAAAAATCTTCATATACCGAACTAGTGGAGCTAATTCACACTTGACTATCATCAAGTCATTCCACTGTACATTAACATTAAACACCTATCTTTCACCATATAATTCTTCGTTTGTAATTTATTAATTTAGCATATGTTTTACAGATTTATTCCAAGTACTACATCGGAAGAATAGGGAGTGAAATATGTCATTATAAGGGAAAAGACAATTAAAAGAAAACAATGGAATTAAACACATAAGTATTCCATTGATAACAAACACGTAGAAAGTGAGTTTGCACACGCGAAAGAGACGGATAATAGAAGAAGCAACCTGGGGAAGCTAGAATGGGGGCAGCAATCCACGAACACAACTCCCATCATCCGTATTTATTACGCTGGTCTAATTTATTGGTCTAATTTATTTATTTTTGGTTGAAGAAGAGTGGCTCTTTCTAGATTTTAAGTCTACTTTATTATCATCTTTTGACAGGCCAAACAATACATAAAATCTTAGATTAAAACAAAACCCGTACACTAAAAAAAATTCAACTTGTAGGGAGTGTTGCATTCGGTAACCTCACTTGTAAAAAACACAGAAAATAACCCAATTTTTTAGGGCGGTTACATTCGGTAACTTCGTCATCATCGACAACCTGTTCTTCCGGAAAAATGTGATGAGCTTGTCACATAATATGCTAGTGTGTATTTTTAATGAATGATTTTGCATTTTTGTAAGATTAGAAATTGCATAAATCCACTTGTTAAATATCCCATTTTGCTCAATATCACCTATTATATAACTAATTATTGAAAGCCACTCTTTAATCTCATTCAGTTTGCAATCGACCATCCATTTACTTCCGTCAAAAAATCTGTAAAATTCTTGCAATTATACTTTTTCCCTTCACTTTTGAGATAATTACATGAAATCAAAAGGTGGCTTTCAATAATTATTTGTATCCGGCTTAGAGCAAAGTGGGGTATTTAACGGGTGATTTTCTATAATTTTCTCTAAAATAAACCGGAAAAGAATTAAGCTTTTTAAAAGGGAATAAATAATTACATGAGATTAATGGGATTAATGGGTGGATTTCAATAATTAATTGTATAATTGGTGATTTTGAGCAAAGTGGGGTGTTTAAAGGTGGTTTTGTGCAAATATTTCCAATGTTATAAAAATGCAAAATCATTTCTCGAAAATACACACTAGCATACTATGTGACAACTCATCACATTTTACCGAACAAAATGACTGTTGGTGATGTCGGTCTACCGACACAACCGCCACCAAAGGTTGGGTTATTTTTCGCATTTCTGATAGATGAGTCAGTGAGACTACCGAATTCAACACCTCCTAAAGGTTGGATTTTTCTTGCAAATTTCCCTTTTTCTATTTTAAAGAATCCAACTTTTACATTTTTTATTTATTATATGATATGAAACTTATTTAATAAGTTAATAATTATTTTTTATTTAACTAATAAATAAATAAAAATATCATACAATCTTACTCTAATAAATAGCTTTTTTATTCATTTTTTTTAGAATAGGAAAAAATTAGGCTGACATAATCAACCTATAGCATCCTTACGGATGAGAACCTGAAGTCTTGAATGTGTCTGAATTTAATGAGAGCTACAAGAATGGCGTAGTCCCGTAATCAAATATGCAACCTTATTGCAATCACAAGGTACATAAGAAAATTTGACTACCTCAAACGACTGCAACAAAACTAACGTGTCTGATATAAGCTTTCTTATTTTGAAGAATCTTGTATTTTTTATTTTTTATTTTTTATTTTAGAAATTATGAGATGAAGTAAATGGTGTGACTTTGTAATTTTAGTCTCACTCCTTGACAAGGTCAATTACTTATTCGAATGCAACTAAAAAATAAAATAAATATTCTAGTATTTGTATGGTAGTATAAAAAGAAAATTCTAATGATCTTTCTCTCTATCATATCTAAAAATAAAAGATTTTTAATAATTGAATTTTTTATCCTATATTCTAAAAACATGTATATAAATTTATATTTATTAACTAAAATTAATAATTATTTTGCCAAAAATTAGTTTAAAAAAGGTGGTGTGATCCAATCTAAAAGTGACATGTGTCTTTTAATAATTTTTTAACCTCCGCTTTAGATTATAGTTATGATCATTTAATCAATAATCTATAACTATATATTAAAGTTGTTCCTTTTCGAACCACCAGAACGATTCTGGCCCCACCTTAAAATTACAAAATTAATTTTTATTATTAATATTTTAACTTTTTCTATTAAATTCATCTTTAACTATTGAAATCTATCTTTAACATCAAAAAAATATCTAATTAGTATAACGATATCTTTTAAAAACTTCTTTATACAAGTATTTAAGATTAAAGATAAAAATATATTAGAATAAATATAAATCTTTTATCATATATCTTTTGACGAATTTATTTATAAATATATATAGTGATTTTCTTTTATAAAAAAATAATGATAAATATTTATAATTTTAAAATTTATAAAAATAGATAATAAAATATTTAATAGATGTATTAAAATATTTGATAAGCCCTAAATTTACGTAAATAAAAATTAATAAAATGTGAAGAATATAATATTTGATAAAAAAATTATACATTCTGCAAGCAATAAATTACTTAGATTAAAATTTATATTATATTTTTATTTATTAATATCCTATTTATAATGTCTATAAAATATAGAATTGTAGCCGTACATGGTACGACGGGTAAAACTAGTATACTACTTATAAGCGAGTCCCATTTGTCAAAATTAATCTGCTTAGCTAATATTTGTACAATAAATAAAGAAATTAACCTCAACTTATTTTTAACAACAACAATGTCAATAGTATTATTGACTGCGTTCTTTGATCTAGAAAGGATAAGTCTAACATGTGGTGGAAGCTATTTAGTATTTGTCTATATAAAAGATTTTTTTTGCTAAATATGATTTTGTAACCTTTTTTATCCATATTATAAACGAATATGTTATTTTATCTTTTTTGAGTACCTTCTTTTTTGCCCATACTGCCATACTGGCTACCTTATTTTTCTTCTCATGCTACAATTTTATTTCCTTTATTTTTATTTTGAAAAAAATAATTGCATATATTAATAATAATAGTCAGCATTTTGCCGGAAAAATCGAAGCAAAATGTGATACTCGCAGGGACGGACCCAGGAATTTAAACCAGGGTAGGCTAATTAACCCTAAAATTTATTAGGTAGGCTAAATTACCTTATTTTAACTAATTTATCACTAAAATTACCTTATTTTTTATTATTAAATTTACCCTATTTTTATTATTTTTTATTTTTTTTAGGGTGGATTTGGACATACCCCAGCCACCTCCTAGGTCCGTGCCTGGATACTCGGACATATTACGGACAGGGAGACTACATAAGCACTAATTTATCAGTCACATAGTTAATTTTCCTAAAAATATATCAGATATTTATTTGGAGAACTCATCTAGTTAGAAGTCTGGCCGATTGTCATTACAATTTCTCGTGGGTAAGTCTATATTAATTTTAGATTTTTCATATAAGAAAAGACATTCGATGTACCAACATAGCTGAAAGATCAAGGACCGAAATAATCAACAACCTAACTAACAATTAAGAGAGCCTCAACATCCCAAAAAAAACTTCAAACAAGTAATAGAGAAATAAACTTACAGAATAAACTTCAGGAAGACCGAAGACGGTGTCATGCTACAAATATACAATGTAGCCTCATTTCCCTCTCTTTCAGAAAATTGCTTTTAAGCCCAATTTTGTGATACAAGATTAAGTCTTGAGCCCAATGGAAAATATTGGGCTTAATTCAATGCTACATGTTTTCTAACGTTTCTTTATTTCTTATTCCCCCACAAAATGTTGTCTATTTTACGACAAGCACTCCACTAAAAGTTTTGATGTCCATGATCCAGCTCTCGCAAATAAATTAATCTCTTTTTTTTATCATAATTAATCTCCTCCTTTAACAATCAACAAGACATGTTGTTCGATTCTAATCATCACATTATTTAATAAAGACCCACTATAATATATGAACTTACTAGTTGACCCTAATTTAATATTTTCGAAAAGCTATATGCAAACTTCAATTTTTGTAATCAATTAATCGATCAATGGATATGAAATTTGTTCCTTACTAAACTCTTCTCTCTTGTCTTCTCCATTCTTTAGAAGGCATAGATTAACTTTTGATTGAGCCTTCAAATTAATGAAACTTGTGATCGAGCTCCTTCAATCATAAAAGTTCTCTTAGATCGACATCAAAGCAATGTACACCGTTCAATCTCATGGAGTCATTGTCGCGAGATTTCACATCTTCGATTGGCTCACATTGCTCGTACTCATCGCAATACAAGCCACAATCGAGCTCGTAATCCATCCTTTCCATCGGTTCGTGAGCAAAGATATGATGGCTGATCTCATGTTCCCTTTGAAGCCTAATACTGTCCCTTCGTGGACTGTCCCTGTAATTAATCAACTAACCTCTCTCTCTTGATCATTTAATTACTTGATTGATTACTTTTTAAGTACAAAGTATCAAGATCTTAATTATAAGTCTTATATATGTGTGTACATTTTGTAGTTGTATGCCGGGGTGTTGCCCATTGTTGTATTTGTGTTCTTCTATCTCCGGAGGAGAAACGTATATGATTTGCATAACGCCATTCTTGGTAAGTTTTTATTATTGTTCAATTTCTAATTTATTACTCTCACAAAATAGTAATTTTTACACGTTTTTTATGTTTAATTTGTGGTTGGGGTTATGTCTACGAAGGCGCGGATCGAGCGACTGGCTAGGACAGCTCCAGCCCGCCCCAAAAATAAAAATAAAAAAAGGAAAAATTAAAGTCATTTAATAATAAAATAATGGAAATTAAGTTAGTTTTAGTACTAAATAAATAAGTGAAAATGAAGGTAAATTTAACCTACGGAGATAAATTTAGTACGACATAGGTGTAAAGATATATAAATCTAACCTAACGCATTCCTAGAATTTTATTTCTGGTTTCGTCTCTGTTTACGAGCAAGGCTGTTGTACGCAATGTTGGCGACAGCAATCGTGACGAGTGCTTTAAAGAACGGAGTTGGTCGACCGAGGCCGGATTTCTTTTGAAGTTGCTTTCCTGAGGGAAATGAAGTATGTACAAATGAATGAATTGATTGATTTTCATATTAATTAAAGATGATATGTTTTGCTTAAAAGTGCATTATTATGAATTTATGAATCTCATCTTAATTCTTCTTCAATTATTATTTTTTTTTGGCAGAAATATGATAGTCTTGGCAATGTAGTATGCAACGGTAAAAAGAGCGACATCTTTGAGGGATGCAGTTTTCCTAGCGGCCACTCCTCTAGTAAGTAGATTCATTACTTAACCTAGCAACTTCCTCCATTAAAATAAATTTGTCGTTTTAGAATTGAGAATTCGCTCAAAATACTTAGAAAAAAGAGAGAAGAAAAGATCTCTCATAACAGATTTCGATTGCTTTGCAAAATAGTTTTACAATCAACTTTAAAGTGTCTTTTATATACTAAAGGTTACAGCTTGTTAACTGTCAAGCGTAGCAACTACTACACTTAACTAGCTAACTCACAAGAATTTATCTTAAAAATTAAGAAAATCGCTTGATTTGACTTAAATATCCTCAATCTTGGTAAAAAGAGTGATAACCTAGCACATGCTCTCCTATGATCTATTTCGTAGTTTTTTAAGTTAATGAAAGAGATTAAGGAAGTTGTTAGTGCAGTGTCATTTGCAGGGCTAGGATTCCTGTCATTGTACTTGGCCGCAAGGCCACGTCGCCAAGCTCTGCGTCGTCTTCCTACCGCTCTTGGCTGCGACGTTGGTTGCCATTTCTCGGGTCGACGATTACTGGCACCACTGGGAAGACGTGTTCATCGGTGGCTTGTTAGGTTAGATACTATAACTGATTCAATATTAATTAGCTAATTAGTCAACTTAATTATATTCCCAAGTGGGTTTATTGTTCTAAACATCTGTGCACGTTAAGAAGAACCTTTAGAAATTGATCCTTAGACATGTACTATAATTTAGTTACTTCTCTCCATGATGCTCAATTGACAATGCATATTATAAATATATAAATTATACTCCTTAATTATTGTTTTATGGAATTAATTAACTAACTTGGGATCGATGGATGTGTTGTTTTGTGGTGGATGAAGGGTTCGTGGTGGCGTTGTTCTGCTACCACCAGTTCTTCCCTCCACCATATGATGTCAACGGTATGTATCTCTATACATGAGCTTAATTTTATTTTAGTGCTTGTATTCGGCTGTGCGTTATTTAATTTCCAAAGTACACTATAAGTCTATAACATGTTTGCAAACTGAACATAAGGTTCTAGCCCTAAATCATATAAGAATGGGTAGGGTAACTTATTGAGTTATATACTAAGCAATTTTAGTTTTCAGTTTTCTATATATAGGATAACTCTTGTAAACTTGGTATAGCCAATAGTTAAAAGCCCTCGGATTGGCAACCACTCCAAATAAGAGAATACCATAGAAAAGTATTTTTATACTAAGAAATTTTTCTTTTTGTATAGTTCACACTTTTGTTGTGATTGATGGTTGTGAGGTTTTTAATTTGATGTACTAATGAAAACAAGTATATAAAAGCGAGGAATAATTGAAAATCAATTTAAAGATTAGAGACCAAATAGAATCTAAAATACATGGCAAATGTATTGGGCTTTTCCGAGAAGCAGGCCCATTCACAACAAACATCAATTCAGCTCATTACCTCCAAATCGGGTTTGACCCCCGGGAAAGTCCTGATCAGTTAGTTTACTCTACCAAGTTCTATACGTCATTTTACTATGCCAATTTTAGGTCATTAAACAAGATTTAATTAACACAACAGGCCGTAATGAGTTCTAGCCCATGTAATGGTTGACTTATATAGGTGGCCAACTGACTTATTAGATACGGCTCTTACTGTCTTACATATTTAGGAGATATGGCCTAAGTAGATGTACGTATAATCGTATATATGTGCAAGTGTACATACGGAGTATTATTTATGTAAGAGCGTATCTAATAATAGTATTTTGGTTAAGTGTGTGATTTTTTTTTAAAAAAGACTATTATTTCAACAAAAAAAAGACTATTATATAGGTGATACTCCTTTGTTATTATTGTGTGCATTTTTTTCGATTTTTTTAGAAAATATCATTATTAAAAATACTCTAAACTATCTCATGATCGAGTGTTTGTAATTTTTTTTATATAAATAATTTTATTCAGGACGGGAACCTTATGCAAGCTTACTAGCATTGGAGGAGTTGCATAGAGATGATGAAGAAGAAAGAGCGTCTGCAAGTGATCAGATAGTGGAGGATACCAACACTGAAGCTCACAATAATGGTTACTTGAATTCTCAAAACAGACAAATCAATATAGATTCCCATGTATAAAAAAAAAAAAAAAAGCTTAATGCGATTGCTACATGTAAGATTATATGTTTGGATCATACATTAAAGCACATTATCTGACATATGTAATGCATGATTCAAACAAACCCTTAAGTATTTAAATGGTTAATTTCCTTGCACAAAATGTTCAAAATAGAATCAATCCTACCAAGACGCGTTAGCAAATGAAATATTTGATATATGCTCCGTATTAATTTTTTGCGTCTTATTTATATCAGCCTTTGTAATTAATTAATTGGATTTTAAATTTGAATAAACATGTTTTTATACAAAGTATATAAATAAATATTTTACCTTCGCTAAAAAATTAATAGTTCAGACCATCCATTCATTATATGAAAAGAAAACTTAAAAATATGTTTTCGGACAGACATCTAGTCAAGCAGTTAAGTTTTTAAGAAAGTTTCCCGAAATTTCCAATTCAACTCTTATGGACAACGTCTTTCAACTAAAAAAAAGAAGTTAAAACTATCAAAATTTATTTTTAAAAATTGCTTTTAATGGTACATTTAATATAGAAAATTAAAACTATCAAATTTTACATTAAAAAAGAAGAAGTTAAAACTATCAAATTTTCTTCTTGGTGGATTCGTTGTACTAAATAAGTTCTTCTTTAATTTTTTGGATTTTTTTTCACTTAATCTAAAAGTACAACTTTTTAAATCTGCGATGTCGTCGACAATAGTGTTTAATATATGTTTAGTTCTCGATTGGGACACTTATCGAAAATTTCCAATTTGTCGACTTGATTTTTTGTCATCTACAATAATTTTTAGTAATGGCTCTAACACTAAATTTCAGAACCTATATTAATTTAAGAGGTACTAAGATAAACTAAAATAAAAGATAATTATAAAGCTATTTTTTTTAAATCTGAGGATATTTTTTAAAACTTACTAATTAATTTTTAATTATCTAAAAGTAATGGAAATAAAATACAAATAATACAAATAAAAGGATAAGAACCGTAAATAACTAAATAAAAACTGGACCGTTGAGCAAAAGTACCAGGCCGCCTAGAACGACCCAAATTTGCTACAATCCGTTGACTTTCTCAAAATAGAATCCTCCCACGCTCTAGCTAGCTATGTAGGTTGTCAAGTTCCCAAATTTTGCTTGTGCAATAACTAGTCCAAAGACCTTACTAAATTACTTGTCTGTTCCCAATGATAAGAGATCATCATAGCTAGCAAGTGTTTATTTAAGAGCGTTTTTTTTCCCTCATAGAGTACTACTCTCCACAGAGGAATGAACAAGAAGAGATCGAAAAACCAATTAAATCTTTCAATCTCTCAAGTCTATAAAGATGGTGGCTCAAATGAGCAAGAAAGAGTCTTTACCGACGCAAAATGGAATCCGGGTCCTTGAAGTGGATTCGGGTCAAACCCGTCTCAATGCACTTGGCTACAAGCAAGAGCTCAAGCGTGAACTCTCGTAAGATCCAAGCTAGAATCTTGAATTTTAACCAAATGGGTACTTTTAATTTTGCTCAAATCTTTCTGGGTCTTGCTTGATTTCAAGTTTTTGTTGGTGCAGGGTGATCTCAAACTTTGCCTTCTCATTCTCAATCATATCTGTGATAACTGGTGTGACCACGCTGTATAACACTGGATTGAATTTTGGCGGGCCGGTGGTGATGGTGTATGGCTGGTTTATAGCGGGCACCTTCACCATGTTTGTGGGCTTGTCAATGGCGGAGATTTGCTCATCTTATCCTACTTCTGGTGGACTCTACTATTGGAGTGCTAGTCTTGCTGGTGGGAAATGGTCTCCTTTTGCCTCTTGGATCACTGGCTGGTATGCTAATATTCTATCACTTTGAATTTAGTTTCTTTTTTTGGCCTTTTAAGATGTTCAATGTTGCTGATGCATTCTTAAATTTGTAATTCTCTTGCAGGTTTAACATTGTTGGTCAGGTAATATAGAGAATTGTACAAACTCCAAAATTCCTTTAGTATGGTATGGTTTTATAGATGTTATTACATAGGATTTCAACTTGTGCTTAATGAATTTTCAGTGGGCGACTACAACAAGTGTGGATTTCTCACTTGCACAACTCTTGCAAGTGATTCTTCTTCTTAGTACAGGAGGGAAAAATGGTGGTGGATATGAGGCCTCAAAGTATGTTGTGATTGGTCTTCATGGAGGAATTCTTCTTCTCCATGCTATCTTGAATAGTCTTCCCATCTCAGTGTTATCCTTCTTTGGACAGATTGCAGCTGGTTGGAATATTTTTGGTATGACATCAATTTCTAACAACAAAATTGAAAAAAGGAAGAAATTTCAAATTATGTAATCTGAAATTGATCTTGTTGGTTTTTAGGTGTCTTTGTACTCATGATTGCCGTCCCCATAGTTGCAAAGGAAAGGGCAAGTGCAGAGTTTGTTTTCACTCATTTTAATGCTGATAATGAGAATGGTGTTCATAGTAAGCCTTACATCTTTGTTCTTGGGCTTATTATGAGCCAATACACATTAGGAGGATACGACGCGTCTGCTCATATGGTGAGTTCTGTTTCTCTTATAACTTTCTATATCATCCTAAGTCAATTTTGTTAGTTTCATTCCTTGAAAATTGCTTCCTTGCAGACAGAGGAAACGAAAGACGCAGATAGGAACGGACCGATAGGAATAATCAGCTCAATTGGCATATCTATAGTTGTTGGATGGGCTTACATTGTTGGAATCACATTTGCAGTCAAAGACATTCCTCATCTTTTGAGCAGTGATAATGATGCTGGTGGCTATGCCATTGCACAAATATTCTACGAAGCGTTTAAAAGTAGATATGGCACCGGGATTGGAGGTATACTTAGCTTAGGAGTAGTAGCCATCGCCATATTCTTCTGTGGCATGAGTTGCATTACCAGCAATTCCAGGTAAACACATTACATTCACAATATATAACTCAGTTTAATTTCCTCTCTAATGTGGTTTCATCACTTTTCTTATACTGCCAAATTTTCCTTCACAGAATGGTCTATGCTTTCTCAAGAGATGGAGCCATGCCCTTTTCGCCATTTTGGCATAAAGTCAATAGTCAAGAAATCCCCATCAATACTGTTTGGCTCTCAGCATTCATCTCCTTCAGTATGGCATTGACGGTGAGCACACATGAGCTAGGCATATGTTTATCAAGTGTAATCGAAATTGTTGAGAATATGCATTCCCACATTTGAAAGTGGTGGTTTTAGCATGAGACTCCACTGGACTTGTGTGATGGACCCAACACACATATGCGCACTGAAAGTCGTGTGCACCCACCACGTTAACGGCTCACAGACTTTAATAGAAACACACCCTTCTTGTACATTTATACTCTATTATATGTATTGATATTTGCTTATGTGATACTTTTGCAGTCTCTTGTGAGCTTAGTGGCATTTCAAGCAATGGTGTCAACAGCAACAGTTGGAATGTACATTGCATATGCATTGCCCATATTTTTCAGAGTGACATTGGCAAGAAAGTCATTCATTCCAGGACCATTCAATTTAGGTCGGTATGGATTGATTGTTGGTTGGATCGCGGTTCTTTGGGTGGCAACCATTTCGGTTCTTTTCTCCTTGCCGGTTGCTTATCCTGTTACCGTTGATACGCTGAACTATACTCCTGTTGCTGTGGGCAGCCTCCTGATCCTCACTGTTGGTTCATGGATTCTTAGTGCAAGATTTTGGTTTAAAGGTCCAATTACCAACTTAGATACTTGAATTGTAGTATTTGTGTGTAAAGATATTAAATTTGATCATTTGTAATTCTTGTAAAATGTTTAAATTTAAGTATTAGTAATAAAGTTCTATTTTTTTTTTTACATGTATAAAATTACTGAAAGAAGATACTTAAAAGAGTGTGTACAACTTTACCGGAACTGAATCTTTTTTACTTAGCTCAAATCTACAATTTCGCATAAAACAGTTCCTTTGACGTTTCTAAATTCTAATCCTCCCGCTTTCTGGGTGTTGTCGAGCGTGACGAATTTTGCTTGTGTCCAACAACCTTGCTAAAAAAAACTTGCCTACTCCCAAAAAGTCGTCTTCGAATAAAATACTTTTCTGTGGACGGAGAGAATCAAAGCAAATCATAGCATTCGCATGTGATTATTTCAAGTGCATTTTTTCCTCTCAGGAAGAGGGAAAGAATTTGGAATCTCTGTTCTTGTTCTTTCTCTGCAGAGGAATCAAGCAGAAGAGATCCAAAATCAATCTTTCTATCTCTAAAGATGGTAACGCAAATTAGCAAGACTGAATCTTTAGCGACACAAAACGGTATCCGGGTTATAGAAGTGGATTCGGGTCAAAACCGACTCAATGAGCTCGGATACAAGCAGGAGCTTAAGCGTGAACTCTCGTAAGATCCAACAGAATCTTGAAGTTTTAGCCAAATGGGTACTCTAAATTTTGTTCAAATCTTTCTGGGTTTTGCTCAATTTTTCAATTTTGGGGTTGCAGGGTAATCTCAAACTTTGCCTTCTCATTCTCAATCATATCTGTGATAACTGGTGTGACCACGCTGTATAACACTGGATTGACTTATGGTGGGCCGGTGGTGATGGTGTATGGTTGGTTCATAGCTGGCGCCTTCACCATGTGTGTGGGTTTGTCTATGGCTGAGATTTGCTCCTCTTATCCTACTTCTGGTGGACTCTATTATTGGAGTGCTAGGCTTGCTGGTGTAAATTGGGCTCCTTTTGCTTCCTGGATTACTGGTTGGTAAGTAATTGATCACTTTGAAATTATAAAGCTGATTTTATTTTGTTAGCTTTTATCCTATCCTCTGTTGGATCCTATTGAGGAATATTGTTTTCAAAATGATCAAGATTGTCTACTAATGTTTATAAATTAGCCTAGTCTTTTTCAGCCTGAATATGTGAAATTTGTATGCATGTTGTCCTTTAGAAAAAGTTTGCTGAGGAATGTTCATAGAAAGTTTTGTGGCCTTTTAAGAAGTTCAAATAGTGTAATGATGCTTCTGCTAGAACATTGCTTTTGGTTTTCTCACAAAATTTGTTTGAAATATAAAGCTAATAGCCTAATATAGCTAAAACTTGTCTTCTCCCATTAGTCTAGAAATACTTTTACTGTACTTGATAAATGCTAGGATGATGCTCATGCACTCTTTGCCTTTAATTCTCTTGCAGGTTTAACATTGTTGGTCAGGTAATATAGAGAATTGTACAAACTCCAAGATTCCTATAGTCTGGTTTTAAATATGTTACATAGGATTTCAACATTTGGTTGATAAATTTGCAGTGGGCGGTCACAACGAGTGTGGATTTCTCACTTGCACAACTCTTGCAAGTGATTATTCTTCTTAGCAGTGGAGGGAAAAATGGTGGAGGGTATGAGCCCTCCAAGTATGTTGTGATTGGTCTTCATGGAGGAATTCTTCTTCTCCATGCTATCTTGAATAGTCTACCCATCTCGTGGCTATCCTTCTTTGGACAGATTGCTGCTGGTTGGAATATTTTAGGTATGATGTCATCGTGTCAATCTCTAACAACAAAATTGGAAAAAGGAAGAGATTTCAAATACTTGTAAACTAAGATCTATGCAAATCTGTAATGTTAGGTGTCTTTGTCCTTATGATTCTTGTCCCCACCATTGCAAGGGAAAGGGCAAGTGCAGAGTTTGTTTTCACTCACTTCAATACTGATAATGGAAATGGTGTTCATAGTAAGCTTTACATCTTTGTTCTTGGGCTTCTTATGAGCCAATACACGTTGACAGGATACGATGCATCTGCTCATATGGTGAGTTGAGTTCTGTTTGTCTTATAACTTTCCAATCCTTGCTAAGTCAATTCCCTAAAATTCATTCCATGAAAATCGCTTGCTTGCAGACAGAAGAAACGAGAGACGCAGATAAGAATGGACCAAAAGGAATAATTAGCTCAATTGGCATATCTATAGTTGTCGGTTGGGCTTACATAGTTGGAATTACATTTGCAGTCAAAGACATTCCTCACCTTTTGAGCACTGATAATGATGCCGGCGGCTACGCCATTGCTCAAATATTTTACCAAGCATTTAAAAGCAGATATGGCACCGGGGTTGGAGGTATAATTAGCTTAGGAGTAGTAGCCGTTGCCATATTCTTCTGTGGCATGAGCTCCGTTACCAGCAATTCCAGGTAAACACATTACCTTCACAATAACTCGGTTTCCTCACCTCTTGTTTCATCCCCTTTTCTTATACTGCCTAAATTTCCTTCATAGAATGGTCTATGCATTCTCAAGAGACGGAGCTGTCCCATTTTCATCAGTTTGGCATAAAGTTAATAATCAAGAAATTCCCATCAATGCTGTTTGGCTCTCAGCATGCATTTCCTTCTGCTTGGCGTTGACGGTAAGCATGAGCTAAGATTGACCCTTAGGGTGCGTTTGGATTATACTTGATGATGTATTATCAAATGAAATCCAAACACGTCCATAATTTGGATCCTTGATACATTTGTACTCTCTAGTCTCTACTGACTTGCTTATGTGGATTTTTGCAGTCTCTTGTGAGCTTAGTGGCATTTCAGGCAATGGTGTCAATAGCAACAATTGGACTGTACATAGCCTATGCTTTACCTATATTTTTCAGGGTGACATTGGCAAGAAAGTCATTCGTTCCAGGACCATTCAATCTAGGCCGCTATGGGTTGGTTGTTGGGTGGATAGCAGTTCTTTGGGTGGCAACCATTTCGGTTCTCTTCTCCTTGCCAGTTGCGTATCCTATTACTGCTGATACACTGAACTACACTCCGGTTGCAGTGGGCGGCCTTCTGATCATCACTGTTGGTTCATGGATCCTTAGTGCAAGATACTGGTTTAAGGGTCCAATTACCAACATCAATACTTAAATTCTATAGGTATCAAATACTTTTCATACCTTGGCAATGAAATTGTAGACAGTTTTGCAAGCTTCAAGTTTCTTTCAATTTTATATTGTGCTGAAGTTGAAACTGGGTTATGTTCATTTAGGCAATGTAATTATCTGAACTTGAAACCAGATAGATTTTGTGTATTTAGAAATGAAGTTGTTTTTCACTCAAAAATTGATATGGATGGTGAAAAGTATTAAATTTGAATTAGATTGAAAGAAATCTGATGCGTTTGGAACCTCAAACAGACCCTTCTTCCATCCAAATACATGTTTTCCATGTATAATCTCAAGTCCAAAGGCTATGCAAACTGGGTTTTGAACTAAGTATTATTTATTACAAAGCAAGTTCAGACCAATACATACAAACTCTTAGCAACTACAGAAAGATTAAAACAAGTGAGTCAACTTCAGCTGCTGCTTTCTTCTTCCACATACAGAAGTTTCTTTGCTAAGCTTGCTGAAATTCCCCTTATTCCATCCCCATTTTAAAACATGCCTTCAAAGGAAAACTGCAGGCATAAGACATTTCAACACACAAGTCAAAACAACAAACTTTGTAAGTTAAATTCCAATTTTAATAGACAGAAGGGAGAGGAAGATCCATACTTGTCTAGCAATGTCATTGAATATATCATCAGAAGGCGACATCCCATCACCAAAGTTGTTCAGCTGTACAAACGGGTCATCAACGTTCATAGGTTCAGGTAGAAACGAACCATTCTCAGTGAAGCTCCCAAGATTTGATGTTGACCTCTGTGAATGATCAGTGGCGCTTGTCTCAAACCCTTGAAACATGCTACTAGATAGAGTAGTACTACTGCTTGCCGATCCCTCGGGTTTGTCAAGAAGACCTTCTAAGAACTCATCCATGGAAACTTCATTAAACTTAAAAGAAACTGGATTCTCTTGCTCTTGTTCCTTCTCTTGAAAAACTCCTGCACTTTCAAAAACTGTTTCGGTTTGGGCTTGCTCGTAAATTGCAGGATCACCAAAGCTGAATCCAGATAATGCATTTTCCTCCACATTGATGATCCCTGCAGGATTACTCAGAGAAATGTTGTTATTGCTGATTGATGGAAGAAACTCAGTATTGCTAGTGTTTAGAAGACTGGATTCTGAAAGCTGTTTCTTCCTCATGTACTCCCCATTCGTAGCAAGAAAGCTGCTTTGGGCATGAACAATGTGTGAGAATTTGGTCAAATCATTGCTCATAGCCCTTTTCATACCACTAATATTTGAGTTTGTGGCTATTCCTTTTCCTGATACATGAGTTGAGGAGCCTGATGGACTTAACATTATCCTTTGAGTTGTATCTTGCATGACAGGAGCACTTTCAAGAACTTGATTCATAGGAAACCCGAAAGCAGGATTCTTGCTTGGGTAATGAATTTTGGTGCTTATGGTATCAGATCTGTTTGCTCTAAGAGTTTGGGCTCCAAAAATGTTGCTACTTTTGTTGAATCTTTCCTCCGCATTGACCTAGTAAGTGTAACATATATGATTGAAATTTCATGTTAAAGCATATACAAAACATCCATAGTAACAAGCTAGATGTTGAATAAAGCACACACACCTTTGACTGGTGCAAGATTGTTCGCATAAATGGAGTTAAGGAAGCTGCAAAGGTTGGCCTTCTTGAGATTCTGACTGGATAATCAGCTTGAGAAACAAAGACATCAGCAAACACAAATAATGCTCAAAAAGATCAAACTCATGAAAGCTTGAACTTAATTTTATTCTCTTACCTTTCTTATTAATTATGTCCATGCATTTCTTGTGGAGCTTTGCAGTGTAAACTCTACTCTTCTTACGCCCATTACCGAATTCTCCACCATCATCATCATCATCCTGTTCGTCATAGGTAGTGTCGTAAATCTCTTGCCTTTTCCTGTTGTTGTTGTTGTATTTGTCTCCATACAAAGAAGCGTTAAGACCAAACGACAACGCTGCTTTTCCTTTTCCTATAGGATCACTCTGCAAGGTTAATGTTCGTCTCGTCCTGTCCTCAATTGTTGGTTGTACCGTCATGTAAACTTCAGTTCTCCATCCGTTCGTTTGCTTCCATAGAGACTTGACCTCGCCATTGCTAATCGGCTTTGAGACGGCATGACAAACCCCAATTTGTATGAGTGATGCACTCAGATAGACTTCCCTTGATGACAACACTAGCAAAAACAAAAAGTGATGCATAGTTCAATTTTCTATTTAAGAGTCATATATCAAAGAGAAGAAAGTAAGCAAAGTTTGCATGTTGACATACAAATAATTGGTATGGTTTCCTTGACTTCCTTAATTTTTGTGATAAAAGCAGGACAGTCCATTTCTTGTGGCTTGTCATCAATCATGATTAGGTCAATCAACTCAGCATTGTCTGCCAGCATCTTTAGAGCCATGGACTGCTCCCCAGAGGCTATGACTACAATCAAAGAAAATATATATTGTTAGAAGTTTATAAATGAAACAATTTATATTTTGGTTCATTTCCTAAGTGCCATGATTCATATATAATGATTCATTGGTTTACCTTCATTAAGTTACGCAATAAATTGTATCTATAGTGTCACATAGTACGTTGGTAGATAGGCAATGTTGGGTAAAAAGAAAAAAGAAAAAAGGGAAGAAACTTGTATATGGTTTTCTTGCGATCTATGTACAAGTTAATTAGAAACATGCATAATTCAGTGTACTTAGATTAATGGGTATCTTAAAAGGAAAGCATGCATAGTAGTATTAAATTTTCTTATTGAAGAAAGCTAATTATAACTCTATAGAAATTTGAAAATAATAAAGTTTGATCCAAGCTGTCTAATTTTGAAGGAAAACGTATCATTTAAGTGCATTTACTAACATCTTATCATAACGTACACTTGTGGGTATGAGTGAAGATTAATGAGAAGCAAAAATCTCTTGACCAAAAAAATTAAAATAAAGGGATAAGCATGAACATGTTGTTGGTCAACAGACACACAAGAATACAAGATACCCACACAATGTTGTTTGGTAAACCGGGTCTTCAAGATTTGACTAGCCTTTTTTTTCTTGTGGTTTTACTCTTTCGGTAAAAATTTCTTCTACAAAAAATTAACAAAAAAAAAAAAAACTCTTTGGGCAAAAATTTAATACCCTACAAGCGGCAACCGTCAAATGTTTAGCCCACTAATTATAATTCATGCAAAATGAAATGAGCAACAAGCTCCAAATTGAAATTCATAAGCAAATTTGAAGTGGAGTGACTTTGAATTTTAAAATTGGAGGAAATTGCATGAAGCCTTTTTGTATTCACGGTTGAAGATGAAAAAATAGAGGAAAGAAACTAAGTTGTGAGATGATTTAGATTAATGTTTTAGAGTCATGGTGTATGAACACTGCTTTAAAAATTCTGTCTAGGCTTTGTTTAAGCCTAAACAAGCGATAAAAGGTCCCAATTCATTTAGCCATTAGCCAGTTTAATTAGCGTTTTGGTTATTTAGACTCCAGCAGCTCCTTTTCGCCCAAAATTTACTTAACATTCTTCAAAACATTGTGTATGAAGCAAAGAAAATATAGACATAGATGGATATGAATTACAATCAAATTGTAAGAACAAGACTATAATAGTATAAAGATAAGAAAGTATATAACTTGTAAATCAAAACCGTCAACAAACCTGTATAAAATGCTTGTTTCAGCATGGATTTTGTATGGCTAAGTGCAGACTTGTCGGGATCAAATAGTAGAATGTGCATTCCTTTTAATTTGGGTAGGAATCCTTGCAAATCTTCAAAATTTCCAGCTTGGTTCATGAGTATATCTTTCACCTCTTCAACAACTTTCAGGTTCTAGCAAAAGAAATAGGGTTGATATGATGAAAAAGAAAGAGGATTGATTGATAGAAGAAGAAGAAGAAGAAGAAGAAGAAGTGGAGGAGTGGGTTACACACTAATTCACTCACTTTAAACTACAATTGGCTTTCATAAGGTTTGAAGAAATAGTGAGAGTGATGACACTTAGAAAAAAGAAAGGAAGGAAGGAAGGAAGAAAACAAGATAATTTTACCAAATTTTAACCAAGATTACCAAAGCTTTATAGAAGCAACAAAAGGGTAGTGGTATTGGAAAAAGAGAATGAAATTGTGGAAGATAATGAAGGTGTAGCTCAATAGAAGGGATAATCTTTTGCACCCACTTCAAGGATTTTTTTAAAAAAAATCAAACATTTAAAATAAGTATTTCAAATTAAATAGAGATTTAAACCGCTTCGGCGGTTAAGACCTTGGGGTAGTACCCCGAGGTCATCATTTTGAATCACACGGATCCATTTCTCTCTAGAATTGGTTAGTAACCAGTTCTCATCCCTAGTTGATGCTCTAGGCGAGCTCAAGTAGTACTTAGAATTGGTTAGTAACCAGTTCTCATCCCTAGTTGATGCTCTAGGCGAGCTCAAGTAGTACTTGTGGCGACCTTAATCCTTACCTTATCAAAAAAAATTGAGATTTAACCATGTGTGTCATAAATTTAGAGCCAGTATAATAATACTAATACGGAGGATTGATCAAGTGTGATAGTACCACAAATTTTGTTAGTTTAATTTAGCTTGACTACACCAACCATTAAAGAGTTTAATCAAATTTAGTTTGTGATTTGTAATTGATGTTGAGGACTTGTATGTGAGATATAAAAATGGGTTCCATCAAGTGTTTTTATGACATTTCCTTTTTGGCTAATATTCCTCAATTTCTTTTTTTCCATAAAATTGGGGGTTCAAAATAAATGCATTAATGCATGTTGTTGCATAAATATTCAAACCTTTTTGACTTTCTATTTTCAAATGAATAACATGAAACAACACATCTTTTGTCATTATTTACATTAAATTTGTAATATCCGATTTTCGTTTTAGGCCTCGTAAGTCTGTAAACGGGTTCCTTCGCTTACAAGCTCGTAAGCCATATATATATCTATTCATTCATTCGTTTATTTTCCCTATTTTAATTAGGGCCAAAGTAATCAACTCAAATCTTGATCTTCCCTACGTAAATCATATCTTTCCCATCATATCTTTCCCTTCCTCCCCTTATTAAGTCATTTATTTATTCTAGCTTAAACCAATTTACCAATGGATATAGATATACCTAAAATCCGAGTAACCTCATATATATATAAAATCAAAATCGAATCTCTATTCTAACGAAATCAGCCTCTCGGTAGTTCCGAAAGACGTCCGATCCGATCGAAGCCTCATTCAACCTCCCTCCCTGTTTGGCGTGAACGACCTGGAGATTGGTTTCGCCGATCGACAACGGACCAGGTAAGACCCTTCCGCTTGTATCTCCGGTAGAAGGCGACCGTCATTCGATCTCTGTTTCTCGTCTCGTTGCCTAAACCTCCGTTTCCGCGGTCTTCTGTTCCTTCCTCAGGTTGTACGTCATACCCGACACCAATCAGTCGCACCACCGACGACACCCCATTCGCGCCGACAGTCCGGTACCATCGTCTCCGGTGAGTTCGCATTCTCTGTGTCTAGTTAGCCTTCCGTGTTTCCTCTTCGGGTTGGTTAGGATGTCGTCATGGTAGAGTCGGGAATGGGAGCGGAGTTGGTCACTGAGGCGGGAGATTTGTGCAGACCGCCGACGAATTTATCGGGGAAAGGTCTGGCTTTGGTGGAGGTAGACGATAGGGGGGGGGGGGTTGCGTATATGGTCGGCTTTAATTTCCGGGGACAGATTTTGGTTTTTTTTTATATTATTAGTTGTGCGTGTAGTTAGTTTAACGTAAATGATGGGTAGAAGAGCTTGGTGGGTTAGATGTTGATCTGCACAAATCATGGTGTTGTAATTTAGTAAGTTATTTAATTTTGGGTTACTTTGATCAGAAAGAATTGAAGGGAAGGGACGAACAGAGACGAAGTTTCACTCGACATTAGGTTGAAGATGAAGGAAGGGTTGGGTCCCGCGTGGAAAAGTCAAGGGGAGTGGGTACGTGTTTGTGGGTGGGCTAGGATTTAGTTTACCAAGGGGAGTGGGTACGTGTTTGCTCGGTTCCACTCAGGGACATTACCAAGGAAGGTGAATCAGGGAGCTCGTCGTTCACCATAGCAGAATCAGTATGCTTCAGGCCAAAAAAAAAAAAAAAATGGCGAGGCGTAGGAGACAATACCTTAAGGACTAACTAGCCTCGAGTATTCGAGATGAGGAGGACGGATAGCTTACATACGTTGACAACTAAAGGTACGTTTTGGATTTAGTCTGAACGTGTCCATATTCTTTTAATACGGGTACTACACCCTCTTTCGTGTCCTCTGTCTGTGTGGTTAGACTAGGCTTGACTGATACAGAAGGGGTATCTTTTTGTGGCGAAATTACCCAATGACAATAAGGTGAGTGGAAGTAGAGAGATTCTGTAGTGTTCTATCAGAATGGGAGGTCGAGGTTGGTATGCAGATTTTCATAGTAATGCAGTTGTCCCCGAATAACAATGTAATTTTGGGAATGGATTGGATGGGGCCTTACAGAGCAGTGGTAGATATACATAAGGGTACAATCACGGTGTTCGCAGATGATATGAATGTACAGGTGAGTCAGGTGTTAGAGCAAGTTTGGACAAGACCAACGATTAGTATGGTAAAACCGCCAAGTTGCTTAATGGGAGGTGTGTTGGATTTTGGTGCTATGTCAAGCAAGGGGACAATGAGGGACCACACCTTCATGATATACTGGTAGTATGTGTATTTGAGGATGTTTTTCTAGAAGAAATTTGTTGATTTCAGTGTTGATCTTGAGCCGGGAACAATACTAATCTTGAGGGCTCCATACCGCATGGCTCCGATGGAAATACAAGAATTGAAGGCACATTTGGAAGAGCTATTGGAAAAGGGGTATGTACGTCCAAGTGTGTCACCTTGGGGAGCACCAGTTTTGTTGGTAAAGAAGGGTCCCTTCGTTTGTGTATCGGTTATCGAGAGTTGAGCCGAGTCACCGTCAAGAACAAGTAACCACTACCTCGCATTGGCGATTTGTTTGATCATTTACAAGGGGCTACGGTGTGTTCGGAGGCGGATATGAGGTCAAGATATCATCAGGTAAGGATTCGAGAGGAAGACTTTCCAAAGACGGCCTTCCAAGATAGATAGTGGCATTATGAGGTTGTGGTGATGCCGTTAGATTTCTTGAACAATGCCTCGCAATGTTCATGGAATTGATGAACCGAGTGTTGATAGATTTCTTGGACAAATTTGTAGTGGTATTCATTGATCACACCCTGATTTATTCTCGGAAGGAAGAGGAGCATGCAAAGCACTGTAGGCAGGTGTTGAGGCAACATTGGTTGTTCTCTAAGTTATCCAAATGTGAGTTCTAGCTACCGGAAGTCACTCTTTTTGGGACATGTGATGTCCGCTAAGGGAGTTATGGCGGACCCTATAAAGATTGAAGCTGTAAAGGCATGGGAACCTCCGAAGAATGTGAAGGAGGTGCGGAGCTTTCTAGGATTAGCAGGGTATTACAGAAGGTTTGTGGAAGGGTTTTCCCGGATAGCCCAACCACTTACCAACTTGCTTAAGAAGACAACTCGCTTTGAGTGGAATGATGCCTGTCAGCGAAGTTTTGACGAGCTGAAGAGGAGGTTGACTTCGGCTCCTATACTTGCTCTCCCTCAGGGGAATGAGGATTTTGTGATTTACAGTGACGCCTCCAAGGTAGGCCTGGGCTGTGTGCTGATGCAGAGGGACAAAGTGATTGCCTATGCCTCCAGACAGTTGAAGCCGAACGAGCAGAATTACCCTACTCATGATTTGGAGTTGGCAGCTGTGGTACATGCTCTGAAGATTTGGCGTCATTACTTGTATGGGAGTACCTGCAAAGTAATGACGGATCATAAAAGCCTCAAGTACATCTTCACTCAGAGGGAGTTGAATATGCGACAGAGGAGATGGCTTGAGTTATTGAAAGACTATGACCTTGAGATCCTTTACCACCCAGGGAAAGCGAATGTGGTCGCCGATGCCCTCAGTAGGAAGACGCCTCAAGAGCAAATGTTGGCTCATTTGACAGTTCAGCCAGAGTTACAGAGAGAGTTGATGAGGTACGGTATTGAGGTACAAATTCAGCGTTATCAGGGCAGTCTGAGAGCCCTAGAATGTCGGTCATCTTTACTTGAAGAAGTAAGACAGAAGCAGGAAGATTGCCCAATGATTCAGGATCTGAGGCAGAGATTGAGCCGTGGAGAGGCACCTGACTTTGCAGAGAGAGCAGATGGTATTTTCTGTTTACGCGGTCGGATTTGTGTACCTCGAGATGCAGAGTTGAGGCAGAAGATTTTGCAAGAGGCTCATGCTACACCTTACTCAATCCACCCCGGGGCGAGTAAGATGTACAAGGATTTGCGACAATTTTATTGGTGGGATGGCATGAAGCCGGATGTAGCGAGATTCGTCGCTAAATGTCAGGTCTGCCAGCAGGTGAAGATCGAGCATCAGAGGCCCGGAGGAATGCTTCAGTCACTTCCTATTCCAGAATGGAAATGGGAGGACATCTCCATGGATTTTGTCACGGGTTTGAGACTCAACAGAGGCCATGATGCCATTTGGGTGGTGGTGGATAGACTGACGAAGACTGCTCGCTTTTTGCCTATCAGGGAGACATGGCAAGTGAGCAAATTAGTGGAGGTATTTATTAATCAGATAGTTAGACTGCACGGAGTGCCTAAGACGATTGTGTCGGACCGAGATGGGCGTTTTACTTCCAGATATTGGCAGCAGGTGCATGAGGCATTGGGAACGAGATTACATTTCACGACTGCTTACCATCCGCAGTCAGACGGTCAGACAGAGAGGACGATTCAGACTCTAGAGGACATGCTGAGGTCCTGTGTATTAGACTGGGGAGGTCAGTGGTCGGATCACTTGGCTTTGGTGGAGTTTGCATATAATAACAGCTGGCATTCGTCGATTCAGATGGCCCCTTATGAGGCTTTATATGGTCGGAAGTGTAGGACACCGCTGTGTTAGGATGATCCCTCGGATGTAGTGGGTGAGAGGCCACAAATGATCGAGGAGACGATCGGAAAAGTGGCCTTAATCAAGGAGAGAATGTTAGCTGCTCAGAGTCGTCAGAAGTCCTATGCAGATAAGAGGCGTAGACCGTTGGAGTTTGAGGTAGGAACTCACGTCTGGTTGAGAGTATCGCCTACCCGCGGGGTAAGAAGATTCGGGGTGAAAGGGAAGCTGAGTCCCCGATATATCGGTCCGTTCGAGATTCTGGAGAGAGTATGCGAGGTGGCTTACCGGCTAGCATTGCCGCCGGCTTTAGAAGGAGTGCACCCTGTATTCCATGTTTCACAGCTGAGGCAGTATGTCCCGGATCCTAGTCATCGACTAAATTATGAAGAGTTGGTGGTAGAACCAGATCATACTTTCTGGGAACAACCAGTGAAGATTCTAGATCGACGAATGAAGAAGCTGTGGAACAAGGAGATTCCTCTTGTGTTGATTCAGTGGTCTCGACGGGGAGTCGAGGAGGCCACTTGGGAGACGGAGTCCAGGATGAGTGAGAGTTATCCAGAGATCTACCCGGGTTTAGTAGAGGCGTTTGAGGGGAAGGTTAGTAATTAGTGTGTTGATTTCAGATTCGATGTTTGCTTCGTGATTCTTGGTTGTTTGATGTGTTTGTTTGACTGTTTAAATTTTAATTGACGTGCTGTATGTTTTGGATGGCTAATACTGGTTATGATTATCGTTATCAATCAATTCTGGTTCGAGGACGAACCTCTCTAAGGGGGAGAGGTTTGTGAAGACCTCGAATATCCTTTCTTCGTAATCAAGTTTCGGGACGAAACTTCCTTAAGGGGGGTAGTATGTAATATCCGATTTTCGTTTTAGGCCTCGTAAGTCTGTAAACGGGTTCCTTCGCTTACAAGCTCGTAAGCCATATATATATCTATTCATTCATTCGTTTATTTTCCCTATTTTAATTAGGGCCAAAGTAATCAACTCAAATCTTGATCTTCCCTACGTAAATCATATCTTTCCCATCATATCTTTCCCTTCCTCCCCTTATTAAGTCATTTATTTATTCTATCTTAAACCAATTTACCAATGGATATAGATATACCTAAAATCCGAGTAACCTCATATATATATAAAATCAAAATCGAATCTCTATTCTAACGAAATCAGCCTCTCGGTAGTTCCGAAAGACGTCCGATCCGATCGAAGCCTCATTCAACCTCCCTCCCTGTTTGGCGTGAACGACCTAGAGATTGGTTTCGCCGATCGACAACGGACCAGGTAAGACCCTTCCGCTTGTATCTTCGGTAGAAGGCGACCGCCGTTCGATCTCTGTTTCTCGTCTCGTTGCCTAAACCTCCGTTTCCGCGGTCTTCTGTTCCTTCCTCAGGTTGTACGTCATACCCGACACCAATCAGTCGCACCACCGACGACACCCCATTCGCGCCGACAGTCCGGTACCATCGTCTCCGGTGAGTTCGCATTCTCTGTGTCTAGTTAGCCTTCCCTGTTTCCTCTTCGGGTTGGTTAGGATGTCGTCATGGTAGAGTCGGGAATGGGAGCGGAGTTGGTCACTGAGGCGGGAGATTTGTGCAGACCGCCGACGAATTTATCGGGGAAAGGTCTGGCTTTGGTGGAGGTAGACGATAGGGGGGGGGGGGGTGCGTATATGGTCGGCTTTAATTTCCGGGGACAGATTTTGGTTTTTTTTTTATATTATTAGTTGTGGGTGTAGTTAGTTTAACGTAAATGATGGGTAGAAGAGCTTGGTGGGTTAGATGTTGATCTGCACAAATCATGGTGTTGTAATTTAGTAAGTTATTTAATTTTGGGTTACTTTGATCAGAAAGAATTGAAGGGAAGGGACGAACAGAGACGAAGTTTCACTCGACATTAGGTTGAAGATGAAGGAAGGGTTGGGTCCCGCGTGGAAAAGTCAAGGGGAGTGGGTACGTGTTTGTGGGTGGGCTAGGATTTAGTTTATGAGTAGAATATTAATACATAGCTTAGTTAGCATATACTATTATCTACTAATTAAGCAATTCCCTTTATATATAAGTTCGGATGATTAATAAAAAAAAAAAGAAGAAGGTGGCCCTTTTAATTGGATTAGTTTGGTTCGGCTCGAACTAAATCTAACCTCTCACTTTATAATTCTTTAGGGAACCGTCTTCGCTCGAGGTCTTAACTTTTGTCTTCTTCAAAAGATCCCTATTTTCGAGGTAAGTCGTTTTTCGACTTGCTCGGTTCTTCTCTATCCTGTTAGATTGCGTACCGTTATTGTAGGGCGGGTTTTGGGAACTAGTCCCGAATACCTTTCTAAATTGTTTTGAACTTCTTGAATTGCTGTGTGCGTAAAATGGTTTTGAACGTATTTTATCGGAAGGATATTTTCGGAACGTTTTCTCTGTGTTGGTACCGTTTCCGACACGGCCCATCGTAGCTGGCGTGGAGGAAGAGTTGGCTACTTTGACCCGTGTGATAGGGAAACCGTGCCCCTTCAAAACGAAAAGTATTATCTGTGTGTTTTTGGCAAGTGCTCCAGTGGAGGCTTAGCCCGGGGTTAGAAGGGAGATTGTGAAGTGGAGTGGGAGGGTCTGCCTCTGCACTCGGCGCGGTGATGAGCGCCTTGGTAGTCGGATTGTGGAAAAGGAGAAATTGTTGTGTTATGAGATTGTGATTGTGAATTCATATGTGGTTCTGTGTGACTGATTATAACTAATTTAGGTATTGGCCTTTAGAGTTATGATTGCGATTGCGGATGTGTATGCTGACTTTGGAAATGCTTTCAAAACGTTCTGCAATTTCCGTATTCTCTCTAACTTGATAGATTAGACGCTGACCCTTCGGGGAACATTTTTCAGTTCCAGGTATGAATCAGGGAACCGTGCAGGAACCGAGGCAAGATGGCGGGCCGGAGCGGTAAAGAGCGCGTGTCATAGTGGGATCGGTTTTTATTAGTTATTTATAATAGTTAGGATGTTGATTTTGATATTTGTTAGACGAAGTTGGTATTGTGTTTTGTTTATTATAACTTTGTTCGAGTAGTTCAGTCAGTATGCGTTGTGACGTATTTGATTATTTATAATTTTCGGGGATTCATGCACGATACGTTTTTCTAAGTTTTACTAAATAAAGGTTGGATGTTTTATTATGTTTTCTCGTCGTGCCCGAGTTGTAAGGTCCTACAGTGTAGTTGTCAACCTAAATAATAGTACCCGGTAAGGTCTATTCCCCAGTAGCGCCTCGACGGAAGTCGGGGTGTTACAAAATTGGTATTGTTGGTAGATTTATTTATAAGGACATGTCCAATAGTTTTTCTATAACTTTCTCTAAAATAGGAAGCCAAAAATTAAATTATCTAAAAAGAATTACCGCGACTTCAACAATTTCCTTATTTTAAAGAATCTAGTATTTATTATTTTTATTTCATATATATAATATTTTCAAAAATATTGTAAAATTTAATATGACCAATTGCAAGTTGACATGTGTAACATCCATAATTAATTCATTCTCTAAATGCATTTGGAGAATTCTCTATATTTAGGGAAAACTCTTTACATTTCTCCCTCTATCCTTATTTGAATAATGGGATAAAGAATTTGTTGGACAAAAAAAAATCTAATATTATCTAAAAACAAAAATATCAATGTACGTATATGGAGAATTTCTTGAGGTTGCTCTAAAGACAACAAAATTGTGAAGAAAATATTTTAAATATAGAGATGTCATATATATTTATTTATAATAAGTTTAATTGCCTCTTAATTATGAAAAAGTGTCAATTTATTTTCAAAAAATAATTGAAATTGATATTTTTTTTATTTTTTTGAAAATCTTGACAATTGTTTTATAGGGTAAGAATTAGGGTCGCCACAAGTACTACTTGGGCTCGCCTAGAGCATCTAGGGGGAATGAGAACTGGTTACTAACCAATTCTATAGAGAAATGGGCAAACCGCCACCCGTAGGGTTCGAAACGGTGATCTCGACGTACTACTCCAAGGACTTAACCGTTGAACAAAGGCCCAAAGAGGAAAATCTTGACAAGTTAATAGTGAGTATGTTTGATCAATTTTTATATTTTGTACTTTTATATTTGAAAAGGGTTTTAATTGGACTCCTGCATCACTCAATTGAAGTATAATATCAAGATTATGCTTAGTATATATTTTTTTGTCGAATTATGCTTACTATATATTGATAAGATACTTATGAGATATAAAATATAATAAATCATTGATAAAGTATCTAATAAGGTTGCTAAATTTTAATAATAAAAAAAATTACCTGGTAATATTGTGTCATATAAATATCTAATAAATTAATCACGTCATTTGTCTATATTGACAATACGTATTTATTCCCGACAATAAAGTTAAATCTGATGATACTCGACACTTGTCAGTATTAATTTTTAGTCCAAATTTCAAGGTTCATATAAATTCTCACATCATATACACGTCACATATGACCTTTCACTTTCTAATAAGATATTAAATATTTTTAGATATGAAATATTTAATCTTATTTCTTAAGATTTTCTAATCCATTAAACAAATTAAGATTTATATAGATTCTCACATCTATACACGCGTCACATATGACCTTTAAACTTTCTAATAAGATGTTAAAAACCGTTGGAGATGAAATTTATACTGTTATAAGTAATAAAAGGTTTGAAGAAATAGTAAGAGTAGAGACGTAAAATGATAGGAAAAAAAAAGAGAAAAGAAAGGTGAAAATATATCAACATTTAACAAAGATTACCCAAGATTTTAAAAAAAGCAACAAGACCACAAGAGCAATGGCATTGGAAAAAGAGAGGTGAAAATATGAAATAGAATAAAGGTAAAACTAAAAAAAAGAATAATAGTTTGCACCCACTTCAAGAATAAACTCAAAAAATAAAAATATTAACCAATTAAAATTATTAAACTAAATATACATTTAAAATTTATGTGTCACCATTTAGTGCCAAAATAGTAGATAAGGAAGATTGATCAAATCAAATGTGATTGTACCACAAACTGTTTTAATGAAAAATAATCAACTAATAAAATGTGTGTTTATAGACCTTGTTTCATTTTCACTTTCACATCAAAATGAATTTCTAAACTTATATTTTAAAAATGCTTTAAAAAACATATATTTTCTATAGTTTTCATTATTTTAAAGATAAATAAAATAATATTTCAACCTAAAATACTATCATATTAGTTTACAAGTAAACCACACCCATAAAAATGGGTTTCATCATTTCAACCAAAAAAAATGGGTTTCATCAAGTGTTTTTATGACATATCTTTTTTACTAATATTCCTCCATTACTTCTTTTCCATAAAAAAGGGTCCAAAATAAATGCATGAATGCATGTTGTTGCACATGTGATAAAATCTTTTTGACTTTCTATTTTCAAAAAAATAACATGAAACAACACATCTTTTGTCATTATTTACATTAAATTAGTATTGTTGGTAGATTTATTTATAAGGACACCTCCAATAGTTTATCTATAACTTTCTCCAAAATAAGAAACCTAAAATCAAATTATCTAAAAGAAATTACTGCGACTTTAACAATTTTCTTATTTTAAAGAATCTAGCATTTATTATTTTTATTTTATATATAATATTTTGAAAAATACTATAAAATTTAATATGACCAATTACAAGTTGACATGTGTAACATCCATAATTTATTCATTCTCCAAATGCATTTGCAGAATTCCGTATATTTAGGGAAAACTCTTTACATTTCTCCCTCCATCCTTATTTGAAGAATGATATAGAGAATTTATTGGGTTAAAAAAAGTCTAATATTCTCTAAAAACACAAATATCAATGTATATGAAGAAGTTTTTGAGGTTGCTCTAAAGAGAACAAATTTGTGAAGAAAATATTTTAAATATAGAGATATCATATATATTTATTTATAATAAGTTTAATTGCTTCTTAATTATGAACAAGTGTCAATTTGTTTTCAAAAAATAATTGAAATTGATACTTTTTTTATATTTTTGAAAATCTTGACATGTTTTTTTATAGGATAAGGATTAGGGTCGCCACACATATTATTTGGACTCGCCTAGAGCATCCACAAGGAGTGAGAACTAGCTACTAACCAAGATTATGAAAATCGGTGATCTCGGGCTACTACCTCAAAGACTTAACCGTTGAACCAAATGCCCGAAAATCTTGACAAATAGTGAGCATGTTTGATCAATTTTTATATTTTGTAATTTTAAAATTGAAAAGGGTTTTAATTGGACTCCTCCATCACTCAATTGAAGTATAATATCAAGATTATGCTTAGTATATATTGATAAGATACTTATGAGATATAAAATATAATAAATCGTTGATAAAGTATCTAATAAGGCAGCTAAATTTTAATTAAAAAATTACCTGGTAAATTGTGTCATATAAATATCTAATAAATTAATCACTTGACAATACGTAATTATAACACTTGGGACATGTAAAAAAATTAGTTATTACCTGTTGTATCTATTCCCGACAATAAAGTTAAATATGATAATACTCGACACTTGTCAATATTAATTTTTAGTCTAAATTTCAAGGTTCATATAAATTCTCACATCATATACACGTTATATATGAAACTTTTTAAAAGAACTAAATAAGTCTACTTCCTACGAAATTTAAGAAATTGAAATTCCTAGAAAGTTAAATTTCTATAATTTTTTGTCATTTTTTAACTAACATATATTTAATCTTATTTCTTAGTATTTTCTAATCCATTGAATGTTAACTATTACCAATATAAAAATGGATTCCATTTTTTATGACATTTTCTTTTTGGTTAATTTTTTTCCAATTTTTTTTATAAAAAATGGGAGTTCAAATTAAATACATTAAAGCATGTTGTTGCGTATGTATTCAGACCTTTTTGACATTTTTTTGGTAAAAGACACTACCTATAAGAGTTGAACTAGAGACCTCTGAATACTACTCTTGGAGGTTGAACTTCTTGACTAAATGCCCGAAAATAGAACTTTTTAACTTTTGTTTTCAAATAAATAACGTGAAACAATACATACACCTTCGTCATCATTTACATTGAATTATTATTATTGTTGATAGATAGATTTACAAATAAATAAAGTAAAATTGAGAAATAAAGTTCTATATATACGAGATATCATATTTATTTATTTCCCCTTAATTTTCACAAGTTTTTTGGTACAATGGCTTCTCATTCGACATCTCCACTCTTAGCACCTCCCACTCCTCCCACATCGCCACCACCCATCGGCCCCTCTCTAGCCCAAACACCTCCCCTGGCGCCTCCTCCCCCACTGGCCATTCCCACCTATTCTATGAGTGGCATCTTTAAACCCCAAGTGTATTTTCACTTTATTTGCCACCTTTCACGTACACCATCTCTCCTCTTCCTAAATCCCACAATAAGCCTCCTATCGTAATTGGAAATTTGGAATGCAACTATAACCAGTGAATATCATGGTGGAGCAATTGGCCCACATATATCTCCTTGGATTCTTTCTAAGAATGCAGGATTTTCACTTGCAATCTTGTTTTTAGAAGGCCTGATAATTAGCTTTCCAAGTGAGCAAGCAGTGCAATTAAAATCACTGGACGGAAGAACCTTAATGTTCTTTAATGTATGTCCAAGTGAGCTCTTTATGATTTTGTGCATCATTATTGCCCCTGGATGACCCAATCGATCATGCCATAATGTGAATGTAGTTTGGTCATATGACCTTTTGTTAAACATTGCATTGACCTCAAACGGATAAATGTATGTATGATATAATCCGGAGGTTTGCGTTGGCATCCTTTCGAGAATCTGTTTGTGGCCAGATTCGTGTTTTATGATGCACAAGTATTCTTTCCCATTTTCATTCATGGTTTCCATATGAAACCCATTTAGACGCACATCTTTAAAGCTTAGCAAATTTCTTCGAGATTTACTCGAATATAGTGCGTCATTTATTACTAGCTTTGTTCCCTTTGGGAGTAGAATGACAGCTCTTCCAGAGCCTTCGATGAGTTTTGACACACCGGATATTGTAGTGACATTGCCTTCAAAGGCTCTTAATTGGGTAAAGTATTCTTTACTCCTCAAGATGGTGTGTGTTGTCGCACTGTCCAAAAGACATTGCTCCTTCCCATCGGGTTTCACTTTAGGTAAGTCCATGTTTTCTATCAATATAAAGAAAAAGGAGAATTAAGGCATTAATAAAAGTTTCATATATTATACAAGGATAAACATATTATACAAGTTCTATTATACAAAGTCCTACGAGAGAGAAGTTAAAACATGAGATATAAAAAAATACATTGCAAATATTATACAATAACATGGGAGATAGTAGAGATATTTAGGGGCTTGTGCTTTTCATTTAAGCCCCTAAGGCATAGCCATCATCATTCTCAAAGTTGAGGAAGTCATTGACATCCAGGCTAGTCACAAGTGACCTATCCACATCTTTGTTATCGATGTAGTTGGTCTCGGTAGCCTTTTCTTTATTCTTTTCAGCTTGGTACAGCTTCACTAGGTGTGGAGCTGTGCGGCATACCTTTGACCAGTGACCAGTCACGCCACATCTGTAGCATGCTGATTTGGATTTCTGGGAGGATCCTGATGGACCCGTCTGGACCTGTTGCTTCACACCCCCTTTGTAGCCATGGTTCTCACGGTGATTATCGTGGCTTTTGTTGTAGACTCGGCCACTCCCATGGCCACCACGACCACCACGGCCACCACGGCTCCCATAGTGACCACGACCTCGTCCACGCCCATTGTTACGGCGTGATTGTTGCCCACGTTCATTGTCGTTCCTATCATGGAACGCTTTGTTCATAGCATTTGCTTCTGGGGCAGCTGTTGAGCCAGTAGGCCTTAGGTTGTGGTTTTTCATTAGGAGCTCATTATTCTTTTCAGCAACCAACAATACTTTCAACAAGTCAGAATATCTTTTGAAATTTCTTAATCTATATTGTTGTTGCAATAATATGTTTGAAGCATGCATAGTGGAGAAAGTTTTCTCCAACATCTCTTCCTGAGTGATCATTTTACCACATAGTCTCAATTGAGAAGTGATCCTGTGGATAGCACTGTTGTACTCAGTGATGGACTTAAAGTCTTGGAACCTTATAGTGTTCCACTCATGTGTTACTTGTGGGAGCAAAACTTCATTTTGATGAGCATAGCGCTCATTCAGGCTCTCCCACAATTCTATAGGATCCTCCACAAATAAGTACTCAGTTTTGAGACTCTCATGAATGTGGTGGCGGAGGAACACAATGGCTTTCGCCTTTTCCTGTGGGGTGGCATTATTGTTTGCCACAATTGTTTCCTCAAGGCCATTTGCCTTGAGGTGAGCCATGGCATCTACCCTCCATTCGAGGTATTTCTGGCCCGATAGGTCAAGGATGTCAAACTCCCTCTTAGCAATGTTTGCCATTAATTGCTACATATAAAGATATGCAAATTAAAGGTTAACATAATCAATAATATAATACATGAGTCGTGTCTAAGACGATTGAAGGACATGTCATATCAAATAATAAATATATGCATGTAGATGATATATTCGGAATGCATAAAGAAAGATTGCGTGAGTCAGAGAAGTAATCAATATAGATATAGGCATAGACAATAACGTAAGACAAAAGTAAGAGATCATATGAAATGAAAGAAAATTATATAACGGGAATTTTAAAGTTTTAAAGTCCTTAGAGTTCGAGGTCCTTTAAGTCCAAAGTCCGAGGTCCTTTAAGTCCAAAGTCCGAAGTCCTTAAAGTCTGATTCCCTTCATCCCCCTTTTCACTTTTTCACTTCCGACCTTATCTCCTTCCTCCACCTCCATATTCGACCACCTTTACCAAATTTTTCTTTCGACATTCTCCATGGCCGACGACGAGATTATGCGTCGTCTTAGAGCCGGTAATAGGAGATTTTGATTGAGCTTTTCATTTGCCTTGTTCTTATTGTGATTACCAACATCATGCTCATAATTATTTTGGTTAAAACTTACTTCCAATCCAAGTGGTGAAGTTGAAGATTTTCGAAGGAGAAATCGGTTTAAAGGTAAGCAAATGTAATGTTTTGTTTGTATCTTTTACATATCCAAAAGCATGATTTATTTTTGGTAAGAAATCGTTTCAAATCTAGGAAGAAAAACGAGTTTCTGATGTAGAAGATCCCAAATCGGGCAACTACAGAGCATACTCCTCAAAAACAGTTTTAGGAAATAAACTTGTTGTATGATTAAGATTAGAAAGAGATAGAATTTGTACCTTGGTGATTAGTGAAGCTCAATTGGTAATTAGAGACTCGTGCTGATAACGTGTTATGAAAAGATTTATGAAAGCAAGATCACTTTAACTTTTGGGAAAACACTTAAACAAACTTTATGAGGACTTTTAGATCATTAGAAGAGAGGGAGAGAGAGTAAGAACTTTAGAGAGTGTATTTCTTACTCTACTTTGGTGCAAGTTTTACAATGGATGATGGTCATATTTATAGGCCAAGAGTGGGGTAAAACTTTGGTAAATCTCCATGATTTATGCATGGAAATAAGGAGGTGAAGAAGGTGAATTATTCACCTTGTACAAATTTTCCTCCATTATACACTTGTTCATACATAACATATGTGTGTAAATAAATAACTTGTACTATGATAATTTGGACTTCATAAATTTGGACTTTATAACACCTATTTTTTTTACCAAGCATTTTCAGTTGAAGCTCAGTTATCATCGAGTCAGGCGTCAAACCTTTGACTCATCTTTGCGGGACCCACAAACAGAGAGTTCTGTTTCTGCATACTCTCGCACTCTCTCTCTCTCTTCCAACAAACACGTAATAATCTGATTAAAATTAATTGAAAAAACGTAACAATTTTTAATACTCCCTTCTTCCCGCCTTTTCACCATCTCCTTCCTTTCTTGCATTCTCTCTCCGACGGAGCAGACTACCGAAACAGAATTCAGTTGCAGGTGAAAAACCTCGATCTCTTCCGATTTGCATCAATTCAAGCTGAACTCGTCTAATTCGTTGTTGATTCTGATTTTCTGCTGTGTGATTTCATACAAGCGAAGAGCGCTGATTAAGCTGTCCGATTGATCGATCTATTCTCAATTGTATGATTTCTCTCTAATTTTCTGTTTGATCGTAGTTCTTGAGGGATAATCTGTCCGAATTTCGCATTGAATATGTGATCGCCTTGAGATAATTTTAATCAGCGCCGTGAGATAGGTCCATGCGTAATCAATAGAGAGCTTCTTGTTATTCAGTTCTCCTAATTCTTGATGTTTTTCCTTTTTAGCGAATTCAAAGCAACGATCGCTACTAATTCAGGTTCAATTTGTCTTCAATTGTTTGCAGTGGCTGTTCGGCGGCAATAAAATATGCATCGCGATGGCGCTTCCACTGCCGATGGCGGCAAGATGACGACGATGCATTTCTTCCCAACCATGCCGAATCCAATTTCGGCGATTTGTTCTCCGATGACTGATTTCGCAACGAAATTCCCTTATTCTTCAATTTTCTTCCCCTCTTCCACCTCCGATCACCAAAACCCCACCGCAAAAGCCACCGCCTCACTCCCGGCGCCAACCGGCAAACCTACTCTCACCACCGCCACCGAAGATCTATCTATCCTGATGCTGCAGCACCAAGCTCTCCTCAGTCGGCACAAGAATTGCATCTCGCACCTTGAGAAAACCTTCAAGGAGGCCGAGACTCTCCGACAGGAGAACACGAACCTCCGCGTCGCCAACACCGGCCTCAACAACCGCCTGAATCTCATCGTGCGAGCGTATCTTCAAAATAATTATGCTTCGATGATGTCTTCTGGTTCGTCTTCTCCATCTGCAGATCATCTCGGTAGTCCTGATCCGATCTCTTCAAGTATCGAGAAAATTGGCTGTCTGCGCATCGGTGAGGAGAACATTGGTGCTGGTCGCTGGGAAGGCTGTGAGAGTCCGACGAGTGTATTGGGGACAGATCTAGTCGAAAATGATGCTGATCGTGTTTCGATGCCTAAAAGTATCTCTGTTCGCTCAAAAGGATTTCTGAAAGCAGGTCAAGCTGGCGCTACTCTGGCTGGAACTAGCAATGTTCCTCCCAAATGTGCAGCGAATCGGACCCAATCTCTTAACCCCGTCGATGGCCCGGTATGATCTTAATTTTAAGCATCCGCATTCGATTCTAATTCCAATTTCACATTCATTTTCCCTTTCTTGATCCATGGCTAATGTCTGGTTTTCTTAGCAACTCTTCTCAAACTGTACTTTTTCCAGAAATTTCCAGTTCAATTAGCTCTTTGGAATAAGATACTGTGATAAAGTAGGTTTGTTAATTAAGAGTGGTTTTAGAGTTCATGGCAGTAGATAAGATGATTGAAACTTGTATTTAGTATAAAATTCAACTTAATGATGCTGGGATTCCTCCATAAATTTATTTGATTATTATGAGAGCTACCTGCATTGGTAAACAAGTAGCCAAATGGGTTATGGACTTATGGTATCATACCAATTAGGATAAGCATACTGAACATCTTTTCACAAGTGAACAAATCTGGTTGCATTTTCCATTTGCTCACAAGTAATGAAAATTCATAGTTGATCTGACCCTTCTTCCATAAAAGAAACAATGAACATACCAACTTGTTCTACAAGTTCCTGTGACAAGTATTTTTTGAAACAAGAGCATCATTACACTATTTGGCTTGTCGTTTTTTTTATGTTAGCTGCTACATTTTAAGATTATTGAATGAGTTGATTATTCTAATAGACACCCACCAATTTTGGACCTTTTGGTAATAATGATATGACTTGGAGCTGAACTTAAAGTACAAGTCTGGAATTTGCTCTCTACATTTGTTGCAAGCAGCTTATTGGCGATTTGTTCAATTTTTAGCACTTCTTCCTTGGGGTCTTTAGTTCCTTGTTTTGACTAGATGGTATTTATTCAGTACACGTTTCATCACATATTTACCAAAAAAATGCGTCTTGTTAGTGATTATAGACTTATAGTAAGTGTTATCACTGTTATGATACAGATAACTTCTGCAAAACATCCTAGATTTGGAGTGATGCAACTCAATTTGACATTTAAGCAGAAATTTATGTTCATATACAAACATGCTTGTGGTAAAGCTGTGTATCATTGGGAAATTCATAGAAAGGCAGCATATGCATCATTTTCAGATCACTAGCTAGAAACTGTATTCCTATACTTGTTAATCCTTCTATTGACTAAATGACCCTAAATTGCAGCAAAAAGTGTATGTCCGTGCAAAGAACAAGAAGGGTGAACCAATAGAGCTGGAGGTTTACAACCAGGGCACATCCAAGACAGAGCTCTGCAACAAGTGGCAGGAGACTGGAACCTGCCCTTATGGAGAAAACTGTCAGTTTGCCCATGGGATTGAAGAGCTGCGCCCTGTGCTCCGTCACCCTCGCTACAAGACCGAAGTCTGTCGTATGGTGCTGGCGGGTGATCATTGCCCGTATGGCCACCGCTGCCACTTCCGCCACGCCCTCAATGAGCAGGAGAAGCTCATTGCTCCACTACTCAAGCAGGATTGATGATGGCCTTTGCTGCACATATGTGAGGATGAAGTGTTTATAGCCCATTCAATGCTTCATAAAAACTTAGGTACCCAGCTGCATGCTCTTGCACAGTTTTTACAGGAACATTAAACCAAAAGAACATCACACAGAAAAACTAAATTTCTGATAGTCATCCTATATGGCAAGAATATTATTGGATGCATTTTGAAATTGGTTTGGAAAATGTCTTTGATTGTTGAAGACTCTGGTAAGAAATTTAGTGCCAAGGTTTGGATTGTTTGATATCTGGAACTCAATTTGGCATGTGCTGCTGTGTTTTATGCATCATTCAAATCTATTCTGCTTTGGAAAAAAAAGTTGGCTGATACTCAAAAAAAAAAAGTTAGCTGAATAGGTGTGATTATAAGGTTTTACATCTTCTCTAACAAATGGAGATTGGAAATTTTTTGTGTGAGAAAGTGTATCATATGCAGGTTAGATCAAGTTTTCTTTAACAAATGGAGATTGGATTGTTCCTTGATGTATCAATCATTTAGTTAACTTAATAGTATTGAAGCATTAGGAAAGTTTAGTTTCGATGTCAATTTAACATGGAGTTGAACTTGGGTTAGCTGGGTGGGAAAGAGAGTTAAGACTTGGGTTCCTTTATCCGTCAATCATTTAGTAAACTTGATCATCACAAAACTTTAGTTTCGATAATATATATCAATTTAACACGGGGTTGAACTTGGATGGTAAAAAAAGTTACACCTGTTGTGCTTACGAAAAAACTGAAAAAGGACCGCCAGGTGGATATAAAATAGAAAGGTAATATGAAGTCAGCAGCGCAGCCCCACAAACGCTTGCATGCAAATTACATAGTGGTACAGTTGAGTTTGAGTTGTGCAATGAAATCACATTGACCCACCCGCCTACAAATCCAAATTCCCTGTTCCTCTCCAAGTTGCTGTTTGTTAACTAATGATATAAAATTAGGTCATTGATAATATTTTAAAACTCATAATGATGTAGGGGACGACCTAAGAAATGTTGGAGGGACAGCATAAAGCAGGACTTGGATCAGTTGGGGATCACAGCAGAGTTAGCAGTATGTAGGGACAGATGGAGGGAGAAGATTAAGGTGGCGGACAACTAGTTATCAGGACAGACGGTCTCATGTGCTTTGTTTTTGTTTTGTTTTGCTGTCTTCGTTTTAGTGTTTTGTTGTGTGTGTCTTTTTCTGTGTTTCTGTTGAGTTGGTGTGTCGTGGTGAGTTGCTTGTTTTGGGTGTCGACTGTGGTATTTTGCTCTCAGGTTTCTGGTTGGGGGTCCTACCCGGGACTTTCAGGGCACTCCCCTTCAGCTTTAAGCCAGGGTGTTTCTATCCTGACCCCTCAGATTCTGCTGAAGCGGAGTACACTGGGTCATTGTTGTTGTTGTCGTCATAATGATGTTGTAAATTTGGTCCCCCTTTGTCGATATTTCCTTCTACATAATCCAAAAATAAAATTGCGTATGAGTGTATGACTCCATGTAAGAAACAAGAAAGACAACGGCATACAACATATTATTCGACTGCATGAAGTATATGACAAATGAAACAAAGAGTAACCCTTAAAAAAACATAGCAGTTTACAAAATGACGGTAAAAAGACCTCTGTTTATGACAACATCTCATCACTAAAAACAGAGCTCTTCAATTATGAAACAAAACAGAGAGCTCTTCAAAAATGACGCCAAGTGATTAAAAAGGTAATTAATCACGTGCAGCGCGCATGCATCCAAAAAAAATAAAGCCTCAGCAAAACAACGGTCGATAATCGACGATGAAGATCGGACGGCCACAAAACCGACGGCTCCATTGAAACATGAGATTGAATCGGTAGAAGTGGAATTTCAAGCTCGTCGGAGAAGGAAAGGAGAGCGGCAGAGAGGGCAGGTGAACCTCATCTCATGGAGCCAGCCGTCGAAGCAGACCTTATGGAACACGTGGCGGCACGACAGCCTCCTAACGAGGTCGCCGTTGTTAAGCCCGGAAAGGCAGAAAACGCAGTCCGACCCGGGAACCCGGCCCGTTCCGGCGTCGCTGGCTGTGACGGTGTAGGAGAGCCTCCGGTTGAGGGAGAGATGGTCGGAGAGAAGGTTGATTGCGCCGAGGCCCGACTCGAATAAGAAAAACGGGTCGGAATCGGCGTCGGAGGAGGAGAATAGGGAGCGGAGGTGCTTGAAATAGGTGGCGAAGAGAGCGACGAGGTAGAGAGGGAGGGAATCGGAAGCGACGTCGTTTAGATGCCTCTGCAAACCCATTGCTTGTTTTGAATTCGTCTCCTCTTCGTTGGGTGTGAGGAGTTTGGTTATTCTTGTTGGATGAAGGGTGGATTTCAATATGCGGCTCAAAATTTTCCTACAAAGTACAAACCACACATCCCCCACCCAAATACTTTTAACACTTTATAGTTTATGTTAACAAATTTTATAATTTGAATAACATTAAACAAAAATTAGAATCCTGCATAATCCATTAACTCTATTTACTTACTTCGGAGTTGCAATAGAACTGATTTCGAGTGCCCCCTACGAAAGCAAGACTATGTGAGAAAGAGGTTGTTATCCTTCCAGAATATTAAATGTGTAACTGTACACACGATGACATAGGACACTTGCTAATAGAATGCCCATATATGAAGAAATTAGTAAAGCAAAATAACTCTAATACAGAAGCTATTATCAAGAATTGGGATACAAGAAATAAATTTCGTATGGAAGAAATTAAGGAAGCACGAAGCACTTGCACTTATGGAAGAAATTAAGGAAGCACGAAGACTAGGAATAGAAAATCTTGAAATTGAAGGCGATAATCTCATTGTTATAAGGCTATTAATAATAATGGAGGATGCCCATGGAAAGATCGAAATATTGATAGCAGACATTTTGATATCCTTATAACATTTCGTATCTGTCTCAATCCGTCATGTGCGTAGGGATTGTAACGTTGTAGCCAACAAAATCTCTAAATTGGGCCACAACATCCCTACTAGACTCTTGTTGGATAACCTAGAGCTGCTAGCTCTCATCCGGAAGGATGCCATAGGACGCCCCCGTAGGAGGTCTCCTAATCCTTACCTATTCAAAAAAAAATTAACTCTATTTACTCTCGATGAGCGATGTTATGATTTACAAAAGAAAGAAGGCAAAAGTGTCAGCTTATTGTAAATTCAAGTGTGAATGTTCTATGAAGAAGTGTGTGGACAAAAGTGTATTGTAGTTTTAAGGCATGTGCTAGGAAGATGAGAAGAGATGGTAGTTTTCAATTAAAACAGTGGGTGGGGAAGCCGGAAGCATGAATGTGGATGGCAACATGAGAATAGCAAGGTCTCAACTGTTTAGCTGGCAGAGAGCTATCTAGAGTTTTATAGGGATGAATCACAATGGAAGCTTCATGGTTTCATCAATGATGTGAGAAGAGATTACAGAATTAACATTTCATACTACCAAGCTTGGAAGGCTAGCTTTAGGGCAATGTTGTTGACACAGGGTGATGCCGGTGTTCATTATGGAAGAGTTTGGAATTATGCAGCCACTATTGAGAAATGGAACCCGAGAAGCTCTAGCTATGTCAAGGTTTGTCTAGACAATCCAAAGTCAAAGACTATATGTCTGTTTTAAGGCTTGCAAAGAAGGGATCATATTGACTTGTAGGCCAATCATAGGATTGGATGGATGTCATTTGAGAGGAGCTTATACTGGTCAGGTATTGGTTGTTGTGGGCAAGGATGGGAATGAAAACATATCCTCATTGCCTATGTCGTTGTTGAAGTAGAGAGGAAAGAGAAATGGGTTTGGTTTTTAGAGAGTTTGATTAGAGACATTGGTGAAAACAACCCTACTTTCATATCTGACATGCAAAAGGTATGTGTTAAGCACAAATTGTCATTAATTTATGCTATTTGGTATACTAGTCATTAATTTGTACTAACTGGTTGTGTTTACGGTCTAATGGAGGCATTACATGAAGTGGTTCCATTGGCAGATACAGGGGGGTTTGTGTTAGACCTTGTATGGGCTGCTGCCAAGGCATGCAACACCCCTGATTTTGAGATTCCAATAGGGGAGTTAAAGAAACTAGATGAAGCTACTTTTAAATACCTTATTGATGCAAATCCTAACACATGGTCCAGGCATGAGTTCAAGAGTCACATCAAATCTGATATGCTACTAAACATGATTTATTAATTAACCTGGGTTAGATGAGATTATTGGTCACTTAATTAGGTCTGTTTTTTTTAATGAAAGATTATTGTTTTATGGCAACCTATAAAACTATTTGAAAAGGAGTCCTTCGTTTTCACTTTAAAGACTTTTGAAGTTGATGAAAAAGCCCTATAAACCTTATTGGGTGCCTTAATCTTCAAAGTCAATATATATTGTATACAATAGTAAGATAATCTTGCAAAAATTTACAACCTTCATTAATAGATGTACGTTTGCAATTTTAAACCGTTTAACTAATGATGATTTGCTCTCTTCTAGAGAATGATATATGCCTTATTGTGATAAATTAAAAATGTACAACTAACTAGTGTATAAGAAAATACTAAGTTACGCAAATTAATTATAAGTGAATCAAATATATGGGCAAATCAATTCTCATTTGTATAATGTTTTAAAATAACTATTTTATTTTACATTGTAAACATGTGTATGAAAACAACAAAATCAAATCCATGTACCAATTATTTTTAATTTTGTAACCTACTAGTTATATAAATATTCTTAAAAATTAATAATCAAACAATTAGTAAAATATTTTATAATTTCACTTCAAGCATACTATCGTATTCTTTCTATTTACTAAGTGGCAAGTGCTTATTATTAAAACCTATATAATATCAAAAATAAAAAAAAATCAAATATAAATTTGATCACAATGTTAAATCTTTCATATATCATCAATATTACAATTTAATAATAATAAATTATATATTAAATTCCATTTTTTTTATTTGACCAAAAATGTTACACAATCAATAATTGAAAGTAAGACATGAAATCTTCTACTTTTAGAAATTAATTCGCAATCAGATTTGTCCTTATATGAACCAAAAAACCTATTCCTAAAATAACATCACATTATCACAACCTTAACTTGCTAACAATATACAAACTTGAGAATTCAGTGAACATGCCTAAATTAATGTGTAATGATAGGACAACATTATAATAATGGAAAATATGGGCTAATTTTGCGGGTTTGTTTGGGTGGAGTTTATTAGAAATTCTATAGACAGTGTTGTTCTAAAACCCTAATGTAAAGTAGTGAACCCTATTAAAAAAATTATAAAGAAAAAATCTAAATGTTAAAATATAATTGGATTGTTAAGATTTAGCTAAATTCACCGATGAACCCTAATGTAAATTAGTGAACCATAGGAAAAAGAATTAAAGAGTAAAATCTAACCATTAAAATATAATTGAATGGTTGAGATTTAGCTAAATTCACTAATAAACCATAATGTAAATTAGTGAACCCTAGAAGAAAAAAAATCTAACCATAAAATAGGGTTTTTTTGGCCAAAAAGCACCTTTTAAAATATGATTTTTTTTAAAAAAAAAACTTAAGGTGGTTGAATTTAGGTGTTTGTATTATAAAAGATGTTTTTATTTAAAAAATATTAAAAGGTGGCTTTTGTTTCTTCTGGTGGCACCGGCAACAAAGCTTCCCTGCAATCTTGCAATGTCCAAAGATGAATTAATAAAGTATAGCCAAAGCATTACATAAATTAAGATCATCACATATAATTTACCAGTCTGCCTTAATTTTCATAATTCAGCCCTGAAATAGTTTTCATAGTTCCAACATACTCTGCTACACAAAGTTGGTGCACCCAACTACACAGAGTTAACATATATTTCAAAGTTCCAACATATTATATATATTGGCAGTGACGTATGGAATAATGATGACTTATGATCAAAGCATGCAAGAGAAACACAGGCTTCAGCTATTTGGCTCAACTTATTTTTGTAAACCTAGAACAAACCGGAAAGAACCCTTTTTTTTGTTGCAGCAAATCAAGCTATGTAAGTCTTCTTCAATGAATCAGAAATTCTAACAATCTAAATTTATCTGCCAACCTGATAAACGTAGAAGACTGCGTCTGATGCAGTTTCTAGCTGAGCAAACGAGAGAAGTGCATGCTCATCAAAAAGTACCTCAAAGCCAAAGGTCTCTTTAAAGACCTAGAGAAAGGGAGATTAGAGCAATGTAGAAAGGGAATCTGAAAACAACATGGACTCACAATAACAAAATGCAGAGGCATTAAAAATAGCATAAAGATAGTATTAAGAATAGAGCAATGCATTATACCGTACGAATTGCGAAGAAGTTTCCCTGTGATTTTGACATTCTCTCATTAAAAATAGCATAAAGATAGTATTAAGAATAGAGCAATACAGGCAAAATCACTACATATTCTGTTGCACTTTTTAGTGCAATGCTGCTGTTGTATTATGGTGCTCTGAGGCCAAATGGTATGCTAATTATCACCACCAAACATCTTTGGATGTGCAATAGAGCTCCTTTACCTTATACTATACCTGGTCTACGCATCATCCAAAGGAAAGGTACTCTCTCTTTCTAACGCACTTCTCCCCCTCCATCTTTGTCACTCTTCAACTAAGGGGTAAAATCACGAACTTCGCTTCGTATCATTCAGTTAATGTTTTTCAAGTATTATACCTAATACTTCATTAAAAATTACTTTACAATTGAAATCTGATCATGTAATCTGTTGAAACAAATTTCTATTACCTACTTTTGTGCTTGGTCTAGAACATATTAGACTACTACGCCGAAAACTCTGAGAATAATTGCAGACAAAATACAAGATCACAATCATTGTCATAGAGCCATGGGATGCATAGAGCACCAAGCAAACAACAGACATTTCAATTGAATGAATCGTGATTAAATTAACATGGGTTTTGTGATAATTCACAGGTTTCCACAATGGAGCTCTTACTCATGTTCAACTTGTTACCTCTCTTTTGTTTAAAGGCCCTAATAGAGTAGATGCAGCGGGATGGATATGTGCAGTTATCAACGTGTGTGTGTGTATTTGCCGCTCCTTTAAGCATCATGTGTATATATAACCCACAAACAAAATCAATAATAACACAATACAAAATTCTGAAATCTTACACATTCTTTTGTGCAACAGAGGCAAGTCATAAAAACAAAGGGTGTGGAGTTCATGCCATTTTCCCTCTTCTTCTTCCTCACAATAAGTCAATAAATGCTACAGTTTGGTTCTTCAATGGATTCTTTGAGAGAGAATTCTACATTGCAGTAAGTCCACATTAAAAAGCAATCTAGCAAACACCCTTTTTCTATCCTAATTGCTCATTTCTTGATATGTAATTTGCACTCAAGGCTCGTGATCTTGAAATTTAGCTTTTCATGGATGATCAGGTGCCACAACGATAACCAAAAGGAGGAAAAAAATCATAAATTGCCACACTACAGTTAAAATTTTGCAACCACGACAAATCCAACCCAGACTATTAATTCAATCCAGTCACAATAAAGCATAGACATTGGGTTAGGAAACTAGAAAAATCACATCTTTTAAGCACCCTGACTAGCAAAATTCTAGAAATCAGAAAAATCTAGATAAGAGGACAATTGAAAACCTGTAAATGACATCAAATGCGACGTAAGCACGGGCATGTCCAATATGGCTCAAGTCATAGGCGGTGACGCCACATATATACATGCCGACCTTGCCAGGCACCTTCGGGGCTCAAGGGCTTCTTCTCCTTTGACATGGTGTTGTAAAGATTGAAGTACTCTGTGTGTAAGGCATCGTTGAATGTACAACCAAACTCCTACATTCTTTACTTAATATCTGAAACAGAGGCAAGGCAACAGTCTCCGAGCTCCCCAATTCTAAACACCCAATCAGTCAATAAGTATCAAAATTTTCATTCTTTGCCAAGAGGTTGAAACTACAATGAATTTTTGACCCCTAACATCCTAGAGAGTGAAGTTGACATTCGTGTATTCCAGTCTCCACATCAAACCATATATAAGAAATGAGTGCAGAATTTATGAAATTGAAACATGAAATTTGCTTGCAGACGCAAATATTAAAATCGTCAATAGATGGGATGGTTTTGACACTCTCTCCCTCAGCTTAAGCTCGTACAAGATGGTAGTAAGGTTACTCTTATCAGTGGCATCGAGACCCGCCACAAGTGTTTCACAATAGACAAGTACACAACCCCTGTTAGGAAAGGCGAAGAAAATAGGACATATAGATATATCTATGTTACACTTACTGAAATACTAGCGTTCCCTTGGACAGTTATTTCTCAGTTATGAATCTGGGACTCCGGCTTCATAAGCTCACAAACTTTAATTACAAAAATATTCAATCATCAACATACTGTAAACCCTAGAGTTTTTTCTATATAATGCACGACCATTGCCAACTGACCAAATAGTAGAAGTATGCAAATTATCATTTATCTGAGCACCATACAAGCTTCTAACAGGATCACTCTTTGATGATGATCCTGATTAGAGCATAACACCAGCCTATGCAACAACGAACTGACGCACATACAAGAAGTCGAAAAGCAGAGAGCTAGTACCTGAACAAGCCCAGCCTGAGCTTCAAATTTTGCACAAGTTTTCAAAAAAGAGTTGAAATAAGTCACATGATGACGTCCCAACATTGCCAGTATCCTTGGCCATTTCTGCTCAAGTTTAGGGTTTTAAATTTCGCCAAATTTTTGTTGCTTGATGCTAACATATTGTACAAAACAAACACCACCACATCAACAAAAATAATTACAACAATCCCACCACTCAATTGTTGATACCAGTCCCAATATATTACATGCAAATGGGAAATGTGCTCAAATTCTCAGGAATAGTACACATCAATAAATTTTATTATTATTCAAAAAATCAACAAAAGCAAAATCAGTCAATAATAATAGATAACCAGGTCAAGAGTCTTCATCTGTAACATCTGAATCAAGTGCAACTAAGATTAGAGAGCCAACTACTGATTTATTAAAATCGGGCCCCAACTGTGATTAGAGTCTTGGCTCTTTATCTACTGAAGATGATTGCGCCTCATCTAAAAATCACAATTCAATTGCTCTAAATAGAACCGAGGACCAAAATCAGAAAACAAAGCAACATTAGGGTAAAAACGCTTTGTACAATCAACTCTTGCTCTTAAGAACTGTAGAAGCAAAGAATTTGAAATCCGATTGTCATTGGACCCAAATTGTAATAGCGTGATTCCCATCATCGTAGTTATTCCAACACTAAAGTTCATCAAGAAACACCAAAAAAAAGCCATATGAACTGTGCAATATGATTGCCAAAGGACAAATTGTAGACTTGTAATAGCAGGATTCCCATCATCACAGTGTTATGAAAAGATATGTGGTATCCGACATTCAAGTAAAAAATAGCACCTCAGAAACAAAGCCATATGTGGGTAAAAATCAGCATACAAGCCATTTCTAGGCAAAAACTGTGTATTAACTCACTCTTACCAACTGAAAAATCATAAAAAGTCATCACACATTAAGAACTGTAACTCAATTTCATCTCATGTGAAATGGACACTCAAAAGCATGAGTTTTTATTGAAAAAGTAGCGAGATTACTTGAAACTCCCAACTGGAAATATACATCAAAACTATAACATGAAACAAAGCCAAATATGGGCAAAAGATTGTTGTACAATCTCACTTTTATCAACTAGAAAATCAGAAAAATCTAACACTCACTGAGAACAATAACTCAACTTCAAATATTCAGTATCTCATATCATGGCTTTTTATTCTAGAAAATTCCCACAAGAAGCCACAAATAACTTGAAAACCTAACCGGAATTTTAGATCAAGAATTTTTTTCTTTTGATATTGCCAAGGGACCAAATTGCAATAGGTTAACATGATTCCCATCATCATTGTTATTGCGACACTAAAGTAAAAATAAACCTAAATATCACCAACTCCTATCTGGGCACAAATCAAGAAACGAAGCCATATCATATCAGGACAAATATTCTTTGTAGAATCTACTCTCACTATTAAGAGTTCTTTGCGCAACGAGATTGCCAAGGGACTAAAATACGGGAGGATTCCCATCATCATAGTGTTATTCTGACATTGAAGTAAAAAAAATATGTGGGCAAAAATCAGGAAATAAAGCCATTTTAGGCAAAAACTCTTAACAGTTAATCTCACTTTTACCAACTGAAAAATCTATCAAGATGTCGCAATGAGAACTTCGAAACTTGGAATATTCATTGACTCGTGTTGAAATGGACACCCCCAAAAGCCTGACTTTTTTAATTCAAATAAATTCCAGAAGGTATAGCAGATAACTTGAAAACCTCGCATGATAATTTAGATCAAAAGTTGGCATTTCATTATTAAAAAAAATACCAGAAGGAGCCGCAAATAACTTAGAAACCCAACTGGAAATTTAGATCAAAACTATAATATGACATGTTTAGGCAAAAATTCTGTGCACATCAATCTCACTGCTACCAGCAGGAAAATCAGAAAAAGCCAAGACATACTAAGAACTGCTCAACTTTGAATATTCTTCGTACAAATTTCGGTCACTCTTTAACGTAATTGATATCTATTGAAGTTGGCAACTTCTCTTAGCCCCCACAACTATTTGCAATGGACACTCGAAAGCTTGGCTTTTATTTTAGAAAATTCCTAGAAGGAGCCGCAGATAACTTGAAAAACCCAGCCGAAAATTTACATCAAGACAAATTTCTTTTGATATTGCCAATCAATAAGGAAGGTTAAGTTACCAGCGTTCCCCTGATATCATGTGTTTTGTGACAGAGCAAAAACAGATCTTGATTACCATTACCAAAACCACAAGGTTAGTCAAAATCGAACCAATTGTCAAAACCATGTTTCATGCTTAAGTACAGATGTTGCTTTAAAGCCAAAATAGAAATTGAATCACTATATGTCATGCTTAAGTACAGACGTTGCACCAAACGATTTTAAAGCCAAAATAGAAATTGAATCACTAATGTTCCCCCGATTATTTTTTGATCCAGGACTGGATGAAAAAAAAAACTACTCAAATCATTAAAATGCCCAAAGAAAGTTAGGAAATTGAATAAATTCTTCTATCAGTGTAAACAATGACTTCTGCTTGTAGAATAGCGTTTGACAAAGACAATTTGCACCAAAACATTAGCAAATAATAAGAAATTTACTAGCGCTCCCTGAAATTTGTGTTCTACAAGTGAAAACAAGCTTAAAATAGCCTTTGGAAATGACACAGTTTGCACAAACTGTTAGAAACGTCAAAAAAGCATCATGTTCCTTGAGATTTTCAACACTTTTTGAATTATTACCAAAAATTGGTCTGAAACAACTTATTTCATGTGGCCATTGCTAAATTACTAGCGTTCCCTTTAGGCCTTTACCAGAATTTTGGGACTCGGTTTGATAGAACACTCACCCAAAACTAATTTCAAAATTTTGACAAGAAATCGAAAAAACAATTAACTTACTAGTGTTCCCTTATATCTTAGGTAATATGGAGAAAACAAAAACACATTTGAATCATCATTTTCCAAACCACATGTTCATTCAAAAGCCAACCAATTGTCAAATATCAAAGATGGATTACTTCCCAAAAGCGGTAAAAAGACTTATGCATAAAACATAGAAATAGAAAATTAAATTTGTACTAGAATACCTGCGTTCCCTTTGAGATTCACAATACCAAATCGAGTTGAAGGATTACCAGCGTTCCCGAAATTTGCAAGCCGGATCCAGTTGCAAAAATTACTATCATTCCCGAAATTCGCAAGACGAAATCTAGTTGCAAAGATTATTAGCGTTCCCGAAATTGATTACTAGCGTTCTGAAATTCGCAAGCCAGATCAATTAGCGTTCTGTAATTCGCACATCCAGTTGCGAAGATTACTAGCGTTCCCTTAATTCGCAATTCAAATTGCAATAGGTCAGCATGATTCCCATCATCATTGTTATTGCGACACTAAAGTTAAAATAAACCTAAATATCACCAACTCCTATCTGGGCACAGATCAAGAAACGAAGCCATATCATATCAGGGCAAATATTCTTTGTAGAATCTACTCTCACTATTAAGAGTTCTTTGCGCAACGAGATTGCCAAGGGACTAAAATACGAAAGGATTCCCATCATCATAGTGTTATTCTGACATTAAAGTAAAAAAAAATATGTGGGCAAAAATCAGCAAATAAAGCCATTTTAGACAAAAACTCTTAACAGTTAATCTCATGTTGAAATGGACACCCCAAAAGCCTGACTTTTTTAATTCAAATAATTTTCAGAAGGAATAGCAGATAACTTGAAAACCTCGCATGATAATTTAGATCAAAAGTTGGCATTTCATTATAAAAACAAAATACCAGAAGGAGCCGCAAATAACTTAGAAACCCAACTGGAAATTTAGATCAAAACTATAATATGACATGTTTAGGCAAAAATTATGTGCACATCAATCTCACTTTAGCAGGAAAATCAGAAAAAGCCAAGACATACAAAGAACTGCTCAACTTTGAATATTCTTCATACAAATTTCGGTCACTCTTTAACGTAATTGAAATCTATTTAAGTTGGCAACTTCTCTTAGCCCCCACAACTATTTGCAATGGACACTCAAAAGCTTGGCTTTTATTTTAGAGAATTTCTAGAAGGAGCCGCAAATAACTTGAAAAACCCAGCCGATAATTTAAATCAAGACAAATTTCTTTTGATATTTCCAATCAATAAGTTACCAGCGTTCCCCTGATATCATGCGTTCTGTGACAGAACAAAAACAGATCTTGATTACCATTACCAAAACCACATGGTTATTCAAAATCGAACCAATTGTCAAAACCATGTGTCATGCTTAAGTAGTGATGTTGCTTTAAAGCCAAAATAGAAATTGAATTACTATATGTCATGCTTAAGTACAGATGCTGCACCAAACGATTTTAAAGCCAAAATAGAAATTGAATCACTAATGTTCCCTGAGGTATTTTTTGATCCATGACTGGATGAAAAAAAACTACTCAAAATCATTAAAATGCCCAAAGAAAGTTAGGAAATTGAATAAACTCTTCTACGAGTGTAACCAAGACTTCTGATTGTAGAATAGTGTTTGAAAAAGACAATTTGCATCAAAACATTAGCAAATAATAAGAAATTTACTAGCGTTCCCTGAAATTTGTGTTCTACAAGTGAAAACAAGCTTAAAAATAGCCTTTGGAAATGACACAGTTTGCACAAACTGTTAGAAACATCAAAAAAAGCATCAAAAGTGGATTGAATTATTGATGTTCCTTGGGAATTTCAACACTTTCTGAATTATTACCAAAAATTGGTCTGAAACAACTTATTTCTCGATCAATGTGGCCATTGCTAAATTACTAGCGTTCCCTTTAGGCCTTTACCAGAATTTTGAGACTCAGTTTGATAGAACACTCGCCCAAAACTAATTTCAAAATCTTGACAAGAAATTGAAAAAAACAATTAACTTACTAGCGTTCCCTTATATCTTACAAAAATACATCTGAATCATCATTTTTCAAACACATGTTCATTCAAAAGCCAACCAATTGTCAAATATCAAAGATGGATTACTTCCCAAAAGCGGCAAATAGACTTATGCATAAAACATAGAAATAGAAAATTAAATTTGTACTAGAACCTGCATTCCCTTTGAGATTGAGATTTACTAGCGTTCCCAAAATTTGCAAGCGGGATGCAGTTGAAAAAGACAATTTGCATCAAAACATTAGTAGCAAATAATAAGAAATTTACTAGCGTTCCCTGAAATTTGTGTTCTACAAGTGAAAACAAGCTTAAAATAGCCTTTGGAAATGACACAGTTTGCACAAACTGTTAGAAACGTCAAAAAACATCAAAAGATGGATTGAATTATTGATGTTCCGGCAGATTTTCAACACTTTCTGAATTATTACCAAAAATTGGTCTGAAACAACTTATTTCTCGGTCAATGTGGCCATTGCTAAATTACTATCGTTCCCTTTAGGCCTTTACCAGAATTTTGAGACTCAGTTTGATAGAACACTCACCCAAAACTAATTCAAAATCTTGACAAGAAATCGAAAAAACAATTAACTTATGGAGAAAACATAGAAATAGAAGTAGTAGAATACCTGCGTTTCCTTTGAGATTCACAATACCAAATTGAGTTGGAGGATTACCAGCGTTCCCTAAATTTGCAAGCCGAATCCAGTTGCGAAAATTACTTTCGCAAGACCAAATCTAGTTGCAAAGATTATTAGCGTCCCGAAATTGATTACTAGCGTTCTGAAATTCGCAAGCCAGATCCAATTGCGAAGATTACTATTCGCAAGTCAAACCCAAAGGCAAGATTACTGGCGTTCCCGAAATTCGCAAGCCTGATCCAAGTGCGAAGAGTACTAGCGTTCCCTTCAATTCGCAAGTCAGATGCGAAGATTACTCACGTTCCCAAAATTCGCAAGTCAGATCCAGTTGCGAAAGTTTACTAGCGTTCCCTTATTTCGCAAGCCAGATCCAGTTGCGAAAATTACTAGCGCTCCCAAGGGAGCGAAGATTACTAGCGTTCCCGAAATTCGCAAGTCAGATCAAGTTGCGAAAGATTACTAGGGTTCCTTAATTCGCAAGCCAGATCCAACTGCGAAGAGTATTAGCATTCCCTGAGAAGAGTATTAGCATTCCTGACATTCGCAATACGGATCCAACTGCGAAGAGTACTAGCGTTCCTTGAGATTCGCAATACGGGATCGAGTTGCGAGAGTACTAGCGTTCTCTTAATTCATACCAGATCCAGATCCAATGGCGAAGATTACTAGCGTTCCCCGAAATTCGCAAGACTGGCTCTAGTTGAGAAGAGTACTCGCGTTCCTGAAACTCGCAATACGAATGGTTTATTTAAAGCCGTTAATTAGCGTTTTTTGTACGGGAATTGTTCGCGTTTATTTTAAGCCAAAGTAGTGGGTGAGTTAATTTGCGTTTTTTGTACGGGAATTAGCCATTAGCGTTTATTTTAAGCCAAAATAGTCAACCTTTTAGCTAGGTGGTCAATATTTCCAATATATATAAATATAAAAATATAAATTACTATATTTTCTTTCTCATTGGGGATTTATATTTACTCATATAGGTCACGGAAAGTTTCTTGATTTATTTTATTTAATTTAGAAAATCTACCTAATACAGTACATTACTCCACGTAATAGTGATATTTTTTTAATAAAATAATATTATATTTTATGATAATAAATATTATAATTTCTTACGTGATAAAAATTACGCCACGTGGCATTTTTTAATAAAATAATGTAATATTTTTTAATACTAAATATTATATTTACTTGTATCATTCTTTTTATATATCAAATTTTTATAAGATAATATCTTGATATATATATTAATATTTTTATGTATATCTTTTTTATCTTGTAACAAGATTTGAGATTGAAGTATATAATTTTTTATCTATTCATCTAATATTTTTTATATTAATTTTATGGACAATATTTTTTTTATCTTTTAACAAGACTCGGGCTACAAATATACTAGTTTTACCCGTCGTACATGTACGATATTTTATAAAAATTATAAATAGGATATTAATAAATAAATAAATAAAAATATAATATAAACTTTAATCTAATTAATTTATTGCTAGTAGAATGTATATAATATTTTAATCAAATATTATATTCTTCATATTTTATTAATTTTCATATATTTAAATTTAGAGTTTATCAAATATTTCAATATATCTATTAAATATTTTTAGTATCCATTTTTATTAATTTTAAAAATTATAAATATTTATCATTAATTTTTTATAAAAGAAAATAACTATATATCTATAAATAAATTCGTCAAAAGAGATATGATAAAATATTTTAAAATATTTTATCTTTAATTTTAAATACTTGTATAAGGAATTTTAAAAAATATTGTTATACAAAATAGATATTTTTTGATGTTAGAGATAAACTTAAATAGTTAAAAAGAATTTAATAAAAAGAAGTTATAATAATAGAAATAAAAATTAATTTTTTAAATATGAGGTGGGGTTAGAGTCATTTTGGTGGCTCGAAAAGGTACAACTTTAATATATAGATTATAGATATTACCTATATTTATTATTTTAAAACACTATAAGTATTAATCATTAATTTTTTATCATAAAAGAAAAAATATATCTATAAATAAATTCGTGAAAAGACATAATGCTAAAAGATAAAAGATATTTGTACTTATTTAAAATATTTAAATTTGTTATCTTTAATTTTAGATATTTGTATAAGGAAGTTTTCAAAAGATATTATTATACTAAATAGATAGTATATAATGTTGATAAAATATGGGGAAGAATCTTAAAGATATTTTTTATAAATTACATAATGTTATTAAGATGTTATATACAACTGTTTTATATTTTATATTGATATCATAATATTATATGAAAAAGAGTCTCGTGCGAACGCCAGCGTGGGTGCGAAATGAGAAAGCACCCGAGTCGTTTGATCTTATTACATGACGGTTGAGATTGCTTTATTTTTAAAAAAACTGTAAAAAAAAAGAACACGCTCCGTTTATAAAATCCTATCGTCTTCTCGCCACTTCTCTCTCACACTTTTACAATTTTCCGAAACGTTTCAAGCAATTCAAGCGGGAAACCGTTTGTTCGAAGCTTTTCAGAGTGATTTCGATCCGATTTCTTACTAGTAAAGTCATTAAAAAGCTCAATCGAGTTCGAGATGGAGAAAATTCAAAGTGCATCTCAAGGGAATCAAGTTAATTTGATTGAAACCCTAGGTTTTTTATTTGTTATTTGTGTTTGTCGAGTGTATATATACTAAAAGTTTGATCGTTTGTGTGTATTTTAGTGTTTATTTGAGTTGTTTGAAGTTGAAAGTCTCGATTTGGTGTTTTGTGCTTTTGTGAATAAAGAATGCATGAATCGTCACTTTCCTTTATTTGATTATTGGTCCTACCACTTGAATAAAATACAAATTGTGTGTGCATGTGCGTATTTGATGTTTTTATCCAGTTTTTTGATGTTGACGCTTGCAATAGGTGATTGTGGCTTTGTTAGTTGCATGAAATGATTTGGTTTACGTGCGGTGGAAAGTGTTGGCGATCTTGTTGTGACTTTTGTTCATATTTGTTCATTAAAAATGGCATAGCATTTGTTCATCAGAAACTGGTATTTGTTTATCACAAACTAGCATTTGTTCATCACTTCCACAATACATGTGTGATTTTGTGCTTTGTATTTTTTGTTTATTTAGGCAATAAACATTCAAGATCTATTAAACAACGTTCTGTAAATAATAAACAAGCAAAACTTCTAAGGTTTGGGACAATGACAACCGGAGAAGATGAAATATGTGCTTTTCGAAGAGGTTTTTCATTTTTTATTTTGTATGGTTGTTGACATATTTTTGTGTTTTTAAAATATGTGTTTATACTAACTTTTATCCCTTTTTTGTAATATAAATCAGGAGCAAATCTGGAAGTGATGCTTCTTCCACACGTGAAAAGAATGTGAGAAGAAAATCAATGGCTAAAAAGCTGGTTTCAAAAGCTAATAAGTTGTTCAAGGATATTGAAGTTCATTAAATTTAATTCATAATATTTGTTATTTTTGTCACGTAATCTAGTACATAAACTTATTGTGTGGGTTCACATCTTTATAAAATTAGGTTCATAATAATTATGAATAAGGTTCAGGAAATATAATTCACAAATACATGTTACTTGTGTCATGTATTCTAGTTCATAAATGGTATAAGTTAATAATTTTGGTATACTAGGTTCATAATTTATAAACAATTGGTAAAAAAAATGATCTAAGCTCTAAGTTGAACATTTGGGCATTTTGTCGAACACATGGTGAGTGGTTAGATGTACATTGGTCATTAACATTTGTTTTCAATAAAAAAAACTTGAAATTGTAAAGCAAAAACATGCACAATTTTCATAGGTTTGATTCTAATAAAAAAAAATCAGTCTAAAACACACAAAAATATGTAATCGAAGTACAAAGTTCCAAATTTTGAAAAAATCCCAAACGTGAACTTGAAACCATAGAACGAAATCTATAGCAAAATCTATGAAGAGAGAACTTAAATTTGGGCCGGAATCAACAAAAAAAAGGAGAAGCAAAATAAAAGAAGCAAAGAGGTAACAAAAATGGTGAAGATTCGATCGAAATAGGCGAAAAAACCAACGATGCTCATGTTGAAGAAGACCCCTAGAGTTTGTGTTCTAATTTAATGACTAAGAGACGAAAATACTCCTCCGTGTATAAAAAAACACTTAACACGTGTAACTCATCCATGTCATTAAAATACATTGATCGAACGGCTCACACGTGCTCACATAAAACATTGTAACATGTTTATCCATCTGATCCCAATTCTATATATTATATATTATATATATTGATTAAGTGATTTTAAAGTGTATCCTTTTGCTTACTTCAAAATTGTTAAATACATTCTATTTGTATTTACTGTGTTGGTTTGATTTGATTAATGTTTGTTAAATTGAATCTCTTATTATACTAGAATGTTAACCCCGTTCGTTGGACTGACAAATGTTATATTTTATGGTTTGGGGAAAATGCATTTAACTACCCCTTATTTCACAACCTTTGTATTTAACCACCCCTTATATTAATTTTATCAAAAAACCACCCTTTATATACTTTTCATTACAAATAACCACCCAATTGACGGTTTTAGTTACGTTTGTTAAATCCCATAAATGACAAATTTACTTTTTATTTCTTATTTTCTTTACACACTCCTTTATTTTATTTACAAACTTGGAATGGAGGTCTAGCTGTGCTCAAGAACACCATTTAACTAGCTTTTGTGTTGGGATTTTTATAGAAAGAGAGACTATATAATCTTTTAATGTTTTCCCTAAAAAGTAGTAATTAATACAGTTTCAGATCCAAAATCTAAATCACCATTTCATAAACCTGATTATGATGTCAATTAACCAAATTGATAGAGAGAAGATTGATTATAAATGTGTACAGGTCAAAATCCCACACAAAAAACACTATAAACTTCAATTGGGGTTCTTAATCTATTTTTTCAAATTTACCGTGTTCAAATCAGAAAAATTACAAATTAAACTTCAAAATCACCTAATTACAACCTTAAAACAAGATGGATAAGAATTAGAGAAGGGGAGGAACTTCATCAGTGCACTGTCGGTTATTGCCATCTTCGATTCTTCGTCCGTTGTTGACCACTGCAAGGGAGAGATCTATTTGAGAGGGTCGGTGGAAGTGGGAGAGTGAAGACGAAGAGGGCGAGAGCATTGAGATTTGAGAAGGTAGTGGTTTCACAGATCTGGGATTTCATAGATTTGGGGGAGATGATTATTTTTAGTAGAAGGGAGAGAGGATTTCTTTAAAAAATCTATTTAATTCATCCTTTTAAAATAAAGGGTAATTGTTGCTCCACTTAACGGAATGAGAACGGAAAACGTTTAAATAGGTGGTCTTTTGTAAAGGAAAGTACATAAAAGATGGTTTTTTGATAAAATTAACATAAAGGGTGGTTAAATGCAAAGACTATGAAATAAGGGGTGGTTAAATGCAATTTTTCCTTATGGTTTTTATTATTTCAAATGTCTAGATTTTTGAAAATTATTACATATAATTTAGTGTATTCAATTGGAGTTTTTTAGTTGCATTATGAAATACCATTGGTTCATAACTAGTCAAATAATTAAAATAAATAAAACGTTACAAATCATACATAAATAAACTATTTGATTATTTAATTGTGTACACAATACACTACATAGCAATATAATATATAATAAATTTCTTTTTCATCTAAATTTGGTTGGTAGTTCAAGCATTATTTTGATTTTATTTGCTCAATCTACCACCAATTTAGCAAGTTTATTTTCTTTATAATTAATTTTTTAAATTCTAATTAATATGGTTCTCGTACATATGAAATTAGGAATAACCAACAATACATGATATTGTGTCTTTTTTTTAAAAAAATTATTATGTTTTCATATGTTTTTATATCATTTTTTTTCTAAAAGAAGAATCTCAAGTTTTCAAAGGAGATGAATAGTCATTTTATAAATATGTGTAATGTCTTTCAAATAAATCTTCAAATATTATTGTATTTTAATATTAATAAAAATAAATAAATAAATATGGAGTATTTATTTGACTTAGGGACAACTTTTATAGTTGTAGAGATAGAGATAGAGAGGTAGAGATTAAATATGGATAAAATTGTTTTATGGAATAAAAGGGTGTCAACTCAAATTTGAAGTTAATATTTCTTAACAGTTAATTAAATTCCATTTTTATCCCCGGTCCCACCATCCCATTTTGACAAAAAAAATTTATGCGAAAATTTTGTGCACACATAAAAAGTGTGTGACACACACGAAAATTCATTTTTCATTTAGAGTGAGTTCTATGGATATCCGGTGTACAGAACGTATCATGGTTCATGAAGCGTGACTTTTCATTATGTCAAACATGACCTGACTTGCGCGCGGGTCGAGGGTTGCCTCGCTAAGAAATTCATTGACCCACGGGTTGACCCGTTTCCTTTTGTGTATGTCAAACCGACTCAAACGGATCGACCCCAAAAAACGATGGGTCAGGTTGCGGTCAATAATTTTTTTACGGATCAATCCGTGATCCTCAAGTCAGGTCGGTTCAACTCATTGAGCACTCCTAATGAAGAGTCACGTTTCACAAAATATGATACGTTTTGTCCATCAATATTTATAAAACTCATTCTTAATAAAGAGTTAATTTCCGTGTGGGAGGACACTTTTTCTACGTGTACAAAAAAGTTGATCAAAAATTAACCAAACTATTACAATAGCAAAACTAGAAACATACATCAAAAGAGAGAAATCAAACTAAGAAAAATAAATTCTGAATATTACTTTAGAAAAAATTGCACCCAAAACGTTGAATCGGCAAGCGAGCGTTGAACCCGGGCAATTTCGCTCGTGTGCAAATCTCGTCTGTCACTTGCTTATGTGATGCATCTCATGTCTGTTACTTCCTTCGCACCTCAACATTTATACACAGCCAACGGCCTCGAACTCCACCCCAACGACGATCTCCATCACAACTCGCTCTCTTCTCTCCGTCTCCGGGCAACACTTCTTTCTTTCGATTTCTTTCATTATAACCCCTAAATCGATTTGAGATCTCCCCGATCTCTCTTGTTCTTCGATTTCAAACTCAACCCGTGCAATTGTTTCTTGCTTGGAAATCCGTGCGAAATCGGATTAATCATTTTCCGCTGTGGCGAATTGAGGTTTCCCCCCTTTCTGTCCGAGAGGTAGTATGAAGGACCGGCCGCCGTCTTCGGTGTACGTGCCTCCGCACCAGCGACTGAAGTCGGTGATCACCGTCCCTTCTCCGTCGCCCCCGCCACCTCCGGGGGCGTCGTCTAATGGCTATTCGAACTCAGCTCGGGAGAATCAAGGACTGACATCATCCCCTAACCCTAATCTTGATAGTAGGGTTAGTAGTGGTCCGGCTTCTGTCTCGTCTCCTGCGCCCAAACGGCAACACTCGCCGGTAGGTTTTCGGTTCGGTCAGCAGAGTAAACAACAGTATAATCAACGGCCTGTGGGTGGAACTGGCCAGTATGGGCAGCAACAGAATATCTGGCATTACAGTCAGATGAATGGTAATCTGCACTGTAGTCAGAAGCGGAACAGCGTGCAATGTAACTCGGTCATGGATTCGGTTTCGGAAGAAGGCCTTGATCACGAGTTTGAGGCATCAATGTGCCCTGCCACGGTGAGTTTGTTTTCCTTTTAGGCTAAAATACACTGCTCCTATTTAGGGCTAGAAGACCTTTTTTTGATTTACAAGAAACAATCTCTTATTGATCTGGTGAATGAAATAGTCTTTGCATTTTGGAAGAAGATAATTGGTTGGGAAGACTGAGAAGGAAGTTGGATGTTTATATGGGACATTTAATTATTTCGAGTTCAAATGAAGAGACTACCATATTTAGAATGCTTGGATGAATGTTAATCTGTGTTGAAGTGAAAAAAATCAAATTGATGATGGCGTATTAAGGTGTTAAAGAATGTTAAATTGGGGCTAGATCATTTTTTTAGACCCCAGCAATTGAATAAGTATGAGAATCTATATAGACTTGAGGAATATCTTTGGTGTGCTTTTTATCAATTTTTCTCCATCAAGGTACCAACATCAAGTTGTTCAGTGGTGTGTGGTTTTTGAAAATATCAAGATTAAGCTAGGTCACTTATATTACTACAAAACTTATGTTAGACCTTGAGGGACCAAAAAAACAAAGCAGAAAAGGGAAAAGGTCATGGTTAAAGGAGTTGTGTCAAGGTTTGTTAATATGAACGAAGAGGAAAATATTGGTCATAGGATTTGCTTTGGTGGAATGAAGATGATGGGAATATAAATGATGATCTAAGAAGTTGTCAGAAGTAGTCTTGATCTCCTTGTATTTGTAGGAGATTAAAGATTGATGATGAAATGCAGTAGACGAAGTTTCCATAAGAAGCAGTCTCTAGGACTTCTGGATAAATAACAGATGATATGCTGTTCTCTTGGTTCAGTACAGGATACAATGTTTATTGCAGCATTAGCATAAAGCAGAGGATGATACTATCCTTACCAAAGTATGATTAACAACAATATTATTTTCCTAGTGTATCCTGCGCGTGCAAGGTCTGGGGTCGAGTTGTATGCACCCTTGCCATGAGAAAGTCGAGAGGATGTTTCCATAAGATCCAGAGAAAGTATAGTCAAAGAGAACAAGAGAGACATAATAAAACCCATAGAAAAAGAGCACACAACACACATACCCACACTAGAGCTAGAAGCAGCAGAAACGCATACAACACACTCTGAACTCTAAGCCCTAAACCCTAAACTTTAGATGCTCGACAGAAGCAGTACCCTTGTCAATGTTGATTAAAAAAAGGATATTGCTTATGTTGAGCATCCAAATTCCAAAGTTGTGATTCAGGTCACCAAAGGTGGGAAGGAGGTAGGGAATGATACAAAGTTTTGTACCTGTGGGGTAACATGTTGAGCTGGAAGTCATTATTGAATTTCAATTGTATTTATGCATTAGAAGGGATAATTTTTAGAGAATGTATGTTATCAGTGCTTAGTTTGACTCAATGTGAAATGTAGTCTGCTTCCATAGCTGACAACCTGGACCATTGGAAGTGGAAGCTCAGCATGCTTTTGCGTGAGAAGGATAAACAGGAGCTGATATCAAGGGAGAAGAAGGACCGCCATGACTTTGAGGAAATAGCTGCATTGGCAAGCAAAATGGGTTTGTACAGGTACATACATACACTTACTAGAAGAATTCCTTGGTATTCATTCCACACAATTATAACCTTCTTTCTTTCTGAATTTGCAGCCATTCGTATTCGAAAGTCGTAGTTTTTAGTAAAGTGCCCTTGCCGAACTACAGATTTGACCTTGATGAAAAGCGTCCGCAACGAGAGGTAACCAGAGTATCTTAGTTAGTTATCCATCTAAGTACTGATTTGATCAATGCTATTTCCCTTGGATAGATTTAAAATGGACTTAAACAAAAGAAATGCTTGTTATACACATATGTAAACTTCTGTTTGATTTTTTTTACTCATATCAGGTAATTTTTTACTATTTATGGCTTAAAATGGTAATCCATCTATACACTGATTTAATCTATGCCTTTTCCCTTGGATATATTTAAAAAGGACTTCCGCAAGAAAAGAACTGCCTGTTTAACATATTTGTAAAGTTTTGTTTGACTTATATTTTTTAATATTTATATCAAGTAATCATTGTCTACTTATGCCTAAAAAATAGTTATCTATCTAAGTACTGCTTTAACTTATGCCTTTTCCCTTGGATAGTTTGAAAAAGGACTTTTGCAACAAAGGAACTGCCTGCTGTACTCATTTGTAAAGTTTTGTTTAACTTTTTTTAATATTCATATCAAGTAATTATGATACCTAAATGAACAGGTTGAAATAGATACTGGTTTACAAAGAAGAGTACATACCTATCTTAATGACCATCTTTCCAATAAATCTAGTCGTAAAGATGCTTTTCAAGGTAGTGCCTTTTCTCGATCAAACAGCAGTGGTAGTATTGCTACTGATGAAGGTCTGCTTGAGCTACCAGAGCCTCTAAGCCTTAGTGGCTCCATCACTAATAGGATTGCTAGGCGGAGAAACATGCTGCTTCAGGATCAGCAGCTCGCTTGGCAGGTTTGTGACTGATTTAGTTGACTGTGAATCAACTAGAAGGGTGACGTGTCATGCTGTAATCTTTCTGATGCTTAGCATTATGTTTTTCAATAGGAATCCCATGAAGGTAGAGGAACACAAGAATTCCGCAGAAGTTTACCTGCTTTTAAAGAGCGGGATGCTTTGCTCTCTGCAATTTCCAACAATCAGGTATGCAGTAGATATAGAACTGGTTCCTTACGCTTAATTTAATTGCTGAGTTTTTGCTATTATTTTTCTACTCTGGCAAGCTTGGTGCATGCTCATCTTTGAAATGTCACTATCCCTACTGTAGCGGGATTTCCTTGCTGCTGAGTAAACAATCTCTTGCATTTCTGCAAAAGTAAATAGAAAAATTGATGGCTGACCACCAGTTGAGTTTCCGAAAGACATTTAAGGTGGTTGTCAACCATAAAGTTTGGTCCCTTTCTTACTCTTATAAAAAAAAACTGGAGGCTGTCATTGTGCATGTAGATTTAAAGTGTGATTCCGAAAACTTTAAGTTAAGATACGGCTTTTGAGTTTCTCTTGATCTGTTGAACAAACCCTATATCAACCCCACCCTCAGGACTTCTTGCTTGCAGTTTGATCTAAAAGAATTGCCATCAAGAATGGGGACGAGTTGTCTTGAGAAAGGTTGAGTTGGATGGCTTGAATTTTATGCTTTAGGTTGTCAATGGAGGAAAAAAGGAGAAGATTTAAAACTACCACAGTCCCTTGCCGCAAAAAGCATCCATGCAGGGTATGACATAAAACCCATAGAACTGTTCGAATACATTTTTGTAATTCAGACAATGGTGTACAGCGTATACAAAATCAAGCTAAAGCGGAAATAGCGAGAAAACCATCAAATTCACAAAACATGAAACCAAGCCTCTCTGATAAAATGAAGTTGTTGTGTTTTCCCTTACAACTTTGGATTGTTATATGCAATTCATTAGACCTGTGATCTCTAATGCTTTCTCTGAGAAGTTTATGAATAACATTTCTAGTTTTTGTTAAGAATTTACATCTAGATGTTGCTATTGTATTGATCTACCATTTCTTAATACTGACTTTGCCAATATGAAGGGATGTCACTGAACCCAGTTTGAGTAATATGCTTTAAATTATCCATGCATTCATCAACATATATACACATATACATTTGTGTGTGTATGTATCCTGTAAATCATGGTTATCATGCATGCATTTTTTGTTCCTTAATGCACTCAGAAATTGATATTTTTCAATATACTACATGATTTTTTCCTGTAACGTTCTCTGGCATTGCGTCAATTGTTTGCTCGGATGAAATGCTGTAGTAGTGATTATACTTCTTTTACTAATCGAAAGTTGAAATGCTTCATTAAACTTATGTATCGTGAAAAATGCACTGAATTCTGTAGGTGCTTATTGTCTCCGGAGAAACTGGTTGTGGCAAAACCACACAAATTCCACAATATATCTTAGAGTCAGAAATAGACTCTGGCCGAGGCACTTCATGCAGTATTATATGTACTCAACCACGGCGAATATCAGCAATATCTGTTGCTGAAAGGGTGGCTGCAGAACGAGGGGAGAAACTGGGTGAATCAGTGAGTGAATATCTTTCAGGCTTTCAATATATTCACTTTCTATCATTTCCTTGATTGTTTTCTTCTTTTTGGAGTAAATTAACATCCTTCTCTCCTTCCTTCTGTCTAAACTTTAGGTTGGATATAAAGTTAGGTTAGAGGGTATGAGAGGGAAGGATACACGCCTGCTCTTTTGCACCACTGGCATCTTGTTGCGAAGATTACTTGTTGATAGGAGCTTAAAAGGCATAACTCATGTTATTGTGGATGAGATTCATGAACGTGGAATGAACGAAGGTACTTTTGCATGCCCTTGAAAATTGAGATTTAGTTATAAATATGTAATGGATTTCTGATAATTGCATGTATTCCATGCCAGATTTTCTGCTAATCGTCCTTAAAGAACTTCTTCCTCATCGATCAGATTTGAGGCTAATTTTGATGAGTGCAACTTTAGATGCAGAGTTATTCTCTAATTACTTTAATGGTGCACCTGTTGTTCATATCCCAGTAAGTTTAAGATGCCTATGTCAATATTATGCATACTTGTTTGCCATTAATAGCTTTATTTAACTTAGTATACTAATCATTGTGACCAATTGAAGGCTTCTTGATATGTTACTTTTGTTCTTTGATCACTGATGTACTTTATTAATCTACTTGTTGACAGAGTTGGAAGCTATTATGTTTTTCCTTAAATATCTATGCTTTGCAGGATTTTTTGGGTCACTTGTATTTCACAAAGCTGCCTTGAGGAAATGTTCAGATGCTTCTGGGCTCTGAGCATTCTCCAGTTACAAAAAAATGTGTTGCTTTCTTTGAGGATATGATAACGCTATAAAGTAAATGACCTAATTATATGCTATGAATAGAGTGAGGCTGTGGCTACAGAAAAGAGTTTCTATACATGAATTTAATGGAATTCAGTATTATCATCGTATTGATGTAAATTTCCAATTGTGAAATTTTTGCAATACAAATGATGCTGAAAAACATTCTGTGTTGTCTCCTTCGTTGTGATGTGTGCAATCTTCTTGATTTTTATGTATTTTAGTATAATTCTCTAAAGTATGATACAAATATAGAGGTGGAATTTACATCTCCTAGGAAGTGCTGAACAACATGCCTGGTTGATCAAGGAAGTTTTAGACAACTGTATGTCATCTTTCACTTTCTGACATATCCTGACATAAATTACAATTGCTGAGGCAAATTGAAAAGAAGAATATTGAGAAATTTATGCTCTAGCTGGATCTAATTTTCCCTAAGCTATCTTATATGGGAAATTTGTATTGTGTATATGAGTAGTTCTATGGGCCTTAAATGATCTGTGCCATATGACCATGAACTTAAATCAATCCAAGCAGGTGGAAAGTCCTTTAGATGACAGCTCTCAACATCTAACTGGAATGACGTCCCTAAAACTACCTGCCTGCCCACTGAATGTCAAAATGTCATATGAGAGAAGTGTTGCATTGAGCTTGTATCTCCTCCTTATCAACTTTAGTTGCCTGATCCTTTATTCCTATACTTTTCTGTTTTGTTGAGCTGTAATGTTAGGGACATATATAATGTTCAATTTATTTATTTGATGAAGTTTCATAATGGGCCTTACACCCAGTGATGTCTTTTATAATTCTGAAAGTAAGTGTTATGGCATGAGCGTCATTTTTCCTTTGTTTTGCTACTGCCTCTTATATTGTTTCTAATAATGCTTCTTATTTTTCTGCTCTAGGGATTTACTTATCCAGTTCATACTCATTTCCTTGAAGATATCTTGGAAATGACTGAATATAGATTGACCCCAAACAATCAGATTGATGATTATGGACAAGAAAAGGCATGGAAAATGAACAAGCAAATCTTGAGGAAAAGGAAGAGCCAAATTGCCACAGTTGTTGAGGTACACAACTTCGATCTTTTTTCCATTTTCAACTTAATCCTTCCTTTCTCTTTTTAGTCTCTATCTGAAAAATTATTTGAAATTTATCAGGATGCTCTTTGTTCTGCTGATTTCAAGGAATATAGCTCACATACTCGTGAATCTTTGTCCTGTTGGAATCCTGATTCAATGGGGTTCAATCTCATAGAATATCTTTTATGTGGTATATGTGAGCATGAAGGGCCTGGTGCAGTTTTGGTATTTTTGACTGGGTGGGACGACATAAACTCTCTCAAGGAAAAGCTTCAAAGCAATGCAATTTTGGGAGATTCAAGCAGAGTTGTCTTACTTGCCTGTCATGGCTCCATGGCTAGCTCAGAACAGGTATTAACTAATTTTTATCTAGTGTCATTTCATGGGTAAATTTGCAGGATGTATGTACTAAACTGAAGACTATGTAGTATTATATATACTCTTAAGATCTATATTTGAGTAAATGATAATCTACTTAAAATTATCCCTCTTTCTTCAAGTTCTTTTGTGCAATTAGTCTTGTGCTTTTTGTCAACCCATCATCATATATATCTTCCATATGTTCTTGGGTGTTACAGCTCTGATTACAACAACTTCTTATTTTATCACTTGTCTCAGTCTCCTCAATTAACTTGTCATCTCTTTTGCCCCCCTATGTGAGGTGAATAATGATGTATGAGGAATGACCACAAGACAAGCCTACTTTGCATGGTTGACCACAAGACAAGTCTACTTCATTTTTTTTTTCTGTACTGTTAAGAAAATCCATCAGAGTAAGATTAAAATCAACTTAATGTGTCATTCTTGTGCTAGAGGATGATCAGAGAAGTGTTTGTCTCATGGTTAATTCAATGTTGCCTCCTAATTATCATCCAACTGTATGCTGTACCATCCAAATGTTCATTTGGCTCATCGATGCCTCAACTCTGGGAAATTAGGTTGTTCGACTTTACATAACTAAACTCTTGAAATACGTGTAATCCCTTTACTTTTTATGTTTTTCAAGGAAAACAAAACTAATTTCACCCAAAAATACATTTTGAGTGAGAAGTTGTCCTAAATGTTTATACTTTGTTAGTTTGAATGTGAAAGTACCCTAAATCCCTAATACTGTTTTTCGTGGTAGATTATATGTTGCTAGTAGTTTGCCACTTGCTTATGTTTGTCAATATATTTTTCTAAGCAATCTGTGTTTCAATTACATAATGATTGTTGAGGGTACTAGCTTGATCCCCCCCCCCCCCCCCCCCCCCTATTTTCATGTGATTGAAATTTTCATCGGATCTCGAATACCTTTGGAATAGGCATTCTGATGTAATTGTTTCTCAGTTATAAACCAGTAGTGGGAAATAAGAAAAACAAGGGATCATCTCTTACTTGTTTGGTTGTTAGGAATTTTTATTGTTGTCAATCTTATCTTTCACATACAGGGTTCATCTGGTGATTAACTGGATTATTTGTTGCGTGCAGAAACTAATATTTGAGAAGCCACCAGATGGAATACGTAAGATAGTACTGGCAACTAATATTGCTGAGACTAGTATCACTATTGATGATGTGGTCTATGTTGTTGACTGTGGAAAGGCAAAGGAGACATCCTATGATGCCTTAAATAATACTCCTTGTTTGCTTCCTACTTGGATCTCTAAGGTCTCTGCTCAGCAGGTAAATATTATATTGTTATTATTCATATTTGCTGTAATCCATGGGGTGAGATTGCTCTGATCATGCAGTGAGGTGTCATTATGGAATATCTAATGTTGTTGTTTAGTGGGTTGAAATGTTTTTTTTAGTTGTTGCTGGTTGGAGTTTTGATGTCCCCGTAGGGTTCACTTTAATGTGATGGGAAGTTATTTCTTAGTGACTGGAAGAGACATGTTTTCAATTATAATGATGGCTTCTACTGGGCTATAGCTGAAGGATACTTATTAATAGATTCTAGTTGTAATTAATGGGTTTGTTCAGAATTTGAGTAGGCAGTGAGTTTTGAGAATCAGCAAAGATGGAGAAATTGAGAACCTCTTTTCAAGTATAATGAAACTGTTCAATTTTTGGATAGTTTTGCTTGAATCTTGAATTCTTTTTATGTTATACAGAGAAGAGGCAGAGCAGGTCGTGTTCAGCCTGGAGAATGTTACCATCTATATCCAAGATGCGTCTATGATGCTTTTGCAGAATATCAGCTGCCAGAAATCCTGAGGACTCCTTTGCAGTCTCTTTGTTTGCAGATCAAGAGTTTAAAGCTTGGCAGCATTTCTGAGTTTCTATCAAGAGCATTGCAATCACCTGAATTGTTGGCCGTAAGTTGATTTTAGTAAAATTGCTGTCATTTTTCAAAGGTCCTTTATGACTTCAAATGTCATTTTTCAGTATTGTTTTATTGCTCTATTATTAGCAATTCTCTAATCTTTATATACCATGTTCCATTTTGTAGGTCCAAAATGCTATCGAGTATCTGAAGATCATTGGTGCTCTCGACAAGGATGAAAATTTGACTGTTCTTGGTACTTTCATATTATAAAAATAAGCATCTTTGTTTAATACATCTTCATCTAGTAGGTTCTTTTTTTCTCATGCTTGTTCTTAACCTATATGGCCCATCTCATGATGCCCCTAATTTTTAGTCTGTCGCACTGAGCAGCTGAGCCTATGGAAAGTGTTGCAAACATGCTCGTTGCGTTCATTTCCAATCAACACACTGCTAAGTATCTTAAAACAATACAGGTTAGGACTATCATGAGATGAGCTATAAAGGTTGAGGGGCAAACATGCAAGAAATGTTTATAGTGTGTTAATAAAACATGGACAAATGACTAAATCATGCAAATTTTTAAACTTCAGGATTTTATCAGAACACCGAATACGCAGTTCAACTTTTCCAATTCTCAGTTGAGCTATATTTACAGTTCAGTACTTTGACATTTGGTCTACTAATATTGTTTTGCAGGTCGCTACCTAAGTATGCTTCCAATGGAGCCCAAACTTGGCAAGATGCTTGTTTCAGGTGCCATTTTTAACTGTCTGGATCCAGTCTTGACTATTGTTGCTGGTCTTAGCATAAAAGATCCTTTCTTGACACCCATGGACAAGAGAGATGTAAGTGTGGCTGCGTTTGCTAAGTATATCTAGTTAAACTTCATGTTCTGCTCATGCTTGTCCGACAAACGATACTAATTGTTGTATTTTCCAATTTCTATACATTTAGCAAATTTTGATACATGCTCCAATCTCTTTACACTATTCATTTGAATGTGGATGTTAAAAGTAACATGTGATCTCCGAATCAGTCTCGGTGTGCTTGACATGGTTATCTCATTCCAAGGTGTTTTTATTTTGTAAAAAATCCAAATTGTAGTCCTCTAGTATTTTGTCTCCAAAGTTGATTTTGTCACTTATTTGAAGTACATGGAATCTTTATCCTTGTTTCTGAGCGTCCTCCTTTTTTGCTCCCTTCCGGTTTCTGTCTCTCACTCATCCACCAGGCTACCACTACTTACACAACCACCTTCTCAATTTTTTTCTATAATCTCCTTGTTAATGCATTAATTAGTAGCAACATTGATAACTTATGATCTCCCATGGTGGTCTTTTCACACTTTCAGACATCACAAAGTAAAGCCAAAACTTCATTCTATTCAAACATCTGTATCTTAGAACCTTCTTCATCCCTTGACCGCTCTTTTTCTCTTGTTTAAAATTCAAGGAAATGGTTCTTTTTTCATAACTACTTAGGATGAAATGTCACCATTTTTACTTTCTTTATCGTTTTACTAATTGAATATTTTAAAGAGTATATAGAGCTATAGGCAGAGAAAAATAATCCCTGGTTTACTTTAATTTTTTTTGAGAGAAATCCCTGGTTTACTTTGATGACAACTTATTTTTATTGTTTTATAAATTGTCAACCCCACAAAGGGTGGACATTAAATTGCATCTTTTCACAGATTATTTTCCTCGCTTGGCGTTTTTTTAAAAGGTCCAGTGATGCTTTTGGTTTGGTATATTATTAGTTTAAGCCAATGAATGGATTTATGATTCATTACATATATTTTAAGATTATTTAGTGCTGGATGATATGGATTTCTGAGACCTTTGTTCAGTTTTACGTGAGTCTTTTTACTAGATTGCATGAAAGCAAGTAATGAACATAGGCTTTGATGTTATCGATGCCTTGAGTGGCAAATCTAGCCTATGAAAGCATCCTGTTGCAGGATGCAACCAATCTCTTTGTGAATGGTGAACTTGATACTGAATCAAAAATATGTTTTCTATAATGCAGCTTGCTGAGGCAGCAAAAGCTCAGTTTTCCCGTGATTTTAGTGATCATCTTGCACTTGTTCGTGCATATGAGGGTTGGAAGGACGCTGAAAGAGAGTTTGCTGGCTATGACTATTGTTGGAAGAATTTTCTTTCTATGCAGTCAATGAAAGCTATGGATTCCCTTAGAAGGGAATTCCATTCTTTGTTGAAGGATACTGGACTCATTGATGATAACCCACCCAACCTTAAGCAAGATAGCTATGATGAGCATTTGACTCGATCAGTTATTTGCTATGGCTTGTATCCGGGTGTCTGCTCAGTTGTAGTGAGTACTTCTACATATTTTTATTTTCTTTTGGAGTTGGCATTTGACATTCATGAGGGAAGTTGTACAATTTGTTTTTATTCTCTAGCTTTAGATCTCACTTAAAACTTAAAATTTAATCATTTCTGCGTTAAGTTCTTTAGTATAAATTTTGACATGTCAAATCCATTTACAGAACAATGAGAAGACATTCACCTTGAAGACAATGGAAGATGGTACAGTGCATCTATACTCTGTAAGTAACATTCTATGGCAGTTTTCCGATACTTGTTGCTTCAGTTCAATTATGATCAAACTGCATATCTGAATTGTACATGTTGACCAATTACTTACACATAATATGTTCTCTCAGCACTCGGTCAATGCTAAGGAATCAAAGATACCATATCCTTGGATCGTGTTTAATGAGAAAATCAAAGTAAACTCGGTTTTTCTGCGGGACTCAACTGCTGTATCCGATTCTATGCTGCTGCTTTTTGGAGGGTCTATCCTAAGTGGAGAAACTGTAAGAATCATATCTCCATTAACCCAATGTCAATAAGGTCGGTTTTTCTTGCCTTGATTGATTTATGTAATTGATCACAACAGGATGGTCACCTGAAGATGTTGGGTGGGTATTTGGAGTTTTATATGACGCCCACCACTGCTGATATGTATTTGACCCTAAAGAGAGAGCTTGAGGAGTTCATTCAGCTCAAAGTAAGTTAATTTTTTTTAAATGTATAAAAATATATCCTGATGCAACTCGCAATTGTTCTTGTCAGTTTCTGCAAGATTTTGTACCTCCTGCAAAAACAAAACAAAAGAATACAAGATTTTCATGTTTGCCTCTCTGAATTTCAATTACTAATTTCTTGGCAGCTCTCATATCCTCGAATGGATATACGCAGCCATCATCATCTACTTTCTGCTGTAAAGTTGCTGGTTTCAGAGGACCGATGTGAAGGGAGGTTTGTTTACGGGCGGCAGACTCTTAAGCCTGCAAAAACATCACCCATCATGCCAGCTGTACTATCATCACCTTCAAGGACCCTAAGTGGGCCAGGTGGTGATAATTCCAAGAGCAAACTCCAAACAATAGTTACAAGGGCAGGATATGCTGCCCCTAGTTACAAAGTCAAGCAACTTCCAAACAATCAATTCAGAGCCATTGTGGAATTCAACGAGATGCAGATTACGGGTGGGCCCTGTAGCAATAAGAAGGCTGCTGAGAAGGATGCAGCTGCTGAAGCTTTGACTTGGCTTATGGGTGGTACTCAAACGGGACACGAATACGTTAGCCATATGTCAATGTTGCAAGAAAAGAGCAAGAAATCTCACAACTAACAAAGGACAGCAGTGACTCTTGCAACAGGGCACACATTTTTCCAGTGTAAGCAATATGGGATTTGATTACATTGAACAACTAACCAGGTGAAATTATGCTGAACTTGATCTTACAGATTAAATGGTTCAGATATTCTGACAATTTTGGAATGTAGAATCTGTAGATAGGGGGATTCCATCTGGTTTTTGATTTTGGGGTACATGATCAGGTGAAAAGGTTTAGCTTTGTAGGAGAATTGATCTTTCTTAGGTTTTGGATGGAATTGAAATGGAGGTGCCATTGAATTGCTCCTTGATTCCCCTAAGAATTGTGCTTATTAGTGTACCTGGTGGCAATTTTTGGTGTACATTTGTCTTTGCTAAGGATTTTGAGTGCCCTCTTAGATACTATTTTACTGCAAAGAATTGTGCTTATTAGTTATTTTACTGCTCAGTGATGCCCTTTATCTATGAGCTAGGTGGAATGGATTCTGGTGGGAATTTGGTGCAAGAGAATATATGAAACAAGGGAGAAATAAAAAAATTTCCCCCAAATTTTGCTCAATGGAATGGCAAATTTTATCTCTACTGTTTTTGTGGTGGTTCTCTGTTCTGTTTGTTTGTTTGTTCCGTCGGGTCTTTTGGGCGCACCCCTTTGCGTGGAACTGCATAATGTTATTGTTGTTGTTGGTATGGCTTGCTGGGGTTGTAGCCTTTTCTATTTGTATCTTGATTTTTTATTGCTTAGATCCAAGTGCTTCTTACACTGAGACACTTGTTATATCTTAAAGTAATTTCTACTTCTCTCTCACCAGACTCCAACCTTGTCTCGTGGCCTTAAATAAGATCTAATTATTGGCTCTATTGTCAATGTATGTAGTACGTACTGTAACACCTTAAATAACTCTGAAATTTAAAAAAAAAATTGTGGGCATACCCGTGAGTAGGCATGCTTGTGAGTCCTTGACATAATTTTTTATGATCAAAAAGTTATTTATCTTTTTTTTTGTTGGAAATACTTGATTTTACTATAATGAACTCAATTTAAAACATATTTTACAGTGACATGATTACCAATTTTAGACTTGTTTTGCATGTAAAGTGTAGCAGGTTTAAGAAATTGGTTTGAATAATACTGAGCTTCTAAAAAACTATTAGAATCAAGACTTTTCCGGGGAAAAAAGGCCTTGTGAAAATTTAAAAAAGTGCAAATTGGGTTTGAACTTTTGTTTTACAACATGAACATCCTGAATTTAAAAAAAAAACAATTATGTTTTCTCTTTTTTTTTTGGTTGAACAATTATGTTTTCTCTTGTATGATTATTCAGGAGCCATATGTTTAGATACTCCTAAATAATTAATAAGTGAAAGGGACAATTAGTGCCAGTCAACATCTTTCAAATAAAATGACAAAAGCTGTTTTATATGGACAACAAAACGTTCAGATACAAATATACTTAGATAAAGACTGTTTATTTTAAGTTTTTTTCTTATGTGGGCAGGCACATTAACATAATTCCAAATTATTTAATGTAGTACATTTAATTTGATTAGTTTTTTTTTGGTCATATTTATTTGATTAGTTTATGGTCAAGTTTCGTTGGTCTATTTGATAGGTTATGATTTTCGTGATCATTACTTTATTGTCAACCTTTTTTTTTAAATGTAATGGTCTTAAGTATTCCCTTCTCCTTTGTTAATGATCTAAGTATTTCATATGGATTCAAATAAAAAAAAAAATACTTCACTCTATTTCATATGGATCCATGAACCCACCAACGTTATAAACGAAAACAATCTTTACTCTTCCAATCACTCACAAATCACAATCACAATCACAAGATGTGAACTTTCCATAAATAATACTTCACTCTATTATAATTGTTTTTTTTTGCTCGGCCTCTATTATAATTGTTTTCACATGCATGTCTTGCAACTATGTCTTGGGATAACCATAACTTTGATAAAAATATCTTTGAAAAAATATTTAAAAATTTGCAGTTTAATTTATTTGTCTATGATTCAGCGGTTTATACGATAGGGACAACCTCGAAATGCTACAGTGATCAGCTTGTCGGACCAATTTACCATCTCATCTCTGTAGAGTTTGAAATTATAATATTGATAAAATTAAATTGACTAGTGACCAAAAAAAAGATAAAATTAAATTGACAAAAATGTTTACGCTATTACATGTGGCTTAACCAAAACCCATCTTAATATAATAATATCTCGTTTTTAGCTAGTAAGAAAACTTGCAATAAACAAAATCAGGTGAAAAAAATAAACTTGGAATGTCGTCAAATGTCAATTACCAGGTGAGTTCAATGAACCCTAATTTTGATGTCGATCCAATGGTTTGAGTAAATAAGGATTTCTTATGTGATCAGGAATTGTAACTTTGTAAGGAAGTGACCAATAAAATGGTTGAGTAAACTAGAATTTCTTATGTAATCAGAAGATTTTGTAAAAAAAAAATGTTAAAATAGATTGTGTATATATAGTGGCAAAATATTTTACATAATTTATGAACATGCATGTGTATGATATGAATGTATGATATGATTTATTTGAAAGTTCAATCTTTTGTATTTTTGGTCGAAAAAAGTTCAATCTTTTGTTGATCGACGTGAATTGTGTTGTGGTGGGGACGAACAGTATTTGAATCGATTCAAGTTATACCTATATATGTTAATTTAAATAAAGATGGGTAGTGCACATTTAGAAGCATGTTTAATCATTTTGAAGTAGGGAATATGGTAGGTATTATTGTTAAGAAGCACGATAAAGAAGAGATTTTAGTTGATTACTAACAAAAGTCATTTAGAATAATATATTATCCATAGAGTTTGGTTCAAGTAAAACCAACCCTTAACATGAAACGGAAGGATAATTTTGGGTCGTCGGATCACATGATCCAAGGACTGAGATTACTTCTGTAGTTTTGAAAAGAAAAAAAAAACAAATCAAGAAGGTGGCAATTTTGTAAATACACCCAATTTCTATACCCTTAACCTAAAATATCAACTCTCATGACTCAACTCCAAACGCTCAAACGATCGAACTCTCTCGACTCGATCGTCCAAATCGATCGAACTCTCCAAATCGAAGTCTCCAATCGAAGGACGACGACTCGACTCGCCCAAATCGAAGTCTCCAATCGATCGAAGGCTCCAATCGATCGAAGTCTCCAAAGCAAACGAAGGACGATGAACGATCGAAGGACGATGGATGATCTCACCTTCGCCTTCAATCTCTCCCACGAATCACACTGCCTCCAAAAACAAATCGAAAAGGTATAAGCCCTAATTTTCTTCACCTTATGACGAGCTTAGGAATTTGTCGATGAATTTTGTATGTTAATCGATGTGTTCTGTTTTGATTTGTGACGAGCTTAAGAATTTGTTGTGAAATCAGTGGTTTGCCGTTGATGACTGATGTGTCTCCGTTGTTATATTCAATGGCTTGACTGATGAAATCAGTGATTTGCTTGATGGCTATATATATTAAGAGGATGGGATTTGGTTTTGATTTATATGAACTATTAGTTTCACCGTGGCATATTGAAATCTATTCAACATAGTGCATGTAGGAATTGCAACTAGGTTTGAGTGAATTAGGGAAATCATTTAACTGTTGTCAGTTTATCCAGATCCTTACCTTTATCTGTTATAATCTGTCATCTTCCCTTGTTCTTTTCTTTGTTTTTTCCTTCCTTTTCGTTTTTTTCCTTCTTTAGCTAATTGAAGGGTTTGTATAACTATTAATGGCCTTTCTACATCGCTGTAAATTGTGAACCCAATCCATCCAGACATTATTCCACATATGTGATACCCATTTGGGTCATCTATCTCAATAAGATTCTTGCTCTGCTCCGAATTACAATATTTTCTCTTTTATTTTTTGTTGTCTGGTGTCAAATGAACACTGCAAAATCCATGGCATGCTCATTCCAAATGTGGAAATTTCAGTCTTGGAGTTCCTCAGTTTATTTATCTGAGAAAATATGGGATGTTTTCTTGTGAAAAATAAAAAGAGAGTACATGGCATGAAAGTGCATTAAAAACATGTAAAAGTGCATTAAAAACATGTAAAAGTGCACCCGAAATTAGTAATAGCGCATAAGAAAAAAGTGTAAGTATAATGTGAAAGTGCATTAAAAACATGTAAAAGTGCATTAAAAACATCTAAAATTGCACCAGAAACTAATAATAGCGCATAAGAAATCTGAGCAAGTATAATGTCAAAAAGTGCATTAAAAACATGTAAAAGTGCATTAAAAACATGTAAAAGTACATTAAAAACATGTAAAAGTGCATTAATTTAAAAAAAGTTTATTAGCTCAAATGGAAGAGCAATGTGCTTATGCATAGAGATGTGGGTTCGAATCCCACATATGCTAATTTAATAATGATCTTCTTTGAAAAATAGTGGTTTATTAGTTATTTGACACACGATAAAATATAACTTCTTTTAGTACCTAGGTAGTTAGGTTAAGAATAAATGTGTTAAGAATTAATTTTTTGTAAGATATTATATTAGCCCATGTAGGAATCGAACCTACATCTTTGTGCACAAAGCACACCGCTCTACCATTTGAGCTAATAGGCTACTTTTACTAAAACAAAAATTTGACCTTCATATGGTTTCAACTCGGATGGACATGTGGGCAAATAGTATGTCGTTCCCCCTTGAGATAGCTCAATGAAATATTCACCACTGTTTTTAGGTGATTCCTCATTCAGAATAGTAGTTGAAGAAGAGTTTGATGTCCCTACTACAACAACATAAAAGGGAAATATAAAGGTGTTAGTTGAAAATCAGTAAAAGTGCATTGAAAGCATAATAAAGTGCATTGTATACTAGGAAAAGTGCATTAGCTAAACTACTAACTAAATCAGTGAAAAGTAAAAGATATACAAAGTGCTATTAAGTAGCAAAAGTGCACTCTTAAGTGTACAAAGTGCATTATTAACTGTGAAAAGTGCAATAAAAATATGTTCTCTAAACAAAACTGAAAAGCGCATTGTTAAGTATAAAAAGTGCACTAGTAAGGTTGAAAAGTGCATTGTCATATACTAGTAATACTCCTTTATGAAAAGTGCAAGTAAGTATGAAAAGTGCACTAGTAAGTATGAAAAGTGCATTATTAAGTCTGTCTTAAAAGTGCAATATCAACGAGAAGTGCAAAGTGCGTTATTTAAGTATGAAAAGTGCACTAGTAAGTCCTAAAAGTGCATTGTTAAGTCCGAAAAGTGCAGTATTAAGTCCGAAAAGTGCAACGTCGAATTTTGCAAGATTGGCAATCGATTCACACAGTTCAATTGATTCACATAGTAGTATTAAGTTCGATTCACACAATTCAATCGAAATCTAACTAGATTCACACAGTTCGATTGACCAGTTCAATCGGTTCCCAAATTCACATAGTTCGATCACGTTCGACGAGTTCAATTGACCAGTTCAATCGATTCCGAAAAATCACACAGTTCGATCTCGTTCAATGGATTTGTGAATTCCTCTTACCACTTTCTGCCATGGTTGGAACGAGACTCGCAGATTCAAACTCGTTAGATTTCGGATTTGGCGACGGCGACGGCGCGTTGGATTTCAGATTTTGCGACGGCGATGGCGATCTTATTCTGTGCGATCTCCTTCCGTTTCAATCGAAGGGCACAATCTTCGATCTCGTTTGAACGAACCCTAGAACCCTAGAATCGCACAATCTACTACCTTAACAACGAGATTGCAATCGATTCAACCTTAGAATCGCACAATTCGGACCCAAAATCGCTCAATCTACTCAAAATCGCACAATCAAATTGCAATCGATTCAACATTTCAATCGCACAGTCGTTCAATTTACCCCCAAAAAGAAAAAAAAGAAAAATGATTAATTAATTAGAGAGCAAAAAGACGTAATTACCCCGCCTTTAATAAAAGGGGAAAGAAAATCAGCCCTTGGATCTCCTTGATCCAAGGGTCCAAAATTTTCCTTCCGTTTCATGTTAAGGGGATGTTTTATGGGAACCAAACTCATTATCCATAAAGAGGAATAAAAATAAATGAATATAAAAACACAAACACGTTTTTAAAGGTTAGAGATGAAATCTATGTATATATATAAAAGACGTAAGAAATAAAGCCACCACATTGCGCCACCTAGGATTTTCTTACGTGTCGTTCTCACGTTAAGCCACCTAGGATTTCGCCACATAGGATTTTTTTTATTTTGGAAATTCATATATGTTGATATTATTTTAGAATAATATAGAAATATGATAAATTAATCTAGAAAAGATTCTATCTAAAATAAAGATGTTATCTATTATATATTAGGAATTAGGATAGATCGAAAAGATTTTTACCTGAAATTAAAATAAATTATAGAACATTAGATATTGTATATTAAGATAGATATATTAATTTATTTTTTCCAATTAAATTTCTATCTATTTATATGAAAAAAATTAAATTCGAATTTTATTTAAAATTAAAGAAAATTATTTTATCTTTATTTTTTATCTATTTATGTAAAAGATTTATCTTTAAAATTTTTTTGATAAAAAATAGAAATTTCAATCTAGATAATTACTTGCCTAATTTGACTTTTGATAAAAAAAGTTATGTTACCTTTTCCTTAATTTTCGTTTAGAATTATTTATGTAAATATAAATGATTTTCTTATCATTAGAAAATTCATTCTTTATTTATATTTTTTCATTATTTCTTATTAAGTATACTTTTTAATTTTTATTCAAATTTTTTTAAGGAATTGAATTTGATAAAAAAAATTACAAGAATTTAGAGTATTTTTTACCTTTTTTATATTGTTTGTGAAAGATTTTTAAAATTAAATGATTCTAATTCAAATAATTTTTATTTATATTTATCCATAAACAAATTATCATTAAGCCATCAAAGTTATAGTGGGCTCAACTTAATAATTTTGGTCCCATTTCACATGACATTAATTATAAAATTTTATTTATTTTTTGCTAATAAATAATTTTTTATATTAAATTAAAATTATATTCATTAAATAAATTAAGTATTAAATTCATGTAGTCGTGCAAGGCACGACGGGTATAACTAATTGATATGTCTAAATTAAATAATAGAGGTCAATTGTTTTTTTACTTTAAGCATAGTCCTTTTGATCTCCTCTCACAATTAAGTTTTAAATTGTTAATTTAGTACAGCTTATATCGACTTTATCATCACAAGTTATGAATGATAAAATAGTTCTCTTTAAAATTTTAAAAAATGGTATTTTTATTAGGAAAAAAAATTACTCAAAATTCATACTACCTACTAACTAAAAATAATACAAACTTTTAGATTGATAAAAAAAATAATAATATCAATTTTTATTGTGTTAACCAAAACTAATAAAATGATATTTTAACTGAGATTTCTGCAAAACATGAAAACGTGATTATACAATTGTTTAACTGAACACTAATAAATTATATAAATTGCCATCTCACATGTAAATAATTTCAATTTTTATCATATAAAATAATTCACCTTGTGAGAGCAATAAAAGCTATGATTATTAATGACCAATGAACAAATTTCTATAATCACCTTACATATTTTGTCAAAATTTTAACCAAAACCGCTCTTGTATGGTATTGAAATTAGGAAAAATTACTCAAAATTATACCAATTTTTGCTTTATATCAGGATCCCGTGTCCGAGAATGTTTTCTGATAAAAAAATAATCTAGTATACTAGGGTTAAGACTAAAGGGAGTTGACGTAAGTGGTAAGCGGTTTACTTCATATTCACAACACCATAAGGTCTAGAGTTCAACTCCAATGAATATAAAAAATTTTCTCTAAGAGAATTACCCGCCAAAATCATGTACATAATCCAAATTAAATTGGGTGTAACTAAGATAAAACTCTAGCGAACTAGTGGATAACAAAAAATGTATACTTAGAGTTCACTTGTTTCTCATCAAATAATTTTAATATTTTCTGTCGAAAATTGAATAAATATCTAAGTTGTCCAAGTATATTCCCAACATATTAATTTGACACGACAGATAATGCTCTATAAACCACAAAACTGCTCGAAGTGTTTGGAAACTTTAGATCATAATCAAAACATAGTAAATGGATAAGAAAAAAAAAAGTAGCTTTACTAGATCGGATGTGATCAATGTCAAAACAAATGCTTCCTTCCACAAAGCCCTTTTAATTTATTGGCTTGAATATATTGAAATAATACTCATATCTAGAGTACTTTGTTAATTTTGTTTCATCAAAAATACCAACTTTTTTTCAAAAATTTATTTGTAATTAGTACTCCCACAATTCTATTAGGTTCAGTCTTTGTGTGCTTCGAGATCGATAGTTCAACGGTGATAGTTTAGTTAAAATCGTGAATGCATAATCGACGCTTGAAGGCTACCGAATTGAGTCCAAATCTAAGATGTCACTAGTTGTTCCTCAAGATTTCGTCTTGTGTATTTTTTTTTCCAGTTGACATATTCTTTGCTCTTTTCGTGGAGCTCCACATAGCCTGCTCTTTATGTGCTTTCTTTGTTCCAATTCTAACTGCCATCAACATTCTTTGAATGTTGTTTTCTTGTTTGATAGCTTGTTTTTTTACCGATTTATCTGGTTGTCGATTTCTTCACCCTCTCTCTATATTTATCAGACATGTTTGATATATCTAATTCTGTCTTTATTAAAAAAACATATATCTAGAGTACTGTTCAAATTGTCCAATCTATAACTCCAACCCGTCAACTTTAATTAACAATTATCTCTAAACTATACACACATATATGGTGCGTCATTGTCTTTTCTTTTGTCGTTGCCTTCTCTATTTTACTTACTTTTTTCATATATATTTAAATTTCCTTTCCTTTCATTTAATTTATTGGTGTCACAATACACTTGTGAACAAGCAAGAGTTGGAGTCACATCGATCTTTCTCAAGCTTTGCATGGTTCGAAAGTGGGGTTTTAATCCCATAATAATTATAGAGAAATGTGAACTCAATGTGTGTTTGTATTCGATCTAAGGGTGAGGGTTAGTACTTAAATTATATAAACATGTAAGTACATTATATTACATACAACGTGTGCAACACTAGCTAAGACATGGGGCCTTAAGCTTGTACGTGTACATTCATCAAAGTTGTGTTGAATTTCCATCTTTTTGTCCGCTTTACTTTGTGTTTTTATTTTTAGTCCAATTCCTATGATTGAGGTGACTAAAATTATGAATTTTTTATATCATATCCATCAAAATAGATCTCAAATGAACCAATATATCATTAATCAAACTAAGATTACATATTGATATTGATATTCATAATAAATTTGAACAATTTGGCTTGTAAATTAATCTACCCACGATAAATAATGTTAAACCCATTCGGGTTCAAATTATATAGACATTGTATGACTTGCATTTGCATTGCATCCCTTCTGATTTGTCCACGTACTTCTTTTTTCAAGCCTAAGATAGTAAGATGTCATTTTTTTCCTTAAAAAGTGTGAATAAATTCAATTTCCTTTAAAATAGATATATTACAAGAAAAACAATCTTGCAAAATATGTAGCTTAATTAATTAATTATACGAGTGGATTTCACTTTTATGGCCAAACTGGCCGTCTTGATTTCCAAACTTTTTCAAAAGTTTATCCCATTAGCAATTGGATAAAATAATAATTTTCATATCTAGCTTATTTAGCAAAAAATAATTATTTTTCAAACTTATTTTTTTGGTGAAATTTTTCAAAATTAACTAAATATCTCATCCGTTAAAATAAACTTGCCATTCTATCTCAATTTTCTTGTTGAATAAAAGTTATTATTTAACTTATTTTAACTTATTCTAAAACCATAAACCTTAACCGAACAGATGGAGTAATTTTAATCATTTTAAATTAAATATAAATAATATTAGTTTTCTTTTCTTATTAATATTTGAACATGGGTGGGTGTCAAACTATATTTGAACCCTAAAAGGGCAATAAGAAAAGAAAGTAGAAAACAAAATGACGAAATGAATAAAATAATAAATGGGACTTTCTGAAAGTGATGATTAAAATGGGCTGGCTGTGGCTTTGACTGGAGCTTCAGGAACCAAGATGTGGAGGACCACTTGTTTTGTGATTATTTTGTACTACTACTTGTCTTCTACTCCTCTTCATACGACCAAATATAACATTTTTTTTGTGGTTGAAACAAAAAAAAAACACATAAAATAAACCTTTAATTAACGTATTTTAGTGTGAGTGAGTTGAAAACTAAACTATCCATTTTAAATATTTTTCGCATTATTAAACAGATTTATAGTTGATTCACTAATTAAGTCACATTATCGATCCCCAAGCTCGATCAACCCAATTTTAGTATTTTGTGATTTGAATAATAGATTATTTATTTCATAGGGTTTTCTAGAAAAGCAATAAATTTTTTTATAAATAGTAGTCATTAATATTTAAACTATTTTTGTATAATAAAATCCCCGTAAATTTATTAGTCCCTATGTTAATTAATCATTTTCGTTTTAGGGTAAAATCGATGGTCGTAAATAATTGTTTTTTACATTTTTTTTCAATATTTTCCTATTTTATTCTTTCAACAAATTAAGTAAATAAAGAGGCCTGTGTAATTTTTTTAAAGATCTTGAGAGATTTTAAAAAAAAATCTATATAATTAAGCAAAAAATGATATCAACTTTTTAAAATTGTGTTAAATTTTTTAAAATGATAATAATTAATAATTAATAAAACATAGAGAATAATAAATCTAGTGAAACTAGTGTTGACTCTCTTTGTTCTATTTTCCACATTTCGCTTCCATATGCCACTTAAATTTTAAAAAATTAAATTAAATTTTAAAAAATTACATTTAGGTGGTAAACAACTATATACATTTATGTGTAAATTTGTATATTTAAACTTATATTATAAATTTTTTAAAAAAATTAAGAGAATAATTTCCATACAAAAGATTACCCTTTTACTTTTTAAAAAATGAATAATATAATTTTTAAAATAAAATTTTTCACACAAAAAGGGAATAGAAAATTAATTTAATTAATTAGAATATAAAAATAGAACCTAAAAAATGGAATAGAAAATTTAATCTCCTCTCTTTCGGGACCGCAAAAAAAATTGGAGTAGTAGAAAGATAAATGAGCAGCCTTTTTTTCCGTTACAAAAACACCTCACATGTTCAGCTGTGCAAGTACGTCGTATGAATTAAGAAAGAAAAACGGGACACAATTCAATTACTCAATCAAAAGTAAGAGTGTTCATCAACCCCTATCGCTCTACCCGGCCTTTCTATGTCAGATTGACTAGTACGATCATGCTCTGCACCATTTATATTTACGTACACAATTTCAACTTTTACACTTCTGTAACTCCACGGTTTGTATGAATTCATGAATTATATAGACTCCTATGTCATACATTTATACATGCACGATCTTCATTTTGCATTTTATTTATTAAAATAGGACCCTTATTTAAAACTCTACACCGGCTGACCGGTTGCTACGAACATACGGAATTATTTAGGAGTCTCTGATGAGGAATCATCATTACACCTTCTATAACGGGGGTTGTTTATTGGGTTTCATAGTGTACGTATATTATTGTAACAATTTAAATTTAAAATGCACTACGTAAATTATCTAAGGGATGAGAAATCGGATTAGAAATGGTTTAAACTAAATCTGATTTTAAGTTTATTATATGAAATGGGAATCAATTATTTTACATTTTAGATTGTCACTCTTTTCATACTCGAACAAGTTAGGATATATGTGTATCGAATATCTAGTCAATTGGTGAAACCTTTAAAAATAATAGTCAGAGGTTTTCGATTTAAATCCATCGTTGAGCACAAATTAAAGAAGAAGTAGTCACTCGTAAGAGGGAAAAAGAGGGATTTTAGGTTTCCATGTGAAAGTGAGGTGAAGCAAACGAAGGAGCAAATCGATATCGTCTTCAATTTCTTCTTTTGGCAGTTGATCCTTAATTAGATTGCGCTTAAAATATGTTCTCATATCTAAAAGTTTGGACTAAAATCACCTACTATATAATTCTATGACTCACTTTATCCATAATCATATATGAATAGGTTCGATATGTTTAGCTTGTTACACTCACAACTCACAACTTATCGGCTCACGAACTTTAATAGGTTGTATCCTTAACTCATTTGTTAATAATGTCTTCACCTTTTAGTCTTTTAGATGATGGTCGAATAGAGAAGGCGGAGAATAGGGTGGTGGTGGTGTGCTATAGAAAAGGGTTAATATTGTCTTTAGACCCTTTAAGAATTTAATGTGATAATCTAAACACACCTTAAATACTATCTTAAACTTGCTACAAAATTATCAAGAAAATGAAATCAAAGTTATCACCGTTGATCTGCAGACTGCAAATTGGAAGCACCTACCAAATAATTTTTGCCCATAAGCATAGATGGGTTGGTGAAACAAATGGAGTGGCATTTTGAATTAAAATTTTGTTTGGTTATGGCTTATTGGGTAGGCTGATCAATTGTTGAATTTTGATTCCCTTTATTGACAATTTTCAGTCCATTTTTTGTACACATCCTTTTTTCTAAAAATGAAAAGCAATTAAAATGCTTGTGCCTTGCTGGGTATGGTTGTTATTTGTTAAATTGTCTCTACTTTCATTGGCACAAAATCCGGTTCTCCTTTCTCCGTTGAATAAAATGCAACCCCGTGCATGTACTCAAACATAGTCATGGATCCGGTTTCGGAACAGGCGGTTTTACGGATCCGGTTTCGGAACTGGCGGTTTTACGATTCCGGAATCATGAAACCGGGACCGGCTGACCACTACTACTAGTTCTCCGGTTTGGTTCGCGATTTCGGCTTTCATCGGTTGTCGCCGGTTAAATAGCGTTGGAACCGGAAATCGCGGTCGCATTTTTGGAATGACGGTAACAGTTTTGAATTCCTGTAGGTAGAACACAAAACAACGGCCATGGTTTCCGATTCCAAAATTTCTTTTGTTGCGAACACAACACCTATTTCAAGGGACGTGGAACTGGAATCGACTGACCCGGTTCTATCAATTCCGAAATGAGTTCCAAAACCGCCGGTTTTTTCGGTTCGGTTCCACTAGAATCGAACACATAACTAGTCGAAGAACATACCACTCGACATTAAAAAATAATAAAATTAAAGAACTTTTCAAATTACACTAAATAATACAGTATTTTATATTATAATGTAAGATAATGTATTTTTTTAGTGTGATCCAATTCTTAGCAAAAGTTATTAAGAGTAATCAATCTCCAAATTTGATCATTTCTAAAGAGTGGGTCCGGGGGTTGCTATCTGTATATTCTGTTTTGGTGGTCTGTGGCTAATTGTATTCTCGTTTCCATTAATTATGATTAAGATAACAATAATATTAGCCATCATTAGTCTAAGATTATCTTCATCATTAATGCTTGCCTGGCTACTCCTATGATTTCTCTTTAATCATTTCCTCTATTGATCGATGATCGATGACGTGTGTATATATATATGGGAATTTAAATTTAACATTATCATATTTCTAAAATTTAATTTGTAGTTATCATAGCTAACATTATTTAGCTTTTTTGTTCAAGATGTGTCCTTTACTTATGTGAATAGGTACTTTAATTCAGTAGCGCACTTAGCGATCACTTTTAATTACTTTTGGTATTTGATTGTGAATGTGTGTGTACACTTCGATCTGTAATTTCCTTCACGATATTAATTATAACCCTTGCAAGTGATGATATAATATGATCTTTGCTTTTCCTCTAAAGAAAGTTGTACATAAGACATTGTTGAGCAATAGTAATTCTAATAATGGCATTGATACCAACGGTGCATTGACGTAGTGGCGTTGGGGTTACGCTTGATAGGACGAACCCTGTGTTTGATTCCCCGCAATGTCGTTGATTCAGTACCCCGGTCTGGACGTAGCCCGTAAGGGTGAACCAGGCGCGAGAGCAAAAAAAAAAAATATTAATGGCATTGATCGAGTTGATTTTTGAACAGGAAATATTATTGATCAATTACACACCATATCACAATTTTCAACAATGATATACTTCATTAATCTTATTGTTGGATCAATGTTAGTTTTTAATACTGGAATAATGATTTTTTCATTCGAGCAATTAAAATTTTGATAATGATAAATATTTAGAACTAATTCCTTAATCAACTGAATACAAGAAAGATACAGGAATATAGGAAAAGTAAGAGAAACATTCTCCGTGAGCCACCTGTGACAATTAAATGAAAAATAAAAGGGACTTTTTACTGTTGTCTTGGACGACAAGCACAAAAGGATAGAATTCTCTCAAGATTGAAAGTTTTCTAAAGGGTACGCTGATCTTTTTTAACAGTATCGCTTGCCCACAGAGTTAAAGGACAAAAGCATCAAAATGAAAGAAGTGACCACGTACTATAATTAGAAAGAGATGAGGCTAGGTCAAGTACGCTCTCAAAAAGGAAGGAATAACAATCACTGAAAGAAGCAAATGATCCAGCGAAAGAGAGAGCGTGAGCAACTCAAGTGAAGACGAGAAACCAGATCCAGATAAGGAAGTATCAGATCCAAGTGATGGGAACTGTGTGAAGCTCGCCATCGACTTGGAAGTTGGTTCTTGTGCAAAAGGGACCTGTATCGGGAACGAGTCAGGTTCAAGTATCATATTGGTTGTGTTTAGTAGATCTAGATCCATGTTGACTTGAGTCGATAGTATTGTTTGTATTTGAGTTTACGAACAATAGAGAAGTTCGTCTTTGTATTGTGTATCTAGAGATCTATTAATATAATATAATACTTGTTCAAAATCCTCAAAGGGAGTAGAGATTTACTCTCCAACTTGTTGTTTAGTTTGAATTTGGGTATAAAGAGATTGAGGTGTAATAAGTCATTATATGGCCTAACTTTAAAGAGATTGTGATAGTACACATGTTTGTCCAGATGTCCACTAGGCTAAACAAGTGGCACTTGCGGTGACGTGTAGGAATATACTGTTGTAATAAAAAGTCAAGTTATTAAATAGACTGATATATAAGTTTAATAAGTTATTTCTTCTATCGTCAATGAAAACTCATTGTACTTATATATTACTCACTCTGTTTCTTGAAACATGTCTTTTTTAACTCAATGTACACATATTAAATAATTATTTTATTTACTCAAATGAATCCTATATTAGAAAAATGTGTACTCTTAACCCTCTTCAAGAAAATTGTTAAGAGTAATTATTATTCTTAACTGTGAGTGCAAACTTAGAAAGAGGTGAGAAAAATATTTAAAAAATGTTTTATGAAATAAGAAAAATATTTATAAAAATGTTTTATGGACTAAGAAAAATGAACTAAAAAGACATCTTATAAAAATAGATGGAGTAATTTATTAATCTACATTATTAGGGACTCTGGTGTACTCCCTCCGTTTTGATGGAGGATTGATTAGTTGACATCTGTTTTGATCTCTAAGACCATCTTCTTGTGCCAGAGACTTCTCGAGGCCATTCGTCGTGGCATTTCCTGAATCTAGATTGAAGAAGATAATTTGCAACCGATCAATGTCGTTCTAGGCGACTGGCGCTGCCCGCGGGATATTGAGTTGTTGCGACCGGATATTCACTATTTGCTTGCCAAGTTTTAGGATTGGAGTATTACACACGTCTTCGGTAAATACAATTCTGTGGCGGACTTCATCACTGGTTATTTTCGACAAATCTCCTATATCCCACTTGCAATTGATTCAGGTTTTCATACTCTTATCCGAAAGAATGTCCTAGGGCGACCAATACCATTAATTTTTTAGTAGTCACCCTAATCACGTTTTGAATTTTTAAAATAAAAACTAAAAATAAATAAAGAGAGAAGAGTGAGAGAAATTAAAGTAAAGAGAATACTTGAAATCAATAGACATTATCTTACGTAACTTGAAATTGCGTGGCGCTAAGGGCTTGGCTCAAACAAACGAGGTCTTGATATAAAGCATTTCACTAACAAGGGGCATGCGTGTTTGTTTGGCTAAACCCTCTATGTAAAGACATTATAATGGCATTTTTTTTTGTAATTGCCACCCCATTTCAGCATAGAAGACTTTACTCCATCAAATTCTATATTTGGAGTCTTTTTTATTTTTGAGGGCAGATGCTCTCCCATCAAGTTCACCCCTTTTTATTTTTTGGATTTTTCTAATGTGTGCCATGGACACACAATAACAATTCTAATCTTGGTAAATCTCAATATTGTTTATTAATTTTGATTTTTTTAAAAGGGTTCATTAATTCCAATTTAGGGAATAGTTTGAAATAATTTCCTAAATTAGCACTTTTATTGTGTGCCCATGGCACACATTAGCCGAACCGTTATTTTTTGGTAGAATCTGCTCTCCCAATAAGTTCAGTTCTTCTCTACGGAGAAACGAATATCCGACCTCAGCGAAGGGAAGTGTAGCTCCTCCCACTACGCTCCATGCTTATTGGTTCCACCTTTTAATTTTGACTTGTACTTATTAGTAGTAAGTACGTGTATAAAGTTTTATATAATATTCTCATAGTCTTTAACATTTGACTTTGTCCTAGGATCGGTGATTAATCTGTTATTTTTTTTGTATTTCATTCTTTCACTAGTTTTACGCATACTAGTATCTCAACAAAAAAAATAAAATATTTTTAAAATATTTAATTTTATAAAATTAAATATTTTAATGTTTTCAAACTAAAATTTGTACAAAATCTCAACAAATATTAAAAAAATATTTAAATATATTGAATTAAAATAAGGACATAATATAATTTTTTTTCAACTTACATAATTTTAACTACGATATTATATACATTATATTTATATTAATATTATAATATTATATACTCTAATTTTTAATGAAATTATGCATTGAATATTTCGGGATTTCAACTAGTTAATTTTTTTTTAATAATAATTTTATATATAATCAAACATAAAATTGAACAAGCCCTATTTTTATATGCACTATTATTTTCACCAAATGTAGGTCCCGGGCGCATTTTAGATTTACCAATTGTTCAAAAAAAAAATCTAGATACACCATTATGTTCATAAACGTGGTTTAAAATTTTATTTTTGTTGTTTTTTGTGGTGAATAAATTTTCCCTTTTTCTCTAAGGAAGATCATTTTATTTGATTCGATTAAAAAAAAGGCGACGGACGAAATAAAATAATTGTAGGTGTAAGTGTGTAACTTTTTTTTTTGTAAAGATGCCAAAAACTTTAGCCCTTAACATAATTAAATTCGGTTCAGTTTATGCTACGTGGGAAAAACATCTTCAAACCCTTACTTTGACCGTCGTACCCCTCCCCCTAATCTCTCTGTTTTTCCTTTTCCTTTTAATTCTCTCTCCGCCATCGCCTTTATATCCGCCATCGCCTTTTTCGGCCGCAGTTGCAAAGCTCAGACTTCTCTCTTCTTCTCCTTCTTCTTCATCCTCCTCTGTCTCTGCAAATCCGAGCCCCATTTCGCAGGTTCCTAATCGACAGAGAAATTGAAATCGATTTATTCCAATTCCTCTCTTCTTCTGCTCATTGCCGAGGAGAGAAAGGAATCTTCAATCTTTCGTCGTCGTCGTCTTCTCCCTCCGAGTGCTGCTAATAATCCATCACTGATTTGACGATCACGATCTTCTCGTTCCCATCAATCGTACGGCTAGGGCTTTCTCAGATTGTCAGGCGCATTCACGTAAGTGTGTATTCGTGATTTTATTTTCGTTAAAAAAGTATAAAAATTTGGGCGAAAAAATAGTTTCGCGTTTTCTCCTTCTCTCTCTACTTTTAGTCTGCTAATTATAATTTGAGGCGAGTGGCGATTTTGCACATCATTTCTTTCACACACTCTCTCTCTCTCACCAGCTTTTGCTGAACATTTGTCCTTCTCTGGGCATCTTCTTATTATCTGCTGAAACTTTGTTTTCCGAATTTATAAGGGTGAGCTTAACGAATTTTGTTATTCTAATTTTGGGGTTATACACTTTGATTTTACTTTTATCGCCTGATTTTACTTTTAGCCATTTAATGAGGCTGGATTTTCTGCAAATCTGTGTGATTTTGACAACTTATCTCTTATTCAACATTATATTATGCTTGTAATTACGACTTTCTGTTTATTTATGGCTTTTTAGCTCGTTCTTTTTCTTCATGCAATACGACGCATTAGGGTTTTTGGAGCTTCAAGAGGAACAATTTTCCTCCTCTTGTTGGCGATTTGTTATCTGTGGTCTCTTCTTTTTCCTAAGTTCTTCTATCGTGAGCTATTTTAAATTTTATTTGTGACTTCCTGTTAATTGAAAATGTTATTTTTCAGTTTTTTCCCTCCCTGTCGATCTTCCACTGTTCATCATTCACTGTACAACATAAATTGGAGGAAGGAATTCACCAAATATTTAAATTGGTTGCGATTTCTGGGTTAAGATTAGATTTGCGCTAGATTGTAGGTTAACATAAATTGAAGTTCTTGGGTGTCTTTCTTCTCCCCCATTAATTGTTGAAGAGCTCAACTTGGATGACAAGATGAGATTGTAGAGTTCTTCTTAACATTGACAGAGTTGCAGTTGAATATAATTTTGTCTTGTTGATAGTGGTCTTACATTGGAGTGTAGAGATTCGACCATCTAGGAACTTTTTAGTGTAAGATAAGATGCCTAGTCTATGGTGTAATTGTGTAACATTGATGATGGCTTTCCCCCTAGGATGTGGTCCCTTACAAGTGGGATCATTGCGTGTGCATGAACACTTTTTAACTGGCTTTTATGAAAATGATGAATTCAGCTGTGGGTGAATAGAAAGGCCTGCAATAATGCTGGCTTTTCCTAGCATTATCTTATGTAAATGAGATGTCATTCTCCTAGCTTTAACTAATGGACTTCCTGTTCTAGCTTTTTTACTGTTTGTTTTCATGAAATTTAATATAATCTTCCTAATTCTGCCATTCTCTGGAAAGTAGGTTAAAAAGAAGGTTTAAGGATGCAAATTGGCTGACTGAGTTGCTTTTTATCATAGTGTACATGATCAACAATGTAATTTGTCCCATCTATGCATGATTATTTTATCACCCCATCCATGATGTCTCATAAGTTGCAATTAGGACTTGGTTTAATGATGAACACTGGCTGGCTTAATTGTTGGATTCTTCAGAATATGGTTTCACAGGATTAACTTTCAGTTGTCAAAATCACATGGTTGATTGTTTTGTGCATTGGTTCAGTCCTATAGAGAGCCCTATTTGGCTGCTAATTCATACACTATTTCATAATTTATCTGTAGAATTGGGTTTATGGATATACAAATTTATTTGTTAAAGATACAGTTTTCTATTATTAATAAAAAAAATTCCTAATTTATCAGAGCCCATTCTACTAGGCTCAAGGATGTACGCTTGCTTACCTAACTGGTCTATGCAGCTTAAATTGATTAGAAATCACACATAACTTTACCCTGCCAACTGGGTAGGCAATTTCATGATTTTGCTTCATGTGATGACTTTACCCTGCCAACAGGGTAGTCAGTTTTCATGATTTTGCTTCATGTGGGACATGCAAAACAGAGTTTGTAGTTTCATGATTTTTCTTGCAATAAGTGGGTGCATCCTTTCTGATGTTGCTAGCCTGTTTTTCTCTCTACAAAGTTGTATTTGTTTGCTTAGCTAAACTAGTTGATTTGAAACACCTCTTTGCACTGTATTGGTTGAAGGGTCTCCTTTTTAGTTTTATGATTGACTATATTGCCTTTTAATGCACTGCATTTTCTCCAAAATGTTGCTTAAGAATGTAATGTGCGCTTATTTATTATTCAACTTCTTTCATGAGGGAAAGATTTTAAATTGAAAGATGGGATATTGTTTTAGGACTAAAGGAAAACATCACTGGTGGAATTGCTTCCTTTTTGTTAAGAATCTATTTAATCAGGCTTATGAATACTTTGATAATGATGTATGGTGATTAGTCTTCCTTATGTGATCTTGTGTTTTGTCTTTCCAGTTCTACTAGTGCTATGGAGCCTAATGATACTAGGAGAATACGAATGAATGTTAGTGTTCACGAAAATGGTGATTCAAGATCATCAGATATTGATGATGAACACGACCCTTGGACAGCTTGGGCATACAAACCTCGTACTGTCACACTCTTACTTGTTGGTGCATGCTTCCTAATGTGAGTTACAAACTTTTACGTAGGGTATTATTATGGCTTGGGTAATCTTGTTGTCTCACCATAATGTCTTCTCTTGGACCATTAATAAACTCTGTTTTTTACATGTCCCTTGGACAGCATGACCCTTGGACAGCTTGGTTTTATATCATCTTCCTATTCCCAACTAACCTTTATTTTTTTTGTCTTCTTAATGTCGGCAGCTTTCTTGTAAACTTTATTCTTGATGTACCAGCATAAGCATCCAAACCACGGGTTGATTTGATTCCTCATTTTCTGTACAGAATTGGATGCCTTCTTTAAATATTCTCCTACTTGTTAGCTACTTGTGGATTTTGTTCTGATATGATTCCTTTTCCTGCTATGTAATAATCATATTAATCTAATAGAGAACATATTTTGCAATGTTAAGTCTGGAAAGTTGCCTTCTAAGGTCTAAAGAGAGGAATAAAACTAGAAAAAGAAAATGATAACACCATAGGATTAAAGTTCAGCATAAAATACTTGAATATCGACACACAACTTTCAGTTAAGGGCGGTATTGCACAACCTTTGAAGCTTTTGCCTTGCCCCTTCATATTCCAAGTATTTCTCCAGTAATGTAACTGTAGAGGCTGAAAATTTATATTGAATAGCAAGAGAAATGTATATCTTTTCCATATTTAATGTTCGCTGAGATTGTTGTTTGACATTTCACCCTTAGATTATATCTCGTTAGGAACTCTGAAGTTACCTATTGTATTATAGGATCTTATGGATAATCTTTCCAGGACAATCTGCTTTCATCCCCACCAAATAGTTCTGATACAGTCTGTGAGGTTATTGTTATTTTTTTTTTTTTAATAAAACTATTAGATGATGCATTGATTGTTTTCATTACTGAAGGACAGTTGAAATTTATGCGTTTCAATTTTTGTGATGCTACAGTTTAGTGACACTTCTTTGTTTTTATCTCTCTGGTTTTTAGTTGGGCTAGTGGAGTTCTTAATCCTGAAAACACTTCTAGTGGTGATATAGTGACTTCAGTCAAAAGGTATGCTGTTCTTTCTTTAAATAGATTAGCATCTGTGTACTTTTTAGCCTATGAACTTGAAGAGCTGCTTATTGAATCTTCCTAATGTATAGGGGTGTCTGGGCGATGATTGCTGTCTTTCTTTCATACTGTTTACTACAAGCGCCTTCAACGTAAGTTACCACGTCACTATTAATACCTATTAGCCGATAACGTTCATGTTACATGAATAAAGGGCATTTATTTAGAGCAATATGGTGTAAAAGCTATGGTGCATCACCACTGCATGATAAATTATGCTAATGCAGTATATAGCTGTTTTAATTCAATTTACATGATGCACATCGTATGACGTGAATTATCTATTGCTATATTTATTTGTTTCAAGGAACCAAGATACCCTTCAAGAGGTTAAGTTGTGTGAGGAAGATCTTTATATAAAAACCTGTTGAACACTTAATAAACTGAGTTGATTGCATCTGTTCATGCTGGTTGAATAGTTCTCTCTTGTCAGATTGTGCGTCTAAATAGTATCTCTTCATTGAAAATAAGTTAAATAACAGAGAACCCTTCTTCAGTAAGTTATGGACTTTTGAATTGCTTCTGTTGATGCATATAATTTGTGATACATATGAAATGGTAATGTTTGTGCTATAATTTGGTGATTCATGAAGAAGCGTGGTTAGGCACTTTTTTTTTTTTAGAAAAGAGGTTAGGCACTTGATTTGACTCTTTCTGCTATGATTTTAATGATCTTATTAGTGCTTTTGACACTTTTGCCTTCAGAAAAGTATGGTTATATGATGTTTTTCAAAGATAAAGCTCTTCTTATACCATATAGTTAACATAGTCAAACTATGTTAGTAAGGGTTCACTGAGTTTAGCTGCTATATCGTTCTGTCCTTTTCAGGGTACTTATCAGACCACATCCAGCAATTTGGCGTTTAGTTCATGGGTTGGCTGTCATCTACCTTGTTGCTTTAACATTTCTGCTTTTCCAGGTTGGCTCTTCGTCATTCAATTTTCGTAGCATAAAACCAAAACAATGTTTCACTTCTGTTTATTCTGAAAGTTTTGTATGCATGTGCTATTTGGTTGTTTGTGCATTGTTTCTGACCTATTGCTTTGAATTAGGGAATGTTTAAGAGCAACTCTCCCAATTAGATGAAATTTTTTGTGTTATTTAACCATTTGTTAATATATAATGAGAAATTGTAGTGCCATTTCTTTTTCCCTGTATGAGTTATAACTAATATACTCTGTTTTCTAATAAGAACAAATGTATTTCTTTTCAGAAGCGTGATGATGCTCGCCAATTCATGAAATATCTCCATCAAGACCTTGGAATTGGTATTTGCGAAATCTCCAGATGTTTGATTATACATCCTTGATAACACTGCTTTATTTTTTGGCATAAATACTTGTAAAATCAACTTAGTACATTGTGCACTAGTTTGATTAAAAAAAATCATTATATTGCAAATTAGTCCACATTTCTAGAGGAGAAAAGACTGAAAAAGAACATTCTCTTCTAAAAAATTAATTGTTGTAGAAAATTGATGACTTTTAATGTTTGTGATACTCGGGTAATGTGACTTACAGTCGTAAACCGAGAGGTTTATGAGGAGTGAGCAAAATAGGTTTAAAAACAAAGTCCTGATGGTTGTTTATACTAGGTATATCAAGCAAAATAGGTATATTTTGAGTAGTAGACTAGTTGTTATGCTTGATAATCTATGGCTACGGTAGATATATGTTTGTTAGTTGAAATGGGGAGGATGTATGCAGTGTCATGGAAGGATTTTGAAACGACTTTTCCCTTTAAGAATCAAAATTAAATATTGGTATACTTTCTTGCACACATCAGAAAATTTTCGTTTTATACTTGTAAATACTTACTAAATACCAATTAACTTTAGCCTATTACACTCTCATGCAGAACTTCCAGAAAGATCATATGGTGCAGATTGCCGAATTTATGTGGCTGAAGACCCTACAAACAGGTTTAAGAATCTTTATGTATGATATCTTCTTTAACAATCAATCTTTTCTATATTTTTTTGTTTCAAATTTTTATTTTCCTTTGTATTTATTCTTTTTATTTGGCATGAATATTAGCCATGCAATTTACCATGAGCTCTTAGATGTTAAAATTCCTCCCCAGGCTACAATTTTTGATGAATTTGTACTAGCACATATCCTTGGATGGTGGGGCAAGGCTATTATGATCCGAAATCAGCCACTTCTTTGGTTCTTGTCCATCGGATTTGAGTTGATGGAGGTAGAAACTCTTGTTATTATGCAACTATGTGTACGGCTAGTACTAGCCTTGATTTACTATTCCAAACTTAATTGCTCTATCCGCATTTTCAGCTGACTTTCCGTCACATGTTACCCAACTTCAATGAATGCTGGTGGGACAGTATTATACTTGACATTTTGATCTGCAACTGGTTTGGTAAGTGGAAAAATGCCTCTGTACCATCATCGATTTCATTGCACTAGTTTATATATAGTATTTTGCTGGAGTAAAAAATAATAGCTGCATTGAAGTCCTCTTCTGATTTAACTAGTCTCGTGAAGATGTATTTGAACTTTGCATCTTACTTGGAGTGGAATGTGCTCTGATCCTCACTTGGGTGCATTGGGTAAACATATACTAAAAGCATGAAGTGCATTTTCTCCTCATCAAATGGATTTTGTTTGTTTGGCTGATTAATGAAGTGACTGGAAAATATGACTTTTCTTCTATAGTAGTTTTAACTCTTGCTCTAGAAGATTGTGGATAAAATTTTCCTCAAGGACTTGCGCAATGTTAAGTTATCAGCAATATACTGATGATTCAAATATCTGTTTGCTCTCCTATAACATCTTGTGTTAACATTTAAATGTTTTGACAGTTTATAAAACACAATTTTCACAGTTCTGCTTTGTGCTCTATGTAAAAGCTGCTTAGCTTAGTATTCTTGTTAATTTTATTTAGAATGGTAATTTTCTCTCTTAAAATTTCCTGTGACCTATATGTTCTCTGTTCATATTTCTGCAGGTATTTGGGCTGGTATGCACACTGTCAGATATTTTGATGGAAAAACATATGAGTGGGTAGGAATAAGCCAACAGCCAAATATAATGGGCAAGGTATATCTACTTACTTTTGAAGCTCTTTTCTACAAGTCAATTATGGAAGTTTAGTTTTTAAACAAAATTGGCCTATATGACTGTATTTGTCCATGTATTGGTCTTTCTTGTTTTTTCCCTTTTTGTTTGATTCACCCTGCTTGAAGATTGTTTGATTCACCCTTTCATTTCATGAATTATGCTAATTTTGTTCATTCATGAAATCATTGATGCATTCAATCAAAAACAACTCCCTATTGCTTTGCAACTGCAGCATTTGTACTGATACACGCATACTTGCGTGTTTCGTCAGGTTAAACGTACACTAGGACAGTTCACACCAGCTAGATGGGACAAAGACGAGTGGCACCCGCTGCTCGGGCCATGGCGTTTTGTACAAGTTCTCTGTTTATGCATCATTTTCTTAACAGTGGAGCTCAACACTTTTTTCCTCAAATTTTGTCTCTGGATTCCCCCACGGAACCCTGTCATTATCTACAGATTGATACTATGGTGGCTCATAGCTATACCAACTATTCGCGAGTACAACTCCTACCTTCAGGACAGGTACACTCAAATTCTGGCTAATTCTAAATCTACTACTGTTCTTTTCCCTTTTTTTTGTCCTTTTCCCCTTAACCGGTGGTCGGTTGTCCCCAGGAAACCTGTGAAGAAGGTGGGATCTTTTTGTTGGCTTTCAATCGCGATATGCATAGTTGAACTACTCATTTGTATCAAATTTGGACATGGTGAGTTTGAATCCTTCATTCTAGTATATCCATATTCATCTTCTAGTAACCGTTTTCGTTAACTTTTGGAGATATTGCTTTGACTTGCAGGATTGTATCCGAAACCAATGCCAATGTGGTTGGTTGTGTTTTGGTCCGGTGTCGGATTGGGGCTTGTGCTCTTCTTGATTTTGTGGTCATGCCAATTGCATAGAATTGCTACTAAGAAGAGGTCATGATTTTTAACTTCATTATTTGCCAGTGGCGTGCACTGCTTACTCTGCTTACCCAGCCATTGTGTAAATAGACATCTATTTTTCTTGTTCTATGTAAATCCTTGTTTCTAGATGTTAGATAGCAAATTTTCCAGTAGAGTTATCGGCTTATTTTTAGGTTTATATGACTCAGAACGTGATCTTTTTTACTTGTTTGTTATGGGTTGTTTTTTGTTTTATGTTTTAACGTTCATCTCCATAGCTCCGAGTGATTTTAGATGCTACATAATTATTGTTTTGCATTCTATCATATGTTATTATTTTTTACTGTGATTAAATCTGATTTTTGTAATTTTTTTTGAGACGGAGTATAATTTTTTTTTTTTTTTTCTGGGTTTGCACTGCCTGAGACATTTCATATGAAGCAAATGTATTGTGTAATCATAATATTATGTGCCTGCGTTTGTTGGAATAGATTGAAGTCTATTAGCTGTATCATGTGAGTATGTGACGCAGAGTTTAAGCCATATGTTACTTGACACAATTTGTATTAATGACAATCAAGAAGGACAAACCAAATGCCAATCTGATTTTATTTTTTGTAAGGTAATTATGGTTGGTGCCCCTATAATTTGGGTTATTTCATTTGGTGTCAAATTTGTAAAAAAAATTCCACATGATACCCCTTTAGTTTAGACATTTTTAGTTTCGTACTCTAAACCCTTGTAATTTGTAAATGTAATACTCCGTTAGATTTGTATTACTTTTGAAGAATGAAAGATCAATTAACGCCTTAGTTCGAAAAAGAATGACAATTATTCTCTAAAAACCATGGTTGGAGCAAGACCAACAAACTCTTCCTCTTTACAAGAGTACAAGACGCATTTTTCGCCCTTTTGCAGTTGATCGCGATCATTCTGAGATTTCGTAATATGAAGGCAGGTTAGAACCGGTGCCTCCTACATTTATCGCGCTAAGGCCTCTCAACTGCGTTGTTGTTTTGTCGCGAGTTGAGAGGCCTTCAAATGATATGTTTACAGCTCCGATCTCCAATCCCAGATCTCCACCTCTCTTATTCAAATTCTAATAATCCTCCATCCTCTCATATTCATCAGTTGCAACCAAATTGTTCTTCCCTTGGACCTCTTGAACGCCGTTGATTCGCGACTTTCCATCCCCACCGAGGGTTTTCCAGTTGGTGGCACCAACAAAAGTTGAAACCAGTGGGTCACTAGCACTACTAGCAAGTCCTTTGTTGCGAAGCCCAAATTAAATAGAGTACAACTGTACAAGAGATGGAAGATTCATGAATACAACAATATAAAGATATGGACAGTATTCAACTTAAAAACATAAATATGCACCTTTTATATACATGAACATAGTGCATTATAAAAACTTGAATTTGCAATTATGAAAACATGAATACAATCATAAAAAGCATGAATATAGTGTAATGACTCGACTTGGATCAATAAGAAATCGAGAAAGGAATAAGAGAGATTAGGAGTAAGAGAGATTAGGAAGAAAGGTTTAGGAAAGAGAGATAGAGAGTAAAGAGGAATTTCTGTAATTTCATTCAAGATGCATCTCCAGAATACAACTCAGGCTTATAAAGCCTTTAGAGCAAATTACACAAGACACCCTTTATTTCCCGTTATTACACCATATGCCCCTATCATTACATTACCCTCCCCTTACAAAAACCTTGTCCTCAAGGTTTAAATTGCAATCTAAAAACAGATACAAAGGGTGAGATGCAACTTAAGTTCAGCTGGCTGTACCAGAAGGGTTGTCATTAGTTGTTGTTTGCTTATCACTCAATGGCTGAAGTTCCAACTTATGCATATTTGAAAGCTGAAGCTAACCTTAATTCAAAACACATTAGATCCTCCATGATTAATACCACACCTTTGCAAGTCAACTGATTTGTTCAAAGCACCATTAATCCATTGCTTGGTACGTCCTCCAAGATAGCACCTGAATTAGCTTTCCATGACAATTTAACAATTCAACCCTAATTGAACAATTCAGTAGCAATCAAGCAGCAACTTGGCAAATACTTGCCCATATTTTCCCAGCTCCTAAACCAAAATTAAGAATTCCTGAACTGAATGTGCAGCCCACAAAAATATGATCAGTGAACAAAATTAACTAAGCAAAACCTCCCATTCTAGTCCAACACCTTAATAGCAAAGTACCAAATTTCAACTAAACAACACTTGCTTGTTCAACCCATCAACACATTCTAGACTGAGTTGTTAAATTTGCAAAATCAGCATTCTTGGCAACTCTCCACAGTAGCTAATTCAGACTAAAATTTGGTACCAAATTTGGTACCTCAGGCCTTACCAATCCACTCATGAACTGAATTTTTATCCACAGTTGCAAATCACTTCCTCCAGGATCAAATACCAATCTTGGTATATGGACTACAATCTTCATCACTGTCAACCCAGTAGCAATCCAAGCAAAAAAAAAAAAATTCACCACATAGAACAAAGATCAAATCGTCTTCTATACTGAATTTAGACCCAACCCAATTACTCTTTATAAGCTGTACTTTATCCCTTAAAGGTTTTGGATGCATAGCTGCAACAAGCTTATTTTTCAAAGTCAATTGAACTCCAATATACAAGTTGTTCTTGTATCTTACAATCCCTTTCTGAAACTTGTTGTCTAACATACTTTCAGCAATCGAACCTCTTCCCACAATATTCCTTTCATAACTAGCAGCAACTTGTTTCACCACTTTAGATTCTTCAAGAATCATCACTTGACTCTGATCTTCTTCAATTCCAAAACTCTTATACAATGTATCTCTAAGTACAAAGACTTCACTCAAATCAGTTTTCTCAATTACTACTTGCATAGCCTTCCATTGAGTTTCTTTAGACCTAAACACTCCACGAACCCTCCTGCACAATGAATTGTAACACGAAGATCCTGGTTTCCAAATAGCCTCCTTTAATTTCATCCAGGTAATATCAGGTTTCAGCATCAAAAACATCCAACAACACGCCAGTGTTTCATCAAGAATCTCAATTTTAGAAAAATTTGTAACTTCCATTCCACCAATTCTCAAGCACACATATCCCTCATCAATGGCACTAAAAAATTCCTCAGAACTACGCACCAAATTCCTACGTTTTAACCCATCTAAAATTGGAAATTCCAGTTCCGAAAAGAAATCAGTACCTCCTTTGAATTCAGATTTCCAAGACGAACTCATGCGGCTGAATTTCCGGCGATAGTCCGTCGTCAGTGTTCCTCTAATTCCGCTTTCTTGTCGATCGGGATGCTTGATTTGTTGTGAATTGGCTATTTCAAAACTTGAATGCACCGTTCTTGCCTTGTTGTTACGTTTTCCGGTGCCTTCTTGCAAGGTCTTTGTCTTTTGAAGCACTACCTCTGAAATTACTCGATCAGTGGGTTGTTCAATCGGTTGTTCAATGTCTCCTTGCAACATTTTCACGGAATCCGCACAAGAATCGGCCACTTGTTCCGAAGCTTCACTCTCCTCACGAAGCTTCTTCATGTCATCCGCCATTTGACCAAAGCTTCCCCTCAATTGCTCAAAAGCTTCATTCATCTTTCGACAAGATTCTTCCCATCGCACCCTAGACTGTTCCCACCGAAGATTCCAGTCTGCTACTTCTGCCATGGTTGAATCCTCGAACTCAATCGAATTAGGGCAAAAATTGAGTTGGAAAATTTGCGCGCAAGATCTTCTGCTCTGATACCAATTGTAATGACCCGACTTGGATCAATAAGAAATCGAGAAAGGAATAAGAGAGATTAGGAGTAAGAGAGATTAGGAAGAAAGGTTTAGGAAAGAGAGATAGAGAGTAAAGAGGAATTTCTGTAATTTCATTCAAGATGCCATCTCCAGAATACAACTCAGGCTTATAAAGCCTTTAGAGCAAATTACACAAGACACCCTTTATTTCCCGTTATTACACCATATGCCCCTATCATTACATATAGTCATTAAAAAACATGAATATGTAAATCAAAATGATAAATATACAAGAATAAATAATGAATATATCCTATTGAAATTATCAATACTACATACTAGAAACATGAATACAATCCAACGATATGTAGGCATGCGTTTGAATACATACATATGGAGAAATTAGGCTTCAAGATGAAAGTCATAATGTAAAATGTATACAAATCCTATCAAAACTTAATATTCCACGGATATTACAATTCATCAATTTGAATATGAAAATCCAAAAAATCTAAAAATTTCAAGCATCTATCTATCTATCTATATATTCCATTCTATACTCATCAAACAATCGTAAATTTTAAACACCGCCAAATCATGAAGGCTATATCTTTATAAATGTTTATACTCCTTATTTTTCAATGAATAAATCTTACCCAAAACAACTTTGTTATGAATATACTCGATGAAAGACTAACTACTTGATTTAACTGAGCGTCCACATGATTATTAGTATGGTTTAATCTAATTCTTGGGTAGATTTGGGGTCCGCTACTTTCATTATCCACGTCGACTCTGTCATTTGCCCTGGCAACCTCCCACGTTACACATGAGGGTTAATTTATATTTCATATTAAGAACTACGTACATAACCAATTTAATTCACAATTGAAGCACCATGAATGTACGTGTTTTTAAAACTTAGCTAAATATACATAGGCCTTCATATATGTGTATGTGTTTTGTTAGAAATGTATGTAAACGTACTCCAACATTGGAGCTTAAAGGACGAGTATATATAAATACTTTGTTATTGACATGCTTATCCCAGTTTTAAAAACTGAGGTAAATGGTAACGATAATGATTTGAATAGCATCCCCGACAAGGATGCCCCACCATAGGCCACGTCCTCCTTGGTGAAATAAAAACTTGAGAACCTCGAACATATGAATTGCACATAAGAAATAGGCTCCCACGTTGATGTACGTGACCATTTTTTATAGACCACGGAGGATCAAATTAGGGTGGGTGCAATATTAATTTAGGATCACATCAAATGACTTATTCAATTGATGACAAATCCAATATTAAGAAATGACAAATCCAATAAATGTATTTTCATACGTTTATTGGATTTGTGATTTCTTAATATTGCATGATAGATCGATGTTTTTACAAGTCACCAGAGCTTGGCAAAGGCGTGCACATATATATAATTATACCGATTTGCATTGAGTTATGATATTTCACCACCTTGACATCACATCTGATACGGAAAATGAAATTTGACTAGGCCAAGGATAGTCATGTTGCTGAGAAAATGAAGAAGTAACGAAATCATATAAATAATCAACGAGCAACTAATTAAATACTTGTTTTTAATACGATTGAGATGGAATACTATGCTTGCATACCACAATTAAAGAACAAAAATCTCCAGCTTAGGATTGTGTAGAAGCTCTACCATGATGATAATGGCTTGAAATGACCAATATTCCAAGTTGCAATCACAAAACATAGTTCCATATCTTAATTAATTTATTCATATTAACAACACAGTCCGACTAGCTAGGATGACCAATTGCATCCTAAGTTAAAAACAAATATGAGTATACATATGGACCAAAGCATAGTAGCTGAAGGTACTGCCAAGCGGGAAAAAGATTGGCATCTCACTCAGGGCGTTAACAAAGAATAATGAAGTATGCATCTTAGCACATGTTAGGGAATACTTGACGAAAAGTACTAGTTTGATCAATTGAAGCCAACTTGAGATGTCCATAGCCAAGGCTGATTTGACAAATTTTAGTCTGAACGAGAACATCAAAAGCCACATGACGAGAATTTGGACACATGAGGAGACCAAAGTGCTCACCATCATGGGAAGCATGGAGCTCTAACACTGGACAAAAAAAACTAATGATTGACTTCAACCTTATAAGAAAAGAGCTAGATGGAAACAGCCACCTCAGGTAATTTCCCATCACCACTACTATTATAGGGTTTTGTTGAGCCAAAATCAATCGCTAGTCCATGAATATTTTCCAAGCTATAAAGATTGGCATGCTAATCAAAAGTTGAGAAAGACGATTGTCCAAGTGAGCAGTCCTACCTTCTCGTATTGCCTCCAACCATATGATTGGCTTGATAAGGTTTCAAGGCCTCCAACATACGGAGAGAGACAATACTAGAGGGTAGGATTGCTTGCTCACCAGTCAATTATTCTCTCTTAGCTTTTGGTTTGATTTCCAATGTCCATAGCATGGACTTTCATGGAAAAGCTATTGTTTTGTACTTGTAGAACCTGATAATATATAGCAATGGTGTAAGGTGGTTAATGCCATCTCTTTTCTCACAAGGCTTAAGTTAGTCATTAGTTCGGTATTTCTAGTGTCAAAGCTCCAAAGTCTCAATAATGGCGAGCACCCTGGTCTCCTCATGTGTTCATGTTCTTGTCTCGTGGCTTTTAATGTTCAAGTTCAAACTAAGGTTTCTTGATTTAGACTTGGCTATGGACACCTTAGGATGGCTTCAATTGATCATTTTTGTGCTTTTCATCAAGTACTCCCCAACATGTGCCAAGACGCGCACTTCACTCTATGCCAATGCCCTGAGCGAGATGTTACCACTTAGTCGTACCTTCAGCTCCTATATATGCTTTAGTCTATACATATACTCGCTTTTCTTTCAAGTTGGCTATAATTGATCATCCTAGTTGGTCTTTGTTGTTAAAATGAACTAATTAATTGACAAAATACGGACATATGTTTTGTGATTACAACTTAAAATATTAATGGACGTCATTTCAAGTCATTATCGATCCTCATGGCAGGGCTTCTGCACATTCCCAAGATGGAGATTTCTCTTCTTTCATGTGGTGTGCAAGCTTGAGTACTCCATCTCAATTATACTAAAACAATTATTCTATCACTTGGTCAATTATATGATTTCTTCATTTTGTCATTTTCTCCGCGACATGACTACCCTTTGCCTATTAGGACCAAATTCGACATCGGTTGTGGTACCAAATTCGACATCTTCACTAAAAACTGCTTGGTTCTCTTTCCTTACAAACGCTCCATCAACCACCTCTACAACATCTTCCCTAAAATACAACTATGAAGACATATATCAAACTATCCAACACAAATGAGAAGCACACGAGGGGAATTACATCTGCAAAACAATGTATTTGTAATCCCCCTCGTGCGCTTCTCGTTTGTGTTGGATAGTTTGATATATGTCTTCATAGTTGTATTTTTTCTCTCTTTTCATCAATTGATTAAGTGAGCTGATTTGATCCTTAGATAAAATTGCACCCATTATAATAGATCATTTGTATGTATGTCAACTAACTTGATCTACATCTCATCCATCCCATTAGTATTGATCCTTTAATAATTTTTAGTGTTTGGGCATTGTAAGAGGATGTGGTCTACAAAAACTGGCCACATTTATCAACCAAAGAGCATATTTCTCATGTGGAATTCCTATATTCGTGGTTCTCAAGTTTGTGCTTCACCTTGAGGACGTGGCCTATGGTGGGGCATCTTGTCGAGGCTGCTATTCAAACCATTGTCGTCACCATTAATCTCAGTTTTACAAACTGGGATAAGCAAGCAAGTGAATAACAATGTATTTGTATAAACACTCTCTCGTCTTTTAAGCTCCGTGTTTTGAGCACGTTTACGTACATTATAACAAAACACACACATGAAGGCTTATGCATATTGAACTAGGTTTTAAGAACATCCGCGAGCATAAATGAAGCGTTAATTGTGAATTAACTTTAGGGTTGAACATGAGTTATATTCAAACCGATATTTTAAGCCGAAACAGCTGAACCAAATCGAATCAAACTAAAACCGATATTATTCGATTCGGTTTTTTGGTTTAGGAATTTCCCAAATTCCAATTTCAGCTCAATTTGAATTTCCTGAAAGATAGCTTTCTATCCATCTCAAACCCACAAAACTGAAACCGAACCAATTCGGTTCGATTTTCAGTTGACCTCACGAAATTTCAATGTTCGGTTTTAAACCGACGCTTAGTCCTAATGAAATTATAACTATATGTGTAGTTCTTAATTTGAAATAGAAATTAACCTTCATATGTATTATTGTACGTGGCAGGCAGCAAGGGCAAATGAGAGGGTCGTTGTGGATATTGAAAGAGTATTGAACCGCAAATCCACCCTAAGAATTCGATTAAATCGTACTTATAATCATCTAAATGCTCAATTAAATCAACTAGTTGTTCTCTTGTCGAGTTAGGCCGGAGGATATTTCATTTGCTGATATTATTGTACATGTTTATACATTATCCTTGTTGTGTTTTATGTTAGTGTGATCTTAGATAACAATTATTGTATCCAATGTGGCTAGCTAGCTATATGAAACTGTTGATGGAGCAACTAATTAATGTTCAAATAGGTACTCTTTAGAAAAGTAAGTATAACATGATTAATTTTGGACTATGATTCAGATTGAAGTGCTACGCCTAGGTGATTGATTAACTAAATAGTTAGTAGGAGGAATAATTGTCCCCATCGTACAATATATGGGCTGGGTGAATATGAATTACAAAGTTGTGGTTCCACCAAAAAAAAATTACAATGGATATAACCGGCTTTATTTTTACTTAGAGTTAGAAAAAATAATAGTTTAAAATATTCGTATGTCATTAATTAAAAAGGATTGCATCTAATAGTTATCATAATTTGGAAAAATAATATAAATATGTTGGGTCATGTTTGTTTAGAGTATACTGATTCTACAATAGTGATCTAGTCTGCTAGCTTAAATATAATTAAAACTTTAGGGTAATATCAATTTTGCATAGTTGCAAGTGTACGTTCTCTACCTATTCAACCACCTCTGTAGTATAATATCTTTGGTCATGTTTGTTCAAGTAATTGTTCTACAATAATAATGATCTAATTAATCTGCTAGCTTGAAATTAAAAAGGTTAATCGGTACCAAAGAAGTGCAAATTGCTAAGACCCTACGCGAGAAGTTTAAAGCATATATTGTCATGGCATTTACCTGAAAGTTGAATGCGGTGGTAACAGAGCTAGGGTTGCTAAAGCCAGCTGCGCACAGCCACCACCGAATTTAGGGTCATTTCCGATGTCGAGTTTAGGGCCTGTTTGATTGTAGGAAGAAAAACGAAAGCAGAAAGGGATTGAAAAATTGGTGGAAAGGGATTGAAAAATTGAAATGAAACCGGGCTCATCATCATTTTATGTAACTTTGTTCATGTACATCAGTACATATAAGTGATGTACGTAAATAAACTAGGTGAAGCTAGACCTATTTAGAACCGGGTTCATCACCATTTTATGGTTTGGCTAAAAAGGTGAATCGGGCTAGTGTCCTCTCCGGGTTAAACCCGTTAGACATAGCTAAACCGGGTCTAACCCTAAACTAGACTAGATCATTACTTCTTGATGGACTTCGGATTAGAGCTTGGCTTGGCCCAAATTGTTGTCTCTGGCCCATTGAGTTGTTGGCCGGAGACGCCTCACTTGTTGAAACGCACGTATGTGCCTAGCACGTAAGCAGATAAGACCAGTAAGATTCCATCTTAGAACCAATTGATAATACGATAAGTAACCCACCAAATGTATATATTAGACCGACAATAACCACCTTATCCTCATGTCATCTAATTCTTAGAACGTTTTCTCCTTCATTCTATTTAGAACCAAACCCTTTACTATTCTTCAAAAGTAGCCAACTTGAATTATTCTCAAAGGTGGGACAGTCTTTAGAATTTCAACACTCGGTCTTATTTTGTGCAACTCTAATTCCTTGTCTCAACTAACCAAGTTTTCTCAAATGGTGCAGGGAGGATCCAAGGCACCTGAGCTCAGGTACTCAAGTTATGCTCAGGTACTCAAGTTATGAAATGGGCTAGTTTCATGATAGGCCAGTTGGGGATGGATTTGGGCATACTAGGGTGGCCAGGCCCATTTGAATCCATTTCTTGACATCTAACTGTCTATATAATGTAACAGCACAAGTTGCACAACACTAACAATGTCATATAAGCAGCCAATTATAAATCTAGACTATCTAGTGTTATTATCAATGTCAATCAACTATGACAATGTACATTTACTATTTGTTTGTTTGTATACCCATGCTATAGGGAATGGGGTTAGGAATGACTCAAACTCATTCCAATGTTTGTTTTAACTAAGGGATGGGAATGAGTGATTCCCATACCAAGAAAATACACTAGATTTCATACTCACCTCAAACTTAAAGTATGGGTGATTCCTATCCCAACCCGATACCTCATTCCAACCCGATTCCGGGTATAGAAACAAACAAGCCTTTACTTCTTTTCTAGCTGTACTGTACTACAGTGTAGTCTCTTCCACTTTCCAAAACCAAGGAAACAAAGCAGATCAGTCAAAAAAAAAAAAAACAGTTTTTCAAAACGAATTTACTCTAGTCGTGAAACAACAACAGAAGGGAACTCAAACTTCCCAATTGCATACGACAGAAACGGAATCTTCTCCGGCGCCTCCATCAAATCCCTGTAAAACTCATTTTCAGCTACAAGATCATAGAGCTTCCTCTCCCCATCTTCGCTTGTAACGTACAACAGATCACTCTCAGACGCCACCTGCCGGAATCCAAACAATCTCACCCTCTCACAAACCCCAACCGCCATAACCACCGCCTGCATCGCGGTAGAGTAGTGCAAAACCGCCCCCTCGTGCGCCGCCTTCCACTCCTCCAAGCTTCTGTTTACTCCGGCGGCGAACCACCTCCTCAGAGAGTAGTACTTCACGATACTCGCGCAGAGGCGGTCGAATCCGGGATCGGTGACGAGAATCTTGCCGGCGCCGGCGGAATTGCAGGCGGCGATGTCGAGGAAGTGGATCGGCTTGCTGATGTGAAGGACGACGGCGACGGAGTACGGGTGGCAGAGTTTATCCGATCCCGAGCGAACGCTGAGGCGGAGGGCGTCGCTATCGATGAACGAGATATTCGTTTTCTTGTTGATGATTGAATTGACGCGGATCACGGCCTCGCGGGAGTCGAAGGCGTCGCCGGGGCTGATGAAGCTGTTATTGACGACGGCGCAGGAGGAGTAATTCTCCAGGCGGCCGATGAATCCGAGAAGCTCCGATAAAATCTCCTCCGCGGGGCGGCGGCGGTTGTCCATTAGTCTCCGGACAGACCAATCGAGGATGAGAGGGCGCGCTTGGAGGTAGACGGTGTCGAAGAACGAAGGACGGTCGACGTTGAGGGGGAAATCTCCGCGCCAGCGCAAGTAGTCAGTGGATCGGAAGAATTTCTCAAGGTCACCTTCAAGAATTAGGTTAACCTCCTTCCGCAGAGTTTCTTCGTCGTCGTCAAACTCGGCGAGATCCAAAATTGAGGATGAATTGAGCACCGGAACGCTGAAATTAGGACTTCCGTAGCCAAGATCTGGAGATTCCGCTCTTGGAACGGTCGAATTAGTTGCGATTGGGGGAGAATTAGCGGAGTGGATTACGCGGAAGATGATAATGGCTAGGATTAAAAAGGCGGCGATGGTAATGGTGACGAGATGGCAGGTTAGCGGGGCTTCGGAGACGGCGGCGGTCGATCGGTGGTAAGCAGAGGTCACAGATTGACGCGCCTGAGCAAACATCTTGGAAGGTTGCAAGATCGGCTGAATTTTGATTCTGGAAACCTGCTAAACTCTGGAGTGAGATTGAGAATCGAGGGAGATTAGAGGATAATCAAGAAAACAAGAAATAAATGGCGGATCGAAGAAGCGCGTGGAGTTGCAGAGAGCTTACAAGGCCGTGTTTGCAGAGAGTGTGACGGTGGTGATGCGGTGGTTTGATGCGCCGGCAGCGGTAGTTAGAAACGATCTTGTGACTGAGAGTTTGTTTCTTGAGAAGCGAGATGAAGATTTTTTCTGGTTTTCTGTTGGAGAGCTTGGGATGATGAATTCAATACAACTGTGCTATTTAAATGCTCCGTAACATTCATTTTTCGGTTAGAAGCGCCACATGACATGGCGGCATCTTTGTGCATTTTCCCTCCTTTATTACCTTGTTTAAAAATTTATTTATTTTCGATTTTTTTCAGCATAAGTCAATGGCGACTCATAAGGACGATTAGGGGAAAAATATTTTACCGAAATTTGCGATGAAGTATTTTCTTATTCATTTATGATAAAATTATATTTATTGTCCTAAATATTTAACATTTGTCTATTTTTTTGGTCTATATGAGATAAGGCGACAAATAGGCCGTTAAAATAGGGGAGAGGAAATTCGAACTCGTGAGTTAATCACGGACATCATCACTTTAATCAACTAAGCTTTCATTCCCTTGTTTCGTCGTGGCACACCCTCCTAGAGATGGACATGGGCCGGGCCGGGCCACCACCGGGCCGGGCCGGAGAAGTAGGGCCCGGGACCGGCCCGGTATTGTACCGGGCTGGAGCGGGCCGGGCCCCGGGCCGGGCCGGGCCGCAATTCCCAAACCCAGGCCCGGCCCATGGCCCGGGCGGGTTTGGCCCGGTTGGCCCGCGGGCTGGCCGGGCCGTGCCAATTTGGCCCAGATGGGCGGGCTGGGCTGGTGCGGGCCGGGCCGGCCCGCACCTTTGGCCATCTCTACACCCTCCCCACAAGCACCCCCGGCTGAGGGGACCAGAAAAGGCCTTTCGTTTCCCCCTTCGTTGTTTTTAGCAGCAAATAGGGAGGTAGTCGTTTTCCGATCCATTTTTTTTGGTATAACTTCAAACTTGGACCCGCTTTACGATGTCTTAGTCGAACCCCTAGAATACGAGCTATCTATAAACAACCTGGAGAAAGCCTCCCAATGGGGCACACTTGGGAAGAACTTTCACAGAAGATCCACAAGGGGTCAGAGAGCAAGCAGAGAGTTCCTTGTTTTATTTATAACTGAACTTATGAAAGTTAAGGTTAAAAAGAGAGTATACTATTGGTGAGTAGAAAATGAATAGCCCAAATTTCACTTTTACACATTAAATCGGGAAGAAAAAGGGGGAAAGCCAAATCTATTTGCTTCGCACCTTCCGTGAATAGACAAGACATTTCCTGAATGAATAAGAAATGGCCAGGAGAGGAAATCAAAATTACTAAAGTTACATTTATCTTAAACATCTTTTACATTATAATAAAATTATTTTTGAGGGTTAACAAAAACTACGTGTTAAATAAGTAATTAAAACCGAAAGGCTTAAAAATGAATCCACCATAGTATACAGGAATTTGTAATTAAACATGCACTAAATGAACTCAAAAAAATATATTAACATATATGCATAATACATCCACCTAATAATTCCTAATTAGCTCCCAAATTGAAAAACCCAACCCAATCCTCAAGGATCATAGTCAATTTTTATCAAATTAAATTGCACTACTTAAAAGTTAAAACATGATTCCATTGGTCAATATGGATCCACCAATTCTAACCGGATCCAAATCCAACCCAACTTGACCCTTTTTTTTTTTTTTTGGCAACAACTTGACCTATTTGCTTGTAGATACACAATCAATTGATCATAGCTGACCGGACTCAAAGCCCAAAATCTGCGCCTCAAATTAAAAACTTACCCCTAACCCTTAGTCTATCAAGTATCAACATATGTATATGTTATTTTGGTTGAAACAAAAAAAAAATGTAATGTTAGTGTAAGATATATGTATGCCCATAGCCAGCTTTATCTATCCGCTTCTTCTCTAGCCTTTATCATAGCAAAAGTTACCAGGTTTAATTTTCTGTATCTCCATAGAATTACTTGAGAGTTGAATGCGGTAAGTTTTGAGATGGCAAAGGTAAGAAAAAAGCGGAGTGATAAAGATGGCTTTAATTTGGTTCTGGAGATGGCTTCATTCACCCACTTCAGAGCGGTTTACGTTGACTATTTTTGTGCTTTGTTTGAGCTCGAGAAGTAAGGAAGCACCAATTAAAGAACTAGCAAAGGATGACAAATCACTTCACTTGAACAATCACTTCTTGAACTCAAACAAAGCACAAATATAGTCAATGTAAATTGCTTTAAACTGGGTGAAAGCAGTTTATGTTTGACGTTTTGAGCTTTGTTTAAGTTCAACAATGTGATTGATCACAGCAGTTTATATACGCTGTAATGTAGCAAATAAGCACCCTACAATCCGATAACCTTTGCGTGACGCCGTGACTCACCTTCCAAAACCTAACACTTGTTCTAATTCGTGTGAATCACCTAACCTCCTAGTTGTCATGCCACTTTTCAATCACCTAACCTTGAAACGGAATGGCCCATAAATCTCATGTCTAAAATACACTCATGGGCCTTGGCCCAATCAAACATTATCTAATGGCTCGGTTTTCGGTTTAAGAATTTCCCATTTTTCAATTCGGTTCGGTTTCAATTTTTAGAACTTCCCCAGTCCATCTCGAACCGAACCATTTCGATTCGTTTTCGATTCACCTTAAGTAAATTTTGTCCCTGCAGCCTACAATTTTCTTGCAAACGTGTTCTTTGATCATCATATGGTCATTCGTCAACCCTGCTCAGATTTAGTTCTGTTTTATTTGAGTTCGACAGTTACTAGTCAAACTCTCAACGCCATGTCTCGAATCCCATTTTCCTTGAAAACTTTGAGGTTTTTCATTAATAATTAGTTTTGCAATTCGCCTAATATTAGTTAGCCAATAGTCTCTCCTCATCAATAATGTCTTCATCACAAGTTCTGTTATCTCCTTGGAAGATTCTTCGCCTTGCTTCTCTCGCCTACCAAAAACAACTTCAACTCATCACTACAAATACACTTTCCCTAAGAAAATCTTCCTAGACAACAAAATATAAGCTAGACAACACAATTAGGTAGATATTTACTTACCTCATTTTCCCAGTCGACGCGAGCAGCCACAAAGAAAAGAAGAAGAGTTTGCAATGCAGCACCCGCCAAGATCCCTAACCACAATCCCTTCCCCTTCAACTCCAAACAGAATCCGAGCACGGCTGCTATCGGAATCCCAAACAAATAGTACGCTCCCAAGTTCACAATCGCGCCTATATGTTGCCACCCGCATCCCCTTGCAACACCTTTTAATTCCAATTCAATACCCACAATCATCAATTATGTATGTTCAAGATCAAATAATTAATGTAGCAACAAACAATTTGATTGAGAAGCCAAATTTTATAAAGTACCTGAGATAACACCTTGCAGGCTATCCACTATAACCGATATGCATATAAAGGGAGTCATTTGTGTTACGTAGCTAACAACTTCGTCGTCGTTGCTGAATGCGTAGCCATAGACATTGCGTAGCGCAAAGAGAGCCAAGCTCACGCTGATTCCCTCCAAAACCGCGATGATCATCACTCCATATACTGCTATTCGTGCACCTATCGGGTTTCCTGCCCCTAGCTCATTCGACACTCTCGTACTGCCATTATTAAATCCAATCCATTACTATGATTTTGTGATTAATCAAATTGAAACTAAAGAATTGATTAATCAAGAAGGATTGGAGTAATTACCTTCCTGCTGCTCCAACTCCATATGGTATTGTGTATAGTGTTGAAGTTGTTGTCAAGCTATTTGATTCCAAACAAAGAAAAGGATGAGAAATTTACAATAATGTTTGTTAACAAATTGAGTACAATAATGAAGTATTATATACACTAACCATATTGAAAGAACTGAAGTTTCAAGCTCTGGATCCGTTAGAAGCCCAGATAACAAAATTAGAAGCTCAAATGACCACCACTCTAAACTGCAACCAAATCAAAATTACTTTCTACTATTCCACAAAGCAATCAAATCACGTGAAAGTCACATGTAAGCCCAATGCACAAACCCAGTAGAGTTCCATCCTAAAACCAATTGACATACCAAATCATGATGGCGGAAGGAATGCCAAACCGAAAGAACTCCAAAACACCACGAAGAACCTCCATGGTGAAAGGCGTGGCACGAGTCTTGCCACATGAAGAAGAGAACTTCATGTAAAGCGCCAAGAAGATGACATTCATCCACATACAAATGGCCATTGCAACGGCGGCTCCAAGGTTGGCTAGCTCGGTCTTAAAGACAAGGAGCCAACAGAGAGGAATGTGGATGAGAAGAGAAGCGAACGAGGAAAATAGCATCGGTGTAATGAGGCTTTGGGACTGGAAATACCGAACCAAAGGCTGGAGGGACGCGTACGCGAATAAGGCTGGGATGAGACGGGTTAGAAACATACCGGCCTCGTATGAAATGGAAGAGTCTTGGCGTAGTAAGTTTAGGATGGTTTCCATGTTGAGCCAGAGGATGGAGAGTGGAATGCAGACTAAGGTGAGTGAAAAGATTGCGGTGTAAGTTTGGATTCCGAGTTTTCGAAACTGTTGAGCTCCGTAGACTTGGCCTGAGATTGTCTCTAGCCCGCCAGCCATTCCCATCTGTGGTTTAACAAGCAAACATTGAGACAATATTAAGTGTGTTTCATTATGTGAAATGGTTTGATAAATGGATTAGCAAGGCTTTTTTGGTTATTGGGTATGTAATTCGATTTTATTTTTTTGACGTACATTTGGGCCTTGTTCAAATTTCCTTCTAAAATGTAATCTCCATTCAAAAGTATTTTTATTTGTTTTAAAATAAGTGAAAATTGACTAGTCCTTGGTCTGGATCGCCACTTTGAGTATTTGACACTGTCATTTTTTGTGATTGACTTAGAAAAATACATTTTTTTAAGAAACTAGAATAACAAGATGAAATGTTAGGTTTTATTAATATATACTTAATTATATATTATATGGAAAAGAATTTGACTAATTTAATTGAGAAAAACGATACACATATGATTATTGTTCGTATTTTAATTATCTTCGAGTTGAGGTAGGTTAATTTGGTGTTATTTAACACTAGTATAAATGATTGTGGCAATATAGGTCTAAAAAAAATAAGAAGACTAATATGCTAACTGGTGCCTCACTAGACAAATCGTGGCTCCCTCTCCTTCAATCCTATTCTACTTGTATGGTTAACCCACCAAAAATATAAATTTGAAAACGGTTTTATATGTGCATTATAACCTTAGTTTATATATAAAATACTAATTTGAGCATTATATTTAGATCAAACAAATCATTGTATCCTGAATCAAACGATTGTATACTTGTATATATTATGCGATAGATGATTCTAAGTTCTAACTATTAATGAGAATTGGCGTACGAAAGAGATCAATTAAGAAGATACATATATATTGCACATTGGAATTTGGAAATGAACATACGAGGAAGCTGAAGCCGGAGACGTTGGCGAGAGAGATGGCGAGGGCTGAGCTGGCGAGCGACAGCTGGCCGAGGTGGCCCACCATCATCGTCGACACCACTTGTAGCATGAACTGACTCAGCACCACCGCCACCATCGGCGCCGCTATCCGTCCGACTTTCTTGATCTCCTCCGCCACATCCTTTATTGTAATTCTTCCCTTTCTACTTTCCCTCTCCACGACGTCGTTTCTCTCATTATATTCCTCTTCTAATAATTCTTCTTCCATCTTAATTTCTCAATTTCCCTAATAGCTCATTAGCTCCCACGCATTGTAGGGTCAATTTATATAAGTACATACATATAATGATTTTAGACTCGTTCAATTCATTCTTATAGTTACACAATTTTTTAAGTAATTGGTAGTATCAACAAATCTTTGACCGTTAAAACTTTGATCGTATTAGACTATTAGGCTGTCCAAAGGGCGGCTCGACCCGTAACCCGGCTCGACCCACCATGACTTCGTCAGTGTGAGAGCTTGGTCTTGAAGACTTACGCAAAGGAAGGATAGTATAAGGTAAGATATTAACAAGCTAAGGATTTTAGGAGATCTAGTAGAATGCATAGATAGTTTGAGAAAGAAGATCATGATGATGGATAGCTAGTCGACAGAACAGATGGTTTCATTGGGCCTTTGTGGTTTAGGCGCTTTGTTTTGGTTTATATTTTCTATTTGTTTGCCGTTTTGTGGTTTTTGTGCTCTGTGTGGTGTTTCACGTCTTTGGTTGGTTTTCTTCGAGTCTTCCAAGCGCACCTCCTATGTGATAAGCCATGGGTATCCCATCTTGGCCCTTCAAATTCTGCTGAAGCGGAATTATATTGGGTCAATGTTGTTGGTATGTACTAACAAATATTTGACCGTTTATATGTGAGTCATTTTTACAAAAGGAATGGTAGACTTGTTACTTGTAACCTGTTCTTTGAATAATTTATTATCATCATCACCAGTTCACCACCCCTGACCCCTGTGCTCTGATTTGGTTCCCTAACAGCTCCCTGGCATTGTAGGGTGAACTCATGGGCCTTGGCCCAATCATTGAAAGCATATCAGTATATATCTATCAGATCAGATGATCAGAAATCAGAATCACTAAAATCCAGCCTTCAATTTTCTTGCAACCTGTTCTGTGATTTTATTTTATTTTTATCGTCGCCCCTGCTCTGTTTTGGTTCTGTTTTTTCTTCTTTGATTCATGGCCGTTTACGCCATGTCAAGGAAAACTTTCATGTCTTGATTCATGGCCGTTTACGCCATGTCAAGGAAAACTTTCATGTCTTACATTGCACAAAAAGGTGCAAACAAAAAACTCTGTTAAAAATTAATTTTATACTTTCCTATAGCCTAAGGAAGAAGACTAGTAAGTGGGAGCCCTAATTGCCTCGTTTAATTGGCTAACACATTCTTCGCCTTGCTTCACTCGCCTACCAAAAGCAACCTTCACTTCATCACTACATCACTCTTTGCCTAAGAATATCTTACTCGACAAAATATAAGCTAGACAACTTAAGTGGGAGCCCTAATTATCTCGTTTTCCCAGTCAATGCGAGCAGTCACAAAGAAGAGAAGAGTGTTTAGGATTTGAGTTTTGTGCAAATGTGCAATGGGTTGGATAATTGACATTTTGATAGGTGGATTAGCAAATTTAGCGTCTTCTTTTAATCCATGGGATAAACCATAAACATGTCAGAGATTGTATGGTCTTGATTAATAATGCGCCATTTCCCCCTCATGTCCAAATCTCAATTGTATGGTCTCAATGTATTTTAACACTTCTACTCTTTTGTCGCCATTTCACCCTTCCAAATCTCAATTGTATGGTCTTGATTTCAGCTGTCACTATCAATCTAAGCACCACAATTTCTAATTTGCTAGTTCTAACAAGTCCAAATTCAAAATTCGTTTCCCCCTCCCACATAAAAATTGCAGAAATTTCGATAAGTTGCACTCTCGAATCCACATCGGAATTGCGAATTCACAAGGAGAAATCAAGTTTTTTTCCGATTAACAAAACCCTAACAAATTAAGAAACGGGCGGCGGCGGCCGCCATCACAGTTAGACGCTTGAAACACACAACATATCCATCCATTCACTTACAGAAACTTACAAGCACTCATCCATGAAGTTTTCTGCTCTTAAACCCTAGAAATTGGGAGAAAACATTTTTTTTACCAGACAGGGCCGAAGGTAGCTTTGACGGCGTCAAACGATCTGCACCTCCTCCGCTCCGCCGTCGTCTTCCTTCTTCTCATCTTCCTCCTGTTGTTCGGCAAGAAATTCCTTCACAACGGCGTCATCCGGATCACGAGCGGGGTCGGATTTGTCCATGGCGGCTCGAGCCTTGTCCAGCAGCGGCTTCAAAGCGAGCTCGATCGCCAGCCAGCCAAAGGCTAGGGCTCCCATCACCACGGCTGCTGCTTTCAGAGGATTATCTTTCTTCGACCCGGCCATGGAAATTGCGCAGGGATATTGTTGCAGAGAGGTGCTAAACGTGAAGCGTGAGGAAAGAGGGGCGATTGAGATGGCTATTTATTTTTTTATTTTTTTGTTTTTTCTCTTATGCAATTAGAGAAAAAAAATTCAAATTATTTTCTTTCTGGATAAAAATGTTAAAAAGTGTGGCGCTAAACGGCCCAATTGGACATTTCTCACCATTGGCCTAGTAGTGTCTAACGAAGATACGCAATCTAAACAGCTTTACCCACAGATTTAACCTGGAGAGTAGACCTGTCAAAAACTGACCTAACCCGCTAATCCGACTCGACCCGCCCGATAATTTTAGGGTTAAGATCCGAAAATTTGAACCCGAAACCCGAAATAAACTGAACCCGCTACAACCCGAACCCGTTGGGTTGAAACCCGAAACCCCTTGGGTTGACCGATTTAGCTTATTTATAGAATTTTTTTAATTTATTTTGAAACTTATAATATATTTTATTATTAAAATAAATGAAAATAATATATTATAATTAAATATTATTATTTAATTAAAAATTAATTTTAATAATCATAAGAAAAAAGGATATTTTAGACCCACTGGTCAACCCGACCCGACCGAAAACCCGCTGCAACCCGACCCGATTGACCCGTGACCCATAACGACCCGGAACCCGATTTAACCCAAACCCGAAATGACCGGACCCGAACCCGCCCAACCCGACCCGATTGACAGGTCTACTGGAGAGTATTCTTTTGATCAAAATTTTTGGTTCTAAGTGAGTCTCAGTTAGTTGTTAGGCTCTCATCTAACTTTGTGTAAGGTTGACATTCATCTTATTAATAAAAAGTTTTTGGTTAAAAAAAAATTGTAAATTATAGGAACGATAAACATATTTAAATTCTTTGACTTCGAATTATTATAAAATTGTAAGTAAATCAGTCACCATCATGTCTATAGTTTAGTGGTAATTATAACTTTTTCAAAACACAAAAATAGAATGTATATTGACTCCCTCAATAATAACTCGAATTTCGTATATTATAGATTTCCTTCTTTACGTCTTTATTTTGATTGGTTACAAAATATTTTTTTAATATTATAATGTTTAAGTTTTTATGTAATTTAAAAATTCATCGATCAATCACATCATAGGAAAATATAGGAGGGAGTATATTTAGAGGGTAAAAATTTTGATTTGTAGATATTGATAATATAGGAGGGAGGATATCAATCAGTTAGGGATTGGCAGTTTGCAAGGGAGGTGGAGGGAGAGAAGATACGAGTGGCAGACAGCCGCCTGGACAGCCGGTTTCCGCTTGGTTTTGGTTTTCGTGACCTTGGTTTTTCGTTCCTTGTGCTTGTCTCTGTGTTTTGTTTTGTTTCCTTTAGCTTTCTTTTGTTCCGTCTTTGATCTTGTTCTCGGTCGTGGGTTTTCGGTCTCTTCGGGTCTCTCGGTCGCACCTTCTCAGTGTTAAGCCAAGGATGCCCCCATCTTGACCCTCATATACACCCTTGAGGGGTACTGAACTGGGTCAATATTGTTGTTATTGTCTTTATTTTAATTTGTTGTTTAAAAGATTATTTACAAATTCAAATTGTAATGGTTCGTTTATGAATTTGGATGTTTTAATAGTCAAATTCTACTAATTTAAGGGTGAGAAACACAATGATGGGCTTGAATTTAACTAATTTGAACACAAGAAGGGTGTCAACAAGAAAAGCCAAAATATTAGGAGTGTAAAACGAGTCGACCCGCGACCCGACCTGCAAAACCCCAACTCGTGGATTGGGTTGCGGGTCAATAAATTTTTTTAGGGGTCAACCCACGACTCCGCAAGTCAGGTCGGATCGACCAATTGAACATCCCTAATGAAGAGCCACCTTTTATCCACCGGGTATCCATAAAATTCACTCTTACATGAAGAGTGAAGATTGACTCTTCATAAAAAATGATTTTCCGTGTGCGTAGGACACTTTTTCTGTATGCACAAGAAATTGGTCTATTTTTTTATCTACGAAAAAATAAATATTAGACTGTTTTCGAGACAAGTAAAGGGGTGCCCGATCTTGATAAAGAACGGGTTTCTCCCTCTAAATATGGTAAGTTATACAATACAATTAAGACACTTACTGATTTAAATATCGAAAATGAATTAGGAGATTAGACTCTTTTTATTATTATTTCCTATATTAAAGTCGGGATCTTAAAAAAGGTAGAAGATTCAAACACAACTTTCAAATATCTAATGAACTTTTGCACTACATAAGACATTATGCATTATACAAGGAATTAAGACTTGTGCATTATACAAGGAATTAAGACTTGTTCAGCACCTACTTGATCATTGTTGCACGAATTTCTTATAACAATTGGTATGTACTATATATTGGACCGGTTCAAAATGTTATTCGTGCCAGACATTGATGTAGGAAATGCAACTAAAAGAATATATATATTGTCAAAAGATTGGTACAAACAAATCTTACAGCTTTGTAAACTCATGTGATATTACAGGGTTTCCTTTCACAAGTATCTTATTATATTCAATGTAAAAAATAATACAAAACCCAAAAATGTTAAATCTCTGGGATCTCTCCATTCAATAGAGTAGTTGTTTCTCCAAGTCTTCTTTAGTCTCTTCTACAAACAATCTCTTCCTGGCCTTTGTTGCCTGCACAATGAAATACAAAATTATTACCATTACAATCCTCTTTACACAATTGTCAAGAACATTGCAAAATTCTACCAATAAAATAACTGCGAAGAGTAAAAGTACATCATCGCCCAGTAAAGTCCCGCTCCAGTAGGATCTGGGGGGTCAAGATGGGGGCATCTATAACCTAAACATGTCAGGAGGATGCGCCCGAAAGGCCCAAGGAAAACTGAAATTCAGCTATGTAACAATAATACATGAATTTAGTTAAAAATACCTGTTTTTCCCAATCAGTAAAAGCAGTAGCTATAGCAAGAAGAAGTGTTTGGATTAGACTGCCAATTTGAATCCCAATCCAGAGGCCTCTGCCTCCCATCTTCAACCAAAAGGCCATCCAAATCGCCATCGGAATACCCACAAAGTAGAATGCTCCAAGCACCACTATTGCTGCTATGTGTTGCCACCCACTTCCCCTTGCAATTCCTGAAACAATACCAACAAAAAAGCCATTAAGACTCACCAGGTAACAGAAATCCAGATGTACAAGCAAAATTTGAGAATTGGTACTTACCACATAAAGTACCCTGCACACTATCTAGTATAACTGATATGCAAACAAGAGGAGCCATTTTGGTCACATAATTAACCACTTGCATCTCATTGCTGAACAAATACCCAAATACTCGATGAGAAGCAAAAAGGATTGAGCTTGCTAAGATTGCTTCAATGGTTGCAATAAGCATTGAACCGTAGACTGATACTCGAGCCCTGTCTGGGCTTCCTGCCCCTAGCTCATTTGAGACTCTTGTACTGTAAAAAAAAACACAGAATTTTTTATGATACAGTTACTACCAAAGTTAGGAATTAGTTAAAAGAGCAAAAAATCAAGTACCTTGCAGCTGCTCCAATTCCATAAGGCATTGCATAGAGAGTTGTAATGGTGGTGAGACTGTCAATGGAGAAAATTATCATTAGGACTTTGTTTATTATATTAACATATGTAACATATGATTTGGCGAATATTCGTACCATATTGATAGAACTGAAGTTTCCAAATCAGGATTTGGTAGAAGCCCAGATAGCAATACCAGCAACTCAAATGACCACCACTCCAAACTACACAAAACATTCACAAAGACTCTAGCTTTAAATAAAAAAAAAATACTGTATAATACAAGAAAGTCAATTCAGAAGAAATAAAAAAAGGGAGATAGATGTGTAATTACCAAACCATGCCAGCAGAAGGAATTGCAAACCGGAAGAACTCTCCAACTCCTCTCAAGACGTCGAAAGAAAGAGGGGACCGGTACTGATCACAGGCAGACGAGAATTTCATGTACAAGACCAAGAAGAAGACGTTAAACCACATGGACACACAACTTGCCACTGCTGATCCAAGGCAACCCAGATATGAGTTGAAGACCAACACCCAGCAAAGAGGGATATGAATGAAGAGAGCGGCGATGGAGCTCAACACCATGGGAGTAATCAAGCTTTGTGCTTGGAAGAATCGAATGAGAGGCTGAAGTGTGGCATAGGCGAAAAGTGAAGGTATAAGGTATGTTGCATATTTTTGAGCTTCATGGGAAATTACTGGATCTTGGCCTATGAGGATTAGGATCTTGGCTAAGTTGGCCCAAAGGAAAGAGATTGGAATGCAAACTAGGATAAGACATAAGATACTAGTGTATGTTTGTGTTCCTAGCTTTTTGTATTGCTTAGCTCCAAAGGCTTGCCCACAAAGAGTTTCAAGTGCACTTGCCATACCAAGCTGCAAGAAAATACAAAACATAGGGATTAAACAGGAGGAAAGCATTGTAATGCAAAAAATGTGCAAAGTGGAAATCTTGGCACATTTTCTTAGGGCCCGTTTGTTTGTATAAGTGATTCCCATTCTAACATAATACACTTCATTTCATTTCTATGTCAAAATTAAGGTATGAGTCATTCCGAATCCTACCTGATTCCTAGTATACAAACAAACGGGCCCTTATAATTGTTTCGAAACAAGCCTTACCATGACGCTGTTTCCAGTAACGCTGCAAAGAGAGACGGCAATGGCAGTGCTGGCGAGTGGGAGCTCGCCGAGGTGGCCAACCATGGTGATTGAAGCAGACTGGACTAAATATTGAGACAAGTGGACAGCCACCATGGGAAGTGCTAGCATTCCAACTCTCTTAACTTCCTCTTTTATCTCTTTACATCTTTCTAGCCTTCCATGTTTTTCTTCTTCTTCAAACTTGCAAAGCAATCCTTCTTCTTCCATTTTGGCTTCTTTTTTTTTGTCTCTATAGCTGCAAACAGAATGAAAGTATGAATTTAGCTACACATATAAAAGTAATCCCATTTCATAGATTATAAACTATTTGACCACAGAACTTAAGGAATGAGATTAGAAAGATGACATGGTAATAACCATAAAGATGTTGACATAGGTGGTAACACTATTCTGAAAATCCCGCCTAGGCCCTGGAAGGTCCAGCCCACTTAGGCACCTGTCTCGGACTGCCTAGGCAACCATTTAGGCCATCTAGGCGCTAAGTGACCTCTCTCTTCCCAGGGTGCGCCTAGCGTTTTTTAGAACATTGGGTGGTAATAATGTAGACTGAACATGTGATGTGGTAAAGCCTGCAAAATTGATCTAAAGATAATATTGGTGAATCTACAAGTCAGAAAACTTATTTGTACCTCTTTTGTTTGCATTGTGCATAATATTGATATGAGATTTCAGTTTAAGTCTGTCACATTACATGTCTCATCTTCTATCTCACCTTGTGTAACGTTCTCCAACAAATAACAATACATGAAACCCTCACCAATTATGCTTAATTGGTGATTGAGGGTTTCAAGCATGTTTACATATGGAAGATTTGAATCGAATGGAAATCAAGCACAAAGGGTTCCAAATGGGCTATTAAAAAATACATACGTTTGAAAGACCTATAAACGAAGGGTAAAAACATTACCTTTGTAATTAAGGGCCGTTTCCTTCACAAAGAAACGTGTCGTCGGAGTTCTTTGAAAACGGCTGCGTACGGCCTGTTGGATTGTTCCGCCGCCGCTGCCGGTGAGGTGAGCTGAGGGTTCGGCCCTCGGTTGCAGAGATTTCTTGAGGACCTCAAGGAGGAAGGGAATGATGAATTGCACCGGTTTAAATGTTATATAGTGTACAACAGCTATTTTCTTTTTGTAGGATTATATTAGATAGATTTGATTAACGATATATTCTTAAAATAATATCTTCGTTTAGTTATTAGCTTAAAGAAAGTTTATCAAATTCATACTATATCTTTAAAACGTTTATCAATTTGAATAATGATGTGTTTGAATTATTATGCATTAAATTATATTAAATTATTAATATATTAGATTATATTGGATTAATTGTTTAATGTATTAAATTGGATAGTTCAAACGAATCCTAAATTTATAGGTCCAAATAATATATAATTCAATTTATACATAGCGATTAGCTTGTGAGATCTCATCCAACATCCATTAGATATTTTTTTGAAAAAAGAAATATGTTGTTTTATACATTAAAATCATTGTCTTTCATTTTTTTGACTTGTAAGAATATGTTGTACCGTAAATTTTATGTGTTTTTCCTATCACAATAATTATAACTCCGTACTTATTTGAGTTATTTCATCTAGAATTTTCAAGTGTCCCCAATCTTACTTATCTGGAATTAGTTAATAGAGGTGGTTGAATGATTTATGTGGTAGGCAAGTGAAGTAAATATAATTTCAGAGGAAGAAATTGATCGATCATTGACAAGAATGTGTAAAGACTATAAACAGTACCTTGTAAGTTCGGTTGCCTTCACAAAGGTGACAAAGGGCCGTTTTGATGGAGGGAAGATGAATTGCAAATTTTGTACTTTCTCCAGTTTTAAATTCCAAAGGGTGTACAACGATTAATATTTTTGTGTACAAGGGAATTATATCAAGTAAAGTTTTTTCACAATTTTAATGATAGAATTTCTACGTGATTTTACTATTAGATTGATGCTAAATTGATGTAAGATATTTTTGTATCAAATCTAAATATTGGAATTACAAAAGTATTATCAATCCAAACAAGTGTAGGAGTTTATAAGCCAGACAACGTACGTAAATCCATTATCCATATAATTCTATCATAATTCAACTTATAAAATGCGAGGCTCAAAAGGCCTATTAATTCGAATTAGTGTAGGAATTTACACACAAGTTATTGTACTGTGGTGCAATAATTCTGAGATAATTCAATTCATAGCATGTGAAATCCAACCCAACAGCAAATAATGATCTTTCAAAATTCAAATATAAATGCACTTTTTTACACCAAAAAAATATATAAATGCACTTCTTTTAATCTTGAAATCACGATTTTTTGTAGCTTTGAATGCCTCCTCCATGTTTCAAATTTTAATACAGCTTTGAAAGTCACGTTCACTTAGCAAGTGTCCCAATCCTTAACATACTATGCTTTTAAGGAAAACAAGTGTAGAAAATCCAACAAACTAGTATTGAAATGGAACACTAATTTTTAACAAACAAAAACAGCATACCCAAATCCTCAAATTTCATGCAATCAATTCATGTTAATGTGCCAAATGCTGACATGCTGCAAGTAAAAAAAAGATTGGATTTCAAGATGCTCAAACCTTTTCGGCATCAAAATTAGCACATTGCTTTAACCATTCTCTTTTAGAATCAGTACTGAAATCAAATGCTATCAAGTCTCTAGAGACGGTGGATCTTCTGAAGGCGGCTCAGGCGGCTCATTGTTTTCAGCAACATTATCAGGTTCAGGCTGTTCAGCAGCAGATTGATCTCCAGGCTCATTGTTTTCTGGTTGAAAATTGATAGGGAATTTAGTGACTCGTGGCTTATCAGCTAAAATATTCCTTTGAACCTTGTCAATCAAAACCTTCTGAGGTGGCTCTTCTTTCAGCTGTTCATCGTCGTAGTCATTGTTCACATAATATCCTACTCTGATAAATTCTTGTCCTGCGTATGAGCATGTTAAGAGGAGCACTGTCACACCGATGATGTCCTCTTCACGGATCTTTGACGGGTCTGGAGGATCTGCCTGAAACAGTGATGGTATGTTAAAATCAGATAGTTTCCACATTGACATAAATGAACACCATTCAAGCCAGAATTAAGGTGATTGAGATTGAGAACCTGGAGAACAAAGCGATAGTTGCCCACATTGACAGGCCCAACAAGTACGCTTTCTAAAAGCTGGTCGTATGTATCATCCTCAGCAGATCCCACGTAGATCAGTTTCCATTCCAAATCTATACATCAATGCATCCATCAGATTTAGCATTTTGAATGTTGACCCACAAAATTAGACTAAAATAATTTAGATACGCTTTCCTCCCATCAACAGAAGGCCTTTTTAGATGAATGGTTGATTCAGGTTTTACCACTTAGCATGATGAAATCATTAATCAACTACAATGATTGTTGAATGGCAAAATAAGAACTAAAAAGATTGCATGTTTCTTCTGTAAATGCTACATATTTAGTATGCTAGGACCACTAGCTAGAGAAATCAACCCAAAAAAAGGACAGACAAAGGAAGCAAAATGACCATCATCATAGAATGGTTATGAGATGCTTTATCATAAACAGTTTTCATACAAAGGAACTCTTGTAGCCTATTTTGATTTTTGACAGGTTTTATAGAGTGTAAAGGGAACTAGTTTGAAACAAGTGACATCAATTGCTAGTTTATAGCAACTTTTAACATCATTGACTGGATAATGCACCGAAAAAGAGTGCATGTCTTGCCTGAAAGGAGATTTCTGATAGTCCAAGCAACGCAATAAAACACCACTATCATTACACAGTGATCCACGAATCTCAGTGCCAGATCTCAAGACTCAGCTCCCTATTAGTTCAAGTACTCCATAGTTATACTACCTTTTATCTTTCCTATACATATTCAATTTCAGCATAGTGCTGATTTGAGGAATTAGTCTACAAGCAGAGATTAGATCTCTTCTAAAGACATGTCCATTAATACAAGTCACTGAATAAGCAGTTTAGATGGGGCAAAAGGTGGCCTTCCCTTCAATCCAAGGAGCATATCTAAGACAAGAACCTTTAAACTAACCCCAGAAAAACACTTCAATGCATCAGGTGATGAAGAAAGACAGCGTTGTAGTGCCTAAACCATAACACATCACACTTAACACCAGGAACCTATAAACTAACCACAAAAACCTAGAAAAGTACTCCAATTCATCAGCAGGTCAACAAAGATAACAAATCAATGTTCAAGCCATACAAAAGCACACTTGAGATACAATAATCAACTCTACAAAATCACTTTAATGCATCAGGAGATGAAGAAAGACAAGAATTCAGTGTACAAATCACACTTTCGATTCAGCATCCTAAAAACTAACCCCAAAACCCTAGACAAAACAAAATAGCGGCTCAAGTCTCAGCAGAGACATCGAAAAATTCAGAAGCAAAAATTCACAAACAAGGGGAGAAACTACGAACCATCTTGAAGCGGGACAAGGCATTCATAAGAGATCTCGAACTGAAAAGGGTTGAGAAATGGAGCCGGGTTGTCCAAAACGGAGACGTTAGTAATGTTCACAGCGCTCATTGTAAGACGATTTATCTCCCTCTTTTGACCTTTCCCTTTTTCCCTCAGCAGAAGCAGAGCGTCAGAAGTAGCCGAACTCTATAAAACCCTAAATCGAACAAACGACATCGAACATCGAACATCGAACACTAAGAGAAACCCTAGATTGGTAAATTGACTGAATCTATAGGAAGGACCAAATTAGGGAAGTAGAAATTACCAAAGGGCGAAGATTACAAAGAGGGAGTCGGGGAAATTTGTGCTTGCTTTGATTAGAAAGGGAAATTGGTGAAGAAAGGCGATTCGAAAACCCGAGAGCGGGTTCTGCAGGAGGCGGGGTTTACTAAAGGAGTACAAATTTGGCGGGAAGCGGTTTGCTTGGGCGCTCTCGGCTAATTCTTATGGTGTAATTTCACTCAACCATGTGTATAAAGTGTAAGAATTCTCACAAAATTTCTATGCCATATGAATCCACAGTCGCCCAACCCAACTTTGAGAAGCCACGCAAAATGAATGACAGCAAAAACTAACATTTTATTTTAGTGTTATAAGTTTATTACTCCTAGTAGTTGTGCAATTCGTAGAGCCTGTAATCGAATCGAGCCGAGTTTGAGTTGTTCAAGCTTGACTCGATTAAAAATAGACGAGTTTGAGCTCGAACGCGAGTTTAGTTCGAGCTTAAATAATTGTTTGAGTTCCGTTCATTTAATTGTTCACCGAATCCGAGCTTGCTCGCGAATCTCTGATTTAGTTTCTTCGATAGACAAATTCGTGAACAACTCGTTTACTTGATCAATTATACAAGAAAATGAAACTACAAATTAAATTACGTGGTTTGAGAAACACCATCAAAACTATGTAATTTAATATAAATGTTATACTATATACTATATATATATATTATAGTTTATTCATGAACATGTAATCTAATTTTTTATGAGTGTATAATCGAGCTCGCTCATGAGTATAAAATCGAGTTTGCTCATAAGCAAATGAGCCGAGTTATCTTGTGCTCAAGCTCAATTAATTGAGCCGAACACCGAATTTCTCACAAACGGCTCGGTTCATTTATAGTCATGCCGGCAATTCCTGCGTGTAGTTTTGAGGTCAAACAAATTGTTAAATTTAAGGTCAAACAAAAAGGAAAAGGGCCAGGCCCAAAAAATCCCATGGACAAGACAACCCATCATTCTCAATCCAAATACAAGGCAGACTGTAAAAATTCTCCTTCCCCACAAGTGGAGGCGTACGTAGAGAGAGCCCTATTATCAATCAAAATTAGAAGTAAATTTTTTTTTTCGGAAATTTCACACGGTAATCCTGAATTATGACATTATTCATGAGGTGTACTAAAATTTAGCATAATTTACACGGTAACCCTGAGTTGTATACGAAATTCTCAAAGTAACCTTGAGGTTCAACGAAATTTGTCAAATAACCAAAAAGGATAAAATTACATTTAACTATTTAATTTATAAAAAAAATAATAAAGCTTAAATTTTTAAAAAATAAAAAATAAAAATACAAAAATAAATAAAAATACAAAAATTGAAAAAACAAAAAATAGAAAACTAAAAAACAAATAAAAATAAGAAAAATTAAAAAAAATTGAAATTTTTAAAAAGGTTTAAATTTGTTAAAATTTGATTTAATCCAGTACAGTAATATGATTTTTTTTTTTGTCGATGGCCAATTGACCACTGAAAGTTTACTAATTAAACATATCAAAAAAAATAAAATTGGTGCTCGGTCATTGAGTTTTTATTCTTCAGTGGTCAGGTCAACTGGCCATTAACAAAAAAAAAATTTAAGATACTTGTATAAATTAAATACGTGACAAAATATTTTTGTTTAATATGTTTAATTAATTAATTTATAATGCAAAAATATAATAAAATTTGAAAAAAATTATTAAAATAAAAACTTTCATATTAAGGTAATTGATTAAATTAAATTTTAAAAATTTTAAACCTTTTTAAATTTTAATTTGTCTTTTTTTTATTTTTTTATTTTTTTTTTAATTATCTATTTTTCAGTTTTTTATTTTTATTTTTTTTAATTTTTTTTTTAATTTTTTTTTTTTGTATTTTTAAAATTTTAATTTTTTTTATTTTTTTAATAAATTAAATAGTTAAATGTAGCTTTTTGGTTATTTGATAAATTTCATTTAAACCTTAAGATTATTTTGCAAATTTCGTATTCAACCTAAAGTTACCGTGTAAATTATGCTAAACTTTAGTACACCTCATAAATAATGCTGTAACTCAGGGTTATTGTGCGAAATTTCCGTTTTTTTTTTCTCAAATGAAATCACCGAATACTTTATTTAAAAATTAATGGTCGAAATATTTTCAATTTTAACTTGTATCCCAAGTAAGTCCCTGAAAACCCTAAACCCAAAGCAAGAAGTCTCGTCGTGTGTATATATATAATACATGATATATTTTGCAGGGTTGATTGACTAGAGTCCGTAGAAGAAGTTGAAGAGGAAGAAGCGATTTTGTGGATCGTCTATCGATGGGGATAATCCGGAGAAATTTACGATTCATAGTAGGGATCCTGTTCGGAGCGTTTATCGCTCAAAACTACAACGTTCCCAACATCAAGATACTCGCCTGCACCGCCTTCGACACAGCCAAGGCCGCCGAGAGAAAGTACCGGAAGCGCGACTTGCCATGATCGATCTAATGACGACGCTGTTTATGGCTCAAGCCTTTCGTTTTCTCTTTATCGAATTGGGATAGAAACCTAATTTTGAATTGAGTTTTGTTATGCTGTGTGATTTTGTGTAGATAGGATTTGATTCTGATTGTTTTCGTTGTGCATTGGGATGAAATTGGTCCGATTGTTATTGTGTGATTTCAATCTGCATGTTGACCATAAAAATTGTACTGAACTTGTTTGTAGTAGAACCACGGGGACTGAATGTTTGGATTCGAAAAGGTATCCTAGAACGTACGTAATCGATCGAAAACATGTGAAAGAATTGCATGTAGAAATGTAGAATAAAGCTCAAGCAAACATATATCATTTCTGGTCTTTACATATGACAATAATAATTTTCACCAAGACAACTCAAACTGCTTGTGCGGTGGCCAAACATATATTGTCAAAGAATATTGTGTAATTTCTGGCCAAAAAGTTTATTACCCTAACTTTAGAAATCAACAAAGACAAAGAATTCAACTGGCACTCAGCATTACATATATGTCAAACTTTGGAAAAATACCGTGGTTGCCCAATAATAAGTAATAAAGTAAACAATGATACCGATACAGTTGGAAGGGCGCAAACTCAACTATCTAAATGGAGACGATATTGTTTAAGATGTATCCGGCATTAGAACCAAATTCCCTTATGTAGAGTATGTCAATAAGGCTCTCCAAATGAAACTATCCAAACTTTCTTAGGTAGAACATGTCAATAAGGCTCTCTAAATGAAACTATTATGGAAAATGCTAGTTGAACCAAACAATACATGAGTATAATTGTTTTGAAAAAATACCTAAAAATAACGACCTTTTTCACTTACAAAAAGCAAGTTAAATACTTTATGGCAATGGAAGAAATTGATGAACCTTAGAGGAGAGTACATAGAAGGATTAATATGGCAGGTAGGTCATAGGCGATGGTCACACAATTCGCTTTCAGAAAGACAAGTGGGCAATACAAGAATCCTTATAGAAATCTATAACTATATATTAAAGTTGTCCCTTTTCAAGCCACCAGAACGATTTTGGCCCCACATTAATTAATTTTTATTTCTAATATTTTAACTTTACCCTATTATATTCTTCTTTAATTATTTAAATCTATCTTTAACATCAAATAAATATCTATTTAGTATAACAATATCTTTTTAAAACTTTCTTATACAAATATTTAAAATTAAAGATAACAATTTTAAAATATTTTAAAATAAGTATAAATATATTTTACCTTTTAGCATGATATCTTTTACGAAATTATTTATAGGTATATTTTTTTCTTTTATAATAAAAAATTAATGATAAATATTTATAATGTTTATAAATAAAAAATTGGTAATATCTATAACTATATATTAAAGTTGTACCTTTTTGAGTCACCATAACGATTCTAGCACCATAACGATTCTAGCGCCACCTTATATTTAAAAATTAATTTTTATTTCTATTATTATAACTTCTTTCTATTAAATTCTTTTTAACTATTTAAATTTATCTCTAACATCAAAAAAATATCTATTTAGTATAACAATATTTTTTGAAAGCTTTCTTATACAAGTATTTAAAATTAAAGATAAAGTATTTAAATATTTAAAAATAAATATAAATATTTTATCATATATCTTTTGACGAATTTATTTATAGAAATATAGTGATTCTCTTTTATAAAAAATTAGTGAATAAATAGTTAATTTTTTTAAAATTAATAAAAATGGATAACAAAATATTTAACAGATATTGAAATATTTGATAAACTCTAAATTTACGTACATGAAAAGTAATAAAATAGGAAGAAAATATTTTTGATTTAAAAATTATATAAACATTCTACGAACAATAAATTACTTATATTAAAGTTTATATTACATTTTTATTTATTTATTAATATCCTATTTATAATATTTATAAAATATCGAATCGTAGTCGTACATGGTACGACGGGTAAAACTAGTATGTCATTAACCCTAATGCTATCAATGAAGCATCTAAGATTAGCGAATTTATAAAGCATGACAAAACATGGAATTTGGATACACTGACAAGAGTTTTACCACTAAGAATTATAGCAATTTCGATACCGAAAATTATAGTAGAGATGGTCTATATTGGCGCCATATAAAAATGGGTGGTTTTTAACCGCTTCTATAGTTGAATTTATCTCAAAATCGAGCAACCAAAACTTGAACCAAAATTACTAGATTTGGAAACTAGACACATTCTCGAAAGTCAAAAACTTTTTTGGAAAATAGATATGAACGGATTACCAACTAAAGAAAGATTACGAGAAAAATGAGTCTGTACACCTACATGATGCTTAATGTTCCATTGTCCATACGAAAACACAAAGCACTTATTTATAGAATGCCCACACACTCTAAACATAACTAGAAAGATTACTATAAAGACGGACCACACACTTCGAAATTACGATGTAAGGAAATAATCACCACAAACAATTACTAATGAACTCAAACATCAATTGGGATCGAAAGACTTCACATTATTGGCAATTATTTGGTCATTTGATGGTGCATCTGGCATCAAAAAAAACAAATTACCTTTCTAACAAGCACCTAACGATTTTACACAAGATCTTGTGCTTTATATTTGAAATCAAGCAATAGAATGGGAAAAATCTAAGAACTGGAATGAAGATGAAGAGTTGGTTGTTGTCACTAGAATGCCTAATATTCGCTCAAATCAATGACAATTAACATGGAAAAGACATCTTGATTGCTTTTGTAAAATTAATTTTGATGGGTCTAAATTTATGGAGGAATCCGCATCAACATGGTTTGTCGTTAGAAAACCAAGATGTCCGAGTAGTTAGTATGGCTGCAAACACATATGGATCGAACTCTAATTCTTTATATTGAAGGATCGAACTCTATTTTGCAAACCAAACATTAGTCATTCGGGAAGGAATTAGACGAGCTACGCAAATAGGGTACAAAATATAGAGACTGAGGGGAACAATCTTACAGTCATTAATACTACCAAGGCTATGAGCGTCTTTGGAAAATTGAATTGTTGATTTCGAATATTTTGGCTTCGTTGATATGGTTAAAAAATGCGCGCATTGTCCGTGTGAGTAGCGAATGCAACTCTGTAGTTGATAAAATTGTAAAGTTGTGTCATTGTCATGTAATAGATAGTATTACCAGTATCCACTTGGTCTAGTGAGATGGGATGTTAGGCTCCTTAAGCGCTTGTTCAGAAGGTTCGAAGTTCGAATCTTCCTGACGACGTGTATGGAAAAAATTGAATTAAGAGGGTCGTCCCTGCCTCCTAGCAATGGACCTCTGCACTATCCGGTTTGGAAGTAGATTAATCCCGGCTAATCGAACCGAACGAGAGATAAAAAATGGTAATAGATAGTTTTATAATTCACTTAAAAATATATGTTCTCATCAAGATGATCTAAGACATTCTCATGAAAATAACTCCTAATTCTTACCTTAAAAAAATAAAATCATCTTTACCTGCCAAGTGTCCGGGAAGTTGAGACCTTTCTCCGCCCAACAAGGCGGCGTCAAACCTCCATCCAACTTCTCTTCTTCGCTCCGCTCTCTCCGTCCACATCTTACATCTCCGAATCTCCCTCTCTCCCCAACCTCATGACCACCAAATCCTCCTCCCATGTCTATTCTACGCCGCCAATTAGCCTCCTCCTTCTCCCTCTCTAACCACCGCCGCCTCTTCTCCGTCCTCTCAGCCGCCGCCGTACGCAGGGACGTCGCCGCCTGGACCCCTGCCCCACTCTCCCTCGTCCGCCAGGCCGCCGAATCCCTCTTCCACGTCTCAATCGACCTATCGGACTCCCCCGATTTGGCCGCATCGTATACGCGCCCCGGTCAGTACCTCCAATTGCGTGTCCCTGACGCCGCTAGATCGGCGTTCTACGCTATCGCGTCTCCGCCTTCTCACGCGGTTGCTACGGGGCAGTTTGAGTTTCTTCTTAAGACGTTTGTTGGATCCACTGCCGAGCTGATCTGCCGCTTGAAGAGAGGGGATTTGGTGGAGTTGAGCCCTGTTTTAGGGGGCGGATTTGATGTTGATCAGATTTCTCCTGCTGCGAGATTTCCCTCGGTTCTGATTTTCGCCACCGGATCTGGAATCAGGTTTGTCGATTTTGTTTCCAATCGCATCCATGATCTACCTACTTTGTTTCGTGAGATGGATTTGGAAAATCGGATGGATTTTTCAATGGAAATGGTTTCGTGTTGGTTAATATTTACTTGGAAAGTTGCAAGGATTATGGCAAAGAATTGATCCTCTCAAGCACTTGTTGATTTTTTTTTTGGTAGAATCAAGCACTTGTTGATTACGAGCAACCCTATATGATTAGGTTCTAGTGCTACTTGCTGAGAAACTTTAGGAGACTGCTTTGAGATAACAAAGAAATTAAGAAATGTAACAATGAAACATAGTCTGAATGGGTTCCACTGTTGATAGCTGATCAAATCACTAAGGACCAGCAAGGGTAATCTATTAAAAGTTTGATTTAACTTTTGGTGTCAGAATAGTATGCACATAATGTCTTGTAATTGAATGTTTATGGTGTGCATATTGCTCCAAAGACTCCAAACTCCAAACTATATTGGTCATCATTTGATAAGTCCTTTCTTTTTCTTGTTTTGTGTTTTACAATAATGTTATAATTATAAGAGGAGGGTGAGGTTTGATCAATGAATGAATTAGAGATTTCCATTCACTTCAGAGTTTAGAGTTTCCCTTTTTCATCTTCTATGTTTGGTGTATATTTCGCACTGTCTGTCACAGATATCATGCCAACAATCTCTTCTTTACTTACTGATTAGTGATTAGCTGATGAAATAATGGTTTTTTGATTGATTCTCTTCTTTCATTATCATTTGCAGTCCAATCAGGTCTCTCATTGAATCTGGATTTTGTGCTGATAAGCGGTCTGACGTAAGGCTATATTATGGAGCTCAAAATCTCAAGAGAATGGCTTATCAGGTGATACAAAGTTTCATAGAAACATGTAAAACTTAATGAACATTTGAATCTCTGCTGAGTGCTGACTCCATATATTCTACCTGGTTTTTGATAATAGGATAGGTTCAAAGATTGGGAATCTTCAGGTATTAAAATAGTTCCCGTGTTATCACACCCAGATGAGAAATGGACTGGTGAAACCGGATTTGTGCAGGTAATATTAAAGTTGCCTTTGCGTGTTGTTATGATCGCATTTGGTCGATGAAGTTGTGTCCTAATTTGCCAAATATTGTTTCCTTTGCTTTCATAGGCTGCATTCTGTAGAACAAAAGGTATCTTACACCCCAATCATACTGGTGTTGTATTATGTGGCAGGAAACAAATGACTGAGGTATTTTTGTATACCCATGCCTTAATTTAAGATTAATAGGGTTTATTAACATGTGTTCATTTGGAAGTTTAGGCTAGTTTTCAATGATATCTTCTACATGATATATGCTATGGTTGAATGCAGGAAGTCACTAGAATATTGATTGAGGATGGAGTCTCAAGTGATAGGATCTTAAAGAACTTTTAACACCTTCAATCAAGCCTAGATATCATGTTGTATAACAGTTTTTTTAGCTTAGGAAGCTTGTATTGGCTTTGCATAAGCAAATGAATACAATTTTGCTTTAGCAATGTTACATTAGTTGGCCCAGTTTTGTTCGGATGGTGCGGGCGAAGCTATAGACTAGAGAGGCACAGCTGGGGGTTGATTTCTCCGGGCTCTCATCATTGTTCACATAATATCCTACTCGGATAAATTCTTGTCTCATTATTTATAGATCAAATGATTGTTATACAATTGGTGATGCATACACCATTAGTGGTGCACTCTTGTATGCACTCTTCAGAATGACTGATTTCTCCACGCCTGACGTCGTTTCTCTCATGTTGGAGTTAAGCTAGTTTAAAATTTTGGGAAAATGTAGAACTGGCTTTGAAATGTTTTTGTTTTTTCACAGATTTCCTTAGGGCTGGGCAAAATCCGGTCCGGACCGGATTTTTGGACTGGACCGGGTTGGACCGGAACGGACCGGGGGTATCTGGTCCGGTCCTCGGTCTACAAAAAATTATAAGCCGGTCCCCGGTTCGGTTCAAATCCGGTCCGGTCCAGGTCCGGACCGGCTTTTTGTATTAGTGGTAAAAAAATTATTTTGTGTAAAAAATATGCATAGATATATTATAAAATTTATGTTAAAAATATAAATTGGATTTTTATATGATATAATATATATTTTTTAATTAAAAATAATTTTTTTCATAAATAAATAAAAAAATTATTAAAAATAATACATTTTATTAACAAAATTATAGCTTGGTCCAAAACCGGTCCAATATTTTCAGGGATTCCGGGCCCGGTCCGGTCCGATCTTGGACCGTTGCCCAGCCCTAGATTTCCATTTCCTTCCACATTCGAAGATTTTTTTTTAAATTTATATTTTTTGCTTTATATTTTTTAAATTATTTGTCATGTGATAATGTTTTTACTTTGGCATGTGTGGAGCAGTGTTATGAACTAAATTTAGGCTTATAAGTTTTGAATTCATAAATTGTTTTTAGAGTTTCAAATAATTTAAAACATTATTGCCGCCGCCACCAACACCTTCGCGTATACGTACCATTATTGCCGCCGCCGCCACCACCCCCATCACCTTGACCACTATTACCACCAATTCCGTCACCTCTACCACCACCACCTTTACGTTTACGTACCACCGCCGCCACTGTCATGTTCACCACCATTGCCACTGTCACCTGCATTATCACCGTCACCATCACCACCATTGTCACATTCACCTCCACCACCACCACCACCACCATAGTCACCTCCGTCATCGCCGTCACTGTCAACTCTGACATCGTCGCCATTAACCTGCCACCACAACCAACGCCACCTCCTCCACTAATGACACTACCACCATCACCACCAGTCCACCACCTCCAAATCTACCACCACTAATTTCGTTGCCATCACTTTTCCAGCACATTTATAACCAACAGTATCGATGGCATTAATACCTCCACCACTATTAAACCTACCACCACCACCATCATTGCCGCTATCGCTACTAATATTGTCGCCGACCCCTTTAGTGTTGCAACCCCCACCATATAAAACACCTTGTTTATTATTATTTAGTGAATACTAAATTAATTTTTAGGATATATTATATTATGAGTTATTATATCATGGTAATATTTTAAAACATAAATAAAACAGTTTTTAAAAACCAAAGTTTCAAAACTGAAAAATGATTTCATTTTTCTAAAAACTAATATTTAAAAACTAAGGTGGTTACCGAACAGCCCAAATCTTTTTTTTTTTTTTTTTGCGTATTGAAATTTACGCTTGTTTAGATGGACTTTGCACATTTAGAATTTAGTTTCGTTCCATGATATAACTTGAAAAAAATTAATTATTGTTTTAATTTATTTAAATAACTCACTATTTACATATTATAATATATAAAAATTAACCTCTTTGTATATTCTAAATTCATTATATTTATATATAATAAAATTTATATTTCTTTATGTCGAATATACATATTTATTTATTTTATATTCTTATAATTTATAGAAGATGAGTTATTTATATAACTTAAAATAATAATTACATTATTTGTATAAATTATACTTTATTAAAAAAAATTAAAGTATTATTTTAACTTAATCAAGTAATTTTTTTTATTTATTACAAAATTAAAAACTATATATAATAGAAAATCACAAAAAATATAAGGCATAACTATTTCAAAGATTCAAAGATACCAACTAAAAATAATTTATTTTCATGATACTATCCAAAAAAAATAAAAACTTCGGGAGTACCATGAATTTCCAGAAAAAAAAAAAACTAATAGCGCGTGTAATGTGGTTCCCAGTGTGGACTATATCAATTACACAATCGATCCAACCAAAAACACCGCAACCATTACAGTACAAATAGTCGTCCCAATATACTCTTCCTCGCTCCTTCTCAGGCCCCCTTCTCCCTTCGTCCATAAGCAAACCTCAATATCCCCTCCGCCACGATTGCCGATTACAATGGCGTCCTCCACCGCCATGTCCTCGGCGGCGACCACTAATATCATGCTTGCGATCTTCGAGAAGAAGACGAACTCGATCGACCTCTACCGTCCCCTCAGGAATTACATCGCCTTCCACTACTCCGAGCGCGAGGCGCAGAATCTTGAAGACGACCTCGAAACCCTAAAGCAGCTTCGCTCCGATGTCGAGAAGTCCTCCGATTCGCCCCCCGCTCGCCGTGATCTGTTAATCAGGTACTTCAAGGCTCTGTGCTCCATGGAGACTCGATTCCCGATCTCCCCCGACAAGGACCATATCACCACGATCCAGTTTACCTGGTTTGATGCTTTCAAGCAGAAGAATAAGTCATCTCAGGTCAATCTTCATCTTGAGAAGGCCGCTGTGATGTTCAATTTGGGTTCGGTGTATAGCCAGATAGGGCTTTCGTTTGATCGGTCCACGGTGGAGGGGAGGAGGCAGGCTGTGCACAATTTCTCTAGCGCGGCTGGTGCGTTCGCTTATCTGAGGGATCGTTTGGCGGTGAAGGCGGCTGCCGGGGGTAGCGCCACGGTGGACGTCTCGGTCGAGTGCGCCGGGATGCTGGAAAGGTTGATGCTTGCTCAGGCTCAAGAGTGCGTGTTCGAAAATACGATTGCCAAGGGCAGTACTCCTGGTCTTTGTTCCAAAATCTCTAGACAGGTATACATCTTCAATTTTATGATTTGATTATCCTTAGGTTAATAGTAGCGTTCTCAATTTCGATAGTGATGGAAGTGACGATGAATGAAATTGGAGAACCTCTCTACTAATGATGCCCTTTATAATACTGTAACAGGTTGGTATATATTATGAGGAAGCTTTTGCTGCACTCAGTGTTGCTCCTCTCAACGGGCACTTTGACAAGACTTGGATAACTCATGTACAGTTGAAGGCAGCTCTGTTTTATTCTGAAGCCTGCTTTAGGTATAGTTTGGAGCTTCATGAGAAAGAAGAGATTGCTGAAGAAATCGCAAGGCTGAAAATTGGGATCAATGCCTTGGCTGATACAAAGAAATCTGCTAGAGGTGCACCTGCACAACTTCTAGATGCTGCAACCAAGTTGGAAGCTAATCTTAATAAGAATTTGGAGAGGGCAATGAAGGAGAATGATAGAGTATATCTGCAGAGGGTTCCTTCACCCAGTTCATTGAGCACATTGCCTGCAGTTTCCTTGGTGAAGCCAATGTCAATGGATGATGTTTTGGATGCTAGCAAAGAAAAGTTGTTTGCAAGTTTAGTTCCTGACAATAGTGCAAAAGCTCTTTCCAGGTACACTGAAATGCTGGATGATGTCATTCGAACACAGGCAGAGAGGTTGCAGCAAGGAAGTGAACTAGCACGAGTGAGACTCAAGGAAATGGATTTGCCTGACGCTATTATTTCTCTGGAAGGGAATGCTACTCTACCTGAACAACTTAAAGATGATGTAGAGGCAGTGCAGATTAGTGGTGGTCCAGCTGGACTGGATGCTGAGTTGCAACAACTTAGAGATTTGAGGAGGGTCAATCAGGAGTTGTTGGTTCAGACAGAGGAGATGCTGCAGAAAGAAGCACAAGAAGATGGTCAGTTTAGAAGTCAATTTGGAACACGGTGGACCAGGCCACAGTCTAGTACACTTACAAAGAATTTGCTGGACAGGCTAAACAGATTTGCAGCAAACTTAAAACAAGCTGCTGATAGTGATGGGAAGATTGAGCGCTCTGTGAGAGAGCATGCTGCTCTAATGGCAATTCTTGACCGACGCCCGGTATGCTCCTTGTTCATACTACATTTTTGGTTTATTTGAAGGCATCTAAAAACAAGGATCCCTGTTTTTCCCTCTTGAAGAGAAACAAGTTTGTAAACTTTGTATCCTCAAAAGTGATAAAACCTGATACTAAAGGCCTTCCCCTAATCACCAACTTTGTAAATTATGTACTGCAATTTCTGTTACTGTAAATTTATGGCAAGAAAATAAGATAATTGGAACATCTGTCAGTGGATTTTGAAATCAAATAATTCAGAATTGGCTTTTCATGCATTTGATTAATTGAGCAATAACTAAGCTCTGCAGATTTTTTAAATTGAGCCAGATGTAAGGTTTTTTAGTTAAGGGGTTAATAAGATTCACTTGATTTTTTTTTTTTTTTTTGCCTCCATAGTTGCTGGTGGCTACACTAATACTTTTGAGTCAAATAACAGGAAATGCTCATTATCTGTTACTCTTTATACCTTCTTTTGCAGATAGAAGCTGCCCTTCCAACCCTTGCAAAGCCAATCATGTCTTTGGATGCCAATGAAGATGCAATAGTTGGGGCCTTAAAGCAGAGCTTGGTACGTAATCCGACTGAAGTTTATTTTTGAAGTTGAAATGTTCAGCATTTTTTCTGTAATTTATTTCATGAATTTCTTTAGTTGATATGTATATTTCTATAGCTTGGTTTAGTGCTTTTCTCCTAATAATGTTCTTTGTCAAGAATTTGAATTTCCTTTCATCAATACAATAGTATTGGGCATCTTGGTCAGATGAATTAGGTCTCTTTACTTATGTTTATCACAAAGGTATTGAAATATTGAACTGTTTAACGCCATATATGGCTGCACATTGGTCAGCTAATGCACTCTGGCTACAGACTAGAAATAGCATTTCTACAAAGTTGAAAATAGGATCATGATTCATGACCAACTTGAGGTCTAGAATTGCTTATCAAGAAAAAGAATTGAGATTTAGGGAACTTGGTAAGAATTTTAGAACTTGAGCAGGCATAACTGCTAAAGCTGCAATGGTAGTTTACTGCTGAAATGTTCAGAATGTTCTTTGCCAAATTTACCCTAAGATAGAGAAAGGCAATATTAGTAAATTTTAAGGGAAGGAAGTCAGTTGTATGATTGTATCTACTACCATCTAGAGTACAGAGGTGACTTATTAAAGTTTTCATTAGGTTTAAACTCAATTGAGTCCTATATTTACAATGTTTCATATCCTTGCTCATATTTTGCATATCTTTGCAGAGGCAACTGGAGACTTTAGGTTTACAGCGTGCAGGTCTTGAAGACATGCTCAAGGAAATGAAAAGAAAGGTAGATACTAATTTGCTCAGTTCTTACCTTAATTCTTATTTTGTGCAATTTTTCTTGTGGGCACAATGCTTTTTACTAACTGCACTTGTTTTTTTACATCGATCATTCTTTTGCACAAATGAGCACCTCTAAATTTTTTCTTTGAATGAAACATCATATTACTTTTTTTGGACTCTAGTTACCATCTTGAAATATTTTCTGGTTTGTCTTTCCACTATCATATTTAAGGTGCTGTTGGTTTTCAGGATGACATACTTCCAAAGCTTATGACATGTACTGGATCTCATGAAGATCTCTTCAAGAAGGAGATTGCAAAGTATGATCATATATGTGAAGATATTTCTCAAAATCTGGATGCACAGGAACAATTGTTGATGCACATTCAGGTTAATTTCTTTCATTATCCTTTATTAATAGCAATTTGTTGACTTTTACATAAGAACAGATTAGCTTCTTTTACTAGTAATGTGTACCTTTTCTGGGTTTTGACTGACATCTGATTGAAAAGCTCAATGGATACCCTGGTAGGCTATCCTAGATATACCTAAGCATCTTATCATCCACCGTATACTCCTCCCTCAGCTCCGGGTCTGTCAAATTCTGTTAGGTTTATGGAAGAAACTTTACAGTACATATCAACAAGCATTTAACTTAATTTTTAAAAGGATGGAAAATTACCTTTGTTTCTTTGCACCACAGACATTGTCATTTGAGTTGGGTGAGCATGTTTGGATGGACATTATGGGTTAAGAGTTTCACTTGATGTTTTATTGAAATAGTACTAAATAATAGCAAGGATATACCACTCTAAACTAAAAATGGTAAAGATCAGTAAATAGCATAAATAGTATGTAGATATATTTTTGCATAATGTTTATGTAAATAAATATAAATATAGTGAATGTAACATAAAACAAAACTCTAAATTGTAATCTATACTATAACTATAAATTCATCTTACATGTATAATTGTCAAATAAATGAATTATGTCGGGCGGATTGCAACCTACAAAATCAAAATGGATCAAATAGAGAGTAAAAAGAACCTTAACTTATAAATTAGAATAGAATCAATAGATAGACATGTTAAATAAAATTATATGATAAGTGGCATTAATTTACAAGTTAATAAAAAATAAGCCATACCCTAATAAATGAAGTTAAATCAATATTGTATACCTCTATTCTAGTATAGACTCGTTTGACATAGGAATATTCATATTTTGCATAGGTTCAGGTCATTTCAGATTTAAACATCTCTGCCAAAAACACAAATTTTCTGGATGACTCAGGCAGTCAGGCTGCTGATGCTTTTGTTATCTATATGCAAGTTTAGTTTCAGTGCTATGATTGAGATTATATCACGATCAGGAGTACTGCTTGATTTTTCTGTATCGGGGCCTTTTGTTGTTCAAAGCTCTATTCTGGTGTAGTCTCCAGCATTTTTGGTACATGTTCTTATGCTGAACTATGGCTTGTGTTGTTTTGCAGGCACAAAATGACCAGTTCTCTGCAGTCTTTAACCTTGATGATTATAAAGGTTAGCATTCTCATTTTCTTTCGCATTTCACATTCAAAAGACAGAGGGACTAATTTTTTTTCCAAAACTTACGCAGTATCCCGTGAGAGGTCATATAAGCAAATTGAAGCAGCCATAGCAAAGTATAGAGAAATCAAGGAGAACATTAATGAGGGATTGAAGTTCTATGTAACTCTCCAGGTATACAATTAAATTTTTTGGTAAATGTAATCTACTAATCTCGTGTTCATTAATAATATTCTCAAAGCTTGAGCTTGAAATTCCTTCTCTACTGTACACAGGATGCAATCAACAATGTGAAGCAGCAGTGCAGTGACTTTGTAATGACCCGAAACATTCAATGCCGTGAAATGATAGACGATGTTCAACGTCAAATCTCTGGACTCAGCTTCCAGGATAGAAACTCAAACCCCTCTCAGAACTACCCTCCAGTTTCACAGCAGCCCAGAAATAGCATGCCTGAGCAGCTGCCAACAGGCCCCACCAACGCAGGGCCACCTGGACGCCCTCAACCACACTACTATCATCAGCAACCCCAACAGCAGCAGCCACAATACGGTCACTCTCCATACGTTTCTCCTCCACAGCAAGTGCCTCCTCCATATCATCACGCTCAGAATCCCGGTCCTCCTTACAACCACCAGCAGCAGCCACCGCCCCAACAACCACAACAAGGCCATAGCTACGGGCAACCTGCATATCCCGGATGGCGGGGTCCATACTACAACAACGCCCAGCAGCCAGGCTCTTTTCCCCAGCCACCCTACACCGCCCCTTCTCAATATCCGCCTTCTAACCAAAGCGGATACTATAAGCAATAGCTGAGGCCCTGAGCCTGAGGGTGCCTTGTATCTCATTGTAGTAGTATTTGCTTTGTATCCCAGTATGTGTGATTGCTTTTATTTGTGTTAAGGAGTTGGCCTGCGTCTTGGTCTCATACTATTTATCTGAACATTCCAACTTTTCCGGTTAATGTATAGAATAAGCGGCTTTTTGCCTCTTCTTCGTGGAACAAAATATAGTGTGCTGAACTCTAGTTTCTGTTGATTTCCGACAATAATTTCCAGATTATAATATTCTCATTGTAATTACTTTAGTCTCTTTATTAATTATTTAATTCCCTTCTGTTTCTTTTGAGTTTATAGTGTCTTGAATGGCGTTTTCTTGTAGTTCAGAGAAATCATTCAGTAGAGCATTATAGATGACGAAAGCTCACAATGCCATTTTTGTAGCACAAAAGACAATGAAAATATACCAATTGTATCACGTGTCGTTTGAATGAGACACAAGTTAAAAAGCAAAAATGAAAATAATAAAAGGCTTATCTTGTTACGACTGATGCGAGTAGCGTTGCGTACTAGCGTGGGAGAAAGAGAGAAGACGAGACTGGTAAATTGGTGGCGATGGGAGGAAGGAGAGTGGGGCAGGTCGTCGGAGGCATTCACCGGAACGGTTTAGGCCAGATTCTGGCGGCCGTCGCTGTAGCTTTTCTGGTTCGCGTGTTTTCCGGCCCCGGCCCGGCTCTTCTGCCTGAAGATGAGGCCGACGAAAACAACAACGTCGACGACGAAGAAGCAGGCGGCGAAGTCGACGATGATGCTCCTGAGGACGGGAGAGTCTTTCCTGTGACTATCCGGTGGAGCAATATCAATTGCTCACTCTCTGACCGATCCTCTAAATCAGTGAGCTACTTGTTGCTTCTTTGATTTTGATTTCAATCAGGATGTGTGAATTATTTATTCGTGAAACTTTAACCACTTTGATTATAATATGGCACTTTAGTAGTACTTTGATTGCGGCGTAAACTTTTTGGTCGATGCAATTTAAAATTTCAGATTGAACTAAACTAAAGAACTAATTTAAGATAGTGCATGGTGTTGTAATTGAAGAAAGTCAGGCACTGTATTGTTTATTGCACAAAATTGGTGTTGAATTTACATGTATCTTGGTCATGTTTTGGGTTTCAGGTAAGGTTTCTGCTGAAAAATGTCAGCGGAGAGGCCAAACCTGGAAAATTACTGGCAATAATGGGCCCATCTGGTTCAGGAAAGACTACATTACTGAATGTTTTGGCAGGTCAACTTGCAGCCTCGCCTAGGTTGCATTTGTCTGGCCTCTTGGAGATCAATGGACAGTCCATGTCGAAGAAAGCTTACAAGTAAGAGTAGTTTGGATTGTTTTGTCTTTGAGAGAGATGTGTAGTTGGAATGTTAATGTTTTTGTCTTCCAAGTACACTAAAAAGAGTATTACTCTGTTACAGGTTTGCTTATGTGAGGCAGGAAGACCTTTTCTTCTCACAGCTGACGGTTCGTGAAACACTGTCCCTTGCCGCTGAACTTCAGCTTCCACACATATCTTCAGCAGAGGCAAGGGATGAGTATGTGAACAACCTCTTGTTTAAACTGGGCTTGGTAAGTCTGTTTGACCTCTTATCCACATTATATATTTTATAACAAAGGTATTGTAAGATGTACATGAGCGAAATTGCATTTAATTTTTTTTTGATGCTTTATTATGGCATTTGTGAAACCATATGCTCTATGGAAGAAGCATGTTGGGCTTCTAAAGTCACCAAAAAGAATTTCTTTCTTAATAAGGTGTCATCTAATTATGCACTTGGTATTCTTGATGTCTGACATAGGTTAATTGTTCTGAATCGATTGTTGGGGATGCAAAAGTGCGTGGAATCAGTGGTGGTGAGAAAAAACGCTTATCTATGGCGTGTGAACTGATTGCAAGTCCATCAGTCATATTTGCAGATGAGCCAACTACTGGTGTGTAAAATCCTTCATGATTATCATTTTATGTTGGTTTGAAATTTTTTGATGAGTGAGCCTATATCTTCACATTTAAGGATGACATATCAATTCAGTATAGTTTTAAGAGTTTTGGTTACCATATGAAAGTTTGCTTGTGTCATTGTTCTCATTCAATAAATTCATATTGTTATCGATTGATGTGTGTTGTAGTTGTTATTCTTTGTGCAGAATAAAAGTGTATCAACTTAAAAAGTTTTTTCTTTAGTCTTTTACAATATAACTAATGAAATAAAATGAGATATTCTAGTAGGAGCATATTAGGCATGTGAAACTTTGAAAGTAAGCACTTAATGAGAAAGCTTTTGCTTCTCTTATCTGTTCTTTCACTTGTGATTCTTGCAGGGCTTGATGCCTTCCAGGCAGAAAAGGTGATGGAAACTCTCAGCCAACTTGCAAAAGATGGTCATACTGTCATTTGCTCCATACATCAGCCAAGAGGCTCAGTATATTACAAATTCGACGACATTGTTTTGATGGCAGAAGGATCACTTATCTATGCTGGCCCAGCAAAGGATGAACCATTAACATACTTTGCAAGATTTGGGTTAGTAGCTTAATTTACTTCCATGCATGAACTCTATCTGTATCAGCAATTTTTTAGAAAGAAGTTGGTGATCATATATAAAGAAGTTAGTTGATACTAAAAAGATTTCAAGGTTATGAACTTTCAAGCAATTCGGTATGCTGTGTTTATATCTATGGTACAATGACGTAATTAGGCATGTCTTTATCTAAGGATACATCCTAAATTATAAAATCTGCTTCGTTGTTATATAATGCCGTGTTTAGAAATTCTTCTTTTCCTTTCTCTATACCAATGATTCCAATATCCATAGTACATAATGTTAAGGAAAAAAAAATATTTGTGGATAAACATCACATAGCTATAATTGCATTTAAGCGATATTCATAGTTAATTCTAAAACGGCTATTGGATTCAAAGGCGTACTTGAGGAGTTACATTGATAAGATTAAATAGATAGATTATTACACTGCATTTTTTAGATTATGACATTTAGAACAGCTCATTACTCTAGAAAAGTAAGCTTCGTAGTTTTGCAAAATGCCAAAGTCTGGATCTTCGGATATGAGACCCGGTTATGATTCGTCATAAAGATCTACATCTTTTCTTTGTTGTACCCCCTTTCTAGGCATGTTAAACCTTGAGCTGTAGTAGAGTGTTCACTGGCACTAGTGTAGTAGCACTGCCATTTAGCTTCTTTATTTGAAGGTACATGGAACAAAAATGTCTTTTCTTATATTTTATTTACTAAAATTTTCTGAATTTATCTTTTTTGTTCTCTGTGAAACCCTTAAACTTGTGAAATTTGAGAAAATTATTGTATGATATGATTTAATGAATAGGTGCTGCAGACTTTTGATTTGCAATGCTTGCAAGATGGTACTGTTTGTTGGTCTTCAATATAAGCAGAAAATGGTAATCTGGTCATAATATGAGTGTGTATTTTCTATGTAGAGATGCATAATAATGTATCTCATTTGCACCTATTGTTTCTTGTTTATTAGAAAATTGGTTGCTTTTATCTTATGAAATGCTGGCTACCTTTGATTTTCTTACAGGTACATTTGCCCGGATCATGTAAATCCTGCTGAATTTTTGGCTGACTTGATATCTGTCGACTATTCTTCATCTGAAAGCGTCTACAGTTCCCAAAAGCGGATAGATGCTCTTGTTGAGTCATTTTCGCAGCAAACAACACCATTCATATATGCTACTCCTCTAATTGATAGAGATGAAATGATGAAAGGTACATGGATAAAGAAAAGAAATGTCAAGAGAAAACGAGGTTGGTGGGGTCAGTTCTTGTTGCTTCTCAAACGTGCCTGGATGCAGGTATGCTTTTCTTATTTCACAAGTATTAGTTCCTCCTCTTTATCATAATTTCATTTCTTATTCACCTTTTCCAAAATGTGCATTTATTTCTATATATTAACATTCGATGTTTTCATCAATGAGCAGGCTTCCAGGGATGGACCAACAAACAAAGTCCGTGCCAGAATGTCAATTGCATCTGCAATAATATTTGGTTCAGTTTTCTGGAGAATGGGAAGATCTCAAACATCTATACAAGACAGATTGGGATTGCTTCAGGTATTTATACTTGGAACTTTTTTAAGTTGATTAATTCTTACTGGTACAGTATCTGAACGTCACTGATGAACAACCAACTTTGTTTTCTGGAACTTTCTCCCACTTAGGTTGCCGCCATTAATACTGCAATGGCTGCATTGACAAAGACTGTTGGGGTATTTCCAAAGGAACGTGCAATTGTAGATAGAGAGCGTGCTAAGGGGTCTTATGCATTGGGTCCATATTTGCTTTCCAAATTGCTGGCTGAAATTCCTATAGGAGCAGCATTCCCTTTGATGTTTGGTACTGTTTTATACCCTATGGCTTGTCTTCATCCTTCCTTGTCCAGGTGAGATTTTTTATACCATAGTTTTCATTCTGGCCTCAATCAAAGGCTACATAGTTTTGGAGATGCAGACTTGCGTCCTGACTGAATCTTTATTGAATAGATTTGGCAAGTTTTGTGGAGTAGTGACAGTGGAGTCATTTTCTGCATCTGCTATGGGCCTTACTGTGGGAGCCATGGTACCTACCACTGAAGCTGCAATGGCAGTGGGACCGTCTCTCATGACAGTCTTCATCGTGTTTGGCGGTTATTATGTCAATGCAGACAACACGCCTATTATCTTCAGATGGATTCCTCGCGCTTCACTCATCAGATGGTATATAATATAGTACTCCCTCCGATCCAAAATAAGTGTCGTTTTAACACTTTACTTTTGATCCATTTTATGTGTCGTTTTGAGTTTTCTAGGCAATTTATTAGGAGTGAGTTATGAAAATACTTATTGGAATGTGTTTTTAATGACTAAAATTATTCATCTATTGGTCAAAAAAGGTGGTGGGTAATAAGATTGAGAAAAAGTTTAAGATTTTGAGTTTGATTAATACTTTTCTTAAAACTTGTGTCAAACTCTAAAACGACACTTATTTTGGATCGGAGGGAGTATGGTTTTCACTTTTTCTATCATATGTCCTACGGGCATGCGATAAGAAACCTGCGTCTAACAATAAAGTTTTCAATTATTAATGTCAGGGCATTCCAAGGACTGTGCATCAATGAATTTAGAGGTCTGGAATTCGAACATCAAAACCCTTATGATATACAAACCGGGGAACAGGTAAATCACTAAATGATTTGTTTACTATACAAGTCCATTGCCAATTTTGTTGTTGCTGATCAAAACAACTTTGATTTCTACAGTCGCTCGAACGACTTTCGTTCGGAGGCAGCCAGATTAAAGAAACAGTGGTTGCCCAGAGCAAGATACTGTTGTTCTGGTATTGCACCACCTACCTTTTGCTTAAGAAGAACAGACCCAAATACCAACAGATTGAGCCCCCTTCTGAGGACACCGATCAAACCGAATCTCCAGTTGAGCCAGAGTTATTGAAGCCTGCAGAAGAACAAGTAGAGACGACGACGACCCAGGAGCTGTTTGAAACTCCTAAAGATCAAATCGTACCGTTCATTTTGGAAGGTTTGTAGAGTTTATAAAGGGTGTACATATTGTTGGCATGATGAGAGGTGGAACAAGTGTTTCATTCATTTCTCTCGTACAGATACAGGTGCTTAAAAAGTAAAGGTGGAAGACTACTATACACAATAAAAGGTGGAACGACCCGTATTGAGCTTAATTAGCAGGTGAGTTAGTTGCCCTGATGATGTGATTTGGGGATGCAAACTCTATTGATTGTAGATTACGGTGTATGCATGCAACGGATGTAATGTAACTTTGGTAGTAATTTGCTCTTCATTTTGTTGCATAATTATGCTGAGTTCACTTCTTTTAGCCAAGCGTAATGATTCTAGTAATGTTTGGTAAACTTGCTGATAAAGTTAGAAACTGTTTTTGATCCAGTGCTTCCTAGTTCCTACGCACACAGCTTCTGTTATTTTGTCACATGGAGCTTGTTTCCGTGGGCTTGAAACATGGGTCCGTGTTAAAAAAAAAGCAAAAAACAAATGAACCGGATTCAATACTGGTAAAGTTAAACTAAACTACTTTGGTTACAGTTTTTTTTAATCGATTTGCAAAATCTATCTTTTCATCTAAATCTCCTTCATATCTTCCCTATGAATTCAAATCGTTTCACATCCCTAGTCGTCCACCCATCAAGGGCTGCAAGCTTATTGGTAGTCTAATTATTACTCCAATCTCCCTAATCCGTCCAAACTTCTCTTCATTTTGAAATCTCTCGGTAAAAGGTGAGCTTTGCTTTCTCTGAAGATTAGCTTGCAAAGTTGAAGGCCTAGTGTAATTTAGTTGTCTGCCTTTTTCATTTGTGCAATTTTCATTTATTGCATGTTCGATTGCATATATATATATACTATTACCAGGCTAATTAGCAAGTTCTGTTATCTACTTGTTTTTGGTTTTTCAAGTCATAATCAGGCAGGAAGAGATTTTTAGATGGCAGATTCGAGTTCTGAGACTTTAGTTTCAAGGGCAAATGAAGAAAATTTCGGTTTTGCATTCAACGATTCCGATTTCTCCGACCGCGTTCTCCATCTTGAGATTATACCGGATGAATCTCTTGATTCTAGCAAGCAAAAGACCATAAAAAGGATAAAAAACGATTCAGGGTCTTATGGAGGTGCCAAAGTTGTAACTTTGCACATAATTTCTGCAATTCTAGCATTAAAAAGCCCATATTTTTACAAAGTATGTGTTTTCTTCCTTGATTTTTTTTTCCATGTTATCATCTTCTGCCCATTGAAGTTTGTTCTGAATTTGCAATGTAGCTATTCAAGAATGGCATGAGGGAATCACAGCATAAAACTGATGTGTCCTTGCGTACTAATGCTTCTGGTATGCACCATTCTTGAACTTGTTTGGAATGAAGAGTTTAAATTGTTTGGTTAGAGCTTAATAAATTCTATTTTTTTGATACATAAACAGAGGAATCGAGTTTGATGGATTTGATTAAATTTATGTACGAGAAAACCCTGAGTGCAAAATCTGCTCCTGATTTGGTTAATGTGTTGATAGTTGCGGACAAGTTTGAGGTTATTTCTTGTATGAGATATTCGATTCAGATGTTGCTTAAGCTTCCCATGTCATTGGAATATGCATTTATTTATCTCGAGCTTCCTCCAAGTGTTTTGATGAATGAAATAGTGAAGCCGTTATTTGATGAAGCGAAGAAGTTTGTTGTTGCTCGTTTCAAGGATTTCACCAAGTAAACACTCTTGCAATGCTATCTTTTCATCTAAAAGTGATGTGGGTTTACATTATAAATTTTTCCTCTTTGAGCGCCTCTCTGCGTTAAGTCAGGGGTGCCCCCATCTTAGCCCCCAGATTTCGCTGAAGCGGAATTACACTAGGTCAATGTTGTTGTAATTATTTCTTGTTTATTGAAGGTCCCAAGAAGAGGCCATGAAATTACCTCTTTCTGCACTAGAGGTTGTTCTCGGGAATGAGGAGGGTCTCCAGGTGGATTCAGAGGATGATGTTTACGATTTTGTCTTGAAGTGGGCCCGTGTATCCTATCCCAAGCTAGAAGAGCGCCGTGAAATCCTTACAAAGCACTTGATGCGGTTTATATGCTTCCCAAACATGAGTCACTCCAAGTTGAAGGAAGTGCTAGCTTGCCCTGACTTTGACCCTGAACGAGTTTCAAAGCTTGTGATGGAAGCGCTCTTCTCCAAGGCCGAACTCTCCTTTGGGCAACATATTCACGTCTCAAAGGGCCTTGCAACCACCAGCTGCAATTATTTCCTAGGACGTGTCTACAGGCCTCGTTGTGTTGTTTACTTTGACCTCAAAAGAGACGAGTTGAAGAGGCTATCCCCATTGAAACGGCTTGATTCTCAGCCGTTTTGTCTAGGTGGGAAACGGCTCTACCTCATGGCACAACGCTACAAGAAAGAACAACAACAAGACCACAGCTTGGGTTTATTTGTGGATAGGGTAAAGGGTTCGGAAACTTGCACTTTAGATTATGAAAAGTGATGAACAAGTTCTCTAAGGTGTTCCAAAGAAAGGGCAGGGCCAAAAACGTGCATTTTGAGGGCCATGGATGGGGAGGGGGAAACCTGTTGGGAATCACGTGGACCGAGTTGATGAGTGACAACTGCAAGTACTTCATCGACGACATCTTACATCTTCGAGCTGAGATTACCCTCGTCAACAACTCTCAGGCTTGACTGATAATGACTATAGTGAAGTTTAGAGCAGGTAGCTTTTTGTTTTCTTGCTGACTTTGCTTTGAGCTCAGTTTAACGTTAATCCAAAGCTAATTTGCCTGTATGATATGTTTGGAACATTAAATTCGGTGCCTTTGCTATGTTAGTTTGTTTATGGGATTTTGCAATGATATGTTTGAGAGTAGAAGCAATTTAGATTAGGGGCAAATGAAGTCATTAGGTTCGTTGCTGGATTCATACAAACTCATACTCACTTTATTCTTCAATTTTGTGTGTTTGATGTTACTTCTAGACTAGAAGTAACATCAACGTATGCACACGACTTGTCTCATTTTGTCACATGGAGGTTGTTTCCCAAGTGAATGGGCTTGGGCTTGGGCTTAGGCTTGGCAAGAAACTGAGGTGGGCTGTATTTGGGCCCATGATATTGCCTCACTTTATTAGCCTTTTTTGAAGCACAACTATTATAATAGCTTTCGGTTTTGAGATCTATGGATAGATGGAAATTTTATGTTAATGGTTAAATAGAAATTATATTAAACTAACTGACTACTCTAATGACCAAAAGTAATGCAGAGGAATTGAACTTACATTTACTGGACTAAAATAATGAAAACTCATTCTGTGTACAACTTGAACGCTTGATTTGTAAATTTATATGGTTACATTACAATATCTTTTTAACCCATATCTAGAACTGCTTATTTTGTAAATAATATATTATTTTTATATATTTTAATAATAATAAAATATATTAAAATTATTAAAATAAAAAATTTATATTCTGAAATATAATAAATCGGGTTAATCCAATGGATTTTCAGGTTTCAATCCAAGTGGGTTCGGGTCAACCGGATTGGGTGTAAACTGGGTTTCGGTCTTCGGGTTCGAATCGGATTTGCGGGTCGAATCGGGTTTGCGGGTCGAATCGTATATGATCTTCAACTAGTATTAATCTATTATTAGAAGTGAATTAGTTAAATCGTACCCAATCAAATATTATCTCAATCACAAAACCCATCCATTCCGGACGTCTCTCGGTGCCTCCGCACTCTTCTCCCTCGCCTTCTCCTACCACCAAACGGACTAGTTTTTTTCCCTTGCCGCACGCTATTAAGTTCGAGTCCTTCATGTACCGTCAACGCACTAGTTTGCTGATGTACCCACCACCAAACGGTACTTTTTTTTCCCTCTTGTTTCAAGACTTATAAAACAGCCTGTGTATGGGATTCTTGAGTGCAAAGTGCGGGGATGATAGAACTATCTATAATACTATAAGACTAAATCTCAATGACAATTAATGCCTCACATTTTATACATAATATATGATTTCTATGCAAGATCATACACAAGTTTAATTAAACATTGAATGTCATATAGATAAAAAAAAAATTAATTGAATTTATTATTAACATTGCTCAATAGACCTTTGATTTTCTATGAGACTAGGCATCCAATGAGTATAGAAAAAATAGCATAAAGAATAATTTATAGCATCCAATGAGCATAATAAAAATTTATCGGGAATATTCTTACAATTGACTTTTAATCTCCTATGAGATTAATCATCCATTCAATTTTATCGATCACTATATATACTCGATCTCACCCTAATCTTCTCTCTAGCTTCCTCAACCCGATACACTTCTACCCTCTCCCTCACCAGTCACCACTATTTAGACTCCCAACATCAAAGAAAAATAGACTACCATAAAATAAAGGTACAATTATAATTTTCTATTTTCTATTTTTTTACTATTAATTATAAATATATTAAATAAATATATTATTTTTATGTGCTTATATTAATAAATGTATTTTTTCAAATTACCTCCAAGAAGCAAAAGAGAGGTAATTGATATAAAAAAGTGACAAAGGTAATATTATTATTATTAATTTGCAAATATACTGAATAAATATTTGATTTTAATGTGATATATTAGTAAATTATTATTTTGGTAATCATTATGTCAAATATTTAATGGAGAATATTAACACAAAAACGAAATTGATATTAGCTAAAAAAATTACTTCATAATTAATATGATTTCTATAATTTCATTTTAACCATACATTTATAAAAGTCTAAATTGATCACAATTAATAATCATGCATGCATGTAACCATATGATTATATATTTCGTATCAATAAGACATTTTGACAAACATGCAATACCATGTATCAATAATTCATATATTAAACTTTTAAATTCATAGAATAGGAATATATCTATAAATTATTCAAATTAAATTTGTATTGTAATTGTATTCCATATCTCATCTTATCTATCTATCTATCTATCTATAATACTATAAACTTAAATAACTTGACAATTAATACGCATACAAATAATAAGATAATTAATAATTTCATTGTAACCATATAATACATCTTTAACACTATAAAATTAAATATTCTCAATAATTAATGCTCATTCAATTTATAAGATTTCTATAAATTCATTAAAATATTATAATTTTTGGGAAAAAATAAAAAATTGGTCAACCTATAATTAAATGACTGGATTAATGCTAGGTTTATGCCTCCTACAAGGAATCTTATCTTATGACACTATAAAATTATATAAGAAATTTAAGACAATAATTAATGTGACATTTTATTCCAAAGTAAATACATAAGCCAAAATCAATATATAGGAAAAATATGCTACCCTACAATTAAGTTCATAGGAAAAAAAATAAAAATTTGGTCAACCAATAATTAAATGACGGGATTAATACTAGGTTTATTCTTCCAACAAGGAATCCTATGACACCATAAAATAGTATAAAAAATTTAATGATAAAGCATAAAGCCATAAACATGAGAGAGATCCATCCATATTAATTGTTTGACTATTCAAATTTCTTACAATTTAACATATAAGTGAATTTAAGATATATTAATTAATTAATTTTTATAATTAAATCCAAACAACCTTTTATATTCTTTAAACCTTCCATGACTCTATTATAAAAGTCATATCATCCCTTTGACACCCTAGCCATAGAGAATTGTTTCGCACACGTGTTGATAGGGGTGAACGAATCATTCATTGGAGAAGAGCTATAAGAGAGTCTACAAGAAGCCATGTTGGAATCGATCTCTTTCAAAGCAAGATCAAAGCAAAGTAGGTTCTCCCTGTTTGATTTGACATTGTTTAATCAAAGCAAGATGTATCTCTTTCATTACCTCTCTGATTCTCCTTATACCAAATCCTAAAACATCTTTAAGAAAATAAAACTTTGATTAACGCTCTCTTTCTTTGTTTATTTATGCAAGAATGATTCAAAACAAATACCATACCGAGCTTGCAAGAGTAGAAATCTATGGAAGACACTCAATATTTAATAATGTGTAAGAAAGTAGATTTATAGTACCCGATTGTAGAAAATTGTAGAAATTAGTGCATCCATCTCGATCTTTAAAAAACCTTTTGTATAATTCTTGCGGTATTTAATTTTTCTTTCTCATGTAATTTCCATTAAAACATACAAATCTTGCAATTTTCCTCATGTGATAACCCTTGCAAGAGTAGAAATCCTTGGCAAAGACTCAATAGTTGATAATGTAAAGGAAAAGCATATTTATAATACCCTATTGTAGAATATGGTAGAGGTTAGTCCACCCATCCCTTTTAAAAACACATATGTATATTGATTATAATTCATACAATATTTCATTTCTCTTTCTCATGTGATTTCTTTTAAAAACATACAATTCTCTTTTAGGTGAAATGAAAACATAAGATTCCTCCAATCTTTATTAATTACTAATCCATTTTAAAATGTTGGAATTTTTTAAAAATTATTATAAATTTAGACCATGTACATTGCACTTAAATATAGTCATATTTAGAGTATTATAATTATCATTTTATAAACAAAAAATAGTTTATTAGAAAACTTTATAATAACCAATGGTCATTGGTTTAAAAATCGCCTTTTTTCATTTCTCAAAATTTAGACCATGAACATTGTACTAATTAAATATAGTCATATTTAGAGTATTATAATTATCATTTTATAAATAAAAAATAGTTTATTAGATTTATAATAACCAATGGTCATTGGTTTAAAAATCGCTTTTTTCATTTCTCAAATATTATAAATTATCATTTCTCATAATATGTAATTGTTTAAAACTCAATAAAAAAGGTTAAAATACTTTATAATAATATAATGCTAATTAATATTATAGGATTGGTGTTACTATGTAGTAGGAGTATAAAAATATCAAAAGGTATGAAGAAAGTAAATATACCATAAAATCTATTTATAACCGATCTATCAAACAATTTACGAAATAAATTCACGTTACTCCATTCATAATAATTATATGACTATTAAAATTCTTACAATGTAACAAGTGAACTTTAGATATATTAAATTAATTAAATATATATAACTAAATTCAAACAACATTTTAAATTATAGAAACCTTCAATTACTATAAAAGGCATCTCATCTTCTTGACACCCAACTAGCCATAGAAAATGTCTATAAGAATCGTTAACTAAAAGAGATATTTGAAAGAATCTATAAGAAGCCAAGTTGGAATGTGGACCATGTAGGGGAAATTAAACAGTTGCTCATATAGAAATACATGGAGAGATTAGATCCAAGTGTTAGAAGTTTGGTGTGACATTATACATTCTTTTATTTTGCATAAAGTATTATTATTGTTGTCGTTGTGAACTTTTGTGTCATCGTCATCTCGATCTTTGACATGTCAAAAAGGCTTTGATAACAATCATCATCATGGTTGGACCTAAGAATGATTTTCCAAATCAATGTAAAATACAAATATGTATTTGTCAATGGTTGGAGGACAAAAAGGGGATTAGCAATGATATAAGAGATTATGTAAGCAAAACCAATTCAATTGGTCATGAATGTACAATTATAATTTTAAACATAAATCAATTTTTTTATTACAATGTATAAATATTACAACATCAATATTATACCCTAAAAATGCAAAAATAAGTAATTTATAAATGGAAAATCTCCACAACAACCAATCCAAGCATTAAGTACATGACATAAGAATAACTTTTAAGTAAAATTATATTAAAATATTATTTATAAAAATAAAAAATTTATTCCGTACGTAGCACGGGCATCACCACCTAGTTATATTATAGGATTAGAATATTGTAACTAAGATTGTATCTTGTTGTCATGATCTATTATTCTATCACATTTGGAAATCTTATACTTACGTAGATCAATAAAAGGTAATCAGGCTTATAATATTTTTTTAGGAACCCATCATTAATCCTATCTAACATTAATCCATCTAATCTAATCGTACAAAAAAAAAATTCAAATAGCTTTAATTTTGCACACCATATAGTATTCAAACCGGTGCAATTCATCCTTAATTTCTTCCCTGCTTCAGGTCCCCATAAATCTCTGCTACCAAATGCCGCCGAACCCTCAGCGCAGATCACCGGAGGCAACGACGGCAACACAATCCAGCACGTCGTTCGCAGCCCTTTTCATCAAACTCCGTCGACGCGTCTTTTTGTGAAGGCAAGGCAACCCGCCCTTATATTAATTACAAAGGTACTCTTACTACACTTGGTTTATAGGAACTTAAATGTACGCTCTCCGTCTAATGCCTAATTAGGGTTCAAAGTGGAGCACTTCTTAGGATAAACAATTAATACAAAACTAATTGCTGCATCATCTACTCAAGTCTCAAGTCATCAAACACATTGAGATTACGTTTTAAGATTGCTTTATTCATTGATGCTTAATTGTTGAGGGTTTCATTTCTTGTTAATGTCCAATTAATGTTCATTAATTCAAACTTTCAATATGCTACATCACTAAGTTATCAAACGTAATACACAAACTACGGAGAAAACTAAACAAGGGAAGTTAGAAGACAAGACATGTAATGTACACTACTTAATTGTCAAAACTTGATCCAACCCGACAAACCGACACAATTTGTCCAAAGTTTCTTGAGTAGAAACCCAACTCGAAATCAATGGTTTAAATAGCGATCCAAACCTAATTCATCCGAACTAGATTGGGTTGAACTTGGTGCTCGTTGGGTTGGCCGATATATTGTTTTACATAAAATATGTCATTCATATTAAATATTATACCAAATTAACGAGCTGATCAGGAAATTTTAACAACCCGAACCGATTGACCAGGAAATTTTAACAACCTGGATCTGGTTGACCTGAATTACCTGAAACCTGACCCATGCCACCTGACCCATTTGACATGGCTAGATTGTAAATTGAAATCTCAAATCAATAATATTTTCATTACAAACAAATAGAGCACATTGAATTTCATGATTTGCAGATCTGCCAACATTATATATCTTTAGATCAAATTGCAGGCTACATTGTATATCTTTAGATCAAATTGCAGGCTAAGTGCCTAAGTATCACAACACATGTTCTGTCTATACTGTTACCACCTGCAAGAAACCTTGTATGTTTACAACATATTTTTGTCTTCTCCTTTGATACTCTCATCTTTCTAAACTGTTCTTTTTATGTGTGATCGAATAGTTTATAAGTTATGAAGTGGGATATATGAACTATCCATTTTCTACAAACAATATTAAAAATTAACTATCTCTCATCTCTCATTGAACTCTTTATTTTGAGCTTTTCAGTGCCCTAATTTACTACCAATAAAAGAAGCCAAAATGGTAGAAGGATTGGTTTGCAAGATGGAAGGAGAAGAGAAACATGGAGGAGGGTTAGCAAGATTCAAAGAGATAAAGAAGGAAGTGAAGAGAGTGGGCTTGCTGGCACTTCCCATGGTGGCTGTCCACTTGTCTCAATCCTTACTCCAGTTTGCTTCAATCACCATGGTCGGCCACCTCGGCAAGCTCCCTCTCTCTAGCGCCGCCATTGCCGTCTCTCTCTGCACCGTAACCGGAAACAGTGTCATGGTATAACATCTTATTTATGCATTTTATTTTTCTTGTAACACTTGTTTGGTTCTTTTGAGAATACGCATTCCCACTTTGGGACTAAATAAGATCACCATATAAATTTATAAGTTACTTCTTCTATTGTCAATTGGTTTTAGAATGGAATCTCACTGGACACCAACATGTTAATGACTCACAGACCCTAATAGCTAGGGTCAGTTCATGGGTTACTCTTCCTACGTTGAACCGATTTCCATTTTGTATGTGCATTTTAATGATTCTTTTTTACTTGCAGCTTGGGATGGCAAGTGCACTTGAAACTCTATGTGGGCAAGCCTATGGAGCTAAGCAATACAAAAAACTTGGAACACAAACATACACTGCTATCTTCTCTCTTTTCCTAGTCTGTATTCCAATTTCTTTCCTTTGGGCCAACTTAGCCAAACTTCTAATTCTCATAGGCCAAGACCCTTTGATTTCTCATGAAGCTCAAACATATGCAAGATACCTTATACCTTCACTCTTCGCCTACGCTACACTTCAACCTCTCATTCGATTCTTCCAAGCACAAAGCTTGATTGCTCCCATGCTGTTGAGATCCATTGCTGGTCTTTGCTTTCACCTCCCTCTTTGTTGGGTGTTGGTCTTCAAGTCAGGGTTGGGTAGCCTTGGATCTGCAATGGCAACTTGTGTGTCCATGTGGTTGATTGTGATGTTCTTGGCCTTTTACATGAAATTCTCTTCGGCTTGTGAAAAATCTCGGTCCCCTCTTTCTTTCGACGTTTTGAGAGGAGTTGGAGAGTTTTTCCGGTTTGCAATCCCTTCTGCTGGCATGGTTTGGTAAGTACACATCTCCCTTCTTTTTTTTTCATCTGAATTAGCATTCTTTTTGGTCTTGGGCACTGTCACTAGGAGTCGAAACGGAAACCTCATTGTACTACTATAAAGTCTTAACCGCTTGACTAGATGCTCGAAGGCTCTGAATTGACATTCTTGAAATACTTTCTTTTGTTATTTAAAGCTAAGTCTTGTGAATGTTTTGTGTAGTTTGGAGTGGTGGTCATTTGAATTGCTAGTATTGCTATCTGGGCTTCTACCAAATCCTACTTTGGAAACTTCGGTTCTATCAGTATGGTACGCGTGTGTATTCAATAAAAATCGTTAATTCATCACTATCCAATGGTACATATATGTTAATGATGAACAAAGTCCTAATGATCATTTTCTCCATTGATAGTCTCACAACCATTACAACTCTTTATGCAATGCCCTATGGAATTGGAGCTGCTGCAAGGTACTTTTTTCATGATTATTCCAATTAGTTTGGGGGTAACCATATCATATACAATATATTCTGATATCTATACTTATAATATAAGCTTAATTATCAACTCTTTATTTTTTTGTACAGTACTAGAGTATCAAATGAGCTAGGAGCAGGAAGCTCAAATAGGGCTCGAGTGGCCGCCTATGGTTCAATGCTAATTGCATCCATTGAAGCAATTGTCACATGCTCCACCCTTTTTGCTGCCCGTCGAGTTTTCGGGTATTTGTTCAGCAATGATAAGCAAGTGGTTAATTATGTGACCAAAATGGCTCCTCTTGTTTGCATATCAGCTATACTGGATAGCTTGCAGGGTGCTTTATCTGGTAAGTGCTCATTATCAAATGTTGTTTGTTAAAAAAAGTGGATTTCCTATTTCTTGCTTGATCTGGGTTTCTGTCAAAGTCCGGTGGGCTAAATACAGACGGGATGGGAGACCGTCCCAATGCAGATGCATAAGCTCATGAAGCTCCAACCTAAAACCAATTGACAATAGGAGAACCAAAGATATATATACTAGACAATTCTTCAATTTTCCGATGTAGGATAACTTATCTTCACGGTTTCTTTTGGTGGAGTAGGAATTGCAAGGGGAAGTGGATGGCAACACATAGCAGCAATAGTGGTGCTTGGAGCATTCTACCTTGTGGGTATTCCGATGGCGATTTGGATGGCTTTCTGGTTGAAGATGAGAGGCAAAGGGCTCTGGATTGGGATTCAAGTTGGCACTCTAATCCAAATACTTCTTCTTGCTATAGTTACTGCTTTCACTGATTGGGAAAAACAGGTAATTTGAATGTTAAGGTTATGTATGTCCGGTTTGAGCTTAGATTTTCAATGTTCTTGACATTTGTGTAAGAGGGTTTTAATGGTCAATAAATTGTATGCATTGTGCAGGCAACAATGGCAATGCAAAGATTGTTTAAGGGAAAGCCTGAACAAGACTTTGAGAAACAACAACAGGATTTGAATGGAGAGATCACAAATTCACAATGATTTGATGTTTTTGTGGTTTGGGCTTTGGATCCAAGTGAATATGCTTTGTTATATATTGCATTCAAAGCTAGAAGATTTGTTCGAGTGAAAGGACTTGGGCTTAGGCTTAGGCTTGGCAAGAAACATGAGGTGGGCTGTGTTTGGGCCCATGATATTGCCTCACTTTATTAGCCTTTTTTTGAAGCACTACTATTATAATAGCTTTTAGTTTCGAAATCTATGGATATTTGGAAATTTTATGCTATTATTAAATAGAAATTATATTAAAATAACTACTCTAATCAAAGTTATTAAAATCTCCATCCGATCCTACGATTCTAACGATATTATGATCCATAACTAGCGAAACGATCAACTAGTCTATTATGATTATATATTATTAAAAAGTTCAAAAATTTACGTCTCATTTACATTAAATTAGTTACATTGTTCATCTTACAACATATTTTACTTATCAAATTAATAATGTTTATAATATTCTTACTTCATATATAAGAAAAGAGTTTGGTTCAAATGAAAAAACTCTTATCCTAAAAAATAAAAACTGCACTACAAAGTACGAAAAATGCATTACAAAATACAAAAAGTGCAATCCGAAAAGTGCACTACAAAGTATGAAAAGTGCAAATACGAAAAAGTGCACTACGAACTAGAAAAAGTGTATTTCTTTTCATTTTTCAGGATAAGAGTTTTTTTAATTTGAACCAAACTCTATAAGGAAAATATACAATATACAAGGTCATTCTCACATACTTTTAATAATATTATAGGATGTTACGATTCAACAATATGATCTTACGATCCGATCTAAAAGACTTTCCACGATCTGATCAAGATCCCGATCCGATAACCTTAACTCTAATGACCAAAAGTAATGCAAAACAATTGAAAACTCATTCTTTTTGCAACTTGAACACTTGATTTGCCAATTTATATGGTTACATTACAATATCTTATAACCCATATCTAAAACTGCTCATTTTGTAAACAATCTTAAGCATGCAAATTGCCCATAATCTGTCTAGCTTAATTTATGGTGTTTCCACCTAACATATGCATTCTTTTAATACATTTCAAGAGTACAGAAACTACCATTTTTAGATTTCAGTACAAAATGAGAGAAAGCAGACCATGTGGTGTTAAAACACAAACCTAACAAATGCTCACACAAGCTGTAATGTTTAACGGTCTTTTCAGATTGTAGGACCAGAATTTTGGCATCTTGGCAATTTGATAAATATCGAAAAACATATTACACTTCCTTCTTTTATTTTGTTTATGGATAATGGGAGACATAATACAAATTTTATTGTTCTCACCATACTTGTAAGTTATTTGTTTTTAGGTTCCCTCTAAATAAGTATGTTTAGTACAATACTTTATTTTCAATAGAAAAATAGAAGCATCACTGTTTATAATTTTACCGAAACATTGATATATTTTAAGTAGTCTAAGCAACTTTGATTTTTTTGGCCAAACGTAAATTTATTTTTTTGTAAATTAGTTTGACAAATCTTTATGCTTAAAAGAAAGTATGAACAAATACATGAAATTATAGTAATGGCAAGCTTTGTCTGGAAATATTTCCTTCATGTTCTAAGTTCTAACAATAACATTAACTGGAAATATTACAAGTTTACAACATTATTATTAAAGTAAAGGACAAAAAAAAATCATGTAGAATTAAATTGGTGCTTGCAAAAGTTGTCAATATAGTGATCTACGAACAAGTCGATCTTATCGAAACTGATCTCATTACACACGCCAAAAGTGGTCACTAGTGACTACTGACTAGTGAGTAATAGTTTTTTCTAGGGTTTGCAATTGCAAAAATAAAGATTAAAGAGTATCATTAATTAATTTTTCATAAATTTCCAATATTAATGCATGTACTGGATAAGGTAGGACATTATCCATGAGTAATAAATTCATCCGTTTTACTAAAATCTAAATATCAGGGTGAAAAATTAAATAAAAACGGGTGATGAGTGGGTTGAGTGATGAGTTAAACATGGGTTAAATTTTACACTCGGCGCACCACCCATCACCTGATCACTTATCCGTTTACCACTCGCATAATATAACATATATATAGGGCATGGTTCCGGTGAGGACCACCCTTGTGGTAAGACCCATTGCTTAAAATGAGGACTAATCTCAACCATTGGATTTTCCCCTCTATTATGTATTCAATCGTCAAGATTTTTTCAATTTTTTTCATTTTTCAATTTTTTTCAATTTTTTCAATTTTTTTTATTTTTTTTTATTTTTTTTATTTTTTTTATTTTTTTTATTTTTTTTATTTTTTTTATTTTTTTTATTTTTTTTATTTTTTTTTATTTTTTTTATTTTTTTTATTTTTTTTATTTTTTTATTTTTGCCAAAATCGAATTATTTTAAAAATGAACTTAAAGCACATAAAAATTGAACTTATCATAGATAAAAAATGAACTTGTAGAATATAAAAATTGAACTCATACAATATTGAAAATTGAACTCCTAACATAAAAAATTGAACTTCTAGTGTAGAAAAATGAACCCGTAGTATATAAAAATTGAACTGTCATATTTAACATTTTTAATGCTTTTTTTAACAAAGAATACAATATAAAAAATATGAAAAATAAAAATAAAAAAATAAAAAAAATGAAAAAAAATCTTGACCATCCAATATATAGTGATGATGTAAATCTAATGGTTGAGATTAGTCCTCACTTTAAGCTAAAGGTCTCACCACAAGAGTGGGTCTCACTTGAACCAAAACCTATATATATATACACAAACATTATATTCTAATACCTCCAACAAAACGAACATTACGTAGCATCATTAAATTTTACTACCCATCTAGTTACTTATCATGTTCTGTTTTACGGTCTTCTGCTTCCTCGATAAGTGTTGTCATTTCATCATCTTCTTTGCATCTCCATTGTCGTCTTTTCTACATCACCACCCATAACTCTCTTTCATTACTAGTTTTCCTCACTCTGGTCGCCGCCCATTTTCAGCATCATCACAATTTAACGTTTTTTCTTACGAACTCTAGAATTTTATAAATTATTGTTGTAATTTAACAATTCACGGATGATGAATCACCCAACTCTCCCACGGGTGACAAGTGGATCAGATATGAGCAAAAGGTTTTACGAATAAATTAGATGAGCCATTTTTATTCACGGATCGGGTGATGGATATGTTCCACCCACCCATAACCCGACTCACGACCGGCGTACCACTAAACTCCTAAAAAGTGACGTGTTCCGTTGGAAATTCCTAATTTTCTAAATCAGACTGCCATTTATTGCACTAGTTTGAATTGGTAAAAAAATGTTCACGCCATTGTCTTTTTTCTCTAAAACACAACAAATTTATGAATCAAATGTCACGTTCATGGAATCATGGCTAGGGACTAGGAAGAGTCGTTGCAACCAAACAAGTGTTGTTAATTATAAGGTGGATTAACACGTCATCATAATGAAATAATTCTTCAAGATTAGTACTTGTTTAGATATGGACAATTCGTTTTCGAAGATATGCTTCCATGGACTAACATAAGAAACACGTAGCACCATTTCATGGAAAAGAAAGCGAAGTTGCATTAGTACTCGCTTTTACTTGCAACCTATATGGCGCCTTATATTCTGGTCATGTTTCTTCAATTTTGTATGTAAAATTTCAAAGCCTTTTTCTTTAAGTCTTTGAAAAAGATAGATGTATAAATTGAACTCCTTTTTTCTAATCTATGTACATAGAGGAATTGCAATATATATCATTCCTCGAATTTTCTTCAAAGTTGATGAAGAGATTGAACACTGACCCCTCAGCTGCCACCTTCATTAGAAAAAATTGACACAAACACCAACTTTAAAATTTACTATTCTTAACTTGAAGGCTTCGTATCTACCCATATGTGTACATATAGTCTTTACACATAATATTTCCATACTTTATTGGTAATGACTTGATCCTTTTCGTTACAATGGATCGGCATGTATCTTTGAAAAAAAAATATCATTTGTTACTTGTGGTTAAAATCAAAGATGAAGAAGTGATTCTTTTGCAATTTCATTAATTCATGTATATATTATAATATGATAAGTGGTCAAGCATACCTAAAAAAAAAGAGTATTAATCCAAGGAGAATAAAGATATACCTTAATTAAATTAGTACGGAACATAGGATTTGCTTGGCTAATCCATTTTGTTTGTTTAATATAGGGGCACTAATTTGTTGACCACAGCTGCTCTCGCCTTCTACTTTATGTCTTTTTGACCTCATTTGGGGGATCAAATCGGTAGCAAAATTGATTTCCTCACTAGTTAGTTTGTACAATTAAGCATTAAATCATAGAGGTGAGTTCAAGTTAGAAGAGTTCTTAGAGTGTGAACGTGTGCACAGTTTATATTCATGATTTTGAGTTATATATGCATGATTTTGTATGGCTGTATTCATATTTTTGAGTTGTATATTCATTCATATTCATTATTTCTATACTACACTATATTCATGATTATAAGTCGTATATTCATAATTTTATATAATTGTATTTTTGAAGATTTTTTCATATTCCATTTCTTTATCATGCTTATAAAGTTACGTAAACATATTTTTAAGTTCTATATTCATAAAAAAACGAGTAACTCAACATGATAAATATGCAACTTAAAACTATGAATATAATCATACAAAATCATGAATACATAACTCAGAATCATAAATATAAACTGTGCACACGTTCACACTCTAAGAACGCTTTCACTTGAACTTAAATCTTAAATCATAATACTATATATTTCGGTAAACGTCTCCATATATACTTGTAAAATTCAGCCCGACAAGAGAAGATCGAATAGCTTCTTCTTCTGAATCAACCATGAATTTGAAGTTCCGAGAACAAACTATATAATAAACTGTTGCACCATATACTATATAATTATGCTATATAATTCCAATGATTTGAGTCCAAACATGATCTTAGTAAAGACTAAAATCAGAAATAAGGTTAGTTAGTTATACGGTAACGCAGCCGAGTAGGGGCTTCCCGCGCAAGGAACGCGGAGGCATGGTAACTAGACCCGTCAAAACGTAATCCGACCCGAAAAACCGACCCGATCCGCCCGAATAATTTAGGGTTCAAACCCGAAAATTCAAACCCGGATTTTTTGAAACCCGAACCCGTCCGACCCGTAAATTTTCGGGTCGGGTCGGGTCTGGGTCGGGTTGACCCATTGGGTCAAAGTAATAATAAGCGGGAAATGTACCCGCTCTTTTTTCCCCAGAAAATAGTAAAAAGTAAATGCTAAATAAAAGTATAAAGCCCTATTTCTTTTCCCAATTCCCTCTCTCCCTCTGTACATTATTGGAACGACGGCAGACCTAAATCTCTCCAGTCTTTCCTCCTTTCTCCCAATCTCTCCAATCTTCCAACCTCACAGATATCTCTCTCTCGGTCTCCCCTAAGAAGACGCAAGGTAGAGCTTCTCCTATTCTCCTTCCCTTTTGATTATGCTTCATTGTGTTCGTGCTTTTGTGGTTCTTGTTTTTTTATAGATGATTTAGATTTCAGTTTAAGCTATTTTGATTCTTCATGATTAATTACGTTTTTCTTCACTTTTTAATTTCTATGTACTGTGGGTTTTCTTTTATTGTTTATTATATACTACTTGCTTAGGTCTTTAATCTATTTACTATCTTTCCCTTTTTCTTAAATTCATAAATCATGGATGTTATTAGTTATACCAACTTCAGTGTATGAGATAATTTTCTTATTTTTATTGCATGATTGACAAAAAAGAATATTATATTCTTTCATTGTTTTGAACTCCTGATCATGGAGGTTGATGAAACATAATTTCGAGATGTGCTTATCATAATCGTGTACATATAAGAAGTAAAAAAATTATAAATTAGTTTGTTTCATGGACAACAAGGTGAGAAGAAAACTAAAAATTATATATGGCAAAGGGTTTTTCAAACAATCAATCTTCTGTTATTGTGCATTTGTGGGTATTTTGTCTTTTTTTTTTTTTCATTTGTACTTGTTTCATCAAGGATAATCATCCTAACTAGAAGAGTGATGTATACGTTTTTCTTTCAATCCCACAACTTTCTATAGAAAACAATGGATCATTTAATGTCTTTAATATATATGTTGTTTCCCTTTTTCTAATTTGTTAGTTTCTTCTCTTTTACACCAGTATTTAGTAATTCACACTATTAAGCGAGTTGCTGTCTTGTTTGGATTAGATCGTTAACATATTTCACCTCAAATGCTTAGATAGATTATTCTAGTACTTTGTAAATTTTCATCTCATAAGTTTGGTTTATTTTATAATTAGATCAGATATCCATATTTCTTGAGGTCACTAAACATGCCACGACGAAAAAAAAATACTAAAAGGGCTCGCCAGTGAAAAATTCAAATCCATCTTTTCTGCCATTTCGAGAAGGATTTGGAACCAGCTCTACAGTTGCAGGTGGACATGGAACCGGTTCTACTCCGATAACATCACCACCTCAAACTCAAGGTAACTATGTATTCTTTATTCATCATCATGATTTAAACGGTTTAAAAGTATTTACTCATTTACTCACTTATGATTCTGATTTCTATTTTGTAGTGATTTCCTCCTCACCTCCAGCTTCAAGAAATATTTTTTCCTTAGTCATCAATTCATGATCCTAGTACAAAGACTAGTTGTATCATTCCCTATATTATCTACTTTGAGTTACTTGACTTGCTTCCACGATCCTAGTAAAATGATTAGTTGTACCATTCATATATTTACTAGCTTGTAATTATTATCTACTTTGGGTTGCTTTTTTTCCATCAATCTCATCTATTCCAAATGTAGCAGGCAGTTCAATCTCTTCACATCAAGCTATAACACAGGCTGCATCTTTGTTACCAAACTCATCTGCGTCGAATGTAATAGACAATTCAGTTCCTCCAACTCAAGCTACGAAAAGGAAATGGAATTCGGAGATTTGGAGTGAGTATGGCATCTATGATGGAGATATATTTGAGGATGGCACACCAAGGGCCATTTGCAAGTATTGTAAAGCGGGACCAATTGATGCAACTTCGGACAATGGTACCTCTAATTTTAGACGTCATAATGAAATTTGTCAAGCACGTTTTAGTACTGAGGCATTTAAAGATGGCATGGTAGCATATAACTTTGATATGTCTCTCTATAAGGAAACAATTGCATTGTGTATCATTAGGCATGCATACCCTTTTACCTTTGCTGAGCATGAGGGAAATAAGAATCTTCACAAGTTGTTGAATCCAGATTTCAAACCCATTTGTAGAAATACAGCCAAGAATTATGTTGTGAAAATTCACGAAAGAGAGAAAGAAAGGCTTAGAGATTTAATGAATAAACTTTCTAGAAGAATTTGTCTTACTAGTGATATGTGGACTTCTACTGTGGGTCAAGGTTACCTTTCTTTGACTGCTCATTTTATTGACGATAATTGGAAGTTACATGCCAAAATTTTGGACTTTTGTCACGTGGGACCACCTCACACTGCAGTAGTGCTACATGATAGACTGTTAGGTCTCTTGAAGGGATGGGGAATTGAAAACAAATTGATGTCTATCACACTAGATAATGCCCGTTGCAATGACAATATGCAAGGGATGCTCTCTCGTAGTCTGAACAATTCTTTGCTGAGTAAAGGGGATTATTTTCATGTACGTTGCAGTGCTCATATTCTTAACTTGGTTGTTCAAGATGGTTTGCTAGTGATTAATGAGGGGGTGAATAAGATTAGGATGTTGGTGAAGTATGTTACTGGGTCAGAGCGCAAAATCTTAAAGTTTCAAGAAGCTGCTTTGTTTGTTGGAATTGATTGCTCTAAGAATGTATGCTTGGATTGCTGTACAAGATGGAATTCTACCTATAAGATGCTTGAAAGAGCGCTGGTATATCGTGCTGCTTTTGTAAGGAGTGTGGAAAGAGCTGATTCTAACTTTCCCGCTATTCCAAGTGATGAAGAATGGCTTAGAATAGAAAAAATATGTGCACTTTTAAAGCCTTTTGATACACTTACAACTCTCATCTCTGGGAAGAATTATCCAACAGCTAACTTGTATTTCCTCAACATTTGGAAAATTGAGTTTTTGCTACTGTAGTATACAGCTTGTGATGATATGTTCTTGAAAGGAATGGCATCGAAAATGAAAGTGAAGTTTGATAAGTATTGGGAATCCTACAGTTTGATACTCTCCTTTGCTGCCATGTTAGATCCTCGATATAAATTTCAGCTTATTCAACGTTGTTTCAAAGAGTTAGATCCTCAAACTTTCGAATCAAAGGCTGAGCATGTGAGAACCAAATTGCGCAAGTTGTTCGATGAGTATGTAAAGCTTGCTGGTGCTAGAGTAGAAGGAAACATTGAGGTTGAAGATCATGGTGGAGATGATGCAGAGGTAAACCAGTCCAAATATCATTAGTGTTTTTATTCATGTGTATATTTACCATTTATTCTCTTATATGTTCTTAAATGAATGCTTGATCTCTATATGCAGGGGCTGCAAGATTTTGATGAATTATCTGAGGACAAATCAGAGTTAGATGCTTATTTAGAGGCACCCAGGGCATCACGCAATGTGAAATTTAGTGTGCTCGTATGGTGGAAGGATAATGCACATAAATATCCCTTAGTTGCTCAAATGGCAAGAGATATCTTAGCCATTCCCATTACCACTGTGGCATCTGAGTCCGCTTTTAGTATGGGGAGTAGAATCATTACAAAGTGGAGATCTTCCCTTCATCCTGAAACTGCAGATGCTCTTTTGACAACTCGCTCTTGGTTATTCGGATTTGATATTGGAGAAGGTATGCTTGTAGATTTTCTTATAACAGTATTTTTCAATTCAAAGTTTATTGAAGTATGATTCGATTTTGTTATAACAGGGAATGATGAGAACCAGGAAATTGAAGGGTTGGAATTTCAAATTTCTCCAAGTCAAAACAACAATCAAGATACGGGGACTGAAGCGTGAAAGTAGGGTGTTACACTGTTACTTCATTTTGAATATGTGAATTGTAAATTTCTAGTAAAACTATGCATGATTCTAGAATTTGGAACACAAAAATTGTGAAAGTCTTTGTGCCAGTTAGTGTTTGATCTTGTCTATATTTTGTTTGGGCAAGAAACATGGAACTGAAGTAGGTAACTTCTAGTTGGTGTTGGTTGATGCTGGCTTGTTTCAGTTTATGTATAGGACATATTTAGTGTTTTGAGTCTTTGATGATGAATGTTGTTTTTGGGCAATGGCCTAGTAATTAGTATTAACATTAGTCTTTTGTTAAATTTAACACTATCTTCATTTGCAAGTCCTTTTACTTGAAATGTCTAGCAGTCTTCTTTTTTTTTCAAAGGAAAAAAATCCATAGGTTGATCATGCAGCACTTAATAGAAAATAAATTGTATGTTGGATTGCTGGTTGTATATAGTGCTTTTTCTAAAAATTACTACATTTCAATTGTTGTTGCCATATAACATTAATTATTATGTTCTTAGTTGCTTCAAGTACTCGTTTTTTAATATTTTTGATGAATGGTGATAGAAAGATAAATAATTAAATATAAACAAATCAAATTAGTATAGTAATATGGATTTATAAAATATGAAAAAATGGCGTCACTTAAAATTCGACCCATTGGGTTAACCCGAACCCGCATTATACCCGTACCTGACCCGAAAATTTAAACCCGGTTGACCCGTGACCCGAATGACCCGAACCCGTTGTAACCGAAACCCGAATGACCCGTACCCGAACCCAACCCACCCGACCCATTTGACAGGTCTAATGGTAACCATACAAGGTTCCACGGTGGGGTCACGTGAGGCCGACATCGCTAGTGTGGGCCCCACCGCCTCAAGCGTGTCCCCTTTGTACGATGGAGTTGGCAGTAAAGGGGTCCACATCTCCCACACCTCCAACATTTCATATTTTTTCGTCTGATTTTCTTTCATTTACTAATTTTCCATTTGTATACACTAGCAACTAGGCGATTATAAGACGGAGACTTCATTAGTGTAGAGATATGGAAATGGCATTTTCGTAAATTTATTTAAAGGGATATGTTTTTTTGGAAAAGGAATATGAAAATGGCATTTCCATAAATTTATTTAAAGGAGCATGGTTTTTTTTGGAAAAGAAATATGGAAATGACATTTTCGTAAATTTATTTAAAGGGGCATGCTTTTTTTGGTATTAATTTACCTGACTTCACGCTATTCAATGTCTTAGAAATTATTTTATTACATATACGAGCTTTCTTCACAACTAAGAAACAAACTTATCCGAGCTTGCTTACAAGCGAAGTTACGTCGACACGTTTTTGAGACATGTCTAAATTACCCGTTCACATCCAAATATCACATAAGTCGATCACGCTTTTCAAAAAATGTATATCCCGAGATTACTTAAGAGCTAAGCAAAGCCTTTTAGTATTAATTTAATTGGCTTCACGCCATCCAATGTCCTAAAACTTGTTTTATTACGTATGCGAGCTTTCTTCACAACTAAGAAACAAAATTATCCGAGCTTGCTTACGAGCGAAGTAACTTGGACACGTTTTTCGAGACATGTCAAAATTACCCGTTCACATCCAAATATCACCTAAGTCGATCACGCTTTTCCAAGAATATATATACCGAGATTACTTAAGAGCTAAGCAATACGACACGAATTTCAAGGAACATTACAATATCAAAATTATTAATGAGAAATAATGAAATAATAACAGCCGCACGATAATAACAAGGAGATTTTATAAAAATCAACGCTCGGATTTTAAAGCTGTGTTTGCTTTTATAGTAGTAAAAATTACTCCGTATTTTTTTTTTTTTTTAATTATCAGGATCCAGAAAGAGAATAGGAAGGACTCGAGTCGACTCATGTAAATTTTACAATGAAATATTATTTTATTTTGTTTTCAATTAAATGAATAGTTATATATACAAGATTAAGAATTACTCTCTATACTAATAGAGGTGGATCGTTGTTCATAAACTGTTAAATTACGCTTAGTATATTTTTTTAACCTGTGTTTTCAGGACATATGTTAAACTTTCTGATTGTAAAAACTAAAAATTATAAGAAAATGCATAAATTTGTTGAAAAAAGAAAATTTTAAACAATTTTTTTAAACTAATATGTGTATCCTATTGCAGGTTCAAAAAAATATTTATCCTATACACTAAAATAAAGATTAATGACAATAATCATTCAATATATTTTTTTTGTCTAGAATTTTGCCCGTAAAAATCAAAACGAAAACCATCCTCTTAAAATGTTCCGACTCTTTACTAGTTATAGATTTATAGCATGTAATAGTATTTAATTAAATTATTGTTAAATTTAATACGATGACTAATGTCCACGACTTCTTTAATTAAAAAAATGAGCGAATATCTCATTAGCCAGGTCTAGAGTAACATATACGGAGCACTAGTCTCGACCATCGACTAAGATAGTTGAATAGTGAACCAACAATAACGTCTAATGTGGCATCGGTTTCTAAAGTAAAGCTTTGACTATTTCTATAGAATTTTCCTTCACTAGTTTAGGGACAAGATTCATTACTTTTTTGGGGGGGTAATTAAAACGGATTATGTGTGGATTGGAAAACAATCGATCGATGATAAACTTTAGGTAGAATAATGTGTGTGTATGGCAGCAATTAAGGTGAATTGATTGGTATCCATTTCCACCGCGCGCAAATCACCATGGTCGATCTTATCAATTATCATAGTAAATTAGTAATGATGATCCAACCCACAAAGTCCCAAAAGCTATCATTATATATTCTCTCTTTAATTAAGATTAATAACCGCGTTTTAACTTTTAACTAGAGAGGTAATAAAGTTAGTCGGTGTTTTGTGTCCTTTTTTCTTCGAATGCTCAAAGGTTAATGTATAATACATCATCCAATTAGAGGATCATGTTCCATTTTTCATTATTATTATTACTCTTTTTTTTCCAATTTATTTTCTAAGAACCTAATTAAAAAAATTATATTTAGGTCTCATTTTTTAAAAGAGTTTATGTTTTCTAAAATAAAATTTTAATTTTCAAATTTAGATTTTTATCATATACTCCCTTCTAAAACGTCTTTTGGCTTATCTAGTTATCTCTTGCACACACTCAAATACAGACAAATGCAAAATGCATACTTGTAAGAAAACAAAATTGATGACAGATTGACACACAAAACTCTAATTCCGTTGGTTTTGTTGCTTTGCTTCTTGATAGGATTTGTCATAACAATATCAATTTTCAATCCAAAAACACATAACACCTTATCTTGGCTAGCTTTTAATTAAACAAATTAAAAAGAATTGAATTAAATTAGAGTGATGCTGCTGCAGAAAAGCTTACATATATCAAACATTCAAACTAGATGATAGCTTTTTGTTCCTATTTGCATTTTTCCAGATAGTTTTGTCCTGAAAATTCTCTATTGTGTGTGAGAGATAAAGTGAGCTATTGTATTAGTACTACTATTGAATAATACTCATAAAATAGTGCCATTCAGCATCTAATCTTTGGTTCTACTCTGGTGGAAAACAATGTCCTTCACATAAAAAAATACTCATATAAACAAGGAAATTCTTTATATATAGTACTCCATCCGTTTTTTAAAACATGTCCTTTTAATTCAATACATAAATACTAAGGGATGAAATTTTTACCTAAATTACCCCCATATTTAGAAAAACATGTACTCTAATCACATCATAGAAAATTGTTAAGATCTAGTAATTATTATTCCTTTCAAAAGGGAAAATTTAGAAAGATGTGGAAAATAATATTAAAAAGACGTGTTTTATGAAAAAAGAAAAATGAGCTAAAAGGACATTTTTTAAGAAATAGAGGGAGTATATTTTTTTTTATAAAAATATATGTAAGTATTTTTAAATTATAAGACTTTTTCCCTTTTTAAAAAGAACTTAATTCGTTTAATCAATTATTCTGGTTATGATAAAATGTGCATGTGCAATCTATTTTAAAAACTATAGCGATGTCTATATTGCCTGCATGGTTAGGTTTTGCTATAAATAACGATATACACCTGTGATTGAGTAAAACAAACATAATTATCATAGTTATTTTCGCTATAAAGGTATTTATTAAAATTACTGTGCAGTTATTTTTATTATTTTCCATATAAAATTATATGGCGGTTATGCAACTTAATGGAAGAGTCTATATTTTATTAATGATAGAATTAAAACTGGAGAGAGGGTGGAATATTCCCGACTTGGGCTTTAAGGCAGTCGGCCAACCCTGGGAGGATAATATTTTCGGCCATACGGATAGAATTTTCGGCCCCCTTCTCTCCTTCTTCCATTATAAATACACGCCCTAGGGCGTGTAGTGAGAGACACATGTGCAGATCAGCATATTCAGAAATCCTAGGCAGGCTAATACTCGCTTAGCTCGACTGTTTAGGGTTTCACTGCTCTCTTGTTGTACCTCGACGCTCAAACGACAATTGCTCTTCTGACTTAGGCATCGGAGGTAGATTAGGGGGTCCCCGTCCCTGTGTCCATTGTTTTGCAGGTTTTCTAGGTCAAGAGATTGAAGACGGAGCGGAGGAGGAGGAGTTCTTAATTGGTGTATTAAAGACGAGATTTTGTACACCAACAATTGGCGCCGTCTGTGGGAACGAGGATTAAATCCATGAGTAATCGTTCCTAGAAGAAAAAGAATCGAATTTACGAACCCTGGGGCGATCGCACTAAACGAAATCGCCGCCTCAGCGAACACCCTGGCGGCGACCGCGGCCTACAAACGCCGCGATCGCGGCCCACCAGAGTGCGCCTCCGGAAATTCGCGCCTCTGGTTTTTCGACCAGTGTGCCCCTCCGGAAATATGTGACTCCGGAAATTCGTGCTTTTTGGGGTTTTCTAGCCTAAGGGCGTCCCAAAAATCAACAAAAAAAGATACGCTTTGGGATTTGTTTGAACCCTAAGCAAGATCATGATCGAATCACAACCGGTGTCGATTGCAGTGTGTGCTGCGAAATCGACGACACTGAGGGCAGGGGGCAACCTTGTCAGCCCCTTGTCGAATCCAATCCCGCCTAAGGTTGGTTATCGACCATCAATTTACGGATTAGGCTCCGGGTGCGTGCCCTGTAGCCCAAAGTTGAAAACTTAATTGTGAATCAAACATCCAACCACAATCAAAGCGACGGAAAGCAATTTTGGAAAAAGAGTACTCGATCTACGCAATTGTGGTGTTGGAATCGACCCCTGAAGATTAAGAAGTCGTTTTTTGGAAACCCTGGGGCACCATCGCAAAACGAATCGCGCGAGGTACGCCCAGCAAGCAAAACCGTGACCGCGGTACCATACACCACGATCGCGGATCGGCGATCGAACCCGAGATTTCCGAAAATCGCTAATCCTAATGGAAATTGATCAATCTGATTCCGATATTCGCTCGGAAGGTGAGACCTTTTTGCCCGTAAAGGACTTGAACCGTGACGCGGCCCCTCTCGATGATACGGTTGTTCATCGCACAGACCGTTCGGGGATCGGGTCGGGCGATGGAATCGTCAGTCGTGGCACTTCAAGGCCTAAATCGGTTGAATTTGCTCAAGCTTGAGAAACGGCAATGTGTGTTGCCGAACACGAGAATAATCAAAGGGTTCAAGAGAAAAGCGAGTTGATCTAAGAGATCGCGATTGCCGAACCGAACCGCGGCCAGGAGGGCCGCGATCGCGGCAAGTCAAGTCGCGCCCGATGTTCAGAAAACGCGATCAATGGCTGTAAAATTTGGGAGCATTTCCTCTATTCACGAGCCAAACCCTAATTTGGTTAACCTTCACTTATATCAAGGCCAATCTAGTCATGCCGGGTCCAAACCCGTTGGAGATGACAATCGCATCACCTTGTTATTCGCTCCGAACGGCGGGAATAGGTCGTCTACAACCGCCAGAGATGAAGAAGAAGGCGAACCAAGAAGAAGTTCTTTCGTCGTTGGGGCAAACCCGACGGGCTTTCGACAATCGTAAACCTAATGTGGGGTAATCGTGACCTCTCCGCATAGGACCTGTACAATTTGCTTAAAATCGAATTGGATCTTACTTGCCATAGGCTGAACGTCCTCTTAAAACGTAAAGCCGATCTTAAAAGCAAGCGAAGCGATGCTACCTAGCAATCAGAAGCCTTAATCACTAAGGGATGAAGATAGATCAACGCTATTCAAGAGATTTGGAGAGTCTGAGCGGACTTTACCAATCGTAGTAGAGCGCAACCAAAGAGTTCTCCTTGCTTTCCAAGATCATCCGATAAATGGATTCCAAGTCAAGGCGCAAGAGAAGTTCTCAAGAAGATGTCAAAAAGCGATCAATCCATGCAAGCGTGAGGCTGGAATCGATTTCTGTCATCCAAGAAACAAACTTTCTTAACCCCAAAGAAACGACGAACTCGTAAGCCCTAAATCGCCTACGAGCTCTAGCGCCACCGCGATCGCGGCCTCGGCAACCGCGACCGCGGTCCGTACCACCGCGACCGCGGCCCAGGCAAAAGCAATTGCCGCATGCTTCCGAAAACCCTAAAAGCACTGGGGGCAAAACCCGATCTTCGCTCGAAAAAGAATCAAGACTCACAGGGTGATCAAGCGAGATTCCGATATTCGCTCGGAAGATCAAACCCTAGAAAGTTCCAAGCAAGACAACTTGCTCAAAGATGATCAAGTCCGTGACCCGACCTCACCCTCAAAGCTTGGTTGCTCTGCATGCAAGCCAGCGAGGTTCGGATCAAGCGATGGAATCGATGGTCATAGTGCTACATAGTTTGATGAAATCAATCAGCGATGCGCGTCGTTGAACCCGAAAACAATCAAGTAGTGGGGCATCGACCTTTATCAAGAATGAAAACGAGATTGTGCTTAATACGCACTCTAGCTTCCGCTTTCAGATAGAACTAGCGGATTCAAGGCGAGCATAATCGAATGAAGACTTGTCGCTATCCAAGCCTTGGAGAAATCGCCAGGCTGAAAGCGTTCTTTGTAAAGATCCAAGAAAAGCGCTTCATCGATGAATCGGCGATCGAATGGACCAATCGACGGCTCGTTAGTGTTATCGAATTCGCTGATAACCGCCGCGATCTCGAGCCGGTAAAATGCTAATGAAAAGATCGAAGAAGTATACAAGCCAAGTACGAGGGAAAACTACCGCAATCGCAGAACCTTGCGAACAATGAGAACCGCGATCTCAGCCAGCGAGGCCGCGATCGCGGCGCCCAAAGGCCGCGGTCGCGGCCAGCCTCCAAAAGTGTTCGTTGTCTCGTTTTACGAGCACCGCGCCCGCGGGTCCCTAAAATGGCGACCTTAGTTCGCCCCCGAAGAACTTCAAATTGAAGATCAATCCTTGAAATCGTACGACGCGTGTCGGAATCAAGGACTCAAATTGAAGATCGATAAACGCCTACATGAGATGTACACCGAGGATTATCGGGACATTGTCACTACACGAAACGCATCCTACCAACGGGCGGCCGTAGCGTAATGCGTGGAGGCCTATACGTCAAAAGGTCATGGAAAAACACACGCATATGGCGTAATTCGGCCCGAGTTGTAAGGGATAATATTAAGTGACTACATCACAGGGACGGAGAGCGTATGAGTGAGAATAGTCTCGACGGGGGAGATGTCCCCCGTACTTGTAAATCTCGCTCATTTGAAGAGGTTTTACCTTAAAAAGGAAAACCGTAGACGCTAGATCGTCGAAGACTACCGCGAAGTAAGTCGACAACGGCCGCGGCTTGTAAACCGCGAGCGTCGGTTCGCCGGTAGTCGCTTCTTGCGTGGATGTTGAGCTTAGGCTGGGATCGCTAGGATGAACGACTTTATATATTTTCTTTTTGTTTTCTTAAAATTAGAAGGCTTGGCCAAGCACTTTTTTCAACATAAACGTTCTATTCTCCCCAGTCTGATTTTGTTCATTCTAGAGATTCCATCTTAAACCTCGGTAGAAGATACGACTCGAAAAGATATCTCTCGCCCCATGATAATCGCTCATGGATGTACGAATATACGAATATACGAATATACGAATATACGAAAGCGCTAGGGGACCAATTGACCAATCTGCATGGCCACTTCGATTAGAAACCCTCTGTACCCTATGTCGCCTAACACGGTGAGTCGTGTAAGGGCGGTGTAGGTGGGGCATTTGTGAGCGGGTAAAACAAACATAATTACCATAGTTATTTTCGCTATAAAGGTATTTATTAAAATTACTGCGCAGTTATTTTCATTATTTTCCATATAAAATTATATGGCGGTTATGCAACTTAATGGAAGAGTCTATCTTTTATTAAGGATAGAATTAAAACTGGAGAGAGGGTGGAATATTCCCGACTTGGGCTTTAAGGCAGTCGGCCAACCCTGGGAGGATAATATTTTCGGCCATACGAATAGAATTTTCGGCCCCCTTCTCTCCTTCTTCCATTATAAATACACGCCCTAGGGCGTGTAGGGAGAGACACATGTGCAGATCAGCATATTCAGAAATCCTAGGCAGGCTAATACTCGCTTAGCTCGACTGTTTAGGGTTTCACCGCTCTCTTGTTGTACCTCGACGCTCAAACGACAATTGCTCTTCTGACTTAGGCATCGGAGGTGGATTAGGGGTCCCCGCCCCCTGTGTCCATTGTTTTGCAGGTTTTCTAGGTCAAGAGATTGAAGACGGAGCGGAAGAAAAGGAGTTCTTAATTGGTGTATTAAAGACGAGATTTTGTACACCAACAACACCTTTTAAAATGCAAAAGTCGTATAATTTTTTATTTTTTTTTTTGTATTGAGTGGTCGATTTGATGAACAAAAGCAATAAAACAAGCATGGTGGATTTGGTGCAGATGAACAAAAGCTTAAATATGCTTTACTTGCCCAGTTGTTCTTCTGCTTCGATCACCATCTCCTTTATCCATCCAAATACCTATCTTTTTGTACACACTTGCATGCATGCTGATCAATGCTACCTAGTGATTTTGTATATTATAACTATTTGATTTCATGCTATAATTGTATGATATGTAGGATTAATGCAATCAATGTAGAATTAGTATGGTATGACCGTATGATATGAATACATATTTTTGAGTTATTATTATGAAAATATAATCAAAAGGCATTGTGCAATAAATGTAATAGATCATCTTTTAAATTAAGAATTTTCAACAGCTCTACTTTTGGAGTATTTTTCAATAGGCTTTAGATTTATTGATGTATTATATTGTAATAACTTTACGTATTTGGTGGGATTTCATAAAAGTTCATAAATCTTAGAGGTTACCTAATTAAAAAAAAATTACTAAATTATCGCCCAAGCAAAGTGGCCCTTTGCATCACATAAAAGATAAAGTGCATTCATGTTTTCTTTTTACTTGATTTCATTCTTATTTTAGTTGATTATTTTCCCACACTAATAAAAACTTGTTTACCATCTTTTTTGTTTATTGTTGATCATTATACGAGAATTTCAAATATATTTAATTCGAGTATAAATGATTTCATTATGATTTTTTTAAAAAAAAAAGTGAAAAGGGAAACTAATGAATAGTTGCAAAAAAATTGACAATTAAATGTGACATACCCTAATTAGTAATTACTAATTGCTCCCCGTGTGAAAAGATTTTATGTCCTTTACTTCTTCTCCACTGAAAGTATATTCACAAATCACACTACATTTCGATTTGATTCTATTTCTTCTTTTGCATACATTTACATTTAATATGAATCTTATGAATGAATTTCAAAAAAAACAAAAAAAGAAGGATATAAGATATCTGATATCAAAGTATTGGTGCTACTAATCAAGCATGTTACTTTTGACCCAGATTATTTGCTATTCTCATGGAGATTTGATCGAACAACTCTCCATCAATTTATCTCAATTTGGTCTCTTTTCAAAAGATTCACCATGCTCGCTTATCACATATTTTTTTTTTCAAATATGGCTGACAATTGCAGACGACAATTTGACAAAATACCAAAGGTAAAAATGGTATGGTAGTGGCCGACGTATTGCAAAGGACAATTTTGACAAATAAAACTAAAGTGAAAAAAAAAGTTAGGCTATTGGATGAAATCAATTGAGAAAAAAGAGGAGGAAAAAAAGCAATGAAAGTGACATAAAATTCAATGAATTCAATACACAAATAGGCCCGGCGGGTACTTTACCTAATCAAATACCACCACTAATGATGTAACTTAAGGGTTAAATAAAGATTGAAAAATTATTAAATTAAAAGTTGTTAAACAAGTAACAAACACGCACACAAATTGGCCATGTCCAATTGGTGAAATTGGGAGCTTTTTCTCGCTTTTCCCCCTTTCACACCCGCCTTTTTTCCTCCATCAATCGTCTCGTCTTCCATTCCATGTGACTTCTTCTGCTTTTCACTGTTTATATAAACGCCCTCCAGATAGCAACACAACGAGATCTTTTCCTGCTATCTACTATTAATGCTTCTCTTCTTCTGAGCCTGATTTGGAAAATCATTCTTACCATTCTTGCATTTCTACGCGATTTGCATCTATTAAAGGCCGAAATTGGGGAAGATCATCGGAGCTGAAGAGAGGATTTCATTTCGATGCGAAGCAATTGGGTGATTCTGAGTGAGATTAAGTGCAGAGGAGAAGAAAGAGAGGGATTAGAGTGATGAAATCGTTGAGGGTTTTGTGGGTTTTCATCGTCGTCGTCTTATGGCTCCCATTTTCATCATCGGCTCTCTCTACTACTACAGATCCTCTCAAATCCATCTTCGGTTTGTTTTCTTTTCCTCTCAGTTCTCCGCATTTGGGTTACCGATTTCCAGTTCAATTAGTGCTAGTCCAATCGGGAAGGGAATGAAAGGCTAAATGAACAATTGCTTGTTGATGATACCTAGAATTGGAATTAGAATATCTTATAATTGTGCGTTTGTTTAATGGAGTTTGGGAGATTATGGCTCAAATCAAATATTTTATTAAGGGTATTTGGCAGAGTGCTTATTCACATTTTCAACTTGTGGGCCATGTTGATTTTGCTAAAATATGTTGATCAAGGACTAATTTTTATTACTTTTTAGTGTTGCTGGTTGTTTTCAAGCTGACAATGGGTTTGCTTAATTTGTCACTTTCAAGGATCAGATTGTTAGTCATCAAAATTCCAGGCTTTACGTTTGTTGATTTATGCTGGGCAGTGTTTTTCCATAGCCATCTCTTGTTGGATACTCAAACCCAGAACCAAAATCCCTTTTCTAAGATCAAAGTTGTGTCATCCCTCTCTATTTTCTCTTTCCTTTTCCCTCTATCTAGTATGGAAGAATTTGGCTTATAGTAGAGTGGAATAAAAAAAGTCTTTATATCTGTTGAATATTAGTGTATTCTTACATGTTATAAAGATCTATAGTCAAATAAAAACAGTGTTTGTATTTTGTGGACTAATGTGTATTTTTGTCATGTTACACAATTGCAGGGTCAGAGAACTTGGGTCTGTTCAATGGTGCAAATTCATATGCGGCACAAGCTCCAGGGCCTGGAGTTGATGAGTCTCAGAAAATTCTTGTATTAGCCGAAAATCGGACCAAACGGCCAGACATCCTCCATGACTTCAAAAAATATACGGGTGGTTGGAACATTACAAACCAGCATTACTGGGCTGTAAGTTCTATTCTCCTATACCTTGTGCTTCAGTTCATTTGTTCATCTTGTTATTCATGGTGGATGAAAAGTAATGTAGTTTTGTGTGATACTTAATTGCTACTCTGCAACACTTGAAAGTTGGATAAAATCTGATGTTGCTGACTGAATCAGAAATTTGATGAATGTGATATTGGTTTGATAAGTTCTGAGTAATTTTTAATGGCATATCTGAAATCTGAATTGAACGTGGTAGACATGTTGTATGTGTCATATCTGTTCGCTTTCCTTTACTTTCTGCTAGAGACACATCAAGAGCAATACATTTGCTTTTTTTTATAAAGTCTAGATCTAGGAGTCATTAATCTGGTATGGGCATATGGCAATGGCAGGAAACATCATGATCTTTATAAACCAGATCTAGTTTCTTGCTTGATACTTCATTGACCATGTATTCTAAGCTAAGAGAGTGATTAAACAATTTCAATCTTGGTTTTTGTGGAAGTTCAATCATTTCTGTGTGATTCAACCTCCACCTGAATATTGGTAGTTTGAACTGTTGCTGATCATGACAGATTGACACCATTTCAACAAATCAACTATAAAGTGGTTGGCCATCTTTCCTCCTAGATCAGTGATATTAGTAAATTAACTACTTTGATGCAAGACAATCATGTAATTTGAACTTTGAAGCAATTATATATTCATAGACCATTTATTCTTCCTATATTTTCTTCATAGTGCAATACGACTTAATATTGCTGACTGAAACATCCTCTTCTTTGCTGTGCCCTGAAGAATTGCAGATGCTGATACTAAGTCTTTGATTGTATATAACTTCATTTATAGCAATTAGACTAATACATCTACAGTCTGTTGGTTTTACAGGTGCTGCTGGATTTATCTTGGCTGTTCTTTGGTTTATCTTGTTTGGTGTGACACTTGTGATATATCACTGTTGTGGGTGGAAAACAAACAAACAGAAAGGATCAGATAAATCACAAAAGATCTGTCTTATACTACTCATTCTCTTCACGTTGGCTTCAGTGTAATAACCTAAACTTTCTTGTTTTTGCTACTTAATTGTAACTTCCTCTATTAATGGTGCTTAGTTGTCTGGCTTTGATTTCATTGAGTTATTGCATTTCAAGTACTTAGATAGGACTGATTTGAATTTCTGACTGTATATTTCTTTCTTCTTATTGTGCAGAGTTGGTTGTATCATTTTATCCGTGGGACAGGATAGATTCCATGGTGAAGTTATGCAAACATTGAATTATGTAGTCAATCAATCGGATTACACAGTCCAGACCTTGAAAAATGTGACTGAATATCTGTCCCTTGCAAAAGGCATTAATCTATCACAATTCAATCTGCCGTCTGATATTGAAGCTGATATTGATGAGCTGAGCACGGAGTTGAATTCTGCTGCTCAAACACTGACCCAGAAAACCAGTGAAAATTCAATAAAAATTAAGAAAGTCTTCAGCGCAGTGTACGGAAATCAATCCATAAAATTCACCTTTAGTTTTAGTTTGTAGCAGGTGATTTCTTTTTAACAGGCAATGCCTTTTATCTCATGCTCATTTCAGGAGATCAGCCTTGATTGTTGTGGCAATAATAATGCTTCTTTTGGCCCTTCTTGGTCTTGGTATGTATTACTCACAATCTTTGTTACACTTATAGTCTTCCCATCCTCTTAAACCTTCCTTTGAACCTTCTCATTGGTTTCTACTTCAGGTCTATCATTATTGGGACACCGACATGCAATCCATGTGTAAGTCCTATTATCTCTCTGCTTCTGCTTTTTTTTAATTACACCTACCGAAATTCAGTTTCGTTATCTGTACTGACAGCACTGCGTTTAATTCCTACAGATTCATTCTTGGCGGATGGCTTCTTGTAGCAATTACATTTATTCTCTGTGGAGTATTCATTATCTTCAACAAGTAAGTTTTTTTTTTTCTGACCAATTTTATTCACTGATGTGTGTTCGGGATAGAGTGTAACTAATATCCTATGCTTTGTGTCCAGTGCAATTGGTGACACATGTACGGCCATGCAAGAATGGGCGGAGAATCCTCAAGCTGAAACAGCTTTGAGTGACATTCTCCCTTGTGTTGATGAAAGAACAACAAATGGGACACTACTAGAAAGCAAGAAAGTAGTGGCTGGTGTTGTAAATATCATAAACCAGTTCATATACACATATGCTGATACAAACAGGCCTCATGGTGATTACTTCTACTACAATCAGTCTGGCCCTCTTATGCCGCCTCTCTGTTACCCATTTGATGGTGAAATGGAAGATCGTCAGTGCAGCCAAAATGAGGTTTCCATGATGAATGCATCTTTGGTATGCTTCTCATTTATCTCGCCCTTTCAAAACATCATTTGCATTTATGATACAGTCTTTATAACCCAGATAAACAATATTCCTAATTTAGAACAACGAATTCTTACCCTTTTTTCGAAATTTCAGGTATGGCAGAGCTATGTTTGCGTAGCAGAGCCAGAAAACAATACGTGTATAAGCACGGGTAGACTGACTCCAATGATGTATGATGAGCTTGTAACGGCTGTGAACGTGAGCTATGCAATCAAGCACTACATGCCGCCAATGTTGAGCCTTCAAAACTGCAATTTTGTGAGGGACACGTTTGTGAACCTTACCTCAAGCTATTGCCCGCCCTTGGAGCATAATCTTCAGGTGGTGAATGCTGGGCTGGGGATGATATCAGTAGGCATAATGTTATGCCTTGTTCTTTGGATACTGTCTGCAGACCGCCTCCAAAGGGAGGAAGTGTCTGGGAACCGTGGCAATAAGAGGAATGAGCAAAGTGTTAATAGTAATAGGCCGTCTCCTGCGTCGTCTCCTCTTGCAAGCGGCGTTGTTTAGAGTTTATAGATTTTTGTTTGGTGAGTTTTTGGGTTTCTTAATGCTTGTGCATGAGATGGGACGAAGCTCCATCTTGTGATTCATTAGATTGGTATATAGAGGGTTATGGAAGTAAGTAAGAAGATGTTATGATATAGGTAGTTGAAGAATGGAGCATAAAATGTTGGTTGAATTGAGGGATGGTGATTTCTTGGATTGAGAGGATGGCATGGGAGATGGGATTGGGAGGAAGGTTTAAGAAGAGGCCATTCCTTCTCAATAACGTCCTGTTTCTTGTAATTTATTATCCAATCTTGAAATGAAATGAATCAGTGCTTATTTTGTCTAATTTTTCTTTTTTTGGGAAAAAGGAAGTGTTTATTGTGTGTAATGTATAATAATCCTATGTTGTAATTTGTAACAAAACAATCCTATAGTGCAAGCGCACTAGGTTAGGTAGAAGTAGGGACACGGCTTGAGCTCTCAAGATACCTGATACCACGAACCACCTTGGCTCGAGTCATGATCAAATTGCCTGAGCCGCCTTGCCTCAATGGTGAAGTATGGGTTGTATGGCTCTTGTGCTTGTGATACTAGGGTAAATTGGGCTGGTCTTATGTGTGACTTGGGCTTAATCCTTTTAAGACGCTTGATGGGCTGCTTAGTTACTGAGCTCGCTACCACACATTGAGCTAAACGTTGCGTTTGACTTAATGGTTCACAGAAGATGTAGAACGATGTCGTCTAGGAAAAGGGCTTGATATAAAAACAAAGACGAACCCCTAGATTTGCCTCTTGCTTAGGGATGGGGACGGAATGTTAACGGGCCCCGTTTATTATAAAAAGTATTTTAAATTTTAAATAAAATTACAAATATCAAATTTAATAACATAAATTTTAAATTTCATTATATAATTTGTTGATATATATAAGGTTTTAAATTAAAAACTACAATTATATTTAATATCTATTTTTATTCCCCTTTATAAATTAAAAAAATTTAAAAAAATACATCGGGTATATATAGCAGGGATTCGGGGCGGATAGTACATTCCCCGTCCCCGCCCCGTTTAAAATCGAGGATACGAAAACGATCCCCGTCCACGCCCCGTTCCCCATTAAGTCGGGGAATCCCCGCCCCATTAGGGGCGGGTCCCCACGGATCCCCGTCCCCACGGGTTTTTTGTGCATCCCTACTCTTGCTTCTCATTTGCGTCGATGTGGAAATCTTAGAGTTTGAGCTTCTTGAGAGCTTTTCTCTGGTGAATTCCACCTTGCCTCTGATTGAGTTGTGAGACCGAAGAAGAAAGGGGAAGAGAGAAAGAGAGTGAGATGAGGGAGTCTGATGCCTTAAGGTTTTCGTGAGCTCGAGATTCCGTCTCTGTTCTTCCTACTTTGTGCCAGGGGTGGCCCGGGGCATGTGCAAGACGTGCATTTGCACAAGGCTCCATAATTAAGTAGGGCCTCAAAATTATCAAGTCTAATATTATTATATAATAAAAGCTTAAATTTTTTAGATAAATTGAAGTAAATAGCTTAATTGGTTCGTGAACAAAAAGGAATGATATAAATTTTGTGATCGAATGTTATTTAACAATACTTATTTTAAACAGGGCCCTCGTAAGTCATTGAACGCCTCTGCTTTATGCTATTGTCTGTTGTTGTTCGTTTCTTCGCTTTTGCCGCCTCATGTGCTTGCTTGTAACAATTATGTTGTTGACCTTTTTTTCTTAGTGGATTGGGTGAGTCTCCCCTCTTGAGGAAGCATATTGAAGATTGGATGTTAAAGAGGTTTTAGGTTCATGCTTGCCTCCACCTTTTTACTAAGATGAAAAATCAAGTCTCACCATTTTTCCTTTTATTGGGTCGAGCCGGTCAGCGTAAGCCAGTTCACTTGGTTCGTGTGCTTTTCCAGCTACTTTACAAACTCGGCGTTTACCACCATAGGCGGGTCTCTCTTTAAAAAAATAATTGGTTAATTTAGAAATAAGTCTAGCTCCCTAACATGGAAAATGTTTATGAATAAAATGGACATTGGAATTCAAAGAAGTTAGCTAAACAGTGGACCATATCCTACTTTTGGACTTCGTTGAGGGTTTGGTACGTGACTCATCTATCACCAATTCACCATGCATCCTCCTATTTATTTATTTATTATATTTAATTATTTTTCTAATAATAAGATAAAATAATAAATTTAGTTATCTTCATACATACATATTCGACGAATTTAATTGGTTTTCAATTCCTTTTCTTTTTAGAACGACTTTGATTTGTATTTTCTTAACTAAATGAGACATTTATAAGGAGATGTGAACGAGAAGACCTTGGGACCATTTTTTGAGTTTGACCCTTTTTATACTTATATATGGTGTTTATCCATAAGCGGAAGTTAGTTAATTTCTCAATAATTTATAAGCCTCTAAAATGGAAGATGACATATATACACAATTATTAAAAAAATTCTTTCTAGAATAACAGCATATATAAAAGTATATTCAATTTTACTATTTTTGTATCAATGACTTTATTTTGTAACTAGGTCAATTACCAAGAACAATATTTTTATCCAAGCTCCACTAACTACTGATATGGTTGTTCAACTACAAATATGCACAAATCGCCTTTTAAAAGAGTACGAGTATAACTTAATTAGAATAACTGATCTGTAAATTGGATATGCATTCGTGTACACATATAGTAGGAAAGTACGTTGAACAAAACTATTGGTTAATTTGTGAGTGTTTCTAGTATATGTATAGCCTGTATTGATCAATTATGTCATAAAGTTTTACACTTGGAACAACATCTTACGATAAGCATGTTTAATTTATAGCTATTAAAAAAACAATTCTTATGTTTTGTACATATTCATTCAATCATTCTTCTTTTTCATTATAAATTAAGACATGCATATTTTAAGGTCTTTAGAATTACATATGTTATATTTTGTAGTATAAGTAGTTTTTTTTTTTGAACAAATAAGTCGTTTCCTATTAATCCTACTAATTTTATAAATTATTATACTGTACAGTCAATTAATGCTTACAAAAGTAGAAATTACATGAATAAGAGAGTTTGGATAAGATAACTCCAACATATATTTCAGCAACAGTACCATGAGAAACAAGCTTTTTTGTTCTTTATTGAAAGAAAGAAGCAAATAGAAGCAACTTTTAAAAAGGAATTATTTCGAGATATATTAGTTAAACACTTGTTCATGCATGAACCCTTTTTTATTTTATCGTGGAGTTACACAAGATTGTTCATGACCAATTGAAAACGACCTATGGTTTTCATGACCATGCATATAGCTATATCTTACGTAGTATATGATATGTATGATTTAGATCATTTGATCATGACTTTTCATTAGACCTTTCAGTCGGTCGGGTACGGTCGATCGGGTTCAAATTCGGTTTTGGTTATTTCTAGTTAAGTACGACTCTGGGTCAATTAAGTTACTGGTTAAATCGGGACGGCTTATGACAGGTAGGTTATCGTGCGGGTTCGGTTTTACCAATGGGTAAATAGCGTCGGTTTTTAAATTTTATTTTCACTATTAAATTATTTTTAAATTGTTAAATAATTACATAAATATGTAAAAAAATTAAATTATTTTTAACATTAAGATTATATTAATATTTTAATAAAAATTTACATTTACAACTAATCGGGACGGGTTGATTGAGTTCGGATGAATTGGGTTTCAAATTTATTAAGTCGGTTTAAGAGCAGATCGATTAGATCAATTTTCTGATTCCATCAACTTTTGACAGCTCTACCTTCCATGATAATTTTTGGAAGGTTTTAGTCTTCTTTTTCTAATGGAAAATATCAAGGATATGATTTTACCTTTGATTCATCATTAAATATCCGGTACTAACCACATCAATAAATATTACTCCGTACCTACTAGTGATTTTAATTCTAATTAATCACCATCCGTTGTGATAAAAAAAACTTCTGAACTTTGCAAGAAAAAAAAGTGTTGTAAAAATCTTACATGATCAGAGGCACCTTTTTCATCAGAAGTGTTAATTGATGTTGCTTGTCCTAAGTTTTTTATGGAGTAGGAGAGGATTCCAATAATGAAGAATGATGTCAAATGTTGGATTATCTAACTAAACCAACTTTTTAGTCTAATTAGTACACAATTATATAATATGTTTACAATAATTCAATGGGAATATACATGAAAAAAATAATGCAAAAATGTTCCATACTTTTAAATTACTACTAATAGCAAGCTAAAAGAAGGTCAATGATTTTGAGAATTAACAGTTAATTATATACTTGCCCGTTCAATATTGATATCCTGGTATCAGATATCGGTATCTGACTATATTCTGTGTTTGGTATGTGAGTGTATGATATCGGGTCATATCTTAATATCAAAATAAGACATTTTGCATTATATTTGATATACCCCATAAAAAAAGATATGAGAGGTATGAGATATGAATAATATCTCATATCTGATACCAATACCGATATCGATACTCGCTATCAATACCCGATATCAATATTCGATACCGATATATGATATCGATACCAAACGAGATTCCAAAAACAAAAAAAAATGAAAATATAGATACCGCACAAAGACCATGAGAATTAATTAACACGCACATTTACCTCAAAAAATATACATAAATAAACACGCAAACGGAGTAACGTGGAATATCGACATATGGTACTAATTAATCAGAATATCAGATAAGCTAGAATTTAAATAAAAAATTTTCTAATGTGTGTTTATGGGTAAACAATAAGAATGTTAATTTTGATAAATTTGGATATTATTTGTTAATTTGATTTTTTTAAAAGGGTTTATTAATTTTAATTTAAGAAATAGTTCTGGAATAATTTCTCAAATTATCACTTTTATTGTGTGCCCATGGACAGACATTAACCAAATCGTTTAAATAATTAAATTATTTAGAAATTAAATTATTTAGATACTTATGATTGGATAATGTCGACCGAATTTGTTGTCGACCAAACCAAAACTAACAAGGCGTACACGTGGAGCAATAAGCAACCTCATTGCCAACAAAACCACATAATCAGGACACGTGGCATACGCTGGGAAATGTCTGCTGCCTAAGTTCATTTGGTCAAATAAGTTTTGAATTAATTGGCATTTATTTTTAGAAAGAAATTGTTTCATGAAGTATACAACTTAACTTCGTAAAAGCAAGTAAGCCAAACACGCTAGAAAACGAGCTACATAATGAAAATGTACATCACAAACTAAAAATGGTAATTAACCAAAATAAACGTTACTAACTCCATCATAAACTAAAAATGATAAAAACTAATTTCCCTAACTTGCAAGAAAATAGACACCATCCTTCCATTATACTCCGTAGTAAAAGATTTCTAATTTTAAAAAATCCCAACAGATTCAGGGTTTCCATCTTTCCCTAAACCAACAAATTAAAAAGATTCATGCTTTCATTTGTTTGACTATTCCATTTCGGAAAAAGACCAAATTTTTATCAACAGAAACGACAAAAGAAAACCCTATTCGCGCCAACATCAAACGAAAATCCCCCACAACTCCATGAAAATCGTGGCCCGATGGCGGTTAAGATCTTCTCTCCTCGGCTCCTCCCATACTTTATACTCCGTATTTCCCGTTCTTCCATCGCTACTCACAAGGAGGGATATAAAACCTTCAGATTATTGAATAGCTCGTTTTCAAGATTACTACTCCACAAACTTCAATTCAAAGATTGAAACTTTCTCTTTCCTTCAAGTTATCTGATCCCCTGCTTGTAACTTGTAAGCATCTTCCCTATTTCCCTTTCCTTAGATTCTTCTTCCTGATTAATGCTTTCTCCTTTCCTTTCCATGTGGGTTTGTTTTATTTCCACCCCTTTTTGGTGTTAAAAGGGCTTTCGCTTTTGATTTTAGGTATCTTTCTCTGTTGATTTGTTTCCGCCTTCATTTATGGGTATCAATCATGCTTCTGTTGCAATGATTGTGTCAGTTATGGAGTTTTTCCTTGTGGGTTTATTCTGTGCACGATATTTCTCTACTTTGTTTGGAATGTTTTGATTGCAGCATCTAATCTTATAGAGTTAAAGGTAGCGCCTTTTTTGCATCATCCCCTCTCTTTTCCAGCTTTTCTTTTTGTTCTTTCATTCACGTTTTTCCTCTCTTACATGATTTTTCTGCTTATTGGTGAACAAAACAGTGGATTTATATCGAGTCTGAAACCTAAACGTTATGCAATTGCAAGAATTTTGGGTTTCCTCTTTTGGGTATGGGCTAATTTGGATTTTCCTGAACAAGAATTGATGTATTTTTGGATGTTCTAACTTGTAGTTTCTAATCCTATAGTTGATTTCTCTTTGAAATTAGTTTTGTTGGCGTTCTGTATTTCCCAGCTCCTCAATCAATACATGAATCTGTGGGGTCAGGCCTACTGTTTCTAACTTCCTTCTAATTGGGGGAGTTAATAATATCTGGGCTTTCATTTTCAGGAGGTCCTATTCATATTCAAATGATAAAATTCTTGATTGATTTCATTGTATACTGCAGCACAAGTTGTTGATAGAGCTTTCTTGATATAGATGGCAGATCATTTTGCAATACTGGTGAATGGGCTGCTAACTGAATCAACATTGCACGAAGCTATTGAGAAACGAAATCAATTGAAGCTAGAGCTTGATGAGGCTTTAGAAAATGGGTCTAAACTTGAAAAGAAAGATGTAGTGGATGATTCCACGCCAAAGAAATTGGTGGAGTGTAGGATTTGCCAGGATGAGGGCTTTGACATCAGTATGGAAATTCCTTGCTCTTGTTGTGGCAGCTTGAAGGTTTGTTCTATTTTTATAGAACAAAGTATGAAATTTGTTATAAATAATTAAGGAGATGATTCATTGATGTTTTGCAGTATGCGCATCGGAGATGTGTGCAAAGATGGTGCAATGAAAAGGGTAACACTACATGTGAGATTTGCTATCAGGTTTGTAATTTCAGGTCTTTTTTTTGATAATATGCATCAAGACAGAATCTTTGTATGTTGATTTTTTTCTTCTTGTTCTTGGGTTTGCTAATATGCTGCTGAATACAGCAATTCAGGCCTGGTTACACTGCACCTCCACCCATCATTCAGTATGGACATATACCGTTGAATTTCAGGTAATTTTGAAGGGACTAATCCCTATTTGGATTTCAAGAGTTGAGATGAAGTTTCTGTTGATGAGTCCAACAAAATGTGCATTTCTGTATGTTGCTTTCAGGAGAAACTTTGCTAATTCACAGTTGATAAGAATGGTCTCAACTGATCATCAGGATGCAGATTCTGATTATGATGAATCTCCCTCAAAAAGCTTAAGATGGCTTGCTGTCGCCGTAATTGTATGCCTCTTTATTCAGCTTCTGCACTAGCAATGATGTTATAAGGTTTAGTATTTTGCTCACTGTCTTTCTTATACTCATTTTGTGTGCAGTTTTTGGTTCTGTTGATATTAAGGCATACTCTTCCAGTCATCATCAATGGCCCTGACTGTTGTTTCCCCTCAATCATAGTAAGACACTGTCTTCTGATTTCATCTCTGTAGATTTTTACTTCATACACAACTTTCTTGATTCGATTTGATTGTTTATTGCATTTCAGTTGGTAGTTCTACGAGTTGCTGGATTCGCATTGCTTCTCTACATTATAATGGTTGCATTAGTTGGCTTGAAAACTCGCCACAGCTTTAATGTAAGTGTCTGAAATATGGTAAAATTTCAAATGACAGCATTAGCTTATGGTAACTTTTGTGTACATTTTATCTTGATTTGATTGCTTATGGCAACCTTTTCTCTCAAAATTTTATCTTATATTTTGTATATTTTGATTGCTAGGACGCGTCCAATGAATCAGCTGCTTCTTTTCAAGAAGAACAAGAACAGTCAGGTCTACAGAATCCTTCTCATGTCATTCAGGTTGAATGAAGAAGGGCTGAATTGTATCACAGCCTAATCATCTGTGTATATTTTAAGGAGAAAAAGATTTGTATATAAAAGAGAGATGGAGAAATGATATAAAGTTCAAGCTCCCACCCTAAGAGGTTGAGGAGGAGGATTTTTAGAAGCAAAAGATGAACAATACATACACGCTATCTTTCATGGAAGGTGACATCCTTGTAACATATTTGAGTTTTTGCTTGATGATGCGCCTTGGTTGAATCAATACACATGAATTGCTTTGATTGCAAATATGATGCCTTTCAGATTGTATAGCTACAAACCTAGTTAACTTAGAGCATATCTTGTTGGGTGTCATGAGCATTTATTAATTGCTATGATTTGAACCTGAAAATCAAAGGCACTAACTATAGGTAAGAGTAGAGTATGAGCACAACTGAATGACAGTTGTAACCTAAAATCAAAGTAACTAACTTATTAATCCGGTTGACTAAACCCAAGAATTTGTATCGTCAAACTTGTACCTGAATAGCAACTGAAGCTCATCTATGGAATCATTAAATTCTAAGAATTTAGGGTCTATACAAATGTACACTTTGATGTTTAAAATCATCTTCAAGACACAAGTTGATTCATAAGCTAAAAACCCAACAAGGCAAAGCCATTGCTTTTGCTCAGCCAGGTGCGTATTTTGATGAACTATTATTATAAAACTGAACAAGACTAGTCTGCACTTCTTTGCTGACAAATACTCCTCGTTATAAAAATTAAATGGTCAAAAACATGTAGCTATATGCACACACACAAAACTCTTTAAAACAAAGTGTACATAAAATGTGAATAATGTTACATTAAGGGGAATCTGTCCCACTTTGTACTCGTTTTCTCCTCCTTTCCTCCTTTCTTTTGTTCAGGTAAACAACTCAAGTCCAGCTTTTTCGAGTCCTGAAATAGAAAACCACAGAAGAAGAAGACGATATGAGAGCATATATACAACTTTCTAAACCTCACAATCTCACTCTAATAGACAAAAAAACAAAACAAAACTGACCCTTGCTTAATTTTTTTTCTCCATAAGTGTTAATATTAACTTTCGAATTGAGTCCTAGTCTAATTGAAAACAGCTCAACTCATATGTCTTTAAAAGAGCGTAGATTGTGTCTATACTTCCGGTTCTTCTGCCGTGAACGCCAAAAGCAAGCAAGCGCTCCGAATGCACAGCTGGCAAGTGCAATGGCTAATGCAGCACCAAGAGGGACTACTACTGCGTTTGTTGCTGTATCTTCTGAAAGAATGTTTACTCCATTGCCCAAACCGTCTTTGTCTTTGTTCAATGACACCAGCATTTTACCGTAGTAAGTGACCAGGAATTTGAACACCTCGTCTTGATTCCAGTTAACTTGTATACCGTCATTGCTTTTGTCACTTGTGGAAAGACGACAATTAGGGCAGAGCTGCTTTGGAGGCCAAAGCATTTTCGGGAATTTGGGATCTCCTGTCCCTATAGAAGCTTCCTCTTTCTTGAGTCGCTCGTTTACTTGATTATGGGCACTCCATAACCAGAGGGCAAAGTCTTGAGTCTTGTTGAAAGGAACTTTGACACTAAAAATCAGAATAGAGGAATATTAGGTGAACGGAAAATCTATAAAAATGGAATTTTTTAAAAAGGAGAAATAGAGGGTTAATTATTTAAGTTTTAATAAACTCACCTTGAACACATTTTGTAGAAATGTTGACGACATTCTTCACAGACGAAGAAGTTGTGAATAAAATCACACATTGTTGTGAATGCCACCTGGCTCTCCCCGTCTTCAATTCTCACAGATAAAGAATGCATCAGGGCCCATAATCCGCAGCTGCAAGCAATAAAGCCACTTGTAACATAAATGTTGCAAGAGAATAGATTCATCTATTCCATACACACTTGCTAAAGTTTATGTAATCATATGTTCCGCTGTACTTCTATATCTAGCAAGAGTGACTATCCAATACATCACCTCAAGATCATATCCTTTATATTTCTTCTCAATCCGTGGAAATATAAGAAAGAAATGGAATCGAATAAACTGACCATAAGGCTCAAAAATTTCCTGTATAGAATATTCACATAAGAAAGAAATGGAATCGAATAAACTGACCATAAGGCTCAAAAATTTCCTGTATAGAATATTCACAACGGAATAATACATTCTATTTTCAGAGATTTTCTTTTCTAGAAATTGTACATTGTACAACTTTGGACTTTTCAACATGGTATTATGGTAATAGCTTCTTGAAATTCATGCATACCCCTTAATTTGAAAAAATCAAATTAATGCCATGTCTGCTATTTTGTCTTTATTTGTCATTGTGTGCTCATGTAGCAATGGATCTCACTAAGGAACTACTACAAAGTCCCTAAAACTCTATAATCTATTTCAAATTATGCTTTCAAGGCACATTATACAATACTATGTTTTCAAACTTGTAGCAAGAATTTTACTTGAAATTCCTGATACGGCTGATTAAATTGTCTTACAACAGCATCATACTGATTATAATGCGAAGTCAGCAATCTTATCAGCGGCATACAGCAAACAAAAACACATTTTATTAATTTCAAAAGTTGCTCTCCACCGTGTGAAAACACCAAAACCTTAGTGACATCGTTGAGAATTTCCACTTGCAATTAACATGATAAATTTTAAACATAATATTGTATTCTAACGTTCAGTTCTTTTGTTGGTAAGAAACTAAATATGAATGTCATTCATATGTTACAATTAGATTGTAATATCATATTTACCTGAAGCCCCTTGTATCATTTCTACTCCCCCGACAAAAAATCTGAAAATGAACATTGCAGGAAGATTAGACTACTACAACAAAAAAAGTAATCTTCATGATAAAGCTAAGTCAGCATAACAATAGTTGATAATTTAATATTTGATTGGCATCAAGCTTTTTATGGAGCTTATTTTGTCTTCCTCAAAAAAAAAAAGGAAAACAATTCTACAAATAAACCTAAAGCACATGTATGAGAATGAAAATTTTACAGCCCTGGCACTATGGTTATGTTACAACTGCCTCCAACATTACTGCTGATATATCTGCCCTCTGGCATTATTTTAAGAAAGTTGAAAACCAAATATTCCAGCAATTACTAACTGATTTCAACCTCAAAGTACCATCAGTTCATTCTGTTTTCTTCTTTCGTCTCTCTGGGAGGCCTGGGAGTGTGTGGGTATTCAGGAGATGAAGCAAGGAATCGGAGAAAAGATCTAGTGCGGGTATTTTACTAACATACTTTTCTCAAATATGTTGTCATGTGTGCAAGTAAAACAAGAACGGCAAGCAACATAAGTCCAAGCATAATCGGAAAGAAAAGAAATAGAAAATAGCAAGCACAAACTTAAACCAGTTCACCCAAATTTGCGTTAAAAGGCCAATGTATAGACTTATCCGAAAAAAGGTCATACCTGCTACCATATAATATATAAGTCATAAAAGCTTTATTGGAGATATCTAACCAAAAAATATGCTAGCAATTGATGTCAGTTGTCGGTATGCTGATTCTGAAGCTATTTATTCAACAAAAGACTCAAACATTAAAATAGAGAATCTTTGATAGATGTAATACGATTCTTTATAAAATTTTACATGCTAAAATGGATTGTCATAGAAATATCAACCTCTGAACAAACAGCTTACGGACAGCAAATTACCCACCCAATATCCACGAGGAACTTCTTTTCCACAGATTTGAAAATTAGTCAATGCAGCATGTCCATTATCAGAAAGCTCCTTCTGTTTTTCGTCTATCCACATATTTGATGGATACAATTCATCCAAGTTCATTAAGACTTCTGCACTTCCCTTTCGACACCTAATACCAAAAGGGGATAATAAATAAATACAAAAAATTAAAGAAATACTTCCAAACTACATCAAGAGAGATTGTACCTCTTAGAGGGGTGATGAGCAACTAAAAGCTGAAGAAATTTTATAAACGAAGCCTTGGTCCCTGCTTTTATCATCTGCCACACACAAATTACATCAAGAGAGATAAACATTGATAAAACAATGTAGATAAAAATGGTAAGAGCACATACCTTGTGTTGTAAAATTATTTGAAATGCAGTAGTAGTGGCCTCCTCGACATCATAAACAGCTCGTGCAATCTTGTAGTACAAGTTGAAATTGATCACACAAGTAAACATAAAAATTCTAAACATCTAACAGTTAAAGCATATCGTTTTTAGCAAACCTGTTCAGGATCTGAAGAATTCAACTGCACGTGTTCATTTTCATACTTCTCATCATCCAATCCAAATGAGCTAATAAGAACAATAACATGCAAGTAAATCAACAGAAACATCTCACATATTCTTCAAAATGATAGATTATCATAAAAGAGTGCATGCCAAAGATGCATGATGTATCACCCCTACCTAAAAAGCTTCTTGTTTCAAGACATATAAACCGATTTCTAGAGGTAATTATTATTATTATAAGAATAGCAACTAAACTTTTATCTTAAAAGCATTATGAGTAAAGACCATAGCATAAAATTATAGAGATCCTAAACCGATTTCTAGAGGTAATTATTATTATTATAAGAATAGCAACTAAACTTTTATCTTAAAAGCATTATGAGTAAAGACCATAGCATAAAACTATAGAGATCCTAAACCGATTTCTAGAGGTAATTATTATTATTATAAGAATAGCAACTAAACTTTTATCTTAAAAGCATTATGAGTAAAGACCATAGCATAAAACTATAGAGATCCTAATCAAATAGATTAAATTACAATCTCTCAAGGAAAGCTAAATAGAACTGAAGAGAATCGTTTCGGTAGTAAGAACTAGGATGAGGAGAAACAGATAAAACATTGTTCAGCAGAATTGATGGATATACCATTTTACACTCGCAGTTTTCGAGTTACTTTTGAAAAAAAGGCCAGGCTTTATATTGTCAATAATAAAACAAACGCTCCCAACCTTCCTTCTGTCAATGGACATGCTTCAGGCATTAGTACCCTAAACTTATACTCAATCTTAAAACTAGGAACCATTTCTGTTTTGCTGACTGATAGTTTTTCTGTAACATTCAAAAGAAAAGAAACACAAAAAGCCCCATCACTTTCCTCCAGCCACTTATTCACCACATTATTAACTTCCTGATATGAAATTAATATCTCCAGAATAATGAAATGCATGAATTTGATAAGACCCATGAGGTGCTACCTGCCCATTTGCTTGTTGATCCAATTTAGCAAGAGTTCAGCAGTACGCCCATTATCAACAGCCTTGATTTCACTGTTATCTTTTCCGGATTCCCAACCACCAACTATGAATTTAGAGGGTTTGCCCCAAAGTAGCATAGGATATTGCCTCACTGAAAATTTATCGCAAAGTTTAGAGTTCATCTGTGCTGCCAAAAAAGCAAAAGAAAAATCAGAGCACAATTACAAACACATACAAGATGAGTATTTGAAATCTTCAATCTTGAGAAATATGTCTTAATATTAGAACAAAGGTGTTTAAAACAAACACAGATTTGACTTGTATTCTTTATCAGTCAACTAGTTACATTATCTGAGAATTTTGCCATTTCTTTTCCACAGATCAAGTCAAGTTTAGTTACATACAAAGCAAGAAAACAAAGCTGCAACATCTTCAGCATTACATATCATCTATTTTTACCCCTTCTTATATGTTGCTACTCAACCTAGAGTTAGTTTGCACAAAGATCATTCCTCTAGAAATCCCAGCCAGTTTGCAGAGTTTCCGGGAAAAAAAAAATGCAGGCAGGGTTTATCAACCCCTTTTTTGCTTCATCATTGACCAGCTGCAAGTAATTATTGGTGGCAGAAATCTTTCCACCAACTCTTCCATGAATGAGTTGGTTAAAGAATCAGTATGAAACATCAATTTTTTTGAAAGAAAGTGAATACATGTACTTATGAGTATTTAATGCAGATAGCAAATTCTGTCTATGTTTTCACATATCCCTTCATGGATGAAACACTTTAATCATAGTTTGAAAGTGTAAGAAAGTAGCCACATCATTTAGTACAGGTGCTCACTATCACATACAAATGTAGTTGTAGAGTTGACATTAATAATAGGAAAGCAACACTACAATACCGATAGAGCACAATCGACTCTTGTCATCAGAATGATTCCTGGATGTACAGCATTGGGCCCATTAAATAGCCTCGCAACTTTTTCATATTGTGGCTGCATACATAGGTTCAAGGATCAAAATTTAATTGTGTATTATAGAAGACAAATTTGCAAGCATGTAATTACAAGGTATATCTCAGATTACCTTATAATTTCTGCAAGCAGGACACCTGTAAGCCAAGAATTCAAACAGTTGGAGATTAGAGAAACAACCTCAGCTGGAAAGGCAAATAGATACAACATAGAAAGAAAAAATCATAAACTGGAAAAGTCACTTATCTACTATCACAATCTAAAGTTAACATTAGAAACGGAAAACAAACACCTAGGATAATTCAGCAAGGATAAAGGTTAATGATGTTCAGGCCAAACAATCCAATGAGATCAGAGTATATGAACATATAAAGATGGCTGTCTAGGAAATTTGAGATGAGTCAGGTGACAGATAATCTCGTAGTTGGGGGAATTCAGTATAGAATTATTGAATCCTTAAACCAATACAGAAAACAAACACCGAAACTAATCCGGTTTATAAGTAGAGCGAAACTATGCAAATCCGTCTGCAACTGTTGGATTATAATTTTTTTTGCGAGCTATAGAATATATGTCAATCATCAGTATTAGGATTGCTGATGAGCAATTGGTCCAATGTAAACGGATCAAGTGCTAAACGAAAAGACTACACATAGCAAGACTTCACACAAAATTAGGGCAAACTAAGCACAAGCAAAAGGGACAAGATCTAAAACCCCAAAACATAGACCAATCAGACAGTGAACAGATCGAGCTTCAAAACAGAAAGTAAACAGAAACATGAACCATATTGTCAACTGACCAGTTTGCGAAGAATTCGACAATGGCGAAATTAGCAGGGGTGTCACGGAGAACGGATTCGAAATTGGAAACATTAAGATCGACCGCGAAGTCAGGAAGATCAGAGTTGTGGCTGATTGTCCGGAGAACCGAGCGCGATCCAGATGACGGAAAGACTCCGAAGCTGAGGCAAGAGAGTAGGACGACCACCACGACAGAGATCGAATTCATTGGAGAGATGGAGTGAGGGACAGAGAGATAGATCTTGCCGTGGTGATTGTGGCCTGGAGAAGCCTAGGCCGCCGCGCGGGAGAGAATTGGAAGATTAGCCGCCGTAAGAGAGAGTGTGGGGGAATAACACCGATGCGGAATCTCCGCACTCGCACGGCGAACTTTTTGAGTACGTAAAGTTGCGTTCGAGTCCGTTTGATATCCAAGCAATAAACTTTGATGGTTGGTTTATTACGATTGTCCGTCTCCGATACACTACTACTACTGTAGTACTGTGTACTACACTAGAGCCGTATTTGGCAATTCTATGCATTTAATGTTAAAACTAGGTACACATGTGATGCAACTATGTAAGTGTCACGAGGATCTCTTAATTCTAACCAGTTAAAAAAAATGCAAGTAGTTATACGCTTGTCTGAATTTTCAGGTCCGAATTCCAAACGATCGTGTAGGTAAAAAATGAATTGAGAGGATAGCCCTTATTAAAAGTCTTTATAGAATCCGGTCGAAGTAGAGCTACTTTGGCCAATCGAATATGACAGAGATTCTTGGGAGACAATGGTAATATACCAACCATCAAAGTTATGACAGAGATTAAATCATATGATTGACCATCTAGACGCTCGATATTCTAATTCAAGAATCCTAACATTGAGATTGGGTCCGTTCATATAGGATCTTATGCTCCCCCGATTATTAAAGCCCAGAATATTCAACTATAATTTATGGCCTATTTATCGGATCTGGATCAACTTCATTTTATGGGCATGTAGCAGCTTGAGGCCCGGTGTGTTTGGTTCTAGTGGACTTGGGCCGTTTTTTATTGGGCCCGAAATATGCATTAATTCTTTATTGATTATTCCATTGCCAAATTTTTGGCCTGCCACTAGCCTTTTCAAAATCTACTTTAAAAAATATTTAACTTCGGCATTATAAATCGATTTATTTTTAGAGAAAATATAACATGGGAATGAGAGCGTTAGATTTCGGGGACCGAAGAAGCGGGTAACATGTCGGGAATTTTTACCACTTAGTATATAAAGTCGTGATCCACCTCTTTTACCCAAAAGTTTAAGCCATTGAGTAGGAGTTTCACCATTCTTTTTTATGCTAGTGGTTTTTGTTAATGTTTCTCGATGTGGGATAGTCAAATGGTAACTAGCCTCGCCTAGTTAGCACTTGAGCGTTTTTTATGTTAGATTCCGGGGACCGAAGAAGCGGGTGACGTGCCGGGAATTTTTACCACTTAGCATATAAACTCCGCGAGCCACTTATCAGGCTGAGGCTCCCGATATTGTCTCCTCGGTTCGACCACCTGATCAGCTATCACTGGTCCTCCAGAAGCTGGCGCTGCTCCCAGTTGGGCAGCCAAAATAGAATCTGGTCCAGGTGCCCTCCTCTCAGCTCCTTGTTGCCCCGCAGCTGCGTTCAGATTCGGTGCAGCTTCCGCACCCATCAACGTCTGCAATAACAGCTGAATCGCAGCAGTCACCTCTGGTTCCAATCCTGCTGGTGGTACTCCTCCTCCCACCTGAGCCCCGTTTGCTGGGAGACCTCCTCCAGCGACAGAGGCACTGTCCTCTCGATGAACAGCAGCAGCCACATCCTGACTCTCAGCAACCTCCTCCTGATGGTTATCCTGTTGTACCTCTGGCTCAGCAGTTGCAGGGATCTCTCCTCTACCCCTGCCACGACCTCCTACTCGGCCTCTACCGCGGCCTCTTCCGTTAGCTGCAGCAGCTCTAGCTCTGATTGGTGGGGCCATCTATAATAGAAAGTCCCACAGTCAATACTTAAACATTCTATTTTTCAACCTAATTCTTACTATTCTACGTGAGGTTCTTCGGTTGATGGGGCGGAGTCGCGACGTGTCACCTACCCCCCTATATGCAACATGTCTACCCCAGTAAAAACATTTGAAAACACCAGCCGGTTTTGGTTTTAAGTTGGACCTCGGGTACTCTTTGTTGGTCAGTTCCATGTGCCCTGTTGTCAACCTGGCTCTGATACCAATTTGTAACACCCCGACTTCCGTCAAGGCGCTACTAGGGAATAGACCTTACAAGGTACTATTATTTAGGTTGACAACTACACTGTAGGACCTTACAACTCGGGCACGACGAGAAAACATAATAAAACATCCAACCTTATTTAATAAAACTTAGAAAAACGTATCATGCATGAATCCCCGAAAAATTATAAATAATCAAATACGTCATAACGCCTACTGAAACTGAACTATCTGAACCGAAAGATAATAACCGAAACAAAATACCAACTCCGTCTAACAAATATTAAAATCAACATCCTAACTATTATAAATAACTAATAAAAACCAATCCCACTATGACACGCGCTCTTTACCGCTCCGGCCCGCCATCTTGCCTCGGTTCCTGCACGGCTCCCTGATTCATACCTGGAACGGAAAAAAATATTCCCCGAAGGGTCAGCGTCTAATCTACCAAGCTAGAAAGAATATGGAAACTGTAGAACGTTTTGAAATCAGTTATCTAAAGTCAGCATACAAATCCACAATCGCAATCATAACTCTAGAGGCCAATACCTAAATTAGTTATATCAGTCACACAAGTCACATACGCATTCACAATCACAATCACACAGCAATGCAATTCTTCCTTTGTCCACGATCCGACTTCCATGGCGCTCATCATCGCGCCGAGTGCAGAGGCAGGCCCTCCCACTCCACTTCCCAATCTCCCTTCTAACTCCGGGCTAAGCCTCCACTGGAGCGCTTGCCAAAAACACACAGATAATAATTTTCATTTGAAGGGGTACGATTTTCCTAGTCACACGGGTCAAAGTAGCCAACTCTTCCTCAACACCAGCTACAATGGGCCGTGTCGGAAACGGTACCAACACAGAGAAAACGTTCCAAAATAACTTCCGATAAAATATATTTAAAATCATTAACGCACACAACACACAAGGAGTTCAAAATAATTTAAAAGGTATTCGGGACTAGTTCCCAAAACCCGTCCTACAATATCGATACGCGATCTAACAAGGGAGAAAAGAACTGAGCAAGTCGAAAAAAACGACTTACCTCGAACGAAGGATCCTTGTCAACACGAAAAGCTTAGGGTCTCAGATAGAAGTAGTTCCTTAGACAATCGATAAACATAATAAATTATGCGAGTGCACTATTTCTGTAAACAAACATTAACGCTTAACAAAATACCAAATGATCGGGTCTCTCAACTTAACTAACCCGACTCTTAATATTATACGTACCCATACCATAACTTTCAATGCTTAGTTAAATCCGCATTAAAATAGTTACCAATCTACTCCATTCTTAAAACAATATCCTAATAATTGAGCACTTAACTCTAATTACTAAACTAATCCTACAACAATCACCTATATACACTAAACAAGAACCTACATGTTCATGTAGAGACACTAGCCAATCGGAAGAACTTAAAGCAACACCTACCTACTAAACCAAATCTTGAAACACTTACTAGCTTATACGTACCCTCCCACCACCTAAACAAAACACGTTTTAACACTTTGATATTCATATATGTATAATTCTAATCCGAAATAAGTTACCTAATTACGACATGGGTATATTCTACATACCAACATCAAGTTATCTAATTAAAACTCAACACAGTTATCTTCCCAAAGACCCTACACCCAACCATGTACATTGCTGAACCACCTCTACCAACTCCCGATCGCACCCAGCGACCGCACAATCAACCCGCCAACACACCAGTCGTGGCGCACACCCGAGATTTCTCACAACCTTCGCAGCAACCCAAACCATGACATGGATTACTACTTCCGACATCGATCACACCGACTACACCCTAACTCCCCACTAGATTTATGTAGAACGAGAATAAAGAAAACAGGGTGAATGACACTCACCGACAATGATCGAAGATGGTGATTGTGATTGCTAATGGTTGGGCTTGTACGGTAAAAAGCAACGACCTCTTGACAAGGCGGCGAAGATCGACGACGACACTAGGACTACGAGTCTAAGAGACCGTCTTGCTCCATGTTTGGTGGGTCGACGCCGGAAAACGAAAAACGGCGGGGACTTGCTTTGCTTACACGGAGAGCGGCGGAACAATGTGGGAAGGAGTTGATTTAGGATTAGGGTTGATTAGGATTTGGGGTTAAATAATTAGATAGGATAGAATTTTGTTGGACTAGATAGGTTGATCGGAATTATTTAACCGAACAAAGATAGGATTTAGATAGAGAGATATAGATATATTTTTATTTTTATTCCTATATTTTTAACTTGCTTAACGGATAATCTCAAGGATTAATAACTAATAATCCGACTTACGAGGTTACTTGTAAAACAAAACTCGATTGCTTGCGTTCTAAGGAATTCGTTTTTCCGACCTATGTGACCTAAAATAATTACGGATATTACATGATACATTTTAGGAGTGCCTTTATATCCTTTTTTTAAATACGTGAATAATTCGCCAAAAAATTGGTAGTGACATATATTTTCTTTTTTTAAGTGAAATGATCAATGCATTTGATTTCTCTCCACATCCAACAACTCTTATTCTTTCTCATTTTTCACATAAGCGTCCATTTCATCTGATTCAAATCCTTATTTTTAAATTTATATAATGTCATTTTATCTATTAATGAAATACATAAAAATTAATTAAATTAATTTATGGTATATATAATATATATGTGTATAAATAATTTGTTCTCCTACTAAAAACAAGATTTAAAAAACCAACTCTTTACTATAGAATTTCTGGTTAATAAAATTGCAGCGAGATGTTTTGTTTGTGTATTATGAATCTTGAGGAGTTTTCAAAAGCTTACAATTTAAGCTTGAAACTAGTCTTCTTTGCTCTTTCTTTTTGAGACACCTTTTTTTTCTTCCAACTTTCAGTGAAAACACCATATTTACACTTGGTATAATAAATAAAAAAAAAGCACTATTTTATGCGAATCAACAGCAGGAGCTTATGGGTGGACAAATCAAACTGTTGTAGCAGAATTTTCAATTGAAATTACAGCTAAAACTAATCAATGAGAGTGGCCCAAACCCTTTTTACTGGAGAATTTAGGGTTGGTGAACTTTCCCCTTTTTTCTTCTTTTTCTTTTTGAAAGAATAATATTTGCCCTTTCTTCCCTCTTTTTTATGTTTTTTACTGATTGGAGAATAAAATTTTCACTATTGTCAACGATGGATCTATCTTTTAGAAGCATCAATTTCTGCCCCACCAGCCACTAACACTTGTAGTTGTAAGTCTAGCTAGCTAGCTTAAGCTCGAATCTCTCTTAAGGAGTAATCACTTTTCCTTTTTTATCAAATATTCCGTTCAACCCTTCTTTCCGACCAAATTGAAACCTTTCGTTTAATATTTAAACGAATTCTTAATAGGGGTGTTAATCGGGTGGGTCATGGGTTCGGATAAGTTCAGTTTTGAATAAGTTTGAATCCGGGTCAAATTCAGATATTTTGATAATCAGGTTTGATCATTTCGGGTCGGGTGCTCAATTAATCGGGTAAAATCGGGTTTCGGGTCAATTTTGGTTGGATTATTTTGTTTTCGGTCCAACTAGATTTCGAATAAGTTGAGTTTCGCGTATAGTCAGATTTTGAGTGAGTCGGGTTTCTAGATTGTAGGATTTCGAGTTTGGTCGGATTTTGGGTGAGCCAAATTTTGATTAAGACCATATATTGAACGATGATTTTTTACATGCAGTTTAATTACTAGAGTGTCTAAATATTTAATGTAATATTTAAATTTAAAAAACATAATTATAATAAAATTTCACTATTACTAATATTTTAAAACATAATGTAACTTTCAAATGATTTCAGGTCGGATAGCTTTAAAATTTCGGATGATTTCGGGTCTAGTAGCATTACCGATTGCATCAGGCTAGTCCATTCGAGTATAATCGGTTTCGGATTAATTTCAATTTCAAGCTTTTTTTGGATTCGGGTCAAATCTATTCGGATGAAACAAGTCTCGGATATATATTTTTTCCGATATCGAATCAGGTTAATTCGGAGTTGATAGGTTTTTCGAAAAACCTATCGACTCCGAATTCGGGTACGGTGAAGTTTTAATAGCCCTAATTCTTAATGAAATAAATAGGGTTATTAGAGGGTATTGTGTGCAATGATTGAATCCTATATATTAATTCAAACCTAAGATGCCTTTCAAGCAAAAACTTAATTAATTGGTGTAAAATTATGCGTTATTGTGGTGAACACATGCATGGAATATAATACCATGAGAGCGTAGGGTCTGCGATTCCCTTAAGCTCCAATTTAATACTATATTTATATAATTAAAATTCTAGATATCGACAAAGATTGTACAAATGTGGTGCATAGAAACTGATTAAATGTGTATGGGATAGTGTCGAAAGAACAAAGCAGCTTCCGATAGATCCTCTGCTCATCAACGATTGGAAGTCAGTGTATGCAAAAGCAAAGATTGGGACCCTAAGTAGAATTATATGTAAATGTATTTAATATATAAACTATATTGTATTCTTGAAATAGTATAGATTATTCTTTAATTAAGGATGTATTAATTAATTAACATATGATGAGTCATGACATTTTGATTCTGTATTAACCCACAAAAGCAATAATTGTTTGGCAAGAAAAGTTGCATGATTTATATAGAGTTTGAAAGCATCAATATATATTGGTCACATCTCCTTTCTTGATCTGTCCAACTTTGAATGCATGATTGATTATATTCACAACGCAACCTAATAGAAGAAATTCAAATGCGTCTTTTGGATCAATGGCCGATCGAGTATCCGAACATGCTAACTTATTTGTTTAAGCCGTCAATTTGGACTACCTTTATCTTTTGGGATAATTGCATCAAATAACACAAATTTTAAAGATGTTAGCATTCCGTGATACAAACTTTACGATTTTACAAAAATAACACGGAATTGAAATAAATGATTGTTAACTGATTCAGTGTATTAAGTTGATGATCAATGAATTTACAACAAGACTAAGCATAACATATTAACATGTACATTATTTAGTGTTAAGGACGAATCAAAGAAAGTGTAAAGTGATCTTCTTCTTTTTTGTTCATGTATATATATTTTTAAATCGTCCAAAAAAGAGTCTTTCAACGCAATTTCACACCACACATTACGTACACACTTAAGACCCGTCCAGTCTACACCTAAAGGCTAATGACATAAGTAGCCTGGAATTCGACCCAGTGGCTAAATTTTTCTGGATCAAATTTTTGGCTATATTAAAAAATTAAAAATTATAGTTTTTTTTTATAATTTTTTTATACGGATAATGTTCTAAAAAGTACTAAGCGGTCCCTAGGCGGAGAGCGACCGCTTAGGCGGCCTAAACAGACGCTTAGATGAATTGGTGGTCTTCTAAACGAGTTGGAAGACTAAGCGGGATAGGATCTTTCAGCGCCTAGGCATAACCTAGACGGAACTAAGCGAGTATTTTTAGAACAATGTAGAAAATTTTGTATAAAAAATATTGTATTTGAAAACCCTTATTTTGTGTATATCAAACAATATTAGAATATATCAAACATCAAATAAATATATATGAGTATAACTGTATAAGTCATATCCATATCCACACTTGATATCACGGAAAGAATACCAAGTCTGGCCTAATATCCTTGGAATGTTGATCAATCTCAATCATTTTTTGGTCTTTTTAAAAAATATTGCCATGAGAGTCAAAATAGAGACCTCATAATCAAACTACCGATCACTGATTCATAGATTTAATTTTCTACCAATAGTAAGTTGATCATTTCACATGCACGTCATACACAGTCCGGATCTTCTACAACTCACGGTGTAACGTACCTACCATGCTCCACTTAATTATTTAAATCATCAAATAATGATAAAAAAATTTAAAATATATTTATATTCTAAATAATTATTCTCATATATTTATAGAGTTTTGTGATACAAATTTCTAGCCAATATTTTTAAAAGCTAAAAACAAACGATTATTTGACAATTTTTAAAGTAAACAATAATAGTGATGACTTTTTTTTATCATAAAATGTATAAATATACATTATGAGAATATATATTTAGAATATAAATATATATATATATATGTTTTAAATTTTTTTTATCATTATTTGATGAATTAAATAATAAAGTGGAGCATACTAGGTTGAACTGTGGGGTATAGAAGATCCGCACCACGTAACACATATTTATAGTTGAATCTAGAATATCGAGTACCTCCTTGAGAGGCCGGAAAATACCGCCTCTAGAGTACCGAGTACGTATATATCCAACAAAATTCACAACGTCTCTTATGTATACTGAAGATGTTCCGCAATGATACACATATAATCTCAACGGTAATATATAATTAATTGAAAACTAATTAATAGGCGCGCTAGAAGGCATGACATGATCACATGATAGAACAAGCATTAGGGTTGTCATCACTGAACATCCAAGTGTACTTCTCCTCGTGAGAGTGCGGCGTCGGGAGCGCCTGTGGCGCGTTCTTCACGTGCCCAGCCGGCGCCCGCTTGTCGTACGCTTGAGGCGCGTACGGGTAGTACACCACGTTCACTGGCACGTACGGCCAAAACTCGGCCTTCTTACCTGTCCTCCTTATGTTGTTTAGCACCCTGTTTGGCTCCACTTGTCCCGTTACTGTCACCTTGCTTTGTTTCCTGTTCACCTCCACTGTCTTTGCCCCTGTGCCATCGTACACCATCCAAACGCGGCCTAGTTACAAAACTTGCATCTATATTTATAATTCACAAATTATTCTCTTGTTCAAAGTAGTACTTCAAAGGTCGTTATTCAAATTATACGATCGAATATTGATCAAAATAAAGTAAATCTTATCATAAGATATATATGTTTTTATTAGTGATTCATATCAAACATATTACGCATATAGATTCCCCATTGAAAAAAAAAGTTTGCTTTATTTTTGCTATTAATTGGACTATTAGATTACGTACGAGTCCAAATACACTTATGTCGTTGTAATTAGTCAGGTGTCTTGTTCCAGAACGGGCGGTTCTACAGTTCTGGAACCATGGAATCGGTTCGGTTCCAATCTGTATATATTGATTCCAGTTCCGGTTCCATCTCGTTAAGAAATAAAAAATTTCGTTGGAAGTAAACCGCGGTCGCGGTTTTGAGACAGAATGCAAAACCGCGGTCCAATGATTATTTTACTTTTTTTTAAAAGGGTGGAACTAACGGTTCGGAACCGCTGGTTCTCCGGTTCCACGTTCCCTGGAACCGGCCGACTCCTTGTTCCGAAACCGTCGGTTTTAAGTGTAATAATCTAAATAACTCCTATCAAATCAAAGAAAAAACGTTTGTGTACATACCTCTCATTCGAGAAACAGCATTCTTAACCTTCCTCTCGCACCCGTCGCAGTCCATCTTCACCTTGATCTCAACCGTCTGCACACATGCCGCAAATTAACACACATTGATCAAGAAAATGAACACAAGTTTGAAATCACTTGTATGTGAATAAGGAATTAAGCTTATATAATGTGAAGTACCTGCATTGGTTTGCGCTTCTTACGCCTGGGGGTGGTAACATCACAATATTCCAATATATGGTCTATAAACCCCATCTTAAAATTTCTTAATTTTCATACACCCTTCTTAATTTGTGTGTGTGTGAGAGAGAGAGATGGCAATTAAGGTAGAATTAAGGCAGTGTTTGGGGAGAGACAGAGGATTGAGATGGCTAGAGTGGAATATTTATATAGCTAGTGAGAGAGGAGAACATAGAGCCCAAAAGAAAATAAAGGTTAATTAATAAAAAAGAGCTTTTTGGTTGGAAAGGAATTTGGTAATGTAGCTTAGCGCATAAACTTGCAGACTTGCCGCCCCAAATAGCCGTCACCAATTATATTACCCAAAGTTTTTTATGTGTACACATTTTGGTTAAACTTGCAGACTTCTCCTTTATATCAATCTGGTCCATCTCTTATAATAATATGAGATCACGGCGGCATTCGTTAACCAATATCATAACTAAACCTTCCGTGTTCACCGTACTACTATATTCAATGACATAGATCAAGTATGGATGAGTGGCATGGAAATTATATGCAATGTGATTCCATAAAACATGTCTATTTCCAACTAGTCCTACTTTATTTGGAGATCAACCCAAAACTTCATAAACAAGTTCAGAAATACATTATGAATAAAAATCATAACATCCATATTATGCATAAACTTAACTTAGAAAATCCATAGAAACTCCCACTAGGCCAAGGTACTACAAAAGATGCCAACACCCATATGAACAGTGTGCTCATGAAAGACCTTAGGAGGCAATCCCTTGGTTAACGGATCAGCTAGCATTGAGTCCGTCCTGATATGTTCTATGGAAATTTGACCATTTTGAACTTTTTCCTTCAATGACAAAAACTTGATGTCAATGTGTTTCTCCTTCATAGAGCTTCTGTTGTTGTTGGAGAACAAAACTGTTGACTTATTGTCACAATATAACTTCAACGGTCTTTCAATACCATTGACCACACGCAGTCCGGTGACAAAATTACGCAGCCATACACCATGAATGGATGCCTCAAAGCAAGCCATGAATTCTGCAGCCATGGTTGAGGTAGCTACAAGCGTCTGTTTGACACTTTTCCAAGATATAGCTCCTCCAGCTAACACATATACATAGCCTGAAGTGGATCGTCTACTGTCAGGGCATCCTGCGAAATCGGAATCAGAATATCCAATGATCTCCAAACTGTCCGATCTCCTGTAAGTTAGCATGAAGTCCTTTGTTCTCTGCAAATACCGCATAACCCGTTTTGCTGCCTTCCAATGATCCAGTCCAGGGTTACTTAAGTATCTGCCCAAAAGTCCCACCACAAATGCTATATCGGGACGAGTACAAACTTGAGCATACATCAGACTTCCTATCACAGATGAATAAGGAATCTTTTGCATCTCCTTTATTTCAAGGTCAATTTTGGGGCACAGCTTGAGACTAAACTGGTCTCCCTTAGTTATAGGTGTATCTGTCGATGCACATCCTTTCATACCGAATCTGCTTAGTACCTTTTCGATATAGCTCTTTTGTGACAACCCAAGGATACCTTGAGAACGATCTCGTAGTATCTTTATGCCTAAAACAAAAGAGGCATCCCCAAGATCCTTCATCTCAAATTTTCTAGTGAGAAAACTCTTGGTTTCATGCAATAAGTCTATATCGTTACAAGCCAGAAGTATGTCATCGACATATAACACCAGAAAAATAAATTTGCTCCCACTGAATTTGTGATAGACACAATCTTCAACCTTATTTACCTCAAAACCAAATGAGGTAATCACTTGATGAAATTTATGATTCCACTGTCTTGAAGCCTATTTAAGACCATAGATGGATTTCTTTAACTTGCAAACCATAGATTTCGAATCTTTGGACTCAAAATTTTCTGGTTGCACCATATAAATCGTTTCATCAATGTCTCCATTAAGAAACGCTGTCTTTACATCCATCTGATGCAGCTCTAAATCAAAATGAGCTACAAGTGCCATTATTGTTCTAAAAGAATCCTTAGATGAGACTGGAGAAAAGGTCTCCTTAAAGTCAATACCTTCCTTCTGAGTGAATCCTTTCGCGACTAGACGAGCCTTATATCTTTCGATTTTGCCTTTAGAATCCCTTTTGGTCTTAAATATCCATTTGCAACCAATGGGTTTCACACCTTTTGGCAACTCGACAAGATCCCAAACGTCATTGTCTTTCATGGATTTCATCTCATCTTTCATGGCATTGATCCATTTTAGAGAATTAGAACTTTGAAGAGCCTCACGAAGATTGATTGGATCATCCTCTACAATTCCTGTAGAATCTTCTTGTTCCATAAGGTACGCGAAATATTCATCCGGAATCACGCCCATATGATCCTCTTGTTCTACAAGATACACAATGTAGTCATCCGGAATTGCATATCTTCTCTCTCTATTAGACCTCCTTAATTGCACTTCTTGAGGTTGTTGAATTTGCTCTATGGGAGGAACTTCATTGTTATCCAAAACTTGAACTGGTTCTTGAAGAATGTCAGGATTTATTTCCTGATCATTTTCAATTACCACATTAGGCAGAGAAATAAATTCCTCTTCTATAGGGACAACTTCGTCAAAAGTGACGTTCCTCAGTTCTTTCCCCCCAAATTCTACATCCTCAAGAAATCTAGCATTTCCCGTCTCAAAGAAAGATCGGGTAGTGGGATCATAAAACTTAAACCCTCGGGAGCGTTTTGCATACCCCACAAAATAGCAACTAATCGTCTTAGAGTCCAATTTCTTTTCACTAGGCTTATATGGCCTAGCCTCAGCTGGACATCCCCAAATGTGTAAGTGCCTTATGCTGGGCTTTTTCCCGGTCCACATTTCATATGGGGTTTTAGCTACTGATTTGCTAGGTACTCTGTTAAGTACATATACTGCAGTCTTTAATGCTTCTCCCCAAAGCGATTCAGGTAAAGAAGAGTGACTAATCATACTTCTCACCATGTCCAAAAGCGTTTTGTTTCGTCTCTCAGCAACACCATTCATGCTAGGTTTGCCCGGCATAGTGTATTGTGGGACGATTCCGCATTCCTTTAGGAAGATAGCAAATGGTCCTGGACGTTGTTCTCCTGATCCATCATATCTACCATAGTATTCTCCACCACGGTCAGATTTGACAGCCTTAATTTTCTTACCAAGTTGAAGCTCAACTTCAGCTTTATAAGACTTAAAAAAGTCCAAGGCTTTTGATTTCTCACTTATCAAATATAAGTACCCATATCTGGAGTAGTCATCAATGAACGTAATAAATTATTGTTGACCATTCCAAGCAGCTGTAGGGAATGGACCACAAATATCCGTATGAATTAGTTCTAAGACCTCCGTACTTCTGTTGGCACTTAATTTCCTTGTGTTTGTTAATTTCCCCTTAACACACTCAACACAAACCTCAAAGTTTGTTAAATCAAGGGAATCAAGAATCCCATCTAACACAAGCCTCTTTATTCTCTCTTTAGGGATGTGACATAAACGCTTATGCCATAATGATGTAGAATTCTCATTTAATTTACGCTTTGTACCTTTTGAATTAGTATGCAGGATTTCATTATGGGAAACAACAACTTCTAGCATATAAAGACCATCCATTAAAGTACCAGTACCAATAACATTTGAATTCAAAGAGATACTAAACAATCCATTTCCAAAACCAAAACGGTAACCACCTTTGTCCAAAGAGAAAATAGAAATCAAATTCCGCTTAAAAGACGGAGCTATAAAAGTATCCATTAAATCCAAATAACAACCAGTCTTTAGACGTAGTCTAAAATGCCCTATTGCTTCCACAGGAACCTTATTGCCATTGCCCACATAGATGAATCTTTCAGCATCATTTGGCGGTCGACTCCACAGGCAACCCTGCATTGACATACAAATGTGAGTAGTAGCACCAGAATCTACCCACCAAGTGTCAATAGGCACAGAAGATAAATTAGTTTCAGAACAAACCAAAGTGAGACATTTACCCTTCTTTTCACGCCAAGTGGCGTACTTAGGACAATCTTTCTTCATATGTCCACCTTTCTTGCAGAAGAAACAAGTGAGTTCATCACCTTGCTTTTTCACCTTTTTCTGCAAGTGTGTCCCAACTGCAGTATCCTTAGCCTTTTTCCTTTTGTTATTCTGAGAGCCTGATGCATAATGAGCACTTTCTGTCTTATCTCTCTGGATCCTGTCCTCTTCTTGCACACACTGTGAGATGAGCTCATTAAGAGTCCATTTCTCCTTTTGAGTATTATAACTCACTTTGAATTGACTGAATTGTGTAGGAAGAGACAGAAGAACTAAATGCACGAGTAAATCATCATTTATCTCTAACTTTAGTGCCTTTAGTTTTCCAGCAAGATTTGACATTTCCATGATGTACTCCCTTATGCTTCCTTTACCCTTGTACCTCATAGAAATCAGAGCAGCTAGATGATTGCTTGCTTCTGCTTTCTCATTCTTGGCAAAATATTGTTGAATTGCCTCAAGGGATTCCTTAGCTTTAGTGCTCTCAGAAATAGAGCCCCGAAACGCTTCCGGAATGGAGCGCTTCATAATCATTAGACTCATGCGGTTAGAGCGATCCCACCTTTCAACTTTCGCTTCATTGGAATTATCCTCAGCCAAAGCGGGTCGCGCAGTCCTTAGCGCAAGGTCTAAATCCATACATCCGAGAACGATTTCCACATTCTCTTTCCAGACCTTAAAGTTTGTCCCATTGAGCATAAGAATGGAACTAACTTGAGCAGAAACATTATTTGTATTTACTGAAACTATACACAGAGAACAAGAAAAAAACATGCAATTAATAATCATAGAAAATAAATTTCATACAAGATACCTAGCACAACTTGACATTTAGTGTTTGCACCAAAATATCAATTGTAAGTGGTACTCTCAACGCAATAATCAAACATTGATAACAAATCTGGTCAAACAATAGCCTTTCTTTGGACCGACTATTATTCACATAGATAATAACTTTATAATTATCAATATTTATTATCACATGTGTATTCATTATCTGGCCAAACATCAACCTTCCTTTGGGCCGATTGATATTCGCATAAATAAGAACACACCAAAAAAAACTTTATATTTCAAATCAAATTAATCTACACAACAGAGACTACTTTGGCAGCATATTGATTCAATTAATTTAATTTAAAATCTGAAATTATACCAAGTATAAATCAATCACAATATTATACAAGATATAACATATTAATCCATAATATATATGCACGATCATATTACTGGATCACACCTAAACAGTATTCACCAAATTCGTACATACAAAACTAGAGCACTCATGCATAATATAATATATGTATGTACGAATGTTCATCCAAACCATAAAATTCGTTCAATTCATAGTAATATGAAATTATGAATCACAAACACTCAGAAGTCAATATAAACACCGAATTTTCGCATGCAATATATAAAGGCATGAACTTCAATCAAATTAAGGTTTATAAAATACGGATATAATATCATATTAGATCTCAATTACATGTTTGATTCCCGAAAAGCATGAAATTGAGCATCACCCAAATCGTACATACATATATAATTCATACAGTGACCGAATACATAGCAGTAAAAACTATGAAAACCAAAAGCATGTACAAAGATACTAGAATAAATTAATATATCTAGTCACCAATAAATTCGTGTATAATGTCTTTCAAACACGAATTTCTATGCTATTATTGCGTACAGCAAAACACACACTTTTGAAAGAAAAGTTCTTCGGGCACAAATATAAAGAACTATACAATCACGTACCGTCTTCGATAAAGAAAACAGGTAATTGAAAAAAAATAGATCTAATTTAATAGACGAACAGTGTAAAACTAGATCCGAACGAAAAAACATAGCGCCCATAAAAAAAACAATCGAACATAAAACACATATATATATCCGATCAAATTTCAACAGTTTAAACTAAAAAAAAAAAAATTCAGATCTAACATCTTAATATGATCAGGGCTCTGATACCACTTGTTAGGATTTTAATCCTCTTTACATGCCAAGATCGATCATATTAAGATATTAAGAACATTAATAATATACCTGAATCCATGGTAGCGATCGATCTTGTTGCGGAATCTTAAGCGATAGCTAGTGATAGCCATAGGTACGTAGTCTTCCTCAGCCAATCTAGGGTTTTGCCTTATCTCTGATGGAAAGAGTTACGTAAAAGAGGCACTTAATAAAATTGGCATATTGGGGACTATAACCTAGTCTCTATTTATTTGGCCAAAAAGGATCCCATTAAGCCTATTGGGCCAAATCCGATATCCACTCATTGGGCCCATACCATTTATTGGTCTCTTTACTTAATTGAATCACTTAAAATAAACTCGTTACTTATTTAGCCATGTAATATTGTATATAATATGTAAGCCCACAAAATAAGATTATAATAATCTTACACATAAGAGTATATTTGATATGAAAGCAAGTTGTATCAATTGTGTTTCCACTCAATCAAGTAACAGCTAGATGATCACACAAACCGTGTTTGCAAGCTGTATTAATTAACGAACCGGACACACCTCTATGCCAAACGGACGCTAAGCTGGAAAGGCTTGACAAAACATGCAGTGATTTAATGGGCGATATTTCAATTAATTACATAAGTGTTCTTGTGTTATGTGTATGGCTTATGTTATACCCGAATGATTTTTAACTAGTATCACCTAAAAGAATTGTGTATGGTCGATATTTCTATTAATTACATAAGTGTTCCTGACGATGTACTTCTTGTGTACTACGAATCGTGCTTCCAAAGAAGATAATTAGAGTCAACTTCTTTCAGAGTTGTCCTTCACCAAGAGTCATCTTCCAACAAGAAGTCATCTTCCATCGAGTCGGTAGTAAAAGATGAACACTAGTCCTAAAAATAGGGTACATTTAGAAGAAGAAATAAAGATAAATTTAGTAGTAAATTAGTTAAATTAGGTTAATTTAGTCTAGGGGTGTCAATCGGGCGGGTCGGTCGGGTTTGGGTCGGGTCAGTTCGGATTCGGGTCAAATTCGGGTATTTTATAAATCGGGTCAAATTAGGTTGGATCAATTCGGTTGTATGTCCCTAAAACCTACATTTTTAGATCTAAGAAGGCAAACTTAATTGCGCTCTCAAGCTCACACATTATACTCTCTATCTATTTTGATACGACCCCAGTGTGGATTCGTATCGTACCCTTATTGGTCAAGGGGGCGAGAACGGTCCGAGGTGGACTTAAATCTCAAGAACATAAAGATAAAAGAGAGCTAAGGAAAATTAAGGCAAATAACTTGATTTTCATTGATTTATTGATTGATTTGATAACAACCTAAAGGAGTATTTATAATACTCTAATATCTAGCTATCAAGGAAACCCTAATTGCTGAAATATTAAATAAAAATAACCTTACTAAAAGATAGAATCAAATCTCTAATTAAAAGGAAAGACAATATTGAAAAGATAACAAATATAACTAATTATCCTAATTGAAATTAGCGTATCAGCGTATCATATTTTGATCTACACGTGTAAGAAAATACAAGAATCCGTCTTTAGGACGGTTCCCTTGGCAGCTAAATAAACAAATAAGCATGTAACAGACAATATTATGGAAACGGTTCCTTATCTAGTAACTCCACATCACTCATTTAGTTAAATGGGTAAACCTCTGCCTCTTCGTAAGATTTTGAATTATCTAATTGTATTATTAATAGTTTCACATATTACAATGATGAGACTCAAACGTGTCTATTCCTGAGCAACTCCTAATTTGTAAGTAACACTACTTTGTCTTTCCAGCCTATAACTTAGTAAACCAATTCAATCTCAACAAGAAAACCTACAAACCAAAGATTATCTCAACATGTCCTTGAAACTCTACTCAAAGTTCTAAGTTCACAACTTTGTTCTTCAATCAGTACACTTTGAGAACGATTTTGTGAACTGTTTCGTTGAAAAAGTTCTCTTCTCCAAACTTAGATTCTCCAAACTTTTCTCCCTCCAAGCTATGCTTCTTCAATGTTAAATTTCTTTTGAAAGTTTAATTTGATGCACCTTTTCTCTCTCTAGACGCGTTACTCTAAAAACTCCTTTGTGTAAGTTTATAGAACTCTTAGATTTTGTCATCTTTAAAGTTTCAATTTTTTACTTGACCAAATGCTTAACGATTTTCGAGGAGCGGCCAGATGATGCCAGAAGAATTTGTGAGGGTGTCAAATTTATTGTTGATTCTACATATCATCAAGTTGATAGTGCTCGCAAGCAGGCCCGTCTCAATTATTCCAAGGGCCCTAGGTCGAAATAAACTTTAGGGGCCCCTTAATTAACAAATAAATGGACCTTTTTTAAGCCCATTTGATAAATGGGCTTTTCTATACAACTTTTATTTATTTTTTATATTAGATAATAAATTATAGCCTTTTTTTATGAATAATGAGTTTTTTTAACATTAATAGGCCTATTTTTACTAATAGTAATTTTTTTGTTGGGGACCTCTATATTTTTGGGGCCCATGGCGACCGCACCTCCTCGCCGCCCCAAATAGCCGGCCCTGCTCGCAAGAGGTGCCTTTATGGCATATTCAACAACCATGAATAACTCCCGACCTTGACATTGGACTCCGCCACTGGAAGGTTGGGTGACTCCAAATGATGATGGGTTCTTAAACGAAACTCGGGCAAGGCTTAGGATGATAGTGTGTTTTGATCTCCAACGAGGGAATTTGAGTTGGCTTTCACGATGGATTTGGGGTTTGTTCTACTTTTTGGTCCGAACTCCTCACCATGATACAAGGGTTGCGCACTGCCGGAGATCACAAATGATGATGGGTGGTCTCCCTCTTACAAACAAAAAAATTGGTATTTGTTATGAATATATGTATACATGCAATACTAGTATACTACAAGTTACCTCACATATTGCTTGTATCTATTGATGATTGAACATGTAGTATTATATAATGCTTGATTAGAGACAACTTGTACAAGGTAAATTATTAACCTTTTTCACCACCTTATTTCATGCATGAATCATTGAGATTCACCAAAATTTTACTCCACCGTACCATTTTGCCTATAAATAGAGTCATCATCCATTGTAAGACTTGAACCAAAGTAAAGTAAAAAATACACTCTCTAAAGTTCTTGCGTACTCTCACTCTCTCTCTTCTAATGATCTAAAAATTCTTCTAAAATTATTTAAGTGGTCTTACTCTTATAACTTTTTCATTAACAATATTGTATTTCATATTTATTGTACATTTTCAAAGTTAGAATCATGGCCTTGTTTTCTTTTCTTTTTTTGTTATAAAAATACGTTTACCAAAAGCAATTGTTTCTATTTTTATTTGATGAGGTTAGAATCCAAAATACTAGACACTCTTAATGAATTGAGGGACCAATCTATGTGTATATATAAAAGACGCAAAGAATAAGGTCATCACGTTGCGCCACCTAGGATTTTTCTATGTGTCGTTCACACGTTAAGCCACCAAGGATTTTGCCACATAGGATTTTTTATTTTGGAAATTTATATATGTTTATATTATTTTAGGATAATATGGATATAAGATAAATTAATCTAGGAAAGATTCTACTAAAATAAAAATAATATCTATTATATCTTAGGAATTAAGATTGATTTAAAAGATTTTATCTAAAATTAAAATAAATTATAAAACATTAGATATATATATATATATATATTAAGATGGATATATTAATTTAGGTTTTCCATTTAAATTTCTATCTATTTATATGGAAAAAAATCGAATTTTATTTAAAATTAAAAAAAATTATTTTATCCTTATCTTTTTTCTATTTATGTAAAAGATTTTTTTTAAATAAAATCTATCTAAAACTATATATTAAAGTTGTACCTTTTCGAGCATCAGAACGATTCTAGCCCACCTCATATTTACAAAATTAATTTTTATTCTTAATATTTTAACTTTTTCCTATTAAATCTATGTATATATATAAAAGACGCAATAAATAACGCCACCACGTTGCGCCACCTAGGATTTTCCTACGTGTCGTTCCCACATTAAGCCACCTAGGATTTCGCCACATAAGATTTTTTATTTTGAGAATTTATTTATGTTGTTATTATTTTAGGGTAATACAAAAACATGATAAATTAATCTAGGAAAGATTCTATCTAAAATAAAGATGTTATCTAATGTTAAATATTTGATATAATAATTTATTTAATTTAAAAAGATTAAATCTAAAATAAAAAAACTATAAAAGCATTAAATATTGAGTAAAATATTATTGATGAATATTATATATAATAATTTATTTAAGTTATTTTTCCTATCACAATATAAACTATTTGCCATGTAGGATTTTTACCATGTGTCATCTAGGATTTTTCATACATGTCATTCTCACAATATAATTTATATATATTGAAAATTTTATCTAACATAAAATAAACTATAGTATATATTAGGATAGATTCTGTGTATAGATTTCTTAAAAATTAAATTTTGGTTAAAAAATATGTCTATAACTATATATTAAAGTTGTATCTTTTTGAGTCACCACATTGACTTTGGCCCTATTTTTAAAATTTCAACTTTTATTTGTGTTACTTTATCTTTTTCAAATAATTTTCTCTCTATTTTATTTATAAAAATTGTAAAAATAAAAAATTTATATAATTATAAAAATAAAAAATTATAGTATGTGATTATAACTTTTTTATCTTTTATGTATCATTAAATTAAAATAAATATGCTCATACTTAATCCGAGTTATAGTCGTGCATGGCACGACGAGTATAACTAGTATACAACTACGTAGGTAGAACAACCAACAAAGAAGCAACACAACACCATAAGCGAAAAATGGAAAATAAAAGAGGTAAAAAACACATTGGAAAGTTTTTTTTTAGAAAAAGGTTTGGAATATTAGACAAGCTTGATATCTAAGAGGCCTCCAGAGATTGCGGTCGAGACCGGCTAGGAGTGTCACAAGATTGTCAAAAGAAAAGCAACACGAGTAAGAAAGTACAAACACCCAAAATAGATAAATCAAGGACAAGTTTAGGATCAAGGTGAGTGAAGCACTAAATAATAGCGTCTCACAAGCAGTCAAACCAATGAAACCATATCAGGATATGCGAAAAGGACTGTTGACGTTCCCTTCACCGAGATGAAGGATTTTTAGAAACCGCGAAACACACTAAATGTTCCGTCCCAACAGATATTGTTCAAAACCAAACCTTTAATCTTACCCTTTGAATAAGTATTGAACAAACTTAAACAAACCTGCAAGAAGACATGAAACAACAACCACCACCCCAATAACAACAAAACCAAAGCGAACAATCCGGAAAAAAACACGTTAGAAAAACGCACAAAATGGGCCAAAGCCCAAAAGACAGATCCAAACCAAAGTTTTAAATATTTCGAATTATTTTTTCGTGAGTTGGATGGATGATGGGCCTTTTGATGGGCCATTCTTTGTACACGGATACCCAAACCAAAAACGAGCCTAACACGGATGTATGCTGATTTCTTTTGAAACTTTTAACAATTCATGAAATTTATGTAAAATTAGTATTACAAACAAATTTAATAATTTTAATCATGGTAGAAAAACAACCTGATTCAATAGAAATCTGAAATAGCTTAATCGATTTAGAATCAATAATCAAAATTATATAATGGAATGAACACTAAATTCAACTCGATTACCCGACATATACACCATTGACCATAATGCAAAACTACCAAAAACCTGAATGACATGCCCCCCCCCCCCCCCCCCCCATTTACCAACCTTGTTGCCCGCTTCAACCGAAACCTAATTTGACCGAATGGAAAACACCGATTTAATCCGAAATCCGACTCAGTCAAAACTCGATTCAACCAAAATCCGAAACAGCTCACCGATTTAGCTAGACCCGATAACCTGAATCATCCGACAACTAAAAGCCCGACCCGACCCGACCTGATCATGCCCGATTCCCCAATTACACACCATTGACTATAGTCTATAATATGGATCAACCCGAAACCCGAATGATCCGCCTGAAACCCGCCTGTTTACCACATCAAGAAATTAAGAAAAGGCTTAATTTATAATAAACTTTTAAATATTTGATAAGAAAACAATCATCAGACAAAGAAGTATTTTCACACAGACTAGGAATTGTGAACACAATAATTAGCTCAATCGATCTGTTAAGCTTCTTGCACCCGTACAAGCTAGGTCGACTTATTTGTGATCATGACAATGACCTGCAAGTAAACCACCCCAACGATAATTAATATATCAAGCTAGCATTAATTAATTCCCTCCAAGGACTACTCTGATAACATGGAGTGAAATTAAATCAACTTTGTATGTAGAAAGAAATCAAATTTAGACTTACCCGAGTCGTCGTCTTTGGAATATTTTCTAATGAGTACAGCGATAATGACTATCAATCCAACAATTGCTATTACTCCAATAATAATTGCAAGAGTCTTCTGCGTCCCAAGAGCACTTTTTGACGATTCTGTACAATAAATTAAAGTACGAGTGGATGTTAATTAATTACTAATGTACCTTCAACTAAGTTCCAACGCAAGTATTGTCTTATCCTACTTATGACACGACCAACCATAACATATAATGTGACAAGTAATCTTTGCTCTATTTATTTTTCCTTGGACACTGTCGGTAGGAGTTGGAAAAAAAAATCACTATAATATTACTATTAAGTTTTAACTGTTTGATCAGATGTCCGAAGACGTAATCTTTACTCTATAGCTCTACACTAGCTATTAGCTAATAAGTTAAAACTAGTGTATTAATTTCATAATTGTCAACGGGTGCATGCGTTGTTCAACTTTCCAGACTCAAGTCCTTATCCCACTTATTAACATATAGACAAATTAGTAGTAAATATACCAAAAAAATTAATATTGCAAAAAAGGTATATCTTTTTTCAAAATTGCAACTTTACCAAAGTTAATTAAATGGGTACCCAGTTTTATTGCAAAAATATCCACTCATCATTCAAATGCAATTTTTTATGAATTAAAGAAAAAAGGTAAATTAAAGGTTTGCGTTTCTCCGGCCGGACCCGACCTTCCCGGCCATTCCCTGGTGGTTTCCGGCCACAAGCGTCGCTGGCCTCCCATTCCAAGCTTTATCCGGCCACCCCAACCGACCATCCTAGCCCAGATCCCTGTGGGCTCCCGAGTCGACCCGGCTGAATTTTCACCGAGATCCAAGCGTGGGTATTCATAAATCAAAAAACTTATAAATAAAAAAAAGTAATTTTATTTATTTAAAAAAAAATTATTAATATTTATTTTATAGCAAAGATGCTCACGTGGGTATTCAAATGCTATTTAAGTATAATATGATCATTTTTATAATAAATATTTTTAGTTGGTGTATTACTGTAAAATCGCCGTAAGGGAAACAGAAAGCATGCAAAAGATCGATTAAAATAATTTAACAAATGACAGTATGCTTGATAGATACATTACCAAAAGAAAGTATGCTTAATAGATATATTCAATCATTGTTATGCATATTGACAATAACTTTTCACCAAATGATCGATTTTGTACGCTTTTATAAGCCTTTATTGTATCTCTTCAAAGTATATCTACAATACGACAATACACAATATGATTTAATATATAGGACATTAGTCCATAAGTATATTAATACTATTAATCTAGACTTCAAGTCTATATACAAATAAATTAATTGTAACGTATATTATTGTCTCATCTAATCATCCTTGATTAATTAATATTCTAGATGACAAACTTCCAAGAGTTCATTGCATAACGGAGTATTGATTTTATGAAATTTATTTTTAAAAATATTCCATCTCAACAAACTTCTTTGTTAGTTTTCATGTGTCGTTAAGTCTTGATTTTTTGGTGAGGGCACTACCCATAAGAGTCGAACCGGGAACTTCTAGATAAACTTAACCGTTTGACTAAATAATCGAAGGCGTCACTAAACCTTGATTTCCCCTTAATTTGCAACCTAGGCATCAACTAACCCTAACTTTCTATGTTACGGATTAAAACCCACCTATTTTACACGTAGCACGTACACGTCCTATCAACTAGCAAGTAACAAGTCACTCAAACTAATTATTAAAAAAAAGAAACAAATTTGTTTAACTAATATAGGAAACAAACATCAAAACAAATCAATTGGCATACCGGGTGTAGGGAAGGCGGCGGCGGCCGGAGACACGGCGGCAGCGTAGCGCGCGTAGCAAGTAGCGAGGAAGACGTCGCCGGAGGAAGCGTACCAACACTCGGTTTTCAAGACTCCGATGGCCTCTCCAAGGCAATCCTGGCACTGAGCAGGGCTCAAGCCCACCACGCACTCCGCCACCCCCTTGACGCCGCCCTCCGCGCTAGCCCGGAAAATCTGGCCGGCCCCACTCGCGAGGAGGTACCCAAGGACCGAGTCACGGCTCGCCATCTGGCCCGAGGAGGAGTCCAGCTGGCCGAGCCCGCACTTCTTGAGGACAAGCGTCTTGTCCTCGACGCCGAGGAAGGAGGCGTTGGAATACCTTATGTAGCATCCGTCGAGGCGGAGGGCGGCGGAGTAGGAGTAGGGGCAGGCGGAGGAGAGTTGGGAGGCGGAGGAGGAGACGCAGGCGGAGCAGTCTAGAGTGTCGGGGCGGCACTGGAAGAGACCCTGTGCCGCCCCAACTGTGAGGTTGAAGTAGGAGGAGGAGGAGGAGGAGGAGGAGGAGGCGGAGACGAGTGAGGTGAGGAGGGAGTTGAGGTTGGTGTCGTATTGGCTGTCCGGCGTGCACTTGCTTGGGGAGCATCCCGCATACAAGAACGTGTTGGTGGTGGCCGTGGTGGCGGCCATGGTGGCGGCGAGGAGGCCTATGACGGCGAGAGGACTCATGTATGTAGAGGGATAGGGTTGCCAAGCACTAAGTTTTGCAAGTTTGATTAATGTGTGTACGTTGGATTGGAGAATAGGTGAAGAGTTTTGGTTGATTGTATTTCTCTATTATAGTGCGTTTTTTCTTAACATATATATAACGGTATCTTTTCCTTGCTAGGTAAGGCGAAAAATAATTTTTTTGAATATATTAGTCCTTGCTAGGCAAAGAAATAAAAAGATACTTGCTCTTCAAGTATCATATATTTGGAGGGCAAGATTTTGATATTACTTGCGGAGCAAATTGAGCTTTACTTACGCTGCAAGTACGGTTTATTTGCGTTGTGAGTTTGTTTTACTTGTACTGTAATGTTTTTACTTGCGGTGCAAGTTGAAATTTTTTTTTGCAGGGTGACTCGTATTTAATGTGTGTACTAATTTTTCGAATAGCTGGTGTTGTGGTCGGTTCGTAACGGACCGAGTTGTACTAGGCCAGGTCACTTGGTGCTCTGTGGCTTCTGAAGATTTTTCATTTCGGTGGAGGGATAGCTGTTCGTTTCGCATATCCCATAATGGGTTGACCTGTTGCCTGCAACACTATCATTTTAGTGCTTTACTCACCCCGTTTCCGATCTTTTTTGCACTTCTTTTTCGAGGATTATTACTTCCCTTAGTCGTTCTGCTTGTCTAGGGTGGCTTCTTTGTTGGCTCAATTAGTCGTTTACGGCTGCCTTTTTTAACGACCTCTCGGATTACCAATTATGTTTGTTTGGAACTCCAAAATCTTACTTATTTCAAAAAATATATATAACGGTATCTTGGTTGCGAATAAATGTTTGGTAGGTGTGCAACATGCAATATGGATGATCATTGTCTAAAATATGATTATGTAGTAATCCAATTTTCCAATGGACGTAATTAATTACAATGCAATAGAAGGAGACCTCCAAAATAAGTCAAGACTATTGTATTTTTTTTATCTCTTGTTCAGTTTGATCCGTCAAAATCGTTTTACGTCCAGATCAGATACTACAGAGACCATTAATTAATAAGGACGATCCTCTAAATTCAGGTTTTTTTATACACAATATCAGAGAGATTTGAACCAAAATTTCTAAACAAACACTTAAAAAAACTAGCACTTTATCATATTAGACTACGGTGATTAGTAGTTAAGACTAGTGTATTAATTTCATTATTTCATAAAGGGCGATTAGTAGTTAATTAAGACTAGTGTAATAATTTCAGTATTTCATAATGGTTTCAACGGGTGCGTGCATTGTTTAACTCTCCAGTCTTTTTCCCACTTGGCCGGTAGTCCCGTACATGAGAGGAAAAAAGAAAGCAAGAGATTATAAATAATGTAACAAATTGACAATATGCTTGGTAGATGTATTTAGTATTGTTATGTTGACAATAACTTTCCACCAAATGATCGATTTCTATGTATAAACGTTCAAATCCCTTTAATTTATATATACCACTAATACTCAAGTTGATGTATAGGACATTGCTACTAACTAGATTAATCAAGACTATATACAAATGAATTGTAATGTTCATATATTACGGATTGATTATCTCATCAACCATTAAATAATATACCTAAAAATTAACTTGAATACTTGATAACACAAGTATATATTTAATAAACAACATTGTAAGTGTGCTACTACGGCAAGTATATATTGAATATGTAGATTTTCATACGGAAAGTGGGAGCTAGCTAGATATGACATGAGTGAGTATGTACATATGTGTCTATAAAACATAATTAATTTAAAACTAGAAAATATATTAATTTTTTTTGGTAAAATAAAATAGCAAATAAGTGGAAAAAAAATTTATTGACTTAAAAAACTTATAAGACCATTTTGTCCGATCGAGATGTTTCAGTCTTATAATTATGTTACCATTTCTGTAATTGTAAAATGTCATGTAACACTGCGGTGTTGTTTTAGGGAGCGTATCAAGCTAACTTATTAGAATCAGGAGCGTGTGTCCCTATATTGATTATTCAAACTGATTCTCCTGTTGTTTGTGAACTACTATCAACTCCTCACATAAAGACATATCATAATGTGCATCTGGTTAGAAGTTGTCGTGGGTTGCTCTATAATTATCCAGGGATAGCCATCATCATGTCAATCAGGCGATAATCGAATGCAATGGCGGATTGTTTAGCGAATTATGCTATTATTATAAATGTTCCCTTTAAGATTTTTGATGCTATCCCTAGTATTATTTTAGATTTACTTGTTGCTGATTATGTATCCCCGGTAGGAGAAAACTAGTTTTTTAATTAAATCGCAAGGACTACCCGTTTCTTGACAAAAAAAAATGTCATACCCCTCTGTTTACAAACTGATAAAAAGAAAAAATCCAAAGGTTGAGGTAGCTTGTTTGGGTTGTTTGAAATTGTTCTTGGTTGTGACCAAATGTGCACACAAATCTGACTATTCTTTGTGTTTCACCCTTGTTTGAGAAATCTCTTTGTACATCTTGCTTTTCAAGGCTTGAAAGGAAAAATTCAGATTCGAAAGGTATAAGTACTCAAGAAGTGTTTCTTATTCGTCTTTGCCTTTGTCTCTATTGCAAGGCTGAGACGGCCGGAACAAAAGTAGCACCGCCTGAGAGGGCTGGAACAAAAGACCACCGCCGGAGATGGTCCATGCTCTGGTGCAGTTGTTTAAAGAAAAAAGAAAAAAAGAAAAAAAAATGCTTGGGCCGCAAGTTTTTTTGGGGCGCAAGTTATAAGAAAAAAAAAACACTTTATTTCCTTGCTATTCAAGAGGGAAAAAAATAATGAATATTAAGTCCTTACTTAGTAAGGAAAATAATGACTTACTTGCGAGGCAAGTTTTTCTTCACTTGCGGAGCATTTTTTGTATCTATCTCGCAAGTTCGACTTTTTTTTTTCTCTCTCTTGCAGGTTAGCTCGAGGCTTATTTACTGTACTATTATTCCGAGAAATTAGAGCTGAGTTTGACATTGGACCGAGTGTATTAGGCTAGGTCGCTTGGTGCTTTGAGGCTTCTGAAGATCCTCCATTTCGATGGAGGGAACGTCAGTAGTCCGTTTCGCACGCCCAGGAGGGGTCGACTTGTTGCCTACGGCGCTATTCTTATAGTGTTTTACTCATCCCGATCTCAAACTCGTCTTAGTTCTTGTTTTTCGGAGTTGTGTACCTTTCATTGCTATTCCTGCTTGTTTTTTACTCTCTTAGCCGTTTCTCGGCTGCCGTTTTTATTACGGCCTCTCGGATTACCAAGCTTGTTTGGTATTCCGAATTCTTACCTTATCAAAAAAAAAAAAAAAAAAATGTCATGCAACACTGCAATTGTGGTGACTCGCGATATGGGATAAAAAGCAAAGAAAAGGAAACGGCCAAAAAGCCCATTGGACGATTAATTTTTATGGGCCTCTTGATTGAAAATAACCCGGCCCACAAATTTGGACCGCCTGGAATTGTCGAATTAGGGAGCGAGGTCTACAAATTGTTATATTTGTGGCCTTGTGGGTGGTAAATAGCCTGTTTGGATCGCTAATATTTTAAGCTGCATTAAATTTAATATAATTTAAATTATATTTGTAGCCGTAGCTGAAGAATTTATACAAAATGAATATGTTCCTTAATTTGACTCAATGAATTAATGTCTGTAAAATTTTTTTCTAAGAATTGATTCCAATTTATTTAGATTAATTAACTAGTCGAAGAGAGTCATGTTTGATTGGCATTCTGAGAAAGAAGCATATGCATTGATCGATAGCATTTTGAAAATTGCTAAAATGAGGGAGCAATGAAGGTTTGAACATCCTCTATGTAAGTCTATGAGACCATATCAAATATATAGCCTACTCACATACATTTTCATCGTTAACTATATAAGTTACTTTTTCCATGTAAGTTGAGCTAGATACAAGTACTAATAGATTTATATTATAGTCTTTCAAGTCGGAGAATCATCGACAAACACATAACTTATTAGAAGCAGGGACATATATTCCAGCACTAAGATAAATTGGGACGAGAATTATGAGTAGAGTATTATCGTGGTGGCCAACATGATAGCCGGGTTCATCATTTTCAAAAATAAATGGATAAAAAACGATATCATGGTCTAAGAAATTGGCTCAAAACAAATCCATTTTCGGAAAAAATAAGGGCAAAACGACATAGTTTTGACATTTTTAAAGAAAAAACGAGCCAAAATAAAATATCGTAGAAAGGGGCCGACTAACCCACCAATATTAATTAATCTCGTCGAATCGAAGTATAAAATGCCCCTCCCCATGCCCCCTTGTGTCCATCTTTGTGGACAGGGGTAATGCATATATATAAAATGTGAATTTGGTGTTGTTCTAATTCATTCAATTTCAAAGGTAGGGTTAATTAGGTTTATGAGCATTGTACAAGGCATCAAGTTAGGCATGTGTCAATGTGTGATGGAATTAAAGTAGCTAGGATACAACTCAACGCGTACTACTTTCGCAACATGTCCACCATGAATACAGTTTGCAAATGCATGTATAAGATAATGTATGTATCAAAATTAATTATATAAGATCCAAGAAATTGTATTGATTTGTGCGATTGTTTGTTGTTGTGGCAATAGTTTTTAATTGGGACAATTCTGCCTACCGCCTGATGATGGACAAAAGTTTTTAATAAGAGTATGTACTGCTGCCTGGAGCTAGCTCCATCTCCATATTTCATTATTGCAATTCAATAAATAATTCGTTCCCTTTTACGTACCTTAATTAATTCTATTTAGCATTTAGCATTAATTATGAGCTTTTGCTTTCTAGTTGATTAATTGATTTATTATCATTATTTTTAGTGGTGTTCAAATCCGATTAACCAAACTCTCGGTCAGTTAAAATTATGAACCGTAACCGAACCATAAATCCCAATTAACCATTGTTCGGTTAAATAATTTTTTAGTTCGGTTTTCTTGGTTAATTGATAACCATTTATGTAATTTTACCTTAAACAATTAAAATAATAAATTTTGAATGAAAAATGTGATCAAGCAAGACTTTTAATTTAAATAAGTACTTATATCATATTGTTTTGGTTGTTGTAAACAAATATCGAGAGTATATACTATAGTGTGTGAAATCAAATATTGTGTGTATTATTTTTTACCCCACCAAATTTAATAAGCGACTTTCATATCAATAAGAGAAGTGGAAAAATAGTATGTAATTATTAAAATTGGAGAAGAAAAGACTCAAACTAAATTAACACTTTGAAAATCATAAAGTTTAACCACTAAATAAAGGAAGGATAACTAATATTTGAAAAAATATTAATATATTTATCGGTTTTTCGGTTTTTCGGTTAATCATTATATGTAAAGTCGTGAACCGAAACCGAACCAATAAACAAAAAATATTTTCGGTTCGATTAACCAAATCGAAATTTAAAAAAATCGGTTTGAATAACCTGAAAAATAACCAGTTTTTTTGGTTTTTCAGTTTTAGGTTGTGTTTGTCAACATAAATAAGCTAGTTGATAAACTCTAATCAGTTGAAAAAAATACATAAACTGTGTTTGTCTTTTAAAAATAAACTAGTTACTAGTTTATAAACTAGTTAAAATGGTAAGCTACAAAATTTAACTTATTTGCTAGTTTATCTTGTTTATTTGATTAAGAAAAAAGAAAAAGAATAAATCAACCAATAGAAAATGAGACAATAGATAGTGTGTAGGAGAGAGAATGTAGTGGGATGGAGGAGATTTTGAAAAGTTAGGCAATTCTAAATTCATGAACTAGCTTATTTCAACAAACACAGTTTATTAATTCAACTAGTTTTCTATCTCCATTTTTTTCTAGTTTATTTATTTCAACTAATTTATTAACTTCAACTAGTTTATTAACTATTTGACAAACGCAGCCTACGGACACCCTAGTTACCTTGGTATAAAGAAATAATTAACCCCTATCCGTGACTGACAAATGTGTATGTACGAATTTTCGTTTTTTCCATTCTAAGTACAAACTCATCGATATCATAAGGCAAATGTAATAAATTAATAGACATATAATATGGTTTTATGAATAAATAAATAAATAAAATTCGCATTGGTCCTAATTGTAGGGATTCACCTGAATTTGGTAGTAAAATTTGCGTTCGTAAATACCAATAATTAATTGGTCTAGTGGGATGAGGTGTTAGGTTTCTTAAACGTTTGTTCAGGAGGTTCGAAGTTTGAATCTTCCTGATGGCGTGTATGAAAAAAATTGAATTGGGAAGATCGCCCCCAGCAATGGGACTCTGCAGTACCCGGTTCGGACGTAAATTAGCCCCGGCTAATCGAACCGAGCGAGAAATCAAAAAAAAAATTGCGTTCGTAAATTAGCTGAAAAAACTCACAAACTAGTTAAATTAACTTAAGTTGACCAGCTTAATCCAAAAAAAAATAATAACGAGACTTAATATTTTATCAAAGTGATGACACAGATGCAAGAACTAAACTCACAACCAGGGGTGGAGGTATGGTGTGCCCAGTGGGGGCTGTAGCCCCCACTGGGATTTTCAAAAAAAAAAAAAAAAATTTTAAAAATATAGTAACAAAAATTAGTTTACTTGATAAAAACTAATTTATTTGGTTAGAATAAGGCAGATTAATTTATATATCTATATATATAATATATTGAAATGGTTTTTTATACAAAAAAATACAAAAATTTTAATATAATTTTTTTTATATACAGAAAAATATAATTTTTTTTATATTTTATAAAAAAAAATAAAAAAAATTTCTGATTTCGCCAGGAATATTTTTGTAACTAAAAAAATTACCCAAAGAAATTTAACCCCCACTTACGCCACTGCTCACAATCTTTTAATATCTCCTTATGTTTTCTATAACTAGACCACCTCTTGTTGAGCCTTTTCGTGTAAGTACTATCGTAAGAAATTAATATGGAGTACATAATTATATATAAAACGACATATCATGGTTTAATTTAATATGTATCTTATGCAAAAATCGTAAATTAAAGTACGAGAGTATTGAAAATAGTTTAGGTAGATGCTAAAATCTTAACCAGAAATTCATTAATAAAGGGGCAATATTAAATTTAGTATCTCCTCAAAACAATATTGTTTTTAATTTCGAAAGTACCATATATGGAATTTCCCTAACTAAACAAATTAATTTTATTTTAAAAATGAATTAAATACCCAAAAAAAGCCTTTTAAGTTTCACCATATTGAGGGATGGCTTTTTTACCGGAAACCACCCTCACAATATGCCATATTAGCGTAAACCACCCCTTCAATGGCTATTTACCAAGAACCACCCTTAGAATGCCTTCCGTTACGTTTTAACCACCCAATTAAAATTTTTCGTTTGAAAACACGTTAACTCGTGCAATGACCCTTTTGCCCCTCTTTTTTCCCCCAAATTACACCCCAATCTTCCTCTTTCTCCCTCTTCTCGACTACAGTGTATCCTCTTTCTCCGCCATCTGCGCTCTCAACACCAAGTTCTCCGATTCAACGTTGAGGAATTGCTGAGTCGTGAAACTAACCGAGTTGAGGATCTGCGTTTTCTTCGCCCTCAGATCTGAGACCTGCGAGTTCAGATCGTCCAGATGCTTCTGCTTCCTCATCCGCGACCGCCTCGCCGATTCCCGATTTCCATCCGCTTCCGCTTCCGCTCGTCGATTGGAGTAGTGATCTACGCCGTCAGATCCTCCTCCGAGCTCGAATTCTTCATCCTCGTTGTTGTTCCGGATGAGTTTCCGCTCGAGGAAGCCATAATCGACAAAAGGGGGGAATTGGGAGTCGAATTTGTTTGAAATTGCTCGAATTAGGTTTGATTAGAGTATGATTAATTGCTAATTGGGAGGGAAGGGGGGTTAATTAGGGGAAGGAGGTTAAGGAGAAGACATAGAACCAGTAGAGGAAGACGACGGAGAAGGATTGAACGAGGTGAGTTCGGCGACGGAAGGAAGAACCGATCATAAACCCAGAACGGAGGATTTCGCTTAAGACTGGAGACATGAAAGCTCAAATTGATCAATTTGAAGCCTAGAAAATGGGCCCTGAATTGATCAATTTGAGCTTTCATGTCTCCAAGAAACATGAGAAAGAAACATGGGTAGTCGAGAAGAGGGAGAAAGAGGAAGATTGGGGTGTAATTTGGGGGAAAAAAGAGGGGCAAAAGGGTCATTGCACGAGTTAACGTGTTTTCAAACGGAAAATTTTAATTGGGTGGTTAAAACGTAACGGAAGGCATTCTAAGGGTGGTTCTCGGTAAATAGCCATTGAAAGGGTGGTTTACGCTAATATGACATATTGTAAGGGTGGTTTCCGGTAAAAAAGCCAAAAAAAAATAGTTAGAAATTGAATTAGTTTTTTCAACATCTAGAAATGAATATTTTTTAGACTTCGGGTATTTAGTTAAGATTAAGTCTCTGATGAGTATAATTTATAAGGTTATAGTCACTTAACTAAAAGCCTTCGGGCATTTAGAAATGAATACTTGCTTGGGAAAGAGGTTATAGACAGGTGGTTTCTAAGGTTGATTCTAAGGTTGTTATCCAACTTATTACTAAGTCGCTCGATAGAGCTCGTATGCTTTTTAGAGTAGTAGCACAATCTCATGGCTTAATTAGTAGACACTTGTTGTATAGTTTCAACATGTTTTTCGCGAGGCTAATCGAGTTGTCGATGGCCTTGCTGCTTTAGCTTATTCTTTTCTTGTTGGTTCCATGTTTTGGACGATTCTCCTTTGTTTATTTTGACTTTAATTGTTGATGATGTAAGGGGTTTGGCTACCCCATGGGTGATCCCTAATTAGCCTCGTTTTATTATTCTAATGCTTAGTCGCCTCTTTGATATTAAAAAAAAGGCTCCAATAATAGTATTAGAGATCTTTGTTCGATTCTTATGAGCACTGCCCTTCAACAAAAAAAAAGAAATAAATATTTTTTGTTAGTGTTGAAACACGAAATAAATGAGCGTCAAATAAAAGGAATCAATTTAATATAATCTAGGCACGTAGAAACCCTCACACTTTATTCTGTATGTGAAAAACACTCACGCGCGCTTTAAAAGAGATTTGTACAGCTTTGATTGTTCGCTGAGAATGTGCACGATCTTACAACTATGTGTTTCTTACTCTAATGTGAGAGTTAAAACCTTTTAGGATTCTCCCTCGTAAAGAACGAAGTTCTCTACAAAGTTTCAACACGTCGAATCTTTATTTAATAAGAAAAGATCTCAAGCTAGATATGTTTTCCGACCCTTTCAACCTTCGTCTTCTTAAGCTATTTATAGACGTTAGGGGAAGTTGGAAGTTGAGGATTCTCGATGTGGGAGAACCTTATTGATAATCGACGTGACACCTGCAGATTGATGGAGTATTAGGTATGTGATGTGTTGCTTTGTTATTGGTTGAAGGTGCGGCTCCACTTAGAATTTTGGGATCCTCCGATGTGGAAGAGACTTGTTGGACCTGCGAAGTGTTGATTGTTGATTAGTGGAGTGAGCGGTCGAAGGTCATGTGGGATGAGCATGCGGTTTGCTCTTGGGATTTTGCGGGAGCCATTAACCCACCTTAGGATTCTTGGTCCTTTAGTTTATTCAGCGCGATGTTCACATGGTGGTAAAACAATATTGCTCAGCTGAGCGTGCGCGTATGCAAAGAGTATATGAGTTCATAAGTTTTCTGTTGGGTGTGTACTTTTAGGGGTTATGCTATACCATCAACTCAAATCTCGAGCCCGCTTATGGTATTCACCCCCGCTTTCTCTCTTTGCTTCGGTAATCTCTTTTGTCGTTTAAAATACGGATTATTCATGTTCCATCAGTTAGCACGATTTTTTTTCTAGAGAATGTAATTGTCAAGCTTTTCTAAAAGGTTCTGTATTTTTTGGGAAGAAATTAAACTTTGCATATTTATTTCTAACAATATTTGTCCTTTTACAATTTTTTTTGTCAAGCCTCACCAATATAGTTGGTATTTGATAATGTTTGTGATTAATAAGTCGCGTGTTTAAAACCTCTCATTCTCATTGTAACGACCTAAGTACTTTTCATGATTATTATTTTTTTCCAAAATTGGATCTATAGAGGAATGAATATTAGAGACAAATCCACTTATTGTAACTCTTAGTTATTTTAATTTCCTTCTCTTGGTTTATCGTTCATGCTAATTTATCCGGCTACTAATTTTATCGGCCTTCTAATTTGCCAAATATGCCAAGCCTCTCCAGTCTAGATGATAGGTGATGGCGTCCGTGACCATTCGATCACGAGTTCGAATTCCCCTCCCCCATTGTAATGACCTAAGTGCCTCCTTATGAACCAAATTTTTTTTTTTTTACCAAATATGTTTTTTTTTAAATCTTGATTTACCAAATATGTTTTAACACTCTAGAATCTTACCTTATTAAAAAAGAGGCGAGTAAGTTTGTAATCACTCATATATAATATGACAAATGAAATTGAAATTTGTGTAAAAAAAATACTCTAGCTACGTTTAGATTAAAACTAAATCTGTACAAAACTGTCTTATCCCTTTATTAATGTTTTTCAACTAAACAAGCCCTAAATAAATATGAATTGATAGAATTTAAGCTACATATTTGTGAGTTTTAGTCATCAGGATTTTGGTGTAGACATATAGAGTGTGTATGATCTAGTAAGTGGACCATCAATCTGTGAATTTGTGGACTTGATTTTTTTGGACAGGGAGGCACCGCATTTTCTCTCAATCTCAGAGTGCCCCACACGGTGTCGTTCTGGACTTTTATTCTTTTTTATCATTTTACGTAAATAAATAAATATAATACTATAAAAAAAATAAAATCGGTAAATAAGCACTTAGGATACCCGGCTGGCTGGACTGGGCTAGCTAACCACCATTATTGGGCCCACCAACTGCTCACCGTTTTCCCTCAAAATCCTTGACGCGCCCACTGTCTCCATCCTTTCTTTTATTTTTTTTATATTATCTTTTTCATTTTCAATTTTCCTTTCTAAACATATTTCGAAACAAACTTTCTTGGAAAATGCAACTTCATTCATGGAAAATAGCTTATTTTAAACATATTTCGGTTACAAATTACTACGTGCTTACATATAACTATATTAATTTATGATTAAATTATTATTTTAACAGAAAAATCGCCGCATCCTTTTTTTAATAAAAATGAGCACTACATGAATTTAGTTTCTTCTGTCAATCTAAACAAAATTGATATGACTTTTTTTTTCCGAAATTTTGTGAGAAGTTTGTTTGTTGTTTGAATGTCAATTCAAAACAAAAAAATCTAGACTTGAAATATTTTTGTTTTCCTTATTTTGCGTGTAGTTTTCCTTGACGTGGTTGTAGGTTCGATTAATTGGTAGTTTGATCCTAGAAATTAGTAATAAGAATACCATTGCGTTGAACATCTTACTGAATCATTTTTTGGTTGAAACTTACTGAATCATTTTAGCAACAAAGAAAAAGTCTCAAAATAATTTATAGGTTCCGAGAATCTAAAAACCCTTTTTTTTAGAGGAAGACGGTAGGTGGGACGAGGATGCCAAGATTAATGTGCTGATAAATAATTTTAAACAATATCAGAAATACTGAAAAATGATCAAGAACAAAGTGGGACAGTCAATATATGTGTATAAATGGGGTTCCGAGAAACTAATTTGAAAGAGTGAGAGCTTGGTCTTAAAAGACATTTATATAGGTAGGTGCGACCGAAAAAATGTTGGAATTTGGAAAAATAGTATAAGACAGGATATTTATCAATTGAGAATTTCAGCAGAACTAGCAACATATGCAGAGGTAGTTGGAGGGAGAAAATTAGGGTAGTGGACACTGAACATTTAGTTGCCAAAAGAGATGGTTTCACTAGGTTTTTGTGGTTTGGGCGTTTTGTTTTTTTGTTTGTTCTGCGGTTTTGTGCTTTGTTTTGTGTTTGGGTTGTTTTCCGTCACTTACTCAGTGTTGTTGTCTGGTAGTTGTTGACAGGAGTGTTCCTATATTGACCTCCAAATTTCGTTGAAACAGAGCACATTGGATAAATGTTGTTGTTATATATAATAAATATATAAAGTATAAGATGATTAATAAATTATCCATCTCTTAACTGCCTAATCATTCCAAAGCTAAGACTTCATACTCACATTATGTTACTAATTATCAAGAATAATCTCTCCACTTTACAACAACTAGAATATTCTTTTTCATTTTGTTGGTAGAGTTAAATAATTTATTGATCACCAAAACATGAAATTTTAATAGTAGTTGACAAAACAACCAAAGAAAAAAAAAATTGAGAAGACAAAATGATTATTATTGTGATCCAATTCACAATATTCTGCATCCAACTGTATTTCCTTGTTTTCTTTGTATTATAAAAACATTAAAAGAAGAAAAAGGAAAACTTTTTTTCCCTCTTTCATAATTTCATTTCCATTACAATTACATCCATCTCCTCTCTGTGCCGAGAATCTCGGCTTCCTCTTCCCCCATTGCCACCTTCTCTCTCTTATCGCCATTTTTGTATTCAATCAATCATCACAGAGACCGATAAATCCAAGCCAAAGAGTAGGAAGCTAAAGCTCCAATGTTACTCTCTCTTTGAGAGCCTCTTCAGCGAGATCTGCGCCGGACGTCCACTGATATCGGCAATGGCCGTCAATTTCACTGGCACCAGCGAAGCGGAGGCTGTCCAGGAACTTATCAACGAAATTGGAAGTATCTCGAGCGCCGGAGGGTTTAGAGACCCCTTGAAGAAGGATTGCACTGATCTCACCCGTCGGATTTCACTACTTTCCCATTTGGTTGAGGAAATCAGGGAGTTTAAAGGAGATTTGGGGTCGTTAGGCTCTTCGCCTTCCTCTTCCTTGTCGTCTTCCTCCGCTCCTCCGTTTTTCTCTGATCTCGTTTTCGCCTTGCAAAATGCCAAGAGGCTCTTGTTGATTGCTGCGAGCTTCAATTCTGAGAAAGTAAGTGCAATTCTGCTTGTGGTTTTCGGAAATTTGAGCAAGATCTGGGAAATTGTATGCGAGCTTTCTGTTTTAGCGGATTAAAGTACTATGCTAGATGGATAATGTGCAATTTGGAGCTTCTGATATACTTAATTACTCGATTAATTTGTCCCATGTGTCTCGTGTAGTTTTATTCCTGCTAATCTAGGGTAAAGTTCTGTCTTATCCCTGAAAATTACAACATTGAAGAAAGTACATAGATAGTTTAGATACAATTTGGGGCTTTTCGTATTTGAGGGTTTTTGACAACGATATTGGTCTATATGGTGTCTTCCAGCTGAAAATGTGGGTGAATTTCAGCTGCGAAAACCGTGTGTTTCAGTAGGTAGCACTTTTGACACCCATCTTAAATGTAGCATATCAGGTTTTTGTTGCCGTTGTAGGATTAGATTATAGATCTGGGAACTTTTTGTGCTTGAAATACTTTAAATCGAGGAGAACTAAGATCATGGACTCTACTTTCATTTTCAGAGCGACGACCTTGTGCTCAAAATGTAATACTAGCCAAGTGAGATACATTTCAGCTGGAGGTGGAACACAATAAATTTTTAGGATAAGCACACAAGTGATCATTGTTGCATCACATGACTTGTACATCATATTGGCCAGTACAAGAGATCTAATAATACTCCTCAACTATAATGTCATTTAATATGTGTGTCCTACTGTCTGGGCTGCTGAAGTAGTATTTTGAATCTAGACTTGTACCAATTCCTCTCATATTACTGTCTAATCTTTAAAGGATTTGCCTAACAATGATCTATAGTCATCATCTCTTTCTTTTGAACCCACAAAAATACTTCTCTCAAATTGTCTGTTTCTTGATTCAAGGATGATGCTGCCAAGAAGCTTGCCTTCCAATTTCAGTGTGTGACATGGAAGTTGGAGAAAGCATTGGATGATATACCGTACACCAAAATTGGCGTGTCTGAGGAAGTCCAGGAGCAGGTACACTTTAGCAACATGCTTTATTTGTCATGAAATTTTTTTCAAGAAATGTGGAATTCTAAAGCTGTTTTCTTTCATTAGGTTGAATTGGTAAGAACACAACTGAAGAGAGCAACAGAAAAACATGGACCTCCAAATTCAAGTCTGTTATCTCGAGCCTTATCTCAGCCATTGGATACAGAACTTGATGTCCTTCATTTGAGCACCAAAAAGATTGGTACCCTGCACATTGACAATACAGGCAACATTGATTATGAAACTGAAGTGAGGACTAATCCTGCTACATCAAAAATTCCTTCAAGAAATTCAGCCTCTGTTCCTTCACTCCCACCAACAAGAACAGTAGTGAATTCTTCTACAACACTGAAAGATCAACTGCAAAAAGATACTGGTGTTGACAATGAAACCAAAAATAACTCAGCTCAGGAGGCTGAAGAGGGAACTAGGAAACCTGATGCAGTAACTATACCTGAAGATTTTCTGTGCCCCATTTCCCTGGAGATAATGAGAGATCCTGTTATTGTAGCCACGGGGCAGGTACCTAATTTGCTTCTACTTAATTTCTTTCTACAAGAGTATCAATTTGTGCTAGGGAAGCTAAATTTCTTTCTTGACTTGCAGACTTATGAGCGCTCATATATTCAACGGTGGATTGATTCTGGAAATTTGACATGTCCAAAGACCCAACAGAAGCTTGAAAACTTCACCCTGACACCAAATTACGTGTTGAGAAGCCTGATCTCTCAATGGTGTATGAAAAACAACATTGAACCACCAACAGCCTTTGTAACAGGAAAACTAAAGAAGAGCGATGGATCGTTCCGTGATGTTAGTGGCGACATTGTAGCGATCCAGGCACTTGTTCGTAAACTCACAAGCAGAACTCTTGAGGAATGCAGGGCTTCTGTGAGGGAGATTCGTTTCCTCTCCAAACGGAGTACAGATAACAGAATCCTGATTGCAGAAGCGGGAGCAATCCCTGTTCTTGTCAATTTATTAACATCAAATGATGTACTAACCCAAGAAAATGCAGTAACCGCCATTCTCAACCTCTCCATTTATGAAAACAACAAGGAGCTAATTATGCTCGCGGGGGCCACAACCTCCATTGTGCAGGTCCTCAGAAATGGTAGCATGGAAGCAAGAGAGAATGCAGCAGCGACCCTTTTTAGCCTGTCGCTTGCTGATGAAAACAAGATAATAATTGGTGCTTCTGGTGCGATTCCTGCATTGGTTGAGCTTCTTCAATGTGGTAGCCCAAGAGGTAAAAAAGATGCTGCAACAGCACTTTTTAATTTATGCATATATCAGGGAAACAAAGGGAGAGCGGTGAGAGCCGGGATTGTCACAGCATTGTTGAAGATGTTGACCGAGTCAAACCGAAGTATGGTGGATGAAGCTTTGACCATACTCTCGGTTCTTGCTAGCCACCTGGATGCCAAAGTGGCAATAGTGAAGGCTGGGATGATACCGGTTTTGGTTGATCTTGTGAGAACGGGATTGCCACGCAATAAAGAGAATGCAGCAGCAATTCTGCTTGCACTGTGTAAGAGAGACGTGGAAAATCTCAGCTGTTTGATCAGGCTTGGTGCTTCGGTGGCCTTAACTGAGCTTGCTAAGAGTGGAACAGAGAGAGCCAAGAGAAAGGCTACATCTTTGCTAGAGCTTCTGAGAAGACTGCAACAACAGTGATTCAGCATTGTTCATTTCAACACAACCCTTCATTTTTTCTTCTTCTGTCTATCCCTTTTGCTTAATTCTTTTAACCATTGTTTGATAATTGATACTGTTTACAGTTACATGTTCTACTTTATGATAAGATGTGAAAGTTTCTGGGTAAAGCATGAGAATTAGTAAATGTAAATTCTCATGCTTCCTGTGTATCTTCCTTACTACTGTTCGAAAGAGTGTGAAAGAAAGTGCAAGTTCATAAACCCAGATTGTGTTCTATGTATAATGTTATTAATTAATTGACATCAGGTTTAGCCCTCTTATGTGACAGAAAACTTGTTGATGGGGGTTGTTGCATGGTACCTGATGATAAATCTTACTACGATTTCTATTTATTTCGTGATCTATTGGATTATAATTTGGATTTCATCTTTGGGTAATCTAAAGAAAAAATAAATATGGAGATTGGGAGTCTATCTACAAGCTACTATTTGCTTATGTAAAACTGTAAGCAATAGAGGTATGTAAGGTGTGCTTTGGACGATACTCTGCCAAATAAACTACTATGCTAGCAAATAATGGTTGCTACAATCCAAAGATTGGTAGATCTCTTTTTCATAACCCAAACTTTTATTTAACAAATTTGTTGATAAATGATACAAAAAAATAGATGAATTCGAGAACGTAGCAATTCTGTTAATCTGAAATGGGCTCTTACCTTAGTTGTTGCTTTGTTGGAGGAGCTGGAAATTGGTCGCGGATGACTGACCCACCCGAATCATGGTAAAATCTGAACAAAATTGTGTATCTGGTGGACAAGTTAGATGCTTGGTTTAGCGGGTGATAGGTCGGATATGGGTAGGGGTTCTTTCAACTTGTCACCCTAATGACCCGCTTATCACCTTGTAATTATAACCCTAAATATAAATAGATGTTTTCTTTTATAACTTACCAAAATTTTTTGGCCTTTGGCCACATTATTTCATCTTCTTTCTAATTCTTCTACTTTATCTCAGTCCTCTCAATACCTCAATCCTTTCTAGTCCCTTGTCGTTCTCCGATTGTGTTGTCTCGGCTTTTAAAGAAACATTTTAGTGTTTTATAAAGAAACACTGATGTCTTTCTTGACTTTTATTCGTTTTCAACTTTTCATGTGTAAATCACAAACGAATGGAAATGAAATAAATATATTTGTTTTGTGGTTTGAAGGATCTCCCAAATCACTCATGGATGATGGACTGATGAGTATTGGATAGATTGGATATTATATACTATATGGGTGAAACATTTCCGAGCAAATGTTAGGTCAGGTGGGTCATTTTTATTCACATATTAGATGGCAGGATGATTGACTCCATCCGCCAATAATGTGACTAAAATTCACCCCTATGTGCAATTACATGAAAAATTCATATTCTACTCAAAAGTTATTTTTAATACTTTTGAAATCCGTGTAATTCTCTCTATTTTTTACGTTTTTCAAGATACTAAAAATTACTTTTCACCCAAAAATCCCTTTACACTCAAAAGTGAAACAAGGTCGTCATTGTGATGGTCACTTAGTGATAATATGCCTACCGTGCATGTGTGTGGAGATATTGTAATATTTTCAATTAAATTAATTTCTTAATGGGTGCAAAAAAAAAAAAAGGAAGGGAATCGTTTGCTTTTCCATTAGATCTTGGAGTCCCACAATATGAATTGAATATATTTGAGCTGCGAAGAACATACTCGATCTAGAATTCTACCTGCTCTCCACAGGAATTAGTACGTCCCTTGTTGAATTGATAATCTTGCTAGCTAGACTCAATTGTTTTCATACTTGAACGTTACTTTGATGATGCAGATTAACCTAAACTGTATTACTATAGCTTTAACTAAGTTGTGAAGGAAGTTTGTTCAAATTATTTTCCTCTCAAAAACAACAGTTTGTTCATCCAATTATTCATTAGAAAGGGTACGTTTGGGGGTCCAGAATAAGATGGCTTTGAAAAAGTATTTTTTATAAATGAGGCATCTCAAGTGTCAGCTCTATGTACATTCAAATTAAATTTGTAAGATCCAATTCCATCTTGAAATCAAACAAACAAACAAACAAAAATAGTATGTTGTATAAAGTGTATAGTGGTTATTTTTTGGACCTTACGTATAGCGGATAAGACTTCTAGAGTTACATGTTACTCAAAATAGACAATCAACTTTTTCTACATTCATGTGCGGCTCCCATTATGGACTTGGTACGTAGATATATATTTACCCATGCAAGAATCGTGGATTAATTTGCTAATAAATAATAAATTTTATTTTTTATAAGCATTTTTCTAGTCTATATTTTAGGGTATAATCGTAAGAGATAAGAGCTCAATTTTTTTTAAAGTTTATATTTAGATTTTTGTAGTTTTTTTTAAAATAAGGTTTTAGTTTTCAAAATTCGGATTTTTTTTCTATGTAAACTAGGATATAGGGTAGAAAAATCGTTTTATAAGAAATGAAAGTGAGGTGATCAATTGTGCCTGTTTAAGCACACATAGTAGTATGTAAGTATGTTATCTAATAAAAAAATTGGTTATGTGAGTCGGTTTTGAATTCCTACAGTAAATAGTTACAAAAATTCCAATTACATGGAAAATATATAAATTGATTTATTTATTTTATGGTTTGACAATATATTACGACAATCCTAACCTGTATCAAACCAAATTCTTTATAGGCACATCCTTCCAACTTAACAAAAAGTCAAGATAACGGCCCACGCCAATACAAATGAAAACAGAATCTACTTATAATAATTCTAATTTTCTTGGTTCCACACCCGCAATCAGCTTGAAATGAAAACACAAAAATAAATTAGAAATTGTTGGAACGAGTGTGTTAGTAATACAGACACTGTTCCTACGGGAACAGTGAACTGGGCAGCGGAAATATACAAGACTTAACACGATTACTTATAGTGGAAACCTTCAACAACCAACTAGTTGATTGAAGGAAAAAAACCACTCCCTCCGAAGAGGAGTTGTAATGCTTCTCTTAGTTTTATTGATTTCACACGAACTACAAGCAAGTAGAGTTATCAAGATAGTCTTTTCCTATTCTCTAGAACCTAGACCTATCTAACTCAACTTCTCAGCCCTAGAACGATTCAACAATAAAACTAAACCACAACACAACTTACAGTGATCAGCTTCAGACTCGTCGATGACTTCTCAAGTAATCGGTAACTCTAATCTAACCACTTAACCTATATTTATAGTGAGCAAACTAATCCAATCATATCTTACTTACTTTCGTAATTCATATATGATTTGATACTATTTAATTCATTATAAATCAGAATTACATTGATTCTATCTTATCTAAACCTAGAAAGACTCGAACCAATTTATCCACTAAATCTTGGAGTTGTTATTCGGCAATATCCACTCCAAGATCTTCTTCAAGTAACAACTTCATCCAGCTATCAAATCTTCCGAGATCTGATTCTCTCGCAACTGAGTTACGCGCTTTCTATATAAGGAAAGATGAAGTATCTTCGCACTGTTGTTCCCTCACAGTGTTCCCTCACATCAGTGCTTCATTGACTGTTCCCTTATGTTCTGTATAACCTACAATCTACATTACATCTTACACAAACATAAAGATCGTTAGTCCTTATAGAGTTTGTCATTATCAAAACTAAAGAGGAGTACTTGACACTGGTCGCATGGTAACAGTCATTGTTCCCATGATACCAGTATCCAACAATTTCCCCCTTTTTGATGATGACAAACCTATACAGAAATTGTACAAATAAACAACTGAATTAGACATCTATTTTGTTGTTCCCCCTTAGTGAGTTACTTACCATTTTCAGACCTTTTAAGTGACCAATGTTCCCCCTTAGCATAAGGATCGTTCCTAAGGGAACAATGTTCTGTACCTTAAAAACTTAAGCTCATCTCTGCAATTTTCCAAACTTCCCCCTTTTGACATCATCAAACAAGTCAGTAAAACAGGGAGAAAACAAGGCACAAAAGAACTAATCATCAAAAGATTTTCATTAATACTAAGCAACGGCAAAGAGTACACCAAAAGATCTTAAAACACTAGGCATGAAGAGAAACAACATAAACACATAGCAAAAGTCCTTAAAACAGTGAAAAAGATAATATTGGAGGAGGGAAAACATGCTAGGGATAAAAGGAAGGGATCCATCAATGAGCGATCAAAAAGGTGCTTCAAAAGTTGATCCATTTTCTCATTGATCACCTCGAGAACCTCTAAAGTCTGTTCAACAATGGAAGAATCGGCCTCTTTGCCCTTTGGTTTTTTCCCTTTGGGAGCAGGTTTCTTGGAGGACTCAGCCTTAACGTGTCCCTTGAATTGCATCTTGGAAATGTTCCCCTTGTTCAGAAAGAAGCCGAACTGTTCCTCTAGATCAGCAGAGTACACCCCAAACCGCTGAAGAATTTTCTTGACCAAACCAGGGTAGGGCAAAGCATGTATCCCTTGGCCATCGCTCTTTTCCATGTGAAGTAAAGCAAGGCGAGGAAGATCAATCTGCTCTCGAGCCAGAAATTTGTCCAGAATGACCATGTCTTGGATGGTGAGAGAGCACCGCTTCTCCTGTCGTGGCAGTAGGACCTTGATTAGGAATTGATGAGCCACACGACCAACAAAGGTAAGGTCACTGGTGGAATAACCTCCAGAAGGAATTTTTCCAAAAAGGCGCTTGAGAATGGCATGTTTGCCACTTGGCCAGGTGCCAGGGGAGGGAAGAGAACTGAATCCAATAGACGGAACACCCCAGATATTAGCAATTTGAAGACTCGAGAAGGAGAGATGCTCATTGTTTACCACAGTAGTTCCGACGGGTACAACCGTTGTTCCCAAGGAGAAGTTGGCATAGAACTCGTGAAGCAGGGCCGTATTAACGATGACTAGTTCAACACTGAGAAACATTCAACCTTGAAAGCAAATTAACTCCCAAAGCTCACCAAGATCATTAGCGAGCAAGATCTCCTTGTTGACGATGAGAGGGGAAACAATGCAACGATTCTCTGCCTCAACGGGAGTAGAAGAGCCCTCGTCAGTGGTTTTGTGAGACTCTGGATCAGTAGTCAGGGCCTTCTTGGAGCTCGATCAAAGACTGAGCCTCCTGGTTGGTGGTGTGGTAGCTTGAGTCTTGAGCCGTTTGCCCTTGGGACGAGGCTCAGAATCTTGTTCCATATCACCACTGGCATGCAGATGAACATCAGACTCATCGGTTTTGGACTCAGAGGAGTCGAGGAAAAGAGTATCTTCGTCACCTTCTATTGGAGTTGGAGTTCTCTTGCGTTTCTGCGCCGATGTTTCTGGGAGAGGATCAGAATCGCGGGAGAGGGTCCTTTCAAAGTCAGATTTTGAGGGGTTTTCTTGAGATGATTGCTTTGGGGAAGGCGAAGGGTTTTTGGGAGAGAGGCTCTTTTGGATTTCGGCCTGTGAGGTTTCTTTTAGGGCATCATCCAGATTCAGAGATCGGATGGCGGAACGAGGTGGTTCAGAAACGGTGGTCTGAGGGTCGCTGGTGAGAGCGACGTTGGGTTCCGTGACCGGAGACACGGTGGGGTGAGCTGAATCTGGAAGGGACTGGGAGGGGGTAGCGGCTTTGAGTGCGGCTAATTGGGATTGAATCTGGAGCAATTGGGCCGGAGTAAGGTTGGTGAGGTCAAGGTTGACGGTGTTGGAGGAGGAGGAAGCCATTGATGCGTTTCTGAGAAGGGTATGAGAGGGACGATTGAGAAGAAGAACGAAGAAGGCAATAGCTTGTTAGGGTTTGGTGGGGAAGAGACAATGATGGATTGGGGTTTTAAGTAGAGAGGATAAGAGCGGATTTGCGAAAAAAAAGATTTGCCCAATTTAAAGATCACAACGGCCAAGATTTGAAAATACTTACCCTCGAAGAGTCGTTCTTGTAATAATGGCTCTGCGTTTTTACTGTTCCCATCAATCAATGCATTTAACCCAAACACGTATTCCGAACCTCTCAAGTACATTGTACCCATGTGAACGATCAAAAAAGGATCTTGAATCATGTTCTTTCTCGCTCACAGAGGAAGTGAAAGGTTAACTTGAATATTTAATGGGTAGGAGAAATAATATTCAAGAGTTTTGTGGAGCAAGAAAGATAAAATCAAATCCAGATAATTGCAACCCGTTTTAAGGGAACAAAGAATGAAATGGATCATGGGAAGCGTTTACCTGGACTTGCAAGGCTGTGGGATGGTCTTACGACTGGCTATCATTTCAGCTTGTATAGTTGGGATAGAATATGATCAAGCTTCAGTCGTTTTGGGCTCAAAAGAAAACCATTTTAAGGACATGCATGATATTTTAGAGCAACTCAACAAATTAAGTGCATATGTAGAATCAAATGATGACGTGCTTTTGTAGTTATTAACAGAAAATAAGATCAGAAAAGATGCTAATGAAAACAATGTTTCCTATGATTCAGTAACTGTTCCTAGTCAATCATTGAGAGAATAATGGACCGGAACTTGCTTAGTTTAAGGTGATCATACCTAGAAGCAACCGGAGATGCTCATAGGGTTTTCTGTCCAATGCTTTGGTAAAGATGTCAGCCACTTGATCTTCGGTCCTACAATGATCCATTCTCACCAAGCCTTTTTCAACATTATCCCTCAAAAAGTGATGTCTAATATCAATGTGTTTAGTGCGTGAGTGATGAACTGGATTTTTTGAAATATTGATAGCACTAGTATTGTCACACATGATGGAAAATTTGGGAAAGAGACATACCATAGTCATCCAATTGCTGTTTGAGCCACAATACCTGAGCACAACAAGAGGTAGCGACCACGTATTCGGCTTCGGCAGTTGATAAGGCTACGGAATTTTGTTTCTTGGATGACCATGAAACCAAACAGGGTCCAAGAAACCAAGCAGGGTCCACAAGATGACCAACAAAATCAACATCAATATACCCAAGTAGGTTGAAGTCGTTGTTCCGTGGGTACCAGAGACAGAGATTGTTGTTCCCTTTAAGATACCGAAATATCCTTTTTACCTCCTTCAGATGTGTTTCCTTTGTATTAGCCTGAAATCTGGCACAAAGACAAACACTAAACATGATATCTGGCCGGCTGGCCGTTAGATAAAGTAAGGATCCAACCATGCCTCGATAAGTCTTTTGGTCAACACTAATTCCATCTAAATCAGCATCCAATCTTGTATTAGGAGAAATTGGAGTGTCAATAGGTTTATTAGAATCCATACCATATTTTGACAACAATTCCTTTATATATTTTTGCTGATGTACCTTGGTACCTTCACTGGTTTGAACAACTTGGAGACCGAGAAAGAAAGAAAGCTCACCAATCATGCTCATTTCGAATTCACTACTCATCAAGTTCTTGAAATTCTCTACCAAGGAGGGGTTAGTTGAACCAAAGATAATATCATCCACATAGACTTGAACAACTAGAGTCTCACCTGACTGTTCCTTTAGGAACAGTGTGCGATCACTCACACCACGCTTGTAGCCATTTGACAATAGGAATTGAGCAAAGCGATCGTACCATGCGCGAGGAGCTAGTTTGAGACCATACAAGGCTTTGTCTAGGATATAGACGTGATCAGGAAAATTTTCATCTTCGAACCCTGGAGGTTGTTGAACATAAACTTCTTCCTGAAGATATCCATTGAGAAATGCCGTCTTCACGTCCATTTGAAACAATTTGAACCCTTTGTGTGCTGCAAAGGCAATAAGAAGTCGAATGGCCTCTATCCTAGCTACAGGAGAATAGGTTTCATCATAATCAATTCCTTCTTGTTGATTGTATCCCTTTGCGACTAGGCGAGCCTTGTTCCTGGTAACAGCTCCTGTATCATCTAATTTGTTCCGAAACACCCACCTTGTTCCAATGGCTGATTTGTGCTTTGGCTTTGGAACAAGTCTCCAGACTTTGTTTCGCTCAAACTGATTCAATTCATCTTGCATTGCAATGATCCAATCTGGGTCTTTGAGAGCTTCTTGAATGGTTTTTGGTTCTGCAAAAGAGATAAAAGCGCAAAAGTTTCTAATAGAGGCTCGAGTTTGTACCCCTTTGTCATATGGTGTGAGAATGTTGTCCACTGGATGATCTTTCTTTTGATGGTAATTCCTTGTTGCTACTTGAGTTGCATCAATGCTTGTGCTAGAGAAATTTCCAGTCTCAGAGGGAACAATCCCTGTTCCTTCATTGCCATCTTCAGGAATAGAGCTTGTTCCTGGATCTTGTGGTTCTTCATCATGGGTTGACTCTTCCTCATTCTGGGGATTGGTTTCATTGTTATCTTGATTCTGATCTCCACAATTTTCAGTTTGAGGAGGATCGTCTTTCTCTTGGTCATCATCGTCATCGGAGGTTCCTGCATTCTGTGAGGAACTATGACTGGTCCCTCCGGTATGACGTTCATCAAAAACCACATGGATACTCTCTTCGAACTTTCTGGTTTTCTTGTTAAAGACCCTATAAGCTTTGCTGTTTGCTGCATAACCTACAAAAACTCCTTCATCACTTCTGGGATCAAATTTTCCCAAATCATCCTTTCCGTTGTTGTGTATGTAGCATCTGCAGCCAAAGACTCTCAAATGTGAAATGTTAGGAGTTCTTTGTTTGAGCAATTCATATGAAGTTTTTGAGAGTAAAGGTCTAAGCATTGCGCGACTTAGAATATAACAAGCTGAGTTAATTGCCTCAGCCCAGAAGGACTCAGATAATCCACTCGCCGGTAGCATGGTTCTTGCCATATCCTCTAAGGTCCTATTTTTTCTTTCCACTACACCGTTCTGTTGTGGTGTACGTGGTGCCGAGAAATTATGGGAGACACCATTTTCTCGACAAAAGTTTAGAAACAAAGAGTTGTCAAACTCTGTTCCATGATCAGACCTTATCGCGCTTAGTTTTACACCTAAACTTACCTCCATCTTCTTCACCAGATCCTGAAACTTAGAGAAAGTCTCATCTTTTGAGGTTAGAAAAATGACCCATGTATATCTAGAGAAATCGTCGACAATTACAAACATGTATTTGTTACCTCCAGGACTTTGTACCCTCATTGGTCCACATAGATCCATATGCAACATTTCAAGAGGACGGGATGTGCTTACTTCATTTTTGGACTTGAAGGATGTTCGACTTATTTTCCCTTTTACACATGCATCACAGACTCCATCCTTTTCTGATTGTACTTTAGGAAGACCTCTTACTAAGCCTAAGTTGTGAAGCTTGTGTATGGCCCGCAGACTTGCATGACCAAGTCTTTTGTGCCATAGATCAGATTCATCTGCAATGGAAGCAAGACATAGAATTTCTTCTGACTTGAACGAATTGTCTACTAGATAGACATTGTTGACTCGCGTTCCTTTGAGAACTGTCTTGTTGGTGTTGTTGTTCCTTACAGTACATGACTCCGAGGTGAAGGTCACAACGAGATTCCCTGATCACAGATCTGTGCAACACTAAGAAGATTAAATCCAAGATTATTCACAAGACTTACCTGTTTGACCTTGATGTAGTCATTGATTTTAGTGTTTCCAGTTCCAATAACTGTTCCGTGTTGCTTATCACCGAAGGAAATGTTTCCTCCAGCGTTCTTGTGAAGTGAGGTGAGTATTTTTTCATTTCCTGTCATGTGGCACGAGCAAGCACTATCTATGTACCACTGATTGTTCCCCCTCACTTCATCCTGCAAAACAAAGAGAATCAAGGTTTAACGACCCATGCAAGAATTGCCTTTTTGGGTCGGTTAGGATAAAACTTTTGATGCTCTTGAGGACTCGCAATGAAGTACTCAGCAATGTTGACATCATTACTTCTATTCTGTTTAGTATGAGTTTTCTTAGAGCTAGTAGAAGCATAAGATTTATTGTGAGCAAGAGAATATGAACTGTGTTGTTGTTGACTACTGTTCCCTTGCCAACGGTGACGATTGTTCCTTCTACAGTTTTAACCATTGTTACCATTCTGGTTGTTAGACCTATTTTTCTGGAATTTTTGATAGGTTTTTGCCTTAGTGCACTGAGTGTGGTCATGACCTCCTTTACCACATTGTCTACAGAATTGATAATACATTCCAAGGTAGTACTTAGGGTGAGGTTTTTGAAGCCTTCTTTCCTTGACACGGTCAACATTTAGATCTTTTGGTTCATTACCTAAAGATTGTTTGATAAAGATTTTGTGAGCAGTTTGACCAGTGTACCAATCCTTTTTCCCAGAATTACCACTTTCTAAAGTTTTCAACCTCAGTTCTAGTGAGTGTTTTTATCCCTAAGACTCTGAATTTCTCTATCCCTGTTTTCAAGCATTTGAGACATAGTGATGTCTGGTTTAGTTTCTTCTACATCATCTCCTGAAACATAACCTATTCCATGTCTAGAGGGACAAAACTTTGTTTCATTCTTTTCTTTTTCTTTGATTAACTCATCTCTCTCTATTTCTATTTCTAGAATGTCAGATCTCAGTGAATTATTGATTTCTCTAAGAGAGTCATTTTCTTCTTTTAGACCAGTACAGGTTTCACAGGGAACAGTATCATTTTCAACCGACACAGTCATTTTTCCTTTCAGATTATAGCATTGTTCCTCAACAGTATTTAAGTCATCTTGTAGGCTTAAATTTTCTTCATACATCCTTTTAAGAAGTTTGACAAGATCAGTTCTACTGCTAGCATCAAGAGAATTTAAGAATTGTTCATGGTTTACCTCTTGGTCGACAGTCTTGGCTTGAATGGCCATAGCACAGATGTTTGAGGTTGTCCAGGACTCAGGTTCTTCGTCAGAGTCATTGTCCCACGCAGCTATGTGGGATTTCTTCTTGTCATCTCCAGCATCGTTACCTTTGGGACAGTATTTTGCATAATGACCTTTGTCCTGACATTTGTAGCACGTGACATCCTTGAGATCCCTTTTTGTTCCACTGTTACCTTTGTCACGGCTTCCTCTTACCTTTCCTTTGTTGTAGAGATTCCTCATAGCTCTGGTGATGAGAGCAGTTTCATCATCCTTATCTTCTATTCCTACGTCTCTCTCAGTTTTGACGTAGTTGTATGCCTTCTCAATCTTCAGAGCAATTGCCTGGTTTGAGGCATTACCAGATTCAGCATTGACATGATATTTCTCATAGTCTTTGATTTTCCCAAACACCTCATGCATGGTTGAGACTTTTGTTAAGGGATTTTCCTTGAGCAATCCCCTGGTATAGGCATACTTGGGGTGAAGTCCATTGATGACCCTAAGAACTCTTTCTTCATGGTCAATGATTTTTTCATCAACTCCTAGAGCATCCAACCTGCTCACCAGTGTCTCAAACCTTGATTGATAGGCCGAGACAGTTTCATCTTCCTTCATGGTGAAGTTGAAGAAGTCTCGTTTGGCATCGTGAAGATGACTTTTGTGAAGATCCTCGCTTCCTACATGCATCTGCTCAATTGCAGCCCACATGCTCTTGGCATCCTTGACATTAACAATCTTCCGCATATCTTTACTTCCAAGGGCATTCATGAGATACATTCTTGCTTTGAAGTTCTTCTCCATCCCTTGGTATTCAGTGGGTCCCCAATCCTTCTTGTTGTTTTTCTTAGCAGCGGGAACCTCATAGTCGCCATCTTCAATGGTACACCATGCCTGATAATCGTTGCTTCGAATCCAGTAGGCAAACAGAAGCTTCCAGTGTTGGTATTCTCCATCCTTCAGCAAGGGTGGCTTGTTGTTGTTGATACCAACATCATAGTGATTGTTAGAGATCATCTTGTTGTCCTGCAATGAACACACTATATAGAGCAAACCTGTTCTGATACCAATTGTTGGAACGAGTGTGTTAGTAATACAGACACTATTCCTATGAGAACAGTGAACTGGGCAACGGAAATATGCAAGACTTAACACGATTACTTATAGTGGAAACCTTCAACAACCAACTAGTTGATTGAAGGAAAAAAACCACTCTCTCCGAAGAGGAGTTGTAATGCTTCTCTTAGTTTTATTGATTTCACACGAACTACAAGCAAGTAGAGTTATCAAGATAGTCTTATCCTATTCTCTAGAACTAGACCTATCTAACTCAACTTCTCAGCCCTAGAACGATTCAACAATAAAACTAAACCACAACACAACTTACAGTGATCAGCTTCAGACTCGTCGATGACTTCTCAAGTAATCGGTAACTCTAATCTAATCACTTAACCTATATTTATAGTGAAACAAACTAATCCAATCATATCTTACTTACTTTCGTAATTCAGATATGATTTGATACTATTTAATTCATTATAAATCAGAATTACATTGATTCTATCTTATCTAAACCTAGAAAGACTCGAACCAATTTATCCACTAAATCTTGGAGTTGTTATTCGGCAATATCCACTCCAAGATCTTCTTCAAGTAACAACTTCATCCAGCTATCAAATCTTCCGAGATCTGATTCTCTCGCAACTGATTTACGCGCTTTCTATATAAGGAAAGATGAAGTATCTTCGCACTGCTGTTCCCTCACACTGTTCCCTCACATCAGTGCTTCATTGACTGTTCCCTTATGTTCTGTATAACCTGCAATCTACATTACATCTTACACAAACATAAAGATCGTTAGTCCTTATAGAGTTTGTCATTATCAAAACTAAAGAGGAGTACTTGACACTGGTCGCATGGTAACAGTCATTGTTCCCATGATACCAGTATCCAACAGCAATTATAAGAACAAGTATGTACCGAAAATAGTAATATATTTTGAATTTGTATTTATTTAGATTTAATTATTTTTAATAAGTTTTTTTTAGTTTTTTTTATAGGGTTTTAGTTCCCGTATAATAAATAATTTATATACAAAGCGAAACCTAAAAAAAATTTATATACAAAGACATATGTTGTATGAGTTGCCTACCTTACTAGCTAGTCATCATTCATCAACCATCATCATCGTCATAATCATGCTTATCCATCATATGTCGTGTAACGTTAATTGTTTATGTAGTGGTGGAATTTTAAGTTGCCACGGATCCTACAAGCTTAATATTTAAATTAGTCTTCTTCGATCTTTTAAACGTTAACTTCATCTCTAACATTAAAATTGGTTGAATTGATCCAAACCTCACGTACATTTATGCTCCGGTAGTGGATAAACATGTTCTAATAGGATAGGAATTAGGAAGAGATGTACGTAGCTTAGCTTAGCTAGCATGTGTAATGTTTATTTGTTCATTTACATGGTGGAATTTTAAGTTTCCATGGTGAGAAAGGGAGTATATAAGTATGTGGATATGAGGTGAAGTTCATGTAAAACGATTAATTAGCGTAATGGAAATATATATGAAACGAGAGAATATACATAGCTATAAAAAAATAAATACTGTATGTAAATATTCAATTAACTTTTGATAATAAAATAGTCGATATACATGTGAATATAGACGAGATGGGGGTGATTTAATTTGCACTAAAAATATCGCTTCCTATATACAAGGCGACAAGGATGTGATTTATGGAGAGATGATAGTGTTACATATATTTATAAATTATAAATACTGTCATATAAGTTTATATTTTCATACATCTATGAATATTGTCATACGATCAAAATCATAACAAAGTTTGAGAATTGTGCCTTGACGCCCAAACACAAGCTCCCTGTAGGACACTAAGCCAGTGGTGGGTTCGGTTCCAAGGCCGGGGAACCGAACCGGAAAAAAACCGGTGGTTCCGGTTCCGGAACCGGTGGAACCGGGGGTTGGCCGGTTCCGGCCCCGGTTCCACGTTCCTTGGAACCGGAGAACCGGCGGTTCCGGAACCGGACCGGAACCGCTGGTTCCACCCCTTAAAAAAAGAAAATATATCGTGAAAATTGTGAACCGCGATCGCGGTTTTGCAATTTTATTTTTTTTTAATTTTTTTAAGGTTCGGAACCGGAACCGAGAACCGAACCGAGGAACCGGAGGGTTCCCGGTTCCAGGGTTCCGAGGAACCGGAACCGCCGGTTCCGGAACCGAACCCACCTCTACACTAAGCGTTTGTTTCACACTAGCGTTTTCGACCAGCGGGAGCAGAAGACCAATCAACATTCCTATGTTGAATCTGACATCCTCATACCCCAAGCTTGCTGCGTTTTGTAGTGTTTCCACGTTAGCTGGCAGACACTCCCTTCATGCCGAAACAATGGAGTACTTGTAATGGAGATCGAAAGGCCGAGGGATGTGGGGGGAGAGGATGTGGTAGATTAGGGTCTTAAATTAGGCAAGGGAGATAATGTGGTAGGATAGGGTCTTGAACTAGGTGATGATGAAGTTTGGGGTGATAAAGAGCTAGATTTGGTAAAGTGTTGAGCTTTTTTGCAGTTTATGGTTGATTATGGGCTTCCATATCCGATCCTTAGGTTTGGGTTTTGGTGTGTTCAAGAAGAGTACTTGTACTAACTTCTTAAACCAAAGAGTATGTAAACTTGAATTGGTTAGTCATTTGATAACTTTTCTATTTTATGGGTGATTTTATGAAAATGCCAATTTTATGGGCGATTTCCTAAAACAATCTACTTCGCGGGTACTTGTATGAAATTAACCCTTTATCACCATGGAAAATCAATTAAATTTTGTCAAGAGACTCAAGAAATAGCACAACAACCATTTTCAAACATGAATAAATTGCATTGCATTCCACTTTTGACTCCTTAAAACTACAACATACCCCATAACTCAATCAAACGCTTACGTACACCGCCAACCCAACTCCCCAAATATAAAAGCCCTCAATCTCATAATCCAATTATTTACCTCTTCTCCTAAACCCAAAATCCTCTCAACCCTTTTCAACTCTAATCATTTAAAACCAACCCTTTTCATCATATATCCAAAAAACAATCCTCTTATAAATAATCGTAATCTACGATAATAGTAGTAGTAGTAATAATAATACTGATTGACGGATCAATTATCATGGGAAACGCCTTAAGAGGATCAAGAAGGAGGACAACCAAGATAATGACCATAAATGGGGACACAACAAAGCACAAGACTCCTATCCAAGCAATGGAGATCACCAACACGCACCCGGGTCACGTGCTGCTCGACTCGAAGGCGGTCAAGCAGTACGGGATCCGGGCCAAGCCATTAGACCCGGCCCAGTATCTAGAGCCCAAGAAGGTCTACTTTCTGATCGAGCTACCTAAAAACCCGGACCCGGTCATACAAAACCGGGTACCGAGAAGGGTGAGGTCGGTTGGGATCCAAATGAGCGCCAAGGAGAGGCTGGAGAGCCTCATGCTTGCGAGGAGGTCGGTTTCAGACTTGTCGGCTTTGAAGCCGCCGGCGGTGGAGGGGGAGGAGGAGGCGGCGGTGAGGGTGAAGATGAGGCTGCCGAGGGCGGAGGTGGAGAGGCTCATGAGGCAGAGCAAGGATCAGGCCGAGGCTGCCAAGAAGATCATGGATCTTTGTGTGGCGGGCAAGGCGGGTTCGGGCCGGCCCGGTGGTGCGGAGGGGGAGCTCGGGTTGTCGGGTCATGATCGGGCCCAACCGCCGCTGAAACCGGTGAGTTTACTTATGCTGATTTTTTGTTGCTTATTTAGAAGAAAAAAAAAATTAACCATATGGTTATAATCAACTTACTATATAATATAATATTTTTTTTTCTAGAAACGTTTAGATTTGAAACGAATTCCATTTTCTGGAGCTATTTTTAAATTTTAAAAATCAAATTAAAAACTATTAAAATTATCCATCAATCAAATGCAAAATTCTATGACGATTCTTGTGAATATATAGATATATTATTGATTTTGAACGTTTCAATCGGTTACGTTTAAAATTGGCGTTGGATCATGATTTACATATCACTAATCATGCCATGTGAATATGTGATGCGTATAACGACGCCATATGCCGCAAATTAAGGCTATCCAAAATGTATGATTTCATAAATGCTTCATGAAGTCTGACAATGAACAGCACTATCTCAAGTTTCGGCCTGTACATTCAAGTAACTCTATATTATGATTCATTTTGATTGTAAAATAATATATATGTCACGGCACATGTCATAATAGATGTGCAAATGAAAATAAAAAAAAATATGGACGAATAGAAAAAGTGTTTTACTTTTAAGTAAATTTTCTAAACACTAATGCAGTGCTCTCCATTATTTTAGTAAGATTTCTATAATGTCAAATTCTGATGGACCATAATTAAATGGGTGATGTATCGAATTTTTAATTATATAAGATCGGATCTATTTCTTAATCCAAAAACTTAAGCTAATAGATAACGTTTAATCTTTTCTTATATTTTAGTGGGTATTTTGTTATATAGTTTAATGTGGGAGATGACTCCTCCATGTAATGCTCTAACATGTTACTCTTTTCAGCTGTTACTATTACCATCATCAGTTTTATACCAGCACACTACATTATGTGTTTCCTTATCCTAACTTCCTAAGCCCTTTCCGATACCATTTTTCAGATTTACATTTATGCAAATGTTATTTTAAATTTCTTAGGGATAGCCTAAATAACTTAGCATTAATGTAATCGAAAACGGCCACGATCAAAGTCCCACTTTAAAAGTGATATATATCTATTACCAAAAAAAAAAGTGATATATATCTTACTCCACAGAAAAAAAAATGATTTATAGGTGTGCATGTCATTTTCCTCCTGTTGTTATTTGAGTTTTCTCCATAATAATAATAATAATAATAATAATAATAATAATAATAATAATAATAATAGAGGTACAATTTGTAGAAAAGATTAATGTGACACCACAATTTGTATAATTGTATGTGCCATAGGTTGTTCAACCTTATCTTGCTTAGTTAGTTGCTCATTAAAGTTGTTTTTCTTTTCCTTTTGCTTGAAAAAGTAGTACAATTTTTTTTTCGATTAATAAAGCAAGTCTGGAAAGAGCTTTTTATATTTGTTCTTAGCCTAAACTTTCACAATATCCGTACACAAACTGTTTATGATTTGCATAAAGTTTCATCATTTTTCAGGTTTTAAACTCCTTAATCACTCGTAAATAAAATAATTTCAGGCTGTTAGCCACTTAAAAATTTGGAGGCCCACAGACAGGAGCCTAAGATGTTGGGCCTACATAATATTCGAAGGCCCACCGTGGGTTGGGGTCTACTTGCCAACTTCTAACCTAAAAATTGAAAAAAAAGGACTTTTTTTTTGGTCGATGGAACTCACATGTAGTTGTAATGTAGACCCATTTTTTAATTTTGATTCCCATACAAAATTAAGAAAAAAGATGGCAAAAATAAGAAAAAGAGATGCAATGCAACCAAGACCAAGTACTTTGTTTACTGTTTTAAGTCATATACTTGGCTTTAGAGTGCTGAAAATTAGCTAGTCTCTGAATGATACCATTAATGCCTTAGATTGATTATCATTAATGCCTTAGATTGATTATCATAACAAACCATTTATTCTACTTAAATTAGGTAGAATAATAATTAACTACATAGGAATGATGAATTTTTATTGATTGATTGATTGATTGATTTTTACAGAAAAAACGGGTGGGTTTCTTGCCTGTTTCGGAAGATGAGATTCGACTTGCAATGGCTTCTTAGCAAATGAACAATACATATGTTAGATGTAGAGCAAGCAAGAAATTGCAACCTTTTGCAGCATAAGAATGGTGAGATTTGCTGAATGTATTATGGGATTATAACCCTTTAGATGTATTATAGCAAATATTTTTGTAATATTGTTTTGGTTGTTACAATATAACGAGGTTCAATTGCCTTGTATCCAGCACTTATGAATGCCTTTCTTCTCTTTTGTCTATACAATGTAAACACAAAGCAATTTTCAAGTTCCTGAGCTGTTCAAATTTGGGAAACTCTGTGGAACCCTGAACTCAATCTTGCTTCCTCTTCTTGCAAATGTCAAATTTACACATAAAAAGTCAATTTGGATTTGTCAATTGTCATAGACAAATTAAAGGCCTTAAAAATGAGAGCTTTTCAATCTATTCAGTTTTCAGATGCATGGAAGAAAATTCAAAATCATACTGTCGGCCAACCGACAAGCTCATTTAAGCTAATTGCAAACCAGCAAATTTGTCAAAACCATTAAATCAAATAGTCACTCTCATATTAGTAGAGTCAAAGTAACAATATTCACTTCAGCCTTTTTCTACAACGGTTTACAAAATGTGCAAACGGTCTCTTTAAGTTCCAGCTTCTTTCCTGCTGATCCTAGTTTTATGGCATAACCAGCAAAATCATACATACCACAATTATGAAAACTCAAGCGCGATTGGTGCGTCTCCCAACTTCCAGTGCAAGTTCAGTGTCGATCTTTAGGGATATATCAAGTGCTCTAACAGAGTGTGTAAGCGCCCCACTTTAAACAATGAAACAACAAAATCAGTGACATACAAATCATAAAAGAAGATTGTAGGACTATTTCTTCAGGTATATGTTCTTACCTAGAAATGTAGGTAACGCCGGTTTGCCCTATCTGATGGACTGTATCAAGAGTTACATTTCCAGATGCCTGTCAATGTGCAAAACCATCATGAATGATTTGAAAGCAATATTTATGAAAGAGTGGAAAAAGTTCATTGGCAATTGTACCTCAGTTTCAAATTTCCCATTTATAATCTCAACAGCTTCCTTGAGCATGGATACGTCAAACTCTCCATTAGGTTTGGGGACAACCATGTTGTCCAACATGATCCTCGTCAAGGATGTTTTGTTTTTCTCTGCGTAATCCAATACTTCCCTTATTTCTGCTAATGTTCGGGTTTCCACCTGTAAATAAAAATTATTAAAGGTTACAATAGGCTATATATCTCATGGCTTTGGATTGAAAATGGCTTTTTCATGGTCTCATAGTCCATACCTCAACCTCCATTTTAAGATTGTTTTGCTGCAAATAGAGATCCGCTGATTTGATTGCATTCACAATGCCTCCAGCTATCGAAATATGATTATCTTTGATCATCACCATGTCAAATAGACCCAGCCTATGATTTTTCCCTCCTCCAATCAGAACCTGAAAAAAAAAAACTTAAAAAATGTTTGCCTTTAACATTAATTGAAACTAAAATGACCACAGGAAAAAGTTTACACCGCCCACTTATCCACCAATCGCAAGCCGGGTGCAGTCTTCCTTGTTTCCAAGATGATGGCAGGATGTGCAGCCTCAGCCATTGCCTATGAGAATCATAATAATATCAAGTCTTAACAGTGTACTTGGTTTTCTTCGGATTTATGGATTTTGTTTAGATGGATGAATGAGGATACAATGGAAGACATACCTTGGTAAGTGTAGCAATTCCACTCATCCTCTGCATAAAATTTAGCACAACCCTCTCAACCACTATGATGCTATGTGCATGTCCTACAGATAATGAAAGTTAACAATTGTTGTGAACTTAAATAAATAATGTTGTTTTTATATGAAAGCATTAAAGTATACTAGTTCTTATGTGTGTACAATTGTGTTATACCATATACTTTCCCCAGTTGGAGTCCTTTACGTACAAGATCACCATCCTTTTGAGACCATTCCACCTGACAATCAAGGTATACAATCTTATAGCTAGAAAATGATTATACAAAAAGTACCATGCTCAAATATTAAAGCTGAAATGTCTTTGTACCTTTAGAGAAGGATCAACCTCCTGGAATATCATCTCTGCAAGAGCAATACCTGCAATGACTCCATCTTCTTTGGCCAAAAAATAAGCTTCCACTTCCATGTTAGCTGGAATTGTAGCCAAACATGTTACGTCTCCTGCAAATTAGACAATGGCAATAGCTTTAAGGATTATCAAACATAGTAAGCGTTGGGACATCAATTATCAACTCGTCACTGCCAATTATAATAAAACTAATTTTCACAGCTTCAAAAGATATTATACCTTCAGAAAGAAACACAAACAGATTTTGTTTTTAGTTTGACATTGGCAGCATACTCGATGGATAAAAATTTTTTTGTCAATATGACCATTTTCTTGAATAACAGAGCCAACATAACAAGCTCAGAAACAAGTTTTTTAACCCAATGGGAGAAACAGACATCTAGTAAAACTTACATTATCATTGTGAAACAAGGACATGATATCTGAGATTATTTAAGGTCATATGAAAGGCTTTTATTCGAGGGAGACAACAACATCATACAGATTAACAGATTAGTTTACTTTGCAAAGTACAGAACAAACTGATTATCTTTTAATATGCTAGTGAATCCCCCCCCCCCCCCCCCCCAAAAAAAAAAAAAAAAACGATTCAGCTGATTATTTTGTCAACTACTGTGTTTGTAACAATGCCAAATTGCCCAAAAAGTAAACCATTCACAATTTCCAGCAATAGGAGAGCTTCAATTGCAATTTTCTAAAGACAAACAGTTCAGAAATTGAGAAAATTAACCTCGATCACCAGCATCTTCAGCAAGTGCAAGTTTGATTACGCCCTTCAAATCATATGTTGGGTGTGATGGGGTTTTTATCAGTGTGGATTCAGACATTCCTATAGCTCAACTGCAATATAAAAACCATATTCAACCATTAGTCTACATTATGCGAAGCCTAAATGTATGGAAACATTTGAAGTTATCTTAAATCACTACTATTTGCACTATAAGCATTCTTGTCTCGTGAGCTAAATGTTAAAATTACAAGATTCTAAGTTATATCATTCCATATCTTCCATCCTCTTAGTATGCAAAATAAAGGATTGAGAGCTGAGGTAAAAATAGACCTCTCCCTTCAAAGCCACAGCCATGTCCTAAAAGTTTTCAAGTTTCTTTAAGTTTACACCGAATACTATCTAACATTCATTGTGCAAGACCATGAATGGAATCTAATAACGCCAAAGAATTTGACATGCAATTAGGCTAATATTCTAGAGTATTCAGTGTCATCCATGGATTCTCTTAAAACAATAAACCGATTCTAGGGATTGTATGTATTAGTTATAATCATAACTCTATTGTTGAGATCTCTATCTTGCACTTGTAACCTATAATATACTATATCTTGATCAATACAACAGTAAACCGATCGTGGGATTGCATTCACTCTTATATCGTATCAGTCAGGCCTCTATTGAGCATCTTATCCCACTATGCAAATGATTGGCGCATCAAGCAGCTTCATCAAAGCTCAATTATGTGAATTAAAAATCAAAGCAGCCAAATAAAACTGAAATTAAGAGAAATTGCAGGCTGAGAGCACCCTCAGATATAAACCAATTGGGAATTTTCAGCACACAAAGCATCGCCAACTGCAATCAAATAGAGAACGGCACATAATCCGGCCAGAAATCCAGAAAGAGCGAAGAATTAAATCGGAGAGAATCAGAATTTACCAGCAACAGGGATTGAGGCGGCCGCGAAAAAGGCGGGTAGAGACGAAATCAGTGCTTTAGCTTTTCTATTCGAAATTATGATAGCAATTTTGGAGTGCCGATATAAAGTGATGGCAACTTCGTCAGAATCAGAGAATCCACGCTCAACGATGGAGGTTGGGCGGTGTGGGGCTGGTGTGGGAGAAAGGTGATTCGTTGCATTATCAATTTGACAGGCCTTTGTTCTGCTACAATGGAAGCCCAATATTTAAATAAGCCCATTTTAGGCCCATTGTGTCATACTAACTACAGAGCGTAATTTAAAAAGTCCAATATTGTGTTTTAAAGTCCAACTGGATATATATTTATTTTTAAGGAGGCTTTAAAGGCTTGGATCGGCTACAATTGAAAACGAGGAGATCCAACCGGATGAACTAGCAATGAAGTCCGCTTCGGAGTTGACCTCTTGAAGCACGTGGGATCGAGATACGTCAATTCTGAAAGTGGGCCAACATGTAGAGGATGTTAAAAAGGATCAACTCAATTTTTTAGGACCAACTCCAATCACCTTGTATGTCGTAACTGGCGAAGCCAAGTGGTACCCAATGGGAGTTGTAGTCTCCACTGAAATTTAAAAAAATATTTAAAAATATATTATAAAAACTAAACGGTTTAATTCTTCTTCCGTTGTTTATTAGATTCAATTGCAATTGTTGATGTCTAATTGTTGGATTATTGATGGAGGAAGTCATGGATTAATATTCATGTACTCTAACTATTTGTGTTTAGGAAATGAATAGATTTTTTATAACTATTGGGACCTTACAAAATGTAGGTTCTAGTTATAATTCCGATCGTATTCCGAGTTTGTCTAAGGTTGATCGACCAAAAATGACAAATTTGTCTAGTGTTGATTCGTATTTTATATATTTAGCCCCCTGAGCCTGATTCCTGGCTCCGCCCCTATACGTCGTTGACAAGTTTTTTTTTGAGGTTATCATCCTCCATTAAAGACGAATAATGTCACGCCGGATAGCCTCATGTCCAACTGGATATAGACTTTCGACTTTCGAGGATATACTATCTTTCAACTTAGAATAAAAAAAATATAATAATAAATTTTAAGAAGAGGTGCATTTCATGAAGGGAAAAACGGTTCATGTAAAAATGATATTTGCATTAATGATCTCGTATTTCATATCATGCCTCTCCTATTAGATCTCACTGTGTAGACTTGTAGCACGATGATTTTTTTTTTTTTAATAAAAATGTTCTTATGGATTGATTTTTAGCTTAGCTAGCAGTAGCACGAAGGAAATATATATAAAATTAGGTAAGTGAAATTTAAAAAGTTATATTCCCTTAGATTTTTCTTTCCAACTTTGTTTTATTTATGAAATGTTATTGTCCCTTAGTTTGGTTTTTTTTTTCGGGTTGGTTGTTTATCTTTTCTAGTTTATTGAGTTGTTGAATTTTTTGGCTTAATGAAAAAAAAATGTTGAATGACATTTTGAAAAAAAATAAATAGCCTAAGTAATAATGACGCGCATAGACTAGAAAAACGAATAAATAATTGTTCCAAAACAAAATTATTAGCAATGTGTATGATTAAATGACGTGACAATATATTTTGTATTATTATTCAACTGCAATTCTGAATGGTAATCGAAGAGATGAAAGAATTTTGAAATTAGGGTAAGTGGTGGGTACGTTGGATACACATTGCATGGGTCATGGGTAGGTAAGTTACACGTTGTGTCCTCCAATGGCAATTGGGTAGGTGACTCTTGTTGCTTTCCGCTGCCCTGATTCCAACTATACCTTTGAATTTTATAAGAAATGTAACTTAGGCCCGTTTGGTATTAATATCCTGATATCAGATATCGGTATCGGACCATATCTTGTGTTTGGTATGGGAGTATATGAATTTAGATATCGGTATCGGGTCATATCTTGTATTTGGTATAAGAGTATGTGGATTTAGATATCGGTATCGGGTCATATCTTGTGTTTGGTATGAGAGTATATGGATATCGGGTCATATCTTGATATCAAAACAAGGGCAAATGCATAATAGTTGATATACCCAAAAAAAGAGGTATCAGAAATATGAGATATGAATGATATCCCATATTCGATACCGATATCGATACCGATACCGATACCGATACTGATATCTGATATCGATACCAAACGAGCCCTATGACAATTTATTTTTTAAAACAACATTAATTTGTTTTTTTTAAATTTAGGAAAATTTGGGTTGGAACTTCTAAATGGAAGAGTATTTTGGTTGATATTATAAGATGACTTGTTTTTAATTGATATGCATGAGGTTTTGAGTTTAATAATTTGCTTTATGATTTTTTTAGAGTAGGGTTTTTATGTTGCTTGAACATTGCTTAGATGGATTCATTCTCAACTCATAAAATATCAAAAAGTATTGAATAGTTGTTTTTAAAGCCATCTATCATTTTTTAGATTGGATTTTATTATTTCAAAGTGTTAAAAACGGGGTCATGTTTTGGAATTTAAATTGAAATGATTTAAATATGAATTTTGGTGTTTAAGAGATCAAATCCTATTAATGAGGGTGATTAGGAATACAAAGTTATAAGACTTGAATTTGATCATTTCAAACCGTAAATGAACATTCACTAAAATACTCAAAACATATATTAAAAATATCATGAAAAAGGTAATCTAACCATACAAATTATCCTTTATGTTTAGGGACACGAACCAAGATTTTCCTAAAATTTAATTGTAAGTTTTTTAATCGCACCCAAAAAAAAAGTATAAATTTGATTAACATATGTATAAGGTGTCAATGAAATTAATTAATAAGTTATGAAATGTTATGTATTAGCAATCGTTCAATCCCCCATTATAGTTATGCAATGTTTGAACTTGTTTTTTAGGTCGAATGCAGTGTTTGAACTTTAAACATAAAGTTTGTCACAGTTGCGAACGTAATCTCTTATTAATTACGGAGTATTCAGCTATTTTGGATTTGGTCCACCAACTCAATTTATATGGGGCTGGGTCCGTTTATGAAGTTGGCAACTACTCCATTTTCATACTATTTTTTTTTTGTCAGATCCATTTTCATACTATTTATATAGGTTAAATTGTTAAAAAAGCCTTTACGCAATATTACATATACTAATGATTTTATTTTTTTAAGTAGTAAAAAATTAAATTGACAAAATTTACCTAGAACATTCTTTCAGATGAGGATTTGCAATTCTCGTAGTATCTTATCTGATTAATACTACAAATATGGTATAGATTTGCAATCAAGTCTGCCACAAAATTACAATCTTGAAACACATGTTAGTGAACATCCTCGAAAAATTGCAGTGTCAGTAATTATTATGTCAATGGACCATGAATTTAAAGGACATGCATTTATCACTATAATTGATTCATTTTTTAGTTTCGAGCATCTCATATTTAATACTCCCTCTATCCCTATTTTTTTTGTCCACTTTTCATTTCCGTTGTCCATTTGTTTCTCCACTTTCCTTTTATAACTACACTTTTTTTACTATATTACAGTTATTACCCCTACACAATACTCATACTTTATTTGTTTTACCCATTTTATCCTATTTTATCACGTTTCAACTTTTTACATTCATTAAATAACAAAATTGCCTTCATTTAATTTTACTTTTTTACCTAATTATTCAACTTTTCTATTTACCAATACTACTTTATACTTTTCTTAATAAGTGTAAAATCTGTTTTTTTTAGAAAAAAAATATGAACGGATGGAATACTATTTTTAGAAAATACATTGTAGAGTAGTATGCAATAAAACTTTGGGGTTGGTAGATCCAAGAAGCCAGGCAGATCGCAAATGAGTGAAGCCAATTGGTGGATGGGACTGTATTTTCAATTCCCTCCTTGTTTCGTGAAGTTTTAAAATATAAAAAATTCCCGTTTAATCTTCTGATTCAATCTTTATTTTTTTTTTAGAAAATTCAATCTTTATTTTTACAGTTTTTTTTTAAGTAGGAAAAATTAGACAGACTTATTAAGCCTAGCGTATTTTTATGGACTTGAAGTTTAGAATAAGTTTGAATTTAATGGATATTACACAAATGACGTAGATCGACAATCAAATCAGCTAGGATTGTAATCGAACCGAATCGAGTTTTGAGTTGTTCATGTCCGACTCGATTAAAAATAGACGAGCTCGAGCTTGAACGCGAGTTTGGTTCAAGCTTAAAATCTTGTTGGAGCTTGGTTCATTTAAATGTTCACCGAGCTCGAGCTTTGCTCGCAAACCTCTCATTTAATTTCTTCGAGAGACAAATTCATGAACAACTCGTTTACTTGATCAATTATATAAGCAAATGAAACTAAAATTTAAACTACGTGGTTTGAGAAATACCACCAAAACTATGTAATTTAACATAAACTAAATATCGTATATAATATATGTATAGTATAGCTTATTTATGAACGTATAATCTAGCTAGTTTTTTATGAGTGTATGACTGAGCTTGCTAATGAGCATATAATCGAGTTTGCTCATGAGCAAACGAGCCGAGTTATCTTGTGCTCAAAGCTCAGTTCATTTATCTTTCGAGCCTTAAAATTGTGCTCAAGTTTGGTTCATTTATAAACCGAGCAGAACACAAACAAGATTTAACCGAGCCGAACACTGAATTTCTCATGAAGGACTCTGTTCATTTACAACCCTAAAATCAGTCACCTTGTCACAATCACGAGGCACATGAATGATCCAAACTGCCTCAAAGGACTGTAGAATAACAAAAGTATCTGAAATCATCATCTGTCAAGGGCATGATTCATTTCCTTTTAGAACAATTATCACTATGAGACTGTCCCCTTCTATCTCAATTTTCGGTAGGTTTCTATCTTTGGCTTTGCAAACTACATCATATTGGATAAAGATTAATACGAACGGCTCAGCAATAGACGGTGGACTTGAACTAGACGAGGAGTCATTCGGGATAGTGATGGGCGTTGGCAGGTAAGTTTTGTCCATAATATTGGTATTTGTACGGTCCCTATGGCGGACCTGTAGGGTGTTTTTCAAGGTTTGCGTCTTTCTTGAAACCGGGGATACAAGAGGGTTATCCTTGAAGTGGAGTTCGAATTGGTTGTCCTAGTTCTCGGAAGACATGTGGATCGTTATCACCCCCTCTTTATCCTGGTACATATCCCAATGCCAAGGCTACTTAAGAAGGAACTGGTCTATCTAATTCCATCATATCTTTAGAGAAGCTAATATTGTTGCGGACTTCCTAGCTTCGTATGCTTTTTCTTTTAGCCTCGATTTTCTTGTATTGAGCAACCTGCCCTAGGGTGTTTTTACTTTACTGTCTAATGATGTAAGGGGTCGAGTTATCCCCCGCTTGATGACTACTTAGCCTTTTTTTATTATTAATAAAATTCCCTTCAGAAGGGACGAAGAGTGTCGACTCTCCTTCTACCAAAAAAAAATTGCATCATATATTCCTCTTGCCTTATCTTATATTATATCGATTTTTCTAACCTAAAACTCCTAAATTAAATGGCAAGATTTTATAAATTTGTATTTATTATGATTAATTAGATTTTGTAAAAGAGTTTATTACTTTCCTAATAGGGTTTTAGTTCCCTTTATTAGTATGCTTAACATATTCCCTTATGGCATATGTTAGAAAAACCGATATTATATTTCAAAATATATTGGATGAAGCATTTCCATAAAATAGTATTTCCGTAATGATTTTAATGTATCAAGCGCATTCGCCTTCCCATTTTCTCTTTTTAATCCATCGAAATTAATCTCTTAAACATTGAACAAATTAACAATACACAAAATAGATAATAAAAAATTACGTACAAGAAGTAAAAAAGACAAAGATAACAATAAAAATAATAATTGAATGTAAATTAAGGATACCTTTACAATTATTTTTTATTTAAAGACTAGCTATTTAGTGTTATATTTTATTCCTTTTTTCATTGCATTAATTTATAAAATTACACAAGGCTTTTCCTTAGCTGCCATCTCTCATACTCTGCATGTTTTTGTCCGTTACACACACAATAAGATATGAAAAAATAATGTTATGACAAGATCATCTGTTATCATTTTTATTTTTGAAATTCATGTGCAATTATTTATAAGTGGCGTACATGTGACTGGTTTCCAAATATTGTTACATTGATTTTGTATTGTATATGATATACAATATTTTTTTTTATCGAAGGGCAATTTTTTCTAAAATTTATGAGAAGGAAAAATAAGCTAGGAGCTGACGAGAAAAAGCTCTACTCGTGATATCGTCCAACAATAAAATACCATAGCTACAAACTGACATACAAGTCAACAAGAAAAATGCAAACCATGGAAAAAAATTAAAAAAGGCAACACTAGCTAGTAAGGGAATTTGCGATAACATTTATTTAGTTGAAGATATGATCAAATCAGATATTTAAATCTTGATTAAAAAAATTTTTGGCATTGGGATACCATACTAAATAAGGTGACAAGGGGTCAAATTCTTCTGAAGCAAATCCACCGAATATTAGTTTTGGTAAAAGTTCCAATACCATATTTAAGAGAGCATTATTAATTTATTGTAGACTTGTAGTTCATAAAAATCAACACTTAAATTTAATACGGAATATACCCATTATTATTAATATTAATACTCCATCCGTCCACCCGATTTATAATTTAGAAGCTTCAAATAAAATTTTAAAATATAAGTCCATTTTTTTACTATTTATTGCAAAATATTCCAAATTAAAGCATGATATATTTACTTAACACATTAACTTCATTTAAAGAACAATAGTAGTTTCGATGCATGTCATGGAAAGTGTAAATTGAAATGGTTGCTTTTAATTAGAGGGAGAGTCACAACATTTTTGTATTGGAGTACAACTTTGTTAAGTATAATTAAATTCATTAAATTTACTCGTGAGTGAAATGCTTATTGTAAATGTAAAAGTAATTTTTTTTGGGTCGAAAAATGTAAAAGTAATTATTAATGAAAGTAATTATTAAATATAGGAGTATTCTATTTTAAGCTTGTCATCTTAATATATATGTAAAGTTCTAAAAACCCTTAAATTAAAAAAACAGAGAAAGTATAAATTTAGAATTTTGACATATATGAACCAATAACACAATGTTATTGATAGCTCATTATCTTGTCATATACATGAATATATTTTTACTCCCATCATCATCAAATCGCCAAATGAGATCCTCGGACCAAATTTAATAGTTGAAATTTAAAAATATTTTAGCTGTTATCTTTTTTATTATTGAATGAAATTCAAAAGACATACAATAAAATCTAAATTTGACATTACAAATTAAATCTATGTATATATATAAAAGACGCAAGGAATAAGGCCACCACATTGCGCCACCTAGGATTTTTCTACGTGTCGTTCCCACGTTAAGCCACCTAGGATTTCGCCACATAAAATTTTTTATTTTGGAAATTTATATATATGGATATTATTTTAGGATAATATAAAAATAAGATACATTAATCTAAGAAAGATTCTATCTTAAATAAAGATGTTATCTATTATATATTGGGAATTAGGATAAATTTAAAAGATTTTATCTAAAATTAAAATAAATTATAGAAGATTAGATATTATATATTAAGATAGATATATTAATTTAGTTTTTTCAATTAAATTTCTATCTATTTAAATAAATAATAATATCGAATTTTATTTAAAATTAAAGAAAATTATTTTATCTTTCTTTATTTATTTATTTGTGTAAAACATTTATCTTAAATAAAAATTTGATAAAAAATCGAAGTTTCAATCTAGATAACTACTTGCCTAAATTGACTTTTGATAAAAAAAAAATATTGTTATATTTTTCTTATTTTTATTTTTGAATTATTTTTGTAAATATAAATGGTTTTCTTATCATTTAAAAAATTCATTATTTATTTATATTTTTCAGCGTTTCTTATTAAGTATATTTTTAATGTTTATTCAATTTTTTTAAATAATTGAATTTAATAAAAAAATTACAAGAATTTAGATTACTTTTACCTTTTTATATTTTGTGTAAATGATTTGTAAAATTAAATAAGTTTAATTCAAATAATTTTTATTTATAAATTTGCATAAATAAATTATCATCAAGCCATCAAAATTATAGTGGGCTCACCTTAATAATTTTGGCTCCGTTTCATATGACACCAATTGTAAAATTTTATATAATTTTTTTATAATAAATAAGTTTGTTTATATTGAATTAAAATCATATTCATTAAATAAATTAAATATTAAATTCACATAGTCGTGCATGACACGACGGTTATAGCTATTAAATTTCTAAGGGTGCATGCTCTTCTTCTATGTACGAGTTTTTGTATTTTTCTCAAAAATAAAAAAACGCAATCCTATTAAGAGTTTTCGGGGGTAACAAAGCTCTTTATAGGGAAAAAAATTAGTAGTAGAATGCAGGGCTAATTATATATGGATATATTCCTAAATTAATGAAGCTAGGTTGTTAATTAGTAAGCTAGGTTGATCGGGAAATGCACGCATGATTCTCAAAGTCACCTGTGAGTCAAAGTTACGTTCATCACGTGCTTGTCACGTGTGATGAAGCTGCCTCCGTTTAGTGCACATTTCAAATATCTTGCATTTCCATCTCCCTCTCTCTATATACCACCATGAACTCTTCAGTTTGATACAAAACACAAACCCGGATCGATTGATTCGTTGCTCACTCCATCTTCTTGGTACGTGCTCCATCTATACATACCAACTTAATTACTTATAATTAATGTGCATTTGCTTTGATGAGATTAATTAGTTAATTTGAATTTCTACTATATATATATATATATATATCCATCATTCTAGCTATATATCTTATTGAGTACTGTTAATTGTTTACGCAGATGTACGTCAAGCTAGATGGATCCAATTAAGTGAAGAATATATGGAGTTAGTTAATGGAATAATGGGTGAGTGAATTCCATGCTAATCTTGCCAAGTAAACAGCCCTTTCTCGCAGATTCCCCTCTCTTTCGTTGTCTGTTCGACCTTGATCCATTTATCAATGGAGGAGTGTATATATATATAACCATAACTAATCCACAGGTTAAATTAAACTACATAGACTAGCTCATACAAACCATCTCTCAATCGAAACCCTAATAATCCCTTTGTGAGTGTATCGATCAACTATATAAACTAAGTTAGACCCATTTTTAATTTTTTATTTGCAATTTGATAGTAAGTTAGACCCATATATTCTACTAATGGTAAAATGTCAATAAGAAGATTAATCTTTTGAAATATTAATTGTATTCAGACTTATTTAATTAGTGATTAAGTTAAACATAGGCGATGCATATTTTACAATATTAATGGTAAGATATAGATGTAAGTGTTAAGTTATCAACCGAGTATCTAATTAAAAAAGAAGCTGTGAATAAATCAAATTTCAAAAAAGCAATTTCATTATTAATGTAATGTGTGATTTCTCTGCAAATAGGCATGTCATTTTTTTTCCGAAGGATAGGCGGTATTTTCTGTCCCCTCAAGTAGTGGTGTGTCCGGTTCCGGAACCGGAAACCCCCCAGTTCCTCGGTTCGATTCCCGGTTCCGGTTCGGTTTCGGTTTTTTCCGGTTCCGAACCTTAAAAAAAAATAAAAGTGCAAAACAGCGATTGCGGTTCCCCATTTTCACACTATTTTTTCTTTTTTTTAAGGGAGGGAATCGGCGGTTCCGGTCCGATTCCGAAACGGCCGGTTCTCCGGTTCCAAGGAACGTGGAACCGGAACCGGAACCGAAACCGGCCAACCCCCGATTCCACCGGTTCCGATTCGGTTCCGATCCTGGAACCGCCGATTTTTTTCCGGTTCGGTTCTCCGGTTCCTTGGAACCGAACCCACCACTACCCTCAAGGGGGAAATATAGGCATGTCATTAAACTGTACATTTGTGTAGTTACATACGCTTGAGCTTGCTAATCCCTCAGTTCAGATTTATTTACTATTATTTTAGAGTTTATCCTAAAAATTAAAAATTACTTGATTTGCTTTATATATTCTCAATTTTATTAAGATCTTTAAACTATGTAATTATTTTTAATTAGTAAAAATAATATTAAAAAATAAGTTAAAACTATGCCAACTGATAAATATTCTTTTACAAAGACATCATGTTAAAATGATTGATAATTACATTTCGAATAGAGAAGGTAATGAATATGGAGTATGTAAGATCGAAAAACTGTTAAAAGTGTATGAAACTATGATTATATGTTTGTTAAGTAATTAAAATAATTCGTTGGAGTTATAGCACTAGCTTAAATTGTAGAACTAGTTGTATAAGTAGTTGAACTTTCAAAAAAATATATAAATATTACTACCTCCGTTTGCAATATAGGTCCTTTTTAGCTTAAAATCTTGTTTCACAATATAAGTCTCATTTTAATTCATTAATACTAAAATTTGCCAAAAATATAATAAAATTAATGTATTTCTAGTTCCAATGTACTTATAAATACTAAAAAATGTCACTCATTGGATGATATGATATGAATTAATATCATATTAATTTTGTACACAAAAACAAAATATTAACAATTCCACTTTAAGCTTGTCTTAATATGTGTAAAATTCTAAACGCCCCTATATGTGTAAAATTCTAAACTTGTTTATTATAGTAATTAATAATTTTAACTTATATTTTATAGTAGGGTTACTCTTATTTAAAAAACAATAATTTTTTAAAATTCGAATAACTACTAAAAACTATATTTCAAAAGCTAAAAAAAACATTCAAAAAACTAATTTGACAACTAGTTGCTAGCTAGTTTTTTATATTTCACACAAATATCGTTTATACAAATTTTCGCAACTAATTTTCAGTACTCAACAAAAACATCCTAAATGTTCAATTTTTAGCAAGTTTGGTAGATATATATAGAAATAGTTTAGTGGGTGGTTTACTAGCTATATGGATCGGAGAAGCTCAATCAATTGGTTGGGGCAACGTTAATTAGTCACGAACGTAACCAGAAAAATAATGTGGAATATATGTCTCGTACTACAAAATTAATGTGTTTTAGTATTAATTACTTTATAGTACTCCCTTCGATTTTCAATAGTTGGGGTTTTTCCCCTTTTCACACTTTTTAAGATTAGCTTTAAATAAAAATATTAAAATTTATTATCTTAAACTTTAATGATTCAATGTATATTTTCAATGCAATTCTAGTAAGAATTTTATTGAAACTAGAACAAAATAAATGAATTTATGTTATTTTTTGAATGATTTAGCATTGATTGATTAAAAATGGCCAAATATTATGAATATAGATTTTAAGCTAAAAACCCCAAATATTGTGAATCGGAGGGAGTAGTATAGAGTACGTAATTAATTGTAAAGCTGGCTAAAATCTATAAATGCATGAGCATCCCAAGATCCAGCTACTGCATATTTTTCCCCATATATGCATGATTTTGAAGGGTAGTTAGATTTAGGTGTTGATTTGTACTCCCTCCGTTTTATAATATAGGGGCTTTTAGAATTTTGTACAAATATTAAGAGAAGTTTAAAATAGAATATAAGAGTATTTAATTATTTTTTACATTTACAAGTAAATACTCCAATCTAATAACTCATGAGTAACTTCAATCAACATATTAATTGTTTAACAAATCACAATCCATAGAAAACCGTTGCCATACTCTCTCTCTCTAATTAAAATACCCATTTCTTAAATAAAGTTAATGTTAAATAAATGTATTCATTTTTTTATTTGGAATGTCTTGCATTAAATAGTGGAAAAATACTTATATTTTGAAAATTCATTAGAAGCTTAAAAAACCCTATATTGCGAAACGGAGGGAGTAATTTGTACTCTTTATCTATTTTCCCCATATCTATTTTCCTTCTATACTATTTTGGGAAGCATATATAATTATTGATGAATTAATTGTAATTAATTTAATTAAATACATAAGAAATGATTTAAGATGGATCGGATCAAGGTCAAAACAGGCAACGAAAGTGAGGGAATTGAGCAAGGACTCTTTGCTTGGCAAGGATTTTGCATGGACTTCAACACCAGTGCTCGAAATAATGGATCTGAAAATTTAGGCAAGTTAAAGTATGTAACTTAATTTGCATGTGGAATATATTACATTGTTATATAAGATTCAAGAATGTATCTCCTTCATTTAATAAGATCGATCTCATCGTCATCGATCAGGTGATGCAACTAATCGATCCACTCTATTTTGCTAACGATGAAATAGAATCCTGGATCAAATTTTGTGATTGGTTTTTGGCTAAAGATGCCTGAAAAAAGATATAAATATTGACTTGTTTGATTGAATGGCTCGTACCCCTCCTTTGGTCAGGTTATTAATTACTACTCCATCCATCCGTTCTATTCTATTTGGCACTTTAGAGTTAAAATCGTGTTCATTAAAACTTGTCATGTTGGAATATTTATTTAATTAATGTATTGGAAAGTGTTTGTATTAACTTCTTTCTTTCATTCTATTGGCTTTAAGAATGAGTTAGTGATTAATTTTTGATTACATATAAAAAAATTTGGGTTTCCAATAATATTTCTTATATTTTCAATGGATTTCTTAATATATGTGAATTGTTCTAAAGTGTCAAGTAGAATAGAACGGAGAGAGTAGTATAGTAGTATATGTTTTGAATTTTGGGTTAAATATGAATAAATTTAAAATAATTTTTTTATTAAGGATATGAAAATAAACTAGTTTATTTCTCCTAAAATAAACTAGTCTAGACTTGTACGTATTTGATTCATCAAATTTCTCATAGTCTCATTTTAGTTTATTTTTAATTCATATTTAATGCTTCCTTGTACCTAAATAAAATTTTATTGATATTTTCATTAACATGCATTTAATGTTTTCCTCTCTAAAAAAAATTTTATTATTAAATGAGTATCAATTTTTTTTTATATTTAAGAGTATTAACTAGTTAAACTCGTCGACATTTCACAAATTATTAACTTTGTAGGAGAAATTCTACTCCCCTATCAATTTATTTTGTGTCTGTCCTTACATATGTTTATATGATTCAAGAAAATTTTAGCTATAACCAAGTAATATGTTTCAACTTTTGGTTATTAGTCACAATTTTTTTTAGAAAATATGACTTTAATAATCAAAACTCAGTGTATGAGATCAAACTTAATCAAAACGCAGAGCTTCTGCAACCGTTTTCTGCTTCGTGTGTGACAAACTTGTAAGCTCCTAGAACAAAAAGGAGCATCTCGAAATATCCTGTAACAATTCTGATGATCTAATTTTAGCAATACAAAAAAGCTCTTTGAGCAAGTTTGACGTCCCAAATTTTTTTTTCCTCAAAATCCAATTTCTAATTCAAGAAGGTGTTTGAATCTTTATTACATTTATGAGATGGTTCACTACAGTTTGAATCAAAAGGCTTGTGGATGGTGATTTTTGTTAATTTCACAAACCAGAATGTTCTCAAGAAAGTCTTCAACACACATCTCTTTCATTCATGCGTATGCCATTACCAATTTCACAAACACAAGTTTCATTTATATGTTTGTTTTTGGAAGATTGGAACAATGCCTTCGTCCAACCCTCTACACATGACAGTACATTCGCCCCTTGTGTACACCTTTCACCACACCTCCATACATATTTATAGGAGGATTTTGTAACTGTCATAAACTAACAATAACCGATTAGGATGACAGTTAACTAACTTCTTATTTAATTATTTATAAATCAAGTTTAATTTCCAACAATTTTGATGTGAGGTAGAGTCCTTTTGTGAGATTACCAAGAACCTGAGATTTGTTCGTTGAAGGGTCATGGAGAATACATTTAGAATTTTAGATAGAGTGAAAATGGTGGAGAGTTTTGTAGCCAAAATGCCAAATCCGTTTATGATTCAAAGGGTATTTTCCATCAAACAACATGTGTAGGCATACCACAACAAAATGGTGTTGTAGAACAGAAGCACAAACATCTTCTTGAAACAGCTAGATCTCTCTTATTTCAATCCAATTTACCTAAACAATATTGGGGGGAAAGTATTCTAACACCTACACATCTCATAAATAGATTTCCTCTCTCAAGCATTGACTTCCTTACTCCCTATGAAAAGTTGTACAATCAAACACCCTCTTATGATCAACCCAAGCCCTTTGGATGTCTATGTTTTGTCTCTTCTAACAAATGAGATAGAACTAAGTTCAACCCAAGAAGTGCCCCTTGTGTATTTCTTGGATATCCTCATGGGACTAAAGGCTATAAAGTCCTAGATCTTCACACACAAAAGGTCTTTGTTTCAAGAGACATCCATTTCCATGAATTAATCTTTCTCTTCCATCTTCCAAATATCCCCTTTTCCAAAATGCTTCCTCACCTTTGCATGTCTTCAACAATGATCCCTTCTTCTATCCAGCCACCACTGCATTTCCTTCTTCAAACAATAGCACCACAAATATCTTTCCTGAAAGTTGCCCTTCCTTGACATGGGATGACATTTTTCATGATGCTTTGCATTATCTCCCATCTTCACTTGATGAAGTGGTCTCTCCTGCAACAAGCAGATCTTCCAACCATCCAGAAACCAATGCTTCCACCAGTTCATCCTTTGGAGAGAAAAACACCACCACAATTTCTCATTTGCCTTTGGAAACAAGAAGATCCACTAGGCAAACACATCCTCCAAGTTATCTTAAGGATTACATATGTCATTTTGCTGATGCTACAAACCAGTTTCCTTTACTGGATGGATTTGCTACTTCATTCTTTAATCCAAGCAAATGCCTGAAGGTGTTCTTAATCCAAGCAACAAAGTGTGTTTGCTTCAGAAAAGCTTATATGGACTCAATCAAGCTTCGAGACAGCGGTTCCATAAGCTAGCCACAACTCTGGTGCATCTGAATTTCTCTCAATCAAAGCATGACTCCTCCATCTTCCTTCAACACACAAGCTCCAGTAAAACAATTGTTGCTATTTATGTCGATGATATACAAATAACAAGGATCAGACATGACAGTGATTGATGATCTTAAGACCACATTGCACTCACTTTTCTGCATCAAAAATCTTGGTCAGCTCAATTTCTTTCTTGGTCAGCTGAATTATTTGACCAACACATGGCCAGATCCATCTTATTTGCTATTTAAAAAGAACAACACACTCCTCATCCTCAATCTCGGAGAAGACATCAAATTGCAGGCTTTTACTGATTCAGATTGGGCAGGTTGCCCCACTACACGGAGGTTTGTCACTAGATATGTTGTCCTACATGGCCAATTATACTGAACTAATCAAAACGCTGAGTTTTAAGTGGTCAAATTGTATGAGGTCAAACTTAAATCAAAACTTAGAATTTCTGTAACCGTTTTCTGTTTTCGTGAGTGACAAGCTTGTAAGCTCCTAGAACAAAAAGGAGCATCTCGAAATATTCTGTAACAATTCTGATCATCTAATTTGGGCAATACGAAAAAGCTCTCTGAGCAAGTTTGACCTCCCAAATCTGTTTTCCTCAAAATCCAATTTCTAATTCCAAATTGTAACATATCCAAAATTATGTTTTAGCCTAATTGTACTAGATAACAAAGACATGTACATGACTATTGACAGAACTATTAACACTATGTTGCCTTTCCTTCCTTCATCAAAACCCGGGTTTCAGATCAAATTTGTCGGTACGAACTCTTCGTTTTTGGGTTTCATAGCAGCTTTGCCTCCTTGAGAGCAGCCTCAAAAGACTCTTCATTATTCCATGGCACCTGAATATAAGAGCAAGGATTGTTTACAAATGAATTCAGAAACCACAAAGAGTTCAGTTTTTTTTTTTAATATCAAGTGGGCTGCATTTAGGAGATTCGAACAAAAAATAATACAGCTTGTAGTCAGTTTGAAAATCAATTTACCTCAGCAACTTGCATTCCAAAATGCATCTCTATTTTCCGCATCAGCTTGTAGTCAGAATCCATACAGAGCAGATTAAATACAGCTCCTGCATTAATGTCATAGGAACTAAAAAGCTTAGACAAATTTCACAAGATTTTATTAAAAAAAGAGCAAACGGATAATAAGCTTACCATTGCGGCCAAAGCGCCCTGCTCGTCCCACTCTATGCAAGTAAACCTCACAATCGGGTTCTGGGTCAGATTGGTAACCAGGGGAGGATCATGTTTCATTGGAAGATCATAATTGACAACCAAATTCACCTGCAAGAAGAGAATATTCATTTTCAGACAAACTCATAGGCATTTTGCCCCAAGATATATGAAAGGGAAAGAATTTGTTGACTTGTATAAATTTAGGGTTAACTAAAACTGTTTATACAAATTTGGGAAGACAAAAGTTGTAACAATAATCACCTGTGACTGATCAAAGCCTCTGGCAAGAAGATCAGTAGTTATGAGAACCTGAGTCAGTCCATCCTTAAACTCCTTTACTACCTTATCTCTGTCTTGTTGTGACAGTGCACCTTGAATTGAAGTTACTTCATACCCAAGATCAACAAGTGCTTTATGTAGCATTGTCGCACTATTCCTTGTACGCACAAATATGACTGTTTGACCCACTTTCTGACCCAACTCTAAAATCCTGTCTTTGATTACAAGAATCTTTGTCAACTCATCAGGGCATTGCACTTTGAACTGCTTCACTGAAACTAGTGACAGTTCTTCTTCCTTCACGAAAAGTTCGTTGTAGTCATGAATTGTCCTAGTAACGAAGTTCTTGACGTTTTCATTGAAGGTAGCTGAAAACAGCAGGACCTAAAAAGGAAAATCAAAGCTTTAGAAAATTCTGACTACTGAACTCTTCAATTCAACATCACCGCCAAACTATATCACATCGAAAATTTGATGTACAAAGAAGAGAAAATAACATGGCAATTAGCCGCACTCCGTTTGATATCATCCATGATCTTTAATGAGTCGTCTCTAAAGCCATCCTGCATTGAGTACATACAGTATGAGAGCTGTTGATCAAATAAATAGATAAAAAAACCTAACAAAATGCAGAGCATCACAAGCAACATAAGCATAAGATTATGATCAAGACAATTTGCATCATTAAAAGACAACCATTTAAATACAAAATCTCTTCATCCATATTACTTTCAGGGGAGGCAGAGAGAATTACCTCATCCAACATGTGATCAGCCTCATCAAAAACAAGAATCTTCATATTAACCAGAGACAATTTCTTGTATGAAATCAATCTTTTGATAGTCCCTAGAGTTCCAATCACAACTTGTGATGTAATTGCTGGTATTCTATTGATTGGAAGACCGTTATCTCCTTCAGGAACAGCACGTTCCGCACTAATACCAGTGTACTTTCCCATTTTCATCAGAACTTCCAAATTCTACCACACAACAACACAATGAATTTCCCTTCATCAATCGATTGATTTCGAAAAGCATACAAAACAAATAATTTGATCTTTTAACTACTGAAAACTGAATCCAAATTGTATGTATACCTGAATGGCTAATTCTCTTGTAGGTGCCACACAGAGCGCCTGAGGAGCCTTGAGATTACGATCGACGCGGCTAAGCATGCCCAGAACATAGCAGGTCGTCTTACCTGCACCGTTCTGGGCTTGCGCAACTAAATTCTTGTTCGGAGGTTTCAGAATCATCGGCAACGTCACCGCTTGGATCTTACTCGGCCTCTCGAATCTCATCTCAGCGTACAATCCCTTCAACAACTCCGACGACAAATTCAAGTCCTCGAACCTCTTCGCTGAGGTGTATAGTGTCTCACCACCAGTCGTAACCTAGAAAGTAGGAACCCTAAAAAATCTTCCTTTCCAAATTCAAAACGAGAGTCAATAACATGGAAAAGCGAAAATTGAGACGTACCGCTTGAATGTTTTCAGGCTGAGGTGTCTCCAGTCGTAACTTAGAGAGCCCTAAATTAATGTTTTCAGGCTCCACATTGAGCTCCGCCGCCGATTCGGCTTTTGCCATCACCGTGACACCGATGACTCTGCTAGTCTGCTGCTCAGTGCTTCTAAATAATCGGATGCTTTATTACAAGGGGTCTAACTTAGAAGGGTTTTTTTTTGAGCGCTAGAAGGGTATTTATACGAGAGTAAAGAGACAATTACTTGATTTTTAAGTTAGCTTTAGTTTTAAGCATTCTACAAAATAGAAATTATTTCCAAAATTAACTTATTAACTATAATGTAAAAGATATTTTCTAAATTTAACGGAGCACTCCGGTATAATACGTTTTATGGTGCAATGTGTGGTTACATATTGTGTGTTGGATTAACCCAAATCAAAGGTTAATATTAAAAGGTGGGAAGTAGAAAAATAGGGAGAATGTAAGGTTGTTTAAATTTAGGGGGAAAGAATAATAAATAGTTTGAAAAATTAAGATCAGAATCTTTTTTAAATCTTGTAAACCCCACGATTTTTATATATATGGCAGTTGCATAATTTTAGGGATTGATAAGAATGATAGAAAAATTAAATAATCGAATTTACAAATAAAAAACCTCTGCAGAATCATTGAATATCTATTAGTCGACCTTTGAAAAACTCAATATGATTGTTTGAATAATTATAGAATCGTATAATTTTATAGTCGATGTTTGAATAACTCGGTTTGATTGTTTGAAAAACTCAATATGATTGTTTGAATAATTACCCGTATAATATTTATATCCGATGTTTGAATAACTCAGTTTGATTGTTTGAATAACTCATTTTGATTGTTTGAATAATTATAGAATCATAAAATATTTATAATCGAGGTTTGAATAACTCAATATAATTGTTTGAATAATTGTAGGATTGAACATGTTTTAACGTTTGCATTATTTAGGTTGAATAAGTATTCTTCTTACCATGAATAACTAAATAAAGGTAGTTGAAAAACAACATTGTTCATCCTGAATAACTAAACTTATTCAATGATTTTCACTAGTTTTATTAGAATGTATTGACATAAATATTGTATACTATTGAATAACAATTACAATACTTTTGAAAAACAATCTTTAACATTATGAAAAATATGTGATTCTTTGTATTTTATGCTATCAATAATCATTACACTGCTTTTGAAATAACAATTACAATGCTTATGAATTACAATTTTTTTTTTGGACCAAGGTCAAATACATCAACATTATCATCATTTGGAATATGTTCCCTGGTGCGAAGTCTTTTCAATAGGACCTTGGTACGCTTTGACTTTTCTCCAATGTCCAACTGTTGATCATTACCACCTATTCCATTTGAAAACTCGGTTAAACACAAATGATATCAGTGTTGCAAAACCATACCATCTAAAGTGAAAAAGTATATTGTAAGACTTGAAAAACAATTGCAAAACTGTCATACACATATTAGTGTTGCAAAACCATACTATCCATATTGAAAAACACTCGTTTCATATGCTTATCTAGTTAATCTTTACTATTGAAAAACCATAGTATTTATTGTGAATAATATTGATCATTATCTCCTGTCGGCCATACGAAAAACAAAATAAGTATATATGAAAAACAAAATATGTATATATAAATAATAAAGAATGAATATATGAAAAACATGCCACACGTTTCGGGGGATTGCATATCTAAATAAAATGGAGTGTATATATGAATAACAAAAGTAATATGAGCATGTATTGACATGAATAATATAGACTATTGAATAACCATTACAATGCTTCTGAAAAACAACAGTTAGTATTATGAAAAAATTGTGACTCTTTGTAATATGTTATAATGTGAATAATCATTACAATACTTACGAAAAACAATGTTGAATATTCTAAAAAATATTTAAATTCTTCTATATTGTTTTATACTAAATTGTACTTAACACAATTTTTTTTTCCAAAACGCTAATTGTTTAATAAAAATAAGCAAATTCAACTATCAATATCAATAATTTAATTTCCAATTTTTCAGAATTGAACGAATTCAAAATAACTATCGACTTCTATAACCCAACTTCGAAATTCTTTATTATTAACTTAATAATGCAAACTCATGCTCGATTCGATTCAATTCAATTCTAGCGAAAAATCAACCCAAAATTGAAACTCCACTTACCAATTTGTGAAAATATGCGATGTTTATAGAGGATTTCGTCGGCGTTCTCCCTCCGTTTCCAAACGTCACCAATAGAGAGCAATCGAGAAAGAAACCGTGAAAAGAGAGAGAGACGAGAGAGACGATAGAGATGAACGATATTGATTGGGATCTTGTTTGACGGAAAGAGAAAAATCTAAATTGAAATGGAAGTTATTGATATGGATAGAAAACTAGCATGATTTATGGAAAGAGATATATTCTAGTGTTTCTGACCCACATAAACTATTTACACCTCTTTTTTCTTTAATCTTGACCCTCTATTAATCCAAATCTGACGGTTTAGATATAACTACATGATTTACTCTAAGAGGGTATTTCACTAGAGCACTATTCTATTTATCATAACTTAAAAGATATTAACAATAGCTTTAGTTTTAAGCATTCTAAAAATATCTTTTTTTTTTAAATAAATAAAACAAATCATTTTTATTTTTGTAAAAAAAAATAATTCTAATTAAAATAATTTTTATTTATATTGTTTCATAAATAAATTATCAGTAAATCATCAAAACCATGTTAGGTTCACCTTAATGATTTTAGCTCAGTCTCATATTATAACAATTGTAGATTTTATATAAAATTTATCTAGTAAATATGTTATTTTTATTTTTTATATTTAATTAAAATCTTATTCATAAAATAAATTAAGTATTAAATCTATTTAGTCGTGCACTCGTGCATATCATGCACGACGGGTATAACCATTAATTTAAAGAGAATAAAACTAAATTATTAAGATAAAATTACTTTCATTGCTCATTTTCCATGACAATATTTGATAAATAGGTTTAATTTTAAATAAAGAGGAAATTAATATATATTTATAAATAAATTTATCAAAAAATATCATGATAAAAGTTAAAATATTTTATAGGAATTTTTTAAATAAAATTTATTTTTTTAAAACATTTTTTACCTCTATAAGGAATTTGTCAAAAGATATCATTATTTTTCTAATTTAAATATATTGCGAAGATATACATAAAAATTAATTTGATGTTAAAGATAGATTTTTATAGATAAAAGAAATTTAATAGGAAAAACTAGAAATAAATAAAAACTAAGAATTTTCTTAATTTTCTTAAACAAGAAAGGAATTTAATAGGATTCTTAATCAATTATTGATTAAGTTAATCCATATACTAGCAACTCTCTGTAGAGCTTTTTATCTACTTACTTGGGACTTCTTTAATCTTCTATTTTTGTAAATTCTTAGTTTATAATTCTTACTCTTTGAAATAAGCTTCATTGGGTTAACATCTCCTTTTGCTTAGTCTTTTAATAAGACTAACTTGTTGTTGTTGTTTTTTATTATTTTTGTTTGGTATCTGCTGTCGTTATATGTCGTTGCAGTTAATAAAGAAGCTAGCTAGAAGAACAGGGATTAAGCGAAAGATCACGACAAGAGATCTAAGAATTTTCTTTTGGGGATGTATTGCTGAATTAGGCTCTATGTGATAAACTTGTTTTGTTAGTGTTAAACTGTTATCCTTTTTGTGGTAAGGAAGAGTTGATGGTCTGTAATAAGTTTATGCTTAAACAGTCATTTGTAATGTTTTAAAGCCTTGGGTGGCCTTGATTAAGATTAATTAAGGTTACTGGCGATAATGCCCTGGTAGATAACAAGCGGTGTTACAGTTTGCAACTTTCTAGTGCCAATGATGAGAGATGAAGAGAGTATTTTGTCTATTTTATTTGGGGAAGGGCGCGTGAATCAATTGTAACTCGTAAGCCATTGTTATATACAAATATACCAATTGATTTCTATAAACAAATATGCAAATTGATTTCTACTCCCTCCATTTGAAAATATAGGATGTTTAAGATACAAAGCAGTTTTTAAGATATGAAGTATTGTGGCAATAATTCCGGTATTGTGGCAAGATACGAAGTATTGTGGCAATAATTCCAGTAAAGGAGGAAACAAATTATTTAGGCAACTTAATTTTATAGGATTAATTTTATAGGGTAATAAGATAAATATATAGAGCTTCTTAATTTTAGCTAAAATTGCTAAAACATCTTATACTTTAAAACGAATGGAGTTTATACTTCGTCTCAACGACTTTCCCCTTTTGTGGATGACTATCCTCGACAGATAGTAGGATCGGCGGGTCCTAGTTCTTCTGATAGGGGTCCGATTCAAGAAACTGAAGGTAGAGATCATGCGATGATACAGTCTTGGGAGGATTGGATATCCTCTGGGAGAACTCAACTTGTGAAATTTGAGGTAAAAACGGAAAGGCTAATGAATGCCGTACAGGACTGGAAACGGGAATTGGAACCTTACGAGTATCTTTTTATCTGGGGCACTGCGGGTTTTCATTTAAGCCCTTCGCGTAGAAACCTCTTCCGTAGGAAACTAGATCAAGGGGAGTCACTTTTATATGATCAGAATATCTTAAAGGACCCCTTGCAGTTTGAGGCTGACTTTTTAGATAATTTCTGTCATCCTCCCTCGTTGTATTAAGGAATGGATAAGAGCATGAACGAATCAAGATGGATAAGTTGGTTTTGTTGGTTTTCTTAGATGTAAATTAAGGTTTGCTGTAAGGGTTCATGAAGTTGTGGGTTTTTGGTAAATAAGTTAGTTTGACTATGTTGACCAGTAACATTGTAAAATAAAGGAAGTACGCTGGTGTTATAAATAAATGATATTTCTGTTGTTATGTATGCGTTATGACTTCTTATTTTTATGAATTGAAGAAAATTTGTACCTTTCGTGGTTTTATTCAGACGGTGAATACCAGAAGATCCGAACAAAGTGTTAACTCGGCTAGGTGCCCTGGAGAAGGAGAAGAGTCACAAAATCATGTAAAACAACCGGGCCCTAGTGTTCCAAGAAATATAGTCTTTGATGAAGCAACATTGGAGACTCTGAAAATTTTGATGTTTCAGACTATTCAAGAAGTTCTCCCAGCCATTCACAATATACCACCTAGAGCGGAAGGAGCTGAACAAGGAGAAAACCTGGAAGTGGAAGAACTTCAAGTACCTCTTCCTGTGCAAAGTGCAAACTTTTCTCGAGCTCTTAAGACATTCCTCTCTATGAAGCCTGATAGCTATGACGGAACTGGTAAACCTGTTAGAATAGCTTACTGGTTTTCTCACATTGAGCAGTTGTTGGAGAATGTTTCTTGTGCAGAGGCTGAAAAGGTACGTATGGCTGCTTTACAGCTTAAGGAAGGGGCGAATGAATGGTGGATAGGAACTGGGTTATCTATGCACCCAAATCTTAACTGGAGCATGTTCAAGGAGAAAATGATGGATAGATTCTTTTCTTATTCTATGAGGAAAGAAAAAGAAAAAGAATTGCTATATTCGCAAGTGGAAGGTATAAAAATACTAGAAATGGCTGCTAAGTTTAATCATCTATTGCAGTATGCTGGTCCAGGAATTTCTTCAGAGGAACAAAAAATTGAGAGTTTCTATGAATGGTTGAATCCAAAGATGCAACCACTGATGGTCCATATTAAATGTTCAACTTTAGAGCAATATGTTGATGCAACATACCGTTTAGAAGTTTCTTTGGAGAAGTCCGATAAAGAAGTTGAGAAAGGTGGACAACCATCCCAACAACATACCCAAGTTAGTGGATTTAAGAGGTCATCACCCTATCAGAAGTTTGAGAAGTCAAACCGGACCAAAACTGAGTCTAGTTCATTTAAGACATCACAATCTGGGCAAAAGAAGAATACTGGAGTTTGTTATAACTGTGGAGGAACATGAAATTTTAGTAGGCAATGCCCTAAACCTATGAAAAATTGTTTCCAATGTGGGAAGGAAGGACACATGCGTGCTTACTGCCCACAGAATAGAAGTAGCCTAGCGCAATCACGTCAAACCTCAGTGACTCAGAATAGCCGTGTTCCGACTGATGCTACTAAGTCCATCTCTGTTCAGTCTACTGCTCAAAATAGGGGAAAAGCTCTAATTACTTTTTCAAAATCGAGCCAACGATTGTATGAGATGAGATGTAGCGACGAACTAGAGGCTCTTGTATGTCAAGGTATTTTATATATTCAATCAGTTGTTGTTCTCTTGTTGTTTGATTCTGGAGCCACACATTCTTTTATATCTGAGGACTGTGTAAGAAAATTAGGATTAAAATGCTCCGAAGCATGTGACCCTTTCATGGTAAACTTACCTAACCAAGAAAAGATAATAGGAACTAGACAACTCAACAAGTTTCCTATTAGCATACAAGGTCGGAAGTTTGAAGCCAACCTTATATGTATTCCAATGGCTCCTTATGACATTATCCTAGGCATGGATTGGTTATAACAACATGGGGCTATAATAGATTTTAGTGCTCGAACGGTGATTATTCAGGATGAAGAAAAACATGTATGTCAGTTCAAGGGAAAGCGTGATGCAGATGAGGGAAGGTTGATTAGTGCTATGAAGGCCGTTAAGTTAATCCGTTAGGGTTGTGTTGGGTATTTTTGTTACCTTGAGGAGAATTGTAAGAAAGAGTTACATAATTTACAGGACGCTTTATGTGTAGTAAGTTTTTCCACCCGATGTACATAATTTTACCGCTTAACGAAAAATCCCGCTCCGAAACGGGAAATTCTTTTTACCTACACTTACTTAATGGGGGAGGAAAGCCCGGATAGAAATAGAAGGGAGAGTTCGAGAATAAGAACGAAGGGCGACGGACTCGGCGATCGGAGTTCTTCACCGCTGCACATCTTTCCCCTTCCCCTGCCACCTCTTTATCTTCTCCTTCACCTCATCTTCTTCCTCTTTGTGATCTCTTGGGCTCGTTGTTGCTGCTAAAAGAAACAGAACCATGGAAAGAATCAGAACGGAACAACAGGCGCAGGAAGAAAGAATTCGAATTTGTTACCGCCGGCGATCACCAACTCTTCCGACCTCCACTCACCGCGAGGGCCGCCACCGAGTAACACCTGACCACCCTCGAGCTCCTGGAACGGGCCACTAACGAGCTGAACGAACCATAGGCTCAAGTGAAGGTAAAACGCAATCGAAGTTAATTAGCGGTTTGGGCTCGGAGCCACCGCACGATCAGTCGGTTTTGTTTTACTAATTAATTTTATAGTTTTTATAACCTTCACGTTATTACGACCTCGTAGGTTCAAACCGCTCGAGAAACGGACGTCAGAATCTTTACTTATAGCGAAAACAAGTTTTAACATCGATTGTCAGAATGGTGATAAGGATTACTGTTGGAATTGCTAAGGATGTTAAGCACGCCTTCCAAGGCAAGTGGACGAATTTTCTTTGTTATAAATTAAGAAATTCAATTTATTTTGAATTATATAGTTACGAACAAATCTTCTGATTACTGAAATGTGATGATTAGTTATAGTGGTTGGAAGTAATGATCGAGTCGGTTCTTAATCAGCTTCGTACTTTAATTGAGAATAGGTTTGGTTTAGGTTATCTCGTTTTTGAGATGAGGTTTTGTGTGAGTTCAGTAGTCCAGGGGTAGGAGCCGAGTCTCTCATGACCTCTTTATAACAAAGTCTGTATTTGGGGCGTAGCTTGCTAGCGGATCCCAATATTGGAGTCATGACTTATGTCTCGCTCCATGCTGGAGGAGGACATCTGTGCACTCTAGCTAAGTGCAAAAGAAACTGATGCGGGTCAAGCGGTCACGGATGAAATAGGCCCTCTCACCCTGACGACATCAGTTACAAGAAAAATCGTCAGAAAGGGTTAAGTCGGTTAACAAGAAAATAAATCTGTTTGAGAAAGGTTTAAATTGATATGTAAATTAGGTTAAGTACCTTAGGCTTTATATGAGAATATCTGAATGGTTAGTCTATTCGATAACCATTCTTGTTATCCTTTGCGTATGACAGATTCTTAATCAATTATTGATTAAGTTAATCCATATAGTAGCAACTCTCTGTAGAGCTTTTTATCTACTTACTTTGGACTTCTTTAATCTACTATTGTTGTAAATTCTTAGTTTATAGTTCTTACTCTTTGAAATAAGCTTCCTTGGGTTAATGTCTCCTTTTGCTTAGTCTTTTAATAAGACTAACTTGTTGTTGTTGTTTTTTGTTTGCTATCTGCTGTCGTTATATGTCGCTACAGTTAATAAAGAAGCTAGCCAGAAGAACAAGGATTAAGCGAAAGATCACGACAAGAGATCTAAGAATTTTCTTTTGGGGATGTATTGCTGAATTAGGCTCTATGTGATAAACTTGTTTTGTTAGTGTTAAACTGTTATCCTTTTTGTGGTAAGGAAGAGTTGATGGTCTGTAATAAGTTTATGCTTAAATAGTCGTTTGTAATGTTTTAAAGCCGTGGGTGGCCTTGATTAAGATTAATTAAGTTTACTGGCGATAATACCCTGGTAGGTAACAGGCGATGTTACAGGTTGCAACTTTCTGGTGCCAAGGATGAGAGATGAAGAGAGTATTTTGCCTATTTTATTTGGGGAAGGGCGCGTGAATCAATTGTAACTCGTAAGCCATTGTTATATACAAATATACAGATTGATTTCTATAAACAAATATGCAAATTGATTTCTACTCCCTCCGTTTGAAAATATAGGATGTTTAAGATACAAAGCAGTTTTTAAGATATGAAGTATTGTGGCAATAATTCTGGTATTGTGGCAAGATGCGAAGTATTGTGGCAATAATTCTAGTAAAGGAGGAAACAAATTATTTAGGCAACTTAAATTTATAGGATTAATTAATCAAGGATAATAAGATAAATATATAGAGCCTCTTAATTTTAGCTAAAATTGCTAAAAACATCTTATACTTTAAAATGGATGTAGTATATATCTACACCCCTTTTCGATGAAGTCCACGAGATTCGGGTCGGGCCGGGTCAAGATTCGGGCCACCGCGGCCTAGACGGACAGGTCGGTGACATCCTGGCAGAAGGATCAAGCCCAGATGTCACGGACTAGGGCGGGCCAGTGCTTCTCGAGGAACTTGATGGCCTGGATAAAGCCCGAGGTGTAAACCGCCCCGACCCGTAGAACCTCGGATCGCTGGACGAGGCCGCAGAGCATCTAAGAGTACATGCTCTAGTAGGAGTCAGGGCAGGGAATGGCCTCATTGGGGCCGGTGTAGTTGGTGTACGGGTCGAAGGGCCAGTCTCGGAAGTGCTTGCTCTTGTAGTAGCTGGTGAGGCCGGGCCGGGCTAGTAGGTCCGACAGGGTTTTTGCCTCCGATTTGATGAAGAGGAAGTACATCCTTTCCCCTTCTTCAGGCCCGACACGTGCTGACTCATCACCGGCATTAGGAGGCTGTATCGGTCGAGCTCCTCTTCTATGGTGGGAATCAACTTCTTCTCTCCTCCACAAGTCCCGGAACTTTAATGTTATAGTCAAAGAATAATATTAGTTCAGTTGGTAGGTGATGACATTTGTGACCAAAAATAATTTTAATTAACAAATTCAAGTTAATTACCTGGTGACGAACTCGGAAATGGGGGAGGAGGAGAGGATGGGGGAGAGATCTCAGTTGGCGATACGGTCGATGTCGATGGCGATGTCCTCGTACTTAATGACGAGGATGGCCTTCTTGAAGGAGTCGCGGTCGGTTCGGTTATGGAGGGGGTGGCGCTGGAGATACTCGACACGGGCGTTGCGTGTGAAGATCTCGGACAGGATGCGACACTGGATGTCGTTGGGGTTGGACGTCACCTCCTCAATGAACTCGAGGGCCTTTGTGTTCTTGTCTTGCAGCTCAACGCTGCTCATTTCCTTCTTGGATGCCTCCTGCATGCTTTCTTGATTTTTTTTTTAAGAAAATGTGTCAGGAGAAAGAGACGTCATTCACTTGAACAACAACCTTGAAAAAAGGGAAGTGATTAGGGCCTCCTTCTCTTGTGAAGTCATAGCCAGGAAGAAGCCACGCTTTGGACTGGCAATATTTTATGTAACTTGGTTTTGAACATGTTTTAGAGATGAAATGGCAATGTGGTTGTGGTTGCAGCTTTCTGGTGCCAGAGATGAGAGATGAAGAGAGTATTTTTCCTATTTTATTTGGGGAAGGGTGCGTGAATCAGTCGTAACTCGTAAGCCATTGTTAATTACAAATATACAACTTGATTTTATATATAAATATGTAAATTGAGTTCTACTCCCTCTGTTTGAAATATATAGAATGTTTAAGATACAAAGCAGTTTTTAAGATACGGAGTATTGTGGTAATAATTCTGGTATTGTGGCAAGATGTGAAGTATTGTGGCAATAATTCTGGTAAAGAGCAAACAAATTATTTAGGCAACTCAATTTTATAGGATTAGAATAATGCTCTAGTGAAAACCCATATTAGGGTGCAAGCGTGTGGTTAATCTACATCCGTCGGATTTACATTAATAAAGGGTGAAGATTAAAACTAAAAGGGGTGCAAATAGCTTATATGGGTGTGATACACTAGATTAAAGAAAATTTCAATATAATTATTTTCTCAATTTCTGATTTGGTTCAAATCCCTTAATTTTAGGGAACAATTGATTGTTTCCATTTTCAATTTCATTCAATCTCGTGCATAATAAAACCGTAGCCATTTTTATTTTCTAAATTTGCCAATTGAAATCTCTCTCCCTCCTTTCTTGTTTCTTTTTCTTCATATCTATTTCGTTTCTCTTCAATTTCATTCCACCATTGCACACCCACGAGTATGAGCAGATGGAACAATCGAGATTCACGTTGGCATGATGCATCGGTGCCAGAACTCCGTCGTGGTGTGGATCCGGTGCACATGACGCAAGTAGGGCCGACCCAAGATTCGGCTAGGGATCCGAGTGTGGATCGATATGTTGTTCAAATTAGGGTTTATGTCTTTGGGTTGAGCAGAAGAACGAATAAAGAAGATAGGCGTGAGTCAATTTCAAGAGAAAGAGTAATCTATGATTTGCTATTCATGAATACATACGTTGTTGTTTTTTATACATGTGTGGCTGGTTTTTCATATACTCATGCCTTGTTATTCATCTATACGTGCTTTGTTTTTCGTATATACATGCCTTGTTATCCTCCTTTGCATTATTTGTTTTTCGTATATACATGCCTTTATTTTAAAATAGCATTATTGTTCAAAAGAATGTATTTTGTAATTCAAGAAAAATAAAAAATATTTTTTAAAATCACGTAACATGAGAATTATTCAATTCATTGTAATAAGTTATTCTATTGTTTTTACACAAACTGATGCATAACAATATAGAAGAATTCATATTTTTCAGAGTATTCAACATTGTTATTCATAAGCAATATAATGATTATTCATAGCATAACTTAATACACAAAATCACAACTTTTTTACAATATTAAAGACTGTTTTTCAGAAGCATTGTAGTTGTTATTCAATAGTATACATTATATTATATATGTTCATAGTCAATACATAATACTAGTGAAAACCATTGAATAAGTTTAGTTGTTCAGGATGAATAATGTTGTTTTTCAACTACTTTCATTTAGTTATTCATACTGATATTATTGTATCCATATATGAATTGTAATTGTATCAAATAAGTTTTGTGTTATCATTTGTGTTTAACCGAGTTTTCAAATGGAATAGGTGGTAATGATCAACAGTTGGACATTGGAGAAAAGTCAAAGCACACCAAGGTCCAATTCAAGAGACTTCGCACCAAGGAACATGTTCCAAATGATGATAATGTTGATGTATTTGACATCGGTCCAAAAAAGAATTGCAATTCATAAGCATTGTAATTGTTTTTTTATAAGCAGTGTAATGATTATTGATAACATAACTTAATAAAAAGAATCACATATTTTTCACAATATTTAAGATTGTTTTTCAAAAGCATAAAATGTTATTCAACAGTATATATTATTTATGCCAATACATTCTAATAATACTGGTGAAAACCATTGAATAAGTTTAGTTGTTCAAGATGAACAATGTTGTTTTTCAACTACTTTCATTTAGTTATTCATATTGATATTATCGTTATGAAATGTAATTGTACCAAATAAGTTTTGTGTTATCGCATGTGTTACATCGAGTTATTCAAACAATCATATTGAGTTATTCAAACCACGACTATAAATATTTTATGATTCTATAATTATTCAAACAATCAAATTGAGTTATTCAAACAATCAAATTGTGTTATTCAAACATCGGAAATAAATATTATACGATTCTATACTTATTCAAACAAAAATACTGAGTATTTCAAACGTCGACTAATAGATATTCAATACCTAAAATCATGCAACTGCCATATATAGAAAAAAACGTGGGACTTTTTTTTTAATTTCACAATCCCTTAAATTTAGCAACTTCCAAATTTAAAATCCAATCCCCATATTCAAAATTTCAATTATTTTCAACGCATGTAATCCCATAAATATCGGCCATATTTATTTAATTCCTTTTTCAACTAATTGTAATTTTAATTCTCCACAACAATCCCATTTATCTTAATATGCTCCTTAATTATTAGCCACTGATTTATCTTAATCCAACGGCCTATGTTTAACCACACGCTTACACCATAATATGTATTGTACCGGAGCGCTCCCCTAATTAATCAAGGGTATTAAGATAAATATATAGGGCTTCTTAATTTTAGCTAAAATTTCTAAACGGAGGGAGTATATATCTAATGCATTAATGAAAAATGAATTAGTTGCAATATACATAGCTATATCACTATCACTACTTAATCTCATGAACTTAATGACATCTGAAGATTAACACATTACAACAAAGGAGCAACCTCTACTTGAAATATTGTAATATTAGGTTTTGTTTTTGCCTTTTAAATGTAAAATAAAATTAAAAAAAACGACTTTCTTGTTGCCCAAGAAATCTTTTGACTTGTTCTGCAAGTAATTCCGGAAAGAGGACTAGATATTTTTAAACCGTTAGAAGTACCCTTAAATTATGTTATAAATTAATTACCTAATAAATATATATATATATATATTTAATTCCTTGTAAAATCATGGGCCTCGGTGCATATCTCCCGTCCAAATAATTTTATCTCTTAATTAGTTATAAGATAAACTTAACTTTTTAATTGCCTTCTACCTATTTAAGATCGGATCATGAGATCTGATCTTCTACCCTTCAAAACCAAAACCTAGTAGACCCAACATTGTCATATCTCTCGATTCCTCTCTGTTAAAGCACCGCCAACAAATCTTCTCTTCTTCTCTCCCTTCACGTACAACTCCATGAGGAAAAAGGAATGACCGCCATGATCACATACACCATGAAAGCTTGGAGATCGATGCCGAGCACCTCTTCTCGCCAAGTCTGTTTGCTCCGTTGTTCCGGGAGTAGCGTCGCTAGAGATGTAACGGATCCGGGCTTGGAGCAATAGTCGCACATCGAACCGATCGTGACTTGGTGGTTCAGCCGCCGAGCAGGCCCTGTTCTGTCCATGCGGGTAAGGAGGTTGTCGCTCATCCTCCTCGTTGTTGTTGTAAGCGCCGCCGTCATCGGTAAGCCGCCGACCCTTTCCTTCCACTAATCTAATTCTGTTGGGCAAAGGCGTGGGTGTTCGTAATAGCTAAGTAGGCTATTAATGGTTTGTATGGGGTTTGTTCAACTGTTAGTCTTGTTAATATAATTAGTAGAGGTTAACTAAGTAAGGGTAAATTATGGTCGTGTCTAGTCGGTCATCTCCTAGAATAATGAGTTGATTTTCAAGAAGCTTAGTAATTTGCTAATTATATATGTTAATAGGTGGTGCTAATTATTTAAAATGGATCTTACGTACAAAGTTGGGCATGACTAGTTAGTAAGACTAGTGAAAGGAGATTAGTATATTATGGGCTGGGGAATTCATGGTTAATGAATATAGTAATATCCTTTCGACTCGCGAAATTCTTAGGCTTTGGGGGTTTTAATCCTTAACCTTAATTTTTCTATAATAGGGATCATTCATTACTCGGATTTCTAGTTCGTAATCGTCAAAGATTCTTCTAGTGAGGTAAGTCGTTTTTCGACTTGCTCGGTTCTTCTCTACCTTTTTAGATTGCGTACCGTTATTGTAGGGCGGGTTTTGGGAACTAGTCCCGAATGCCTTTATAAACTATTTTGAACTTCTTGTATTGTTGTGTGTAAAATGGTTTGAACATGTTTTATCGGAAGGATATTTTTAGAATGTTTTCTCTGTGTTGGTACCGTTTCCGACACGGCCCATCGTAGCTGGTGTTGAGGAAGGGTTGGCTACATTGACCCGTGTGACTGGGAAATCGTGCCCCTTCAAAACAAAAATTATTATCTGTGTGTTTTTGGCAAGTGCTCCAGTGGAGGCTTAGCCAGGGGTTAGAAGGGAGATTGTGAAGCGGAGTGGGAGGGCCTGCCTCTGCACTCGATGCGGTGATGAGAGCCTTGGAAGTCGGATCGTGAAAAAGGAGGATTTGCATTGTTATGGGATTGTGATTGCAAATGCGTATGTGGCTTTGTGTGACTGATTATAACTAATTTAGGTATTGACCTTTAGAGTTATGATTGCGATTGTGGATCTGTATGCTGACTCTAGAAATGATTTTAAAGCGTTCTGCAATTTCCGTATTCTCTCTAGCTTGGTAGATTAGACGCTGACCCTTCGGGGAATATTTTTCATTTCCAGGTATGAATTAGGGAGCCGTGCAGGAACCGAGGCCAAATGGCGGGCCGGAGCGGTAAAGAGCGCGTGTCATAGTGGGATTGATTTGCACTAGTTTATTTCTGATAGTTAGGTTATTGATTTTAGTATTGATAAGATGAAATTAGCAGTATGTTTTATTTATTATTTTGGTTGTTTAGTATAGTTTCAGCAAGCGATGTGTCGTACTTGAATATTTATGACTTACGGGGATTCATGCATGATTACGTTTTCTAAGTTTTATTAAATAAAGGTTGGATGTTTTATTATGTTTTTCTCGTCGTGCCCGCGTTGTATGGTCCTACAGTGTAGTTGTCAACCTAATTAATAGTACCTTGTAAGGTCTATTTCTTAGTAGCGCCTCGTCGGAAGTCGTGGTGTTACAAATATGAATCTATATTATGCGTAACTTGATAATAGAAGTCAAGATCCCTTTATATAGAGAGACGACTAAAACCCTAGATCTAAGCTAAAAGAGTGGCAGCTAGGGCATGGGTGAAACCAAGGCCCAACACCATCGAAAGCCGACAAATAGGTTACTAAAAACATAACAACCCAAGATAGAAAGGTTCAATATGAAAAACACGCTAAAATAGATAATGATGATAAGCGTCGTGGCCAAGGCATCGGCGGTGTCAAGACTTGGACCAAGACGAGGTTGTGATGGCACGGGTCCGGGCACGAGTGACCGTCCATCGTAACACAAGGCTAGTGCGTCTTCCTCTTGATTTTCTTTTCCTATTCTTCTCATCCTTGTATAATAATCCTTTCACAAGCTTGGAACAAAAAGAGAGGAAAGAATGAGATTTCACCAATAATATGTTCGAAGGTGAGCTTCGTGGTAAGGTTCTGGGGGCCTTGCTAGTAGTACATACATCCGGGAAGGTGAAGGAGACTCCATTCACTTGAACAATGCCCTTGAAAAGAGGGCAGTGATCAGGGCCTCCTTCTCTTGTGACGTCATAGCCAGGAAGAAGCCACGCTTTGGAGTGGCAATATTCTTGTAACTTGGCTTTGAATATGTTTCAAAGATGAAATGGCAGTGTGGTTGTGGTTGTAAACTTTCTGGTGCCAAGGATGAGAGATGAAGATAGTATTTTGCCTATTTTATTTGGGGAAGGACGCGTGAATCGGTTGAAAACTTGTAAGCCATTGTTATATACAAATATGCAAATTGATTTCTACTCCTTCCATTTGAAGATATTGGATGTTCTAACCCTATTTTCTTGTTAGGAAATATTTGATTTTCTTCAATTTTTTACCCGTCCTTTTCCAACTCATCTTTTTCCAACTTTATCCTTTAATAAAACACCTTAATTTTTAGTAATTAATCAGTCATATATTTCCAATCATTCGTATCTTCACCTTATCCTTTAATATAAGAGATGCAAATCAATTAACCCATATATGTTAATTTTCTTCGCTATTTAACCTAGAAATTTTGGGTCCAACCATAAAATTCCAGTAAAGGAGGAAACAAATTAATTTAGACTACTTAATTTTATAAGTATTAATTAATTAATGGTAATAAGATAAATTTATAGGGCTTCTTAATTTTAGTTAAAATCTATATGATTTAATTGGCTTCATGATAATATATTTATGAAAAATATAAATAAAAATTATCTTAATTAGAATCATTCAATTTTAAAAATGTTTTGCAAAATAGATAAAAATGCAACAACAATGTAAATTCTTATAATTTTTTTAATCAAATTCAATTCATTACAAAATTTAATAAAAAGTTAAAAAGATAATTATAATAAAGATGAAAGTTAAGAATAAAGATTGAATTTTTTAAAGATCAAAATCTTTTATATTTATATGAATAAGTCAAAAAGGAAATAAGAGAAAAGATAATGTAATTTTTTTATTATCAAAATTCAATGTAGGCAAGTAATTATCTAGATGTTGAATTTTTTGTATTAAATTTGATTTAAGAACATAAATACATAAAAAGATAAAGATAGAATAATTTTATTTATTTTTAAATAAATTTTGAATTTAAACTTTATTTTTCACATAAACAGATAGACAAAAATTTAATTGTAAAGACTAAATTAATATAAAAAATTACTTTTTATAGGTATGGTGGGGCGGGAATCAAAGTTGATGGTTTGAAAAAATTTAGCTTTAATATATAGTTATAGATAGATTATAGATAGATATGGCTATTTTTATTTTAAAGATATATATATGATCATGTGTATATATTTTTTCTTATCTTATCTATCTTGGTCAAATCTACTAATATTATTTTATCTTTATGTTTACTTGGAGATAAATTTTTTGGATAATTAACTATTTAAAATTATTATTTTAATAAAGGGGTGATGTGGCGCAACGTGGTGGCAGAAATTGCTTCGGCTTTAGTTATTAGTAATAGATTTCTAAAACATATTATATTTTCAAACGTTTGGAGTATTTTCAGTAGCTTTTTGCGTCCAATTCTCTATTTAAACACAAATAATATCACATAAAATGATAATAGTGTGATTTTTATATAAAAGTGTAAGAATGTTTATAAATGTAAAAAGTTTTATGAGGTTAATATAAGATTTATATAGCAATTAATAAATGGATTGTTATAGAAAAACCCCTTTTATTATTTTCAAGTAAAATTTCTTATTTTATTGACTAATATGTCTTTCGTCTATATATATTTAGTTGTAAGAAAAAAAATCACAAAATCATTCGTAATTTTATAATAATTTTCTAGAAACTAACATCATAGTATAAATAATAATAATTATTATTATTTTTTCAAAAAAATTACCAAAAGCTATTCGAAAACTTGAGATATTTTTATTTAATTTATAAATATTATTTTCCCATGAATCTCTTACCACATTAAATCAATCAGCATTACTATATACTAAAGCGAAGGTTAAGATAATATATAAACTGACATCATCCATCTTTCTTAAATCAATATAATTGGTTTAAATTTAATTATTTTATTTTAATTAGTTATATTTATATATTAAACAAAATAATCAATCAATATGTTAGTTTATTTTTGGATAGGATAATTTTTTTAGATAAGATACGTATATTTTTTTTTAAAAAATATCCTTCCTTATATCAGTTTTTAATAAAAAATAAATTCAAATGATAGTTTTATAGTATAGTTTTTTTAGAAATATCATTTCATATATCAATTTAATCAAATTTTAACAAATATAAATAAATAATACGCATATCATCAATTTAATCAAAATATAACAAATTAAAAAAAAATAATACAATAATTCTATAAAACCTCATGCAAAGCAGGAGAAGTTGAGAACTAAGACTAGTTATACACTATACACTATACTTCGTATTTGTTACAAAAACAACTTATCTAAAATAAGATTTTTTAGGGGAATTCCGGTTGGTACCCTCAAGTTTTTGACTTTTTCGAGTGGTGCCCTGAAAAAAAAAACTTATTCCGAATGGTACCCCTGAAGTTTTACAACAGTCCGGCTTGTGCCCTTACTTGTAAATTTTCGTTAATTTACAACTAAATTAGTATGTTTTTAATGAAAAAATATATTTATGTATTTAATTAAATTAAAACAAAATTTTCGTTTAATAAAAATTAAAATAAATCATATAAAATATTAAATTAAAAATATTTTATATACATTTGTCAAGTAGATTGTAAGTTGTATAATTTCAAATTTTTAAGTTTAAAAAAATATTACAATATTTAAATTAAAATAAATATATTACATAATTAAAATTTGTCATTTAGGTTTTATGTAATAATTTTGAATTTTTTTAAAAAAACTAATAGAAATTTCATTACGGGACTCTTAAGTTACATTAAATTTTTAATTTCTATCGGTTTTTCAAAAAAATTCAAAATTACTATATAAAATCTACATGGAAAATGTTAATCTTGTAATATATTTATTTTAACATAAATATTATAATATTTTTTATTTCAACTTAAAGTTTTGAATTATATAACACAAAATCTACTTGGAAAATATATATATAATATAAATTTATTTTAATTATTTTTATATGATTTATTTTCATTGTTATTAAATTAAAATTGTGTTTTAATTTAATTAAATACAAAATATATATTTTCATTAAAAAACATACTAATTTAGCTATAAATTATCGGAAATTTACAAGTAAGGGCACCAGTCGGACTTTTATAAAAGTTCAGAGGTACCACTCGAATAAGTTTTTTTTCAAGGCACCACTCGAAAAAAGTCAAAAATTCGAGGGTACCAACCGGAATTTTCCCTTTTTTTAAGAGATACTATAATTGCATTTATATATGACCATCAGAACTAAGCTAAGTATGATTGTAAAATAATAATTTAAATTTCACATTTAATTTAAAATGCTTATCGAAGAACAATAAATAATAAATATCACATGTATGCTATATATATATAGTTCTAGATACCCCTAGTTATATCATTTAAAATCACAATTGATGGGATAATTATATAATAAATTATTCATTCAAAATGAATGAAACATTATCCTTTTGGGCTTAATATATTTGGTTATTGCCTTGCTTATTTAAAAAATATTTAAATTCATAAATCATGTAATAGGTAAAGACTTAATATATAGAAATTAAATCATATATAAAAAAAAAGGTTGATCCTAAAAAAAAGTACCACGTGCTATATACACGGGCATCTCGACTAGTTAATACTAAAAGGTTGACACTAAAATTGGAGCAATTAGCTAAATAATTGTGCTCATGGAGCCCAAATGCAAATTCAAAGCCTAATTGCTTTAAATGAATAGGAGCTATATGCTTTTTATAACACAAAGGTCATGCCAATGTCTAACAATAACAAATAGACCTACCGGATCTACTGCCAAACCAACTCGTGATTCACTAGACCATGCTCCATAGGAAAGACCTACCGGATCTTTTTTCTCCTTTATGTAGAAACTCAAGAGTTTTGTTTCATATAACTGATCTCGCTAAAGACATCTACCCTAATACAAATATAAAGCAAAAACTAAATCTTTATAAAAATTTGAGCCACATGGCAAATTTGAAATATTTTTTGATTTTTTATTTCTCATTTTTAATCCACTTTTACCTTAACCACTTCCCCACTATCTAAAAAACTACCATCCACTCTTTTCTTCTAAACAAATTAAAATTTTATAATTATTATTACTAAAGAAAATGAGATTCAATTGTGAAAATTTATTCCGAATAAATATTTAAATAATAAGTTAGAAATAAAATTATTTTAAAATATACACGTACAAGGTACGGGAATAAAACAAATTTATAATTTTTACCAAAAACTAAAAATTCTAAAACTACTTCCCCACTTCATCAAAAAAAAATTGGCAAAAAAACCTACCCACTTTCCCACTCCCCCACTTTCTATGAAACAATTACAAATTATTTTTTGATGAAAATTGATTCCAAAATATTATACTTTTCTAAAAATGTTATATAAATAGTTAATTTGAAGTTATGTAATTTCTTTTTGTTAATGAACACTTTATTAAAATATTTTAATTGATCATCTAAGAGACTAAGACAAATCATTTTTTAAAATTGATCTAATAAAAAAAATTTTAAATAAATCCTAATATTTTGTAATTCTTTATTAAAAGAAGTGTGATTTGTGAAAATGTGTTTGTAAATTTTTTTAAGAACCGTCGATAATAATTTATAAATGACTTTTATATTAAATCCGTACAATATACATGAATAACATTAAAAAAGTGTGATTCAGTCGTGAAAAATGTGTTCGAGAAATTTTTTTAAGATTAAGTCGAAAATATTTTTTATAAAGTAATTTTTAAATTAAACCCGTACAAGATACGGGAATAACACTAGTTTAGGAGAAATTGGAAACTCGATTTGGTCAAATCGACACACAATAATTGTCTTAAAGAAGGAACTTCTTTCTCTTACACAAGGCTAATTGAAAATTACAAAAACATATATTTAAACTCATCAATAAAAATAAAAATAAAATATTAACATTTTTTCAATGATGGTAGTTGTATTTTAGAATCCACATTTGGCAAATGTGAAAACATATACATATTCACATCTCCACACAGATTATCAACTTTTGCTTTGACATTTTTTCTCTTTTTCAAGAATGATAATTATATAAATTCTCTTATTTTATTTGCTCTATTTGATACTTATTTGAAAAAACAGACCTTACCTAAAAGGTCACAAGTCTTACTAATATAACAAAGGAAATAAAATTAATTTATAAGTAAATGTTAAAATTATATTCAAGTGTTTTTCTATGTTAATTGAGTTGTTTAAAAATAGTCTTTGAATATTGATTTCATCAAGTATATATCTAAACAAGTCTGGCGGGAATAATTATTTCATAAAATCATTTATTAAATTCATTTAAGCAAAATAATAATTATTATGCTACATAAAACTTCATCTGAGATTTTTGGTTTAATTAATTTTGGTGTCATATAAATAAACCCAGTTATAAATAGGAATTCTAAGTTTCGAACCAACAACTCTTGCATCCTCAAAGCAGGGCCTTATCATTGAGCTACTTTGTTTCTTATAAGATGGTGTGTCCATGGTGGTTCTAAGTCGTGCCAAGGGTGCATGAGTGGCGTATTGGGTCTTCTAAGCCCGAGCTCATGCGTTAAAAGGTCTCTTTATCTAATCCTCAACCTCCTTCGATTATTGGTAGTCATTTTGCAACATTCTCCTCCACTTGTCTACAAAATTGTCCTCGATCCATCGTCGGAGTCAAGTCGTGGAACAAAAAGTGAGAGGTGCACAATAAAGTAGAATGGACACCATACTTACTATCAGAGAGCGCCAATTTGTATGCATTGGCCCGACCAGTATTTTAAAAAAAATGCTAGACAGACTCTAGGCGGAGAGGGGACCACCTAGCACCTAGTTAGCCTAAACGGACGCCTAGAGGAACTAAGACAATTTTTTAGACGGGCTAGAAGGCTAGGTGGGTAGCACCTTACAGTGCCTAGGCGAACCCTAGACAGAGCTAGGGGGAGATTTTTAGAACAATGGACCCGACTCATTGAACCATTCAAAATGGTCCATCTCCCCTTGGGTTGAGCTTGGACTTCCTTTGTTGAGGAAATATATGCCCTAGGGGCATAGGTTAAGACTTAAGACCCTTAAAATAAAAAGACTTTGTTAGTTTTTATTATTTAGGGTAATTTAATTTTTTTAATGATTTTCCTAACCTATGTTCTTAGGGCATAGTTTAAGAACCTTTATTTAGAAATTTTTAAGTATATTTTCATTGTTTAATATTTTTAAAATTATTTACTAAGGGTTTATACTTTCCTTTCTATGGTTTAATTTCCATATTCGATATTCTTATAGGGCATAGGTTAGAAAAACCGCTTTTTTAATAAGGTTCATTTATTTCCTTGTAAGATTTTAGTTTCTAAAATAAGAATGTTTAACCTATTTCTAAATCGATGAATAATAGCTAATGAAATTAGCATAAAAAATCCATTGACTTTATTAATAGTAGATGCATTTCCTTTCATTTTAAATTAAATTTGGGAAAATAAATTGCTATTGGTTTTTCAAGGTGCATAGTTTATGAAAACTCTTAGAAATGGGATACATTGATCGTTTACTGACTGACTACATTCATCGCTATATAAAATAGTTGATGAATAATGAGATAAAATAGAAGAAATGTACAGATGTGGTAAAATAAATTTGTAAAGCGTAGATGCAGAGAACAAGGTTTTTGGTGAGTTTTTTTTTATGCTATTAATTTATTTCCTTTTTCATTGTAATCTTATTAAATGATTTAAATCTCAGCCAAGAAAATCAAAAGTTGCAAATTTTTCATAGGCACCGTATCAGGATCCAAAATGAACACATCAATGACCAAATACATGTATCGTATGTTTTGAGCAGACCAAATTCTAAGTAAAATCCTTCAGGAGAAGAAGAAAAATTACCCCAATGTTTTTACAATCTGACAAACAACAAATAAATTATCCAAAACCAACATGTAGGCGCCGCTGCTAATGCTATACATTTATTCTACTGCATTGCAGGCCACCCACAACATCAAATCCACTAGCACTTACGAAGTTACGCCAGCTCAGCGGCGCTCTCCTCCTCCACGGGATGGCCAGGTTGTCCTGGACCCACCATTATCACTTCGCCACCTGTCAGTAGAAGGACGGTCGTCTCGTCTTCCGCTTCCCCACTTATCAGCCTCTGGAGGAGGAGCAGCAGCAGCTGGGGCTGCCACCTTTTCTCTGAGATGACGTGGCACGTACTTTCCAGGTGCCGAAGCAGCAGCTGGAGCGCCAGCTGGCGGTGCTGCCGTAGGAGCTGGAGCTACCGTAGGAGCTGGAGCTGCAGTTGGGAGCGGCCTAGCCGGTGGCAAGTCTGGTCCTTTAAGAAGCTGCTCTCTTCTCAGTCTTTCCTTCTCTTCCAACTCTAAGTCTCTCTGTCTCTGCTTCCTTGCAACTTCATCCCGTTTGGCCTTTTCCTCAGCCTCTTCCTTTCTCTTCTTCTCAGCCTCTGCAAATTCCAATGGACACCGATTTCCAGATCAGCATACACAATATTCAACTACTGTTATAAGAAAACATAATAGGAAGAAAGGAAGTGTGTATGTACCTTCGCGTTTGCGGGCTTCTTCCTCCTCCTGAATCCTGTTTAGCCTTTCTTCTTCTGACCTCAGATAGAAGATCATCTTCCTCTTGAGCAACCTCTCTTGTCTGCGCTCCTGCAGAACCTGAGAAATGCGCTCTTCTCTCTCTTGTCTCAGTCTGTCATATTCAGCTTGACGGCGACTGATTATTCTTTGTTCAAACACATTCTGGCAAAATAGCAGCAGTCAGGGGAAAAGTTAGATACACATTATTTAAGTCAATCTACAATATATTGCAGAGAGACTAAATAGGATGCAAACCTTGTTATCCATCATCCTGGCCAGCCTATTCTTCTCCTGAAGGTCAGTATCATGGCGTTCCCTGCTTAGCTCAACCTCAAGCTGCAAAGTGAAGTTACTGGTATTAGACTTAGGTTATGAAAAATATATCATGGAGATCTATATAAAAACTTCTACTGCAGGCTCACCTGTTGCTCATGCTCATGCAAGATCTTCTCCTCCTCTAATCTTTGTTGATAAGCAGCCTCAATTAAAGGAGACGCTTCTTCTCTTTTGGCCCTCTCCAAATGATCCATATGTCTAGCCAACTTCTGCAACTTCTTCTCCATTTCCTGTCTCTCCTTTATTTTCTCACTATGTGCAATTTCCATCAGAGCCTCTTTTGACAAATTCTCCTGAATAAGCAAAATAGCAATTACCAAGTAAGATATAAAGTAATGACTAAAAATGTACAGCTTAATAACAGACTTCGTATTTGACTAAAAAAATATATGTACTAACCCCATCAATAATCGGCTTCTTTCCCTTCTTCCTTCGCTTTTCAGCTTCCTCAAGCAAAGCCTTTGTCTCTTGTTCCTCGCGCTCTTTAATCTCTCGTAGAATCCTCTCATTCTTCCTCTGCTCGTACTCAGATGCAAGACGTTTCATTTCAGCCTCTTCATTCATCTTTTGCATCTTAAGTCTCTTGTTCTCCTCCTCACGTTCCTTCACAAGGTGAAAAACTTTATTAGAATTTCCAATAACAAGATTGTCCAAAATTTAGTTTGATATATAGTTAACATAATTTACCTTTTCCAAAAGTTGGCGCTCTTGCTCTTCTTTACGCTTTTCAATAATAATTTTTCGAGCAAGAAGCTTCTTATGCTCCTTGTCAACGATATCGGCTAAACCAGGAAGCATTTCAGCAATTTTTGATGTCTTTCTTGTAGAAGGAAACATCATATCCCGTGCTTTGTTCAAAGATTCAGCAAACAAACTCAAGTGAGATCTCAAGTCATCAGACTCGAGTTTCTGCAAAAAAAAATATCATACCAACAATTATAAGCTAAATTTCAAAAACCAGAATACTAAGTATAATATAACATAGAAGATCCCAAATCATTCATTAAACAAAAAGCTCAAGCAGGGTCAGAGGAAGTTAGTAGAACAAAGACAATATTGATAAACACTTCATTGTGAAAATGACACATCAAATCATGGAAAGACCTAGTTAGTAACAGGTCAGAGAACAGCTGAATAGTTTTTGCTTACCAAACTACCAAAAAGCACAGCACCATTTATGTGGTCAATTTTCATGGCTATGAAATTGTGTTTGACAGCCTCAACTGAGATCTTCTCCACAACAGAAAAATCGAAAAATGGGATCATCTGAGACAAACTCTTGATGGTCATGGTCTGATAAGCCATGGCTACCTGGAATAACAGAGAGCAGAGATTAACAACTGTTCAAAGAATACCAAAGTAAATGTGGACTAGACAGTATACTCACCTGCTGAAGCAATCTCAAGGTGGCCAGTTTTTCAATTGAAGGAGCATACTTTGACAATTGCACTTCAGGAACTGATGAAGCTGTGGCCAGTTTACCACCAAGCTTTGAAATTCTAGACAACAGAGATTGCACCTTTGATGCTAGATCCAAGGGAAGAAATTCACTCTCCAAAAGATGGTAAAGATCCTTGACCTCTGGAATCGCACAAGACATTACACCCTTGGACACCTGCAAGAACATTTGATACCAAATGATGATCAAAATATCATACATATTTCTCATCTCACTCTCTTTTAAAAATACTTTTTCATCCAAAGTCCCAAGTACAAGGATCTTACCAGTTCTGCTAAAACTGCGGATCGTGAGAGCTGTAAAGAGGAAAAAAGGAACATCAGGGCCCACAACAATAGATAAAAAGGTAAAACGGAAAGAACAAGTGTAAGAAAACCCTGTATTACCACTTCTCTAGATTCTAGCTTAGGCTCAAGATTAAAATTTATGAGATCAGCTATCTTCATAATGTGTGCTCTTTCGTTTCCAAGTTCTGAATACGACGCTCCACGATTTTGGTCATAAGGTGACACTGAAAGTGCAGCCAATACAACAGAAGATGCGATCATTTGAAGGTCCTTCTGACTCAAGTTTTTGTTAAAGGTCTTCTGAAGAGAAAACAGCTTGAGCCATGCATAAGAATTATAGAGATGACTTTCTGAGACCCAGAATATTTCTGTAAGCTTTGCATAATACACAACCAACAAAGAAGGTTTGGGAGTTTTTTTCACCAAACGCATCAATCCATGAATATCTTCAACAGATCGGAAGGCTTCCTGCAAATGACAAAAAAAATATAGACGGTGCTAAGGTTTAGAAAAGTGCATCAGCAAACAACCAAACATTTTAAAAAATAGTAAATTGCACGCACAAGCATGCTAAAAATTATTACTATCACTCAAACCAGCCATACCTGCCATAGTTCAAGTTCAGTGGCCACCTTTAGCTGCTCAAATCGTGTATCAACATAAAACTGCAAGCTTTCGGGTGCAGAAAGGTCAGGCCTATCCCTCTGATCTTTGTATTTGTTAAGGTTATATAGATGGTTCCTGATTATTTCACAAAGTCTACGAAACTCTGTAGTACGTTTGTACTGCTTGCAGAACTGGAAGGCCCGGTGTGCTGTCATCTAAATACCAGAAAGACAATTAGCAGGAAAGGACTACACTATTTGGGTATCCAAGAACAAAAAAGCAAGTATTTTTATGGGGCACTGACACTGTACATAGCAAATCTTAAATGACAGAGAAAATTTATTCAATTAATTCTTGCTTCGTAGTGTAAGAACAAGCCTTGCACACTAGGAAATATAACAGAACCTACCGCATAAAGAGCCTCCAATCTAGAGTTGTTCCGTAATACTTCCAACACAGTTCTGTACGTCTCCCACAAGAATTTGAAACACGGTGTAACGAGTTCACGATCAGACCTATCTTTTCCTTTTTCACCACTGACATAGCTTAGCATCAGATCTTCTGGCCTCTTGTCTTCTTCTAAATCCTCGACATCAAGAGCTTCTTCCAAGGCCTGAGCCTGATTGCGGGCTATCTCAGCCCTCTCCGTAGAGAGATGCAAGAAGTGCTTGATCACCTCCTCCAAAGAGCTCACGTTCACTTGTTGACACACAATACGATACTGGATCAACGCATCCTTTGCCGATCTTCCCCTGCGCATGTCAACACATAGCTCCGTGAACTTAAACATAATCCTTTCCAAGGGCTTCTGCCATGCCCTGTGTCTCCTCGAAGTGATAATATCAAGGAGTGCCTGCGACGCAGCTTCCTTCTGACCAACATTGATCAGCTCTGTGCAAAGATGAGAGTTTCAGCAATCAGATATGCAGAATGGAAGTAATAGTAGGATAAAGAATAACTCTTTTTTTTTAAGACGCAACTACTAGCCAAGTGCCAATAAATTTCATGTCTCAGAGTTCACAAGTAAATAGTTATCATAGAATTTCGCCATATGCTACATAAAAACTCAAACTTGAATAGTAGTTCTTAAAGCTACGCCTATAATGTTTTTCCCATCTGTGATTCCAAGGAACCTTCATGAATTGCCCATTCACCCTAAGACATTGATATCGTAAGTGATAGATAGGAACACAATTCAATACCTTCAGCTCGCTTTAGAGCGTTCTCAGGTTTCGCAAAATTGGACATCTTGATCGGTTAGGCAATCAATTCTGCACAAAGGAAATCAAAATATATCATTAGACAACATAAAACTAGAACATTCCCTAGAAACAAGTCAAGGGACGGGCTACCCCCACCGGCGGCCGGAAGTGCTCAGGGGCGAGGGGCGCTAGCGGCACAAAACAAGTGAAGATTCAATTGAGAACGAGAAGTTCAGACCGATCAAATCTGAATCTTTTAATTTTTTTAAGAATTAAAAACAATACGAACGAGTGGAAAAAGTAGAGATACATACGCAAGTATAATCCTTTACAGACTTTGACGAGGCAGTGCCGGTGAAGAATTCTTGAGTCCTGGTTCTCTGTCTCTCTGGTTCCTAGGGTTTTTGTGTTTTAGATAGACCGCCGGCCGACTTCAAGCTCGAAAGTATGTGATATTTGCAAATCAGTTCAATAAACTTTGGGCCTGTTTAAAATAGGCCCGTGACTTGCCCGGGTGATATATGTGATCAATCTTTTTTTTTTAAGAAGAAGAAGGTGATCAATCTATCTATTACGTATCTATTATCTACTAGTACTATATATATTATGAATTTTCCTTCAAAAAAATATATATATTATGAATTTTGGCCACCACATTACAACATCATCCTTATATTAAAATTAAAAGTTTAAAATAATTACTTGATTATAAAAATATTAACAAAAATAATTTGCAACAAAAATTATCCCCAAATAAAAAAAAAATAACTGTAAAAAAGGTCAAGTACATATTGTTCTAAAATTAATTTAAAATAAATATTGTACACAATTTAAATGTTCAGTGTTTGATGTGTCTACAAGAATCCAAGGGCCAAGATATAAGTATATCTTAGTGAGAGCTAAGGAGTATTTGAAGCCGCTGAATGAGAGGAACAATGCTGGTGTGATGGAAGCTATGACTTGCTGGAAACGACCCACTGTAGGAAGGTTCAAGCTGAATTCAGATGGTGGCTTTCAAGAAGGAAAAGATCAGATTGGAGCAGGCGGTCTCATTCGTGATGATGTTGGGAAGTTCATCAAGGGCTTTGTTGTGAATATACCAGGAAAATCAAATTATCAATAATTATTGCTGAATTCTATGAGCTACTTCAGGGGTTGTTGCTTGCTGCACAAATGGGAATCGAAGACCTAGATGTTGAGTTGGACGCTCTTGAGGTTGTGCAGGCAGTGACGGAGCTTGATGCTAGACCAACAAATGGCTGGCATTTCATCTCAAGGTGCATGAATTTGATAAGAGCTGACAACTGGGACATTAATGTTAGGTTTGTGTCTCGTCAAGCAAACTGTTTTGGACAAAAATTTGACAAGCAAATCTCTGCCTTTGATTGAGGCATGATCGAATCGATAGATAGGCAAATACTTCGAGAGGGTGAGAATTTTAAAGATACGAAAGCCAAAAGCTCTCTTTCGATTATCTTTTTTGTAACAAGTGTGCGTGTACATATATTAACCGTAAAAATCTGTATATAAATCCCTTCAGACCAACGCTCGTTCTCCATTCCCCACGATCTCCGGTGTATAGGGCATATCTCTAACTACTATCCACTTCCCGTGCATATCGGAGGTGCGAACCGTCATAGCCGTTGTCCTCTGAGCACGCTCTTCTTCCTCGTGACGGAAGCTTTCTATCTTCTCCTGAGTGACTGATGATTTCTCTTCGTTCCTGAATACTTCTGCGATCAAGCCAATCGATGACTTTTCTGTTTGTTTTTGGGCTCAACTTGTCAAATGCACCGAAGAGATTTTGAGCCTAACACAAACCAAGCAGCAGACTAGCTTGCGAAGATCAATGAGAGATATAATGAGGACTTGGTGGTGTTCAATGAGCCGCATGATGACTTAATATCTTTCTTAGAGATAGATATTTGAATGAGTGATAATATATAATACTATTATTATGCTACTACTAGAGGGCTAACCCGTTCACGGAGGGGACAATATTTTTATCACGTGTTTGAATTTTAGATATCATAACATGTGATTTGATTAAGCATATTAATTAATTTTGTCATGAAATATTATAATTAATTGTATACAAAAAACAAAATAAAATATTAAAACATGTACATATATAAATTATTTGATCATTTAATCAGTGCATACTAATTTAATATACATGAATTTCTTTCACGTCCTAATTTGATAATCCAAGAATTAATTTCATTTTATACGTAAACTATTGCCAATTTTAGGTTTATTTTTTAACCTTTTTTTAAGATTTAGATTAATGTGATTCTTGTGCATAAAAAAATTGTGGATAATCGATAATAGTATTGTATGTTTCATTTACTTCTAAAACATAATTATTGTTCATTATTTTATTTTATTTAGGAATAAGAAAATTTAAATCACTTAAAAAATGAATAGGCAATTGTAAGTATTTATTTAATTTTCTTCAAAAAAATTTTTTTACATATTAGTTACAATTTAATGTTGGTAGAATTATTAAGAGTATGGAGCATTTATTAGACATAGAGGGACAACTTTTATAATTATTAAGAAAGATAAGATTATTAAATAAAATGGGTTAAATCTTCATTTGGATAAAAAAATAGGGACATTTTTTGAAATAGAAAATTTTCCAAATGAATTCATAGAAATAAAATACTATTAATTTATGCAAAGGTATAGGAAAGAAAGTGGGGGCCCAGAAAGGAGGACGAATTCAGTATCCGATCGTCGTCTCCACTAAAATATCTCCGCTCGTCAATTTCATAACCACAAGTCTCATATATCACAATCCCTCTCGAACCTTCTACAATTCGTTCTCCCCCAAAATATCAACGCAAAAATCCCTTTTAAAATTCAAGATATTTTGTTCTCGCTTCTTCATTCTTCTGCCTTCTCGAAAGCTTCCCCTCTCTTGCATTAACCGCCATTCTCCTCCCCCATCTTTCTATAAAAAGCAGCATTTCGCATCCATCAAATCTTATCAACATCGTCAAGTCTGGAACTAGCTACATCCCCAAACTTGTCCGATTCGATGCGAGATTATTAGAGGTTTTCAAAAAATTGGAGTGGAGAGTAATGGAGGCAGGGGATTCCTACTACGCTGTTTTGGGGGTTAGCTCTGACTCTTCTCTGGATGACATTCGTCGTGCTTATCGCAGGCTCGCCATGGTACTTTTCTCTATCTCTTCTTTTTGCTTTTAGTTTTAGATTTGGGGTTTTGGATTGCCGGAAATTCTTAAATTAGGAATTCTGATGGAGTTGTGTTATTAAGTTGATGAAATTGGTGTTGATTGGCGCAGAAGTGGCATCCGGATAGGTGGGCTACATCTCCATCTCTTCTCGCCGAGGCCAATCGCAAGTTCCAAAAGATTCAAGAAGCTTATTCAGGTACCGTAATTCGCAGATTCTTATATAACTCTATGTGAGAGAATCTATTTTTGTAGAGAATAAAAACGGAGCAATTTGTATGGTGAAGCTGTATTGTGATGTTTGGATTTGGTTTCCGTGTGATTTTGCAGTGTTGTCAGATCCTGCAAAGAGATCGGTTTATAATGCAGGTCTCTATGATCCCACTGATGAATTTGATGAGGTATGTTGCCTGCTTGAATCATTTAAATTTGACTCTAGACATTGTTTATCTGAGGACTTTCACTAAATTTCTGCTTTCTTGGTCTTTCTTTTGTTATAATTACAGGGCTTCTGTGATTTTATGCAAGAAATGTTAGATCTTATGGCTCAGGTAAAGGAAGAGGTATGTATGGAGACAAATTTTCTGCACAAACAATGTCAATTGATCATTATATAATATTACCAGCATACTAAACGTGTTCTTCCTTCAATAGGAGAAGGGTTGCAGTTTGGAAGAACTCCAAAACATGTTCCTGGAGACATTCAATGACTCGACCCAGTGGTTTTCTAACCCAGTACAAGTCAACAATCAGGGCTGTTCTGCTAGAACATCACACTGGAATACAACTCCAATGTCTGCACAAGCTCCACGGATGCGTTTTTCAGACATGGACATGTTCGGCATGAGTAGCCATTGCAGATAAGCTCAGCTAGTTTAAGCACTTTTTTTGCCCTCATCATCCCCAAATTCCGAGCCGGGTTAACGAGCGCTCCGTTTCCGTCTGATCGATTTCTATCTCATGGGATGAGATCACGAGAAGGATTGGATCAGAGAAATTGTACAGTTGAAAAGAGGTTGATGTTATGTGTTTAGGTTTTAGAGGGATTTGGGTTATGGCCTTATGGGAACAAATGGGCTCTATGCTGTTTTGAGCTACTGTCTTTTTGTCTCTCTGTATATATATGGCTATCAAATGCAATCGAAATAAAGCTAAGTTCTTGTATACAATGTCTGTTTGGTATTGGATTTGTTTGTAGTTGCCCTTTTTTGGAAAAGTTTGCATTGTGAAAGCATGGTATGATTGAGAGATATGGATGGAACTCGAAATGTACCATAAAGTTCTGGAGATATGTACAACGTTTGAATTTTACACGAAAAAGTTGCGTGTAGAATTTGCTCAATACGTGGCTTTTGATACGAAAGTTCCGGTGTTCTCCGTAGGTATGAAAGTTGAGATTTGTAGGAAATGAAGAGCCCATTAACCGGACGGTGCATGGACTCGTTTGAAATCGGCCTTGAAAGCCCAACATATAATGTAACGGCCCATATTCACTATCAAGTGTTGGTGGGTTAACAAATTTGTTCGTTGCCCGTCGTCTCCAGATATGGAAAATTGAGCTTAGTTTGCTACATATATTTGAGCAGAACAAATTCGAAACAATCATTAATAGAGTGGATTTTTTTGATTAGGTAAGCCTTCGGGAGAGAAAATGCCTTATCCATAATCCTAATTTATAACACCCTTTCGGGTTAGAACTTCAAGTTTGGAACATGTGTCACACATTTAATTTGGAACATGATTAATACATTTATAGCTGGACAAAGATATCAAAGATGATCATTTCGACCAATAATCAATTGGTCTAGTGGGATGAGATGCTAGGCTTCTTAAGCGTTTGTTCAGGAGGTTCGAAGTTCGAATCTTCTTGGCGACGTGTATGGAAAAAATTGAATTAGGAGGGTCGCCTCCAGCAATGGGCCTCTGCAGTACCCGGTTCGGACGTAGATTGGTCTAGGCTAATTGAACCGAGCGAGAGATAAAAAAAAAAAAGATGATCATTTCGATCTTCAAAAAATAATGACATATATAAACGTGGGTCCAATTCCAGAACCGGCGGTTCCACGATTGCGGAACCATGGAATCGGAACCAGAACTAGCTAACCCCCGCCCGGGTCCTCGATCACTTCCTTGATTCCGATTCCGAGCCTTAAAAAAATAAAAATAAATATATCTCGATTTCGCCGGTTCCAACCGGCGGTTTTTTCCGGTTAAGTTCTCTAGTTCCACGAGAACCGAACCCACCTCTACGTTATACATGTAAATCCCTAAAAATTGATTGGATGAGGAAACATGTGAAGAAGATGACCACGAAACAAACTAAAACCGAATGAAATGGTTGACGATAAGGGGTCCCTTTCAATTGAAGTTAGAGAGCAGTTGTATTTTAACAACATCATCCATGTGCCATGTATAATGACATTTGACCCTATTCCAATTTCCACACATATATATTACGTCTTACTAGTTTTATTCAAGAAAATACGCGCCATATATGGAATTTAACAAATGTATCACTTCACTTGATTCCTTCCCAGGTGGGCTGTGCATTGAGATCCAAGATATCTGTAATCATTTCACAACTAGGATCATTGAGATTTTGTCTTCTTTACTTAAATTTAGCTTGCTCTATTTTATTCAAATGTTACTTTTTGCTGGGCAATTTTCTATTGGTTTGGTGATACATCGTGTAAATTAACAATCGCTTTTCTCTTTGAAGGCCCAATTAACAATAGTTTGGTGGAATATCGATGAGAGATTTTCTATTGGTTTATACATCGTAAACATGTGTCATATTTCAAAAGTTAAAAATTGATTTATAAGATATGGATGAGAGATTGGAATGAATAGTAAATGTAGTGATGCAAATATAACTTACCATTTCTTGGATATAAATAACTTACCAAAAATAAACCCCCTTAATAATTTATAGGGACTTAATATTTCCACTTTCTTACCAATAAGTATGGAGCGTAGTGGGAGGGGCTACGCTTTCCTTTGCTGAGGTCGGGTGTTCGATTCTCAATGGAGGAGAAATAAACTTGTTGGGAGAGCAGATCCCACTCGAAAAATAAAGGGGCCTTCGCGAGACTCGAACTTCAAACGTAAACGTTTGATGGAGCAAAGTTTCTCCGCTGAACTGGAGTGGCAATGACAAAAATAAAGATTTCCACTTTCTTTTGGAAAACTAGGAGCAAATTGTGACTTACACTAGCTTATACTACATTCAGATTATGCTTATGATTAGATGCATGCAAGATTATAGAAAAAATGAACCCTCAAACCTCATTATAAAATTAAGTCTAATCAGTCTAGCTGATAGATAATTACGTATGTAATTATCAGGTCATGGGTTTAATTTTTTTTTAATGGCCTAATTGCATGTCTCCTTCACACTAGAAAAAACTCATCATAAAAAGTATGATCACCAATATCTTCACGAAGCGGCCATAGGCTTCTTCCAATATACTTTATAGTGATTTACCTACATACCTCTTTATTCAAAAAATAAACTTTATTAATTTAGAATAAACAAAAACATGAAGCAAAACACTTTTTTAATTTATAAAGTAGAATACAAGAAAATAGAGCCAACTTTTTAAACCTCCACCACTCCAAACTCTCTCGCCCACCCTAAATTAAATCCCAAACTCTCCTTCATTTCCTCCTACCACCACTCCTCCTCCAATGATGGCTCCCCGCCAAATCACCACCACCCTCCTCCTCCTCATCTCCGCCGCCACCCTCCTCCACCAGCCACCGTCCACGTCAGCTGACGACAACGCCTGCCCCTACCCGTGCTACCCGCCTCCGACGGGCAACCTCCCCACAATCACCACAACGCCGCCGTCCGCCCTGACCGGGGCAAGCTTTAACCCACCGCCGGCATTCGAATATCCGACGTCGCCTACGTGGAATTTACCAAACTACCCTCCACCGAGTATGTACGGTGGCGGAGGGTACGGCGGAGGAATGAGTCCTCCGCCGCCTGACCCAATACTTCCTTATTGGCCTTATTACTTCAAGGGTGGCCTTCACAAGGATCAATCTTCTTCTTCTTCTACGGTTGTGGATCACTTTGTTCCGAGATCGACGGTCCAGATTCTCTTGGGAATTCTTGTAATCTTTGTTTTGCATTTTCTTTCTTGAACTTTTTTGTTATTTGGATGGTGAATGTGATCTATTAGCTAGCTAGCTAGCTGAATTTCTAATTTCTTAGTTTGTTTTGTGATGGGAGAGCCTAAGGCCGGTCGAATATATATATGATCAAGGGAACTTTTGATCTCGTTTATTCAATTTTGATTTTACGTCATGCTTTGATATATTTTACTGTATTGGCGAGATATTTGATGTTTGGATTTCCAGAGTTTTGTTTGAATTGACTATATAATTTTTGGTCCGAAGTGAGGCATGAATTAATATATAATTTTGACTTATATAAGTAACCTGCAAGCTTGCAACTTTGTTAATTTTTGGAAAGACTTGATTCAAGTAATCCAATCAAAATTAAACAATTTTTGTGTATAAAGATTCATTCAGCTTTAATTTGTGACCCCAACCTAAGATAACTCTGTTACTTAATGGAAACTTCGCCCATGTTAAATCTTCAAGGATTGTTAGCCCAATCAAATCAGAAAATAACGTTGGAATTGGATTCCGTTCCGTTACCATGCTAAAATCCGGTGCACTAATTTAATTGTGAAGCGGAAGCAAATCTAAGGTTCCATGAACCACGAGAGCTCACGAGAGGGAAATTGCAGAGAAAACTCTGATTGAATTAGTTGGTTTTTAGTCATATGTACAAGTTAGTTAGCTAGCTATTTATACCTAAGGTTAATCACTAACCATCTAAGCTAACCCAGGTTATATCTACTAACTCGGGTAAACCAACTAAAACTAACTAACTAATTACAATATGTACAGTCTCATAGCCCCCCCTCAAGCTGGACGAGGAGGATAACTGACAAGACCAAGCTTGGAAACCAAGTACTTGTGTTGATCTTCACCTAGAGGTTTAGTGAAGAGATCTGCGAGTTGATTAGAAGAGGAAATATGCTGTGTTTGGATCAACCCTTCTTGCACTTTATCCCGGATATAATGGCAATCAATAGTGAGGTGTTTGGTTCTCTCATGGAAAACAGGGTTAGCAGCTATATGTTGTGCAGCCTTATTGTCACACACCATAACAATGGGATGGGGAATCACAACATGTAAATCTGCTAACAATCCATCTAACCAAACTACCTCACTTGTTGTGGAAGACATGGCTCTATATTCAGATTCTGCAGAGCTTTTCGCCACTGTCTTCTGTTTTTTCGTCTTCCAAGAAATCAAGGAAGAACCCAGAAATACACAAAAACCAGATAATGAGCGTGCACTAAAAGCACAAGCACCCCAATCTGCATCTGTGTAAGCTTTTAAGGACAAATCAACTGATGAAGAATAAAAAAGCCCTAAATCCAGAGTACCTTTCAAGTACTTGACAACATGTAAAGCAGCATTAAGATAAGGCTCTCTAGGTTCACTAAGAAATTGACTAAGATGTTGTGTAGCATAAGAAATGTCAGGCCTTGTCATATTGAGATAAAGAAGTCTCCCAACAAGCCGTCTATAGATCTCAGGATCATTCAACAAAGTACCCTGATCAGTAGAGAGTTTCAACCCTCGAGACATAGGAAAAGCTGTTGATTTAGCATTGAACAAACCTGTGTCTTTCAGGATATCTATAATATACTTGCGTTGATTAAGTAGAGTACCTGATTCTGATCTTGCAACCTCAATTCCCATAAAATACCTAATATCACCCAAATCCTTGATGGTAAAGGCAGTATGAAGAGCAATTTTAGTTGCTTCAATCTCGTGCTCAGAATTCCCAGATAAGAGTAAATCATCAACATAGACTAAAGCAATTGTGATATGGATTGAATCATGCTTGACAAACATTGAATAATCTCGTTTTGATTGAACATAACCAAGAGATAAAAGAAGCTTGGTAAGTTCAATGTTCCATTGCCTAGAGGCTTGTTTTAGCCCATAAAGAGATCTTTTAAGCTTGCAAACCTGATTTGGAGAAGATACCTTATAACCAGGTGGAGGCAACATGTACACCTCTTCCTCAATAAAGCCATGCAAAAAAGCACTATTGATGTCGAGTTGTTTAATAGGCCAACCCTTAGCTGTAGCAACAGCAAGTAAACATCTCATAAAAGCAAACTTTGCTACAGGGGGAAAAGTATGCTTGAAATCTTTCCTTTCTACTTGATTATATCCTTTAGCCACAAGACGTGCTTTGTACCTTTCTACTGAACCATCAGGCCTAAATTTGACCTTATATACCCATTTACAACCAATTGCCTTATGATTAGAAGGCAAAGGTACTAACTCCCATGTATGATTTTGCTCCAAAGCTTGGATTTCCTTATCCATTGCAACAACCCAAGATTTGTCTTTGACTGCTTGATGATAAGAAACTGGTTCATAAACCTTCATGACATTAGATAAAGAAGCTTGATAATCTTCAGAATAGGCAGACAAATTGGAATGAGTGACCAAAAAAGAAAGTGACATAGAAGGATGAGATGGAAGAGTTGGACAAATAAAGTCCTGAAACTTTGCTGGGGGACGAACATGACGCACAGGACGATGAAGAGAATTTGCATCAGCATTTGTAATCTCAACAGAATGAGGAACATTAACACCATCTGAAGCATCATCAACAGAATCTGGAACAAGACCAGAAACTGGTGTGTTGGCAGAAATAGAAATATCAGACTCTGGTGCAACAAAAACTGGTGCATCAGATTCTGAAATAGAATGTGATGGAAGAGAATTGACTGGTGTATGAGCAGCTTGAGGACTGACAACAGGACACACAGGGTACAAAATCTCCTCTGAATTAGCTGGATTAACTAAGGGTAAAACAGACCTGTGTGTATCAGAAATCTGTTCCACAACAAAAGAAGCAAAAGGAAAAATTTCTTCCTGGAAAAGAACATCCCTACTAACAAACAATTATGATTTTCCAAATCATATAACTTGTATGCCTTTTGAGCAAACGGATACCCAACCAACACACATTTCCTAGCTTTATGACCAAATTTATCAGAATTATTGACAAAAGCATAACACAAGCACCCAATGACCCTCAGTCTATCATAATCAGGTGGCTTGTTCATCAAAATTTCAAAAGGAATCTTGCCATTCAGAACAGAAGAAGGCATCAAATTGATTAAGTGTGTGGCAGCAAGAATACACTCACTCCAGAACTTAATTGGTAAACTAGCATGAAGCCTTATAGCTCGAGCAGTCTCAATCAAATGTCTGTGTTTCCTTTCCACACGCCCATTTTGCTGAGGATTGGAAGGTACGGAACGTTGATGAATAATTCCTTTAGCAGCAAAGAAATCCAAACATCTATGGTTAACAAACTCAGTCCCATTATCACTTCAAATGACCTTAATCCCATGTCCAAACTGAGTTTGTACCATAGTAACAAAATTCACTATGGCCTTATAAACTAAGTCTTTGGAAGCTAACAATACTGTCCAAGTGACTCTACTATGATCATCAAGAATTGTCAAAAAATATCTAGGTCCCCCTATCCCAGGGTGTTTATATGGACCCCATAAATCCATATGTACCAAATCAAACAGACTAGTTGCACGAGAAGAACTTCTTTGAAAAGGTAATTTGGGATGCTTGGAAAGAACACAAGTTTCATAATGAAAAGGTCGTTTAGGAAACATAAGAGGCAAATGTAAACACTTCAATTTGTCCTCAGAAATATGACCAAGTCGAGCATGCATAACAATACCATCAAAAGACTGAACAGAATTCACTAGAGTATCAACAATCTCCTTATTACAACTAGAAGAAATAGAGTCTGAATGAATAGAAGCCATCACCTTTCTTGTACTTTCATCAGTATACTTGTATAATCCTCCAATTCTTTCTCCAACAGCCAGAATTTGTTTAGTTGAATGGTCCTGAAAATAACAGCCATTCTTTGTGAATAATGCCTCACAACCAGTGTCATCAGCCAATTTGGTAATAGACAACAGGTTATGTTTGAATTCTGGCACATATAAGACTGATTGAAGAGTAATATGATCATTTAGATTAATATTTCCCACTTGAAAGACCTTCTTGATGGTGCCATCCGGCAATCCCACCATAACAGGTCTGTGTAATAGATGAAAGTCATGAAACATGGTTGAATTGAAGCACATGTGATCTGTAGCTCCAGTGTCAATTACCCAGTCATGACTTCCAAGATGAATCTGTGTATGCAAAGCACTAGAAATAGAGTAAGTACCTGCGAAACTAGCCATACAATCAGCTTTGTCTTTTCCTTTCATTGCTCTGTATATCTCCTGACAAACATCACTGACCAAAGCCATATCAACTTTGCCTGAAGTCCCTACACCAGAGTTCTTCTTAGACACATCATCACCATCAAAATCCAGAGGAGATTCCATCTGATTTGCAGCATTAGAAGAAGAAGCTCGATGTCCTCCATTCTTTTCTTTAAACTCCTTATACCAATCAGGATAACCATGCAACTTAAAGCAAGCCTCAATTAAATGACCTTTCTCTTTGCAGTATTCACATTTCCTGTCCAGTTTCTGCTTTTTAAAATCTCTAGAATCCTTCTTAGAACTACTAGATTGAGAAGAGGATTTCTGCTCACCATTGTTGTAATTGCTGGTTTTCTGATGACCAGACTGGTGACGACCAACAGACATTGCACTCACATCAGAGATAGAAACATCAGTAGAATTCTTCTTGTGTTGCTCAGCTTGTTGCACAAGATTATAGACTTTACTAGTATTAGGCAAGGGATCTTGAGTCAATATATGACTTCTCACTGACTCAAAAGAGTCATTAAGTCCCATAAGAAACTACATCACTTTATCCTCAAAATCTTCATCAACAATACGTTTCAGCAAAGAGCATACACACTGCTTAAAAGCACCACACTCACACACAGGAACATGCCTAATATTCTGTATCTCATCCCAAAGAACTTTCATCTTAGCATAATACTCAACAACAGACATATTCTCCTGTTTTAGACTAGCTAAATCACGCTTGAGCTGAAAAATAAGAGGCTTGTTAAACTGAGCATACCTGTTTGTTAACTCCTTCCATAATTCTCGAGCCGATTTGACGAAGACCAGTCCCTGAGCAATTCTAGGACTCATGGAACTCAAAAGCCAACAACGAACCATATAATCGACTCGTATCCATCGCGGATACTCGTTAGTACCTTCATCCGGCTGAACGCAATCTCCATTTATGAATCCCTGCTTGAACTTCGCTCCAAGTGCAAGCTTCACCAATTGACTCCAATTGGTGAAATTCGTGCCATCAAATTGTAGTGGTGTAAGCTGAGCACCAGGATGATCTGAATTAGACAAATAGAGAGGATCGTTATTCGCGTTAGTGCGAAAACGCTCGTACTCATCGAATTTCCGGAATTGCGAAGTCGCCTCTTGATCTAGCTCCGTAATCGTCATTGTGCAATAGTAATCAAAGATCGTAAGCTCCAGAAATCGAAAAACTAGGTCAAAAACAAGAAATTGAGATGTAAAATGAAGAACGACAATCGGATTCGTGAAATAAACAACGAAACCGAACAAATCAAAGGAAACGCTCTGAGAAGGTATAGATCAAAGCAAGAAACCACAGGATCGAGCACAGCGCTCTGATACCATGTGAAGCGGAAGCAAATCTAAGGTTCCATGAACCACGAGAACTCACGAGAGGGAAATTGCAGAGAAAACTCTGATTGAATTAGTTGTTTTTTAGTCATCTGTACAAGTTAGTTAGCTAGCTATTTATACCTAAGGTTAATCACTAACCATCTAAGCTAACCCAGGTTATATCTACTAACTCAGGTAAACTAACTAAAACTAACTAACTAATTACAATATGTACAGTCTCATATTAACATGGGTAGATATAGGAAAGTTCGGCCAAAGTATTAAAATGTACCAATATATAAATAAGGTGAATTTCTACTTATAGCCTTAAATTTTTGAGATGAAAAATAAATTCGACCTTATATTAAAAATAATATAATCATTAATCAATGTAATTTCTCACCTCCGATATAATGTCCGGAAATTTAACAAACTTTTTGTGTTCCCTAGAAAAATTCTTCATCCAACCAATCGAAATAAACCACCACAAAACCTTTTCTAATTAAGGAGCCTCTAAGATTTTTTGTTCATCAGTTGTCTCATAAAAATGCTCAAGACGTTACTCATTAGTGATCCCCAAAAGTTGTAATTAATCATTCCATGTAGACCATAATTAATTTTGAAGGCCATTTATATATTCATCACCTTCGAAAACTCATGGAAAATAAAGGTTGTTTATTGCATAAAAGGAAGACTCTTTTCTTGGTTTCCCTTTAATTTATGATTTTGCAACTTGTGGAATTTCCTATTCTTTTGGGTTTAGTAATGTGATATATGCCTGAAAAAAAATCAACATAATTGTTATAGGAGCTCCTTAGTTGACCTTTTTTCTTTCTTCTTCTTTTCATGTGTGCTTTGAATGGCTCAAGAAGCATATATTGTAAACTTTCAACTTAGGTGTGGCCTTCTTTTAGGTCATAATATATTAGGCTCTCATTTTGCCTACCTACATATTCTTACATTATCTCTATAATGAAAAGTTGTAAAGTATTCTTCATGAAAGTAAATTATGCAACTATAATCAATATATCTAACCTATTTTAGGTGATTCATTTGCAATGTCCATGTCTCCATCATCCAAAGAAAGAATTTTTATGGCAGCCTTGTTAAAAGCAATGAAGTATTGTGGATTCTCAACTAATGCATGCTTTTGGGGAGAAGAAAAGCATGCAAAGAAAATGATATATACAAGAAGCTGAGATCTTTACTAGTAGTAATTTTTGGCTAAGGAGCTCGATATTTTTTTTTGATACGATAAGATTTAGGATAACCCAAGTACCACTTGGACTAGCCTAGAGCACCCTTGAACGGGTGAGAACTGATACAGTTCTATAGAAATTAATGTTTTTGGTTTCGTCACCGGTGGATATCGAACCTGTGACCTCGGGGTTCTTCCCCCAAGGTCCAACCGGCCCGATTGGGCTCCTCACCCAGGGAGCTCGATATTTAAAAGTAGCTACCATGTGTTGAGCTTTAATAAAGGCGCCAATCGTTCCTTTCTGTGTTTGTTATTCCATTTTATTGGAAGAAAAATCATTACAATTTAGAAGTCAACAACCATATGTTATAGAGATCATCTTTTTCAAGTTTTATGTGCTTCTCCTTAGGCTCCGTTCGGTGTAAAGGGAGCGTCTGTCAGCTAATTAACGTAGAAATGCTACAAGCTTTGGGATCGAGGGTGCTAGATTTAAAATACAAACGCTGATTTTCTGCTACTACTCGTTGTCATAATATGGTCGAGAAAACGCTGGTACTAAACAAACGCTTATTTGTTTTTTTTAAAAACAATAGTACTTTTTGGGTAAGCTCAATCATATATGTATGGAGGTGAAACACTTCTAATAAACTATATTGGCTCGTCAAATTAAAAATACTTTTTCATATGCCAATTACATAATTGTCGATCTCCCATTCATTGGGCCTGAGAACTAAAAGATTATAGTCTGGGCTGAAATTAAAGGCCCATCCTTCAAGTAAGATGGGCCATTATACTTGAAAAAATAAACACATCTGGTGTCATCATGTGCAATACGAACAATTTACAACTACTAATTTCATCTAGCTATAGGCATTATATTGGGATTCAAATGCAAAGTGAAATGTTTATAAGTTTTGCAATATAAGAGGTCGATTCATTGACTAGATGAACTTATTTTGGTTCGAAAGAATACACACTTGAACCAAACCACATACATTTTGAGAATACATTTTTATTGTATTCTAGTGTGATTGTATTCTATTGTACAGTAATTGGGTATTAGTATATTCTTTTATATACTCATTATCTCTTATCTCCACGTTAGTCTCATTATCTCTTAACTCTTTCTAATACTCCCGCTCATTACAATTCTCTCGAATATTCCCCGCTTACTAAAATTCTCTTATATACTCTCTCAAATCTCATTATTTACCTTCTTCAATTTTCATTAATTCTTAATCATTTTTGTATTTGTTTTCACATTCTTATATTAAATTACTTATTTAATTATATTAATTTTCCAATTGTTTATTGCAAGTTTTGTTGTTTACTTATTTATATCAGGTTTTTTCTTATCACAAATGAAAATTGTTGAAAATATTTTTGGTACACAAGAGAGTGAAACTCATATCCAACATTCCAACCTATTTCGTATCTCACGCAAGAAAATGAATGAGGATCGTTGATCTCAACCGACACCAAATGTTCAAAATTTTGATATCTTTACAAAATACTAATTTTGAAAGAGCATTTTGCATCTTAATAATAAATTAAATATGATATTTATTGAAATGTTTGTGATGTCAAAGTATACATGGATTAAAGGGGGAGACTATGACACTTTGTACAAGTACATGCAATGAAGCATATGCTAAACAAATAAAAAAAAAACTATGCATCTTCATTAGTCAAAATTGCAACTAGACCGAAATTCGAAAACTATCCTTAGGGTTCGAGTTCCATGGTTCGACAGAACCTGAACTGACTGTTCCAGAACCATGACCATCTCTATCCTATATTATGTGGTAACTAGTTTTACCCGTCGTACCATGTACGACTACGATTCGATATTTTATAAACATTATAAATAAGATATTATTAAATAAATAAATAAAAATATAATATAAACTTTAATATATGTAATTTATTGCTCGTAGAATGTATATAATTTTTAAATCAAATGTTATATTTTTCATATTTTATTACTTTTCATGTACGCAAATTTAGAGTTTGTCAAGTATTTCAATATATCGATTAAATATTTTATTTTCTATTTTTATTAATTTTAAAAATTATAAATATTTATCATTAATTTATTTTATAAAAAGAAAATCACTATATATCTATAAATAAATTCATCAAAATATATATGCTAAAATATTTATATTTATTTTAAAATATTTTATCTTTAATTTAAAATACTTGTATAAGGAAGTTTTTAAAAAATATTGTTATACTAAATAGATATTTTTTTGATGTTAAAGATAGATTTAAATAGTTAAAGAAGAATTTAATAGGAAAAAGTTAAAATATTTGGAATAAAAATTAATTTTGTAAATATGAGTTGGGGCCAGAATCGTTCTGGTGGCTCGAAAAGGGACAACTTTAATATATAGTTATAGATTTTATTTTATTTTTAAATAATATTATGTGGTAAAATTTAATGCATATATATAAGATACAATATAATATGAAATTTATGATGCAGTTAAATAATTAGTTACATTATAGTTTTGTAGAATTGTACGCTGACATGGTAAAATTTTGCAATTAATTGATTGTAAGTAGTATATACATTTTTGTACAATTATGCTGTAATTTTAAAGTGAATTTATGCAAAATACATGATAATTTTCAGTGCAAAGTATTGAATTCGCAAAGTGCAATGTTAAATCCCAATCAAACAATCCAATATGATTTACTTGTTGGAGATCTATAACTATATTTTGATTATTTTTGTATATGTTATATTTTTAAATTTTTAGAAAGTTTTGTGTTAGTATAGAGGCAAAAAAATTGTTTTTAGAATGGTTCCTTAGGAAGTGGAATAAAGAAATAAGCAAGTAACAAAAAATATTATGGGAAACATTTAGGGAACTATTACATAGATAACAGAATATTAATCATTAGGAAGCAAAGACGTACAAATAATAATTACATGGACACTATATTCTTGAAAGATTTTGAATGGTCAACTTGTTTTATTAATTGTTCTTTAGTTACAATCAGAAAGATTCGAACTTCTCTGTTCCTAAAATCACCAAACTTCTAGGCAACACTAACGAGTCTATCAACCAAGTTCATAAGCTAACAACTCAATTAAAATAACTTAAACCAAAATTTTCCATTCGATCTCCGTCACAGTTCCATTTAGCTCCAGAACGCCTTCGTCGTCGAGATCAGACACTTGTCGTCGATGTCTTCTTCTTCCTTGGAATGCTCTTTGTGCTCTTAATTTATGATTTTTTTTATATTTGCTCAAGCACACCAAAACCCTTGGTTATCACTACCTATTTATAAAATTGGGTCCAATTCCAGTGGAACCACCTGGTTCAAAACTGTGGGGAACCGCCCGGTTCGAAACCGAGGGAAACCGCTCAGTTTTAAACCTGGGAGAACCGCCCGAAACCAGATATACAACTGCCAGTTCGGTTCCAACCACAGTTTTGGTCATGGTCCCCTCACCCCACGAATCGAGGAACCGACGGTTCCAACTGGTTCTAAACAGGCGGTTTTAATCGAAACCATAGTTGCAGTTTGCCAACAAAACCTTCTATTGGCCAGATTAACGAAAACTACGACCACGGTTTTTGTTATCTGGCTAACATAAACTTTATTTTTTATTTTTTAAAAAAATTTCCGTTTCCTAGGTCCTATGGAACCGGAACCGCCTATCTATTTACAGTGAATCAGTTTTGAGACTTGTCTTTGCAAAGAACACAATTACAATCCTATCATTTTCTCCTTGAGGTGCAAGACATGATTTTTAAAGACGTCTATACCCTTGTGCTCCGGATATGTTCATAGTTCAAGGATTGTACCCTTTAGTCCTTGACGCGCAAGACAATCTTGTTAGAGGGACAATTCCTCCAAATTACACTAACAGTTCCCTTCTTAGTGTCGATGGTTCCCTAGCTTTTCAGTTCCTTTGAGTTTTTTTTTCTTTTATTTGCTTCCGTTTCAAAGAAATAATTTCATCACATTACACTGATACTTTCTTTCATAGTTCCTTTGAACTAGTTAGACTCACACTTCCTTTCACAATTCCTTTAAAATTTATTTGAGGGATAGTTGATGCGTTTCCGTCTAGGACCGCATCAACGACTTCTTTCATAAGTCGAGCTATTCAACATGTGAGCTCGGTCCAAGACCCGCCTACTACCATGCTGTTAACATCTTTGGTCTAAGACAACATTTCAGGCCAATTGGAGGAGTCACAGATCGAGCCAAGACATTCCGCGTCGACGCTCGCTAGCACGGGCAAGCTTCAACATGACGCGCTCGCGTCATGCTGGGACGCGACCACGCCCCTCCGTGGAGAGACCACGTCTTGAGCCTTCTAGCCCGCGCCATCTCGACAGTAGCTTTTGTTGGTTGGGTGTGGGCGCGGGCTAGGGGCCTGGTGACGCGGCCGTGCACCTCCTGTGCCAGGCCACACCCCACTGGGCCAAGACGCCGACGGTTTCGAGTCTTTGGCTTAAGTCTCGGGTCTTCAGGTTTCCGTCTTATTTTTTCGCCGGTCTTTAATAGTCACTCTACTATATTTAGTATAATTTATAATTCCGCTATTTTTACTATAATAACGAGATGGGTTGAACTTGCATTTTCTGGCCTATTCTCGCTTAACTTTCTAGGGTTTAGAATTACAAGTTCTATTAATATGTCTAGAACACTCTTGTTTTTCTACGCTTGAATGAATTAAGAATTGCCTTTGTGAATCGAGTTTCTCTTCCTCAGGCCTTCGGGCATCAAATTCTTCTAAACTCTATCTTCCAATCGCCCTCAAATTCTAGGTTTCGCTCCTACGAGATCATCTTTGCACTCAAGACGTCGTTGACTTGCGCCCTTGCCGGATCAACATCGTACCGTTCGATTTTCCGAATCAACTGTTGCACACGTCTCGCGCGCAACCTGCGCACCATCGGCCGAGCCTCATGCCGCCGTTCCTCCGTTGCGTCCGCGCCATTCAAACCCTAGACCGAGGCGGGATTCCCAAATACGAGACGTCGATACTTTGTAGTGAGGCGAAATGCATCAATAGTTCCTTTGTGTCTTCCTTCTTTAGTTTGTTTCTCATGGAATCTTGAAATTAACTTCACAATTCCTGTCACTATTCCTTAGACCGTTCCACGATCGATCCCACCCTATTAAGGTCACAATCCCACGATCGATCCCACCCTATTGGCAACCTGCAGAATATTTGTGACCCCCATGAATAGTTTCTGCCTTGGACACTATAGATTTGTGACCCCCTCGAATATTTTTTGCCTGCGGAATTAATATTGATTGGTTTCACATAGCTTGGAAACGTACAAGCAATTGGGTTATGGGTTCTAGTGTTCCACTTTCTAGTAGTTTGCTTTCACGTTGCCTTTACAATTAAAAGAAAAGCGAAATTTATGAAACGAGGCAAACATCGAAGCCAACAAGTGGGTACGACAAAAAGTCTAATAATTATTAGCATTAATGCCGTTTTCATCTCGTATATATCTATCATCTCTCTAATTTCCAATCCCATATAAAAAAAGAAGAAGATTTTTTAAGGATAATCCTACTTACGTATTCTTGATTATTACTAGTAGAAAATGCAAATGTTTGAAGTTCATTTGCTACTTTCAAAAAGCCGAAGCACCATCCATTAATAAATCATTTGTAAGTGGAAGCACGTCACTTTAATAATCAATGAACAATAGTAGTACTAGGCACCAAATCATACGGCAAACGACGGTACGTACGTACGTAGTTTAATATGAGAATCAACCAATCAAAAAAAATTATACAAGCCTTATCTACGGTTTCTTAAAGGATAAGGCCGTACGTTATAGAAACCCATGATAGAATTAACTACTTTTAAGGAAAAAAAACTTATACGCGATAAGATTATTAGGATCGGAATTTTAGGATTGGATTATTAAAAGTCTTTTGGATCGAATTGTAAGATCGAATTCTTTAATCGTCTTGCATTATAATTAGAAATATACAATTAAATAGGTTATATATTTTGTTATATGAAGTAATAAAATGATAAACATTATTAATTTAATTGTTAAAAATGTTGTAGGATGAACTAGTCAACTATTATAATACAAATGAGACGTTAACCTTGAAACTATTAATAATATATAATTATAATTGTCATTTTATAAAATCGTAAGAATTATTTGTATGATCATTAGAATTGTTTATATGTAAAATTGAAATTGGATCGAGATTGTAGTTAAAACTACTTAAGATTTTACTTAAGATCGTAAATTATTTTACGTGTTATATATGAATTGCAGAATCATAAAATCATATCGGAATTCTAATAATTTTGTAGTACGTATTAATTAAACTTATATGCTTGAATCAAAATTCCTCATCGACCGAAAATTAATCAATACACACAGCTTAGAGATCGATGGAATTTGGAAATGATGAGTAATTGATAGGTAGATTATTTTTGTCGTCTTTAATTTATTGACGTCGATCTCTCGATCTATATAAAGATAAATATATGGTCCCGTTTCTATTTAATTTTTTTTACAAAAATTAAGGATGGACCAAATATATATGGGCCATTATGTCTGTGGTTTAGGCTACATAGACCGTGTAGTTTCTCTGTCTTTCCATCTCCATGTATTGATTTCTCATTGTTTGCAAGCAATTATTCCAAAATGGCACCCACCCAAAATCCATCTCTCTTCATATCACAGCTAGCTAGCTTATGCTAACCATTTTATTAATTTCATCTGGTCCTAACTTGTAACCCAACTTGCACTCTAATACAATGACTCCTCAATTTAATGCTTTTGATTTTGAGTGACCCATCTTTTTATTTATCTTTCTTTTCTCTGAAAATTAATAAATTCATGTTGATACTAAAGCTTAAGGATAGTAAGTTCTAATGAATATGAATATGAATATGAATATGCATGTGTTACACCATGAATTACAGACGAGTAGTTGTATTCATGAATAGTACAAGTCCTTATGTCCAATGTCCAAACTCCAAAAGTGGTAGGGGCCTGTCCTATCAACGACCCAACTTTATGTATTGAATCCTTTTTTTAATTCAGATTGAGCAATATCATCACACTTAAATTGACAATTTTGCATTTGTCAATGAATATGCATGTCATAGTATATATATTATGAGGAATTTCAGTACTTCTTAATGACGGATAATGATTTTCACGAGGAATTTCATCATCAAAACCCTAGTCGATCAAAATATATATGGACAAGTATGTTCATAATCATCGATAGACGCCATTAATATGCAATTCATATTGATGTATATGCTTGACCTGCCTAGATGGTTTGATATGTTTGTCTTAATAACGTCATTATAGTGGCTAGGCTAACTAATAGGCAAGATTAGAAATCGGCCATTTTAAATGTACGTTTAATGGCAATGGGGTGGGATCGGAGTTGTTTGAAACGGAAAAAAGTTGTGTATGTCTTCATGCATGCATGAAACTGACTATGTGCTAGGGCTAGATCAAATGAATCCATGCACACGAGGACACTTTGCTAAAGTTAATTTACACATTAAATGATATATATATGTAGAGGCTTGTGAACGATATGTCAACATAATTCGTTTGGCGTATCAAAATTTATGGTATGTAAGGTAGACCCCTCCCCACATGGCTAAGCTTAGCTATACGATTGCAATTCCAACTCATTTTCTCTAGCTACCAAGCTAGCTAATTGGAGCCATCTATGTTGAAACACATATGCCCAACATAAACGGCCCCATCTAATGTGTATGTATGTTCTAGAGTTATAAATGCACATACTTTGTATAGCTAGCTATATTTGTACGAACCTAGCTAATTAATTAATTAATATATTGTTAAAGTTCGGTGGACCAATATTAATAAAATGGGTATTTGTTTGTACGCATGTGCATCATAGCCCAACAATGAAGCCCTATGATTGAAGTTCCATTTTAAAACTAATTGACAATAGAAAGAGTATTGTTAGGAAATTGATTGTTCCGTCCTTAGGTTTTGACGATAAAAAACCTCTTGGATTTTATAGTTTGCATTTGAAGATATTTTAGGTGTTTTACTAAAAGAGAAGAACGCATGGAAGAATCGCTAAGCCTTAATGCAGCCCCTACCAAACTTTTTAAGAAAATGAAAGTAAGTGTGCGACTCTGTATGAGGTTTAAGCTTATAAGTAGTAAAGCTAAGTCTATGTTCGTTGATGATCGAGCTTATAAGTAGTAAAGCTAAGTCTAAGTCTATGTTCTTGAATTGAAGCGGAGGGTTATGTTGGTGGCATTTGGCTGTTTTGGAAAGATGATCGAGCTTAGCTTAATGTCAATACTGATAACAGAAACTTCATTCAGGCATCTTTTGCTATGTTGGGTTCTCAAGTTCACCTCTTTTTTGTGTATGGTCCACCGACTGTTAGTAGAAGGGTCCCTTTTTGGAAAGATTTGAAAAGGGCTATCAGAAGAGTCTCCGACCCGATTATCATTGGCGGAGATTTTAATTGCATTATGTTTACTCATGAGCAGAATGGGGGTGCGGGGAATCTCCATGCTGATTCTAATGTTTTTAATGAATGGTGCAACGGTTTGAATCTTGTTGATCTTGAATTTACGGGCCCAAAATTCACCTGGAGCCGTAGACTCTCCCCCACCTCAGTTGTTTATAAGGGACTCGATAGAGTGTTCATGAATATGGAGGGTCGTGTTCTTTGGCCGGAAGCTCGAGTGAGGCACTTACCGAAGTTCTCTTCCGACCATAGTCCTCTTCTATTGTCGCTTGAACCGGAGATCTCGTTGAATAAAAAAAGGAGGTCGTTCCGGTTTGAGGCGGCGTGGTTATCTCACCCGGGCTTCAATGACCACATTAAACAAAGGTGGTGTTGAGATATTGATACTCCAAGCGCTTTGACTGCTTTGAAGGGTGATCTTTTGACTTGGAACAAGAAAGTCTTTGGTAATATTCATTATCGAAAGAAAACACTTATTGATAAGCTCGGGCACGTCCAAGAGATGTTGGGCCGGAACCAATCCCCAGGGCTGATCAATTTGGAAGCCGATATTCAGAAGGATCTTGATCTTGTGATGCATCAAGAGGAAGTATTTTGGTTCCAAAAATCTATGGAACTTTGGTTGAGTTGTGGAGACAAGAATACTTCCTTTTTTCATAACTCAACTATTATTCGGAGGAAACATAATCGAATAGAAGGACTCAAAGCTGATAATGGAAGATGGATCGAGAATAAAGAGGAGCTCGAGAGTTTGGCCACTGATTTTTTCAGAAATTTGTACAGCCGTGATGTTTCTCATGTTGATGGCGTCCTAGACTGTTATGTGGGCTTCCCCTGTTTCAAAGATGAGTGGTGTAGATAGTTGGAGGCTCCAGTTTCAGCGGATGAAGTGTGGAAATCAGTCAAGTGCATGGGCTCCCTTAAATCACCTGGAATTGATGGTTTTCAGGCTGGTTTTTTCAGCAATGTTGGGAGACGGTTGGAAGCTCCGTCAATGCTTTTGTTCGGGATTTTTTCCGTACAGGTATCCTTCCGGATGGTGTGAATGACACATTGATTGTTCTTTTGGCTAAGGTGGCTAAACCCGAGTATATCACCCAGTTTAGGCCAATAAGTTTGTGCAATGTCATCTACAAAATCATTACGAAGGTTCTCGCCAACCGTATTCAGCCTTTACTGTCGGATATTGTTGACCCAACTCAGGGTAGTTTTATACCCGTAAGATTGATTTCGGATAATATTATTGTTGCACAAGAGGTTGTTCATTCTATGCGTAAGAAGAAGGGGGCGAAGGGATGGATGATTCTCAAACTCGATCTTGAAAAAGCATACGACAGGCTTAATTGGGATTTTGTGGAGTCTACTTTGAGAGTCCTTGGAGCACCGGATTGTTGGATAAAATGGGTGATGGCTTGTATCTCGTCTCCGCGTATGCAAATTCTTTGGAATGGCGAAGTTTCCGCTCAATTCTCCGCTTCTAGAGGCGTGCGACAAGGGGACCCGATTTCGCCCTACATTTTCATCCTCTGTATTGAGCGTCTTAGTCATGTTATTATTGAGGCGGTTGTATCCGGATCTTGGAAACCGATCAAGCTGACAAGAAGTGGCCCTTCCCTTTCCCATATCTTTTTTGCCGACGACATCATGTTGTTTGCGGAAGCCTCCGTTGAGCAGGTTTGTGTCATCAGGAAGTGTCTTGACATTTTTTGTACCGCCTCTGGCCAGAAAATTAGTGCTAGCAAGTCCAAGATTTTCGTCTCCCCAAATGTTAGTCCAAGTTTGAAGAAGGAACTCGAAGAGGTTAGCGGTTTCTCGGTCACAAATAATTTGGGGAACTATATTGGAATGCCCATTCTTCACAAGCGGGTTAATAAACATACCTTTGCTTCTTTGTTGGATAAATTCCATACCAAACTCAATGGATGGAAGAAGAACTCTTTGAGTTTAGCGGGAAGAGTTACTTTGGTCAAGTCGGTATTATCTTCCCTGCCGGTGTACTCCATGTCTACGACCTTAATTCCGGACAGCTTATGCTCAAAAATTGATAAGTTAAGCAAGGGTTTTGTGTGGGGCAGCACGAGTTCTAAGAGGAAAATGCACAAAGTGGCTTGGACCGAGATTACTAAACCTAAGATCAATGGAGGTCTTGGCATTAAAACAATGAAAGAGATGAACGTTGCCCTTCAAGGAAAACTCGGCTGGCGCTTTGTGATGGAAGATGGCTCTCTTTGGACTTCTGTTCTTAAGCATAAGTATGTCGACACGGCGCTTGGTGGATCGTCTACGGCTTCTCACTTTTGGAAAGGTATTAAGACAGGGGTTTCGGAAGTGGTTGTTAAGGGTTCTAAATGGCTCCTTCGCAACGGGAGATCCATTCGTTTTTGGTGCGACATCTGGCTTACGGACGTCCCTCTTGCTAATCTGGCGATTCAACCCATTGATAGTTTTGATCTTAAAAATGTGGTGTCGGACTACTGGATTGTTGATGTGGGTTGGGAGTTGGGACTGGACTCGGTTGTCGATGAGTCTTCCACCAACGATCCTGTTGAAGCTCTCAGCAACGTCTATTTTCCATGACCAGTTGCAGCTGGAAGATGAGCTCTGTTGGAGGTTTGCACAAGATGGAAACTTTACTGTTGCGTTTGGTTATAATCTAATTCAAGGGAATTTTGATAGAAAAGAAGTGGACTTGAGTTTCTACACCAAAATCTGGAAGCTGAGAGTTCCCGAAAGAGTGTGTTGCTTTGTTTGGTTGGCTAGCAAGGGCGGCGTTTTGTCGAACACCGAGCGGAAAAGACGTCATATTAGCATGAATGCCCGATGTGTGCTGTGTGGTGCTGAAGAGGAAGATTATGAACACCTCTTTAGGGATTGTCCTGGGGTAAGTAATATTTGGAACTCTTTATATGCTACTGATGTGTGTGTGACGTTTTTTCAGGAGGCTTTTGCTAGCTGGATTCGATCGAACATACTGTCAACAAAAAAGCTGGAGACGGGGGACTGGAATTCGGTATTTGCAATGGCTATATGGTGGATATGGAAGTGGAGGTGTGCTCTGGTTTTTGGAGAAGAAATTCAGGTGCTGGACAAACACAAGTTTATTTTGGACAGAGCTTTGGAAGCGCAGGTAATGGAAGGTAATATCTCCCCTTCAAAGTCAATTCAAAATAAATGTGTGCAGGAGATTAGTTGGGCCAAACCGGATATTGGTTGGATCAAAATTAATATGGATGGGGCGGTTCGAGATGGGCTTGCAACAGTGGGAGGGTTGATACGGGATTGCGATGGGAAGTGGGTCCGGGGTTTCGTTCACAATATTGGGGCATGTTCGGTTCTAATGGCGGAGCTTTGGGGCGTTCTTGATGGTCTCCAAATGGCTTGGGACGGTGGACACCGGCATGTTATACTCGAAGCGGACTCTCAACTCGTCATTCAATTGTTGGACAAGAATATGAAGAAGAGTCACCCTCTTTTTAGCGTGGTTAAACAATGCCAAGGCTTTATTAGTAGGAATTGGTCTATCCGATTCCGTCATGTGTATCGCGAGGCGAATTCCGTTGCGGATCGCCTTGCTTTTCTTGCTTTTAACTTTTCTATTGGTTTTCATGTATTGCTTGCCCCGTCGGAGGGGATTAAACTTTTTCTGCTTGATGATGTTAGGGGTCGGGCTATCCCCCGTTTGCTGACTACTTAGCCCATTTTTCTTATATTAATAAAACTCCCCTAGAGGGAACGGAGAGTACCGCCTCTCCTTCAACCAAAAAAAAAGTCTATGTTCGTTGATTGCAAGGAACAATTAATGCAAAGATCTAGGTGATTTACTACACAAGTTAATTCACATATTCATGCATAGAGAGAGAACTCTAGGAATTGTCAGTGCGATTTAGAGTTTGGAGAAAAAGAACACGAGGATCTTGAGGAGTTGTGTACGGATCAATTTTGTGGGTAGAGTTCATTGGTCCTAGTTAGAAAGATCATTCGACGCTGATGAGTTAAGGAACGTAATAGGAACTGAGTGATCCTAGGTACGCAAAGTCCTTGATTGTGTTTGTAAGATCGACTTGTCTGATAAAGATAGTAAATTTGATTTGAAAACACTTGTCTCGGTTACTTGCATTCTAAGTTTAATTAAATTTTCCTGCCCAATTCACTGATCCCTCATGATGAATGTCTGTATTCTAACACATACGATCCAACAAGTAGCCTAAAGACTAATATACTACGCAAGTTTCATCAAACGTTAGATGTGATCGAAAAGCCCTATTTCCACAATTTATATATACAACAACAACAATTACCCAGTGCGGCTCCCCTTTCGGTGGGAAATCTGGGGGGTCAAAATGGGGGCACCCTTGGCTTAATGCAAGGGGGTGCGACTAACAGACCCGACAGGACCACAAACGGAAAGAGAAAACAGAAAAAGCAAAAACGAAGGCCGAAGCCAAAACAAAGAGCTTAGGAGTGACAAGAAAAAAAACTAAAACCAACAAACAAGACAGCGAAGTCTCAAGGCCCCCATAGACCGATCTGCTGTAATGTCTAGCTGTCCACAACTCGAATACTCTCTCTCCAGCTAACTCTACAAACTGCCAAATCTGTCAAAATCCTCAAGGGCTGACATCTTCCCTACTATCCTTCCAACATTTTCTCGGTCTTCATGTACCTCTACGTACTTCTCTAAGGACTAGTCTCTCACATCTGTGTATTGGCTCCCTAGGGTCGCGCCTCTGAACATGTCCAAACCAGCGTAGTCTTGATTCTCGTAGCTTATCCCCTATACTGGCCACCCCCACTCTGCTTCTGATCACTTCATTTCTGATGTTGTCCATTAACGTGTGCCAACTCATCCACCTTAACATTCTCATCTCTGCTACCATTAGTCTCTGTTCTTGTACTTTCGTTGTGGGCCAACACTCTGCCCCATAGAGAATGGCCGGTCTAATCACTGTTATGTAAAACTTTCACTTTAGCTTAAGCGGTACCTTCTTGTCGCACAGAACCCCCGACGCCGCCCTCCACTTCTGCCACCCTCTTTGGATCCGATGTGTAATGTCCTCATCTATGCCTCCATCCCTCTGTAAAACTGACCTCAGATACCTGAAACTCTCCTTCCTCGTTATGACTTCCCCTCCTAAAACAAGTTTCATATATCGTCTCTTCTACCATTAGGTCGGGATGGTCGACACAAGCAAGTTTACTTGGTTCGTGTGCTTTGTCGACTAGTTTACGAACCCAAAATTTACCACTAAAGATGGATCCCCTTGTTAAATAATGATAATAGACCATTTTTTTTGGTAGCAAAATAATGATAATAGACCATAACATGGGTCTAATCAATGTACAATTTATATGTTTTTGATAGAAGAGTGAGAATGAATTCTTATAATTGATAGCTCTTGTTAAGGTAAGAATGTTAACTAACATGTCATATTATAATGGGCAAAGTTGAACATCACAATTTGTGGGCAGTGCATATTTTTCGCAATGTTTTGAACCACACACGTACATTTACGCTACTATGGATCTATGGACACAAATTTGCTTACGATTGAGATTTGAGAAGACAATGATGTGTAGATATATGATACGTATCATCTTTTCAAGCTCTTAAATTGAGGGTCCCGGGGACCATTTTAAGCCTTGTTTTGTTCAAAGAAAACAACCCAAAATGGGCAATAACAAATATTCCACGATAACGCCTATCGATCTAGCTTCATGTTTGCAAAATGTTTGTATATTGCATCGTTTATTTGTATTTGAAAAAAATGTGCAAAAATGGATATACGATATTATCCTAGTCTATTCCAAATGTCCAAAACCTATTCTTAGCAATCAATAAGAACATTCATATTATCCTATATGGTAGTTGAATGCATTGTCAATGGCTATCATTCTATATTATACGGTCAAGTGTCAACATCTTTTGCATATAGATAGCCTTCACATATTTTATATCAACTCATAAAAGGAGCTGAAAATTCCAAAGATAAAATTGTACAAGTCGATTATTTTCATTTTCTTTTCCATTTTATAAAGGTGGTTTTTTTTTTTGCAAAAAGGAGAAATAATGAAGACCCTTTTTATTTCCCCAAAAGTAAAAAAATTTAGAAGAAAAAAAAGAAGGAATAACCGATTTTTTATAAAGAAAATAGGAAGAAAAAAAAAGAGTACAAAAAAGGGGTTTATGGGGGTTTGGATAGTAACAGTTATGAAATGCACATGAAGAGAGTATGGGCTGGCACATGAGATTTGGGCCCAGTTTGGATGGGCTTGTTGTGGTTCACGTGCGCTTGTTTGTTGCCTTCTCCAAGTTGGCTTTTTGACACATTCTTTTGCTTTGTCCTTCTTTCACCTTTACTCTTTTTCCTCCATGCTCCACCGTCCGATACTCCGATCCTCATCCTTTGTTATTTACTTCCTCTGTTTTTTTTTTGGTTGAGTACTCAAACTTTATTTTTGATGAAAAGTAATTAATCTGTGGTGGTAGGGGTGTCCAAAACCGTCAACCGAGACTATGATTTCGGTTAGTTAAAACCATGAATCGTAACTGAATTGTAAATCTCGATTAATCGTAGTTTGGTTAACTAATTTTTAGGTTTAGTTTTCTCGGTTAACCAATAACCATTTATGTACTTTTTTATTATAATAATACACTTAAAAGGCAGATAAAAACATTAACTTGGTATTAAAAAAATATTATCCAACTCGGTTAGAACATTTCAATACGAACTAATCTTACATGTCTAGGTGGCTAAAATAACCGATTGATAGCTTCATTTGTTTCTAGAGTGTGAATTATACATTTCATACAAATGAAACTTTTCTTAAATATTAATTAAACGGTCCCGCATTTTCGGTTTTCCTATTAACTAAAATTGAGAAAACAAGGAACCGAAACCGAGAAACCACAATATTCTCGGTTCGGTTAACCAAACCGAAAATTCAAATAATTTCGGTTCGGTTAACCAAAAAAGAATCGGTTTTCCGGTTTTTCGATTCGGTTTTTTATGGACATCCCTATGTGGTGCCGCCTCTAAATTTGATATTTATGATGGGAATTCACTTTTGGTTGTATGTTTTGGGCTTGTGACCTAGCCTGGGTAAGATTTATGAAATATATAAATTAGTTTATGTGGATTGAGTTACGTTGGATTGGTGTGTTAAAATACATTCATTAATTTTTAAGAATCAGTGAACTGTGCAGCGAAATAAACAAAAATAAGTAACTTAGTAAGACAAGATTTCAATTAATGAAACGCTTCATTGAGAGGTCGGAGAGTGCCGCCACTCCTTCGACAAAAAAAAGACAAGGTTTCAATTAAATTCACCGATTTTATTATTAGAATCGATTTTACAAATATGACCAATGTGTTTCTCAGGTGTACACAATTCCTAGTGACGAATACTTGTCCCTTAGCGTCGGATGACTTCTAAAAACTTTACCTAGTGAACTCGACCCACGAACTTGATTCGTAATACAACTCCTCAAGTTATCAATCGTATCCTTCTCTCTTGATCACACACTGACACAACTCTCAAGCACTCGTTACATTAATTTCGATTAGAATATGTTTAACCTAGATATATACCATATATATATATGCCCCTTATGACTAGAATACAATTATATCCATAAATATAATATGTGATATATTTATAAATTTTTTTCTATCAAACAAGTGTTTCCTAAAAATATTTTTTTCTAAAACTTCCTTATGCTTAGCTGCGTGCCCTTATTGTTCCTTGTGTTCCAAGCAGAAATACTTAACCGCCTTTGATAACCTAGGAAGCGACACCCGCCTTCTCCCTTTGTTGAAACCTTTCATTTGTAGTAACTTGAGCCTTAGCATTGTTCCTTTGGGACCAATGAATACAAATTCTCCATTTCCTTCATTTTCTTTGTTTCTTAATGTAAGCATGTAAAATTAACCATCATTAATTTTCTCTATCAATTGCCATAAATAAATTTTATTTATTATGTTTTTTTATATCTTTTATTATTTTCTTCTAAAATTAAATATGATGGTTATTCGACATAATGAAAGATTTTATCTTAACGAAAAGATAAAACTTTCACTTGAAGTAGGGAGTAAGATACCTCATGCTTGGGTGACAAGGCGTTAGGGCCAACCCTAGGGGGTTGATTTTTTGGTCCCCATGTCTTCTCTCTTTCATTTTAAATACATGTCATCGCCATGTATGAAGAGCACACATTCAAATATTCTGAAAAACTCATATTCACTTAGTTCTGTAGCTTTTACTGTCTTTTACCTTGACGCTCGATCGACGACTATTCTTTTGACTTAGGCATCGAAGGTGGATTAGGCGGTCCCCTCCCCTTTGTCCATTATTTTGTAGGTTCTAGGTTGAAGAAATGGATGGAACAGAAGATGAAGAAGGAGCAATTAATTAGTACATTAAAGACGGAATCTTTGTGCACTAACACTTAAGACTTAGTGATTGATCTTAGCATTCATCTTCTTAAGTTTCACACGTGAAACACTTTCAAGTGTAAACCATAACATTCTAGATTTTTCTTCATCAAAATTTAAGGGAATGACCAATTTCCCAACAAGTTAATCCAATAGAAAGAAGGAAGGGTGGTGCCTCTATTTTTATTCGTTCGAACACAAAAATTAAAAAGCAAATAATTCTAGTTGATGCTCTAATTTAAAGGTTCTTTTGTTGGTGTCTCAAAGTTAATTTTTTTTTTCTAATTGGTATTCCAGAAGTTTCAGATTTTCCAGTTGGTTCTTCGATCCTTATGTTCGGATTGATCAAATTTGATCTCATTACTGTGTTTTTCACCCCTAAATTAGTATAATTCAACTCCTAAAACACCTAAATTCTACCCAAACAAGTTCAAATTTGAATTATGAAACAATCTCGACCCCAAATTTATGTGTACTCGAAATTATTTGTTGTCATCTTTTGTTGCCTTCTTACCCCCTACCCCCACTATCCGATACATTCTTGACATCTCATGAGTTGAGCCATACATAAATTGCACCCAATTGAACTCATTTAAAGTGACATTTGAACAATAAAAAGACCCCCTTTCGGCCAAAATTGCATATCAAAAAATTGTTATACAATTATCCTTGCACTATTTCCAACAATCCAACCTATTCTTATTAATAACTCATATACTAACTTTTAATTTCTAAGATTATACTCCCTCTATCCCCATTTGTTTGTCCAAAAGGACGAATTTTGCGATTATTAAGAAGAGTATAAAGTATTATTGGTAAATGAGAAAGTTGGATAGTGGGGGTAAAAATGAGATTAAATGGGATAGTTTTGTAATTTAATGAATGTAATGAGTAAAAATAGTAAGAAAAATATAGTTATAAAAATAAATAAGAGAAACAAAAGTGGACAACGAAAATGGAAAGCGTTCGGAAAAAATACTAAATTTTATCACCTCGTATTTGAAGAATATAGTGACACAAATAACGTTTTGTCAATTATATAATAAATATGATATATGATGCTAGAGTAATTTTTCTTAATCATATCTATGTTTTATAGTGGATATTAGCATATTACTAATAATACTATTTTGACTACTGTAATATCATGTTAATTGTCTTTTCCTAAAAAAATATCATGTTTTTTGTGATTAAATACGAGACTGTCAAAACTAATTCGGTCATGTCCTAATTAAGACTGTACTCTATAGATTACTACTTCATCCATTTCACAATACTTGTTTTTCTACTAATTTGCATATTATTTAAAAAATATAACAAAAATACTAATATATTCTCAATCATTATCTTATTTTTTTTTATAATTTTATTGAAAATTACTATATATATATAACTAATTATTAATTATAAAGATAAATATGTAAAGTAGAGATTAAAATAGTTGCAAAATATGTATTGTGAAATAAAAAATATGACTAAAAAATATGTATTGTGAGACGGAGGGAATATGTGATATTTTCAAATTAATGGAACGTATGTGCATAATTTTTACGTAGTGTATAGTCTACGCCAACGTTGAATTATCATTTCCCGGGTTTGGAATTTGTGCTGATTAAGTACATAGAGATTAATTGTTGTGATTTAACGGTCGAGTGGACACGTAATCGTGGACGACAAATCGATAATTGGAGACAAAAATCATAAATCTTACGCATTCCAAGGTTCATAACTTAATTAGTGTCTATGACATATTTTGTCCACACTCAACTAGATGAGCCATCAAACCTTATTTATACATTGATAAATCATGTTTGACCCTCTCTATTAGCGATTAATTATAAGATTCCGTGATTTTGGGTATTTTGTACGCTTTACATATTTTGTCCGTTTATACTAGTTTAACGTATTCATGTAAGAAAAATCCTTAATTAGTAACGGTCTCTGGTAGCAAGTTAAATCTCAACTAAAAGATTGAGATGCATGAAATCAGTTATGCGCCATATTAACGAACTTTTTACCTTAATCAACGCAATAAAATAATGACAAATTGTTCGATGATTTTAGACAACAAAGTCCAATAAAATGATTGATAAAAATATGTTGATATGACATATTAATTATAAACCCTCTATGTTCTTATGAAGGTGGCCGGGGTGCCCAAGATTGATTACTAATTGTGGACTCCAATTTGGTTATTGAGTTGTCTTGCACTTTCTCGATCGAGCACTCGTGCGTGTAAAGTCTTGTTTTTGAGGTTAAAACTTTTGGAAGAAGGGATCAAGCATGCCCGTATATATGGCATAATTTTTTGTACTTTTTACGATTTTTCTATGATGTATTCTAAAGACACGTTAAAAACTGCAAATGAAAAAAATTATTTACATTTCATTTAAAAAAAAATTTAAATGATATTTTTCTAGGATTAGTTTCTAAATTTTAATTCGCATATTGCGTACTAGTTCATAAAATCAGGGTTTATTATTAAAATATAGGTCCCTTTAAATAGGGGGTAGAAAGACAGATCAAACTATCTAATATTTCTCTTTTTATTTCGACTAGTTAGATATATCGAGAGTAATGAATTCTTTTAATCTATAAAATCTCAATTTACATAAACTGAGGATCTAATTTTGAGCATTAAGGAAAGTGTGGGATATCAGTGGTGTGATGAGACATATTCACCAAAAGATGTGCACATATTACATGCGAACACCTTTTTACTTTTCTACTTTGTGTTTTTTCTTCAAGAGCGTTAGATCGTAGAGCATTAGAATCAAAGGGTGCTTGATTTACCTTGTATAAAAAACAATAACAAGTTTTGTTCATATAATTTGAATCTATTATTAATCGGTATTTGTTAGGAGTTCGTGGGCGGAGAGGTTTGGGGGTAGCGTCCCATAATGGTGGTCTCGCTCTCTCGGCAGGGGCAATGCCACTGCACCCTGCCAAAACTGCATGTTATGTTTTATATGAACGAGTTTATCGTGATCTGTTTTGCGTTTACGATCCATAATCTGATTAGGGTTTAATGAGTCACTATATATACACATAAAACGCCTTATTATTAATGTAAGTTTTTCGTTCTGTTATCGTCTTCATAATAAAAATACAGTTTCTCTACCCATGAACGTAGCCAACACACCATTGGTGAACCACTTAAAATATTTGTGTCTTTCTTCGCTTTTATCGTTCTTAATGTTACAACAAGTTTTACCATACACGTTCTTTTAAAGTGAAAATCTTAATTAATGAACGGGTTGATATACCTTAAAGACTTTATCTGGTAAAATAATTGGGTCAAAAACTATCGACAAGAAAAATTGTTCAATCTTCTTAATTAAACAAACAAGGCTTATGATATAATCAAATCTTACTAGCTTATTTGATAAGGTGATGACATCCGCAATTATTAGATCACGAGTTCAAATTAAACTTATTGTAATGCCTTCTCTGACTAGAAAAAACTAAACTAAATCTTAGTCTGAAACACGTCTAGATATATACAAGATCTGTCTCGTCATATATATTCATTGTGCAACTTGTTGTAATGCCATCCTTATGTAATTCTAAATAGAGATAAATCAGGATTCATATTCTGTAAAATTATACAAAGGCTGAAAAATTATATATCCCAACATCATTAATTTATATAATGTAAACTTTAGATACTCATGAAAATTATAGAAGACAAGGAAGACTAGACAAGACTTTGCATCATGTTCTAAAATAATAAGAAGTACTTCTTAACCCTAATGGGTAATTAGATGCACACTATACATTAGAGTGGAAAGAAAAGGGATTGAAATTAGAGCTCGTTTGTTTCTATACCCGGAATTAAGTTGGAATGAGGTATCGTGTTGGGATAGGAATCACCCATACCTTGAGTTTGAGGTAGGTATGAACTCTAGTATTTATGCTATGGTTTTTATTTAATATTTTTTATTTAAATTGTATGTTAAGTGTTCATATGTTCTCATTTTTTTGGTCACTAGCGACTCTAAAAAGTTAATGTTTATCATATTTATAAAGTGATTATATCATTAATGTTCATAGTATATGTTTAATTAGAATATAACTCATTTTTAGTTTATTTTGTGAACTTCTCTTATATGAGCAAAAGTATTTATACTTTCTCGTTTATCCAAAATATATCACGAAAATCATAAAATATATAGCTAGTTTGTTCATATATATATATATATATATATATATATATATATATATATATATGAACGAGGTAATTAAAAAGATTTGGAGGTATTAGGTAGCTAGCTAATGAAAGTTACTAATTTTGAATTATATTTCTAGTATGATTTACTTACCGTCCTTTTATCATCCGGTCCCATAGGGCTAGGAAATTATTAATGTGGATGTGCACAATTTGAAATAATAATTAAGTTCGGATTTGTATGAACATGCACACAAGAGCAAGCAATAGAATAATTACTTAAAATTGCAAAGGGTTAAAATCGTTGAAATTAGTGTACATGCAAATTAAAAGGTAGAGATGTGGATGATATAAAAGTTTATGTAGACTTTTAACGCAAGATGGGGCCTTAATTGTGATTAACACCCATCATTATGCTAGTCATTAATGCAAATTGAACTACGTAGTGCTTTGGAATTCCTTGAAGCGACAGCCACGACGACTATATACATTCATATACACCTACATGCAATGTAAAGATGAAAAAAGTCATCCCAATTGTTTCATCACTCAAATAATACACTACACTACGTACTACTACTACTACTTTCGGCATTTCTTCAAAGTATACTTCTTTCGTTTCGGAATATAATTCTTGTACAAAATAAAAAAAATAATTTACAAAAAAAACGGAGGTAGTATATCTTTATGATCAACTCAAATATCACCGTACATCTATTGCATAACTTTTTGAGAATTTAAATGTTTTTTTATTGAGTGAAAAATCAAATCTTAGCATTTTTTTTTTATTAAATTGAGTTGGTAATTACAAATTGATTTATCTGATTTGTACGCTAAAAATGAATCCATCGTCAAACAACATAACAAAAGAGGTATTCGATTTATGAGTAGGAAAATGCTTCAACACATAATTGTCAAACAAGAGATTATTCGAAAAGCGGCATAAAATTGCATATGCCCTCATTTAAAATGCACACACAAAATTTTCAGGAATATTATTATCGTGGGAGTAGATTTTATTGGGTGAAACTCAATATGACACGTAAGCAAAAATGTGATAGAGCCTAATAAAAGCGTGGACAGAAAAGTTATCACATGCGTATGTATAATGTAAATAAAAGGCAGAATATATAAACGGTCCCTATATTTGAATTAATTGGTCATTTAGTTTTCTGTATTTTAGTCATAACTGTTTGGTCCTTTATAGTTGCACATTGTGACCTATTGAATCTCTATTGAGTCACTTATCCCAGCTTCTTTTAGGAGTGTGGTGCACGCGTGATGATGTGTTATATTATATTGTCACAATGACAATGACATGGATGACATGGCGATGACATAATGTGTTATATTGTGTTGCCACAATGACATCCATGTTATCGCCATTGTGGCAACATAATATAACACATCATCACGCGTGTACTATACTCCTAAAAAAGCTGGGATAAGTTGCTCAATAAAGGTTCAATAGGTCACAGTGTGCAACTATAAGGGGCTAAATGGTTAGGGATAAAGTATAAGGGGCTAAGTGACCAATTGACACAAGTATAGAGAGCAGTTTATGTATTATTCCGTAAAAAAAATGCAGAATATAATTTCATTCAAATTACTTAGAAATTATTTTTGATGGACCCATGAGAAAAGGCCTAAAAAAGGAGCAGAAACGTTTGATTACCGGCGCCCTTCACCAATGGTCCAATGCAATGGTGCTGACCTTCTAATTGATGTGACTGTTTCATATGGAATAATAAAGCACCTACATCTATTTTCCTTCAATTAATCAATCAGAATTAGTTCCTTAATCAATTAGAATTCGTTCCCTAATCAATTGATGATAGAGCCGTATAGGAATTTGGAAGCTGTAGTAATTAATGCACTCTATTGAGTATTGACATATGTATGAAAGACATATTAATTCATATGTATGAACATGTAAGTACTCCCTCCGTTTCCAAGAGTTTGTCCATAAGGACAATATTCACACAAATTAAGGTAAGGAGAAAGAAGAGAAATCAACTAATAGGAAGAAGAGAGAGATTGTGATGTTGATTGGTAAAAGTTGGAAGAAAGAGAAAATAAAAGGAAAAGACTAAAATGGGGTTGAAGGGGTAGACTTTTTATTTGGGGTAAAAGATGAGAATGAATGAGGATAATATTGTAAGAAAAGATTGATATAAAAGGAAAGATGAAAAGGTGGACAAATTATTCGGGACACCCGAAAAGAAATACAAGACAAACTTTCAGAGACGGAGGGAGTAGAATTTTTGGGAAGACATCAAAAAAGGACGTAGTAGCGATGTTTGGTGTTGACAAAGGAATATATGTAGATCTCAAACACCAAATTAAAGATGCCCCTCGTACTAACGAGTACATTCTACTAGATGGCTAACGAAACAACTTTGATGTACGAGACGAAGTGATGATCGATTGCAAAGCTAGTACAGAGTACATGCTAATGGTGATAGAGATAAGGATGATAAGTTAGATGTGCAGACTAATAAGGTTGACATGATAAAAACCAAGGCGATCCACATCGTGGTTGGAGTGACCAATATTAAGGAAAAGTTGCATGAATGGAGGCAACTGAACATCCCAATGCGTCAAATCTCTTGTGATATAACGCTATCAACACTCTTGTGATTCGAGCAAAGAACTCGTAGGAAATGACTTGTCAATTTGAAATTGGCGAAGTAAACACAAAATAAAGATGACATTTCTCTTATTTTGAACATGTCTAAGTGAAAACACCAATGTCATGCCTTTTATAGGCAAGAACTAGGCGACATCCATGTAGTCCAAAATGACCAAAAATCGGCCAAAAAATGTCCAACAAAAAAGAGTAACTACTGAATGGATAAGGATGAAGATTGACCTTCATAAGAGGTGTGACCTATAAATACGTTGGCCATGAAGCACATGAGGGAAGCGCACCCTTGTGCCATGTGGCAAAGAGAGAGAAAAGGGGCAATAAGCGCCCATAAGTCCATAACCACTCTCAACCGCCACCAATTGCCTTCAAATGCTAGTAATTTTCCTCAACTGCCATTAACCGCCCAAGTGCCCATGAAAAATTAGTGGGTCTGTCCATGGTCCAAGCCAAGTGCCACATCATCAAGAGCTATGCTAGCATATCTAGCTTGGTCATATTATGCTTTGTTGGGTGTTTAAGCTTCTAATCCATTCCTTATAATCTAATGAGTCCAACGCAAAAGACCATTCCCAAAATGCTTGAGTAAATCCAAAATTATAGCCAAAGCAGCCAAAGTGACACATCGACGAGGTGTGCAACCAACCGCAAGGCACAACACGGTGCGCCTCTGCCTTCGTGATATGAACATCATTTTGCATCAAGGTCTCGGTCATGGCACATGGAATGACACAGTGTGTGCGCCAAGTTATCCCATCACGAGATGAATCAACAAGCCATAGCCACCATGACGTATGTCGAGGTTCTTTAAATACTCAACTTGGATCAGACTACACTTTCCTTATCAAACTCATCTAATATTTAGTCCACACCGATCACATTTTCCATGTGTTATCCAACTCGACATATATACGCATAAGACCATATCATAAATAATACAGAACTCCCCGATAAACCAAATTAATTACTCAAATGATACTAAAAACACCAACAATTTAGTGGATCAACGACAAATATAGTGGAAAAGGCAAAGGTCATGCAATAGTTTTAGTAATTTAGGATTTAGAATGTGTTTAGGATAGAGATCTTACTGATATCATGAAAATAATAAGTGAAATATACAAACTTACATACTTAAAAACCAAGCTGAAATATCCCTACATTCATCTCTTCTTAACGACCTCCTTAATTATTTTAGCCAAATCGCTCTATAATTAAACACATTAATAAATGATCATGTAATCTATATAAAAATACAAGATCTTACGCTAAATAACAACAACTAACCTAACAATTCATAGCAGTCTATAAAGAATTCGTTCATTCGTTAGAGAGTTGAAATGGGTTTGTGTAGATTAAAGAAAAAATATTTAAACTACATAGGTGTTCGGGTGGTAGTTGAAATGCATTTAAACTAGTTAAATTTTGAGAGAAATATGATGGGATGGACATTATGGAATTGAAATACATTTATTTAAACTAGTTGAAATTTAATTTATTTGTATCCTCTTTTTCAACTCTCATAAACTAGTATTTTCTCGAACAATATATATAATACATATAGAAAATAATGTGAATTTGCTCATTAACGGGTGTTTTGATTTGCATAATTGCTTTTTATTTTGTTTTCCTTTTTAATTTGGGTTTTGAAATTTTTATAAAAAAATAAAAATAACATTTAACAGAGATTTAACGAAATTTTTGAGATAAGTGGTCGATTGATAAAGGAGATAGATATATGGGTGGTTTTCAACAAATTCACATTATACAAGTGGTACTTATTTGCAATGTACCCTATTATATATAAGTGATTTTCGGTCAATCAACCTTTTATTTCAACTACTAATTTAAGCACATAACCTTCATTAATTATTTTAGCATCAACTACCTCAATATCAATTGAGAAAAATACATCATTATCGAACAGGAGTTTGGTTCAAATAAAACAAACTCTTATCATGAAAATGAAAAAAATGCACTTTTTCTAGTTCGTAATGCACTTTTCCTATTTTGGAGTGCACTTTTTCGCATCTGCATTGTTCGTATTTTGTAGTGCATTTTTCATATTTTTTATAGTACGCTTTTCAGATTGCACTTTTAGTATTTTGTAATACATTTTTCGTACTTTTTAGTACACTTTTCAATTTTCAGGATAAAAATTTATTTCATTTTAACCAAACTCTTTTGAATAGACTCATATGTATCACCATAGTAATGTCTTTTACCTCATCTATTCTAAATGCTTTTATCGGACATGCATAACTGTCATCTCTTATTTGCAATTTTTCACGTTCCAAGCCGCAACAAATCCTCACCCGGCTTCCTTTCATATTCATTACTTCTTGCTAGTTGCTAGTAAGTAGCGACCTATGATAATGATTGAAACTTCGAGCGTAAGAGTATGTTCTTCTGTTTATATACTATAAGTCTATAATTCCTCCAACTCAAGATTTAGATTAGCATATATATAACCAGTTTATTTATTTTTTTTACTTTTATTTGACTTAATAAAATAAATTATTTCCAGTAACAGAAGTATGGAAACATAATTAATTTTAATAAGATTTTTTCATGAATTATCAATTGAAACTATTTATGATTTTTCTTACCAGTTATGCAAAACTTGAGGGGATCCAAGTGTTTAACTTCGATCACTATTTGTTGGAGAACGATTATCTATGGCATGTGCAAAAGAATGATATTTCATCTCCTCCATATATATATACATATATGATATATCATAATCAAAAGCTCTAGTATTATGCAATAAGTACACACACACACTTCAAAGGATAAAGCCTTCATTTACAAGCTAATTAATCAAGATGTACAATATGCATATCAATTGAGAAAAAAAAAGAAAAGAAAAATCACCTAATACAAAAACAAAAAATAAAATTAAAAAAAGGGACCCCCTATCTATAAATATCCTGCTTTTCCTCAACTTTGCTCCCTCTTTATTTCCACATAAATCGCTAGAAGCTTAGCTTGATCGAGATCGATCGATCATCATACAACCAAGATCAATCTGCTTTCATTTTCCCAACCTAAAACAAAATAATATAACTAAACAAACATGCTTTCTTTCGCCACAAAAGAAGGGCAATGGGGGCACCATTAATCATCATATATTATCGTGACTCAAGTTACGGGGAGTTATCATCATGACGTGGGGATCGATCTCAATTGGCGTTGTTTAATTTAAATTAATTGATTAACAACCTTTTTTGAACCAATACTCAGTTAGTCTAGTGGTAAAGTGGTGCTAGACTCCTTAAGTGTTGTGCAGGAGGTTCGAAGTTCGAATCTCACTGGCAGCATGTATGGAAAAATTGATATTGGGAGGGTCTCCCCCAAAATGGGGCCACGAAGTACCCGGTCCGAATGTAGAGCGGTGTCCGACCGATCGAACCGGGCGAGCCAAAAGGCAAGACCCAAAAAAAAAAAAAACCTTTTTTGAGCTTGATCGACCTTAATTAATTAGAAATTCTTGAATAATACCTATATTGATCTAGTTCATGGATACCTACGTGACAAAATATGGATTGTATCTTCTATACTCCAAGTAGAATGTAGTAGAGCAAGTCTATTGGCAACGCGATTAGCATCCCGAAGATCACCCTGTAAATTATAAATTAAAGATAATTAAGATTGAATGCCGTATAATCATATGTTAATTTTAGATTGATTTGATTAGAAATTGTTCACTTACGCTGTACTTAGGATTGCCGGATGATTATTGTACTCTTTCGCAAAGACAAACGGTACGATCCCTTGTGGAAGTGCAGCCTTTTCATACACAAGAACATTTAAAATTTTGATTAATAATTAAGTCACTAGCACAATTTAAATGAATTTATTAAATTATTCTAAGTGTGTTCGAGCATTTAATCAAGCATATAGAGTTTCATGGTAGTAATATGATGTTTCTGTTTTTGACTCTCATGAGCAGTGTTTTTGATACGAAAATATCAAATTATTATAAGTAGGGCACGTTATAGTAAAATTCTATTGAAATTATGTTAGCTTTAAGAAACAAGCACCCCACATATCTTTTAGAAGATCCACCACAACTAAAACGCAATTTTTATGTTTAATTACAGACAAAAAAAGAAGAGAAAATGAATGAAGGTGGGAGAACTTTATTTTTGTTTCTGAAATAAGCAAATAATCTTTCTATATATGGGAGACAAAGAAAGGTTCTTCAATAATCAACATCTAATCCTGGTTATAAAAATAAATCATTACGAAAATGGCCACAATTTTCATATATTTTCTCCCCCTTTTGAAGGAAAATGGGGCACTAGTGGAATGAAAGCAATGTCACAAGTGCATAAAAGGGCACTCATGTGTATCACTCAAGTCCCTTAAGACATACTTTAGTTAATTAATCATCTTTTGAGTTTAGATTTAAGATCTTAACCCTAAAAAATAAGAAAGCAAGAAAACAGGTGCATTTATTAGATATATATTTTCTTCATAGTTCATAACATGAAAAGGGAGCTAAAAGGGATGAATGTGCACGTGAAATGTCTTATGGGGCTAGAAAGTTGCATCCTACATAACAATACAATTAGATGCAGGTCCATCATATAAAACATCCCACGTCAGAATTCCAATCAATGTCCTTTTAATTTGTTTAAGATTTCCATCTTCCACTAAATTGTTCATTAGTACTTGCATTGATCACTCTATTTTCCTAATATATATACCCTAAGAGCATAGTTTAAACATACTATTTGAAGAAAATAAAATTACGTGACAAGATTGATACCTGAACAATGGCGACTCGGAGGAGGTCACCCCTCAGTCCGATGGCGATGGACGCCACCGCCATGACCGCTGGACCGGTGATGAATCGGACGGCCATGGAGAAAAGTGCCACCGAATTACCACAAGCGATTATCTTCGGCTGAAGAGCCATGAACAAACCTACAATCACAAGTATATTGACTTAAACATCGGAGGTAAATTCGAAGATAAATCATCCAAAACTCATAGTGTCTGCATAATTAATCATATTTGAATCTTAACAATGTCACAATCAAAACTAAATTACTGTTACGTTCAAAGAAAAAAGCGAAATTGTTGTATACAGTTCCCAACCACTTGGTTTACTAATTACTACTACTACTCACAAGTGAAAAAGAAAAGGACATATATAATTTATTTTTCCTAAGCTCTTATCTAATTCGTCATAATTGATGAACCAAAATGGCCACCGAACGCATGGACCACGACACGATGTCGTTTCGAAGGGTCCCATATGTCGGCTATACACCCCATCAGTGTGAATGATGGATAGATTTTTCCCCACTAGTTTTTTTCCTTTTTCCTTTTGCTTTTCTTACGACGGCCCCATATACATGTACCTATCTTCTTCAATGCATTTACCAACAAATTATAAAACTTGGACCATTTTTTTTACCAAACCATAAAATTAAAAAACTCACCCAAGCTAAACATAGCCATTCCGAGGCCAGCATCGGAGAGAATGGAGATGGACTTGGCTACAATGGAGGGCATTGTCAAATGCCACCTACAAATATTAAATCACCATTTCAAATTCATATAATCACTTGGATTAATTAGGGCTTAATTGTGCTTACCGGAATGCGACTAGCGACCAAATGAGGCCGATTAGACTGGAGTAGGTGTTGGGGTTACGAATAAGCTTACGCCAAACCATGATTAGGATGAGCCTCGTCATCACGCTCGCTGGCGGCATCTGTTTCCCACTCGCCGCCTCCAGCCCGCCTCCTCCGCCTAATTGGGACTTGGGGTGGAGCTCCGCGGTCGAGCTCGAGCCCAATTTATTAAGCCCAATGGGCCCCTCTAGCTTCTCTTTCTCGTCGTCCTCCGCGCCCGCCTCGCCCCGGCCTCCTCCGCCGAAGCTGAAATTCTCGCCTCCGTACACCTCCCCTCCCTGAATAACATTACTTTCTGCAAACAAAATTAATTAATTAATCAATTATATTTTTAAAAAGTGGGAATTATTAATTAATTATTTCAAAAAAAATGGTACCTTTGGTATCCCCGTTTTGGGGGTGGTCGGCGACCATCATCCGGATTTCCTTGGCGCCATCGGCGGAGCGGGCGGACTGCTCCGGCACGGGGAACTCGGCGCCGCCGAACACGTGGAGCCCACTGACCTCCGACGCCGGCGAGGCGCTGGAGCTCCATACGAACATGTGAAGCTCCTTGGCGTCGTGGCTGGTCTTACTCTGGAGCTGACCGCCGTTGTTACCACCTCCGCTGTTCTTCCTCCCGCTCTTCCCATTCCCGTCTCCGACGAGCTCCGGATTCGGAGCCGGGTACGAATTCGCCGCCCCGGAGCCGCCCTGCGCCGGGTAAAACCCGAAACTCGGCGAGCTGACCCCGGCGCCGACGGTGTTCGCCGCGCAATTCTCCTCAAAGTTCGACGGCCGCGGAGTCGGCCCCCGAGAAGACTGAACGGAGTACATATCGACGGCCCCGAAATTCGAGTGGCGAGGCCCCGCCGGCGGGAACCCGCCGGCGTACCCCATCATTGAATAGAAGTCCGAGTTGTTGAAATTGGATCCCCTAGGAGTCGGATTCCGGGACGAGCTTAAGCTATAGATCTCAGCTCCGGTGAGATTGGACGGGCGAGGCGTGTAGCCCCCTCCGGCGAGCGATCTCCGGGAGGCGTTGGACTTCCGGACGGTGACGTGGAGCTTCCCGTCGACCCCTAGCTGGGCGTCGGTCTCTAAAAAGTCTCTTCCGTCCAGCGACATGACATCGGAATCGACCTTGAACGAGACAATCGAGGCGGCCGTCTCCGGGAACTGCTCCATGATCAGAATCCGAGCTCCCCTGTACTCAAACAGGAACAGAAGCAGAGTATACCAGATGATACACTGGAGAACGACGACCTGGACCATTAAAGATCCGGAGTAGTCTCCGTACATGGCGATTAGCAAGGGGATCCCCATGACGAGGGTGTTGGGGAGGGTGGAGAGGGAGAAGATGGTGATCATCCACTCGAGGGAGCCGTTGCGGGTGAGGTTGGTCCAGAGGGCGAGGGCGACGAGCATGATGAGCTTCTGGAGGGTGTCGGCGGCGATGAAGCGCATGTTCATGGCGTAGGGGTTGTTGGAGGAGATGAAGTGGAAGGAGAGGAGAGGGACGGCGAAGACGGCCACGAAGCGGTTGATGCCCGAGCACTGGTCGGGGGTGAAGATCTTCCACCAACGGACGGAGCCGTAGGCGAGGATCATGGCCACGTAGAGGGGGACCATGGCCGCCATCACCGTGTAGAAGTCGTGCCAGGAGATCATCTTGGTAAATTTGAGGGAATGGGGAGGGTAGAATTGGGAATTTGGAGGAAGGTAGTTAAATAACGAACTTGGGGTACTAGATTTGGGGGAAATCGGGATTTGCAGAGGAAGGAGGGGAAAGAGATGGGAGCTAAGTGAGAAGGAGAGAAGGGGGCGGAATAAATAAGGAAGGAGAGGAGAGGAGTGGAGTAGACGAAGATCAGGCTGGACACGTGGCGGAAGATAGAGATCTGGCATCTTGGACCAGTCTACATTGTAGTACTCACTCTCCTCCGAGCGCTCTCTTTTTTACGAGTATTTTTTTACCTCTTGAAATAATTGTTGTATTTTATGTCAAATAATTAGAAAGTCCTTTTTTTAATCGGAATGGAAAACAATAATGCAAGAGCTTCTTTTTCATTTGTTATTTTTTGGGAAAAGAAAGCCTTTTTTTGATCGAACTTATATTCCATGGATGATCGTTTCAATTTTAATATGATTTTTATTTGTGAAACTATTATTCTAAAAATAAAGTATAAATTTTATACTAAATTTAAATTAACTTTTTTAAATAATTAAAATACAATATACTTCTTTTATATTGATTTATTTTTATTACGTAAGATATAGAAGGGAAGAACAACTTAGTTGTTGTCTTAAACTAGATCATCCTTTGGATTGAGGAGAATGTGATGTTATGGGTTGATTTAATAAGATTCATCGAGAGTGAATAGGTAACTATTACAATTTTATTGACCACTTGATTCACTTCTTGAAAATCGTGATTAAGCCGTACTGCAAAAAAAAATTTAGTTAAACCAGGATGTCCGTTGGAGAAAACTTCCCGCATTAGGGATATAAGGGGTACACCTCTAGCATATAAAGGAAGAGTGAAATCCTACATAATGACTTAAGCTTTTGGGTTAGAAGGTGGATCCCAATTTTATATACTAAGTGGCAAAAAACCCTCGACACGTCACATGTTTTTTTCGGTCCCCGAAATCTAACATGGAGAGCAGGTTCGGTCAGAAAAAAGAGACTAGCATTTAATATACTAAACCTGCCAGAAGAAGAAAATGTTCAGGTGCTAACTAGACCAGGCTAGCTAGTTACCACTTGAGAAGGCGTGTCGGAGAAAACTTCCCACATCGGGAATATAAGGGGAACACCACTAGGGAAGAGTGAAATACTACCCAATGACTTAAAATTTTGGGTTAGAAGATGAATCCCGACTTTATATGCCAAGTGTAAGAAATCCCGATACGTCACTCATTTCTTCTGGTCCCCAAAATCTAACCATCTAATCTAACCATGTCAGAGATGAAAATCTTAGTTTCCTAGTAACAATGACATTTTCTTAACGTTAATAATTACCGTTTTATCTCCTTCAATACAAATGCATGAAGTTCTATACTTTTTACTTAGGTGACTACGTAGCAAGTTTATATACGGAGATTACGTACAAGCTAGCTTAGATTTCAATGCCCGAGTAATGAAGGAGTTGTCAGCAAATAAACGGAGACTACGTACCAAGATTATATACGCAGACATGGAAGTGATAGATCTGATAGAAATCAATTTACGAGTTGCAATTTATTTGGTTGAGAGCAAATAAACGACTGAGAGAAGCAAAGCTTGGTTTATATTTGTTTGTTGATATATATTCTTCTATACATATTTTAGTCAAATCATATCGTTAATATTCTACTATTAGATCGTTACTTTAATGCAACGAAATAGAGTGAAATGGAAAATATATGAGGAAGAAGAATCAATTTCATACTTTTATTGGCTAAATTTTGATTTAGAAACAAAAAAAAAATCATTATTCTTTTTCTTTTTCAAAACATACTATATAAAAAGACCCATACATGCACCATGTTCTTTAAAAGACTATGGGAATGTATAGCCCTCTTTGCTACCAAGTATCCACAACATCTATTGGGAAAACACTAATCAAAGAAAATGCAAGAACAATGAGATCTCTACTTTGGGGACTGGAAGTAATTGAAACCCTATATGGACAATTCCAAAATTAACAACAAAATTGTGGAATAAAGAATTTCCACATTGAAAAACTAAAGAGAAATTAACCTAAATATATACCTATAGATTACTTATCCGATCACCAATTGATTTTAGGATGGAATCCCATGGATTTATGTGATGGGTCTGTCGCGCATATGTGTGCTGGGACGGTCTCTCCATCCGTTCGTATTGTAGCCCGCCGAACTTTGACAAAAACCTACCCACATTTTTTATTGAGAGGAAAGTGTATATATAATATTATATATTTAATTTCGCTCGCTCAGTCAAGAAAACCTTGTAAAAATTCTTGAAAAATACTTAAAATGTAATTTGAGCTTTGAAACAATGTTAAATGCTCGAAAAGCCTCTTAGGTCAGGCAAAGCGCGTGCCGAGAATGACTCGTGAGCGAATTCTCTATTCGAAAAGATATGGTACAGTTTAATCAGACATCAAACGATCAGAAATCACTTTTGTCGCAATTTTCGACGGTCTAGCTCATCTTCTATGTATGCTAACATAAAATCGAAGGGAAGCACATTTTGTAGGGCGAGGTTGATACGAAGTTTATTGGAATTATGGTACTCCTCCACTCTCTTGGTAACCAAAGTTACAATTAATTGTGAATTGACATGAAATTCACACCACGAAACATAGCCGATAAGGTCATGGCAGAGATGACCGATTTTGGTTTAATGTCCTCAGTCCTCTAGACTCAATCACTTCTTCCAAAGTCTAATTGATTGAACCAAGCTTCTAGAACAATTGCCAAGGTGGCACACCAAACTTGTTGATTAGACATCCCTTGCTTGAACACCTACTAGCAAAATTTCATTAACTAAATTCAGATGAAAAATCAAATCCAAATTAAGTTACTTTCGTTCGATTTAGGAGTTGATCTTGGACGTGGATTGAGTTATTCTGGTCGAAGTCGTGATTGAAGCTCCCGAATATCTCAAAATCCCTTGTTTTAGTCGAGCTCATTCGGCTTTTGTTTGGTTCGGTTTGGTTGTTCTCCCTCGTATTTTTGGGGATTTTTTTATTTTTTTATTTGTTTAACTGTCCTTTTTTCAACCACTTTAAATACTACTCCACTACCTTTTTGTATATCAAACCGTCTTCCTTATCCAAAAATATTCTTTAAAAAAAATTATCTGAAAATTAATATGTAATATATTATAAACTACAACTTTAAAGGTTCATAGTTTAGTAAAAAAAAATATATTTTTTTGATAAAAATATGCTAATATTAGTTCACTTATTAAGGGATATAAACATCTTTTTTTATTTTTTATTTTTATCAAGGGATATAAACAGTTTAAAACTTGATAAATTTGGTATGATAATATTATTATTATTAGGTTGCCTGTTAATTATTGTGTCTCTCTGTACGTTTCTCAATAGTCTTAATTGATTTACATGTTTACAAATAGAAGTGCCAAAAAAATAGGATGTTGGGATCCATTGATGTTAATCCAATTTGATCAGAAAAATCTAAAATGGTTTCAGATCCAATCAGGGAGAGGATCTTGGATCATTTGATTGTCTTTGTATCCTTCGCTTTGGGTTCTTGGATACCAGATTCAATATCAGTTGGGTCCTTGAGTTCTTTATTTCGCAACTTTTGGCAATCTACCTAATCTGCTTTTATGTTTGTTTGATGACATTATTATATAAATCTTCGTAACTTTTAAAATTTGGAAGGCTGACATAAATTCATACCAAATATAATAATGTTCATTTAAAAAAAAAAAAACTGGAATATGAATATAAGACCATAAGACCATAAGACCTGAATTTATCGGTTAATTGGTCAATTGAAAACGGGCATTACCATAATGTTTATTTTTTTTAAAGATTTTTTAACTATTTTTTCTTTAAATATTTTAAGGTTTGTGAAATGATATAATGGAATATGAATATAAGACCATAAGACCTGAATTTGACGAACTAATATATAAGCATATGCGACATATACATGAATTCAATCAAAACCGTGAACATAAGCTGCTAAAACATGGACCTTGCAGTCTTGCACACTAATATATGAAGACCTGTTTTGAGCGTCTAGGCGTAAGGCGGTCTCTCTCCGTCCAGAATCCACCTAATACATTTTTTGAACATTCTGATTTTTTTTTTTTTTATCTATGACAGTATGACGGATTGAAGTGGATTTTTATGGTGTCATGCTTTTTTATGCTTTTTTTTTCACCATATAGTGTCAATGTTCCAATACATGGACATGTATACATTTTTTTTTAACAGAAATCCAAATCTACACATCTTTGTGTTGTAATGTTGTATGTGTGTGGATACAACAAAAATGAAAAAAAAAATTGAGAACATATTCCTGAAAACATACTTTATTGAAAAGGGATGACCCAAAATTAATGCAGCATCAAGAAAATAATTAAACAAAGATTAATGGCTAAACACCAAAACATGTCGGGCAAAGAACTAACATCTTTTGAGGATTTAGCCATCCCACACGTCTTCTAAAACATTGATCCTTCGTTAGATCTCTCGGAATCAAATAATTATCTTTTAAATTCATTTTCTTCCCCTTCTTTCATACTAGTAATAGTTACACAAAGCTATCTATATTAAGCTCAAAACATCAAATTAAATTATTATTGCTAGGTCAATCTTGCTCTTGGATAGATTCATTTTGATTTAAGTTGTAGACAATCATCAAGTTTCTTGAATTACTCACAACGAGAACGACAAAAAATTGTACACAAAGATTTGGATAGGTAACTTTAAAGGGAATCTTTATGGACTTGGTAGCGTGCCCAAATTTTATCTACTAAGTTGCACCACTATTTCTGATTCTAAATCTCATGGATGTTACTTGTTACAAAGTTGTAACAATCTTTTCAGGCTTTTGGTTGTCTAATATAGGAATATTTTCTGTCTTCAAGCTCTATAGTCACCATTACATACATTTACTTACACACATGTAAGAATAATGACTAAAAAAAAGCATAATAGCTAAGGGGCCGGCCTACAATTTGGCAGATTATAGATTTGAATAAAGATCCATTTTCATTTTGGGCTATTTATTCGGGTCAATTGATTCTAAAATTTGAAAGCCCGAGTTCCAAAAAATAAAAAAAATAAAAATAAATTGCTCTTATTGAGAGTTGAACTCAAGACCTCCCGCTTACTAAACGGGTGCTCTAACCAACTGAGCTATAAGAGCTTTTTATTTATTTATTCATATTTGACAATTTAAAACAACCGCTCTTAAGAGATTCAATAAAAACATTAGTTATGCTGATGAATGCTGAAGCCGTACAGTGCAACAAAGATTTTATAATTAATCTGAGTATGTAAAATTTCACTAATAAAGGGTATATTGTATCAATGATTCATTAATTTAATGATATACAATGAATGTACTTAGTGCTAGACTAATTTTGCAGGATTTTTCAAACTTGTTGTGACCCTTTATTGCAAGTGAGAAGCATGTTGAAGTGAATAAATGTGTGTCATTTATGATTTTATTGTATTCTTTACGTCTTATGCAAGAATTTTCAAATTGCATCTTACTGGTGGAGGTATGCAGGCTAATGTCTTCACAAACGCAATATTCATAAATACCATTGTCATTGTGTTGTACATCAAATTTGACGGTGACACATCACATTATTGAGGCTGATTCTTTGAATTAACACCCATTTTTCTAACAAGAACTAGCATCTGAAAAATATTCCAAGTAAAAGAACAGGAAAACATACTGAATTTGACATGCACAACTTACATGTTGGTGCAAGGGACTGTACAGATTGGAGCATGAGTTCATATACTTTTAAGAGGATTTTTAATATTAAATTTTAAAAAAGAATATGTACAAGTATATATAATATATTTGTTTTAGATATATGCCAAATACACATTTATATATTGCTTAAATATGCTTGTAGTGATATTTAATTAGAGTTTTCTACCGGTGTTAAAATACTTGGTGTAAAAGATTACTACGATTGGGCCTGCAACGATATTAGAGAAATTGGACTTGCTGTGTACAGAATGGGCCCAATAAGTGAGAAAGAGACTAACATGTCTACTTAGAACGGCCCATCTGGCGTCAGCCTTATTTTCTCTTAAGTCTACTCTCTAGTTTCTACAATTACTTTCCTAGCTATCACAATATCGTTTTTTTTTTGGTCGGAAAAGCGGAAACTATAAATAAAGAAGAAACGGGCTAACATGCGATGGACTGAGGGAAAGCCCTATCCTCGGTATCGTCCAAAATAATGCAAAGGGAGTCCACAGGTGGCTCGGATAAAAAATAAAAACCGAAAGGAAAAGAAAAAGCGAACTTGGCAAGGGAGTCGGCGACATTAATAATGTAATTATTACCAATCTAAGGCACTGCTTTAATTGGTGGTTAGTAAGACTAGGTAGCTTGTAATTTTGCTTTGTTTGATTAATTGCTAGCATGTTTGTAGAGCAGGTGTAACCAGGGATGGACGCAGAATTTAATATTAGGGTGGATTAATTGTCACTAAAGTGTTTTGAATGGGATAAATTATCTTAATTTAACACTAAATTTATCTTAGTTTTATTTTTTATTAATAAATTTATCCTTTTTTTATTATTTTTTAATTTTTTAGGGCGGGCTGGGGTACACAATGTAGAATTGTTATGCTGCTAAAAACTATGTCACCGGAAGGTCAGATGTAGCTTCAACAAGAGGTATTCTCTTTGTCAAATAAATCCCTTTGATCGAGATCAAAATTCAAAACTCATGTCATCATGGAAGATGTTACACACTTCTTGGAATATTTTGAAGACTACTGTATATTTTCCATTGTTTTAGAAAGGATACAAAGCAACACATTAATTCATTGCATCAACGAATTTCAACGTGAAGCTTTTATGAATTGCACTTGTATTATAAAAAAAATAATCACAAACCATGATTGGTAGCAAATACCCTCTAGTGACAATTTTTGTATAAATCATCCGCTTAAATAATTTAGGTGGACCTCTTATAAGAAGACCATCTAATGTTTATGCATTATTAAACAAAGAAACTCTTGAAATTATATAATATTTAGTATGCATGGTATCATAATATTTGGACACTATCTTGGGTTTAGTAGTTCTAGACGTCTAGACTACTAGTAATATATATCATTGTTGTTCTTCAAATAAAAAGAAGAAGATTACATTAATTATAGTAGCTAGTACTAACTACTAACGCTTGTAAATTAACGTAACTATGTGGTAGATATACAAAGCAATGGCGGCATTTATAAGATTGTGTTAATCAGGAGTTAACGCCAACCACAATCTGTACCCAGGCCAGTATCAAGTTAGTCATAAATTATGGACACTTCAATTTCTTTTCCCCCACCCCTTTTTAATTTTTACGTACAAACTGCATATCATCATAATTATAATTATAATAATTAATAATAATAATAATAATAATAATATTAATAATTCTTTCATGTATTATCTATTAACTAGCTAGCTAGCAGGCAGCAGAAGAAGGCTGCCTTGTCTCCGGAAGCAGTTTACTTCTTTCAGGCAACTTTGCTGCACCAGCAGAAGCCACGTAGCCAGCTGACGTGGCGGAGGTTGGTTGGTTGGTGTCGGTGACGCGCTCACAATGAGGGCACATGGTGAGGGCGGAGGCAGCGGGGCTTTGTGCGGTGGCGGCCGACTGGCCCACTGTTTTCATCGCCCTTAGCTGCTCCACCTCCTTATGCAGGCGGCGGTTCAGCTCCGTCAGCGTCGCGAACCACCGCTTTAGGTAATCACACTCCATCTCCGTCTGCTTCAGCTTACTCCTGCATGGATTTTAAATTTAATAGTACGATATTAAGTTCATATATACGTACTCTGTTGAAAAATCTATAGCCTAACATGATTTTTTGTAAATGTTAGCTTAATAATGAGTCCTGTCTCGAAACTGCCGGAACCGAGACCGGCTGATCCCAGTTTCCTGGTCCTGATTTTTATCAGGTTTAGCCTGATTCCGTTCCAATTCCGAACCTTTAAAAAAAATTATTTTAGGGAGTATTTCTAAATCTGACCGAGTTCTCCATTATCCGAAGAACTTAGGCAAGAATCTTTTGGCCATTACCTTTTGAGGCTTAAACACTTAACTAGATACCCAAAGACATACACGGCCATTATTACATCACTTGGATGTTAATGTGTTTGAAAATATCAGAAAAGAGGTTATATATATATACCTAAAGACAATCATTAAGTAGGATAATTCCTTTGTAATTAAGTATCCCATTTTTATTGGACGGACGACGGTGTCATACCAATGAAAACACACCTTCTTGCTTCTTGTTTTTATGCAAGACTTGGTCATTATAGTATACAAGTAAGTTTGAGACTATATATGTTTGTCTACATGCATATCAATAGTTGTTTAAATAAGAAAAAATAAAAAAGCATTCACCTCATGTTTGTCGATCTATAGCATTGAGTCTTTAATTTCATCATTGCATAGTTCAGATTATGTATATATGAAAATCGATCAATTTCAGCAAGCGCCGACGATAAAATGTGTCAAAATTGATTTTATTTTTAAATTTTGTGTGATCAGAATCATAATATACTGAGTTTGTATTAATCACTATTGTTGAAATCCACCCATCATTAATACTACGTACACCAATCGGACCAAAAAGGTAAATAGTACGTCGGTCACTCGGTCCAATTATTAATTAACTGCAGATCAAGATTAAAACTCTTACGAATATACAAACTTTTCTTAAAAAAAGTCATGTAAGAAGAAACTGCAGATCAAGATTAAAACTCTTACGAATATACACACTTTTCTTAAAAAAAGTAATGTAAGAAGAAAAGTCAAAAGGTGTTTACCATTTATAATCTTACCTATTTAAAAAGTAGTTATTATCTACCAAAAAAAAAAGTAGTTATTAAATTTAAATGTTTGTTGCAAAAGATGAAATGAGAAAACTATTCTAGGTACTATTCTAAAAATTCTCGTAGCTCCGCCTAGATTTCATCTAAGTGCTGAAAAGTATTAGTCCGTCCAATCTTTTAACTCGTTTGTCTAGTCTGTCTAGGCGTCTGTTTAAGTTGTCTAGGCGCTAGGCGATCCCTCTCCGTCTAGAGTTAGCGTAGCGTTTTTAAAAAATGACTAGTTATTAATTAAAACATACATATTGATAGAGTTTTAAGTGTTCATTAGGGAATTATTTACAAGAATGAACTGGTATTTCACGACATTAATCAGGTTTGGAGTACGTATATAATCATAGCGTGCACCTTAAAACTACAAAGTTAGTCCCAATAGAAAAAAAAGCTCCTACATGAGTGATAAATGTGAGATTATTACGTGGCTTTTGATAGACATATATTATATGTAAATTATCTTTCATAAATTTTAATAAAATAGTTATATATATAAGTTTTTTAAAGGACAACATCCCACTTTGTTTCTTTTCGTTTTATTCCTTTTGCTAGGAGGAGGGATCATCTTTTTCCAGACAAGACAATGGTGCAAGCCTCTCTAGCTAGTAACTAGTTCCATGAAAAGCGGAAGCCAAGACAAAAGAATAGAATCACAAAGTGAGATTTTGGGAGAGGAAAAAAAAACTCAAATAATGACAATCCGTTTAGTATCAAATAATTAATTAATAACGTTTCACAAAAAAAATAAAACAAATACTGTAAGTTATAACAAGTACAAGTACTAATTAAAAACGGTAATTTGAAATTTAACATAAAATCAAAGCTAATAATAACACGTATAAATGTAACGTTGTACGTACCTGGCTCTACGGTTTTGAAACCAAACTTCGACTTGCCTTGCCTTGAGCTTCAAATGCGCTGCTAGTTCTTCCTTTTGTTTCTTCACAAAAGTTCCGAAAAAAGAAAGAAAGATTTCAGAAATCACTATTCGATCTAAACACGAAAAAAGGAATATATAAAAAAAAGGGGGTGTTTGGAAGTTCGATTGTTAGACAAACAACGGGAATGGTTCCATTCTATTTTAGTTGAACCAAACACAAAGAATCCATTCTCGATCCTTCGAGAAATATATTTAAAAAAATTGAACCAACCAAATTAAAGTAAAATCAGTATTCAGCGTCAGAGATGTGTGTACAGGATTCAGAGTCTGGTTTCGGCGAAAGCTCTCTTCCAGCTGACGAGACTGATCTTTAGAAAGCCGAAGCTTCTTCCGCGGAGGACTCGATCCGCCGCCGCGGCCGCCACCTCCTTCTCCGTTGCTGTTGCGATCGTCATCCCGATCCTCCATCTCCGCGCTCGAATTATTGTTATTATTAATCGACAACTTCATCATCCACTCTCGATCTTCTCCTCCTTCCATAGGGGTTTGATTTATGTCCAGATCTCTCATCGCTCTGTCTTCTTCACTCTCTCCTGCTCAATCAATTCGATTCAATCGATCAATTATACGAATCGAGCAAACCAATTAATACATCCGTCGATCGAAATTAGAGCGACTTCTTCTCCATGCAAGAGATCGAATAATTAGCTAGAAGGCGCAAAATAGAACTTACCGGAGGAATAGCCAGGGATGGAGATGGTCAAGTCCAAGCATGAAGATGTTAGAGGCAGCACCGCCATGGAAAAATTGAATATCTAGTTTGAGGAGACAGAGACCTGGCAACAGACTTATTCAATTGTCGCTCGGAATTTCGGAGAGCGAGAGAGGAAAAAAGGTGAGGAAAAGGGAAAGGGGTCGATGTGGGAAGAGAAATAGGGTGGGTGTGGAAAAATAAATAGTGGGAGGTTGGGGAAGAGTGGTCAGAGGAAACAACAAATTGGATTAGTAAAAAAAAAACGTATATAATTAAAAAGAATATTATAAAGAAATGAATACAAATGAAAAGAAAGTGACAAAAAGTGGAAAAAAGGGGAGGTAGAAGACTTGGTTTAGGGTTTAATTTGACTCTTGTCATTGGAGGGTCAATACGGGTTTAGTTAATTAATTTATATTCCACCACTAATTATCGTTCAAGGGAATAAACCGTCCGATGAACGACACGTGTCAAGTTGATTAATCCGCACCTTTTTCATCTTGTTAGGTGAATTCCCGGCAGTTTTTTTAGTTAATTTAATTCTAAATCTTACCTTTTCCTTATCTTGTTTTCTTGTCTCGAGTTTTTTTGTTTAAATTAATCTTTTTTGGTAAAAGACATAAAATTACCCCTTAACTTAGAATATTTACTAAAATTACCTCTTATTTTATTTTTTTAGAAAAGCATCCCTTATCTTGGAGTATTTACAAAAACTATCCTCATATTTCATTTTTTTATAGAAAATCACCTCTTATTTTTATTCCATTTTCATTGAACCACCATGCCCATGCTCGACTGTTGTCGCTGCTTGAGAGAGGAAGGGGTTGGCTCAAAGGTGCCTCATGAATCATGATTGACGATGTTGTTGGGTGCCTACGAAGGGCTCAACTCGATGTGATGGGTTCTTACTAGCACTCAAGAGGGGGTCAAGAGAGGAAGGACAATTGATAAGCATAGTCGATCCAACCCTTCCTCTCTTAACCCTTCCTCGATCCCTAACAGGCACCTGTCGCACTGAGCCGAGTCCTCCCTAGGTGCCCAGCAAGATCGTCAATTATAAAACACCCTTTAGACAATCCTTCCTCTCTCTCGAGTCTCGAGCAACAGTAATAGTCGATCAAAGGTAATTGTCCGAGTTTATCAATTTGATACTTTAACCTAAGGTTAATTATGTGTTTTAACCATAATTTGACTATATAATAGATGGAAAATGGGATAGGGTAGTTCAATGAAAACGAAGTAGAAATAAAGTGTGTGTTTTTATAAAAAAGTGAAATAACTAGTGATTTTTGTTACAAATGCCACAAAATAAGAGCTGATTTTCTGTAAAAAATTAAAAATAAAATAAGGAGTAATTTTTATAAATATTATAAAATAAGGGGTGATTTGATGTATTTTACCGATTTTTGTATGAGATATGAACTAGGAATTGCAGGATTTACGATTTCGTGGGTGGTTGAGCTTTCTGATTCTGAGCTCATCACGAATGATTGAAACATACTTCTTCTTTTTTTAAATTACGATCGAAATAAGGGTAAGATTTGCCCCCACAACCAACATAGCCATCTATGTTGTTTAAATTGTTGAAACAAAACGCTGCAAAGGGCGAAAACAGTAGACAAAGGTAGAAATGTGGGCCGTTGATTTAATGTAGAAATCTTGAATCGCTGCGTCGTGGACGAGCCACTGCCTTAGAAGCAATTACGCCCTGACACTGGTGCAATCAGATAGCGGCGGTTGCCCCCCAAGGTTAGCACAGCTCCTTCTCGAACCGGTGCACACCAGTAAGAGAGGGTCGGGATCTCACAGAACTCAGAACAACAAAGCTAGAGCAGTTTTTAGAACGTAGAGAGAAAAGAACTGTAAATCGTGTATTTTGTGAAGAAAACCACGTCTCCTTTTATGCTGAACTTCCCCAATCAGTTTGTTAGAAATTTCCCACTTATCAGATAAAATTTCTCAACCTCCACGTTTTCAGTCAAAGATATGGCTAGAAAATCGGATTTGATATAAGCAAATCTTTTAGTTAAAACAAATAACTTTGAAAAGAAGTTGCGGAAGAAACAATCGGATAATGTTAATCCGCATACTTCATTGGCCCAAAAATAAATCAGATATCAAAAATAGGACCCCACCACACCACACCGCGCACGTGCCATCGTGCCATCGTGCCACGAGCCGAGCCGGCCGGACGGCGGCGGCGGCGCGCGCGAGGGGTGTCCATGCTCTAGCTTAATTCAATAATGAGCTGGTAAGAGGCCTAATATATATTGGGGCTCAATTGCCCAAACTTCCGATGTGGGAAGTTCCACATTTGCAATTTTAGCCTCTTGCTCCACCATTATGTGCATTAATTAAAGGTGCTCACACCTACAATCCCCCACAAATGCACAGAATGTGTCATTCTGAGTTTAATATAGGCTCAGTGCTTAAACAGCAGGTATCTTTCGATTTGAACCTGTGCTTTAGTGAACTTGAAAATATTCTCGAATCATATGAGTGAACGTATCTTGAACTCATTGATTTTAAAGAGAACGGAATTCAAGAGCACACACGTATTGCCAATGTTTTCCTGTAATCCCGCGTTTTAGTCTACCTCTTGAGACTTTATTCTTGGGTTTCTCATGAGTGCGTATTGAGGACTTACTCAATGTTCCAAACAATAATTTACACCCACGTAGGTGACTACATCAAGTTCGTCTCATTACGAACCACCTCACCATAAGGCTATGTAATCATTAAGAGCTCGATTGGCTCAACCTCTTTATTTCTCATTTATCGCCATAGGAACTGAAAGTCACAACTTTCATATGGGTTTCAAGCCCATTCCCCTCGACGTTTCCAGGACTAATTTCCTGTTCAATCCCTTAGTCAAAGGATCTGCAAGATTCCTTTCGGATCTTATGTACTCCATGGTGAGTACCTCATTTAATATCAATTGCCTCACAGCTTCATGTCTAATTCTTATGTGCCTTTTCTTGCCATTATATGCACTATTTTTCGCCACCCCAATGGCGGCTTGTGAGTCACAATGTAATGGAATAGGAGGCGTCGGCCTCCCCCACATTGAGATATCTGCCAACAAACTCCTAAGCCATTCAGCTTCTTGTCCTGCTAAGTCAAGAGCTATAAACTCCGACTCCATTGTAGACCGAGCAATCACAGTCTGCTTAGCAGACTTCCAAGATATAGCTGCACCACAAAGCATAAAAACATATCCACTGGTAGAACTGACCTCATCATTGTCAGCCACCCAATTTGCATCACAAAATCCTTCTAGAACATTAGGAAATCTTTTATAATGCAAACCCCAATCATAAGTGCCCTTTAGGTATTTCAATAAACGTTTTAGAGCATTCCAATGATCATGATTAGGATTATGAGTGTATCTACTTAATCTACTCACTGCATAAGCTATATCAGGCCTAGTATAGTTCATTAAGAACATTAAGCTACCAATAATTTTCGCATACTCGGTTTGTGAAACACCTTTTCCTAGGTTTTTCTTTAATCGTGTGCTAGGATCATAAGGGGTCCTTGCAGGTGTCACATCAAAAGATTCAAATTTCCTCAACATTTTCTCAACATAATGTGATTGAGTTAACACAAACCCATCTTTCGATTTAATCACTTTAACACCTAGGATTACATCCACTTCTCCTAGATCCTTCATCTCAAACTTAGAAGACAAGAAGTCTTTTGTCTCGGTTATAGCTTTTAAGTGCGTACCTAGTATTAACATATCATCTACATACAAACAGATTATCACACAATCCTTTTGCATTATCTTAGAATACACACATGCATCAGAATCATTCACAGAGAAACCAAAACTGAGAATAGTTTTATGAAATTTTTCATACCATTGTTTTGGTGCCTGTTTTAGACCATATAGAGACTTCTTGAGTTTGCACACTTTATCCTCTTTCCCAGGAACCGTAAATCCAGGGGGTTGCTGCATATAAATTTCTTCTTCTAAATCACCATTTAAGAAAGCTGTCTTTACATCCATCTGATGCACAAGTAAATTGTTAGATGCAGCTAAAGCGATTAAAGCACGAATAGTGGCGATTTTGGTCACAGGAGAATAAGTATCAAAATAGTCTATGCCATATTTTTGAGTAAACCCTTTGATTACTAATCTCGCTTTGTACCTTTCTATAGACCCATCTGTCTTTAATTTTTTCTTAAAAATCCACTTGTTACCTATGGCCTTATTGCCTTTAGGCAAGTCTACTAATTCCCAAGTTTGATTAGACAAGATGGATTCTATTTCACTGTTAACTGCTTCTTTCCAAAAATTTGCATCAATGGATCTCATAGCTTCATCGTATGTTTTTGGATCATCTTCAATTAAATGTGCACACACAAAACATTCATTTAATTTATCTAGATCTCGGAGTTCTAGCAAGAAGGCAGTTACAAAGTCCGGTCCAAAATGGTTTTCATTTCTCTTCCTTTTACTTCTCCTAGGTTCATCAACAAGGTTTTTCCTAGAAGTCTCAACGGTTAACGGACTAGAAGCTATTCTAGAGGTAGAAGGACCAGTACAAGGCACATCACTTTTCTTAAGGGGAAACACATTTTCAAAGAAATCAGCATCGCGAGATTCACAAATAGTCTTATCATTCATGCGCATAAATCTATAAGCTGAACTATTATATGCATATCCAATAAACACAGCATCAAAAGTTCTAGGTCCAACACATTCTCGTTTAAATGTGGGGATAGCTACCTTAGCTAGACACCCCCACACTTTAAGATATGCTAAATTAGGAACAAAGCCTTTCCACAACTCGTAGGGAGTTTTGTCTAATTTCTTATGTGGCATTCTATTAAGTATATGATTAGCAGAAAGCACTGCTTCACCCCACATATTATTAGGCAATCCAGAACTAATAAGCATGGCATTCATCATTTCTTTGAGGGTGCGGTTTTTTCGTTCCGCTATCCCATTTTGTTGGGGCGAGTATGGAGCTGTCATCTCATGAATAATACCATTTGCCTTGCAAAAGTTTTGTAGAGATTCAGTTCCATACTCTCCTCCCCTATCGGACCTTAGCCTTTTAATCTTCCTGTTTAACTGATTTTCTACTTCAGTTTTATAAAACATGAATGTTTGTTCAGCCTCATTTTTAGATCTAAGTAGATAGACTTTTGTGTACCTTGAGAAATCATCAACAAAGGTAATATAGTACTTTTTTCCACCTCTACTCTCACTATTGTGAAAGTCAGCTAAATCCGAGTGTATTAATTCAAGCAGCTCGGTATTTCGTTCAATTACATTTTTGAAGGGTTTCTTAGTGAATTTCGATTCAGCACAAACCACACACTTTTCATGTTCACTCGATTTTGGTTTTGGGATTAGACCCATTTTATGCAACCGATCAATTGATTTCACATTCACATGTCCAAGTCTAGCATGCAATAAACTTAAAGATTCAACGATATAGGCAGAACTAGAAGTTTTATTCTCAACTTCAATGCAAGCAGACTCAAGCAAAATCAAACCATTAGCAGACATGTAACCCTTTCCCACAAATTCCCCGTTCTTGCTAATAACCAGCTTTCCCCCATCAAAGACAAGTTTGAAGCCTGCCTTAACTAAAAGACCACCAGAAATCAGATTTTTTCGCAAAGCAGGCACATACAAGACATTAATTAAGCATAATTTTTTGCCAGAACTTAAATTAAGGAGAATTTTTCCTTTACCGAGCACTTCAGAAATGCTAGAGTTACCCATGTAAACCTGTTCTCCTTTAGCAGCTGGTTCGAATTCTGACATGAGGTTCCGGTTGGAGCAGAAGTGCCTCGTAGCGCCGGTGTCAACGACCCATTCAGCCAGGTCCACCATATTCACCTCGGATACAACAGCCACGAGATCATCTTCGGTCAGGTTCGCTTGATTCTTCTCTTGCTGATTCGGCTTCTGGTTGTTTCTCGGTTGGTCATTGCGAAAATTGCAAACAGCAGCCCGATGTCCTGGTTTTCCGCAGACAAAGCACGCCCCTTTGGGCTTGTCAGATTTCCAGCCTTTCTTGAAGTTTGGCTTCTGCTTGTTATGGAGGAACTTCTGATTTTTCTTGGAAGGGCCAACAGCCCCTTTAAACCTGTCGGATTTGCCACCAGCAGCTTCCACAATATTAGCCTTAACCGATAAATCAGAAGAGATGGAAAGAGGCTTATCTTTAAGACGATTGGCTTCTTCAATCTTCATGTGGCCTACGAGCTCCTCCAGGGACATATCTTTCTTTTTGTGTTTGAGGTGGTTCCGATAAGTAGCCCAGGATTCCGGGAGCTTTTCAATGAGAACATTGGCCTGTAGGATTTCACACATTTTCATGCCTTCGGACAGAACATCAGCAACGAGGTTTTCGTATTCATGGACTTGATCCATGATAGGCTTATCTTCGACCATCTGGAACTGCAGCCACTTGCCGGTGACATATTTTCGTTTTCCGGCATCATCAGATCCATACTTCTTCTCAAGGTTTTCCCAGATGGACTTAGCAGACTTGTTAGTGATAAACAAATCAAATAAAGGATTCGTCATATGATGGAGTAAATGACCTCTTACAGTTTTGTTATCCTTTTCGTATTTCTGCAGTTCAGCCATGGCCTGAGATTGATCTTCAGTGACGATCTGTTGTTGCTTGTCCTGAGATGCAGCAGTGTTGGTATCTGCAGCATCTGAAGTGGACGACGTGGGAAGCACAGGAGCAGGTTTGAACAGCACGTAGTCCATGTCGAGTTGCTCGAAGAAGATGAGTAGCTTCTGGGACCAGCGTTTGTAATTGATGCCGTCCAGGGGTTCGAGCTTTGAGAGATCCAGCAGCGGTTTCTGAAACTTGGCCTCCATTTCTGTTAAAACAAGGAAAGTAGCAGCGTAATAATTGCTTCTAAATTGTTGAAACAAAACGCTGCAAAGGGCGAAAACAGTAGACAAAGGTAGAAATGTGGGCCGTTGATTTAATGTAGAAATCTTGAATCGCTGCGTCGTGGACGAGCCACTGCCTTAGAAGCAATTACGCCCTGACACTGGTGCAATCAGATAGCGGCGGTTGCCCCCCAAGGTTAGCACAGCTCCTTCTCGAACCGGTGCACACCAGTAAGAGAGGGTCGGGATCTCACAGAACTCAGAACAACAAAGCTAGAGCAGTTTTTAGAACGTAGAGAGAAAAGAACTGTAAATCGTGTATTTTGTGAAGAAAACCACGTCTCCTTTTATGCTGAACTTCCCCAATCAGTTTGTTAGAAATTTCCCACTTATCAGATAAAATTTCTCAACCTCCACGTTTTCAGTCAAAGATATGGCTAGAAAATCGGATTTGATATAAGCAAATCTTTTAGTTAAAACAAATAACTTTGAAAAGAAGTTGCGGAAGAAACAATCGGATAATGTTAATCCGCATACTTCATTGGCCCAAAAATAAATCAGATATCAAAAATAGGACCCCGCCGAGCCGAGCCGAGCCGGCCGGACGGCGGCGGCGGCGGCGCGCGCAAGGGGTGTCCATGCTCTAGCTTAATTCAATAATGAGCTGGTAAGAGGCCTAATATATATTGGGGCTCAATTGTCCAAACTTCCGATGTGGGAAGTTCCACATTTGCAATTTTAACCTCTTGCTCCACCATTATGTGCATTAATTAAAGGTGCTCACACCTACATAAATTGCCCCACAACCAAAGTTGAGATGATTAATTCCGTAAGGCATTTTTTCACGGTTTTTAGGTTTCTAAAAATTAATCACATCGTTTTTTTTTTTTTTTTTTTTTGTGATTTATCAATCAATATGGTGCTCTATATTGCATGCACATTTTGTGGGATGTTTCAAATTTTGAAAATTCTACAAACTTCGTAGGAATATTAGCATATAGCTATATAGGTACACACTAAAAAGTGATGACAATTGATTGAGTATGTAACAAAAAAAGAATATGTTGAGAGGATGGTATTTCGTGGTTGTGAAAATAAACACGTCGCAATTTGAACAAAATTTAAAGTTGACGACAGTGCACCACAATTTTTGGGAAAAACATGGTTACTACATGAGAAAGGAAAAACAAACAATAATATTATGTATTTTTCAAAAAAGGATGATTAGATTAAACAATATACTTACTGAATTGAGTTGTTAAAGGTCATTCTTCTGATCTAACCTTTTTTTTGGTTTTAAAAAAATTATTATTTTACATTTAACAACAATTTTCTAATATTAATTTATAGGAGTAATAATTAAGTGGACAATTTGTCTACGTCATCATTTGCCACTATTGTTTCAATTAATAATTAATTTTCAAAATAACTATTTGTTACGTTTTAATCTATGTGTGTAATATGTAACACAAACATTTTGTATTGTACACATAGGCTAGTAAAAGCAGGAACCATGGCTCGATCACATAATATTCAATGAATCAACCCACACGAGCCAGGACTCGATCACCCTTGAGTCGCTTGACCATGATGGATAAGTATGGCTCTCGGGTGCTTGATTAATGTTGCTATTGGGCTAGTTTATGAGTGACTTGGACCTGATTCTTGTGATAGAGTTTATTGGACATGTTCGATAGAAAAAGATGACAAAGACTTTTAAATGAGACACTGTATTTTATTTGTCCGACTATCGAATTTCATCTCGGTCTTTTGATCTACCGAATTTGTCTATTAAAATTGTAGAACAAGAAAGAAAACGACAATCGAATTCCAAAAGCAAATTAATTTTCTTTTTTTTTGCCCATATATGAATATTTCACGTCTATGATTTTGTTTGTCAAAATCGAGCTCCTATAAAAAATCAATGGACATATATGGACTTGGAAATATCGATCACATTAGTCAACTTGATCTGCACAAAACCAAACCAGCCCAAAATTAAAAAGTTTACCTGACTGATCAAAACTTGTTCAAAATTCATATTAACCATATTCAATCTAATTGATTACTACTATATCAATTTTTATAAGAATTCAAGGTTAATTAGTTGGTTCTGCTTCAAACTCGTAATTAAAGTATAATCACTCAATTAAAGTTATTAACATGTGTTACACATTAGGAAAATTAACCTGTAATAATCAACCCGGCTTTTTTTTGGTAGAAATTTCATGATAGCATCATAAAATCTTTATTTCCATTCTCGTAAACAATATCCTTAAAAAAAAAAAGAACACTCGACTTCAAACACCTACCTATATACCCAAGTGAAATATACACCCAATTTAAATATAATTAATCACATTCAAACCTATAAATCACATCCAACCACAAACAATTCATTGAGAAGATAAAAACATAAAAATTACTTAGATATGCTACACACTTCAACTTTTTAATATTCATTTTTAATAAAAAATAGTTACATAGCCTATATTTGTTAAATTTAATTTATTATATGAGCGACGTTAATTTAATCCAACTTTAATCCATGGAAAAGCTATTAATTTTTTTTATATATAAATTTAGAAATTATGCAGTCTAAATTTCATCTATTCAATCCGTTCAACAAGCCTGAACCCATCTTTTGAGTTGATTGATTGTAAAAGGTAAACCAGTGAGAAGGAGAAAAATGGAGTTGAAAATATATGTTAGAAATGGTCCAAATTCTAGATGAAAGATTTAAAATTTGTGGATGACTTATCAATGTTATCATTGGTATATGGATTATGGAAGGCGACCCTCGTCAGGACTTGATTTCCTCTGGGCTTTCCATTTTTCATTCATTTGACTGGGTCGCCAAGATATGATTACAATTAATCGTGTATTAGTTCAGAATCACACATGATTTAAGAACTTTTTTTTCAAGCATAAATATATAAAGGAAAAAACAAAACAAAATCACCCTATGTATTTTAGAAATTATTTCAAAGAAAATCATAATTATATTTTTCGTGTTCATAATAATCATGAACATGTTAAATAATCATTTGATCATGAATTATCATCAAATCAACTGAGAGGATTGAAGATCTGTGTTAGTAAGATAAATAAGGAACTGTTCCAGAGACAATTCCCTACACAGCGGAATAAATAACATAGTAACGTAGTAGATGGACATATTCCCTTATAGAGGAGCCTCTAAATCCAACTAGTTGGAGAGTAAACATCTACCTCCATTGGAAATTTTTGAACAAGCACTATATTAGATTGATAGATATCTAGATACACAATTTCTATTAATATTCATAAACCCCAAATACAAACAATACTATTGGCTTAAGTCATCATGAATCTAGATCTACTAAATGCAATCAATACAATATTTGAACCTGACTCTTGGTCCTAATGCAAGTCCTTTTGCACAAGAACTGGCTTCCAAATCGATGGCAAACTTCATATAGTTTCCATCACTTGGATCTTGCACCTTCTCCCTTGGATCTGGTTAGTCGTTTTCACTTGAGTTGCTCTCTCTCTCTCTTTCTCTCTGGATCACTTGATTCCTTTAGTGAATATTGTTCATTCCTTTTTGAGAGCGTACTTGACCTAGCTTCATCTCTTTCTATTTATAGTGGTCGTTTTTTTTCATTTGACACTTTTCTCCTTTAACTCTTGGGGCACACAATACTGTTTAAAAAGACTAGCGTACCCTTTTGGAAACTTTTCATCTTGAGACAATTTTATCCTTTTGTGCTTGCCCCCCAAGACAACAGTCAAAAGTCTCTTTTGTCCTTCATTTAATTGTCACGTACCCAGGTAGCTTTAAGGGAAATATTTTGTCCTTTGCTTTTCATGTAATCCTGTATCTTTCTTGTATTCACTTAAGTAGGAAATTAATTACAAGTATTTGTCAATATCAAAACTTCGATTGCTCAAATGAAGAAACCATTGTTCCAATGTTAATTAGAAACTAACAATGATCAACATCAACCTAGCTATAGCTAAAAAAGTAAATTGAGATTTAAATTAATTTTCCTAACTTAAGAAAGATTAATTATAGGAAATTTTTTCCCATAGCTAATAGGGCTCTTCCTTTTTAGGATTTAATTTCTAAATAGATGGAGGATTAATAGACGAAATTTAGATTTTATCATTCTTTTTTATAGGATATATTTTTTTAATTAGAATTTCAATTTTTAAAATATATATTTTGAGAGTTGTGTGATTCTTTTATTTTTTTTTGAGCAAAGAGTTGTGTGATTCAATTTTATAAATACCTTATTGAATAATCAATATAATTCACAACTCGCACCAATACACATATCGTTAATTACAAATTATACACCATGTCATTTGTTTCTAATCGATACGTTAGATCACGTAACACGTACTATACATATATCCTAAATCACAGCAGATAAACTTAGTTGTGGGAGACCTACTATAACCTAGACTATTAATCTAGTACAAAACAAATTAAACCAAAAAGATTATTATACGACTTTTTCGTGTCAAATTGATTACAATTCAGAGTTTCAGATCAGACTTAGAAAGTAGACTTATATATATATATATTCAAAGTCTATATACGAGCGCTAGCTCGATTCATGCAGGCGAGTGAACGTAAAATCCACACACACCGATCTCTAATTTATAAATTTTCTGTTTGAATTTTAATGTATCGTCAATACTAGAAAAAATATACATGGATATTAATTTATAAGGTAGAGAAAATGATCGATCGAGTTGAGTGGGCGTCTTCTGGAAAGTCATGTCGTAGTGAGACCGGCAATATATCGCTTAATTCGTTTTGTTGTGTAGAATGGTTAATTTTGATGTGCACGCTACGACCAACTCGATCTATAAAGCTTAATTAATTAATTAATTTGTAGCTAGGGTGGGTTTTATGATTAGGTTTCACATTAAAAAAAAGTTTGACATAGTCAGTCGATCACACACAATAATCAGTGGCGTAGTCAAGAATTATAGTCAGTAGGGACTAAATTTCTTTGGCTGATTTTTTTGACTGTAGAAAAATTCTTGGCGAAGTCAGGAATTTTTTTTTAATATTTTTTATAAAATATTGAAAAAAAATTGTATTTTTCTATATAAAAAACCATTTTAATATATTTTACGTACATAAAAAAATTAATCTGCTTTTTTCTGACCAAATAAGCTAATTTTGATAAAAAAAAAACTAATTTTTTACTATATTTTTTATAATTTTTTTTTATTTTTGAAAATTCCAGTGGGTGCTACAGCCCCCGCTGGGCACCATGTAAATCCGCCCCTGACCATAATCATATACAAATTGACGTTAAACCCTCGCCCCTAAAACGCTCCCTTCTACCAAAATGCGGCTGCCACGTTCTCTACTTGCATCTTCCCCAATTTGATTTTCTCCTCTTACAAATTTGTTTTCTGATCGATTTGTTCTCTGGCTTGAAAAATCACAATTCCTTAAGAAAATACTATGATTGGAAAGGCTGAGAAGCCATCTTGTTTTCAAGGCTGAGAAGCCATTAATGTTATTCGGCGTAAGCATAACCGTGTTGAAAGGCTTCGAGATGAGTCGGGACATTGGATTGATAATAAGGATGATCTTGAATCGTTAGTTGTTGAGTTCTTCCGTAATTTATACAGGCGCGAGGACCATGCTGTTGTGAGTATGCCGGAACTGAATTGTGGTTTTCCGATCATGGATGAAGTGTCGTTGCAGAGTTTGACTAAGGATGTCTCTTCGGATGAAGTTTGGGCGGCTATCAAAAGCATGGGCTCGTTCAAATCGCCCGGAATCGATGGATTTCAACCAGGGTTCTTCAAGAAGTGTTGGTCCACAGTTGGCAACTCGGTTGTGAGTTTTGTCAAAGAGTTTACCCGTGTCTCTACTCTCCCGGAGGGGGTGAACGATACTTTGATCATGTTGTTGGCCAAAGTTGCAAGTCCGGAACAGGTTAGCCATTTCCGACCCATCAGTCTTTGTAACGTCATCTATAAGATTGTTACTAAAGTTCTTACCAATAGACTTCAACCCATTATTTCGGATTTGATTGGCCCTACGCAAGGAAGTTTTATCCCGGGCCGTTTGATAACCGACAACATTGTAGTCGCTCAGGAAGTTGTCCATTCTATGAGACGGAAAAAGGGGTCTAAAGGTTGGATGGTTCTTAAGCTTGACTTGGAGAAAGCTTATGATCGTTTGAATTGGGATTTCATTGAAGAGACTTTTAGGGCTGCAGGGTTTCCGAATCAGTGGATTGGTTGGGTTATGGCTTGTGTTTCTTCTCCTCGTATGCAGGTTCTTTGGAACGGGGAAGCTACGAGCCAGTTTACTGCGTCTAGGGGGGTGCGCCAGGGCGACCCTATCTCACCTTACTTGTTTATCATGTGTATTGAGAGGCTCAGTCATTTGATCCTTGATGCGGTTGATAACGGTGATTGGAAGCCTATAACTATAACGAGGAATGGCCCAAAGCTTTCTCATATGTTTTTTGCCGATGACATAATGCTCTTTGCGGAAGCTTCTGTGGATCAAATCCGAGTTATCAAGAAGTGTCTTGATCTATTCTGCGCCGCTTCAGGTCAGAAGGTGAGCGTTAGCAAGTCGAAGATTTTTGTTTCGCCCAATGTGGAGCAACTGCTTGTTAAGAGGCTTGAGGAGACGAGTGGTTTTTCAGTAACTAAAGATTTGGGGAATTATCTTGGGATGCCTATTCTCCATAAGCGAGTTTCGAAGGATACTTATTCAGGGCTGTTGGATAAGTTTAACGCTAAGTTGGCAGGGTGGAAGACAAACTCTTTGAGTCTGGCCGGGAGAATTACGTTAGTTAATTTGGTGCTTTCCTCTTTGCCAGTCTATTCTATGGCCACGACTATCTTGCCTGCAAGTACTTGTAATCAGATTGATAGAATCAACAGAGACTTTATTTGGGGCAGTAGTAGAGGTTCTAGAAAAATGAACAAAGTAGCTTGGGAAGAAGTTGTGAAGTCTAAAAGTCAAGGAGGTCTTGGAATTAAGACAATGCAGGAGTTGAATATTGCTTTAGCTGGTAAATTGAGCTGGAGGTTTGTCATGGAAGAGGGAAATATGTGGACGTCAATCTTGAAAGCTAAATATGTTGATACAGCTCTTGGTAGATCAGCTGGGTGCTCACAGGTGTGGAAAGCGATCCAAGCTGGGACGTCTCAAGTTGTGGTTAGAGGAGCTAGTTGGCTGCTGCGGGATGGGTCGTATATTCGGTTCTGGACTGATGTGTGGATTGGTGATGAACCGTTATGTAACAACATCACTAGGGCACTCACAGACGAGCAACTGATGGATGTTGCTAAAGATTATTGGATTGAAGTCAGAGGCTGTTGGGATTGGGACAGATTATCGCCAATTCTGCCTCCTACTAAGCTGATGTTGCTTGCGGCTGTTGCGATTAGTCCGGATTTGAATAATGTTGGAGATGAGCTGTGTTGGGGACAGACGTCTGATGGTAATTACACCGTCTCATCTGGATACAAGCTGATCACGGGTGATTTGAAGAGGACTGAAATTGATTCCATGGTGTATGATTCGATTTGGAAGTTGTGTGTTCCCGAACGAATTCGGAGCTTTGTTTGGCTGGTGTGCAAGGGCGGTGTCATGACAAATCTGGAGAGGTGTCGGCGTCACATTTCCAACAACTCCAGCTGCGTTGTGTGCAAAAATGGGGAAGAATCCTTCACTCATCTCTTTAGGGATTGTATATCTATTAGGGGTGTTTGGGAGAAGTTTCATGTCACTAATTTTTATAGCTCTTTTTTTCAGGATCAATTCTCTGTTTGGCTGAGAATGAATATTTTAGATGAAACAAAATTTGAGGGTGGTCGTTGGAATGAGCTCTTTGCCACTATTCTTTGGTGGGCCTGGAAGTGGCGGAATGCTCGGGTTTTTGGAGACGAGGTTTTTGCTGGAGACAAGCATGTATTTGCTCTTGAGAGAGCTCGGGAATGCTGGTGCGTTTCAGGTAAACATCCTTTTCATGGTACAAGTACTGTAAAAGTTATGCAGGATATCTCTTGGGTCAAGCCGGATGAGGGGTGGATTAAAGTCAACTCGGATGGAGCTGTCAGTGAGAGTCGTGCGGCCGCTGCCGGAGGTGCTTTGAGGGATCACAATGGGAGCTGGATGTGTGGGTTTGTGCACAACATTGGGGCATGCTCAGTTCAAATGGCAGAGCTATGGGGCGTTCTTGACGGGATGAAGATTGCTTGGGAGAGAGGCTTTCGTCAGGTAATCATTGAGTCGGATTCTGCTGTCGTTATTCGTCTTTTGAACTCTAGAATAAATAAATGTCACCCTTTGGGTAGCCTGGTTATGCAATGCCAAGGCTTTATTAGAAGGAATTGGATTATCCGATTCCGTCATGTGTATCGTGAAGCTAATACTGTAGCGGATCGTATTGCGTCTGTTGCTTTTAATTTCCCTGTTGGTTATCATGTATTGCTTGCCCCGCCTGAGGGGATTTCTATTCTGCTTGCTAATGATGTAAGGGGTCGGGCTATCCCCCGTTTGATGACTACTTAGCCCTTTTTAATTATTAATAAAACGCTCCCTTGAGGGGCCGGAGAGTACCGCCTCTCCTTCCAACCAAAAAAAAAAAAGAAGCCATTAATGTTAACATGTTTTGGTTGAGAAGCCATTGATGTTAAACATCAATTTTTACTTTGAAACCTTGAAAATCTATTTGAGAACCCCCGCCGGGATAGCCTCCAGTTCAGTACCAGCGATCGTTATTTGTTCGTTCAACCTAATTTTCAAACAGATCTGACTACTTCACCGGTGTCTTTTCCGATCAATTTCCGACCCTCTTTTTCACCGGTGTCTTCTCCGATTAATTTCCGGCCCTCCGGTGGAGCGTCTTCTTTCATCCGTCACGCATACCTTCCTCTGTTGTCGTCTGGATTGTTCGATCCGCCGTCAAACGAATCGGCTTCTATGCAGGCTATGGGTCTTTCCTGTAGCCGGAGTGCGTCGGGTTTGGAAGTTCGCCTTCCATTCCGCCGTCGGCTCCAACGACTTGCTTGATCGATGTTTCGTCATCTGCGTGTCACTGGTTTTTTTGCTTTGCAAGCAAAGCCGGAAAAAAAAAGAAATAAGGAAAAAAAAATCAGGACTATCTCCCTTGGTCCGCAAGGGTGGAATTGAAAAAAAAAAATTAAATAAAGGGAAATAAAGTGATTGGCCATTTTGTAGGTATAGCTAGGATTCTTGGTCACACGAAAAATTTGTTATCTTTTTAATTTAAATTTATTTAACTCTTTGCTTGGCAAGGCAAGGCAAGTATTTTTATATACTTGTTTTTTTGTGGCTACCTGCATCACAAGTTTTACTTGTGAGGCAAGTTTGGGTTGCTTTTCTTGCAGGTTAGCTCGAGATCTATTTTATGTATTTTTTTCCGAAGAGTTGGAGCTGAGTTTGACATTGGACCGAGTTGTATTAGGCCAGGTCGTTAGGTGCTTTGAGGCTTCTGAAGATCCTTCATCTCGGTGGAGGGAACGTCAGTAGTCCATTCGCACGCCCAGGAGGGGTTGACCTGCTGCCTTCGGCGCTTTGCTTTTAGTGCTTTACTCAACCCGATCTCAGACTCTTCTTAGTTCTTATTTTCGGAAATTTGTACTGTTATTGGCTTTTCCTGCTTACTTTTACTCTCTTAGCCTTTTAGGGCTGCCGTTTCTTACGGCCTCTCGGTTTACCAAGTCTGTTTGGTATACCGAATTCTTACCTTATCAAAAAAAATAAAAAAAATATACAAATTGACGTTTAACAATACACTAGTCATGATTAGCATTTTCCACATACATATACAATGTCAAAAATACCATTGCTTTCAATAAAAGGATACCCATTCCAAGCTCTCGATTTTAGTTTTCAGATTTAACTTCAAGAAATCCATTTGCCAATTAATTTAATGTTATTTTCAACAACACTTTAAATATATTTTTGATCTTAACGAAGTAATATTTAATGAATTAAATTAATACTATCTCTGTTTCGTAGTATAAGTTTTTTTTTTACTTTTCACATTTTTTAAGATGAGCTTGTTAAAGTGTTCATCCCATATCTGAAAATTGGGACTTAACTGGACTAGTATATAACTCAGCGGGTTACTTCTCCTATCGCCAATTGGTTTTAGGATGGAACCCCGCTGGACTTAATATGGTATCAGAGCAATCTGCCAAACGGTCTCTCTTGATCATAGGCCCGCCCTGTTTGTTGTCCAAGTGTTAACTGGGCCAGTTCACCCAGTGTACTTGCGGGAGCGTGTTCGAGTGTCCATCCCACATTTGAAAATTGGGACTTAACTGGACTAGTATATAACTCAGTGGGTTACTCTTCCTATTGCCAATTGGTTTTAGGATGTAACTCCGCTGGGCTTAATAGAGCTTAAAATAATAAGAAGGATGATTTAATTTTTTAGTATTTAATGAATTAGATTATATTTTTAATGTCTTTTAAAGATTAAATAAATGTGTTAGTTTAAAAATATTCTAGTATTACTTAAATGAAAAAGACTTATATTTTAAAAATTATTTTAGAGCTAAAAACCCCTTGCATTACACCGAGGGAGTATTGGTTAGAAAGATTAGGCATTAACTATTATACTTCGTATAGGACATGGCATATGGTGTAACACTATAACAATATGTTATGCTTGTGTAATTGTGTTATTTGTAATTTGTGTATCAAAATTACCAGCACATACGTACATACCAAAATTTAATGGCCATAAAAATTATTTTTATATAATTATGGAGTAAAAGCAAACCAAGCAAACACCACATCTGACCCTAAAAGTACAGCAAAACACGTGATTTTTTTTTTTTGATAAGGTAAGAATTCGGACACCAAATAAACTTGATAAACTGAGAGGCCGTTTATAAACGACAGCCAAGAACGGCTAAGTATATCAGAAAGAAGTACACAATAAAAGCAAAGATGACTAAAACAAGTACACACGCCAAAGAGAAAGAACAAGGGAGAATTTGGGATCGGGGTGAGTAAAACACTAAAAAAGTGTCGCGGGCAAAAGGTAACCCATCGAAGGTTGTGCGAACTGGACAACTGACGTTTCCTCCACCGAAATGAAGGATCTTCAGAAGCCACAAGGCACCAAACGACCTAGCCCAAAATCACTCGGTCCAATTCCAAATTCAGTTCCACCTCTTTAAACCGTATATACAACGTAAAGGCCAAGCCATCCTGCTCAACAAAATAAAACCACCAGCAAACCAAAAGATAAAAAGATAAAGAAATAAAAAAAAACTTATTAAAATATACCCTACTCGGCTACTCCTATGCTTGCGGGCTTGCGGCCCAAGCAAAAATACTAACACGTACTGTTCTTATTATTTTTCTTTTTCTTCTTTTTTTTAAGCTTGCTGCCCAAGCACTAAAATTCCTCTCTTTTTTTTTTCTTCTTTTTCTGAAAAAGAAAACTAATTAGTCGACGACGCCGACGGAGCTTGGGCAAGAAGGCAAACCAGCCGACGACGAAGGCTTGGACGACGTCTGTGCGAACAAGCCGACGACGGAGGAGGTCGGGCGAACAGGCCGATGTCGGAAGAGGGCGGGTGAACTGGCCGCCGACGGATGAGGGCGTGACGCGCAGCCCGGACCCCATGGAAACGAGCCAGCGAATCAAACGCCTACCGGAAACAACCAGAGGAGCCATAAGAGAGCCTTGAAAACGTGAAAAAGTAAATGCAAAATTGGCCAAACGGATTCAAATACAAGATCTCAATTCTCAACACATCCATAGCCTCAAGGTTAAAAGGGTTCAATTTCAAACAAAACCCAAAAAGGCTTCCCCAGCCCTTGGGTTGTTGGATTTCTGAATCGGGTGTTTACAGCAAAACACGTGATTGGTCTAATGGCATTTAATTATTGTTTTAAAAAAATAAAAATATATCCAACATATTCTCTATAATTTTCTCAAAAAAAAATCTAAAACTCATATTCTCCAAAATAATTTTACTCCAATTCCAGTCTCCAACAACTTTCTCATTTTAAAAAATCTTATATTTATTATAAATAAATATTCTCCAAAAATATTATAAAAATATAATATCACCTATTATAAGTTGTTATGATAGCACATATAATAAATGCATTCTTTCTAAATTTGGGGAAGAAAGCTCATTTTTCCATCTATTTTTCTATTACGAGGAATGTGATAGTTAGAAAAGTTATTAGGGTAAAAAAATTGTATACCATTCTCCAAATTCATATTTTCCCATGATACGAGGAAGTTGTTTGAGATGCCCTAAGCGCACTTACATTTAAAAAACGAATAAGATAAAACGACAATAGATACTAAAGTTGTCAAAACTTTACCGAACATGACAAAATTGGATCCAACCGACTCGAAATTTTAACCCTGAAACCTACAAATTTAAACTCGCTAACCCAAAATAAACTAAACACCGGTTGACCTAAAACCTGTTGGGTTAAAATAATATTTTATTATTAACCATTATTATTAATTAATAATTACTTTAATAATCTTTAAAAAATCAATGTAACTGACCCGTTCAAAAAACCGTAATGACCCGACCCACATTAACCCGTAACCTATAACAACTCAAATCCGATTAAACCCAAACCCGAAATGAACAAATTCGAACCCGACCTGACTCGATTGATATGTCTAAATGTCTAATAGGTACCATAGAAACTTTCTAAAATTAAAAGGAATGATATTCCTTATAAATTTGATATTCCTTATAAATTTATAAGGAAAGTAATTTATTTATTGTATTTTTTTTCTCGGGATTTGACTATTTGAGGATCCAATAAAAAAGAAAATTTGATAGTGGTCCCGGAATTATGATTGGAGAATAGACCTGGTAGGCCCACGAGTGTCAACTTGTCCACCCCGTGCGCTATTGATTGGAGATCATAGTGTGTATCGCGCCATTGTTAGGCCATGAGGTGGCAAGCTGGGACCCACCTTCCCATAAAATTTCCACGTGTACTAGGGCTTGTTTGGCGATAATTTTTGCTAGAATTCTTCCCCATCGTATTTGGTGGGTTACGATTACTTACGAAGTTACGACCCAATCTTGAATCTTCTGCCTTAATCCTAGGGCTTGTTTTTTTTTGGTGAAAGGGCCGGTGTCTATAAAAATCGTATTAGAAACTTTTAAATATTATCTCTGAAGACTTAATCGTTTGACTAGATAATCAAAAATTGCTCTAATGCTTATTAATTTGAATAACCTTTGGTACCAAATTCTCTTTTTTGACCCAAATAATATTATACATTATCTTTTAGTCCTGCATGTATATAGTTTGATTAGTTTCAAATATACCCGTTGAATAATTCTAACAATTCTATAAAGTTGATAAGCAAAAAACAAAAAGGAAACATATCATGAAAAGGTATATATAATCTGTATTAGATGTCTATTGACATATTAAGGATTAGGTAGAATAACCTCAAAAGATAGGAGAATAAAATATCATGTAACACTGAAATAGTTGTTCTTTGAATTCAAGTTTGTAAAAGGTAAAAAATGAATGGTATTTTTGAACCTCTTTACGCTCATGTCATGTCGAGGTCAGTCTAGTTGGTTCTTTACACCGAGTTTAGGTGGATGATGAGTTTTTTCCCCCTAATAGGGGGTTTATCATTAGAGTTAGGTGGACTTATTATGAGGTAAGTGTTCAATCCACACACTAAAAAAATGTTTTCAATCCAAACTTTTTAATTTTTTTTTTAATTTTTAGAGAGCCTTTAACTCTGTACAAGAAACTCTAATATCTCATCAATTTTAGGGAGCCTTTTTTTAATTTTTTTTTCATTGATTGGTATATGGCCGGTATAACATGTTAAAAATTCTCTATTTTCAATGGTCGAACTGTAAGATTTTGATTTATTTTAAGGACGCTGTCATGAAAATCGAACTAGAAACATCTAGATACTACTTTTAGAAATTTAACCGCTTAATTTCTAAACATAAAGTCAATCTAAGAGCTTGATGTGTCATCTTAATATCTCTGTCTCTTGACTTTTCTTCTTTCCGCTCTCACTCATAAAATTGCTAAGTTTGAAATAATTTAATTAAGTACTAGTTTACTTCATAACATGGTAAACTATTGCAATTTGGTAGTTTAATTCGTTGTACTATTTTACTTCATAACACGGTAACACAATTACACCCAAATCGGTAATGTAATTTGCTGTACTAGTTTACTTCATAACATGGTAAAACAATCTCAAATTGGAAACCGAAGGGATGAAACAAACAATTTGCAAGACCTCAAGAATTTATATATATCAAAGTTGGGCCGATACAGGCCGGCCCAACTTCTGTTCTATGACACCTTCTCTAAAAGCCCTACATTATTTGTCAGCTAAACAACACTCTCCACTTTGTATCATTCAAGCAGACCAGTTCAGCCGTCTACCTCTGATTTTTACTGAATTCCTATGTTTATGAAGGCATTTGCTACCACTTTTGCTCAATGTAGGTGGTTGTATAATTTTGTTCTAGATGTAGCATTGATTTAGAGTTGTATTTACTTGTCCACAAAACTAGTAAAGAGACATCCTATAAACTATAAAGGGCAATTGTCCCAAAACTTTTCTAAATTTCTCTCTCTGTTGAACATATTCACCCTAAAATGCAATAGTTTACATAGCCATTCAACCAATATAAGTGGTCTTTTATTTGCTACACACACAAGATTCAAATGCATATAAAGATACAGTTACAAAACTACATTTGGCGCCTCTTGAAAATCACTTAGTGAAGCCCCAAAATTCATAGATTGCAACTGATCTTCCTTTTTACCAAACAAACCTCTCTCCAAAACCCAATCTTCTATCATTGCCTGTGAATGAACCGGTTGATCAGTAGGCACAAAATGACCAGCATCCAATACCACAGCATGAGTTAGCCCTTCATACTTCTGCACATACCCTGCAAGAACACCATCCACTTCCCAAACCTTCCTTTCAGCATCAAGAAAACTCTCAATTCCGTCCCACCGTAGTTTCTTAATCCAAGCTTCAACGGAAACAACACCGTCCCTCAAATCCAACTGCCCTTGATACAACAACACCTTAGTCTCCTTCACAAGAAACTCCACCATATACTTAGTACTCTTCATCACATCAGGAAAAAGAACATTGCCAACAATTTCACTACACTCCTCCCAAACAAATGAATTATTCACTCCCAAGGCTCTTTTAGCCTTCACATAGCTCAGTAGCTTTTCCACTAGCTCAGACTCATATGGTGTTTTTCTCTGCATATTGTACAAAGTGGCCAGCCCTGTCATGTTTTGCAGCATGTCAAGTACTTGACTCCTTGCTTCTCCTGCTTTGATCCAATTCTTGGATTTAACCAGTTTCACTGACTCAATTTGTACCTTTTCCAACTGGGTCTTCTGTTTTTCATTGATTAAGCCAGAGAAGTAAGCATTATCAGCATGAGTGGAAACCTGGACAATTGGATCTGTCAATCCATTACCAATTGCAACACCAGCTAAATTAACCCTCTTGGATCTTGGCAGATGAGAATTCCTCTTCAATATGTGATACCCAATTGCTGGAACATACTTTCCTGCATAGCTTTCACCTGTGATGTAAATTGGCCTAGATTTGAAAACTGGGTCTGATCCAATGAAGGAAGTAATTGCTACAAACAGGTGGTGTGCAACACCAGCTTGGTCTGTGGGTATCTCATCTGGGGAAGAAGCAATGCTGAATCCAACTCCAATTGGATTATCAATGAAGATAAGGCCAAATTTGTGGTTCCAAGCACCTGGGTTTGGTTTAAGCTTTATTGTTTGGTTCTCAGAGTAAGCTCTCCAAGGACCAAGTTCATAGAAGTTACCAATCATGGAGGAGCATCCGGGCCCGCCTTGAAGCCAGATGAGAAGAGGGGTATGGGAGAGTGAAGAGTTGGGCTTTTGGGCTTCATAGAAAGCATAGAAAAGGGATGAACCAGAGGTTGAATTCACAACCAAGTAGCCTGATTTTGTAGGAAAGGCTTCCTTTGGAAAGAGAGGAGTTGCAGAGGTGGATAGTGAAGTTAGGAAGAGAGAGAGTGAGAAGATGATGAGATGGGAGAAGGGAGAAGCCATTGTTGACCACTCAGAGTTAGCTTGGTTTGAACAGGAGAAGCATTATTGGGCAGAGAAAGTGGGAGTGGTAAAGGCATCTAATTTGGGTTTTGCAACTTTATTGGATGTCATTTTAGAAGTGGGGCAGACAAAATTGACAGTGGTTCCTTAAGACCTCGAGATTTGAAAGATGATTGTGTATTGATTACCTTAAGAAGGCGACAAATTGGTCATTATAGTTGGGGATAAGCCCCACGTTTTGTTGGACCAGCTAACAAAGTGACCCGAGAAACAGCAAGAATAAACAAATGAGCACATGGAATGAAGAAAAATCAATGGATTTATAGTGACAACCAACTATTGTAACAAAATGCAGAAAATAGCCAAGTGCCACCATGGATATGATTTCCTGTTTGACAGATTTGCCTATTAGAGTTACTTTTATCCCCATATGTAAGATTGATGGGCAGGACTACCCAACAGAAGATGTAAACCAAAGGAACCAAAAGTGGGACAAGTAGTGAATAAATTACCAAGATTCATCACACTAGTATTGAGAGAATTTCATGCATTCCAAAAGTTTACACATGAAAATTGATCAATGTACCAAGGATTGTTCTCATGGAGTAATAGAAAGGGAGAGATAACTGAAGCCTGAAGGGTGTTGTACAATAACATTATATGCACAATCTGTGTGATCCTCTCATTGTTGCAAAAGCTAACCGCCTAGCCCTGTCAAGTTGCTTGGAGATAGTGCAGATGACAAGTGTTCTAGATGTTTAAATTTTAATGGCACTGCTCTTCAGAGTTTTAATTGGAGAATCAAGGACGAACCGTGGCAATAGTCTCTCTTCATTTGATATGCTGCTGAACTGAGGGTATGTCTAAGAGTATACACCTTAGACATGTAATCTGGACTATTCTTATACATGTAATGTGGATGTCTCAGTCGATAATTGGTTGATCTCTTCCTCATTTTGTTCAGAGGTTGTATTCTTCTGTTTACAATTATGGGAACAAAACAATTATAAACAATCCACAATTCTTATTGTAGCTAATATGCATATAGTCAGCCATATGGAATGAAAGCAATTTCAAATGATGCTGCCCAATCTCAAAAAAACACTGAAGGAAATGTGAACAGGTGTGGTGACAAAAGTCAAAACCCTGAAGCATGTCACATTTCTACTAAAAATCAGGGTGATTTAGAGGGAGTGAAATTATGCATACTGCCTGGTTTCAGAAAGGCCAAGCATTTTTGTATCAGAAATTCTGGGTTACTTTTTAAGATACCATCATTGACCCAGTGAGGCTCTGCTAAAGTGGAATCGGGGGGGGGGGGTGGGGGGTGGGGGGGTTCAAGATGGGGGTACCCCTACCCAAGGGAAAGGGGGTACGCCCGATAGACCCAAGAAAAAATGATATTCAGGTATGTGACAATAATAACTGAATTTAGTTCGAATGCACCAAGATTGATATAAGGACTAAATCCATCTCAAAGGCAGTGTTTAAAAGCCAATGAGCATGAGGATGCGCCCCAGTGTTACTTTTTTCTTTTTAAGATAGTTGAAGGAAAACCAAATTCATCTGTAACTAAGGAAAACTTACCTCATGAACTGTCACGATTATGCTTTGCGAAGCACTAATGCTATCACTCTTCATCAGGCTACCATTTTGTCCTGGAAAATTTTCTGGTAAAGGGCCATTACCAGCCCTGGCACCATTCTCTGACTTGGCATTTCTATCATCAGCCTCACTCCTAGGAGCATGGACTCTTTCCCTGTGGAGGAATAATATCAGAATTATGACAAGAAAAGCATAATGTGCACGAGAGTGTGTTTGAGAGGTGATACAGGTAAAAGAACGCATCCTGGTGTATTTAAATAAAAGTCACCTTGGCAAGGAGGCATGTTTTCTTTGAAGAGGAGCACCCTTTTGTCCTTTACTGAAATGTTCCTCTAGGTGGGCAAACTGTCGCTTAAACCGATCTACTCCACTGGATCAACATACAAGTCCAGTCAGGCTGATGATTTTAAAGCTAAAACAACACTATTACATTTTCTAGATTTAGTCATACTCAGGCATGTTCTCATGAATGAAGGTACAATTTTTTACATGAAACTTATGAAATTACTTTCATAATTAAAAGGTTACGAGGAAAACGCATCTTTTCCCCCTTGAAAAAAAGTGTTGAGAAAAATAGCCTCACATGAGTTTCATTTTTCATTGAAGGAAACTACTGCCGGGTATGTTGTTTACTATCAAAAATAAATGTAACATAATGTCTTACCTTGGATATAAGAAACTGGTATGATTACTGCCATCAAGGTACTCTTGCAGCATTTGTGGATGATATTCCAGACACTGTTAACAAAAATGGGAAACATTAACATAAGTGATGAACAGTATTAGCAGAGTAGCATGTGAAATGAAAGATCAATACCTCTCTATATATAAGCTCTCTCACATCATCCGTATTCAACTTTTTTCTCTCAAATGCAAACTCAAGTTTGGAGATAGGACGTGTGGATGGTTCAGTCTCTGCCGATAATCCATGAAAATAAGGATCAGACAATGCCTGTGAAAAGGGATTAAGACCATTAGGAAATGATAAATACTTAAAATACACAAGTGTATTAAATAAATAAAGCAAGATGAAAAGTCAATTATACAAGAGAATAAAAACAATTGCTCAGATTTCTACCTCTACAGCAGTAGGGCGATCTTTCGGATCAAAAGCAAGCAAACGCTCAAGCAAACGAAGAGCCAGAGGATCTGCATTGGGGAACTTCTGTGAGAAGGGAACTGGTGACTTTTTCCTCATACTATTCAAATATCTTTTAGCCTTCTCATTTCGAATCTGTAGGAATTGAGAAAAGGTACATTGAAGGTTAGCGTATATGAATGAGCAAAATAATCTATAAAAATTGCCCAGTTGGAAAGGTTAAATTTAGTTGTATACAGATTATTTATTACAAGAGACTATAATTCTTTCGAATATAAAAAAAAGGGGAATTCTTAGGCAGTTTGAACCCACCCTTGAAATGCATTCAGGAGAAGGAGTACCAAGCAAATCAGTCATTATGTCCAACTGATGCACAATATTTTTGCCAGGAAATAGGGGCTTTCGAGTCAGCATTTCAGCAAATATGCATCCAATGCTCCAAATGTCAATGGCAGGTGTGTACTGCAAAACAAATCAGAGAACATGAATCACTGAATCAACAGAGAATTTCTTTTTTGGACCTATGTTTATCTTAAGATATCAGGCTGAAAATTATCAAATTACCTAATACTTCGTCAAACCAGAAAAAAGAAGCATAAAACACAAGGGTTTCTGCTCTACTGCTGCTTGACTAGAAACTCATTATTCAGCAGAAACAATGTATTGAAGTGTATGCTAGTGAGTGAAAAGAAGCAAAAGGAGACTCGAAGATTAAAGAAAAAAAAAGTTGGCAGCACAAGATAAAAAATCGAAGAATCAGTTCAAAATCCATCAGGAAGAAAAATTATTGTCAAGCTCATATGATGAGTACAAAGCATACAGATAGAGTCACTATGATTTCTTACTTTGGAGAAGAAAGAACCACATAGCTCAGGAGCGCGATACCATCGAGTTGCCACATAATCCTGAAGTACCATAAACTAGTAAGTACCAATTTACAAACTGTAACGAGGTCATAAGTCACAAATATAACCAATAATGATGGCAGATACAAACCGTCCAGTATATAGCTGATGGTGCATCATCAAATGATACACGGGCAAGTCCAAAATCACAAATCTTCAACTTACAGTCTGCATTAGCAAGGATGTTTTTGGGCTTCAAGTCACGGTGGAATACTTTTGCTGTATCATCATAAGAAAGAGATGTTAAGTTCACACATCAAATACCTTATATGCACCCACTAAGCCTTTAAAAGTAGAGGATTCAACCTGCATGTATATACTTTAAACCTCGGAGAAGTTGATACAGTAAAAATCGATGATGTTCTGGAGTTAGATCAGCATTTACTTTTAATATTTGATGAAGGTCAGATTCCATCAACTCAAACACTACGTATATATCTTTGAATTCCCTTCTTGATGGAGGAAGCATTATATGCCTAATTTGAACAACATCTGGATGATGGAGCAATCTAAGCAGCTTGATTTCTCTCAAAATCCGCGTGGCATCAGATATATGCTCAAAAACATCGTTGATTTTCTTAATAGCCACTTTTTCTCCTGTGTGGGTATCAATTGCAGATGCAACAACACCATAACTTCCCTTTCCAATAACCTCTTGAATTTCATATCGATTTGCTTCACCATACTCGGTGAAGAATTCTTTCTCAACCATGACCTGCATTACAATACATTTAATTTTTTACAAAGTCTATACAGACATTGAATATAAGCAAAGCAAGCAGAAAACAGATCATGATAGATGAAACCAAAACTTATAGATTAGACAACATTGTCCAAGATATATCAAGATTGTCCTGCATTGCATTGCATCTAATTTTACAAAGTCTATAAAGACGAAGAATATAAGCAAAGCAAACAGTAAACAGATCATCATAGATGAACCAAAACTTATAGATTAGACAACACCGTCCAAGACATATCACCGTGTACATAAGAAGGAAGAAGATTTAGTGCAACAAAATTCTTTATAGACAACTGCAAGCTAAAACTGAAAGGAGAATCAATCTTGCTTTTGGATCTACATAACAAAATCTAGGACTTTGAGAATCTTGGTGGTGTTCCTAGCGCAAAATGCTCACGAACATAATCTAATTTATCCGATAAGTTAGACAAAGTAAATGTAAGAATTAAATTATCCTCCAGTTAGTTTCAAAAATAGTAACTCTTGCTAACAATGTCCATAAGATACGCATTCAATACATGGTGGTTCACTGTTTTTTTCCTTTCTCAGATCATAGTCATTTGTCTAGCTCTCAGCTAAAATATTAAATTGCTGGACTGAATATGAATAACTTCATAATTACGTATTCAAGCTGGAATGCCTCATATAAACAACACTATTTTTCCACAGAGAAAGAAAACTGATATTAGCAACAAGTATGATACGCCCATCAGTTACAGATAGAGAAATATTGGCTTAAGCAGACCATTCCTGAGCAGATAAGATCAAAGAAAGCAACCTACAGTCCCTTAGATGAATGATTATTTGATCTTAGGAACTCGATTAAATGGAAATTGACTCGATCAGCTATATACAAGACGCTGGGGGCGAACACAGTCACAAGAAATCAAGAATCAAGAATAAGAAGATCAAAATCAAAAAGTTACAAGAAAGCATAGTACGACCAACACAAAAGAAGTCTGTTTCTTCCTCCGATTACAAGCAGATTCAGATGCAAAATAGAAAGCCTAATACTTTAAGTAATCAGCCGGAGCAAGTTTTCTTCCTTTGCATTTGATTGAATAAACGAAATGCGAGTAAAGGTGGCGTCTTTATATGCAATCACAAACTTCGTTTCAATCGTCAAGCACAGCAGCAATACAAGAGAAGCAACAAATGAACAAATCCAACTAAGGCGGCATCTTTATATCATATTTGGACTCCTCAAACGAAGAGTAAAGAACAAGGACAAGCTACGCTGACCTTCTTATAAGGATCGGAAACAGCGAGGTTGTGGTGATAGTAGCGCTTGGGGACTCTGACGGCCTTCAGATGAGAGGAATTGAAGACCGACGCCGATGAAGAAGAAGAAGCGGCGAAAGAGGTGGTGGATTCGTCTTCAGGCAAGTCAACGGGGCTGAAATCGGCGGTGGTCACACAGGATCGGCGATTGAACCACCGGCGAAAGCCATCTAATGCTCCTCCTCCGCCCATCACAAAAACCACAGACTGTAATTTCAATAGAGCAGTGAATCGGCGGCGATCGCTACCAGCATTACCTGCTCTCTCTCTCTCTATCGTTTTCTCTCTCTGAAACAGAAAGAATTGATTTTCGAGTCCTCTCTCTTATGAAGAATGTTTTCTTTTTGGTGTTGGAAGTGAGGAGAAGACAGCTAGCTGCGTTGGAGTGTCGTTTAATAGGAGAAGACCGCGTTTTTAATCATTTCTTAACTTCTCAGGCCCTCAAAAATCTCTCTAGGCAAACAAACTACTCCACATTGTCGTCAAGAAGATAATTTGACAATTGACATTGACAATTTGACATCCTTTATTATACAGTAGAATTTTTGGGCAAGAAAAAAAGCACATATATATCTTTGTCATCCCTATTCGTTTTTATTTATGAAAAGTTTGAGCCACTTTTCTTGACATTTGAAAATATTAAATTATCTTACAAAAATTAATCATAAATGATGAGACCTATATCTAAACGAATCCGCTTTAATTGTTCATAAAAGGAGTTTAAAAAGGCTTTGAATCGCTCAAGAAATTGGCCCAATTCAAACAAATTACAAATACAAGAGCAATACTTGATCATGGCTAGGTCAAGCGGCTCAAGGGTTAAATCATGGTTCGATTTAATAGCATCTCAAGCATGAGTCAAGTACCTGTTATAACATCTACCTAAACCTATATATGCTTCACTTGTACTATTGTGTGTGTTAGGTTACATATTAGAGCATGTTTATTGGTTGATCCAAAAAGTTCAGTCATCAATATTTAAATATATTTTTTCTAATTATTTTGATGAAAGAAAAAAAAATCTATTATTAAAGTAAAATTTGGACATCATAATATCTAAAACAACTTTTGGGCATTATAATACCTAAAAAAAACAATGCCTAAATTTATTTTTGTTGACAATTAAACATGTATTTTGACACAAATAACTCCTTTGCTTTCATTTTGAGAGCCTTGGCCGCCCTTTTTGACACAAAACCGATAAATATGATCTAATGTATTTTGTTTTGCTTTATGAAATTATACATTCTTAGCATTTTGGTTGTTTGAAGCATTCATTGATTCCTATAAATAAATATTTTAGTTGTAGTTTTCACTTGAGTCTATCACTTGTTTTCAAATTTTAAATACTTAGGGACCATTTTGGCGTCTTGGAAGTTTATTGCCTTTATTTCATTATCCTATATCTTGAAACAACAATATTCGTGCTTTTATAATTAAGCCGGATGGTGCTCATAAATATATAGGAGTATGAAATTTGGATGATAATTAAATAATTGAAAAACAGTAGTAGTATTTCAGTGAAATCATAATCGTTATATTTGGGCAAAAAATGTCCATTCCGAGTTTCCAACCGGATATTGTTTAAAATAGAATAAAATAAAGAGTTTCCAACTGGATAAAGCTAAGCAGACAATAAAATCAAATTTGGATATCCAATTGTACAAAATCCAAGGAAAACTCAAAAATGATGGAAAAGACAAAGCATATTATTCAGATACAAACCTAGTCATGCCACATGTGTTTGAATATTACCAGATAATTAACCTGCCTTTTCTGGGCTCCAAATTTTGAGATTGCAATACCTACTTTTTAATTTAAAAATGTACAGTATATTCCACAAATTAGAACAGCTAAGGCAACGGATGAAATGCCAAGCAACTTCATTTGATCAACTTTGTAGAAGCAAAAAATTATAAAAGAGGTGCATGCTAATGTTATAAAATTCCATCTTATAACTTACAATCATGGATGCATATGCAAAGCCATAAAGGGAATGATTGCAATACTACTCTCTCATCTTTAATAATTTATGTTTCAAGATTAATTGAATGGAAGGAAAGGATTGCATTATCTTAGAATAATAATAATGAGTTTCAGTTTGTCTATTGAAGATCAAACTTTGAAGAATTGTTTATCAAGACATCATTATCTCTGTTCCAAATTTTAAATTGTAATTCTTTGTCCACTTCCTCAACATAACCTTTTTTAATTAATAGATTTCTACAAAAAAAAAAAAAAGCATGCTTAACCTTGATCATTCAAATTGTTTATCTTGACTGAAATACTTCTATTATTTGACCCAACACATTTGGAGTATTTTCCCTATCATAAAAAATCCCCAAATTGGCTTTTGCTCAATGCAATTTTCTCTAGTAAAGATTGCTTTATTTGCTTATGAATTATGAAATGTGAATGAATGAGATCACCCACAAAGGCAGGCAAAAAGAGGAAGGAAAAAAACATACCAAACCCCACTTTCTTGATAAAAATGTGGAGCAGGTAATCCTAATTAATGTCCAGATGTTTGCACAAGATTCCTTCATTTTTATTCAAGTGGAAAATTGAAAGTTGATAGCTTCTGTTTGCCAGAGCTTACACATACTAAGAACCAACAAAGTAAGAAATTCTCAGCATTACAAACCTGAATCTCTTTGTTTGTTTCAGGCATAGATTAACACATAACCTAAACACAAGCAATTAAGAGGTATTACCTAAGTTGATTGCAGATGGCACATCAGAAGCTATCTCATGCTCAAACTGAAGAGGAAGATCAATAGAATGAGTTAAGACAGTTGTATAAAGTAATAATTATAAGGGTGCGTTTGGATTACCGCACTTATAAGTATTCAAAACAGTAATCCAAATGCACCCAAAGTAATGTGATGTAAGATAACAAAGTTATGAAAATGATGTTGTTACCTTGCAATAAAGGGAACAGAACTTGAACTCATCGGGGAGATAGCGCTTGCAAGTAAAACAGGCGCCAGTGAAATTCTTGCGATGTCTAGTTTGCAACGTTCTCTTCACGGAGATCGCATGTTTACCGTTTAAAAAATGGGTTTGAATTCCTGAAATGTCTATACAATTCTGGATTTGAGATGCTCTAGCTACATTCTCCCACATCGTTCGGGTTATCTGCCACCAACATAGTTAATAAAGACCTCAATTTGAAGTTCTGTAAGGATATAGAAGACTGAAAATGGATAGGAAAAACAGACCCTGATCAGATTATGACCTTCATGGGAGGAGGTCCGACACAAGTTACAAAGGGCTCCATTCTTGCAATCCAAGCAAAATGAATTGCATCTGTCAATATCAGCTTGTGTATGAACCTCACACTGGGTAAAGAATGTGGCCTGGGCTATTGCTTGAAGACAAGACAGATCTTTTCGTTCTATATAGTCAAATATCTAATCAAGAATGCAGCATTATCAGAATAAGTTGACATTAGTATTTAGGGCTTGTTTGGATTGCACTTTATCATGCAGATTTTTACATTATAATGCGCGATCCAAACAGGCCCTTACTTTTAAACTTCCAAAAGGGAAAGTTACAATTTTTACCTGGTTTCCTTGTGATTTCTCTTCATCAGGAAGATCAGAAAAGGCATTGATCATCCATTTCTTCAGGTCTTTCTTCTTTCTCTTGACCAAACCCTTAGAAGATTCACCGTGTTCATTCAACGACGGCTTCATTGTCAAACTCATCTTGGTAGTTACTGCATTACACAGTTCATGTTCACCATCTTCCTCCTCGAAAACCAGTGCCCGTTTTGCCTTATTCCTCTTCCTTCCATTGATTTCATCAGGTTCTTGAATTTCAAAGCAATTGTCTTCTGAAGTGGGAGTTGCATGATTCAAAGTATGTTTTGGCTCTATTGACCGCGTTTTGTCATCAACATGGATTGCAGTTGAGTTGGGCATCATCATATAGCGGTTACCGGCGGTAACCCCAATAAATCCCTTGTCACAAAGCTTGTTCAAATGTAGCCTCAGAAATCTCTTGTGAGCAAAAGGCAAGTCCTTGTTCTCTGCTTGTATGTATTCTGAAATTGACTCTTCACTTGACCCACCATCTTCATTCAGCTCTGTTATTGCCTTGTATATCATCTAACAAAAAATCTCAAAGTAATCAATAGATTGTGCATATCATTCTATGGGCATGATAATACAAAATAGTAAACTTGTCTAGAGGACAAGGCACCTAATGTAAGTTATTATTTCAAACGCAATCATCATTATTACCTAGTAGTGCACAATCATCATTAACCCAGTGAGGCTCCGCTACAGCGGAATCTGGAGGGTCAAGATGGGGGTACCCTCTGCCCAAGGGAAATGGGGTACCCCAGATATACTCAAGAAAAACTGAAATTCAGCTATGTGACAATAATAACAGAATTTAGTTAGAATGCACCAAAATTGATATATGGACTAAATCCATCTCAAAGACAGTGCATAAAAGCCAATGAGCATGAGGATGCACCCCAATGCTACCCTGAATTAATCAATTATGTATCAGTGATTGCCTGCTTTAGGATTTGTTAGTATACAACATCCAAATCAAAAGTTTGACTAAAAATGGCTTTTGCATAAGAATGGTGGACTACTCCTTCTATTGTCAATTGGATTGAGGACCTAGACTAAGATAATTGAGTCTAAAATTAGACAAATTGCAAGTATAACTAGACCTATTATAAGGTAAAATGTTTTTAGCTCAAATGTGGAAGCTTTCACTCAATTGGAAACTAGAAAGTCATGAACTAAGATAATTGAGTCTAAAATTAGTCAAATGGCAAGTAACATAAGGCCATTCAAGGAGGGATATAATTTGAACCATGCAAATCACAGCAAATCATTTGAACCAGATATAAACAGCAACAAACCCATCTCACAAACAGCCAAAAAAACACAAAAGTAAAGGTAAAGAAGTGTATATACTGCTGGATAAGGAGGATGAATGGGAGTGTGAAGACCAGAAGGGAATGCATTTTGAAGCTGCTCTTCAATTTGTGCAATTTGGGAAACCAGCAATGTCTTCTTTTGATCTGCAGTTGCCACTTTCATTACCATTTCTCTAAGCTTCTCCATTGTAGCTACAAACCCAAAGACAGAAAACTGTTGCTGAGGAAATGTAAGGGTTTAGTTTCAAGGAAATTGAGAAGATTGATGAGAGACAGATGAAAGTAGAAAATGCAATCCAAATGGCAATTAGCATAGGAATTCTATGTTGTGCCTGGGGACACATGCCAATTTGGTGCTCTACGAATATTGTTGAATATTTATTTGAAGTTTTTTTTTTATAATCGCAATATTAGTTTGAAATGTATAGGGCTTTTATGTCACCAAAAAATAGTTTTTAGACACCATGATTTGACAGGTTCAAGAGTTAAACATTCTACTTTTAGACCAACAAGCATGTAGCGTAGTGGAAGGGGCTACGCTTCCCTTCGTTGAGGTCGAGTGTTCGATTCTCAGTGGAGGAGAAATGAACTTGTTGGGAGAGCAGATCCCACCCAAAATAAAAGGGCCCTCGCAAGACTCGAACTCTAAACGTAGGCGTTTGATGGAGCAAAGCTCTCCGCTGAACTAGGGTGGCAATGACTAAAAAAAAAAATATTTGGTACTTTTACTGTTTTAGTTATTAATTCCATATGTGACCATACAGTTTTTTTTTTCTTTTTTTAATGATTGGGAACTCATTTTCTGTAGCAAACTCCGGACTCTTGATCTAGCTAACAAAGACCATGAACCAGCTAACACAATAGATTTTTAAACAAATGAAAGGACGGAGGCTATAATGGAACCCAAAACCTTTTAACATCTCCTAATGGGGTGACTTTGCAAAAATTTATAGTAAATAACATAATCCATGGAGCTAAAATTTGAGCATTCACAAACCATAATCATAAATTTCTAAGTTACCAAACATAAAAGATTCAAAAACCCTTTTAGAACAAAATGTGTTTTTATTTGAATTGAAATATGCGAAATGTAGTTATATTTCACGTGTTTCAAGGCAAATAAAATGATATTTTGCCCCAAAAGTGTTTGATCCCAATTTTTGTATCGAAAACACTTTTAGAACATCAATAGGCTGTTTATATTGAATCATCATCAAATGAACTTTGAGACTTAGAAAATGTAGATAATAGTATGCAAAGTCTACATACATTTAGAGGGCATTCCTTTTGATTCCTTCTTCTTCTTCTTCCTATTTGTGTATCGTCTTGGTTTAATTGGATCGATCTTCTTCATTGATCCTTTCTTCTTTCTCTTCATGTCTTTCTTCTTTCTCTTCATGTCCAAAGATTAAATCTTTTTAGGGAAGAGTATCAATTCAGCACCATTCAACAATTAGTTTGTCGATCACAGCATTGGCTGCTCACTTTGTTCTTTCTGTGATCTAGGGTTTTCTATATATGAGCAAGACTGTCTAAAAATATGAGAGTTAATATTCTATAAATTAGTGTATTTTTTTCTTAACTAAATTATAAAAAAAATACATGAAAACTGAAAAAATAGATGTTGTTTGGTACTAATTAATTGTTTTCTCTTCATAAAGAAAAAGAAATAGTTAATTGAATGAAGAATATTTCTGAACGGAAAATTTTGAAAAAAGTAAAGCAAATAAATAGATGAAAATTATTTGAAAAAAGAAAAGAAAGAAAGAGCAGTGCATAAATAATTTCTTTTTTTCTTTATGAAGATAAACAATTTATTTTAATTGAATATAGAGTATTAATAAATATAGATTTAGGCAAAAAATCTACTCCCTCCGTCCCGAAAGTTTGTCCTAAAGGACAACTTTCACATATATTAAGAAATGGGTAGAAAAGATGAAGTGGCCAATAGGGTGAAGGGAGAGAGTGTGATTGTGATGGGTAAAAGTGGGAAGAAAGAGAAAAAAAAAAGGAAAAGACTAAAATGGGTTTGAAGGGGTAGATTTTTTGTTAGATAATAGGGGGTAAAAGATGAGATAAAATGAGGGTAATATTGTAAGAAAAATTGATATAAAAAGAAAGTTGAAAAGGTGGACAAACTTTATGGAACGTCCAAAGAGGAATACAAGACAAACTTTCGGGGACGGAGGGAGTACTATATATATAAAAGCAATAAGGTTTGGAGCCTTCTCATTACGCCACCTAGGATTTCGCCACATGTCGATCCTATATTAAGTCACCTCATATTTTTACACGTGTCATTTTCTTATAATTTAGATGTTTTTATAAATATTCCATGTCATAGTCCACGTGTAAATTTTTTTCCATATCACTCATATATTATGTACACATCATATTGCCACATAATCTATAAATATCAATCAATTTTTTAATTTTTTATATATTGGATTACAATGTTTTTTTGGAAATTTATTTACATATTAAAATATTTTTTACCATATATTTATGATCCTAATAACTCTCCAATATAATCTACCAAAAAAACTCATATAAATATATACCGAAATCTTATCCTATAATATAAATATGTAGCGAGATCTTATCATATAATATATACCGAGATCTTATCCTATAATATGTCAAGTCAATTTTATTTGCCAATCCATATTAAATGTCCCATTATTTTCATTTTTGTTATCAAAATCTTTAATTGAGAATCATGCTTTTTTTACAATTTATATAAATCACCAATTCACAATTATTATTTATATTATATTATTATTTATTAATATCTTTTTTATAGTATATCTAAAAAAATATCGATTCATAGTCGTGCAGGGTACGACGGAGACAACTAGTATATAGAAAAGAAGAAAAAGGTTAAAGTGCCCCCATAGGCCATAGGTTAGTCAATCATTTATAAGAAATAAAATGCCCAAAGATGTATAAACTTAGTGCCTTCATGCATCTAGTCAAACGGTAAAGATTTCAGGTATGACCGTATGAGGCCTCCGTTTCGACTCATGAAAAATGAGTACTTATAATCTGTTGCTTATTTCTCCAAAACTTGTATCATTGATATGGAATTGAATAACATTGGTTAGTATTGAACACAATGAGACACTCATCACCGAGCTTAGCTAAGTGATGGTTCAGAAAACTCTTGTGGGCCAATGGTAAATCCTCAAAATGTTCCAGTTTATCTGTTGAAGGTCAAACTTTCATAGATTGGTTATCTAGCCATCATTATCTTCCCATCAACTAATAGATCATTGTCTCAAAATTTCGATTATTTTATTCTTAGTCCTCCACTTCTTTGACACAAACATTTTCTAATTTGTAGGTTTCCTTAATAGAAGAAAGAAACATGCTTGACATTTGAGCATTCAGATTGTTTATCTCAACTGAATACTTCTATTATTTTGAAGATACACATGTAGGGTATTTTCTCTATCATAAAATCCCAAAAATGGCCTTTGCTTAATGCAATTCTCTCTAGAATGAGTGCTTTATTTGCTTATGAAATGTGAATGAATGAGATCACCCACAAAGGCAAGAACGGCCAACAAAAAAAGCAGAGAAAACCATATCAGATCAAGTTGATAGCCCTTGTTCACAGAAATTACATAGTAAAAACTAAAAAATCTTTGCATTACAAACCTAAATCTCTTAATTTGTCTTACCATAATTAAATTACACACATCCTAAACATACAAGCAATTAACAGTTACCTACTTACATCAGCTGGTTGCAGATGGCACATCAGAATCTTGATCATGCACAAACTGAACCAAGATCAGCATAGTGAGTTGAGAAAGTAGGAGAAAACAATCTTAAGTGTTATGAAATATAATAAAGTAAAAAAGTTAGGAAGATTATCATTTTACCTTGCAGTAAAGGGAACAGAACTTGAAGGGTTCAGGGAGATGGCGCTTGCAAGTAAAACAAGCAGCGGTGAAATGCTTACGATGCCTAGATTGTACCGTCCTCTTCAAGGAGAGTAGAATTCTACCATTCATAGGGTGGGCTTGAATTCCTGATATGTCTATATACATCTGAATATGGTGTGCTGTTACTGCATTTTCCCACACTGATCTGTTTATCTGTCAAGATATTTCAAAAGACCTCAATTTATAGTTTTGTAAAGATATAGAAGACTGAAATGGATAGAAATTATACCCTAATCAGATTATGATCTAGATGATAGATCCGGCACGTGTCACAAAGGGCTCCATTCATGCAATCCAAGCAAAATGAATTGCATTTGTTAATATCAGCATCTGAATGAGCCTTGCACTCAGCAAAGAATCTGGTCTGGACTAGTGATTCAAGACAAGACGGATCTTTTCGTTCTATATAGTCAAATATCTAATCAAGAATGCAAAATTATCAGGATAAGTTGACATTAGTATTTAGGGCTTGTTTGGATTGCACATTATAATGCTTTTCTACATTAAATCCTGCATTATAATGCAGACTTTTACATTATAATGTGCAATCCAAACAAGCCCTTACTTTTAAACTTTCAAAAGGGAAAGTTACTAGATACCTGGTTTCCTTCTGATGTCTCTTCATCAGGAAGATCAGAAAAGGCATTGATCATCCATTTCTTCAGGTCTTTCTTCTTTCTCTTGACCAAACCTTTAGAAGATTCAGCATGTTCATTCAGCATCAGCTCCTTTGTCAAACTCATCTTGGTAATTACTGCATTACACAGTTCAGGTTCATCATCTTCCTCTTGAAAAACCAGTGCCCGTTTTGCCTTATTCCTCTTCCTTGTACTGATTTCCTTAGATTCTTCATCTTCAAAGCAATTGTCTTCTGAAGTTGGAGTTACATGATTCAAACTATGTTTTCGCTTTGTTGACCGTGTTGTGTTATCATCTTGCATTGTAGTTAAGTTACGCATCATATAGCGCTTACCGGGGGTAAACACAACAAATCCCTTGTCACAAAGTTTGTTCAAATGTAGGCTCAGAAATCTCTTGTGAGCAAAAGGCAAGTCCTTGTACTCTGCTTTTATGTATTCTGAAATTGACTCTTCACTTGACCCACCATCTTCATTCAACTCAGTTATTGCCTTGTATATCATCTAACACAAAATCCCAAAGTAAGTTATCATTTCAAACATAGGCATCATCACCATACCTATAGACTATGGTAGTGTATAATGCTACCATGAAACCTTATCTATCAGTAATTGCTTCTTTTAGGGTTTGTTGGAATATAGTTCTCACTTGGAAAGTTTGGGTCTAAACAGCCTTTTATATAAAATTAGTTAACTATTTCTCCTATTGTCAATTGATTTCTACTAAGAGAATCTAGTGCTTTCACTTAATTGAGATCATGGAAAGTAGATTGTCTAGAAGTATAAATTTGAGTCCAAACTTAGTCAAATGGCAAGTAACATAAGACCAATTGTACAACATTGACCCAGTGCAGATTTGACACAGAAATAAACAACAATTCAACAACAACCCATCTCACAAACAGCCAACAAAACGCAAAATTAGAGGGAAAGAAGTGTAAATACTGCAGGATAAGGAGGATGATTGGGAGTCTGAAGACCAAAAGGGAATGCATTTTGGAGCTGCTCTTCAATTTGCGCAATTTGGGAAGCCAATAATGTCTTCTTTTGATCTGCAGTTGCCACTTTCATCACCATTTCTCTCAGCTTCTCCATTGTAGCTACAAACCCAAAAATGGAGAGAGAGAGAGAGAGAGAGAGAGAGAGAGAGAGAGAGAGAGCTGATTTTGAGGAAGTGTGGGGGGTTAAAGTGAAGAAATTGAGAAAATATTGATGAGAGACAGGTAAAAGTAGCAAATGCAAGCCAAATGGCAATTAGCATGGCTAAATTCTATGCTGTGCCTGACTGTCTGGGGACACACGCCAATTTGGTGCTACGAATATTATTGAATATTTACATCAAAGATGATGGGTTTTAATTTTTAGAAAAAAAAATAGTTTTAGACACCAAAATTTGACAAGCTCAAGAGTGGCATATTTGGTACTTTTACTGCTTTAGTTGATAAGGACACAACCTAGCTTTGGTGCTTCTTTGTGGCTGTGATTCTATATGTGACCATAAAGTTAATTGAAGACTAGAAAGAGGTAATGGTGAAAGTTTAATTACTTGCTACTTAGATTAAGATGATTTGAAATTAAGGGGAAAAACATAATCCATGGAACTAAAGTGTTTAATTTGAAATAGATTTTTTTAATAAAATTTATAAGTGACTTGTATACGCATACTCAACTTGTCCAACCTGAGAATTTTAAAGTTAAACATCACTTGTTTAATACGAAACGAATCTAAATTTGATTCATGAATCTAATGTCATGGCATCATAATCATTAACTTCTGAGTTACCAGACATACAAAGATTCAAATGATTTGACATAAAAATTACCCATTCTTTTAAATTGCAAGATCTCTATGAATAGGTACAGAAGTTGACAAAAACAGTTCTCTTAAATAGACACCTACATTAACATTGTGATATATCTTACACAGATATAGGGAATTAATTTGAACTAGTCATAACACAACTGATAACACAAGCAAATAACTCACTCCATAACAAGAAACAATAGAGGATGCTTATACTGAAATTATCCTCAAATGTAGATAACAGTGTGCAAAGTCTACATACAAGAGACCATCTTGTTCTTCCTAGTCGGGTATCGTCTTGGCTTTAACGGATCAACCAATTCGGTCTTCTTCTTCTTTGCTTCTTTCTTCTTTCTCTTGATATCCAAAGATCCAATCTTTCCAGGAAAAACTATCAATTCAGTACCATTCACTGCATTTTGCTCCTGAGTGTCTTTTTCTTTCTGTGCAGGGTTTTCTATTAACAGCACTCCAATTTGACATTGACTAGTTAAATGTTCATCTCCAGAGCCATGGACTTCAACTTCAACCAACTGATTTTCCACAAGAAAAGTTGTATCCTTGACCAATGGAATTGAATAACGTTTGCTAGCATTGAGCACAATGAGACCCTCATCACAGAGCTTAGTTAAGTGGTGGTTCAAAACACTCTTGTGGGCCCATGGCAAATCCTCAAATTGCTCTTTTATGTAGTTGGAAATCGAAGTCTCATTCGACCCATGTTCTTCATTTAGCTCTGTTATTGCCTTGTTGATCATCTATACTCAATTCCACAATGACCCAGAAAATAAGAAACGTGAATTTTAAAAAAGATATGAACTTTAATCCTTAAACATGATGAAACATAGGCATTAGAATGTTAAATCTTCATAAAAGGCCAATGTGAACCGTCAAAATCACAAGATTGTCAATACAGGAAGTACTACCCAGAAACAAAGGAATTCAGAGATGGAAAAAAAAGAGCAGATTAATTGAATAGAGAGAATAATACAGAGAGATAGAGAGATTACAGAGGCGTAAGTTGGATGGTTGGGAGTGCGAAGGCCATTTGGAAATTCTTGGTGGAGAAGTTGATCAATGAGGCCAATTTGGGAAGATGATAATGGTTGTTTCTTCTGTGCAATCGCCAGTTTCATCACCATTTCTTATAGTGTCTCCATTGTAGAGAGTTGTTTTGATGAAGAGCAAAGATGATGCTTCTTCTCTTTATCTGTCTATGTCCTTTTATAAAACTCTTCAGATTCCTATACAGTTCAAAAAGAAACTGTCCAGAATTAATCATACTTTAAAATAAATCTAGTTCATTGGCAAAATAATTATAATTAAAGTTCAATTTTTATCTAGATAAATTGTTTGTAGATGGAGAATGGAAAAGCAAAAGAATCAATTCGATCAAGTACAGCTTCAGTTGGAATTGGCTGTATAAAGTGCAACTCAAGTACAATCTCATGCCTTAGTTGTGTTGTGGTATTCAGCTGAGCCTTAACTTGTGAAAAACTCAAGCCTATTTCAGTTTCCAACAAAGAAAACTTGCCCAATGTCACAAATAATAAAGTTCACATACCAAATGTCACAAAAAAAAAACCCAAAGACACATCTTTAACAAGTTACAAGCAGAATAGAATAGACATTTACACTCTTACATTGTGCATTCAACAGCGCGCCTAATAAACATCATTACCAGAAACTGTAAACCTGACTACAGTAATTTGCTAAAATAAGTCTGAAAGACAGGATTTTTTTTTTTTTACAGTCTAGGAGAGGTAAGTTAGGAACTTCTCAAGAGACTTTCAAAGCAACTGCTCACATTTTTCACCATTTTGAAGATTTGCATTTTGCAGATCTTCCATTTTCCTTGAGGTAAGGCTTGAAGGCTTCCATAACTTCTTGGTACACTGGCCTTTTATAGTCCACCGCCTGTTTTAAGTACGCGGTGATTAAGCTCCTTGCTTATTCAATAACCATAAAAAATAAAGAAGAGAAAAAGAGGATGTTTGTAATGTACCTGCTCTATAACATCTTCAGGATTTTCCCATTTCCACTCAGAGAATTCAGCGTCGGCTTCTCCATTTGCCAGATTCACTTCACTGTCATCTCCTTTGAACCTCATAAGAAACCTATCAAAACGCGTCTGTCTTTAGAGGAAAACACACAGAATGACTGTCTACATAATATAGGAGATGCCTAAATTTTATCCAAAAGATATGCCATTGGGCATTACTGAATATGTTACTTTTGCTGGTTAACATTCGGCTTAGTCAGTCTTTACTGTCAATTAATTTAGCACGGCCTTACGTTAAAAAGCATTTCTATGAAAAATTAGGGAAAAAATCTAACCATTTCTGTGCCTGGCCGTGCCATTCGCCTCCCCATAGACGATTAACCTTGGCTTTAACAGCAGGGGGGAAATCATAAGTCAACCAGTTAGGAACCTGCAATTTTGAAAACATGCCTGAATAAATGAGAAGGGAGCAAAAGATTTGCATTCTATCTGATTAGAACCAGTTATTGTAGGATTCAAGACAGCAGTATTAGAGAGCACAAGTGACCAAATGACCGAAACTCTCATGCTAACAATTCAGCAAGAAACAAGAATAATAGGCTAGAATTTTGTCATTATGTTGAGTCCTTGTTTGTTTGATACAAACCTCAGAAATGATATCAGCAGATGTAATGCCGGTTTCTTCGCGCAATTCTCTAATTGCAGCTGCTTGGGGTCCTTCCCCATCCTCAATACCTCCCTATGGTTGATCAGAAAGAATTTGCAGTTATCATCACTGTTTCTATCAAAATATCATAAGTGGACATTCAAAAAGCTTATGACATAAATTTAGCCTCACCTGTGGCATCTGCCATGCTCCTGGGACATTTAACCTTGAAGCCACAAAAATCTGATGCCATGAAAAGAAAATTTAAGGTCCCTTTCAAAGCTTTCGTAGACATGATTGATTAGTAAGCCCCAGTTACATGATCCCCATTGAAATACTTGGAAAAGGTAATGAATTTAACTCCATTCATCTATCTACTAAAACAGTCTTCAAGTACATATCAATATTCAACTATACATGAGTACTTAAACTCTGCCCACACATAGAACTCATTGTTTATTCTATTCGTCATGGAAATTGCTCAATTTTAACTCGAAAGTATGGACTCAAGCTGAAAAGAGAAAGTAATCAATTCTACGATTGGCCAACTAAATGACAAAATTAGAGCAATCGTGTGAATTTCCGATCTCTACTAAGCAAAATCAGACCTACGAAGAAACAGACATAATCGATTTCAAACCAATCGATCAAAACGAGTGATACCAACATAAAACTATCAATTCCGATGCAAAAGTGGAATCAGAGAACTTAAAATCAAGGGAAAACCTGATTGTCGGCGTTGATTAGGCAAATTCCGACGTTGGGACGATATCCAGAAGGGAGACCTTCCATGGATGAAGATTGAGAGTCTGAGAGAGAAAGAGAAAGAGTGATTGATGCGAGTGAGAGCTGTGATTTTCACTCAAACTTGTTTCTTTGTTTGTGGGTTATCCTGCGCACTCGTGAGAGGTGGAGAGTTGACTTTTGATGGCAGAGAAGAATAGTGGGGATCAGTGCTTGCTGGTAACGAGGTCAAATGAGCTAACACCCGAATGAGAATGGAGGCCCCACGTGGGGAAAGTGATAAAATGGAGGGTTGACTTATGGAACACTCCACTTGATAATGGGGGAAATCTCTGCAACATGACATTAGTTAATTAGTGCGCCCTTTTTCAAGCTTTCCAATCCACTTTTCAGTTTTTTTTGGTGGTGAAAAAAGTGGATGGGATGATGATAGCCCATCAAACCTAATTGCCGATCTTAAACTTTAACTCGATTTAAAAAGTTTTGATTCCTCGCTAGTCTAAAGCCATGTTTGTCAATGTAGCGGTAGTGAATAGTTATAACTTTAGTAATGGTTGTAGCGGTTAACATGTGGGTTGAAAAACGGTCTAATAAAAATAAAACGCTAACGTATGTTTGGTTGATGTAGCGTTTGAACCTTTAACCTATACTTATAAAATGATGAAATAGGATATATAGTATGATTTATTAAAGAAGGCATAATTTTTCTTTTTTTGTTGAGGGTAGTCTAGGTAGATATGAGAAAAAAAATCCAAAACGCCACTTTAAATCCAAAAAATCTCTTTAGAGTAGTAGTAAGAAAAAACAGGCTTCTAAATGTTGGAAATAGCTCTATCGTTAATATATCAAACACCGCAATAGCGTTAAAAATAGAATTTTTAAAAGTTGAATGCTATCTTTTTGGGGCTTACAAACAGGGCCTAACTTTATTGATAATAATATCCGTGATCACTAAATTACTGAGGGTCTCCTATCAGATTAAGTGTAATTATTCGGTGAGAATCTCAACACCAATGTCTCTCTTTACATTCTTTGGGCAAAATATAACTCTAATCGGATTAAAAAAAAGTATCAAAAAAAGAGAGTATGTTTTTTAGAATTAAAGCTTATGATTTGTGTTTTTATTTTTAAAATGAATTTAAAGTCACACATTAATTAATGTGAATTAGAAAATTTTAGCTAGAACTAACTACTTTTGAACTTAATGCTATAATTACAAGTACCGGAACTACCTAAATTCACAGCTTTAGTGGCGAATGGCGATACAACTCCCCCACCTAAACTGATGTTGCTATTGATGCCATGACAAGAAATTTGTTCGACCCCATCACTGAAAAGTCAAGAGGGTGTTTAATTCTTGGTCCACCAAAACTTACTGATCGATCGGTTGCATTTGTCTGATTTTGAACTGTTTGAATAGTGCATTATAATGTAGATTTTTGCGTAGATTTTTGCTTTATAATACACGATTCAAACAAGACCGTGATCTTAGATGTCATAATTTCATTTTATTTTCTAAATTATTTTTGTGGAGCAATTTATTTTTCAAATATTATGATAACTGCATATAACTTTTTAACCAATCAAATTAACTCTAAATAGTAGTAGTAGTAGTTATTATATTGGCCTAACATACCAAAAACATTGTATTGTTTTTGATAATTTTCAAATAAACAAAATCATTTTCAACCCAATGAGTATTAGTGGGCCAACCAACCCAATCAACCTGGCTAAAATAACCCAATCAACCAAACTGGCCCATGACCCGTAACCTGAAATTATTCAACCCATATCTAATCGTTCTCACTTTTGTGCAGCCAGATAGATATAAGTGTATTCAATGGCACAATGATCATAAATGCAATAGTCACACACATTGATCACAAAAGTATTGGACAACAGTGAGAACATCTCACGAGACATTATTCTTGTGCACAATTGGCTTGAAACAGATTCAATTATCACAAATCTAAACGGTAAAATGTTGATATAATACTGCTAAGAAAATACCCAACCTTTGCAAAACTCTACACTCTTGACAGTTAATTTTTGTTGTGAGGATAACAGCAAGTAGATAAAATTTATGACAATCCATCAAGCATCCTGAAGCATTGGTGAAAGGCGAATGAGATAAACTAACCAAACCTCTACGAAATGGGAAGTATATCTCGGGTCTTCAGCAAGTAGTAGATGATGAATGCAATAAACACCGTCAATATAGGGAGCCAGTAGTAGTTGAACCCTGCAATAACCCCCACAAAAGATTATTAGCAGTCTACTAAAAAGTGAGACCCCGTTGCCGGAGATTAATGATTTGGAGGACTGAACCAGATATATCATATATGCTCATGAATAGGGGACAGGAATAAAACTGAATTTTCTTAAAGCTTCCATGTAGTTATTTTCAACAGTATTGTAAGAAACAGATGCAATATAATTGATAAGCGCAAAAGAAATGGCAAATCAAACATAGTTTTAAATCTGCACCCAACACTAATCTATATCCAATTTCCCTTTTTTGTTTCTCTTTCACCCTAAGGAACTTCCTTGGTAAACCATAATCACATCCCTCTTCATTCTCGTTATGTCAGTTATACAACAACAACAACAACATCTACCAAGGTGGAAGCCGATACGAGGCACGGGATCTGGGGGGTCGAGATGTACACACCCTTACCCCGACTCGAAGTCGGGAGGGTATCTAAGGTGGGCCCAAAGCAAAAGGAAAGAGATGAAAATGGTAGGAAAAACAACAGGGAGAAAAAAAACTAGAGGAGAGGAAAAGTACTCTTAGAAAAAAACCAGATAACTAAAAACTAGAACAGAGAATCTCGTTATGTCAGTTATAAGGATTTTTAATTTTTAGAGCTGAAAAGTAAGAATTTGACAGCCAATAATAGTAGATGGAAATCTGGCTTTATTTGAAACATTTGATTAGAGCGTTTTACTAAACTTATCAGTAGAAGCATTGCGTCAAAAACCTCACTGGGTTTAAATTACTCTACATGCCATGTTTTAAAAGCAAAAGAGCAACAGACCTTCTTCCTTCATCTCCTCGATAATCGTTACTCTTACACTTGAATCCAGGGATGCTGAGATCAATGCTCTAAAGCCAAATTCACACATGTAAGTAGAAATTCCAAAAATTCTGCATAAATGAATAGTGTGAAAAAATTGTGGATGTAAAATACCTTGAATCACTTGAGAATGCCAGTGTTGTTACAAGGCCAAGATGTGCCTTCTTTATTATTGGCATGTGAATTTGCATCTTAGCTGGATTGATGACCATAATGTCCCCCTGAATCGTTCCTCTGCAAAAAATCAGTAGAACGGCAACACAGCTGAGAAACTACATACCCAATACATTAATGTATATAAAAGAGCAGTAACTGAACATATAATAGCTACTAGTATGAATCAACACAACAGATTTAGCACGATGAACAGATAAAAATTATTTTAGAATGGGATAAAATCACTTCCACTCTTGACTGAAAACAAAGATCAGTTCTACTACAAGAAAACAAATTGAAGTAATTGGATTCTTAATGAACCAGTGAGAGGAAACATCAGATTTCAGGAGTAAGGATGCTACATTAAGATCCTTCCAAATCCATTTTTCCCAGTCAATCATAAACACAAGACTACCAATCCATCTTAGCTCACCTCAGCCTAAGTCACATGTAAGGCCATTGCTAATATGACTATTAACTGTAATTATGTCCATAAGATATGAAACATAAACAGCATACATATTGCACTTCATTACGGATAAAAAAGCACAGCAATAGCAATTACATTGCAAGAAGCTTTCCATCATTTGAAACATTGAAGGCTGAAATAGGGTCACGAACAATCTGTGTTGAGCGTATCCTTCTCCAAGTGGTGGCATTCCATTGCACAATACTTCCACCTTTACCTGCATGGATAAAGTAAAGCTGAGTTAATAAAAGAACCTTATAGATAAAATGTAACATACATTGTAGTGACATGTCTTATTAAGCAATTTCCAATGATAAACATACCATGCATGGTCGTAGTATACAAGACTTGACTTCCATCACTCTTTTGAGAAAAGTTGCAATGCCCAAACACTTCATCCTGGATTCAGTCAATTTTAATTCAGTTCCACATAAGGGATTCTAATTCAGGAAGATTTTGGAGAATGAACATACAAAACAAAATTGGACATAGACAAAGAAGTCTTCTTACATTTTCCTTGGGTAGAGATGTTACAACTCCTGGTGAATCCACATGCCAAACTCTACAAGGGCCACCACTTCCCACAGAAACCAAACACTTTCCGTCTTCACTGCATAAAAAATTGCATCTAACATGAGGGGAGAAAATCCCAGAGAAAATGGAAAAGATAAAGAGTGATCTTTTCTAGTGAACCTGAAATCCAAATCCTTCACTGAAGAATGGGCCCGCTCATCACTGAGAACCAATTCCATGCCAGGCCACTTGAATACCCTTAAATAGCCATCCTGTACTGCATAAAAAAATCAACATCATATCATATTCATTGAAATTACCTGAAACCTAGAACAAAAGAATAAGATACTTCACCATTTGGGATCAAACCAATTCTGTTGTCTATTCTTAGAGAAGATATAGATGCAAGCAAGTACTCTGACAATTCTGCATTATGAATTTAGATTATAACAGCTCGCTACCTCAGAGCTCTCAAGTACATTTGTTCCTTAACTTCAGGAATCTAGTCCAGCGTACTATTCTAATTGACCCATAGTTTGAGTGGAAGTGTTAAGTTTTATCGACAGTCACATTTGACTCGGACTTTGGATGATTGTGTTATACAGCATCTATAATTACCATCATTGAAACCACTCAATGATTCAAGCGTGTGTGTGTTCAGGTGAGGAGGAGATATAATGCAGCAAATGCTTGACATTCTAGGAGCATGATTTACAATTAACAAATGATCCCTACCTCAGCACCAACAGCAAGCAAAGATCCATCCTTATTAAATGTAAGTGCTAGTTGTTGTCCCACATCTTCCAACTGCTCAAGTTCCTTCTCAGATGGTACTATACCAAGCATGTGATCCCTGTTATTTGTGGTTTTGTCCCATTCAAACCATCTGCATACAAAGCATAACTTCTGAGCAACAGATGGCATGTTTAATATCCAATTAGTCAAGATTGGAGTCCTGCCTCATTTAGCAGTGTTATACAAGTTCAAGCACGGACTCCAACTGAGAAACCTTGTTCTAGGAATTCAAGCATTAAGAACTTAAAAGTTTATCTATTTAAATTGAGTTAAAAATTAGATAAGATCTTTCCAAGAATTAAGACTAATGATAGCAGAAACTTTGACACAAGTAGAAAAGTAAGAACTTTATGCCAACCCACTCCATAAATCCTAATTGTTTTTCTAACGAATTAGAAATTGTTTTGTTCATAGAGAAGTGAGTCAACAAACATACCTGCAACTCTTAGGGAATGAACAAATAATTCCTTCCCCTCCAGGATGAACCGCCATCCTATAAGGCAAATCAGCACCAGTTGCAAGCCTCATAACCTAGGATACATCAATGAAAACAACTTTTTCAAATGATTTTTCATGCCATGGCATAATAGACAGCTAACCCATCTGAGATAAAATCATACTGAGCGTAACAACTATAAGGTAGTTGCTGAGGTAACATTTCTAACAAACTAGCATTCAGCAAGTGTCAAGCATAAACAAAATATGATATGGGTATATCCATTAAGAGTTGATTCCAATGCTCTAGCTCTTTCCCTATCTCAGATACATGTGAAGACAAAAGGCTAAGGCAGCTTGGTTTCCTTTTATTTATTTTTGGTCGAAAGGCAGCTTGGTTTCTAGATAGAAGGGATCTGTCCTTACTCCTTAGGGAATAACAAAACTATCTTGACTATAACCTTATTTCCCATAGCATAAGGAACTTAAAAAGTAGATAAGCACATAGAAATCATCATTATGAAGATAAAACCATAGAAATCACCATTCTGTCTCATCAAGCCTTTTCCTAATCATCCACATATTTTACAATTGAATAAATTGATTTACCATAGGACAAATAAAGAGCTTCAACCATGCAAGTACATCACAAAATTAGCATACATCTCAATGGAGGTTTACAAAACAAATAGACTTATCAGTTAAATGAAATTTCACTCGAGTAGAAGATACACCAACATTATTATGTGCCCCAACCCCAACACCCACAAACAGCACATTCAAACCAACTACTCAATTAAAATCAAATTCCCCAAGCATACAACCACTCGTGTTAGAAATTGTAATACACATAGGAAAGCAAGGGCACGTGTAGTGAGCTACTATTATTCCAATTGTAAGAGAACCAGTAATATGAATCCAATCAATTTCAATGAGAAATAATCCAAATAAACAAAGGAGGGATAGTTACGGGTTGATCCGAGATAGAATAGGCAGCGTAATCAAAGTGAGCTAGCAATAGTGCGTTCGGAATCCCACTGCGGCCTTCTCCGCCGCCACCGGCGAAGACTATGTAGCTTTGAGCATCGGATTCCGCCGGCGAAGGGGAATCTCCATCGTCGGAGGGTTTCTTGTCGTCGGAGCCAGATCTGAAGACTCCGCATGGGACCCAGGAGGATCCATAGATGGGAACGCCGTACTTCTGAGAGTTTGGAGGATCAGGAGACACCATCGGATCTTCTTCTCTTTCTCTCTGTGTTTCAGGCTCTCTCAGATCTGTAGGGCACACGAAATTTCTTCAAGCAAAAATACACGATCTGTATGGCACGCGATACGTTAGGGTCCTTAGGGATCGTGTTATGCATCAAAAGCCCTTGTTATATAATTTTCGATCTATATAAATTTCGATCTATAAGTAGATTTTTTTCTACATTAATTTATACATATTTTTTTTATAAAACTTGATCTATATACTAATGATTTTTATATTAATTTTATATATAATAATTATTTTTATTTTTTAACAAGACTTAAAATTCAAGTAAAAAATATATAATTTTTTATCTATATGATGATATTTTATAATATAATAAATTATTTATAAAATGAATGATATATTTTAGAAAACATCGATATCTCTATCGTAATCATCAATATATATCTATTTATCTATTATCTATCTATCATCATATTATCATAAGTATAACCTAAAACGAATGTTAAAAAAATTACTAAATAATACATGTCACTTTTAGATTGGACCACACCATCTTTTTTAAAAAATAATTTTTTATTTTTTATATGATAAATTCTTATTCATGTTTTTAAAATATAAGATAAAAAATCTCATTATTAAATAATCTTTTATTTTTGAATATGATAGATAGCAATAACATTTCACATGTGCACATAGTTCAACGATTGAGCTTGCCCATGTGCAAGAGGTCTTAGGTTCTAAACTAGTCCAATACCATATCAAAAAAAAGATAGCAAGATCATTAAGATATTTTTGATGCTATCATATAAATTCTAGAATATTTATTTTATTTTTAGATAGAATCATTTTTTAACTAATATATTTTAATTAAGTAGTTATCTTTGTAACCGCATATCTATAACTATATATTAAAACTGTTCCTTTTTGAGCCACTAGAACGATTCTGGCCCCACCACATATTTAAAAAACCTTATTTTTCATTCTTATTATTTTTTTTATTTCTATCTTATTCCAATAATCTTTATGACCCGTACACTTAAAAAATATTGTTCCAATAATATTGTTTCTCAAAATCGGTTATCTATCTACTATCTATCTTATATAGATAATGTCTCTTATTTTTTTTTTTAGTAAAAATCTATCAAAATCTTATAAGATAGGAAAATCTATCTATAACTATATGTTAAACCTATACCTTTTCGAGTCACAACGTAAATTCGGGCCCCACCATAAATTTAAAAATTAACTTTTATTTATATTGATTTAGTTTTTTCATTGACATTCTTTTCTATCTATTTATATGAAGAAAAAATTAATTCGAAATTTAATTAAAAACTAACAAAAAATATTCTATCTTTATCTTTTTATCTAATTATGTAAAAGATTTATCTTAAATCAAATTATGATAAATAATTTCAATATCTAGATAATTAGTTGCCTAAATTTTGAGCCACCAAGTTAATTTTGGCCACACCTTACATTTAAAATTAATTTTTATTTATATTAATTAAGTCTATCTCATTAAAAAAATTCTATCTATTTATGTGAAAATTAATTTTTAAAGTCAAAATTTAATTAAAAACAAAAATGATTATATCTTTATCTTTTTATCTATTTATGTAAAAAAATTATCTTAAATCAAGCTTTGATTAAAAAAATTAATATCTAGATAATTAATTACCTAAATTGAATTTGAAAAAAATTATATTATATTTTTCTTAATTTTCTTATTAATATATCATTCTTAACATTAAATTTAATCATTTATATTGATTAAAAAAATTATACATTTTACGAGTAATAAATCACTAATATTAAATTTTATATTTATTTTTATTTATTAATATTCTATTTATAATGTATATAAGATACTGAATCGTAGTCGTACATGGTACGACGGGTACAACTAGTTACTAGGAATCTCCCTGTCAATTTGGTTATTATAATCCAATCATTTGTTACCTTATATGTCTTATTTTTTTACGCAGATCAAAATAAAAAATTATATTTAAATAAAAAATTATATTATAAATTTTTTTAAAATTAAGAGAATGATTTCCATTCTATATAATATAATTTTTAAGCTAAAGCGTTTCACACTTTTTTATTATAACTTTTTAATTAATTTAATAGTTATGTAAATAATTACAACACAAATATAAATAAAAAAATTTGCCCTCCTCTTTAAATCCATCGTCCTTGAGTGAGTCCTTGGCTCCTTGCATCTAAAATTAAAATACGTGAGCGGCAGGATTCGAACCTGCGCGGGCAAAGCCCACATGATTTCTAGTCATGCCCGATAACCACTCCGGCACGCCCACCTTTTATTCTTTATTCGATGCTTTAACATAATGAATAGATTTACTTACAGCATGATTTCTAGTATTTTCTTTTTTGGTAGAAATTGCTGTGTATATTTAATAATAATAATAAATCCAAGCAATTGAGGTAACATTTTTAAAAAAATTCTTGCTGTGCCCCCATCTGTTATGCAGTTGTTAATGTGTTGTAAAGCCTAATTTCTGTTCTTAGAAATCTGTTTTTTTAATGTGTCAGCCTTTTCAAAATATTTGTTTTCCTTCATATATTAAATTAATTTAAGCTCTTATTCCGCCTTTGTTGAATTAATGCCAACAGAGTAACAGTTACTTATACTTCATCATCTATTCAAGTACTATGATAAAAAAAAAAAATTGATAGGCCAAAAAAATGATTATCAGCAATGATAGACATTAATTAGCTACTGATGCATACACACATGTAGTCCTCCTCTATGATGTAGACCAACTAACTAAATAACTAACTAGCTAACATCATAATACTAGCCTCCTCCTCCTCATCATTACAAATCCCTGCATCATTTCCTGTTACACTGACCACCTTCTTCCATCTCAACACTTGCTCATTATTCAAAACACAAACATACCCATGTCTTCTACAAGAACTCATAAAACTGGACTCGATCCTCGCTCGCCTTCTCATCACAACGAACCGGGAAAAGCTCCAGCGTCTTCTCAGGACGCTGTCGTTCGCTAATCTTGGCTTCTTGTTCATCTTTTTGCCAATTAATGCAAGAGTAGTAATGATCCTCATTACTACTACTAGTACTATTGTGGGATGTGAACAGATTTGAGTCCATGGTGACATGTGAATGTCTAGAAGGAGAAATTCCATTGTTATTGTTGCTGTTGTTGTTTTCTTTCACTGATGAGATTTGCTTTATTTCTCTGTCAATTAGCAGTTGTATCCACCCATCCCTTTCACTTTCTGCTCTGTCTGTTGTTCTTGCTATTATAACACCCTCCTGGACAAAAAATTCCACCATTTTTAGCATATATGAAGCATTTAATTCTGCACATTGCCCTATAACATTCTGCACATAATTTAAGGTCCCAACAAAAGGAGAATGTATAGGTATTAGCTAGCTCATGTAAATAAAAATAAGAAAACAGAATGTATTGTTTTTCTCCAATATGCAAAAGGGCTTCTTCACTTTCTTGTTATTGTTATCCATTAATGGACAAAATTTCAACCATTCAAATTACCTGCAAGGCTGCATAATTCGTTGGCCAGCTCTTATTCTGCACAGCTTGAATATCTAGATACAAAGACAAAAACATTAACCAAAACATAGAAATTTTTTAAACTAACCTAAGATTATTTAATTGAATAATTCATTACCTTTTGGTGGTTTTCCATCAAAGCTTCTAAAGACATGATCTTGAATGGTGTGTTTGGAGGAGTGATCAGATAACAGAACCGATGATGTCATCGAAAGCCGACGTCGAATCCTCTGTCTTTCCCTTGCCTTATGATTCTGGAACCAGTAGAACACATTCTTCCCTTCAATCTTCCCAAAACGACGTAGTTGCGCGGTTATCTGCTGGATTTGGTACGTGGAAGGCGTCCGAATCCCGCGCTTGTAGAACTCCTCCAGCGCCCGGAGCTGCTCCGGCGTCGGACACCACCTTGAGCTGGCGTACGTCTGGGCGACGACACAATCCGAAGACCTCCTCTCCACCATTCCCATGGACCCTCTTTCTGCAAGCTCAATCAGTTAAATTTATAATCAGTAAATGCACACACATTATCAAGATTAGTAAATTTAAATGTTTATTTACCAGAGCAGAGATTGAAGAGAGGATGGTGATGATGATGGTGCTTGAGGCTTTCTGAGGCTGGTTGAAGCTTCCACATGCTATGATTCCGTTAGTGTGTGTTTGGTGGAAAAGGGTTTTGGAGAAAGGGAATGTAAAAGGAGATAAGAAATCAAATGATATGGAAATAATAAGGTGAGATAGAAGAGGCTTATAAAGAAGTTAAAAAAGAGGTGGGATTTCGAGAAGATGGGTTTAAAAGGGACGTTTCAATGGAAGAGAGTAGTCAATTGCAGCTACACGCTTGTTTATTAATTGCCGGGGCTGTCTTCTGCTTCCTCTTTCTTGTCTTGTTACTTTCATTCTTCTCCTCCATCCAATTTGCACCTCCTGTTTAATTTCTCTCTTTAATTTCTTAATACAACAAGGGTTTATTTGAAATGTATAGTTATGTCTGTGTTACTGTGTAACATTATAAATGATATATGAGCAGGGTGAATTTAAGGAATTGCTGTAATTGGAAGTATGAATTAAGAGGAGGGTGAATGTCAATTTGTCACGTGGAGGGCTTTGGAATTGGAATTTCAACTAACATTATTATCACTTTCAAGCAATAGTACCAATACAGGGGCTAGCTGGATGAGGGCATTCAAGCCTGACAATGGACAGCAATTTTTCATCCGTAATGCTAACATCGAAGGTAAAAATGGGGGTGCTTTCCAGAAAGTAAAAACAATGCACATAAAAAGGCAAGGCTTTGAAAAAAGTCTTGATCTTTTTTGCAACAGTTGTTTAGATTTACTTTTATTCAGACAAGGTTGCTTTTTTAAGGGAATGTGGGATCAGATTTTAGTTCCAAATTATGCTTTCAGATTGTTAAGGGCTTTAGGCAATGTCAACCCAATTCAGACCATTTTGTAACTCTGTATTTAATCATCTGTTTTGAATTTAGGGTATAGTATAGGCTCAAGACATTTTTACAGTAGCTCAGCAAATTCATTGTGTCAAAACATACCTCCTTTTTACAGTGTTGCTTAAGCCTAAGGCAATGATAGTTGCCTATTAACCTAGAGTAACTAATGTACTGGAGATTTTTACAATCTGTCTGCCTCCTTCACAGATGAAGGTAAAATCGACGAATTAGGTGTAACTCTATCTAAGCTTAGTTTCAAGTGGTATTGATTTTCAGGAAATTTGTACTATTCAAGAAGCTTGTTACAAGTGCCAACTCCAACTGCAGCTGTGAGATGCCAAGCAGCATGAAGAAATGGGGTTTTCGGGTAAAGGTCATCAGCAACAAAAAGCACGCCACTTAACAATGACGATAGTTTGTGAACGTTATGGGCAGTTCTCAGCTTTGGATTTTTTATTGCTCGGTTTGCAAACTCCATCTGAGAATTCAAGGAATTTTTTTTACCATTAGGGGACATAACATAATCTATAATGTGGAAATCATTTTGTAAGCTTGCAGGGATTGAATAAGAAGTGAAAATAACATGATAGGGAGGATGTTTATATGATTACCTCCATCATACCAGTATGAACAGCAGAAACCAGAAGAGGTTGGAAGGGCAGACAGAGAGCAGATGCTGCCATTAGCAGTTTTGGATTCTCCTTCCTAATCGCTCTTGAAAGACACTGCATTTAAGCAGGTGATGTTTATAAGGTCAGTTTTCAGGACCACTTCTTGGATGGACATTGTTATAAACATATAACTGAACAGTAAATAGTACTAGACAAGATGAGATCAAGTTGAAATGGCCAAGGTTATGAACTTATATATCAGAAGTACTGTATATACATAATACAAGCTTGGTTGTCTACTCAACAAGCTCTTTACTGAAAGTGGGCCAATTGTATCAGACCATTTTGCAAGACATTTGTTTCTTTGTTTTTTTTTTCATCTCAAATACACTAAGTTTCTATTCTATTACAATCCTTGGCATGAGACAATTTTTCATGAATGATGCTATCATTTCATTTACATGCCATTCCACACAATTGCATCTGAGATATCTAAATACAGGCTACTGTTTATCCACACAATTTCATTTTCATTTTATTCCAGTGTTTTTAGTGACCACTATCTGTTTTGATGGCTATCTGATGAACATCATTAGAAGTTGAGCTTTCAACAAAATAGTGGTTATAGATGAAGTTTGATGATAAATAACAGCAGAAAACCATACTTAATCTGCAGTGACTCTACCAAAAGAGAATTAACGGTTAGGTGTTTAAGTCAACATATAAGAGGATTGAAATTGTCAGAGAATTTAAGCTTTAACTTGATCTTACCACCGTAGATGCTGCTATCATTGTATAATCAACCCATCTCAGGTACTTCCTTATTGTCCCTCTAGAACAATGATACAAACTAGATGCAACACCTACTCCAATTAAGGAGTTTGCATACATCTTGCAATTCAGATTTTTCCTGCACCGTTATTATATATTTAGACGGTAAAAATGTTTATGCCTTTAACTTTTACAGGATGATAAAGGATCTTGCCTTGGCACCTGGATTCCAAGGGCAATAAAAGGAAGTGAAGTAATGACATTAGCAATTGTTTCTGCAACACTTTGATCTCCTGTCAATTGAAGTTATAAAGGAAATGTATATACCAAATTATCAGTAATTCAAAGATGCATAGCAATGTGAAATGAAAATGCATATGCAAGTCAAAAATTAAGTTCCCTGTAATACATACCATTACAGCAAAAATGAATGGGTCTCATACAATCGGGTCGTTGCTGCCATGCTCGTCTGACAAATAACAAGATAGTAAGTAGAAAACTAAACAAAGTTAACACGGGATAAAAATTGAAGCCATGAAATCTATGTCACTTACTGCACCAAGAATCCTTGGCTTGTGCTAATAGAAGAGGTTGAGCACTGTGATTGACAATAATCGGCATCTTGATGAATTGGCTCCACAGAAAATGGAGCATAGGATTTGACGCGCAATCCGTGTATACCATCTAGAGGTTTCTTGGTGTTCAATATACTCGGAGGACCCATAAAATGTACTCCCCCCCTTCACTTATTGAACAAGGAACATCAGATTCCCACCTGCAATTACTTGCAGGCAGGGACTGGGAGGCTTGTGAAGGAAGGTAGCTTATGAATCACTAGTTGCAGGGTCAGATCTCAATTTAAATGATGCTCTGTTAACAAAAGATAAAGAAGATTATGACAACGTTTCTCTGAAACAAATACAGTACAAAATTATTTCCTTTATCAACCTACAAAATCACTAGTGATTGAGATTGAATCGTAAGAATTCTCAACGAGTTGTTCTAAATCAAAGACTTAATTAGGCAATCATAACCATAACAATTCAAATTAGTACTCCAAAACAATAGCAAAGGATAAACCCTAGATCTTTCGAATCAACATATCCGAACACAAATTGGCCAAAGAATGTGCAAAATAAAAGGGGAATTTAAACTGGATGAACCTAATTACTCCAAAATTATAGGCAGATTAAAGAAAACATGGAAAGGAATCAATGATCAATTTCTCGGTGCCCGATGATAATGTTGTCTGGATGAAGAATGCAGAAGTGCAAATTACCTGTTTTTTTGCTGATTATGGCAGAAATGAAGAAGATCGGAGCGGCAAATTGGATTATACGGGGATATAGGAAAAGATACGAAAGAAGAAGAAAAGATTATCCAAATGGACAAAGAAGGAAGAAGAACGAGAAGGAGATGCGAAATCCACCGCGAATGTATCCGGCGAGAGGCCCCGCATATTCGGTTTGTCGTTTTATGCGCGCGCCCAACCTCCATTTTTTCCCCAAAATTTCTTCTTTTCAAAAACTACAGCAGCTGACCCACTGTTTTAGTAGCATGTGCTATACGGGATTGCCTCTCCTCTCTTCCTTTTTTTATCTATTTTTTTATTTAAAATAAGGATTCTCTTTGATGTGGGTTAAAAGAGAAGATCCTCTCTTGAAAGAGGATGCATTCCTCTCCATATTCACCCAATTAAATTTGACATGTGTCTCTTATAATCAACTACATTTCATTTATTTTCATTACAATTTAGTATTAACAAATTACAAATAAAAATATTTTAAAAATGATATTTTAATAATTCTTGTAATTTTTTTGTCTATAAATTGAACCTAATATTGCATATCTTTTTCATCTATCAACTACAATCATTTATTTTCATTACAATTAAGCAATAATAAATTGCAAACAATAATATTAAAAATATGATAACGAGACATTCAATGTGACACGTGGACGCTATAATGATCGGTCTCTAAGAAGATTTATGGCTAGGAGGGAGGAGGTTAGAAATAAAAAATGCATACGACTCTAAAGAACGACTTGGTCGATCACATTTGGGAGAAGTTTAAAGATTTGGCATCGGATTTGGATTGTGATTAAATTCTTATGACAATAATGTTGTTATTTATGCTTAATGTTTTCATTTTACATCTTATTTTATGTTGTTGTTTGTATTATCTTAATATAATCAAGATTTAATTATTAGTAGTAATCAATTTATATTGTCATAAGTAATATATATTTTTATTGAATGTTAAATTAATTTATTAATTAATTAAAATCATAAGGATTGAATAAATCATAAATTGATAATATGAGTATGTGATAAGATATATGTATAAAAAATTGGAAGAGAAGAGAAAAAATGATTCTCATTGTTGTGGGTGAATATAGAGAAAGAGGAAAAGGAACAGGAAAGAGTGAGATAAAATATAGGGTATGTGAGGTGTCAAAAAAAGGTGAGGAGAGAGAAAGTGAAGAGAGGATTGGTAATCCCCTTCATAGCACATGCCCTTACTAAATATCGTCCACTATTATGTTTTTGTAGCAATAAACATAATTAAATTACTGTAGTTATTTTGACTATTAAAAAGGTATTTATTAAATTACTGCGCAGTTATTTTCTTATTTTCTATAAAATTATATGACGGTTATGCAACTTAATGGAAGATTCTATCTTTAATTAAAGGATATAATTAAATTAGAGATAGGGTGGAATATTCCTTACTTGGGCTTTAAGGCAGTTGGCCAGCCCGAGAGGATAAGATTTTCGGCCCTAGTGGCATGATTTTCGGCCCCCTATGACTCTCTCTTCCATTATAAATACATGCCCTAGGCATGTAGGGAGAGACACATGTGCATTGCATATTCAGAAATCCTAGGCATGCTAATATTCGCTTAGCTCGACTGTTTAGGGTTTCATCACTCTCTTGTTGTACCTCGACGCTCGAACGACAACTGCTCTTCTGACTTAGGCATCGGAGGTGGATTAGGGGGTCCCCGCCCTCTTTGTCCATTGTTTTGCAGGTTTTTTAGGTCAGGAGACGGAAGAGGAGCGGAAGAGGCGGAGTTCTTAATTGGTGTATTTGATACGAATTAAAGGCGAGATTTTGTACACCAACAATTGGCGCCGTCTGTGGGAAACGAGTATTCGATTCACGCAGTCATGGTGTTGGAATCAATACCGGAAAATCAGGAAGTTAACTTTGAAGATGCCGGAGCGACATCGCGGAACGAGTCCGCGCGAGCCACCGCCGGCGAGCGAAACCGCGAGCGCGGATTGACGACCGCGAGCGCGGATGCCGATGATTGCGAGCATGGAACGGCGGTCGAGATCGAAGGCCCGGACGTCCGCACGGAAAATCGCGCCCCGATGGATATCGATCAAGGTAATTCCGATACTCGCTCGGAAGGTCAAACCTTGGTGCCTGAAAACGGTTCAAACCGTGATCCGGCCCTTTTTGCTAATACATCTGTTCATCGCACAGGTTGTTTAGGGTTCGGGTCAGGCGACGGAATTGACAATCGTAATACTCCAGGGTCCGGGTCAACCGAATTTGACCAATTATGGGACTCGGCTATGCGTGTGGCCGAGAACGAAGGAGATCGAAGGGTTTCGAGGCAGGGCGAGGCCGTATGCGCAAACACTGGCGCCGCGCAAAACCGCGACCGCGGCCCGGAGAGCCGCGATCGCGGCCGATCGAACCGCGCCCGCGTTCCTGAAAACCGCGACCGCGGGTTGCGAGTTTCCGAACCCTCGGGCTCCATCCGCGAGTCAAACCCTAGCCTGGTTAGTCCACGTTTAGAGCAGGGTCAGTCTAGCCGTGCCGGGTCAAATCCCGTCAGAAGAGAAGATCGCATCATCTTATCGTCCGATCCGAATGGCGGGAACGGGGCATCTACTACCAATGAAGAAGAGGACGAGATTACCCACGCCTTGGCAACCACCCTGAGAGAGAACGAGAAATATCAAACGAGGTGTGCAGAAGCTGAATCTCGGTTGGAGCAAGCCCTAGAAGAGGTCGCCAAGTTAAAAAACTCTTTGGATAAGATTCAAGGCAAGCGCCCTGTTGATGAACCAGAAACTGAGAGGACTACTCGACGGCTCGCTAGCGTTATCGAATTCACTGATAACCGCCGTAGTCCTCAATCGATCAGTTCTGACGGGCAAGACGATATGCAGGTTGAATACGATAGCGATAGAAGGGCACCACGGAACCGACGGAGAAACCACCTCCATGGATCACCATCGCGTAGGAGGTCGCGGGTCGACCCACCACAGCCGAGCGGGTCGACATCCAGCGAGTCGGGCGGAGCTCACCGCCGCGACAACAACCGCGGTCGAAGCCGCGAGCGTTTAATCAAGCTTTGTTATGAAAGTTGCAAAACACACTCTAAGGTTCTAATATGAAAGTTGCAAAACACACTCTAAGATATCTCAAAGGTACATTTAATCAAGCTTTGTTATTCAACAATTCTCCTTCCTTTCAACTCATCAAAGCATATTTTGATGCTGATTGTGCATGATGTCCCATTTATAGACGTTTCGTGAGTGGGTTTGTCATTTTTCTTGCGGACACTTTAATCAGTTGGAAGTCAAAGAAACAACAAATTGTGATACGGACCCAATGTGGACCGCGTATCGAACCCTTGTTGGTCAAGGGGGTTGAGCCTATTCCGAGGTGGAATCCGACTCGAGATAAACTAATGCAGGAAAACAAGAGCTAAAGAGAAATTAGGGCAAACTATTTTCTTGGATAAAATTATGAGAAGAGTTTCCAAGAGTATTTATACCTAAGCCCTAACGGTTCAAAAAAAAGCGTCCCGGGAAAGAACCGTAAAGAAAACCCGAGAAGAGAGCAATGCTCTAGTTTATAAAAATTACATAAATTGCCTAAAATACCGAAATTATAAATCAATGTTCTAAAGCTTATAAAAATACTAATATAAATAAATAAAATTAATCTTCGTATCGTTTTGGACGACGCCGAACTCGGGATGGCCTAGCCGAGGATAATTCTTCCGTATCAATCTCTCCCCTGATGAGAATAGGCTTGTCCTTAAGCCGTAAATCCGGAAATGAGCGTCGGAGGATGTCAACCGGTTCCCACGAAAATTCGAAAGGCTTGCCATCCGCCCACTCGACGTGCCACTCTTGGCGCGGCGTGCCATCCACAAGGACTTCGCGTTCCGCCGTGGCGCGAATTGGTTGTGAAATCGGCCTGTCATATAAAAATTCAGAAGGTAGTGTGTCGGGCTAAATGTGCGAACAGTCCGTCTTAAAAGGTCGAAGCAATGAAACATGGAACACGTTGTGGATACGAGCTGAAACTGGTAATTCCAAACGATAGGCCACCGGTCCGATCCGCTCAATGATAGTAAACGGGCCATAAAAACGGCGAGCGAGCTTCGCGGATAGTGGGCGGCTGACCGAATGCTGACGGTAAGGCTGTAGCTTCAACAAGACGCGATCGCCGACGCTGAATTCGATGTCTTTACGATGCTTGTTTGCCTGAGATGACATGCGTTGTTGCATCTTAATCAGATTGGCTCGGATCAGGTCAAGAATTTGATCACGATCACGTATAGCTTCGGAAGCCAGCGTTGGCGGTCCGGTTGGCACTGTTGCTCGAGCAATAGGCGGCGCATCTCGGCCATAAAGAACTTTAAAGGGGGACATGCCGAGGCCTTCATGAAACATGGAATTTAAGGCCAATTCGGCCCAAGGTAGAAAATCGAACCATCGGCGAGGGCGACCTTAAGTGAATGCCCGCAAATACTGCTCAAGACTACTATTCTTAACTTCCGTCTGTCCGTCAGTCTGTGGGTGATAGGCAGTACTGTGGTGTAGTTTTACAAAATGATGGCCGGAATACCGTGTAGCTTTACAACCAAATCAACGAATAAATTGGCAACTCGAGGAGCATCAAAAGACGACCCTAGGTCACCAAAATGTGCATATTTGGAGAGCCTGTCGACAACCACCAGAATTGTGGTGTGGCCACGAGACGGGGGCAATCCGGTAATAAAATCCATGGACACCTCATCCCACACCTAGCGTGGAACAGGGAGAGGCTGAATTAACCCTGCCGGCTTACTCGTACTGTATTTTGTTGACTGACAAATGAGGCAAGCATCTACAAATCGTTTAACGTCGGCGCGCATACCTCTCCAAAAAAATACCTCAGCGACGCGACGGAAAGTGCGTTCAACGCCCGGGTGGCCTGCGCTCGGCGATGCATGAAATTCATTAAGAATCTCGGCTTTAATAGGGGAAGCCGCCGATATCACCATTCGGTGGCCATAATATAAAACACCATCGTGTAGACGGAAGGGAGGTGGTAGCGTTCCCTTTTCCGCGGCGGCGTGCCATTGGCGCAAATCCTCCAACACCGAATTTTCGGTCTTGAGCCGAGTTAGGAGCTCCGGCAGTGGTGCCGCAAAAGAGAGGAAGTGGCGCAATTCCGCGTCCTCGTCGCTCATGCAACGCGACAATGCATCTGCCACCCAATTACTAGCGCCGGATTTGTATTCAATACGGAATTTGTAACCCATAAGCTTGCGCATGAAGAATTGTTGATCAGGGGTCTGTATTACTTGTGTCAGAAGTTCCTTCAAACTCTTTTGATCGCTACGAATTAAGAACTCCCGGCCGAGCAAATATTGACGCCATTTCTGAACAACGGATACAATGGCGAAAAGCTCGCGATGATATGCGGAAGACCCGCGGCGACGGACGCCCAGTTTCTTGCTGAAGAACGAGAGGGGGCGTTCTGCTTGTAATAACACGGCCCCAACTCCATCGTCGGAAGCGTCCATCTCAAGCACAAATTGCTTTGTAAAATCGGGAAGCTGAAGAATTGGTGGAGACATCATCGCTTCTTGCAGACGTTGAAAGGCCGAGGTAGCCGAATCAGACCAGGCAAATTTTTCTTTATGTAATAGGTCAGTTAAAGGAGCTGCTAATAAGGCATAATTGCGGATAAATTTTATGTAGTATCCTGTCAGACCCAAAAAACCTCGCAATTGCTTAACTGATTTCGGTAGAGGCCAATCAGACATTGCCGATAACTTTGCCGGATCGGCTAGAAGTTGTCCTGCAGACACAATATGACCTAAATATTCCACTGTGGATGTGCCGAATGAACACTTCGACCCTTTGACATAGAAATGATTGGCCTGTAGAATTTGTAACACTGTATCCAGATGGTCAGCATGCTCTGTAAGAGAAGGACTATATACCAAGATATCATCGGAAAAAACAATAACGAATCGGCGCAAATATTGAGCAAATATAGTATTCATCGCTGCCTGAAATGTCGATGGCGCATTAGTGAGGCCGAAAGGCATAACTAAGAATTCATAATGGCCATCGTGCGTGCGGAACGCGGTTTTGTAGATATCGGAAGAGTGCATCCGTATCTGATGATATCCTGAGCGCAGATCAAGTTTAGTAAAAATCATAGCATTCCCTAATTCATCAAATAATTCATCAGCAGTGGGAATCGGAAACTTATCTGCGTCGGTAATATTGTTGAGAGCGCGATAATCGATACAGAAGCGAAAGCTGCCGTCCTTCTTTTTGACCAGAAGAGCAGGAGAGGAGAAAGGACTAGTACTGTGCTGAATAATTCCTTGCTCGAGCATGGTACGAACTTGGCGTTCGATTTCTGATTTCTGGAAGTACGGGTATTTGTAAGGACGCACATTAACTGGTTTCGATCCCGGCTGCAAATGAATATTGTGATCCCAAGGTCGGGCTGGTGGAAGACCCGTCGGCATATTGAAAACCGAACGACGGTTCTCGAGTACAGTGCGCAATTCCGGCGCCAATTGTGGAGGCCAGTCGAGCGCCTCAGATTGCGGTTCAAGAGATAAGCTGAGGACCTCAAAACATTCAAGAATCTGATCAGATGCACACAGTGAAAGCAGAACCGACATAGAAATTGGTTGGGGTGTCTGACGGTCTCCTGTTAAGAACACTGATTTACCCTCCCAAGAGAATTGCATAGTCAGCTTAGCGTAATCATGGGACACAGTGCCCAAAGTCTGTAACCATTGGACGCCGAGGACAACTTGCGGTCCATGTACCGCCAAGACATAGAGATCAATAGCAAAATTATGACCCTGCAGATCAATACGAGTAGTCGGACATTGATGGGAGCATAACATATAATCTCCATTGCCCACAAAAACACGGAATGGGTCGATTTTAAGCAATGGCAAGTGTAATTTTTCCGCCACCTCCGGATGTATGAAATTATGAGTACTACCACCATCAATGAGAACTTGAATTTCAGTGCTCATAATCGAACCTGACAACCGCAAAGCGCGCGGATTTGGCAGTCCATCCATCGAATTCAAGCTAGATATATCGCCTGTCACCGCTAGCTCGTCCGAATGCTCAATCTGGTCGTCGTCATCGCTGTCGCCGCAACTCAATAAAGCCAAAAACCGGGGTGTGCAGCGATGTCCTCGAGAGTATTTCTCGTCACAATTAAAACATAACCCTTTTTTAGTACGTTCATCCCGCTCAGCAATAGTAAGACGACGAATTGGGAGAGAAGTATACGTACTGTTAGGAGGGTTCGGTGTCGGGGCGGTCGGTGTGTCGCCCGAAAGAGGCGTCGGGGCCCGAAATGAGGTGTCCACGGCGTGGACACCTCATTGAAGGATGCCGCCAATTCGCGTGCCAGAGCAAAAGTTTGGGCTAACGTAGTCGGGTTTCGTAAATTCAACTCCCGACGTACCGGTTGTTTCAATCCAGCCTTAAATAGGGAAATCAAGGTTGCCTCAGAAAGTCCGATAACTTTGTTCAACAAGGACTCGAATTCAGTCTGATAATCAAGGACGGATCCTTTTTGTTTCAGATTGGCTAACAGACATGTATAATCTTCATAATAAGTGGGATCAAAGCGTTGCTGAACGGATTGTAGAAAAGCTGTCCAATTCTCGCCACAGTTATTCCGATGTTGATATCGGAACCAATCAGAAGCGAGGTGATCAATCAACATCCCCACCAATCTCAAACGATCATAATCAGGTGTCCGGAAATAAGCGAAATACTCTTGGACGCGAAAAATCCATCTGTTCGGATCGGATCCATTGAAGCGGGGTGGATCAACCCGAATTTTTGGAGCTGAGTCGGGTCTTGACGACGCGCGGGCCATGGCTGGATAGCCGTGTGATGCTGGTGGTACAGAATGGTAGTCAAGCGCGCTCGGGCTGGGCATCGCGAAGGGCACGGGACTCGGCGAGAAGTCCGGCGGTGTCCAACCCAGGAAAGGGGCCGACGTGGTTGTAGCCACGGAGTTCGCGGGGCCCACGCTGGGCGGAGGCCAACTCGTGGTCGACGCTGGCGGGCCGAACGAGAATCGTTGGGGCGGCACATTAGGGTTTGTAAACGTGCGGCCGAACGTCCAATCAAAGGGCTGTTGTGGAGCGCTGCTAGGGCCGACGCTCGGTGGAAGCCAAACCTGTAACACCCCCTTCCTACCCTGGAGGTATTACCGCCAGTAACCCCGATTAAGACTAAACCGAAGCTACCCAAGGCTTTAAACTAACTGAACAAACTAAAACAAACATTACAGCGGAATAAATACAATTGGTCTTATACAAACCTTAACCCAAAAAGAATAAATAACTAAATAGAACAACCTTCTATTTAAACAAAATCTTCATCAAGTCTTCCTTGATTTCTTACTTCTGAAACTCAGCTTCTCTTTGAAGTAGTTTAACCATGATCTTCACTCAAGTATAGCCATTGGAAACCTTTCTTCAACTTCTGGAGCTTCAAACATCTGAATCTGCCTCTTGAATCAACTTCCAAGAAATACCTGATGTGTCGTAAACCAACGATGGACACCAGCCGACCATATAAGAGAAAAGAAAATGAACGGGTTAGTCTAATGAAAGACTAGCAAGCGGAGAATCTAACTTGGTTCTTATGGTTGTAACTAAACATATTGGCATCAAATCCGAATAGACTCAGATTATGATCCAACAATTAGCAGTCTTATAGAGAATAAGAAGGAGTCTTGCATAAACAAGAGAGAGAACACCATCGCTTGTGGTTTCTTTAAGAAGCATAAACGATTAATGGAAACTTATGCTAACCACATAACCTTCACAATCGTCTTCGACGACTAATGAGCTTAACTTCAACAAAGTTTGATTAAGAATCAATTTCTTAATCAGGAGCAAGAATGGTTATCAAAAGGACTAACCATTTTGGTACATTAATGTTCCTAACGCACTTATCTTTCATTACTTTCAAACTGTGCACTCACACCATATAATAGTTTTTACGTAGTTCGGCCAACAACCGAGATCAGAGGGCCTGTTTCATCCATGATCATTTATATATGCTCAACCAACAACCGAGATTCGGCCAACAACCGAGATCAGAGGGCCTATTCCATCCATGATCCTTCAAATGTGCTCGGCCAACAACCGAGATTCAATTGCACTTAGCTAGAGTGCACCATCGTTCTCCTTCAACGTGAAGCATGACATGAGTCATGACTCCAATATTGGGGTACGCTAGCAAGCTACGCCCCCAATACAGATTTTGTTATAAAGAGGTCATTGGAGACTCGGCTCCTACCCCTGGACTACCTATTTCGCAACAGTGTTTCAATACAGGACCACTAAAGAGATGTCTTGGAGTCTAAACTCCCATCTCTACCATCTTATTTCACAGCAATGTCTCAGCATGAGACATCTAATCATACAACGGTCCTAAGATCAATTCTAGCGCAAAAACCGCAATAACGACATGGTCGTTATTTCTAACAAAATAACAACCTATCAAACTTTATTCAACATACAAATTATTTCCAACATGAGGATCAACTGGAATTCAATTCCTCATTAATAACCATAAGGCAAGAGAGAATCGTCCACTTACCTTATAAGGCGTGCTCGACGTCCTTGGCAATTCCAACAGTAATCTGTATCATCCTTCTGACAAATATAACAAAAGGATTTCTCAGCAACGAGCTCACAGAAACACTTCTTAGTTGTATTCTCAACTCCCACAACTTCTTAATCGATAAACGATTTAATTTCCGAATATCGATATATAATAAATCCTTAGTTATCATGCTTCAAGGAGCCATCTTGGCGGAATTATAACTAATTATCCGCTTCACTTTTGAAACAATTTTCTAAATAAAAATTGTTCATCAGCAACAGTTCTTAAAGATTACCAAATCTCAGATCAAACGGATTAACAACGAATCCTGAGTAATTATCCGAAGTCCTTTACCTGCCAATTGGTATCCAAAACTTGTATTCGCTATAACGGAAGATCCGGACGTCCGTTTTACGAGCGGTTCGAACCTGTGGAACCGTATCAACGTCAAGATTATAAAAACCATAAATTTAATTAGAAAAGCGGAACCAAAAGGCCCTTACGGTGGCTCCGCAATCAGCCCGCTAATTAATTTCGATCGTATATACCTTCACTCGAGCCCATGGCTCGTTTGGCTCGATCCCCGAGCCCGAGGGTGGCTGGGCGTTGCCCGGTGATGGACCTCGTGGTGGTTGGTGGTCGGAGGGACCGGTGGTCGCCGGCGGCGTCATACGCAAGGCAAGGAAGAGAACCGGCGGTGAATCCTTTCCTCTCCCGAGACCGTCGTCGTCCCGCCATGATTCTCGAACTCCTCTTGCTGGTTTTACAACAGCAGCAACATCCAACAATCAAGAGGAAGAAGAAGAAGAAGTGGAGGAGGAGAGGGGGAGGAGAAGGTTGTGACCTGCGGTGAAGTTCTAGCCGAGTCCGTCGTCCGTCCTTATCTCTCGGTTCCTTCCTTACATTTTTAACAAGATAGACTTTGACTAAGGTAAAGAAGAGATATGCCTACGTAGAAGAATTCTTCCACATTAAGGCAAGAAAGTCGGCCTAATAGAATTTTTCCGTCTCGGAACGGGACTCGCGTTAAAGCGGTAAAATTATGTACCTCGGGTGGAAAAACTTACTAAACGAAAAACGTCTCGTAAAATATGTAGACCAATAAAACCAATTTTCCATGATTTTATCTTGCTACCTTCAATTTTTAAGGCTCCCGTTTCGTATTTCAAATCCTTTGCGTTACATAATTAAAAGGACGGCTTATCCAATAAATATTCTTTTTCTACAGAAAAATCCTAGAATTCACACCGATCCATAAAATCATTTCTTTGTGATTTTAGGATATCACCAACAATTTTCTAGGATTTAATATCCAATAAAAATATTGGATTAAGCGTTAAAACGAACCAAAAAGGTTAAAAGGATATCCGAGAAAAATTCAAAAATATCCTCAAAAACCGCAGTTATTACAAAACCTGGCTGAGCGAGGGCTGAACCGCGATAGGCGGAGCCGTGGTGTGGGCGACCGACGCTGCCGAGACGATTTCAGTCGAGTATGAGCCGATTGTAGCATATCATACATCGTATTTTGGCGTGATTGTTGATCGTCCACACGACCCGAAAGGCGTTGGAAATCTTCGGATAATTGCATCAGCAAGTCGCGGAGATCGGGTTGATTGTCGGTGGTGTTCGTGGTATCACTGGTGGTGGATTTCGACATGGTGTTCAAGGTGAAAGCACCAGTTGATACGGACCCGATGTGGACCGCGTATCGAACCCTTGTTAGTCAAGGGGGTTGAGCCTATTCCGAGGTGGAATCCGACTCGAGATAAACTAATGCAGGAAAACAAGAGCTAAAGAGAAATTAGGGCAAACTATTTTCTTGGATAAAATTATGAGAAGAGTTTCCAAGAGTATTTATACCTAAGCCCTAACGGTTCAAAAAAAGCGTCCCGGGAAAGAACCGTAAAGAAAACCCGAGAAGAGAGCAATGTTCTAGTTTATAAAAATTACATAAATTGCTTAAATACCGAAATTATAAATCAATGTTCTAAAGCTTATAAAAATACTAATATAAATAAATAAAATTAATCTTCGTATCGTTTTGGACGACGCCGAACTCGAGATGGCCTAGCCGAGGATAATTCTTCCGTATCAAATTGTATGCTTGAGCTCAACTAAAGCTGAATATCGTCATTGAGGAATGTTGCTACAAAATTGTCTTGGTTAAGTCGCCTTCTTTCTGAGTTAGAAGTGCCAAACATTACACATATTCCAGTTAAGTGTGACAATCTAGGTGCAATTTACATAGCTAAGAACCCAGTATTTCACAAAAGAACCAAATCCATTGATCTCGATTGTCATTTCATTCGAGAAAAATTACTTGAAGGTCTCATTTCAGTTGGTCATGTTCCCACCTCTCAATAGATTGCTAATTCATTAACAAAACCCATTCCTAGTTAAACATAAATATAAGAATATTGTCATGAACCTCACATAAGACCTTGAGCAATTTCAGGCCTAGTGATCGAATTACGTCCTTCTTCGATTCTTTCATGACAAATTTACTGGAGTTGAAAATGTGCTCAGTTAGGAATGGTTTGGACATAGGCTTTCGAACCCCATATACTTGTGATCAGTGGCGTAGCCAGGAATTATGGTTAGTGGGGGCTAAATTCCTTCGGTTAATTTTTGTGGTTGTATAAAAATTCCTGGCGAAGTCAGGAATTTTTTTTTTTTGTATTTTTTTTAAAATATTGAAAAAAAATTGTATTTTTCTATATAAAAAACCATTTTAAAATATTATATGTACATAAAAAAATTAATTTACTTTTTTCTGACTAAATAAGCTAGTTTTGAACAAAAAAACTAATTTTTTACTATATTTTTAAATTTTTTTTTTTTTTTTTTTTTAAATTTCAGTGGGGGCTGTAGCCCCCACTGGACACCATGTAGATCCGCCCCTGCTTGTGATGCTTGATTTCGTGGATCATGTCGGCAACGCCTTCTCCCCCTAAAGGATAGCAAAAACATCAGTACTTTGTTCATGGCAAGTCATCATTCTTTCAAATTTAACACTAACTATAATACTAATTACCATTAACTTACCAATAAAAAATGCACTCACGAAGAAGGTAAGAGCAAGGATGAAGATGATTAGAGACTCTCTTCCCAATAACATAATCACTTTCTTGACAATGTGTTGTCCCACAAGTGCTGCTATGGTGCTCACTGCTACAAAGTACAGAGCTGCATACATGCATCCATAAAAGCACAAATTAATTAAGTACTAGCGCTCAATTAAGATATTATATCATTTACTAATGATAATTAAGTACTTACTGTAGGGAATTGGGAATCGTTTGAGCAGGTAGTACTCTACGACCGACATGGATGATGAGAACATCACGGCAAATATAGCTGTTGCACTCGTCACCTTCAAAAACATAGCCGTTGCATATATAATTGTAAAATTCCGGATTGATCAATCGATCACTTTTTAACGTGGCCAACTGATCATACAATAAAACGATCTGACCTGAGGAGGAACTCCCATCTGCAAAAACAAAGGCCCCAAAATGATACCTCCGCCTAGACCCACCGTGCCTCCAATTGTACCTGCAAGCACACCAATCAAACAGTACAACACTAGTTGGCTTGCTTTGAAGTGGATCCCCTTGTCGCCACGCGACGCAATAACCCACTTCCCTTGGTACAACATCGTGGCTTCGTATCCTGATGCGGCCACCACTACAGGGACATGAAGAATGATCATAGACCATGACGACCACAGAAATTAACACACCCACACCCACACACACTACTCAGTATAGCTCGCCAAGGCGAGATCTGGAAAGGGTGTTTCTGATAGACCCATAAGCACTTATACATATATATGTCAAGGGAGCATACTTGCAGGAAGTTGAAGACCCAATATAGAGGTGAACAATTAGAGGTGTGACTCTGCATAAACAAGAGAGATGTTAACGAATCGATAATATGAAATTGGTATAGAAAAGGGAGATCAATCTGAGTCAACCTTGAAGATTTGAAGTGCTAAAATTGCGATCCAAACACACAGAACAAGGCCTAGTTTGTTACAATGCACATTTTGTAAGAGACACCTGCAATAAAGTAGTGTGTCCATTTATTAACATGTTGATGCGTACAAAAGGCAAATCTTAATATGTCACACACGTTAATTATTAATATAGAATGTATGTTGATACCATTCCAGACCACAAACAACTCAAGAACTCAACTACACAAACAAGAAAGAACGGAAAATTGTAAAGAAAACCATATCTGTTTACGCGGTTAAAGTAAACTCTACATCCGCAGAGCCTCAGTGAGGAGACTCGTCTCAAATCCACTATTTGAGTATCAAGTTCAAGAGAGGTTACAAAGTAAACAAAGATAGGCAAAGAAAACACAAAAAGGAAAGTTACAAAGTAGATCTAGAGAATAAGACAAGAGATTAGGGTTTTGGCCCCCTTATAGGCTACACAAGCTTCTGGAAGAAGCTTTGGATCGTTCGCCACCACAAATCTCAACGAGCAAGGGCACTGTCTTCAACATCGCCACCGAGCTCCACCGTCTAGCTCACCGTAAGCTCTAGGGTTTGGAATGAGCTCGTAAGTGCGATGAAGCGAAGCATTATAGTAAGCATCAAGCTCTGATCAAACGTTGCGTTTCATTTTCGTTCAGGATCGAGATCAATGATTAGCAAGCATCGGACAATTAAGCCTCCAAACCGGTATTGAACCGGGGTGGCTTAGTTGGTCCGGTTCACTAATAAGTGAGTCTTGGATCCGAGATCTGAACCCGATTCCTGAACCTACATTTTTCCTACCATTTAACTATATATACATTGCTATAGCAATCTTCATGTCACTTAAATTTATATACATGACTTATTCCTAACATATGTAATGTACCTTTTTTGGTTTGTTGGAACCACCAGGCAAAGAATGATTATTACCCGATGCATCATCCGTGCTTGTATTATTGTTCAATTCTGATGTAAGCTCAGTATTAGCGGTAATACAAGAATTGAACATATATAATACAACAAATGATGCATGATGTGAATGGATTTGGATATAAGACAATCTCACCCGTTGATGTCAATCTCCGATCAGCCTCCTGAAATAGTAACAAAACATATATATCACTTGTTTACAACGTAACACACATAAAGCAATAAAAGTTAAATGTATAGTTCCAAACCTTTTGGATAGTTTCTTGTTTCCATTTCTTCACTCCCTTGCAAAAAGCAATTATTTCCGTGACTGCATTTATTAATTGGCAAGCCAAAACTTACACATAAGTAGCAACAAGCTAGCCCACTCAACCTAGATGACAACAATCTTACACATAAGTAGCAAGTATACCTTGAAGTATTGACACTTACCTAGACACAAAACGATGAGTAGAACGGTGATCATCCAGTTGGCAAGGATGACGTTCAAGGTAACACCAATGCTAATGCCAAGCACCAACATTGGTTGGAATAGGAGGGCAAGATCATAGTCAATAACCGGCATGTCGAGGGTAGGGTGCCTTTTCCTCACGTTGTAATAAAGTGTTGCCACAGCAACACCCATGATCATACCTAGCTTCAACCAGGCCCGGTCCTGACATTTTAGAGGTCCTAGGGCGAAAAAAAATTAAGGGCCCTTATCATGAATTTTTTTTATATATACAATGTCATTTTTTATAAGGAAAGGAATTCTATTTACCAGATATGTTTAGTAGATCGAGAGGCTGAAACAAATGATAATCGGACAAACCATACAATGACATATTTATACAATAACTCCTCCTTTTGCCAATTTTCAAACAAGCGATTGAACTAATCTATATAGTGATCATAAAAGCAAAAACAAATTTAAATTTGAGCTAAAACTAGAAGACAAATATAGTCATATTTGCAGCGGGTCTTGACCTATTGGAAGTCTCGGGCGAAATCATGTAAGACCTCTGTTATTTAAAACTTTTCCATTAAGAAAACAGACCTAGCCTAAAACAATACATTTATATTGCTTAAAATTAAATATATTAATGGCAAGCATTAAATCTCCTATAAAAAAGGAAATAAATAAAACAATGTCAAGTTCTAATTAAAAATTACTCTATTTGATTTAAATTGCTTTTAATTATTTTCAAATCAATTATTTAATTATGATTATATCTAACAATACACCCATACATGACAAATACAGTAATGATTTATATCCTTCTACAATAAAAGGGATCTAAATCAACCCGTACGAGTATATTTTTTGAAAGAAGAAGGCGTAACTAATAAACAGTCTTGTCAATTTTACCAACTTTTGAGCCTGCATGATATAGTAGTAGATACTAGAGACATTGTTATGAACATGTGGGCCCTACATACTAAAAAATGGATACATATTCGTTTTTGTAGTTTTTTTCTAGTTTTTTTAGAGTCCGTTTTAATATTTTTTTGTATTATTAATACACTAGTAAAATTGGGCCCCTATAAAATTGGGCCCTGGGCGGACGCCCATGTTGCCCTCCCTTATGGGCCGGCCCTGGCTTCAAAAAAAACAAAATGTCACATATATCATTTAAACAACCCATGATAAAAAAAAACATCTTTCTTAACCTATGCTTTAATTTTGGGGCATTTAAGATGAAAAATCTTATACTAAATCTAATAAAGTCTTTCTAAATAAAAACTCTATAACATATGCTCCAAGAATGGTATAGTTATAATTAAGGTTGGTCGTGGTCGGGTTATGGGTTGGTGGAGTCATTCCATCACTCGACTTGTGAATTTTAATTAATTGTCCACCCAATCCACCTATAACGTGTGGATTATTCGGGTGACCGGTCACCTCCAAAACTGATTTATTTTGCTGATCTTCCCACCACGATTTTTTTTTTTGCTTGTTTTTACTATTTGCACCACCTTAGTTAAATCACTTTCACAAGCCATACCTGATCGTGCACTTGACTAGTTTACGAATCATGGGTTTACCATCAAAGGTGGGCCTGATAGACTAAGATATTATTCCTCCTTAATTGATGCTAATTGATCTACTATCCTTTCTTGTATACAAGTTAGAATAGGATAGAATAAATCTTAAAGGATAGAATATTTCCTTCCTTCTTGTACATAGCAGGGGATATCTTTCCTTATTCTGCTTTAGCCTTAGACGCTCCTCCCTTGTATTTAACTTAGCTTCTTCTAATAAACAAAGCAAGGCATTAACGCCTAACACGTTTAAATCAATCGTGCTTTAGGGCCCTTTTTTAAAAAAAGAAAAGAAAAGAAGAGAATGATCCAATCTTCATTTATGCCGAAATGAAGTCGGTGGGCCCGTGAAGCTATCTGGGTCGGGTTATTTGAGTGAGTCGATTGCCTGGGATAATGTCTAGCCTTAGTTATAATACTAGTTTCAAATCATTTAAAATTTGAAAATTCTCCACAATTTAAATTGAACATTTTGTAGCTAGTTTAAATCCAATATTCTCAAAGCTCAATCTGAATCCCGCTACCTTTCCGCTTGCTAAATCTTGTGTAGTTGTGTGGAAGTTTGTTGCCACCAATCTCTCCTTTTCAAATTAAACTTGGCCAATACAAATAAATTATCCCTTCATTCAAAAAAAAAAAAAAAAAAAACTCCTTTGAAATTCTAACTTACATTTTGAAATGGCTGGTGAGGATTTAGCGTCGAAGCCGATGACAAGAGTAAGCATGGGAATGAAGATCCCCGCACCACCAACGCTTCCGAACGCCGCTCCACAGAAGGCCATTATGGTGCCCAACACTATCCTCCATCCAAACTCCATCTTCTACTTGTCCATTCCCAGTTCATCCATCCACATTTCACACACAAACAATATTAATTCATGGATGAGAAGGATTGTAACATCCACATAATAATTAATTGAATACAATAAAAATTCTATTGCATAAATGTCTCACAGGCCAAGTGTGGGTGTAAGTCTCCGTGTTATTCATCTCGTTGGCCAATGCAAGCAACATCAAGGAACAGGCAACAAGCACCATGAACGTTGTAATTGTTCCGCTTGGTTTCGCCATCTCCGGCCGCCTTCTGGTAGAAAAAATATATATCAAAATGATGAAAGTATAAAGTTGTATATATCTAGAAGTTGTTTGAACTCTCATTAAACTCAAGCTACAATAATGTGAGTATTTATAGGCTACGTACATGTATCATAACACAAATTTCCTATAAATTAAGACTTGAAACATCATACATATATTGCATTCAAACTTTTTTTTTATTTTTGAAAACAAAGGGTAAATATATTTCCAAAAAAGGTTGTTACGCCAGAAAATACAAATCAAATCTTCTACTTCCTAAATATACTCTCTTCTATACTCTCCTACGAGATTGAGTGATGACTTTCCAAATTATACTAAAAAAAAACTTAAATATTTGTAAAATATTAAAAAATATCTTCTAACCAATTAAAACAAGGGAGTACAGGAGGGAGTATGATTAGGGAGTAGAAGAATCGGACCGCAGAAAATGGGTCAAGTTCAAATCAACACGATTCATGTAGCAAGTGACAATTATCAGTTGGCATTTCAATAAAATTTAGCGAGCTCCGATCAACTTGATCCATGAGTGACCCCTTTTTGAGATTTCTCTTACTCTTCCAGTCTTCCTTGTATCCCCGAGTCTTACCATGCACTTGGTTAGTTTTGCACATTGAATCTCCTCATCATGGAAGCATTTCCATTTGTGGGCAATCCAGATTTCATAAGAGGAGGAAGTGAATGTCGTGAGTCAAATTGCAATCAAAATTTTCACTGCATGAATTCTTGCATTTCCTACTATGTAAAACTTCTAGCCATCTTCAATGTAGTTTTTACATGCATACATGAAACTTAGTGTAACACTCCGTCTTTACATATGATGCTACTTGGTGGTAGACCTCTCCGAATACTACCTAGGTTAGCTTGACAACAACGCAATCGAAACTTGCAACGCAGGTACGGCGAGAAAACTAATAAATTATCCAACTCTCAAATTATTAAAACTGAAATTTCGAAATATGTGTGAATTCCCAAGTTCAAGAAAGTAACTGAGAACTGAATTGCTCTCCAAACTCATATTATTCTAGTAACATGCCATTAGACCTGAACAAAGTCGGGCTAACCCGCCCAACCCGTACCGCTCGTCCGGAAAAATGGGCGGACTTGGACAAGATTTCTAACCCGAAAGGGTAAATAAGTCCGGCCCGTCCGAATTCATGGGCGGGACACGGACAATATTTTTGACCGAATATCCCGGATAACCTGCCCAAATACCCGAATATATTAAATATTTAAAATAAATGTTTATATTTATAAATAAAGATATGTTTGTAGAGAATACTTGGGGTCATTGATTGTAGAATTAGTACAAAAGAGAGTTAGTTATTATAGTTCCTTCACCTTGTCACCTAAAAAGCTAGCATAAATACGATCTTAATTTCAAGTAATGTTAGACCGTGTAATTATAATATTAAGATTTTCTAATATTTTAATGGACATGGAAAAATCTCCATTTGATTCTGAGATGATATTTTAATGTCCACACAATTAATAATTAGCATATTAAATATAAATAGTAGTTATTTTAGAAAAATCTCCATTTGATTCTGAGATGATATTCCTAAATTTTTTAGTATTAAAAATATAAGAAAAAAGGGAATAAGAATAGCTTTGATAGGATAATAAGAATAAGAATATTAATAATTGAAGGGGAAATAATTGGAGTAGCCACCATAAGACTATATTTGTGACCACCATTGCTAATAAGAATAAGAATAGTACTCCACTAACTATTACAGACTGATCACTCAACTTCGATACCTTCTAATTGTCGGAAAATATTTTCGAAAGTAAATTTATTCCATAATTTAAGTTTTTCTTTTAGCAGGCGAGTTTTTTAAACTAAGCTATACATATAGAAACCCGGACAATGAAATCTCCAAGCTTGCCTAACTATGGTAATGAAATCTTTTATGTTCATTCATATCATTTCAAACTTAAATAGTCTTCCTTTATAAGTTTGATCAACACCAAGTTGGATGAGATTCGACAGTGATTCGAGAACGAAAACGCATGATTATGCGTTACCACATCCGAAAATCATTGAATAATCTTTTCTGACACGACAACCCTATCTAGCTTTTCGTAAGTGTTATCAATGTCTATCTTTCTTTTTCTCCAGGTAAATGTATTCCATGTAGATTGTGTATCTATCAATCACATTTGTTCATAAATTGTCGAAGTTGGTTAAATCTTGTAGGACACGGGTCGACTCCTCCATACTTATCTGATGGCACTAATATATCATTAAAACTACCCATTATGACACATGACATCAAAGTCTGCGTAGCATAAGAAAGTCCCAAAAGACCACCTTCTCATTTTCACGGGGAGGAGCGTAAATAAAAATTAATACAATATCATGAGATTTCTGAGTGAAGGACAGTAAGAATGAAATAAACCATTCATGGTGAAATGAAAGTCGAAAATTTTCATATTGGAAAATGATGAAATAATGTCACCTGTTAAGGGGTTGGACCATAGCAGGTGGCATTACTATATTGTCAAAACCAGCTTTTCGTCAGCACCTCTCTATCTTATAGTAGATATATTATATTGTAAATATTATCCTAACTTGTTTGGCAAGTCTTATACCATATATATTCTTTATGAATGAAAGGCAATCCTAAAGAGAATTTGTGAAACTAACATGATATCAGAGCAGGTTTCGGTGTAGGTTCATTTCACAACAAACTATCGGTGGGATCTCAGTCTTTGTTTCAATGATTGTCATAACTTTTATATGGTGTATTTTACTAAAAGTTTTGATAGGTGTCTATAAACTTTTTCTCCTCATTTCTCATATATTCCAAGATACGATTTTCATTTTAAACAAATAATTTGTACCCGGGCTCTTAGCCCATTAGCTCTAGAGTTCTAGAGAAAATGTTGAAAAACTAGCCCTAGAATCGAAGTATCAACGAGATCTACGAAGTAAAACCAGAAAGCATAAAACAGATGAACACAAGAGTTGGTAACCCGGTTCGGATATAAATCCTACGTCCGGGAGTCTCAGTTCGGAGAGACCAACCCAAGATCCACTAAGTTTCCAAGATATTACAACAACAAGGTTACACTTCAACAACAGATCTCAAGATCTAAGCACAGAGATTCAAAGATAAACAGAAAGGAACAATGAAAGGATGAAGGGAGAAATCTAGGGATTTGGCCCCCTATGAAGGCTGTCGAAGCTTTGAGATGAAGCTTCGATGATGGTGTTGTTGGATCTCGCCGAGAATAGCTTGCCGGAGTAAACGTCGCCAAGCTTCTCCACCGTCGCACCACAGATCTCTCTTCTTTTCTTTTCTCTCTCTCTCTCTTTCTCTAGATGCGCCGTTTAGGGTTTTCAGTCAAGTGAGCTCGCAAGCGAGCTCTAAGGAGTATTTATAGCTCGTCCAGAAGACGCTCCTCCCAAACGACGCGTTTCATCAAATGAACAAGTCGGTCATAAGGTAACTTGGACTGGGCTTGTTATTTGGGCCTTATTTGTCTTCGAGAATAGGCCCATTTGTTCCGAGCTAGAATTCTAGCAAGCTACCTCAACAAACCGAGTTACCGGGGAGGCCACAAGCTATTATTCGAAACCCGGTTCGGCACTAAACCCGTTTTTCTCTTTGCTTTTGATTTGTTGACCCATTGTTCATGTGCCATACCATTTGTTGTGTCACTCTAGTACTATAAACATAGGTTTAGAGATTTTAACAATTGCCCTCCTAACCCTTGTTTATGGTCTTAGAGAAGTATCTATCTTGGAAATCAGTTTTAGGGATCTTGAGAGGGTATATCCAACATCATTGACCCAGTGCCACATCTCAAGTTACATCATTGATGTGGAGCTGGTTCCTGCAAAAGACAAACTTGTTAGTGGGAACTATTTTAGTTCCAAAGTCAGCAGGGTTCACATCTCCAGGTATTTTCTTCACGGATATCTCCTGGTTTTCCACTTGTTGTCTTATATAGTGGTGTCTCACATCAATATGTTTTGATCTCTCATGGTGCACAGGGTCTTTGCATAAGTACAAATCACTCTGGCTATCCATAAAGAGATTGGGCATGTATGTTTTGCCCTCTATTTCTTGTAATATGCCACGAAGCCAGGTAGCCTCTTTTGAGGCTTCAGTAGCTGCTATGTACTCTGCCTCAGTTGAGGAGAGAGCAACTATGGATTGTTGTTGGGACTTCCAGGAAATACAGTTCCCTGCCCAGCAATAAAAGTATGCAGTGGTAGACTTTCTACTATCTCTGTTGCTGGCATAGTCCGAGTCCACATATCCATGTAAGTGTGACCTCGAACTATGCTTAGCATATACAAGTCCTACATTCTCTGTGCCTTTTACATATTTCAACAAATACTTCATGGCTACCCAGTGTTTTTCACCTGGGTTAGACATAAATCTACTAAGTACAGAAATTGCAAAAGCTAAATCAGGACGAGTACACAACATGGCATACATTATACTGCCTACTGCTACATCATAGGGAATATCTTCCATTTTGTTCTTTTCCTCAGCAGTTGTAGGGCAGTCTGTTTTGGTGAGTTCTAAGTGCCCTCCAATTGGTATGGGGGAAGACTTAGCTTCTAGCATGGAGAACCTGTCCAACACCTTAAACAGGTAGTCAGTTTGGGAAAGGTAGGTTCTTCTCTTGGTTCTATCCCTTATAATTTTTACCCCAAGGATTTTCTGAGCAGGTCCAAGATCTTTCATGTCAAAATGCTTCTTCAAGTCAGCTTTTACTCCTGTGATAGCAACTTTAGAATTGCTTATTAACAAAATGTCATCAACATAAAGTAAAACATAAAGCAAAGAACTAGACTTAGCAATTTTAAAGTAGAGACATGTATCATAGTTGCTCCTTTTGAAACCAAGAGATTGCATGCAGGCATCAAATTTCTTATTCCATTGTCTAGGGGATTGTTTTAACCCATATATGGATTTTTTTAAGAGACAAGCATGATCAGGATTCTTTTTATCAACAAAGCCTTTTGGTTGTTGCATATAAATGGTTTCAATCAAATTCCCATGCAAGAAAGTTGTTTTTACATCCATTTGCTCTAGCTCCCAGTCATAAACAGTGGCCATGGCAATCAAGAGACGCATGGTTTTGTATTTTACAACTGGTGCAAATATGTCATTATAGTCAACTCCTTCTTTTTGAGTAAATCCCTTAGCAACTAACCTGGCTTTATATCTAGGTGGGTCAGAGGGACTAGAACCTTCTTTTATTTTGAAGATCCATTTACAACCTATTAACCTAACATTTGCAGGTTTGGGAACTAAGGTCCAAGTATTGTTGACATTCATGGATTGAATTTCTTCATGCATAGCTTTTAACCATTCATTAGAATCTTTACATTTTATAGCTTGCTCAAAGGTTTCAGGTGTATAATTCCTAATAACCTCAGCTACTGTCAAAGCATACTCAACAATTCTGTTGTAATTCTCATGTAGAAATTTATCATTTAACTCATGCAGGTTGACATAGTTTATGAATCTAGTATTAGGTATCCTAAGTCTTGGTTCTCTGTCCCTAGTCAATTCATAGTCAATTAGAGGATGTGGTTCATCAATATGAACATGATCAGACTCAGAGGTAGAAGAAGAAGAATTACTAGATTCACTTATGTCTACAGCAGAGGAATTATCTAAATTTTCAGAGTTAGAATTACTTACTCCCCCACCTAATTGGTGGGTATGCAGAACTGGAGTGTTCGAGGATTCATCCTCATGTAGCTCTTCACTGCTTTGAGGGGTGTCAACAGTGGTAGTTCTGGACATCTAGTAGTGCCCTATATCAAATTCTGGTTCATCATCTTGATATGTGCTATCATTCTCATAGAATTGGTCACTTTCTTTGTAGGGAGGTGAGATGGTTTGGGTACCTGAATTCTCAGTCATGGCAGTTAGTTTATTTTTAAAATGAAAATCTTGTTCATTAAAGGTAACAGACCTTGAAACTATTACTTTGTAACCTCTTGGTTGTATAAGTAATAGTTTATAACCTTTAACTCCCTCAGGGTAACCCAACATTATACATTTTTGTGCTCTTGGTTGTAGCTTGCCTTGAGAAATTTGTGCATAGGCAGTACAACCAAAAGGTTTTAGATGTGATATGTTGGGTTTCTTTCCATTCCATACTTCCTGTGGGGTTTTGAAACCTATCACAGAGGATGGGGATCTATTTATGAGGTATGTGGCTGTTATAACAGCCTCTCCCCATAGGGAGTTCTTTAACCCTGCACTTATGAGCATACACCTTGCTTTTTCAAGCAAGGTTCTGTTCATTCTCTCAGCAGTACCATTCTGTTGAGGTGTGCCTGGTACAGTAAGATTTCTTTTAATGCCATTTTTAATGCAGAATTCATTAAACATGCTATTGCAAAACTCTAGACCATTATCAGTTTTTAAACATTTTAGCTTGTGTCCAGATTGACTTTCCACCATTGATTTCCAGTTTTTAAACTGTTCAAAGGCTTCATCTTTTGTTTTTAATAAACACACCCACACTTTCCTTGAGTAGTGATCAATTAGTGAAAGAAAATATCTTCTTCCACCAATTGTCTCTACCTGAGCAGGCCCCCAGAGATCAGCATGTACATACTCTAGGGGTCTGTCTGCAGTGTAATTGGATTTATTAAAAGGATGGGAAGTTTTCTTCCCTAGGACACAAGTCTCACAAAAATTTAGATCACAGGGTTTCTTATCAATTATTCCATTTTTAAACAATTGTAGCATTCCTGTGTTACCTATATGGCCTAGTCTAGCATGCAAGAGTTTTGTATAATTCAAGTTGTCATGATTTTCAACTTCTTTAGAAATATTAAGTTCTGGAGAACCTACAAGATGGTAGAGTCCTCCTTTCTTAATACTTCTAATAAGTACATTGTTATTTCTAACAACATCCCTAATTCCTTTAGAAGTGATAATCTGGCATCCTAAATCATCAAAAACTGACTCTGAGAGAAGATTTCTTCTCAGGTCAGGTACCCACCTGACATTTTGTATTACTCTAATCTTACCATCATACATCCTGAGTGGTACACTTCCTGTGCCTTTTATAGACAAGGATGTGTGATCACCAAGCATTACTACACCAGAATCACTTAAAGTTAGACTTTTAAAATGAAATTTATTAGGGGTAGCATGCATGGTACAACCTGAGTCTAATATCCAAGCATTTTCATCATGTATGTGAGAAACAACAAGAAGTTCATCGGAATATTGACAAGTACTTTCAAACACATTAGAGTAACCATCAGGTGTTTCTTGGTTTTTATTTTTCTCATCTCTCTTCTTCTTCCTACAATCGTTAGAATAGTGATTCCCTTTTCCACAATAATAACACTTAGGTTCCTTTTTGTCAGAAGAGGATTCATTTTTCTTGTCAGTTTTGTCATTCTTTTTCTTCCCTTTTTGGTTCTTACCTTTGCCTTTTACAAACATAACTTCACTTTTGTTTCAGTTTTTGTCTCAGTTTTAGACCCATTTTTAACTTTGAAGATTTTGACAGAATCATTTTTCTGAATAATAGCTTCAGTGAGTCTTTTAACAGTTAGGTCATCCCTACTGAACTGAACTACGTCCTTAAGGACATCAAACTGAGCAGGCAGGGAATTAAGCATGACAACAACTTTGTAATCTTCATCCATTTTATCTTTACATCTTGAAAGTTCTTGAGTCAGTTTTAGAAATTTGTCAAGATTTTCATTTAGAGTAAGAGACACATCCATTCTGAATTTAAAGAAGTTAGACAGAAGAGTGATCTTACTTGGTAAAGATTTGAACAGATAGATTTCATCAAGAGTGTCCCAGATTTCTTTAGGTTTAGTAGGACTTACAACTTGCCTGGCTACTTCATCAGTGAGCCTAAGCATTATCTCAGCGTGTGCTTGATCTTGAAGTTCTTGCCTTCTAGCATGGGAGAACTCCAAGGGCCATGTCTCAGTGACAGCCATCCAGCACTTTTCTTTAGTTAAAATTGCCTTCATTTTAACTTTCCACATTGCAAAATCGATGACTCCATCAAAAGGTTTTACCCTGTATAGATATGTCATCCTTTAGTACCTGTACAATAAAGAAAAACAAGTCATTTTTGGTTTTTTCTTTTAAAAAATGTAAACAAGAGTACTAGTAAACTAGGAACACAAAGAATCCTAGACAAGCTACTGTAGGACTTGCCAAGGGTTGCACCGGAAGAATCCGTTACCCTGGTTGACAAGAAATCCCGCTCAAGGCTTCACACAGATAGCAATCAAGACAGAAAACAATCCTATAAAAGAAACTAGGGCAGATGCAGCGGAAGTAAGCCAGGATCTAGCAATATCAGACACAAGGCTCTGATACCATGTTGAAAAACTAGCCCTAGAATCGAAGTATCAACGAGATCTACGAAGTAAAACCAGAAAGCATAAAACAGATGAACACACGAGTTGGTAACCCGGTTCGGATATAAATCCTACGTCCGGGAGTCTCAGTTCGGAGAGACCAACCCAAGATCCACTAAGTTTCCAAGATATTACAACAACAAGGTTACACTTCAACAACAAATCTCAAGATCTAAGCACAGAGATTCAAAGATAAACAGAAAGGAACAATGAAAGGATGAAGGGAGAAATCTAATAGGGATTTGGCCCCCTATGAAGGTTGTCGAAGCTTTGAGATGAAGCTTCGATGATGGTGTTGTTGGATCTCGCCGAGAATAGCTTGTCGGAGTAAACGTCGCCAAGCTTCTCCACCGTCGCACCACAAATCTCTCTTCTTTTCTCTTCTCTCTCTCTCTCTTTCTCTAGATGCGCCGTTTAGGGTTTTCAGTCAAGTGAGCTCGCAAGCGAGCTCTAAGGAGTATTTATAGCTCGTCCAGAAGACGCTCCTCCCAAACGACGCGTTTCATCAAATGAACAAGTCGGTCATAAGGTAACTTGGATTGGGCTTGTTATTTGGGCCTTATTTGTCTTCGAGAATAGGCCCATTTGTTCCGAGCTAGAATTCTAGCAAGCTACCTCAACAAACCGAGTTACCGGGGAGGCCACAAGCTATTATTCGAAACCCGGTTTGGCACTAAACCCGGTTTTCTCTTTGCTTTTGATTTGTTGACCCATTGTTCATGTGCCATACCATTTGTTGTGTCACTCTAGTACTATAAACATAGGTTTAGAGATTTTAATAGAAAATGACACATAAAACATTGGTGGAAACTATCATGAAGTACGTTTTCGTGACCATTTTCATCATTAATTACATCTCTTTAACGCAACAACATATCATATAAGCAAACAACAACACAACACTTGGATACTCTTAAAGTTTGTCGATTCCTTGTCTTTAGAAAGAAACAAAACAATAATCTGCTTACTACTTAAAAATTACAATGGAGATTGGAAAAGATCTGCAAAAGGTTGCCATAAACACCAAACCACAGTCTAGAAAGATTCAAACTCAGCATAACCTTAGATAAAATTTTCACATACTCGGCATAAGCAACATCGATTTTCACAGAAATTCCAACATAATTCACGTCTTCATCATTCTCACTATCGAACAAGTCCATGGCTTTCTCTGCCGAATTGGATGAGTCAAAAGCTCCAATCCACCCATCACCTTCCTCAACCTTTGATGGGGGATTAGAATTGGATGCATGTTAAAACATATTTTGAATATAATAATGTAAATAATAAAGAATGTTCTCGTATATATATTATATAATTTGGGGCGGCATTTTCTCTCTCTCTCTGGTCTCTCTCATGTTCTCGTATATATTTTATAATAATATAAATAATAAAGAATGTTGCAATCTTAAAACATATTTTGAATATATAAGTTCAAACTATTTTAAGGGAAAAAAATAACCCATTTTTTTTTTTTTTGCTCATTTTGGTGTAAAACTTGACAATCCTAATTCCTAAGTTGAGCCCATGCTTATCAACCAAAGTAATGCAAGTCTTCTATATAAGAACTTGCCACCAGTGCTTTATCTAACTAACCTTCATAAGATTCTACCAAAAAAAAAAAACTAACCTTCATAAGAGTAAATTTGTCAAAATATAAGCTCAAATTGTATAACAATTTCCAAATAGGAAAAAAAATCTTCATTAGAGTACATTTATCAAAATATTACAAAATAAAAAAAAATAATTTGCTCTTGGTGAGAGTCGAACTCAAGACCTCCCGCTTACTAAACGAGTGCTCTAACCAACTGAGCTACAAGAGCTATTTATATAATTTTATTTACTAAAATAAGTTCACATTTACCAGTGCTCTATCTTATCTAATGTAAGTCTCCTCATTCCCTTAAGTTTCATGAAAACATTCAAAATTCAAAATATAAATATGATTTCCCATATCATATATGATTTTGATATATGATAAAATTTAATAGTTCATTTAATTAAAAAGCCTTATTTCAAAATTATTCTTTTGCTTAACAAAAAGATTATGATGCTAGTAGGAATAGGAATGTTATCAAAAATGTTTTTGAATTGGTAGTTGGTGCGTACTGGCCGGACCCCAACTCCCCTATACAGCCTATTCATTTTGTATTGCCAATAATTTAATTGTCATCAAGGAATCCGTCTTCACAAGAATCAGAAAATGGAAGCTTTTTTCATGAATGCTCAAATTTCATACTGTTTTATTCATATTTGCAAAGATAGGATGCTTTTTGCTGTAATTTGTACGTTTAAGTGAACAAACATGTATATATACAGTTTACATATAAAAGTTGGCTTGTGCACAAATATGTATAACAATTAATTTCACACTCTTCACATCCGAATTACCAACCTTTTTCTCTAGCCCTAAATTCTACCACTTCTCGAGTACTCGTCGACCTGGGAAACGTCGAGGATCTTATCCATTCCGCTCGCGCCAAGAAACCTGCCCGAACAAGGATGATCAAGTCGAACAACAAAGGAGGATTAAAGCAATGTACTTAGGAATTATAGATAAATGCAATTAATGATCAAAGCAATTTTTACTTTTCTCTGAATGTTTTAGCCATGGAATGACAGCCTCCAGGGAGAGTTGACTGCATGTTGACCGCTATGTTTGGGTTGTGAATGCTCTGCCTCAGATGCACCCATCCATACTCTTCACCCTCTTTATCATAAACCCTAACCCTAATAACTCAAATTTGTACAACTTTTAGTCAAGCCAAATATAATTTCACCAAGCTGTTAATAAAATTACTGAAATGTACGTGGTTGTAACTTTTTCTTACCTGTACATGTGAGCATCAACTGGTGCAGGATTATCATTCAAGTCAACCAAGCAGCCTTCATTTACCCAACAGTCTCCACAGGAGTCAAGCTCCCAACCTTCTATTCTTCCTTCCTAATTGGGTCAATTAATGTTTAATTGAGCACTAAGTATAATATTATGAAAACTTAGATGAATGAATATATGTATGTATATGTATATACACCTCAACATAGTTTCGAAACGTTTCGATTGCCTCCACGGCTTTCGCCTTGGCATGTCTAGGCTCAGAGATCACATCCATCCTAAGCTCAGCCGATTCAAGCGCCTCTTCAAGATCTTGAATCAAACTTCCAATCCCTTCATTCGATCCGGCAAGCTTCATACGAACCATTTCGATTATGATCTTTACAACCATGTAAGCTCCTGCACTTAAATCAGACTCACAATGAGTTCTTAAGCTATAATATCATTTTTCTAATACCCAATGTTACCCAAAAGCTCTATAATAGGATAGCGTTTCCTGATTCCATATCGTGTCAGAAACTCGAAACTCGTTTCTTAGTGTAAAATTACGGAGATAATACGTTTTCCATATCCATTTTCGTTTTTCGTGTAACATGTGCTATATACTATACATACTTGTCGAAAATAAGTGGCGGTTATAATGTGTTAATGCAAAAATAAAACTTACCATCATCAAGAAAATGGTTCTCTTTTAGAGCGCCATGGCCAGAGGTCTCCATCATGAGATGAGTCTCAATGCCATCTTTATTAAGTTGAACCCCTTTATCAATCACATTCCTATAACCAACTCTATACAAGCAATGGCGCCCGCCTCTATCAGCGATAAACCGGCTTAATCCAACACTTGTTCTTGCATCAGTAACAATGGTGGTTCCGGGGTGCTCTCTCAAGACAATGGCCGACATCAGAGCTATAAGGCGATCCCCATTTATCGGGTTGCCCTTGCAATCAACCACACCACTCCGATCAACATCCGTGTCAAAAACGATGCCTAGGTCAGCCGATTGTTCAAGAACAGCTGATCTAGTGAGAGACATTGCAATCTTGTCTTCAGGGTTTGGAATGTGGTTTGGGAACATCCCATCTGGGTTTAAGTGGAGTGATCCAAATGTGTCTGCTCCAAGTTTATCTAGTACATCGAATGTAAAGAAGCCTCCTGATCCATTCCCCGCGTTAACAATGATCTGTTAATGTGACATTTGGATTAATAAGCTAATGGTGATTAACCCAAGAAATGAATGCATGCATGCTCTTTAATTTGTTACAAGAGTTCTCTCTAGAGAGATTAGTCTTATAAGGAAATGAATGATTACCAAGCCAAATGTTGTTTAATATATATAAGTGGCCAAAATGTAAAATTATGAGATGCAAACAAAAAGAGTTTGTTGAAATTAACTAGAGTGATTATTAAGCCAAAATGATTAACATGTGTTCGAAAGACAATTTGTTTTTCACCCATATAAGAACAAATATGCTATATGCATGTGTGGTCCTAACTCCTAACTAGTTGGATAACTCTATCCTATCATGAATTTGTAATTTTGTAACTTTCTTCTATAAAATCTACATCATTCACCACCACCATTCAAATGTATGAACCACATACGATTGTATATCCTCAATATCGCAATATATCTTATTGTAGCTAATTTGAAAACAAAATTCACGGTGGATAACATTTCCAAAGAGGAGAAAAGACCTAGTTGAAACCTTAAAGCCTTCAAGTGGAGTGTCATAATGTGATGGATGATTCACCCTCTCCTTGATGATATCCCTTAGATGCTTCGCGTAACTACTCATAAAATCAACTCGCACGGGAGGATTTCTTAGAGGATTCGACACCTTCACTTGCCTATTCGCGTACTTTCTTGCCGCCTTCTCACATATCTCTTCCACCTCAGTTGAAGTGAGCCCTCCTCTCTTTGTAAAGAACTTAAGGCCATTTCGAGTCCATGGCAAGTGAGACGCCGTCATCTACAACATCAAACACATCTTCACACAACATGGGATAAATCTTAACAACAACAACATTTAACCAGTATAGTCTGTGTTCCTAAGAAAACACTACGTGGATCCTGAGCAGATAGGAACCGCCTAGCGCCTAGACGACCAGAACAGTTTCCTAGGCGGGCCTAGACCAGATTTTTTGGAACAGTGAGTACAGTCCCGTTGCAGTGAGATTTTCGCGGAAAAATTTGATATAGTAAAGTAATGACTTCATATACTTACCATTATGGAAGCATGATACTCAAAAGGAGGCAACAAAGTACTCATGAAACAAGCCGGAGTAGTGGAAAGCCCCATGTCAAAAACCAAGCAACCAACTCTTCCAAGACCCGAAAACAAAGCCGCGCTCAACGTCACACCCGAGACCCGAGGATCTCTCCCAATAGAGACCTTAACTTCATCAACAGCTTCTCCTTCATCTCCGAGCTTGCTTAAGAGCCACTCTCCAAAGCTCTCAGCTATGGCTTCCACAGCCGGAGGCGTTAAGTCAACCGTTCGGCCTTTCTCTCCTTGTAGTGCAACTCCCCGCACGTCTGACCCGTTTTGCAGCCTCTTGATTTTGTCTATCTCTTCGTCCACCGCCGGCTCTAGGCTTGAAATGCTTGAACATTGTACTCGGATCGTGCTCGTCCGAGGAGAGTTGAAGGGTAGATTGAGGCTTGATTTCAACAATGGATTGATGTCTCTCCCTTGTGATGAAAAAGGGTGGGTGAGTGTTTTGTTGGGGATTAATCTTGTAGCCATTCTTGAAATTTTTTTGGAATAGAAGTTCACAATTTGAGTTACCAAGATATTGTTTGCCTCATGGAAGATAAGATGGGGCTATATATGATCGAACCTAAACCTTACAATCAATATAAGAAATATCTGGACAACATAAACTTCCAAAGCTTTCAGCTAGATTTTTTGGTCTGTTACATACTTCCATCTAATAAAGGCTTTTGGCTTGTTGTCTATTGTCAAAACCGTATGTAATTTGAATATTTTCTTAAGCTTTTGGAGAAGAAATAGCATATTATGCAAGGACAAAGGAAGTGCCTTTCAACTCCTCAAAACTTGAATCCTAACTTCGAATTACAAGTTCTTATGAATAAATTACGATATAAGCGTCTTTCAAGTTTTAATCTAGTCGGGTTTGAGTCATTTTTATTCCATTGATTTTCGGATTGGGTTTCTTAACTCTTAAAATCTTCAAATGAATCGGGTTAGGCTGGATCTAGTTTTGACAAATCTAGTGATATTACTTTCAACCAAAAAAAAATCTAGTGATATTACTTTTTAAAAAGATAAGAAAAATATATCATATATATATACTTATTTTTAGTCAAGAACGTATATCTTTTTTTTTTTTTGGTGAGATATACGTTTACAAAGGTCTTCGCTTAAGATATAATTTGGATTTTAGTATCAGAAAATCAATTAAGTTGTGGAAAGGAAACGATTAGCGATGGCATGGTACAAGAGAATATCCCAAAGTCATACCATCCAAAAATAACATAAGACTAGCCCAACAAGAAGCCCACAAAGTCGGTATAACTTCTCTCACAAAGCGCGGTCAAATCCCATAAAGCTCGGCCGAGATTTTTTTCCCCTTGCTCGCGCTTTTCTCTCTATTGAAATATCTTGGCTTGGTCCATGAAAAGCGCGGTCATGCTTTTCCTACCCATCCCGTACTTTTCCTCTCGGTTCAGGATTTAGGTGACACTTCAGATGCTGTTTCGACCCCTTAGAGTTGGAATTTGGATTCGGAGTAAAATATGAATTGTAACTCTTTGAATTAGCTTTTCAATGGTACCAGAACCAACCTCATCAGACCACATTATCTCCCAAACTAAGCCTGACAAGATAGAGTTGTCGAAACAACAACTCTAATGCATAACCCGAATTTAAGCGTTCTTTTCCCACAACCTCTTAGGCCTTAATGATCACAAAAAGTTACATACATAACTCAGACAAGCTCCACATGTACTAACTCCATCATAATCCTCTAAGATTCGTCCTGTCCATGTTTTTTTACCTAAAGATCTACAAAACTAAACAAAACAAGTGCAAAACCCAAATTTCTTACAACACCTAAGAACCTAAAAGGTAAACTAAAATCATGCATTATAAACATAAATATGCATCCTAAACACTACCTAAATGCAAGCTATCAATTATGGAGCGGAAATTTAAAGAACTTTGGAGTCCCAAGGGTAAGATGTCAGTGGCGGATCTTTCAAATGGGTATTATGTGGTTAAGTTTGCTACTGATGAGGATTACTTGAAAGATATAATGGGAGGCTAGTTGATGGTGTTTGGACATTACTTAATCATAAGACCTTGGTCTCTTGAGTTTAATTCGTACACATATATGATCACAACATCTCCGATTTGGGTTCGTATTGCAGGACTACCGATGATTCTTTATGAGGAAAAGATTTTGAAGCGCCTAGCGGCTGGAGTACGATGTCCCATTTGTGTGGACAAGAAAATGATGTTTTCCAACCGTTGTCGTTTTGCTCGAGTGTGCGTCGAAGTTGATATTACTAATCCATTAAAAGGATCAGTTATAATTAATGGGAGCCGATTCCATGTTGAGCATGAAGGATTACACTTGATTTGTGTCTCATGTGGAAAGTATGTCACCTTGTCGCTAAGTGCCCGAGTATGCTTAATAATGTTGCTCAAGACAAAGAGGTGTTAACTTCTTCATTGTCTATCCAAGAAACCCCGAAAACAGTTGGCCCTACTGACAATGGACCACGCTATGGCCCTTGGACAGTGGTTCAGTGTGGACAAAATGTTGCTCGAAATAAGACAATGTCTAACCAAGAAGTAGGTGCTAAGAAAAAGGAAATTAAAAGATTTTTGTCATTATCTATTGACGAAGATCAAAATTTGGCTCAAGATGCAATTGGGAAAGATTCTGCTACGATTCCAAATAAATCGACCTTGAAGGGTAAAGGCGTGGCCGTGTCGAAGGCAGCTGCACAGCCCAATTCGAACCAAGCCTCTTCCTCTAAACGGCAGCCTGCTAAGGAGTCTTGGATAGGTGTTAAGAGTAATGGGAATTCAACAGCCCAAACAAAGGAAGTTGGCTTTTAGTTTGGATTCTTGACACTTGCTGCTAGCAAACATGCTAGACCTAAGATTGGCCCAGAATTTGCCTTCGGTGTTGTGCCAAATGAGTCGATTCAACAAGAGGTGGTTAACAGATCCTCTAGGCGAATTGGGTCATCACATGTTCATACTAGAAAAGGTAATAATAATAAACATGATGGAAATAAGGTTAATCTAAATACTATAAATTATGTGGCTTACTAATGCAAATGATATCACTATGGATGACTCGTCTTCCCTAGTGATATCCCCCATGAACTCGCCTCACAAGCTGAACGTACTAGTTATTTCCCCCGATATTCCATGAATTGCCTCTTTTGGAATGTTTCTGGTGCTGGGAAGCTAGGATTTCAAAGGATTGTACGGCATTTACTTCGACACCATCTGATTGATGTGCTTGCTATTTTGGAACCCCGTGTCTCGGGAGATTTGTCACGAGATATTTGTGCTTGTTTATATTTCTCTTATTGTGTTAGAACTGAGGCTATACGTTTGTTTGGTGGAGTCCAGCTCCTTTGGGATAATGAGAAAGCTGACTTACAAGTTGGTAGCATGGGGGTTGATTTCATCCTTCATTCTTCTGAAAGGCGTGAAAGTTCATGTATGTTGCAAAAAGATTCGGATTTGTTTCTTAAGACTATTAATAGTCTCGGTCTTATTGATTTAGGATTTACGAGTAAAGCTTTTACTTGGTTTTAAGGGAACACTTCTCGTACAAATGTTGTTGAAAGGCTTGATCAAGTTTTAATGAATATCTCGGGTTGGCTGCTTTGGCCTGAGGCTACAATTCATACCTCGCTTCCAATCTGATCATGTTCTTGTGTTGCTTTTGTTGGTACCTCGGGTTCAATTTGATAGAGCGAGATGCATGTTCTGTTTTGAGGCAGTTTTGCTAACCCATCTCGACTTTTTAGATTTCCTTAAAAATTCATGGAGGGAAGAGCTGGTGGTTATAGATGCTTTGACTGATTTGCATGGTCATCTACAAACTAAGAATGTTCTGGTTTTTGGAAATATTCACCGCATTAAGATGAAGATTTTTGATCGTCTTGAAGGTGTTCAAAAGGTGTTGGTGGATAGGCCCTTAATTTGTTCACCTTTTGGCTCTTGAGGCAGGGTTTAGTGTTGAATTAGCTATTATTTTGGAGCGGGAAGAAATGCTTTGGTTACAAAAATCATGAGTTCAATGGCTTTAGGCAGGTGATAGAAATGCGTGGTTCTTTCATATGTCTACAATCATTCGAAAACCGGGTTGAGTCCCTCTCTGAAGATGATGGCAATTGGATTTTAGAAAAGTGTGAGTTAGAGACCCATGCAATCTCTTTTTTTTAAAAACATGTACTCTGTGCCGATTGATGAACATGTTTCAATTATTATGGCTCGTGGTTGTTTCCCTTGTTTGCATGCTTCAAGTTGGGCGGTCTTGGATCGACCCTTGCGTGATGATGATATCCTTAGGGCTATACTTAAGATGGGCTCGCTTAAGGCGCCGAAAATTGATGGTTTCCAACCCATTTTCTATCATAAAAGTTGGGATACCGTGGGTAAGTTGATTATTGATTTTGTTAAATCGTTATTCAGTGCTTCCAAATTGCCTATTGGTTCGAATGTGACTCTTATTGCTTTAATTGCAAAAGTGAATGAGCCTGAGCGAATTAGTCAATTTCGCCCTAATAGCCTTTGTAACATTATCTATAAGATTATTACTAAGGTTCTGGTGGATAGAATGCAATCAGTTCTACCTCAATTGATCGGTCCTGCTCAAGGAAGTTTTCTACCGGTCAGAATGATTATCGATAGCATTGTAAAAGCCCAAGAGGTTGTTTATTCGAGGAAGCGGAAGAGAGGATTGAAAGGGTGGATGTTGCTTGAGCTTGACATCGAGAAAGCTTATGATAAAATCGCTAGGATTTTGTTCTTGATTCGCTTCGCGATGCAAAGTTTTTTTATAGTTGGGTGAGTTGGATTTAGGAATGCTTGTGCTCGACTACGTTCAGGTTGTTGTGGAATGAGGAGAATTCTGAGGAATTTATTCCGTCTAGAGGCATGATACAAGGTGATCTTATACCTCCTTATCTATTTGTTATGTGTGTGGACTAGCATTTGAGCCATTTGATTGATCAATTTGTAGCTAGTAGTAGTTGCAAGCCCATCCAGATTGCTCGTAGTAGGCCGAATCTGTCCCATATTATGTTTGCTAACGACAATATGTTGTTTGAGGTATCTGTTAGCAAAATTTGAGTCATCAAAGATTGTATCTCGCATTTCTATCGTGCTTCAGGTCAATGCTAGTAAGTCATAGATTTTCGTTTCGGGAAATGTTAGAAGGTGATGAGATATTTTTGTGGTCGTTAATGTCTATCAAAGAAACCTTAACTTTACCAAACTAAGTAGAGCGGTAAGTAAGAGTCGATCTCATAGAGGCTCGTGTAAGTGTGTTACTTAAATGCCAAGTAACCAAGATGGTTTTTTTTAATGATTATCTAGTCTAAGATGCAAATTGAAACTAATTATGAATGCAAGGATGATTGTAAATATATATGAAAGAAATATGTTCAATTAGTTCCTAAAAGCCTTGATTAATTAATTAAGAGGGGCCTAACTAAAATTTTGGACCCAAACATGTCATGAGAGGCACAATTTTGCATCTAGGAGCTGATTAGTTTTGACAGTCCCTTATTTTAGAGCACTTTATGATTCAAATTTGTTTCTCGGGGACGGGAGTTCAAGAACAGAGTGCACTTGCAACATAGAGTTCTTTCTTTTGCTCTTTTTTTGATCCTTTGCTTTGTAGAGGCAAACGTATATTTGTACAACTTTGCATTTTTGTGTCTTTCTTCACTTCGGATTTCCTCACTTCGGATTTCCTCCTCTTGCTAACTTTTTTTTTGGTTTGCAAGTGCAATTCTTTGGGTGTTTGCCACACTCCAAGCGGGGATTATGATTTGTCCCTCCCTGCTGACTTGCTTTTTGATTTGATTTATTTTTGCGGGTGGGGACTTATTAGTGTTAGGTAATTACTCAACCCTCCAAGCTCCAGTGGAAAACTCAAAGACTACAGAACTCGAGTACACGAATAGCGATTGCGAGCCCATCTTACGTACGGTACAACCCTAAGGATATCACCAAACTTAATCCGTACAGACACTAGTTAGTTTATGAATCCAAAACGTATAAGCCTAAATTTAGTTCATAACACTGGTGCACACATGCCACAAAGTCCGAGCCATCCAGACGGCAGCGCGGCGGCGAGGGAGAGCCCAATCATCAACTCTTCATGATAACATGACAAATCAAAGCAAAATAAACTTTAAAAAAAATCTTCGAATGCCGAATGCGGGAATCTGCAAAAAGGCAAAAACATTTCAAAGCCACTACTCCCTATGAAATGCAGAGTTTCAAATGAACAACAACACAATATAAAACCAAAGCTAATGATTATATTATAGTGGAAGTAATTGTAAATTTGCAGAACAAGCATACATAAAACAAGTAGATATCAGATCTGGAAGAAAATGCAAAACAAAAATAGCCTAAGGCCATTTATTTGATAAACTAAGACATGACCAGATCAATAAACAACGGCGAAAAACTACTTCGTCGGCGGGGTCGGCTCCGTCGCCGCCTCTTTGGCCACCGCAGCTTGACGGGCCTCGTCCGGCGCCTGCCGAGCAGCCTTAAGCTCCTCATACTTGCTCCTGTAGTAGGCAATGCGTCTTCCGGCAGGCTCTTGGTACTTATGGAGGTTGTATCCGATGAAGTTTGCGCCCAGGCACATGATTCCTAACTCCAAATACCTTCGAACAACGGGATCGGAGTGCGTCGTCTTGATTTTGGACCAGAAGAACATTTTGGATTATCGGGAGGTTTTTGGATTTGGATTTTGGGAGGGTGTGAGGACCCCGATTAGTTTACCCCGTTTTATAGAAACGAGGGGGAGGGGGAGGGGGAGGAGGCCGCCGCCTCTTTGACCTCCGCCGCCTGTTCCTCCACCGCCGCCTGACGGGCCTCGTCCGGCGCCTGACGAGCAGCCTTAAGCTCCCCATACGTTCTCCTGTAGTAGGCAATGTGTCTTCCGGTAGGCTCCTGGTACTTATGGAGGTTGTATCCAATGAAGTTTGCGCCCAGACACATGATTCCTAATTCCAAATACCTTCGAGCAATGGGATCGGAGAGCGTCGTCTTGATTTTGGACCAGAAGGACATTTTGGATTATCGGGAGGTTTTTGGATTTGGATTTGGGGAGGGTGTGAGGACCCCGGTTAGTTTACCCCGTTTTATAGAAACAAGGGGGAGGGGGAGGAGGTCGCCGCCTCTTTGGCCTCCGTCGCCTGGTCCTCCACCGTCGCCTGACGGGCCTCGTCTGGCGCCTGACGAGCAGCCTTAAGCTCCCCAAACGTGCTCCTGTAGTAGGCAATGCGTCTTCCGACAGGCTCCTGGTACTTATGGAGGTTGTATCCGATGAAGTTTGTGCCCAGACACATGATTCTTAACTTTAAATACCTTCGAGCAACGAGATTGGAGAGCGTCGTCTTGCTTTTGGACCAGAAGGACATTTTGGATTATCGGGAGGTTTTTGGATTTGGATTTAGGGAGGGTGTGAGGAACCCGGTTAGTTTACCCCGTTTTATAGAAACGAGGGGGAGGGGGAGGGGGAGGGGGAGGGGAGCACTAAGCAGGCAGGCAGCTATAAGAACATCAGAAATCAGATTCTCTTTTTTTTTTCAGGGGCGTGAGACGCGCGTGTTACTTTTTTTTTGGTTTAGGAGGTTAAGGCTGCAAAAAGGCAAAATCATTTCAAATCCACTACTCCCTATGAAATGCAGAGTTTCAAATGAATAACAACACAATATAAAACCAAAGCTAACGATTATATTATAGTTGAAGTAATTGTAAATTTGCAGAACAAGCATACATAAAACAAGTAGATATCAGATTTGGAAGAAAATGCAAAACAAAAATAGCTTAAGGCTATTTATTTGATAAACTAAGACATGACCAGATTTGTAAACAACGGCGAAAAACTACTCCGCCGGCGGGGTCGGCTCCGCCGCCGCCTCTTTGGCCTCCACTGCCTGGTCCTCCACCGCCGCCTGACGGGCCTCGTCCGGCGCTTGACGAGCAGCCTTAAGCTCCTCATACTTGCTCCTGTAGTAGGCAATGCATCTTCTGGCAGGCTCTTGGTACTTATGGAGGTTGTATCCGATGAAGTTTGGGCCCAGGCACATGATTCCTAACTCCAAATACCTTCGAGCAACGGGATCGGAGAGCGTCGTCTTGATTTTGGACCAGAAGGACATTTTGGATTATCGGGAGGTTTTTGGATTTGGATTTGGGGAGGGTGTGAGGAACCCGGTTAGTTTACCCCGTTTTATAGAAACGAGGGGGAGGGCGAGGGGGCTGTCGCCTCTTTGGCCTCCACCGCCGCCTGACGGGCCTCGTCCGGCGCCTGACGAGCAGCCTTAAGCTCTAAAAATAATATAGTTAACTTATACTTAAGATTATAGGTTGAAAAACCAAAGTATATAATCATTTAGCTAAAATATCCAAAAGTAATTAGTGTCAGTATAGTTCCATGATACTTCACAAATTAATGGTGATTTTATTTTTTTGAAAAATTAAACTAAAATAACATTGGTACTATTATAGTTACGTGATACTTCTTCAAAAGATACGTACATATACTATCATAGGCCAATTACAAACATTCACAAAATATAAAATCAGTAAATGCAAGTTCCTTAATTACCATTTTCTTACATGCACAACTAAACTTTTAATTTCTGAGAACTGAATTGTTAGAATCATAAAAAGAGATTGAACGCAACATCAATAATTAGCTGAGGCTACCCACTTCAAATTAATTATAACCACTAAACCGGTGTAGTTGAAACACCAGGAACCTTACTAAGATCAATCCACTCAATCTGAACCTGCAACTTCCCTGACTCAACATGTTGCAGTTTAAGAATCATATCTTGAACCATCTTCCCATCACCTTTCCATGTAACTTTGCTCTCATCAGCTAAGCAATTGTCCGGACCCGGCTGGATTTTCTTCACAGCTGTTCCAACAGGAAGATATCCCAATCCCAGTTGTATACATTCGAAGTATGGCCTAAGATCCACCTCTGCTTCCCCCATCTTGTCGTGCTTGCTGAACTTGTCCTCGTCGTACACTGTCTAAGAAGACCAAGAAGAAGAATGTTATACCGGATGTAAAATGATTCAACAACAACAACAATAAGAACACACGGATGGTTTAGCAACGTTGTGTTGGCTACGTCCATGTGACCACGTCCTTAGCAACGTTATGGACCCTAGGCCCAAACAGATCATAATGAAGCAAAAAACAAAATACATATCATAATGTTTTAACAGGCGTTGCTCTTAAGCCCCTACCAGGGCTCAACCCTCAAATCCTTATACCGATCAATGACAAATTTAAGGTACATTAACAAAAAATGAAAGGAGTTTCATGTGATTGGAAAAAAGGGAAAACAAAAGGAAGTTAAAAAAAAAAAAAAGAACATTATTTACCAGCATGAGTGGAAGACTTGCAGTTGTCACAGTAAGGGAGAGCTCTTCATTCCATTCTGGGTTACAATTACTCTTTTTCACTTTAGTCTTTACCTTCTGTTACCAAAAATTCATAAATTCAAATTACAAGCTTGTCTAAAGTCAACATATATATTTGAGAATCTTGATGATCAAATAAGCTGAAAGTGGATTGCTCCAAGTGATCGATTGTTTTTTTTTTTTTTAAATCATTCAACATTACCATGTCCATGTATCCATTTGAGAGAGCTTTGACATTTGGTAATCCGTTAGGTTCTCAATAACAAATTTACCAAATCCAAGTTTTACAACAAGAATGCCTAGATTGATAGTTTAACAATCTTGTATAATGGAATGCTCAATTTTTTTTGGGTATAATAATAATGCTCATTAAACATAGCAATTGCAAAATACAGTTTTCCTAACCAATATAGCATAGATTAAAAATCGAAACTAGGAACGATTGTGTTTGATTTATTTGTTTAGGAAGATTTAGATTTTTCCTTATAGAAGGGCCGTTTGGTTTTAGATGTGGAAAGGAAATGGTTAAGAAAATGTATCTAGACTATTTTTAGTTTATGATTCATTGATACAAATGGTAACCATTACCCCTTTTTTCCAATTTTCATGTAAAATTTGAGCTATCTTTCCTTATTCCTTTCCTTCATTTTAACACTATTTTCCTCTAATCATTTCCCTTCTCTCTAGACACAAAAAAAAAAAAATCAACACCACTCTTCTATATAAATTTGTTTCCTTTCCCTTTCCTTTCCATACACTTAAACCAAACGGGCCGCTTTATCCAACCTAATAAGTCTGAGCTAACAAAACTTGAAAGGTTGCTTTTGACCAAAAATCCGAAATTTGGGATGATTTTACCTACAATGATTTGAGCGCTGAATAAATTTTAAAACTATAAAAATCCGTCTCAATCAATATATAGTCTAATTTATAATTTTCTTACATTTATCAACTTATAGTCTAATTGACAAACCTATACTCAATCGATTGAATTATTTAGCAATAAACAATAATTAAATACATGCAAATTGAGGGGAAAGGGCAATGATTTTATTTTAAAGAAAAAACGAAGGACTAATCACAGAATTAAACATATAATCAATAATTGATGGTTAATTAAAACGAGATTTTACAAGAAAACGACATGCCTGTGATCCTATGGTGGCAACGACGTAAGGGTCACTCGTAACGGCGTCACGAACGGCAAGATCGATCCCTCTTCGTATCCTTACTTTCAGAAGCCCTCTCATTTGTTCCATTTTCGATCAATCTCCTGCAAATCACCCTCAATTATTTAGAGAATTGATAGATTAATGATCAATTGGTAGTTTAATTGGGGTTTTGTTATGAAGAATCGGGCATGGATTGTATAAATTCGTCTGCGATTTCTATCATAAGTATAGATTCGATGCTTTCGGGTTATTAATATTTTGACACGTGCTTGAAAAAAAAAATGTTTGTCCGATTTTAGATAGCGACACCGAAGCGCGAGTTTAGAAAATGGCGTGAAATGTCCAATTTGCCCTCTTCATGACCATTCCCAAGGAGGGGCTTTCCGATAAGAAGAAGAAACAACGACTGAAATTTGCAGAAATTCGGCGAGCGAAGAAGGCGGAGGGAATCGGCGGAAGCGGTGGACGGAGAATAAATCCGTTGGCGTTTTCTGCGGCGGAGAGGGAATCTGGGGATCGGAGAAGATTCTGGATTGATGGAGAATCTGATTGGGCTTCTGAGGATCAGAGTCCGGCGCGGGATTAATCTCGTCGTGCGTGACGCCAGCACCAGCGATCCTTACGTCATCGTCACCATGGGCTCTCAGGTCAACTCTTCTTCTTCTTCCTCGCTTTTTGTTTTTTCATTTTTCTATTTCATTCCATGGAATATGCTCTGCAACTCTCCGTCTGTGAATGGATCGATTGTAGAATGGAAAAACATTAGGCATTAATGCGAATCTTATTAGAAATAAAAATGTTATTAATTCATGTGCTGTATTGATTGCTTAATTTTCATTCTCGTCGAATTGTTGTTGTTTGTTATTTTCTATGGGGCGATTTCTGCTTGATTTTTCGGTTTGAAGAGAATTGAATCTCTACTCATTTGTGTCAGAACTGAGCTAGCATAGTAAATTGTTGAGATTGAAGTAGTAAAATTGAAATCTGTAAAACTAGGATTGATGGATTTTGTTGTTGATCTAAGGAATATGATCATATGAATTGAAATTTGAATTATACTGCTCAGCATCAGAACTCGAAATCTGGTCACCACTACGTACTCCATTTGAAATTCTAATTTACAAATTACTTGAATATTGAAACTCATATGTTCTTGACACATCTTATATATCCAGACACTAAAAACCATAGTGGTGGATAGCAGCTGCAACCCAGAGTGGAATGATGAGCTTACTCTTGCAATCCATGACCCTAACATTCCTGTTACATTGGTAAGTAAACACATAGTCACATACGATTATTTAGGTCCCGTTTGGCTATAAACTACGGAAACAAGAACATAAACGGAAACAATGTACCAAGACTAGATTTGTTTCCTTTTTGTTTCGTAGTTTACAACCAAACGGGCCCTCGTCAACTATTGAAATCCATGTTTGATGATGATCTTGACCTTAATATCAAACCAATATACGTTCAGTCGGTATATGATGAAGACACGTTCTCCAAGGATGACTTGATGGGAAAAGCCAATGTAGACATTCACCCAATCATGGAGTGTCAAAAGATGAAGCTACACGGGGTCGCAAGCGGGACCGTGCTAACCAGGGTTCAGCCAAACAGGGAAAACTGCTTAGCAGAAGAGAGTCAGGTTGTTTGTAAGGATGGGAAGCTTGTGCAAGACATGATTCTGAGGCTCAAGAACACTGAATCTGGTAAAGTTGTGATTCAGTTGGAGTGGATTGATCTTCCAAAGAATACTTGAAAGATATCTGAGGTTTGAATTTCTATGTGTATCCATCTATGATCTATCTACCCATATGCATGGTTTTGTCATGTCACTCATGTGTGTTTTGTAAGTGACTGCTTTCAACTAGTTTTTGGAGATTGTATGTTTTGGTTTTTTGGTTTCTTCTTTTATGTGTGTGATATGTAAAATGATAGCAAAGCACCTGAAATAAGATGGGTAGTTGTTTCTTGTGCTTGTTTTCTTCTTTGATATAGGCTGTGAATAGAATAAACTCAGTGAACAGCTTTGGGAGTTTTTTTTTTTTTTTTCAAATTGAAGACATTTGAGGTTAAAATAAATCATACAAGAAACCGACTAAAAAAAGCTTACATGAGTGTAAACGTTCAATCCTAAAACATTCAATACATCCATGTCGCGTTAAAAATGTTTTAAATAACGAAGTCTTGACGAAATTAGAAGTTTGTGCCAACGTTCAATCCATCCACGGTGGGCCTAAGCCAGAGCAGCCCACAACGTGGAAGCCCATTATTTCCAGTGGTCAATGGGAAGGACCGATAAAAGAAGTCTAAAGGGTTTAGGTTATTTTTTCTAGGCGTTAGCATATAATGGGTTTATCTAATTTATGTCATGAAGCCATGAAAGGTTTAATCATTTTATGTACTCCCCTATAATCATAACTATAACCTAAAGCGGAGGTTAAAAAAATATTAAACGACACATGTCGTTTTTAGATTGGACCATATCGCCTTTTTTTTTAAAATAATCTTTTATTTTTGAATATGATAAATTATTATACATGTTTTTAGAATATAGGATAGAAAATCTCATTATTAAATAATCTTTTATTTTTTAGATATGATAGATAGGAAGATCATTATTATTATCTTATATGAAAATATCTTGATTAATTATATGATAATTGTCTTATCTTTTTACGCAGATAATAACAAAATTTTATATTTAAGCATTCACATGATTATTTTTCTCGGATAATAAAATTATTTGAAAATATTTAATTATTAATATTTTATTTAAGAAAAACCCGTACAAGGTACGGACATACATACTAGTTGAATACTAAGCAGAGGCATTTATGCATCATTTAAGCTTAAGACAAAAAGAAATAGGATTATAAGAAGAAGAAAAAAGAGAGAAGAGTGTCATCTATGAGACTATGACTGGTTAACTCCTTATCAACTCAAGTGACAAGTAATACTAAACCAGATGAAGAGTGTCATCTTTCACAAATCAGCCAAAGGGCAGAGAAGGCTAGGGTAAATTGCTGGCATTTAAACAATAAACAGTAAAACAACAAGAACAGATTTTATCTTCTTCTAAACAAGAACACTTGAATTAAGAAATTAGAGGATCTTCAATTGGTACACTAGATACCCTAGCGTACCAAGGAATTATGAACCAAGAAACCGGAAAGTGAATGAGCAAGTAGCCCGGGAATTGAGAGTGATGAAAGGGAAGAGGAGGAGACAGAGGATTAGGGCAGAAGAGTTTATTTCTTGGATAAATTCTCAACTTAGCTTACAAAGGTTTATATAAGTTATGCCCTACCGGTTCAATAAAAGCGACTCAGGAAAGAACCGGAAAGAAAACTTGAGAAGGGAGTAGAACTCCTGTTAAAAAATTACATTAATTTAAAATATCCATAAAATAAGATAATAAAATAACTAATATTGATCCCGAAATCTGATTGGAGCCCGACGCTGACGAACCGGTCTAGCCCTCGGTTCGTTTGGTGGGTCCATATGCGTATCATCAATTCTCCATTATACTGATAGGAATGGCCATCAATGGCTTATCTTTCTGCAGAGTAATACCAAACTTGTCACTCATATCCATACATTCATCTTCAAGCCTCCACTCAAAACAACTAAGCAAAGAGCCCAACATCATAGGAAGCATTCTCACTGCTAATGGCAATCCAGGGCAAATTCTCCGGCCAACACCGAATGGTAACAACTCAAAATCTCTACCTTTAACATCAATCTCCTTACCCAAAAACCGCTCCGGTTCAAATGCACTAGGATTCTCCCACAGGCTTGAATCTCTCCCCATTGCCCATACATTTACAAGTACTTGTGAACCCTTTGGCACTGTGAATCCACTAAGCTCAACGTCGGATTCGGTTTTCCTTGGAATCAAGAATGGCACTGGTGGATGCATCCTAAAAGTCTCCTTTATCACACATTGCAAGTATGGTAGTTTCGCAATATCTTCTTCTTTAACTACAATGCTGTGAAATCTCTGAACTCTATAAACAGAGATTCAGATCAACAACAAAAAAAAAGAGATGATCAAGCTTGATCAAGAGAAATGTAAATGCTCTAGAAGAGCTAGAGGAAGCGGGAGAACATTTTGGGAATTTCAGTTTATTAGTAAAGCGCGTCTAACAAACTATTGTTACAGTGTTTATATACACAACAGAGAGGGAGTAATAAACCGCCACATCAGTGACTTATTCTCCTAAGCTACCCCTGCCACATCAGTGACATAATCTAATACATGTCTACAGCCCCCCCTCAAGCTGGACATGAAAAATCAAGTCCAAGCTTGCAAGCTAAAAAATTGTGTTGTTGAGCTCCTAGGGGTTTGGTAAACAAATCAGCTAGCTGAAGGCTGGATCGAACATGTACTGTATGAAGAAATCCTTCTTGCACCATGTCGCGGACAAAATGGCAATCAATACGAAGGTGCTTGGTCCGCTCATGAAACACTGGATTAGCAGCCAAGTGTTGTGCGGCTTTGTTGTCACAATGAAGCGGTATAGGTAAAGGAACTTGAACTCCAAAGTCACGAAGCAACCCTTCCATCCAAAATAATTCACTAGAAGTATGAGACATGCTTCGGTATTCACTCTCTGTTGTGGATTTAGAAACAGTTTTATGTTTCTTAGATTTCCAAGAGACTAAAGAATCTCCTAGAAAAACACAATAACCAGTAATGGATCTGCAAGTAAAGGCACAGCTCCCCCAATCGGCATCACAGTAGGCAGAAAGAGATAACTCAGACTTGCTAGGATAGAATAAAGTGCAATCAATCGTTCCTTTCAAGTAACGAAGCAAGAACAAAGCAGCCTGCATATGTGGTTCTCTCGGAGATGCAATAAATTGACTCAATTGCTGAACTGGAAAAGAAATATCTGGCCTGGATAAAGTGAGATATAAGAGCTTGCCAACTAACCTTCGATAGGACTCTGAATCAGCTAGAAACTCTCCAACATCAGGCTGTAATCTTAGATTCCTTTGCATAGGAAAAGAGGATGACTTGCAATCCAACATCCCAGCATCTTTGAGCAAATCTAAAACATACTTTCGTTGATTCAATTTAATGCCTGCCTCTGACCGAGCTATCTCCAGGCCTAAAAAGTATCGAGCAAGCCCCAAATCCTTGATAGTGAATGCTTTGTCAAGAGATGCCTTTGTGTATGCAATAACACTAGAATCATTCCCAGAGAGAATCATATCATCAACATACACTAGAGCCACAGTGAAAGAAGAGCCAACAGATTTCACAAACAGAGAGTAATCCTGCTTTGATTGAACAAAACCAAGCTGTTGTAGATGCTTGGTGAGCTCAATGTTCCATTGCCTACTAGCTTGCTTTAATCCATAGAGAGATCTCTTTAATTTGCATACTTGACCAGGTTTAGCTTTATCATATCCTAGAGGTGGCACCATATAGACCTCTTCATCCAAAAAACCATGCAAGAATGCATTATTAATGTCTAATTGATGTAAAGGCCAATTGTTGATAGAAGCTAAAGCTAGCAAAACTCGAACAGTAGTGAATTTGGCCACTGGTGAAAAAGTGTGCTTATAATCTTTATCTTTTACTTGATTAAAGCCTTTTGCAACCAACCTTGCCTTAAGCCTTTCTACTTCACCATTTGGCCTAAACTTGACCTTATATACTCACTTAGAACCAATAGCTTTTTTCCTTGTGGCAAGGTAGTAAGCTCCCATGTCTGATTCTGCTCAAGTGCCATAAGTTCCTTATTCATGGCTTCAACCCACCCTTTATCATGTTTGGCTTTCTCAAAAGATGTAGGTTCTTCAATAGCCAAGATATTAACAAAGGAATTGACATAACTATCTGAATAATCTGTCAAATCAGTCAGAGAAAACATATGGAATATCTGGGATAGAGAATCTGACTTATCTGGTAAATGGCGACCTGGAAGATGTGTGCACACAAAATCATTGAGTCGTGATGGTACTCGTGTTAATCTTTCAGATCTTCTGACTGGAGCAACAATTGGGACAGCAGGCACAACGACATTATCAGAAACTGTACCAGGAACATGAAATGAAGCAGCACGATCAACAGGAATAGAGGAAGACATTGGATGCTCTGAATCAGTGACCACAACATCCTCCAACCTATTCTCAGTATTAGGACCAACATCAGCATAATCTGTATCCTGTGTACTTTGTCGAGTCGGCAATAATAATGATGTATCAGACTCACAAAAATCACCATCTAGTTGAACAAGTGGCAATGATGCTGAATTATGTGACACACCAGATCCTTTGTGTTTAAAAGGAAACTGTTCTTCTCTGAATACAACATGCCTAGCAACATGAACTCTATTAGTGTTCATGTCAAGGACTTTATATGCTTTCTGGTCAGGAGGATATTCCAGAAAAACACATTTAGAAGCTGTAGGATCAAACTTTGATCGTGTTGATTTAGGTTCCAAAACATAGCATAAACAACCAACCACTCGTAACTCATTATAAGCAGGTTTTCTCTTGTGCAACAACTCGAAAGGTGATTTCCACTGTAATACGGAGGATGGCATCAAATTTATCAAATATGTTGCTGAGAGAATACAATTCCCCCAAAATCTAAGAGGCAAACCTACATGTAACCGAATGGCTCTAGCTGTCTCAACTAAATGTCTATGCTTTCGCTCCACACGACCATTCTGTTGTGGAACTCTTGGTGCTGATTTTTGATGTAATATCCCTTTCTTAAGCAACAACTCCCTGACTCTTTTCTGAACAAATTCTATTCCATTATCAGTTCTAAACACTTGTACCCTTGTCTGAAACTGAGTATCAACATAAGCCAAAAACTGTACAACCTTCTCATACACTTGCTCTTTATTGTTCAACAAAAATACCCAAGTAGCTCTTCAGTAATCATCTAATATAGTAAGAAAATATTTGGCACCACAATATGTTGGAACACGAAAAGGTCCCCAAACATCCATGTGAACTAACTCAAACAACTTTGTAGCATGTGAATCACTAGAATCAAAAGGTTGCTGGTGATGTTTAGCAAGTACACAAATGTCACAATCAAGGAAATTCATCTGAGAACATCCATTCTCAGGCATATGCTTAAGCTTGGACAGAGACATATGTCCTAACCTAGCATGAAGTAGCTCTACTGTAGGTTTATGAAAAGAAATTGTATTTGTAACATGTAAGTCTGCATGATACAAATCAGCACTTTTATTACTATTACAAATTCCTTTAAAATTGTCTTCAAATCTTCCTTCAGTAATCTTGTAAAGGCCTCCATCCTTTTTCCCAGTAGCAAGGACTCTATTAGTTATAGGGTCCTGTAATATGCATCCATGCACACCAAAAACAAACACATGATTCTCAGTCTTAAGAAGCTGTGAAACTGAGATCAAATTATGCTTGAACATCGGCATATAAAGCACATTATGCAAAATCAGATCCTTAGAAACCTTAACTGTACCACATTCATTAACCATCTGTATACTTCCATCTGGCAATCCTATTTTTATAGGCCTAGCAAGTGATCTCATATCATGATTGGTTTTGACTTCAAAATAAATAGAGTTATTGGGCCCCGACGACGGTTTCAGATATTGATTGGTTTTGACTTTTGAGGGGGTTTTTTTTGGGTTGAAACAGAATAGATATCTTTTATTTGCAAAGCAACAAACGTTTTTGACTTCTTGGGACCCGATGACGGTTTCAGATATATTGGTTTAGCTTGCGTGCGTGTACGATTGTTCTCAACACTAGTTGTCTTTTAATTAAGTCGCTTGCTGGTAAGGTCAACACCCACTGGCTACATTTTACTTCCTCCGTTTCAAAATAGACGTTCTTAGACAAATTTACACATATATTAAGGAAAAAAAATTCTCCTAAAATTACTCCTATTAAAAGTTATTTTGAGAAAAGTGTATATAATTAATGTGGTGTAATTATTAGGGGTATAAGTGGAAAAATTTCTTATATGAACAACTATTATTAAACAAGAAAAATTGTCTTAATGAGCAAATATTATGAAACTAAGGGAGTTAATCTCTCCAGTTATCGTATACAGATGATAGGGAACTCATTGGGCAATTGTGAATTCTGCAGGGAGAATTCAAAAGGATCCCAGTTTAATATACAGTATATGATAAATAGATTACTTTCTTAGGACACGTTTGGTGTTTGTTGAGGAAAGGAAATGGTTAAGGGCATGAATCTAGTCTATTTTTAATTTATGATTCATTGATCAAAATGGTAACCATTACCCCTCCCTCCTTCATTTTTTATGTAAAACTTGAGATAATGCTTCTCACCCCCTTAACATGAGGTAACCACATCACCTATTCTCCTCTAACCATTACCCCCCTTCCCTCATTTTTCTTGCCAAAAAGAGAGAATCACTATCATTTTACATATAAATTTGTTTCTTTTCCCTTTCCTTTCCTCCTTGTTATACCAAACGGGGGGTTAATATTAATTGATTTTAAGGTGTTTAAAAATGATTTTAGGATAAAATTACGTTAAATTTAAATATTAGGCTAGTTTAACTTAAATATTTCGCACGGGTCTATAGTTTAATATAAATATTTCATTGATTGTTTTCATATTTAACTAGCGTGTGTATCCCATGCCTAAGGCACGAGTTTAGATTGAATAATTTTATTTAAGGATAATATATAAATTGTCAATTCTTATCCTAAAAATCTATAACTATATATTAAAGTTGTACCATTTCGAGTCACCAGAACGATTTTGACCCCACCTCATATTTAAAAAATTAATTTTTATTTTTTTATTATAACTTCTTTCTATTAATTTTTTTAACTATTTAAATTTATCTCTAACATCAAAAAAATATTTATTTAGTAAAACAATATTTTTTGAAAGCTTCCTTATACAAGTATTTAAAATTAAAGATAAAATATTTAAAATAAATATAAATCTTTTAGCATATATCTTTTGACGAATTTATTTATAGATATATAGTAATAAAATATTTGATTACAAAATTATACATTTTACGAGCAATAAATTACTCATATTGAAGTTTATATTATATTTTTATTAATTAATTTATTAATATCATATTTATATTGTCTATAAAATATTTAATGGTTGGCATATATGATATGACTGGTAAAATTAATATCGAATCGTAGTCGTACCATGTACGACGGGTAAAACTAGTTGAAATAAAAAAATCGTTATTGCAAGTTTCAAAGATTCAATTTAGAGAGAAACTAGTTGATGTACCCGCCCTGCACGGGATTTTTAATAGTTGTTTGATATACTTATTGTAAATAAGTATTTATTTTAAGTGAATATTAATAAATACTTTTAAATAAATAAAATATAACTTAATGTTAGTAATTTCATATAATTTAACCTCCAAATACTAAATAGAATAAATAATAAAAAAATATGTTCGAAATAACTATAAGACTAAAATAAGAAAAATATGTTCGAAATAATGTTTGAGAAAGAAAATTCATATTGTAATATTGCAATGATTTGCATCGGATCTGCAAACAACTTAATTTTCCTCTTTGTGCTTCAAAGTTTTTTAAAACTGGAAGTGAAAAGTTAATCTTCTATAAGTTTGTCTCCATTATCATCGTATGAGATGAGCTTTCATTTGAACACTTAGGAGGAGTAAGTGGTTCATTCGACGATACATTGCAGTATAGTTCAAGCTCAAATGCGGTTTGTGACCTAGTTAAGGTGATGACAAATAGGATAGATGGATTCGACTTTAATTATAGTATATTGATATTAACTGATAAGAAAATAGTTACATATTTTGTATTATAATAATTTTAACGGAATATATAAAAAATTTCTACATGATGACATTATTGAAAAAAATTCTATATGATAAATCTAGTTGAAATTTCTACGCATTTGAGAAAATGAAGATTAATCAAGTTTTATGAAATTATTTCATATAAATTGATCTTAATAATACAATTATTTAATAATTACTTAAAAAAATTGAGCTAAATAATTATTTAAAAATACAAATTGAACTACTCACTAAGGAAATATAATTATTGAATAAGAAGAAAAAGTAACCATGAAATTTTAGGGATATATATGCATAGAAGAGAAAACAATAAATTTATTCATTTTATATATTATTTAATCTAAATTTATTTTTAAATACATTTATTTAATATTGACTGATCTTAAAAAGTTAGATGTAAGCTAATTAAGAAAGATATATAATGATTTATATACATTTTTCTTATAGAATTAATACCTTTTATAATAATATATTTTTATAGATACTCCGATTAGAAAAGGTAAATATAATCACCAATTAGTAAAGTGGCCTAATTAAATAGTATTTGAAAATTATAATGTGGTAGAATTAAGTAATATTTGAAAATTTAGATGAGCAAATTAGTAAATGTCAAAATTAATTTGCTTAGGTGGCATAGTTAAATGATTGACACGTAGAATTGAGTGATTCAACTTTACTTATAGTATATAGATATATAGATATATTTAAAAAAAATTAGGGTAGATATCAAAGATGAGAAGTTAACATATAAAAAAAATAGGGTAGATGAAAAATTATTACGTACATGGAATATTAGAATATTATATTACATTCATAAACATTATGTTCATAAAATTTATTACATTCATAAATTAGAATATTATTTTATTAAAAAAATATTATGTACATGGAAAATTATATTATTAAACATCATTGTTCATATTAAGTTCATATTCATAAAAAAATTATAGAATTTTTTTTCCATAAAAATACGTTCATAAATTAGAATACATAGAAAAATTATATTGTTAAACATCTTTTTTCATATTACGTGCATAAAAAAAATTATATAGCTTATTCATAAAAAAATCATATGAAATTTTATTTCCATAAAAATAAAATCATAGGGATCTCACCTATTTATGTTTTCATATTTACCATAGAAAATATTATATATATATTTAAGGATTGTAAATACTAAAAATTATGAAGGGTAAAGGAGTAAATTGAAAAAATAAAATGCTTATATGGCATAGTTAGATGGGCGACACGTAGGATAGAGGGATTCGAATTTAGTAATATTATATAGATATAGATACAAAGATGCCAACGTTCAATGTATCCAAGGTGGGCCTAAGCCGGAGCAGCCCACAACGTGGAAGCCCATTATTTCCAGAAGCACCGATAAAAGAAGTCTATGGTCTTTAAGTCTTAACTCTTAAAGGGCCTAGGTTTTTTTCTAGGCCCATATAATGGGTTTATCTAATTTATTTCATGAATAATCATTTTATGTACTCCCCTATTATTGAATATATCAGTCAAGCGTTGTTAAGTTAATTGGTTTTTTTTGGTAGAAGGAGAGACAATATTCTTTGGGCCCTCAAGAAACGTTTTATTGATAACGAAAAAATGGGCTAAGTAGTCAGCAAATGGGGGATAGTCCGACCCCTTACATCATCAGATAACAGTAAAATTAATCCCCTCATGTGGGGCACTCAATACATGAAAGCCAATAGAAAATTGAAAATCTAAGCATGCAAGGTAGTCGATCTGCAGCGACGTTCGTCTCACGATAGACATGGCAGAATCGGATGGATCAATTCCTACTAAAAAAGCCTTAATAGGAATTGGTCCACTAAATTTTTTTATGTGAAAAGGAATTACTTTTAACGCACCGTGAAAAATGAAGACGGCATAGTTTTTATAAATTTTGAGGTCATAAAAATACCTTTTCAAATAAATACTTTTTAAAACAAAAGTGAAACAAAATCATCAATGAAATGATCATATCTTTCATTGAAACTTCAATCATAATTTGACAATACATTTAGAAGGGTAAGTTCTTATATAAAACGATGCTTTAGACTAACCTTCATCTAGAAAATGGGAGACACCCTAATTACTTTCATTATTACCAATTTTTGTTTTAAAAAACGATGAGATCTAGGTATGTTTGGCCTGACAAATCAAAAGGTGCGTATAACATATATCAACATATACTTCAATCATATCAATTACATAGTCAAAAAAAATTTGCTTATACATTAATGTACTAATTTTTTGGCAACAAAAAAAATTAAACCGTGAGATAATAATTGATTAAGATGAGAGCATCTTAAAGCACGTATATTATATCACACATCTTAATTTATTTTTGGTCGAAACACATCTTAATTTATAAGGTGAGAGCATCTCTATTATTATATGATCGATGCATCTCTATTATTATTATTCCTACCAAAAAATATCGAAATAATGTGAAGCCAACAATTTAACGTAAGCTGTGACTCGTGCATTTTTCGTACAGAAAAACTTGAACCCAGTCTCGTTTTAAAATGTAAAAATATTAATAGTACAATAGTACAACTTGTACTTATCAAGTTATCATTAAACTCGTATATACATGTGGACATACTGTCAATTAGTTGCCGCACATTATGCAAATTGATGTACGTACGTACGTACACGTTTTTATATTTGAAAATTTATCGTCTTGATCTATGTTGAGATATTCATTAAATCATCATATAGAGCCATACTATATTAATTTTTTATTTCAAAAATATCGATAATTAACTTATATCCTAAAAAAACATTTTAAAATTCATATAAGGGGTATGATTGAAACACCAACTATTTATGCTTGAAAGTTCAAACTATGTTACATAACTTTTTTTTTAGAAGGGGATACATAACTTTCATTAATGTGCTCAAATAATAAATTGCCCATGTTATTATAATGACATATTAACAACACATATTTGTTGTACATCATATATGCTCAAAAATATACTAGCCCGAAACGGCCGATCCACTCATAATGATATTAATCACGTACTAACCCGTAACCAACAATATTCCTCAATTATTAGTACATGTTAAATATGATTAATTGGATGGAATTTTCTGGCTGAACATGTCCAAGCCAACTAAGCATAGATAAGTTGTGTGAATCTAAACTCCGCTGGTTTGAACATATTTACCATAGATAGCAAAGTTTCCTGATGTGCGAGTTTGAGGAACTGTAGTTTGGACTTTTTGTCGAGGCAGAGAATGTCAATAGATGAGATATTTAGAGGTGGTTAAGTAAGACATAGAATTCCTTGACCTCACAGAAGACTTAGCCCAAGACAGGTCAACTTGGAAAGACAGGATTCGAGTAGAAGGGGTAGATAGGGAGGTGTGTCCCAGGGTGTTTTCGGCCTCAAGGTAGGTAGGTAGGGGGTCGGGATCCAGAGTGTTTGGGGCGTGAGTTTCGAGTCTCGGCCTAGTCATGTAGCTTGTCCTTGTGTGGCTTGTGTTCTTGGGTGTGTGGTGTGTGGTCGTTTGCTTTTGTTTTCTCAAAGACTTTCAAAAACACTTCCCCGATGGCAATGTTTTTAAAGAACGTTATGCGGACCCTGGGCGGAGAGGGGTCACCTAGCGTCTAGTCGGTCAAAACAGTTACCTAGGCTATCCTAAACAGGCTACATAACTAGGCGGGTTGGGACCTTCTAGCACCTACGCAGGGCCTAGACATAATTTTTAGAACAGTGCTCGATGGGCTTGGATATGGATACGTATATCTCGATCTTCTAAGATACTATGCTTACAAGATATACTGGGTAGTTATTGTTATTGTTGTATGATTTAATACATATATAATAAAGATTGAAATTGTTATAAGATTAGATCAAGTGATCATGAAAACAAAACCTAGCTAAGGTCTGAGTGACCATGCATGTGTGTAGAGTACTAGAATCACAGCTGACACATTTCTTGCTGTTTTAAAAATGCATGTGAAGTTCTGAGAGGCATCTTCCACGACCACCTAATAAAGACAACAGCAAATATACGGCTGTTTGGCAGATTATCAGAAAATTGGCATGGGGTCAGAGAAAATTGGGGCAAGTTATCTGACTGAAATGAAAAACATGTGATAAGGATCGTGATATGAATGGATCATTATAAGCGAGATAAGCGGACATGCATGTATAGAGGGCCAGTGTGCAAACATGGGCTTATATAAATATATATATGGGCCCGCCGAATTGAATAATGCTGAAAAAGTTGAATTTGACAAGCAGCCTTAGCCTCAACTTTAATATTAAGTGATCATATCATTATATTGTTAATAATTAGACAATTTGGCCACCTTTAATTTAAGTGATCTTATCAATTTTGTCATTAAGTTGGAGGATTCGAAGTACATTGATCATTATAGTACTCCATTAAAAATGCAAATATAGATATGTATCGGTATTTTGTCTCAACAAATATTAGCCGGACGCGTTGGTTTTTGTTTTGTCTATTTCTATGTGTATATATCCATTTTTATTAATGGAACTTCGACAAAATATATCAATAGATGTCATGATTTTGTAATTTCTTGTCAACCAACTTCTTGTATTATGAAATATTCAAAGTTGAATCTGATGATGAATCTTACACTGATGTGGGTGATTCAACATATACAAGTGAGAGTGTGTCCTTTAACATTACCGATGATAGTGAAGTTGATGAAGAATTAAGAGAAGTTAAAGAACCAACTTAGGATTAGGGTGAAGGTGCATGAACAGAATCTAATAAATATGGAGGTGTTTTTTTGAACATTTCATATAAGAGGGGACTGGTTAAAAAATTATAAGTACAAATGTCTGTTGATGTATTTTATCATGGAACGTACTTCCCCTTTTCTTTTAACAAAAAGTTGTAATTGATAATCCCCTAAAATGGAGTTCGCGTGCATCATTAATTCTGTATAGACCTGTCAAAAACTGACCTAACCCGACCCGACCCGCCCAATAATTTTAGGGTCAAGACCCGAAATTTTGAATCCGAAACCCGAAATAAACTGAACCCGATAGAACCCGAAACCCGTTGGGTTGACCGATTTAGTATATTCATAGAATTTTTTAAATTTATTTTGAACATTATAATATATTTTATTATTAAAATAAATAAGAATAATATATTATAATCAAATATTATTATTTAATTAAAATTGGTTTTAATATCATAAGAAAAAATGAGATTTTAGACCCGCTGGTCAACCTGACCCGACCCGATTGACCCGTGACCCATAACGAACCAAAACCCAATTTAACCCGAACCCGAAATGACCGAACCCGGATCCGTCCGACCCGACCCTATTGACAAGTCTAATTCTCTACAATGTTACTATGAAATATTGATATAAATCAATATATGTATATACGAGCATTGAGCTTATGAACTAGCAAGATTCAAATAGTATATCTCGTCATTCTATTAATAATTTAATTTTTTGGTTTTGAACACTGCTCATAGAAATCGAAACGAAAATTTCAAGGTACTATTTAAAATCCTTCTTAATTTGACTAGATGATCAAGACATTGATAATTTAATTTGTAAAGGAAAGAATATGCTTTGCAGCCTAGAAAATTTGACCAAAAATAACAATAAAACCCCCAATTAATATTTAATATATAAAATTAATGGATCGATAATGCTAGCTATTTGAAAGTAGTCCATGAGATGAACAATAATAGCAGCCAGTGTTAGATTCGATTTTTTTTTTTGCCGATTTGGTCAACAATTTCACCTCTAATCCAGCTAGCTATCAAGCATCAACTCATTTCCACTAGAGAACTTTAATTAGGTTAAAGGAAAAGTTTAATCGATAATTTTGGATGAATATTGATACATTCAGAAAAAACATGAACAAAAGAGCGCAAAATTTTTAACAGTCTTTCTCTGTCGGATATAGTATAAATTTCGTAACCCTATAAAAAAAAACATAAATTAACATGTCATTAAATTTCTAAAAAAAATAAAAATAATAAATCTTTCTTACGGTAGAATGCTTATCCTATATGAAATAGATTAGAAATTTCTAATTTTTAAAAAGGAAAGGAGTTGTATTACATGACTTGACTTCGTCTCGACGTACGTCTAGATAGTTGACCCATAACGTTGCCTTTATGAGGGAGTCGAGGGGCATATCTTAATTCTTAAGATGCAATTTGCTCAGCTGAGCTAAGTGGGAGTATTGTACGTGCATGATGTACGCCCATGTGCATTGAACGACGCCCTCTTTTTGGCTCCATGCTATATGTAACGTATATTCGTCTACATTACCAAAAAGTCGATTTTGGATCTCATGTGACCAATATGAAAGGATCTCCCATAACTCGAAATTATTCAAGTCAATATTATTCTAGCAAAGTGGTATTAGACTATTTAAAAATTAAAAATGTGAAATGTAAGTGTAATTTTTCTCATATCGAATAGGGAAAACTGATAATGAGATATATTAAAGTGGCCCAATATTGATGAAGTGTCCGTTTCAAACGTACATTTACGAATAGATCTAATATATAAAGTGGATCATGGAGTTTCATCTTAAAATCAATTAATAATAAGAAAATTAACTCAATGACATGTGCATTAGATAATTCATTTTTCAATGTGAAATAGGTCAAGTTTGTTACTTTAAAACGTGATGACCATAAAATATAGATCCGATCCAACGTAGTCGCATAGAGTAATCGAATTGGGTATGTCATTAAGATGAGATAAAAAAAATGGACATTTAAGTATATAGACCACCAAGACAGAGTGTCGTGTTTTATACAATGTAGAGAGAGGTCGATTTTGAGAGTGTCTTGTCTAAAATATAGCCATGAAATTTGGACCAAAAAAATATAGCCATGAAATAATCCATTCATTATAAATAGACACTTTTGTAACCTGGGTAGTTAGACAATAAAAAAAAGTTAAACACATCTATCAATCATAACTATAACCTAAAGCGGAGGTTAAAAAAATTATTAATCGACATATGTCACTTTTAGATTGGAGAACACCACCCCTTTTTTTAAAATTAATCTTTGAAAAAATAACCATTAATTTTAAAAAATAATCTTTAATTTTTGTATATGAAAATAGGAAGATTATTCGAATATTTTTTATGCTATATATTATATAAATATCAGGATATTTATTTTATTTTTAGATAAATGTATATGCTAGGTTTAGATATTATGCTCGTATTTTTCTAAATATATATAGTTTTAAAAAAATATCTTTAATAAATAAATAATTCTATAATTCTAAAACTCCGTACAGGGCACGAGAACTAAGACTAATACAATACTAAAGTAGAAACTAAATTAGTATAAAAAAATTGAGCTATGTGTTACAATTTGTCTATTTTTTCTCCTAAAATTATTTTTATAATATTGTTATTCAAAGAATCACCCACTCTCAAACCCACTACTCCATTATGTGTTAAAAATTATGATAAAATAGTTATTAATTTTTCTATTTATTTTCCTAAAATTATTTTAATAATAATTTTTTTCAAAAAATCTACCCACTTTCTAACCCACTTTTCCATTACATGTTTAAAGTTGTCACAAATAAATTATTTTTATTTATTTATTTAAATGTCAATGTGTAATTATCCCATGACTTCTTAATTCACTCATTTTCCAAGTTCTTGAAAATCGTCACTATTCTTCCCAATTGCACACAATACCAATTGGTTTAACGGAGTTCAAATTGCAATTTTCAATGAGTTTCTCTCTTTTGTATTATTTTTCTCCCAATTTACGACAACACTTCTCGACACTTTACTGAACTCTTTTTTTCCTCTATGCATATGTCATCGACTCATCGTAAGAATAATAGAGAACCTTAAGGTATGCTATCTATCGTGATATATTTATCATATTGGTAAATTGCAATTTTCAATGAGTTTATCTCTTTTGTATTATTTCTCTCCCAATTAACGACAACACTTCTCGATACTTCACCAAACTCTTTTTTTCCTCTCTGCATATGTCATCGTTAAGCAATAGTAATAGAGAACCTTAAAGTATGCTATCTATCATGATATATTTATCATATTAGTTTTCATTCCTTTGTAAAATATGAGCTATTTTTAGGATTCATCCTAACAGATATATTACCACAAGTAATATGTCTCTTTTTGTATTTAGATTCATCTTTAATCTCTATTATCACCCGTACAAGGTACAACCGGGCTCAACATTAGTTTAAGTAAACAGATCAAGAAAGTGTCTCATTTTTACTAGTTTATTCCAGCGAGTCTACGCTCTCTTACAACAACAAAAATTGCAAAAAGTTGACTTGATAATTTCCAATTTTAGAACTGAAAACCTTTAGACTCGTATCCCACATTGCCACATTGGCATAAGCAAATTCAAATATGATCAAATCGCTTTTTAACAATTTAACACATTACTCAAATCCAATCCAACACGTGCACAACTCAACTTAAAACTCGACTCCTCCCAAAAATACGACTTAAAGGTACACAAAATCCGTGCATACACAGAGAAAACATTTTCCAAGTATTTGACGTGTGTAATTTTTACTGTACAAAATTAAAAATTAAAAATTAAAAATATCTAGTGAGCTTTTGACTAGGGGTGTCCAACCCCGGTTAACCGTGATTTCGGTTAACTGAAGTTCGGTTAATCATGATTTTGGTTAGTGAAAATCATGAACCGAAACCGAACCGTGAATCTCGGTTAACCGTAGTTCGGTTAACCAATTTTTCGGTTCGGTTTTCTCGGTTAACCGATAACCGTTTATGTAATTTTACCTTAAATAATTAAGACTAAAATAATAAAATTTGAATAAAAAAAGTGATCAAGTAAGACTTTTTATTTTAAATATGTATTTATATCATATTGTTTTGGTTCTTATAAACAAATATCGAGAGTATATACTATATTGTGTGAAATCAAATATTGTGTGTATTAATTTTTATCCCATCAAATTTAATAAGCGAGTCTTATATCAATGTAATGTGGAAACATATAGTGTAAATTGTTAAAATTGAAGAATAAAAGACAAACTACATTAACACCTTAAAGATTATAGAATTTAACCACTAAATAAATCAAAGATAACTAGTATTTAAATAAAATATAAATATATTTTCGGTTTTTCGGTTAACCGTTAAATGTAAAGTCGGGAACCGAAACCGAACCGATAAACTGAAATATTTTCGGTTCGGTTAACCAAACCGAAAATTCAAAAAAAGTCGGTTTAGTTAACCTAAAAAATAATCGATTTTTCGGTTTTTCGGTTTCGGTTTTTTTTGGACACCCCTACTTTTGACGGTAAATAATGCATATTGGAAAATATACTGAGCTTTTGACGGTAAAAAATATTCACCTTCTTTTTTGTTCCCTCCATATATATGCCCGCTTCCTTTCCCAATGCACCGAACAAACCAGAGCAAGAAACAAATCATAAAAAAAGAAAGAAAATCAACAGAGAAATAGTCTTCCCCCAATTTCGATCTTCTTCCTTCTTTGCGTTTCGGATTCCTTCTCTTGCCTTCTCCCAACCTGCTTTTCTTCGAGAATTCGGATTCTCTACGTACGTCTGATCTTTGTGCCAAACTCAATCGATTGTGAATGGTGGAAATCTCTAGTAATTACGGCTGTTCTTCCTCCTCCCCCTCAATTTCCTCCTGGGGGATCCAAATCTCCGGCTGCTCTCTCTCCTCCGCCTTCGGCTCTTGCATGGAAGGCTGGTACTACCGCTGCATCGGCGTCGACCCCTGAGATCCGTCGACCGTTCGAGCTTTCTTCGATTCTAATTAATCTCCGATTTGATTTGATTTTGTTTTGATTTTTTTGCTTTTGACTTCTCTCTCCGCTGTGGCTAAAATTCGAATTTGTTAGTTCTCGATCTGATCTGTTGTGTCGATTCGAAAGGAGATTTTCAAGCTGATTCAAAAAAAATAAATAGAAAAGATGTTTTTGAACAAACAGAAGAAGGCGCAGATCGCCAAGGGAAACCGCATTCTGGTCACCATTAATTTCCTCGGGAGCGCCGGTCCGATGAGATTCGTTGTCTACGAAGGCGAGCTCGTCGCCACCGTCATTGATATGGCGCTCAAATCGTACTCCAGGGAAGGCCGCCTCCCGATCCTTGGATCCATTCTCAGCGATTTCGTGCTCTACTGCCCCGCCGCTGGATCTGATGGTAAGCTTCTCTAACACTCTTCTCTGTCTCGCTGGATCTGATCATTCTGCGTGTGTATTAGTTGTTTCCTGTTGAGATTAAGTTTGTAGGACATCAAATTGGAAGTTATATTATATTCATGGTGGACCATTCACTTTAACTAATTCCAGCTATTTGGAAAGCTTTACAGCTGTGCATAGAACAGAAGAATTCGGATTGAATTTTAATCGAATTTGATTTTTGTGTTTTCAGCGCTTAGTCAGTGGGAGACAATCGGAGCACACGGAGGCCGGAACTTCATACTCTGCAAGAAGCCGCAGCAATCTGAGGAGCTGGGGGCAGGCGCCGGAGCAGTAACGCCGGCGAAGGAAGGAGGAGGCTCTCCGCCACCGACCGAAGCGAAGAAAGGTAGCGGGAGCTGGAAGTCGTGGATCAACAAATCCCTCTCGTTCAAGATCGCTTCGCATTAAGTACAAAGTAACTTCATGATTCGAAGTTTATGTCTTATCCGTTTGCTTGATTCCTTTGGTTTCCTCTGTTACTCGCATTTCGTGTATTTGTTCTGTTTGTAAGGTTTGATGAATTTGTTAAGTTGGGAAGATGGATTTCTTTCCTTGTTGTAATTCTTAATTGTGTTGTGGTTGGGTCGAGAGAGTCGTCACAGTATGATTGTAAACTCTCTTTCTTTATGATTTGAACCAATTCGAACTGGAATAAAATTTGAATTTGCATTCTCAATATCATTTGACTCTTTTTTTTTTCCTTGTTGGAGAAATTTTGGTTTAGTCTGGAGTGGACTATTTGAGTTGGACATGTTGGACGAAGGGGTAGAGTAGGTTGAGCTAGAAAAAGAGGCATTATTTCTCAAAACTGACCCAACACTATTTTTTTTCAAGGATATTGTCTATTAATGAATCGAAACCGAGATTTTATTGTGTTATTTTAAAGTTTTAATCGCTTAATTAGATGTTTGAGATTTTATTAGGCAATCTCCAACAGGTTCTCTATAATATTTTTCAAAATAAAGAGTCAAAAGTCATATTTTTCAAATAAATTTACTTTAACTCCACCGGTTTCTTATTTTAGAAAATCTTACATTTTATTAGTTTTATTTATATATAATTTTTTTTATAAAATTTTATATGGCCAATCACAAGTTTCAAATGTATACATTGTTAAATAATGTATTTTCTAAATAAATTTGGAGAATTTTCTAAATGTAGAAAATACAACTCAATCTTTTGAAAAATTCTCCATTATAGAGAATTAGATAGGGAAGTTGTTGGGGCAAAAAAATGGGTAAAATTCTCCAAATGCACAATTTCCAACAGTTTGGAGAAGCTGTCGGAGATGATATTATGTTATTTTAAAGTTCTAATAGCTTAACTAGATATTTGAAGACACTTACCCAACAAAAATTGGTTATTTTTTAATGACGATAAAACTAGAAATAACATTTGGGATACCAAACTCGTGACCTAGTTAATGAAAGTAAATTAATTTGCGTTGACTATGTAGCTTGTCCTACTAGAAATATACATATGGTAAGACTTGGTTTATTTTCATATCTACAATATGATCGTTGGATTACTAGTTATATTATTTTTTATATAAATTAATGTAATTGACCTATATAATATTTCTATTGATTACACACACAAAATCATTTAAATTTTTTAATATAGTTATTTTCTTACAATAACAACACAAAATCATTTTAATATTAATTCAAAAACATCACACTTGTTAAAAAAAAAACGAACTCGACCGGCCTCTACACCTCACCTACTCTCTACATTGGTCTTATCTTGACCATAAGAAAAAGATATGGTTAATATTAGGAAAATAAGAATATATGTGCAACTACATCTCTATGATGTAGTGGTTTTCTTATATTATAAGCATCTGATTCAAATAATGGCCACATGGTACGTGCTTACGAATTGTCTAGTTCGTTCGCTTCCTAAAATATTAATAAACCTATTTTAAAAATATACATCATTTGGTCTTTTTTGGGGTCGTTTAACATGTAGGAATGTAGCTCAACCGATGTGCTCTATTAAAAAGTCATAACGACGATATTATTTCACAAGGACTTTAATTATTCAAATAATCACATTTTTGTATGCTTACGAAATGCGTACTACTTTGTCCGCATAATAGATTAAAGATTGCAAAATCCATAAATATCCTACAAGATTGCAACAAATTGATACAACAAATATCTCTTTATTAAATGTGGTGTTCAAAATTGCTACAAAGGCGATTGTCAATAGACTAAAACCGATCCTCCCTATGCTAATCTCGCCGGCACAAGCAAGTTTTATACCAGGGAGGCAAATTATTGACAATGTTGTGGTGGTACAGGAAGTTCTCCACTCTATGTCGTCTCTCCAACGATCGTGCAAGTGGATGATTCTCAAAATTAACCTCGCCAAAGCTTATGACAGAGTAAAGTGGAGTTTTTTACGGAAAATTCTTGAAGAAGCTCAATTTCCGGAAAATCTTATTGATATCATCATGAAATGCCAATCTAGTGGTTCTATGGAAATATTATGGAATGGCCATAAAGCGGGTCGATTTATGCCTTCCCGGGGAGTCCGGCAAGGTGATCCTTTATCACCATACCTCTTTGTTCTCTGCATGGAATATCTATCCCATATTATTCAACAAGAGGTTGCTATTGGACGTTGGAGACCTATTATTGAAGGGGGCGTATCACTCTCTCATCTATTTTTTGCGGATGATCTTATATTGTTTGCAGAAGCCGACATTGAGCAAACTACTGTCATCCAGGGGGTTTTAGAGCGATTTTGCTCGTTCTCGGGTGAGAAAGTGAATTTTAACAAAAGTAGCATGCTCTTCTCTAAGGCTGTTCCTCTTTCTGTGAAGCAACCAATCAGTAACATTCTGTCAATACCTATTTCCGAGGATTTTGAGTCTTATTTGGGTGTTCCCACGGCGTGTGGCCGCATGACAAAGGATCGATATTCCTTCCTCTTAGATTGAGTTTCTAGACGCCTTCAAAGTTGGCAAGCTCGATCTCTTTCTGCTGCAGGGTGTATCACTCTTGTAAAATCTGTTCTTGAAAGTCTTCCGACACATATTATGCAGGCAACAATGATCCCGCGCTCCATTTGTGACCAGCTTGATCAGAGGATCCGTTCCTTTGTTTGGGGATCCACTACAGGTCAGCGCAAGACGCATTTGTTGGCATGGAAAAAATTATTCAGCCTAAGAAGGAAGGCGGTCTCGGACTCAATTCAACACGGCAATCGAATCAGGTGTTGCTTGCCAAACTTGGTTGGCGCTTGCTAAAAGAACCAGACACGCTGTGGAGTCGCCTCATCCGCGGTAAATATTGTAATGGCAGACTTGATCCGGATATGTTTCTCCCAAAAATTCGTTCTTCGCAACTCTGGAAAGGTATTGTTCATGGGTCGGAAGCTCTTCTCCGAGGACTCAGCTCCTCTGTTGGAAATGGCAAATCCACCTTTTTCTGGAACCACAAATGGCTTTTGGATGAACCACTAGAAAGCGTTGTGCTGCAAGGGATTCCGGAACATCTTGAAGATGCAACTGTGGACGAGTTGTGGCTCGTTAATGATTGGAATTGGCCAGTCCTCACACCATTTCTTCCGGTGAATGTTCTGAATCGGTTACAATCGGTGCGTCTTATTTCTGGGGAGGATGTTGAAGACAATTTTTATTGGAATGGACATGCCTCTGGCGTTTTTACAACAGGATCGGCCAGGCGTCTAACAAGAATTCCAAACCTGATGCAACCTTCACCTGTTTGGCCTCACATTTGGCGCATCCCATGTCAACAACGTGCTAGACATTTTGTCTACTTGGTTTGCCATGAAGCCATTCTCTGTAATGCTAATAGATTCCACCGAAATCTCTCTTCGTCTCCAGCCTGTACAAGATGTGGCGAGCCTGAATCATGCTTACATCTGTTGCGTGATTGCTCTGTTATACGCAACGTGTGGTTAGCCTTGGGGGGCAACCAACTGCCCGCCAATTTCTTTACTCAGCAGTCCACTCATGAGTGGGTTTATGCCAACATAAAGAAGAGTGATGATTGGAGTTCTTACTTTGCTAATATGTTGTGGCAAACATGGAAGATCAGAAATACTCTCGTATTTGAAGGAAAAGATGAGATTCTCCAGCTCTCCAGACGTGTATGCTCAATCACTAGTGCCTTTACTGAGGCAAGATCAAGAGTTGAATGTTTGAATCGCTCAAGAACTCCAACTCTTCAGGATCCACCAAGTCAATGGAAGCCACCTGCCATAAACTGGATTGCGCTAAACTCTGATGGGGTCGCCAAAGGTTCGATTGGTGTGGCCGACGGTGGGGGTTTGTTTCGCAATCATTTTGGTGATTTCATAAGTGGGTATATGTTCCGATGCGGCCATTGTGATGCACTAACAGCGGAACTGAGAGCTATTTGGCATGGGCTCCAACAGGCGGCTCATATGCAGTTCCCCCGGCTGCAAATACAATCCGACTCTCTCCAAGCATGCCAGTTGCTCTCTATGGAGACAATTAAAGCTCATAAAAGCTATCACCTGATTCGACACTGCAAGCAAATGATCCATGAAAATTTTATTGAGGTGTCTATCACACATGTTAGAAGGAAAGCCAATACCACGGCGGATGCCATAGCTAATCTCGCTCTCTCTACTGATACCCAGTTTACTGCTTTCAATAGTATTCCTAGCTCTATTAGTACTTTAATTCTTAATGATGTAACCCCCTCGGGGTAAGACTATTCTACTATTATAAATAAATCGCAGGGGTCTCCCCGTTTTTTGAGAAAAAAAAAGAAGATACTTAAAACGTACCGAAAAAGCTACGGGACATATATATTTGATGCTATTAAAATATAAATTAATGTATTAGATTTATGATTTTTTAACATATATCTTTAGGGTAAAGGTTAAGAACTTTTATTTAGAAATTTTCAAGTGTATTTTAATTATTTAATATTTTTAAATTTATTGATTTTTTTAACCTATGCCATTAGGCCATTAATTGTATTGGGATTTGCATTTGTTGGTCATTAACTGATCTGGATTGAGTTGTTCAGTTTTTTTATTGTCGTCCTCTTGTCCTAAATTGCTTTTTTACTATTAAATGACGAAGTCTTGTTGATCCTGATATGTATTTTATGTGTATTCACCTGCACTAGCTTGTAAAAGGAAACAAATCATTGTGGCTGAATGCTTCATTGTACTTGTCATTTTTTGTATAAATTAAAAGGGATATATATAGAAAGCCTAGTTACATTACATTATAAAGGTCTCAAAAATGGATACATATTAGATATCTAATTACACAAAAGTGAATAATTACAAAAAATACATGTTACAATATATCCCCTAGTTGCATTGATGTGGTTGCTTCTTAGCTATCTTGCTTTTTATGTTGTTGCAGTCTCTTGAGCGTCTTGATCTGCATGGTTTTCTCCTTGTGAATTCCCATTACTAAAATTCCTCATACGTTTTTATAATGATAATGATAATGATAATGATAATGATAATAGGGACCGAGAGAGTAGTGTACAACCTCCAATGTCAATGCCGTGGGATCCGTACAGATTTAATGGGCTCTCCATTTTGATTTCGCAACCATCCAACTTCGTATGAATCAAAAGCGAAAAAGATCATACTATATAAAAACACTATGAAATATTTCGCTTTCTAATGTAATAACAAGTTATTTTCAAATGAGGCCAATAATTGACCACTGCTACGTCTTTTTTCTTCTAATCCATTGCGATTCGTCCTGCCCGAAAGTGCGTCTTCGCAAATTAACAATAGCTTTTACCATTTATTTAGCGATTTGATGCGCGCAAAGTAAAAAAAGTACATTGCTTTCAATAATTAGAGACTGATTATGATTAATATGAATACTAAATTATTAATCGAGCATAGATTATTTGATACTCAATCTTTCAAGTTAGATTTATGGGTCTATTATTTTTAATTTTTGTATTAATTGTTTGATCCGGCCACTATTTTTTGGCATATTTGTCTCAAAAAGTCAAAAGTTATACGAGAGATGATGATAGATGGTTAGCGTTGTGATCGAACTGGGCCGAGCCGAGCATTAAACTGCTCACATTTGACTCGGTTATAAATAAGTAGGTTTGAGCTTAAATTATACTAGTTGTCCCCGTCGTTCCCTGCGCGACTATGAATCGATATTTTTTTAGATATACTATAAAAAAATATTAATAAATAATAATATAATATAAATAATAATTGTGAATTGGTGATTTATATAAATTGTAAAAAAAACATGATTCTAAATTAAAGATTTTGATAACAAAAATGAAAATAATGGGACATTTAATATGGATTGGCAAATAAAATTGACTTGACATATTATAGGATAAGATCTCGGTATATATTATATGATAAGATCTCGCTACATATTTATATGAGTTTTTTTGGTAGATTATATTGGAGAGTTATTAGGATCATAAATATATGGTAAAAAATATTTTAATATGTAAATAAATTTCCAAAAAAATATTGTAATCCAATATAAAAAAAATTAAAAAATTGATTGATATTTATAGATTATGTGGCAATATGATGTGTACATAATATATGAGTGATATGGAAAAAATTTTACATGTGGACTATGACATAGAATATTTATAAAAACGTCTAAATTATAAGAAAATGACACGTGTAAAAATATGAGGTGGCTTAATATAGGATCGACATGTGGCGAAATCCTAGGTGGCGTAATGAGAAGGCTCCAAACCTTATTGCTTTTATATATATAGTAGATTTTTGACTCGGTTATACACCTATATTCTATTTTAAGCTTCTCTTAATATTTGTGCAAAATTCTAAACGCCCCTATATTATGAAACGGAGGGAGTAAAAAGATTTGGAGGTAATCGCTACATAGCTAGCTAGCTAATGAAAGTTACTAATTTTAAATTATATTTAGCCTGATTTACTTACCGTTCTTTTATCATCCGGTCCCATAGGGAAAGGAAATTATTAATGTGGATGTGCTCATGTGCACACTTTGATATAATAATTAAGTTCGGATTTGTATATATGAACATGCACACAAGAGCAATCAATACTTAAAATTGAAAAGAGTTAAAATCTTTGAAACTATTAGTGTACAAATTTAATTACTAAGGTAGAGATGTGGATGATAGTATAAAAGTTGATGTAGACTTTTAACGCAAGATGGGGCCTTAATTGTGATTAACACCCATCATAATTATGCTAGTCAATGCAAATTGAACTACCTAGAGTAATGAAAACACAATGTTCTTCTCTCGTTACATGCATTAAGGGAATATAAAAGACATTATCTATATCCTAACTTTTTAGAGCAAGAAATTCATGTAAAATACTAAGACATTATCATAAAAAAAACGCAACCTTACAAGTAGGCACGACAGGCCAAGTCCGTCCGATGAACTTACACACATGCATCCTTATTATTGGGCCTAATGGGCTTCACAAGCCGATGCAACGATAACATAACCTAACACAAGAACCCATCAATCCTCCAAAGATAACAAAACAGTGTAACCACATCCACCAGCCTCCAAAGATAACAAGTACTAGTAATTAAACTAGTGTAAGTACCCGCGCCATGCGCGGTTCTTTTAAATTTTTACTTGAAATTTATATCGAAAATGTATCATTTTGCATATTGATTTAATGCATAGTTATATTAATAGACTAAATATATAAAATAAAATGTCCTTATACGTATACTATACTAATATTAAATATAAAAATGAATTAATTAAGTATGACCTACAAATTGAATCTGATGATCAACCAACAACACTTAACAATATTTGATAAAATATTTGAATGTAAATTTTATTTAATTAATGTAATTAATTTTTATCAATTTTATAAGTAATAAAAGGTCCAATATTTTAAATGAGGTGGCTTAAAGAGGAGCGACATGAAAAATGAGACGACTTAATGTGGTGTCCTTATCTCTTACCTGTGATATGTGACAAAAATTAGGTGGATTAACGTGGGAACGACATGTGGTGAAAATTAGGCGAGTTAATTTGACGGTCTTATTTCCTACCCAAAACATGTGATGAAGACACGGTGGCTTATTCATACATATATTTGAATATATTAAAAAAACGCGTGATTTGAATGCAACATGATAATAAAAACTATATTTTTTTTATACAACCAATCAACATCTAGCTTAATTGGATTACATATCTCTTATATATATAACAAAGGTTATATATGACATAAGAAATTCAACCATCAATTATGGGTCTCTATACGTGTAATATCTCTTATAGTTGTAGTCACATTTATATATAATATTTTGTTATTTTGATTGCTATTTCTTATCCCTTAGTTATTGACATTTGTGTTTGTCACGATTTGTTGTTGCAAATATCCAATAAAAAGATTACACTAAAATAATACGTCATATAATTTAAAAAATAGTCGAAAAAATAATGAAAGTATATTATAATAGCCAATTATCTTTCCAAATATTACATGGAGCAAATGGATATCTTACGTAATAAATGAAAAATTATATATCATTTTCTTATTTTGTAATTTTTTGTTCTAATATTTGGTTTTAAATAAAATATCGTTGGATGAAGTGACATGTTATAAATGAGGTGGAGTATGAACTCACAATGTGGCATAATATGTTACAACTTTAATATTATATACTCCATATTTGATTAAAATGGATTGACATTATTTGTTACAAAATATATTAACATGAACAAAGGCTAGTAATTTACAAAAAATAATGTGATGTTTTTGTGTAAGGGATTAATAAAAAAATTAATGGTTAAGAACTTGGTACAAAATGAAATAAAGTATATATGAATATGTGTAGGTTTGAAAAGATAACTTGCAATTATAATCTCAAGCTCAATATTATACTCCATTGATTATTTTAATTTTTACCGATTTGAGCATAATTTTAAAACTTGTAATCAAAATAGTTGTAATTTAAAATAGTGGTAATTAATAATTTTATAAATTAAAAAATAATTATAACTTATATATCATCTTTCATTTAGAATAAAATTATTGTCAATATCATTCTGGATGATTATATTTGTTTAAATATTAATCAAGAATCTCCGTTATTTATAAGATATAAAATAAAATTATTTTCTATATTTTAGTTTGGTAATATCTTCTCCGTTTTGGTATATCTTTTTTATATATTTTTGTTTTAGATTTTTTATATTTAATACACAATTTTGTAGTTTGTAAAAAAAGCCACCATAATTTTTTTTATTTTTATATAAATTAATGTTTAATTAAATATGTTAGAAACTTCCAAAATTACAATTTGGATTATTTGAGAAATATTGGATGATATTAAAACTTTCAAATCTAATATTTGAATTCATAAGATTTGTTTAAAAAACTACCAATTTATTTGTATAATTTAGTTAAGGTTACAAATTTTGTTAAAGGTAAAAGTAAAGAATATCTTGTTAAGGTTAGAAATTTTTTTTAAGGTTAAAAATTTATTAAAAAATTGTTTCTTAAGGTTTGAAAGTCGGATAAAAATAATTTGATCAAGTTATCTAAAGAGCTTAGAATTATCTAAACTTAATCTCAACTAATTTTTATTAAGGGTAAAAATCATAAAAAATTGTTAAAGTTAAAAGTAAAGAATATCTCGTTAAGGTTAGAAATTTTTATTAAGGTTAAAAATTTATTTAAAAAAATTATTTGTTAAGGTTTGAAAGTCGGTTAAAAATAATTTGAGCAAGTTATCTAAAGAGCTTAGAATTATCTAAACTTTATCTCAACTAAATTTTATTAAGGATAAAAATCATAAAAAAAATTCGATTGTTAAGGTTAGAGTTCATGAGTTGAGTTGGCGTTATGGTTAAAAAAATTCGCCACAAATTATTATTGGTTAATAATATAGTATATTAGTATTATTGGAAAAGAGTCATCCAAGTAGATAAATTAGGAATGCTAACAATTTCAAGATTTGATTTGATTTACAATCAAATCTTAGAAATATCAAATTGTTTAGTTTGATGCAAATCACGTAATAAAATAAATCAATTATATTTTCCTAATATATTTTATTTATTATTTCAAAGTTGATTTTGTAAATTAAATTAATATATATATATATAAGTATATAACAATAAAAATCTTATCTATGAACTAATTTTATATTTTATTAATAATTAATAATAATAATTAAATTTATTTTGCTAACTAATAATGATGAGCAAAAAACTTATAAGGGATAATCTTTAAATATAATCTTTTAGGAATATTTAAGGAATCTAGTTGGTTTTTATATAGTAGATTAAAGCTAATCTAGTTGTAAAAAAGACCACCATATTTTTTTTTATATTTTTTTATATAAATTAATGTTTAATTAAATATGGTAGAAATTTCCAAAATTATAATTTGGATTCTTTCAAAAAAATTGGTTGATATTAAAACTTCCAAATTTAATATTTGAATTCATAAGATTTGTTTCCAAAACTACTAATTTATTTGTATAATTTATATGAATTAATGAGGAGATGACATGTGTCAAAATCCGATGTGGCGTATTTTAGGAATGACATGTGGAAAATACTGATGTGGCGCAAAGTGGTGGCTCCAAACCTTATTACTTTTATATACATAGTAGATTCAAGTGATTTAATTAGTAACAACCACAAGAATCTCGATGGTTCATTTTCCCGGCCCCTGGATCACAACAAATCACTATAAGCAGATGGGTTCAACCTTGGAGTAGCCAAAGCCTCAAGCGTATGAGTTTTACCAAGCACCAGCCCATAGGTTGCTTCCAAATCAAGCTTCATACCATCCCCAAGCCTCCAATCAAAAGAGTGAACCAAAGTGCCCAAAATATACGGGATCGCGACCAACCCCATCCTCATGCCCGCGCAGATCCTCCTCCCTGCCCCGAATGGTATAAGCCTGAAATCATTTCCTTGTGGATTGACGGCCATGCCCTTCTCACTCATAAACCTCTCAGGGTCGAACACAAGAGGGTTCTCCCAAACCGAAGGGTCTCGTCCAATGGCCCACATGTTTATGAAGAGCCTTGCGCCCTTGGGAATGTGGTAGCCGTAGGCTTCAGTTGCTTCATGTGTCACTCTTGGGAGGTTAAGTGGGATGACCGGGTGGAGCCTATACGTCTCCTTGCATATTGCTTGCAAGTATGGGAGTTTAGGGATGTCGGATTCTTCTAGACGCCGGTCCTTGCCCACGACTTGGTCGAGCTCTTCTTGTGCTTTCTTGAGTATCTCTGGGTCCTTCACTAGCTCAGCCATCGCCCATTCAATCGCGGTGGCTGATGTGTCCGTCCCGGCTATAAACAAATTCTGCGCGCCACAAGATTAGATTTTTTTGCACAAAATAGATAGATTTTTCAATATGTAAATTGATATAATTAAGTATGAACCTAGCTAGCTCGATCAAATTAAACTCTTCTACTTTAGCTTAAAAATACGAATATGCATAATTAAGAATTTTCCAAAAACAAAACACTAGCTAGGCGAAGGAGACCATGTTGAACATAGTACGTACGTAGCAAATTAATTATATGAGGATGTACTTAATTAATTACCAAGAGAAGGGCCTTGTAATTAACAACCGAAAGCTCAACGCCATCCCTTTCCATGTTGGTCGCCATGACAATGTCGATGAAATCAGGGTTGTCCTTACGGTCGGAGGTCGTCTTCATGTGCTCCTCGAGCATCTTGGAAATAAGCCCATCGAACTTGCCATGCAACCTCGCCATCTCGCCCTGAATCCCCTGCAAGTCCATCCACTCAATGCAGGGTATAAAATCCCCGATGTTAAAGAGCCCGGCCAGCCTCATGAGCTCGGTCACCATCTCCTTGAAGTCACTGGACTCCGCGCCGCGCTTCTCGAACAGCCTCTGGCCGATCATGTTGGCCAGGGCGCAGGACACCAGCTCGACGACCGGGACCGGGCTCCGGGTCCTCGCCAGCTCGAGGACACCCTGAGTCATGCACGCGACCTCATGGCGCCTCACGGGGGTCCAGTCGGAGAACGCCTTGGCCCCGAACATGTGGAGGCTGGAGAGCCTCCGGAGCAGCTTCCACTTGGGGCCCACGTCCGCGAACACCATGTCCTGGTTGTTGTAGTTGATGTAGGTGCGGATGGCCCCGCCCGACCGGTTTGCAAAGCTGCGGTCGAGGCCCTTGAGGAAGGTCCCGGCGGTGTCGGGGGTGGAGGCGACGATGAGGTCGACGGAGCCGAGCCTAAGGTAGATGACGGGGCCGTATTTGTTGGCTAGGTTGGTGAGGGCGATGTGGGGCGTGCTCCATAGGAGGGGCAGGCACCCGAGGACGGGCCACCCGGTGGGCCCGGGCGGCAAAGGTAAAGCCGGGCTACCCTTGATGAGGCGCCGGAAGAAGTAGAGTGAGGCCAAAACGAGGAGGATTTGGAGGAGAGATGCATCCATGTTCAAGGACCGGTGTTGATCAGACGGTGAATAGCAAGTTGATAGTGGAAGATTGGGGAATTGGATATATGGGAATTTTTTTCTGCTATAGGCTCTCTGTGCATTTTAATTCTTGATATAGGGTCGACAAATAAAAAATCCCGTGTATAGGCTGACTTCCAAGGTTCGGACTGAAGTTGCCGAGTCAGATAGAGATTTTTGTGAAAGGTTAACACGTGGCCAAAGAAGTTGTAGAACACAGCGACTTTGCTTCTCAATTATTTTTATAGATTTAGCAAGCTAGAGACATAGTTAAAATTAGTTATACCTGTTCTGTCATGCACGACTACATGAATGTAATACTTAATTTATTTAATGAATATGATTTTAATTTAATATAAAAAACTTATTTATTAGAAAAAAAATCATATAAAATTTTATAATTGGTGTCATATGAAGCGGAACCAAAATTATTAAGGTGAGCCCACTATAATTTTGATGGATTAATGATATATAATTTATTTATGAAAAAATATAAATAAAAATAATTTAATTTTAAAAATCATTTACACAAAATATAAAAAGGTAAAAATAATCTAAATTCTTGTAATTTTTTATTAAATTCAATTCTTTAAAAAATTTGAATAAAAATTAAAAATATACTTGATAAGAAACGATGAAAAAATATAAATCAAGAATGAATTTTTTAATGATAAGAAAATCCTTTATATTTACATAAATAATTCAAAAAGAAAATTAAGGAAAAGATAACATAATTTTTTTTTATCATGAGTCAATTTAGGCAAGTAATTTTCTAGATTGAAAGTTCTATTTTTTATCAAAATTTTATTTAAGATAAATATTTTACATAAATAAATAAAGATAAAATAATTTTCTTTAATTTTAAATAAAATTCGAATTTATTATTTATTTAAATAGATACAATTTAATTGGAAAAACTAAATTAATATATCTATCTTAATATATGATATCTAATGTTCTATAATTTATTTTAATTTAAGATAAAAAAAATTAAATTTATCCTAATTCCCTATATATAATAGATAACATCTTTATTTAAGATAAAATCTTTTTTAGATTAATTTATCCTATTTTTATATCCTAAAATAATATCAACATTATAAACTTCCTAAATAAAAAATCCTATGTGACGAAATCCTAGGTGGCTTAACGTGGGAACGATACATAGGAAAATCCTAGGTGGCGCAACGTGGTGGCCTTATTCCTTGCGTCTTTTATATATATACATAGATTTTGACTAACAGAAATTCGACTAACAAAAAATTGGAAAAAGGGCCGGATTTTTTTAAATTAAAATTATATTAATATTTCAATAAAATTTTACATTCACAAACAATCAAGTCGGGTACTAGGACGGTCGAGTTTGGATCGTATGTTCTCAAGTCAAAATTGAATTAAAATTGGATTTAGATCAATCGAACCGGGTTGGTTATTCGGGTTCGGTCAACTTTTGATGGCTCTAGTTGTAAGTTTTATAAAAATATGGAATAAAAATGTTTAAAAAAAATATGTTTGAAAAAATTGGAAATAAATATAAATATTTATCCTTGATTAAAACCATTTATATTTAGCATATTTATTAAATTTATTTTTAAACTTGTAATATATTTTATTATTTAAATAAATCAAATAATATATTATAATTAAATATTATTATTTAATTAAAAATTGATTTTAATAATCATTAGAAAAAATGATATTTTAGACCCGCTGGTCAACCCGATCCGATCGAAAACCCGCTACAATCCGACCTAATTGATCCGTGAGCCACAACGACCCAGAACTTGATTTAGCCCGAACCCGAACTTGCCCAACCCGACCCGATTAACGTACAGGTCTAATTGGGTACGTACATCTAAATATATATCTATGTAAAAAAGACGCAAGACGTTAAACCACCTATTATTTTGAAAATTTATATATGTTGGTATTGTTTTAGGATAATATAAAAATAAACTAAAATAAATTAGGAAAAATTCTATTTAAAATAAATATTTCATCTATTAAATATTTTATATGATAATTTATTTAACTTAAAAAGATTTTATCTAAAATAAAATTAACTAAAGGAACATTAAATATTAATACTAAACATTTTTTAAAATAATTTATTTAATTTGTTTTTTCTACCACATTTTAAACTACATTTCACGAAGGGTGCCACCTAGAATATTTTTCTTACATGTCATTCACATGTTAAGCTACCTAGGATTTTATCACATAAAATTTTATATTTTTGGAAATTTACATATGGTGAAAAAGATTCTATCTAAAATAAAATAAACTATATGAACATTATTAATATTTATGCTAAATTTGGTATGATAATTTATTCAACATAGGTTTTTGACACTATAATTTATTATATATATATATTTCTGTAAATTTGAGATCTACTAGCAAGATCCGGTCGTGCCATGCACGACGATGATTTGAAAAAAAAATTATGTAGGAATTATATTCGACATAGCTAATTGAATTTTGTAGGTATAGAATGCTTATTAATTAATAACATAGCTAATTGAATTTTTTTAATTGAACATTGCAAGTAACAATGATAAATGAGATAACACCAAAAAAAATAATGATAAATTAGATAATATTATTAATATGTAGGGAGTTTAAATTCTAAAACATAGTAAGAACAAAGAGATAAATGAACATTTAAATATATCTACTTGACAAAGTTAAATGGACGACACATAAGCGAGAAGGATTCGGCTTTATTAATAACATATTAATATGTATTTTTATGTTTGAAAAATATATAATTTCTATTTTATGTAAACACCAATTTTTTGTCCATATTTTAAAGCACGTCTTTAACTAGCTGTATCGATTTTTTTTTGTCTATTTTTAGCTACGTCTTTAACTAGTCTAATTTTTGTTAGTCTAATTTCTGTCAGTCAAATTTTTAACTAAAAATAATTGAGAAGCAAAGTCGCTGTGTTCTACAACTTCTTTGGCCACGTGTTAACCTTTCACAAAAATCTCTATCTGACTCGGCAACTTCAGTCCGAACCTTGGAAGTCAGCCTATACACGGGATTTTTTATTTGTCGAACCTATATCAAGAATTAAAATGCACAGAGAGCCTATAGCAGAAAAAAAATCGATATATGGAGGGTGAAGAATGAGCTTAAGAGCTAGATTTGGTGGGAAAAGAGCAGATTTCAGAGATTTTGAGGAAGATCATATCGTGGATTTGGAGAGCGAGGAGAGGAAATAATTGGATGGCGAATGCAAGAAATTGAAGGAGCTGGTTCTGATTGGAGTTGCAGAAGATGGAGCAACAAGTAGCTTTGGATTTTTTTAAAGGCATAAACAAAAGTGGCAAGTTTCTAACAATAAGCTAATGTATATGAGTACGTTTTGATGGTTTAATTTGAAGATAAGAAATGTCTTCTTGCTTTTAATTAGACCAAATGTTTAATTATTCTGAATCACAATAATGAATGCATGTAGAAATTAAATGACACTATATACCAATCGATCAAACTGGGTAACGTCCCTTTTTCATTTGTCTGTAATGGCATTACCTCCATTGACAAAAGTTGCTAGCTACCACACCTAATTTAATTTGCCTCATATTAAGATTCTCTCTTTTGTGTTTCGACCAAAAAAAAAAGATTCTCTCTTTTGTCTGTCTAAATAGGGCTAAAACTATTATTTTCAATGTTAATTTCTGGCAACATTTTTTTTGAGATATTTTTTTATATAGAACAAGGGAATTTGATACTGTAATTTCACGTATGATTTAAGCTGGATCAAGACCATTAGAAATTTACCCTAATTTAGAGTAATCTTTAAGTACATATTAAATATCTAATTTGATAATGAAATCTTGTGTAGGCGAACAAAGAACCAAATGAACCAAATTGAAATTTGTAAGGTGATAGGCTCAATAATTAGGGCTATATAATGTAACCTTTAAAATATAATGTTCCAATATAAGTACCTAGATTTATTAAGAATAAATTTCATATCAGATTCCTATCAAAGTACAAAATTTTAATTCAAGTTAGCTATATGCCTAGCTTTCAACGAAACAAAAAGTTAGCTATATATGTCTAGCTATATTATGCAATGTTTTCTATATGTAAAAGGCTTGTGATTATCAAAATGAAAGTGCAAGTAAGCTATGTCTAGCTATATATTGTGCATGATGATTTTCTATATGTAGAAGGCTTATTCTATTTGTATAGTGCTTAAATGCACTAGCATTTCAAGGCCCCAAGTCTTAATGGGTAGCATGATAAACGTCTACTCTATATGTTAATATGGAGAACCATGTGTATTTTATGTAACTAATTCTCAATTTGAACCACTTTTAAGTAGGATTTTGCATCGGTAACGAAGTTATCGAGGCCAAGCCCATTACGAGCGATAGTCTCGTCTAAGATCACAGAAGACGAGACAAGTAGAGAGTCAAATGATGTCCCAAGAGTGTACATCAAGACACTCAAAGATAGAGTTTTAAAGCCGGATCAACAACAAACTATGATAGAGAGATGGAAATTAACCGTACCAAGTGTACTCAGTTGAGACAGATCACGATATCATCTTCGCTCACCCTATTGTTTTGTCTGATTTGCTTATTAGGACGGTTTCTTCGTCATTAGCGTTTTGTAAGGACTAAAGATTGATGTATGGATGCTAGTTGATTACTTGGAGATGAATAATGCGCGTATTAATCTTGTACTTGTAAGAAGTATTTGTGACATGCATATGATATGTTCAATTTCAAAGAACCTTTGCGTTTGAATCGATGAAGTTTTGACTTATTAGACCAACACATACATTCATGAATTGATATCAAGTGGCGCACTTGAACTAACTCTTAACTTCGTTTGGTTCTATATTTTTGAAGAGTTTTACTGTATATTCATCTTAATTTGCAAAACCAACAACAAAAATTTGGAAAAAAAAATAATTTTGAAAATTTATTTAGGTTTTGAAAAAATGTTCCTACTTTAGAAATCTATACACAATTTGAAAAAAAAATATATTTGAATCTCTATGGTTTTTGTGTAGCTATCTAGCTACTATATATATATATATATGGCTAGTAATTAAAGTGTTGAAGGCTGGTTTCTACCTCTTTAGGTGGAAAGCTAGCAATGGAAGGAGGTAAATAAATTTATGTGTAACTCACTATATATATTTTGATCAAGGTAAGATTTAGGAGGAAAATAAATTTTATCCTAAGAGAATTGTACGAACAAGTTTTAGGATATAATTTTTGATTTGATTGCAATTGAAAAAAAAAACAATCAAGATCTAACTATTACATCAAAACCAGAGTTACAAATTCGACGAGACACATCGAATTTGTATAGCGCGCCTCAAATAATTGCAAACTCGTTCGACAATATGTTATAGTCATTTCTATTGGCAATGGACATGATCTATTCCAATCATGGCATTAATTATGGTAATATTATCTGTTGGAATAATGGTTGTTACATAGTTTCTCTTAGTTTTTAATGATAACAAATTTAGTTGGTATAACTTGCTTTTACATATAAGTGTTTCAGATAACAGGTAAATAGTCACGAGTGACGGAACATTGTGAGGAACGATGGAGTGAACGAGTGACAGATTTAGGAAGCGCGTCTTAGACGGAACGCGGTTTTCTATTAATGGCAAGTTACAAGATCTTCTGCGAGCAATCTTCTACGAAGATATGACAGCTGTAGGCGGTTGCTTGAGGAGATCAAAGGAAGGATAAGATCAACTTCACACGATCTTATCTAAAGAGATCAGATATCATTCGGTATTGGCAAGAATCGACATGGTTGAAGATCGAAAATCACAAATAATACTTTCTCCTTATTGTGTGAGATTTGTTAAGTGGAATATCTGCGTAATTAGGCAAGAATTACGTATGAGATCAGACTTGACATATCTTATAAATAGCTAGGTTTAGCTAGGGTTAAGGTGTGGTTGAAGACGACGAACTTGGAGAGTGAGCTTTTCAAGTGTACGATTGTGTGGCTTTTTCCGGTGAAGAATCGACAAGTAAGTAAGTAGATTACTTTCATTTAGGTTTACGCTTAGGGTTGTAGAAGTCTAGTTGGTTGAACTTTGGTTGGTGCCTTAGTTACCAGGGAACTTGACTTGTCTTATAATCGTTGAAACTTAATAAAAGTATTATATTGAAAATCCTCTGAGAAGGAGTCTCAGAGGTAGAGTTTTTTTTTCTACGACTTGTTGGTCGGATAGAAAGTTTTCTTCTCTAAAATCTGTGTTCTTATTCACTACTAGAAAAGGGGTCTATAATGATGAACAAAGTCGTCGTTATTGGTTAAAAATGTCGTCGTTAAAACTATTAACGACGAAATAAAGTTAGTCGTGTGTCCGTCGTTATTGCTTCCGTCGTTATTGGTTTTAACGACCATGTTCGTCGTTAGATATTAACGACGAACTGGTTGTTCGTCGTTAGATATTAACGACGAACACGGCTGTTCGTCGTGAGTTATTTACGACGAACTGTCTGTTCGTCGTTAATACTTAACGACGAGCAGCCATGTTCGTCATTAACTGATGTCAATGACGAACCATATAAATTAACGACGATCAGTCATGTTCGTCGTTAATAGCTAAAGCGTCGTTATTAGTAAAAGCCAAACTAATTTATCGTAATATTTTATTTGCTTAAATTGTATAATATTCGCATAATATTTACAAACCAAATAAATTAAAACTAATATTATATAATCGTAAAATTAAACCATATTCAAACATCAATTAAGTATAAGAATCATCTATATGTCCATAGCAACACAAAATAAAGTAAACTATCGATCTAATAGTATTTTTAATTACAAAAACATATGTTATAGCTTGTAGAGTCTAACTCATTTTGACAATGTCAACAGTAGCTCGTAATCTTCAAGTACCTACAAAAAATGAAAACAAACAAAAATAAGTTAGAGCTATCATTATATGAGCACTTTTAATGGAAAAATAGTACAATAAACAATTTTCAATGCAACATACGTACCTTGTGAGTTACCTAGGAAACAACAAATTCAGATGTCCTTACTTCTTGGCCTATCCTCAAAGCAAAGCTCGTGAGAACCCAAAAAAATATCGATTGGAAAAGTGAAAATATGTTTCACACACTGTATGCCATAGCATACAAAAACAAAGCAATGTGAATTTATAGATTTACAGCATTGTCAGCATACACCATTAAAGAAACAAAGCAAAAATATGGTAATCACATATTCACATTCACACAAATACACAGATCACACAATTATATGCTAAATTAGTAAAATTACTAATATGAATTTACACATCAATGACACCAGTAATCAGTTCATAAAAATCAGAAACATAACCTTGCTTAGTTGAATTAGACAAAACCAAGAAAAGTTGCAAGAAATCCTTAAGTTACTCAAATACAGTGACCTCATGTCAGGTTCTTGATTTGAGTTTCAATGATTTTAAAGGACCTGGATTTGAACCACTTGGGAACTGCCAAGTTCTGCAGGTCTGAATTTTTTTTATATTTGTTGTGACCAATTTGTTGACAGTTTGATGCTCTAATTCCTTTACTTTTGTTTACAGCAACTATATCTTGCAGGTAACCAGATCACATCACTTTCAAGTCTTCCCGAGCTTACAAATTTGGAGGTCTGTTTATGGAAATTGCTGCTAGCTTTTACTATCCATGGCTACATGTGACCTATTAATTAATTGTTTTTCTCCTCTATTTTAGTTTCTATCTGTGGCCCATAATAAGTTAAAGTCTCTTTCTATGGCAAGTCAACCTCGTCTACAGGTACACTATCACTATGATTACTCCTAGTTCATTATTCCCCCGAACTTCAATTCTTGCTTAAGACTGTTCAAAATTCATGAGCAGGTGTTGGATGCAAGCAAAAATAAAATATCCACTCAGAGGATTTCCATATTACTTGCCCGTTGTCGAGGTTTGCATTCTGATTTTGCCTTTTTCTGTGTGAGGCACAGGAAACACTAAACAATTTTCATATTTGTATAATTGGAATACAATCATTGCAGATTCATGTGTAACTAAACTGCCTTTATTTATTTTTACGCTTTCCTCATAAGTTTCACAGTTTTAGAGCATGAAAGTTCACATCAATATCTCAAGTTAACAACTGCAAGCCAATAGAGCAACAACCACATTATTCTTCATGCATCTTTACATAGCATTTAGGCGCTAAAAACGCTTCATAAAGACTAAAAAAATTAAGAGAAAAGAAAATAAAGCTCTTTGCTTAAATTATATTCTCACACAACAAACTAACACCATCCCCCAACCAGCAACTCATTGAATTAAACACTCCTAATTTCCTCAGTGTCCATACTAAATATATTACCAGTTTCCTGAATTTCAAGAATAAAAATAGCAATAATCCAAGAAACTCCAAACCATTATAGGCATTATAAGCTACAAAAAAAAGGAAAAGAAATCTGAACATGGTGATAAACATGACAACTTTAATTTTCAAGCCTAAGAAATCATAGTGGGCCTACAAAACTATGTATTTGTCCCTCTTTTCTTTTGGAATAATTAGGTTCACTGTATAAAGTAAGTTAAATGAGGTTTGACTAAGTTTATTTCGACTTGAAAAAAGAATTTAAGGTGGGTTTAGAGTTCTAATCATCCAATTTATGAGGCATTTCAACTCTAATTAAAAATAGTGAATTTAGAGACACAAAAGCATGTATTTCTTTTGTTGAGTTACATTCAGATATATGAAAACATATGCACCTTACAAGAAGCTGAAAACTCAATACGTGAGTCAAGAGGTTTCCAACAAGCTGAGGATGCGCCCCAAAAAGCTGCAGTAATATAAGAAAAAAAAAAGAATTGGGGGATTCATCAGGTACTGATGGTACCAAATGGTCCAAATGGGGAGTGCAAATATGCTGACAGAAACATCAACATTATATAGAAGAAAATCAGATTTCGAACAAGCTAGCTATGATCCAAGTTCAGCCATGCTAGATCATGAAGTTGTATTATTTCAACCTCTGAGCATCATTATAGGTAGAAGAAAGGACGCATCAGTAGAGGTAGAAAGGTACCAAAAACAAACAACGAGCTCTAAGAGAGCATATCAAAGCATCAAATGACTAAACAAAGCCTGTGCCAACCACTAACAGTCATGCTAAGATATATAACAATCACGAACAAATGACTATTGTAAATGATATTGACTCCAAATGTCAACACAGCCACCAGTCAGATTTAGCACAAATTCGTAACTTTACAACCAAGCACAAATTCAAAATAACATGAATTGTGCAACAGCAGGCCAAATAAGTATAAACAACTCAAATTCACTTTTCAAATTCAGCCCAAAATAACTTCAACATTCAATTTTCAGCACAAACAATCATAACAGAAGCAAGTGATCAACTACAAGCTAGTCAATCAATTCTAGGATAAAATGGCTACTGCATCCATATGATCACGTAAAAACAAATCGATCGAGTCACATCACCAAATTCAGTACACACCCAATAAGAGCATAATTAATTAGTGACAAGATCAATCTCAGTAATCAGCATATAACCAGCAGAATATGAATGCAAATCAACTAACCATCTATCCAATTTGTAGAAAAGAACAACACACCACCAGCTAGCGGCAATTATCATACTAGGCACTACGTGACAAACTAGTTCATCAACAAACTAGCCCACACATTCAACAATCAGCGGAAACATTAGTACACACATTCAATCACACAGCAAATCAATTCAGCAACATGTACTCAAATCAGTTAGTCAATTCCCTGAGAAACGACCAAAGAATTGGTTCGACACAATAAGGATATACTTCAACACAAACGAACCCTAATTCGAATCTAGAACATGAGCTATCAATTGCAATTGATCAGCAAAAATTAGAGACGAAAACCTATCATGACAGCAATCAGTTGGACATAAACCCTAGAACATGAGCAATCAATTGGACAGCAAAAAATCATACATATGCACATGGATCGAAGCTGGTTGCTCTGGCGGACCAAAAACGAATTCAAAAACTTACCGGAAGATGGGGACCAAACGGAAGGAACTGCATATTGCTTATTGTTTATTTCCGCTGCCCAGGGAACATTCACGATCCAACATTATCGATCACTATTTTATTCAAATTTCTTATTTTACCTTCTTGGATAGCAAAATATAGTCCCATCGATTTTTTTTTTGCAGAATAATCGAACTCAGCTATAATAACCCTAGGTAGCAATGGGCCAGGAGAAGGAACCAGTGAAGGAATTGTGTCCTTTAATCTAATGTACAATGACTAAGTTTGGAATAGGACAGTTAATAAGATATATTCAATCCGTTTATTTTAGGAGTCAAGCCAACTACGACTAATGTGTTTAAACGAGTTAAACTTATGGCTATTATAAACGGGTCCTATGCGGTCACACACTTAGAATTGACGGACTAGATCAAAATGAAAGAGGATTTTATTATTAATATATATTTGATATATACTAATAATAATGAGACAAAATTTATTTGTGAAATAAATAAATAATGAATGACAAGGGATTTTGATTTTGGATGAAGGTTACAAATGAAAAGGTTTTGAAACTCCTCCAAAATTCATTATACTTTATCTAGAAAAAAGAGGTTACAATTGGGGGAGTGATATTTAAATGTGATTTTGACTCTCCTCATAGAGATTGATTCATTCTTGCTTTCTCCTCTCCATTTTCGTGCTCTCCATTGTTCTTCGTCCTAGCAGTCAAAACCAAAGGCGATCTAGACCGGGCTCGTGTGGACCAACTAGAAGAGCAACACGTGGGGCTCTCATCTCTTTCGTTCCTACCCGATTAGATTCAATTCACGCATCAACAGGTATTTTCTATGAACGATGGTTAATCTATTGATTATGCATGAAGATCCTACAATTAGATATTTAGATTTGATCTGAAATTTCGCTTAACCACGTAACCAAATAACACAAATTGTGGTCCTTTCTCGTCGTCGCCAGAGTGAATGAATGAGGGTAGTCGGTTATGAGTCAACCATGTGAATCTGATAGGAAATGGGTGCTTTTCTACATGTACTCAATATACTAGCCTTACTAGGTGATAATTACGTTCTGTGAAAAACGCCAACTCTAAAATAAACTTGCAATAATCGACGTGTTTTAATCTTGCCCTTGTAAAAAGGTCTCAATCAACACAACGTTTATTGCGTTTAAATTGATATTTTTAACGTTTTAAACCAAGAAAGTTTATGGGAACTAGAGTTGATTTTTAGTGTTTAATTAAGGATATTTTGAGATGTTGTCATTGAGGTTTTGGATTTTTCACTTAGCGGTCGAATTATTAACTCAAGTCCATGATGGTATTCATGGAGTAGGTTTTCGACACTTGAAATATTTCAATTTAAATTTCTAAACAAATTTTCTTTTTAAGTGTTTTCGGAACTATTTTTAGATCCTTTAATAGTTCGACATCGTTGTGTCGTCTTCTACCATCAGTCGTCTTTAATTTGGTGCTTCTTTGACATCTCACGAGTACTTTAACAACAATCGAGCTGCACCCAAACAAGCCTGTTTTTTTTTTTTTTTTGATAAGGTAAGAATTCAGAATATCAAACAGACTTGGTAAACCGAGAGGTCGTAAGAAACGGCAGCCGTGAAGGCTAAGTGAGTAAAAAGTAAGCAGGAATAGCTATAAGCAGCACAAATCTCCGAAAAATGAACTAAGAAGAGTCTGAAATCGGAGTGAGTAAAAGCACTATATGAATAGCGCCGTAGGCAGCAGGTCGACCCCTCCTGAGCATGCGAAATGGACAACTGACGTTCCCTCCAAACAAGCCTGTTTGATCTGTGCATGTTTTAGCATCACAAAAATCCCTTCTTAATAGAGCCAACACATTAAATCCAATTAAAATTTTATCATCATAATATCTTTAAATTTAATGGCGACCTCGTTTTTTTATAACCTAGACAAATCAAGTGGTTTTTAACATTGTCGTTGTTGTTGTTCTTCTTCCATAGACAACAACAATTGTGGTATTAGAAATTCATGCATTTTTATTGAAGATCTTTCACACAATTAATGGATTTGAAGATTAAACAAAATTTGATCAACGTTCCGATTAATTATTTATGAATGCACATAAGTTACTATGTCAAAACTTATGTTGTAGTTAGTTCTAAGATAAGAAAAAGCCAATATAGATCAAGAGTTCAAGATTCCTTTCAGATGAACTCGATCAGCTAACCATCGGAGCCACATTCTGTGATTAAACATGAACCACGTGTCTTGATCTCAAAGGCTATGAGACTGATCCGACATAAATTTTATTGCTGAGATAGAGTAGATTCTAGTAGTGTAGATTCTAAAACTAGGAACCCTAAAATTTATTTTGAAAATATCATACAATCATACATATAAGTGGAAATTGTAATCACATGTCTCATATACAAACTAGCCGCCTACATGGGATAGTGGTCGTTCAAAGTAATTTCTCATTAAAACAAAAATGAAAGCTAAAAAAGGGAAAAATCTACCTAGTACAAATGTAAAGTAGAACCCAAGTCTTTAGAAAAATTTTAACCACGTATCACCATCTGAGTGGATTAAAATTACAATTACTTTAATAAATTTTATTAAAAAATTATCCATTATCCCACTAATCCCACTTTCTATAAAACCGTTATAACTTCTAATTAACTTTCATGGCTTTCTATAAAACCTTAATAACTCTCCACTTTTACATTCTCCATCTTCATAGCAATATATCTCCATTAAATTTATAGAAGTTGCCAGTGAAAAAAATCTAAAAACCTATATCCTCTATTCTTCTTCTTCATTGTCTTGCTTTATATCCCTAAAAACTTTCGTTAAGGACTGAGCGAGAGTTTTCCGAGCATTTACATTTCACAATTACTTTTTAAGTATTAAAAATTGTTGGAAAACTAATAAAAATATTTAAATTTGTCGTAACCCGTACATGGTTCGGGTCTAACACTAGTTACAAATATAAAGCAAAAACCAAGTCTTTGTAAAAATTTGAGCCACATGGCAAATTTGAAATATTTTTTGATTTTTTATTTCTCATTTTTAATCCCCTTCTACCTTAACCACTTCCCCTCCGCTCTTTTCTTCTAAACAAATTAAAATTTTATAATTTTTATTATTAAAGAAAACTACCATCCACTCTTTTCTTCTAAACAAATTAAAATTTTATAATTTTTATTACTAAAGAAAATAAGATTCAATCGTAAAAATTTATTTTGAATAGATATTTAAATAATAAGTTAGAAATAAAATTATTTTAAAATATACCCGTATAAGGTACGGGAATAACACTAATTTTATAAAAAATTAAGATAAAAATAAAGCAAGGAGGAGACACATATAATTTACGAAAATAAAGGAGGAGGCACATAATTATCGACATGTCATAATCATTTACCTAAGTAATGTACGTAAACGGTCAACAACATCAAAAGGCAAAGTAATCTACTTGCATGTAAAAATTTTCCATGTGAGTGTCATTTGTCATTTATTCGACCCAAAAAAATTTGTCATTTATTGATTACAAGTAACTAGATTCCATTTGAGATTTAAAATGCTTAGGGTTGAATGCATTCTCGTGACAAGTGCATACAACTTATCTACCCTAATACATTATAAAGTAGAATCCAAGTCTGTTGTAAAATTTGCGCCACATAGCATTTTTAAATAAATTAATGTGAACTTATATTTAATAAATTTTATAACAACTTATAATATTCTTTCAATATATACTAAATAGATAACATATTTATATAATTTTTTATTTATATAATTTTCTATCTATGGATTATGTATTAGTTTACTATAATAGATAGCATATTTATATAATTTTTATATACATAAATTCTTATATTATGATATTTTCCAAATTAATTTAATATTTTTATCTCTTAACAAGATTTATGGTCTTAATATATATATTTTTATCTTTTAACAAGGCTTGAGCTTCAAGTATAAAATTTATATCTATATAATGATATAATTTTAAAAAAAATTGTTATGTTGATATATTTTTATTTTGAGAAAAAGATATAATTTTATGTTGATGACTAAGATTATATGTAAATGTCAAAAAAATATTCGAATTTTAATTTAAATTAATAAAATTCAAAATAAATAATACATAGACAATTTTTTGTGTATTTTATATATATCTTAAATCAAGGACAATGTTATTTTCTATACTAATCTTTATATTGTATTTTTCATATTTAAAAATATTCTTATTATTATAGAGTAAAAGATAATAAACCTAATATATATTATTTTAATAAATTAACTTTATAAAAATATTTAATAATTATATTATACTTTATAGATAAGATATCCTAATTATTATTATCTTTATAAAAATACCAAGTATTTTATACATATTAATGTAAAAAAATAAGAAAATATTGTTTAAAAAATTCAATAAAAAGTAAAATCAATATTTTAATAATTTCAATATAAATTTGGACAAGATCTCCACAAATAATGGAAAAGCATTTAAAAATATATTCAATTAAAATATGGTGTACAATCTAAAAAAATAATTTGTCTATTGTGTAATTTATTATGATATTATATAAATATATTTAGTATTTTAAATAATATCGTAGAATTGTATAGTTTTTTAGTAAAAGTATCCCGTGAATATCACGGGACTTCAACTAGTTGGTATGTATTTTGCGTTATTGCCTTATTGGTATGTGAAATGACCAAAAACCCACCCTTGTGCTTCACCTCATTAATGTTAAGGCTTCCACTTTCCATAGGAAGAGGGGGCAATCACAAACAAAATCCACATGGTTATTCTCGTTATTTTTTTTTTTTGGTAGAAGGAGAGGCGGTACTCTCCGGCCCCTCAAGGGGGCATTTAATTAATAATTAAAAGAAATGGGCTAAGTAGTACCCAAGCGGGGGATAGCCCGACCCCTTACATCGTCAAATAGCAATAAAATAATCCCCTCTGGCGGGGCAAGCAATACATTAAGACCCAACGGAAAATTAAAAGCATAAGACGCGAGACAATCCGCAACCGAATTTGCCTCTCGATACACATGACGGAATTGGATATTCCAATCCCTACTAATAAAGCCTTGACACTGACGTATCAGGCTATATAACAGATGACTTTTCCTCACCCGAGAGTTAAGAAGATTCACGACGAGCTGCGAGTCTGACTCCAAGATAACCTTCCGAAAGCCTTTCTCCCACGCAATCTTCAAGCCATCCAGCACCCCCCACAATTCCGCCATAGGGACTGAACAAGACCCAATGTTGTGTACAAAACCGGTAACCCACTGGCCATAATGGTCTCTAAGCACACCGCCCGCAGCAGCAACATTTCCACTTTTAACCGACCCATCGGTGTTTATCTTGATCCAGTCCTCATTCGGCACAATCCAAGATATCTCCTGCATAAACTTAATTGAACTAGGGAGAGTAGCAGAAAACTTACTTGTAGCTTGTGCGTACTCCATGACCTGTAGCTTGATGAAACTTGTCTTATCCCCAATTCGGACCTCCTCGCCAAACACTTTTGCACATCTCCAACGCCACACCCAGTACAACACTGTGCTAAAAATTGTGCACCACTCAGCCGCCCCGATCCTCCCAATGATCATCACGTTGCACCGAATCCACTCCGCGAAACGCATCTGGAAAAAATCAGGCACAATATCAGTTACATTAAAAACCCGCCAAAGATTTCTTACCTCCGAGCAATCACGAAAGAGATGCTCGTATGACTCCACCGCCGAAGCTTCTTCAGTACAAACAGGACAATCCGCGCACGCCGTGAGATGTCGCCTTTGTTGTTCCATGTTGGATAGGATACCCCCACTGCACACCTGCCATAAAAAACATCTCACCCGCTCAAGAGCCTCAATTTTCCAGATCTTGCAAAAGAATCCTTGATCGACCCCTGTTGTAGACACATTCCCTTGCAACAAAGCATAACCGGTGGCAGCAGAATAACTTCCGTCAACAGTGTGAGCCCAATTCAGAACATCAGTCTCCAAACCATCATCGGGGAAGACATTAACGGCAGCTATACGCATCAGAACATCAGCAGGTAGCAGATTAGCAAACATATTCCAATTCCATCCGACGTCGCTAGACCAAAATTCTTTGACTGTAGCGTTCCACGCAGTAGCATCAATCAGACCCGTGGCGTAGCTCGATAACGGAGAATCCATCAACCATACGTCTCTCCAGAACCGAATAGTGGAACCATCACGGACGATCCACTTAGTCCCCTTAATCACCACATCCGAGAGGCCCGTCCGAATGCCCTTCCCAAGGTAAGAGCTTGCCGGAGATTGATCAGGGCACAATTAATATACTTGTGTTTTAACACCTCAATCCACAAACCATCACCTTCCGTAACAAGACGCCATCCCAATTTACCCACCAATGCTAAATTCAATGCCTTCATGGTTCGAATACCCAGTCCCCCCTGATTACGGGGACGAGTCACCACTTCCCATGCCACTTTGTGAATTTTCCGACGTTCTGAGCTACTACCCCATAGGAAGGCCCTATTGATTTTATCAATTTCCTTGCAAAGGTTATCCGGGAGCAAGAAAGTAGACATCGTGTAAACCGGTAAAGAGGTCAACACAGATTTCACCAAACTTACTCTCCCTGCAAAACTTAACGTCCTAGTTTTCCATCCCGAGAGGCGAGCGTTAAACTTATCCACCAAGCCCTAAAACGTCTCTTTGTTAACTTGCTTATGGAGAATAGGGAGCCCAAGATAAATTCCCAAATCCTTAGTCACCTTAAAACCACTTGTAGACTCTAAACTTTTGATCATTCTAGCATCCACATTAGGTGAAACAAAAATCATTGATTTGTGAAGACTCACTCTTTGGCCAGACGCCCCACAAAACCGATCAATGCACTTCTTGATCACTTCAAGTTGATTGAAGGAAGCTTCCACAAAAAGCATGATATCATTGGCAAAGAACATATGGGAAAGCAAAGGTCCGCTCCTAGTCAATTTAATCGATTTCCAAGTTCCCATGTCAACAGCTTCTCTAATGATATGACTCAATCTCTCCACACACAAAAGGAACAAGTATGGAGAAATCGGATCCCCTTGCCTAACGCCTCTTGATGTCACGAAGTGATTAGAGACCTCACCGTTCCAAAGAATCTGCATCTTAGTAGCGGACACACACTCCATAATCCACTTAACCCATTGATCAGGAAAACCAGCAGTATTTAGTGTATCCTCAACAAAATCCCATCTAAGACGATCATACGCTTTCTCAAGATCCAACTTCAAGATCATCCAACCTTTAGTCCCTTTTTTCCTTCTCATCGAGTGGGCCACTTCTTGCGCCACCACGATGTTATCGGTAATAAGACGTCCCGGGAGAAAACTACCTTGAGTCGGCCCTATAATGTCCATCAGAACCGGTTGCAATCTGTTAGCCAAGACTTTCGTAATCACTTTGTAAATGACATTACAAAGACTAATAGGGCGGAATTGACTAAGCGACTCTGGCTTGTCTCGTTTTGCCAATAAGACAAGCAAAGTGTCGTTCACCCCTTCTTGTAGTTTTGCTGTAGCAAAAAACTCCCTGACGAGATTCACAACAGACCTACCAACAATGTTCCAATGCTTCTGAAAGAAAACCGGTTGAAAACCATCCAACCCCGGAGATTTGAATGCACCCATCTCCTTCACCGCTCTCCATACTTCATCCGCTGACACCGGGCTTGTAAGCTTTCCAACCCATGTGCTGTTTATAGGAGGGAAACTCACATTTAAACCTGGTAAATTCGCCTCACCTACACCATCCTCCATGTAAAGTGAACGAAAGAAATCTATAGCCATCGATTCAAGATCGTCTCTTTTATCCACCCAGTTGCCATCGTTGTCACGAAGACACTCAATTCTGTTATGCCTTCTCCGAATCAAAGTAGATGTATGGAAGAAGGATGTATTTCGGTCACCAAAAGCCAACCACTGCTCTCTCGACTTCTGAAACCACAAAATTTCCTCTTGTTCAAACACCAACTCTAACTCTTTCCGAAGTATCATTTCTCTATCAATTAAAGCCGCCGAACGAACCAAGTTATGGTGATTCTGTAAACGCTCAATTTCATCCAACAGAAGCCTCTTACGCTTATGAATGTTACCGAAGACCTTTTTATTCCAAAGCAAAAGCTCTTCCTTGAGCAAAGACAAAGCACTCGGTGTATCAACATCACAACTCCAAGAATTTTGAACCTTCTGAGCAAAGTCCGGGTGCGTCATCCAGGCTGCTTCGCACCGGAATGGGCGTCTGCTTTTGTTCAAAACCAGCTCCGGGCTGAGACTAACCAGTAAGGGATTGTGGTCCGATGAGAAGCGGGGCAAATGACGCACCCGAGCCTCATTCCACATGGTTCTTGCCTCAGCGTTCATAAACACACGATCTAATCTCTTAGATACAACATAGTTATGAGACAAGCGTTTGCTCCAAGTAAACCGAGGGCCTACGAAGCCCATGTCAATAAGGCCGAGCTTATTCTTCCAAATATTAAAAGTATCGGAGTCCGAATGCAGCCCACCTGAGCCACCCTCTCTCTCATGGTTAAACAAGATGCAATTAAAATCTCCGCCTATGACGACCGGGCCAACAACTCTTTTCACCGCATTCTCGAGGTCCTTCCAAAAAACCACCCTTCGAGTAGCATCAGGTGGCCCATACACCACAAAAATATGTAGAACGCTGCCTCCATCCACAACTTTAGCATGAATAAAATCCCTGTATAACTTAACAACATCAACTCTCACACTAGATTCCTTCCACAGTAGCCAAACACCTCCTGCAAACCCCGTAGCTTCAACCCGAACATGTTTATTAAAACTCAATCTCTCCATCTTCTTACAAACTTCATCAGCTCTCTCTCTCTCTCGAGATACGAGGTTCAAAAAGAGCTATGATATCGACTTTATGGTGATTGCTCATATAACGGATAGCCCGTCGAAAACCTGGTTTGCCTGCACCAAAACAATTCCATATTAATATATTCATAGATAACATATAAAAAAAGGAGAAAAAACAACAAACCAAAAAGGTTAAACAGGCCCTTGAGCTAACGAGCTCTCCGCCATATCGAAATCGTTGTCGCCTAGGACGATAATCGTATTATCCATGTTAGGATGTTGTTGCCCAGTGCCCCCTTCAGTCCCATCTTGATCCTCAATAGGCGTTTGCACACATACAGAAATAGTAGTTCCATCCTCCACCGAAGCATCATTGACTCTGCAAGATCTCTCAATGTTTTATTCAATATCCGATCTTGATCTCTTTGTAGGATGTCTTTCCTGGCCTGATTTCAATCTTGCCGGTTCTGTTGTACCTTCTTTTACAAGGGAGAAAACCCCTATCTTACGTCCAATTTTTATTGAACGTTTACTTGCACCCTGTTTGGACTGGAAAAGACCATTATTAAACACATGATTGAATTTATTGTTCGAACCCTCCACGATCAGCTTATCAAAATTCTGGTTAGCTTTCTCCACATTCTGTGCCATAGGAGACACTATTGTTTCCATGGTTTTTTCTGGCCCATCTTCGGACTTTTGGGCCGGCCCAATCATTGCAACTCCCAACTAGTCCACCTTCTCTAAACGTTGATTTCTGTTACCAAAAAATGCACCAGCATTGCTCACTAAACTTGCCTACGTACGTAAACTTTCTGTTTTGGACTGAATCTCATCCTTCTTTCCATCCGAAGTACTCGGCCCCAGTGGATTTCTCAATTCAAGATTTTCAAGAACCTCAAACCGATTTATTTGTGGTAACCCCGCCTTATTCTCGGACACTAGCTTATCTTTTCCTTTCACATTGTTACCAACTATCTCCCTTGGCATATCTTTTTTATTCTGATTTGATTTCGGAATATTTCTGTTTCCTTTAGGATGAGCTTTCCTTTTTTCTACCTTCATCCAAGCGCCATGGCTCCCTTTCGTTGACACGTCAGACGGACCGGCGGCCACAATCGGACTTCCACTTTTCTCCGGCAATGTAGGACAAACCTCCTTAGAAACATTCTTCTCGATCGGTTGACTCACCCCATATGACATCCGATTCATGGAACCAGTGGGAACATCTTTCGCAACTTCGGAGGGCGGGTTAGTAGATGCCATTCGGTATGGACAGATAGTTTTAACGTGACCAAACCGACCACAACCAAAACAAATTGTAGGCAGACCTTCATACTCAATCAAAAACCTATCACCATTAATGCAAACGACACCTCTTAACGGTTTTTCAAGATCAACTTCCACACATATTCTTGCAAATCTCCCTCGATTGGTGTACAACGTCTTCGGATCCACTTTAATGGGTTTCCCTATGGCGGATGCGACTTTCATAAGGATTTTCTCCTCATACAGCGTAACCGGTAGATCCGATAGACGGATCCATGTAGGAGCCGTTTTGATTGGTTCTGATGTTCTAAAACTAGGGGACCAACTACGAACAATCAAACATCTACCGAATATAGTCCAAGGGCCATCCGTTAAAGCTGACATATACTCCTCTTCTCTACCGAAACGGATCAAGTAGCACCCATGGGAGAGGTCTAGAATCTGGTATCTAATGTTCGACCTCCACATCTCCCTGATCTTCTTCTCCATTACTGAAAAAGCTATTGGACTCCCAAGAAGTTTAACCACCACTGACCATTTCCAAACTGAAGCAAGAGCGTCCATAACCTCGTCCGCAATGGAAATCGAAGGATCCCCGTCTTCGCCATCCGGGAAGTGGACTTGGATCTTCCCTTCAATGAAGTCCTAATTCAAGATCGTCTTATGTTGCGATGCACCTCCTACAATAACGACATCCTTCCATGATATATTGTTATCCGGCGGTCTCACTTTCTCACTATCCTCCATCATGGATTCATCAGCGTGACGATTCACCGGCTGACCTGCCGGTGGAGGATCGGTGGCCATCAATGAAAGCGTACAGCAATAGTATGAACACGGAAAAAAAAGAGCGTTTTTTTTATTCTCGTTAATTTGATTAGGGTTAATCTGATTAGATTTTTTAAGTCACTATATATACCCATAAAACACCCTTAATATTATAATTCGTCCTCGTTAGCCTCCATAATAAAAAGTCAATTTCTCTATCTGTGTTAACATAGCTAACTACAAGGTTAGTGAACCACATAAAATCTCTATCTCTCTCTTCACGCTTTTATCATCTTCATCACAACAGTTTTTATGAACCGATCCATTTTTTTCAGCTCGATCAAGTTAATCGGTTGGAAATAATTTCACCAATTATAAACGATCGTGCTTGTAACTACGCTATGTACGTAGTCTATACGAGCATTATTTTTAATTTATGCCACCATTTTGTTGTGTCATGTGGGAGTAGACCTGGGTCCGGTTCCGAAACCGGCGGTTCCGGTTCCTCGGAACCATGGAACCGGAACCGGAACCGGCCTTGGCCCGGTTCCCCGGTTTCGGTCCGGTTCCGGGCGGTTCCGAGGCCGGTTCCTCCCGGTTCCGGTTTCGGTTCGGAACCGGAAATAATAATAAAAAATTTAAAAAAAAAATAAATTTTGACCTCCGGAAGAAAACCGCGGTCGCGGTCCAATGGGCCGCGATCGTGGTTACCCAAACCGCGGTCGCGGTTTGGTTATTTTTTTATTTTTTTTGGGCGGAACCGGCGGTTCCACCCGGTTTGGAACCTCCGGTTCCGGGGGTGGACGAACCGGAACCGTCCCGGGAACCGGAACCGGACCCGGCGGTTCCGGAACCGGGACCGCCGGTTCCGGAACCGGGACCGCCGGTTCGCCGGTTCCCCTGGAACCGGACCCAGGTCTATATGGGAGGAGCTTCTTTTGAGGAATTTTGGAAGAGAACAAAAACTAAAAAGAATAGGGGCATTTTGGTCAAAATGTATAGTGCTTACTGCTTAGAACTTCACAATTTTGTAACATGACATGAGCAGTATGATTAGTCATATGGGCAGAAAAGGGTTTTGGCCTAGGGTTTGGTCGGTCCGATTTAACCCATGAAAGGTACTTGGCCCAACTCCCGATCCACCCAATTTTTTACATTATATTTTATAAAAAAAGTGAAAACTAAATTCACCCAAAAAATAGAAAATATAACCAATTTTGGTACCCAAAAAATGCAAATAAAGGTCGGAATTTTTTTAACAACGTTTTGTTTTTTTGCTTATTTCGAATCCATTTAAGCCGATCATTAGACCCCTTTCAACGAGTAGGAGCTGCTTCAAATGGATTTTAAGTTGTGTGTAGTCGAGGTTGTGGTCGAGCGGTGATTCCCGAATATCCTTTATTTTGCTGGTTCTTTGTACACTCTTAGAATGGAGATGATTCGTTTTTTCTGCATACAGGCGGTACTATTTACGTAGTTCTTAACTCTCTGCCCTTGTCTTTATTGGCTTTGTTAGTTTGTTAGCATTCTCTCCCTTGTGCCTGGTTGCCGACTGGTTCAGCCTCTCAATAAACCATACATGTCTAGTATATTGAATCGATTTCCTAAATTAAAAAAAGGGTCGGATTTGTTTTATAAGGAAAAAGAGATTAAGGAGACACACCTAGCGAGAATAGAATTGCACTAAAATATCCATATAGATAAAATCTTTAAGACCCAAGTTAATTGTAAGAGGGATTAATTAATTTGTATGTTTTTCACCTTACATTATTGAGGCGTTAGGTTTGGATTCGTTATTAAAAGAAAATACATTAAGATGTACATTAAGGTGTAACGACAACCGACTCTGCAAGAAAGAAAAAGAAAATACATTAAGGGCCCGTTTGGTACTATATCCTGATATCAGATATCGGTATCAGGCCATATCTTGTGTTTGGTATGGGAGTATATGGATTCAGATATCGGTATCATGTCATATCTAGTGTTTGGTATGAGAGTATATGAATATCGAGCCATATACTTGATATCAAAACAAGTCATTTTCCATGATATTTGATATACCCCAAATAAAAGAGGTATGAGGGATATGAGATATGAATGATATCCCATATCCGATACCGATACCGATATCGATATCCGATACCGATACCTGATACCGATATATGATATCGATACCAAACGAGCCCTAAGGTGGTGAATAGGTAACGTATTGATGGGCGTGCCACTAAAAATCTGATGAATTAACTGTACATGACAATAAAGGCGTCTAGTCTTGTCAAACACCAAATCAATCATTTCACGTCCTCGTCCATTCTCCAGCGCAAGGTAAGGAAATAAAGAGAGAAATTTCCTATAGATGGAAAGTCCAGGCGCGCAATAACTTTAGAGACACTTGCAATAGGGGATAGTGAAGAAAGTGAGGTACATTTCAATTATATAGACGAGTTTAATAGAGTTTTCACTTTTACTTTATCTTCAACCTGAGCTTTTCTGAATTGTAGGTGGTCACCAATAAGCTTCGACAGATAAAGGTGAGCTAATGTTCTTTAGCTTGGTTTGTATAGGAGATCAAATTGCTGTTTTGTAATGAAATATAAGGTTCAAGTAGATGTTTCTTCTATTGATTGTGATGTAACAAATCATTGTTTATGCTTTTCTTCTTTTGATGGCTTCCCTGATGTTCTCTCTATAGAATGTGAATGAAGAACTATAGCTGATGTTCGAAAGGAGATAGATGACCTCGATTGCCTGTTGGAACATTCCAAGAGCAAGGTGAAAGAGCTAGAGGGAATTCTCTGAGATCCAGATAAAGCGACTCAAGAAAAAAGAAATCTGTTACCAGAACTTCATAGATTCTCAATCCACCCTACTACTCCAGGTCTGACAAATTTCATGATCTGAATTTTTTTACAGTTACAATTTGCAAAATGATTTTTAACCCTTTGACAAACAATGCTAGGATCTGCTTCAGGACTTGGAATCTGTAAAGAAAGAAGTTACAAGGAAATTGAAACTCTACCCAGTTGAATTCCAAAACTTGGGTTGATTCTATTCCACAAATCTTCTATTTTCATGCAATGTGATACACTGTCTCATCATTGATCTTCAAATTGGCAGGCTTTGGCTTAAAGGAAGTGGTGGATCCAGCTGAAAGTTATCACACAGTTTTCTCTGAAAAACGAAGGTTGTACAATGAGGTTCAGGACAATTACTGAGCTTTGCATAACCTTTTCCACATCTCACAGAGTAGAAAAACTTCCATCTTGTATGAGGTTGGAGTTCACAAGAAATATCCTTTTTAATTTTGTTCTCATATGAAATTAGTTGTTTCCTCTCGTCTTACTATTCATTTGGTGAATAAAAACTAGCATTGCCTTTTGAGTTTGTGCTTGCATTGTTTCTTTAACTTGCTAATAAACTAGGAATTTGGAGTTCTTCACATCCCAATGGCTTGGCTGTCCCAGAACCGAGCAAACACTCCGTTCGATCAACCAATGATTTTATGGAATTAATGAATTTGGGATTGATGAATAGAGCCGTTGGTGCAAAAGCTTCAAATGAAAGTAGCAGTCAATCTCACAGGTTGCATTTTCTATCCATTTTACTTCATACAACAAGTTTGTTCCATGGCATGATTCTCACTTCCTATTCAATTCAACTACTGCATCATTCTGACTGTTCATGTTCTTGGGCTCGAGGATTGACAAAACTGAAGCAACTGGTGATAGACTAAGGGAGGCACAACATATAAACAAATCCCTCTCTGCATTGGGTGATGTAATCTTTGCTCTTGCACACTTTGTCAGGTATTAGAATTTTAATAGATATTATCCATAAGCTTTTATAAGGATTTTTTTTCCTTAAAATCAAATATCAATCACGACTCACCTAAGAAATTTATAATTTTAATAGATTAAAAATAGACTCCTACGAATAATGATATTATGAGAATAATACTTTTATGCATGTCTAGAGTAAATTATTCAAGAACAATAATTTAGGTTAATTTCCATATTAATAAAAAGGATTATTTTAGAATAAAAGATAATAAATGAAAATAATAAATTATAATATATTTTACTTTTATCGTGTGACATCCGACCTCGGACTAGGTCAAACAATCGAGAAGTTCTTCATTCGCGATATCGTGCCCTCGCATGAGTTCTACTCGATTCTTAAGGCAAGTGGATGGACCTCTTGCCCTTAATTCTAAAACGTGAATTAATAAACCTTATTTATTTATTTATTGCTTAGAAAAGACGACTATGTTATTCGTATCACTGTTTCGCACTACGCTAGCATTGGACTTTAGGACCGATGATTTATGGTCTTTATGTGTTTAAGTGTCTCGTTTGAGATCATGCATGTAATAGTATAGGGATATCGAGAACTAGCTCGATAACTATATACTCGGCATGCAAGAGGCCTGAACACTCAGAATAAAAGATGTCTGAATATTTAGGATGAAAGAGACATGTATACCCAAGATGAAAGAGGTTTGAAATTCTTTCGTTTACCCATTCGTAATGCCGAATTAAACATTTCGCAACGTAAGTGTAACGTAAAATGAAAATATTCCATTTGTGGAATAGTATATCATAGGGGTGTTGAACGGGTCGGGTCACCCGCGACCCGCACCGACCCGACCCACAATTTGCGGGTTGCGGGTCGACCCGCGACCCGTGCGGGTCGGGTCGCGGGTCGAATTTTTTTATTTTGCGGGTCGCGGGTCGGGTTGGGTTAAACCCGCGCGGGTTGCGGGTCGACCCGCGACCCGCAATATTTATAAAAATATGTATATTTTTATAATTTTATTACTATATAAACTATTTTTTTTATTAAAAAACCGGGTCGACCCGCAACCCGACCCGACCCGCAATGACCCGACCCGAAATTGCGGGTTGCGGGTCGACCCGGTTTTTTAATAAAAAAAATAGTTTATATAGTAATAAAATTATACGGGTCGACCCGCGACCCGCAAGTCGGGTTGCGGGTCGGGTCGCGTGTCATAAGTAAAAATTTTTGCGGGTCGCGGGTCGCCCCGACCCGACCCGTGAGCATCCCTAGTATATCATAAGATAGGAATTCGGTAATTCAAATTTCTCTTCTCCGTTAACCTAGTCTCCCTGCGGGTCGCGGGTCGCGGGTCGCCCCAACTAAGATAAGTAGTAGTTTGACTAATCAATAACGATTTCTCGAACTAATATTATGATGCATCGAAGTCCTCAAAAATATTATTCCTTTTTCATGGAACCCTATTCTAGTGGTTTCTTATCTCCAAAGAAATCTCGTATTTCTTTTCTCTTGGACAAGACTTTGACACTTCCCTAATGAAAGCACATCCTCGTAATATCAGACTTATCTCGGAGTTTTCTAACCTTTTCTCTTTCGATAGAAGTATTAAATGTTGGATTATCGGACCAATATATCACAATCATTTGGAGATCGATACCAACATACTTCGTTAATACCATAGCCGCCATTCACTTGTGATGATGTCCAAAACAGTAAAAGCAGAAAGTGGGCCCAGAGGGACCCCCACAGGCAGTTTAGGGACCCATGTCCATGTCCTCCGATTATTTAAAACAAAACTCTCGCCCTCGCGAGGTCTCTCAACAAATCCGGGACGAGAATGAGGTCTCGACCTCGTCGCCGACTCTACTAACCCACCCGCCCACTCGAACCAATCAAAAACGACCTCACTCCCGAACCAATCACCAGCGACCTCACTCCCAAACCAATCACAAGTGACCTCATTCTCGGACCAATCAAAAACCCTTATTTCGGGCATCCCACATCGAACATTGGCCTAAATTCGGCCCCCCGATTCTCTATAAATAGAGGAAAACCTCGTAGGAAGAAGGGGTCGAAAAACCACTTGAACTCAAGAACTCTCTTGCTTGTTAAAAATCGACGTGATAGGAACATCGTCAAAAGACCTCGCTACAGACAGGAGAAACCCACAAAAAGACCCAAAGTCGCGCAGGGACCTCGTTCACGCCTAAAACCTCACTACAGAAACTCACAAAATTCTCTACATCATACCCTCAAATCTACCTCGCCCTAGAATCGACCTCGCAACATTTAGGTGCGATCTCGGAACCTTGTAGGAGGTCTAGGTGTGATTCTCAAAGTTGTACATCAACCTCGTAGGTTTGTAACTTCGCTACCACGGAAAAATCATAAATAAAGGAGCAAGTGTTTGCACTCAAATATAATAATCTTGTTTCTTGTCTCGTAGCGTAGCCGTTATTTCGGGTTTCATCAACTTGTTAGTCATTCATTTGGCTAACCCGTCCACTCTTTCTTTATTTTCTTGCATGTTCGGACATCAGGATGCAAATGCATTTTTCTCAAAGACCTAGGATTCAAGGATAAACGCATTAAGGAAACATATTGAGAAAGGATCAAATCCCTAAGTGAAAGTATTCAAGAAGGGGTATGCGATCAAAAGAGTAGGTTCAAGATTTGAATTACATACCATGCATGAAGTCTTTAATTGACCCACACTCGACCCGACCCTGCCTGTAAACCGAATTCAACTCCATCGCCAAACAACACGCGTCCAACACGTGGCCCGGGAGCAGGCTACCCGAGTCCCTCGCCATGAGCTCGTAATAGATCACGTAGTGGCCCGGTATGGTCCGGGTATCCACAAAGCTCGTGTACTCGACCACACTAGTCTGGTAGGGGCGGAGCAGCTAGGAGGCCGCCCCCACGGTGCACTGCAGCTCCGCCTCGTCCGTCTTGTCGGAGTCGATCGAGAGCAGCACGTGCTTGCGGCGGACAAAGTGGAAGTTTGGGGCGGAGTTGTGGAAGCCCGTGACCCGAAGGATGTCCCCGACCTGGTACCTGCAAAGCCCCGCGAATGTTATGATCACAAGCTCGTACTCTTTCCCGAGCTCCACGTCGACCATGTCGACCAGCCCGCCCGACCTTCCGTTCACGGGGAGGAACTCGAAGTACGCCATGTTTGGCATGATCGTGTACGAGACCTCGGCGGGCTTGCACATCGGGCTCAGGTTGAGCCCGAAGTAGCATTCCGAGGAGGCGTGCATTGTGCACGCGAGCGGGAGGCCGCCGCTATAGAAGTCCAGAGTGGGTATATATTGGATTCAAGCGGTCTTCCCCGCCGATGTTCAGGCCTCCTCTGGGCCATCCAATTTCTTCAGCTCCAATGGGTCCAGCTGGCCCATGACATCGAGACAGGGAGCCTCAGCTCTAAGATAACCGACCAGGCAATCATGACCCGGATGGCCCAGGTCATGAGGTCCGACCCGGAGCTGGCCCGATTCATTGTCTCGGAGTGCTCGCACGAGGATTGGGAAGGGATCTTGACCCGTGTCTTGCCCAACACGAAATATGTTGATGTTATTGTCCCGAATTCGCGTGCACAATGTATGCCTCGTTAGAATGCTACTTCGGGCTCAACCTGAGCCCGATGTGCAAGCCCGCCGAGGTCTCGTACACGATCATGCCAAACGTGGCGTATTTCGAGTTCCTCCTCGTGGACGGAAGGTCGGGCAGGTTGGTCGACGTGGAACTCGGGAAAGAGTACGAGCTTGTGATCACAATATTCACGGAGCTTTGTAGATACCAGGTCGGGGACATCCTCCGGGTCACGGGCTTCCACAACTCCGCCCCAAACTTCCACCTTGTCCGTCGCAAGCACGTGCTGCTCTCGATCGACTCCGACAAGACGGACAAGGCGGAGCTGCAGTGCGCCGTGAGTGCGGCCTTCGAGCTGCTCCGGCCGTACCAGACGAGCGTGTTCAAGTACACGAGCTTCGCGGATACCCGGACCATACAGGACCACTACGTGATCTATTACATGCTCATGGCGAGGGACTCGGGTAGCTTGCTCCCGGGCCACGTGTTGGACGCGTGCTATTTGGCGATGGAGGAGGAGTTGAATTCGGTTCACAGGCACGGTCGGGTCGAGTGCGGGTCAATCGGGTCGTTGGAGATCCGGGTCGTTAGGCTCGGGACGTTTGAGAAGCTAATGGACTACGCGATCTCACGCGGAGCGTCCATCAATCAGTACAAGGTGCCCGGGTGCATGAACTTCACGCCCATTGTGGAGCTGTTGGACTCGCATGTGGTGTTGGCGCATTTTAGCAACAAGCTGCCTCATTACACTCTGGCAGTGGCGGAACTATGTGGGGGCGGGTATGGGCCATGGCCCCCCCAAACAAAATAAAAAAAATATTTCACGCTTATATCGCAGTAACGACTAATGAATGAGGCGCTATTTCCGACTAGCAACTCTTCCCTTCTTTCGCCATTCGCCTCTTCCGACTTCGAGTTCCGAGTTCGTTCTTGAGCGTCTTCGTCTCATCCAATCATCAATGATAAGTGGAAACTCTTCGAATTCTTCAATCTTCATCAAAATTGAGGATTCAATTTTCAAAACTCAGGAGTTCCAAAATCCGATTCACAATACCATCCTCAACCCTCAATTCCTCTCATTTAGAGATCCGTCCTCTCCCGGTTCTCCGACCTCTCGAATCTCGACTTCAAATCTTTCATAGTTCCATACTTCCATTGTTGTTCTTCAATCTTCAATTGTTTTTCGACTTCAAATCTCTCACTATTCTCGAATCAATCTCTAGAGAGAGTCAGATTATTCGATTCTAAACCCTATTTTGAGCACAAAATTCTCAGGTTTGATTTCCCCTAATTCAATTTGTTCTTCTGGTTAAACGTTCATGTTGGGGTGAAGATTTTGGTTGGTTCAATGCCTACTATGTGTTTGTTTAAATGTCGCCTGTTGTTTTGATTGTTATATGGCAGAGTCGACACTCTTCTGAAGAACAACAAGTTCCCCACGTTCAGGTCTTCTTCTAGTCTTCTTATTTGAGAACTTAATTATGTAATTCAATTTTAATTGTATTATTGAGTGATTTAGCAAGGGGTTATGGCTCTTCGATTGAATGAATCGGTTCTGAAAGGTGAAGATCATGTTCTAAAATCAATTTTAAATTTTGATTGATTTTCTTTTAAATGATGACATGTATAACACTAGGATTCTGATTGATTTTTTTTAGCCCCCCCCCCCCAATTACTCGAGTTCTGATTCCGCCCCTATTAGTGATTAAAGTACACACTAATCTACTACATTACCAAGTCTAACCATATTTTTCCACCCCTGTCTTATCATTCTTCCATATAAATGTATTTCCTTTCGTTCATCTTCCATATTTTTTTATCAATCGGTCCTGATTAATATCTAAGGCTCTAGCCCTCTCCCTAAGACGAAACTTTGGCGTCTTACCGTTGGATGTCTTAGGAAATACATCAAACAATAATGCGCGAGGAGCCATGTAAGGTGGGAGATGGTCGACCCAAAACGCAATGAGATCTACCTCACTGGCAATGAACCCTTCCTTCAATTGGACAAAAGCGCACACCGTCTCTCCCTCCGAGTCATCGGGCTTGCCCACAACAACCACCTCCAAAATGGCGGGGTGCTTATACAATGTGGCCTCCACCTTAACAGTGGCAATAATATGATCCTCGCCGGAGAGGACGATGTCGTCACCACGATCCTTGTACCCCACACACCCATCAGAGTGCCTGACCCCTATGTCCCTTGTTCTAAACCATCCACCCTTGAATGCTTTCATTGTAGCCTTCGAGTTCTTGTAGTTGCCGCTCATCACAGTGTTTCTTCTCACCATGATCTCGCCCATCGTCTTGCCATCGGATCCTACACTCCTCATAGTTGTTGGGTCCTTGACATCCACCTCTTCCCTATGCTTACATGTCTGAAGATATGACAATAAACATTTTTCTCCTCCTCGTCTGCCTCTGTTGGGATGACATTGTAGCACAGAGTAATAGCAACAGTAACAGTAGTAATAGCAACAACGCCATATGTCTCAGTCATCCTATATGCATGGATGACATGACCACCTTAGAAGATGGGGGAGCGCCCCAACCATGATTGACACTAACCCGAGTAGGGGCTTCTTGAAAGTCGGGGTGTATTGACAATCATACTAAGTACGGATGGGGCGCCTCCCATGTGGGTGATGCCATGTCGGGTGATGAGGTCAAATATGTTGTCTGAGGAGACGACTCTAGCGCAAGTGATGGTGCCACTAAGAGCTGCCATGACCCAAGTGAAGCACCACCCGTTGCAATGGAACATGGGCATTGTCCATAAGTAGATGGGTCTAACCAAGACGGATTGGCTGACAAGTACCATGGCAATGGAGCTTAGGTAGGCGCCCCAGTGGCTGTACACGACGCTCTTGGGGATCTTTGACGTCGTGCCCGATGTGAAGTTGAGTGAAATCGGGTCTATTTCGTCCTTTAGCGGCCGCAATTGGTAGATCTCACAGTTTCCCTTCGAGAGGAAAGCCTCGTACTCATCTAGTACTAATGACGGCAGTGGTGATGATGGGGATATTAGTATGTCATGGTCGGGTCCGTAACAACTACCACCAAAGGGAGGCTCGTTGTCGTCTCTAAAAGGATCGCTAGGGCTCCCTCAATGATGTCGATGAACTAGGCATCGACAAATACGATCTTGGCATTGGAGTATATAAGAAGCGCCATGATCGTGGGAGTTTCGTAGCATATGTAAGTATGTTGAGCGGCCATAGAATGGCACTCGCCATAGGCACACCGAAGTGCATTTCATACACCGAAATGGATGCAGGTGGAATTATTTCTCCCGAACACGCTCCCCATGTACGAAATGCACGTCATTGTTGTAAAACCCCGATAGTTTATGAGGAATTGGTGTGCTCCCCATGTCAACAAGAGCTCTTCATTTTTAGAGTTCAAGTGAGACAAAAGAATTCTAAAGTTAAGTGTGCAACGACGAGAGTAGTACTAGGATGGGTGACCTTCTTGGAAAACCTCGAGTTGACACGAGATAGCACTCTTAAGGCCTCGGGCCTTACAAATGGTATCAGAGCCAAGTTATGGGTTACAAGTTGGCTTAGTTTAGGGCGTTCACTTGACCTAGAGGGCGATGCTTAGGCCTTGACGAAGACGTTGTTTAAGTGGGGGAGATTGTAAAACCCCGATAGTTTATAAGGAATTAAGGTGCTCTCCTATGTTAACAAGAGTTCTTCATGTTTAGAGTTTAAGTGAGGACAAAGAACTCTAAAGTTAAGTGTGCAAAGGCGAGAGTAGTACCAGGATGGGTGACATCCTGGGAAGACCGCATGTTGACATGGGAGAGCGCTTTTAAGTCCTCGGGCCTTACAAGTATGCCTATGGCGGGTGTTATTCTATGCCCGCTCAACATACGCTACGACTCTCCCATGATCGCGGCGCTTCTTATACACTCTGATGCCAAGATCGTATTTGGAGACGCCTAGTTCATCGACATCATTGAGGAAGCCCTAGCGATCCCTTTAGAGAAGACGACGAGCCTCCCTTTAATGGAGGTTGTTACGAACCCGACCGTGACATACCCATCATTACCATCGCCGACATTAGTACTAGATGAATACGAGTCATTCCTCTCGAAGGAAAACTCCGAGAGCTACCAAGTGCGGTCGCCAAAGGACGAACTAGACCCGATTTCCCTCACCTTCACGTCGGGCACAACGTCAAAGATCCCTAAGAGCGTCGTGTACAACCACCGAGGCGCCTACCTAAACTCCATTGCCATGGTACTTGTCAGCCAATCCGGCTTGGTTAGACCCATCTACTTATGGACATTGCCCATGTTCCATTGCAACGGGTGGTGCTTCACTTGGGCCATGGCAGCTCTCGACGGCACCAACATTTGCAGAGTCGTCTCCTGGGACAGCATATTTGACCTCATCACCCGACATGGCATCACCCACATGGGAGGCGCCCCGTCTGTACTTAGTATGATTGTCAATACACCAATGCCTTCCAAGAAGATCGTACTCGGGTCAGTGTCAGTCATGGTTGGGGGCGCTCCCCCGCCTTCTAAGGTGATCATGGACATGGAAAGCCTTGGTTTTTGTGTCATCCATTCATATAGGATGACTGAGACATATAGCGTTGCTGCTATTACTATTGCTACTAATATTGCTACTGTTGCTATTACTCCGTGCTACAATGTCATCCAAACAAAGGCAGACAGGGAGGAGGAGAAGAATGTTTGTTGTCATGTTTTGAGACATGTAAGCATGGAAGAGGTGGATGTAAAGAACCCAACAACTAGGAGGAGTGTAGGATCCTATGGCAAGACGATGGGCGAGATCATGGTGAGAGGAAACACCATGATGATCGGATACTACAAGAACTCGGAGGCTATGATGAAGGGATTCAAGGGTGGATGGCTTAGAATTGGGGACATAGGGGTCAAGGTCGTCAAACACTCTGATGGGTGTGTGGAGTAAAAGGATCGTGGTGGCGACATCATCCTCTCCGGCGAGGATCATATTATTGCCAATTTTGAGGTGGAGGCCGCATTGTTTAAGCACCCCACCGTTCTAGAGGTGGTTGTTGTGGCCAAGATCGATGACTCGGTGGGAGAGATGGTTGCGATTTTGTCCAATTGAAGGAAGGGTTCAGTGTCAGTGAGGTAGATACGACCATCTCCCACCTTACATGGTTCTTCACACATTATTGTTTGATGTACTACTTAAGACATCCACCGGAGATTAATAACTCGAAGAAGCCTTCACCGCTACTATCGATTACCCACACTACCCGGATAGCTAGATTCTAGTGAGTTTAACTTTTTACTATACTTTGGGGACAAAGTATATGTTTTAAGCATGGGGAAGGAAATTACTTTTGCATTGCATGTAGTTGCATTAGATTAGACATATTTAACTTTTTTGCATGCATTGACTAAAATTCTTGAAAAATGAAAAAAAATCAGAATAATTTGAAAAAATACAAAAATATTGCACTAAGGTTCTTATTCCCCCATTGTTTGATATCTCTTGTATTTCTATGCTAAGTATGAGTCCTAACTCATGATTTGCATGATATGCTGAAGTTTCTATGAGATTAGCATGATCTTTGATCATTTAGTTTGACTATAGGATTGAGTCTGTATATAGCTTGGGTTTTAGATTAATTTTGAAGTTCTAGACACAATTCGCCTTGTGAGATTTATGGCCTTTTATTGATTATATTTTTTCTCTATTTCTTGAGTGCATCACCATGATTTTCTAGCTCTAGAACTTGCGTTTAGACTCTTTTTCAAGACTGTTTTATATGAGTGGATGTATGACATTAAAATAATTGAGGCATTGTTTCTTATTAGCCTATTATTTCCCTTTTTAACTTACAAGATTAATGTTTTGACACCCCATTTCTTTGAGCTTTAAGCCTATTTTTTATAGCTCCACAAAATGATCCCTAACATAATAAGCTTGACCCATTCACGATTTAGGACTTTAGTTTGGTTTTTTTGAGTGAGTTTGGTATATGTATGGGGGAGGTTGAAAAAGAAAGGTGGAAAAGAGGAAATACAACTCTAATGTGCAAAGTGAAAAAAAATGAAGGTCAAATATAAGCGCAAAGAAAGAAAAAAGTGAGATTGAAAGGTTATTAACCTTCATAAGTATAAAAAGAGTTGGAAAAGAGGCAAAAAAAAAACAAGAAACAAAGTGCTTGAATGAAAGGAGTCAGTAAAGGAAGTTGGGAGTAGTAAGTACAAAAGTGTGAAGTTTGGGTTTTAGGATTAGTTCTTTATCCCGGATTTAGCACCACAAGTCAAAATGTTAGCACCACAAGTCAAAATTGATTCCTAAGCAATTAGTTAGTCCCATTCATCTAGAAAGAGTTTTTCTATTGGTTGTATTTTTGGTCGGCAGTGAACAACAATCTCAAAATGTATTTTACATCTCCTTTTTACATCAATTAATAACCGATATATAGGTAAGCAGTGGCAGATCCAGAATTGTCAGGAGGGGGGATTTCGTACATCGACCTAGTATATAAAAATTAATCTCATAGAAATTAAGCTAGTATAAATAGGCTTACAACTCTAATAGTAGGATGGAAACTACCAGATTAACAAATTAATTAACACTTTATCAATTTTTTAAATTAATTTACCCATAAATTTAAAAATTAATTAAACTAAATGTTGTGAATTAACAAATTCGCACAAATTTAAAATGGAGACTAATCTTATCAATTTCAAATTTTTTTCTACAAATCTATCAAATTCATCAATAACCTATTAAATTTCTTATCTATTTCCCAAAAAAAATCACAGTCTAACTATTATTTTAATAGGTGAAATTTGATAGATACTAGTGTAATAACCACAATTTCCGTCAAATGAATAAATTTCATTTCTTAATATTTAATTATTTTTATTAAATAAAATAATCTCATAAAATTTCTGAAAAGAAAAGAGATTATAATATTCTCATAAAATCCTTATCCGAGTTGATGAATTTATTCACGACGGAACTTATTAAATCATAGTTAACGGAAAATCCATTTCTTAAAACTTGATCATCCCGACGCGCGTCACAAACCGACCATCGGTCCGTTTGCAAACAAGTCGGGCTAATCATTACAATGAGATATGGAGATTTTGGAAGAGATTCACTAGATTGCTTCATTTATGAAACAATCTCTACAAAATCCACTAACAAAGATTAAACTATAAGTTTTTTATTATGTTAGTCAAATTCCATAATTAGGAGAATATCATCTTTTATTCCCAAATATCTACACCATCTCCTATCATCATTGTCTACTTAAAGAAAGATATGACTTGAGAGAGTGTCATAAGAAGCTCTCATCATTTATCTCTTCTAGCTCTCTCTCCCACCATAAAACTTCCTTTGTGTTTTCCACACACCATCACTCCACCACACCACCACCTCCGGCCACCGCCCAGCCTCTGAGCCGCCGCTGTCCAGCCGCGCAGCCGCCCCCTTCCTTTCCCCTCTTGTGGTGTGTTCTTGCTCCAAAAATCCCACAAATTAAGGGGATAAAACTCTAACTCTTTTTACACCATTTTAAGTTGTTTTTAGCATGATTAATCTTGATTTAAAATCTGATTTTTCTTCTTAAATTTCAGAATATATTATGTTAGTATAATTTTCCCTTTATTCTTACATGCATGCATACCTTGTTAGAAAGAGTTGTGTCTTATACAAATCATGTGAACATATGCTAAAATCCTACACCTTTTAAGGGTGATTTTCACCTTCTTATTTCTGATTTTTTATTTTATTTAATAATCTAAGAAGCCCTTTTTCTTGTTGGATCTAAGTTATACTAGTATTTTCTATGGTAAACACTTAAGACATTTGGATCTTGCCTAAAATCCACATGCATGTCACTGTGAGTACTTGAAATAGACTTTTCTAAGATTTGTAAATTTTAAGATCTACTAAACTTAACCTAGAAATATTCTTAATGGAAATTGTTCTTGCATGTCTTAGTAATGAATTTTTTTATGAAGAAAATCAACATGCATGTCTCTTTTGAGTAAGAATTGGATCTTTTTTTTTGGTCAAGAAACGGGCAACCCCTGCGTATGTTTGGAGGAATAACTTAGTCTTATGGATTTATAATATGCTTTGATGATCATATAAGTTCTTCCATGCTACTTTAAATGAATTTTTATTAAGAAAAACCACCTTGCATGTAATTTCCTAGCAATTTTAACACTTAAATAGATTTTTATTTTTATTTTATTTTATTTTAATATAAACGGTTATATATATTATATAATTGCTAGACTTTCAAATAAAGTCTATAAACTTTGCATGTAGAAGTTATGGAGTTTTAGAATAAATATTATTGTAGAATGTGCTCTAAGTTTACTAAGATGAAATTTAGCCATATCTTTTAAATAAAAAGAAATATAACCTTTAGCATAAGTTTTGTTAAAATCTTTCAAAGTATGCTTCTGAGATTAAATAGGGCGCGAAATACATCTACAGGCCATTGAACTTGCACGATTTTGTCATTCACGCCCCTGTACTTTGCGAGTTTCAACTAAACACTTCAACTATACCTTTTTTTGTCTTTTAAACACAAATTGACCTCGTGACAAAACGCGTGTTCCTCAAACCCATAAGGGCGCGTAAAATCAATTTCGCCCAAATTGATTAGGCTGATGTGTATTTATTACAACAAAAATTAAATATATACCTCTATTTAAATAAAAGATGACAAGGTTCTAGCCAAAATAAAATAAAATAAAAGATGATAAGGTTCTAGCTAAAAAAATAAAAAATAAAAGATGACCTTCCTTCGTTCCACCATCTTCATTCTTTCAATGGCTTCCCATTCCCACAAGCTCTTCCTTCAATGGTTTCCACTCCCCCTCTCCTCCTCCTCCTCCTCCTCCTCCTCCTCCTCCTCCTCCTCATCTCCACCTTCCACTTCTCCCTCTCCCTCCACTCCCCCATCTCCAAACACGCCCTCTCAAACCAATACCTAACCCGACTCCGCCTTGGATCCGAACCCGTACCCGCCACTCTCCTCGTGGATCTCTCCAACCCTTTTCTCTGGGCCTTCGAGCACCCCTCCGGAACCCCCACCTCCTCCCTCTCCATTCCCTGCTCTTCCACCGGCGACCAATCCCAACCGCCGCCCCCGTCGGCGACCACCTGCACTGTCCTCTCCCACAACCCCGTCTCGAAACTCTCCGGAAGAGGTGAACTCGTTTCCGACTCGCTCTCCCTTTGATTCCTCAATGCATGACATGAGCCAAATCACCCAAATCGGACCCGTTAGAGATTTCCTCCTCGTCTCCGCCCTGAAATTTTTAGCCCAGGGCTTCGCCGGCGGGGCCAGGGGAGTCTTCGGTCTCGGAAGAGCGAGCCAAATATCCCCCATTTCCCAATTAACTGACCTTGCTTTGAAATGTTTCCCCAATTTGCCAATTTTTCAATTCGCCCATCAATTACAATCTCCCATCAATTTCCCAATTTCTAAATTCACCCATCAATTCGTCTCTCGAGTAGTCGAGTTCGTCGTTCCAGAGACAGAAAAGATATGCCTGCAGTGAAGAATTCGTCCCTAGTCCGTCGTTCCTCTATCTGGTTCTAGGTCACCGAAAATGGAGAAAGAAGGTCAAAAATAAATTTGGGATTTTTTTGGTAGGAAGATAAATTTGGGAAGTAAATTTTGGATTTTTTTTAAAATATTTTTTTATCTACTTGGTAAATTGAAAAAACAAAAATAATTGCATATGTGGTATCTATACATGGCACTTACGTGGCGCATATGTGACATCCACGTCATCGCGAGTGAATCTCACTCAAGGACTTAGTATCTAAAAGACAAAAAATAGTAAAGTTCAAGTGTTTATTTGAAACTCGCAAAGTATAGGGTGGTGATTGACAAAACCGTGCAAGTTCAGTGGCCTATGGATGTATTTCGCCGATTAAATAGTATTTCTAGAAGTCATCTATGCACATGCATGACCATACTAGAATTTTCCTTTGAATAAATAATGATTTATATGAAAGTTGTAATAAACACAATCTTCATTAAAAGAAGTCTTCTTAAAAATGATGCATGCAAATCATTTTATAAACTATTTTAAATACATATAAATATTTGTGTGTAAGTTAAAAAGAGTTTTCCTTAGGCTAAGTAAAGCCTTACATTCATATTCTTAAACCAAGTATTTTTATAAGTTGCAAAACCCTTAATAAGTGTCACCTAGAAGAAAATAATAAAAAGAGTTATTATTATTTTAGCCTTCTTCCTAAATAAATTATTTAACCAAATAATTTAGTTTAACTCACCTTCTCTTAGAAGAGAAAACTAAGAGAAAAGTTGCCTTTATATTAAAATAAAGATTTTAATAAGTGTTCATTATCATTCTTACGATTATATAGGTCGAGGTTCTCAAACGGCACTAAACCGTCTTATTTTCGAGTTAGTAACATCTCTGAAGTTTATTCAAGGCAAGTGGACATTCCTACTTGAACCTTTCAATAAACTCGTTTTCGTTAACTTGATCGATGTTGGGAACACCTTGTTTGCTTAATAAAACGAACTTAGGAAATATCGATTGTTAGAAATAATGACCTTTGTTAGCATTATTACTATTATTATTGTTAGTAGATATAATGCTAGGCTTGTTTGTGTGGCCTTTGTTTGTTTAAAATCTCTTTTCGAGATTCGTAATTAAATTCGTAAGCAGTGTAGTAAGGGGTGCGGGCTCGGCCCGACACCTATATATAACATATTAAGTCGTATCGCGAAATACCAATTTTCCTAAGACTTTAAGGATCATGATCTATTGTCCGCTCCGACTCGGAGGAGGGGCGAGTGCACCCTAGCTAGGTGCCGGACGACTATTCCAGTAAGTGGTACGTTGGCCCATTCATGTCCCCCCACACTCTTAAAAATCATTAACGAATGCAAAGTTTTCATCACGAAAGAAAGTAAGTGCTAATGCACCTTAAAAGAAACCAAAACCGGACCGATCTCAAATGATCGATCTGGCTCTCGGTCCGCAAGGGCGCGAGAGGTTTTATAAAAACTTGTGTGTAATTAACGTTCCCTACATTATTCTATTCTAAGATGTCCTACAATCCCGTAGTTCGTTCTTTCGGTTTAAGAGTTATCTCATCTCGAGATTTACTCATTTCCGTTCTTGATAAGCTCCACTTAAAGTATACAATTCTCGAAACACATCTCGAATACGTCGTAATGTTAATTTCAATACTTACCAAACTACCTTAAGGATGTCCGTTCTCGCTTGTTTTGTCTCCTTAGACTAATTCCGTTTTCCGCATCTTTGCCTGACATTTATCGCCCTTCGCGCCAAATGTCAGACGCTAGGAAATCTCCACCGAAGGCGTAAAAGACGAAGACTACTCAAGTGAAGGAAGGAAGGTCGGGAATTTTCAAGGATGGCATTTTGTTACTTTTGGGTTTCTCCACGTTGGTTTAATTAATGTTAATTTATGTTTCGCTGCCTAACAACTCTTAAGTTTATGTTTTGTCAAATTAGGTTTAAACTATGTAATGGATACTTATAAGTCTCACATGTGAGCAACTCTTTAAATGTAATGACTTTTTAATTCTTTAAATGTAATGACTTTTTAATTCCGCATGTTTTATTTAACTTAATACCTTATCAAGTCTAGAGTGACTTTAGATGCTAAAATCCGAAGTCACTGACAGTAACACCTATTGTTGCAAAATAGAGATGTTACAACTAAGTACTAACTGACTACGAGTAAAGAGTAACGTCTATTTAATGATCGGTTTGTCATTCACACCCAAATTGCAAATGAAATTGGTACAAAAATTAATTAGTAAATAAACAAGTCACGATTGAAATTGGGACTAATCGATCGAGTAGAGTAACAGTTCAACCCTAATGCCCAATTGGTGAATTCAGTCCAAATGCCAAACGACGCCGTTTAGGAGTAAGTATTTAAAAAAATTCTAGCGACTCATTTACAGGAAACGCCGACGTTTTAAACTAAAGGGGCTTCTTCTTCGTTCAACTTCTCCTGTTCCCAGTACCTCCGACCTCCATTAACGCAGCCCCGTCTTCATTCTCCCCTAACCTCCGAAGACCTCCTCACCATTATCACCGCGTCGGAAAATTCTATGGGGGCGGGATTTAAAAAATATTTTTTTATCCCTACCTATTCATGTAAAATTAATCGCTTCCCCGACTCGATGTGGGGGCGGCCTCCCCCTAAATCCGCCACCTATAGATGAGTGGTGTAATATATACAATCGATGTAAAAAATATTTTATATGTCATAGACAATCAATATATAAACGGTATAAATAAGTTGTAAGTGGTGTATAGACTGAGTACATGCATGGACCCGATCATTAGGAGGAATACCCTACTCATATTAATTGATAATCAATACGATAACGGTAAAATTTCGTAGAATGATAGGTAAATTGAAAACGTGTTTGTAGATCACATGTGCATATAAACACAACACATAAATTAGGTAGATTTCCTCCTAAATTAATTTACATCAAGAAGAGTATGCCACTTACTCTATGTATTAGATTTTATTAGTTGTACTCGTCGTAACATATACGATTACGATTCGATATTTTATAAACATTATAAATAGTATATAAATAAATCAAAATATAATATAAGTAATTTATTACTCGTAGAATGTATAATTTTTTAATTAATATAAATGTTTAAATTTAACGTTGAGAATGAGTAAATATATATTATTAAGATAAAATAATTACATTTCTCACTTTCCTTGATTATATTTCCTAGATATTTAATTTAAAAAAATATAAAATATGAATAAAAAATTTATATATTCAAATATGGAAGGGATAAGAATTTAAAAAATAATAATTAACTTAATAAATAAGATATATTAAAGTGTGAAAGATAAAGATAATTTAAATATATAAATATTTAATTAATTTAATTTAAGATGAGACCAAACATATTTTGTGGTTCGATAAAATAAAGATTAGATAAGATTAAATATTATATTATTCATATTTTATTACTTTCCATGTACATAAATTTAGAGATTATTAAATAATCCAATATATCTATTAAATATTTTATTATATTTTTTTTATTAATTATAAACACTTTAAATATTTATCATTAATTTTTTTATTATAAAAGAAAATATATCTATAATTAAATTTGTCAAAAGATATATGCTAAAATATTTATATTTATTTTAAAATATTTTATCTTTAATTTTAAATAATTATATAAGGAAGCTTTTAAAAAATATTGTTAACTAAATAGATATTTGTTTGATGTTAGAGATAAATTTAAATATTTAAAAAAGAATTTAATAGAAAGAAGTTATAATAATAGAAATTGATATTATTTTCTTAAGTATAAGGTGAGGCCATAATCATTCTGGTTGCTCGAAAAGGTACAACTTTAATATATAGTTATAGATAGATTTATCATTAATTTTTTATTATAAAATAAAAAATATTTATACCTATAAATAAATTCATGAAAAAAATATTATTCTAAAAGATAAAAGATATTTATACTTATTTTTAAAATGTTTAAATTTTTTATCTTTAATTTTAAATATATTTATAAGGAAGTTTTTAAAAGATAGTGTTATACTAAATAGATATTTTTTTGATGTTAAAGATAGATTTAAATAATTACGAAGAATTAATAGAAAAAAGTTAAAATATTAAGGATAAAAATTAATTTTGTAAATATGAGGTGGAGCCTAAATTATTCTGATAGCTCAAAAAGGTACAAATTTAATATATAGTTATGGATTTCAATAAAAATCTCAAACTAAACACATATATTTATAATTTTTTTGGATTTTTTTTTAGCTTTCTAAAAATTTATTTGTGAACCAATTAAACTAGCATCTGGATCCATAGATAGATTTATCATTAATTTTTTTATTATAAAAGAAAAAATATTTATACCTATAAATAAATTCATGAAAAAAAATATTATTCTAAAAGACAAAAGATATTTACACTTATTTTTAAAATGTTTAAATTTTTTATCTTTAATTTTAAATATTTGTATAAGGAAGTTTTTAAAAGATAGTCTTATACTAGATAGATATTTTTTTGATGTTAAAGATAGATTTAAATAGTTAAGAAAAATTAATAAAAAAAATTTAAAATGTTAGGGATAAAAATTAATTTTGTAAATATGAGGTGGAGCCTAAATTGTTTTGATAGCTCAAAAAGGTACAAATTTAATATATAGTTATAGATTTCAATAAAAATCTCAAACTAAACACATATATTTATAATTTTTTTGGAATTTTTTTTAGCTTTCTAAAAATTTATTTGTGAACCAATTAAACTAGCATCTGGATCCATGGGTTAAATTTCGAACATGGGGATAATGCATCTGGATCTTTTACTTACAATCATTTAATGAACCATTTTCTTTTTGGTTCTCTGGGGGTCCACACAGTGTTGAATTATTATTGTCCGATAAGACACATGCCCGACCCATTTTTAACTTTCGGTAACTCCTCCCTTTTTCTTCTTTAATTCTATATGTCATCTATATAGTACAATTGTAAAGGAGAACCCATCTCTTTAGAAAAAATTTAGCCACGTGGCTTAATCTAATAGACATAATTAAAATTTATAATTTTAAAACTAAAAACTCTAAAACTACTTCCCCACTTCATCAAAAAAATTGGCAAAATAACCTACCCAATTTCCCACTCCCCCACTTTTTATGAAACAATTACAAATTATTTTTTGATGAAAATTGATTCCAAAATATTTTACTATTCTAAGAATTTTATATAAATAGTTGATTTGAAGTTATGTAATTTATTTTTTAATGAACACTTGATTAAAAATATCTTATTATTTTAATTGATCATCTAAGAGACTAAGACAAATCATTTTTTAAAACTGATCTAATAAAAATTGTTTTTAAATAAATCCTAATATTTTGTAATTCTTTATTAAAAGAAATGTGATTTTGTGAAAATGTGTTTGTAAATTTTTTTAACAATCGTCGATAATAATTTATAAATGACTTTTATATTAAATCCGTACAATATCCATGAATAACATTTAAAAAGTGTGATTCAGTCATGAAAAATTTATTCGGGAATTTTTTTAAAAACAAGTCGAAAACATTTTTTATAAAGTAATTTTTATATTAATCCCGTACAAGGTACGGGAATGACACTAGTTCAGACTTATTGCACGATGTTTCTGAATTGTTCAATGTCTCTATATTAGACGTACTTTTGGCCGTACGAGTAGTGACCCAATTCATCAAATCTTGTCCGTCCGTTTTCACTTTCGAGTAAATCCATCAACAATGTGATCGTATCAAAGTTTACTAAGGTACGTACGTAAGTCCTCACAAGTCACAATCTCTCAATTTATTAATAATGTGTATATAACTTGTTCAATGACTATTTGGGGCCACATAACGTGTTTATATAGGGTGGTAAATGAACATAACCGTTTGTGAGAAATTTGGTGTTTGATAATCGGTTAAATCTTGTGCTTGATCGGCTGCAAAATACGTCAATAACAAAAATGAGCCTATTTGTAAATGAGTCGAGCTTGATCACAATTAAGGCTCGAAAGATAAATGAACTAAGTTTGCACACAAGATAACCTATTTTTCACCCTTTTTGTATATGAAATCTTAGCTGTTTCTATATTGATTTCTTAATGTTTAAAACATAATCAAACAATTTTCTCTAAATTCCCACAATTCCATTTCACAAGTAGTCAATTCTATAAAATAATTATCTAAATATTATAATTCATGTAACCAAAATAAACTTGCACCACCCAACTCTTAGAAAGTTAGAAAATAGAAATCCTAAGCACTACTTAGTTAAAATAGACTTGCACCTAACACTCCCTATTATAATTGGTTTGATTGATATTAAGTATGTCATATATTTTCAATCAATCAAGTTCATTATTTTTTTTAATTAGAATAGCGATTCAATATATCAGATATTTCTAATAAATTGAGAGACAAAGAGCAATCACTTAAGAAAGCAACAACAACCACTCAATAAAAATAAGACATTCACAAAAAGAGCTATGGAGACTTGGGAAAAGAGGTAAGCAAGACACGACCACGGATTAGAAAAAACAATCAATCAAGCTTATCATGTATCTTTAATACACATTTTAAGTTATTTTCGTATTTAATTTTATTAACTTAATAATTAACATTTAACACTAGATATTTTAAATTGATTGTGAGGAAATATAAGCTTATAGTATTATAATATATATACAGTACTAGTTACTAATTAAATGTATCGCTACATGCATTTAATTAGCTAGCTATATGTTACATGTAGCTAGAATGCATGCACCAACTCTAAAAGTGTACTGATCCATATTCCTATCAACAAATTATTCATATTGGCAGCTTAGCTTACTGATTAAGCTAGAATTACATGATTTATTCAAGTCAAAATTCTCCATCCCCAATGCCCTTTTTGTATGGTATAGATAGATGGATACCTAAACATACTATAGATATGTGGTGATACCTTTGCTTAATCCATTATATTATTCCACAATCCCTAATTAAACCAATGGATTAAAATGGTTTATGGAGCCACAACCTCCTTTAATTTTGGCCTACGTACTGATTATTATTGATCTTGATAAAGTCCTAAATTCAATTTTATAATAAAACGGCCGAACACACCTTTTCGATCACTTTTAATGTATTACGGAGGATAAGATATTATAATGGATAATACATATCTGCTGCCGATAATGATCCACCAACTTTTAATAGCTGTATTTTGGAGTACTTTTTTAATCAGATAAGGCCTAATAAAGTTCGGATTCTACTTGGGGTAATGACGTATTCAGATGAATGTGGTTAATTTTGGAAATAAACAAAAGAATACAACATGAGTTAATTGTACCTTTTTCCAAAATAAGCATGGTTTTTATACATGTCATAAATGAATTTGAATAGGACAATAAGTGTGTTTTATAGGCCACAAAACTCCCCATTGTAGTACCTTTTTCCTTTATCTCAACACATTAATTAATGCCCTTAAAAAACACACACACATTAATGATTGATTTCCTCTTAATCATAAATGCATGAAATTTTCCTTGTATCTTCACTCTCTCAAAGTAGTCAGTCTAGCTTAGTTAATACAAGTTATTTACATGTTGATTAGTCAAAGCGGGTTTTCTATTATAATTGTAAGAGGTGTGCTAGTATGTGTGACACCTCATAGTTTCTCATGGACCTTCACCTACATATAAATACTGATGTATCTCGCTCAATGTTAGATCAATTTTAATACTCCCCCTCCTTGGCTCCTTCTCTACAAAAACAAAAATTGCGCTGCTCTGCCTCGTCGTACGTACTGTTACTACTACTGCCACAGGAAGAAGAAGGAAAGGATCGGAGTAGGAGAAACTCATTTGGATTGGGCCTTGGGAAATTTAGGCCCATTTCTTTACGAAGACCAAATCAGCCCAAGCCAAGGTAGGCTCACCTACTCAAATTTAATGAACCTTCATTTAAATAACGATTTTTTTCACTTAATTATATAGATAAGATTTCTATAGCGATTTTATAAAATAAATTCCAAGACCTAGTCAAATATAATTCTTATAAAATTATAAATGACATTCTTACAATAAAATTATTATTATTATTGAGTATTTTAAGCTAAATTATCAAAGATATTATCAAAGCTAAATCATGCTTATTCTTTTCTACATAGAGTGCAGGTCAGTGGTCACATTCCTATTCTTTGTACTAAAAACAGCTACGTACCAATCGATCATACTAGCTACACATACACATTGATAAGAGAAATGGAAGAAATGGTAATGGTTGGAGCAGGAATCGCAGGTCTTGCTACAGCCATAGGGCTTTATAGGTAAACAAATATATGTTTTGTCGTCTATTTTTTAAAATTTATTTCGTACATTTATTTCCCATTCTTTGTCTTCGAGTCTTTCGAAAATACCCCCTCGAGTTTTTGTTAGCTACTCCAACCAATTGATTAAGTACTGTAATGTGTAATTGGGTCGTTTTGATTGATGTAACGTACTATTTAATTAATCGATCCAATTAATTGAATTGTTTGTATATATAGGTTGGGCTTCAAAAGTATCGTTTTGGAGACATCGACTAATTTGAGAGTTACGGGGTACGCATTCACTTCATGGGACAATGCTTGGAAGGCACTTGATGCTCTTGACATTGGTGACTTGCTTTGCGAAAACCAACCAAGACAACAAGCGTAAGCTTAAACTATATATAGTACGAATGTGATCGAGTAGCATGTAATTAATCTGGCTGGCATTTTCATATTGTCATATTACTAAAGTTTGTGGGTCGATATAGCTGGATCGCAAACCTAACTTTCTATTAAAAAATTATATATTATTTAGATAAATTTAGTCTTAGATTTGAAAACATATTTTCAATAATATATATTAAACTGCAGATTGATATTCCAATCTGCGATTCATGGAGAAATATCTTCGGAAGTCTCACTAGTTTCATCGGAAAATAAATCAAATATATTTGAACGATATGCATATATATATATATATACATGTACACTATCCCTTCTTCATTAATCATGCATGTTCTCAATGAATAATTACGTTATTGGCATATATATATATATATATATATATATATATATATATATATATATATGAATTGAATGATCCTTAACAATAAAATTAAACGTACAAATTATCTTTTAGCAATTGTGAAGCAAGGTGTTTGGAACGAAAATTATTGGTGGAAACCCTTGCCAATGAATTGTCGGAGGGAAGCATTAGGTTCGGCTCTAAGGTGGTGTGGATTGAAGAATCCGATCACCATTTGAAGCTCATTCATCTGGCCAATGGTTCAACCCTCAAATCCAAAGTATGTATAATATAATAGAATTAATTAATTAATTGCTTCATTTTCAAATGATATGATATATGTTGCGTTATAATTAACTAACTATACGATTGTTGAAAATAGGTTTTAATCGGGTGCGATGGAGTGAACTCGGTGGTCGGAAGATGGCTAGGGCTAAAGGAGCCAACCCTATCCGGAAAATCCGTCATCCGAGGGCATCTCATAGCCTCAACCGAGCAAGAAGAGCATAAGATTACACAATACGTGGGGGATGGTATCAAATATGGGGTTGCACCCATCAACCATAAGAGCCTTTATTGGTTCGTGATGTTTAATTCTTCTAAATACACTGGTACGTACATACAAGCCCAAACCTTTAAGGTTTTATATTCGATCATGAAACTTGCTTACTATATATACCCCTGCATACTCGGAGAAAAAAATCTATCTATACATTTATCGTCTAATTTTAGACTAAGATTTTAGATTAGTCCTAATCATTTTACTCAGACTCATTTTGTATGAATTTAATAATTATATATATACATACACACATGCATATATATAAGCTTACTTAATTTATACTTATTGTACACAAACAAAGAAGCGGAGCATGACCCGGTAAAGATGAAGTAATTCGTGCTGAGCAAGTTGGGCAAGGGCTCCGACAAAGTACGAGACATTGTGGAGACGACGCAAGTGAAAGACATCCTATGTTCCCGGATCAAGTTTAAGCTCCCGTGGGAGGCCCTTTGGGGGAAAGTGACAAAGGGCAATGTGTGTGTGGCGGGCGACGCCTTTCATGCTATGACCTCGGACCTGGGCCAGGGCGCCTTCTCGTCACTCGAGGATGGGGTCATCCTAGCTCGTTGCTTGGGCCAAGCCATGCGGTTGGCTCGGGAGCAAGGAGACGACGGGGAAGCGGAGTACGAGAGGATCAAAATGAGCTTAGAGGAGTATGCGAAGAAGAGGAGGTGGAGAGCATTTAAGCTCATGACAACCTCGTACTTTGTTGGGTCGTTTCAGTTGTCAAGTTGGAAGGTGTGTCAGGTACTGAGAGACACCATTTTGGCGCGTTGGCTTACTATGGCTATAACTAAGGCGGCCGAGTATGATTGTGGGAAACTTAGGTAATTAATTGATTATCTCACTCACACAGTCACACAGTCATACATATGCTTGAAGCTTCATCAATTTTTACGTATCAATCGTGCACGCGCCTTCACTCACGACACGAAAACAACTTTTGCCACAAGAAGTGCAGCCAGTCTTGTATATATAGACATGTTACCAGGCCCGTCCATTGGATTGTGCAAACAGTCCAACGGAACAGGTCCCCAAATTTTATAGGGCCCCAAATATCTTATAATTTAATTTATGTATAAAAAATGAGAGTAAAATATTTATCTTGAAATAGTTGCTCTAGTGGTTGAGAGAAATACTCATTTATCAAATTTGTCAATGGGTTCTGAGTTCAATATTCACGGGACACGTACAATTTTTTCTATTCTAAACGTTTTTCCTAGGGCTATGACATTTTTTCACGTATATATTATTTATCAATCATGTGATTAATTGTTCTCATATTTGAAATGATAAGATCTTTTTTTTAACTCAACTTAAGTTTTTCTTTTCAGTAACGAGGAACCCATTTTTATGGTAAATTTCGAATACGTAAATTAGCCCAAATCACACGAACTGGCTTAGTTGTGGAGAGAGTGGTAAAAATTGTCACTATTAAATATTAACAAGGCTACTACTAGCATTCGAGTATTTGGTTCAGCGGATAAGCCTAAGTACTTCTCATTTTTAATGGATGCTTTACACGAGTTCAACTAATACGTGTGTTGTCGGCATTTTTACAATATTTTATTAAAAAATTGGTCACACAAAAAGTAGGCTCTTATAAATAAATATATTTAACGAAAGTTTTTTTTCTATGAAAAAATACAATATACTGAAAAATATCAATTTAGAGATGCCCACAAAAGTGACAAAACCACTTAACCACCGCGTCCGCATCCATTTAATTGCCTACACGATCCATAGTGTGGTCAAACTCTTTAGCCTGGTCAACTCTATAAATTCTCCAATTCTCCCCAATTTCCAATTCCCCTTTCATATCTCACTCTTTTATTATTTCGTCCTCCAACTCTCTCTCTATCCAATTTCCAGCAATCAATTGATCAAAAATGGAAGATTCCAACTACTACGATCACATCATCGACGCCTCCTCCACCGCCAACGACACCTCCCACGGCTGGCAAAAGGTCATCTCGAAGCGCCGGAAGAATCAGCCCCAGCAGACCAACAAGCCTCGCCAGAACGGATCCCTCACCGGAGCCGCCACAGACTCCGGCGAAGATGGAAACGTCTTCCGCGCGATCGAGGAGCAGGCCACTAATCGGCGTCGCCGCGTAATCGAAGCTCAGAGGGCGGCCGATGCGGCGGATCTAACCGTGCCGAAGGTCAGATCGAAGGATCGGAATGGCTACGATTCAGATGAGGACTACGACAGTGACGCCGAGGAGGGGAAGGAGAATGGCGTGGCGGAGGAGAACAGGAAGAAGGAGAAGAAGGCGAAGAAGAAGGAGAAGAAGCCGAAGGTGACTGTCGCTGAGGCCGCCGCTAAGATTGTTACGGATGATCTTGAATCTTTCATCGCCGATGTGACGGTGAGGAGTCTGATTTCGAGTTCAATTTTGAGTTTTTCTGTTTAGTTTTGTGGGACTGGGATGTGATCTGTGATTCGGAACTTTGTTTTAGGTTTCTGATTTGATTGATTGAACATTTTGGATCTTTTTGTTTTTGTAGGCTTCGTACGGATCTCAGGAGAATATTCAATTGATGCGATTTGCTGATTATTTCGGCCGGGCGTTTTCTGGAGTTGGTGCCGCTCAGTTCCCCTGGGTGAAGATCTTTAAGGAATCCACTCTTGCTAAGATCATTGATGTAAGTTTTTGATTTGAAATTGAGTTGGAATGTTGCTGGTAGGGGTGCTGATAGATTAGTTCCTTAGCTGTGTCTGAAAAGATTAATTCTTTAGGTGTGTCTGTCTATTCCTGGCTCTGATTAAGCATACGTTATTGTGTAGTATCGTCCATGTCAAATGGCACTTCATATTTGTCTTAAAAAATGATTACTTCTCTTGTGATGTGAATGCCATAGATATTGAGAATTTTGATGAAAGTAATTTGTGGAATAATTAGCACAGTTGATGCAAGAAAATGTTAAGTTGTACTTCTCTGCTGCAGCTAGAAAATGTTAGTTACTTTTTTTAATGTGTGAATTGCAAGATCTCTATGATTTTTTTAAGTAAAGCCATCGTCTTTGTTGTGTTATATAGATTCCTCTTTCCAATATCTCGGACGCTGTTTATAAAATATCGGCGGATTGGATCAACCAACGCTCGGTTGATTCTCTTAGTTCCTTTATTTTGGGGTTGTTAGACAGCATTTTTGCTGATTTGGCGAGTCAACTTGCCCATATTAAAGTTTCTAAAAAGGGAGCTCAACCACCATCATCAAAATCTCAGGTAATTTGCACTGAATTGTGCAGTGTCCTACTTTATCTCTACACTTCACGACGTTACATTTTTCTTTTTTTATTTAAATTTTAACTTATCCATGTTAAATTTGATTTACAAAAGAATTTAAATGGTGTTCTGCTCTTCCAAAGGAGCTAGCTATTTGTCTTTACTTGTTTCATATCCTTCTAGGTTTTGGTAGTGTAGTCATACCTCAGGTTTCATGGAATGTCCCCTAGATGCTAGTGTCTCTTCTCATTCTTTAACAACTACACTTTTTAACAGTGCTCTTTTTTCTGGCTTTTAAGAGGCAGAGTTTTCTTTTTCCTTTTGCATACTGATTCTCTATTCTTGCAGGTTGCAGTATTTGCTGTTCTGGCAATGGTATTGCGACGAAAAGCTGAAGCACTTGTTAATGTGTTACCTACATTAAGGGATAATGTTAAGTATCAAGGACAAGATAAGCTTCCTGTGATTGTGTGGATGACAGCTCAGGTCGGTGTTTGGCCGTATTTTCTAAGAATCATTATCAGACTAACATAATACCCTTTATTTTTCTGTAATCAAGTTCAAACATTTTTGATAATCTCTTATACCATTCTCTTGCCTTGAAGGCCTGCCAAGGAGAGTTACCTGTTGGCTTGTATGCCTGGGCTCACAACCTTTTGCCAATCTTGAACAGCAAATCTGGCAACAATCCTCAATCTAGAGATTTGATCTTGCAGTTGGTTGAGAGGTTTGGAAGCACTGGAACATTCTGCTGCTCCTATTTTCTTTACTCTCTTATGTCATGTGATTGAAACTGGTCTTGCTCTTGTTCCAGAATTTTATCAGGCCCGAAAGCTCGCAGTATTCTATTGGGCAATGCTGTACGGAGAGGCGAACGCTTGATTCCACCATCCTCTTTTGAGATTTTAATAAGACTAACATATCCCGTGTCTTCTGCTAGAGTAAAGGTCTGTGATCTATGACGGGACAAGATTTATTATTAGTAGAGAATTGACGAAGTTGACAAATATCTTCATCATTGATTCCGTGTTTTTTCTAGGCAACTGAAAGATTTGAGGCTGTCTACCCAACCCTCAAAGAGATTGCTCTTGCTGGTGTCCCTGGAAGCAAGGCAATGAAACAAGTTTCCCAGCAGATATTTAGCATAGCAATTAAAGCAGCTGGAGAAAGTACTATTACACTGATCCTGCTTTTCATCTTTCATATGTTTCATTTCTATATGTTGTTTGTTCTTCAGTTTAGTAAGCATAAATGCTGAGATTTTTTATATGTTGTTTGTTCTTCAGGCACTCCTGAGCTGTCAAAGGAAGGAACAGGGATTTTAATATGGTCCTTGTCCCAACACAGTGATTGTTACAAGCTATGGGTAAGAGGCTATTTGTGGCACATTAATCTTTTGGTATTTGGTATTTGTAAAGAGCTTCTTCTTTTTTTCATTTCTTGTTAAAATTTGGACTTCGTTATAACAGGACAAACTGTACCTGGAAAATCTAGAAGCAAGTGTCGCTGCTTTGAGGAAAATGTCTGAGCAATGGAAGCATATAAATCTTAACCAGCCATCTCGAGAGGCATTCAAGGCAACTCTCAAAAGCTTCCAGGAAAAGGCAAGCTTCCATTTCTTCCAATTAGCCTTGATGTGTATCTTTTTAAATGAAACATACATGACTCATCATTCTTGCATTTTCTTATCCTTTAGAATGAAAAGGCATTAGCCGAGGAAGACACTCCTCAGCAAGCACTCTTCAAGAATGCTGACAAGTACTGTAAACTACTTGCAAAGAGAGTGTCACCTGAGCATGGCTGCTTGAAAGCCACGGCTATTATTGCCGTCATGCTGGCTATTGGAGTCGCTGCCATGTCACCAAACTTTGAGGCGTTTGATTTGAAGAGATTGTCAGTGATGCTAAGCTCTTTCCAGACCGTCTAAAACTGTCAGAGATGTATTCCAAATGAGGTGACTTGCAGAATTAGCCCCCACAATAAAGCTACAGAAATCGCTCTACATATATATGATCTGAGGTTTCTACTTTCTAAGGCTGATACTTGTTAGTGTTAATTTTTCAAGTTTCAGCTCTAGTCTCGTCATTTATGGACCAGACTTAATTCCCCCCATTTTCGGTAGTTACTTGTATTTTTCGGGTTTTTTTTTCCCTTTCATCTCCAGGGGGCGAACTTGTTCTTGAGTGATAATCTATGACTATGACGGAGTGTATGCCAACATGTTTTACCAGAGTTCTAGTTACAAGTGAAATTTGCTGCACCAAAGTTTTAGTGCAATCCTTGCTTCTGTTAGCTTGTGAGTTTTGTTGTGTATTATATGTATGTGTGAACGGAAGGTCGGTAGCAAATTTTTAGGCACTCAATAGATCACATTAGCATAGTGACATAGGCCATATATCCCATAGTTGCTACTTGCTAGTATAGTTAGTTACCCATGGAATCTGACTAGTTTGTTGTTTTCATGGTCAGATGCTCTCTAATGACCCAAATCTTTTGCCAAGTTGAATAGAGTGAAACGAAAATTATGTTAGAGATACAAATTAATTATTCTACTTTTTACTCTTTGACAGAAAAGCTTACAGACTTCTTCTTTTTTCTTTAGACGCTGCGTTTCATTTGACCATAAAACAGAAGACGCTGCGTTGCAAGAAGCGAAAAATCTAGAAGTCGCGAATCGCCATCGCCCTCTCACGTCTCTCCCACAAGGCGACATTCACACTCCCCTCTCATTCAGTGTCTTGCCATTTTACAAATTACAAAATCCAATCTCCATACTAACAGATGCGCGAATGATGGCGTCTTCAATCTTCTCTCCTGCACACTTGGATTTCAATCTCTTTCCTCTTAACTACAACCCTCATCTGAAACTCGAACTCATCTCAATCGTCCCCAGAAGATATACAAAACGACCCAAAAGCTCCTCATACACAGCCCAGCATCGCCATTTTCATCGTTTGAAGCTTGGAAGGGGATTTTCTCGTTCCATCCCTGCAAAAGCGAGCGCCGGAGATGGTGGGTTTCCCTTGGAGGTCTCGTTCGAGGGCCCCTCTGTTCATGTGAGTCATTTTTTTCTCCCCTTCATTTTCTTGTGCGGATTTCATTTTTATTCTATTTTGAGGGACGATATGGTTTCTGGCTTTCTGCTAATATTAGATTTTGCACCTGCCTTGGAAAGCCAGACCTTTTTGTGCTTTTGTGTGTCTCTTATTTTGCTGCAATTGATATGTTATTGTTATGTATATATAAAAAAAGAATTGAACTTGATTCTATTAGAACACAAATCCACTTGATTATAGTTCATCTATATAACAAGAGGATTCTAGGGGCTAGAATTTATAAAGATGGTGCAATTTTATATGAAGAAGTAGACTTTTGTTTGATTACTGACAACAGTTCTATATCACGAGCTCAGGAAACGGAGCCAGTAACTAGCAGCAGTTCATCAAGCACAACAAATGCTGCTGATAGTGGTGATGGTTATTTGCCCTTGTTCGTTAGAATGCTCGGCTTGGACAATGACCCTCTTGACCGTGAACATGCTGTAGTTTCACTCTGGAAGTATTCACTTGGAGGGAAGCAAAAGATTGATAAAATCATGCAGTTTAGTGGCTGCATAAATCTTATCATCAATCTTTTGAAATCTCAGACTAGCTCAGCTTGTGAAGCCGCCGCTGGCCTTCTTAGGGAGATTTCAACCATTAGTTTATATAGAGATATAGTGGCGGAAAGTGGGGCTGTCGAAGAGCTAACTGCTTTGGTCACCCAGTCTAAGTCTTCCTTGACTTTTGAGGTAGCAAAGTTTACATGACAGCAAATGATGAATTTGTTAGAGACCGACTATGTGATCAGTTTGCTTCTGCAGGTAAAAGAACAAAGTCTATGTGCTTTGTGGAACTTGTCAGCAGACGAGAGGCTTAGAGTGAAGATGGCAAATTCTGAGCTCCTGCCCTTTCTTATCAAGTTTTTGGATGATGAGATTGAACAAGTGAAGGAAGCTGCTGGAGGAGTGTTGGCCAATTTGGCATTAAGCAAGTGTAATCATGGTAACTTGGTGGAAGCAGGTGTTATCCCAAAACTGGTGAGAGTTGTTAACATGAGATAGACTTATGCTGCTTTTCAATTCTGTGATGTGCTTCTACTTCACTTATGATTATAGCCGTCTGTTTCTTTCTCCTACTGCTTTTCAAGTTCTGTACATGAGAAAAAGTTAAATGTTTGGTAATCAATTTGTATCATGACATTTCTAGTGACAATGTGGTTTTATTGTAAAAAAGTAGTTTTATCAATTTGGAATTTGTGTGGGGTTCTAAGATTTTTGGTTGAATAGGACATCATCATCATCATCATCATTGACCCAGTGAGGCTCCGCTACAGCGGAATCTGGGGGGTCAAGATAGGGGTACCCCTGCCCAAGGGAAAGGGGGTACGCCCGGATAGACCCAAGAAAAACTAAAATTCAGCTATGTGACAATAATAACTGAATTTAGTTAGAATGCACCATATTGATATAGGGACTAAATCCATCTCAAAGGCAGTGTATGAAAGCCAATGAACATGAGGATGCGCCCAAAAAGTGCTTGTTATACCCAACATGCTCTTTGCATGAGTATTTAAAACTAAAAATGTGATTATAACGTTTAGTGCCAAACAAGTCCATTTATTTTCCTGTTTTGCTCTATCATCTGTGTTGGTGGCAGGCAAAGTTTTTAACTAGAGAAGTTGAAGGGTCTAAAATCATTAGACGAGAAGCAAAAGCTGCATTATTGGAGCTTGCTGAAGATGAGTACTACAGAATTACTATAATGGAGGAAGGTCTGCTTCTTGTTCCACTGGTTGGTGCAGCTGCTTTTGAATCTTTCAGACCTGCACTATATTCATGGCCTTCTTTGCCTGATGGTACGGAGATCAAACAAGCTCCAAAAGTCCCATCTAGGTATGGGGCCTCTGAACTACTTGTTGGTTTAAGTAAGGAGGGAAATAAAGTTGATTTAGATGAGTCAAAAGTCAATGCAATAGTTGGGCGAACACAACAACAATTTCTGGCTCGTTTACAAGCCATAGAAAATGAAAATGAGAAGCCTGCTTCTGGGCTTTCTTCAAGTACCCGGAGTACCCTATTGCCATGGAAGGATGGTGTTGCGCGTTTGGTGCTTATTCTTGAGCTAAAGGATGATTTAGCTGTTGCAAGGGCTGCCAACTCCATTGCTGATGCAGCTATCAATGAAAAGATGAGAATAATGTTTAAGGAGGCTGGGGGCATTAAACAATTAGTTCAATTATTGGACCATGAGAGTGATGCAGTCAGAGCTGCTGTCACAAATGCATTGGAGAAGCTTTCAATTAGGTTTGTACCCTGATAATCTTCTGCTTCCATATTGCCACTCTGGGTTTTGAATTTTTGATACATTGTCGAGCATTTTAGATCATTTGAATTATTAACTTTAGCTGATATGTGAGAGGGTTGCTCTGGTCTTTAGATCACACTCTTTTCAAATGTCTTTGTTATTCAGATAAACATTTAGAAGTCCTTAGATGATTGCATTTCTAGTTATGCATTAATCCTCTTCGTCTAGAGCTTAACAGGTGGATTGCTTTTTTTGCCCATGTAGCAACGTTGTGTGCCAGGTAATCGAGGATGAGGGCATCTTATCTTCTTTGGTTGGGATGATCAAGGACACGACATTACCTGAAAATGTGACAGAGAAGGTTACTGTCTATACTTCCTTTTCTACTTTGACTTTAGTGTTTTTTTTTCCAATGGTATTAGTAAGATTTAAGATGGTCATACCATTAATTTGGAACTCTTTTTAAACTTTCATATAAAATCTATTAATCTTTATTTTAAACATTGCAATTAATATTCACAACTTCCAGATGAGGACTCCTAAACATGATAAATTATGAAACTGGAATCACGCTGATACGAAAAACTACAAGATAGATTGGATTTTACTTATCTGCTGTTAGTGAATCTTAAGACTGATTTTTTTTTTGAAGAACTCTTATGACTTGAATTGGTTATCAACAATCAGATAACCTTGATATTATTTTGTGACATTTTTTTATTAATGTATGCATGATTTATATTGAAACTGCAGACACTGACCATCCTAGCAAGGATTTTAGACCCTAATGAGGAAATGAAGTCAAAGGTTTTTATCACACTTATCCTTAATATTTTTTTCTTTATTTTTCCCTGGTCTGCTTACTTTGTATGTGATGTTTTTCAGTTTTTTACTGCACCAGTTAACGGAGCTAAGGATTTGAACGGTGCAAGAAAGCTCAATGCCACTGGAAGCATGGAGAAATCAAATATAAGTTCCTGGTATGACTGTTCTCCTTGTCTATATTTAATGTTCACTAAGTTTAACATTCTTCTCCATATGTGATCTAGAATGTTGTTAACCTGATGCAAATCCCCAATCTGTTCGACAGGTAAGATGAACTGGATTCTGCCTTAATTGCTAGACTTGTAGAAATTATGAAAACTTCACATCCAAGATTGCAAAGAAAAGCTGCTTCCATCCTTGAGTTTATGACTATGGTAGACCCACTTGCAGAAAAGATTGTTTCCACAGATGTTGCCACTGGCATAGCAGCTGCCTTTGAACAAAAAGTATTGAATGATAAAGTAAAAGAATTTTCTTTCTGTTTCTACACATAATTCTTCAGTTGAGTTTCTACAACTCTTGTCATTCCATCAATTGCAGATATGGAAAATGATGTATACATTCTGCAACCCGAAATACTCACAGCCGACCTTGAGGAAGCCGGTCTTACAGTGTCAGCTGCATCCCGACTCCTAACCAAATTACTCGACTTTGATTCCTTTCGATCCACCATAGACTCTGCACAATTCAAGAATTCGCTCCGGAAGCTTCTAAAATCTGAGATTCCTCTCCAATATAAAGAATGGGTATCCGCTAGCCTAGTCAAGCTTTCCCCTTCCTTTTTCCCTCTCGAAAACCCGATCACCACCGAGGTGACCCTCTACGAGACGATCCCAAGGCTGATCGAGCAGATAAAGAACTCATCCTCTGAAGCGATGCAAGAAACCGCTGCTGTTGAGCTCAACCGGATCGTCTCCGAAGGCGTGGAGGGCGCTGGTCAAGCGGTGGTGGAGCAAGGTGGGATCCCGGCTTTGGTTAAGCTTGTTGAAGGCGGGACCGAGAAAGCTGTGGAGGCAAGTCTAGCAATCTTGTATAATTTGAGTATGGATGGGGAGAATCATGGCGGTTTGTTAGCTGCTGGAGCTGTGGATGTTTTGCGACGCTTTGTGGCGTTGCAACGGCCTCAATGGCAACGGGCTTTGCGCCTGCTTAGGACGTTGCCAGTTTAAGACGGCGGTGTCTGCCTGTCCGGGTTATGTTAGTTTATACAAAGGGATTTCTAGATTACCAAAGATTGTATAAAGGTAATTGTGTCGCTCACGGTTGTGTTAGGGATGAATCAATGATTCAATAGAACTTGCGTGATTAGAGAGCAAATTGCAACAGCTAAACTTTTTAGTGTGATGCAATGTGTGTGTGCAAGATAAAGTTGGAATTTTCATTAGTTAAGCTGACCTGCTCACGATGTCAAATATTTTATAAATGGAGATTAAAAACGCATAGTAAGACGGATCTCATTTCCTGTTAATTTAAGCTGACCTTCTCAAATGTACAAGGTCTCAAATGAGGTAATCCATATTAATCATTTAAGTGGCACAACTAATTGAAGCTACAGATTCAGAGGCCGAAAGTATATCACAATTCACATAGAGCATTTAAACACGCAACAGGGCAACAAATCCGCTGAGACATCCTTCTCATACTGCTCCAATTATCTCAAAAACCATCAAAAGGGAGCTAAAATCATCACATCAGAGCACTGAATTTAATTAAGCCCACCTAAAAGCTCACAAAAATGTCAAAGAATGATCCTATTCACTTGGCCATATTATGTATATCCAAAAACTGAAGCCTGTATCTGAATTCAAGCCAGGAAATATGTCTATTTGGTTGGTTTTTTATCAGCAGAAGGTAAGGAAGCCTTCTCTTCAGCCTCAACTAACTCACGCAAACGCTTTTGAAGGCCACGGACTCTATCCTCAGTCCTCCTGAGCCTTCGCCATCTGTAGGTGAACCACAGGCCAAACCCGCCATAAACGACAAGATATGATCCCCATACATAAGGGTATGCTTCTGCATGCGCTTTCATTTTCTTATATCGTTCCTCTATCATCCCTGTCAAACTGACTACTGTTGGAGTGGTGTTGGTGGCTTGTTCAGCCCCTTCAGTTTGCTCACTTGCCATCAAAACTGTTTCTTGTTGTCCTGCACAAGTTTATATGTCCTTGTTTATGATCAAGAGCTTATATGCTATTGTTAAAAGACTAGTAATATAATGCAATGTGGAGTGTATTTTTCTTGTATCAGTAAGAAAACTATGATTTTTTTTCCTTTAAAAACAAAGGCTGTATGTATGAATCATATTTCATACATACAGCAAAAAAACAAAGCCTTTAAAAACAAAGCCTGCAATCAATCATATTTCATTCAGATTAAACTGTAAACTGCAATTGCAAACATGACAAGAAAAAATACTGACAGCAAAAAATAACGACTAATGATTATGAGACAATTTAAGGTAAACTTCCAATGAGGCGATGAAAGCATTCGACAGTTGTCTCTAAGAGATCCAGTGCACCTTCACATTCCTTGAATTCGTAAGATACCCTTGATATAAGCAGGTTAAAATTTCTCTGAGGACCCTGAATAATTTTAGAATTTCCCATGGCCATTCATATGAAATTAATATCCTCCCTAATTAGCATTATAAACCCCCCCCCCCCCCCTCCCCCCCCCAAAAAAAATAAAAATTCTTACAACTCATTGCAGCATTCATGAAATTTCTCCAAGTTATCAATCAAGTTTCAAGAACGGTAAAGAAAAGTATGTCGTTGGAAAGCATTCACCCTAATCCAGGGAATCAAAAACATACAATATAGATTACCTAGCATCAATTACATCAAGCAATTTTATGTTCCAAACAAGTGAAAGAACCAACTATTCCCTTTAACAATTAAACGTGAGAGGAGAGGTATCAATAACCTCTGCTATAAGTTCCAAGAGTCAAAAGGACAACCAGGAAAAAATTACAAGAATATCCAAATCATGTCAAAATTGCACGAGTCAATTTGTCAATTTCCAGGAGTTCCAAAAATATTACTATTCTCAGGTTGAATAAGCATAGACATAGAGTAACTACAAGGTTATTAAACAATTATCAAATGAAATTAGATAGTCCATGAAGTCATCAACTTAAGGTTTGAGAAAAAGGATGCTCATCTTGTTACAGTTGGAAAATTGAGCCTAAAATAGGAAAAAAAAAATCAGATTATGAGAGTTTGCAAGGAAACTCAATCATTTTACATGGAATATAGAATACATGATACATAAGTGGCAGTAATACAAAAGCTAATAAGCATGATCACAAAAATTTCCTAAAAGCACCAGTGACAATTCAAGGGCAAAACAAATTCTCACACACCCAAATCACTTCTAACAAACACTCGTGAATAAACCGAAAGTTGCTCAGTCTGTGGCTTCTTATTCTCCATAGGTTTATAGTACTCATAAAGCTGAATATGCGTAACCATCAATCGATCAGCTAGCCTAATTATAAAGTGGTCATTGAGCTAAAATATGTGAATCCTTAATCTTTAATACAATTTACGAATTTGTTTCAGACCTAGCAACAAAATTGGCAAAGATCGCGTGTCAAGGAGAGCATGGCTTGATGGAAAAAAAGAAGAAGCATAAGACAAAGAAAAATGACATGCTTTAAATCAGATGTTAGAGCTTCCAAAAACACCTCGCAGTAAAAATGAACAACAATCAATCAATCTTGTAGCATTTCACAACATTCAGGTCAAAAATGAACTCAACAGAAATCAAGATGTAATAAGATGTGCAGCTGAATTATCAAAGTGAAACAGAACCCCCAGAGCTCTATTTGAAAGTATTCCGAATCCTTGAGCCTACAGATACATAGATGAAGTTTAAACCTTTGAAGACTTTGACGAGGAAGATAAGAAATGGCGGTGAAGAATTCTTTCTCCTCGGCAAACTCCAGCTGAATCCTGATTCCTCTCTCTCTGGTTCCTAGGGTTTCTGTCCTTGGCGAGCTCACAGTATGCTTGCGATATTTGCAAATGAGTTGAATGAACTTGGGCCGGGCCTGTGACCGGCCCGGCTATGTGCCCTGGTGAGAGATATGTGAATTGTTTCAACTTTTGGTCATTAGTTGCATAATGACCTAAGCTTAATGCTCTCATATTCACTTTTAAGTCTTACTACATTTTTGTAAAAATTATTTTCTTATAGAAAAATTTACGTTTTTGCCAGTTTATTAGCGGCCGATGTTTTGAGAACGCGTTCAGAGTGGATTCGGGATTGTCCAAAAGGGGGCGGACTTGCACCGCTAAGTTGTTGTCACACTTGCGCAATATGCATTGTCGAATGTCGACTTGCTTGTAATGTTGTGCAAAAATGGGCACGATTTAGGGTAAAGGCAGAACAGAAATTAGTGCCGTTTTCGGCATTTAGTCATTACCTTAGGGTAGTACCATAAGATCTCTATTTTGACTCTCATGTCATGGGCATGACAATATTAGAATAAGGAGGATTGCGACACTGGGTCGGATGGCCCAAGAAAGAGTGAGAGATACCTTTCTTGTTGCATCATCTTCCAAGTTTCGCTCGGATGGACCAATTTCCTCATTAACTGTGCAACAAGTTTTACCAGCTTCCGAGTTCTGTCAGGCCGCTTCTCCTTTCCGATCTCTGCTCTAGTATTCCTCCTCGCCACTGTCTCGGATAGGCCTATGGGGGCAAAAGTTTTTTTTTTTTTTTTGCTTCTGGCCTCTCCATGAAAATTCTCCGCTCCTCCTGCTCGATGTGAGGGCGGTCGCCCCCGCCCGCCCTCTAAATCCGCCCCTGAACGGATCGGCCTCAATTGCAACAATATACTATTATCCGAATTGTATTTATTTATATTAAAGCATTTTTTAGATTACCAAAGTTTGTATAAAGATGATTGCGACACTTATAGATAATAGATGTGATACTTAGAGGGATGAATGGTTGATGATTCAATGTAACTGTAAATTGCAATCACGAAACTTTTTCATGTCATGCGATTCACGCACGTATGCTCTTTAAAGTTGATGAATTGGACTTTTTACTAATTGACTTGCTGCAAAGTAGAGGGGATGAGCGATGGATTGAGGAGTATAATGGTCTGTTTGAATCGTCAAATTAATGTATTAAGTTGCATTAAATTATGTCCTAATGTAACTTAATACATTAAATTTAGTAATCTAAACGGACTATAAAGTATATAAGTTTCACTAATTGATAAGTTGGCAGGTGGTGATGATATTCTTAACTGCTAGGTTATTGGTTTAAATTTCTTTCTTTTGTTATAATGGTCTAAACTTTCTCCTAAGAAATTAAGAGAGAAAAAAATGTATTAAGAAACACTTGACTTTGTCATTGTTTACAAGTAGATGGTCCATTTCATTCAGTCTACTCATTAACGTGGTGTAACTAATATTGTCATGCATGCTTGAGTGATACACAAGTGAAATGTTTGATTGATGAAATGGTGGTGGTTATGCCATGCTTTAATATTTACACTTGAATGGCCTTACGTAGTTATCAGTTATTATATAAACATTATTTGCATTATTAGCATTAGCATATTTATTAGACTGTCTATTATTAAGCTGCTACTATTTGCTCCAAGCTGGCAATCTGCTTACTACTTAATATTACTCTCATCTAATAAAGGATTTACATTATACAGACATATATAATTCACACCCACCTTCTTATTCATGATTCAAGTCTACAATAATTAAGAAAATCCAGACTACAATTATGTCAAATAGTTTATTTATAAACTTTCTTCATTATTAATATTCAAAAAAAAAAATATTATGGTCCACTTGCCTACTCAGACAACCCTCTTTCAAATGTGGCATCTCACCAGATTTGGGTTCCTACTAAGCTTCTGGTCCACCACCGTCCACGCCCATATATAAAGCAAAATCACCACACATCGGAGAGCCATTTTTACTTAACCCAACGACGATTATAATAAATTAATTATAAAAATCTAAAGTATTGCTGTATTTACATTAATAAAAAAAAAACAGGACACTTGGATGCAATTAGTCAAAGTATGATAAAGATGGAGATTTATGACTTTTTTTTGGGTCTAAAATTCAAAGACTTTTTCTATACTAAATAAATTATGCAAAAATGTTCACATGTGTGGTTTGTTTGGGCTTTGGTGTGTAGTTTGAGATGCTGTTCTAGTAGTTGTTCAGTGGTGTTTTTTTGAGTGTTTTAAGTAATTTGTCACACTTTTTCTAGTCGGTTTTTTGTTGTCTTATTTTCCGGCGATATTTTACGCTTGTATTAAATCTCTTCTAACTCGTGGTTGTGCCATTCTTCTACCCGTTTTGCACCTCCTTTGCCTCTCTGTTCGGTGTTTCATTCTCTCTTCTTTTTTCCCCTTCTATAGATGCTTGTTTTTGTGTTTCTTTTGTTACTGGTGTTGTTGTTCATGTTGGTTTGTTCGACCGACGATTTTCATCAACCTTTCGATCTATAAAATATGTTCGATACTTCAAATTCTTTTCCTTATAAAAAAATACTCACATATGTTGCAAGGTCTCCGTTTTATCTCCCGTCTCTTCACTTAATAGAAAATAAAGTTTCAGTATTCTTTCTTTTAAAGCCCGTAGCATTTTAGGAGCTTTTTCCCAATAGATGGAGCTAAATGGAAGACGCGGACATCTTTTCCACTAATTTGTTTCCGCTAAATAGATAAAGCTTCCCTCCTCCCGAACGAAGGAGCCTTTAAGCTGAGCCAAAACGTTACCTAATTTATCTAATTTTTTTTTGATTTGGTAAGATTTAGGGTAGAGCGTAGAGCATCCGTAAACGGGTGAGAACTGATTTACTAACCAATTCTAAAAAAGAAGAGTAAATCGTCACCATAGATGTTCGAACTTAAGACCTCTTGCAAATTAACAAGAGGATCAACCGTTAATTTATGTAATTTATGATCTTTACTAGTTGGATTACGAGCCAAAATTATGCTGATCGATAGATGAAAAGTATTACAAAAAGCAACCAAAAAAAACAGAAGTAACAACTACGAAAGAGAGGAGAGGGGTGGGTCGCCTAAGCCAGCGGGCGGGTTCAACAAAGGGAAAAAATCACTTCACCACCGAAAAAACACTTTTTTATTCTTCCAAAGAAAAACTCCTCTCTCTTTCTCTCTCTAGAATCTGTAGTTTCCATATTTGCAGTTTCGCCAAGGGGGGAAAGTTGGAGAGAGAGGGGATTGATTGTGTATTTCAGAGTGTTCGGGGAGAGGGAGGATCAGAGAGATCTGCGCGCGCGAGTAGTGTGGAGGAGAAGTGACAAATGGCGACTCTTCAAACATGGAGAAAAGCATATGGTGCGATTAAGGATCACACAACAGTCGGCCTCGCTCAAATCAACAGCGACTACAAGGTTTCTCTTCATTTCTCACTCTTTTTTGCTGATGATTGATGGATTAGGGGTTTTTGGAGGCTTTTTTTATAAGTAGAGTTGTGAATTTGTGTGTGGTTGGGGCTTTTTATGTAGGATTTGGATGTGGCGATTGTGAAGGCTACGAATCACGTTGAGTGTCCGCCTAAAGATAGGCACTTGAGAAGTGAGTTTTTACTTTCGATTTGATACCAGATCTATTGGTTTGCTTTGAAAGGCTCTGCTTCATTTGCTTTGGTTTCATTAATTTTCTCTCTTTTTTTTGTTTTCAGAAATTTTGATGGCAACTTCTGCAGTTAGGCCTCGGGCTGATGTTGCTTATTGTATTCATGCTCTTGCTCGACGATTAGGGAAGACGCGGAACTGGACGGTATGCGTTGCAATTTTATAATTTTTTTAGGGATTTATTAGATCTTATTTTATTTTTAAGTGGTGATGCTAATATATATTTGTGCATTGATCCTGCACAGCTGTAATGCTATATTTAGAAATTAGGATTTAGAAGTGGTTCTGGAATATTATTCTAAACTTGTTTGTGTTAATTAAAACAGGTGGCATTGAAAACGCTGATAGTCATCCACAGGTTATTGAGGGAGGGTGATCCAACATTCAGGGAAGAGCTTCTGAACTTCTCACAACGTGGACTGATTCCCAGACTGTCTAATTTCAAAGACGACTCAAGCCCAATTGGTAGGTCTTATGATCTGATTGCTTAGGTCTGCTCTAGTTTAATCTTATAAGTTTCCTGCATGCTTAAACTGTAGTAATGAACCGTGTGATCTTTGGTTTTTAATGGAAGAAGTTTTTTTTATATCGAGTTAATATTGTATGTTCTCGAATATTGCTTCAGCTTGGGATTGCTCAGCTTGGGTACGCACTTATGCACTTTTCTTGGAAGAACGGCTTGAGTGCTTCAGGATTTTGAAATACGACATTGAGACTGAGAGGTTACCTAAGCCTTCTGAGGGGCCAGACACGGTATTGCATTTTTGTTCTTACCATTTATAATCCATGTAATATGGTTTGTGTTAGTGTTAACTTGCTGTGAGTCAACTCATGATTAAAATGCTGTAGCTTCTGCCATCAACTGAATGTTAGTCTCTTGGATGACGCTATCTCATTATGATATGGAAAATATAATTTTTTAATTCTTGTAAATATCTATCAAGGCTGTAACTCCTGTAAGTAACCATCTATACCAATTGAGATGAAATGATTAGGGTGTCCGGTGTCATTTATAGGAAGATTTCATACTTCCTTTAGGCTAGATACAGCTTTGTGAATGGTAAGTAGAAGCAATTCTTTTGAGCCTGGACTGATGGTCAATTTCAGTGCAGTCAATGAGATGGAGTTTTTGTTTTCTTCTGACTAGATACTATCATTTGAGGAAAGCATATTGTTAATTCCAAGTTGTCCATTTCCAAAACTAGGGTTACAGCAGAACCAGGAATTTGGACGGTGAGCAACTGTTGGAACAACTGCCATTATTGCAGCAACTTCTGTACCGTCTTGTTGGATGCCGGGTATATTATTTTTTGGCCTGTTTTTGTTGAATTGCATTATTTGCATTTGTAAATTTATAATTTCTTCTAAGTTTAAGCATTTGGGAATCCTTATACACACATGAACTTTTACATTGGTGATTGTGGATAATATATTGAGAGGCTTGTTTTCACCTTGCAGCCAGAAGGAGCTGCTGTAGGAAATTATGTCATACAGTATGCACTTGCCCTGGTATGTAAATTATCTACTACCTATATTTTGGTTTATATATTAAAAGTTCAATACTCTGTTCTTTTAGGATTTGTGGAAATATGCTTTAGAAATTAAAATTATTATTCTGTTGTAGGACATGTGTCTAAAGAACATAGAGAAATGTATTCTAAACTATACTGATGGAAAATCTTACCTGTATTATATGCAAAAAATCAAAGGCTTTTTTTTTTTTTAACTATCAATATGCATGATCTGTTTGAACTGTGAATGGTATTTTGGAGTCTTTGAAGTGGGAATGGTAATCTTCAACCTTTTGTTGCAGGTATTGAAGGAGAGTTTTAAAATCTATTGTGCTATTAATGATGGAATTATAAATTTGGTTGATAAGGTAAGGTTGGTTTATATCATGTCTAAAGACTAAAGTACATATTTTAGGAATGAACATAACAGAATTTATTGTATTTGGTTGCAGTTTTTTGAAATGCCAAGGCATGAAGCCATCAATGCCCTTGAAGTATACCGAAGAGCTGGCCAGCAGGTGAATAAACTTTTAATCTAGCTAGAAAACGTTCAAAATATGCAGACCCACAATTATTATAGTAAATTGAATTGAGATGCCAAACTTTTCCATATATTTAGTGAAGATTTATATGTTTGCAGGCAGGAAGTCTTTCTGATTTTTATGAAGTTTGCAAGGGATTGGAGCTTGCTCGAAATTTCCAGTTTCCAGTCCTAAGAGAAGTAAATTTTCTGCAATAAGATCTTATATATGGTTCATTTAACTTGTTATCATATTTCATAGGCTGATAGAAATATGATTTGTCTTAAAAATTCCTTTCAGCCACCGCAAACTTTTCTTGGAACCATGGAAGAATATATTAGGGAGGCACCTAGAGCTGTTTCTGTTCCAACCCAGCAGTTGGTAAGCATAGTAATTATATTAATGAATAAATCGTCATGCTCTTGAAATCAATGATATCATTGCATTAAATTTCTCTTTTCATCAACTAGGAATTCACAGAGAGACTTCAGCTGACATACCATCCTGATCAATCGGCTGATGATGACGATAATTCAACTGCAGAAGAACCTCATGAAGAGGTTTCAGACAATGTTGTTGCTTCTGACATCGAGGCAGCTACTCCAGCCACACTTCCCGCTGCACCTCAAAACAACACGGAACCAGCAGATCTTCTGGTAATGATTCTGTTTTATGGGTTACTTACGTCTATGCACAAGCTACTTTGTAGCTGCCTGCACCTACTTAGATTCTAGAGATTATAAGAAGCCTTGAACCGATCAGTTTTCAGTCCTACTCCCACCCCAAAAGAAAAATAAATCTGAAAGAAGAAAACAAACAGAGAAAGTAAAAGGAGATATTGAACCAATGGTAAAATGGAATTATCATAGAGATTATAAGCATCATATATTCATTAGTGGATTATTGGACATAAAAAGAAGGGAAAGTACAAATCTTCTTCTAATTATTGTATCATTCCTTTGTTCCTTTTCTTGGTCTTTTCAGGGGTTGAATGATGTCTCTCCCAATGCATCAGCTATAGAGGACAGCAATGCTTTGGCATTAGCAATAGTAACAACTGGTAGGAGTTTTATCATTCAGTATTGTTACATTCTCTGCTATACATCTTTATATTACTTTGGAATGAAAAGGTCAAAAACTAACAAACCATTTCGAAATAATAGATGCTACTTCAACTTCAACTTCTGGTGCTGCTGCATTGAAAGATTTTGACCCTTCTGGATGGGAACTTGCATTAGTCACTACTCCTAGCAGCGACATTTCTGCTCCTGTTGATCGGCAACTGGTAAGTAATAGTTTTGTCTGTTCTTATTATCTCTTTTCATCTGTCTATTACATAATGCATAATGAACTTCAAAACTTGCAGGCTGGGGGATTAGATTCCCTAATACTTAACAGCTTATACGACGATGCCGCTTACAGGGCAAACCAACAGCAGCCCACATACGGTACGCCCGCTCCAAACCCGTTTATGGTGCAAGACCCGTTTGCAATGTCCAACAACATTGCAGCTCCGGTGGGGGTTCAAATGGCCACCATGCCGCCGCAGCAGCAGCAGATCAATCCCTTCGGGCCCTACCAGGCCCCTTACCCCCAGGCTCAGCCACAGCAACATCTTCCCATGGGACCCGCCAACCCGTTTGGGGATGCCGGGTTCGGACCATTCGGATCACCCAACCATGTTGTTCATCCCCAAGCTACCAACCCTTTTGGAAGTACAGGTTTGATCTGAGTGATGATGCTCCCTCAGAATTTGTAATGTTAGTATGCGCGAATTGATTTCTTGGTACAAATGTGACTGTTGTTGAGAGTAGTGATTTGGTATAGATGTTATGGGGTCATTTATGGTTGGGTGGGTGAATTCAAAGATGTTTGCTAAGTTTGTAATGTATTATGATAAAGCTCCAACTGGGCCCATATAATTTGCCTTTTTGTATCATATTTTGGTGACAGGATTACAGCTATATGCTGTCTCCTTGGTGAATTCCCACTCTTTTGTGATTGATGCATTTTCTTGATGAAAAGTAAATTGAATAAGAATTCTTTTGTTGTTTTTACTGATGTTGATGCTAAATAGTGAAATTGGTGCGCAAATAGTTTATCACATACAGCATCTTTTCAGAGTAGAAACAACAAAATTTGGCCTAATACAAGTAGAGACCATCTTATGTGCTATATAATGCTATTCATTTCAAATTTGACCTATAATACACTGAACTTTTGGTTGAATAAAATGAAATACAAGTACATGGAACAGACTGATAGAGGATATCAAGTAATTTCAGTGGACATTCGGTGAGAGAAGCCTATAGAGATAATTGGGTTTGTGTACAAAAAATCTTCTAAGATATGGGGAAATACAAAAATACATAATAAAAATCTCTTTTAGACTTCCGTGTACTACTTTTGTTCTTATTTTATTTTAAAATCCATTTGGGTATTTTATATATTTGTTTTAAATTCTTTTTACCATCTGGCATGTTCGTTATTATGATAATCTTTTTTATTTGCAATGGTGCTAAATGTCGCGCTTAGATTAGGTCAAACATTGGGGTTATTTCTTTGCAATGAGCATCCTTCGCAATCTGGTATTGAATTGTTGCCAACATATGAAGTTTATTTAAAAATGATGATAAGTTGATCACCATGTATCGAATATGCTTTATAATGAGTTTATATGCAGCTTCTATCCTGGTTTTGTGATAAAGTAGATTTAAGAAGACTCAATTCTTTCCAATGGTACCACCTCCTGACCTCCATGCATGATGCATGTGTCTAGAAGACTAGAATGCAAGCGAGAAAGTGTATTTTTTTGTGTGAATAAACTAGAAGTTTTATTTGTGCTATGATATTTAGCTAGATAAAAAGTAGAGCACATAATACATTATCTTATATTATATTACAGAATTTAATACAATTTTATATTAAATATTGTATTATAATGTAAGATAATGTATTATCAAGCGTGATTCAAACAAGCCCTATACATTTAAATGTATTGATAGGATATAGCTTAGACTTAGTGACACGTGTCAAATATATGAGAGTTTGTTAGAAGAGTTTGTTGAAACAGAGCACACGCTCCTTTCTGTAAAGTACCACTAGGGCTGGCAATTACCCATGGGTGACCAACCCACCCGTTTAACCCACCCAAATTAAATGGGCGAAAACCCAAACAAAGCGGGTGATGGGCGGATTGGGTGATGGGTGAAACGGGTGACGGGTCGGGTATGGGTGAGACTTTCTCACCCAAATAACCCGACCCATCACCCACCCATCACCCAACCCATCACCCATTTCACCCAAACCACCCACTTAACCCATTCAAATCATATTTATCCTAGTATATTAGGAAGGTGTTCTCATATTTTGAAGGAAATTTTCAAATATTTAACCTTTTATAATGTATTTTTTTGTGTTTTTTTATTGTTAATTTTAGAACTATGGATTTACATTTTTATTTACTTAGTGTATTAATAATTTACTTATTGAATCATTATCTTTGTATATTTTTTTCGTATTGAATTATCAGTATTGAATAAGATAATGGAAAAAATACAACGGTTATACGGGTGAACGGGTCACCCATATAACCATCGGGTGACGGGTGGTTTGGGTGATGGGTGGAACATTCAACGGGTGACGGGTGGGTCGGTTGGGACATTTTTACTTGCGGGTCGGGTGGTGGAAGTGCTCCACCCACCCATAACCCGACCCATTGACAACCCTAAGTACCACACTAGTGCATTTGTAAACATTCAGTTGAATCAATACAATGAATCTATTCATCCTTTCTTCCTTCTCAAACTAACATGGTATCAGATAAGGTGTTTTTCCGATTTCTTCCGCATTTCTCTGATCATGCCGGACGTTTCTTCGTCCTCTGATCCTGTTTCTTCCCCTGTTTCTCCGGCGATGGATCCGACGAGTCCCTTGTATCTCCATCCTTCTGATCATCCTGGCTTAATTCTTGTTTCTAAGCTGTTCGATGGACAGAATTTCAGTGATTGAAGACATTCGATGCGTCGAGCTCTTTCCGCCAAGAACAAATGGAGTTTTGCTACCGGAGTCTCTGAGCAACCTGCCGTCGATCATGTTGATTCTGTTTTTTGGGAGCGTTGCAATGACATGGTGGTTGCCTAGATCTTGAATTGTTTATCTCCTGCTATTTGAAACTCCGTCAACTTCATTGATTTCGCCAAAGACGTCTGGAAAGAGTTGGAAGCTCGATTCGCAAACTAACATGTACAAATACAATCAATCCTAATCTTGATGAAAATGACACAATACTTGCGTGCACAAGGTACCGAAATTATTTTATGTGAAAATTCAGAAGTATTCAAAATAATCAAAATAATATTTTATCATGCAAATAATTTATCGATATGTCAGCAAGCTCTTGATATGATCAATTTTAATGTGAAATAATGAAATATTTTAAAATGCTGTATTTTTTTTTTCTCTGTAGTTTTGGCGGTTGACATATATATACTACTATCTAGTTGATCTTGATCATAAGAATAGGGAATTTAGTACTAGATCAATCATGTGTACATGAGACTATAATTTTTTCACGTGTGAGACTGAGTTTTCTACACGTGGGCTACTTAATTGTTTGCAAGACTGTAAATGTGTGGATATTATTAATTTTTTTTTTATGATCAATCGATAAACCTAGAATTATTTGATTAACGATTTAACGGAACAAATTTCTGTTAATATCCACAAACTTTATGGTACATGTTAAGGTTTGGTTTGAGCTTGAATTTTACCATCATTATATGATGCACACTTTCTACCACATAATGTAAACATCAAAACATTCTATCTCTAGACATATCGATCTATTTACCCTTTTCCTATAAGTTCAATTCATTTAGGTTGATTATATTATAAGATTAATAATTAAATATTGACTACATATGTAATGAAAGTTGGAGATTGTTGGATCAGAAAGTCTTTTTCTATATATAAAATCACGTGGAATGTCCCTATATATACACCTATTGAGACTTTTTTTTCTAGTAAGTAAGAATTCGGTTTATTGGACATGTTTGGTATAATTGAGAGGTCGGTCCGGATTTTTTGTCCCCCTCTTGTGTCCCCAATTGAGTTTTCTTTCACAAAATAGTCTAAAATTTGTACCATTAATATTAATGGTACACATCTCAATTATACCAAACATGTCCAATAAATCGAATTTTAGACTTTTACCATTAATATTTTGTGAACTAAAATTTAATTATTATTTTTAATTTTAATTTAGAAAACTACACATCTCAAGGAATTTGTACCATTAATAATACAAAGGATCGGGGACACAAGATGAGACACAAATTTTAGGACAAAGGATCCTACTCGCAAGAGGCCATGTAAAACGGCAATAAAAAACCAGCTAGAACCAGAGACTGAAACAACTAAAAAAATCACACCTATATAAAATACAACTCACGAAACAAGCAACTAGAACGAGAAATACCCATTGGGACTCATGAAATAGAGAGCACAAATAATTATCCGGATTAAAAAGCTGAATTGTCAAATGTCATGTAAGGTCACAAAAGAACGAGGTAACGAAAAAGAAGGTGATTTTGGTATTATGAATGAACCTCATACGAGTAATTAACGTTTAGCATGCCATGTTAATAGGGTAGCTAAACAACCTAATGACAATGATAGAAAAATATTGATGAGTTGTTTTATAGAACCAAACAAAGCCTAATACACCATGTTTGCTTCTTTATATTTTAGATGATGATTGATCAACCTTTAATTAAGGGCTATAAAAAAATTTGGATATCTAATTAAACGGTTAAACTTTTAAGGATAGTATTCAAGGGATTTCTGGATCGACTCTCATGGACAGTGTGTCGGTGTCATTAAGTGAAAAAAAATTAAGGGTTACAAAAAAAAGCAGAAATTTTCCCTATTTGAATTTGAATTAATTTATACATTGGTCCCTAATCATTAAGGCTCCGTTTGGCACACTTAGTTGGAGCTGACAGCTGGAGCTGGTAGGTGGATTATTAGTAGAAGCTGAAACTGAATTTATAAGCGGAATGGATAAAAAAAAGTGTTTGGCAATTAGTAGCGGATTATTAAAACTTTTAATACAAAAGACTAAATTGCCCCTAAAAATAAATAATATTCTACCCCTCATGAGCAAGTCACGTGACCCCATTCCCAATTTCTTCCTTTCACGGAGAGCTGCAGCCTACCCGACGCCGGCGCCTTCCTTACAAGTTGCTCGCTCAAGACGGAGGAAGGAATCGAAGGTTGCTCCAAGGTCAACGACGACGCCTTCTGCGACCATCTCCGGTAAGCTTCGAACCATTAACCCACTTTCTTAATTGTCTTCGATCTAGGGTTCGAAATTGTCTTCGATCTAGGGTTCGAATCAATACGTGGAGTTCACCGAATGGAGAAGCTGCGTGTTCACCACTGACGACGTCGCCCTGGGTGCCAATCGCCAGTTGCAGACTCGCAGGTGTTGAAGACAAGGGTATCGGGTGTCCATCTTTGGGGAAAAGTTGAGACGCTAGGATAGCGGACGCTCGAGAAGCTGGGGGGAGGAGGGGGCAAAAACTAGCATCCTCCCGCTAGCTTCCTCCGCTTCCGCTACTTGAGCCCGCTATAGCCGAACACCGTGGGTGCTATGGGACGCTGCATCCCGCTCCCACTCCCGCTCGAAGACGCCACCATCCGAACGAAGCCTAAGACACTCTAGCTTGATAAAAAAATTCTTACTTTATTTTTGTCACTAACTAAATTGGAAATCAAGTAAAAAAAAAAAATCTCTCGTATATATACCATGACATACATGAATTAATACTTATATTGTATAATAGTTGTTTGAATGAAAGCTGAAGCAATGTATTGATATAAATCAAAGATGAAGTGATATTTTCTTTGGCCCAAAAAAAGTAAAGTGAAATAATAATGTAACAATAGGAATAAAGTAAAAATGTACTTATTTCTAATTTTGTTAAAGTAAGTACTGAATAATGCAATTCTATATTTATTTTTACGATTAAACAAAAAGAGTCCAAATAAAGTATGCTATTATATTAGGTCATCTAAACACATGCCGACAATCTTTCCCCCCTTCAAAAGCCTCCTAATTAGATTCCGTGATCATAAAGCTTGCCCGTCAATTAACAATTAACGCTTCCGTAAGCTGGCGTTTGGCTTTCAATTAATGACTCGCTTAATGTAATTACTCCGTAATAAATTTAAAAGCTAACTATTGCCCACTTTTTTTTTTTTGAAAAGTAGCTAACTATTACTCACTTAATATGGGTGGGTTATCACTACATTCATATTAGAAGGACCCTTAGAAGTTGGACCTTAATTAGATATTGTTTGTTGTTTGCTAAAAAAAAAGATATTGTATTGTTTGTTGAACATCAATTTCTTCAATTCTTTTTCTTTTTGTAAAATTTCAAAAAAAAAAATTGATTTGTTAAGAATTAGGGTAGCCATAGTTGTAATATTTCAATTCTTAATATGATTCATGCAATGTATTGTTTTATTTTATTTTCATAATATTTGTAGAGGATGGTTAGAAAATAATCAATTTTTTTCTCTGCATTTGGCGTAGACCTGAACAAATTCAAATTAACTCGTTCAACTCATACCGTCCGTCCGAAAAAATGATCAGACATGGACAAGATTTTTAACTTTAACGGGTAACTAAGCCCGAACCGTCCAAATTCATGGATGGAAAACGGACAATATTCTTGACCCGAAAATCCCGCCCGAATACCATATTATATTCAATATTTATATTTATATATAAATCTCTATATGTAATTAAAATAAAAAGTTAAACAAACGTATATTGCAAAGATGCATGCCATAAACATTTGGGATGTCCGAGACCCGTGGGTTGTCCAGGTCCGAAATTTCGGGCGGATCCAGACAACCTTGTCAGCCCGAATTTAATGTTTGTCCCGGATCCCGCCCGAATAAGTAGGCTTAATTTAAGATCAAAGCCCGATTCAAATTCAATCCAAATTTGGCCTGGATTCGGGTTTGTACCTGTCATCTACCCTAAGTACAAATATAAAGCAAAAATCATGTCTTTGTAAAAGTTTGAGCCACATGGCAAATTTAAAATATTTTTTGATTTTTAATTTCTCATTTTCAATCCACTTTTACCTTAAATACTTCCCCACTATCTCAATAACTACCATCTACTCTTTTCTTCTAAACAAATTAAAATTTTATAATTATTATTACTAAAGAAAATAAGATTCAATCATGAAAATTTATTTCGAATAAATATTTAAATAATAAGTTAAAAATAAAATTATTTTGAAATATATCCGTACAAGGTACAAGAATAACACTAATTTTGGCATCAATGCAAGAAGAAAGAGGATAAATTTTCAAAAGACTTGGTGAAAATCAACTTTAATGGACTCAAAGTATAGAATGAAAAAGCTACACGTGACATGTAATTTGATACCACAATGAGAATGCAATATTTTTAGAGTTAATTACCGAAAACCATCCATATAATAATAGATATTACCAAAAATCACCCATTTAATTATAAATTGTTTCAAACCACCCTTATAACGAAATCCGTTAAAATTGAACCATGACTATATTTGAGGTTGAAACAATGACTCTTAGGATTCGAAATATTAATGCAAAGAGACGGGGATTAATGAAAATTAAAATTCAAAATGACAACTTTTTGATGATTAACTTTATTAAAAAAAAAATTGGCATTGACGTTGGTAAATTGAGATTACAATATCCGATATCCTTGTTCACTTAAAATCTATTTACACGATTTAATTTTCACATATTTGTCGGGAGATCAATGGTTTTCATAAAATTACTAATCTTAAAATTTTAAGTTATCACCCACAAGGCCACAAGAATGTCCTAGGTATAGCATGCCTAATTTTCACCTTATTAAAAAAATAAAAACGAGAAGGAAAATTTATTAAGCTAATTATAAATGTTCAATTATCCGATATATAAAATTTTTTTGGACTAACAGAAGCAGCGATAAAAAGGGAAAAAAAAAACACTATTGTTTATTTAGCCATTTAGGTCATATGCACGAATTCTCCTTTTATTATAAAATTATAATTATCACTCTCATCTATATTGTAATACTCAAACCTATTTTTATCTTATTAAAACATTTAAGAAAATATGTTGGGATAGTGTTTGTTTATTTGTTATTCAATATATCTCAAATAATAGTATGTAAAATGATTTTATAATCTATTAACAAGGACTTAAGGAGTATCTTGTTTTATTATATATTTATTAATAAATTATAGGATTAAACAAAGAGTATATTTTTAAATAGAATGTATTTTAAGCTAATGATAATTTTTTGGTAAAATAACCAAAATAAGTTGTGGGTGTATGCAGTTTACCAGATGTACTAGTTATTAAACTGTGAACCAAACAACGCATCGTATTAACAAGCTTTCCTCGTTTGCTTATGATGAAATTCGTCATTGTTTATGTACATTGCACAAGCAGGATCATAAATCATCCTTGCAATGGGCCCCTAATCCCATCCCGCTCCCTTCAAGTTGTGGTCCAATCCACCCCCACCCCTCATTCATGGCTGCTGGTGGCCGGTGGACCGTCTCAATCAGCTGCTCTCCCGGAGGCCAATCTGGGTGGAGAGGGTAATTTGACATCTCCCCTTCTTCTTTAATCCCCGGGGCTTGAATTTTGATTCATTGGATCCTGATCGTCCTTTAGCACATGCTTCAATTTGGGGTGTTTTGTGTTGTGTAAAGTGAATGCCTTTCAACTGTTTGTTAAAATGTCTGTGTGGAAGTTTACAGTCTACCCACGTATAAAAATCCAATCTTTGTTTTAGTCTATGATGGTTGATGGCCAAGCTTGAAGCTCCTGTCTTGTTTACCCATTCCAACCCCGCATTAAAGCACTTTGTTTTTATTACCAGCCTGGATTATCTTGCAAATGCTGCCTGCTTTTGCTTGCCTCAGTTTTTTTTAGTATTATTATTCGCTGGGTTTGGAATGTTCAATACTTTTTATATGGTTTTTGCTTGAGTGGGTCAAAAGTTGAGAAAATACTTTGAAAAGGATTGTATTCATTCTGATCAATACCATATAACTTCATCAAAAATTCTGCTCAATTTTTTCTTTACACTACAATTTTTTTAATTTGGTGGGTCTGCAATTGCTAGTCTCACCTCACGCTCTTACAATTCAAACCGCCATTCTCATTCCCAAACTTAAAATCCGCCTCTCAATCACTCTTTCCCTCTTCCTCTCTTTCCCTACTTTATCCTCCTGTGTTCCCTTTACTCTCTTTCCCTTTCTTTCTATCTCTATCTCTAGTCTCCACCCACAATTCCTTCAATTTTTCACTGTACATATCAGAGAAGAGACTTGATAGTTGATACTATCAATCATTCATGGCACCCAATAAGTTTGCTACAATGCTAAATAGGAAAACCAATAGAATTACCTTAGTTCTTGTATATGCAGTTCTTGAATGGACTTTGATATTGTTCCTCCTCCTCAACTCTCTCTTCTCTTATCTGATCATCAAATTTGCCAAGTACTTTGGCCTCACACCACCTTGTCTTTTGTGTTCAAGGCTTGATCACATCTTTGAGCCCCCAAATTCAAAAACCTCTTATAGGGACCTGATCTGTGAACAGCATGCCATTGATTTATCCAGATCAGGTTATTGCTTTAACCACCGAAAGCTTGTGGAATCGCAAGATATGTGTGAGGATTGCTGGTCCTCTCACCAGGGAGATCATCAGCATCCCACAGCAGTCTTGGCTTTCCGGTGGCTGAAGGAGATTGGGGTAATTAAACCTGATGGTGATTGTGAGGTGGTTGAGAATTGTGATGTGAATTTGAAGTGTTCATGTTGTGGGGTGGCTATCAAGAGTGAAATCCTGGCTCCACATGCTGTGATCAAGCCTTCTTCGGGGGTTTTGGAAGATACCCGAATGGCCGTCAGGGACGAGCTTCTTGATGATGTTGATTTTGATGGAGTTTTGGAAGATACCCAGAAGAAAAATATAGATGAGCTTGTTCGTGAAGTTAATATTGATGAGGAAGTGGTTCAAACTGGAACAGATTCAGTTGGAATTGAAGGTGAGGATCAAGATGGGGTTGAGAGGAGCAGAGATATCCAGATGGGTCCTTGCTCTGATCTCATAAAGGAAGATGATAATCCAGAGGGCTTTTCCTTTAGCCTGTCCAAGGAAGGGTACTCTCTGGTAGAGGCTGATGAAGACGATGAAGATGAGGTGTTGGAAGCGGAGACAGAGCCTCTTCTCAAGGGCTCCTCTGCTTCCGTAAGATTTTCATATGCTGATGAAAAGATCCTACCTCAGCATCTGGAGTTCTATATTGACCTTGATGATTATCAATTGATTCCAGTTGAATTTGCTGATATAGAGATGGAAAACAGTAAAGGCGAAAACTGTGGTGACGAGGAAGAAGGCCAGAGGAACAGGGATCAAGAAAAATTCAATGAGTTGTGGAGAGAGACAGACGAGGGATTGGTTCTAGAGCCTGAGATTATGGTGACATCTGCTGCCTTTGATGCTGTGGAAACGCGCAATTCATCTTCTCTTGATTTGGTGGAATTATACGAGACTAAGATTGAGGACTTGCACACTAAACAAGTTCAAGAGCTGGAAATAATGAGAGAGATTGATATTGGACTAAAATCAGATGAAGCCATGGTCCAAGATTTGCCCAGCAAAAAAAGCCAGGAAGAGGAGGAGATAAAGAGAGAGGTGGGTGCTGCTGTGGTTTTAAATGAGTACATGGTTGAGTTATTATCAATTATAGAAGGCCAAGTGGAAGTGAAAACAAAAGAGATTGATTTCCATGTTGCTGGTGATGAAGAACATGATGTTCTATTCACCTCAAGTGGTGATCAGGTACTAACTGAAGAGAGGGAAGTAACTGAACTGGATGACAACATTCCCACATCAGTTATAGAAGGCCAAGAAGTGTCAAAAAAAGAGATTGATTTCCATGTCGCTGGTGATGAAGAACATGATGTTCTATTCACCTCAAGTGGTGATCAGATACTAACTGGAGAGAGGGAAGTAACTGAACTGGATGACAACATTCCCACATCAGTTATAGAAAGCCAAGTGGAAGTGACAACAAAAGAGATTGATTTCCATGTTGCTGGTGATGAAGAACATGATGCTCTATTCACCTCAAGTCATGATCGGGTACTAACTGGAGAGAGGGAAGTAACTGAACTGGATGACAACATTCCCAAATCAGGTACTTGATTCTTTCAGTTCTTTTTCTTTTGTTGCCACTTTGTTGTTTTTGTTGTTTGTCTGTGTTGACTTTTTATTTATGTACAGACTTTGGAGATGTATCCCACAAAGAGAATGATGAAATTGATATAGTCTGCAGTGTTGAATCTATATACAATAGCGAAGTGGCCAAACCTATGAGACCTTGCGAAGATGAACTTCCCTTGCCCAATGATGTCATTTGTGAAGCCTATGTCAGCTTAAGTGGTTTGCTTGAAAAAGGAGATTATGGTAAAGTTTACATTCTTGCCTATTATTCTTGCTTTGCTAGTAAGTTTCAATCTTAAGTAAGCTAAGGCCAAGTTTTTGTTATTGTAGAACCTGAGCAGACTGAGGAAACACAAAACAAAGTAGATTATGGTAAACCTTACATTCTTCTTTATAATTCTTACTTTACTAGTATGTTGCAATCTCAATTAAGCTAAAGGCAAGTTTTGTGTCTCTAGAACCTATTCAAATCGAAGAAACACAAAACCACAAGGATATGACAGTTGAGATCACTGAGCTAGAGTTGCAAGGTGATGTGGCAGTATCTCATGATCCTATTGAGGTGGAAGAAGATAGAATTCCTGGTACACCCAATTCTGGCCACGGCCTAAACCATTTACACAGGGAAATGCCTCTCCTATGGAGAATGGGATCAGCAGAAGCTGAAACATTGCACAGTAGTACTGCAAATGAGCATAAAAGTGGTGAAGAAGTTGTGACAGTTGAGGAGCTCAAGTCCCTGCTGGAATCTGAAAGAAAGACGTTGCGTGCATTGTATGCTGAGCTTGATGAAGAGAGAAATGCTGCTGCAATAGCTACTAATCAGACGATGGCCATGATCAATAGGCTTCAGGAAGAGAAGGCAACAATAGAAATGGAAGCTTTGCAGTATCAAAGGATAATGGAAGAACAGTCTGAGTATGACCAAGAAGCACTGCAATTATTGAATGAAATGTTGGTGAAGAGGGAGAAAGAATTGCAGGAGCTTGAGAAGGAGCTTGAAATCTGTCGTAAGAAGGTTATGGACTATGAGGAGAAGGAGAGAATCAGATTGTTGAGTCGGAGGAAAGATAAGAGAAGCTCTGTTTCTTGTAGTAATGGAGAGGAGAGTGATGAGTTGTCTGTTGATTTGAACAATGAATCACACGAAGAAAATGGTTCTTTGAAATGTGAGGGAAATGGGCTTCACCACAATACACCTGTTGATGAAATCTTGGATTTGCAGGATCCTCTGTACAGCTTTGAATTGGAGAGAATGTCAATATTAGATCAACTCAAGGTCTTAGAGGAAAAGCTTTGCAGTTTGGCCGAGGAAGAGGAGTTTCACATGGAGAACATGAAACCGTTTGAGCAGTTTTATGAAGAGAATGCCAAAGAATTTGATAAAAGCTTCGAACTTAATGGTGATGATGCGAATGGAAAGCACCATCAAGAGAAGAGGATAAATGGTTCAATGCCAAAGAAACTCCTTCCCTTGTTTGATGAAGCTGAAATAGACTCTGATGGTGAGCTATCAAATGAAATTGAAGATGGATTGGACTCTCTTGCAACAAATAAGCCTCTTCCTACAAAATTTCAACTGGAGAAGAAAAGGGTTGCCATTGAAGAGGAGGTTGACCATGTCTATGAGAGACTACATGCACTAGAGGCAGACCGGGAGTTTGTAAAGCACTGTGTTGGGTCCTTAAGGAAAGGGGACAAAGGAGTACACCTTCTTCAAGAGATTTTGGAACATCTTCGTGATTTGAAAAATATAGAATTTCAAGCAAGGAATGTGTGCGGTGTGTTTTAATTAACCCAATATCAACAACAACAACAACAACAAAATCAAAAACTACAACAACACAAAAACAGGTAGTTCTTTATCTCCTTTTTTAATCTCACCTTCTAAAATTTTCTGTGTTTTTTTTTTTTTGCCATTAACACATTTTTGTGTCAATGCAGGATCTCATATCATGTGCATATTTACAGCTGCAATGCAACATGGTGATCAAGATAATATCTTCGCAATTTCTTGTTCTATAATCTTCACTGGGACTACCCTAATGGAAAGGGGAGGCTCAATCTATTCAGTGTTGGTCAAATTGGTGGACAATTCCATAATGAAGTCTGCCAGCAAATAGTTTAGCCTTTTTCAGCGTTCGAGTCCAAGTAAACCCAATCATTTTTTGTGGGTTATTTGTTTGGTTTCTGCCCATCATCTCCTTTTGGGGGGTGAAAGGTTAAAGATGGACAGTGTGTGTATGTGAGTGTGTAGGATAGTGAAGAGAAGAAAAAAGATTCAAATGGCAGGTATACTAGCATTAGTTCTATAAATGATAGATTAGAACTTTAGGAACAACTTTTGGTTCATTCTTTTCTCTTTGCAGCTGGAACTGAGTGCTTTATTTGGCCATCTGGGATTTAGATTATTGGTTGTCAACCGGCTTAAGTTATTGACAAAGTGTTTGGTTTGTCTTGGAATGTATAAAAGAGTGCTTTGTTGAATCTTCTCTGTTCTTCTACTGCTTTTTTTTTCCTAGTTTTTTCGCCTTCTTAGGGTCTGTTTGGATCGCACATTATAATGCAAAAGTCTACATTGGCTCTTATTCTTTTCTTTGTTTCGGTGAATTGTGACAGAGATAGCTGTGCTCAGACATGTATGCTGTATAATACGATTAACTTAATTTTAGGAAGAAGCAAAGATTGTTGACTTTGCTTGAAGCAAAAAAACATGTCTCTTTCAAGTCATTTCTGCATAAGCTAAAACTTGAAGCAAATGGGCAATTTCAATGCTCTATTAAGGACCCAAAAAGGACTGAACACCTATCAAATTCCATGAACCAAACCGGAAAATCTGATTTCACAGTATGGTTATCCGAAAATTCAACAACAACAACAGAACCTGTTTGTGAGAAATTGTACTAAGAGTGCAAAAAATTGGACATGGAATTTTAGGCAAAAGCTTTACAAAAGATGATTAAAATCTACCAACTCCTAAAAAAATTGTCACATGAGGTCTAGCAAAGTTGATGATTCAACTCACTTGCATCTTGCTCTGATTTAGGCTTTTTTCCATCTTGCAATGGCACCTTTTAATTAAAGAACTATAGTCCAGGCCTTCCGGGATCCCTATATATGCGCTGAAATGATGGCGATCATCACATTTCAAGATATAAAACTTCAAGATTTGTAGAATTTTACTTGTTTTTTTTAGATATAGAAATCATTCATTTCATGTGCAGAAAGTCATGCAAGTGTGCTTTGCCCCCTTGGTTAGTTCAAGGAACATGCTAATTAATAAAGCCAGCTACTACTTTCTGCTCAACTTTTTGGTACAACAGAATAGCTGTTACATGCTACAATCATTATCATTAACGTACGCTAAATTAATCAGCCAGTTAATTAATTAGGATTTGGACGAATTATTGGTTCAATCTCTTGGGATTTATTTATTTATTATTGGACTGGATTCATTAGGCTGTACTTGCATGGTGCCAAGTGTGTTCTATGGAAAAACAAAAAAATTCTACGTTGCTTTCTGTGATTGATAGGTATGTGTCTTTACATGACCTGTAAATTTCTTGATTAATTTCCATCATAATTCAATCTCACAAACAGAGTTTTTCTTTTGGATTGGATGGTTGGATCATTCTATCATGGAATATTGGATGAAATCCCTTTAAACAAGAAGACTTCATGATCAAATAGAGGTGTGTAAGAGGTATAATAGCCCATTGGTCCAAGCCCACTAGCCCAATCCACATGGCCCAATATGGAATTCCCTTAAAAAATTCTTCACTTTTTAGAAGTCTTACTTATCTTTTTTTTTGGTCGAAAGAAGTCTTACTTATCTTGTAAGAGCATGTGCAATGGAGAGGATTGAACATTCTCTTTGCACTCTCTCTCTTCAAAGGGGACATCCTCTTTGTTGTAAGAGCATGTGCATCCAAGAGGATTTACAATCCTCTTTTGTTTTTCTCTCTCCTTCTCTCCTTTTGATACCTCATTTTCTCTATTATCCACATCACTTTTCACTTTTCTTTTCCTCCTTCTCTTCCTCTTTCTCTATTTCCCCCACAACAAAGGGTTTCCCCTTTCACTTCTCCTCTCCTACTTTCTACCTATTTTATATCATATACATTAATTATATTTACTTAAATAATTTAGATTTAAGATAATAAATTATATTTATTATTACAAATAAATTAATTACATATGTTAATTATATATACAAATTACCTATGTTAATTAAATTATATTTATTAATTACCTATGTTAATTAAATATAATAAATTATATTCACTAACTACCTATGTTAATTAAAGTTATTTAATCATTTACTTAAATAATTTGGATTTAAGATAATATAAACTAATTATAAATTAAAATAAATAAATTTAATTAACATTAAGACAATTTCAAACAAAATTATAAATTGCAAAAAAAATACAAAATAAAAATAACGTTAAACATAAATAATAAAGCGTTGTTGCCATAGAAATTTAATCTAAATCTAAATCCGATGTCAAATTTTGAAACTTCTCCCATATGTTATCCACCAAATCGTTCTTTAGAGCCACATGCATTTCTTTATTCCGAAACTCCTCTTTTCTAGCCATGAATCTTCTTAGATTTCGATCATTATCGTCCACGTGTCACACTGAATGTCTCATTATCATTCCAAAACTCATTGTGCATGATGATAATTGGCCTTGGTTGATTACCAAACATTTGTTTCATGGCTTGAACTTGATCCAAATTAAATGTATTTGGATTATATTATGTGTTTGAGTTATTTGGATTTTTATTGTGGTTATCCATGGAAGATAGTAGTAGTAGTGAACGAGAGAAAGAAAAACTAAGATGAGTTTGTGAATGACCCAACAATATTAGACTCTATTTATAGATAATAAAAAATTATTAAAATTGATTAATTTATTTTTTTAAAAAAATATCAACATTAATTATTATTTTGTTGGAAATATATTTAATGTTAGGTTGAAATGAAATAAATGAAGTTAGTTGAAAGTTGAATACATGTGTCAAATTGTAATTGGATGAATGTTCCTCTTTGGGTACAAGGGCCAAAACACTCATTCATCTATGGAAGGAGGATTACTCCCATTCCTCTTTCATTCCTCCTTGAAAGGGGATTCCCCTTTTAATTTTTACAACCAAGAGGAGCTCCTCTTTGAGGAGAGAGAGTGCAAAGAGGAGGTTAATTCCTCTTGGTTGCACATGCTCTAAGCAATTGAAAGAGGATCCTCTTTCAAAGAGGATTTACTCTCTCTCTTCAACAATCCTCCTTTCATAGAGGATTACTTGCATTGGCCCTTGTGCCAAAGAGGAAGTAACTATCCATTTACCATTTGACATGTGTCCTTCTCACTTAACTACTTCCATTTGTTTCACTTCAAATTGCCTTCGATAATTTTTTTACAAAAATATTAGAAAAAATTAGACTATTTTTTTTAAAAATAATCTAGTATTTATAATAATTTTTTTGTCTATAAAATGAGTATAAATTTACCCTAATTTTCACATATTACAAATTTACTTCCTTTTACTCTTTTTTTTCTTGTTATAGATAATTACGTTAAATGTACTTTCATTCATATGTGCTAAGTTGCATATTTATGCTTATTGTTATTTTTATTTTATGTTTTCCGTATTTTGCTCATAAGTCATAATATACTACACTAATGTTTTTACTATTTATGCTTAACATTATTATAATTTTATATTTTTTGTACTTTATAGTATTAGTTGAAGTTGTATTAATGTTAATTAAGTTTATTTTTTCATTAGTAATTAGTTTATATTATCTTAAATCCAAATTATTTAACTAAATATAATTTATTGTTAATTTATTTGATAAATTAACTTTGTAAAAAATATTGAATGCTATAAAATATGTAGTTAATATATATATATTAAAATATCTGAGAGAGGAAGTGAAAGAGGATACTCTTTGTTGTGGAGGAAAATAGAGAAAGAGGAAGAGAAGGAGGAAAGGAAAAGTGAAAAGTGATTTGGATGATAGAGAAAATGAGGTGTCAAAAGGAGAGAAGGAGAGAGAAAAATAAGAGAGGATTGGTAATCCTCACCAATGCACATGCTCTAACTATAGGTTTGTGTTTAGTATAGCCTGCCTTTTTGCAATAATAAAGTTAGTGAGACTTGCCAATTAACAACATACTATAAGTTAAGAGCATGCTTGAACTTGTTTGATTCAACTTTTAATTTTTAATATGTGGTTTTTTCAAACTAAAAATGTTTTTGAAAACTTATTTTTTGGGTTTATTTTTTAGAAGTAAAAATAAAAAAAGGCCTATAAAATATAACGTAGTGTATCTTTTTAATAACTAGAAAGGAATAAAAATATTTCAAAACTAAAAACTGAAATTAAACATGTTTGAAAGCAATGTAAATAGATTATGTCCCATTTCTCTCGACGAAACTTCAAACGTTGATGATGCTTCAACCCATTGAGAAGAGATGAGAAATGTTGCAAGGATAAACAAAAGTGCCATGTACCAATTTGGCAGTGGCAAACATATTTACCACACGTAAATATGTTATTCGCTAAAATATAGGAATCTTTAGTCACACTCCTAATCAAGCATGCAAATGTGTTATCACGACAGAATAATAATAAGAAGTTGCAATTATGTCCCAATGTAGACAATAATATAATTCATAGTATTTAGACTAGAATGAAGAACAAATGACAAAACTGATTCTAAATACAAACAAAGATCAAAAGAATAATTGAATAAATGTAACACCCCTATTTTGCAACGATAGGTGTTACCGTCAGTGACCTCGGGTTTTACCACCCAAAGTCACCCTAGGCTTTATAAGGTATTAAATTACATAAAACATGCGGAATTAAAAAGTCATTACATAGAAAAGAGAGTTGCTCACATTTGAGACTTTAAAAGTATCCATTACATAGTTTGTACTTGACTTGACAAATCATAAAGCTTAAGAGTTATTTACGCAGCGGAATATAAAATTAACATCGTTTAAAACCAACGTGGAGAAAACCCATGCGTACACAAAATGCAATTCTTGAAAATACCCGATCTTCCTTCCTTCACTTGAGTAGTCTTCGTCTTTTATGCCTTCGGTGGAGGTTTCCTAGCGTCTGGCATTTGGCGCGAGAGGCGAGAAATGCCAGGCAAAGATGCGGAAAAACAGAATTAGTCTAAAGAGACTAAGCAAGCGAGAACGGGCATCCTTAAGGTAGTTTGGTAAGTATTGACATTATTATTTATGAAGTATTCGAGATGTGTTTCGAGAGGTGTAACCTTTAAGTGGAGCTTATTAAGAACGGAAATGAGTGAATCTCGAGGCGAGATAACTCTTAAACCGAAAGAACGAACTACTAGATTGTAGAACGTCTTAGAATAGAATGAATGTTGGGAACGTTAATTACACATAAGCTTTCGAAAAACCTCTCGTACCCTTGCGAACCGAGAGCCGAATCGATCATTTGAGACCGGTCCGGTTTTGATTTCTTTTAATGTGCTTTAGCACTTACTTTCTTGCGTGATCAAAACTTTCACATTAGTTAATGATTTTTAAGAGTGTGGGGGCCATGAATGGGCCGACGTACCACTTACGGGAACTGAGTTCCGGCACCTAGCTAGGGTGCGCACATCCCTCCTCCGAGTAGGAGCAGACATAGATCATGATCCGTACAGTCGTAGGAAAGTTGGTATTTCACAATACGACATAATATGTTATATAGAGGTGTCGGCTGGGCCCGCACCCCTTACTATACTAGTTACGAATTTAATTACGAATCTCGAAAAGAGATTTTAAACAAGCAAACCACACAACAAGTCTAGCAATAATTCCTATTAACGATAGTAATAGTAATAATGCTAACAATAGTCATTATTTCTAACAATCGGTATTTCCTAGGTTCGTTTTTATTTAGCAAGCAAAGTGTTCCCAACATAGAACAAGTTAACGGAAATTGAATTATCGAAAGGTTCAAGTAGAAAGTCCACTTGCCTTGGATTTCTTTCGGAACTAATCGTAACTCGGAAATATAGCTCCTAGAGACGTCGAACACTTCGAACTATTTGAATTGAAAGGAAAAACGAACGGAAACTTATTAAAATCCCTATTTTAATATTAAAAAACGCTTTTCTCTTAATTTTCTCTTTTACGAGAAAGATCACTAAATCTAAATTATTCTAGTTAACAATTTAGATATGGAAAAGAAAATAATAATCTTTATTATTATTTTCAAGACAATGCTTTTTATGGTTTTAAAATATTTATTTTTAAATACACATGTATAATGTTATTTAAATATAAGGAAAAATCCTTTTAAACCATATGCAATAATTAAAACCTACTTAGAATATGATTTTCATGTATTTTATTAATTTACAAGTCGAACTTTATTTTATTTCCAAAAGTTTATTTGACATGGCATAATTTGGACATGCAAGCATATTTATTTATGAATAAACTCTTTTTACAACTATTAACAATTTATACAAAGTACTTAGTACAAATTATTATGATTAACATAATATTAAATATGATGAGTGATATATTATAAAAATATAATAAATTCTCTAATTGACATGCATGCATATATTACCCTAAAAAAATACTTTATTTTCTACATGCAAGATAATATACATAATTAAATAGGGTTTGATTATATAAATTCCTTTTTCTCTTAAGAAAAGTAGTATATGTATATTTATTTCTTTACCTATTGAATATAACTAGGTTGCATGCAAGAAAGGATTTTTCACAAATATGTTTATAAAAATCCATGCACAACTATTTAATTTACTTAAGTGGATAAATACCTTATAAGTTTATTTTAACCTCTACATGGTTCAAAATATTTTATCAAATCATTTCAACTAGAATTGACATGCAAAGCATTTTAATTCATCAAAACTTCTTTAACAAGATATGTAAAGATATTTTCATTTTAATTGCTCAAAACTTGTCCTTTTTAACATTTATTCAAACTAGGGAAATAAAAAGTCATATAAAAATCCACCAAGTGCTTATATGGACATGCATGAAGATTTCATGCATGCAAACTTTGATTTATGCAATTTATCAAAACTTTATCTTTATAAAACCAATAATCTTTGTGTAAAAAGGGAGATAAGTCTAAGCCTTTTAATATAATTAAAAATCAGATTTTCCAAGTTAAAATCACTTTTATAAGTTTAGGATTTATTAGAATTTCTCATATAACTTGTAAAAATCATTTTCTCTTCAATCCTTTGCATGCATGTTGTAATTCATAACAAATATGTATTAGTTTTATAAATCCCATAATCTGATTTTTAAGAGATAAAAAGGGAAGATGGGATCATTAAAAAAAAATACAAAACAAACTCAGCCCATATTTGTGTAAATAAAAAGGCCCAAAGGAAAAACAATATACCCTTCCTCCCCTCTTTGTTTTGAAAACACGCAAGAGAGAACCAGGAGAAATCAGAACGGACGACGGCGGCTCAGATGGGGAACGACGCCAGGCTGGTGGCTCCGGCGAAGCTCCTTGGCGGCGGCGGATGGGTGGCGCGGCCAGGCGAGGTGGCCAGATGAGGTCGGAGGGGGTGGTTGCTCCCAAAAAACTAAAAACCCAATTTCTTTTGATTTTGGTGAAAAAAATTCAGCCTGTTAAAAAGATGGAAAAGGGAGTGTTTGAGAGTTGAGAATGGCTTCTAGATGTCTATGAAGTCTTTTAAACAGGCAACAAGTTAGTGGAGGGGTAGAGAAGGGAGAATCATGTTCATCATCCCTCAAATCTCCATCTATGGTGAGTGGGAGGAAGTGACTTTTATTCCCATTAAAATAGACAGTGTGAGGATGTTAATTCTCTGCATAAAAATCCCCGTCAAATCCCCCAATTTAACACCCCAATCGAGCTTCAATCGGACCGAAATTCGGTTTGACAAAAATACCACTGGAAAGAATGGGTTTAAATACAACTGGTTGTATTATTATGTTAGAAAAACAAACTATCATAAATGGTTGAGGAGTGGGGAAGTGGGGGAGGAGGTCAAGGGTTCAAATCTCACCCTTCAGTCCGGCCCATTTTTTTTTTTTAAGAAAGAAAAGTTGTTAGATTTAAGAGAAACGGAATTTCCGTTAGGTTATGAATTTATTAAATTCCGTCTTTAATAAATTTTATTTATTCGTTTAATTATTTCATAAGATTTATACTCCATTTATTTTAGAAATAATTTTTGAATAAAAAGGAATATTATGAATTTATTTTATTTAATAAATAATTAATGATTAAAAGAAAAAAAATTAATCATAAAAATAGCGGTTATTACAATAAAATGATTAAATAATCTTAAATAACAATTGATGGAGTATCTGTTCGAATGTATAATCTGATTGAAAGAATAGCTGCAAGTATAATTCTTTGAAAGCTTGTGTGTGTTCATATTCTTGTCTATTTCTCCCTTCTCCATCTTCCTTTTTATATATACGACCACTAAGGTAGTAAGGTAGTCATTTGACCTCTCTTCCACTCATCGGCAGATCTCGACCCTATTATTGATTGCGCTTAATGTTCATCTTCGCCTCTCCCACCTATTTGTAAAATGATTACACACTTGACTTTTTTCAATCCGGAGTCCATCGTCTAAGCAATGCCCAAATTTTGAGGGCCCAATAATTAATTTTAATTTTTTTGTTATGCGATAAATTTCGCTTATATTACAAGTTTTGTTATCACGTAGATTCTGTCAAACTTTAGTATATCTCATAAATAATGTCATATCTTAGAATTATTTTGGCGAATTTTCCGTTAGAAAAATAAATTTTATAAAACAGAAGTAAGAGGGAGTATAAGGAAAAAAATATAGATTTTCTGGAAGTTGGAGGCTTGGATCCCTGTACACGTCAACAATTATTATAAGCATGGAGCATAAAGTTAACGGAATAACGAGGGAAAATACTTGACTAATACACAACGACCAGGTGCAACCTACACATGATACCAGCGTTAGAAACGTCAGTGTCGTCTTTCTCCTTCTCTTTCTCGTTACCTCGCCTGACTTCTCTACAAATTCATCCTACTACATTTGGCTTCTAGCATTTCAGGTCAATCTGCTTGCTAGATCAATTCTTCCACGCGCTTCACACAACATATATCCCTCGATTTCCTTCGCTATCGATCCGGTTTCGCCCATGGATGAAAAAGAACAAGGACAAGAACTCCGCACTTTATGGATGTCGCTATGAAAGCCAAGAATCTCCTCCGAAAAATCGCAAAGATTTTCACCAAATCGTCCAAATCCAATTCCACTTCCAGAGGTTAATTACCTAAACAAGATCGATGTTCCGATTTTCTCCTTCCAATGCTTCAATTTTTTCCAATCCGTGACTAAAATCGCTACGAATTTGATCAGAAGCAGACTTGGAACAGATTGCAGCTCAGGAGCAGAAGCACTTCTCCTACGAAACGCTCTCCAGAGCCACCGATAAGTTTAGCCTCGATCGCAAGCTCGGTCAGGGCGGATTCGGCCCCGTCTACAAGGTATTACACGATTATGACTACTTCTACTAGCTGAAGTGCGAAATTTGGGGGTCTAGGGTTTTGCGGTTTCGGTTCTGTGACGGTTTCTGCTTGTTTGTGTGAAATTTGCAGGGGAAATTGGACGATGGGAGAGAGATTGCTGTGAAGAAGCTATCGCATACTTCAAGGCAAGGGAAGACTGAGTTCCAGAACGAGGCTAGATTGCTGACTCGCATACAACACCGTAATGTAGTGAGTTTGTTGGGGTATTGTGCTTCAAAAGGGGAGAAGCTTCTTGTGTATGAGTATGTTCAGCATGAAAGCCTTGACAAGCTTCTCTTCAGTAAGCTCGCCTGCAATCTTCTTCAATCTTCAGTTTGCTTGCGAATTGCAATTTTTTTTTACTGTGATGAAAAGTGAAATCTCAAGGAATGTGAATGAAATATGCAAAAATGAAATGGACATGACTTGGTTTGCCAATAGGTTCAGAAGAAGAAGAAATCCTGAATATTAGGAAACCTCTTGCTGGTATTTGTCTAACTTGAAGATGCTCTTAATTTATAGTATATAGTTGTCCTGTGTACACCTGTTAGAAAATTTATCATATAATAAGATCTGTGGTAGAAGATTAAGTGTTACAATGGGCTAAAAGGTGAAGAAGAATATACTTTCCTGATTATAATAATATGTGGGACAAGCACATAAAGAAGCCCACCTTTGCTCTTTGAAAATCTTGTATCATTCTTGTGTAGGCACCACATTAAGCAAAAGTATATAAAAGTGCATTTCCTTTGTTGAATATAAAGTGCTAACTGAGACTTCTTACTATGAATCAAAACACCTCTACATGTCTGATAATATATTCAGATTTGTACCTTTTGCAACTGACTTGAGATCAATTCTTCCTGCTTGATTGGAACTTGATACTCATATTCAATTCTCTTAATGCAGATCCTAATAGAAGAGGGGAGCTTGATTGGAAGAAGAGGTATGATATAATATGTGGAGTGGCAAAGGGACTGCATTACCTCCACGAAGATGCTCATAAACGCATCATCCACCGTGATATCAAGGCAAACAATATCTTGTTAGATCAAAAGTGGGTCCCCAAGATAGCGGATTTTGGAATGGCCCGCCTCTTCCCCGAGGACGCATCTCATGTAAATACACGAGTAGTCGGTACCAAGCAAGTGCTCCTCTTCTCTAACTTTTATCATAAAGTCTCCAATTAGCTTGCGTTTGTCTTGGTGTTTTGATCTGACTGCATATATATGTTGGATAAATATTTACAGTGGATACATGGCTCCAGAGTATCTAATGCATGGAGATTTATCAGTGAAGGCTGATGTATATAGCTTTGGTGTGTTGATGCTCGAGTTGGTTAGCGGTCAAAGGAACTCTTCATTCGACATTAACCTTGGTGCTGAGAATTTACCTGACTGGGTAAGTTCCTTTTTTCTTCCCTTACATACTTCTTTGAGTTTTCTCTTTTGAGTTCACGACTCTATATTAGATTAATCTCATTCCACTCTAATGCAAAAACTAAGTGACTTTTTCAGACTCTAGTTTTTTTCCCACTTCATTTAACTTCAATTTTGTTTGTGGCATTTGACTTTTAAATGGGAACTCTAGACATGCTAGTGTAGCAATTAAGTTTCAATCAACTTGTTTATTACGGAGTACAGGAACGTCCAAGTTGAATGACCATTGACCTGTTGTTGTTTGTATTAAATGCACTGTCGTCTTTACCAGTCCTCAAATCCACACCCATGTACGAGATGCAAACAAAAAATCCAGCTTTTCTGCTATTTAATGAACACCTACTCACAATTTCTCGTTTATGTTTCTCTTTTCCTCCAATGCATTGAAAAAAATTTCCAAGTACAAGTAGTTGGGTCTGTTCACTACTATGTGAAGTCAAGATTGCCTTGATTTTCATAAGACGCCGGCCCCTCCATCATTCATTCTCGGTTGATGATGGACCCTACTTCACGTGTCCCATATCGAGATTCTCTTCAATCCTTTTTTCTTCTTTTCATAATTTGACAAGGATCAAGCTGGTTAGAATTCGTAACATTTTTGAAAATTTTGATCCATAAAATAATTAGGGGTATATGAGGAAAACTTAAGCCGTGACCAAATTGTCTGAAGGTTAGATTTGGGCTTCAGGCGTGACACGATCGGCCCAAATATCCAAAACTAGGCCCAATAGCCTCAAGTTAGAGCATGCGCTTTCCAGCCCAACTTCACGCAAACCATACCAATATACAATTGATATGATTTTAGAATTGCATCATGATCAACTACATTAGCATACATTATCTACATCTGTTTATGAACAGGCTTACAAAATGTACAAGAAAAAAAGCAGCCAGAAAATCATGGACCCAACAGTGGAACCAACGGCAATAGATCAACAGGTAGCCTTGTGCGTCCATATAGGCCTCCTCTGCACCCAACACGACCCGTCACTACGCCCGACCATGCACCGGGTCCGCTTACTACTCTCCAAGACGCCTAGCAACCTTGAGGATCCCACAAGGCCTGCCGGGTTCACGGGGACCCGACACAGGAGACATAGGAGGCCCGGGGCATCGTCCTCGAGTACTGCTAGCTCGTCGACATCCAATGCCACCACTAGTTACATTAGTAGTGTTCGTACCGCCGCTAGTGAAGCCTCGACATCTACCACTAGAAGCAGTTTACCGAGATCGATAGATTCTCGTGAGCAACGTCGGATGTAGATCAAGGACATGTAGGATTTTATACAAGTCGGGTTTCAATGTAAAATGATATACACCATTTATTTATTTATTGTTTTGTTACATATACGTATGTACTGTTTTATAGCATGATGAGACGAGGTAGCTTATTACTATATCATAGTAGTATTCAAGTTTCAACATGCCAAATCTGGGCGAATATCTATCACGTGCTAACAATGATGGGAGCATTGCAATAATACAACGTGATGGCTTTTGTACCTTAGGTTTGAGTATATTTTTCGGCGAAATACATCAATAGGTCATTGAACTTGTACACTTTTATCAACTAACACCTTGTACTTTGAGATTTTCAAATAAATACTTAAACTATACTATTTTTTGTCTTTTAGACACTGAAGCTCTGAGTGAATTTCTCGTGAACAGCACGCGCGCTGATATGTACACATTTTTACCACATAAGCTTATTTTTGTCAAATTTTTGCCACGTAAACTTGTGCCACGTAAGATTAATAAGAAGGGAAGTCATTTTACACACCGACGTGGATTATGAGTTGAATAATTTTTATTTTTTAAAAAAACACAAAGAGCCCCCTTTCTCTCTGGTCATCTCCTTCCTCTTTTCGCCTAGATCTATAATCGGTGTAAATTGATTTGGACAAAAAGCCATACCGTCAGAATTTTTACTTGGCTGGATGAGTCCATCATCGTCGCTAACCTGTCTTTACCGATGGTGTCGCCGTTGTGTACTTCCCCTACCGTTCGACCCTAACCCTAATTTGAGCCAGAGGAACTACTTTAGCCTTAATTTGAGCCGAATGAATTGGTTCAGCCTGGTATGTAGCCAATCCGACAGATTGGAGCCCGATTTCGCGACATATAAGGCGCACTTTTAGGAAATTGCTGGTGATGATGCAATTTCACGGCGGAGGTTTGTGAGCGGCAACAACGACTCGGTGGTGAACGGTAGGATGTCTTTCTGGCGATGGATTGAATTCCGATTCTGTAAAATTTAGCCAGCGCCGGAGATACGTACCTGATAGAATTTGAGGATAGGAGGAAGGTACTGATTTGTATTGTCAAGTAGGTGACTTTGGGGGAGGGCAATAAATCGTCCATTTGGACAAAATCCAGGTCTGCTCACAAAGAACATAACAAAAAAAATAGAAAATAGAAAATAGAAAAAATAAAAAGTAAAAATGAAAAATAAATAAAAAGAAAACGGAAGAAGACGTAAAAAGGAAAAAAAATTCCCATCCAATCTGTTTAAGAGCCACAACCCTTGAAACATTATCTAATTGGAATTTATTTAAAAAAAAATTAAATTAGTATTTAACTACTTTCTCACATGCCTTTTAAGCGAGTGAATCTCACACACCATGCCACATCAGCGCTAAGTGTCTATTAGAATAAATTTAGCTGAGTTTAGGTGTTTATTTGAAAATTTCAAAGTACGGGGTGTTTGTTGACAAAAGTGTACAAGTTGAGGTGTCTGTTGATGTATTTTGCCTATATTTTTCTGGAGAAGTTCATCTTATATATTTTCACCGGGACTGAAAGAAAAATGAAATAATGTCAATATCATTCAATGCAATGGTATTAACTGATATTGTACTAACTAAAGCTTACTCTTCCACGCAAAAAACAACTAAAGTTTACTAGTGTTATTAATATCATGTGATGGGCCATAAATTGGAGGTCATGTTAACAAACCGGTAAATCTGAATATTCTCAAGGTTTGCGAACCACCAATTTTAAAACTTGGTTGTTTTTTTTATTGGGCGTACTGTCTAAATAGACTCATATAACAAAAAAGCTCGAAGATTCAAGAAAACGAACTCACACTGAAACATGCTCTAATGCTTATGAACTTTTTCACTAAATAATTTTAGTGCTAAATTTTCAATACAAAAATACTACGGAGTATCAATGAAAGAGTAGCCATATAATGCACAGCTTTTAGGTCCCAAATGGAACTCGCAATTCTATCACGATGAACTTAGGCCATGCTCTAATAATGCTCATGAACTTAGGCCTTGAATTGACAAACATACAATTCATTTCATTAATCACGCACACTGCTCAGTCTTCCACTCTTCCCTCTCTCTGATCTGACCTCAGCACTATCCCACTTTTCTACGCGCTTGACACGCGTCAGTTACACTCACCCAAAACCTCCGTTGACGTACGTTACGGTTAAAATGCACGGAATCTCATTCAAAATCCAGGGCTGTTTTCGTCTTTCCACTCAATTGAAGTCGAATCTCCATCCCCTCTCTGTCACGTCACCGATCTCTGCCTCAATCCCTTGATCCAATATCAACCGCCCGATCTCACACCTCCTCCCTACCCCTCACCGTCCGATCTCCCCATTATTGTCGTCTTCCACCTCCCATTTCTCCTTCACTTTTTCTTTCCCTAACTTTTCCTTTTCCTTTTCTTTTTCCTTCGCCCATCCCCTTTTTTTACTGCTATATTCTGCAATTTTTTTACTCCATTGTTCTTCCCCCCTCTTTTTAAATTCCATTTCACCATCTGCTCTTTTCTGTTCTGCTCTGTTTTCCTGTCTCCAAATCACAGAAACTCACAAAACTCAGCTCCCATGGCTACCACCGAAGCTCAACCGTCCTCTCTCCCTGACTACCCACAGGTAATTCTCTCTCTATCTCTGTGTATGTATACTCGTTAATTTGTTCAAAAATTATTAAAAATGCATAACTCTCCACAATGCCCTCCAACTGTTTGTTAAAATGCCTCAAAGAGAAAATTGCAATAATTCATGGGAAAAATTGTTCTTCATACAGTTGATAATGGCGGCAATAGAAGCTCTAGGCGGGAAAGACGGATCCAACAAATCCGCCATATCCAAGCACATCCAATCAAGCTACCCCGATCTCCCAGCCGCCCACTCCACTCTCCTCTCCTTCACCCTCAACAAGATGAAGCTAACAGGCCAGCTGGTCTTCGCCAAGAACAACTACCTCAAACCCGACCCCAACGCGCCGCCGAAGCGCGGCCGCGGCCGCCCGCCCAAGCCCAAGCTCGATCTTCCTCAAGGAGCGGAGGCGGCCGCGTCCACGCCGAGGCCCCGCGGGCGCCCGCCCAAGCCACGTGACCCGTTGGCTCCCCTCTCGGAGCCGAAGACGAAGCCTCCGGCTTCCGGCAGGCCTCGGGGACGGCCGCCGAAGCTGGATAAGGCGGAGGCGGCGGTTGTTGCGGCGGTGAGCGGCGTGAAGAGAGGTAGAGGAAGGCCGCCGAAGGCGACTCCGGCGGCCGCGCCTGTTGGTGCTTGAACTTCAAGATTCAAATTTTTTTTTTTGAGTATTTTGTTACAATTAGTGTTAGAATTTATAAATTGGTTTCTGTTTTATTTTTATTTTGATTTTTCTGTTGTTTTCTAGTGTGGTGTTTGTAAACTTGGGGGTAGGTGTAGAATTGTGATTTGATGAGTGGGGTGTAAATCTAATTTTAAGGTCATTGTGCTTTGAATTGGTTGTTTGTGTAATGTGTAGGGTGTAGACTATTGGGGTTAATTAGTGTAGGGTGTAGACTATTGGGGTTAATTAGTGTTGAATCTTTTGATGGTGAGATTTGGAAGGAGGTATTATGTTTGTGTTCATGTGATTTGTACCCAGTTAACTTATGTTCGAAATGTCTATGTTTGCCGTTTCCCCCTTTATCAAATGCTGTAATTTGTAAAGGTAATGAGTTGAGTAGAGCTGAATTTTGAATTTTCATATGTTATGCTCTATTGTGTAGGTAATTTTTTTATTCTCCTCTTGGAAGGATAAAGAATAATGGAGATGAGAATAATTTTTTCTTACTTTACTTATTTTTTCCTAGCCCAATTGCCTTTTTTTTCCCCTTTTTTGTTTAAAAAATAAATTAATCCAGGGTTTTATTAGCAAAGCTGGTGTCGAGTGACAAGTGGGTATATTTATGCTTATCCATATTGGGCTAGAGGGAAGAGTGGGTTGCACATGCAAGTGTTTTCATTGGAAGAGATATGAAATTCAAATTCAAATTACCAATGGGCAATGGGAAAACTACAAAGCATGATGAGATGAAAAAAGGAACATGATGAACTCAAGCTCCCATGGAAGCAATTGCCAAAAAAAAGGAACATGATCAAGGGAAAATTCTTGAAAGGGAAAAAGGTAAAGAGAGAGTTCTAAGAAAGAAGATGTTTTGTTCTTCCAATTAACAAAAGGAAAAGCAATTGATTTTTTTCCTTCTAAAATTAATATCTTAAAAATTCGGGAGTGATTCATTTTATGAGATGGTAGGTAGGTCATCAACTTTTAGGTTGGCTTGCTATTAGGAAATAGTTAGATTGATTCGTTTTATTATGTATAAAGTAATAAAGCACTTAGGTTCATTCATATCAAATGGTATATCATGTCATCTTCTAATTTGAGCAGGAAGGGAATGGTCCATCACTTGTTCATCTGGGCCATGATATATAAGCCCATAAAAGAAGATTTTTGGGCTTCCTCCGACAACTACTTGGCATATGTTTTGGACGGACATATGTCAATATTTTTACACAAGGAAAGACATTACAATCGGTGATATAAAATAGGGTAGTTTTTTTTTTTGGTCATTGACACCACTGTTCAGCGGAGAATTTTGCTCCATCAAACGCCTATGTCGGGAGTTCATCACGAGGTCTCCTTTATTTTTGGGTGGGATCTGCTCTCCTAATAAGTTCATTTCTCCTCCGCTGAGAATCGAACCCTCGACCTCAACGAAGGGAAGCGTAACCCCTCCCACTAAGCTATATTCTTGTTGGTATAAAATATGGTAGTTGTTTTTCAATTTTAAAATTCTAGTCCAAATCTAAAGTATTATAAATCATTTTTTTTAATGTTGTGAATTTCAGATATAATTTTTGGAGATTTAACCAATTAAATAGATGTATAAAAACTTATACAACCTCTTTCAAAACGGTCCTAACTCGCCATCTGCGAGAATCCATGTCATTAATCTTTCTCCATCTAGATATTTACATGGTAAATGATAGACCTAAGACCAAGACCAAATTCACTTTAAAAAACAAAATCACTTTTCTCCATATGAAAAATTGCCGAAAACAAATTCACTTCTAACTACATAAACACTTTTCTTAGTCAGCTGAAATGGCACAATTAAACTCGAAATTAAATGAATTGATATACTCCGTAACATATTAATGCTCTAAAGTCGTCCTTATACTTTTTTATGTACGGGTAAACAAGAATTTTTGGGAAATGTTTTCTTTTGAGCTTATATATGTATCAGTATTACCAATTCACTGATTCAGCTCTTGAACATGCCCAATAAATTTCCTATAATTTTCTCTATAATAATATATTTTTTGAAATAATTTCCACTTCAACTCCAACAATTTTCTTATTATAGAAAATCCTATATTTATTATGTATATAAATATTCATCAAAATATTATAAAATATAATATAACCAATTGAAAGTTGTCATGATAACATATGTAATTAATATATTTTCTAAATATCTTTGGAGAATTTCCCAAATGTAGGAAATGTGTCTCCCTTTATCTCATCTTTCTCTATCACGGGGAATGTGAGGGGAAATTGTTGGAGCAAAAACTTGTATCAAATTCTCCAAATGCACAGTTTTTAATAATATGGAGAAGCTATTGGAGAGAATAAATCCTCTGTCCCATTTTTATGTCTCCTATGTTGATTGTGATTGGTTAAAAAATAATTAAAAATATCAAATAATCCTATTATATGTTTAATAAAAGAATAAAAAAAAAATCTTAACCAATCACAATCAATAGGACATGATAGGTGATATAGAAATGGGACAGACGATTTACATTACATGTTGGAGATGGTCTTAGACTTGAACTTAAACCTCTTCATTCGTTTTTTTTTTCCAAAAAAAAGCAGATCAAATGTCATTCATGATGTGATCAAAAGTGTACTATATATACATAATACATGAACTCTCATTCAACTTCTTTTCGGTATTATTAATATAATTAAGCATTTTGTACTAATGTCGTTTTATTTTAAGATAAAAAATTATGGGTTTGCTTGTGTGAAGTAGTAGGGTATCTCTAGCTAGTAGCTACTAGCTAGCCATCTCAATGTGGCAGAGATCGAGTAAACTTTTTTTTGGGTGGAAAGATGTGTTGTGGTTGTCTTATTACATTCTCTTTAGAAAATCATATTTTTATTCAAAAATTTTCTTTTAGATTTGAAAATGCTTGGATGACAAGTCCTTCCTTTCATCCCTTGGTTTCTAAGGTATGGAGATATCATATGTCGGGCTCTTTTATGTTCCGTTTTTCAATGAAATTACATCTTTTAAAAAGTTACTCAAAAGTTTGGGCGAGACATCATGTCAGTAATAATTTCGAGCAACTTAAAATCTCTGAACGACAATTGTTGACACTCCAATCTGATCTATTAGTTGATCTGCATAATTCCAACACTTTGACTAAACTCCAGGCTCATTTAAATAAATATAATGCGCTATTAGACTTTCAGCATAATTATTGGAAACAAAGAGCAAAAATAACCCATTTACAAAATGTCGATCGAAACACAAAATACTTTCAATCTGTGTCCAAAATTCGAGCTTATAAACAACGTCTTTTGTCTTTTCAGACTCAGGAAGGTGTTGTCTTGTTTGATCATGACTTAATTTCACACAAAATTACAGAAGAACTTGCTCATCGCTTCATCCTTAATCCCTTGTGTTCTGTAACTAATTCTGATCTAGATATTATTCCTAAACTTGTTTCTGATATAGACAATTGTATGTTGTGTAAATCTCCTACTCCTGGTGAAATTAAAATTGCGGTTTTTGATCTTGCTCCCAATAAATCTCCGGGGCCCGATGGCTTTCCAGCTGATTTTTTCCAACATTATTGGCACATTGTTGGAAACTCTGTCATTTTAGCAGTTCAGGCCTTTTTTCATTCAGGACATATGCTTCGCTCTATCAATAAATCCTTTGTAGCTCTTATTCCTAAAATTGACTCACCCTTAACAATTAATCATTTTAGACCTATTAGTCTTTGTAATACTATTTATAAAGTCATTACTAAAATCCTATCCAACCGCGTTGCTTCTATTCTACCTTCTATTATTCACCCTCTTCAGGGGGCGTTTGTTCAAGGTAGACTAATTCAGGATAATATTCTAATTGCTCATGAGATTTTTCATTCTTTTCATAAAAAGAAAAAAGGAAAGAAGGGTTGGATGGCTTTAAAAATTGATATGGAGAAGGCTTATGATAAATTAGATTGGAATTTTATTAAACTTATTATTCTTAAGTTTGGTTTCCATGCCAATTGGGTTAATCTTGTTATGGAATGTATAACTACTTCTGCTTCCTCGGTTCTTGTTAATAATGAGCCTGAGAGTGAGTTTTCCCATAAATGTGGAATTAGACAAGGTGATCCGATGGCCCCTTTTATTTTCATCATTTGTATGGAATATCTTGCTAGAACCCTTCAATTACAATCTACTTTGGATTCTAAACTTGTTGGTATTCAATTAGTTAAAAATGGGATTTGTTTGCCTTTTCTAAGCTTTGCTGATGATACTATTATTTTTGCCAATGCATCACATTCCAATATTAATTACATCAAAGGATTCTTAGAAAACTTTTCGAGGGTTAGTGGACTGTCTATTAATTATCATAAAAGTAGCTTTCAGGTCTCGGAAAATATTTGCCGACACTCTGCTGTTTCTCTTGCGAGTGTTCTTAATATTCAAATTACGACGTCTATGGAAAAATATCTTGGTATTCCTATTCTTAAAGGAAGGGTGTAAATTCAGTTTTTATAGATTCGATAACTAAACTGAAAAAACAACTCTCGCAATGGAAAGCAAACTCGATTTCTCAAGTTGGTCGGGCTGTGTTAATTCAATCTAACCTGTTAGGTCAGGTTAATTATTTAATGCAGGGTTTTTTACTTCCAAAAAGAATTCTAGTTGAAATTGATAAGATAAATAAATCTTTCTTTTGGAATAAATTTACTCCTAATCATCATCCTCTTATTAGTTGGGAAAAAGTATGTTCTCCAAAAGAGTCTGGTGGAATGGGCCTCCGTACAGCTGAAACAATAAATATTTCTCTACAAATGAAACTTCTGTGGAAAATTATAACTGCTCCGGATAATTATTGGGTACGTATTATTTCAGACAAATATTTAGGCTCCTCTTCTATTTTCCAACTTCAGAAAAAAAATTACTCATGGCAATTTGGTAGACTGCTTAATCTTAGAGATAAATTCTCTAAAGGCTTACTTTGGACAATTGAAAATGGTCATACTATCAACTTGTGGAAAGATCCTTGGATATTGGATACTAGTTTGATCCCCTTCTTTAATAATGATAATATTAACCTTAAGGTTTCGACATTTATATTGCATGATCATTCTTGGAAAGGCAGATTCTTCCGGATATAATTGTTACTAAAATAAAAAATCTCAGAATTCCAGTTTCTGATGCTGTTGATCGTTTGGTTTGGCTCCCTTCTAAGGATGAGACCTTCTTTGTCTCGTCTGCTTCTTCTATGATTAACCTTAATCGTTCGGATATGCATTATGAGTTTGCGTGGATTTGGAAGACCTCTCTCCCTCCAAAAATAAAAAATTTCTTATGGAAGGCCTGTGCAGATTGTCTTCCTACTACAAATAGATTAAATCGTTTTTATCATTGTGTTTATAGTACATGCTCTTTATGCTCTAATGAAGATGAAATTTTGAATCATATGTTCTTTAATTGCCCTTTCTCGCAAAACATGATTTCCAGATTAGAATCTAAAATGAATATTAAGTTTCAGATTCATTCCTCAAGTGCATTTATTGATAACATTGTGTCTACTCTACACTCGAATAAAAAATGAAAATGCTCTTTGCTTTCTTTGGTGGTTCATTTGGGGCCATAGAAATAATAAAATCTTTAACCCTTCATCACTAATCTCGTCTCTTCTTCCTTCAGACTTAGCCTTTACGCAACATTGTCAATGGGTCCCGGCTCAATCTATTTTAGTTTATAAACATGTGTCTCGTCCCAAGAGGAAAAATTGCCGAGCTTGGGTTAAGCCCCCTTTAAATTGGGTAAAAATGAATTTTGATGCTTCTAAGAGAACTAATTCATCGACTTTTACGAGTTTTCTTATACGAGATCATAAGAGTAAGATTTTAAGTTTTGACCGTAAAGAGCAACTACCAATTTCAATACTCCAAGCTGAAGCTCTTGCCCTGCTAGAAGGGGTTCGTAGTGCAGTTTCTTTAAATATATCTCGTCTTAGCATTGAAGGAGATAATTTAATTCTTATTAATTCTTTGAAAAGAACTTGGAAAGTTCCTTGGGAAATTCAATCTATTGTTAACGATATCCGTCATTTTGTTGCCTTGGTTCCTTGTGTGGTGTTTTTTCATTGTTTCAGGGAATGTAATGCGGCAGCAGACTTTCTTGCTAGGAGGTTGTTTAGCTTTCCTCTGCTTAGTTTTGCTATTTATAATTTTTTCCCAGGATCGTTGTTAGTTCATGTTGATGTTTCGTATTGTAAATCTTGGTTTAGTAGTCATCCTCTATTATTTGAATTTCTGAAGATCATCCGCAGTTATGATTTAGGTTAGCCTTGTATTTCACAGGTAATCTAGTGTTGGTCTTGTAATGAGCTAGTAGCTCATTTTATAAAAAAAAAAAAAAAAACTTGTGTTGTGGTCAACAGATCTCAACTGAATTCACACCCGATCGAGCACATGCAATTAAACTCCAAAATTTAACAATGAGTAAATTGACTCAAATTAATCGACATAACTGGTTGCCCTGATCGACAAAATAGTGCATCATCCATCACAGATTCAATCTGGTCATATGTTACAATTTTTTATTTTTTGTCTTGACGTAGAAATTGAAATGTGGTCCGTGAGTTGCATGTTATCCGATGTATGGATTAACGTATATCAGTATATATATGGTCCTCGATCGACCTCTCTCATAGCTGGCCTATGCTGATTAAACCCACAATTTCATTTATTTCACATGAGTAATAGCAATCGATTAAGAAATTAAAGTTAAAATCTGTATATGCATGTATTCTTCCGATTTAATGTATATGTTATCTAATTGTCTCGATCTACTAATTACATTGCATTTCAAGCGCATGCATGGCAATGCTAACATAATACATATATGCTACTAATAAATTAACGAAATTCACACATTATATGGGTTGCATCTTTCAATTCTCATATTGAAGATTAGATCTTACTAAAATTTGGACTTTTAAAGCTTTCATAGCATCAATCTTATTGTGGTCATAAATTTTAAATTGGTGAGAATCCAGAGACATCAAGTTTATATATATTTACTCAGTTATCTCTCTATAGAATTTATGTGTCTAGCGAATCAGCCCGAAAATTTTAGGGGGGCTAGATTTTAGGGTAGAAATTATAATTAAGGGGTAAATTATATAATTAGTAAAAAGATGGGGTGAAATTAAAAAATACAGGAGACAACCCCTAGTAGTAGGGGATTCGAATCCTTACGTACCTGTGTACATTTTGTGCATATATATACCAGTGAGCTGGTTTATATATTGTTGTTTTACTTCTTCTACTACCTTTATATTTAATTTTTGGGTCGGCCAGAGCAAATCCTAGTCCACCCCTAGTTTCGTCCCTGCTATCTACAAAAACATACACCCGAGTTTGACTCTCCTCAATTCTATGTTGTATCAATTTCTTATAAATAAAAAATACCATGAGGGTCTCCGCTTTAATTTTCATGGACGGTATACTTGACCGAAAAAATGTCCTATTTTATATCAAGTTCTTCACACTAAATAATATACATACTGAACATACATAAATAAACGTGTACGTAATTGACCAACTTTTAATAATTAGTAATTTCAATTCATCGGACAATTTGAATGATTTATGTAATGTCTCTAAGAACTACATGGGCATAAGTAATTATATGGCACGCTCCAATCCCAAAAATTAAAACGAACAGTTTTAGGATCCGTTTGTTTAGAATAGAAATGACTCATGCCCTAGTTGAATTGGGTCTGAATTTAAGTGCAATTTTCTGGAATGGGAATCACTCATTTCTATTCCTCTAGTTAAAGCAAACAATGGTATAAATTTAACTCATTTCTAAACTCATTTATGGTATAGAAATAAACAGGATCTTAGAGAGTGTCGTTTTTCTTTTTACCTAAAAAATTAACCGAAGAATAACAAAAAGGTCAGTTCGTGCATGTCAATCAATGCATGCATGGTTCGGTATCCATGCACTCACGTGATTAGTGATATGGTACAAAACATATACACACAAATTACAGCCACAAATAAAATCTGTGCATGGAATGGTTACTATACATACACATGCATTGTGTAAGGAATTCTGTTAGAAGAAACAATAGAGGACATGATAATGATATATAGGTGGAAAGCGAAAGTTGAGTCACGGGAATTTTGTCACTTGCTGAAACTAGAGCTGTCTATTGCCCTACTTAATTCAATCAATATTAGGTTTCATAAGCGTCAAAAATGCATGATGAACAAGTGAACAACGTACTCTTTACCAAAAATAATTGAACACTATACTTTGATTAAAAAAATCGCTAGGCTTTCGATTAGGAAAAAAACGTAAGCAAATAGATTCTTTAAACTTGAGATATATGCCCCTGTGTTGGTCACTATTGTCAGGAATACTAGGTATAAAGAGATTGAGATGTTAAATAATTTGTCTTCAATTATCGACCGGTCCATGTCAATTGTTTTAATCGAGGGGGCATATTGGGAGACGGGTGCAATGGGAAAATTAATAATATATACATTTAGTGTATATCCGATTATCCATTGATACTGGACTCAAAATTAATATACTTTTGAGTTGAAAGGTAGATCTCGACCTTATACATAAAAATTATTAAACCCGACAATGATATCTTCTTCATCGATCACGGCCCATCGAAATTCTAAAATTTGGCGAATGAAAGGAAATAAACGTTTTTTTGGAGCAAAAGGGGAGATAAATAAGAAGAGGTCAGAATATGCAACAAATAAGTTTGAATGGCGAATGTGATTGTAATTATGACATGGTTACGAAAAAGGTCACGCGTGATACACTAAATGTTGTTGGCCTGCCATTCTTTCTTAGGATATGGTTTAGTGGAACAACAAAAAGAAGTGGCCACTACGGCTTTCGGCAGCCTCACTTACCAAACTATAAATAGAAAATAGATGATTATTTATAGTAATACATTATCGTGAATATATTATTGGACTTTAACATACACTTTTTTGGCTATAGAATGTAAAGGTTGTTAACTGACTGAATTCGTTATTACTGAGTTTGATGTGAACCACTAACTTTGGAAATTGTAAAGATGATTTATCTCACATTGAAAATTTGAAAAAAAATACTTGGTAATTGATTTTAGGATGAAATTTATATTGAATTTGTGTTTTAGGTATATAAACGCATGTCACTAGTACAAAAGTCGAAATTAATATCGGGAAAAATATATACCGGTTAAATATTCGGTATGCGTTTAAAATTTATATACCGGTTATAAGAAAATGAGATATGCGTAGGATTAGATATATCATGTATACCGGTTTTTAAAAATACCGATATGATACTAAGAATACGGATATCGGTGTTTGAAAAACCGATATGTACGAGAATTCTTTAAAATTAAAAATTTAATTTTATGCCCAAAATTCCTCATCAGCTCCGGTCCTACCTTGAGATATTGGCGCTTGAACTCCTGCGCTCACTCTCATCTCGGCGCCAACCCTAACCCTACCTTCACTTTCTGCGCTCACTCTCGTTCATCATCAGCTCCGTTTGCGAGCATCATTTGTCGACGCTAGAACCCACCGTTTGCGAGCATCGTTTGCCAATTCGATCCCCATCTAGGGTTGTGGAGTTCGACTATCGCTCTATAACGTTGTTCAGCTCTACCCGACAAGCCGACCTCTACAAGAACCCACCATATCTGAGCAATGTCAAGTGGGGATCTATAAGGTTTGCCTTTTTTTTATTCCTTTCTTAGATCAAAGTTGGAATTAATGTTTTGCCCTTGGAATCTGGATCCTTCGACGTTAATGTTGTGCCATGTATATCTTATTGTTCAGGCCGGATAAAATTGGGGTTTGGTCAATATCAGCGTCGTTTGGGTATACAACTGGCATTTTCTGGGACAGATAAGCACTATCAAGTTCTCAATTCCTGGTATGAAGTCAACAACCTTCGCCAATACTCTCTTTTTGGTCTCTATTCAAATCTGAAAAATTCCCTTTCTAGCTAGTACAACAGTATCTTCTGATTTGCTCCTCTGATCTATCTCCCTCCTTTTAAAGCCAATGTTCTTTTCTGCTTTATATTTCTTGCTTCTTCCTATTACTTTGTGAGCACTGGTTATGGTCTGTGTAGAAATGTTTTGCTTTGTTGTGTATTGATGAAGTTATTCCTTCACAGTTCACACCAAGTGGAATTGATAGAAATAGTCTTTAAAATGTTCCATTGAGACAAATCAGTGTGCACGGTTGAAGGCCTGCGTGTGATAATTAAGTGAGCATACTATTCCTAATGGAATGGGAATTTTATCACCTGTTGAACATAGCAATGGAATTAATTTTAACATATATAAATGGTATCTAGAGAATATCATCGGGGAGCTCTGGTTAACAAAATCCGGTTTAGAATAGGTGAACATATGCTGTCTGAAGCCAACTGGAATACGTATGGATAATCAACTAAGGCTGAGTTTCTGAATTTTCTATGAATCTCTGTAGCAAATTGGTGGCTAAGATGCAATAAATGTGACTAATGTTGATCTGTTTGCTTACTTGAGTAAAATTTACCCTAATTTCATTTACTGGCTTAGTCATTTAACCAAGTTCATCTTGGAATCACTTTTAAAAACATTAAGGCCAAGATGTACAAGAAGTTAGTTTTCTGTGTGGATAAATAAACAGGGAGATGAACTTCTTAAGGCCAAGATGTACAAGTGTGCAAGAAGTGTGTCTTTATCTGGGTTGTTTTTGCTTTTACTATAGAATTATAATAGTTCCAAGATTGAAGGAAGGAATCAGATGCTATTGTATATGGTTCACTTTTCTTCATTATTTGTTCTTTGAGTCTTTTTGTATTATAGCTTATTTGAGAAAAGGATAAAAAAAGGCAAAAGCTTCATCTGTACAAAAATTACACACCCACATGTGTTTCATGTTTTTTCAACCATGGCACTTCATAATAGAATTCAGATTCATTTGGTGCACCGTGCACACTTTATATTTTAAGTGGTCAGAGATGACCATTAATTGAAGGAGGCTAGTAAGATATACTTTTCTTTGTTGCTTCATCCATATGCACTTGTATAACAAGGTAAAGTTTTTTTTTCCCCCTTTCCGATGTAGGGCAAGCTAATTAATTAGCATTAAGGACATGCTTAATTGATGGTAATTATCTATATATGTAAGGAAGTACATTATGTCATACACTAACCTGTTTTGTATGCAATTAGGCTCAAATATGTGAACCCTTAACATTTCTTATAAAAAACTGAATTGATTATGTAAGTCTCATTTTTCTTTAACACTTTAGCAGTACAATCATTTTATCCTAATTTTTCATTGTTACAAATGTTTAATGCAATGATGATGTGATACTTGTTTGGTTGATTCATTGACTGATTTGTTATTAATTTAGCTCATTCTATTGAGTATACTTTTGCATGACATAGAAAATGGATAGAGATTGGATGTTCGCTAATCGTTTGACCCAAAAATATGGAGATGGAGTGGAAGACTTTATCAACTTTGTTGTCCAAAATGCTAAAAATCTTGAAAAAATTCCTTGTCCGTGTACACGTTGTCTAAATGCAAATCGAAAAGATGTTGATGGCCTAAGAGATGATTTGATTATAAATGGAATTGATCAAACCTACACATGTTGGACTAAACATGGTGAAAAAGGAAGTGAGGACACTATGGACGAGACTGATTTTGAAGCTGATCGGTTGGAGGATATGATACAAGTAGTTGCAGCAGACTTTGATGATCACCCAGAAATGCTTGATCAAATATTAAGAGACTCTCAAGAACCTCTGTATGCTACATGTAGTAAGTTTACAAAATTGTATACTGTTTTGAAGCTGTACAATTTGAAAGCGTCTCACGGGTGGACAGATAAAAGCTTCACGTCTTTACTTCAGCTCTTGAAAGATATTCTACCTGATGATAATGTGCTTCCTGATTCTACATACAAGGCCAAAAAACTTGTTCGAAACTTGAGTATGGATTATGAGAGAATTCATGCATGTCCTAATGATTGCATATTGTACCGAAATGAATATGCATCACTTGATAAATGTCCGAATCCGAAATGTGGGGAATCACGATATAAGAGACCAGGTGTCGCAGCCAAGGTATTATGGTATTTTCCTATTATACCTCGATTCAAACGTTTGTTTTCAAATGCTGAAGATGCAAAGAGGTTAAGATGGCACGCAGAGGAAAGGAAATCTGATGGCTTATTTAGGCATCCGGCAGATTCTACACAATGGGTCAATTTTGATAATAAATTCCCAGATTTTGGTTGTGATGGGAGAAACTTGCGTCTTGCTCAATCAACTGATGGCGTCAACCCCCATGGAAATCAATCAAGCACTCATAGTACTTGGCCAGTTATTTTGGTGGTTTATAATCTTCCTCCGATGATGTGCATGAAGCGGAAGTACATGATGTTGTCATTGTTGATTTCTGAACAGAAACAACCTGGAAATGATATAGACGTGTATTTGGCACCACTCATTGAAGATTTAAAGCTTTTGTGGGACCGTGGTGTGGAAGTTTATGATGCATACGGGAAAGAGACATTTTGTATGCGGGCAATGCTGTTTTGCACGATAAATGACTTCCCAGCATACGGTAATTTGTCTGGTTATAGTGTTAAAGGTAAACTTGCATGCCCTATATGTGAGGATCGTACTAGCTCTATTTGGTTGGACCATGGTAAGAAAACAGTTTACCTTGGTCATCGTCGTTTTTCAGCGATCGCACATAGGTATCGTAGAATGAAGAAAGCCTTCAATGGAGAAGAGGAAAGAGATCCACCACCACAACCCTTAACTACTTCACAACTGATGGCTAAGTTGCGTGTTCTGAATGTTCCATTTGGCAAAAAGAGAGACAAGCCTCTTCCATCTTCTGGTTGGAAGAAGAAGTCAATTTTCTTCTCCCTTCCATATTGGGAGCACTTATATGTTCGACATTGCTTAGATGTCATGCATATAGAAAAAAATATTTGTGATAGTTTGTTGGGTACCTTGCTAAATGTGCCAGGAAAGTCAAAGGATAGTGTGAAGGCTAGAAAGGATATGGTTGACATGGGCATTAGATTGGAGTTGAAAGAACAAGTGACAGGAAATCGTACTTATCTCCCGCCTACATCTTACACACTTTCTACAAAGGAGAAAGATAACTTTTGCAAGTTCTTTGAAGATGTAAAGGTTCCACATGGATATTCCTCAAATTTGAAAAGTCATGTCAATTTAAAAGGTAGAAAGCTTCAAGGACTGAAATCTCATGATTGTCACATAATTATGCAAGAGTTGTTACCGATTGCTATACGTGACATTTTACCAAAGCATGTTTGAAATGCCATCACCCGCCTTTGCTTATTTTTTAAGAGAATTTGTAGTAAGGTCATCAATCCACAAGAGTTGGGTTCTTTGCAAAATGATATTGTGTTGACTTTGTGTGAACTTGAGATGATTTTTCCTCCATCATTTTTTGATATAATGGTTCACTTAACGGTTCATCTTGTTAGAGAGGTCAAGCTGTGTGGACCAGTGTACTTGAGATGGATGTATCCTTTTGAGCGGTTCATGAAAGTGCTCAAAGGGTATGTGATGAACAGATTTCACCCTGAAGGATGTATGGTTGAACGGTACATTATGGAAGAAGCTGCTGAATTTTGTACGCTGTATTTGTCTGATGTTGAATCTATTGGCCTTCCTGCGACAATGAATGATGATGTAACCATAGGTAGGGGTACAACTGGTTTTAAAATGCAAGGACTAAGTCGAGAGTTCTGGGAACAAGCACATCTATATGTTCTTCACAACAATGAAGAAGTAGACCCGTATGTGGAAGAGCACATGTCCTATGTAAGGAGACAAAACCCTACTCGTAAAAGTGAGAAGTGGATAACAGATCAACATAACCGTTCATTTTCTCAATGGTTGCGTTCAAGGATAAGTGATTCTATTGAGCCTCTCTCGCCCACCTTGAGGGCGTTGTCACAAGGGCCTCTTTTTCATGTAGCATCTTTTTCAGCATATGAGCTGAATGGTTACACGTTTTACACAAAATCGCATGATGATACTAGCACGATGCAAAATAGTGGTGTGACATTAGTAGCTCAAGCAATGCATATCTCTAGTGCAAAAGATAAAAATCCCATTCGAGCAAGTTTGGCTTATTATGGAGTTATTGAAGAAATTTATGAGTTGAATTATTTGGAGTTCACTGTGCCGGTTTTTCGTTGCAAATGGGTTGATGTTACCAATGGTGTTCAACATGTACATTAAGTATGTACTTTCATATCCTTTTATCCACCTTATTGTATAAACAATCAATTCAATTAATTACGGAATCTGATTTATAATGATAGGTACTTATATGATAAGTACAACTCCTCGACATTCAAGTTTCTTTGCCCAACACGGTTGGCTTATGGTGCTCGCACTTCAAATGATATGAAACTTGATTGTCGAGTAAGATATATGGCTGCTTCGATGAGGGAACCAAGTGGATCTATTTGGTTTGCCCCATACCATGAAGGGTAAGTTAGTTGAATGTAATGTGTACTTTCATACTTGAGTATCAATTTTGAAAAAAAGGTATAATGTCATATTAATTTTGCATAGGTTCCATTGGATGTTAGCCATTATAAATCCTGCATTGAATACGATTTATTGGCTAGATTCATTGAGACAAAATGTTCGAGCCAACTTTCAAGAAATGTGTGAAGCGTAAGTTTTATTATATCAATATATATATATATATATATATATATATTAAAGTAGAATTATAAATCTTTAGATAATTATACTGTTTTTTGTATACAGGTCCTTGAAAATGCTTAAGCCTAAGAACAAAAATCTCTCAAAAGTAGACAACCTACAAATAAGATGGAAACTTATCAAGGTTAGTACAATCTAGTTCATTGCATATACTTTCTATTTATTCAAAAATGGTTGTCTACTTTAGGTCTTCATTTTTTAAAATATACTCACAAATAGGATTCAAAAGCTACCCTACAACAATCAATATTATGTTGAGCTTTAAATAACTTTCCATGTGCTTAGTTGAAACTAATATTGTAAAAGGCTTCTAATTAACATTACTATTATTTCCTCTATGCAAGTGCCCTAAACAACCGGATAATATGTCATGTGGGCTATATGTATGTCGATTCATGCGAGACATAATACGAGCCGGTGTCAAAGAAATACCAATTGAGGTATGTACATTGAACTATATATAACTTTCTAATTATGTGTGCACTATTGTTCATTTTTTACTTAAACAAAATCTGTTTATAATGTTTCATATAGTACTTACCGCCATCACCGCAATCATACGACGAGGCTGACATCTTTGAAGTAATTGAAGAAGGTGTTGATTATCTCCAACCTTTTCTTCAATTGGAGTTGAGTTTGCCACAACATATGTAGGACTTAAAAGTGCAGACTAATAACTTGAGTCTTTTGTTAGGTGTTATCTTGGGCATTTTGAAGCTTTAAACTCTATCTCTTTCCACCTGTTAGGACTTAAGTCTTTTGTTAGGTGGTGGATCTCTTTCCACTTGAGTCTTTTTTGTAGTTATAAACTCTATCTCTTAAGTATGTACCTTAATTGAAGTTATATATAGATCGATCTTATATTAAAGTGGGTATGAGTTTTGTACTGTTGCATTCTGTCATTCAGCTGTGACATGAATTTGATTTTATTGAAACGTACATCAGGTATATATACGTATGTAGAAATAGCTAGGCTGGACATTCAAAAAGATAATAGATACCGGTTTTTTTTTAAATGATATACCGGTTAAAAAAACGGGTATGCTTATGAAATTTAAATATATTTATACCGGTTAAAAAACTGGTGTGCTTATAAAATTTAAACATAATTATACCGGTTAAAAAACCGGTATGCTTATGAAATTTAAACATATTTTCATTTTTTTTTAAAAACTACACGCATACCGGTTTTATTAAAACCGGTATCCGTATTTTTTTTTATATCGGTTTTAAATCACCGGTATGCGAAGGTAGATATCGGCTCAATTAATATCGAAATGAAAACCGGTATCCGCTTAACAAAAAAACCGGTATTAATTACCCTTTTTGTACTAGTGTGTATTCTTAAATGGTCTTCATCTATGAGTATTGACCCATCGGAATTTAACATATATAGAACATGTTCGGTCTTAGGAATCCTGGTTGTTTGGGTTAAGCCAGAATGCTCCGCACCCGTTGTATTGGATTAGCGCACCGTGATGGCTTGATTTGGGTTAGTTGGTTGGGCTCATTGAAGATTTGTCCGGCTCTGATGTTGTGATGTTTTAGCGCAAACTGAGTTAGATTAGTTGCGTGTGAAGATGAGTTATCCCACATCAGAAAATTGAAAAAAAAAATTATCTACTATATATATACACACGTACTCTTAGATTAATTCTCCTATTATCAGTGAATTTTAAGATGGACTCCCACCAAACTTATATGCTCTCATAAGCGTACATACGCTCAGACAGTCTCCTCCCCCATCAGAATTGACTATTGAGCCACCAGACTTTAAAAGATTGAGCTCTTGAGCTAATTGGATTCCATAGCCATTAAGCCACGATCCTCATGCTAAAATTATTTACTAAATAAGATTAACTTTTTTAAAACGACACTATTTCTGACATATTTGATCACTATCAAACGTATACTAAAACAAAATATTCTTTCATCGGAGTGTTGTTGCAGACTTGCAGATAAAAGAATAAAGAAAATACACAACGAAAAGAGTTATTATAATATAGTATCATAAGTTTATAACACACCCTTTTCCTAATCATAACAACGATACTACTCTACGTATTTTTTTTTTTGACACTTTACTAGCAAAACTATTACCACCTATCGCTATATTTCTTTTCATCATTGACCAACGGTAGAAGCGTAAAAATTAACGAGCGCGAGGGCGTTGCTAGTGAGCTTTCTAATGTGCGTGACGCGATCGCTTACATCCGATTTCATCGGGCCATCCGCTACGCTCCCAAATCCGTCCATACACGTGTCCTCGTTCGTTAGGGCAGCGCTCATCCACGTCTGCACATTACTTATCTGGAACCGGACTCCACGCGCGCTGGTGGCGCCAATCTGGCACATCTGCTTGAAGGAGCCGCGGATCTGGGAGGCGGCGGCGGAGAGGGTGGAGCAGCAGTCCTTTAAGGCGGCGCGTGACTCACCGGCAGCGTCGGGGTCGGAGTTCCGGGAGAGGTTGGAGAAGTAGGCGGAGGCGAGGCGGGCCTCAGAGAGAGAGACGCTGACGGCGGCGCGTGCGAGGTGGCCGGAGCTCCGGCTGACGGAGTTGGCGTAGCCGGAGAGGGACGTGTAGCAGACGTCCGGGTAGAGCGTGAGATTGCAGCTCTCGCGGATGAAGTCGGAGGAGTCGGAAGGGGCGGGCGATGGGGCGGTGGATTGGGAGGAGGCGGGTGGCGCGTGGAGGAGGAGAGCGAGTGGGAGGAGGAGGAGGAGAGTGTGGCGGGAATTCATATTGGGAGGAGGGAATTTCTGTTACGGCTTCTTTTTCTGTTTTGTGGGGGTTTGAATTATTGGGAGTTGGGAGAGATGCGATTGTGTTTTTCAAGGCCTTGAGTGGGGTTTAAATAGAGATGTAGTGGGAGGGAAAAAAAAACAAGTCGGCTTTCACGACAAAATTATGTATTTTTCTAGTTTATAATTATTGCGATTTATTTGGTTGTAAAACTTGTTTCGGTTAAAATCAAGAATTTGATGTTTCATGCTAATAAATTATTCATAAAATATTGTTATTTTTATTTAACTTGAGTAATATGTGATCCTAAATAAAAAAAATGAGGATCACATATTGCTTAAGTTCAATAAAAATATGTGGTATGTTAATTATGGATCATTATTATTAGATTTGACGTGAATTTGTTGTTGACTGGTATCTATTAGCTGGGCCGGGTTCGAGGGCGGAGTTCCGACTCACCACGGGTTGCACCTGCTAGTGGTTTGGGGATGGTTGCCCATCACGACCAAAATAGTATACATTATTTCCTATTTTCGCCTTTTTCGAGTTAATCGTGATTTGTTTAGATTTACGATTCATAATTTGAATTAGAATTTTAGAGTGTATATATAAACTTCTGAAACGCCACGTAATGTAATCAGTTTGTAGCCTCTATAATAAAAAAGTATGTTCCTTTGTTCGTGAACTTAACTACGCATTATTAATAAATCACGTAAAATCTGCGTATTTTTCTTAGTTTAACCTTTTTCGCTATAACAGTCCTGCATAGAATTAATTGATAATTAAAATAATAGTACATTAACATTAAATATAAGCTAGCATATAAGATTGGAAGACTGCTTTATAAAACATTATCTCAACTTCATAATTTTTTTTTGGTAGAATATCTACAATTTCTTTTCTTTCTAAGCTAGCAAAATTTTCAATAGATCGGAGTTGATTGAAGCTTTAACCTTCATATAGTATAATTCAATATTTACTTATATAGTTATATAGATCTGTCAAATGGGCCGGGCGGGTCGGGTTCGGATTTGGGTCAACTGGGTTCGGATCAAAACGGGTCATGGGTCATCGGGTCATAAAATTTCCGAATTCATATGGACCGAGTTGTTACTGGTTTAGAACGAGTTCGGGTTGATTCAACGGGTCATGATCACCAATTTTATTAACTTTTATCTTTATATTTATTAAAGTAATTAATATTGTATGATATAAAATAATATTTAATAATAATAAAATAATATTTTTATATAAAATTTATAATAAAATATTGAATTTTTAATTGAAATAATACTTTATCAGGTTGACCAGGTCAATCCAACGAATTGGTGACCTAACCCAGTTTTTTCCAGGTCGATCGGATTCGAGTTAATCTTGATCCATTGATTTTCGGATCGGATCATGTTTTGATAGGTCTAAGTTATATGCATGGTGCTTCTTTCCTTGAAGTGGTCATGATCTAGCTCTTCCATATTCCACTATATTTAATAACTCATATTCCACTAATCCACTATATTGAGTTCCCATTGGAAATTAACATGCATCACGTACACTTTACCGCTGATTTGACTAGCATTGTGAGTTTGTAAGTAACCGGCCATATCCCATTAAAAAACTACAATTGTAACAAAAAGAAAAGGTTGAGTTGAAAAATATACTCCGTATACAATACGTACGTATATATGGGGTTCCCATTATATATTATATATACACTTTGTGATATGTATAGAAGTGCAAGTCCCATTATATTACACTGGCGCCATCATTAATAAGTAGTAGACTAGTAGGTCACTGTGCAACAAACATAGGTGCAAAACAATGATGCACAATTGCACATGCATGCCAATTAAATTAATTTGGCAAAGGTGAACGAAGTTTAATTTGAACTAAAAGTAACGACAAAAATGATTTGACATGATTATAATTGTCTTTGACGTACTTGTTTGATCTTATTAAACTAATGCACATATCAATAATTTTCTAGAATAGGCCATAGTTTTTGGTAATTTATTTATTCATAAGGGCAAAAAAGTGACTAGCGAACTAACAACCATGTATTTTTTTTAAGAGAAACTAATAAAAATGGTGCATAGATAAGTAGATTCTTATATCTGTCTGTTGTTAAAATTTGATGGTTAAATTAATATAAGGTTCTATGTTTATCAAAAATGGAGAATATTTGTTATCACCAATAGTATTTCTATCCATTAGCACAATTGTTTTTTTGGTGTTTTTCTTTGCAATTAAGGTTGCATAGCAAAGCCTCATATGGAGTATTGGTCTAGTGGTAAGAGGCATAGGAGGATGTTGGGAGATCTAAGGTTCTATTTTTGACTCCGCCTTTTTATTTGAGTGAAAAATCAAGTATCAACATTCTTCATATGACTAGGTCGACCTAGTCAGTGCAAACTGGTTTCTCTGATTTATACGTTTTACCAACTAGTTTACAGACTCATAGTTTAATTACCACCACTGGTGAATCCCTCGTTAAAAAATAAGTTGCGTAGCAAGGCCATACACTACGGTGATTCAACCCTAGCTTATAAGTGAAAGACTAGCCCTGATCACAGATCTTGAAAGTTGTCAATGAAATATTACACATTTAAACCACTTCGCCAACTAGCTGTTGAATTAACATACTCCCTCCGTTTACATAAATTTGACTAAAATATCTTCAATCTTTTGTTAAGATCTTTTCCATTTTATTGTAATTTTTATAAATATTATTAATTAGTATAGATATTATTAGAAAAAATGTGTTAAAATATTTTAAATGACAAATTTTGTTGAACAAGAGAACCAAGCTAGAATGATAAGTTTTTGTGAACGGAGGAAATATGTGTTTAACGAGGCAAAATGATCATACACAAAATCCTATCTTGAAGATTTCAAGTAGCTAAACTAATCATTAAGTTTCAGCTTCTATCGTACTCGTACAAATAAAATATATAGCTTATACGTACACAATGTGTTGTCTGTTGGGCTAATACTGGCCCAATAGCGTCTGAGTATACATGTGTGTATGGGTATAGAATATAAACTCAGTTATTTTAAGACCAATTAATAATAGAAATAGTAATCGAAAATTTTATATACTAGGTTTTGATTCATTAAATTTTCGATGAGGTAAACACTCTTACATACCTCTTTCAAGTGCAATTGGGGATATAGATAAGGTGATGGGTCCAGGATCAGCATACTTATTGACGGGGCAAAACTAGAGGCACAAGAACGGTTGATAGATGAGAGAGGCGATGCAAGGCCGACCTAGGTTACGGTTATGCAGCGACGCAAGGGCAGTCACTCGATGATAGGGGTAGCACAAAGGCGACCTAGGTTAAGTTTTTTTTTGTGTCTTACTCTTATACCATGATAAAGGCGATCTGTAAGACTAATTCCGAAGGATGGAGGACCGTCCGAGCACACATATATCTATGACCGCTAACACATAAATCCAATAGGACTTTATTCTAAAACCAATTGGTAATAGATCGAAGAAATAACCAAAAGAATTATATATTAAGCTTTGATTCATTAAGGATCGGTTTGGCATTAGTGTTTTGGGATAGTTTATTCCGAAAATGAGAGCTTAATTTAAGTTAGGGTCTGCTAGATTTTGCAATCTCCTACCCCCAAAGGTCAAAGGGGACAGTTTTCCGCTAGTCTTTTGGGTAGCGGGAGAAAGCTACCAAGGCTATCGAACGGAACCAGCTAGATTCCGATGTGGAAAAAAACTCTTTACAAATAATTAGAAAGATAAAGTATAACAAAGAAGTCGGCCATATATTCGTACGTGATGACATTGTTTCAAAAGTATTAATTAATGAATAAATGATTTTTTCTAATGTGTGAATATTGGGAGTCTTGTGACTCAATACTTAGGGCTGATTATTCCATATTAATCCAAGTACTTATTTTAGTGGAACGTATACATATTGGACAAAGGAAGTGTACCATATGTAAATTCAATATCTCTAATTACTTCTAATTTTCAAATTGTTTCTTGAAATTAATTTTGTAGAAGAGAAGCAATAGCTTTATGTTTTAAAAATCGGCTTACGATATATGGTAATGAAAACAGTTGTTTCATTTTTCTTTTCCCATCTAACAGAGAGTTCGATTAGTCAGGACCAATCGAGTAATTAGCTACTGTATTAATTTGCCTCTTCAGTAAAGGACAAAAAGACAGAGTAGCATTATAATTTTATTGGATGTTCGTTTGCTAAAGCTTAAATAAATAAATAAAACTTTTTCATGAAATATTTTAGAAATACACTTCGTATTTGTCTATCTGTATATATTATTGAGTTAATTAGGCATGCGTAAGACGGCCACCATACCAAGTCACCAACCCAATAATGTGCTGAATATCTTACCAAAAAAATTATTGTGCGGAAAATGGTTCTTTAAAGGACAAATTAACAAAGTAAATCGCGCGTACCAAAAAAAAAAAAACAAAGTAAATTTAATACGGAGTGAATTATGTAATAAACAGAGAGTCGATCTGATATATTTTGTAACAGCATAAAAAAAAATTCACTAGTTACATAATCAACAGATAAGGTTAAATATCCTAGCCTCTCCGTAGGTTAGAAAAAAAAAAGATCGCTTTCTTTGAGCCCAATATATGGGGAGAAGAATATAGGGTCAATAAAATTAATGCATTATGATATTTTAAATATTAGAATGTATTATTGAGATCATAGGGAGTGTGGTTAGAACCCAAACTTAAAAAATGGTGTTTGGAATAAATTAGGATTTGACAAGGAGACTTTTTCTTAGTTATAACAATAAGGGTACGCTTGTTTGTTTCTATATCTCGATATAAGGAATCCGAATTAGAATTATCTAAACCCATACTATTAGGGACGAACCCAAGAATTTAAATTAGAGTGGACTAATTGACACTAAAAAATTTTGGGTGGGCTAAATTACCTCATTTTAACTAATTTACCACTAAAATTACCTATTTTTCATCTTTTATATTTACCCTATTATTATTATTTTTAATTTTCTTAGGGTGGACCGGGGCCTACCCTAGCCATCCCTTAGATCCGTGCCGGTATACTAATGTTTAATTTGTATTGACTAACAGAATGAGAATAGATGATTTTCATACCATATAAATACATGTATTTGAGTTCATACTTGATCTAAAATTCAAACAGATTCCTTGTATAGAAACAAATAAGGTTTAAAAGGGGGTACGAACAGGCTCGTAGATGAGGGAGTGCAACCAGCCCAATTGCACCTGGCCCAATTTTTTCAAGGGCCTCTATATAATTATACAGTAGCATATCTAATACATTAATTTGATTTGCCCAGTTGGTTGGTACACAACTTTGAGAATTGAAAGACCTGAGTTCGATACTCTTTCGCGGTGGAATTCGTTTTTTTATAAGCCATTAATGTTTTTTTAACTTTATGGTGCAGTATTTCAATTTGGCTTCATGTGTTTGCATTCGAAAGAGACCCATTTTATTCAATTTTTTATTCTTATGGTTATATTCATTGATATTATTTTTAAAGAGTCTTTTGGTTTTGTAAAAGATTTTAAAACTAAAAACTCGAATTAGTAGTACTATATAGCCAAACTATATATCTATGTAATTATTTCTCCAAATTAGTATTATGAAATGGATATTATTTGAATCCAAAATAAGTTAGTAATTAATCGTAAAAAATAATAAATTTGCCTAATTGAGTAATTTTTATATCGGCAATAAAATTTAGATCTAATAAAATTAATAAGAGAAAATATAACTAACCACATTTTATATTAAGCGACTTATAACACTTTTATACGGTATATTATTAGGGCCTCATATAAATTTTTGAACAAGGCCTCTAAAAATTTTGGGACGGCCTGGGTACGAATGAGATGCAAATCCACACCCAATGTGAGATATGAGAAATTCATATTTAAATGGTATGAGTTGTGAGTCTCAATTTATAAAATCATAAACTAAACACCAAGTATCGAATTTTCAATCCTCAAATTCATACCTGATTCCTCACATCTACGTACCAAACGCCCCCTAAAAAGTGTGGATTTTTAATGCAGGTTCGATTGAGAAAGTCATGCAGGCCTGAAAACCCAAAAGAAATCCCAAACGGCCCAATAGAATCTTTAGTTAGGCCCAGCGTGTTATCTCAGGAACCAATCCATGATTGATTACGAATGATATCCAATATTTAAATTCATAAATGAATTCCAATTTTTACCGAAACAGATAATACATGAAGGTAAAACAAAATAACCCACATGCAATATCAAACGGGAGCCCTAGGTTTGCACTTCTCTCTTCTTAATCAATTCTTCTACACCACGCAATCAATTCACGTATGCATGCATGCATGCATGAGAATCGATCAATCTCAACGTTAATCAAATCCATGCAATTAATGCAACCAACGTACGTAAACTTCATGCATCAAACCCTAGCCCAACCGCAAGAAGATGCTAACCTAGTTATCCTAGATCGCCCTAGGGAGGAGGACAAAAGGATTGATAAGGCTCATGAGGCTCCGACCAGGTGGGGTCCGCTTCTCGGGGTGGATGATGTTATCCACGAGAATCTCGGACGGAGTCTGGTAGTAGTCGACCATCCTTCCGGTCTCACGGATTGTCATGTCCACGCGACTATCCGAGAGAGTCTGATACAAGATCCTCTTGCTCTCCGCCATGTCGGAGAGGATGAGAAGGGATGCAAGAAGAAAGAACGCGACTGCCTTCGACATTGCCATTGCGTTATAACTTTCTTAGGCGCAATGGCAATGTCGAGGATGCAGGCTTGCCCGTTGAGACGTTAGGGTGGAGGATTTATACGTAGCTAATTAATTAATTGGATGCAAAAATTATGGGAGGGAAAAAAGGTTAAAAAACGCTAGGTTTTGCATGCATTTTGCGTTTTGGTGGATAATAGTACTAGAAAATGGACCATTATAATTTATTTTTAGTTTAGTTTAGGAACGTAATGTTTCCTTTCTTTAATTGGACATTTCAGTTGCAGTTTTGTGATCCAAATAATTAAGGCTAGATATTTTTACAGGAAATTATTGTATAAACGGCCATCTTTTTTTGTATACTTTGCTATTGTTCTATTAGAAATTAAATAATCAATGAACTTGTTATTAATCGCTCGTCTTTGCCTTTCGGTTGCCTTGTTTTTCTTTATGTTTTCTGTGGTCGGGTCGGGTCTTTTGGTCGCTCCCCCTTCGTGTTAAGTCAGGGGTACCCCCATCTTGACCCTCAGATTTTCCGTAAGGAAAGTACCCCCATCTTCCCGTAAGGGATGTTCTGTGGTCTCGTCGGGTCTTTTAATCGCTCCCCCTTCATGTTGTTGTTGTTACTATTAATCGCTCTAATCTATACCGTTTTGTTCAATCAAAAAATTCGAAAGAAAATGTGAATCTATAACTATATATTAAAGTTGTTCCTTTTCGAGCCACCAGAACGATTCTGGCCCCACCTTATAATTACAAAATTAATTTTTTATTTCTAAAATTTTAACTTTTTCTATTAAATTCTTCTTTAACTATTTAAATCTATCTTTAACATCAAATAAATATCTATTTAGTATAACGATATCTTTTGAAAACTTCCTTATACAAGTATTTAAGATTAAAGATAAAATACTTTAAAATAAATATAAATCTTTTACCATACATCTTTTGATGATTTTTTTTATAGATATATATAGTGATTTTATTTTTTATAAAACTAATGATAAATATTTATAATTTAAAATTTTATAAAAATAGATAATAAAATATTTAATAGATGTATTAAAATATTTGATAAGTCCTAAATTTATGTAAATAAAAAGTAATAAAATGTGAAGAATATAATATTTGATAAAAAAAAATATACATTCTGCAAGCAATAAATTACTTATATTAAAATTTATATTATATTTTTATTTATTAATATCCTATTTATAATGTCTATAAAATATCGAATCGTAGTCGTACATGGTACGACGGGTAAAACTAGTACTGAATACATTGAGGCCCTATCTCTCCAATCCAAATTCTCCTCTCTTCCATGTTAAAAAAATAGCTTTTCGGGCTTTCTAATATGCGAGTTGACAGAGCCCACTGGGCCACTAATGCAATGGGCTCGATGTAGGCCCAATGTTCTAGGACGAGCAATGTGGCCCATGGAGGCTCTACGTTGTCAAGTTATAAAAGATAAGGAAAATAAAATGCAACAAAAGTAAAAACATTATAATTGAATCATGATAGTTGGAACCGCAACTCACGGAGTCACAAGAGTTGGGTCATGGAAAGATTAAATAAAGTGGCCCGCGAGACTGGATTTTTGTTGATAAAAATATTATGATCGAATCATACATAACTACATTATATACATTGGTGTGTAAAAATAGGCAAATAGCACAACTTTAAGACTAATAAAGGATTAGAATGTTGGTGCAAACGGTACAATCATAAAGCTCGACGGTGGCAATGAATTTCAACAACATTGTACAATGTACATGGGTCATATATTGGCATAAATTTCAACCGCTTTGTTCAGCAGAAGACAGGAGTACCCATCATCATCATTTATAGTATTACAATTTTAGAACCAAGAAGATCAATGCTCCATAGAGTTAGAATGATATCCTGAATTCACCCTATCACTTCAATCATCATTAATTTCTATATAAGAGTATTATTAGATTATTTACGGAAGAGATCCCCGAGCTCCTAATCTATAACCTTTAATTAAGTAGATGAATAACTTGAGTTGGGTTGTATTGTTGGTTACCTTGATCTACATGTTTTGAAACAAAATGGTACCTCCAATTATCGATGCATTTGAAGAATTTCATCGATTTTCGGATATCATAGTATCATTTCATTCGTTGGAAAAAAATTCATTTCAAATCTTAATACACCGTTCTATGTCCGAACCAAATACTTCATGTTCGTAGTTTGAAATAGACCTTTTCAATATCAATCTCTTTATATATGCCACCAACAATATTGATCTATCGACCAGACGAGCTGATAACAAGACTAAAAAAAGAAGGAAGATCTCTCATCAAAATAAAAGAAGGAAGATCTTACCATATCTATTAAAATCACTCCATAAGATCTACTACTAAAATCACACTTCACAATTCACATGAGTCTATGGGCAAGAAACAAACCGGGTTCGCTTGTGTATATTAGAGTAAAACTCAGATATCAATACACCCCTGACTCCACCAGTCAAAACTTTCGCAGTAAACCGGTCAAACATGCTCTCACCGATTTCCAAAAACGATATCCATTCACAATCTACCACGTGTCCTGCCTTATCGGGCCTTAAAGCCCAAAAAAGGAATGGAATCCGATGCCACCACCATATCCATACCCATCTCTTCTCTCTTCTTATAAAAACGACACCGCTTCACTACACCCTTGCCCCATCACTCTCACTCCCTCTACAGCACCGTTTCCCCTTCTCCGGACTGTCCCAATACTGAAATGGCGCGAAATCCCCCTCGCTTTCCGGTGAAGGCATTTCCGTCATTTCAAGCCACCGCTCTCCTCCTCATCCTCCTCTTCTCTCCGGCCACGATTTCATACGGCCACGACTACTCCGACGCCCTCCGCAAGAGCATCCTCTTCTTCGAAGGCCAGCGATCCGGCCGCCTCCCGCCCGATCAACGCCTCAGATGGCGCGGAGACTCCGCACTCCACGACGGCTCATCCGCCGGGGTAAAATTCTCCTTCTACATTCTCTAATTTCACCGAATTGAAGCCACATTTGCATTCAATTGATTAATTTCGACTTCAATTTGACTGATTAGACCGATTTGACGGGAGGATACTACGATGCCGGCGATAACGTGAAGTTCGGCTTCCCGATGGCGTTCACCGTCACGCTCCTCTCGTGGAGCGTCATCGACTTCGGGAAGAGCATGGGATCGGAGGTTCAAAACGCCGTTAAGGCCGTTAAGTGGGGGACGGACTACTTGCTGAAGGCGACGGCGGAAATGCCTAACGCTATGTACGTCCAGGTCGGCGATCCGTTATCCGACCACAACTGCTGGGAACGGCCGGAGGATATGGACACGCTCCGAACGGCTTACAAGATTGATCGGTCCAATCCGGGATCCGACGTGGCAGGGGAAACCGCCGCCGCTCTCGCCGCCGCCTCCATCGTTTTCCGGTCACGAAACCCTGCGTACTCCCGCCGGCTTCTTTCTCGCGCCGTTAAGGTCTGTCAGTACTCACCACTTTCCGTTTGTCTCTGATTTTGCTTCTTTTTCCTTTTCTTTTTCTCGTCCTTTTCGTGTTCTTCAAGAAATTAAATTCTCCATTCATTAATTTATTTTCCACTCTGTATTTATGATGTTTTTGTTGCAAAAATAGAATAAATCAGTGTAGAAAAATGATGATTTTTGATACGGGTAAAAAGGTAAATTGATTCTGTTTTTTTTTCATCTCCCAACCAGAAACAGAAAGTCTGCACTTTTTATTTTTTTTCACTGTGCGGTTAACTTTTTCTGTTACGAATCAAAACCTGTGGTGGTGGTTGGAACGAGAAAGCCTTAATTTCCTCTGCTTTTCAGTTTTCTTGCTCTCGTTTACCCTGCCTTTTGGCGCGAGATTAACGGTCCCTTTAATAGCCTCTCGGCTTGCCTAGTGTAAGGTCACACAAATAACAAAGCAATTTTTTTTATTTGCTTTTTAGGTGTTCGAGTTTGCAGACAAGTACCGGGGTGCGTACAGCACGAGTCTTCGCAGGGCAGTGTGCCCTTTCTATTGTGACGTGAACGGGTATCAGGTACATTGCTCCCCACCAATTACAGCCTGGACCCTCATTTTGGCCCAGATAATCAGCCAATTAGTGTTTGTATTTTAGCTTAATTCTGGTTTTAATTAAGGATGAGTTGCTGTGGGGAGCTGCGTGGTTGCACAAGGCGACGAGGAGGCGGGTGTACAGAGAGTATATAGTGAGGAACGAGGTGGTGCTCAGAGCTAGTGACACTATTAATGAGTTTGGATGGGATAATAAACATGCTGGCATTAATGTCCTCATTTCCAAGGTAATTTTAATTAGTGACTTCCAGCAAGAAAAAAAACATTATCATTTAATTATTCTGCTCTGCTGTTTGCCGTTGCCATTATTTGCTAAACATGACTTCCACTCCTACAATTTTTCTTTTCTATTAGTAGCGGAGTAGAAAGTAACCAGTAATTAGAAGTCTGTTGCCATGAAAGGGTATTGCCTGGCCTGACTCCTCAGTGTGTAGTGTGACTTGTCCAGTGTTTTTTAGTAATTGGAGTTTGTAGGACCCCTTTTATGCCAATCACGTGATGGGTATAACTCTACCATACTTCCCTGGCTCTGTAAATTTTTAGTCTCTGGGGGATAGGGGAAACAGGGGCCCATGTTTAGCTTGTGGTGTGGGGCCTGTACTTTGAAAACAATGGCCCCGGCCCTGCAAAAGTGATGGTCTGTATGTGGTGGCATCAGACTTCTGCAGATTTTTAGTCAAGATGTCACAGAGATTGTAGAAGATGACTATTAATCCATTATTTCTTCTTGACATGTTAAAAATGATAGCAGTTGACTGATGTAGATCATACATGGAGCCATAGCTTTTCATATGCTATTAGTCTGTTACCATGTTTTGCACAATAGAGGCCCTCTTTCAAGTTTTGTATACCCTTGTGTCAATTGGTGACAAAAGATTTGGAGGTCTTTGAATCAGTGTGCAATTGTGCATGCATTTTGATGTTTTGTGCATTATACATTGGAGTTGAACTAGCATATTAAATTGGGTATGGCTTTATCTTTGGTTGTTTGTGAATAGAGCTAAGAATGTAGACATGTATAACTAGTAGAGAATGTAGAGTAGTATTGTTACTAGTCAGCATTAAATACTGTGATGGGAACTATACAGACATATGCAAGATCAGAAAAAAGGTGGTTGCCCATATACCCTCCATGTGGGCTAACTGAGTAACTGGTTATTATTTGCACCTAACCCTAGGAAAAGGATATTTTTTTGCCATCTTTCATATTCAATCTCTCTATACAAAGTCCTTTAACTTGCTTTCACCTCTGTCAAAATTCAGCCTCTCTAATTTATGCCCTGCTACAATGCATGTGAAGAGTTTTAATACATCCTGCCATTTGATGTTACTTGTTTTTCATATATAGTTCTACATTACTAATTGTACAAAAACCTTAGGAGACCATCTGTCCATCTTGTTTTAATTTTGTGAAAAGATGGTGCAATATAGACATGATGAATATATTCATGTGCTCTGAAATTGCAGGAAGTGTTGATGGGAAAGGAAAATGATCTGAGAAATTTCAAGCTGAATGCAGATGGTTTCATATGCTCCTTGTTACCTGGAATAGCACAAACCCAAGTTCAATATTCTCCTGGTAATCTACAATTCAATTAATAATTGTTCACTGCCCTATAGAGAACATATTTAATCAATTAGTTAATTGGCCCCAAAAAATTTCGTACCTAGATTGCATGAATGACTATATATATTAGAATATCCTATCTGTTTGCCATACAGATGCATGAACCGCACCAACCACATGCAATGTAGCATATATCCCACTACTTCATAATTTGGAACAATTACCCATAAGATTTTTCAACATCAACAATATATATAAATGATTTCAACTTGTTAAAAGCAATCTTGTAAGAACATCAACCAATTGACTTATTCATATTGAAGGATTTTGTATACATCCTATTGGGCATGGATCTAATATTTTGTGGATGATTTTTTGCTTGGATGTGAAAAAAAGGTGGGCTGATCTTCAAGGCAGGAGGGAGTAACATGCAACATGTAACATCTCTATCCTTCTTACTTTTGGCCTACTCCAACTATCTCAGCCACTCCAATCATGTGGTGCCATGTGGCCAAGTGTCCGCCACGCCATCACTTCTCAGACAGTTGGCTAAGCGCCAGGTACACATATCACTTGCTTAATTATCTGAATCCCTTTCCCCCTTTTCTCTACAGTGTTATCTTTTTGTACTGGATGCACATGTATAGATTTAAAGAGATGTTTGTGCAGTGCATATTTATCTGCAATTTTTTTTGGGCTAAAAATTGGGGACCAGATCACCATAGAATACATCTTCATATAGAACAAACGAATCCAAAGACTTTAGAGTTCAACTTTGTCACTGTCTATGAATTGGCATAATCAGGATAGTTCTAGTGCTGTTCTTTTCTTTTCTGTTATGGTCTTCCTACACTACAAATTAATTTAAAGTTAACTTGGCCTTATGTATAACTGTATATAGTGACCAGTATTCCAAATTATGAATCTCAATGTAGCAATTAATTGAACTATAGTGTAGCTGCACTCAGAAAACATTACTGTATGTATTATGAGGTTTCCGGCCCAGCTAATAGATATGATGTCTGAATAATACAAGGTTAATTAATTGCTAAAAAATTGTGTGAGTCAGTAAGTGTACTCTTTGGTTGGATTCTCTGTGGGGGCGTAGGTGAAGTACAGGAATGAGGTCATTGATTCTAGTTGTCACACAGGTTGTGGAATGTGAGTGTCACCATATGCTTGTGAATCAAAGAATGAAATAATAACAATAATAATGATTAAAACCATACCCCACTTAAGGAAAAAATAGATAAAACTAAGCTCAGGGAAGTCAAAAGGGGATAAACAGTTGGCCTCTGTGTCACATGTATGTGTTGATGGATTTGCCTAATTTGTCAAATTAATCATGTGAGCACCAACACCCTGCCCACACCTATCTATATTATCCACCGCTGGATAAATTCCTTTTGTCATGTTGTATTGTTCAATAATAATTCACATGCTCTACATTCTGTCGGATTGCTCTTCCTTTTTGTCTTCTTAAATCATGCTTACACTAATTGATCTCTTGTTTAAATCTAATGACAGGTGGATTACATTCTTGGAGACAATCCTTTGAGGATGTCTTACATGGTGGGCTATGGGCCGCGCTACCCGGAGAGGATCCACCACAGAGGCAGCTCCGTACCGTCGATCCGGGCCCATCCGGCCCATATCGGTTGCAAAGCGGGCTCTCGGTATTTCCTAAGCCCAAACCCTAACCCAAATAAACTCGTGGGTGCTGTTGTGGGCGGGCCCAACGTGACGGACGCCTTCCCGGACTCTAGGCCCTATTTTCAAGAGTCTGAGCCCACTACGTACATTAACGCCCCTCTTGTGGGCCTGTTGGCCTTCTTCAAGGCCCACGGTTGATTACTGTGATTGAATGGAGGAATGTTAGAAGTGGTGAGCAAATTGCCACCCTGGAAAGATCAGAGGGAGGGGGAGAAATGAATGGTTTTAGTTTAAAGTTGTGCTGATTGATATCAATTCTGATTCTGATTTCTTGTACCGTGGTGATTCAAGTGTAATTGTAATGGTGCATTCCTATGTTGCTAAGTCTACTAATCTATATAAGAAATATGCTTTGATTTTGAGTTTAGCACGGTTTTTTTAACCTTTTTAAATGCTAAAATTTTACACAAAAATGGACATTTCATTACTTTAAGAGACGTGCCCAAATTGGACAGAGTTGTTCATTTTCCTTCACATACAAGGAAGATTGAAATGAGATATGAGTCATATCACAAGACAAAAAATCTTGTTTTGTTCACACATTACAACTTGCTGGCCTTTGCATTAAACTCTTTCTATCAGCCTCTCCATAGCAAAAGAACTAAGCTTTCTTTCTCCCCATAAACAATTTCCAGTTTCGGATCAAGCATTGATGGATTCAGAATCCGGGTCAGTTCCTCTGGCTCTTTACTTTGTGCTCAAGTACCTTCCTTTGTATGAGCTCTTAGTAATGACCCGAGTCTCGAAAACACTGAGAGAGGTCGTGAACCACGACACATTGCTATGGCTCGACATCATCATCGATAAGCCACTGAACCGACGCGTTTCAGACGATGCCCTGATGCAAATGGCTTCCAAGGCAAATGGAAGGCTGAGGAGATTGGGGTTGGTCAACTGTGTCAAGCTCACAGATGATGGGCTTCTGAGGCTTGTGGAGAATAATCCTCTATTGGAAAAGGTTTGTTAAAATTTGAGTGTTGAATTTTATTTGCATCTTTCAAGTGGATTTGGGTGCTCTATTGAGCTTATCTTTGTGGATAGGATATGGTTGGTTATTTATTCACATACTGCACTATGTCTTAAATTTGTCCTTTTTCTTAGGCGTTGTTTGGTTGATGTATCTTCATGCTCATTGGTTTTTATACAGTGTTTGGATATAACTCTTATATCAATTTAGGTGCATTTTAACTAAAGCCAGTTATTATTGTCACATAGCTGAATTTCAGTTTTCTTTGGGTCTTTCGGGCGCATCCTCCTGACATGTTCAGGTTATGGGTGCCTCCATCTTGACCCCCAAGATCCTGGGGGATGGGACTTTACTGGGTGATGAAGTTGATGCTGTTGTTGTTTGGTTGATGCAAAATTTTCTGGCTTTCCTAATTCCTTCCATATATCTTCATATTGTGTTTATAATTACACAATAAAGAACCCTTCAAGCACTAAACTTTATAATGACAACATGAACCATATAATTAGCTCTAATATTAAAAAAACCCTTCTAAGCTTCATTAATGTTTGATGATTTTCATTAATTCTTCAGCTTTATGTTCCTGGTTGCACTGGACTAACCCCAGAAGGCCTCATAAGATCAGTGAAGATTCTAACTCAAAGAAACAGCCACTTGAAAAGCCTAAAGATCAATGGGATTTACCATCTCAACAATGACCATATCGCCACACTCGAATCGTGTCTTCAAGTATCAACCACATCACACCAACTCAAACCACAAAACCACCCACCTCAACTCTATCAAACTTACAAAAAATCCTCCCAATGCAGCGATCTCCTCGACGACACCCACCACCCAATCGATGTCGAAATCTGCCCAAGATGCAATGAGGTAAATGACCATTTTAACAACTTAAGTTACCTTAGCTTCTTGATCAATTTCCTTCATTTTTTCATGTGGGTTTGTAGGTGAAGATGGTTTTCGACTGTCCAAGGAAAACGTGCATTGCGAAAGTAGAAGCAAACAAACAATCCATATGCAAGGGATGCTACAATTGCATTACAAGGTGTGAGGAGTGTGGAATTTGCATTGAAAATGAGGAAGAAGAAGAGCAAGGAGAAACACTTTGTGCAGAAAGCTTGTGCCTTAATTGTTGGTTTAAGCTTCCGAAGTGTAGCTTCTGTAACAAGCCGTATTGTAGGCGACACACTGACGAGTATTTGCAGCGAATTGCTGATTTAAACGTCTCAGATTTCGTATGTGAAGTTTGTTGCAGCAAATTCATGATTTAAATGTTGTTTTTGTTGGTCAGCCTTTTGTGATGGCTTAAGGCTTTGCATCATATTTTCAAGTTAAAAACATTTTGGGCCTAATCTTTCGGAGCTGGGTTTGTTCTAATGGACTCGGCCCAATAATTTGAAGACGGGCTGGGCCTACTTGAGTTTAATTATTAGCTTATGATTTTACTTACGGTTCACACAATAAAAGTATTAATTTGGGAAATTATTTCAAAACTATTCTCTAAATTAGAATTAATGAACCTTTTAAAAAAAATCAAAATTAACAAACAATATCTTGATTTACCAATATTAGAATTTTTATTGTTTGCTCATGGCATACATTAGAAAAATCTGTTTACTTACCTAGAGTATCTTTTTACATTTTTTGTTGACAAAATTGAAATTACTATGTCAATTGTGCTTGATTCCGAGAGTTTGTGTGTAGCTTATTTATTAAAGTTTATTTGGAAAAGCTTATGAGAGTTAACGACAGTTAGTAAGAGATTCACTCCCTTAATCAGAAAATTTGAGTTCGAGTGCCAAGAAAGCAGGTTTAAAATCTACGAGAGAATGTTTTATCTCTTTTTTGTGGTCTTGTCTTTGGCTCCCTCAATCAGAAAGTTTGAGTTCGAGTGCTAAGAAAGCAATCTGGGAGAGAATGTTTTATCTCTTTTTTTGTCTTGTCTTTAGCTCATCTGATTCGATCGGTTAATACTGCTCTATATTTAAATCGAGATTCGAACTTAAATCTCATAGACGACATCTTAAAGAATCTAGCGTCAATTTACCACTAGATCAACTCAGTAAAATTGACCTACTCGGCTACTCTATATGAAAAATGGGGGGTTAATGTTGTTTCATGCTTTAGGCTTTAGATAAACATTTTAGTGTAAAGATGTCTGATTGATATGATTTTTCATATCTAGTATTCAGATCTTTTTCGTACAAGTTGATTGATTATTTAATTAAGGGTGTGTTTCATTTTGCCCCCAAAACTACTTTTTCTCTAAAAACTACTTTTAACCGTCTTGAAATCCGTACATCCCTCTCTATTTTTTTACGTTTTTCGAGACATAAAAAATAAATTTCACCCAAAAATAACTTTCCATCGACCAGTGAAACAAGGCCTAAAATATGACGACTCTAATTACCATTTCTATGTCGGCCACTTCCACCATTCAGAATTTAAAACAAGGGCCTTTAAAAAACAATTAATGATAAAAACGTGTTGACGGAATTACTGAAATCGCATCATAGTTCAATTCATAGGAAACTTTAATGCCAGAATACATTAACATACCTTTATACTTATATTTTTTTTTCTATTATAGCCCTGTACTAAAAAATATTTAAACAGACCCCTGTACTGCCCCCAATTTTACCTATTGAACACTTTCAATCTTATTCTCCTTCCAGTGTATATCACACGCCTTATGTGTCATGTTATCTTGCCAAATAAGCCAAAATGGTCAAATACGTACATGTTATTCACTTTCAAGTCTTCACGCGCCTTATGTAACATGTACGTATTTTGCCAAAATAACATGTATGTATTTGACCATTTTGCCTCATTTGGCAAAGTAACATGACACATAAGGTGCGTGATGTACACTGGAAGGAGAATAAGATTGAAAGTATTCAATAGGCAAAATTGGGGGTAGTACAGGGGTCTGTTTGAACATTTTTTAGTACAGGGGTCTAATAGGAAAAAAAAGTGTAAGTATAGGGATCTGTTGATGTATTCTGCCAAACTTTAATATGTCCCCGAAAATGGATAATGGCAAGGGTCATGTACTCATGGCAGTCCCTCAATCCACTATAGTTTATCTTTAATAAATGTCAATACTATTCATTATGATATTATTACACTTATTTTTAATTGTCTTTGTTAAAAAAAATTGGAATTGTTATGAATGAATGTCATATATTCACAAGTTAACATCACCTATTTCACTTGCTTGTATCATATATATTATGTAGATAAATAATTATATAATGTATGATTGGAGATAAATTATACAAGATGAATTATTCATTTTCTTCACCTTCTTGTTTCCATGCATGAATCGTGGAAATTTATCAAAATTTTATCCCACCTTTGACCTGTAAAATATGACCATCATACATTGTAAAACTTGCACCAATGTAGAGTAACATCGTTTTGCTGAATAGATCATTCGTTTTAATGTTTAGATGTGGAAACATGTTTTCAATACGCCCTTGCAAGTGTAGTTGTCTTTCCAATTAACATATAGACAAACGGATCTAACATCTCAATTTCTTTATAGCTAGTCCAACAATGGGTGGTGACATCTGCATCTTTTTTTAGCCAACTCAACCAAGATAATAGGTGGGCCATTGCCATTGGCCAAACTCAAACAACCAAGAAATGGACCTAGGCCTAGACCTACTCGGATACTATATTTAAAGCTCACGGGCCGCTATCTCGGGGGTCGTGCATATAACAATCATATCGTACAAGTCCAATGAGATTTCAACTCAAAACTATATAACAATGAATGAAGTAACTCATATGATTATATACTATGAAATTTTAGTTCCAATTTTCAAATATAGGAACATACACTCAATAAAATTGAAAAATATATGGACAATTGTTTTAGATCTAAGTTTTTTTATAAAAATATAAACTTTGCATTTAAAAAAATATATAAACTACAAGATTATAGAAGAACAACGTAAAAAACCTTTTTAATAAAAATAAAAATCTTAACTGTTCAAAATATATATAGTAAAATGGTAGATTCAATAAAAATAATCTCTCCTCATTACAGAGAGTGTGTTAACTTTAATTTCCAATGCATTGAATTATTTAGCAAGAGTCAAGTCGGACAATATAGTAAGAGCTTTCTCACCTAACTAAAACCCTTAAATTATTATTAGCCCCGTATTATATATATTAAGGGAATTTTTAATGTGTGTTCATTTTTTTTTTTTTTTTTGATATGGGTAAGGTTTAGGGTTCCTCCTTACGGAGGTTGCCCTAGAGCATCCTTACGGATGAGAACTAAAAGTTCTTGGTGGTTCATAATAGAATCCAAGGGAAAGCTGTGGCCCAGCTTAGCGATTTTATCGGCCACAACATTGCAATTCCAGTTAACATGGTTGATTCTCACTACCTCAAACCATGCAAGTGAAATTGAAATATCAGAGATTATCATATCCACATCCCACGAGCATTGCCCTTTTTTACGAATAGCGTTTATAACTGTCAGGTTATCTCCTTCAATTTCAAGGTTCCTGATCCCTTTGTTAATAGCGTGTTGTATTCCTTCTCTAAGTGCAAGAGCTTCAATTTTATTTACTGATACATGATGAAATTTTGATGTTGTCATCCCAATGACATTAGAATTTGTGTCTCGAATTACACTCCCTGTCGAGGCTTCTCCATTTTGTAGTTTTGATCCATCAAAATTGAGTTTGTAAAAGGTATTAGATGGTTTCCTCCAGTTTTTTTGTGTTAGTTTGTGTCTTCTAGTACATGGGTTCTTTTTATTCGGTTCCTCCTCATTCCATTTCTTTGTTACTTCCCAGCTATGGAGTTGTAGTTTGATATGTTGTGCTAAATCTAGGATAAAATCATTTGGTTCCTGCTGAAAAACTAGTTTGTTGCGCTGATGCCAAATGCCGCACCAACAGACAACAAGTTCAGTAATTTCTTTTTCATTGGTTTGTTGTTTTATCTCATTGAGTATTTGACGGGGTAGTTTGTTTCTTATGTCTATTTGTTGTAGGATTTGGGTGAGCTTGGGATTTATTGTCTGACAAATTCTGTGTGTGTGTGGGCATTTAGTAAGCAAATGTCCAATATCTTCAACCGGGCAATGACACATGAGGCATCCCCCCGGGACCGAGACGTGATTGGCTTGCAGTCTTGATTTAGTTGGTAGGCCATTATTGTCAAATTTCCACAAAAAAATTTTCACTTTGGGAAAGGTATCAAGTTTCCAAATCCACTTATTAATGGTTGGATTGTAGTTGCTTATGTTTGTAATGTGTTCTATAGCAGAGGCTGTCGAGAACCATCCATTCTTGCTAGGTGCCCAATATAGTCGGTCCTTAATGTCATTGCTTGGAATGGTGGTACAAACAATTTTGCTAATTAACTCATTTGGCAATTGTTGTTGGAGGGCATTTATGTTCCATTTCTTTCCATTCTCAAAAAAATCAGCTACAAGCGCATTTTTATTATCTATATTATTTTCCTCTACAAATTTTATTAATGGTTCATGTGTAGCCCATCTGTCAGTCTAAAATTTTATCGTTCTTCCATCTCCTATCTGCCAGATGATGCCTTTTTTCAAATGATGGTTTTAATTTAATTAAGTTTCTCCATTGCCATGAGGTGTTGCTTTTTAATTGGTAGGAGAAGATGTCATCCCTTTTAAGGTATTTTTCTGTAATGATACGTACCCAGATGTTGTGGGGTTCTGCAATGATTTTCCATAGCAATTTCATTTGCAGTGCTTTATTTAGGTGTTCGGATTTTCTTATTCCTAGTCCTCCATAAGCCTTAGGTTTACAAATCCTATCCCAACCAATGAGGGGTTTGTAATTTTGGTCCTTGTTCCAGAAGAATCCTCTATTCATCTTGTCAAGTTCCGTGTGCACGTTATTAGGGAGCATGAAGCTCTGCATCAGGTATACAGGTTTAGCTGCAAGATTAGATCGTATTAGAATTGTTCTTCCTTCTTGGGATAAAGAGTTAGCTTTCCATTTACTTAGTTGGTCCTTTGTTTTTCCTACCGTATCTTTGAAGGTTTTCTTGTTGACTAAATCGCTAACAATTGGGCATCCCAAATATTTGTCTAGATCCGTCATTGTGGTTATGCTTAAAGCTTGTTGAATTCGTTGTTTTTGTTAGTTTGGGACAATTTTAGATGTTTGGAAGGCAGATTTGTGGTAGTTGACTTTTTGGCCTGCAATTGCACATTACTCATCAATTACTTTTTTAACCTGAAGGCAGGCCGAGTGGGTTGCCTTTGAGAAAATTATGATGTCGTCCGCAAAAGATAAGAATGGTATCTTGGTTCCTCCCCTTGCAAGGGCGAACCCAACCGATTTATTGGATTCATTACTTATTTGTTGTAGTTTTCGTGCTAGAACTTCTGTGCCAAGAATAAACAGATAGGGAGAGAGGGGGTCTCCTTGTCGTAGACCTCTTTCAGGGAAGAAAGGGTCAGTCGGTCCGTTGTTAACCAACACTGAAAAGGATACCGTCTTAACACATTCTTTTATCCATCCTATAAACTTGTTGTTAAAACCAAATTTTCCTAGGACTTGAAACAAAAATTCCCAATCAACCCTATCATATGCTTTTTCCATGTCTAATTTAATGGCAACCCAACCATCCTTATTTTTCCGACCTTTAAATGAATGGAAAATTTCATGCGCAATAAGAATGTTATCTTGTATAGCTCTGTTAGCAATGAAGGCTCCTTGTAAGGGATGAATGAGTTTTTCCATGACCTTCTTTAGTCTTTCTGTGATTATTTTGGCTATGATCTTATAGATAGTAGAGCATAGACTGATAGGTCTGTAGTGGTTTGTTGAATTTGGGTTATCTCTTTTAGGGATCAAGGTGATGAATGTGTGGTTTATTTGTTTTAGTAGTTTTCCTGAGTGGAAGAAGCTCTTGGTTGCTTTAATCACAGAAGGTCCTACCACATCCCAATAGGTTTTGTAGAATTTTGCTGTCATTCCATCAGGTCCAGGTGATTTATCTGATCCTATGTTCATTAGTGCATTTTTTACTTCTTCATTTGTTACTGCTTTGGTTAGCTCGTGATTGTCATTATTTGTTACCTCATTGGAAATGAGGCTTAAGTTGTCATCATGGATACACAATAAAAATACTCTTTTTATTAAATTTGATCTTGTTAATTTTAATTTTTTTTTAAAGGGTTCATTATAATTTAGGGAATATATAGTTTTGAAATAATTTCCAAAGTTAGCACGGTTATTATGTGTACATGGACATATATTAGTCGAATCGTTATATTAATATTTGTTTTGGCAATTAAGTTTTTGGGGTAGTATTTTAAGGTTATCATTTCAAATATTTCGGGTGACGGTTTGTCCCTTTCTCCAAAGAATTGGTCAATAACCAGTTTTTATTCTAGACGAACCCAATTAATACTTATAATGACTCTTTATTCTTACCTTTATTTTAAAAAAATATGAAATATTGGTACATGCTTTATTAATTTATTTAGTGGTGGGCATGTTACTTAGCGATAGACCCACAAATATATATTGTCGTGGAACCGTGGTGCATGTTAATTAATTGTGCCCGCCATAGTAGTGTGAGGACTATTTTTTTTTTAAGGTTCAATCATTTTAACGAAATTTCAAAATTTATAGGTGGAAATTCCGCTAATTTACGATGTTTTCGTATAATTTACTTTAGAAAAAATATTTTTCACCGGATGAGGTGAAAAAAGGTATTGATGGACATGCAAGTTGGGTTGGTAGGGCCCAGCCTCAAATTCTTATCTGAACACGAGCAAAACGCGAAGAGAGCGATGTGACACGTGTCGAAATCTGGAAGAAAGGGTGGCGTAGGTGGGACCCAGAAATGGTGGCTCAGACTTCAATTCAGATTTGGAGAATGTAGAAAAAATGGTTTTCACACCCACGTGCTTCCCCTCTCTTACCTGACTAGTCCTTATCCGGTAATCTGGTTTCCTCCTTTTTATTTTTATTTTTAAAGTAAAGTAGTAAAACTCTAAGGCCGTGTTTGGTTGCTTTCAAAGTTGAGAACAAGAATTAGAGAGATTATTATTTGAGGCTTGGGAATATTGAGATTTCATTCTAAATTTGTGGTCTTGGTTCTCACTCTAGCTAAGTAGCTAGTGTTTTATGTTTTATTTTCCTATTCAAATTAATTTATTACACAAAATACATCAAAAATAAACCTAAAAATCATTGACCTAGTTGTCCAAGTGGTCTAAGTTTGATAACCCTGAAAATAATAAACTCTAATATTCACCCTAAAAAAAAGACAAAACTCTTTCTGTTAAGTACTCTGTATTTTCTTCTTTCTTTTTAAATTTTTTTATTAGGAGCTAAGGAGCGAGTTGGTTAATTATTTTATTTTATTTTTTTCTATAAATATTTATAAATAAATTATTTTCAAGGATAATTTTCATATATAATTTAGTATTAATATTTTAGTAATATCAAACGATATAACATAATATAATTAAATATCCAGCCAAAGAATATAAAAATACACAAATATACCTAAATCCAGCCAAATAATGGTGAAACCGGAAACTTATTACATCACATCGCATGTATTTTTTCTTAATACACGGAAATTTCTTTTTCCTTTTTCCTTTTTCCTACTCTTCCGCTATTTATACAGTATATTTTTTTGGCGTTCCTGATCGCTTTCAACTCTTTCTTTTTCTTGGTGGTCTCTCGAGTCTTATTTTCCCGGGAATGCAAATTGTTGCCTTCTAAGTTAGGATTGGTGGTTGTTATTGATAAGGGAGAGTTTGAGATGGAGAGAGATTTTTTGGGTTTGAACTCAATGGAGCCGTTAGCTGCTTCTGTCAAACGTGAGAATTCAGATGAAGGTTCTTATAATTTCCCATCTCCTCTTCTTTTAATCTCTTTTCTCCTTCCAGTTTTTGCCTAATTCCTTGTGATTTAATTTGCTGGATAACTAATTTGAAGAATTTTCACTTCTGCATTTTCTTAGTCTAATTTAAGTTGATTTTGGGAATTTTTGTTTGTGGGCATGTTGGAATTGAGCTGCTCTAGTTACTGGAAAAATCAATCAATAAAGTAGATCGAAGGAAGTAGGGATTTTGCTGAACTTCTTGTGTGAATGTGAATCACTGAATCCTGGTTTTGTGCATCTGGTTTGATTTTGCTGTCAAAACTCAGGATTTCTAATTGAGTTTGTGATTGAAATCCTCTTCTTATTTGAGCTTTGCTTTATCTTAGATTGTAGAAAGCAAGAGGGTCACATATATATCAGAATTCCTTAATTACCCTCTTTGATTAAATTGAAATTCTACTGATTTTTAGTCATTTTTCAGTTCTTACAGCTTAAGTTTATCAACTAGATGTGTTCAAATCTGCCTTTTTCCCATGTTTTACAGGACAGTAATAATATTTCATATTTGTTGTGTGGTTATTATGTATATATGAGTGATGATATGAGAAGGAAAAATACAGTTTATATGGCTCTTATGGTCTCCTTATCTTGCTTTTTGCTTTACAGAAAATCAATGGCCCTTCATGAAGAAGTTTTCTTCCTTTCCTCATTTCGCGCCATTTAGGGCCGGAGCAGGTCAAGATGATGGGGTGAATAAAATGGTAACTGAACCAATGAATTTGGAATCTGATCATCTTTCTTGTCTTTCTTAGTGATATTTATCTTTCAACTCCCATAGAGGTAGCTGAGTTCATTTTTTAAATTTCATGCCGGATATTTTTAAGCAAGTGTTTAACTGCTCATATAGAATGTTGGTAGATTTTTTTTTTTTTAATTTAGCATAATTGAATTTTCCTGTTCACTTATTTTTCATAGCACAGTTTTCTCAATAATTGTCTTAGGAAGGTGGAACTAGATGTCATGGACATGACATCTCTTATCTTGTGCAACATAATTTCTAGTCTCTAAAACTTTACTCTGATGTGGATTTGTTCGTATCCGAGCAGAATTTTTCGCTTTCTCTGAGCAATTCCATTGTAAAGCCCAATTCTTTGGGCTTTGGCCAGAACACTGCTGATGTTCCTAAGGCAGTGTCACCTCCCACTGGGCAAGTTGTTGGATTCACTGAACCATGGTACTAAGTTATTTTGCTGTTGAAACTTTTTCTCCTTCAAGTTAAAATTTCAATAAAGTATCTTGACCTCTTGACCCTTAATCAACTAAATATATGAAAAAACAGGTATAACAATATCTGATCTACTCATATAGGAACAATTCAAAGTCTTCAGCTGCTACTCCACAATTGACCATCTTTTATGGTGGCACTGTTAGCGTATACGAGGGAATATCTCCTGAGAAGGTATTATTATGTCTTTAGATCTTTCTTTCTGTATAGCACTTGTCATTCCCTAGCAACATGTTTTCTTCATATAAATCATGGAGTATAGTCTGTAGTGTAAATGGTGGAATGAATTTCCAGGCTCAGGCGATAATGCTATTGGCTGGAAATGGTTCTTTTCTTGGTTCTAACAAGAACCCTCCAAGTCCTCAAGTGCAATCACCAGTTACCAAAGTTCCATCGAATGTGGCTGATGGCAAAGATGAACAAGAAGTGGCGAAAACCACAGAGATTTCCTCTGCCAATACTGCTACCAAACCTCTAAATCAAAGAGCACCTCCTTCCAGAGGACCCGTTTCCGTGTCCACTGTCAAATCATCTGGTAAGAAATCGTGGATAATTTGCCTAGGACTGATTTTTTAGGTGTTCCTTATTTCTAACATAGTTTTGATGCATGTAATATGATTTGATCCTGATTTTTATCATGCAGCTGTTCCACAGTTTCGCAAAGCGTCCCTGGCTCGTTTCCTTGAGAAGCGAAAGGAGAGGTAAATATGCTATGCAGTATACATACATCAGCAGAAAAACAAATCTTATGATATGTACAAGGAAAGCTTGTTGAGTTTGTATTTGCATTGTAGGGTGATGAGCAGTGGGCCATACACTTGTGAGAAAAAATAGCCAGATGGCGCCATTCCAGCAAACGACAATGCGGGCTCCGCTATGCCGTTAGCTGCTGCTAGGAGGAGCTTAAAGAAGTTCCTGTACCTGCCCAGATTATTTGATGCAAGTAATATCTATTGATCTACATCTGTAATCACAAATTTCAGCTTTCTTTTTTTGAAATGCATCAATGTAATATATTTTTATGCATGAACATTGGTTATATGTCTTAAGGCAATAGGTGAATCTGGATTTATGATCTCTGATTCAAATTCAGATTTTGAAGCCCTTGTAAGTTTTTGCATCATGTCGGGTTGATCTTGATCCCCGTTGTCTAGTGATGTATGAGAAACTCTAGCGTTATTGTATCTGGGTATATGTCTACTCAGATTAACTATTTTGTCTGTTGAGGACACAGGCCATAGGCTTGTAAACTATTACTGTGATTATATTTTCCATCATTAAAGATCAAATGCTGATGAAACTCTGCTTGCATGATTCATATTTTCTCATCTTCTGCAGAGTTACTCATTTGAGCACCTTGAAAATGTATAGATATTCAACAGACATTAATAGTAGTAAAGGCCAAATCTGGATTGTCCAAACAACTTCAATCATGTTTTCTGAATGGTTTTACAAATCTGATCATGGAGTTCAAGCTCTCTCAAATCTTGAAATGACTTCTAGCATTTACATGTTATAACAAATTTCATTTTTCTGTTCCTCAAGTATTACAATCTGTTACAAAATACAAATTCAGAACAATATTGCTCATTGACAAGTTCAAAACCAGATATAAGTAATATAACTATCATCTGCTGGATTCAAGAGGTTCACTGATCTCAAGGAGTTCATTTCGGAGACCTGTGAAAACCATAGAATCTGTTTCAATAGGCTTGAATTTAATAAGAGCAGAAGGAAACAGATCCTCCTCGTCAAGTGTAGATGCTTTCTCTCCTGTTGCAGGAAAGCATGGGATTACACGACGTTTGATGGGTATAGGATGCACCAGCTCGAATTCCAGGCCTTGCTGTTTCAGTGATGAGCTCACATACTGAAGCAGGAAAAAAATAAGAACAAGAAAAGAAGAGCAAGAGATTAGTTTGCATTCTCTGAAGTAGTGCAACATATTTTTTTGATCAGCTAATTAGGGATTTAAATAGACATGAAGTATCTGATTGTTGACATGAAAAAATTATGAAAAATGTTGCAGGACAGAAATATGAAAAAAAGAAACATTGAAATGGTTGATAATTGCAGCTCTATTTTGGTTTTCTATTGGAGTATGTTCATATGGCAATGATAAGTATATTATATCCAAACCATGATGACATGAAGCTTAATCATCTAGTCTTCAATTGATGGACATGAAGAATCTATATGCTTGAGAATTGAAACTATTAGTTGATACAGATCAGCAGAAACACTACGATATATAGGGCTTCATTCACTATACATATATCAATCCAAGCCCCATTGTTGAAACATATGAGCATGTATCCCTGGCTGATATGGTGCAAAGTGATAACCCAATTACTCCAAAAAAAAATCAGCGTAGATAAAGCGTTAGTAAGAGAAGCTAACCTCATATAGAGCACTAGTTGGTTCGCGGGGAGAGAAAATGCCTTGAAGCACCACTCCATCAGGAAACTGGATCCTGATGATTGATTTTGTGTATTTACTCCTGGCAGCTTTAGCCTGCTTTTCCTTGTAAGACTTTGGGATTAACAACTGAGATTCAGCAAGCTTTTTTCTCCTCAGGTCAGCTTCTCTTTTCACCTCGTCAACTGAGAGCTTGTAGAAGGATTCTGGTAGTTCAATTCTCGCAGCCACACTCTCAGAGACAGAAAAGAATACGCGGGTCTGCAATTAGTCATGATATAATGTTAGTTCAGTACAGGAGAACAAGAAAGAAACTAATTATATGTAAGGCCGTAAGGGACGTTTAATCAAGGCTTGTGAATGAAGAAATTGTTGACAAATACAAAGTCACACTGGCACACAAACTTTAGCAAACTTATAAATTTGAATGCAGATCTGAGATTCTAAATATTGGTGCTACTTTTCGTTGTTTTGCAATGTAAAACACTATTAGTGATCCAGTATCCACAAGTACGCAGCACACCCTAAAAAGAGAAAACGTGTTTTGCAACAAGTTGGCTATACCAAAATCAAAAGGCTGTAAGTTGTATTATTTACAGGATGAATTTTCTTTCTAACAAATGAACTCTCATATATATAATATATCCAATGAAGAAATAAAACCAGATCAGTGCGAACAGGAAATTAAATTTCTGTGCTTTATTTTCTATTCCATAGCAACGGCTTTATTTGAAAAAGTATTATAGTTGACACCTTCACCTCAGTCACAAGATATAATCTACAGAGCAAACAAGGTTGTCCTGAGCCCTTTTTTTTTTATCCTTCAATAGCCTCAGCCTGATCTAAAAAGCTTTAGCATGTCGGAAGTTCTAGGATTTCCATTTTGATTGAATGTCTCTGAAGAGAAGGAAGGAAACTATAAATTTTAGGGACACCTAGAAGACTCTAAGAAGACATGAACTTGTAAATTCAGGCAACCATATCCAACTAGTTCTCTAAGAAGACTCTGCAACTGTTCCTAGGAAGATTTAATACCGATCTTTCAATTCAAAGACACACAGCTCGAAAGTCAGTTCAGCACAGACAATAAATTCAACTAGTAACAAAGGCTTAGAAAGCCCAGCACAGAAGACTCTCCACAAATTCCTTCTAGTACAGTGCCAATTCGCAAAATTCAAAACCATTGGTAGAAGAGAGCAATCTAAAATAAACATATGTATACATCTAAGCCACCAATGAAATATTGTAAAGTTAAAAACGACATCTCCTGGGCATTCATAGAGTTTTGGAAAAGTATCATACCTGTCGATCAATGGGCTTCTTCTCAGAATTTGATTCTTGGTTTACAGTTTGTGGCTTCTCATTCTCAACCGCCTTAGTTGAAGCAGAAACTGAAACTGGAGTATCTTCTACCTTCTGTGGTTCAATCAATATGATTGCCTTCTTTATCGTTCTAATGTTCTCTTCGGAAGGAACATCCATAACCGCCCACATCTCACCTTCCTCCTCAACAAGCTTAAATCCAACACACTCAATCAATTCAACACATCCAGCTACTTCACCCACAGCTTCCCTGATCTTCGGATTGCTCATCCGAACCCTACGGAATTTGGCATTTTCCGGATCCTTAACTATATTCTTTAACAACCTAATCAGCACATCAACCGATCCCTCTGGTGGCTTCCCTGAAACATAAGCACCAACAAAGGTTTCCACTTCACTTGCACAATCAGGTTGATCTTTTACCCCATTTTCTGAACCAGATACAACACCATTAGCATCACTGGCACTTGAATCATCCACACAAGATTCAATGTGTTCGGACACTTCGACCTCGGACCCGAAAGCCCGATTACAAACCGGACATTCAAACACATTAAGCGAAAAGCCATGCTTATTCCTCTTCCCTGTGGTGATTAGTGCGTCAAACGGGTCAAATCCATTTGCGGGCGCACGATTCGGAATCGGATCCGAAGAAGCAGAAACCTTCTTTTCTTCCACCGATTTAATCACCGGGCGCTCCGGCTGGGAGATTTTCTGAGGCGAGGGTTTCGAATTGGCCGAGGGAGCCGACGAAGGATTAGGGTTTGGTCTGGAATTGACGGGGTAGGAGGGGCGAGAGTGGATAGGATTAGCCGATCCAGATGAAGAAGAGCCCAGCACCCTACCTTGGCCTTTGAATTTGCCAGAGGAGGATGACGAGAATGGATTGTTGACTTTCTTCATGAAATCTTTCATTTTGTCCTTCATATCCGCCATGATTGGAAGCTCGATGAACACACGGGATTCCCCAAGATAATGGAGTTGACCGATCCAATCGAGAAACCAGTATGCCCTTATTATTTCGATTCAACGAATTGGGAAATCAGGGGAGAGAGTGAAAAGGAAAGAACGAGATTCAGCTGATGCAGGAAGAATTCAAGCCAATCGGAGTTTTCTTCGATTCGGAAATTCAGCCAATTAGGAGCGGTTTTGAACTCTTCACCATATTGGTCGGGACGCTACGTCTCGTTTTATAGCGACTTTGGATGGTCGGTCGTAAAAAAATTGTTTATCAAAATCAGATATCTATCTAATATCTATTTTTTATAGATATTTTTTTATCTTTTTAGTAAAAATCTATCAAAATCTTATAAGATAGGAAAATTATAATTTGTATGTATAACTATATATTAAAGCTACATTTTTTGGAATCACCAGAACGATTATGACTCCACCTCATATTTAAAAAATTAATTTTATTTCTATTATTATAACTTCTTTCTATTAAATTCTTTTTAACTATTTAAATTTATCTCTAACATCAAACAAATATCTATTTAATATAACAATATTTTTTGAAAAGTTTTCTTATACAACTATTTAAAATTAAAGATAAAGTATTTAAAATAAATATAAATCTTTTAGTATATATCAATTTATTTATAGATATATAGTGATTTTCTTTTATAAAAAAATTAATGATAAATATTTATAATTTTTAAAATTAATTAAAATAGATAATAAAATATTTAATAGATATATTGAAATATTGAAATATTTGATAAACATTAAATTTACGTACATAAAAAGTAATAAAATATGAAAATACAATATTTGATTAAAAAATTATATACATTTTACGAGTAATAAATTACTTATATTAAAGTTTATATTATATTTTTATTTATTTATTAATATCCTATTTATAATGTCTTTAAAATACCGAATCGTACTCGTAATTGATACAACGGGTAAAACTAGTAAACAGGTAATTTCCATAGAAAAATGTGGATTTAATTTTCGATACCCACTATAAATTGGATTTAATTTTCTTTTGAGAAAAAATAATTGGATTATACATTAAGAAGCACGAATATCCACTTTGTACACATTCACATCATTCTTGAAAAGAAATCATGGAGACATTGTTAACGCGTAATACGGAGCATTGATTAGGGAGTGTTTGGCAGAACTCTTGGTCGTTGCCTTAACAAAGAAGTATGTGAAGACCGAAAGAGACGCCGCGCGTGAGTCACCCCAAACAGAACCCACCCCCCTCGTTATATTTACATTTCCCTCCAAAGAAAAGAATCCCCAAATTCAACCACCATCTCCCTCTTTTTCCAGATCTAGGTTTTCGCATTCGCAGAGCTTCGCGATCTCCATCAATGGCCTTAGAGTGGGTTATGCTAGGCTACGCCGCCGGAGCAGAGGCAATCATGGTCCTCCTCCTCACCGTCCCGGGCCTCGGCGGCCTCCGTAAGGGCCTGATCGCCGTCACCCGCAACCTTCTCAAGCCGTTCCTCTCCATCGTTCCTTTCTGTCTCTTCCTGCTGATGGACATCTATTGGAAGTACGAGAATCGGCCGAGTTGCGAGTCCGATTCCTGCACTCCGACCGAGTTTCTCCGGTATCAGAAGTCCATCATGAAGAGCCAGCGCAACGCCCTCCTCATCGCCGCTGCGCTTATCTTCTACTGGATTCTCTACTCCGTCACCGCTCTGCTCGTCAAGATCGACCAGCTGAATCAGAGGATCGAGAGGATGAAGAGCCGGGAGGATTGAAGAATTTTCCCCCAAATTTGCCCTGGTTCGTCCGGCTAGGTTTTCACTTTTTATGTTAAATTTTAAACTTCTTGTACCTTTTTCCTCTGACGGCTGTCAATTAGTCGGAGCCTTTATAATATGCTGTTGTTGGATGGATTTTTCCGGATCGAATGAGTGCATTTGTTTTTCGCGATGAATATTTATGCTAAAGAATGAAGCTTGATTTTTCCTGTTGATCTTTATTTGGTACAAATGTGAGATTCGTGTGCTTTGGATAAGCTTTTAGCTGAATTGATGCCGATCCAGCTGTTTCTGGTTAAGCGTGGAGGATTGAATCAGCCTTGATTTGTGACATCAAATGTATAATATGTAAAATCTGAAGGATGAAGAGTGAGTCGAGTGACAAAGATTCAACCTTTGGTGCCTAAAACTAGAATATCAAAGAGAGTTGAATCGGTACTTATTAGGGAGAAGACCATCATCTTATTCCAAACATTTCAAGGTGTAATTTTATCTGTAAACATTCCAAAATAATCCTTGTTCCAAACAGAGCTCTCTCTTGTAACAAGATAAACAAATAGACAATTCAAAGAGAACGAATGAACTTGAATGCAAATAAACCAGATCATACCACACTAAACAAAACTTTGTCAAATTATCCAAACAAAATCTTTTACATAAATACTCTAAAAATTGTTGAGATTGGAACATTAATAATACAAGGACTGAAGTTGAACAGAGGGGGAGTTCATTCATCTGAATTCCAGACTTATTGAAAAACATATACTCAACACAGAACACAGTTGATCCACTCGGCCTCAGGTTTGAAGACTGATGTCTAATGAACAAGCATTCAGTTCAGTTCATTTACAATCACACTGAAAGTAATAAAAACCCGTTTAATATATATTGTTGTGAAGGTTTATATACACACACACACCTTTAGCTCTCGATAATCAGTTAACGCTAAACCAGATCACAGAATGCAACATCTGAAAATAATATCTTTCTGGTTTGCCTCTTCATTGCCTGCAATTTAAGTGCCCAAAGTAGAGTTTTTAAGATCAGAGAAACAAAATTGTATACCTCAATGAACAATGTTCTTCAAAAAAAGCAACCAACAAAAGAAAGAATAATCATTTCATTAAGTAAATGTAAAACAAAATACCATCTGGAGGCTGAGATAGCTTCCTATTTTCAGAAGACATCATTTCCTTTTTGAGTTTAATCAATATATCCTCCATTGTGTACTCCCTTTTCCAATTAGCAAGCATTGGGAAGAGGCTTGGTTCAACCTAGTACGAAAACAACTTGTAAGACAAAGATCCATCTGCAGCACACCATAGCAACAAACGAGAATGAAAAATTCAGATGCCATACCACACCAGTTTCAGGGTTAACGCAAGTCATGTTTATCCGAGTTTGGAACTTCACATTGGGTGGATTATCTGGATAGTCATTTCCACAGAAAAGCTTCAACTGGTAAATGCGTCCATCATGAACAGTCTAGCAACAGAAAGGGGGTAATCAGGAAAGCATAAGCTGCTTGATAACTTAATAAACAATTAATTGCACATCAACAAATGCAGGTACTCATTTTTCAGTATATTATGAGACACCTATTTTGCCCCCCAAGATGACCCTTGAAAAATTGACAGGTTCCTTATTGCCACATGTATAAGTGCATTCTATTTACAAATACATGATCTTTCAGCCACCCATTTTACTTCAAGTTCTTTACGAGTTAGTTTTTCATAAACTATGTAACATGCTGATGCCAAACCTTTGTCAGGGAATCCTACATTCAAAATAGCAAGCTGAACAAAGAAGTAAACATTGTAAATCTGTGTGCTTTTATTGTGCTAAATCATCAGTATCCAAATTACAGAGTGTATACCCCATTTGTCAGAACCTCTTGTATATGAATTTTTGTGTTTCCTTGATGAATTGGTCTTATTTGTCAGAACCTCTTGTTCTCCTTTTAACAAATAACTCAGAAGGGTTAACTTACATTAGGAGGACCAATGATAGTCCCTGTCCACGACTGCATAAGTACATCATCAGCATCATCCATTCCATAACTGACAGTTCCATCCCCAATCCCCTTTTCCCCTCTCTCAAGCTCTTCCAATAATCTGAAGTTCCTGGGTACTGTAAAAGAATGTTGAATGGAGTTTGAGTTGTGTAATAACTATTATCAGAAAATTTAATGTGATGCGATGCCTAATCAACCTAGCACTAGCAGAACTGCATATTGCCCACAAACAATCATGTGTGGTGTGCACTCTTAAGAAGCTCATTGAACTTTGAATTGTCTAAGCATCATGTGCATCCTTGAGAAAGCTCATTGGCATCTTTAATCGCAAAGGTAATCAATGTCCAGGAGAATTACCATAGGAGATCCAAATGAATAATTACACCATATGAGAAGGGGGGAAACAAGGGAAGTGATGAGTGGGTCTTGATTGGAATAGAACAAAGAGGGAGAGATGGTGAATGCATCAAATCAACAAAAAAAAAACATATAGATTGGTTCCAAATTCTTATATTCAACAGGTTTGGTCCTTTGAGTTAACAAAACTTGATAAGTCATGAGATGATAGACAAAATCTACAAGACTGCCTTTTTAAAAAATTATTATAGACCTAGGTCTTCCAAAAAATATGAACCCAAGAAGGGGTGGGTGAATTAAATTTAAATCCCTCAACAAAATTGAATGTAGAGACTATATTGTATAAATTCATCTTGTGATCTTATCTTTGCCTATTGCAATTCCTTTCTTAGAGCCAAAAAAAATCAGCAGGGTAATGAACTGCATGTGATACTTTTAGCCTTTTAGGGGTATGAGCAATGAAGTGCATGTGATCTTGATAAAAGCTTATGCCATGTCAGTGGTGTCACACTACAATGGAACAGTCATGAAAAGAAAAAATGAACATAATAGACTCAAAAAACTAGAGACGTGGTATAAGCAAATATAAAGTACATAATGCCATAAAGGATGAAAATCACTTTATATTAAGAGAAACTTCAATTTGGAGTATCAAAGAAGAATCTAAAAACCATTAAGGGCCCGTTTGGTTTTAGATGTGGAAAGGAAACGGTTAAGGAAATGTATCTAGCCTACTTTTAGTTTATGATTCATTGATACAAGTGGTAACCATTACCCCCTTTTCCCCAATTTTCATGTAAAATTTGAGTTAACTCTCCTCATCCCTTTCCTTCATTTTAACATGGGGTAAGCATATCCCCTATTCTCCTCTAATCATTTCCCTTCTCCCTCTCTCTAGACACAAAAAAAAGAGGATCAACACTACTCTTCCATATAAATTTGTTTCCTTTCCCTTTCCTTTTCATACTTTTACACCAAACGGGCCCTAAATCTTCTCTGGAGAATGCTTGCATTTCCTCCACAACATAAGTATTTGGCAGAAAAAAATTAGAGAAACCTAAATTTTCTTCGATCACAAACAAAGTACTATCCTTTTCCCCTTCCTTTCTACTTAGACAACACCAGATCATAATTTTTTTCATTTTTTGTCCCCTAACCTAAAGAAACAGCAAGGAATTAAGAACTCTAACATTGCAAACCCACAGGGTTATTTTAATCACAAAGAAGCCAACTTTATAATGACAAAAGAGACAAATAAGGTCAGAATTAATCTACACTCCCGGAAATGAAAATGAAAGTCTAGGTCTTGTCATAAACACAGATTAAGCAAAACCATATGGACTACCAAAAATCATCTCAAAGTCAACAAATTTCTCATACATTAAATTGAAACACCAGAAAAGATGAAACATCAAGAGCAGAAAATTGAAACCCAAAATTCCCCAAATTGCAAGACAAAGGAAAATGTGAGACAGGACAAGAGTAAGAGCAAAATTCAAAGCAAACTACAACAACAAACAAAAAAGGATCTGAATTGCAAATTGATAGGAGAGAAATCAAGGGCGAACTCACCGACAACGCTTGATCCTTCGGAACCCATTTCGTTAAAGCAAAATTCAGACAAGGGTTTCGAAGATACGCCCTAGAGAGAGAGCAGGTGTTGAGAAAAGGGGGGGAGGTTGGTAAAGAGGAAAGACAGAGTAGAGGGAGTGGTCCAACCAGCCAGCATCCACAACTTTTGATCCACTACTTATAATTTGGGAGGATTAGTAGGTCCACGTTTCAACAGTTCAGGACTATTTTCTGATTGCTGTGTCCTCCAAAAATGGCAAGAAAGATTATGTAGATAAAATTTTAGTCAAACTAGGGATTCATCCCTAAATCGGGTTATTTTGTAATAAATTAACCAATGAATTTTGTTTAACGGTTCGGCTAATGTGTGCCCATGGGCACACAATAAAAGTGTTAATTTGGGAAATTATTTCAAAACTATTCCTTAAGTTGTTGGAATTAATAAACTCTTTTAAAAAAAATCAAAATTAACAAACAATATTTAGATTTACCAAAATTAGAATTCTTAGAAAAATCCTTTGTTTAATCCTTTTGTATTTACATTACTTTACAAATTCAACGTTATTATTATATGTCTTTATAATGAAAAAGATTAACAAATCCTTAATTATTCTTTATGTTAATTGAATTCCTAATACACTCAATTTTATTTTTTATTTTTCACATGTCACTTTAATTTTTTCTTTTTTGATTTGAATTTTCTCTTCAGAAATCACACGTCACATCAATTACATCTAATTTTTCTTTTTCAAGGATCACATGTCACTTTAATTTTTCTTGTTTAATTTGAAATCATGGTAGTAGTCACACACAAGAACAGGCCCATTACTCCATTAGTGCCAATCTCAACATCTTTGAGCCATACTTGGCCAAGATGGTTAAGCGGCTCGAGAGAGGTGATCATAGCTCAGACATGGTCCTGTTCATTGGCATCTGACGACTGAATCACCTTTCCAGTCTATACCTATTACCTATCACAATCTCAAATTTCATGCATTCATTCTATCAAGTCACAAAACTAGCAAGTAGGCTGGTACCCTTTACACCTCCAAAACAAATTTAAACCACATCCTTCTGATACCCCCTTCTCCACCACCTGGACTTAACATAACAAACATGACAAGTCTACATGAAAGCAACAAATAACATTAGTCTCCGAAGATCAGTTTTAAATGTAACCGTACTTGGTAACTACATAAGATTCACCAGCATCCAAAACTACTTTAGAAAACCTTCCTAGTTTCCAAAGGCTAAACATTTGTACACAAAAAGCTTAATATAGATTATAACTATGACCTAAAGCACAAACATGTGCTCTTTTAGGTGACTGACACCCTTGTAAAACCCAGCAACAATGATTAACTAGCAGTTGATTTGAAGTGAAACTCGTCGATTGTAGAGTATATCAAGCCTTCTTCCTCTAGGCAGGTGATGGATTCCCTGAAAGAAATAACAAAACCATTTTTAAGATCATGCTTTCTTACTTTAGTTTTGGGTAGATCAAAGGGTTGTGGGAGAGAGTTCTTACATAATCTTCTGTTTTGACAGTTTTAAGTGTTTAGCAATCTCATCCCTGTGTACACCTGCGTCTTGTTCCCTGGATAATGGAATTTAGACTGTTTTCAGAACTAGGCTCTAGCTAAGATGAGCATTATCACTAGATTGTAATTGTAAATTAACCACTAAAGCAAATATAAAAATGATAGGAAGGAATCAAGGTGGCCTTACGATTGCTGCAGATAATCCAGAACCATTTGATCAACACTTTTCAGCCCATCAACATTCATCTGCACAGATGACTTTTGCAAAGATGTATATAAGGACAACATTACTCTCTACATGCAATTAAGTGGAAAGAAGAGGGAATAAGAGATAAGAGAATGGAGGATTACTTGATTGGGTGGAGTTGACTCAACTTTAACAACTGTTTTCTGAGATGAATCAACAGTCTGGATTTGAGAAAGGGAACCGGCTTTCAGCTTCAAAAGATAAAGCATAAGATACAAATTAATATTTTAATTATAGATGTTCAAGTAATTTATATTACATGATGCTAAATGTACCTGAGATTTTGAGCTTTGCAAATGGTTATGAATGCACTCGATAAAATGGTGAGACACTTCATTGAAATCAGTCACAGGCCTGAAGAGAGCTTGTAAAATCAGATATCTCAAGGCTAAAAATGGTACAACCATTTGGCTGATGTAAAACGACAGAAACTTTTTATATATGGCAGTTTTGAGTGTTTATTAGATCTTGTAAGGGTTGAAATATTATAACTTCATATTTTAAATATCTACATAAGAGGAATGCGCTTAAGCAACTTGTTAAAATTTTTACTTCTTAGATAAGAGAAAGAGCAAGTAATATAACACAGACTTTCAGAGCACATGAATTAAAAACCAATTCAGATATGCTACAACTTAGAACACTATTTTTTTTCCTCTGCTGGGCATTCAAGTGCTAGGTGATTAATCAATGACTAGGCATACATCAGCACATATAAAAAATGAACAGTTTCAAACAAGAAACATTGAGGCTCAATCTATCCCCTCATTGATGTTAATTTAGTCGCACTTGCCAACAACTTATCCACATACAGAAAGTAACAAAAAAACAGCATACCACACAGAGAAGACAACAACACTTGGTTTATCTTGGAAAGTCTTCAAATGACCCACAAGCCGAACATATCCACCATCTCTGGTAATCATAAAATAAAATGGTAAAGTTAGCGTCAATCAACAAAGTAAACATCAGATTACTGACAGGTACTAAGGAACATGGATACAGTAAATAGTTGATAGAAGCTAATGAAATTGACAGAACTTACTCGATTGCCTCCGCCTGCTTCCTATCAAAGGGCTCATTAAGCCTAATACACGTAAACATAGAAACAAAATAAGTTGCAAGCAGGAAATTGTCAGAATCAGTACTTCCGATGTTAAAATTTTGAGTTTAGTCTTATGACAATATATTAACATAACTAATTATATCCAATTGATCATCACTGCTCTATCCTGCTTTGAAAGTTAATCTGGCACTAGATGGTATCATCTATAATCTATCTATCTATAAAATTGAAAAACTGCTAGAAAGAAAATAACATATCCAACCTTGCTTTCAATAGATTATAGGTGATTCACCTATTAAGTTCAGTGAAGTTTCACCACCTTGAGATTGTTAGCTTGCACTTTAGGCTTACTAAACTATATATTTGGTCACAGAAGTCTTTCCACTCCAAAACAGAAGCAATCAGTGTCATTCTAATGAATAACTTGTTTTTCCTTGTAACCTTTACCCCTTAAAGCCTTGCAGGGGACACTATTAGACTCATGTACTTCCACTTTTACTGGGACAGTAATATACTATGAATGCACATCATCACACTACATAAAAAAGAACAGGAAATTACCATCTTTTACAAGCAATACGCCCCGTTCCATCATCAATGCTGAAAGTAAGATCAGTCACCCTTTCAACTTTGTCAAGTACCATGCCCACCAACTTAACCTGAAACAAGCAACCAACCAAAAAGATCAATTCTTTCTTAACCGAAGTGCTGAATGACTGATGTAAAAATAACTCAGTAACTCAAAATTAAAGCACATTATTTGCATTATTAATTTGATGTTATTCAGCTTCTTCCAAGATTAAACTAAATTGACTTGCATACTGGACACCAAAACATCAGCGCCCACCCGAAATCTGTAACCCCTAAGTTAATAGATCTTTGGTTTTGTCAATTAAAGCCAGGCGATGATTGACTCCGTTATTTACTAGAGATCCAAAAGTCATCCTTTAACCTAGAACATAAACTCTTTTCACAGATGAGAAAAATGCATGAATTGCAACCTAGAAAGCCAACAAGAGACAATAAATTGAAACAAAGGGAAGGGGAAAGTACATTTGTAACGTCAACGCCGTCGATCTGGTACTCGGATTTATCGCCGGTGGAGTGAGAGGCTTGGCTGATTTGCTTCACCGTCACCGGCATCAGCCTCTGATGATCGCGACTCTAACAGCACGAGAAGAAAATAAATCAATTACAGCATTACAACTAAGAATTCCATTAGTAACAGGGCAGATGGAAGGAGAAAACTCACTCGGGAGAGAGGAGCAGCATCGGATTGAGTGGATTGGGAGGCGGTGAATCCACCGTCTAATTGGCTGGAGAACATCATCCTGTTCCTGTTTCTGAGTGTTTTCGTGAGAATGAGAGGAGCGAATGCGAAGCGAAGAGTCTCGAGAAAGAGATCGGCGAGGGTAAATGGCGTTTTGAGAAGGATTTTCCCGCCAATTTATTATTCTTTTCCCGCCATAGCTCCGGCCGGATCTTCAGAAAGAAAGCGGTAGAAGATGATGTGTAGAGTTCTTTTGGGCCTTGTCCTTGGGCCTTGAACATTGGGCCTTGTCTGTTTGGAATGAGCCCAATTCTAAAGAAGATCCGAATGTTTGAATTCATAGTATTTGCAAACTAGTACAGTATAATGTAAAAAGTGAAGAACCAACCGCAATTATAGCACACAAACAAAGCCATTGGCACGTACGTGTTAATTGGTCTTACATAGTACATGGATTGAGAACTTCAATTAGGGAATAGGGAGGCACTCGCTCTATTTTTTTCTCATACAAGTGAAATTAAAGTTGCTCTAGCTAAACCTATTCAACTAATTCAATTGTAAACATAGGTAAGTATATATTTTGCACATGTCTAGAGTTAAATAAGTTGCTTAATCTTCTAGGGCTCTCTCCTTTTTCCCCGCAAAGATACAAAAACACAACCAATTTATCGATATAATATCAACTCGTATCAAGTAAAAACCGATATACAATCCGATTCAAGAAAGCAATCAACTTGATCAGGTTTAAGCGAGCAAGCTCCAGAGTGCAAGCCCACGCCATGGTCATGGCTAGAGCTTGCAAGCCTGTCCATTAGTCTCTCCAAAGCTTCCTTCATCCACCAATCTCTACACATGTCTCTCGCGACCTCTATATCCATCTGCATTATCAATTTTAAAATGTTACTACATATGTTGATATATCTGAAATTGAAATCAAAATTTCGATCACTTAAATACGTTTATTTGCTCATACGCACCCAAAGTCTTTGTCGCGCGTTTTTCTCTGGCCAATGATCGAGTTGCTTGGTGACAAGTAAGGGAAACATGTAGCCTTCACGGAATGTGTTTTGGGTCTTGCTTTTGTAACTCCATGAGCCCAATAACAACTGCAATGACATATATATGTAAGGTATACATTTCCATCGAAAAAGATGCATGAAACTTGTTTGGTGTATAAGTTTCTATGTTGAATAGAATCAACCCTAATGCCATTTGTAGAATGACTACTTTGAACCGGCCATAATTTGCATATGTTGACCAGTTGACCACAAAACAGCCCCACCCCACCGGCCGTCTTTAGAACCATGCACGTTAAAGAGAAAAACACCCACATCCTCTAATTAAAAAACAATAAACATTGTTAAATTACCCATCAAGCACTTTCATATAGTCAAAAACTAATAAAGGAAGATAATAAACTGCCACTAAAATGTAGAAAAATCTGCCACCCTTAATTAATAACAACTGAAAAGGCAATATAATACAACCCATAAAATCCGTTTTTGTTGAAAATATAAATCTCTACAAAAAAAAATGGATTTAAAGACTAATATATAAATTTATGAGTTTTTTTGTTAATTAATTTTACAATATAATCCTATTCAACTTATTTACATATCTCTTCCGTTCTAAAATAAATAGGGTTTTAGCCCAAATTCCTTGTCCATAATATATGGGTTTTTAATTTAACTTATTTTCTATTTTAGTATTTGTCCTTCTATCCAATAAAAATATAGAGGATACACTTTTTAAGTAAATAAATTAATTTTTAAACAAAAATAGGGACAATTATTAATTTTCAAAAAAATTAAAAAAATTCATAATAAAAATATAGGGGCAATAAATTTCATTCATAATAAAATTCATAATAATTTTTTAAGTAAATATACAAAATTAAAATCTCATTTATTTCGAAACAGAAGAAGTATTTCGGGTCAACCCTAATATTAGCCCATTAAACTTCAACAGTATTTAATGGTATGTTTTTGAAATGGTGTTAAATACAAAAACACCCAAATTCTTTTTTTTTTTTTTAAAAGTCACTAATAAATTACACATGAAACACTTTCAAATAGTAAATTGCCACTAAAATGTAGAAAAAGTTGCAACCCTTAATTAATAACGACTGAAAAAGCAATACTTATATGATACACACATAAAATCCGAATATTCTAAGACTGATATATAAAGTTATGAATCATTTTTTATAAATCAGTAATTTTTAAATGAAATTCTATAATTAATATATTAGGTTTATTATATATATGTTCGACTCAAATATTAATTAGCTAGCCCATGAAAAATTCAATACTCCAGTATTTAATGGTATGTTTTGAAATGGTGGTATGAAATTCAAAGATTGTGTGCGGAGATCGAGCTATTTAAATTTGAAGTACTAACAACAATAATACAGTACAGAAATTAAATGCAAGGTAGTAGATGTAGATGAGATGAAGACAAAACCTGAATAGTGCCGAGAACACCAGCTTCCTCTACTGTCTCTCTGCACGCAGCTTCCTCCACCGTCTCTCCCTCCTCCCACCCGCCCTATAATTTATATTCATTACTTAAATATTAATCTCATTTAATTAGCAGCTTAATTAATTAATTCAAATTAATTACGTACCTTTGGGAAAAGGATCCCTTGACCTTTCTGAGAGCTGATCACCAGAACTTCCACCTTCCCATTCATCTTGTATCTGTATGGAATCGATCTGATATCCAATAATTAATACAAACTCGATCAAACCCACAAACAAATCAATAAGAAATCGCCAACTTTTCAATGGAAAACTCAAATTAATTAATTTGGTGAATGAATTTACATACCCAACGACGAGACGACGGCCTTCGAAATAGCGCTGGAATTGGCGTCCGGTCCGCGAAACCAACGCCACCATGTCCATTGCCATCGGAGTAATTAATCTTCTTGATTAATCTCTCTCGAACAAACACTAGTATAAAATTTGTTATAAATGACGAATATACGTAGGAGATCGATTAATAAGTAGTCCGGATCGACTTACTTATTATATCATAACGACTAATAATGATCCGGACTATGGAGATCGATCGATGAAGTATTTGGGATTTGGGAATCTGTCAAGATTGAGTTTTTGAAAGCCAAAGTGAGCCTTTATATAGAGTTGATACATGAGTATGGTCTTTATTTTTCCATGTTAAATTATTAATTTATATGGTTAGGATTTCGGCGGTGTGAATTAAAAAAAGTGCATGTACGTACAAGAACCACGGTGCAAGTAATTATTATTATTCAATTAGTAAAAAAACTAGTGTTATTCTCGTATCTTATACGGATTTAATATAAAAATTATTTTCAACTTGTTCTTAACAAATTTCCGAAATACATTTTTTACAACTAAATTACACTTTTTTAGTCTTATTCATGTACCTACCTTGAACGAATTTAATATAAAAATCATTTATAAATCATTTTCTGACTTATTCTTAAAAAAAATTACAAACACATTTTCACAAATCCCACCTCTTTTAGTAAAAAATTACAAAATATTAATTTGTTAGTTGGTGGTGGTTTTAGGGATAGTGAAAATAATAGGCAAGGTGAAAGTGTTTTTAAAAAATTAAAATTATTTTCTTAGTAAAAATTATAAAATATTAATTTATTAATAGGTGGTGGGCTTTGAGGATAGTGGGTAAGTGAAAGTATTTTAAAAAAAATAAAAAAATATTTTAAATTACTAAATGGCTCAAATTTTTACAAAAACTTATTTTTTACTTTATATTTATACTAGGTAGATTGTCAGGCATAAGTAATTCACCGGTTCAAACGCAACTATATATTCATAATAAAGTAAACAAAGGGGGCAAATTGGGAGAATATTCAAAAACTGGACTATACCAATTCCGGTCAAAATAGGAAATGCTCTAAAATTTGTGTACGAGTTCGAATAATAAATAATTGATCAATATATTAAATCCAGCTAGTTAATTTTTTCTAGGGATGGAAATGAGTTGGGATATGGCCTATATATGGGTGGTGGACCATTGAGTAAATGGAATTGACCTGTCTGTGAAATATTTTAATCTGTCATATGGGTAACTTGTCCATTCATAAGATATTTACTTAAATTCCACTATTTTCTTGATCAAAATTTTGCTACGAGTTTAAATATATACAAAATCACAAAGTATGTATTGATGTTAAAAATCAACATACAAGTCTATACAAATACTCAAATTCATTCTACATATGGAAATGAATAAAAGCAAACGAAACATGAGTGGTAACTAGTAAGAGTGTTTCTCATGTACAATAGAACCTCTCTAAATTAATACTCGGTAAATTAATAAACTCTCTAAATTAATATTTTTCTCTGGTCCCGACTTGGGCCAATGTAAAATTTAACAAATTTCTATAAGATAATAAGATAATATATTTTTAAAAAACCACTATATAAATATAAAGTCCCATTAATATCATAAATTAATAATTATATAAAAAGTTACATAGTCGTAACTAAGAAAATCTAATGAAATATGATTGTAGTGTTGTTTGTTTTTTATTAGTTCTATTTGGAGCTCATCTCTAACTTTTCTTATTGGATCTAACTTTTTCTAGCGTTGTTTTGAAAACAAATTTTGCAATGTTAACTATAATCATTCCTTGAGACTTCATCTCATGAACGAATTTTGCAGTGCCTAAAACAATTTGCTATTGCCTCTTGCTCAACATTATATATCTATCCAAGTTGAGACTACAAGATTGATAGTAGTCAAAACATTAATCTTACGTGGATTAGATTGTCCCAACTTATAGCCCTCTAAAATCCTACAATAAAATCTTATATGATAGTGCATTTTGAAAGTTCTTATTACAAAAATCTCTTTAAATTAATAAATATTAATTTATCAATTAATTAATATCTCTATAAAATAATGAAATATCACGGTCCCAACCTTATTAATTTATAGAGGTTTTACTGTATATGGAATACTTAGATATATATTATCTAGTACTCCCTCCGTTTCAAAATAGTTGTTCTTAGACAAATTTGCACATGTATTAAGGAAAAAAATTTCTTCCAAAATTACCCCTATTAAAAGGTACATTATACTCCTAAAAGTTGCTTTGGGAAACGTGTATATAATTAATGTGGTGTAATTATTAGGGGTATAAGTGGAAAAATTTCTTATATGAACAACTATTGTGAAACAAGAAAAATAGTCTATATGAACAACTATTGTGAAACGGAGGGAGTATATAATTTCATAAATTACTCCATCTATTGTCATATGATATTGTATTAGAACTTTATTGTACTTGGTGAGAATTAAGGATAAACGGTATAATCAAGGAGAGGGGAAAGTAACAATGTGAAGACTATAAGATAAAATTTAGGTTGTGGTGGAACATAAAGAAAAAATGTCTATTAATATACTTACTACATAGGGTTATAATTACAAGGTGATAAGCGGGTAGTTTGGTTGGTGAGTGATTTGAGACAAGCGATGGATAGAGGGACCCATATCTAATCAATCACTCGTTTCACCCGTCACTAAATCCATATATCATCCAATGTTATTCTGATTTTCAATTGTATAGTCGATCTGTTCGGGTGGATCGATCACCCATGAGTACTACTTTCCAACCCTAATTTTACGTATTCTTTTCCATTTCATTTTTTTTTAAAATTTTCTACTTCAAAGTGATTGTGCTAAAATAGAACTTATCGTTCTTTTTTAGTGACAAAGCTAAAAATAATTCGAAGGGGGTTGCAAAATCCATTTGTAAAAAATCATTTGAAATTAGTCATCCATAGGTTTCGTAATTCCGAATCACTATTCTTAATTATGTAATAATTCCCAAAAAACTTAAATTTTTATGTAGGATATTTATATAAATTCTTGAAAAAGTTTCAGAGTGGGTTATTTAAATTTTGAAAGATATTCTAAATTAATAAATAATTTTGAAACAAAATTAGTTTTGATAATAAGTTTGGGTCAAATATTATAGAGACTTATAAAGGTAGAAAATTGTTATTTATACCAATAGATTTCTTATTGTCGAAATCTGAAATCAATGAGTGCTAGTATCGAGATCTTAAATTATTTAACAAATGGGCAAATACAAATTTTACTCTTTCTTCTTTATTAGACGTGCTAAACAACCTACGTCCTTAAATGTGTTTTACAAATAGATTATTCATGCCTTCTTTCATATTGTGTGTGTGCTTTCCACTTTCCCTCTAGAATTTGTTTCTCTTTCTTGAATGACTTGAAGTCTTTTTATTAACTTTGTTTCTAAAGTAGCACAATCATTTTGAATATTTAACATGTTGAATCTCCATTAACAAGAAAATTTTAAGGTAAAGATATTTTTTTACCCTGGTAACCTTCGACTTTCATCACCTATTTATACTTATAGGCCTCGTAGTTGTTATGATGCTTTACCGATGTGGGACAAGCGAGGTGTCGTTGTTCGATTGGTGGAGAATAAGGTGAGTATTGATTGGTAGAGGATACTTCGATTGGTTAAGGTTGTGGTCTTGATCTTACTAGATCTTCCGATGTGGGAGAAATTATCGCATTGTATTTAGGTAGCACCTCATTGCTTCCTTATGATGATTGCACTGTTTCGAATAAAGTGCATCTCATGCTAGGAGTTGTCTTTGGATTCGTAACTTCTAGTTATTGCAGCAGTGCGCTAAATGAACAATATTTTCTCCCGTTGATATGGGTCTCGTATTCTTCATTTGTCTTTTATATAGAAAGTGTGCCCTGATTGTGAACGAAAGAGTTTTCCCATATGTAACCCTATGTTTTTGGTGGGAGCGGGAAACTTTGTTGGTGTCACGCGTCTCAAATCTTCTTGAGAACCCTCATCTTGTTGGACCCACAGGGTGCCTTCGCCATTCTCCGGCCCTTTGCAGAGGTCATCTAATTTGTCCATTAGTGCATGGTTTTATTCATGCACCATCACTTATAACATAATATGAATTATATTATTATAAACTATTTCGTAACTTTTTATCAAAAAATTATTTAAAAAAAAAGAGATCATAAAAGTGTGCTTTTATTATACTCCATATAGTCAATGTTATCTTATTGTTATACAACTAAAAAAGGGTTAACCAAACCTTCGGATATCTAGTCAACCGAATTTTTCAGACCTCTATATTAATTAATTCTCACGGGCAGTCTTCGAGATATAAAAACTAAAAAAGGATCAACCGAACTTCTAAGACCCGTAGAGTTTCCGCCCCTGAATATTCTGTGAATCGTGATACATGGGAGAAAAGGAAAAGAGACGAACCGATCGAAGCTTCATAAAAAGTAAATCAACTAAGGTCTAACGTGCATGCATGAATACATTGAATAGATGAATAATGTAATAAAATGTCTATGTTCTAGAAGATGTGTATAATGAATTGATACACTACACACTAACCAACTTTATCACGTACTCCGTAATATATAATTTTTCATAATAAAAGAGTAATGACATTAACTAACTTAAGTGGTTGAAACATCTAATTTTCCTGTTATTATTAAATTTGAGTAGAGATGGTCCCTTCTTTCGGTAGAAAGTGATTGTCATTAACTCGTTATAATTTTATTTTTAAGATGCTTCCATTTTAAAGTTTTTAATTTACTGATGTATCTCTTAATTAATATATATTAAATATATTTTGGTAGAGTTGAATAAAAAAAAATTCTAAACGAATTTATAATTTTTTTAAAATAAAAGCATAAGCTATATAAATAAAAATATATAAAAAGATTGTATTAATTAATGATTTAATGCCAGGTTAAAAGTGAGATTTTACCAACACACTGTCTATTTTTATTTTCCACTAAAACTAATAAATCTATAGCTTGCTTGCTAGTAATATATTAGTCGACTTCTTCAAAATATATATGCTATATATGGTCGACTTTTTCAAAATATTTATTAGATCGCAGCTGCTTCATCACTAGCTTACCTCGCGTTGTAATATTGCAAGTACGGCAGCAAAAAATATTAGCTTGATTGATCTATTCAATCAAGACTTCTAGAAATGATATTTTCTAGATCTATTTGATCAAGACTTCTAGAAATGATATTTTTCAATGGTATTAACTAGGTTAAGGTGCAACATGTAGACTTTCCTTACCTATTTTAGAGAAAACATTTACCAAATGATAGCGAAATCTCAATTTTATCAGCTAATTAGTAACATTGTTTTATAATTAATGTATTTTAATGTTGAGAATTTTTTCTCACATCTGAAATTTAGGAGTAAACATTTACCCTGGAATTATGTCTCAACTTGGTGCAACCGGCCCCACATCGAACCGCCAGCTCTTATACCACTAGTTATGGGTAGAAATCTTAAATAAACCCAACCACCAAACTTAATACATAAGCCGAACAAGGTTCAATTCCATCCTAAAATCAATTGGTAATAAAAAGAGTAATCAATTCATCTTATAAGCTAAGCTTGGCTCCTTTGAATTTCCGACGTAGGGATCGATCTACAATTGGCCCTACACTCTCAATGTATTCGGGATAAAATAGTGTACATCTTTACTTCCAAGATCCTATATACAACACGAAACAATATTGAGACAAATTGTTATTGTCTTTTTTTTGTTTATCTCGATCTTTAGGTTAAAAAATCCTTTATACATTGTACTTCACCTAAATGCATTGGTGTCTTCACTCGTTTTGGGATAATGTCACAATTGAATAAGTTGACGTATCTTATAGCTACAATAAACAGGATGTGTATGAATTTCATCCCACGAGAACGATTAGGATGAGTTAATATGGAAAGGGATGATTAAAGATATATAGTATGGGATGTGAATGGGTAGGATAATCACCATCCTAAATTTGGTCGGTTGTCTCTAATATTGGAAAATTTACACATCTTTACCACCATATATGACTTTTTCACAATTAAAAACTAACCCTGGTCTTGTGGCGTATAAAAAACGTTCAATTGATCAGAAACCAGCTCCAATAAAACGAACCATTACTTTGAGTTATTCCTAGTCGTATGATTTAAAACGTCCCATTGAAAAATACTTCCACTTTCTACCAGGATTTGTGAACGAAGCTTGTTCACTGGCCGATTAGTAAATTTATTGTCATTACTTTTGTTAATTTCTTTGTATTATTATGTAGATTGAAGTTACATTTGTCAAAATTAGTATACACATTATTTAGCCAAAGGTTAAAAAAATTGTCATTTAGTCCTCATCCGTGTCCAAATAAAATTAAATCATTGTCATTTCACATCTAAAAAGACAAAAGTACTTCCATATCTAAGAACAAGTCTTCCTTCATGCAACTATATGACAATGATATTAGTTATTTATTAAATTAATGCATGTGGTAGATAAGGAAGGAAAAAAGACCAAAAGTATACGTATATATAACATGTCATTTACGTTACGCTGCACGCACTGATTCCTTCTTATCAACAAGTTAGCGTATATGATTGTCGAACTTAATTATGTCGACCCGGGACATAAGATAAAAATAATGATCGAATTAGGTCTACGTCTAACAATGAAAACAAATAAAATTTTAATAATTGGGGTGAGTACTGACTACTGAGTATTACATTACCTGATCTGCCGACTAGATCTACAATTATCCGTAATTAAAATTATATGTTTATCATTTTTAAAAGACACTGTTTATAATAATAGACTAATTTTAATTTTAGAGAACAGTTTAGACATTAACTTTTTAAAAATTTAATCTATTATATGTTCCAATAACATCCAACGGTCAACTACCGGGACTTCCACAGAGATTTTGTGGACAATCGGCCAACGACACGATCCTCTTATCTAGCCTACCGGCCAACCGCCCCCTCTTTCACGTTCACTACTAATTAATTACATTAAGGATTGTTCTAATGTGTGCCCATGGGCACACAATTAGAATTCTAATCTAGGTAAATTTGAATATTGTTTGTTAAAAGGGTTTTTTAATTCTAATTTAGGGAATAGTTTTGAAATAGTTTTTCAAATTAACACTTTTATTGTGTGCCCATGGGCACACATTAGCCAAACCGTTACATTAAATAATCTCAATCATTATTACTTATTACTCCCTCCGATTCAAATTAATTGTCGTTTTAGCTCTTCAAATTTGATCCATTTTATATGTCGTTTTAGGTTTTCTAGGCAATTGATTAGAGTGAGTTATGAGAATTTTTATTGGAATGTGTTTTTATTAATTAATGTTACTCACTTATTGGTTGAAAAAAGGTGATGGGTGATAAAATTTATAAAAAATTTACCTTTTTGAGTTTAGTTAATGCTTTTCTTAATTCTTGTATCGAAAGCTAAAACGACAATTATTTTAAATCGGAGGGAGTAAATTAAAAATAAAAGTACTCCCAACTTACCTACATTAATACGGAGTAAATTTTAATTGATTATTATCTAACACGAAAAAGCTAAATAATTGTGAAAGGAATCTCAGTTCATTGTTATTCCATGTAATCATATTCGTTTTTCATGGGCAATGTCCAAGACCAAATAATGACGTGGACTTGCGATTGTTCGTTTAGTTAGTGTCGATTATCAAAACACAAAGTTTAGAAAGAACAATCTAAAATCTTTCAAACACCAATACACTTATTTGTGGCAGTGCTTTTTTTCGAGAGAAAAAATTATAAGTGGGTCACCGATTATTATTTTTGGATTAATGAAGCCTCTAGTGCATTCAATTGGTGTCAAGTAACATAGGTTAAAGACTTTAACTAACCAAAATAATTATAGGATCTCATTATAACCTTTTTTTGAAGTTCAAGACTATAGTTGATGAAGCAGATCCATCGAATAGGTCCATAAATCTGAAAAAAATAATTATAAATAAGTCTCTTAAATTTTTGGACGGAGTTAAATCAACGTCATGAACTATGCATTTCTTACGCTTGCCTGATATAACATAAAGAAGTGCTCAGAAGGATTTTGCAGTGGGCATGTATTAGAAGATGATCAGAGAACGTAGAATATTGGCTAGAAGCTTCAACCAGGTTTCAAGGTAAAAGGACTCTGATTTACAATTTGTGGAAAATTAGCATTAGTCACATTCGAAATAGTGTGAAGGCCAGATGGAAGAAGAATAGAAAAGCTAGAAAATGGCTTGAGAGGATTGGCTAGACCAACCTTGTAAAGTTTTTGTTATTAATGAATGAATTACCATTTCATTCAAAAAGATATGTGTTTCTCAAACTTTGATAATATCCATGTATCTAGGGTTCAGAGACGGCTGGAGAGAGAAGATCAAACTTGTAGATAGCTAGCCGCTAAGACAGACAAGATTCCACACCATGTTGAGGCGTGTTTGTTTACTGCTTTTGTTGTTTGTTTGTTGCTTTTGTCGTTTTCGTGCTTTGTCTCCGTGTTTTGTTTTGTTTTGTTGTCTTAGTTTCTTGTGCTAACTCTCTTCGTTGATGCAATTTGGGCTCCACGAGGGTCTTTCGAGCGTGCCCTGACCTCCAGATTCCGCTGTAGTGGAACCTCACTGAATCAATGTTGTTGTTGTTGGACGATAGTTAAAAAATCAAAATAATAATAATAACACTAAAAACTTTTTAAGATGCATGAAAGAAGTAAAATTGGAAATGCAAAGTCGTAATCAGTAATCCAAAACGTGTTATAGTTGTATACAGTAACTCCTGGTTTTTTTACACCATGAAAAATGCATTTATAAATTTACTATGACTACTACTATACCAAGGAGGGAAAAAAATTAAAAACCACGTGTCTACTACTTACATGGATGGGATATTAGGTTCTGAGTACAAAGACAATTTTGAAAACTTATGAAATGCACCAATCCTATAACTTGCACTAGGAAACAAGCAATTCCTTCTATTTAGACCATGTGTCATTTTTGTGATGGTAATTAATAGTTCAAAGTGCACATATATCTTAAGGTGGAAGGTTGATAATTAGATATGGTTGCTGATACTCTAAGTATCAGCAAATGAAGGAAGAGTCTTTCAAAAAATCCATAAAAAATGAACACTTTTTTGGTGTATAGAAGGTTAAAAGATGCCAACCAAACACATATCCACTCCCACCAGACATCTTCCCTTTCACACCAAATTCATGATTAAAAAAACATGTAAATTTAATTTCTCCAACTATATAAAGTTGTACCCAACATCAAATTACACAATTCTATACACACAAAAAAAAACCTCAAGAAAAAGGAAGAGCAGAGAATTAGAGATTTATGGAGGGCATGGCCAGTTTTGAGAAGGAAGAGAGTAGATTCACGGAGGGTTGTCCAATCCATAGCCAGGTGAGAAAGATCAAGCAAGAGATGGAGAAGTTAAAGCATCCGGCTTTAGAGCAGGTGGAGACGAGGATTGTTGTTGGCAAGATCACAAGGCGGCAAAGGTCTCGGTCTCCTCTAGGGTTGTTGTCTAAGAGACCCATCTCGGTTTCATAGAGACAGTCAGAGGTTTCGGTATTATAGTTTGAACTTTGAAGTTCTTCTCTAGTGAACTCGGGTTTTGATCTTCTGATGTAAATATGTTTGGTAATTAGGGCATGGACTGCTTCTATTGTGATGCTTCTATATAGTGATATTTCTATGGTGTTCTTCAGTTCTATATCTTTATATCCCCAGAATGCCGAAAACCATATCAAGTTCACATGAGAATGATCAAAACACCAATTGAAAATAAAATATGAAAAAACTTTATAAGAAGAAGATGTTCAGCAAGTGAAAATCAGCAATCTGTAAGTAGAGATGAAAAGGTTCTAAATAGTAAGGGAAGTTAGAAAATAATGTTGTAGGACAAAAATTGGAGCAAGTAAGCATACAATTACCAGATTTAAGTTAACCTTGAGTTGTAGCAAGTTCTTTCACCTTCTTGGAGAGATCTCGCATCACGTCCACAATCAAGGACTTCTTCTGGATTCTCAACTGAATAGCCAGTTCTGAAAAGTCCGAGACACCCTTTTTCAATAGAGCTTCATCCTCCATTATTTTGGTGGGGAAATGCTCGAGTGCTATCACGCATAATGCAATGAGAGTTCTAAGAGCGGTAATTTCGTTTGATATTCCAAGTGGGGCTTCAACTGACAAGGATTGGAGGGCATTCAAGTCGTGCTTATGGACCGTTTCGGCATCACTTGCTAGGAGAACCCTTAAAGCAGCCAGCAATCTGCCATCAACTAATTCTGGACCTCCTAAAGTCACCTTTAACACAAGAAAAAAAAGGGAAGGTTAAATTATCCCACTGCATCAGAACTAGAAACAAGCTAAAAGGATGATAATCCAGAACAAAAATCCGAGGCAATTTAGCATACAAAGAGAAAGTTCATATTGTTTGGTGAATTTCAATGTAAAAAATGTAACAGATAAATAAGAGTGTTTCTGTGCTAAGTCCTTACGCAACATATGAGCCAAATCAATCAGAAATAGATTGCTATAAAATGCAATGAATTTAGATTTAAAGGCTTAAGACAAGATAAATAAATGCAACATAGAGTTGCCTAGTGAAAGGAAAATGGAGGAAAACCTTTAGAAGAGGAGATTCTCCATCTAATTTTAATTGAGACAATATTTCTTGCTGCCATGGAGCTGGTGATGAAAAGTTTGGGGAAGAAACTCCAGCAGCCATGCTTGCAGCATCCAGAAGAACTCCATCATATTTGAGCTCAATGCAGTCATATGGGTTTGCAGGTATCACAAAACCATAATCTAAGAGGAAAAAATCATTGCTAAGGCAGCCATAGTTGAGAACCAAAGGTTCATCTTTTCGTATATCTGTTTCTGAAATCACCTGCAAAACACATCCGACCAGATGTTATTAAAGTGTGCGCATCATCAAATGCTTATAAAAATCATGTCATTTCCAATTTTCTCAATAAATTACTAGTATCTAAAGTCTGAACTACCTTAACTAGCATCTTTGAGCGTTCGGTATCTTGACCCTGAACTATTTTAGCATTTTTATTGAAGCTGTGATTACACATGTCAATTAAAGGAAGCATCATGGGCACGTCCTTTTGGGTCCCATCAGGCAGCATATCTCCATGTAAGCGGAAAGCCCTAGATGAAACTGCTGACATTGCCCAGCCAAGGGAAGAAGCATCAACATGTAGACCCCCAAAAGGATGATCTGCAGGCTTCACATTTTCTAGTGCTTCTTGGACTTCATTTCCAAATTGTAGAAGGAAACGACACCTCTTATTCACCTGGTCCAAAGAACAAGCCAATCAATTATTTACCAAATTGGCACGAGAATATGCTATTCTCAACCCGATTTTAATGCTTATCTTGTATGCTACTATGCCACAACCAGACTTAAAACTACACTGAAGATTGCGCTTTGTTACTTTAAACACAACAGCTGACATGCTAAAAATATTCTTACTTTCTTAACCCTGCTCATTTAATTACCTGATAAAGAAGAGGTGCATATTGCAAATTCTTCATATCATCTCCCTGGAAGAATATAGGCACGCTGTATGTCTCCGGAAGATTGCTGATGTATGGCCACCAAAACGTTCCGACCTTTGCCCTCTCTTGCAGGAGCCTCAAGCCCAGCTTCATAGCCCATAGTTCCTCTGCCAAAGGCTCCCAGTGTCCATTTTACTCAATTTTCAAAACTCATTGAGCCTAATATTAGACAAATCAGTCACTATCTAAGTTTCTTAACCAAAACCCAAGTGCAATCACAGAAGACCATGTTCAATTGGTCACTTCTAGGCTTTAAGCTAGTCATCCAAGCAATAGAACTAGTGCATTCTAACCTTCTAAATTACCCACACTGAGCTAGCTAGCCTAGGTTTTGCTTCACAAGTTCAATATTGTAAAATGATCACATAGATGGCTTATAGAGGGTGATACAAAAATCCGTATGACTAAAAAACATGTTCTATCAACATTAGGATATGCCAAAGGATCAATTTCCCTTATCCTCATTCAAGCCTGCTATCAAAATTCATGTATATGCAGGCATAATCATTCACCAATTTCAAGCAAATTATATGATAGAAATAATTAAATTTACAGCTTTCTAGCAAATACACCCACTCCAATATGCTCAAAACATACACTTGATCAATGTAGAGCTAAAAAACAGCATGAAAGCCAAATAGCAAGACACTTACCAGGCACTTTCTCGGCCAATTTAGAAAGAACAGAGGAGGACCCATCTCCACCGTCGGATTGAAATCTCAAGGGGAGATGAGGGGGAAGAGCAATTAGGTCAGACCCGCGAGGGATTTCATCAGAAGCGACCAATCCAAGGCCGAAGGGGGAGAGCTGAGCAATCTTGACAGCCGGGTGGACCAATCCACCTTCCCTTTTGACCCATTTGACGAGGTCCGGCGGCTGAGGGACTAAACGAGGAGAAGAATCGGCGGCGGCGGCAGCGGCGGTGCAATTTCGCCGGCGGAAGTGGATGCGAGAGAGGGTAGAAGCTAGAGTGGAAGAAGAGGAAGAAGCAATCAAGTCTATTTTGGAGGTTCTCAGCGTCGATTTGGGGAAAGTAGATACCATTTTGAAAATCGAATTGAATTGAGGGTTTGGGAAGAGCAATGTATGGTGAATTGGTGATTGAGAGAGCGCCTGTTTTTGCTGGAACGAGATGGATTTGGTTGCACTTGGTGGGAGGAAAGAGATTAGGATTTTGGAGTTTCTTCAGAAACCACCCCTTATTTGGGTTAATTTGCACAAAATGACCCTTTTTTTTTCTTAAATTTGCACTTAACTACCTTTAAATGTTAGACACAACTCTCTCTTTTTTTTTTTGAATTAAAGGGGTAACAAAAATCTAGGGCTGTAATCGAAACCGAGCCGAGTCGAGCTTTAGTTGTTCAAGCTTGACTCGGTTAAAAATAGACGAGTTCGAGCTCGAATGCGAGCTTGGTTCGAGCTTAAATTATGTTTGAATTTCGTTCATTTAAAAGTTCACCGAGCTCGAGCTTGCTCGCGAACCTCTCATTTAGTTTCTTCGATAGACAAATTCGTGAACAACTCGTTTACTTGATCAATTATACAAGTAAATGAAACTAAAAATTAAACTACGTGGTTTGAGAAACACCACCAAAACTATGTAATTTAACATAAATGTTAGTATAGTTTATTCATGAACATATAATCTAGTTCATTATGAGTGTATAATCGAGCTTGCTCATGAGCAAACGGGTCGAGTTATGTTGTACTCAAGCTCAGTTCATTTATCTTTCGAGCCTTAAAATTGTGCTCAAGCTCGGTTCGTTTACAAACCGAACCGAACACGAACAAGATTTAACCGAGCCGAATATCGAATTTCTCACGAACGACTCGGTCCATTTACAGCCCTACAAAAATCTCTCAATCCAATTCTCACAAACCATCTCCTTGACTAATCTATCCGACTCTAATACAAATTCTAATAAGATTGATGAAGATTATAGAACATTCCCATTCTGATATTCTTGTTGAAAAATACCTCTATTCCTGAGCAGGTACAAACAATCCAGAAGTTGAAGTCGAACTCGCGCTTGTCACTCATCAGCGCAACCGACTCAATCCAGTCACCAATGTTGTCAACATTGGTGCCTACCAATCTTGGGCCATGTAGAAACTTTGTGCATTACCGTGTATTTTTTTAGAAAAAGGACGTACATTATATATACTTTTAATTTGTTATTTAGGTGAAAGTAAAGTTATGATACAATTTCTTAATGTTCTCAAATCTGAGCGCATAAGCAATGATTTGCAGAAAGAGTTTGCTCAGGAGGTTTACATTATGAGGTATGCCATTTCCTGTCAAGAAGCATTTTCTTTTTGACATTTTTTAATGAAAGCAAAACAGGGATGGATTATGAATTGTAAATAAAAAAAATTAAGAGTGATTAAATGAATTTTTTTGAAGATGAATGGAGATTTATGTACAAAAATGACACAGATAGGGTGATTTTGTGAAATTTACCTATGCAAGGTTTTGATCTAAGAAAGTTAATTGCACAGAATGAGTTAAAGTAATGTTAGTATTAGGTTAGTGAATTCATGAATAATTGAATATCCTCGTATATAATCTAATATGCAGTTTATTTATTAAATAAAAGGATGTATTGTCAAATCATATTTGGTCAAGATAATGTAATAATTGTCTGAGCACATTACCTTCTTAACATGTCTATCACATGCCACATGCCAGTATGCAACACCGTTTATTTTCCCTTTTTTCAGCTGTATGCATAAAGAAGTAATTGTAATTGTAATATAACCATTTTCGCAATTGAAAGTATTCGATCGGAAAATTTGAAGGTTAGATTATCTCCCAGACTCTTTAGGTAAAATTTATTGCTCTTTTGATTTGATGTGGGGATGGTTGTCCACGCCTGCACCCTTAAATCCACCCCTGAATTGATCTTGGTTATTAAAATGTTAGTGACATCAAATAAAATTCAGATATTTTTTGTTGGTTGTTAGATAGTATAGATTATTGCTATGATAATAATGATATAAATAATATATATTTATAAAATTTATAGAGGATAATAGTTTTCAAATCGATATTTTCTTTTCCTATACCTGTTTTAACGAATGTGAACCCAACAAAAGGAAAAAAAATACGAATATAACAATGTAGTAGCTACATCCACTAGGCAGGCAAATAAGTTTTATTAAGAAGATCAGAGTTTTCAAACTACAAAAATTGAGTTTAAGAGTTTATATAGAAACTCTTTAATTAAACCCTAAAAAGATGTGATCGTCAGTAAAATAGATATGGACCCATAAACATAAACAGATAATGATAGATTTAAATAAAGTATACCGTAAGCGTTGAGACAATTTCGCCCCCAACGAGACCTCATGCCAACTCTGTGCAACGAGTTTTTCAAATTAATGCTCCGTTCGGCTGGCACTAGAGGGAGCTTTTTTCCGCTTTATATAACAGAAATTGAAAAAGCTCGTGAGGAGCTTCTTCAATCCGCTCAATATTCCGCTCCCCCTAACTGAAAGCGCTAGCAATTCCGCTAGTGCCAAACGGTGCCTAAGCACATCAATACCTTACAAAGAGCCATTGAAACTTGCAAAGTTTTCAAAAGAGCCGGTCCACCGCCATGTTGCATCGAGGGTGTTGTATATTGTAGATGGGTTGAAGTTGACTTGGGATAGAGGCTTCCGACAAGTACATCAATGCCAATTGTTATGACTTTTTGTATCATGATTGAAAATATAATTCTGTAATATTTACAAAGAGTATTACCTCTCTTTCTTATAAAAAAAAAGCCTTTGATCATCAAAACAATTAAGATCATGATATCCATATTATTTAAGATAATAATATGACTATAGGCAACTTGCCTTTCAACCTTTCAGGGCTTTATGTATTATTGCTGCATGCATATGATTAGTACCACGTGCCTTATAATTAAGGCACTCAAGTTTGTACGTGCATGTAGTAAGAACCTACTGCCTTCGAGGTTTAACCAAATTATTATTTATTTCCAACTTTCGGGGGTCTTTGACTTGATGATCTTAATTCTTAGCAACGCTAATCCTCTATTTCAGAATTGTATTTCACTCTAATATTCCAATTAGCTATATAAATATGAAATTAATGTTAAAAATTTTTTAAAAAATATATTTATATTATAAACATCTATATGAATATGTATGTAAATTTTTATCTTAAAAATATTTTTATAAAATTTTTAAAAAATAAGAGAATGATTTTCATACAAAATATTACCCCTTTAAATTTTAAAAATTATATATTATGATTTTCAAGTTAAAAATTTGAACACATATACATATAGTTATTTTAAATATAAATATAATTTTTAAATTATTTTTTATATTAATTTAATATTTATATAGCTAATTAGAACATTAAAGTGGAACAAGATTTTGAAATAAAAGATTACTGCTGAATTCTTAGAGCTAATAATGACGTTATTCATAAATTAATGACAAACATTGGAAACTCACATATTCAGTTAGAATACGATAGATTAAAATATTCATAGAAAACAGAATTGACATATATTCACAATTCTCGATCTGTACTTCATAATCCTTGACTCCAAAGAGTAACAAATTAAAGACGAAGGAAAAACAAAGGAACATATAATTTCAAGTGAGATAATTTCTTATGTTCATCATCTCACTTGAAAAAAAGTTAAAAAATCATGAATTTAGCTCCTCCACGAGCAAAAAAGAATTGGAAAACAAAAAAAATTGATCAAGAGTACGGAAACAGAGAGCTCTAATTAACGCCGTTAAATCTGACGCCCATCATCATCATAACCCTAAACTCCTCAAAACTGATACTTCCGTCACCGTCAGCGTCAACTCCGGAGATCATCCGTCGACAATCGGCGATGGTACAGCTGTCCCCCAAGCTCCTCATGATCTCCATTAGCTCATCGGCGGAGATCGATCCGTCTCCGTCGATGTCGTAGACGGAGAAGGCGTCGCGGAGATTGACCAGGATCTCGTCGGAGTCGACGCCCTTGGTGTTGAGCTCCACGAATTCGGCCAGATCGATGAATCCGTCGGAGTCGGAGTCGACCTCGCGGATCATCGCGTGGATCTCGTCGTCGGAGACGCTCTGGCCGAGGCTCGACATGATGGATCGGAGCTCAGATAACGAGATCCTGCCGTCGCCGTTCGCGTCGAATTTGTTGAAGACGAGCGCCAATTCCTCCAAATGGCGATTGTGGTGGTGGTGGTTGGAGGCGGTTCGGGAGATCGGCGGCGACGCTGATCTAGTTGATGATGATTTGTGCTTCTTTGTTGTCTTCTTGAGGAGTGATTTGAAGCCCGCCATTGATGATGTTGATAAGATTCTTGATTGCCTAATTGATGCTGTTGATTTGATTTTCGGAAGGGAATATCGGAGGAGGATTGTATATATAGAGGCTAGAGATTGAGGATCGTAGAAGGAAGGTGGGATATATATTCACGCGTTTTCTGGAAAGAGAAGATATAAATTATTTCTGTCAATTATGAATATATGTATAGTTTGTTAAATGATTAGTTTGAAAAAAAAAATCTGTTTAAACAGTTATGAATGAGAGAAGGCGCGGGAAATTTCGTTGAACGATCCGAAGTTAGTGTAAAGGCGGAATTTAGCCCTATCCGCTTTCCTGTGACCCAACTGTCACGGTACGTGTCAATAATTGGAATTGATAAATCTCAGTCTGATGCCACTTCTTTATTATCAAAGATTTGTTTTCAATCAAAGAAAATAAGGTGAGATGGATCCAATTAAACGTCCATGAAACTGTAATTTGAATCATTGAACAACTTTTAAATTGGAAATATGTAACTGGTAAAGTTCGGTATTCGGTGCATTATGTAAATAAGATTTTATTTTGAAAGGAGAGATTTTTTAAACCAAACACTAGGCTCATGAAAAAGAGAAAAGGGTACTTTCGGATATCTGGCCTCAAGGATATTACTCCGAGTTAGGAGTGTATCCATTGTTGGGAAGTGAGGGTGAATTTTAAATATATTAATAATTTAATACTTCGAATTAGGGGAGTATATCAAAAGCACTATGCTCATTAAAATTAAAGTGTTGGCGTTTGACTGCTTTGCATTAAAATTTAAAGTCACCGACCGTTCATCATTAACCACCCGAGCACCACCTTCACACACTCCGCCCACGCTAGCGATTCTCGTCACATCGTGTCCGAGCTCTCCCTCGACACCTAGCCTGCACGATGCAACCGAGGTCGTGCAATTCACTCTTGGTTTGTAACTTATGTAGTTTAAATTTGAAATAATTCTCTTCCTCGAATTCAAAGTATTGCGAAGAAATTGAATTTGTGCAAATTTGTGTCATAGTGTGTGATTTCCATTTTGACTAGTTCAAATGTTTGAGTAGAGTCTAGATTAGGAATGCTTGTAGTGGTGGTTTGGTTCGACACTAGTGGTGGTAATTGTGGACGTACGGCAACGATTGGTTCACATATGCTCGATCGGTGAGACTGGTGCTTTGGTCTCTCTTTGTGTGGTCCTCAAGCGCAAATTCAACCTATTTTCTTAAAAAAAAAATTGGCAACCGTAGATCGACAATTTAAAAGGATTTTTGAGCCTATTTATGAAAAAAATTTGGAAAAGAGAGGGGCGAACAAATTTAATGTATTTTAATATTTGAGTGCATCCCCTGACATATTATTCAGGGGTATGAATGCCCTCGTCTTTATTGAGATTATATATTATCTTTTATTATATCTAGTATCTTTGTATTAAGGTTAATTATATTTTTATAATATTCTAGGATATCTCTAAGATATCTTTGCCTTATTACTTTATCAATTCATGTATAAATATCCCTCTACATTGATTAATAAAGTTATGCAATTCTACACAACTCTATTATGGTATCGGAGCGTTTTGTCTAGCGGCATTTTGATCCTGAATTTTTTTTTCTCTCATGGTTGCCGATGTCAATAATCGGTCACCAATAATTACCACAAAATAACTTCCGTTGCTTTAACAAAAAAAACTCTCTGCCTTCGATCGGGTGTCTTCGACGAAATCGAGATCGCTTTTGGGTGTCTCCGACGGAATCGAGATCGCCTTCGTGCGTCTCATACAAAATCGGGATCGCCTTCGGGCATCTCATACAAAATCGGGACCGCCTTCGGGCTTCTCATACAAAATCAAGATCTCCTCAAAGAGACTCACACAAAAACCGAGATATCCTCAAGGAGACTCACACAAAACCCGTGATCTCCTAAGGGAGACTCACACAAAAACCGAGATCTCCTAAGGGAGACTCACACAAAAACCGAGATCTCCTAAGGGAGACTCACACAAAGACAAGATCAACTACAAAGCCGGAATCGCCTTAGTCTCCAACAAAGATGGCTCCGTTCGATTCACTCCAATAACACGAGATTGTCTCCAAGCATAGAGATCGTCTCCAAGCTTGTTCTTCGGGCCTCTCCGTCCAGCTTGCAGGGGATATTGAGATCATATATTATCTTTTATTATAGCTAGAATCTTTGTATTATGGTTAATTATATTTTCATAATATTCTAGAATATCTCCAAGATATCTTTTCCTTATTACTCTATACCAATTCATGTATAAATATCTCTCTACATTGATTAATAAAGTTATGCAATTCTACACAACTCTATTAGTCTTAACACCAAATCATATTCGTGTGGGACTATACTGGGGCAATGATGATAATGCTTAGGTTTTTTATATACACTCTCTCGGTTTTATGTTAAGGCAAAAGTGTATACATTAAGACCCCTAGACCTAGACATGGAATGGGGCTGGGATGGGCCGGTTCCAGGCCGGGCCAAAGAAACTGCACCCAGGACCGGCCCGGTATTGGAGTCGGTTGTGCCTGGCTAGTATAATTAGGCCCACACCTTTTTAAAAAAAAAAACTTTTACATGTAAATTATCCGGGCTGGTTCGGGCCCGATCAGGCCAGGATACAATTACCCAACCCGAGCTCGGACCGTGGCCTGGGCGGGTTTAACCCAGCTGGCCCACGGTAATTTAAACGCACCCAAAGTATATATTTTGATTAAACTAGAGACCGGAGTAGCTAGCTGAATGTATCATTCTTATCCGATTACATTGGGTGTTGTTGTCAGTCGGATTTATGAACATCATTTAAACCCACCAGAAAACGAACTTTGTATGTGGCGAGAGATCGATGTACATTTATTTGTCGGCCAAGGTCCATCATCATTCATCAGCTACGAGCTTCATATTTGTCCACTCAAATAAATTTATGAACGACTTAATTGGTAGAGAAAAATATATTACATTATAATGCAGATTTCACCAAATAATAAACCCAGCCCTTTGTAAATCGCCAGGCTATGTTCTGAATATGTCAAGTTTTAATGGAAGCTCAGATAGACAAATTAGGAAAATTTTATTTAATTACCTTAGTATCCCCTTCAAATTATTCTAGAGTAAATTTCTCATGTGCTAATAATTGTAGCTTCTACCCATTTCTAGATTTCTTAATTACTCAAACTTCCATGCTAGATGTGAAAAAAATAGATACTCCGTTATACCCGGACGCAGAAATTAATTAAAATGGGAGCATAAATAAATAGGGTTGCAGATGCGAAGGCATCAAGCTTGAAGTCCAGCGTAATAGCATATTGTGCCTCTTCCATCATGAGCTTGTTTGAGGTTATATCGTTTTTGATATTCATCATATATGAAGCTATTATTTTTATCAAAATGATACCGTTTTTGGAATTTTATAATGACGTTGTAACCTTGATTAAAAAAATTGATGCACTCGCTCTAACTCGACGAATCTAGACATGTCTCGTTGCCATAATAAAAAAATATTAAAAACCGTAAAAAGAAGCGAGTGGAACCGGAAAAGAATTTTGATCCTCCGAAAAAAGGAAAATAAAACGAATTAGTTTAAATTTTGAAAATAAAATTTTAAAGCCCATCCAAAGTGGTGGGTTAGATAAATGCAAAACTAAGACCTAACTCAGAATAATCAAAATCTAAATACACTTTCCTCTAACAAGATCATGGTATAGATAATAAACAACATGTAGGGAAATCGTAATCTGGACTGAAGTGGGGGCATCGTTTCCCACTTGACCCCACTTGAGTTTGTCCCTTGTTATATTGGATATCCGGTATGTGTTTACAAAAAATCATGATTCGTATCAAATCGATTATTAGCTAGATATCTAACAAATGATACCTGATTGGTTCTAATATCTGATTTTGGATATTCAAATTATCTGTTTTGTAAATTTTTTGTTACTTTTGTTAGGGTCGAGTCCAATTTTATGTCGAATCAATAGATATTCGATTGGTCTTGTTCTCACAAACTCTATAGATGAAGTTAATAAAATCCTCCCATAGAAAACTAGTGAACTCATAAAAAAAACAAAAAAAAAAATTCATAAGTTTATAAGAAGAGAAAAAATTTCCATTTCAGTCATTTTTTATTTGACATTTAGAATTTTATCAACTATCTACCCTTCAATGTCTTTTTCAATTCTACTAGAACTAAATTCACATTTGATGTTGCAAAAACCCTCCTAACATCATATATATTATTAAATTTTTTTATACTCTTTTCAACAACATATATTATATATAATAACAGAAATACTAAATACATATTTGTCTCAAAATCTCAATGAGCATTTGAGAAATTTAATCGAATCGGGCTGAATACGTTTAAATTCAAAACCGATAATGTTGGCGCAAATAATTACGGATTGATTTTTCCGATCGAAACGACAAATTAGATAATTTTGCTCATCCTTGCTCATCGGGATACTTTTCAAAAACCTAGATTATTCTCTCAATAGACCCACGTTTCTTGAATATTTGGACCCAAAATAAGTTCAACCCATTTCTCATTCGAAGATGAATTATAATCCTAACACAGGCTCCCACATAGCTTCACCAAACGTTCTATGACAGGATCACTATTAGCTAGGTGATTGATGTAGTCTAGTATCTTTTTTTTTTTTGCCGAAGATGTAGTCTAGTACTTGTATAGTCTATAGTAAAATTGGGTGAACTCTAGGAAAATAATTAAAAAAATAAATAAATGTAGACGTGGTGAGAAAAAGATCGATCTCATCTTAAACATTGATTTATGATTGAACGGTTGTGATATTTCTAACTCTACCTACAGAGTTAAATTGCAACTCTACTGGAGCACAATCCCCTTAGAAAACATACACCTCAATTTCACTTGAATTATCAACTAATTAAGGGAGGCACGAAAGTAGGATTGAGCATCGGTTCAAAACAAAATCGAAATTTGATTTAAGGTGAATAAAAAACTAAACCAAATTAGTTCGGTTTCGATCAAATTTATCGGTTCGAGATAGACAAAAGGTTTTTCTTTTGGAAAATTTAAACCAAACCGAATTTAAACGAAATCGAACTGAAACTGAAAATTGAAAATTTTCTAAAATGAAAACCGAAACAAAGAATCTAAGTTTCAGTTCGACCAAAATTTTTGGTTTGAACCGACCCATGCTTAATTGTTGGGTCAATGTTGAGAATTTATATTCTACAACACTGAAACAACGATCGAACTCTCCAGTTTTAACAATGACAAACAACATTAGGAAACTAATGTGTTATGTCCAAGTATTTCAAGGAAATTACAAGTCAAACAGAAATTACAAAAGTTGTATGAAGGTGTTCCCATCAAGGGAACTCAGGAGTCACAAGTTCTTGACTCAAGGGAATTCACATATGAGGACAAAAACAACTCAGCTCAAAATGCGGAAGCCTATTCCAGATAAAACAGAGGCACAATCTGTTCCTCAAACTGAGCCGATTGATCCAATGACCCAATGAGCTTCAAGAGTTAAAAAAATTCAATTTAAATCACATGTGAAGAAAGTACACATATTTAGAGAGCAAAACAAGGATATTTCAAACAAATGGCCTAAGAGATAAGATATGATTGAGCGTCAAGCATCACATGCCTATATAAGCCCTTAACAATCTTCTTGCTACTTACTTATCACAAAGCCTCAAGCAATCCTAAAGGAGCCAAGCAAGAAAGGAGGAGAAATCTAGAGAATTCCCGACGATGATTGTGTAATCTCAGCGACAGTGAAAAGCAAGTTCTCACAAAGCCTCAAGCAAACTCTATTAATTCCATTAACTACATATTAGTAACTAATTAACCGCAATCCATTGTCAGGCCAAACACGTCCCTTGTGTCAACAACGTACAATCAATAACTACGAATAGAGATTAATCTTCGATCCATATGAATTGGGAGACACCTTAGGTCTGTGACCTTGGATCAGCAAAAAGAGAAAAAGAGATAAAAGATAAGAATTCTTTTAACGTTTAAAAAAAATAGATTTCTTACGACGTATTAAATTGTTTTCTATTATGTCCGACATGGTGTGGCCTAGTAGTCAAAGGCATATGATGCTATATTGAGAGGTTCCGTGTTCAATCATCTATGCCTTCGTTCTTCTCTTGAGTATCATTCCTTCTACTGGATTGAACCAATTTACTTAATTCTATCACAAACTTAAAATTTATCAACGAAAGTAGATTCCTCGTCGAAAAAAAAAAATTCCTATTACATACCAAGCATTGATGTTACATGAAAATCAAAAGTCGTTCGTACCATCAGAAACTAGCTGTAATTTGAGCTTGATCAGAACAATATATGACTGCAAATTCTTCCTCCGATATAATTACATGCTTGAAAAAAAGAAGCTAAAATTTCAAAATCTTCCTCGGATATAATAATTACATTCATGATTAAAAAAAAAAGCCTGAAATAATTTGATATGGAGAGAGCATGTGAATATGATATTAATTTGAAGGCCGGCCTGTTCCACGTACTACCTTAATTTCCCTGTCGTCATTTTCAGAATAGTAATGAAGTCGATCTCGACCTCTTACAACAACCCTCCCACCTCTCTCTTAAATTCTTTTGGGTAATGCAATAAAGATTGTTTGGACCTCGATCTATCACTTAGCTATAAGGGTAGTGTTGTGGACAATTTTAATATATCTAGCTACTATCTAGGGTATAGATACAACGTAACTATACAGAAATCACTAAGAGTGTGTGTTGTGGTTGCCCAAGTTTTTGGTCATAGAAGATAGAGGGTATTTTTATCATAAAATAATAAGAGAGAGAAAATTTTAGTCTTAAAAAATTGAGATTTTGGACATCATGATGCCCATAAACCATCTTGGTCATTGTTGGTCATTCCATAACAATTTGACAAGTGTCAAATTATGATATACTCCATCCGTTTCAAAATAGTTGATCTTAGACAAAATTGCACACTTATTAAGGAAATTTATTTTTTATCCAAACTACCCCTATAAGTACACTTTGGGAGATTCAACTAAAAATAAAATAAATTTTGGGATATGTGTAATGTGGGGTATAGATAAGTGTATAAATGGAAAAAAAAGTTAGATGAACACGTATTTTGAAACAAAAAAAATGGTTTTAAGAACAACTATTTTGAAACGGAGGGAGTATCTTTTTATTTTTTTGTTTAATCAATTAAACTAAAAGAATAAACATATATTTTTATAATTGGATGACCAAGATTTTGGAGCAACCACTACACTTGCTCTAATTGCTATATGAATGATTTATAAGAGTGGTGTTGTTTACAACTTTAATTTACGTAGAGTTGTTTTTGGATGGTTTGTGTATTAATCTGTAATTACAGATTTGAAAAGATTCAACCAGAAGTACGAACATAGTATCATCATTGTGTTGGCTATGTCGATGACAAAAGGAGATAAATGACTTTATTAGAAGGCAAATAATCCAGATTTCATACTACAATTATGATATGTTTTAAGATGATATATATATATATATCGAGACTAGAAACCCTAATGGCCTACGAACCCAAACAAATCATGATAAACCTAATAATAAAATATGTAGCATATCAGTTTGCTTGAGGCTAGTAACACCACCATATGAAGCGCAACCCCTGAACACTTTGCTAGGGAACTCCACTCCCAAACCCCTAGTAAATATCAATGACAATTAATAAATGCATTCACATACAATAAATTATAATTAGGTTTTAAATATTTTTGTTTGGTAGAAGAAGAGACGAAACTCTTGTAACACCCCGACTTCCGTCGAGGCGCTACTGGGAAATAGACCTTACCAGGTACTATTATTTAGGTTGACAACTACACTGTAGGACCTTACAACGCGGGCACGACGAGAAAACATAATAAAACATCCAACCTTTATTTGATAAAACTTATAAAACTTAGTTATGCATGAATTCCCGAAAATCATAAATATCCAAAAACGTTACCACACCTACCGAAACTGAACTATCCAAAAATAATAATAAACGAAATGCAATACCAACTCTATCTAACAAATATTAAAATCAACATCCTAACTATTATGAATAACTAGTAAAAACCGATCCCACTATGACACGCGCTCTTTTACCGCTCCGGCCCACCATCTTGCCTCGGTTCCTGCACGGCTCCCTGATTCATACCTGGAACTGAAAAATGTTCCCCGAAGGGTCAGCGTCTAATCTACCAAGCTAGAAAGAGTACGGAGATTATAGAACGTTTTAAAATCAGTTGTCTATAGTCAGCATACAAATCCACAACCGCAATCATAACTCTAAAGGCCAATACCTATATTAGTTATATCAATCACAACAGTCACATACGCAGATCAATCACAGTCATTCAACAACGCAATTCTTCCTTTGTCCACAATCCGTCATCCAAGGCGCTCATCACCGCGCCGAGTGCAGAGGCAGGCCCTCCCACTCCACTTCCTAATCTCCCTTCTAACTCCGGGCTAAGCCTCCACTGGAGCGCTTGCCAAAAACACACAGATAATAATTTTCGTTTGAAGGGGTACGATTTTCCCAGTCACACGGGTCAAAGTAGCCAACTCTTCCTCAACACCAGCTACAATGGGCCGTGTCGGAAACGGTACCAACACAGAGAAAACGTTCCAAACTAATTTCCGATAAAATATATTTAAAATCATTTACGCACACAACACTCAAGGAGTTCAAAGCAATTTAAAAGGTATTCGGGACTAGTTCCCAAAACCCGACCTACAATAACGATACACAATCTAACAAGGCAGAGAAGAACCGAGCAAGTCGAAAAACGACTTACCTCGAAACGAAGGATCCTCAATAAAGACGGAAATCAAGAACGCGAGCGGAAACAATTCCCTAAAGCATTTATATAATAAGAGATTAGCCCAAGTACGAGCCGGACCAAGGTAACCCAATCAAGGTGACACACTAAACTTAAACCACCGAACTTAACCGAATTAATATACACATATATAATAAAATAATATAGAATGGAGCTTGGCTACTATTTTCCCACTATTCTTAGTCTAACAACACAACCCAATCCTATTAGAAATCAATTCCCAAATGCCCGAATCAATCGGCCCACTCCACTTCTCTCGTGACCAACAACCCAACCCAACCCAGCCAAATTAAATTTTAAAGTTAAAATCAACCCAACCCAAATTAGCAAAATCAATCCGAATTCCCAGCCTAAGTCAATTTGCCAACATAACAACATAATATACTTAATACAAATAATATAAAATAAAAAAAATAAAAAAATATAAACCCATCCTTCCCCTGCATGTTGAAAGAAAGCGATGACCCCCTCCCCAAAACCAGAATCGGATCTGGAACGCCGACAACACACCGTAGTTCGTCCCCCGTGACGCTCGCTCTCGCAAAACCACCCGACGCACCCGCCTTAGCCCCCTCAACTAACCGGCCTTTTCCTATGCCCCGAACAAATCCTCCCGATGATAATAAAGAGGAGGTTGACGACTTACCGGCGGCTGTTTCGATCGGAAGTAGCGCGCGAAGACGACCAGACTCGTCGGCGGCGTTTTCTTGGAAAGGAATCCTAAAAAAAATCTGGGCAGAAATACTGTGGAAAGATGGTGAGGGTTGTGCAAGAGAAACACCAACAGAAAAGAGGTAGTTCGGGTCAAGAACGCGGTACCGATGATCGAAGGTTAGTGCGGCGGCGGAACTCCTGGAGACAACGACCACCGACTCTGACGGTTCTTCTCGTGACTCAAGGTCTATGCCTTTGTTCGTGATAGTTGTCGGAGGCAACGCGGGTTCGGGTTGCTGAAGCGGACGACAAGAAAACAGGGCAAGGTTTGGAGGACGACGGGTTTTGGAGGACGACGGGTTTCGGCGTTGAAGTTTCACAACCATAACTTTCCGAAATATATAGGACTCGGCTTAGGGTTTAGATAGGATTATGCTTTAGTTTAGATAGGATTATGCTTTAGTTAAACCAAGAATTATCTAAACTAAAGTGGATCATATAAATATATCTATTTCCTTAACCGACTTTGAACTACTTGAATATAGTTTGTTAGATTAAGAATAATTAATTAAGTAATATGGATATGGCCTAAGGGTGATTCTATAGAATTGTAGTTAGTTACGGATCAAAACAATCCCGAATCCAAACCCCGTTGAAAAAGAAAATTGTGTAAACCGCGAACCCGAGTATTACATACTACCCCCCTTAGGAAATTTCGTCTCGAAACTTGATTACGAAGAAAAGATATTCGAGGTTTTCACAACTCTCCGACCCCTCAAGGGGACGTTTTATTAACTTCAATAGAGTTTATACAAACTAAAATAGAGTTTATTAACCTCAACCCCCAAAAGATAGAGTTTATTAACTTCAAAACGGACGAGTGAAAGCAACTTAATAATTTTTGGTCATGAAATCAATCCAAATAGGATCTTGATTTGGCGCCATTTAATCGAAAATAATCAATTTTACAGGGCTTAGTTTTGTTGAGAGTTGTCCTACATCTGAAATTAGAAAGTATAATTGCCTAGTATATAACTTAATGAGCTACTCCACCCATTTCCATATGGTTTTGGGTTAGAGTCATTGTATTTGTGTGCTAGACCCGTTATCGCACGACCCCCAGATTATTGGCCAATCGGACTTTATCATGGTATTAGAGCTATTCGTCTAACGACTTCTTTCGATCCTAGGCCCGTCCCATCATGTTGTCTAAGTGTCAATTGGGCTAGTTTTCCCAGTTGCACTTGCAGGGGCGTATTCCGTCATGTTGTCTAAGTGTCAACTGAGATAGTTCACCCTGTTGTACTTGCGGAGGCGTGTTAGAATTTGTTTTAATTTTCACATCTAAAGTTGGGACACTAACTTACCGAGTATAAGGATTACTCCACCTAAGGTGTATTCTAAAAAAAGTGTTTGAATATTCAAGTCACAATTTTTTTTAATGAGGGCCCCTATCAAAGATAAAATCTAGGTTTATAAATTAATTGACAAAGCATAAAAATTAGGTAAATCGGTTTACACTAACCATCTCAATCTATAAAAAAAAAGTAGTGAGACTTTATTTTTCACCCAATTAAAAAAAAAGAATGCAAGAATCGAACCTGTAATCTCTAACATCCCCACATACCTTCTACTATTAGATCTTCTCATGGGACCATGTCACGTTTTCTACGCTTCACCTAATTTTCATTAAATTGATTGAATGCCCCAAACCTAACCCATCTACATACATGGCCACATCCAACTTGAAAAATAATACATGACAAAAACTATTGAACTGAATAATGCCTGCCTCGCAATCAAAACGTTAAATTATTGAAACTGTCTCTACCAATTCGATTCAAATAATGTATCAAACCAGGCTCGTCGAAAATGACTTAAGCCTTGGCTTTTCAATTCGAATAACCTTTTCATGATACATTACCGTGCATTAAAAAATGAAAATGACTCGTGCCATTCATATATTTTGACAATCGGGTTAAATCGGGATGTATCATTTCGGGCCACGTTCTCAATTAATCAGGCAAAGCCGGATTTTCGGGTCAGTTTAAGTAAAGTTGTTTGGGTCCAATTGATAAGTTAGGTTTTGGATTCAATCAGATTTTGTGTTAGTAAGATTTCAGGTGAATCGGGTTTCATGTTTGTCAGATTTCAAGTGAAACGGATTTTGAGTTTGGGCATATTTCGTAGATTTTGGATGATTTAAATTTCGATTGAGACCATATATCGAATAATAATTTATGTAGTTTAATCACTTAAGGGTATAAATATTTAATGTAACTTTTAAATTAAAAACATAATTATAATAAATATTCAATATCATTATTATTTTAAAAATATAATGTAATTTTCGGATGATTTAAGATCGGATTTTCGATTGATTTCAAGTAGGGTAACTTCAGATTTTCGGAAGATACCAGGTTGAGCAACTTCAGATTTTCAGATGATTTTAGGTCGGACAATTCCAGGTTTTCGGATGATTTCAGACAGGGATAGCATCCAATATCAAGTTGATTCGGGCTAGCCCATTTGGATATAAATCAATTTTAATTGAATTTACCCCGAGTTTGGACTTTTTATCGGTTCGGGTCGAACCAATTTCGAATCTGCACTTTTTTTATTTATGTCGCAAACAACCCTAGGCCTTATACTCTTTCACACTAAAAACTACTTTCTCTTCGAAATCTACTTCTAAGACTCTTGAAATCTATATGATTCAATTATTTTTTACGTACTTTAAATAAAAAATACTTTCATTCCAAATCTACTCTCCACCTACTTGTAAGTTGTAAAACAAGCCCCTCTCACTTGTAATTTGCTCCAATCAAGATGTTACTTACATGATGCTTGCACATGCTCGTCTTCATTGATCCTATATATAGGGGTCAAATTTGCTCATTTCAATATCATCCTTTGCTCTCTCTCTATTTTCCACCTCTCAATATCGTATCTCTAAGATTATTCATTTTCATTTTGGAAACTAAAAATGGGTTTGAAGGGAAAACTGATTGCTGAGTATGAGGCAAGGTCATCCGGAGACCTCTTTCATGAACTCATTGCAAAGAAGCCTCATCACATTTCCAAAATTGCCCCCGCTCATATTCAAGGATGCGAGCTTCACGAGGGCGAATTCGGAAAGAAGGGCTCTGTCATCTTCTGGAACTACACTGCCAGTATGTGAATATATATAGCTAATTATATAAAAAATGTTTACTATATAAGTTTTTGGGTTAGTTTTTCAGTTGCTAATTAGTCTTAAGATGAAATCTCACTGAGCTTATATACAACTTTTACTATATAAGTGTGTTTGTAGCTAGGGTTTTATAATAAGATCATGGTGTGATTTTGTTTTTTGGTATAGATGGACAAAAAGTCGTCTCAAAGCAAGTAGTGGAGAGTTTGGACGAGGCGAACAAGACATTAACCTTCAGGGAAATTGATGGAGATCTTTCAAAGTTGTACAAGTCAATCTTACTCCACCTTCATGTCAAGGCCGAAGCTGAAAGTGTTACCCTTATCAATTGGACTTTAGAGTACGAAAAGCTTAACGAAGATGTGCCTCATCCAACTTATGTGCTCGAAATGGTACTCAATGCGAGCAAAAACATCGAGGAGCGTCATCTCAAAGCCTAATTGATCCATCTTCCTACGATTTAATCGCATGAAACGAGCAACGTAACACTTTGGTATTGGTCATTTTACTTGATCAATAATACCTTGTCATAAATAAAACGTTGTTTCTGTCAGTGATTTTCTATAAGTTTGTATGCATGTGTCTGTTTTTTTGCTATTATCATGTGTGTTATTATAGTACGTTTTATGCTAAAGAATGATCAATGTTGTCGTGTACTATTATGTAAGTCGATCATGAAAACACACGTTAATATATCTCTATTTGATTTGGGATTTTAATTAGCGATTTTTCTTACCTATCCTTAGAACACATTAATGATGACATTTCACTGTCTAATGGGCACGTGAAAAAACTTAAAAGAGTTCACGTCGCCATAGCTGTGCTAATTAATTCGATATAATTTATAACAGCATGACAATTAATATATAATAGCTTGGTATGTTGAAAATGTCTATCTATATTTAGCACTTACGTACGTAACCTATAACAAATCCACTTATTACCACTAAAATTTAATATCTTATCATTTTTAGGGTGGGCTAATTAATAAAAATCCACTTCACATTAATTTGAACTTGGCCTATCTTTTTTGGCCTACTAGCAATTAGGCCGCGCGTTGCGCGACGATTATAAGACGGAGATTTCATTAGTGTAGATATATGAAAATAATATTTTCGTAATTTTATTTAAAGGAGCATGCTTTTTTTGGAAAATGAGTATGGAAATGGCATTTCCGTGGAAAAGGAATATGGAAATGACATTTCCGCAAATTTATTTAAACGGGCATGATTTTTTTGGTATTAATTTACTTGACTTCAGGCCATCCAATGTCTTAAAACTTGTTTTATTACACCCACCCGGTAGTGCAACACGCATTTTTAAGTAATTGGATGGACGGTCAGATGTTACTAAATTGAACGGCTAGAATAAATGTAAGTTGAACGTTTTTCGAGACATGTCAAAATTACCCGTTTAAATCCGAATATCACCTAAGTCGGGCACGCTTTTCCAAGAAAATATATTTTTTTACGAGCTCGCTTACAAGCAAAGTAACTTGGACACGTTTTTCGAGACATGTCAAAATTACCCGTTGACATCCGAATATCACCTAAGTCGGGCACGCTTTTCCAAGAAAATATATTTTTTTCGGTCTCCGTGAGAGCGAAGTAACCTGGACACGCTTTTCGAGACATGTCAAAATTACCCGTTCAAATCCGACTATCACCTAAGTCGGGCACACTTTTCCAAGAAAATATATTTTTTACGCCCTCTCTTACGAGCGAAGTAACTTGGACACGTTTTCGAGACATGTCAAAATTACCCGGTTACATCCGAATATCACCTAAGTCGGGCACGCTTTTCCAAGAAAATATTTTTTTACGGTCTCCCCGAGAGCGAAGTAACCTGGACACGTTTTTCGAGACATGTCAAAATTACCCGTTGACATCCGAATATCACATAAGTCGAGCACGCTTTTCCAAGAATTTTTTTTTACGAGCTCGCTTACAAGCGAAGTAACCTGGACACGTTTTTCGAGACATGTCAAAATTACCCATTCAAATCCGAATATCACCTAAGTCGGGCACGCTTTTCCAAGGAAATATATTTTTTACGACCTCGCTTACGAGCGAAGTAACCTGGACACGTTTTTCGAGACATGTCAAAATTACCCGATTACATCCGAATATCACTTAAGTCGGGCACGCTTTTCCAAGAAAATATATTTTTTTACGGTATCCCCGAGATTAATTAAGAGCTAAGCAAGAACGACACGAATTTCGAGTCACATTAAAATAACAAATCGGATTATTACACCCACACGATAGTGCAACACACATTTTTAAGTAATTGGATGGACTGTCAGATGTTACTAAATCGAACGGCTAGAATAAATGTAAGTTGAACGGTTAGATAAGATCTATATTGTGGTTTTATTTATCAACGACCGGATAGTGTTTGGATAGTCGGGCACGCTTTTCCAAGAAAATATATTTTTTTCGGTCTCCACGAGAGCGAAGTAACCTGGACACGCTTTTCGAGACATGTCAAAATTACCCGTTCAAATCCGAATATCACCTAAGTCGGGCACGCTTTTCCAAGAAAATATATTTTTTATGAGCTCGCTTACGAGCGAAGTAACCTGGACACGTTTGTCGAGACATGTCAAAATTACCTGTTCAAATCCGAATATCACCTAAGTCGGGCACGCTTTTCCAAGAATATATTTTTTTTACGGTCTCCCCGAGAGCGAAGTAACCTGGACACGTTTTTCGAGACATGTCAAAATTACCCGTTGACATCCGAATATCACATAAGTCGGGCACGCTTTTCCAAGAATTTTTTTTACGAGCTTGCTTACAAGCGAAGTAACCTGAACACGTTTTTGAGACATGTCAAACTTACCCATTCAAATCCGAATATCACCTAAGTCGGGCACGCTTTTCCAAGAAAATATATTTTTTACGACCTCGCTTACGAGCGAAGTAACCTGGACACGTTTTTCGAGACATGTCAAGATTACCCGGTTACATCCGAATATCACTTAAGTCGGGCACTCTTTTCCAAGAAAATATATTTTTACGGTATCCCCGAGATTACTTAAGAGCTAAGCAAGAACGACACGAATTTCGAGTAACATTAAAATAACAAATCAGATTATTACACTCACACGATAGTGCAACACGCATTTTTAAGTAATTGGATGGACGGTCAGATGTTACTAAATCGAACGGCTAGAATAAATGTAAGTTGAACGGTTAGATAAGATCTATATTGTGGTTTTATTTGTCAGCGGTCGTATAGTGTTGTGATATCCAAACTCTTATAGTAGTATGGATAAACCTTCTTATTACATTATTATCCATATATCTCCATACATGACTGTTGGAACAATGGTTGTTTCATGATTTCTCTTAGTTTTGATGATAACAAACTTAGTTAATATAACTTGCTTCTACATGTAAGTGTTTCAGGTAAATAGGTACATAGTCACAAGTGACGGAACATCGTGAGGAACGATGGAGGGAACGAGTGACACATTTGGGAAGCGCGTCTCAGAAGAAACGCGGCTTTCTATAAATGGCAAGTTACCATATCTTCTGCGAGCAATCTTCTACGAAGATTCTACAGTTGTAGGCGGTTGCTTAAGGAGATAAAAGAGAGGATAAGATCAATCTTCACACGATCTTATCTAAAGAGATCCGATATCATTCGGTTTTGGCAAAAATCGACATGGTTGAAGATCGCAAATCACAAACAATCTTTTTCCTTATTGTTGGGATTTGTTAAGTGGAATATCAACGTAATTAGGCAAGAATTACGTGTGAGATCAGACTTAACTTATCTTATAAATAGCTAGGTTTAGCTAGGGTAAAAGTGGTGGTTTTCGGGTGGTTGAAGACGAAGAACTTGAGAAGAGAGCTTTTCAAGTGAATGAGTGTGTGTCTTTTTCCGGTGAAGAATCCACAAGTAAGTCAATAGTTTACTTTCGATTTAGGTTTACGCTTAGGGTTGTAGAAGTCTAGTTGGTTGAACTTCGATCGGTGCCGTGGTTGCCAGGGAACTTTGGTTGGTTCCTTAGTTACTAGACTTGTCTTGTAATCGTTGAAACTTAATAAAGGTATTCTATTGAAAATCTTCTGAGAAGGAGTCTCAGGGGTAGAGGTTTTTCTTTCTACGACTTGTTGGTCGGTCAGAAAGTTTTCCTCTCTAAATTCTGTGTTCTATTATTTATTTCCACTTCTCAGAAAACCTTACTAGTTTCATGTATTGTTACTAACGCGTCACGATCCAACAATGACAAGTCAATCACACACTATAACTTATACTCCTTTTGTTCGGACAAACTTATTAATAAGTTGGAAGATTAGGTGGAACAAAAAATATATTTTTTAAAAATTTATCGAAATTTCAAATACTACCTAGTACTACTTTCCTGACAATTAAATCGATACTCATCACTCATCAGAAACAGGCTCCAATGACAGATTTGTGATCTCTTCTATGTTCGCCACAAATTCATGGATAAATGATTGAAGACGGCTGGCCTACTCAACTACCTCCTTATCGTCATTTTAAATTCACAAATTTATAATGAAATCGATATATAATGACAACGCCCCCGTAATATATATATATATATATATATATATATATATATATATAGAATTAGAATGATGCTCTAGTAAAATAACTTCTTAGAGTAAATCATGTGATTAAATGTGAATTATCAGATTTGAATTAATAAATGGTTAGGATTTAAAACAAAAAGGGTGCAAAATAAATTTATAGGTGTGATACACCGGATTAGAGCAAATCTCGCTAGAAATAATTCCCCATTTTCCGATTTCAATCAAATCCCTATAATATAGGACACCATTAGTTTGCACTTTCCATTTATAATTTCGTTCTCTCTCATATAGTTTATTTCTCTCTTTTTTCTCGGTGAAGTTTTGGGAGCAAATGAAGAACACCGACGAAATAATCTACAAACTTCGGCTATTTTTCACAAATTGGTAAGTGAAGATTCAGTTTTGATTTGCTATTTCGCTAAAAATCGTTGTTATTGTTATTATCGACCTTGTTTTTTTTTAATTTTTAGTTCATATTGCATAAATGCAAAGTTAGGTTTTTAGTTCGATAGTTGACTTGAATTCGGTCACATTTGATGAATGTAGAATGAAATTACATCAGTTAATTTATGATTTTGTTGATTTTGGACTAAAAACTTAGAGAATCGAGCTTGTTTGCGTTATTAGGTTAAGAATGAAGAAATTTCAAGTTAGGTTTTAGAAGGCGATAATTGGCATGAATTCGTTATATTATGAAAATTTTGATTCGAAATTATAGATATTGATACTTGAATTTACGTTTTTTGATAAAACAATGAGGGTGTTGGATAAATCTGGCTTGTAAGTACAAAACAAAATTATTGTTCAAAAGAATGCATTTTGTTATTCAAGAGAAATAAAATTATTTTTCAAATCACGTAGTATTAGAATTATTCAATTCATTGTAATGAGTTATTCTATTGTTTTTACACAGACTGATGCATAACAATATAGAAGAACTTAAACATTTTTCAAAGTATTCATCATTGTTATTCATAAGTAGTGTAATGATTATTTAGTAATATACATTATTTATGCCAATAGTCAATACATTCTACTAATACTAGTGAAAACCATTGAATAAGTTTAGTATTCAAGACGAACAATGTTGTTTTTCAACTACTTTCATTTAGTTATTCATATTGATATTATTGTATCCATATATGAATTGTAATTGTATCGAATAAGTTTTGTGTTATCATTTGTGTTTAACGAGTTTTCAAAGGGAACAGGTGATAATGATCAACAATTGGACACTGGAGAAAAGTCAAATCGCACCAAGGTCCAATTTAAAAGACTTTGCACAAGGGAACATGTTTCAAATGATGATAATGTTGATGTATTTGACCTCGGTGCAAAAAAGAATTGTAATTCATAAGAATTGTAATTATTATTCATAAACAGTGTAGTGATTGTTGATAACATAACTTAATACAAAAAATCACATATTTTTCACAATATTAAATATTGTTTTTCAGAAGAATTGTAATTGTTATTCAATAGTATACATTATTTATTTCAATACATTCTAATAATACTAGTGAAAACCATTGAATAAGTTTAGTTATTCAGGATGAACAATGTTGTTTTTCAACTACTTTCATTTAGTTATTCATATTGATATTATTGTATCCATATATGAAATGTAATTGTATCAAATAAGTTTTTTGTTATCACATGTGTTAAACCGAGTTATTCAAACAATCATATTGAGTTATTCAAACTTCAACTATAAATATTTTATGATTCTATAATTATTCAAACAATCAAATTGAGTTATTCAAACATTCAAACTGAGTTATTCAAACATCGACTATAAATATTATACGATTCTATAATTATTCAAACAATCATATTGAGTTTTTCAAACGTCGACTAATAGATATTCAATGATTCTACAGATGTTTTGTATTTGTAAATTCAATAATTTAATTTTTCTATAAATATTCTCACTCTTATCAATCCCTAAAATCATGCAACTGCCATATATAAAGAAAAATGTGGGGATTTTTTTTAATTTCACAATCCCTTAATTTTAGCAACTTCCAAATTTAAAATCAAATTCCCATATTTAAATTAGCGAGAATTAATTCAATCTCCCCTTACCCATTTTTCTTATTATGCGGCCTAATTAATCACCGTTGATTGATTGAGATCCAACGTCCTCCTCTTAATTACACATTGCACCTTAATTTGTATTGTACCAGAGCGCACCCCTATATATATATATGCTAGCTATTTTAAAAATCCCGTTTAGATCGACCTCGTTTAGATATAAAAAGGTTTCATTCTACCTAATCTTCTAACTTAATTATTTAAGTGTTCGTCTGAAATCGCGTAGATAACAATTCAGTCTATCTAGACGCTCAACAATTTTTTTAGAAAATTGATGTGCTCCACGCACAGAGCAATTGATTTATTTTACCAACTAATATTTGGCGAGGGGTAGGAAAATACTAAAATGAGATTAGATGAAGTTTTGATTTAACTATATAATAGAATTGATTAAATCTTGACCATTTAATTATAATTTTATTTTAATATGATTTATTTTCAATTTGATTTTATTTTGTTATGATTTATTAAATTAGGGTCAACTTAAAAAAAAGCCTGAAACACCTCTCTTGGACTGCTAGAAATTTAGCTTAATGGACCTAATCAATTAGTAGCAATGTGCGCACATTGTTTGCAGAACCATACATGAGGCGCCGACAGCGGTGGTCCAAATTTCTCCGAAGTCTGCCCCATTCCAGACAATTTTAAATCCGCCCCTACGCGACATTTATGTATATTTTAACGAACTTATAAGTTGTCAAATGAAGATGATACTTATTAAATACTCAAAATTCATGGTATAAAAATCGAGTTGGGTTATTTTTTGCCACTAATATAACAACATCCTGTAGTAGACCTTTAAAAGTATCGATTCAAATATACTCACCGTTGCACCTTTCTCTTTGTCCCTGCTTGGTTGGGATTGACAATTATTCTCGGTTCCTTTCACCTCGGATCCGCGTCGGATATTGTTTGTTACCGTTTATTTTTTCAATTTATGATCTCCGCGGTTTTTTCCTTTTATTTCTTATTAATATTTGTGTATAATGTATAGCAATGAGTTTTTTTGTGTATCTTCTCCAAAATTTTAATTCATCGTTTATAATTTTAATTTCTGCAATATCAATATACAAAATTAAACAGATTGATAAAATTATCACTTGGACACAATTCCTCATAGTTCATCAACCGTCATATATGCATATTTAGATTGGTTGTTTCTTTATTGGGAGGGTTGTCTATCGGGCCGCATGAAGTCGATCAGCAAGTCCGAAGCCACTAAGAACGAACCAACACTTAACCTATTATGATATTATGATAAAGGTTGGTGGGCTAATAAGCTAAGAGTCATGCTCATAATTAATAGGTCTAGCGTACAAGCCACCAATAAGCTGACGATCTAGCCATCTAGGAACATAACTCATGTCTCGCTCGAGAAGTTAAATTCAACACTCATTTTGTATAGCTAAGCTTTAAATTAGAAGTATGGTCGTCAATAATCGGGATATGATCTACGAGTTAAAATGGTTCACACGATCCACTATTATCCACATCATACTTAACCCTTATTCAAATTATCCATCACTCGCAGGTTATTTAGATGATCCGTTTCTTACCCAAAGGTTCACAATTATCAACTATGTACCTTTCAAATTTAGCATGTGCTAAAGCCTATGTTATTATGTGCGCACATTATACAAAATGTAAATATTTAGTGTATATAATATGAACATGAGTGTAGTAATTAATATGAATCTTAGTATGTATGTCACCTAGATAAAACAAACGAAAAAAAAATTCAAACGATTTACAAAAAATGTTACTTAGTGACATGTTTATAAAATGTTCTACCTTTTAATGTATTAAATATGAATCTTCATTAGACATGTCAAACGAGTGGTTCAGTTGGATTTGGGTTCGGTTATTTCGAGTTTGGGTCGAGTACAGGTTAAGATCAATCGGGTTATATGTCAACTCGGGTTGGGTTATGACAGGTTATCGTGCGGGTTCATATTAACCCCAAAGGGTTTCAGATTTCAACCCAATTGGGTACGAGTTAGTCATATTCGAGTCTCTCTATGACCCATTAATTTTCGGGTCGGATTTCAAGCTTAAAAATTTCGGACGATTCGAGTTGTGTTATCGGGTAGGTCGAGTTTTAACAACTCTTCTATCGCTTTAATAAAAAAATTTACATTATTTATCAAAAATATCACTTCAGGTCAATTACCTAGCCTTTCTAATATTCATCGTATACCCTTCATCCAAGGACTCAAATGAGTATAAATTGACATCATGTAGTCTAAGGTCCCGTTTAGTTTGTCGTGACATATGAAAACGGAAACAGAAACGGAAACAAAATAAATCTAAACCAGTTTTACTGTCATAGTACATTTATATAAAAAAAATCATACAATTTATCAAAAATATCACTTCAGGACAATTACCTAGCCTTTCTAATATTCATCGTATGCCCTTAATCCAAGGACTCAAATGAGTATAAATCGACATCATATAGTCTAAGGCCCCGTTTGATTTGTCGTGACATATGAAAACGTAAACAGAAAAGGAAACGAAATAAATCTAGATCATTTTTAGTGTCATAATACATTTTGTAACGGGGGAGACGAGCTCAATTGCCAAGCCTAATATACAAGCACATAAGGTTCCATCCCAAAACCAATTGGTGATAGGAGGAGTGACCCATGACCTTATATACTAGCTTGTTTTCACTCCCAACTTCTCATGTGGGATTCACAATTCAACCCCAACAATTTGTCCATTGTAAAAGTGAGATAGAAGAGTGTGATTCCACCATTTTATTACCCACCCCCTTAATGGAAGAATGATTAAGGTGGAGCAAGTCCTTTTTTACAATGGATAAGAGGTTGTGCAAAATAAGTTGATTTTTTTTTTATCAATGTATCATGACACTAAAATGGACTACATTTATTTCTATTCCGTTTACGGTTCCATAAACTTCAACCAAACGGGCCTAAACCTCATTAAGCATTTGATTCTCGATCTTGATCTTGTGTATTACCTCCCAAAAAATCTTATATAAATATGCTTCACTATATTGCACAAACTAGAATGAAGTAAAAGTTAACATCTTTCTAGCAAGCAGAGACATTCATGATCATGGCAATGTAGTCCACGGTATAAGTTATAGAATTTTAGGGAGATTTTTTCAGTGGAGTGGAGATTACAATTTAATAAATTGGTATTGATTTGGTAATGCAATCTGACTGATCGAGGATGTGAAGAAGTGGAATACAATCGCTATTTTCTCTATGAAAATTAAAGAGCATATCGATGGACGATGGTGAAAGAGAAAGTCGTTCATAATTTTTTTTTAGTTAGTATATATCTTTAATCTTTTACATGCAAAGGGAAAAAAACAATTGATCAGATCGATGCACAAGGACATTAAATCTTGTGGATGTGGTGATAACAAATACATCTAAGACAAGTTTTTTCAAAGCTTCACGTACTTTTCGTTGATTAATTTGATCTATATGCCCATGCACCTAATCCATCTACCCACAAGCCACATCACTTGAAAGATACATGACGAACCCAATATTATCTACGTTCACGAGCAGAGGATCAGATCAGAATTTTATTATGTAGATGAAACAGAATATATTATAAGAATAAGGTGTTTCATAAGTATTTATAACGACTCATGAAACCTTAATCAGATTATGAACCTAAGCCCAAAATAGATCACGATAAGCTCATTAATACAAAACATAGTGTACCGTTTTCCGGGGTCTTTGCCACCCAGCCCTCCCGCAGGGGCACATTGCCCCTAGACCCCGCTTCGCTGACCGTTCGGTGAGACCATCATGTGCCACTCGATCAACCGGGAAAGAAAGTGGGGTTTCATTTAGGTCAAGACATTGAGGGCCTGCTTGGTACCATAGTCTCGGTATGAGGAATCGGGTTAGGAATTACGAAAACTTATTCTAGTGTTTGGTATCGTGCAAGGTTTAGGAATGTTCCATATCGGAATTCCTAACGAGTCTCATACCCGAATAATTAAAGAGGTAGGTTTTAACCATTCCAAATTTTGGATTCAATAAACTTAATTCCTATTCCAAACCCATCCCAAATCCATTCCGATTCCCACCCCATTTCTGGGATGATACTAAACGGGACCTATTCCAAACCCGACTTTCTTTCCCGGTCGATCGAGTGGCACATGAACGTACACAGTCTTCATGTCTTTATACGGTTAGGTTCATAACAATTGTCATAAAGGTTCATGAAATTTAAGTCACCTTACTTGTTATTTGAGGCATGTATCGTATTTCATAAATGATATTTACTATTTTATGGGCTGATGTCTGTAGTTAGGTTGATAACAATTGTCATAAAGGTTCATAAAATTTAATCCACCATACTTGTTATTTTTGTTATGTATTCTAGTTCATAAATGATATTTTTTCGGTTCATATATTTGAATGTAAAGGTTCATAATTTAATCCACCATACTTGTCATAAAGTGTTCTTACGGTTCATGAATTTTTTGCTCGTAGTAGTTAGTGTCAATGACTTTAATTGCAATTTGTACACATGGAGTCTCAATATGGTTCATATCATTTCGTCAAATAAGAAACAATAAAACTAGAGAAAAATTAAGAACATAAAAAAGAGGACAATATTCTAAAGTTTATCATTTGAGCATTTTTTCAAACACATGGTGGGCAATTAGACAAGTATTGACCATTACCCTTTATTTTCAATCCAAAACTTCAAATTGCATGGCAAAACATACACAATCTTCATAGATTTGAGTAAAATCAACAAAAAAATCGTTGTAAAAGAACACAAAAACATTACTAAAAATATATGTAATTAGGAGAGCCAACCTCCCAAAATTAAAGAACCCCTAATGTAAATTGAAACTATTTAAAAGCAACCTATATCAAAATCTATGAAGAGAGAATGAAAATTGGAGACAAAATCTACAACAAAATCGATCTAAAATAGAAGAAAGAAGGTGCAAACAAAAAGGCGAAAGATCGAATCGAAAGAGATTTGAAGTCTCCATATAGAAAAAGAAAACATCGTTCCATATAGAAGAAATAAGTGAGTTCTTGTTGCTTTTAAATGCATGTACAAAAATACCGCTAAATAATAAAAATTACTTAAAAAAAAGTATATTTTATGTAGATGTTGGATCGTAAGGGGTTAGCGAGAGCTTGGAAACTGGCGGTTAGGCTGTTCCCTAGGCAGGGGAAGTAAATGAAAGCAGGTAAACAACGATAATGAACACAATTCCCTTATAGAGGAACCCCACGACAACCAACCAGTTGTGTAGGTAAACCTCTACGGCTCTACCTCCGCTTGGAGGATTTTGAATGACTTACTTGTATTATTGATTGTTCCTTAGTTACAAACAGCTAGATTCAAACTTCTCTGTTCCTACGAGTTCTACCTAATTCTAGCAACACTAATAAATCTTCTCAATTGAGTTCCTAAGCGAACAACTCAACTAAAACAAGTGAATCAAACCTTACACCTTGACTATCTCAGTTCCCTTGCTCCTGGGAACTTAGCTTCGTCGTCGTCGAGATCAGACACTCGCCGTCGGGGATCGAACTTCTTCTTCTTTCTTTCTTTCTGTGGGAGTATAAGTGAGTTCTGGGAGAAGTACTTTATCCGAGCACTATTCACTTGGCTTTATACTTCTGAATACTTGAGCTCCAATCTTGACTTTCATTTGTGTCCGAAATGCCCTTTTGTCTTGTATGCCAAGTCGTTGTCCTTCACATGTGACAATTTTGAATTGAGTCAACTTTGAGAGTTGATCGGGCCGTTGGATCAAATGCCTCAGTATGTTCCTCAGACTGAGCGTTTGTTTTGTCTTGAGGCAGGATCCCGTAAATCTCGCTGACTTGTCTTTGTCTGCACATGTGAGTTCCCATGTGATGGGAACTGTATTCTTCATCATGTAAACCAGTGTTCCTTGAGCGTTCATGAAGATTCTTCACTGGATCTGTGTTCCTTAGAAATACTGTAACACCCCCTCCTTATTGTACTTGAGGTGTTACCGCCAGTAACCCTAATTAGTCCTAATTCAAGATTACCCAAGGCTTAAAACTTATAATCACAACAAGTATTATAACACTTTATTACAAACCATAGTATGACTTCCTTCCATATACAAAGTCCTAACCACAACTTGGACAAAAGTAAAATATTTACAATAGACTTGTTCTTCTTCAAGCGACCACTTTCAAAACCTTTTTACATTCTAATCTCCTTGGCTAGCCTTCTCTTCGCGGATTAACTTCTTTAGTAGCTGATGCGTCATATACAGACGGTGGGCACCAGCCGGCCATGCAATTGAATAAGGTGGTCGGATTAGTCTAATGAAAGACTAAGCAAGTGGAGAAAATGACTGGTTCCTATGGTAGTGACTAAACATATTGGCATCGAAATCCGAATGACAACCGGTCGATGATCCAACAATTAGCAGTCTCATAGAGGATAAGAAATGAGGCATGCATAATCAAAAGATAGGACACCACAACTTGCGGTTCCATTAAGAAACATGAACAATTGTTGGGAAACTTATATTAATCACACAACATTTTGAAAAGCCTCCATCGACTAATCAGATTGACTTAATCAACGTTTGATTAAGAATCATTCATAACCGGGAGTAAGAATAGTTATCGAATAGACTAACCATCCAGGTGCATTAATGTGCCTAACGGACTTATCTTTCATTACTTTCAAACTGTGCATTCGCATCATTTAGTAGTTTTTACATAGATCGGCCAACAACCGAGATCAGAGGGTCTATTTCATCCATGATCATTTATTTATGCTCGGCCAACAACCGAGATTCGGCCAACAACCAAGATCAGAGATCCATTTCATTCATGGTTCTTTAAATGTATGTGCTCGGCTAAAAACCGAGATACGGCCAACAACCGAGATCAGAGGGCCTATTTCATCTATGATCATCTATCCTTGAACTACTCTACTTCAGAATAATGTCTCAGCATGAGACAACTAACACAGAAAGTCACAAACAACGAACCTAAATTCAGTTCTAACGCAAAATTGAATAAATAACATGGTCATTAATTCTAACAATTATAACATCCTATCATATTTTATTAAACAAACAAGTTGTTCCCAACACAAATATTAAATGGGATTCAATTCTTCATTTAATAGCAATAATGCAAGAGAGAACCGTCCACTTGCCTTATAAGGCGCGCTCAACGCTCTCAGCGATTCCAACAGAAATCTTTATCTGCCTTCTGCCAATTATAACAACAGATTCTTCAACAACGAGCTCATGGATACAATTCTTAGTTGTATAATCCAATTTTACAACATCCTAATCGATAAACGATTTGATTTCCAAATATCGATATATATATAAATCCTTAGTTATTATGCTTCAAGGAGCCCTCTTGGCGGAATTATAACTAATTATCCGCTTCACTTTTGAAATAATTTTCTAAAAAAAAATTGTTCATTAGTAACACTTCTACAAGATTACCAAATCTCAGATCAAACGGATTAACGACGAATCCCGAGTAATTATCCGAAGTCCTTTACCTGACAATCGATGTCTAAACTTGTCTTCGCTATAAGTAACGATCCAGACGTCCGTTTTTCGAGCGGTTTGAACCTGTGGAACCGTATCAACGTCAAGATTATAAAAAACCATAAATTTACTTAGCAAAGCAGAACCGAAAGGTCCTTTTGGTGGCTCCGTAACCACCCCGCTAATTAATTTCGAGCGTTAATACCTTCACTCGAACTTCGAGCTTGTTTGGCTCGATGGCGGCTCGGCCCAAGGACCCGAGGGTGGTGGTGTGGTGTCCGGTGGCAACCCTTGGTGGTGGGTGGTGGTTGGCAAGCTGATAAACGCCGACGGCGTCACAAAACGAGGCGAAGAAGAAGCCGAAGATGGAGGCGACGCTCCTTCTCCCGAGTCCGACGTCGTCCTGATTTTCCCTTGCTGGTTCGGTATCCAGCTGCTTGGTTTCACACAAAGAAGAGGAGGAGGAGATGAGGGTGGTGGCTGGCAAGGTGGTGGCAAAGCAAAACGCCGACGGTGGAGGACCAAATTCACGCCCGAGTTGTCGTTCCGTCCGACTCTATTTCTCGGCTTTGGTTTTAAAATGGAAGAGGATGATGGTTGAAAAGTCAAAGTGATAGGCTTATACAATTCTATCTCCCAAGCCTTCCGTATTAAGCAAAAGACGTCACATGCAATTTTCCGTCCCGGAACGGGACTCACGTTAAAGTGGTAAAATTATGTACCTCGGGTGGAAAAACTCACTAAACGAAAAACGTCCCGTAAATTATGTAGACCAATAAAACCAATTTTCCATGATTTTATCTTGCTACCTTCAATTTTTAAGGCTACCGTTTCGTATTTTACATTCCTTCCGGTACATAATTAAAAAGACGGCTTATCCAATAAATATTCTTTTTCCACTGAAAAATCCTAGAATTCACACCGATCCATAAAATCATTTCCTTGTGATTTTAGGATATCACCAAGAATTTTCTAGGATTTAATCTCCAACAAAAATATTGGATTAAGCGTTAAAACGGACAAAAAGGTTAAAAAGATATCCGAGAAAAATTCGAAAATATCCTTAAAAACCGCAGTTATTACAAATACTTGGACATAACACGTTAGTTCCCATATGGTGTTTGTCATTATCAAAACTGGAGAACGGTGTTGTTGTTCCGATATTTAGAACCAGAGTTTCCGACGCCATATATCCCAACAATAGACCATTGCTCTTCCAAATGTAACGGCTTATCTTTATTTTCATTTTACACCATAAGTATTAATTTTATTTGATCCTAACTTGGTATATAAATTATGCAGGTTTATAAAACAAGACATTAGACATACTACTTGGAGGAGGTTGACAACCCAATATACAGCGTATCACTGTGGAACACGTTGTAACAGCATTCTTTACATGCATTCCACTTTGTTTTTTTTATAATTTTTTTGAATTAATTTTTTTTTTATAGAAATGATTCGGATCTCAACCAAATAAAAAAAAATTCTTTTTACAAAAAATGGTCTGAAATGATTAAAACAAGACATTAATCAAGATGCTGCTACTTACATTTGCCACGTACCTACCATTACTTGATATGCTCGCTCATTTTTCTTTTTACCCTAATTTTTAAAAATCTTAAAATCCTTATAAGAGTATCTCCAAAAACTTCTCCGTATTATTGAAAAATTATACATTTGAAGAATTTGGTATAATTTTTTCTCCAACAATTTTTCCATCACATTCCCTATAATAGAGAAAAAAAAGGAGGTATCTTTCCTACATTTGAAAAATTCTCCAAAAATATTTAAGGAATGTATTAATTACATATGTTGTCATGATAACTTTCAATTGGTTATATTATATAATATAATATTTTAATAAATATTTATACATAATAATAAATATGAGGTTGATTATTTATAATTGAAAAATTATTGGAGTTAAAGTAAAACATTTTGAAGAATATAACATTTGGTCCTCTGTTATAGTGAAAGTTATACGAAATTTGTTGGACATGTTCTAATCATTTTACTTTTTTTACTTATTTGAGGACAAATAAAAAATACTTTCATCTTCACATAGCTACCATTAATCAAGATGCTGGTACTTACATGATGCTCGCACATGCTTACCTTCATTCATTCTATATATAGGGCCCAAATTTGCTCATTTCAATACCATCCATTGCTCCTTCTATTTTCCACATCTCAATATAATATCTCTAAGGTTATTCATTTTCATTTTGGAAACTAAATTGTTTGCAAAATGGGTTTGAAGGGAAAACTGATTGCTGAGTATGAGGCAAGGTCATCCGGAGACCTCTTTCATGAACTCATTGCAAAGAAGCCTCATCACATTTCCAAAATTGCCCCCGCTCATATTCAAGGATGCGAGCTTCACGAGGGCGAATTCGGAAAGAAGGGCTCTGTCATCTTCTGGAACTACACTGCCAGTATGTGAATATATATAGCTAATTATATAAAAAATGTTTACTATATAAGTTTTTGGGTTAGTTTTTCAGTTGCTAATTAGTCTTAAGATGAAATCTCACTGAGCTTATATACAACTTTTACTATATAAGTGTGTTTGTAGCTAGGGTTTTATAATAAGATCATGGTGTGATTTTGTTTTTTGGTATAGATGGACAAAAAGTCGTCTCAAAGCAAGTAGTGGAGAGTTTGGACGAGGCGAACAAGACATTAACCTTCAGGGAAATTGATGGAGATCTTTCAAAGTTGTACAAGTCAATCTTACTCCACCTTCATGTCAAGGCCGAAGCTGAAAGTGTTACCCTTATCAATTGGACTTTAGAGTACGAAAAGCTTAACGAAGATGTGCCTCATCCAACTTACGTGCTCGAAATGGTACTCAATGCGAGCAAAAACATTGAGGAGCATCATCTCAAAGCCTAAACGATCCATCTTCCTACGATTTAATCGCATGAAACGAGCAGCGTAACACTTTGGTATTGGTCATTTTACTTGATCAATAACTTGTCATAAATAAAACGTTATTTCTATCAGAGATTTGCTATAAGTTTGTATGTGTACGTCTGTTTTTTTGCTATTTAATTTATGTATCATGTATGTGTTATTGTAGTACGTGTTATGCTAAAGAATGATCAACGTTGTTGTGTACTACTATGTAAGTCGATCATGAAAGCGCACGTACATTAATATATCTCTATTTGATTTGGGATTTTATTATTTTAATCAGCAGTTTTTCTCACATATGTCCTTAGAACATATTAACAATGGCATTTCGCTGTCAAATGGGCACGTTCAATTCACGACGCCGTAGCTGTGCTAATTAATTCGATATAATTTATAACAACATGACAATATATAATAGCTTGGTATATATGTTGAAAATGTCTCTCTATATTTAGCACTTACGTACGTAACCTATAACAAATCCACTTATTACCACTAAAATTTAATATCTTTTATCATATCAAGAAAGTTATATTATATGAAATTCTACAATATTGTCATAGGGTCCAAATTAATGAAATATCGTAAACCCTAAGAAAATCTTCAAATTAATTACCATGTCTTACAAAAGCTTAATAGATAAGTCAAACAACTTAGAGGAGTATCAATAATTAATGATCATCAAAACAACCTATAATATTGAGTATGATTTTCCGGTCTTGTTCCCATAAGGTTTATTAGAAACTCTACGAGTAAAGTTTTAAAACTTTATAACAAATTAATTAGTGAATTTTAGATAAAATAATTAAAAAATTAAAACATATTTAATAAGTTGAGAAGAATCTAATCTCAGCGGCTAATTGTTCAAACTCTACTCATAAAAATTTTTTTATTATCAACTATACTAGAACTAGGTCATGACTTTCCTATTGGTTGGGAAGTCGACCACCTCATGTTTTTTGTAAACTAACTAACCGTCACCGCGACATAAATATACAATAAAAAAATTACATTGTATAGTAAAATCCACTAGAAATCTGAAGGGTTTTTGGATGCGTATAAGTGGAATTTCAGAAACAATTTCTTACACCTAAACATGGATCTAAAGCACTCTTGATTAGAGACAAAAGTAGGGTTAGTAGAATACCTCTTGATGCGTGATTAGGGTTCTTCCTTCGAGAGAAAAAGCCTCAATTGTGACTTCTCTAATCAGTCCACACGAGTACGGGATCGGGATCTCCTTCGCTTCCGATTGCTAGATCGAAGTGCCAAAGACTAGAAAAGTTGGAAGAAGAGAGCCTCCTTTTCTTACGTAAAAACTTATAAAACCCTAGATCTCTTCTTCCCTTTAAAGGCCTTATATATTTATTTCCCCAAATAAATATATCCTTTTAATTCTCAATAATATCTAATATATTTATTGATAATTAACTCTTTTCTTAGTGGACTAAAACCCTATGTCTGACAAAGACTTTCAGCCCACTGATCCAGCCCGTCAACTCAATGTGTGTGACCTCATAGGACCCATTTATAATAGCTATGGATTAAACTATTTAATCCATTAATCGTAGTTGGTTTCTAGCAAAACACTACGACTCCTAAAATAAACGGATTGAATCTCTCTATCAATCGTCCTATTCCATGTTCGGTAATTGCAACTTTTATTAAAGGACACAATTCCTTCAATCTCCCACTTGTCCTTGAAAACAAGTGTGCAATTTTAAGATACCTTTGTCTCTTAATGTCTTACTTGATGATATGGTGACATTCATATCTCTCATCAAATATGTTTCTTGAATACCTGAGTTCGAACTATCAAATAACGAATGATTACAATTAATCCATTCGAGCATGGCCATGCATTTTCTAGTTCTAACTCTTCAAGTGGCCTAGACACCATTCCTTTTCATGCATCAACGTATGCATAAATAAGGAAGACTTTTCCAATCTTGTATGACTATGGCTCCCACTCAACTTTTGGCAATCCCAATAATTGTTTTTATAACCCCCTTTTACGGAGAGCGTTTAACAATATCAAAGACATACCAATCATCAACTAGAAAACATAACATACTCATGTTTAAGGAATCCACCAAACATGGTTCACCTTATAAACTCTACAATCCCTTTTGGAGAGTCTTAAGGTTGGTCTGTCCGATATGTATCATCCATACATATCTATGTAATTGACTGGACATCTCTATGTCCCTATAGCACATGAAACCTTGAGCTATCAGTCAATGTACAATATAGCTATAAATGAAATCATCTATGTCCTATTTGATGACTCAAACTATGGACGTGCAATAATTCATAACTGTAGTACACTTAATGGGGTTTCATTCACCAAAACACTTAAGGTGAGCCCATTTACGAACTATGAATTATTCAGACATATTATTCAATATTAATTAATATAATGTATAAATAAGAATGAAATATCATATATATTATCATAAAGTCAAACATAAACAAGAGTTCAACACTCTAAGCAGAAATAATGTAATACAAAGCAATCTCACAACCATTCACCAATGTGTTTGAGACCCTTAGCCCTAGTGTGACTATCATGCTTAGCCCTAGGCATAGACTTAGTCAAAGGATTTGTTATATTGTCATCTGTATGCACCTTACACATCTTGATGTTACCTCCAGCAACTATGTGTCGAATAAGATGATACTTCCTCATAACATGTCTAGATTTGGAGTTTGAACTTGGTTCCTTGGCTTGGGCTATGGAACCATTGTTATCACAATAGATGTCAATAGGCTCAGAAATACGAGGCCAAGCTCGTCTAGAAACTTCCTTATCCAAACAGGTCAAGAAAATTGAATTTTTTATAATTATTAAAATATTTTTTATTTAAAAAATGATATCTAATAATAAATCTATTATTTTTATATATTGTAATAATAAAATATATTATAATTTTCAAAATATATTATATATTCTTAAAATATAACAAATCGGATCAACCCAACGATTTTTTCGGGTTTGAACCCAACGAGTTTCGGGTCTATCGGGTTCGGTTTATTTTGGGTTTCGGGTTCAAATTTTCGAGTCTTAACCCTAAATTTTTCGGTCGGTTCGGATCGGTTTTTCGGATAGGATTAGTTTTTGACAGCTCTACAAATTTGTGATCTCTTGTCTGTTCGCCACAAATTCATGGATATATGAAGACGGCTGGCCTACTCAACTACCTCCTTATTGTCATTTTAAATTCAAAAATTTATAATGAAATCGATATATAATGACACAACGCCCCCAGATCATACATGTGCTCTTCTAAAAAATCTCCTTTAGGCCTCGCCTAGATATTAAAAAGTTTCATTTTTCCTGATATTCTAGTTTGTTTAGACGTTCGTCTGAAATATCCTAGATAACAGTTCACTCTGTCTATCGATCACCAAATCTTAGAAATACTAACGAATCTAAATACATGGTTCCTAACCTCGCTCAAATGATTAATCAAAGAAATCAAACATCAAGCAATCCAGAAAATGTTCCCTTTAGCTCCAGATTCTTCATTCTTCGTCGAGATCGAACACTCGCTATCGACTTCTGATTCTTCCTTGATCTTGATTGGAAAGCTCCTTTTGCCCACTCTGAGATTTGATCACTTTTCACTCACTCAAGCGGCACAAAACCCTAGGATTTCTCTTTATATTTATAGTGTGTGGGTTTTGGATTTTGGCACTTGTCCTTGCAAAGGACAAATTGACACTTCTATCATTTTCTAATTGGGGCGCAAGTTTGATTTCCTACTAATGAGTGTGCCCCTATGCGATGGCTTCATTCATGGACACTTATGCCCTTCTTCATGTGATGCGCAGGACAATTCTGCAAATGACTCTTTTGCCCTTCTTCACTTGACAAGTAATAATACTGACTAGCTTAGGGAATGATTCCACAACTTTGTACTTTGTTTCCTTTGTAATTCTTGTAGCTCTTAATTCCCTGAAATACTTAGATAAACACATTAGTTCCTAACGATATTTGTTATCATCAAAACTCAATGAGAGACAGTGTTCCAGTATTCGAAACTAACAAATTTCACTATATATTACGTTATATTTTGATTTTAATTTAATTTTAATTATATAATTTAAATTTTAGTTTCATTTACTTATATAGATGATCAAGTAAATAAATTTTTTTTGAATGAAAAGGGTATTCATTCATTAGAATATAAGGGACAGAAAAAATTTAGGCCAGCCTATGAACGGTTAATTATCTGGTCCAAGAAATCACTAATTATCTGGTCCAAGAAATCTAGGCAAGCCTATGAACGGTTAATTGAAGTTAGAGGCTAATTATCTGGTCCAAGAAATCGCTGCAAAAGATCAACAACTTTCAGAGAAGCAGACTGAGTTGGAGAAGCTTATGAACGGTTTACAACTTACAAGATGAACAAGCTCATTTTATGCAAGTCAAAGGGACCCTCCATGCTTTACGGAATATGCACATCCAGTCTCAAGAGGAGCAGAGATCTCTTGCATTGGAGCTTAGGAATGGGCTCCAAATGTTGAGAGATTTAGAGATTTGCAAACAAGATTTGGAGCTAGAGATCCAGGGATTCAGGGAAGAGAACCGAGGGTTGAATGATCACAAGTTGGCTTTTTGTGTAGCTGAGAAGGTTAAGCAGCATGAGATCAGGAGTTTAAAAGATATCAAGGAGAAACTTGAAGCAGAGGTTAAGCGACAAGCAGAGCAAAACGAAGACCTTCAAAAGCAGTTTGATCAGTTGAAAGAAGAAATAGCAGAGACAAAACCGTTAAACAAAATCAAGTTTAATGGTAATATCATCAAATCCATTTGAGTGGTAATATCATCTTCAGAGACAAAACCTATTGGAATTTCAATAAGCTGCTTTGTAACATGGGATTTTGTGCTTACGAATTGGGCTAATTCAAGCGTTAAGTCACAATTCAGTCAATTTATATTGCTATATTCTCTTGATGCTGTACGATCTCTGAGATTAAATTTTGTATGAGATATATATGGTAATTATGGGCCTTCAATCCATGTACTAACTATATGATCTCATATGACAATCATGGGTCTAGCTATCAACACCACCTTTTAACCAACATAAGAGTCCCCGTCCATGGGACGGGGCACTCACCTAGTATGGCAAAACGAGCTAAATAGCAATCAAACGAAAACTAGTAGAATTGATAATATCATCTAAAAGCAATAGAGAAACACCCTGGCCAAGATCAAAATATTTTATATGAATTAATTAAACTAGCTTAATAATTAATTTCGCCTCCGGATATAGTTAACATAATTGAATAAGCTTATTTTTTTGAAAAAACTTTTGACATTGAATCACCAGGTTAGTCAATTTTATTTGATTTGGTGAAGACCAGCCTAGTCAATTATTTGCTAAAGAAGAAGTCACACAACAAGTTGCAAAGTCATCTCATACTTTCCCTTTTGAAACCATGATCCGAAGCTAGCCACAACCTCGCAAAATGTATCATAACTCATAAGACAAAGCCTACCTAATGACCATTAACATTATAAATAATACCAACAATCATCGTCTTTATTTTCACTATTGATTGTGTAATTGGTGTTGAATTTCACCAAATTAACAATTAATTGGTTGCTCTTGCCAACAGCACGAGCACTCCAAAAATCACCGTAGTGGCATTGTCAAGCCGGAAGCAGGGTAGCACATATTGACGCACATAATTTAGCACATATAATAAATAGCAGAATTTTTTGTAAATTCCTAACACAAATAATTAATTCAAAAAAGCCAAACATTATTGTTTTTAAGTTTTTATAAAATTTTTGTATATTATGTCCTTTATGATATCGTCGAGATCAAACACTTACTGTCAACTTCTGGTTCTTCCTTGATCTTGATTGGAAAGCTTCTTTTACTCACTCTCAGATTTGCTCACTATCCATTCACTCAAGCGGCACAAAATCATAGGATTTCTCTTTGTACTTGTAGTGTGTGGGTTTTGCCACTTGTCCTTGCAAAGGACGAATTGATCAACACTTCTATCATTTTCTACTTGGGGTGCAAGTCTGAATTCCTAATGATGAGCGTGTCCCTATGTAATGGCTTCACTCATGGACACTTATGCCCTTGTTCATGTGATGCGTAAGACAGTTCCGCAAAGGACTCTTTTCCCCTTCTTCACTTGACAAAGTAGTACTAATTAGTTTAGGGAATGATTCCACAACTTTGTACTTCGTTTCCTTTGTAGTTCTGGTAACTCTTTATTTCCCCGAAATACTTAGAAAAGCACATTAATTCCTAATGATGCTTGTTATCATCAAAACTCAATGAGAGACATTGTTCCGACATTCGAAACTAACAAATTTCACTATATATTATTTTATATTTTGATTTTAATTTAATTTTAACTATGTAATTTAAATTTTAGTTCCATTTACTTATACAGACGATAAAGTAAATGATTTTTTTTGAATGAATAATGTATTCATTCATTAGAACATAAGGGACAAAAAAATCTAGTTAGGCAAGCCTAGATATTTACGAAGTCAGTAAGACCCAGTCTCTCAAGTACATGAGTTTGCTAACAAATGAGTCGAGTTTTTCTATGCTCAAACTTGGTCTATTTATTTTTTGATCCTTAAAATTGTACTCAAGTTCACTCATTTACAAATCAATTCAAACATAAACGAATTTTAACTGAGTCAAACACCGAGTTTCTGACCAATGATTCAGCTTATTTACATTCATAGGAGGCTAGTAGTCCTATATTTATAACATATCTCATTCGAAACAAAAATTGAAATTATTTTATATTCAAAACTGTCCTAATCAGCTTAATCACACTCCAATCTATTCAATGACTTGAACTATTTGAAATCCCGCTTTGTCTCCCGGTTGATGGTGTTGCAAATGAACATATTCGATCTCCAATTCTATATAAACGGCCAAAATTTGTACATTGCATTCCCATCTTGCTCTCTATATCACCTCATTACATATTCATTTATTAAAGTATTTTGTTTGCAAAATGGGTTTGAAGGGAAAGCTGATTGCTGAATTTGAGGTAAGGTCATCCGGAGATCTCTTCCATGAACTCATTACAAGCAAACCTCATCACATCTCCAAAATCGCTCCGTCTCATATTCAAGGCTGCGAGCTTCATGAGGGCGAATTCGGAAAGAACGGCTCTATCATCTTTTGGAACTACACTAATAGTATGAACAAATTAATCTGCTATTAATTTAATCAATTCGGTTTTCTTTTTACTTTTTCTTGTGTGTTATAATTTCTTTATTTTTGGGTCTTTCGAAAATATTCTCTTAACAAGTTCGGAATAAGGGTGTTTATATAATGACTTCTCAGATCCTACAAATAGTGCGACTATACTGGGATAATGTTGTTGTTGTAACTTAAGTAATTCATGGTCTTGTATGATTTTATCAACTTAATTTATAATCTTAATGATTTATCATGATATGATTTTGTGTTTTTAATTGATTTGCAGATGGAAAAGCATGCGTCTCAAAGATGGTAATGAAAAACATATCTATGAACGGGGTGAACAAGACATTAACCTTGAGAGAGATTGAAGGAGATCTTCTGGAAATTTACAAGACATACTCAATACACCTCCTTATTAAGCCTGGAGTTGGAAACATTAGCGTCGTCAGTTGGACTTTAGAATACGAAAAACTTAACGAAGATGCTCCTCATCCCACTACCTTGCTCGACATGATACTCAATACAAGCAAGAACATTGAGGAGCACCACCTCAAAGCCTAATCGTATGATTTTGATCATACTTGTATGCATGAAACGGGCAAGTTAACACTTGGTATGGGTCATTTAACTTGATCAATATCACTTGTCATAAATAAAGCACCGTTTGAAATACATATTATAATTTTTTTGCTTGAAAAATACATTTATAATTAAGTTTGTTTGTCTGCGTTTTCTTAATTATTTATGGTTAATGTGTGTTGTGTTAAATATGATCAATGTACGTTGTTGTGTACTATATATGAAAGTCATGAAAATTGCGTTCACACATTTATCTGTACTTTGGGATTACTTTCACATTATTTCTTGATTGTCCTGACGTTGATCTTCTTGGTCTTCCCTCGGCGGACACGTGCAGCTTGGTTTAGCATTATTTTAAATTATTAAAACAATTTCTTTTATTATCATAAGTATTGACTAAAATCTCAAATATTACCATAAAAAGGAATAATGAAATATAAATCGTAGAATTTTGACATGAACGAAATACCCTTGTTTTGTACATATGGTATGTACCCTTTATTCATCTAGTTTAATTTTTGTTATTTTACACCACTCTATTCATCTGTAAGAGTTCCAAGATCAATCCTCCTTTTATTACCCATCCGTACACATTTTTACAATGAATATACGAAGGTCTAGGTTTGTTATCGAGCCTAGCCGAGTCAAGTTAAGCTTTGATTTGCTCGATCAAGCTGGGCTCATATAGTAATAGGTGAGCTCGAACTTGAGCCCAAAATTTTGTTTGAGCTGATCGAGTTTATTCAAAGTCCCGCCAAGATTGAGATCAACTCGTGAATCGCTTGTTTAGTTTGTCGTGAGATAAACTCGCGAATAGCTTGTTTATTTAATCTTTTATACAAGTAAATAAAACTAAATATTTAACTATATAGTTAAACTTCAATTATATTAAATACATAACATATATAATGAAGCTTGTTTACGAACATATAATTGAGCGTGCTCATAGACAAACAAGTCGTGTTTTTAATGCTCGATCAAGCTTAATTAGCTCATTTATCTTTCCAAATTTAAAATTGTGCTAAGCTTAACTTGCGAGACTTAACCGAGTTAGACACTTAGCTACCCATGAATGACTCAGCTCATTTACATTAATTCATAGGGGTCTAGCAAGTAGTCTGTCATTTATAACAAGTCTCATTCGAACCAAAAATTGAAATTATTATATATTTAAAACTGACCTAATCAACTTATTTACACTCCAATCATTCAAGTCCCGTTTAGTATCATCCCAAAAATGGGGTGGGAATGAGAATGGATTTGGGAAGGGTTTGGAATAGGAATTAATTTAATTAATTCAAAATTTTGGTGTTTGGAATATACAGTTGAAGCCTACCTTTTTATTCGGGTATGAGCGAGACTAGTTAAGAATTCCGATATGACACATTCATAAACCTTGCACGACTAAAACTGGAATAGGTTTTGGTAATTCCTAACCCGATTCCTCATACCGGGAGTATGGTACCAAACAAGCCCTCAATGTCGTGACCTAAATGAAACCCCACTTTCTTTCCAGGTCGATCGAGTGGCACACGAACGTTCTCATCAATCTTCAATTCTATATAAACGGCCATAATGTGCACATTGCATTCCCATCTTGCTCCTCTTCATCACTTTACATATTCTCTAAGGTTTTTCATTTAGAAAGGTATTTAATTCGTTTGCAAAATGGGTTTGAAAGGAAAGTTGATTGCTGAAATTGAGGTAAGGTCATCCGCAGATCTCTTCCATGAAATCTTTGCAACAAAACCTCATCACGTCTCCAAAATCGCTCCGGCTCATGTTCAAGGCTGCGACCTTCATGAGGGCGAATTCGGAAAGAATGGCTTTGTCGTCTTCTGGAATTATACTAATGGTATGAACAAATTAATCGATCATGATCTTATATATAAGTTTGTTTATATCAATTTAATTTTTAATACTGATGATTGAATTCGATCATGATGCATGCGATTTCTTTTTTTTTATTTTGCGTGTGTAGATGGAAAAGCATGCGTATCAAAGATGGTAATGGAAAACATATCTATGGACGGGGAGAACAAGACATTAACCTTGAGGGAGATTGAAGGAGATCTTTTGAAAATTTACAAGACATACTCAACACACCTCCTTATCAAGCCTGGAGTTGGAAACATTAGCGTCGTCACTTGGACTTTAGAATACGAAAAGCTTAACGAAGATGCTCCTCATCCCACTACCTTGCTCGACATGATACTCAATGTGAGCAAGAACGTCGAGGAGCACCATCTCAAAGCCTAAAAATCGTACTTAAAAAATGCATGAAACGGGCAACCACACTTGGTATTGGTCATTTAGCTAGCTTGATCAATATTTGTCATTAATATAGCACCGTTTTTAGAGATATTTTATAAGTTTGCTTGTGTCTTATTTTTTTTCCTTCCTTATTTATGTATGTGCTAGTGTGTTATATTTAAATATGATCAATGTTGTTGTGTACTATATATGAAAGTCATGAAAATTACGTTTAACACATTTTCTTTGTACTTTGAATTACTGTCACATTATTATCCCACCTCTCATAAAATAGTGTTTCTAAGACCTCAGACCTTACACATATATTATATCACATCTATTCTAATACTAAAAAAGTCATTTGTCCTCATTCAAACTTTGAAAAAGTTTAACTTTAGAATTTTTTTTTTCATCACTTAAACTCTAAAAAGGAAAAACAGATGAAAACGTTTAACATACTCTTGTTCACATATAACACTACAATATCTTCGGGGTGTTAGAATATAAGACGAGTTTTATAAGCTTTATGTACTTTTCATTTATTAAAGTGATCGATATACCCCTAAACCTAACCCATCTACCCATATGAAACTTGAAAGGTACATCACACAGCCAAATTGGACTCAATAAAGCTCGACTTAAGTTGAAATTGTATAAATTCATTTATAAGGAAAATTTATGTAAGTAACTCATGTACAATGTGGATAGATGGGCTAAGTTCAGGGGCTAAATAGTAATTAATCGAGAGGTATTCTCTATCCTGAATTATTTAATAGCAATATGTCCTTTTAGGAAATAAAGGAGTGGCGATAACAAATTTACAAGTCACGTACGTATACTTTTAATTGATTAAATACCCTAACCCTTGTATACTTTTCATTGATTAATTTGACGGATATGCCCCTGGACCTAACCAACCTATCCACATAAATACTTGAAAGATACATGACAAATTGAATTTGATAGTGCTCGATTTAAATTGAAATCTCTGTAAATTCTCATAAGAATTTATTTATTAAATAAATTTAGTATACTTAGAAAAAAATTAATATAAAAAATAAAACGCTATGAATTGAAACATTATCAATTTAGTTTGAATCGAAATATAAATTTCAAATTTACAATCTAACTAGGGTTGAGCATGGGTCGGTTTAAACCGAAATTTTAAGCCGAACCGACCGATCTTATTCGGTTAGGTTTAGGAATTTTCCAAAATCCGGTTCGGTTTCGTATAAATTTCGATTCGGTTCAAAATTTCTAAACAATAACCTTCTATTAATCTAAAACCGAAATTGAACCGAACCAATTCGGTTCGGTTTTCGGTTCAGCTTAAATAAAATTTCGGTTTTCGATTTGGTTCAGTTTGTACATGTAAACTAGCAAAACATTCATACAAACTAGCTAGCTAATAGATGCAAACCAATTTATCTGAATAGTGAGCTTTTCCGCCTAGTTCACAAACTTGAAATTTATCATCAAAAGTAGTACGTCCCTCTTTAAAACAAGCAACGAAGTCCATCTTCAATTCTATATAAACGGACAAAATTTGCCCATTGCATTCCCATCTTGCTTTATCCTATTATCTCTTTACATAAGTTCTTCATTTTCATTTAGAAAGACATTTAATTTTGTTTGCACAATGGGTTTGAAGGGAAAGTTGATTGCTGAATATGAGGTAAGGTCATCCGGAGATCTCTTCTATGACCTCATTGCAACCAAACCCCATCACATCTCCAAAATCGCTCCGTCTCAGATTCAAGGCTGTGAACTTCTCGAGGGTGATCGAATTCGGAAGGAACGGCTCTATCATCTTCTGGAACTACACTAATAGTATGGTCAAATCAATTCATAAGCTAGTTCAAATGTTAATGCATAATGATTGATCGATCATATATGTTGTGATTTTGTTTTTCTTGACTTGTAGATGGAAAAGCATGCGTCTCGAAGAAAGTGGTCGAAAATGTATGTATGGACGGGGCGAACAAGACATTAACCATGAGGGAAATTGAAGGAGATCTTCTCAAGAGTTACAAGACATACTCCGCCCACCTCAGTGTCAAGACTGAAGCCGGAAACATTAGCGTTGTCAATTGGACTTTAGAGTACGAAAGGCTTAATGAAGATGTTCCTCATCCCATTACCATGCTCGAAATGATACTCAATGCCTGCAAAAACATCGAGGATCACCATCTCAAGGCTGCCTAAACGTATGATTGGGTCATAAGTATATGCATGAAACGGGCTTGGTATGCACCATTTAACCTGTCCAATATCTTGTCATAAATAAAGCATCGTTTGAGAGATATTGTAAGCTTGTTTGTGTAAGCTTTTTCTTTTTATGTAAGTGGGCGCTGATGTTTTATGTTAAATATGATTAATGTTATGGTGCACTATGTAATGTAAGTCGTATCATAAAAATTACATTAATATATATATTTCTCTATACTTTGGGACTGCTTTTCGTATTATTTATTGATTATCCTAATTAATCAATATCATCCGTAAGTATCTTATAGTGGACACACATGTTAATGGTTTTGGTCTTCGAACTTTATTGCCAGAGAAGATTTTGGAAAATATATAGCTTGTTATAACATTTATTATATTATTATATTTAAATGTATAATTGGAAACCCTAGTTTGTATTCTCTATATAAAGGTCTATGGGTGACTTAATAAGATGAATCTGATCTCTCTTCTTTTTCCCTATTCTCTCTGTTTTATAACACGTTATCAGCACGAATTGCTCTAGTATCCAATCCTCTTGTTCTCTCGTTTCAACCATTCGTACGTTTTATAATTCATTCAATTTCATAGTGTTACTTTAATTAATACTTACATGCTATTCTTTTGGATCACACGGCTTCATGTATAATCAGTGTTGAGAAATTACTGATTAATCATCTAACTAGTTTTTCTGTGCGGTTGTGCCTATTAATCATTGTATGAGTAATATGCATTTCCTTTACTCTTAACTAGTTTCGTATTCAAAAAGTCAAAACGAAATTTACTTGCACTAAGATTAGAATTTACATGTGAGTAACATATATTTCATGTACATATTGATATGATTTGTGTATTCATATATTTCGTGGTTTTGTGCCTATAGTATAATGTGTAGGACTTGAATGCGTTTGATCGACATAACTATATACACGCCTAATTCATGTTCTTACAGTTTCATTTAATTGTTGAACGTATTATATACTCTATAATCTAAATTATAAAATTAGTTTATTTTTTATTATAAAACTACATCCCCTGAAGTGGATGTATTTGTAAACAAATTTGTCCTTGGAGCGACAAATTAAATCGTATATGATCCATCCTCTAAAGTGGATATACTCACAAATAAAATTTGTGCTTGGAGCAACTAATCAAAAATATTTTCTTTTCATCTCCTGAAGAGGTGCACAGTAATTATCCTTGAAGAGATAATTTTTCATCTCCTGAAGAGTTTGAATGTCATCTATGAAGCGATAATTTTCATTATGAAACATTAACATATAATCCCTGAAGTGATTATTTCCATTCCCTGAAGAGATTGAAACACCGTTGTATTATCCCTGAAGTGATAATTATTTCCTCCTAAGAGTTGAATTTACAAATAAAATTATCCCTGAAATGATAATTATTTCCTCCTCAAGAGTTGAATTTACAAATAATATTATCCCTGAAGTGATAATTAATTCCTCCTGAAGAGTTGAATTTACAAATAAGATTATCCCTGAAGTGATAATTATTTCCTCCTGAAGAATTGAATTTACAAATAATATTATCCCTGAAGTGATAATTATTTCCTCCTAAAGAGTTGAACTTACAAATAATTTTATCCCTGAAGTGATAATTATTTACTCCTGAAGAGTTGAATTTACAAAACAATATTATAATTTTATCCCTGAAGTGATAAATTTCATTCCTTGAAGTGAATGAATTATTTTATTTATTTTATTGTTCTTCTATTGTTTATTTACTTATTATTTTCATATACTTAATTATGTTATATTATTTTCTCTTGAAGAGTTAATTGAATGTATAGAACAAGATTATCCCTGAAGTGATAATCCTCGTTCCTTGAAGTAAATGAAAACTTCATTTTATCCCTGGAGTGATAATTCTCATTCCCTGAAGTGAATGAAACCATTTTTCTATTTTTATACTTGGAGTGATAATTTCCATCCCCGAAGTGGATGAAACAAATAATCCCTCGAAATGGATGAAATAATTGAATCAATCCCCAGAAGTAGATGAATATAATAAAAGTTCATACTCCTTGGAGTGAGTGGTGATAGTAAAGGCATCTCTTGAAATAAATGACATGATTCATGTGCAAATTGAAAAGAAAAATATCATCTCTAGAAATAGACGATAAAGTTCATATGACAATATTATCTCTTGAAGTAGATAATAAAATACCCACATGGATATCACATCCTGAAGTATGTGACTAAAAGGTCTCATTGAAATCACATCCTGAAATATATGATTGAAAGATCTTATGAATAATCACATCCTGAAGTATGTGATGGAAAGAAGTCTAAAAGACTTCGTATACAATCTCTTGTCACCAGAAGTTGACAATATTTTATGATACTTTATTTCTTTACTTATACTTTTCAATTTAATTATTTATGTTATTGCTTATATACATTTTTATTTGTTCTTAAAGTTAAAACTTGTCATCTCCTGAAGCGGATGCTAGTATGTCCCAGTAGAGACAAATTTGAAATCATCCCCGAAGAGATGAAATAATAAATCTCATTACCCCCTGAAGTGAGTAATGATAGAAAATATCACTTCCTGAAGAAGATAAAAAAAATTTATGTGACAATGATCATCTCCTGAAGTAGATGCTTTTATACATAAGAGTATTATACCTAAAAGCGGATTTACATACATAATTATTTCTTGTAATATGATGAGAAGAATTTATTAGTAGAACTATATGAACATATCATCTCCCGAAGTGGATGATAAATGGTTCAAGAAATAAAATTACATTGTCACTTGAAGTTGACAGATGAGATGGTTGGGAGATTCATGAAGCACTTGACGTTCCAATAGACATGTGCTAAGTTATAATGAACGTATCATATCATCAACTCCATTCGAGCTTGAAGAATCGAATTTTGACAAGTAGAGATCGTATAAACTCTTGGAGAGTTAAGAGATCTCATACCAAACCATGTACTCTAGATGTAGTAAAAGAAATATGGCATGAACTCTAGAAGTAGTACAAGGAATGTGGGTAGTCACAATATTCAGAATTATGTCTAAATGACCACCTACCTAGCATAAACTAGAAGTTCAAGGTCATGTTTGACCAACCTCTTGCATGCCGGAAGCATGCCTCCTCCGGAAGAGGGTGTGAAAGAGGTTACGGTATATTACGCATGCGGCCGTTAGTCATGGTTATGACTTATAGCTAGGACGTCGTGGGTTAATTTGATGTCCAGAAGAACATCTAAGATAAGGGATATCCCATAAATGACATAATTGATTATCAGTCTTGTACCAGTTGTACAAGAACCACACCTTATGAGTTTAAGTGTGGAGACCGGTCTAGTCTATATTAAAAATTCTGAATGCACCCATTTTGAGGCATCTAATGTTAAAAATCAAGATAATGGTTTATCTGGTTTGAGTTGATGAACTTCCAAACATAAGTATGGGATCACCGACATTTTTTTCAATGGTGTTACACCACACAATATTTGAAAACCAGAAGTTTTCACAAGTCATGCGCAAATTTTAGTGTGAAAGTTATGACTCTAGAAGAGTATATCTCATTGAATAATGTAATCTCACTAACTGGAAGTTAGTTAATGATAAGATATATTTGTGGCCTGATTAACTTGGTCACTCAAGTGAAGTAATAATGCGCATGATCGGTATGGGACCGAAAGATCTTGAGACTTGAAGTCTCTTCCTAAGAGTGACCTTTAAAGGCTTGTGATCTTGGCAAGTTAGTAGCAAAGCCAACATAATATGCAAGTAAATACAAAGTCTCATATGCTCCTTGACTAAGTTCAAGTGATATAAGAGGACATATTACATCGCCATGTGAACCATTGTGGATTAATCATATAATGTTCAAAGATGCCTCAACCCATTGGTTCCATTAAAAAAAAAGGAGGGAAATGAAAATAAATTAGTGTAGTGGTTGAGCATTGAGTAGCTCTCACACACATTCACAAAACGACCTAGGTAGAGTCGTCAATAATGCAGTCATAATTGATAGCCATGCAAGTGCTATACATGGAATACACGACCTGGAAGAGTCGTGGTTAAATAGGGTCATGAAATGTGAATGTCGATAATTAAATTCGACTTGGACCGACTGCTTATAGAAAATTTTCCTAATAGAAGCTTGTCTCTAGAAGAGATTAAATGCTTTATATGTCTTTCACCTCCCTAAATGATTGTTAAGTAATGCCACACAATGAAAGTTGGGATTAAACGAAGGGTTTGGGTCCTTATCGTTTATAAAATACCTAGAGCTTATAATCGGTGATCAATATATTGCTCGGTATTAAGATTAACACTTTGGCGAGGTGAAAATCCCAACTTTAGGGGGAGAATAAAATGATACTAGAAATTAAGAAATTGCATGGGATGCAATGTATTTTTAAAGTTGGAGAAAGCTAAACCAGAAGTTTAGCAAATTGTATAACTAAACCGGAAGTTTAGGGGATTGTATAGCTTCATGATGTTTACCAATGTCATGAAAGTGATTAAGTCACAAACACCTACTAAAAATGCGCCAGCTCATTTGGAGATTCCATAAGTGAACTCCAAACCAACACATAAGCATGTTGAAGCATGAGAGACATTTTCGGATTTAAGGAAACATTCTCCAGAAGAGGAAAGAGTCAATTACATCCCAAAAGGATGATATGTCGACTGGAAATAAACATGAATATAGAACTCTTGAAGAGATTCTATCTAAAGACTCTAAAAGTAAAGAAAATGGCATGAGCGACAATTTAGAAATGTCGATTAATTATGTAAGTATCAGTATAGGGTATCGAGAAGATATCTTTGCTTATTCAGTTATCATAAAAGTCATTGGAGAAGATGACAATAATCCCCAAACAATAGGGGAGTGTCGACACCGAAATGGTTGAAATAGCTGAAAAGCAGAATTGGATTTGTTAAACAAACTAGGTGTTTTGGGCCGATAGTTCCAACACCAGAAAGTGAAAAACCAGTCTGTTATAACTGGTTGCACAAGGGTTCTCGCAAAAACCTGGAGTGGATTACATGGAAATGTATTCACCAGTAGTGGATGCAACGACACTCGGGTTCCTTGTTGCTTTAACTGTTGTTGAGTGTATGAAAATACAACTCATGAATGTGGTAACAACATACCTATGTGAGTCATTAGACATCGATATATACATGAAAATCCCAGAAGGATTGAAAATGCCTGAAGCATTTAAACCACGTCATATGTATTTCATTAAGCTTAAAAGGTCGCTTTATAAATTGAAGCAATCTGGCATAATGTAGTATGATCGCATTAGCGAGTATCTATTAAGGTAATGATCAAGTAAGTCCATTTGTGTTCTCGAAAAGAACGAAGTCGGGATATGCAATCATAGCTGTTTATGTTGATGATTTAATTATTATTGGAACTGCAAAAGAGTCCTATTAGCGGCTAATTACATAAAGAATGGATTTAAAATGGAGGACTTAGGAACTACAAAGTACTGTCTCGACCTGAAGTTCAAGCATATAAAGAATGGGATAAATGATCCATTGACTTTGATTAAAGCATATTCATTAAGTGCACCATTAGTACTAAGGTGCTAAGTGTGGAAAATGGCTCTTTTCGTCCTAATTAGAAAATGAAGGGATTTGGGCCATGAAGTACCATATCTCAATGTAATATGTGCATTACATCAACGAAGTCACTTGTTGTGACAATGAGTTATTTGTCTCCCTAAACATACAATAGAGATTGTTGGTCCAGAAGTACCAATTATTCTACAAAAGTCCATGATGAAATAAATCTATTGCATAAAGATTGTATGTTTAAATGAGGGGGAACATTATTACACGATTGTACTCTTTTTCCCTTGGTTTTGGTTTTTATCCCACGAGGTTTTTCCAAACAAGGTTTTTAATGAGGCAGTTCGTCATATAAGGTCTCTGATGAGACAATCTCGGCCTGAAGTTCGAGATATGTGAAAGAATGAAGTTTTTATCCATCCATCAAATCAAGTTGAAAGGAGCCAACGGTGATGTATGAAGAGAATTCGGCATAGATTGATCAACCAAAGTACCTATCATCAAGTGTTCTCAAATTACAAGATTCAACTCAAAGACATGATGGATGCTCAATTCATTCAAGCAAGGAGGATATATTTCAAGTTGAGAGAAGTATCATAACTGCACTCTTTTTCCCTTAGTCTTGGTTTTGTCCCATTGGGTTTTCCAGACAAGGTTTTTAACGAGGCAGTTAGTAATGCACATCTAAGGGGGAGTGTTATAACATTTATTATATTATTATATTTAGATGTACAATTGGAAACCCTAGTTTGTATTCTCTATATAAAGGCCCTATGGGTGACCTAATAAGATGAATCTAAACTCTCTCCTTTTTCCCTATTCTCTCTGTTTTATAACATAGCTTTATTAATGCCACCGCACTTATAATTTATGGGCTTTTAGATGGCCTGTTAATTGATCCACATCCTATAAGGCCTCACTAAGTTAATTAAATTAGGTATTGGGCTTCATTGCTTTGGCCTATATTATTTGAATTTACATTAGTTCAAAACCTGTTATATTATAGTAATAAGATATTCTAGATGAGTCTAAATAGTACTTATGGTAACCCTAATTTTTACCCTATAAAAAAAAAAAGATTCCCTCAACTCATCTTCTTTATCCACCATTGAGCGAACAAGGCATTTGATTATCTTGCGTATTTACCATTTTAGCCCCAAAAATTATAATTAGGCTCCATGAAATGGAGTACTTATTAACTTCTTCCTCGTAAGCAGAGAATGTGACTGACATTCAAGACAATATATGTAGCAGACGCTATAAATCTATAACTATATATTTTAGTTGTCCCTTTTCAAGTCACCAGAAAGATTTTGGCCTCACTTCATATTTAAAAATTTAATTTTTATTTTTATTATTATAACTTCTTTTTATTAAATTTTTTTTAAACTATTTAAATGTATCTCTAACATAAAACATATATCTATTTAGTATAACAATATTTTTGAAAGCTTTTTAAAACGAGTATTTAAAATTAAAATATATCTTCATTCTCAACATTAAATTTAATCATTTATATTGATTAAAAAAATATTCATTCTACGGGCAATAAAATTGCTTATATTGAAGTTTATATTATATTTTTATTTAGTAATATCCTATTTATAATGTCTATAAAATATCGAATCGTAATCGTACATGGTACGACGGGTACAACTAGTTCATATATAAGACGAGTTTGTATAAGCTTTACGTACTTTTTCATTGATTAAATTGATCGATATGGACCCCCCCCCCCAAAAAAAAAACCTAACCCATCTACCCACATGAAACTTGAAAGGTACGTGACACAGCCAAATTGAACTCAATAAAACGGAATAGATGTTTTGTTTCTGCCAGAGAGTATTTGGTGTAATTTTTTGGGCTTTTTCATTGAGCCCAGAATGGTAAACAAAAATCAATTTGTTTTCCCCACAAAATCCACAGGTAACAATACTTCCTCTCGCCTCTCTCCTCTCGATCATCAATGTCATCACAATAAGTTATTGCTAATATGCATTGTTGATTGGAACCTGCCAGGGGTTTTGGGGGCGGAACCCCCGACAGGGAGTCAGAGTGGCAACGTCCCTCGGCGGTGGTCTCGCTGGCGGGGTCCAGGGAGCGACGCCCCCTGGTGAGGGGATAGCGCCCACCCATCCAAACGGTATACAATAGTATTTGTTATTGGGCCACTCACGATTTGTTGAGGCCTATGACTTATAAGTTATAATAGAGTTTCCTGAGTCACTATGTAAACTCTCGAAATACTTAATAATCTGTACTTTGTAATCTGTCTCCATAATAATATATTGTGTTTTTACCCATGGACGTAAGTAACACTCTTACCAAACCACGTAAATCTATGTGTCGATTATGTTTATTATTCTCGTTCGATCTCTCGTTACAACTGTTATAATTTAAAATCTAATTGTCTTTGATTACAAGCGAGGGTGGATGCAGAAGTTGAATTTCCTCAAACACCAATCTGAATCTCTCATCAATCTCAACTTTCAAAACCCTAAAAAATTTCTTCGCAAAATTAGACAAAAATTTGAAGAAAAAACCTATTTCTTCATTTTCCACTTATAACTACAGAGCGTGGACTAATAGAAAACCTTGGACCAGGGTAATTGACCACAAAGTTCGATCTTCGATGGGTACTATGTGGGTAGATGACTAGATGCGTTAGGTTTGGGGGCTGATACCTTTGTAGGTAATAAAGATAGCAATATCTTTTTAGGCAATATCTTTTTTTAGATAACTAGCCCAAATCTCGTACCATGTCCAGATAATGTATAATATAATTTATATTTATATTTGTCATTTTTTTAATTGAAAGTTTTTTAAGTTAAGAAAGAATATGTAACTTATGTTGTACATTACATTAATACTTATCATGTATTAGGGTTTTAAATTGATCATACTATTATAACTGGTTATTGCATCATATTTGTTATTTCAATTTACTCTACAAAAGAATCGAGTTGAGTAACTAATTTCAACAAGTATCCTAATGAATTTAATATAATTTTTTTAAAGCATTAAGCGACTAAAAAAGAGAGAGAGGTTATTAAAGATAGATATTTTTAAAATTTGCCTTGCATATCTAATTAAGGAAGAACCAACACTTAAACGGCACATAACTTGATTTTTTTTACAAATAGAAGATTTTTCTCTTAGCATTGTATTAGATAGATTTTAAAATTGTTAAGAAAAAGAAAAAGAAAAAATGAGTAGAGAGATAGTGGGGTAATTGGGTAAATGATAGTTTTAGATTAGGATATATGACATAATTTTTTTATAAATAGATATAGGATTTTTCTAACCTATGCCCTAAGGGTATAGGTTAAGCTCATCAAAATGGAAAGATTTTATAAATTTATATTTATTTAAAATTAATTAGATTTTATAAAAGGATTCATTAATTTCGTAGTTTCCCATATTAGTATGCTTAACCTATGCCTTTACGACATAGGTTAGAAAAACTGATATACAATTTTACTTTATCATTGTATAATTAGATAGATTTTACTTTATCATTGTATTAGATATGTGACAACAAATATCTATATAAGTCACGTTTTCCTTAACTCTTGTTTACTTTTCATTGATTAATTTGACCGATATGGCCGGCCCTAGACCTAACCAATCTATCCATATAATAGGGATAGCCTGGCTCTGGTACCATGAGAAAATATGAAGGACACCCATATATAAAAAACAAGCGGCAAGAAGTTGATATCGGTAACTGGATCTAATACCATGAGGAAATATCAGAGACGTATTGGGTTGAGCGCACGCATATGCAAATGGACCTAGCATAAAAACCCATTGAGTTAACCAATTGACAATAGGAGAAGTAACTCAAGTCTAAATATAGGCGTATTTCTCTTTAGATTTCATATGTGAGATATGATTCATTCTCAACAATTTACAAACACTTTGCATATTCTACCCATTTTGTTATTGTGTTTAGCTCTAACATTTTATTGAACATTCAATATATAATAATCTAAATTATGTGGTTAAGATATTATAGTAAGAATTTATTTATTAAATAAATATAGTAGTTAGAAAATAATTTTATACTTTTAATATAAAAATATAGCACCATGAAATGACACATCATCAATTTTGTTTGAATCAAAAATATAAATTTCAAAATAGCAATCTAACAAGTAATAAAACATTCATATATACGAGTATCCATTCACATTAAATGTGGGGTGGCCTTCTTGTAACGCCAAGACTACCTCAAAATTCCATTCACATTAAATGAATATATGAGTATCCGTCGTTTATAACAAATCTCATTCGAAACGCAAAAATTAATAATAAAAAAAAACAATCAAGTCTATTACTCTATTCAATGACTGACCTAATCAAACTTCATTAAACTCTAATCTATTCAATGACTTTGATCCAATTGTACATCGTGGGTGGCCTAGTTGTGTGAGGTACGGAGATGTTGAAAGGTTTTTGGTTTGATCTCTACATCGTCCCGCCTTTTTTAGGAGTGCATATATATTTAATTTGTGGGAGTTTTCTGACTTAGCAGGGATGATGAACGGGTTTTTATTTCGGGATGGTGTAGGGAATGTACTATCAGTTCCGATTTCCCCATATATATTACTATAAATTATTTTATATTATTTATAATAAAAAGTATGTAAGATATATAAATATGTAGTATATTTTACTTTTAACATATAAAAAATTAATTAAAAAAAATAAACTAAACGGGGACACGTTAATATGTCTACCTCGGCGGGTATTTCACGCCCCGCTCATCGCCGAGGATTTAGACAGGGACGGGAGATAATAGGGTTGCTGAGACAGGGACGGGGAATGCGATCCCTGCACCGCCCCTCCCCATGTACATCTCTAGTCTCTTCACGTGCGGTGAAAAATCAATTCTCATCATTTTTGCTTTCATTGGATCGGATCGGTCGACGTAAATCGATTTAGTGTACTTGGTTCGTAAACATTGCCGACTAGTTTATAATTAAAATGAGAGTTTACCACCAAAATGGTCCCTCGTAAAAAACAACAACAACTTACTCCATCTTCAATTCTATATAAACGGCCAAAATTTGCCCATTGCATTTCCCTCTTGCTTTCTCTATATCGATCATCTCTTTACATATTCTCTTCATTTTCACATAAAAAGACATTTAATTTTGTTTGCACAATGGGTTTGAAGGGAAAGTTGATTGCTGAATATGAGACATCATACGGAGATCTCTTACATGACCTCCTTGCAACCAAACCTCATCACATCTCCAAAATCGCCCCAGCTCAGATTCAAGGCTGCCAACTTCTCGAGGGCGAATTCGGAAAGAACGGCTCTATCCTCTTGTGGAACTACACTATTAGTATGATCAAATCAATCTGCTATTATTAACTTAATTATTTCACAAACTCGTTTTTTATTAGCAATGTATATAGTTCTAATATAACCAATTTATCGTACATGATTGATTATGTGACTTAGGTTTTCAATATACTAATTGACTGTGCACGACTTTTTTTTTTGGTCTTGGGCACTGTCTGTAGGAGTCGAATAGGAAACTTCATAGGAGTCGAATAGGAAACTTCATAGTACTACACTGAAGCCTTAATCATTTGATCGATTATGATTTGATTTTGTTTTTTTGGTTACGTAGATGGAAAAGCGTTCGTCTCAAAGAAAGTAGTGGAAAATGTATGTATGGACGGAGCGAACAAGACATTAACTATGAGGGAAATTGAAGGAGATCTTTTAAAGACTTGTTACAAGAAAACCTCACTCCACCTTCATGTCAAGGCTAGCCTTATCAATTGGACTTTAGAGTATGAAAGGCTTAATGAAGATGTTCCTCATCCCACTGCCATGCTCGAAATGATACTCAATGTGTGCAAAAACTTCGAGGATCAACATCTCAAAGCCTAAACGTATGATTTGGTCATAAGTATATGCATGAAACGGTCAATTTAACACTTGGTATGGGTTAATCTTTTAACTTGTCCGATATCGTGTCATAAATAAAGCAACGTTTGAGAGACATGTTATAAGTTTGTTTGTGTAAGCTTTTTCTTATTTATGTATGTTCTAATGTGTTATGTTAAATAAGATCAATGCAATTGTATTCTATGTAATCTAAGTCATGAAAATTATAGGCCGGATATTAACATGAACCCCCCGAACTTGAAAATTTTATTCACTCAAATCTCTGTATTAAAAACCCTATTTTTAAACCCCTCAATTTGATACTTTTGTTCCATTGAGTCATTTTTGTTGATCTGGCCTCGCACGTGCATGTTAAATTCGTAGTTGGCGAGTTAATATGATCAAGATTGCTGACATGGATTTTTATTATGAATTTTTCATTTTTTATTTGCTCTTTTATTTTTAAGTTTTAATTATATGAAAACTTGAAAATCCAAGATCGAAGTTCCATTGAACCCATTTTTATTTGCTCTTTTATTTGTTCCATTGAACCCATTTTTTAATTATGAATTTTTAATTTTTCATGGATTTTTTAATTTTGTTCCTTTCTCTTTTCTTCTTCTTCGTTTGACCGATATGGAACGGATCTGGATTTTGAGTCCATCGTTCCGTCCTAAAATTGAAGATCACGGATGAAGATCAAGAAGATCGAAGTCCTAAAATATCACGACGGTGTAGACGAATTATTTTTGTTCGCCGATTTTTTTTGCAGACGAATCTGTAGACTTTGACGAGGCCGAGAAAATATGCTGATGGTGACGAATCTTGGCGAGAGAGAGGAGGCCATTGCGGTAGAGGAGGAGGCTAAAGAGGCGGAGAGGCGTCAACGCAGGTGGAGAGGCGGCAAAGGCTAGTGATGTGGGCCAGATTACTCGTCGTTGGTGGTTCATCCATCTTCTTCGTTAAATATGGTTCATCTACAAGTCAAATTTTCTACTCCCTAAATATACTCCCTCCTATACTCCCATACGACGTGATTGGGTGATGAATTTCGAAATTACATAAAAAACTTAATTATTAGTGCAATATTAAAAAACACCTTGTAACCAATTAAAACACGGGAGTATAGGAGGGAGTACATAAGAGAGTAGAAGATTTAGACCGGTTTATCTATCTCATAAAAGTGCTTACGTGGCTCATTAGACATCCATCTCCTTCGGTAAATATTGTAAATTTGTTTTTTTTGTCTTGTAAAGTAAATTAAGCCATCCATCTCTTTATGTGGCTTATTAGACATCTAGACATAAAAAGTGCCTAATTATGTGGCTAATGAGTCATCAAAAAACAACTTATGTGGCATCCAGTCATCGAACGTGTATATTACATTAGCAAAAAGGGTTCAATGGAACAAAAGTATCAAGTTGGGGAGTTTAAAAATAGGTTTTTTAGTACAAGGGTATGAGCAAATAAAAATTCAAGTTCGGAGGTCCATGTATATATTCGGCCGAAAATTATATACGTTAATGTATTTCTGTATACTTTGGGATTAGTTTTCGTATTATTTATTGATTATCTAATTAATTTATATCATCCTTAAGTATCTTCTAGTGGATGCATACAATAATAACCTTATATTTTGATAAAATTACAAAAATTATTCAAAGCTATAGTTTTCTCTATTAGGGATTATTAAAGGATAGATAAGCTTGTTATATAGGATTGAATTGAGGAACATGTCATCCTCTCATAGGTAATTTTGATTTTCGCCTACAAATTGCATGTCCAGACGTCCAGTAAGTGCTTATTGATTTGGCAACCAATAATCTCACAATTCGTGTTGCCCCTATGCTTTCTATCGCCGAACTAAATTATCAATTTCAACTAAATGGTAAATTGAATAGTGAATTGTGAGTCAACCATGCTCAATTGCTTCATGCATTTACCAATTTAACAAGAGTGAAGTTCAAATTTAGCAAAATTTGTAGAAATTGACTCGAGAAATTGAGAATTGTTCCTTTGAAAACCCTGGAGGACATTACAGTTTTCAGATTGTGAATAAAATTGAGAAGTGTATTGCAAAACGTACGGGGATTACGACGACTTTGATATCACCTGATCACCATCTTGAGGTATAGGTTGTTAAGGAATTAATATACTCGCACAACTTCAAAGTACTTAAAGGAATTGATGACTAGTACTTAAACAAAGTGGAAATTTCAACCAAAAAAAGTGGAAATTATACAATATTATTTGGAAGGGTATTTTTGCCACTTAAAGGAGGTAAGTGTGATGTAAAAATAAAAGAGGTGTGAAGAATAACACTTATATAACTTATTACTTCCTTCGTTTAGTTCTACTTGTTTTTTAAGGTTCAAAGTCATGTTTATAAAAACATATTTTTTTTATAATTTTTAATACAATTTTCCCACTTTGACCCATATATTTAATATAAAAAAGTGAACTAAATTTATCTCATTTTTATTTCCAATGCAAAAAGTAAACATAAAAAATTAAAAGTATAAATTTTAATTAAAAGATAAATAAAACATATTTTGTTAGGAGAGTAGTTTTAATTTTAATTAAAAGATAAATAAAACATAAAAAATTATAAGTATAAATTTAACATGTACAATAAATACACCTTGTACATAACTTTTTTATGTTATACTCCGTATAAACCAGTACCATTAAAATTGGAATAATTTTATAATAACTTGAAAATTGGGGTATTATTCTCATTCTTCCAAAGGTGAGAGCATTTTACGCAAAACTATTCACATTCTTTTTTTAGGGCGGGTGGGCGGGGGTGGGGGTAGGAGGTATGAAAAGGAAAAGGAGGCGGCAAATGCATGCTAAAACTATTCTTATCGATATTCATATTATTATTTCGGTCTTTCTAACCTATGTTCTAAGAGTATAGAATAAGAAACCTTCTTTTAAAACTAAAATCCTAAAAGAAAATTCATAAACCCTTAAAAAAATAAAATAAAATTCCTAAGTAAATAAAACTAGTATAAAATTTTCATTATGCCCTAATTTTGGAAATATTTTAGTTTCGGAAAGATTTTACTTGTAAAAAGGTCCAAATTAAGTTACCAGGCCTAAAAATCGTTTGCGTGTAAGCCAATCTAGTTGATGCTCCCTTCTGAAATCATTCTATATAAAGGGGCAATCGCTAATCACTTTCCCATACACCCTATTTCGTCTTCCTATTTTCCACATTCTATACATCGAGCGCTATCTTTCCTAAGTTAATTTATTTACAAAATGCAAGCAGATTTGAGAGGAAAACTGACAATTGAAATTGAAGTTAGGTCATGTGGAGACCGCTTCTACAAAGTCTATGCACGTAATCCTGGCCATCTCGCCAAGATTACCCCTTCGGAAATCCAAGGCTGCAATGCGCTAGAGGGAGAATTCGGGGAAAATGGCACTATTGTTGTTTGGAACGAAGTTCATGGTCAGGGTCGTAGATGAGGGAGTGCAAAGAGTGCTATTGCACGGGCCCTATTTAGTCCCTTTTATAATATATTTTAAATAGCAGTATAAAAATTAAGTAAAATCAGTTTATTGTAGTGGTTAAGGCCTTACATTTGTATAAGTAGGCCTGAGTTCGAGTCCCACCAACCAACCCTTTATGTTTTTCTTGCTTCTACTTGTATATTGTGATAATTTTTCTACTTTTATAAAATTTTTGCACAAGGCCCCTCAAAAATACGGGACGACCCTGTTCATGGTACGCGCGCGTGTAAAAGTATTTTACTTTAGGACTTAGGATCTCATTATATTGCAACCAATTCCTTTTATTTTCACACATTTTTAGACAAAAATATTACTTTTGACCAAAAAGCATGTTTATTTTAAAAGTGTAGCAACACCTTAAGCACTAATTGTGCCATTTGTTGTTGTATAGATGGAAAAGCTTCGATGACAAAATCAATAATGGAGAATGTGGATTTGGAGCAGAGGAAAATGACATTTAGGGTGGTCGAAGGAGATATTCTGATTAATTACAATCTAAAATCTATATCAAACCACCTCCAGGTTACGCCTAAAGGTGATAACCTCTGTGTTGTCAAGTGGACGTTTGAATACGAGAAGCTTAATGAAGATGTGCCCGATCCAACTAGTTGGGCCGACCTCGTGGTCACTTTGACCAAGAATATCGAAGCACATCTCAAAAACTAGACGATCGACCGATCATGTGCCGATTTGATGATGATCGAGTGGGATTGACTTCATGCATGTCGATCGACTTTTATGTACTATAAGAATAAATCTGTTTTCACAGAGTAAGTTACTACGTGTGTATCGTTAATGAATATATAATTGAGGTTCAATAGAGAACAAATAAGTATGAGAGAATAAGAGAGCAATTGTAGGTCATTGAATCTTAATGTAATAGAGGGTTGAGATTGAATGTTAAAAATGAGCCATAATTGAGCAAATCATGTCCACGTAATTATAGGAAAGGAAAAGATTTTATTCTACAAAGAAAAATCAAATCAAAATTAAAAACATGGCAGTTAAAAATTTAGCAAATCATGTCCAAGTTCAACTTTCGTCCCTTCTCCGTTTGACAGCTTTCGCCCGTTTCTCGTGCCATAGCCCTTCTCCGGTGAGGTGCTCGGCGACCACTCGTCGCCTCCATCACTCCCCCCGGTCCAGCACGGATCCCCCCTCCAGATCCGGCACCTCGTTGTCTCTTCTCGGTGCCCGTCGGTCCCCATCGCCGGTCCCGTCGTTCCCTACGCCCAGGCTTGCGGATCCCCCTACGTCGGTCCAGTCGTTCCCTACGCCCCAGCCTTCGGTCCTTCCCCGCCCAGGCTTGCTTCACCCGCCGGCTTTCGATCCGCTCGCCCCTCACCGTTCGCCCCCACCGCTCGCACCTCGCCTTCCTGCTGATCATCGCATCCGACCCCGATTGTACAAGCTCGCTCGTCGCCTTATATTCAGGAATACCGATTCTATTTAAGATAACATTACATGTATATAGACATAAATACGGTGTATACAATGAACATTTATACATGTTTACGAAATACAAATAGAATATACATTAATAAAGATGTTTTATACAGAGTTAAGACATATATATACACATAGTGTATATAGATCACAAGTGTATGTAACATAGAGTTCATGGGTATATAAATGTATATAAACTCTAATAATTGTATATAAAAGTATAACTATTGTATACTGAGATTAATATAAACACATCATACTCATTCGTGTATAATTGGTATATTAATTTCTAATAATTGTACACATATATTAAAACGGTGTATATGCTCAACATTTGTACATTTTTTTATTCGACGTAGAATTAAAAATAGTTTACAAATAAGTCATGTATATTAACTGTGAATTACATGTATATACGCTAATAACGAATATATACATGTAAAAGACATGTTTTCATTAATTGTACATACAATAATGCAAATAGGGCTTAAAACATATACAACCCCCTGTACTTGTGCGAATTTGTCACTTAGACACCTCACCTTTGGTTTGGACCTATTGAGCACTTAAACTTAACAATTTGGACCTATTAGACACCTGGTCGCTGACAATCTCGTTGAGTGTAACACACTCGCGCTGACATATCCAATTTTTTGTCCAAATGTGTTCCACATAAGCCTATTTTTTGTCCACATATGTGCCACATAAGCGTATTTGGTATTTTGCCACAAAAGCATAATTTATGCCAGATAACAATTTGGACCTCCGTCAATAGCTGGTTCACTCCCGCTATTCTCTTCGTCGTCCTCAACCTCGTAATCGGCACCATTGCACTTCGCCACATCAGTGAAGAGGTGTTTAATAGGTCCAAATTGTTAAGTTTAAGTGTTCAATAGGTCCAAATCAAAGGTGAGGTGTCTAAATGACAAATTCGCACAAGTACAGGAGGCTGTATATGTTTTAAGCCATGCAAATAGTATCCAACCACATTAATTTTGTATATACATTTATTAAGTTGTTATATACAATATTACAGTATATATATACAGAGGATCGGCGCTTGCTCGATGTGGTGGTTCATGGTGTTCGGAATTCTCCAGCGAGCAGTTCCGACGTTCAGCGTGCAATTCCGAGCAGTTCGACGTGGTGGTTCGTGGTGGTTTTGGCGACGCGGTGGTTCGACGTGGTGGTTCGAGCAATTCCAACGGCGCTTCCAGCGCAATGGAGGTTGTGGGTCTCCAGCGACGGCGGGTCTCGGTGGTGGCCGGTTTCAACGTGGCCGGCGCAATGGAGCAATGGAGCGGTTTCAACGTGACGGGTTCGGTGGTGGCCGCTGATCGAAAGTGGTTGCGGGAGTTTTTTGGACGATCGAAAGTGAAAGTGGCTGCAATGGAGTGGTTTCACAATGGCCGATTTTTTTCCAAAAATCACGTAAAACAGCAGAATCAAAAAAAAATTAATTATTGTAGTTAGAAGGAGTAAATCATGGAGAGAAAATCTCTCCTATTTTTGATTTTTTTGCTATCTTTCTATTTTTTGATACTATAGATACTAATCACACCATTCATCCCAATCTCATCCAATGGATGAGATTTGTTCTCTTTTTTTCTATAGGATCTTGTTCACTATAGAACCTAACTCTGTATGAATATTCTATCATCCTTTAAAACTATTGATTAAACTCGTTCATAGTAGTGAGAACTGATCACACTTATTAGATTACTTACTTATTATATATTAAATAGTCGAAAAAATCTTATTTTTTTAATTTTTTTTATGAAAATCGAATATCATACAAATTAACAATAACTTTTCATGGAACCCTTATTACAGCCAACCTCTCAGTACAACTGAACTATTAAATGCAAGTTTTCATGTTACGTCGGACAACCTTGAAAGAACTACACCAAATTAACAAAAACTTTTTCTAGAACAAGGAAAATAACTGTGTAAACCACTTATAAGTTGGAAATCTATTTGCCGACCACCCGCTCACGGAGGGGTGGGAATAGCCAAGGTGGAAGAGATGAACCAAGCACTCCAAATGAAATTATTGTGGAAAATCCTTGCGGAACCAAATAACCTCTAGGTCAAAATAGTGAAGTACCTTAAAACGGAAAGTATCCTAAAATATAGTAAAAAAACATAACACATCATGGCAGTGGTCCGAACTGCTAAGCGTAACGGACCTGTTCTCGAAAGGCCTCATTTGGCATGTTGGGGATGGACATACTAACCACTTTTTGAAAGATAACTAGCCGACAATGGCCCTCTTACCCCAAAAACAGAGGTCGAAACTCTCATTAATTGGGAGAAACATGTCGATGTGTACCTCCTGGAGGACAACTCGTGGAACCTAGAAAAATTGAGAAGGGTCATTAATCACGAGGACCTCGAAAAAATTACCAAAGTCATTAACCTCGTTAACAAAATTTCGAATAGACTGTACTGACAACTAAACAAATGGTAGGTACTCTATACTCACTCTATCATGCTTTGGCTCCACCAGTCTAAAGGGGAACTCAAAATGAACCTGGAGTGAATTAATAAGTTCAACATCCCTCCCCCTCCCCAAATGAAGAATTTCTTATGGAAAGTTGCTCGATATGGTCTTCAAACTGAAACGAGGCTTGCGGCCAACCATATCCCAGTACCACAAGGGTGTGAAACCTGCAAAAACCAGTTTCAAGACACTAACCACATCTTACTATCATGTTCACTTACCAGGGCGACCCTTAATTCTTTAAACTCAAAACTACTTCGGATTGTCGTTCAGGTGTTACCAGACGACAAAAAATCGAACCAAGTCCTAGATGAAATTAGGGCAAAGGCAACAAAGGAGGAGATCAAAATAATTACAAGCACTTGGGGGAGCCTATGGTTCTCCATGAATAAAAGAACTTTTAACAACGATAATAGTCAAAACTTTAATAATGACGGGACCCGAAGCAAGTTCACTCGAAACCAGGTTAAGAATGAAAATTGCAGAAAATCCTAAAACTAACAACTCTCGTACTTACACGGCGAGAGCTACTTAGGGAAGGGCGAAAGCTTGCCAAGTGGGCAAAACCCAAGAGGGTCTTTATTAAATTGAACTTTGATAGTGCAATTTGATCGAATGGCGTAGCATCTTTCGAATTCATTCTTAGGGACTCTGGTGGCTCCCCCATCCATTTTGAAGGATGACTGATTGGTCGATAAACTATTTCGATCTCCGAGACCATCGCCTAGCGCCAAGGACTTATCGAGGTCATTCGTCGTGGCATTCCTCGTATATAGATTAAAGGCGATAATTTGTAGCTGTTCAAGGCCGTTCAAGGTGACTGGCGTTGCCCGTTAGAGATTGAGTTGTTTTGGTCGGAAATCCACTATTTGCTTGCCCAGTTCCAAGATTGTAGTATTTCTTAAATCTTCCGTGAGTGCAATTCTGTGGCGGACTTCATTGCTGGTTCCTTCCAACGAGTCTCCTCTATCCCGCTTGTAGTTGATTTGGGTTTGCATACCCTCATCCGATAGGATGCCTAGGGCGACCATTAGTTTGTTAGTGGTCACCCTAATCTCTTTCCTTATAAAATAAAAGTATTAAAAAAAACTTTTATTGTATAAAAATTGAAGTACCATATTTAAGATTTATGATGTTTTTTTAGAAAGAAAAGTAATATGAAAAATGTAAAAACAATTCCCCAAAAAAATCCTAACCGTCCAATATATATAAAGAAGGTAAATTCAATGGCTGGGATCAGTTCTCGCCTTAATACTTTGTCCTCACTATAGGGAGTGTACTCACTTGAACTAATACCTCCTAGGAGAATCTCTATGTGTAGGTGTTCATCCATATTATACAACATAATCTTAAGTATTTTTAAATCAATAAAAAATCAAGTTCTATAATATAAGGTTAAATAAAATAAAATAAATATATAAACATAGGTATTCATTCAAATGAAAATAACCCTTATTATGAAAACTATAAATGAATCTCGGTCGTCCGATTTTAAAGAAAAATTATGTTTTTGAATTTTTTAAGCCTTTTAACGTATGAAGAATGATATAAATCGTGTATGGACATATGACCATAATACATGAAGATGCACGCTAATTTGTGAACGTACTTATATTATATGTGAACATATGATAAATTTTCCGAACTTTTAACGTGATTTTATGTGAACAACCCTTGTAATAATGTGAATATGTGCATAAAATATGTTAACATAATGTAAAATGTCAATCGGCATGTTTTTGGCAAATGCAAGCGGAAAAAAAATCAGTTTTTTTTTCGAAAATTGTAAAGCCTTTTGATTTTTTTCCCCAAAATGTTTATGTCTTTTAGCATTTGTATGATTATATAATCAAACATCAACATATGATCACTATTTTGACCTAGAGGTTATTTGGTTCCGCAAGGATTCACGAAGTAAACGTGTTATCTGCTATAATGAGGGAACTCTAGTCAAAAATCAGTTTAAACACGTTAGTTCGCAAATAGTAAGTGATTCACGAAGAGAAATAGCAAATGAACTAGTAAACAAGTAGAGAACAAGATATGAGTCTAGAATAGTGAAATAAGATTGCAATTACACTGTTACGAGTTATTCTTTATGATTCAAGATAGCAATGATAAGTAGTAGACACGTTAACTGGTAAAATAATAGATATTGAAATAAATAGGCAAAAATATAGAATAACGAAGGTAAACTTCACTATGATTCCATTCAGATGTAGAATAACAATTGATGAGTATGCCATAGAGAAGATGAAGAGCAAAATAGCTTTTGAGATCGCGGATGAATAATCGAAGAATAAAAATACAATTGTATGTAGATTGCTTTGTTATAGAGAGAGCGTATGAGAGTGAGTCCGAGAGAATGAGTCCCTTTGTTGATCTTATTATTCCCCTTTTATAGGCTCAGTTCTGGTCATTTATGAGTAAATCCCGAGAATCTCGCCTAGTTGTTAATGCTTTCCAACGGTTAGTTTTGACCAGTTACTGCTTCTGCTGAATCACTAACGCGTTAGCATTTAAGGCGTCCGTGATTTTCGCCCATGTAGTTAATGCGTTCCAACAACTCCTTTATATGCTCCTTGATTTCCTCCATGCAATTTAATGCCTTATTGATGGTGGATAATGCCTTTAATTGCTTCCGATCTCTTCATATCAATGTGGTCCCACCTCATAAATTAACCCGATATTTTAGGGCCCAACAGAGACCAAATTAAACTATTAAAAGAATTTTTCTATCTTATGTCGGCGTAGGATAAGAGCCTTGTTTTAGAAACATTTTACTAGTTTTATTTATTTAGAGATTTTATTTTATTTTTAAGATTTTAGTTTATAAAAGAAGATTTCTTATCATATACTCTTAAAACACAGGTTAGAAAAACTCTAAATAAAATAAATCCAAATTAAGTTACCCGGCCCAAAAGTTGATACTCCCTCTTGAAATCATTCTATATAAAGGGGCAATTGCTCATCAGTTTCCAATATATCCAACTTGATCTTCCTATTTTCCACATTCTATAAATCGAGTGCTATCGATCTTTCCTAAGTTAATTTATTTACAAAATGCAAGCAAATTTGAGAGGAAAATTGACACCTGAAATTGAAGTTAGGTCATGTGGAGATCGCTTCTTCAAAGTCTTTGCTCGTAATCCTGGCCATCTCGCCAAGATTGCCCCTTCGGAAATCCTAGGTTGCAATGCGCTAGAGGGAGAATTCGGAGAGAATGGCACTCTTGCCGTTTGGAACTATGTTCATGGTATTGTACTTTAGGACTTAGTATATCATTATATTGCAACCAATTCCTTTTGTTTTGAAATATATAAAAATTAACTACTTTCACACATTTTTAGAAAAAAAATATTAGTTTTTACTAAAAAACATGTTTTTTTAAAAAAGCAAGGCCTAGGCCTTGCTACAATTTGCTTAATAAAAAGTAATTTTTGAAAAAAAAACATGCTTTTCACATTTTTCAAAGCAAAAATATAACTACAATTTACATATTTCGCAAAAAAGTATGCTTTTTTTTTCCAAAAATTGCTATTTATTAAGCAACTATAGCACGACCCTAATTATGCCATTTGATGTTGTATAGATGGAAAAGCTTCTGTGACAAAAGCGATAATGGAGAATGTGGACTTTGAGCAGAAGAAAATAACATTCAGAGTCGTCGAAGGAGATCTTCTTATTAATTACGGTCTCAAATCCTTATCAAACAACCTCCATGTTGTACCTAAAGGTGATAACCTCTGCCTTGTCAAGTGGACGATAGAATACGAGAAGCTTAATGAAGATGTGCCCGACCCTATAAGTTGTGTCGACCTTGTGGTCACTTTGACCAAAAATATCGAAGCAAATCTCAAAGACTAGACAATCGATCGATCATGTGCCGATTTGATGATCGAGTGGAATTGACTTCATGCATGTCGACTTTTATGTACTATAAGAATAAGTCTGTTTTCACACAGCACCTTGTGTTTGTTTCAATGTTTGTGTGTTTTTCTATCTATTTTAATGCATGTTATCTCAAAGAAATATGGTTTGTAACAATGGAAGCAAGTAAGTTACTACGTGTGTATCGTTAATGAATATATGTATATATATGATTATTTTATCATCCTTTTAAACTATTGATTAAACTCGTTTATAGTAGTGAGAACTGATCACAACCATTGGATTTACTTTCTTACTATATACAGTATTGAGTAGTCGGAAAAAATTTATTTTTTATTTAAATTTTTGCCATTGTGAATCGAGAATTCTCTTTCTCAGGCCTTCAAGCGTCAATCTTTCTATCCTTTTCTTCCTCGCCCTACAATTCTTCTAGGTCTCGTGCCTTACGGGATCTTCGTTACCCCGAGACGTCGTTGCCTGCAACGCCCTTCGTGCTGCTGCAGCCCCAATGTCGTGCTAGCTACCATCGTCCCTGCTCGCCTCGGCACGCCGTCGTGATCAGTGTCGCTCCCACTTGCGTGCCATTCCATCGTTCAATTGGCACGAGTGTTCATGCCATTGGCCTGCTTCTGCCCCAACCCGTTCTAGATCGAAGCCAGGATTCCGATTGCGAGACTTCGGTCCTTTGTTTAAGCGATCCAATATGTCTTTAGCAAGATGGAACACATTAACTGACATCAGAGCCATCGTCTTGTAATTCCCCTGATTAGGTCTTTCAACTTTCATCACCGTCTTTCCGCCATTAATTCATCAAAAAATCAGAAACTTTTTTCAGCCCTAACCTTAATTTATTCATCTTGTTTATTTGTCCTTCGAGTAGACTTTGTGGTGTAATTTGTTCATTGCTTTCTTATTGTCTTGATTGATTGTCCATCGTTAGTAGAAAATTACTTGATAGGTTGTCTTGCTTGCGATTGATTGCATAGAACTAAAATTGTTGCTACAATATCTCCTTGATTATTTGCTATAGCCGAAATTTCAGCATCAAAATATCAAAAAAAAATTGTTTGTCGGCTATTTTATTCAACAAACACCAGCTTAAGGTGATTCGAAGAACACCTCGAGAGATTCAAAGAACTCTCGTTTGCATCAAAAAAAAAATATTGTGGGTGGCATAGTCAAAAAAAGATAAGCCATTAACAACACTTGCTTGGTTAATTGTGACATTGATAGTGCTTGCATCTTTCCTTGCTTGCTTAAGTACTACTTGTTTTGATCTTGCTATCTTATGTGGACGAAAGTACGTCTTGCCTTAAGTCTGCTTTGATTCAATACATCCATTGTTTTACTCGTGAGCCTAAGCCGCCTCACGCATAAAAGCCACCCGTGACCTTGTGCAAGTGCATTGCTCGGATCAAGAGATAAGACTTTGTGCGTTTGCATGATTCAAAGACAAGTACAGTAGCAACTTCAATCTCAGGGGAATAAAATGGATAATCAAACTGATTGCTTGTGTGGTCATTTTTCCTTTTTTGCTCCCCATTTCCAATGTGGATTCAGGTATCATTTTAGAGCATGACGTCGATCATACACTCAACCCCATTGCTTTGGTTGAGCTTACTCCCATTGAGCAAGAAGTAGCTCTTTTGCGTCGGGAACTTGGCCACTTGCGTGCCCGCTTAGCCGCCCAAGATTAAGGGAAAGCACCACCAACGCAGCAGCTTCCTCTCGGGCCGGTGACACGCACGTTCACCAAAGCTTCGGGCATCACCATTGGCGTGCCTCTTGCGCTCGTGGCACCTGATATGGCCCGATCCTCTTACTACTCAAGACCCTCGGTGTAAGGACAAGCTAGGGTCCAGTCGAGCCTAGTCAGCCGCCCATCCAAAGACTCGAGTCCTCCCACGAGTCTAGGCAAGGCCAAGACACTCGGGTGCTTCACAACGACCCGAATGCTTATGAGCCATCTTCGGGTGCCTATGCGCGTTGAAGACCAAGGTATGTTCTCTCAACCCTCTATTTATGATTCTTATGGTCCAAAAGATGATGGCTACTATGCCACAACATCTCTTAACGCTCAACCTCGCCAACAATTTGTTGACGACGCCCGGGCTCGCCGGCTTTTTAAAATGCGTGACCAACTCTTTCCGGCCCTAGTTTTGGACCATAACTATTATGCTAAACACCAAAGGGCTTAAATGAAAGAAAAACAAGTTCGTCCATCATGACATGGTTCCTTTGGATACAATTTTGCTACCCCGATTATCCATGACAACTTTGAGGAGTTCAATGAAGAACAAATCGAAAACTCGGACATGGTAAATCCTCAAAATTTTTCAACTTTGGGTGATCCTCCTGAATTGGATGAGCGCCCATCGGATTGTTCTTGGGGAGCACGATATTGTTCCAATGACCAGCGAGCCCCTGAGGTGCATTTCTTCATTATGACACTTTTATCCTTTTGTGCTTGCCTCCCAAGTTTGGAACAAATAGACCTTTTTGTCCTTCATTAACTTTCCACGTACTCTGGTTGGTATGAGGAACGATTCCCTTGTTTTTCCTGTGAAGCTATGTCTTTCCTGAAATCACTTAAATGAGGACTTAGGTTAATTTATTTGTTATCATCAAAACTTCGAAAACTCGAATGGATGAAACCATTGTTCCAATGTTAAAAACTAACACCGACCTAACATTAAAATAATATTTTTAAACTTTTGCCACGTGTCGAAAATGCAATGCAATTTTTTCAACAAATATGATTTTTATTTTATAATCTATTAGGATAGATAATTCAGTGTTAAATTAATTCTTTGCTCATAGCGTATTAAAAAAATTCTTTTAAAATGTAATTATAAATAGTTTTTTTAGTTATAACTTATAACTCAAATAAAGTATGGAAAAATCAACTAATACAAATGAAATGTCGGTATCTATTAAAATATTACAAAGAAAATATTTTTGATGATCTTAATTCCCTACTAAATTGATCAATGATCAAGTTTTCAACAACTCTACTTATAATTATTTATTATTTCATCAAAAAAATCCATAAGTATGAGACACAAGTCCCATTTGGAGGTAGATTTGAGATCTTTTCCATGTCCACCACAAATTTCATGTATAAATGAAGAGAACGGGGGGCCTAATCAACTACCTCCTTGTCATTGCAGAATTAGTAAATGAAATCGATATATGTTTATTTTTGGTAAAATGAAATCGATGTATGTTGTTGCAATCGACCGATGCTATCATATGCTTTAGCCACGGGGCCATTAGTTAATTTTATCGACTATATTTGGTGAGGAAATTAATTGGGTTGTTTGGCCGCGAAATTCATGTATACAACAGTGCAAATTTCGTCCGTTGGAGGGGCGAAAGTTATATATTTTTTTAATTTTTTTTATTATGTTAAACATTTTAAATGATTAAAATTCAAAAATTATAGCATAAGATTAAGAGTATTAAATTAGATTTTATTTAATTGCATTATAAAATTCCACCGTCAATCTTATAAAAAAAATTAAATATATAAATATAAAATTATTTGATCATTTAATATATGTACACTATATATCAATTTAGATCTATTCCTTCTAAATTTGTTAATTGATAGTTCAAGTATTAATTTGATTTTCTATGCTCAATTTACCTTTGATAATCTAAAAAGCCACACTCGTGCCCTCCTTGTAGACATCCGCACCTTTGCGTTGTTCCTAGGACTGAGCACGGTTCGGTTCAAACCGAAATTTTAAGCCGAACTGAACCGAACCGAACCGAAACCGATATGATTCGGTTTGGTTTTCGGTTTAGGAATTTTCCAAATTTCGGTTTCGGTTCGGTTCGGTTTCGGTTCGGCTTTCGGTTAAATTTCGGTTCGGTTCGAATTTTCCAAAGAAAAATCTTTTATTTATGTAAAACCGAAACCGAATCGAACCGAACCGAACCGAACCAATTCGGTTCGGTTTTCGGTTCACATAAAATGGGATTTCGGTTTTCGGTTCGGTTTTGGTCGGTTCGGTTCGGTTTTGAACCGATGCTCAACCCTAGTTGTTCCCCTTGAATCAACGAAGACAAATCTCTGTTTTTCTTTATTTTTTCTGTTTCTTAAGGTCTGACGATTGATCCTGGCATTTTTCTTCTCAAGCTTTCATATATTTAAAATACCTTCAACTACAAACCATAAACTCTACAAAAAATTTCATCATTAAAACATAAGAAAAGAATCGACCAGTTCCAACAATAAGTTCAATTTTATTAAATTCAATCAATTTAATCCAATCGCTCATCAATATAATACTTGATTTACAGAATGCAAGCAGATTTGACAAGGAAAAAAATAACAATTGAAATTGAACTAAGGTCATGTGGAGATCACTTTTACAAACTGGGCTTGTAATCCTGGTCTCCTCTCCAAAATAGTCCCTTTAAAAATTCAAGGATGCAAAAATATGCACGAGTATGGATTTGGAAAGAATAGCTCAGTGGTCATTTGGAACTACGTTAATTGTACATATATATCTTATTCGATAGGCCATCAGCCCTTGACTCAACTAATGTTTTTTTTGGTAGAAGGAGAGACGACACTCCTCATGAGAGGGGGGTTTACCTTGACTCAATTAATTAGCTAGCGTAATAGTGTCTGATGATCTAATGCCTCCACATTAAGCTAATCGATTCAATATTAATTAAACCGCTGGCTAATAACGTTTTTGAGTAAGCGAATGACTTGAATACCAACTGTGCCATTTCTTGATATATAGATGGAAAAACTTATATCACAATATTGGTAATGGAGGTTCTAAAATCTTATAACAAATTTGGTGAATCTAAAAAAAAAATCAATCGTCAAAATGAAAAAAAAATCTAATATCAATCGTTAATTTTTTATTTAGTCATCATAATTGTTTAAATTCTTTATAGAGTTTTTTAACAACTCCACGAAAACTAAGAACCGGTGGACTTGGAGCAACAAAAGACAATACAGCATGCAATATCCTACATATAGAAATAATTTGATACGAAGATCGAGTTGTGTAGCATGTGATTGTGATGAAGTCGATCAACTACCTCCCTGTCGTCATTTTCAGAATAGTAATGAAGTCGATCTTGACAATTACAATGATCCCATCTCTCTTAAATTTCTTTTGGGTACGTAACGCAATAAAGATTGTATGGACCTCGATCTATCACTTACCGGCCTATAAGTGGTATGCTAGCTGTACAATTTAATTTAATATAATAGTCTATAGCTACTAGCTAGAGTATATATACAAGAACCACCATTTGATATATGAATGGTGTACGTAAGAGTTGTATTTGGATGATTTTGTGTATTTAATTACCCGAAAAAATTATACAGGCTTCAATGTCTACAAACTGAAATAGAGTTTAATTAACTTCAATTCATCTTCATAAGCGAATAAAGTGACTTTTTGTAGGATCGAGTAGCGCGTTAGTAAGATAGAGAGGGCTATGCAGCAGAATAATCAAACACATAGAATATAAAGATAGAAAGTACTCCGTAAAACAAGGATACGGTTTCTTTATATAGGAATCCCACTTCAACTAATGAACTAGTTGAATGGATAAACCCTTACCTCTCTTGGAAGATTTTAAATGAAGACTTTATTAATAGAGTAGTTCCTTAGTTACTTAAATATTTAAAAATAGTTCCTTAGATACACAGTAGATATTCAAACTTCTCTATTACTAGCAGTCACCAAATCCTAACAATACAAACGAATCTAGCTACTTGGTTCCTAAGCTCACTCAAACGATTAATTAAAAAAATCAAGCCTCGTGAGATTCGGCAGAGTTCCCCTTAGCTCCGAATTTACCTTCGTCGTCTTTGAGATCGAACACTCACCACTGACTTCTTATTCTTCCTTGATCTTGCTCGGAAATCTCCTTTTGCTCCCTCTCGAATTAGCTCACTATTCACTCACTCAAGCAACACAAAAACCCTAGAATTTCTTTTTTCTACTTATAGCTAGTGTGTGGGTTTTGGCGCGCACTTGTCCTTGCAAAATACGAATTGATAATTCTATCCTTTCCTACTTGAGGCGTAAGTTTGATTTTCTAATGACGAGTGTGTCCCTGTGCCATGACTTCACTCAAAGATCCGTATGACCATCTTCACGTGATGCGCAAGACAGATCTGCAAAGGACTTCTTTTCCCTTCTTTACTTGACACATAAGACTAACTTGCTTAGGAAACAGTTCCATGACTTTGCACTTCGTTTCCTTTAATTTATAGTTCTTATAAACTTTTATTTCCTTGAAATGCTTAAATAATCATATTAGTTACTAATAGTATTTGTTATCATCATAATTCATAAAAGGACGTTATTTCAATATTTGAAGGTAACAGTTTCTAATACTATTCAAAATTTTTAAGAGGTAAAATGTTCTACTACGAGTCACGTTTTTTTATGCTTCATCAAACTTCCATTAAATTGATCGCATACCCCCCAAAGTTTGGGAGATATGCGATCATATCCCCCAAAGTTTGGGGCCCAAACTAACTCATCTACCACATCCAACTTGAAAATTACACGACAAAAATGATTGAACTCAATAATGCCGGCCTCAATCCAAATCCTAATTAAAATAATCTATCAAGCCAACGGTTGGAATTGTAATGACTTATAGCCTATTTTTTATGCAAGGATGTTATAAAAAAATTACTTATAGCCTATTTTGTACTATTTTAATAAACAATTAAGGTATAATAATTAAAAATATATTTAAGATGCACTAATAAAATAATTCAATTATTAATAAATTTAGTATAGTTAAAAATGGAAATAATTTTTTTGTAAATTGTAATGACTTCAAAAACACCATAATTAAATTAACACATTTGCGAAATCATTTATACATCAACATGTTACAAGATCGGTCTTCCTTTATATTTTAGATAGATAAATACACAGATAATAATAGATGAGATCGAGTTGATGATTGAACTCCCACACTCTCTCCCCATCGATCGAATTGCACATAAATGCACTCGATCTCCAATTCTATATAAACGGCCATCATTTGCACATTGCATTCCCATCTTACTCTCTCTATCATCTCATCTCATTACTATTTAAAGGAAATTTGTTTCCAAAATGGGTTTGAAGGGAAAGCTTGTTGCTGAATATGAGGCAAGGTTATCCGGAGATCTCATCCATGAATTCTTCGCATCCAAACCTCATCATGTCTCCAAAATGGCGCCGGCTCAGATTCAAAGCTGCGAACTTCTCGAGGGCGAATTCGGAAAGAATGGCGCTATTATCTTTTGGAAATACATTGATAGTATGAAGAAATTAATATGCTATTAACTTAATTAATTAATTCATTGTTCTCTTTGCATTCCCTTGTGTGTTTGTTTTTGGGTTTTTCGATATTAGAGGAGTAATCCACTAACTTATATACTAGTCCAGTTTAATTCCAACTTTCAGATGTAGGATAGACATTTTAACACGTACGCCCCTGCAAGTGTAACTGGGGGAATTAACCCAGTTGACACTTGTACAACACAACGGGGCAAGCCCAGGATCGAGACAAGCCATTAGGCGAATCACTCTAATACCATACTAGCTCGGTGGGATTCCATCCTAAAACCAATTGGCAATAGAATGAGAAATCTACTAGGTTAAATATTTGTCCAGTTTAATCCCAACTTTCAGATATGCGATGGACATTCAAACATTCGAAAACATCCTCGATCTTGATATGTTTGCGCTCGCAAATCATGCAAGCAAACCCACTACTGGGATCATGTTGTTGTAACCCAACTAATTCATGGTCTTATATATAAGCTTGTTTTATCAGCTTAATTTATAATCCTAAGTTTTGATCATGGTGTGATTTTGTGTTTTGGGTGTGTAGATGGAAAAGCATGCGTCACAAAGCAAGTAGTGGAAAATATATCCATGGAAGGGGCGAACAAGACATTAACCTTGAGGGAAATTGAAGGAGATCTTCTCAAGACTTTCAAGACATTCGTAACCCACCTCAATGTCAGGCCTGAAGCTGGAAACGTTAGCATCGTCACTTGGATTTTCGAATACGAAAAGCTTCATGAAGATGTTCCCCACCCCACTACGGCGCTCGAAATGTTGCTCAATGCGAGCAAAAACATCGAGGAGCACCATATCAAAGCCGCCTAAACGTATGGATTTGATCATACGTATATGCGCGAAACGGGCATCGTAACACTTGATATGGTCATTTAATTTGATCAATATCTTGTCATAAATAAAGCACCGTTTTTAGAGACATATTTTTAAGTTTGTTTGTGTCTGCCTTTCCTTATTTATGTGTGTGCTAATGTGTTATGTTAAATATGATGATGTTTTTATGCACTATATATTGAAGTCATGAAAATTATGTTAACACATGTCTCTGTACTTTTGGGATTATTTTGATACGGACCTGATGTGGATTCGTATCGGAACCCTTGTTGGTCAAGGGGGTGAGACGCACCCGATGTGGGATTGAATCGATAAACGTGGTTGGTTGCCACGAGAAGAAGAACGAACGATAAAATCAAAGCAAAAGATAATTTATTAATTTATTGATTTTCTGATTCTTTCGATAACAACCTAAAGAAGTATTTATAATATTCTAATATCTAGCTAAACCTTAATTGCTGAAATAAAAAGATGCTCTTCCTAAAAAGATAAAATCAAATCTGTAAAGATAATATTCTAATTATACTAATTAACTTAATATAATCTAGCGTATCATACTTTCACATTATTTCTTAATTGTCCTGACATTGATCTTCTTGGTTTGCGCTCGGCCGCTACAATATAATAAAGCACCGTTTTTAAAGACTTTATAATTAAGTTAGTTTTGTTCTGTACTTGTATATATAATAACACGCTTTCAATCGTAAGTTCAATCATCAACATGATTTGTGTTTAGTTCTAAGGATTGTAGATTTGAGTGTTTGGTTTGATGCTGAACCCTCCAAGCCGTTCATCATTATCAACTTTTGAAACACCATTAAACTTACTCCTACCAAGTACGTACATCATATGGAAAACTCGAATCAAATCTATTCTTATCGGTTATGGGTTGCTCAAGATTCTTGACTAAACTCATCCTGCACCTCCTAAAACTCTCTCAAATGCAAATATTGTGACGTACAATCCCGCGTACTCGATGGGTGGTACCAAAAGATCAACGACTCTTTGGGGCGCTTGTAGGAGCCTTGGTCACGATGTAGTACCTTTGGTTGCTCAATCCAAAATGAACAAGCCACATAGAAAATACATGAGGAGACGTATGCTAAACCATCCCGGGGCATATCAATCAACTCAAAAACAAACTCAACACATTAAAGAAAGGAACTCAAATCGTAACCGAGTTCATGCAACAAATCAAAGCAAGCACGAAACTTCTTACATCATTTAAAAAGAAGCAAGACCCAGAAGATATCATCGATCACATGAGTCCTCAATGGGCTTGACCCATCGTTTCAATCTATAATCGATGGGGTTAAGGCTCGTGATGACACGATACATTTCAAGGAACTTCATAAATAGTTAATCACTAAGGAATTGTAGATCAAAATGAATTCTTCGGATATGGCTACATTTGACAATGCAAAGCAAAAACCAACCGAAGTACTAGTGCCAACGTCATCTTGGTACTCATCATCTCAGCCCTAATGGGCCCATCAGTAAAATAAGGCCCAAATTTAATTCGGAGTAGTGTAATATAATTATATGTTTTATAATATTTTATGAAGATTAGCTCGGTTTAGTGGATATGTACTTACCTTTAACTCTAGTCTTTGCATATTCCAATCTCAAATTTAATGTTTAATTTGTAATATTTGGAACTCTTTTCATTATTTTTTGTATACTATACAATTATTCTTTGTTTTTTTTTAAACCAACATATGGTCCATTTCAGTTCAATTTAATTGAAAAAAATAAATCTATTCTAAACATTTTATATTCTCAGGGTCACTTCGGACATTTCATTCAAGCTTGCTATTTCAAGTTTGGCGTCGCTGATGCACTAAGGGCTGAAATTGGTTCAATTCGTCAAGGCTTGCTGATAGCCAAGAGAATGAACTTCACTCGATTGATTATCCAATCGGATTCGGTTAATGCAATTAATCTCCTCTCTCAAGCAGTGGTTAAACCACATAAAGACTATTATTTGATTGTTGAATGCCATAAGCAAATCCATGACAATCCTTGGAGAATCAAGCTTACTCACATCTCTCGACACGCAAACAAGGTTGCAGATGTTCTTGCAAACCTTTCTATAGGACTTGATGCTTCTTTAGTGGAGTATTTTTATGTTCATGCAAGCTTTGCTAGTGTTCTTGATTCGGATGTACTCCCCTCTATGGGAAACATTTCTATTAATTAATAAATAAAACCTACCGCAGGAGCACTGCTCCGTTTCCAGACCAAAAAAAACTTTGCACATGTGAATTTAGTTTGAATGTAACGGAATTTTTATTTTAATGTATATAAATTTTTATATCTTCTTATATATGTTATTTTTTCTCATGAAAAAATAAAAATGACTTCATTTTGCATATAAAACTAGATTTTTTTAGTTTGGATATAAACCACTGATGTTAATTTTACCCTGGTCTCTTGTGGAACTGGTCATAATAATTATATATAAGTCACGTTTTTCACAAGATAACAATATGTCGTTTTAGGTAATGTTTTGTGGAAGTTGTGATAACAATTACGAGTATATACAAGTTACGTTTTTCACAAGATAGCAATATGTCGTTTTAGGTAATATCTTTTGGACATGGTGATAATTTTTATATATAACTAATATAAGTCACGTTTTTTCCATTGATTAATTTGATCGATATGCACCTAAACCTAACCATCATCTGGAACTACACTAATAGATTCTAACATCTTATAGGTTTTAGGACCAAATATAATTCGGAGCCCTTAAGATAACAAATAAAATTTTAAATAGACATTTTTATTTTAGTGTTTCTATTTTTTTTTGAATAAAGGGGTGATTCATTCATAAAATTAAACTAATTACATTTATTTTTTTTATAGAAAAAAAAACATCATCTCCTAACACATAGATGTTACTTGACACGTTTAGACCTATCCTAACCCATCATCTCCTCAACGGATCCCCATTTGTCCTTTTTCATCTAGCCTTAATTAGTACGGAGTACATGACAAATCACTATGCTAGTGTCACGGACCGCGGATCCGTGACCCAAAAGACGCTAGGATCCATGTGCCAAGATCAAGCCAAGGGTATTCCGGAGAGTTCTAGGGACATCGGGCACATTTTCGGAGGCTTCGAGTGGGATCCGGGGCGTGGAGGCACCAAGGACACGAGGATTCTAGAGGATTCCGGAGGGATTGGGACTCCTCCGGGGCGTTCGGGATGCCAAGGCACGGGAGAGCCCAAGAGAAGGGCTACATGCCAAGGCGCGCCCCTTCTAGAGAGTTCTAGAGGAGGCGCGCCCCATCCGGAGAGATCTAGCATAGGCGCGCCCAAGGGAGAAGAGAGGGGAGTAGGCGTCGCGCTCCTGGAAGGTTCCAGAAGGGGCGCGCCCCTTCTGTGCAAGGGCAGAGCACAGGCGCGCCCCACCAGAACTCGCTGGAAGGTTCTAGCGTGGGCGCAAATCAGCTAGGGTCACTTGCCAAGGGCGGTCCACCTTGGGAAGAGTCTAGACTTGTCTAGGAAGCACTTAGTTTAGAATGTTCTTGGGTTTAAAGGAGGCCACGCCTATAAATAGGCCACGACACTCATTTGGCAAGGCACTTCACCACATCCAACCTTAGCATTGTAAAGCATCATTGTAAAGCTCTCTTGTAAAATTCCCTTGTATAATACAAAGCTTTCCTTTCCCACAAATCCTTAGCCATCCTGTAACACCCCGACTTCCGTCGACGCACTACTAGGGAATAGACCTTACAAGGTACTATTATTTAGGTTGACAACTACACTGTAGGACCTTACAACTCGGGCACGACGAGAAAACATAATAAAACATCCAACCTTTATTTAATAAAACTTAGAAAACGTAATAATGCATGAATCCCCGAAAATCATAAATAATCAAATACGTCATAACGCCTACTGAAACTGAACTATCTGATCCAAAAGACAATAACTGAAACAAAATACCAACTGCGTCTAACAAATATCAAAATCAACATCCTAACTGTTATAAATAACTAATAAAAACCAATCCCACTATGACACGCGCTCTTTACCGCTCCGTCCCGCCATCTTGCCTCGGTTCCTGCACGGTTCCCTGATTCATACCTGGAACTGAAAAATGTTCCCCGAAGGGTCAGCGTCTAATCTACCAAGCTAGAAAGAATATGGAAACTGTAGAACGTTTTGAAATCAGTTATCTAAAGTCAGCATACAAATCCACAATCGCAATCATAACTCTAGAGGCCAATACCTAAATTAGTTATATCAGTCACACAAGTCACATACGCATTAACAATCACAATCACAATCACACAGCAATGCAATTCTTCCTTTGTCCACGATCCGTCTTCCAAGGCGCTCATCACCGCGCCGAGTGCAGAGGCAGGCCCTCCCACTCCACTTCTCAATCTCCCTTCTAACTCCGGGCTAAGCCTCCACTGGAGCGCTTGCCAAAAACACACAGATAATAATTTTTGTTTGAAGGGGTACGATTTTCCCAGTCACACGGGTCAAAGTAGCCAACTCTTCCTCAACACCAGCTACAATGGGCCGTGTCGGAAACGGTACCAACACAGAGAAAACGTTCCAAAATATTTTCTGAGAAATCACATTTAAAATCATTAACGCACACAACACACAAGAAGTTCAAAACAATTTAAAAGGTATTCGGGACTAGTTCCCAAAACCCGTCCTACAATATCGATACGCAGTCTAACAAGGGAGAAAAGAACCGAGCAAGTCGAAAAACGACTTACCTCAAACGAAGGATCCTTTAACAAAGACGGAAGGCTAAGAGTTTGATCAAAAGTAATTTCCTAAAAAAAAATTAACGTGTAAGATTAAATCGGATACTTCACACAATAAACTAGCGTAACTTTATGAACATGTTTCTTCTTCTTTTTTTCTATACATAACTACTAATTAACTATTAAATTTTTAAGTGGTTGCCTAACAAAATGCACAGCCACAACTATACCCATCCTCGGTTACGTTTTATTACTCCACCCCAACGATTTAATTAAAGCACTAAACCTCACCACCAAACTAATTAATTCCTTCCTTGATCAAAGCTTTCGTATTTAACCCATCTCCCATCAATACTGACTACACCAATCTAACTAATGCCCTCCTCCATTAAAGCTTTCGTACAGATAACACATCTCCCATCAATACCGACTACCTACGCCGGCTTGTATCCGACATTGCTCAACATCAAGCCATGACCTTTACCACCCCACGAAGCCCTTGTCTATACGAGTCTTGCCATTACACCTACTCAACGGAATAACAGAGATAAGGTTCTTACCCAGACTACCGGTGACAAGGAACGAAGACGGCCGGTCACGATGCCGGAATGAGGACGAACAGAGACAAAGGTTTCAAGCGAGTGGTTGGCAGTATCGGGTCTCAGAAATTCCGACGAAACCGGAGGCGGGAGATTGACGCAACATCCGGGTTGTTGGTGACAACGATTACCGCTCCCGACACCGGTGCTATCCTCTAAAGAAGGTATCGATGGCGGCCGAGCTTCTCTGTAGGTTTGGTTTGGAAAAGAAAGTTGGACGATCGATCTCGAAGGTTATGGTGGTTTAACGAAAGAGGCAGGTGTGGAAATATATATATATATATATATATATATATATATATATATATATATATATATATATATAAGGTTAAAAGATAATAATGAGTGGTTGAAGATAAAAATGTTGAATCATGTTGGTTAGGATTTGGCTTAACCGGAGGAAGTAAGATTATTCTTAATATTGAACAGACGAAATTTGTTGGAGAATTTTGTTGAGGGTAGGATTAGTTTTTTTTTTTTTTATATATATAGATATATCAGTATATTTTGGAGTTATTCAAACAAATTAATAAATCGGGTTACTTGCACGTTAAGAAAACTCGATTGCTTGCAAACTAAGAAACTCGTTTTTCCGACCTAGAAGGAAAAGTGGATCCCAAATATTACAATACTACCCCCTTATAAGAAAGTTGCGTCCCGAAACTTTTTACAACGAAGGAAAGGATATCTCGAGGTTTCACACATCCTTTCTTAAGCTTCCGCAAGGCAACATCGGGGCAAAGGCTTGACTTAGCTTCTCGGACGGGCCGACTTAGCTAAGAGCCGCACGGATCTAGAGTCGGAATCTCTCACTCCGTGTCACTAGAACGTACACTCTCCATGTACATATATTAAATAATAAATTTTGTTAGTTATATTTTATCATTGAGCTTGGTCGAAATTATGGGCCGTAGAAACTTTGAAGGTAACTTATTAATATGTTTTTTAACTCAATGTACATATATTAAATAATAATTTTTTTTATCTAAATTACTCCTGTATTTGAAAAACTGTATACTCTTATCTCCCTTCTAGAAAATTGTTAAGAGAAATTATTACTCCTATAAAGTATGAATAAATTAGGAAAAAAGTGGAAAAAATAAATAAATATATATTTTATGAAATAAGAAAATGAACTAAAAAAGATTTTTTTTTAAAAACGGAGAGAGTAACTAATTAGTAGTATCTGTAGGATTGGAATAATTTTATAGCAAATTAAAGATAGGATATTCTTATCACTTTTCGAAAGGTGAGTATATTGAAATTAAAACTATTCTTATTTTTATTAGTCGTGGTCACAAATATTCTGGTGGCCACCCCAATTATTTCCCCTTCAATTATTAATATTTTTATTCTTATTAATTAGTATCCTATCAAAGTTATTGTTATTCTCTTTTTCCTTATATTTTTAATACCGAAAATTTAGGAATAACATCTCAAAATCAAATGGTTTTTTTAATAACTATTATTCATAATCAATATATATTATAAATGATGACCGTTTAAAATAAGAGGCGGGACAAGAATCAATTTGGTGGCTTAAAAACGGTCAACTTTTATAATATATATTGATGATTGATTAATTATATATGTTTGAATACTTTAAAATTCATTATAAATCTACCTAATCTCACTCTTGAAATTGTCAATTTATTTAAACCTGAAAATCATTTTCTAAAACCTGTTTTTAATTTTTGTGAAACCCTCAAAATTGAAACATGGTAACTATATACAGGTTTTGATTTTTGTAAAACCCTCAATATTGAATACAAGTTCTAATTCTTGCCCACTCCAACACTTTCTTGAGAATTTGTTTTCAAGAAATCATATTCGAACCACAAGTGGCTCCAGCTTTCCTGATTCCATTCTTGACACACTACACAAATATCATCTTGGATGATGTTCAGTTTTATCTTTCAAGATTATACCTATGTCAAAGAATATACTCCATATAATTAACAAGCATTGCCTTTATCTGGACTTCGATAAAAAAAAATATATATGATCAAGTAATTATGCAAAACTTAAAACTAATAAAAGTCCCCCTCCTTTCTAAAAAAGTAATTATGCAGATATTACCTCTTCTTCAAAACATAAAACTAATTGTATACAATGTATATTCCCCCTCCTTTCTAATTCAGATTTACCCTTCTTCGAAAGAAAAAAAACCCATTAAAAGTCCAAATTAACGCAACCCGCAAGTTAACCAGGGCAAAACACTAAGTGTAGTATGAGGTTTTCGTTTCGACTCTCATAAATATTGCCCTTAATCTAAAAGATGTAAGCCGAAAACTAAACAATTCAAGCACAATTTAATAGTGTCAAGTTGATGCACACCCCATCTGATATTCTATATAAAGGGGCCAATAGCTCATCAGTTTCGAAACTATTCTACTTGATCTTCCTATTTTCTATACATCAATCGGTCTTTCCTAAGTTAAATTACAAAATGCAAGCACATTTGAGAGGAAAAATAACAAGTGAAATTGAACTAAGGGCATGTGGAGATCACTCTTACAAACTCTGGGCTTGTAATCCTGGCAACCTCTCCAAAATAGTGCCTTCAAAAATTCAAGGCTGCAATGTGCAAGAGGGTGGATTTGGAACGAATGGCTCTGTGGTCGTTTGGAACTACGTCAATGGTACGTGCACATGTAAAATTGTACTTATATATTTAATTTAATTCCATAGGCCCGATGATATGATCCATATTTATTAAGGTAACCGATTTAACATTAAAGCGCTAGCTAAATACATTTTTGAGTAAGCAAATGACTTGAGTACGTATTAAGCCTCTGTTTGAATCGACGAATTTAATTACATTAAATGTGGTGATTCAAACGGATTCTAACTGTGTCGTTTCTTAATGTAGATGGAAAAGTGAATGTGACAAAAGTGGTAACGGAGGATGTCGATTTGGAGCAAAGGACAATAAACCATAGGGTGATCGAAGGAGATCTTCTGAATCACTACAAATCCTTCTCAAACCTACTCCAGGTCACGCCTAAAGGCGATAACATTTGCCTTGTCAAGTGGACGTTTGAGTACGAAAAGCTTAACGAAGATGTGCCTGATCCTACTAGCCTTGCCGACTTTATGGTCGATCTGACCAAAGATGTCGAGGTTCATCTCAAAGACTAGACCATCGATAGATGGTGGATCGATTTGATCAATTGGAATCAATGGACACCTCCGAATTCTCATAATTAAATAAATTTCCTTCATGTTGACTTCTAAGTACTAATTTTGCTTTCAAATTAAAGAGCAGGTTGTGTTTGTTTCTATGTTTATGCGTGTTATCTCAATAAAACGAAGACCTTTGTGACTTGAGATCGACTTTTTGAAGATTTGTATACACTTAAATTTGTTTTAACATGAATAAATTATCGTTCACTCAAAAATGATTATTCTTTATTTGGATTACAAATTTAATGTATTAATTAAATTGTAAGAAATTGTATTAAATGACTTATTTAATACAACTTAATGCATTATCCCAATGATTCCAATAGGGGTTTAATTCTATCTGATTTCACCACACTCGATCACCCATCGAATTAATCGAGGTGGTGAAGAAGCTAGCTCAAAAGAGTGTTCCATCTAGTTAATATCCATATATCGATGGCGACGAGATCGATTAAATGGGCAAATTGAAATCCAAGAAAACCTAATTTACAAGACCACAAAGTGAACAGAGGATTCCGAAGAGCAAGAGGAATACATACATTGATATCTTTAATATCCTTCCTAATGCCTGGTAATCTCATTTTACCTTTCTTTAAAAGAAAATTATCATGCTCAACTCACAAATATTCCATGCCATCAGAATAATCGAATTTTATAATATATATAGGTGGCCAACCAAGTACCACAACTTTATAATGTTACAATCGTCTGGTGGTCAACTTTCTATGCAAATTCTCTGTTCCACTTTCGATCGTTCAACTTTATAATTTTTCTCTTTACTTATTCGTATTCTTTATTCTTGATTCCATATCTTATCATTATTTTTTTATTCGCTATTAAAGGATTCCTAGCTTTTGCTAAAAATATTTCTACTTTGGACGACAAAATAATAAAACAAGGGCGACAAAACATAACTATTTGTCACCCAAACATAACTATTGATGACAAACAATAATTTTGGACCTTATGGTACTATGGGACTATGGGAGTCAAAATAGAGAAATGATGTACACGAGAAAAGGTCTCGTTCGATTTAATGAGGGAAGTTAAATTTCCGCAAACTTGGTTATTTCCTACGAATTGAAAGATCATGGGAAATATGAAATTTTATTTGGTTCAAGATTATTTAATTTTGTATTGATATTGATAAATAAGAATTTTCTATTTAAAATCGTAGGAAGTAGAACTTACCTACTTGCATGCAAGGTAAGTGCAATTCCTATGATTTGTGGAAATTGTGACTTCCTGAAAAATAAATTCTCACAACTCAAATGTCAACCAAACACAAGAAATAATATGACTTTATGAGAAAGTTGTACTTTCTAGGAAGTTAAGCGTGAACAGAATAAACTATCTTGAAGTATTAGCTGCTTAATTAGATGTCCGAAGACTCTGATAAATAAGTGAAGATAAAAGTAGAAATGATGTATGCATTTTTCAAAATCCTAAACAATTTAAATCCTAAACGAAAATTCCTATACAAAGATACTGTAAAATAATCTAAAAATAGCAAATATAATCAAATATTTCTCAATCAAGATTCTTAGTGCATGTAGATATTCTATATAAAGGGGCCAATTGCTCATCAGTTTCCCATATATCCAACAACTTGATCTTCCTATTTTCCACATTCTATACATCGAGTAATTTGATTTATTTACAAAATGCAAGCAGATTTGAGAGGAAAACTGACCACTGAAATTGAAGTTAGATCATGTGGAAATCGCTTCTACAAACTCTGGGCTTGTAATACTGGTCAAATCGCCAAGATATCCCCTTCAGAAATTCAAGCTTGCAATGTTGAAGAGGGCGAATTCGGAAAGAATGGATCTGTGATCGTTTGGAACTACGTTCATGGTATGTGCACCTTGTACTTATACTTAGATAGACCTTTGTAAAGATAAAAAGTTTCTACATCTCAATTTGAACAATAAAAATTGGACATATAAATGCTTGAATTACTCTTATTCCTGAATAGTTTTAAGAGAAAAATCTCATTAGCTAGCCTTATGTGCTAGCTAGCCCCATATGCACATGTGTGCAAGAACAGACGTGTGGATCCCCCACGTTATATTGGTCCACCAGAATTTAACATAGTATCATAGTCAGGTTCAGTCTAGATCTCGATCAATGGTCTATTAATGGGCTAGTCGGCTTAGAGACATGGCATCAAGTGCAAGGGGCCAGACATTTGTACTAGAGGGGACGTGTGGAGACAAAATGTTTTCCATATCTGAAATTTGAAGAATAAAATCTTAATACATAAATCTTTGGATTACTCCTAGGGTTATATATGTGCTAGTCTTATATGCCCGCATGGACATACGTGTGGACTCCTACGTCATATTGACCCACCGAAATTTAACAAACCTTCCCAAATTAGTAAGGTTTTTATTACGAGTTTTTTTTATAATGTTCCCTAAGGGGATGAATATTCAATTAAAAAGATTTTATTAGGTGTAATTGTTTAGAATTTTTTAAGATATTTTTATAAAGTTTATTGTTTTTATTTTAAGGTTTAGTTTTTAAATCAAGTTTAAAGTGCTAATATGTTTCATCTATTGATGTAGATGGAGAAACATGTGTGACAAAAGAGATATTGGAAAATGTGGATTTGGAGCAGAGGAAAATATCGTATCGAGTGATTGAAGGAGATCTTCTGAAAAACCACAAATCCTTCACAACCCACCTCCAAGTCACGCCGAAAGGTGACAACATCTGCCTTGTCAAGTGGACGTGCGAGTACGAAAAGCTTAACGAAGATATGCCTGAGCCTACTAGCTTTGTCGACCTTCTGGTCAGTTTGACAAAAGATACCGAAGTTCATCTCAAAGACTAGATGACAAACGATCATGGATCGATTTGATAAATAAGTTAACTTCGTGCATGTCGACATGTTATGTGTGCTAAGAATAAATCTGCTTTCAAAGAGCGGCTTGTGCTTGTTTCTATGTTTGTGTGTTTTTGTCTATCTATTTTATGCATGCTATCTCAAAAAATATGATTTGTAAGCATGTGTATGTGTAACGGAAGCACGTATGTGTGATTATTAAATAAATGAATAATGATTTGGCTGCTTGTTCATTTTATAAGTATAGGGCATCCTCACCTTTCTAAATTATATAATTAACTTGATTAATTAGTATATAAATTGCCTATTGATCTATGGAAAAAATATTGTAATTCGCCCACATGAGTGTTTTGTACATCTTTCTCTTGCAAAGGTTATGCTATCTTCAATTAGAAGTTTTGAGAAAAAAAAATGTTAATTTTAGTCAAAGGTGAAAGTATAACTATAGTCTATATATAAATCGGTATCCATGACACAAGGAGGTTTTTGTACCTACAAAGATGTTGTAATTAAATTAATTTATAACGAATATGCACGGTTTGAATCCCAGAGATACTATTATTTTCATGGAAATTCAATTTTTCTAATTTATACTCTAATGACATGAGTTAAATATGATATTATTAGAAACTAAGATCCTAAAAAAATTAATAAACATATTTAAAAATTAATTAAACCTAAATTAAAATAACTTAATAAAATATTTTTAAAGGCTTTTAACCTATAAAATTCGATAGGAATTAATGAAACTTAAAAAGGCTAAGAATTAAAATTTTAATTCTTTTGGAGTTCAGAATGCCAAACAGTTCAGCTTTTGACTTCACTTGACATTTGATGTAGATTTTTTTTGGAACTAACCCATTACCTCAACTTTATAATGTTACAATTTCTTGGTGGTCACCACACACAATTTTATTCTTCAATTATTGATATATATTCTTTGTTCCTTTTTTGTTGAAAAGATATTATTTATTCCTATTCCTATGCTCCTTATCTTATCATAATCATTTTTTGGTGGTCACCACACACAATAAAAAAAATTGGTGTTCTTTTTTGGGCTTTAGTTTTTCATGACTAAAAAAGAAATTTGGATTCTATGTTTAATTTAATAAATTTTTATTTAACTAATCCATATCATTGTGTTTATTTTGACAAGGACAAACTTATGTTGGACAAGCTAGAGCATAAGTTTTTTAAACTCTTATAAAAAAGATTATGAAAATTCTTATTAACTTTTCTCTAAAAGTATTTCAAAAATAATAATGGATAAAAGTAATAACATGAACTAATTGTAAATTCAAAGTTTTGACTTACTAATTTATGTGGTTAATTATGAAGTTAAAGTTATCCAAATAAAAAAAGTAATGACATTATTTTCTTATAAATGAGAAAATTAAACCTATAAGGTAAAGTTATTACTTTGACTTGTTTCAAAAGGTTATTAATCTTATCCAATATATTTTTATATAAAGAAAATTATTTTATTAAAAAATAATTTTCACTAAAAATGTTGTAGAACCAAAAGACATTTAAATTAATCATTTTTAATGGTTTATTCCATGCCATTAAGGACAAGATTTATAATTTTTGAAAATTTATTTGCATACGTTGAACATTTTATCAAAAAATGAAAAGGTGGGTGGTCAATCCACAATTTTAGTCAAAGTATAGACACTTCAAGGGTAGAGTGCGCAACGAGTCCCAAAATATATAATATTTGAAATTTGAAAAGGTCGAAGTAGAGGGCTCAACTGCATATATAAAAGATGGTGGGATATTTAGAGCTACTTTTCCCTATTTTTTTGTCTGTTGAATAAGTATTATTTTTGGTCAAGAATACTATAGTAAAAATGGAGACCTTAAATACAGTACGACCATATAATTTTAACCGCTTAATTAGATATGTTATTTTATAAATAAGTACATAAGTAGAAATGATGTATGCGTTTTTTATGAATAAAATAACAACTTCTGTTAATTTATTATTTACACAAACCTTATATATGGTGAAATTTTCAAACTGACTCTCTAAAAAAAAAATTGAAGTTTGAATCAATCCACCACCATATCAAAAATGGTTTTCCTTTTTTTCTGGTTGAAACTAAAATGGTTTTCCTATAAGGTACAGTAAAGACATATAATAATTAATTATACTTGATTAAGGAAACTAAATCCTAATAAATAAAAAAATAACCCCAATAAAAAGACATAAAATAATTTCTAAACATCAAGTCTAATTAAAATTTTCCCAATTAAGATTCTTATAATGTTCTAGAAAAATGGTATAAAAAAGTCAAGATTAACCCAAATAGCCCAAAAACCCTAGTGCATGAAGATATTCTATATAAAGGGGCCAAATTGCTCACTATTTTCCCATACATCCTACTTGATTCCTATTTCCACATCCTATACATCGAGCGTTATCTTTCCTAGGTTGCTATATATACAAAATGCAAGCAAATTTGACAGGAAAACTGACACGTGAAATTGAAGTTAGGTCATGTGGAAATCACTTCTATAAAATCTGGGCTTGTAATCCTGATCAACTCGCCAAAATATCCCCTTCAGACGTTCAAGGCTGCGATTTGCAAGAGGGTGAATTCGGAAAGAATGGCGCTGTGATCGTTTGGAACTACACTCATGGTACGTGCACATTTTACTAATAATTTGATAGAACCTTAATTGGCTCAATTAATTAGTGTAAGTGGTTGAATCTTCAATTAAAAAGATTGGATTGAGTCTAATCCTTTAGAATTTTTTTTTTATCGAATTTAAGAATTTAGTTTCTAAATCAAATTTTTTCCACGGTTGTAATTAAAGTGCTAGCGCGTCATCTGTTGATGTAGATGGAAAATCTTGTGTGACGAAAGATGTAATGGAGAACGCGGACTTGGAGGAGAGGAAAATAACGTATCGGACACTCGAAGGAGATGCTTTGAGTAACTACAAATCCTTCGCAACCCACCTCGAAGTCACGCCTAAAGGCGACAATATTTGCCTTGTCAAGTTGACATGCAAGTACGAAAAGATTAACGAAGATTTTCCTGAGCCTACTAGCTTTCTCGACCTTCTGGTCGGTTTGGCCAAAGCTACCGAAGCTCATCTCAATGGTTAGACAGTCGATCTATGATCGATTTAATCCCCTGGAAACAATGGGCAACTCCAGAATCTCAGAAACAAAGTTATAGTCATGTCGACTTCTATGTACTATTAGAATAAATCTGCTTTCGAAGAGCAGCTTGTGCTTGTGCTTGTTTCTATGTTTGTGTGTTTTTAATTTGTCTATCTATTAAATGCATGCTATCTCATAATAATATGACTTGTACGCATGTGTATGTGTAACGGATCGAAGCCCGTATGACGTATGTGTAATTATTGAATATATGAATTAATAATGAGTTGGCTTCTGTAACTGTAAAAAGAGCAATTGATGAATTTTGTAACTGCTCGGGACTATCCATCAATTATGGCAGGTCGAGAGTGTATACAGCAGGGGTGAATGCACAGACGAGGGAACAGATATGCAGTATGCTTGAAATGGACCATGGAGACCTCCCTGTCACCTACCTAGGGGTCCCTCTCTGTAGTAGAAGGGTTGTTACAAATGATTACAGATCCCTAGTCTCCAAGATCACTTCTAAGGTGAATGTGTGGGCTGCTAAAAAACTCTCATATGCAGGAAGGCTCGAGTTGGTCAGAGGAGTACTCTACGGGGTCTTGCAATATTGGATTAAGGTTTTTCTACTGCCTAAAAGGATCATCAGAAATATAATAGCTACAATGAGAAACTTTCCGTGGTCTGGATGCAGTGAAGGAAAGCGATCCCCAATAGCTTGGAAAGAAGTTTGTAGGCCCAAGGAGGAAGGGGGACTTGGATTGAAGGAAGTATTGTCATGGAACAAAGCATCTCTGGCTAAGCTGATATTTGAATTGGCCCAGGATTCAACTTCTATTTGGAATGTCTGGGGCCAAGCTAATCTTATCAGGAATGATTGTGTCTGGAAGGTAGCAAAGAAGACCAATGCCAGTTCAATTTGAAAGACATTATTACTTGTCAGGGATGAGATACTCCAAAACTCAGATGCTAGAGACAACATCATTACTCTCGTAGCAAATGGGGGGAAGTACGACTACAAGCCGATCTATGAAGCTTTGAGAGAGCATGGAACAACCCAGCTCTGGAACCGGTTTATTTGGGGTAAGATGATTACCCCCAAAGTTTCATTTTGTAATTGGATGATCATCAAGCAAGGGGTCAAAATGAAAGACAAGCTTAAAGAGCTAGGGATTGTGCAAGAGGACACTTGTGTGTTGTGTAACGGCCACCAAGAGACGTGGGACCATGTATGGTTCAAATGCAACTACTCTAAGGAGGTCTTGAATAGAGTGCTGACATGGGCCAGAATTGCAAGAAGGGAAGATACCATTACTCAGTGGCTCCTTTCCATGCAGAGATTCCAAGGCAAGACGAAATTTCCCTTTTGCTTGTGGATTACTTGCATTACTGCTGAGATCTATTCAATTTGGAATGCCCGAAACCAAAGAATATTCAAAGACAAATGCCTAGGGCCGAGGGAGTGTGCTAGCATAACTATTAATCATATACGAAATTGTGTACGAGCTAGATGGCTTAAAGACAATCGGGAGACCAGAAAATGGTTTGCAAAGCTTGGGATTGAGAGAACCTTGTAAAACCTAGGGAAGCCTAGGACTTTTATAAATTTGTATTTTCATTACCATGAATGAAATTACCCATTCATTCAAAAAAAAATGAGTTGGCTTCGGCCTATCTAGGTATCTTGTTCATTATTTAAGTAAAGGGAAACCTCACCTTTCGAAATTATATATTTAGCTTGATTAATTAGTTTATAGTGTGAGAGTTTAGTTCAAATGAAACAAACTCTTATCCTGAAAAATGAAAAGTGCAGTACTAACTAGGAAAAGTGCAATCCAAAAAGTGTACAACAAAAAATACGAAATGAAATACGAAAAAGTGCACTTCGATGTAGGAAAAATGCACTACAAACTTGGAAAAGTGCATTCGCTTTATTTTTTAGGATAAAAGTTTGTTTTATTTAGATCAAACTTTATACTGTAATGTCTATAGTGTAATGTCTACTGAATTAATTACTGATCGATAGAAAATTAATTTACAATATTCTACTACCAGTAAAATATACAGGTATCGTGTTTTGTACATATTGAAAGAAAAAAATGTTAACTTTTTTCGAGGGGAAATAGGAAATTATATTATGTCAAGATTCGTCAAATCTCTGAGAGATTGGGGGACATTTATAGCATCAAACATTTGCATAGACTCAATAGCTAGAACAAGCCTCGTAGCATGATGAGCTACACTATTTACTGCCCTTCTAACATGTTAAAAGTGAAAGTACAACTACGAGTGCCCCACATGAGATGACCTAACTAGTTGTGAGGTCACAAGTTTGATATTTGCCTCCGTCCCTTTACATCAGTGAAAAAACAAGTCTTAACATTTCTTCCTACTACTAGGTCGTCAAGCTGATCTGTAAGCCAATTTACCTGATCGTGCACTTTGTCGACTAGTTATCGATCTGAAAATTACCAGTGAACCAAAGGTGGGTACGTGCCTTGTAAAAAGAAAAAAACAGAAAGTACAACTATGTATAAATCAGTATCAAGAAGGAGATTTGGGATTTTGTAATCAATATATCTATATCTTAATTATACATCAACTTTTTTTTTCTCCATCTCTTATACTAATGAATTTTTTCAATTTTTTGAAGGATGGAATGTGAGGATGATGATGCTCATTATGATGATCAATATTGAGAAGTCAAGTATGAAAATGGTTGCAAGCTTTTGAGGTAGTGCATTATATGCATATAGCTGACTGATTTATCTATTCACTTTTTGTCAAACACTTTGGATAAACTATTGGCATATGCCTATTTTGTTGACTTTATGATGATCCATTATATTAGCTTTGATGTCATTAGTGAATTTATGTATGGATAGTGTAAACCTATATCTAGTTGGTATAAGTAAGTCTTAAATTATTATAATTATGTCATACAATTTTAATTTTTATGTTGTTTATGCATATTAAAAGGATATACAAGCATAATGAGAAATTTAATTTACGATAATAAAAACCTTTAGTCACAATCATTATCATTACTAAAAATAAGCACCATAATACAATAATTTCATTTTTGGCAACACGTTATTTGTTGTGAAAGAACTAATTTTTTGGCAACAACAGTCATTGTTGTAGAAAACTATATTTTTCGTAACAACATACATTGTTGTGAAAGAACTAATTTTTCGTAACAATCATTGTTGTTGCAGAAAAAAGGATTTTTGCTGGAGCTCATCCAAATTTATATCAACGATATATTTTTGGCAACAACTAATTTGTTGCGAAATATCGATTTTTGGCAACAAGGAAAAGTCGTTGCGAAAAACATTAGTAACGGCATGTATCATAACGGGGGATGGTTGTTGCCAAAAATCAAAAGTTGTTGCCAAAGAAGTCGTTGCCAAAAAGCAAAATTCTTGTAGTGTTAAAGAAGAAGCCTTCTTGTCACGTGTCAGTCTCACGTTTATTTCACCTATGTGTCCAATTGTAGTTCATTTCGCACATGGGGCACCATGTTATCAAGCCTTTAAAAAATAATTTAAATTATTTTTAATAGAAGTTAGTCATAACACTATCCAAATATCTATTTTTATCTAAATTTGTCAAAAAATAATAAATAAATATTTAATATATATAGATTTATTTACATAAATCTATTGATTTGATAGATTGATCTATCAAATCTTTTTTGATATGTTTTATGGAGTATTATTTTTGGTTTTCAACAATTAATACTAATATTATCCATCACATAAAATGAAATTTATACATTACTATGTTCATTGTATTTAAAAGTTTAGAATATTGGGCGTCGTTAAAATAATCGATAATTTATGTCATATTTACATGAATGATAATTAAAAAATAAAATATTTTTAATTTAATTTATTATTTAGCCAATGTACATGATACAGATACATATATTTGCTAGTTAAATTTATAATGGGTGTGTATGATCGGCAAACAATTCAGTTTTCGACTTCACTTGACATTTGTTGTCGATTTTTTAAAAACTCTCTTTATGTAGTTTTCGACTTCACATTACCACAACTTTTAGAAGGAATTTCTTTATTTCCGGAACAAAAGAGAGTTATAATCGTTTGGTAGTCACTGCGCACAATGTTTTATTCTTCAAGTAATGATATTTTTTGTATTTTCAAAAGATATTATTTATCCTTATTCCCTCATCTTATCATAATCATTTTTATTCTTTGTTCTTGTTGGATCGTGACGCGTTAGTAACAATACAGAGAACTAGTAAGGTTCCCTGGGTAGCGGAAATAAACAGTAAGAACACAGAATTTATAGAGGAAACCTTCTGTCCGACCAACAAGTCGTAGAAAGAAAAACCTCTACCCCTGAGACTCCTTCTCAGAGGATTTTCAATAGAATACCTTTATTAAGTTTCAACGATTACAAGGCAAGTCCAGTAACTAAGGCACCAACCAAAGTTCCCTGGCAACCACGACACCGACCGAAGTTCAACCAACTAGACTTTTACAATCCTAAGCGTAAACCTAAATGGAAGTAAACTACTGACGTACTTGTGGATTCTTCACCGGAAAAAGTCACACACTCATACACTTGAAAAGCTCTCTCTCGAAGTTCGTCTTCTTCAACCACACCTTTATACCTAGCTAACCCTAAGTTAAGTCTGATCCCACATGTAATTCTTGCCTAATTACGTTGATATTCCATTTAACAAATTCCACACAATAAGGAAAAAGATTGTTTGTGATTTCGGATCCTCAACCATGCCGATTCTACCCAAAACCGAATGATCTCGGATTTCCCTAGATAAGATCGTGTGAAGATTGACCTTATCTTCTCTTTTATCTCCTTAAGCAACCGCCTACAGCTGTAAATCTTCGTAGAAGATCGCTCGCAGAAGATATAGTAACTTGCCATTTATAGAAAGTCGCGTTCCTTCCGAAACGCGTTTTCTAAATCTGTCACTCGTTCCCTTCATCGTTTCTCACAATGTTCAGTCATTCGTGACCATGTACCTGTTTTCCTGAAACACTTACATGTAAAAGCAAGTTATATCAACTAAGTTTGTTATCATCAAAACTAAGAGAAACCATGGAACAACCATTGTTTCAACAGTTCTTTTTTTTTTTATACCAAATTTTTAGAATAGAAAAAATTAATACCTTTCATCCCAAAATAGCACTCCTTTTCTTAGGTTTAGAGTTTAGGGTTTAGGGTTTAAGATTTATTGTCAATTGTCTTAATTAATTTATTTATTTTTTTTATCAAAATAGCACTCCTTTTCTTAGGTTTTTTTGCATTTAGCCACCACTAATATTCATTTTTGTCAAAAAATACTCCTTTAACTTTCCTTTACAATTAACCACACTTCCAACATTGATTGTTATTATTCCGTTAGAGCATGTCCATCAAGGGGCTCTCACACCATTCCTCACCAAAACAAATTAAAAAGGAAAAAAAATGAATTTTTTTATGAAATGTCCATGAAAATAGGTAATTGAGAGAATGTCTCTAAGTAAAAACATAAAAAAATATTGATATTTTATTGGTAAGAGACCCAAATGGGTTTCTACCAATGGAGATGCCCTTATATTATAGTACTTGTATTTCAATCCACTAAAGTTAATGTTCTAAAAAACACCAAGCAGATCTTGGGCGAAGATGGACCATCTAGTGTCTAGACAGGTTTTTTTTAGTGCCTAAACAAGACTTAGACGGGATTTATAGATGAGGCCTGGGATTTTTAAAACAGATATTAAAGTGGCAACAATGATTCTCGTCTTCTCAATATATCCATAGTTCCCCACATTTGATGCACCCTCGAAATTCTATTTAAAGAGGCCAATTTGCCAATCGCTTTTCCATATATTAAACTATACTCTCTTCCTATTCCATATTTTCTAAATTTCCATACTTCATCTAGTTGCTCTACAAAATGCAAGCAGATTTGAGAGGCAATCTAACACGTGAAATTGAAGTTAAATCATCTGGAGATTATTTTCACCAACTCTTTGCTTGTAAGCCTGATCAACTCGCCAAAATATCTCCTTCAAAAGTTCAAAGTTGCGATGTGGAAGAGGGTGAATTCGGAAAAAATGGCTCTATAATCGTTTGGAACTACACTCTTGGTACGTACAAAACAAACCTAGCTTGCATATACAAGAAAAAAAAATATCACCTCCTTTTCATGTTTGTTTCTCGTATCGGTTTGACCAGCTGTTGATTTTACCGGCCTTTCGATTTACCAAATATGTCAGTACATCGAATCACTTTTCTTTTCCAAAAGAATTGACTTGGTGATCGTGCATACGTAGATGGAAAGGCTTGTGTTGGAAAGGAGATAATCGAGAATTTGGATGTGGAGAAGAGGACAGCAACTTATAGAGTGATAGAAGGAGATCTTCTTAATAGCTACAAAACCTTCTTAATTCACCTTCATGTAACGCCAGGAGCTGACAATATCGGTCTTGTAAAGTGGAGTATAGGGTACGAAAAGGTTAACCAAGATGTGCCTGATCCTACTAGTTTTCTCGACGCTCTTGCCCAGGTTACCAAGCAAGCCAACGATTATCTCGAAGCCTAGATGAACAAGATATAGTATGTTAATTCCCATAAATAATTCTGCTTTCAAAAAGAGCTTGTGTGGTTGTTGTTTCTAAGTGTTTCTCTATCTTGTATGTTATGCTATCTCAAACATGATGTTTGTGTGTAACAAATTCTATAATGAATGATAGGAGTTACATGCTCCAACGTTATGAAATCTATGTTAAATTTGCAAATTTCAAGCATTTACTTAGCCCCTATTTGGATCACATATTTAATACATTAAGTTGTATTAAATTACATTAAATCAATCTTGTGAGTGTATATAATTAGTTTCTACGAATGCTTGTTTACAATGTACAAAAATTTAACTCAGTGTACTCTCACCTCATGTGAGGGCCAAAATGTATGCACCCTTTTCCCGGAATAAATTGAGAGGGTGTTTCCGTAAGGCCCAAGACAAAAAGAGAAGCAGAATCATTTTGGTTTTTAAGTTGATTTGTATCAAGATATCACACTTTGATGCTAGGAAATGACACAAAAAGGACAGCAGTTTTCATATATATTAAGCACTCTACAAAAAATGAAGTGCTTATTTAAATTTCTCCTGTTTTAGGTTGGCTTTAAAAGGAAGGGCAAAAGAAACAGCAGTTGCCAGGGCATGTGATTTTTTGAATTGACCAAAAAAATGTCAAAGAACCACATGCCCCACATGCTTGTACAAAAGATAAGAGCAGAAGCAACAGAAAGTGGGAAAAAAATAGCTTCAGAAAGCCCATTTGTTGTCAATAGAACTTTTCTAAAGCAAAGAACAGAAAAGACAAGAATATACAATTTTACAATCTGACAGCAAGTGTTCACAATTGCAGCTTCCCTGAGCTCTTCCATGGCAGCTGGTAGTGATTTGCTATTCTTTGGAGCTTCTGTGGACCAAACAATCTGATCAATCAGACATAATATGGCGGAAAAACGAGAGCACATATTCATTAGAACTGTATGTTTGACAAACCTTTGAAGATACTATAAGTGTGATGCTTTCATTGCCGTTTTTCTTGCTTTGCACGTTGTCTATGTCGTTTCTGCATACGCTCAAGCTGCTGCAAACTTGATGAGAAGTTTATGCCATTGGGCACCCGTGGTGAACCCAGCTTAGGCGATCCACTTGTATGAGAAATCGAATTACTGGAGTTCCCAACGGTCTCAATTTGATTACCATTTAGCGAGAATAGAGGCACAGTTTTCAGTCTAGTTCGCAATATCTTGAAAGCTTCACTTTGCTGCAGAAAGATTGAAATATTATCAACCACGAGCAACAGTAAAGCGGTAACACAAAACGAATATCCACTTGTAAAAATAACTTTTTCGTATAGAGTTCTTGACTGATTCAATCAATACTTGGAAGATTACAGCAAGAAAAATTGACCAGAAATTATAGTAGATTTTTCATTACCTGGGGGAGTACCATAAGAAGACCATACAAGGCTTTCAGTAGCCATGCATTTCTTCCAGGTTCCAGTAGCTGCAAGAAAAGACTTGGTCAATAGTTAGATATGAATCTGACGGAATTAAATCAAAAGAAAAATCAGAAGTATTACATGAAATAGAAGTCACCATAAAATGATTATATAAGCATGAACATTCCAAACTAGATGCAAATATAAAGAGTACGCAGCACAGCCCCAAAGAAGCTCATAATATGCAGCATATCAAACAACATTATATCATTTCCGACCTACCTAATATATCTATGAGTAGCTGAAAATGACAAGTTGGTATAATTGCTAGTTCCTTAAGTTCAGAGAAGAAACAATATTCAACATGAAGATGCAAACCTAGACAACCTTGGCCATAGAGCAATGGAAATTATGACTGCTACTGTATATCAATGAACATACAGCACACATCCATTGAAATTACACTATTAGGCGTACAAACCTGTACAATCTACATGCTACAGTCCTTTCTGGAAAGAGATAAAATGGAACTCCAAAGATGAAGCATTACAAAATGATCCAACTCCTTATAGGGTATTAGTGGGACTTGGGACTTTCCGAAAAGGTTTACCCCTTTAAGCATAAAGCTGTCACAAGCACGAGTCACATTAAGACCAGAGAAAGCAATTTTCACTGGATATCCATGGGAAAACAGGGTCCATATATTGCATGATGAATTGGCACACCATTAATACAAGATACACTTATAAAAGGCTAAATATATTGCCAAGATGAATAGCCCAACCTGCAATCTCAGATAAGCAAATATGGGTGTTTCAAGCAAGCGTATCAGCTTGTCAAGCTGGACTAAGAATTTGACATTAATATCTTCCTCCAGAAGCGACTGGATGACCGAGCTTGCATGCTCATAAGCCTGTCAAAAAGAACAGCTAAGCTACATCATAACAGACTAAGAGGAGAACAAAGAAACTGTTGCAGGTTGAGCTATTACCTGAGCCAATAAGCAAAGGCTTATGATTGCCATTGGAGAATGGCACCATGAAGCATACAAAGAAACAAACAAGTCTCTCCCATCTGTGTTAAACAGTGACTGCTTCAAAATTCCCCGGAGCTCAGACAGTTCAGATGAAGTCAGAAGAATCAAGTTCGAAGCCTGAGTATCAAAAGGCATATTAAGACATGAATAAAAGAGCAAATGCCTCTAAAAGATAGCAGTCAAAAGATTGTTTGACAAAAGGTATGGTCATAATATCCAGCATGTACTTCAACTTTTAAAAAACTCAGTGTATACAGTTGTGAGGATGTAACAAAGACCTGAACCATGATAGAAGCAAAATCAAGATCTTGTTCCTTTTCAAGGATAATGGAAAGTTCCCGGTACACTCTCTGAGAATCTAAAAGCACACAAAGCCGTCGAATGATTAAAGCACCACGCCTGAGTTGAAACAATAGAATCACCAATCAGATAATAAAACAATCGTAATTTCATTATTTTCCTTAATGCAAGATGGAATGACCAAAAGAACACAACAGAAATCGCACTTTTCCAGAAGGGAAATATCATTCTGAAAGGTCTTCACCAGGTAAACAACAAGCTCATGGAAGTGTTTGTCATCTTGAGCTATGGATGCATGCACCTCGAGTACCAAGAGCACAACCTAGACATTCAGAAGAACAAGCTGTTCCACATTAGAACAGCAAGGAAAAACGTCACAGAACCTATAAGCTCAATCATAAGCTTAAATAGTCATTCATATACTTCTATATATGCCACAAAAGTGAGAGATTCTAAAACAGTAAAAAAATTAATAAAAACTAAAATAACTCATTTATTTTTAAGATACTAAACCAAAAGTAATGAGGCATGATCCTATACAAGTCACATATATCAAGAATAATGTAGTCATCTAGGGATTAAACAAAGACACTGAAGTTGCTGTTTCCAAAATCATCTAGTATAGTTTGTCTTCTCCTTTCTTTGTTAATGAATATTATTTTATGCCAAACTTCTGAAGTCATGCAGGAAAATAATCAATTAATTTTAAAAAAAAACTATGTTACAGGTACCAATATGTGCATCATGTAGGAAAGTCAGGAACAAACAAGAACTACCTTGTCAGATGGATCAGAAAGTGCTTTTAGAAGGGTATTAATGATCTCACTCAGAAATGATAGGACCTGTTTGGAGAAAGAGAAGAAATCATTATTCAGCTCAAGGTCCGAAAGAAGATCAATACATGGGAAATAACATTGGAATACACAAATATAATGCCAGAGAAAAGTCACATTTAAATATATAGTCCCACAGGAATCACAGTTTAATGATCTAATCCACTGTATTTTGAGTTACAAGTTGGACATTAATTTAGTAGTCAATTTAATAGTAGAGAGCAGAAAATACGAAAAGAAAAAAACACAGCATATCATAGTAAGAATCATCATCTACACATAGCAGCCAAATACCGTTTCTCTGTGTGTGTTTAAAAGGGCTGAAATCCAGTGTAATGCTTCTATTCTTGTGTCCTCCCACTCACTTGACAAATGCCTGAAAGTAAAAATAATAATCACTCACCCAGATTTCATGATAATCATCTATCAAGAATCACATACTGAATCAAATTTGAGACACAACCCAAGAAGGCAGATGTTAGGCAGCATCTGAATTCTGAACTTTAATTATTTTCTTATCTTAATAGAATAATACCTTTTGGCGACAGCAAGGATTGCCCCAACATCAAACCCTTCAGACAGATCGGACTCAATTGCACGGAGTTCTTCGTTAGTCTCTTGGGCAACCTGTTGCAAAGCATAGTGAAGGATGAAATGCATTAGTATGGCATGAGCTTTTGCATGAAGGCATAGTTGCATCTACAAACACGAAAAGTATGATTCAACAAACATACAACTCTTATCTTCTCCTCCTTATCTGATATACAGGGCAATATGGCTCCTAGAATGTCAGCATAATATGGAACCAGCTGGTCACCGCCAAGCTTCACAAACTCATTTATCTGCAGCATATCATCAACTGAAATTGATTATTTGCCACGATTAAAACAATGTAAGCATCTGGAATTAGTCTGTGAAGAATAAATCCATAGATCATGCAGGAGATTCTCAATCATGCAGACAAGGGATCATACCTACATAATCAGACCATGCGAAATCTCATCCCAAAAACCCCCATGAAACTACACCCTTAAGCTTTGTATTCACATAAAATACTTCCCCTAAGAAACCTTACTCCATTTATGGACCATGCTTCCACACCGAGATAACAATACAAAATTCATAAAAATAAGCACCTACCCACGTGATAGCAGTCTGCCGAGTGAATTCATCAGGGGAACCAGCTCGTTGAACTAGGATTTCAGCCATGCGACCATAGTCTGCAGACTTCAAGGGTAACGCTGTTATAGTCAGAAGACAACTTTCTTGGATGCCTCGGAACAGAATATAGTAAGATATAAAAAGAGGGGTTCTTAATTGGCTCAAGAAGCCTTGATAGAATGTTTTAGATAGTTCAATGCTGCAAACAAACAAATAAATGACTTATCGGCCTAATCTTTGATGAAAGAACTGGCACCATAGGTCTTTTGGATCAAGAACTTGTCAAATCATCATATCAAACTAATTATAGACTGTATACTCTCCATTCTATTTTTATGCCAACATAGATTCTAGTCACTTTTAGAATTACATCTAAATAGGTAAGTAGACAACTATGACCTTAATACCGAATGCATGGTTTCATTTACATGTGTTCCCTTCTGTATATTGTATACCCTTTCATACAAAATGTTGCATATTAACATGCCTGATTCGACAGGAAAACAGCTACTGACCAATTTTAACCAGAACTACGCACTTACTGTGATTGCTATTTCTTAATATCTACAAGCAGTCAACTACAACAACTAAAATAAAAAAATGCATAAAAATTAAACCAATAGTATGACAATGATGATAACTCGAAAGGCATACATTCCCAATAAAGTTTGAATATTTCATCTTTTTCCCCGAAGATAAAGGCAAAATCTCTAATAACATTATATATGCATGCATAAAAATAAGATCTCATTTTATCTTCTTTTTTTCAGGGCTGGGGGATTATTACAAAAGGCAGCATTTAGAAATAGAAAACTTACTGGAGAATTCTTAATCTCCTGTAGAAACTCTGATAGAGCTGAGTCAGCTTGCTGCCTTATTTCATGGCTAGAATCACTTAGCATGTTAAATAAACCTGTAATGTCCAATTCACTATTTTAATACTTTAGATAGAAAGAGAAAACCAAGGACAAAACAATAACTGTAACAAAATTACCATCAAGAAAATCTGGAAGGAAACCAAGCATATCAAACTCTGGAGCACTGTCTAACACAGTGATCCATCCTACCAAAAACTGGCGAACATAGGGATTTAAGACATTCATTCTCTCTCTCAGCAATGGAATGAATTCTTCAATACTAGGAAGAAGCACAGAAAAATCACAGAAACCACAGTAAGTATAGAAATAACAGTGTATAATAACTGGAAGGAAAAGTTTGAACTAAGCAAGCAGATGATCCACCTGAATTGATCACCTTCTGTAACAATGTCCTGTCAAAATGAAGGTAAGAATTAAAAGTGCTAAAACCTTAATAAAACAACCAATAAAAGCCTTATGCAGATTTAAGTCACCTTCACAAGCCCGTCTAATAGATGAGCAGCACTTTGTACATTGGCATCTGAGTCTGCAGAGAGCTTGCATAATGCATCAAATATCTGATTAAAGAACACGATAAAATCTCCTCTCACAACCTGTAAATAGAAGAAGATATGAGTATGAAGTAATCAAGTAAAAGAAATCTATACACAAAGCAACCATTCATCTTTCACCTTTGCGATATTATATAAAGCTTCACAGGCATAATATCTGACTCTGCTATCTTGATCACAAAAGGAATGTAGGACAGGTGGTACAATTTGCTGGAAATTGCACCAAAAAGGGAAAGAGTCAATTGAGATACAAACAGAAAATTAAGTGCATGAAGTTAATATATCCAACGGAGCAAAAGAAATCTGGACATTCATACCAAAAAAGATTGAACATTCAATCAGCTGACACAACAAGTATAGACAAAATGTTAACATGTAAAAGAAAGCCACTTAGAATTCATGAAACATGAATCCATACCTCTAGATGCCGAGACGCCTCCGAAGTCAAACCAACCGTGGCAGCAGCTAATCCAATCAATCCACCCTAATCAACGAGCGTGAGAACAAAGAACTCAACAAGTCAATTTTAATTTTTAACAAGAAATTCGCAGTCCTTCAAATGCCGAGCAGAAACAATAAAACAACATAATTGCCAACCTTCCGGTGATTTGCTTGAGGCGAGTAGATGAATTCCTCGCCCAACAGCTTGATCACAGCATATATCTTCTCATGATCTCCCTGCGCAACCAAACCCTTCACTATTCCTTCAACCTGGAAAAACAATCAACACAATGGCTAAATCACCCAACTGAAACGAAATTGAGAAACCTAACCAATGGGCAGCGAATTCCTGTACAGATTGGTTAGCGAATTCCTGTACAGACCTCAAGAGCAGCGTTCTTCCGCTTCTCGTAGAGCTTATCGGAGAGGTTCCGAATAACAGAGGCGGGGAGAGGATCGGCCATCAGAGCAATTAACACAAAAATCAACAAGCCCCAACTCTCAGACTAACCCTACACTGTTGAATTCGAGGTCGAGCGAACACACATGATTGTAGGAGTTAATTTTAGGGTTTTCATTAATTTCGCAGCTTCGAACACTTTCTCCAATTCGTGAGATTCTGGTAAAACTGTTCTCACAAATCTGCAAACAGATCTAATTGAAGGAATTGTAGGTGAAATTCGGAATCGGAATCGGAATCGGAGAAGTGTAAGCTCTTCTTCGTCTTCAGAGACTTTTCTTCCGCTTTTTGTATGTAAAATGAAAAATCAGAGCTCAAAATTTCCCTGGATCGTCATCGTTTTGTAGTTGGGCTCTTTTCTAATTTCTCTTCGTCTCTCACATCACATCCGTGACTCTTCCCCAATCGGCTTCTCTAATTCGCTTTCGTCCAACGGCTTAATCATCTTTTTCCTTTTTTATTTCACTTTATCCATTAGAGATATTAATAGTAGTAATACGCAATTTTATCCAAAGTTTTTTTGGGTCCAACAAGTATCAATATTTTACCTTTTAAGAAATTAATCACTCTTATTACAAAAAATATTCATTTATCATGTAAAAAATGATGTTTCATTATTCTTTTTCATTAAAAAAAGGTAAATAAATATTTATAGATAATTAGAATATTTATCAAAAAATAATAGAATTTGAGATAGGGTCTTTTTCAAGTGAAAACAAGTGCACTTAAAAAACTTAAGAACATTACGGGCATAGTACGGGCATAGTAGAGAAAAATAAATAAATCGAGAAATAATGCATTCAATAATTCACAATACGAAATTAATGCATATGCATCTTCAATGATAACGATGTACATTTTTATTGTCGTGTCGTTAATATAGCGACGTGTGCTCTCGTGTTCTCACATAAGCGCTCGTTCTCACTTGATTAATTCGAACTTTTAATTAAATATTTTTTCTGCAAAAGTAAAAAAAAAATATCAATGTTGTTATAAGATACAGAAGCTATGTCTTTTATATCAATTAAAAAGAGCTTTAGTTTAGTTTGAAACTTAAAAATGCCTTGATTTTTTTTTTTGAAAATTCACATAACTCACTATATTTTTATTCTTTTTTTTCACCATCTAGTCATCTACAATTTGGCATACGGTTCGGCTAATGTAGGCACACAATAAAATTGTTGATTTAGGAAATTATTTCCTAAATAGACAATGTAAATACATATTTCAATTGTTAAATTGTACTTTTAGACTCCTGATTTTCATGTTTCAATGACAAAAAAGTGTTTGTTGGTACCAAGTGTTCTAAAAAACTTCAACTGCCAACCTTCTTCTTCTTTTTTCCACCTTGTAGCAGATTTTACAGCTAGATCATTACAAATTGAGTAAATTTCACTCGTGAATTCAGACTTAACAAAGTCAATCAACTTCCCATTCGGTCATGATCAATTCAAGGTTAATTTTTTCATCTCGATGAAATCTCTACCAATATTTCAGAACTTTTTCAAATCAGAGATCACAAGCGAAAATTCCGAATATTGATCACCCACCATTAGTCCATTACGCTTGATCTTTTTACTGAAACCAATGTACATTATTCAATCAAAATAACTTGCATTATAGACAAAACAACAAAAAAGCACAACGGAAAGCAAACCAGCTTGCAAACATGAATGAATAAGGGAAAACTTGAGATCAAGTGTCGTTACAATCTTATTGGAAGTCTCAAATGAAACAATTGTGTGAAGGAAAAGTGTGTACTGTGCATATGAATAGAGTTCTGATTACATAGGTATCCTTTCCTTCATTCACCAATCATGCACATTGCAATCAAACCAAATCTACAATAAGCCTGCAATTTAATTTAGCCTAAGCAGCACAAAACCTCGTTCAACATTTCAGAAGGTAGTAAATAACAAAATGGAATCAAGAAAGATCACAAATTGTACTTGCTGAAGGCCATGTACCTAGTTATGTATTTGGAGACGTTGTATCTTCTGTTCAGTACATAAAATTATGTAGTACACACAAGAATAGATAGGAAAACCTGGAAATCTGACATTTAAATTAAACCTGTTCACTTCCTTTGATGACGTTGAACTTGCAGAGAGGGCATGTTGCGTTCATCTTCAGCCATTTCGCTATGCATGTGGCGTGGAAATGATGGTTGCACGGGAGAGCTATCAGCTCAGCTCCATCCTCGTACGGACTCAAACAGATGCAGCATTCCTAGGGAAATAAGTTAACAGGAAGAAGATTATATGCCATAATCACAATTGATGCATTAATTGATTTACTGTTTTGGTCCTGAGAAAAAGTTCAATATAACCTAAACTATACATCCTTATAAACATTGTTTAGAATGGAAAATGACAATGACATAACACATAAAGATAACTGAATTCCATAAAAAAACATACAGTTCTCTAAATTCAAACATCCAACCTTAAAGCAAAAAAGCCCAGCAATAAAGTATATATAAGACATAAAAGACCAATTATATCATATCTCCAACGGGTCTGGGATATATAGTGTGCTGTGTATGTGTTAGAGATATATAGTGTGTATGTGTGTACATCAGCTCTCATTTGTTAAAACAGTAGCCAATTGAATAATAAGACAGCTTTAAGAGTATATACATATGCAAAATTATATCATATCTCAAACGGGTTTGGTATAGCTTGGCATTTGATGTTTCAAGCATAAGAAATTAGTTATTCGCTTAGGCACACGATGGGATAAATATGATAAACAGTGTCTTACTGCATCTTCAGGCAGAAGAACACGTTCAGTTGCTAGATATCCACTACTAGACTCTACTGGGACCATAAGTCCTGCTCCAACACTAGGCTTTTCCTCATTATTTGTACTTCTAAATCTGTACTGTGGAAGAATACTAAGGTCTGCATCTGACGCGCCTTCCTGTATGCATTCCCAAAGGAAATAATACCAATTAGCAGTAGTTAGTCCATAATCATCATTTGATTTTTATCATACTATTTGTGATCAATGTTGACTTTGTTTAGCATACCTGGCCGGCAACACTATAAAGAATTGCAATAATGCATGGCAAACAGCAGCATAAAGCAATCCCTATCAAGCAGGCTAGGACCACGCAGAATATGGCAAAGAAAACATCAAATGCCAGAAAAACGACAGTTAACCTGCATGAATGCATTTCAAGTTTCAAGCAAAATGGACAAAAAAACTGAGTTGTAGATAGTTACAGAAAAACGCTTATGCAGAAGGAAAGTAACAAGGTTATTGAAAAAAAAAAAGGAAGAAAAAAGGAGTAGTGATGGTCACAACTCACAAGTATATTTCTCACAGACAAAATAATTACTAGGTCATGTTATCCATACAAAATTCAAGGATACAGGAATAACAACAAATCAGATAAGAGCCCGCACCATTTGTGTAATAAGCACTCTCTTTAAGAATCAATCCCCATATTCACATCCAGAGCTTTAAAATGGTTATAGTTGAGAGCACAAAAGTTAATGTTCCAGTTGATCTAGCAACCTAGTAATGGCAGTTCTTACATAGATGATTAAAACATACGCCTTATGTTGGAATTAACTTTTAACATAAAACCATATGATGTAGCATTATGACTAAAAGCAATGAATGATGGGGACAAAAAGCAAAAGCAAAGAGCAGAGACCTTAAACATACCAATAAAGCCGTGGAGCATCTTGCAGAAGAGTTTCACCACCAGATACAACCCAGTAGAACCCAACGATCCACCACAGAAATGACACCATGGTATTTGCAGATTCACATCGTTTCACAAAACTGGCACTTGTATCAATCAACAAATACCAAGAATCAGGAAAAGTAGGATAAAAACAGAAAGCACATGATGAGCGCATCTAAGAATAAACACCTGATTTCATTATCATACTCATCATACCAGTCAATCACTCGATTGAAATATTTCAAAAATTCGTATATTTAATCTACCTAAGCATGATGATCTTTCCTTTCATTATACATACAGTTCAATCTCAATTTCAATTTGAGAATAAAGTTTCAAACCAGCTTCCACCAGCTTCCAGAAATGGACAAAATCGACACAATGCTTGTTTTAAGCAAAATTCGAACTCCGAGATCAAAAAATACTGAAGCTTACCTAATCTGACTCGAGTACCCGAACACCCCAACCCTTCCATAATCCTCATCGTCGCTCTCAATCACCGGAGCCGGCGCAGCGCCAGCCTCCACATCTCCGCCGCCGCCGCCACGGCGGCTTCCTTCCCCCCTCCTCGACCCCTCGCCACTCAAAATCCTCCGCCGATACTCGAACCAAACCAGCACGACATGAATCAAGCACTGCAAACCGTACCCGCAGATCCAAACCCTAACCGGCACATTCGGCCGCTCATCGACCGTCCAGATCAACACCGCCACGGAAACCACCACGAACGCTATATTCCACATCATGTCGAGCGCCACCACCGGCGCCGAGTAGCCCCAGTCGGCCCGGCGCTCGTCGAGCTGCCGCGCCGCCGTCTCCCTCACGAGGAGCGAGGGCCCGCGCCGGCCTGCGGCGCGGCCGAGGAGGAGCGCGAGCGTGGTCTGCGGCGGGTTTCCGCCGCTTCCTCCGGCGTCGCCCGCGCCATTCCGCGGGCGGAGTAGCGGCGCCGAGGAGGGATCGGAGGACGAAGCTGCTGACATGGAGGATTGGGGAATCAAGTGGAGAATTCGAGAAGAAGCATCTACACTGAAATTGATACTCAGCCGATCTCGATGAGGGATGAATTGAGTGGGAAGAAGTACGAATTTTGATTTGAAGAGTAGCTGAGAACGAGAAGCTCAACAGATACGAACTGGGTGTTTGACCTTGCAATTGGAGCATACCGGAAACTGAACGAAGTGGTTATTTATATATCATGATTTTTTTTATATTAAAATTCATAACTAATCTTTGGACCACATTATATATATTGGTGATTAGCTCGAAATTGATTAACATATTAAATTGCTGAATAATTCACGAAGGTGATATATGAATGTAAAACATACAATTTTTTTTTTGGGTTTTAGGTCAATAAACGTAAAGATTGTGTGATCATTGGTTTTATTATTAAATGTTTATAATATTTTTTTAGAATTGCATTAAAAAATTTGATTGTAAGAGATATTGTAGCTTATTAGTTATCAATGTCAGTATAGTTTTGGGTTTTTTAAGATCTTATTATTAGTTTATTTTAAAAGTTTAATCCGAAGAATATACATAACTCAATATAAGCACAACTCAATCGAGTAGTTCATCAAAAAAATAACTCAATTGTACTTTTTTCTGTTTGATCATCGCATCATTGACTTGACAACTACATAATTAATACAACTAACTCAAGGCACACATAACTCATCGTCTCAAATATTTGATCGGGCGATCGATGCGCCCATGTCAGATTTTCGAGGCGTCCAAGTCGGTCACCTCGATCGACTAAATGGGGCCTCGGAAAGTGGATTGTAGTCGGTCGAGGCGAACGACTACATGGGTTTTTAAAAAAAAAAAAAAAAAATAGTCGGTCACCTCGACCGACTACAGCTAGTCGGTCGAGGCGACCGACTATCCACCCGTTTGGAATTATTTCCTAACGGGTGGATTTCGTTCTCTATATATACCCAAATACACCAAAATATTTTCCACATCCGAAAATACATTTCAATCTTCTCTAAAAAATCCACTTTCAGAATTTTATCGAAATGGCGAATTGGTTGATTACAAAATTTAATGTAAGTTAACTACATATTTTTAAGCAATTTATTAAGTTTTTTTCGTTAAATTCATACGATTCGAAATTATTCTCTAAATATTTCGTAATTTTACGTAGTCGTTGATGGTGGGAGGGTCAAAACCACCGGCCCCATTTGATTTAAACGAGGAGTATGTTGATGACGGCGATGGAGGATATGAGGTTTCAAATGAGCACAATTACGACGTCGTTTGTAATCTAGAATCAAATCAGGTATGTAAATGTAATTTTATGAAGTTTAGAAATTAAGATAAAAAATTCTAATTAGTTTTTATTATTATCATAGGTTATTCAGTTTCCAGATTTTTCTAATTATTTTGAAAATAATTGTGAGTGGGAGGAACGAGATCATATGATACAGTGGGCCCGTAAGATAGGGAGAGGGTTAAACATTGTACTCACCATCAAAAACTCTTGGCCGGCAAAGATTAGTTTGGGATGTGTATTAGGCGGTGAGTACAAAGCGGGAAAAAAAGGCATACCGCGTAAAATGGTTAAGAATTTAGGTGTCGGTGATGAGCTTAAACCTTGTCCTCGTACTAGAAAGAAGGGTTGCCCATTCGAGTTCATAGGTTGGAGGGACAGAAAGACCCAGAAGTGGCACTTAAGGGTGGAATGTGGTAACCACAACCATGACCTTTCCACCAGTTTAGAGGGCTATCCGTTTGCGGGACGACTGACTAAGGACCAAAAGATTGATGCAAGAAATATGGCTTTGGCAGATATAGAACCTAGGAAATCCATGACATTCCTAATGGATAAGTATCCAGATATGGTCACATCAATGAAGCAGTTGTATGATTTTCGATACGATGTGTTTAAAAAGGAGATGAACGGAATGGGGGTGAGCGAATTTGCGATTCATTTCTTAGAGTCTAATCAATACTATGTCAACTACCGAACTGCGAAGGGTAGCCGTAAGGTACTAGACATCTTCTTTGCCCATCCGAAGTCGATCCAGTTGCTGAAGTTGTTCCCTTACGTCGTTGTGATGGACTCGACGTACAAAACAAACATGTAAGTCGTTTTATTACCTATGATGTAGTAGTATATTGAAGTACACGCATTAAATCTCATTGAATTGACATTGTAGGTACAACATGCCTTTGTGCGAAATGGTTGGATTTACATGCACCGGCAAGACTTTTTGTATTGCTTTTGCGTTAATGACAAGGGAGATTCAAGACCACTATGAATGGGTGTTATTCCAATTGAAAGAGGTCTATAAGCTGGTTGGAAGAGAGCCAGAAGTCATACTGACCGATCGGGATATGGCTGAGGTGAATGCTGTCGATAACTTATTTCCCAAAGCCAAACATATGCTTTGTTGGGTGCACATCCAACGCAACTGTAGAGCATACGCGTTGGCAAATGGGTTCAAGGATAAGTCGGCGGACTTTTTTGCGAACAAAGCGTGGGAGCTATTCTGTTCGACAACCATGTGGGAGTACGAGACACGACTCCAAATGGTGAAAGAAGTCGTGGAGCCAATTTTATTTACATATCTCCAGAAAACTTGGCTCACCCTTTGGCGCGATCGGATTGTGAGGGCATTCACCGACCACCGCTTCAACCTTTTTACGAGGACCACAAATAGGTAAAAATAAGTTATTTTGCCACTCATTCGAATTTACTAATTTGGGTTTTAATTTCCAAAGTTTTACAAAATTGTGTTTTAATTTCCAAATTTTTGTAGGGTCGAGTCACAACACTCAACGCTGAAGGATTACTTGGGATCATCTGTTTTGGGGTTCAGTGCTATAGTGAGGAAGATACACAATGCGGTCAGAATCCAGGTTATGACCGTACGGGGGCAGATGGAGATGGATCGCACCACTATTCCACTTGCCATCTATCACATGGCCGAACCGCTCCGAACGGTATTCTCTCTCCTCCCAACGAATGTATCCAGCAGTTGTATAGGTCATTTGTTCGATCATATTAGTGCCCCTCTGAGTCCGGAATGCGACGATAAATGGTGGACAACTGCATGTGGCCTTCCGTGCCCTCATCAAGTCCGTCAATGCATTGACCGATGTACGCCTATTGAGCTTTCAATGATCCATCCTTTTTGGAAGCAATTAGTATGGGAAGGCCTTCCGATGACATCGCCCGAGGATGATTGCATAGAAGATGACGATGCTGAATGGGAGAAGATGATAGCAGACTACAATGCAGGCACGATGTCCAAACGGGTGCAACGTGAGGTGATCCGCGATTATCGTAAGCACAAGGATACTAGCACATTGGAGAAACCCGATGGTGAAAAGAAGAAGGGAAGACCTAAGAAGAAATCGAAGGTTCAAGCAAGAGGGTTGACTAGATTGGAGCATCTACAAAAACAACCTCCCCAGCGCAAAAGGGCTGTCAAAGGTGCTCATTCTATGCCAGGGACAGCATTTACATCGATCCCAACAGTTGATGAAGAAGAGGAAGATGTCGAGACTGAGGAAGATGCAGACCCGATTTTGCCTCCCACCGCGGGAATGGGGTTTATTCCACCGAAGGCCCCCCCTCTCACTAGCGACTTTGGAGGATTACATCTCATAGATCATGTACCTCCTTTCATGATGTCATACATCGCCACTGCGCATGATGTTCCAGGAGATGGTCATTGTGGATATAGGGTGCTCGCTTCTCAGATGGGGTGGGATGCGAGGGATGGATGGCAGCGTATGCGATGGGAGCTTGTTCAAGAGCTGAGGACCCACCGCGATATATATTCGAGGATGGAGCGCTCGGGCTTCAAGAAGGTTGATGAGTTGATTGATAGAGTCAACTGGTTGCACCAGAATTGTCCAAGGCAGTACTGGATGGAGACACCTTCGATGGGCGTTGTATTTGCTACTAGATTTCAGTGTACATTGATCACATTAGGTCATGGTATATCACACACATGTTTCCCGATCATAGGAGCCGGAGGCGTTTATAACTCTCTTTGGGACAAGGTTGCATGTATTGCTTTCCTTGGGAACCACTACGTTCCGGTAATTCAATATCCTCATTATTGATAAATATTGTTTTTTATTTAGAACACTTAGTAATTGCGTGTTTTGTTTAATATTGTAGGTTACATTGCACGATGATTCTCCGATGCCACCCCCGACTATTATGTGGACGAACTGTCATGATCCATCAGTGGGCGGATATCTAGACCGGTATCATGATCGTTTAGCTAGGTTCGAACGATTTCAGATTGCAGAGAGCTTGTCTCATCCTTATGGGCAGATATCTAGTCCTTATCAAGTTTAATGTATTAATGGTTTAGTGTATGAATGGTTTATTTTGTATGGTTTAGTTTGTATGGTTTAGTTTTTCCCTAAACAACACAAATATAAGTAACAAAACCAACACAAATATAAATAACCATTACAAAGTAATCATTACACAACTACAACTACAACAAATTAAACTATCTATATTGTCCCACATCGCTGTGGCGTGCGGGTTGTACGGAGGGAGAGCGGCGACGACGACCACCTACACGTGGCGGGATCGGTGGTGGAGGCCTCTCTCCAAACCAGATGGCATGTAATTGGCGAGCGACTTCGACCACTTCAGGATTGCTATGACCTTCTAGTCGTTTAGTGAGCGCCTTCGTCAGTGTCATCCGCTGTCAAACCAACACAAATTTGTTATTTTAGAATTTGAAGTTTTTTTTACTAATATGAGAGAACCAATTAAGTGTCATCATACACGTACCGCATAAAAATCCACCACGGGTTGCGGATGGTTGTTTGCATATTCTACGGAGGACGTGTGCAACAAAAAAGGATGTGTTCGTCTCATATGCCATTGCACGTACTCGGCATCCATAGAGTACATATGTGGTGCAATTTCCCCCATTGGCACTAACGAGTTCCATCGATCTTCCCAACGATCATCATTTGGTGAGTATTGCACATCATACTTCACATGCACGTTCGTCAATTTTGCTGGTCGGCATACACTGATTGGCTTGATAACGTCTAATTCAGGGATTGACTGATGCCAGCCATATTGACGAGCGAGCCTCTCGGGGTGATATGCCTCCTTGATGTGGAGACATGTCAAGGTACCCCTATACCTCGACAAACTAAGATCGCTAGTGGAAAAGTCGATAAAATCCCCCCATGGCATAAAATTGACCTACACATAAACACAAAATAGAGAATATGTTAGATTCAAATAAAATCGAACTAGCAATTTAATCAGAAAAGAATATGTTAGATTCAAATATGTTACTTACATCTTCAACTTTTATCCTGTCTAAGTAGCGACGATAGTCGAGCAATGATTTAAGATCTCTGTTTCGACCTTTATGTGCTTTGAATATCTCCCCTGGCAATCGTGTGATATCGTGATTGATTTGACCTTGGAGTGATGGAAAGTACCTCCAAATGAAGTTCTACAAAATAGAAAATATATTAGATTGAAATAAAATCGGACTATCAATTTAAACAGATTAGAGTATCAACACTCACGTGTAACACATATGAGCACCCTGCGATCTGCGCTCCATCAGCTCGGGACGCCATTCCGAGCTGCCTGAGTAGCCATGCAAGTGTAGCGGCACACCATGAATACTCCATCACCTGATCGTGGTTCAACACGAGCGGCAACAATCTGTGGGGTACCCCGTCACCTGTCCTGTTCATTATCAAGGTGCTTCCTAACAGATCACACAAATACCCTGAAGCTATCAAATCTATGTTTCCTTCATTTTCTATCATGTTAAACAGGATCTCCTTCCAACGATTGATTTTTATGCAGCCTTTGGTTACTAAATTCTTCATTTCATGTTCACTCACGCCGTATGCACCACTGATAAACTGCTTTATTTGTTCTTCGGAGTACGTCGAAACAACCTTCATCCCGTTGATCGGTAGGCCCAAAATGAAGTGGACATCATGGAGGGTGATTGATATTTCTCCCCAAGGAAAATGAAAACTGTTCGTTTCTGGGTGCCATCTTTCCACAAAAACCTGAACCAATGCTTCATCCGTTTGATTGAACGTCCAACGTTGTAGGCGCAATAATCCGCTACGCTGAGCACGGACGACCCACGCACCTCCATTCGTCAACTTTTCGTTCCAATCCTTAAGCTTCCCTCGCGTATGCACTCTCAAGGGTTTACCACTAGTATACTGAAACATTATTATCAAAATTATTAAGTATAATTATTTATGCGTACATATAAGGTAAATTAATTAAACGTTCTTACCGTTGGATCTTCCCATAAGCGCTTCGCTATATGCGTCTCATAACTGAGCAATAAACTAGTATCGATTGGTCCGCCTCCAAATCCATCTTGGGTGTTGGGAGGGGCTGTTGGAGGTTGGGAATATGAAGTCCCGGCATGAGACTGGGTTTGGAAATAAGGTTGGGATGGTGGAGGTTGGGAATAAGAAGTCCCCTCGGCTTGAAAATAAGGTTGGGATGGTGGAGGTTGGGAATAAGACGTCCCCGCCTGATTCTCAGCTTGGAAATAAGGACTCAAGGGAGTAAAAGAAATTGTATCTTGAATCCAAGTATCACCCTGTGGGCCAGTCCGTATGTCGGTCTGGGGAGTGAAAGCATTATCGAATTCAGTATACAAATTCCTAGTTGGGGTTAGGTTGGTGCTGTGTGGGGTGTGTTGGGAAGTGGATGACCCCCACAAATTCTGATAGTCGAAGGTTGTATATTGGGTGGACGATTGGTTAGGTGGAAACGGTGATCCAGTAAAATCGTGTGGTGGTCGGGGGTTCGTACCCCCAGACGTATACCACTCCATATATCGGGGATCGCTCGTAAGCATATCTACATAAATAATGTATGACCACTATCATATATAATGTATTAAATACTATAATTACTTATCAAATAAAATTACTATGAGATCAAATTAAAAACATTCTAATATGAATAATAAATTAAATTGAAATACTAACAATAAAATTAAGATAATTCTAAATTATTATTATAAATAGATCCGACTAAACTTGATGATTCAAAACGTAAAATTTTAATTTACATACCTAAAAACCCTCCCCCAAGTGGCGTAGCTACTTGATTTGTGATGTCGAACTCGAACGCATTTGGAGCGGTTGGTTGAATCGGTACCTCCTCTTGCTCTACATTGACTTGTATATCCTCAGCATTCGCCCCTTCATTCAAATTTATTTGCGACGATTGGCCATGTGAAGATTTTGAACTGTTTTTGCTCTTAGATTTGCTTAACCCGAAAGACCACCCTTTTCTCATTTTTTACACTTTTTTTTTCTCTCAATTGAATTTTTTTTTTAACTCTCGACTTGCTTATGTACCAAATGGAGGAGTTGAGGGCTATATATAGCCCTCAACAATTGAGCACCAACGGCTCTTTGCAAAAGCAAAGAGCCGTTGGTTTTTTAAAAAAAAAAGCCCCAATGTAGTTGGTCACCTCGACCGACTACACTGGGCCCCACACGCTATCTGCAATTGCAGATAGCGTGTGGTGTTATTTAAAAAAAAAATATATAGTCGGTCACCTCGACCGACTACAATCTCGTCGGTCGAGGCGACCGACTTGTTCTGACATGGGCGCCCCGAAAAGACAATTTCGAGATTTTAATGATTTCAAATTTTGTTTATCCTATAATAGCCATACAATTTTATTTTATTTGAGTAGGTAAGAATTATGTTTACTAGTCAGGTTCGGTACAACCAAAAGGTTGGAGATCGGCTGAGTATCAATTTCAGTGGGCTCAAATTAACTCCACAACTTTTCTAGCTTGCTGGAAGTGTAACATTCTTCATCTCTGCAATCAATTTCCGGGCAAATTCATCATCAGCCTGAGACCAATCACAGCAACAGAACACAACTTTCATAGGATCCACACAACTCATTTCAGATCTGTATAGACACTCATCATTTGCACAAACACGCACACAAAGCGAACCCACCATAAGAACTTCTCCAAGATCCTGGATATCCAGACCCGGAAACAAGCTCACAAGTTTCAAATGCAATCCCTGAAGGAAATTCATCTCTTTAGGATTGATTTGATCTTGCTCTAATGAAGAATCACCAACATACACAGGACAACAAAAGGCAAACCGAGTTTCATGCTTTTCTTCACCAAGACCGAGCAAAAGCTTGTCTTGGTGGATAACCGTTGGCCTCTGACTATTTTCCCTCACCAAAGTCCCTTCAGATGTCCTGAAATCATCCACTTCCAGAGTTGATGCTGAAGAACGCCTTTTGAAGACGAAGTTGGGAGACAGACAACTTCGAACAAAAGCAGGTGATGCGTTAGCTTTTACAAAGCCGGTTGATGGAATGTGTACACTTTCATTATTTTGTGGCATGTCACAATTAATTTGAAGCTCCTTCTCAATTCTCTTCTTCAATTTGGCCATCTTTGGCGGCTAGCCGTGTACAATGACAACATGTTTGGGTGATAGGAATTTTACAAGATCCATACTTCCTTTACTGTCGATATGAGCACTAAACGCCAATTGGTGTATCTGCATTGATGTAAGAGGTGGTCTTAAGGATTCAAGAATCACAGAATAATAATTAGACATTAAAAATAAAAGAACTTCAACCTGGCATCGAACGTCTTAAGGTGGCAGCTTGAAAGACCTTCAAATTGCAGAAGGTAATGTTATATATTTTCTCTCTTCATGGGAAGCACTACCTCAGTAAAGCAACACATAAAATTTTGACTGTTCTTTATTATTGAAATCTCAAATTTATTTAGACTTTCAAATAACTTTACATGAAGATCAAGTTGCTCTGATATGCAAAATTAGCACAGATTTACTACGTTTGGCATGGTTTCTTTCATACCCAACTATTTGGGAGCGAAAATTGATCAAATCTATAAGATGCTTCACCAGCAGTGTCTCTGTCCAGCCTCAGCTCAATTGCATCATCTTCGTCATCACTCAACTTGAGATCTCGCCTCTGGATTGATGGATACCCAGTTTGCACTGGTGAGGACACTGCTCTGAGGAGTGCTAGAAGGCTGAACTGGGTCTCACATGAAGACATGAATCAGCATTGTAATATAGGCATGAATGAAACCACACCTCCTCGATCAAAATCGGTTGAGCTTGGCAAAGTAAAGCAATGAGATTAAACATACCCAAGTCTTTTGTTTGAAAGAACCAAACTTCAATGCAATGCAATGCAAGAGAAACACAAATGAATCATATATCTCTTCAACTTGTAACTAAACAAGTCTTCTATTGTACTAGTACACACATAAGGAAGTCATTTGTGAATCAAAAAGGAGGATTCATAGAGACATTAAGTCTGGGATAGCGAAATCCTCCTGAGGGAAGAAGATCAAGGCCTGATGACATCACATGATTCAAATCATCACCAAAGACAACAGCACCAGCCGCCAACGCTCCAGCCCCCACTCCAGCTGCAAAACCAGGCCTCACACCAGCTCCTCCGGCTGAAGGCGGCAAATTCAGGTAGCTAAGAGAGCTAGCCGCCGCCGCCGGAGGGTAGCTTGGACCACCAATTGAAGGGTTGTTATAGTTGAAAGGATAAGGATTGGGGTGAGTGTAAGTATAGCTTGTTGGCACATCTGGATTTGGATTTGGCCTAAGTGGCACTTGCACTGGCCCTGGTTCTCTTTCTCTAGCCAAGCTAATCACATCGCTATTGCCTGCTAAGTTAAACCCTAACCCTAACCCTAACCCCTCATCACATTGTTTGTCCATGGATGTCCGAACCGAGACATCAACAAAGCCCTTAGGTTTATCGGACCCCTTCCTAAGCTGAAAGCTCCCGAAATCGCTCCTATTGGCCAGAAACGCCTTCAACGAAACTTGAGCGGATCCATGGAGCTTCTCCCGCAGAAAAAAGGGGTCCCGGCTGTAGACCTCCACGTTCAGAGCGCAATCGGCGGCGGCGTCCACCACGGCGTTGAACTTGGTCCTCCACACCGGGTTAGGGCTTCCGGAGGCGTCGATTCGAGTGCAATACTTGTCGTTCGGGTCCACCCACGCCACCGCGAACCAATGGAGCTTCCAGAGAGAGACGCGGTGGAGGCCTCGGGCTGAGACGATGCAGAATTCCACCCATATTTTCCCCATTTCCATGGGATGCGAGCTCGAGCTACAGGCGCCGTCGCCATTGATTTTCAGCATTTTTGGTAAAGAGAGCTTCTTTTTGGTAAAGTTGGTCAGGGAAGGGCTAATCAGGCAAAGTAGAAAATATAGAGTAATTTATAGTACTTCATCTTTTTACATTTCTTCTTATAAAATAATCAATCAAAAATACTCACTACTACATCTTACAACCATGTACTTTTACATTTTTTTTACACTTCTCTTACATTTTTTTTACACTTCTCTTGCATCATGTACAAATTAAGATCAAAACACTCTTTTCTTTCATCACTTGGTGATCGAGGCTAGCTTATCCACATCTTACTACACTGTTTCTTATCTGCAATTCCTACGGGCATCGATTTAGCAACGAAAACTCTACTCTCAAGGAAACCTTCCCCCTCTCCAACCCCAACTTTGCACCGGTGACAAGCCAATACCCGGGGCTATCGTGGGGCCCACGACACACCTGTGACGTGTCCACCACGCGCTCCAGCTTCCGGGTCTGAGCTGTTACCGGTGGCCCCACTGGGTAAATGCTCGAATCAACCACAACCATGGCTTGATCTTGACTCTCCTTCTCCAAGCTCCCTGAAATTGATGACCCAATCGATGCAAGCAAGCTTGCCTTTTGTAACGACTCCGACGCCGTGCCCTGAACCCAGCTAGAGTTGACTGACACGAATCCCGAGAGCTTCGTGAACAAGAGTCGAAGATGAAGAACATGCTTTGATCCATGTTTCTTGATATGAAGCGAAGCTCCGGTGACTATAAAGACTCCATCTTGAGCATTTGAAGGCGACGATGGAGGAGGATCGTGTGTTACGGGAAATGTGCACACGTGTGAGCTTTGGACGGACTCGAAGTACCTTTCGTCTGTTGTCTCGTCTGATCCTCTCCAGATTGAACTGTCTTCGAATTTGTTAAGGTACATTGTTGGCAAGTTTGAGAGGTGTTGCAAGTGTATTGCTAGTCTGATGAGATACATAAGTCTTAGAAAACCATAACAATTGTGTAACAAAAATTGTATATTGTGTTGTGTTGTATAATATATAGTTATATACCTGTTGCCTTTCATGCCCTCGAGGTGCAATCGCATTCCAATCACCGGTCTCTTCTCAACAACAACCTATGAGCGCGAACCAACATGATCATTTGTAGCAAAGCATCAATCACATGAAAAATCATGGAGGGTTTTGTAGATGGAATTTACCTGAGAAGTGTTGATGTACAATTTTGGGCCAATAAGATTGACATTTAGTGAAGAAGTTAAGAGTGGAACGTTTGTGGTAGGGGCCAAAGGGAGGTCACTAAAGATAGGAGCCCATGTTTTGTGTGTTTGGAAGTCCAAGAAGTACTCTAAATCCGCAATCGGAGGCTTATCTGCACATTAATAATAGGATTATTATGAGTTTGAGATGAGAATGATATGAATGATCGTGAAAGAAGGAGAGTTTCAAGGACTTACGACGTAGATATAGGTTGATGGCGTGTGATAGGAATCCTTTCCCAGGAACGTTCTTGAGAAGGGAAGTTATCGGTATGAAGCTGAACTGAACTATGTCAGGCGTTTGTGGAACCGTTAGGAGCCATTCGCAATGGCTCGCAGCTGATGGCTCGCCCCCTCTTTTCGTGCATATAACTGTTATGCCCTGTTGGAACATCAAAGAACTTAATGATTTTGTGAGGATGAAGATATGAATAGTTCATTTGTGATTTGAACACTACAAGAAACAAAGTAAGGCTTACGTCTCTTGAGACCACGGAAGAGTATGAATCCGAGAATGTAGGTTGTGTTTCAAACATCTTGAAGGCTGAGGGAGCCTGCAAAGCATATACATGAAAATACAAAATCAGCAAGCAATGTAAGAGTACATGCATTGCATTATAAAGTTGAGAAATTTTTTTAAGTGTTGTTTGGTAAGTCCAACATATTATGCTTATATGATACAGTGTATGTTGGGTTATAAAACTTTAGGCATATGAATCAAATCCTGAATTCTGAAGTTTAATGTAAGATAATGCAATTGTAACAGGGTTCTTGCTTTTTGGCTAGAATAGTGATTTTAACTCCATATAAACACTTTTCAAATTAACCACATTTCTAAAGAATTGAGGGCCTGTTTGGATTACACAGAACAATGCATTATCTTGCATTATCCTGTGTAATCCAAATAGGCCTGAATTATGTTGAGAGATGAAACAAGAGAAGTGCCTTTTGCTTGGTGTCTTTGGCTTTGGATCCACGGGGCGTAAAATTGCAAGTTCCATTGAAGAGCTGATCTCCGAGCTCATCCAGGTGCTTCTTGAGCTCAGCAGGAGACAACTTTGATGATTTCTCTTGCTTCACAAGCACCATGTCTTGGCCTCCAATGCTCAATCCTACTATGATGTGTGTTCCATATTTCTCAATGAATCTGACATTGAAATTCAATACTATCAGTTTAATATGTAATAACAATACAATGCGTAATCTATTTGAATATAGAGCCACCTTGAAATTAATTGCCATTTAAAGTCTAAGTTAATCTTACCTAAGTACAAGGAAAAGAAGAAGTCTAGATGCTAGCATAAAGTCTAACTAGTTTAAGCCCACATAATACTTTTAATTGGTTTACACAGAATGTTTAAGGGTTATTATTATATTATACATAACAGATTTACAGTCTAAAGTTTACCTAACAAAAGTTTTCTGAAGACTAAAGGAGGAAACTAGGCTAGCTAGATATGAAATTCTCACCCTCATTCAAGCTTTGCTGCTATAATTTTCAATGCTTTAAATTCTATTCTAGTAGTAATATTCAATGACGTTCGCTTAGTTGGCTAACGAATTAAACTATGTCATAGGCTAAAAAGTCAAACAAATGGCAGATTAGCAGGTTGGAACTTTGAACCTCTGCCAATCTCTTAGGAACTTTATTTATACACATATATAATTAAGTTAATTACTCCTTTAATCGTTGATATAATTCCATTCTTCACAGTTTATATAATCCTTCACACCTAAACTCATCATTACAAGTTCTACCAAAAAAAAAAACTCATCATTACAAGAATCTCATTCACCTACTCCCTCAATTAATTCAGCTATATCAGCAAATGACACGAAAATTCAACTAGTTTATTATCGAAAACGAAGACAATGACAACCTACCTAGCAAGAGCACAAGGATCCCAGCCAGGAGGAACAGCATTCAAAACCTCAGGAGCTAGAAGAAGCGGGTAACGATCAATGTGGATATCCGAAAGCACATTCGTGTAGCAATCGAGTCCAAAGTACTTAGTATTCGCCGCCTCTCTTGCCCATGAACTGCTCTCGAATTTGAACAACGAATGAAATTGCCCTGACGGAATTTTCCCCGTCACCGAACATTTTTGGTTCAAGAACTCCGACATCTGCAACATTTTCATACAAAAAGCTTAAAACTTTTGTTCACCATGAGGTTTTCATTTCGACTCTCATGGACAGTAACCTGGATAAAAAAAAAACAGATTGAAGATAAATCAATTTGTGACCTGATTGAAGTCAAGAATGTCGGATTGGTATCGACTCCGATCACCCTTATCGCATTTGATATCAACAGAGACATTGTTGAAGAGACCGAAACCAGGCATGAAAAGCTGGCGCCTTTGATTTTCATTGACGACGATCAATCGGTTTTCGCCTTTGCTGAACTTTAACCGGAAATCGGAGGTTAAATCGAAGCCTTTTCCTAGGCTGCTAAGAGCTTTTTGAACAATCTCATTGCCCATCATCATAGAGAAATTAAATTCTTGATTACGCTTGTTGGGTTTCTTCTTTTTTGGTCAAGGGAGGTGGGTTTTTATGGAAGTTTAAGGCTGAGAAATGAGAATCATTTTAAGTTGGATTTTGGTGTGTGTGATTGGAGATGAATATGGAGGAAAAAAATGGGATTGAGGTATGAATATGGATGTGGTTTCTTGTGAAGCTCAACTTTGACTTGACTCTTTCTCTCTGGACAGGACGTGAAGGGCTTGAATTGAAGATATATATATATAGATAGTGTAATGGTCTGGCAAATTTTTGGTGGGAATGTTTTGGTATGGTCAAAATTAAACCTGTCACTCGGTCGGGTCGGGTTAAGACGGATTTGAATCGTTATAGGTCACGAGTTAATTGAGTTGGATCGTTGCGAGTTTTTGGATATGTCAATTTATTTCGAATTTTGGGTTCAAATTTTTAATTCTTAAACCTAAAATTTTCAGTTTATTCGAATCGAGTTTACGAGTCGGTTCACATTGACAACTCTATTGCTCAAAATAAATACAATATAATTTTGATTTTGGGCGTGATAGTGGGAACGAGTGGAATGGAGTTTTTCTTTGCTGTCATTATATGTGGTAATTTCTCATTTTCTGTCATTCATGTAGGGTCAACGAAGACTTTGTCCAGGTCAGCAAGTGGAGGTGCTACATGGACGTATCACGTATTGGCTGCCGTATATATTACATATAAGAGCATATCCAGTGGTTGCCCATTTTCAATGGACATAGAAATAGAGAGAAATTAAAAAAAGAGTTGATGATCGGTCATTCTTGTAAACAAAATGGAGTTTGATCATTGACGGTATAGTAACATTTGTTACATGATAAAATGACATAAAATTGATTTTTTATGTAAGTTTACAAGCATATAGTCCAAAAATTTTAAATGTGAACGAGTATATGTTACAAATTTACAAGAGTTGGATTTTTCCAATAGAAGATGTTGACTTATAAAAGTATGATTGATGATATTTCCAAACAAGACCTAGATCCTTTTTTTTTGTGTGGTTGAAACAAGACCTAGATCCTTTATTAATTTCCAAAGTTGATTCATTTACATTGGTGAGGTGTATTTATACGCGAGGCTGATTACATGTTCTAGTAATCTAGTGATATGTATTTGAGTGGTGATGTCATATTTTAGTAAGATAAAGGAAAGAAAGTGGATGAAAAAAGGAGTATTTGGGTGTGTCATGTACTCATGTGTGGTATGTAAAACTTGTGATGTACGTAGTATTTATTTAAATAAATTATAAGAAAAAGTTGGACAAACTTTATATATTGATTTTACTTTTAAAAAAAATTCAAAGATGTAGAAAATTGAATTAGATTTTGTGAAGCATGTGAATATATAACCAGGGACAATTATGAACATGACATTTTAAAAATTGGCACCTTGGTAAGCCTATGTTAAAATCTTATACTAATATTTACATGCAATGTCAAATCTTACAAACTTTTAATACGGAGTATTTGACCAACCCGACTTTGCATCCGGATCATCCGACTTGAGAACACGGCCCAATAGAGAATCCAAACTTAACTTGCGTTGGAAGTCGGAGAGAAACTCAAGATATTTTTCATCTCCCCCATTCATAAAATCGCAAAATACGGACGTGGTGGTTCAATCAGAGCTTCCCACCAATCGACTGCTTTGGTTTTCGATTGCAAGTGGCCAATTGGCAATTCCTACTTCAGAGCTTCAATCTTGAGTCTCAATTTCTTCGCCCTCTCTCAAAATATCTGAAATTTCCCATCAAAAAGAGGTATTGCAGAAATTTTCGACTTTAATCTCTTCAAGAATTTGGTGTGGAGGGGATAGGGTTTCGATTGTTTATAGTGATGGTGAAAAAAGGGGAAACTGCGTCGAATATAGCTCCCTTTCTGGCTAAATGCTACGAGATGGTGGATGATGAGTCCACCGATAAGGTGATTTCATGGGGTCAATCCGGCGACAGCTTCATTATCTGGGATATGACTGAGTTCTCTCGCGATTTGCTTCCCAAATTCTTCAAGCACAGCAACTTCTCCAGTTTCATGAGGCAGCTAAATATATATGTTAGTTTCTGAATTATATTTGCTACTTTTCTTGCCTCTTTTCTTTCTTTTTAGTTCAATTATCCTACTTAACGTTTTGTCTGCTGCGTTTATGCCTAGAAGGCTAGATTAATATGGGAAGTATAACCATCTTATGGAAATTCGAGGGCTTGATTGTCTATAATTCAGGGATTATTGTGCAATTGATGTATTTTTTCATGGTGTAGCCGAATGATGTTTGTAAAAAACATCAGTTATGTGGCAAGGTGGCCTAGTAGGTTGCAACATTGGTTATTTAGGTGCTCTATGAGATTCATTAGGGTTCTATAGCTGACTGAATTTTATTTGAAGATATCACAAGTTATGTTGTAATTGAGCTGAGGAAGTTTTCAAGATTGGTAATTTGTGTGCTACTTTACATCATCCTTCTGAAAGTACATGGGTAATCAATTGAGTGCAAATTATGGCTTTCAGTTGATATGTTAGATGTCAAAGCTGTCTACCAAATACAAGCTGACATATGAAAACCCTCTGAGTACCCCAGCATATGAAAACCATTTTTTCCTGGGCTATGGGTCTCAATTTTAAACCTTTTGCTTCTTATTTTTCCTACCAATTGGTAAGTTGTAGCTTCTTTTGACTTTTAAAATCTATCATTGGTTGCAAAAAAAGCGATCTTTGTATGTAGAAGAACTATTTGTATGCATGCTTGTTAGAAAGAAAAAAAGAAATCAGTCTTGATTTTCATGATGAGGCAGTATGGGGGCAATGAAATCCATAAATCTTGTTGTTTCTTACTCTTTGTATACTCTAAGCTTTCATTTACTCCTATGGTCGAATTCTCTTGCTTTTTCAACTGCTTGTGGAAGGAGATTCACGTTGTTATTTCTCCTTGTAACTGATTTACTGCTTATTTGAAAGTCTCTCTATACTAAAATTTGGTTGAATTGTATTTTTTGGTAAATAAAAGCTTTATTTGCTTGTTCTTTTTTGCTAAAATTGTAATTGAGTTATTGCTTATTTGCAAACCTCTGTCATGAACTTCAGTTTGGTTGGATTTTGTTTTGTAGATAAACTTTTCCTTCATTTTTGTTCAATTGTTCTCGCTGTCTTTGAATCTTTGATTAAATTTTCTCTTTATTTAAAAAAAACAGATGTTTAAATTGGCATTTGGTCCTTTGTTGCAGGGTTTCCGAAAAACGGGCTTTGATCACTGGGAGTTCTTCAATGAGCAATTTATTAAAGGTCAGAAACAACTGTTAAGCGGTATCAAGAGGAGAAAGCATCCTCCAGGTTCAACACAGCAGAAGGGCTCCTCCATCAAGGACCAGCCAGTTGAAGTGGCCGACAAATTTGACCTCTCCAGCTTGGAAAAAGAAGTTGAAGCCCTCAAGACTGATAAAAATGCTCTTATGCAGGAGTTAGTTGAGCTTAGAGAACACCAAGAAAACTCCCAGGAAAAGTTGATACTCTTAAGAGAACGTCTTCAGGGAATGGAAACGAGTCAGCAACAGTTACTCTCTTTCTTGGTGATGGTTATGCAGAATCCGGCACTTTTATCTCAGCTTCTTACGTCTAATAAGGAAAACTCCTGGCGAATGGCTGAAACAGGGAAGATTACGATTGAAGATGGTTCCGAGGAAAATAGTGCAGTCAATGCTGATGATGGAATGCTGATAACGTATAAGCCTCCAGCAGAGGATGATGCTGCAACAACTCCTATTATACCGATGTCTGATTCAGAGATGAAAATGGATCATGATCTCCCTTTTGATGCAGTCAAAGATATTCTGATGAATTTTGATTTCACGTCTTATCCTATTGATGAAGGCTTTCTTCTTTCTGAACCTCGGTCACCAATTAGAGTGCCTGATTTTGACCTGTTTAAGCTAGAGCAATTCCTTCTGAGTAGCCCTACCCGTGATAGTGCTGAAGAGGCCGAGTTAGACACCGAGAAACCTGATGACACAGAAATGGATGTGGAATCGATGTTTTGTGAGAAACAGTTTCAGACTGACCAGCCAACAAATGAAGACCAGTCAAAGGATGGAAGGCAACAATCTGAGAACTTGGATTTCTTGATTGAGCAAATGGGGATATTGTCACCAGAAAGAATTAGCGAGGAAGAGGAGGAGGTACTAAAGTGAAAGTTCCACCATCATCTTTTTGCCCTTAGTGGATATTTTGGATCACTCTTCCAATCTAGCATTCTACTGAAGCATAGCATGATAATGTATTACTAAAATACTGGTATAACGCAGTAAATCCATAGTTGGTTTTAATGACATTGGGAATCTATTACGAGGTTACTTGCCTCAATTTTGCTGCCATTGGACATTTTGACATGTTAAAGATGATGTTTATAGTAGAAAATTTTCCTTTGAGATGAATGATAATTGCTCCAGTCACACTTGTATAGTTGTATGTCTGGCATTTGAGCTTGAAATGGGCTCAAATTTGCTGATTATGTTAGTTGGTTTTCTGAGCTGATTTAGGTTGGTTTAGAAGATGAGTGGCTCAAATAAGGTGCTTGACTCGTTCCCCTTAGATAATTGTATTCTGTCCAGTGATTGGTGAACTTATGTACGTGTTAACATGTAACATTTGCTAGGGTGTGTTTGGTAAACTAACCTTTATTACATTATACAGAATAGACCTGGTGAAACTGTGAAGAAAGTGACAAGCAATACGGAGTACAATTTTAGTTAATACGGAGTATAGATATTGAAGGTAGAGTATCTGTAGTTTTTTTTTTAAATTACTGTGTTGTAAAAATATCTTAAAAATTAATTTTAATTCTTCTAATAAGCTTTATTCAATAAAATATCTCAGAAATATATTTCAGTCTCTGTTTTGATCACCATAAATGATACATTAAGTTGTATTAAATTATTTGTGGCGATCTAAATAAACCTAAGTATATGAAGTAGCACTACTAACAGCGATGAGTGAAAATAACGCAAAACAATTTTTGATATTTGTGGAACCTAATTTGTTCTGGGGTAATCTACAATCTCTAACAATTGGGATTTTTCAGGGAGAAAATGATTAATTTGATGAAAAAACAAAGTTTAGTAGATGAAAAATGAATATACTATTGTCCAACTCCCTGAGCTGCACGTCAACTTGTCAACGTCTTCCCTACACTTCCCGGATCGGCTTCCTTCTTTCCCCTTATCAACGGACGCAGAAAACCAGTTGGTCTCGGAGAAAATTCTGATTCTCTCACCCCTTCTCTGTGATTCTTCATGAAAATTTCGCAAATTTAGGGAGGCAATTGAACAATTCAGAAGAAAATTGGAGATGGGTCTCTCTTCTACATCGACAACACCGAGCGAGACGGTCAAAATTTGCGTTTTTGATCTGAGAAGGGGACAACGAGAAGGCCAAGAGCTCGAAAAAATTCTTTTCTTCTACCCTGCCGATTTGCCCATATCTGCCCAGCTCTCCGTGATCGGCCTCAGCGAAGGGCTTATCACTTTCACCAGGTCTATTCTCTTCTTCTATATCGCAGATTGATTGTTCACCACCGTTCTAACTCAACTGTTTTTCTTTTTTCTTTTTTTAATTCATAGTTTCTGGCTGTGAATTTGGAAACTTTATTTCATTAGGGTTCTGTTGTTTGGATATTTGAAGACGATTGTGTTGAGGATGGTAAATTTGATATTGTGTTGAATGAAATTGGGATTTCCTTGTGAATGTGGGAAGGTGGGGAATAGAAATTTAGGTTCTGCAGAATGTGATGGAGAATATCCTTGTTTATTGATTGAGGAAATGGAAGATTGTATTTGAGAGGTTCTTGTAAGGTCACTTTGTGGTCTTCGAAGTTATAGCTCTTTCAATATCTCTTAGGAGTTGACCATATTATTGTCATTTTCTCCCTACAAGTGCTCATTTTATGAATGAGAAGCTGTTGATGACCAACCATCAGTTGATCAAGTGATGATCTTGGTTCCAATGTGTAATGCATTTGTTGGCTTGAGTTGGTTTGGGTTTGAGGTGGTGTTACAAGTATAGATCTAGAAGGTTAAAGTAATGATCTTTTGGGGAAATTTCTGGTAAATTGAACCAATCCCAGGATTGATGCTGAGTTGAATGGTTCTACTTCTCAACTTGCTTTTTTTTGTGGAAGAACGGTGCTATTTCATGAGTTTAAATGAAGAAACAATATGTCTGTGATACCTCCCATCCCCCAAAAGGAAAAAAGAAATTAGGGTAAAAACCTTGCATTATGAAGACACTGTGCATATTATCTAACTTCTTCGCTAAATTGCTCCCTACAGATATTGCTTGTGAGTTTTTCATTCATATCTTCTCTATACTCTCCTTGAAACATTTTCCTTTTTTCTACTTATTTTCTACATTGTTTTCTCTTTATATAACCATTGTTCTTTCTTTCTACATGACTACAAGAGTAATATCTCATTTCTACTTTGTGCAGGATCTTCTCTCCTGAGGCTGCTTGTGAAGTTATTGAAGCTGAGAGGCACTCTCATGTGTTTTATCAAGCAGAGCCAGATATCTGGATGGTGATGGTATGCTAACTTCTTCTTATTTTTTTCTTTTTTTTTTTACCTTCTTACTTTAGCTTCTATTTTGTTTTGGGGGGTGGTGTATGACTGGTAGATTCTTAAATGGTACTAAACTCAATGTTACAATGAGAAACCCCTTAAGAGTGTACACAGCCTTTTTACTCAAGAAAATATATTTATCAAGTGTTCTAACCATAAAGCTTTTAACTTTCTGGCCAAATCATATGAAGGTAAAGAATGAAGAGTATATTTGAAGCTGGTGATCATATGTCATAACTAGTCATTTCTGTCATCTATGCTTGGTGCTTGACATTTTTCTTATATGCTTTATATTTCAGGTAGTAGAAAAGAACAATGTGGAGGCAATATGGCGTGCTGAGGCATTACGAAGTGTCCTAAAAGAAGTCCACTCTCTTTTTGTAATGTTCAATGGGTCTATAAGAGCATTGCTTGATAAAGAACCCAGCGGAGAGCTCATTCGTCCATATCTGTACACCTTTATCATGGACTATCTATATGGTAAGACGATCTCCTTTAAAAAATGATATTTCTTTTTATTTCTTCTTATTGGATATTATTTTTAAAAAAATTTATTGTAAGTTACTAATTGTCAGCATGCCAAAAACGGTATCCTTTGGATTTCTGCTGCTGGGGTAATGCTGAAGTTCCCTTGTAATTTTTCATTGGGTTTGCAATACTGGCATGCTGGAAGGTTGCTCCGAATCATTCCTCATGTAAAGTTTTCATCTTTGAGGCAGATCTCTTTGTTGGGAAAAAAGTCCATTTGCCTTCATTCCGGGATTCTTTGAGACAGCGAGGGACGGTGCAAATGTTAACTGTGGGACGTGATGCTGCAATTGATGTTCAGGTTGTCTTGATGAATTTATTTCTTACAAACACAAGTGGCTGCATTTCTTTTTTCTTTAAGAGTATTCTTTAGAAATCACTAGTAATCCTATTTGCTTTTATTTTCATGCTTGTTCAAATTTCTTTATTTGGCGTTAAAAATGACATAGGTAGTCAGAGGCTTGGAGCAATTTTTTTATAGGTTTCTTGGTGTTGATTTATGGATTGATTTTGCAATTCCTGTTGACAAATTAATACTGAAAGAGGCCAAAATAAAAACTACTTTTAACCCCTAGCGCAATTTTGGACATAATAGAAAAGAAAAGAGCATTTTCTTGTGTCTTCAATTATTGGAGCTGCATCAATCATAATGAAGCTTGACTTATTTACTAGCTTATTTGGGAGAACTGATATTATTTTGTGCATGTCCAAAATTCACGCTGTTCTCATGTTTGAACTTGAAATGTATTCTTTATATAATTTCATTAAGTAAGATGTTGATTTAATTAGTTTTCTACTAAATAGTACTGTTTTATGTTTGGCAGTCGCTTGTCCGAATGCTAGATACATGTTGTGGGAACATACAGTGCCATTCCCTTGTCTTGTTTCATGACCTGTTGGTCTCCACCACTCTTTCTCCAGTATGGTTTGATCTCTACCACAAGCTCTATCAGAATGTCTTAAATATTATACATATGCACTAGCAGCACAACTCCATTCTCTTACTTGTACAAATTATATTACTATTAATATTTAAATCTCTTGGTTATTTAAATATGCATTTTGAATCATCAGTTAAGCACCATAATGCTATTTTCTTGTGCAGGATGACACTGTAAACTTATTTTCTTATGCTACTTTGAGAATGAGTCCGCGTGCTCTGTCATCTGCAACAAGCTCCTGGTCCTATTTTCGTAAAGGGAGTTCAGCTATTGCCACTGGTTCTTCTGCCTCAAACTCAGAACAGATCCATGGATCACGAGATACCTCCCCTAGTGGAGATCAAAGCTATCTTAGTAGAAGGCCCTTAAGGCCGAACAAGTGGTGCAAAGGAAAAGATGGTTTCCTTTTTACTGATGCATGGAACACAGATTCTATTAGTTCAAACTCTACAACTCCTACAATTTTACTCCAACAGACTGAAGAGAGAATGTATCTCTGTGCTTATCAGTATAAAAATCTTACAGTTATCCTTTTAATTCCTGTTGCCTCTGTTGGTAATGCAGAGCAGGGAATTTCTTCAATAAAACAGCAGGTTTTGGAAAATGTAAGTATTTCTTTTTGGTTGTCTTACCTTGGCAATTTTTTCGTTGTGTCTTAATTTTATGTCAAGAATTGATATCAGAGATTATCACTATATTCTTTCCATTTTCTTTATTCCTTGACCCGTTAAATATTAATTTTGCTTATGAAATTTACTAGGTATCACCAAGGATCATGAAAGTTGAAGAGAAATTGTCAAAAGGCTGGGGTGGTGAAAACGCTTACCATGTTGCTGGGTACCGCTACTTATTAGTGGACGGTGATAGAAATGTATCACGGGCTTCTCCACCAACAAAAGTCACAACTTTGGCAAAGGTTAGCGTCTTTCACTATAAGAGTTGGTATTATGACTTTGTGTCATTTATAATGATATCTTTCATTTCACATTGTGCATTTCAGGAATCTTTGGTTGCAATGAGCAAGCTCCGGGAAGAGGTTGACCGGGAAAAAGCAAGATCCAAATGGGATAACGAAGGGCGTGAAAAGGACCTGGAAGTTTGCATTAGGGCGAACAATAACGCGTGGGTGATTGGTCGTGTTACAAGAGGGAAAGAACTCTTTATTGTATTGGAGAAAGCCAGTGAAACACTTCTTTATGCAGCAGATGCTGTTGAGAGGTTCAGCAACAGGTAATTCAAAAACCTTCATTTCATTTGTTGGTTTTTGTGTCTTCATAAATCATGTCAGAACCAAAAAAATATAGGATTCGGGCATTTCCTCCTTGTGCAATATTGCATATTTATAAACTCAGAAACATTCATGTGACATAATTCATCAAATTTATTCATGTTTTTTGTAGGTACTGCAATGGAGCTTTCTCGTTGGACTAGAAACTGGCGCAACTGCTTGATTCACGACACATGTCATGTAAGTGATACGACGCCATCTAGGGACAAAATTAAGACCCGAAGCTTAACTTAATACAATTTGATCAGAGTTTTTTCAGGTGTAGCTTTTGTGGGGGTGGGGGTGTACATGGAAATAATTTTGTGTCTGTTACTAGGTTCAACAAATGTTCTCTCTTCACAGTTTTACATGAAAGGGCTTCTGAGATTCCTAGTTATGTAGCTCAGTAGCTGCAGTTTTTATGGGCATGGATGCTGAACTGGATGATTGCTTTGCAGAGACTGGCAATTTCAGATTTGGGAGCATTATTATGTAGGAATATCAATATGAAGATGGTATAATCAATTTGGAACCGTATCAGTAGACACAACAAAGAATCTTGAATAATTACTGTCGTTTTGACGCCGAATTATGAAAGCGAAGAAATCAATGTCAGTAGGAGAAAATCACATGATAAATGATAGAATCCTAGATTAGCTAATTTCATTTTGTTTTATATCAGTGGACCATGTCAGTCCATGTTATTTAATTTTTTTTTCTAATTTAAATTGTTAGTGTCGTTAATCAGTCAGTAGGTTAGTTCCTATTTTCTAGTTAGGAGATAGAGCCAAATATTTGTTACTAAGTTTAAGCGTCAGTTTAGCAGCACTAAATCAATTAGTTGTGTTAGTGGTTTAGTGGGTAGTCTAGAAAGAGTCTTCTGCCTATTTAATCAGTAGTCTACAATTTTCCGTTTGTGAGATTCTCCACTCAGTGGCCTTTCCTCTTTGCTAGATTTTGGCTTAGAGTGGTTGATACATGGGCTGCTACCAAAGCTGCTCCACCAATCATATATGCCCACATGTCAATTTATTTAATTACTTTTAATCTAATTAATTTTTGGAAATTAGATGATTGTTAACCTCTAGACTTCTCCAATTAATTTTTTTGGAAACGGGGTTCGGAAACGGTGTTAGTCCCATGAATTAGCTTTTTTTTTTCTGTAATTCAAAATCCCTTTTGTTTTGATTTTCTTTGTTAAATTGATATGGATTTTGTTGGGATTGTCGTTGTGGATTGATGTCATATGTAGTGGACGTTCTGTTAAATCTGGATAATAGGAAATGTCTACAGAAACTGGCTTTTGGTTCTCTAATTTGAGTTTTGTTGTGTGAATTGGGGATTGTAATCAAATTGGCATTTTTCATATCAAATGTTTCTGTTTGGTTGGTTCAAGAATCAGTTTAAGCAATAGGGTTCTTGAATTAAATAAGGCTCATTGATGTATTAATGGTTTTAGTTGTAAGCTTATTGGTAGCTCCGAATTCAGATGACAAAATTGACTAATGAACTTGTAGCTCTGAAACTTTAGCGAAGATGACATCTTATTATCAAATTATGAATTATCCACTCAAGAAACAATGTCAATTTCAAAATGAAGAAACCTTCAGACATGCTAATTGATTTCAGTCTATCTCTATGCTAGAATTTATCTTAGGCTTATATCCTTTTAGAATGATGCCTAGTGCTGTAAAAAACTAAAAACTGAATTAAAAACCCTACTCTTTTTCTGTACGAAAGAAGTCTAAAGGTTAATAATCATCTAATTTCCAAATTTTAATTAGATTAAAAAGTAATTAAATAAATTGACATGTGGGCATATATGATTGGTGGAGCAGCTTTGGTAGCAGCCCATGTATCAGACGATCCGGACATTAAATCCAATTGGTTTCAATCGTTGCTTGTTTGGATAAGCTTTTGCCCTTTTTAACCGCTAAAATTTTAAAACTCGAGGTAACCCATCAACAATTGTTGCCGGGAAATAACTTTGGAGCAAATTTATGGACAAAGTTCATCGGTTCGGGTAATTCAGTTTTTACCTGAGAACCAAACCAAACTGAACCAAACCGAACAAAACAGAACAAAGGTATTTCGGTTCGATTCTCGGTTCAGGATTTTGGCTTGTTTGGTTTTTAGTTCGGTTCGATCTCGGTTCACGTAAACCAATATATTTTATCCATTACCAACTTGCCCGGAGGAACCCTAAATTCCCATTTTCAATATTCAATCTTCAGACAATCACACTTTTAGAACGCGTCGTCCGGAGTCGACTCCTCGGGACCTCGTCTCCAGTCTCCTCGAGTCCTCTCGCCCAGACGACTAGTCGACAGTCGCCCTTGAGGCCTCGACTCTTCTCGCCGGCTCGCCCTCTCTCTCGCGACTCTTTGAGTCTGCCATCCGCGTCTCCGTGACTCTCGACTAGTCGACTGTCGACCACTGCTCACCTCCCCGGCCCGAAAACGACGGTGAGTTCGCTCGTTCTCTGAAATTTCTTGATTGACTTGATTAGGTAGTTCATAGTTGCTCTGTTGCTAGGGTTGTTTACTTGTTTTGGATGTTTATCCAAAATCGACTCTAGAGTCTCTTGCTAGGGTTGTTTACTTGTTTTCTCATGCTTGAGATCCGAAATCAGTAGACAGGGTTGTTTGGTTTTTATGTTTAGGGGCGCGATCTGGTACAATACAAATTAAGGTGCAATGTGTGGTTAAAGGGGAGACGTTGGATCTCAATCAATCAACGGTGATTAATTAGGCAACATAATAAGAAAAATGGGGAATGGGGGATTGAATTAATTTTCGCTAATTTGAATATGGGGATTTGATTTTAAATTTGGAAGTTGCTAAAATTAAGAGATTGTGAAATTGAAAAAAATTCCCACGTTTTTCTTTATATATGGCAGTTGCATGATTTTAGGGATTGATAAGAGTGAGAATATTTATAGAAAAATTAAATAATCGAATTTAAAAATACAAATCCCTTTGCAGAATCGTTGAATATCTATTAGTCGACGTTTGAAAAACTCAATATGATTGTGTGAATAAATATAAAATCGTATAATATTTATAGTCGATGTTTGAATAACTCAGTTTGATTGTTTGAATAATTATAGAATCATAAAATATTTATAGTCGAGGTTTGAATAACTCAATATGATTGTTTGAATAACTCGGTTTAACACATGTGATGACACAAAACTTATTTGATACAATTACATTTCATATATGGATACAATAATATCAATATGAATAACTAAATGAAAGTAGTTGAAAAACAACATTGTTCATCCTGAATAATTAAATTTATTCAATGGTTTTCACTAATATTATTAGAATGTATTGACATAAATAATGCATACTATTGAATAATAATCACTACATTGCTTATGAATAACAATTACAATGCTTATGAATTACAATTTTTTTTTGGACCGAGGCCAAATACATCAACATTATCATCATTTGGAACATGTTCCCTGGTGCGAAATCTTTTAAATTGGACCTTGGTGCGATTTGACTTTTCTCCAATGTCCAATTGTTGATCATTACCACCTGTGCCATTTGAAAACTAGTTAAACACAAATGATAACACAAAAATTATTCGATATAATTACAATTCATATATGAATACAATAATATCAATATGAATAACTAAATGAAATTAGTTGAAAAACAACATTTTTCGTCTTGAATACTAAACTTATTTAATGGTTTTCACTAGTATTATTAGAATGTATTGACTATTGACAAAAAAATAATTTATAATATTGAATAATCATTACACTGCTTATGAATAACAATGATGAATACTCTGAAAAATATTTGAATTCTTCTATATTGTTATGCATCAGTCTGTGTAAAACAAATAGAATAACTCATTACAATGAATTGAATAATTCTAATGCTACGTGATTTGAAAAACAATTTTATTTCTCTTGAATAACAAAATGCATTATTTTGAACAATAATGCTATTTTGTACTTACAAGCCAGATTTATCCAACACCCTCATTGTTTAATAAGAAAATGTAAATTCAAGTATCAATATCTATAATTTCGTTTCAAAATTGTCATAGTATAACGAATTCATACCAACTATCGCCTTCTAAAACCTAACTTCAAATTTCTTCATTCTTAACCTAATAACGCAAATAAATTCGATTCTCCTCAGTTTTTAGTCCAAAATCAACAAAATCAGAAATTACCTTATGTAATTTCATTCTACATTCATCAAATGTGACCGAATTCAAGTCAACTATCGAACTAAAAACCTAACTTTGCATTTATACAATATGAACTACAAATTTAAAAAAACAAGGTCGAGAATAACAATAACAACAATTTTTAGCGAAATAGCAAATCAAAATTGAATCTTCACTTACCAATTTGTGAAAAATAGTCGAGGTTTGTAGATTATTTCGCCGGTGTTCTTCATTTGCTCCCAAAACTTCACCGAGAAAAAAGAGAGAAATAAATTGTATGAGAGAGAACGAAATTATAAATGGAGAGTGCAAACTAATATTGTCCTATATTATAGGGATTTGATTGAAATCAGAAAATGGGAAGTTATTTGTAGCGAGATTTGCTCTAATCAAATGTATCACACCCATATCATTATTTTGCACCCTTTTTGTTTTAAATCCTAACCATTTATTAATTCAAATCTGACAATTCACATTTAACCACATGATTTACTCTAAGAGGCTATTTTACTAGAGCATCATTCTTTATGTTTAAATCGGTTTAGTTCGGTTCTAGTTCGGTTCGGGTCAAAATTGGTTCTGTTTAGGGTGTTCGATTCTATATTTTGGCTCGGTTTTGTACCTGATCGGTTACTTCGGTTCCTACCCGAACCAAATCGAATAAAACCGAACCAAAATCGAACTGAACCGAGCTTATACGTGCAACAGACAATACTGTATAAGGAGTTAAATGTTACAAGTCATGCTCGTTCTATTTCAAAGAAATAGATCAACAACAATACTGAACCCCATATATGTAGGGCTTCAACAATCCATAATGCTTGCAGAATTAGAAAGAGTTCTATCTATCATTACCAATTCTAAAAGAAGAAAAATTCAAATCACAAACCGGAAATTTAAAACAAAAATTGAAGTTACAGTCTTGAACTATAAGCACACCAACACAAAATGAAAGAGAGTTAACGTTGCATCCTTGATGACTTAATAGTGTATATGCTCAATTTATGCTTCCAGGTAACTAGCTCAGAAGTCAAAACAGTTGCAATGCTTCTTGTGTCGTCAAGCAACCTATGAGAACAGAACTATGAGATGGAGTACTTCTATACAAGAAGACCGGAAGAATTTGTTACATTCTTGCAAATTAGAATTGCAACACTGCCTTGTATAGAATTTGCCAGTTGATTTTTTTTCCATACCTGTAAAATTACCAATCTTGTTGGCCTTTAATTGGTAGCAATAGATCGATTATAAGTTGATGCTTGTTGATTTCCCTTTGCTATTCCCTGAACCTGGATTAGACGGATAAGAGTCTTACCATCGACATACAGAAATCAATGTGAAAAAAAAAAGTTAGGTACCTGTACACTTGTATCCACTAGCTTTGAATCAATTTCAACGACCTTGATGCCTATGATCTTCTGCCAATCAGCTTTTCCAACTTGACATCGATGTTTTAAGATGTAACTGTGTTTAATAATTAAGATTTCGAGGGATGCTGGCAATGCAGGCAATTCTTTCAGTGTTGTGCACCAACTGATTTCTAGTTTCTTCAATGTCGTCAGACAGTCCAGTGGGGGCAATTTATGTAGATCCTGACACTTTTCGACTAGAATATCACAAAGACTAGGCATATAACTGGTCGCCAACTGTATCCACCCTTCAAGTTCCAACATGTCACAGAGGACTAACGTTTTTATATATGGGAAGCCTTGAGGTTGACTAAATTTACCATTCTTTATAATCTCATCCATTGCTTCAATACGAAGAGTCTTTAGCCATGGAAGTTGGTCAAGTGAAGGTATGACTTCACAACGATCCAAGTGGATATACTCCAAGACGCCGCATACTTGAGTTTTATTCAGCCATTGAGGAAACTTGGAACCATAATACTTTCTCATTATCAACTCTTTCAAATTCTTGTGTGGTACGAGGCCTTCAAGGACATGTCTTGGATCTTCAACGGGTGTCGAGCTAGAGCTAGCCCCTTTCTTCAGAGTTTTTTGGTCCGACAAACTTGTCCATTGTAGCTCCAATCTTTCCAACATCCCCTTATTGTGCAACTCGGCTTTTTGAGCCTCTTCTTTCGTCTTGACATTTTCAAGTTTTGCTATGTGAAGAGATTTCCTAAGACCATTCAAGCTCTTCAACTCTGCAATCCTAAGTCCTTCCTCATTCCCAACAATGAACACGTTGAGCCTCTGGAGATTTCTCATTCGGCCTATGTTTCGAGGCATACTACCCAAACAACTTATATTCACTTCGAGGAATATAAGGTTGGTTAATTTTGAGAGATCCGTAGGTAAGTCTAGGAGTTTTTTGCAGTATTGTAGTTTTAGAACTTGCAATGCATGGTTTTTGGAAAGTTTGGGCAATTTTTCGACAGGAGTATGGGAAAGGTCCAAGTAACGGAGGTGCTTCAGTTTAGAAATGTGTTTGGCCTCGAGCTTGACAAGGTTTGTGTGACTTAGATCTAAGACTCGGAGGCGTGTGAGGCTCTGAAAGAAGGTGGGATTTTTGGAGATCTTCTTACCAGCATCATAAACCAAAAGAAATGTCCTTAGACCACTACACATGGTTTCTATATCATTAAGGATTTTGACGACAGCATTCGTATCATCACCAATATACTCACAGCCCAAAGAAAAATGACGGGTGATATTTGAAATTTCATTGAACGAGGGAACTGAGATTGAATTACCCAGATGATGCTTCCGACAAAATGTGTTAGATGCAACATGTTGAGCCAAATCATAAGCAAACTCATGCATCTTGTAGCTTGGTTCTTCACCGAGTGGAGCTCTATTTGTTGCTTGAAAGATGGAGCACGAGAGCAGATCCTCAAAATATTCCCTTGTAGTACGGTCCAAGCAACTTGCATCTGATGTTGTGCTTGAGAAATGAGTAAACCCTTCTGCCATCCAGAACTGAACCAAGTTGTCCTCTTTAAACTCGAAGTCTTGAGGAAATAGAGAGCAGTAGGTCAAACACCTTTTCAAATGCGGTTTGTGCACTAAGAGGGAAACCGGCTTCAGGTTTACAAGGACCCTTGCTAAACCTGGCACCTTCCATGAATTGCTTGTTATATATCTGATGGTGTCAAGTCGGTGTCCATTTCCTGCAGCTGATAAGAGGATCCCTATTTGGTTGGCTAGCAAAGGCAATCCTCGACACGTGTCAACCAACTCCTTTTTGTTGTGGTCTATATGATGAACATCAGCTTCGCTTAATTCGCCCTTTGTGGCAAGCTTCTCGATCAATAAGAAGCATTCTTCATCCGAGAGACGCTCTAGAGGATGCTTGCAAGTGGCAGTAACATCTGCAACTCGCGGATTTTGAGTTGTTATAAGGAACTTGGGTTTTTGCTTTAGAATCTCCTGGCACTGTGACCTGAAGTGGTTCCAACGCTCAGGATTCACCGAGTTTACACCATCCAATAAAATTAAGACTCTCTGGTCTTTGGATGGTGGCCCGGAGCCTCTGATATAATCAAGTAGATTTTGTGCGTCGAAGTTGCAAGGAGATGGAGGAGAAAGTATGCAAGGGAAATGAGTCTTGATTCGGGCCTCGAGTGTAATGGCATTAGCGAGTACTGACTTCCCAGTACCACCAATGCCTATTATTGAGATCCCGGAGGATGATGAATTTTGATCCATTGTCAGCTCTTCAATGATCTTTCTCTTAACCTCCACCCTCACAAACTCATCGGATGCAGGCAACTCGTAAGGCGATGCTCCTCCACAGCATTGACCAAGAGATGATGCCATGTCCCCCTCTATCCTTCCCAGCCATTCCTGCATCCTTGCTACGCGCATGATGCTCGTTTTCAAGAATTTCGTTACGAGTTCCTTCTTGCTTGCAGCTGAATCCCTGCTCTCTTGGATGTCTTCTAGATCATAGCGGAACTGTTCTAGTTCGTCCAGCCAATCAGAGGGCAAGTTTGTATGATCTGGACGGACACCAATACTTTGAATAGTCTTTGTCAAGACCTTCAGCTTCATGTCAAGAGTTGCCCGCAACCTATCCAGATGCTTGTCAGAGTTCCAGGTATCGCTGATGTAGTATTTTGAACCTTCGTTCAGCATGCTAGCCAGGAAACTGGTTAGCACGCTAACAGCCACAGTTGCCAATAAAAACATGTTGCAAATTGAAGAAACAATTTCTCTTCTTCTAGCTCTCAGGGAATCAAGCTAGAGATAAGAGATGCAAGGGAAAGGGTTTGAAGTTGTGACAAGAGATCAGCGATTCGCAGAGAAATTATGAAAAGGGTCAAGGGATTGATTCAGAGAATCACCAAAGTAGTTAGTATATGATAGCTCGTGACAAAAGAAAAAGAATGAAAATTGATCATCAGTGTAGGCAACATGATTTTTCCATATACTGATGATAATCATTTGTCAAATAACAAAAGTATAAGCCTTTTTCTAAGTAGGCCACCAGCTCGGTGAGGTCCCCATAAACACTTTATCTTATTAATTGAAATCTGAATTTTATGTCTAAATATTTTTCTAAGTTAGAATGAATCAATCATAATAAATTATTCTAAAATTAATTAATGAATAATTAATTTCTACCAAAAAAATTTATGAATGATTAATTAAATAATTGCCTATATGAGTATAAGTATTTGTCTAAACGTACGTGCACATATTTTACATCGGTTTTAATTGAAATATACATGATTCTTTAATTTTTATGTGCATAAATTAAAGTATATTAAGTTTGTATAGTGTATTAGTGTTCATATATCGTTCTTCATGTAGAACTGTGTGTTCACGACTTTTAAAGTGCATAATTTATTTTGATTTGGTTTAAAGTGCATAATTTCATGCCTAAAAAAGTATAAACATTGACCTAATTGTATCAAAGATTAAAACATATCTCTAAAACAAAAAAAATATCTTCTTGTTTTTAAAACATATCGTTTTAAAAAGATTAAAACATATCATATGTTTTTAAAAGATTAAACATATCTTCTTGTTTTTGTGTTCTCAGGTTTGTTATGCTGTCGAAACATTTAGTTTCTCAATGTCTTACATTCTTTAGTACATTAAATTTCAATTTTCTTGTATAAAGGGTACTCAAAGCTACCATATATCAAGTATTCAAGTGGAGTTTGAAAAATATGGTTAGATCCAGGTGAGATTAGCTCTTATATATTGTAAATATTGATGAAGAATGTGAAACGTCTAGCTTAAGACAAACAAACATGGATTTGTATATTTTTACAAGCTATAAGTTAAAAATTGTTCATTTTACATAACAAATTTGCTCATATGATAATACATATATAATTGTTCATGTGCAAGACATATATACAACCAAAAAGATTCGACCAAAAAAATATATTCAACCAAAAGATAATACAAATCTGTGTTCATACGATAATTAGGTGGATGCATGTTTCATATATATGATTGTCATGATGTTATGTTATGCACTTATGCTATTCATATACAATTATGCAGCTGATAAAGAAAACAAATACGGTGCAAGTTACGTGTAACCGTACGTGAACAAGACGTGCAACTTATTAATCCCAAACTTAGTTGTCAACAAACAAAATATTCCTTCATTTGAATCATTTCTATTTAATAGAGTCACTTGCCAACAACTACTGTGTTTTTAAAACTAAATACAAAGTATTTCCATTTTTCTGCATTTCATACAAGTCAAAGTCAAACGTCATAATATATTATTACTTCTTTTTTTTGGTAGGACATAATATATTATTACTTGTTTGTGGTGTTAGTGGACATTTTTTTTTTGAAAAGGTAAAACATCGAAGTAGCAAACAAACTTTATAGTTTAAGAGGCTGTGAAAAACAACATTTGAATGGCCAGACAGATCAACAAAGAAGTCACAGACGAGACGAGTAGAAATAATTAGGGTGGTACAAACCCTCAAAAAGAAAGAGCAAAACGAGTTCAGAATAGGGTTAAGTAAACACTAAAAGATCAACCCATTCTAGGTAGTGCAAAATGGTACGGTCTGTTGAAGTTCTGATGTCATTCTGATCCATCATGACAAAGAAAACCATCCGATAACCGACACCGACACCGATCGAGGGCACGCCGATGCCAAGTGAGCAAGCGTCGGGTGGTGATGTTGAGCCATTTCCGTCGGGCACTTCTCAAGTTAGTCGGGCTATCTTTTGGGAGGGGCCTCCTACTCATCAAATGAAGACCAACGACACACAAAACTCCCATGAAAAGTGTCTTGACTCCTCCAAGCGCCGAGAGCCCCTCATTGATGCTTCCGACACGATACAAAGGTCCAAGCCCGACGCTTTGCCATTTTTTGGTCGAATCGCCCATGCCAAAGCTTGAGCATTTTGGGTCGGGTTTCAGAAGGAGAGACGCGACCCCGTGCAGGAGAGACATGACCGCGTTCTGAGTGAAGCACCCGTGCCCTAGAGCTTGCAGCATGAGCGCGGGCAAGGCACGAATGACGCAAACGCGGCCCAGACTGTGCTATGGCGACAAAGAGCATGAAAAATGGGGCAGGACCGGGAAGGGCATGGCACAATTGCGCCTTCCCGGACGCGCTTGTGCCTTGGCCCAAGTCGATGAAAGGGGGGTTTCGTGATGGGCAAGGATGAAAGGATCTTTTGGATAGATTGTGTCTTCTTATTTAAGAAGATAATATATTCTATTTTTAAGGCTTTTCTCTATTTAAACCCAACTATGATTACTGTAATTGTGTGCTTGAAAACATGAAAAGATAGAGGGTAAAAATTCAGAGAGAGCTATAGATCAGTGTAGATAAGGAAGATTAAGTCTTGTAATCCTTGAAATCCCTAAATCTAGTGAAAATCCCTAACTTGATAGTGCCCCCAGACGTAGTCATTCTGACAAACTGGATCAATAAATTTATCTTGTTCTTTCTTCTTTTTTGTTCCAATTATTCTGATCTTGTGAATTTTAGAGTGTCCTACCCTTACTGTACGGTGAATTTCCCAACAATTGGGAGATGTGGTCTGACTATAAAGAAAGAGATCTAGCCTCCCAATGAGTCGACATAACAAAATCTTTTGCAATAATATGGCTAATTCTCTCAACATACAATATGGGTATTAGAAATAAATTTACGATTAAAGGACATGAATACAATATGAGATATTATCCCAAGTACTAATGATATCTAATTATGTTCGATGAGATTTGTCAATAACTTCGACTCCACAAGCCCCAAAAGCTTATTTGCCTTAGCTTAAAGCAAGAATCTCTCTTATGTAGGAAGGTAGTGGAGAAGGAAGGAAAGCACCCATTTCTTGGCAGAGGGTTTGTAGACCAAGAGATGAAGGTGGCCTAAAGGATACTTTCTCATGGAATAAAGTCAACTTCACTGAGTTGATCCATGATATTCGGGCCAACTCCAACTCAATTTGGCATAAATGGGTCAACATAGTGATACTGAGAGGAAGTTCAGGGAGGAACTCAAGGACAATTTGAAGCATGATGCTTCAAACTATAATAATGACTAGAGGAGGTAAATTTGACTGTAAAAATATCTATGATAGCCTACGAATGAGAGGTCTAGAGGTACAGTGGAATTCTTGCATTTGGGGTAATTAAGCTGATACTTCGAGGGTCTCATTCTTTTCATGGATGGTAGCAAGTAATGGGACCTACACCAAAGACAATCTTAGAAACATGGGCATTGTTCAAGATGATGCATGTGTTATGTGTGGAGACAATGAACAGGAGATCAAAGAACATTTGTGGTTCAACTGCAAGTTTTCCAAGGATGTGTTGAATAATGTTTTGACATGGGCAAACTTGGTAGGAGACATTACAATATTGAAGATTGGATGAACGGTATAGAGGGGATGGTGCAAAAGAAGAGTTTTCTCTTCAATGTCTGGATTGACGTGTAATTGTGAAATGATCTACTACATTTGGAGGACTAGTAATAATAAGATCTTTTAACAAGAGGGATGCACAAGCGAGGAGTGTTCTAGAATTGTGATTTGTCATATAAGAAATTATATTAAGGCTAGATGGAAGAAGATCAATAGAAATTCGAGGAGATGGTGTGCTAGAGTAGGCCTAGATGAGCCGTAACAACTAGGGACGCCTAATTCTTTTTGTATCTAGCTTTCTCTTAGGAATAAATCACCCCCTTTCATTAAAAAAAATTAGATGGTAAAGACGTAAAAACAGTGTTCGGAGTTCCAAAAATTTTCTATCGATTTTTTCCAAAAGATTATTAAAATACAAAACCATTTGCGTATCCAACTGTGCCATTCAGTAAGCAAAGGAACCATCAAAACATGCCTTCTTAATTGGAAAATATCCAACTCTAAACCAAAACAATATAGATTCATGAAGATGCTATCAAATATGATGACGAAGATGCTTGCAGAAGAGATTTTCCCTTGGAAAAGATTTCTATTAAAGGCAAAGCCTAGTGCTTAGCTCAAGCATGAAGCAACACATGAGTTTCCCTTGGATTCCTTGAAACAAAACTTGTGGAATTGAACCGTGGGGAAAATGCAGGTGAAGTTAACTGCGTGACGAAGAGCCTTTGTTAAATTGACTTCCTTGAAATGAAACTTGTCGAACCGTGAAAAAAGGAGGGCGAAGGTAACTCTGCGACGAAGGCAAGGCCGTTGTTGAAGAACTCGACGCAGCAGACTGGTTTTGGCCTTGGATTCGATGATTGAAAACCGCAAGACGGAATCCCCGACCCCGTGTTTTCCGAACTCGTTGCATTCGCCGGGGCCGATGGGAGCCACTATGATGACATGATACATCGGTGGATTTCACTGCACCTTGCGATCCTATACATAGGTGGAAGTTTAAGTAAGATCACTCTCATAAAGTCATAGTAATTAAGTTCTATATGTATTTTTCTAAATGATTGTATTTATATTTTTGAGTTACATATGTATGTTTTTCAGTTGCACATGCACTTGTATAAATACTCAATTTAAAAACATAAATAGGTAACTCTATAAGTATGATGAAGAAGAGGTAGAAGATGAGGGAAGTTTCGTGAATGTGTAACTCTATAAACATGAATGTAGCGCAACATGATGAAAAATTGATATAGAAACATATGTGAAAACTTGAATAGAGTCATAAAAAGCATGAGTATGCTCATTATACAACAAGATTATAGTTATAAAAAGCATGAATAGATTCATAAGAAGCATGAATACACTCATTAAACAATATGAATAAAGTTATTTAAAAAAATGAATATGTAACTTAAAAGCATGAATACAGTTTTGTATATGCAATTTAAAATCATGAATACAGATTGGTTACATAATCTTATTATAATAATGGTATGACCTGAACCCATCTCCTTTTGCCATAGGTTCACAAATCATATGTTTGAGATGTATATCTAAGAATTTAAAGTGCAAATATAAGTATTGAAAGTGTATACATAAGCACTGAAAGTATAAATTTACATTTAGCTAGGTGTCATATGTATTTAAGTGTGTATTTAGAATGCTAAAGTGTATGATCAATAAAAGGTTAGCATAACTTTTAGCTAGAAATAAATTTTTGATACAGATTATTGCTAACCTGTACAATTTAGTAACCAAATTGAAGGGGAAGGGGAGAAAGGGCAAGCGGCCGGGGGAAGAATGACGAGAGACGAGAGAGACGAGAAAGACAGATTAGGGTAAATTACTTAATTTCTGGATAATGAAAAATATAACATCAGGAGAGTATTTATAATAAGTCTACCACTAAACCCTAACGGTTCAAGAAAGGCGTCCCGGGAAAGAACCGTAAAGAAAACCCGAGAAGAGAATTATAAAATTCTAACTTAAAAAATTATAATAATAATAATCCTAAAAAATATTTAAGAGCAATAATCCTGAAATCGAGCCGGAGGCCTGCGTTCCCGAATAGGTCGTGCATTCGGATCCAATTGCGTATCAATTACCCCCCCCCCCCGGTGACATCCGCCTTGTCCTCAAGGCGTAAATCAGTAGCACTCTCCGGTGGGGGTTTGTCTCTAGGCACTGGTGTCATCCCAAAATACTCAACGTCGTCCTCACTACCCAATAATGCTAAGAAACGCTGCTGACAACGATGACCAGGAACATACTTCTCATCACAACTCCAACAGAGCCCCTTTGCTCTGCGTTCCTCGCGCTCCGCAGCAGACAAACGCTTGATCGGAAGACCCGTGACATTGGTTCCTGGGGGACGCCCACTGACAGCAGAAATCGTATCAATATAGGACGCATCTAGTTCTCGAGCTAGGGCAAACGCTTGGGCGAGCGATGTTGGATTGCGCAGGTTTAACTCTCTTTTGACGGGCTGATTTAATCCGGCTTTGAAGAACGATATCAGAGTAGCCTGCGATAGTCCTTCGACCTTGTTCAGTAGGGCCTCAAACTCTGTCTGATAAGCCAAAACGGAAGATTTCTGCTGAAGTTTAGCAAGTAAGCCGACATAATCTTCGTAATGGTGGGGATCAAATCGTTGCTGAACCGCAACCCTAAACTCAGGCCAAGTCCCCGTTAAATTGTTCCGGCGTTGGTAACGGAACCAATCTGACGCCGGATGCTCAAACAACATACCCACCAATTGCAGACGTTCATTATCAGAAGTATGAAAATAGTCAAAATAAGATTGAACCTTAAAGATCCAGCCTGCCGGGTCTGAGCCATTGAATTTGGGCGCGTCAACCCTAATTTTTGGAACCCGCACCTGCGGCTGTTGTTGCATCCCGGGAAACGGTTGTGGCGGCCCTACGCGACCCCTGGCACCATCCTCGTGAGTTCCCGGTCGCTGCTGGACATGTTGTTGGCCCGCCATGGTGTGAATTCTCGCTCGATCGTCCGTGTGAATGCCCGCTTGATCGCGATCAGGATCAGGCGCATAGGCCTCGACCTGGTTCGCGGGCGGCGGCTGCTGTAGATGCGGTGGTTCGTTCGCTGGCGGGCGACGGGAACTCCCTGAGGGTATTCAACATGTACACCTCGGATGTTGTCGTCGATGATATTGCGGGTCTCCAAACTATGAAATAATTGATCCACCCGACGGCGTAGCGTATCTTGCTCCCGGCGTTGAGCGTCTTGGTTTTGACGTGATTGTTGCATCTCCAACACCATGGTTTGAAGAAGTTCCCAGATTTCTTTGATATCCGAGTCGTTGTTGCCTGTCACTTGCGAACTGGATTCTTCGATCGTCATGGTGAGGTGGTGTTCAAGAATGAAAGCACCAGTTGATACAGATTATTGCTAACCTGTACAATTTAGTAACCAAATTGAAGGGGAAGGGGAGAAAGGGCAAGCGGCCGGGGGAAGAATGACGAGAGACGAGAGAGACGAGAAAGACAGATTAGGGTAAATTACTTAATTTCTGGATAATGAAAAATATAACATCAGGAGAGTATTTATAATAAGTCTACCACTAAACCCTAACGGTTCAAGAAAGGCGTCCCGGGAAAGAACCGTAAAGAAAACCCGAGAAGAGAATTATAAAATTCTAACTTAAAAAATTACAATAATAATAATCCTAAAAAATATTTAAGAGCAATAATCCTGAAATCGAGCCGGAGGCCTGCGTTCCCGAATAGGTCGTGCATTCGGATCCAATTGCGTATCAATGTTTGTATAAAGTGCTTATTAAATATAATAAAGTGTATGATTTGTGATGTATATTTACTATCTAATATGTCAATTGACCCCAAAAAACATTACCAAAAAAAAGGGATTTGATTAAAGATAGTTTTATTCTCTGCTTTTGCTTTCGGCTCTTTGCTTGTTATGATTTTTGTGGGTTTTCAGTTTTTTTGGGTCTCTCGATCGCATCTCCTCAGCGTTAAGTCAGGAGTGCCCCTATTGACCCCCCAAATATTTCTTAAAGGGCACTAAACTGGATCAATATTGTTGTTGATGTTATAATTTAGCACTCATCATTTTTTTTTCTTTTAATCCTAATGCTCCATTATCTTGGATTCTATATGACCATAGATCTCCACTATTCATCCTAAACGTACACTACTCTATTTTTTTTTTTTTAATATTCGAATGTAGTTTAGTGATTTTTATAAACCCCAACTCATACGTTACATAATAATCTAACTAGTAACAATTAGTTAAACAACTCAAACATCCAAAGACACCCATAAAATACCTGTATTGTGTATATCGTCGCTTTGATAGTCTTCCACCTCTTGGATGCTTTTCTTTGGTACATGTTTTATCTTGTACCAATCTTTCCCTTCCTGCTCTGAGTACTTCTTTTGGATACGAGGACAGTCTTCAACTATCAATTCTTGCAAGGAATTTGGGACTTGTGTGTAAGATAAAGATTCCAACTTGGGACATTCCCTTAATTCAAAACGCTTGATTGAAGAAAGATGAGCAATTACGTCAAATTCTTGCAACTCAGGACAATCGATTATGGTAAGTTGAGTGAGATTTACAAAATCACATTCGTTTCTTTTCTCCCAATGCCATGCTTTCAAGCTTTGCATTTCATCAACTTCTAGTTTCTCCAGTCTAAAAAATGCAATGCCCTCTCGACGCTCAATCGTCTCTATACCGTTCATCTTGACCAAGTGTAGATGCTTGAGGAGCGGTAAATGCTCGAGCGAAGGAAGCCTTGAAACATATCCGCACTTGTAGAAAGTAATGTGGGTGAGTTTTTTGAATTCCGGATCGGTTACCCAAGAAGGAAGTTTTGCGCCTTCGTAACATAAAATTCGCAACTCTTCCAAGTTTGTGGATGGTCGGAGACATTCAAGAATCTGATCACTGTTGTGATGGGTCCCTGATACTTCAGATGCAGTCCATCTTAGCTCAAGCTTTTGAAGGTGCTCTTTTTTGTACAAAGCTGCTTTCCTTGCTTCGTATTTATCTTCCACATGTTCCAACTTGGCAATGCAAAAATCTCCAGCAAGGCTGTTCAATTCTTTCAGCTCTTGGATCTTGCATCCGTCTTCAGTGCCAACTAAGAATGCCGACAGAGTTTTAAGATACACAAGAGCCCCTATTCCATTGGGCATGGCTTCTAGCTGGTGGAGGACGTCGACATATAGATGTCGAAGTTTAGCTAGCCTTCTCATTTGCCTCGGCAGTTTACGGAGGTTTGAACAACCTTGGAGTTTCATTGTCTGGAGTTCAGCAAGGGAGCCTAATATATCGGGCAACCACTCGATGAGAGTCCATGAAAGGTCCAGATACCTGAGGCCAACCATATGGGCAACAGAGCTCGGAAGCTCCGTTATTTGAGTCTTGCTCAAGTCCAATGCTTGCAGGTTCTCAAAACTCAGAAACAATTGATCTGGTATATGTCGTCTGACTTTATTACCCTGATGATTACCAAGGAAGAGAAGAGTCTTTAACTTGCTGAACTGCTCTAGTGTCTGCAAAATTGTTCCGTCGATTTCATCGTTCCACACCACCGAAACATGCTGAACCAAATCGACATCTTGGCCGCTATTATTTAGTTGGCGCTTGTTATCCAATTTGAGATAGGAGGTTGCATTGCTTTTGGGGTCATCCACCAACTCATTGATTTTTGTGATGTTTATTCGGTACACGTCCTTTCCCGTCATGAAGTTGGTTCCAGAATGCAGTAGATACCCATTGTTGAACAAGAAATTGAAACACTCGTCTCCTTTCAGCTCCATAGGCTCATCCTTTATGTACTGCCCAGCCATCCATAGTTGAATGAGTGTGTCCTTCTCAAACTCATAAGTTTCTGGTAGAAGGAATAAGATGGAGCAATAATCATCCTTCATTTCCTCCACCACATTAGCAATTATTGGCAGCAAATCTTCATCCTACACTTGGAGTTGAATGTATATGTCGTAAATCAGGACGAGCTTGTTGAACAGAAAGAGAATAAAAACGATATAGATAAATTCTTTCTTTTAATTGTGATGCTAATTAGTAGACTATCCTCTAAGCATATTAAATTATACCGTTGTAGGTTGCAACCATCTTACAATTTGGGTTAAAACTAATGCTGAAAACACATATAATTGATCGCAGAAAGCGTGAAAGTATTACCTTCAAGTTTGATGAATCTCGTCGTACCTGTTGAACACTTTTGCTGGCCATTGGGCACTCAACTTCCTTCACCTTGTCTTCTTGAATTGTTTGTCCAATCCTTTTTCATAATTAGATAGTGCACCTACATAAACATTAACTAGTTTGTCAGAATTGTATATATATACCAAAATATGTAGTACCGGTTAGAATATGATTAATCTTTCATTTCATCGTTGGGACGTTGGTATGACAGCTACTTCTGCCAACCATATTATACATAAACTACAAGTTGAATAATTTTTGTAATATACTAGTTTAAGTCGATCTCCGTAATCAAAACTCATACATGTATATATAATAACAAGTAGTCAATTAGTGGATCGTGAGCGTTAATAATAGTTTGCACGTCTTGCCCATTGACCGTTTAAATTGCATCATGAAAATATACAGACTGCTGACCAAAAATCTGATAGCAGTTTTGTAGAAATAATGCACTAATAATATAATGACATGTGGGCGGACGTGAGTGTTATATAATAGCTTGCACGTCCTACCCCCTTGACAAGTTCAAATTGCATCATATATATATATATAGATAAATTTAAGGGAAATTACTATTGTATCCTTTAATTTTTGAACTTTTTTTTCAAAAAAAATAATTTTTTTTGGCTACAAATTCCTTACCATAAATCTAAAGTCTCTGAAAATAGATTTCCCATCCAATTTATCCTAATTTTTGTTAAAAAAAATTATAAGAAAAAAGTTAGATTGACGTAACCTAAAGTCAGCGCAGATGGACGCCAACACCTGGGCCAGGATGTAGGCGGGCAATTGGACCCACGGGTTCAGGCGCAGATGGACGCCAACACCGGACACACCCCCTGCATCCGCCAGGTGCACTGGCGGATGCAGGGGTGTGTCCGGTTCTGGTTCCACCGGACCATGGAACCGGAAATCTCTATTGACAAATTTATACTGAAAGAGGCCAAAATAAAAACTACTTTTAACCCCTAGGGCAATTGTGGACATAGTAGAAAGGAAAAGAGCATTTTCTTGTGTCTTCAGTTATTGGAGCTGCATCAATCATAATGAAGCTTGACTTACTAGCTTATTTGGGAGAATTGATATCATGTTGTTCTCATGTTTGAACTTGAAATGTGTTCTTTCTATAATTTCATCAAGTATGATGTTGATGTTTATTTTTCTACTAAATACTTTATTTTATGTTTGGCAGTCGCTTGTCCGAATGCTAGATACATGTTGTGGGAACATACAGTGCCATTCCCTTGTCTTGTTTCATGACCTGTTGGTCTCCACCACTCTTTCTCCAGTATGGTTTGATCTCTACCACAAGCTCTATCAGAATGTCTTAAATATTATACATATGCACTAGCAGCACAACTCCATTCTCTTACTTGTACAAATTATATTACTATTAATATTTAAATCTCTTGGTTATTTAAATATGCATTTTGAATCATCAGTTAAGCACCATAATGCTATTTTCTTGTGCAGGATGACACTGTAAACTTATTTTCTTATGCTACTTTGAGAATGAGTCCGCGTGCTCTGTCATCTGCAACAAGCTCCTGGTCCTATTTTCGTAAAGGGAGTTCAGCTATTGCCACTGGTTCTTCTGCCTCAAACTCAGAACAGATCCATGGATCACGAGATACCTCCCCTAGTGGAGATCAAAGCTATCTTAGTAGAAGGCCCTTAAGGCCGAACAAGTGGTGCAAAGGAAAAGATGGTTTCCTTTTTACTGATGCATGGAACACAGATTCTATTAGTTCAAACTCTACAACTCCTACAATTTTACTCCAACAGACTGAAGAGAGAATGTATCTCTGTGCTTATCAGTATAAAAATCTTACAGTTATTCTTTTAATTCCTGTTGCCTCTGTTGGTAATGCAGAGCAGGGAATTTCTTCAATAAAACAGCAGGTTTTGGAAAATGTAAGTATTTCTTTTTGGTTGTCTTACCTTGGCAATTTTTTCGTTGTGTCTTAATTTTATGTCAAGAATTGATATCAGAGATTATCACTATATTCTTTCCATTTTCTTTATTCCTTGACCCGTTAAATATTAATTTTGCTTATGAAATTTACTAGGTATCACCAAGGATCATGAAAGTTGAAGAGAAATTGTCAAAAGGCTGGGGTGGTGAAAACGCTTACCATGTTGCTGGGTACCGCTACTTATTAGTGGACGGTGATAGAAATGTATCACGGGCTTCTCCACCAACAAAAGTCACAACTTTGGCAAAGGTTAGCGTCTTTCACTATAAGAGTTGGTATTATGACTTTGTGTCATTTATAATGATATCTTTCATTTCACATTGTGCATTTCAGGAATCTTTGGTTGCAATGAGCAAGCTCCGGGAAGAGGTTGACCGGGAAAAAGCAAGATCCAAATGGGATAACGAAGGGCGTGAAAAGGACCTGGAAGTTTGCATTAGGGCGAACAATAACGCGTGGGTGATTGGTCGTGTTACAAGAGGGAAAGAACTCTTTATTGTATTGGAGAAAGCCAGTGAAACACTTCTTTATGCAGCAGATGCTGTTGAGAGGTTCAGCAACAGGTAATTCAAAAACCTTCATTTCATTTGTTGGTTTTTGTGTCTTCATAAATCATGTCAGAACCAAAAAAATATAGGATTCGGGCATTTCCTCCTTGTGCAATATTGCATATTTATAAACTCAGAAACATTCATGTGACATAATTCATCAAATTTATTCATGTTTTTTGTAGGTACTGCAATGGAGCTTTCTCGTTGGACTAGAAACTGGCGCAACTGCTTGATTCACGACACATGTCATGTAAGTGATACGACGCCATCTAGGGACAAAATTAAGACCCGAAGCTTAACTTAATACAATTTGATCAGAGTTTTTTCAGGTGTAGCTTTTGTGGGGGTGGGGGTGTACATGGAAATAATTTTGTGTCTGTTACTAGGTTCAACAAATGTTCTCTCTTCACAGTTTTACATGAAAGGGCTTCTGAGATTCCTAGTTATGTAGCTCAGTAGCTGCAGTTTTTATGGGCATGGATGCTGAACTGGATGATTGCTTTGCAGAGACTGGCAATTTCAGTTTTTAAGTATCTTTGGTGGTGTTTCTCATACCAACATAGTTTAAATTTTAGTTTCATTTGCATGTATAATTGATCAAATAAACGAGTTGTCACGAATTTATCTCTCGAACAAACTAAATGAGAGGAAACTCGAGTTTGATAAACTTTTAAATGAACCAAGCTCAAACAAGATTTTAAGCTCGAACCAAGCTCGCGTTCGAGCTCGAACTCGTCTATTTTTAACGAGCCCAAGCTTAGGAATACAAGGAAATAAAGTCTGTTAAAGATCTGTATAAGGGCATAACAGTAATCTCACTCTCCAATCGGAAATTCCTCCGCCAGAGTTGCCGCCTATTATCCTTCTCACTCCGTCCTCTATCAGCTCTTCCCTCTCTCCTAACTCCTCCGAAGCGTGTTGCCCACGCTTTCTAACGGTCGCTCTCCATCGGGGACTTCAGGACTTGTTCCTCCATCTACGATTCTCAACGACGCGCCACTCTCTTTCGCTCTCCTCCCTCGGTGATATTGCTGTTTCTGGGGTTTTATCTCTGGTTCCACGAGAAACGATGAAGTCTGCGAAAAAGCAGAAGAAGGGACATATAAGCGAAGAAGCCATGTCCAATCTCCTGCAAAGGTCTCACCTTTAACCCGATTTTAGCGATGCGCGCTTGCAATTCCTGCTTCCTTACCTAGGTTTAAAATTTTACAATTCCCCCGCTTTTGGTTTATTCTAAAGGTATCCAGCACAGAAAGTACTCGCCTTGCTCCAAGAAGTGTATCAATCGGCTCAATTCAAGATGGATTGGAACGCCTTGGTGCAGATAACAGCTACAGGGATTACCAACCCCAGGGAGTACCAAATGCTCTGGCGTCATATTGCCTACTGCGATGAGCTGCTCGAGAGAGTTGATGATGGTGCCGAGCCTTTGGTTAGGTTCCTTCTCTTTTATTCCCCTGAGACCTGCTGTAATATTTGGGTTTTCTATTTGCAGTTCTTATAAATTTTGATACTGTTGGTATAGTGTCGTAGCTGCACATTTTCTATAGAGTTTGGTGGGTGGGATTTGTATATATTTGTGGTAATTTAGCGCAGGCCTAGTGAATAGGGAGTTTAAGAATGAATTGAATGGGATTATTAGGGTGTAAGAACTGCTTACTTGACTATATTTGATGGACTTCAAGAACCTATTTTTTTTTCCGTTGCTAAACTCTGGTCCTATTGAAGACAAATGCTGGCATTTGATGTTAAAAATACTGCTCGGTGCTACCACTTGGGTAAAACTTTGTGGTCTGTCAGTTTGTTTTATGGGCTGCCTATGTGTTGCATTGTTGGATTCCGCTGCTTCATGGAATGACGGCATGAAGTTGGCCATATTGTTGAATGTTAGAACTTAAGTAATTTATCATTGAATCAACTCCTCTTTCACTTTCATGAATATGTATCATTTAAAGCTTCAGTAATGTACATTCTCACTGGCCACTATTTGATTACTGATCATTTTTACCGCAAATGCATATTTGACATTTTCGTCAAAGTTTTTTTTTTCGGTTTAATAAGTTGTCTACTACATTCTAAAGAAATATTATCTTTACATAGGATGATGATAGTGACTTGGAATATGAATTGGAAGCTTATCCTTCTGTCAGTGCTGAGGCTTCTGCAGAAGCTGTTGCTTGTGTAAAGGTCAGTTTGTATCAATATCTGTATAGCATGAGTGTGGCTCAGCTCCTATATTTTTTACGAAGGGTATTTTTCACTGCTGATGAGCTTGATTTTAAGATTTATGAAGTCGTGTTTGGCCTGGTTAGGTACTGATTAGTTCTGGCTTGCCTGGTGACTCCAAAGTCCCAAACAGTGCAACTGTTGAGGCTCCATTGACTATAAATATTCCTACTAATGGCCAGTCCTCAAAATCCTCTCTGGAAAACTCTCTAACAGCTTCAATGCAAGGCACCAACATTACTGTTCCTGTTTCTGTTCAGAAGCAACCAGTTCCTCAAGGATCTGTTCAGAAACAATCAGTTCTTGCTGGGGTAACAGTCGAAAGATTGGATGCAAATGGATTAACAAGCACCAGTCTTCCTTCTCGTAGAAAGAGAAAACCATGGTCTGAAGAAGAGGATCTGGAATTAATTGCTGCTGTGAGAAAATGCGGTGAAGGGAACTGGGCAAATATTTTGAAAGGAGACTTCAAAGGAGATAGGACTGCCTCACAACTATCTCAGGTTTTTCCCTCATTCACATATACCCTTAGTTCTGCTTTCCCCTTGCATATCCCTAAGATCCATTTGGTCAGAATTTTGGTATGAGATATCGGTTTGTGCATCAGATACAATTAATCTAACCTTTCTTCTGTGCTTCTGCTTCTATTCACAGTCGCCCTCTGCAACCTAAATTCTTTCTCTTGCTTCTACTTTTGTGCTTTGTCGTCCTCTTCCTTCTCCTTTCTCATCTCCACTGGTTGGCCGTACTAATCTCTAGTGTGTAGATATGACTCTACTAGTACTGGGGGACCAGTATCATTGACTGTATTAGTGAGCCATTACCAAACACTAGTACTGGGACCTGATAGATACCAGATGAGCCTTTAGAAAATGATTGACAACTGGATAATTTGATTTGCTTTTTATTTTTGTGATAAATAATAATAAAAAATGACCGCACATAGTATTCACATTCTTTCTTTAATTCTTAGGTTGGACTAGAATATTTACTAGTATTGCACCATACATGTATACAATTTTTAATATGGAGGCTGATTGTCTTAGTAAATCATTTCCCATGAAACCTTGTCATCTAGTTTGATTGTCTCACTTTCCCCGTGTTTCATGGTTTTAAATCCTGGAAATAGATTGCACCCTCCATCCCTTTAAAAGAAAAGAAAGAAAGAGAACCGGGTGCTGGACTTCGCTATTATATTCTATCAACTGCTACTGATGTCTGTTGCATATTATGCAGAGATGGACAATCATTAGGAGGAGGAAGAGCAACGTAAGCATAGGAGCCAGAGTACCGGCCCACAAGTTTCTGATGCATAATTAGCTGCTCGTCGGGCAATTGACATGGCTCTTATGCCAGGTTTGAGGCAGCCAATTTAAGTCGAAGTTTACACTTCTTGGGATATGACAATAAATTATGTTAGATATTACTAAATCATATTCCATTTTTATTTGATAATTTGCTGGCAGGTTGGGGGCAATATCATGTTGTTCTTGCTTCATGATTTCATATTTTATATAAATTCTTTGATATTTGTAATTCATATATTTTATATAAATTCTTTGATATTTGTAATTCATGTTAGGCTTAGGCTAAGTTGTAGTTTTTCACATGTACGGATATGGCTTTCCATTGTGCTAGATATGAGTAAAGTATATTACACTTTTACTTAGCAACTATAACTTTTATTTGATAAGTTGTGTTCGATTTATCTACAGTTGGCAATGGAGCTGCCACTGCTAGTAATGTCGGTATGTCGAATCTTTCGAATGATGACAATGCAGCAGCCAATAGTACTCCCTCTCAACCTCAACAATCTTATTCTACCCCATCTGGTGCAAATCTCATATCATCTAAACCTGGAACTTCATATCTCTTCAAAATCCACGAGCTCCTCCCAAAAAGGCCCCATTAACGCCACTATTAAAGCCAAATTCTTCTATGGTAACAAAGGTAGCAGTTGCTGCTGGAGCACGCATTGCTAGCCCATCAACTGCAACCACTCTGTACAAGGCAGCTCAAGCAAATAATGTCGTCTACATTATGCCGAACGTAGCAAGTAATATGAATAAATCTTCTGTAACTACTACCTCGAGCCCAACTCCCTCCATCCATGTGGGTTCGAATCGAACTATGCCCTTTGGAAGCCAACCTGCAAGGACCAGCCTTGTAAGACCAACTACTACACCTGGGCCCATTTCCCATGCCACTGGAAGTCAGCCAGTGAGGAACACCTTTGCGAGACCAACTGTTCTACCTCCTCCATCTAAGCCTTCAACGTCATCCACATTGTCTAATAATTCTAGTGCTCCACTTAAGCCTCACAGAGGGTGACTGCTGCTGGATCTACTGTTTCTGACCCCAATGAAGTTAAAGTGAAGAAAGAGGAAAAAAACTAGTGAAGTGATGAAAGTGTCACCGCCACCTCCTCATCCAATGACGAGACTTGTGCCAACACGGAATGTTGGGGCCCAACAAAATCCATCACCTACCTTGTCTATTGCAAGATTGGTTGCTTCGAGTCAAGTAGCGGTTAGGGAGAAGGAGAAGTCTCAGCGTGCAGTGAATACAGAGAAAGTGAAGGTTGCAATTGGGAATAGTACAATTGGGAATATTACAATTCTACTGTTGTTAATGTCACTGAGAAAAAGTGTGTAGACGATTTTGAAGAGTAAGAATGTATCTTTAGTTGAGGGGAAGCGTGGGGAAGTTCTGAGTGAGAAACATGAGGGAATTGCAAGTGAAAAACAGAACTTGCAAGTAGGCTCAAAGATTGTGGGCGGTGGGAAATTAGAGGTTAAGATGAGAAAACTGCTAGAGCTGAGAATTCAGAGCAGAAGAAGAAACAATAGTGGCATTTATAAGCAACCTTCATCTTCTGTGAGGATAGTTTACATTGTTGATTACTAAATTTTAAAGCTATGTTACTCTCATATATCTGATGTGATTAAATGTTAGTTGTGATTATATATTAGCCATTAAATTTCAGTTTTCTAGTTTTGTAGTTATCCTTTCTTGAACGCCTGTATCACTTTTTAATGGTTATCGGAAATGGAAAGTTGTAAACATCTGTATTAGTTGAAATGAGTTTATTGGTCAGTTGAAATGTGTTTATTGGTTATCGGAAATGGGAAGCTGTAATCAGATATTGAGGACAATATATATAATTACGGTTCGGCAAATGTGTGTCCATGGTGGAAGTGTTCATAACCGAATATCCGATCCGATCCGGCTAATCGGATTGGAGATCCGTAATAAAATTTTCTCTAAAATCATTGATGTTTCATTTGTCTTTGACTTGTGAAAACATTGATGTCTCATTGTTGAAGGAGATAAAGGAATGTACAAAGCTAAGGACATTTCTTTTGCAGCATCAAAATGAGCCTAAGAGACACACTATTTCCTACACTTTTTCCGTAAGCTAGAAAAGCTCAGATTGTTGGACTTGAGCCACACCAATTTTGGTAAACTACTAGAGCCAGTAAGTCCACTCAAGCTCCTAAGATACTTGGACCTCTCTAAGACAGATATTCAAACCTTACCTGAACCCATAAACTCACTTTGTGCATTACAAATTCTCAAACTCGAAGATTGTTTCAAGGTCGACTGGCTCCCCAAAGATCTGAATTAGTTGACCAGTCTTACACATCTTCATGTGAACATAAAACGTCTGGCTTGTCAACCATCCAATTTGGGAAAGCTGACAAACATTAAAATTCTTAGCTCTTATACTGTGGGATGTGATGAAGGGACCAAGGTGGCAGAACTGAAGAACATTGAGAATCTAAGAGACATTTGCATCTCTCGGCTACAAAACATCAGTGATAGGAACGACGCTGAAGAAAGCAGGTTGAGTACAAAGAAGCTGCTGAAAAGACTAGTTTTAGAGTGGGATAATCAAGGTGTTGAAATAAATAATGCGTGAAATATTGGAGGGTCTTAAACCTCACAATGACTTGAAGGAGTTTGTAATGAGTAACTACAGGTGTCAGCAATTTCCAACATGGCTCAGCTCTTCATCATTGAAACTTGGGGTGAGAAACATGAGGGAATTGCAAGTGAAAAACAGAACTTGCAAGTAGGCTCAAAGGTTGTGGGCGATGGAAAATTAGAGGTTAAGAGTGAGAAAACTGCTAGAGCTGATTAAATGTTCGTTGTGATTAAATATTAGCCATTAAATTTCAGTTTTCTAATTTTGTAGTTATCCTTTCTTGAACACTTGTATCACTTTTTATTGGTTATCGGAAATGGAAAGTTGTAAATATAATGGGTTTATTGGTCAGTTGAAATGTGATTATTGATTATCGGAAATGGGAAGCTGTAATCAGATATTGAGGACAATATATATAATTACGGTTCGGCACATTGTGTGTCCATGGTGGAGGTGTTCATAACCGAATATCCGATCCGATCCGGATAATCGGATCGAATATCCGTAATAAAATTTTCTCTAAAATCATATCCGTATCCGATTTCTCTAAAACCATATCCGTATCCGACGGTAAACTGGTTTGCCTAGTGTGAGAGGTTGAAAGGGTCTATTTTTATAAGATATGTGAGAGATTTTTTTTTTCTAAGAATGAAAGTGAAGGAGAGATTAGGGAAAAAGTGAATAGGAGAGGGTTTTTATAGAGGTGTTCGGTTTACAAGTGGTGGTAATCGAACGTGGTAAAAGTATCAACCAAATCGTGACCATCCAATTCTTTGCTTTAAAATCCTAGTAGAAATATTCTCACAAAATCAACATGAGATATATATTGTTTTAAAACGTGGCCACGTGTTTGCAGTTCCCTTGGTCTATCAACTCACACATTCTTTACTTGGCCAAATTCGTCATAGAATGCTTGTCCTTTCGACAAACTCTTCCATTAAATATGAACGAGGTAATGGATTTTTTTAAACATTTGTAGAAATAGTTTAAAGTTCAAATCTCTATAACAAGGAGAATGGGCTCCAGTAGAGTTGTAAAAAAACTCTATGGATAGAGTTGGAGAGATCTCAGTCGTTAAATAAGATATCAATGGTTGAGATTAGATTTACCTCTCACCAAATCTAATTATGATTTTTTTTCTTTTTAATTATTTTTCCTAGGGTTCACCAAATTACCATACGATTTTAGAACTTCATCCATAGAGTTTTTTTACAACTCTACCGAATTCGAACCGCAAATATGGAGAAGTTAAATTGTGAGTCACCCTCATCAATATACATCTGCAAAATTTAAATATGGATTAATTTTCTATCCATATAAATTGGAGGATACCATAGTCTTATAGCATTGACGAAAATAAGTTGATCATAACTATCTCAATTGAAGTATTCACTGGACAATTAATTTTTGCATCTTCTAGTGGGAAATCAATCCTTCCCAAGACTCTTGTACATCCACCTCACATATAAATACAATTTTACAAATTGTTTATACTCCCTCCGTATAAGTCTATTTGTCTTTCTAAACTTAAATAGTTGTCTAATTCTACTTGTCTTTTAAAGTATTTTATCCAAAATTTTCCAACTTTACCCTCAAATATCCCATACAATTAATTGCATATACACATCTCAAGGAATAAAGCATGTAGATTATAGGGATAATGTGGTAATACTAGGTCTTGTCTTAATATATGTATAAAATGTTAAAAGGACAAGTAGACTTATACGAAGGGAGTATTATACAGTGAATGTACAATAGATATTACACATGGCACACAACTTCACGTACAACTCTCTCTCTCTCACAAACTTACTTAATCGATCACTTTGATCAATCTACCCCCAACTTGATCACTCACTTTAAGTGATGCTTCAAATAAGAGCTACAACTGTCTCTCTATGCTACTACAAAGGTCGGTTAAAATGCACATACACCACCAACCTACACCTTCTTCAATCCTCAATGAAGATATTTCACTACATTTCTTCACAACTCTAGACTTCTCTTAATAAATGGGCTTTGACTTTTCCTTGGCCCAAATTCACCTTACCCACGTACTGATTTGTTTTAGCTACACGTACTAATTAACTTACCACCCCATGTGTTGATTTCGAGAGTAGGGCTGTCAAAACTTGAACCGACCCGAAAAACCCGTTCCACTCCGAATCCGATTAGACCCAAGAAAAGAATAAAATGTTTTATACCCGAGACATGTTTGACCCGAATTGATTTGACCCCGAACCCGAGATTAACCCAAAAACGATTATACTTGAATAGACTAAATCCAAAATCTAACTAAACCCGAAACCGGACTTATCCGCAATCAAGTTGGACCGAAAACCGAATGACCCGACAACTGCTCGCTAAAATTATTTATAAAGTCACTTAATATTCTCTAACCAACAACTGCTCGCTAAAATTATTTTAAAAATTAATTAATCTCCTTTAATCCATTTATTTAGAGAATGTATTATGTAATATTTTTTTCCCTTGCGCAAATTCTAAAGATCAATGTATCTTAAATTATCATGTATATAATAGTATCTATTGATAATGCTTCAATTTTTATTTACGTAATAAATACAAATATTGTATTTGATTTTAACTTGATAAATAATTTTCACACCATTATATCGTGATATTGTGTACTTTAAATAGTAGTTGGGTTTTACATTTGTTAATTAAAATTGCTAAAGTTTTCAATTTTTTTTTTGTTACGTTAGTAATTAAAATTTGTATGCTTTCTCATTAAATTGGTAAGAACTATGTCATAATTATACTCATAATTATTAACTAAAAAAATTTGTTTTAGAATTAAAATGGAAAAAAAGATATATTTTTTGGTAGAAAAAAATATTAGTAGCTATCATTATTATATAATAGAAAAATAGTGTAGTTTGATTTGTTAATACGAAGTAAAATTAGGGAACAATTTAAAAGAAAATTATATTAGAAAGCTTTTTAAATATTTTTAGTGAGTAATTCATAGTTAGTTAGAAAAATATATTGTTAATATTATTAGAAAATTGAGTTTAAGTATTACAAATCTTATTTATTAATTTTTATTTTAAGAATCTTATTTATCGACGATGAATAATAGCAAAATCCCTTCAATATACTGTGTTTACTCACCAAATTTCTTTTTTATTTTATAAAGAGTGAGTTTAATATACCTACAAAATTTCAATAACATGACAGAGGCAATGTCCATCAATATTATTACTAATAACTAAAGCCGAAGTAATTTCTGCCACCACATTGCGCCACATCACCCTTTTATTAAAATAATAATTTTAAATAGTTAATTATGTAAAAAAAATTATCTCCAAGTAAACATAAAGATAAATAAACATAAATAGATAAAGAGAGGGACATTATATATATTATATTGATAAAAGATAAATAAAAAAGATTCTAAAAATATGTACCTAATATGAAAAATATATCTTTGAAATAAAATAGTCATATAAAATCGTTATTTTCTTACCCTTCATCCAAAATTTTTACAAATATATAAATTATGTGTAATTTTAATAATCCCTATGAAATATATCTTTCACTTTAACGTAGGAGTATATATCTTTCAAAATTTTAATTTGATGAAATATATCTTATATTTTATAACGTAGGAGTATATGGTTAGGATTCTTTCACTTTAAATACACACTGAATTATTTTATCTTTTGAAGTCACCACATCTAATTTGGCCCCACCTTATATTTAAAAATAATTTTTTTAATTTATATTTTCAATTAAATTATTTTCTATCTATTTATATTTAAAAAAATTAATTCGAAATTTAAATAAAAAATGAAAAGTATTTTATCTTTATCCTTTTATTTATTTATGTAAAAGATTTATCTTAAATCAAATTTTAATTAAAAAAATAAAAACATTTATGATCTTGATAATTACTTTCCTAAATTGAATTTGGATAAAAAAAAATTACATTATCTTTTCCATAATTTTTTTTTATCTTATTTATGTAAATATAGAAGATTTTTTATCTTTAAAAAATTCAATCTTTATTGATATTATTTCAACTTTTCTTATTAATTATCTTCTTAAATAAAATTTTAGTTTTCTATAAATAATAATGATAACTTTTTAAATTTTAACCATAAATATATTGAGTTTTATATATTAGTTTTCTATCTATAAATATGAATGTTAAATGCAATATTGTCATTACATTTAAATGTCTTAGTCACCATATTGTTAGTTACAAAATTCTTTATATTAATATTTTTATCCATAATTATGACAACCTTTTCAATTAATATGAACCATAATAAATAAAAATTATTGATCCCTTAATCTTTAATCGGTTAATCACTATCCATATATATGACACATAAACAATACTAATTTAATCTATTAGAGTAAATAGATAAAAAAAATTATCAATAGATGAGATAAATATAAAACAATATATATATATATGCTATTTGTAAGTATATTTTTAATAATAAATTTTTAATATTAAGTTCTTATCCATAATTATGACAAATATAAAATAGTAATTTAATATCCCAAATACCCCTTTTTAATTTAATATCCTATTTAAATTAATTTTAGTATCTCTAAATGAAATAGATAACTTTTATATCCATGACTCACCATATTTTAAATTGTGAATTTTCAATATTAGAATTTCTTATTCTTTCATATTAACTTTCAATTCAAAAGTATAAAGTTTTTTAATTAGTATTAAACATTTTTAATCATGTATTTTTATATTAATTTTCAGACTTCTTATATTAATTTTATTATTTATAAGTATGATAACGACTTTAATTAATATTGAACATGTTTTCATAATAATTTTGGATTTTTCAATATTAATTTTCTTCAAAAAAGAATGATAACTTTTAAAATTTTCGTCTATAAATAATTAAATATGTTGTGTTTTATATATTAATTTTTTATCTATAAAAATGAAAGTTAAATGCAATAATGTCGTCAAATTTTAATGTCTCAATCACCATATTTTAATTACTAATTTTTTTATAATAATATTTATATCCATAACCGTGACAATTTTTTTAAATTAATATGGACCATGTTTTTAATTGTAGATTTTATATTTTATTATATTATCTTTTTGTTCAAAAGTATGATAACTTTTTAAATTCTATCCATAAACATGTTGATTTTTAATACTAATTTTAAATTAATAAGTATAAATTTTTTTTAATTAATTCAGTATGTATATGTTGTGTCTTACAATATATTAAATTTCTATTCATATGCTAATTTTTTATATTACGGATCTGTACATAAATAAATAAAAATTATTGATCTCTTAATGTTAAACCGATTAATCGGGTCAGTTCAATTGAGTTTATGTTCAGACATTTCAAATTCGAGTTGAGTACGGATTCAAGTCATTAAAATTTATGGATTAATTAAATCAATTCATTGCGGTTTTTATGTGTGTTCGAGTAAACCCTACGATTTAAGAGCATCAACTTTTTTTTTATAATTATTACATAAATATTACAAATAGCATTTTTTAAGAATAAGATAATATTGGTATAGATTTTAATAATAAAATATATTATTATAATTAAAATAATTACATATTTAATATTTAATTTGATTATTTATACTATTATTTATTATTATATAATTTATAATACCTATATCAAATTTAAATTAACATCTTACAATTTTTATTTAGAAAGTTTCCGGGTAAGGCCCGGGATAGGTAAGGCGCGTGACACTTCATCATATTTTGCAATTTCATAAAGATTATTAACAAGGGCCTGTTTGATAAGATCCCCAAACTAACAACCCATTTGCAATTTTCATCTACTCCTGTCCTTCACCTAGTGTTCTATTACGCACTACTAACTCCAGTAGCAAATTAGCAATCAGCATCTCCAGAATTGCTGAAGATCATGGTTCTCTTGGAAACACTTTCACTGAAGGCTAGCGGCGTCTATGCTCCAAGCGGTGATGCAACAATTAGCAAGCCCTGCTACCAAAGAACTCACTCAGATCTGGAATGTCGACGAGGAGCGTCAAGATTTGCTCGCCACTTACGCCAAAATCAACGCATACATTGACAAGTGGGAAATTTGGAGGGGTATTGCTACGACACGGAGGACCTCGTCGATTACCTCCATCACACCTTTGCACCAAGATACTCCGCTTCCAAATTGTCAAGCCATCACCGTCGTTATTCAAGCACTCAAAATTGGCAAACAAGATCGCACGCCTCCGTGGCAAATTGGAGCTCCTAAGCAAGCAGATCGAAGACGAGTTGGCTGCGAAGCGCGAGAGCAACTCAGCGCCGCCGACACCAGCGGTGGACTCGTCCTGCTGCCAGAACCCGCTGTTGGACAAGACGCCTCTTGTATTCAGCCCTAGACTGGACCAATTTAAGCAAAATATCATTACTGAGTTGACTACTGGTTCCTCCGATCGGCGAATTAGTGCTTCTGGAGTTGCAATCATAGGCATGGATGGGCTTGGAAAGACGTCACTTGCTCGATCTATTCTGGAAGACGCGAGAATCAAGAATCATTTCCCACTCGTGTTAACCGCTTGCGTGTCAGGCGACTTCAAAATGGAACGAGTAGTCAGCAAGTTAGTAGAAGACTATTCGCATTCAAGAGACGTCCACCACCTTGAAGAGCTTCTTGACGGCCGAATGGCGTTGATCATCTTGGATGATGTATGGAGTGTGGGACTTGAGGATTGGGACAGATTCAAATGCAACTATTTGAGTTCAAGTCCAGGCTGGAAAATTCTCATCACCACTCGCAATCCAAAAGTTGCAGAGGTAACTATGAGTATTCCTAGTTACTTGGATTCAATGACAGATGAGGAATGTAAAGAGTTGATCATGCAAAAAGCAAATAATCTGTGTGGGATCTGGGAATGTGATGTAGAGGTCATTTCTGAAAAGTGCAAGGGCATGCCGATTGTTGCTAATACGATTGGGCTCAAATTGTCTTCCAAAACCAGTGTGGATGAACTAAGAGAGACATTGCAGCAGTTGAAGAACGAACCCCTTCAGGGATTGCCTGAATTCAAACAAGTGTTTCATTCTCTAAAGTTAAATGAGCCGAAGCTGCCACTACATCTCAAGCGGTGTTTTGCCTATCTTTCATTGTTTTCTCCCAACCGCAAGTTCAAAAGGGACGAGCTGATACAATTATGGGAGTCGGAGGGATTTGTTCAAACACAACAAGGAGGAGGCAGTGAGTGTTTTGATGAGATGCTGTCAAGATCCATCCTTAAACCTCTCAAGTCATCAAGCGACGAGCAAACAATGTATCAAATGCATGATTTCAGCTACGAGTTCGCCCAAAGGCTTGCTTCTGAGGCGTTTCGTAGGATAGATGAAGGTACACTAACTAACTACTCCCTTGCCTCCCATAAAAAAAGCCTTCGACATTTGTCTTTGAGTTGTGAAAACATTGATGTCTCGTTGTTGAAGGAGGTAAAGGAATGTACAAAGCTAAGGACATTTCTTTTGCAGCATCAAAATGAGCCTAAGAGACACACTATTTCCTACACTTTTTTCCGTAAGCTAGAAAAGCTCAGATTGTTGGACTTGAGCCACACCAATGTTGGTAAACTACTAGAGCTAGTAAGTCCACTCAAGCTCCTAAGATACTTGGACCTCTCTAAGACAGATATCCAAACCTTACCTGAACCCATAAACTCACTTTGTGCATTACAAATTCTCAAACTCGAAGATTGTTTCAAGCTCGACCGGCTCCCCAAAGATCTGAATCAGTTGACTAGTCTTACACATTTTCATGTGAACATGAAACGTCTAGCTCGTCAACCATCCAATTTGGGAAAGCTGACAAACCTTAAAATTCTTAGCTCTTATACTGTGGGCTGTGATGAAGGGACCAAGATTGCAGAACTGAAGAACATTGAGAATCTAAGAGACATTTGCATCTCTCGGCTACAAAACATCAGTGATAGGAACGACGCTCAAGAAAGCATGTTGAGTACAAAGAAGTTGCTGAAAAGACTAGTTTTAGAGTGGGATAATCAAGATGTTGAAATAAATAATGCACGTGAAATACTAGAGGGTCTTAAACCTCACAATGACTTGAAGGAGCTTGTATTGAGAAACTACAGGTGTCAACAATTTCCAACATGGCTCAGCTCTTCATCATTAAAACTTGGAAGTGTGTACTTGCAAAATTGCCAAGATTGTGAAATTCTACCATCCCTATGGAAGCTTCCTCTTCTAAAGACGCTTGTTCTTCATTCAATCGATAAAGTAAAGGGAGTTGATGGGATATTTTTTGGGCAAGGTGAAAAGGGATTTCAAAGTTTGGAGTCGTTGGAATTTCGTGATATGACAGGCCTTGAAAGGTGGACTGGTTTGAAGACAGGGGACATGCCCTGCCTTCGCTCTCTTAAAATCATTGGTTGTCAAAGGCTGACGTGCTTGCCTTCACTGATCCACCAAGGTTGCCTGGTATTCATGGAAATCAACAACTGTCCAGTACTAGAGTCATTACCAGAGATACCATCATCAATGAATGGCGAGAGCGGACAACTGATAATTGTAGATAGTCCTTTGGTAGAAGAAAGATGTCAAGTCGGTGGAGCTGATTGGCCTAAGATCAAAGACATGGCCTACCTACGAAGATTTCAGACCATTCTACCTCCTCAGAACAATGAGGTATGATTTATCCTAGAATTAATGGTTAATCAATAAGAAAAATTGCAATGAGTGAATAAGATGTCCTATATTTAGCAAGTAATTTATTAAAAATCTTCTCATCGTAGTATGATCATGCTCTCCAAACAGAACCATCATGCTTTTTTCACAATTATTTTTTTCACGAAGATCTCACAACCACGTACTCTAGATCCTATGTATCGTATGATCATTAAGGTGTAGTACCAACATATTATTTTGAAGTATGATTTTAGTTTCAAAACGAGTCTAATAAGTTGATTTCTAGAATAGAACTATTCTGCGGTTAATTAATTAGCATAAAGTGCAAATAACTTAGCCTGTTCACCAAAATACACTTCTAAAAGACTATTTTAGAAGAACAAATGAGCTATAACACATTTTCTTGATGAAAGTTACAAATTTGTTTTGCATGTAACTTGTTTCACAATTCACAACCATATGTCATTCAAAGATTAATGAAGATGAAGCTGCTCCAACTAGAGCTCCTAGGATGATTGCTGGAGATTCTATCTTATTGCAGGTGTGAACATATCCCAAATGGCTACTTGTATTATTTACAGTATCTGATTTGGAAAGAATCAAAAACAAGAACTAGGTTGAGAGGATTATATTGTTAACATTAAGCAGGGTATAGGAGTACTAGTGAAGAGGTGGATGGCCATGCTAAATAAAGGAGTGTGTTCTTACAAGCATAATTGGGTTGTGCTTCTTTTGGTGGTGACTCTCATTCCAATTACATATGAAGTCGTCATACGCTGTGTTGGTCAGTAAGGACTACATTAATGATGGTAGGCTTCCGAAAAAAATTTCTATGCTTGAAGCCCAAAGTTCATTATCCTCTCTCTATTTGATCCTTGCTTCTTTTTTTTGTGTTGTATCTGTTCGTGCAGGAGAGAGCTGCTGCTGCATCATGTGCCTCCTAAAACTGCTTGGGCAACTTATTACGCCAAACCCTCATGGGTGAAGTGAGATGTTTTCGAGTTGTGAATAAAAAAAGAACAAACATTTACGTTAATGTTTCTTAACTAGTTTGCTTCTTTTTTCTTGGTTGAAGTTAGTTTGATGGTTTGAATGAAACATATGGTGTGGTGTTAAGTGTTAACTATATTTCGGCATAGTGAGCATGTTATTAACTATGGACAATGTGTGAACTATTTGAACTGCCTGATCTAGACCTGGTTTGGTTATTATGCATATACTATCAATCTCCTACTATCAATCTCCCACTCTCGTTTGGTTATTATGCATATACTATCTCGTTTGGTTATTATGCATATAAAAGGATCCCGTTCGTGTGTGTGGATACTGCTAGGAGCAATACTTGGGGCTCTTTGATGGGATGGGCCCAGGATCGGAATAACTCTGATACCATATTAGCCCGTAGGGTTCTATCCTAAAATTAATTTGCAATAGGAGGATTACTAGGCAAGAGGTATATATACTAGGGATTACTAGGCAAGTTTATGTCTCAACTTTAAATGTGGAAATGTATTCTAATACTTCCTAGCCAAAAATTCAACAAGGACGAGTTTATCAAACCTTAGGTACAAGGCTTTGTTTTTACCACAACAGAGAAGAGGCGTGTGGAGCCAAGGGGCAATGATGGTTTTGATCGGTTGTTGTCAAGATCCATCTTAATTTAAACCTCCCAAGTCCAATAACAATGAGCCAACAATGTAAGCAAAATACCATTTTCTTGTTGTTGGGTTTAATTATGAATCTCACATTTAAATTGAAAAAGATCCTAAGCTAATATGTACGTAAGGTTTATGGATCCTTATTAAAACGACTGCACAAATTACAATGAGCAACTAATGTTTCAAATACGTACAACAAGTTGATGTCCTTAAGCCTAACCAGCTGATGTTTCAAATACGCCAATGTTTAATGCCTATATTATTAGCCAACCATCCACGTGGTGGTCTTATTACAAGCCTACATCATCGGTATGTATCCGTAAGACAATAAGGACCATGATCCTAAAAGACCTCTTCAGTGCCATCATCTATCTCTCTATAAATTTCGTCAAGCTTCTCACTGTCGTCGTCGTCGTCGTCGTCGTCATCATCATCATCTGTCAGATCAAAGATTTCTTCTTGATCTATCCACACATTTTGTACATGTCTTATCTTGTCCCGAATCTTACCATCTTTCTCCAAGCAATTCTCTGTGATTAAAGGACATTCTTCTACCATCAAAAACTCCAACGACGGTGAAAGTTGTTGGCCATCCACAAATTGAGCCTTCGGACAGCTAGTTATTACCAGGCGCTTCAACGAGGAAAGATAGACAAGTGAAGGAAGCTCAGGCAACTTGGGGCATTCCTTTATAGTTAGCTCAACAAGGCAAGGAAAGTCACCTTCTTTGCCTTCTTCTGTCCAAGCTTTCAGATTCAGCATCTCATCAATTATTAGTATCCTAAGCTTTGGAAATGCAACATGATCCGCTTCAAATCTAACCTCCATCACACTGTTTAAACTATATAAGCCAAGATACTCTAGTGATGGTAGCTTCTCCAGAGATGGAAGCATGGAAAAATGCTCACATTTGAAGAGGGTAATCTGAGCAAGCCTGTGAAATGATTCAAGTCCTATCCAGCTTGGAAATTTTGCACCACTAAAACATTGAATCCGAAGCTCTTCCAAATCTGGATGAGGGCAAAGATGTTTTACAATTTCATACGCGTCTTGATTCTCTCTCTGTTGTAATGGTAAATAATCACTCCATCTTAGCTCCAGCTTCTTTAAGTGTTTTTTAGCGCTTAGAGATGCCATCTCAGCATCATGTACACTCTGCACATGTTCCAACCTTGCAATGCAAAATTCACCAGTGAGGTTGTTCAAGTCTCTCAACTCCCTGATACTACATCCTTCCTGAGTACAAACAATAAAAGATGATAAAGTACGAAGATTTACAAGCACGCCCATCCTTTCAGGCATGTCAACTAACTGGCCAAGGACATCAAAATCCAGATGACGAAGCTCAACAAGTCTTTTCATCTCCCTAGGTAGTTTCCAAAGATGAGAACAGCCTCTAAGTTTCAAAGTTTGAAGCCTTTGAAAACTACTTATTGTCTCGGGGAGAAGTTCAATCAGGGTCCATGAAAGATCAAGATACCGTAAATGGACCATCTTCAAAGCAGAACTTGGCAGCTCTTTTATATCTGTTCTGCTTAAGTCAAGCACTACCAAGGACTCGAAACTTAAGAAAATATCCACCGGCAATTGCTCAAGTCTGGAACCATGAGTACAACGAAACAAAAGTGTCCTCAACCTACTGAATTTGGAAAGTATATTGAATATGTTATCATTGATTTGGTCACCTACCACGGAAGCATGCAAAATTTCAGTAGATGTAGCATCAATTTGGCTTGTACTCTCTACTTTGAGGTAGTGTGACTTGTCCCTGATCTCATCCAAATCAGTGTTCATCTTTTCAGTATTCAATTCGTACAGAGAGTTGGAATCAGATGGCAATATGTAACCTCTGGAGATGAGCTCTTCAAAGTAAATGGCACCATTTATCTCCATAGGCTCATTCTTCATAAATCCCACTGCCATCCATAACTGAATAAGCATTTCTTTCTCAAATTGATAGCCATCACCCAAGAGAAGCGAAATTCCCTTTGTATAGCTCTCAATTTCTTTCCTTGCTTGCTTCACAACTCCAGCTTCTTGCTTACCAAATCGTTTTTGACAGCTCAAGTTTGATGAGAAGTTCACACTCTTGCGCTTTAGCTCTTAAATTTTGGATAACATGCCAACAGGTGGTGTGTAAACTTGAATCTCTTCCTGAAAAAAAAAAACAAGTTATGTGGCAATTCTGTTATTAACTTGTATCATTAGAGTTTCTTCTTTAATTACACCATTTAGGTAAGAGTGTGGCACCATACCTTGGATCCCCAAATCAGGGTAAAGTGAATGCATGATAAAAGGAGAAAGTAGATAGCATCCGAACACGCCAAACCAACGCGAAATACCTTGGTTCCAACAAAAAAAGTAGAGCACAACCATGATAAATTTGGCAAATGTCCACCAATCCAGCTCATGTAAATGTTTCAGTACATCGCGAATTGCTGAAAAAGAGGTAGCAATTCAGTTTCTGCATCCTCAATGACATAATTTCAAATTTAACAACAAAAGTCGGGGTAAATAGAGAGAGATACCATCAAGCCTCATTAGAGAATCAATTATAGGTATTATACAAGGGAGAAGAACATGTAGCCAGACGACAAAAGACCAGGGAGGTGAAATATGGTGCAGTACACCTATGACTGCAAAAAGATTAGCAATTCAGTTTCCTTATCCTCAACTTCAAGTCAAGGGCATTTAATAAACTTCAGAAAGTAGGATAAAAGAGTGAATTACCTTGGTCCCCAAAAATAACACAACCCATGAGCATGGAAAAAGTGCAAAGAAGGTAGCATCGCCACATGTACCACGATAGATCATGTAAATGTGTGTTCTTTTTGATATATATCACTGAAACGAGAGGTAGGAATTCAGTTTTCTATATCTTGAAACCTGAATGGCCTATAAAACGGATAAAATTAAGCATATGAACAAACCAGATCGCCAAAGGCGCTTTGGGTGCCAAATCGCCTGCCTCTGTGACTGAGTCAGCTGTTACAGCGACAGCGATTAGATATCTTTATTATGTCTCATGGAGGTATAATCTTTGGTCAATAATTTTAGTAAATTTTCCAAACACTATGTAATTGACTTCACATCATTGAATTTGGATATATAAATTATGTCAAAGAATAAACCTCTGGCGTGTTAACATTCTCAAAGCCCACAAGTGTCCCAATCTCTTCAGTCTCAGATTCTTCTTCAACTGTCCGAGCCTTTTGCTCAGGAGTCAGAGCTCTTGCCTTCCAGAGAGCCATAATAGTTCTAAGGGTAAAATATCCATAAACATTTAAATGAGCATTAGAGTTTTCTTAGCAGTCTTTTTCTTGTCTGATTGAGAGCCCTAGTTCATAGAAATTGAAAAAGAAGCAAGAACTGGGTTGAACCAATTATAAGAGCTTACCTGTGTGCAACATCGGCTAATTCATTGAACTGGAAATGAAACTTAAGCCTGCCTTCTTCATCCTGAATCTTGGCATGCTTCTCTGCATGTTGACCTCTTTCTTTCCGGAGGGTTAACACAACAATTTTTTGATTATCCAATGAAAGATTGGGTGAAGCTTCTTCAACATCTTCAATGTCCTCCCAAAGGAAATAGAATGCTGTCTTAGGTCCACGCGGAGTTGTGTGGAAGCCTATTATTCTTGTAGACAATAAGAGTTGTCCTGCTCCTGGCTCCTAAGGCATTAAAAATGCAAAAGTCTAGTTTATAAAGCAATTCATTACTTAAGCGACTGAAAGAACAAGAGCACTCTTAGCTAAATTTGAGCACAGTGATGGACCGTCATTCAGATATCTACTGACAGATTGATGATACGCCTGCAATCACTGGATGTGAAAGAATGGTACCTGCATATACATCGTGCGATTCAAGGAACAAGTAAAACCATTGATAAGAAACTCTTCTTGTGGAAGGTCAAAAAGCTTCTGAAATGCAGAATCTGTTTGATGTGAGCATCTGTTTATCTACGACCATTGAGAACAGATAACATTAATAAGCAAGTAAATTCTTAGCAGACTAATAATTAAATAATAATAATGAGCATTGAGCAACCCCAAGATCTGAAGTCAATTCTTAGGATGAAAATTTTTTACCTTCTCCATCCAAGCTAGATAATCTGTCAAAACATTGCCACCCCGATTGTCATCCAAAAATATTTTTAAATGCAACTTCGATTGAGCAAGATTTCCCTGTAGAGGAACCCAGAAGTCACTGAGATGTGCTATAGGAGTCGTACTAAGATCAATTTCAGCATGCCCCAGAGTGGTTGAATGAGCAGAATCAATAACTTTAATATTCAGCGTGTGTGGGGCCTCAGCCATTGCGTTGAACTCATATATCTCTGCAGTAATCAATCCCGAGAAACCAGTAAATAAATCAAATCCAAATCCACAAGCACTGTACAAACTCAACAAGACAGTGTAATAAAGAAGCAACATCCACCATTCCATTGAGGATCTGATTTGTCTAATGTGATGGAGCTGGTTTTGTTCTTGCCATTACAACAAGTGAATGCCAAGCGAACATTAGATAAACCAGTAGCATCAGCAGCAGCTAAGTTGCTTCCTCCAATAAAGGCAACTGTAAGCAACCACCCATCCTCTTTTGCCTTAATGCCTATATGACAAGAGGAGTTCTAACGTCAATTAACAAAACTGAGTAGAATGCTAAATATGACAACTTTTACCATGCACTGATATTTTAAAGCATTGGGCAGAAAATATACACATTAAAATGATATTACATGGCAAAATAATGCTCAGTGTGATGAGTTTAAATGCCTCATTTGCTTTCTCATTTGCAGGTGTCTATATTTTCCAGACAGTACTGTGTGTTTTTTGGTAAAGTAGACGGTACTATGTACTATGTAGCTGAAACTGAATTTTCCTAAATGATATGAAGGCTGACACTATTAATAATTATACCAGCGACTCGCTGTGGAAACATGACCTATACATTTGGTGATTTCAGAATCAGACAGTAAAAGGTTGAACAAGGTAGGTTTTTAGATTTTTTTTTTAATTCAAAATCCAAAACGACGTCACTTTGGGTTCTTCGGCCAAGTTTTGCTTTTCCATTTAAAAATTATTGTAATGTGCTCTAATCATTAAAACAATGGACTCGTTTGGCATTGCTACGGATATCAAAAGATATGAGTATTGAGTATATCGGATATGGTCATATGGGTATGGATATGAGTGATATCTTTAATTATTTCTTTAATTTATGTCCTTCGGACATACGTTAAACATACTAATGTTAGAAACTAAAACCCTAAAAGAAAATTAATAAAACCTATTCGAAAAAATTAATTAAACCCAAATTAATAAAACTCAACAAAATACTTTCATTTTAAGGCTCTTAACCTGTGCTAGCATAGGTTAGAAAAATAGATCTTTAATATACCAATTTCCTAGAGTATATAGTATGAAAATAATACTTTGATTCGGCTATCTGACAATCTGATCCACAAAAATCCGAATTCGATCCGATCCGAGAAAATTAGCCGGATTAACGGATCGGATCGTAGACCCCTCGGATATCCGAGAATATGATCTATATTTTTATAGATATATTTCGTGCAATAACAAAATAATTCTAAGTGTTTTATGTGCTTCGGACTTCTAGTGTTATTTTTTTGTTTTTTAATTATTTTTTTAATATATTTAATCCCACAAATAAAATTAAAGATAAACTAGGTACATCCAACACGGAAATGCTTGCCTAAACTTAAATTTCCAAATCTCAGAAAATAAAGCAACTCTTCAGCTCCTGTTCAGTTTATGGCAACCACACACCTTAGATACTTTTTTGCCAATCACTTGTATCATCTACCTTGTTGGCTTGTTGCACCCTGAGACGGGGTAGCTAGTTTGACCATATCAAAGTTAGACAAGTCAAAAGCTGCAGCCTTTAAGTTCATACCTATTTTCAGTTGATTGTCTTAACTAACCATCGCGATTAGCGATCCCTAACCGTAATTATCCGTCCGAAGACTTCAATTACAACTCACTGTTCCAGTCAACGCAAATAATTCTCCTCTCTCTTTCTCGTCCTCGGCCGCCATTAAAGACCACAGAAACGAAGCTCAAACTCTAACATCAAATCTCCAATGCAATAGCCTTCAATCCTCTTCATCTCGCAGCAATGCACAAACAAACCCCCAATCCTCACCTTCCAATGCCTTCTTTTCCGTTTCTCCTCCTGTTCATCATCTTCCTCCTCCTCCGTCCATCTCCATCTTCATCCAATGTCATCTCCTCCTTCTCCAAATCAAACTCCCCATGGAAACCCTCCCAAAACCTCACCCTCCTCTCCCCAAACTCCACCTTCGCCGCCGGATTCCTCCGCACCTCCCCTTCTTCCTACGCCTTCTCCGTCTGGTACTACCTCAACAACTCCGATCAAACCGCCGTCTGGTCCACCGCACCCATCGCCGCCAACGGCTCCCTCTCAATCACCTCCTCCGGCCAACTCTTCCTCCGCCGCACTCCCACCGGCTCAAACCTCTGGCCAAACTCCTCTCAGGCGACCGGATCCGCCAACGCCACCGCGCTCAACCTATCGGACATCGGAAACCTACAATTCGGCCTCTGGCAGAGCTTCGATTTCCCGACGAACACCTTCCTCCCCAACCAAACCCTAAACGGAACGCAACTGGTCTCTCCGAACGGGAATTTCCGATTCGTAGGGCTAACGAATCTGACCTTCAACGCGTCGGACACCTACTGGACCGCCGCGAAAGCGTTTCAGCAGCTCACGCCCGACGGCGTAATTCTAACCACCGGAGCTCAGATTCCGTCTACCGATTTCAAGGAGATTCGCCCCCGGAGGCTCACTCTCGACGACGACGGAAATCTTAGGGTTTACACCTTCTACCCTGACAGAAGCCCCAAATGGATGGTCGTTTGGAAAGCCGTGCAAGAAATCTGCCAAATCCACGGGCTTTGCGGGCCCAACGCGATTTGTATGGAGCAATCTGGGTCGGATACCCGAATTAACTGCTTATGCCCGCCCGGATACAAACGGAGCTCCGACTCCAAATCTTGCGAGATCAAGATTCCCATCACGAGCAAGGGGGAAACCAAGTTCTTACGGCTTGATTACGTTAACTTCACTGGGGAATCGGTCTTGGCCGCGGATATCAAGAATTTCGACCAGTGCGAGTCCAAATGTCGGGCCAGTTCGAGCTGTCTCGGGTTCGGGTTCAAGTACGATGGGACTCGATACTGTGCTCTTCAGCTCGGTACCCGGCTTATAAATGGGTACTGGTCGCCGGGTACCCAATCGGCCATGTTTCTGAAGGTGGATAGCCGCGAAACCGACGTCTCGAATTTCATGGGCATGACGAGCATGCTCGAGACGTCGTGCCCGGTTCGGATCGGGCTGCCTGACCCGCCCAACTACTCGAAAACCGAGGCCCGAAACATAGGCATAGTGGTCACGCTGTTTGTGTTAGAGTTGGCCATTGGTGTGCTTTCCTTTTGGGCCTTCATCAAGAAGTATGTCAAGTACCGGGACATGGCCCGCACTCTCGGGCTCGAGCTCTTGCCCACTGGTGGGCCCAAGAGGTTCAGCTTAGCTGTCATTAAAGCGGCAACCAACGATTTCTCGAATGAGAACATGATCGGGAGAGGCGGGTTTAGTGATGTGTACAAGGGTGAGTTGCGCGATGGGCGGGTTGTGGCGGTCAAGTGCCTTAAGGATGTCACTAGTGGAGACGCGGAGTTCTGGGCCGAGGTCACCATCATTGCCCGTATGCACCACTTGAACTTGGTTCGACTCTGGGGCTTCTGCAACGAGAAGGGCCAGAGGATTTTAGTCTACGAGCACGTCTCAAACGGGTCACTCGACAAGTTCTTGTTCGACTCCAACAGAAGCATAGACGGGGATCAAACCGGGTCAGACACCACGGTTCGGGTCAGGCAAAAACCGGTTCTTGATTGGAATATAAGGTATAGGATTGCCTTGGGAGTGGCTAGGGCAATAGCTTACTTGCACGAGGAGTGCCTGGAGTGGGTCTTGCATTGCGACATTAAGCCTGAGAACATACTTTTGGGCGACGATTTTTGCCCTAAAGTGGCTGATTTTGGGCTCTCAAAGCTCAAGAAGAAGGAACAAGTTGTGACCATGTCAAGGATCCGGGGAACTCGTGGGTACGTGGCGCCCGAGTGGGTGAAGAATGAGCCGATCTCGTCAAAGGCGGATGTCTACAGCTTTGGGATGGTGTTACTAGAGATGGTGACAGGAACAAGGACTTGCATTATGCAAGATTCTGATATTGATAGTGCAGAGTGGTACTTGCCTAGATGGGCATTCGAGAAGGTGTTTAAGGAGATGAAGATTGAGGATATACTCGATGCTCGGATTAAAGAGTCGTATGTCGAGAATGTGCATTTCAAGTTGGTGGATAGGATGGTGAAGACGGCGATGTGGTGCATACAAGAGAAGCAAGACGCAAGGCCGTCCATGGGGAAAGTGGCTAAGATGCTTGAAGGAACTGTGGAGATTATGGAGCCACCAAAGCCCACAATTTTCTACATTTCAGATGAATAAGCAACTCTTTTTGAAGCAGATGATTGTAGTATACACATCATCTTAACAATTTCAATGTTAGCATTAGGGTCTAAGTAAACAAGTTGGAGTTCAATTGTATTATAAGAGAATGTATTCCTGAACATTTGTTGTATATTGGATAAAAAATATAAATTGCAATGAGAGATTAACTGCCAAGATGATAAATGGGCAAGAAAGAAGGGGAAATGAATCAAAATTTCAATAGTGAAATGAAAATAGCTTCTTAAAATTGCAGAAAAAACCTATGACAAGATTGTAGGCATAAGAATGATCTGCCATAAATTCTGACTTATAGAAAACAACTACATAGAACTGTAATACCAAGAACAAACAAACACCTGATTGCTTAAAACACTAAAATCTGCTCCGGGAAGTATTTTCGGTTTGCTTGCCATCAAGTCGAATTTCCTCACTTCTTCTTGGCAGCATCTCCAGCCTTGGTCTGTAAATGTAAGAGAAAATAGCTTTAGTGCATCCATATTTACAAATGAGTCGCATTTTTCACTGTAAAACAAATTAAACTAGTACTAGAGTTACCTTCTTCACACCACGGACTTTCTTGGCCCTGTTCTTCCTTTCCTTGAGCTGCTTTCTAGACTTCTCTATCTTTTTATCTAGACCATTCTATTTTCAGGAAGAAAAAACATCATCAGAACAAGATACATTTGGATTTGAACATTCCAAAATTCATAACATAACCAATGTCATCTATAGGTAGAAAGAAGCTCAAGAATAACAAGTACTGCATGTTGTAAGTCTGCAATTATAATCAGATAATCTAATCTCAATATTTGTCAAGTATAATGAAAAAGACCATCACCCTGAACAACAGCTGATATCATAGAGTTAAAGATGATAAGTAATGGAGAATGATTTTTTTGGTGAAAAGGCAATAAAATGTCCTTATAAAGAAGGCATTTATACAAAGACATGTAGAGATCAATGGTTAATCTGTTATGACAAAATGCCCCAACAGAATGTAAGTGATGTATATGACATCAATCTTTTCTATGCTCGAGTATAAATCAAGAAAAATGTGATCATAGATTCTGAACTTATGCTGCAGATATTTAAACAGTGTCATCTTTAACACATTACTATCATACTTCATAGGGGATCAAACGGATTGAGTATCAAAAATATGGCAATTCATGGACTACAAGCTATGGCATCTCAAAAGCTAGAAACATGGAAATTAATTAGCAAGCTTTATATGTTACTTTAACGTCGAAACAAATCCATCATCCATTCATCCTTCATCGTTAGCAAACTGTAAGGAAGAATTACCAAAGATCACAAGGCACCATATTTAATACGCAAATGTTGAACCAAAAAAAAGAAAAGAAATTTACCCTGATTAGCCGATACTTGGGTTCGAATTTCTTAGCATTCTCAACAGAATCGTAAATCAGACCAAATCCAGTAGATTTGCCACCACCAAAGTGAGTTCTGAACTTGAACACGAAGATAGAGCTGGGATCCTTCACCTCGTACATACTAGCCAATTTCTCCTTCAATTCCGCCTAAAAGCGAATTTTCCAAAAAAAAAAAAGCAATTAGCTTCCATCGCACAAACAAAGATGATAGGACCAGAGACAACAGACAAAAAGAAGCAACCTTGGAAACATTAGCCCTTCCAGGATGAAGAACATCAATTACAAACTGCTTTCGCGCAAGAAGCCTGTTTGTCATGAACTTCCGTGTCCTTATCGTCACTGCTTTGTCCGCCATGGCTCACAGACAAGGTAGAAAACTAGAAATGATCAGATCCCGGCGGGAGAGAGCGAATTGAAACTAGGGTTTTAGTGCCGAGAAGAGAAGGCGTCAGGAGCGAGAGACAAACAGTTATAACTTTTAACTCTGTTGGGAATGCTAATCTGATTGGGCCCAAATGCATGACATACGACCCAAAATGTCTTTTCAGTTTAGGCCTAATGAGAGGAAAATAATCCAAAAGATTTTGATAGAATTTATTGGGAAAAATGGCTTCGGCAGAATTGGCTCTTCAACATTTGAATTTGAATCTAAATAAACTGAAATTTGTTTAGTATAATTTCTTTTTTTTTAATTGTTTGAGCTATTTTTTTTAAACCACTAAGAATTAGGAGGCCCTAACGGGCATCCTAGATCATCCATGAGTTAACGCCATTACTCGTGAAATTTATTTAGGATATTTATGACACCATGCCCTCACCTATGACAGCCCATGAGTGTTCGTTCCGATGGTCCTATTACCCGTTCCCGATTTAAGGCCATGCCCTCACCTATGACATTTGTTTAGGATATTAATGACAACAACATTTGCTTAGGATATTAATGACACCATGCCCTCACCTATGAGGGCCTAGGAGGAGGAGCATACCATGAGTGTTCATTCTGATGGCCCTATTACCCGTTCTCGAGTTAAGACCATTGCTCGTGCTAAAGCATCGGTGATCATGAGAGCCAGACAACAATTCATTCAACATGTCAAGCCATACTTCATCATGATCTCTTTCGCTTCGATATGTAAGGCATCACACACCATCCTAGGCACACCCTTGTTTGCAGGCGGGCCATTATTGGCCTAGCCGAGCCTTATTGGTGCCTATGTATTTATTTATTATTATTGTATCTTATTTATATATCATGTATTTGTAATTTATATTATGTTGTATGGTGGATGTGTATTTTCGGTTTACATGCCGAGACTAGTTCACTTTAATTTAGGAAGGAGAGCTCTCCTTGTCTCTCTTTACAGTTACATTGGATTTACCTTGAAAAGGGATTACTCTTTGAGATCTCCCACGTCAAAATTCTCCTCTATCTCTATCTTTCTATCATCACTACCCAGTCGCCCGTAGGGGCTTTGCTTGTTTGGCCACCGTCGAACCACCCTCACGCCGAGGACTCGCCCTCACACACCAACGACGTACTGGTGTCGTGTCGACCTTGTTGTAGGTCGGAGTTGCTAAACCTTGGCACGTGTTGTCATGCCAAGACCCGAGACCGTTGCTTCCAAGATCGGTCAAAGCCAATCCCCTCCTACGCCTTTATTGCGACGTATCAGTGCCAACCCAAGACTGAGGCTTTGCTGCAAGCCCGGACTCCCAAGACGTGCCAAATCTTGTGCCAAGACTCTAGTACCAGCACGCCATCTTCCTTGCTTTCAGATCTGTCTATGCCATTGCTGCATGTTGAACGCTGAACTTGATCAAGTGGCTTACTTAGACAGATCTGGTCTAAATAGAATAGAATGAACCCTTTTATTGCTAAGTTTTTAGGTAAATATTAGATGGCTTTATCCTTTAAAAATTAGTGGTGAGTCGCATCAAAATGTTCTCAATAATGCTCATCAATTCTATTTTGATTCCAGGGCACAGATTCAATGAGGAGTTATTTTCCTAAATTATAATTCCAAACCAATTTAGTTAAATTTACAACCATTGTTCACCCGAAAGTGGTTTAAATATATCCAAATTTGACTTGATTCAGCTTAATGGGAGTGACAAGGAAAGAAAAAGGAAACAAAATTATACACAAGAATGATATTGATTTTTTTTTCTTGAGTCTAGGGGAGAGTGATAAGAAATATAGTTAAAGAGGAGAATAGACAATATGGCTACCCTATGTTAAAATTAGTCAAAGGGATGTGGAAAATTAGTTAAAATTTCATATGAAAAATAGGAGAGGAGGGATAACTATTATCATTTTAATCAATAAATCATAAACCACAAATATACTATATACATTTCCAAACCTACAAGGTCTTACTCAGCGTGGTCAAAGACTCAATAAGTTTGTGATTTGTGTACCAGGATAAGGAACCGGTAGTCCGGTACATGTTCAAAAACATGCAAATGAACCATTCTAGGTGAAACGTAACTTGCTGTGCTAATAATCTATAAACCCAAAAAAAAATCCCACAGGCTAATGTATCAACTTACAACAAAGTCACAAAGATTAAGATCAGATTTGAAAATCTAACTATCCAATCAGAAAACAAATCTTGCTGATTCCTTTTTACCCTGTTCCCATAATACGCAAAAGGGCATCTTTCTAATCACATCTATGATCTATCTTCTCACTACACCTCCGGTTGAGCTTTCCATTTGCAGATTTTGCAGGGACACACCATTAGAGAACAAAAATGGACTCCTCTGCACTCTGCAGGATCAGGATTAACACAATTCCAAGGCGATTTCAGTGCACAAGCACCTAAAGATGAGTTTTGCCGCTTTACATTTCAAAAATAGTTGGTGCGACGATCGAGAGCAGTATATATCATCACGAAATAGTGGACCAACCCAGGGTAAATGACATTACAATGAACAAGTAGTATTCTTTAAAACCCTCCAAGAAGATTGGAGTTATATGTATCCAGGCTGATGATCCAGTTCAGGCCACCTTAACTAAATCAGTTTGGAACTTCGGATACAGAAATCATGATAAAGTTGTCCTCAATGCTGGTGTGGTTCAAGCAGAAACAAGATTTGATCTCTACTTTCGGTGTCTTCTTTTAGGATCAACCCGTTGTCTCTTCTCTTCTTCCCATTCACGGTCATATAATCTGTGAAAAAACAAGTTAAGGGCAACAAATAAACTTCATGGAGAGTTTGGATTGCCTGATGATAGATTTTCAAGATAGTTAATTAATGAAAGAATGTAAAGTATATATTAAGGATACGGATCAGGATCCCGACGAGCCATCTTAGCTGGTGCCTCTTTGCCATGAACCCTGCTTGGAGGGTCGGGAAAGTAACCGGGGCGTTGGGCCAAAGATCCCTTCCTTTCACCACCTCTTTCTCTTCCATCATAGTCATGAGGCAAGCTGATTGAAAGGGGAGGCGCCAACGAATTAGGAGAATATTCGCCAGGTTCAACTCCTGAATCACGTTTGAGTTTCCTCCTTTTTGATGCTGCAACAGAATCCACCTCCTCTTTCGCAAGGCTTGCTCTCTCCCTTTCCCTATCATCCACCTATAGGCAAGGATAACTAAGGAGTGAAAATCTGGCAAATTGCTGGAATTGAAACCAAATAAGCACATAGATTCATTCATACTATCGATTTTTCTATCCTATGCCCTAACCCATATTAGATCTACAACAACGCCTGAGCGGGATCTGGGGTTAGAATCGTTTGATTATCTAGATCTAGAATTTAGAATTTTTCTTATTTTTTTACATGGCTAGATTTCTCAAACTAGGGTAATAATTTCCGAATCAAGGTTCTAAACCTAAACCTAAGCCCTAAGGGCATAGGATACAAAGACCATATTAATATTAGAGATAAAAAAAACAGATGATTACCAGCACTTTCAGGATAGGGGAAAAAGAAGACTACAGGGCCAATATAAAGATTCAAGAACATATTGTCACATTGAAAACAAAGTGCAACACAAGGAGAATTCGGCATAAGCATCAGTGTAACAATGTACTATAAATCAATCAAGAAGCAAACCTTTGAAGAAATTGCTTCTCGGTCTTCTCGCTTCCTGTCTCTGAATTCATCTTCTCGTCTTCGTTTTGAGTCATCAAGTGTAATCAGCAGATTCTCCTCAGAGCGTCTTCTCTCTTTCTCTTCATGTCTTGGGGAAAGTCTCTGTGTATGTCTGGTACTCCCATGCCTTCTATCCGCTGCTTCTTCTTCCCTTCTCGTACTAAACGACTGAGGAACCATGTGAGGTGGTAAAGGAGGTGGAGGTGGCAAACCTTGACTTTTATCTCCAGGAAATTCGTTATGTCGCACTTTTCCTCTATCATCTTTGCTTTTTTCATCCTTTGCTTTATCAAAGTTTCTATCGATCCCACGTTCACCCACCCTTTCAACTGACCGTTCCCTGCTATGACGTTCTATTGACCTGTCTCTTATTTTCTCAGGAATATCATCAGAGCGAGTTTTTTCACCACGTTCTGATCTGTGCTCCCTTTCATGCTTATCGCTACTTTTGTCTTTCGAACGATCCGAATGCCTATCTGAACCACGAGTGACAATTTGCTCCTCAGGCCCCGGTTTATCAGCATCTACATGTGATTTATCCAAAAGTCTAGAGTCAGACAACCTCTCTTTATCAACCTCCAAATCTAAGTCCGCCTTCCTACGTTTTGTACTCCTGTCAGGATCCTCTGCAGGACTACTTCTTTTCTGCCTAGGAGAATGAACAGAAGATCGAGCATGTGATGGTCGAGAGACCTCAGAAACTTCAGCAGGATCATCTCTCAAAGAACCCTTTGACTCTGAGCTCTTGGTAGCTCCACCCTCAAATCTCATATCAGTCCCATGGGCATCCAATGTTCTAACAGAAGTGGTAGCACCTTTGGACGAAGAACCAACGGCATTTCCATTTGCTACAGAAGCAGAACTGTTAATGCCACCAGTGCCTCCGGCCTTGGAAGATTTGTTCTCATCTTTTATATGCTCTAGTTTTGATGTCCTTCCAAGAGATCCACTGGTACCAGCTCTTTTGGCAGGCCTCGTCTGCAGCTATAAAGTAGAGGCAAAAGAGAACAACTTAGAGAAAAGAAAAAAGAATTCCCAGTACTATGATAAGCGTGAACAAGCAGATTCTGATTTAAACAGTATATGATAGTCAAAGCATTACCTCAGCCTTAGACATATTATCATCCCCATTTCTGCTAGTAGTCTCATCCACTGCCTCGAGATGTGAATCTGAACCAATAACCCCAGTGAGACCTTTTGCTTTCAGATTTTCTGACCTTCCATCAGCAACTTTTCTTGAACTATGATCTCTGGCAACATTTACAGAGTCTAGATGCTGGGATCCAGATGCAACTCTTCCACCAGTTGATTCATTTTGAGAAGGTCCTGCTACATTACCACCCACAGTCTTCGTGGCAGGAGGTTGCGTAGCTTTGATTTCAAGAAATCCCATACCGAATTCTTCTTCTGTAACCCAAGCAGGCTGCAAATCCAATAAAAAGGGAAAAAATTAGGCAAACATATTTTGCTTTCAAAGATACTTCTCTCATGCATATTTCTATATCTATTTTAATTATTCATTCCATATAATTCAAGAACCAATAGTGGTTAGCCAATAGTGGTTAACACAAAGTAGGTATTTTACCTTTCTAGCAGCCAAAGCTGCAGCAACACTCGTAGCCAGAACCTTCAAATCTTCCCTTTCTTCACTCTTGATTTTAGCCACCTGTAGAAACGATAAAAATAAATACCAAAAATTGTACACTGCATTAATCAAATTTATGAAAAAGAAGTAACTGTTCAAGTTCCAAATTGCTTACCCGCTTCTCAATATTTATCCCGCTTTTGCGAGTGACAGGAAACACACTAGAAATTTTGGTCAGCATTATAAGAGCATTTCGAATTTCCATGTATTCAGCAGATTCCAAGCATTGTATTAATATCTTAGTGATTCTTTGACTCCATTTCCAGTGCACCTAGGATTAGAACAGAAAATTAACATTCTCAGTAAATCCCAATCTGAAGAATATCACATCCAATAGAAACTATAAATTCATTGCATAACAGCATTTTCAGTATATTTTTTTAAGGTAACTCCAAATTATGACAAAAATATAAACTACAGCTATGGAATCCAGCACTGACCTTGACAAACTGAGCAAATGTCACCCGCTGACGATTTGGAAATTTATAGTAGACAGCAAAACCGGGTTTGTTGCCACATTCACGTTCATATACTGACTCATCACTCTGAGAAACGAACAATATACGGATGAGTAAAGCTATACAGATACTTCACAAGTGAATGACCATATGCTCTATCTAGTCAATTACCTTCCAGTAGTAGGCAGTCTTTAAAGTCTCATACAAAAACCTGCCTAGTCTACCCGCCTCATACTCCGTGCAACAGCATATCATGGGGTGTAAAGTTTTGCATATTAGAACATCAATATGATTCACTGTGTTAAAATAAGGTGTTCCCAGAGCATGAAGGGTTTGCACAAACAAGGCACAATAGATAGCATCGGGAGCACTCAGAGTGCAGCGTGGGAAAATGCAACGCTGGAGGAATTCCATATTAATCTTCAAAGTATCAGGACAGTTACTCAACCAAGTGTCCTTTTCAAGAGCAAGCCTCCTACGAACAGAAGCAACATTATCCTCATGCCTTTGGAGTTCACTTGTTACCCGATCAAGTGATTCTTGAATTCTCTCCTTATCTTTTTTCCTCTTAGCAATTGCTGAGCTTGAATTATCAGAAAGCTCTTCTAGGGCCTTCAGAGAACCATGCAACTTTCCAATTTCTGAGTCATAACGACTCCGAGGAACATATAAATCATAGAGAGTAAGTCCCCAAAAGGTTGCATACAGATCAGGAGAAAGGCTATTCCAAGCTTTGGCTGGAAGCATACTTCTGACAGTGTCAAGGAGGCCAGACCATCTGAAAAAGTTACAATGTCAAGAACTACATTACTAAAAACGGAAGGGTATATACCATAACTCCATAAACACTCTTATATAAGGCATTCTAATTTTAATTGTACTGAATCAAACATGTGCACCCATTAATCATAACAAACAAAATAGATAAATACTAGTTTGGTCCCAGATATGCAAGTATTAGAGCCATATTAGAATTTTTACTAGAAGTTTGTAGAGAGAAATATACCATTATTAGAATTTTTCTATTATTTATAAAAAGAAAATTCAGAAAGATTTTGAAATACTTTTAATTAGGGTATTTTTAACATTTTTCCCAAGGATTTATTTATTATATTTTCGGGTTTTAGTTTCCAAATCGGGTTTCTTATAATGTGCCCATAGGGCACACTATAGAAAGACTGTAATTACAATTGGGTAAACCAATCATAGCACTGCAAGGATCAAAAAATTCAAGTATAAAAAACAAAGAACTACCAAACAAACTTTTAATCCATAATTCATCATGATAATGTAGAAAACGCATTAAGCTAGAAACTGAAGGAATCATACTTTCAGATTCATTATTCTGTTACACCAGATATCAATAATCCTAATTTAAACTCCTATAAGAAACTTGAAATAATAAAAACTGGATGTAAAATCATTGCCATCTACATACAGTTTTTTAGAAGCATGAAATTTTTTATGCCAAATCCTCAAAGAGTCAAAACATAATTTTTCCAACTCTTCAGCGTAGGATAAGATTGGCTTGTACGAAGAGCCAAGATCCTTTGCTTCAGCGTTTAAAAGCTCAAAAATTCAAACCAAAGTAGTACCTGATTGGATTATTCGAAGAGCCAAGATCCAAGACTAGATCCCCATGAGATTCTTTCCCACTCAAAGATGCTTCCCCAGCTTCATAATCACACAAAGGCCAGAAAAATCCAGAGCCACTTTGACACTTGAAGAGTCTCATTACTGGCCGATAAATTAAGAAGGCAACCTAAGAGCAAGAAACCACAGAGTTATACCCTGAAATACAAATAAAAGAATGCAAACACCTTTTGCTGACAATTCAGAACTATTACACAAAAGAAACAGCAGTTGTCTTTCCAATTTGCCAATTAGAGAAAGAGAGCCCAACCAGCAATGCATTACCTCGGGCTCAAGATGGTACTTGTGAACCAGATCATCAAGTGACGGTAATAGCTGAGCATAGGCAGTTGTAGGGTTGACCGCGCTACAAAGAAATTCAACATATTGAAGAAGAATCCCATGGCATCTGTCATACTGTTCACTCACCATCTTAATATAAGGAGCATCTGCGTTAATGACAACCCTGCATAAGATTACAGATCTAATAAGTTCCCTAGATGTTTAAATCCTTAATATTTGTACTGTAAAGATATGCCGGAAAAAAAAAACAGGACAAATGTTCTTTACTGTATTCAGAGGCTATGCTGGGAAGTATAAGTTCACCGACTCATTTAAAGACTTACAGGCACAGCTAAGAACATTCTAAAACATGCAAGAACAACATGCATTTAGGGTGAAGTTGACTCATTGAAGTTCAATTCTGAACTTACTTAGGCAGATAACGAACAGTTTACAGCAACCAAAGCAAACTAAAGCTCACCTTTCCTTTAGCTACTTTTTATTATTGAGGCTACCCGATGCTCATGCATTCATTCAGAAAATTCCATCCAGTCAAAGAAAAGTCAGTTCGGAAAATGGTCTATGACTGCACCTGCTCATTAAATAATCTCTCTTTACTTCTTAAAATTTCAAAAAAAAATTATTATTTTAGCCCTAGTAACTAAAGACTTTTTTTATCAACAAGAGACATCTTTAACAGCATATCTTTATCCATCAACAAATTACTAAGCAACTGCAGAAACAGCTAAGAAAAGTGAAAGATTGCTGGGACGAAGAGTTTACAGAGAACGATGCTGTGCAATAAGCAGTAAAAGCGGAACTGCCGGCTTTGGTTCATCCTTTGGAAGAAGAGAGTCTCTTAACCTATTGGTTGACTTGATTAAAGCCTGATATAAAAGAGTAATATGTGAGGTATCTTAAAAAGAAAACAAAACTTAAAATCACATTTCAAATAAAAATGACTAGGAACATCACACTATGTATGTCCGTGCCTAAGAAGTCCGATTCCAAACTATACATTCAATATTTATTTTCCTCAATGTTTCTTGACTACTCGATCAAGTCACATCAAAAAATTGTGGTGAGATCCAAATAGATGCATACAATTCTTGTGTGGAGGAGCAAGAAAATTTATGAAGAATCAGTCAATGCTACCACTCAACAGTAATATAATTGATGGACATCTCAAAAATTCAGATGTATAGAAAGAGGCCAGACTTTAAACAATGAGAGAGAATAAATGACCAAGGATGCAACCAATGAATGCTTTTGCACGTAATGATCAGAACATGATATACAGCATTATATGATAATAAAATTCGTTTTTTTTTTCTCTTCATTCTTCTTAAGAAAGATCATTCACTCAATACATCAGATAAATTAACCCAAGATGATCATATTTAATTTATCATTAAGATGATCATATTCTAAAACTACCTTCTGTTCCATATTTCCAGGATAAAACACACAGTTTCCTGGCAGTTAAAAGTTAACAAGGGTGACTAAGACATTGACACAAAAATATCTACATCTCAAATCTCAATGACCTTATTGTTTCGGGTAATTCCAAATGATGTAGCTTGGTATCGAAGAGACTCCCCCCCTGCCATGGCATCTAGCTGGTCTTCTGTCATGTTCTCTGTGTACTGAACATTAGCCATTTGTTGAATGAGCTCCTGGAAAATTTATGTTAAATTAGCATGGTTCATAAAAATACATGAACAGGGAGCACCTACAACAACTCAAGAATACCTGAAGTAGGATCAATTCAATTCCTCGACCCCTCTTCAGCTGATTCACAAGATATTGAAAAAGTCCTCTCAACTCCATAGAAGGATACTTCTTACACCTATGGAAAATCAGCAGAAGTGACAACAAGAATCAATCAGACATGTCTATGCAGCATATTCACAGCTTAATCCACCTTCGACTAAGGAAAAGAAAAAAGTATATTTTCTTATTGAGCACAAAAAAGGTCATCGTAAAGACAAACATAAGGGCATGCAGCATGTCAAGTAAAATGGATGACCAGAAGCTGGTGCGAGATTATAAAAATAAAGCACACAAACACAAAAAATTGCAGCAACCCATACTCCAGAACATATTCATAAGCAGCATAAGTAATTAACTTCATCTATACAATTTTCTCATTATGTAGGTCATACAAATACTCATCCACATCTATTTCGATATTTTAAGTAAAGGCAACAGGTAAAAAGGTGGCCTTTACTATGATAAACTGGAGACAGTCGAGACCAATTACATTTTTAATAAATGAAATTATTTAAAAAAATCCAAAGAGCAACACACAAGATAAACCAACTACTTTGCATTCCATTTGTTTCACTCCATAATTTATCTTTTTGGCTGGGGATAGAAAGGATCTATGGAGGGGTAAAAGATCTGTCCTCTAATAAAAACATAAGCCTAGCCAAATACACCAGAAAATACCCGATAAACTAGAAGAGAACAAAAAATTAACCTATTGGGAAAAAACAAGGAAAGAAAATTGAGAAACAACAGCTGGTACTGAACAGAACAGAAAGCAATATTTTAGAGATTACCAGATTCCCTTTTCTTTGGAGGCAATAGGAGGAGAGGAAAAGCACAAAAGAAATTCAAACAGATTGAATATCAAAGTAGTCCTACCACCCATAACATTTGACCAAAGAAACTCAAGACAAAAGATGATGCAGACCAATCGGTACTTCGCTTCAAAACTCAGTACTTTCTCATCCTCACAGTAGCATAATAGAGTTGAAACTTGAAACACTGAATCAGACCAGCTATGACTTGGAAATACTATTTCAACAGAACAAGTCTCTTACGAAACAGGAGGATTAACAATGCGGCCCAAGCTGAACAAGCTGAACATCTCACTCCTATAAGCATCTCTTACGAAACAGGAGGATTAACAATGCGGCCATTTAAATAATTTCTGTTAAGTTTTTTCCAGCACATGCTGACCGCAGTAGTTGTCTAATTGATGCACCACAAAGAATCAACAATCCTACCACTTATATCTGTTCTGTAAGTTCATGCAAACACACAAGCTGGCAGCAGTAGCTGACGCACCACACACCATCCTCCTTGATTAATATCAAAAAATCATCCAATAATGCATCAGATGAAATCTGAAACTAACCATTTTTCTTCAATAGGGATTATCACATCCTATTCTATGCAAACAACTATGTGTGCAAAGGAATAGATAATAACACACATAGTCATCATTAAATGTTAAGGCAACCCTAACCAACTACCAACCACATCTTCAACAGGTTTCTTCCATTTATCATATATCATTATATCAAAACTTTAAGGCAACACAGATCCTCGCACCACGTTCACCCCTAAACACTTGAAGATTTTACCAACCGCCATTAAATTTCCACAAATCAGCAACATTATATGCGACATGGCCTGTGAAAATATATAGCATCCAGGCATTCCTGATAAAGAATATCTTATTCTCATCCTCCCGATGGGGCGCATCCTCATGCTCATTGGCTTTTTATACAATGCCTTTGAGATGGATATAACCCATATATCAATTTTGGTGCATTCTAACTAGATTCAGCTATCATTGTCACATAGCAGTATTTTAGTTTTCCTTGGGTCTTCCAAACAATGATAATACTTGGGCCTTCTTCATACACCCTCTCGATTTTATATTGGGGCAAGGGTGTGTACATCATGCCCCCCCCCCCCCCCCCCCGATCCCGCCTGAGGCGGGTTAACACTGGGTTGATGTTATTTTTGTTATTCTCATCCTCCCGCTGAGTTCAGCATTTGAAGTTCCCAGTTACAGTTCCATGCTCTTCACAGATTACAGATACTAGGGAAACAGAAGCACAACCATGTGCATTATTACTGTAAGATGCACAAACATGTGTGTCTAACTGAAAGAAGCAACACCAAGTTGCACCCAAAAACACATGCAAACATTAAAAAAGAAAGGGTCTTCACGTGATTTCCCAAATTTACACCTTCAACTATTTTGATGAACTTTTATCTCATTCTTAGACAAGGTCTCCCACATTACAAGAGTCAAGCCATAGTCAAGAAGCAAAGGCATGCTGAAATCAATCTTGTCCAACCAATGTTTTGAACTTCTGATCCATACAAGACTGCAACATCCAAACTACCCCCATTCCAATCATGCAAATCAATACCAAAGTTCTGATCCATATAAGTGAGAGCAAAGCACATTGAGATGGTTCAACACAGAATAAATGCTCTTAAAAACAGACCCCGTCTATTTATATGAACAGGGGCAGTACACGCACAGTGATGTTGGGTTCAGTCCAAAAGGCTCAAGGGTTCTGAAAAACTAAACTGAAAAGGCAGACAGTGACAAAAGCAGTCAATGTGAAACCTAACACTACAAAGAATATCTACAAAGGGATATAGACAACAAAATGAAAGACGTATAGCCTATAACCCAGTTTTTTTGTATATGCAGCATAAAGCTGCCACATGAATGTAAGAAACAATATCAAAGAACATAATAAAACATGTAAAAGAATCACATACAGATGCCCCCAGAATGAAGCCAAGGATTGCAGCCAGTCCGACAAATTAAGCCCGTCTTCTTTCAGTTTCTCACGCCCACCTTGTGCCAAGCGTTCTATGACCACATATTCAAGTGCATCATACTCCAGCTGCAAGGAACAATGCAATAGAAAGTTAACTTTTTGTAGGCTTGAATGCAAAGCCTTTGTTACTAAATATGACAGCAGTAGACAAGTTTTAGCCAAGCATTTTATGAACACATATTCTAGTGCAGCATACATTCATATTAGTACTTTACCATGGTATAATCATCTATCTACTTATAATAAATGCTTCAAATGAATGAACAGAATTATAAATACAAGAAATGAATCTGCTATTGCTAATTGTGCAGAATCAGGACGACCTTCAGAGCTAACATTGCTCAATCATGCCTACTTCTGGTTCAATTAAGCTCTAAAATATTTAGTCAGATGTTGTCCAGTCAAAAAGGCTAATTTACAATGATAATTTCTTCAAAAATCACATAATTTTCCAACTCCCAGCATTTTCAATGAATCAAAGGCATGTTTGCCACAACCTATGCATTTATCAGCAAATTTGACACAGGGAAAAGAAGTAATCAAAATATGTGTATGAACACTGCAACAGCGCCATCGATTCAGCACATAAAAGAAGCACTTTCAGATATTATAATAAATAAATAAATTTAAGGCCCAGACCTGTGTCAGGTACTTGAATGCATCAACAACTGGAGCTATCATATCCTTGTATGATTCAATCTGCACAAAATGTCAATGTCACATGCGTTTAGACAAGATGTAGCAGCAACTAGAAAGAAAAACACAGCTGGAGTATATTAATAGTATTACTTGGTGAACAATGGTTCGAAGGACTGTCATTGGATTCGCATGAGCAAGTTTTGCAACCATTCGACCAAGTTGCTTCAGATTTTCTTTTGCAAGCCTTTTCAATATCCTTCTGGTATCCAGCTACAATATAATTCACCCACTTATCTTAATAAACATGAATGTGCACTGTGTACGATATTAGATGCAATGCCAACAAAACACAAAACTGCTTACTTTAGCTGTTTGTCTAGCTGACAAAATCATTGGATTACGCTCATCATCCTTTTCCCATTCCCCATATAGACGGTATCTTGCCTAAGCATAAGAAATTACATCAACTATAATTTCATCAAACCAAACATGTTCTAACTTGAAGAACAAATAACACAAACCCATGACTCATACCTCATAGGGGAGGAGACTCATTACTTGCCAAATTGCCTGTCCAACAGCTGGACTTGCAGGTACCAACTGCAAAGAAGGTAGCAAACATGATCCAAGGGCATCTTCAATCCTTGGTTTAACCTCCCTCAACTGTAAACGAGCCATAAGATCTCCACTGCAATGGGCCCCGGATTTGAAAGCTCCAGTCCTCCCATTTGTGACCTCCAGTGCAGACTGGTAATAAGCTTTTAAAACGATGCAGACCTGCCCGATATAATAGGATGGATTATTATTTTACAAGCATGATACAAAATCATAAATCTTTATGTCAACAGCACAAGTAAAAACGAAGCTAAAAGCAATCACCTTCTGCAACAACACTGTATCACGATAGAGATAGGGACCAACACAAGAAAGCATCTGAAAAAGATCTTTGGGTAAAACAACAAAGGAACTATATGCCGATGAACCAGATTCATCCATATTATCTGCGGAACCAACTGCGAGCCCAGACTTATGGAGATGTTTACGGCGAACAATATCATATGCAGATGATATTGACTTCTCAATAAGCCTAGAAGAACGCACACGGTGATTAAAGAAATATCAAACCAATATTAAATTAATATCCACTGCAAACAAAACACTTAAAGACCGTAGTAATACAGAGGAAGGATTAAAGCTACTCTCAAAAAATTCACTTGCACCAAAATACAAAGATACAGAAGTAGAAGCTAATTCATAAAAGCAATTTTAAATTAAATTACAAGGTGGAGCCAAATCAAATTTTGTGGTAGCATACCTAAACACGCCCTCACAAATGTTAATATGTGCCACTGGATTAAGTGATGAAAGTCTCTCAAATAGCAAATTTGCATGATGCCTGCAGTCGATGTAGGAAACGCATTAATGCACTCGCGTAGAAACCCAGAATTGCTATAGAATCCATAAAAGACAAGCACCAACAGCAAAGGCGACAACGGGATGGAAGGAAAAGAGTAGACAATGGAACCATAAAAACTATTAGATCCGGTGAGATATATACTATAAATAATCTATTTTGTTAATTAAAAAACTATGAGAAAGGTCCAATAATAAATTGACCAGGAGAGCACCTTCCAAGTACCTAGGCACAAGAAATGCTAGCCTAGTAGCCTCAAGGTCTAGGTGAGGGGCAACTCATCAACCAGAGATGAGCCACATACAAAACTATAAACCACTAAGTTCAATAATTAGGAAACATCTAGAGGATTTTCAATGTGAAAAATATATGCATCACTGTGGACAATGTTGACCTGTACCTAAACTATATGATTTGCATGCAACAATGAAATCGACATATCCAGCTCATCCTTGTGGACGGAATTTTGAGTACCACCATCTTTTCATTATTGTTTCAAGTCCAGAAGGGACAAAGTATTCCATCAAAAAAAAAGAGAGATAAAGTAATGTAACACAGAAGTAGCCACATATACTGCCAACTTACCAAAAGGAAACCGAACACAAAATAATTCAAACTTTATCCAAGTAAAGCAGAAAAATTACAGCAATGAAAAAAAGATGATATTTCAATCTAGACATAAGAAGTTAACAAAAAAGAGGCAGTCTATACCAGTCGTTCACTGAAAGAAAACCATACAGCAGCCCTAGACTTTGGTTATTTTCAAGCTCTGAAGAACGCTCGGCAGCTGCCTCAGTCTCTAAGTCCACGGAAGCATAAAGATCTACAGTTACATCTCCCGGTTTCTCATCATCCATGAGATCTTTTCCTGTAGCAGCCAAGTTAATTCTCCCAATTTTATTTGCCTGTGAATTGAGCCACATTGTGCAAGAAAATTATTAGGGCCAGTAAATGGTTTACTGCCATACAAAAATAGGACAAGACGCATACCCCAACCCCTCCTCCATAAGGACAACAGTTCACACATATTCCCTTTTCTCCAAGTAATATTTTTCTTTTATCTAAAAGATGTGAAAAATGATTGCATTGACACAAAGGGCAATGTAAAATGATATTACAAAACAGCCTTCAGCGGCTAACAGGCTCTTCATGAGTCCATCAAGCCAAAGAATTCTTTATGAACAACATTTTTGGTAGGAAATAAGCTTAGGAGTACAATGTTGTAGCCCTTCAAACCACTTTGTAATTTTATAAACAAAAAAATTTAATGCACAGAAAAAGAGTTACAAAGAAAGTTCTAAGAAATAATAGAATCATCATATTTTGTCACTATAATCATAATTCATACACATATAGCTCCCCATGCTTCTGTAACAACAGGCTTTTAAAACAAATTATGCAAGAAACATAATGTCCTAATAAATTGCCCAAAACAAAAGTCTATAAATTGTATTTCAAAATTAAACCATGTGCACAAGTTTGACCTATTCCAACGTACTCCCACCCTGTCATAAAAGTAACATACTCTGAGCTCAAGTTCATTTTTCATTTATGAACACAGTTCAGAAACTATAAAGCCACTTGGCAAAATATAGAAGAAAACAGCAAAGATTAGCAGGAGAAGATAGGATATCAACAATGTGGATTGGCCATTGAGATCAAATTAGCTAATGCAACGCCAAAGAACAGGAAGTCGATTACCTCATCTAATCGCTTAGTAGCAAAAGCATTATAGTGTTCAAATGCCTCCTCATCCTTTGGAAGTAAATGTGCATATCTGGAACAAAATTTAACGAAGAACTCCATTAGGCAACGTGGCCATACACAAATGCTAGAATAAATTAAAAATTACTACCATATAAAATTATTCAACTATGGATACAACCAAATAAAAGAAGGATACTATGATATAAAAGCATACATAAGCAAACCAATAGAATCATCAGAGTCCAGACATCAAAATAAGACGGTTTTTCCACACCATTAGAAGTCCGATGTTATTAATCATCACCTTAAACAGAGATGAAGGAACAATTATTGTAGTTTTAAATAAAAGCTATACAATAATGGTGCACCGTGTAAATACAAGCATTAAAAACAACAAAATGTTTCAATAAGATCCATCATTTCAAATTTTGGAAGCAAATAATTTCCCAACAAAAACTGTAGGGAAAGAATAAACCCATAAAGAAAATCTAAATACAAATTATCTTTTGACATCAGGGACTCATTTATATTTTAAGAGAAATACTTTTTGAAAGATATTATACTTCAAACAAATATAAATATAGAATTTTGACATCAAACTTCTTTTTACAAAAACCAAAACCTAATTATCAACCAAGCTGAGCAACCCAACTTCAATGTCAGACGTTCTTGTTAAAAGAAAGAGAGAATGGGCAAAGGTTTACGGAAGGGAACGGGGGAGGGGGGGTGCGCAAAAAACAATGGAGGCATGGGCTAAATTTGGGTAATTATGGATCATAACAATTTAGGTCAATTGACATAATATTCGAAGACTACGCTACAGCAACTTATGCGCCCAAACCTTAAAAGGATTTCGGATTTGTACGATATTGTCATTATTAGTTGATTTAAAGAAGGCTGGTAAGGTCAGTAAAAATAGTTGTTATTCATTTTTTTATCAAACATACATACTATGTTTTTTAGAGCTATAACTTAATTTCAGCATGCCTCAGTTAATCTTACACATTTCTTGGTATACACAAATTTCAAACTACATACACTTGTTAGGCTATACAAACAAGCAAACTAACTAGAACAGAGAAATTCAAGTTAAGTAATGACCCCTGTCTATCAGTTTAGGAATTTAATTGCAGGGAACATAGCAAAAGCCCTCAAGTCTATATCTATATCTATATTACATAAAAACAACAGACAAAAAACTTAAAAAGAATATCATCAGTAGAAATATCTTCATTTTTCATCTCATAAAAGAAAACTGTTGCCAAATATTAGATAATCTAACATATCACAAAGACTTCAAACAGGAATTGGATGCAAAGCAACAAATAGATCTCCTAATCTATTTCTGAAAGAAGGGAAAAAAATCAAAAGACAAGAAAGCCTCACATGCTATCAAGATCAATGAAATCCTCTTTCACAAGCAATGCCGCTAGCTGATATAGACCAAATGGCACAGGACACTGAACTTCCATACGCTGATAATATTGGAATTTGAAACCAAGTATTTGTGAAGCATGAGACTGCACAGATTTTATTGGAATAAGACAAGATAAAATAAATAAATAAAATGAAGTTATCCCGCTCAATTTGCTTGTTATGTCTATACCTTGGGGAAAATAGGAATAAGGTCCAAGAAGAGATCATTAGAAGGCTGCAACTCAAAGCACTCCAGCACCTACAGCACAGAATGTTACTAATAATTAATGTGACTCCTCAAGTGACATGTAGGTTGCAACTGCATATGCAAGGTGATTAATGAAGAAATCTTACAATATCAAAGACGCGGTTAGGATCCAGATCAAAATGTCCAATTAGTGACTGCAGTAATAGCAAATTCACTCAATAGATGAAGAATAAGTAACTACTTAAATAATCAAAGAAAATAGATAAGGAACGTTAAGAGAATGAAAACCTTGAAAAACAAATAATCTAATGAACCACCTTAATAATACCGATAGTAGATGCTGAACGATTTTGAGTAGATGTTTCAGAACCCTGACAAAGAAGGGTAACCTGCAGATGAAGGAAACAAATTAGTGGTAGAACCATATCTTGAATGCAAATACATATCCTACAAACATAAATTTTTTTTTAAAATCCACGGAAATAAAAGATGAACCACAAACAAACACTCGAAATCTAATAGAAGAACAAAAAAAGAGAAAAAAGTGAAAGCATCTTATCACCCTTGTCTCATTAGCATGATATATGAAATAGAAAAATGCAATATTATTTTTTCACCATCTTCTATAGATCGAGATGAAAAAATCAACAAAATAGAATATTTCACTCCCATATTTTACCCTTCCCCTCCACTACTTTTCACGCTTCCACACCCTCTCCAACAAAATAGAATGTATGTACACCCTTCCAGATTCTTTCCAACTATCCAAACCACAGGTCTGACCCTTAACCTCCAGTTTTTTCACTTCCCTTGCCTGGTTATATATGATGCATTAATAAGATCCAACACTTAACACAATCTTAGAATTCAGAAGGACGCAATCAATACATTCATCAAATATAAAAACTCCACTATTCCAGTGCCCCAGAGAAGTCAAAGACTGCACCACAGGCCTATAAAGCAACCATCATAGTCATTTAACTAAAAACTAAGAATCGACTCCAACCAAAATCTTAACATTTAACATAAACGGGATCAGAAAGCAGACTGTTCTTTAAACTAAAGATATCCTAATAAAACACCAAGGTTATTCGAAATTTTCAATATATAAAAAATAAGTATTACCATGAAAAAGGAAAGAACTTAAAGTAAGGACACATGTCTTTGCGAAAGTAAAAATCACACGGCAAATAAAACACAAAAAGAAAACACACATTAAAGAGCTAAATGATGAATTACCAGTTTTGCGTAGCCCTCACTCTCTTCCCTTAGAAGGTTAAACTTTGTCTGCTGATACAAGAGACGGGTGTTCACTCTAACCTGGATAAAGAAGAAGAACTCCGTCACTTTCAAATTTTCATAGATGCACATATCACATCATTTTCACAGTTTAGGACAAGTACATAGAAGTGAAGACAACAATGTACCATTTGTACATATACGAACAAGTCAAATAAAAACATACAAAGCTTGTACAAATCAATCATTAGCAATCATGCTTTGAACCTTAAATAGACGCACAAGTAAATATGTCCAGTCCAGAAAGCATCTTGAATAGGATCAAATCCATTGCAAATTTAAAGCACTCTCAGGAAAAACAAAAACACACAAATGGATAAAGATCAAATCTTGCAGAAGGAAACAAAAAAAAAAGTCTCATCTAGAAAATCACCCCAATTCAGCGAGAAGATAATGCCAAATTCCACACTTTCATCAATTTATCTTTTTAAAAGGTATGTAGATCCAGAAAGCAAAGATGGGATTCCAATTCTCTTCTGTTTAAGATGATTCAAACAAGAATACATATATATAGTATGACCAACTCAAGCCTATAAGTGTAACAACTAAAAACAAAAGATATAGTGGACCACATACCTCCTTAGACTTCAAATCTTGAGCTGTGTTCATTTTCATCATATCAGCCTGCTTCAAAAATTCTTCCTAAAATGTTAGAAAAATCAAGTCAGTTCAAACATTATCCATTTATGAGGGGAAACCAACTAGAACAGGATCTAGGACAAAAAGTAAGAAAACAATATTAACAGAACATTAGCAAGAAATTTATCAACCTCGCAGCGTTCCTGAAAAAGCCTCAAAGGAACCAGTGCAGAATCCACAAACCACTTTGCCTGTCGATCAAAATTAAAATAAAGAAGTATCGAAGTATGATCATCGAGAAACCATTATCATTGCAATTCTGCGAGAGACTTCGTTCCCATGACAAAAGCTCATGCTCACAAACAATTATCCAATTTCGAAGAACATCTAGGTCAACAGGGTATAATTCTACTTAAATCCCTTGTTCCATTTATATACTAACTTCCTTAATACTCCCCCTCTTTGTCTACACAATCCAAATCCCAGTTGCAAATGCAGAGTTTTCAGTATATTAAAAATAAATACACTTATTCTTTATGGAAATAAAACTAACCAATCTTATGACGCGAATACGGTTTTCCTCGAGCATATTCATCTGCAATGAACAAAAACTTGCATGGATCAATTAAAACAAATATTTGCAGCAAAAGAACAGGAATTTGGAAAGCTAGATAGGTCATGGAAATCGAATACTCTCACATCTTGTGCTATCTGAGTAACTACATCAGCAAGATAAGAGCTCAGCTCTTCCTCCGAAGGCTTATCAGAAAACTGAGCAGCATCCAAGGCTGCTCTAAATTTCTGAAACGGCAAGTCCTTAAAAACCTAACAAACCCAACAAAACAGAAGAAGCAAGCATCCCAATTAAACCGCTAAAACACACAAGCAAGTGCATACAAACATAAAGAAATTGGAGAGAGTGAGCATACCATGGTCCAGCAGAGCTCATAGAGATACCGAAGCGAGGGAATAGGGTGTGGAATTTTTCCGGGTTCTCCATTCTTCAATACTTGAGTGAAGTCCTCTGTGAAGTACAGAGGCTTTATTGAAGGGAGAGGCGTTGCCATGTTAGTCGTTTCTCAAATTAATCAACATCCACTATTAGGGTTTCAGGTCAAAATGAGGGGATTGGGAAGGGTCAATCTCTCTTCAGTCTTCTCTGCCCTCAATCTGTTAGGTTATTGGGAAGGCCGATCAGGGTGAATGAAATAGCAGAAGAAGGAAGGGGATACTGAATCAGACAAAACCGTAAGAATGAATGATTGGATCGAATAGAACGAGAAAGAAAGGGTGTGTGTTGATTGTTGCCCAGCAAGAGGGTTTGGAGTGGGCAGGGCGGTGCCGATGGGGAGAATAGTGATACGAGTTCACAAATTTGAAGATGGGTCGATCATTTTCTTTTTTTATAGATTGACCATGTTTTAGACTTTTAGTTTGGTTTTAAAATGATATTTTAGGATAAAATTATTTTTAATTATATTAAAATACGTGAAAATAATTATATTCATGTTTTTCAATGCAAACAAAATAATTTCTGGCCAAAATATATAAATAATATGTAGAACTATAAACTAGAACAAAGACTAAATTAATAGTCGGAGAAATCCGCACGAGTGACAAGAAACATAAAACGATAACAAAGGGACAAAAAAAACTCAAGTCAGGGAGAAAATGGTAAGTATGATCAAGAAGCATAGTGTCATTTATCAAAAAAATTAAAAAAAATAGTATAGTGTTGTCACTTGTTAGTACACAAGTTAAACGAGACTGAGGAAGTGCAAACTATATAAATATTATATAGAACTATAAACTAGAACAAGGACTAATCGGAGAAATTAGCATGAGCAGCGGCGGAGTCAAGAAAGTTTGGTAGGGGGATGACCTTAAACAACTAGCTTCAAAAAATCGGGCTATTTCAACATATCGACGTGTGTTTAAGATATAACGAAAATATAAAATACAAAAAAAAAGTAAATTATAAGGTAGTTTAACAAAAAAAATACAAATAAAGTTATATTTGTTTCTTTTCTACATAAAAATTGACATATACGACTTGCTCATCGACAGTCTACAATTGCCAATGCCCAATTGGAACTCGGAAATTCGATTGAAGGTTTGAGACATTAGGCAAGTATTTTTTTTGATAAGGAAAGGGGTTAGGGGGACCACTAGTAGGCTAGTGGTCGCCCTAGATCAATTGCGAGTGGGATGGAGGAGACACATCGGAAGGAACCAGCGATGAAGTCCGCCGCAGAATTGCACTCCCGAAAGACATGAGAGATACTCCAATCCTGGAAGTGGGCTAACAAGCAATGGATGTCCAAACGCAACAACTCAATTTCCCACGGGCAACGCCAGTCGCCAAGAACGGCCTTGACCAGCTGAACATTATCACCTTCAATTTGATAGCCTTGATAACATCCGGTCCCACAATGTGCAAGTATTTTTTTATAGAAGCACGCTGGCATTCCGTCTGGGTCGGGGGATTTGTCATCCCAAATGTCGAATAGAGCATTCTTGATTTCAGCATTAGAAACTGGTTTGGTGAGTTCTAAGTTGTCGGCATCGGTTATTTCTTTTTGGACGGTTTTTATCATGTTTTGGAGTTTGCCATGGTTAATTTCTAGGGCTCTGAATCGATTTTGGAAATCCCTCTTGATTTCAGTTATGATATTGTCAACACCAGTGATTTGCGTTCCCTCCGTTGTTAGGATTTCTTTGATATTACTATTTCTTCTAGACATTTAGTTTTATGTGTGTGTTCTTCACTCTTTGTTTCCAGTAGGAATTATGGAAGTCCAAGAGGCACGACCGTTTCCTTGACAATCTTTCTTGTTTTTGTTTTAGTTGTATGTTGGAGTGTTCGATTTTTTTTTTTTTTTTGCAAATGGATAATTTTATCGTCAAGTTTCTTGATTTGTTCAAAAATGTTTCCAAATGTTTGTTTGTTCCACGCCTTTGCTTTCCCTTTTAACATTTGAGTTTTTTTGATAAGGTTATACATGTGGGATCCACTTGCATTGTGGCGCCATGCTTGTTTAATGATGTTTTGGAAGTTCTTCCTAGAGGTCCACATCATCTCAAATTTGAACGAATGTGCTTTGAATTGTGCACCGGTAGGTAGGTCGCATGATATAGGACAGTGACCGGAGGATGAGAATGCATAGTTTTTCGTTGCAATGGATGGGTACCATTGAATGATTTGATTGCTTACAAGTGTGTGGTCCAGTTTTTCAAGGGCGGTGTTATCAAGGTTTTTTTATTTCCTCCAGGTGAATTTATTTCCAATGGTAGGGATGTCGCACATGTCGCATACATTTTTGAAATTGATGAGCCGTTCGAATCGGGTTTGGGAAGGGATGGCACCCCCCAGTTTCTCATCTGGGTGTTGAATTTCGTTTAGGTCCCCCATTAGTAAACAAGGCAGATTACAATTTTGAATGAAGTCCTTCAACTTCGTCCAGAATTGGTCTTTTTCTTGTGCCCTTGGCGGCACATAAGCAAATATTATGATCATTTCCCTATTATTTTCGAGGTCTGTGTAGTGGAAACCAATAAATCGGTTATCTTTATGGATGGTTTTGATGATTTCGTTAGAAAGCGATGTGCCCTTCCATAGGACGCAAATTCCGCCCGACAACCCATTGGCCGGGATGAATTCAATGGAGTCGAAACCCGCTTTTTGCCATTGATTACAATCAGGTGGCTCTTGGGTTTTTGTTTCCATAAGAGCAAGGAGGTTTATATGCTCAGGGCTACAAAACGCATTCACTTCGGTCCAAAATGACTTGCGTTTAGTGGCCCTACAGTTCCATGTGATGATTTTCATAAGCAACCAGACTTGTTGTGGCTTTTGGCCTTGGTGGGATGGGTGTTCATCTGGCGTTTTTGTATATTATTGTTTCTTGGTAAAACGTTTTTAACATGAAGACGTTTGGTGTCCATTTATTGTGTGATTTTGTTAATTTTGGTTAATTTATTTGTGTCTTTAATGTCATTTGGATCGCATCTTGTGGATTTTATGTTATGTTCACGTAAAGGGTGAGGTTGCTCGTAGGTGTGACTTGTATCGAGGTGGGGACCCGATCTATATTGGTAGTGGTAATTAAGTGGGTTCTCCCCACCACTAATGAGTTGGACAATCTTTGTTTTTGTAAACATGTGTTGGTGTGTTGTTTTCGTTTTGCGGGCATTTAAGCTTAGGCCCGTAGTGGTTGTACGGATCATGACACAAACCATGCACAAAATCGGGTGCCACTAAAGGTGGTGAATAGGAGGTTCGAATTCTCTGAGGATTTGGTTAGGAGATGTGTCGGGCAACCTCGAGCCGGGACCGGCGAAAATAAAGGGTTGTATCCTTTTAAAGGTTGAGATTTCTAGGACGTTGGTCCATATATCAACGATTTTTCCGTTCGGGGTGTTAGGGTAAGCACTAACAAGTGCTATTCCAAATTTGGGAGAGTTTGTTGGGGGTTTGAACCCTAAGTGAGCATTGAATTCTTGTTTTATACATGTTTTTTTGAAAGCCTTAAGCTTCCACCAACACAACAGGTTAATATCAATATTGAATTCGGTTTTAATATGCGAATGTAAATCCAGCAGCAGAGTTGAGGAAGAAATAAGCAAAGTACAACCCATGTAATATCATTTTGATGTGTATGTTTTCTGCCCAATGCTTTAAAATATCAGTGCATGGTAAAAGTTGTCATATTTAGCATTCTACTCAGTTTTGTTAATTGACGGTAGAACTCGTCTTGTCATGTAGGCATTAAGGCAACAGAGGATGGGTGGTTGCTTACCGTTGCCTTTATTGGAGGAAGCAACTTAGCTGCTACTGATGCTACTGGTTTATCTAATGTTCGTCTGGCATTCACTTGTTGTAATGGCAAGAACAAAACCAGCTCCATCACATTAGACAAATCAGATCCTCAATGGAATGGTGGATGTTGCTTCTTTATTACACTGCCTTGTTGACCTTGTACAGTGCTTGTGGATTTGGATTGGATTTATTTACTGGTTTCTCGGGATTGATTACTGCAGAGATATATGAGTTCAACGCAATGGATGAGGCCCCACACACGTTGAATATTAAAGTTATTGATTACGCTCATTCAACCACTCTGGGGCATGCTGAAATTGATCTTAGTAAGACTCCTATAGCAGATCTCAGTGACTTCTGGGTTCCTCTACAGTGAAATATTGCTCAGTCGAAGTTGCATTTAAAAATATTCTTGGATGATAATCGGGGTGGCAATGTTTTGACAGATTATCTAGCTAGGATGGAGAAGGTAATCCTTGTCCATCCTAAGAATTGACTTCAGATCTTGGGGTTGCTCAATGCTCATTATTACTATTTAATTATCAATCTGCTAAAAATTTACTTCCCCTTATTAATGTTATATGTTCTTAATGGTCGTAGATAAACGGAGTCTCACGTGAAACAGATTCTGCATTTCAAAAGCTTTTTGACCTTCCACAAGAAGAGTTTCCGATCAATGGTTTTACTTGTTCCTTGAATCGCACGATGTATATGCAGGTACCATTCTTTCACATCCAATGATTGCAGGTGTATCATCAATCTCTTAATAGAAATTTGAATGATGGTCCATCACTGTGCTCAAATTTAGCTAAGAGTGCTCTTGTTCTTTCACTCCCTTAAGCAATGAATTGCTTTATAAACTAGGCTTTTGCATTTTTAATGCCTTAGGAGCCAAGAGCAGGACAACTCTTATTGTCTAAAAGAATAATGGGCTTCCACACAACTCTGCGTGGACCTAAGACATCATTCTATTTCATTTGGGAGGACATTGAAGATATTGAAGAACCTTCACCCAATCTATCGTTGGATAATCAAAAAATTGTTGTGATAACCCTCCGGAAAGAAAGAGGTTACCATGCAGAGAAGCATGCCAAGATTTAGGATGAAGAAGGCAAGCTTAAGTTTCATTTCTAGTTTAATGAATTAGTTGATGTTGCACACAGGTAAGCTCTTATAATCAGTTCAACTCAATTCTTGTTTCTTTTTCAATTTCTAGCAACTAGGGCTCAATCAGACAACAAAAAGACTGCTAAGAAAACTCTAACGCTCATTTAAATGTGTTAGTCACATAAATGTAATTTTATTGGAAAGAGGGTATCATGTCATAATTAGTGGAAATCAAGTGCTAGCAAGGGGGAAAAAGTGAAAGGGAGTCATTTAGGCTACTTGATGTCTTGAGGAACAAGTTGTACGGGAGTTTAAATAGGGGAGAGTGAGCTTTGTGTGGATTATCCAGAAATTAGAAAGAACTTTCGGGCATAGGCCTTGGGCTCCTTGGAGATTTCATCTCCACTGAGATTGGCTCACTTGGAGTTCAACCTCCATTTGAGATTTATCTTATATATTTCAGTTTAATACAAGTGTTTTAATGTGTATTCTAGTGTTGTGTGATTTCCTGATTTTCATACTCTATCAAAATATTTATGGATATTTTTACCCATAGAATTATTATGGCTCTCTCGAAGGCAAGAGCTCTGACTCCTAAGCAAAAGGTTTGGACAGTTGAAGAAAAATCTGAGACTGAAGAGATTGGGACACTTGTGGGCTTTGAGAATGTTAACACGCCAGAGATTTATTCTTTAACATCATTTATATATCCAAATTCAATGATGTGAAGTCAATTGCATAGTGTCTGGAAAGTTTGCTAAAATTACTGACCGAAGATTATACCTCCATGAGACATAATAAAGAAATCTAATCGTTGCCACTGTTGCAGGCACCGGAACATCTGACTCAGTCACGGAGGCATGCGATTTGACACCCAAAGCGCCTTTGGCAAGCTGGTTCGTTCGTATGCTTAATTTCATCCGTTTTTCATAGGCCATTCAGGTTTCAAGATATAGAAAATTGAATCCTACCCAAATACAATTTAAAATATATAAAAAAAAAACTTCTTCCCTAAATGGCCAAATTGATATATGTCAACAATTCAACCAAACATTGACTCCGATATCCTGCAACTGCTGGCACCACTAAACTCCCGAGGGACAAGAAACAATTTTAAAGATAGATAGTACTTAAAATATGAGAGGAAATTGGTGGTGTTTGTGTGTCTATCTCCTCCCTTAAACACCCTTTTTATAGAGAGGGAAAAGGAACTTGAAACAACTCTACCATAAGAGAAAGGAGAATATTGGATGACAAGGGAGGTGGCTTGGAGAGGTAGAGAAGAGTGGATTGGTGAGAAGAGAGGTGGTGTGTCAAGAAGGATTGGTGGAAGACGAGGTAAAGTGTAATATCCGATTTTTCGTTTTAGGTCTCATAAGTCTGAAAACGGGTCCCTTCGCTTACTAGTAGTTGGGTTTCCGTGATCCGCAAGGAAACTCGTAAAAACAATTAATTAGTGATCCGTTTTTATAACCTCCGAGTAAATAGTTATATACTAGCTAAATCTTTTATACACAAGCAAATTATGTACGAATAAACTATATATATAAGATCTCTGTACAAGTAACAATTATACGGCTATATTAACCCACTCACCCGAAATCCTAGATTGTGACGGAAATCTATCCAAATCAGTATCTATCTAGCCAAATCTTTGCTTAGCCGTCCTATTTAACAAACTCACCTTTAGATAACGCCGAAAGTACGATTCAATCAAAGCTTTTATTCAAACCTTCTCTCCCTATTTTGCGTAAAAGTACTGGAAAACGAACCAAGCCTTCGTCGATCGTCAACCAACCAGACTGCAGTCCGTGTCTTTCCAACGGTCAACCGCACCATCACCGGTAATACTTCCTCCTCGTCGGCAGTTCGGTACCGACAAGTCCGGTGAGTTCTCGCCCTCTTTACTCAGCACTTACTCTGTGATTTTCTTCGGTTGGGTTAGGATATCGTCGTGGTAGAGTCGGGAATAGGAGCGGAGTTGGTCACCGAGGCGGGAGATTTGTGCAGACCGTCGACGAGTTTAACGGAGAAAGGTCTGGCTTTGGTGGAGGAAGACGACAGGGGGGGGGTCGCGTGTATGGTCGACTTTAATTTCCTGGGATAGGTCTTGGGGTTCTTTTCATATTATTGGTTTGTAGGTGTAGTTAGTCTAACGTAAGTAATGGGTAGAAGAGTTTGGTGGGTTAGATATTGATCTGCACAAATCAAGTAATGGGTTGTTATAACTTAGTGAGTTTTTTTTAATATGGGGTTACTTTGATCAGAAAGAAATTGAAGGGAAGGGACGAACCAGAGACGAAGTCTCGCTCGACCTTGGGTTGAAGATGAAGGAAGGGGGTGGGACCCGCATGAATTAGTCAAAGAAGCTGAATAAGTTTGTAATTGTGAATTGGGTAACGGAATGAACTTGGCCCAGTTCAATTGTCCATTAAGAGAGGAGTTTGGGGCCGGGTTTCATTAACCAATGTGGGTGTTTGGTTTTGGTTGAAAATTTGATGGTAGATTGATATTAATTAGTAATTTAGTTAGTTAGTGGGGTCAATTAAGAATTGGTATTATTATGTGTGTACGAATTGGTATTAGTAAGTTAGCTAGTTGGTGGGATTGTGTGTGTACGAATTGGTATTATTGTGGGTCGTTGTTTTTAGTACATGTATAGTGGTATTAAGAAGGTTCTGTTAGTTAAGAGTTTAATCTACTAATTAAAAAAAATCCTTTTTAATAGAAGTCGGTTGTTTAAGGGTATTGGAAGTAGCTCCTTCTTTGGGTTAGTTGGTTCGGCTCGTACTTGACCTAATCTTCCTCTTTATAAATCTTTAGGGAATCGTTTTCGCTTGAGGTCATAATTCCGTCTTCCCGAGGATCCTTCGTTCGAGGTAAGTCGTTTTTCGACTTGCTCGGTTCTTTTCTCCCTTATTAGACTGCGTATCGATATTGTAGGACGGGTTTTGGGAACTAGTCCCGAATACCTTTTAAAGTGTTTTGAGCTCCTTGTGTGTTGTGTGCGTTAATGATTTTAAATGTGTTTTAGCGGAAAATATTTTGGAACGTTTTCTCTGTGTTGGTACCGTTTCCGACACGGCCCATCGTAGCTGGTGTTGAGGAAGAGTTGGCTACGTTGACCCGTGTGATTGAGAAAATCGTGCCCCTTCAAAACGAAAATTATTATCTGTGTGTTTTTGGCAATTGCTCCAGTGGAGGCTTAGCCAGGGGTTAGAAGGGAGATTGTGAAGTGGAGTGGGAGGGCCTGCCTCTGCACTCGGCGCGGTGATGAGCGCCTTGAAAGTCGGATCGTGGACAAAGGAAGAATTGCATTGCTATGTGTTGTGATTGTAAATGCGTATGTGACTTGTGTGACTGATATAACTGATTTAGGTATTGGCCTTTAGAGTTATGATTGCGATTGTGGATTTGTATGCTGAATTTAGATAACTGATTTCAAAACGTTCTACAATGTCCGTATTCTTTCTAGCTTGGTAGATTAGACGCTGACCCTTCGGGGAATATTTTTCAGTTCCAGGTATGAACCAGGGAGCCGTGCAGGACCCGAGGCCAGATGGCGGGCCGGAGCGGTAAAGAGCGCGTGTCATAGTGGGATTGGTTATGCTAGTTTATTGATATTAGTTAGGAGGTTGATTTTAATATTTGTTAGACAGAGTTAGTCCTATGTTTCGGTTATTATTATATTGTTCGGATAGTTCAGTTTCAGTAGGTATTGTGAAGTATTTGAATGTTTATGGTTTTCGGGAATACATGCATAACTATATTTGTAATGTTTTCGTTAAAGGAAAGGTTGGATGTTTTATTTTGTTTTCTAGTCGTGCCTGCGTTGTAAGATCCTACAATGTGGTTGTCAACCTAAATAATAGTACCTTGTAAGGTCTATTCCCTAGTAGCGCCTCGTCGGAAGACGGGGTGTTACAAATTGGTATCAGAGCCAGGTTGACAACAAGGCACAAGGAACTGACCAACAAAGAGTACCCGAGGTCCAACTTAAAACCAAAACCGGCCGGTGTTTTCAAAATGTTTTACTAGGGTAGACATGTTGCATATAGGGGGGTAGGTGACACGTCGCGACTCCGCCCCATCAGCCCAAGGACCTCACGTAGAATAGTAAGAATTAGGTGGATAAATAGAACGTTTAAGTTTTGACTGTGGGACTTTCTATTATAGATGGCCCCACCAACCAGAGCTAGAGCTGCTGAAGCCAACGGAAGAGGCCGAGATAGAGGTCGTGGCAGGGGTAGAGGAGAGGCCCCTGTAGCTGCTGAGCCAGAGGTACAACATGATACCCACCACGAGGAGGTTGCTGAGAGTCAGGATGTGGCTGCTGCTGTTCATCGAGAGGACAGTGCATTTGTCGCTGGAGGAGGTCTCCCAACAAACGGGGCTCAAGTGGGAGGAGGAATACCACCAGCAGGATTGGCCCCAGAGGTGAATGCTGTGATCCAGCTGTCATTGCAGACTTTGATGGGTGCGGGAGCTGCACCGAATCTAAACGCAGTTGCGGGGCAACAAGGAGCTGAGAGGAGGGCACCAAGACCAGATTCTATTTTGGCTGCCCAGCTAGGAGCAGTGCCAGATTCAGGAGGAACAGTGATAGCTGATCATGTGGTCGAACCGAGGAGACAGTATCGTGAGCCTCAGCCTGATAAGTGGCTCGCAGAGTTTAGGAAGACTGGAGTACCGAACTTTGCTGGAGCTCAGGGTTCTGATGTAGAGCAGTGGTTGAGGAGGGTGAAATCTGCGTTGGATTCCATTAAAGCACCGGATGAGCGGAAGATGTCCTTAGTACAGAGTCTACTGCAGGAGAGTGCTTTTGACTGGTGGGAGTTATGTAGGGATCACCGGACTGAGGTGACTTTCGAGGAGTTTGAGAGGCAGATTCGAGATCAGTATTGTCCTCCGGTAGTGAGGGCGGCTCGGGAGGCTGCTTTTCGGGATGTTGGACCCGAAAATATCACAGTATCTGAGACTATTCAGAAGTTTCAACAAGAATTGGCAGCGGTGCCAAATGCTGCCCCTACTGAAGAGTTGAAGATTGCGACCCTTTTAAAAAGGTTTGCAGCCGCATTTACGTGCCTATGTGTCTGGTCTACGACTCGCGACGTTGGGAGAGGTGCAACAGTCTGCTTTGGCATATGCTATGGCCACTCTGAGGCCGGAACAGGTGGATGTTCAGGTCGGAGGAGGTAAGAGACGGAAAATGGCAACTGCAGCGACTTCTAAGGGTGACGATCAGTATGGACAGTACCCGCAGAGTAGACTTGAGTTCCAGCCATCGGGACGCCAAGAACGATCACAGCAGAGTCGGGCTGCCGGGAATCAAAGACAATGCTACAACTGTGGAAGCGATGAGCACTTGAGGAACCAGTGTCCTAGTCCAGTGAAGGATTGCTTTACATGTGGGAAGCCCGGACATCTTCAAAGGTTCTGTACGGTTGGCGCGCCTTCGCAGGGATCGGTACCGTGGACGGGAAATCGGGGAGTCCACCATCGGCCACCAGCACGGCAGACACCAGATCAGAGTATTGGTCGGAGTGCAGGAGCTAGTAACACTGGCGCAGTTCCTACTCGAGTGTTTGAGATGAAGGGAATGGAAGGATCGGATGTCTTCGCTCCACCCGACGACCTAGCTTGAGATTTCTAATTTTCGGTTGATAGTATGGTTTATCTGCTAGTAGTTTAGTTTTTCAGGACATGGGGATCAAGGAGCCGTGCAGGAACCGAGGCCAGATGGCGGGTCGGAGCGGTAAAGAGCGCGTGTCATAGTGGGATTGGTTATGCTAGTTTATTGATATTAGTTAGGAGGTTGATTTTAATATTTGTTAGACAGAGTTAGTCCTATGTTTCAGTTATTATTATATTGTTCGGATAGTTTAGTTTCAGTAGGTATTGTGAAGTATTTGAATGTTTATGGTTTTCGGGAATACATGCATAACTATATTTTTAATGTTTTCGTTAAAGGAAAGGTTGGATGTTTATTATGTTTTCTCGTCGTGCCTGCGTTATAAGATCCTACAGTGTGGTTGTCAACCTAAATAATAGTACCTTGTAAGGTCTTTTCCCTAGTAGCGCCTCGTCGGAAGACGGGGTGTTACATGAAGCATGCATGAAAATTGGTTGAACGTCACCTCACAAATCCTTCATTTATAACTTCTTGAAAGCTTTTAAAAGAAATAAGGGAATAGATTAAAAAGTTTTCCCTTAAGTAACAAGAAGTACTTGGTAGTGTTCCTAGAAGGAATGAGTGTTGGGTGTGTAGAGTGCATGATGTTAAGGGTTCAAATCCCACCTCTAATAGTTTTATTTTCTATCCACTCCCTTCTCTTTTTATTAAAAATCTTAACTTAACGGGAAATAAATTAAAATATCGTTTATATTTAATTAAATTAGATTTTTATTTGCTACCAAGTTAAATTTTCTTCAAGATTATTATTATTATTATTATTATGAAAAAATCATAATAAAGAATACTTTTTTATTTTAACGAAAATATTTAAATTATTAAAATAATAATTTCTTTTCATTAGGAAAATGGCGTTTATTACATTCACCAACATGCAAGCAAAATCGATGGCCAAGAGCATCAACAAGAGCAATTTGGGGAACAAAATGACAAAATCGAACCTTAGATTGATGCGATACTCACCCAAATCTCAATAGTCATCGATTTCTGGATTCGTAGACGAAGAACAACCATTCAATGAAGGGGCAAAGCAAGAAAGAGCGAGATTTTGAGAAAATCACAACAAGAGCAACTATGATTTGAGAGAGAATGAGAGTGTGATTTATGGTTCTTTTGAGAATGAGAGAGTTAAGACGTGGTGGCTCGGGTTGAAATGAGGGGAAAATGTACAGATATGAGGGATGAATTTTTGGGTAATTTTAGAGATTGAAGATGATAGAGTAGTAATTTACATGCTTCTTAACATGAGAAAAAATCATAAACAAGAAGTATATTTTGGGACACTTAAAATGGCAAAGGATAAGAAGAAAATGGGACGGATGGAGTGTGTATCAACAATTGTAGCCACCAAAATTAATGTAGTTAAAAGTGTTTGTTTTTTATCCTTCCATAGGAGTGTGTATCAACAATTGTATTTAGCACAATAATAACATCTTTAGTTATAAACAATCAATAAAATCATGAAAGAAACTCTTAAAAACTAAAAGAAGTGTGAAAAATAAGATCGTGATGTTCAACTATGATTCTATTCTTGATGATTATGGTCAAAAAATATTTTTGTTGTGTAGCTTTAAGATTCAGTAACATTATTACAATGCATAAAGCTAACTTGTTTTTACCTCACAGAAAGCATAATAGTAAGATACTTTTTAAAGTTTAGTAAGGTCCTTGAACCACAACTTTTTTGGAGTAGAGGTCTTTCAATTTGTTTAGCTTTTCAAATGATTTATCATTTTGTTTTTGGAGATGTAGAAGACTCTAAGATGTCATTGTCTCAACAGACATCGAAAAGATGTAATTGTAACTCTGACTAGTCCCTTGGCAGTTGAACAACTCTGACAATTCAGTTAACTGAACACTCTTCCTCTTATTTTTCAAGTTTATATCAGCTTTGATAAACTTGATCATGTTTTTCATCTTTTGTTCTTCCTTCGTTCATTTGTCAGTATAATATTTCAACCTCTTCGAGTACATATCAAGCCTCCAAGGATAGACTTTGAAATATTATTAGACTTTGAAAGCGGTCTTACAAACTAGTTATATGTGATTTTTGGTTATTAAAAAAAATTCGGCCTTGCAAACCGGATATATCTGATTTTTTTATAAAAAAAATAAAAATAATTTGTTGTGTAGCCTTAGGGTTTAGTAGCATTATTACAATGCATAAAGCTAACTTCTTTTCATCTCAGGAAAAAAGTATAATAGTAAGATATTTCTCAAGTTTAGTAATGTCCTTGAACCATAACTTTTTTGGAGTAGAGGTCTTCAATTTGTTTAGCTTTTCAGATGTTGTATCCTTTTGTTTTTGGAGATGTAAAAGACTCTCAGATGTCATTGTATCAACAGACATCGAAAAGATGTAATTGTAACTTTCACTAGTCCCTTGGCAGTTGAACAATTAAGACAATTCACTTAGCTGAACAACCTTTGTCTTATTTTTCAAGTTTATATCAGCTTTGATAAACCTGAATATGTTCTTCAACTTTTGTTCTTCCTTCGTCCAATTGTCAATATAATATTCTAACCTCTTCGAGTATATATCAAGCCTCCAAGAATAGCCTTTGAAATATTATTAGCATTTGAAAGCGGTCTTGCAAACCAGTTATATGTCATATATCCGGTGTTTACAAAAATAAATTCGGTCTTGCAAACCAGATATATGTGATTTTTTATATAAAAAATCAAAATAAATATATCCGGACTAACGAGTCGCATCTATGTTTTTGTTTCTTGCATTAGAAGCATATAAGACCACATATTTAGAGATCAATCAAAAATACAAATTTATTTTTATTGTAATTAGATGCAATAAGCAACTTTTATATACATTAGTTTATTCACATAACTTAGTTTCAATTAGATGCATTAAAATTTTATTTTATTTATTAACATTAGTAAGAGCATCTCCCATGGTAGTGTATATAGCCAAATATGGCCTAGCATCTCACCCCACCCTAGGGTATATACCCACTTTTCAAGAAAAAGCCCTATGTGTTTTTTGGACCAAATTTGGCCTTAATGTTTGCTAGGCTAAACGAGTGGGTCCCACCATTTCATGGTGGGTCCTCTCATATTTTTTATTTTTTTTGGTTTTGATTTAATGTATACAAATTAATTAAAATATTATAAAAGCATACTATTTAAATGTTTTCAATTATAAAAATTGTATTATTGTAATGGTCTCGTTACAACATTTCATACGAGCCTAATATTTAATATATAAATACGGAATATTATTTTGTACGTAAATAAACTAATTTATTAATAGTCTCGTAAAAAACCATACGTTTTTTGAAATATAGCCGTTATTCATAGTGAAATGAAAGGGAGAGAGGTGAAAATAGAGATCGAATGAAAGTGAAGCGATGAAAATGAAGGAGATGGTATGCATGTATTAATATTTTTTTTTTGAAATATAGCCGTTATTCACAATTACTATAATAATTTTTTTTTGAAATATAGCCGTTATTCACAGTTATTATAATAATACGATTTTGAAATATAACCGTTATTCACTATTATAATAATAATATTTTTTTGAAATATAATCGTTATTCACAATTATTATAATAATAATTTTTTAAATAAAATTTAATAATAATTATTATTCAAACTAGTCGTTATTTTGGAATATGTTAATAGCGAAAAATACATAGCGAAAGAGTAAAACTAGCCGTTAGAATTAAAGATTTATAATTTTAGACTAGAAAATTTGGCTTTTGGTGGGTGTGAACTTTTTTAGGCTTAGGCTAAAATGGCATCAAATAGGTATATATCCCAATTTGGTAGGCTAAAAACATTTGGCCTTTAGCCTACCATGGGAGATGCTCTAAGTAAAGCAATTAGTGTCGTTTCTGAGCACTCAACTTTTGAAAATAAAACAGTAAGTACATCAATAAATCACCAGTCAAGTACTACACTTGTAAGATGAAAGTAAGGAGATCCGGCTTGGTGGGCCGAATTATGCAATTATAAAAATAAAATAAAGTTGTAGAAAATGCATATATACATATTTTATTTTTTATTTTAAAATTAAATAAAATCGGACTATAGGGCCGAATTACCTTTGACATATGATGTGCATTCAAACTCTGCACGCGGGGAGAACAGTTCAGGCCCTTTCAAAACATGATTGAATCCGTTGGACTTTATGGTTTAGGATTTGTGCCACCAAATATATATGAGCTAAGGTTTCTTCTCATCAAGAATGAAGTATTACTTTGAAGTAATTGAATGATCACAAGAAAGAGTTGGCAACGAAAGAGTGTTCAATTTTATCTAATGGATGGCGTGATTTGGTTGCCCACAATGATATTGTGAACTTTCTTGTCAACTCTCCAAGAGGCTCCGTGTTCATAAAATTCGTCAATGTTTCTAAAGTTGTGAAAGATTCCCTCACGTTGTTTAAAATGCTTGATGACATGGTTGAGGAATTCATATTGACAAATGTTGTACAAGTGGTGACTGACAATGCATCAAATTATACTAAGCCTGGTAAGAAAGTTTGACGTACTATTTAGTTATCTTCTTGATTTGTATATTAGATTTCATTCTTTCGATCTAATATTTTAATATGAGACTAACGTCTTATAATCTTTTTTTTTTTTTTTTTTTGCATGGAAATATCTTTAGACCAAAAGAACACATCTTTATTAGACTCTGCGTGTTGCACGTTATTTGGATTTGATGTTGGAGTATATTGAAAAACTTCCAAAGATAAAAAATGCTCTAAAAAAGTGCGTGTTATATATAATCATATACCTATTGTGAACCTGACACCAAAAAAATTTGTATCGTCTAACGATCACAAGATTTCCAACTTATTTTATTACTCTTGATCAATATTATAGGCAAAAAAGTAATTCGAGGAAGATGATCACTTCTCAATAATCGAATGAGTCTTAGTGGGCAAATGATGTCGGAGGAAAGAAAATAACAACATATATTTTGCAAGACACCTTTTTAGAGGAAGGTCCCATCATGTTCTTAAGTTGACATGTCCTCTTGTTGAAGTTCTTCAGATGGTTGATAAAGAGGGAAACCGGCTATGAGATATATTTATGAAGCCATGGATAAAGATAATGAGACTATTGATAAGAGTTAGAGCACTATGAGCAGGCCTTTGAGTTCATTGATAAAAGGTGGGATTGTCAACTTCATCGACCTCTGCATGCGGCGAGATATTTTTTAAATCCATAATTTTTGTGATAATCTCGAACAAGTTGGTTGCACAGAAGTTCAACAAGGCTTATATGATTGTGTTATGAGGTTGATTTGGATGTTGCAACTCAAGACAAGGTCACGCACGAGTTAGCTACATATAAAAATATGGACGATCTCTTTGGTCATCCATTGACAATTAGGCATGGGAAGACAAAAATACCAGTTAACTTACTCATTCCTTATATATTTAATATCATTGGTATTTTTTATTTTGAAAATCATTAATAAATTAACAATGTTTTCTTTTTTAATAGCCGATTATTGGTCTTGTTATGAATCTTCAGCTCCCAACCTCAAGAACTTTGCCACAAAGATTATTAGCCTCACTTGTAGTGCTACAAGTTGTGAGAGCAATTGGAGTGTCTTTAAACTTGTAAGTATCATTAGTTTTAATCATTGTAATTTACTTTACAATATACTTTTGTTTCATTAGAAACATATTACTTATAATTTATATTACAATGCTATTATTTCACCACTTCATATCAAGAAAATGAACCTATTGGATCATTATTAATTGAATGACATGGTCTTTATAAAGTATGATCAAGCTTTGCAATGCTAATACAAGATGATAGACACCATTGATCCCGTTATGTTGGATGAGATTGATGAAAGTAAAGAGTAGTTACTTGGAAGAATGAATGAGAACTATTCTAGTGATGAAGAGCTTGTGTTTTATGACGACGACTTGACGTGGAGTTTGGTTATTGATGTGATGGTTTCCCCACACTCACAAAAATACGAAATTTATTGTAATAGTAGATCAAGATCGAATCACGAGGATTATGTATGCTTTAGTTAATTTTATGAATCAATTCCTAAGCCAAAATACGGTGTAGATTGATCTAATTCTAACAAATTCAATAAAACAAGTACAATGATTAATAGAATATATGAGAATGCAAAGTTCCAAGGATAGGAATCCCTACAACTTTGATCCATGGAGTTTGAATTTCACTTCTACATAAATTGAGTTAGTTATTTTGTTATGATGGTTATTATCTAATGTCATAAATTAACTTTTCTCGAAGCCTAATTTAATGTACTTCTACGGATTAAGAACTCACTCTCGTGATGAAGCAAAATCAATAGAAACCCTTTAAGTACTTAAAAATCTAGATGGTAAACCAAACTTGCCCATTCTCGTGATGCATCAAACTTGACTCAATCACCTAGAAGGTATATGACAATTAACCACATGTGAAATTAATCTCAAGTTCAATTATAGTTTTCCAAATAGAAACAACCATCTCTTGATGTGTTCTCTGACTTCTCCCTATTTTGATTACTCACTTAAACTACCACCTCTCGGTGCGCAATCTAAGCAAGACTCTAACAAGTTTAAACCTATTAGTTGAGCCCCTAAAATTAAATCATATTACTTTGGCATGCGAGATTGTGCGAGGGGGCTCACTGCGAGTCATACTTCGTACGAAACTCAATTCAAGTAGAAGGTACTGAATCTAATCTGCTTCACATCGTTCGGATCACCTCAAACTAGAGAACTTAACCTAGCATGATGGAATTCATAATCAAAGTAATGAAATTAAACATGGAAGTATAAATAAGAACAATATTGAAAGAGAAAACTTACTGAAAATTCAATTGAAAGAACAAAGTAGATCCAATGTGCCAAATCTCCAAACTGAAAAGCAATTAGAATAAAACCCTTGAAAATCTCTCCCTTTCTCTCTAAACTAGAAATTAGAATAATAATAATGCATAATAATCATCCAACTTGTGCTCCAAGTAGTCTTTGAATAGTCATAAAACTTATGTAAAAAGATATCCCGAAAATAATACCAAATCGGGCCCAAACACGAAAGAAAGCCCAATTTCACGACGTGTACAATAATATTGTCACGGGTCGTGACAAGGCATATGAGAGCAATACATTGCTCGTCTTGGCTTGGTTTGGATCGTGATGGCCTCCACAAATCATGACAAGGCTTCTAACATCTTCCTTCACTCCCTAGCTTGCTCCTTGACTTGTAATAGTTCATCCACAACTCTTGAAAGATCTTAGAATCCTTAAATCTTCATTCCTTATTGTTATTTGTGATCCTTAAGCTCCACCAAGATCTTTTCATCATGTTATCTTCTCCATTAGACTCCAAAACACCATTAAAAGACTTATAAAAGTAACACACTCAAAAACATTGAAACTAATCATAGAAATAAATAAATCTACATTTAAATGCATATGCAAACTGCAAAAAATATAATGATATCAATTATAAACTCGTCGAAGCCAACCATCCTATTTATGCCACTTCATAAGCATCAAAGGTAATAACGGATGCCCCAAGCTCATCTATATCTAAAGGAAAGGGTGCTGCTACTAGCTCACATGGAGTTGTGTTAGATGATGAGGATAATGAGGAGTTTGAAAAGAATATTGGCAAAGATCGAGATTATGTAGTAGACTAAGATGAGTATAATAGATTATGTAGTAGACTAAGATGAGTATAATTACAAGGATTATGAGGATAATAATAATTTCACATTTTCACCCAAAAATCAATTTTAATAATCTTAAAATTCGTGCAACTCTTTTTAATTTTACGTTTTTTAAGACTTAAAAAATAAATTTTAACCCAAAAACTCATTTTCATCCGGAAGTGAACACACCCTTTAGTATATTTTGCCGAACCGTAAATTTATGTAACAGAATTTCCGTCTTTAAGCCAAAAATAATTTACTACTATTATAATAGATAATCTGACTGCAAACTAACGCTACCTTTGTTTTCATTCAAAAAGAACGCTACCTTTGTCCGATTCATTCAACTATAAACAGCCCTAGGAAGGAACCAGAACGGCAGAACCAGGACGGAACGGCAGACTCGAGAGAAAGAATTCGAATTCTTCACCGCCGGCATATCTTCTCTGCCTCGTCAACGTACAATTTCGTCTCCAAAATTGATCGGTTTGAACTTGTCCTTCTCAATTGAATTTTGTTGAGCTGTTTGAACTTTCATGTTAGTTCTATATAAACGTTCTCTTTTGCTGTTTTAGTTCTGAATTGCTATTTGTGTTTTTAGTGGATTTGGAGATGTCTGTAGATCAGAATGTTGAGCGGCCGTTGTTTGGTGGAGCTATTTCTTGCATTTTCCCTGTTAGATTTGAGGTCCGTGCTTTAAATTTCTTCTTCTCTCCAATTTCAAACTGACCGACAAACTCTAATGATTAATGGCTTCCTGCTTTTTCGTTTCTGTCTGCATCAAATTTACAGGATGTGAGCAATATTCGTCAAGTTCCTGATCAACAGGTTAGCACTTTCGGTTCAATGTCTGCACTTTTGTGAGATTTGAGTCACAAGGGCACTCTTTTTAAAGTGTATAACAATTTCAAAGCATCAATTGATTTGCTAATAGTTCAGGATATGTCAAGTAACTTCCAAGATTTTTCACATTGGCTTTCTGTTTTTGTTCTGTCTCTTTTTGAAGGAGGTGTTTGTTGATCCTGCTCGAGATGAGAGTCTAATAGTCGAGCTCTTAGAATACAAGCACGATGTTGCTGACAATGGGAGTGCTACTTGGTTTCTCCAAGACTTGGCCCGTGAACAGGAAACCGAGGTTGGCACGGTTAGTTCTATAACTCATGAATTTCACATTTTTATCTCACTCTAATTGTTTTTCCGCCTCAATGTTTCTTGATGTTACATGATTGTCCATAATAATTGTCAGCATTTAAGTTGTTGGTAAATTCTGAAGTTGAGACTATGGATTTTTTCCAAAGATGATAAATAGAGTGGACGAGTACAATACAAGAATCCGCATATGTAACTTAATTGTTAATTCATAGGCTAGTCTTATATGTATTCCTCAGGATTTGAATATGGAGAATGAGTTTTTGTCATCATCACTGATCACAAAATGATTTCGCTGAAAAAGAAGAATTTATTAGGCATATTGTGAGTATTTATAGGTTAGTGGTAGTGCAGATGATGCTTGAACTCAGTAGAAGTGTCTGTTGGCCCGAACTTACACAAGGTTATCTTTACTAGCAACTATAAGTAATTTAATGATTTTTGGTTCTCTTTTATTCAGGTTATTGATCAATCTGCTGTTTTCGAGGCTCCTGGATTGTCTTATCGTAACATGCCATCTGTTGTGACAACTGCTGTTGGCCAAATGGTATGCAAGGCTTAAAGAGCATGTCAGAAGCTTGATGATGCATAACTTATACTTTACCATATTCTGGTCATCTGATTGTTTAAGATTTTGATATCGCTCACCTGATTTTCATGTTGCCTAAAAAAAACAGCCTAGCTTGCTCTATTATTATTATTATTATTATTGTTCTATGTAAATATTTACGAGTTCTCATATGTTGTTTCAGTTTGTAGTTTGAATGACCATTTTTCTTACAACAATGGGCTATTACAAACTTACTTTTGCCACCTTGTTGCAGGCAATCTCTAAGGGACGGCAAGGAAGAGAAGCTCAAAACATAGTCAGAGTAAAGTTTCTTTACTCTAATCCCACTTTAATTTACCCCACAATGAAGTATTGAAATTACTCATAAACGGCGATCACAGGTATACCTAGCTAATCTGCGCCTGAAGGGAGTTGATACCGACGTATTAATCACAGCCTACGAGCCTCTTGTTATAAAGTATGAAAATTTCCTGAATTGTTCTTTAACAATCTGGCTTGAATTCGTTGCCCTCCCTTTTCATTTTTCCCCTCGTCATCTCATTCTGGGTTTGTTGATTTGCAGCCCTTTGAGTGAAAGCGCTACTGCTGTGGGCTCGGGAGCTGCAACTCCCGCTGCTCAATCTGGGTTGACATCAATAGCCGAGGTTTTCAAGCTTGCTCTTTCCAGCTTTAAGGTAAATGATTGGAGCCTTTTTGGTGATAGTGCTATGTGAAACAGACCCTTAGTTAGTCAGTTCAACTAAAGAGACCATTCTGAAATGTCATCCAGTGTTTGATATGTTTCCAAGACACCTTAGCTCTTATGAAATTGTCTTGGTGGTATTTTTTTGATTTTATTCAAATGATGATTACTTCTATAATAGTATTTTCTACATTTCTTGTGTCACTCATGCTTGTTTGCTGCTAACATGATATGCAATGGGTCACTGTTGGGCTGGACTTGGGCCGTATTGAATGGGCCGCTCTTTTGATAAATGTAACGGCCCACATAGATCATGGGCTGTTGCATCTTTGCTTATCATATATCGGTAAAATTTCACTTTGTTAGTCATAATATGGTAACAAAAAGGTCACATGTGCCTTGCTAAATCATGGTTGAGAGGTTTAAACCAAAAAACAAGGCATACATGAAAGGTGATTAATGAAATTAAGCTTGCCGTGAGATATTGATCAAGCTCAACGGTAAGCTTGTTTACTCTATATAATCGAGCTAATCAATGGTGTTTTTATAAATTCACAAATTGAATTATGGTTCATCATTTCATTTTCTCAATTTCTCTTGTCCAACTATAGAGTACAGAATAAAATAAAACATAGAAGTGAATTAATTTTTGCTCAATCACAAAATAAGTACGTAAACAAGACAAAACACATTTCCATTTTCATGAAAGTATTGAATGGGGACAAAGCTAGCTAGCAATCGCCAAATAGGCCTGAACTAGTGTGGGGATTGTGTACTTTGTTAGCTGCTAGTGTTGGCCTATTACTATTACTCCCTCTGTCCCATAATACAAGGGACAAAGGGGGTAATGCACAATTTTTAATAAAAAAAAAGAAGCAATAAATGCTCCCAAAATGTAGTCTTCAGGTTGTAGAAACTGCAGGTTTTTTTTTTGGCCAATCAGATTCAAGCAAGCAAAAGGGTGAGGATTGCCAAATCAACAATCTCACTTTTTTTTTACATTCAACAACCAATGAAAAGAGAGTATTCATTTCACATGGATTACACCCTATTTTAGGACAAGATTACCCCCATTACACACTAAACCATCTACAAATACAACACTTTCCACCTTCATGCTCTACAAATCAGCCATAACCAAAAGCTCAAAAAAAAAAAACTCTAAAAACTCAAATCTAGCATCATTGCCCAATTCCTCATGTCTTCAGATTTTGATTTAAATGAGCCTCCTCTTTTCCCGGACATTAATGAAGAGCATTACAACATTGATTTAAACCAGCCAGCAAGTGGGGACATGGGAGAAGATAACCAGCCATCGATGCAGCAGGAAACAGAGGCAGGGACTGCATCTAATCCACAAGCATCTTCTCATCACCAGACTAAAAGGAACCGGCTCAGCACAAAGGACAAAATGAACATCTTATTATGGCTTTTAGAGAGAGCAAGAGATGGAAAGCTTCATCACGGGGCAATAAATGCAGTTGCACAGCAATTCAGTGTATCAAGGAAGTGCATAGGCAAGATTTGGGGCACAACAAAGACACAAAGGGACAATAATCAAAGGTACAACATGTCAACAATGTACCACATGTCAGGGAGAAAGAGGATTCATGTGCCAGCAACTGCAATTACCTCTCTAAATATGGGGGAGAGGACATGCATAAGGGATTTAGCAAGCAACATATCAACAAACATGGCAAACAACATAACAGTTTCAAAAAGCACCATTCACAGAATGATCAAGAGAGGATCTATCAAGCCACACACAAACTCTTTACATCCAGGTTTGAAAAAAGCAAACAAGTTGACAAGGTTGCAGTGGATATTGAGCATGATACCAGGGGACACACCAAAAGCAAAAAAAGAGTACAAACCAATGTATGATTATGTTCATATTGATGAGAAATGGTTTCATCTCAGCAAAAAGTCACAAAGGGTGTATCTAGAGCAAGCTGAGAAAGGCCAATACAGGTCTGCAAACTCATCAAAATTCATACCAAAAGTCATGTTTTCAGCTGCAGTAGCTCGGCCTAGATTTAATGCAGATGGAGAGTGCACTTTTGATGGAAAAATTGGTATTTTCCCATTTGCATTCAAAGAAGCAGCAAAGAGATCATCCAAAAATAGACCAAAGGGGACACTTGTCACCAAATTGGTGGAATCAATCAACAGAAAAGTGACAAGGCACATACTCATACATCAGATTGTTCCAGCAATTATGGCTAAGTGGCCACAAGAAGATGGGCAACACAAGGTAATTTTCATTCAACAAGACAATGCCAAGGCTCATATCAAACAAGAAGATCAAGAATGGCAGCAAGTATACCAACAACAAGGTTTTACTTTCATCTTAGTCCAACAACCTCCTAATAGTCCAGATTTAAACATTTTGGATTTGGGTTTTTTTAGAAGCATTCAATCATTAATGCATAAAAAAATGCCAAAAAATGTTGATGACATGCTAGATGTTGTATATACTGCCTTTTATGAGCTGGAACCAAAAACACTAAGTGATGTGTGGATGACTATTCAATATTGCATGATTGAGATAATGAAAAATAATGGAGGCAATGATTATGACATTCCACATGTTGGGAAGAGAAGACTAGCAAGACAGGGACTTCTACACAACCAATCAAGCACCTATGCACTGTGTCATGCAAGCATGGGAATTAATTCATGGTTTAGGGCAAGACATAGCAGGATCATCAAATGCAGCCCAACACAATCAAGATGCAACTCAAGATGAAGAAGAAGAAGAAGAAGAGCATGATTACTTAATGTAAGTATTTAAAAACATGGAGAAGGAAATTTTTTGAAGATAAGCATGGTTTAGGGCAAGACATGGAGAAGGAAATTTTTTGAAGCACATATTTTGTGAAGAACAAATGTTAAATGCTCAGTTGTTTTGTAAATGCATATGGCATGATAAATTAATGTAAGTATTTAAAAATATGCAATATTAATCTCAGGTTGTCCCCATTCATCATTGATACAAGTCCAATGTGACACTAGAAACACACCTATAGTACTTATTCAGTCTAAACAAACTGGTTGCTCAAGCACATTAGTGTTGTCTAACTAAATGAAATTGTGTCTAACTATTGTACATGGTTTCATCATTGATTACTTATTCACATAATCTCAGAGTCCCCATCAAGCACAGACACAATCATTGACAACACTAACATACCAGTGAGCCCCTCAGTTGCATTTAGATTGATTTTCCTATGGCACATTTATATGTCAACATATTTTATAGGTCTTGCATCTCAGGTTTGGTAGACTTCATCATTGATTATCAAAATTCAGAACTTAAAATGCAACAATGAATGCACTATTTCATTGCATAAAGGAAAAGGCCTTTAATTTCTTAGCCAATCAGAATCAAGCAAGCTAATGGGGAGGAATGCCAAATCTGCATTTACACACATTGAAATCCATCCAACAACCAATCAAAAGAGAGTATTCAAGTCACACGGCTTACAACAATTTGTTTGGACAAGATTACTCCCAATACACAGTAAATATGCAAGATCAGGGACAATAGCAACCATCAGGGAACCATCAACAAATTCAACATCACACAGTAAGGGTAAATGGAGAGCAACAGATCAACAACCATCAACAGATCAACACATGCACATCAAGCCATCAAGCAAAAGACAGCAACAGAGCAATATATTGGACATCAAGGGCAAATCGAGAGCAACAAATCAACAGATTGCACATCAAGCCATCAAGCAAAAGACAACAAAAGAGCAACAGATTGCACATCAAGGGCAAATCGAGAGGAACAAAGCAACAAATCAACAGATCAACAGATCAACAACCAACAGAATCATGCAAACGAACATGCAATAAATCAAAAGAGAGAATTAGGGATAGAGTACTTAGCAGTCATGTTCATTCGGATCCAGAGGGGACAGAGTCATCATTTTTAGGGGACTTTGAAGGTTGGTCAACCACGCCATCATCAAGATCAAGCTCGGTGCTCGGAGGACCTTCAACTGTGTCGAAGGATTCGCCAGGACTGGTGTGACAATGCATATACTCGCAATCCGGAGCCCACATACAAGCACTTCCTTCCGGGCAAACCCATTTCTCAGGGTCAATTTCGTCCCTCACATCGCCCTCGGAATCATGTGCAAACAAACGCTCAGCCGAGTCGAAACTCATTGCAATCAGGGGATGAACTCAAGCAAGCACAGGGGACGAACTCAAGCAAGCACAAGATCCAAATCCAGATCTGGGAAGCCAAGAAATCACTCGAGAGATCGAGATCGAAAGCCAAGAAATCGAGCTCAATCAAGCATCCAGATCCAGATATGGGAAGAAGCCAATCGATTGAGAGCCTCGAAGAGATCAAAGCCAAAAAATTGCTTGAAGAGATCGAAGCCAAGCAAATCGCTTAAAGAGATCGAAGCCAAGCAAATCGCGCGAGGGATCGAGATCGAAAGCCAAGAAATCGAAGTCTCCAAGATCTGGAGATGGAAGACTCGAAGAGATCGAAGAGATGGGGAAAGTGTAAATAGAGAGGGAGAGAGAGTAGGTAGAATGGAGGCGGCACAATTAGGGATTAGGGTTCTTAGAAAGGGGGTGGGTGTGGGTTTAAATATAGAGGGAGATGGTAGGTAGAAAGTGGGTGGGTGGGGTTGGTGGGTGTATTAAATAAAGGGAGGGTAGTTTGGGTATATTGATATAATAATGAGGGTAAAAAATGAAAGTTTTTATGTGATATAAATGGAAAGAATTGAAATGGGTAGATTTTTTTGGGACGTCGGAAAAGGAAATGTCCCTTATATTATGGGACGGAGGGAGTATAACTTTATGTTGTACAAGTTCATTGGATATTCTAAGAAATAGCTACATAATTATGTGTGCTAGCATAGTGTAGCATTATTTCAATTTCAAGCGGCAATATGGCTAGAGGTTATATGGAACCCTATTTCTTAATTTGATACGGATTACGAAGCTTCTAAATAGGGCTGAGCACCGGTTCAAAATCGAAGTTAACCGAACCATAACTTTATTTAAGGTGAACCGAAAACCGAATCAAATTAGTTCGGTTTCGGTTTTTGTCGGTTTTAGATAAACCATTTTTTGGAAAATTTGAACCTAACTGAATTTAACCGAAATCGAATTTTGAAAAATTCGTAAATTGAAAACCGAACTGAATAGTATTGGTTTCGGTTCAATTCGATTTGGTTGTTTCGGCTTAAAATTTCGGTTCGAAGCTTAGAACCGACGGATGCTCAACCCTACTTCTAAATTCCATAATTCAGTATTAGTGGTCATAAATGACGAAATTTCGTAAGCAAAATTGTAAATCATGAACCGAACTAATTCGTTTCTTAATAAAAAGTAGAAAAATATGAAATTAGCCAGCCTTTTATTTGGTGTTGTTTTGGACGTTATTAGAAAGCAGCCAAACGACAAAAAGAAAAAACAGGATAAGATGAGCTTGCATGCGTATAAGAGGGACATATGCTCTGACAACTAGACATTTATTCCCACTTATTAATCTTATATATATACACTATAATTCTATAAACAAAACATACCAAATATACATATTTTAGAAAAATTTATCCAACAACATTGAAGATTTTATTCAAGCAAAAAAAAAGAAAAGATAAAACAACGACCAAGACCCAAAACCAGAAAATGTGTGTGCAAAATTCCCTTAAAACCAACCCACAAATTAAAAGTATAATGTGCTGTTTTTCTTTGCTTTATATACCTAAAAAAATTAACATAATTAATCATACTCCAATCTCAAAAATAAACAAATAATGAGACTCAAATCCCAAATCATGTAGTCACGGAATAAGCCCAATGGAGTTACATCCCAAATGCTCGTGTTATTCAAATATAAGATGAAGCCTCCCCTAAACCCCCTTGCTGGCGCCCATGCTGCCTCCCGTGGCGGGCCCGGCCCGACCCAAATGTCACGGGGTCATACCTCCGGAGCCGCCCGGCCTCGTCTCGGTCCAACACGCACTCGGAAGGCGGGGACCGATACCGGGTCCGGTCATAGCAATAGGAATAGGTCATGTGCCTTCTCCTAAACAAGGCCATTTTGAGCCTTTGTGGAGGGGAAACTCCGGCAGGGGCGGCCTCGGTTTCATCGGTCTCGCACCTTAGCGACGAAGAGTCGGTCGGGTCGGAGGCGCACCCGTGGAGCACGAGGTTCGAGAATCTCACGACGAAAGGGGCGTATTTGTAATTAACTTTGTACTTGCCACCATTGGTAGCCCAGCCAGAGCCATCCCAAATGGTTGCATACAAAGACATTGGCTTTGAAGGGAAGTCTCCTCCCATTGATTCTGTTCTCTTGATCTCTCGAATCGGGACGTCGTCGACATAGAATCTGTGCATCAAGAATCAAGCATCAGGATTAGCCTAATTGATCATATGAGCTGGCCCAAAAAATCATTCTTATATAGAGTAGTCACTCTCACAAGTCAACACAAAGCCACTTGTTTTGCACAAGAAAACAACTTCTTTACAGCTAAATATTAGGGAATCCAGAGGGTGCTAATTGACAAATGGCAAGCAAGAGTATCACAATCAAGTGAGCAAAAATACTAATTAAGCAGGATAATAATGTATGGATGCAGAAAATGGTTGCTTTACATTATCTGATCTTCAGTCCAGAGGATGCTGTATTGATGGAACTCTTCTGAAGGATCAAACCAAAGATTGTATCTTTCTTCCCTACCAACATTTGTGCTTCCATTGCCATAGATGTTGGTCTGAATCCTCCAGTCTTTGCCTCTAATGTTGCCCAAGAATTCGAAGTCGATTTCGTCGTGGTGTTTTGGGTACATGTCTCCATTTGACATCTTCAAGAGCAAAAAGTTCCAGTAAAAATCAATTGAGTAAAGCAATTATTACTGGTTAAAATGGTACCCTCAACATAATTAAAATATTAACCAGCCAGGCACAAGTTCATTAAGGAAAAAATTAATGTTGGTGGCATAAATACACAAGCAGCTTTAAAACCTAACATTAAATTTTGGTAACATCTAGCTTGAAGGTTAAAAAAAACCTCATTTTTTGGTCAAAAGGTAAAAAATTTCACCCAGATGAGTACAGATAACAAATCCCAACCAAATCAGTACTGTACATGTCAATCACAATATTCAAAATCAAGATGAAATTTTTAGAAGATTTTAAGGACTAATTAATCAGAAGAAACACTTACATAGAAGGCAACCACAACACCAGCAGTGTAATCAGAAGGCAACTTAATGGAAGCACTGAAGAAGCCATGAAGATAAAGGTCATGTGACATGAACCCAGAACCTGCAAAAAGATTCAACCTTTACAAACTCAACACACCAAAAATGAAATCTTGACTTCAAAAAAAAAATAAACCCAGAACAGAAAATTAAAATTAATCACCTGTTCTTTCATCAAGTGAAAGATGAACAGATTTCCCATCCTCAAGAACCATCATATTCGAATCCCCAAACAGATGAGAATAACCCTCATCAAACGAGATTATGGGCAAATTCCCAATCCCATTCTTCCCAGAAACAACACTAAAAACACAGCACATCATCAGCAAAATCAATCGATTCGGCTCCATGGCCATCAATTTCCCAGTTTCAGAAGCAAAGAAATGAAGAAGAACTGAAGAAGAAGAGCTGTTTTCGTTCAAACAATGTGAGGCTGAGAGCAAGAGAGAACAAAAAACGTCTAGAATCTGAAGGAATTGGGTAAAGATTGTGTCTTTATAAAGGAAGAGCTCACCGAAAAAGGCTAATTTAGAAGGAGACACAATAGTGGGGGTGGGTTTTATAAATTCCTTCGTCTCCGTGTGTGAATTGCTGATGCTGAGCTGTTTTTATATACACCAATTTTTATTTTCTTTCCCTTTTCTGCAAATTCCCTTTCTTTTTTGTTCAACACGATTTTTTATTTTTATCCTAATAATATTCACAAAATATATGCTACTATATTAAGACCTGCTAAAAGCAATAGGACTCGTCCCGAATTGCTAAAAAAATTAAAAATTGAACAAAAAGATCAAAAAGTCGAAATAAATCGAACTAGATAGACCTGAGGTCCGTTGAATCGACCGATTTAATATATTTATAAAATATATAAAATTTATTTTAAAAACTTATATTCCATAAAAATTAATTTTAATAATCATACAAAATTTAAGTTAATCTGGTTTATCCGAAAAATTAACCTTTGATTCAAAACGACTTGAACCGAATTTAATCAGAACATAAAATAACCGAACTCGAATATAACGTTGGCGGTCTATATGCTAACCTTATCAATTATCACAAAGATTTTAGGGTTGACGTATTGGGATTGGCCACGAATTTACATACACCTGGCCTTTAACATAAATTGTGTTCTTACGCCATGGCCGGAGTTCCGTAAAACTCTGCACCATTTACACACTTTTTGCAGTGAGTCTGACAAGGAATTTTAATGTAGTTTTGTGAATTTGTCAGTCGAAATTTTCAAGCAATTATCGATCTCCAATCAAGGCATTCATTATAATAGTATATTAATATTAGTGTGTTTTGGACTCATGTTTTTACAAATACTATGGTATTTTTGGTTGTTGGGATTCCTTTCTATGTTATTGAAAAAAATTGTTTAATTTGTAACATTTTTTTATAGGTTTTGAGTGTTGAGTTAATGTGATAAGTTTTGTTTAGGTCATTTCTAAAAAAAAAAAAAGTTTTGTTTAGGTCACATTCAACGAAGGAAAAAGATTTCTAGAGGTTTGTATAAATGTACAATAGTAACGCTTAAGACATATTCAAAGGCATGGTTAAGGAGTATTACGTCATGGTGCATGAACCTTGTAGAGTAGTAGCATGGCTTCTGATGGTTCTTGGAGATTCGTTAGCGGTTTTTTGTATATTTTTCGGGATCGTTTAGGGTTGACCTCCAGTCCTGCAACGCTTTGACTTTTCGCGCGTTTGTCTCCTACTACTAATCTTGTTTCGTTTTCCTTTCTTCGGTTATTGTATATTACATTACTTGCGGTTGCTTACTTTGTTTGTTGCTTGCCGAGCTTTCGGCTACTAATCCTGCTATCTCTTGATAGCCTCTCGGGTTGTCATGTCTGTCTAGTACACCGAATTTTTACCTACTAAAAAAAATGTATAATAATGAAGGTTAACTTTCATTAAGCAGATAGGATGAGGTTAAATTACTTAAATACTATAGTTACCGAACAATTTAAGAGAATATTGATCTGATTTATTATAATGCAGGATAATTAATTAACCTCATAAAAAGGCAGACAATAATTTTTAAATGTTAACGTTATAGCCGTTTAAACTATTTTTTTATTTTAGGTAAAAGTAATTAATTTTAAATTGAGTGGTTATGTAATACAGACACAATAACGTACGTGAAGAAAAGCAAGTTGTCAGTGAACAAAAACTATTACTAAACAACTAATTTTATAATTAATACATTTTGTTGCGTAATTGAAAGTGGAATTATACTAACCAAAAGCTTTAAGTACCCTGAACAAAGTCTGTCGCATTATACACGTGATACGTTAATCTGCCCTCCACCACCCAAACAAAACCTAAATTCTTGTCTTAATCATGTTTTTGCTTAATACTGTATTCTTCTACCTGCTTCATTAACTATACTGTACTTCTATTCTTTTTTATTCTTTTTTCTTCTTTAACAAATAAACTTTTGACCCGGGTTCGGTTTTTTACCCCCGTAAAAATAGGAAATTATTTGAGTAAGCCTGAAGTAACTCATTATGTACATCATGCTATATTAAATACTTATTACTCAAACGTACAATAATTAATAAATATCTGGATTAATTAAGCAAAGGTTAACACTTCAAACTCAAACAATTGTACCGTTATTACGACAGATGTAAAAAGATTTAACAAGATTATTAATAAGAACACCCAAATTTACGTGGTTAACAAACATAAAAATTTCGAAATACAAATTTCGGAATATATATAATTATAAGACGTTTCAAGATTTATGTTTAGAAACTCTTAAAATATATTCTTATTCAAATTAATTATGGGTTGTAGGTCTAAACAAATTTCGATAGGCTCAAAAACACAATATGTAGCATACCATTTCAGCTAGACCACCCTTCTTGAGGTGTTGCCTCGATCCAAACCCGATGACATAAAGTTTCACTCTCTGAGACCCCTGATAAGTACCGATCAATAATAAATTTAAGAGATATTAACATGTACTCCGTACGTGCTGAAAATTTTCAATTTATTTATTGTTATTTATTTGTTCGATAATTTTCGGAAATGTGAGTAAATTACCTGGGCAATTTGCAAATATTCTTATAAGCCATTATTATTATGGAGTACAAATTTATTTGAACTTAAGTCTTACGTGAACCACATTTTATATGCATTTATACTAGGGAATCCAGCAAAAGAAAAGAGCAAGATAAGGTTTGTTTCCATTTCTTCTACCATCCTTAATTAACAAGGTGTTGGACTTGCTTATGAAGTAAAGGAGAGCTCGAGGATAAAGGATACTTACACTTTGCTTATATAATACTCAAAATATTGTTCAAACTCAAATGTATAATCTCTATACTATATAACTAGCTAAGTACGTGAAGGATATTTGAGATGTATGTAGCCTGTACTTTACTTAGCTTGGTTATGGGGAGATACTATAAATTGAAATATTGAATGTACAAAGTTTTAATCTTTGATAACATATAATGTAGCGTATCCTTCGGGGTTGGCCATAAAGGGTTTGTTATTTAATTTGGATGACAATTTCAACCACATTTGACGGATATCCGATAAAAATGATTAGAAAAACGGATGGAAACCCGATATAAGTCGGGTGAATAAGGGTTTCAGATGTTCGGATGCAGGTGATCACTTCGACTCGACCCAAAAAATGCCCGATCCAACCCGACCACCCGAAATACCTGAATTGTAGAAATCCTCATCTCTCATTGAAAATTATAAAATTGAGCTTGCCTAATGGAGTTTATAGATAAGTTCAAGTGAAACATATGCAACCTCGTCATTTTCTATATAATATATATGAGCCTTTCAAAAATAAGGAAAAAAATGTAGTTGAAAATTTCAATTTACTTAAGTGTTGATTTTGATGAGATTTTTATGGCTTAAGTACGGTTTGAATGAGTTTCTAAGAATCAAAGTACGATTTTAAATAATAATGGCCAAGTTAAATAATACCAGAAAAAACACTCGACCTATTCCAAAACGGATGAGTTTCGATCAATGCAAGTGAAAATATCAGCTTTATTCCCCAAGTCGGATGTGCGGGTTTTACTGGTCGGGTCAGGTGGTGAAAGTTGTCTACCTGCCCCTGACCCGACCCATTCCCATCCCTACTAAAATACTCATATAGGAAGGAAGGTTCCCTAATCTTGATTGTTGCAAGGCTAATTAAATTGGAGCCATGTTCGTAAATTGTAAGATAAGCAATTAATGTGTGGTCTATATACGAACTCAGTTTGGACTCATAACAATTATTTGTGATAAAGTTCGGTGGTTTGATAATCTGGCGATCGTGTGGTAAAGTCTAATGAGATTTCAATCCAAAATTATATGACAATGGGTGGAGCAGTTTATTGGATTATATACTATGTAATTTTAGCCTCAAGTTTTCCATGTGTGATAATTCTCAACATGTACGCCCTCTCAAGTGTAACTGTCTGAGCCAATTGTCATTTGGACAGAATCCCTCAAGGCTGGTAAACCGTCTCTATTAGGAAGAATGATACATGTTGGTACTGGATTGGATCGATCACTCCTATTGGGCGGGATGTTTGAATATGCTCATAAGGTCGACAAGTCCGAACAATTCCTCAAGGCTCGTGAACCGCCACTTTTAGAACCCAATCACTCCTTTAATGAGCGGACTGCTTGAACAAGCCAATGAAACCGGCAAGCCCGAAGACTCCAAGAATTGAAAGAACCCACATAAAACCATACTCTGATACCATGATAAAGTCCGGGAGCCGATAATCTAGGGGTCGTACAGTAATAGACCTAGCATACAAGTCCAATAAAGTTCCAACCTAAAACAATACAAAATGGATAGAGTAGTTCATTCGGTTATATAATAAGTAATTTTAGGCTCAAATTTCCCACGCAGATAACTCTCAACAATACACTTACGTTAAAAAAATTATATAGAAACCTTGATAAATAAAACCAAATAATAATTTAGGCAAAAAAAGAAAAAAATGGGATGATTAAAAAACAAAGGAAAAGCTGGTAAAAAGAAGCCATAAAATTTTAAAAAATGAGTATGGTGGAAAAGAAAAGCAAGTAATAATAGTTGCCAAAATTTTGGCCAGGGGATAGCGTGACTTGTATAGTCCACATACAATCATGGATTACGACTTTTTTTCCCCAAAAGTTGGTTACTCTTTCGGTTTTAGGTATCCGTGTGTAATCAATACAAAGATTACACTAGCCTCAACTTAGAAATTCATCGATGTGCTATACCCACTACTTTCTTATTTTGTGTGTATAATATTCACAAACTATCATTTTACTACCCAAGATAACTTATAAAATAGTTACCAAAGTTGTGGGCATATACATAAACTAGGTGGATGGATGTATGCAAAATGCGCCCATGTTCCATACATTTTTTTTAATTATAAGGTGCAATGTGTCCCAAGATAAAGATTTGTTTGAAATTAACAAATTTTTTTTATATCAAGGTTATCTATGAGAGTCGAAATGAAGATCTCATGATACTAACATAAAGTTCTAGCCACTTGACTCGATACCTGAAAGTTTGTAACACCTTGTTTTAGTCTTCTCGTAGGAATTAGATTCTAAATAAGTACTCTTATAAGATATGTATAAAAAAACATGTACATAATGTTGGGCGGTGTGAATTGATCTAATTTGTCCTGAATGAGACCTTAAACTTCTGGACCAGAATCTTCATTCTTCCTAAAAAAGTCATCAAAAAACATCTACAAGCTTTTGCGCAAATTCCTCTGGAGCGGGACTTGTGAAGGCAATGAAAATCTTGTTGATAAATGGTTGTTTTGACATGGATTTTGATGTTAGCAACATTTGGGCAAAATGGTGACGGAATAGTTACACTAGAACCCGGGGGTTTGGGACGTCATGGCTAGTGAGGGAGATACGACGTGGATGTGGAAGTCACTTCTCAATATTCGTGATGACCTCCGAGTGCTCAGGAATAACCTTGGCGATCTGGCTTGAGAGAACCTTTGGAACCGTGACAATGTCAATAATATACGTATGTCGTGATCTTTATGCCAAGAATACTAATTCAAAAAAATTCGTAGATTTTTACCTATCACACAAAAACTTCGAGATTCACATTCTAACGTCCCAATCATTTGGTAGGCTAGTTAAGAATGTTAGACCTTAAAACTATTTTTTCTTTACACAGTTTAACCTCTCAGTTTCCTTATAATTAGATCATTTGTCAAAATTTATAACCATTATATATATAATTAAATATTAGTAACATTTTTCTGTCTAGTTAACATAAACAAACCTAACTATCCAAGTGCGTATGCATATGGCTCAACGGTTGAGCTTCTTGCCCATGTGCAAGTAGTCTCAGGTTCGAGTAGTCAGGATAACGGACTGCCCTTCTTTCTTAAAACTGGTTAGTAAATCAATTCTCACCCATTTACGGATCCTCTAGGCAAATTTAAAAAATACTTAAACTACCCTAAAATCTTACCTAATAAAAAAAACATGAACAAACCCAAATACTCTATATGATAGGGTCATAAACTAGTTGACTTAGTTTGATTGTTGTAATGTTGATGCACTCATTCAGTGAAATGATATTTACATAGTGCGTTGTATTTAAATTTCATTAATGGTTATATAATGACTGAAAGTTCTGAGTCGTGAAAATAATTACTCCTGAATGCCATCGGGACTTGGTACACTGAAAAGTCTTGGGTCGTCTGACCCGATTACAGAAACAAATGACCCAGAAGCCGCCCTGGGCGGGCCGACCCGATCAGGCAAAATCAGAAAGCTGGGTTAAAAAATAAAACTAGCCGTTTCTTGGCACCGAGTCCAAACGGGTCCCACAAAACCGCAACCGAAAACAGCGCGTCCCGTGACGGAGAGGAAAAAAAAATAAAATAAACTCGATCACGAAGACACGCGCGCACCCACCCAATTGGAGGCGCGTGGCGAGGGCCCCACTCGGCTTTCGGTTTGGATAAAAGGTAAACGCCGTCAATCATGGCGAGGTCAGCGTCACATCGTTCTATACATTTCCTGTTGACGCGGGCGGGGGCGGTTAATTTTCCCCAACGTCCGTTAAGGACTTAAGGGGCGGGCGTCACGTGAAACGGCGTCGTTTGGTTTTGAATCGTGGCTATGGAGACACGTATGATGAGTGGGTGTGGAGCCTGTGGATTCGGCGCCTGGGCCCACCGGCGGCCCACTTGGGGAGTCTAGTTTGGATTCGGAACGCGTGTACGGATATATGCATTTAATATTAAGAAGGGTTGTGTGCACGAGTTCAGTCATCGCTAGAAATTCGCTACCCAACAAGTCACAAAAGTTAATTTGGATTTTGCTTCCTTTTTTTTTCTTTTTTCTTTTTCCATGTGTATGATTTTGTAACTACTACGTATTTTATGATTTGGAGTACTAAATTGTAGAAAATCACAACTAACGGCATGTCCTAATTGCATTGAACTTAAAAATATGGTAAAAACTGTAATTACATACTGTAAAAACTGTACAATTACTTTTGCAATTTGGAAAATCAACTTTAGCCCTTTTCTCTGAACAGGCAGTGGCGTTCTGGGGGATTTCAGATTTCAGGTATCACGCATTTCAGCAAAAGGGGAAGTAATTTCACTTTTTCTTACCCTTTTTAAGGGTAATTTTTGCATTGCCAAATGAAAGTGGGAGAGACTATACTGTGGAGATCCCTAGGATAGGTTAGTATGAACATCAGTACATGGGGATTATGCATTTATGCATCATGCATGTACGCATACATGATGCACTAGGGCTAATCAAGCAATAAACCTAAATAAATGAGTATTTAATGGTAATTAATTACCATTTATGAGGACAAAAATGGTAACTGCCCACCATATCCATCTTCATGCATGCATCATATAATTTCATGCACGTGAATTCCAGATCCCACGGGTGGTGATTCATTTGACCAACCAAATCACGGCCGTCGGATTCGACCACGTTGATGGAGGAGAATGGACGGTGTCGATCTGATTCAATCTGGTATGTTTAATACCTTTATGGAATGCTGGCTTCGGTTTTATCTGTTGATTCACAATTTCACAAATCAATGAATCATTAAAATGTTTAACTCGCTAGTCAAAATTTTCGTTGAAACATGTGGGTGCTTCATGCCAGTACAATGCATGCCCCCCTTTGACGAGGTTGATTACTTGTTTAGTGATTTTGTACATTGAGGAAATATGGTTGAAGATTTCCAAAAGATGAAATGAAATTGCTCATATATTTTCGGTGAAATTTATGGTATTTTACAGATATGAAAACTTTTTAGGCTAATAATAGTCAAATTCAAAACAACTGGTCTGAGTGGAAGCCTTCGGACAGTTGATTCAGCGGTTAAGACTTGGAGTAGTATCTCGAGGTCACCGTTTTGAATCACACGGGCGGCGGTTTGTCCATATTCACTAGAATTGGTTAGTAATCAGTTCTCATCTCTAGTGAATGCTTTAGGCTAGCCCAAGTAGTACATGTGTCGACCCTAATCCTTACCTTATAAAAACACTGGTCTGAGTGGAAAAAAAAAGTAATTCTTTGAGCTAAATCCTTAGCCCACCATCTCCATTAACGAGGAGGAGAACAATTTTCGAGTGGAAAAACCCAAACAAAATCACATTAAATTCAATTTTGATGGTGGTGTCATCCCGAACGATGTTTCTACTTTTAGATTTATCCTCCGTGACCACTGGGCGAGCCGATTCACTTTGATAGTGGTATGTCCAACAGATATTTTGTCCTGATTGTTAAGGCCGACCATCACTGTTCGATAGGGGGTTCTTAAAGTCGTGGAAGGTGTCTGGCTCGTTTCATAGTTGCAGCATTGAGTTGATTTTGTCCAATATTTTTTGTGAATTGACTCATTTTCATAGTTGGAGACTAAAACGGATTACTTTCTGTTAAAACGACTCCCTAATCTTTTTCCTCATTGATTAAAAAGCTCGTTTCTAGTTGCCAATTTAAAGATATGAAAACTTTACCTTACATGTTGTAGTTGTGCTAGCTAGATAGTCAAGCCAATAAATTTAGAGCTTTTAGCTATGATTTTGAATAATCTAAATTGTCATTATTAAACATACGAAGGTATATTTTTTTTTGGTCGAAAACATACGAAGGTATATTTCTTTTCCTCATCTTTGATGTAATGCATGGGCCCTACGGCCCCTTCCACTTGCTCACATGAGCTTACGAGCTCATAATTAGTTCTAGAATCTAAGTTACGTATAAAATTCATGTATATATCATATTACAAGTGTCAACCTTATATCGCAATTTTCATTTTCAATTAAAAAATCATTTAATCATTATTTTTCTCTCATAATTTTTAATTTATTTTCTATCCTTTCCTTTTTTCCTTTCCCAAAATAGTTGTTATATATAGAGATATTAAGTACTTGTTAATCGAGTTTTTATAGGTAATTATTTAAATATCTAAATAGAGATGATAAGAGACCCAGAAATTGATAATAATAATTCAAAACTAATATAAATATAACATCAATTAAATAAATAATAGACTAACATGTAAAAAAAGCCCTTAATTTATTAGTGTATATATAATATAACAGACTATAATGGACCAAAGATTGATATTTAGTTCTTTTTCTTAGTCTTATCACTCATTCTATCATTCTGTTAGAACTTTAAATTTCTATGTAAACATCACTTCAAATTAAATTGCTTAAAATTATGGCAAAGACATAAATTGAAATGATTGAATAAGAAATATATAAGGACCCAAAAAACATTCCCCTAACTTTAATTATGCACTAGTACATAGCTAGCCATGTGTTCTTAACTAGGGCTGGGCAAAAAAAAACCGTAACCGAAAAACCGTGAAACCGGTCACTTTTTACGGTTAACCGAACCGAAAGTTTTTTTTTACCGGTTACGGTTAACCAACCGATACTTTTAACTGTTCAACGGTTCGGATACGGTTATCAATATTTTTACGAACGGTTAACCGATGAACCGATAAATTTTTTATAACATATTATATATTTTTTAAAAGGGAATCATATAGGTAATTAGTTTTATCTAAATATAAATACATTTTGATAAATAAAAAATTAGCTATTGTAAATTATATTTATAGTGTAATTTTTTTCTAACTCTCAGTGATAGACTGAATACTGATAGTCAGTGTCTCAGTGACTTAGAGACTACAAGCGACCGAGTTTTAACTTTTATAGTCAGTGTAATTTACATTGTAAATTACACTATAAATTATATTTATAGTGTAATTTTATAACATATAATATGTTTTTCTAACTCTCAGTGGCTATTTCTATATTTGGCTTATTATATTACTTATTAAGTTATTAGTGGAATAGCATTAGCAAAGATTTGTATTCTTGCAGTTGCTGCAGGCCACTACAAGCGACCAGTGGATGCATATTTGATGCCTCTATTTCTTTTTTGTTTTAGCTTTTATTGTATTTGTATCAAGTGTCAACTTCCACTTCCAGTTATGTTAAATTTTAATTATTGTTTTTTATTTTGGCTGGGATTTATACGTCGAGTTATGTTAAATATTAATTACTTATTGTATTTCAGCATGTTAATGACTACTTTACTAATTTTTAATACAAAAATTAATGTTAATTAATAATAATTAGGCATTGATTGGCTTTTGTTTTGGCTGATTTTTAAATTATGATTAACCGATAAATCGTACCGAGTTTTACGGTTAACGGTTAACCGATAATGGACGGTACGGTTATGGTTATTGAAATTTACTAACCGAAATTCCGGTTAACCGATGTCCGGTTAACCGAAACTCCGGTTAACCAACCGTGCCCACCCCTATTCTTAACTATCCATTATCATCGTATGATGTGACAAAAAACACAATATAGTAATTGGTTTTCATATATACTGCATATAACATTCTAATAACTAATCATATTTGTATTTATACTATTATAATTTCTTATGTGGGCTGATGCGGTAGGCCCACGTCAAGATCAGGCCATGGATGGGCCCATAATGGTACATGACCCAAACAATGCAATGGATGGATAATTAAATATTTTGTACTAATTTTTTTTTTGGGTCAGAAAATTTTTGGACTATTATTTATATTGCCTTATTGTTGTAAAAGTGACAATTGGGGCCAAACCAAATTCCATCATGTTCAAAATACCAATATTGATCATCAAGAAAAACCAAGAAAAGTGGATTCTCTCCTACTTTCAACATCATCATGCTTATCTCAAAACTCCTACTTCACATGGACAAACTGTAAGAAATTGACTTGTCTTTGGCATTTTTCAAATCCAAATAATACCTTGCCTTTCAAATCAATTATCCTTTCCTAGCAATGATATAGGGCTCATAGCAAACATACACAATGCAAGTCACAAATTGGTCTCATATCTCATACTTCAATCATGTACTTAAGCTCTTTGCTAGTGCCTGTATTTCTTATCACCTCATAAAGACAAAAGCTGAAAACTTTTGCATTGCTCTTCTGCAAAGTAATCTCAGAAACTTGAGAATGAATTCTGAAAACTGGCACTTGGGCAGAAAGATACTTTGCTTTGGTATGCTCTTCATCAAAATGTGGATCATTCTCTTGCAAAACCTTTTCAAAGCCTTCTTCCTTACAAATTCTAAAACTGCAGATGAAGCAAAGCAATTCAATCCTCCCAAAAGTTTAAAAAGAAAGATTGATACCTCTCCTTTAAACATGAGTAGCTAGACAAGTATAAAACATCAGAACAGAACCACACAACTTTGGCATTCTTGATCACACAACTGAAAACTGGAAGAGTATAGATAACGACAAAAGCCGTTCTTGATCACCTGCCTTGTGCATTTCTGATCCAGGATTGCAATCCATGGATACAGTGGAAAGACATAGGTACAATAAGTCGGCTTCACTCTTAACATCAGCCGCGCAATTCTTTGGTATATTAGCCATTGTTCTCCTTCTCATCTGGCTGTTGCATTATCGCGGTGGCCTTAACCTGGATTCTGATAATCCTTATCTCATTCTCAATGTATGTCAATTACCTTGCATTTCAATAACATTTCTAAGGCATTCAACAAGATCAAAGTTCAGTTTAATCAATACATTGATCTTTATCTTTTTTTCTCATTCAGGTCCATATATTCCTTATGTTCTTCGGATTCATCTTCTTTGCTGGTCAAGGTATTCTTTATACTGCATGACATTCAAAAAAAAAAAAAAAATTCAATCAAGAATCTGATTCTGGGTCATTTGTCAACAGCCATGATGATATACAGGACAGTAGGAGCTGATCATGGAGCTCAGAAGTTCATTCACATGGCGATTCATGTGATCGCCTTTGCTCTTGGTATCACAGGACTATACGCAACCTTCAAATTCCACCACAGGCGCGAACTGACCAATATGTACACTCTGCATTCTTGGATGGGACTTGGCACATTCATCCTATATGGCTTCCAGGTACTACAATACAGCAAATTCAGCTGATCTGCACTGAACCAAGATGTTAGCATTAAACAACTTCTTATTGCATTTGTATTCTTATTGCAGTGGATTTTTGGGTTTTCGACATTTTGGGTGCGAAGACCTCATGAAGCTAGGATGATGGCTATGCCATGGCACGTCTGCTTCGGAAAGGCACTCCTGTACATGGCAATATGTACAGCAGAAACCGGTTTAATGCAGATCTTTACTATTTTGGGACTGGTGAATAGTAATGAAGCTCGTTTGGTGAATTTCACTGCTCTTGCCATCCTTCTCTTTGGCATTAGTGTCGACATTTCTATTTCATTTGACCGATAATTTTTCTTCTTCTTTCCTTCTAATGTATGTCTGTTTTGTCAAGGGACTGTCTTTGATTTTTCTTCTCTAATTGGAAATGGTTGTATTTAATGTAGTACATGTTTGTGGATTCTGTTATTTATATGTATGCAAGAAATCATTGTAAAGTATTTATACAGATTCATTTGTGTTATAAGGCAGAAATGGGCAAATCTAATCATCTCAGTGTAACAAAAAGCTACAAGCTGAATTTAACAAGTTGTCAATATTGGAAGTGTCTTTGTATACTAATACTTACAAGGGAATAACCGCTGTCATAAGAGTTAAGCTTACTATTAGCACAGCAAAAACAAGACTTCACTAATCAAGATCAATGATCTCTTCACCATTTGAATGTAAGATTTCTGGCAAATACTTCTTCTTCGTTCTTGAGAACCTCTCAACCGAAACAGTCAAGAGCTTGTTAATTGACATGCCTTCACCGACATTCTTCTTCTTCTCTTCATACCTATGCTTGATCCTCCTATCAAGATTATACCCAAGATAAGCAGGAAACGAAAGCAGCTCCCCAACATCTCGACCCATCTCATCAACCAAATACTCCATCTTCTCCTCCAATGATTTCGGATTGTACTGTAAAATCTGAGGCTGTTTCTTGCTCATAGCAACTATATCCTCACTTGAGAGCCCATAACTCAAGTACAATCCAATGACCTTCTGCAAATTCTCAACACTAGTTCTGGTCACAGCTCCAAGTGCAATAGCCAAATCCTTTGTCCTGTATGCATATCCAATTTTCACCAACATTCCCAATTTGTAAGCAAGATTCCCTTCAAATGAAAGACCTAAAAACAAAGGAGATTTGGTCAAGAACCGATAAATGTCACTTGAATCAAACCCACATTCCTTCAAGAATGTGATTCTTGGCTCCAATTTCCGCTCCCTACTCGAGCTGATCAAATTAGGGAAGATTAAAACAAGCCTAAATATCTCCTCATAACTCAGACCAGCAAATGACTTCATGAATTCCACTTGAGCTTCCATATGTTCCTCAGAGTAAGATAACACTGCAGGAAGTTTCTTTATAACAGCCCCGGCGGAATCCTCATCTCCTCCACTTAACCATTTGAGAAACCCGATTCTTGGAATCAATTGGGTATCTATGTCATAGTTGAGAATGATTGGGCGCCTCACTAGTATCTCAGCACCGCCATAGCGGGTCAAGAGAGTTATTGTCATCTCAATTTGTTCAGCTGACTTGTGAGAAATGGCCTTGTTTAAGTTGATCTTATTCAGCACATTTGCAAGCTTTTCTTGGGGAATGCCATGTTTTACCAAAAGCTGAATTTTTGCCATGAAGTCCTCTAAGAACTCAGGTTCTGCTTGCACCAGAAGACGAACTACATGGGAAGGTTTGAGTTTGTTCCCCAAATCATTGAGGATGAAGTGTATTAAGGAACCAACATCTCCAGAAGTGAGCAAATTTGGGCGTTTTGAGATCAGTTTGGCTATCTGGAGACTGCTGAGGCCAAGTGATTGCATTGAATGAATCCGACCCTGAATTGAATCAAAGGAAGAGGAACTTGCATCTGGGTTTTTGTTGAATACCACTCTAGTTTCTTCCTCACTAAGACCCATTTGCTGGAATAGCGAGAACATAGCTCCTGGTAAAAAGGAGGGGAAAAAGTCATTGAATGCAAGAGAATGAAGACAAGGTGTTTGTAAGAATGCCTGAGAGAGTAAGCTCACCGAATTCAGCAACGGCAAGAGGGGTTGCTCCGGCTGTGCTACTTTCGCCATTGGAGAGGACGAGTTGCTTGTCTGAAGCGAAACCTGATCTTATGAGATTGAAACCGGAGACAGACGGAGGCCCAGGGGCGCCTTGCCCGGTGAACCAACAAACCCTTTTCGCCGGAAAGCCCTGAGCTTGAGAAGAAGCAAGAGGAGAAAGAGAGATTTGCAGATAAGCAAGTGGAGCAACCATAATTATGTGGCTGATGTTCACCGATTTTCCGATTTACCCACTTCGTGGCTTGAAATACTGAATTCGTTCATTTCTGATAGTATATAATATACGGATTGAATCCAGAGCTGAACAATCGCCCGGGATGGATAAGTGTTTTTAGTCGCCTTTATATTCCTCGGCTTGCATTGCCAAAAAGGACATAACTTTCACACAAAGGGGCTCAAAAATCACCTTTTTACACATGTTTTCAAATGTTGTATCAACTTGGTTCATGTTTTAAGCTATTCTTTGCAAATCAGATATCTGAATTCCAACTTCATACCAGCAGTTTCCTCTGCAATTAGGGGAAAAAATATAATTTAAAATTACAAGCACATTCTCTTGCAAATCACTTCTTTGCAATTGCTGTCAAAAGATAATTAATACAATCCAAACTCAGGCCAAATTGATCAAAGTCCCACACACCACTACCATGAATCCATGATCCACATACATCAGCATTACACTACAAGCAACATACTTTTAAAAAAAATAAAGCTACACCCATTGTTTCTTTGTAGCTTCCATTCTTTCCAACAAGCCAGCAATCTCAGCCTGCATTCTCATCTTCATATTGTAATAATCACAGTGTGAGCTTTCCAGAATCTTGAGCTCCTCCAGCTTCTTCCTCCTCCTCTCTTCAGTCTCCTGCAAGCAAAGCGTTGCCAGCTTCTCTGCATACTCCTCCTCCAGCTTCTCCGCCCTCACTCTTCCCATCTGATGATACGTTTCCGCTTCCTTTCGGGCCTCATCAGCACGAATCTGGAACATTCTCGCCTCTGCTTCCTTAATCCGTACAATGCTCTCCAAACTCTCAAAACTATCGGAGCTCTTTGACAGTTTCGCGGCCAAAAAATCTCTGCTGTCGGTCATAAGGGTGGGTTTCATGGATGCGCTCTGGAGAAGATCTGTATGTGGCAGCATGTGTCGGAGTACGCTACTGCTTGTGCTGAGAGAGATTGGATTGGAGGAAGTAAAGGGAGCGGTTTCTTTTGTGGGAATGGGTTGACTTGATGTGATGTCTTTTGGTGTAATGGTTGGAGTAGGAGCAAGTGAGTTTGATGTGCTGCCCCCTGTGGCTGATGATGACATATAAGAACCATAAAACATTATGCAATGGTGTCGATTAGTGTATCATCCAATTGAGGATATATAAGGCAGAATTTTCCCAGGTGTGCAGCCTTGAGAAACAGTTATTACAGACAACATATAGAGCATGATGACAATAGCCATATTAATATTAGCCGTGAGAAGCATATTTCTTAGCAAGGTGACAAGAGTATTATCAAGTATAATCTCTCCGGCCCCAAACATACCTTCTATCATCCTTATATGACCAATTTGGTAAGAAGAGGTGAGAAATGACTGATGATTTTTAAAAGTAAGAAGAATGCAAATTCAAAATTGCATATCAACATTCTAGTTTCTAAACCTGACACAAAGGTAGCATGCTAATTTTAGAAACACAACATCATCGCCCCAGTATAGTTCCGTACAACATTCTAATTTCTTAAACCCAACACAAAGGTAGGATGGTAATTTTAGAAAACTTCTAAACCAGCAATAAGAGAGTGGATTATGTAAGCGTAAATTGTGGCGGTAATTAGCTACACATTATCATTCTACAATCCAAGGTGCCTCACGAGCTATTGTTCTTTGCCCCTGATCAATCTCTTTTACTATGATAAGCAGTCTAGCACATGAAGGTGCTAGGGTTTGAAACTAACCATGTATATATTTTCAGGGGTTACAAAAGATTAAGAGTTTTAATAAGTTAACAAAGTCAGATCAGGTTTCAAATGTCTGCCAGGTGAGGATATGTCATAGCAATTGGATAACTCAATCAAAAGCACATTCCTTAGTTTCTTAGTGAATTAAAGGCGCCATATAGAAGGAAATAGGTTGAAAAAGTCTTATGTACAGCCTCCATGAAAAACAGGGAGTGGTAACAGCTTACAACTATAGGACATCATCCTGTACAATTCGAATTTTGATCAGAGTAAATTTAAAGGGCAATAACTAGGAGACAATTACATTCTACAATTCTCCAAAATTACTAAGAAAAATGATAGATAATAGAGAAAAACTATAATAGGCAGCATCATTGACAAGAAAATTTCAACCCTAACTAATCACTTCATAAAATGAAAAACGTCAGTTAAGCATCATATTTTAACTTCAGGATTACACTATAAGAAAACAAGTTTTCTCTAACAGGTAAAAAGACCAAAAATGTTGGTAATTAAAAAAATACATAACATAAGCTTAAGAAAATCTTTTATTTCCCGATTAACAGATACCTCACTAAATAAACTTAACATATAAATGGATTTCTATTTCCTGATTAAAGGGGTGGCCAAAGGGAAAGATAAGCACTTCTTCAATTGACTAAAGCATATAATACTAGTTCAGCAATTTGAAAGTCTCAAACAATTAACATAAAGACAAAATCATATTATTAAGTAATTTGACCTATAAGGTAGTAAACCCCTCATTGTCATAGGGCTTTAACTATCCCAGCTGAGGCAGAGATGGAGCATGGAAAAGCTACAAGCTAGAGCAACTATAGTTCTTAAGAGGACAACTGTTAGAGTCGATTAAGTTATGTACTGAAATAAGGGCTATCTGGCAGATAAAATGATTTGCAGCACATGAATTTCGATAAGACTTACAGTTGAAGAACTGAAGAATAACATTGCATGCATCTGAAGGAGACATCACACCCCTATCCAGCCTGTAAATTGTCTCTTGTGCCTTTAAGTACAACGCTTTTCCTTTGACATCATCACTTCCTTTGAAAATTTTCCTCACACAGTCGAGCTCCTTTATCAGTATTTGGGCACTCCATTGCTTGGCACAGCACACAAATACTTCTTTAATAAATCCAAGCATTTCAGAAGCATGCCCTCATCCAGGGCAATAAAACTGCATCCCAGAGGCTCCCAAAGCCCCCTTTGAGCTATTACCCGGCCGGATGAAATTCTTCTCAATACCACAAGAGGCATGGCACCAATGAGCACATACGTCACAACCCACCCAACTACAAGTATTATTGGCACAGTCAAAATTCAAACAAACAGGGCACATACATTGGCTACAGAAACCCTTCTTTGTGGAGCAAATTTTGCACTCACAGTCATCTACTGGCAATTGAGATTTACAATTGACATTTCGGCATTTAAAATAGAAAAATATATCTACCAGTTCAGCAGTAGAAACACTGACTTTCTGAGAGACAAATTCTCCAAGCCCAAACTTCACTGCAACCAGAATCTCCAAATGCAGCCTGTGGGACCTGGAAAGAGACTCTTTGGTAAGGTCGGATCTACGCTCAAGCTGATTTTGTAGGCTATCTAGATCATCTTTACCTTCTGGTGCTCCAATCAGATTCCTTAGGTACTCCTTGGTTGATTGAACTGTTTCATCAGGAAGCTCCTGAAAAAATTGTGACATTACACTGATCGACTCAGAAACACACTGTGAAACAATCTTAGCAGACCTAGGATTTTTCAAAAGAGTTCTATCATCCAAAGCATCCGGCACCCTGAAATTGTCAGACGGTCTACCCCTCGAGTCAGCAGAAAAAGTTCCAATCTTTGGCCTTGCTGGCAATTCAGATGGAAAAAATGAATTGGTATCTGAACTAGCAGCAGCTTTGTAAAAACTATTTGATAGATCCTTGTTAATGGAACGGCCTCCATTCATCAAAGCATGGCCTACACCAGCACCATGCCCAGCTAGAGCAATTCCATCTCCAACAGGCCTAAAACGGCTATGAACTGATCCGTTAGTCCCCTCCCCACAATTCCAAATATGATCATTGTCTCTCCTATGGCTACCCACAGAATAATCAAAATTCTCAGTGGAATTCCGGGTCAACGAGCAACTAGGATTATGAGAGTACGGATGAGAGTATGAGTATGATAAGGAAGCACCTGTAAAATCATCTGAGCAGGTGGTTTGAGTAACATTATTCGAGATTGCCAAAGACTGCACACTCCTACTAGGCCTAAGAGGAACATGTGGCTGTGGATCAGCGTTTTGCACCGGGTTTGAACTATTGAGGGTGAGAGAAACATCAGGCAAAGCTAAAGAGAGATTAAGAGTCTCCATCTTTGGCTTCTTATCCCTACTATTTTTCTCCCTCTCAGCCTCATCATCAATTTCCCTCTTTGAAGAACCTCCATTATCACTCAATTGCAGAAAATCCCTCACAACCCATCTCTCATCATCACAAGAACCCTCTAAAACCACCTCTTTCCCCTTCAAATTAGGGGCACTTTTCTCAGGTGGAAACCCTAACTTCCCATTTTCGCAAAGATAGCTAAGAGTGAGCTCCTGGGAGCTCAAATTACCTGGCTTAGGTTTTGACTGAAACCCACCACCACGCCGGGCCTCCGATTCGCCGAGCATCTCCAAACCCTTATCCGAAAACCCGTTTTTCTCATCCGGCTTCTCCGGATTTACCCCCGAATCCGATTGTTTCACGGTCAAGCTTTTCGAACATTCAGCTCCATGACCAGAATTACTCGATACATCTTTCTCCCCAAACATGATCTCTCAAAATAAAAGGCGAATAACTAAAAGCAAGGGAATCAGAGCATTACCAGAGATCAAAAACTTCAAGTCAAAAAAATTTCAGGGTTTTACTCCCTCCTCTTCTTTCTTCACCAAAAAGATTGATTCTTTGAATTTGATTCACCCCCACCACAAGAGTCCACAAATTCTGCGGCAATCAATATTTCACACGCACAGGTCAAAGGCCACTAGACTATCACTACTACGAAGGTGACGAATCATTTTCGCCTTTCAACTCAATTACCATGTTACCCCTCGTTCACCATAGATGTTCAAATGAGGCAGGGGTATAATGGGACTCTCCTCTTTTCTTTTCTCTTTTGAAAGTTTCTTTCTTTCTTTTTCATATTGTTGCTTCCTTGTCATTGTGTATGGAGTTTATTTGAAGAGACAGACCGGGTCCGAATCTGGGCCAAAAACGTACAACGCCAACCTGTGCCGTATTCACGTGATTTTTTATTTAATTAAAAAATGATCAAATTAGTTGACTTTATTATCCAATAACGTGAAAGAGTTTAAGCACAAGAAATTCCCAAAAACAAAGTATCATATTCCTAACCTGTCAAAATTGACTATATAACTGGTCATGAAATCACTCTCACAAAACAAAATGAGAAATTCTTTTATCTAAACTGTAATTGATCCTTGTTTTCATTTGATTATGAATAACACCATATATCAAACTAAAGAAAAGGACTTCAATTAGTAAGAAAAGGTCAAACTTGACAGCAAAAAACAGTTCAATTGGTTTGGTAGGATTTAACTTGATCAGAATTCAGAACCAACAAAATACAGCACCTTTTTTTCTTTGTAATGGGTTGCTGGCTGATCTCTAGTGTCTAATTAGCACCTCACATTACATTTCATAGTATTACACAGAACAGAGATCAGGTTAAAAAGGACATACTACAAAAAATATCTACTTTACAATCTATATGTTCAAACAAGCATGCATCTCTACTCATTCTAATACTACAAATGTATAATTATACAGCATTGGATTTGAAGAACTTTGCAACAGCTTGATAAAGGCTCTCTTCCTCAAAGGGCTTTGACACGTACCCGTCCATCCCGGACTTCAGGCATTCGTCACACGTGGCATGGATGACATCAGCCGTCATCGCTAGTATGGGCAAGTGCCACCTGTCGCCTTGGTGGTTGGCCTCGTTCTCCATCATCCGGATTTGTCGTGTCACCTCAAACCTTAAGAAACCAAATGAGCCCTTAAGTATTCTGAGCTTAAGAAAGTAAGACTAAAGATTAAAGCTTTAAAAACATACATACCCATCCATTTCTGGCATTTGGATGTCCATGAAACAAGCATCAAAGTTATAAGGCAAGTGAAGCTTTTGAATAGCAACTTTCCCACTCTCTGCACAAACTACATCAGCTCCAAACTTCTTGAGAGTTCCAGCAGCAACTCGGCGATTCACGATGTTATCATCAACTACAAGGATTTTCTTGTCGCAAAGGAGGCTTTTTAGGGATTTTGATCCATTTTGCATGCCTTTCCCAAGATTAGTCTGTTTCTTACCACTTCCAAACACCTGTTGAAGGCAAGCTGCAATCATGCTTGCTCTTAGAGGTTTCATGATAACAGTGTCGGCAAAACCACATGATTTCGCCTCTTCAACTTCATCAGTACTAATATTTGTGGCAAGGAGAATCACTTTAGGAATTTTATAAATGCTACTGTTTTGTTTTTTGTCAGAGAGCCATTGTTTCATATCACCCTGGTGGCTAGATAGCCAGAATTCCTTCTCCACTAGAATCATATCTGGAGGGCATTGATTGCTGTCATATGAAACCATTCAAGGAAAGTGTAAGTATGTATGCAGCTTAAAAACACAATCTTGAGATCATGTCCATCATTTTACTTAAATTCAATGGTTGGGGTAATTTACTAGGGTTTGCCTAGCGTTTTTTAACCATAGTAAAACTAGAGGCTCTCGTAAGTCTTACTGAATTCCTAAATCGGTCTATCTAACCTATGGCTAAGAACCTAGCTTTTTGAGACTATTACCCTTAACTGAAAAAATCTAAAAAAATAATAATCCTAGAACAATAAACTCTAAATGAATCTTTCCAAAATAAGAAGTTGAGAAGTGTAAGAACAAAGTTGCACAAAGAAACTTACCCCGGGATAAGAGAACCGTTTTGGCTAGATGGTCTACTAACTCCACCAATGCTATTGGCAACCTCAACGTGAATTCCAAGTCTCTTCAAATGGTATTTGGTCACGGCAGTTCTCCCCATTTTCTCATCAACAACAACTGCTCTCAAACCCTTAAATCCACTAGGAGGATCATCACGAGTTTTCCTAACATCAACAGACACTGACCCGTCGCACCTTCCAAATACAGCAGTAAATAAAAACTTACTTCCAACTTGAGGCAAGCTCACAAAGCCAATTTCACCACCCATTAACTGGACAAGACATTTACTGATGCTCAGACCGATTCCAGTTCCTCCATGGATCCTAGTCATTGAACTATCCGCTTGCATAAAAGGCATGAAAACTTTTTCTTGAGCATGTAAAGGGATGCCTATTCCAGTATCCTCTACACTTACCATAACAATCATGTTTCTAGACATGCCCACACCGTTGCAAGAGGTATCACATATAGTCTTCTCATCAGCAGATAAATGTCGAAGATTATCCCAACTAGACAAGGTAATAGCACCATTTGCTTCTCCATTCACATGTGGTTGGGCTTTGGCATCCATTATAACTCTAGTGGTTTCAGTGAGGTTAACTTTGACAAATATGTGTCCCTGCTCAGTGAACTGTGCAAGAAAAGCCAGGCCCATTAATTCCATGGAAGCAAATTTCAACAAAACTATTGAAAAAATTCAGTCGACGTACAAAATCTAAGGTATGGATCTTATTGATTGACTTACTTTGACAGAATTACCCACAAGATTCGTAACAATCTGCCTGAACCTTCCTGGGTCACCCACAACAATTTCTGGAACCTTGTCAGAAACAAAAACGGCCAGCTACCAAATACCAACAAATTATAAATTAGTTATGATGGCTAGATGATCTAATAAAATCACTACCAGACTATGAATATTTAATTGTTGTCTTATTGTTTGATAGAAGAAAATGTTTGCAGGGCAAATAGCAGATAGGATGTGACATAAGAGGATCACCTCTACACACTTATTTCTAGACTTCTCAGAGAACAAGGAGAGGACGTCGTCCAGTATAGAACGAAGGTTGAAAGGAACAGAATTCAGCTCTAACTTTCCAGCTTCAATTTTAGCCCGATCAAGCACTTCATTTATTAAAGCTATCAATGCCTGTCCACAGACTTGAGCGGTTTGAGCATAGTCACGCTGTGTTGAGCTTAATTCTGTATCTAAAAGCAGTGCAAGCATTCCTACATACAACAATCAATGTCATGAAAAATACACGTAGTATATATCAGGAAAATAACAGAACTTAAATCTTGCAAAAAAAAACAGTGTACCAAGGATGCCATTCATGGGAGTTCTGATTTCATGTGAGACAGTAGCCAGAAACTCTGATTTAGCAATATCAGCTTTTTCTGCTTGGGTCTTAAGTTCTTGCATCTCATGGAAGTCATCCTCAATTTTTACAATATGAAGTCCTGCACTGTATAAGATGTAACCTCCAAGCAACCCTATTATGAACATAAGAGACGAATTTGAAATGGCACTCCAAGACGGAGATGCTGGCTGGAGATACCTTTGTAGGAAAAGAGCAAAACATGTCAGTTAATCTGTGCAATTGACATTAATTATAAACATAAAATGCTTTTGGTACCTGCACGCCATTTGGTGCTTCCGAGATGGATCACCGAAATCAAGTTTGCTGATGTGCACAAGAGACATGTCACCGCCTTGATATTGGCTTTCGTACATGATTAAGAAATCAGATGAGTTTGTCACGTCATAAACATTCACTATGATGTCTTGGTTCCCAGCAAGCTGCCCAAGCAAATTGTCCACCAAAGACTCAACATCAAATGAACCACCAAGGTATCTGCACATATACTTTACTTATTTAGTATAATGATTTTGACAACTTAGCAGAATTTCTAAGGAAAAAAACTCAAAAGGGGAAGAAATTTTTTACCCAGCAGTCGCTTCTATTCGTTGTTGAATAGTAGGAGTTGAAGGAAGCTTAGATTTGTAAACTGGAATAGTCAAGACAACTCCTCGATGATGAGATCCTAGCAACGGGAATGGAGTTGTAAGAACAGCCTTCCCAGTTTCCCTTGCTTGCAATATATTCCCTCTATCCTCCTGAAATAATATCATGTACAAACAACCATGAAACAAACACTACAAATTGTTAAAGAAATTCACTAGCAAAATAAACTAATGATTAAATTTTTAGCATACCTCTCCAGACATCATATCCAGTGATGCAAGATATGAAACAGTTTCCTGAGCAAAAACCACCGGTGCATATTCGTCACGAACAGGCGAAGGCAATTTATTTTCCATTGTTTTTATAGTCCAACCATGCACCCTCTCGAACCTCTCCCTCTCAGAATTGACTACTCTCTCAGCATATGCAACACCACCCAGTAAAGGCCTCTCAAATGCAGTATTAGCAGTGTATTCAGCAAAAGTCTCCTGCACAAGTTACATAATCAAACAATTGACAAAACCAGGCCAAAATCCTTAGTTGAGATATACGTATACAACAAACCTGGTCTATTGCAGAAGGATTTGTGTTATAATGGAAAGTGGAAATCAGGATTGCAAGAGCATGGACATGATTTACACTAACAGCAAACTGATCTTGCAACATTCGAGCCCGTTGCTCACACATGCTAATCAGCCCTTCTTTTCTTCTAGATTTGCTATCAGCATCCATTCTATTGTAAACATAAGTGCTCAAAAAAGCCATGGTCAAAATCCATAGCGCCAGAAACTTTGGCAGTAGATGTCTGTTTGCTGGGATGAAAGTATAATTCCTTTTGGAGGAATCCAGTTTCTCATTCTTACACATATGTGCTAGCAATCTGTGCTGAATCTTCAGATGCCTTAACCCCATCACCAAGAATTCAAACTGTAGCCTCAAATTTCTTCACCAAAATTCCTGAGTTTCTTCTACCCCTTCATTGCTCCCAGAAGGGCAGCAACATACTAACTCAAAAAAGGGGTACCTCTCAAAACATCATGCTTTGCTGTGCAAAGCATGTAAAAAAAAAAAAGAAAGGAATTTCCCCCTTTTCTACCTTCTTGTTTTCTGTGTTCAAAGCTGTGTGCAAAAGCTAAGCCCTCTTTCTAGATTAGGTGGTGATGTTAAACAAACAAAAAAAAACCACCAGCATTTTGAAAGACTCGCTCAAAGAACAGGCATGGCCTCCAATTCTCAAAAGATGCCCAAATTTCCCAAATTCCCAAGAACCTATTTTTAACACAAATAGAAACAGCACCCAGAAAAAAAGAGGGCAAAACTAAAGCAGTACAAGAACCTAATCATGCGCCCATCAGCCACACTTTCTTCCTTGTCAAACTCAATTCACCACCAGCGAAGCATCAACATTCAACACACACACACACACTGAAATTATAAGCAATAAACAAATTAGAGAGAGAAGATGACACCAAAGCCAAGAGCCATTAAAACCCATAAAACAAAACCCACTAAGGCCAGAAACCAACCTGGCTTGTCTTCTCTGTGTTCCTTCTAGGCTGTGAAACTGGAGCTGTACATTGAACATGGCGAACTGAGGAGTTGCTGAAGAGTGAATGAATGCTAATTTTGGCTTAAAATTTTCATTTGCCCTCCCTTTTTAATAAAGAGAAAAAAGTGTTGCCCTTTTCAAGATTTTCCCAGATACGCTCTTGTCCCCTCTTCCTATCTCTCTCTCTAGAACACAATTTAAAAGTCAGAAACTCATCAGATGATCAAGAGCTTTTGTTTGACCGAAATGTGACTCCACCGTGAAATGGGTTAACTTCAAAATCCGCCATCATTTGTTGTGCTAATCTTTTTGAGATCAACAGAGCAAAGCAAAGCTTTTTACTTGGAAACTCCAATTTTGTTTCCTAACAAGGGTGATTAGGCTCAATCTAATGTTTATAAAAATATGTACAAATGATTACTTTGGGATTTTTTAAGACAAAGAATACTAATTTTAGTAAATTTGATAATTATTTATTAATTCTAATTTTTTAAAAAAGTTTTTCAATTTCAATTTAGAGAATGATTTTAAAATAATTTTTAATATTAACAATTGTGTGTCCGTGGGCACACATTAACTTGATTGATAAATTTTAATATAACGAAAGTCAGTTTATTCGTGAGCTTTTCAAGCTAGTTTGTTGATACGGATCCCTCGTAATTTTTTTTTTAATTTTAACCGCTTTTTAATAAAAAAAAATAATTTTACAAACTAAAAATCCTATTTAAAAATATAAATTTTAGTATAAAAAATTACTAAAATCTTAAATTTATAATTTATAAAAAATCCTAATACACATTATAAATTTGGTTTATTAAAATGAACAATTTTCTTTAAATAGACTTGATAGCGGACTGTTTGGAATTTTCCTCTTTAGTTTGTCCCTTGCTTTTTGCTGTCTCCTCAGCAAGAAAGGAATCAAGTTGGGATACAGGAAAAACAGTGAATTTTCTTTTTGATACAAACCAGCTTTGTAGTTGCAATTCACAGTTTTACAACGGTTTTCAGACAAGTGTTAAGTGAATCAGTTATTAATTGACTTGTTGATTGGATTTTTAAGTACAATTAACCATCAATTAACAGCTTAACTACTGTTTAATTTTTTTTTCCTAGGCAAAATGTATTATTCCTCTTTACTTGCCAACAGAAAACAAACAGACAGAAAATTGTGAGAAAAAGAAAAGGGCATTTCACATCTAAGAGGGCCCTAAAATGTCACTTTCCCATATCTTTGAGATAAAGACTTGGTGACAAACAACAAGATCTCGTTTCCTATGTTATACCAATTTGCATTTTGCACCCATTTGTTCCTCTAAATTGCGAAATGATGTTTTATATAAGCTAGGTTTGTTAAGTCACCAAAAAAACTAGTTAGAGTTGCAAAATTAGCTGAAATTGTTAAACTAGCTGTAAAAGTAGTTGAAGTTCAAAAGTATATATAAACACTGTTTGATAATGTTTAACTAGTTTATTATAGTAATTAATAATTTAAATTTTCATTTTATTATATAGTTATTCTTATTTAGGAAATAATTATTTTTTTAATTCGAAAAACTACTAAAAACTAGTGCAAAAGTTTTAAAAACTAGATTTGTCAAAAAGCTAGTTTTACAACTAGTTACTAGTTTTTATGTGTCAAACAAACAACGTTATGCGTGTTTATGCAACTAGTTGGAAAACTCCAACTAGTTTTTGGTACCCAACAAACACAAGTGGCGGAGTATTATTATTACTGATTTTCTAATTTATTGTTTTTATTTATTTAGGTATTTAAATCTCATCCTACCAAAAAAATATTTAAATCTTATTTAAGATAGTTTATTTTATAATTTAGGGCATAAGATAAAATATTGTTATTATTGTGATTAATATAATGAAGATTAACCCGATTAGTAAATTGGGTGTTGTTACATGGTTGGAGATGTAATATTAACTCACACAAGTTAGCGGTCTCTGTTCTTTAACGATTGGTCTAATTACTTTAATTATTTTATTGAGTTAATTGATTATTTTAATTATTTTGAACCATTGAATTGCTAAACGCCCCACTAATGGAGTGCACTAATTGCATAAAACCATGATTATCTCACTATTTATAACTATTGCAAACGATTTTAATCATCACACATTCAACTAGTTCTAAAAGAGATGTAAGAACCGTTCAATTCTCAAGAATTTGATAGTTTATGGAGTTTATTACGTACACTGGTAGAAAAAAGAGTTATGTTTTACGTGTTCAGTAATATCAAGCTTACAATAACTTTTCAAAATTATCGGATTTACTTTTACCTCAAAAAATAATCAGCCTCTCTTAACTTTATAGACTTATCGAACTAGTTTATCGTTATTTTTAAAAAAAAATTAACTTATTTTCCCAAGAAAATAAACACCTATAAACAAGTTCTTACAGAAGTACAGAAGTTCACTATCGATATATACCTAGAGAGTATTTACTATACAGACCCTAAATTATAAAAACAATTGTATTCCGAGACTTTTTTACTTATAAAAAAAGGACACAAATATATAAAAGCTAGATTATTTAGCCAAATTCATCTTCACAAGTAGTCGTCACATGTGAGACTTTAGCAAGTTAAATAGTTGAATTTTTTTTATTATTTCTACATTTTGAACAGTTTTTTGTAATATGTGAAAAGTTTTTATTCTTCAGGGCAAAATCGTAGGCTAGATTTTTCTTTTGCTTTATCATGTGGTAATTAGATTCAGTTTAGATTTTTGTCTATCCTAGCGATAAGATTGACTATAATAGATGTAGGCATTTATTAATGATACACTATTTTATTTAGTATCCATAAAACGCAAGTTGTGATTTGTTTTTATTCATTAACTACTAATGGGCCACATAACAAGAGTTAAATGAGATTGTTTTAAAGTTAGACAAACATTTAGACCCACCTATCCTAATCTTTGTACCTTACAAACCAAAAAATTCCAATAAAAATATGTGATATATGTTGGTTTGACGGATTGTTACTATGTACTCTTTCGTTCAGATAAACTTGTCGTTCTAAAAATTGTCTTAAAAATATAAAAAAAAGACTCAGATATTCTACATTTTATCAAGATCTTCCACCTTTATTATATATTATGTAAATATTTTTAATTAGAAGGAATATTATTGAAAAAAATTAAAATGTGTTAAATAATAAATTTTATTGAAAAAAAATTAAGGTAGAATGACAAAAATTACATGATATGTGGGAAATAATACAAAAATTATACAATTAACATACCATGCCTCGTGTATATAATGCGCTCAGAGGAAGTTATAGTTATATATGGATCGTTGACATGGTTGTGGCCGATTCCCTTGCGGTGCTACAATCTTTTGAGACTGTTGAATTTAACCATGTGCCTCGTTCTTATAATTCTGCGACTGATTGTATTGTTTAACTATGACATTCTTTCACCTCCGATCAACTGAAAACTCATCCAGAATTGAATATTCTCATCTGGAATGATGTTTTAGGCTAAACCATTTAAATTTACGCCTAATTTTTTCCTAATAAAAAATATAAGCTCTCAATCAAAAGTGATTACGATTAGATTCAGTTTAATGTACGAACACGAACAGTTAGAGATGATTACTAATCCTTAAGTTGTAGTATAATTTTTTAAATCACTATATATTTTTTAGTTTCAAATGAATGACCAAGGAGTATGATACTATGATCGTTTCAACCCAACAAATTTGTATAAACAACTGAGTTGTATCACACTTTTTTGATATGATAAGTGGATAACTGATTTGATTAATGATTGTATGTTTAGAATTTAGCTGTAAATTTAATTTCCTCCATGAATTTTTGTGAGGGCAAAGCTCAAGCTGGGGACGCTTTTTATGGAGTGGCAATATGGGCCTGTAAATTAGGGAATTTTGACCTTTTTAAAGAGAGAATTTGGGCCACAAACAACCCTACTTTTTAACGTGTGTATGTTCTCCTTCAGATGGGCCCCAAAAGCCATGAATAATGAACCAAGGGAATAGTTCCTTTTACCTTTTTGTACGAAACCGATTCCAATATGGGGCAGATCGTTTGCGAATATGTGTTTATATCAGGTTATTTGGTGCTCTGAGGCTTTTTTATGTACGGTAAAAGGAACGTTAGTTGTTCATTTCGCACATCCCCATGATAAATTGAAATGTTGTCTGTGACGCTTTTTCCTTTAGTGCTTTATTCACACCGATTTCGATCTCGTTTTCCTCTTTCTTTTAAGATTTTGTGCTACTATTGACCGCTTCTACTAGCCTTGTGTGACTCCTTTGTTGACCCTCCCTCCCCCCTCTCGGACTACCAAGCTTGTTTGGTATTCTAAATTCTTACCTTTTAAAAAAAGTGTGTGGATTTTCGGATTTTAAAACAACCAACGGTCTAGGTGAAAAATTCGGAAAACTTGTAGATTGTTTTGCATAATTAAAAGAAACCTTGCAGATGGGAAGTGTTGGCAAAAATCTGGACATAGACTTTGTGTTATCAACAAGAGATAACTTCTATGATAACGGATTAACGGGTGTCGACGATTCGGCCTTCCATGATTCATTTATCAAAATCTACACTGCCTCAAGTTTACAAACACAATGGTATAATGGTATATATGTACTAGTTCTAACTTGTGTGACAATTTAAGCTTACTTTTGAATAGAAATCAAACATACTTTTCTTATGATAATCTATAGCGATTAGCGAGTGATTGCATATTTATTTTGCAGTTTTAGAGAATTCTGATTACAAGGGGGACGTTGAAGTACAACTAAGTGAGAAACTTAGGAAAAAGGATAAAGATGGCTCTGTATGAGATCTTTCAATTTAAAAGCAGGAGAACTATAACGTCTTTTATAAAGAGGAGATGCCTAAAAAATTCGTGGATATGTGATTGATGCTTGAAAGCTCGATAACTGAAAAGTGTTTTCAACCTACGATAATTTTATGATGCCCTTGCAATTTTCAATGGCTTTTTTTTGTCTAACACTACATTAGCCATTATTAGACTTTTTTTCATTTAAACAACTACACAACAACTAACACCTCCTATCTTTAACAAAATAAAGCCACAAATTCAGGCACCAAAAACTAAAACAAGTTGCCTATATAACCCATCCCTTATACCTAGAACTTCTCCAAAACTATCACCTCCCATTTGTAAAACTTTCAACCTAGTACAATTCAATGCTTTGTACACAACAACAATCATGATAAAGAAGAGAGCATTAATAGTTTTTACATTGATGATCTCAAATTTGATCATTGCTAAATCTTCGTCGTTTGACGAGGATTTATCAGAAGGAAAAGCGCCCATGGGAGCACCCACGGGAGCATCACCCGACGTCGTGTGTATGGAGCAATGCATGCCTATTTGTATGAAGTTGTATAGATCTAGCCATGAAGCTTGTGTTATGGCATGCAATCTTGGTTGTGTTCAATTGAAGGGCAGGGGCCAAAGCTGTCAAAATGTTCATGCTTGATGTGTTTTATTCATTCGGATGAGTGGGGATATTTTGGGAGTTTTTTATGGTTAGAAATTTGAAGTAGGAAGAATGCATGAAATGTAATCAAATTAGAGGAATAGATATCTTTGAAATACATGAATACAAGATAAGGCACATGCATTATAAGAATATTTAGATGAAGAGATTTGATTTGATTTTTTTAGGTCCATTTAAATTACACATATATTTAATGTATTAAGTTGCATTAAATTACAAAAAAATTGAATTTAATACAACTTAATGTATTAAATGTGGTAACCCAAATTAACGGGAGCTTAATGATTTTTATATGGTTTATTCATTTCCCTATAGGGTTTAATTTCTATGCTTATTATGTGTATTTGGGGCGCATTATATAAAAGTTGATATGGCCAACGAGTTGTTTCTCTTCAAAGGGCCCTAAGAGCTACGAATAATGAACCTAAGTGGACCCAATGAAGGGAATAGTTCATTTTATCTTTTGTATGAAACCAATTCCATTACAGGGTGGGTCGTATGTGAATGGATGTTTAGGTGCGAAATATATAAGAATATGCGTGGATTATAAGATCTCAAAGTAAGTTAAAGTTCCTATCTTCCTTCGATTAAATAAGAAAAATTTGACAAAATCAAATTTTATTTTAAAAAAACATGTGTTTTAGAATAAATACACGTGTTATTTTGAGCGTGGCCGGAAAAATGCACATCTTCTAAAACTATGCACATTTAAAATAATAAATTTCTATATATGCAATTTAATGCAACTTAATATGTTAAATGTGTGATTCAAATAGACCCTAAATGTGCATACTTAAGTTGCATAGAAATTTGTTATTTTAATGTGCATAAAACTCTACAAAATGATGTCCATTTATTAGGTCAATGCTTTTGCACAATTAGACAAGATATATATGCATTTCAAAATTCATGCATACATAGTTTAAGACTCATGCACATTTTCAAAAAAAAATAAATTATATGCACACTTAAAACAATGGCGATGCACATTTAGGTTAAAATTTATGCACTTTAAAAGTCATGCACACACAATAACACAATACCCATGATGAATCCACATAAATTACCAAGGCCAGATGGGTATTCAACAATTTTCTATCAAAAAAACTGGTCTTGTGTGGACAAGCAGGTTATTGATCCGTGTTTGAGATTTTTAAACCATGGGGAGTTAGAAAACAGCATGGCAAATGCTCTTATGGTGCTCTTATCTAAAGTTAATCAACTGAGTATTGCCTCACAATTCAGGCTCATATCTCTTCTGAATGTAAGCTTCAAAATTGCCACCAAGATGATAGTAAATCGCCTCAAACCAATCCTCTCTAAAATTGTATCACCTGAGCAAGCAAGCTTTGTTCCGGGCCGGTAGATCATTGATAATGTTGTAATAGTGCAAGAGGTTCTTCATTCCATGAATGTGCGGAATTCGAATAGAAGGATGGTGTGGAAGGTTGATCTTGCCAAAGCATACGACAGGATTAGTTGGAAATTCCTTTGAGCTGTTCTAGTCCAAACTGGTGTACCAACGGATTTGGTGAATACAATTATGTTGAGCCAAACGAAGGGAAAGAGAAAAGTGTTGTGGAATGGGGCACTGCTAGAGAGTTCAATTCGAGTAGGGGAGTGCGACAGGGCGATCCTCTTTCGTCGTATCTCTTCGTTCTTTGCATGGAAAAACTCTCACATTTGATTCAAGACATGGTAAACGAGGGGATTTGGAATACGATTGAGGTAGGAGGCATTAGACTTTATTAAAGTCCGGTGGGCCGATAATCTGGGGGTCGTGCGATAACGTACTTAACATACAAGCCCAATGAGGTTCCAACCCAAAACCATATGGGAATGGGTGGAGTAGTGTAATATCCGCAATATTCCAAGCTTTTATAATATAAAGTTTATTATCAATTATTTTTCTCTAAATTAAAAGGAGGATTTTAATCGAATAAAAGTCTACTATACTTTTGGAAAAAGTTTAACAATACAAAGATCTTAGTCGAAAACTCGAAAATAAATACTCGAGGGAGATAATTTAATAAGTGAGGATTATGTTTAAGAAAACATCAACTAAAAATGATGAGTTAGAAGTGAATTTTACTCATAAAATAAAAATACATAAAGGCTTAAAAATCACATTACAAAGTCTTGCAAAAAGAATGCAAGAGCCGGGATTTGAACCCGAGATCTCTTGCATCCTCCCCTCACACGCCCCACACTCTCAACCACTAGACCAATTGCACTTTCTTACTACACCACACCATTCTAATCAACTTAAATCAAATTAATCTCCTTCTTTTACAAAAAAAATAGACATCAGACTATGTCTGATGTGAGTTACGTTGATGTGAAATTGTCCAATGCATGCTTCTCCCACCACCATTGCCTTGCAAGACTCACCCTACTACATCATCTTCTCATCACCATCAAAGAAGCACACCTTGCACCTATGGGTGAGCTTCTCCTCTTCCTCCATTGGTCAATTTCCATTGCCATGGATTGAAGACTTCATCACCTTGTCTATATAAACCCCTCTCAAGACTCACTTGAAGCTTTTGCTCTCTCCTCTAGCAAGAACACCTCTCCTTCTACTCTATCTATCAATTGTGTCATTCTAGCATTCAAAAATCAGCCACTCTCTCCAAGTTATTCATCCATTCAAACACATAGAAGCACCACAAAAATTTCCCTTTCTTTTCCCTAGGAGTCGCCGGCCGCCACCACCTCGTCGCCGGACCGCCGCCGCCTGGAGCCGCCGCCCGGAGCCGCCTGCCCCCGCCGGAGCTTGGCCGCGCCGCCCCCTGCCGCCGGTTCCCTCCTCCTCTGCCTTGTTCCAATTGTTCTGTAATTACAGAATACCAAAAGTATAAATTCTATCTTTAAAAACTATATTATCCTTATGCATTTATTTAATTACAAATCTTTTATAATTGTTAAAAGTATATATTAGATTTTATAGAATAAAAATATATGAGAGAATCTTGTTAGTTGAAGAAAAAAAAAACTAGAAACTATATGTTTTTACCATAGTAACTTAAGAGAAATAAAAATAAGTAATTATATTCATGAAATTATTACATGCATGTTATTACAAGACATAAATAGATGAAATAAAATTAGTATAGTATGAAAAGTCCATTTTTAGCATTATCTTACCTTAGATCAAAATGAAATGTAGAGAAATATCATGCATGTATTTTTATACAAAAGAGGATATGAATTTATGACCTTATAAATCAAAAGCTTGTACAATAAAAATAATATCATATTTTCAAGATTATAATAAAAAGTTCAAGTAGAGAAAAGTTTTGCATGGCATATAACATATATGATATAGAAATTATAAAGTGGGAAAAAAATAGGATAAAATATGTTACTAGCATGTGAATATTAAATAAGAAATATTATTAGAATCTTGCTTGGAAAAGAAATAAAAATAGAAAAGATTCGATGTTAAGAACTATAATATATCATATTATATGATTATGATCAAAGAAGTTTTATGGATCATAAAGTATAAAAGAATTTTTGGAAATAGATCAAAGTTGTGAATGTAGTATATTAAGTAGAATATTACAAATATTCTAAGATAATTATAGAATAAATGAATTGTTGGAAAAAGAAAAACATTCGAATATAAAGAAAATATTAGTTTATAAATTAAAAATATTAAAATAATAGTATGATCATAAGGTGAGAATTCAATAAGGGAGGAATATTTATGTTATACAAGATAAGAGAATATCTCTATAGATTTTATAAAACATAAAGGATTCTAGCAATATTATAAATAAGGGTAGCATAGCATATAGTAAATAATAGTAGTTACCTAATCAAGCAACTTAGGAAATCCTATTTTAGGAAACTACTAAGTAGGGAATTATGAGTATGATATTTTTAGATAATAAGAATAGTGAGAATAAATACAATTTATTTTAAAGTATTTAAATTGATAATTATTTTAATAAAGATATTTTCGGAATAATAAGGATATTACCAAAACTAAAATAATAATAACGGAATATTATTATTTTAGGAAAAACATTTTCTAAATTATTATTATAATAATTTAGAAACGTAAACTCTCTTATAAATAGTATAAGAGGTATTTCGAACTCTAAAAGTAAAAATCGTGTTTTGAGCTTTTTCGTAAATTCTATATCACTAGGTCGGAATCCCCGCTCATAGTAGGAACTCGCCTAACTTTCGTCAAAAGCTCGTTGCTAAACTCGGTTACGCTAAGGCAAGTGGAATTTCCCCTTGTGCCCTTTTAATCCGTCTTTATACTATTTCTCGATGTTGGGAACGACTTGTATGCTTAAATAAAAATTGAATCTAGGAAATATCGATTGCTAGAAATAACGACTATTGTTAGCATAGATTGCTTTATATATTCCTTGTTAGGATTATTTATGATAGTGTGGTATTATTTTGATTGTTACGATCTCGTTTCGAGATCGATGGCGAATTAGTGAGGGGCGTGGGATAGCCAACGCCTCTACATAACCCCACTAAGTCGTAAGTGCCTACGCGTTTGAAGTACGACTTTCGGGATCATGATCCCATCCGCTCCGATTGCAAGGAGGGATGAGCGCACTCTAGCTAAGTGCCGGGAAACGGAGTTTTTCCCTCGGGTGGCTCGGATTATCCGTGTCCCACCACATACTCTTTAAATCATAAACGGAAAGCGAACGTCTTTTACCACTAAATAAGATAAGTGCTAAGGCACAACTAAAATGACTAGATCGGACCGGTCTCTAATGACCGATCCGACCCTCGGTCCATTACGGGCGCGAGTGGTATTTGATTTGATTAAATAAATGAAAGTTCCCAACATACCTTCTACTCTTAAGAAGACTACAATCTAGTAGTACTTCTCTTGCTCTTCAAGCTACCCCTTTCGGGATATGCTATCGTTAATCCTCGTATCTTAGCTCCACAAAGTCAAACCATCGTAAACACAACCCTTTATCCTTTCATTTATACTGACAAGTTGAAATTACCAAAGTACCCTCGGGAAGTTCTAATCCCGCTCGCTTAGTCTCCTAGACTAATTCTTCTTTCCGCATGTTTGCCTGACATTCTATCGCCCCTCGCGAATTATGTCAGATTCAGGAAACCATAGCAAGGCGAAGTGAAGGGAGGTGAAGGAAGTCAAGATTCGTTCAAAGATGTACTTTTATTTCCGTTTTAGTTTTAATATTACTCTATCTCCGAGACATGATGGATTTGGTGTTTGTTTTCAAGTAATCCTTAAGCTAAAGACAATGTAAGATATTTTGTAATGAGCTAAGTCTCCTTCGGGAGCATGTTTTCCGACTTATGTATTATGTTTTATTCCGCATTTTAACTGTTCTATATCATTCTAAAAGCCTTGGGTGACTTTGGACGGTAAAGTCTGAGGTCACTGGCGGTAATACCCAATGTTGTAAAATAGGGGTGTTACAATTGTGGTATCAGAGCGAAACGTTTTCGTTTTAAAACCGGAAAGTTTTAAAACCAAGAATTTTCAAAAACCGAGAACTTCTTAAAGCCTTAACTCTTACTTCCGCTACTTAGGACTCTAAATTTTAGAGGATTTACTCCTTTACTCTTTTTAAAGAGAACCTAGGAATAGTAATCTTCCAAATTCAACTCTTAGCTAAGAAAAATATTTCCCGAATTTATTAGAGACTTTAAATAGCTAAAATTTAGTTCTAGAACTACCTAACTTCTTTCTAAGATCTTTTCTACCTTTTGAAAAACCTAAAAGGATTATGAACTTTTCTTATCAATAACGTAAGTGTTCTTTTAGAAACTTATCACTGGAGTCTTATACTTTCACTCTAGAAAAAAAAAACTTATACCCTTATATGAAAAAAATTGATAGGTGATCACAAAACTCACCTCATAAAGTCACTTGGTTAAAAGAAGAAAACCTTAGTGTCATAATAGGGCCAAGAAAATGAAAAGCATAAAGTGAAATTTTGATTTAGCAATTCTCGAAGTCTTGACTTCATTCACTACATTTTCCTTTCATAGAAACTAAGGAAGTTCTATAATAACGCCTTTTCTTTTCTTTCTTCCTCAGAAAAATCATGGCTAGCCCGAACCGCAACCACCTTGAGGACCACATTGACGGAGCCAACTTCGGGATGCAAGCCCCGAACCCGTACTTTCCCTACATCGACGAGGATGGTCACCTCGGGGTCAATATGGAGATTGACCAAGTCGGTGAGCCATGGGAGGAGTCAGAAGAAGATCCTGAGGAAGATCCTAACCTGCCCATAGGACTATCAGATGATGAGCTAGCACCCGTCGAGTTGCCCCCATCGCCCGTGTATGAGCCCGAGGATTACCCCTCGGAAGATGAAGAGATGGCACCGGGGTATGAACCCGAAGATTACTCCGATGAGGAAAATGAGGAGTTAGTGCCTGAACAGGACCTTGAGCATGGAGAAGAAAACGAGTTTGATGATGAGGAGCTGGAGTTATTGTGGCAGGCACAAGCAGATTGGGACGCTATGAATGAAGCGTCGGAAGAAGAAGACGAAGACGGGGTGGTAATCAACCCAGAAGCACCACCTCCACCTCCGCCACCAGCGAGCCCCGAGTGGGAATATGTTCCACCTGCTCCGATGCCTCCTATGATCGAAGTCCCAAGAGTCATGCCGAGAATGGAAGTCGTTTCACCCCCAAGGGCGCCTGAGCCCGAGGAGCCTATGCCGCCGATGAGACACTTTTGGTGTCACGAGGACGAGGAGCTCCTACAACAGCTCCAATCCATGCAGGTTGATCATTCCAGGGAGAGACAATATGGACCGCCCTCCCTACTTGAGCGGGCAAGGCAGGCACCTAGGGAGATACAGATGGAAGGATTCACCACTTGGATGGAAGGGGAATCTTCCAACCGCCAGGCTCGTCAACCGTTAGTCAACGCACCCCCATTCTCCGGCGTAGTTCCCACTAGAAGTTGGAGGATAAACCGTGGCATGCTTGAGAGTCATCAACGGGAATGGATGATGGAGACGGAAAGGGAACGAGCGGAGAGGCTCCAACTTCGGATTTGCATCGCGGAGCTTCAAGCACGTGAAAACCGTCGCCATCGTAGGATTAAGCAGGCCAACATCCTCCTTAGCAACGACACGGGGATTATTGACGAGACCCTCTTCGAGGAAGGATTCCTCGATACTTACGCCGACCGTATTTAGATTTCCCTAGGATTGTATTTCCCTTTTCAAGAAGTGAGCTTAGACCACTTCTTTCGACTCCATTTTGTCTATAGGAAGTCGAAGCGGCTTAATTTCCCTTTCTAGTTAAAATGGCTTAAATTATAAAAGCCTTGTACTTTCTATTATGAATCTTCAATGAAATTCTTCCTTTCACTATTAGAACTTGAGTTATCTATTCCGTCTTCATACTCTAACGAATTAACAAGTAAAAACAAAAACCTTCAGATGGTCAACACAAGAGCTACTAATCGCAGCACCACTGGACCTAGACATGGCAATGACGAGGGTGAGTCAGAAGCCCGAGGAGAGCTCGGATTGAACCCGCCCCACGCACCTGCAGCACCCATTGCATTCAACGCAGAAACTGTGAATGCACTACGCACTCTCGTACAACAATTGATACGAGAAGAAATCCCTGTCGCGGTTCCTAAGCCCGTGAACCCCGATGCACCAAACGAGGTGCCAGAGGAGGGACAAGAAGAAGTGGGTCAAACGATTGAGGGGGTTCCCGTGAAGCGAAATCTGGTTAGATTCACTGAAGGGATCAAGGCTTTCAACGCTATGAAGCCTGATTCATACGACGGAACCGGGGACCCGTCAGGAGTACAATACTGGTTCTCTCATGTGGAGAGGCTTCTACGAAATATTCCGTGTGCTGAAGCAGATAAGGTGCACATGGCTGCACTAAAGTTGAAGGGTGAAGCTGGTGAATGGTGGGAAAGCTCTAGCCTATCAAGTCGTCCAGACCTGAGTTGGGTTATGTTCAGAGATAAGATGATGCGCCGCTTCTTCACTGAATCAATGCGAGAGGAAAAGCTGGACGAACTCCACTCCCCAAAGTTGTATGGGCTAAATGTGCTTGAGAGAGCCAAGAAGTTCAATCATCTCCTGCAATATGCTGAAGAGGAGATTAACACAGAAAAGCAAAAGATCAAGCATTTTCACCGCTGGATGAGTGACCACATCAAGCCTTGGATGGCAAACCGCACCTTCAACACTTTAGAGGAGTACGTGGATCATGCTCACCGGATGGAGACGACCTTGAAAGTTCCTGAGCGCAAGAAATTTGGTGGAGGAAAGCCTCACCATTCCAGCCACAGTGGATTTAAGAGGCCAGCATCTCCTCAGGGTTCTCAATGGTCGAAGAAGAGCAAACTCAAAGCTTCATCAGCAGGGTCAAGACCTGGCCCTCGAACTGAATCGACAAGGCCCCCACTCATCTGCCACAACTGTGCAGAACCGGGCCACATAAATCGGAAATGTCCCAAACCGCTCAAGAAGTGCTTCAACTGCAACAAGGACGGACATCTCCAACAGTTCTGCAGGCGGCCAACCAATTCCCCAAGCCAAAATCGTTCAAACGCTGTGACCCAGCGTCCACAACCATCAAACAAGCCAGCAGGAACTACATCCGTCCAGTCTACGGCCAATCAGAGGAACAAAGGACCTATGTATCCACAGAGTCAAGGACAGAGATTGTATGAGATGCGCACCACAGACAAGCCTGAAGAACCTACCTGCCAAGGTACTCTTCATATCCGCTCTAAAGATGTATTCATACTCTTCGATTCCGGTGCTTCGCATTCCTTCATTTCCGAAAAGTGTGTAGAACTCTTAGGATTAGACAATCTTGAGAGGTGTGAGCCGTTTGTCGTGAACCTGCCAAATGGGGAAAAGATGATTGGGGTAAGACAATTAGCTAAGTTCCCCTTATGCATTCAAGGAGGAAACTTTCCTTCCAACTTAATATGCATCCCCATGGATCCTTATGACATCATTCTCGGAAGAGATTGGTTGTCTCTGCACGGAGCAGTAATTGACTTCTACACCCGAACCGTGACCATCAACTCGGGAGGAAAACACATGTGCAAGTTCAAGGGGAAACGGGAGGAAGAAAATGGAAGGATGATCAACGCCATGAAAGCCAGGAAACTACTAAGTCAGGGCTGCATTGGGTACCTCTGCTACCTAGAGTCGACAGAGAAGAAGGTTGTGAACATCCAAGAGATCCCCGTGGCCAGAGAGTTCCCCGAAGTCTTCCCAGACGAACTCCCCGGGTTACCTCCTCGACGAGAAGTCGAGTTCTCAATAAGTCTCGAGCCGGGTACTGGCCCAATCTCTAAAGCGCCATACAGAATGGCCCCGCTGGAAATGAAAGAACTCAAGAGTCAGCTTGAAGAACTACTTGAGAAGGGTTACATTCGACCAAGTGCATCGCCATGGGGAGCACCAGTGCTATTTGTAAAGAAGAAGGACGGAACTTTCCGTTTGTGCATTGACTACAGAGAACTGAACAAGGTCACCATCAAAAACAAGTATCCTCTTCCAAGGATAGACGACCTTTTAGATCAACTTAGAGGTGCAAAAGTTTTCTCCAAAATTGACCTGAGGTCAGGCTATCACCAGCTTCGGATCCGCGAGGAAGACATCCCGAAGACAGCCTTCCGTACCCGCTATGGCCTCTACGAATTTGTAGTGATGCCATTCGGACTAACTAATGCACCTGCGGTATTCATGGACTTGATGCACCGATGCTTCCATGAGTACCTCGACAAGTTCGTCATTGTCTTCATTGATGACATCCTAATCTACTCCGGGAACCAAGCAGAACATGAAGAACACCTCCGAACTGTGCTACAGATCCTAAGGCACAACCAACTCTACGCCAAACTGTCCAAGTGTGACCTTTGGCTTACGAAAGTGGCTTTTCTAGGCCACGTCATCAATCAAGAGGGAGTTATGGTGGACCCAAAGAAGATTGAAGCAGTCTCAGAATGGAAGCAACCGAAGAACGTGAAGGAAATTCGCAGCTTCCTAGGACTCGCAAGGTACTACCGAAGATTCGTCGAAGGGTTTTCGAAGATCGCTCTTCCCATGACGAAGTTACTCCGAAAGACCCACAAGAAGTTTGTGTGGGATGAAAAATGTGAGGAGAGTTTCCAAGAACTCAAGAAGCGCCTCACGAGTGCACCAGTGTTAACTCTGCCAGATGGACACGATGGTTATGTAGTATACAGTGATGCCTCCAAGCAAGGGTTGGGATGCGTGCTCATGCAGAATGGGAAAGTGATCGCATATGCATCAAGGCAACTAAAGGTGTATGAAGTAAATTACCCAACGCACGATCTTGAATTGGCAGCGGTAGTGTTCGCCTTAAAGATTTGGCGACACTACTTGTATGGGGTGAAATGTCAGATCTATACGGATCACAAAAGCTTGAAGTATGTGTTCACACAGAAGGAGCTAAACATGAGGCAAAGGAGATGGTTAGAACTGCTAAAAGACTACGACATAGAGCTACTCTATCATCCAGGAAAAGCTAACGTCGTCGCAGATGCTCTCAGTCGAAAGACGCAACAAGAGGGCATGATAGCAATGTTGACCGCCCAACCAAAGCTGCAGCAAGAACTCATCAGAGAAGGCATTGAGGTTTGGTTTGGAAGACAACAGGGATGCCTAAACACACTAGAGATTCAATCTGAATTAATTGCAGAAATCAAGGAGAAGCAGACAGACGACATTATGTTGATCAGAATCAGTGGCGAAGTGCAAACGGGCAAGGCACCGGGATTCGTTATTCAAGATGACGGTTCCCTTTGGTTCCAAAATCGGATCTGTGTGCCCAACGTGGCCGAGCTTCGAAAGATTATTCTGAGAGAAGCCCACTCATCTGCCTATTCAGTACATCCTGGAGCAAGCAAAATGTACAAAGATGTACGCAGAAATTTCTGGTGGCCAAGCATGAAGCAGGATGTCGCAGAATTTATATCTAAGTGTTTGGTTTGCCAGAAAGTGAAAATTGAGCACAGAAGACCTGGAGGAAAATTGCAATCCCTACAAGTACCAGAATGGAAATGGGAAGACATTGCAATGGATTTCGTGACCGACCTACCAAAAACTCAAAAGCAAAAAGATGCTATCTGGGTCATTGTGGATCGGCTTACAAAGAGTGCTCACTTTATCCCCATTCAGAAGAAGTGGAAAGCTCCAAGGCTAGCAACGGTCTTCGTCAAAGAAATAGTTCGTCTCCATGGCACTCCAAAGACAATCATCTCCGACAGGGACGGCCGATTCATGGCCTCCTTCTGGAAAAGACTACATGAGGCCATGGGCACAGAACTGAAGTTCAGCACAGCATTTCATCCGCAAACCGATGGTCAATCTGAAAGGACCATCCAAACTCTTGAGGATATGCTACGAGCTTGTACGCTAGACCGTACCATAAGTTGGGATGACAGCTTACATCTCATAGAATTCACTTACAACAATAGCTGGCATTCTTCCATCAAGATGGCTTCCTTCGAAGCCTTATACGGCCGGAAATGTCGTTCCCCGCTCTGTTGGGACGATAATGCCGACAAGATTCTCTTAGGTCCCGATCTAATAGAACAAACTGCCGCCGAAGTCGCCCTCATCCGTCAAAGAATGTTGACCGCTCAAAGTCGACATAAGTCTTATGCGGATCTAAAAAGACGAGACATTGAGTTTGCCGTAGGAGATAAAGTTTTCGTCAAGGTATCTCCTTCAAAGGGCGTATTCCGCTTCGGAAAGCGAGGCAAGCTTAACCCTCGCTATGTAGGACCCTTCGAAATCCTAGAGAGAATCGACAACCTGGCCTATCGAGTTGCTTTACCGCCATCTGCTCACCCTGTGCACAACGTGTTCCACGTGTCGCTCTTAAGAAAGTATGTGGCCGACGAATCCCACGTGATCAATTTCGACGATGTCGAGATCCAATCGGATGGCACCTACGAGGAGAGACCGATCAAGATTGTAGAGCACCGAATCAAGCAATTGCGCAACAAAGAGGTACCTTTAGTCCGTGTACTCTGGTCCAAGGATGGCAACGAAGGTACAACTTGGGAAACCTGGGAAACCGAGCAAGACATGCAGAGGCGTTTCCCAGAGTTAATGTCTCCTTGAACACCACTAGTGTGATCCTTTTAAGGGGGTACTAGACCCCATAGAATCCTCGCAAGTCCTAAACTGTAATTGCTTTTGTCTCTACATCCCAGTACTGCCCTGTTTTCTCTAAGTTTCGGGGACGAAACTTATTTAAGGGGGTACTATTGTAATATCCGCAATATTCCAAGCTTTTATAATATAAAGTTTATTATCAATTATTTTTCTCTAAATTAAAAGGAGGATTTTAATCGAATAAAAGTCTACTATACTTTTGGAAAAAGTTTAACAATACAAAGATCTTAGTCGAAAACTCGAAAATAAATACTCGAGGGAGATAATTTAATAAGTGAGGATTATGTTTAAGAAAACATCAACTAAAAATGATGAGTTAGAAGTGAATTTTACTCATAAAATAAAAATACATAAAGGCTTAAAAATCACATTACAAAGTCTTGCAAAAAGAATGCAAGAGCCGGGATTTGAACCCGAGATCTCTTGCATCCTCCCCTCACACGCCCCACACTCTCAACCACTAGACCAATTGCACTTTCTTACTACACCACACCATTCTAATCAACTTAAATCAAATTAATCTCCTTCTTTTACAAAAAAAATAGACATCAGACTATGTCTGATGTGAGTTACGTTGATGTGAAATTGTCCAATGCATGCTTCTCCCACCACCATTGCCTTGCAAGACTCACCCTACTACATCATCTTCTCATCACCATCAAAGAAGCACACCTTGCACCTATGGGTGAGCTTCTCCTCTTCCTCCATTGGTCAATTTCCATTGCCATGGATTGAAGACTTCATCACCTTGTCTATATAAACCCCTCTCAAGACTCACTTGAAGCTTTTGCTCTCTCCTCTAGCAAGAACACCTCTCCTTCTACTCTATCTATCAATTGTGTCATTCTAGCATTCAAAAATCAGCCACTCTCTCCAAGTTATTCATCCATTCAAACACATAGAAACACCACAAAAATTTCCCTTTCTTTTCCCTAGGAGTCGCCGGCCGCCACCACCTCGTCGCCGGACCGCCGCCGCCTGGAGCCGCCGCCCGGAGCCGCCTGCCCCCGCCGGAGCTTGGCCGCGCCGCCCCCTGCCGCCGGTTCCCTCCTCCTCTGCCTTGTTCCAATTGTTCTGTAATTACAGAATACCAAAAGTATAAATTCTATCTTTAAAAACTATATTATCCTTATGCATTTATTTAATTACAAATCTTTTATAATTGTTAAAAGTATATATTAGATTTTATAGAATAAAAATATATGAGAGAATCTTGTTAGTTGAAGAAAAAAAAAACTAGAAACTATATGTTTTTACCATAGTAACTTAAGAGAAATAAAAATAAGTAATTATATTCATGAAATTATTACATGCATGTTATTACAAGACATAAATAGATGAAATAAAATTAGTATAGTATGAAAAGTCCATTTTTAGCATTATCTTACCTTAGATCAAAATGAAATGTAGAGAAATATCATGCATGTATTTTTATACAAAAGAGGATATGAATTTATGACCTTATAAATCAAAAGCTTGTACAATAAAAATAATATCATATTTTCAAGATTATAATAAAAAGTTCAAGTAGAGAAAAGTTTTGCATGGCATATAACATATATGATATAGAAATTATAAAGTGGGAAAAAAATAGGATAAAATATGTTACTAGCATGTGAATATTAAATAAGAAATATTATTAGAATCTTGCTTGGAAAAGAAATAAAAATAGAAAAGATTCGATGTTAAGAACTATAGTATATCATATTATATGATTATGATCAAAGAAGTTTTATGGATCATAAAGTATAAAAGAATTTTTGGAAATAGATCAAAGTTGTGAATGTAGTATATTAAGTAGAATATTACAAATATTCTAAGATAATTATAGAATAAATGAATTGTTGGAAAAAGAAAAACATTCGAATATAAAGAAAATATTAGTTTATAAATTAAAAATATTAAAATAATAGTATGATCATAAGGTGAGAATTCAATAAGGGAGGAATATTTATGTTATACAAGATAAGAGAATATCTCTATAGATTTTATAAAACATAAAGGATTCTAGCAATATTATAAATAAGGGTAGCATAGCATATAGTAAATAATAGTAGTTACCTAATCAAGCAACTTAGGAAATCCTATTTTAGGAAACTACTAAGTAGGGAATTATGAGTATGATATTTTTAGATAATAAGAATAGTGAGAATAAATACAATTTATTTTAAAGTATTTAAATTGATAATTATTTTAATAAAGATATTTTCGGAATAATAAGGATATTACCAAAACTAAAATAATAATAACGGAATATTATTATTTTAGGAAAAACATTTTCTAAATTATTATTATAATAATTTAGAAACGTAAACTCTCTTATAAATAGTATAAGAGGTATTTCGAACTCTAAAAGTAAAAATCGTGTTTTGAGCTTTTTCGTAAATTCTATATCACTAGGTCGGAATCCCCGCTCATAGTAGGAACTCGCCTAACTTTCGTCAAAAGCTCGTTGCTAAACTCGGTTACGCTAAGGCAAGTGGAATTTCCCCTTGTGCCCTTTTAATCCGTCTTTATACTATTTCTCGATGTTGGGAACGACTTGTATGCTTAAATAAAAATTGAATCTAGGAAATATCGATTGCTAGAAATAACGACTATTGTTAGCATAGATTGCTTTATATATTCCTTGTTAGGATTATTTATGATAGTGTGGTATTATTTTGATTGTTACGATCTCGTTTCGAGATCGATGGCGAATTAGTGAGGGGCGTGGGATAGCCAACGCCTCTACATAACCCCACTAAGTCGTAAGTGCCTACGCGTTTGAAGTACGACTTTCGGGATCATGATCCCATCCGCTCCGATTGCAAGGAGGGATGAGCGCACTCTAGCTAAGTGCCGGGAAACGGAGTTTTTCCCTCGGGTGGCTCGGATTATCCGTGTCCCACCACATACTCTTTAAATCATAAACGGAAAGCGAACGTCTTTTACCACTAAATAAGATAAGTGCTAAGGCACAACTAAAATGACTAGATCGGACCGGTCTCTAATGACCGATCCGACCCTCGGTCCATTACGGGCGCGAGTGGTATTTGATTTGATTAAATAAATGAAAGTTCCCAACATACCTTCTACTCTTAAGAAGACTACAATCTAGTAGTACTTCTCTTGCTCTTCAAGCTACCCCTTTCGGGATATGCTATCGTTAATCCTCGTATCTTAGCTCCACAAAGTCAAACCATCGTAAACACAACCCTTTATCCTTTCATTTATACTGACAAGTTGAAATTACCAAAGTACCCTCGGGAAGTTCTAATCCCGCTCGCTTAGTCTCCTAGACTAATTCTTCTTTCCGCATGTTTGCCTGACATTCTATCGCCCCTCGCGAATTATGTCAGATTCAGGAAACCATAGCAAGGCGAAGTGAAGGGAGGTGAAGGAAGTCAAGATTCGTTCAAAGATGTACTTTTATTTCCGTTTTAGTTTTAATATTACTCTATCTCCGAGACATGATGGATTTGGTGTTTGTTTTCAAGTAATCCTTAAGCTAAAGACAATGTAAGATATTTTGTAATGAGCTAAGTCTCCTTCGGGAGCATGTTTTCCGACTTATGTATTATGTTTTATTCCGCATTTTAACTGTTCTATATCATTCTAAAAGCCTTGGGTGACTTTGGACGGTAAAGTCTGAGGTCACTGGCGGTAATACCCAATGTTGTAAAATAGGGGTGTTACAATTGTGGTATCAGAGCGAAACGTTTTCGTTTTAAAACCGGAAGGTTTTAAAACCAAGAATTTTCAAAAACCGAGAACTTCTTAAAGCCTTAACTCTTACTTCCGCTACTTAGGACTCTAAATTTTAGAGGATTTACTCCTTTACTCTTTTTAAAGAGAACCTAGGAATAGTAATCTTCCAAATTCAACTCTTAGCTAAGAAAAATATTTCCCGAATTTATTAGAGACTTTAAATAGCTAAAATTTAGTTCTAGAACTACCTAACTTCTTTCTAAGATCTTTTCTACCTTTTGAAAAACCTAAAAGGATTATGAACTTTTCTTATCAATAACGTAAGTGTTCTTTTAGAAACTTATCACTGGAGTCTTATACTTTCACTCTAGAAAAAAAAAACTTATACCCTTATATGAAAAAAATTGATAGGTGATCACAAAACTCACCTCATAAAGTCACTTGGTTAAAAGAAGAAAACCTTAGTGTCATAATAGGGCCAAGAAAATGAAAAGCATAAAGTGAAATTTTGATTTAGCAATTCTCGAAGTCTTGACTTCATTCACTACATTTTCCTTTCATAGAAACTAAGGAAGTTCTATAATAACGCCTTTTCTTTTCTTTCTTCCTCAAAAAAACCATGGCTAGCCCGAACCGCAACCACCTTGAGGACCACATTGACGGAGCCAACTTCGGGATGCAAGCCCCGAACCCGTACTTTCCCTACATCGACGAGGATGGTCACCTCGGGGTCAATATGGAGATTGACCAAGTCGGTGAGCCATGGGAGGAGTCAGAAGAAGATCTTGAGGAAGATCCTAACCTGCCCATAGGACTATCAGATGATGAGCTAGCACCCGTCGAGTTGCCCCCATCGCCCGTGTATGAGCCCGAGGATTACCCCTCGGAAGATGAAGAGATGGCACCGGGGTATGAACCCGAAGATTACTCCGATGAGGAAAATGAGGAGTTAGTGCCTGAACAGGACCTTGAGCATGGAGAAGAAAACGAGTTTGATGATGAGGAGCTGGAGTTATTGTGGCAGGCACAAGCAGATTGGGACGCTATGAATGAAGCGTCGGAAGAAGAAGACGAAGACGGGGTGGTAATCAACCCAGAAGCACCACCTCCACCTCCGCCACCAGCGAGCCCCGAGTGGGAATATGTTCCACCTGCTCCGATGCCTCCTATGATCGAAGTCCCAAGAGTCATGCCGAGAATGGAAGTCGTTTCACCCCCAAGGGCGCCTGAGCCCGAGGAGCCTATGCCGCCGATGAGACACTTTTGGTGTCACGAGGACGAGGAGCTCCTACAACAGCTCCAATCCATGCAGGTTGATCATTCCAGGGAGAGACAATATGGACCGCCCTCCCTACTTGAGCGGGCAAGGCAGGCACCTAGGGAGATACAGATGGAAGGATTCACCACTTGGATGGAAGGGGAATCTTCCAACCGCCAGGCTCGTCAACCGTTAGTCAACGCACCCCCATTCTCCGGCGTAGTTCCCACTAGAAGTTGGAGGATAAACCGTGGCATGCTTGAGAGTCACCAACGGGAATGGATGATGGAGACGGAAAGGGAACGAGCGGAGAGGCTCTAACTTCGGATTTGCATCGCGGAGCTTCAAGCACGTGAAAACCGTCGCCATCGTAGGATTAAGCAGGCCAACATCCTCCTTAGCAACGACACGGGGATTATTGACGAGACCCTCTTCGAGGAAGGATTCCTCGATACTTACGCCGACCGTATTTAGATTTCCCTAGGATTGTATTTCCCTTTTCAAGAAGTGAGCTTAGACCACTTCTTTCGACTCCATTTTGTCTATAGGAAGTCGAAGCGGCTTAATTTCCCTTTCTAGTTAAAATGGCTTAAATTATAAAAGCCTTGTACTTTCTATTATGAATCTTCAATGAAATTCTTCCTTTCACTATTAGAACTTGAGTTATCTATTCCGTCTTCATACTCTAACGAATTAACAAGTAAAAACAAAAACCTTCAGATGGTCAACACAAGAGCTACTAATCGCAGCACCACTGGACCTAGACATGGCAATGACGAGGGTGAGTCAGAAGCCCGAGGAGAGCTCGGATTGAACCCGCCCCACGCACCTGCAGCACCCATTGCATTCAACGCAGAAACTGTGAATGCACTACGCACTCTCGTACAACAATTGATACGAGAAGAAATCCCTGTCGCGGTTCCTAAGCCCGTGAACCCCGATGCACCAAACGAGGTGCCAGAGGAGGGACAAGAAGAAGTGGGTCAAACGATTGAGGGGGTTCCCGTGAAGCGAAATCTGGTTAGATTCACTGAAGGGATCAAGGCTTTCAACGCTATGAAGCCTGATTCATACGACGGAACCGGGGACCCGTCAGGAGTACAATACTGGTTCTCTCATGTGGAGAGGCTTCTACGAAATATTCCGTGTGCTGAAGCAGATAAGGTGCACATGGCTGCACTAAAGTTGAAGGGTGAAGCTGGTGAATGGTGGGAAAGCTCTAGCCTATCAAGTCGTCCAGACCTGAGTTGGGTTATGTTCAGAGATAAGATGATGCGCCGCTTCTTCACTGAATCAATGCGAGAGGAAAAGCTGGACGAACTCCACTCCCCAAAGTTGTATGGGCTAAATGTGCTTGAGAGAGCCAAGAAGTTCAATCATCTCCTGCAATATGCTGAAGAGGAGATTAACACAGAAAAGCAAAAGATCAAGCATTTTCACCGCTGGATGAGTGACCACATCAAGCCTTGGATGGCAAACCGCACCTTCAACACTTTAGAGGAGTACGTGGATCATGCTCACCGGATGGAGACGACCTTGAAAGTTCCTGAGCGCAAGAAATTTGGTGGAGGAAAGCCTCACCATTCCAGCCACAGTGGATTTAAGAGGCCAGCATCTCCTCAGGGTTCTCAATGGTCGAAGAAGAGCAAACTCAAAGCTTCATCAGCAGGGTCAAGACCTGGCCCTCGAACTGAATCGACAAGGCCCCCACTCATCTTCCACAACTGTGCAGAACCGGGCCACATAAATCGGAAATGTCCCAAACCGCTCAAGAAGTGCTTCAACTGCAACAAGGACGGACATCTCCAACAGTTCTGCAGGCGGCCAACCAATTCCCCAAGCCAAAATCGTTCAAACGCTGTGACCCAGCGTCCACAGCCATCAAACAAGACAGCAGGAACTACATCCGTCCAGTCTACGGCCAATCAGAGGAACAAAGGACCTATGTATCCACAGAGTCAAGGACAGAGATTGTATGAGATGCGCACCACAGACAAGCCTGAAGAACCTACCTGCCAAGGTACTCTTCATATCCGCTCTAAAGATGTATTCATACTCTTCGATTCCGGTGCTTCGCATTCCTTCATTTCCGAAAAGTGTGTAGAACTCTTAGGATTAGACAATCTTGAGAGGTGTGAGCCGTTTGTCGTGAACCTGCCAAATGGGGAAAAGATGATTGGGGTAAGACAATTAGCTAAGTTCCCCTTATGCATTCAAGGAGGAAACTTTCCTTCCAACTTAATATGCATCCCCATGGATCCTTATGACATCATTCTCGGAAGAGATTGGTTGTCTCTGCACGGAGCAGTAATTGACTTCTACACCCGAACCGTGACCATCAACTCGGGAGGAAAACACATGTGCAAGTTCAAGGGGAAACGGGAGGAAGAAAATGGAAGGATGATCAACGCCATGAAAGCCAGGAAACTACTAAGTCAGGGCTGCATTGGGTACCTCTGCTACCTAGAGTCGACAGAGAAGAAGGTTGTGAACATCCAAGAGATCCCCGTGGCCAGAGAGTTCCCCGAAGTCTTCCCAGACGAACTCCCCGGGTTACCTCCTCGACGAGAAGTCGAGTTCTCAATAAGTCTCGAGCCGGGTACTGGCCCAATCTCTAAAGCGCCATACAGAATGGCCCCGCTGGAAATGAAAGAACTCAAGAGTCAGCTTGAAGAACTACTTGAGAAGGGTTACATTCGACCAAGTGCATCGCCATGGGGAGCACCAGTGCTATTTGTAAAGAAGAAGGACGGAACTTTCCGTTTGTGCATTGACTACAGAGAACTGAACAAGGTCACCATCAAAAACAAGTATCCTCTTCCAAGGATAGACGACCTTTTAGATCAACTTAGAGGTGCAAAAGTTTTCTCCAAAATTGACCTGAGGTCAGGCTATCACCAGCTTCGGATCCGCGAGGAAGACATCCCGAAGACAGCCTTCCGTACCCGCTATGGCCTCTACGAATTTGTAGTGATGCCATTCGGACTAACTAATGCACCTGCGGTATTCATGGACTTGATGCACCGATGCTTCCATGAGTACCTCGACAAGTTCGTCATTGTCTTCATTGATGACATCCTAATCTACTCCGGGAACCAAGCAGAACATGAAGAACACCTCCGAACTGTGCTACAGATCCTAAGGCACAACCAACTCTACGCCAAACTGTCCAAGTGTGACCTTTGGCTTACGAAAGTGGCTTTTCTAGGCCACGTCATCAATCAAGAGGGAGTTATGGTGGACCCAAAGAAGATTGAAGCAGTCTCAGAATGGAAGCAACCGAAGAACGTGAAGGAAATTCGCAGCTTCCTAGGACTCGCAAGGTACTACCGAAGATTCGTCGAAGGGTTTTCGAAGATCGCTCTTCCCATGACGAAGTTACTCCGAAAGACCCACAAGAAGTTTGTGTGGGATGAAAAATGTGAGGAGAGTTTCCAAGAACTCAAGAAGCGCCTCACGAGTGCACCAGTGTTAACTCTGCCAGATGGACACGATGGTTATGTAGTATACAGTGATGCCTCCAAGCAAGGGTTGGGATGCGTGCTCATGCAGAATGGGAAAGTGATCGCATATGCATCAAGGCAACTAAAGGTGTATGAAGTAAATTACCCAACGCACGATCTTGAATTGGCAGCGGTAGTGTTCGCCTTAAAGATTTGGCGACACTACTTGTATGGGGTGAAATGTCAGATCTATACGGATCACAAAAGCTTGAAGTATGTGTTCACACAGAAGGAGCTAAACATGAGGCAAAGGAGATGGTTAGAACTGCTAAAAGACTACGACATAGAGCTACTCTATCATCCAGGAAAAGCTAACGTCGTCGCAGATGCTCTCAGTCGAAAGACGCAACAAGAGGGCATGATAGCAATGTTGACCGCCCAACCAAAGCTGCAGCAAGAACTCATCAGAGAAGGCATTGAGGTTTGGTTTGGAAGACAACAGGGATGCCTAAACACACTAGAGATTCAATCTGAATTAATTGCAGAAATCAAGGAGAAGCAGACAGACGACATTATGTTGATCAGAATCAGTGGCGAAGTGCAAACGGGCAAGGCACCGGGATTCGTTATTCAAGATGACGGTTCCCTTTGGTTCCAAAATCGGATCTGTGTGCCCAACGTGGCCGAGCTTCGAAAGATTATTCTGAGAGAAGCCCACTCATCTGCCTATTCAGTACATCCTGGAGCAAGCAAAATGTACAAAGATGTACGCAGAAATTTCTGGTGGCCAAGCATGAAGCAGGATGTCGCAGAATTTATATCTAAGTGTTTGGTTTGCCAGAAAGTGAAAATTGAGCACAGAAGACCTGGAGGAAAATTGCAATCCCTACAAGTACCAGAATGGAAATGGGAAGACATTGCAATGGATTTCGTGACCGACCTACCAAAAACTCAAAAGCAAAAAGATGCTATCTGGGTCATTGTGGATCGGCTTACAAAGAGTGCTCACTTTATCCCCATTCAGAAGAAGTGGAAAGCTCCAAGGCTAGCAACGGTCTTCGTCAAAGAAATAGTTCGTCTCCATGGCACTCCAAAGACAATCATCTCCGACAGGGACGGCCGATTCATGGCCTCCTTCTGGAAAAGACTACATGAGGCCATGGGCACAGAACTGAAGTTCAGCACAGCATTTCATCCGCAAACCGATGGTCAATCTGAAAGGACCATCCAAACTCTTGAGGATATGCTACGAGCTTGTACGCTAGACCGTACCATAAGTTGGGATGACAGCTTACATCTCATAGAATTCACTTACAACAATAGCTGGCATTCTTCCATCAAGATGGCTTCCTTCGAAGCCTTATACGGCCGGAAATGTCGTTCCCCGCTCTGTTGGGACGATAATGCCGACAAGATTCTCTTAGGTCCCGATCTAATAGAACAAACTGCCGCCGAAGTCGCCCTCATCCGTCAAAGAATGTTGACCGCTCAAAGTCGACATAAGTCTTATGCGGATCTAAAAAGACGAGACATTGAGTTTGCCGTAGGAGATAAAGTTTTCGTCAAGGTATCTCCTTCAAAGGGCGTATTCCGCTTCGGAAAGCGAGGCAAGCTTAACCCTCGCTATGTAGGACCCTTCGAAATCCTAGAGAGAATCGACAACCTGGCCTATCGAGTTGCTTTACCGCCATCTGCTCACCCTGTGCACAACGTGTTCCACGTGTCGCTCTTAAGAAAGTATGTGGCCGACGAATCCCACGTGATCAATTTCGACGATGTCGAGATCCAATCGGATGGCACCTACGAGGAGAGACCGATCAAGATTGTAGAGCACCGAATCAAGCAATTGCGCAACAAAGAGGTACCTTTAGTCCGTGTACTCTGGTCCAAGGATGGCAACGAAGGTACAACTTGGGAAACCTGGGAAACCGAGCAAGACATGCAGAGGCGTTTCCCAGAGTTAATGTCTCCTTGAACACCACTAGTGTGATCCTTTTAAGGGGGTACTAGACCCCATAGAATCCTCGCAAGTCCTAAACTGTAATTGCTTTTGTCTCTACATCCCAGTACTGCCCTGTTTTCTCTAAGTTTCGGGGACGAAACTTATTTAAGGGGGTACTATTGTAATATCCGCAATATTCCAAGCTTTTATAATATAAAGTTTATTATCAATTATTTTTCTCTAAATTAAAAGGAGGATTTTAATCGAATAAAAGTCTACTATACTTTTGGAAAAAGTTTAACAATACAAAGATCTTAGTCGAAAACTCGAAAATAAATACTCGAGGGAGATAATTTAATAAGTGAGGATTATGTTTAAGAAAACATCAACTAAAAATGATGAGTTAGAAGTGAATTTTACTCATAAAATAAAAATACATAAAGGCTTAAAAATCACATTACAAAGTCTTGCAAAAAGAATGCAAGAGCCGGGATTTGAACCCGAGATCTCTTGCATCCTCCCCTCACACGCCCCACACTCTCAACCACTAGACCAATTGCACTTTCTTACTACACCACACCATTCTAATCAACTTAAATCAAATTAATCTCCTTCTTTTACAAAAAAAATAGACATCAGACTATGTCTGATGTGAGTTACGTTGATGTGAAATTGTCCAATGCATGCTTCTCCCACCACCATTGCCTTGCAAGACTCACCCTACTACATTATCTTCTCATCACCATCAAAGAAGCACACCTTGCACCTATGGGTGAGCTTCTCCTCTTCCTCCATTGGTCAATTTCCATTGCCATGGATTGAAGACTTCATCACCTTGTCTATATAAACCCCTCTCAAGACTCACTTGAAGCTTTTGCTCTCTCCTCTAGCAAGAACACCTCTCCTTCTACTCTATCTATCAATTGTGTCATTCTAGCATTCAAAAATCAGCCACTCTCTCCAAGTTATTCATCCATTCAAACACATAGAAACACCACAAAAATTTCCCTTTCTTTTCCCTAGGAGTCGCCGGCCGCCACCACCTCGTCGCCGGACCGCCGCCGCCTGGAGCCGCCGCCCGGAGCCGCCTGCCCCCGCCGGAGCTTGGCCGCGCCGCCCCCTGCCGCCGGTTCCCTCCTCCTCTGCCTTGTTCCAATTGTTCTGTAATTACAGAATACCAAAAGTATAAATTCTATCTTTAAAAACTATATTATCCTTATGCATTTATTTAATTACAAATCTTTTATAATTGTTAAAAGTATATATTAGATTTTATAGAATAAAAATATATGAGAGAATCTTGTTAGTTGAAGAAAAAAAAAACTAGAAACTATATGTTTTTACCATAGTAACTTAAGAGAAATAAAAATAAGTAATTATATTCATGAAATTATTACATGCATGTTATTACAAGACATAAATAGATGAAATAAAATTAGTATAGTATGAAAAGTCCATTTTTAGCATTATCTTACCTTAGATCAAAATGAAATGTAGAGAAATATCATGCATGTATTTTTATACAAAAGAGGATATGAATTTATGACCTTATAAATCAAAAGCTTGTACAATAAAAATAATATCATATTTTCAAGATTATAATAAAAAGTTCAAGTAGAGAAAAGTTTTGCATGGCATATAACATATATGATATAGAAATTATAAAGTGGGAAAAAAATAGGATAAAATATGTTACTAGCATGTGAATATTAAATAAGAAATATTATTAGAATCTTGCTTGGAAAAGAAATAAAAATAGAAAAGATTCGATGTTAAGAACTATAGTATATCATATTATATGATTATGATCAAAGAAGTTTTATGGATCATAAAGTATAAAAGAATTTTTGGAAATAGATCAAAGTTGTGAATGTAGTATATTAAGTAGAATATTACAAATATTCTAAGATAATTATAGAATAAATGAATTGTTGGAAAAAGAAAAACATTCGAATATAAAGAAAATATTAGTTTATAAATTAAAAATATTAAAATAATAGTATGATCATAAGGTGAGAATTCAATAAGGGAGGAATATTTATGTTATACAAGATAAGAGAATATCTCTATAGATTTTATAAAACATAAAGGATTCTAGCAATATTATAAATAAGGGTAGCATAGCATATAGTAAATAATAGTAGTTACCTAATCAAGCAACTTAGGAAATCCTATTTTAGGAAACTACTAAGTAGGGAATTATGAGTATGATATTTTTAGATAATAAGAATAGTGAGAATAAATACAATTTATTTTAAAGTATTTAAATTGATAATTATTTTAATAAAGATATTTTCGGAATAATAAGGATATTACCAAAACTAAAATAATAATAACGGAATATTATTATTTTAGGAAAAACATTTTCTAAATTATTATTATAATAATTTAGAAACGTAAACTCTCTTATAAATAGTATAAGAGGTATTTCGAACTCTAAAAGTAAAAATCGTGTTTTGAGCTTTTTCGTAAATTCTATATCACTAGGTCGGAATCCCCGCTCATAGTAGGAACTCGCCTAACTTTCGTCAAAAGCTCGTTGCTAAACTCGGTTACGCTAAGGCAAGTGGAATTTCCCCTTGTGCCCTTTTAATCCGTCTTTATACTATTTCTCGATGTTGGGAACGACTTGTATGCTTAAATAAAAATTGAATCTAGGAAATATCGATTGCTAGAAATAACGACTATTGTTAGCATAGATTGCTTTATATATTCCTTGTTAGGATTATTTATGATAGTGTGGTATTATTTTGATTGTTACGATCTCGTTTCGAGATCGATGGCGAATTAGTGAGGGGCGTGGGATAGCCAACGCCTCTACATAACCCCACTAAGTCGTAAGTGCCTACGCGTTTGAAGTACGACTTTCGGGATCATGATCCCATCCGCTCCGATTGCAAGGAGGGATGAGCGCACTCTAGCTAAGTGCCGGGAAACGGAGTTTTTCCCTCGGGTGGCTCGGATTATCCGTGTCCCACCACATACTCTTTAAATCATAAACGGAAAGCGAACGTCTTTTACCACTAAATAAGATAAGTGCTAAGGCACAACTAAAATGACTAGATCGGACCGGTCTCTAATGACCGATCCGACCCTCGGTCCATTACGGGCGCGAGTGGTATTTGATTTGATTAAATAAATGAAAGTTCCCAACATACCTTCTACTCTTAAGAAGACTACAATCTAGTAGTACTTCTCTTGCTCTTCAAGCTACCCCTTTCGGGATATGCTATCGTTAATCCTCGTATCTTAGCTCCACAAAGTCAAACCATCGTAAACACAACCCTTTATCCTTTCATTTATACTGACAAGTTGAAATTACCAAAGTACCCTCGGGAAGTTCTAATCCCGCTCGCTTAGTCTCCTAGACTAATTCTTCTTTCCGCATGTTTGCCTGACATTCTATCGCCCCTCGCGAATTATGTCAGATTCAGGAAACCATAGCAAGGCGAAGTGAAGGGAGGTGAAGGAAGTCAAGATTCGTTCAAAGATGTACTTTTATTTTCGTTTTAGTTTTAATATTACTCTATCTCCGAGACATGATGGATTTGGTGTTTGTTTTCAAGTAATCCTTAAGCTAAAGACAATGTAAGATATTTTGTAATGAACTAAGTCTCCTTCGGGAGCATGTTTTCCGACTTATGTATTATGTTTTATTCCGCATTTTAACTGTTCTATATCATTCTAAAAGCCTTGGGTGACTTTGGACGGTAAAGTCTGAGGTCACTGGCGGTAATACCCAATGTTGTAAAATAGGGGTGTTACAAGTAGCTCATTAGGTTATATACTAGGCTTTGTAGTTTCCAATTTCAGATGTGGGATATCTCAACACACTCTCTGATCTCTTCTTCGATGATGACCTCGTGCTTTTCGCTGAGGCTGTCCCGACTCAGGCTATTTCCATCAAAAATTGTTTGAACCACCTTTGCGAATGGTCAGGAGAACAAGTTAACTATGGAAAGAGCTCCATTCTCTTCTCCAACTCTGTTTTGGATAACACAAAAACACTCATAAGCAACATCGTGGAGATTCCGATTACTGATGATTTTGGAAACTACTTAGGTGTTCCAACTGCATGTGGTAAGATGGCGGCGGAAAATTATTAGTACCTGTTGGAAAAAGTTACCAACAGATTGAGGGGATGGCAATTGAAATCTTTGTCTTTAGCAGGGCGAGTGACACTTGCAAAATCAGTCCTTTGTAGCTTGCCAGTGTACTTCATGCAATCATCTTGGCTTCCTCGTTCACTTTGTGATGACATAGACAAGACTGTTCGTGGCTTCATTTGGGGCTCAACAGCGGAGAATAGACGAATTCATCTTCTTTCCTAGGACACCGTCACAAAGTCTAAGAATGAAGGTGGCTTCGGCATCAGGCAAATGCGCCAAACGAATTCTGCTTTACTTGCCAAACTTAGCTGGCAAACTCTCCATGAGCCTAATTCTCTTTGGTCTCGTGTTATCCCTGGGAAGTATTGCCAAGGTAGAGCTGATGTGGATATGTTCTATAAATGGTCGAGATAATCAAGAACATGGAAAAGCATTTTCGATGGTGCTCAACTCCTTAATAAGAGGATTCAAACCACGATTGGTAATGGAAATTCAACTCTTTTCTGTTCTAATAATTGGCTCGAATCAAAGCCTCTATCAACGCTTGTATCGAATCCAATTGTCCAGGAATTGGAAGGGAAGATAGTGAAAGAAATGTGGAATGACTCCGACTGGAACTTAATAAGTGCCCATCTCCTCGATGAAACCTGTCGCAAAATATCGGCAATTCAGGTTGAGAATGATGAAGACGCTGTCGATAAGCTGTTTTGGGGCCCAACTCCATCAAGGAATTTTATACCAATTCGGCATTCAAGCTGCTGCGAGAACAACACACAAGTCAACCCAATTCCCTTTGGAACAAAATCTGGAAGCTCAAAGTTCAGCAACGAGTGAAGCACTTTGTTCATCTGGTTGCTCACGATGGGGTTCTCTGCAATGTCAACCGAGTGAGGCACCATATTGCAACGAACCAAGCTTGTCCACGATGCAATCTTTATGAGAATTGTATCCATATGCTGCGAGATTGTGCGGAAATCTGGGATATCTGGATGGCTTTATCTGGAAACAATTTGTCCGTTGATTTCTTCACTGAGATGGATCTCCAGAAGTGGCTGGCAGCAAACCTGTCCCTAAATGAAGATTGGGCTTCCATATTTGCAGCAATGTTATGGTTCACTTGGAAAACAAGGAACCAACTTGTTTTTGAAGGGAAAAATCAGGTTGGCACTCTCTCGCGTACGGTGGTCAATCAATGTGAGCTGTTTAAACTGACCTAAGGGCTGCAACAGGAGTTACACATGCTGCGGTGAGTGGTGGTCGTTCACCAAATCCTCGTTGGGCCTGTCCGCCAATTCACTGGTGCAAACTCAATTGTAATGGAGCTGTAAGATCGAGCATTAAAATGGCTGGTGGGGGTGGAATTATGAGATCTCATGAGGGGGAATGTATGCAAGCATTCATGTTCAAATGTGGTTACTGTTCTCCTCTTACAGTGGAACTTTGGGCGATCTTCCATGGTCTGAATATGGCTCATCGTCTGCACATGCATACCACGCCTGATTCTTGAAATTCATTCTCAAGTTGCTTGCAATCTCTTACGACCGCCAAAGGTCAGGACACACCGGGATTACTTTCTTATCCAAAGATGTTGGCGCTTGCTGGAAGACGACGCTTGGGAGGTCAAGGTTCAAATTGTTCCAAGATTGGCTAATCAAGTCGCAGATAGTTTAGCTGAAATTTCTTTTAATTATCCTACTATGTACTTTGAGTTTAGCTCTTTACCTTCAGTTGCTCTGAATTTTTGGAATAACGATCTCCCTTCCAATGTAAGGGAGAGTAGATCTATTATGAATTAATAAAGATTACGGGCTAAGTCCCGCTTCATGACAAAAAAAATGAGCATTTAAAAAAAGGACATATACACATCTAGTATAAAAAGATGCACATTTATACCAATTCGAATGCACACTTAGCCACTTAGGCACAAATTCATGCATTTCAAAAAAAAAGTACATAAACTTAAAAAACCATGCATGTTCTCAAAAAAAAAAAAACGATACACACCTAGTACAAAATATATAGGTGCACGTTTAAGTCATATTTATATACTCGTAGACACATATTTATGAGCACCTAGTTCTAGGGAAGCATAGTTTGCGGGTGGGGGGTCAAGATATACACACCCTTTCGTTCGAGAGGGTGTTTTCAACTGACTCGGAAGAAACAAAAGATCAAAAGCAAAGAAAAGACATGTAAAGAATCCCCAAATGGCCGGCCACATGGGGTGACCACGTATGAGGGGTATTGATAGGTCCAATGTTTAATCACTGTCTCCGTGATTTTCATCCAAGCCTCATCGTCCATCCTTTTATTGAGCTGAGTCGATCGGTCTAAACCGGTTTACCTGGTTCGTACACTTTATCTGTTAGTTCATGAATTCGAAATTTATAATCAAAGGTCTCTTAAAACAACATGTAAAGAAAGAAATTAAAAAAAAAGGCACAACCAAAAAAGCACCATACACACATAACCAAACCAACATGTAACAAGGTACCAAGAAACAAATGAAACCTCGATCACAATCACACAACAAACTTGCACACTATCAAAAAACACAAATAGACATACTCATCGGCCAGGAATCGATCCCGGGATCTTAATGCCCTGTTGCAGAACATCCAAATCCTTTTCAATCCGTCCTTTTCCAAAGAAAACTCACTTAACAATACATGAACCAAAAGTCTAGAAAACTCAAACCGATCTAGGGTCACTCTATATTTGAGTCATTTCATCTTGATTCATTCCAAGATTGGATTCTAGACTTCTTTTGTAGTTTTTTCAAATCTTATAATAATGATCACAACTAGTCAACTAGAGGCTGAATGTTTATTTTCTGTAAATAACTTATATTTGGCATATCCTATATCTATGGGATTCTATTTCTACTTATATTTCTAAATTTATAATTTACAAGCTAAAAACGTATGGAAAGCGCACACACACATGCCCGCCATTCCGCCAATACACTTATTTCTACATTCTAGGGATATCTAAACCCCAAAAATTAGAAGATATTATTAATTGGAGAAAGAAAAAAAAACAATATTGAAAATTACTTTCTTTACCTCTTTTTCTTTTTTTTTAACATTGCTCCTAGTCTATCGAGCTAATATAAATAGTTCATTACCAAAATCAAAACCAAATTAAAATCAAAATCAAAACCAAATTGAAATCAAAAGAAGAGAGTAAAGAATAATCATATCAGAGGAAGAAGCTCGTTAAACCTAAAGCAAAATAAAGGCTTCTTCCTTCCCAATACATATTCATTTTTCTTTTTAATTTCTCTCATTGCTACATAGAAAAATCAAAACCAAAGAATTAATATAAAAAAATTACATCCCAAGAGAACAATGGGAAATCAAAAGATCTTGGTGGTAGCTTTGATTCTCTTAGCCTCATGCTTTGAAGGTTTGAATGCTGAGCTCAAGCGTTTGAAGCATTCGCCAAAACATGAAGATGGAAGTGTCAATTTCTTGGTGATTGGAGATTGGGGAAGAAGAGGCTTCTACAATCAATCTCTTGTTGCTGATCAGGTTAATATATAGACTAGTTAATCTTAGAATTTAATACGATATTAAATTTAACGAGTTGTTAATTTTATTTTGTAGGTTAGAGATACCATCCTCTAACCTAAAAGTTTGGAGCTTCATCCTTATTGCTCTATATAGAGTAACTCTACCGAATTCGGATAGTCTTTTTAGTGTCATTTTCCTTTTCATTGATTGTCAAAACTAACCACAATGCAATAGAATCAAAGTGAACTTTTTTCAACCAAAAAAAAATTGAAATTGAAACTTTGATCACATAGATTATTCAGTTTTGTTAGGGAATAGGGTAAGTTTTCTATTTTAGAAACTATTTCCGAATAGGAAAATGATAAACTCTATAAAAAAGTTATAAAAAAATTCTAAATCGGTAAATTTAGAAATATCTTTCTAAAAATAACATATGGACATAAGTTAGAAAAATAGTAGATTATTTTGCGTAATTAGAAGAAATCTTGCAGATGGGAAGTGTTGGCGAAAAATTGGACATAGACTTTGTGCTATCAACTGGAGATAACTTCTATGATAACGGATTAACGGGTGTCGAAGATTCCGCTTTCCATGATTCATTTACCAAAATCTACACTGCCTCAAGTTTACAAACACAATGGTATAGTGGTATGTAACTATGTACTTCTAGCTTGTGACAATTTAAGCTTACTTTTGAATAGAAATCAAACATACTTTTCTTATGATAATCTAGCGAGTGATCGATTGCATATTCATTTTACAGTTTTAGGGAACCATGATTACAGGGGGGATGTTGAAGCACAACTAAGCGAGGAACTTAGGAAAAAGGATAAAAGATGGCTCTGCATGAGATCTTTCACTTTAAATGCAGGCGAGGAACTACATTTGCTTTGTTTGTTGTTGGCTATTAATCAATAAGCTTCTAATCTTCATTGATTATGGGATGCATGATATAACAGGCACAATGGACTTGTTCTTCGTCGACACAACTCCTTTCGTCGATAGTTACTTCTTAGACCCATTGGAACATACTTACGATTGGAGAGGGATCTATCCTCGCCGGAAATACCTTTCAACTCTATTGGGGGTAACATAATATTTTCCTTAAAAGCATGGATAGAATTTTGTATTATGCTTACTAGTTTGAATTAATGTAGTGGTTAATGTCTTGGTTTGTAGGATTTATCATTAGCATTGAACAATTCAAATGCAAACTGGAAAGTTGTAGTGGGGCATCACACAATCAAGAGTGCATGCATTCATGGAGTCACAGGAGAGCTTGTAGTCCATCTCCTCCCAATCTTGAGGGTATGTTTTTTAATAAACAAACCCTAATTCATCACAAAGTTTATTAGTAGTGTTAATGTGCCTTGAATATGTCGTTAATCGATACCCACCAAGGGTCCCAGCCAGGGGTCAGTGACGGTGGTCTTGCTGTTTGGGCCTATCAAGATCTGTTGGGAAACCTACCAAAACAATATGCTATGTATTCTGTTTTTGGGTCTATCGGGATCTGTTTGGTCCTACGTCTCATAATCTGAATTAGGGTTTCTAGAGTCTCTATACATAATCTTAAAACGCCTCATAATTATAATTTTGAAGTCTGGATCTTTTGCCTCTTAATAAAATAAGTTTTCTTTATACCCGTGACGTAGCAAACACAACTTGATAAACCATGTAAATCTGTCTGTTCTTATTATTGTTCTTGTTGAATCTTCTCACATCCGTAATAACAAGTAGTACTAAATTGAATTCGACTCAACATTACCTGAATTAATAGGATCACAAAGTGGATTTTTACCTCAACGGTCATGATCATTGTTTGGAGAGAATTACTAGCTTCAACAGGTACACAACTAAAATAGCTCTCTAGCTACTATCTTAAAACCCTAAACTTAAAAACTAAGTGTTTTTTTGGTGTGTTTGTGTAGTGAGATTGAGTTTATAACAAGTGGTGGAGGTTCAAAGGCGTGGCGAGGCGATTTGAAAGGTTGGAATCCAGACGAGTTGAAGTACGTTTATGGTGGCCAAGGCTTCTTGTCCGTTCAAGCAAACGCAACCGTCGCTAGGTTTGCGTTTTATGATGCTCTAGGCAACACATTGCACCGGTGGAACAAGACCAAAGAGCTTCGTTCAGATATATGATGATTATGGTAATTAAAGATGGCATGATTTGTACTTAGTAATTAGTTACACCATGTTGTGGTGGAGTTGGTGTGATAATAGATAGAGGAAATTATTAGTCATGTAGGTGTAATACCACCCCACAATTATGTTGTTTGTTGTTGTATTGTTGTCTATACTATATTTTACTTGCAATTATTTATTGAGAATGTGCTATGGTTATTAAAGGGAGATTTTTATTCATACATTTAGATAAACAAACAAAAAATCTTTGTCATCAAAATTATTGTAATATGAAAGGCTTCTGAAAAAGATCAAAATTTTGGTTACCTGCCTTGCAAAGCGAAAATGCATCTTGGGTTCATCACTAATTAATGAACATAATAATAGCAAACTCTTCAAATTTGGGAGGAACACAAATCAATATATTTTAATTTAAGAAAATACACAACCATATATATATATATATTAGGATGTGATTTTATTTGAAAATTTTACTCTGTTTAAGGTCTTAGAATTAGAATTGTAATGATATAAATTAGAAACAATTCTAGTTGAAAAGGCTCGCTAATTAACCTAGGGTTTGCCACTAATTAACTTAGGCTAGGCAACGTATGTGATTAGTCTAGCATAACAAATTTCAATTTGTGCTATCACAGTTGCCAAAATGGAAGCTCTAATATGCTCTTAATTCTGGCTAATGCATTGACCAATGTTGGGAATAATTTGCTGGAAGATAGCTTCATTTCTTGTGATCCAGGTGATCGAAGTGGACAAATTAAAGACTTGATCAAGGCTGCAATGGATGAAGTACGTTTGAGAGTTGTGTTTGTGTGGGTGTTTAATTACCTAGCCATTTGTAAACGGTCCAAGAGATTGCCAAATGTGTGAGAGAGGTGCATCCAAGAAGGGAGGGCAACTAAACCAAATAACGAGCGGGTAGCATCAATTACTAATTAAACCAAGTCCAAACAGTTAGGAAAATGGGCCCTAAACTAGACTATGAGCTCTAATACCATGTGAAAGTCTGTGGCCACAACGGAAGTCGTGCGTATGTAAACCCAATACACATGTTCAGTGGAGTTTCATCGTAAAACCAGTTGACAATAAGATGAGTAACTCAAAGGACTTATATAATAGACTTGTTTAATCTCAACTTTCAGATGTGTGAAGAGCTTATATTCTCAATAGTTAGTAATTTAATACACCATGTTGTTGTGGAGTTGGTATGATAATAGGTAGATCGAGCTTATATTCTCATTTTCCGATTAACTACAATCCACCCAAATTTAACAAAGTTTTATTTCATATATCGATCTACATACAAAAGACAAAAAGAATTATTATTTATCAAAAGAATTGCAATAAGACAAGTCTCTCGTTGATCATAATTTTGGTTAATTTCATGCCTTGCAAAGTTTATGTACATTTCCATTCGTAGTTATGTCATTCTCCTTCGGGATAAAGTTAGAGGTTTCGTTCTTCTTCACTTATAGTGGTGATCTAGCGAAAATCACAAAACTAAAATTTGCATGGGATCTAATCTACAATCTAACATGATAATCTCCATTGATCTAAATATGGTACCTATAAAACACGTACACATATCCTCGATCTCCCATTGATCTCGAAACCCAATTTAACAATAAGCGGATAGCATTGTTTAGAGGGAAGCATTAAAATTGAAACTTAGATTTTCTTTCCCTTGTCTTTTTTTACACATAATCTCGTGCTATAAAACCAGTTCAAAAATCATTAATAAAAGATGATTCTTCAGAAAATCAATAAAAACAAAGAGTCATTTGACAATAATAATAATAGAGGAAGAAGCTCCTCAAGCCTCAATAAAAAAGCTTCTTCCCTTCCAATAATTTCCCTTTTTCCTTCTTAATTAATTTCTAAGCATGTTGTAACAAAAACAAGTAACCCTTTTTAAAAAAAAATAAATAAATAAAAACCCAGATAATTAACAATGGAAAATCAAAAGATATTTCTAGTTGCTTTGATCCTTGCAATGGCATGCTTTGAAGGTTTAAATGCAGAGTTTAAGCATTTAAAGTATTCTCCAAAACATGAAGATGGAAGTCTCAGTTTCTTGGTGGTTGGAGATTGGGGAAGAAGAGGCTTCTACAATCAATCTCTTATTGCTGATCAGGTTAATTAATACTATTTTTACATTGCCAATATATAAAAATTGAATTTTTGATTGCATATATACATAGATTTGCTTAATTTCAATCTTGTAGATGGGAAATGTTGGGGAAAAACTGGACATAGACTTTGTCGTATCGACAGGAGATAACTTCTACGATAATGGATTACTTGGTGTCGAAGATTCGGCCTTCGAGGAGTCCTTTACAAATGTGTACAATGCATCAAGTTTGCAAACACAATGGTATAGTGGTATGAACATATATACTACTAGCTTGTAGTTTAATTGTGATAATTCAATAATATATTTGAACAAGTAATTCTAGTGTTTAATTACAAGTGTTAAAATGGCCGTGAGAAAGAACTAGAAAAAAAAATTAAAGAACATAAAGATTTAACGTGCTTTATTAATAATGTGTTAGGTACGTCCACCATGTAGAGAAACGGAATTTTATTAGGGAGACCAAACTTTTCAGGATACAATTATGGGGCGTTTCAAGAATTTATATAGAAGTCTCTAGACTCCTAAATCGGATTATGTGTCGTAAGCCCAAACAGTTAGAGATAGGTCATATTGTAAGCGTCGGGGTTACTTTGCCCCTAGACCCAGGGGATCTTCGCCCCTGGTAACTCTCGACTTTTTGACCGGACAATAAGACCCTATAATCGCTATGTGCAATGAAAGTTTTAGATTCAAGGCATATTAACAATTAGTATTCATGATTTGATGAAATTTTATGATTGCAGTTTTAGGGAACCATGATTATAGAGGAGATGTTGAAGCACAACTAAGCGAGGTACTTCAGAAAAAGGACAAAAGATGGCTCTGCATGAGATCTTTCATTTTAGATGCAGGTAAATTATTTATTAATTTACTGGTTTGTTTTATTTATGTAAGAGTGATTACTGTTGTTAATCTCTATTATCGGATGCTTAATAGGTACTATTGAGTTCTTCTTCATTGATACAACTCCTTTTGTGGACAAGTACTTCTTAGACCCAGAGGAGCATACTTATGATTGGAGAGGCATTTATCCTCGCAAGAAATATATTTCTACTGTCTTGGGGGTAATTTTTTAAAAAAAATTACATGCTCAAAATGTTAAGTTAGAGAAAAAAAGAGTCAACATAATTATGTGTTTAATTTTTGAATTGTTTGGGTTGTGTATTAGGATTTGTCATTAGCATTGAACAGTTCAGATGCAACCTGGAAAATGGTGGTGGGTCATCACACAATCAAGAGTGCTTGTCACCATGGAGTCACAGGAGAGCTTGTAGTTCATGTCCTTCCAATCTTGAGAGTAAGTTTGGTGGGTTCAATTATGAATTTTACATTTGAGTTATAAAGGATTTTAAGCCAGCAGAATGCATATAAGGTCTTTGGATTACTTCTCCGATTATCGATTGATTTTTAAAAATATGAAATTTCGTTGGGTTTATATGCTCGGCTTGACGGTTAGTTATATCCCCATAAAAAGAGATATTAGGGCTTTAGGGGCCTAGATGGTTTGTCAATCGATTACTCACAAATCTCGGTGAGGGGAAGATTGTTGGGTTCAATTGGGTAAATTTCACATTTGAGTCGAAAATGCTTCGAAATAAGATCCGTGTGTCTCAAGGTCAGGCGCGGACCACATTGAAACTTTGATTTCATTCGGCTCCTTTATGAAAGATGGAGATAAGGTTGATGGGTTATTACTCCTATTGTTAATTGGTTTTAGAATGAAATCTCGTAGGCCTAGCAGTTAGGCTTACAAGTCTCAAGTGAGGGGAAGATTGTTCGGTTTGGTTCATATGTTGGGCTTGATAGTTGGTTGTCGATCTCACATTTGAAGTATTGTTGGGTTCCATCGTAAATCTCACATTTGAGATATAAAAATGATTTTAAGCAAGTGTATAAGATTAATATATTAGTACTTCTTTTAACAAATTTTATAAACAAACCCTAATTGTTCATTCTTCCATGAGTTATTGAGTTTATATACACACACATTCAATTAAAGCTTAAGTTTGTACTAAAATGTGTGAGCAGGAACATAACGTAGACTTTTACATCAACGGCCATGATCATTGCTTGGAGAGAATCTCTAGCCTAGAAGGGTACACATACACATACATAATTACATATGATAACTAGACTTTCCAATTCCAAACCATCTTATGACCAAAAATAAAACTAAGTGTTTTGTTCTTGTATGGCTCTATATATGTAGTAACACAGAGTACATAACAAGTGGAGGAGGATCAAAGGCATGGAGAGGTGACATGCAAGGATGGAGTCCCGACGAGTTGGAGTACCTTTATGGCGGCCAAGGGTTCTTGTCGGTTCAAGCCAACGCGACCATGGCCACCTTCGCGTTCTACGACGTTAATGGCAATACATTGCACCAGTGGAGCAAGACCAAGGATCTTCGTTCAGAAATTTGAGCAAGAAGTTTGTGGTTGTTTGTAGTAGTGTAGGGAATAATAAAGCATGCATGGAATTAATGCAGTTTTTAAGCTACCATTATGTGGAGTTTGTATATAAAAGATAGAGATAATTATTATAGTAGCCAATTTAGGTGAATATATACTAATACCACCAAAGGGGGAATTTAATTTTTGTTTTGTGTTGTGTTGCAGTCTTCTGTATATTTTACACAAAATTGATATATAAAAATGTGTTATATGCTTATTAATGGGAGGTTTTGAAGTGGTTATTTCAAATGAATTATGGAAGGAAGGTTTTTTTTATGTATACAAGTATGTGGTTGAATCAAAGAGAAATGAGGTACCAAAACATTTATGATTATTAAATGTAATAAAGTTGATTTTCTGGAAATACAATAAGCTTTAAAAAAAAAAGGTGTATGGTCTGAAGGAACATAAAGTGAACAATATTATTCTTCCGTTTACAAAATGTTGTGATCATTGAAAACTTCATAACAAAATTTTGGTTATTGAAAATTTGGTGCGAAGGAGCCCTGACAAAAAGGTGGGTGACATTCTCTCTATTCAAACCGTGCTCGTCCTTGGTCCAAATAAAAACCTGTTTCAATGTCATAACAATACCCTAACCATGCTTCTTCACTTTTAAATCACATAAGTCCCCCTTCCTCCAAGGAGAAGCTTGCCCTTGACGCTTAATTGTCGTCCATTGGAAACGATGTTGAAGAGCATTTTGTTGTTGACGGTGTCTCTTCCACTGGAAACCTCGCCCCACCTTCTCCTCTCAAACATTCTCTTTTTTTCTCTCGCCACTCTTCCCTTTCCTCTCCCGACTCTCTGAGTGACTTGGTGATGTGATTTTGATCCATCATGAGCAAGAAAACCAGCCATGAACCGACACCAACGCCGAGGGTATGTACTTCTCAAGTTCCATTGGGCTATATTTTGGGAGGGCCTCCTACTCATCAAATAAAGATCAACGACACCAACAACGCCCGTGAAAGGTGTCCTAAGTCAGCCAAGCTCCGAGAGCCTCCTTTTGATGCAGCCGCGTTGGCGCCGTGATGCTCGGTTTGTATTTGTGTATTGGAGAAGGCCACGCCATGTGTGGTAGTGTTATTAATGTTATTTTGTAAGGGCGTGTTTGTTAAAACTCGGAAACTTTGGGTGGTTCGGGAAAGAGGCGCCTAGTAGGGGTTAAAAGGCTAGATGACTCCTCTAAACTCTTTAGACGAGATTTGATGAAAACCATTCCAACTCCTTGTCTCCATTAGAATTTCATGTTTTCTTTGTTAGAATCAATCCAAATTCAGTTTGTTTTTATTAGATCATGAGTAATATCCATCAAAGATCGAAGGTCCTTCCTTGGTGAGTCATATCCAAGAACGGATCTTCCTAGTTCGAGTGGATCAAAGGTGAGTAATATCCTTTGTTTGTGCTCGTCCATATCCAGCACTCCACCATCAGATTCCATCACTTTTTATCCTCAATATCACCATCTCATCCTCCATCAATGTCGGATCCATAACCCCCTTCAATAACTCCATCAGAACAAGCCGAAATTTCTTCTCGGTTGACTCTGCGACATCTCAGTATAATAGCCATAACTTTCGAAAAACTCATAATCGGGATCTAAAATTTAAAAGTATTGAATAAGACTCGTAGATCTAACTCTGGGCTTTGAAATCACCCAATTTCGAGTCTGGACGAGGGAGATCGGCCCTTGTGATCCAAGACAAAGTTCAACCACCAAGTTCCACCATCTCTTGAAGAGTTTGTCTTTGGATCAAGCGTCGGGATTGCCTTGCACCGTCCTCATCAATAAGATCCTTCATCACTTTGCTTCCAAGAAAATCTAGGATTTTAATTTCACTAGCTTCAATTGAATAAAAGAGGCGTGCGGCCGCACCTATCAATAAATTTAATAAACCGTTTCATTAGACTTTGTTTTCGATTTCTCTGCACATCAAAAATGTTGCAATAGACACTCATTGAACTTGTTCTTAGAATCGAAACCGCAACTTTACCTTCAATCGCTAGTCAAATCGCTTAAGTAAGTTAAACTGCTACACAAAACCGCTTCACTAGACAAAATCGTTTCACAAAACCGCTTCATTTGATCTTTATTGTAGTAGTGAGACATTACATGTTTAAGTCATGGAAGATAAATTTTACATCTTTAGTTTTTATTTTTTGGTTGAAGGAGACAAAACCCTCTGAACGAGTGGATTGTTGTTGTAGTCTTGTTACATACGTCCCCTCAAGGGAATTTTATTAATAAGAAAAAGGGTTAAGAAGCAATTATGCAGGAGTCGGAGATGCCCGACCCCTAACATTATTTAAGATTAAAGAACTAACACCCTTGAGAGAGTGAAGCAATACATGAAAGCTTAAAGTAAAAGAAAAAGCAAGAGAAGCTAGAAAATAAGCTACGTTATTAGCTTCACGAAGGGTATGACGAAATTGGATCTCCCAATCTCTACGAATAAATCATTGAAACTTATGTATCAGGCTAGCTAAAGGGTGACTAAACTCCATAGGCCGACCAAAAAGTAGAATCGCTAGTTGCAAGTATGCTTCCAAAATGACCCTCGTGTAGCCCTTGCTCCACACAAGTTGCAACCCTTGAGCAATCCCCCATAGTTCCTCCATTGGTACCGTACAAATACCAATGTTATGAACAAAATCAAATAGTCACTTACCATCATCATCCCTCGCAATGCCCACTATTGTAGCAAAGCCATCATTCATGACAGAGCCATCCGTGTTAATCTTGACCCATAGTTGTTCCACCCTTAGCTTATCGGCCTTGGGAATAACTAAAACCTCCCTAGCATGGATATAATCAGAGGCATACTTCAACACAAACGAAACCTTGTCACCAATATGACATTTTTGGTCAAAAACGAAAACATTACACCATTTTCAAATCCACCAAATAGCAATAGACCAGTTTGGAAATATTAAGGTCCATGCCAACACCTGCCCGTACTCGAAGCATCCATTCCACCAGGCCTGGGGCAACCTCAATGCCCTCGTGGGTTGCCTCTGTTCAGCCGCCCACTTAGTCTAGACACTCCACCAAGCCTAGTTAAACGCTCAGTGACATTTGCTAACACATGCTTATCGCCGCTCATGTTACACCAATGACTTAGTTGAGATCTATTAGCATAGTCTTTAGAATCTTGTTTAGTAGTTTGGAGGCCTTTTTCTTGGTACTAATGGCAGGCTCATGAAAATTTACTCATCAATTCAATGCAAAGACAAATTTATGTTAATTTTTTTTTCTCAAGATTGGTACTAAGTTAAGTTTATGTTTGCATTGATTTGATTTGCAAATGGAAGAGAAGCCAATACATGATTAACAGTAGTAATATGCACATTAAAACTGCAAGTCAAACGTCTCTTGTGATCATACTAATTGAAAGGTGAAACCAAGCAATACAACTCCAGCATTTTCGAAAGGCAAAAATCCTTGCAAAGTAAAATTTACAACTGAAAAGATGAAACCAAATACACTCTAATTGATGTGAACAAGCTAATTAAATTTCTTCTCATTGGCTCTGTACTTAATTGTTTGCTTAATGACTTTGGTTGACTTGTTTATTTTATTCATAATATATTGGTGTCATGATTTTTGTATCTCTTTTCAAAATCTTTTTTTTTTATTTCTCTCTTGATATTAGATTGGGGTGAAATTCTATAAAAGAGCAAGGGTAAATGTGTCAAACCGACTGTAAAATTTCTTTGATTTTTCTTCGTTTAAATCTCTTCTTTCTCACTTCTTGCTCTCAATCTTCCCCCCTCCCTACGGTCTCAAACCTCTTGCTCCTCCAGGCAAAAATCCAGCTCTCACATGTCTCTCACATCTATTTTCAAGGTAAAGATACCATTTTTACTGATTTGTTCATATATTTTAACTCTTGCGGGTACCCTAAATCTTAACAAAAAAAAAAAAGAGAGACTTTTGAGGGATAATTTTTCAAAAAAAAAATACAAATATAATATTTTTTTAATGGTGAGACCTCTAAATGAATCTCTTTCATTGAAGATGCTCTAAATTACTATTAAGAATGTATTGAAGTTAAATTGAAAGATTAGTGAAATTTCTCTAATTATTACTAATGAAATTTAATATGAAATTCTATTAAAGACCTATGTGTTAGGTAATAGCGTGATTTGGACTAGATCTTTTGACATGCTGACCTTAAGTCATAATTGGATTTATTGGCTACAATACTCTATCGGGGACATGTGGAAATTAAATTGAAAGTTGAAAAAAATAGAGCTAAAATAAGATTAATAGGTATGGATCAAAAAAAAAAGATTAATAGGTTGCTTGATTTTTTTGATTATTAATCAATTACTAATTAATGTGCATGCTCACGACGAGTCATCCATCACAAATGAAAAACGCACCGGCATATATATATAGGTATATTCCTTGTTACTACTTTTCTTGTTTCGCTTTCCCTCCTTTTGCTCTTGCTTTCTTTGTCATCTTTCTTTGTCATCACTAATGAATTAAATTGATGGATAAATTCCTTGAGCCTGCCATAAGTAACAAGAAAAAAAGCCTCCAAACTACTAAACAAGATTCCAGAGACTAACCTAATAGAGCTTAGCTAAGTCATTGGTGTATCATGAGCGGTCATAAGCAAGTGTTAGCGTATGCCACTGAGCGTCGAACTAGGCTTGGCGGAGTGTCTAGACTAAGTGGGTGGCTGAAAGGAGGCAACCCGGCCACAAAGGCATCTAGGCTGCTGCCCCAAGCCTGGCAAAAATGATACTTCGAGTACGGGAAGGTGTTGGCGTGGACCTTAATCTCCTAAAACCGATCTAGGTGCTTGAAATACTTGTCCATTGTTCCAAACCATGTCACCAATTTCACATCTTTAGTTGAAAAACTTAAAAGTACGCCTAGTATATAAATTGATATCTTCTAATTATCAATTTATTTTAATGTAAAATTTCATTAGAGATTTATGTGTTAGGCAATGGCGTGATTTGCAATAGATTTTTTGGCATGCCGACTTTAAGCCATTATCAGACTTATGAGGCATAAGAGTAAGCTATAAGAGCATTACTTTCAGTTAGTGGTGGGTTCGGTTCCAAGGAACCGGAGAACCGAACCGGAAAAAAACCGGCAACCGAACCGGAACCGGTGGAACCGGGGGTTGGCCGGTTCCGGTCCCGGTTCCACGTTCCTTGGAACCGGAGAACCGGCGGTTCCGGAACCGGGACCGGAACCGCCGGTTCCCTCCCTTAAAAAAAGAAAAAATAGTGTGAAAATGGGGAACCTCGATCGCGGCTCCGAAACCGCGATCGCGGTTTTGCACTTTTAATTTTTTTTTATTTTTTTTTTAAGGTTCGGAACCGAACCGGAACCGGAACCGCCTCGGAACCGGAAAAAACCGGAACCGGGAACCGAACCGAGGAACCGGGGGTTCCCGGTTCCGGTCCCGATTCCAGGGTTCCAAGGAACCGGAACCGCCGGTTCCGGAACCGGACACACCACTACTTTCAGTAGGAGATTCAGTTGTGAGGATGTTCATTTCAAGAGACTTGGAAGGACAGTTCCTCAAAAAAAAATATAAATATAATATTTTTTCAATGGTAAGACATTTAAATAAATCTCTCTTATTCAATGCTCTAAATTACTATTAGGAACGTAGGGAAGTTAAATTGAAAGATTAGTGAAAGTTCTCTAATTATCAATTTTTTTGGTAGAATAATTATCAATTAATATTAATATGAAATTCTATTAAAGACCTATGTTAGGTAATAACGTGATTTGAACTAGATCCTTTAACACACCGACGTTAAGTCATTATTGGACTTATCGGCTATAATACACTACTCGGGATGTGTGGAAATTAATTGAATGGAAAGTCGAAAATAATAAATTTTCGGACATCTTGTCAAGCGGTTAAACCTCCAAAAATAGTATCTAGAAATTTCTGGTTCGACTCTAATAAGCAGTGCCTTTTAAAAAAAATCGAAAACATGCAATAAAGCTAAATAAGATTAATAATAATGTGCATGTTCACGAGTCATCATCACTAATGAAAAACGCACCGGTATATAATATAGGCATATTCCTTGTTACTACTTTTCTTGTGTCACTTTCCCTCCTTTTGCTCTTGCTTTCCTTGTCATCTTTTTCTTATCTTACACAACTCTTCTTCCTCCTCTCTAACAATATTCATCTTAAATCCTAATGTACTTGGCTTCATCTCCCCTAAATTACACAACTAAATTTCTCAAGGCGCGAGATATGGGTACCTTGAAGCTTCTTCTGGTAGCATGGATTTTAGCCGGAATTGTGTGTTTGGTCGCTTCGAATGAGGAGATGAAACTTCTTAAGCATAAAGGAGGAGATGGAGATGGATCGCTTAGTTTCTTGGTCGTCGGAGATTGGGGAAGAAGAGGTCTCTACAATCAGTCTCTAGTTTCCACCCAGGTGATATATATATATATGTATGTGTGTGTGTGTTGTTCATAGTTTGTTTATATGTTCTTGTTATGTTGAATGAGTTAATCAAGGTTAATTAATAAATTCCTCAATTTATAACTGATTGATTGCATTGCAACAAAGTATAGCTTGATTAATTAAGGAACATTTTTTGAAGTTACAACTCTAAAGAAGGTAAGAAAGAAAATTCCAGAAAAGGAAAGTGGATCAATGGTAATTGTGGAATAAATCATGATCAGCACCATGTCTACATCACAATGATTTTTATGCATATATTTTCAACTTACAAGCAATGAATATTCCAAAATTCCATCAGATCTGTATAGTACGAAATGTTGAAATAATGTACTACCAATTATTCAATATATGCAATTACGAATATGCCCTCCATGCCTATTTTTCCTAATCGAGATTACCAGCTATGCTTCACTAGCCTAGCTGGTAGGTTATAATATCCGTGACTTGATGATAATGAGTTCGAATTTTCCATTTCCATTGTAATGATCTGAGTGTCTTCTTATTACAGATGGGAAACATTGCAGAGAAGCAAAACACAGAATTCATAATCTCGACGGGAGACAACTTCTACGAAGATGGGTTAACGGGTCGGGATGACCCGGCCTTCTTCGAGTCCTTTAAAAATATCTACACTTCTCCAAGTCTACAAGTCCCATGGTTTAGCGGTATGTATGCACAAGGCCCTTTCTCTAATGGCAATCAAATCAACCATTAAGTTCATTTGAGTGGCTACTAAAATAGACACATGTGTATATATATGTTTTTCAGTCTTGGGCAATCATGATTACAGGGGAGATGTGGAAGCCCAACTCAGCCTTGCTTTGAAACTAAAGGATAGGAGGTGGCTTTGTTTTAGATCTTTCATGGTAAATGCAGGTAAATCCAATTAACACAATATTTGGGCCCAGCCCATTAAATATTGGGCCTTTGGACCGGCCCATTTATCTAAAATGTTGACAATGGCTGTGTTTTTTCAAGGAATTGTGGACTTCTTTTTCGTGGACACAACTCCATTTGTAGACAAGTATTTCACAGACCCAGGAAACCATACTTACGATTGGAGAGGTGTTCTTCCTCGTAACAAGTATCTTTCAACTCTCTTAAAGGTTAGAAATTTGACATTTTCATCACACTTAGAATTTATACAAGAAAGTTAGTTACCAAAGGCTAAGACTTTATCAAGTTCTAATGTTATGGTAAAATTCTAGAGCTTATCATCAGCACTCAAGAAGTCGGAAGCGACGTGGAAAATAGTGGTGGGGCACCACACGATAAAGAGCGCGGGCCACCATGGAGTCACCTTGGAGGTAGCCGCCCAACTCGAACCCATATTGAACGAAAACAACGTTGATTTCTACTTGAACGGTCATGATCATTGCTTGGAGCACATCACTAGTGTCCAAAGGTAGTTACATTTTGCATTGGAATATTCGAATATGTCGTGTTGTTCACTTTTTTTTTTGTTACTAGCTTATGTGTTGGGCTTGATGGTGCAGTAATACACAGTATGTGACGAGTGGTGGTGGGTCTAAGGCATGGAGAGGCGATGTGCATGAATGGAACCCGGAAGAACTCAAATTTTACTATGATGGCCAAGGCTTTTTGTCTGTGCAAGTGAACCCGAGTGTCGCCAAGCTTGCGTTTTATGATGTCTTTGGCACCGTTTTGCATCAATGGGATGTGTCAAAACAAGGACACTCTGAAATATGATTGAAAACTAAGAGATGTGAGATATATTATCTTATAGTTTTGCATGTGTGTGTGTGCTACCGAGTAAACTAAAGTTTAGGAGTTACTCTCCAAATGTACTAAGAGCTTGTTAAGCAAACATATATTTACACATTATAAGGGAAATTATGTACTAAGTAAACATATATTTACACATTATAAGGGAAATTATATACATAAATAGGTATTTTTTAATCTATAATCCCTTTATTTGTACCCTTTTATCTCAAAATATTAAATTCATGATATTTGTCAATTTTCATCAAATTAATGCTAAAACCTTCTAAAAATAGCATTTATTCATTTATCAATTCACTTTATTCTAATTAAGCTTTTATTCACATTGTGTCTAATATTTATAGAAAATGGATAAATTTTTATTTAATTCAAAAACTACATTTGAGAATAAAAATTCTATCTTTAGAATCTAAATAATCAAATCCTTGTTCTTTCAATTAAAAAAACAACTATTTTGAAACACATGGGAGAGAATATACAAAGGAACACAAAATTTTGCCTCTAACAGACACTAAAAGGCAGCAAAGCATTTATTATCAGTGAGAGAAATATGAAATGGTTCTTCATTATTTTTACCTTATTTTAAATGCTTAAAAAATTTGTATGGATAAGAACAAAGTTTATATAGTGTACTGAAAAACATGGAAATCAAGAATGGGGACCCCCATCAAAGCCAGAAGCCCACCACAGGCAAACAAACAAGGAAAGGAAGCTGTCACCAGCACCTACCAAAGATGATTATCCTCTTTACATTGGCTCTCTGCAAAGTCAGACTAGCTACACTCCAAAATTAGGTACCTACACTTCAATTGCACTCTGCAATGCATTATTATCATTGCCTTCTTTTTGGATTCATTTACTCCTACCTGGGTCCTCAGTCCTTCACATTGTTGCACAGGATTTATCAAATCAATGATCAAAACTTCACAGAACCAGGACAATCTCAGAATTACACATCCCTAGTTCAAAATGCAATCTTCAATCAAACATTTCCTGATGAACAATTTTCAACTACACATGTATATGAACAACTTTCCGGTACGACGAAAAAAGGGTGAAGCTAACAGAAAAAATATGATGGCAGTAACAAAAAATAGTAGAGATTACATGTATGACACACCAGTAATATCATTCATGGAAGGGAGTGAGGGAGTTGACAGGCAAACCGAAAAGACGCTACACGGGCAGTTGTATTCTATAATGCTATGAATCAGTAGATCACATTCAACTGCAGTTGTCATGACAAAGCACAAAACTAACATATGCAAGGGAGGGATATCTAACACTCTTTTCAGCAGATGACTAATGTGAGTTCTTCTATATTCACAAGGTTACAACTTACAACACAATTGTGAAGGTATTATCAGCCAGACGTCGTCCAAATTCAAAGCCGGTTCGTTTGTGCCTGCACAAGTCAGTTCACAACAACTGCTCAAAATTTTGAAATAGAGATTTTATAAAGTACATCATTAACAAAAGATGCCTCTTGAGTGAAAATTTACCAGATCATCATCTACATCTTTACAGGAGGAGACTCAGGTTCTGAACCAGATATAGATGCATATGATATGGTATCTTCCTTAGCCATAGCAACAAAGTTCAAAGGAGCAGTAGTCAGCCTCCTCGGGGTCTCCTTGAAATACCCATTATTTCCAGAATAAGAACGAGGTGTGCATAGCTCAGGTGTCGCACTCCCTGCTGACTTTCTGCGGGGTGTTGGCGTCATTGATCCGTTTCCATTTGCACGGTACCCATTTGGCTTTCTAAAACTATTGCTTTTCCTTGGGCTAGGCTTAGATCCGTAAATGGCTTCCTTTTCTGTGAGCAATAGATCATGGAGCTTCTTTTGATCCTGGGAAACAAAGGGTTTGTAAGAAGGATGCTCAAAGTCAAAACCGAAGGTCGTTTAAGAATTTTGACTTGTCAAAAAATTAGAATACCCGAGAACGTTTTTTCTCCTCTTCCTTGTGCTGCCTAGATAACTTATAATCTTCCAATATTGACACCAATCGAACCTGCAAACATGGAAAGTGTTCTGCCAAATTAGGAACAGTGCAGACCATTTATAAAATCGGTTAAGAAGAATACTTACCCCATCATAAAGGAACGGCGTCCTTTTCTCGTCTTCCCAGGCTAAAGTCCTGCTAATTAAATTGTCAACTATGGCTGCAACATACAGAGCTTGTTAGAATAAGCTACACAAATACAAGTCACAAATTGAATAAAGCCATAATTTAAAAGAGCAATACCTGGAATTTTGGTCACGGCTACACGAGCTCGTTCAGCTCGTTTTAAGTTTAAGTGAGCACCTCGAACAGCAGTATACCTGCTATTATCCTGCAATTGAGTAAACAGATCGTTTTATTATGAATTAAATTTATTAATCTCCAAAGAAACAGTTATATTCTTGGCATGGAAATAGAATTCATACCCTGTTATATTCTTCAAGCCAATTTTCCTCCTCACAAACAGAAAGCCAACGATCTATTCTTTCCATTATATCTTTTCTGCTCAGTGCTTCTTCTTTCACTTTGGATATCTGATCCTCAATATTTGCCAAAAGTTCAGAAGGATCTACAAGACCTGAATAAAAAAGGTATCACAAACTTATATTTCCATACAAAGGTCTGAAGTTTGTTTGGATGTTAATTTCATAAGAAGGAAAGTCAATACCAGAATCAATCATTGCATTGGATTTCTCAGCCGATGTACTTGTGTCAGGTTCAATATGAGTCCGTCTGCATAATTCTTCGAGTTCTGACCTCCTTTTCATAACTAGTTCTTTCATTCTGCTAGCTTTCAGCTTTGTGAGTCTATCCACTTCACCTGATGCCTGAAAATAACTTGGAGCTTAGTATCAATTCCTTAAATCTTTATATAGACAGCAGTGAGCATATTCTAACCTGATCAATTACATCCATTGAGAGGGCGTCTTTTTCAGTGATCTCATGCTCAGAGCATCTGAGAACAGAAGCCATCCTCAAAAAATAAATCCGGTCAGCTTCTGGAGTGTCCATCAAATTCCAAAGCTGAGATAGTGACGACATTGCAACTTTCAACTGACACAAAAGAAAGATTCATAGTTAGTAGTATGTGGTGAAATAACATAATAGAATGTTAAAAAATGAATTTAAATTGACTAGTTACCTTCTCAACACGAGATTTTCTCTCATTTTTCAATTTAGTAATTGTTTGCTCTAGACCTTGTAGAGTTTTGTCACTGATGTTTGTCGACTGTTCAGAATTTGCATTTTGCAAGCTTGGATGCACATCACGAACAGTCTCACAAAAATCCAATCCAAGCACACCACATAAGGAATGAACCTCACCTACGTAGTCCAGTACCTTATTAAGACGCGTAGACTGCGCCCAAAAAAAACAATTGGATATCAGGTATGACCATAAGTTTGAAAGAAGCATTCAATTGATTCATGATACAAGCAAAAAAAAAAACATTTACCTTAAACTTTATCATAATGCTAGTGGAAAAAAAATAGTGGGGTACTAAAAAGTAAAAAGTTGGATGAATATGTGAATGTTAAGCCTGATAAGCACTCGGTACAAGTAAAAGCAATCCAGGTACAAGTAAATAGTACTAACAATTTATAACAATCCAGGTACAAGTAAAAGCAACTCATTGAAAAAGAATCGTACAACATAATGAATGACAATTTACCTTCTCTTTTTGGAGTGAGCGAAGATGGGTCTCATACTCAGCAAGTCGTCTGAGAGAAAAATCTTGCTCATCTAAATCCAAGGAACTCACTATGCCACTGTTAAGATGGCAATACTCTGAAATCTCCAAACTGATCTTGTCAATTTGTGCTTTCATATCAGTGAATTTCTTAGCCCGCTCATCTTTCTTTGATCTCAGATCATCTACAAGTGGTGTGACAGCTGCAAGCTTCTCCTTCAATGATGTTATCTTCTTACCTGATTGTATCTGCAAATCATCAGAAATAATTTATAGGTTTCTTCTGTATTTTGCACATAGATCCATAAGCAACATAAAGACCGAGACAATTAATTTCACATTTCTAACTTACATATTAAAGCATAAATGACAAAAGCATTAAAACCATGATCTCATTTTCAGGTTGAAGCAATAATTGGCAACATCAGTAAAATTATGTCCTTCCTTAAGAGTACAGAACTGAAGACAAAATCATGATCTTGTCAGGAGTCAGGACAATTGGAATAAAACTGGTCAAAAAGTACAGATTATACTCCATTAAGCTTATAAGTAAATAGTTAAGGGGGGAAAATAGAGAACAGTTAATGCAGACCATCAGTAAAAATCACCATGATGTCAAGACATGCTATGAGCGCACGTCAACCGTGTATCTTCATATGACAAGAAAGGAAAGGAAAGTCTCTTTAAGAAGGCAATTGTTCCTTCAGGCTTATGATTTTGCCTAAACATGGTGTGCTCAATTCTCTAAACAATTATAAAAAAGTAATTAAGAAACTAAGAAAGAAAGTACAGACAAAGAAAACTTGGCAACTTGAACTGGAGGAATATTAAACCAAAAGACAAAGTGATCATCATATTAAATGAAAAGAAAATCAAAGCAACAACATCGGTAAGATCTTGTGGTAGTTCAGATTACACTATTTGAAACAGACATGGATGGAGTCTGCATTGCAACACTTTCTCCTTTTGAGTTAAGTAGAATATTACAGTTTTACAGCTTCAAATAATTAATTCCACCAACAGCACTAAAACAGAAGCAGACTGAAAATTCCTCTACAATCTGCACATTTATTAGAACTTACATGTTGGGTAGAAGTGTACTATTAAAACTATAGCAACAAACTGTAACAACAATCATCACTCATCAACATTAACAAGGCCCCACCACATTTCCTTTCCAATATCCAAAATTCCTTCCTGAAAAATCAAGCATAGATAATAAAATCAGATAGTAAGAAAATCTTTTTACCTGTGAATGAAGGTTATGCTCTCCAAGAGCAGCCATAAGAGTGGCAAGCTCAGCTTCCTTCGAGGCAATAGCCTGGCGAAGACGCGACTTGGCATTAGTAGCCTCATCCACCTTCCTCCTATAGATATTCATACATTCCTTCTCCAATTCAATCAGCATCTTGTCCTTCTCTGCTTCCGTTTCACCAATATCATCCCATATTTGCTGCCCACAGAATGATCACAGACCTCAGTTTATGAACCCATTAAGAGCAGCTAAATTGCTAAAAGGGTGACACCAATCAGAATTCAGAGGCATGTAATGATGAAAAAAGAAAACTTCATTCTGGAATTTTTACATGAGATGAAACAAATTAGTCAACCATGTGCCTATGTGAGTGAACTTAAAATTAAACACTTTTTTTTTCTACTAAAAAGAAGTCTAAGGAAAACCTACATAATAGAGTGCAAAAGTAACAGGAAGAGGAGAAAAAGCAATCAAACCCACATGATTTCAATGCATGAAAAAGAAAACACTGAAATTCCATTCACAGGAAGAAACCAATCAAACCCAGATGCCTTTTTCTCAGGAAAGAAAGCAAATTGAAACAAACCCTCAAAAATACAACAGTAAGAGATAGAGAAACATAACAAAAACACAATTAACAACCCAAAATACAAAAAAGAAAGTAAAAAATGAGCAAGAAAAGCACTTGAAGGCAAAAAGAAAACAGAAGGAAAAGGTAAAGGACCTGGGAAACCATCATTAAAGAGAAAGCAGAGAGAAAGAACAAAACATACCTGAAGTTCTCTGAGCAAAGAATTGCAAGTAGCGCTCGCGCGAACACCAGTTGGGCTTCCAAAATCAAGCATTCTTCTTTCCCCAAACCCTCAATTCAAATCTCTATAGTGTAAAGAACTGAGATTTGGAGGGAAACAACGGGCGGAACTGGTCAGATCTGAAGCTCCACGGCGCAAAAAAGCCACATTAAGTTCTACCAAAAACAAAACAAACGGAAAAAGGGAAATGAAATGGAAAATACAACGCTGACAAGAAGGTAAAAGAGAAACAAACAGCAATGGATGATGAAGAGAGAGAAAGGGGAGGGTGGGTAGGAGTGGTGGTGCGTAGGAGTGAAAAGACAGGGAAATACAAATACAAAAACAAGAAAAGATTGATTCTTTTCTCCTCTTTAGGGTTGTAAAATCTTAAAGCTTCAAGAAGAAAGGGGGAGAGAGAGTGGTGTGTTTAGTGACAGTAGCTTCCAGACGAAGCACTGAGCTACCATACCAAGAACTAAAATCGAAAATGGGGAACATGGGAATTGATACGAACAAGAATAAAGGGTTGAGATTTAAGAATAGTTCGTGCTTCGTATACCGAGAGAATTATTAATTTTGTACCGAGAGGGTTATTAGTGTTGGTTTTAGTGATAAATGTAAAACAAAAGATAAAGACCAACGAAAAGGTATGTGTACAACCTTCATTTTGGATTAATTATTTGGTTAGAATTAATTAATTTCACTTACATACTTTAATTAATACTCCGTATTAGGGGTGAGGATGAGTCGGTTCAAACCAAAATTTTAAGCCGAACCGAAAGAACAAAAACCGATATTATTCGGTTTGGTTTAGGAAATTTCCATAATTCGATTTTGATTCGATTTCGGTTAAATATCGATTTGGTTCTAACCAACAAAAACGATGAACCAATTCGATTTGGTTTTCGGTTCACCTTAGATGAAAATTCGGTTTTCGATGCACAACCCTACTTTGTATTTGGTTAAAATTAATATATCTAGTTCGGCTTAGAGTGGGTGTTTGGAGCGAGTTATTGTTTTGAATAGGGTCATACTTCCAAAAAGACTTATATGTTCCGACGATACAACATCGTATTAATTTATTCATTAATCCATTTGTTTACATTATATTGTGGTTCTTTGTTTTTTCATGCTAATTAATTATCCGACTATTAATCTCATCTTGATCTCTCAATCTATCAAATTTGTCTATTAATTCAAAAAAAAATCTCATAAAATAATTTTTTTATGACACCATATGAGTAATGGAACCATATTCTATGACATAATTATTATTTTTTTTAAAGAAATAAATGGGAAGCCTTGTTTTAGGTGGATTAAAGTGTGGTTCTTGTTGAGATAAATTTAACACCAAGTTTATGGATTGGTTAAACAGTTGGTTTTCACTTTTCACAATACCTTTATAAATTTAACACCAAGTTTATGAGTGAATAATAGATTGGATTTCATTAGAGTGATGATTACATATAATTTCATAATTAGTCGGGGAGGCCCCACCTTTTTTGTGAGAATAATTGAAGGCCATATAATTGGGATTTGGAGGGATGGAATTATCAATTAGAATAAAGCAAGCACTAATTAATTGGGGGTTGGCAAACAATATCTATCATTTATTTGGAGTTAATTAACAATATATACACCTTTTTAAAGTCATTGGATATGAATATAAATTGGAATTATACTTGTAATAATATTACAATATCCAGCTTGTATATGAAGCCTCCTGTAAGACAATTAATAAAGATCCGTACACTATGTGCATTTAACCCGCGCCCTAATAGTGGACAATCGACATTGATGGGCCTTTCGCTTTCGAAATTAAAGATGATTTAATCGTCAAATTGCCTTCTTTTGCATGCAATTGAACTGTTGAACTCCACTTGTGGTAGATTAGTAATGCACTAATGCTGTTTCTGTTTCTGCTTTTTTATTTTTTTTTGCAATGTATTTTGTCAGTTTTAGCAAATTTAGTTGAAAGGATTTATTGAATTGAATATGATGTGAATGGGTTGAAAAAAAAAACGTAAATTATTCAAGAGCACCGTTTATATAATCACTCGGAAGATGTGTCCACCTTTGCCCCTTAGGCCACATTTTTCGTGACCACCTTGACAACTTGACTCACCTCTCTGTCTTAAGTCTTAACTAGGGGTGTTCAACGGGTCGGATCGTCCACGACCTGCACTGACCCGACATACAATTTGCAGGTTGTGGGTCGATTTTTTTCATTTTACGGGTTGCGGGTCGGGTCGGGTCAAACCTGCGCGGGTTGTGAGTCGACCCGCGACCCATAATATTTTTAAAAAATATATATTTTTATAATTTTATTAATGTATAAACTAATTTTTTATAATAAATCGTTGGATTTATGGTCGACCTGTAAGCCCGACATTTTTTTTTAAATACATGTTTTTAGGTTAAAAATCAATTTTATTAGGTAAAAAAATCATTTTTGACCCGATTGACTTAGTCAAATGGGTCAAGCGGGTCGACCCGCGACCCGACCCGTTAGAACCGCGACCCGCGGGTCGGGTCGCAGGTCAAAAGTGATTTTTTTTTGCGAGTCATCCCTAATCTTAACGATGGATTGTTGGGCAACTTTTTTTGTGTTGAAGACTGAAATCATGGCGCTTCGTTGGAGGATCCTCGAGGTCGCCTGACGTGACATCCTGCATCTTTTGATCGAAGGTGATAATCTTTAATTTGTCAACGTCGTGCTGGACGACGAGAGCTGCCCATGGGAGATTAAGTTGATCTGTTCTAATATCCTCCGTCTGCTAGCACACTTTTAGAGTTGACATATCTCCCACGTGTATTGTGAAGTCAACTCTGTGGTGGACTTCATTGCTAATTTGTTCTCGACGAGTCTCCTCGTTCCTGCTCAATAATCGTAGCTAATTCAGGCCTTTGAGACCTCATTCGAAATAATGCTTTAGGACGGCCCTTTCCTTATAAAAAAAACTATATGCATCGTCACACGACCCATAATATACTAAATAAATAGTTATGTTATTATTACCTATCAACTAAACTAATGAGAGTTAAAAATTAAAATTGCTCAATATTTTTATAACACCCTTTTAACATGAAACATTCTAGAATCACATTTATAGTAACAATAATATAGGTAATCATGAATGATTTTTTTTTTTGAATAATATCATTTTGTAGGTTAACGCACTATACTTTAATTAATTTACTCTATGTACGTGTATTGATTGAACGGCAACCAAATAGAAACATTTGGTACACCGGACTAAAGTTGGGTTGGTTGCATATACTTTTAGCACCTCAATATATGTACCCTATCAAACCCTATATCTTACATTACATTCTACTTCAATCATAAATTGCATAATTGACCTAACAATGGCCACCTATGAGCTCTCTTTTAATATGCAATGAGATTCCTTGTCAAAATCCCATTGTATAATGCATAATTCACACCGGCCGAAACATATCTATTTAAAGAAATAATAATTGTAGATTACACACACTTTAATTTTCAAAGATACTAATTACCAGTCAAATGTTTGTTGATTTGAGTGGCAAAATCTTTAATCATGTAGATTGTACGTGTTAGATACGTAATGTGAGAAACTTGAATGGTCTGAAATTAATATACTATTATTAGTGTATTTATTCTAAGGCTATGTTTTGTTGAAATGAAGCAGTATATTAATAGCAATATGAGTAGGATGTGGGCCGAAATTTGGGTGCATTTTGACAAGAGCCTATCTTTGTGGACTTTCATTAGAGAAAGTTAAGGAGGTAGCGATCAAAGCTTAAGAACACCGACTTTCCACCAACCTATTTAATTAATGGCTCTCTCAATCAAGACTGATATGCCGTCTTATGAATTGAGTCAAAAAGAAATTAAGTTGTACAAAGTAATTAATTAAACATGTAAGTGTTATGTTTATTATGTCATATATTGAACTTAGTGATGTAAGTAATGGCATGACATGTAAACTTAAAACTTGGTAGGTTTAGTGTGTGTGAGATAAGAAAATTCGGATTTGATATCAATGGTTGAACCCGTTTTGGCTTTTCTAGATCTATAACCGGTTAGAAGGTAATTTATTCGGGCTAGATAAAGGGAAATAGGTTTAATATAATACTGCGCTCAAATATCGAAGATGGGAGATGAAGCCCAAAAAGCTAAGGGTCCGTTTTGCACAAGCAGAATTATCAGTTTAATGAGGAAGATGAAGCTTAATTCCGCTTCTTTTTTACCCTCCTACTTACTTTTAAGGGGAGAGCTTTTCCACTAGGTTGTTCCAGCTAGATGGAGAATGCCGAACAGAACCTTAAACATTTGGCTAGTAAAAGTTTGCCGACTAATGAAAACGCAACATTTTGATGGAGCATGTCCTAACCTTAGCTATAAGAGCTTGCTTCTTGGTCTGTGAGGCTCATTCAAAGTCGGTGTCGGTGTCGGTGTCGAGGGGGGAGAGAGAGAGAGAGAGACAGAGGCCGCACTGTGGATTATATCTAAGGTGATGCCTGCTTAGCTTGCTGAGATCCGTGGTTATTCCTGAAGCTACTCCTTGAAGCTTCGTCAGCCTTGGATAGGAGGCCGAAATCCTATCTCTTTTCTTCTACCTTTTTATTCTCTGTTCTACTTTTGGTTTCGTTGTAGCTTTAACTTTTTTTTTCTTGTACAGACTATAATAGCCTCTTTTTTTACTTAATCTTGTTTGGAATCGTTTTCAATAAATAGTGAATTTGGGATGAGTCTTCTCGTTAAGACTCCACTGGCTAAGCTCCACCAAACCGTGTAAAACATCACTTGTCTTATGTTTTCTTTAATTTTTGTCTTATCAATTCGAATCATACTTTGTTGATACTCCATGTATTTTTTTATTGGTCAAGCGTGATACTCCAAATCTTTTTCTTTTTGATTAGGTAAAGATTAGGAGGCTCTCCATTCAAGGAGGGCGTCCTAGAGCATCCTGACGGATGAGAACATTAAGTTCTGGGTGATTCCAAATTACTGAGGTAGGAAAATTGTGGCTTAGTTTAGCAATTTTATCAGCCACAGCGTTACACTCCCTTGGCACATAAGTTATTCGAACTGAATGGAATTCAAGAAGGGTCATACGGATATCCGTCATGATAATTTCAATTTCCCAAGGGCAGTTTCGTTCCCCTTTGGCCGCTTTTATCACTTGTATATTGTCACCTTCTATTTCTATGTTTGTGTGGCCTTCTTGCTTTGCTAATCTATTCCATCTCTCATTGCTAGGGTTTCAGCTTTAATGACTGATATATGTCCATAGTTTTCTGCTGTTAAATTTATAACGTTTCCATTGCAATCCCTTAGAATGGATGCTCTTGATGCTTGTCCATTGCCTAATTTGGAACCATCAAAGTTGCATTTTACTACATGATGAGGTGGTCTTTGCCATTTTAGATTTCTTTTCTTTTTATTTTGTCTTATATTTTTGTTTAGACACATGATCTCTTCATCTTCATTCCAGAGTTTTGATTTTTACCACTGTTCTCTTTGATTTCTAATGTACTGAGGGAGGTCTAGAATAAAGTCATTTGGTGTTTGTTGGAAAACTAATTTATTTCTTTGGTGCCAGATGCCCCACCACGATATCGCCAAGTCTGAAAATTCCTTTTTTCCTATTATCCCATAGATTTCATTAAGTATTGTCTTTGGTGTCTTATTTTCTGGATCATAGTTTCTTATTATTTGTTCTATGTGTGGGTTAACCTGTTTAATTGTTTTAATGGTATGGGGGCATTTGGTGAGCAGATGAGCTGTATTTTCTGTCGTACTAAAGCACATAACACATCCAGCAGGCAGGGCCGTTCCGGTAAATTTGGTGGCCCTATGCAATTACTAATATTGGGCCCATTTATGAATTTATAAAAAATTATTGTGAATTTGTGATCATGTGACATGCGTTAATATATAAATATTGGGCCCAATTTCTTCCAAAAAACACTGATATATAAGTATCTCCAATGTGTTAAAAAAACATTGGGCCCAAATTAAGTTACACATATATACTCAGTCCAAAGTTGTGTGAAAATATTGGGCCCCCAACATTTTTGTGGCCCTGTTCTGAAGAACCACATGCATCGCATGGTTAGACGGGCTTGCCAGCAGGGGTAGCAACCCCTTTCTCACTTAGTCTTTCTTTAGTTGGCAAGCCATTGTTACTAATTTTCCATAAAAAGTTTTTAACTTTCGGAAGGGTGTCTAATTTCCAAATCCAGCTCACCTCACTTGGTTCTTGGTTTGTTGTTCATGTTATTAGTGCCATTGCTGAATGAGTTGAGAACCATCCATTTTTACTAGGAGCCCAATAGAGTCGATCAGTGATTGTATTATCTGGAATCGGAATTGCTTTTATAATATCAACTTGTGGTTGTGGTAATAGTTGTTCTAGTTCCTCCGTCTTCCATCTTCGGTTTCCTGTGATGAATTCTGACACTTTCATTTCATTTATAATGTGTGATGGGTCTTTTGCAAAGTTTTTAAGCGGTTGTTCCATTGCCCAATTGTCTTCCCAAAAAGAAATTGAATTTCCGTTTCCAATCTGCCATATGAGTCCTCTTTCAAATTCCATTTTTAGACTAAGAAGTTTTCTCCATTGCCATGACGTATTTGACTTGATTTTATATGTGAAGAAAGTGTCATTTTTTAAATATTTTTCTTTCACAATTTTTACCCATATGTTTTCTGGTTCAGCTAGAATTTTTCATAAAAGCTTCATCTGAAGAGCTTTGTTCATATGTTCTGTTTTCCGTATGCCTAGTCCACCGTGTTCTTTTGGTCTACATATTCTATCCCATCCAATAAGAGGCTTGTATTGTTGATCCTTATTCCAAAAAAAATGCTCTATTTATCCTATCCAGGTCGTCATGAATATTTTTTGGCAGCATGAAACTTTGCATTATATAGTTTGGTTGCATAGCCATATTAGACCTAATTAAGGTTGCTCTTCCTTCTTGGGAGAGGACATTCGCCTTCCATTTCGAAAGTTGGTTGTTTGCCTTTTCTACTGATTCCTTGAATGTGCCTGTGTTTACTTTGCCACTGATGATTGGACATCCTAAATATTTTTCAAGATTAGACATTGTTACAATTCCCAATGCTTGTTGTGTGATACTCCAAATCTGTTTGCGTTATAGTTCGATCTAGGTCAAAACTTGATTTTCAGTAATAATACATGAATTGAGTCAAATAGAAAAAAGAGGACTGTGATATGATTGGTCTAAATTCAATCTATGTATGACTTGTATTCAATAGGTCCAGTTCAACAACTTTTTTGTAGGAAGAATTCAACATAGTAGTGTTCAATCGATCATTTTTTACACAAGGATTTATTGAGAATTATAAGCAACTACGGGACAAGAAAAAAAAAATGCACATGATCACGTTAATAGCGGGAAATTACAAGATTTACAGATAATAATGACAACGAAAAGAAAAATCTACCTACCAATCCCAAACACCACCTCAGGTAAACTTCTGTTTTTTTTTGTCATTGCCACCCCAGTTAAGCGGAGAATTTTACTCAATCAAACGCTTACGTTTGGAGTTCGAGTCTCGCAAGGGCCCCTTTATTTTTGGGTGAGATATGTTCTCCCAATAAGTTCATTTCTCCTCCACTGAGAATCGAATTCTCGACCTCAGCGAAGGGAAGCGTAGCCCCTCCCACTACGCTACATGCTTGTTGGTCAGGTAAACTTCTGTTGCAACATACAGTACTATATACATATAGTAACTAACCAGTAACCATTAATCACAACCTTGATTAATACAGAAAAAAAAATCCTGACTCAAATCAGATTTTTAGCATGAAACCTAAACTTGTTAGAAATCGAAAATAAATAAATCTATAAATAATAATATAAACTCAAAATGGCTCAAATTTAGAATTGTTAGACCACATGTGACACGGTCTAGTCCATAATTACCTTTAAATTACTATTATGTATTAAAGACTCAAACTTTAGTATAATTACAACTAGATAAAGCTTTTGCAAGTTTGGACCATGATTAACAAAAATGGTTCAATGACGGCGCAGGGTATATAATTAACATTAAAACGGTAGAAGTCTATATGTTGCATTCAATATCTAGTTTGTTAAATCGGCTGTGTGCCAATCATTAAGGTAATCATGAAGCAGCATTAGCCCATTAAGTAAATGTGGGTTGTAAGTAACACATGATAGATTCCTTCCAAAAGTCAAAACTCATGTGCCAAACAAAGTGCATTAATCTAAGGTTAATTAACTGAAAACCACCCTTATAATAAGGTATATTGTCGAAAACCACCCATTAAAATTAATATTACTGAGAACCACCCATATAAACTCCTCCGTCACAAATAAACCACCCTGATCCTCTTTTTCCGTCAAACTTAACTGCGCGTGGAGTTCCTTTACACTTCACACTCTCTCCCCCCTTGTTACGAAATCCTCCCAGACCACTTTTTCTTTACAAGCTCAAAGCAACATGCAACAATGCCGATGGCCTTCATGGTGGTAGCTAATCCAACCTTTCGTGTCCACTTAATTGATGTTTTCTGATCCGATTTGTAATTAATCGCTTGTGAATGTCAATTGTTCCAGGCGACGATGGGGATGAAGGTGACAACGGAGTGTAAGAACTCGTTCATGGAGGGTGGAAGAAGATCCACCGCTGCGTACTACATCGTCTTCAACATCGATGAGAAGTCGCGTTGAGTAAACATCCGAGAAGGTCGGATCTCGCCGGAAAAGGCTGCGTCGATCTTATCGCCTCCCTACCCACCGTCGACTACCGCTATTCCGTCTTCGATTTCGTCACCGTCTACAACTATTGCAACTCCGCAAGAGCAATATCTTCTTCACCAGCCCTAATTGTTACTTCTCATTTCCAATTTTTTTTGTAGATCTATCTCGAAGCTATTTTTTTTGCTTAGATATTGGACCTAGTTATTTTAGGTTGTTTTTGTTCTCTCGATTTTATTTTATTTTTGTTAATCTGAGACAATTTTGATGTAGTGGAGGTAGAGGGGTTGGCTACTATCATTAAATCCATCACCATTGTTGGGAGCTTTGAAGAAAAAAGTGCTCTCAGATAAGAATTTGTAACGTTTGAGAGAGAGAGAGTGAAGTTTAGAGGATTCCCACGCACAATTAAACTTGACAGAAAAAGGTGGGTGGGTGGTTCAATTATAACGGAAAAGTATATATGGGTGGTTTGTACTAATTTTTATTTTAATGGGTGGTTTTCAACAATATGTATAATTATAAGGGTGGTTTTCGGTTAATTACCCTTAATCTAATTCCTGATGACAAACACATCCGAATTTAACAAGACAACCAAAAATTGAGAGAGACAAGCATTTCCAATTAAAATACGAAGAAATATGTACAAGAGAATTTTAGTGAATTCTGAACTCTCGCCCCCAACAATCCAATTACTTCAAAGTTCAAACCCACAAATCACCTCACATTGCCAAAAACCCTAATTTTGGAAGCGACACTAAACATTCCGATAATGTAAGCCGAATCGCTAATTTTGGACATAAATTAAACTGTGTTAAGCCGCAACCGTACGCAATTTCGTACGAAGTTTCCCAATTTCCCTCTCGAAAATTCCCTTCCTTGGTAATTAATTCGTATGACGATGTGCAGTTGTGCACACCACTTTCTAGTCATGTCGATTTTACTGAACTGCCCCCAATCTAGCAAGCAAAAGCAATGAAATGTAGAAAGGGACAGTCGCGTCATTTCGTGCCAAACAATTGACGGATTGAATCTGAAGTCGTCTGTCTCTTCAAGCTTCTATGGGCGTCTGTATCTACAAGCTATCCATATCCATTCTCCAAGTAACTAGCTGTTTTGTGCTCTCAGATGTCTGATCCAGCGCTACCTGTACCTGTAATCGGTGAGATTTGCGTTTTATTTGCTTTGATGATCACTTTCTAGTGTTGGGTCCTTCTAAAGATCGAATCTTTGGACCTTGTGAATCAGAGATTTTGTGTATGAGGGTTTTTGGTTGATGGAATTTAGGCATTGTGATGATAGCATGCTCGCATCTCAATACTTACTGGGTTTCAGTGAACTTGTAAAATTGTAATTATGGAAAGATTTTAGGAAATTTAAGGCTTTGTTATCTCTCCAATGCATTGGGTTGAAGTAGACATTGAATACCTAATCGAGTCTCTGGTAGCTCAGTAGGCGTCTTCTTTGATTTGGGTAAACTTAAATTCACCTTCTTTGATTTGGGTAAGCTTGATAATTTAAAATGCAATTGAAAACTGTGCCATCCTAAAATGCCCGAAGTGGACCTTTCATCTTTGTGTAGAATGGGGCCTTTCAGCTTTGTGTAGAATGAGGCCTTTTTATCTTTATGTTGTGGATGAATATTTGTAGTTTTGCAAGGTTTCTGCTTTTTGAAATGTCTGTTGAGTTCTAAGCCTTGTTTTGTGATCATTTAAATGCATATGAACACTGGAAATGTTTGATTGTGGGTAATAGATCCAAGTGTATAGATTTCGTTAGCTGATGTTTTTTCTGGCATTGCAGTTGAATGCATATGAGCACTGAAAATGTTTGATTGTGGATATCCATCCGATTGCATAGGTGGTCCGAGGGACAAATTTGTTCGGTAATCTCTCTTTCACACCTGATTTTTTATTAGAATATCATTCCAACATTTACATTTGTAGGTTTGCTGGCCCTGAATCAATAGAAAGCATGATCTATTTTGTTGCTTCAGTTGCACCTTGCACCAGCAAAAAGTTTTTGCCTTTAGGATGTCGCTGCATTTGACCAAGATCACAAAAGGACAACGGAGTAGCTGATGTCTGATGATAGGATTTATGGAAAAGGGATGATGAAGTTATTTCAAATAAGTTAGATTAAATACATTTTGAGGCACCTTAACCTCTGGATTACATTATTATGAAACCTCATCAGCAACAAACATATAACAACTTTGAAGTATCCCAAGAAAGCGAAATATATGCAAATTGGCTTACGCCAATATTTAAGCTATTGAAACTAGCTAACGAACTGATTTTTCATGTCTACTTGATGATTAAAAGTAAGAATAATGTTATGTTTGATCTGGTACATGTTTTTCATCTAGGAATCTTCTTCTTATTGTGCAGTTTGGATGACCTTGACTCAAGGGTGTCTCTATCATCCGACACTACTAGAACAAAGAAATGGGGCTTCAATCCGTTTTCTGCTAAAAATGCAAAAAGTAATTCCTTTAAGATAGGAATGAAGAAAGGCTCTGAAGGATTGTGGTCGATTGGCAAATCACTTGGAATTGGGGTCTCTCGCGTCGTATTTCCTGAAGACCTAAAAGTATCAGAAAATAAAATCTTCGATCCTCAAGACAAGTTCCTACAGTTGTGGAATAAACTTTTTGTTATATCATGTATCCTATCAGTCTCTGTGGATCCTTTGTTCTTCTATCTTCCGGTGGTCAACTCCCGTAAACACTGTCTCACTATAGACCGAAAATTAGCAACCGCAGCAACAACACTGAGGACAATAATTGATGCATTTTATCTCATCCACATGGCTCTTCAGTTTCGTACAGCTTATATCGCTCCATCTTCTAGAGTGTTTGGTCGAGGCGAGCTTGTGATTGATCCAAAACAAATTGCTAAGCGATACCTTCGCTGCTATTTTATCATCGATTTGCTAGCTGTTTTGCCCCTTCCACAGGTTTGAAGAATTTATGTTTCATTTTTTTTCTTTCAAAATTTTGTAAATTTTAAATTGTTTTTCCTGTTATGTTAATTATACAGATTGTTGTGTGGAGGTATTTGCAAAGATCAAAAGGCTCGGATGTATTAGCTACAAAACAGGCTATGCTTTTCCTTGTATTGCTTCAGTATATACCTAGGCTACTTCGGCTGATACCATTAACCTCGGAATTAAAGAGGACATCCGGTGTCTTTGCTGAGACCGCTTGGGCTGGTGCAGTGTACTACCTCTTGTTATACATGCTTGCAAGTCATGTAAGTTGATTTTAGGTTTCTAATAATTCATTTTTTGATGCTAAGGTTCTAGAACTTGGATTTTTTACTATTAGTATAGAGATATTTTTTATGTAATTTGTGGCTTGTTGAATTGATAATCTTGCAGCTTGTTGGGGCTTTCTGGTACTTGCTAGCTATAGAGCGAACCGATTTTTGCTGGCATACAGCATGTATGAGTAATACAACTTGCGCTCCACACTTCTTGTACTGTAGTAGAAGCTTGCAAGGAATGAGTGGATACACAGCATGGAAGAACATCAGTGGGACTGTTCTTGATACCCAATGTACAGCTGATGGTGATAATCCGCCGTTTGATTTTGGAATCTTCTCTCAGGCATTAAAATCAAACATTACATCATCCACAAAATTCATATCAAAGTATTGTTACTGTCTATGGTGGGGCCTGCAAAATTTAAGGTACAACATTATTTTTTTCTCCATCTTTTTAGTTTTTTGAAAGCTTCTACAAAATTTGTTGCTTCTTTACTTTTTTTCAGTACACTAGGCCAAGGGCTTCAAACCAGCACGTTTCCGGGAGAGGTTATATTTTCAATTGCATTGGCAATATTTGGGCTTATTCTCTTTGCTCTCTTGATTGGAAATATGCAGGTATAGTTTGATATGTTGTGATTTCGAGTGGCTTTAAACCATACTAATACATTTTGAATGGTAAGTGTGAACTAAACACATAAATGTTCTTTTGTGTTCAGACTTATTTGCAGTCTCTTACTATTAGACTTGAAGAGATGAGAGTGAAGAGGCGCGATTCAGAGCAATGGATGCGTCATCGTTTGCTTCCTCCAGAGCTAAGGGAGCGTGTTAGACGCTATGATCAGTATAAATGGCTTGAAACGCGTGGAGTTGATGAAGATAACTTGGTCCGTGGTTTGCCAAAGGATCTTAGGAGGGACATTAAGAGACACCTTTGTCTCGCTTTGGTCAGGCGGGTAAGAAAAATTCTAGAAAAGATTCTCTAAATTTTTTTAATTTAGATTTTTTAAGAAAGGTTAGCTTTTCTAAATTATAGTAATAGTTTGAAATATGACATGCTCGGTTTCTATTCAATTCTTGTTAGACTTCGTGCCGTGCTCGTAGGATTGGTTTTGCTTCATATACTAACAATGTCAATATATCATATTGCAGAAGATTCACACTTTACCATTTTGGTGCTCTTTTCTTCTTTCAGGTTCCTCTATTTGAAAGCATGGATGAAAGACTACTCGACGCGATATGTGAGAGACTAAAACCAACTCTATACACCGAAAGCACATTCCTCGTTCGAGAAGGCGACCCAGTAAACGAGATGCTCTTCATCATACGCGGTCGTCTAATGAGCGAGACAACCGATGGCGGCAGGAGCGGTTTCCTAAACCGCACCACGCTCTTAGACGGCGATTTCTGTGGCGAAGAGCTTCTAACATGGGCTCTGGACCCAAAGTCCGGTTCGAACCTCCCGTCCTCCACTCGAACCGTGAGAGCAGTAACCGAGGTGGAGGCGTTCGCCCTCGAGGCCGAAGAGCTCAAGTTCGTGGCGGGTCAGTTTAGGCGGTTGCACAGCCGACAAGTTCAGCACACGTTTCGGTTTTACTCTCAGCAATGGCGGGCGTGGGCTGCTCGGTTTATCCAGGCCGCCTGGCGTCGCCATTTGAAGAGGAGAATGATGGAGAAGAGGAGGAGGGACGAGGAAGAGGAAAGCGGGGTCCCGAAGAGCCCGAGCTCGTATAGCCTCGGGGCAACACTTTTGGCGTCGAAGTTCGCTGCGAACGCTCTTCGTGGGATCCACAGGACTCGGCTTTCGAAGGGCTCGCCGGGCTTGATCAAACCGCCTAAGCCACCGGAGCCTGACTTCTCAGCTGATGATGCTGACTGATTGGTTTTACTCTGTTTGGGAATTGGATGAAATCATGAAAGAAATGTAAACTGAAGGATTCTTGTATGTTTATATTTGAAATGATGAGATTCTATAGAACCTTTCTTACTTAGCTGATCCAAAAATATAACCACACTCACTATCCATAATTTTCAAATTAGGGATTTCAGCATTCAGCTGTCAGGATCTTATTTCTTCTAAAGAATCGATGTGAAAATGACTGAATTGAGTGAGACTTGAGCATTAGGATGGATGATCCTACAGATATTCAGCTGATCAAAGTTGAAGAATTTTGAGTGTTTTTACAGATTACAGCATGTCAGCATTCAATTGGAATATTCTGGGCCACTTTTGTGGGCTAGTCTGCTGGGTCATTTTTTTGCAGGCAAAGTGGCCCAGTCATAAAAGTTGTACAATTTTTCTCTTTTTTATTGGCTCTAAACAATTTGGTGTATTTTTGGGTTCAATTGGTGAGAATATTTAGTTGTACTTTTATTCAGTTTAGTTCTACTTTTCTTTGTAACCTTAAAATTTTGTTAATTAAGACTTTTTTAATAGAATTTTTATTTAATTAATTGGTTGGAAATTACTTTTATTGACTTTTTTTCTCTTTTTTTTATTGCTTTTAAAGGATAGTTAGTAATTAATTGGTGATTAGATTTAAAAAAAATTGGATTTTCAATTTTATTTTTTATATTTTAATGAATTTCTTAATATATATGAAAAAATCTAAATGTACAACTAGAACTAGAGTTGTCAAAAGTTGACCCGACCAGTAAACCCGACCTGAACCGCCCGAAAATTTTGAGGTCCACCCGAAAATTTGAACACGTAACCCGAAATAAACCAAACTCGATAGACCCGTATCCCGTTGTGTTAAAACCCGAAACTCGTTGCGTTGACCAATTTAGCATATTTATAAAGCGTATAAAATTTATTTTGTAACATAAAATATATTTGATTATTAAAATACATAAAAATAATATATTATACTTAAATATTATTATTTTTTTAACAAAATTATAGTAATAATCATAAAAAAATTTGACGTCCTTGACCAGCTGGTCAATCCGATTCGCCCGAAAACTCTCAACGATCCGACTTAATTTAACCTATGACCCGTAATAATTCAAAGTCAATTCAACCCAAATCCGAACCCGATTCAACCCAACCCAATTGGCAAATCTAGGTAAAATTAACGGAGAGATTTTTGGTAGAAGTAGATATTATTAATTAGTTTGTCAATTCTTTTAGAAGAATCAGAATTAGACCTGACGTATGAACCCTCACGACAATTTCCATTAAAAAAGATTGTTTGCAAATTGCAAAGTACGTAGCAAATCAAGCAAAATTCGACGTACCTTGTAATAATAGTCAACTCCACCCACACACGTCGTGACTCGTGAGATTAAAATGGCAATTATTTTTCTTTCCAATTAAGAGATCTCAATTTAAGTGCAGATAATAAATTACTTATTCAATGTGGGAAATCATAAATGATACTCTACCAAGAGATTTAAAAAAACGTGTAAAAGTAAATACATCACTTAATTGAGCAATAAATATGATTTAAAACATGCAATTAAAACCCAAGTGTTGGTCAAACCAAAATATTGATAGGGCTAATAGGAGCATGTATGCATTTATGTGACCTAATAGTGCAAAATATGATAGTATGGCCGTTTGGCCAATTTGTTACCAAATTAAATAATTGAGCATCACAAATATTTAAACCTAATTCCAAATTAATTGAATTCAAACGTAGATAATAGCTGGTTAACAACAGTAGGGTATGTCCAAACGATCCCTATAATCGCCTTCCAAACGCGTGATTGGCGGTGGAAGTAATTAGATCCTCAGCTGTATTCCATCTCTATGATCCAGTCTATTTTTTTTAATTTCTGAAAATTTTGTTCCCTTTATTAAATTCTACAAACCACCTTCTTTTTAAACATTTTATACAAAAGTACCCATTATTTGGAAAAATATAACACTTTTGTTTTAAGTTCAATACGCCTAAGCATAATAACATTAAATATGAAAAAAATCATGTCGGTAAGCATTGTTTTGAACATTTCTTACCTTTTGAATGTTTTGACAGATTAAAAATAGGCATAGATGGTGATTTGCAAATGAAATATGAATAAAAGAATTTAATGTAAATTAAAATATAAGATGGTTGAATATTCTAGTCAAGATCAGGATAATCCTTGATGAAATATTATGTGACCTTCAATCTTTCAATTATTCATATCGATGAATTTTTCTTCCCCGTTTCATATTTTCTACCATGACCTCTTTATATTAATTTGTTAAAAACTAATTAAAAATTATCAATTATTACTATTATGTATTTGAAAAAAAAAAACAATAACTCTAAAATGGGACATTATAGTTTATGAGAAAATAGGATAGAAAATTTACATCGTTCTGAGAGAGAAAGTCGAGTGACTGACGGATTTTCTCTCCTTCGTTTTTCTTGATCCATAAAAAACACTTAAATTATTACGATGAGAGATGGGGATTCAAACTCGTGACTTAATAACTATCATCATCTACCACTTAAACTTGTTTATCTTAGTTGTGTCTTTATCTAACTAACACCAATGTTCTAAAAATCGCTAGGTGAACCCTAGGCAAAAAGGAGTCGCCTAACGCCTAAACGGCCAAAATGATTGTCTAGATAGGCGCCTAGACGAACTAAACGACTAGGTGTGTTATAACGTTCCAACATTTAGGCGGGACCTACACGAGATTTTTGGAACATATTTACTACATTCGATCAATTATTCATATGAAATCTCATACGAAAAAAATTGCTTTAGGACAACTATCAAATTGTCATTAAACTCCCCTAAGTCTTTCCATAACAAAACATTTGGTTTAATACGCCACTTTTTTTCCCCTTTTTCTTTATCTTTTTTCCCAGTCTTAGACTCTATAGCGTAAGAGAAAAATCAAGATTTCACTATATAAGACGATCTCTATCACATGACTTTGTAGCGCCCACACTCTCTTCTTCTTTCTTCCCCCTATATTTTCCCTTGTGCCTTGTTTGGATACCCACCATTTATCCCACCATCTCCATCCTCAGATTCTTGCAAATTCTCAGCCACATTTCAGCCAAATTCCAACTAAAACTGTAAAACCCAGATGGAGAATATGTTGGGCTTGCTCCGAATCCGAATCAAGCGAGGAATCAATCTCGCAATCAGAGATGTCAACAGCAGTGATCCTTATGTCATCCTCCGATTAGCCAAACAGGTCTCAATTTTCATCTCAATCTTCAATATTACAAGCTTCAATTTGCACTAAAATTTCACAATTTTCGTGTTGAATTTGGATGCTTTTTGCCGCATAAACAGCCGATATCTGCGCCTTTTATTTGCTGACTTTTTTGTTCCTTATTTGTATTTATTTATTGCCTTTTTTTTCAGTTCTTAAATAAAATGTGTTGATTTGGGTGCTTCTTTTCTTGTTTAGATCTTCTGTTATGTCATAAGCATATATAAAAAAATGTGTTATGGTGGTTGATCAAGATTATCTACCTAGTGGTGTACTTTCTGATCAATTTTTTTTAATTAATTTGGCATTGCAGAAGCTGAAGACTAGAGTTGTAAAGAAGAATCTGAATCCTGAGTGGAATGATGATCTAACCCTTTGCATTACAGATCCAAATCAGCCAGTCAAACTTGTAAGTCTAATCATCATTCAATTTTGATTATCTAATAAAGTTCAATTCTAAGCTTCATAGTTCAAGAATTCATGCTCTGAATTACTTGCTCAATAATTTATTTGTTAAGTTTAGGGTGTGAAATGTTGCCAAATATTCTGATGATTAAGTCCCTAAACATAGATAATTTGATCACAAAATTATCTAATACAAGAAATTGTTTGTGCATCTACTCATTGTTATGTTCTTAATAAGAGGAGTAGTTCACCAACTTATATATTAGACTATTTAATTAGACGAACATATTCCTCTTAATTCATAGGAAATATACTTTCTTTGAATTTAGAGGACTCACAAAAGCTGAGTAGAGTTGGTAAGAAATTCACTTCCTTAGTCAATGTTTCGAGTTCGAGCCCCGAGAATGGAGCAGCTTTAAAATTTATAAGAGAGTGTTTTATCATCTTAATGGGCCTACCCGATATGAAGTGGGCCATCACTAAATTGACAAAAAAAATGAAATGTGACTTGAGATTTGAGATTTGTGTTGCTGAACAACAATGAGTTGTCTCTTACTCTTTAGACCTTAATAAAGCAAGGAATATCAATAGCTTTAATTTCCACCGTTGAAATGTGACATGACATGAAACAAACACTTCCAAAACATACAATTTGTTTCACTTCACATGGCTCAAATGGACTAATTCTAACCCTTCATGTACACATCTCATGTCTCCATTCTAGTTCGTCTACGACAAAGACACCTTCTCGTTCGACGACAAGATGGGGGACGCGGAATTCGACATCAAGCCGTTCCTAGAGGCGGTCAAGATGGATCTGAAGGGCATCCCGAATGAGACCATCATAACCCGAGTCAAGCCAAGCAGGGAAAACTGCTTGGCCGAGGAGAGCAATGTGGTGTGGCTCGATGGAGAGGTGGTCCAAAACATGTTCATTCGGCTAAGGAATGTTGAACGAGGCGAGATCGAGCTCGAGCTGAGGTGGACCGACGTCCCGGGTTCCAAGGGTATTTAGGGGAAATGTAGATAGAAAGGGGTTGAGTTTGGTAATATGAATAAACACAGATCTAGCTTAGTAAGCATGGATTGTTATATATATCTATGTGTCAGTGTATGTGTGTGTGTTTTTTTGTTTCTTTTTCATGTTCATTGGAGGTGCTTTTAATTGAGGATGATTGTATAATGTGATATTAACATGAACTTATACATTATAATTTATAAGTGACTTTATTTATACACATATTTATATCTTTTTGGAAGATAAATCAGCACCTTATCTTAAGTTTAATGGTGCTCTTAGTGGAGCCATGATCATGTTTTTGGTTAGATATTTAACACCAACTACTCCAATGAATTCAACATTAAAATTCGTATTATTCGTATGATTAGGCTCCCAATTAACCAGCAAATTAAATAATCATAACGGTGTATATTACGTAAAAAATGAGCTATAATCATTAGAGATTTGATAATTGGGATTCATTAAACTAAATTGGCTTGGCCCCCCACATTCATAACAATAACGATATAATACTAGTAGTTAGAATTTATAGAAGACTGCAATCATGTGCAACTATATTTTGTGTGGTACTCTTTGAATTAGGGCCATGGAGGCTATAAACGGTGGGAAGCTTCTGGTTAACGAAAGTTTCTATTTATTTTTTCCATTTTATTTAATTTGGCTGAATTATTGTCTTGTTTGTTGTCTCATGCTGTTGAGACTTGAGAAGTATGGATGTTTGAAGAGGACCAACAAAATATGGGACAATAGTAGAAAATAAATCAATCTTTGGGATAATTGCAGAAAATAGTCTAAATTTTTGAAGTTTTTCAAATATGCGGGGATTGTTGGAGAAAACTTTCCACGTCATTAATATAGGGGAAACACCGCTAGAATGTAAAGGAGAGTGAAATCCAACCTAATAGCTTAAGTTTTTGGATAAAAATGGTGGATCCTGACTTTATATGATAAGTGGTAAAAATTCCCGACACGTCACCCGTTCTTTCGATCTCCGAAATCTAATAGGGATAAGTGGCCCATCACTAGCGTAAGTATTATTGAATGTGAGATTTTCTATTATTAGTAGCTACATGAAGTTTTCATTTATGGCTTGTTAATACTATTGATTATGGATTATTATTGTGTGACCTTTAGTGATACAAACAAATAAATCATCTCTGATGATGTTTAGAGCATCAAAATTTGTGTTTTTTAACCCTATATAATATATTACTTGTGTTTTTTGAACAATTGTGTTTTTAAGGTTGTTTGCGCTTAAATATCCCTATTGTTTTGATGGCATTTGTTTGAGCCTATTGTTTTTTGGTTGATTGTTTTGATATTCATGGTGTTTTATGAGTAGTTTTATCTACTACTCATTGTTTTGATGTGTTGTTTTGATGTGTATAGGGAAAACTTAATTAGAAAGATTTGCATGTCCAAACAAGAATTAGTCGTCGATCCATATAAATTTATTGGATTTGGGATACCTTAGGTCTCCTACCATGGACGTAAAAAAATACAATATTGTGTGACCTTTAGTTATTTAAGAAGAATATCATCTCCTATTATACTTAGGTTAGTGATCGCAACTCAACACATAGGTTTTTTTTTATAAGGTAAAGATTAGGGTCGCCACAAGTACTATTTGGGCTCGTCTAGAGCATCCACTAGGGATGAAAAAGCCGCACTTCTCTTTCAACTGAAACGAATATCGACGAAAGAAAAAGATTCCGCCGAGCAGAATGACTCCAAAGAGTATCAAGAATTTTCCTGTCAATGGTTACTAACACATTCTAAAGAATAAAGGGTAAATCGCCGCCCAAGGATTCAAAATGGTGACTTCGGGGTATCATATCCGATTATACTTAGGTTAGTGATCGAAACTCACACACAGTTTTTTTTGATAGGGTAAAGATTAGGGTCGCCACAAATACTACTTAGGCTCACCTAGAGCATCCACTAGGGATGGGAACTGGTTACTAACACACTCTAAAGAATAAAGGGTAAATCGCCGTCCAAGGATTCAAAACAATAACTTCGGGGTACCATCACAGAGGCTTAACCGCCTAACCAAATGCCTGAAGGAAACTCATCCATAGTTTAAAATGACAAGTGCTACTTTGAATGTTTCTGAAAATTTCCAACAAAATATTGGAGTTTCAATTCAACGAAGTTGGGCCATCGTCCATTCAGAGTAAAGTATGGGCCTCATGCAAGTGAGTGAAGGTGATTAATTTCTGGGCCGATGGAGGCCCAATTGCATTCATTGGTCGCGTGGTTTGTATCATTTGTCTAGAATCTAGATGGGTTGAAAATTTGAAATTAATAGATCTCATATTTCTAAGTGAAACCCATTGCAGCAAGAAGAGATCTAAGGATTTATTAATTTAAAATACAAATATGAAGTATTTGTCATAATGAAATACTTAATTTTTTTTAAATAAGGAAGGTAATTCGATGTATCAAATGGGTCAAGTAGATCAAGAGGTCGAAAAAACGACAGGTGGATAAAGCGGTAAAAAAGACCAGACATGCTACCAAAAATGGGGAAAGAAACTCTCAAAAATAAATGGATCTTTCTATTCTAATTCCCAAGTCCTTAAGACACATAATAAATATCTTAATTGAAAACATTTAACTAAGTTTAAATTTATGTCGGGAATCCCACATCGATGATATAGGAAAAATATCATTAGATAAGGGTGAAGTCCTACAAAGTACAAACTAGTTTAAGCTTTTGAGTTAATAGATGAATCTCGACTTTATATGTGAAATGGATTTATATGTGAAATGGTTTAAAATCTGACACGTCACCGTTTATTTCGGTCCCGAAATCTAACATGGTATCAGAACAGGTTCAGTAAAAAAACACAAAGACGGGTATATAGCCATAAAAAGATTAAGACACTAATAACCCGTAAGAAAAAAATGCCGAGCTAGCTATAATGAGATTGAGATGATAGACTCGGAAAAAAATTGTTCAAGTGTTAACTATGTCAGTCTAGTTACCACTTGAGGGGGCATTTTGAGAATCCGACATCGATGATATGGGGAAAATGTCATTAAAGAATGGTAATGCCCTACCCATTAACTTAAGTTTTTGGTTATAAATCCGACACGTCATCCGGTTTCAGAATCTAACAATACCCTGGGATTGAGACATTGTCACCATAGATTTCGCCAAAAAAAAGAAACTAAATGTGAATTACCAAATCAAATCTTCTACTCCCTATATATACTCCCTTCTATAATCTCCTACGACGTGATTGAATGATGAATTTTCAAATTACATTAAAAAAGAAACTTAAATATTAGAAAAATATTAAAAAATATCTTCTAACCAATTAAAATAAATGGAGTATAAAAGAGAGTAGAAAAACCGGACCGGTGAATTACAACTAATTGTTGTATATTATCATGTATATAGGGAGGTAACAAAATCTGCCGGCCTCGTGGTGGAAGTGGATTGCACCTCAAATATAGGCAGTCAAAAATAAACACAAACATGCTAAAATAAGCTTTTGCACGTGAAAACTTAGGTCAGATTTGCATTTCGAGGAAAAAAGAAGATAAGGGTACGAGTCACTTAAGGGACAACCTTGTCTTCTAACTTGCTTTAAGTTCAACATGTGATGGTATAATAATAATAATAATGCTCAAATAGTTTTTTAGGAATTCCATATATGATGATATGGACATGGGTAGGACCATGGTGGTTATCACTCTTCACTTGCTTCACACTACAATTTTCAAACCAAGAGATAAGGATGAAAGTATCTAAAAAACAATGGAATTATATTTACCTTTATAGAGTAGGTAATTGTAACATGTTGTATTTTACTCTTTGAGTTTGGTAGAGTTACTCTATGAATCTAGTTAATATTATCCTATAGAAATTAATAAAAAAGATAAATAAAAATTAGAATTAAATTCTATAGGATAATATTTATGATATAGAGTAACTCTACCAAGTTCAAAGGGTTCTTAGTAAGTAAAAAACAATGGAATTTACATCTTAATGGTTCTTAGAATTAAATTACAACTCTAGTTAAGCACATTCCTAATACTTTTTTTTATCTATTTGTCTTAAAATTATTCGTATGAAGTTTAATTCAAACCAAATTTATATTTTTTTACATCATGGGAAATAGCTTCCTAAAACTTAGGTTGTGTTCGGTAAAAATAAGTATTTTTCCTATAAGGTGTGAGTTTTAGAAATTTTTTAAGGATGTTCGAAATCACAAAATATAAACCTTCGAATAGATAAGTTTGAGGAGATTTGATAAATTTAAGACACTTTTTTTCTGTTAATTAATTTAAATCAATTTCTTTTTGATTGTTTAGAGTCAAAAGCTACCTAAAAATCTTATAATGTCAACATTCAATAAGGATCAAGAAGATTTCAAATTAAAAAAATCTTCATCTACCCAAAAATCTTTTAAAAACTCCACATTTTCAAAAACCTCATTTTACCGAACAGAATATTAGTTTTCAAGGACAATTGTATCAGTATTTTTGTATGTGTGACTCCTAATATAATAAAAACTGAATTTTTGGAGGAAAATTTTAGAACTTATTTTCTTGATCATTAGATTGATTTTTTTTTTTAAATTTTTTTTTTTTTTGGGTGCCGTTTTTTTTTTTTCTAAAGAAACTTCAAATTGTCCTAAAAATTTAACTTCGTGCATTCAATCAAACTAGCGGCCAGTCATAACTTAAACACAATATTTAAATCAATTGACCATTGAACGGATTATACAGTTAGATCTAGTCACAGTTAAGTTGTATTTTAGTCTAAACCAACATCACAACTAAATTAGTCAAGTATTGAATTGGAAAATTATCAAAAATCACACAAAAGGTGTCAATAATATGATCATGATGTTATAAGAAATAAAAATGGTGGTGGGGTTTATTATGTCTCCTCCTCGTGTCAACACCAATTAGTGGGTGGTGGGGAATATCACAATTCCAACCACTAGATTTGACACACTTTCCCTCTTGCATTTTCTCTCGTCAATTTTACACTATGTATAACTTAGTTCAATGCATTACCTACATTATCTTTTTTTTTATCAACTTTGTATTCACCATCACCATGAAATTTGACCCCAATTCAAATGGTGTCACATCCCTTGATCAATCAATATAATTGCTAGCCTTTTTTTTCCCATCTCGATACTAACATTGTATTCTATATATTGGCGCAGTAGAAAGCACGAAAAGGCACTCAAACGTGAGTCTTAAAATGTAAAGAATCACAAACACAAAACTGAAAATCCGCCTGAATAATAGAGAAACTCAATGTATTATTAAAAAATAAGGATAAGATATATTCTTAGGGCTTACATACGATCTATATAGAGAGAGAGATCGGCGACATAAAATAAAAGATATAAGATAGAAAATCATAAACGATATTAAATATAGAAATTATAAAAATTCTCGAAAAATACTTAAAAACCCTATTTTATGCCGCGAAACGTTATTAAATGCACGAAAGTGTCGGAGCTCCGGAAAGGTATGACGTGGCCCAATCGGACATCGGACGATCGAAATCACTTTTGATGAGAATGCGATTTCCGACGATGTAACTCTCCCTCTATGGGCGCTAACATTCTATCTACATCAAATTTAAACTACGATCATTCTATTGTGTGTCTTTAAGACACATTGTAAGCAACTTAATTTGAAAACTAAAATTCTAAAATAAAACAGAAAATACTTACTTGACACAATGACCTCAAAGTCGTCGAGTATGAGTCTGGTCGCCGACCTCAAAGTCGTTAGTACATCTAGATCGTCGACCTCAACTAAGTCACCAATCTCAAAGTATTTGCAGCGGAAACTAATAACAGAAAAGATTTACTTGACACAATGATTTTTATAGTGGAAACAGTTGATCAACGGACTATGTAACTCAAGTGTGAAAACCACTCCCGTCCAAGCTGCTTAGAAGGATTAAAAGTCATACCTTGCTTTATTAATTTTTCGAATATGTTTACAAGAACAACCCTGAGCTAACCCTACTTCCCAAGTATGCTAGCACTCATTTGAACTGAGTAAAGCCCTATTCTCAAACAACTATGAAGCCTACAAACTCCTCTTCTTCTTTCGAACTCTCAAACACTTTTATTTTTCTCTTTCACAAATGCAGAGTATGAGTCTGTTCTATCCTAGCCGAATCTCTAGGTTAAAATAGACGAAAACTAGGTCATTTAGAAAGATATTATCTTCCAATTTGGTTATGAAAAGAAAATATATTTATAAGTTATAACCATACAAAGATCATCCTAATCAAATAAGATAATATACTAAGATATAGCTTAGGGCTTAAGCCAATCAACGACGCATTATCCAAACATAGAAGATTCTATTTATAACTAGAATATCTCGATCAAATCTTCAATATCACACGCATCTTTAAGATCTTCTCCGTTTATCTTTCTCTCACGTCGGGGATGTGACCCACGTTTGCATCTTGTTTCGCAGACTCAAAATCGGACACATGACTAGCGTTTAGAACTATCAAAATCAAAGCTCGGCTTTTCTAACCCATATCATAAATAAAAGATATCAATATTCAGTTGGTCTAGTAGTAAAGTGGTGCTAGACTCCTTAAGTGTTGTACAAGAGATTCCAAATCTGAATCCCACTGGCGACATGTATGGAGAAATTGATATTGGGAGGATCTCCCCCAAAATGGGGTCACGAAGTGCCCGGTTTAAATGTAGAGCGATGTCCAACCGATTGAATCGGGCGAGTCAAAAGGCAAAACCAAAAAAAAAAAAAAAAAAGATCCACAAAGTCTTTTTAATAAGGTACTAGATTTACAAAAATCCTATAAAGTAAGCTTGTATATATTCTCAATCTTTTTAACTTTGACTTATTTACCAATATCAGTGGGTGAGTATTGTTGCCACTCTTTATTCTTTTTAGGGTGATTGATTATTCTTTCTCCCACTTATTCATCAATTGCATTAATGAAGAATAGGAAAAACATAAATTTCTTGAGAATAAAAAAAAAAACAAAAAACAAATTAAAAGCATTGAAATTATAGGGGAGATTTCGACTTTATTTCTAACAGAATGACAGATAACCAGGAGCCTTTATTGTGCGATTTTTTTAAAGATAATCCGCTTTAATGATTTAGGCTTGTCTTGTAATAGTGGGATAAATAATACTCCTATTTGCTACTCCCTCGTTCTATTATACTTGACACTTTAGAGCTAAAACTTTGTTGATTAAAACTTGTCATTTTTTAGCCTTTATTTAATTAATGTATTGGAAAGTGTTTATATTGACTTTTTTCTTTCCATCTATTGGTTTTAAGGATGTATTAGTAATTAATTTTTTATTACATTTAAAAAATTTTGAATTTTCAATAATATTTCTTATATTTTTAATGAATTTCTTAATATGTGTGAATTTTTCTAAAGTGTCAAGTAGAATAGAACGGAGGGAGTATTTATTTGTAAAAAAAAAAAATTGTATTTGATAAACCCTATAGGTATAGCCATTGATTATTTATTGTTGTCATATACAATGAAATAACGTGACGTGCTATTGCTATCGACACAGATGTTGGTTCATGGACCATAGTCGACTTCAAAATCAACTTATCAATTGGACCACAACATTGGTCCATTGTTAAGTGTTCGAAACGAATTCATACAATACAACTTTTTTGTTCAATTTAAACTAATACTCCGTAAGTTTATTAGTTTATACTATTTGTTTGTTTTAATTTACAACGTATACAAAGGTCAAAGGGTGTCATTAACTTATAAAATAATAGTATTTTTTTAATCTGTGTCTTTATGTCATAGGTTAAACTTCTTAAAATAGTAATAATTTATTAATTTATATTTATTTAAATTTTAATAATACCGTGTTTTATTAATATTATGTTACATGAATTATTATTTTGCACTTGATCTATGAAATTAATTCATTTATGGTAAAGAGTCGTTTTCCACTTAATTATTATTGGAATTTATCAGTCTGAAAAGTATACAAATTGTGCCGTGAAAATAATGCAAGTGAGAATTTCGTACAAGGAACAAATGCCTTTCAACAAGGTTTTGTGTTCCTCTTGAAAAGATTAGGTGAAAAATAAGTTTGTATTTATTATAATATAATTGCCTTTAGTAGATGTATTATTGTGGAAGTAAATTATTAATATTTAGTGACAAGTTAGTTATAGAGTGGAAGGTGAGAGATTAAATGCCACATTATAAATATTCGATCTAAAATTAGGTTACACGTATGATACATTCATATTCCTAAAATTACATGTACCCATCATTTAAAAAGTGAGAAAAGATGATAGAATAATATATAGTAACCTTTTCTTTCTAACCGTTTGAGTTAAACCCGTAAATATCTTACGGATAATTAAAAGACCAAAAATACTTTAGGGAAGGTTTATGTGGTACACTTACTTATAATGCTAGAAAAAAAGTCATAAGTCGACACCGTTTGTTTCATGTCATTTGAGTCATGTGTGGGCCAATTTTGATTAAAAGATTTTGAATGGTTTATTTCTAAGAAATTCATGATTTGTTTGAATCGCATCAATTAATGTATTATTTTATTTTAAATTGTATTGTATGTAATTTAATGTAAATTAATGCATTACATTGGATATTTAGATGGATTTAAGTTAGTTTATATGATATCATTGAAACCTAAGATTAAACGAGCATTAGAGATGAGAATTTATATATTTAAATAAACTGATAAGTGAAAGCTCACTCTTTATTACGCGTGCCTTAAAGGCTCACACGTTCTCAAAAAATTACAAATATCGAGATTATTCGTATCTCTTATGGTTATGCGTTTTTTTTCACTTTTGTTTATCTCTTAACCTAGTTTACCGATAGTGCTAAGGAACTTCTCTTAAAAATAACGACTTGTGGTCTATTTTGAACCCCCTCTCATAAGAAGCACGATCCTTCAGAGTATTTCAACACGCCGAATCTCTTTTAGTAATGAGTTTTCTTGAGCTAGAGGTGCTTTCAATTGATGTTCCCTTTGTCTTCATTTGCTAATTATAGGTACCAGGTTGAGTTGGATCTTGATATTTTCCGATGTGGATAGACAAAATGGTAGGTGAATTGTTGATTGTCGATTGGTGGAAGGCGTGGTGAACACACTTTGCCTCATGAGTCGGTCAATAGAATATGCGACGTGTCATCTTGCCAATGGTTTCATCACTTTAGTTTTTATGAGTCGGCTTCAGAGAGATGTGCAACGTGCTTCACTGTTATTTGCCAATGTTTTTATAGTGTATCTTTCGACTTCATCTTGTATGTGTGGCTAGTTTGGTTTTGCCCTTGTGTCTTCGTCCATTCAACCCACCCAGAGCTATGGATTTGGAACGCCGTGTTGGAAATGCGTGTTGCTTGTCTTCTATAGTTTTATACTTGTTCACTTGATGGAAGTGGTTATGTCCCTTTGTCAATAGTGCTTGTTGGCTATGCATGAGACATGCCACTCAGATTAGCGAACTGTATTCATAAACCTTGGTAGATATATTTCAACCTCTGCGAGAAGTTTTGATTGGGCGTGCGACTATTCTTGCCTTGTGCTTCTCTAACTTACACTCGAATCAGATCTTGCAGAGCTTCTAAACAAAAAATTAAGAAACTCTACTACTTTATCTCGCTAGACCAATTAGTGATTAATTATTATTTATTCATATGATATTATAGATGGGTTAAGTTTTATAATTCAAGTCAATTTGGCTCAATAACCATCTTTTTCTAGATCATATTTCTCTTGTTATTTAAAAAAAAATTAAATCTTTTGCAATGCAATATTTAGTGATTACGTAGGGTTTTCACATCAAGAGATGCCTCAAATCTCGTCAGCACATAAAGAGTCAATACTAAGGAGAAGAAGGCTAAGTTGAGAATAGTTGTCCCTTCATTTGTGGTAAGAGCTATCTTCAATAAACTAACCTAAATTTCAAATTACCTAATTAGAGATCTAGATTTCAATTAATTAATGAAGTCTTCTTTGGCAACAACAAAGGGTAAGGACCATCCTACAACCTCTAATTAATCTAGGAAAACCGTGAAAACTGTCAATTTCTAGAATCAATTTAAAAGCTATACTAAAGAAGGCACTATTTCTACTTCCATTAAAATGAGTAAATCAATGACCCTTTTAATGAAACACAAGATTCAAGTTACTTAAACTAGAAGTGAGCTACTAACATGAAGCTTATCTTAAATCCAAACCTAACAAACCCATTTCATAACATCTTAATAGCATAACTTAAAATAAGATTATCATTATGTAGACACATAAAAAGTTGCTCTTTTTCAAATAAACCCATTACTTTTGAGTTTGTAGAAAACTACCTAAAAGATGACTAAAAGGAGAAGCTATAGACATAGGAAAGAAAAAAGGAAGATTAAAGTCTAAAGTCTGAAATCTGATTCATCCTCTTGATGAAAAATCAACAAAAGCTGCGCTCCAGCAACTATATTAACACAGTAAACGCAATTAAAACCAGTTCATCAATGAAGTCCTTTTTAAAGTCTGAATCTTTGATACTTTAATGGCAAATTTGGAAAATTCTGAGCAGTTTTTATTGATACTAGTAAAAAGAGATCGTTCGCCATAATAGTTTACATCCACAACATACCAATATTACATATTTTGACCTTCTTCATCTTCATCATCAGATCCTCTGGTAAAACCCTTGGAAATTTCAAGAACAGAAGATTTCCCACTAGTATTAGACAGAGTTCACCTTCATCTTCATCTGAAAACAAACAAAAACAAGAAATTCAAGCTTCTTCATCTCCATCTCAAAATCTGCTGTTTTCGAACCTCCTTTAATGTACACCATTTCTTGATGGAAACCCATACTGAAAGAGCGCTGAAAACTATACTAAAACCCCCAACTCGGGCTCAGACTCGGACCCGGTTCAGCTCCGGTTCAGGTCAACTCCGGTTCAGGCCATCCGCCACGCTGACGTGGTGATGAGCGGGCGCTTATGCCAACCGAGCATCAAACACCCGTGACTCTCCTCCACCTCGTACCCGTCTCCGCCAGCGAAGAGCGCGAGCAACATACTCGCTTGCTTAAACGCGTTCGAACCGAGGTGAACCGGGTCGAACCCGGCCGACTCCAACCGAACCCGCCATTGCGCCAACGACTCGTGCCTCTCGACCCGGTCCGGCCCTTCACACGCCACCACGTTGCAGATCTGACTCCCGAGGTACACCGCCGACATCGCCACGTCATGCGCGGATCCGGATCCGGATCCGGACACGCTAGCTCCGGCTTCTCCACCGGTAGAGCCGCTCTCGAGCGAGTCGAACATTGTGGAATAGTAATGGAGCGCCTCGTTGAACCGGTCTACAAAAACCGGTCCGTTGTGACTCGCTTCTTGCTCTACTATTGTAACGATCTTCGGCTTCATTCCTTTGACGTTTTCCAGAACCTTCTCGATCGCGCCTTGCCGGGCGAGAAGCGGGTGGAGCTCCAGAACCGTGTTGACCGCTACAATTTCAGACTCCGGTCCGGTCTGGCGAATATCGAGCAAACCGGGTTCGAGATCGGTCAGGCTCTCGCAAACGAAGCCCCTATAATGGAACTCGATTCCGATCGTCTCCGCGAATCGAGCGAGCTTCCATCCGACTTGCTGCAACGCATCGGAGTTATCCGGCTGGGGAGGTCCGATTCCGGTGAGTCGGAACACCGGGGGGCCGCCGGGGCGGAGCGCGAGGGCTTGGAGGAGCGCCGGCCACTGCATCCCTTGGTTGATGTTGAAATCGATGACGTGGACACGGGCGGCGCCGGAGAAGGCCTCGAGGATGGCCTGATTGGCGGTGAAATGCGCGAATTTGAGGTAGGGAGTGGACTCGTAGAAGTGCGTCTGGAGGACGTTGGAGTAGGAGGCCTCGGCGGGGGAGATTTGGGGGCGGATCCGGTAGATCCGGCGAGCTAGGGCTTCGGCGAAGTAGGTCGCGACTTTTCGCATCGCGCCGGCCTGCGAGACGGCGAGATGGCCGATCTGCTTGACGAGCGCGTCGGCGAGCGTGAGGTTCTCGTTCTGGACGGCCTCCGCGCACGCCATGAGCGTGTGGACGAGGCGGACGCCGGCCTGCTGGGAGTCAACGACGACGACCGGACGCGATTGCGATTGCGATTTCTCAGATGTCGAGGGGCTCGTGGAGGAGGAGGACGCCGGGCTGCGAGGCTCGTGCTTGATCCGCTTGTTGGTGCTTGAATCTAGGGATTGGATTGGAGGCGGAGACGGCGGTCTGTAGGCGGCGATTCCGGGGATTGCGCGGAGGTCGTACTCGGAATTGTCCTCGTAGATGATTGAGGGGGCTGAGGAGGAGCCGAATCCGGCGGAGGGAGGCGGCGGGGGGACGGGATTGAGCTCGGAGAGCATGCTTTCCAGCCAGCCGGAGAGATCCGAGGGGTTATAGTGGACCGTATCGGAGAGTTGCGACATCCAATCGTCTTGGACGGCGCCCATCGCCATATCCAGCTGCTCAATCTTCAAGGCCACATCCGCCATGTCCGATTGCTTGACCTTGTAGCCCATGACGGCCAGGAGCTCGTCCATTCCGCCGCCGCCGTCGTCCTCCTCCACCCAGAGCTTCGCCTTGGCGGAGGAGGAGGAAGCGCCGGCGTCTCCGCTCGGGCGTTGACCCCCGGCGGCGCTCATTTCTTGATACTCTCTCTTCATCGGAGATTTTTGGTTATCAAAACTGAAAGATGATAAACTCAGGAAAAGGGGGAAGCGATTGGATTGAAAGTTTGAGGGATTGGGGGTTGGTTGCAATGGCTTAAATTCAGATTTCGGAGATATTTTAATTGTTTGAGGGTGGAAGCGGTTCAATCAAAATTGAATCTTTTGGGTCTGACAGAACGGGGATCAAAGCAGGTGAAGGGGTGAGGGGAGCTCGTGAAGGGGAGTGGGATGGCGTGAGCTCCGATGGAGGAGAAGATGGATGAGAGAGAGGGGAAGGAGAGAAGAAGCTGTGAGTTGAGCTGCTGGGAAATTTGAAGAGATAAGGGAGAAAGAAAGGGGGCCATTTCTATGACATTTTTTTTTTTTAATGTTTAATAATTGAAGCTTTTTTTATCCGTCATATTATTAAATCACATACTCCGTATTTGATTTCAGAAAATGAAACATATTAAAGGTTGTAAATTTTGATGTTATAAATTGTACTCCTATGTGATAACTATCTAATTTTGTATAGTTTATCCTGAATTGGGTTTTACTTTTGATAATTTCAGGAGTTTAAAATGGGGAGTTTTACTAAAAATATTTGTTTTATGGGTATTTTGGTGTAATATTGAGAAATAGTAGGAGCAAATAGAAATAATATATAAAGAAACTCAAAATTCTTTGACCTAATGTGATATTGCTATAAATTGTATGTCAGAACTATCCTAATTTTGTATAATTTATCCTAAATTGGGTTTTACTTTTGATAGTTTTAGTCGTTTAAAGTTGGGAGTCTTACCTAAAAATATTAAAGAATACTAATAAACGTACATAAAAAAAAATATGTAAAGAAACTAAAAACCCTTTGACCAATAATATGTGAAAATCTCAAAAATACCACTCATGTTGGGGGTGTTAAGCAGTAAACTAACATTACAAGCTACTTAAATCAAATGTCATGTTTATCCTGCAACTAGTTTAGTAAAATTAATACACTACAATGTTAAACGTGATTATATGTAATAAAGTTTAATCAAATAGTCAAGTAGATTTATTATAGTAGTAAATAATTAATTTTAATTTTTAAAGTAAAAGGCATCTGGTTGTAGCAGAGGTGGGGAGCCGTGGCTGCACCGCAATGCTAGAAAGATGCTTTCTTTCTTTCTGAGTGCAAGTGGGGGTGGGCCCCGTGGGCGATGTGGTACAGCTCATGCGTGAAGCGGACGGCCCATTTCGGGTCGAGCCCATCTTCGGGTCGGTCCTTTTTTTTATTTTTCCGTTTCTTTTATTTAGTTAATTAATTAATTATTCTGTCCCCGGTGGGCTTCAGGAAAAATGATTTTTTTTTTGAGAGGAAAAGAAAGTGGCTTGTGGGGTCCGCGATGCGCTGGCATTGCAGATTTGGTGTCGCGGATCCCGGGCCACGCGATTGCTCATGGCGCGTGCTGGTTTACTTCCTCTGTACTGCTGTGTTTAGCCACAGTTGAGGAGGAAAGTTTTACCAAATATTTGACCCACAAAAGGTATTTTTGGATGGTAAATTTTTTATTTATAAATTTCGATTTTAATTTTTATAGGGCATCCATTTTATGAGAGCATTGTATCTAGTTTATTTTCGCGGAAAATGGGATAAATTATGATTATTTTTTAGGCGAACAACTTATCTAATTTTAATAAGTTCGATTCCGGTCATTCGTGCCCTCTAGCCTCTAGGAGTGTTCGGGTTACGAGTTGATCCATGACTTGTAAATCGGCTTGGCCCGGCCCGGCCCTGCACCTATAAACCAGGTTACGATTTGACTCATAAAAAAATAAACTTGACCCGAAAATCGACCCGCAATCCAGTTAACGGGTCGACCCGTTAACCTGTAATAAAAAAAATTAAAATCAATAATGTTCAAAAGTTTATGTCAATTGATTCCTAATTCAATAATGTTACGAGTATTATTTAAATTAAAAAAATCAAAAAATATAATGTTATATCTATGGTATTTTTTTAATTTACAAGTCCTTTTTATCGACTTGTAACCCAACCAATTACCAGTAAAGTCAAAAAATCTAACATGTTATTGATTGATAAATTAACATGCATGTTGGGTCGGGTTACGGGTTAAGTGACCCATTGGGCACCCCTATTGTCCTTATCGATCTCTTCTCTTAGGTGAAAATTTAAATGACGTCGTCTTTTTTCCTACTGAAACATATTGATCGATACAATCCAGTTTACATGGTTCGTTATCTTTTCCAATTAGGTGATGAAGTCAAACTTTACTACTTGATTATTGGTTTGTTCTTGTCATAAAAAAAAAAATTACCAAATTAGTAATTGTTGTTGATACTAGCAATTACGTGGAAATGAGAACTGATTTGGTAAGATTAATCTATCACTATCTGTGGATAACAAGGAAGTTTAAAGCTCACAAGCATACCTAAATACAGAACAAATAAAGAAAGATTCTTTGCCACGAGTCAAAAATAAATAGACATGCCGTATCAACCCAACTAATTTTAGACTGGGTTACTTTACTCGATGATTTTTAATTGGTTCTGTAGGAGTAATTTTCCATTTTACATAACATTTATTAATGTCTGCCACTTCTCCACAATTTGCAGCCAAAATAAAATTTCAAGAAAATATCCAAATTTTCTACTTTTGTTAATTCAACCCTTATTGGACCATCCACGTCTCAAATTTTGCGCTTCTCTCCTCCACTCAAAAAAGCGTTTAAAAATAGAATAAAAACCTTTTCTTTAAACGTACGATTGGATGGCCATCTTTTTCTTTTTTTCTTAACCCCGGATCAACGGCTATGATCAGATTCCAATATCCACGTGGCGATCGGACAGCAACCGCTCTGCAGAGAGGATGATGGTGTGGCAGGCTATGAGGAAAAAGGATGAGGATGAAATATTAAATAAAAAATGAAGGTGGGCCCCATATCCAACCCAATCAACTGGTCAACATTTTTACCTTGACTTTCTCACACGGGTGTGCGTGAATTTCAATTTTCACATGATTTACTGAAATATCTCTGATTTTATCTGGATAAAATATGCTTCTGTTTTCTTCCTGTCTAGTTTTCATTATTTTTAGTCAAAAATGTTTTTTTCTCTCCTTTAAGCATAATCAATCAGATATATATTGAATTCGATCCGATATATCGAATATTCAATATTTTTTTCTTAAAATTTCGATCCGGCAGTAGCTAGATATTAGATAAGAAGTATTCGTTTGGTTTAGATATTCGAAAGCGGATCCGTACTATAATTTTAGAAAAAAATATTTAAATTGTATTTGATTTAGGCCCAATTTATATAAATAATTGACATACATCGAAACCGAATATTCGCTAATCCTCCGGTTTAATTTTAAAAGAAAGTTTAGATGGTCGAGGAGAATTCTTTGATGAATTGAAATTTTACAAAATACTAACTAAAACATTTATGTTATTTAATATTAATGTTTATTATTTTAAAAATATATACAACATCGATATTCGATTGTTTCAAAACTGCGATTCATATCCGATTTGACTACCTAGTAAAAACTTTACTTACATCGAATCGGATGATGATAGAAAGTTTTATGATCGTTCATATTCAAACTTTATCGTATCGAATAGCTGTGTTAGTTGTTCGGATCTGCCTTGTTTCACTTTGAATGAAAAGGGATTTTTTTGTAAAAAGTGTTTTTTAGCATTTTAAAAAACGTAAAAAGTAGAGCGAATTGCACATATTTAAAAAGTATTAAAAATAACTTTTGAATAAAAAGTACAAAGTGAAACAAGGCCCAACAAATCCGATATTTTTCTCACCCCTAGCTTTAAGCCTAAACGTGCGTGTATATTTCACGCGCCAAGAGGATAGAAAGTTGGAGAAGGATTGACAGTTTGACAGTGTTACTTCCATTAAAGGGTTAAACTAAGAGTAATTCACTGGATAAATAATTGGTTTCTTCCTGGGTTGGGCCCACGCTGAGTGGAAGCATCAACGATCTTGACGTCCACATCGAATTCTGGACCCGCCAGTGGACCCCACCGGTACACTACTGCGTATATGATTAACGTTTGAGGTTAACGGCGCGTTAGAAGTAACGGCCTGGTCAACTCTCACTATGCTTGATTTTTAGCCTTGATTTTGCCTATTCATATCTCTACATTGGATAATATTTATTAATGTCGAGGTTTTACCTATACATATCGCTAGCTAAAAATGATAATATTTTTAATACTCCATTTTAATCTTTTAAAGAAATAGATCGACTTTATGGTTCAATAAACCAATGAATGAACTAGATACCATGAAAAAGGATATATACTATGAGAAGGTGAGAAACGTTACATGGCACGTTGTTGAATCATGTGGCTTTAAAATAAAAACGGTCGCTTATACTTGATTGAATGGTTGTTCTAATTAGGATGGTAAATAAATTAAGTTTTTTTGTAAGTAAGTCGGTATCACTAATGTTTAGAGATTTGTTTGTGTTTAGCTTGTTTGTAAATTAATTGAGGTTGGGTATAATTTTAAGGCTTAAAAAATAAATAAATTGAGGTTAAGTATCAGAAAGTCCGGCACGCTAGATGCATATGAGTAAGTTTGATTATGTGTTTATGAACAAACTCCACTATATAGCTCGATTTGTATAATTTACAATCTAAGTAAGACTAGGTAGTTTTGGTTGTTTCACTCATACTGAATAGTTTATTTCTTTTTTTAGTTTCATTTGTTTGTAAAGATGAATAAGTAAATGACTTGTACGATTCCGAGCTCGTCTCATAAAAAACTAAACAAGTGTCTCACGAGTTGAGTTCAAGCGCAATGTGTTTTTAAATAAATCGAGTACAAATAAGATTTTGAATTCGAACTTGCATATTTTTAACAGAGCCGCAAGCCTAAACAATTCAAATCTTGACTTCGCCCAGTACAACCCTAGTCCTGATGGAATAGAAGGTCTCATGCGCTGCATTAATCAGATTCGACACACAAATTAAGGATTGGCTCTTGCACCTTATTTGGTCCATTTATAGGTCACGTTCGTTTGTTCATGCATGTTTAATTTTCACAACTACCTAAGACACTAGTGTGATTTCAACCAAAAAAGACACTAGTGTGATTGTACGTGCTTTCTTGGTTATTACACACGTACTCAGTACTCACATGCAAATGAACATGTAGTATTACATTAATAAGCTAAGTGATATGGAGAACGTACGTACGTATAGTATATGTTTTTGGGAGAACGAAGAAGGATAATCTTTGTAAATTCCGGCGGGCCAATTATGACGTGGGGTACACACATCAGATCATGCGCTTATGCGCGTCAGGTCCAACACATAAGCCCGTGGGGTTCCATCCTAAAATCAATTGACAATAGAAGGAGTAGCACAAGGGTATATATATTGGGCAAGTTATATTAGAATTCCCGATGTGGGATAGCCTTTTATCTCAACACGCCCCCTCAAGTGCAACTGCATGACCCCGCAATTTGCCAGTTGCACTTGACGTTCATGTCTTAAGGTCGGCCAGCCCAATAAGACCAGGAAGTCGGGACTCAGACCGAACAGGCTCTGATACCATGTCAAAGTTCGGCGGGCCACAATACGGACGGAGGGGGAGACCATCTCTTCGCACGTGCGTGATAGATCCGTCACATAAATCCATAGAGTTCCATCATAAAACCAATTGGTAATAGGAGGAGTAGCTCAAGAGTATATATGTTGGACAAGTTATATAGCGTTATCCCTCAACTTTTGTATGTAGTCAGTGTTTCACGTGGGAATGAAATTTTATCTTCCCCTTCAACACAATTTTATCCATATAAAACATAAAAAAAAAGAAAAACCAATAATCCCATTTAATGTCAGCCACTCGAGTGAACGTGTTTGTTTGATTTGGTATTCTTGGCGACGAAGACTTGGTCGTTGGTGGTGTGGGGTTGAATAAACACAAATTAAGTGAGGGAGAAGTCGGAAGAAATCGAGAGGTGGCGTAGATTTTTTTTAAAACTAACTCATCCTTTTATTGTTTTTGCATAAATATATACTTTTAACTAAATTGTGTGGTGGCTAATGGCGATTGTGGTGGTGCCCGACCTTTTTTATGTAAATTAAATCACGTAAAATATTTATGTCTTCGAAGGCAAGTAAAATTTCTCTAATAAGTGTATCTTGTTGCTTGACCAAATAAAAAAATGAATTTTCTTTTCATATGAATTTTCTATTTCTTTTAGGCTGATCTTGTGAACTTCTTACGCCGATTAGGAGTTAGATTTGGATTGGATTGAATTGTGTCTGGTTGAAGTCGTAGTTGAGCTTGTCTCAAAAAGATCCCTCATCTAGGTGAGGACAACATCAAGGAGGTTTATTATATACTTTCAAATAAAGATGACTTATTTTTCCTGCTTATCGGTGGCGCTGTATTTTGTTGTTCTTAGCTCACCCATCTTATTCTCTTTGTCAGCTTCTGATTGTATTTAAGGTGTCTCCTTTACTTGTTAGGACCGGAGTTTCTGTATTTTTGCTCTTTTATTAAAATGTGCGATTGTCGTTCGTTTCCTCTCGATCAACCAAATATGTCTGTTAAATTAAATTCCTTATAAAAAAGGTATAAATAGTTAAAAAAGTTTTCATGTATGTTTATTGGAATATTAATTTTTACATGCAAAATTAAATACTAAAATAGATTAGTATATAAGCACGAATTACATTTTTTGTAGTCAATTATTTTAGAATTGGATTAATCCGTTAAGTGTTGGTTTTTTTAGAATTAAAGCCTTCAAAAAATACGTGACATATATAAACATTGTCAACAAAATGTTAACTAATAAAAGTGTTCGATGTGAAACTTCTTTAAAAGGCGAATGCTATGTAGTATGTACACACATTTTTTTACGCATCCATAAATTGTGACAATTCTTTAAAATCGGAGCACTTTGACCGACAAGCCGATATGAAATAGCTCATTAGTAATGTCGACCAAAAACTATGAAGAACAAAATTCATTCATTGACAATGAAATTTAATTAATTGATCTTTGAGTAGCTAAGGTTGAATTGGGAGGATCACCTCCAACAATGAGCCTCTGCAATACCTGGTTCGGACGTAGATTGACCCCGATTAATCGAAACGAGCGAGAGATAAAAAAAAAAGTTAATACAGAGTATTTGAAGTATGTTATTACTCCACCATGGAATTGGAAAGTAGAAGTGAAGAGAGACAAAATTTAGGAAAACTTTCTTCTTTGTATTATATCATAAAACATGATTATAAAATTTGATTAGTTCAACACTACAATAAAATAGTGATAATATTTTAGAATATTTTTTAGAAATTTACTTTATTCACAAGTACTACATACATAAAATAAAATTGCCTTAATCATGTCTGATATTTTATAAAGATTAGTTTTCAAAATTGGTTTAACACTACATCAAAATAAAATTAATATTTTCGAATAATTTGGAAAAAGTGAATTTTTTTCCTTAAAATCAAATTAAAAATATAATCTAATTCATTAAATGCTGTAAAAAAAAATTTAATTTTAAAATTTTAAATTTTTTTTTTTGAAAAGATTCATGTCTGTAAGACGGTCCAGTAATTAGGCGGAATTTCCCATCTAATTCGTTTTTCCGTGTTTTCACCCAATTCCTTAGCTTAATTTCTCTTTGCAACGAAGTCGTATGTATCAACAAAACGGTCCAACAATCAATACCGATGTTTGATAGGGAAATTAAAATAAAACGACGATGTGTAACATTCTTGTTAGCGTATGGGATTAATTACTTGATGGACCTTTGAAAGTTTACGTTTCAAAATCGTAACGTATATACAAAAGTGTTGAAAGCTACATATATATAATACATGTGCCGTTGGCCTAGCTAGCTTAAATGTGTGGACTTTTAGTTTCACGAAGATTCTTATATATATAGGACCACATTCTATATATACAAAATTGGTACTTTTCATCCACTAATCACAATAATCTACCTTAATCCAATTTAATTTGACCTATAATTTAATTGATCAGAACCATATATACTCAATTCAAGTTTGATCTGACCAACTCGTTTGACAAGTCAACACATAATGCATAATGTCATTGGCCTAGCCAGGTTTAATGCATGGCTCTTTTTTTTTTGGGTTGAGTGTGCATTAAGATTCTTATATAATTTGGTACTCTTAATCTACTGAGTTGACCCGAACTTACCCGATAATCTGTTAGTATGTCTTAACTCGACCGGATTTAACCTATAATCTGATTGATTCGAACCTATACACAATTCGAATCCGAACTGATTGAACCAACTCGTTTGATTGGTCCATACATAATGCATGTGTCGTTGGCCTAGCTAGCTTAATTATATGTGTGGCCCTTTAGTGTGCTTGAAGATTCTTATATAGGACCACATTCCATACAAATTGTTGGTACTCTTAACCCACAAGGTTGATTCGAACCTGTACGATAACCTGTCTTATCCCGACCCAATTTAACCTACAATCCGATTGATTAATTTGAACACATGATTAACCTAAACCCAAACCCAATCGAACCAAATCGTTTGATAAGTCTACACATAATGCATAAAGTTGCTACTCTTAACCCACTGGCTTGACCCGAACCCATCCACACAATAACTTACCTTAACCAGACCTAAGTTGACCTATAATCCGATTGTTTCGAGCTGTCGAGAATCCTCTCCAAAATCATAAAGTTGGGACTAAATATGTCTAATATACAAGCCCTTAGACTCCTGTTTCTATTGGCAATTGATTTTTTAAGATAGAACTTTACTGAACTTGTGTTAGGCTTACATACACACGACTCCCTGTTATGTCTCATAGACTTTCGCATGATATAAGATCGCTCACGATTTATTCCTAGGCCCGTTTGCTTTCACATGAACTCATACTTAAACTACACCCGAACCCAATCGAACCAACCTGTTTAATAGGTCTACACATAATGGATGTACCGTTGGCCTAGCTAGCTTAAATGTGTGGCCCTTCAATGTGCATGGAGATTCCTATATATAGGACCACGTTCCCTAAACATTAATTCCACATGGCGTCCATTACAAAAAATAAAATAAATTAGTACGTCATATATTAAAAAAAATTGGTCGAAACATACCCCCATTGGACCGCACGAAACATCGAAACTTATACACGAATAACGCCCAAATTAAGTATATTTGCATGCCTAGCTAATAATAATCCAGCAAAATGATGACACACTATAAACTATATATATATATATATATAAATATATATGAAGAGTATATGATGGTCTAGGGAAGATGATGGTGGAATTTTTAAAAAGGAGTCCATTTGTGGCATCTTTGCTTTATTTCTGTTTTCTAACAACTTCTTTTCATACACGTTACGTATAAGATCGATTTGAGTCGGTAGAATAGAATAGGTAGCAAATTAACAAGGAAAACCAGTTCATAAAATCATCACATAAAAAGCAACGTATAGGCTGAAATTATTGGCTAGAGAGGCATATAAATTCTGTGTACGTATAAATTAAAGGTGGGTCTTGTTCTCATAATTTGTTGAAAATTTTATAGGTGACGGTCTAAAGCTCCATAGGTTTTTAATAAAAATTATATAAAATTATTAAAAATATATAGTTGGAAAAAATATATTTTTAAATATTATTTTTTAATTTAAAAATTGAAATTTCTTCAGCCAATAATTATATATTTTTTTATTATCAATTCTACTCGAACTAGATCTTGTTCTTGTAAGTATGATCTACCCTAAATTCACTTTGTAAGAAAGGTTATAAACTAAATAATGTTTGGAAGTAGCTAGACATGCATATAATATAGTTAATTCCACTAATGAAAATATTTTGTCAATTTTTAAATCATAGTATTATTATAAGATTAATTTTTCCTGGTGCTAAATTTAGACTTATCTCAACGCTAGGCAATAGGATTGAAAAACCTATATAACATTCGATGTTTCTAATCAATGTTTTTCGATTTAAAAATAATAAAAAAAATATGTTAAAACTTTATTATTTAGGATTATATGAATTTTTTTATAGGGAAAATTTATTACCTCTTAGAATTTAGTTTTAAAAAATAGTATAATTTTAAAACAAAGAATAAAAGAAACTGTATATTGTCATTTTAGTTTGATTTGTCTTCTTGTCATATTTAAAATTTTGTTTATAGTAAGTGAATTTTTTTAATAAGATTGATATTATTTAAGTGAAATTGTGTGATTTGTTATTTTTTTATCACAAATTTAAAACAATAAATAAATACATTTGCATGAGAACAAGAGTACGTACGTGTAAGATAAATAGGAGGGAAGAGATAGAGATGGAGGGGGCTAAAAATGAGGACACATGGAAAGAAGGGTGGACCCTAGCCCATGTGATTCCGCCACCTCTCTAATATTAAGATTCGGCTGTCACTTGGGTTTGGCCCACTTCTAGTTTAAGCCAGCCTAGCATCTCCATTATCATAACTTCGTACTCGTGCATTGCAATTTACATGCAAGTTTTTTCATGTTTCGTAAATCCAAACAATTTCCATAAATATCAAAGTTTTATAGGCTCACTGATCGATTGTTACCTATTACTCCATAATAGAGGTTCACTAATTTAAATAAATATCAAAGTATATGTACACTACTCTTTTTTTTTTACGATTTGAACATATACTCTTTATGTATTTTACCCTTTCGTATTAACTAATTTAACTTTGTGGTTCTCCATCAATAAAAATGTTTCTTTTCGTCATGTCAAATCTTTGGAACTAGTTTAACTTTTGTAATTGGCGAGTGACAAATAATTTTTATTAGGATTTTTTCCTTATAAATTACAATGCGCAAAATATTTTGAGCCGGATTTTGTAGCGGATCACCTTGCATCTATTATTATAATATTTTATGATTTAATTAATTAAATATACTCTTAGAAGACGGAAAATTAATAAACGAAGACGATATTATTATAGTTTTATGTTACAAAAAATTGGTAACATATAGTATGCATGTATCTCTCCTCATAATAGCCAATTTTTGCAGCAAGAATCAAGTGGAAAACAAGTCTGTGGGTGGTGTGGCCTACAATCACCATTTTATAAGGAAATTGCACATTCTTGCATTCTTGTGCTATATTCTGATATTATACTGTCCTATCAATTAATTGAATTGGTAAGTGATTAATTGCACCTATGAGATTACAGGTTTAAATTCCCCTTTCTTTGTTGTAACACTCTCCTCCTCATATACAAAAAAACAAAGGCTTTTTTTTTTCAATGTATTATTATAACACGGTACTAGGAACCTTGTTTAATAATAATGCATTTTGACAGTACTAGGAACCTTGTTTAATAATGCATTTTGACATCCAAACAAAACTTATATATATTGCCTTATGAAGTATTCTACATCCGGGTATAACTTTTATGTTATATATATGTGCAACATATTAAAATAAAAATGTAGATAATAGATTGTGTGCAACTGTGCATCATTATATTGCTGCTATATTTCGATCAGTATCCTAATGAAACGTACACCAAAAAATCTCTGTCTAATATTGAACAAAGTTCGACCATTTTTAATTTTTTTATAGAAAATATCGAAGTGAGATTTAATTTTAGTCTAAGCATTAGTTTTGATGAGTTATGATCATCAGTCTAAACTCTAAAGCATTGTTGGATATGAGATTTTGTATTGTTAAGGGTAATATATATACAATTGTCATCTATGGCTAGTCCGAGGTTATATGAGTAATAACATCAAGCATCAAGCATCAAGTATACTATAAAAAAGATATTAATAAACAAAAATATAATATAAAATTTAATGTAAGTAATTTATTGATCGTAATATATATAAAAATTATTTTGTTTTTTAAAATCAAATAAAACAAATTAAATTTAGATTATTAAGTTTAAATAATGAGAATAATATATACAATGCTCATAAAATATTATGGTAAATTTTCAAATAATGATAATAATATATACAATGCTCATAAAATGTTATGGTAAATTTTCAAATTGTGGGTTGCAATAAAAGGAAAGTATTTTGACCAAACTTCTCATAATGAAGTATTTTGATTAAAAAAGCATAGATTTATCAAAATATATAGGCCTATAATTATCTATTTATATAAAATATTTTTATAAGTAAAGCATTTTTTATCATTATAGTTAAATATGACATGTAAGTGACGGGGTGAAAATAATAAGATGTGGCATGACGTGTCAAAAATTACATGACATAGCTTAAGGAAAATACGACATGTGGCAAAATCCAAACCTTATTGCTTTTATATATATATTAGATTTTTTTTTCCTTCATCAGATATTGCTGTCAGCAAATCTTTGGTGGGGCTTATACTCTTTTATGCACATGTAATTATGTACAAGTCTTTTAGAAGTGCATTTAAAAATAAATCAAATATCTAGTCAAGCGGTTAAGCTTTAAAGATAGTACTCAGAGATCTCCGACTCGATTATATACATTTTCATGGAAGCTAGTTAAGACCCGAAGAGAGGAAATTATACTTTAAGTGGCCTTCTTTCAATTCGGTTACAATAATGTATGACCCATTACCCAAAGCTGGCCCAATAATGGGGGTTATAACCTAGCCTCAATAATGGGGGTCCAGGAAGGTTTTGGAATATTACTGGCTTATGAAGGCTCAATTAACCTAGCCTCCCCAGCCAGCCCAAATGTGTGATGATTATTTTTGAAGACAAATAAAAATAAAATATTTGTCAAACTAGATATTACTTTGGGTAGAATGTGAAACACAAACATTATTCCAGTTTAAGGCCAAGGGTACTTTAGCCAAGAAATATATTGTTTGGTGATGATGGGAAAGCTAAGGAGTCGTCATTCTGGATTCATATCGGTTCATTATCAAGGTAGTTGTGCGACGCTTATCAGTGAAATAGTCGGTTGTGCTTAATGAGCCCATGACCATCTTTTTTTATTTTCAAATATGTTTCTCGCTCCATATACCTTCTATTCATGTAAAAAGTGATTTTTTATCAATTGTTCAAACCACTAACAATTTCAAGTCCAACCTCACATATTTAGGTTGTTTGTTTAAACATATTAAATCTCTTTTATATACTTTTATGGGTTCTAGATTATCTTATGTTAATAGAACGGAGAATATTGTGGCTCATTTTACAACCCATTTAGTGTCTTTGATAAGACAAGATCATGTATATATATGGGTATGATATACCATCATGCGTATCGACGTTTGTCGAACTTGATATTTAATAAAATACTTATGCTTTGACTGCAAAACAATGAACTATATTATTTTAGATTAAAAAATTAGTTAGTGATTTGATCAAAATTGTATTTATTTGCCTTCAAAAGATTAATTTGGTTGGTGAAAATAAGTTTTGAAGTTAAAGTTCTTGATTAATGAAACAATATTATCTCTTTTTATATGAGTTTATGCTCATTTACTAATTAAATCAACTATTTGTATAATCAATTTTATAAAAATTTGAATGAATAAGTTTAACTTACAAAAAATATACTAACAATTAATTCTCATATACTATAAAATTACAAACTAATATAATATATATTTTTTCTTTATTTTGCATAAAAATAATATTAAAAATTGATTAAAGTTGATTTTGAAAGATATCACGTGGTAAAGGATGTAAAGTGGTAAAAATTTGATCATAATTAAGCATCAAAAATATTTAATAATAATTATTTATAAATGAAAAAAAATAAGATTATCACATAAGAGAATTAAAAGTGTTTTTTATTATTTTAAAATACATAAAAATGTGGCATCGTCTATTCTTCAACATGTATGCGAATTGAGTGAGATGTCGACATGTAGTCAAATGACTTATTCTTTAGTTTATAAAACCTTATCTATTCTAAGGTTTTTTAGGCTTAATTCAATTGTATTTATAAAGTAAGGTGAAATAGTTTATACTTGAATCATAAAGGTCTTCTTGTGACACCCTTATACCCTATGACGTATATTTAGTAAAAACTTATTTCACATATAAACATATAATTTACATATACAACTATCCACGTAAACATATAACAAAACTAACAACCATATAAGGTTCCACACACACACATACATGAAATTCTATGTCGTTACTTCTTATGCTAATACGTCTATTACTCTAACTTTGTTACAACACAAAAGTCTAATATGCAAAATGAGAAGGAGAAGGTTGCATTGCGCTTCAGCCGGCCGATCTGTATGAATGTGACCTCTAAAAGGACACACGTCAGTAAGAACTAGCTGAACCTGAAAAATTATTTTGCGATTTGCGTGAGTCGCATACCCAATGAATATAACCATCATCAATTATTTCATACAAAACCAATCATTAATTTAGTCCATGTACATATACATACATATTATATATATATATATATATATATCATATAGGAATTTACTATGCAAATGCAAATGCCGATGTATCCATTTCATTATTCTGTAAACTGTTCAAGCCTGAATCTGCCCCGGGTTTACTATATATGGACTCTTATAGTCCCTTTAAGAAAGAAATCCGAAGATCTCCTCATTTTGACTCTTATGGTAGCTTTAAGAAAGAAATTCGAAGATTTCCTCATTGACCCGTAGGTCCTGTATGATCCGAAGATCCTTTATGACCCTTAGGTCGCTTTAAGAAAGAAATTCGAAGATTTCCTCATTACAGTTCAGGGCGAGACAGTCACAAGTCCTTTTAATCTCATTGCAATATGCTATGCAATCAAGTGCATCATGTAACCATATATCATATGTTATCTGTTAACATACTTTCTGTGGAAATAACTCTGGAAATTTCAGAGCTATCACATTTATTCATATAACACATATAGCTCATATAGTACATATAGCACATATATCCATATAACACATAGGGTTGAATCTCCGCTCTATACTCACATGTTAAAGACAAATACTATATTTCTCTCCCTTGTCTCTGACCTCGTTCTATGTCTTGCTTTACTATACATTGTCTTCTCATTTTTTTTTTCTAAGTGTCAATTTGTAGTGTGTTAAAACCTATTATTATCAAATTTTTTAGTATCACCTTAGTTATCGACCCGGAGGAACCACCTCCGGTAATATGAGATGTGTCTTCTATGACATCAGTCTATACATTATTTTTAATAGATTGACCAACATCCTTTCAAACAATTATAACTTCGCAATGCAAAAGATCCATTTGCATTCATGTTAATAAATTTGAGAAAAATTGTTTTACCACTCTCATTTCTTTATACAAGACTTAAGGATTAGAAAGATTACTTCTCTAATTTCATCAAAACTATGCAAAAATCAAATATCTAATTAAATAAGATAACACAATGTTATTATACGATATCGACATTCACATGTCGCTCAAACTCCACGGTTTGTAATAAGATTTCGTGCTCCCACTGATATATTGAAGTGCTCCAAGCTTATTGTAGGTCCAACAAAGGAAACCAATGGTGGCAATAGTTCATCAATTTTCATCTTGAAATTGGTATCAACTCTAGAAAAAGACTGAAAATTTAATGAAAAAGTCACTATTTTCATATCTAGAAATCTCTTAGTTTTCCATGTAAATTTGATTCAGTTTGTTATACAACTTAGTAACTAGAACAAAATATACAACGAATTAGACAACCAATTTGGTGATGAAGCTTAGTATCTAGAAACAAATATACAATGAAACGAATCATTAAAAAAGAAAGAAAGTCAATAGTTATCTCAAAAGAGAAACAGTCTGTTAGACGTTATTTTTCTCATTTATCATCCTGCAATTCATTGGCTTCTTTCAACAACGGGATAGAATTAGGGTTCTCCTAGAAACGTTAACTAATGATTAGTTGCTTACCCTCCCTGGTGGGGGCCAATCGGTGAACTTCAAGCCAAAATACATCGATGGTGGGTGATGAACTAAACATATTCAAGAATCTTGAATATATTTAGTTCATGATACCTAACAAGTGCAATACCATCTTGCAGATCCTGATTATGAGAATATACTTCTATCATTGCATAAGCTGTCTCATCCAAAGTTTTTTAACCCATAATCAAAAATTCAAATGAATCAGCTGCAACTTCAAGATCTCAGCTTGTAAGTTCGGACAGAAGAAATTCAAATTCTTTATGTTGATCCACGCCTTCCACTAGACGATTCAGACCTTGTATTATATGATGATAAACCGCTAGAAGACACGCCCAAAGCCCTACCAAAGCGTGATATTCTTCTGGTTCCATTGTTAAAGTTGTGAAGGCTTTATGCGTGAGATAATTAAGAGTAAATATTGAAACATTACTAAGGGCCTGTTTGGCATGGATTCTTAGGAATCAGGAATGAGAATGAGAATGGTTCATTCCAGATTTAGTGTTTGGCAAGGCATATTATTGGAATCGAATTGATTCCTTGGAACGGCTCATTTCAACATATATGTACAATTTGATTCCAGTAAAAAAACATGGGGTATGAGCCATTTCAAAGAAAATTATCTCATCATTCCCCTTGTTATCAAATTTTTGGATATCACTTTAGTTATTGACCCGGAGTGACCAACTCCGGTGATATGAGATGTGTTTTTTACGACATTAGTCTTTATATTATCTTTAATGAATTGTCCAACCCCTTTCAAACAATAACTACTACACAAATTACATTTTATCTCGGGATATAATATCACTGATGTTTTATATCTAGGATAAAAACAAGTAAAAGCACTAGAAAGTGTATTTTTCTATCCATAAAAATCAAATATCCCTGATATGTTTCGACATGTGAGAGATATTTAGTAGCATAGTATTTAAAAGTCCACAAATAAATATCCAAGAGATTTTTTAGCATTAACACACTAGAGATATTAGCTCTAGAGTTAAAAGTAAAATAAAAATAATACAATATAATCCCATCTTTGGTAATATTATGGTCTTCGACTTTCTTATTTTTTTTCAACCTTATATTTACCCATCAATCCCTAGAAGTCTCAAACCCTCCTTCTCGATTTCTCTCATCCCAACGTTGGTGACATTCCTCTCCTCTAAGTAGTGCAGTGGTGTAGTGTTCAAGCGACCATCTAAACGACAACTTTTTAACGTTTCGGCCCTTTCTTCTACACATTGGGTGCCTTCCATGCCCTCTCATCACTTGATCCAACCAAGGAATTGGGTGTTTCTAGGTTTGATCGTCTTCAATTCAGGTCTTTCTTTCTATTTTGGTCTCTTTGTCGTTTTATTGGGCTTGATTCTTGTAGTATGCTAAAGCCTTAGATGAGTTGCTTTTCCTTTGCATAATGCGTGGATAAACCCTAGATGTGTCCCAAATTGAGGAATTTGCCTTTAGCTTTTGGAAAGAAATAATTCCACAATTTGCAGTTATATAATGGACGAACGGAGTGGGAAAGAGAAAAGGATTTAAATTTTGTTTCTCATATGTCTTTGGAAAGATTAAAACTTTCGTTTTTATAATACTTGGAAATAGAAACTCAGGTAAGTTAATGTTCGAGCACAACGAACTTTAAAAAATCATTGGCCTAATTGAGGTAAGTTAATGTTCGAGCACAACGAACTTTAAAAAATCATTGGCCTAATTGAAGTATTTATATTAAAATTGAGCTGACAAAGTTAACTATAATGGAAAGTGTAGAAATGTATATATAGAAGCATATATATGTAGCCAACTTTTGAACATATTGTTGAATCTTCCTGTTGCAAGATCTATAGATGATTTCTGATAGCGATAAAAGGACCATAAAGATTAAAGTTGAAAAGAAGGTGTCTAGAAGGTCAAAACCGAGACCTTTCCCAAGGTCAAGAGCGTTCAAATTCAAAGAGGTGTTCATGGACTTGATACTATCTCTTCAAAATATCCATCCATGGCGTCCAAGGCCAGCAAGGAAGAGAATCAAGTCACAAAAGTTCGGAAAGTAAGAAGTCCGTCAAATGGAAAACAGTGCTCAGTAAACTGGTCATAACTTGGTCTAGAAAATTCATCTCAAGTCCGTTAAGTACTCGTTGGAAAGATAATTAAAAGTTCTACAACTTTGTAGTTTACATCAAAATCAGAATCCAACAGTAAAGGGCTGAAAACTGGGTTTTACTGAGAGCTGTTCAAGTCTTACGGGAATCTTATCTTTAGTCTAAATTTCTATCTTTATTTATGAACGATTTTTTATTTTAAATAATGTGGAGAAATCAGCCAATAGGCTTATGTTAGTTGGTTGATCTTCTCTCTCCTGGTTGTTAGAGATATTTTTAGTTTGTTAGAGATATTTTGAGTTTGTTAGGTTGTTTCCTTAAATAAATAAATCAGCTATGATTTATTTTATTTAAGGGAATCTAGATAGATTTAATTAGATATTTTATTATATCTTTGGAAGCAAGATAAGAGTCTATCTTCTATCTATAGGGCCAGCCTCCTAGTTGCCTTGCTCTCCAAGGATTAGCTTTTGTATTCTCTATTTATACTCTTGTTATTTCATTCAATAAAATCAGCTTGAGATTAGATAAACCCTAAGAAAGGTTTATCTTGTCTTTGGGCTCCAAAAAGACTCGAGTTTGTTCGTGTTTGTTCGATTAACATCATCATCATCAATCGATCTCTCTCTCTCTCCTTGTTCGAATCTGGTTTGTTAGTTTAATCAATTAGATTGTTCTAGTTGTGATTGTTAAAGATCAAACTAGTTAATCAATCGGATTTAGCGTTAGAGCCAATCCGCTTGAACTATCAAGTTGAACTATTCTATCAAATCTGATCGGTTTTCATTCAATCAATTCAATTCCGTTTGTTACTTGTTGTGCTCGATTTCTCATATTGATTGCTAATTCAGGTTGAATCAAGGATTACTAGGCAAGATCGGGACTTGTGTGGGTCATATACGAGGTTTCTACGGAGGATTCCGGGGCAATCACGTATCAATTTCCTTATGAGCTATAAGTTTCAAGAGGAGATGGTCTCGTTTAAGCCCATGGATTGCTCTAAACATGAGTGAACCGTGAATGATTTATGATGTTTTTTTAATTGTCCTTGTAGGTTAGTATTGGTTGTTTGTAGGACGAACAAAATACAATCTTGTTTTTTATATCAATAATTTCATGATCAAGTTTGCATTTCCATTTCTTTTTTTATTATCATTTTCACTATATATTTTGAGCAAGGGAAAAAATGCAGAGCACAAATGAAGACATGTCATGAGTTCTTATAATCATATACTTATTTTTTTTAGTTTACATGTGCTTTGTATTAGGTGCAATTGTGTATGTATAGAATAAAAAAAAAAAGAGAAAAAGTTCCAAAGTTTCAAAGATCTAAAATTGCTTAGGTTTCTTTCCATTTGGTATGATTATTTGGAATCATGCTCTGGTGACATATTGTGATAGGGTGAAATCTGCGAGTATTTATGGGCTGTTGGATAGAAGACATTAACGATGGAGATGAGTTGAGACGATTTTGGAAGAAAAAAATAAAAAAGTGTCGCGTTCAATTATAATGGCATGCGCAATAAGTTTAGTGATTTCTACTCTCAAATGTATCTACCTTTCACCCCCATTCTGCACACTCCAAATTCACGAACTACTCCCATTTTCTCACATTTCAGTCGAAAAATAAAAAAATGTCGCGTTCATTTTCGCACATTTTAGTGATTTTTTAAGTATTCTCGTCCTCTCTACTTCTTACACCCGTAGCATCGATCCTCTACCAACCCAATTTACTAACTTATAACTTATTCAAGTCCCCCGACTAGCTTATACAAAAGTATGGGGATGCTTTATAAATAATGTTGGGAATTTTGAGAAAAATATGATCCAATGAGATTGGATATCTAATCCTGATTTACTTATAATCTAGAATCTAATGAGCGACATGATTCCATGATTATAAGTTCATTGGGATGTTGCTTTTCAATCTAATGATCAAGTCGATTTTATGATTCTAAGTTCATTCGAATGTTGGTTGAAAGCGTGTTGTACACACTTAATTAACCAATGGAATTCAACATGGATAACGATAAGTCCTTGATTACACTAAAGTATTCAACAGTATACATGTCTATGTATACTGTTGAATACTTAACACAAATCATTCATACTAAAGTTTACACTGTTAAGAACTAGTAAGAACATAAACTTATTGATTACCTAAACTTTATTGATTGAGTTCACTTATCATCTCAGCGCCCTGAAGAAGTAAGTGTTGCCCCTTTTACAATATTTGAACCAAAAATAGGAAGCTACTAGAATTAGAACGCTAGAAAATCCCGAGGCAAAACCAACAAAGAGTCCATTTAGAAATCGTTTTCTTTTGTCATGAATCCCATTTCTTTCTATTGCTTTTGGTGTCGTTGGTATACTACTAGAACACGAGTGATTCAAGGGCTCACCACATAAGCCGAGATTCCCTTCCAAGCTAGATTCTTCAAAAGTACCAAACTGACCACCGGTTGGTATGGGCCCTTCAAGATCATTGTAAGAGGCATTAAAATATGACAAGAAATTAAGACTCGCTAGTGATGTTGGAATCTCTCCGGTAAGCCTGTTTGAAGAAAAATCAAGCCTTTCCAGTCTATGTAAATCTGATGTACTAATTGGTATGCCACCAGAAAACTTGTTATCCTTGAGATACAAGTATGGAAGATTTTGTAGGTTGCCAATCTCTTCTGGAATGTTACCACTAAGTGCGTTATGTGAGAGGTTTAGAGCATGAAAATAGTTTGCCTTTAATCGGATGGAATTAAACTTATTGGGGACCGCAACAAAGACAGGGAGCTCAAACTGAGAAAAATCGAGGTCTACATGAGCTTTTTTAGAGACTAATGCAGGCAATTTCCACAATTCTAGAGGAACCTCTCCGCACAAACTATTGCCATCTAAGGCTAAAGAATAGAGATTTGGTAGAGTCCCCAACCAGTTTGGAATCTGACCCGACAAACTATTATCTGCTAAGTTTAGAACACGCAAACTCTTCAAAGCAGACAACCAGTTAGGGATGGGACCTGCTTTAAAGTTGCAATATCCAAAGGAAAAGACTTGAAGCTTTGGAAAATCACCTAAACCAATAAAGTTTCTATCGACTGGTAGGGATTCACCAAAATAGTTGGATGCGAGAGAGAGGAATGTTAGATTCTTACATTTTGCTAATACTCGAAGTGTCATTGTGATATTTGTAAAGGAATTACTTGCTAGAGAAAAGAAGGACAAGGATTTTAGCTCAATAATTTTGGGTGAGATTTGGCCACTTAAGAAGTTTTCACTTACTCTAATGGCAGTGAGGAACTTACAAGAGTATATGCTTTTTGGCAAAGTGCCATTGAAACTATTCCTCCTAAGATCAAGCTTTTGGAGTTGAACAAGCTTCGAAAAATCTAGTTTTGAGATATCTCCACTAAGACGGTTATCCCTTAAAATAATTTCCACTAGATGTGTGCAATTCATCAAAGATGAAGGGATAGGACCACTAACATTGTTTTCATAAAGATGAAGCTTTTCCAAGTACAAGAGTTCCCCAATATAGTAAGGAACGGAGCCAACAATGTTATTTGAAGATAAATCTATGATTCTAAGACTTGTGAGCCTACTTATATCTTCTTCTACCCGTCCATGGAGATAGTTATTCGATAAGTTCAGATGGGTAAGCATACGAAGGCTACTGATAGAGGAAGTGGAAATTACCCCCTTTAGGCCTCTGGAAGGCAACTGCAAGTGGGTCACTCTGCCATGGATATCACATTCTACCCCTTCCCATTGACAACAACTTATGGAGGAAGACCAATTTAATGGAACAGAAGGAGATGTTGAAATATTAGCTGAGAGGGCATGAAGAGCATTTTGATCTTGGCGATTACAAATTTTCTGGCAAGACAAGGCAAAGGAATACAAGAACAAAATGAAAAGGAGAAGATGGGCAGGAAGAGTAAAAAGTGGTTTGTTTGGAAGCATGGCTTTCTAAGATTGTAGGATACTTTATTGTAGTGGGGGTAGATATATGAAAAGTGTATTTGTTGTGTGCCAAAATGAATAATTACATGCCCCATTTATAGTACTTGATACACTGCTTTACCCACAACTTGAGATGCATGGTTGTGTACGTGTTTCCAATTACAATAGAAGACTTGTTCAAAGTTTCTTAATTAGACTTGAAGTTGCGGTCTTTTTGTCCTCTCTCTTGTATGACACGAGCAAAGAAATTTAAGGTGATTGATGTTCATGTAAAGTTGACGAAAACGGCAAAATTTAGACAATTGAACATTCGAATTTAATTAAGCTGCCTTCTCAAATTCTAGCTTAACATTTACGGTGTACTAACAAGGCTCTAGCAAACGCTATGTTCAAAGGTTCTCTATCAATTTCTAACTTAATATCCACGGTGTTATATAGGATCAGACTTGCTCTGATGTCTTGTCAAAATTCGTGGGTTAATACTGACGAAGAAGGTATCCGTTTGAGCACACACGCATAATAGGCCCAACATATAAACTTAATATATTGGTAATAGGAAGAGTAACCCAAGATTTTATACAATAAGCAAGTTTAACCCTAATTTTCAAATATGGATAAGAAATGGGATCATTTATCAAAGGTCTGAAATGGGTTATACAGGTAACTTCAAAGGCCCACACACATATTACAATTATGGGCTGAAATGGTTATACGGGTGGTTTGGGTGAAATGGGTGATGGGTTGGTTAACGGGTCGGTTGATGGATTGGGTTATTGGGTGAGAAAATCTCACCCTTACCCGACACATAACCCGTTTCACCCGTCACCCGCTTTGTTTGGGTTTCTCGCCCGTTAATTGCGGGTGGGTTAAATGGGTGAGTCGGTCATCCGTGGGTAATTGACAGCCCTACATGACAAATTGAAATGTTAATCTCAGATACACTTGTGTTACTACAGTCGTTTGAGGTAGTTAGATTCGCACACATATCTCGTGACTGTAATAAGGTTGCTGAGTTGATTGTGAGACTACGTTATTCTTGTAGTGCAAATCAAATTTAGACACACTCAAGACTTCATGTCCTTGTCCAAAAGGATGATGTAGGTTGACTTTGGTCAGCCTAATTAAGTAAATCAAAAAATATTTCCTTTTAATTTCTCTTTATGAGTGACAGATGTATTGGGTGAAGCTTAGGTAGTGGCTTAGGTGATGAAAGATTGAAAGTAGTCCACCCTCTAACTCAGCCATCATTCGACATATTTCTCATTTTGTTGTGTAAATAATATAAGTAGGTAGCTAGGGAGGACCACGTTTTTTGCACCAAACGGTCCAAATCTATTCCATGGATCTTAAATTGGCTAGCCAAAAAAAATCTTTAGAGTAAGCGTATAGGCCGAAGGAAGACAACATACTATGATTGTATTTCATATTGAATTTCACAGACATGAATTTCGAATGCAAACTTAAAATGCATAATTCACACTACAAACAATGTTCATATCACAAATAACAAATGGATAAAAGAGCTAATAGAGCAAGAGCATTATAAATTGCACACATTTTCCTTGGCTGCAAACAAATTACCCAAAACAAAAATTTCATGGGTCGAAACCAAAGTAATATTTTACACTACACTATTACACCCAACAAAAAAAAAAACTAGAACTAAAACCACTACAGCTTGAGCTTGATATTGTCAGCCCAGTTAAAGATCCCAGTGTAAACCCTATCTCCACCCAAGTCTTCCCCAGTTCCTCCAGCTGCAACCCTCATGATGTCCTCTATCAACGCAAAGTTGCCCATGATGTCGACGTGGGCCCCGCTCTGGGTCCCGCGGCCCTCGAGGAGGTTAGCCGGAGGAGCGTGGTCATACTCTCTGACGTAAGTCTTGATGCCGGAAGGATTGAACCTTGTCTTCCCGCGCCATCCCTTGGCGCACATATATCCCGAGCTTAAGACTGGGACGGTCTCGTCACCTTCCACGAGGTAGACTCCGTCCTGAAGGCAGGTCCCGTCTGCAGAGATGTTGATCTGGAACGGGATGTTGCAGTCTAGCGATGGGGCTAAGTTGTACACGTATGCACGCTCTGTCGGGATTCCTACTCCATATAGAGAGAAAATCTCCATGTCTGGAGCATTTGGTAATCTGAAACAAAAAGTCACAATCCTCTGAAACAACATAATCCAGTGTTTCAAATCTAGTAGCAATTTTCAGGGAAAAATGAATTCCCACATCAGAATTCAGAACTTGAAGCAATCTTACTAAGGATTAAAATCAAAAGGGTGTTATGCTTACTTTGTTTCCAAAGGATTTGACCAATACTTGTAGTGCTGATATTTTGGGTCATCCAAGTCATCTGCTATGCCGTATGAAAAATGGAGATCTCCACGTGCCATCATTTTTGGAGCAACGAAATGAAGTAAATCCAAGATGTCACCAGCAGTAAAAACTTTGAATTCCTCAACAGCTTTAACTCCTTCAACTCCCATTTCAAGGTACTCTGTCCAAACATCGCGGCAACTACTGTTTGCAGCATTTGTACCCTTATAAGCATCCTAGATACAAGAGCAGAAACAAATGCGAAAAAAATTTAAGGATCAATGTTCCCAGGGAAATAAGCTATTGTTGAAAGCTACATTTGTAAACATCAAAAGTGGGATATTCTTTATTAGGCAATATTCATGATTAACACTATTCCCAAATGCAATTAATCAAGCAGAAACAAAAGCGAGTTTTCCAGAATATAAAAAATAATAATACCTTGAAATCTATCCTCTCAATCTCAGATACAGGTGCTTGTGCAACCTCTTTACTAAATGATATGATCCTTCCATAGTTGACTGGCTCAGGCTTTTTGTAATTCACTTGAGATTTATCTTCATTAAGCTGTGTATCATTGGTTTGTTCTTTCCTATTGCAAGTATAACCTTCTTCAGGTGACCAGTCCAGACCACCCCATATAGTATCACCACCTCTAGGTAACATAGACATTGTCGAATCCCAGGTACGAGTCATTCTCATCACGTGTTGTAATGTCTGAAAACGGAAAAAATCATTGTTCAACATACCAGGTGCAAGGGCCCTGCACAAATGCAAGTAGAAGAAACCACCAAATCTGTTAAGTGCTACAAATTTTAAACCCACCATGAAAGCTCAATATTCTATTACAAAGTAAAAGCAGAAAGATACCGGGCAACTGCAACATCTTTAGCCTCAGCTGAGAAAAGTCCAGGAACAGATTTTGGAACACCAAGGAATGGCCCACCAATGTTCATTACTGCTTTAATGTGTTTAGCACACCAATCCGGACCACCACCACCACCCATTGGAGCTGGAGCCTCTACCCATTTCATAAAATGCAAGAAATATAACACACCCATTGAATGTGGAACAACAATCGCCTTCTTACCACCATTTGTAGCAACCATAAGTTCTATGTTACTTTTTATCCTGCTCAATGTTTGGTCCCTCACCTATTCAAAATGGATTTGTCAAGACTAATCTGTAATCATGACCATAATGAAAATACAAATAAAGATATTTATTAAAAAATAACCTCCGTATTCTGGAAAGAGAGTCTCCAATCATATGAAGCCATATACATGTTCTTCTCCTCATAACCGATACGCGCCAAATTAGCAATGAGTACTGCCCAAACAAAATATCCCAGGGCAAAATAATCCGCAGCAACAAGTCCACTGACAGCTCTCACCCTTATATTAGGAGGATCTAATCCAGATTCATTATCCAGGGACATGTGCTCTACCCAACAAGAAGGTCTGTTTAAGAGATAAGCATTAGCTTAACTATCTGTAAACTTTAAATGACTGCAACTTCTACGCTGAAGCATTGTCATTGGTTTTAACATTCCAACAAAAAAACTGAGTTTAGGATCGTGATTGCAAAATGTATAGAAAACCAAAATTGTTCACTTTTTCTAGTATGGTCTTCAAAACACAAAACTATACAGGCTAAAAGAGCTTCAGAGCTTCAGAGCTAGGGTCTAGACAGCTTACAAAATAGTAACAGGTAGAAAAATAACAGCAATAACAATTAAAGCCAAAAAATGTCCCACTGCTAATATTACCTCTTATACAGCTCTCCAAATGTTCCACCCCACAGACGCTTCCGAAACAGGCCCTCGGCACACTGGTGACCCTCCCAGAGCTCAAGACCGCCAGTGACAATGCCCGGGACAAAGATCACTGGGTGTACTGCATGAAGCCCCTCCTTTCGAAGTTTCTCACCTGGTGGATCCGGCAGTGGGCCATTAATCACCTCAGTCACATACTGTGGAAGCGATGAAGGCATTGCATGGTAGAGGAAAAGAAGAAACCACCAGAATACACAGATTACTCCAATAAGCCAGCAGCAGCTGTCAAAACATGACCACTTCTTGACCTGCTTCACTTTCTCGCTTCCCGCTTTCTCTGCCTTGTCATGTTTAGGGTGGTCATCATGATCACTCGTTTCCGGTTGATCAGAAGGTGAAGAATGATCCGGTACTGGTCTCCGGCGCCGCATCTTTTAATAGCTTATTTTGGTCTTAATGTCAAAAAAAAATATCAATTTTAGGAGAACGGAATAGCATTGGCTATTGAATGGTGCAATTAAGAAAATGCACGGGAGCTCTATTGTAGGCAATTGAGGTAGGAGCCGGTATGTATAATATCAAAGAACCATCAAAGCAACAAATTTGATACAATTAAGGATGTTACAAGAATGCATTAATTAGGGCAGAACCTCAAATGCATTAATATTCAGACTCATTTGAAGTGAAAGAAACCAGCAGCAAATAATTGCCCAACAATATACACATACTTCACTTGAAAAGTAAATTTGTCAAAAGAACAATCATAGGTGTCACTAAAACATTTCTTACATATCCCTTAAATTTGAATTCTCATCAAGGTTATTTCCAAGAAGATCTAGTTCTACATACATTTCTATACTTGGACGTTATTTTACCTTAATCTTCCATCCAACCGTTTCCATTTCTTCAAGGAAAGAAATATTTCTAACTCCAAATCAAAACTAGGAGCAGTTAAATCACCAGACACCAGCTACTAGCGTAATAGAGACTTTTATCAACAGGTACAACTCAAGCAATCAAACATTCAGTCAGATAAAATAAATACAATCACTGAAATCGACCAAAACCAAACTTACTCGAATTGATTCCAACAAAAGAAACCCCAACCCTAAAGCACCCGAACTCAGATCTATAACAAAAGAGAATTGCAAAGTGAATACCAGAAACGGAGACGACCAGAGACGCCGGAGAGAGAATCAGACGAAGAGAGAGGGAACAACGTGTGAGGGAGGTAGCGGAACCAACAAGTCAATAATCATATCATATCAATATATACTAAATATTCTCCATTTTCACAGCATGATTGGATAACTTCCGACTTTCAAACAACCAAATTTTCTGAATGTCCCGAAATCAAATCCCTAAAATTCCATAGATTGTCACCGATCAGAAGGTGGCTTCGTACTTCGGAGTGAGAGACGTGAATTTCGTTGCGCCAGGGTTTGTTTGGGAGGTCCGAAATGGTTTGCTTGAGATTGAATAGAAGGGTAATATTGTCCAAACAGTGTACAAACTGAGATGTTCTAGAAAAAAGCAGGCGTTTCTCAAAAAAGAAAAAAAGCAATTTGTGATTTTCTGACTCCTTATCCCGGTTAATTCATTTAACTAATGCCACGTGTAGTGTAGAGAGAGCTGAGAAAAGTTGGAATCCTTTTAAAAAAAAGAGAAAACAATAATAAAAAATAAAAATAAAGAATTTTTCTGCGAACACTGAGGCGAGAGAGACGAGAGAGGTCGAGAAGAATCAATGTCCACCGTTAGGTTGACGCCGGCAGCTTCAGCGATTTCATCCACCTTCAAACGCCTCCATTTCCACAGCTTACCCGCCGTCACCGCTCCATCCTTCCACCGTCGCGGAACCAGAAGAAAATTCGCCGTTTCCATGTCTTCTGCCGTCTCCAATCCTCTCGAAATCTGTGTCAAGGCTTCCGTTACCACTCCGAACAAGCTCGGCGACTGTATTACTCTCTCTCTGATCAATTCTTCAATTTTCGTGCTATTGCTGATTTTCTGTTCAATTATGATGAATTCCAATTTGCAAATTTGGTTTGAGGTCGAGGCAATTTGGTACTGATCGAAAATTTCAAGTTCAGTTTATTTCAAAATTTAAGTGAGGATTGGCAATTTCATTAGTGAAGTTAGGCTGTTTGAGAATGCATTGTTTTCATAATTTTGAAAGTGTGGATACACGCATAGCTGATAGGACTTAACAATGTTTAAGAGTTAAGGCACTAATTTGTGTGATTGATTAATTGTTAATTTCTCATGCTTGGCTTTGTGTATTGTGACATTGTTTGGGACACTAATTTGTGTGATTGATTTTATTGTTAATTTCTCATGCTTGGTTTTGTTTTGTTGACAATTGTGATACAGGTCCATTTTGCCAAAGAGTGTTGTTGACTCTGGAAGAAAAACATCTTCCTTATGATATGAAGCTAGTAGACTTCTCAAATAAGCCTGAATGGTATTGAACTTTTTCCCTTTGTAGCTTCATTTGTCAAGAGGATCGTGTTCCTTTCTTGCAATTAACAGTTTTCTTTTAAAACTTTTTTTTTTTCTTAAAGGTTTTTGCAAATCAATCCAGAGGGTAAAGTTCCAGTGATGAAACTTGACGAAAAGTGGGTTGCAGATTCTGATATTATTACTAGTTCTCTAGAAGAGAAGTATCCAGATCCTCCATTGGCTACTCCACCTGAGAAAGCAACAGTGTAATTAGTCTTCCCTTGCTTTTGTTCTTTGACAATTGAGTTATGATGTCATATAAATAAATTTTGGTTTAGTCATAATTGTAATCTAGGTGGGTGAAGTAATCCGGAGTACATTACATCGTCAGAGCTTAGGTTGATTGGTTTATAATATTACCAAATGAACCTTCTTTATATCTTATTTGATCCATCCTGAACAAATAAAAACTCAAAGGCATTGTTAAATTTTGTGAATTCCAGTGTTCATTTGGATGTAATCATGTAAAGACAGTTGGATCAATAATGATAGCAATGCGAATGAGTTACTGCTCCTTAATACCTGCAAAGAAAGTTTCCTACTTCTGCTGATTTTTAGCTTCAGAAGAACCGATGTTGTTTTGTTGGGATATATGCTATTTATATTCTTAAATAGGGTGAGGTATTTAACTATATATATTGACTGATGGGTTATGCTTCATGATGTTTTCTTGTAGTGGGGCAAAGATTTTCTCTACCTTTATTGGTTTTCTTAAAAGCAAAGACCCCAATGATGGAACCGAGCAAGCATTGCTTAATGAGTTGAGTTCTTTTAATGATCATATCAAAGCAAATGTAAGATTCTCCTGCTGAACTATTTCCATTGTTTCCCGTGTCAGCTATTTCTTGATATGTGGATGCAACAACACAGTGACATCTTTATTCTGATGAAAGGATTTGCTGTATGGTTTTTTCATATGTGTTTTCTCTATATGGATTATGAATCCTAAGCCTTAAGTCGTAGTATGTGTCATGTGTTTGGCTTTCACGGTTACTATCTCAAATTTGCAGAGCTATTTTTTTGCATTAACTTTAAGCGTATCATGTAGAGTAGTGGGCGTATTATGTAGAGTACTGGTTAGGTCTCTGATTTTGCAAAACAAATCTTTGTTTGAAATATAATTAGAGCTGATATGAGAATTTTATGAATGCCAAATTTTCTTGTTTGACAGCAAACTGTCATTTTTATTAGAATCACACTCTAATGTTTGATTCTCTCTTGCTTCATGAAGGGCCCATTTATCAACGGTAAGGAGGTTTCAGCTGCAGACTTGTCCCTGGGACCTAAACTTTATCACATGGAAATTGCATTAGGGCATTTCAAGAATTGGTCAGTTCCAGATTCACTTCCCTATGTAAAGTCCTACATGAAGGTATGTCAATCATAAAATCTATTGCCCATTATAAAATCTCAAATGTTCCATGTACAAGGCATTATGAACAAAATTACCCAGACATAGAAAAGAGTAGTCTAAATGATGATACAAAGGATTTGGTAGTGAAACTACTGACCTTATCCCAACTTTGACAGAATAGGCAAAGCCATTACCGTTCTATGGAAATCGCTGTAATATGTTTATCTGTTATGCCTCTAAACTCTGCTGATACAATGCATGATGCTATAATTTTGGGTGCACTTTGGAATCAGGATATATTTTCAAGGGAGTCATTCATCAAAACTCGTGCTATACCCGAGGATGTTCATGCTGGATGGGCGCCGAAAGTGATGGGTTGAAAGACAATTCAATCTGGCTAGTCCTTTTGAAACTAATAGAAAACCTTCAGTTGTGAGTTGTAAGTCATCCTAATCACGCTTTTTCGTTTTCTGTGATGTATCATGTAGAATCCAAATAACTTCTTCAATGTAATGATATACAGAGTAGTAATTGGCATTGCTCAAAGCATGAAACATTTCTTTTTTTTGAGGGGAAAAAGTAGTAGTCTTTGAGTCCTTCGATCATGTGATGTTTGTATTAGGATGTGTGAACTGATAACAACCAAAGCTCGCAAATGAAGATTGAAGGTTGCTTATGTATATATATATAACTACACGATTGTTATTTAACACCCACCCTATGTTTCTATATAATGCCTCGTCAAATGATGGCCAAATCCATAGTGAACTATCATAAAAAAAGTCGTCCGATGGTGTCATACAAAGTATTCAACGAGATAGAAACGAAGGGATAAGACATTGCAAATTTGCTGCAATGTGATGATTCTTACTGTATGAAAAACACTACTGATGACAAAATAAAGTAAATCAATTTGTTGGTGTTCAGTGTTCACACAATTAAATGTGTTGAAGTGAACAGTATATTTTGATCTAACAAGCAAGCACCCAAGCCAATAAGGCATCAATGATGCATCTGGTGAAGATTAATCAAAAAGCTTCATCAATTATATCTATTGGGCCATAGGCAACGCTCTAACGCTTATCCTCTTTTGATAATTTTTGTTTTGTTTTGTTTTTTTTTTATCTGTTTTTGTTTTGTTTTTGAAAATCATCTTTTGATAGATTAATTAATAACAGGTTTTTCTAACATATATCCAAAGGGCATAACTTAGAACCCAAAGAATGTCTTAACAGATCTGTTTAATCAAATAGGAGAAAAAGAATTCATTGTATTGGCAATTTCTTGGTGGAGTATTTGGCATCAAAGAAATAAGTTGACTTTCCAACAAACGCCGAATGACTTTATCCAAGATCTGCCATTGTACATTAGGACACAATTGGAACAATGGAAAAGAGCAAAACAGTGGAATGAAGATGAAGAACATGTAAGTACAAAAATATACTCAACACAAAAGAAAAAAGGAAAACATAGGGTATGGAAAAAAACCCAACAAGGAACAATAAAATGCAATTTTGATGGATCGAGATTACAGGATGGACAAGCAAGTGGAGGAGCAGTTCTAAGGAATCATAAAGGTGAGGTATTGGAATTAATGGGAAGAAACTATGGAAAAATATCGACACTTAAGGCAGAAGCACTTGCGCTCAGAGATGGCATAAGATAAGCAACTCAGGGTGGGAAAAACTGTCCATGGGAAATTGAGATTATTATGGCTGATATTTTGGTAACCCTCTTAGGGTTTCAGTCGATTCGAATTACACATGTGCCTAGAGGTTCCAATGTTGTGGCTGATAAAATTGCGAGATTGAGCAACAGTCTCCCTCTAGACACTATTCGAAATCATCCAGAACTTCAAGTTCTCATCCGCAAGGATGCGCTAGGGCGCCCACCCTGAGGGGGTGAGCATCCTGATTCTTATCTAATAATAATAAAAAAAAGCATAACTTAGAACAATCAATAATATAAATAAATAATAAATAGATTGAATGATATAATCAGCTTTATGTTAGCATACATTAATGTATTTTAAGGATATATTTAATTGCTTTTTGAGAGATAAAGATATATTTAATCCACAATTAACCATATTATAAAGCATAAAATTTACAAGAATACCAATTTCACGAAGACAAAATTTTATTGCCTTAATATCGTCTTTTCCGTTGCAATATTTTTGGAATAGCTAAGAGTAGATATAGTGGTTGTCCAAATTTATTTGGTCATCAATTAAATTATCATTTTCTATCTCTTGCATTTTTCTATGTCCAAATTGATGTCCAAATATTCTCAATAGTTGCCCAATATTATTTGGTCATCAATCTTTAAGCTTCATCAATACAAAAAAGAATAAAATTATCCAATTATTACATGTCTTCATGGTAAAGCATTGCCCAAAACTAATAGGTGGTCATCACTATGATCAAAACCATTTTGATCATCATTCTCTTTCTTTTAAATTTCCTCTCTCTCATCAAATTTATTACTTTTTAAATGTCTCTCTTCTAGAGATAAATTGCTAAAATTAACAAAAAAGTCGGCTAAAAGTTTTAATAATAGCCAAAGAAAATAGGGCGTTCGGGTTAAGCAATTGACCACCGTAGACCTCGTCATATTGACGCGCATATATAACCTATCCTCTCACCGCCTCTTTCCCCTTCTACGCCCAATCGTTTTCTCAAATCCCTTTTCCTCTCAATCGAAACCCTAATCTCTCGCCCTTTTCTCTCTTGTTCGCCCTTTCTCAATTCCTCCTCCATCTCTGCCTCTCTCCAAATTTGATATTCACAGGCTTCTCAAATCCTTCTTCGTACCGTTTCAGGTAACTCAAACTCCGTCCTTTATCGTAATTTGTTCCGCGTCCGAAATCTGTTTGCTTGTTTGATCTTCGTAATTGAGGTTCGCGTTCGCATGGGAGTCGCTTAGTTTGGGATTTTCTTGTTTTTGATATAAAACCTAGGTTGACTTTTTGCGTCTTCATTGATGCGCGAGTTTATATTCTCTTAGATCTGATATTATGTAATTCTTTTCGAAGCAGTATCCGTTATTGTAGGAGGATTGGGTTTGAAATCCAGGGGGATTTGTTTTTTTGTTAGGCCGATTACTGGATTGTGTAGGTTTTTTTCTTCTTGACGTTAGACAGCCTCCGATGCAAGATCTGTGACGAGGAGAGATCTGCAATTTGTAGCCAATTTTAACACCTTTCATCTGTGTGTACGCTTTTTTTTGTCAGATCCTTCATCACATACTAACTATTTCTGGGACTGTTTAATATCAATCGCACCTCTCCTGAATTGTCTACGCTATTATGATTTTCTGATTATCAATCGTGAATAGTTTTATAGGGGATTCTGAAGTATTCAGGCTCTTTGAAGTCATCTTAATTGATTTGTATATGCCTTCTGATCAATTGATTTGTGTCTCTGTTTGCTGTAAACAAATCTTTGTTGTGATTTTCTAACGTTCGATTTGCTCTTTGGGCAGGGTTGACTTCTGTGATAAAGCTATAACCTTGAATTTTCGCTGCAATGGATAAGACACTTGATATGAGCTTGGAGGATCTGATAAAAAGTCGGAAAAATTCTTCTTCAAGAGGTAGAGGACGTGGTGCTCCACGCCGAGGTCGTGGAGGCAGAGGCTCCTTTGGTGGCAGAAGGATGGTTGGTCCTGGACCAGGGCGGTTTACTCAAGGTCCTCTAAGAGTAAATGCCCGACCTGCAGCTTTCACAATTGCTAAGGCAAGCCCCAAACTCTGGATGTTTCATGCATAGAATTTGAGAATCTGACATGGTTTATGCATTTCTGCAAATGGTGATACGGATTACACAGTAAAGAGTTGATCAGGAGTGGCTAAATGGCTTTAAGTTAGTGTGCATGGAGAAGTTCACTATGGATCACTCCTTGAAGCACTTACTGCTGCCTGTGGTGACTCTACAGTGACATATTATAGTAAATGAATTTTCTGGGTGCTTTCAATGAAGCATACCCCCGTCACACGTATTATGGTGGGAAATTGTTAATGATACTAACTGGCCTTCTTGAAGGAGCTTCAGTATTTCATAATTTCGGCCAAAGCTTGCATGAGTGATATGGATTCTAATCGCTAAGGATTGTTATGTTCAATAATATTCTAATCCATTTAGTACCTCTTCTAGTGTATATTATTCTGTTGGATGACTGAACAAAGAGGAGTGAGGCATTGTTTCCAGTAAGAGGGGTTTCTTTCATGCTGATCTTGATGCGCTGGTCTATTACATTCCATTTGAGTAACTATATGAGCTTAACTTCAGCTATGACCTATAAGGCTCTCTTAGCACTGGATGCAGAAAGCTACAGGGCAACTTCAAATCTTCTTCACAAAACTTATTTAGCTTCTGCTCTGGTTGATGGCTTGTTGGGCTTCCAAATATGTCTTTGGATCATGATCTTTTCATAATTTCTTTTAGATTTTATGGCATGTGCATTGATCTCTCTTTGAGCTTCGAAAATTGGCCGAGTTATCCTCTTTTTTCTAGTCATGCTGACGCCTGGTTTCCCCTAAACGGGTTCTCTTTGCCTATGGTCACCAGTCATTCCGCAGACCCATCAACATCCCAAGGCAGCATGATTTGATTGAAGACAGTCTCGCAGCTGTAGGATTATCTGGAATTGAAGATAGTACAAAGCTGCATGTGTCCAACTTGGATCATGGAGTTAGCAATGATGATATAAGGGTACAGCTTGATCCATTATTCTTTTTTAGAAGACATTAGCATCTTGTTACTTGTGGGATCTGAACATTTGGTTGGAACTCAGGAGCTTTTCTCTGAAGTTGGAGAACTGAAACGCTATGCTATTCACTTCGACAAAAATGGTCTGCCCAGCGTAAGTATTTTTAGCAGTCTCTTGTATGTCTGAAGCTCGAATTTTTGATCTACTTCCGTAAGTGAAATTAATTTATGTTTTGCTGCATTCAAACCTTAAAAAATAAAATCACCAGAATATGATTGTTTGACCAGTAGTGATGTTGTCACGGTTAGGTTAGACTGTAGTTTATCACTTGGTAGTTATGTTGTTTCATATGGAACTTAAGTGATGTTTTTCCTTGGTATGAATGTTATTTTAATTGAAGCGATGAGTGGTGGTTGTGATGGCACCAAACAATCCTAGACCTTCCCTTATTCTCTTGTTATGTACTCATCTTTTGCTGATTTTCTGCATTTCATAGCTACTAAGATGGAATTATCATGCATATGCTGTCGAGGAAACTTGCATATTGTTCATGCTAACACAATTGGAACATCTTGATTACTATCAATTTTCTAAATCAAGTTTTAAAAACATTTAGTATAGTTGAGGCTGAGAAAGTGATTTGCTGGGTTTTTTTAGTGATGCAATATGTGAAAAACTTGTATTCAAAGAGGACCTATGTATTATGAATGATTATAATGTTTTTATCAAGTTTAGTATCTCTTCTGGTTAATAAATAAACACGTCACTTTCTTTTAGGCTTTATATATAAAATCAATATGTTGTTTGCTATAGTTAGCAGCTGAGTATCTAGGGACTATCAGATGTAAACACAGTTTCTATCTTATTTATTGATATCATTTATTGATGCAGCTTTTCATTGTTGGATGATGATTGATTTGTGACAGGGCTCTGCTGAAGTAGTGTACACAAGGAGAAGTGATGCTTTTGCAGCAATTAAACGCTATAATAATGTTCGTTTGGATGGAAGGCCCATGAAGATAGAAATGGTTACTCCAAAATCAGAATTACCTGTTTCTGCTCGTATCAATGTATTTGGAGGAGTGAATGGAGCTTCCACAAGAAGAGTTGTTACCACGTATGTAACCCAATTCCGACTTTGTTATTCCTTTTTAACCTTTTCCTGTTACAAGTCCGACTATCAGAAAATGAATGATCAAACGATGCAAAAAACCCACGGGGCAGGAGAAGTCAGATCAACATCTAAAGACAATTTAATTTACTTGTAGAATGACTAGTGGATAGGATCCCTAAGCATGATTAAAGATAATGGTATATTTCTGTCTTGTATTTGGAGCCTTTAATAAGGATAAGCGTAAAGTGGGAATTGATGTGATACTGTTTTGGAAATGGTTTGGAAATAATTGCATACCTTTAATTGAATTATTTTGAAGTGGAGTCTAAAAATATGGGTCAAAAATTGAGAATAAGTATAGTTTCATGAGAAATCGAGAGAAGATAGAGTAGGTTACTTATTCATAGTTCCTAATGTTTAGGATCTCCCTCTAAAGTATATAATAAATCCATTAATGTGGCTGTTGGTTAGAGTAGCTTTTTCTTCAGTCTATCCCATGAATTTGGAAATCCATTAATGTTGGCTGTGGGGTAGAGTAGCTCCTTGCGTCAGTTGTGTGCCTTTTTTTCAATTCACCTACGTTATTAATGCTTGTGCACATTGCTTTGATATCATGCAGACAAGGCCGGGGCCGCCCAATGGCTATGGTTCCTCCTGCTAATCGGGGTGCTTTGTAAGTATATAGATTGGCATATTTGACCCCCTTCTCCATACTGCAATATATTAGTTTTTGAAGCCATCTTTCTAACTTAATAAATAATTAGAGTTTTTTCTCTCCATGTGGTATATCTTCTAGTTCATTTCCTAGATCATTTAATCATGTCAAAAGCTGGACTTGTATAATGTTATAAATCTGATCAACTTATAATTTGTTCATATGAGGAATATGTTGTGGTTCAAGTTAGTTATGTTAGAACCATAGAGGAATATGTTAATTTAATTTCTGTTCATTTAATCATGTCATAGAGGAACTTGTGGTATATCCTCTGCTACTTCATTTAATCATGTCAAAAGATAATGATATAAATTTGATCACAACTTATAATCTCTGTTCATAGAGAAATATGTTGTGTTTCAAGTTGTTTATGTTAGAACCATTATTTCTCATTTTCTCTACAAAACACAGCCAAAGAAGCGGACGAGGAGGAATGAGGAATGCAAGGGGCCGTGGTCGTGGGCAGGTGCAGAGCCAGAGCCAGGGTCGAGGCCAGGGTCAAAGTCAGGGCCGTGGCAGAGGAGGTCGGGGTGGTCGTGGTGGAAAGAAGAAACAGCCAAAGGAGAAGTCGGCCGATGAGCTTGACAAGGAGCTTGAGAAGTATCATGCTGAAGCCATGGAAACGTCCTAGAAATGCTCTCAAGTCACACTGCAAGATCTTTAGTGATGGAATGGCATTCAAGTGATTTGGATTTCAAACTCGATAAGTTTGTGGTCAGACCAACTGCTTTGTTTTTCAAGTAGGTAGATCTAGTGCTATTATTACTTTAGGTGAATTTTCTTTTTGTTGTTTTACATGACCTCTTGCATTGCTTCTAGATCGAATTTGAATGGTTGCGAAGTATGGTTTTTTTCGGGTGCTTCTCTTTGTCAGTATGTCTGTACATGTGATCTTCGTTCTTATTTTGTTTGCTAGATATTCGCTAGGATTTGTCATCAGAGTTTCATACTTTCATGTGTCTAGGCATTTTTGTTTTCTTCATGCACTGCTAACATTAAAAGATTGATTTGCCAACAGACACAAACTTAGATGCCAACTATTATTGGTTGTGTTTACACAATCATATGGTTTATTGCTGGGACGTTTAAGATATAAACTTAGATGCCAACTATTATTGGTTGTGTTTACACAATCATATGGTTTATTGCTGGGACGTTTAAGATATAAACTATGTATACACCTCACTTGTAGTTGTTAGTTGTTACAAATGTGTACAAGCAAAAACAACTGACTTCATTATTTTTTTAACTTCAATTCGTTTTTAGACTCCAACTAGTTATACAACTTCGAGAACTACAACCGATCCCAAAACCAAAACTCAGCAGAGAATTGAATCGTGTCAAATCAAGCTCTTTTTATTTACGTATGGTTGGTACTCGTGCAACAAAGATTCTCTAGGTAATGTAATCCAGCCTCCAATAGGATAACATCCAAATGCAAAAATATAAACTGCATTGCATTCTTAATTGGAATCCAAATCAAACCACTTGATATCAAGCAACAGAAGTTTTGTACTTTTGTTGATGAAAAGTGGGCAAGAGATTAAATTTACCAAAACAACAATGGAAAAAAAAAGATACTGACCATGGCCTATTGCCAGATAAAGTCAGGAGTTCCATTCTTCCTCACAATCCTTTGCCGCTTCACGCAATCGACTTGAAATTTGTTCTGCGTCCGTCATTGGATGCTAGCTTTCCCTCCATGGAACATTGTCCACAGGCCTCCAGTTTCCTCTATTGTCCTCGTAAAACAAAGAAAAGTGCGATTCATCTTGGAATAGTTGTAACCTGGAAATGCATAGCCTACCTGATAACTCACAAAACAATGAAACATTTTAATAGTACGAAAGTCTCTGTTGACATAGGGGGTCATGAGTGCCCGTACATTGACAATAGGAAAAATAATCCAAAGACTTATATACTAGTCTAATTTAACTCTCAATTTCCGATGTGAGAAGAGGATTCTAAACACTATCTACAATTTTCAATGGGTCCATCTTCTTTTGTGTGCCCATACATCAATTATTCATCTTTATGTGAAAGCTCTCGACAAGATCGAGAATATATAAGAAATACTAGCTGGTGATTTTCAGTGATAGCCAAGAGAATATATAGCCTAAGAAAGTCACGATATAACAATAGATTCATTACTGTTTTGTTCATGCACAGAGTAGTATCACACTTTTAAAGATTGATTTGCCAACACAAGCTGATCTAGATTCGAACTATTCAAGGTTGTGTTTGCACAATCATGTAGGCCTGAGAATCAGTACTTCTTAACACGAGCCACTAAACATTTTAATCACTCTATCAACAATGAAACAAGTTCATGATGAATACAAGAATGCAACAATCTTAATATATGCAACAACACATTCATCTTAAAAAAGCCACTCTTCTATTGGCAAATGCCAAATGGCATTCTTCAATGTTTTATACTTCACATCAATGATCTTTTTGTTGTCTGAACAAACAGATATTTGACACATTATATACACAAAATGAATATGAGTATATGACCAACCCATAGATAAATCATTTGGGACTCCCTTCCTTGTCAATAATTGTTTCTTCACTCTCATTTTTCTTAAAGAGTTTCTCTACCAACTCATCCCAATCAGCTATAGACTTGGATTTCTTCCTTGAGCTTCCTTCGGTTGAGGCTTGAGACGGTTCATCCTCTACATCATTCAGGGATTCTTCCCCGGGAGCTATAGCATGGGGCACATTCAGAGAAACAGCTTTTTCAAGTGCATGTTTGTGTTCATCTTCAAAGGTTTCCTTTCTCTCCATTTTCTGTACAACAGGGGCAGCAGTGGCTGCACTAGCACTCTTCTCCTTCATTACCTGTAAACCAGTTCAGTGAAATTGGTTTAGAGACATAACCGAGAACAGAAACCTTCCTTGTTCTTTTGAAATGAAGAATTTTCCATTCATACAAGAACTTGTGTCATTTTAAGGCATAACTTGAATCATGCTAACAAACTAGTACTGATCATAGTGCAAACATTATGAATGAGTTTTCATCTACATCACGGTTTCCGTCTTATCGCCTGACTAAAAAAACAAACTAAGATTTGAAATCACACTATGGCTTAAAAGATGGAATGTACATACTTGCAAAGCTTTCTTTGCTTCTCTTTGTATCCAAAGAATTGCGTGATCAGACGTAGCATTGCAGGACAGGACAATGTGCTCAAATCGTTCATCCACAGGAATAGCAGTTCTGACTTCTGGAGGAAACCTTCCACATCTGAGTATGACAACCATTATGAAGCTTGATTCATAATATATTTTTTATATACCAAGCAATAGGGAAGATTTTCTGATTACTTAGCAGTGGGCAGTGTAAGGTACTTTATAGAGTATCTTTTCTAACATATCGTTATTCAACTACAAGAAAACTCCAAACTCCAGCTGCTAGGTTTAGGCACACATAGTCAAACCACCCCTTTCCACCCATCAGATATATAAATGTATAAGATTAGGGTAAACAGGAATTGGACCTTCAGTATCATGAAAGAGTCAAGCGTTATGGTGCATGCTAGTTTTTAGATTGAATCTCTTGATACAAGACAGCAATGAATGTATATCTGTATCATTTAAAGTAGCAAATATGCATTTTTTAAGGTTCAGAAGGATAACAGGTGACCATCTCCCATACTCTTATACTGAGTACGACTGTTGAATCAAATATTTAATTTGCATAACTTCATAAAAGATATCATTAATCATGAACTTAGGCGTGCAGTCAAATATTTCAGCATCATGCCATGCTGGAGAATATGGATGTATTTCAAACACATTATATCCAGTGCATGAAAAAATGTGGCCTTTTACCTGCAAAATTTTCTTTCTACAATATGATACATTCGCCCAGGTGCATACAATCTTCTAGGATCTCTAAGCTTCCTTTCTTCTGAGATAAATGTATCTCTCAAGCAGACCATAAACAATAAACAAGGCAAGCTGTCCAAAGGATTTCATGCCCAGTTTAAAAAGAACTCCTTCCAGAAGCAGATTCTTGCTGAAAATTCAGTGAATACATACTAGTCGCAAATTAAATCACTAACCAGAATACGGATTTAAAGATGTCTTCTAATGGAGTGGCTGTTCTGGGTAAGAAGTCATCCTGTATTAACAGCCAGTTATGCACAGTTCAGTAACTTCAGATCTCAATATAACCAATTTCTAATGCACTGAATCACCTAATACAGAACTGAAAAACACATTGCATTGTTATATGTGTCTCTTCTCTTAAGGTTATTGGCAAATGACAACATTTGACACCTCTTTCTTGTACAGCTATGTTAATAGATCATGAGTTGCTTAGTCACTGTAGAAGGATTAAAGGAGGAAGACTGCAAGTGAAGACAGATCAATTTGACATATGCAATGACTGGTGATATTGTGAACCTGGAATCACATATTTAAATGTAATACAAAGGGTTGATCTTTCAAGACTATTCTGTGGTGGGTCTAAGTATTATATCATCGAAAGGACCAGGAGACATTTAATGATAACCATTAAACATTTAAACCAGACAGCTTTCATTGAACAAAGGGGTTAATTGACCAGAAACTAGACAACAAACAAGCCCATGACATTCTGATAATCTCCAACTCCAAACTCATTTCTAAATCATTTCTTAGTTGTGGATCATATACACTTAACTTCAAGAGAGAACTTCACAGAGCAGCCATGTTAACAATAACCAATTCATCTTCCTATTACAAATGGACAACACTTGCTGAAAACACGGAATATAAGCAAACAACAAAGAAGAGGAAAGTGGAAAACCATATCTTAATCCAATTAAACACACGCAACCGGGAGAAGAAGAAAGAAAGTCAAGAGGAAGAAAACTCACAGACCTGCAAGATGACAGAGTGTATAACATCGGCATATTTGACCGCTATATTTAACGACATACACCTCGCCGGCGCCAACGCATAGCACCGTATCAAGCTCCTCGGAATCCCCCCTAGCTTCTGGCGGTGGTTCGCCACCACCACCGTCAGCAGCGAAGCCACACCAGATCCCAAAGAATGCCCCGCAAAAATCATCTTATAGCTCTTCCCGTTCTCAATCCACAGCCTCTTAAGCGTCTCGGACTCCTGTTTAAGCAACCAGATCGCCGATTTCAACAGCCCGTGGTGGACGTATCCTCCATCATACATCTGCTTCCCAAGCCGATTGTCCATAAGGAGCTTGTAATCGCTCTCCTTGTACAGATTCAGGCCTCGGATCGCGAGCACGATCTCGCGGTGCTCATGATCGCAGTAGATGAGGTACGGCGGAGCGTTGCCTAGGGTTTGCTCGTAGGAGACGCGTTTGATGACCCAATCGGGGTTGACGGCGGCGGCGTTGGGGATTAGAGTCGGATTCCGGAGGTCGTGCTCGTAGACGGCGAGTATGAGGGTGCAGATGCGGGGGATCGGCTCGAACTCGTCGACGGTGGCGGTGGGCCACGTGGCACTGTCGTCGGAGCCGACGTGCGTGCAGCGCTTCCATAGCCAGCGGGAGCAGCCGAGGAAGAAGACGCACTCTGCGCCGCAGGCCACGGACATTTGATCCTCCGGAAGTGTTCGCCGGTGATCGGAAAATTTACAAAAGTATTTGAGAGAGGGAGATTTGGATGTGGTGAATCGGAAAATGGAGGTGGCAATTGGAGGACAAGAATCGAAGAAAGGTGAGCTGAGAAGAAGAGAAGAGAAGAGAAGATACGCGGGGAGAGGAATAAAGATGGAGCTAGAAGAAGCTCACATGGGCGGCCATTACTGGTCTTTCTTCCTTCTGTTTCAGAGCTTCCTCGCTGTTTTGTGAGTCGTAATCGGATCGGATTAGATCCGGATACAGTGTGTCTTTTACCGGGATGTGAAAATGAGATGGGGACCCAGTCAGTTTGTCCTGATAGGATTTATTTCCTGATCTATCATTTTATTGTCTTTAAAAATGATTAATTTTACATTATAGAAATATTTAATTCCAAAACAAAAATTAATACACTTTAAATATTTTAAATTAAGGGTCCGAAGACATTAAATTAAGTATTTGGTTCGGTTGAAAGTTAAATGCCTAATTTGTTTTTGGATATTTTTATTTTAATTTGTAATAATATAAAGTATCTATTTAATTAATAATAATACGAATTTTAAAAATCACTAAACAAAATATGGACTATTACAATATTAAATTAACATAATACAAAGTTGAAAAAGGACTTATAATACGCTTTTTTCGTTCTTTTAGGTTTTCTATCGTGTTTTATGCGTGTTGTTTTGTTCATGTGTGATATTTGTCTTTTGTCGGTTGTACTTGCTATGTTTCGTGCTTCTACTCTCCGCCTTTTGTTGTTGGGTTCATTCGAGAACGTTGTTATTGTGGGTTTTTGGCATCGACTCATTCGAGAACGTTGCGTACACCCATCGACTCATTCGAGAACGTTGCGTACACCACCCAAACTTCCTCGCAACAAATATATTGAATATTTTTGTTTTAATAAAAAAGTGTTTATATAAGGAAGAACTAAAAAGTCATGATCGATAAACCCTAGTAATAAAATATTTAAATTAATCTACAATTAACAACTTATTATATATAAATGATAATTAATCATTGTTATTGTGGGTTTTTGGCATTCACTAGAAAAATCATATCAAAATTACTTTTGAAAAATAAGTATCTCGATAAACTAAGGAAACTCCTTATAAAATATGGTGTTGGACATACGTCCCTCCACTACTTAGCAATATTACTTATATATAAGATACTTAACAAATTCGTGAACCAATTTAATCAACTAAGCACAGAAATTAAAAACATCCTACAACTACTCAATAAACTAAGGAAACTTATAAAGGAGTTTGAATGGCTCATTTGCTCTTAATGTAGTATCTGGTTTTTCATGAACCAAAACACCCTTGTTGATGAGAATAAGATCAATAGATTTATTAAGAAAACAAATGAAAGAGTGGAGGGATGTAAACCCAACAAAAACCACAAATAAGAGAAACCACAACAATATATCAATAACAAGTGCAAACAAGTCAAGATAAAAAAAAGTGTTGGCATTAAACAGATTGTTCCACAACATGGTTATGTAAAACTCAATTTTGACGAGGTTAAGAATGAAGTTGATGGGCCTCATCGTTTGGTTTTATTCTTAGAAATCTCTATAGCTAAATTATTAGTTTGAATTGTGGCTTTGCAAGTTTCTAGTCTGCGCTTATGATCGAGGCTCTAGCCCTTAGTGTGGGTATCCAAGAAGTTATTCGTTGTGGTTGTTCCAGAGTTGAGGTTGAGAGAGACAACCAATGTTTGATTAATATCATTAATGGTGTTCAGCGTTATCCGTGTGAAATTGAGATTGTCTTCACCAACATCCTTTTTGAACTCCGACACCTTCAAACTCTGTTCCTGACTCTATCACTGATACATCACTCGATCTTTCTTCAAAATCTCCTCCACTATGCTAACAATCGATTCAAATCTCCTAAGTCTCATCTGTATTGATACTCTAGAATAGCGTATATCACACTAATGACACCCCCTAATCCCTTCTCCTTAAAAAAAAAATACTGACCAATTTCAAAGTCTCAACAAGCACCATGTTGTCCTCATTTGGGTTACAACTTTTGTAAAGAAACAATTTTTATTTTTATTTTTTGCTAAGCTTCTATCGTAATGTTGTTGTAGTAGTTATGGCGCAACACAATGTACATATCTCTAGTCAAATTAGAAAACATCATATCTCAAAATTCATGTAACAATAATGCAATTTCCTTAGTCAAATTATATATAAAAAAAACCTACATAACCTGAAATTGATTGGGTACTCGAATATTTCCGACATTATTCACAAGTAATCACACAAAATAAACATCATAACACATTCTCATATAGAGTCATATTACATTATTACTCATATACACAATCAATCATACTGTATAATACTACAAGACAAGGGGAGTGAAGTGAACGTCCCATTATAACGGCTACCCGGGCATTCATTCATTCCAAACTCTCAAATCCACCTCACTTCTGCTTTTCTTCTTCTCACTTCCAAAATCTTCATTTAACCGTCCGATTCTCTGACTCTACCATTCAATTCTTTGAGATATGCGTCCTTTTTTTGGTTGAAGCTCATTAAATCCCTAAAATCCCCACATTTCATCTCACTCCCCTAAGCAAAATCTCCCATTTCAATTCTGGGTTTTCTCCAATTCTTTCTGGGTTCGTCTGTCTGTCTCTATAAGAAGAAGAGAGCACCAAAATCCCATCCATGGCTCTTCTTCCTCTTCTCCTTCTCTTCTCTGTACTTCCTCTGGTTTTCGCCCAAGGTAAAACCAAACCCCTTTCTCAATTTCTACTCAAATCACTGGATAATTTATCATCTGGGTAATCTTAGCTTTCTTTGCTATTAAGAGATTTTGAATGCATGATTGTTCTGGGCCATTATTGTGATGTAATTGCTCATTTGCTTATAGTACTGAATGAGTTGGTAGTGATGAGGAGGAATTGAAGACTGAAATTTAATGAACTGTAATTTCACATGTTTGAGTGGTCTTTCTGTTGGAATTTTACTGTATTTGGGAACAAGCTGGTCCCCTAATACCAGCTGTTTTCTGTCCTTATCCTACAAATTGGATCCAATTTTTGGTAGATTTGATTAAAAAAGCACCGAAATCTATTCTTTTCTTCATCTTCTAATCTTGGGTTTCTTGTTCTTGTATCTAGCTCAGTTGCTTGTGTTTGTTTTTACTGGGATGCCCTTTCATTGGTTTTATAATGTGCCATTTGGGTCAAAGAATTGGGCATTTTTAGGACTTCAAATGTGTTTTTTCACTTTTTGTGGAGGGAAAAGTATGAATCTTGATTCTTGAGCTACCCTTAATTAGAATTTCAGGAACTAGGAACATATAATTGAGTCTGGTTTCAGTTGAGCTACCCTTAATTAGTATGAATCTGGTTTCAGTTGAGTAGCCAATAAGGCAAGCATTTATTGTACATATGAATTGAGTCTTAGAAAGAAAGTTCATCAAATTATATTTGTATTAAGTACTTTTTATCTTGAGGGGCCATCATTGTCCTTTTTTAAGAGTTTTCTTGTGTGCAGAGATGTTCAAATACAATTCCATTGTGAATAAACTCAATAAATGAAGACTATATTAGAGTGGAGAATATTACTTTCCATCAGACAAAGAAACTTCAAATTCCTAATGAAACTACTTTCATAATACCTACTTTACATAGAACAAACAAAGTACTAGAACAATCTTAACTTTTTCAGCTTAATAGTAAAAACCAAGTTCACAACATCAAAAACACCTTTTAATATAGTCCTTGTGACATTATTTTGCAGATGCATTTGTGGGTGTCAACATAGGAACAGACCTCTCGGACATGCCACATCCTACCCAAGTAGTCGCTCTTCTGAAAGCGCAACGTCTTCACCACGTTCGACTCTACAACGCCGACAGAGCAATGCTGCTCGCCCTAGCTAACACCGGCATCCAAGTAACCATTTCCATCCCGAATGAGCAACTTATCGGTATTGGTCAATCTAACTCCACGGCTGCCAATTGGGTCTCTCAAAATGTGGTGGCCCACTACCCGGCCACCAACATAACTACCATATGTGTTGGTTCAGAGGTCTTAACCACCTTAAGTAATGCCGCCCCAATCCTAGTCAGCGCCCTCAAATTAATCAACTCCGCTCTTGTGGCAGCTAATCTTGATTCCAAGATCAAGGTCTCAACTCCACTTGCATCCTCCATTATCCTTGACTCGTTCCCGCCTTCACAGGCCTTCTTCAACCATTCTTGGAAGTCGGTCTTAAACCCGTTGCTAAGCTTCCTGCAATCCACAGGGTCGCCTTTTATGATCAACATTTATCCTTACTATGATTATATGAGTTCTAACGGCGTTATCCCTTTAGACTATGCTCTCTTTGAGCCACTCCCACCAAACAAAGAGGCTGTCGACTCCAACACGCTTTTGCACTACACGAATGTGTTCGACGCTATGGTTGATGCGACGAATTTTGCAATGGCTGACCTCAATTTCACCAACATTCCTGTTTTAGTCACGGAATCCGGGTGGCCTTCGAACGGTGATGCAAACGAACCCGACGCTACTATAGAGAATGCTAATGCATACAACAGTAATCTGATAAAGCGGGTCTTGAACCAAACTGGGACGCCTAAGCACCCGAATATCGCTACCAGCACATACATCTACGAGCTGTACAATGAGGATCAGAAACCAGGGCCTGTTTCTGAGAGAAATTGGGGACTGTTTGATGAGAATGGAAAACCGGTTTATATATTACATCTTACAGATGCAGGATCAATGTTGGCTAATGACACGACGAATAATACATATTGTGTTGCAAAGGAGGGTGCTGATAAGAAGCTGTTACAGGCGGCTTTAGATTGGGCTTGTGGACCCGGGAAGGTGGATTGCTCGCCTTTGTTGCAAGGGCAGCCTTGTTATGACCCGGATAATGTGGTGGATCATTCGACTTATGCGTTTGATGCTTATTACCATAAGATGAACAAGGCTCCCAGGACGTGTGATTTCAATGGTGTTGCTGAGGTTACCACCACAAATCCAAGTAAGAGATCGTTGATTAGTAGCTTTAATCTTGGCTGTTTGTTTTCTCTGTTTGGATTATGAACTTGTGAATTTGTTCAATATTGCAGGTCATGGCTCTTGTGTGTTTCTTGGAAGGTAATAATCAAAACACTACTTAATTAAGCTGAACTATACTTTATTTTTATAAGCTTGCTATTTTATTAACTAGACTTGTTTCTTTGTGTAGTTCTGGAGCGAATGGGACGCTTGCAAATGCGACAGCGCCATCCATGGATTCCAAGAGCTCAAATTCTGCAACAGCTAACGGCGTCTTCAGTGGCTGTTGCTGTATATTCATCGTAGTCGGTACTCTCTTCGTCAGTATAGTTCTCTTGTAGGATTGATTAGAATTCTTCATATCCAGATTATTACGGTATATAATTCTGGTGAAAGCATGGAGCTACAAATGCAATTTTCCTTTGAAGGAAGTTTGAGCTGTAATGCCTCTGTCTTCCTATGGAAAGAGGATGAGAATGGTGAAAATGATTTGAGTTCATGCACAAATTGATTTGTTGTTATTTTGCGGAAATTAGAAAGTAGATTGATTCTTTCTGATGTTGCAGGCTAGTTTTTGGTCTCTTGTTCTCTGATTTTGGGCAAGATTTGGGTATTAAAAACTTGGTATGTAAGTATCTTGACTATCTTCACAGAAGTAGAACTTTATGACCTCCGTTTCTTGAATTGGAAGTAGGGCTGAGCATGGATTGGTTCAAACCGAACCGAAATACCGAATCGAAACCAATATTGTTCGGTTCGGTTCTGTTTTCAGTTTTGGTTTGGCTTTGGTTAAATTTTGGTTCAGAATTTCCCAAAGACTTTCTATCCATCTCAAACCGATAAAATTGAACCAATTTCAGTTTTCGGTTTTTGTTGGTTCGTTTTTGAACCAATGTTTAGCCCTAATGGGAAGAATAAAGTCATTTGAACAATGACAATTTCTAAACCTGTACATAAAAATGTGCCAGCAAAAATGTGGGAACAAATTTTCCTCATCGCCAAAAAAAAAAATCTTAGATGAACAAAATTTTGTTGTTATTCTGGGCCAGTTTGAGCTAATGTTCAAACATAGACTTTTTGCTTTTGTTCTTGTGGGCCGATTTTGGGCCATTTGACCTAACGGTCAAGCCTATAAATCTGTTCCCTGAGAGATGTAGTACTAAGTTTGCATTTGAGATGATCTTTCAGAAGGCGACCTTTGAGAGAACTCATTACCAACCCAAGTCACTATGATGATGATACTTGATAGGAGTAACACAATACAATAGAAAATGACTCTCTCCTGAGATTTATTTCATCTTGCCAAATTTGAACGGTTTGATAAGCAAAATCAATGACGATGTTAACGTTAACTAGATCCTTGCGGTAAAGTTTTATAGCAGCAAACTTCTCAAATCTCAATCAGTCATCGATCAAAAGCCTTTGTCATACTCAGCATCATGGAAAAAGTACATTGTTTGTTAGACGAAAAAAAACAAAGACAACACATGAGACTTTAACGTAAATTATAACTATCACGAGTTCATAACTATGAGGGTGGGTACCTACAAGACTAAAACCATGGTGATGAAATGCTGATACAATAGTTGTGCAGTGTAAATTCAAGCTCGCAAAACACATATAATGGCTAGTCCAAATAGTTTAACATAATAAACAAGTTCATCTGTGGATAGATAAAAATATAAATACATAAAGGAGCTAGGACAACTGGACAAGTAATGTTATGTTCTATAAGCAATTTTTTAAAGAATAAGAAGTTGTCAATGTGTAAAAAGGAAGGGACCAAAAGCACCTTCACATGGTAGCATAATGGCATTTATTATTTTATTAGCAGTGGTATAGAATCCTAATCTAGCCTTTTACAAGCCTCTATCCAGCTGGAAAGACTAAAAATCATACTTGCTCAAGCTTGATACTTTTCATGCCTATCACCACAATTATAAATTCCATTTCCCATTTTGATGTCCCAAAATGTTGCAAATGAGAATTGTAGCAAATAAAGTTCTGGATAATGTCTTGACCCATAAAAGGTAATAGGATTTATGGTGAATTTTACTTTGTTAGTTGGCACCACATCTTAATCCAGCCTATCACATTTGATGTGTTTAGCTGGAAAGACACCAATCAATGAATCACCTTACTCTCCTGCAGCTTGGTACTTCTCAGTTTCTAACTTAATATTATATCACAACTACCACTACACTATAAAGGTGAAATCAACCACCAACTGCACATGTTTAATCTTCAAGCAATCCATCTTAAAACAGTTAGTAACAGATTTTTACTAACAACTCAATTTCACCAAATCAGTTTTTCATCTAAAGCAAAGAATGAGACCATCAATCAAACCCATAATCACTAATATAGATATTCCATAGCCATGAATCAAATATTTTACTTAACCAAATCATCCTCTATCTCTACCAGAAGAAAAATTACAGGACCAGGACAAGATAAGATTTACTGCCCACAGTAATTGGCAAGCAAGAAAAGAAAAGGAACAAAAAATTGAAGTACATTAGAGTAAAATGCAACAAGAAGAGCTCCCAAGAATAAACAAACAATTGGCAAGTATCAATGAACAATCGCGCAAGTTCGAGTCACTTACCATTTACAATGACTCTTCTTAATCCTGTGGTTTACCAATCTGCTCGATACGAGTTGTTACATCCACCATTGTCGGCCTGTTATCCGGGTACTGAGCTGTGCAATCCACCGCTAACTGTAAAAGCTGAACCATCTCTTCCTCCACGTGTTGATGACTAAGAAGCTCCGCATCAAACACCTCGGAGGCCCACTCTTCCCTCACCACGGACTGGACCCACCTTGGGAGGTCAACGCCTTCCTCGTTGACTATTGGGGCTTTTCCCGTGAGTAGCTCAAGGAGGAAGACGCCGAAACTGTGGACGTCTGCCTTTTGTGAGACCTTACGAGGATCTGTTACTTCTGGTGCACGGTAGCCAGCAACTCGGTTTGGAGCTGAAGCTGGGCTTACTACTTGAGGAAGGCCGAAGTCACAGACACGGGCTTCGTGGTTGCTGGATAAGAGAATGTTGGATGATTTGATGTTGCCATGGGAGATTGCTGGTCCATTTGAATGGATGTATGTGATGCCACGGGCTGCTCCAAGGGCAATGGCGGATCTTGTTTCCCAGTTTAGAGGAGTTCTGCCACCTGCTCTGTTACCTGTGAAAGGAGCACAAAAATTTTAGGTACAGGGTAAATTTGTGCAAGTTCAAAAAAAAGGCCAAGAATTTTATATGTTTAATATCTGCAATTGTCAATTTACATTGGCTCACAGCACAGCAAATGATAAATTTATGCAATGTCACAATGCCAATTCGCCAATTCTCAGTAAAGAATAAGAAACCACAGCTATGGATGTCTTATGGTTGCTTTTTGATTTTGTTAGTTGTCCCCAGCAATAAATGACTACCAATGACCTAATACCAATTTTGCATCACATAGCACAATATTTCTTAATAATGGCACACCCTAAAGGACATTTTAAGACGTGTACTATGGTAGAAAGAACAGGAAAAACTTTAAATCCTCACATGAATAACAACTCTGAACTTACTGCTATTTGAACCTATACTATTATTCACAATTCATAATGGTAAAGCACAAGATCCATAGTTCATAGAATGAAGCTTATTGTAATTCCAGTTAGATGCAAAACATAGAGACCATATCATATCCTAATCTTGCAATTCATCATGTGAAATTTTTTATAATCAATCGGCAAAAATGAAGATGCATTGACCAAAATTGAACATGATGAAGATTCAAGAATCGAAAAGTGAACAATTGACATACCATGTAAGAGGGCAGATAAGCTTCCCACAGGCAAGTAATCAAACACAAGAAGCCTCTCATTTCCACTAGCATGGTAAGCTCTGAGCGGATTCAAATTCTCATGGTCCAACCTCCCAATCTCCTCCATCTTAGCCCTAAACTCCTCCTCAGAGACCACCACCTCCTTCAGCCGCTTCACCGCCACCGCCATTCCCGATTCCAAGGCCGCCTTGTAAGTCGTACCGTACGTCCCCTTTCCCAAAACCTCCGCTGACGCTCTCAAGAGGTCGTCCAAATCGAAAACCCTAGGCGAGTTCCCGAAGAACACGAGGCTCTTGGTAACCCCGCCGGCCTTCGCCGCCGCCGCCGGTGGTGGAGGAGGCGGCGGTTTCGGCGCCGCTGCCACCGCGTCAGCGCCGTTCCTCTCCTTTTCCTCCGCCGCAGCAGCTGCCGCGGCCATTTCGACATCCAATTCCTTGGCGGGAGCCACATTGACTTCCCTGGACCTCTCGCGTTCATCATCGCGCTTCTTCCTACAGCAGCAGAAGATCAGGCATAGCAAAAATGCAACGGCGACTACCACGGCAGCAATCACAATTCCGGCCATAGCACCGCCGGAGAGCTTCTTCTTCTTCCCTCCGGATCCTGGGACGACGGATCCCGAGGGCGATGTGCCATTAGAGTTGGAGCAAGAGAGCAAAGGGAGTCCACATAGCGAATTCCCTGCAAAAGAGCTCGCAGGGAAGACAGTAAGCTTCTCAGGAATCGTTCCGTTGAGCAGATTGTTGGACACATTGAACTGCTTCAGATTAGGGAGGTTCAACTCCGGAATCTCGCCGGTTAACCGATTATCCTCGAGCAACAGCGTCGCGAGCTGAGTCAAATTGTTGAAAGCGGGAGGGATCTGTCCGGAGAGGTTGTTACCAGCAAGATTGACACGGATGAGGCCGGGAAGCGAGAAGATGACGGCGGGAACGTCGCCGGAAATTTGATTCTCCTGGAGGTAGAGGTAACGGAGCTGAGTCAGAGAGGCGAGATCGGGAGGGAGAGTTCCTGAGATGGAATTGAAGCGGAGGCTGAGGAAGGTGAGGGAAGAGAGGTTGCCGAGGACGCCATTGGGGAGAACGCCGAAGAGGGAGCGGCCGGGCATGTGGATTTCGGAGACGCGGGAGTTGTTGCAGACGATGCCTTGCCAGGAGCAGACCGGAGTGGTGTTGTTCCAGCGGAGATCCCGGCCGCCGAGGGAGGCGCGGAGGGCGAGCAGCGCGGCTTGGTCGGAGGTGATGTCGTCGGCGCCGGAGGAGAGGAGGAGGAGGAAGACGGAGAGGGAGAGGAGGAGAATGCGGCGCATTGTGGCGAGTTTGGAGGCGGCGGAGTTGGTTGATTTAGGTTTTTTGGGGGGAGAATGGGGGAGTTACAGAGAGGGAGTTGCAATGGCGGCCATTTCCACGGGAGAGAGAGAGAGAGAGAGAGAGAGAGAGAGTGGAGGAGCAATTAGGCGTTGTGTAGAGAGAAGACTGTGTCTGTGTGGACTGGGGACTAAAATGGAAGGAGAGAAAAAGGGGGAGGGTTTGAACTTTGAAGGTGGGAGGCCGGCAAAAGGCTGGAGAAGAGGGGGGTTTTAATTAGGAAAAATTATACCAAACCACCACATATTTTCAAAACTATATTTGACGCCTCTATATTCATCTTTATTTACGATTCATCACCGTACATATTTTTCCCTTATTAAAATGCGTAGGGTTGTAAATGAACAGAGCCAATCGTGAGATGTTCGGCTCTGTTGTCTTTGTACTCTTGTTTTATGGGTCGATTTGTAAGCGAGTCGAGCTTGAGCATATTTTTAAGGCTCGAAACAAGTCGAGCTTGAGCGTATTTTTAAGGCTCGAATGACAAATGAACTAAGCTTGAGCAAAAGATAACTAGGGTCGTTTGTTCGTGAGTAAACTTAATTATATGATCATGAGCAAGCTTGATTATACGCTCATAAATTAGCTCTATTATATATATTAAAGAAAATATATAACGTAAGTTGAATTACATAGTTTTGGTGGTCTTTCAGTCTACATAGTTTAAATTTTAATTTTATTTGCTTGTATAAATGATCAAGTAAATGAATTGTTTGTGAATTTGTCTTACGAAGAAACTAAATGAGAGGCTCGTAAGCTAAGCTCGAGCTCGATGAACATTTAAAAGAACCAAGCTCAAACAAGATTTTGAGCTCGAACCAAACTCGCGTTTGAGTTCAAGCTTGCCTATTTTTAAACGAGCTGAGCTCGAGGAACTCAAAGCTCTACTCGGCTCTATTCCATCCCTAAAAACATGAATAAAATCTGTAAACTCCATAGAATTGATGGACTAATTAGATATTGGGTAGTTTTGTGCAAAACAACTAAACTGATAGCGATTTTTGTTAATTTTTAAATTCTAATTTAATACAGCATAGAGGGAAGGCTGTGGGATTGCTGGAAATGTGGGGTGAGGTGTCAAATCGGGAAAAAGAGATACTGCGGGCCCCACTTTTGGTTTACGGCCTACGGCTCAGCGGCCTCTGTTTCTGTTATTTGCGTTGCAGGACCAAATTTTTTGATATTTACACATCCGTGCATAGAAATTGATTATAAGCATTGTAGACCTGGATCCGGTTTTGAAACTGCTCCATAACCCGGAACCAGAACCATAACCGGAGCCTAGTCGGTTTTGCGGTTTTAGTCCCGGTTTCGAGCCTGATTGTGGTTTTGAAACCGTGATCGCGGTGAACATGCCGAAAAGATATATAATGAAAAACCGTGATCGCGAATTTATCGGTTTCGTGCAAACCCAATGGTTTTTGCCGGTCCCTCAATTCCGGGGTGATGGAACTAAAAATGAAAAAGGTGTATATACTTCATGTATAAACATGCTCTAATATAAAACAATGAAGAAGGTGTTTTTATAATGTGAATTTTTGGTTTATTAAGCATACACTTTTTTTCCTTACCTATAACTGGGTCTATACCAAAAATTCAATCATTTTCAGATACAAGAGTCTACAATTCTATGAGATTAAGGTCATGTTTATTAAGTCTAAAGTAGCATTTAGTATTTTAATGGGCGAATGTAGTCTATGGAGATCAAACAATCAATTATTGTTGAAGCTACAGAGAAACTCAGCCAATGAGATACTTAGTTTGAGCTTCTTAAAGATTGAAATCCAATGTGACAATTTAATCCTCATTAAAATGTCATTAATATAAAGTGGTGATGTCCGTGGCCATGGGATTGGAGCTTCTCATGTCCGACATTCTAATGCCGCTCTAGAAGTTCGAGAGGAGTAAGCTTTCACACATCTTCTAGGAGATCAATAAAGAGGCGGATCTCGTTGTGAAGATAGGTCTTCCGTCAACGAATTAATCGGATCTCAACAACCTCCCAATTTAAAAGATTTCATATTTTTGGATGTTCTATAACGTTTAATTACCTGCTTATATTGAGTCCCCTAATCTCTTTCCTTACTAAAAAAAAGTCGCCGGTCTAATTTTCTCAGTAATTAACTGTGTATTATTGCCTACAATCCACTTAAAATGTTTTATGTTGATCTTCGAGTCATTTTTGTAGGAAAAATAAACAAACTTTTGCAGAATTCTTCAAGTCATACTTTAAATGTCTTTATACCTCGGTAATTGTAATTATAACATGTTGCAGAATTCTATGGAAGGAAATTGGTAGTATTAAATACTCCCTCCGTTTCAAAATAGTTGTCCATATAGACAATTTTTCTTGTTTTACAATAGTTGTTCATATAATAATTTTTTCCATTTATACCCTTAATAATTACACCACACTAAACATACACTTTTTCCAAAGCAACTTTTTGGAGTAGAAAATACCACTTTATAGGGGTATTTTTGGAAGAATTTTTTCCCCTTAATATATGTGCACTTTTGTCTATGAACAATTATTTTGAAACGGAGGGAGTAATGTTTTACTTCGTATCACACTCACTAATGACATACATTAATATGTGCAAAGACAGCCATGCCATCAAACTCGATGACAACATGGGTAGCTAGCTTGGCAATAACCGCAATATAATAAGGAGTGATATTGAATGACAACTTTAAATTTCAAAATATTGACTCCTCTTCTTAGCTAAGAGATATTTTAAGTTATTTTTACTAATTTCCAACAATTATAATATGTGTGTGTGTGATCATACTTACATTTTTGCAAACTAATTTGTGAAGTGGGACATGGGTATTAATTCCTCTAATACTAATTGTAATATATATAGAAATAGAAATTGAGACAATAGATTTAATTTTGACGGGTATACTCCAACAGTCCAACCACTAGCTTCTATCCTGCTAAAAATCAAATCATTTTGTGTTCAATTTGATCTAATTTGTGATATAGTTGAGTACTTTGCGTTGGCTAGAATTTTCTGATCCATTTTTTTTATAAAAGGAGAGATAATACTCTCCGTCTCTTTAAGGGGGAGTTTTATTAATAGAAAAAGTGGGTTAAATAGTCATTAAACGAGTGATAGTCCGACCCCCAATATCATCAGAAATAAAATAATAACACCCCGGGGTCACACAATACATTTTTAGAATTTGGTTCAAATGAAACAAACTTTTATCCAGAAAAAATAAAAAGTGCACTGCTAACTAGAAAAAGTGCAGTTGTTTCATTTTTCAAGATAAGAGTTTGTTTCATTTGAACCAAACTCTACATTTTTATAGTTTACTTTGTAATACATTTGTCTTGATTTTTTTTCTGTTTTTATAGTTCACTTTGTAATACATTTGTTTTAATTGGGTAAATTAATTTTTTTCCTTTAAATACACTAGTCATTTTTATTCACCTTTTAAGTCTTTAACCATTCAAAATAAGAACACTACAAAATGCCTACAACAACTTTGGAATTATCCAATCCTTGTTCATCGATATCTTAGGTTTACTTCAAAACTCTAGTTACAAAAACAGTATTTATGAGTAAATTTGAGTTCAAGCTTTAGACACACTTTAGACTAGCTAACTAGCTTCAAGTACCTAGCTACTAATAGCATGTTTAAGTTTAGGCGATAGTTACCAACCTCCAAAAATATTTTATCATCAATATTTTATACTCGTTTCGGTTCCAACCAAGGTTCTGGTCCTGATTTCCCCACCCTAGGAACCGGGTAACCGACGGTTCCACCCTGTTCCAAATCGTGGTGCGTGGAACCGCCAATTCCCGAACCCATGTCCCGTCGGTTTTAATTAGAACCGCATTAAAGGTTTTTGTTATCTGGCTAACAAAAACTATATTATATTTATATATTGAAATATTTTCGAAATCGAAACTGGAACCGGATCGAAATCGGGGAACGGGCCTTGCCGGTCCAAGGCCGGTTAAAGTTCCAGTTCTTGGATCGGATGGAACCGGAACTAACCCTTGTCTAATTAACGAGAGAATGGAACAAATACATGAGACTATGAGAGATTGATCAGTCCTAAATAGAGTGGAGTGTTGAGTTGTTAACACCAAAAATCAAGGGTGAGATCATGGAACATAATACTTTACTAATTAGCTATAAGATTGCATGATTAAGGATGGTTCCGAATTTCCGATACCCTCCTACTTAGTTGGCTCTTTAGCGGTGCCAATTAACAATACAAAACACTAAAGCAATATTAAAAAACAAAGCCCACCAAACCATGTTAATTGCTTTTTTCGAAGAATTGAAGAAAGAAAGAGACATTTTGTTATGCTACGTACGATGGAAACCGGTGCCATAAAAAAAGTTTAGTATGCCTATATTATTAGAATCGTAAATATATTGTTAAGATTGTATCTAATTATTGAGATTTAATATTGTAATCCTTTGCAATATAATAAAAACAATACAAGGATAATCGATTAAAATTTATAATCTTACATGGTATGAGGCTTTCTTAGAACGGACCGATCTCACACTCACCAGTAGAGGTGGATTCAGTTCCAGAACCGGGAACTCCCGGTTCCTCGGTTCGGTTCCAATTTTTTTAGTTCTGAGGCGGTTCCGGAACCGCCAGTTCTACGGTACCAAGGAACATGGAATCGAGCGACCCCCGGTTCCACTAGTTTAATTTCGGTTCGGTTTCAGTTCCGATTTCGGAATCATCGGATTTTTTTCGATTCGGTTCCCAAGAACTTCCAAAGAACCAAACTCGTCACTACTCGATCACCAGATAATTAAAGAAAATATATTGAGTAATATATCAATTAATTACTGCCGAGAAAATTGTAACGTGAAGTTAGTTTTAAGTGATTTGATGTTTGTGAAATATATATTGAGTAATTGAGTCATATGATCCAAAATTTGTGGTTGATGATACAAATACTAGTGTTGGTAGCTTAGTCAAATTATTACTCTGTAGATAATAATTAAGCTAGGTGGTTTAGATCCTTTTAGACCTACCATATATATATAGATATCGCACATTTTATATTGTCTTGAAGAATCCTATGACCCTAAACCAAATATCATACATTGACCACACGGAATCAAGGATGCAGTCCGAATCAAAAAGTTGGAATAACATTTTAATGGAACGTTGAAGTGGAGTATGTACAAGCTAAAGAACAGTTTAATATTTTCATTAACCAATCATCTAATTTTAAACTTGCTATAAATAATAAGTTTTTAGATTATTAGTGTAAGCTAAGATTGTTGGAACATTTAATTTTGCATGGTTTCTCGTAATTTTGATAATATAAATTTTGAATGATTAATATGTTGTTTCACAAATATCACAGGAATGTTATAAAACAGGAGTGTATCGTTAGAGTGAAGGAACGACATAAGGAAGGATGTTGTGAGAAAATGACTGACGATTTGGACAGCATCCACGGGAAGTTATGCTGCTTTCTTAATTTGTCAACTTGACATATCCTTGAGCAAGACTTTAATGGTCATTTGACAACTGAGAGACTGAGTTGTTTGTGAGAAAATAAAATTAAATCTTGAAGATTTGTTTAAGCGAAAAGATAAGATATCGAGATCTTTCAGTTTTGAATATAATCCGAGTGATTAAAAAAATCCAAGTGATTAAAAATATGGTTGATTGGGTCTCCAAATTTATGAAGATTTTGGGATAGAAAATCTATTATTTCGTGGCAAGAAAATAATAAAGATCATATCACACGAGGCTCTATATATAAAGATGTAACTTTTAGGTTAAATGTGTGGACTTAAGTGGTTGGAGACGAGGAACAATTGAGAAGTGAGAACTTAAAATTGTTCGAGTGGTTGTGGTATTTTTCGGTGAAGATTACTCAGGACATTAATTATTCAGGTTGGTAGTTCATTCATTAATTGTCTAGGTTTACGTTTAGGGTTGAAGAAGTCGAGTTGCTTGAACTCGGGTTGGTGCCTAGTTACCGGGGAACTTCGTTGAAACTTAATGCATAAGTGAACTATTGAAATCTTTTGAGAATTAGTCTGAAGTGTAAATGTTTTCTTCCTATGACTTCTTGGTCGGGCAGAAAGTTTTCATGTCTATTAAGATAAAAAGCTATCCCATATCGGGATTTATGATAAAACTTGTCCACCATATAAATTCATGTGTATTGCCAATTGGTTTTATAATGGAACCCCACAGACTTATGTGTTGGACCGAACACACTTATGTACATGAACCAACGTGTGTACCCCCACGTCATATTGGCCCGCCGAAATTTAACAATGTCTAAATATCTTATTCATATTTTCTATTATTTCTGTTGCGCTTGGTAATATTTCTATCTCTCTGTTTATTTTCTAACATGTTACGATCCAACAAAGATGTACAGTAAAATAAGTACTATATAATTAAGCTTTCACAATTCACATTACTATAATCCCATCAAATTACGGTTTCACATCAGTGTTTTGCTATTTTCTCAAATTAAAAAAAGGTTTATCCAGCACCACGTAAGTTGTACAAGATTTCTTTATTTTGTCAAAAGCCTTCTTATCCTCGTGACTTTGCAAACTTATGTATTCATATTCAACTAAAAACTCAATACTTTTGATTTATCATATTGAAAAAAGTTGGGCATGACAGCGTTGTGCATCAGAATACCTCAGTGGCAAACTTATGAATGAATGAATATGTTAATTTTAAACTTTTTGTCGGAACAAAACTCCATGCGAAGGAGTCTACTAAAGAACGTAGTCAGGAAAGTTCTTTAACTTATGATAAAATTTCCTTTCACACTTTTTTCTTTCAGTGGAGGCGTACTTTTAACCTCAAAATTCGATTTATGAAAACTATTATGCATTGAAGTTGATATTTATAACTGCACCTTTTTCTTACAGTGAAAGTGTTAAAACTTTGAATAGTTAAATGGGGAAATAGAAAAGCGTCTAAAGATTCTAAATTACATTGTCTCCTTTGAAAGTTCTTTACATTACACTGGGCCAGGCCCATCATATTCATATAGCCCACATACACCAGCCCATTGGTCACCGTCCCGGCCCACAGTGAGACGTGCCATTGAAAAATCACAATCAATTCATTGATTATCTTCTCTAAACATAGTTTCAAAAACACTTAGCCAAATATTGTAATTAACTTTATCAATTCTTTTGACTAATTAGGTAATATATGCGGGCGCTCACAATAAAAAACGAATCCAAACATTATTTAACACAATAGTGCTCTGATTTCAAGTTGTCACAAGAGTGTTATGTTACTAGACTACGATGGCCATGTTGGCATGTTGCATAGTTTTTCTAATACAAATTTCTTTTGTTGGTAGTTTGGTATCTTAAATCATGTAGTCATTGTGAATATTGATCGAATTGCACAAAAGCGCTTTTTTATTTATTAAGGACCCACCTTTAGTGATATATAACTAGCCACTAAAGCGTCGAACCATATAAGTCCGCTTTTACCAATTAGCTCGACCCAATGAAAAAAAAAAATAATGAGATTTGATTTTTTACCCAACTAGGTAAAGGTAAGAATCGAATATGGGAACTTCCAACATCTCTTCATGCCTCCTATGAAGTGTTTAATGTTATACAAATATCTTTAATAAAGAGGTACAAATAAAGTTTATTCTATATTGTTTGAGTGTGTCTAATAAAGTATATAAGATGATAAAGTTTTTATAAATATATACGAACTCTTTTTATTAGATTAAAAAAATTATCTTTGTCTTCCAAATATAGTTATTATAGAGATATGAAGTAATAATATTTTATAAACAATATAATTTTATTTATTTTTTTATTATAATATACGAATTGTAAATACTAAAATCAATCAAGGGCAAAAAGATAAATGAAAAAATAAACATGCCTACATTGCATAGTTAAAACAACAACACATAAAACAGAAAGATTCGACTTTGGTTATAGTATATACTAGTCTTAGTTTCCATGCCATGCACGGGTGTTTATAGAATTATTGTATTATTTATTTGTATTTGTTAATTTTTTTTATTAAATTGATATATACAAATATACATTTAAAATACTATACCTTATCTATAAAAAACTATCATTTTTAAAAATAATTATTAAAAATTAATATAGGTAAGGATATTTTAAAAAAACTATACATATTTATCTTACAAAACTATCTTGGGCCAATTACGAGCCTGTCCTGTTTCTTTTTTACTTGTCCAGCGGGCCTGTCAGTAAATAGGCCCAAGTTCATTCAACTGATTTTTTTTTTATTTGTGTTAGGAAAGTTCGTTCATCTGAGAATCAGGACGGAACGACGGACTCTGGAGAAAGAAAGAATCCTTCACCGCCGCCGTATCTTCTCTGCCTCGTCAATGTCTACAAATTTCGTCTCCAAAATTGATCGGTTTGAACACGTCTTTCTCAATTGAATTTTGTTTTTACTGTTTTTATGTCAACTGTGCCTCTTATTTCTCAATTGAGAAAGATCCAAATTTTCATCGTTTTTATGACGCTGCCTCCGCCACTGATGATCAGAATGATGAGCTAAATAAGCTGTTGCTAGTTTTTTGGATGCATATACACATTAGAATTATTAGTCAATTACTATCTTCAATAAGGTTTGATTTCATAATTAGCTAACTTGTAAGCGTCTAATTTATCAGTGAATTTATTATTCAATTGTTATCTCATTATGATTCCATAATTAGCTAACTTTTATTCAATGCAAATTTAATATTGACCTCCTGTCCAGATTTTATACTTTTTCAGATTTTGCTTAGCTGAAATTGCAATTTCAGATCCCGTGTTCTTTAACTGAATTTCAATTACTTCTGGATGAGTTTGGTGACAAACTCAGCTTCCGTTTGTTTTTTCTATGCATCTCTTCCATTTTTGATGTTAGACTTTTCATTTGTTCTCTAGTGTAAATTAAATTAAGTTTCATATCCAGTATGTGTATCTTAAGTTAACCTCTGCTCTTTACACCATTTCGGTTTGGTTTGTGTTTTTATGTCAACTGTGGCTCTTATTTCTCAATTGAGAAAGATCCAACTTTTCATTGTTTTTGTGCTGCTGGCGCCTGGCTGAGATACAATATTGATATTATTTGGCATTCTATACGAGGCTGCCTTGGATTTGCACATCTGATGGAACCTTCAGATTCTTTTGATTTATACCACCTCCTTGATTTGTGTTTGGAGTATGCTATTTTAATTTCAGTCAGTCAGCGATTGTGTTATTAATTTGATTTACCCTACTAATATTGTCCTTCCAAAACCAGAGCTGCCACGAACCCCATTCATGGCAGACGCAATCTCCACTGCAGCAAACCAAACCTGCACTACATGTGGCACAGTGGGGTTGTTGGATGGCGGCAACGGATTCTTTTATTGTGGTGAATGTGGGGCGCAGGCTGAGGACATCGTGGACACTGGTCTAGCTGATGAGGACTTTGTTGCTGACAGAGGCATTGGTCGTGATGCTCAGGCTGCCCTCTATTCCGCTCACCACTCTCGTCACATTCCTATCAAAGCAGAGCCTCTCTCTCAAGTCCCGATGTCTCAATCCTTCTATGAAACCCTTTCTCAAGCCATTGATGCCCCTGTGGAGCCCAAAGATTATTTTGTATCGGATTTGGGCAACGGTCTCTCTTCTAAGGATTACCTTAATAATGTTCGAATAAGCTACGTTTATGGGTTACAGTTGATGATTAATTATCAGTGTGAGGCTCTGGTTGAGAAATTCAATGTGAACCCTTCTGTTTGTGGGATTTCTGGTCCCATATGGCTTCGTTATCTAAGGACGATGAAGGTTTTTGATGATGGATGGGCTGATGAGGTTCAGTTGGAATCCCAGTTAGAAAGCCAAGGTAAGTCCTTGATTTGGATTTTTATTTTGTTTTCTGCTTGAGTATGAAAGAGTCTGCATTTTGGAATTTGAAACGCTTTTATATTTGATGTGGGGATATGGATATAAAGAGTAGTTTTTGCTTTGTTATGTAACTGATTTAGCACTAACCATGGATATGGAGTCTTTTATAATATCTACTTGAACCTTCATTAGGATTGATGACCTTATATATGTATATCTATTGGTGATTGCAAATTTTGTTTATACTTCATAAAAATGTGGTGCGCATTGCATTTGTTTGATTCATCCTAAAAGGTCACTTTGCCTCTTGATTTATGTCAATTTGTCTAGGGTATAACAAGATGTACACAAAAAAAACTGGAGGGAAGTTCGAGCCACGTAATAATTCTAATCAGAGAATGGTGTTGCTATGGTATAGAGCACTGTGAAAGATGATACCATTGTCAATCTCTTTAGCAATTACATACTTGTCTTGTCATGTTGCTAGAGAGCCGGTGCTTCCAACAGACATAGCGAGGTGGACCTTGGAAGGAAAGCTTCCTTATCTCGCTGCCTTTGTTGAAATTGAAAAAACAATTAAATCTACAAGAGAATGTCCATTATCTGCAAGATATATGCTTAGACCTTTCCAAGTTGTTCCTTTGCAGAAGTTGGAATCGCTAGCAGCAAATATTGCCCAATCTGTGGGCCTAACATTGCCTCCAGTGAACTTCTATGCAATAGCTTCAAGATACTTAGAGCAGTTGTCTCTTCCTGTGGAGAAAATTCTTCCATATGCATGGTGTATACATGATTGGTCAATGCCTCCAGATTTATGGCCATCAACCTGTGAGGGGAGGCTCCCTACTCGAGTTTGTGTTATGTCAATACTGATTATTGCAATAAGGATTACATATAACTTGAATGGTTTGGGGAAATGGGAAGCTTCACTGCCAGAGGCTGGTGATTTATCTTGTACTGATAGATTGGTTGGAAGTTCGGCTTTGCCATCAGAGTCAGAGCCTGATATGGAAGCAGGGTTTAACTCCCAAGATTCAGATGAGACTGAGAATGACCAATCTTCAATTCATAAGCTTGAGCATGAAGCTTCACACATTTTACGTAATCTTCATAAGAGATGTGATATTAGTGAGAAACTTGGTAAGTCACCTTCTTGTGACACTATCATAGAAGGGATTTTTATTTTTATTTTTGCTTTTGAATTAAATGGATTTTGAATCTTTTTATGTTAAATGGACAGAATACTCTAAGGATTTGGAAACATATCTACGACATTGCAAGGATGTGGTTTTTGGTGGATTAATTCCATCATTTGAAGATTTAATGGAAGAGAAGATGATAAAAAGATTTTGGGACTTCTACTTTAACCACAAAAAAGTAAGAAAGTAAGATTTCGAGTATTTTGATAACATGGTTACTTAAATCTTAATCTTCTGCTGCTACTATTTTGGAAGATATTTGTTTTCTAATATAAATTACACTCATCTTCCTCTTTTTTTTTATCTCTTCTAATTTTCTTCTTCTTTGCTGCTATTTTCTTATTCCAATTTCTGCTTTCTGCTGCTTCCTGATTTGCAATCTAGTCAACAGTTTTAAACAATTGTTGTGTTCCTAGTACTCGAGTGATTGTAACTTACATGAGTTTGTTATCACCTCCTTGTGAATATTCTACTGAAAGAGATAACAGGTTTACTCTTTTATTTGAGATTATTTATTACATTTGATCTTCACTAGTTACAGGTGTAAATTCTTGCTTTCAGATGTTGATCCCTTCTATTTTCAGTTTTAGGGTTCTAACAATCCATGTCAAACTTTATTTTCTACACACTATAATCTACTTCATTCCTCTACTTAAACTTGGATTTCCATTCATATCAGGATTCCGAAGCACAAGAGAGAGTTGGCATTGGTACGAAACAGAGGAGACAAATGGAAAATGATGACATTGACAATCTTGCCAGCATAATAAGCCTAAGTTACAAAGAAGACAACGAAGAGAGCACATGCTCTTTGGATGACATTGAAAACCATTCTCCGTCAAATGCACAAGGGCAAGAGGATTCAGCAACCAGCGTAGTCTCAAAACCTTCAGAGGACTCGAGAGAGATGTGTATAAGGTTGATGAAACTACACATGGAAGAGAATAGGTTTTACTACATTCCACCAAGGAAGAACATCACGCAACTCGACTACCTGCACTACGTGAGGAAGAGGGATGATGGCTCCTTCACATACGCTGCACACGCAGATTACTATATATTGCTTCACGCTTGTGCAAGAGAAGCTCAGGTTGATGTTCGGATTATGCATCAAGGCGTGATGAGTCTCGAGAGAAGGCTTGCTTGGATTGAAAAACGGGTCGATGGTTGTGTGCGCAAAACCGCTACGCAACAGACACTTTCAGTTTAAATTGATTGATTCCTGGTGCTAAATTTTTTATGCAGGGAGGGGAGGGTGAAATTTTCATCAGTTCAGTGCTACAAGCACTCTTAGGCACCATCCGGCACTAGCGGAATTGCTAGGGGGAGCGGAATATTGGGCGGATTGAAGAAGCTCCTCCTCACGAGCTTCTTCAATTTCCGCTAGATGAAGCGGAAAAAAAGCTCATTCTAGTGCCAGCCGAACGGAGGCTGGAACAAGCTAGTGGAAACCTTGGGGATAGGAGGGTACAAAAAGGAGCGGAATTAAGCTCCAGCTCCCCCATTAAGTTGGTAATTCCGCTTGTGCCAAACGGACGCCAGCGATGAATGCAAAAATGAACATGCTAAACAAATGAAAGAATTCATTTTGAGAATGGCTGATATAGCATATGGTTTGAACATAATAGGTAGTTTTGAGTATTCAGTTCAATTCTTTTTGAAAATGGCTTATTTTTTCTTATGTGCTTATGATAGCACTCACGCTTGAACTTTTGGCTTTCAAGGAGCAAGTGGTAACGGAATGGTGTTCCATGATCAATTTGGTTTAGGATAATGCAATTTTGGTTAGACTTATTTTATGTAGACATTTGGTTGGGATCAAAAACACACAACCTTGTACGGCATGTTAGCTTGTATGCTTATTAGGCACATGTTTAGCTTGTATGCTTATAAGGCACATGTTAGCTTGTATGCTTATTATGCGCATGTTTAGCTTATAATGCTATTATGCGCATGTTTAGCTTATAATGCTATTATGCGCATGTTTAGCTTATAGTGAACTGTGAAACATATAAACCAATATTGTTATTTCACTTAATTTCATTTCGGCGCTCCAATTACGTTACAAATACAACTTTAGCACATGAACCATAAACTGGAGGAGGCCCTGATCAATCTACCAGCTCTACATCGAAACCCTGCACAATCCACCAACAAACAATCAACAAAAACACACATGATCAAACACACATAAAACCACAATCAAAAGTAGAGGAGGCTAGGAGAAAACGTAAACATGTAACATACTTGTTGCAATCAATGTTAAGGGAAATGGCAAAAGGCAGATGCACGTTACAAAGACCAGGCAGACTCTTGGCCCGAGCCATGTCAACGCCGAAACCGGGAGCAGCGTCTTTAAGACACTGACAAACCTTGATCCGGTCCGGTTTTTGTGCACATTGCCCATTCAGCTGTTGGACCCCCATACAACACTGCGGGGTCGGCTTGACCCCCTGGCCCTTCAGGTATCCCACGCACGGCATGAGCGTGGTCACGGCGCCTTGGCACGTGACTTCTGCTTGCACTGCATTGCTTGCACTCGCCACCAGGACCGCCGCCACGAGTAATGCGAAGATGATCTTGGCCATTTTGGGTTGGTTGATGATGATTATGGGTTTTTGGTTTAGGGTTTGTGTTTTGTTGGGTTGATTTGTGAGATGGGTTTGTTGAAGGGAGTGGGGTTCATATAGGGGTTAAGGGAGGTGGTATTTTGAGTGTCTGTGGGCTGTAATTTATGGTGGTAATTATGGTTGTAATAAGTGTAATTGAATGTTGGGAATTATGATGAGGGAAATCCGGGGAGGTTACAATTATGAAGTGAATGAGTGGTTCAGATTTCTGTTGAAATTAGTGAGAGTTTGGGATGAGTGATGCAAGGCAGTTGTGTTAATTTTACTTCCCATACTGCATGGTTTCTAGTTCAAATTTCTATTGGATGAAACATTAGAGTCTGGTCTAGTAATTCATGGAGGATCTTACACTAGTGAATCCGGACATCTAGTCAAAGGGTTAAACTTAAGTTTCTGTTATGGACGGTGTCCTCAACAAAAATAAGTTTGTTGACATATGCCTCACCATTTGACTAGATGTCCGAAGCCTTCAAACATCATGTATGTTGTCTAAAAATAGTCATTAAGCATCGAGTATCTTAACAATGCATCCATTTCATCCTCATTGGCTAAAATCATTGTTAATTTTCCTTAATTATCAGCGTTTTCTTATATATTTATCTGATATATATGATGCCAAGTTCATGTCAATACATCATTAAAAAAAACTCAGAACAAGAATTTAGAGTGCAATTATCACAATATCACTACAACAATTGAACCCAAGGACTACAACTTTTCAGGGTCTGATCCAAACAGAGCAAAGAGCCTTTGCAATAACACACATCTGACTACTAAATACATAACATTTCAACATTTACTCAATACCCCTGAATAGGCACACAACAAAAGCAAAGACATATCAAACTATCAAACTACTTCTATAATCAGACCATTATAGGATCATCCCTCTAATCTTCCTGCCCATCAAATTCATCTTCTGATGTAACATCTGAATTTTCTTCTTCAGAAGACAATTCCTCCTCATCTTCCTCCTCTTCAATAGCAGCTCTGGTGGCCGTTTTGCGAGCTGTCAACTTGCTTAATGCTGCAGTCTTGCTTGCTCTCTCTGAGCGCACACTTGATGCTGGTGCAACTGCAGGGACAACGGAGGTAGGCGAGCTTTCTTCATCAGATGAGGTCTCTTCACGCCTCACACGTCTCCTTGTTTGTGTAGCACGAGTTGAGCGTGGAGCCGGTGTAGGTGGGACGTCTTCAAAGTTGTCTATGCCAGGGTTCTCTAGCTCTAACCTCCCTAAAAATGCATATTTTGATCAATAACAATACCTCAATTTCCTAAATAAATGATCAGCAAATTACCAACAAACAGATGGAAGGATTTAAGTTTTAAGGAATGAGGAAGCTGTTGAAAGAAGACAGTGGCTTACCAAAGATAAGATTAGCCAAGTCTGGTGACAATTCTTGATCTGGATATGTGTCCAATGCTTTGAGACGTGTAGCCATTTTTTGCAACTCCTTCACAACCTCTTTTTCATGAGAAACAGAATTAGCTACGCGGTTCAAAAGAACTCTCACCAGCTTGATGGGTCCTTGTTCTGATGATCTGAAGTGGAGCAAGGCCAGAGCTTTGCACAGTGCTGAAAGATATGCCTTTTCTGCTGCTGTCTTCTTCATATTGAAGCTCAAAACCTGAACCACACAAGTAACTTTGTTGGCGTTCAACAAAAAAAGAAGAAGAAGAAGATAATTGGAACAATCAAGATCATAAACTATCATCACCCAATATATTATTTCATGCTGGGTTTATAATCATTAACTGCAAAGTAAACTCTACCTCTGTTGCTATGCGTATAGCTAGCCCCTCTTCTCCACTTTCATAGTCATTCTCTACAGAACCACTATCACTCTCTGGAATGTTTTGGTGGCTACTTTGAGCTACCTTTGCATACAGAGGGGACTGCATCATTTGCACTATAAAGCGAGAAGCTTGGACTGCAGGTTTGCGCATATCAGAAACCATGATGGAAGATCCACTGGGATTTCCATTGATTCCCGGCCACATCCCACGTAGAACTGGTATAAAAGACTTGCTTATATGTTTCTGCAAACCCAAGAGAGAAGGAGAAACAATTTTTCCATTGTTAGATATAAAGATGTACAGAATTTAGGACATGTAAACTTGAAGAAAGGCTGCAACTTGCCTTGTGATTAGCTGACAGAGAAGGATAATGCTCAAAGAAGACCGACAGACATTGCTTTAACCTGATAAGAGTTGGAAGTCAACTTTAAATGTATTCAACAAAAGGGGATAAGAACTCAAGTATGCATAATACAAAGCCCCAAACGTGAAGAAGTTAGGGTGTACCTTTGAAGTTCAATGTTTTCATTGATGAAATACAAATGGATGAGTTTGGATATGAATAAGGAATGTAGTGTAGCAGGCATGCTTGGATAATTCTCACTAAGGAGGAGAATCTTAGCAAAACCCTCTCCCAATACAGCTTTTAAAGATTCATTCTCATGATCATCCTCTGTCTCGTCCTCATCCTCTCTCTCCAGTCCAGCATATAAAAGATGAAGCACACTGACATTTTCGTCAGCAGTGGCATCAGAAATGTCTCCTACTCCACACTGCTGTTCTTGCGTAGAAAAATCCTGCCCATGAGCTCTGTCAACTTCTTCTGGACCATGCCGCATCACATTATCAATCAAAGCCTTGCCAGCAAGGGCACTGATAGGGGTTGGACCATTGACAAAACAGAGTCTTAGCTGCTTCACTAACTCTCCATTTGGTTTTCTTTCCAGTAATCCATAAAGGCCAAGACATCTGATAGCAGCCCTCTTTACATACAGGTTGAGATGCCTTGCCTATATTCATGTTAAATTTTACTATATTAGAAACCTTCTAGAAAATCAATGCATAGCAAAATAAAACCCAAAAAAAGAGAGAAGGGAAATCGTTAGAGTATTATACCCCCGGAAGCAGCAATGAGTGCAGTAATTCAACAGGTTCAATTGCCTTCCCTTGCAATTGATGAACAGATTTTGTATTTTCCAAGAGGAGCCCGGTCACAGCAAGACAGTGCATCCACTGCATGAAATCTGCAGTTCTCTCCCTACATGGCTTTGCAAGTTCTTCTATCACCCCAAGGGTAATTTCCTCAAACTCACCAGCAGCAGCATGAACTTTCTTTCCCAAACCTGCAACTGCATTGGCCCAATCTCTATCCCCACCAAGATTAATGCCATCTCCAATAACAATCTTGTTCCTGTTATCATCCACTTCATAATCAAGAGTCCTATGCAGCAATTCCTTCACAAATGTGCTTGCAACCCTCATATTTGTAGCATCAGAGTAGTCTAGCATTCCCCCCAACAACAGCAACTGGCGTGTAACAAAGCGATAATTTGGCCCTGAAAAATATACGGGTTTCTTAGTGGATAAAAAAACAAAGCTCTAACCTTATGTAGACAAGATTCACTTACCAGCTGTAAGATGTGTTTTGACGAATTCAACATAATCAGAAGCAGTAGCAGGCAGCACCTTCTCCAGGAGGTCATGATTGTCAGAAGCTTCTGCCGCATATACTGCAGCTTCAGCTCCCATGGTTGAAGCAGCATCAGAACCTTTCGCCTGTATGACAATTAACAATAGTAAATTACCATCTATCACTTATAGTATCCATAATTCCATAAAACAGACATTATTTTAGTTACTAACAAGACATTCTGTTGGGTGGCACAACCCCCTTGAATCTAGGATAAGTAAAGAAGCAGATAAATCAACTGAATTCTGATTAGATATAAAAACGGAATGAAATAGAAGATGAAGTTACAAGGTTTTGTATTTCAATTGTCAGAAATACAAGAGAGATAAGCGGTTGATGTTTGGTAAAAGAAGTAACTAAATTAGAGGGCACTCATAACATATAGCTAACATCAAAACCTCAATATAATAGTAGCACAATGTAGCAGGCCAGATTCATAACACTAGAAGCAACAATCTCGAAAACGCTACAAAAAAAAAAAAAGAAAAAAAAAGATACAGTGTTGTAAAGAATAACTCGAGATCTATTAAATTTATATTTTCTTACTTGTGCCTCAGTTTGTAAGTATGAGCATACAGCTTTCCAGTATAGAGCAACCTCTGGTTGTAATAGGAAAGTGCATGGATTGCTCATTCCTGTGGTTCAATATGCACAAAGTTGTTTAAAAAGAAAACCAAGTAACATACAGCTACAAGCATATACAGAGTTTTTTTAAGAATACAATAGAGTAATATAACAACCTGTAGATTCATCAGAAGTTCCTCCAAGTTCTCGTATCCTCTGATCATCATGAATATTTACCATTCTAGTCCTGAAAAGGGCTTCTAGAACAGAATTTCCAACAGTCTCATAAGTTTCCACATCAAGAAACTTAAGAAGCTGCACTGGATCACTTTTGCAACACTTGATAAGCCACTCATCTTTGAGCAATTTCATACATTCCTTCACAACTGCTGGAGAACGGTCAGATAAGCCCCTTTGAAGGATAACTGTCCTAAGCTTGATGCTAACAAAGAAGTAAACAAACATTAATTTAGAGAGATTCAGTTATCCAATTGCAAGTTTTGTACTCAGAAAGCATGAATGCTTGACATAATATTGATACATTTCTGAATTGCCACCTACATTTCTTAGTTTACCATTCCAGAGATAAAAATAGCAGATAACAATTATTGTAGTCATAGATCATTTGCTCCAGCACAACTGTATTTTTTGTTGTGAATTCTTCAAAGGCTCATTTGCAAGTTCGATAAACTAAACATCCATAAGCACTTCAAAGATTTATTATTGTATGATAAAAGTTTATAATAATCAGAAGTACCTGAGGCTTTGGATGGGAAATTTGTTAGCAAGGACAAAGTAAGCTGCTTTACGTACTGACTCGCTAACATCAAGTGTGCAGTCAATGATTGCTGTTGATGTTGCATTTGAAGGGTGCAAGGAGAGAACAAGGGTTTTTCGAATGTCCTGCATTTTGAAGGCTATTTGAGTATTTGTCATATGTAAATCAGAAAAGCTTATGTCACTACTTGTTATCAAAGCAGGGCATGATATAAGTTGACACAAACATAATCCAGGGGAATATTTGGATGCATACCGCATTTTGCTCTGAGCTCAGTGCTTCAAGGAACAACTCTAAGATGTCAAGGTTATCGGAATCATTGACAAACCGGGAAAGAGCTCTAACAGCAAAAATTCTGACAATAGGAACCTTGTCTTCTATCCGTGTCTTCATAGCCTCAATCACCTCATCCCACAGGTCATCGTTCACTTCTACATCATCCGGCAAATGCAGTATAGTCTACAAACAAGGGGCAGGATGAATCACAAAGTTTAGAACTGGGAAGCATGAGAGCAAAAAAGAGAATGTGCAGAAAGATATGAAAAATGCAAGTTCCTTGCATAAGCATCTGTCAATGAATAGTACTATAGTAGTAGTACCAAATTATCTGACTAAACAACAAAGTTTTCTCTTTCAGCACATAAAGGAACTTTGTAAAGTTATGCAAAATTGAGGCGATGGTATATGTACATTCTGAAAGTTTTGGCTGGAAGAAAGAATGTGGACTCTGTATAGTTTTTCCATGATAAATCTTTTGAACCAAGTAGCCTATAGTAGGACAACCTAGATTCATTAGTAGCCTTTAAATTGATAAATTAGGACAGAAGATCTCTAAACTTAAAGTCTTTAACAATTGTATGCTTCCAGATACTCTCATTTCATGCGAATTTTTATTTAGTCCAAAATAAAAACCGGAGTCAATTTTTAATGTTGACATCCAAAAACTGTCTAAAGGAAGAAAATCGAGTTTTCAGTAGATTGTCCTTGAGATGTTCACATACATAATAGACAGAATGATAGACAATTTAATCTGATTTTATGGAAACAAAACATCTTTCATCTAAAAAGACATACAGTGGTTCAGAAATTCTTTCCAAAACCCTAGTGCCGCGTTTACTGCAAGCACAATGGAAGAAACTGACACTTGTTCTCTCAATGCACATACTCACAATTCCATTTACACTGAAAACTAGTTAATTACTTTCAGGTTATGTTTTTCCTTACTGGAATATACCAATCAGCGACTACAAAACAGTTGAATTCTACATTGAACCAAGTAGATAAGACTAAAACCTACTTAACAAAAATACCTAAAGCAACCGGCCATATATTGCAGTTTATATGTCACAAACCAGAAATTTTACCTCCGAAATGATGTGACACGCTCGAGATCTGGCAATTTTATTGGAAGCGAAGGTGCCAGTGAGGAGAAACCTAAGAAACCCTTCCAGAAATTCCAATGAAATCTGGGAAGTCTTAGGGTCTCGAAAGCCAGCGAAGGCAGCAACGAAGCGAACAACGCGCTCGGCAGCGGCTGTACGGTGCTGGGAACCAAAGATTGGGGCCAAGGCTTTGCAAAATGATGTGAAGAAATCGCCATGGGAGGAGGATCTGAGATTCGAGAGCTCCTTGAGCTTTCTATTGTGTGTGGCGTTAGAGCCTTTGCTTTCATCCAAAATCGTCGCGATTTTAGAGGTCAACTGCTTCTCTTCGTCGATTTCCGCCATGGAAGCTCCACTTTCTCTGGTGAAGATGGATACGATAACGAAGATGCTAAATTCTCTGAAAATTTCCCAAATATATTTTGAATTTGAGCGCCACACGCTCCCTTTGTGTCCCGTTTGGCCGTCTTTCTACTTTTTCTATCCCCGTCTTTGTTTTTTTAGCAATATAAAAAAAGGGGAAATGATGATGAAAAAAGTGGCTGTTTGGGCTGACATTTTCAGGCTTTAACCATTACTTTGGCCCAAACTAATTGGGCCGTCCATAAAGACCAGCCCTTATCCAGTCCCTAAGTGATAACAGGAGTATCCATTTCAACTCTCTGTCAAATGGGTCACCCAGGTTGATTTCAAGTTCGGGTCAGGTTGGGTCAGCTACTCAGCTTAATGAATTCGGGTTTCAAGTTTCAACCAATCAGGAGATAACAAGATTCGGAAGAAAAAAAAAAGGCAAAAGGAAACCGAAAATATACAAGTCCACAAACAAGAACACACCTAGATCTAACCAAAAGCCATCTAACCATCTAATCCTCAAAAACAGAGAGTATGTCATTGAAATCTTGATGGACAAGGATCTACACCGCCATATTTATGGAATGGTTATAGTATGTTATTGAAATCTCCCATTATAATACATGGTAGAGCAAATTTATTATATATTGCTTTAGGCATTCTCAGAATGCGTTCTTTTCCGTCTCTCGCGGTAAGGCGCATACAAATATAATTAATATATCGTACTTCTTGCATGGTACCGTATACAAGAACGTAATGAATCTGTCATATTGATCAACTATTATGAACGTTTCACTCTTTTGTTGCTGATATTCTTTCCACACAACGCAAATTCCTCCTTTTTGACTTTGGGTCGGTGACGTAACAATATTATCGAAACTTACTTTTCGCCAACATGTTTCATGTGGTATTTGTTCCGTTTTAGTTTCTATTATCACCATTACTTTAATATAATTGATCTTGGTAAAAGTTTCAATATGCGTCCAAAAAAAATTCCTACACATTCCATGTACATTTCAAGTCGCTATTTTCATAAGACAGGTTGTCCATGTACATTTCAAGTCGCTATTCCCCTAAGACAGGTTGTGTATGTATCAAGGATCTTCTCCCAATTCAAATTCTCCCGTAATTTGAGTCTGCACAATAATTCTATTTAATCTTGTTTTACACATTATTCCTCATAGCGTTAAATCTGAAACAGGAATTTTGCATTGGTATGCTGTGTGCGTGTTACAAGATCTAAACATTATTCCTCTCTCCGCTTACAAGATCTAAACAGGAATTTTGCATTGTTTTACACATTATTCCTCTCAAGCTCTAAATGCTTGCATCTCTGTTCAGCCCTCTCCCCGCTCGTCATCGCCTTTGCGACTTCTAATTTGAGTTTATCAGTGAACATCACTACCTTTTTTATCACGTTCTTGTTGTTTCCCGAATCCATGGCGGAGAGGTGGAGGGAAAGGGATAAACAATCCGATGCGGTAATTTCACTTTGCAATTGAAAGGGCATTTTAGACATCATATTGAAGCCTGCAACTCTGCAAGTTGTGTAAATCAATCAAATCAGACAGAACAAAGAAAAGAGTGCCTGTTCGGGCTGGACTTTTCAGGATTTAACCATTACTTTAGCCCAATTTCGTTGGGCCGTTAATAAAGACCAGCCCAAATTGAGTCCATAGAGGATTTCAGGGGTTATCCATTTCATAAAAAGATGCGTTTTAAATCATGGAAGTAAGTGGTGAATTACAAATATCTCAGTTCTTCTCTGTCAAAGATGGGTCGAATTGTACAAAGTATGGACTAATGTTAGTGGTACAATAGGAAGTTCTAGCGTTTAGTCGAGAAGCAAAAAGACTTAGAATTCTAAACCTTGAAATTGAAGGAGATAATCTCACAATTATTAATGTAATTATGGGCATTGCCCATAAAAAATTAAAATGCTTATATCAGATATTTTGGCCTTTCTACAGGGGTTCGAGTCCTTTACAGTGAACCATGTTACTAGGGATTGCAATGTTGTAGCCGACAAAATTGTGAATTTGGGCCACAACTTCCCTAGTAACATCATATTAGATAATCTAGCATTGCAGACTTTCATCCATATGGATACTCTAGGACACCCCATAAGAGTTTTCTAATTTTTACCTTATGAAAAAAGGTCGAATAATATTGTTCAATAGAAAAAGAGTTCATATAAATTTTAATAAAAAAAAGTCGTTATAATGTTTAATATGAATAATATGTTTTGTAAAAATAATGAATGGGTCAACTTAACAAATTCTAACTTAATTCTAACTCAATACTCATTAATTTTCGGATTAGGGCTCCGTTCGGTAAATCGGTACTTATCGGTGTTGATGTTGATGTTGATACTGATACTTATGGTTATTGATGTTGATCGTGGATGCTGATATGAGATACTTATATAAGTTGTTTATTTTCCAAATAATCTGGAATGTGTTCGGTAAACTGAATTGCTGATATTTTAAGCAAAATGTGTAAAATTGCTAAAAATAGATTAATGAAATTAGAAATCACGTGGGTCCCGCTTACTTATATTTTGGTAGATAAGTTAGCTTATTTGACATAAGGTTAGGGGGTGCTGATTATTTTTTCAGCAGATAAGTATCGAAAATAAATAACTTATTTCAAATAAGTAAATTTTGCCGAACACATAAAACGAAGCTTATTTTTTCTATATAAGTGACTGGGTACTTATAAGTATCTATATAAGTGTTGCCGAACGGAGCCTAGGTCAAGTTTTCGCAAGTCTTCTTGTGAAAATAAAATTTGCCATCTACAACGATCTAAAATAGCTTACGTTGTTGGAACCAATAAAAAATTATTGATCAATATGGAAGGAATCATTTGTATTATTCTATATATGCAACCGGTCCCTCGAAAACAAACAAAAATTAAACAAAAGAAATATATAAAAACATAGGTATATGTATCCATCCTTCAAAAATAAAAACACATATATCATATATGTATGGATTCGAGTTAGTCTGCATATCAACGTCACCAAATAGTCCCTTGCCGAGTTGGATGATAGTGACAATTAAGTTGAGTAATACACTCAAAATTGAACCAATAATGGTATAGGGCAAGTTGCAATTCATGCTGCCAAATGCCAATAATGCAATAAATAGTATGTGGGGTGATTTCTTTTACATATGTTTATAGATGTTATTGTAACATGTGGAGTATCTCCTAATGTAGCTCTTTAATTCTCAGAATATTTATCTTGTGTGAGTATAAAGTAGTTGAAGATTCATGTAGCAAATTAAGAATAAATTAGGTAATTATGAAAGTTAGTTGAGAATATTTAACCATAACTAATATAGACATGGCATATATAGACATGCCTGGATGAATGTATGTCTCATATGTTCGTTGGTTGAAGTATTCCGAAATATCTTATCATATGGATTGTTGTTACATTGTGTATGTCATCGTTAAATGACATCTTATGTTTAGATAATTTGTAGTATCTCATTCGGACATATAGTAACTTTAGCCGATCGAGCACGACGAGAGGCAAAAAAATAATTTAAGTGCGATATTTTGTTGTTGATCGATGGTAGGGGTGTTCAATGGGTCGGATTGTCTGCAATCTGTATTGACCCGACCCGCAGATAATGGTTTAGATTGTGGATAACTTTTTCCCATTTTCGAGTCATGGGTCGGGTTGGGTTAAACTTGTCGGGTTGTGGGTCGACCCACAAATTTTTAAATTTGTTTTTACATATTGTTTCATTAAATAATAAAAATTTATTATAGGATCGGGGTGACTCGTTGATCAGATCGGATATTTTTAAATTTCCGGTCATTGATCGGATCGGGTTGACTCGTTGAGCACTTGAGCACCCCTACTAATGGAACATTCGGACTTAACTTTGTATGTGTCAAACAGGTTGACCCACAAAACCAACAACCCAATGAAAAATATTTACAGTCAAATCGACCCTATTCGACCCACGATCCAACATGCAGATTGGGTCGGACTCGGATCGACCCGTTAAATACCCCTAATACGAGCCGCTGAAAGATGCCCAAATCGAAATTAACAAAAAGAAAAGAAAAAAAAGAGCGGATTAAAAGGCAAATGATAATGATCGAGCCTAGGATAAGATGATGTCAGGCAAGCTTAAGCTGACAGATGTTGGAATTTAATTTGCCGAGCTATTGAGTTCAATTTTCACATCACAAGCCGAGCTTCTTCGATCTTAATTGTAATTGGCGGACTTCATTGTCATTGTCATCGTCATATGAGATTTAGAAGAAAATTGATGTATTGTCGCGTATTGTTCACCCAAAAGAGATCAGCTCAAATAATGATGATTAAGAACCGATTTTTGATGTTAAGAACCGAGATTGCAATTATCACTAATCAGTAATCACCCAATGGGCCGATCGTTTTGACTTTTACCAAGATCCTTGTTATATTGGGCCGGGGTTGATAGAGCTTTTCGGAGAGTTCAGGGGATTTTTGAAGTTTCATTTGCAAAAAATTAAGGCTTTGACAAAAGCTCTTGTAGGAAAGCTTTGTTTAATTTTTTGCCATTTTTTTAGTAAATGAGAATTCGATTTACTAGACAAGTTCGATAAAATTAAAAGACAGTTTACACGGCAACAGGGAAATCGGTAAGAACAGACAAAAATGCACAAAAAGTTAGTACAACTCACGAAAAATTATACTCCGTACTGTAATTAGAAGGGTAGTGGAGGGTGTGAAGGGGTAAAAGGGCGCGACACCTTTAGTATTTGGGTCAAAGCGGACAACTCAAGTAAGATGAAGTGGATTATTAATGTTGCCTCCACCGAGATAAATGATCTTCACCAGCCTCGAAAACATCCTAACGATTACGCTAACCATACCCAATCTCAGAACTAAAATTTGTGTAATTTTTTATGCAATAAATATATAAATTTTTATTCTATTTGGTGGTAATATTATATTTTATTAACACTTTTAGATAATTTTATAAAGGGATATCTACTTCAATTTTCCTCCCATAAACTAACATTAGCTATCTCTATAAGTATTGGAGTTTTAAAAAAAAATATAAACACTATCTGGTAATATTTGTGTAATTATTATAGTAAATGTTAATTTTAAATTCCACTTTATAGTAGGGTTGTTTTTATTTAGAAATTTTTTTTCTATTTAAAAAACTATTAAAAATTTCTCCAAAAGCTTTAGAAATTAGTTTTCTAAAAAAAAATTAGTTTTACAATTAATTACTAGTTTTTATATTTCAAAGTGTCAAATGCGCCTAGTTTGAAACCTCCCACTAATATCCAACAAAAACCTATAAATTTAATTGCTTTTAAGTTTTAACGAAAATAAATAAATAAATAAATTGTGTTTTTTTTCAAAAAAAAAAAACACCACATTAAACCGCCCTTTACCAAACCCATATAACAGCCAGCCTTTATTAAATTTTATGACGTGTATGTTGGAATTTCTTGGTTGAAAGGTGACAACACTAGTGTTCAGTACGTATCACGTATCTAATTAACGAAAAAATCAACATTAAAAAGTCTCCACATAACTTAAACTACAATATGTTTTGTTTGACTACGCTATTGCATCCTGTTATTTGTACAGATAATAAATATGAATTTTAGGTTATGTATAATTGACCAAGCAAATGTTATATTCGTGAATACTTATATTTATGAGCGAATAGAGTGTGGCAGCCACTTCCATTATAATGATTTTAAAAAAATAATAATTAATAGTCATTATTTTTAATAATACTATAGTTGTCATTTTGTGTTACACAAAAAAAAATACATTAAAAGTCTTCGAATATCTATTCAAGCGGCTAGAATTTCACGTTAATACAATAAAATTTCTATTTCGATTTTTATGTTTTTTTAATATATTATTACGCATGTAAGACATAATTAAAGAATTCGACATTTTTCTTTTCAGTAAAGTTTTTGTTTTTTTTATTCTAATTTCGTGGCCTCCCCTATATAGAAAAATTGAAACTATGATTGCATAACAGTCTTGAAAATTGCACTTAAAAAGATCAAGAAAAATAAAATTGCAACTGAATAAAATTATAGAATATCATGAAAAATGATACGTGTATTATTTTATGTCAATGTTCACCTAATCCATAATGTTCAATTGGTGTGCACATCAGGACTGCACATTTGCACCCTCACCTACCAATTAATTGCATTTTCTAATACAATTTTTTTGTTAATAATCGATAAATACTTATAATTATTATAACACATTTACAAACAAATGAAATAATGTGCCATACGAAGTATTACTATTTGATGATATGCATTTGTACAAATCTAGAATGCTAACTTGTTCATCTTTGATCATTCTAGATTGAAAAAAAAAAGATGAACAAGCTTGATTGAAAAACTCATTGGAAATTAGTGAACTTTATGGTCTCAAGTGAAGTAAGAATTAGAAGATTATTCTACGAAGACTTTCTAAATGAAAATACGAGATTCTGGATGATTATGAAAAATATGCATTATGTGGCCTTTTTTATTTTTCTTGACGAGAGGGAGGGACTAACTTGAAAAAAAGAATTATATACTCCTTCTGTTTATTGAAACATATCCTTTTAGTCGATTTTTTATTTTTATAAAATATGTGTTTTTAATATTTTTTCCACTTCTTTCTAAATTTACCCTTACTTTGTATGAGTAATAATTACTCCTAACCATTTTCTAGGAGGAGAATAGAATACACATTTTTCTAAATATAGAAATAACTTAGGTAAAAAATTCTTTTCTTAATAATATGTGCATTAAGTCAACAAGACTTGTTTTAAAAAACGAAGGGATTATTTTATTAGTGTTAATTAAGTGAGCCGGGCATAGAAGTTTCGAAATAAAAATAGTTAGAAGAAACTTTCTTATTTTTCGTTTGATGTTGATTGTCTTAGTAGAGAAATCACTCAAATCGATCATTCCTACGGTGGAGATTTTTTTTTTGTGTGAGATTTTCTCTCAGTAATTGTATTATAAAGATCTCTAACAGTTTTTTTATAATTTTATCCAAAATAAAGGGTCAAAATTCATATTTTCCAAATAAAATTTATGTTATTCCAACAACTTCTTCATTTGAAAGAATCTTATACTTATTAGTTCTATTTATATATAAAATTTTATATGGTCAATAACAAATTTCCATGCATAAACTTTTAATTAATGAATTCTCTAAATAAAATTTGGAGAATTCTCTAAATGGGAAAACATTTCAATCTTTTAGAGAATTCTGGAGAACGGGATAAAGAATTTATTGGACAATAAAATTTCTAAAAATACAAATAAAAATGTATATGAGAATCTCTTGAAAATGCTCTAAAATGTTAAAATAACAATCAAGAAATATGAGTATTGGTGAAATTTTCTTTCAATAATTGTATTATAAAACTTTAAAACAAGATTCCAATAGCTTTTATAAGAAGTACACACTCTTAAATTGCATCTACGGAATAAATTTACCAAAATTTCGAGAAACATTTTAAAGTGAAGCTACCCTAATCGTAATCATCCATTAAAAAGAATCAATCTAGAAATTAAATAATGGAAATGGAACGTGTAATAATTCTCTATAATACTCCGAGAATATAAACCTCGAATGTGTTCTCACAGATTCATTGACAATGGAAATCTAGCTCATATAAAAGCAGCAAAACCGTTGTGATTTGTGAATCATAACTTTTTATTAAGGAAGTGAGAGATGATGTGTATCCAATTCAAGCCCATGGAATCACCATACGCTTCTTCTATACCTTTCCCATCAGATGAAACAAATGAGCATGACTATATATATGTATTATTTTGTCAGATGAAACACGTTGGAGCTTGTTGAGTACATGCTTTTTACCCATCCTTCGTGCACCTACCGCTTTGGATTTTCCCTGATATATCGTCCACAACGTATCCTCAACCTTTTATCTTATGATTCTTGTACCAACTTCTTTTATTGCCAGAAAATGAAAATGAAAAGAAAAATAAGAACTTTTTTATTAAAAAAACTTCTCTTATTGCAATTTGCAACACGCCAACAAATCATTTATCTCAATTTGTTTATAGATAAGATTTTGGGTTTAGATTTGTTAGACAGAGTTCTCCAATTCTTAGATAGAGTTCTCCAATTCTACCGGTTAGCATTTTATAGACATTATAAATAAGATATTGATAAATAAAAATTTAATATAAATAATTTATTACTAATAGAATGTATATTTTTTAATCAATATAAAAGATAAATTTAATGGTGAGAATAAAGATATATTATTAAGATAAAATAATTACATTTCTCTTTTTCCTTGATGGTATATCATAGATATTTAAATAAAAAAAGAAGATAAAATATGTTTAATTTTTTTCTATATTCAAATATGGAAGATATAAGAATTTAAAAAATAATAGTTAACTTAATAAATAAGATATAATTAAATGTGAAAGATAAAGATAATTTAATTATATAAATCCTAATAATTTAAGAGTCTAAATCCTAATAATTTAAGGATAAAGAAGACAAAGGTGGAATTAGTGTTGAGAAATTCAAACAAAAAATAGTCCAATATGGACTTTATAAGACCAAAATTCATTTATTGTTTTTTTTAATCAAGAAAACGGGTGAGGCCTGAAAGGAAAACTAAAAAACCTAAAGGGCTAACAACGAATTAGTCGAGGGAAAGCCCTACCCCATACATCTTCTAGAAGAAACTGAAAAGAATCCACAAACGGGTCCAAAAGCAAATGAAAACCGACAAGAAAAGAAAGGCAAGCCTGACAAAGGAGTCGGCGACAACGTTCGCTTCCCTAAAGACGTGATGAGTTGAGTGTTCCAAATCCGAGTAAAAAAGCCTTGCATTGGGAGGTCAAACTGAAGAGAGGGTGAGAGGGGCTCTATTGAATCGTATGTGTCAATGAAGAGTTGGGAACAACGGTTGAGTTTTTCCCAAGGCAGCAGAATAAAGGCAAAGGCAAGTAAACAAAACAGAAATAATGAGACTTGGTTCTTTATATAGGAAGTAGGAACCTCACAACAACCAACTAGTTGGATGGATAAACCTTTATCTCTGCTGGAGGATTTTGAATGACTTTCTTCTTCTAGCACTCTCTAAACACTACTCCCTTTGTTCTGATAAACTTGTCGTTTAGAGTTTGTTTTAACTAAAATTTATTGTTTGATTTAACTAAAATATCCTTTATCTTTTGTTAAAAACTTCTTAACCTACGTACTAAGTCAATAACTCAACTAAAACAAGAAACTCAAACCTTACACTGTCGTTCTTCAATATTGAATTCCCTTGCTCTTGGGAACTCGTTCCTCACCTTCACCAGGATCACACCCTCGCCGCTAGAGACTTCTCTGGATTCTTCTCCTTTCTGTTTGGTTCTCTCTAGGGTTTGCTTGATGCTTTTTGAGAAGTATGTTGCAAAGTAACTATTTATTCGTAAATATATGCATCTTTGTCCTTGGAGCTCAATCTGATCCGTTTGACTGTCCGAAATGTATTTATCTTGCTCTCCAAGGAAGTGAACTTTATTCACACGTGACTCCATTTGAGTTTCGTCAACTCTTGGAGCTCATCAGCTCAGCATGTTCCTTAAATTGTGCCTTATTATGTCTTAAACAAATTTCTACATTCCACGTTGAGTTGTATGGGTGTTGATATGTATGGGTGTTTCCTTGACTCAGAACACACGATACTTAAGTTCTTTTGATGGGAACATCTTTATATGGTTTTGTAATTTTTTTTAACCTTAATTTCATTGAAATACTTTTTTTTGGTGAGGACAATGAATATGATAGTTAAACCGGAAACCTTTCACTACTACCTCTTGAAACCCCATTGAAAAACTTAAATATAATCTATATTAATTCTCTAATTATATTTGTCATTATCAAAGATTGATCGATCATTGTTCCATGTGAGTCCCAACAGACTCAAAATTCGTACACCGTTGATCGAACACCGAAACTACATCAAAGTCATAAACAATTAATCAATAGTACTTGGCAAATGGTTAATTATACGGAGTATTTGATAATCTAATTGTATCAGTATTTGGTACGTAATACGGAGTAGTATGGAATCCAAATAGTTATAATAGGAAAAAAATCGTTGACCCAAATGAATTGAGATGAAAAGAAACATGGGGCACCGGTGAAATATTTGATGGGAAATGCAATCCCCCAAATTAGGGAAATTAGGAGAAATCATTTGTTTTTTTGCGTTGAATCTAAACCATAAATTCAGATTCCCTGTGATCCTTTTTTTAATGAAATTCATAAAAAGAAAATGGAATTTTACCACTTTTTTTTTGGATTTCCGCTTTTTCATTAAATTAAATAAAAGAAAAAAATAATAAATCTTATTGGAATCTCCTCCACCACCATGCCAAGTACAGCCCCTGTCCTCTCCCCCTTCTATATAAACCACCAAAACCCTCCTCTGTTCTTCATCCCTGCAAATCACACACCTACCGCTTGTTTCAGATAGAGAAGGAAGAAGAAGAAGCGGTGATAATTTCTCTGGTTCCTCAAGATGTCGCTTCTTTCAGATCTCGTCAACCTCAACCTTTCCGACGTTACGGAGAAGGTGATCGCCGAGTACATATGGTGAGTTTTCGTTTGATTTCTGGAATTTCAGTTTTATGACCGCTATGTGTTTGTGGAAATGTCTAGCTGAATCCATGTGCTTTGGTTTATACATGTTTGTTTGATTTTTTACTCGATTAAGTGTCCGACTAGCGCCGATCATTCCGTGTTTCGCGAGATCTGGCTATGGTGATTCTGTTATTTGCAATTTGTGACATGAACTGATTCTATCACCAGATGTTCAATTTTGATTGCGGAAGGATCTGATTTTGCAGTTGATTTTAAGCTCGGTTTGAGTTTTGAGATCATCGTGAGAGGAGATCTTTCTTTTACTGTTTGACTGTTTCGATCTGTGATAATTTGTCATCTCATAATCACTCTGTACTTACTATGCTATGAGATGAGTTTAGGATGAGGCTTGTGGCTTATTTTCGGTCCACGTCAACGGTTGCTTGGTGTTTTAATTTACTTCTAAAACTATAACTCTTCATCAAAGTTGACCTGGATGCTTCCTTTACTTAATTCTTTTTGTTCTCTCTATTATTCATGTATGTTATACCTATGTAATCATGTTGGTGGTTGATTTTGATATTGAAACAGGATTGGTGGATCTGGTATGGACCTCAGAAGCAAAGCAAGGGTAACGTATTTCCCCCAAACATAAATAATTCAATGTTTCCTTTTGTGATTTGTCCATTAGTGGTGTACTTAGTAGTGTAGTTTAATTCTTCTACGTAAGGTTTTGAATTCTTTTAATTAATTGCGTATGCTTTTGATTTACAGACACTGAATGGCCCTGTATCTGATCCCAAAGATCTCCCCAAGTGGAACTACGATGGGTCCAGCACAGGTCAAGCCCCCGGCGAAGACAGTGAAGTTATCATCTAGTATGTGTAGATTGTGGAAAGAAATTCTGCTTGCCTGATTGTCTACAAATCACAATAATTGTGTTTGCTACATAATTTGTTTTGTTTGTACTTTATTTTTTTACTTATGTTGTGTCTTAATGTTGGTCAATCAACAGCCCACAGGCTATCTTCAAGGACCCATTCAGGAGGGGAAACAACATCCTTGTGAGTTCTTCATAGACATTTGTCCTCCCGCATCAATAGTTCAATATCTTGAGATCATAATATTGTTTGTGACTTTAATTTGTGGTTTGCCTTTTGATTCTGTATCATGTAGGTCATGTGTGATGCTTACACACCTCAAGGAGAACCTATTCCCACAAACAAGAGGGCCAAGGCTGCAGAGATTTTCAGCAACCCTGCTGTTGCTTGTGAAGAGCCCTGGTAGCTTGACAAACTTTCTTCTTGTACTTAAGTTTTTCACATTCTGTAAAATTTAACCTATTTTTAACTTTGAATGCTTATGAATCAGGTTTGGAATTGAGCAAGAATACACCTTGCTACAGAGGGATGTTAAGTGGCCTGTTGGATGGCCCGTAGGCGGCTTCCCTGGTCCACAGGTGATCACTTAGGCAATGCTTAGTAACACTAAAATGAGCAAGTTTTTTTTTTTTTTTTGATTTGAATGGTTGAATTCAGATATGTATGAATTGAATGAAATATTCATGTATGAATTGAATGAAATATTCATGTTCTTAAATGGCTAAACAGGGGCCATACTACTGTGGTACTGGTGCTGACAAAGCTTTCGGAAGGGACATTGTTGACTCTCATTACAAAGCATGTTTGTATGCTGGTATTAACATTAGTGGAATCAATGGAGAAGTGATGCCTGGACAGGTAATGATACTTCAAGCCTATCTGGGATAAGATCCTTTACTATGTTCATTTGATTCCTGATTGCATATTATGTTTCAATTCTGTTTTAGTGGGAATTCCAAATTGGTCCTTCTGTTGGAATCTCTTCTGGAGATGAGGTCTGGGTTGCTCGTTACATCTTGGAGGTACTTATAATCAATTCTCAAAATTTTGACAAAGTTTATGCATTCAATTTTTACTTGCAATCAGCTGTAAATTGATCTAAATGTAACATTGCTTTTGCCACAGAGGATCACTGAGATTGCTGGAGTTGTTGTCTCTTTTGACCCCAAACCCATTCCGGTATTACCCTCACTTCCAATTTTCCGTGCCATCAATTTTCTTTTAAGCATACCTTATTTTTTTGTTTTAATGAGAATTTGCTTGTTGATGACAGGGTGATTGGAACGGAGCAGGTGCTCACACTAACTACAGGTTAGGAATTGCTGACTCCAAAGCTCTTTCTTATTGAGCTCCAATTATCAATGCTTGTGTTGGTATTAATTTCATCTTCATGTTTTCAGCACAAAGTCTATGAGGGAAGATGGTGGCTACGACGTCATCTTGAAAGCCATTGAAAAGCTTGGGCTAAGGCACAAGGAGCACATTTCTGCATATGGTGAAGGAAACGAACGTCGTTTGACAGGACGTCACGAGACCGCAAGCATCGAAACATTCCTATGGGTAATTAACTAATAACATCAAACAATCAAAATATGATGACATGGTGAATGAATCTCATTTTGGTTCCATAACTTTTCAGGGAGTTGCAAACCGAGGCGCATCAATCCGTGTTGGGCGTGACACGGAGAAGAACAAGAAGGGATACTTCGAGGACCGAAGGCCGGCTTCAAACATGGACCCATATGTGGTCACCTCCATGGTTGCAGAGACTACCATCCTCTGGAAGCCATGAATGAACACGAAAGCAAGAAATTTGATGATAAGTCTGTAATTTGCTTTATTACTCGGGTGTCATCATCATTCTGTGTTTATCAAATCTCTCAGCATTGGAATAAGGGGGTTGGTTAGTTTGAAGGGTAGCTTGGTTTGCTGCTCTCTACTGTGCTTAATTAGGAAGTCATTTTTCTTCTCATTTGCCGTTGTTGGAAATTGACATTTTTCTTGGCTGTCTCTCTACTTTGTTGGTTTTGATGGGCCACTGCATTGTAATTGCTGCTGCCTTGGCTTTAAATGAATGGCATTTATTATGGATGACCTTAATGGTTTAATGTGGTTGGTATTCACGATCTCGTGAGAGATCTTGATTAAGACGTTAGATTGGTTGGTGAGGATGATTTTCCAAGGGTTTAACTATCAAGCAACTCAAAATTTGTTGAAGATTATAACTAGATAAGCAAGTAAGCAACCATGGATTTGAAAAAATGTCATACGTATGTCATATGTTAAACAACGTCATACTTGTCACGTGCATCGACCGTGGAAATTTCACAACACGGATTTTCGGTGGTCACGGCTTATAAACCGATAACATTTACTACCCATGTAAATAAATTAAGCAAAATATATACTTAGGGTTAACCTAACAGGCTAGCATAATGGTGTAAGGTCTTATCACCTTTACACGAAAGAGAGCGATCTATTTAAAGGGATGTCCTGGTTCGATTTTCTCGGTACGCAATGTTTATTGGATCAACGACAGTCATGAACTGCAAATAGGTGTTAATCTTGGATTTGTATGGATTGGGTAACACGGTAACACCCTAGATCTATGGCCAAAGCAAATTTTTAATGTTTTTTTTTACGATAAAAGAGATTAAGGGGAACAACTTGATAAATGAGATTATCAAAGTCGTGGAGAGCTTTCTGGTTCGGGACGTGTTAAATCAAAGCCATTTGTACAATGTAATCCGCTATCAAGTTGACGTCCCTCAAAATATGGTTCAATTACCATAATATCTAACATCAATGTCTAGAAAGCTTGGTGTTCCTTTAATGGTTATCAATCTCTAATACAGTAATAGTTTATTATTTAATACAGTACAGTTTTTAAGAGTCCCGTTCTGGGGAGATATTATCTTATTGTGTAAAATGAGAACACACATGCACCATTGGATCAGGAAGAATGGATGGTGGAGATTAAAACAAATTGGTTTGAGAGAAAAATTGGATAATAGACACGGTGGCATGCATTGTAATTTTGATAGTTTTTTAATTCAGCGGACAAATATACCCTCACAAAACCTAATATACCCCCAATTCAATCAACGCTCATCTCTCTGCGACGAACGAAAAACGTACACCTACTATTGAAATTTTCTCGTTCAATTGATCAATTTCGTCCCCGATCTTGTCTAATCTTGCTCGATTTCGCTCGATTACTTCTTCAATGCACCAATTTCTACTTCTCTAGGGTTTAGGGTTTCAATTGTAGCAATTCAAAGTGATTGTTTGTTAGGTTTAGAGAATTCTTTACTGAAATACTTGATGAAGGTATGATTTCGAAACAACATTCGTTTGTCAAGTTTAGAGAAATTTTTTAACTTGTTGTTTCTGCATATATGAGATATAGATAGATGGTGTACGTGACTGATGTTTTCAAGTTGGAAAGAAAAGAGTATTAATATTTTCAGGTTGTGTTTGTTGCATGGTTCAGGGTTTTAACTTTGATGGTTCATGGTTTTTAAGTTGTTGGTTCACGGTTTTTAAGTTGTTGGTTCATGGTAGTATTTAGATTTTGCTCATAGTGAATATGTTATGTTGATTGACCATTTTAGATCAAATATGATCATTTCATTCTTATGAATTGAATGCTGAAACTAAACCTTATGACTTTTGATATCTGTTTGATTAGATTGTGGTGATTTGGTTTGTGAGGCCAAGAACAAGCGCTTAAAAAACAAGGGAATGATTAAAATGCCCACCAGAAACTCTCCTTGTGGTGAATGTATGAATCTTCATCTTCATGTCACGATTTTGTTATCGAATATTGACTACTGATTTGGAGTTAATTTTGACTTGACTTTTGTTGTTGCTTGTTGGTTCATAGTTTTGAACTTGTTGGTTCATGGTTTTGAACTTGCTGGTTCATGGTTTTGAACTTGTTGGTTTATGGTGTCATGCTTAATGTCATAAGAATTATTCTATTGATTCATAAGAATTATTCTATTGGATCAAATATGATCATTTCATTCTTATGAATTGAATGCTGAAACTAAACCTTATGAATTTTCATATTTTTTTTGATTAGGACCTCTCAAAAGGTGCAAAAAGGGCTTTCGGGCTTAGTAGCTTATGAGTCAGATGCTTCTTTCTGGCTTTCAAGAAGGGGACGAAGTCGAACTAGTCGGATCTTCCGCCAGGAGATATGATTGAACGAGATTAGGGATGCTTCTCGTATTTCTTTGTCAGCCGAGTTGAAAGGGGAATATTCCAAAGCATTTGCTTCAGAAAGAATTTGAACTAATTGTGCCACAACAAGAAAAAGGTGTAAATATGAAAAGAAACTCTTCTTGTGGTGAATGTATGAATCTTCATCTTCATGTCATAATTTTGTTATCGAATATTGACTATTGTTTTGCGGTTAATTTTGACTTGGCTTTTGTTATTGCTTGTTGGTTCATAGTTTTGAACTTGTTGGTTCATGGATTTGAACTTATTGGTTCATGGTTTTGAACTTGTTGGTTTATAGTGTCATGTTTAAGGTTCATAAGAATTATTCTATTGGTTCATAATTTTGTATGCTAAGGTTCATTATAAATGTCAATACATATCATGTTATGTGGTAGCCTATTAGCTCAAACGGTAGAGCAATGTGCCCATGCACATAGACGCGGGTTCAAATCCCGCATAGGCTAATTCTTCTTACAGTTCATTTCTTTATGGTTTATACTAGTTGTTATTTGGTTTCATATATTTTGTTTCATGACATTTTTTCTTTTGTTTTATGTTTCTCTAAACTTATGTTTATAATAATTATTCTTTCGGTTCATCTGTTAATTCATAATAGTTGTTATTTTAATTTTTTTTTTGTTTCTTAATGATTCTTCTTAATATTCATTTCTTTTAATCATAATATGTTTTATTTTAATTCATTCTTTCTAGTTCATAATAATTTTTCTTTTGGTTCATGCTTATATAAAGTTTAGGTTCATGGTACTTCTTCTTAAAGTTCATGTCTTCTAATTCATAAAGTTGTTATTTTGATTGATGTCGTTTGGTTCATAACAATTGTTCTTTTGGTTCATGTTTTTGTAAACTTAGGTTCATGATAGTTCTTCTTATGTTTCATGTCTTGTACTATATGTATGAGTTCATCTCACGAGTGTTAGAATTAAGGAGGCAAATACAAAGGGAAAAAAATGTGATTTGGCTCTTGTAGCCTATGTGGGATTCGAACCCACATCATATGCAAGAAACACATTGCTCTTCCTTTTGAGCTAATAGGCTTTAAAAATGATTATGCATAAATACCACACAAAAAGAGTAACTTCTAAGTACACACCAAAGGTCCAAGAGATCAAATTTGACCAGAGTTTGATGAACAACCTACAATAGTAAAAAAGAAAAAAATTAAGCTAATTTAGACGCAACATGAAACACATAATGAGCAATAAAAATGTGCAAAATAGCGATGTAATTTTGGTTCACAAACATTGTCATTCCGGTTCATAATGTTACACATTAAGGTTCATTTAAAATGGTAATGCAGTTCATGTAAATAACAACAGAATTTGACATAAACTATGTCAAGTTTGGTCATTTTTTGTGGATTTGAAAACCAATTGACCAGTTTCTTTTAGTTCATTTCAAATGTTCATAACTGAATTCCGTTCACAATCATAATTTTTCCTTTTGCCTTAAACATGTACAAAAGCACATGAAATAATCACACTTGAATAAAGTAACAATACTAGGAATTGCTTTATTAACATATGTAAAGCTCATAATCCCATTTCAATTACTCCATTAACAAATTCAGCCCATCTCTTTCTTCCCTTTATAAATTCATAAAAGAAAAGGAATTATAGAACAAGATCAGGTGGCTTCTGTTTAAAGGGATCAACCAAAAAAGTTAATCCAGTGCCACCTAGACATTTTATCAAACAAAAACCACCTAGACATAGTCACCAATAAAATCACCTAGACATAGTTACCGACAAAATCCAGCCCATGAATGTGCAACAAACAACTAATAGCCATAAGTTCATCTAACATTCAAGCAATCAAGCAAGATTTTAGGTTTTTATGGAGAAAAAAGGTTTAGGCATTTTATCAAACACTTGGTGGGCAATCAAATAAGCATACAAAATCAACCTCTATTTTCAATCAAATCCTTCAAATTGTAAAGCAAAAAACATACATAAATTTATATTTTGCAATCTCTATCAAGTCTAAGGCTCTCTTCACCGAAATCCAGGAACAAAGATGCAAAATCACACCTAAACGCAGGGAAATCCATGAACAAAGATTAAAAACCTAAACCAAAGAAAAACGTACCTAAATCCATCAATGAGGAGGGGGTTCAAGTTGAATTTGATTGAGAGGACGATAGATTACAATAAATCGAGGGGATTTGCTTGTATGAGGGTAAGAGAAGGAGACGATCGAGCGACGAGAAGGAACGACCGAAGAAGACGATCGTAGTATTGTACGAAATAATTTTCCCTTGAATGCTGAGATTGAAAATAACCCTAAAATGACGAATATACCCCCAAAATCTTAAAAATTAATGACGCGCGTGCTTGTTTGATTAGCTTTTCTGGACTATTGATCTCACACAATCAAAGACTCATAATTGTTCTCATTTCTTATCCTAAGAAATGTTCTCATTTGATCCTCATTCTTCTTTTTAATACCAAAATGAGAGACTAGAACGCAATAATGGCCTGCTCATATCGTGATTAAAAAATTAGATGAACCTGAGAGCTTGACCGTACGTATATGAAAAAAAAAATCAATAGCAAAAGAGTCCAATAAGGAGGGTGGAAAGTTTTGGTTGAAAATTGAAATGAATGGTGGTGCATAATTTAGCTTTTTAACAATTGTTTAGTTTATCAAACATAACAAAAATCAATTGATTAGACTTTTGTGGTTACAAAAAAGTTAAGTGGAGAAGCTAACGCATGAAGAATGGTTGATGAGTGATGACTCGCTTTCATTAAACGTTTGACTGGCCGCTTATGAACTTGTATTGTGTAGCACTACAATGCCTTTTTTTTCCCTTAAAGTTTAGAACTTTTTATTGTTTTATAATTTTATTTGTTTGAAAAAAGTAATTTTTACTTAAAAATTATTTTTAAAATTCTAAAAAAATATTTTTCACCTAAAAAGTAGTATGATTTTTATCTTTTTTAAGACATAAATATTACTTTCAACTAACAAATACTGGTTCTATTCTCACAAAGGTACCTTTAGCAACAAAATCAAAACGTAGTGCATATTCTCAATTTCCTTATAAGTTTAGGGTATTTTTTTATATAAGAAAAGTGATCCGATATACCTTCTATTTGCTTGCCAAACGATCCATCACTATCCGGGTTTTTTTGCCCTTTTTTTTTCCTAGTTGTTCTAAACGCTCTCCATCGTTACAAACCAAACACACCCTAACTAGTAAAATTCTAAGAATTCGAATTTATTGCTCAAATAAATTTGAATTTTAAGTTGCAAAAAATGACATGTTTGTATATCTATATCTGGAATTGGATATATATTTATTACGTAAGTTCAAATGAATACGAGTTGAGGCCCCTTTACCAACTCTAAGCTCGTTGTATTTTAACTAGACCTGTCAAAATTTGACCCGATCCGAAAAACCGACCCGATCCGTCCGAAAGTTTTTGGGTTTAAATCCGACCCAAAAATAAATGGGTCAAGACTAACCCGAACCCGGTCAACCCGAAAAAAACTAGGTTGGGTCATCAACACGTTGGGTTGACCCGGCCAACCCGGTAAAGTATTATTTCAATTAAAAATTCAATATTTTATTATAAATTTTATATAAAATTATTATTAAATAATATTTTATATAATATAATATTAACTATTTTAATAAATATAAAGATAAAGCTTAATAAAATTGACGATCATGACCCGTTGGGTCAACCCGAACCCGTACCAAACCCGTAATAACCCGGTCCATATGAACCCGAAAATTTTATGACTCGATGACCCGTGATTCATTTTGACCCGAACCCGATTGACCCGAACCCGAACCCGACCCGCCCGACCCATTTGACAAGTCTAATTTTAACCATCCATTAATTAGGTAGTGGTTTAAAAAACATTTTAACCATCCATTTATTTTGCCTTTAATTTTTTTTTGGTAGAAATATTTTGCCTTTATTACATTTTGAAAAGGGGCAATTGGAATCCAACGCATGTGATTACCAACTTTATTACATTTTGACTGGCTGATCAAATTGTGTATTGGAGGCTTTCACCAACAACATCACTGCCACCTTTACCTAAGTTTTTTAACTTCTTTTTTTGTCCAAAAAAGACAGTCTTTTCCTAAGGTTTATGACCTATACGAGGAGTTTGATTCAAATAAAACAAATTCTTATCTTAAAATAAATGTATTTTTTTTAGTTCGTAGTGTATTTTTTCTAGTTCATATGACACTTTTTTATATTTAATTTATATTTTTTATACTTTGTACTGCATTTTTTAGATTGCACTTTTCATATTTTACGATGTACTTTTATATGAAAAGTAAATTACAAACTAGAAAAATTGCATTCATTTCATAATTTAAGATAAGAATTTGGTTCAATCTCCGTGTATGATCCTTGTTTTGGTTTCTCATCATTGGATTAATGTGATATCAATACACCTATCTAACTATACTAACATCTAATAGCTAGTATGATAGCAATTCCCCTTCTCTTAAAATGATTAATGCATTCCTAACTTCAATTTCATTTTTTTGGTCGAATATCTTCAAATTCATTGTGAGATTGGTATAATGATCAAGATAATTGCATAATATACACGCTTTTAACTATAGATGGTATTTGATGGTTCTTAGCTTGTCTTTGTTTGTTGATTTTTAAGTTATTTATGTACATAGAATATAAATATTGTGGCGTATTACGCTACAATGATAGCCTCTCTAAATAAAGATGATATTGTTTAATAAAAAGTCTTCTCCTTAAGAGGATAATATCGTCTCTCATTCTATTAAAAAAAATAAAAAAATACTATACTTGTTAATTTTATTCATATCAAATATCATTAGTCTTGTGAAATTAGATCTTATATAATATTACAAAAAATCGATCCTTAATTTTAGGGGTGAGAATCCCTTCAACATATGATCGTGATATTTACTCACCCCAAGTTTAAATATAATTCGCTATCGGACTTTCTTTTTTGTTGCTTGTTTCTTCTTACTTGATCTTTTAGATTGTTATGATTTTTTTTAGTCGGTCTTGATCTTTTAGCTTGTTTGTTCACCGAATTCTTAACTTTTAAAAAATGACCATGACATTTACGTTGACAAAAAAAAAATATGTCAAAAGTAAATAGTTTAGTAGCACAAAAATCTGGCAAAAATGAATCTATTCGCTAACAAATTCGTTAGCATAGTTTAATTTAATTCTTATGAGGAAAGGACAATGGTGGGTGTATTATCACAATTCACAAACAAAGAGTAGGTATGAAATGCTTAGCAAAGTAGGCAACATTAGTGGTTGAGTGTAATTAGCATGACTCGTGACTCCTTGTACTTTTTTCATAATTAGTGTGTGTAATATATGCTTAAATTTTAAGCACAATTACTGACTTACATGATTAGTTGTCGAATGACTATCCTTTTAACACGTTTTGTAACAATATAAAATATCAAAATATCATCTCAAAAGCTTAAAACTAGTAAGCTTTGGTAATAAAGATTAATTTGATTCGCATATATAATATCTTATAATTTAATATATTCAACTCGTGACTCCAAACTATTAGATTGAACCTCGATTTATATGCCATTATTTATGTTTTAATATAAAACAATGCATTAAATTGTTCATCTATATGACCCTTAATACTTATAGAAAGACTTTATATTTTTTATTTATAAATGTCAATATGTATTCATTGTATTGCAACTTTGCAAGGCATTATAATTACAAAATCTATTATAATATAAAGTTTACATTAAAAAAATCACAGATTTAGTAGTTGCAAGAAATAAGAAAAAGTATTAAAAGGTTTTGTTTTTAAATTTGTTAATAATCAGACGCATTGACTTTAAATTGTAGTGATTTATTCAACCTAACTTTTTTTATTATTATTATCAAGTATCAAATACTACTGGTGAACCATATGCTTTTGCTTTACCAATGAATTTGGAACAATATATAAATATAATATTTCTCCAAAGTAAAATACTAATCATAATAAACCCATAATCCCATAAGAGAGGAGCATAATATGGTGGATGTCCACGTCAATATGTTGGCATTTCGTGTAAGCCTACTAACTTATTTGTTAGCACACGTCGACATTTGATGTTTTAAATATCATTTTCAGAATTCTAATCAATTAACAAATAAAGCTTATTTATAACTACATATGATTTAATCAATTAACAAAACTTTTATGCCTCACTATTTTTGTTTTAAACTATTGAATATACTGGAATATTTTCACAACGATACGCTTTCATATAAATTTAGTCCAGCTTTATTATGTTGAGTATACGAGGCTTTGGAAATAAAAAAAATAACTAAGCACGTACATTACATTTTTTTATTAGAATATGGTCTGCATTTTCGTTGAAAACAATAATGAAATGGTAAAATATACATGTTTAATAGAACTTCATAGGCTTAATGAAGTTGACTCTCCTCAAGTTAGGTAATTTTTTTTACAGAAAGAAAGTCAATATTCTCCAAGAATTTTATTAATACCAAAATAGAACTTCATAGGCTTAATGAAGTTGACTCTCCTAAAGTTAGGTAATTTTTTTTACAGAAAGAAAGTCAATATTCTCCAAGAATTTTATTAATACCAAAAAAAAACTAAGTAGTAATAGAGAATATCTTTACACTATATGTTCATCTTAAGACCATTTATTTGTACATACATTGTTAAAATGTATATTATTGAAGTGTTAGACACGTATTTTAATCAATTTTGATTAGTGTTAGAAATTAAGTAATTGGGCCAAATTTATACTGGGTAAAATTTGTAATGGACAAGAGAGGCCCATTTAAGGGCCACGCTCTTTGATGAAAAATTGCAGACCGGTCCGGAAATTACGAGTCGAAACCGGTTCAGCCGCCCTTTAGCGCTCGCCGCGTGGACGCTGGGTCGCTGGTTGGTCCAGCGGGTTTAAACTCTCAAGGGTTTATAAAATTTGGCGTACAATTTCTCTCTTTGCCGTGTTCCCGGTATCCCACTCTTCTTGATTCTGATGTCTCTCCGGCAAGCAACGGCTAGTTTACTCAGGCGAATTCGATTTCAATCCAAAATCATCACTTATTCTCGTACAGGATCTCGGCCGGAACTCTTAGCTCCGATTTGTGGTAAATTCTGTCTCCTCATCTTGATTTGCATATCCAACAATAATTGAAAAGTTATATTCGCATTACCAATATGTGTAATTAATTGCTTGATTGGCTTATCATGTATGTAATCGCCCCATTGCTTACAGCTTTGAATATTATTTTTTTGGGGGTTGGGGTTAATTTTGAATGCTTATGGAGTTATGGCACATTCGCATAATCACATTGTTCTGTAACTGATTTTTCAATGTTACTATATTGCAGAGAGGAGTAGATCTCATCCACAGCACGGGCAGTTGTTCTGGCTTTTCATTTCTGCTCAACCCGGTAAAGATTTTTCAATGTCATTGGTGAAACGGATGCAAATTGCCTAGTTATAGTGTATGTACTCTTTATGGAATTTAAATTGTGTGATCTGCAATTTAATACATGCTATGATGCTCCTCTATGGATTCAGCTCACTGTGATATACCTGGAAGCAAAATAGCTCCATCCCTGAAATTAAATTGTGAACTCATTGTGATATCTGCTATAAGGGGGCAACTCAGTGCAATAGATTATAGATTGTAGCAGAAGGTTGTGAGCAAGCGAATCTATTGTAGCATAAGGTTAGATAGAGGTTACACAGAGGAAATGGGGAATTTTAAGAACAAAATCATAAAGTTAGAAAATGACAAGTAGATGACTTCTGGGTGCATATCTACCATTGACCCAGGTAACTAACACTGGTCTTACTTTTCTAGCTGGCAGAAGTAGTGTGTCTTACGGAGCTTAGTAAATTCACTATTTTCCGAGAGGAAAATTCAAGTAGTGACCATACAATATTTATGACTAACAGAGGCTAAGATTTCATTTGTATGTCCAGCACTCTTGTTTGGAATCAGTTCTGGTCCTGTGTTTGCTGATGATGCTTCCCGTGGCGAGTCACCTGACATGACTGGCTTGCAGAAAATTGAAGATGGTTCTGTGGTATCAAATGATCATACATCAAAGTGGAGAATATTTACAGACCAAGGGAGAGAATTTTTCATGCAGGCAAGCATTTTTTTCCCCTCTTTTGGGTATTCATGCTGTGATTTTATCTGGCCTTTTCCCAAGTATTTTATGTTTTTGTTCCATCGCATCTAATATGAGCTCTATTTTGTTCCAGGGGAAAATAGATGATGCTGAAAAATTATTCCGTTCAGCGATAGAAGAAGCTAAGCAAGGTTTTGGTGAGCAAGATCCACATGTTGCGTCTTCTTACAACAATCTGGTTGGCAACTTTCTGACATCCCTTAGAGCTCCTATTGCTGATTTCTGAACTGTTTATTACACATCATATTACATGGTTGGTCTTCTGTATTTTACAATATTTAAGTGGTTTGATGTTCTCTGCATGATCTCTCAATCCTCAGATACAAGTTTTTATCCAAACATAATTAGAAGTGAATGAACTTAACTATCCATGAAACTATAGCAGATTCTCTTTTAGCTCTGCTTTTGATACTTCCAGGGAAGTGGCTCCTATATATCTGGAGTTCAAGCAGTCGTTTTTTATTTATTTAACCTTTCCTTACAGATTTATGGTGCTCCTTCCTTTCATGGATGTTTTTTAATTTTTTTTTCTGTGCTGATCATATGATTTCATGTGGGAAATTGGGAATAGATGAACGAGAGCCTGTAATGGCAAAATGGACAATGGATAGACCAGAGTGATGAAGTATAATTTTGTTACTCTGATGCAGGAAGAGCTCTATAGAGTCAGAAAGCAATATGATAAGGCAGAACCCTTGTATCGGCAGGCAATTGATATACTGAAAGAATCATTTGGCGATGAAGATGTTCGGTAGGTCTGATCATTAGCTTGCATTGGTTTCTTGCGGACAAATTATATCAATGTTGCTATCCTCAGTGTCCTGAGGTTTGACATAATTGTGCCTAGTCACTACCGTGTATTTTCCACATATGTTCACGGAAGGAACAGAAACCTATGTCACTATGTGGAGGCTATATATTGTCAGCTCCATTTTAAATATGTTCTCAATTTGCACTCTCATGTTTCTTCAAGCTGTAATACACTAATTAGACTTGTGTAGATTTCTCATATGAAAAACACAAGATTTTTTTATTTTGCAGTGTTGGGGCTGCACTGCATAACTTGGGGCAGTTCTATCTGGTGCAGAGAAAACTTGAGGAAGCTCAAGCTTGCTATGAGGTAAATGATCTCACTGAAACTTATGATCATGAATTTTGTTATGATGATGTATTATAATGATGCCATGATTCTACGCTGCCATGGTTGGTCTTTTTATAATGATTTCTAGCTGTACAATATTTTTAGATATATTTATGGCTTAAAAGTAACTGACAATTTTTTGGCTTAACTTTGTTTCACGCTTGACAACCATGGTAGAGAGCTTTGAAGGTGAGAAATTTAGCTATTCAGCATTCCATTTCTATTCCATTTCAAATGAAAGTTCATCTCTTTAAAATTGAGGGTATGAAATTGCAAATAAGGTCATCCATGAACTAGTTTTTAATAACATCTAGTCATCTAGTGTGTACTTTATATATTTAATCTCATAAGAAAAAAAAGTATACTTCCTTTTTTTCCTTCTAAAACTAATCCTTATCTACTCTATTTTTCAATTTGTGGACCTCTTCTGTAATTAGCTTAGTTCTATTGCTTATGATGCAGTTAAAAGGACGTGTTTTGGGGCATGGTCATACCGACTACGCAGATACAATGTATCATCTTGGAACTGTGAGAACTAATTATCTTCTATTCTTCACCTCGATGTTTTACTCCGTTGCATATTGATTTCTTCAATTTAAAAACTTGAGTTTTTTTTTTAATTCTTCTCAAAATAATGTTCAAACTTTGATTTCCAGAGAAATTGCCGGAGAAAAAAAGAAGATTAAATTTGCACTTGCTACCTCTATAACTTTGTGGCAATTTTTTTTTTCCTGATTGAATCACCTGGTTGCAAAACTCATGAAATCATCACGCAAATTAGGTTTGAGGTCTGCCAGGGTTCATATTGTTAATCTGTGATTCCCCTTCACGGAATAAATAAATGTGACTGTGGATCCCTTTTTTGGACTTATCCAGCATATTGCTTTTGAAACAGCTATGTGAATTTGTTTTCTGAGCAGCTTTGATGATATAGAGTGCAACATATAGGTCCTATATCTCCAAGGAAAGGAAAAGGATGCAGAAGCCTTTATTCAAGATTCCATACGAATACTGGAGGTTGGACAATATTACATGAAATAAATGTCATGTTTGCTGTGTACTTCAAGTCCGTTGTGATTTTGCATTCACATATCGTATTGGTCTAATTGTCTCGTAGGAAGGTGGTCAGGGGGAATCATACATATGCCTGAGAAGGTTGCGTTATTTGGCACAGGTTTTAGCTCTATTCACTTTACACACAAAGAGATGTTTCAGGTTAATTGCAATGTAAATGATATATTTGGAAGTTTTGGGTTAATATGGGAAATGACCTTTACATAATTTTCAGATATTTGAAGGCAGGGGCAGATTATAAAGCAATTATGCATTATTTTGCATCAACTTTTAAAATGTGCTGTCCAAACATGCTGCAGTTCTGCTTTTGATTGAAGGGGTCAACCCTGAATTGAGATTGCTTAAGTTAAAGTGGACAATACAAAGCAAACTAACATTCTATGAAACTGAAACAGATTTATATCAAGTCAAATCGACTGGAAGAGGCTGAGATTATTCAAAGAAAGGTTCTGCACATCATGGAACTAATAAAGGTAACTTTGACACTCTTCTTCAAGATAGAATTTGGTTTTACTTTTTTCTAGTACTTATTCATTTGCCTTAGTTTGTGTTCGGTTGAGGTAATTATTGTGCATAATAAAACACACTGTTTATTATTTGGTCCAATTACTGTTTCATTAAACAGGGTTGGAATACTATGGACACTGTTATATCAGCTGAAAGCCTAGCAATGACTTTGCAAGCATCTGGAAAGCTGTGTGAAGCTCAAGAATTGTTGGAGAGGCAAGTATTTTATATATATTGATTGAAACAGTGTCATAGTTGCTGACACAACCTTATTTTGATTTCATCAATCACAGGTGTCTAGATGTTCGAAATTCATTACTTCCTAAAAATCATATTCAGGTTGGTCCAATGATTACTAATTTTTTACAGTACTCCCTTGAGATTTAGTTTTATGGCATTTGTTTTGTTGAGATATTTTCCGTGTGGTTAGTGTCATTAGTAGAATGAATTATTTTGTTAACAAATGAATGTAAGACAAAATACCCAACCTGTGGTGTATATATTCTTAGTAGTTTCCAAACATTCCTCATAAATTGCTTTCATCCTGAAGAATTTACTGAGATTTCCTTTACATTGAATCTGTCTTCTATCATTCCAATGCCAGATTGGTGCTAATATGCTTAGCCTTGGTCGCTTAGCAATGCTAAAAGCTCATGAACTTGGGAAGAGTGGAACATCTCAAGCAATTGCTGAGCTTGAAAGCGCAAAAGATCATTTCAAGAATTCTAGCAGGTCTGCACTTTCTATCACCTTTCCAAATTTGTTTCTATAATCTTACCTGGTAGTTATAGAAGCACAAAGCATCATAACCACACAAAACTGTGGTTTTTCATTGCACACTTTGTCAACATGTAAACCTTATATATAAAAGCCGCAGCAGAAGAGCAAATTCTTTTTTAGTCGTATAAGAAACATTCAAAATCTAGCAATAGCATCTATTTAACATTGAGACACAGTAGTCCCTGATTATGGCATGCATTCTTACATGGGTAGAAGCTTTATGGTCAAACTGCCATTGATCTTACGCACGTGAGGAGAGTGTTAAGGATTTGTTTATTTTGTGGTAAACAAAAAAAATTGATGCTGGGTGTCTTGAGTAATTACAAGATATATATGGACTATTGCTAATATCTACAGGTAGAGAAAGATATATACCAATTGGCAATGGATATTGTAATGTTTCTTATCTGATTCCTTCATAATGATAGGATAGCACAGAGTTTTTTTGATGGATTAATTAAATCAAAGAGAGGCAGGCACACTGAGGATTTTGGAAGGAATGCAAATGCTGCATTGGTCATTCTGGTGAGTGCACATAATTCTTCTGTAGGATCTTGGGAAGCAAATGTGATCCTAAATGAGCATGGTAACGTTTTCCTAATGTTGAATAACATTCATCATTAATGTGGTGAACTACTGAACTGTGCTGGATTTCATGGGGCATCAACATCAACATCATCGCCCAGTATAGTCCCGCTCAAGTGGGATCTGGGGGGTCAAGATAGGGCACCCATAACCTGAACATATCAGGAGGATGCACCCGATAGACCCAAGAAAAACTAAAATTCAGCTATGTGACAATATTAATTGACTTGGTTAGAATGATATAGGGGCTAAATCCATTTCATGGGGGAATATGATACTATTTTGAATTTGTGATAGCTTCCTGATCAACATAATATATATAAATATAACATTTTTTCTAATCTCACTTGCAGTTGCAGTCACTAAATGCTATGGGACGTGTTGAGATCAATAAACGGGAATTTGAAGATTTAGGGGTTAGTATATGAACATTTTTTCCCAGTCTCTTAATAAATCAGTTCTTCACAAATTTCATCCCTTTCTTCTGGGTTAGCAGGAAGCTTCAATCTTAGAGGCGGAGAAAGCGTTTAATGGATGCATCACTGCTTTTAAAGAGGTACATTGTTATACTTCATCATCAATAAAAATGGAGTTCAAGGCTTGCTTGCTTGCTTCTTTGTGGTTGAAAAAATGACATTTGTGGGATCCTTGTAATTTAGTGCAAGCATATTTCTGCTTCTAAACTTCTTTTCATCATCAGTACACAACAGGGAAAACATCCATACCTAATGAAGCAAAAGTGGAGTATCTTTCATGCTTAAAACACCTTCTGAGCTTATTAAGTGAGCCTGAGACAAAGAACACAAGGAGATCCAAAGGAGGACTCAGTGTAGAAGAGCTTGAAGACGAAATCAAGCGCATTGAGCTTGAAATTCCTTCCGGAAGAAGTTCTTGAAATGTTCTTCAAACTAAGTTTGTTGCTTACAGGATGAAAATTACTGCAAAGAAATGTCATAAGAACAATAAAGTGTTGTTGATTGTTCTTGTATAATGATGGATTAGATGTCATAGGAACAAGAAGAAATAAAACTCAGGTCTTTTGGCCTGTCTATGCATGTATGAATTTGCGCTATATTGTAATTCTTGATCGATTTTGCTAAATGATCTGAACATTAGAAATTCTACTAAAACTATCAACTTTTTTGGATAGTTGTTTATACAGCACAGTATCACTTACGAAAATGTACATGTAATGCTATGTTTTTTGATGGGATAATAAGGAGAAGTAAACTACAAAAATATCAAACCAATCTCTTAGGATAGTGGGTTATAAAACTCAACCTAAGGGCTTATTTGTTTGTATACCGCTCGTATTAGAAACCGGGTTTGGAATCGCTAAAATTAATTCTAGTGTTTGTTTTCACAACATCTATGAGAATGAATATTTCAACATCATTACATACTCATGTCAAAATTAAAGTACGAGACTATGAGTAATTCCGAATTCAACTCAATTTCTTATCCCAACCCAATTCTATATATAGAAATAAGAGAATCCTTAATGAAATCAATCTCGATAAGGAGAATAAACTGCGACACAACATTGAGTATATATTGCATAGTACTAATAAAAAATGTGAGCACAACATTAAGATCTTAAGATTTATTAATTCCATATATATTCTACACATAAAAATTAATCTATTCATTGCAAGTTAAAAAAAGTTTTATAAAAAAAAAGATAGATAAAAACACTTTTTTATGAAAGAAATAGACAGATAAAACTTAAATACATAAATAAAAATTTGCGAAGATAAAAAAAATCATGGACATCGCGCCGATGAGCGTAATAATAAAGCAAACTGGGTGACGTAACCGCTCTCTCTCACTATATAATCACTCCATAACTCCTAAAACCCTTCCTCCACTACCGTTTTCGTCTTCCCAAATTCAACACTTTCTCCCTCTTTCACTCTCTTCTTTCACACCTTCCTTCCTCGTCGTCGTCCATCGAAAATGTCAAGCTCAGCAGATCCAGAGCACAGAGAAGAGGAGGAGAACACTCATGCCGAAGACGAAGACACCGGCGCTCAGGTTGCCCCAATCGTTAGGCTCGAGGAGGTGGCGGTTACCACCGGCGAAGAGAACGAAGACGCGATTCTTGATCTGTAAGTTCCTCATAGGCTCATACCTTGTCCATTCACTTAATTTTGAGGTTTTTGGAATTTGTCGCGGTTATGTTAGGGTTAGAGCTCACTGTATCTATTTCTAGGGTTTTGGAAAAAAATTGTGATGAACGGATTTGATTTCTGGATTTGTAGGAAATCTAAGCTTTATCGGTTTGATAAGGATGGGAATCAATGGAAGGAGAGGGGTGCTGGTACGATTAAGCTGTTGAAGCACAAGGAGACAGGGAAAGTTCGGCTTGTGATGCGCCAATCTAAGACTCTCAAGATCTGCGCGAACCATCTAAGTTAGAACTGCTCCTGCCTTTGTATTTGATACTTTTGTGTATGATAGTATCAACTGATGATTTGTGTGTATTTCGTGTGTGCAGTCCTTTCGGGCATGAGTGTCCAGGAACATGCGGGGAATGAGAAGTCTTGCTTGTGGCATGCTACTGATTACTCTGATGGAGAGTTGAAAGACGAACTCTTTTGTGTTAGATTTGCTTCTGTTGAGAGTGAGTATTGCTGATTCTCTATTTGTGTTGTTTTTGTATGTACAATTTTGATGGACGAATTTACTTGTCCTATATTATCTGCAAAACTGAGCTAAACTTGTGGATTTTGACTACAATGAGTTTATAAATGAAGCTGTATGTATATAATGGCTTGTTAAGGATGAGCTTATTTGCAATGCATAGTCAAATGCTTTCTTTGTTGATTGAAGCTAATCAAGGCCTTTTATATCAAAGCATATCATGATTCATGAGTGAGTTATAAGTATCATCAAGTAGTATCTATGATGAAAAGTAAAATAAAGTTATGATGCTTGACTGCCTCACATTGTCATTTTTCAAGGGGCTTAAAGTGGATGGGTGTCTTTTATGTTGGGTATATGTTGATTCGGCCTGCTTCTCTTACAATTTTATTTCTCTTTTAAATCAATGCTTAGTCCACGGGGGCTTGAGGCTTCAGCGCCATGTTGTTGGTTTTTAAGTTTTTAAGTTTTTTATACCTTAGTCTAGTTTTTGTTGCTCCGGCTTCCGTTGTTTTCTTACTATGTTTTGTGGTCCTGTCGGGTCTTTTGGGCGCACCCCCTTGCGTTAAGCCAGGGGTGCCCCTATCTTGACCCCCCAGATTTCCCGCAAGGGGAGCCCACTGGGTAAATGTTGTTGTTGTTGCTTTTTGAGGTAGCTTCAGGAGGGAATGGTTCAATGAGTATGCATGTCTAAGGGACTAAGACAAGGACTAATTTTTTTTTATGCTTGCTTCTAATGCTACTATATTAAAAAGGCTGTAGAACTATACAAGGAAATGAGTATTATGCTTGTTGGATATTTGGAGTATAATATAGCTCTTCGTATGATATGTATCATGATGGATACATTTTTTTGTAAATACGGATGAAATTTGGCTGTGTCTTTGCCTTCTGTACGTAAATTTGAGAGCTGAAGTATGCGCTGCTCGTGTTAATGTTCTCATGTTGAATGTTCTTTTTGCACAGATTGCAAATCTTTCATGGAAATGTTCCAAGAGGTGGCTGAATCCCAAAAGAAGGAAGAGGAAAGCCCAGAAGCAGCTGAAGCTGCTGAGCATCTGGAAAAGTTGCAAGTGAAAGAGGAAACCAGTGAGAATAAAACTGAAGTTGATGCCCCTTCTGCTGCCAAAGAAGAGAAGGCATCATCATCTCCTGTGCCTAAAAAGGATGAAGCAGATGATAAGAAAGCTGACGAGCCTACTGCTTAAATTTATATACTTCTGGTGGTTTTTATAAGGTGCCATAGTACTCTGCTGATAGGTGGAGATTGATTTTAGCTTCTTTTGCTCCATCCATGCTTGCCATTGCAGTTCATTATTTTATGAGTCATTTTGTTCAGAGAAGATTTGTGTGGGTTTGCCATCCTTCATTTTGTTATTTTTTTTTCTTGTGGAGTCATATTATAATCAATATTTTGAGGTTGCATTTTGATGTCCTTTGAGGGTTTGTTTTATGTGTTTTTAGCTTGGTGTGATAAACATTCAGGAGGATATTGAAAAAAAAATACAAGGGTTTTGTTACACTGGTTGGTCTTTATGTTTGTCTAAATGGTCTCTTTGATTATTCCTCCAGCATGGCTCCTGCATAATTAAGGATATACTATCAGTGGATTTACTGGGTTTAAATGTAGTGTGTAAAGTCATCAGTTGGTAAATTAAACAACATTCATAGAGGGTAAATGCTGTCAATCATAATCCTTTTAGTAGTCGGTTTAGTCATGGAGTTGCATTTACAAGAGTGCTCACATATACACTAGGTCCAAATTTGACCAAAGTCGTCCTTGTAAACCCAATCTTAGAATAGCTACAAGCCTAGAACCATCTGTATTCATCAGAAAGCCTAGCACAACAACAATATTTATCAATCTTTACTACAACAAAGCTCAAGTCTACAGAAAAATGTAGTACAATACTCCCTCCGTTAACCTAAACTTGTCCGAGTTTATCTTAAAAATTAAGGAAATAGTTTGATTTGGCTTAAATATATTCTGTTATCTTTTATCCTATTTTGTAGATTTATGTAAATATTTTTAATTAGTAGGGATATTATTGGAAAAAATAGACTAAAATTAGTTAAATTATAACTTTTATTGAACAAGAAAATCAAGCTAAAACAACAAGTTTAGCTTAATGGAAAGAGTATTGCTTTTCTCTACAGTATGGCTTTGACTAAACCCTAAACCCAACAGAAGCAAACAAGATAATGTTAGATGGTTCATGGTTGTAGAATAATTTTTTTAAACTGTTTAGATTGCTTCTTACTAAAAATCTTCCTTCAGAATATTTATTTGACAAACCGTCTAATAATTAGCCCAAATTCAAATGGGCCAAGGCCCAAATTCAAATGGGCCAATATCCTTGGCCTAAATAAAGAAAGTTATATTAGCCCAAATAAAGAAAGTTGGAGTTGATATTTTAGTAGAAGAATCTAGATTTATGTAGCCTTTTAATTAGTTGAATTATGAGGGCCTTTTTGAATTTAAGGGAAAAGTTTGTAACAAAAATCTACAAGTGTACGTCGGTGGTGCTCTTGTTAGCCATTTTGATCAACCACCCATACTATAAATAAGATTAGATGTTAGCCATTTTATCCATCAAGTGATCAAGCTCCATGCACAAATTTATAATAGGATTACAGGAATGATTATTTGTGCATCCTTATATAAGATTTAACTTGTAATTTTTCCGTATCTCACCTGCCCATTACCCGATGAAGCAAAGAAAGCTATTTTTTTAAACAACTTTCGCTTTAAAGCAAGCAAACCGGCTTAAATCTTGGAAGTTGGAAGTGTCTCATCTATTTATAACCCGATGAAGTAAACAAAATTATTTTTCTTAACAACTTCAAATGAGTCAATATCCTTGGCCCAAATGAAGAAAGTTGGAGTTGATATTTTAGTACAAGAATCTAGATTTATGTAGCCTAGTAATTAGTTGAAGGATTTTTCTAATGTATCAAAATTAGAATTCTAAATGTGCACCCATTGACACCCATTAGCCGAACCGTTAGTTGAATTATGAGAGCTTTTTTGAATTTAAGGGGAAAGTTTGTAACAAAAATCTACAAGTGTACGTCGGTGGTGCTCTTGTTAGCCATTTTGTCCATCAAGTGATCAACCACCCATGAATAGTATAAATAAGATTAGATGTTAGCCATTTTATCCATCAAGTGATCAAGCTCCACGCACAAGTTTATAATTTGGATTACAGGAATGATTGTGCCCACAAATAGTTATCCTTATATAAAATTTAGGCTCCGTTCGGTAAATCGGTACTTATCGGTGTTGATGCTGATGTTGATGTTGATGCTGATACCTATAGTTGTTGATGTTGATCGTGGATGCTGATATGGGATATTGATAATCCGAAATGTGTTCGGTAAACTGAATTGCTGATATTTTAAGCAAGAAGTGTAAAATTACTAAAAATGGCTTAATGAAGGGTAAAAGAATAAAAAATAAAATTTAATTGGGAAATCACGTGGGTCCCGCTTATTTATATTTTGATAGAAAAGTTAGCTTATTTGACATAAGGTTGGAGGGTGATGATTATTTTTTCAGCAGATAAGTATCAGAAATAAATAACTTATTTCAAATAAGCAAATTTTGCCGAACACATAAAACGAAACTTATTTCTTCCATATAAGTGACTGGGTACTTATAAATATCCAGATAAGCGTTGCCGAGCTTGTAATTTTGTCTTATCTCACCTGCCCATTACCTGATGAAGCAAAGAAAGCTATTTTTTTTAACAAATTTAACTTTAAAGCGAGCAAACCGGCTTAAATCTTGAAAGTTGAAAATGTCTCATCTATTTATAACCCGATGAAGTAAAGAAAATTGTTTTTCTTATCAACTTTCGCTTGAAAGCAAGCAAACTGACTTTCACCTTAGAAGTTGCAAATTTGAGCAGATACACAATAAAAAAATGGATACAATTTCTTGACATATTTAAATAAACTCAAAGCTAGCAATTGTCCGTGTTCTTTTAGCTTATGCAACTATTTAGAAATGCCAAATGTATCAATTGGATATAAATAACGCTTTCTTACCTGGTTATTTAGAAGAGGAAGTGTATATGACACCTCCACCGGGATATCTCAAAGTTAAACCAGGGAAAGTTTGTAAATTGCAAAGGAGCCTTTATGGTTTAAAGTAGGCATCTCATCAATGAAATGTTAAACTGACAAAATTTCTGATCCAGCTTGGTTATCATCAAGTTAAACAAGTTACATGAAGTGATGATGCTACAATCTAGCATACTTGTGGAGTGAATTGCATAGAAGTTTTCACAGTTAGGCTTTGTAAGATTCTTCTTGGGAATAGAGGTTGCTAGATCAGAAAAAAGCAACCAAAGAACAGGATAATTTCAAGGACACAAGTATGCTCAATTGTAAGTCCATTGCCTCATGGCTTTAATCGGTTGGGCATTCTTCTAGTCCATGGCATTAAATTAGAGCTATTGAATGAATTTTATCCCAATGCTAGTCATGTTTTTTGGTTGCCCACTGGTTCACCAGAGCTTTGACATGGTTACGTTCAGTCTCCCAAAGAGAATTTTTTACATCCACTGGAGTTGAACCCCATACCTCGTGAATGTGGAGCCCCATACCTCGCGAACGTGGAGCAGGCCGCTTGCCACCTGAGCCAACTCCCTTTAAGTATTATACTAGTCATTTTAACCTTTAAAGAAGTAACAGTTGCAATATTGAACCAATTTGTATCAAGGTGTTGCTCTTTTCAATGTTTAGATTTCAAATTTTAGCCCATTGTCGAAATAATAGTGATCATTGATCAAATTCATAATTTCAAATCAATTACTTACAAAATAAACTTGCAAAGTAGAAGGGAGGTTGACTTATGAATATAGTTGACATTATTATTAAGTCTTAGGTTGACAAGATAATTCACAGTTAATGATACGTAAGCTACAAAGTCTGAAATAAATTGTCACTTGTGGTTGGCTAACTATAACATTCATATTCTAAATTAGTTTAGTGGTTAGTCAATTGTGTAGAGTTAATAAAACTTCGAGACTTGGCATTAGCACAAAAGTTTTTGTTAATTACAGTAATAATTAAACTAATAATACACTTCTATTCCCTTGACAAAAACAACTCATATCCCGACACTTATCTTGCAACACATAACATACTTATTTCCTCAATAGACTGGCTCAAATGTCACGAACAACATTTATTTCAAAGACACTTGTTTGATTCCGCTTAGTGAGCACTACAATTAACTATTATGAACTTTTTAATCATGCCAAACACTTCGAAACATTCTATTATTGGACAAGCATATCTCCGATCAACATAAACAAAAGAAAGCATTTTAGGTATTACTTGGCTAAAACTTGTTAAATGTTCAAATGTTAATATAACTTATTCAAGCAAATATTTCTACTTGACTAAAAAATTATTTCATACGGAAAAGAAGTTCTTGTTATAGGTTGTTCTCCTCCTAAACTCACTTTGTAACATTTGTTTTCTCACAAGAAACAAATGACTCATTGATAATAATAATAATAATACAAACAAGAACATTTTAGCAACAATTCTAAGTACAATAGACACAGGCACACAACCATGTATTTTCTAAAATAAATCATTTTACTTGAATAAATCCCTGTCACTAAATCATGTATGAAAATAACATCCATAAGTTTGCCCAAACAGAATGAGCCCAAACAAAGAGGCAAGAATATCGTGAAAAAGAGGCAGTAAAATAAGACAATAACTGTTCATAGTGAAAATATGTTTCAAGAATCAACCATGAAGGTGTTTCATGATTTTACGGATGCATCATTTGACACCAACAACACTTGCAAAAAGACGGTATTTTCTTACCTAAATTACAGTCCACAAACTAAAAAACTAAGAAGAAGTTGACATTAATGAGCAACTCCAACTCAGGCAATTCCAGTTTGAGAGATCATTCTCCTCTCAAAATTCTTCACTGAAAATTCCAAAGGCAGAACATAAAACATAACCTTACCTGCCTCATTATTTGCAAGGATTAATAAAACAAACACCGATGGCTCACTTCTTCAACAACTGCGAACTACACTGCGCCATAATCTTTGATGCCCTTGTAATTGGATCAGTCATGTAAAAGTTCTCAACTGTAACCTTAAATGGATCAGCTACATTCATCTTCTGAGAACTCTCGGGTTTTATCAAAGTAGAGAAAGTGGCTGCCTCCCTTTCATCAATGCTGACAAGATTTGGTGCGACGGTCTTCATTCTTGAACGGATATCCATAAGAGAATCATAAGGAAGCGTGACACCAGACACCTCAGACAAAGCCCTGACTATTTTCCAGTCATCTCTTGCATCACCAACTGTTGGCACTGCTGGAAGAGTCTCTTGTGTTGTACCTTCTGTATTTACATAAGTTCCCTGTTTTTCTGAAAAAGCTGAAGCTGGCAAAATGACATTCGCACGGTACACGCCTTTGTCTCCATGGTGGCCTTGGTAAACCACAAAAGCATCTTCTGAGAGTTTATCCAAGTTCACATCATCTGCACCCATTAAATACACAAATTTTGCAGTTTCAATGGCTTTGTCAGATTCTGGCACCAGACCAAGGTCTAGGGCAGCAGCTTGTGCAGCGTTCAGAAGCAATACGTTAAGACCGTTCCAATCTGGTGTAATGACATTTTGATTTTTCTTGGCAATGGCTTCAACAGCTGAGAAGATAGCATCTTTGTCCTCCCTTTCAAAAAGCCCAGCTCCCACAATGATGGCGGGGTTTTTGGCATTTTTAATAGCTGAGCTGAATGGATGACGCCCTTCAGCTATTTCAGCAAGTGTTTGAGGGCCATCACCAAGGTGTTGGCAATCATAGTTGAATTCGCTGGGTGCTCCAATGTAGCCGACCTTGGCATGGCTTGAACGAACTGCCTTCCTGATTCTGGCATTCACCAAGGCACCCTCTACTCTTGGCTGCAGTTAGAAACAATGTCAGAAATGCATAGATGACAACCAATAAATTAGGGGTTGTTTGGCCCAGTTCTTTATAATGGCTTTTTTGAAATTAAAGACTTTGTAAACAGTGTTTGCCTCAACAGTCAAAGAATACGTATTTGACCCACAACAATTCCCCCAACCCTGGTATCTCTCTCATCTGCTGTGTGTTATCCTCCATCGAGCAGGATTTTAGAACCAAGCCCCCTTATTTTACATAAACATATAATAAATCATTATTTATGACACAATTCTGATAAAATCCCTTAACTCCTTAAAATAATAAATGTCTTTATAATGGACAAGCTGAACACAGCCTTAATAAAGATGCGAGAGAGATAACTGCTGTCAAGGACAAAATATTACGGCTCAGGCATACATAAGCTAATGCAGATATAGAAATCTTATTCACATATACAAAAAAAAAAATCTAGTATTTTGGAAGTAATAAAAGCATGGTATATGTTGGAAAGTGAGAATGACCACCTCACTATGAGATGCATACTGCTAATAACTGCAAGTGCTACAGTATGCAAAATTTAACTAGGGAAAGTCAATATTGTGAAATTTACCTGAGTGCCAACCAAAAGGAAAACGTCAGCCTTTTCAAGGCCACTGATGCTGCTGTTCATGATATACCCAGAGCGTAGATCAGCTTGTGGGTTTTTGCCAGTTCCTTCACACCACACATTATTTGATCCCATTTTGTTCAGTAGATCCTTTAAGGCCATCATGGACTCAGCATCTGAAAGCTTGCCAGCGACTCCAGCAATTTCCTCAGGTTTGACCTGATGCATTACCTCAGCAATAACAGCAAGGGCATCACGCCAGCTGACTGCTTTGAAACGCCCATCAGCACCACGTATCATTGGATCATTTAATCTCTGCCTCTTCAAACCATCATAGCAGAAACGGGTTTTGTCTGATATCCATTCTTCATTTATATCCTGCACAAATTCGGATAAAAAAAGCTGAGATTAAGGATCATTAAGAAAACGAGACTCGACTTTACACTGAAATTGTCACATCACTACATTGCGACCTCTATTACAGCCTCAAGCTAGTACATAAGTACATTGCAGTTCTACCTCAAAGTCTCAATGTGAGGAGACCTTTTTCAAAAATAAATACCAAAAGAATAACAAGCAAAGAAATAAGAGAGCTACATGACAAATACCTCATTCAGACGTGGTACAATACGCATAACCTCTGGACCCCTACTATCAATACGAATATTGGATCCAACTGCATCAGTTACATCAATGCTTTCTGTTCCCTTTAGTTCCCAATTTCGAGCCTTAAATGCAAAAGGCTTAGAGGTAAGTGCGCCTACAGGACAGATATCAATGACATTGCCTGAAAGCTCACTTGTCATAACCTTTTCCACATAGGTCCCAATCTCCTCTCCAGTACCACGACCCAACATGCCAAGGTCCTGAACTCCAGCAACCTCAGAGGCAAACCTAACACACCTGTCAGGCCACATAAATACACATGTAAATATAGCTATCTCAAGAACATGCCAATGCAGAAATATGAGCAATAATCAACAACAGAAACAAGTGTTATTTTTCCCGATTAACACCTCAGATGACCTATAATACATTATGGTTTTTCAAAAGGAATCATGCCACTAGAAACAAATCAAGAAAATAGAAGAGTGTAATAGCAAATAGCAACAAACTCAGAGTGCTTTAAGCAATGTTTTAAACAAAAAAATCACAAGGTACATCAAAGCAAATTAAAAGAATTCCGAGTTCAAATTCACTGATTTCAGTCAACTTAACATTGCTACATTTGAGACAAAGACATCAGTGTTCCAAAAATTTACTTCTACCCTATTTTCAGATTTTCAAAGTTATTCCTACCAATTGCCCCTCTGCTTTTAGGCAATCATAACAAAAATTCATAGAATAAGTGCACAAATGCCTGCAAAACTCAGATTTTCAAAGATGGACTAGAGTGGAAAACAAGCTGACCTTGTACACTGAATACATCGAGTCATGACAGTCTTCACTAAAGGGCCCAGGTTCTTATCTACCACAGATCTTTTCATGTCAATGAACCGCCCCCTGTCAGATCCAAATGCCATAGATTGATCTTGAAGATCACATTCTCCTCCCTGATCGCATATAGGACAATCCAGTGGATGATTCATTAGCAGGAACTCCATCACCCCTTCTCGTGCCTTTTTGGCAATTGGTGTGTCTGTCTTGATCTTCATACCTACATTGCAAAAAATTCCCAATCTTTTTCTCCATCAAATTCATTTGAAAAGCTGAAAGGGAATTGAAGAGCTGGATTGCAGTAGATAGACTAATGTCTCTTTATACAGTGAATGCCTCAATGAAATTTTGGTGGAATACTGTTATGTTGTTGGACTCTGAGTTTCTTTTTCTCCATCAAATTCATTTAAATAGCTGAAAAAGAAACTCAGAGTCCAACAACATAACAGTATTCCACCAAAATTTCATTGAGGCATTCACTGTATAAAGAGACATTAGTCTATGTACTGCAATCCAGCTCTTCAATTCCCACAGAGCAGAACATCGAAAAATATCTACAGAATCACAGTTCTGACAAAATTTTATAGTCGAATCATTGAGAAGGCCATTATTTGCACCATAGACGAACACTTTACCAGCGTAGCTTTATCCATATATCCTCAAAACCAAAACAAGATGAGCAAAAAACAATATCAACTAAGAGACAAAGCAGAGAAATCAATCGATCTGATAAAAGATTACCTGGCAAAGCGGGCATAGCACAGGAAGCAACAGGCTTGGGAGACTTCTCAACCTCAACCAGACACATACGACAATTTCCGGCAATCGACAACCTGTCGTGATAGCAGAACCTGGGAATATCAACGCCGGCGACCTCACAAGCCTGAAGGACAGTGAATCCCTTGGGGATTTTGACGGCGTAGCCATCGACGAAGACCTCGATAGCATCCTCAGGGTTAGGGAAGTGAACCCTAGCCCCAGCGACCGGAGGACGGGGCGGCGGCGGGGGTGGATCTGGGGTGGGATCGGCCTGGGCGGCGGCCTCGGGACTCTTGAGGTCCGAGGTGGAGACGATGGGGCGGGTGAAGGAGATGGGGAGAGAAGATCTCTGGAGAACTCCTCGCCTCGCCGTCAACGCCGCCCTCGATGCCAATGTGCCGAATCCCATAGTTGTCCCTCTCTCTTACTCTCTCCCCTTCCTCAGGGATGGGTGTTTGTGGAGCTTGTGAAGGCAGCAATGGCGGTTAGCTGAGAGTGGGGGATGGAGAAATGCGGAGAAGAAATAGAGTCGATTGCGTTTTGACTTGGAGGTGGAGAATATGAGCTTCCAGGGCTACAAACAGAGCCACAAAGGCAAAAGGACGTGTGCTTGTCACATATAAATGTCACAACTTTGGTTAATATTTTGGACCCGAGAAAGTAAAAAAAAGACTATTTAGGAAAAAAGTCAAATTACAAATTTCGCTTGTAAATATGTTGGAATGACAAATTTTGTTTTAATTAATACTATTTTTCGTATGGCCCAAATACCAAATTATATTAAAACATATATCATCTTTTGACATTTGGATATTATAAAAATATTTATATATTTAGTAAATTTAAGCATTTGAATATTTAAAATAAAATAAAAAATGATCAATTAAATACTTTTAAATTAAAAAATTCAATTCACAAACACAAAAACTCATTTTATCAAAAGGTGAGCAAGTCCAAAATTCAATTAATTATTGAAATCATAATGGTCCTCTATGGTGTTCTAATTTTGAAAGTAAAAATTCCCAAAATACAATCAAAGATATAAGAAATGAAAATTCCACACGGTAACCCTGAGATATGACATTATTCATGAGGTGTACTAAAGTTTGACATAATTTATGTGGTAACCTTGAGTTATAACCAAAATTCGCAAAATAACCTTGTGGTCAAACTAAATTTGTCACATAACCAAAAAGTTAAAATTAACATTAATTATCTATTTTAACTTTCTTTAATTAAAAAATTTAAAAATTTAAAAAATTTAAGAAATTTAAAAAAATTTAAAAAATTAAAAAAATTTAAGAAATTTATAAATTTTAAAAAATCTAAAAACTAAACTAATTTTTTTTGAAAAAATGGAAAAAAATGAAAATTTCGAAAAAATAAAAAAAACGAAAAAAGGAGCTAAAATATAAACATTAAAAAGATAAAATAAAAAATAAAAAATAAAAAAAATGCAAAAACTCAAAACCGCAAAAACGCACAAAAATTAAGAATTTCGTAAAATTTAATATTATTCAATATTATAATATGAATTGTTGTAGTTAGAATAGTTTTATTTAATTTTATCTAAGCTTTATTTTTATGTTATATATTAATTAATTATAAAAATATAAAAAATACTTCACGTATTTTATTTTAAAAAATTCTTAAAATAATTATTAATTACCATTTAGTCATTGATCAAAAAATTAAATTATTTATTTTATTAATTTTTTTCTCGTCAAAGTTTATATTATTTACAAATTTGTATTATTTTTATTTAAAACTATTTATGAAAAAAATTATTAACGAAAAAAATTGACTACAATTAATGGAAATTTGAAGTTTGAGTTATTTATATTTTGAAGATTTTCTTTTTAAAATTACATTATTTGATCTTTATTTATTAAATAATAAAGAATTAAATTATTTGATAATTTTTTTAAAAACATCTTAACTTTGATAAATGGGAAAAGATGAAAGTATTTTAGTTGATTAATTTATAAGATAAAAATATATTAATAAATATTGGAAGAAATTAAATAAAATAGTTAGTTGATATTAAGGTATTGAATAAGATTATATTTTAAGATCGTTAAAAATCAATGTTTTATAAACAAAATGAATGATTAAAATTAATTTTAACCTTTTTGTGCATTTGATAAATTTCGTAGAAATTTGAAGGTTATTATGTAAATTTTATATGAACCTTAGGATTTCCGTGTGAATTATGTAAAACTTTGATACATCTCATAAATAACGTCAAACCTCAAGGTTACCACGCGAAATTTCCGTATAAGAAACTTCAACAAATCCCTTTTTTTGGGTTTTTATTACCCATTAAAATTAAAAGAGAGATTTTATTGTACTATTCTAAAACCCTAGTCATTTAATTAGATGCTAGAAGGCAAAAAAGTTCAACAAATTTAAGTGATTCAAAGTGCTTATCTTGAAAATAAACTATTATCGGGAAGTATCGGTAACCAAACACGGGAGTCGGTTTCGAAACATGTGAATGGAGGTTTCTTAATCCGATTCCCCGTTCAAACCAAACGCTCCGTGAGCACATCAAACAAAACCCAAATCCTTGGTCGCAATCCAAGCTTCGCCGATTGATCTTTCTTCTGCGCCCGACGGATTGATTGAAACGACGTCGCAGTGAAGAGAGAAAAAGCGTGATACAAGCGCCCGTCTAGCTTCTAAGTCCAACGACGTCGTTTCATAAATACCTGGTCATTTCCCCTAAACCAAACCGAGAAGAAATCAATAGTGCACAGCGAGCGAAGGATCGCCAGTCTCACGACTCACGGTGTCTCCTGCGTAGCGAGCAAGCGAAGCATCGGACTTCGCCCCAAAGCTCTCGTCTGCGATTCCCAAGCTTCGATTATCCAACGAACAACAATGGCTGAGCCCAAAGTGAAGTACGATCGCCAGCTCAGGTGCACTTCGAACCCTTACAAGCTCTTCCGAGCTGCAATAGCTTGCCCAAATACATATTCTATTTCAAAATTATGCGTTTTCTGTCTCGTTTCCATATCTGTCGGTTGTGGTCTTGTCGAGTCTGAGATTATTATATCTTTCTGTCCTTTGATTTTAGATAATGTGGAGATTCTCTAGTTTTTGAAGTGAAATTGTGGAACATTAGTGCAACGGAGATGCTGAAATTGTTATTAAGGATAGTTTATCATGTGATAATGTCCAATGAGAATGAGATTGCAAGTATCTCATCTAGAAGAAAAAAAACTGCGAGTATCGTTTAAGGTTAGAGGCTTGTTAGAGTTGAGAAGAAGAGTGTTTACTGAGATATTGTTTGAAATTCATACAAAAGTAGGCCTTGAATTTCATGTCAAGTTAAGCAGATGGAATTCTTCAAGCAACTCCTTTTCAGATAGGTTTTGTGGAGGTCAAATTGTGATCTGGATCCTCCGTCTTTACTGCAATTTCTATATCCTGGCTAGTTCAATGTCAAACTGAAAAACATAGAAACACTTGTGGCTATTGGATGAAAACTCGGCAGAATACGTTCAAATTCAATAATCCGCTAGATGTAGCAACCTTATTGATGTCTTAATAGCACAATCATTAGCTCTTCATTGTCTTTATGTTGTTTGCTTAACATCAATTTGCAAGCTTTTCAAGAATTGCTTTCAAATTTTATATATCTTACAGGGACTAATTATCCATACTATTTTTAGGATTTGGGGTGACCAAGGGCAAGCAGCTCTAGAGAATGCCAGTATTTGCTTGCTGAACTGTGGGCCTACTGGTTCTGAGACTTTAAAAAATCTAGTTCTTGGTGGAATTGGAAGTATCACAGTTGTTGATGGTTCAAGAATTGAAATTGGCGATCTTGGAAATAACTTCATGGGTACAGTTCGGTCTCCTTTTGTGTATATTATTCTCTAAGTACCCTATCTTTGCACAATTTGGTGTTAAATTCTTTTGTTTTGTTTCCCTTCTACTAAGATCGCTATTAAATTGCTAAAAAAAGTATTGTGATTGATGGTGCTCTTTCAATGTGACCAGTGGAAGAATCAAATCTAGGAGAGTCAAAGGCAAAGTGTGTATGCACATTGCTGCAGGAGCTCAATGATGCAGTAAAAGCCAAGTTTATAGAGGAATATCCAGACAAGTTAATCGAGACAAATCCGTCTTTCTTTTCAAAATTCACATTAGTAATAGCTACGCAGGTACTGGAGAGTCATCCTACTTGTAGAGTTTACGATAGTGTTTGATTTCTTCTTATAGTGTCTTATGTTTCTTCTTCTTTTATTTATTCCCCCTTATCTTTAGCTCTTTTTGCCCTGATGTAATATCTAATTTAAATTTGAGGTGTGCTTTTTAATCTAAATTCACTATGTGCCTATTGTAGATATGGTTGATCATTTTTGAATATCCCAATGCAATACCTCTCCTTTGTTATATTGAGGCTTTGCATTTCAAAAGTTGGAGCAATAGTCTTTCACCTTCTTAATTTGACACATTGCTAATGCAATACAAAAACTGGTTTATGCAAGCTCACTTAATAAACTCTTAGAACTTCTGAACCAGCTCAGACAAATGAGATCTGACCAACTTGACTGGAGACTGAGCTAATTTTGAATGTGTTACTTAGCGCATAATACATATGAATATGCTTATTTACCTCATTTTTCCTTGAGTAATTTACTCTTTGTTTCTCAACAGTTGGGGGAAGATTCAATGGTGAGGCTTGATAAAATCTGCCGGGAGGCAAATGTAATGTTAGTAATTGCTAGATCCTATGGTTTGGCTGGGCTTGTTCGCATCAGTGTGAAGGTTGGCTACTTATTTCATCTTCAATATTCTTGTAAAGTTTATTCGTGTACACATTGTGTTTGCATAATGTCTTCCAATCTATGTTGGGCTATCATAAGAATCCTTCTCTGTGCTGTTGGCATATGAAAACAGATAGTGCTGTAATTGTTAGGGCTATTCTGTTGCTTGCCTTCTTTGAATCAAATATGCAGAAAAGAGTTGTGTCTTTCTGGTGACTGCTGAACTAGGCAACACTTTCTAATTCAAGCTAATGTCACAGTAGCTGCTGGATAAGTCACCAGTATACTCTGAAAACAATGCCATTTTTGGAAAAATTTGATGACAATCTGATGTGATTATATTTTAACAGTACTAGGTCTTTGAATTTTAGTGAACCATTTTCTACAAGAATTTGCCTTGGTTCGATTTAACTCTTTTATGACTGTTCATCAGGAACATGCTGTGATTGAGTCCAAGCCTGACCATTTTCTGGACGATCTTCGGTTGAATAATCCCTGGCCGGGACTTAAGCGGTACTTGTGTTGAAATACTATTTCTAATTCATTACTCAGACATGTATAAACATGTTAGGTTTTTCTTCGTACTTAATTTTCTTATCTCCTGTATGTAAAATTAACTACTCCCTCCGTTCTATTCTACTTGTCCATGAAGGCCTAATACACATATATTAAGGCATGGTATAATGTTACCAAATTACCCTTATTAATTATACCTTCCTCTTTTTTTAAGAGACTTTTCCCAAGTGTATTAATTACAAACAAGGGTACAAATGGAAAATCTTGTACAAATATAGCTTCAAGGACAAATAAAACTGAAAAAAAGTTTAAAGCTTCATGGACAAGTAGAATAGAACGGAGGGAGTATTATTTTGCTATATTTATTTGAATATGGTTTCTGAAACAGGCATGTGGAATCTATTGATATTAATGTGCCTGATCCTGTTGCTCACAAGCACATCCCATATGTTGTGATTCTAGTAAAGATTGCACAGGAGTGGTCACAAACACATGGGGGTAACCTTCCATTAAGCAGGGAGGAGAAAAAAGAGTTCAAGGTTAAATTACCTGCAGTACTGACTCCTTTTCGTCCTTTGCTTTATTGTTTGTTCTCAATATTCAATTGATTTGGTCTTCTGGACACCAGGACCTTCTTAAATCCAAGACAATTGGATTCGACGAAGATAACTATAAAGAAGCTTTTGATGCATCCTTCAAGCTTTTTGCTCCTCAAGGGATATGTGAGTATATAGATAGATAGTAATTTGTTACATTCTATTAGATCAGGGTTTCTATAATGTGTTTATATGTTTTGTGCTTTCCTGTTTGTTTATTTTCTGTCAAGGTGAATCAGGAGGATTTAAGCCACTGTTATTTATTTAGATATTTATTTTTAAATGTTTGGTAACATGAACTGTATTCCATCCACATGCAAAAGATAAACATAATATTGAGAAAATTTTACTCTTTTGATTGAAGAGACAAAGCAATAATAGCATCTTGTCAAAATGAAAAAGGATATATGCTTATGTAGGGCTTCATTGTCAGCCTTAATTCGTTGTTGAATTACATCTGAGCTTCATTTTGAGATTTACTGATTAGAAATTAGAAATTGTGGACTCTTAAATCACGTGCTAGACTGCTAGCTAAAAGATTAATGACCGGCGGGTTTTTATTTTCACCTGCCAGCTTCTAATTTACAACGGATACTTGATGATGATAGCTCTGTTGAAGTTGGTCCTGATTCACCAGATTTTTGGGTGATGGTGGCTGCACTAAAGGTGATATTTTTCTCCTGAACTAAAATAGTCTTTTTATTCTTTTAAACAGCCTTTTGGTATCAATGTTTCTGTATACCTGCTGCTGCGAACTGTCAAAATGTATCAGAACAAACAGGTCTAACAGTTCATTAGTAATCTTTCGCAGTTTGCAAAGGCTGCCTTGTTGTATAAGTTCTGTCAACATATATGAGTTCAGATTGCATTTATTTACTTCATTAATGATCTACTCAATTATTGGATTTGTGGGTTGGGTGGGTTTGAACTTGTTTCAAGTTTTAATTTCATTTGCTCAGGTTAAGTGCTTGATTGACCCTAGACCTATATTAAGTGCTTGATTCCTTACTAAAAGTTTGCCTTAAGATCCTTGCTAATATAAATAATCGCATTTTCTTATTTTTGTGTGCAGGAATTCATTGCTAATGAAGGTGATGGAGAGGTACCTCTTGAGGGATCAATTCCTGATATGACATCATCTACCGAGTTAGTGTTTTAACTTAAACTTTCAGTTTTCAACATTATGTTTTTGCTGTGGTGAGAACTAATGAATCTTTACTGATCATAGAATTTAAAAAAAGAAAGAAAGATAAGCTAATGAATTTATGAATTGATAATACTTTGTACTTTGTAGGCATTATGTCCATCTACAGAAGATATACCAGGCTAAGGCTGAGTCTGACTTTATGGTTATGGAGCAACGAACAAGAAATATTTTGAAGAAAATTGGCAGAGATCCAAATAGCATCACCAAGCTGACCATAAAGAGCTTCTGTAAGAATGCAAGAAAGCTAACTGTGAGTATAGATTTCAGAAATGACCTCGTGTAGTCAGACTCTGTTTTCTTGTCTGTGTAATATGCTCATTTGCCGTCTTTCCTTTCTTAAAGGTTTTCCCACTCTTTGGGACATCTCAAATATCAAATTCCTGATATGATCATCACAATCTATCAGTTTGGTGTAGAATAGTGATTGAAACATAACTTGAGCATTGCTGATGTTTCGTACTGTTCTCTCTCTATTTGCAGGTTTGTCGTTATCGACTTATTGAGGAGGAATTCAGTTCTCCTAACCTGACAGAGTTGCAAAAGTACTTAACTGATGAGGATTACAGGTAACTAAATGTTACTAATTTAAAGCGTTTTGATATAACTCATTGTTCTCAAATATAGAGGTGGTTCTTGTTGTATTTGGTCCTGCTAACGACGAATATAACTCCTACAGTTTTTTTATTTGTTTGTTGGAATTTTAAAACATGGCACCCTGAAGCTGCATATTTGTATACTTTGACACATGATATGTTACTTTTTCTGGGATGAAAATTTTAATTTATGAAATTTGAATACATCTACTGCACAACGAGCAAATACATTGTGAATACACTGACCTTAGTTTGGTCCGTTTGTATTTGCAGCATGGCTGTGGGATTCTATATATTACTCCGAGCTGTTGACCGATATGCAGCTAACTACAACAGTTTCCCTGGCCAATTTGATGGGTAACTTTATCTCCAGCCGAACAAATGATTCAGCCTTCCATAGTACAGAATTTGATCTATTTTCACCAACTCTTGCAGTGCATTGGATGAAGATATAACTCGGCTGAGGACCATTGCTGTTAGCATACTCAGTGATTTGGGTTGCAATGGTTCATCCTTATCAGAGGACCTTATCAATGAGATGACCCGGTTTGGTGCTTCAGAGCTCCATGCTGTTGCAGCTTGTATAGGAGGAATTGCGTCACAAGAAGTAATTAAGGTTCTCGTCTGCCTCTTCTATTCTTTTCCGTACAAATTCGTCAGTCCTAGCAATTTCTGTATTTTCTTGCCCCTTCTTGAACAATTTTTCAAACAGCAGAACTTCAAGCACGTAGGAATTTCTCTCTGAATTGAAACAATTGCAAGAAATTGGATGTCTTGAATTAATATGAACTTATCTAAATTGGTTGTCCTAACAATTTGAGGATAAGGGTGTGTTTGGATTATGCATAATAATTTGATATATTGCATTTTAATGCAGGTTTTAATGCAAAATTCTGCATTATAATGCAGGATTTAATGCAAAATTCTGCACTATAATGCAATACAATGTGTTGTCCAAGCAAACTAAAATGATTATTGCTTCTGTTTGGTGTTGCTTCAATTAGCTTATTCCGTAATATTTCTTGCATGCAGCTGATCACAAAGCAATTCATCCCCATGTGCGGAACCTTCATATTCAACGGCATAGATCACAAGTCTCAACTGTTGTCATTATAAGCAGAGTTTTTCCCCTCCAGACATTTTCTTGAAATCCATAGAGTCATAGGTAAAGTTGAGCCTTGTTCATCGATATTGGATATGAATCCATGATTGTCTGACTTGTTAGATAGTTTCTTCGTTTTAAACGGTATGCAGGTGGATTGTCATTTGACATGCACATTTGTTTTATAGACAGCAACAGCCAAATTGATCTTTTTTGGGAATTGCATACTTATCGGCTGGTTAAATCAGTTCATATTGGCTGATGAACTTCTAATGGGTTATGATGTAATTTTTGTGATGTTGCCTGGTTGATGGTATGCTCTATTTTAATTACGAGGTTTTGATCGAATGGACGATATTACTCCTTGCCCCATGGGGGAAGTCATAAACTGGGAGGCTTTATACTGTTTTTAACATCCAATGGTACCAAAGAAAATAGAATTGAAAGTTCCAACCTGTGACATAGATTCTTCATATTATCACATGATAGTTTAAAGCTGATACATGAATTCTTTTCATGTTATAGTACTACAAATTTTGCCTCATTCTTCATATTGAAAGATCCAAAACCGTATAACCAAGCTGGTGAAGATTTCTTGACTCATTGAACAAAAAAAATGTTGAGATTCAAAAATTACAAGCCATGCCTTTATCAAGCAGTTTTACATGAATGTTTCAGTATGGCACTCCCATCTTGTTTTGCATTTGCAGATTACATTGTCAACTCAAACCCTACAATCTAATCACTCAAGACATGGATCACTTCACTACACGAAGAACACCAGCATCATTAACAGAGAAGCCATTACCAAGCCTATGCTCGAAAGCGCATTTCCTTGATTCGGCAAATAAGGGTATGTATCTGGTGGAGGAAGCCTGCATTCCTCCCCACTGAAGTACACTTTCCTTGGAAATGCCCATCCTTGCTTAAGAGTAAACGCGTCTTGATCCTTCTTAAGTAGCACTTCAGATTGTACATTCCCAAAAGGCCCAGCTTCCATTAACAGATCATTGTAGAATTTTGTACCATAAAACATCCCTGTGTCATCTGCACACACAAATACAAAAGAAAAGAAGTTAACTTAGTATCAGATCTTGTTTTTGAGTCTTTATTTGTGTATGTGCATATTTTGGGTACTTACTAACAGATTGGAAAGGCGCTATTGGCTTGTAGTCAAAGCTGAAAACTTGGGTAACATTGTTGAGATTAGGATGCTGCACAACAAGAGTCCATTGTGTGTAGTTAAGCCTAAAATTGAAATTGGTAATGGCTATCTTTGCTCTCCAGTAGTCCTTGTAGTTGATCTTCACGTGCCAATGCACTCGGATTGGGCAATTGTGTCGCGTGCACTGCAACAATGGCGCGTTATCCTTTCTTGGAGTGTTGATACCCTTCTTGTGCTCTTCCTTTGAGTTGCTCCTGCAAAAAAGTTTCATTTTTTCCCAATGAATTTTGTGGCTAATATTGTTATATGTTAATACTGGTTGAAAATTGGGTATGGTATGGCTTACTTGATACAATTGCCCTTGTGACAACCACAAGCACATGATGGGCAAGGAACGATTGTGTCGTTGTAGAAGGATGAGAACGAAACGCAACATTTCGGGTTCTTTGAGGCTAGGAATTGTGAGTATGTACATGTTACATTCCATGTCACTGCAGAATAAGAGAAATTAGTTAGGTTCTTGTATATTTCTTAAACAAAAACAATGTTCTAATAAACACTAAGTGGTTCCTGGACGAGAGGGGCCGCCTAGCACCTAGACAGCCAGATGGTTGCCTAGGCGGTCCTAGATAGGATAGACGGATAGGCGCTAGGACCTTCCAGCTCCTAATCGATGCCTAGACAGGATTTTTAGAACAGCAGACGAAAAGAATAAAAAGTGCTTCAAAACTAAGAACTGGAAACTCGAAGATGAACCAAACGAGCCCTTATATCCAAAACTTACTAAGTGCTTGGGTTTTCCTCCTACGATCAGGGGTGAGGAAAACCGTCGAAGGCACAACCTTAGCAGGGCCACAAGTGTAGCCAGGGCCCGGACCGAGCAAAGTGAAGTTCTTAGGGAGCTTGACAGTCTTATTCGAGGTGCCAGCCTGGCCCACGCTGACCTGGAACTGAGAGACCGCGCTAGATGGATCCTGGCCCCACGAAGACAGAACACCGCCTTTGCAGCAGTTGGCGACTTGTTGATTGTAAGGCACATTTGGTAACAAGTCTACAACTACAGGAGTCTTCAAACAACAATGAGGTATGTTGCCTTTAAACTTGGAGCAATCTCCTTGCTCTGTGGTTTGAGCTCCTACCATGGACCAAATCACCTCTTTCTTCGCCCATGACCATCCTAGAGTCCAGCCCGGGTTCATTATGTTTCGGTACATTTGGAAGTTGTTCATCGCCACCATTGCCTAACATGAATGTTGTTTTGTTATGGATAGTTCATTTATGTGTGTGACAAAAAATCAGGAGTTAAATAGTCAATACTTACCACATAGCCATCGGGTGTCCATGACATTATGTCCCACTTGATTGTTATGTTTCCATTAGGATCTAGCGGATCATAAGCTCCTAAAAAGAGCGAAAAATGTAACATTAAAGATGATCAAGAATTCATTAGAACAACAACAACAACATTGACCCAGTGAGGTTTTGCTACAACGGATTCTGGGGGTCAAGATGGGGGCACCCTTGCCCAAGAGAAAGGAGTACGCCCGATAGACCCAAGAAAAACTGAATTCAGCTATGTGATAATAAAAATTGAATTTAGTTAGAATGCACGAAGAATTCATTAGAAGTGAGAGAGAAAAAAAACTAGATACCAAGATGAGCCATGTATACAAACAAGAAATGTGAGTGCTTATGAAACTTACCCACTTGAGAAAGTGGTCAAGAGAACAAAAATGGTAGCTAGGAAATATGACATTGCAATCAAGAATTCATTAGAATTGAGAGACCTAAACCTATAACAAGATGAGCCATGTACATAAGCATGAAATGTGAGTGCTTTTGAACTTTATACCCACTTGAGAAAGTGTCAAGAGACAAAAATGGATTGAAATTTGACATTATAATCAAGAATTCATTAAAATTGAGACAAAAAAACCTATAACAAGATGAGCCATGTACAACAACATGAAATGTGAGTGCTTATGAAACTTACCCACTTGAGAAACTGTCAAGAGAACAAAAATGGCTTGAAATGTGAATCGAATCATCCGCTCGGTTTCCATTTCTGATGGGTTGTGGGGATGGATAGCAAGGTGACCAAGAAGTATATGGTTTTTGTGAAGCTAAATAAGAACTAATAGGAAAGTAAAGTGGAAAAGGATGTGGGAACGTACTTTGTTTAGATTGCTCAACTAATTAGGGTGAATTGCACTTGTGTTTAGGTGTTTTACTCTCTTTTGATCCTGAATTTGGAAGCAAACTGGAGATGATATGATATGAAAGACTGGGTTCACCTAAGATGATAGTAAGATATGTTTTTATAGCTTGTGTTCTAAGCAAATTGAAAAATAGTCTTCAACTGTACGTATTATTAGGTAGCAAATGTGAGTATGAAGTGAAGTGGGACATTGTGAACTGAAAGGAAAGTTTACTGATGCAGCCACATGTATGCAAAGAAACGTGGTGATTGTATCTAACAACGTGTACAAAGGCGTGCTATATTAACAAATTTAAATTTGTGCAGTAAACCAAGATAAATTAATGAGGGAAATAAATACATGATTTATAGCAATATTCTAAAAAATGCTAGACGGAGCCTGAGTGGAGAACGATCGTCTAGCGTCTGGACGACTTGAACGGTTATCTAAGCGGTCTCAAACGAATACCTAAATGGACTAGAAAGTTAGGCGGATTTCGAGTACCTAGACGAGATTTTTAGAACAATGCTCTTTACTATCGTCATATTGTCACATCATGCAAAAGATGCATAAAAAACTGTCCCTTTGGATGAATAGAATCCGTAAAAGTAACGTTAAAGAGTACCAAAAGAGTTGTAAGTCGATTATGTATATGACTTTAATGTTGCATATCAAGATAATTTCAATATAATTCAACAAAGAAATAAATTTGTTTGTTGGAATCTTAGGAATTCTTGAATCAACTTTTGGTGTCAAATAAATGCTACATTATCATGCAAAGGATGCATATAAATTTATAAAACAATCTTTCTAAACTATGAAATCTCAGGAATTCTTAGGAATTCTTGAAATGTGATGCATATAAATTTAGATATTATTCATCTGAAATGGAAAACATAAATTCTAGACCAAAACTGTAAGATACAATGTACGAAAATCTTTCTACAACATCACTCATTTTTTTTCAGAAATAATAAATAAAAGAGTTAATATTTATAACGATTCCTAGAACAATTTCCATAACTAAAATTACATTTGTGACTCACTCACTCGGACCCTCTCGTTGTTTCGATGAAATTTGGGCTAAACATATCATCCCAGTGGCCCAAAAGTATTATTGGCCCAATTAGGGCAGGGAGTGTAATACCAGAGCCAAACCAAGGGCAATTTCGTCTACTGACAAGCAGACTGCAAAATCCGTTAGACCGCCAAAACGCTCTTGCTTCTAGAACCCCTCTCTAACTGACTCTCACTCTGTTACTCCCCAACAAACTCAGAACTGAAAATCTCCTTCTCCCTGCTTCTCAAGCTCGAAAATGAGAAGAAGAAGGGTTTTAGCAAGATTCCGAGTCTTGTAAGCTAGAATCAGAGCTCCGGGGAAAAAATTCAGTTGCAGAAAAGGAAAAAATCATGCCGAGTTCACTCGCGGAGGCCTGCAAGAAGAGGAAGAGGAACCCTAAGCTCTTCTCCTTCCACTCATTCTGCGATCCCGATTGCACCGTTATCTCGTCGGAATCGTTCCGAGACAGAATCCGGATCTTTCTCCGGGAATGCGCCGAGATCGAGGACTATAACATCCGCGCCATGCCCGTCTGGTGTACTCTTCTGGTTCAAGGAAACAAGGGAGGCAGATTCGTCCCTCTCTACACAATCGAAGAGACTGTGAGGAACTCCGATCAGCCATACTGTGACCATTGCCGGTGTTGTGGTAAGTTTCCGATCGATTTTTTTTCTCTCGAATTTAGGGTTTCCAGATTGGGAATTTTGAGTTTCTGATGCGTTTGTGGTCTGTTTGATAGGATGGAGCCATCATTTCGTGTCCAGGAGGAGGTACCATATTATTATTCCGGCAGATGACGAATGGAGAAAGCCTCTGAATGAAGATGCTATAGAGATTCAGAACCATCTATTGCACGGCATGATCCATTCGAACGGCTTTGGTCACTTGCTCGGTATCAACGGGATTGAAGGCGGGTCTAAGCACCTTTACGGAAGAGAGATTATGGATTTATGGGACCGAATCTGCACTAATCTGCGTACTCGGTAAGTTTTGCCCTGATTGTTTGCTAATCTTCTAACTTAGGTTTTCGAGAAATCAGAAGTAAGGTTGTAACTTGATGGAAATTTGAGGAATCCGGTTAACTGCTTATCATTTTTGCGAGAAATCCAATTGGGTTTTCTCAAAATCTGAGGATATTGAATACTTGGTGGTTTGTTGTTTGGATTGTAAATCTGATTAGTCTTCTGTTTACTTCAAAATCTGAGGATATTGAATACTTGGTGGTTTGTTTGGATTATTAATGTGATTACTGATTACTAGTCTTCTGTTTAATTAGTTCAAAATATGATGAGGGCTTTCAATTGGGATATTGTAGGATGATAACACTGGAGGATGAGTCACAGAAGAAATCAATGCAACTTAGGTTACTTCATGGTGTTGCATATGGGCATCCATGGTTTGGGAAGTGGGGTTACCGCTTTTGCAGTGGGAGCTTTGGTGTGGAAGAACACCATTATTCTAGGGCTATTGAGTTTCTAAGCTCCATGTATCTGGATGATTTAATTGCTAATTTCAAGAACAAGAAATCCAGCCAAGATATTAGCCAATTAGTCCGGTGTTATAGGGACATGAGTGAGACCCAGTTGAGTACCCTCCAAGAGCTTCTTAGGTTCATGCTCACTGTTAAGTCCCGAGCTCCCAGGATCAAAGTAACCATGGCGAAGAGTGAAGCGTCTTCTGTGGCTTCTGTGGCGCTTCAACTAATGAAGCCATATGGTACCAGGACGTGTCCTCAAGTAAAGACTTGTCCCAAGGAAAAGGAGAAATCGGGGAAGTGTAGGAAGTTTGCTTCTCTTGTTGCTAGTTTGGACAGTAGATGGCCAACAAGAAGATTGGAGTATGCAGCAAATGTAATTGTTGATGCATTGAAAGAGAAAAGAGAGAGTGACCCGCTTCATAATGGGATGACTCGACAAGAAGTCCGTGATGCAGCAAGACAACACATAGGCGACACTGGGTTGCTTGATTATGTGCTGAAATCTATGACCAATGTGATTGTAGGAAACTACAAAGTTCGCCGTGCCATCAACCCTACAAACCGTATTTTAGAATATACAATTGAAGAGAATGTTGATGGAGGAGGCTCCACTGAACCAGAATTGGAAGCTGCTGAACCTCAAATCCCTAAGTGTGTAGCCCCATCCACTTATGTCATGCCACCTGGTGTTGATATCTATGGCGATATCATTTGGCTGTATGAGAATATTCTTCTGGGTTTCCCTGAGACAGATTCTGCTGGTTTGGCTGCCCAAGTGATTCTTGATAGCAAACATTTTGTTAAGGAATGGCCAATGAGGGATGAAGATGATCAAATGCTCAGATTTCTATGCAAGGCTCTTTCTGCCTCAATTGAGCTGGATATGGACCTTGACCTTGATAAGAGATCTGGTCCAGGAGAGTTGATTGCTGTGCCATTACACGCCACAATTGCTGAGCTGAAGGAAATGGCAGGACAGGCTTTAAGGGATACTTACTGCCTTACTGAGAAATTTGTGGTTACTGAGGTTGAGAGTTTGGAAGGGCTGGCTGATGACGAGCTTGTGTTTGGTGTGCTTGAATCGGGTTCAGAGATCCGGGTCAGAGGAGTTGGGCTAGATTGGAGGCCGGAGCTGAGGCATGAAGGCGGGCCTGAGAATTGGGTTGTTAAATGTGAGTGTGGAGCAAGGGATGATGATGGAGAAAGGATGGTTTCTTGTGATTTGTGTGAGATATGGCAACACACTCGTTGTATTGGTATTAAGGACTCAGAAGCTGCGCCGGCACTTTATTTGTGCCAGAAGTGTTGCTCTTCATTCGCACCTGAGAGAGTGGAGTCATCCTTTGAGATGGATAACTGTACAGATGCATATATGCTTCCATTAGAGGAAGATTTTGGGATGCAACTGAATTACTAGTTGATCCGAGTTCTCCTTTCTTGTGAATTCTGTATTGAGTCTGTATTGGGATGGTTTTCATTCAGAAGCTGCCCCGGCGCTTTCTTTGTGCCAGAAGTGTTGCTCTTCATTCGCACCTGAGAGAGTGGAGTCGTCCTTTGAGATGGATAACTGTACAGATGCATATATGCTTCCATTAGAGGAAGATTTTGGGATGCAGCTGAATTACTAGTTGATCTGAGTTCTCCTTTCTTGTGAATTCTGTATTGAGTCTGTATTGGGGTGGTTTTCATTCACATTCTTTGCTGTAACTTGACAGCTGCTCACACTGTATTCATTTCTGTGTTCAGTTTGCTAGAACTGAGAAGAGGATTCAAGCGAAGTTTGTTTCCTCAGTTTATACAGCAGTCAGCAAATAAAATACCAACCTTCTTTGTTCTTTTGGACTTTTACTTCATTTTTTTCACTTCCATCATTTCTGTAATCATCCTCTTACAATGCCACTGTTCAGTTGTACTGTATATAGGCTCATATGAGTGTGATTGATATCTTGAAATATCAAAATAACACTCTCGAATTGATATCAATATCTCAATACCGAACAACAATAATTTCTTGATATCAATTAAGTGAGTGCAATCGCTCAAACAATCAATACTAACATTCTACGGTGTATAGAAGTAACAGGCAGGCAAAGAATGAAAAACCAATTATGAATAAATGATTAACAATGTGCCACTGATAATATCTTGAAATTGCATTTTGAATTGCACCAGCCACTGATAATACATATATTTATAAGTAGCCAACAAACAAACAAGCGCAAGCTTGTACAGTAAAGAACTGCTCAAGAGTTTCCTCAGTTTATTATTCATCTTTCAGAAACAAATACGAGTGCAAAACTGAAAAAAATTCGAGCTCTCTTATGGAGACTCGTATGATGGAGCTGGCAAGAAAGGAAATGGAGCCACTGAAGCATAGGCGACAGGCGGGCGATAACTGGGGGTCCGTTTTATGGGCTCCTTTCGGGGCTTTGGGCTGCTCATCTCTTCCTCCTCTTGTATAAGGGGAGATGAAGTGCGTGAAATCTTCATTGTGATGTCTTCTGTATTGGCTTGCCAATTATCTGAAAGACGGTGAAAAACAAGGCCTGCCATGAATACAGGTAGGTATAGGAGGCTGGCGAAGAACATTCTCCTGGCGTTCTTTGTATTCCGGTCAAAGTAGAAGGATAAAGCAGTTGCGCCGATTGCAAGAGTGAGAAGTGATGACTCCAGACAGAACCATCCAGAAGTTAGGCCCCCTACAAGATCATATATGGATGTTTCAGATTACATAAATTTTGCTCATGTTCATAATCCAAGTGAATCATAAGAATGTAATAAAGAACAAAAACTGCCCACTAAGTAGGTAACTGCAAAACTGAGTGAAATTAGAAGCAAAAAATAAAATAAAATCATGGATAAGTACTCAATATCATAAAATAAGAAGCCTCTAAATTTCCCTTCCCTTTAGCTTCTATGATCTGTAAGAGACAGATTGAATCCATGTTCAGGCAAACCTTATCAATCCATGGTGCTGGTAACACACTCAAGAACGAAGAACAGGCACATTGGGGTTCGAAAGAGGTGGCTTATGGCTAGATAGAAGTTGTGTGCATTAATTATGTCAAAAATAAACATAAAAAAGTAGGGGAATGTAAGAATCCTCTAGTAAAATGGGTCATACTAAGAATATAATGTTGAACACAAGAAGATATTGCATGTCCAATTTATGCACTGCAGTAGTATTCCATTGCTGATCTATAAAGAGCAGGTATAAGATGAATGTGGAAGTAATTTCATGAGATTTCTAAAGGAACTTACACTCATAGGCCAGATACCCAACTGGGATCAAGTACAGGCAGTTCCTCAAAGCCACCAAGGCAGTTCTTCGACCGGATGGGTCAAAAAAAGAGAGCATCTTATACCTGAAAGCATAGAAAGAAGGTAAAATGTGGTGAAAGCAAAACATAAAGATAAACCGAGTTCCTTTGTCAGCTTATTTTAGCATTAGACCTTCCTAAGTAGCCAGATTCAAGTGGTTACATCTTACAAGTATGTAGCATTAGACCTTCCTACGTAACCAAGTTCCTTGGTCAGCTTATCTTAAAATTGGTGCTTATTCAAAATCCTATGCACTTTTCAGGTTTTACCTTCTATACCCTTTTTCATTAACTTCTAGTTTTTTATTCCATAGTGGCATAGTCAGAATCATGCAATAGAATCAGCTTCAGCATATGCACTTTAACACTTGGTATTGAGGCAGAGGCCCTTTCGTGAAAAGGAAAAAGCAATTCAATTTCATTCCTTAGAATTGTAATGCATTAAATATAACATACCCTCCTGCAGCATAATCATTGCGACACAAATATGCAAGGGCCATAAAATGGGGAATTTGCCAAAAGTAAAGGGCAGCTGGAAGAATCATCGCATTCAGAGAGATCTGACCAGAAGCTGCAGCCCACCTGCATATCACACGAAAAGTTCTGAGTAGGCTGATGCGCAGCAGTTTGCATAATATAAAAGAAAAATACATTATGGTATCTTAACAGTCCATAACAAGTTTGGATTGTATCATATAACCTAAAACAGCATTGTACGATGAGCGAAAAGCAATTTTCAACAGAGAAATATAACAATGACATAAACAGAAAGGACAGTGACATCTAGAGAAACCAATGAAGTGTGAAGTATTATTGTAAACAAGTTTCAGATACATGTTTCAAAGAGAAATTTGTCTCAATTTCAATATAAATCCTACCCCAAAAGTGGAGGTATAGCACCAACAATAGCTCCAACCCATGTATTGACTGGATGTATTTGCTTGAGTGGAGTGTACACAAATGCATACAGGACGAGGTTAGAAGCTGCAAGTCCAGCTGCCAGCATATTTGTCTGCAATGACCTTGCAACATGATGTAAAATTAGTCCCTTCACATTTGATAAGGATTGAAAAGCATACATATTGAAATTTCAGGTTTGGCACCTGGCTTGCCAATAGAGCAGTGCCAGAAACTCCAGCAACAGTTGCCCAAGTGATAGCATGTGGCACAGTTATACGCCCAGATGGCAATGGTCTGAGCATTGTTCTCTTCATTTTAGCATCATTTTTAACTTCAAATGCCTAATAAGCCAAAATATAAACCAAAAACTCAATTCAAAGGAGTCAAAGTCAAAATGGAAAGGGATTACAGAAACTAAATGATATGGAGAGTTCATAAAATACAAGAAGATACATTGATGGGACAAGATAAGATAATAAACTTCATCTAAGATAGACTGCACAAATCCTAAAAATTACTTAGTATATTGCTTTAATATAGAAAAAAAATGATACTTAAAGGTACCTTTATGATAAATATAGACCTTTCCAGTTAAAATTCACACTAAAATATGGATAATACATTACATATAGTTAAGCACAGCATATAAATGGCCAAAAGGATCAATGTAGTTTTACTGTTTCACATGCGCAATGAATCTTATCAACTTTGCAAGTCCTTGTGGCTAGTTTAAATATTTGTTTTTTTATGAATGATTTATTCATCACAAAAATATGCATGTCCTTATGGAGGTCATGTGAATGTGATGCACTTACAGAAAGACACTGGATTTATTGCTTTGTAGCATTCTTACTACAACGGACTCAAAGCATCTAAAGTTTCAATGATGAATGATTTTGATTTATAAGGGCAAAGTACTAAAAATTTGCCTTGAAATATATTCTTTAAAAGATAAAAGATCATCTAACTAAGTCCTCACAACAGAAATCATCAATAGCACAGATTACTTCGATGAATAAACAGAAAAACAAAGTTGATTTTACAGAAGGTAATAATGAACCTGGTTTAGGGAGTTGGCAGATGCTGCAACCATCATAGTACCAGCACAAGTCCAACACAGGCCAGCAAAATCAATGGCTTGTCCACCCCCAAGAATATAGCCAGCCCCAGACGTAGCAACAACTAGCATGCTGTATGATATGCAAAACATATGTAAATAGAAACTCATCTTGAATTCTCATTCAACACAGCTCATCTACCCAGTTCCCTAAAATACATGCTTTCTCGCAATGTAAGTATGCAAAAATACCAACCAGTTGAATTGATTGCAAATTCAAGAATACTTCTTCAAAGTAAATCAAATTCTATGACATCTGTGGTATCTAGCAACTACTTCAAAAACCTAACAGACTGCCTATTGCTGCACTTTTGAAACTTGAAGTTTTGCAATTCACAAGCTACATTTGATATTGATAGCCGACTCCAAATTGAAAATTTTACCACTTCACGAGCTACTAATAAGCAATCAAACTTTTAACATCAGATTTCATATATCTCAGAACTTCACATCCTCAAATTCTACAGCAGTGCATCTATTGGGAAGATATTTTAACATACAAGAGTTGAAATTACACCCCAAATTCCCAATTTATAAGTCCATTTCCAATTCATTCAATTGCCCATATCACCATCGATATTCAACGAAATAAACCTCTAACTCCATAACTCATCAAACACTCCGATCACAAAAAACTGAACAAAAGCAATAAAATTTAACAAATCAACGACAAAATCACAACAGAAAACATAAAATTGAATCCGAACAGCACCTCAATCGAGCCTTGGAGAGCTCCCAGTAACAGCGTCCATAGTGGGACAAGGAACCGGTGAAATCTCGGGCGAGGGACGACGTCGCATCGAGGGATCTGGCAAGGCCGAATCCTAGCTTGACGGAATCGACGGCTGGGGGCGGTCTCGGAGCGGCGGAGGAGTAAAGTTGAGAGAGAAAAGGGTCAGAGTTCCTCAAGAGGCTGGAGATGGAAGGAGAGGAGATGTAGAGAGGAGAAGAAGGGTGGGAAGAGAGGAGCTTGCGAGTTTTGGAAGAGAAACTCAGCGAGTTTCTCCACATGGCTGACCGTCTCAGGGCTGCCGGAGAGAGCTGAAACAGAGGCGGAGAGACGACGTGGGTCAGGAATTGGAACGCCCTGCCGGAAAACGGGAAAAGTAAGGAGAAAGGAGAAAGAAAAAAAGGAAATATAAATCGACTCAAACTCAATCGCATGTATAAATTATACAATCGGTCCGTAATATTTGGCACGTTATTAAAATTGGCCCTAAACTTGTTAAATTATTTTTTTTGGACAGAAAACAGCTATACTATTAAACTAGATCAAAGTCAAAGCACATCATAAAACTCCAACGAAAAGTAAAGACTACTAGATACAAAAAAAAAGGCTTGATCGATCTCCATCTACTGAATCGGTCAACTGATTTGTTTGCATCTCGTCTAAAAAAAGAAAAGAAGCACTATAAGATCAGCAACCAAAGCTAAAACATCCCCAAACATATTATTTGGGAGCTCCCTTTGTGGGCTTTTTGAAGCAAAGTTAGTGAGTCGGATTCAACATATACTTTTTTTAGGCCTAACGATGATGCAAGTCTTAGACCCTAAAGAACGACTTTAGCTTCTGCTACATCAACTTCTGTTCCTTGTTAAACCTTTTGGTTAATTTCAGAATTCGAATCTTCTAATCGATTCTTAAATAATATAGCATTATTGTAAAGCTAATTGAAGAGGCAATGTTTTGTCATTCCAGAAGAAAAAATGCCCTAAATCCCTAATGTTTGTCACGTTGATGATAAGTGTAATTTCATATATAATCTAAAGGGCATTTGATATGAATCTGAATATGCGAATTAAATTAGGATTGTATGTGATTTATCCTAGAAAATCCTGTTTCACAAGAATATAAATAAATTCTTCAATTTATATAATTGAAGGATTTGTCGTTATATATTCTTGCTAGTGTACACTAACAACTAGCAAGAATGCAAGACGACATATCCTTCAAAATTGAAGCCCACACTCAAAATATGTCAAGACTCTTAACTTGATATATCCATGGACACATAATAAAAAAAAATACTAATTTTGATAAATCTGATCATTATTTATTAATTTTATTTTTTTAAAGGATTCTTCAATTTAAATTTAAGAAATAATTTTCAAAGTTAACCTTTTTATTACGTAGCCTTTAGCCGGACCCAAATTGTAATAGCTCTAGAGTAATATCTAGTTCACGTGTGAAAAAGAAATTCAGTTTTGGATGCATATATATTAGGCCGGGTGATGTAGTAAATCTCCAAAAAATTAACCACTTCAAAAAAGACAAATTCAGTGACCACCAATGCTTCACGAGTCACCACGACTGGTGACTATAGGTTTGAAGAAGCTTTGTGAAACAGAATATATTTTTGAAATTTCCTTAATTTCAATAATATCACTGTGTATTTGTTTTGGCTATCAATGGAACTTAGTAATTATCCATTTTCACTGAAAAAACTGGTGTATCTATTGGCAAAATGTGTGCAATCATTGGTAAACTGTGTGTGCAGTTTTATCAACAACTTGATTAATTTTCATAATGCCTCAATATCTAGAAGGGATTCCAAAACAATGATTTTAATTTTGCACCAATTTTGATGAAGAAGTCCAAAGAAGTCCTTTAACCCCAAATTACCATCAGTATCAACTATAAAGCTTGTCCGACTGATCGAATGATCGGGATATATCATTGGAGGAAACCATTGAATACTACAGGTCTCTGCCCTGTTCACATGATTCACATTTAAGTTTTCCTTTTTCCATTTGAACATCAACCGCTTGAGCTTGGCAGCACTCGTGAACCCATTCTCCTTAGTCCTTATCAACTTCAATCTTATCCTTGTTCATAAATCATTGCACCTTCTTTCTCACCCTCATGGCCTCATTCCTATCATTCAGAATCCATTAACTTCTTCATTTCATTTAAAACTCCCTCTTGTGACATCACGACTACAACATGCGCACCAGATCCGCCGCCGGCCTCCTCGGAGCAGCGCTCCTTGCACTCTTCATCTGTTTGGGCGTATGGGCCTCGTTCAACTCAGGCCCAATCGGCCCAAACATCTTGTTCCACCTCAAGCCCAATCCAAAGCCCACCGGCGATCCCGAGTCCGACGCCACAGACGCCTTGAACTCCCTCAACTGCGGCAGCAACCGCCAACCGAGCTCCAGGCTGCGGTGTGAGCCACGGGACCCCACCTTCTACGACGACCCCACCCTCCGATACTCCATCGAGAAGCCGATGAAAGACTGGGACCGGAAGCGGAAGCAGTGGCTCAGCTCCCACCCGGTCGTACGCCGTCGGATTGGAAGACCGGATCCTGGTGGTGAGCGGCTCCCAGCCGACTGAGTGCCCACACCCGAAGGGGGACCACATGATGCTCCGGTTCTTCAAGAACAAGGTGGACTACTGCCGACGTCATGGCTATGAAATTTTCTACAACCAGGCCCTGCTCCACCCGGGCATGGGCGGGTGCTGGGCCAAGATCCAGGCCCTCAGGTCTGCAATGCTGGCCCACCCGGAGGCCGAGTGGCTGTTCTGGGTCGACTCAGACGCGGCATTCACGGACATGGACTTCAAGGTGCCGTTGGAGAGGTACAAGGCCCACAACCTCGTGGTCCACGGGTGGGCCCACCTCATCTACGAGAAAAGGAGCTGGGTCAGCATCAATGCCGGGGTTTTTCTTCTTAGGAACTGCCAGTGGGCCATGGAGCTGCTGGAAGATTGGGCCGAGATGGGACCGCAGGCGGGGCGGTACGAGGAGTGGGGGAGGATCCAAACGGCGACGTTTAGGGACAAGCCGTTCCCGGAGGCAGACGACCAGTCGGGGCTCGTCTACATGCTGCTGAAGCACAGGGAGCGGTGGCGCGAGAAGACTTATATAGAGAACGACTACGCCTTGCATGGCTACTGGGTGGGGATTGTTGATAGGCTTGAGAACATCACTCGGCAGTATGAGGCGGTGGCGAGGGGGAGGGCGAGGCTGAGGCGGCGCCATGCAGAGTCTGTGAGCGAGCATTACGGGGAGCTGTGGGGCCCGCGACTGGAGGATGATGGCTGGAGGAGGCCTTTTGTCACTCATTTCACTGGGTGCCAGCCTTGTACTGGGAAGCACAGCGTCGAGTACGAGGGGAGCAAGTGCTGGGATGGGATGAAGATGGCTTTGAATTTTGCTGATAACCAAGTGCTCAGGAATTACGGGTTTGTTCATAGGGACTTGCTGGATTCTGCAGTGGTGCCGGCTGTGATGAGGTTCTATGATGAGGATGAGTTTAGAATTTAGGCAGTAGTTAGGATGCTGATTTCATAAGAACACAATGCTATCATCTTCTCCTTTTTGGATTTGATTCTCATTCTTGTACTTGGATAAATGAAGCGAAAGGAATTCCAGATAGTAGTTATAAAATTTCCAAAAGCTTCTTACTTTTCCTTCCTCCGAAAATGTGCTACTACGATAATAAAGCATGTCAGCAGCTTCTTCAACAACTTCTATCCAGCTGGGACGTCTTCCAGCATTTTACAGGCTAGATGATATGAATTTCATCCCAAGGCTTAAGATACTATGAACTTGGAGAGCTGCAATTAGTTGCCTAGATTTTAGCATTGGAGCCAAGACACTCTCCCAAGGCCGTGTTCAAGAAAGAAAAACACTTAATGTCCAGCATCAATGAAGAGGTGCTCTCCTCCCTCCACTCAGCAAGTTTTGTATCAATTTGTATCAATTTGTTCCCCGCGTATCACTTGTGAAGAGCGCCAGGAATCTGTGTCCTGATACAAATGAAAAAAAAAAATAATTGTTAATCATTTGAGACATCTAACATTGATACAAGTTTGTCTTGCTAATGGATAACTTTGAGAAGAAATACTCAACATGTCATGATCAACCATAAACAATATATGGGTATGCACAGCTGACAACACTGAATGCTTGTAGTATGAATTGACAGGAGCAAGAACAATTTAAAAAAGATTGATTGCTAACTGAAATTATTGTGAAATGCATTAGCATAAAAGTAAAAGGAAGTTACTCCTTGCCAATGATATGAATACATGCCAATATAGAGAATAAAGAGAGTTAGCTAAATTGAACCATACATAGATATAAATATTACATGCCATGAGTAATAACAACAGGCAATTCTTTGCCTATGAGTGCAGTAAATGCAAAAAGTGAGATGACACCAAATTGTTCTAGCTCGGAAATAATCAGCTCCTACACACTTAAGGCATGGCAGTCATTCAACAGCAAAGACATCTGGACTCAAATTAAGTACACTTCTCTCATAATTAATCTCAAAGCCAGAAATAATCCTCTTGGTTCTCGCCCTTAACTTAACTCGGAATTTTTAAAACTAATCTGAAGAGCAAAGGAAATACTTCTCTCTGAAGTTAAGTAGGAAAAAAAATAGAGTAATAGATGGGAACATAAGCACACTTACCTATTATCAATAAAATCAATCTCAGCCAAGGTTTCACAATGCACGATCTCCTTCCTTTAAAAGTTTACCATCACAGCGTTGGAAACAAACTTTGTATGAGGCCCAATGGGCCATGGCATTGCAATCCCTAGACCTCAAAAACAACCTCGCAGGCTTCATAATCTCCCCTGATGCCTTGTCAATGGCAGTTACATCACCGTCCCTTCCCAAATCATAAAGTCTCCATCCACATCGTCTTTAGTGTCAAATTCCTGATCTATAAAGCTGCACCAGCCACAGCTGGCCAGTTAATACGAATCTCCACCACCCTTGTATATGTGGATCCTGATGAGACTAGGGTGGAGTAAGGGCCAAGGAAGTGGATGTGAGCGAGCTCCTATGGCTGCTTTGTGAGCTAGAAGAAGAGTTATATAGAGAACAGTTGGGGTCTTGGATAAGCTGGGCGAGAAAAGGGTTCACATACAGAAAAAGCAGGGCAACCTAACTTCTAGTTCATGTTTAGAGTGACAGAGATTTTGGTAAGCACATACTGTAAATCATTAAAGTAAACTAAGGCGGATCCGCGGATCAACATATAAACAGTAAGCCAAACCTGCATAATTGAATATCAATGGGCTGAAACTAAAGCTTGTAAGTTGTTACATGAACAACAATATGGAGGAAGAAGCAAACAGATAAAACTCATCTTCATTCCTTGACACTATCACCATCTTTATCACACCCGTCAAGATGATGAGAAGGCCTTATCTTTTCCCTGGCCAGTTTCTTGGCGATCCTCCTCCGCTTTGATTTCCCCTCATTTTGGGCATTGCACTCCTCTGTGTCTGAATAACAAAATGCCATTATAGGAGGAAAATTAATGCTTGGATGAAATGAGAAGGGAAGAGATAAAGCAGGTACCTGAAGGCCTGTTTTGAGACTGGTTCTCAGCGGCATTTTGTCGAACACCTTGACAACAATGTTCCCCAATTTCGCCATTGTCCCCGTCTGGTTTATTTACAGCTGAAGGTAACAAAGGGCCAATGATTTCCCGGCGCTGAACACTTGAAGACGCAGATTCCTTGAGTTTCTTTTTCCGAAGCCTTTTCCTTTGAGCTCTTGTGAGTTTGTGCGGTCCAGGTTCCCCCTCTTCGTCATTATCATCACTCGACGATGAAGGACTATCAAAATTTTCTGGATCTGATAGCTCAAACAAGTGAACGATTACAATCAGAGGGTTTTTTTAACGGACAATCAGAGGTTAGATAATTTAAACATTTGACATTGTAAGTTCAAAAGGGATTCATGGATGATGAAAGGGAAAACACCTTGTATATGATTTAAAGCCACTATGGACGTGGTTCTTGCCGGATCTTCCTCCTGTAAAAAAAACACTAATTATTGATGATTTCTCAAGCAAATCATCCATATTTTGATTCAACATAGAGAAATCAGAGGGGGTGAGAGATACTAGTTGCTTCTGTCGAGTGGGCGGAGGATAGAGCATGTCGATGATTGCTTGGTGAAATTTCCGTCGCTTCTCTCCCCGATCCATTTTTTCCGATTAGCTCTGCAAAGAAAAACGATCAATTCCTCACTGTACTGAACCAGAGGCGGAGACTCGGAGAGACCGTGGGTTCGGGAATTGGAACGCCCCGCCGGAAAAGTACGGAGAAAGTGAAAAAAGAAGTCTTAATTATAGATATCATACCCGTTTTGCCCTAATCTAACAGTACAAGGAGTATTTGGCAAGTCTTAATCCGAACTAGTTTTACCCGTAATACCATTTACGAGTAGGATTCGATATTTTATAGACATTATAAATAAGATATTAATAAATTAAAATATAATATAAACTTTAATATAAATAATTTATACGGAGTATCTCGTAGAATGTATACTTTTTAATCAAATATTATATTCTTCATATTTTATTAGTTTTCATGTACTTAAATTTAGAGATTATCAAATATTTCAATATATTTATTAAATATTTTTATTAATTTTAAATATTTTTTATTAATTTTTTATAAAAGAAAATCACTACATCTATAAATAAATTCGTCAAAAAATATATGCTAAAAGATTGATATTTATTTCAAAGTATTTTATATATATTTTATCTTCAATTTTAAATACTTGTATAAGGAAGCTTTCAAAAGATATTTTTATATTGAATAGATATTTGTTTGATGTTAGAGATAAATTTAAATAGTTAAAAAAAGAATCTAATATTAAAAAGTTATAATAATAAAAATAAAAATTAATTAATTTAATTTGAGGTGGGGCCAGAATCGTTCTGGCGGCTAAAAAATGATAGCTTTAATATATAGTTATAGATAGATATTATAATTTTCCTATCTTATAAGATTTTGATAGATTTTTACTAAAAAAAATATTTATAAAAAATAGATAGTAGATAGATATCCGATTTTGAGAAACAATATATTTTGGAACAATATTTTTTGAGTGTACGGGTCATAAACATTATTGGAATAAGATAAAAATAAAAAAAGAAATAATAAGAATGGAAAATAAGGTTTTTTAAATATGGGGTGGGGTCAAAATCGTTCTGGTGGCTCGAAAAGTGACAGCTTTAATATATAGTTATAGATAGGTCCAAAACTTATTAATAGGTCTACTAATGTCCCTTGACCACCATTAATTCTTGCATGCTTAATAATTGCTTAACTATTATATACACCTGTCAATCGGGTCGGATCTAGTTCGGTTCATTACGGATTACAAGTCAATCGGGTTGGATTATTACGGGTTTTTGGTCGGGTCAAGTTGACCAGCGGGTTTAAAATATTTTTTTATGATTATTAAAATCAATTATTGATTAAATACTAATATTTAGAACTGTCAATCGGGTCGGGTTGGGTGGGTTCGGGTTCGGTCATTTCGGGTGTGGGTTAAATCGGGCTCCGGATCGTTATGGGTCACGGGTCAATTGGGTCGGGTTGTAGCGGATTTTCGGTCGGGTCGGGTTGACCAGCGGGTCTAAAATATCATTTTTTCTTATGATTATTAAAATCAATTTTTAATTAAATAATATTTAATTATAATATATTATTTTTATTTATTTTAATAATAAAATATATTATAAGTTTCAAAATAAATTTAAAAAATTCTATAAATATGCTAAATCGGTCAACCCAACGGGTTTCGGGTTTCAACCCAACGGGTTCGGGTTCTATCGGGTTCGGTTTATTTCGGGTTTCAGGTTCAAATTTTTGGGTCTTAACCCTAAAATTATCGGGCGGGTCGGGTCGGGTTAGCGTGTTAGGTCAGTTTTTGACAGGTTACTAATATTTCATTATAATATATTATTTTTATGTATTTTAATAATAAAATATATTATAAGTTTTAAAATAAATTTTATAAATTCTATAAACTATACTAAATCGGTCAACCTAATGAGATTCGGGTTTCAACCCAACAAATTTCGGATTTATCGGGTTCGGTTTATTTTCGTGTTTCGGACTTTTGGGTTCAAATTTTTAGGTCTTGACCCTCAAATTATCGGACGATTCGAATCGGGTTTGCACATTAAGTCAACTTTTAATAGCTCTAGTAACTACTCTTATTTCTCTCTAAGTAGTTATCCCCGTCGTGCCCTGCACGACCATGACTCGATATTTTGTTAGATATATTGTAAAAAAAGATATTAATAAATAAAAATATAATATAAATAATAATTGTGAATTGGTGATTTATATAAATTGTAAGAAAAGCATAATTATAAATTAAAGATTTTGATAGCAAAAATGAAAATAATGGGACATTTAATATGGATTAGCAAATAAAATTGACTTAACATGTATGTATATTATAAAAAAATATTATTAGGAAATTGTAATTGAAAATTACAATTATAATTGTCTAGATTTGTATTTAAATTATCAAAAAAATCAAAATTGAAAATTCAATATATATCATAATTGAAATTTAAAGGTTTGGCAACAAAAAAGATTTGATCCTATCTAAATATCATAATGGGAAAAAATATAGATTAACAAAAAAAATTGAATTGATTAGTACATAGATTGTAAAACCGTAACACATTTTTTCCTATATATTTATTATGATTCATTTTTTTAATACCGTAACCCATATTGGAAAAGTCAAAATGATAAGGTTGTCTAAAATATGTTAAGATTATCTCTAAACATATCTATTCTATTTTTTTTTAAATATGTTAATTGTTAATTTTTTTGTTCTATTTATTCGTTATGTATATATGGTCATACGGATCAATAACAATTTATTATTAATGTTTTTAATTTAAAAATATTATAGGATAAGATCTCAATCTATATTTATGTGAGTTTTCTTAATTATATTGGAAAGTGGTTAGGATCATGAAGATATGTTAAAATCTTATCCCATAAAATACATAAAAAAAATATTTTTATGTCAATTTCATGGAAATTAATTTTTACGAATCAGTTTTATTTTGCTAGAAAATAGGTTAACTGTTAATTTTGTTGTTCAATATATTTGTTATGTACTTACAAAAATGATCATATCATATCATATATATGGATCATTAACAATCTATTATTAATTTTGTAGTTTAAAATACTATAGTATAAGATCTCGGTATATATTTATAGGAGTTTTTTTTGATAAATTTATATTGGAGAGTTGTTGGATCATAAAGATATGGTAAAAAATATTTTTATATGTAAATTTCTCGAAATATGTAACTAAATTTCCAAAAAAAAACATTATTGTAATCCAATATAAAAAAATTAAAAAATTGATTGAGATTTGTAGATTATGTGGCAATATGATGTGTACATAACATATGAGTGACATGGAAATTTGTTGACATGTGGAGTATGACGACATGGAATATTGATAAAGATGTCTAAATTATAAGAAAATGACACGTGTAAAAATCTGAGGTTACTTAATATATGATCGACATGTGGCGAAATTCTAGGTGGCGGAAATGAGAAGGGTCCAAACCTTATTGCTTTTATATATATATTAGATTCCAAGGTTCGACAATATTTATACATGTTCTTGGCATATATTTTTATATCATCATCAATGTTTTTAATTTTTCATATTGGATATTTACCCTATCTACCTTAGTACAAATGTAAAGGAGAATCCATCTTAGTTCAAAAATTTGTACCACGTGTTAAATTTTGAGGTAAATGTTGAAAAAAATTATATTAATTATAAATTGATATATCTGAAGAAAAAAAACCTGTTTCTCCCACGATCTCCATTTCTTTTTTCTCCTGTTTATACTCTACGTGTAACCTCCATCACCCTTTATTTCTCTGATCCCTCTCCCTCTCCCTCTCACATGAGTTTGCTTCTCGCTACACGAGCAATCACCGGCTGGTGACAAGGCGTCCACTTCGAGCCTTGCAAGAACGGGATAATCGACGATTGGGACCAGGCCAGTGAAGATAGGGTTTCGAAAGCTCTCTTCGATCAGAAATCCGGAGATTGAGCGATTGGGAGCCGATTCTCCCTCTTACGACGTCAACAAGTTCACCTTTGCGCCGATCAAGGAGTCGATCGTCTCCAGGGAGATGACTCGCCGCTACATGACCGACATCATCACCTACGCCGACACCGACGTCATCGTCGTCGGCGCTGGCTCCGCGGGGCTCTCCTGCGCCTATGAGCTCAGCAAGAACCCTAACTTTCAGGTCGCTATTATCGAGCAATCGGTGAGCCCCGGCGGCGGCGCTTGACTCGGTGGCCAACTCTTCTCCGCCATGGTCGTCCGTAAGCCCGCTCACAGGTACTTTCCGTGCCTGCAAGGCACCCAGAATTGTATGATCTTTCTTCTATGATCTTTCAGATGTTACAAAATTCAATTCAGATGTTTCAAACTCTCCCAGGAGTTTTCTTCTTCTATGATCTTTCTCCAATCAAAGTGAGTTCATGATCTAATTAGGATTTGTTTCTCAATTGAATTTTGTTTTAAATGTTTTCATGTCAGCTGTGGCTCTGATTTCTCAATTGAGAAAGATCCGAATTTTCATTGTTTTTGTGCCGCTGGGCTGAGCATCATGGCTGCCTCCGCCACTATATGTCTAAAGCAATTCTCCTATGGCTGAATGAAACTTGGCAGAGCTTGGAGAAGACATTCCTGTTGTGCTGGGTGCTATCGAAATGTCTTCTGCTGCTGAAACACTCCCCTCCGGTGTATCTAACGAATGGTCAATTGTGATGCCCCGTAAGCGTAATAACCGTAGAAGAATTCAACCAAACATCTGTGACTCGGAAGAAACCAATCAGCCATGGGTTTCAACAGACCTTCAAATCGACAAAGACAGAGAATCGAAGCTGATGCACAAGCTAGATCATCAAATACTATTGATGTTTGGCTTGGTCTTTTGTCAGTGTTTGTAATGGGTTCAACAACTACTGTAATTAGGAGATTTGGTTGAGAAAAAACTTCACAATGCAGCAGGATTTGATATAAAGTACCATTATCTGCTAAATCATACAGCGTATTTAAACTTACACGGTAGACATTGTAAACCATGTGATGCTCAATATCAAGAGGTTCTCCTGTCTCTAAGCAAGAAGGTCTATGATACGGAAAGCTATTTCTCAAGAACTGTTCAAATTGATGTGGATCAAGGGAATATCTATAACCACCATCCTCATTAAAGCCAACAAGAACAATGTATAATCCACCAGCATTAGATCTACCAGCATCCATGGGATATATACATTTAGCATAATCATATAATGCTTAAAGCCATCTTGATTCTGAAACAATGAAAAATAATTTGGCATATTAATTAGTACTGTATAATTAAAAAAAAAGACTGCAAAGGGCAAACATCACAATTCGCCATTTATTTAATCAATTGAGAGTCTGTTTCCATTCTACCATTAAAAACTGCCTCTTTCACTATCCTAGGGTTCTCTGTATCGTTTCCTTCCTGTGCCACTGAACATTACTAAATTAATATTATATTAATTTTAAAAAAAAATTAAATACTCCAATGAGGAGGAGGATGGAATTACCACTGAACATTAAAAAAAAATTGAATACATGGCAAGTGTGGCATTTAAAAATTAAATTTATGTCCTATTTTTAAGTAAGATCACAACAACTTAAAGGATTAGTGAATTTAAAGGATTACTGAGAACGTGGCAAGTGTGATCTTTATATCAATTTGAAGGATTACCTTTATTTTTTAGCACGTTCAATTTTTTTTCACAATTGTTAACCTATTATTTATTATATTTCTTTAAAAAAATATCCAGTAAACAAAAAACACGTTCAGAAGATTTTACCAATTATTTGTTAAGTTTTATGTAAATAAATTTTAGTACTCTTTCTCCTCTCTAACGGTTCTTCTATACCACTTTCCCCACTTCTTCCACAATTTTCTATGTCCCTCAAACTCTCTCAAATATATATATGAGCTCACAAAAGAAGAATGGTTCACTTACTGTCATCAACTCTCCCTTCTATACCTGTCATCTTCATGATTTCATCCAATTTCTTGCAATAAGTCGTCTTTCTATGTAAGTTGTCCTTTTCTATTTAGCATGTAGTTCGTGATTTTTTCTTTCACAAATGGAAATTTTGAAGCTGAGTTTGAAATCGTCGAGAAAATTTTCTAATGCCGTGTCTTTTGAGTGCCGAGTCAGTCGAATCTGTGTGAAATCTGATATTGCGCTGTCTTTTGCTAACAGTGATGATGCTTGAATTTTTTTATGCTGTAGAAATGTGTATGTATGGCGGTGGCCACTGTAGTAGAGATTAACAAAGGAAAAATTGGTTCTATAATGCCTGTAAGCATTGCAAGAGGAAGATCGAATTCGATGGTGAAAAATATTCTTGTAGCTACTGTCCTTTCAAGGCAAATATAGTAGTTCCAAGGTATTTTTTGTTAACAATAGTCTCTACTTTAAAACTTAAATTATTATTTTTACTTATTTATAATTTTTTCCTCTTTAATTTGAAAAGGTTGAAGGTTGATATCAAAGTGTCTGATTCTTCTGGGACACAGCTTCTTTTGTACTGTTTGAGAGGAAATTATCTTACTTTATTTCAAAGTCAGCACTAGAATTACAAAGTGAAGCTTCTACGGTAATATAGTTTACTCAATATTATTATATGCTTACTTAAAACAAAATTTACAAAAAAGCTTCAATTTTAACTTGACATAAAAGAAATTTAATGCAGTATCAAAATTTCACCATGTTTACAATTACTTGTATCTATTACTTGCAGGAATCAAACCAATTAGAATTTCCCGACGATTTTGATGTCCTCCTCTCAAAAAAGCTTTTGTTTGTAGTGGATGTTTCAACTTATAATACAGAACACCCAAATTCTTCACACACTATTAAGAAATTGAGCTGTGATGTTAACATGATTGCTAAATATGAAGATCCAATTGCTCAAGAAGAGGTATACACGTACCTTTTCAAGAACTTTGTTCTATTTCTACAGCACTACCCATTTTTTTTACTGAACGTGTTCCAACTGATCAGGATGTTATTATTCCATCTGGAATCCAGTCTTCTGGTGCTTGTACTACTCCCTCGAAACATCGACGTGTTGAAATTGAAGTCGGCGACGATGATGTTACCGGTGAAAGTGAACTAACAACACCCAAAAAGAAGAAAAATATCAAGAAAGAAAGGGATGATAAGTAATTCAAGGATGTGGAGCTCATGAATGATTGTTGTTAATATTCAGTTAATTTCTGGCTTTGGCATTATTTAATTTCTGCAGACAGTTGTTATCTTTTACCATCTTCCTTCGCATTTGTGACTAAGAATTTTTCAAAGTATTTGTATTAAGGAGTTATTTGATCGTTTAATGATTATTACATATTTGTTACATTTTGCTAATGTGTATATTCTAATACAGTATTATTTTTGCATGCTATAATTATTTTGTGAACTATAATATTAAACAATTAACTTTGGTATAATATGACCTTATTTTTATCAAACAAATCGGCTTCACACAGAGGTGATTGAATCACAACTAAAATATACTCCGTATTAGGATTTGACAAATGAGAGTACGCCGCGTGGCCCCATTTTGTCTCCTGTTGTAGAGTTGGGCCTGGCCCATATATCCTCGAAACCTAAGACCACCAACTGTTGAAACCTTCCACTCCCGCGCCAACGCTCTGAATTTAATTCTCCGTATAAGCTTTAGGTTAATGGTTATATTAATTTTTTTGTCCACAATTGCTGCCTGCATTCATTATTAATTTAAACAAACTCTATTTTTTTTGTTTATTTAAGAAAAAAATTAGTTTACCCCCACTAAACCACTAACAAACCCACTACTTCCACTTCCCAAATAATCCTGTTATAAACTATCACTGTCCACTATATTCACATTCACAATAGACACCCACGTACGTGAAATATCTCACCAAAACCAAATTCCTTCCTTCAACAATCCACATCTCATTCAACAAAGCAAAATTCCTACTCAACTTTTTTTTTTTTGATCAGAAAAAGGGGCGAGCCCAGAGCTTAAATAAACTTAGGGGCCATGAGAGTTCCGGATGCGCGGAGTGGCCCTACCCGCAACATCATCACAAAGAATACGCGAAATACAACTAGGCGCCTCCACAAACGGATGGACACCCAAAGGAAAATTGAAGGCAAGCTTGGTGAGGGAGTCGGCGAGCATGTTCGCTTCCCTGAAGACATGTTGTAGTCGGACCTCCCAAGGCCGACTGAGATACTCTCGACACCGAGAGACCAAGAAGAATAAAGGGTGTGTGGGCTTGACGCCTTTATTAACCAACTGAATAACGAGGCACGAATCAGACTCGAGAAGGACCTTGCGAAAGCCATGATCCCACGCAAGGGCGAGCCCATCCCACGCAAGGACCAAGAAGAATAAATTCCTACTCAACTTGCTGTGAAATTCATACTAAACTTTCTGGTGAGACTAAGTTCTACACTTTCTTTGAATTCTTTGTAGTAGATTTATATAGAATATATACGTCAATTTCTAAGTATACAATAAATTGCTTGATCATCTATTAAAATGAAGCATTCTCTCACCTTTCCTAATCTCCGACCAGGCTTTCTCTTCCCTCTGGCACTTCGCTGATATTTCCCACGAGAAGTCCGGCGCCGCATACCGCCGTTACGCTCCAGAAAACGGACTCTAAGGTTTTGAATTGTATGCGCTATCTCCGTCGTCAATTTCATCATTATTATCTCACAACAGCGACATCATCATTATCATCTTTTTCTTTCTTCTTTCTCGGTTGACCGATACATTTCCTCATGTGAGGCTATGTGGAGATTGTTTGCTTTTGACATCCATTTCAGACGTCTTTCCGTTCAGAGACTATTTTTCCACTTGCCTGGAGAACAAAATGTTATCTTTGAGGATGATGATCCCATAGATGATGCTATAAATAGAGATGGAACAGATGTCTCTATGTTCATAAAGTGGATGGAGTGTAATAGAACCGATGCAAAGGCAAGAGAACTAAAATATTGTGAATTTCCTACAAAATATGTTTGGCATGGTCAAGACAATTGTTGGGCACGACGAACTGACAAACGGATGTCTCTTGGTCGGATATTCCATTGTACACCAGGTAGTGGAGAGTTGTATTATCTTCGTCTTATGCTTAATGAAGTCAAAGGCCCACAAAGCTTTGAAGATCTACGTACCGTTAATGGGATAACATACGACACTTTCAAAGATGCTTGCTATCATCTGGGATTGTTAGATGATGAGAAGGAATACATAGATGGGATTGTTGAATGCAGTGTTTGGGGATCTGCATATTATTAGAGACATTTGTTTGTCATGTTGTTGTTGTCAAGTACATTAACCAGGCCAGAATATGTTTGGGAACAAACATGGCATCTATTAGCAGAAGATATTCTCTTGAGACAAAGAAGACTACTACAAATACATGGTATGTCCTACCCAATTCTATTCAATATATTCATCTTTTATGATAATCAAATCCTATACATAATTTGGATTTACGACAATTTTTTACAGATTTGCAGCTAAATGATGACCAACTGAAGAACTATGCATTAGCAGAGCTTGAGTTGTTGTTGGGGCGTAATGGGAGTAGCCTTAACCGTTTTCCATCCATGCCTGTACCAGATGAAATCCTATTAGGAGAAGGAAATAACAAGTTCATACAAGAGGAACTTAGGTATGACAAGCATCAACTATGTAGTGAGCACGTAAGACTTCTATCAAGCATGACACCTGAGCAGAGAATTGCATACGAAAAGATCATGTCTGCAGTTAACAGAAATTCAGGAGGTGTTTTCTTTCTGTATGGACATGGAGGAACAGGAAAAACCTTTGTATGGAGAGCATTGGCTTCTGCTCTCAGATCAAAAGGGGAAATTGTCCTAACTGTTGCTTCAAGTGGTATAGCATCTTTATTGATTCCCGGAGAACGAACTGCACATTCTAGATTTGCAATTCCAGTCGACATAAATGAAGATTCAAGTTGTCAGATTAAAGCTGCAAGTCCGTTGGTTGAATTATTCAAACGTGCCAAGCTTATTATTTGGGATGAAGCTCCAATGACACGAAGGTTTTGCTTTGAAGCACTAGATCGTAGCTTAAGAGATGTTTTAAGATTCTCCAATCCAATGAGCATGGATCAACCTTTTGGAGGAAAAGTCGTGGTTTTTGGTGGTGACTTCAGACAAATCTTACCAGTTGTGCCTCGGGGAATTAGACAAGATATTGTATACACTACCATTAATTCTTCATATCTATGGTAATATTGTGAGGTAAAACACTCATATATCCTTCACATTATTCCATTGTACATTCAATTCATTACTCTAACCCTTTGTTCAAACACACATATAATGTTTCATTATTTTCTAATTGTGCTACTCAACAATAGGTTTTAAAGCTCACAAAGAATATGCGGCTACAACAAGGAGCCTCTGCCTCTAATTCTCATGAACTGCAAAAGTTTGCAGAATGGATTTTGCAAGTAGGTGATGGAACAGTTGGAGGGCCAAATGATGGAGAAGCAACTATAAAGTTCCCAAAAGAGGTATTACTTACAGATACCACGGACCCTCTAGCATCTATTGTTGATGCTACATACCTTTCTTTGCTACAACACTTTGCAGACCCCCACTACTTCCAAGAGAGAGCTATTTTATCACCCACCCATGATGTGGTAGATGAAGTGAATGACTATCTACTTTCTAAAGTACCAGGAGAAGAGAAAGTTTATTACAGTGCAGATAGCATTTCCAAGGCTGATGGAAATGATGCATTCCTATATTCGTCAGATATGCTACATAGCATCAAATCTTCTGGTGTTCCAAATCATGTATTGAAGCTCAAAATAGGTGTTCCCGTGATGCTACTGCGCAATATAGACCAAGCTTCAAGCCTTTGCAATGGTACTAGATTGATTATTACTAAATTGGGCACTCGCATGGTTGAAGGAAAAATTATCAGTGGTCGCAATATTGGTCAAACAGTTCCAATACCTCGAATGCTTCTAAGTCCATCAGATAGCACTTTACCTTTCAAGTTTGAGCGTCGCCAATTCCCTATCATTGTATGCTTTGGGGTGACAATTAATAAGAGTCAAGAACAATCATTATCTCAAGTAGGAATGTATCTTCCCAGGCCCGTATTCACCCATGGTCAGCTCTATGTTGCCTTATCACGAGTTACTAGCATGGAGGGGTTGAAAGTGTTAATTTTGGACAAGAATGGAAAGGCAATTTGCGAAACCACTAATGTTGTGTACAAAGAAGTGCTCCAAAATATTTGACGTACACTTCTACAAAAGTGCATGGTATGTCCTACCCCATTCTATTCAATACATTCGCCTTTTTTTATCTTCAAATCCTACTTTTTTATTTTTTCATTTATATATTTGTCATATTAATGATTAAATCTTTTTCATGACAGGAAATGGAAAATTCAAGACTGGCCTGTTAGATTATTAACTTTATTCTAGACTTAAATGTTCAATTCTTCTTTCTAATATTGTTTTTTAATTTACAATTTGATATTTTTGCCATTTCAAAAAATTCTTATGTAAATATGCTGCAATCATTATGATTTATACAATTATGTATGTTTCACGTTCTTTCAACATTTGTACATATTCAATCACACGCATACAATTAGATATAAAAACATTTTCATTTGCTAATTTCCCGTACATGGTACGGGTCTTACACTAGTTACAATAGTAAAGCAAAATCCAAGTCTTTGTAAAATATTGAGCCACATATCAAATTTGAAATAAATTTTAAAATTTTATTAATATTTGGGCCATAATCACAACAATTAGTTAGTGGTTTAAAAAAAACTTTTTAGTACATATAACTAAACTACCTTCTCCCACTAAACCACTTTAAAACCCACCACCTCTCTTTCCCCGAATAATCATGTTAAAAACTATTTATTCACACTACATTCACATTAGAACATTACTTCAGAGTCACACATCAAAGATCTCAAAAACCAAATTCTTCACTTGAACAAAATCTAAAGCTCATAAGCCAAGCTAAATTAATATTGAATGTTATTCATGCTCAGACTGGTTGTGTGCTTCCAAGTGCAATTTGGGAGGAGTTTCCAAATCTGTTTCATCTAGAGGAAGCGCATGTCAGTTTTTTGGACTGGTGTGAAACTGTTCTGTCAAAATCTTCAGTTGAACAAGATTTGTTGGCTTGCTTATGCTGGGAAATTTGGAAAGCACGCAATAAGTTGCTTTTTGAACAACATTCAGCAAATTACAGGACAGTTGTGGATGATTGTTTGTGTATGCAGGAAGATTATCAACGTTCTCAGGCCATTTTCAAGAAATCTGATTGTTCGAAGGTGGTTCGAGTTGTTGTTGGTAAAGACATCACCAGTACAATCTTTGGTGATGTTATGGCTCTTGCTCTTGAACAAGGGTCCTTTCTGGATTTGTGTTTGGAGGCACTGTAGACGAAATGCTAATTAAGCAGTTCACCTCTTAAGTCGTCTTAAGCCTTCGATTCCTTACTTTACTTCTAGCAATTTTCATTTTCCATTAAATCTCAATGATGTTTTGGAACAATACTTGCGGTTAAGTTAATCTATTTTTTTTTCATTAAAAAAAAAAGAAATATAATTTAATCGTGAACGTTTGTTTATTGGATTTTTAATTAATTTCTTCAAAATAAGTCGGAAATAATTTTTCTTCAAAATAAATCGTTTACTTTTGTGTGACGAGGTCGAGGTCGCCCACCATTATTGGCCAAGGTGTCATGGCCTAACATTGTAAATTCGATGTCTAGCTATGAATGAATGAGATCGAAGAGCTATGGAGATGGTTAGATGAGGGATCGCCGTTAATGCCATTGATGTCTCCTTCCCAAATGGAATTGATGGCTTCGTGTCGCACTTCTTCCATCGATCTAGCTTGCTTGAAGCCGCATGCATCCATGTACATATTTTTTTGGTAGAAGAAGATATAGTATTTTCCGGCCTCTCAAAGAAGCATTTTATTAATAATAGAAAAAAGTTAAGTAGTCAGCAGGCGGGAGTAGGTAACCCAACGGCCCCAACCCTTACATCATCATATTATAGCGAAATAATCCTCTCAGCCGGGGACACTCAATACATGGAAACCTAGATGAAAATGAAAAGCAAAAGACGTGAGGCGATCGACAACCGTATTCGCCTCTCGAATGGTCTAAACAGGATAAACCTTGACATTGATTAACCATGCTAAATAGTGATTGGCTCTTATTCATGTTTTTATTCCAGAGTTGGACGACCAATTGAGAATTCGACCCTAGAATCCCACGACGAAAACCATTTTGTCCCAATCCATACTCAATCCTTTAAGTAGTCCCCAATGACCAACTTGGACATCGTTATATATATATTCTCCGATATCATTGATCCATCTGCTCATTTCTCTCATTAGTTTTTGTCTTGATCTTCTTGGCGAACGCCGCAATCTTATTATCAATCCGGAGGGATGATGCCGATCTCCACGTCGGCATCAATTATTGGGTTGCCATTTGTTTCTTGTGTGGATTGATCAAGCTGTTCCTTGATTTTAGCCCACATGATCATAGACCATCCGCAAATCATGACTAGTCCGCTTAGCACACTATCAAATTAGCAAATCATACAACAACATTAATCAATCGTACGTTAAGAGCTTAAGACTTAAAGTACGTATTAGAGCAAACCCTAAATATATATGGACATTAATTATTTGTTAAATATATGATCACCTTCCTAAGCGTAGCTTCCCGTTTAAAATAATAAGTGGACATGTGGATATGATGAGCATCACTGGGTTGAATCCAGATGCAATTTCTATCCCTATGCGTCGCATAGAAAATGCTGTTAGACCCGTCATTATCCTGAACATACGACACCCTGCATTTGAGATCATTATATAAATGTAAGTTAGGCACACTAAATAGTACAGTACGTAGGGGTCGGAGAGTACGGTCTCTCCTTCTACCAAAAACGTAAGTACAATTAATGTTGTGATATATCAAAGGATAGTAACTTATAAGACTCACCACGTATGTAACGGCCAAGAGATTAACGTCCAAACCTAGAGTCCAACTCTCCAGACTGTGATCAATGTACACAGCATATGCGGCTGCTTGGATCGCCCCCATCAAGGTCACCAAAGTCAAGTTCAAGAAATAGTATGGAAATCTCCCGAACATTTTCGCCTACATGTATAACACCCAACTTCGGATCAGATACATCATACATATGTATGTGATATATTTCAATAGGGTTAATTAGTGTGCAAATTCTGATAAAAAAAATATTTAGTGTGCAAATAATTAAGCCTAGAGCTAGAGCTGTTAAAAGATGGTCCGATTTGCAAAGTCGACTTGAACCACTCGAAAATTTTAACCCGATCAAATAAACTGAACTCGATAGACTCGAAATCCGTTGGATTAAAACCCGAAAATCCGTTGGCTTGACCTAATTTTTTATATTTTCAAATTATATATAATATATTTTATTTTTAACACTATATAACAATAATAAATTATTGTTAAATATTGATTTTCTTGAAGTGTTGGGTCGACCTAAGCTGCCCCGAAAACCCGCAACGACCTGGCCTACGTGGATTGAAACATTAATTACTTGATTAGCTTATAAGTAAGTAGGGTTGTCAATTACCCACGGGTGACCGACTCACCCGTTTAACTCACCCGAAATAAACGGGTGAAAACCCAATAAAAGCGGGTGACGGGCGGTTCGGGTGACGGGTGAAACGAGTTATGGGTCGGGTAAGGGTGAGATTTTATCACCCAATCACCCGACCCAATAACCCGACCGATCGACCGACCCATCACCCGTTTCACCCAAACCACCCATATAACCCGTTTCGGCCCATATATAATTTTCAATATGTATAGGCCTTTGAAGTCATCCATATAACACATTTCGAGCCTTTGATAAATAAACCCATTTGTAATCCATCTTTGACTCAATTTTGATGTTTATTGCTTATGGAATTTGTTTTAATTTATGTATGGATTATGGATATTTATTTTAATTTATGTACGATAATTTATTTATAAACATAAAATATAGCGGTTATACGGGTGAACGGGTCACCCATATAACCAACGGGTGACGGGTGGTTTGGGTGACGGGTAGAACATTTCACGGGTGACGGGTGAGTCGGGTGGGACGTTTTAACTTGCGGGTCGGGTGGTGGAAGTGCTCCACCCACCTATAGCCCAACCCATTGACAGTGACGCACCAAACACGCCCTACATAAATAATTAAGCCTTATCATAATAGTACTTAATTAAGAAGAAATAATAACCTGAATAATGACCGAAAGAGCAATAGACACAGAGCCGCATAGAGACATTAGGACACCTTGAATCTGCTTAGTGTAGCTTGGGGGCGGTGGTTCAACTTTTGGCACACGACTTTGGATTAAGACGGGGCCTTGGTAGCATAAGTCAATGTAAAGTGCACCTGCCCAGATCAAACACCCTATTATAATCACCCCCATCGACTTTAACTTCACTGGTAGCTTGCCTTTGCCTAGTGCAATGATTTCGTTCCTGTTGTGAAGCCGGCCGTGCGAAATTTTAAATACTTGTTTTTGAGAGAGAAAATATACATTTAAATATATTTAAGGGGATATACTATATAATACACATATAATAATACCTAAAGAATATTGGAAGGGTGATGGAACTGACGATTACTGGATTGCAGTTGCTCATGAGTGAAGCGAACTTAGGCTCCATATAGGAAAGGCTTTTTACGTTTAGATTTTGAGGAAGAGACGATCTGTGGACATAATATAATTTAAGAAAAGAAACCGATTAAACGTTTGGTATATCTACGTATAGGTAGATGGGCATGGTGCATTAAATCCTATATTATCATGCGGACTTTTACATTATAATGTGCGATACAAACATACCCGAAATCAGTACATAAGTAGGAATTAGCCAGTGTGGAAGTACAAATTAATTTACCCTAAGAATCCACAGAGAAACGCCTCACCCGCCAGTATGATCAGATCTTTCCGTTTGAGCTCCGGCCAGAACTGTTCCCTGCAAAAGAAAAGAGGGCATAAATATATATATTAAAGATCTTCGATCATCTATTAAAGATAGTACGTACGTACGTAAGATATATAGACAGATCATAAATAGAAGTGATCGATCTGTCAAAATGGAGCAATATTAAATAATTAATATTTATACAGGGGCGAAATCAGGAATTTATTTTGAGGGGCCAAAATTTTTCTAATGTAGCTTAAATTTTTTTATTCTTTTAAAAAATACAAAATATTGAAAAACATTAAAAAAACCATAAGATTATAATACGTAACTAGAATTTTTTAAATCAAGGAGATGACATGTGAGAGTAGAAACATAGACCTAATGATACTACATACTATCTTATTAACTAGTTGTCCAAAGATACTAGAATAACTATTTAAAATATACATTCATACTTTATTATACGATACCCAAATATTTTAATTAATATAACCTATTATGTTGAAGGTCTTGGGTTTAATTACATAAATATATGAAATTTAACAAAACATAGAAGTATTTTGACTATGTAAATGACATGTAAAAGTAGTTTGCATATATCTAATTTTCAAATGTTCATAACTTCTTGCTCGTATATCGGATTAGGACGTATAATATATCAAATCGAATCTATCGACGAAAGGAATACATATACTACAAAAAAATTGGATTGGGGGGCTAGGGCCACCTCCCGCCCCCATGTAGTTCTGCCACTGTATTTATATATACCTATCAAGAAGGCAAGCGACGAATCCGGGGCCGACGGGAAGAGAAAAGTAGGAGGCTATGGTTCGAGCAAGAAGAGAAAGGCAGACAAGGAGGAGAAGGGTAGCAGAACCGAAGGCGAAACGGTATGCAACAAGAATCTCGGGTTCGAAATGGGCGAGGTTGTTGAAGACATTAGACCAGGCCAGAAACAGCTGAACCAGCCCTTCCACCAGGATCGCAGCCCACATGGACATCCCTGGTTTCATTCTTGATTATTCTGCGTGGCCGGATTTATCTGCAGAGAGATTATGATCGGATATGGAGTTGTAATGTTGTATATAAGTACTAGAGTAGATGCTTAATAAGAAAGTCTTTTTCTTTGGCGACGCAGAGTGGATGGAGACAGAAAAATCCGACCTGGTTTCTTGTGCACGTATTTGGCCTACCGCCTACACGACTAACACGAGTACTACGTAGAGATCGATGGAGACGTTTCTTCTTTAATTTCCACGCCCGAGGATCACAATACCCACGTACGTTTAATGGTTCTACAGCTGAAAAAAAATGAAGAATAAATTTCCAAAATGTGTCACATCATCATACGTTTCCAAATTCCAATCAAAAGAGCGCCTAGAATTGTGACAATTGTTGGCCTTCGAAACGGCGACGTTCCTCTTCAATAACAAAGGAAGCGTTGCGTTTTGCTTCAAAAGGCTGAATGGCCTACACCCCATTCTATCATTCAATTCACCTACGTGTTACTTTTTAATATTTTTTAATTATTATTTTTATCAATATTTTAAGTTCCAATATATTTTAACTCATTAATTTTTATACTAATTGATATAATAAATACTTAAATATTTCTAGATATCTAGGGTATTTCAAATTTTAAAAATTAAAATATTTTTTATTTAGGCAAGATTTAAAAATAAATTTTTTATACAAAAAAAATTAAACAAAATCCGTATATATATATATATATATGTCATAGAAATTCAACTAGTTCTTCAATACAAACAATAATTTATGTTACACAATGGGATAGATTCAGTTCAATAGCGTGTTAGAGAAGCATTAGATGGCCTTGAGATTTTGCTTATCCCCTTTTTTTTTGGTAGAACTTTGTTTCTCTCCTTGTTCCGAAGTCTGAATGTCTCATACTCAGCTAGCTGGCATAGATGGCTACTTCTACGTACTTGCACTACAATGTTTCAATTTACATGCTGACAAAATCGAAGTGACATAATCAAGCAAGGTGCCCACTGCCCAAGAGATCGATACTTATGAATAACTGACTAGATCAAAAAATAATAATTATAGCTATGATTTTGAGAGAGAATTAAGAAAATTTCACAATTTGAGGAGAAAAGACTTTTGGTGGGATGCAAAGAATATTACTGTACGTATATGGGTTTATTGATTAAGTCCGCCTTTTGGTGGGAGTATGATTTATGGGTTTATTGATTAAGTCCGCCTCCCAAAATTATCCTCTGGTAGAAGAAGTCCCTAGCCCCGCTCTCGTGATTATGAATCTAGTACTGTCATGGCATGTAAAATTTTCTTTTTGTATTTTTAAATATGGTTTTCTAACATAGACACATAATAATAAGTTAAATTTAGAAATAATTTCTAAACTATTTCCTAAATTAGAATTGATAAATTCTATTAAAAATCATTTACTTAACAAACAGTTTTCATACATCCCAATATCCCATACATAATATTGTTAACTGTGTGTCCATGGACACACATTAAAAAAATCCATTCAAATAAAAAATTCTTTTTTTTTTAATATAAAATTTCAAATCAAACATTATCTCACACTTCCTTTAATATTTCAAATGATAAAAAGTAACCAAATTTTCAAAAAATTAACTTCCCTGCCAAAAGAGGACCAATTCTATCAATATCTCTTCTTTCCTATTAGCTATATAGTACACAATTATCTTTCATTTCCACATAACCTCAAGGGGTTGATCTAGTGGAGCAAGATAGAAATCGGGTCTGACAGATCGCAGATTTGATTTCCCACTAGTCTCTTTGAGGTGAGACAAATGTAAATGTCCTTTTAAGAGCTCTTTGAACACTTGAATTTTCCCTGTCCTTGGACTGGAGCACCATTCCCTCACCCTAAATTTTTACTATAAAAAAAATCTTTCATTTTCAGATTATGGGAATTATTTTTTAGTAGATCAAATTGTGGTATCATGCTTGGTTGGTGACAGTCCATAGGGGCGCCCAAAAACAATGTATATATATGCATTATGTATCTATGTTAATATTTTTTATTAGAAAAATAGATTAGGGAAACAACCTAACAAATAATACTCTCGTTATTCCAAAATATAAGAGACATTTTTATTTCCAACGTCCCAAAAAAATAAAAAATCTATTTATTTCAATTCTTTACATATATATCAATAAAAATATTTTATTTTTACCCTTATTATAACCCTAAAATATTCAAACAACCCTCTATTTTTTACAAGATCCACCCAACATTATGCCTCACTCTTCTCCCTCTGATTAAACACTCCTCACTTTCTCTCCATCGAACCCTATCCGCCTTCCTCACTCTCTCCCTCTGATTAAACACTCCTCAATTTCTCTCCATCGAACCCTAGCCGCCATCCTTGCTCTCTCCCTCTATTTACATGCTCCTCTCTAAAAGAGCAAGCCAAGAACCCTAATTTCGACTCTCCTCTCTCCAATAGAAGTTTGCCTCTCTTCACTCTCTTCGCTTCTTTCCCATCTCTAGATCTTGAGGATTGCTTGCTTCCCAGATCTGGAGTAAAAGTCTCGATATCGTTTTCGATCTCCATCGCTTGGCTTCTTCCCAGATCTTGATCTCTATCTCGTTTTTGATCTCCATCACTTGAATCTTGAGTTCGTCCCTCATTATCGAGCTCCATCTTGTTTTTGATCTCGAGGTCTTGGCTTCTTCCCAGATTTGGATCTCGAGGCTTGATTGATGAGCTTTGTTGAGTTCGTCAACATTGTCCCCTGATTACAATGAGTTTGGATTCCGCCGAGCGGTTGTTTGCACATGATTCCGAGGCCGACTCTAGGGACGAATCTGACCCTGACAAGTGGGTTTGCTCGAAAGTAAGTGCTTGTATATGGGGTTCGGATTACCAATACATGCATTGTCACACTAATCCTGGCGAATCCTTGGAGACCGTACGTTGAAGGTCCTCCTAGCACCGAGCTTGTTGATGATGGTGTTGTTGACCAACCTCCTTCAAAGTCCCCTGACGATGATGAATCTGTCCCCTCTAGATCCGAGTAAATTTGCATGCTAAGTACTCTATCCCTTTTACTCTGTCTTGATTGATTGCATATTCATTTGGATCTTCTACATGATGGTTCATTGACTTTGTTAAATCGTGTAAATAGAGGTGGAGAATGATCTTGCTTGCATGATGGTTCCTTGAATTCTCAATTTTGGATCTTTTGATGGCTCCTTGACTCTGTATGCATGTTAATCTGGATCTTCTACCTTTTTTACCTTGCTTGCAATTATGATTCTTTTGTGACCTTGCGATTTTGACATTACTTGCAATTATTGTGTGATGCTTGCTTGAATGTGTCTTTGGATCTTGCATGTTTAGTGTGCAATTTTGGGGGCAATCCGTGTGACTTGAATCCTCTTTTTTGATTAGTTACTCAATTAAGTCCCATTTTATAAATGATGATGTTGCAATCCTAAGCTATTTCATTGCTTAATTGTGATTGGTTGTGGAGTAAATGTTTCCTCCCATGTAGGTGCAAGAAATTAGTAGCATGATGGAAATTGTTTGTTTTGATAGAAATTGCATCTTTTGGTATTTTTTTTGTGCATTAAGGACTGAATGTTTCTAAGAAACCCAAATCCAAAATGTTTAAGTTAGGACTATTTGGAGGTTGTTGGACTAAAATAAAAGTAAAACCTTCTTGTTGATATACTTGTTGCCATTCTTCATCTTCTTGTGTGATATGAGCCTTGACATTGTCTTGTTGTATGAAAATGACTTGATGTTGCCCATCTTCTTGTGGCCATTTGGCCTTAATGGTTGGAACAATATGTTTTATAAGCATGTCTCTTGTCACTGATCAACTGCATTGAATCTCTGCCTAGCTATTGCAGTTGTAAACATGAATTTTGGTATGAATTTTGATGAGTTTGCAGACTTGTATTTCCCTTTCTCATCTTGATCTACATAGACCCTTTGTGTCTTCTTGTTGAGATTAAACCACTTCTCATCTATATGCACATAATCATACATTGGTTTGTACTTGTATTTGCTTCTGGTGTATCCCCTGGTATCATGCTCAGAATTCATTCAAATCTTGTCAACTTGTTTGCTAGTTTCAAACCTGGATGCAATGAGTTTGTGTTGCTTGATGGATCATCTCTTGATCATTTTGTGAATTGTGCTTTTGGAAATAGGAAACTGTGTTGTTTGTTAATATGTTTGTTGCTAAGTCCCTTATGCATGTCCACTCTCCCATATTCAGAGATGTAATCGTTGTAGCTGGCACATGAATTCTCTTTCTCCCTAACATGTGATACTTTGTTGACATATTGTATATGTGATTAATTATTCTCCCTCTGTGCCTTTGCTATGCCCCATATCGTGTCGATGCTCTTCCTTGAAACATTGAATTCTTGTGCAGTTGCATTTATTGTCCCATGATGAAGCTTTCCATTTGTTGCTCTCTCTAGAAGCCATAATAAGATGTGCATTTTGTCCTTTATGCTGAGCCGATTCAATGTTGTTTGATGATGAGATGGTGGTTATGGATTAAATGCATTCTCTGTTTGTTGCTACATTGATGACTGCAGGTCTTCATTAAGGTCAAAGAAAAGAGCATCTTCTCCCATGTCCCCACTTGTTGGCTGATTAAGATCAATGTTGTACATGTAATCTTCTTCATTAATGTCAAGAGTATGCACATTTAAATCAATTTCTGAAGAGATAAGGAATTGCCAATGATGCTTTAGGGTTATGGAGGAATTTTAGATGTAAAGGAAGGTGGAAAGTGTGTATTTGTAAGCATTAAGTCTCCTTTATTGGGGTTAAACTTGTCCTTAATTTGAGTGTAATCCGTGTGACTTGAATGTTTTTTTAATTGGTTGTAAAATTAAATCTCCTTTTGTATGTACTGATTTGGCAATCCTAGGCTATTTTATTGCTTAATTGTGATTGATTGTGGTGCAAAATTGTCATTCCCTCTGATGCAAATCAGTAGCATTAATTGCTTCTTTTTTTTTCCCCTTAAAACTAGTGCTTTAAGGGAAATGTCCCTTATATTTTGGGACGGAGGGAGTAGTAGATTTTTAAAGCATTATATAACGGATGAGATTTTTAAAACTCGAATCAAGTGCAAGTGGGATGGATGAGACATAAAGAAACGATCCAATAAAATAGTCAACACAGAATCTTCATTAAGTTATTGTTATTGTAAATCCTAGATACTGATATATGGGAATCTAATTCTAAGTAGAGTTGACAAAAAATGATGGTTAAATAAAACTCCAAGGTTAAGAGATATTGACTCCTAGAACTAAATTTCCAAAACAAGAAAAAACAGAGGACAAAAATGATCAGATGAGAGATTATGATCGGAGTTGCATACCGTTTCGCACTAAATACTAGCAGATGCTGCTTAATATGGAGTCTTTTGCTTGGCCCAGTTGGACATCTAATTTAAAAAAATAAAATTAAAAATAGCATCGCCCTTCCACGTAGAGTGGTTGGAGGATTGGAGATAGACCTGTTTTCTTGTGAACATGCCTTTCATGTTAACTATCGTCATCCACGCATCACAATGTATATACGTACGTTTAACGGTTCTACAGCTGAAAAAAAATGAAGAATAAATTTCCAAAATGTCAAAAAGATAGGTCACACATGACACATATAGATATATAAAATAGTCAACATAAAGGTTAACTATAGACAATTTGCTAATCCTCTATTTTACATTTATCATTCATTTTCTTATTCTATTCACCTATATAAATACTAAATTAATGTTAAAAAAATTAAAATGACTATAGTTTGGCCTTCCAAAATTAAAACAGCATCGACCCTCTTCAGTAACAAAGGAAGCGTGCGTTTAGGTCCATGCATTTTGTCAACTAGTTTGTGGGCTCGGAGTTTACCACCAAAGTTAAGTTCCCAATTACTAAAAAAAAAGGAAACGTTGCTCGAGTTTGGCTTCAAAAAAGCTTAAACCATTGCGCGTGTATAAATATATTTCTTTAGTGGGATGTTTAAAAACAATTTTCCTATTTATTCTATTACTATTTGTTGAAACAATGCTTTATTTTGTATAAAGAATTGAAAAAGTATATATAGAAATCTAAATTGTATATATACATATATATACTGAAAAAATGTCCCTAGCCCCCCTTCTCGTGATTATGATCGATCGAATCTATGATCCATGATTCAAGATACGTTGTCTTTTTCACATCTCTAAATATTTTAATTAATTATAACCAGCCTATTGCACTCAACTATACAGCCATGATTCATCATACGATGTCTTTTTCACAACTCAACTATTTTAATCATCCGATCCTATTGTACTCGATCAACTATATATACAGTGTCTTTGTTTCTCCCCTAGCCTTGTTCTGAAGTCTGAATGTCTCCTCATACTCAACTAGCTGGCATAGATGGCTACGTAGACGTTCTACGTACTTGAGTACTTCCACTTCAAAGTTTCAATTTAGAAAAAGCTCACATGCCGACATATAATTAAACTCAAGCTAAGTTTTATTCTGCCTTTATTCCAAGTATATTCTATAAGAGGAAAGAAACGAAATTATATCATATCTCTTAATGTAATGTTAATTTGGTTCATGTTCCACTTTCCAAAAAAGTATAACTTTCTTATAAAATTTTCAATTTCTTGTATTTGGTTCATATTAAAATTGCCGGAAATTTAATTAAAAAACTAGTTGAATCCCCGTGATATTCACGGGATAACATAAAAAATTAATATTTTAGATTATATCATTATATAGATATAAATTTATGAAGCCCAAGTCTTGTTAAAAAATAAAAAAATATATTAAGACCCTAAATCTTGTTAAAAGATAAAAATATTAAATTAATATGGAAAATATCATCTCATAGGAATTAATCTATATAAAAATTATATAAATATTTTATCTATTGTAGCAAACTAATCCATAATTCATAGATAGAAAATTATAACATAAAAAATTATATAAACATGTTATCTATTTAGTATATATAGCAAGAATATTATAAGTTGTTACAAAATTTATTAAAATTTTAATTTCATATTAATTTATTCAAAAATGTCACATGGCGTAAATTTTACAACAGACTTGGGTTCTGCTTTATAATGTATTAGGGTAGATTCATAATCAAACATGATCTCACACTTTCTTTAATATTTCAATTCATAAAAAGTAACCAAATTTTCAAAAAAATTAACTTCTCTTATTAAACCAAAAGAGGACCAATTCTATTAATATCTCTTACCTATTAGCTAAATATATAGTACGCATTTATCTCTCATTTTCAGATTATGGGAATTATTTTTTAGTATATCAAATTGAGGTAGCATGCTTGGCACCCAATAAATCGATAGTACTTATGAATAAATGAATAGATCTGGGGTAATGAGGAGAAGAATATAGGAAAAAAATAATACTCCGTAATAATTACATCTATAATTTTGAGAGAAAAAGACTTTGGGTGGGATCCACATATTAAGAGATTAGGGAAACCGGATTAATAAAATAAACGATCCAGCAAAATAGTGTGCCACAAAATCTGCATTATGTTATTGTTAATGAAAATCCTAGATATTGCTCTATGAGAGATTGAGAGTTGACAAAAATGACGGTTAAATCAAACTCCAATGAAATATTGACTACTAGAACTAGATTCTCATAGATCACTAAACACCAGAACAAAACAAGAAAACACAAAGGACAAAAATGAAAAAAACAACAAAACGTCAAAAAACCATAACACCCTAGTGAAGCTTGATATCCAAAATTGTCAAAATAAAGGTTAACTATAAACATTCATCTTAGGTTTACAATGATGTTGTAGATAACCAAAATTGTCATTCAATTCCTTTTCTTTATTTTGTTAGGAAATATTATTTCTTCATATTCTCCATATGTCATATGTGCACATATACTGTATTTTCATAAAAAAAAAACCCTTAAATGTAGCAACAAATATATGTGATGAGGTTTATAGAAATGATCAAACTAGTAGTTCGGATATATGGTACGTACGTGTCCTTTGCTCTATGTCAATATCATAATTTTTTGTTCGAATAATCGACTCTATCCGTCGTTCTTATAGCCAGTTCAAGGCTTGAAGCTGACCAAGACTGAATACGCAAGCACGAGAGATGCTGTGATCACATTTTATTGTCACAAAGTATTTAAAATGACGTCATTGTTGATTAAATACATCCCTTAAATAAAATGACGTCATTGTTGAAATCACCTTTCAACACAAAAGCTTAAATTAATAAACGAGTTTTATCTTAATTATATGCGGGTATTTTTTATTTAAGGGACTTTTTAAAATGTACTCATGGGCTGATGTCATTTGATCAAATTGAAGATCAAAGATTGAAAAAGAGAAGAAGAAAGATAAATTGAGAAAAGAAGAATTGCGTGAAATCAATCTTGGAGAGCTTCTCCCATTCATTCGTTCAATGTACTCTCTCGAATCTGTTACAACTGTCTTAGCTAGCTTTTATACTTCAGCTTTTACAGAGAGAACTTTTATCCACTGTTCAAGAAAGAAAAGCTCTTAATGTCCAGCATCAATGAAGAACTGATCTCTTCCCTCCACTCAGCCAGTTTTGTATCAATTTGCTCCCTTACCACCTGTGAAGAGTGCCAGGAATCCATGTGTCCTGAAACAAATGAACAAATAATCATTATTAAGCATTTGAGATGTCTAACAATGATACAAGCTTGGCTTGCTAATGGATAACTTTGAGAAGAAAAACTCAACATGTCAAGACCAACCATAAACAATATATGGGTATGCACAGCTGACAACACACAGTGTAGTATGAATTGACAGGAGCAAGAACAATCTAAAAAAGATTAATTGCCAACTGAAATTATTGTGAAATGCATTGGCATAAACATGTGAGAATTAGCTAAATTAAACCATACATATATATTATATGCCATGAGTACTACAATAGGCAGATCTTCGCCTACGAGTGCTGTAAATGCAAAAATTAAGTGAGATGACACCAAATTGTTCTAGCTCAGATATAATCAGCTCCTCCACACTTAAGGCATGGTAGTCATTCAACAGCAAAGATATTTGGACTCAAATTAAGTACACTTCTCTCACAATTAATCTCAAAGCCAGAAATAATCCTCTTGGTTCTCGCCCTTAACTCGGAATTTTTAAAACTAATCTGAAGAGTAAGAGAAATACTTCTCTCTGAAGTTAACTAGGAAAAAAAATAGAGTAATAGATGGGAACATAAGCACCCTTACCTGCTCTCGATAAAATCAATCTCAGGCAAGGTTTCAAAGTGGACAATCTCCTTCCTTTTGTGAAGTTCACCATCAGAGAGCTGGAGACAAACATTGTATGAGGCCCCATGGGTCATGGCATTGCGATCCCTAGACCTCGAAAACAACTTCGCAGGCTTCATAATCTCCCCTGACACCTTATCAATGGCAATTGCATCACCACCCCTTCCCAAATCATAAAGTCTCCATCTACAACTTCTTTCGTGTTGAATTCCTGATCTATAAAGCTGCGCCAGCCACAGGTGGCCAGTTAATAAGAATCTCCACCACTGCCCTTAACATCCTCATATCTGTGAATCCTGATGGCTCTAGTGATGACATAAAATTATGATTGAATTGCGAAGAAACTAACAATCATATGGAATCAAGGATACAGACATGAGAGGAGTGAAGAGAAGAGGCGAGAGAATTGTTGAGCAAGAAATGCTCTGTTCATTTCACCAGTCTGTTGCACATTCAAAGACGTGTCAACAGAATTTATACAGCCAGCTCTTAAGCTAGCTTCGTCACGTGATTAACACATGGTTACAATATAAAGTTCAATAACAGAAAGTTACAGCCCTTTTAGCTTCAACATCTAGGGTGGAGAAAGGGCCAAGGAAGTTGATTTGAGTGAGCTCCTATGCATTCTACACAGGTGAAGTTTTGGCTTTCCGAAAGCTTGAGCTCCACCATGGCTGTGAGAAGAGAGTTATATAGAGAACAGTTGGAGTTTTGGATAAGCAGGGCGAGAAAAGGGTTCTCATACAAAAGCAGCAGGGCAACCTAACTGCTAGTTCAAGTTCAGAGTGAGATTTTGGTATGCACGTACCATAAATCATTGAAGTAAACTAAGATGGATCAACATATAAACATTAAGCAAAACCTGGATAATAGAATATCAATGGGCTAAAACTAATACTTGTAAGTTGTTACATGGACAACAATATGGAGGAAGAAGCAAACAGATAAAACTCATCTTCATTCCTTGACACTATCACCATCTTTATCACACCCGTCAAGATGATGAGAAGGCCTTATCTTTTCCCTGGCCAGTTTCTTGGCGATCCTCCTCCGCTTTAACTTTCCCTCATTTTGGGCATTGCATTCCTCTGTGTCTGAATTATAAAATGTCATTATAGGGTGAAAATTAATGTTTGGATGAAATAAGAAGGGAAGAGATAAAGCAGGTACCTGGAGGAGTGTTGTTTTGAGACTGGTTGTCAGCGGCCTTTTGTCGAACACCTTGACAACAATGTTCCCCAATTTCGCCATTGTCCCCGTCTGGTTTGTTTACTGCTGAAGGTAACAAAGGGCCAATGATTTCCCGGCGCTCAACACTTGAAGACGCAGATTCCTTGAGTTTCTTCTTGCGAACCCTTTTCCTTTGAGCTCTTGTGAGTCTGTGCGGTCCAGGTTCCCCCTCTTCGTCATTATCATCACTCGTCGATGAAGGACTATCAAAACTTTCTGGATCTGATAGCTCAAACAAGGAACGATTGCAATCAGATTAGATAATTTCAACATTTGCTATTGTAATTTCACTATTATGGATTCATGGATGGTGAAAGGAAAAACACCTTGAATATGATTCGAAGCTACTACGGAAGTGATTCTTTCTGGATCCTCCTCCTGTCAAAAAGCACAAATTGTTGATGAATTCTCAAGCAAAGCATCCATATTTTGATTCAACGTAGAGTAATCGGGGGTGAGAGATACTAGTTGCTTCTGTCGAGTGGGCTGAGGATAGAGCATGTCGATGATTGCTTGGTGAAATTTCTTTCGCTTCTCGCGCCGATCCATTTTTCCGATTAGCTCTGCTACAGAAAAAACGATCAATTTCTTCCTGTATTTTAGGACTAAACCAGAGGCGGAGAGTTGTGGGTTCGGAAATCGGAACGCCCCGCCGGAAAATTAGTGAAAGTGTCCAAATTATAGGTATAATACCCGTTTTGCCCTAATATTTGGCAAGTCTTACGAATAGATCCAAAACTTATTAATATAGGTCTACTAATGTCCCTAAGGTGACCAGTGACCACCATTAATTCTTACATGCTTGATTGGTTAGTTACTCTTATTTCTTTAACTCCAATGTTCGACAATATTTATGCTTTTTTTTTATCAGGTAAGAATTGGGACGAAAAATTACAATAGAGTATTTTTTGAACGAAAATTTAGAGTTTGGTGTTGTTTATAATGTGATCACACGTGTCAGAATGATGCAACTAAAGCATTATATCAACAACCGTTTTACAAAGAAATCGCCTTAAAGGATTGTAGATTAATTTTGATATCTGTAATGATCATTTCAATTTGCCAAGGGTATGATCTTGTTCTTTAAAGTGCATTTATAATTACATTGTTATCTTCTTTAATTTCAATTTTCTTAAAGTGTCTTTTTTTCGCTTCTTTTATTTCATAATCACCATTTCTATATACTAAAATGGGGATTAAAATTCTTATCAACAAAAAAAAGGAGATTAAAATAATATTTACAACAAAAGATTGAATGAACCACACCATTCATTTTGTAAATCAATCAGATTGAAAACAAATTAAAAAAATCTTTTATTTTTAAATACGATCGTTCGTTAATGGATTTGGAGAGTTTTTCAAAGAGTATTTGGAGATTAATTAGTTTGATTTTCTCCTATATTATTGAGCATTTGGAGATTAGTTTCAGGTCAAGATGGGGGCACCCTGGCCTATGCTTGCTCAGGCGCGCCATTTTGACGTGTCATGATAGGGGTGCTCCCATCTTGATCCCAAATTCCGCTGCATTAGAACTTTAATGAGTCAATATTGTTGTTATATGATACATATATAAGAAGATTGGATATTTGAATGTAGGGTTGCTCAACGGGTCGAGTCGCGGGTCGACCCGTTTGACTAAGTCAATCGGGTTAAAAAAATATTTTTTTACCTAAAAACATGTTTTTTTGCAGGGTGACCCGTAAACCCAACGTTTTTTTTTATAAAAATAAATAGTCTATACATTAATAAAATTACAAAAAAAAAATATTTTAAAAAAATATTATGGGTCGCCCTACAACCCACACAGGTTTAACCCGACTGACCGACAAAAAAAAATTAACCCACAACCTGAACCACACGTGTCGACCAGTTGAACACCCCTATTTGAATGTGTAAGAACAACCGGAACAAACATCTCTATACATTTCCATGCCTTGCTCCAACCAAATCTTATTTGTACCACCCTACATGAACCCAAAAATGTGTATACATGAAGGATCAAAATAGCAACAAGAACCATGTATATATGGGAAATTTTTTTTGGTGTCCTTAAGTTTTTGTCTTTTTCTTTTAGTGTCCAAGAAAAAAACTTATTCCTCTTGGTACCTCTAAGGTTTTAGCTTTTCCTATTGATGCCCCTCCCCGGTTCAAATTAGCTAATTTCAAGCTTACCATTATGTTCATTACCCTTAAATTAGTAGGATTTAACTCTTAAAACACTTAAATTTATAACCAAACTACATCAATTTGAATTTTTAAACAATTTGGGTTGTTTACAAAATTGTTTAAAAATTCAAATTGATGTAGTTTGGTTATGAATTTTGATGTTTTAATAGTCAAATCCTACTAATTTAAGGGTGATGAACATAAAGGTAAGCTTGCATTTGGCTAATTTTAATCGGAGAGGGGCGTCAACGGGAAAAGGAAAAACTTCAGGGGTACCAAGAGGAATAAGTTTTTTTCTTGGACACCAAAAAAAAAAGGCAAAAATTTAAGGACACCAAAAGGAATTTCCCTATAATATAATTAGGGTCAATAACTCAAGGGCCCGAAAATAATAAGAATTTGCATAATCTACATGTAACTATGTAAGTTAATGTATTGTTATAATATCATAGACACAATCCTTTGGCTTCTGAAGATTTAATAATCCTCAGCCTCTTGCAAGAAGACAGAAACATCTCCCATGGCACATCTCCTACAAGCATCCAATCACCTTCTTTATCTTCATAGCTCGACGTGTAATCGGATTGGCCATAGCCTTCTTTCTCTGAGTATTGCCCAATTTTCACCTTAAACATGTTTTCCAATATCTCTAGTAGTTCACCATATCCCTTGCAAGATTTAAGATCAATCTTTCTTAAGTATGGAGCTCCATCCATGTTCACTTTCACATATAACCCGAATCCATCGAATTTCTTCATTTGGAGATTGTTCTTCCTGTGAGATTGGACTGGTGGCCACCCAACAATTTGTGTCCTGTAACATTTATACACAAAAATATGTAAGTTTTTGTTGGGTTTAATTAATTAATTAATAAATATATATATATATATATGGGGAGTTTCCGGTAGAAAGCTAATTGTGGTAGAAAGCTTATACTATATATATATATATATCATATATGCAAGAATATTAGGAGTGTCTAACGGATCAACCCGACACGACCCATTAACTCCTAAAAAAAATACACTAGACTCTTGACCTGATCCGTAACTCGATTTAATTTGAGGTTAACCCGTTTATATGTAATTAATTTAAAACATCAAAAAAATAAAAATTAATAATTTTTGAAAGTTCATTTCAACTAACTCCTGGTTAACCAACTTTACGAATATTTAAAAAAAATCATATGTGTGATTTAAAAAAAAAAAATTACTGGTCTTATGGCCTTGTAACTCGACCCATAACCTATAAGGTTAAGAAGATCAAACCCATGACCCGGCCCGTAAATTATCAGGTTGCGAGTCAAGCAGCCTATTGGACACTTTAAAGAATATTTGTTAATATGTCATCTACATTAACATTACTTACTTTGTAGGAGGAGGAGATATGGTGTCATCATCTCGCGAGTTTCTCTTCTTACTTGCAATGCAAGTTTCTGTGCTTGTCGGTTTCTCTGGCTCGTCGCTCCCAGGGAGGGCTAATCTCAATTCAGTTGCCTTGAGATTCAAGCCACATTCATAGCTCTCTTGCCTTGCCATTGTTAAAAATCTCTTTGAACACCTTGTTTGATGAATCCTGTTCTTGAACTTGCTTCTTTTTATTTTTCCCTTTTGTGGTGAGGAACTGAGGATTGCTTTTAGAGTTATGAAGAGAAAGAATGTTGTTATATAGGAGTATAAGGGAATTGAACAATGGGGAGACAAAATAAAGCAATTAATAAATTCTAAACAGTTCAAGAAAGGCTAGCTTGTTCTTCTCTGTTGAGTTGTTGTCATCACACGTGGGTTTTGGACCTAAACCAAATCATCCAATCGGGTCGTGCCAGCTAGGATCGATTCTGTTTTGGATTTAAAACCGAAGCCTTTTGAAGCTAACTGTCCTCTTTTGATATTTTATTTTTATGTTCTATTTAAATTTTAAATATTAAATTAATGTAAAAAAAAATTATCTTGAAAGTCGCATTATAAAAAATTTTAAATTTAAAAAGGCGATTTTTCTTACAAAATATTAGCCTTATAATTTTAAGAAATTGTATAACATGTATTTCAAAATTTACACACATATATACATAGTTATTTAAAATATAAATATAATTTTTTTTAATATTAATTTGGTATTTAAATCTCAAGTGGAACATGAAAATGGAACACCAAAATCAAGATTTTGCATTGAACTATCCTTTTGGCTTTTGCTCTTAAGTTAGGGGACCATGGAAAGACAATGAATGTGGAAGATGATTAGTGGCGAAATGGACGGTGTAGATGCATCGGTAGGGTGAATTATCAGCCGTTGGATTGGAATGAGATGCTAAGAATTAAGAACTGGGTTTTGTAGTGATTTCAAGTACAAACAGGGATGATTAAGATGATGGTGATCAGGTTGTGTAGGGGCCAAATATTGCCTGCTGACAAGTGACAAGACAACATCTCCATGTGAATGTTTTGATGGAAGGAAGAAGGCAAATTCTTAATGATCTTGATGATTTGTGTTAGTGGGGCATGTTCTAATTAACACATGTGGGGTTATTATACTTAGGTATAATTATAATTACACGCGTTAATATGGTTGAGTAGGTCCTCAAATGTTAGTCCAATGTTGACATTATGCAGTCCAATGCACCATCATACTTAAGGAACAATATTAATGAGGCTTGAACCTAATGTATGTGGACAATACGCCCCCTTGAGGGGTCGGAGAGTACCGTCTCTCATTCTACAAAAAAAAAATGTATATGGACAAGACCAATAGACCGGGTAGATTGATAAGTTGGGGTTATGCACATATAAGCTAATAAGTGGGTTACATTTTAAAATTAAGTGATAATTCGAGGAGTAGTCTACCAATCTTATATAATAGGTGTTCTTAATTAATCCCAAGTTCTCGATGTAAAAACTATATTCTAGTATGTCTTCACAAGTACAGTTGATCTAACTCGTTTTAGTACTTTGGACAAATTTACACCAAATATGTTTCATATATAAGTCCAATGAAATAATATTCTATTAAATCTTGGGGCTCATCCTCATGCTCATTGGCTTTTATATAGTGCATTTGAGATGGATTTAGTTCTTATATCAATTTTGGAGCATTTTAACTAAATTCAGTTATTATTGTTATATAGTTGAAGTTTATTTTTCCTTGGGTCCATCAAACGCATCCTCTTGACATGTTCGAGTTATGGGTGCCCTTATTTTGGCTCTCCAGATCCCACTTGAATGGGACTATACTAGACGATGATGTTGTAGTTTATAAAAACTAAGGATGAAAAAAGCAACCAGGGAAAAAGTAGCAAAAACATAGTTTTATAGAGAGAATAGACAAGGAGGCACCATGATGGTCTATTAGTACTTAGGAGAAAATGTTTCATATAGATAGTTTATGAATTAACAGGTTACAGGGTAGATGTTTTTGTTAAGAGACGGCATCAGGCCCGCTTCATTGCCCGGTGCAACCGGTTCTATGAAACATGGTCCCATAATATAGTTTAAGAAATGGTGGCATCAGGCCCATTTCATTACCCATGCGGCCATGCCAATGTAAGTGTGCAACACTGCAACCCGTCTTTTTTTGTTAGAGATGCGCACTTTTTATGAAAGTCGAAACGAAGATATTATAGTATTATCCTGGAAGCTTAACCGCTTTACTAAATATCAAGTGTAAACGAATTTATGAAACACGATTCCATATATATTTGAAAATGGTATAAATATATTATTGATTTATATTGGTGTAGTTGTTGGATTGTTGGAGACGCTATGATATTACTCTAGAGGCTTAACCCACTTTCGGTGGTAAATACCGGACGTGTGACATAACTAGCAAGGATTAGAAATCAGGTAATCGATTTGCGACAATCGACTCGGCCTCGTGGAAGGAAAAATGATGACTACTAGTGAGACTTGTCTATAAATATCAATACTAACCAAAATTTTGATTAACCAAATGCATCTTATCTTCGTTATAAGATCCTAATTCTATTTTTCGCACAAGTCCCAATATTCACGAGATGGCCCTTCCATGACGGCATCTATATATTTTTTATTAGGTAAGAATTAGAGGAAATAAAATAGCTTAGTCATTATCCTATCATGTAACATCTTTACGGATGAAAATTTAAAGTTTTGGGAAGATTCAAATGTTTTCTAACGGGAGTGAGTGAGCAAGGTTTGCAATTTTATCAGCCACTCGATTCACATCTCGGTATCCATGGGTAATCTCTAACTAGGAGATCTGCAGCCCACTACATATTACAATTTGTGGATGGTTACAAAATATAAATGTGCGGGCCATCTTATGTATTAAACTTGATTTATTGGACTCTCGTTGTTACTAATGGGCTACATAGTACATACCCTTGCAGGCTCGGTTCATTTGCAGGGCCATTAAGCCCAAACTTACAAAGAAAGGGTGTCTACCAATGTGGTTGTCTTGAAGAAACTATAAAAATGTGAGGCCAAAATAAACATATACAAAGATCTGATCTATCATTTGGAAATGAGTTAGGAAGCGATAGATGTGGATCTTGTGAATATGAGAATCAAAACTCTTTATTTTCTGAAATATATCATAAATTTGATATGTTACTGATTTTTGCAAGTGTTGTGGGGAGGTTGATACTAGCAAGGGGTTTGAAAGAAAGATCAAAAGCAAAAAGGAAAAGAACAGCTATCTCAAAGGCAAAGATTGCATTATTTTTTTTTGGTAGAAGGAGAGGCGGTACTCTCCGACCCCTCAAGGGAGCGTTTTATTAATAATTAGAAAAATGGGCTAAGTAGTCAGCAAACGGGGGATAGCCCGACCCCTAACATCATCAAGTAACGATAAAATAATCCCCTCAGGCGGGGCAATCAATACATGAAAACCTAACTGGAAATTAAAAGCACTAGACGCGAGGCGATCCGCAACGGTATTCGCCTCTCGATACACATGACGGAACTGGATATCCCAATTCCTACTAATTAAGCCTTGGTATTGACTAACCAGGCTGAAAAGAGGGTGACTCTTGTTCAACTTTTTACCTAACAGATGTATGACAAGTTGAGAGTCCGACTCAAGTACCACGCAGCGAAGACCCCTGTCCCAAGCTAATTGAAGACCCTTGACGACGCCCCAAAGTTCCGCCATTGGTACCGAACATGAACCAATATTGTAGACGAAACCTGTAATCCATCGTCCTTCGTTGTCCCGAATTACAACGCCCGAAGTAGCTAGCCCATCTCTAAGTTGAGAGCCCGAAGTAGATTGCATTATTTATAATGGAATTTACAAACTTACAAAGCCAAATATAGGAATGAGATTTTTTCACTATAATAAAAAAATATAGGGTTAAGTTCAAGGATCTTAAAGCCGATTCATACTCAAATATAGACCTACGCAAAAGGGGTGCCTGATTTAGGTGTGGCTCGATTCAAAATTTAGGCTCACGCACTTTGATGGTTAACAGGTTTAGGCATAAGCCTTGTTTCCCTTGTTTGTCAAAAACACTTTCTCTCCCAAGATTACATTTTAAGACTCTTAAAATACGTTTATTCTCTATATTTTTTATGTTTTTTTAAGGCAAATAAAAATAACTTTTCACTCAACTGCTTATGTAAATTTGCATATTTTCCTTGTTCATCTATATCTATATTAAAGGAGTCACCTCTTTGACACATGTCAGCCTGTAATTTAATTTACCTTTGTGTCGCTATTAATTCGCACATTTGACGTCATGTCATCAAGACTAAAAAAAAATTCAATAATAAAACTTAATCACCCATCAAACCCTAATAACAATTTGGATCTTCCAATAAGATTTTAGATTTGTTTCTGCATAAAGATTTGTTTTGGAATTATCTTTTGACTTTCAATTTATTATGATTATATTGAATTATTTTCGTTGAATTCCTTAGCCTAATTAAATCAATCTAACTCAATCATTAAGATTCAACCAGAATACCAATTTCAATACACTAACATCGATTGAACTGAGTAAGCAGTCCACAACAAATATTTTTGTGACTCCCAAATTTTCTTCGTCATCTGATAGCATTTAATAATACATGTCGATCTTACATTCATTTCGCCTATATGTCGTCTCCATATTCAATTCGCTTATGTGACGCCACATCATCAATACTCTAAAAAACAATTTAATACTAATTTTAAAAAAATATATTTATAATTATTTTGTTTTATTTTTATATAAGTTTGTTACAAACTAATAACTAAATCTTAGATTCATTCTTATCTCATTCTACTTTTCTACTTTGATTAATTATATATTTTATTGATTCGTTATATATTCAAATCTCATATAATAATGAAAAAATTATATAAGTTAGAATTAAATTTTTGTTTGATATTATATGTATAGATTTTAAATTTAAACATATGCGTACAAATTTAAAAATTGCTAAACTAATTCATTTTTTTTAGTAAAGAAAAAATAAAATATTGGGTCTTATATTAAAACAATGCATAAATTTTATTCATATTGACATAAAAAATTAAATTAAATTATTTTTAAAATAAATACTTTATATTTAAATAAACCCGTACAAGGTACGGGTACTTATGCTAGTATTTACCTGTATTTCCCGGAGGGCGGGCCAACCTAGATTTGGTTGATGGCCTATCCAAATATACAAGAAAATTACTACATTCCCACCCATATACTTTGTACCAAGTTTGATCCCAAATTGCAATACACACATATAGATCATAATGCTCAACCAGTTATAACCTTTGCGCATCTAGTCAAATGGTTAAGTCTTAAAGTTTTTGGTTTGACTCTCATGCCCTTCAAAAAAAAAGATCAGAAATGTGTTCTCTCTAATTGAGTTTAAAATCCGGGCTTTGCCCTCTTTTAGACCAAAAAAGAAAGAGAACTAAAATGTTTTCATACGAGGGCAGGAAAATGTGAACCCAAATTGGTGCAGCACAAGTGCACAACACATGGTAAGCTAAAGAGATGAACAAGCAACACATACAAGGTCTACTTTACACGTAAAGATGAGCAAATTCCCATTAATGAACTACTCATAATTTGAGTGAAAAATAAGCTCTTTTTTTTTGCCCAATTACAAAATTAGAAAGGAAAAAGGATTCTCCTTTTTTTGCCTTTTCATTCTCTTTCTCTTGCCTACAAACCAATTACCTGCACCCATGTGATGAGCACCTGACCATACCCAAATCTAATCTTTACTTCATTTTAAAGCTTCTTTGGCCCTCTTTCTCTTTCTCTCCCTCTTCCACCAAAACCGCCATGGGAGGTGCACAGAGAGAGAAAGAAGAGATCTGGAAAAATGAATTGAATAGCAAGAAGAAAAAAAGGGGCCTTGTTCTAGATGATGTTAGTGGTGAAATGTGAACCACATGGATCAGACGTTTAACCCATCAAACCCACATTGCTTGTAAGTTAGAGACTGCTTCAATGGGCTTATAACTATTGCACAATCCACCGACACCTGCAAATTTCCCAACTCATGCTTATCAGCTTCATGAAACTATTGCTACATTAATTGCATTTAATATCACAAGAAATCCCAAAACGGTGAGACAAATGATCAATTGATCACAAGATGACATAGTAAATCTCAAACAAATCCTCTCTTTGGGTGAACATATTTCATCTTTACTGAATTACAGGGAAATTGAAGGGTTGATTGGTTGAATGTCAAAAAATGATTACAACATACAACAACAACATCGACCCAGTGAGGTTCTGCTACAGCGGAATCTGGCAGTGTATAAAAGCCAATGAGAAAATGATTACAACCCAAAGCAAAAGGCAGTGTATAAAAAATGATTCAACATGAGATGGGAATAAAAATGTTTACTAAAAGTCTGTTTCCTTTTCAGATGTTCACACAAACCGCTTAAATTTCTCCATATGAGGTCAAAAAATCACTCTGGAACCAACTACAATCAGCATCACTATCAAGCATCACCTCCATTTTTACTCTACTAGAGATAGGTGATGTGCCAATAAAAGGGAACAATGGGCATCCAAAGCTACAAAAATTTACCAATTCCAAGTACTACTAGAGGTAGAAAAACATTATTAATAACATGCAAGATATAGCAGTGCCCACATTGCTAACCGTTAGCTAGAATGCAAGATAGAAATTGACAGGAAAAATAAAAGCTCTAGGGACAACCATATCTGTTTTTTTTTGTCTAACCAAAACAGGACCTCGTGCACAGTTTTTCAGCATTTTCTTATTATAATTGGAGTGTGGTATATGAATATGTCAGGGCTCAAGTAGTTTTGGTTGACAAGTTGAAATGTGCTCAAACATAGAAAATTAGATCTAGATGGCTTTTAATAGTTCTAATGTGGGTAATTTTTCTCTATGAAAACATGGGTCAATTTTGATTATGTTTTAGAAGCCACCTTCTTCAAAATTAAGTTCAAAATTTATTGCTTAATGGACCTTAGCTTTTAAGAATCCTAGGAATCAACATGACTTTAATCATAATCTTAAGCATTAGACTAACATATAATATGTTATTCACTGTTCCTAAAGAAAACATGCAATTTACATAAGGCTCACAAATCACACTTTGAATTACATTTCACAACTCAATTAACCCAATTATCATTCCTAGATTCAAAAAATTACTGCATCCATAAATTGATCGATAATTATCCAATTGGCATTTGAGCATTGAACTACTTATTAACTCTGAATTGCATTAGCCGGCATATCCCTATTCTAAAAAAACCAGTAACAGCGGCGCATGTTAGCAGAAATATTTAAAAAATAAAAAATAAAAAAGGCGGTGTGGGCACTGTCTAGAGTACAGACAGAGGACTGAGGTGGACCGTGGCGTGGTACGCCTGTACACCACAGACATCCGGAAACGGTGCCGTTTAACTCTCACACATGTCGCCGGCACCGGCGATCGGAAAACGTAAATCGGAGAATCAAAAACAACAAAGAGAGAGCAAGAGTCAAGAGATTACCTGAACGCTAGGAGAATCGAAAGTCATGATCCGAATTTTAGCTCGAACATCGCCAAGAACCCTAAGCTCCACCCTATCGTTAAGCGACGCGTCTCTGACCAGATCGGAGGCGTCCGCCTGCTGTAGATTCACCCGATCGACGGCGACGATCGTCTCCACCTGCCGGACGCTGTGCGCCGGCTGGTAAAACCCCGGGACGATCCCCTCGCCGAGCGGGATCCCTCTGTACATGACCGTAAACCTAGACTCGCCGTACTTGATCCCGACCTTGTTCGGATTCACGGCCGTGAAGAGGAGCCGGATGTTGAGCGAGAGCGAGGCCGACGAGGCGGCCGCGGCGGCGGCGGAGGGATTGGCGGTGATGCCGACGTACTGGACGCCGACCTGCTGGAGGTCGAATTGGGGCTTTTTCGGCTTGACGGCGAGGACGACCACGAGGAGAACGGCGAAGGCGAGGAGAGCGAGGAAGGATAAGAGGAGGAAGAGGCAGCAGCAGCAGCCTTTGATTGAAGGAGAGGAGGAGAAGGAAGACGAGGAGTAGTAGGGGTGGTGGTGGCCGTTGGCGGTGCCCCCGGTGGACCTCCGGGATGTCATTTCTCGGCGGCGGAGGAAGCAATTTTAGGATTCCGATCCACGCTTTTGCTCGCCCCTTCCTTCCTCACCCTTCTTTTTATGAGATTGTCCACGCTCGTCCAAAAACTAACACTAGTAATATCTAGAAATGATAAAATTACTTTTTTCAATATGCATTTCGTTGAAAATATGTATTAAATATTGAGTTGCTTCAAACGCTTACATAAAAAAAAAGTTGCATAAAAAAGTAGTTTTTTTCTTAAGCAACTTGTGTGTTTAAAGCTTGCTTTCCAAAAAGTAGTTTACGGTTATAAAAGTATACTTGGTTTGGCTATAATACACATTAGGCCAAGATAATAAAGACATCATCGTGTATCGTATCATCATATCATAATTAAAATATATTACAAGTTAATAAATGTTTTGACTCCCTTGTAACGAGAAATCAAACTAGAACAATAAACAGAATCGTTACGGAGATTTACGTGGTTTTTTAATAGTGTTACCTACGTTACGGATAAAAAAAATAGAATATTATTATGGAGGCAGATTACATAGTACAAATTATTAGCTATTGCGTTGCCCTCACCCAACCACACTAAGGGGTGTCGCCCACTCGACCCCTAACTCGTCGAGCAGTCAGCGAGACACCACCGAGGGACGCGGCCTCTCAGACTCTCTACCAGGGGCCCCGAACTCTTGATGGGTTTCGATAACTTTCATCTTATAGGGTAAGAAAGCATATGCCTCAGAAGAGATAAGTAAAAACGCTCTGAAAAAAAAAAGAAAAAGCTCTGGAATTCCCTGCTTCTGGGAATGTCGGAATCCGCCGCTGTGGTGGCTGCTCCAGGGCAACCACCATCCCCAAATCCAACTCCTCCCCTCCCTCGGACGTGGAAGGAATTGCTTGTGAATGAGCAGGGACTCCAACGACCTCGACTAGCCCCGGAGTTTCTTCAAGGGAAGGTGAATGTGTCCTTTCCTGGTGGCCCGCTTGGAGAACCGGTGGTAAGAACTGACCTTGCTGTGAGGATGGCATTGGCCGAGGCTTGGAAGTCGTCACTAATCGTCAAGGTCTTAGGGTGCTTTGTTCCGTATCATGTGATGGAAAGGAAACTTAATGAATTATGGTGTCCGAATACGAAGATGATGGTGGTTGACTTGCCAAACAACTACTATGTGGTCAAATTTGAGTCGGAAGCTGACTACATGAAGGCTTTAGTTGGTGGCCCTTGGATGATGTTTGGGCACTACCTAATTATCAAAGCTTGGACTCCAAGTTTCAGGTCGGAAACAGACAGGATCACTACTGCGCCAGCCTGGGTTAGAATAGCAAAGTTGCCGCTCCTATACTATGAAGAAGAACTCCTCCTGATGGCGGCCACTGGAATAGGAAGACCCATCAAAGTGGACACCAGGACCCTCTATTCGAACAGGTGCCGATATGCAAAAGTTTGTGTGGAGATCGATCTTACCGTCCCTCTCAAGGGTACGATCCTGATAGACGATGAACATTATTTTCTCGAGTACGAGGGTCTTCACCAAATTTGCTTCAGCTGTGGTCGTTATGGTCACCTTGCGGCTGCGTGCCCTAATTCCAAGCCAGCCAATGACAACCCTGAAAACCCCACCGGGACCAGCGCTCCTTCAGAACAGAACAATGCCCCGACCAACGCTCAGATTACTCCCGAGGCGGTGCCTGGCTCGACGGGGGAGCTCCATGGTCCTTGGATGGAGGTCCCCAAGAGGAGAAGCAACGGGAAAGGGAAGGGCAAGCAAATCGGTTCCAATTCCGCTGCGGGCGCCGCCGGCAACCGGTTCAGCAGCCTTGGGACTCAAAACTCCGATGGAGGGAGAGCAGTTAATGAGAAGGACGTTGGCAGTGGAAACGAGGCAAAGCCAATCACTTCTCTGCAAACCCATCAAAGGAGGAAGGAAGGGAATGTATCGGGATCGGGCGAGAAATTGATGCAGGCGACGATAAATGGGGCTACTTCCAAGGCGATTTTCAATGCCAAAACCGTTACAAGCAATCAACAGGGGGGTAAAAAAGATCAGAAAAAGAAAAATAAAGGGAGAAAATCTAATGCTGCTATTGAGGAGAAATGGGCCGTCCCTTCTGGATCGTCCAAAAGGCCCAGGAGTATCTACGACCCAGCAACCTTCAATCCTTCTGAAAATGGACCCTTTCGACCGCCCAATCCCCCTGTTTTGGCCCAGCTGCCACGTGAGGAAGGAGTAAGCCCTGCTGATGTGCAGATGGCCAATTCAGCGCAAAATATGGCTCTTGAGGAGGCTAACTCGACGATCGCTGATATCCGCAACCAGATCATGGCTACTGAGCAAAACCAAAACTCGACTGATGTAGTCAATGATGAGGATATCATGGTGGAAGATCGCGGGAGCAATCCCGAGAATCCGTCCTGTTAATCCCTTTTATTCATCCCCCGTTCCGGGATCAATGAATTAGATTATCTGGAATGTTCGAGGGGCGGGCAGTGATGGTTTCCGTCGTGCCTCTCGCTATCTTATCAAACATCATAAAGTGGATGTGTTCGTGATTATTGAGCCGAAGATCTCTGGAGACAAAGCTGATCAAGTCTGCAGGAGATTCAACTTTTCGCATGCGCACAGAGTCGAGGCTAGAGGGTTCGCTGGGGGGCTGTGGATCTTGTGGAATGAAGACAAGTTCACGATCAACATCGAATCCGCCTCTGATCGTTTCATTCATTCTTCTATTGTTTTCTCTGGCAAAATCGTTAATTTTATTCTTGTTTATGCCCCACCCAACGATACTGACAGGAAACCGTTTTGGATTGAATTGCAGGCGTTGATGGACTCCATCTCTGGTCCCACTTTCGTTGGCGGCGACTTCAATTGCGTGATGCATGATTGGGAGAGTACATGCACGGTGAATGCGCTTTCGACTGACACAGACAGATTCTCGGATTGGGTGGATAAATCGGGACTCATTGATATGGGTTTCTCGGGATCGACCTTCACTTGGTCGTCGGGCAAGTCGGTGTCGGATTTCAAAGCTAGAAGATTAGATCGGGTTTTCTTAAACGCGGAAGCTAGGATTGTTTGGTCGGAGGCTTGTGTTCAGCATCTGCAAAAACTGAGTTCTGACCACACTCCTCTGCTCTTACAGTTTTGTCCGCCGTCGTCTGTCAACAGGCGGCGCTGTCCGTTTCGTTTCGAGGCCGCTTGGCTGACTCACGAAGCTTTCGGGCAAACTCTGATCAACAACTGGAGGAGCGAGGTTGGTTTGCCTGCTGCCCTTAACGATCTGAAAGATGTGCTTTGTAAGTGGAATAGGGAGATCTTTGGCAACATTCATATCCGCAAGAAGAAGATTATGGACAGATTGAGGAACATTGGGCACGCCTACAGTCATGGTCTCTCTCAGACCCAGCTTACGGAGGAGTGCAACCTCCATAGCGAGTTTGATCAAATCCTTGAGCAGGAGGAGTTGTTATGGTTCCAAAAATCCCGGGAAAGTTGGCTCGTCTCGGGGGATCGTAATACGGCGTTCTTTCATGCTTCGACTGTGGTGAGAAGGAAGCGTAACAGGATTGATTACCTCTTGAAAAATGACAACGAGAGGATTGAAGACCTTAAGGAGATGGAACATTTTGCAGTGGATTACTTCAGGGAGTTGTTTAGAAAACAGCCTAACAGTGATGTTTCTCATGCCATTCCGCCCAATCTCTTCAAGCAGCTGAACTCTGAGTAGTGGAGGTCTCTTGTCAAGCCGGTCTCTGATGAGGAGATTCTGGAGGGTATCAAGCAGATGGGGGGCTTTAAGGCCCCGGGTATTGACGGTTTCCAGCCTCTCTTTTTCCAGAAGTGTTGGACCACGGTGGGGCGATCCCTATGTGAGTTTGTGAAAGACTTCTTTAGGAGTGGCTCCCTGCCTGCCGGTGTTAACGAGACTTTAATTGTCCTGATAGCTAAGGTGGCCAAGCCGGAGCTGATTACGCACTTTCGGCCGATCAGCCTGTGCAAGGTTGCCTACAAGACCATCACGAAAATCATGGTTAACCGAATGCGTCCCCTCTTGGCTGAGATCGTGGGGCCGATGCAGGGCAATTTTCTGCCGGGGCGGTTCATTACGGATAACATCGTTATTGTCCAGGAGCTTGTTCACTCTATGCGCAAGAAACAGGGGCGTAAGGGATGGATGATTTTAAAGATCGATTTAGTGAAGGCCTATGATAGACTCAAATGGAGTTTTGTTACGGATACTCTGATCGATGCGGGCTTTCCTAGGCAATGGACCGACTGGGTTAAGGAGTGCATTGAGTCGACGTCGATGAGACTTCTTTGGAACGGAGAGATGACTGACGGGTTCAAGCCGGAGCAGGGCCTTCGCCAGGGGGATCCGATTTCCCCTTACCTGTTTATCCTCTGTATGGAGAGGCTCAGCCACATGATCCAGACGAGTGTGCAGATTGGTGACTAGAGGCCTATTCGTGTCACAAGAGGAGGGCTGGAGTTATCACACATATTTTTTGCTGACGACGTCATCATTGCGGACGAGGCGTCGGTCGTGCAGATGAGGGTGATCAATGAGGTTTTGGATAAGTTTTGCGAGCTCTCTGGCCAGCGGGTGAACAAATCCAAGTCCAAATTATTTGTGTCTAGGAACACAAGCGACAGCACGGTTGAGGATCTTACGCGGGAGAGTGGATTCGACGTGACGTGTGACCTCGGTAGCTACTTGGGCATGCCGGTGCTTCACCGAAAAGTCTGCAAAGAAACCTTCGCTCCTCTCGTGGAGAAGTTCAGCTCTAGGCTCGCTTCGTGGAAAGGGAAATTTCTCAGCCTTGCGGGGAGAATTACACTTGCTAAATTGGTGTTAGCCGCCTTGCTGGTTTACGCAATGTCTACTATTATTATTCCCAAAGAGACGTGTGACCATATGGACAAAATTATCAGGAACTTTATTTGGGGCCGTGATTCTGGGAGATGGAAAATCCATCTGGTAAGTTGGGACGTGATTTGCAAACCGAAGCATGAAGGTGGTTTGGGTATCCGTTCTATGGGAAGTCTTAATCTTGCTATCTTGGGGAAGCTTGGCTGGCGCTTCATCAATTCGAATGAGGAGTTGTGGTGCTCTATCCTCGCTGCGAAGTATGTGCGTGAGCATGGGAATGAAGTGGCAAATTCGTCGGCTTTTTGGCAGGGCATCAGGAAGGGTTTGGAGGCTGTGGTGAGACCGGGTTGCAAATGGAACGTGGGCATTGGTACTTTGGTGAGCTTTTGGAATGATCATTGGCTTGGTTCGGAGCCCTTGATCGATGTTGCTCGCTCAACGATCCCGCAGGAGCTGCGTAATCTCAAAGTTGTTGACTTTTGGGTGCAAGGAGTGGGCTGGAATTGGGACATGATCGAAGGGCTCCTCCCGGCTGGCGTCTTGATGAAATTAGCGGCCCTTAGAGTTTCGAACGACTTGGGTGTGAAGGATAATCTTTGCTGGAATTTAGCGCCCGATGGTAACTATTCGATTGGTTCGGGGTACAAGTTTCTGAGCAACCCCTCCCCCTTACATTGTTGGACAGTGGGGTGTTCATGTTGGTTTGGAAGCTGCGGGTTCCGGAGAGGATACGGGTCTTCTTATGGTTAGCCGTCTGTGGGGCGATCCTCACAAATCAGGAGCGAGTGAGGCGACATATGGCCTTGGATGATGCGTGCTCTGGATGCAACGCAGGGGCCGAGACTCTTAGTCATATTTTCAGGGAGTGCCCCTTCATTAACTCTCTTTGGCTTTCGGTGGTCCCAAGAGGTTACAATGCTGATTTTTTCAATGCTCCTTTTGCAGGATGGATCCGCCACAACATTATGTCCCAGTTCGAGCTTTGTCATGGGATTCCCTGGGCATCCTTCTTCGCCACGGCTTTGTGGTGGATATGGAAGTGGAGGAACGAGAGAGTCTTCCGGGATGGGCGCCGGCCCGGGGATGCTATCGAGTTTGTCAAGACGAAGACGAAGGAGTATTTGGATGCGTGGACGAGTTGGAGCAGCAGCCAGCAGAAGACGGTGCAGCAGGAGATGCTCGTTTCGGGGGAGAGGCCGATGGAGGGGTTTATCAAGATCAATACCGATGGCTCGGTTGACAGCGAGGGGAGGGCCACGACTGCGGGGGTCTTGCGTGACTCGGAAGGGAGATGGCTCAGTGGCTTTGTGCACAACATCGGAAGTTGTTCCGTTCCAGCCGCGGAGTTATGGGGCATCGCTGACGCGCTCCAGATTGCTTGGAACCGTGGCCACAGACGTATTGTGATTGAGTCGGATTCCTTGTTGGTGGTGGGGCTCATTAAGAAGCATATCATCGCCTCCCACCCGCTCTTCAGCCTGGTTTCGAAATGCCAAGGCTTCCTTAACCGTGATTGGTCTATCCGGTTAACCCATGTCTTCAGAGAAGCGAACATGATCACCGACTCCCTTGCCAAACTTGCGTTTTCTTTTCCGTTAGGTTCTCATGTTTTGTCGGAGCCACCTTTGTGTGTGTCCCAAATTTTGTTAGACGATACCGGGGGTAGGGCCCTCCCGCGTATGATGAACTCTTTAGGCCCGTAATTGGGGTCTTCCCCGCTTTTCGACCAATGAAAAAAGTTGCATAAAAAAGTAGTTTTTTTTCTTAAGCAACTTGTGTGTTTAAAGCTTGCTTTCCAAAAAGTAGTTTACGGTTATAAAAGTATACTTGGTTTGGCTATAATACACATTAGGCCAAGATAATAAAGACATCATCGTGTATCGTATCATCATATCATAATTAAAGTATATTACATGTTAATAAATGTTTTGACTCCCTTGTAACGAGAAATCAAACTAGAACAAGAAACAGAATTATTACGGAGATTTACGTTTTTTTTTAATAGTGTTACCTACATCACGGATAAAAAAATATAATATTATTATGGAGGCAGATTACATAGTACAAATTATTAGCTATTGCGTTGCCCTCACCCAACCACACTAAGGGGTGTCGCCCACTCGACCCCTAACTCATCGAGCAGTCAGCGAGACACCACCGAGGGACGCTGCCCCTCAGACTCTCTACCAGGGGCCCCGAACTCTTGATGGGTTTCGATCAACTAAAGATCAATTCTTAATGTAATTCGTTTGTAATATTTGCTAGTGAACCTCATTTTATAATGCATTCATTAATTCCATTATTTCTTTTATGAAAAAGATTTACAAAGTGTGGGATTTTTTGGGTCTATAAAAGATACTTGGATCAGGATAATATAAAATGAGAGATTTATACTCGCAATCTAATACTTACTAATATTATCACCTATCTGTTAGACTGTTAGGGTGACAAGACATTAAGTTTTTGAGGCAAAAGATTCATTTCTACTTAAAGTGTACTTAAGGCAAAAGTTTTTTTTTTTTGGTAATAAGGGGGGCAAGGAAAAAGTTTCTTGTTTTTGGGAGAACAAGGAAAAAGTTTCTAATAAGATCTAATCCAACTTATAACAAACTTTTATCCTAAAACGAACTTTTATCCTAAAACGAATGCACTTTTTGTAGTTAGTAGTGTACTTTTCATACTTCGGAGTGCACTTTTTCGCATTTGTATTTTTCGTACTTTTTAGTGCACTTTTCAAATTTTTTTAGTGCACTTTTTCGTAATGCACTTTTTGTATTTTTCAATGCACTTTTATATGAAAAGTGCATTACTAACTATGAAAAGTGCATTCGTTTTAGGATAAGAGTTCGTTTTAGGATAAGAGTTTGTTTTATTTGAACCAAACTCTACTTAACTGGGGTAAATAAAGTTTTCATAGGCTATATATGCACTCACCACATAAAAATAAATATTTCTTTTAATCGAAGATTAACCACAAAGCCGGGCAATCTTGATTCAAAAAGGAACTGGGCCTATAAGCCAGCCCAAATACAAAAGATAAGAAGTTCGGCCCAATAATAAAATGCACAGCGTACATACAAGTACAACCTATGGCTCTGAAACACGCGCGCTAGTTTTTCAGGCTCAAGACCACGCATCAACGCTAGTTCTCCGTCGTCTGTCTCGTCCAAAAATGGCGCTTGAAAACGCAGTCATCAATTACGCTCCGATCACCGATGCCATTGCCTCCAAAACATTCGACAAGCTCTCCGGCGTTTGCGATGATCTCATGTTTCATGTAAATCCAAATCCCTCTCCCCCCATTCACTTTTCTCTCTTCTTTCTGTACTTGATACTAAAACCCTAATTTTCTCCATCATACATATGCATAGGTTGCTTCTGAAGGCGTCTCCTTTCAGGCTGATTGGCCCTACTCTATACATTTACTCGCCCACATCTACGCTGATGATCTGTTAGTTCTTGTGATTTTCTGTGTTTTTTTGTCCGGTGTTTGTTTGTGGAATTCATTGCAAGAAAATTGAAATCGTGGTGGTATGTATTGTTGCTGCAGTAACAGTGCCAGATTTCTGTGGAAGTCCATGCCTGAGGATGTGAAGGAAAGCCGACCAGAAGTTACAGCTGCTTGGAGAATTGGTCAGAAGCTCTGGGTGAGGGATTATGCTGGTGTTTATGAAGCAATTAGGGGTTTTAACTGGAGTCCTGAAGCTCAAGCTATAGTTTCATCCTTTTCAGGTCAGTTTCTGGTTTGTATATCTATTAACCTCTTTTCTTTATCCAATTTTGTGTATTATCTTGAATATGGTTTCCATGGATAGTTTGAAATTTGAATGAGAGTACACTAGGTCTCTGAGAGAATTTTGGCAAGTTTATTTAGTTGTCTAAGCGTCGTTTCCTTATTTTTTTTTCTAGCTTGTATTTGGACAATGTCCTTGAATGGTTTTCTTTTGATAAGTGGAAATTTGTGAGAATAATAGCATAATTACTGTCTGTTTCTGATGCATATGTCTTCAACTAATGTTGAGAGAGCCTTTTCATTAGAAGAGGGTAGAATGGTGCACCTTTCATGAATTTAACCTTTTTGTTAGAGCAATGATTGGTATGATTATTGCAGTAATTTTATTGTGGGAAGGTTGAAGAATTCAAGGTGCTTCTATTCTCTCGTTTCTTAGTAGTTATCAATCAGCAGGTCCAAGTTCCTGCAATGTATTCTTTTTTCTGTGTGTTGTTTGGTTAAAGGTGATTTAGTTTCACTAGGATAGGGAGGTTTGAGGATAGGGTCAGAGATATGTATGTCCTTCGAAGGAGTTTATTGTTGGAAGAAGTTGTGGTCTTCCAATTGAATGTTTTTCATACTATTGCTAATCCATAATTGTTACCTGAGTTTTTTTTTTTTCTATATTAGATCAACCTCAGAGTTCTCACATGAGACTTTTTATTAGTTTAATAGGAGTATAGGACCCCTCATTTTTGATATAATTATTCTGTCATCCTTCTCTAAGGCCTTTTGAGGTGTAAAAAATGCCAGTGGCACCAATCTCCACCTGTTTCTTCCCCTAAGATACCCGATCCATTGAAATTTTTTGCTGACCCGTACTAAATTAGATGAAGTTATGCTGACAAAGGTTTATATCCCTGCCATACTTGTAGAGAGTCCTCTGAGGCTACTAAGTTAATGCTTGCAGAAGTTTCTTAATTTTCAGTTTCTATAGCATTGTGCCTCATGATTTAATTCCAAGAAAATAGTGAAATTTAGCCAGGATCAAGTCTTTTTAAGCTGAAATGAATGAATAAACTGAAAGTTATGTGGTTGCGTTCTTCATAGAGTCTTACATATTATGGGCCCTGGTCTTGCATGGAGGAATATCATGAATATGGCATGCTTAGAGATTTTGTTACAATGAATGTACTTCACTTGGGATGAAACCATATTATTATTATTCCATTGGGGTTTTTGAGCTTTTTGTCAATCATATTATGGGCCCTGGTCTGGGGATGAATGTACATGGTGGTAGGAGCTTTCGATTTTTCTATTCGGAAACAAATCAACAAGAGATGAATTCTACTGTATATATAATAAAATGGGACGCTGTCCTTTGACAATGCAGTTAAGTATTCTAAGTAAACACTTTGCAATGTTTGAGTGGGGCCATGTGGCAATTCTTACCTTGAAGGTCCTTCTTCAAGTCATTGATGACTGTATGACACTAAAGAATCATGATTTTAATTTTACAATTTTCTATAGGAAGAGGCTGAATGGCTGTTGTTGATCATTTTGGTACCCTCCAGATTCTTCTTTGAGGGGTTTTTCCATCATTCCATGTCCTGTTGTTGGAAGTTTTGGGGTTTGTTTGGAAGACAGAGTGGATATCATCTTATCTTGACCTTACCATTCTATGCAGTTTAGTTCAAGGATTTTTTTGCTGTTTCCTTTCCCACTCTGCGCCTTTACAAGGCTCTGCGTTGCCACTTCTATTTTATATTTTAGGATTGGGGAATATTATTTCAAAATTACAGTTTTTAAATACAGTTTCTTTGTTGAATTGGTCATTATAATTTTTTTTTATTTTGTTGATTACAGAATGTTCTGTCGATTTCATGTTCAGACATTGTTTATGACTAGATACTTTGTTTTGCAGACCTGTTCACTACAAAGATGTTTCAACTACTGCTTTCTGCTTATTCAACAATACATGTCAAAGAAGCAGCAAATTTCTTGGGATTGAACGAGGATGAAGCTACAAAATGTAATATCCTAATTCCTTCCTTGAGATGTCCATCCTACTTTTTTTATGTTTTCTTCTCCTTCGCCAAACAAATACACCCTCAGGTGTCGGCATAGAATTTGTGGAATTATAATCTTTCCTAATGATTTGATTACGTAATTCTGCAATATGCCTTTCCAGGAAATTCATATTTGCAAATCAAAGTATTCTCCTAGATTTTGATTTGGGGCCAGCTTATACAAGTGTACAACTATGTAGCAATAGTTCTCTGTCTGATGTCATACTGGCATATGACATTTTGTGTTATTTATAATAAAATGCAGCATAAAGTATTTTCTTACAGTTTCACCCTTCCTTTGACTTGTAATGTACACACATACTTTCAATCTTGATATGAATGTTTACATTTTCTATATATTGGTCTGCTTATCTGTATGAACAATTTCTGGTCAGTAATTCTTACCTTCTGCTGGTATTTAGACGTTTTGCAGAAAGGTTGGACCCTGGACCCTGCTTCTGGAATGATGACAGTGCGGAAGCATCATTTCGTCGTTACAGAGCAGAAAGTAGACCAATGCAAACTACAGCGCCTGACAGAATATGTCTTCCACCTCGAGCATTAGTTACCTCCACCTAGGATTTATTTGTCATAATTTCAAATACCAGGAATCATAGTCAAGAAAAATAGGTGTTCCTAAATGAGGCACTAATATGCCCTAGTCTGTACATTTGATTTGAAAACAGGCGGCAGTTTAAATGAAAAATCTCAAGTCTAAGAAAGAGTTTCAAAAGTTTACTGGGTCTCTTTGTAATGTTGCTTAACAATTGTGTAGACAGTAGACCTTCACTCCTCGAACTTTATGTGATATTAATGGTTTTCAGTGTGGTTCTATTATGGAGAATGTGAAAGAATGAATTCCTACAGGAATTATAGAATCGGATATCCGGATAAGTGTAATATGATGCATTTTACGATCATGAATCCATGATATCTTATATTCTACATTTATAATTTTATATACACTTTACCAGTTGTTTGCAACTACAGTTGCTCTTTGTGATAATTTTTATCACAAATTTGTCACTCCATTTTCATCACTTTGATTATTTTACATAATTATACTTAATCAATGAATTTATTTCCTACAATAAAACCCTGTCTGAAATTTGTGACTATTTGGCAACAAAAGGAAAAAAAACACTTGCATCTATAAAATCGGTCAATTTATTTCAAGCACCTAGAAAGAGCACAAACATATAGATCCAAAATGTTACACTGGCATTTATCGAATTCCAAGTATTTACAAGGCTAAATATATGTAGCCACTTCTGGAAGCCTTCTCCATGCACTACTAAGATTTCTTTTCTCTGAATCTCACATTTACATTAATTCTCTCTCACTAGCGCAAATCAGTTGTAAAACCGGCTACTGTCTTTTATGAATGTATCCTCCAAATGCTGGGGGCTGCTGCTATATTTCTGTCAACATAAACTCTCTCCCATAGACCATAGTTGCTTACCAGCCCATGGAATTAACTCGGCGAAGAGGACGTGGAGGCCTTCGCTTCTCTGTAACTGGAATTAGGTTCTCCATAAGCTGCAAACAAAATTAACCAGTTCATAATGAAAATAATCCAAAGGGTTAACCTTTATTGCAACCTTTTAACGTTATTGTATTTATCCACAGGATTCACTCATGCACATAAATTAATAGGTCATGAGCACTGAAACATAGAAATGGTTTTTGCAAATGTAGAATATGTACATTAATGGTGACAATTGAGGTGGAAACTGCGACAAGGCACTGTTTGGCCAAAATAAAATAAAAAATTCAGCAAAGAGATTGGTGCTACAGTAAATTTATGCATTAGCTGCTCCTTAAAATTGGATATATCTGAATTCTATATTGGTGCCTTTGGTGGTGGTGGTGATAGGTAAAAAGCATTGCATACACATTTTTATCACCTTTTCTGTTATGTTGTAGTTTGTGACAGCAATAGAAGAAGACAAAATGCTCATGAAAAAAAAAAAAGAGTGGTGATGTGGTAATTAACATGCAATTCAATAGTGGAGAAGAAGCAAAACAGCAAGTAGGATTTGAGTGAGGAAAGGATATGGATTTTTTCAATCACTATAAACTAGGAGGGAAAAATAATTGCCTTTCTATGAGATGTGAACAGCAAAGATGTGACACTTCATGAGATAATGGCATTACTTTATTGGTGTTTGAAAATTGAGAGCACTATGCATAATAGTTTGCAGTGTGGGATACTAAGTGACTCTTGCTTAAAATTGTGAGTACATGCCATGTAGGAATTGTGAGTATGGGGTCTAATAAGTACCAAATCTAATACTTAGATTTTTCTAGTTTGAAGTGAATAGGAGTCAAAGTTCCTTTCAACTTGAAAGCAGTGTCACAACCTCTCAATCCTAAAAACATCACCCATTTTAACCAACCCACCTTGATCCCATCCACTATAAATTCTACCTCCACAGTTTCACAGAAGTACAAATTTCAGTAGTTGTACATCCATAATCAGTTTTAAGGGTTTTACAATTGCCAGTAAACCACTCCAAACCAACCACATTTGCCAGAAAAGAAAACAAGTAACCGATAAACATAATAGAAACTCCATGTTTCCTGAATGACACATTAAAATCTAATCAATTGAGATTCATCAGTAACTTGGACACTTCCACGGCATACTGTTGAACTTTTAGGTATTAGGATTATTAACGAGTTCAGGAAACATGGAGTTGCTATTATGTTTATCATTTACTTGTTTTCTTTTCTGGCAAATGTGGTTGGTTTGGCGTGGTTTACTGGCTATTGTAAAACCCTTAAAACTGATTATGGATGTACAACTACTGAAATTTGTACTTCTGTGAAACTGTGGAGGTAGAAATTATAGTGGATGGGATCAAGGTGGGTTGGTTAAAATGGGTGATGTTTTTAGGATTGAGAGGTTGTGACACTGCTTTCAAGTTGAAAGGAACTTTGACTCCTATTCACTTCAAACTAGAAAAATCTTAAGTATTAGATTTGGTACTTATTAGACCCCATACTCACAATTCCTACATGGCATGTACTCGCAATTTTAATCAAGAGTCACCTAGTATCCCACACTGAAAACTATTATGCATAGTGCTCTCAATTTTCAAACACCAATAAAGTTATGTCATTATATGACACATTAAAATCTAATCAATTGAGATTCATATCAGGAACTTGGACACTTCCACGGCATACTGTTGAACTTTTAGGTATTAGGATTATTAACGAGTTCAAACATTCAGTAAGATTCTAAAGTTGTAGGGTAGAACATTGTAGGACAATATGACACATTAGATGAGAAGACTTGATAAGGTAACAAAAACAACGGTTTCAACTGGTGACAGATTGCATAAAAATTAGCTCGAAACTGGTAAATAGCATAAAAATTAGCTATTTTGAACAAGTGCAATCATTTCTATTTCTTTTTTCTTTTTGGTAAAGTGAGGGCAATTATATCTACATATAGGATACATTATCTCTTCCTATATGATAATATATCTTGTTCCTCAAAGTAACCTTTAATTTTGTATCCCAAGTCCCAACTCAATTTTCATCAAATGAGAATTTTTAAATTCGTAGAGTGTCTTTTGTATCCCCTACAGCCCCGCCTAAAGAAGTATATTACAGCCCCGCCTAAAGAAGTATATTTCACATTCTAATTTCTGGTTTGTTTTCAATTTAGAACTAAAGAAATAAAAATATAGTTAAGTACATCGGAAATTATAAGTTGGTGTCTGATAGTACCTGTTTAAATCTCTCCCTTGTCTCCCGAGCCTGCATGTTAAACATGACGGGTGAGGAATACAGTGATGATTAGGGGAAAAAACAGAAAAAGAGTATAGGTTATTAGAGATTTCACTGTACTATAAAACAAGATGCTATGAAAGTCTCTATCAAGTAATCCAAACATGTTCCAAAAATTTTTTTTGATCGGAGTTCCAAAATTTACTTCTAGAGAATCACTATACATTTCAAGTTACTACTCAGAAAGAATCCACCATTTATCTCTCTTTTATTCATAACATGTCCAATGATGGACTATTTGAATGCAATGAGTAATAATTTTGATCTAGCAACCAATCACAAGCCACCTGCCTTAATAATCTCCCTTTTTGGACTTAAATCACAGTCTAGATAATGGGTTGAATAAAACTATAAAAACTGATGCCACATGAATTTATATGTCAATCAATCTCCCTGTGGAATACTCTCTACACTCTGCAAAAGGTCCCATTTCATGAACACATTCTGCTTATCACACAGCTTGCCCAAATGCCTTAAGAATGCAATAATTGAATGATTGTGTCAGCTTACAGACAAAATTGCATGTACGTTTCTCATAAATCAGTAGATGGCAACTATTGTGCCTAACCCTTAAAATCTCATCAATAAGCTTGGAAATAAAAAGATATCAGACTGAAGCAAAACAGTGACACCATTGTACAAGACGGAAGTACCTCTTCGTTCTGCAAGAGGAGATTCTCCTCTTCCAGTTGAGACACCATTGATTCCAATTCCACTGTGTAAGCCTAAAACCAACAAATTCCAAATAATAACCATATCAATCATCTATGATTGCAAAAGGAAAGAAGAAATCAAAGGAATTTAATAACAATTCAGGCTTGATTGTCATTTGTTAGTGATCAGACCTGCTTTCGCTCTCTGGATCGCGCAGCCGATTCTCTATTCTTGATCATCCTTCTCTGCTTCTGCTGCGTCGCCTTATCCACCACAGGCTCCTCCATCGCTCTCCTCTTCGCTCTCCCTCCTCCTCCTCCTCCGATCCCGCCACCATTGCCAAATCCTTCGACAGTCAAAGAGCTCGGGAACTGACCGTTTCCCACCGCCACTCCAGGCACGACTCCGAATCCTCCACCAATCAACGAGCTAGTGGCAGCGAAGCACTGAGCCGGCGGAGGCTGAGGCGGCGGCAGAGACGAAACCGACGGCACCGCCGGTATCCTCATCTCATCGTCCCTCGCAGCGCCAGCAGCTCTGGTGAGGAAATCCTCCAAGGTCATCTCAGCCTCCTTCCACACCTCGTCGATCCCGTTCGCCACCACGCCTCTCGTCGGAATTTCTCCCCCGCCGTCTTCGGCGCCCGCGGGGTGTACGAAAGAGGAGGAAGAGTCGCCGTAGATGTTCTTAAGGAACTCGTCCATCGAGGCGGCGGTGGCGGTGGCGGTGGCGATGGTGTTCGAAATGGCGGGCTGATCAGGCTGGAGATCTGGAGGAATAGGGAAGGAGATTTGGTGAGTGAGATCCGAATTCGGGGCGGAACTGGTAGACGCCATCACCTTTGAAGACGCCATGGATCCTCCTCGTTTCTTCGCTCCGAATCTCTAGGGTTCGTCTCTCTCTTGCCCTATTCCGCGCAGGAAATTCGGATTGCATAGGAATTTGGGGGGAATTGGATTGGGGGAAAATTGGGCGTAACAGAATTTGGGCTTTCGAATTCTTCACGTTTTTAGTCGAAGGGAGTGGGGAAGCTAACTAATCAAATCAAAATCGAAACAGACAAACACGGGGAGAATAGAAAGGAGGGTGGTGGAAGGTAATGGAAGGTTAGACCTTTTTGCTGTGTGTCGTTACTCGTTAATCGTTATCATCAGACCAGTCTAGACTCTAGAACACTAAATTAATGTATAAATTTCGATAAATAATGTAATAAATGATGTGATTATAATTAGGAGGGGAATAGAAATAGTTACTGATATAGTTAGTGGATTTTAAAAATTTTATTTTTTGTTAGGATAATAGTTTTCAAAACCAATCCTCTTCTTATCTGCTAATCTAAGGTGTTTCCTAGTTATTTCGTAAATACTCTATATTTCAATGTTTTTAATATTCGAAGATGGGTTTAGCTTCGAGTTAAAAATCTTGAATGTAGTTCAATGATGGGTTTACCAACTAGACAATGACCGTAAGAATTTCACTATACCAATACTCAGTTTAGTGATACTAGACTCTTCAAATATTATTCAAAAGAATCGAAATTCGAATCCCTAGTAGTATAAAGGTCTTTCTTAAAATAGCTTAATAGGGTCACAAAGTATCCAGTCCAAATACAAAGTAGTGCTGGCCCAATCCAATCGGGCGAGCCAAAGACTATTGGAAAAAATTACTATGCCATCAATTGCAGTTTTGGCAGAGATCTCCCCTTCAAAGTGAAAGACCCAAATACAAGAAATTAGCGAACATCTTCTATTCCAAAACCATCAATGCGCTATGTTACACAAGGATGAAGGATTGATTGATCATTTAAATTGTAATTCAACTTTAATAATAGACGAGTCAATCGTGTAACCCAAAAGCATGAAAAGACCTCTCTAACAAAACGCTAAAAGAAAACAAGCAACAGCTGTAGAAATTTTAGAAAGCCAAATGCATGAGCCAGTATTGGAAAAGAAGAATGTATAGCATAATAATAGTAATAATAATAGGTCCTTTTTCAAGGGCAATCCGTTAAAAGAAGCAGAAAGCGCATAAACTAGTCCAGCATAAGCATCATAGGGGGATGGATGGGGATCTCATTGCAAATCCTAGTTCCTACATTTATTTCAATTTTTTTGCTTCTTTCATTTGCAACGGGGTTTAACTTGAGTTGAGCCATCAACCTGCAAGCAAAGGTTCCGAAAGGGCAATTAGGACATTAAATTGAAAAGCATGTCCAATCTTGATCACAAACAGGACAATTATGCCTTTTTCAAGTTGTTTTGAAATAGGAAGAGCACGAATTAGGAAGCTTCACTTACAATTTTAGGCATTAAGTTTTGCACTGAGATCGGCTGCCACGGCGTCAATGAACTCCTCTGTGTTGAGGTACGAGTCCCTGGAAAGCCTGCAACATCACCACCACAAAAGGAAGAAAGGAAGGTTAAAAAAACTGTATGAAAATGGAAATTTATGGTAAGCAGTTCAAAATATTAAAGGATGAGTATTACTTGGATCCGTGAATGATGAGTGCAAGATCCTTGGTCATCTTTCCAGACTCGACGGTACCAATGCAGGCTTCTTCCAACTTCTGGGTGAAATCAGAGAGTCTAGGATTGTTGTCCAACTTAGCCCTTTTCAAAAAGAAACAAATCATAATGATATCCTTTTCCTATTTATTATATAATCAACCTCAAGATTTTATAAGGGTTAGAAGATGGTGGATTTACCTGTGTGCCAGTCCCCTAGTCCAAGCAAAGATGGAAGCAATACTGTTAGTGCTCGTTTCACCTCCCTTCTGGTGAACTCTGTAGTGACGGGTCACAGTGCCATGGGCAGCTTCAGCTTCAATGGTCTTTCCATCAGGACATATCTGAAATTGACAAATTAATCATCAGCATGGATAGACTGTAAAGCAAAGTGTGCTTTCATTCCTAGGAAGGATTGAAATCTTCAAAATTTGAGAGAAGGGAAGGCTTCAGTACAAAATTACCAAAAAAAAAACTTAATGAAGAAAACAAAGATCAAGTAAAGACTAAAGACTATTAAAGGAAAAGGATATTAGGATAACTATTTAGTTATGCTGCATTCGAAAAGGATTTAAAAAAATACTTGTGGACCAAATACTAAACTTGCATATAACTACTTATATATAATAATGACATTATAAACCACCCTACCAAATAGATCCTAAAGGCCAAACATCAATAGGTCAAAACAATCAGTTGGTTAGGCACATTCGGAATGCAATGAGTTGTTGTTGTTGTTGTTGTATTCAAGTCACCACTAAAGTGCTCTCTAATCTCAAATTATCATGCTGAGAAGATTTATAAAAGCATATTAAATATGGGGAAACAAAAATGAAGTACTTTCAGAAGATGCATACCAGCACAGAAGTCATCAATCCAAGAGATCCAAAACCTGCAATCACAAAATAGAAAAAAAAAAGAAGCTAAATCAGCTTTCCACGAATCACTCCATAAGAATAAGCAATCAACTAATCACTAAAGCCATCTATATAACTAGTCAAACATACCTTGAGCCAAGAAGTCACTCTGCACATCTCCATCATAGTTCTTACAAGCCCAAACATAAGCACCCTCGCTCTTCAGAGCATATGCAACCATATCATCAATGAGACGGTGTTCATACCTATGTTATCATCCACAAAAGTTAGCTTAAATATTTTAGTGTTGAGTCAGAGTTACAGATCCTAGAGCATGATAGATCTCACACACCATATTCCAGCTTCCTCATACTTCGATTTCCACTTGGCCTCATAAACTTCTTGGAAGATGTCCTTAAATCTTCACAAAAGGTAAAATAAAATTGAAAGAGAGTGTCAGCAAGAATATAAAAACAAAAAAGATATTCACTAGAAGGAAACAGATCATGGGTCATAATTATACAGATACATAAAAGGAACCAACAGAATAACAGCACACTCTTCAATTAAACAAAGTTATAATAAGGACAGACAGTGAGACGTGTAATTACCTCCCATCATATTTCTTCAGAATAGTATTCTTTGTGCTAAGGTAAAGTGGCCACTTTTTCTCAAATGCCAGAGCCATTGAAGCCTCAGCAAATGAATAGATGGACTGAAAGAAAAGGTCAAAGGAAACACAAAAATCTTATTATGATGAAAAGACCACAATTCATAGCCATAATTATATTTAAACTCCTTTTGACAATTCAGCAACAAAACATGCTTGCACCCACCTCATCAGTATTGTACATGGCCATGGAAACCCCTCCATTTCCAGTAAAATTGAAAACCTCAAACTCTTGTTTCTCGCTGCTTCCCTCAGGAACTGCAATAAAAGATCTTATCATTCATCCACATGCAAGCAATCAGAAACAAGTACACTTAATCGTGTATACCACATGCATAGCTGTAGATTGATGAAACAAGATCCCCATACATATACATTATCAGGCATGTATCATGTATGCATAATATTTGTCATATAAGATGGAACAAGGGCCATAGAGAAAATACACATTTCTGCATAAGTAGACAGTAGAGTATAAAGTGAAAGTGGTTACCAAACACTAGTTTGAGCTTGCCAGCTCCCTTGATGACAGTGTCAGTGGCCTTATATTGATCCCCAAATGCATGTCTTCCAATACATATTGGCTTTGTCCAACCTGATGCCACAAATGTCATTTCAGGCTCTCTTGAAATTACGGGTGTAAATCACAAATTTACAGATAAATCAAATCACCTGGAACAAGTCGAGGAACATTCTTGCACATGATGGGTTCTCTAAAGACAGTACCTGATGGAAAATTAACAAGCATGTGAAATAAAGACATGAACTGTGAATTCCTCTCAAAAAGAGACCGTTGAGCTATCATGATGATTTCAAAGAAAAACTACAAAGCAGCAAGTGTGAAGAAGACTCGAGTTGAAGCATTAAGCCCAAAAGGCTTGGATACGTATTGACTAACCATTCAAAATATTTCTGATGGTCCCATTTGGACTCTTCCACATGTTTTTTAAATTGAACTCTTTGACACGGGCTTCATCTGTCAATATATGACCATAAGATACAATTATCAGAATGCAAGAGAAGAAGATATTCAAGCAAAAAATTTAGCATAAATCCCCCATAATACATCAAGCCTATTACCTGGAGTAATAGTTGCACACTTGATTGCCACATTGTACCTGCATATATGCAACTCCCAAAATTAGACAGTGAGATTGGACCAACCAAGTCACTCCCTAATCTTTGCAAATTCCTTTCGCAAAAATTCCAAAGGCAGGAACACAGACATATTGTATGATTGACCAATTGATTTTTCTACAGAGCAAATACAGCAAAGTAACTTACTTAAGGGTTGCTTCTGCACTCTCAATGGTTACTTTATCATCAGTAGCATCACGGTGAGGAAGGCCTAGATCAAAGTACTTAATATCCAACTCTAGAAAAGGGAATATAAGCTGCACACCAAATAAACAACCACTTTTAGTACTCCTCTATGTATGGATCTTTGTTTTAAAGGGCATGGAAAGAACAATTACCTTGTCCTTAATGTATTTCCAGATAACACGAGTCATTTCATCACCTGTGCCACAGAGGTGAACATCAATCATACAGAAAAACCTAAACTGTTTACACATAATGCATCTCAAGTTGCTTCACTAAGCCAACAAATAAACACTTTAGTGTTGGCCTACTCTAAAGGTAGTCCTCTAAACAATCATGAGAATACTACCAAGTACACGAATAAAAATAAATACATTTATATAAAATCAAGTGGTTTGTGAAAACAATGTTCACTTAAATTAACCCTAACCAAAAAATATTAACCCTAGAACACCACATAGAAAAGCACAACTAGCTTTTTCTTGCTCGGGAGACTCAGACTCATAGAAGAGGAAACAGACAAAGAAAATGCCAGGTCATTTTTTACTCAAAAGTCAATATAGGAATTTTACTTCACCTATCAAACAAACAAAAAGTTGAGGATCCGATCGGATGCCCCCGAAGAGACAATAATTGAGGGTTCCATCGATAAAGCACAAATCAACTTTGATGTGAAACAATTGAAAGGAATAAAATCACTAGAGCCCTTATCCGTCTTATTATAAAACTTGATAAAATCACAAAACTCCAAGCTTCCTACTTTGATTTATAAGGAACACACCAGTCTGCTCAAGATCAAGGATACCAGGCACCAGCAAACGAATAAATACATAAATAAATAACAAGTGAACATGACATAGTCAAAATACAATCTAATAGTAAACCTGTCAGCCTGACCCTTATTTATATTTACCAATTAATTAACACATCCAACTATCCAAAGGAACAAATTTCGCAGACAGTAAACCTCCATAATCCACTTCCCTGAAAATCGAGCATTGTCAACGACGAGGTTACACAAACAGATCAAGTTAACTGGAAAGAGAAACCACTATTAATAACCAAATCATCATCACAACACAAAGAGTAAAGCGAGCGAGATTCTCGAAACAACGACAGAGCTCTGTTTTTTCACAGATCTACACAGCAAGAGCATCAATGGATCGGAGAAGATCGGAACTAACGACAGTCAAACTCAGCATACAAAGACCAAGCGATTGAACACAAACACGAACAACTTAGAGAAACGGAAACAAAAGCGATTGAAATGGGAGGAGATGTAGTTAGTGAGTAGTAGTTACCGTCCATCTCAACGATGGGGTTAGCGACCTTGATCTTCTCGAAACCCATGGCGGAGGCGGCGGAGCGAAGATTAGGGGTAGGTGAGACTTCCGTCGCAACAACTCCGACGAAGAAAGAAAAATCAAATTGGGAAGAGAAGCAAATGAGGGAATGACAGCTCTCTCCTGAGCCCAGACCTCATATATATATTATACACGGGATATGAACGGTAGTGCAAAAGTTACTGGTGGTTCGTCGCGTGCCCTTTTTAGTTTTTTATTTTTGTTTTTTAATGGAGAAAAAATTGTTTATGGTTGAAATTTCGAAATAAACAAAGATCAGAAATAGCGAAATTATAGCTCGAGTTCATAAATATCAAGATTTCACCTAACTGTGTGTTATCTTATGTTGTTATAGTGTAATGGCAGACTGTGACTTATGGTTACATTATAAATACCGCTTGTTTAACCAATTAATTAACCTGTGTGCTTCGGCTGATTTGGAACAGAGTCGCTCACTAAGAGCTCCCATGTGTGATCTCATGATTGGTCATTCTCATCATCTACTTGCAAACTGTGACTTCTTTTTTGCAATATAAGGAAACTTAATTATAAAGATTTTATAAGAGTTTTAAAATTTATTAAAAATTTGGTTATGACCTCATGATCCTCTTTGTAATTCCTTGTTCTTTGTTACAAATTTTATGTTGCGTGTGAATGGTGATTCATATACCAGAAAACATAGGACCTTTTTAATATATTTTTTCAACTTAATCCTAATAAAAATGTAAGACTTGCTAGTTTGCCTAAATTATCCTCATACCAGTGACCACTCCAAGAGTTTGCTTATAAGTATGTTATCGCACCAAATGAACCTAAAACCTAACTTATAAAATAATACGAGATTTTAAAAAAATTAAATTGTATATGACCTATGCCTTCTATGCATATATTTATCTAAAATAATATGAGATCCTTTTTGGTAGAAATTCCAACAACAATGATAATGACTTGAGAGTTGAGACGCTAACAAAGCCTACGAGATTTTTTTTTTTTTTGATACAGGTAAGAGTTCGGAGTACCAAATAAGATTGGTAGTCCGAGAGGCCGTTTATAAAAACGGCAGCCGTAATTGGCTAAGAGGATCAAACAGAAAAGCCACAAAAGGCAAGCAGAAACGGCTAAGGCAAGTACACATCCTCGAAAAGAGGAGCAAAAAGAGATCGGCGTCGTGGTGAGTAAAGCACTAAAATAATAGTGTCGTCGGCAACAGGTCAACCCATCATGGGTGTGCGAAATGGGCAGCTGACGTTCCCTCCACCGAGATGAAGGATCTTCAGAAGCCTCAGAACACCAAGTGACCTGGCCAAGAACAACTCGGTCCGATATGCACCGACCACAGCTCCAACTCTTCGAAAATTTAGTACATAACATAAGTACGAGCCATCCTGCAAGAGAAAAAACGACCTTGCACCGGAAGTAATAAAAACTCGAAAAAAGAACGGACTTGCGCCCCAAGTATTACCATACTTGCAGGCCAAGTAAAAAAGAGGATAAAAATAATTTAATAATTATTATTTTTCTAATTTTTTTTTCTTTTTCCAATCATTTTTACTTTATCTTTTCTTTCTAAGTGAGTTTGCTTACAATGCACAGAATATGGGGCAAATCTATTCTTGCAAATCAAGGACTCCGTTTCCGATCAAAACAAACTAAATCCTGATTTTTCTCTTATTTCTTTTTTTTCCTTTTGTATTTTGTATTTTGTTTTTTTGTTTTTTTTAAACAAAACTTTCCCTTCTTCCAGAGAAAGAAGAACTAAACCAGATGTGGAAGATATGCGCTCAAATCTAATTACCACAAAGGCAAGAAGAAATACCAAAACGGATTAAAAGACGATTACACATTGGGAAGAATCCACAAAGTAGTGTGTTCGAGGAAGAGATAAGAACCAAATTATGCCTTCTCGGCGAAATTTATTGCTCCTAAGAGCGTTTCCAACTTGAAAGAAATGGCCTCCTCGGCCTTCAGAAGAGTTTCATGTACATACTTTCTCAGCAAATAAACGAGATCAAAGGAGATTATGAAGACATCCGAGGCGGGAAGAACCACCACCAACCCTCCAGATCTGCTTTTATACTCAGAGATTTCGGATCTGTAAACAAAAAACACATGGATCTGAAGAAGGAGAGGTGAAGAGAAGATGTTTCATAGGCGATTATGGTGCCTGATGCTGATTTAGGTTTAGTTTGAGGCTGATTTGGGGCTATTTGCTACCGGTGGCTGTCTAAGGGTTTTTGGGAGCTTTTTTCATTGGGAGCGTTTGACGTCAGGTTCACACAAAGCCTACGAGATTGATTAGTCATCCATGACATACATATATATTTTTTAAAACTGAAAAATTATGAATCAGTTTTGGACAAATTGGTAAACCCATGAATACAAAAACACAGTAATATTTGAATCCATTAAAGTTGTTTTCACCAAATTTTTGTTGATGGTTCTTTCCGAACAGATCCCGTACAAATTTACGAAGTTTTTGGTAAACATAAATGTAGTTTGATGTACAAATTTAATATTTTAAGAAATTCATATTATTTTAGGTTAATACTCGATAATTTGAATAATTTTCCTTTTTACAAACCATTTTTTTAGGTCGAATTTGGTCATGATAAAAAGTTAATATTGACGACATCTGACTTTCGGCCCGAAAGTAGTTGAGATGGGCCAATCTAGAAGAAAGAAGAAATGAATCACTTTGATGAACCCCAAAAATATGTATATAAAATATTAATAGTGCCTGTGTTGTATGTGGGTCTCCTACTCTCTCTCCTCTCCTGTGTGCCCACTACCTAGACCTGTCAAATAGGTCGGGCGGGTCGGATTCGGGTTCGGGTCAATCGGGTTCGGGTCAAAACGGGTCATGGGTCGTCGGGTCATAAAATTTCCGGGTTCATATGGACCGGGTTGTTACGGGTTTGGTACAGGTTCGGGTTGACCCAACGGGTCATAATCGTCAATTTTGTTAACCTTTATCTTTATCTTTATTAAAATATTTAATATTATATAATATAAAATATTATTTAATAATTATAAAATAATAATTTTATACAAAATTTATAATAAAAAATTAAAATTTTAATTGAAATAATACTTTTGCGGGTTGGCCGGGTCAACCCAACGGGTTGGTGACCCAACCCAGTTTTTTCCGGGTCGATCGGGTTCGGATTAGTCTTGACCCATTGATTTTCGGGTCGGGTTCAAACCCAAAAAACTTCGGACGGGTCGGGTCGGTTTTTCGGGTCAGGTCGAGTTTTAACAGGTCTACCACTACCCTTTTGCAGTTTTGCCATTGCCTATTTTTTCCAAGTATTATTTTTTTTTTTTGGAAAAGTTAAATCTATTCCAAAGCACTTTACAAAAGTTACTGGGCATACCCAGTGAAAATTCAGTTACAGACACAAATCAAGGCCTCAAAAGGTTACAAAATGGCAAGATCGTTCAGAGGAATCAAATTACATAAAGAATCAAACTTAAGAGATCTGTAGCATAGAGAACCAACCTTTCTCCATCTTTGTCTTTGCCTTAATCTTCCCTCGTAGCCTAGCTTTGATCATATTAATACAGCTGAGAGCGCAATCGTCTGGCCTAACCTCGATGCCTCTGAAGTTTTTTTCATTACGGGCCCACCAGATTGAGTAGATTGTTGCAGTGAAGCAGCAAAGCCTGATCTTGAATGTGATGGAGTCCTTCCTTGCACTCGACGTGAACCATTGGAGCCAGTCCAGCAGAGACGGGACATAGCAGTTGACACCAGTCCAAGCCATGGTTTTGCGGAGAACAACTCTAGAGAATGCGCATTCGAACCATACATGCTCAATACTTTCGGTCCCTTGGGAGCATAACACACAAGTATCCTCCTCAAGCAGATTCAACCTCTTCAATCTCTCCTTGGTCGGTGTTTTGCCCAAGGTCGCTAGCCAGGTTGCAAACGAGCATTTAGGAATATTGCAGCTTTTCCAAATTAGTGACGCCCATGGGATGGCCGGAAGTTGCATTCGCCACTTCTCATAGATGTTTCTGGTGGTTTTCTTAGGCGTTTGAGCTGACCAGATTTCTCCCCAACTTTCAGGATCATCAGTTCTAATTCTTCTAAGCCTGTCTCTGATGTGGAGAATACATCTCCACGTCCAGCTATCATTCTCTTTGCCTTGGACCTCCCAAATGCTCGAGCTATAACAGAAATTGGATTTAACACACCTCGTCAAGATGTTATCCGACTCAGAGTCGATTTCAAGGACCAACTTCGCCATTTGAGCTCTATTCCACGCCAAAGTTTCCTTGATTCCAAGGCCGCCTTCAATAACTGGTTTGCATACACTCTCCCAGGAGACTAGGCTCCTCTTAGAGGCCTCAACCCCACTCCAAAGGTAGCTTCTCATCATAGCGTGAATATTCTTTATGACTTTCTTGGGTATAATAATGGCTCGGCACCAGAAATTAATAATTCCCCAGAGCATAGACTTGATGAGGACAACTCTACCTGCATAGGACAGAGTCTTGGCAGCCCATGAGTGAATCCGTCGAGCAATCCCACTTATTAGTTCATTGAAGTCTTGGACTTTAAGCTTTTTTGAGTGCATAGGAAGGCCAAGATATCTAAAAGGCAAAACACCTTCAGTGATTCTAGTGAGATCAGTGATGGCACTCTTGGTTGTCTCCGGGACACTAGCGAAGAAGATACTTGACTTGGTTGGGTTGAAGTGTAGCCCAGAGACAGAGGAGAAAGTCGAGAGGGTGGTAGAGATTGCATTGACAGAGGCCAGATTACCTTTACTAAAGAGAATCAAATCATCTGCAAAGGCAAGATGTGTGAGTTTGGCGATTCTGCACCTAGAATGGAATGAAAAGGCACGAGTCTCACTCATCTTGACAAACAATCTGTTTAAATATTCCATCCCAAGGGCAAAGAGATATGGTGCCATCGGGTCCCCTTGGCGAAGGCCTCTCTTGCCCTCAAAGTGTCCGACAAGGCTACCATTAAGATTGATTGAGAAGGACGCAGAAGTCAGACATTGTCGAATAATCTCTATAAAGTTCAGAGGGAATCCGAAGGCACGCAACACGGCGAAAAGAAAGCCCCAATTTACAGTATCATAGGCCTTGCTGATGTCAAGCTTCATGGTGCATCTCGGTGTAGTCATTGAACTCCTGGAGTAGTGTCGCATCACATCCTGGCAGACAAGGAGGTTGTGTGTCAGATTTCGACCAGGGGTGAATGCACTTTGCTTCGCATCAACTATCAAATTAGCCACTGTTTTCAATCTCGAAGTAACAATCTTGGAGATGGTCTTGTATATAGTTGTGCAGCATGAAATAGGCCTGTAATCATTCAACCCTTTCGGGCAATCAGTCTTCGGAATAAGGTGGATGGCAGTGGTGTTAACTTCACGGAGCAGTCTCTTATTCTGGAAGAACTCTTTGATAGCAAGGCAGACTTCGGGGCCAATAATGTGCCACGCCTTTTTAAAGAAACCACTATTGTAGCCATCAGGGCCAGGGGTTTTTTCGACAGGAATGGAAAAGATGGCCTCCGTTATTTTGAAATGTTCTATGAAGCATTTTGAAATATGCTCTTGCTGTATAACTGGCCCACGGCTGCAAGCATCAAAATCAATCTCTGGCAACGTAGCATCAGTACCAAGAAGCATTTTGAAATGTTCTATGACATGGATCTCCAACTCTCTTGGTTCACTAATCGTATTACCATTGTCCAACATGAGAGAGTGGATAGTACTAGATGATCTTCGTTGCTTAATGGAAGCATAGAAGTACTTTGTACTTTCATCACCAAAAGCAATTTTAGAGTCCTTCGCTCTTTGACATAGGTCACGGTGGAGAGATCGTTGCAGGGCCAGAACATCAAGAATAAGAGTCTTCTCTTGCTGTATGAGAGTTTGACAAAGGGGGTTCTGAGTGAGGGCTTCTTGAATTCCCGAAAGGGAGTCTTGCTTGTCTCTGATCTTGCCTTCGAGATCCCCAAAGGAATTGCGGTTAAGTTCTTTGAGAGCGACTTTGAGAAGCTTCAGCTTACGCACCACTCTGAACATAGTATGTCCTCTGATTTCAGTGTCCCAGACTCCTCGAACCAGTACTTCAAAGCTAGGGCTATCAGCCCATATGTTTCTGAATCTGAATGGAGGGGAGGAATTGAGGCGTGGGCCCACAGAGACAATGATTGGCGAATGGTCAGAGACTCTCTTATGATCAAATCTAGCAAAAGCAAGAGGGTAGGTAGAGATCCAAGCACAATTAGCAATTGCTCTATCAATCTTTGATATGATTCGATGTTAATCCTGTTGATTATTGCACCAAGTAAAAAAGTTCCCTTCCATTCTAATATCAGTCAGATCAGTTTTTTCAAACACAGAAGCAAGCTGCTCACAACCTTTACCATATTGATTTCCACCTCTCACTTTTTCATCCGGATTCAAGAAAGCATTGAAGTCGCCAAGAACAAGCCATGGTTCATTGATACTTTGGTAGAGTGAGATCAGAGAGTTCTAGAGATTGAGCCTGAGATTTTTATCATTCGCTGCATAGATGAAAGTAACAAGAATGTGGCCTGACTGCCCATGAGTTGAGACACTACAATGGAAGAGCTGGTCAGTAGACAATATCGGATGGACAGTTAGAACATGGGGCTTCCACATAACCCAAATGCGACAGTTATCTCCTAGATTCCCATTATGAACATGATTCCAATCAGACAAAAAGTTCTTGGTGATGACCTCAATGCCATCACCCTTGATTCGGGTCTCTAACACACCTACTAAACTCAACTTGAAGTCAGAAATAAGTTTAACTAATTCTCTGCGTTTTCCGGGGTCATTACAACCCCGGATGTTCCAAGCTCCTAAGGAGATTCTATTCATGAGGGGGTTTAGAAGACTGACCATCCTTGTCGGGATCTCCCTCAGGCATGGTCACACTACTACCTCCCATCTTCACTTTCCCTTGTTGCATCTGATCATCCACAACCTGGCCAAAACCTTGCTGAAATCGGTTATTCAGTTCCAGCATATTCTTCTCTGGTGGGTTACGAGCTTGTTGGACAGTCCCTTTCCCTTTCCCTTTAGTAACGACTTTCCATTCAGACTCGACTCTAGCTGGTGCGTGTTCATCCGTTCTTTGTCTTCTCGAATCCACTTCCTGATTCTCCTGCTGAGGCTGCTGAACTGAGTTCTTAACCTGCCACATTCTACGAACTTTGTGGTTCCTTATGATAACAGGAGCCTTCACCTTGTTGCAATCCCCTTCTTTATGACCGAAGGAATTACAAGCAATGCAAGACCAGGGGCACCATTCGATTTGGACTTCTTGCTTGATTATCTTTCCATCGGGATCCTTGATGTTGATGGAGTTCTTGGCAGCATGACAGGTATCCATCTCAACAAGGATTCTGGCAAATGAAATGCCTTCCTTTCCATTTGTAACTTTGTCAGTGAGCACTGGTTTCCCCAAACTTGTACCAATCTTGCTCAAAGCATTGATCGACCAGAAACGGATGTCCAAATTTGGGAGATTCACCCAAAGGGGAAGACTCGTGAATGCCGACGGGTTAAGAATCAGCCCTGGTTCCCATTTTCGAAGGAGGATAGGCCTAACTCCACCAAAAAGCCAAGGCCCTTGTTCAAGAATTCTATTTGCTTCCTCAAGATTTCCAAACCGGAAGATAAACACACCATAGTTGTTTGCTAGAATTTTAGGTTCCTGCTCGCAATTCCAGCGAGCTCTAACGAAATTTTGCATTGAGTGTTGGGGAATTTTTGCTCCCGGGACAAACCCCACCAGAGAAGAGGACCAGTGCTTGGTTGAGTCTTCCACGTCTGCAGCGTCAATTTCAACAAGGTCTTCATTTACACCAGGAGCCAGGTGGAGCTTTGCACCATTCAGCGGGTTTCGATTACCAGCTAGGGCTTCACTATAGGACTTGATTCTTCTGTTGCTAGAAGCAATTGGATTCAGCAATCCCAGGTCACCTTGACGTGCTTCCGGACCTTCACTCCGGTCAGGTGCAGGTTTCAGGGCAGGCGGCTGGTCAGAATCGGGGTTGTCACCAGATCTGGGTGGAGCATCGGGGTTGGAGTCTGGGTCCGACTCTTCAACCACTGAATCAGAGGGAGATGGGTTTTTGCCGTCCGGTTCCGCAGCTGTGGGGGTGTTGGCAGCAGGAAGGTGAGTCAGTGGCGGCGGCGTTGGCGAAATTTGGGGTGGGTTTGTCTCCTGGTGGTCCGGCGAATGATCTGATTCCTGCTTCGAAGGACCATCGTGGAACCCAGGGAGGCGCAGCTGCTGGAGGGCGACGCTGCCTTCTTCTTCTTGCTGGTGTTTTTCCGGTTCACCATGGTGAGGGGCAGCCCGGCGGCGGCGCCGCAGAGACTGCTGTTTTTTGTAGTCACTGTAATACACCAGAAACGGATGTCCAAATTTGGGAGATTTACCCAAAGGAGAAGACTCGTGAATGCCGACGATTTTTTCCAAGTATTATTTATCAGTAAAATACTATTATCTTCGTTCGAAAAATAATTGTTTATTTTTAAGAAATATTTGTTTTTTATTTGTAACTTATGAGATTTTTTTAATTGAAAATTACACATATTTACTCTTTTTATAATTTTTTTAATGATGTGCGTGTGCCCAATGGTAATCCTGAACGAAGAGAGAACATCTAGTGCCTAGACATTCTAAACAGCGGAGCTAGATGAATACCTAACCAGACTGAAAAGCTAAACGTGATGGAACCTTCCAGCATCCGGAATTTTGAGGTTTTGCCAAAGGCTAGTGAGTAGTAATAACTAGTAACCCGAGCCCCTTTACTCTCTCCCCCAGAGCGTTGAACAACCCCGTCTCTTGAAACACAAAAACCCTAGATCCCAAATTCTCGTTCGATTTGGGGAAATTATCAGCCTCGCAATCGTCTCCTTAATCTATGAAAATGAGTTCCATAATCTTAAATACAACTATGGGCAAATTCTTGGGCAAATCTCGAGATCAATTTGGAGAGCCAACGAAATCAACAAAGGTTTCCCGACTCAAATCGGCGCTCGGAGTACCGTTGGTGTCGTAGTCCTGTCTCCTTCTCTTCTCCATTTGAGGCCTAGGTGGCGATATAGGCTCTCTCTCGTGGATCTACGAACGAATTGGCGGCTCGGGTTGGTTCGGCTTTGGCATAGTGCGCTATTATTCCTCAAGAGAAGGTTTGGGATGGCTTGGAGGCCACAAATGAAGCAGAAATTCCGGGATAGGGGACAGATGGAAGATCTTTGGAGGGCTATTTCCCCTCAAGGCTGGTCATACTCAACTGGATGGAGAAAATCGAGACTCGACAGGTTGTATCTTTCCTCTTCTGACTCTGTATCACTGTTTCTAGTTAACATAATCTCTGAGTGTGGGGTTTTTGCCCTTAAATTGATCCTCTGGGACGTTTGTTTCCTCACCTCTTTGCATTATTGCCCTTGTTCTGTCTACCGGTTCTTAATTCACTATCAAATTCGAAAGCCTATTGTGAAGACAAATTATTCATCAATGGAGAAATATAAACAATCTTTGAAGAAAGATTTGTACTCTAGAAAACCTGATGCTAAAGACCAAGAGATACATGAAGAAACATTTGATCAGCCGAGAAGGCACACTACTAGGGTCAATCTGACCTTTAAGAGTAGTAGAAAAAAGAATTCAAAAAACCCCTTTGAGGCTTGTCCTTTTGGGACTATGAGTTATGAAATGAAGTTGCTGGTAGAAAACAATTCAAAGACTGTCTATATATGCACTGCTTGTATTCTTGCTGAATACATTATATCCGCTAAGCAGGTACAGTGTACTGACTCTTTCTCTAAAGAACAAAATCAGATTGACCCCTTGATTGATCCATTTAAAACCCTGCCTACCATGGTCCAAGTGACCTTTAAGGGTGGCATCTCTCCCAAGCCTTGTGAGGCTGATCCTTCGGGATTGAAGAAAGAAAAAGGAAAATCTAAAGGAAGAATTGATACGAATGTTAGGTACACAAGTGGTGTGGTTAAGATCTTTGTCCTGGTGAACTTGAAACCATTGTATTGGTGTTTGAATGACTATAATAGTATGTTATTAAGTGCTTACTCTGCTATTGTTTACTTGCATTCTGTCTTGGAAAAGGAGGATATTAGTCACAATAAAAAAGAAAGTTTAAGAATGATTAATAATAACTATGAGATATGGTTGATGTGTATAAGAGATGATGGCTCTAGAATGACAGCTTGGCTGGTCCACTCTATGAACTTTATGCTTCAAAGATGTCTTAAGAAGCATATGATCTTTACACCACTGGCCTTCTTTTGGTGTATTCGACCCCTTAGGGCTGAGTCCACAGGTGGTTTGGCTATGATCTCTATCTTGAAAAACTTGGAACTGATGTGCATCAGATTGAGTGAATATATTAGTATGATGTTGTTGAATGATTATTACAGTTATGGTTACTACTTAACTGATTTGAAAAAGGAAAATGATAGATGGAAAAATGGAAAAACCTTAAGAAGGATGAATAATAGTTACAAATTAGGTATGCATATTAAAAACTGGTGCAACTGTGTGGCACCTAAGTATATCAACTCTTCTATAGCCATGTATTGGTTTTGCTTGAATCACATCTTTAAATGCAATGACAGCTGGAGCAGTGGTGTGGTACACAAAGTAATTAGCCCTTGTATAGTTTTGCATAATTATTGTTTGAACAAGATTAATAAATGTATTGTTTTCTGGTGCTATTATGGATACATTTTCCATTTAAGACCATGTTTGACCCAGGGATTACAGAGAACAAGCATAGGAAAAAGATGGCTTGTTGCTGTGTTGCTGACTATGTTGTGCAGCAGGATAAGCAAGGGAACAAAGACTATGTGCAAACGCCAAAAGGAACAAACATGTATTATAGCATGGAGATTATTGTATTTGTGTACAACATGCCAAAGAGGCTTCTCGGTTTGTAAAAGAGGACTCAAGAAACCATATTTTAGAATAATAAATAGTGGCAGAAATAGTGCAGGTTGTATTGAATTTAGCCCCATCTATGTTCAGTGGGTAGAAACATGTTTTGAGAAAATTCACAGGAGAGAAAAGAATAAGTTGTTTGCCAGGTACTTCTCTGAGGAGAAGCGTTGTTTTGTTAACAACTCAAAGAAATTAGATCATTGGACTAGATTGAATAAGTATGGTCGAATAATAATGCTGAATGAAATACATCCACAACAAATTAAAATGAAAAAGGGGAGGGTAATACAAAAAGTATATCATTATGAAGATAGGTTTTTGGAATTCTAGGGGGATAGGGAGAAAATCATTTTGGCCGGAAATTGACTCGTTTTGTAAAATTCAACGAATACAAATTATGGCAATAGCGGAAACAAAAACAGAAACTTTACCAAGTGATCAAGTTTGGAGACGAGCAGGATTTGACAATGTTGTATGGTCTCCTGCTTCTGGTAGAGCCGGAGGAATTGCAATCTTCTGGAAAGCATACCAATTCATCAATGAGGAGATTACGTTGCTTGTACAAGAACCAAGGTATGTTATCCTAAAATACTATCACTTGGTCACAAAAAATATTGTGGCAATTTGTCTTGTCTATGCCCCTCCTAATGTCGGTGATAAGGAAGAATTTTGGAAAAAATTAACTGAAACTTTACAAAACCTAAACCTACCCATCCTTATGATTGGGGATCTTAATGAGATACAAGACGCAAGTGAGAAAAAAGGGGGAGTTTATCCTGAACCAGGGCGATTTGAAAGGCTATTAAACTTTAAAAACGATTGCCTTCTAGAAGATATTCCAACTTGTGGCAACACTTTCACCTGGAGGAAAAACAAAACGGAAATTGACAATATTTACGAAAAACTAGATAGAGTTCTTGTCAGTAGTAGTGTTATCCAAGAATTTCCAAACATTAGTACCAAGAACCATGCCTTTACGACTTCTGACCACTGCAAAGTGACAGTCGAACTAAGTAACGAGGAAACTTTTAAAGCACAACCATTTAAGGTAGAAAAGATGTGGATGTATAGAAAAGATTTTAGAAATGTAGTTAGGCAAGCTTGGAGAGTTCAGTTTCAAGGGTCGAATATGTTTCAATTGGTGAAGAAAACACAACTTTTTAAACAACATGCTAAACGATGGAACAAGCATACCTTGGGTAACATTTTCGAGCAGCTTAAAGAAATAGATGAACAATTGGTCGAACTCCAAAGAGATATCCTTAGTTCTCCCCAACCAAGTGCTATCCAAAAACAATTACGAATATTGAACAAAAAAGAATGTATTCTAAATTTTCATAAAACATACTGGAAACAAAGAGCTAAGACAAAGCACATTAAACTGTCAGACGCAAACACAGGGTACTTCCACAAAATTGCGAGTGGTAAACGAAACCGGAAAGTAATCAAGGAAATTACCACAAACGAAGGCACACAGATTTTAGGAACAGATAATATTAGGGATGAAATAAGAAATGACTTTAAAAAAAGGTTCACTAAACAAACAACATATCTACACAATGCGAATGAATATCTTGACCTGATAACTAAAGAAATAACGGAAGAAGACAACACCATGTTAACAAGCGCCATCACTAATGAAGAAATCAAAATGACAGTAATGAGTCTGGGCTCCGATAAATCACCGGGACCGGATGGGATTACTGTAGAATTTTATAAGAGATATTGGGATATAGTGGGACCAACAATAATCAAGGCAGTTAAAAGTTTTTTCCACTCAGGTAAGATGCTACAACAAATAAACCATACGTTTATAACCCTCATACCTAAGATAGAGAACCCCAAGTCAACAAACCATTATAGGCCTATAAGCCTATGCTCAACGATATACAAGATCATTTCTAAAATCATAACGGAAAGGATTAAGAAGGTAATCACCAAAATTATCCATCCCCTTCAAGGGGCGTTCATAGCAAATCGGGCAATACAAGACAACATACTAATAGCACACGAAATCTTTCACTCCTTTAGGAATACGAAAAACAAAGAAGGTTGGATTGCAATTAAGCTAGATATGGAAAAGGCTTACGACCGAGTTGATTGGAAATTTCTATTAGATGTGATGCAGAGATTTGGCTTTCATCCGCAATTCATTGGTTGGATCCGTGAGTGCATATGCTCGGTTTCGTTATCTGTACTTGTAAACAATGGACCAACAGAGCCCTTTAAACCTGAACGAGGACTTAGGCAGGGTGATCCGTTATCACCTTTCCTATTTGTTATTGCATCAGAAATCCTCTCAAGAAAATTACAATTAACTAGTGAGCTAGATAAAAATTCTATTGGTTTCCCGATTGCTCGAGGAGGAATTCGAATTCCTTTTCTATCATTTGCAGATGACATAATTATCTTTGCAAAAGCATCCCAAGGATCGTGTAGCAAAGTTAAAACCATTATAGATGAATTTTGCAAGATTTCAGGACAAAAAGTAAACTACAACAAATCAGCTATACAAACGTCTAAAAATATGACTACTCAACAAAAAAGCATCACTCAGCAAACTCTCGGAATTGCAACAATGACGAACTTGGAAAAATACCTAGGTTGCCCAATTATTAATGGTAAAGTCAATAGGGAAACTTTTAAGGACTCCATTGGAAACACACAAAAACAACTCACCAAATGGAAAGCTAGTTCGTTGTCACAAGAAGGAAGAACGACACTAATTCGATCCAACCTAGCCACAAAACCGAACTATGTAATGCAAAGTTTTATGTTACCCACATATGCTCATACAGAAATGGACAGGATCAATAGAGGATTTTTCTGGAATAAGGATAGAAACTATAAGCCCCTGGTGGGCTGGGACAAAATTTGCAAACCAAAAAACAATGGGGGACTAGGAATTAGGAAAACAGAACATATGAACAAAGCCTTGCAGATGAAACTACTTTGGAAAATTATTGCAGAACCAAATAATATATGGGTTAGGATAATTTCACAAAAATATTTCAGGAATGATAACTTGTTTACATACAAATTAAAAACGAATACTTCATGGCAATGGAAAAAACTCATGCACCTAAGAGATGAATTCTATAAAGGTCTTATATGGCAAATTGGAGACGGACACACGGTAAAATTTTGGGTAGACAACTGGCATCCAGGAGGCCCACTCCACCCACACGCAAAGGATCCTGCGAGTATTGATGAAATGATAACGGTTGATCAATGGATTGATAATGATCGTAGGTGGAAAGTGGATGAACTAAAACAAATTCTGCCTGACAATATCGTTGAGCAAATCCAAAATACCCCGATCCTGGACAACCACATTCAAGATAGACTTTATTGGGCACCTAGTAAAAATGGTTGGTTTTCAACGTCATCTGCAGTAGAATTAATTACAAACCTACAAAGTCAAACACACAACGTAAATAATTGGCTATGGAAATTAGACACTTACCCAAAAGTTAAAAATTTCCTTTGGAAAGTAGATAATAATGGACTCCCTACGAAAGCAAGACTTAGAGAAAAACAAGTTATTACACCTGGAGGATGTGCTTTATGTCAATGTACCAATGAGGACACTAATCACCTACTCATAAACTGTCCATACACTCTCTACATAATAAACAAAGTAAACTCACAGATTGTCAACACTATAAGAGCATATGACTCCAGGAACAAAGTGCCTAGAACAATCCTTAGCGAAATCTACCAACTTTTAGGGAAAAAAGACTTCACCTGTCTAGCGATTGTTTGGTGGAGTATTTGGCACCAACGCAACAAGCTAATTTTTCAACAGGATCATGGTGATGGAATTGCGGATTTGACAAATTATATTAGGAATCAAATTACAAATTGGGAAAAAGCAACAAAATGGACGGAAGATGAGGAAATCCTATTAACAACTCAAACGAGGAAAACAAAGAGGAAAGGAACAAACTCGAAAAAATGGAGAAAGCCTAGACATGGATATACTAAAATCAACTTTGATGCCTCAAGACTTTCCAATGGCAATGCGGTTGGGGGTCTAGTCTTTAGAGATCATTTCGGACAAGTAATAGATATCATGACAAATAATTTTGGAAAAGTTTCGGTTGTTAAAGCTGAAGCACTAGCTCTCAGGGAAGCTATTAGACAGATAAAAAATAGAAATCTTCATCGAGTAGAAATTGAGGGGGATAATCTCCAAGTTGTTAATGCGATCAAAAATAAAAACCACTGTCCGTGGGAGATCGAACTCATAATCGCGGATGTCCTTGTCTCCATTCATGAATACCAGGACATTGCGATTAACCATGTTCCTAGGGATTGTAACGTTGTGGCTGATAAAGTTGCTAAGCTGGGCCACAGTCTCCCTATCGAGTTTATTAAGACTCACCCAGAACTTCTAGTTCTCATCCGAAAGGATGCTCTAGGGCGCCCTCCGTAGGGAGAGCACCCTAATTCTTACCTAATCAAAAAAAAAAAAAAAATAACTAGTAAGTATCTAAAACTTCTAGTCACTTTCACTCCGTTCATCCCAATGTTGTGCTGGTCCATCAATTTCTGACATCTACGTACCGGAACTTGAGATGGCAGTTCATAATTGTGGAGCCAAAGAAACAAATATCTTCTCCTACCTTGTGTGGAGCCGAGCACAACTGTATCAATCTTTTCATTGGATATTTAAAGTAGATATAGCTTCCATCACTTCATTCTCCATCTCACATTATTGCAAGAATTCTTCATCTTACATCTACTTTGATAGGATTTGCACCTATCATTAACCAGAATATCTGTTTCTTTCCTTGATATAATTTCTGATAACATCTACATACTAATGACCCTTGGGTACAAGAAGGGACGTCCAATGAAATTTTGAGTCCCGGTTCTATATTCAATACTATTTAATCTTATTAATAAATATTTTTCCAAAATATGCAATGCGTAGTAAGAATTATACTAAAACTGTCACATATCGATGAAAATTGATTTTGCATAATGTTATGTTTAACTTTAACTTGAAAGAGGCATGAAAAATGGAAGAAAGTGATTATGTATTCATGCGATAGGCAATGACCTATTATAGATCTATAGTGATTTGTGATCAATTACAATTGGGACTGCAAAATATGATACCTTGTACTGCTGGCAGTAAGTTTCTTAGTGGAATTTACAAACAATGAAGCAGCATAAAAAAAGATTGTTCTAATATGTATGAGCAAACTTGAAGGTTGATCAAGATACCAAAAGAGAGTACGTGGAAAACTTCAATTTTTTGTAGTGTTCTGTGAGGAAACATTTGAGATCCTCCATCAAAGCATACAGTTCAAGTAATCCTGCAGAGCAAGCACAACCGAGTTAGTCCACAAACTCTTGTACAAAGATTGGTCATGAGGATAGAAGAACCACATTTGATTCTCACCTAGGAGAAACCTCAGTCGAAGATAACGCAATCTTGGCTTCAATCCCGAGAAAAATGCATCAAAAGCTAATACTACAATTAACATTACCAGAAATCTCAAATTTAGCTAGGCTGAAAGGGAACCAAATAGGAGATTAAGTAGCTTTACTCATCACAAATAGATTTTGTATTTCATATGCCCTCAAACATGATATGCACAATGAGTTCAACTGAAAGCTGAATAAATCTGCTAAAGGCTTGCACCTGAATTGGATTCGGAATTACTTCTTGAAGAAAGGCCATATATTGCACATTTGACATATGTTAGAAGCCGGTAATGTCGAGGGGCACCCAATTTGTTGAGATTAGATCTTAGAAGCCCGCTGCAAGAGAGAAAATATGGTATATGAAAAGTCTACTTTTGTAAATTTGCAAAAGGAAACTAAAACCTCCCAACATACTCGGTACGCAATATAGTCAGAAAATCAGGGGGCAGGGACTCCATGAATGACGAAATGTCTTCCATTTTCAGTGACTTCAAATCCTCCTTGACCTCTTTTTTCTCTTGGATAGACATCTCCTTGCCAAGAGCTGATTTACTATGAGGAATAGGAATTATCAAGAAGAGAATGTTAGGCTGAATCCTAGACAATGTGAGCATAATTATACATACAGAAGCACGAAATAATTTGAGTCTTTTTTTTGGAAGGTTTAGGCTGAATCCCAGACAATGCAGTATATATTTTACCAAGACAATCACTGCAGTATTTATCATAAAGATCATTTGCAAGCTCATCAAGTGAAATTTTATCATAACCTTCATTGATAGAATACTACTCAAATAAGATCATAATTAGGACGTCATTGCACCTAGCAACGCATGCCTTCCAAGAGCATGTTTGCTATGACCAAATTGCCAACATATATAGAAATAAACAATCATGGGAATCGTTTTGCGGAAGGTTATCACCTGTTGATCATCCTCCCAATGAATATTAGAGGCAGAAATTTGGTATATTTACCAATACCAAATCGTTCACCAAGTTCCTGCACTTTATTTGAGTCCAGCAGGATCAATGCTTCCCAGAGCCGGCAGTAGTCTAGTCTAAATTCTTCATCCAATTCTTTGTAGGTGCCATGGTCGAGAAGCACTGATTTCGATCACACCATATGCAAGAACAAACCGAATCTAAATCAACCACAAGAACTACAGTCCATTTAATGATTGAAAAACAGGCAAATTGCACATAGGCTAAACAGCAAACCTATGCGGAAGCCCTTCTGTCCCTGTGGAGCAACTAAGACATTGCCAGGATGTAGATCGCGGTGAACAAATCCATGTATAAAAATCATACTAGCAAATACTTCTACTAATGTTCTTGCAACCTATAAGAGCACATACAAATCAATCAGATAACATTTTTGCATAACCTATAAGGAGACTGAGATATGAACAAGCTGTTAAGATGGAATGTCCAATGACTGGAACAGTATTGTGTAAGTAGCATAATCCACACTCTACAGATCTGCTCACAATGAAGCTTGTTTTCTACAAGTGATTAGAACAAAAGAGAAAGTAGAAAAGACACATGGATATGTAGATACTGGTCCTCTTCCTTTTCCTCGCACTCTACACTGGACATCTTACTAAGACACTTTATGTCAAGTCATTAAACAACTGAGAACTTTCACCAGTTAGTGAGTCTAAATCGATTGATCAATCACTTCTTCCCAGTCGGTAAGTCTATTCACTAAGAGGGTATTCTTCTCTATAAGAAAAAAGAAAGTATTCAGTCTTAACACTATGATGCCCTCGTGGAAAATCAAGCAAGAATTGCACTATAAGGTTACTGGAGAGGATAGCATACCTCTTTTGGATCTATTCCTGCTTGCTTCAGCGAATCCAAGTCATCAACCTGAAAGCTAAACAATTCTTGTCAACGAAACTTAATTCTGATCTCATTGTACTTCATATTATGCTACACCATTTCAGTAAACAATTCATGGTATCTTGCTCTGTTTGTTCCCACACCATTTCAGTATATCCAACCAACTATGCATATTGAATACAAAGCACCTTTTTTTGTTCATAGAAGATACTCCTACAATTAAGCAGCTATACAGCATGTTATCTCACATTCAATACTTTCCATGGCTCTATGCATTCTGTGTTTGAGATATATTATTGAAGTTTTTATGCTGAAAGGTTCTATGCTTTAGTCTACACCTGCTGCTGCTATATGCAGTTTAATATGCTGATATTGAGAAAAGCAGAATGTATGAGATTTCAAAGGAAACTACAGCAATACAAGCATGAGCTATGCTATAAGTTTTTTTTTTTGAAAAAAAAAACTATGCCATCAGTGAAGTAGTGAAACAGGCTGGATCGAGTTATACCTTATGCCCAGCACAGAACTCCATTGTCAACACCTGGCCACTTGTCAATTCCTGAATAAGATATTTGAAAATAGAATTTAGATCTGTGTTGGGAGAACTTGAAACATATCTCAGATGTGAAGGCCGCTTTATACCCAGAAAACTTTAGGAACCTTGACTCGTTTGTTGCTACGGAAATTGTTGGCAGTTCTCTCTGAATTTTTAGCTTCCTGAACAAAGTCTTCAGGAGACAAAAATTTATCAGTGTATGATCAATAGCAGGGCATACAAGCTTCAAAGACAACATATGTACTCATGTTAAAAGAGTTCTAAAAATGAAGGATTGAGATATCTTCATCTGTGTGTGTGAGTAGTATTCCTTAAGTACTACATTCAAGAAGAGTAAAATCAGTGAACCAATGCAATCAGTTAGCAAAACCAGCCTGGTTCAAACCCTGAAACTTGCATCAATTTATCCCACACCATTTCAGCAAGACAGCAACCAATTCATGGTATCTGTTCTGTCCATAGCAGTAATTGTGCATTACCATCTAACACATAGCAAGGAGCAGTGACAAGCTATCAGTCTACTATCTATACTAAGCTCTATACCATTGTAAAATAAGATTCTAATTTGTACAATATGACAGGGCTCTGCGCCCAGGCATATAAACGATTTTTCCCATAGCCTTTTACAGTCAGCAGATACAATTTGAAGTCTTAATGTCCACAGACTAAATAATGCAACCAGCCGACTATATCTTACCAAGTTCCATTGTTATCGCCTCTTTGAATTCCGAAACAATCCATCCAAATCTGTACTCAGGAAATACCTGAACAAAAGACACAACAACTACTTTAGTTAACCAATGAAGCATGAACTAGCAACCATGAATCTCACATTTTAAAAAATTAAAATAAAAAAAAAGGATTTGGGTGTTGAGTCAAGACAGCATGGCTAGTGTTCAGACACAAACAACAATAACAACATTGAGCCAGTGAGGTTCCGCTACAGCGGAATCTGGGGGTTACAAGACATGGTAAGATAATTTATGACAGTCTTACACGTATGACAGAATCAAAGGAGATGATGTGTGTTCTTTCAACAAGGAACCATGTCTAAAAAACTGCAATTTTACATGTGTAATATTTTAAAGTTGCTTGCTACCAATTTACACAGAGAGGAAATTTATAAAGAAATAAAAAATGCAGGTCACAGCTGAAAGGATTCCAATCTATATATTGTATGGCCGTACAAATAACATTCATGTAAGAGAGATGCAAGATTAATAAAGAACCCAATCTTTACCCACGTCACAAAATTTGATAGAAACGACATGGTTGTGATGTCTAGTTTCACCAGTTGATCTAATCCAGGATACTGCACCTGGTGAAATAGAAGAAGAGCATTCAACAATTAAGAGTCACATACCAACAAACAGAACCTACAAGATACAATTAAGGAGAATATCTCCATTATGAAACTTATAATGGAAAATAGTACCAAATGATGCACATTATTAGTGTAGTGTAATAATGTCACACAACCTCAGTATCAGAAACAAGTAGTACCTAAATTTCATCGGTTTAAAGGTTTTCATGCAATGCAAGGGCTGGGAAGAGAACACAAGTTCACTTTCCACATTAATAAGGTCCATATCAGTTCATATTTGAAGCTTCCTTGTCTGCTCAATTCTATTAAGACATCATCATCATCATCATCATAATCATTCACCCAGTGAAGCTTCACTTCAGCGGTATCTGGGGGGTCAAGATGGGGGTACCCCTGCCCAAGGGAAAGGGGTACGCCCGATAGACCCATGAAAAACTGAAATTCAGCTATGTGACAATAATAACTGAATTTAGTTAAAATGAACCAAAATTGATATAGGGACTAAATCCATCTCAAAGGCAGAGTATAAAAGCCAATGAGCATGAGGATGCGCCCCATTAATAGTAATAGCTAATATGAAGGCTCCAAATAGACTAAAAGCTGTCCTCAGTAATAGTAATAGCTAAATGTGCACTAATTACTAGACAGAACACCATTTTAGTGACCTATGGCTATGCTATAGCTTTGTGCAAGAAAGAGAATAAATCCTGGTGGTCAGCAGTTAGATCCTTCACTTGTCAAATTCTAGTGGATATGAGACAGTCCATTTGCAGTAGAAACTAGAACTAAATAGAGATCTTAGATTAGGATCAAAATTGCTTGCAAACACATATTTCCGTTGTAGCGGAGCCTCACTGGGTCAATGATGATGATGATGATGTAATAGTCTATTCAAAATGTTATAGACTTCTAGTATATATCCATCAAGTTCCCATAAGCACCTTACCAAAAAATATGCATCAGATCAAGGCAAACAGAATCTGTACTATCTCAAATCACAAGTTGGAATTTTAACGTAACAAGAACGTGACAAATATACCTTGACGGCAACTTCCTGATGATTTTTTAGCACAGCATGGTGAACCTGAGCTATAGATGCAGCAGCAATGGGTTGTTCATCGAAAGACAGAAATCTATATATTGCATGATAACTCAATTAATGGAACAGAATAAACTGCAAGGTAGAATCTAAAGCAATATATAGGAAAAAACATAATCCCTAGGCCCTAGCTATATTTATGAAGCTGTATGCAATAACACATACATGGATCAACAGTAACCAACCATAATACAAATATCACACATTACAATTTACTTCTTTCAGAGTGACTTACATATCTGTAAGCTCTTTTTTGAGACTTCGAATGATTACTTCTTTAATTTCCTTGAATTGACAAGGAACTGCCTATGGTATGGATAACAAGATTATCATGTAAAAAGCAGAAATACACAGCATAAGACTTCTCCTCGTATGCAAATCATTTGTGTGCAGGGGAAAAAATCAACAAATGAACTATGGACAATAACTGAACCTGATCTTGCAATGAGGAGAGAGTTGAAGAATATTCTGCAGGAAGCTGCCTCAAAGCAGCAGCAAACTGACCAGCTTTCACATAAAACCCTCTATTGGCTTCACATAGCTTCAAAATTTTATTGGCTGATCGTAGATGAACCTAAAGCAAAAAAATATTTGTCCAAATCAAGTCTACATCAGTAGCTTGAAGCTACAATGTTCATATGTATATAATGAGACTAGCAGCATGCATATGTTTGAAACGTACAGCATGTTTTACATAACCAAATTCTTGTAGCCTATATGTGACGTAATTTTGTTGCCTTCCCCTTAATCTGACATTTTCATGTCTTATAGACTATTAATGCATATCCAGTATTTAGGCAGTGGTCCAATCAATTTTGAAAGTTGCATTCCTGATTCCTCATAATGCATATCCAGTATCTCAGAATTTCTTAGAGATATTTTCCAAAAGATTATAAAAATCTACAACTCGAGCAACAGGCAAACCTAAAGCAACAAACCTCCGACAGTATACGCTTGTACTCATCAGAAGTTTCCGGCAATCCATGTAGAGAGTACTTGTAATCAACAACATTTGAAGCTATCTGAAACAAGTCAGCAATGACCTGAGTTCAAAATCATTGCACAGGTAGTAAGAGAATCAGTACAAACTCTACAGGGAGAAAGATCAGAATCAAACAGTGAAAACGGCGCGCGACGAGCGAACAAGACCGTAGAATCCGGCGCTAATTTTGTTCGAGGAGTGCGAGAACGTCGTCGGGGAGTCATCGGAAATTGCAAGCGCTGTTACAGTGCATCCGGCTCCGGCGGTGAGGAGGAAGAGAGATGACTTGGCGGGAAAGTGGAAGGTTCTCCGCCATCGCCACATTATTGGGGCGGCTGAGCGCCTTGGAAAGCAGCGGCGAAGAAGAGTCAAGCTAAGCAACGGGCAAACAGCGAACCGGTTTTTTAGGCTCTTCTACCACTTTGGTTCTTTTTGCTGGCGAATATGGAAATTTTCATCTTTGTCGACGACTCAAAGTGGGGCTCAAACGTGACCTAAATAGGAATGAAAATGATTATTATGTTTTGGAAAAGAGTAAAATAAAATTTGTTTGAAAATTTAGTTTTTTAAAGAGGTAAAAATCTGATTGATCCAACATGTTAGGCAATCGAGGAACCGAAGACCCAGTAACCAGATAAGTCTATAAAAGATGATAGTGAAAACGGAATTTCGATAACAGGAGAAGACTCCACACCACTACGAACCAGTTCAAAAATGAGTTGAAATACCGACTTTGCAAAAAATACTTCACACACGAGTACAAAGCGTCGTACTTACAAAATTGGTAAAGTGAGAATAAATTTCATGATCGAAACTTAAAACAACTTTGTTATCTAAAAATTAATATTGTTGTGTGGAGAGTGTTAACAATATGAGATAGTGTTAGAATCGTCTTAGTAGCTCGAAAACCGCTAGCTTATATGAAATCAGTCTTTCTAACCTATTTAAAGAAACTAAAATCCTAAAAGAAAAGCAATAAATTTTATAAAAAAATAACTAATCTTAAATAAATACAAACTAATAAAAATATTTTTATTTTAAGGATCTTAACTTATGTTTTTAGAGCAAGTTTATCGGTCATAATTCTAGCACCGATGCTAGAAAACTATCAATTGTTTAATTTGAAATGAGAGATGGAGCACCGATGCTAGAAATTGAAAAACAAGCATCAATGCTTCCAGCTAGAGCTGTCAAAAGCTGACCCGACCCGAACCGCCCGAAAAATTTAGGGTCAAGACCCGAAAATTTGAACCCGAAACCCAAAATAAACCGAACTCGTTAGACCCGAAACCCGTTGGGTTCAAACCCGAAAAAACCGTTGGGTTCAAACCCGAAATACAATTTGTTATATTTTAAGAATATATAATGTATTTTAAAAATTATAATATATTTTATTATTAAAATATATAAAAATATTATTAAATATTATTTTTTAAATAAAAAATATTTTAATAATTGTATAAAAATCAATTATCTTGACCTGTTAGGTCAACCCGACCCACCCGACAACCCGCAATGACCCGACCCGATTTGACCGGTGACCCGTTACGACCCGAACCCGACTCAACCCGAACCCGAAATAACCGAACCCGAACCCGACCTGATCGACCCATTTGACACCTCTACTTCCAGCACAACTTTTTTTTTCGGTTTTCTTGTTCAAAACGCCATATTTCACCTTTGATTGAACGATGCGTGAGTTTGTTTAATTTATAAAATCATGTTTTTTTTAATTTTGTCTTGTAAAACTTCAAAGAAGATAAAAGTTAAAAAGTGGAGTGTTTGGGATCTATTGATAAACATGCTTTTTTAATCTGAGAGTAAAATGTTTGAGGGAGATTTTTTTTTGGCCAATATGAGACACTTAAACCATTACCTTAAAAAAATGATCTAGTGGCCATCTTATCTCACTATACCCCGGAATTAGGATTAAAATAAATAAGAGTCCGGAACCTAAAACCACCCATAAAATAGGCCATATTCCGCTAAACCACCCCGAATATAACTATTTATTTTGAACCACCCATAAAACACCCTCCGTTAGATAAATACCACCTTCCGTTACTTGGGCCGTTTAAAAAATTAAAAAACCCCAAAATACCCTTACAAACCCTATTTCTTTGGAAAATATCTTCTCTCGTCTCCTCTGCCATGGTTGTCGTTCTGGTTCTTGTCTCCCATGGGTGTTCGATCTGGTTCATCACCTTCCTCTATTGCCTCCTCTCCTGTCGATTCGGCTTCCACATGACGGATCTCCGACCACGAGGGACTCATCTCCGGTGAGGCCTCCCCCAAACCTCCGCCTCAAACGCCGCCATGGCCGGATCTGCCTGCCGAAGGAGATAATAATTAGCGCGAGATTGGGACGGAGTTGGAATCCGGCACCGCAGGTGGATCTTCGACCACGAGGGACTCGTCTTCGGTGAGGTCGTCCCACGAGAGCCAATCGCCTCTAAGATACTCCATGGATGCCAAGTGATGAACTCGCCGGCGACTATGAACACAGGGGCGGGTCATGCGGGTTCAACAACGACTCGGATCTAGAGGTTGGATGCTCCGTTTCCCCCAAATGGTAAGCCCAATTTTTTTCCAGATCTGGTTCCTTCATGCCGACGGCGAAGATTTCGAGTCCGTTGTTCCATCCTTCTCTGGTTCTGGTTCCTTCCAATTGAGAATGATTTCAAAACCATCAATTTTGTAGAAGAATTTGTATAGTTTGACGGGGCAGAGAAGATACACCGCTTGTGAAGTCATTCCGTCCTTCTCTGAACCATCAATTTAGTAGACGAATTTGTAGAGTTTGATGGGGGCAAAGAAGATATGCCGCATGTGAAGTCATTTTGTATATGAATTTGTAGAGTTTGATGGGGCAGAGAAGATATGCAGCAAGTCATTCAGTCCTCTGGTTTGATTTAGGCTTAATAGGAAGAATGGGGCAAGTAACGGGGCAGAGAAGACAAGGGTATTTTGGGGTTTTTTAATTTTTTTAACGGCCCAAGTAACAGAAGGTGGTATTTAGCTAACGGAGGGTGTTTTATGGGTGGTTCAAAATAAATAGTTTTATTCGGGGTGGTTTAGCGGAATATGACCTATTTTACGGGTGGTTTTAGGTTCCGGACTCAATAAATAATTGTCCTTAGATTAAAGTACCAAAATGATAAATATCAACACAAATCATTCAACACGTCCCCGTCCTCTCAAATGTAAGTGTTTGATCCAGTTGACATTTGAACACAAATCCCTCAAGGCTTGCGAACCGTCAAATTTGGGTTGGTTGCTCCTTTATTGGACGAGCTCCTTCAATATGCTCACAAGGCTGACAAGTCCGAATAATATCTAAAAGCTCGCGAACCGCCATTTTTCTAGAACAGGCCCATAAAATCGTCAACCTCGAAGATTACAGGAAAGAACCTACATCGAAACTTGTTTAATACATGATAAAGTTCGATAAACTAATAAGATAGGGGTCATACGAATAACATACCTATCATACAAAACTAAATCTAGCAAATAAATCCAATGAAGTTCCCACTCAAAACCATATATTTATGGAAAATAACTCCTATAATTATATAAAGGACAGTATATGCTTTGTTTTCAATACGGAAAACACTCACTTCAGTTTTATATTAACACTTCGTAAATTCATATGCACCATAATTAGCTCTGTTTTTCTTTGAATGAGAAATAGCTGGTACCACTTCAGTAAAGAACCTTTTGAATCTCGCATTTTCAAACTAAAAGTGTTATGATGTCTAAATTACAAGAGAAAGCTAAGTCATTACCAATAAATACACCTAGCAATAATAGCATAGGAAATCACGGGGTAAACACAAAAACCACACAAAGCTTAGACACAAACTCCTCCGAGTCAGAGAGAACAACAATGAACAAGCATATCCCAAACCTTCTCCTTTTATCTTCCATCAGCAGACGTAAACGACTCAGCGAACCCGTACGGGCGAGTCGGGATACTCGTCTGCGTGTTATCGAGGCTCGCGACAAACGAAGATGAGGCCGAAGAATCCATGTGGCTACTCCCTTCAAAGTCCTGCCATTTCTTGAGCGCCTGAGGCAATGACATGTCGAAGCCCATCCCGTAGATGTCGTCGGAGGTCGTCTCAGTCGGTTTCCAGAGCTCAACGAGGGACGAGAGGACGTTCACGGCGTGGCCCATGTCGGGACGCTGGTACGGCTCCCGAGCGCAGCAGTGGCCTGCCAGCTCAGCGACGGTGCTGATGCTGGAGAGCGTTTCTTCGTCGAGGTCGAGTGCGGGGTCGATGGCCTTCCGGAAGGTTTCCTTGTTGATGTGCATTCTCTTGAACCATGTTACTAGGTGCATGCTCTCTTCGGGTTGGCTCTCATCGAGGGCTTTTCGGCCCGTGATGATCTCCATCAGGATTACCCCGAAGCTGAAGACGTCGACTTTCGTGGTCACTCGTCCCGTTACTGAGGAAAGAGAAACAGTTATCCAAGTGAGAATGCAAATGGATATTGACAATTTTCTTAACCATACATACTTCATTCAATCTCAATTTTACAATTCACAAGAGTGAGAATGCAGATGGATTAGCATAGTTTTAGACCTTTATTTAAGTGTCAATTACACAAGAGTGTTCAAAAAAAAATCACCATTAAAACTTTTCCATTAACAAAACATCACCTCAACTTTCATTCCAACTGAGCTGTCAAATTTAAAGGTAAAAAGACATTTTTCTTATCATTCCCTCTTTCCTTTTTCCAAAGTGCTTAGCAGCCATGGTTGCACAGGCTTTTTACCTTTCCTCATTTCTTTTTCCATAGTATCAGCCATGGCTGCATAAGGGTATTTTTGTCCTTCCACATAATATTAGCAACACAACAGCAGCTTACAAGTTCAAAGTGGTCTTGTGCTAACATAAAAGACTTTAGGGTGGCTTTCTGCAGTTTCTTGTTTAACGGGTGGTCTTTTTTAAAAAAATTCAATATATATTTTGGGTCTTCAGGGTTCAGACCCTAAAATGAATTACTTTGCAAAATGGAAGTAGTTAAATATGGGTCCCAAATAATAATAGTAGTTCAATTATATTCCGGAAACAAAATGCAGCAACAATCATGAGCCTATTGGAGAAACCTAATAAGATAATTGAATGCAACAGGTCAAGACTTATCATATAAGTACCTAATATCTAATGTAGATGATCTTCAAAGTCATAATATGAACAGATAACCTCCAGCTGTCAAAGACTTGTAAATGCATCTTAATCTTGCTTAATTTTCTGCTCCTACTTTCTTAACCAAGTCAACTAATCTGTTATATTATAACACCAATCAGTTAACTTATCCATCAATACTATGCTACTGAATTAGATTCAACAATCATAGGGAATGTACCTAATCAGTCAATATTATGCTACAGTCTTATAGACATCAAATCACATTTTACAATCAACCATAAACTTAAATTAGTACCTGCATATTCAGGAGCCAAGTATCCGAATGTGCCAGCAATCCTAGTCTCAATTGAGCCTTTACCCTCAGGTGCAAGACGAACAAGTCCGAAATCCGCAACTTTCGCCCTCATATCATCACCCAGAAGAATATTTGAAGGCTTAAGATCTCTGTGTATAAAGCTCTGATGTGCTAAATTGTGTAAATACTCAACGCCCCTTGCAACATCCAAGGCAATAGTCAACCTCCTAGTCCATTCAAGCGGCTTCAAACCCTCTTGAGCCCAGTTGAACAAATGCCTACTAAGAGTTCCCTGTGGCATGTACTCATACACCAGCAACTTTTCATTCCCATCCAAACAGTACCCAAGAAGTGCAACAAGATGCCTGTGGCGAACCTTCGTCAACACAGCAATCTCAGACTTGAACTCGGTCAACCCTTTTCCCGCGATCACACTGCCTTCCATTCGCTTCACTGCAATCTTGGTGCCATCATGTAGCTCGCCTTTGTAAACCGTCCCAAATCCCCCTTGCCCTAAGATATTGTCTTCACTGAAGTTGTTGGTCACGTTTCTAAGGACTTGAATTGATATCACCATGTTTCCAGCATCCACCATTTGGATGTCACCATTTTCACTGCTCGGGAATCCGTGGGTTTCACTCAGAGCACCAACACTAAAACTCGACCCAGCAACAGTGATCTTAACACTCTCGTTATCCGACCCAGAATGACGAGGATGAACCACCATGGCGTTCGGGCTTTGCACTTGTCTGAACCGCTTCTGTTTCCTCTTATAGACACAAAAGGCTAATAAACCGATACCAACCAATGCAAGAACACCACCAAGGACACTCAAAACAATTATCCCCACGAAATGAGAGGATTTTTTCTTGCCACCAGAATCAGAGCCTGGTGATTTACCAGACTCATCTGGGGACTGAGCCCCACTCCCACCTGCAGCTGAATCAGGCTTATCTTTACCAATATCAGGATTACCTTGTATGTTCAGACCCACATTTTTCTTAAAAGAAGGAGCTTTTCCATAAAGCTGATTATTGGACAAATCCAGCACTGTTAATGAAGGAAGAGTGGTAAGCTCCTGTGGGATAGTACCAGTAAGATTGTTCTTGGCGAGGATTAGTCTCTTTAGTGACTTAATGTTAGCGAAATCAGGAGATATAGTCCCATTCAGACCCATCTTCTCAAAATTGATCACAGTAATGTTACCATTGATACATGAGATCCCAACCCAATCTGCACAAGCGTCATTCCCCTTCCAACTCTGAGCAAACCTCACTGGGTAATCCATGGATTTGGCAATTGACAACAAAAGGGTCACTTGTGGGCTACAAGATCCAGGCTGAGGCAGGCAGAAACTGTTAATTCCTTCACTCATATCGGCTTTGACAGAGCTCTTGAACGCAGGCATTGGCCCTTGAAGCAAATTGTTAGTCAAATTGATCACCTTCAAGGATTCCAAGTTCACCAAGGATAAAGGAACAACACCAGTGAACGAATTATCCCTAGCACTGAAAGTTTCAAGGTTTACAAGGCCCGAAAAGTCCGGCAAAGGACCCGAAAACGCATTGCTATGCAACCAAACCTCCTTCAAAGAAGTCATGTTTTGCAACACATCAACACTTCCAGTAAGCTTAGAATCGCTCTTCTGTCCATTAACCCACAAAGACTCAACCAACGAACCCGAAAGGCTCGAGGGCAAGCCTCCTTCCAAGCTGTTGAAAGCCAAATGGAGGTTCACAAGACCCGGAAACTGCTCCGGCCCAATGAAATCAGGTAATTTACCGGCTAAATTGGCTGAGTTAGCGGAGAAATTTTGCAAAGCGGAAGCGTTCGTGAGTGTCCCAGGGATTTCCCATCTAGAAAAGGGGTTATTGTCGATCTCGACGGATTGAAGAGAAGACAATCCGGAGAAGAAATCGCTAGGGATTGAGCTGAACTGGTTGTTGCTGAGCATCAGGACTTGCAAGGAGCTGAGTCCGGCTAGGGTTGGGAGTGGGCCCGAGATGTTGTTCCATTGGAGCTCTAATCGCTCGAGCATAGAGAGAGAGGAGAGATTTTGGGGGAGAGTACCTTGGAGGCTTTGGTGGCCGATTTGGATCCGTGTTACCCGGTTGTCTTGGGTGCAGCCGATGTGCTTCCACTTGCATGGGTCCGGGTCGGACCACCCGAGGGGCTCGGGCGGGTTGAGAGTCCGCTTGAGGGCGAGCATTACTGAGGCGTCAGCTCCTGAATCTGGTTGGGAATGGGATGGGAGAAGAAGAAGGGAGAAATGGAAGAGAAAGCATAGGAATACCAGCGGCTTTGCAAGCTTCATTTTTGCTAGAAAATGGAGGAAAGGTGAAAAGGAGGGGGAGAAAGGAGTTGCTAACTGAAGAGGAAGAAAGGGGAAGCCATGGGAGAGAAAAGGGAGAAAGTATGGAGAAAACTTTGTGATGGGAAGCTACAGGAGGACGATGAAAGAATTTTTGGTTTTAAGAAAAGGAAAACTGGTATCGCATATTTTAAAAGGAAAATAAATATCATTTTCAATCAACGTATATTATGTTTTAAAAATATTATTTCAAATTTAATGTTTTTTAATATTTTTTTACAATAATGCTAGAAATCTAAAAACTACATTTAATATATAAAAATCATTTTTAATTAGTTAAGGTATATTATTCCCAATTTAGGTTGTTGTCTAATTGGATATTTGGATTGGATTTATTGATTTAGAATATCGTTATACGATTTTTAATGGTTTCTAATAGAAGATAGTGTTTCTTCTAACCAACTTTTTAACGATAGTACGCTTTCTAGTTTCTACTAACTTGCGTTTATGTCATAGTTACTTCATCTCAAGTTTGCATCGATTTTAGATGGCTCTTTAAAAAGTTCGTTTTCTATGAGTTTTATAAAACTTCAGTAAAAGATAGTGTTCCTACTAACCTATTTTTCGACGACACTACACTTTCTACTAACTTGCGTTTATGTCATACTCACCCCATCTTAAGTCCATCTCAAGTTCGCACTGATTTCCGATGGCTCCTTAAATAGTTCGTCTCCTAAAAATTTTATTAGATAGTGTTCAACTAACATACTTTTTGACGACACTACGCTTTCTACTAACCCACGTTTATATCATACCCACCCCATCTCATATACGCATAGCTTTTTGCATATCGTTTATTTTTTTATCTCCTTCAAGTTATTATTTGTGTTTTTATTTTTTTCATACCAATTAATTTACTCCGTATATCATACTCACCCCATTTCATGTCTGTATAATTTTACACTTTTACATATCATTTTTTTTATCTCCATCAAGTTATTATTCGCTGTATTTTATAGTTTTTTACATGCCAATTTATCCGACGTTGGTCTATTTATTAAGGTGTCTTATACATCAAATTTTATTTTATTTTTAAAAATAACTACTCCGAACTAGTAAAAAATTTATTATTTTAGAGAGAGAAAGTATTATACTGAGTATTTTTTAAGTTAGTCCGGAGTAGTATTTTTTTGGTAGAAATATTGTATTTAGTTTTGGGGAGAGGGAAGAAGCACATGGGGGAGTGGGGCCCAATGCATGATAGTAATAAAAAGGCTGAAGCAGACAGGGCAGAGTTTAGCCCGAGCAAGGTTTGTGTGTTTTTAGCATGATTCTCATGGGCCCACTACCAAGTTTTTTTTTTGGGGGTGGGGCCCACATCTAATCGCCACCGGGGATAGACAGGGCTGAGCGAGATGAATTTGGAGCATCTTCTTCACTCTGAATTCGGTTGGTGGTGGGTTCGGTAAATTGGTATTGGGTTAAAACTTAAAATCGTTTGTGCAAGTTTTGGTAAATATTTTCAATTTTAGGGTTTGGTTTTTGGGATTTTTTTTTTAATCGCAAGTGTCAAGTGTTGCATGTTACTGGGTTTTTTTAGTTATTGAAAATGACTTCTACGGAACTAACACACCACATAAATGGTAGCTAGATGTGAGAAAAATGTGCCATGTTTGAGAGGAAATACACATGTTGCATGAGAAATTATAGAAATGTTACTTGGTTTTATCCACAAGGTTATCAGGATCGGGATTTTAGGTTGGATCATTGGGGTCTTTTGGATCGAATCGTAAGATCGGATGGCTAAATTCCGCCCGCCTCTCAGAAATTTAATTACCTAAATTGAACGAATTAATTGATATTAACTGCGAATTAATCAATCAAATAACAATGATAAGTTCATTAACACCTTCTTTTTGAATGTAATAACAATTAACACCTTCTTTTACTTAGAAAGATAAAAGACAACAATACTACTATTATATTTTGACAGCATGTGCATGTGATAATCTTATAAGTCCAAGTCCACAGCGTGACAAGGTGGCATACTGGCATATGCTCACCGCTTCCACCAGTCACAAGCAAATTGGAGACATCGATAGAGATTGGAACACCACATTAATTTAAAGAAAATTAAACAGAATCTTCAAATTAATAATCCTATCATTAGTACACAACATGATATATAATTATACTTTTAAAAATAAACTATAATTTAAATTTACTTGAAAAATTATTATGTCAGTAGTCACTAGTCAGTTACTACCTTGTTACGCAGTCTTTATCCAATTCTTGATTAGACAGTATGGTCTTAATCTCATGATTTTTGCTAAGAACATTCAACCAATCTAAATATAGTTTGAATTTTCACATTCAATTTTAATGCATTAATATAGTTTCAATTCAACACACCCTTACCCTTATAAATTTACACCCACTCTACTAAGGTTTGCTAAGCTGTCACATAAATCATCAGCATTTTTTAATACTTACAGGGGAAAAAAATGATATCTTAAGTTTTACTATAAAACATTGCCTTCATGTTTTTTTATTCTGAATAATAATAGATATGAAGAATCAATTTAAGATGAATCATTGAATCATTCTTGCAATAATAAAAGAAAAAATTAATAAAAAAAAGCTAGGCATACACCAAAACATTTTAGATTACTTTAATACCCATGGCATCCACCAATCCAGAGTTTCAGCATTCAGCACGACCCACATACATAAACATAATCCAGCATAATTACACAAAAGGCATTTTTCATGCTTTATTTAACTTACAACAAACTACACATCATAACTGTCAAGCTTTTATACAGAGCAACTTACAGCAAACTCCAAATCTTTCTGTGATGTGTCTTCTTCATTCATGGTGATTATGTCTTTGCTGATCAGGATCAAGTTCTTCGCAGTGATTGCTGCGTCGATGGCTGTGATGAGCAGAGAACGCGGATACAGCTGAGCCAGTGAAGCTGATCGAGCGTTTCGCCAGCTCAGCACTTTTCTTGATCCCCAACCATATGATTAAAAGGAAGGCAATCCAACCTGTGATCCAGCATTTAAAATGTTAAAATAAGATTTCCCCTTTTGAGTTAGAATTTATAGTTTGCCAATCATTTTCTGAAGCATATCATTATCCTATCATATAAGTGCTGTCTACTGGTTATGATTGTAGAATCCCACAGAAGGTCTAAATGCTTTCAAGTGGATTGTGAGCAACAAATAAGTTTCAGTTGCTTCTGATACAAGCTGAAGCTATAACAGCAATCTACAACTGTTCTCCTCCAATGGAGATATTATATATAGGAGCTATCAATTTTCACTACAGGAAATCTGATACCTGAATAATTGGCTTACAAACAAAGATATATATGAAATCAAAAGGTTAAAGAACCTAACAAGACAGGTAATATTGAACTGGCAAAAGATAGTTGACAATCTTTTGGTTTAAGGTACTTGGTAAGTTGGTGACTTGGGCTTTGTAGACACTTTCAAGAATTATGCTCTTTTGTTAAGACATTGATAAGCAAGGACAGCAATTTTGGATTTTTTGTTTTTGTTAAAAAGTAAAGTTAGGACCAGATAAGAGAGAAAATCAGCAAAGAATATATTTAACAAAGAAGATAGAGACCATCAAGTTGTACATATCGAACTAAAAATGAGGCCAAACCTAAAAGGTTACCACCAACACCACTAAAATTATATATACAGTAGTTTGCTAGAAGATAAATATTTTTATGAGTTGTCACGTACACGTGGGACCGGGACCAGCCTAAATAAGGAAGGCAAACATGATGATTAAGTTCAACTAATTGAAAAAGAAATAGCAGAGCTTCAATAGCTAAAAATCCAGACCATAGAAACTAGAATGCCCAGGAGTTGTAATAAATGGATGATGATCTGTCTTCATTTTCTCAAGATCAAGCCAAAGGATGACAATGAGTTTTTTTATAAAATATATAAATAAGAAAAAATAAAGATTATATTTTACACTTCCTGCTTGGCAAGATTAAATATTTAAACTATCTTCAAAGACAGCTCAAGTGAGTATAAGATAAGTGCTGATAGGCATGGATGCCCATCAAATCTACCTGGCCCAAAGTTTCTTGGGCCTGACAATGTCTATTCACTCCCATTGCATGTCTATTCACTGAACTTTGCCCAAAGCATAATAATACTAATAAGGCTAAGCATGGCCACATGGGCCATATTTCATGCTCCATCAAAATGGTGAAGCATATCTCTTTTCTTTATGCTCTCCAATTTGTTAAATATCAGAAAAAAAATTCTGATAAAACTCTTGCCACTTTGCCAGGAAGCAAAGAGTAAAAAACATATAGCATTTTAAAGAAAAAGGAGTCGAGTGAAAGCTATACCTGAAGTTATGAGGACAGCACCAATTGCTAATATTGTTGCAGTAGAAATGACAAAAAGAGCAACTGATAATGCTCCAAGATAGATGGTTGCAAGACAAGTGAAGAAAATAGCCAGGAAACCACCAGCAGCTGCTAAAGACACCAGAAGGGATATCACAACTGCATTAAGAGTTGCAGTGAGAAAGAACAGCATGAAGATCGACAGTCCTGTTAAGGTCAGGAGAGTTATCGCTCCAACCTGCAAAAAGGTTTTCACATCATTAGCATTCTTGAGTTCTTAATATTATAAGATCATGATACACATGTATAAAGGTACCATTTTCACAAATACCTTAACATACCATAGGCAATCAAGTTTATGCTACTAGGAAAGCAAACCAATTTACCAACACGACGGTTTCATGGAAAAAATAAGACAACAGATCATGACTCAAGCCATCAAAATAAAAACATTCAGACAAAAATTTGTGACTATTAATTTTCTGTTACAGGTAGATAGAGCAATCTTTAAAACGTAATTTTAGACCTACCCACACAAAGTTTAGGATCACAATCCAAAATCCTACATAAAGAAAATAACATAATCATTCTATCCCAGGAAGGGTGGGAGCATTGTCTTCGGAGGCAGTAAGCATGAAACTTGGTACATTTCTTGACAAATTTAAACCTCTTGTTGAATGTGATTGTAGCCATAATGAAGCAACTACAATGATGTTCATGGAATTTGCTTGATCAAGCCAAGCTAGCCAATTAACTTGGTAGGCAGAAACTACACATACAGATTACAACCATTTTAATAAGGAATGATCCGAATCATTTGGTAAAAAATACATAAATAGGAAGCACTAATATGAGTATATGACAAAAAGTGGAGCTAAACATATGTTAATTCCACGGTCCAGCAATTCACCATTGTGAGATACTTCTGAAAAGCAATAACATTCAATTCGAAGTTGAAGCTCACGAATTTGGTCTTCCAATCCGCCTCAAAATCGATGCTACTTCAAATTGAAGTCGAATTTAATGTCTCCAATAGCACAAAATCATCAATTGAGAAGAAGAAAGATGACAATTCGTAATAAAAAGAGGGCTTACGGAGAGAACAAGGAGAGCGCGCAGAGGGCTACCATTGCGAGCCCAGCGGAGAGTCCTGAGAGCGGAGGATCTAGAAGAATCGCGAAATCGAGGGAAGTCACGGCGGAGAGAGGTTTTGGTCCGGTGGACGATGGAGGTGCCGGCAAGGTCGCTGAGTGGCTCCGGGGAGAAGATTGACCCGAGAAATCCCTTCGCCACCTCCACCAGGTTGTCTCCCTCGTTTTCGAAACCTTGCTTCTCCATCGTCTCCCCGTTCGACTTCGACCTCGCCATCGTCGCTCTTTCTTCTTCTTCTACAACGTGATCGCTCGATCGTCTTACAGTCAAAGAGTGTCACTGTCCAACTGTCCCAACTCCCAAGTGTGTGGTGAGAAGCCTGAATCTCGTTTTTTTCTGTTTCTTTTTTTCTTCGTAGGAAATTAGGGGGAAGTCAAGCTGATTTTTTTTTGCCAAATTAATATCCCTAATTTAGATATTTTAATATTTTATAACGGTTTTTCTAACATATGCCTTAAGGGTATAGGATAAGCTTCTCGATTTTAGAAATTAAAATCCTAAAAAGTAAACGAATAAACCCGCCGTAAAAAAGATTTAAATCTCTAAATAAAAAAAATATCAAATCTTTCTAAAATAAGGTTTTTATCCTATTCCCTAAGGGTATAGGTTAGAAAATCCGATTTTATAATCGAGCAACAAAAAATGTTTAAAATTTATTAATTTGATTGCCTCAAATTTTGTAGATTCTAAAAATTTCCCAAATGCAATGTCAAATGATTATTTGTAAACAACAGCCAACTTAAAAAGACAATTTACTTACGATTTTTCTAACCTATGTTCTAAGGGTATATGCAAGCATATTTTGAGTGTTTTAACATTTTTAAAATTATTTTTTAAGGGTTTATACTTCCCTTAGAGTTTAGTTTTCATATTCGGTATTCTTATCTTATACCTTAGGGCATATGTTAGAAAAATTAATTTATTTAAATGGAACATTATGCTATAATAATAATACTGATATGTCATTCTTAACTAGTTGTTGGCTTAGTGATAAAGTGATATTTTAATCAAGTTTTATGGTTCCTATGACAATTTTTTTTAATGGGGAACCACTTTTAAAAGTAAATTCCGGGTGCATTGACCAACTAACCTAATAAAAGGAAGAATAATATTGACACAATCTTGTCATAGGGGCTACTATCAAAAGTGGAGTATTATTCACAAATACGAGTATTGATTTGGGAGGGTGTTCATGTGACTATGTGATGGTGTTCACAAATACGAGTATTGATTTTGGGAGGGTTTTTCATTCAATGCGTAATGCATTTTCAGTATCGGCCTTTGGAAATAAAGCCCAAACCCGAACGAGCCAATCGACCCGGTTTCTCTATCTAGGAAAAAATAGCTAAGCATTTTCAGTAGCAGAAAAAATCTGAACTTTTTATCTGTCTGTTCGAGTTCACAGAAGAAGGGTGTGGAAATTGAGAGGCAAAATCAAACTAAGCAACAATCTATTGCATAAAGGAAACGATCTGGGTTCAATTACAGGAATCGCAGAACGATGCCGTGAGGCACAGCGTAACCTCACACACAACAATCGTCTGGATTAAAGCACAAGAAAAGAAGAAGACAAACTATTTATATAACCGGTTCAAACTGGACCGGGCTTTATTTAAAACAGAAACTTGATCCGGCCAAGGGAAAATATGTTGACTCTGACTTATGCATCAAATTCCACGCCGTTTTATCTTGGGCTCCAACTTGACGCATTAGACCATAATCTTCATATTTCCACAAAGGGGAAGAAAGAGTCAGCGAAGATGTTTCTGAGGAGGATGGCGAGGCCATTAATGGCGAAGGTAAAGGAGACGACTGGAATCGTAGGGCTCGATGTGGTTCCCAACGCCAGGGAGGTCCTGGAATCGTGTTGGGGGAGACGTGTTGGGTTGAGCGCACACATGCGCGGACAAGCCTAGCACACAAGTTCATGGGTTCCATCCTAAAACCAATTAACAATAGGAGGAGTAACTCAAGAATATATATGCTAAGTTTGATCTATTTAAATTTTCGATGTGAGATAGACTATATTCTCAACACGCGCCATCGCCTCCAGGTTTGCAAATAGTGCCAGCTTATAAGACTATTTATATACTAGAACAATGGTCCGTCAACAACGCTAAGTTTAAGATTCACGTTACGGGCCTTCCTTATTTTTTTATTTAAAAATTTAACATCTCTAACTAATTAACTTCGTTGGTCATTGACTCATTGCACATGCATAGTTTTCCTCTCCATTCTCACTCTTTGATCCGATTTTGTCGCTGTCCTTTTTACCTTTATATGAACAGAACCATATCCTAATTCAATACTCCCTCCGTTTTACAATAGTTGTTCTTAAGGTCTTTTATTTTTGTTTCAAAATAATTGTTTATATAAAAATTTTACCCATCTATACCCCTAATAATTATACTACTCCACATTAATTATACATACACTTCTCTCAAAAAGTAAAAAAAGTACAAAAAGAAGAACATTTAATAGGGGTAATTTAGGCAAAAAAAATTCTTTGATATGTGTAAAACTTTGTTTATGAACGAGTATTTTAAAAGGGAGGGAGTATTTTACAATACCATTGCTTGTTTGATTATGAAACTAAAAAATGAATTGAAGATTTGGAAAATCTGAGATTGGGAAAACAAATAGTATGACTTCTCCCATGATTGCGCCACCTCACGTGAATAGGCGGCCATTGGGCAACTAATATGTCAAGCTGTCCACAATAGCTTAAATTTGGTTAATTATGTATTTCAATTTTCATCCACAAGACCCGCCCATTGAACAATGAACACATTGTGGGTGGTGCTAAACCAGTAAACACCTCTCACGCAAATTCAATGTCCAATACATCGGCGGTAGTTGGTGCCGTCAAATGGATGGCCTCTTCCCTTGCTGAAGAGGGCAAGTATTTGTACGGTGTACAAGACCATGTTCGTGACCTTCAGAATGTTCTCGAGCACATGCAACAACTCGTACGCGACGTAGATGCCGATCCCCAACTAGCAAGAGAAAACGGTCAGCTCCGTATCTTCACTCACAGGATCCGTGAGCTGGCTCTTCGCGCCGAGGATGTCATCGACACCTATGTTGTTGATGTCGGTGCCAAGATTTACCAGAAGAACCGCTTTTTGAAACTTGCAAGCCTCGTAGCTCATTGTTACCCAGTCCATATGGTAAGAAAAGAGATAGAGGATATCCAACAAGAAATAGAAAAGGCTGGCAAGGAATATCAGACATTTGGTATTACTATACCAAACATGGGAAATTCCCACCAGCAAGGGAATATTAATAATAATAACGCTGGATCAGCGTCCCTCCCTGCAGAGAACTACATACACCTTGATGATGAAGTTGTTGTGGGAATAGATGGCGCCATTAGTGAGCTAGTGGCGCGCCTTACAAACCCAAAGGTTGATTTCAAAGTCCTTGCTGTGGTCGGAACTGGAGGTGCAGGTAAAACCACTTTAGCTATGCAGCTTTATCGCAATGGCAAAGTTGCAAGCTACTTTCCTTACAAAGCGTTTATTACCGTGTCTCAAAAATGGAGTAGATTCGATCTCTTTAGTCGTATATGTAGAGGTATTGCTCCTGAGATGGCGGTTCCTTTTAGTGTGCCTGAAATAGTGAGTAAGCTTCATGAGTTTATGAAGGATAAACAATGCTTGGTCATTCTTGATGACATCTGGCAGAAGGAAGCCTTGGATGTTATTTACCCTATATTTCATGGTACCAACAAAGGCTGTAGAGTTATACTCACGACTCGCAACGAAGAAGTAGTCCCTTTTGATTCGGATGAGAAATGCATCACCCATCGACCAAACCCGCTCAAAGAGGAGGAGAAGTGGGTGCTCTTTAGGAAAATTGCAATGGAGGGGCGAGCACACATTGAGAACGATGAAAGGTTTAATTATTTGGGTCGGAAAATGTTGGAGAAATGTGGAGGGTTACCTCTTGCTGTGGTGGCACTTGCAGGGGTGTTGAGAAGAAAGCAAGAATTGTATGAATGGGAGGCCGTCAGCGAGGCTTGTACCAATAGCATTCTCAAAGCAAAAGGGGGCCGCCGTTATGGAGTCGTTGAGGTTATGCTGGAATTGAGCTATCTTGACTTGCCCGCTCATCTGAAGCCGTGCTTTATGTACTTGGCAATCTTTCCTGAAGATTGGGATATTTTTGCCGAGCATTTGACTAAGCTGTGGATTGGTGAAGGGTTTATAACAGATGAGTTGCGGAGGGAAAGAGAGACTCTAGATGATGTAGCAAGGCGGTTCGTTGATGAACTAGCCCAACGCTGCATCATTCAAGTCACGAAGAGAAGTCTCTTAGGACAGATTGAGTTCTTTCGCTTGCATGACCTTATGCGAGAGCTCTGCGTTGAAAAGGAGAAGATCAGTTATGTTATGAAGGATTCTTCAACATCTCAACAAGTAAGAGGACCCTGCAGCCAACCAAGACGAATGACAATTGCCTCCAGGTATATCTAATTTAACCTTCAATTCGTTTGAAGCAACCGTCATCTAAACATCAATCATATCAAGTTTGGTAAACTTGAATCTAGCTAGTCACTTGTTTTAATTATCCATAGTTTGTGGACATATACATTCAGCATCCATACTATTTTCTCCATATAAAAGAACAAAAATCAAGGAAACAACCAATATAAAATGTTTAAATAAATGATATTCATATATATGATTTTTCTTAACAGTTTGGTTTATTGGTTAATCAAGCCTTGAATGATGCTGAGCTGCTTGCAAAGTATAGATATATTATTATAGGCGACTAATGCACGTCTGTTTAAGAAGTAGTTGTTGCAAATTGAGTCAAACTAAGGCTAGTTTTATGTAGTCTACACTAAACTGTAATCAAACAGGTAGCTGGTTTTTGCTGGAAAATTTTTCATTACATTTGTGGCTGATATATATTTGCTAGAAATGTTCCTCTGTTTTATCCAATTTTATCGTTATTTGGCTAGTGCATCAATCTACAAAGAACCCGTTTTGTGGCTAATCTTGGTCGTTTATATTGTTTGGTAAATATGAAGATATTGAATCCCACAACCGAGGAATAATTATTAGAAACCTAAAATATAATCCTTTCTTCTACTAGTCCTATAATCAATCGGTTTTAGAATATAACAACATTGAGCTTATTTGTTGTGCCTAACGCGCAATTCCTTCCTCGCATTCAATTCTTTCAGGGAGCATAAGCTTGAAGAAAACCATGATTTAAGAACACTGGTTTATTATGTAGAAACACCTCCTGAGATGCTGTTCAATGGAGAAGGAAGGATACTAGAGCCAATTCATGACAAGTTCAAACTGTTGAGGGTTTTGACTATCTGGGGCATTAGAAGTGCTGTATTGCCCAAGGAAATAGGGAATCTCAAACACCTAAGATACCTGGGCATCATTCTAACCAAGGTTTCCGAGCTTCCCAAATCTGTTAGATCCCTCCAAAACCTCTTGTACTTAGAGTACCATTATGGTAAAGCACTAGAGGGAGGGAAAATACCCAAAAACCTCGTCCGCGACATGGAAAATCTTAGAGAACTGCTACTTTTACCTGGTCTATTGCCCCGTGGTCCTTACCCTGATCTAAACCGCGACTCTTTTGAGAAACTGGGATTAAGTGGCTCTAAGAACTTGCTTAAGCTGACCAGCGTCGCGGGCAAGTGGATGATAACTGAGCTACCTACATTGAGCCTCACTGTACAACACCTCCAAGTACATGATCTACGAGATGAAGAACAGATAATGGCAATTTATATGTGTCCCAGCATCAAAGAAGACCGCCTTGTTACACTGGGGTGTTTTGCCTCAGACTCAAAGCATGTGACATTTGACCTTGGTGCACTATGCCATTGCAAGAAACTACAAAACCTAGAATTAGCATGTTGGATAGACATAGAGTATAAGAGTAAGATACGCTTTCCTCGTAATCTGGTGACACTGCACTTGAGCGGAAGCTATATAGACGAGGAACATGATCTAATACAGGCTCTTGGGGGGCTTTCTCATCTCATATCCCTCTCTTTATCATACAAATCGTACTGGGGGAAACAACTAAACTGTACACGTACCGCTTTTAAGCAACTTCAGGAACTTGAATTGGATAGCTTGTTTGACTTAGAGGAATGGAACATGGAAGAAGGTGCAATGCCTCGTCTCACCAAGATACAGATAGGTAACTGTGAAAAGTTGAAGAGGCTTCCTAAACGTATAGCATCCATTCGCACAATGAAAATGCTGAGGATTAAAGACATGCGTGAAGGATTTTGCAGGAGGCTTGAGTATGGAGGAGAAGATTACGACATTATCAAACACATTCCCTCTGTCGTCATAGTCAATATTAAGTCTTAAAATGGTGTAAGTGTGGTTTGTTTGGTGATCGAACTTAATTTCCATTTGCATTTTCTGTTTTTTTTTTCCCTTCCAATTTGGTTGTGAACTAATTCCAGTTATGTTTTTTCTTTTTCTTTGAAAGTGTTGGAGACACTATGCTTTTCGGAAATTGGCGAATTTTCCACGTGCATTTCGTTTCTATTTTTTTTTAAATTAATGTAGTTGAAAGTGTGGTTTGTTTCACTTCCGGTAGAAAATAGATCTTTGCTGAAAAGTGATTTTTAGTATGTTAAAAAAATTAAAAAGAGTTGTATGGATTTCAAAAGTATTTAAAGTAGGTTTTAGGTAGAAAAGAGCTATTGTGAGAAAAGTAAAACAAAGCCTTGTGTAGGGCTGTAAATGAATCGAACCGTTCGTGAAAAATTCGGTGTTCGGCTCGGTTAAATCTTGTTCGTGTTCGACTCGTTTTGTAAATGAACCGAGTTTGAGCACAATTTTAAGGCTCGAAAGATAAATGAACTGAGCATGAGTATAAGATAACTCGGCTCGTTTGCTATGAGCAAACTCGATTATATGCTCATGAGTGCTAATGAGCAAGCTCGATTATACACTCATAAAAAAACTAGATTATACGTTCATGGATAAACTATACTATATATATTATACACAATATATAGTTTATGTTAAATTACATAGTTTTGGTGGTTTTTCTCAAAATGAGTGGTTTTAAATTTTAGTTTCATTTGCTTGTATAATTGATCAAGTAAACGAGTTGTTCATGGATTTGTCTATCGAAGAAACTAAATGAGAGATTCGTGAGCAAGCTCGAGCTCGATGAACATTTAAACGAACCAAGCTCAAATAAGATTTTAAGCTCGAACCAAGTTCGCGTTCGAGCTCGAGCTCGTCTATTTTTAACCAAGTTAAGGTTGAGGCAACTCAAATCTCGACGATTACAGTCCTAGCCTTGTGTGTCGGATAGGGTGATTATCAATCGTCCATCGTCCACACTCCACACAAATGCTATAATAAATATTGTGAAAGCAAACCAACTTATTGATTACTTATGCACAATGTTTTCATAGCTAAAATGATTGAACCAGGTTAATTCAAACGATTTACTTATGCACAATGGGCCAATGGCCAACTTAAAAAGTCAATTTGCTTAAGTTGAACACTTCTGTGTTATAATCACCGATGATTGGGCCTGTAAGATATCACGAACCTGACCCAATTATCAACACCGTAGAATCACGGGCCTATGGAAATAATAAGCCCAAACCCGAACGAGCCCGAGCGATAATTCGACCCGGTTTCTCTAACTAGGAAAATAGCTGAGCGTTTTCAGTAGCAGAAAATATCTGGACTTTGTCTGTCTGTTCGAGTTCACAGAAGAAGGGGAAGAAAGAGTCAGCGAAGATGTTTCTGAGGAGGATGGCGAGGCCATTAATGGCGAAGGTAAAGGAGACGACTGGCATCGTAGGGCTCGATGTGGTTCCCAACGCCAGGGAGGTCCTGATCTCTCTCTACTCCAAAACCCTAAAGGAGATCCAAGCCGTTCCTGAAGACGAAGGCTACCGCAAGGCAGTGGAGAGCTTCACGCGCCATCGCCTCCAGGTTTGCAAAGAGGAGGATGACTGGGAGACGATCGAGAAGCGTATCGAATGTGGACAAGTCGAGGAGCTCATTGAAGAGGCCAGGGACGAGCTCACTCTCATTGGCAAAATGATCGGTTCGTTCAATTCTTCTATTATCCTGTAGGTCCTAGTTAGTCAATGAATTGAAATCATAACTTCTGTTGACCATGAATTGCTGAATGTGCGTCAGAAATTACGCGCTATGTTTATTTTTAGGGCGAAATCCATTGTCGATCAAATGCATTTGCAAAATTAATTAATGTTTTGTTCTAAAATTACCTCTGATTGTGTTGATTTGAATTTTTTGTTAAGGCTTCCGTGTAGAGATTGATAAATGAGTTTGTCTTTTGACTTGACAACGGTTCGCCAATCACGTTGGTAGGTGGCACTTGGCAATGCACTAGGCTTGGAAGTGAAATCTCTCGTAGGTCTGGAATTGAAAGCTTTAGTTGTGCACTTGTGCTTGTGAATTGTGATAATGTGAACTTCTTTTGAACTGTTTTGTCTCCCTGAGTACATACAGGCATATGTCTGCTGTGTTTTTTTTTTATTTATTTCCTGAGAGGGTAATGAGATGAGAAAGTATAAGCCTGAGATTGAGTAGGTGATTGAATTTCAAGTTTACTAGGATACAATTTCTCAATTAGTAGTGGTCAGATATGCTTGCATTGTGTAATTTTTAGAACATTGTTAATATCTGGAATGTTACAAAACCATGATTATGGGTGTGTTTGGCCTGAGTCGCTTGACAAACTGCTACATTGCTAATGACTTCGTGCTTTTGTAGCTTCTAAGGCACTAGCTAAGTTACTAGAGAAATGAGTATTGGGAGCGTAGAAGCTCAAATAGTTAATAACAATGGCCTAAGCATTGTTAAATTGTCGTAGGCAATGATTCTTGTCAATGCATCTGTTTGGGACATTGCGGCATAGGCCGCATAGCCCTCATCGTTTTTATTGTCCCACATTTAATATTCACCTGCAGTATCAATTATCAGAAAATCTTAGTAATTCTGAACTTGAGGAGCTTTGAACATTGGCCATTTTATAATCAACTCCTGCAGTCTCACTCCTTAATAGCTTTTTCCCCATTTACATGGATTTTTATTTCTTGGGGCAAACCTAATGGATAACTACTAAAAGCTTGGGTTCTGATTTTATTCACCCGGTTTACCCATATCCATCAACTTGTTTTTGTTTGAAGCAAGTGTTTTTTTTATCAGATAACAAAGCCAAGCTTGTTGTAATGGAGGAGTTATGACCCTTAATGATTCTTGGTAGTTACTACTGAGCTACCTTGAATATTGTTGTTGTGTATTTCTAAATATTCATATGGTACAGGGGGAAAAATGAAATTGGTGTGCTTGTTGTTTAATACCTACTGAACTGAAGAATGATATATTCATTTGGAACACTTATACGAGAGATTCAACTAGAAAATCATTTCTAATTATATACATTATTATGGTTTGCAGAATGGAAGCCATGGGGTGTCCCCGATGATTATGAATGTGAGGTCATAGAGAATGACGCTCCAGTCCCTAAGCACATTCCACATCACCGTCCTGGCCCAATCCCTTCAGAGTTCTACGAGACGCTTCAGGCATTAGGTGTTGTGTTACCCCGTAAAGAAGAAGAACCAAAGATTACAACTGGGTGAGTAAAGAGGCCCTAAGGAATAATTTTATGAGGGTTGTTAGCTGCTTTAGAAGCTAAAAACCTTGTTTTCACAAAAAAAAAATGGTTATAATTTCTCAAGGTGCAATCTTTGTGGAGTTGGGTTATATGATTGCAGGCCTAACTTCTAAAGTCTAAACTAATAAAGTTCTTATACTCCTGGTTCTTCTATTTTGTAATTCTCTTTTGAATCCAACAGAGTTGCTGATTCTGTTTAATCCTCTCTAAATCCCTTTTGAGCTGTGGGGATTGAACTTTTTTTGTAAATTTGATTGCTGATTCTGTTATTGAGAGGTTTATTTGGGCTTGTAATGTCAAATACTTTCGTCCATTGAGATTTTACATTATCTTCTTCAAGTGAATGGCATTTTAGGTGTCGTCTCACTTATCTGTTGAAGTGTGGCAGCTATGTATATATTTTCTAAACTAGTTTTTGATGATTCTGTTAAGTAAAAGTTAAAAAAACAGTTATCTATTAGATGAAGATGTTTAATTCAAAAATAAAGTGATACTGTAATATTTTGAACAATTATTGAACATTCACATGGTTTATACTTAGTGTTTGATAATAAAACCCCAAAATTGGATGATTTTTGAGTAAATTTCGTTTACAAGGGTGGCATGATAAAACTTCCCCTGAGATATTTTACTGCAGTAAACCTGAGATTTTATTAACCAAACTGGTGGAGGTATTGAGTTCTGGATTTCTATGTTCTTGCATTTGGGGTTTAAACTAAAAATAAAGCCCCTTGACTCCTTGAGTTTCAATAGAAAGTATTTGAGCAAATACAGCAGAGCATCAGAAAAGACAGCCTCATAACAATACAAATAAATTATCAGCAAGCTTGCGGATACTTAGGACCTGATAAATCACTGCAATACCATGGAGCAAGCTCAGCTAAACCATGGAACAAGCTCAGTTAAGTGAATAATGCCCTGTACTCATTTGCCTCTTGAGCCATCTCTTCTGGGCTTCTATCTTTTCGTTCCTTATCCAAGTCGAGCTTCTGTGCCAATTCCTTCTCCTTCTCATCTATCTGTTATCCAAAAGGATTAGCAAAAAGCATTGTGATTAAATTGAGGTCACAACAGTTCAAAAAGCGAAAAATTAAGAAAAATTTGATCTTACTGCATCATAGATTTCATCATTCTTCTCAAAGTCGCCACTCTTTCGAGGAAGGATGTGCACATGTACATGTGGTACTGTCTGACCAGCTTGAGGTCCATCCTGATACAACCAAAAAAATCATCATGTTAAATTTTACTGAAAATATTCTCTCCTTCAAAAAACTCACTCATTCAAAACATAGCAATCAATTCCATCAAAAAAAAAAACATAGCAATCAAGAAATTCAAAGAATTGATAAAAAAAAATGTATAAATTATGAGTAGATTATCAGCGACGTACTTGGAGAGTAAGTGTAAGTGAAGATGCCTTGTGGTATTCCTCTAACCGCCTACCGATCTTCTGGGCAGTGAGCCATAAATCAGTCACCTCGCCAGCAGTGAGGTCAGCAAAACGCTTCACCTCACGCTTTGGGCAGACGAGAACATGTGAGCTACGTTAAGTTAGACACCTTAAGTTCCAAGATACAAAAGTAATATGATTTATCACAAACAAGAATTCTGCCTCCATAATCTTGAGATGCTATATAACTATAAGTAATTCATTGTACTAGATGAGCATAGAGTATAATTATTATTAGTTCATGTCCATGCATAAGTTTCAGGTAAAAAGGTTGAGTATCGACCATAAAGGATATGACCTGCAAAAAAAAAAATCACAGCATGTAAGAGCAAATAAGTTAAGTATGCAAAGAAGACATCATAAATTGCTCAACTTTCTAGAATTGGAAAAATTTTAGTCTTCTCAAAAGGAAGTTTAATTCCCACATGAACCTTAATACCCTATCATTTAGCAATTCTCTTCTTGATTCCAAATATGATATTGGTGCCTACAGTTTAATGATGCAGATTATCACTACACAACTGGTTAAGTGGCTTTTTTCTTTTCTTTTTTTCTACTTTATATAGAATTTCAAGGAAAAAAGGGAAGACAAAGCTCAGTTCCTGCAAGAAACGACAAAAAGGAAGACAAAGCTAGCGATACCAGGGACAACAGGCCGCAAGTTCACCAAGGCATATGAGTGATCAGTGGAATGAAACACCTCTTTCGGGTCAATTTTGTAAGGCCCAAACATGTAACACTCTGATGCCATCTGCATATACAGTAAAAAATGGGAAGTGTGTGACTCAGGCTCTTATTAAGTAGAGTAAAAAGATGGACATAAAACGGTGGAACAGCGGCAATCATAAATTATTAATCTGTGCTAATATCAACCATAAACACATTCAGGATGCTCTAAAACAGGCTCTTCTCCACCAAATCAGATCAACAACAAACTGATAGTTATCAAGTGCAATAAAATCTAACTTCCAAATCCAGGGCAAGAAATCACACAAAAAAAAAAATTCAAGAAAACAAAATTATGCATCTACATTTTGTCCTATCCATGATGCACCATTTTAAAACAGCAGGTCAGGTCACAAAGACCGAAATTTATGATCAACTCCTTCAGTATATCAAATCATAGATATTGAAGGCAAGAAAGTAGTTAAGAGTTCAGATCTTTCGAATAGAAATTATTTGATATCTACTTATATAGTTAGATATCATACTATGTATAAACTTCAAAATTTAAGGTGTAATGTTAACCTATAAATTTAACATCAGAAGTAAGGGTGACTGGAGAAGAGGCCAAAGGAAATATAGAATGAAATGGTCCAATTGAGTAGACAAGGACCCTAATAATTCATTCCATTAGGACAGTCTGGTTATCAAAGTCCAGAGAAAGAGAAAACCTACTCCTCTAATTTTCTATGCTCTAGATTCATCAAAATCTGATGAAAGGACAGGATGGGGGCTCTAGACACATTTAATTTCCAGAATTTCTCAATTTCTAGCCTTTGTGGGAGGCTGAAAAGTGAAAACACATCACATGAACGACTCAGAAGTATGGGGTAATTGGTATCATGGTATGCACATCAAATGTACACTTCCAAGAAAAGGTAGAATTACCTTGGAAGTGGTTGAAGAGAAGGAGGCCACTAGTTGAAGCCTTCTTCCTGACCAGGATTTCCCAAGAGCAATCAAGGAAGAACTCCTACCCCTACTACTGCTAAAGCACATCATGCTTGGAGTAAAATGTGGTGAAAACATCCACCTCAATAGTGGCTGCAACTGTTTAACCATTATAAACAAAAATAGAGATGCACCTCCCTGCAACCGGCATTCTAATTTAAACTAATTCTACCAAAAACAATGAAACTCTTTATATTGGAGAGAGGACAGTCAATTAAAATAAGTGCAGCGGCCGGGAGTTCTCAGCCAGCGTCACAAAAACAATGAAAATTTGGATCTTATTTCTCAATTGAGCCACATTTGACCTAAAAACATTAAAAACAAAACTCAATTGAGAAAGACATGTTCAAACCGATGAATTTTGGAGACGAATTTGCAGACTTTAACGAGGCAGAGAAGATATGCCGGCAGTGAGGAATTCGGAATCGGATTCTATCGCCCGAGCCCGTCGTCGTTCCGTGACTTCCGTCCTGATGAATCCTCAGATGATGAATCAACTTTCCTAAAACAAATGAGTTGAATGAACTTGGGCCTGTTTACAGACAGGCCCCTGGACAAATAAAAAAATGGTACAAGCTTGTGATCGGCCCGCTAGTTTAAAAAAAAGGCAGTTGAATGAAGTTGGATCTATTTTTTTTTAGGAAAATTGACTTAAAATAATACAAGTATCAATCTTGAACTAAAAATAATACGAATTTTAAAAATTACCAATAGCAATACGAACTATCACGATATATGCCAAAACTAATACAGGGTGAAATTCCGGTGGAAAAAAATGAGTTGGCACCCGGAAAAATGACTTGGCAAAATTTTATTACTCATGCCATTTCTTTTTAATTTCTAAATTCCACTTCATCATTTTTGTATCTAGAAAAAAATCTTTAATGGGGAAGAAGACCGGATGAAAACAGAAGCTTCAAGAAGAAATGTGTAGAAAATCTCTCCTTCTTCTCTGCCGATAGCTATGCCACCGTCGTTGTGGCCTACAGCGTTTGGTCGTCGGCGACCAAGTCGGCAACGTACTGGAACCAAAGAAGACGGAGAAAACGATGCCTAAAAAGCTAAATCTAAACCCAAACTTCAGGGATAAAGCAATATAAAACTAATTCATTTACGAAAATATAATATTGTGTCCCAATCATATTCCTTGATATGTATTGGATTGTTTTGAAAAAAACTAAAATCTAGGGTTTGTATTTACGAATTGGGTTTTTTAATTTCATTGAAAGTTGTACTTAGGGGAGGAGGATAAACCGATGGATTTGCAGGGCCGGTGAGGAGTCCAACAAGATAGAGGAAGGAGCTAGGGTGTTGTGGCGAGTTCGTCGGAGATGTGGCGAGGTTGTCGGAGATGGTGATGGGTGGTTGGTGCGAACTTGCGATGGAGATCTATATTCCACATGGTTGATTTCTGTATATTAAATTAGTGTCCCCCATTTATTTTCAGTGCTACTAAATTTGTAGGTTAACCAATTTGTGTTTGGATCTAGAATTTTGGATAGGATATGTACGACGAAGAAGACGAAGTGAAGTTCTTGTTTTATTTTTCATTAAAGCTTTTTTTTTAAATGACATGGCCAATTTTATTTTGACTAGTCATTTTTCCGGGTGCCAACTCATCTTTTTTCCAACGGAATTTCACCCAGTGTTATTTTTGGTATATATCGCGATAGTTCGTATTGTTGTTGGTGATTTTTAAACTTTGTATTATTTTCGGTTCAAAATTGATACTTGGTATTATTTTAAGTCATTTTTCTTTTTTTTTTACAAGGAAAGGAATTAGGATGAAAACTCGTCTTTTTCAAAGCATATAACAAACATAAATCAGAAGGCAAATGAAGCATGAGATGATGTTGAAATATTAATGGTAAAGGTATATTCTGATCCTTAGATTTTTTTAAATCTGTTTTCATTACACGCTTTCATGTGGGATAAAATGGTTAAAAGAGTGGCATGCATGAATATTGATGAAAGAACTCTTTTATAGACATTTCATTCATATTTTGACCTTGATGAAAGTTTTTCTGATCTGGTTAGGTTGGTGAATTCAAGTCAATTGAAAAGTTTAAATTTTTTAATACTAACAACCTCTGAGTCCCATTTTCTGTCGGTGTCTTGGACTCTTGCTTCAAAGATTATGTATCTGCTGGTACTCAGGGAACAATGTGATGCTGAAGTCGTGGAGTTCCTCTTCGTGGACGCAGTTGAAGACGACTCTTCAGTAGATAAATCATATGCAATACTTGATATAACTTTGAATCACGTAGAAACGCTTTCCGAAATTAATATTTCGCACCTTACATAACCTTGGGGAATACACGAAATTTGAAGTGATATAAAACAAACCAACCTATCTCTAACAAGGCTCATGAAAGAGATCGAACCTTAGAGTTCATGTAAATGGATATTAGACTCTATTTGAAGTTCAATCATGGAGAGAAACGCTCTCCTCTGATTATGTGAACCCACCCGACACTAATCTCCAAATAGCCTTTTATATAGGCAAAGGAAAACTCTTTTAGGGAACGGTTAACAACAGTTACCAGCGGTTACTAGAAGTTAACGACAGTTACAAGTGCCACGAAAGGTTATCATCAATAATCCACGTCACCCATCAGTTCTTAACTCTTTAAGGAAGTTACAAAGCAGTTAAACAACGGTTTACAAGACGGTTATCATCCTCAATGTTTTATATAGAACTCTTGTCTCATAGACATATAAGTAACGTAACTTCTCCTTAATGTTTCCATCTTGACCTAAATTATGCTTACACGAGCGCGCACACCGCATACCCAAACTCGTGACATAGCAAAGTAAGATCTCATAGTGTCGTATGAACCCAATCACACTAAAAGGCATTGTTCCCATATAGGGAACAATCACTTGATGACACTAAAATCACCAACATTTCCGTGTAACTTCTTTCAATATAAAACAATTCAATCTGTAGCAAAGTTGTGTTAACCCATATTTTTTCCTTCTAGGTGGGTAAACTTCACTGCAATCAAATCCATGTCGTATTTGATTGGTTAAATTCTTTCTAGGAAGTTGAAGGGATCGAGGTTCTTCAACTGGAAACAACAGCTGGTGCGCTAGAATCAGGTTCTTTGACAAAGTCGTGGGAGCCAATATGTGTTGGATCAATGTTAGTTCCTTAACAATGGAACAATGGTTTCTCCATTCGAGTAATTGAAGTTTTGACAATGACAAACGCTCGGAAGTAATTCCCTATACAAGTGAATACAGGAAAGATACAAGTGTACAAGAAAAGTAAGAGAAACATTCCCCGTGAAGCCATCTATGTATGTGGCAAATAAATTGAGGACAAAAGAGACTTCATTGTTGCCTTGGGCGACAAGCAGAGTCCCAAGAAGGAAAGCTTCCACAAAAGGTACGCTGGTCTTTTGAACAGTATCGTGCTCTCCAAGAGTAAAAGGACAAAAGCGTCAAAAGGAAAAGCGACCACTATAAATAGAAAGCGAGAAAGCTAGGTCAAGCACGCTCTCAAAAACAAATACACAAGAGCCATTGAAAGGTAGCAAGTGATTGAGAGTGCTTGGAGCAACATAGTGAGACGAAGAACCAGAACCAGAAAAGGAAGATCTAGATCCAAGTGATGGGAACTGTGTGAAGCTTGCCATCGACTTGTAAGTTGGTTCCAGTGCAAAAGGGACTGGCATCAGGAATGAGTCAGGTTTAAGTATAATATTGATTGGGTCTAGATTTGGATTCACGATGACTTAGTCGTTAGTATTGTTTATAAGTGTGTTTACGAACAATAGAGAAGTTTTATCTTTGTATTGTGCATCTCGTGATCTATCAATTTAATATAGTACTTGTTCAAAATTCTCCAAGGGAGGTCCATGTTTGCTATAATCTTTAACATTTACGAGTTTATGTAATTTTAAATATACTCGTATTATATAGTTTTAAGTCCCAAATAGAGCAAAGAAATGAGGTGTAGATTAAGTACACGTCTCAACCAATTTAGCCTCATTCAAGCTAACTCTTATCTAACTCTTATCTTTGAGAAGTCAACAAATTCAGCTATGTTCCATGTAGGCTTCCAAGTTTAAAGAGCCCAAGTGCAATCTCTAAATGTTCTCCCACATCGGAATGTTAGCTCATAAGCTAAGCAGGAGGCCTATGCATTGTTGGTCAAATCATATAAACCATAATCATTGTGCAAATTGACTTCCCACATCGGCAAATAATGAATTTGCAAGGAGATCAAATGATATAAATAGGAGAAGGTTTGACGTGTTTAATATTCGAGTGAGATCGTGCTATTTACGGTATAAAGTTTAAACAACTGTAAAAAGAACAAAAAACAATCTGCTAAGAGTGGGAAGGAGGAAAAATATACGTACTAAAGCCGTTTGGTTATACGAAATCCCGATAGATAGTATTTAATAAAATCCCGTTTATAGCGCGTATTATATCGGGTTTCAACACGTTGAGTCTATATTATATCCTATCTTTACCGTATTTGGTTCAATTCCCTTATGGAAACAACTTTTTGTTTTTGAAGTCATCAAGTCTATACTCCCTCGGTGGTTGTTGATTATTTACATAATCGACTCAAGTCCCTTTCCGTGAATGAAATAAACAGAAACATACTCATACCTTATAAAAAAATACAATTTCATGTTTTAACAATACATTTTATACTTCATTTAGAAAACTTTCCGTTACACTTGTACAAGGCATGAGGGCATACACTAACTAAAATTACACTAGCTACTCTAATAGAGGGTGATCACGAGGATTCCCAAAAAAGATAGAGAATAGGAGATTAGTAAGAACAATTGTATTGCTCTACCAAAAAAATAATTAAAACGGTTTGATTGTTTTGTTTTGAAATTTTGAATTTGTGCGCTTTAATTTGTTGTATTCATTTAATTAATTATTCATTTATTTAATAGATCTTGTTATTTACTAAATATGTAAAACTACTTAATTAATCAATTTATTTAATTATGTTCATTTAATTTAAATATGTAGAACTACTTAATTGATCATTTGGTTTTTAGATTCAGCTAATTTCTCATATCTGAAACCTAGTGGCAGAGGAAGAAGAAAAAGGAAATTAAATAAAATTAATAAAAAATAAAAATCCATCCCTAATAAAAAGGAGTATCTCCCACTAGTTTCTAATTGAGAAACTAAAAGCTAGAGAAACAAAAGCTTTAGCAGTTGTTTACTAAAAGACTGGGTGGCTTTTCTGCAATGTCTTACCTAAGAATTTCACCACCAAACTCAGAATTCGTCTCCACTTCAACTTGTTGGAATCTAATAAAACTAAAAAAATATCAATATATGATCCTTTTGCTTGAGCCGGCAACGAGCCTCCACCTTACCGTTAGATTCTTCAATAAACACACATGAGCCGAATAGTTAGTGTGGATATATACTCCTTATTGGTAGCAGTATGAAAATGTAATATATAATGACACAAACCGAATAATAAATGTGAATATAGAGACCTTGAATTTCAACGTAATATATATAATGAAAATGAAAAGCAATATAAGTAGAGCTAGATTGCATGGGGTCAATGTTTGTTGAACACGAGCGATGATAGATGGCTACACACTTACACATAAGTGATATCACAACATTAAATTATGTTTTTTTAATGGTAGAGCTAGGGTTTAGCATCATTCTCATATGGAGAACACAACTTAATTAATCACCCACTTATTTAATAAGCCAAAGAAATTGTGAATTCATTGCTCGTGACTGTTATCCACTTGGTAAATTAAAGTGAGGAAGAAGCCCGACAAATCCGAGCACACAAGACCCTAACTCGAAATTCGTCGAAAATCGATGTTCGGATTTTCGAACCCTAGAAATGATACTGGCAATGCAAAATAGGGGATTTAGGGGTTGAAACCAGGGTTGCACGACGGGGTCATGGGGCGAGGCCTCAGTTGCGGACGGCTGCGACAGTGCAACTGGAGGCCGGCGGGAAGCGTCGACGACGTTCTTGCGATAGGCTAGGAGTCGACACAGGAGAAATGTCAGAATTCCCTTATTTTTTTTATTTAATTCAAAGTGATATGGTACATATAACATATAATAATGATATATATATATATATAAGACATTAAGTGGACGTCCCGAGTAGTCTAGGTGTACGAGGTTTTTTTTTTTTGAAAAGGTAAAATATATCTAAAGGGAGAAAGAATTTAAAGCACAAGAGAACGTAGTACTACACCCATTAGAGGGAGAAAGAATTATCTTATCTTTACTGTCAAAAGCAGAAAAGAGCAAAGCAAAAACTCAAAAAGGAAAACCTCCTAAAAACTAGGACGTTTTAGGTTATGGGCATCGAATATTAGTGCTGGAATGCAAAGATAGAGACATAAAAGTGATGCATGTGACCAAACTTTCATTGAATAAAAGTAATGGGACCTAACTTTTATTCTTCCATACAATTTTTTTGTACCATTCATTACGTACTCCTACATATAGCTTCTATGCTTCTTGTTCGGGTCAAATAACAACCCATTTATAAATATTAATACATACCCATATAATTATATAGGTTCAAATCCTAATATAATAAACGCTAAATATGGGGTTTTATTAATTTTTTATTATTAAATTTATTCTATTTTTATTATTTTTTTGGGGCGGGCTCGAGCGTACCCTAGTCCCCTTAGGTCTGTCCTTACCGTGGATAACGCCTCCATACCTAGACTCGACGTGTTTGAACTCCGAATAAGATCACGTTATTTACGATATAAGGGGCAAAAAAACTTTAGCTTTATTTGTAGAGAGGAATATAAAAATACTTAGTTGAAGAGTGGGGAGGGTACAAGTACCAAATTTGTCTAGAGCATCCACTAGGGATGTGAACTGGTCATTTACTAACCAATTTTAAAGAGATAAGAGCAAATCACCGTCCAAGAGATTCGAAACAGTGACCTCAAAGTATTACCCGAAAGAACCAACCGCTAAATCAAATGCCAAAGGCATACATGTAACATATATGTTACAGCTTGAATTACTTTATAATAGGCCCCATATATAGAAATCGATTATAACATTAAATACTGTGGCTTAGGAGATTGAATGGATAGTAAAGAAAGACGAAGACAATTAAATACGATTCATTCAATGTGACGTGTGGCTTACATCTGGCTTGTTCCAATGACAGCATATTGTTCGCTTCATTCAAATGTTTGAATGAAATAATGAAATGCGACCAGCTTATGCTAAACATTAAAATGCAGCATTATAAATGGGCAAATCTAAAAAGGCGTATTCTCTAGGCCATCTGATATGGTTCTTTCCTTAACGTTCTTTTTATATGCCCCCTTGTAATGTGCTTCTCTTTTTATCAGGATCATCGGTGAGGTCATCTGATGTGGTTCTTTCATTGCCAGTATCATTTCTAGGCTTAGAACGATTAAAGGATCGAAAAACATCTCTAACTCAATAAGACAATAACTATCTTACTTGCTAAAGTTTGATGCGTTTAATCTTCGAGTAAGATCGTGCTATTTGCGGTATAAAGTCCAAACAATTGTAAAGAGAACAAAAAACAATCTGCTGAAGAGTGGGGAGGAGGAAAAATCTACGTACTAAAACCGTTTGGTTATACGAAATCCCGATAGTTAGTATTTAATAAAATCTCGTTTATAGCGCGTACTATATCGGGTTTCAACACGTTGAGTTCATATTATATCTTATCTTTACCATATTTGGTTCAATTCCCTTATGGAAACAACTTTTTGTTTTTATAATCATCACATCTCATCAAAGATTTTAATGTCCTTTGAAGTCATTGTAAAAAGGGGTTTGCCCCCCTCAATCATTCTTCCATTATAGGAGTGGGTAACAAAATGGTGGAATCACTCTTTCATCTCACTTATACAATGTACAAGTTGTCGGATAATTTTTTATATATTAATATATCATGACATTAAAAATGCTCTAGATTCATTTCGTTTCCATATGTCACGACAAGTCAAACGGGGCCTTAGTATATTACAAAACGCGAGTTCGTAAACTAGTGGACGAGCCTTGTTTGTATTTTCATCCAAGTGAAGAGATAGAAGTACTACAAATCAAACTTAAAACCTCCAAATATCTCCTATGCTTCTTACCACCACTAGACGAGCCTTGTTTGTCGTAATTTCGGGTTGCAGTATAAGTGTAAGTCAGTTTCATTCAGTGAATATTATACACCTTATACACGGGATACGATTTCCTTAGAGAATAAAGTGTTAATCTTCATTTTACAATTCGACCTGAGACGTCTACATTTTCTTAGAGAATAAAGTGTTAATCAACACATTACCACCTTATCAACTCATCATTATCAAGCTTTGTATTATGGGTCACAAAGCTCTCTCTTTGTTCATATCCAATAAATAAATCGCAAATTACAGACACACTATAATAACCAAAGCTAGACTTGCCCCTAGTGCAAACCAAGGGGGAATCTTCTTTTTTTTATCCTCTCTGAGATAGTGATATGCCTTATTTCCGAGAATCATCCCCAAAATTGTCCTGAAAAAAAACAAAATGATACATAGTTCACAAGCACTTGTACAGTTCACAAGCTCTGATGTTTATGTCCATCATTTTAATGAGGCTTGGGTTTGTAGCCATCAACTGCAAAATTTCTTGTCGCAGACGGTAAGGCCAAACGGATACCATCCAGCTCAGGTGCAGCAATCACCTGACATCCAAGACGAGACCTGTGGAAAGATATTGCTCATCATGAAATGGATAGTTTCCTATAAAGAGAGAATCTGAAAGATTAAAAGCTCAAAAGAGGGAACCCACGTTTCGGTGAGGCCAAAAGCAAGATCTAACATGTCATTCTCTTCATCAGTGGGATCCTCCAGTTTATTGTAGTGATCCACATCCTACCCACAGACAGACAGAAAGCCATTAGCTAGAACACCATTTCGGTTTAGAGCTTGCTATAAACTATCCATTTCATGACAATGGGATGTGCAAGATAAAGAATTTTGGATAGACATACCATCACAATCACGTGACATGTGGAGCATGCCAAGGATCCTTCACAAGCCCCTGTGTACAGAATAGAATGCAGTTATTTCACTAGACTCGAAATCCTACACAATTCTATGAGTCCCGGGACTTCATTCACCCCAAGATTTGAATTCAAATGGAAATGCACATAACATTAGAAAGACAAGAAGGGAAAAAAATAATTCAGGGTTTAAAAGGGTGTGTTTCAAAAAAGAATAAAAAAGGACAATAAACGGTGAGGAGACTGCTCACATTGCCCGTTTTATGTTATGTTGGGACATCAGTATGCAAATTTTGTCAATGCAAAACTAGTAAAAATAAGAGACAAAGGCTTTGCTATACTTTCACTTGGAAAGACTTATTGTAAAAAAGCATTAATGACATCACAAATGCAATGTAAAACCATTAGAGAATCCCTAATTCAAATTACGATAACAACAGTACATAACAAAAGCTCAACACTAATTCTCATATTCACAGAGCATACACAACCCACCCACCACATGTTACATCAAAAATAGGAACAGAAAAGCAAACAAAATTGAATGCCAATTCAGAATGCGATAAAGAAAAGTGTTAATTGCCAAAGGCAATGTTTAACGGGCACAGATATCAGAAGTGCTAAAGACTATAAGAAATATGCTTGCCTTCAAGTTCAATATCAAATTCATGAGCTGCTTCTAGCATAGACATGCCAACTGGAACCTTGATCTGCTGCTCCTCTCCATCTTTGTCAACAAAAGTCACATTTATCCTGCAATATTGAGCAAAGGAGGAGTTTAAGGACAGGGAAAGCCAGAGCTATCTAATTGGCAAGGGACCAAAGCATGCTATATGCAATGAAGCGGAGAGAATGTAGATCAGAGGAAGCAAACTTTTCATATCTAACTTTTTTCACAATTTAACGTAGATGTCATGAATATGGTACATTTGCTAGCCACAATTTCTATACTTCTAAACCAAAGATTATCCAATAACAGGATTTTATTTAAAAAGAAAGAAAGAAGAAAAAGAAGGCAGAGATAGCACTCACGTGTTGGCTCCCTCATTGGCAGCTTTTGTACAAAACGTTTGATGTCTCTGAAAAAAAAAAGAGTTAAATGTTAAAAATTCAATATTTCAATGTATTACACTAAAAGTTTAGGCATATAAATGTAATAGAGTTATAAGATGTTTCTTGTAGAAAGACTTCAATAGAAAAGCGGATTTTTTTTTTCATGACCAAATCCGTTCAATATAAAAGCAACTGTTACCATAGGATTAAATAATATTTTACAAAAGCTCATAAAAATGGGTACTTAATAGAGTTACAAGATGTTATTGTAAGTACTTACAGGCCATGCTAGAAATTTAAACTGATTCAAAGCTTCGCACAAGGAAACGATTTAAAACAAAGAAATATCAAAGAAGAATCTCAAATAGCCATACAGGCACAGGAAAATGAATCTCACCAAATCAAGTAAATAGCTCCTAGATGCAGGCAAGTGCAAAGGCTGTAGTGAAGGGATACGCTGCAGTGAAGGGATAAGATGCAGTGAAGGTTGTAATGATCCTGACAAAAGAAAACACTTAACTTTCATCATAAAACTACACAAATATTGGATTAAAAATTATGAAATAATACCATTATGTCAGCCTCAAACAATTTCAATAGTGAAACATCAGCTGACTTGGCATGAAAAAAAAACTAACTTCAATTTTTTTATATGAAAGACAATTGCTTCCTGAACTTACTTATTGCTACTTTGCATCCTAAATCACATCCACGTATATTAGTGCCAGCGGTACTAAATTGTAGATTCACAGAGATGACAACGACCTCATGTTAAAGCTTATGGTTACTTTGCATTCTCAATCACATCCACTTGTATTAGTGTCAGCAGAACTGAATCTTAGATTCACCAATCATGTTGTAATGCTTGTTAGAATTACTTAATTAGCTGAAGACGATCAAACCAGTAAGCCTTCCACCTTAAAAAAGGTACTTCTATACTATAGTTCTCCTAAAACTTCCACCACCATCATCACCTTGGAAAATGCTGCTCCTTACAGAAGCTAAATAGCAATTAATTAAAAAGATGATAAATTTTTTATCTATTTCCTTAGCACTGAAAGTAGAAAAAAGACAATTAGGCATAGAAAATGGAGAGTACAGTCATCTCGTAACAATGTGGGTGAAGCAAATTACGACACAATCACACAAACAAAATGGTGCAAATCACGTTAAATTGGGTGAAAAGAAATTTGAACACAAACAAATCACGACACATTGGTGTAACTACAGTTAAATTCAATCTACAGACAGGTCATTCACGCAGAACAACTAATATAAACAACGGATACTGAAACGCTGAACACAAACTACCTCTTGTTAATTCCTTGATTGCACGAGCGCCAATTCGTGCAATTCTTGAGGCTAGCATAATCTTCTCGGACTAAAACAGTAACGAGAACCTTGAAACTAGTTCCATGGATACAGAGAAATTATCAAAACGTGAAGAAAAAAGGGGAAACTAAAAACACAAACGAAACCGAAATGGTATAAAGAGCAGAGGTTAACTTAAGATACATACTGGATATGAATTTGTAGAGTTTGACGAGGCAGAGAAGATACGCCGGCGGAGAAGAATTCGATTTCTTTCTCCCGAGTCCGTCGTTCACTCGTTCCGTCCTGATTCTCTCTCAGGTGAATGTGAATGAACTTCCTAAAAGAAAAACAAATCCGTTGAATGAACTTGGGCCTGTTTACAGAGGCCCGCTGGACAAATAACAAAAGAAAAAGGACAAGTTTGTAATCGGCCCGCTAGATAAAAAAAAATACTCCCTCCGTCTCCGAAAGTTTATCCAAAAGGACAACTTTCACATGGATTAAGAAATGGGTAGAAAAGATGAAGTAGCCAATAGGGTGAAGGGAGAGATTGTGATTGTGGGTAAATGGGAAGAAAGAGAAAAAGAAAGGAAAAGACTAAAATGAGTTTGAAGGGGTAAATTTTTTGTTAGATAATGGGGGATAAAAGATGAGATAAGAAGAGGGTAATATTGTAAGAAAAATTGATATAAAAGAAAAGTTAAAAAGATGGACAAACTTTACGGGACACCCAAAAAAAAATACAAGACAAACTTTCTGGGACGGAGGGAGTACAATAATTCATAACCAACTTATATATTTTCAATGCATATGATGTGCAAAACATGCTAGTTAGTGGAAATTAACGAAGCTCAAAGGACATTGTCAATGTAAACATTATAGTTGAATCAAGTCAAGACAAGTTTTGAGTTGCTCAAACTCGATTCAATTAAAAATTAGCGAGCTCAAACTTAAACGTGAGTTTTATCCGAGCTTAAAATCTTGTTTGAGCTTGGTTCGTTTAAATGCTCAGCGTACTCGAACTTAGCTTGCGAGCCTCTCATTTAGTTTCGCTGTGAGACAAAGTGGCGAACAACTCATCTACTTGATCTTTTATACAAGCACACAAAACACCAAATTTTTTATGAACGTTTTTGTTCATTAAAAATTTTGATGAACGTTTTTATCTCAAATACATAGTTTAGTTCATTTATATTTTGAGCTTTAAAATTGTGTTCAAACTCAACTCATTTACAAATTAAGTGAATGCCAATAAAATTTAATCAAGTCAAACACCAAATTTTTATGAACGTTTTTGTTCATTTACCGTACAGTTGAAGGCATTAAAGAGGTATCATTATGAAAGAAAAAAAAAGTTACCGTGGAATAAATGACTTTTAACAAAGTAACAATTATGACGCTTTATTAAAAAAAATCGAATCAATAAGTCGATCAGCATCTAGATTCTAGCGTCGTCTCATCATCAGGAGATGGGAAGCGAGTGGGCAAGAACAACTGCTGCACTAGGGACAGCTGGCCCACCACCTCCCTCTCACGTGGCTCCTCTTTCTACCCCCACGTTCCTACTTTTTTTTCTTTTCACACATTTTAAAAATCTTTAATCTATACTTTTTTTAGGTAAAAATTATGTACATTAGCAATTTTGAAACCTGTTCTTTCACTCGTTTAACAGCAATCAATGTGTTAAAAGATCAAGTTGAATGAAAAGCACGCGAAAAAATTAAGTATAGGTATGAATCAAGAATTTACCAATCATTTTACAATTACTTGTAAGAGTATTTGATAATATATGTAAAGTTATGACTACTTACGTAAAGTTCATAAATATCGGGGAGCAAACTGCAATTTTCTATAGCCTATAAGGGTGTCTTTGCAAATATTGGCTGACTATTGGTTTTCAAGGGAAAGAATGTTGTAGAAATTCGTCTCTGGTTCCTGAAAGTGGAAACTATTACTACTCAAATTCATGGAAAGTTTTCAGCACATGGAATTCCAAATTGGCAGCCATTAAAATTCCCTCCTTTCTCCGATTAGGGTTTTCTGATCTTCCTCACTCGACATCCTTTGCAGTTTGCACTCTCCTCTGCCGTGTACGAAGGTTCGTTTTACCCTATCACAAAAAGAATCCAGCTTCACTGTAGTAGTTGTTTATAAAAATTCAGCAAAGGTAATTGTAATTTGACTTGGTTGTCAATTTAGTTGGTAGATTTTGAAGCTCTAGATCTGTTTTGAATCCATTTACGATCTTATACTGCTGTTTGGGAGCTAAGGGAGGGGGTTTAATTTCCTTGCTGTGATTGGAGCAAAGAGCGAATGATTGCGGCGCTTGGTTCTGAAACTTCTGATACTGAATTGCTTGATTAAGGGGCTAGGTTGGTGTTAGTTTGATCAATTGTACTGTTTTAGGTGCTTAATTTACGTTTTTCTCAAGTTCTGCTTGTTTGGAGTTGATGGATTTAGAAAGTGAGAATTCTGCCCTAGAATCGACTGGGGATAATGATCTGGTCTGTTCTGCTAATCCCCCGATTGGAGATGATGTAAAGATTGAGTTCAATGGATCTAGTCTTCATGATGATGATGATTGTGATGGAAACTCCTATGGGAATGGTAATCCCATGCCATCTCTAAGGTCTGTGGAAATCAAGGAAGATGATAACAAGTTGAATTCTGAAGAAAACGATACTCCCAATTCACGGTCTGATAACTCCACTTCTCTTCGTTCGAACCGTGATACTTCTGGGGAGGACGTGGATGGGTTTACAGTGATCAATTCAGCAGGAAAGGGCGCTGAATCTGATCAAAATATTGGCAACTCTCCTGCTTCTCCTGGGATGTCACCTTCATCTGTAGTTACAAAAGGAAAAGGCTTGAGGAAATGGAGAAGAATTAGAAGGGAGGTTACAAAGGATAACAGCATCAATCTAGACGTGACCAAGATGTTAAAGCGAGGCTCAGCAAATCGTGGGAATTCTTTTGACGTAGCAGTTGAGATGAAGCAAAAGAGTGAGGGTTCAGTGTCGTCTACCATTGCATTTGTGAACAATCCTGTTAGTGATGGTTCGTTCTCCAATGCCGGTTCTAGTACTGTTTATAAAGTGGCAGGAATATCCACATTTAGCGTTGGTGCTGATTCTGACAACAGTGAGGATAGGAGTAGCAAAACCTCCACTGCAGCCAGCGTACCAAAGTCTAGGCATGATCTGTCAAGAGGATCAGGACATTCGCGGGAGAAGCACAAGGTGAAACACACAGGTAGAAAGCACTTGGTTAATACACCTCAAACTCAAAGGGTGCAACAAGGTGCAAGGCAGCTTGATGCTGGCGAGAAACCGAGGGGAGAAGCTGTTAATGTGGATCAGGAGAACTCCCTCTCAAGTCTGGAATCTGATTCAAGAAATTATTGCTCTCTATTTATGGAAGGCTCATCTTCTGCAATTAATAATGGGCATAGCGAGAGATTGATGGGTTCTGATGGAGAACATAGTGATGATGAACAAGCTGGCGAACAGCAGTCGGTTGAAGGACTTCCTATTGGTCCTTGTGGAAGTGTTGGAGAGGGTGAAGAAACTTCACAAATTGACGCTGCAGTATCATGGCAATTCCCAGAAACAATTAAGAATCATAAGCTCTTAGGAAATGGGGATCCACTGGTTGACTGTGCTCAGATGCTCCGGTCTTTACAAGAAACACTCGAACAAGGTAAATTAGCTTTTTCCTTGAGATTATAAATGTCTTTATAGTGTAGCAGATCGTTTTTTGCCACCCTCAGACTTTCTGCTATATTTCTTGTTCATTGTGCTGATGCTGACAAATTCTTATGAATATGCTCTTCCTGCTTGGTAAATTAGGGAAGAATGGAAGATAAAGGAATGGTGTAGTTATAGTAGGTATTTATTGGCTTAAATGTATTGCACTAAAACCAAATTAGAATTTTGGTCACCTTTAGTTGGTTTCCTGTAGGGAAAAGATCAAGGAAACGGAGATAAAATGAAGAAATTAGATGATGTAGATCGTAGAGTGACTCAGACTAACTGATTATCTGTCAAAAATAGTTGATCCCCTTTTATCACACAATTCCTTATGTCATATGGCCCCAAAGTTCCTTTGGAATTGAATTGTCTTATAACCGTACGGCAATTGAAGATGTTGCATTCCCATTTGGAACCCACATTTGGTTTTGAGTTGTACTTATTACTTATATGAATTCTTTCTTATTTTATTTATATATAAGATTAGTGTGGCAGTGGACTACCATCTACGATCCCTTATTGCATTTTATTTATATACCCTTCTATCGCCATGTTTAGACGGGGAAGTACAGGAGGAAACTGGTTGTCTGATTTGGAGAGAATGACGGTTCTAGCCTCCTAGGATCAAGATTTTTGACATCATAGAATGTAAGAATACAGCTTTTAGATGGGTTGATGGAACTTGGAAGTGTCGGCTTCATGATGGTTCATGGGTAGCAGATGAGGGAGAAGCAAGAACTTGAAAGTGGGTTTGACAGGCATTTCTTAGTTTTGGGATCATATAAGTTGCAGAAATATCTCTTTGTTAAATCTTGGAGGTTGATGTGGGAAGTATTGAACACATACAGAAGTTTAGTGTGTTTGCTTCTGTGCAAATAAGATTTTCTAAGAAACCTCTTTCAGTGATGGTTCACTGTGTTTGACCTTGAAAAGTTAAAGGTATAGATGTTCTGTGAAGAGTATATGCTTTTCTGAGCTGATAGATGTTCTGAGTTGATAGAGACATTTTGCTTTTTCTTTGTTGGTCATATAATTTTTCGAGTTCTCATAAAATCCATGGAGGTCCAGGTACTCTTATCAGATAGAGGGATTTTGTCCTATTAAGATTAATCTGGCGAATATGAGGTTTCAAGTCTCTATAATTGATCAAATATTAGATGCTTTGTCACATTGAATTGAAATAGCTCAATTTATAATAAATCTTTACATCAACATGCAGAAATTCAGAAATTTGGGGAGTTGGGCAAAGAAGATCTCCGACCTTTGGATGAAGACTTGATCAAATCTACTGATCTTCCTGTATACTCTAATTCTGCCATTGCTGAACTTCTTGGACCTTCTTCAAACTGGCCAGCTTCAGAAGACGCTTTGAGCCAAGCACAAACCATCGAGGCATTAGAGAAGCAGCTAGAGGGAAAAACGCTTGTGCTGGAGGAGAAGGAATCAAGGATCACTGAACTTGAATCCACAATCCATGAAATCAAGTCAAGTAATGAAAATTTAGGGACAATCATAGACACACAACAGAAGAAATACATGGAGATGGAATCAGAGATGGAGATTCTGTTTATCCAGAAGACAGAAGCTGAAATAAAGTTTGTTGCGATTGCAGATAAGATCATTACAGAAGAAAGACAAATGAAGCCCAGCAAAACAGACACAAGTGAATCAGTATTGCTAAAAGATAAAGCTGCTGAGGAAGAGAAAGGAGTATCAATCCAGAAGATGCAGAGTAGAGTTACTAAGTACTCTTTCTGTTTCTTAGTACAGTTGATCTTGTTTCTCTTTGTTGTACTCGAGTTCTTTGTGTCGCGGTTTTGGCCTAAGTCGGAAGTGGTCATGCCCACCTAGAAAGAAGATTGCAAGAAGTGATGGGACTTTTGTTGTATCCTTTGTGCACTAGAGAGGTTTTTGTTTCTTGAATTTCAGGTTTTGAAATTGACAGCTACTACGACGTTAGACTGTATATTAGTTGCAAGCTTGGTATCTGATCTTGGGCCGGCCCATGTAATTGTGTTGTTTTTTGTATGGATTTCTAGACTTTTTGAGTAAATTTTGGGTTTTGACCGCTTGAGCTTAATAGTTCAGTTCATGCTAGTTTGATTCTTAGATTTTAGTGTTGGTCATGGAGGAGATTCGCAAGATTGCACATGTGGTCTTCATGTGGTACCTCTTAAGACTTGTTTGGTATCCATATTAAGTATGGTTGCAAATATGGGTCATACTTTGGTATATTATGATGTTTTTTTTAGATTTCCCGCCCAGTTCGATTAATCAGAGCCAATCTATGTCTGGGCTGGGTAATGTAGTGGTCCATTGTTAGGGCGAGATCCTCCCAATTCAGTTTTTTCCATACACGCCGTCTGGGAGATTTAAACTTCAAACCTCCTGAATAAATGCTTAAGGAGCCTAATACTTAATCCCACGTATATTATGATATCGTGATGTTACTCATACACATACCTAGTACCTTGATATCTAATTGATACCTGATATATTTGGTATTGATATGCGATACCAGCGATACCAAACGAGCCCTACCCTTGATAAATTCCATTTTTGCCCCTCCTCTAAACCCACCTTTTAACCTTCTATTTTATGTGCTTGACGAGGTTGAAAGTTAAATTTGGAAGCTGGTTAATCATGTAACACCTGCTATAAAAGCACTCTGTTCTTTCTTAGGCCCCACTTCTACAAGCACCAACTTTTTTTTTTTTTTTAATTAGGTGAGGATTAGGATGCACTCCTTAACGGAGGACGTCTTAGAGCATCCTTTCGGATGAGAACCTTAAGTTCTGAGTGATCCTTTATACACTCAATAGGGAGACTGTGACCCAATTTAGCGATTTTGTCGGCCACAGTGTTACACTCTCTAGGAATATAATTAATAGAAAAGTCTTGAGCTCCATTCAAGAAGATCAAGATATCTGAAATAATCAGTTCGATTTTTCACGAACATTTGCTTTTTCCATTAATCGCATTGATGACTTGCAAATTATCACTTTCGATTTCTACCTTATTCAAGTTCATTTTTCTCGCCTTTTTAATCGCATCCCTAAGTGAGCACCAACTTTCTTTTTGACACGTTGTCGTGAATGTAATCTATGATAGGAACACATTACAGATATAGTACACATATGTTCTTGGAAAATTAAATTAATGTGGCATTTGCTCTTTCAAGACTTGTCTGCAATTAGATGGAATCTGGTGGAATATGCATAAAGGCTTCTCAAACTCATTCAACGTGTAGTTTGACTTGTCAAAGCAGTGTTAAAGAAAGGAAATTCCGGATAGATGGAGCTCATTAAGCCTGCCATTTAGGGGATAATCTTTGTGTTTACACTTACTCTAAAGATTTTAATAGACAGTTTTTTCTAACCTATAAGGGCATAGGTTAAACACCATATAAGAAAAAAATGAACCTATTAATTAAAAAAAATTAAATTACCCTATATAATAAGAATTAATAAAAAAAATTTATTTTAAAGGTCTTAACCTATGCCATTTGTTAGAAAAATCGATAAATATATGATTCGATAGTTTTAGCTTTCAATGTGTAATGAAAAGTTAATTTTACCCTTTGTATTTCACAATTCGGTTTAAGTTCGGATTAGTTTTAATTATTTTCTTCATGATAGTATTAACCTAAAAAATCTATGTACCAAATTAATTTCAACCCAACTAACTATGGTGGCAAATTTCTCCTTTTAATTGCAGATAAATATATAATGGCAAATAAAAAAAATTATTTGACAACTTGGGCCCCAAGCTAATAACTTGAGCGCCAAGGGCCTAGTCAACAAAGCCTTTTTTGTCACTTTCCAGAGATCTCCTAGCTTACCGTACAGTCATAAATTTCAGTGGAAAGTCTGTCGTAGCAGAAACATTCGCTGCAAATTTTAACCTTTTAATTTCCTTTTCCCGATGGAAATATTTTACGTATTTTTTTGGGTTTATTTACATTATCTGGATTCAAAATTTGGGTTAATGATATTCAAGTTTTTCCTAACTACAGTATTTACCACATTCTCGATTATCTTTCTGCATTCATTAAAAAAACTAGCTTAAATCTGTCAAGACAAGACAATATGATAAATATTAACCCTAATCCTTACTTAATTAAAAAATGCTAAATATTAAAAGTAGTTTATTTTAGTGTTAAGGCCGAATTAAGAAAATTTTATTCTAAAATATTTATAACAAATTTATTCTAAAATATTAAAATTGTTTTGTTGTAGTGTTAACCCAATTTTAAATAATCGATTTTTAAAAAGATATTATACATAATTAGGACAATTTTATATATGGAATTATTTTTAATTAAGAAAATTTTCTAAAAAATTATGCTAAAATATCAACAATTTTATTGTAGTGTTAAGCTAATTCTAAATAGTCAATCTTAAAAAAGATATTAAACACGATTAAGTCAATTTTATATATGGAATAATTGTGAATAAATAATTCTATAATATGTAATAACCAGCAAATGATCGAGAAGGACAAAAAAGTAAACGGCCAAATAAATTTTCCTATGTGGTATAGTTAGATGAATGACACGTAATGACGTAACATAGAAATATTCGACTTTAATTATAGTATATTGATTATTATTATTATTATTAACAAGATAAAAATTCGATAACCAGAGTTGTCTAGTGAATTGAGACGTCGTACAAACCGATCGTCATGACTAACAAACAAACAAAGTAAGCAAGAAGTACAAATAACCAAATAAAAGGACAATCAACAAGTTTAGACTCGAGGTGAATAAAACAATAAAAAAAGTGTCTTGATAAACGGTCAAACCCAACTCGGAATGTGCGAAAAAGACAACTGACGTTTTTTTCCGCCGAAATAAAGAATCTTCAAACCTAAACGACTCGATCCAAAACATATTCAAATCTACCTCTTTAGAGATGTACCAACTAACTCGATCTTAACTACCAATAACAACTAAAAACTAACAAGATCCACCTACAAATTAATAAGGAAATCATCATTGTCATGCATACTTGTGATGTACATCAAATCAAAGCAATACAAAAAAAAAGTTTTTTTGAGTGGAAAAAGAGAGACATTTTTTTGGTGGAAAAAAGAGTGATTAATTTGATGTCATCCAAAGATATGCGAATATTTTAGGCTAAAGATCTCATCCAAATTTCTTAATGCATGAACATGAAGGATTAATCCCACTTTTTGGATCAAAAAATAAATTCGAATGCATGCATGTATATCATTCATTAGTAACAGGAAAAAGGGCAAGTACTACAATACTACATTGATCTGGATTACTTATGTATATACGATTTAAGATTTTAGTTAGGTTCATGATGTTTTTTTTAATCAGAATTCTGATATCTTATCTTAGGATCGGAATATGCCTTCAATTCCAGCTCACCATCTTCCCCAAATCCCAACCGATCAAATATTGTTTTGGACCTCCACTAACTCCAAAGAAAATAAAACATGATTACATTCCAATTGTGTAAGTAATTGCATGCCATCCACATCTATCTTTACTACGATCAAACCAAACCAAGAATTATGCTCCGTATTCTTTTAACTTATTTGAAACGATAATTACTCAAAATAATAAAATGTTACTACTTTCGCTATTTTTATAAAAAAGAAACAAAAAACTATAATTTAGTGAGACACATTCAATCGACTTCGATATTTTAATTATTCGATAACTATCTAGCTTGATAGTTTCAATAATTTGTGAAGCCCGTTCATGTGATTAAGGCTCCATTCGGCGACAACGTTTTAAGAGCTTTTTCTCGTTAATAGAATCTTAAAATCTCCAAATTACAGTGTATATTTTCCTATCTTAAAGGGGTTTAGTTTTTCTGTCAGAGGAGATAACTTTTCCGCTAGCTTGTTGAATAGCAGGAGAATGCTCCTAAAGACCTAAACTATTGAACGGACCCTAAAATCCACCTCCATAAAAGTTCATAATATTTACAACATTATAAAACTAATGAAAAAATAGTTAATATAATTTTAAAAAACTATTTTTGCAACTAAGAAAAGTTGAGGGGCAATTTAGTCTTTACACAAACACCTCCCAAAGCCCATTCTCAGTTGCCTACCTTCCTTCTACTTGCAAGAAACCAACTCCTCTCTAGCCGTACACGAATACTATTCTGCTAAACATTCGTCCGATGAATCTTGAATGATTCTCCTACACATACAATAAACTAAACCTCACAATTTGCTGGATCTTGCTAAGATGAAAGCATCATCAACCCACAAGACCCACAATAACCTTTACCAAAAACAAACATGTCAATATCCAAAATCAATCCAGACTTAAACATCAAAACCAAGAAAAAAACAAATGAAAGAACAAAAAAAGCCTTAGCTACTAAAAATTGGCAACTTTGCATCAGTATCACCATTGCTCCACAACAGCATCATCAGCATCAGGAAGCTCATTGAGATCGAAACCGACAACCGGCTCCTTAATCCCATCATCACAAGTAATGGCAGCTGATAACGATCCACTCTGATCAGAACTCACCACAGCCAACTGCATTTTCCCTGCTGTTGCAGGGGAAGGCCCCGGATAATGGCGCCTCATATGGCCTCCGAGCGCCTGTCCACTGGGAAAGCCTTTGTCACAAATCTTGCATATGTGATCTTCAGAATCATGGTAATTATGCGGCCTTAGCGTTAATTCCGGATCAGCAAGGCTAATCTTGATTAGCGGCTTGTTGTGTGCGCTGGATTTGTGGCCTCCTAGCGCCTGTGGCGTTGGGAATGTCTTGCTGCAGACGCTGCATCTGTAGCATTTAGGAGCTGAATTGATTAATTGATCATGGATCCTCTTCCTCTTCTTGATTTCTGAATTCGTGATATTGTCTATCATCGGCGTGTCCTGATCATTATCCAGCTGAATTTTGATTTTGCTGTTGTTATCAGAATCATCATCATCATATTTCTGATCTTGAATTTGAATTTGAATTTCATCAGCGGTGGTGTTCTTGTTGCTGGATGAAATTGGCTTCTCTGCAACTCCAATTACACCATCAGGACGAATCAAGGAGAAGGGAGTTTTGTCCTTAGAGAGCAGCATAAGCGCCTCAACAGCTCCAATTTCGTCTTCACTCAGATTGTAGCGTCCTGCATCAATGGCGGTCCTCTTACCAGCACCGCTTCTCGCCTTCTTCACAGGCCAATTGTCCAGATACCTCAACAGATCCACAGCACCAGACGAAGAGCAAAATTCAATCCCCTGAACCGGTTCATCCTCCCGATCGGAATCGATCGTCGAAGACGGAGAACAATATCCATTAATCTCTGGCGGATTCATACCTCGCCAGTCTCTCTCCGGATGACACCTCATGTGTCCAAACAGCGACTTCTCAGACTGAAACGTCTTGTTACAGAGCGAGCACATCGGCTTTCCCTCTGGATCTTGGAGGTAATAGCTTTTCCGACCGAAACCGCCGCCGCCAGCTGGCGAGTTAGGTTGCGGCGGGGCGTGAACGCGCATGTGACCACCCAAGGCCTTACCGGACTTGAACTCCTTCCGGCAGAGCCCACAGATCCAACCGCCACCGTTACGAACAACACCGTTATCGTCTTTTTTCTCCGCGATTTCGTCACTAACGACCTTGAGCTTGATTTTGAGCTTATTCGTCAACAACAATGGCGGCTTCTCCTCCTCCTCCACTCGAAACTCCCCCTCTTCAAGATCGTCTTCCATCGGACACCGAAGATGCTGATAATCAAAATCCACCATCGTAATTCCGAATTCCGAGCACAAGAAGCTTGATTACGCAACTGATTTTCGGCCGCTGTGAGCACAAACGAGCGTCAGGTAAAGATCGGAAGAAGCAAAAACCCTAGAAATTGGGAGCGTTTTCGAAATCCGAAAAATCGTACCCGGCGAGTAATTTAGCAGGTGTGCGATTGCTTCCCTTGCAAGTTTCCTTGCCTTGACTCCCACGGAACAAAATCAACGCCAAAAAACTAGGGTTTTTTGCTGGAGAAGCTTGAATTTGGAGGTGAGGATGAAGATTCGCGAGGATTGGAAGTAGAGATTGAAGAAGAAGAGAGAAAAACGAGAGTGCAGACTCAGTGAAGAAGAGAGAAGTTTAACAAACCCAAACTTGATATAAATAAATCTCCCAAAATTTGATTTTATTTTTGTCGAAAAAGGATTTTGTTAGATAAGGAGCGAATATATTAGTTCCTTTTTTAACAAGGAAGGACCGGGGTTGTTATATCCGAATTTTTATAAAAGTTAATAAATTATTTCTTAAAGATAGTTTTTTTTTGCGATTTGGATAAGAATTTTTATATTTTTATGAAATATCAGGCATAAAAAGTATTAAAAGATTTATAGAAATAAAATTATGTACTCGGAAAGAAATTAGTGATATGTATTTTTTATGATCTTTAAGCATTAATGCGTTTTTTCACGCTCTTTCCACTTTTTTTTTGAGCCCAAAAAAACAAATTCATTCAATCTAAAGCATCTGCAGATAACAAAGTTTGCAAATAAAGAGGAAAATGAACAGGAAACAAAACAAACATGGTAGAACAAGGTCTCAAACTAGCAACATAATGAGCCACCAAATTTGCCTCTCGCTTAGTGTACTCCCATGAGCATTCAGCAAAATCAGCACACAAGTGTTTAATACGCTGCACAACTCTGTTAAGCTGACCCTTCCCTGCATAACTTCCATTCAACTTTTTGATCAATAACAAAGAATCTGATTCAAAGGCAACATGTGAAAGGTCCATATCAATACAACACGAGACTGCCCAAAGCACAGCCTCTGCTTCCACCAATTCCACTTCATCAGTCGGTTGCACACATTTAGATCCATAGCAGAGAACCAGTCCAGTCTCGTCCCTAGCCACAATTCCAATTGAACAACCCAGTTCCACTGACACAGATGCATCACAATTAAGTTTAATAACTCCAGTCGAGGGTCGTTTCCATCGAATATTTTCTCGGACTCTTTCCCCCATCCTAACAGCCCCCCGCTGCAGATCAGCTCGAGATTCGTCCACTAACTCTTTCGCCAGTTGAACCAGACTCGCAGCATCAGAAGTTTTGCCTTCAAACAGGCATTTGTTCCTTGCATTCCAAATGCTCCAAACCAGGACAGCCCAAAGTTCAATATCCAACACCCTAGCATGAAGTGAAAGTTGATCAAAAAAAGCATAAATAGAGTTAACTTTCAACCCCCAATATCTGATCGTAGGCACCCTTCTCCAGACTTTTTGAGCTTCAGGACATGAAAAAAGAACATGGAATCCATCTTCAATGCCACCACAGAACTCACATGACTCAGATTCACATATGTTCCTTCGCCTAAGGTTGACCTTGTGTGGGAGGATATCTCTCACAGCCCTCCAAACAAAAGAACGAACCCGAGGAAGCGTTTTTATATTCCAGAGGCGCTTCCAAAGACCTTTTGAATCTGAACTCGAGTACGAGCTTGTGCCATTCTGTTGTTCAATTTCCAGCTGAATCAACATGTGGTATGCTGTTTTAACGCTGAATACGCCATCCTTACTATAGTACCACACCAACTCATTAGTCGAAGATGCATCAACAAGTCGCAAGTTGCATATAATCTCTGCATCCTCTTGTCCAAACATTTGATGTACAAGCTGGGATCGCCACATTCCGGACGACCAATCGATCAGATCAATCACCCTACAATCCCTTTGAGCTTCATTAGGCTGTTTCACAACTTTGAAATTGTATGGTCTCGGAATCCAACGATCAGTCCAGGCATTAAGCGAGGCACCATTCCCAACACCCCAATAGGTTCCTTTCTCCACGACTTGACGCCCAATTAGTAGACTCCTCAATGTATAGCTGGGGCGGAAGCCTAAAGAAGCCTTCAAGAAGCTGGAGTTGGGAAAATATCGAGCCTTTAGTAACCTTGCTAACAACGAATCAGGTTCCTGCAGGAGTCTCCACCCCTGTTTGGCGAGCATGGCCAGATTGAAATTCTCCATGTCCCTAAAGCCAAGTCCGCCTTTGCATTTGGGCAAGCACATTCGCTTCCATTTCAGCCAGTGGATTCTAGACTTGTCACCTCCATCTCCCCCACCAAAACTTACATAAGAGTTGTTCTATTTCCTTGCAGAGTGAGATTGGAAGAGCAAAGCAAGACATAGTATATAGAGGAACAACTTGAGCTATCGATTTAATCAAGACTTCCTTGCCAGCTCGAGAAAGTGACTTCTCCTTCCAACCATTTATTTTCTGCAGAATACGCTCCTTGACATTGCTGAAAATCTCTTTTTTTGAGCGACCCACCATCGTTGACAGGCCCAAGTATTTCTCATGCCGTTCAACCTCCCGTACACCAAGAGCAAACTGAATTTCCGTTCTCCTACAAGTTTCCACATTTTTGCTAAAGGACAATTCGGACTTTGCAAAGTTCACCTGTTGACCCGATGCTGCTCCATAGTTGTGGAGGATTTGGACTATTTCTGAGCTTTGTTGACAGGTCGTCTTTGCAAACAAAACGCAATCGTCAACAAAAAACAAATGAGAAATTGCAGGGGCTGTTCGAGCAATTCTGATGCCTTGTAGTCGTCCCTGATGTTCACTCAAACGAAGCATGCTAGAGAGGCCCTCAGCACACATCAAGAAGAGGTAAGGCGATAGGGGATCCCCCTGTCGCAATCCTCGTGATGGAAGAAAAGGCTCTGAAGGGACTCCGTCCATGAGAACCGAGAAAGAAACGGAAGTCACACACCGCATGATAATTCGGATCCACTCCTCAGCAAAACCAATGCGCCGCATACTATGTTCAAGGAAAGACCACTCTACCCGGTCGTAAGCCTTCGCCATGTCGAGCTTAAGAGCCATGTATCCCTGCCTCCCTTGAGTTTTATGCTTCATGTGGTGGAATATTTCAAACGCCGCAAGCACATTATCCGTTATAAGCCTCCCCGGCACAAACGCACTTTGGCTCTTTGAAATAATTTTGTTCAAGCAGCTCTTTAACCTGTTTGTAAGCACTTTGGAAGCAGTTTTATATAGAACATTACACAAGCTAATAGGACGAAGATCTTTCATCCTACTAGGGTTAGGGATCTTAGGGATCAAGCAAATATAAGTGTGATTTATGGAGTCTGAAGAATAATCCCCTTTAAGAAAAGATAGAACAAAAGAGATAACGTCGGCCCCAACGACATGCCAAAACTTTTGAAAGAAAAGAGCTGACATACCGTCAGGACCGGGGGATTTTGTAGGATGCATTGAGAAAAGGGCGAATCTAACCTCTTCTCCAGTGAAGGGGCGTAACAGCTCGTGGTTGTCCTCCACCGACATAAGGGGCTCAATTCCTTGAGTAGCCGAAGCTGGAGAAGCTCTAACATCGGAAGTGAACAGGTCTAGAAAATAATTGACTGCTACATTAGTTTTCCCCTCAAAGGATCGCCATTCAAGGTTATTCTCATCAACCAGTTTGTGAACCCAATTCCGCTTTTTCCTCCCTAACGCCTTCAAATGAAAATATTTCGAGTTTCGGTCCCCAAACTTGAACTCATTTGCCTTTGATCGTTGCATCCACATAATTTCCTCTTTTTTCATGAGGTCCCTCTCCTTAGCTTCCATATCCCTCCTTAACGAAACCATCTCCCCCGACATTCCCCTCAACCCCAATTCTTTTAGCCGCTCTCTCACCTTCCGCAACTCCCTCGTAATGTTCCCAAAGTGTTTATAGTCCCACTCCTTTAAATCACCAACACACCTTGAAATTTAACCCTCAATCCCACGATCCACATGTGAACTCCCAGGATTTGACCATGCGTTCAGAATCACCTCATTACACTGCTCATCCTCCACCCACATAGCTTCAAACCGAAACGGTTTTCGACCTTTGTGAGAATTATTCGACTGGATGTCTTCGGGGCTGAATGTAAGTCGAATGGGCACATGATCAGAACCACAACGCTCCAAGTGAGTTAGCCGAGCACCTGGGAAAGCATCAAACCATGCCTCATTGACAAGGCAATAGTCGATTCTTTCTTGTATGAAATCGGCTCCCTCCCTTCCATTGTCCCACGTAAACCGGGGTCCCGAAAACTCCAATTCACGAAGATTGCAATGAAGCAGGGTCTCATGAAACTCCACAATACGGCCAAAGTCGACTTGATATAAGATACTAGTAGTACCCTATTGTGTAGGATTTTATACCCGATTTTCTCGGATTCTAAAATCATCGAAAATTAATTCGTGTATCCGTAATTTATCTATTCGTTAATGGATGTTCTTCTCCCCTTTTTCTCGAGTTTAATTGCTAGCTATATTCTTCTTAAACAATTTTTCATTTATTATTATTTTTATGTATGATCAATGTTAAAATTAAGATATAAATAACACATCACAATAAGGGGAAGAATTTTAAAAATTAAATTTACATATTTTTTTTTAAATTCAACTAATTATTCTGGTGAAATAAGATTACAGAAAATATTACCACATAATATCATGAAGTTCATTACTCGAACCACTAGATAAGTGTATTAGAGATTGTCTTTATTGGAACTGAGTAGAAATTTGTCGGTTTTCTACCGCTTTAGTTATTGAGTTAATTGCGGGACAACCAAATCGGGTTGTTTGTCTAAACATATGGATATGAAAACTCGACATTTATCCTAAAGTTAAAAAGTTCCTAATGAGGATTACGAAAAATGGACTCTCCACCAAAGCATGTCAGCAGAGCAAGGCGTCCCCATTCCTCTTGAATGCGTCAATTACAAATATCCCTTTGGCTTTGAGAGCATTTTGTCGATTTTAGAGGATGCAAGCCACTTGTTTGTCAAGCTCCCCACACACTCTTCAAATGGTCAATAAATTAAACACGAACACCTGGTCATCGTCCTTCTTTGGCTCACATTTCAAATCACTTAATTTTTTTTTAAAACTATAAGAATACTCTAGTTTGATTCCCAACTTATACAGTCGGAATCCTAATTCCTTACATATTTTTAAAAAAGATAGTAGAAAATTACATTGCAAAGGGTATGAAAAAATGGTTTTCTCTTGATCATCAAGATGCATAGGAATTTGAAAAAAAAAAACACTATACCCATCTAAATAGCAAAAATGTGAATGTTGAGCTAATCTTTCTAATCCAATTACTATCAAAATAGGATAGATAATGTCAGCATCTAACAATTTAAGCACTTCTTTTTTCACCACTTCTTTCATATTTGGGTTAAGTCTTCTTTGATGCTCAACTGAACTTTTATGGTCATCTTCCATTAAGATCTTATGCATGTACATTGAGGGACTAATTCATTTTAGATAATCAATAGTGTACCATATAGGTTTTCAATGCAGTCTAAGCTCATGTAACACTTTTTCAATCTCTTCATTACTTAGACTAGCATTGATAGTGACAAGATATATAGAATTAGGTCCTGGAAACTCGTACCTCAAAGTGGATTGAAGTGTTTTCAATTCCACTTTTGGTGCATCTTTTAAATCTTCTTTGGAATTTGGATCATCTCTCTTCAAAATCTCAGCAACTCTTCTACAGTAGTCCTCTTTTGTTGCCCTCAAGTCCTTAACTACATCAACAAGTAGCTCTCCTTTCTCCACTTGGTCTCCACTGGCGGTCAAACAAAACTCCAATGGGTCTTTAGAGACCACAAATATCAAAGATCCATAAAATTTCTTGTCTATGATATCTATCCTGCCATCATCATCCTCACAAGAAGTTATTGTGAAAGATAGGACCCGTTGTTTCACATAAATCATGGTACACGCAGTAGTTAGAAAAGGTCTTCCCAAGATGACTGGGACAATCATATCGACATCAATATCAAGTATAATAAAATCCACAACAATAAAGAACTTAACTATATGAATAAGGACATCCTCAATGATTCCTATTGGGTGAACCGGTTATCCACCATGTAGAGTGGCATCCCTATAGGTCTAGGCTCTCCCAAATCTAACTTTTTGTAGATGGACAAGGGAATAATACTAAAATTAGCTTTTAAGTTACATAAAGCATCATAAGTAGTATTACATAAGACAATAGGGACAAAAAAGTTACCTAAAACTTCAAGTTATAAGGGAGCTTGTTTTGGATAAGGGCACTATACTCTTTGCTTTGAGAGATGGAATGACATTCATCTAGATTCCTCTTGTTAGATAGGATCTCTTTCAAGAACTTTACATAAGAGGGTATTTGTTTCAAGGCATCCGTGAAAGAAATATTGATGTATAGCTTCTTCAGCACATCCACAAATAACGTATATCGATGATCCAATTGGGCTCGAGCTCTTATTTGAGGAAATGATAGAGGTGACTTGTATGGTGGTGAAGGAACATATGGAGGCTCCTTCTCATCTTATTTTGACTCCTCAAGGACCTCTTTTTCTTGTGGCTCATTCTCCTTCGCCTTTTGAGTCTTTGGTGGGGGAGTTTCAAGTTCTCTTCCACTTCTTAGAGATACCTCATACACTTGGCCTCTTGGGTTAGCTTCCGACCGTCTAGACAATTGACCATTTGGTCTTGGAGCACTCAAGGCTTGCTGAGCTAATTGTTGCTCAAACATCTTCTACTACTTTTTCACAACTTGTAACTCTGAGATCACATCCCGTTGAAAGGACTGGCTTGCATTTTGTCATGAGTTGCTCAAGTAGAAGCTCCATTGTTGATTTTTGAGGTTGTGGAGCAAGAAGAATAGTTTGTATTTGAGGGGCTTTTGGTTAAAATCTAGGCGGTTGTCTTTGTTGTGCTTAATTATTTCCATAGGAGAAGTTGGGGGGATTCCTCAAACTGAGGTTGTAAGTATTGGAGTATGGTTAATTACTTACACCCCGGTTGTAATTATTCCTGTAGCTAACTTCTCCTTCTTGTGGCTCATGTTGAGAAGCATAAAAATAACAAGATGATATTGTGTGATCACCTTCCCCACAAAATTGACAATTAACCCCAGAACTTGATTATTTAGGAGTACATGTCTTTTCAACTTTTGCCAAGGCAACCTCCATTTGCTTCATCTTTTGAGTGAGATTTTCAACTTGAGCTCTACAGTGAGTGTTGGATGCAATTTGTTCTCCTCTTTCTTTGGTGATGTTCTAACTAGTCTGCAAACAACTCATTTCTCTTTCTCACTTTTTTTTGTTTTATTTGAGCCGAGTAGCTCCTACAATGGATGAAGTGAACTCACCAATAAATTATACATTTACAAGTTAAATTTTGATTACAATTTACTCCTTACTTTTCCAAAAAGGGGTTTCACAGCTGGAAACTAAAAAAATGGATTGATTGAGTTTTAGATTTGGAAACTACAAAAATGGATTGGGAATGTTTCAGATCTGGAAACTAAAAAGATGGTGGTGGCCTGAAAGGAATGGGTTCTGACTCTTTTTTATGAATGTAAGAATTTGGTAACCAAACATGCTTGGTAAATCGAGAGGTCACACGAGGCGGCAACCGAAACCGGCTAAAACATAACCCAAACAACCACACCCAAGCGAGAAAAGAGTACAAACAACCAAAACGTAGGACCAAAAGAACAAAATTCAAGCTCGGGTGAGTAGCAACTTAGACCGAAACCAAAATCACAAGTCCACCACTTTGGATAAGGACCGGCCAACTCGATTGAACCTGCCACCAAAAAACACCGACAAGGATAAGACATGAAAATAGGTTGATGGAAGAATGGGCCGACCCAAGGAAACCCATGCCGACACGAAAGCCCAAAGGAGAAGGATCTTTTAAGAAGACCATTGTTCATCATCATCATCATCATCATCATCAAAAGACAAACAACATTTCAATGGGGCTGAGCAAAATCTAGGAAGCAAAACAATAGTCGACCTAGAGGGAGACAACAGATACTGGAGATCGAGTCACAAGCTAGCCAAAACCAACCTCCGAAAACCAGTTTGGGAAATGGGTCCTTTCAAGCTTTGGCAAATCTCTTGCACAATTTAGTGTCTCCTTCACGAGTTCAGGTGGACAACTTCGAGCAGAAACGAATCATAAGGTAAATTTCGGCATTAGAGAGAACCATCAATCATTGCTGGCTAGGGTTGGGCAAAATCCGATCCGAACCAGATTTTTGGACCTGACCGGGGTGAATCGGACCGGACCGCGGGGTATCTGGTCCGGTCCTCGGTGCATAAAAAATTATAAGCCGGTCCCCAGTCTGGTCCAAATCCGGTCCTGTCCAGGTCTGGACCGACTTTTTGTATCAACGGTAAAAAAAATTATTTTGTGTAAAAAATATAAATTCAATTTTATATGATATAATATATATTTTATTATAATAATATATTTTATCTAATAAATAAAACTTTTTTTAGTATTAAAAATAACATTTTATTGACAAAATAATAGCTCGGTCCAAAACCGGTCCAAACCCGGACCGGACTGGGAATATCTGGTCCGGTCCTCGGTCCAATATTTTTAGGAATTCGCTCCCGATCCGGTCCTGGTCCGGTCTGGTCTTAAGACACAGTTAAGTAGCAAAGTTCTTAACCAAAAAATTAATATGATTTTAATAGAAAAAAGGACATATTTGAAAAAGTGGGCCCAAGGTGTGCGAGATGCATTTCTCGCTATTATAGCAAGATTCATCATAATATTATCATATGCTCAATTGGCGGTTTTTGCCTTAGGATTATGGTGGCCGTGAGTGGCGTTGTCAACGGGTTTTTGATGTTGTTGTTTTGCAAGGGTGATTAAGAGATTTAATTAATTGGGATTGAGCAAAGGAGTATGTGGTGTCATTTTTGTAAAAGTATATGGATTGTTGTTGCTCTTCTTGACTTAGTATCGTAATGATAAGACTTTTGGTAAAGGGATTGATTATTTTAGGAAGAAAAACGTTATTATTGATCATCTTGTTGATTTAGCTTTTTAGTTTTTAATTAGGTTTCATATTTTGTTTGAGTTGCTTGAGGAAATTGTTTTTTTTTTTAAAATAAAAAATCGGATTATTCACTACTTAATTCAAGTATAAACTTGTTTCTTTATAGAAAAATCGCGAAGAGTGTTAAATCTGCTTCGACAAAATTACAGTTCAAGCGTTTTTCCTTGTTTGATTTAAACACACTATTTTGGTAAATCATATACCGATAATTGAGATTTCAACAACGGTATAGTTAAATGACAACTCTTCCGATCTCATTCTTTTTTGTTCATGTAAGGTTTCAATATTTGAGACAATTACTAGATACTAAGATCACCCTTTCAAATGAGAGCAATAAGCTTTAGGTGATTGTCCATTATAACTAAAGAATATGATTTGACAAAAATTCTAAAGTTAGCATTTTTATTGCGTGACAATGGGCACACATTATTCGAACCCTATAATGAAACAAATAAAAAACTAGTTGAGATGATTGCGGAAATTGGAAAGTAGATTGACAAAACAACCCCTTCACAAAACTTGCCGTTATTTAATACTCCCACATTTCAGAAATACATGATGTTTTAGGATTTGTCTCTAAAATTAAAAAGGTATGAAATTTGACTTAAATACTCATAAATCTTATGAAGATCTTTTCTTTTCTATTTTCTATTTTTATTATTCTTTTTAATTAATGAGGGTAATGTTGGAAAAAATATGGTAAATTATGTAAAACATCAAGTATTATTGAACAAGAAAATCAAGCTAAAACATCATGTATTTTTGAACGGAGATAGTAATATTATTGGCACTAAAGAAATAAAAAGATTTTTCAACAATGCCAATCAGACTTGATTAGTGACACAGAGATATATATTAGGAAATAAATCCTTAAACAAAATAAATTGGGTTGAAGAAGATGAAGACTTTAAGATGTTCATAAGTAAATCACAACCACCCTGAGCCAAATGAAAAGAAAATGGAAGCAACTAGAAATTGAATTCGTAAAACTAAATTTCGACGGATATAAGCATGCTAATGAAAATGATACAAATAGGCCCATTTTGTGGCCCCTAGAGGCCATAAAGTGTAAAAAAGTTTACATTGCTACAAGTCGAGGCTATTGGCCTTAGATTTTGCAAATTTAGACAATAAAACGTTTAAGCCTAATAAGATTAACGATTTTTCTAACCTATGTTCTTAGGGCATAGGTTAAGAGTCTAAAAATAGGAATATAGTTTGGAATTATATTTTATTTAGATTTAATTATTTTTTTAATAGGGTTTATTAGTTTCCTATTAAGATTTTAGTTCCTAAAATTAGTACTCTTAACCTATGTCCTAAGGACATAGGATAGAAAAACCGTAAAACTAATCATTGAAGGAGATTGTCTTGTCATCAATGCGCTAATGCATCACATAAATTATCCTTGAAAAATCGAGTTAATTATCTTAGGTGACCTTATGCAGTTATTATCATTTTAGGCAGTTCAAATTAAGTATGTTGTGAGAGAAGGAAATTTTTCTGAGCAACAAAATTTCTTAGCTTTGACATCTTCCTTCTTTGGCTCACATTTCAAATCATTTAAACTCTTTTATTTTCAGTTATAAAATATACTTTAGTTTGATTCCCAACTTATACAATCAAAATCGTAATTTCTTACATATTTAAAAGAAAGATATTAGAAAACTACTACTCCCTCCGTTCTATTCTACTTGTTACTTTAGCCTTAATTTTGTGTTTCATAAAACATGCCATTTTTAATATTTTATTCATAATTTTCCAAATATACCCCTTCATTTATTATCTAAATCTCTCTCCCAACTTAATTATATTTCAATTTTCTATGAATAACTATTATGTGGATCAATTTTATTGGTTAAAGAAAAAAAATGAATAATAATGTAAGTTGTATTTAATAGGGATATTTTAGTAAGATATTATAGTGTCTTAATATGCGTAAATTTAGCTAAAATGACAATTAAAATAGAACGGAGGGAGTATATTACAAAGAGCAAAAATAGAACAAAGAAATAGAAATGGTTGATGATGGATGTTGTTGTTTAATGATGTCATTGAAACTCAAACACAAATGGAGCTTAGAGTACTTTTGTTTTGTAAATTAGAGAGAGATGATTTTCGTTGTGAAAACTAGATAAGAGCACATCTCCATAAACGGTGAGTACACCAAATAGTTTTGTTAAAACCTTTGATTTTTTATGAGATCAATGGTGTCATCATAAATAAAAATATTTTTGTATTTAAGCCATTTGATTTTTTTATGAGATCAATGAGAATTATGAATTGTGATGAGAAAAAAATTATTTAAAGATCAAGTGGAAAATAATAATGGTAAATTTGAAACCATTTTATTTTCCCTCTCTTCATTAAATCAACGGAGCCAATGACAACTCTATTTCTACTCAAATACATCACATATTCCTTTTTTGGGTTGAAAAATACATCACATATTCCAAGTATAAAGGCCAATATGGAAATGTTCCATTTCGCCGGGGGCGCGGACTTGAGGTTGCCGATGCAGAACACGTTTGTTACGGTGGCCAAGGACGTGATTTGCCTGGCGATGTTGCCGGCGGAGTCAACTGGTGTGTTCGGGAACATGGCTCAGGCGAATTTCATCGTGGCTTACGATCTTGTCGCGAAGACGATCACGTTTAAGGTCATAGGTACATAAGTCTTGCAATCCATGACCTTAAACGTGATCGTCTTCGCGACAAGATCGTAGCCCATCGTGTACGTGCACGTTTTGGCTGCGGTGTTGCAGCGGCGGTGGTAGGGGTGGAGCCTCTTGCAGGCGGCGGAGTTGCACGTGAGGAGGCGGTACGAGGTCGACTGGCTCGGGTCGAAGATCGGGAGGTTTTGTTAGAAGCATTGCTCGCACGGCAAGCATTGCGTCCACGTGAAGTCGCTGCCCGTGTCGACGATCACCAGGAACCGCCTCCGAGGTGTCCCGATGCCTAGGTCGACGAGGTAGTCGCCGCCCGAGCCGGAGGGGCTCTCCGTCGCGCGCGTTGCACGGCGTGCTAGCTCGCGCGCGCGGAGGATTGAACGTTGGATGGCGTCGTAGAGTTTGTCCACGTCGTTGGTGGAGTTTGAGTAGAATGGGGAGTGTGGGGAGTCTCGGTCAATGAGGTCGATTGTGATTCCGGCGGCGCTAATGATCGAGATAATAGCCCTTTGCATCAGCTTGTTCATCTCTTCATCTTTCCTGTAGTACGTGTAAGGCGGATCCCCATTAGCCCTTACGAAGGGCTCCGTATATGGATCCAGCACCACTGTCCACTGTGTGCATAAGAGGCCAAGCCTTCATCGTTGCGTCTAGGTTGTGCTGCAACACATAAGCACCATAGGACAACCCTTCCCCATCTATCACCAATGTCTTTCCTACCTCAGTTAACGAGTACCTGCATGCACCAAAAATGATGTAGATAGAATGTCAGCGCTCACATAGAAGAGGAGCTAAACTGTCGGAAATCACCATACGATATCCAATTGAGCCGCACCTAACCTTTCCGGATAGCAAATTCGCTCACAAGTTAAATTAGGGTACTTTTTCGTGATTTTTCAATATTTTTTTTGATTAGGTAAGAATTAGGAGAACCTCCTTACGGAGGTTGTCCTAGAGCATCCTTGTGGATGAGAACTAAAAGTTCTTGATGATTCAAAATGGAATCCATCGGGAAGCTGTGGCCCAGCTTAGCAATCTTATCAGCCACAGCATTACAATTTCGATTGACATGGTTTATACGAATAGAATCGAACCACGCAAGCGAAGCTGAAATATCAGACACGACCAAGTCAGTGTCCCACGGGCATTGCCGCAGTTTCCTAATGGCATTTAAAATAATTAGGTTGTCTCCTCAATTTCCAAGTGCTTAATTCCTAACATCTTGGCCCTTGATATACCATTTCGTAGAGCCAAAGCTTCCACTTTATTAACCGAAATGTTACCATGTTTAGATGTAGATATATCAATGACTTCCGCATTATGTCCTCGAATTACTATTCCAGACGTAGTAGATCCGTTTGATAACTTAGATCCATCAAAGTTTAGCTTACAAAAACCTGGGGGTGGTTTTTTCCAGGTCTTTTCCTTTGGTTTACGTCTTCTTTGGTGAGCTTGTACTATTTTAGTTTCATTAACCGTCCATTGTTTTGCAGTTTCCCATGCATGTATTTGCATTTTGATGTATTGAGCCAAATCTGGAATGAAGTCATTCGGGGCTTGCTGGAAAACAAGCTTGTTCCGTTGATGCCCGATTCCCCACCAGCATACTGCAAGATTATTGAATTCTTTTTCGGTTAGTTGTTGCCTTATCTCACTAATGACTTGTCGAGGTGGTTTGTTTCTTGTGTCAGTGTGGTTAAGAATTTGGGGTTTACTTTTTGGCATACTCGGTGAGTGTGTGGGCATTTACTAATGAGGTGAATAATGTCCTCCGAGGTGCAATGGCAAAGGAGGCAACCTCCCGGAACCGGAATGTGGTTAGCTTGTAATCGGGTTTTCGTTGGTACACCGTCATTATCTATTTTCCATAGAAAATTTTTAACTTTAGGAAGCGTATCAAGTTTCCAAATCCAATTGTTCATACTTGGGTTATAATTCTTTATGTTTGTTATATGGTCTATGGCTGATGAAGTGGAAAACCACTCGTTCTTGCTTGGAGCCCAGTATAGTCGGTCGGTAATATCATTCTCCGGAATAGCTACGTCCTTTATTTTATCCACGATTTCCATCGGTAAGTGTTGTTGCATGGCGGTTGTGTTCCATTTTTTCTCCGTTGTGAGGAACTCAACAGTTTTGGCCTTTGTGTTAATTCTGTCTTTATTGGTTGCATAGTTTATCAGTGGTTTGTCCACAACCCATCTATCCGTCCAAAAGTTAACAGTTTTTCCATCTCCTACCTGCCAAACGAGGCCTTTCTCGAAAAGAGGTTTTAGTTTGATTAAATTTCTCCATTGCCATGACGTATTTGGTTTGATTTTGTACGAAAAGATGTCATTATTTCGGAGGTATATCTCTTTGATTATGTGAACCCAAATGTTGTGAGGTTCCGCAATAATTTTCCATAGAAGTTTCATTTGAAGAGCTTTGTTCATGTGTTCCTCTTTTCTTAGTCCAAGACCACCATATAATTTTGGTTTGCAAATTCTGTCCCAACCAATGAGGGGTTTATAATTTTGGTGCTTGTTCCAAAAGAAAGCTCTATTAGTTTTGTCAAGTTCTGTGTGTACATTTGTTGGTAGCATAAAGCTTTGCATAATGTAATTTGGTTTAGCTGCTAAATTTGAGCGGATCAGCACGACCCGACCTTCTTGAGATAGTGAATTAGCTTTCCATTTGCTTAATTGATCTTTGATTTTTTCCACTGTATCCCTAAAAGTGTCCTTATTGGCTGTACCATTAACGATTGGACATCCAAGGTATTTATCTAGGTTTGTCATAGTAGTAATCTGTAGTGCAGTTTGGATGCTTATTTTCTGTTGGTTTGGTACTACACGAGAAGTTTGGAACGCCGATTTGTGGTAATTTACTTTTTGACCAGACAAGGCACAGTAATCATCAATAATTTTCTTAACAGATAGACAAGCTGATTGTGTTGCTTTGGAGAAGATGATAATGTCATCAGCAAAAGAGAGAAATGGTATTTTGGTTCCTCCATGAGCAAGTGCGAATCCTATCGTTTTGTTTGTTTCCATGCTTACTTGTTGGAGTTTCCTTGCTAGGATTTCTGTACCTAGGATAAAGAGGTAAGGAGAAAGTGGGTCACCCTGTCTTAGGCCTCGCTCAGGGGTGAAGGGTTTTGTAGGTCCATTGTTAACTAAGACAGAAAATGAAACCGTTTTGACACATTCTTCTATCCATCCTATAAATTTGCTATCAAACCCGAATTTCCTCAGAATACAAAAGAGGAATTCCCAATCCACACGATCGTATGCCTTTTCCATGTCCAACTTGATTGCTACCCATCCATCCTTATTTTTCCTATTTTTGAATGAATGAAAGATTTCATGAGCATTTAATATGTTATCTTGTATGGCTCTGTTGGTTACAAATGCTCCTTGCAAAGGGTGGATAAGGTGATCCATTACTTTCTTTAGGCGCTCGGTAATGATTTTTGCAATTGTCTTGTAAATTGTAGAACATAGGCTGATGGGTCTATAGTGATTTGTTGTGCTCAGATTGTCTTTTTTAGGGATCAGGGTGATGAAAGTGTGGTTAATTTGTGTGAGTATTTTTCCGGAATGGAAGAAGCTCTTAACAGCTTTGATTACAGTTCGACCTACAATATCCCAATATTTCTTGTAAAATTCTGCAGTCATACCATCCGGTCCCGGTGATTTGTCTGATCCTATACTCATAATTGCGTTCTTGATTTCTTCATTTGATACCGGTTTTATTAGTTCCATGTTCTCATTTCTTGATACTTCATTGCCTATTAATCCTAAATAGTCATTTAGAATTTATACGTTAATCGGTTCTTTATTGTATCGTTTCTTGAAGTCGTTCCTAATTTCATTTCTTATGTTCATTTCCCCATAAATCTGTGTTCCATCGTTGGTTTTTAATTCTCTGATTATTTTCCTATTTCTTTTTCCATTGACAATCTTATGAAAATATCCTGAATTTGTATCTGATAGTTTTATGTGCTTTGTTTTGGCTCTCCGTTTCCAATATGTTTTGTGGAAATTTAGAATTTTTTCTTTCTTTCCAATCAATCTAAGTTGTTTTTGGATTTTTTCTAGAGTTGGTGAGATCTGGATTTGGTTTTGAAGGTGTTGTAGATCATCTTCGATGGTTCGTAGTTGTTCAAAGGTATTACCAAATGTTCTCTTGTTCCATTGTTTCGCATGATGTTTGAGGAGTTGAATTTTTTTCACTAATTGGTACATGAGAGATCCATTATAGCTAACTCGCCAAGCTTGTTTAACTACATTTGCAAAATCTTTCCTCTGAGTCCACATTTTTTCAAATTTAAAAGGTTGTGCTTTAATGTTTTGCCCATTAGATAGTTCAATAGAGATTTTACAATGGTCTGATGAGGAGAATGCATAGTGTTGTGTTATTATTCCAGGGAACCATTGAAGAATTTGATCACTAACTAGAGTTCTGTCCAGTTTTTCATATATATTATCTATTTCTGTTTTATTTTTCCTCCAGGTGAACCGGTTTCCTAAGGTTGGGATATCACGCAGATAACATTCATTTTTAAATTTTATTAATCTTTCGAATCTAGAACTATCAGGGTATGCACCTCCTTTCTTTTCTTTCGGGGCTTGAATTTCATTGAGATCACCCATTACAATGGTGGGAAGGTATAGGTTTTGTATATATTGGGTTAAGTTGTTCCAAAAGACATCTTTTTCACTTTCTTGTGGTGGCGCATAAACCAGACAAATAGCAATAATATAATTCGTAATTAGATTTGTATATTTAAGTATGACAAAACGCGGTTCTTGTATTACTACTTCTAAGCTCTCATTATGTAGCTGGTGGTCTTTCCATAGCACACATATTCCCCCTGATCTGCCTCTAGCAGGAGACCACACAATGTTATCAAAGCTAGCTCGTCTCCACGCTTGATCAGATGGTAAGTTCTCTGTTTTTGTTTCTACAACTGCCATGAGTTGAACTTTTTCAATCTTACAAAAGGAATCTATTTCCGGCCAAAAAGACTTTCGGCCAATGCCTCTGCTATTCCAAATACAAACTTTCATAATAACTATTTGTATATATTATTACCCCAACACATGGTATTTTTCGAGGTTGCTTAAAGTTTGGGTCTTTAAAAATGTCATTAAAGTTTTGGTGCATCTCAAATCGAACAAGCCATGTCTTTCCTGTGCAGATGCTAAACTATAACTTCAAATTTTCACAATGTAAAAGACAACTAGCAATTAATATTTTAGGGATTCCTAATGGTTCATTTATACATCTATTGTCTAATTTTCGTCTGGAACTAGATTCCAATCTCTGATAATTCTTACTCACCCTACTTCGGTCATAGCTCTTCTTTATTTTTATTTTTTTTCCTTGTTTATATATTTTCATTTTTCCTTCCTGAGTTCTAGCTCCAGGTTGGATAACTTGTCCATTTTTGGTTGTCAATATTTGTTGTTTCCCTTTCTTATTGGATTTATGTATATCCAGTTTAGTATTCCTTTTAATATAAATCACACAACAGTTTACAAACAAATCTTGCTTCCTTTTGCATTTAGGATCAGGGTTTTTAGTTCTAAGTATATGCCAATAAGGGTCACCAGTCCACCAGAATGCAGGCAGGCAGTGGCACCAGCATCCTTGTAATAACGGTTCAAGCAAATTTGTTATATAACTACCATCCATACAATTGAAGGCATGCTTGGAAGACCCAGTTTCACACAAAGAGAGATTCATATTACAGTTATCATTCAGACTGTAGTTATTACCCAACGACATTTGATTACAGCTAGCAGAGTTCATACTATCACAAATAGCATCATACATGAATGCTAATTTGGCCATATCATTAACATCTAAAATCTTGCCATCTACATGTTCAAATGTCATGCTTTCAATGCCTTTGTTCATAGATTTCATGCTTACATTCATAAGCATCAAATGCATGTTTTCAGACTGAGAGTAGGAGTAAGGATAAACACAATGTGTTTCATTCAATAGCCTATTTGTTGTATTTCTAGAAGGCACATTTTCCATTATTTTTATGCTAGAGTAACCAATCATTAATTGAGGTTTCTCATACACAACATATATCCAATGATATCTCCATTTCATATGAATGCAATCCATATCGTGCACAATTTTAGATCTAGAACCAATCTTAGAAGCAAAGTTTGGCATGACCAACCAAGACATGGTAGGTGTTATCATCATAGTTTCATAATTTCCTTTTCCATTATTGGCTCCAAAGGAACTAACTCCAACTAAGACATCTGTCATATTCAATTGGGCTACACTATTTTTGGTTTCATGAACCATAGTGAGCCTGGGTTCTTCAGAATTTTTCCTTTTTTTGTTATGGGACTAGCTTCAATTTTATTTTTCTGAGCACTACTATTTCGGGTCTCCTCGACCATAGTAGGCACGGGTTCATGTTGTTCAATGATGTTCATTACATCAGTTCCCTTAGCTTCAAGATTTTCTGTCCCAACACTGCTACTTTTGGTGTCCGCAACCATAGCAGGCCTAGTTTCAGATTGTTCAAAGTTGGTGATGTTGTTGGGTCGTTCAAGAAATGATTTCACATCAGAACATATAGCATTCACGACAGAATTCTTACCTTTTTTCGTGATTTTATAATTTTCTACCCCAAGAATCTCAGAGAGGAGCACCCAAAGGATGTAACAAATCTGCAGTATACTACTTAAGTAGAGAAATTGAGTGCAAAAGGACAACAATGAAATGTAGTCAGATGAAAAGTAGTCACAATGCAGGGTTCCCGGGGGATTCAATTTATATACGATCAACAAACATCTAAACAATTGCTCATATATTCTAATATAGAGAAGAGAATAGGTAATCAGAATACACCTGTAGTAACGAAGGAGGGAGAAATCGATCGCCTCCTTCGCTTGATTTGGTCTCTCGCTGCTCCTCCGAGAGAACTCCTTGTAGCCCTCCTTCCAGAAAGTTCGCTCGCCAATCCTTCTATGTTGTATTACCCTAGTTCCAAATCCAGATCTTGATCCGTTCGTTGACGGTAGGCTCTTATTGATGAAGCCTAGCCATCCTCTTCTTTGCTTCTTTGATATACGCTTAGATTTTCCATACTTCAGCCACTTTTTGATTTTGCTTTTCTTCTTGGAGAACTTCGCCTTCTTCGGTTTGTCAAGCCACTCGCCACAATCGAAACTTTGGGGCTTAGTCGAACGCCCAAAGGCAGTAGCATGATGTAAGGCACTTTCAGTGATGAATTGGTGGAGGATTATGCAGATTAATTGTAACACCCCTATTTTACAACACTGGGTATTACCGCCAGTGACTTCAGACTTTACCGTCTAAAGTCACCCAAGGCTTTTAGAATGATATAGAACAATTAAAATGCGGAATAAAACATAATACATAATGAGAAAAGGTGCTCCCGAGGGAGACTTGGTTCTTACAAAACATCTTACATCGTTTTCAAATATAAAGTTGTTCAGAAGTTGAAATGCGAAGCTAGCTTGTCCTTGAAACATATCGAAACTAAAACAAAATGATATAAGAAGCACATCTTGAAAATCCTCGTTCTTCCTTCGTCTTCACTTCACTTCACTTCACTTCACGCCTTATGGGGATTCCTAGATTCTGACATAATTCGCGAGGGGCGATAGAATGCCAGGCAAACATGCGGAAAAGAAGAATTAGTCTTAAGAGACTAAGCAAGCGGGAATGGAACTTCCCGAGGGAAAATTCGGTAACTTCTAATAATTTTCGAAAGAGATAAACGGGTTGTGTTTACGATGAGGCTACAAGATACGGCTTGTTTATGTGGAGCTTTAATGGTTCGAAGAGGAGTGTATCTTAGGCAAAGATAACTCGAAAAGCGATAGAAGAACTACTAGATTGTAGACTTCTCTAGGATTTCAATAGAATGTTGGGAACATTTATTAATTCATACAAGTGAAAACCTCTCGCGCTTTTGAGCGGACCGAGAGCCGAAACGATCATTTGAGACCGGTCCGGTTTTGGTATCTTAAATGTGCATTCGCACTTATCCTAAATAGTGACGAAAAGACGTTCGATTTCAATTATGATTTTGAATAGATAGTGGTGGGACACGGATAATCCGAGCCACCCGAGGGAAAAACTCCGTTTTCCGGCACTTTGCAGAGTGCACTCATCCCTCCTTGCAATCGGAGCGGATGGAGATCATGATCCCGAAAGTCGTACTTCAAACGCGTAGGCACTTACGACTTAGTAAGGTGATATAGAGGCGTCGACTATTCCGCGTCCCTCTCTAGTTCGTTCAACGTTGAACTATGAGCGAGTTCGCAAACAATCAAGATAACAATTACACTAGCATAACAATCCTAACATAGGAATGTAAAGCGTACTTATGCTAATAATAGTCGTTATTTCTAGCAATCAATATTTCCTAGGTTCATTTTTATTTAAGCATACAAGTCGTTCCCAACATCGAGAAATATCATGTAGACGAATATAAAAGGGCACAAGGGGAAATTCCACTTGTCTTAGTGTAACGAGTTCTAGCAACGAGCTTTGACGAAACTTAGGCGATTTTCTACTACGAGCGAGGATTCCGACCTAATGATAAGGAATTTACGAAAAGACTCAAAACACGATTTTCCATCTAGAGTTCGGATTACCTCTTATAATGTCTTTATAAGAGGATTTGAATTTCTAAATTATTATAATAATAATTTAGAAAGTTATTTTCTTTAAAAATAATAATATTTCTTTATTATTATTTTGATTTTGTAATATCCTTATTATTCCGAAAATCTCTATTAAAATAATTATTAAATAATCCTTTTTACTAGGAAGTTTCCTTAATTAGAAATTTCTACTTTTCCTTATAAGGTAACTTGCCTAAACTACTTTTAATTTAGATTAATCTTATTTATTCTATTTCCATAACCCCCTTTTTATATAATAAGGCTCATAAAAAAAAATCTTTGATCATATTTATATATTAAATCTTGAACTTAGGCCTTTTAATAATTCTCTACACTTGGAAGTTCATTAACCAACTTATATTTTTATATAGATAACTCTAGTAATATTTTGTTTAGTAGTAGCATATTTTTATGAGATCGTTGTCTAAGCCAAACTATAGTTTTAGATCTCCAACATATTCTATAACTTAAACTCATATGCTAATGATATAATATTTTATTATATCCTACATAATAGCTAACATCTTGTAATATATTCCTCATATAAAAAGATATGCTAAGTTTATATTGAATAAATATTTTATTCTAAATTCCTTATATTCACTCAACTTTATAAATTCTATATCTTTTATAGATTAGGTCATGCATGACTTTTCTCTATTAGAAACTTTATTAAAAATCTATATAAAGATGATATTGGTTTTATTTAATAATCTTTTGATTTCTAAGGTCATAATATGATATCATCTTTTTGTATAAGGCATGCATAATATTTCTAGATTCTTATTTGATCTAAGGTGGAATAATACTAAATATAGACCTTACATGTTATATTTATTATTATAACATCTATTTATATTTTGTATAAGCATGCATGTACTAAAATCATGAATATATCTATTTATTTTTATTTAGCTTAAGTTACCATAGTAAAATAATTTGTTTCTAGCTTTCCAACTAACAAGATCTCTACTTAATATTTTTATTTCTTATTTTCCTTACTTAATTTCTAATAATCCATAAAAGGCTTTAATAATTTGTAAAAACATAAATTGAGTAAATAGAAATCAGGATTAGAATTTTATACAATTGGTATTCTGTGTTTACAGAACACTGGGAAGGAGGCAGGGGAGAGGACCGGCGGTCTTCGGTGGCGCAACCAGGGACGGCGACGGCTCCGGCGGCACCGGGGTGGCTCGGCGGAGGCAGGGCGGTCCAGTCGTGGCTCCAAAGGTGGTCCGGCGGGCTCCAAGGTGGTCCGGTGGTGGCTCCAAGGGGAAGAAGAGGAATTTTTATTGTGTTTTTGTGGTGGAACAAGCTTTGTTTGGGGCTGATTTTTGAACACAAATAGAACAATTGGAACTAGAAGGAGAGGATGGTTGAATGTGTGAGTGAAAAGTTGTGATTGAGAGGTGAAGGCCCTTTAAATAGGCAATTTGGAGGAGTTTGGCAATCCATGCCAAGGTGGTTGCACCAATGGAGGAGGAGGAGGTGTTCTTCCATTGGTCAAAGTTGTGTTTGTTGGTGGTGATGAGAGGATGATGCAAGGGGGGGTGTCTTGCAAGCCAAGGGTGGAAGAAGGAGAGCATGTCTTGCAAGCAATGGAAGAGTATCACATCAATCACATGTCTTTGACTTGTTTGAAGAAGAAGAAGGCTACTATTGTTATAAAATCAAAGGAGTGGGGTAAATTGCAAGAAAGTCACATTGGCCTAGCGGAAATGGAGAGGGGCGTGTGTAGAGATTTGCAAGAGGTCTCGGGTTCAAATCCCGACTCTTGCATTCTTTTTACAAAGCTTCTAAATTGGATTCTTAGACCTTTGTGTAATCTATGTTAGGACGTAATTCAATTTCTAAAGGACCTTATTTTTATCTAATGCTCTTTTTTATTAATTTACCTCACTTTATTAATCTATGCCCCTCAAGTTATTTTATTGAATTTTTAATCTTCTTGATAAACTCTTTCAAAAGAAAAAATAGTAGGAGTTAATTTGATACTAAGAAATTCTCCTTTTTAATTAGAGAAAATAATTGATAATAAATATTATATTATAAAAAGCTTGGAATATTGCGGATATTACAATAGTACCCCCTTAAAATTAGTTTCGTCCCCGAAACTAGGAAAGACTTAGGGCGGTACAAGGTTATCACTGAAAGCTCCTAACGCTCACATCCGTGAGGAAACAAGAAAAGGTCTAGTACCCCCTTAAAGAACATTTCGTTCTTTAGTTATGATGACTGTACAAGTAGAAGGATTTTTATTGTACCTTTATCTTAAGGAATCGTCAAGTTAGAAATCCTTAAGAAGATTCCCACATTTGAGCTTATGCGGCTCAATTGGAATCTAGGGATAGGATTGGAAATCCGATCGATCTGGCTAGCGAAGTATGCGGGGGTCCAACGGTTTTATTCAAAAGCTTGGGTCAACCCTACGGAAGTTTTGGGTTGACCATCCCGAACATAAAGGTTTGATTGCTTATAGAGTAAGTTTTCTTATTGAAATGCACACTCGGGTGCTTCTATGAAGCGAGTAAGCCCATGACTGATCTACTCTATATTTTTGGAATTTGGTCATTGCAGAAGGACCTTTTTCATGTGACTATTCGATAATTGATGATATGGAAACTAAGTTTGAATATGCCAGGGTCATGCCTTGGAAGAAGAATTTCGAGTTACGATTTCTAAAGAAGTTACTATTGGATAGGGAATGGCTATTTTCCACGAGGGAGTAACCATTGTTATGACGTCGTATTCGAATATATATAATACTATCGAGGAATGGTTCGAGCGTCCCTTTATATTCTGTTTTACAGTATATATAAAAAAAATGTAGTTTTTCGTAAGCAAGCTCTAACTCGAGAGACTGCGTGGTTAGTTCCACCAATGTGATCAGTATCGGAGAACTATATCCAATACAATCGCCTCAAGTGTATATCTCCATAGGAATAAGACCTGAAATTCTACCTCAACCACGTGGCCAAGGTGGAAGGTAAAAGTTCATCCTTATTCACCACCATGAATCTATACCGAATATTTGATTTTATAGTTTCCTATTTCATTTTGGCATAAAAGTAAATTTTTAGGCGAACTTAGTCGTGCAATGATTATGTCATAAAGTTAAATCAGGGTTTAGCTCGAACTTTCTCCTCTATTAAGCTCACGATGGAAACGTGGTCTTTGGTTTGATACGCAAGGATATAATATGATAGCCCATATCATAATATAGGTTTTAAAATGAGACACTCTTATGAGGAAGAGTGTCACCGGAATGGTTCAATAGTAGCATCCACTGTTGCAATACAGAAAGTGCCTTAAGGGCAACACTAGTATGATTACGAAGATTAAATTCGGATAGGAAAGATAGCTACTAAACTCACACTATGAGGATACTACAGGGTCTAGTACCCCCTTAAAAAGATAAGACTAATGGTACTTAAGAAGACATTAACTGGGGAAAAACGTCTCAGCATATCCTGCTCAGTTTCCCAGGTTTCGCAAGTTGTACCTTCATTGCCATCCTTGGACCAAAGTACTCGTACTAGAGGTACTTCTTTGTTGCGTAGCTGCTTAACTCGGTGCTCTACTATTTTAAGCGGTCTCTCCTCACAAGGGCCATCCGATTGGATTTCGACGGTTGATTACGTGGGATTCGTCGGCACAAACTTTCTAGAGGTGACACGTGGAACATGTTATGAACGGGGTGAGTTGACGGTGGTAAGGCAACCAGATAAGCTATATTGTCGACTCTTTCTAGGATTACAAAGGGTCCTATATAACGAGGGTTAAGTTTGCCTCGCTTTTTGAAGCGGAACACGCCTTTCGAGGGCGATATCTTGACAAAACCTTGTCTCCTACTATGAACTTGATGTCTCGTCTCTTCAGGTCTGCATATGATTTTTTTGTCGACTCTGAGCAGTCAACATCCTATGACGGATGAGAGCAACCTCAGAGGCAGTTCTTTCCACTAGTTCCGGTTCGAGAAGTATCTTGTCGGCGTTGTCGTCCCAGCCGATCGGAGAACAACATTTCCGGCCGTACAAGGCCTCGGAGGGAGCCATCTTGATGGTGGGATGCCAGTTTTTTATTGCAGGTTCATTCTATACGATTCAGGCTGTCATCTCAACTCGTTGTGCGGTCTAGCGCACAGGCTCAAAGCATATCTTCAATGGCTTGGATGGTCCTTTTCAATTGACCATCGGTTTGAGGATGGAAAGTTTTGCTAAACTTCAGTTCGGTGCCCATGGCCTTATGTAATTCTTTCCAGAAGGAAGCCATGAAACGACCGTCTCGATCGGAGATATTTGTCTTCGGGGTTCCCTGGAGGCGACTATTTCCTTGATGAAATCCTTTTTCTCCTAAGTCTTTTGTGCTCGATTTTTACTTTCTTTCTTTCTGACAAACTAAGCAATTGGATATGAACTCTGCGACATCTTGTTTCATGTTTGGCCACCAGAAGTTTCTTCGTACATCTTTGTACATCTTACTTGCTCCTGGGTGTATAGAATAGGCATATGTGTGGGCTTCTTTCAGGATGATCTTTCGAAGCTCGTCCACTGTTGGCACACAGATCCGATTTTGGAACCAAAAGGAAACTGTCATCTTGAATGACGAACCTAGGTGCTTGTCTTCTTGCACCTCACCACTGATCCTGATTAGCATGATGTCATCTATTTGCTTCTCTCTGATTTCGGCTAACAGGTCGGAATGAATTTCCAAGGTGTTTGGACAACCTTGTTGTCTTCCAAACCAGACCTCGAGGCCTTCTCTTATCAGTTCTTGTTGGAGTTTTGGCTGAACTGTTAGCACTGCGATTAAGCCCTCATGGTGTGTCTTACGACTAAGAGTGTCGGCTACGGCGTTAGCTTTGCTTGGGTGGTAGATCTTGGAGAACCCTTCGATGAACCTTCGGTAGTACCCTGTAAGTCCTAGGAAGCAGCGAATTTCCTTTACATTCTTTGGTTGCTTCCACTCTAAGACTGCTTCATTTTCTTTGGGTCTACCATAACTTCGTCTTTGTTAATGACGTGACCTAAGAAAGTCACTTCTTTAAGCCATAAGTCACACTTGGACAATTTGGCGTAAAGTTGGTTTTAAAATCTGTAACACAGTTCGGAGATGTTCTTCATGTTCAGCCGGATTTCCGGAGTAGATCAGAACGTCGTCGATAAAGACGATGACAAACTTGTCGAGGTATTCATGGAAGCATCGGTGCATCAAGTCTATGAACACCGCAGGTGCATTGGTCAAACTAAATGGCATTACTACAAACTCGTAGTGGCCATAGCGGGTGCGGAAAGCGGTCTTCGGAAAGTCCTCCTCGCGGATCCGAAGTTGATGATACTCTTGTCTTAGGTCAATCTTTGAGAAGACTTTTGCACCTTGAAGTTGATCTAAGGGTCGTTTATCCTTGGAAGAGGATATTTGTTCTTGATGGCGACTTTATTCAACTCTCTGTAGTCGATGCATAAACGGCAAGTCTCATCTTTCTTCTATAAAACGAGCATCGGTGCTCCCCAAGGCGAAGCACTTGGCCGAATGAAACCCTTCTCAAGCAGCTCTTCGAGTTGACTCTTGAGTTCTTTTATCTCTAGCGGGGCCATTCTGTAGGGTGCATTGGGGATTGGCGTGGTTCCTGGCTCGAGGCTTATTGAAAACTCGACTTCTTGTCGGGGAGGTAAACTAGGGAGTTCTTCTGGGAAGACGTCGGGGAATTTTCTGGCTACCGGAATCTCTTGAATATCCACGACCTTCTTCTCCGTCGACTCGAGGTAAGAAAGATACCCAACACAACCTTGTCGGAGTAGCTTCCCGGACTTCTTGGCGTTGATCACCTTTCCATTTTCTTCTTCTCGTTTTCCCTTGAATTTACATATGTTCTTCCCTCTTGAGTTGATGGTTACGGTTTATTGCTCCATGACAAGACAACCAATCTCTTCCGAGAATGATGTCATAGGGATCCATGTCCAAAATATCTTGGTCCTATCTACTTCTTTTCTGACTTCATTTGTCACCCTGTTGACTTATCAAAATCGAGGCGAAGAAAAGTCCATGACGTGGTTTTCACATAGCTTTATTATGGTTGGCTTAATCGGTTGACAAAAACAAATATCATGCCAAGCTTCCATATGTTAGTTGAGCAAATCCTACTGCTTGTCGGTACGTCGGATTAGTATATCTTTCATTGGCCGGAAATCTCTTTTAAGAACTGCGTACGATTTGATCATTTTAGAAGGGTACGTAGGAAACTCGATAAAAAGCAAATCAAACGCTCGTCGAGTTCAATCGCAACCCCAAATCAAACTAAATTTTCCAAATCAAAAATCGCACTAACAAATTGTGCACGCCAAATGCGAACGACTAGATAACCCTTCCTAGAAGGTGGGTTTAGTGCCATTCGCGTCATGCAAATGATAGTTGGGAGCGGTTTAGGCAACCCTTCCTAGAAGGTGGGTCTATTCTCGTTCATCTAATGCATGAAAAATCTCACACACAAATAAAACACTAAAATACACTGAACTACGTAAGGCTTGATTCTCTTTAAAGAGATACGTAGGCAACCCGTCAAAATTCGGGTGCAGCCCAAATCCTAAAACAAGCCAAATCTCTTGTATTTGTATGACTTTTAATCAAAATGGTAAAAAAAAGGGTCGAACTCAAACATTCAAAAATTAAATAAAATATGTTTTGTGAATATTTTCACATTTTTGTTCAACATTATGTGGCTTTAATTTGCATGACAAACTCGATGGGGAGAACACATGAAGTGTAACTCTCATTTTGCATTCATTTAAAAATAAAATTATTCATTTTGATTGTTATATATCTTGACTAATAGTCAAATACTGAAATACGTGACAAGTTGAATTACAATCTAATTAAGAATAAAGATATATGGTGATGGCATGGCAATTAAAAGTAGCAATCTCAATAGTCAAAAGATGAAAATGCCACTCCATAATATTAAATTATACTAAATTTTTATGAAAGGGGAAATCTATTTGCAAAAGAATGAATTTGATAAATTGTACGTAATAATAAAATTCTAGATATTATCATAAATTTTATCTTGACATTACTTTTTTTTCTAAAAAATATCTAATTAAATTATTATTTACTATTTACTATTTTATTAATCTAGCTAGGAGCTATGGAATGTGAAGGGGGTATAAATATTATGAAGTGAAGGGTCACACTAACAGAATTGAAGAGTTGAAAAGTGGTAGTTTACAACAATGAGTCAATGACACATCTCATTCTTTTACCTTTCAAGAAATTTTCATAGAAGAATATGAAATAAACCTTGGTACAAACTTCACAATATATAAGTTTATAAATAGCCATCGCCATTTAGAAAAGACCAATATCAAATCAACTATTCAGATCCTAAATATTCCAGGGTCAGATTACAGTGTTAAAAAAAAAACAAGGCACCAATGATCAAATGCTTCTCCCTTAGTAGCCAGATCAATCATAACAGTAAAAAATACAATCCAGCATCTATTGAGAGTTCTTCCACACAAATTAAACCAGTCCTATAATATTATCCTCACACTTAAGAGACTAGTTTTTATTCTGTCATTAGCCATTTTTCCTTATACTTTCTTCTAAATTTACATGTAGAAACTAAATGGTATTATGGTAACACATAAAGCTAACAATGGAGTTCCCAGCTTGCACAAATATTAGGGAGTGCCAAGTCAGATGAATGAATCCAGGTAAGCATAGTTCCTACGACGTCCGTACTCCAAGAGGCTACCGTACGTGCGGTCCCACACGCCTATGAAGAGAGACTCGGTATCAGGACTAAATGACATACCTGATATCTCGCCAAAGAAGTCAATCTCCTGCTCCACCTCGTACCCGTTCTTTACGTCATACACGTGGACAAAATCCGCTGGTTCTGTCATCGCCATGTAGCGGCCGTCGGATGAGTATCTGATGGATCGGATGGCTCCAAGGTTGGCCTTTAAAACAGCAAGGGATTTGGAGGGGTTTCTTATGTCCCATATCCGGCATGTTTTATCTTGGTTGCCTGTTGCAATTGTGTTGCCGTCGGGATGCCAGGCTGATGCGAATGAGTAGTCTAAGTGACCAGAGAGTGATGCAATTGTCTGCAAATAATGAGACATTTGAGAGCTAGGATTTCAATGTGGGGTACATTTATAATTACATAATAGTACTCAAGTGCAATCCAAACAGGCCTTAATTGTGTGTAAAGCAATCCAAACGGGCGCTAATTGTGTAATTTACACTAGAATGAGAAATTACCTTCCCGTCTCTGGAGTCCACCAACAATGCATCTGGGTTGTCCCCGACAATTGCAAGTTGCTTGCCATCAGGGCTTAAGGATGAGTGCTGCAAGCAAAATAGAAGGATAAATTTATAATCAACAAAACTTAAATACTTCCAAGTGTTGCAAAAGAACTAATAAGCTTTAAAGTGCGTCTGTGCATTACAAAATATGAAATAACTATTGAAACAGCACGGGAGAAATTAAGAAAGAAAACAAATACTGAGAATTCACTTCCAGACTGAACAGAAAAAACAAGTACTTGGCTCTACTGACTAGACATATTGGAAAAGATTCCGAGTAAATTTTCACTTGTAAAATGAACCCACACCTCTTTCTCATTGTTTGTTAGAACCTGGTATTGGTTTGGAATGATGAATCAAGTTTAGAAGGAATAATGGCATTGTTAATATCAGGTATTTCGTTACATGTAGGAATCATTTTAAAAGAGAGGTATGGTGGAATAAGCCAAAGTCACCGATGTATAGGTATCAAAAGTTCATAAATGGTAACTACACAGAAAGAATTCCTAATTCCTCATTCTGACTTTTGAGATATCAAAGGCGCCCTTAATATATTGCATTTAGCATAAAACCCTCTACTTCATACATAAACCCGGCTGAGTTGAATTCTATCCTCTCCTCATTTCAAAGAAACAAGAACAGAAAAGGAATAATCATCCATAAACTTGAATGAACAGATAAGTCTGATGGGTATGTGGGCAACTGGGCATTTGAAATCAGACGTGTACATTCTTGCAACTTATGAAGCAGGATAGAACAAAGTTCAAGTCAAAGCTTGTGTGTAAAATTACAGAAAATTGAGCAAGCAACTTTGTCAAATGGCAAAGAGACATTCCAATACAAGAAAAGGAATACATACATTAACTGGCCACGGGAAATGAAATTGTTTGGTGAACTGGTACTTCTCCATATCAAAGTCCCGAACACCACAATCATTGTTTGAGGCCGTAAAGTGTATAGCACCACTATACAGGGAAAAATGACAAGTAAGATGTTAGTTGCAGAAAATGAGCTTATTGTGACTTTTCTCTCTTTGAACCAACAGAAATAAATTCTACCTGGGTGTTTCATAAATCTCAACAGCATTGGTGATTGCATTTTCATCATAAGTGGTCCTTGTACAAAAGGTAACTCCAGGTCTGTTTAGATTCTGCATGTTACATCATAATTAAAACATATTAGCAATTCAAGTTCACAACTTATTAATAAAACATCTTGTTGCTTCTAGACTTTGACATTCCAATTACATAAGTAAATAAGCAATCCATAATGTACTAGGAAATACACTTGTCATATATTCCAAGCACTTAAGAATAACAGTCGGATTTTCATAACCTAGTGAGTGACAAGTGAATAAACTAAAAGCACTCCTTCACAAACAAATATGCATGCTGAAGCTTCATGGGTCCGTATACAAACCTTGCAAATAAGCTCCCCTTGAAAACCACCAGCAACTAGCAGATTATCTTTTACTGCAAGTGTGCTAATTTGAGTCTCTGTAAATCCTTCCAAAAGACTTCCAGGGTGTTTCTGCACATATAATCCCAAACCAAGTATAATAGCATACTCAAAATTATTATTCATTAAACAAAATAGGACACCCCAAAACAAGATATATAACCACACTCCTTCCTACATCAATGGCGTGGAGACTCACCTCAGAAGGTGCCACATGTCCAGCGACATTGAGAACCTCAGTTTTTTCAGATGTCAGAGAAGACCAATGAATGATAGAGAAGTGAGACATCAGGTAAACATCATGTTTTGAAGAGGCCCAAACCAAGTTCCGTAACTGTGTGAATGCAACAAGAGAGTGTCAAAGATTAAACTACATGCAGGGTCAATTTCACTCAAAGGCGTGATTTTTTTAAGTGTAAAGAGAAACAATTTCTGATTAACAGAACACCAACAGAGAGAAACAAATTTCTGTTTAAAAGATCATCGACAGACAATCTCTCGCATGAATTTGAGCACAAGTTTAAGAGAATTGTGTAGAGTATACATGTAAAGTTGTAGCTCACATTCTAAAAAAGATCAAATTGCATTAATTCAATCCTCAATGGGATAGAATATCTAAAATCTGGCTTGAGTAGTAACCATGCACGCCATACAACAAAAAAACATGAAAGCAAGCATTAAAGCAAAACTAAAACAGACCACATTATAAATAGAAAAAAATAAAGGGAATTGAAGGTATCAAGAACCTGAAAATGAAGGATTGTTGATTTCACTGATCTAAAATTGTGTCGGAAATCATAATACCTCCCTTCTTTCTCTGTGATCTTACATTCCTGATGATCATAGAAAATTAAAGACATGTATAATCAATATCTTGAATCACTAATCAAAGATTTAATTTGCTAAGATACCAATGTGAAGAACAAGCAAAACAATAATGTCTACCTTCTCCGAACGCTCACCAGATTGAGGAATGTTTTCATAGTTCTTATATTGCAAAATCCGAGTTTGCCGATATTTTTCCCGGGTGATGCTTAGTCTGCTCCAAGGAATGCCTTGGATATCTCTTCCTTTCCTTGCTTGAGCAGAGGAAGTATCAGCATCTCTGTCTCCCGCCTCTCTCTACATATACATCAGTCAAATTATAATCATGCAACAGGAGAAGTAAATGCTTATCTAATTTCATTCAAAAAAAAAGTGTATCTATTGCATAGAGAATTGTAGACCTCGTGGGTTTCTTCATCAACTTCAGAGTCTGAGCCCCCCATTTCATTGTCAGGAAAGTCTTCATCCATATCATCCTCTACGCCATCCGTCTCATACTCATCAGCCATGTACTCTGCATCATCCTCTTGTTGGGACATTTCCTAATTGACTTTATAATCTGCATGGCCATGATGATTCAAATTAGCAAAGTAATTGAAATCTGTGCTGCTGAAAGTAATGGCCAGTCAACTGTTTTAAACTCCCCCTAGAATGCCATGATGTATATTTAGCAGTGACTACAGCTACAAATTCACACCATATTGTGCAGCAGCGGCTGAGAATAAAGATGTGATGTGGCTGAGAGTGAATATTTTCCCATAACATGGGCAATTTACTGCTCAAGAAATTTGGAGGCCATCACAATTATACATGTTAATATATGTCTTGATCCATGGAGCTCAAAAGGCACAAAATAACCAAAACAAAACAAAACAGCAACACAATAACAAAAGAAAATGCAGCAAGTTTAGTGCGAAAAATACTGCATAGTAGAAAGAACTGAGCACAAAGCAAATGAGAAATATAATCCACTAATCAGATAAGAAAAAGAGCACATTGAGTTTCTCTCAATTTTTAATTTGGACATTTGACTACTTAAGAACAAAGCATAACCATATCTCTGTGCCAACAATAAGTATTTATAGACTTATAGCTTAATACAATCATATTATGATATCCTATACTGATTATTAAGTATGTAGATATTCCAAATAATATCAAAGTCAAAACTTTAACCCATAAAACTTGTATTCAGTCTTGTCACTAAAAGACATTCTCAAGTTAGCAGTCTACAAAGTAAAGCTGCTGCAACATTTCCAGATGATTATATCACGGTGCACATTCTATCCAATAACTATCTTTTGAGTTTAGTTTTAAATTGTATTTCTTCAAACCTCCAAAATGCATAAGTGAATTTCATATCCCTACAATATGATTTCCACATGGAAAATTTATTTAAAAAAATAATCTAGAAACCACATATTATCATTTGATGTAAATTCCAAATCACCTTGTAGCAAGACTTTCAAAAATTGAACTTGTCTATGATAGTTGCACCATGGAGAGAAAAGTATATCTCAAAATATCTTCAGAAAACAAGATGAAGTACGCAATTGACTTCAAAGATTCATAAGAAAATTAACTTTGAGATTTTGACCATCACCGATTCATGAAAAAATTATTTTATAATGCTCAATCTCAAAATAAATTGAATGCTTGTTTTGTTTTTCTTGTTTCAGCATATTAGATTCTTGCAGGGAAGGAAGAAAGATTTCCTGGCACTAGTAAAGAATAAAAGAGCCTAAAACTTATGCTAAGATTATCACTTGCAGACAAAATTTGTGCAAAACTATAACATTATTGTCATGCAAAAAGAGAATTGTTATTTTGTGATAAATCAACTCATGTATTCATAGTATGACATATTCTGAATACGAAATGCTCAAGACAATCATGCAACGAAATCTACAAATCTACAAAACTTAATCTAAAAAGAAGGAATTTTGAGTTTATCATGATGCAATAATGAAAAGATATGCACACAAATAAATGTACCAGACACCCTGTGATCAGAACAGAGATATCCTCCTGTTCAGCTTATTGTGAAGAAGAGCTCAGAGAGTTTCAATGGCAAGCAATGATAATACAAGTTTCATCAAGTTCACAGATATAAACCAGACACTCGAATATTATCAAAATGGCAACCTGGTTCAGTTTCTGAGCAGAAAAATCGAGTATCATCCACAAGCAACAATCGAATATCTTTCAAATCAACATGCTCAAGATAATAATCCATACAATTGAAAACAAACTCACTAATTTGCCAAGACCAAAATCAGAAAACAATAGGCATACATGCATCAATCCCCTTCACAACCACCTAAAAAAGGGAAATTTCAAGGACAATTCCCCATCGCTGAACAGAGAAATTATAAACCCTAATTTACAGAATTGCAAGGCAAACCAATTTCAGACCACCAAATCTCGACAATCAATCTTAATTTATTTATTTTAATTCCCGGCGTCATCCTAACCTTCACTTAATTGCACAATTGATCGAAGGATTCTGTACCACGGATCGGAAAAGCTCGATAATCAGTAAGCGAAGATCTGAATCTTTCGCTGATGAATTCAACAAGTCGTACAAGAGGGGATATAGGGGAAAATGATCTTATCAAGGAAAGGTCGGCAAACTTTGTGAAAATCAGACAAGGAGAAGAAACTAAAATCTGAAATCTGAGGATTAAATAAAACGAGAATTGGATTTTAAATAGGTGGAATTGGGTTGTAAATTTTATAATAGTAGGGTATGAATCACGATTTCTCTTGAATCAGGTGGATATTCGATCACCAATCTGAAAATGGGGTAAAAAAAATTTAAAAAAAAAAACTGAAGATGGGTCGGGTAATAAGATGGAAGAGTTGACAACAGAATTAATGACGTACATAACTTTTTTAGAATTATTTACTTTATTTTTATAATTTATTTAGGGTTTAATTTCTAATTACACAATACTTATAACCTATGTCCCATGTTAGAGAAACTATAATGTAATTATATATTTTTAAACCTAAATTGTATTTGACCTTGGTGTTATGAGTGAAGTTTGGTACAAAAATTATGTAATACAAGTGAAAATGCATTAAAAACTGATAAAAGCTTATTATGATTACTCTTTATATATATATTCTACATTCTACTTCAATAAACAATACGATCAATTATACAAAATAGTTTTTTATATGGTACCAACCTAAAACTTCCTAGGCATGTTCCATCATTTTTTTTTTCATCCTTCATCCTTATTGCATGTTCATCCATTGTTTTCCTAATCCTCTCACCCCTTCAGAACTTTTTATTGTCGTTCAACTTCCAAGCATTGTAAAACTTACCCCCACAAATTATGTTGGATGGAAGACCCAACTTTAAGCCACTTTGGAAGGTTATGATCTCTTCCGGTTTGTTGATGGATCACATGTTCTTCCACCAACCACTATATCAAATCCCGAGAATGTCTCTCGACCCCTTTCAAATCCCGCTCATCAAACATGGAAATGACAAGATCGTCTCATTTATGGTGTGGTGTTAGGAACCTTATCCCAATCGGTTCTCTCTTTAGTGACCCGAGCAACAGCCACAAAAGAGGTATGGGAGATCCTCAAACAAACATATGTGACTTCCTCACGCGGTCACATTAAACAAATCAACCATGCTGAAAAAGGGACTCAATCTATTGATGAGTACATGCAATCCATGTGTGAATCGACTGATCTACTTGCCTCCTTGGATTCTCCTCTTAACAAGGATGACTTCATGCATCATATTCTTAAAGGTCTTGATGAGTCTTACAAATCTATTGTCGATAGTGTCAACATGCGTGATACTCCTATTTCTTTCGAAGAGCTTCAAGAGAAACTCATTGTTCATAAACTTCGATTGAAGCAAGCATCCAAACCGAAAAGTTCAGTGACTGCTCTTACTGCCCAATTTAATTCCGGGAAAAACAAAGATAAGTCTTTTACTTCTCAGTCTCATTGGCATTAATCCAATCACTCGACACAAACCTCTTCAAACCCACAAAATTGGCCAACAAACCAACTTGCTTCTTCCAATTCGCCCACCTCACAAAACAACTCGGTTCCTTACAAATCCAAACCCTTTAAAGGCAAATGTCAGTGGTTTCAAGGCCAAGGACAAGTAATGTCTCATTGCTAAAAACTCAAGGCCGAGTATCCAAACCTCCAGCTACCCTCATCCAATCGGTTTCCTGTCACCCCAAATATGCCACAAGCCAATATGGCCGTCCACAATATCAGACCTAATCGGAAAAGGACATCCAGCTTGAGGGGGCATGTTAACCATACTTAGTTTACAAATATTCTAGGAGAATTATATCTTTTATATTATCCTAGAATAGTCAAGCTTATTATGGTCACTCACTTTGTATATATTCTACATTCTACTTCAATAAACAATACAATCAATTACACAAAATATCTCTCTATACTTATAATTACATATATTTGTACTCTATTTTTTATCAAGTTTTTTAACTAGATTATTGTACAAAGACGGTTTCTTGAATTTGCTTCACAACAATATACATATATTTATAATGCATTATACATAAATTCAACCATTCCAATAAGAAGTTGCCATAAAATGTGATTAATATATAAAATTGAGGGTGTTTAGTTGGACCGAACATAAATTTGAGGGTGTTTATCCAACTTGGCACTTGCTGATTTGCATGAGGCTTGGCTTGCACATAAAATGTGAAATGTATATATTTTCTCGAGGCTTTATAGTATATCTTATTTCTGTTGGTAGGGAACATTGGTCTTGGTAACCCCTGAAATCAGAGTCCATGTCGACTAAAGATGCAATGCTGACGAATGAGAGAGCAATTAGCTAGCAATCCTAGCATCCATGATTAGGTTTGCACTTCCTAGGACCAGCAAAACGGGCGAGGTCTCTGACATGTTTCCCAGACATAGCCGGTATCATGCTATGTCGATACGGGTGGTCTTTGCTCAAAGGCGACCCTGATTGCCTGAAGTAGGCTCCATTGATAAACAGGTCATCCTCCGATCTCCATGTCCATGATTTCCACTCGCTCTGCTCTGCCTCCCTCCTAGTTACCTCTTTCCAGTGGGCATTAGGAGGGGCGATAAAGCGGTTACCCTGACAAATGATGGTGGGCTTGTCGTTTCCTCCGATGGCGTACTTTTGCCAGTGGGTGTAGTCATTGTTGACGACATGGAAGAAGCCCATACGACACCTCGGCATTCTCTGCACCAACCCTTTTCCGAAGTTGTTGAATGCCACCGTTATCTGCATCTTCTTGTCTATAGTGTGGGTCTCTTTCGCCCCGAACAAAAACACCTAACAAATTAAGGAACAAAATTACAGGTGCGCACATGCGTGTTTGTGCTTAACACATAAGCCCATGGGTTCATAAAACCAAACCATGCATATATCATACCCCATTCGTTTGAAAATATAGGATGTTCTAGCAAATTTAACCAAAATTAAAAAGCCATATAAATTTATCTAATTATCCTTCATTAACTAATCCTATAAAAGATTCTAAGTATTAGTCTATGCTATGTATGAGACTACAATTTAGATTTGGTATAATTCCTAGTACGATTTAAATTTGGTATAATCAATTACTCTTTTAAATTAAACTTTATTAAAGGGTAAATTTGAAATAAGATAGCCAAAAAAAATTGAAGAAAATCAAATAGAACATCCTATATTTTCAAACGGAAGTAAAATATGTTAGGTGAAAAATAATGGATTACGTACGTCGTCGTGGTTGCTCATGTGAACATTGGAGATGGTGATAGCCGTGGAGCCCATGATAGCATCGATGAGGCCGTCGGAGCACTTAGAAAGGGACACGTGGTCGATCCAGACGAGGCTGCTGCCGAAGATAGAGATACCGTCCCCGTCGCTCGCGGTGCGCATACCAAAGTGGTTGACCGAGTCCCGGATGACGCCGCCCGAGCCGGGCACGATGTGGTGGATGTGGACGCCGTGGATGATCACGTTCTGAACGAACTGGATGGTTATCCCCGCCCCTCCCGCTATGTGCACGTTCGCGCCCCGCGCGTCGATCGTCTTGTTTCCCGCCATCATGAGCTCCTGGTTGAGCCTGATGTTCATGCTACGGCTAAAGATGATCCAGAGCGGCTCCTCTTGGATTACAGCGTGCCGGAGGGTCCCGGGTTTAGGGTTCACCATATCGTCGTCCGAGTGATCGGTAACGACGTAGATGCGGCCGCCCTTGCCCCCCGTGGTTCCACGTCCAAACCCCAGGGCGCAGTCAGCTAACCGCATTCGATTCTTTTCCCAGTCGTCGGAGCACCTCCAACATCTGTCAATAGGGTTTGTGGCAATGCAGGGTCCTGTGTATTTTTCCGCCAACCCCCTCCTCGTGTGGTTGTTGCTCTTCAAGTTGTCCTTTGCAGCCCTACATATACAACAACAACAACATTGACTCAATTCAGTATCCCTTAAGAGAGTATCTGAGGGGTTAAGATGGGTGCACCCCTGGCTTAAAGCTGGGGAGGTGCGACCGAGAGACCCAAAGAGACCAAAAACCCACGGTAGTTGTAACAAGCAAAGAGGCAACAAACAAGAAACGAAATCAAAACAAAACGACAACAGGTTCCTCGATGCAAAAGAAAGCAAGATTAAAATAGGGAAAGAGAAAACATGGGAGCAAACAGTGCAATAAACCCAATTTGTTATAACCCTAAGCGAAAATTGTCTCTCGGGACCCAATGCAGCCCCACAGGCAGGTTAGGACCTTTCAGCGCCTAAGCGGGACCTAAACGGAGACTTAGAAGGGATTTTTAGAACAGTGATAATAACCCATGTCCCATGCATGCATGGTTACTTAATTAATCCTCTACATTTATATATATAACCAAGTACGTTATGATCAATCGATACTCACAGATGGACATGATGATTAAGATGATTGGTAACATTGTAAGGATGTGGGTTATATGCCTCCTCAGTAGCTCTCCTGGCCAATCTAGCCTTGTTAGTCCAATACTCGTCGTATTCCGCAATGTTAGCATTCAAACCGAGCATCTCCATCGCCATGACTACCGCGATCCACAACCCTACGATCAGGTTCATGGTTGTCGTTCTATTGCCTGCTCTACCCTAAAATCAAAGCTTTCGTTTTATCGTTACCAATGCACGGGGTTTTACTTTTAATTAATTATATAAGTTTTCCTTTAGAGAGAAAAACGGGGATGAAGTTGGCCATGATCTGACGAAGAACCCCAACCACGACGTATAATCCAACAAATCAGAAAAACAGTTGCTTATCGATGTCCTTCTACATGCGTGGATCGAAGAAGATTGAGAGGTTGTTTAATTGAAGGGGATGGATGGTGGAGGAGTTTTTTACCATAGCTGATACAATATTCATTGCTCAATTAACAAAAAGTTTTTGATGGTTTTCAGGTAGTGCTTATTAGGGGTTCCCGCCAACGCATCTACCATTAATTACCCCCAACTAAAATGAGGGGGTAATTAACTTTGGCACATTCCATTATATTAGATAATCTGGATAATTCGGTTTCGTTTAAAAGTTTTTCTTTGTCGTGTGATTCTATAAACTTCATTTTTTGGACACCCCTAGTTCTAAGTAATGGTTAAAATATAAATGTAAATAATAAGTGTCAACTGTCAACCTCACAATAAAACCTCACGTTTAAAACACATCACTTGTCTTTTTTAAATTAATTAATTAATTTAAATGTAATTTACTATGTTTTATTAGTTGAAATTTGAATATAGACCTCACATATAAACTTCGCTCATTTAATATTAGCCCACCGGAATTCTACAATGAAGAAATGTGTTGGGTAGAATGGATGAGTTCCCTCATCATTAGCTAGAGATTGTAATTGCATTACATATTATATGTTTAATTAATTTTTACCCTAGATATAAGTATCTACAAAATATGCATTACGTACGCATTAAATTGTTTAAATAATATAATTGCGTATTTCTTGCAAGTTATTACACCTCATGTTATGAGAGACGTTTATCATGACAAACACTTTAAACTATATGTAATACAAATAAAATGCATTAAAAACTGATTAGAATAAACATGTCAAACTCTATAGACATGTCAATTTTTATCTAATTAATCACACGAGTAAATCAATAAAATGCTCATTGTATGGTGGGTCGAGCCTGTCGAGTGATCAAGTAATGGTGTTAGGTTGGATGATAAAATTGTTTATCTATTTACGACTTTTGATTAGATTCATTGCCAATTATCACTCCCAGGTCCCAACAACGTATACATGTATATATGGCGCATCTATCACTTTACATTTGTATTAGTAAATAAATTATCACCACAATACGTTTATTCAATCATATTATCATTCAAGTTATCCTACGAATATCCGACTCATTGGATGACGACGGGTGGGTCAAATATGGGTGAAATATATTTTTTCTTGGTTCGGCCAATTTTCAAGGACTGCCCTTTGCTAGAAATTTGGCTCTTCCATTTGTTTCAATATAAAAGCTATAAAAAAAAAAACGGAATCTACTACTACAAAATAGATGTATAACATTTGCTTAACATTTGGCTCATCAATGATATATCAATTTTGCATACCTGTGACTCGTTTGGTTCAACATAGAAATCTAATTCCCGAGAACCTGCCATTTCCTAAGAAATAATTTTTGCAGGAATTGAAATGCATGAGCATTAAAAAAATTGTAAAATTTCCTTATAAACTCGTAGAAAGTACATTTTATCTACCCTATCATAGTAAGTTCAATTACTATGATTTGGAAGAAGTTCAAGTTAGTTCAATTACTGAGATTTCGAAGAGGTACAAGTTGCTATGAAGCTACTTAAATAACGCTCGAACGAAACAAGGGCCTGGTTGATGGGTATTATCGCTCCAAACTTAGGCTCTTTTCGGTAAAACAAGGTTTTTGAAGAGGTGGAGGTTTTGTAGGAGGTTTTTGGGTAGGTAGAGGTTTTATAATAGGTAGAGGTTTTCTTATTTGAAACCTTCCAAAACCTAATTGAGTGTTTGACATTATAAGGTTTTTGAGTAGGTTTTAGCTTTAAATTACCAAAAAGGAATTAATTTTATTAATTAACAAAAAAATGGTTTGTTAAATTTTACAAACCTCCTCAAACCTATCTATCCAAAGGTTTCCTTTTTGTGGTTTGAAGCCTCCTCAAAAACCTCATAAAACCTTAACCTTCTAGAAAACCTTGTCTTGTCGAACACCAATTTAGATAGTTGAATGCCTCGCATTCTATTCTATTTGATCTAGAGTTCAAATTCAATCCTTAAATTCAAGACCCATTAAAACCATTTCAAATTTGTGTTATATTTCTGTTTCACCAAAACTCATCTCCCTAGCAAAATTAATCACCAAAACATGAAAAACAAGAGCTGATTTCAAGAAAGAGTACAAGACAGTATCTATTAAAAACTTGAAAGATTACACAAGCACAGTTTCATTTTCAACACAAAGCAGTCTACTAGAAAAAAAAGTATCATCCTCATACAGCTTTTATATTATCCTCACACTTTGGAAGAAACTACTATAAGTTCCTTCCTCCCAACCACCACCTCTCCTCATTTAAAACACCAAATAGAGACTTTAGAAATTTAACAGAGGCCAATGTTCACATAGGCGATTTTCTTTTCTTTTTTTTTATTACTTTCTTCTGCATTTACATCTAGAAAACCTCAAACACTAAAGCTGAGTCCCAGTTGGTGCACCTAAAATCCTCTAGGATATTGTTTTAGGGTTTTGGAACTTACCTTAGATGAATGAATCCAGGTATGCATAGTTCCTACGGCGTCCATACTCCAAGAGGCTACCGTACGTGCGGTCCCACACGCCTATGAAGAGAGACTCTGTATCGGGACTAAATGATATTCCGGATATCTCACCGAAGAAATCAATCTCCTGCTCCACCTCGTACCCGTTCTTAACATCATATATGTGGACAAAGTCCGCTGGCTCTGCCATTGCCAGGTAACGTCCATCAGACGTGTATCTGATGGATCGAATGGCTCCAAGGTTACCCTTTAATACAGCAAGGGATTTTGAGGGATTTCTTATATCCCATATCCGGCATGTTTTATCTTGGTTGCCTGTGGCTATGGTGATGCCATTTGGATGCCAGGCTGATGCAAATGAGTAGTCTTGATGCCCAGAGAGTGATGTGATTGTCTGCAGAAATGAATTGAGTATTCATGTAAGAGCGAAGGTTTTGATTTAGTGAGTCTTCAGCTTAGAGTGTGCTTGGATTACCCAAGATAAATGAATTATCTTGCTTTAAGACTTAATATTTAATGCAATATCTTGGGTGATCCAAACACACTATTAAGGGAAGACCGTACTAGTGTAATTGACATTTCAGTAGCATTTACCTTCCCATCTCTGAAGTCCACCAACATCCCATCTAGATTGTCTCCAACAATCACAAGTTGCTTGCCATCAGGACTCAAGGATGAGTGCTGCAAGCAAAATGGAAGGATAAATTGTAATCAACAAAAACTAAATACAGTGTTGGAACTCAAATTGCAAATTAAAATGCATGATAAATAAAATATTGAAACAGTGTTGTTGCTCAAATTGCGAAAGAAAAGCAATATCAGTGTGCATTGGCAAACTGTACAAGGGCATAACATGTAGTAATCAAAACATCTAAGAGCAGTCTTGCATAGAAGAACAAATACTTGGCTCTACTGGCTAGAAATATTCAGATTATTATTTTCAATTTCAAACTAAACAAACATATAAACTGTTGGTATTGGTTTTGAATGATATACGAATTTGGGAGGAATTGGGTTAGAACTCGATAGACAATATTGGAAGTTTGGTTACGGGTAGAAACCAGGTTTTGGTTGAGGTGGTATGGTGGAAAGAGTCAAACCCTCAACTCCACTCAGGTATTAAATCCCAATTACAAGAAGCATCTTATGAAGGAATAGGAATCAAAAGTTCAAAAGCACCAACCTAAAAGCATGAATTCATCATTCCAGGAAACCAAACACCCCCTTACTATACTGCATCTCAGTAAGAACACAATTCATAATACCATCTACAGCTGAATTTTACCTTCTCATAATCCTAAAGAAAGTTGATGAGAAAAAGTAAAATGATCCTATAAAAGTTTATTCACCCAAGAAACATCATAAATAAATGAGAATCTGAAAGCTGACATTTAAGATTTTGCAACTTGTGAAGCAGAGTAGACCAAAGCTCATGTCGAAGGTTGTACACAATATTATGAAAATAGACGAAACATTTTTGCCCAATAGCAACAATACAGATCCAATGCAAGAAAAGGAATACATACATTAACTGGCCAAGGAAATTGAAATTGCTTGGTGAGCTGGTACTTTGTCAAATCGAAGTCTCGAACACCACAATCATTGTTTGAGGCAGTAAAGTGTGTAGCACCACTGTACAGGAAAAGATAATAAGTATGATATTAATTGCACAAACAGAACGGTTTGTGAGTTTTACCTCTATGAAGAGGCTTAAAACCTACCTGGGTGTCTCATAAATCTCAACAGCATTGGTGATTGCATTTTCATCGTAAGTAGTCCTTGTACAGAAGCTCACTCCAGGTCTGTCTAGATTCTGAATTTAACATCACAGGCAAAGCATATTAGCATTTGAAGTTAACATCTGGATCGTAAAGCATTTAATGCTTCTAGCCTTTGGAAATTCAATTACAAATATAAATGAACAATCCATCACCTACTAGCAAATACACTTGATCAGGAAGTATGCTGACATATTTCAAGCACATATGAATAATAAACGGATTTTTATAACCTAGTGACTAATGAGTGAATGATTTACAAAGCACTCCTACACCACTAAGAGAATGAAATGATACAAATATGCATTCTGATGCTTCTTTATCCAACAAAACAAAATATGTACAGGCCCTTGTACAACCCTTATACAAACCTTGCAAATAAGCTCCCCCTGAAAACCACCAGCAACTAGCAAATTATCTTTAACTGCAAGTGTGCTAACTTGAGTCTGTGTAAATCCTTCCAAAAGACTACCAGGGTGTTTCTGCATAAATAATCCCAATCAAATATACTTAAATCATTATTCAATATACAAAAACAAGATATAAAATCACAATCCTTCCTCTGTCAATGACGTGGAGACTCACCTCATTAGGTGCCACATGTCCTGCGACATTGAGAACCTCGGTTTTTTTAGATGTCAAAGAAGACCAATGAATGATGGAGAAGTGAGACATCAGGTAGACATCATGTTTTGAAGAGGCGCAAACCAAATTCCTTAACTGCACAAGTTCAACAAGTATATCATAGGTTAAACAAAATACACAGAGGGTAATTTTCATTGCAACTCGCAAGACGCGAGTTTAAATGTGCAAGAAAATCAAAGTTTTGTGTCACAGTACAGCAACAAACACTCTCTCTTTCCACAGTGTACATTTTGCAACTTAAGAGGTTATGCATGAATCAAACAATCAACAAGGAGGTGTGAGAGAGACATATCTTAAAAGAAGAATGAAAAATGAAGCCCAAATAGTGCAATAGGAGAAAAAAGAATCATTCAGTCAATGCTACACAGAAAAGTAATCAATAATATATCTATGGGAAAAAAACTTGTGTAAAGTCTACATGTCAAGCAGTAGCTCAGATTTTAAAAGGATCATGGACTCATGGTTCATGCATCTTATACAAGAGAAGAGCAAACAAATTAAAGAGAAACCAAAGAAGGCTACATTAAAATAAGAAAGTAGAGGAATAAGTTTAACAATAACCTGAAAATGAAGGATCGTCGACTTCACTGATCTAAAGTTGTGCCGGAAGTCATAATATCTACCTTCCTTCTTTGTGATCTTACATTCCTGATGGTCAAAGAAAACACACAATATAGATTCAATATATAAAATCATTATTTGAAGATCAAATTCACCGAAGTCCAAAATAATGTAGAGGATAAACAGAACAATAACATCTACCTTTTCTGAACGCTCACCGGATTGAGGAATGTTTTCATAGTTCTTGTATTGCTCAATCCGAGTTTGCCGATACCTTTCCCTGGTGATGCTTATCCTGTCCCAGGGAATGCCTTGAATATCTCTTCCTTTCCTTGCTTGAGCAGAGGAAGTATCTTTGTCTCCCTGTATACACATCAACGGTTATAAACCATACAACCTCAAAAGTAACTGTAAATCAATTGCATAGACAGTTGCAGACCTCATGGGTATATTCATCATCATCAGAATCTGATCCGCCCTCTCTTTCACGAAAGTCTTCATCCATATCATCTTCTATGTCATCCATTTCATACTCATCAGCCATGTACTCTGGATCATCCTCTTGTTGATGGGACATTTTCCAAAGCTAGAATCTGCCTGGCCAAAATTGCATCAACAATTTAAATCAGCAAAATCATCGAACTCTGTGAAGGAGGAAGTAATGGTAAAGTTGGCTTAACCACCCACTAAGACCATGATGTAAATTTTAACAGTCTACAAGGATACATCATAAATGTGCTGCAGCTGGGAATTATGATGTGCTGGAGATGATAGTGACTATTATCCTATAACTAAAAATCTACAAGTGATTTAAAATACTACACAAATTTTAAAATTGGAGGGCTACAATACAGGTTAAAATGTGTTTTTATCTAAGGAGCTCGAAAGGCACAAATAAATAGATAAGCACATAACATAACAAAAAAAACAATAAAACATATCAATTTAAGTACAAAAGCTGCAAGTTAGACATACAAGGCAGTGTGCTCACAAGCAAATCAGTAACATAATCAACTAGATATGAAAACAAGTACATTGGACAAATCCTGGAATATAAACTATTTAAGTAACAAAATCTACAACCCTTAATCAATCAAAAAAAAGAAAAAACTAATTCAGATTTGTCAGGATGGAAGAATGAACAGACTCACACTTAATTAAATGTGGCAGACATCCTATAATCAGAGCAATAAAGATATCATGTTGCTCATTACTTCATAAGAATCAACGATTAAGAAAGCTCCAGTAAGATCATAAATAAAAGTCAGATACTCAAATATCAGCAAAAAATGAACCTTGGTAAGCTTCGTAAGCAGAAAGGTCAAGGAGTTCCATCACAAGCAGCAGTCAAACAGGTTTCAATATGCTCACAAATAAAAATTGGTTACTTTACTACTAACATATTTAACAGGTAAAGAGTTTAGCTTTTCAGAATTCTCAATTTCAGTTTCTCAAAAAAACAAGAATTCTCAATCATGAATGAAAGTATGTCAAGAGAATAAAAACTCACAATACAATTGAACTTAATTCAGAACAAACTAATTTGGCAACACCAAAATCAGAGAACAATAGACGGTACATTTATCAATCAAAGCCTTCCACAACCACCTACAAAAAGCAAAATTCAAAGGGAAAAATACACTGCTCAACATAGAGATTTTAAACCCTAGTAGACAGAATTGTAAAGCAAACAAGCTTCATAGCACCAAATCTGGCCAGGTATAAGAGCTTTTATAAATGGCGTTCACATTTGAGACCTGAAAGGGGTGGCACGACGTTATCCTTACCTGTAATCTATCAATTGATGGAAGGAATAAACCACAGATCGGAGAAGCTCGATAATCAATAAGCGAAGATCTGCAACTTGCCCTAATGAATTCAACGAGTCGTAGAAGAGGAGATATAGGAGAAAATGATCTTATCGGGTCGGCAAAAATAGTGGAAATCAGAAAAAGGAAGAAAATCTGAGCATTAATTAAATAGAGAATGCAAGATTTTTTTTTTTTGATCCAAAGACAAAGGAAAATTGTTTTTATTGGAAAGAGAGAGGAAGATTGTAGATAAGTAGTAGAAGCGTCAATAATAAATGTATTATGATTCTATAAAAATACATAAATTATATTCTAACTAGTTTATAACTAGTACCTTGTATGGGAATTTTTTATCTTTAAAGATATTCGTAAATTGAACATAATTTTCTTTGTACAATAATTTTTATATTGTAGAAGTAGTTATATTACGAATAAGGAAAATATTTTTATATATGAAAAGCAATATTCATTGATATTCTTATACTCTACCATTACATTATATATTATTGAAGACCTCTTTATATACAACGTTTGTCGTCTTATTCGAGGTACAATTATTTTTATCGCAAATTAGGACAGTTAATCCATCTTTGCTTGTAACTCTTGAAAATGCAACGTAAAGTTGGCCATGAGCAAATACTGGTCTTGGAAGAAACAAACCCACTCGTGATAGAGACTGTCCTTGGCTTTTGTTGATGGTCATTGTAAAACACACGACGATAGGAAATTGTTTGCGTCGCAACTTAAAAGGCAATGTGATATCTGACGGTGTGAGAAGCAACCGGGGTATGATAACCTTGAAGCCGATGTTTGTCCCAGAAATTATCCTAGCCTCAATGGTGTGTGTCATTAATTTTGTGACCACTAATCTAGTGTCATTGCATAACCCTGAAGATTGATCTATATTACGAAGCAGCATTACAAGGACACCTACCTTAAGCTTAAGACAATGGTTCAGAATGCCTGACATCCTTATAGAATTTAGATACTCAGCTGAATATAATTCACTATCATTCTGATGGTTTCTATCTGTGGGACAAATACTGTCACAACTGAAATACACCTTCTCTTCTCCAGGCAGTAATGACATGATATAATCATTTACTTGTTCTACCACTTCATGTGTAGGAGCAAGGATAGTTCTTTTCAGAAAATACTTTTCATCTTGCATTCTATCAACAATTGTAGGGTAAATAGCTTCATCTATTGATGCTATTGGATTAGTTGTCTCCTTAATCAATAAATCATCTGGAATTTCTATGGTTGCTTCCCCATCATTAGGCTCCCCTACGGTACCATCTCCTACACTAAGAATCCATTCTGAAAATTCCCTTAGTCTTTGTATGTCCAAATCTGTACCCTTAGCCTGAAGCCTCATATTTTTTGTCAAGCGAAGCACTTTACAGTCTGTCCACAAGTAAGACGAATTAATTGTGGATGACACTCTATCTTGTCTTGATCCTTTTGGAACCATAGGTAACTATGCTTAAAAGAATTTTTTGATTTTGTTCGAATGTTATCATCCAAGAAAAATATCAATTTCGCATTACTTAGGTCGTCTAAAACCCAACTCAATACATCCTTATACAGGAGTAAGATCCCGTTAGATTATTGTCCTAATTCGCAAAGTGTGACCTAACTCAAATCAAATCTTCTACTTCTTAAATATACTCCCTTCTATACTTCCCTACGACGTGATTGAGTGATGAATTTTCAAATTACATTAAAAAAACTTAAATACTAACAAAATATTAAAAAATATTTTCTAACCAATTAAAACAAGGGAGTAGAAGAGGGGGTATCATTAGGGATTAGAGAAATCGGACTAGACCTAACTAGTCTTCTTATACGATTGTACACCACACACCTCCAAGCCTGCATTAAAGTTAAATCAAATCATTAGGTCTTGTTGATGGAAAGGAGTTTTGGGTGAAAAGTTATTTTTTGTGTTTAGAAAAACGTAAAAAGTAGAGAGAATTGCACGAATTTCAAGAGTTTTAAAAGTAATTTTTGGATGAAAAGTAGTTTTAGGTATAAGGAAAACAAGGCCCAAATTACTGGTGACAAAAGTCATCATTGTTCCTCCCTCCATTTTAGTGTGTAATCCTTTATTCATATAACGTAAAACAAACAATCAAATTGAACTCGTGCATAATTAGCATAAATGAAAATGTCTCAAAGACTAAACTTGCAAGTTAGTATATTACGTAGTACAAACATTCAAGAATCAAGGTATATCGTGAATTGAACCCTCAACCCATTTGAGCACCTAAAGATAACACACACAAGTTTCCACACTACTCCATAAGTTTTTACACTTGCACTATTACAAGTCATGTATATCCTTGTTCATTCATGAGTGCATACAATGCCAAGTTCGAGCATTGACAAAATACATATTAGGATATTAGAAATTCAACCTAATCATTCTTACAAGTGCAACACTCTTATTTTAAAACAATAATTATTCACAAGTAATCGTAGATTTTTCTATCCAAAGCCATCCAAGTTCATACAACACATTTTATAATAAAAAAAATTTGTGGTGTCATTTCTGATGTTCTTTAATGGAGGCCAAAAATAAAATTATGTCATTGCTGACCAATTCAGTTCCCATGTGTAAAAATGATCTATCTTTTTGTTGTGTGATCTTGATTAAAAACAAATGTAAAAAAAACGTAGCCAATCTTTGATGACAGTTTTAATTGTAATGACACTCGTAATGATAAACAAGTGTCATCAAGGATAACACACATGACGAGAAATGAGTGTCATCAAAGCTTTTTTTATGACAAACGAATGTCATCAAAGACTTTCTTATTACATGACAAACCAATAAAAAGGCTATAATGAATTTCATTCTTGCAAACCAGGTCTCCACTAGTTAGAATATTTAAAGCAAACCAATAAGGGTTTGAATTGGGATGCAACTACAAGATTATTACAATATGTCAATTGAGGTCCATGCTGCTAACTAGAACATCAAAACAATGAGAACCAAACTCTCTTACAAAACAATAGGTCGTAAAGTTAAAGTTGAAACACCTAATAGTTAGACAGATGACAAGCACATCTTAACTAACTCGTATTACAGAAAATCAAAAGAGGGTCTTCTAAGGGGGATCAGCTTGTTGGAACAAAATATTGACATTTGAAGAAGCCTGCCATTCATACCTTAGCAATTCAGCTGTCAAGCTTTGGATTTCCTCAGCAAGAAGTGTATGTGAATAAACAACATTAATCGTCTCCAACACCGGTGAAATTTTAAGCACAAATTTGATGAATTCCATCTCGGGAGGGAAAGCGCAAACATCTTTCATTAGGAAGACTCTTAACTTTTCAAATGCGAAATCCGGTGCAAACCCAAAATCCCTGAGAGATACAGGAGGAGCATCTGGTGCATCTTCTATAGTGCAATGCGAAGTCTACAAAAAAAGTGAACAGAATTAGAGACCATAGAATTATACCAAAGAAATAGTTCACATTGATATGGATCCGTAATCTATTATAGATATATAGCATATGTATCTGATACTCACTGAGACTTTAAGCTTGTGCAGATTAGGGGCCCCCGTGATGAGATGAACAAAAACTGATATTTCTTTTATATCTTGAAAACTCACTGAATATAGCCGAAGATCCTTTAGGCGATGAAACACCAAAGAATCATGACAGGATTCAATGCCAATGCTTAGATACTGACAAAAAAACAAACAAGTATATAAGAAAGTATCTCCATGCAACTGAAGTGATAAGGTATTCAAATAACGCGAAAAGAAGCATGGAGAGATTTATTTGATTGTTAATTTGTTACCTTTGTGCAGTAGACATCTCCCCTGAACTTCTCAAGATTACAAAAACCACCAAGTAACTTGGTGTAATTACAAACTGAGCTTTGCTGTTGTAATTGTTTAGCTGTGAAATGATCCTCATGCAATCCTAAAAACATTATAGCTAGAAGTGGAGCATACAAGGATATTTCATTTTGAGCCCCCGTTGAACAGAAAAACTTGAGATTTGGAGCACAAATTCTCACCTTCAAAATTGGAAGCTCGACTAATATTAATTTCTCAAGAAGAGGGCACTTGTTAACAATGCTTTCAACTATTTTAGAAGTCACAATAACATTGAAAAGTCTAAGATGCCTCAAGGACAAGAATCCCTTGAATTCAGGAGGTGGCAAAGGCAATGCACAATGAAAAAGCTTCAATTTGGTCAGTTTGTGACAAGAATAAACACTAGAGTGCATCTGAAACCAATCTTCATTGACGTTACCTATACCTGGGTATAGGTACAGTTCTTTGATATCATTCCTAGACAAGAAAAGTAGCCACTGATCAGTGTGAAAACAACTTTGCAGATCGAAGATACTGAATCTGACCTTATGGATGGGTCCTATATGAGAGAAAAGAACTTGGGTGATGAAGTTTTTCACTCTGTCTTCATCGCTTGCATTTTTCTCGCCAAGGCCATCGGCGTGAACTTGTTTGCTGTTTTTTTAAGGAAAAAAAATAAAGAATAAAGGAATAAGAAAAATGAAAAAAGAAAAAAGGAAATAAAAATTTCCTACTTGGGCCGCAAGTAGTGGAATGAGTAAAGAGAGTAGAGTAAAAAGATAAGGACAAAAAATACAAAATTAAAGAAAAGAAAAAGGAAAAAAAAAAGAGAAAAAGTTTAGATTAATCATGGGTTGGATAGCAAGGTTCGGTTAATTTTTTGCTTGGAGCTTAAGTTGTTTTTTTAGCTTATCAAATAGTATAAAATTTAGTAGAGAAATTTTTAATTGCTTTTAAGTATTTGTCCTCAAGACAAGTTTGTGTTTTACTTGTGTGATAAGTTTCGGTTTCTTTCCTTACGTGGCAAATTTTATTTCTTGTGCGGTAAGTTTTTTCTCTTACTTGCGTGGCAAGCTTCTTTTCTTGCAGGTTAGCTCGAAACTTATTCAATGTACTATTCTTCCGAGAAGTTAGAGCTGAGTTTGGCCTTGGACCGAGTTGTATTAGGCCAGGTCGCTTGGTGCTTTGAGGCTTCTGAAGATCCTCCATCTCGGTGGAGGGAACGTCAGTAGTCCGTTTTGCACGCCCAGGAGGGGTCGACCTGTTGCCTGCGGCGCTATTCTCATAGTGATTTACTCACCCTGATCTCAAACTCTTCTTAGTTCTTTTTTCGGAGTTTTGTACCCTTCATAGCTAGTCCTGCTTGTGTTTGACTCTCTTAGTCGTTTCTCGGCTGCCGTTTTACTACGGCCTCTCGGATTACCAAGCATGTTTGGTATTCCGAATTCTTACCTTATCAAAAAAAAAAGAAAAAAAATAGTGTACTTTTTATACGAAAGTAAATGTATTTTTTTTAATTCATAGTGTATTTTTCATACGAAAGTGCATTACAAAATACGAAAAAAAAACAATCTGAAAAAGTACACTATAAAGTACGAAAAGTGCAATCCGAATAGGAAATGTGCATTATAAATACGAGTTTGTTTTATTTGAACCAAACTCGCAATAGTGTACCTATTTTCTCTTTCTTAATAGTGTACCCTTATAAGTACATATTATTTTAAATCGACCATTTGTTTCTTGACATGTGGTAAAAAGAGCCATTTTATGAGTGGCTACACCAAAAAAAAAAGTAGCAATATAAGTATCCATGTAATACTCCCTACTATGTATCTACTTATGTACCATTATACATTTATACACCCCCATTGCGATGGCCTAACAGTCTTATAGGTTTTCAAGAAAAAGCAATTGAGTTTTCCACGGTTCCTAAATTGATCGCATATTAATTCCAACTTTCCAATTGTTAAATGAAGATTGTATTAACGAAATTCTTAATGAATTCCAAGTTTCGAATGTTTGAACCTGAGTGATATAACTCTAGGTTTGGAGGCTCCCTTCATCACTTCCTTCTTCCATATCATCATATAGCAATAATACTTCATCGGTCAACATATTTTTTACGGATGAGGTTCTATAAAACAGTACAAGAAGTAATTATACTTCCATTGTTCTAAAAAACACTATGCAGAGAGGGATCGCCTAGCATTTAGGCGGTCTAAACGGACGCCTAGATGGAGTTAGACGGAGATTTTTAGAACAGTGGATACGACCATGAGTTGATATTGAAAAATAGTTCTTTTTGATACGTGATAACCCGGATAATTCCTCAAATAGGCTAACTCTATGTAACCCGCGGCATTGACCTGATCTTGTCAAATCCTTTCTTCTACTTCTTCCCTTCTAATTATGGCGAAAGATGCCTCCTTTGATGATGAACACAAACTGATTGTTGTTCTTGATCATGGCGGCTAACAAGATGAGGCGTGAAGCTTTGTTCTTGTTGACAGAAGATGGATTGGTTGAATGATAGAATGTGGTTTATTCAACTAGAGAGGTACGAAGCAATTGTCTAGTTGATAAACTATTCAACTCGTGAGGAGAAGAATACAATCACTCAAGTTCTGTTCTCTAAGACTTTTGTTTGGATGTATACACAAAAACTCGAATGCTTGAAAGCTTGAACACGATTGCTTGAGTCCCAAGAGAAAGAATAACTTAGCCAAGCTTCCCCCGGTTAGAATTTAAAGTAACCCGACAAGGTTTTGAATTGGGTTGCAACTACAGCATTACAATATGCTGATTGAGGTCAATGATATTAACTAGAGCATCAAACCCTCTAACAAAACGAGGCATAAAGTTAAGAGTTGAAACACCTAGTTTGGCAAAATATTCAGACAGATGACAAGCATGTCTTAACTAACTTGTCTTACAGAAAATCAAAAGAGGGTCTTCTATGGAGGATCAGCTTTTTGGAACAAAATATTGACATTTGAAGAAACCTGCCCATAATACCTTAGAATCTCAGCTGTCAACTTTTGGATTTCCTCAGCAAGAAGTGTATGTGAATAAACAACAGTTATCGTCTCCAGCACCGGTGAATTTTTAAGCACAAATTTGATGAATTCCATCTCGGGAGGGAAACTGCAAACATCTTTCATTAGGAAGATTCTCAGCTTTTGAAATGTGAAATCCGGTGCGAACCCGAAATCCCTGAGAGATACAGGAGGAGCAACTGGTGCATCTTCCATAGTGCAATGCGAAGTCTACAAAAGAGTGAACGGAATTAGAGACCAGAGAATTATACCAAACAAATAGTTCACATTGCTATGGCTCCGTAATCTATGATAGATATATAGCATATGTATCTGATACTCACCGAGACTTTAAGCTTGTGCAGATTAGGGGCGCCTGTGATGAGACGAACAAAAACTGATATTTCTTTTATATCTTGAAAACTCACTGAATATAGTCGAAGATCCTTTAGGCGTTGAAACACTAAAGAATCACGACAGGATTCAATGCCAATGCTCAGATACTGACAAAAAGACAAACAAGTATATAAGAATGTATCTCCATAGTCCTCACAACTGAAGTGATAAGCTATTGCAAAAACAGAAAAAAAAAAAAAAAAAAAAAAAGGGAAGAGATTTGTTTGATTGTTACCTTTGTGAAGTAGCCAGCTACCCTGAACTTCTCAAGATTACAAATACCACCAAGTATGTTGGTATAATTACAAACCGAACTTTGTTGTAATTGTTTAGCTGTGGAATAATCCGTATACAATCTTACAAACATTGTAGCCAGAAGTGGAGCATACAAGGATATTTCTTTCTGGTCGCCAGCTACACAGAAAAACTTGAGATTTGGAGCACGAATTCTCACCTCTGGATCTGTACACTCGAATAATATTAATTCCTCGAGAACAGGACACTTGGAAACAATACTTTCAATTGTGTCACAAGGCACACTAACATTGAAAAGAGTAAGATGCCTCAGGCACAAGAATCCCTTGAATTCAGGAGGTGGCGAGGGCAAATCAGAATGAAAAATCTCTAATTTGGTCAGATTTTGACAAGAATAAACGCTAGAGTGCACCTGAAACCAACCACCATTGACGGTAGCTGGAGTTGGGTATATGTATAAGTCCTTGATATCATTCCTAGACAGGAAAAGTAGCCACTTATCGGTGTGAAAACAACTTTGCAAGGATAAGAATTTGAGTTTGAACGTATGGATGGGTCCTGTATGAGATAAAAGAACTTGGGTGATGATGTCTTTCACTCTGGCTTCATCACTTGCAATTTCTTCTGCAGAACTTGCACCGCTGTACGTCACACAATCTCTGTCAAAAACAAGCTCAGGAAGACTGTCCCATTTGTATCTCCACTGCCTTGACAAGATGCACGTTCTAATGGCATCTCTAATTGGTACAAGTGCTAGAATGCTATGGATAATCTCCAAGGGAAGATCACTTAGAAAGTCATGACTTGTTCTGTGCTGAGAAATGGACTGATTATCATCCATCATGATACAATGAACCCTAGAAGACATTTGTCATTTATAAAATTCAGCAAGAAACACACAAGAAAAAAAAATACATGAAAACTAACAGTATAAGAAAAGGATAATGATTCCATCAGTTCTTCATTTTCCAAAATCAACCCGATTGGACTCTTGCAAACTGTCACTACTCAATAAAAATATGCAAGACATTGTTTCCTAAGAGATTATACTCTGAACTAAGGGTTATTCACTGATTCCATTCAGAAAGCCCTAAATGTGTGCATGTTACCTCAAAACTAAATCAGAAAACCCTAAATGTGTGCATTGTTTCCTAAAGATTACACTCTGAACTAAGGATGATTCACTGATTCCATTCAGAAAGCCCTAAATGTGTGCATGCTACCTCAAAACTAAACCAGAAAACCCTAAAAATCATCCGAGCAAACACATAAGCTGCAGACAACGAAAGAATGATCTCAAAACCAAACGGAACCACCAACAAGAACAGATAAACTAAATTAAACAACACCAAATTGGATACCATAAATGAAAGGAAGAAAATCGAAAACGAATTGAGAAAGCAGGGACGAACCAAGTGAGAAGATGCTTGAAAGAGAGTTCCGATTTCCGATAGAGCAGGCAACTCCAACAATAAACAATCGAAATTCCGGCACCGGGAAGAGCAGCCAACGAGAAGGAGAGGATTTCACGAGTTTGGGAATTTCATTTGTTTTTACCACCGTCCTTTCTCTTATTATATTAATTTATTATTATAGATTTTTTTTCAGCCAAATTATAACAAAAAAATAAAAAAATATGCGAACTCCAACTACCACTTGACACTTGTAAATGGAGAATTGCAAAACATAACCCTATCCGCTTTAAAGAGGAACATTACGGCCCCAACCACCACACCTCCGGCAGTGCGCCGCCTTGGCACGACGCAAACCGCCGCTTCGTCTTCCGCCCCCACCGTTTCTCCGCTTCAGGCCGCGTTGCAAACTCCAAAGTAGGAAGCAAAAGGCTTTGGGAAGAGGAGGCGCTTCTTTTTTCCGGCGTTGTCCCCATTGAGCACCGCCGTGTTGACCGCCGAGAGTTGACGCCGGATAGGCGTCCGTCTGCCAGCCACGATCTTCTCCAGCCAATGCTTAGCCATTTCGATTCGTGATTTGGTCTGATTCGGAATTTGGCTCGGGATTTGATTCGAGTTGATTTGGCTCCGAATTCGTCGGTGAGAATTTCGTAGATTCGGTGGGAAGTGTCAATTGGTTTGACCGCTGATTAATGAGGTAAGTTTTCCACATCGCTTAGAATTTGGGATTTTTGGACGAAATGTAGAGATCGTTGTGTTCAAAGGTACAACCATTGTGAGTCAATAATTAGATATGATAAATTAGTTGAATAGTGGAAATGAATTTCGTATATCTCATCGAGAGATCGGGGAAGAAGAATCTGTTTATTCCTTTTGTTTCAATTTCAAGATGGCACGATTGGCTCGTATGAGGCTCAGTTTTGTTGCGTAGGAAACTTATCAATCTACAAGCTTTAACTTTTTTCCTTCTACATTGTATAGATAAGAGATCAATTTGCTTTTACAGACTTCTCCTCACATTACATGGTTCAAGATCAATGGCTTTTAGAATGGAAACAGCACTCACTCGGTCAACTTCATCATTTTTGAATCAAGAATGCAATGGACAGTCATATGCCTTTGTATCTGCTTCCACTACATATCCAAGTAGTAAAAGCATGCTACAATGTGGATTAGTTTTCCCAAGATCATGCATCAAGTCCTTCCAAAACTCCTCAAAAAGGTAAATTTAATTTTCTGAACTGTCAAACCAAGGATTTGATACTGTAGATATGATATCTTACAAGTACCAATGAGCATTCACGTCTGAAAACTAGCTGGATAGGATTTTCACTTGTTTAGTGTTGAAGGTTAGAGAAGCACCCTATAATTTGACTTGGCTAATTTGGGCAAGGACTGAGATTAAGATATTGTCTTCAAAACGTTCAAATAAGTTATAGGCAGGAGTGACCAAATTGTTGTTGCTCTGCATCAGGGCCTTTGGATGCCCCTATAGTTATATTTTCATGTCACAAGTAAATTGCTTGATGGCTTGATTGTAGTGATGAGATTTTAAATGCTGAAGTTGGTTATAAGGGTTTGTTTGGATTGCACTTGAAGTGTATCCAAACGCACCCTCGGGTTCTTAGAAGAAGAGGACTATTGGTGTCTGTGTGGTATATCATCAATTGTTTCATGTTTGATAGTTGTATTGATATCATTTCAATATACAAATTGAAGGCGTGTCAAGGAGACAAGGCGGAAGTGGAGATTAGAATTTGCTTTAAACATTGGTGAAGTCCCTAATAACGGAGAACAAGGAGACCTAAACGAAGATAGCCCTGACCCGAGCCAGACACGATTAAGCAGGATAGTGAGTGCAGCTGCTAGACAACTCCTGGGAAAGTTCAATTCAGCCAGAAAGAATTTCCCTATGAAGATTTTTCTTCTTTTGCTCGGGTTCTACACAGCGAACGCCCTGGCAACTATCTTGGGTCAGACTGGTGACTGGGACGTTCTTGTTGCCGGGGTTGTAGTTGCTGCCATTGAAGGCATTGGCATGCTTATGTATAAGAAGCCTCCATCTCTCCCAGGCGAGCGGTTGCAGATGCTGGTTTCTATGGTTAATTACTGGAAAGCTGGTGTTTGTTTGGGTCTTTTTGTTGATGCTTTCAAATTAGGAAGCTGAGTTGGGATTATTGTTTTGTTGTATAATCTGCTTTGATGTGTAATAGAAATTTGTTGTGCTTATTAGTTGTTGCTTTTACTGGATGATGATACTGTAAATTTTGGTGTTTTCAATTGCTTTACATAGAATAGCAAGTTCCCTGCCTTACATACCCTCGTGATTTGCACCCGGGGCAAGGGTACGTACATCTCGACCCTCCAGATCCTGTGCCAGAGTATCACGATCCAACTGGATAGATGTTGTTGTTGTGGAATAGCAAGTTTCCTTTGTTTATATCTATAAGAGAAGAGCTCAGCAGTCAACAGCAACTCTTTACTTGCATATTTCATTATTTCAGGTTGAAGTCAACTCTAGTTAAACCCTAAAAATCTAAAGAAAACACATTGTTTTTTCAAACCAAAATTCCTAACTTGATATGGTTTTGTGCAATCCAAAGGGGTTTAAGGTTGCATACTCATACAATAATTGTAAATAATTTATTTTACATATTCTAAAATTTATTAAATATTAAAATTTTAATTTCTAAATAATTTTTTTATAATATGCCCTTTAAACATATTATAAAATATAAAGTAACCATTTATAGAAATTATTATTGGTGCCTCCGAGCGCTCCGGTGATCAGTTATGTGGCTCTGATTATATTCCAACCATATATCATACTTCTAGATGTAGAAATTTCATTATAAACAATTGGTGTAACTTTTGTATGAAGATTCAACGCGAGAAATGTTAAGCACGAATGGTGTATAATGCATATGGTAATGGATGATTTGTATTTGAATCACCCACGCAAAAAAGAACACGAAGCCTAGAAGATTAGGTGGGAAACGAAAATCTTCATCTCTCTCACCAGGTAGGTGAACTTGGAAAGGAAACTTTTGCTCGGCTTGGAATCTGATCACAATTTCATCATCAATCGACCAGTTTCGTTTATCGAATCCTTCTCGAGGTGTTTCGTAGTTGTTTGATTGCTTAATTTGATGTAAATCACTAGCAATTGGTGGCAGAAGGTGAGTTTTCTTTTGAGGAGGGCGTGGGATTCAGTTTTGCACAATTCGAAGAGTTCCGATTCTAGTAGTTCCGATTTGAAGATTGGTTGCGCTTACGATACTTCGACGGAGATGGGGGAATTTGATCGGCTACCGGAGGAGATTGTAACGGTGATTCTCAAGCTGTTGGGGCCGAAGGAAGTGGCTAAGCTCACCCTAGTCTGCAGAGCTTTGAGAGCTGTAATCGTTTCGGATAACAGGCTTTGGATCTACTTTCTTCAGAATCATAATCCGTTTTCCTCTTTGTCTGATCCTCATTTCAGTGTCCCCTCCTGGGGATGGGAGTCCATTTTCTTCTCTGAAACTCATCTCAGATCTGGCCTTCCTCTTCAGTATGTCTTCATTCTTTTTTCCGCTTTGATTGACAAAGTGCAGAGAATTTTGGATTCTGATTCTCATTTTTGCTTTTTGTTTTGTTTTATGTTATCGTGGTAGGTCTTTCTCTAGTGTTTCTCCTCAGCTATCTTTGATGAACATATATGGTCTCCGAGCTCAGGTTCCTGGTGCTGTTATCATTGATGGTATTGGTTACTTGTTAATCATTAGCATCTATCTGTTTGGACTACAAACTTGCTTGTCAAACATAAATGGCTATAGAAAACTGAAATTTAATGATAATAAAACCTCTTTAACCTTGTGCTTAGATGGTTCATTCATCTATAAGCGAGATAAGATCTCTCTATTACTAATAGCAAAAGCTGAATTTTACTGAAACAAGTCTTATTTCACTATCATGGTAAAAGGTGGCTCGGGCTACTGCAAATTTGGATGGAGCAAATACCCGCGTCCATCTGGCCGATCAGCTACATTTTTGGTAAGCCTCCTGTGATACCCGTTCCTTAATCTAGTAAATTATGTACCTTTCTTACATCAATGCATGTGTCATGGACCCATGGTTGATCTCATCTGAAATTGGAGGCAGTAGCTGTTGCTTAAATCCTTAGTTGTTTTTTTTGTAAGGTGCAGAAAGTATTGCAGTGCTGTATGTATTTACAGTTTTACTTGTTTCTTTTTCTTTCTTCTTATATGTTCAGGAATTTGGCGACATTGAAACGCCTATGTACTCCCGCCTTCGATACTTTTTTTCTACAATTTACAGCAGGTCTCTTCATTCATGTTTATAGCATTCCTTATGAGTTCTTTTATATCATGACAACCCTCTTATGATTAAAAAAATTATTTATGAACCTGTTAAAGAATAAAGATATGTTATATGACACTGATTACTGTGTAATCCTACAGTAAACTTGGTTTATGAAAGTTGGATAGGGCATGCAAAAGAATTGAGATCAGGGAACTGCTTTTTGTTATATTTTTTTCCCTTTCTAGTAACTGATTGATAGTATTTTAGAACTGAGTACGCATGCCTATAGTCCAAAATGGCAAAATCTCATCATCAGAATTATTGGTTTTTCAATTTTTAATTTCTACTTGGGCGCATCCTCATGCTCATTGGCTTTCATACACTGCCTTTGAGATGGATTTAGTCCCTATATCAATTTGGTGCATTCTAACTAAATTCAGTTATTATTGTCACATAGCTGAATTTCAGTTTTTCTTGGGTCTATCCGGGCATACCCCCTTTCCCGTGGGCAGGGGTACCCCTATCTTGACCCCCCGGATTCCGCTGTAGCGGAGCTTCACTGGGTCAATGATGATGATGATGATGATAATTTCTACCATCCAAATTTTGGCTAGTATTCAGAGTTACTACTATATCCCTTGACTATGTTACTTGCTTTTTTCTACAGGATGCAGGTGAAGAGTAGCACTCAACCTATTGTTTTGTCTATCCCTATTAGCCATTATGAAGGTAGGTTTCTTTTTATTTATTCCAGTGCTCAATGTGGCCCTTTTGCTGATACCCTGCTCACTTGGACCAATATTTTTGTTGTTTGAAGTTCCAATGATATAGGGCCCTTGAATATATTTTCAACTGGTTATCACTGCAGATTAGTGCAAACCATTTTCTATGTTAGATTTTTCACAGTATTGTTTCAATCATAATTCAACTGCATTTAGTTCTGCTTTTGTATGCCACAACACATTTGCAATCATAAAGCCTTTTGTATGCCACAACACATTTGCAATCATAAAGCCTTGTATTATGTTTAGTCAAAATATATGAGTTGCTCTTTTGATTTTGTTTGCTATGTTTTCCATTTACAAGTTCAATAGAGTGTCCTTTTATAAGGGATTTGCCAACTTAGGTTTTCTTAGACTAAACCATCAAATTTTAATTTCTCCCCAGACACACAAAGTGCCAAGGCATCAAGAAGGCAGCTGAAAGAAGCAATATATTCAACACTGTTTGACATGAATGTTCCTGCTGTTTGTGCCATTAATCAGGTAAATTCTGCTTCTTACTCATTTAACGGCGTTCTTGAGACAGGATACAAGTATAAAATAATTTTGCACACGTTGCCTCTAGATCAAAGTAGAAGAACATACCTTAGTATAAACAAAGGTTTGGGGTTTGTTTTTTGTACTTGTAACATTATTGATACACCGTGTCCTATTTTCTTCACTTTTAAGAAAAAAAACTAAAAATCACCTAATTAATGGTTGCTTGATGATTTTAGGCTACCTTAGCATTGTATGCAGCAAGACGGACTTCAGGAATTGTGGTTAATATTGGTTTCCACCAAACTTCTGTTGTTCCAAGTAAGAAACTTTTTATCTCATCTCATCTCATGTAGTAATAAGTTGATGTGTGTACACTTTATGTTTCTCAAGAATTTGATGTTTAGCATGAGTTTACATCTGTAGTCATCGAGTTTATCAAGAGCTTTCTGTATCTACCTATCTCATCCTATTCAGAAAACTTGCATTGTTAATTTGCTATGCACTACTGATTAGGAACTTCTGGAAAAATGACACCTCAACTTTAGTTCCTATTCTTAGATTTATCCATCATTAACATTTTTGTTCATTACAGTTTGTGATCTTCATTTATCTATGTTCTCTGTTCAATACTGATGATTCTATGTTAAATCCCTTTTCTTTGGATCAAGTAATTGTTTGCACTTATTGAATGTTGCTCTCTGTATTTCTACTTTCTAGTAATGTTTTGTTGACAATGTTGTGATTTGCAGTTTTGCAAGGGAAAATAATGCGAAAGATAGGTGTAGAAACTGTTGGCATGGGAGCAATGAAGCTTACAGGCTTTCTGAGGGAACAGATGCAGTTGAAAAATGTTACTTTTGAGTCATTGTACACTGTTCGTGAGATCAAGGAGGTATTCATCATTCTGTGAAGTAACTATAACATATTCATCTTGCTTTTTATACCTTTTGATAGTCTATTCATTTTACAACTTACAGAACCTCTGTTATGTCGCCTATGACTATGAATCTGAGCTATTGAAGGATACGCAAGCATCATATGAAGTTTCTAGAGAGGGCATATTTACCCTATCAAAAGAACGGTTTCAAACAGGGGAGGTCTTGTTTCAGCCGTGGATTGCTGGAGTGTAAGTTCATGCTCAATCTCTTTTGGTGCATACATGATCTGGGTGCTTAACTTTGATGATGCAACTTCAAAATACTTAAAAAGTTTTGTTTCTGTTATGATGCAGGCGTGCGACGGGACTGCATCAGGTTATAGCTCAATGCATAGACCATTGCTCTGATGCGGAATTAACCGGGGACAATACCTGGTTCAAGACCGTTGTCTTGTGTGGTGGAAGCGCTTGCTTACCTGGCTTGGCTGGTAAGTAACAATGAAACAGTCTAAGATAGTTCAGCTTATGTTGGATGCATAGGAAAATACATTGAAAAAAAAACTAGATTTCTTAATTGGGCATCATTCTAACACTTGTATTTCCTTGTAATATTTTCAGAAAGATTAGAGAAGGAACTTAAAGCAATTCTTCCAGTGTCCATGTCAAATGGAATTAGAGTTCTTCCCCCTCCTTATGGTGCAGATTCTGCATGGTTTGGTGCAAAACTTATTGCAAATGTAAGTCAATGTGCAAGAACTTCTCAAATATTGGCATCCCTTGATTTGTGACATCTGGTCTCACTGTTTTTTTTTTTAAAACTTACACAATTATGACAATATGAGTTATGTTTATATTTCCATGTAGTTGAGCACATTCCCAGAATCATGGTGCAAGACAAAGAAGCAGTTTCGGTACAAGTCTAGACGACATCTTTTACCGCCTTGGTGAAATCATGCGCCTGCCGAAAAATTGTTCATAGGAACCTTTATAAGGTTATACATCATTGTTCAAGACACACATCAATGTCTAGAAGGCATCTTTTACCATCTTGGTGAAATCATGAGCCTGGCGGCACATTGTCACAGGAACCTTTATAAGGTTATACTTCATATATAAAGACACGCATCAACGTCTATATATGTTAATTGTATGCTGATAACTTAATAATAACATGCATCACCAACAATGGCATCAGTTGGATGAGATGAAAAACAATGCATGGTGACATGGTGTACTACTGCAACAGTGAATAAATGCGTCATAATTTAAACTTAGTTCAGCATGTGATCTGATTTTGTTCAAGTCTACACTTATTGACTTATGAACGCATGAACTCTGAAGATTTCCCTGGCAAAGCACAATTGCATGAAGAAACTGGTTTGATTTATAAAATAAAATTGCCAAGCATCCACTATTCTAAAATCATGTCTAGGCCCCGCCTGGTTTCTTCAGCCCGCCCTGGCGCCTATCTAGGTAACCATTCAAGTTGCCTAGACGCTAGACAACCCTTTTCGTCCAAGGTCTATGTAGCAGTTTTTAGAACATCGCAAGCATCTAATATGTCCTCAACATAATATTTTAAGTAAGGTGGGTTTAGTATAGACCTGGGCAAAAGCAGACCCGGGCCAAGTTCGACTCAAAATCGAGGCCCACGGACACACAGGCAGTTAGCGGGTTTGGGTCATGTAAATGGGCAAGTATTTGTAAATTTGAATACGTTTCTTGGCCAGCTCGCTCATGACTAGTTTTGGAAGTCTTGATATTGAAGAAGTCATGTTGTCATAGTTACTAGAAAACCATGAGATAATGATAAACAATGCAAATGTACCTCCTAAACCTTCCAATCATTCATGACTCATGAAGCAACGCCCACTCAATGATGATTTGAAGTTTGAACAATGCCAGTAGCCAATAATAGATAAAAATAACTCAAGAACCCATTTCCATATAATAAGCTAGTTCACTAATCATAAACATCTCTATAAATAAACGCAATCTACACTTAACACAGTGCAGATGATGAGCAATAAAATAACAGATGCTCCTGCTCACGCTGACACACTCAACTTTGCACATGTGAGAGCAATAAGGGAAACACGAAAGCAGAGCTCGGCATATGGTGTTAGCTGATGGATTATATACACCAAGTCGGATCAAGTATTACATTTCCAATTAATGCAAACCAGAGAAAGCAATTACAGGCAGCAAGAAAGAACTAGCCTTGATTCTGATGCTCTCTCAAGTCTCAACTATCCATACTTCCCAGTATTTCTTCTGAAGTTTGCAGATTCCTAATTCGACCAGTTGCATATGTCGTCATATGTACGCAGACTTTCTGTTAGGGAATGAACAAAAGGCGATGGAGGCTCTGCGTGCAGAGTGGAGGGAGAAAATATGTTAGCTAAGGAATTGTTTTGCTCTTGTATTTTTTGCTTATAATGACACTATTCCAATTCAAGTCCAGTTCGACGGTCTCCAGTGAGACAGGCAACAGTCCAATGTCCACTGGTTACTCTTCAAATTATTCTCGGGAGCAGAATAGTCGTCTTTGCTGTAAATAATGGGAAAAAATGTGTGATCAGAGGAAGAGATAACTAAGGATAATTATGATCTAATTTGTACCAAAACATTGGCTCTTTCCTAAATGAGCTCAAATTCAATAATGCAGGAGATGAAATATACTTTAAGAGAAGAGACAGAAAAGTAATCTTGCAAAACGATAAACTAATGAGGCCAACTAATACACTAATTTATGAGTACTTGTTTTAAGATTAGCTTACACGGCATTTGGACAGATGAAGGTTTTCCAGTGACTGTGTGATCTCGAGTTGCTTGATCATGGCAGAATGCAGTGCCTGTAATGAATTAGAAAGTCATATTAAGATTCCATTTCGTTTGAGCATTGTAACTTATGAATGCTTGGTGGGAAAAGAGAGTTGAAAGCTTACCCTCTTCGTTTTGTCTAGGTCATACTCGACACATTTGATCCTATCCAAGGATTCTTTGAGCATTAATTCCTTGTCAAGAGGAATACTTGGAGGCTTACTGCTGAGCTCCTTGCATAACGTCTCAATTCTCTGAAGGCGTTTTAGACAAGGCAAAACAGGATCTTCTTCTTTGTTCTCTATTCTAAGGCACGTTGTTTGATCCTTCACGTCGTTATCAACATTGGATGGCAAAACTTTGCTACTCCTTGACCGGAATGTTGATAAAAGAGCCGGGATCACGGCTATAATCTTTAGAATGAGAGATAGCATACCGCTTACTGTAGAATAAATATTTTTTTTCTCGAATTTTCCCCAAAGGGGGAACTGCTGATATGCAATAGCAGAACTACCTGAATAAAAGAATTCCTCAGAATATTGAAAAAAAAAAGATATGTAGCTCTACAAGAAGCAAAGATAGCAGACATGATGTAAAGTATCTAAATATATACCAAATATATGACCATGGATTTACTGCCTCTAACAGTAAAATAAAGTTGTCAATGACATGGTTTATAATGCAATAGAATAAAATATTGTTGTACCTTCATGACTCGTAGTTTTTTTACTTGAATAACTAATGTTGAGGTCATCAATCGATGAATCATGGGAATCATGAACTCTTTGGCCGTATTCAATAGCTGTATCAGATGTCGAAAAGAAGTCGTTGCAATTGCTGTAAGCGTTCGCATCAGACAATCGTACCTGGCAAACTGAGAACCTTCAGCAAAATGAAATGACAGAACCTAATTGATTCAGATGAGAAGTTGTAAAAATGAGTAAAAAAGATGTCACAGACCCCATTTTTTTTGATTGACCCCATTCTACCATATGCAGACTTTAGAAATTTATACGTCAAATGCAGCATAGTTGTTTTACAAAGAAATAAACATAATCAGGTAAAAATCACATGCATAATATGGTACAACGACATACATCTTCACGTACAGGATCTAGACAGGCAACGCCGGAGTTGGTTGGTTCAGCTGAGGAACAAGGATCATCAATATCTGAACCCAGTTCCATCGTTGAGGTGCAGCTGCTTCTTCCCTGAAGATGATAAAGTAATCAGACTAAGAAAGAGTGGTTGTGAAATAGAGCGAGGATTGTTTTATACAGATAATCTAAAACTTGCCTTCAGTGGGAGTATCTGTATATAAGACTCTAATTTTTGATCACTTGATGACACTCTTGTGATTTGCCTAACTATGGTTGACTCCCCATTACGCACAAGCTGAAACCAAGGGAAAAAAAAGTTCATCACTGCATTGAAAAAATTAACTCTGCAATGTTACATATCATTTAAAACAAGAAAATCAGTAATCCTTACTTTCATTATGTCTGGATCATTCCATGGGCCCTTGTTAGAGTGAAGGCATCCTCCTTCAACAGCACATGTACATGAGCCACCCAGGAAATCAGGCAGCTGGCTGAAATCATAAGGGCCAAAAAAATCAGCAAACAGCATTTCTAATATTTACACGATGTAATAAACAAGAATGCATACGGACCTTGAATCTATAACCTCCAGCAACTTTGAGAGAGACTTGGGATCAAGGACCTGTATTTGCAACATGTCAATTATGCACTATCTGTACAAGTTCAGCTGCTATTCAGTATAAGACAACTGCAAATATTATGCTCTTACATGTATCTTTGAAATTGTCTTTGCATCCAAAAACTTTTGTGCAGCAGGCCAAAGCATTCTCTTAAAGCCGGGACCAGCATTAACAATAAACATCCGGTTTAGTGTCTGTACAAAAAAAACTCGAGTAAAAAACCATTGGCAGCAAAAGGTTCAATATGAGAAGAAACAATAAGTGGATGCAAAGAAATACCTCCGGATAATAGCTATTATCAATTTTGGTCACAGCAGCAAGGAGGTTTGCAGCAGTTGCTGAAAAGTTTTTAATTCCCTGCAAATTTGTTGAAATATATTAATTGTTACGTTACCGGCTACCGCTATTTATCAGTTTTATCTTCATTTTATTTCATAAACATACAGTTCAGCCCCTTACACCAGCCACATTTCAAGGGCCAATTGGAGATATAGAACAGAAAAAAGTATTCAGCCGTAATGCATGAAGACTAAGGCAATATAGACAATATAAGGGGCACAAAACAGAAACCAAAGTTTTTCCCGTTCTTTCAGCTTCAAGTTAGAGACTTAGACCAATAATATAGTAATACACTATCAGGGCACTATGATGGATAAAAATCAACTATGAAAAGTAGCAAATCTTTACAAAGATATTTGATGACTTCAGTTATATTTATCATAGTATATCAAGAACCACCAAGGAAGAATGTGCATGAATCTTCAAAGTTAAGAAAGCTTTATAATACATTATTCCCACAGAAAAGTACCTCCTCCTATGCCCACTTATTCAAGTTGTTTGACCTAGTAACGCTATTCCATATAACTACATATTTGAGAGTTCAAATGATGCATCCAGATTTGCACTAGATATAACGATAATATAGTGTGTATGACATCCGGAGATAAATTCATCATTCATGAACAATTTTGTACAGACAGAATTCTTCACATTGACTGCTTCCCAGCAGCAGTTGACCATACACACTCTAAAAAGGAGGAAAAGGAAAACAAGAGTGCAAGAATCAGTTGGTGGTGAATGGCAAAGCTGACACTCATTGAAAAAGAACAGGTACACAAAAAATACCAAAAAATGAAATCTTACCAGCCCTTGCACATCAAGAATGGTCGTAGTTGAGCAGATTCTTTTCTTCGCTGCAATAGAACAGGCAGGAAATTTCTCATGCAGAGCCTTCTCAAACTCTTGGACATGGTAGTTTAGGTAGCGTTCTATCGTCGTGATACGCATCAATTTACTAGGATGAGCTTTCCCAAGTCTCTCAATGTATACAGGCCTCCCCTCCTTGTCAACTCCATGGTATCCATGAGGATAATATTGCAAGACGTCTCCCAGCTCCTTAAACTCAAAGTCCTGCATTTAAAGATTGCTTAAGTTACCTATTATCATTTAGAGAGGTCAGTTGATATCTTCTCTCTTCCCAGGCAACAGATACAAGATGCTTTTTATAACTAACTTCTTTATTCTAGATACTATGATGCATAGAGTGATGATGATCCATGACAAATCCAACAACAACAGAGATACTGTATATGACGAAGAATAATGCATGGAATTATGGTGATCCATGACTAATCCAATTACATCACAGATGCAAGTTGTTAACACTAACATTAAAAAAGTAGATATACAACAAAGTCTAGCCAAGTTAAACAATATCTTTACCTCAATTATGGTGTCTGCTCCAAATTCTTTTCTCCAGTTAAGCATTTCCTCCCACATCTGCATTGTCTTCTCAACATTAAGATCACGAGCCTTCAAGAACCTAATATAATAGAAAGAAAACCAATATTTTAAATCAACATAGCACGAGTCAGCCTGAAGAAGGACTCCCAAAATTGCAAATACAACTATAAAGACATAATATAATGATGGCATTCCAAGACAAAATAATCCATTCACCTTTACTGCGTAACCATACCTGTATTACCTTGTCAAAACTTATATGTCAACTATTTTGTATCAATACTGCAACTAAACTCGAAATTATGTGAAATCAGTTGATATAGCTGCTATTATTATGTAAAAGAGAGAGCAAGACCTGAGCAATGTATGGTAGTCGTCATGTCTTGCTGGCAAATAATCCTTGTCGAGAAGTTTCTGACGCAGGTCAAAAACAACATTCTGCTCCTTTGCATCTCGTATTTCCTCAATGGAAAGCGAAGGAACTCTGTAATCAATTCTCCTCTTCCCTCGTTTCTTGAGAGAATGGGTGAGCTTAGTTGAGGCATGCAGTGCCTTCTTCTTAAGAGCACCAATTTTAGAGTGTTTTCTCTCATCTTCAGATACCTCAAAGTCAGACCTTCTTTCACTTCCACCAAGGCCTTCAACAAGGCCTTCAGTTTAACATGCACAGTTGTTAAAAACTAATCAGTATGTGCTGAGTTTAAAGTAATGAATAACTCGTTTGTAAACACCATTTCATACACAAAAAACCCCTATTCTTCATTCTTGCACATGCTTACAAGTTACAACTTACAAGTTACAATTAGAGAGGTTGAAAATATCTGCAAACAAGAAGTTACATACCTAACATATTCAGCCCGAAATGAGGTTTAAGTTGTAAAGAGGGATGGAGGAAGATAATCCAGTCAATGTAATCAGCATCAATCTCAACCTGTATCAACAGAGTACTAAAGTAAATTAACAATCAAGCATACTGACAAATCCACATACTTCAAACAGCAGAATAGCACTAAAGATAAAAAACCGATTTTTTCAAGTTCCCCAAATACAAAGGCTCCACCTTTACATCTTCTAAGGGGAAAGAGGGTTACTCTCCAAAAGCATACAAACAGAAATTTGAGTTTGCAAATGAAAATCTTCAATACTATTTACATACAACTGCAGAACTTACGAAGCTCAGGCTTACAAAGTTCAGGAGTTTCAAATGCACAGAAGTAGCAAATAGTTTTCAGATAGAGAGAGAAAAAAAACACAAAAAAAAACAATTTTCGATCGAAGTATTTTTCACTAACCAATCTGTCTACGCACAACGAATCACCCAAAACCTCGAAATTTCATCAAATCATACACCAATCCACGAGATTCAGCTGAAATCCCAACCCGGGACGCCAATAATCCCCAAAATGAAAGAAGAAGAAAATACTCGGAAAAAAAAAATCAGATGGAATAGCGCGATCCCCGAGGCAAAAGAAACGTCGAAAGAGCAATTAAAACACTGGAAAAACAGTTAGAGAGTCGCATCGCAATCAATAACACTGGAATCAAAGCTCATCCGTTCAAGAACAGAACCAACGCAACAATAACACGTCCAACGCAATCAATAACACCAATGTGGACTACAACTAATCCACTTAAACTCCGCATTCAATCGAGATTTCCGTTTCCAAAGCATCACTAATTGCATGACCCTCAGAACACAAATTTCACGCGAAACGTATTATTCATCATCATCCACTCCACACATCGATCAAACATTACCAAAATCGGAGATCCGGATTCCTCTCGATCGATCAATGTCGGTGATTGCACACTCCCACCGCAATCCAGCTCAACGTGTGTGGTAGTATCCCTTCGTTCGGATTCTCCCTAATCGCAAAAAAAATGGCGAGAAATTCGCAACAAATAGATCTTCCGCAAGAGAATGTGAGAGAGAAGAGTGATGGAGGTTTGGATTTGGTGAGCTACAATGGAGAATGAAGAGAGAGATCTGGAATTTTTCCGTCTTCTTCTTCCTCTTCTCTCACCTATTCTTCTTCTCTCTCCCCAATTTCTGAAAGTTTCCAGGGGGCTGTTTCGTTCCGCTTGCTTGTCATCGCTGTCTCCTACGAAAAGGCTTATTGCTTACGTGTCATTTTGGTAATATTTTTTTATTTATTTTATTATATTAATTGTGTATCCGAAAATAAGGAAATTAATTTTTTAATTTTATGAATAAAAAGTCAGAATTTTTGCAGTCGAATCATACCGACATTTGCGTGGAGAAACGAGATCGGCTCGTTCTTGTTTTTTTTTTTTTTTAATTTAGAAAGGTAAAAATTGAAAGTTGGAAAATGAAAAATAAAACTACCGTATGTGATAAAATCTTACTTTTTCTCGGATTTTACAGACTTTTTATCTTCTTTTGTTGAAAGTGAAAAATAAAACTGGTTAATGTCATGTATTGAAATCAAAAGATGTGCGCCTCCGGATGGGTAATCGTGATGAGGATCTTGACCAAGATTTTGTAAATATACGTGGATTTGCCTATTGCCTATATATTGATTATATTTTTTATTATAAATTATATTTAGGGTTTTATAATGTCACGTACTCTTTTATTTCTCATTTTTTAATAATAAACGGGATCAGGGAAATCACGTAATGAAACGTGGCTCCATCTATAGCATCTTTATGGACGAGGTTTCAAAGGCGTAGATCAACAGTGAGCGGGTAGGAGACTCGACAAAACGAAACAGTGATGAAGAACGTCATAGAGTTGACTACATGAGACAAATGAGAGATACGCCAACTGCGACAGTGAACCAACATTTAGAGGATGTCAGAACAGATAAGCTCAATCTCTTAATAGTAGCTCCAATCGCCAAGCACGACATTGAGAAGTTGAAGATTTGTCGCCTTCAATCAAATACATGAAGGATGTCATGTTGGATGGCCTTAAAAATCCCTTAGTGAAACGTCGTAGCTTCGGTCATCAACAGATAGAAGTTGCCTAGTCGTCCGACCACCTTTGTTTCTCATATTGTTTGTTTTGTATGCACTACACACAATATTTTTTTTATTTCTCAACGCTCCATACTATGATTTATAAGAAAAATGGACTCGATTGTATGTAGTGTCTTTGTGAATTGTGAGAAAATGATCGAATATCAATGCTTTTATTTTAATTTTATGAATTACTCCATAATATTTTAAAATAATAGCTACGTCCGACAAATTTAGAAATGATCAATATTTTCATAAAAATATGATAATAAACAAATTTGCATTAAATAAAATAATTTGTTTATTTATAGGATTTATTGATTTTCTTTTAGTATTTTGTTTCTAAATAAACTATTCTCTAAAAGGATGGCAATTGACAATAGCGATTCGTGTACATTGATTTAAGTTAATTGACTTCAAACTTAATTCCCAACACACTCAAAGTTTCGAGTAAAATGTTGCTATCAACGTGACAATTTGACTCGCTTTTTCTATAACTTTATATAGTCACCCCTTAAATTATGCAATAATTACTCTTTCAAGTTTGAATAGGTAAATAAATCAACACTAATATAGTAATATGCACTCATATACATATAATTTGTATATAATAAAATCGGATTTAGGATAAAGCTCATTTTGTTGATCGAGTAAGACGAATATTTGGCCGAATAAACATCAACAAGGTACAAACAACCTACATCAAATTATATACTTTGATCACACAAATCCAAATTAATCATGAATGTCCAATTGTCCATTAATTGAAAATACAACTTCCCTCTCATACACTTAGCCCATATTTGGTTCATACTTTAATTCTAAAAAGATTTGAGTTTTAATTTTATTGGCAGGAATAGTATTCTAATACTTCCCTCTCATACACTTAGCCCATATTTGGTTCATATTTTAATTCTAAGAAAATACAACTTTCATAAAAAATAATCTTATTTTCTATGTTGGGTTAACATTAAAGTTGTGCGAAATTATTTTTTAGTAAGTTGTAATTTCTCAAAATCACATAAATTCTGTAAAGTCAAAACTTTCAAACTAGCATGTTGGATCTCAAACTGGAGAAATAGAGTTCCCAGGATTGTTATTATCTTACAGAAGTAGGTAAAATCTAAGAGTTAAATTCGTCGTGTATCATCTGTTCCTCTCACTGTTGATCTGGGTTTTCGGGACATCATCCATCAGGATGCTCTAGGACGGCCGCTAGCCTGTTAGTGGCCCATCCTAATTACTTTCCTTATAAAAAAAAATCAAGTTTCCGCGAATTTAACATTCCTCGTTGAACCAAATGAGGACTTATATTTCTAATAAACTCGCCTAATCTCTATTTAAACATTAAGGCAACTTATCGTATCTAGTTTTGCAGTTCGTTTGGGAGACACTCCCGCCAATACAACCCCCGTTTAAGTGGTATATTGCCCCTTTTTTCTTAAAAATGTTATATGTGTATAGTGATTGAGATGTTATATTAACCTTAAGTGAATCATATTTTTACGTAAACTACAATGAAATAATGAAATGTGGAGACTATTTATAACTTGTAAATACTTTGTAAATAAAATTTTAAAAATAAGAGTGCATTTTTTTTTTGAGAAAAACAAAAGAAGGGTACATTTTACTATTTTACTAATTATAGTGTACTCCGCAAACAAAGAGAGCTGCCTCCCACCGACCTTCTATTTTCATTTTTTTATTTATCTCGTTTCACTTTTACTTCTTCTTCTCCGCCTAAAAAAACGCACTTTTAAGTTTGACTCTTGAAGTTTTATTTTTACTGTAGTTTGCAATTTCCCAAATATACTTTGATCTATACTTCTTTTTTTACTTTCTATTTCGATTTTTTCTGTTTTTTTTTTACCTCACTGGATACGTACGTAGTACTGTCGTTTGTTTTTATGCTGTTTACTAATTGAAATTAGTCAAACAAAAAAAGTGTCCTTGTTATCGATCTAGCTAGGCCAGTTTTTTACTGCCACTAATGTTTCTTAAGTGTGGTTAAAAAAACAGCTATGGGCGCACATGTGATCATACATGTGAAAAAAAATTGAAAATCTAACACTAACAAGTAGAGTTGAAATCTACAAGACTACAATTGTATCGTCACGGTAATATTTTATTTACAGTAAAAAAAGTAATGTTTTTTTTTTTTACTTTCTCTTGAATAATTGAATATATGTCAAGTCTAGTCACTAGTGTTGAAATCTACTCACTGATGTAGTATGTTGTATTTCGATGGTCGAATCGATGTACTAATAACAAATGTAACGGTGGAAATCAAAAGAAATGTACATAAAGTGATATACTCAATAATCCCTTTGATTTACTATATTTGTTTTTCTAACAATTTACACATTATGTATTTAAAAAAAATATATAAAATATTAATATATCCTCAATTATTATTTTATTTTTTTATTTTATTGAAAGTCACAACTAATAACCTATTATTAAGTACAAAGGTAAATATGTAAAGTAAATAGTAAAATAGTTAAAAAGACATATATTGTTAAACAAAAAATTATAGCTAAAAAGAGATGTGTTATGAAACAGATGAAGTATATGTCATGATTTTGAAAAGAGATGAAAACTATATCATTATTTAATTTAGACTCGAGAACTTCTTTCTCACAATCTACGTTATTTCATTGTGTATTTGCGTTCTACATTATATTCACTCGTACACTATATTAAGCTTAAAAATGTTATATGTGTATAGTGATTGAGATGTTATATTAACCTTAAGTGAATCATATTTTTACGTAAACTACAATGAAATAATAAAATGTGGAGACGATTTATAGCTTGTAAATACTCCATCTGTCCCCATTTGTTTGTCCAGTTTTCTTTTCGGGCGTCCCTTTTGTTTGGATCGATGGGGTTGGCTGGGACTAGAACTCCATAGCTTCGTGTTTACCTTCATCTGCTATGTTCAGCCTGGCCTCTGTTGCGATTGCGCAAGAACCTCAAATGGGTGCTGATGAATTATGTTGGTGTTTGTAGAATGATGGCAACTACTCGGTGGCTTTTGGATACAAGCTGGTGCGAAATGACATGAACTTGATTGACTGATCTACCGCAATATTTGGAAGTTGACCGTCCTAGAGAGAGTTCGTTGTTTCGTCTGGTTGGCGGTGAAATGCGGATTTCTATCAAATTCCGAACCAAGACGTCGACACATTTCTCGTGTCGCTGGTTGTGTTCTCCGCGGGGCTGGAGAAGAGGATTATAAGCATCTCTTTTCTGAGATTGTCCCAAGGTCACTACTATTTGATTACAGTTCAAAGTTACTGATTTTTTTCCCTGAATTTTTTCAGGAGAATTTTGCTATATGGATTAGGCGCAATTTGATCGAGAGGTTTCAGTTCGAGGTTGGTGACTGGAGTGCAACTTTTGCTACAACTCTTTGGAGTGTTTGGAGATGGCATAACGAGGTGGTTTTTGGAGATGACATACCTATAGTGGATAAGAATAATTACATCATTAATCATACAAAGGAGTGTATTACTGTTGCTAGTAAGTTTTCGAATCCTTTGTGTGATTTAAATAGGATTATGCAGGATATTTATTGGAAAAAGCCAAGCCAAAATTAGGTCAAGATCAACTCCGATGAGTCCGTTGTCAATGGGAATGCCGCTGCTGGGGAGTGTTGAGAGATAGCGAAGGAATTGAAGATGGATCAAAGGTTATGTTCATAATGTTTGGCGGAATTATGGGGCGTCCTTGGTGGTTTGAAGATGGCTTGGGAGGAAGACTTTCGTGAAGTGATTCTAGAGTCGGACTCCCAATTTGTAATTCGTTTTCTTAGTTCTAGTATTAATAAATGACACCCTTTGTACAACCCGGTTATGCAATGACAAGGCTTTTTTAGTAGGGATTGGTCTATCCGATTTCGTCATGTGTACCGCGAGGCGAATTCCGTCGCGGATCGTCTTGCGTCTTTTGCTTTTAATTACTCTTTAGGCTTTCATGTATTGCTTGCCCGCCCGAGGGGGTTAATTTATTACCGGTTGATGATGTAAGGGGTCTAGCTATCCCCCGATTGAATACTACTTAGCCCATTTCTTTTTTTATTAATAAAACTCTCCTAAAGGGAACGGAAAGTGTCACCTCTTCTTCTACCAAAAAAAAGTATTTATCTGTAATTTACAAATAAAATCATGCTTAATTTTTTTTTTTGGATAAGGTAAGAATTCGGAATACCAAACATGCTTGGTAATCTGAGAGGCTGTAATAAAACGGCAGCCGAGAAACGGCTAAGAGAGTAAAAAACAAGCAGGACTAGCTAAGAAAGGTACAAAGTCCGAAAAAAAAGAACTAAGACGAGTTTGAGATCGGGATGAGTAAAGCACTATAAAAATAACGTTGCAGACAACAGATCGACCCCTCCTGAACGTGCGAAACGGACTACTTATATTTTCTCTAATCGAAATAGAAGATCTTTAGAAGTCTCAAAAATTTGTACGGATCACAGTATAATGAATTAGAGATTTTTTTGGGCTCCTACTCAGCGCCCCGCTGACACAAAAGCATTAACTAGTTGTTATTTCCGTTTTGCCCTCAATTTAGGTTAAATTATCAGATTCCTTCTGGTGGTCCACGTGGCTTAGCATGATGATGTGGTCTTTGATGGTTAATAATCCATGCAGTATTCGATGTTGTACATGCCTTTAATATTCCCATATCTTCAGAAGGATTACCAGGAAGGTTTATTCCTCCAATTCCAGAATTATCACGAAAGAGAACTAGAGTTCCTCATTCTTCCCAAATATCATAGTATGGACATCTATCTCTGCTCATCACGTAAGAATACCATTGTGGAAACTCTTTATACTTCCAATAACCCTTCAACTTCTCTTGGAGCTCCCAAGGTAGCTGAAGTATTTTATTAGTTATTTCCAGTTCTAACACTCTTAAGGTCATCAAATGGTTCACCAATTGATACCCATAGCGACACCTACTCTTACTAACTTCTTCCATTATTGAAATTTTAAACCGACTGGGAGGTGACACCCATCCCTTGTGATACTTTTCTTTCTCCTCAAGTTCCCGCCTCTCTGCGTTTGATGGACGCTGAGATAGGGAATTGTGGGCTATTCGGACCATTTCTTCTGGAGAGAAATTCTCGTATCCATAATCGTGATACAACCTTAAAATTCCTTGTGCAGGTGGTACTCCGTTCACCATTCTTCTCACTTGCAAGTTCTCGTGTCAAGCTATCTGCTAATGAGTTCTTTGATCCCTGCACATGTTCAATATTAAAGGAAAACTGGTTAAGGGCTAATTGCCAATGCAGGAGCCTCCCTTGCGCTTTCATATTATCCAAATTATTATGGATAAATCCCAATATTCCTTTACAATCAGTTCTCACTGTAAAGGGTTTAGGAGCAAGAAAAATTATGAATTTATTAATTCCTTTTAAGATAGCAAGAATCTCCTTCTCCATTACGGTGTAATTACATTCAGCTTTGTTGAAACTTCCACTGCTGTACCTGCAAAGCTTGTTATCTTTCTTCAATTTCAAAACAGCACCCCAATGATAATTACTAGCATCAGTTTCAAGAACAAGTTCATCTTCCTCATTGGGTAGAGTTAATACTGACAAATTCATGCAACATTTTTTAAGTTCTTGGACTACCTTTGTATCCTGATTAGTCCAGTTCCAAACTTCTTCTTTTTTCAACTTGACTTGTAAAGGCTTTCTTAATTTAGCTAAATTTTTTATAAAATCAGAAGCATAAGTAAGACATCCTAAAAATCTTTCTAATTGCTTCCTATCCTCTATTTTATCAGGAAATTTTTCTACCTTTTCTAGGATATGGTCTTGTAATACTATTTGTCCAGCTTTAATCTTCAACCCAAGAAATTCAATTTCTGGCACAGCATAAATACATTTTTTCTGTCCTAATATGATGCCATGATTAACACATTCTTGAGTTATAGCCCTAAGGTCGTGCATATGTTGTTCTAATATTTTGGAAAAGATTAAGATATCATCAATATAGACAAGACAACAATGCTTAAGATTCTTAAAAAATTTATCCATTCTCCTTTGAAATATTTGTGGTGCATTTTTTAGACCAAATGGCATAACTACCCATTCATAATGACCTTGTGGTGCACTAAAAGCTGTTAATGGTATACTGTCTTCTTCCATCTTAATTTGCCAATATCCACTTTTACAGTCCATTTTTGAGAACCATGTGGCTCCCTGTATTCTATTAAATAGAACTGTTTTATTATGGATATAATATCCATCAAAGACAGTATTATCATTTAATTTCTTATAATTGATAACCATCCTAGCCTTTCCTCTCTTTTTTTCAGCATGATTTCTAATCATAAAAGCAGGACTAGAATGAGGGCTTTTACTTTCTCTAATTAAACCCTTTTTTAGTAAATCATCAATTTGCTCTTTAAATTCTTGTTGGTCTTTAAAGGTGTAAACCATCTGCTTTACTCTAATAACAATCTTAGGATCTATTAATTCTATCTTAGCAAATGACTTATCTTTATCCCAAAACTTTAAAGGGTCTTCAGAGTATAATTCCTTACACAAATCCTTTTGTTAACTAATAATTTGTTCTTTTATAGTTATCTCATCTATTAGTAGTGCAAATTCTCTTTGTGTAGGAACAATATGCTCCTCACCACGTTTACTGCGCGTGAATTCAATCTTTTGATGCGTATAGGCCTCTTTCATTTTTCTTACCCAAGCTAATTCTCCATTAACAGTAAATATTATTTTATCTAAACTTTGGGTACATGGAGAATATAACCTTTGGAAATTATTTCCTAATATCATGTCATGAGATGTTTGTTCAGTAGCTCATAATATAGGAATTATACATGGGTAACCCCCTAGCATAATTGGTAGATCTAAAATGACTTCTGAGTGAGTCATGATACTATTACCAGCTATCCTGACCTGAATAGGTTTAGATGCTGATTTCCACATAAATTCTGGAAATAAAGATTTCTTTCCAAAACACACAGAACATCCACTATCTACGAAAGCACATAATTCATAATCATTAAATCCTTCAATGCATATAGTTATAGGGATGTATATGCTATTTGGGTTAGTGACTCTCATGGACGTTTCTATCTGCATATTTGATTCCTCATCTCCTTCATAGACAGGTTCACTAATAGTTTTTGTTTTAAACCCTATTAACCTTTTATCATCTCTAGAAGTAGACGCTTCTCCTGGTGTGGCTGGAAGAAATGAAGGGTTTGAGCTAGCACTGGAACTAGAACTAGACACTGATGTTGATCCTAGATCTATACTATGTCTAGCTGGTTCATGAAGTGTTCTTCCAAGGCTGTTAAGTTCTAACTTCCTATTTAATGCTGTTAGAAGACTAGCAATGTCTTCATCTACTCGGAATGGACTCTCTTCCTTAACACTTTTAATTGAAGGGGATAACTGGTTTCTCTGAGCAAGATTAAGACTAGGATTGAACCTAGAACTTTGACTTCTAGAAAGACTCCTGTTTCTTGTTAAACTTGATGGAGCTTGTGAGTTTGTATGGATTTTTCCTTCCTCATCAATTGTTAAAACCTTTTCACATTTAGTGGTCGAAGGATTTTCAAAGGCATTTACCCAAACTGTTTTTAGATTAATTTGTTCTGGCTTGACCTTAACGGGTACCGCTAATTGTCCTGGTCCACTAATCTCATATTTATCAACTTCTACCATTTGGGTTCTAAGTGGAGGATTGGTGGTATTTTCTAACTTATATACTACCTTCCACTTTAACTGTAGAGGACAAGTTCCCTTATGCATATTAATCCCTTCAGTTAACAGTTTTAACGATAAAAACTTAGATGCAAATTGGTCTTCTAAGCTAACATAATAGTTTGGCCTACATATCCAAGACACTGGTCCTTGACTCAAGTTACACACTACTCCAATAATGGTTTGGTCACTAAATTTCTTGTGCTTAGTGTCACAAACAAAGTTAACGCAATGCACATTTTTACCAAAATCTTGTAGAGGAGTGATGAATATTTGGATTCCACACACATAAATATATTTGTACTTTTTGTCTTTGTTGTGTTTTTGAATATTTTTCCAATTAATTAGGTTGATTTCAGTAGCTTGATTTTCGTTATTTTTTATTACTATATCTCCTAGCATTTCTTCGCACACGAATTTAGAGAATGCTGAGAAGAAATGTCTCTTAAAGAGCTGTTCTTTAGCGATAACCGGGAATTCAACCCCTGATTTTCGCATGCTTTCTATTTGTTCTTCATCTATGGATGATTCTGCTTCTTGGAGTTGAGCTAGAGTGGTCATTTCTCCACCTGAATCGAAGGCTTCTTTAGTGAAATTTGAAGAATCTATTTCCTCTCCTTGCATCATCTCATTGACTTCCTCATAATCTGACTCCTCACCTTCTTCTTCCTCAACCACTTCAACAACTCCTTTGTTGTTGCTTAGTGCTAATTCAATAGATTCGTCCTCGGATATTTCAATGTAATCCATACTTCCTAGTGCTTCTACTAACTTATTATTTTTTCTATTTTTGCATTCATTAGCATAATGCCCCGTTTCTCCACATGCCCAACACTTGCAATTTCTTTTCTTTTCAGGGCAGTAAGAGGCTTTCCTAAAAAACTTTCTTTTCTTGATAAACGGTTTCTTATAATACTTCTTATGATATTTTTCTCCTCTTTGTTTGTTGAAGCTTTTCTTTCTATAATTATTGCTTCTTTGATTATCTCTTCTATCACATCCCCATTCATTTGGTAAATCCCAACATGGTAGAAATTGTCTCTTCATTTGTTGTGTTCCTTTTACTTCTCGACATTTCTTTTCTACCCATCTTTTTATAAATTTCGTTCTATTACCTAAAGTATCTCTAGAATTATACCTATTTTTCCATTCATGGTATCCATCACTAATTTCTTCGTTAATAGGTTTCGGGAGTTTATCGAAGAGCATTTGAAGATTAGTTTGGTTCTCTCCTATCTTATAATAATAATGTTCAAATTCAGAGAGATAGTTATCCAAATATCTCATATTACAGATTTCAAGAGTGTTTAACTTTCTTTGCCACTCGATAAATTTTTTGTCAATTTCATCTCTTTCTCCAACAAACTCTTCGTCTATAGCTTCACACAATGTGATAAACATTTCTGCTGGTGATTCTTTTGTTCTAAGATTTTCTTTATATTCTTCAGGTATTCCTTCATACCAATCAACTACTATACCATACAAACTGTGTTCTATGTAATTTAAAAAATTTGAGGATCTCCAATTTGTATTTAAGTTTAAGACGCTCATCATGCTTTTCTTCCAGAAATCTAATACTTCTTCTCGTCTTCTTACGCCATCTAGATTTAGCTTATATCCAGTTTCACTTATTGGTTCTAAAGTGAGCTCTTTTTTATTAGGTCGATGATTTGGCATAATCCTTACTCCAAATCTAGCCGTTTTTTCTAAAAACTCTTTAGGTTTAACATTGGGCCTTTGATAGCTACATGATCCCTCTTCATATTTTTTATAGTAGGATCTGTTTGCCTCATTTGTTTCTTCTAACATTATAGGTGTTATCTCTTCCTCGACTTCATTACAATCTAACACCTTTTTACCAATAAAGTCGGTCTCTTACCTACTTATGTGGAAACAAAGTCGGTCTCTTACCTACTATTGTTTTATTAATAGCACCTTGGTGTCTAATTTCGTTAGTAAGTGCAATAACAAATTTTTGGTTTTCTTCTAAGTGGATTTTTTGGACTAAAGTAAGCTCTTCTTTAATTTTTTGGATTTTCTCACTTAATCTAAAAATACAACTTTTTAAATCTGCGATGTCGTCGACAATGGTGTTTAGTATGGCTTCATAATGTTTTTCACCAATTTTTAGATGTTTAATATGTGGAGATTCTCGATTAGGACACTTATCAGAAATTTCCAGCTTGTCGACTTGATAATTTTCAGCTTGTCAACTTTTTAATATGGCTCTGATACCAAATTACAGGACCTATATAAATTTAAGAGTTACTAAGACAAACTACATATAATAGATACTTGATAAGACTAATATTTTTAAATCTAAGGATATTTTTTATTATTTTTTATAACTTACTAATTATTTTTATAATTATTTAAGAATTACGGAAATGAAATATAAATACTACAAATAAAAGAAAAAAAATTATAATTAATGAAAACAAAAGCCAGGCCAAGTAAAAAGTGTGGGCTGCCGAGCACGATTCATTTTTTTGACATAAAAAAAACCAAATAAATTGACGACCCATTAAAATTCTTTCTATCACAAGCCGTTGACCCACATAATTATGACTTTTCAGCAACTGATAATAATGGTAGGTGCATGATCATGATATGATGGTGATCATCATCATAGCCACATGATAAGTACATAAAAACATCATTATATCTGGTCTGGAAAGACTGAGAATGGGGTAATTAATGATCCCTGTTGCAGAGATGCACATTAATTGATTAATTAATTAAGTGCAGAGTATTTAAGATGGAGGAATAAATATAGAAGGGTAATAATTGATCAATCTTTCATTGTTCATTTGAATGAAACTGTGGTTGGAGGGACCAAAGGATAATTCATTTTTGAGTAATTATGACTCATGCATTCACTTTACAATAGAAGAAGCCCATAAATGGAAAAGTCTTTAAATTCATAAGATTGTTCAAGATTTGGAAAGCACTTATGTTGTATGCCCCATTCAACCCAATTATCAGTAAAGCCACTTTTTTTTTATCCTAGCATTAAGTGGTAACTCAAAATCAATTAAAATTGAATTGTTCAATCCCTTTTTCATCGAGGTAATATATGAATAGATCATGTTCCATATAGGTCGATTTTTTTATCTGTTTTTTTTTTATTTGGGTGAAAAATTAAGTCTTATTATTCATCGTTTCATTAGATAGAGTCGGTTGGTGTAAACTGGTTTACCTGGTTCGTGCGCTTTTTCTGCTAGTTTAGGTGTTCAAAGCTTCCCACCAAAGATGGACCCTCGTCAATATATATAGGGGACTAGGGGAGGGTTCAAGATAAACGACTCTTACAGAGAAACGGGGATAAACAATATAAGACGTTCGATTTGAGGTAACTAACGGTCAAGATCTTGGGTTCATATTAACTAATATGGGCTGAATATACCTCACGTCTTACATTAGTAGATGGATTGAGCCTAAATTATAGGGATTTGATTTTGATCGTGTATGCATTTGGAAGATTTGTTAATAAATGGAGTATTAAATATGATTCCATTATTTACTAGGTGTTTGTGGTTACATTTATTGTCAATAACATTCGAACATTTCATGGTTGTATTCAAAAAACTAGTCAATTGCAAAGAACGTTTTGAACCTAAGATCTTCTGGTTCGAGCATGCAATCAAAACATTTTGATTTTTGTGTAATAAAATTATACACCCTTTTTTAATCTCTTTCATTAAATTATTCGTATCCAACCATCTAAATTATTTTCGTAATTTCTCTAAAAAAGCAAGTTTTGTTAACCCGATATTTTAATATCACCCATACAAATGTATTAATTTTCATGTCGATGTCGATACTAGATATTGTATCTCATATCTTTAATATAGATACCAAGTATAACAAAGCTAATTATGGTTAATTTAAGGGGTAATTTTATGAAAACCCATTATTGTATTGGTGATTTTGGGTAATTTTTTCTTTGGTTGATTGTTGATCTCGATCCGAATTTAGCTGCCTTTATGGTTGACCAGTGCATGAAGTTGACAAGTTAGGTGCAGGCATTAAATGGTTTGGGGAAGATAAAATACCAACATGATAATTAATTAACAGCATACTACTAGTATAAAACTATATAAGTAGACTGTAAAAAAAGAAGAAGCAGTGGGATACTCAGAAGGGGCAAGCCATGTGAAAAAACAAATACTCTGCATAGTCATGGGGATAATGGCAGAGGGGCAGACCGGTAAGACCCTCTTCTTGCTTATTTGTGTGGTCTCTTTCATCTTTTTTGCTTTGTTTTTAAATCATAAAATATGATTTTGTGTTATTTATAAACCTAGATTTATTGTTTGGAAAAAAAAAACAGAGACTCGATTCATTGCATTTTCTTTAATATTTTTAATTTTATTGAAAAAGAGATTTTCAATTATATTAATTACGGTTTTTCTATTTTAGGCCATAAGTTAATTATACTTATTATAGGAACTAAAATCTTAAAAAGAAATTAATAAATTTTATTGAAAAATAATTAAATCTAAATAGATTAAAATTTTAAAATAAATTATTATTTTTAGGCTTTTAACATATGGCCATATGTTAGAAAAGTTGACTTAATTATTAATAATTGGAAGGGGCCAAGGGGGTGATTAAAGATGTATGTAATTATGTAAGTGTTTTTTTTTAATTCTATTTGTTTAGTTTGATTTAAATATCATAGTTTGTGGAGATTTTTCCTTTTATAATATATATTTATGTAATAATTTTTAAATTAGTAAAAGAGAATATTGTAAAAAATATGATAAAATATATCAAATGACAATTATTACACTATTAAACAAAGAAATCAGACTAAAATGACCAATATTTATGAGCATATGGAGTACAATTAAATTAGCAAATTATAGTTTCAAGTACATATATGATAGTAGTAAGATGTGTACAAGGGTTGAGTGAAAATTAGTGAATGAGAAAGAGTGATAAAATATAAGAGATTTATAAATGATACTTAAAGTGATGTTTAACTAGTTAAATAAAAGGATTTGACATGTAGAAATCAACTAGTTTTCAATTGATTAACTAGTTTAAGTAAAAATATTAAAAAATAAGGAGTTTAGGTTGGTTATATCAAAATAGAGTTTAGAATATAATAATACCAATGGTGGGTTAAGGATGATTATCAAATAGAATTTGATGACGACTTATAGAAAAAGGCAAAGCAAAGATCATTATGGTTGCTTCTAGTTAAGGACCTTTCGTATTGAAGTTTCATCCATTTTGGTGGATTGGAATTTGGAAAGAGTGTGTGTTTTCATTCCTTGTATTGTTAAGGTGTTTTTTTCCCCAAAACTTCTCACCTTACACTAATAACATATACCAAAGTGACAAACTTACTTAATGTGTAGGCGTGTAGCATAGTCAATGTTTTAAAAAATGTTAGGTGGTTCCTATGTGGAATGACCGTTTAACGCCTATGTGATCTAGACGGTGATTTAGGTGGATCAAATAGGCGTCTGGATGAATTGGACGGTTAGATAGGCTAAGACTTTCTAACGTCTAGGCGGGAATTTTAGAACAATGAACATTGTCAGGTATACAATAAAGTCGATCAACTAAGATAATGCAAAATCCTAAACCGTAGATTTAATTAAATAAGGCTAGACATAGTCATTTTATTTAATTACAAACTAATCGTTTAAGAAGTTTCAATTTTCACTGAATTATGTCGTGAATATTAGTTTTCTACATTTGTAAATTCAAAATAAAATAAACTACTATGTAAGCATGTGGATACTTTTATATTGTCAATTAGTTTTTGGATAAAGACCCACTAAATTATTATATTAAGTTTACATATATGCGACCTCTAATCAATCGGTAATAAACTATGTACTATAAAATTTAAGTTCATCTTCCCATTTGATTAACGACGTAAGAGATGGTAAAATGTAAGTCAACAATCTGACTCATAAAATCGCTGTTTACAAGCCATTTTTCGTTTTTTTAACCTTGTCTTTGGCTTTCCTAGTTTAATTGGTCAACATAATTTATGTTCATACCGAATACTTTTGAGTTTTGACCCCATTTTAAAGAAATCCTTTATTACGAGCTGCCAAAAGAATTTAAACTCGAATCTCTAAAATAATTCTTATAGAGCCTACCACCGTTTTACTACTAAATTAACTAAGTATTAGTATTTTTCAAAAATATTTTAATAAATCAAGTAACCAAAACATTCTATACTAGAACAAACTAGCATGACAAGACACAAACAAGAAGAACAAAACAAAGTATTTATTTCTCTCCTTCTACCAAAAAACAAAACAAAGTATTTATTGTTCTTGGTTTTTTCTTAACCACGAAATGGACCATTAAAAGCCTTTCTTTTTCCATAAATCTAAACAAAAGAATATAAAAGCAAAAACTTTAACAGATCTAAAAAGCCTAGTAGCAGAAAGATCTTACGCAAAGGCAAATGGTTAAAGAAAGAGACTGCTCAGCCTCACATTATACACCGTCGTCGGTAGATAAGTCCTTTTCATGTGACACTGTCTCCTTATTTAATTTTTATGGTTTTTTTTGCCAATTTTTCTCGTATTTTTTGGTATTTAGTTTCATCTGTAAATTGTACTATTTAATTAATTACTGACTAGGGGAAATTGGAATTTTATTACTAGGGTTATATTCTTTGTCATTCACTTGTCAATGTCACTGTTTCTCTTTCAACAGAATTTTTATTTTCAAACGGAAGAATCCAACCAAAAGTGAAAAACTATATAATTCCACATTCATGGTAATTTTGTATTATTTGCTCTCCTCTTCTTGGATTCTTGTTTGGAATAGTGAAAATTTAAGTGACAATGGTGTAGTTCTTAATTTATTGCATGTTATTTGGATGAAGTAGTTAGGAGGTTGTCTTGTCACACTTATCTTGAGTGTAGCTTATAAATGCATTTGTTTGGAGTGTCTTATTGGTGAGTAATATGTTAATTAATGTCACATTTTACTAATGAAGGTTTTTATTACAACAAATTCATTATCTTGTATTATAATACATGCATTACAATATAAGGTAATACATTATCATGTGTAATTTAAATAGATCCACACTCCACAGTATACTCCCGTCTTAGACAAGATTTTGGAGTCAAGATGTACACGTTCTTACTTTGAAAATTATGAGAGAAGAATTTTTCGAAAAGCTTAAGACAAAGGTAAGTAACAAGGAAAAAGGGTAAACTAAAGCACACAAGCACATACACACAATCACAAACATACGAGCGAGCCACTCCCAAAGCCGTTACAACTTTTCCCAACTAACATTCTTTTGTCTTAATTCTCTCCCTTCAACTATCTCTATACTCGGCTATTTCTGAGCCACTTTGAATTTTAAAATATTTTGCGAAAATCACCGAAAACCATTTCTATGCACCTCTAGACAAGGGCGTGAAGGTTTTTCTTACCTAGCCTTAAATATGTACATATATACCGTCTCATTAATGTCTCGTTCTATAGCTTTCTTTACATTTTAAACTTATCGTATTCATAATGTATACTACAAGGGTATAGGTTAATAACCCTATTAAGCCTTCGAACATTTAGTCAAGCGGTTAACACTTTATGGTAATACCATAATGTTTCTGTTTCGACTCCCATTGGCACCTGGCAGTGCCTCCTTCACCCAACAAAATAACCCTAATTCAATTGAAATCAAAAAGGTTGTTGAAATGTACCATTAAGGTTTATTTAATTTCTTTTAGTTTTAGAGTTTAATTAAAGACCAAGATCATTAATAAATTGAATCATTTAAAAATATACAGTAAAAACTTCCAAACAATGAAAAACTGAATCTTGGATGATATTGACATGATACTATAAAGTTAGGAGGAGAAAGAAAGAGATAAGAAAAGAATATTTTAAGAGTTACAGCAAGATTGCAAAATCTTATGGACATGGGAAAACCAGATTTAAAGGAGAGGAAGAAGACAGATTTTAGCTAGCTATTTTTCTCTTTTGTAATAGGGATGTTGGACAAAATAGGGTATGGTGAAATACAAAACTTGTACAGCTAACCTAAATCTAACATCATATAAGAAGAAGCCAAACTTGTTCTGCAAATTTTTTGTGAATTGAGATTGTCATGAAAGTGATCCATCCACAAGTTCTTTCTGCTCCTTACTTCAATCTTTTTATATATTGCAACTTCAAAATCTTGCTAACTTTTCATTTTACTCAAAATTTGGTGAGGAAGGCTATCAACATGAAAATGATTATTTTTTCTTACTTTTTAAAAGGGGGATGAATTCTAGGATTTTGGCTGAAACAATAAAACATACTAGTACTTACCTTTTACAATGTATATGGTAAAAATATTGCCTTTTTAATTTTTTTTATAGGAAAAGATTTCGATATACGAGACAGACATGGTAGATCAAGAGGTCGAATAAATTGGTAGTCGGACAAACCGATATGAGAAACCAAACAACCCGTATAAGAAAACAAATCGGAAAAAAAAAACACAAGTACACAACGAAAAAAGAGTGTTGAAATCGGAAGTGGATAACCACCGGAGAAGCAATAGTAACACAACACCCATACAATATTTGCCTTTTTCATGAATAGAAATAAAATTTTACTTTACAATTCATGTATGCCAAAAGTTTTTAAGTTTACGAGTGCATATTTGTCTAGAATTAATTAATTAATTATCATTTTCCTTGATGATATTATATGTCCATTTTTTTAAGTTAGATGCCATAGTTCATTCATTGTGCTTATCATTGCCTGAAAATTCACAATGACAAAGAGGTGGAAACAAACAAAGGGAATAATAATTGATTAATGATACCATTAATATTTACAGAGTTAGGTTAGTGGTCAACCAAACAAGACCTTAAATCTGTCCGTTTGCCCTACAAATCTGCGCGCAAAATATAGTACGTATACTACCTAACAAGCTCAAATTTAATTTAACTAACTATATTATTTTTCCCATACTGATACTGGATTTGTTTTTGGGCCAGTTTTGCTACACGACGCAAATTGTTCACATGGAAATTATACGTTTGATTGGGACCCACCATCGTATTTTTTTGTAACATAGAACCCGAATTCAAAGTTAAAAAAACATACTATAAAACATTAAAACCCATATTTTATACACATTATTTTCCTATAGGGTTTAAAATTTGCTAAGCGATTTCCACACAAAAAAATTTATGCGAGGCGATTATACATAAGGCCCACTAGATAAATGGGCTCATATATAAACTTCATTGAACAGGTCTCTAGGCCCATTGGACTTTCTAAACGTTTTGGTCTCATATAGCCCATCAAAAAGCACATCTTTTTGTGCTGCTTATTTCTACCAAATTTTTTTTTGTGCTGCTTGTGTTTTTTGAAGGCAAAGTAGTAGTCGTATTAAATATCTAATTCCGTCAATCTAATAATACTCGACGGAATTGAGGACAAGTACAAATGTTCAAAACCCGAGTCGGGTTGCAAACGAGCTACAAAGTTAGCTACATTATAGCTAGTGAGTTTTTAAGTTTTTTTTTTATAAACGTAAGAATTCGAAGTACCAGACATATCTCGTAGATCGAGAGGCCGGTGAAATTGGCGGTCGGACAAACAGGCATGAGCAACACATGTGATAAAAGAAACACATTTTTAACTTTTTGAAGAGTTGATTAAGAACTTATTACTTGCATTGATTTCCCAACAACACAAACACATTGCATATAGCACACGTTTAGTCTAATAAACTAACAACACAAAACTTACTGTTACAATTCTGGATTGGATAGGGATCCAAAAAACAGCCAATTAACAAGCACAGTATGCTGTGTCACCCAAAGAATAACAGACCTAGATTTACAAATAGAGTTCCTCCCCTTTTTGTCTAAGGCAGACAATGGGTAAATAAGCCTACAACATTAAATATAAGGATCTTTTCTAACTTAAACAACCAGAATACAAGAATTAGACCCATCATACTTGACGAAGGGATGAGATCTTCAATTTGGGAATCTTGAAATCTGATGAGAATAGTTTTGGGGTCTCCCCTTGAAAGCCAACTCTTCTATTATCCTGAAATTGCAAGCACAAAAAGGATCAAACTATTAGTCCATGGAACTCACATCTTCTAAACTAGATGCATCCGCCATTCGGCTTAACAAAAAAAGACTACCTGGGATGAAGACTGTTTTCTTTTGACACTTCTTGTAGTCTTCATGCTCCCATGCTCATCATCCGAGTTCAAAGCCTTAGCCTTGGCCTTTGGTTCAGCAGTAGCAAATCTTGAAAGAGACGGAGTCTTCCTCCTTCCCCCATCAGAACTTGTAGCTTTAGCAGCACAACTCCTTAAAACAGGCGTTTGTAATTCAGACTTACCCTCCATTTTTGCTAGGCTTGCTTTCAAATCCGCAATCTCTTTATCCTTCTCCGTGCTTGATGATTGCAATTGTTCTACAGTTTCCAGAAGCTTAGTCACCTTAAAATTTACTTGCTTGACTACATCATTCTTTTCTTTGATTTGAGAGTTCAAATCTGCAATTTCTGCATCCTTCTCCGTGCTTGATGACTGCAATTGCTCCACGGATTCCAGAAGCTTAGTCAGCCTAGCATTTACTTGCTCGACTTCATCACTCTTTTCTTTGAGCTGAGTAGCATACTTGTTCTCCATTTCTTTATACTGGTTCCAAACAAATTCTTTCTCTGATGAAAGTGCAGATACCTCGGAGCTGTTTTTCACTGACAGCTTCTCATATTCGCATTTCAGCCTTTCAACTTCTTTCTGCAGCGCTCTACGCCCAACTTTCTTTGAGCTAGCAGACTTTGAAGAGCCATTTTCTCCCCCACTTTCTTCGATGAGTTCATGCGACATTTCCGGGCATACACCCTGAAACACAACATGAGCCATTAATTTTCACAGCTAACTGGGAATCATTGCTTTGTATAAAGGAGGCAGTATCAATACACGTACCTTTCCAACGGGACATTTATGGCAAAGGATATCAAACCACTCTTTGAAATCAGCCAATTCATCCTTTGAACTATCTGCATTTCCACATATATTGAGAGACCCAATCAGCAAAAGAATAGAACGACCATTCTAAACCAGATAAACAACACCATCACCACAGACATCAGTCATTTTCATCTTAAAAAGATGTGGCTTCAGTTAAGTACATGACAAAAAAATAATTTGCCCTTTAACAAATTTGAGTCTTCAACCAATAAAAGGAAAAAAGAAGACAAAAGAAGCATGACTAGTTAAGAAAAATGAAGGAAAACAATTGAGTACCTAATTTGAGCTTGTAGACCAATTCCTGTTTCATCTTAAGACCAAAAACCAGATTCGTCTTTGCAGCTTCGACCAGGCGTGCCATTTCAGACAATTTCGTTTGCCTCCTCAACTGGAGACACACAATTCAGAGTGAGTTCACACCATCTCAAAATTAACCCTTTCAATTGGAAAAGGACACAAAGAAACCCTAGAATCAACTAAATCCGGAATAGATCACAATTCTAGAAATTAGGGTTTTACCTGGTCGATTGTATCTTTCAGCGACCGAACATTAGAGATCCAACAATCATACGTGACTTTGATCCGTTCTTCTTGCCGTTTGCGCTCGTCGGCTAGGGTTTCGAGCTGCGATTGTTGGGTCTCTAGTATTTGAACGAGAGCATTGAAAACCTTTTTCCCTTTCTTTGGATTCGTAAATACTTCCGGTTTCAGTTCGATTACGCCCATTGCAGACCGAATACGGAACAATCGACAAAGACGATGAGAAGAGCAATACTCAAGAGAGCTTCTTTCTGGGCAGAGAGAAAGAGGAGCGTGTAACGGCTATTCGATTTTGTAAAGAAGGTGGCGAGTGCGGAAAGAAAACAGTTTAATATTTCCTTTCTTTTCAAAAAAACCTTGGTGATGAAATACCAGAAATACCCCTCTAACGGTAAGAAATGGCATTAAAGTTCAAACAGCAGAGCGTAGTGGACCAGTTGGCAGTTGGGCTCACTTAACAATGCAATAATTTAACGAGGGCCGGCCCAATGAGCGGCCCATAAAATTCGACTGAACAAGACCTTCAAGCAATAATACATGGAGTATTTATTTTGTTACCTCTTTTTTGGTTGAGGCATCACTTGCTAAAAATTATAACCTTTTCATGAAGTAGTATTATTTATTTTTTTATGTTTGGTTAATAAAGATTTGTGAGAGTTTATTTTTAGGAAGTTGCAATTCCTACAAAATACAGGAATAGGGTGCACTTTGCTAAAGTAATTAAGATCTACTTCTATTCGGAAATTTCCTAGCAATATATGAGAGAATAAGAGGAAAAACGAAAGCAACGACACAAGATTTGTTCACCTAATTCGCTAGAACGTTGACCAAGTTGGAGGCACCACCAAGCCAGTGTTTTTCTTTCACTAATTTTATTATGATATAATTACAATAATCAACATGGGTATAAAAAGACAGAAAACTCTAATTTTCTATCTTGCATGAGCGAGCCCAAAAATCCTAAGTTGGATCCCGAAGAAGATTTTTAATATCAGTCCAAATCCATCATCCTCCGTATCCAACAACTTGTATTTTTAAATAAAAAATCTCCACTTCTCATATTGTTACAAAAATTCACAATTTTAAACTAAACATGTTTTCCAATTTCATAGGAAATTCAATTTATGGGAATATCTAACTTTCAAAGAATTTAATTTTCCATGTTAAACGAAACGAGGGGTTAATCACCTCGTATACCAACGATCGGGTTGTAGTTATTTTGTGGAAATGGATGAGGTGTATCGTGTATGTAAATTGGAGCGTAGGTGTAAAATGTGAGTGTGTTTCGGTTATCTCATCGAATTAAAAAAAAAGTAAAGGTATGAATCTCATATCATATAAATGTGAAAAATTTGGCAACCCATATTTTATCCCGAATAATATGGGTATTTTCTTAACAAAATATGCTCATAAGTGTGCATGTGTCCTTGGCATGGGACGTGTAACTGTGTATACATTTATGATTATAAATACTAACTTAAACGTGCACCTATTATGTACAAGACATCATCGGGATTTTTTAATGAAAACGTGCATGATTTTAAACTCTCTTCATGTATTATGAAATGCATAGTTTTTTTAGTCTATGTTTGGCCACCCCTACGTACTACTATGTGTGTGCACAAGTTTTTCCTGAGTGTCCATATAAATTGGCATAAATGTACATCCATCTTGCACTAAATGTACATACATCATTCTCTTTAAGAAAATGTGCATGGATTGTTAAACGTACTTTTGTGCATTTTTCCTTGCGCATAATATCAAAGAGAAATGATAATATAGTTAATTATAAACCTAAAAAATGGTTCATAAATTCGATACTACACTTATTGTCATTTGATTTTAGGTTGAAATCTTAGGTTTATAATACACATGTGCTCCAATTATCGTATGTAAATGTCTCTCGTATTTCATCAACCATTAGACTTTTTGATCGTTTGATGGATCAACGTACGTTACTATAGTGTCATATACATAAATTCAACCATCTACCTCAGTGTAATAGTCGTATCACATCATTGTGACCATATGTGTCTGCAGTGTTACGCAGATGCTAGAGCTGTAAAATTATTCGCACAAAATATAAGGACATACCACAAAAGACCCAACATAATATTCCTCCACACAAAAAAGGCATTCCAGAAACCACTTTGTTTCCATCCGCAATTACAGGAATCCAGGCTTACATCCAAGAAGATTTCAAAGGACAAACCCCACTTTGTTTTCATCCCACTAATAAGTCACTCAACCAGCACTTTTCCAGTTCACACCCCGGTCCCAACCAGAATATTTATGTCATTTGTTATCATCTCTCCTTTTGTTTTATTCCATGTACTACATTGGTCAAGCTTGGCTATTCACATATATGAAAGGGTGGAAATCAATTTTTCTTTTTTGAGTCTTTGTATCAAGTGGGTGATTGTAACATGCAATATTGTTCTTATTTCGTGGCTGTTTTTTGGGTTTTTTTACATTATTTTTTGGGATATGATCAATCAATCAACATTGACCCAGTGAGGTTCCGCTACAGCAGAATCTGGGAGTCAAGATGGGGGTACCCTTAACCAAGGGAACAGGGGTACACCCAATAGACCCAAGAAAAACTATAACTCAGCTATGTGACTAATAACTGAATTTAGTTAGAATGCACCAAAATTGAGCATGCGAATGCGATTTGGGATATGATGTGAATGGAAATTACTCTAGTTTCTTCCAAGCTTTTGTAATGCTATTCAAAAAGGGTGTCCACTTTTTTTGGAAGGGAAGAAAGAGAGAGTAGACAAGCTGTTACCTTTACAGCGTGTACAAGTCAGCAGAGCATATCCCAAACGTGATTCTGATGCTGCTTGTCATTCATTTGAGCTAAATCAAACATGACCTATAATCTCAATTATTAGTAAGAGAGAGTGAGACAAGGACATAATACTGACGAATGAAAAAGTGATAAAAGTCTCAAGTGTGAAGATAATTGACAGCAAATCCCAACTTACAACTGAAAAGCAAGAAAAGTTGAAAGCCAATAATTAACTTTGGTCCATAGAGTGTAGATGAGATCTTACATAATCAAACATTAGTAATAATGACATTTAAACCAATCTTACCAAAGGAGTCTTACAATTGACACTAACCAACCACTTTTGTATATTCCAAGCTCCTCCCACATTCCCAAAAGATAAAAAAAATCCCCATAAACCTAGCAAAACTGTCACTGTTACAGAGCTTACGTAACATTTCTTAGACGGTAATTATAAATAGCTTCAGGATAATACAGGACAACGACTGCTAAATCAAACTTACCCTAACAAAGCACACAGACAAATGCAAAGGCCCCACAAGCTGGATATCAAATGGTCATATTCTTCATTAAAATCAATGGACCTCCACAGAAGAAGATTGGATGAAGATCAACACACCATGAAGAAACAAAGTTGGTTAATAACTGAACACTCGGAACAGTGTTAGTGCCCCGATGGCAGTAGGGTGGTGACGGACTTGGGAGGAGTAAAAGTAAGTATCCAGCGGGAACTTGCTATTAAATACTCAGTTTTAACAAATGCATAGTAACCCACTTACCAAGAGTATATTGCGTTTTAACCTGATCTGGAAGATTTTTCACCCCCGGGTCTTGGCTCTCTTTATGTTTGTATTGCCCAGACTGTTGAAAGGAGATACAGAGCCAGACATGTGAGAGGGATCATCACGAAGTGTACCGTTTAGCAATGCCAATTCTCTCAGCTGCTGTTTCTTGAAAAAATCATGAGACTCGTCCTGGAAGGTTTAAGTCAGTAGTTAGTTAGTTCATGTTATGCTAAAAAGCAGTTTATCAATGATTGGGATCAGGACTAATGTAATACTTACCACAGGCCTAAGCAGCTCTTCAAGTACCTCCCGTGCTTGCATTAGCCGGTTGTCAATTATTTCAACAGGCAGCTCCGCCTCCACAAGAACATGAAGAGGTTCATTGAGATGTTCATATCCGGGTTTTCCCCTCATCATCTCCTCCTACAAATGACCCCCGGATAAGAAAACTATTTTACAAGGAAAGGTGTAATTGCAGAAGACGGCAATTTTACAGATTTTATGAGCCAACACACCATATAAGAAGACAGATCTTATGAAATTACTAGCGATGTACATTTGCTTAGGAAATTTCTCCTTCCATCATTTAAACATTTTAAAAAAAAAAATTGAACATCGCACCATGATGTGTAAACATACTTCATGCAAGAATGAGCACATCAAATACACAGATTTGCTCCACAAAACATGGACAAAATCATAATTTTTCGAGAATCAAGATAGAGATTATTGACATGCATGTCTGAAGTATAAACTCTTGTCAGCCTAATAAAAGCTTCATTACTAGTCAGTAGTTACAGTCATAATTTTTTACTGCCATTCATCTGACTTGCATCAACATGAGCACCAATGGGTGGCAAGTTTTCTAGTCTTCGAGATGAACAGATGCCAGCATTTTTACTAAATATTCCACTTCAAACAATCGCCAAATAAGAAGGAACTTTATTGATTGTTCAGTAACCAGTACCTTAACTGGATCTTTGATGCTACCACGACCTCTGATGAGAACACGACAGTCAGTGCCAGCTTCAACCCGTTTAAGGGAATTTCCCCTTGGGCCAAGAAGACGTCCAACAAAATTGAACTGCAAAAGCAAGCGATTACAAGAAAATATAAATAAGAGGTGAGAATTTAAAATAAGTAGAATCCCAAACTACAGTAGGAAGAAATGCAGTTCATACATTTGGATATTTGTCAACAGGAATATCAACCCTGATAATTCTCTTGACAATAAGGCCCGATGAGGTATTATGAGAACCAAGCCAACTTGGTGTTGATGGTGAATGCTGCAAAAGATTTGGTATCTGCAGGACCCAAGTAGGACAGTATAAACATGTTAATAATTGCAAAACCAAGACCACGAATTGATTGCATAACTATCATGCACAGTTCTATCATACAATATTCAAAAGACAGAACCAACTAATGCTTTACAGAAGTCCAAATGCTCACCAATTCCTTCCATAGAAATTTCAAGAAAATGCACGATGAGTGCAGGTAACTGCATCACATACAATCAATTAAGTGCAACTACAGTCCAGATGACTTGCAACATAGTACATTCTTACAAGAAGGAAATAACATCAATCTACTACACTGCAACACCATCATCCTATGCCTTTTATACTCCTAAAACACGAGTTCCATGATTTCCATCTCCACTTAACCCTCGAGTTAACTGAACAATAAGATCTAATATAGATCTGATCTTTTCCTGACTATGTTAGCTTCATCTATGACTCGAGGGAAATCCTAACAAGAAAAAACAATTTGCAGTAATCAAGTTAGAACAAGATGAACAAGATTGAGTCAGCAATAGTTTTGTACAGTAAATTAGATGGAAGCAAGAGTTATGTCAATGGTTAGTATCCGTACTTCTGATTGAAATTGTGGACTCCATACATTCACCTCTGTTCCTCCATTCGAAAATAATCCTCCAGAAGCCAGGGGCCTTGAATGTTCAAGCCCAGTTTGATCTAAAATTGATGCATTCCCCAACAGTGTAGTTACACGCAATATTTCTGCTCCAAAAATGTCAGTTTATAACAAGATGTACCAGTTAGCATGTGTTAAGAAATTAGTAGCTAGCCGCCACCACAAATTAGTCAATAAATCCATTTCTTTAGGGCAGATTATTTATTAATCTTTTGAAAGAGTGACAGAAAAATATCTAGTTATTAAATTGTCATCAACACTTAGAGATGGCTGACTTTTTTTTCTGTTCAAAGTAGGGAAATTTATTACTTAGAGACACATCTAATAAGGAATGAAGAACGGCAAATTACTAGTTGAGCATCAACTATACAGATGCAAATGACACAGGTACTTTAGGAAGAAATTAGATATTTAGAATAAATTAGCACGAACTTATGAAGCTAAACGACTCTTTTACCAACATATGCTGTCGTATATGTAACAGTTTGATGGGAAGCATGAAGAAAGGTTATCATTCTGCCAAAAATGAAGGAAGGGATACAAGATCTTCCAGAATCGTGCTCTTGAAGCAGAAAAGCAATTGAAATTATCAGGATATTTGCTAATGTCAAATGGAGTTCAACAATGAAGTAGTTAATCCCTACAAATTTAGTAGTCTATCAACCAAAACTTGGTTACCTAAAGAAAAAACTTTTGCAGCTTCAGCCTCTATAACATAAGGTAACTCTTCATCAATATGTGAAGCTAAGAAACATAATGAATAAGGCACAGCAGCTTTCACCAGAGAAACAGAAAATAATCAACAAGCAGGAGAGTCATTGAAGAGCCAGATAGAGAGGTTAACAGGTCAATGTCATTGACATACAACAAGGGAGCCACTCATAACAGCATGCCATTGATAGGAGAAGAAAGATAGAGTTTCAAAATAAATTCTCTGAACCTGATTTGAACTTGTTCCTTTTGACATTAGGTGATTAAAATAGATGTCACAAGAATACTCACAAAACTCCTACTGCTGGGCCCAAGATAGTGTAAAGAGTTTTGTCATGAACCAAACCAATTTAGACACAAAATTTGAATGCTCAATTTTCTTCATAAGAGTATTAGTTAGCATTTTATTTAGCTTGTTACAGGAAAAAGATTTGATGTTTGCATTAATCATGAATAATTCCAGTGCAAAGCCCAACACAATGCCATCTTTCCCTTGTTGTCAAAACAAGCAGAAACATAAAGCGATGCAACTTAAGCAGTTCATCCTTTCAGTGTGAAATGCACTGAAAACTCACCCTGGTTTATTAAACGACAACAATTTGGGAGCACAGATGTGAAAGGACTAAGCTTTTGACGCTCTGCCAACAACTCTTTGAGATATCTGCCAAGAAATACAAAATTTTGTCAGATCGTGCATCTCTGGAGCATATCAAGAAGATCATTACACAGATTTAAGTCACGGACAGACGAAAGGAACTGAAAAGCAAACAAGACATTAGCAACATGACTGAATCTGCAGCTGACAAACCAGTTTTCCCTTTTTTAAACTAAGCTTTCATAAGTTTGAATCAACAACCATCTCAAAATCAACAGTTCTACTTTCAATTCTTTTTCACAGATCAAGAAACACGTGAATCTATATAAAGAGTAACTAACATGTCAAGAGGCAAAGCAAGCCTTCTACATTCAGCACCATGTAATATTGCATAAGCATCAAGAACAGAGAGCTAACAAGGAACTCAGAATTGCAAGCATAGCCAACTGAAATTCAAAATTCACCACAAATGATACTGTATCAGATGTACAAAACTAAGTCAATTTAACAATTGTACAGCTCTGCATCACAGAGAAGCAACTTCTCCGCGAACACCAGTGACCAAAGCAGTGAAGCAGACACGCAAACAAAGTCAGAGGCTTAATCAGTCAAATCAGAGATCTCAGGCATACAAAATTGATACATCAACAAGAAAAATCCGAATCGATAACAACCAATCCACAAAAACAACGACCAGTCCACAGAAAAAAAAAAAAAGATCTGATAAAGAACGAGGTAGAGAGAAAAAGGAAAAAAAAATACTTCTCTTGCTCGACGATAGCAGAAGAGGCGGAACGGAGGCCGGCGATGTGAGGAGAGTGAGGTGCCGTGGAAGGAGACGGAGAGTAAGCCATGAATCTGCCGGAAGACATGGTTTCCGGCAAGAAATCGGATTTCAGATCGTGTTGAGTAGGTTGACGGAGCGCGAGCGGATGGAGAAGTTGGAAACTTGTGGCGGCGGCGTTAGCGGCGGTGGAGAGATGAGAGGGGGGGAAGGGAGTGGGAGGAGGAAGAAGGTGGGATGGGTGGGTGGGTATTTTATTGGAAGGAGAGAGAGACATGTATACCTACTTATATGATATCTGCCACTGTATATGGTTAAGTTACAGCGTGGTGCTCAGCAGTCAATGAGCTGCCAATACTAATTTCAATTTTAATTTAGGAAAAATGACTTCTAATAATATGAAGTATCCAGAACCAATAATAATATGAACTTTAAAAAATCACCAAATTATATACGAATTATTTTAAAATTAACCCAAAACAATACGAAACAGTTTTCTAATAAGTTTTCTAGTATAAATGATGACGTGGCTATTGGAATACACACATGGTAAATTTTTTTACACCTCATTTTATTTTTTGCTTTTCTAAATTCTTCTGCATCCTTAATTCACCATTGGACTAAGCTTGTTTCTATACATACTCTCAAAACACAAGTTATAAAATCTCTTCCCATCCACCGCCTCCCACCTCTAGTGATGGCCATTAGTGCGGGCCAGCCCAGCCCAGCCCGGCCCAGTCCGCAATTGTGGGCTAAAATGGCCCGATCCGGCCAACCCGCGGGTCAGACGGGTCCAACCCGCCTGGGCCATGGACCGGGCTCGGATTGGGGAATTGTGGCCCAGCCCGGTCGGGCCCGGGCCAGCCCGGCCCGACCCGGAAATTTAATAAAGGACCGGGCCTATATATACCAACCCGGCCCGCTTCAGCCCGGTACAATACCGGGCCGGTCCCGGGCCCTACTTCTCCGGCCCGGTGGTAGCCCGGCCCAGCCCGACCCATGTCCATGCCTACCCACCTCCGACCTCTATTCTTTCCCTTTTCTCATGTTCTAATCGTGTAGACTTGTTAATGGTTTGAATTAGCTTGAATGTTTGAAAAGCCCCTAATTAAATTGCAAATCCCAAAACCCTAAAATTGCAAATTTGAAATTTCAATCATATGCTTGATTAATTTTCAATGAATTAATTAATGGATTCCCTCAATTTTTTTTGGTCGTGAATGGATTCCCTCAATTGATTCGTTTGTGAACTTTTCAATTGTGTTTACACAACTGTCATTCCTTTAGTTGGAGTTGCAATTGCGGTGGTCTTGGCAGTGGGTTCCGTCACCCGAAGTGAAGACGAAGGAGACAGTGGGGCAGTGGTGTGCCGGGAACGAGAAGACGTGACACGAGGCGGTGACAAAGCTAGCTTGGGTGGCAACTCAGACCACTGGAAGAGATGGCAAGGAATGAGAGGTGGTGAAGGTAATGGGAATGGCGGAAATGGTGTGAAGGTTGAAGACGGAGATGGGCTAATTAATTAGTGGCTTAGGGTTAATTGAAGTGATCTGTAATACAATTGTAATGTGAGGTGTAATTAGCAAAGGAAAAATTAGATGATGTGCATAAAAAAATTGCCATGTGTGTATTTTGATTGCCACATGAGCAATTATTTCTGAAAAAATTGCCATGTGTGTATTTTGATTACTGAAAAAATATTTCGGATTATTCTAAGTTAATATCGTAATAGTTCGTATATAGTCTGGTGATTTTTAAAGTTCGTATTATTATTGGTTCAAAGTGGATACTTCGTATTATTAAAAGTCATTTTTCCTTTAATTTATTAACATTTTTTTGAAAAAATAATAATCACACACAGTTAGAACTTTTTACCGGTAAATCGTAAGAATGACGACTCCATGCCCGGTTCGAATTCGGTAGAGTTGATTAGAAACTATATGGGTGAAGTACTAAAACCCTATAGTAATGTAGTGAACCCTATGAAAAATAATTAAAAAGAAAAAAATCAGAATTAGATTTGGTGAGAGGGAAATCTAATCTCAACCATTGATATTTTATTTGACGATTGAGATCTCTCCAAATCTACCCATAGAGTTTTTTTACAACTCTACTGGAGCCCATTCCCTCCATGCCCCATGTAGATAGGTACTCCGTAACGTTTTCAACTTGGCCTTGTTTCATTTTGGTTTAAAATCATTTTTACTCTTAAAATTATATTTTAAGTTTAAATTTCACCCCAAAATAATTTTTCACCTCAAAGTGAAACAAGGCAGTAATAAGAGTCATGAAAAATATTGGAAGGGAGGTATCAAATTTATTTTTTTACATAAGTCTTTTTACTTGAGGAAAAAATCAAGTCTTAACATTTTATCTACTAGTAAGTTGAGTCGGTCAGATCTAATATTTACGACTTACGTTGGTGAGTTGTAATATATTTACCTTATTTTAAGTTTGTAATTAAAGCTTTGTTTGTCTATTTATTTGCGTTTTTTGATTTATATTGTTTGTGTTTGTTTCTTTTTATGTCGATTAGTCTGGCTACCAATTTATTCGCTTTCTTGATATTTTATATATTTGGAAAATCGAATTCTTACCTTATATAAAAATCGTATAATGATGTGATGGAGGTGATAACGCATATAAATTAAGTATATGATAACTTGTATTTAGATACAAAAAATAAGAATTTAACTTTTTATACAATTTCTACTAAAATGCACCTCACATTTATAACATGATCTTAGACAAATAGACAATGACATACGTTTTTTTTTTTATCAAAATAATTATATTAGTAACACGAAGTTAGACAATGCTTTTCAAACTTATGTGGACTTTTAATGTATTAATTTATTTTTGTTATTAATAAGATTAATTTTTGTTAATGACTTTTAAAATAATTATGAACAATGTGAGTATTATTCATCGAAATAAAAAACTTTAGACTAGCCTTATTTTTTTCTTTCACAAATTGACCTATTAACAATAAATATCTGGCTAGGTAATATATATTGAGTTTTTTTACTTAGAAATTTTATGTCATTTTATTTTAATGTTTAAAATATAAAAAAAGGTCTACTTAAACTCTTTACCCACCATTTTTTTTTGCTTGGAGGGATGAGCACACTTCGTTGCTCCTGTAAGTGCAAACAACATATCATTGAGTCTAATGGGGTGGCCCCGGCGATGTTCATTTTCATCTTCAAAGCCTTGACTTGACTATGAATAGGATGATTATATGAAACGATTAAGGCTCCGTTTGGCAACGCTTATTTGGATATTTATAAGTACGCAATTACTTATATGAAAAAAATAATCTTCGTTTTATGTGTTCGGCAAAATTTGCTTAATTGAAATAAGTTACTTATATCCGATACTTATCTGCTGAAAAGATAATCAGCGCCCCCAACCTTATGTCAAATAAGCTAGCTTTTCTACCAAAATATAAGTAAGCGGAACCCACGTGATTTCTCAATTAAATTAAATTTTGTATTTTTTTACCCTTTATTAAGCCATTTTTGGTAATTATACACCTCTTGCTTAAAATATCATCAATTCAGTTTACCGAACACATTCCGGATTATTTGAAAAATAAACAACTCATATCAGTATCTCATATCAGCATCCACGATCAACATCAACAACCATAAGTATCAACATCACCATCAACACCGATAAGTACCTATTTACCGAACGGAGCCTAATATTATTAACAAATTTTGTTTGTAATAATTCAATTGAAGCAACTTTTACTGAAAGAATTGCATTTTTTGTGACTCGAATTAAATTATGGGCAAATGCTTGTTACACTACCGTTCATTATTTTTGAAGATTTCAAAAGAAAGGATTATTGCTGTTAGGGGTGAGCAAAAAAACATCCGATCCGTTGATCCGATCCGTGATCCGGCCTATCCGATCCGAAAAAATTCGGATTCGAATGGATCACAAATTTTTTTATCCGTATCCGATCCGATCCGGGTTTTTTTTCCCGAATATCCGGACCGGATACGGATAGGGGTTTTCAAGCAAACGGATATCCGGTATTATATATATTTTTTAGAAAATACACATTATACTAAGTAGAATAGATGTTTAAATGAGTATTTTGTAAAATTTTAACTTATCAAGTGTTCAATTCTCCTCAACCATGTAAACTTTTAATTAAAATTTAAACGGATCGACGGATATTCGGTTCCGATATCCGTCAATCATTCATATTAATTGGGCCTAAATAAAAAATAGTAATAATATTTTTTCAAAACGGATAGTTTGGATATCCGCTACCGAATATCCGTTCCAAACGGTTATTTCTTACCGGATATCCGACAATTAACGAATCGGATACAGATCGATGTTTTAAGGAAAAAAAAAATACCGGATATCCGGTATACCGGATCGGATCGAATCGGATAATCCGTTTGCTCAGCCCTAATTGCTGTTGTGTACTTTGTACATATTGGGTAAGAAGATCAAAATGTATGCAAAATTTATTTTATGTGCATATTGCAATACTTTCTTAGACGCGTAAATGTTTAATCTCATGACAAAACGGAAGGATTTGAATATATTTTTGCATTTTCATTAAAGATCAACAAAACAACAAGTCTTTATCGATCGCTTTCTTCATATGCATTGATATTTCGATTATATTCTACCTATATAGTCTTTTAATTATAATGCATTATGAAATAAATAGACATAAATAGCCAATTAAACGTGATAAATTTTTACAAATTTCTAAAAAAAGCTTATCATTAGTATATACGCGTTTTTTATTAGGTGAATCAAGTCGATACACATCATAGTCAAAACATACGTGAAATGTTTTCTTAATTTCACACCAACATCTTGATATAATCCTATATGTATGAGTATAATGAATTCACACCAAATCAATGCCGGACTATTTACATTTTACATTTTACATGTCAAAACACAGACATTTGTATTTTTTTAAATTAAATGGCACGTACGTAGTTACAAGTTGTGCACTTAATCACTTTTGCATGCATTTAGTACATAAATAATATTATTATTTTTCTAAAAATATTATCAAAATTTGAATCTCAAATAGGATTAGGATTCGTTTGATACCAAGCCAAAGTACGAGGTGCATTTTCGAGCTAATTAAACAATATGATCAAGCTGACCAAGCTTTTTTTTTGGTCTTGCCTTTTTGACTCGCCCGGTTCGATCGGTCGGACACCGCTCTACATTCGGACCGGGTACTTCGTGGCCCTATTTTGGAGAAGACCCTCCCAATATCAATTTTTCCATACATGCTGCCAGTGAGATTCGAACTTCGAACCTCCTGCACAACACTTAAGGAGTCTAACACCATTTTACCACTAGACCAACTGAGTATTGGTATCAAGCTGACCAAGCTAATGGATTGCCCAATGGAAGTGGTTGAAATTATTGTCCGTTTCCAATTATTAAAAAGAAAAAAATGGTACAAACTCAGGGCTCTACCTGGCCCATTCTCATAGGATACCCTCATTTTATTTATTTTACTAGTTGGTACGCACGCGGGCCTGATTGACAGGTGCTTTGGAGACATTGTTTGTTAAGCTTGCCTGTGGTTCTGCCGAGAAATTTATCCTACGATTTATGAATTGCTTTCTTATTGACAGGACCAAGTTCATCATCAATATCTTAACAAATACTCCATATGTGTGGAAAGTACTATCAAATAAAGAGAAAACTAATTAAGATGCAGAATTCTCCACCGGTGACAATTCCGGCTAACGTGGAGTCTGCAAATGAGATCACGATGGAAGATTCAAGCAAAGGGCGGCCCCCAGGTGACCCCCCAGATCGTAGTGGCTCTTGGAAGGACATTGTTGTAACCGGGAGTGCCAACCAGCAAAAGACGGTGATTGATGAGGGGTTTCTCGATGGAAAAATTCAAATCCACTTTCCCAATGGGGAGGATGGAGATCCTTCGGTGGCAATTGCGGATGAAGTTATGGACGCACTAGCGTCGGTTTGGAAATGGTCGGTGGTCGTCAAACTTCTTGGGCACCCTATATCGTTTCAAGTTATGGAGAAGAAAATCAGAGATATGTGGAGGTCGGATTTGAGATTCCAAATACTCGATCTTACTAACGGTTGCTACTTGGTTCGTTTTGGGCGTGAAGAGGAGTACATGTCAGCCCTCATGGATGGACCGTGGACCATTTTTGGACGTTGCTTAATCGTTCGGAGTTGGTCCCCTTCTTTCCGTACGACGGAACCGATTAAGACGGCACCCATTTGGATTAGGTTATCTGATCTCCCTGTCACTTTATACGAAGAAAAAATTCTGATGAAAATCGCAACGGCTATAGGAAGACCTATTAAAGTCGATCAGAAAACCATGTATATCAACAGGGGTCGCTTTGCGAGGATATGTGTGGAGCTTGATTTGGAGAAGCCTTTGAAGGGGTCGATTAGCATAAATGGCGACCGATACTTAATTGAGTACGAGGGTCTTCCGACTATTTGTTTTGATTGTGGCCGGTTTGGTCATGTCAAGAATAACTGTCCGTTTAGAGCGGGGAGTAGTTCGAAACTTCCAACACCGACCCCAGGGGCTGCGGGGAGTGCTGGTGTGAAGGCTAACCTTGAGGTGCCTACCGTTAATCCGGATTGTCTTGGACAGGGGACGTCGCCGGTCATGGAGACGGGTGGGGATAATGGGAGTGTGAACGCCGGAGATTCGAGAGGATTGTACGGCGAGTGGATGAAGGTGGAAAGAAGGAAAGTAAATTCGAAAGGAAACAAACAGAATACGCAATCAAACATTCAGAGGAAGGTTTCGATTAAGGAGAGTCAGCAAAATGTTGAGAAAGGAAAAAATAAGTGGGTGCCAGATCAGAGTACGTTAGTTCCGCAAATCAATAGGTTTGGAGCCCTTAGAATAAGGGATAACGATATCAAAGATACTATCTCCAAATTTGTTGAGGAGAGTCAAAATAGGAATAAAAATATGGAGAAGTTTGTTGTGACAGGAATTGCTGCTCGTGTGAAAAGTTCAAAAGAAGGCTTGATTGTTGGGGCCACTGGAAAGGTGGGGGCCCAAAATGGTGCTCACATGGAGAATAAAACGGATGATGATTCTTTGAAGCTAATTGCTAATTCCCAAGGGTTTAACACTGGGCTGATGCAAGGAAAAGCCCATAGTGGGAAAAAGGCCATAAAGGTGGGCCGACGTAAGGGGATCTTTACTTCTAGCAATAAGGACAAAGGAGACTTAATTGGGCCTAATAAAGGGTCGGCTGGTGTTTTAACGAAAAGGCCAAGAACTAATTTTGAAAGTGGGGTTGCTTGCAACGTTGATTTGCATGGAACTCAATCCAACCAATTAGGGCAAAGCATTGGGGAAGAACATGCAGGTCGTCCACCGGACTCAAATCCAGGCGCTAAGAGCTCTTCTCCTGATTCCGAAAACAATACGAATCAGTTCATTGAAAGCATCCATGTTGATGCTAATATGGCGGAGAGCGTTGGCGCTCAAGGGCCGCTCTGATTCCCTACGTTTCCTATTTTCCTTTAATTCATTTTTTATGATGAATCTATTAATGTGGAATTGCTTTGGTGCAGGAAAACCTGGGTTTCGGAGAGCTATTCGATATTTTTGTAGAAGCCATTCGGTTGACATGTTAGCGTTATTTGAGCCTCGGATCTCTGGGGAGAGAGCGGATCATGTTTGTAGCCGCCTTACTCGTTCTGATTTCACCATGGTTGAACGTGTCGACCCTATTGGCCTAGCAGGGGGTGTGTGGTTGTTTTGGAAAGATTCGAAGGTTCGAGTTGAGCAGGTCGTAAAGTATCAACACTTCATGCATGTTATCTTTGCTGATGGTGATATTTCTGCTAATTTGTTTGTTGTGTATGCACCGCCTTCGGTTAAGCGTCGGGAAGTTTTTTGGAAGGAACTAGAGAGGGCGGTTAGAGGAGTTAATGGCCCGGTGATAGTCGGGGGTGACTTTAATTGTATTCTTTTCAATCACGAGCGTGAGGGTGGATCGGGAGGCCTTCACTCGGATTCGGCAAAGTTTTTTGATTGGAAAGACGGTCTGGGTCTTATCGACATGGATTTTCTGGGTCCTAAGTTTACTTGGAGTAGGAGGCTATCCCCATCGTCTGTTGTGTCCAAGAGACTTGATCGGGCGTTTGTGAATATCGAGGGACGCCTCAATTGGCCGGAAGCTAGAGTTCGGCACTTACCGAGGTTCTCCTCGGATCACAATCCCTTGTTGCTTTCCTTCAATCCTAAATTGGGACTCAATAGAAAGCGGAGACCGTTTCGGTTCGAAGCAGCGTGGTTCGCTCACCCGGATTTCATGAATAAAATTAGAGAGAGTTGGCTTCATGGTGTGGAAGTCCCTGCTGCACTCTCGGCCCTCAAAGATGAGTTGGTGGTTTGGAATAAGAAAGTGTTCGGGAACATTTATTGCCGAAAGCAATCAATCTTGGGGCAGCTGGGGGATATTCAAGGTAACCCTATTAGAGCTTTCTCAAGTGAGTTGTTGGATAAGGAAGCACAACTCAAAGGAGAGTTGGAGTTGGTTCTCGAGCAAGAGGAGATTTTATGGTTTCAAAAATCCCGAGAGCAATGGTTAATGTGTGGGGATCGGAATACATCTTTCTTCCACACGTCGACCATTATTAGGAGGAAACATAATAGAATTGAAGGGCTTCGGAATAATCAAGGTAGTTGGGTCGAGAAGAATGAAGAGTTGGAGTTGATGGCCATTGATTTCTACCGAGATTTGTATACGTTGGATGAGACGAATGGGGTGTCTCCTCCTACTGTTAGCTGTGCTTTTCCGATGTTGAGTGATACAGAGTGCAGGGGGCTGCTTCAGAACGTCTCTAAAGATGAGGTTTGGAGAGCGGTTAAGGCGATGGGTCCTTTTAAGTCCCCCGGTTTGGATGGTTTTCAACCAGGTTTCTACCAGAGGTGTTGGGATACGGTTGGCGACTCGGTCTGGTTCTTTGTTAGAGATTTCCTTTTGACATCTCACTTGTCGGAGGGTGTTAACGATACACTTATTGTGTTATTGGCCAAAACAGAGAAGCCTGAACTTCTAAGCCAATTCCGGCCCATTAGCTTATGTAACGTTCTTTACAAGATCGTTACAAAAGTGTTGGCTAACCGACTTCAGCCCATCATGACTAATATCATTGGCCCTACTCAAGGGAGTTTTCTTCCAGGTCGGTTGATTACAGACAACATTGTTGTCGCTCAAGAGGTAGTACATTCTTTGAGAAGAAAAAGAGGCAGAAAAGGTTGGATGGTTTTGAAGCTAGATCTTGAAAAAGCTTACGACAGACTTCGGTGGGATTTCATTGAGGATACTCTTGTATCTGCGGGCTTTCCGGTCCAGTGGGTGCGTTGGGTTACTTCATGTGTTACTACTACTAGGATGCAGTTGCTATGGAATGGGGAGGTTTCGAAACAATTTGTGCCTTCTAGAGGGGTCCGACAAGGGGAACCTATATCGCCTTACTTGTTCTTGATTTGTGTGGAAAGGCTTAGCCATATGATTCGGGAACTGGTTGATAATGGGAGTTGGAAGCCTATCAAATTAACTCGGGATGGTCCGTCTCTCTCCCATTTGTTTTTTGCGGACGACATCGTTTTATTTGCTGAGGCCTCTGTTGAGCAAATTAAGATCATTATGAACTGCTTGGACTGTTTTTGCAAGGTGTCGGGTCAAAAAGTTAGTATACAGAAGTCTAAGATTTTTTTGTCCCCTAATGTTAATCATAGGGTTGGCCAGCAGATTAGAGATGCGTGTGGCATTATGGTCACTAAGGACCTTGGAAATTATTTGGGTCTCCCTGTGCTTCATCAACAGGTGAACAAAAACACGTTCTCTGATCTTATTGGCAAGTTCAACAATCGGTTAGCTGGTTGGAAGACTAAAACTTTGAGCTTTGCCGGGAGAACTACTCTTGTTAGATCAGTGATGTCGTCTATTCCGGTGTATTCAATGTCGACCTTTCTTCTCCCTAAGAGTGTGTGTAATAGTATTGACAAGATGAATAGAGCCTTCATTTGGGGCAGTTGCGGTGAACGGAAACGTATGCATAGAGTTGCTTGGAAGGAAGTGACGAAACCGAGAGCGAAAGGCGGTCTTGGGATTAAAACCATGTGTGAATTAAACTTGGCTTTGGTTGGAAAGCTAGGTTGGCGCTTCATTATGGGAGAAGAGGGCATTTGGTCCGAAATTCTCAAGAAGAAATATGTAGATCGGGCTTTGGGTAATTCGCCGGCGAGTTCATACCTTTGGAAAGGAATTAGGCAGGGGCTCTCTCAAGTTGTGATTCAGGGGTCGAAATGGCTTGTTAAAGATGGGAGATCGGTTCGATTCTGGAAGGACGTTTGGCTGAATGATGGTCCACTGTATAAGGTGGCTGCTGGTGTTATCGATCAAGTTATGTCTAGCAAAATGGTCCGTGAGTTTTGGGTTGATGGGGAAGGTTGGAATTGGAGTGCTCTGTACCAACTTTTACCGCTGTCGGCGCTTATGGAGCTCGCTGCAGTCGTTTTGCTGGACGATACTGAGGATATCCTCTGCTGAAATTTATCGAGCGATGGCAATTACACTGTCAAGTCTGGTTATTACGTGTTGACGCAGGATCAAGCCCAGCGGGAAGTCGACGAAGTCGTCTATGCTCAGATTTGGAAGATTAATGCTACAGAGAGGGTTCGACACTTCACGTGGCTGGCTTGCAAGGGTGGTGTACTGTGTAACGCCGAGCGTGTGAGACGCCATTTATCCAACAGTAGCAGCTGCGCCTACTGCATGGAGGAAGGCCATGAAGAAACCTTCTCGCATTTGTTTAGGGACTGCCATCAGGCGAACCAAATTTGGTTGATTTTGAACGGTTCTAATATTTTTCCGGATTTTTTTCAGGTCCCCTTCGCTAGTTGGATAAGGAGCAATATTTTGGACAAGAGAAAGGTCGGCGCTGTGGAGTGGAACGCGATCTTTGCTACCGCTATTTGGTGGATTTGGCGTTGGAGAAATGCCAAGGTGTTCGACGAACCGATCGATTGTCCGGACAAGCCTAATTTTATCATCGACAAGGCGGTCGAGTATGCCATGGCTAGAGGTAAGTCTAATGTGCTTTCTCCTTTAAAGGATAGATGTGTGCAGGATGTTTCGTGGTCTGCACCTCCGGAGGGATGGGTCAAGATTAATTCGGATGGCGCCGTCGTGAAGGGTAACAAAGCGTCGGCTGGAGGGGTAATTAGAGATTGGCAGGGGAGATGGCTTGTTGGTTTCGCACATAACATCGGGACTTGCACGGTACCAATGGCGGAGATGTGGGGAATCTTGGACAGCATGAAGACGGCGTGGGAGCAAGGGTACCGTAGAGTTATAGTGGAGTCGGACTCACAAATCGTGGTGAATTTGTTGAGTTCTAGGGTGGCTAAAACCCACCCGCTTGCTAGCCTGGCATCTCGATGCCAAGGCTTTATTAGTAGGGATTGGATTATCCAAATCCGTCATGTGTATCGAGAGGCGAATTCGGTTGCGGATCGCCTCGCGTCTTTAGCTTATAACTTTCCTATTGGTTTGCATGTATTGTCTGCCCCGCCTGAGGGGATTAATTTTCTGTTGCTTGATGATGTTAGGGGTCGGGCTATCCCCCGTTTGCTGACTACTTAGCCCATTTTAATCTTATTAATAAAACGCCTCCTTGAGGGGCCGGAGAGTACCGCCTCTCCTTCTACCAAAAAAAAAAATACTCCATATGCATAAGCACTATCAACATTTAGGCATTTTGGATTACTTTCAATAGTTGAGAGCATTTATAAAAGGCAATGGCTTTTCTGTTCAGCAGATTTTGGCTGCTCTTTCAAACTTCCGAAACAAACATATCAAAATGAACAAAGCAGGTGTGGGAACAAGAAAAGGATGCATTTTTTAAGGCTTTTGGGGCAAAGTTAGTCAATTTACCAAAAAAGGAAATTTGTTTTGGCCAAAAGCAACGGTTGAACTCCAAGTTGGTGAAAAGATAAATAGTAGAAACTCCTTCAAGAGAGAATATACCATCTGTAAAGAGGAAGGTTGTTGTTCATCTTTATCTTTGACAGGACCACTGAATCTTATTTCCATTTCAAGTCATTAAACCAAAATGGCAAAATCCAAAATGAATGAAATTCTTAATGCCTCTATTGTCGACTGGTTTTCAAGTCATTTATTCACGAATTACAAGTATTTATGACATTTTTGAATGAACATAAGCTTCATGGCTTTCTTCTTTGCAAGGCTATACATTTCTCGCCACTATTGAGCACGACAACCAGCTTTCGGCTTTGCTATTGCATAGCTCAAACTGTAGTGTGTTGGGATAGCGGCTGGAAGCAACAAAAAAAAAAACAATAAAGGAAAATTTCCTGAACCTCTTACATAAACTTTTCTTCTTCTCTACATATAGTCTACATGTGAATGTTGCAGGTCATATGCATGATCTCCACATCATCCCTTCAAAAGAAATGACTACAAGTGAAACATCATCATGGTACCTTCTTCTTTCACCTTCAGGAATCCCAAGCAATTGCATAGAAATCTATACCTACAAGAAACAACAAATCACTCTTTGAGTTCACACATTACATATAATTCAAAAAATAAGTCATCGGTTTCTAACCTTCTAAGGACTTATTTGGTTCAGCTTCGAGTTTCAAGTTTTCATTTATGCTTTGAGTTCAGCCAAGTGGAATAGACACTCACACACACACACATACAGGTGTTTATTAGTGCAACTTACCGGCTTTCTTTGCAGCCCGGAACAAGACTTCCTCAAACAGATGCCGAGCTGGATCTCCATCAGGATACAATGAAATGAAGAGCGCAACTTCAGCGACGGCTTCTTCATCAGAGGAGAGTACCAAGAAGCTGTCCTTGGGGCCTCATCTATGATGGTAAAGATGTGGGAGGCAATTGATGTAGGGCGAAGCTCCAACATAGTCTATTATCCTAAACATCTCTAGAAGGACATTATTCCATTTTGGCTGCAACATAGGTAACAATGTCATTCAACAAATTCAAAAATCAGACTCAAATTCATAGTATCAGCATAAGAATCTAAAAAACTAAACAACTCTAGAACAATGCTTCTTTTAAGTTAATTTGGTGGATGCATTTTGGGGATTTAAGCATCTTATCAGCTGGCGGAATTACTTTGGTTCATCTTTAATTATAGAACTTGAACATAATCAACCAAAATGTCAAAAATAAAGTTTCTTTTTCACAAGTGACCACTAAACAGTGATACTGCAGCAAGTTATGCTTCCAAGGAGCAAAAATCATCATCAACAGTTCTATTAATTATCAATACAGGACCAAGTTCATCATCAATATCCTAACAAATAATATACATAACAAATCACCGGATAACAACACACTACCTCATTCGTGCAATTGATTCTCTGCGATGTGCACAATCTAAATCACATTAGCACACAAAAACCTTAATATCACAAATTGGAGCACAAACAACGCACCTCCACGATAGACCAAAGGCCAGGCGATGAAAAGAGGAAGTCTGAAATATGAGAACCTAATTTTGAGCAAACACGGTGAACCACATAGTTGCCCACTGATCTGCAAAGGGGTGCAAAAAAATCAGTGTATCCGGAAATTGGCGCCCGGAACCTAAAAAAGGGAAACCAGAGCACTCGTGAATACAACCCTCACCTTAAATTAGATCAAACGAGCAGTCACTCAATAGGCACAACCGAAACCCTAACTTGAAGGCGAAGACCAAGGCCCGACACACAAAGCCTGTACCAGGAAGCCGTGAACGAGGCCACCGCCACCTCCAAATAGTCAGAGGATCTACGAGTTCACGTGTGTCGTGGGTTTGTTATGTCTAAAAATCAAGCACAAAACCCGCAACTTAGAACCAAAGTGGGGCACAGAGTATAGACCTCAATATTAGACGGAATCTAGGAGCTCACCATACAAGGGTCTTCGGGCGACGACCACTCCAGTTGGCAAGCTCTTGCACCATGAAACCCTAGAAAAACACACATAAATCAGACCAGAACAACATATACAAATGTACATAACAAATCAGACCTATCAAACCCACGAAAAAACCAAAACCCATTAGCATAACTGAAAGTCTGAAACCCTTAAATCAAATTGTGAACTAACCTCCCATCCACTGTCTATGGCCGCCATCAACGCCCTCACCTCCCACCTCTATCGCCAACATCAACGCCACCACCGATCGCCCCAAATGGAGAAAGAAGAGGACGGGGAGAGCAGTTAAGCAGAAGTGAAGAGGTGGAAGAAGATTGAAAATGGGAAAGGAACAGAGAAAAGGGGTCCAATAAGGAAGGAGCGGAAGAAAAATCAATCGTATGCGAGAAAGATGGTCAGGGAAGGAGCAGAACTGCAGAAGATAAGAAGAAAAAGAAATGAGGCGTCTGCGAGAAGGAAGTAGTACAAATTTTACGCAGGCACGAAAAACGACGTCAAATTTTAGCTACAGTACTTTTTTAGGGATTTTAGCCGTTTACGGGATTTTTTTTAGACGAATGCTCAGCGCCCCGGACAGAGTTGCTCAGCGTCCCGGTTGATTTGGTTCGTTCGAGCCGAACGAAGTAAAAAAAAAAAGAAAAATTCTAATGTCTTTTCATTTCACGGGAAAATTGGCTTTTTACTTCATTCGGACCGGATGAAGTAAAAAGTGGAAAATATTTTTTATGTGCTTCAGCCAGAGCGACCGAAGTAGAAAAGAAAAAAAAATCAAACTTCCGCTTATATAAGCCCGAAACACTCAGCTTCAATGTGCCTCTCGTTCGAGCATTTTTTTGTTATAGAGATTTTGTCTCCCCATTACCAAACACAAGAAAATCAGATTATTTGTGATCAATTAAGAGAAGGTTTATTGTATTTATTACAAGCAAGATGTCTTCTTTTTTCGATCTATTTAAGGTATTAATTTTATATTATTGTATATACTTGATAAAGTTAAATTTATTTTAATTATGTATTTAATTCTAATATTATGTTGTATTTTTGATAAATTGATGTTGTATGCAGTTTAAAAAGGGATCGAAAGGAAAAATCCTCAACAACGATCCTAATCCTCACTCAATTATATCTTTGCAAACAACTTCATTAGATGTGAATGAGGACGAAGAAGAGTATGTTTATCAACATGAGGGTAATTTTAACACACCGTTGGAAGAGGTAACTAATACTCCCTCCGTTTCTTTTTACATGTTTAGGCCAAGCTCACAGTAATTAAGGCTCTTCCCTTTACAACTCCAAATATTTCACTCATTTTTACCCAATTCCGTTAGAATATACTATACATACTCCAGATTTTAAAAAATCAAAAAAAAAACTCTTCAATTTACATGTTGCAAATATTTCACTTATTTTTATACACTCCTACCGGAATATACCTCAAATTCCCCAAATACTCTAGATTTTAAAAAAATCAAATACAAAAAAGGAAAAAAAAACTCTACAGTTTACACTCAGTGTAAATTGGGAAAAAAAATTGATTCAAAGAAACATTTACAATCCATATATATATATTCCTATTTTTTAAATTTATTATGGATATATAATAAAATAATTTATTTGATGACGTTGTATTGTCTACAGTTTACAGATTATTCTAGCCATTTTGAAACCGATGAGGAATGGCCAGATCGAGATAAAATGATAAAATGGGCCCGTGAGGTAGGGCGAAGACTATACATTGTGATAGTCATAAAAAATTCATGGGAAACAAAAGTTTTATTGGCGTGCGAGTTTTCGGGTGTGTACAAGCCAAAGAAGAAAGGAAAATCAGGCACTATAATCCAAAGTGAAAACTTTTGGGATCTAAACCTAGAACCGAAGAGTCGGAAGATGGATTGCCCCTTTGAGTTGATTGGGAGCAGGCAAAGGAAGAGCCATAAATGGGTGTTGACAGTGAAATGTGGGCGACACAACCATGTCGTCTCTACCACACCCGAAGGACATCCTTATGCTGGTAGGATGACCGCAGATGAATTGGAGGACTTGAGGATATTGGGTCGGGCCAACACGGAGCCGAGGAATATTATGTCCTTTATACGGCAAAAGTACCCTGGAAACACTACATCAATGAAGCAAATCTACAATTATCGGCAACGAATTCTAAAAGAGGAGATGGGCTCAATGACAGTAACCCAGTTTGGTCTTTATTACTTGAAGAGTAATGGTTACTATGTTGATTATCGAACTGTGACGGGAAGTGACGAGATACAGGATTTGTTCTTTGCCCACCCAAAGTCACTACGATTATTAAAGCTATTCCCGTATGTCGTAATTATGGATACGACATACAAGACAAACCTGTAAGTATTTATTAACCGTCTTTTATATATTAAATTCTCAATTGTCCATACTAACTAAATTGAATTGAATGACAGGTACAATATGCCATTGAGTGAAATGGTGGGTTTTACTTGTACAAATCATACGTACAGTATCGCTTTTGCTTTTATGGCCAGGGAAAACCAAGATCATTATGAATGGGTGTTAGGCCAACTGAGCGAACTTTACCGACAAATAGGTAAAAGGCCAGAAGCAATTGTGACAGACCGGGAACTCACTGAAATGAATGCAATTGGAATTCTATTTCCAGATGCCCAACACTTATTGTGTTGGGTGCATGTTATGCGAAATTGTGCCGCATACGCCCAGGGTCTAAAGATGTCAGAAAGTTCGGCATGGTGGTTTGCAGACAATGCGAAAGATATATTCTGCTCTACAACCGAGGAAGAATACAATGCTCGTTGCTACCTTTATAGAACAAATTCAAAGAATCCACGCTTGTGGAATTACCTGAAGAAGAACTGGCTTGATCCTTTTTGTGATCGCATTGTGAGAGCCTACACTGATCATCGCCTTAACCTATTTACAAGGACCACAAACAGGTAAATTATATTTTCGTTTTGTCGAGTGTAAATACGTCCTAACATGTGAAAATTTATCTAATGAAATTGAATGTATGTAATATGGACAGGTGTGAGTCTCAGCACTCATTGCTAAAACAGTACCTAAGCTCATCGGTCGGAGGGTTCAGCACTGTGTTGCGACAGATGAACGATATGGTGAACATCCAGATCATACAAATACGGGGGCAAATGGAGAAGGACCGTACCACAGCCCCAACGGCCTTGCAGTATGCACCCGAACCGTACAAGACTGTATTTTCACTCTTGCCGAGGAAAGTATCTAGCGCGTGTCTTGATCAGTTGTTCAAACACGGGGGACTTGTTGAAGACACGACAAACAATTTCGATCCCGAGTGTAATGATACGTGGTGGAACACATGTCGTGGGCTTCCTTGTCCTCACCAAGTCTTGTCTTGTATCAACACATGCACCCCTATATTGCCAGAGTACATTCACGACTTTTGGAAACAATTGGTTTGGGAAGGCCTTGAAGGGACAAATGAAGAGGTAGCTTGTATAGAGGGATTGCCAGATGCTGCACTTTGGGAGCAGATGATATGTGATTACTATGAAGGCAGGTTGGATCATAATCAAAGTCGCCAAGTGTTGAATAAATATGTGGTCGAGGTCGATCCGAGACAGTCCAGGCTTCAGCCTCCCCAAGTCGGGCCTGGGAAAGGGAGACCAAAAAAGAACACGAGAGTCCAGGGAAGGGACTTGACTAGGCAGGAGCATTTGTCAAATCAGCAAGGCCAGAGAACTTTGGTACGGAGCCAATCCACACGTGTTCCGACTACTATGCCAGGTAACGCTCGTAGAAGAGTGTCTTTTGGTGTGGATTCCATCCCAGAGTACGTTGCACGTGGTCCGAGTACTATTCCAGTTCAAGCACGAAACAGTATATCTTTTGGAGTGGACTCCTTACCAGAGTACATGCCGGTTCGAGCACGCAACAGTGTATCTTTTGGAGTTGATTACACACCCGAGACAGACACAAATTCTACTATTCACTTCGGTGTGGATTTTGGTGTCAATAATGTGGATTCTTTCATGTTCCAATTCTTGGTTAGGGCGGTAAATGTTCTAGGAGATGGACATTGTGGGTACAGGGCACTTGCTACTCATCTTGGGTGGGGGGAGGACGCATGGGCAAAAGTTCGGATTGAACTTGGTGAAGAGTTGAGGGCAAACTATCATATATATGCGTCTATTCACCCGGTTCCGACCCATATTGACGCATTGATCATGAATGTGAACACTATGCGCTCGAGCGGCGGAGAAGACCACTGGATGGAAGTACCGATGGTCGGTTTGGCTTTTGCTACAAGATTCCAATGTGCACTTGTAGTGCTATCTTCCATGGGTCCCCACACATGTCTCCCGATGATTAGGACCGAAGCACCAGAGACCCCCGTTCACAATTGTGTTGTGTCAATCGCAATGATCGGTCCCCACTTTGTCCCGATATGCAACCTTAAACGCTACACACTAATTTTCTTGGAATTTATTTTTGTTGTATGTCCCCACTTTGTTTATACTTATATTGCAGATATGGCTCCACAACGACGCCCCGATCCCTCCTGCTGCAAAAATATGGACTTACTTTCATGACCAAAGCGTTCGGGGGTTGGATGAACAATTTCGTAGACGAATGGACGAATTCAACCGCTACCGCGAGGAGGCTGGACAAGGCCCGAGTTGGTGTTAATAGTATAAGATCATTATCACATGTAATTACCCTCAAAGATTTTATGATGTAAATGTACGTTCATATTTTGTAAGATATTATACTTATTTTTATCATTCTCTAATGTTGATGTGTGTTAATGTTTATTTTACTCAACCGGTTTGCATTCTTTAAAAATATTTAAAATGTATTCCCCTTAATTTTCGAGTGAGCAATCGATTCCCGTCAGGAAGACAGACTCACGGGCGTTATTCTTCCACGCGTGAAATGCGTTGATTCCCTGTAAGATTCGTTCCCGCCATGATTCCTTGCAGGAATACAAGATTCACGGGCTTTGATTCCTTGCTGCATTACTTCGGTTGATGAGACTGAAGCACATGGGGGCCCACCCACCTGCATCTTCACCACGTGGCAATGCATGCTCAAGAGAGGTCTCAGTTCATTTGACATAAATGGTTTACTCCTCCCATTTCATTCGAATTCCACTCTATGCATATCTAACTATCTAAGTTTCTCAAATTCACTCATATATTCTATCAAAATGTCTTCAAAGGGTAAACGACTTTTCAACAAGGCAAAGGTAATCCTCTCCAATATTATTATCAATCTATTAATTAATTAGTGTAAGGATTTGAATATAAGATTTGCCTAAAAATGATAATATAAAATTTATCTTATAATGTTAAAAATATAAATTAGTCGATCTCTTTGTTCTTAATTAATTGTAATTTTATTATAAACGTTTTACACTCTTACATAAATTACATGTAATACATGTAAAATTGTCGAAATTATTTAGTACATTTAGTTTTATAAAATTTCCATTAAGAGCGTAGAAAAGTTAAGTTTATTTAGTATTATAGATGTTAAATATTTGTATATAGAACATTTTTTTAAGCAATGTATATAGAACGTTTAAGTTTATATAGCTCATTAGTATGATATTAGTATAGAGAATATTAAATTTGTTTGGTTAATATTGGATGTTAAATTTATGTAGAGAGCGTTTGGCTTGTCTTCATCTCGGTCTTCGGCTCAGTCTTCTTGGCCCCAACACATTGATATTAACCGTACCACTCCCACCATACAAGGTAGGGGCAATGTAGAGTCCTCTGAAGACGAGTCCGAAGATGAGGCCGAAGTGACAATGCCGACTAATATCCCGTTTACCACGGAAGAGCTTATGGAAGGCTATCATCCTATTCCCTCTCCAAACCAGTTGTCTGCGCACTCGGTCAGTGATGACATTTGGAATACGTTTGTAGACTTTAGAACGAACTTGTCGATGCCAAACGTCGAGACTCACCCTAACCCATCGTCGTCGTACATCCCAGCTGCAACGACTTCTCAATTTCCACCATCAATGTATTATGAAGGGCCTGGGACTTCTCAAGTCCCACCAATGGGGACCTCCCAATTTCCACAATCTATGTTTTATGCCGAGACTAGTACTTCTCAAGTCCCACCAATGGGCACCTCCCAATTTCCACCATCAATGTTTTATGCCGAGGCCGAGACTTCCCAAGTCCCGCCAATGAGCTATCATGACGTAGGGCTCTCACAACTCCACACTCAATCTCAAGTTGGAGGGAGCCATAACAGGCCAACAAGGAGCAGAAACACCAGTAGGGGGGGAGGAAGTTTAGGAGGAGGAGGAGTTGACGTCGTGGATGATGGCGGCCCCGTTAACAAGGAAATCCTCGTGGACTTCAAAACCCACATTGCCAAGAAAATTTGGGTTGATCAACAAGTAATTTGAATAATGTTTTAGTTTATATTATTAAACACGGTTCTAATTTCAATTTTGTTTATAATGTTGTTAGTATGCAAGGGTTTTAACATGTCAAGTTCGTTCTGCCCCGTTTGAGTTTTGGAAGAAGTCGAACCGTTTGGCTCCAGGTCAAGAGTGGATGAGGTTGGCCGAACAAAGCGGCCTACTTGGGTTATTGAACCTTTCGGTTAGGGGAGCAGACGAAGCTTTGGTGTCTGCTTTGGTGGAAAGATGGTACCCAGAGACTAACAGCTTCCATTTTCCTTGGGGGGAGATGACCATCACCCTCCACGATGTAAAAATGATAATGGATCTTCCATTAAACGGGATTCGACCAGTATTTGACTTATCACCCGTAGATGATAGTGGCTTGCGCGTCCAAATAAGTGAAATGTTGGGGTGGACCCTTGAAGAAGTGAATACCCAAATCCATTCAGGTGGTCTCGTTCTCAAAGACCTCAACCAATGGCTTGCTGCACAACAGAGAAACAGAGGAGCTAATCAACATCACATGGCCTCTGTCTTTTTACTTGTGTTATTGGGATGCACCCTTTTCATCGACAAGACCGGCACCCGTGTGAATCATAAGTTCATGAACTTGCTCCTAAACCACGGGTTGACGGGTCAGATTGCTTGGGGTCCTGCAACCTTGGCCTACTTGTATAGGCAACTAGGTATGGCAAGTCGCGTTGGAGCTGCACAAATAGGCGGTTGTCTATATCTCCTAAATGTGAGTATTCATTAATTATAAAATTTTAAGCTTTTAACTCATTATTACCATTACTAACTTAATTTTTTTTAGAATTGGATTTGGAGATACTTTCCTTTGTTTAGGGTTTATTTGAACAGATTTATAGACTCCCGACCGGGGGAGGAGTACAAAGCAAACCCTACAACAAGAAATCGGGATGAAAATGAGTTGAGGAAATATCGTAAGACTCTGGACCGATACACCATGGATATGGTAATACACCCTAAACCAAATTATAAACTTTACGATTTAAAACATGACACTAATACGAGCAATCAACTACTATAATTCTACAGGTCCAATGGGTGCCATATCCTCGAGGGTTGAACTTTGCTGATGGGGAACTCTCACTCTCTAGGTATAGGGGCTTACTAACAATCTTAGACATTCAAGAGCCATATATGCCTGGGAGATGTTTTCGCCAATTTCGCTATCGTCAGAGCATCCCTAGGTTCCCAGTCATTACGGCCCACACAGTGGTTCGTAAAGAGACACTTAGGGGGAGTGGTTACACATTAAAATTCAGTTCTGAGGATGACCATTGGGATCAACGCTTTAACTTCTTATATCCAATGGGAGATCAACCTACTTTTCCTTGGTCAATGGATGATGACTACCAAGAGTGGCATTTACAACGCACTCATCCATATCTACTAAGAGGTTCAGCCGAACTCATGGCCAACCGACAGATGGTAGCACCAGATTCATTGGATACTCAAATTGTGCGGAAACTTTTAATTGCATACATTAAGCTATTTATATATTTTAATTGGTCTTGTTAGTTTCTCATAAATTATTATTTGTTTTAACAGCGGATGAATCATATACATGGCCTGGCGAATCAGTATGCTCACTTGAGGCAACTAGGAGGCGAAGTGGCGCGACTTGTGGACGGACTACACGGATTTCTCACGATGCCCACCATTCCATTCCCACTTATGGAAGACCCGCCACCTCGGCGCACTCGTCGCTTTCACACCCCTGATATTCAGCCCGGTCGTCATAGTGATTTCGGTCCTCGTCGTTGAATATTTTTAATTGTAATGTTTTGTAAAAGTCTATGATTATGTAAGTTGAACAATATATTTTTATTTTTAGACAAATTTTTTTCTTCAAATTATACTAATGCACTTGGATCTTTTCAAAATTTATACTTAGACCTTTATATGTATAAAAACCCAAAAAATTACAAAATCATATAAAAAAAAATATCTCAAAACTAACTTTAAAATTTAATATTAAAGATACAAATACAAAATTATACCAATTTATTATAAAATCAAAACCTTATATATAAAAAATGTTAAACTTAATTTAAAACATTAACAATCACTAAAATTAATTAAATAATAAATAAAGTTTTTGCTTCGGTCACCTTGACCGAAGCAAAACCCTAAAATTTAAATAAATAAAAAAATCCGCCAAAAAATTAATTTAAAAATAAAAATAAAATAGCTTCATTCAAGCCGAATGAAGCAAAATAGTAATTTTCCAAATTCCAACGCATTCCCGGGCCGCTGAGCAGCTCTGACCGAGGCGCTTAGCCGGCCCATTTTTTTTTATAATAGTAAGGATATTTTTTTATTTTTTATTTTTGATAAGGTGAGAATTCGGTATATCGGACAAGTCCAATAACCGAGAGGCCGTTAAAACGGCAGCCAGTACAACCGGCTAGAGGAGCCTAAAACTGTTTTAGAACAACAAACACAAACAGTAAGTAAAGTACAGCAACCGAAGATCCGGAACTAGAATGAACAGAGTAGTGGATAAGTGAGGGGCTAGAGAAACAAACGCCTCTAGCATTCGGGTCAAAACGGACAACTCATAGAGAAAGGTGGACCGATGGAGGCAACGACCTCGCCAATCACATGTAAACCATACTCCATCCCAGAACCAATCATCGGAGTCATGCGTTCTTACCCGAGATAAACCTGAAAAAACAAACAAACACACCAAAAAGAGAACCAGACCCACAATTGCAAGAAAGCCCAACCAGCTTGATCAAGCCCAACCAAAAGTTGGAAGAGGACAAGCCATGACCAATTGGGCCAAAAGCCCAAGAGATCACGTGATCATAAATCAGCCACGAAGGCCCCCAAAAGAAGAAACAAAAAAATAAGGTCCACAACAAACCACGTAGCAGGTCTAGAAGATAGCTCACAACTCCACTGTTTAGTCGACGTCATCACCATCAACAATGGACCAAAATTAGTCAACCTTTGAATTTCACGGTCGAAACCGCCATCCACGACATTCTAATCAGGCAAACACCGATCATAAACACCCCGGAAACGAAGCCATAAAGCCCCACAGGCTAAAAACCGAACCAAATAAACACCCACAAAGAGAGGCAAAGGCGACCAAGTGCTAAATCGGATCCGAATCAAACAAACAAGGACATGAATCCATGACAACGTACCTTGTACACACACTCATCAGTACAAATCGGGCAAACGTAAGCAGAACGAGAGTCGAGAGATACCGAGAACAACACCACTGGGCACAAAATGTTCAGTCAAGACTAGGGAAAACGAGATTACAATTGGACAAAGAAACATTTGCATGATTATCTAGATAAGTCATTCAAAACCATAATCTTGAGAGTTGCCTCCTTAGATACGAATAGAATGAGCCTTCTAGGCATAATTATGAAGCCTTCTCGGCAATTAACGCCCTCTCGGTGCCTTCTCGACAGACGGCGGTGGCCTTCTCGGCCTAAATTTAGATGAGTCTCACAAGCCCCTTCTCTCTCTAGTCTAGAGAGAGGAGTGGTTTGAAGGTAATGGAATAGGAGGTTTATAATAGTAAGGATATGGTTGGCCAAAATAAAATATATCAATTTATTTTAAAAAATTTGTGCACGTGCAACGTGCGTGATCCCGTGTTTCTGTATGCCAACTTGACTGTAAACCTGATTTTTTTTTAGCAAAGATTGTACACCTGTTAATTGGGTTGGTATGAGTTGGGTCATTTTGTATTTGGGTTGAGTCGAATTTAGATCGTTATGTGTCACAGATCAATCAGGTTGGGTTATTGTCGGTTCTTAAACAGGTGAAATTAACTAACTAACTAATCAAAAATTTCGAATTTTTTATGAATATGAAAATCAATTTTTAATTAAATAATAATATCTAATTATAATATATTTTTTATGTATTTTAATAATAAAATATATTATAAATATATTAATAAATTTAATACATTCTATAAATATAATACGTTGGTCAATTTTATAGCTTCGGGTCCGGTTTATTTAGATTTCGGATTTTGAGCAATCCGGGTCGAGTCCGCTTTTGACAGAGTTTAGTTCCGTTTCCCGCTAAAACGCTGCGATTAGGAGGCGGCAGCGCTCACTTCTGGGAGTTTGCAGAGGAGTGAGTAACAATGGATGCCTCAGCGAAGAAGGATGATACCATTCCCTTCAAGAATCTCCATATGAGAGAGTATCCTGGCCACAAGAAGAAGGTCTTTCTTACTCCCTTTTCCCTCCCCAATCTCCCTTTCTCTCTTATTGGGTTCTCGAATACGAAACCCTAATTTTGATTTGATTTTCAATTATGGAGCTTTGGGTTTGAATTAGCTGACATGCGTTTACTCGAACTCTTGGGACTTCGAAGGTGCACTCTGTTGCTTGGAATTGCACGGGGACGAAGCTCGCTTCCGGCTCCGTCGATCAAACTGCTCGCGTCTGGCATATTGAGCCTCATGGTCATGTAAGTTTATTTCCCCCAATTCAATTATCGATTTAAATTTCTGATATAGTTTCATGGTGCTGTGATTATGTATGTGCTCTTAATATTTCTGCCTTACAATTTGCTAGATACATACCATTGTCTATGATTATTGAAGTTATATTATACACTAGGATATACTAAGATTATTATTGTAAATTCTAATTCAATTGGTGTTTGGTGCAGGGCAAGGTGAAAGACATTGAATTGAAGGGGCACACGGACAGTGTGGACCAGCTGTGTTGGGATCCAAAGCATTCTGATTTAATAGCAACTGCTTCTGGCGACAAGACTGTTCGTGTATGGGATGCTCGCAGTATGTTGGTCTTGGACATCTAATATTTTTTAACCTTGATTGTGCTTTAGCTTGACCTTATTCAAATGGGAAGAAACATTCTGCATTTTTTCTTGCCGGCTTGTTAGTAATGTTCATGTCACAGATTTCTTCTGTTACACCTCAGGAGAATGATTGTCTACCTTCAAACTCATAGCCTATATAGGTGCCTCTTAGATTTTTTGGAGCAATCATTTACTATCAACGGGTTCCAATTGGGACACTAACATGAAATGATGTATGGACATTAAGTGAATCTTTTGTTGGTGCTGTATGTGTGTTGTCTCTGTGTGGGTGTTTGTGTCTGAACTCAATATGTACATAACTGGTTACTAACATGGAAGAGTAAATTGTAACAGATTTGTATCTCTTTTTATATCATATTCATGACTTTTTACTCCATCGAAGTTTGATGACATATAGGGCTTACCTAGATTTTACACATTGCTGCAGTTAATGCTTATACGAGGGCAAAGTGTTTTGGTTAATGTTCAGGGGATACATTATTGCTTTTTTGGGTAAAGTTTCAGACTTATAACTCCCAAAAATGAGTTATATTATTTTTTACCAATGCTCCCAAACAATTTAGTCTTCTATATTCTGTTTTCCCTAGTCCTAAATCTTGACAATAAGTCATTTAGCTACTTTTCACTCCCAACTGCTGCACTATGAAAGGAAGATTGGCAGTTCTAGATTTCCAAGTTGAGTAGCAAAAGAAAAAGATTCTAGCTTTCTAACTTGAAAAGAAAATTTAAGTGTGGGTGTGATTTAAAGAGGAGGAACATGTATTATCTAGGAATAAAAAAACAAGAGGGATTTTGGTATGCTAATTCTTTTTACCTATTGTTTAAATTTGGAGAAGTAGGCAACTAGGCATGTCATGCAATTTTGGTTATTCTGAAAATATGCCCATAATTTTTGCATTACCATATGTAGGTGGAAAATGCTCACAACAAGCAGAGTTAAGTGGTGAAAACATCAACATTACATACAAACCAGATGGGACACACATAGCTGTTGGTAACAGGGTAAATATTTCTATTTTTGATATGTACAGGCTGGTACTGTGTATCTTCACCTCTAAGTAATATGATGCTTTGCTATATAGAACCTTTTATCTTAGTTAATCTCTGTCAGCATTAAGCAGTTAGCCATTTGTCTGCAGCATGCTCTTGTAACTTCTGAGCATGATCTGATACTTTGGTTTCTTACTTACTGCAGGATGATGAACTGGCAATATTGGATGTGAGGAAATTTAAGGCAATTCATCAACGTAAGTTTAATTACGAGGTAAGTTGCAATTCTCTTAAATCCCCACTCACGTCCATCCTTCCTCCCAGCAAGAAAAAATACAAAAATGTTTTCTTTTTTAAGCTGCAAAATTCCTCTATCTACAGGTTAATGAGATTGCATGGAACATGACAGGAGATCTGTTCTTTTTGACTACTGGAAATGGTGAGTTCAATTTTGGACGTGCTTCCAAGATTGCTTTAAATCAGGTCCTTTTTTGTTCTCTGTAAAACACAGATAGTTAAGACACTCATTCATGGTGATCATATTAGGCACTGTCGAAGTTCTAGGATACCCATCTCTAAAAGCAGTGGACACTCTTACGGCACATACAGCTGGATGCTACTGCATTGCAATTGACCCAATGGGAAGGTGTGTTGCTGTAGATGTTTCAACTCTTACTTTGTTGCTTGATCTAGAACTTGTTTATTTGGAGCTGAATGATATGGATGGAAGAATGAAGTGGTGTTTGTTTGGTTTTATGCATGACTCTCCTTACCTTTTAATTCTTTCGGCATCTTTCTGCCATCTTTAGTTGCTATCTTGCAGTTAAAACTGGATTGGCACCCTTGGTTGGTTTGCTTATTTGCTTTTGTTTTTAAGGGATCATGATTGTGGAGTTATTGTATATGTTACAGTTGTTCAGTAACATTACCTTGCTCGTAAATTGTACTATTTTCTGGAAAATCTGGGGTATATTTATTCTGCACATGCTTTCTTTTGTGTTTTGACCTTCTACTCATTAGCAATTTCTATATACTATCTCCTGCTAACTACTTTTGATTGTGGCAGATATTTTGCTGTAGGGAGCGCTGATTCCTTGGTCAGCCTTTGGGATATCTCAGAGATGCTCTGTGTGCGAACTTTTACGAAATTAGAGTAAGCTGTTTTGATCAAAGTGTTCTTTTCTAGAAATCTGGTACTCATGTTTTTCCATCCCTTGTCAAAAATGACAGTCTGTTGATTCCTTTTCCAGGTGGCCAGTCCGAACCATAAGCTTCAATCACACTGGAGAATATATTGCGTCTGCCAGTGAAGACTTGTTTATTGATATAGTAAGTACTTGAACTTTTGAAACTAGCCTTGCCATGAGAGGCACTCACTGTTTCTTTATTTTGCAAAGAGAATGCTCCCTGGAATTTGATGTATGGTTTCCTGAACAAGGATATGGATCTTGCCTAAACTTGTCTTTAGATCTAATTTGGCTTGCACTTAAGCATAGCAATTGAACTTGGTCTGCTAAAATTTAATTCCTATGAACACTATGAATTTGATTTGCATTGTGAAAACATATAATATTCTATTAGGGTCGAGCAAATGAAGGATTTTGAAGATTAGTTAGTTTGAACTAAAATGGTCAATCTCTTCTTTGTAAAACAGGCAAATGTTGAAAGTGGACGATCTGTCCATCAAATACCCTGCCGGGCTGCAATGAACAGCGTCGAATGGAATCCCAAGTATAACTTGCTTGCATACGCTGGCGATGATAAGAACAAGTATCAAGCAGATGAAGGTAAGAGTTCTCCCTCTCAACTTCATTATGTAAAGTTTCTTATAAAAAGCTGAAGACTGAAATTAGTCTTACCAACAACACCTTTATATTCTGGTCTGTTTCTTATGGCAGGTGTTTTTCGTATATTTGGATTTGACAGTGCTTAGTATCCAAATGTGATATTGGGAAGAGATAATTTAGGTTTCTCTGGTGATCGGGTTTGATATAGTTGTTGTCTACCAAAGGATTGTGCAGCACTATGGTCTTAGATTGATGCTTTAGATGCAAAGAAGGCATGGGAACATTTTGCTGATCTTTCCGCATTGTTTGGTGCTGAGTAACATTGAAAAGGAAAAAAATGTGGGGATTCTTCGTTCGCACGTGCTGTTTTTATGATGGTTCGAGCATTGTAACAAGTTTTTTTTTATGATCTTTCTACATGTGTTTGGTCTCTAATTTGAAGATTAGTGTGGAAAAGGTGCATATATGATATATGACTAGTTTGAATGCACTTTGTGGAAGTTTTTTTTATGAAAAACTTCAATTAAATCATTGGGGGAATACAATTTGCTTATATAGTTTGCAAAAAAAAAAAGTATAATTGATTTTTTTGGCAAGAAATGCATAGAACCACCCTTTATCATGTTTGCAAAAAAAAACATTCATTATGATTTGTAGTTTTTTCGCATAAATCAGCCTTTATTTCAAGATGCTTGAAACGTTTAGAGTGCAAAAACAAAAGCATTTCAAAATTAAAATAGTTAAGCAACACTTATATTATCTACACTTTAATCCACCCATATATTCGCGAATTATCATAGAGAGGCTAATAGCGAGCAACCAAAGTCTGCATTTTATAAAATTTATGAGGAAAATGAGTTGAATGTCTAATTTGAAACCAAAATTCCAAAATACATACAAATCACAAGTTGGTCTAAGTGGTCATGGTTTTAATAAGTTTAGCTTAAGAAGTGTAAGAGATTTTTTTTGATAAGAGTTAGGAAAATAATGAACGACCAAGTGAATAAGATGAAAATCACAACATAAGTAAGGATGGATAAAACAAGTAAAACGTTCAAAAAGTAAGAACAAAGCCGAATTTGAGATTGGATTGAATAAAGCACTAAAAAATAGCGCGTCAAGCCATTGTGAGTTGTGTGAATTGGACACCTGACGTTTTTTCCACCGAGATGAAAGATTTTCAAAAGTCAGAAGACAACCCGATTTAATATAACTCGGTCCAATTTCAAATCCAATTCCACCTCCTCAAACAATAAGTACTACAAAGCACGAGCCATCCTACGCCAAAACGCCTAGTCTTACAAGACGGCGAAATTTTATAAATTTTTTTTTTTTGTATTTTTTTTTTGTGTTTATTTTGTTGTCAAGGATTAGATTATTTACGTGAGCGAATGCATTGAGCCCGGGCAAGGCGGGCAGTGAAATCACACAATTCATCACGCGGGTCAAACGACGTCGTTTTAAAGTGAGACTACTAGACTAGGGGTTAAGAGTCGAGATCTAATACCCTACATTCTCCCTCCTCCGGCTTTGAAGCAAAAGCCCGTTGGTCCGCATCCCTTCTTCCACAATCCACAGACACTGCACTCCGGCGACCGCCACTACTTCATCCTTCAATTCGTCACCGTCTCCGGCCACGATGAAGCTCGTTAGGTTCGATTCATTCTCCGTTCGTCTTTTTCTTTTTTCAGTTTCTTCCGTTTAAGTTTATTTGGACTGATACTCTTTCCTTGGATGCGGGATGAACAAACAGGTTTCTGATGAAGCTGAACAACGAAACTGTCTCGATTGAGCTCAAGAACGGCACTGTTGTCCACGGGACCATCACAGGTTCCCCCTCTCATTTCCCTTTTCTCTGCGTCTGCGCAATTTTTCGTTTGCGCAATTTGTCTAGTGCTAATCTAGGGTTTTGTAAAACCCTAGGTTTTTCTTTTCTATCTTTAATGCGTAATGACTGTAATCTGATGCTAGTGATCTTAGGGCTTGTTCTTACTGCTGTGTGTACTTTACTTTGAGATTGTGGCCGGCACATGATTGCCTGAAACCGAACTTGTATTCCTTGTTCAGTAAGCAGACTCGGAGTGTGAATTGGTTCAGTACAATGAGTTTTATAGCTTAGACGCGGAACTGAATATGTGTGCCATTACTTGACGGTGGAAAATTATGCTGAGAAACAAATCTTAGATGGCTTACTGTAGTACAAATATAGACCGAGAACTTGGCTTCTTGATTCCCAGAATCCCAGCAATACATAAGTGTGTTTGTATAATTGATCCTAATTGAAACATATTTTTGATTTACAATTTATTATGCCTCCCGAGTCCTGATTCTTGTTATGTGATTATTCATTTACTGATCCTTAGAAGATTTTAGTTTCTAGCAACCCTTAACTACTAGGTTTCGAGGTGTTGCTTATTTTTGGGATAGTTGCAATATGGTGCTAGTGATAGGGCTTGTTCTTAGTGTTGTGTGTGATTTTACTTTGAGATTTTGGCTCGCACATGATTTGCTTGAAACCGAACTTGTGTGTCCTTCTTAGTAAGCTGATTCAGAGTGCCAATTAGCTCATTACAATTATAGCTTAGACGTGGGACTAAATGTGTGCCTTTACTTGATGGTGGAAAGTTATGCTAAAAAATTGGTGCAACAGTTGTAAAATAAATTTTAGATGACTTTCTATAGTGCAAATATTGACTGAGAACTTGGCCTCTTGTTTTCCAGCTATACATAACTTTGTTTGTTTAATTGATCCTAAGTGAAACATATTTTGATTTGCAGTTTATTACGTCTCCTAATTCTTGCTCTCATGACTATTCCTTTGCTGATCCTTGGAAGGTTTTAGTTCCTAGCAACCCTTAACTAATAGGTTTGAGGTGTGCTTATGTTGGGAGATAGTTGCATATTACATGAACTAGTCATATATATATATATACCAATTTCAAAGATATGGATCTTCTGCTCTTTATGTTCTTGTTGGTTCCTTGTCTTACACTTAAATCCTGATTACTCCATTTGCTCTCATGCTCACCCATGATTTGTTGCTGAAATATTGTTCATTTCTGACAGGGGTTGACATCAGCATGAACACCCACTTGAAGACAGTGAAGCTAACAGTGAAGGGGAAGAATCCTGTGACATTGGATCACCTGAGCGTTAGGGGAAACAACATCCGCTATTACATCCTGCCCGACAGCTTGAATCTTGAGACGCTGTTGGTTGAAGAGACTCCTAGAGTGAAGCCTAAGAAGCCTACTGCTGGTATAATTTACTACCTAATTTTCATTGAATTTAACCATCTTATCTACATTGGGGAAAAAAATGGAAATCGATTTACATAATGTTGTTACAGGGAGGGCAGCGGGACGTGGTAGAGGACGTGGAAGAGGCCGTGGGCGTGGAAGAGGAGGTGGCCGCTAAATTTTTGAAAGAGTTAACTAGTATTCGACGTGTAAACAGTGTTGCAGTATGGCCTTTTCAAATTAGCTTATCGATCATTCTGCTAGGTTCCCTTTTGGCCAAAAACATCTATGTTATCGATCATTCTGCTAGCTTATCGATCATTGTGCTTAGATTTTATCAAGATTTTGTGCTTACTGGTATTGTCCTCAATCTATGTTATGCTACCTCTTGTCAACTATCTACCTGATTTCCTCTTGTCAACTATCTACCTGATTTTGTGCTTGTCATTAATCTATTATGTTATGCTATTTCTTCAACTATTTACTTCTATTTCTTGTTTCTGTTATGGAAGAAGTATGACGATCAAATTTCTCCGGTTGGCTTGAGAAAATTTAGTGCTGAAACAATGTGCTCCCTCCATTTAACTGTTACAATATTTTAGTATTTGATACATCTATTAAGGAAACCAATGCCTAAGCTAAAATACTAAAAAAATTCTCTAAAATTTACAAATTACATTATTTGTAGCCAATGAATAAAGAGAATTTGCATAGAAGACATTATGTGCAATAACACCCTATAATAAACCAATAAATCATTACATGTAAATATAAGGTGACAATCATTTCTTAACAAAAGCACTTGAACCTTGAGAGAGTAAACTGGTTTATTAGAAAAATCTGTATCTGACAATCTACGAGAAGAAACAAAAATTCAGGACAATGTCCTTAATATTCTTATGAATGACCTGAGTTCCTCCAGGTGCCAAAGCAGGCTACTCACAGTCAAAATTACACAGAAATTACCAACCACATTATAAGTTCTAAGGAATGACTACACTTTGTAAAATCTTCAGAGACCATGCTATCACCATGCTGTCTTTGCAACTGCAGGTAAAGTTCTTAAGAGGCCAAGTGATGGCTTTCTGACAGTGTGAGTGAGCAGTAGCATCAGTGTCAGCAGCGTCAACGCTCCTGCCTGGTGAGCTGTGCCTAGCGACGCTGGAACGTACGTCAATAAAGTGGAAATACCTAATGTAACCTGTAAAAACAATCGAAATTCATAAAAAAAATGAACATATAAAAAAAGGTTTTTTTTTATTGAGCGGAAATACCTAATGTAATCAGTAAAAAACATTAAGAGGAGTATTCACCTGAAGGGAAGCCATGCCCAATGTGGTTCCAATTAGTGATTTAACAGCTGGATGAATGTCCAGCTTCCTTGTTGCCCACCATAAACCTCCTATTGCTGTCAAAGTTGCAGTTGCTAGCATGCGATGATCAAACTGGAATGCAATTACGTAAATCCCCAAGTTTGAGTAGCCAAATTTTAGTGCAGATATTCTGACAAATTCTACAGAAACAAGTGTTTTTTTTGAAATAACAAAGCTTCAGATCGAGGCCCTAAGAGCAACTCCAGCCATGATCTTTTATACGATTTTCACAAGATCATAAAAATATTAAATACCTGATTCTAGACAGGGTATTTATCAGAGGGAATATCATCTGTGTGATATGTTTCTCTCAAATCTGACATTAATTTTTGTTTTCCTTTGTAAAAATTGATATTACAAGTATCACCGACACCAAGGATGAAGATGCCCTAAAATGTTGCCAACATGAAAATAATATTGTCAAGGTCAAGAAAGTTTGGGATTGTGCTTCTTCAATAGGGTGTCAAAATGGAATGCCTTGCTGATTGATGCAGTTATTCATTTTAGAGTTGAAAGGTAAATAGAAGCGGAAAATGAGCAACATTTGTCTGCATATGGTAAATTCTCAAACTGATATGCTTGTCAAGATGATTTGGGTTTAGATCATGGTAGCTTGTCACTTCTTTTAAACCATTTTCCTAGATCATGGTAACATCTCAAACCATTTTCTCAAGGTTGCATCTTAATATAGCAGAAGAATTAGCAAAATTTTAGTTGATTATACCTGGACAGTTGCAGTATTTTCAAAGAAGTTGCGAATCATCGGTTTCATACTAAGAATATCATCTGGTATCCAAACATCACCCATCTTCGGGAAAGTATTAAATGCACGACCCTGTGAGAGAATCATAAGAATTAACCAATAGAGCATCATAAAATTTGAGATGATGAATTTGACAAAGTGAAGCACAATTCGAACGTACAGCATCATTTCCAGCCACAAATGCTCCAGAAACAGCGGTTACACCAACAAGAAGGCTCACGGGTACAGCTAGTCTCTTCACTTTGGCTGCACCTTTGACCCAAGCTAATGACTCAGCTGGTGGTTCGGGCATAACTACTGAAAGAGCAGTCCAAAAAAGGCCACAATATATAGCAAATGCAGATGTAAGGTGAGCTGCCAACCGATAAGGGCTCACTCTTGGCTCTTTGTATTCAGATTCTGGCTCCTAAAAGAAATTGCATAAGTTAATATGGGTTGAGATTGACCTAATGGGTTCAGGACTTTTGTAAAGTTTGATTTTTTATTACCTCTAGACCACTTTTCACCATCCACCAACCAATTAGTCCCTGCCCAGCACCAAGTGCAAAGAGTCCAGAAAGTCTTGTACCAAGACGTAAGGTAATATATCCTTTACGCATAAAATACGAAAATGGCAAAGCAAACATGATGCCCAGAGCTCTCCCCCACATTCTATGAGCATACTCCATCCAGTAAATGAATTTGAAATCTTCAACACTCATCCCCTTGTTAATTCTGTGCATAATAGATTAAGTCATGAGGAAAATACTAACTGTTTAGCAAGTAAGACTTTAAGACCTAAACCTCTACCAAAAATGTGCTGAACAACAAAACCAAGGAATCAATCTTCACAGGCATTGATTACAATTGCAAATAAATGAATTTTAATCCTTCAACACTCTTCCTCTCTTTTAATTCTGCACATATTAGATTAATTCATGAAGAAATACTAATTTACCAAGACCTAAATCTTCACAACCAGTTGCATATATCATTCTTGGTGCTAACCTTTTGTATTCGGGTGATTGCTTGTATTTTTCAAACTCAGCCAACCATTCCTCATCAGACAAGGGAGGAAGGCTGCCTGTGAATTTCCAGTCTGTCATGGAAAGACCTGATCTGGTGAGACGGGTAGCGCCACCAAGAATAACCATGCTGAAGACCCAAGCAGCTGAACCGAATAGCCATATCCCGACCATTTTTTGAGCATGAGGCCCAGCAGTCACCAACATTTTCAAACCTTCCTTCTCTGCAGGAACAGAAGCTGCCGCCGCTGTTGTACACATATTCTTAACAGACCTTGGTGCACTAAATCCCTACACTAGTCCATTAACAAAACATCAGGATTAATGAGAACTCCAAAACTTCCCAACTGATATTATGAATATTTCCAAGTACCCAACTGACCTTATGCACTAAATCCCTACACTAGTCCATTACCAAAGCATCACAAGAAGCAAGAAAAATTTACCAGGAAGTATATATTGTTAAGTTCCAATAACTAAGATTAAAAAAAAAATCAGGATCCAGATGGAAATGGTATCCCAATATTTAAGAGAGCAAGTTACCAGCTTTCTCATTTTGCTATTCCATGCCATCATTTGGATTTGGCTCATTCATTGGCAAATTCAATTAATCTAAACCTAACTGATTCATGAACTAATTAAACAAAAACCTCAGGTATAGAATTTGTTGCAGTTCTATTCCTAATTCTATTACTGGAACAGAAATTATAAACCAAATGCCACCAAAATTGTTTTAATGGAAATGAGAAGCAAATCACATTTGTGAAACTCAAATTCAGCAGAAATTTGAGAAATGTAAACATATTTCATAAGAAACCAGATTAATCGTCCAAGCAAATTTGAGAAAGTAAAAAGGAACAACCTTAAAGAATGATCTGAATCCATTGAGAGATGCAATTCTGGCTGTTGCAGACGTAGAAAAAGAAGAAGAAGAGCCCACGAAAGCTGAAGAGAAGATTCTGGAAGCTCCTCCTCCTCCATTAGAAGGTGGGTTTTTCAGATGATTGTAAATTTGATTCAAACCTTTGTTGCTCCTCCTAACAAACATGGCTAGCCTCCCCTGATACATCCTTTTTTGTTTTAATCAAACCTATCAAATTAATCAATAACCTATCAAATTTCTTATCAATTTCTCAACAAATTGACAACTTAATTGCATTACTAACTTGCAAATGACAAATTCGCACACAAATTGGTAATAAAATGGGAGAAGTTCGGATTGAAATTAATAATACCAGTTGTCCAGCCCTAATGCTCAGCCACCGGAGGCGGCGGCGTCGACTCGGGTTGAAATTCACTGCTTAGCTCGGCAGCCTCGTGGCTCGTGGCTCGTGCAATCGTGACTCTGAGTACGGGCTGCTTTGATCCGCCCTTGGAGCCCAGTTTACTTTAAATACCGGAATGAGGTTTAAGGATCCGTTGAAGAAAGATCCGTTTGCTTTATACCCGTTTACCCAATTAACCAGAAAATTTATCGTTCTTCCTCTTTTCTTTGTTTCAATTTAGTGGCGAGTAAGCGTGAGACGTAGTGTGAATCTGTGGATCAACGAGTCTATGGTAGGAAAACAGTGGGCATTAATGTACTCTCTTAGTTAAGCTAAGCTTATCGTTTAAGCTTAATTTTCTTCTTCAATAAAAATTGCCATTAAACTTATTGTAGTCCATGTTTTTCAATAATATCTCTACTAATTAAAAATATTTATATAAATCCACAAATAAGGATAAAAAATCTTAACAGAATGAAAGATAATTAAGTCAAATTAAACAATTTCATTAATTTTTAAGATAAACTCTAAAATGACAAGTTTAACTTAACAGGCGAGTACAAATTTTGAAAGATAGTAATAAGAGATACAAATAGTATTAGATAATAATTTACATTGGCTACTATCCTACTACAGTAGTATGTTTGAAGTGTTTCATCTAAATTTACTTTGTTTTACAAACTAAATTATGTGTCAGATTATTGTAATGTGGTCTATTAACAAGTATGAAGTATCAATCAATCTCAAAATTCATGACATTTCGTGTCCATGGGGGTGAAAAAGGTGAGTGAAATTGAAGTACATTTAGATTATTTTTTAAAATTGTAAAATTGTAGAAAAAATGCATATCAAAGGCCTGCTTTTGCAATTCTGTAGCCAATGACAGACATTTTGGGCCATCATGTGCTTATGATAATTGGGCCCATTAATGTAATTATGGGCTCATATAAAAGCTTTTGATAATATTTTGTGCATTTTCATCAAAATAAAATGGAGACTTAATTTCTTTCTTGTATAGATAATCTGGTATATGAGTAGTTTTATTTATGTGTATAGATGATCAGGTAAACAGGTTATTAATGAAACTATGTAGTTTAAATTTTAGTTTCATTTGTTTGTATAGAAGATCAGGTAAATAAGTTGTTTTATGAAGAAATTAAATGAGAGACTCGCGAACTAAGCTCGAGCTCGGTGAACATTTAAAAGAACAAAGCTTAAACAAAATTTTGAGCTCAAACAAAACTCGCGTTCAAGCTTGAGCTCGCCTATTTTTAATCGAGCTGAACTTAAACAATTCAAAACTCGACTCGACTCAATTACAATCATACATGTGACTGCTAACAATATGTACACAATAATTACTAAGTTGATTTTTTCATTAAAATTAAGTATAGGTCATAGTTCTGAGCTTGTGGCATTTCAAAATAAAGAATTAAAAAGTTGCCTTCAATGACACTAATTAAGCAAGTAATTATTTTAACTTAATACAAAACGAAGATGGTTGGTTAAGTGGTTGACATGGTGTATATATATTATCAATGGCTGATCAATTACATAATTAATCACATACCATTTTTGTGGTCGAACACCACTAAACATAGGCGTAGCTTGCTTAATGTATAATTAATCACAGATCGATCAAACGGTACTATCCCAAATAACATCTGCACATACATAATCCTATTCATAATACATATTCTAATTAATTTAGAAGAGACAAATAAACCTGCACATCTGTGAAGAGACAGACGAAAAACGAATTGAAAGGGAGTATTTATTAAAACTAAAATGGAGCTATGAGAATTAAACCTTAAATGATTGTATAGAGAATTGAATAATATATTAATTATCTAAATTAGTTTATTTTCACGTTACATATTCTAAATTATTTTAAATTTATTCATATTTATTCTAAAATTTGAAACACATACTATACTAGTAATAAATCGGCAGAATATATTAACAGACCCCTGTACTTACACTTTTTTTCCTATTGGACCCCTGTACTAAAATTTTTTCAAACAGACCTCTGTACTGCCCCAATTTTGCCTATTAAACACTTTCAATCTTATTCTCCTTCCAATGTACATCACACGCCTTATGTGTCATGTTATTTTGCCAAATAAGCCAAAATGGTCAAATTCGTACATGTTATTTTGCCTATTGAACACTTTCAAGTCTTCACGCGCCTTATGTAACATGTACGTATTTTGCCAAAATAACATGTACGTATTTGACCATTTTGGCTTATTTGGCAAAATAACATGACACATAAGGCGCGTGATGTACACTGGAAGGAGAATAAGATTGAAAGTGTTCAATAGGCAAAATTGGGGGCATTACAGGGGTCTGTTTGAATATTGTTTAGTACAGGGGTCCAATAGAAAAAAAGTATAAGTACAGGGGTCTGTTGATATATTCTACCGTAATAAATCCGATTAAAAGAGGAGCACGAGCCCCCTCATGCCTCCAGGTCCATCCATACATCTATGTATGTATATGTATATACATAAATTAGCTAAACCTAGGGGTATATATATGTATATACATAAATTAGCTAGACCTAGGTCCATTTCCGATTCCTCCGAAATCTAGAACCGGAACTATAACCGAAGCTTGGCCAGTTCCTCCAGGTTCTTATTCCAATTACGGAACCGATGAAAATTGTCAATTTCAAGTTTCCGAGAGTGGTGGAACTGGGACTGTAACTGCCCCAAAAACGAACCGGTGGTTCCGGTTTCCATACAGTCACGGTTCTGAACTGATATGTTAATTAGTATCTTTTTTTATTAATGTATTTTTATAAATTAGAATTTATCTCTCTTTTCTCGGGTTTTCTTTACGGTTCTTTCGCGGGACGCGTTTGTTGAACTGTTAGAATTAGGATTTAGTGGTAGGGCTTCTTTCTTTCTTATCCCCTATCTCATCTGGGTCACTCTTTATTCCCGGTCTTGACCCTTCTTCCCTTCCAGTAAAACCGATTTCCCTGTTCCAGTAGTCCCCGGCTTTGTATCATGAACTAACCGATTTTTCTGTTCCAGTAGAACCGGATCCATATCTAAAATCAACTCAATATGTCTTACTCTAGGTATATTACATTTCTGTTGAATGATATTCAACATCTCGAATAATTTTTGTTTTCAAATATAAAGCTTAATAAAAAGATGGCGTGTGGAATTAAGTGAAGACTTGAACGAATCAAATTTAGACAACTTCATAGTTCCGTGATGTGATGAAACAAAACTAACATACAATGTTTGTGTAACGTTGCATGTGCTTTGGTACAAAGTCCAAATTCGGTGATCGATGTGATGATCAAACCTAATATAATAGTGCTAATACCATCTTAATTACACGAATAAGATGATAAAAAGGCACTATAATAAAAGGAAAAAGGTTACTAGTCGATCACAAGCTGTTATGAATAGTCATTCTAATTAAAGCCTTAATCTAATCTTAATCAAGCGATAAGAAAGTAGTTTGCTAAAGTCTCAGTAGGATGATATGGGGTCCACACATGACACGTCCATCTGTGCGTATAAATGCGTTCATTTAGTTTCATTATAAAATCAATTGACAATATAACGAGTAACTCAATGATATATATATTAGATATTTTAGGTTTTAATTTTATAATATTTTTACACACTCCTCAAGTGTAACTGTCTGGCCTCGTAATATGCCAGTTGCACTCGACATCATGTCTTAAGTAAGGCCAACCAACCCAATATTAAACCAGGGATCGATACCCATTCTGGATATGCTCTCATAGTCTCGTACCATGTTAAAGTCCAGTGAGCCAACATAACGTGAGGGCCCGTATGTTTATTCTTACGTATAACCGAGTTATGGGCCTAACACATGAGCCCATAAAATTATATACTTAAATTAATCGATGATTAAAAGATATATAACTAGATATTTTATGTTTAGATATTTTTAAAGTGAGAAGAAGCTTTTTATTTAACATAGTTTGGTAAAGAGTACCACTCAAGTACTCGAGTGATACAAGTTGTATATATAAATGTATACCTAAATAATATCTCATGATAGAAGCAAAGGCCAAAGGTGTTGTAAATTGAGTCTTTTTGGGTTCATTAGGAGATAAGAAAGAAGACGACCGACCTCACCACATTTCACATGGGTGGGACCCCTAACCTTCTAGAAGACTAAAAATAACAACTTTATAATTTGTGGAATTAATAAATAATAATTGACCACTATTGTAATTTTTAAATAAAGATTTAAAGAAGGGAAAACAAAAAGATAGCAACATTGTCTTGTTTAGACGCTGGAAATGAACCCTCGAAACACTCTCCCCCCGAAACCTCATCTTTGCCCCCAATTCAGAAACCCTAAATCTGAAAATCTAGCCACCTCTAATGGATTTCGAAACTCAATTCCTACGATGGTGGTCCTATTTGGCCTCCTTCTTGACCTCTGGAAATCTATTGAAAGCGATTCTCCAAAAAACCCCAAATTGTTCGATGGAGCGACGGTTCAAGGAAGGACGAATTTGACGTTCACCGGTAGAAAGAAAGCGGCTTGTGACCGGATGATGTCTGTAATACTTTGCTATCAAAGAAGGGATAAAAAAAAGGGGCTAGCTTTGGGTGAGCAACGCTCATTGTGGAGGCTAAGGTTAGCATACTTACGATACAGTGAGGGACGAATTGGGGAAGGGAAAACGCTGCGGCCTGGTAGAGCGTGCTCTCAGCGGATTCTCCGGGAGAATCTGATAGGGATTTTGAAGAAAACTGCTTCCTCCAGTCTTGTGGAGGAGCCTCGAGGGATGCTAGGGATGATGACTCCTTCCAGGTCGTTTCTCGTCCCTATTCATGCCTTTAGATATGCTACTATTTTGTTGAGTAATTTGAACACTTTGTTTGCCTATAAATATGTGAATTGCAATCTTGCCTGGTACACCACTCTCACTACTGATATTCCCCTGATTTACCTTCTTGATGAAACGTGCTATACTGCCTTTCTTTGGAATCCTTCCCTTCATTGTGCCCATATGGAGAAAAACAAAAGAAACATGTCCTTTAAACAGGTACCATATTTTGATTCCTCCTTCTCTAAAGAACATGATCTTAATGATCAATTGAATGAACAATCTGAACCTATGCCTACCATGGTCCAAGAGACCTTAAAGGGTGGCACTAGTTCTAAGCCTTTTGAGGCAGGTCCCTCGGGATCTAAGAAAGATAAGGGTAGAACCAAAGAGAAAATGGATATGAACGCCTTTCTAGGGCAACTCTCGGGTGTTAGAGAAAATATTAATCATCTTAAAGAAACATCTCTCTTTGCTTTTGTTCTTGGTGAGGCTATTGAAGTGAGGCAGAAATTAAGTTTGGATTGGCAACTCAAGGGAGAACTTTGTGGTTTGATCATGATATTCTATCTAGGAACCATGAATTTGATGTACTGCAGCATATATCAGCCTAACTTGGAAAAGCTTAATGAATGTTCTTTCTCTTATTGCTTGTTAATTAGGAGAAATGAGAAAAATCTTTTATGTAAGGAAGAAACAATACCAGGTAAAAGAATAGAATGTAGTGACAGTAGGGCCTTGATCTTGATTAAGGCCAAAATGAAGACAAGATTATATACCGCATACACTAGGACATGTGTTTTGCATAATCTGTACATTAGACTTATGTATAAGATGAATTGTTGTAGTCACTTGCAATACAAATGGTTTAACTACTTGATATTCATTGTACACTTTTGCTTGCTTAAGATCAATAAATATTGTGTATTTTGGTGTGCTAACTATTGTATATTTCATATGAGAAACTGTATGATCCAGGAACCACAAGAAATCAAAACAGAATGGCAAAGGAGGGCTTCTATGGAGGTCAACAAACAAGTTAAAGACACCAGGATACTATACCAATTCAGAGGGAAAAATGTAATTATTACAACTGGGGAACGTTTGTGGCACTGCTGGTGGTGTCAAGGCCCACTCCTTAATTGTATACAAGGATTTGGAGAAAAATATAATAGACTGAAACTCTACTCTAAGACAATTAGAGGTAAAAAACTGATTGTATTTAATTTGGTGCAAATGAAATGTGTATGGTTCGATAGATACGATAGGAAACAATATAATTATTTGGATGATCATATTATTTCGGGTGTGAATAGTATTTGCTTTGCTAAAATCACAAGTGTAATTTCTATTACCGTATCAGGATATTCCGTAAACAAGGTGTCTCTCCTTGGAACGATGAATCTAGTAGAATCCAATTTATATTGTTTGGAAATTGAAACAGGGTGGGTCAATCAAATATCAAGTTATCATGAAAATAGGATTCTGGAATTGTAGGGGGATAGTGAGAAAATCGTTTTGGCCGGAACTCGACTCCTTCTGTAAGATCCAAAGAATTCATATTATGGCAATAGCGGAAACGAAAACGGAAACACTTCCAAGTGATCAGGTTTGGAGACGTGCGGGGTTTGACAATGTTGTATGGTCTCCGGCCTCTAGTCGGGTAGGAGGAATAGCCATTTTTTGGAAGACACATCAGCTCATCAATGAGGAAATTACAGTTATCGCACAAGAACCAAGGTATGTTATCTTAAAATACTATCACTTAGTTACTAAATGTACGATAGCCCTATGCTTTACCTATGCTCCCCCCAGTGTCGGGGATAAAGAAGAGTTTTGGAGCCAGTTAATAGTAACAATACAAAATTTAAACCTTCCTACTCTTATGATAGGGGATCTCAATGAAATACAAGAACCTAACGGAAAAAAAGGGGGCGTATATCCTGAACCCCGACGATTTGAGAGATTACTAAACTTTAAAAACGATTGTCTTCTAGAAGACATTCCGACTACTGGGAATGCCTTCACTTGGAGAAAGAATAAGACTGAAATCGACAACATCTATGAAAATTAGATAGAGTTCTAGTAAGCAATAGTATCATACAATGGTTTTCAAACATTAGCGCCAAAAACCATGCCTTCACTAGCTCAGATCATTGCAAAGTGACGGTGGAACTAAGCAATGATGAAACAATCAAAGCACAACCGTTTAAAGTGGAAAAAATGTGGATGTATAGAAAAGACTTTAGAAACGTGGTTAAGCAAGCTTGGAGAGTACAATTCCAAGGCTCAAATATGTTCCAACTGACTAAGAAAACACAATTATTTAAGCAACATGCCAAAAAATGGAATAAACATACTTTGGGTAATACTTTCGAGCAATTGAAAGAGATCGAAGAACAATTGGTTGAACTCCAAAAAATTATCCTAATCTCACCTCAACCGAGTGCTATCCAAAAACAACTCAGACTATTGAACAAAAAAGAATGCATCCTAAAGTTCCATAAGACATATTGGAAACAAAGAGCTAAAACAAAACATATCAAACTCTCGGATGCTAACACAGGATACTTCCATAAAATTGCAAGTGGTAAACGTAATAGGAAAGTAATTAAGGAAATCATCACATCTGAAGGTACACAAATTCTAGGCATAGATAATATTAGAGATGAAATAAGGAATGACTTCAAAAAAAGATACACTAAACAACCAACTTATCTAAACAATGCAAATGACTATCTAAATTTAATAACCAAAGAAATAACGACAGAAGATAACACCATGTTAACAAGCGTCGTTACTAATGAAGAAATAAAGAAGACGGTAATGAGCTTGGGCTCAGACAAATCACCAGGACCGGATGGAATGACTGCAGAATTCTACAAGAGATATTGGGATATTGTAGGGCCAACGATAATCAAAGCCGTTAAAAGTTTCTTCCATTCGGGAAAGATCCTTAGACAAATTAACCATACATTTATAACTCTCATATCTAAAATAGAAAATCCTAAATCAACTAATCATTATCGGCCAATAAGCCTATGCTCCACTATATACAAAATCATCTCTAAAATCATAATGGAAAGGATTAAAAAAGTAATTAGTAAAATTATACATCCCCTTCAGGGAGCGTTCATAGCAAACCGAGCCATTCAAGATAACATCCTAATAGCCCATGAAATATTTCACTCATTTAGAAGCACAAAAAACAAAGAGGGTTGGATTGCAATTAAACTTGATATGGAAAAGGCTTATGATCGAGTAGATTGGGAATACTTATTAGACGTGATGTATAGGTTTGGTTTCGATAGGAAATTTATTGGTTGGATTCGGGAATGTATATGCACGGTGTCTCTTTCGGTACTTGTTAACAATGGACCCACAGAACCATTTACCCCGGAACGAGGACTCAGACAGGGTGACCCCTTATCACCATTCTTATTTGTCATTGCTTCGGAAATCCTCTCAAGAAAATTACAATTAACTAGCGAACTCGATAAAAATTCAATTGGATTCCCAATTGCCCGAGGTGGGACTCCCATTCCCTTTTTAGCCTTTGCAGATGATATCATAATTTTCGCGAAAGCATCTCAAGGATCATGTGTCAAAGTAAAAACCATTATTGATGAATTTTGTAGAATTTCGGGTCAAAAAGTTAATTATAACAAATCAGCCTTTCAAACCTCCAAAAACATGAATAACCAACAAAAAAATATAGCACAACAAGCTCTTGGGATTGCAACAATGACGAATCTGGAAAAATACCTAGGTTGCCCAATTATAAATGGTAAAGTTAATAAGGACACCTTTAAAGACTCCATTGGAAATGCTCAAAAACAACTTACCAAATGGAAAGCAAATTCGCTCTCTCAAGAAGGCAGAACAACGTTGATAAGAGCCAACCTAGCCACAAAGCCTAACTTTGTAATGCAGAGTTTTATGTTACCTTCCTATGCCCATACGGAAATGGATAAGATTAACAGGGGATTCTTCTGGAATAAAGATAGAAATTATAAACCATTAGTGGGATGGGATAAGATCTGCAAACCTAAAGAGGTAGGAGGACTAGGAATTAGGAAAACCGAACATATGAACAAAGCATTACAAATGAAATTGCTTTGGAAAATTATTGCAGAACCAAATAATATGTGGGTTAAGATAATTTCACAAAAATACCTTAAGAATCATAACTTGTTTTCGTACAAGCTAAAAGCAAACACCTCATGGCAATGGAAAAAACTTATGCACCTAAGAGAAGACTTCTATAAAGGTCTTATATGGCAAATTGGGGATGGGAAAACGGTCAAATTCTGGAAAGACAATTGGCAATTAGGAGGCCCGCTTCATCATCATGCAAAGAATCCAACAAGTATAGACGAAACAACAACGGTAGATAAGTGGATTTCTAATGACCGTAGTTGGAAAATAGATGAACTAAAACAAATCCTCCCCAATAAAATTGTTGAGCAAATCCAAAACACCCCAATCCCGGACAACTATATCCAAGATAGACTATATTGGGCTCCAAGCAAAAATGGTTGGTTCTCCACCTCGTCTGCAATAGAATTAATTACAAACATAGAAAGACATACACCGAATATAAATAATTGGTTGTGGAAACTGGATATATACCCAAAAGTTAAAAATTTCCTTTGGAAAGTTGATAATAATGGACTTCCCACAAAGGCTAGACTTCGTGACAAACAAGTTATTACACCGGGAGGCTGTGCTTTGTGCGATTGTACCAATGAAGACACAAACCACCTACTTACAAAATGTCCGTATAAAGAACAAAGTAAACACAAACATTGCAAATTCTATTAAAGGATATGACTCCCAAAACAAAGCACCTAGAACAATTCTAAGTGAAATCTACCAACTTCTCGGGAAAAAAGACTTCACATGCCTGGCGGTTGTTTGGTGGAGCATTTGGCATCAACGTAACAAGTTGATTTTTCAACAAGATCAATGTGAAGGAATAGCAGATTTGACAACGTATATAAGAAACCAAATTGCAAAATGGGAAAAAGCGTCGAAATGGACGGAGGATGAAGAAAATATCCTAGCATCTCACTCAAGGAGAAGAAACAAAGAAGCACGAGCTCAAAGGAAGTGGAAAAAACCTAAACCAGGCTATATAAAAATAAACTTTGATGCATCTAAACTATCTAATGGCAATACATTTGGAGGAATTGTACTTAGAAACCACTTTGGCCAGGTGATGGATATTGTGACGACTAGTTTTGGAAAGGTGTCTGTATTAAAGGCTGAAGCTCTGGCTCTTCGAGAAGCTATTAGGCAAGTGAACAACAGAACCCTAGGAAAAGTGGAAATTGAAGGGGATAATCTCCAGGTCATTAACGCGATTAAAGGGAATAACCATTGCCCTTGGGAGATCGAGCTCATAATCGCTGATATCCTTGTTTCCATTTATGGAAAACAGGGTATCTCGATTAATCATATTTTTAGGGAATGTAACGCTGTGACCGACAAAATTGCTAAATTGGGTCACAGTCTCCCCGTTGAGTGTATCAAGACTCACCCAGAACTTATTGTTCTCATCCGAAAGGATACTCTAGGGCGCCCTCCATGAAGGAGAGCACCCTAATCCTTACCTAATCAAAAAAAAAAAAAAGATAGCAACACTCAAAAAAAAAATGATGCTTGCTCACACGTCTGTCCCCTCTTTGCCGGCTCGCGCCGTCTCTTTCTCAGGCTATTTATTTTTTATAATTTGAAAAATAGTTTTAATATACAATCTAGTTACTATGTATTAGTGTAAACAATCTTGAATTTTAGAGATATTACTATTATAATCAAGTTGTTAATGTACACACAAACATAGGTTTCTCGTTGAAATTCGATGGATAAGGACTAAGGAGTAGTATAATTTTAAAAAAAAGGTGTAATCCAATGAAACATGGAAAAATAATTCAAACTAGAATTATTTGCATGATTTAAATATATACATTAGTAAATTGAATGATCTTTTGAAGTTTTGATTATATTTAAAATTAAGGAGAAAATTTTAGTACTCATGAATATTAAGAAAAAATGTATTCCTCTTAGTATTTTTGAGCTTGTCTTTTTTAAATTGTTGTCTCTCTTTGATTTAAATTAATTAAATTCAAGTCCATTATTGTGTTCACCGTCCTTTTTTTAAATAGGATTCAACTCTTAAAACACCCAAATTTTTAACTGAACCATTCCGATTTGAATTTCTAAGCAATCTTTCACTTTAAAGGGTTTCAAGGATAGTTGTTTAAAAATTCAAACCAAGATAATTCGATTATGAATTTGGGCTTTTTAATAGTTAAACTCTACTAACTTAAGGTTGATGAACAAAATAATGAGCTTAAATTTAATCAATTCACCAATTAGAAAAAATCAAAACCTCTTAGATGTCAAAAGAAATAAGTTATTTCTTAGGACACAAACAAAATGACGGAAACCCAATAGCATCAAAGAGAATTTCTCTTTTCATAAAATTTTTTTTTCTCTTAATTTAATTATAATTATAACTTTTAATTACTACTTTCATCATAGAAGAGAAAATATAAATCAAATTTCAATGAAATGTACTTGTCACAAAACTATTAAAACCAGCCAAACAGGCCCTACCTTCATTATCCCCGCCGCATATAAAAAGCCGCCCCATCTCCCTCCAATTTTTGTTGTAATCAAATTTACCCCCAAATCCCAACCGTCACTCAAAAACCCCAATTCCAATGTTCCAAACCCTAGCAATCCCTTCCCACACTCAATCTCTCTCCTTCGCCGCCATCAATTCCCCGTCAGATCCCACCTCCGTCAACTATCCCCGCCGCGCAACCTCCGTCCGGTGCAGATCCGCCACCGTCGAGGACTTCTCCCGGCGTCTGGTGGCGTCCCGGAGGAATCCGACTCCGGCGAGCCTCTACGAGGTCCTGAGCGTGAAGCAGAACGCCTCGCCGGCGGATATCAAGACGGCGTACCGGAGATTGGCCAAGATCTACCACCCCGACGCCGCCGATAGCTCGCCGGACGGCGGCGATTTCATCCAGATCTATAACGCGTACGAGACGCTCTCGGATCCCAAGGCTAGGGCCGTTTATGATGTCTCGATAGGTTTGGTTGGGAGGAGGATGGTGGCCAGTTCGACTGGCTCAACGACGTCGTTTGGTGGCTTTTCTTCTTCTTCTTCTTCTACAATTGATCGTCGTCCTGGGTTTTACTCCACCCGGAGATGGGAAAGTGATCAGTGTTGGTAGGTTGTCTTCGATCCGCCTTCTGTCTAATCTAATTTCAGTTTCTTTTTCTTTAGTCGCCCTGTAATTGCTCGAGTTCTATTGTTGCAGAGTTTGAATTTGAGCAGGCAATTGACTAATTGAGATTGTCTTGTGAATTTGTTTATGGTTAGCTTGTTTTGAAGATAACAGAATTTGTTGTGAGATTAGTACCAACTATTGGTAGATTCCTCTCTCAACTTACCAAAAAAAATTTGATTTCTGTATTAAACAACATAAACAATTCTAGTATGAACATGAAGCAATGTATCCTTCTTTTTTGTTCTTTGCCTCGATCTTTAGCTTGAAGCAATGTATCCTGAGAAGTTCATACACTGAAAAGTGGTTTATTAAACAACATTTTGGATCAGATCATTCCAGGTTAAAACATGTACAGACACAGAGAACATGAAAGCAAACAAATTATTAGCAACATCTTTATCAAAATCTCTACTTTAATTAAATCCTTTTGAATTTTTCTGCCATATTAACTACTAGTGATGATGCCCGTGCATACGCACGGGTAATGTTTATCATAAAAATATATTGTGTTTTTTTTACATTTTTTAGTTATGTCATTTTACTTGTTTATTTGGTCAACTTACGGTCTTTTTATGTCTTTTTTTATGTTGTTAGACCGTTAGAATCTTCACATCAATTATCCGAGCTAGTCATGACTCATTATGTCATTTTTTATGAATTATAAGGAATTCATAAGAAACTCAAAAGGTCTTTCTAATGAAAGTATAAACTACCTAAGCTTGAATTTAGTTATTACATTATAATTTAAAAAACATACGTTAAATTCAATGAAAAAATATTTATTATAATAAAATATGTAGCTTTAGTTTATTGAGGTATGTATAACCATGCTAATGTATATAACTATGAATTACTTTGAAATAATTTATATGTACATTCTTATTCTTAAAGTGGATATGTATTTTTTCCTCTTTTTTCATCATATATTTTCTCTTCAAATCTTTTAAAAAATGGAAGCATTCAATTAAAAAACTATATGAGCGGACATTTTGACATTGGAATTTTATAGGTCACAACTTTTCACATTATTAATTGGGTTCATTGTAAAAATTTAGTTTTTTATATCTATTTTTTTATTAAATTATTTATATGGTATTAATTGTGAGTTTGGTAATAAATGAATAAAATTTTATTCTTTATATTATATAGATAGATAGATAGATATAGATTATAGATACATTGATGAAATTTATTTTTCCTAAAAGGAACTAACTAAATATTTGGAGTTATGATACTAACTTAGTAGGAAGAAAATTAAATAAATATTAATCTTGGATGCTACAAAAATTAAATAAATATTAATCAAAATAAAAAAAAAATTTAATATCAATTCCAATACCAATTCATAACAAATAGATCAACAAAATTGAACAATTCATAGACAAAGACTAATAGTGTAATTTAGATGCGTTATCTAAGAAATATATTCTAGCCAAAATATAAGAAATTAGTTAAAATACAAAATATACAAATTGTTGTTTACAATTCGTAATATATATATATATATATATATATTAATAACATAATAGAGATTCTTAATTTAACCTTGCTAGTTTGCTATGGAAAAAACTAACCAATGATGAAACAAACTAACTAATTCTGTTTTTTTGGAATGATTGTTTTGTCGGTGTATTATGCTTTTTATAGTGTATCTATGTATGTTTATATTCTCTTTATTTGCCCTCCATAATTAATCTTATAATTAATTAGGAGTTTGAGAATGAGAAAATGAATGATCATTTTATAGATTATTGGTCTTCTTGCTTAAGAAAATGAATGGTCATTTTATAGACTATTGATCTTCTTGGTTTAATTGTAGGATTAGACCTTCATATTAATTTTTAAATTTAATTAGGAGTTTGAGCATGAGAATAATCAATTAGGAGTTTGAGCATGAGAAAATGAATGGTCATTTTATAGACTATTGATATTCTTGGTTTAGAAAATGAATGATCATTATATAGACTATTAGTCTTCTTGGTTTAATTGTATAATTACACATTCATATTAATTTTTAAATTTAATTAGAAATGTGAGGATGAGAAAGGGATTGGTCAATTTATAAGCTATTGATCTTCTTATTTTAATTGTAGAATTAAATTTGATCTTATCTAGTATTTTAGGGGTATAGAATGTGAGGGGATAGACAAAATTATTGTAATAAATTTGATCTTATTTAGTTTTTAATGGGTATGGAATGTGAGGGGTCAAATAAAGGTTAGAAAATTGAGGAGTTAGAAAGGTGGCAAATGAAAACATCTTTGTATTAATTTATTTTTTTATCAAAATTTCGCATTTCTCATTTTAATATAATAATATAGATGAAACATTATATATATTTCTAAAAAATAAAATATAATTTGAGATCCAAAATTTTTAATTTATTGTCAATTGTAAGAGAGGTTGAATGACTTACGTTTAAAATTGTATCAATGGGGTTTATTTTTATCTTTTCCTTAATTATAGAGCTCATCATAAATGGATACATGTTATCTTTTTATTTTATTTTTTAAGTTTCATTGGATACTTATCTACTTATCTTGAATCTGTTAAAGTAGGCTAAATGTCAATTGCAAGAGGGGTTAAACCAAAGGTTAATTGCAAGAGAAATTAAATGATTTAAGTTTTTAATGTACTTTTTTTCTTCTTTTTTTCTTCTCATTATTTCATTAGATGCTTTGGCCCTTAATTGGCCAAATTTTTCTATTTTATAATGTATATAGATATAGATGTTATTTTAGTACTATTGATTTTGGATATTGGCTGGTTAGAATTGTAGGACCAATACACTGTAATTAGACTCGTGTAATTATGTATGCTTGTGATCTACCCTAATACATTATAAAGCAGAACTCAAGTCTGTTGTAAAATTTGCGCCACGTGGTATTTTTGAATAAAATAATGTGAAATTATATTTTAACAAATTTTGTAACAACTTAGATATTCTTGCTATATATACTAAATAGATAACATATTTATATAATTTTTTATGTATATAATTTTCTATCTATGGATTATGTATTAGTTTACTACAATAGATAACATATTTATATAATTTTTATATACATAAATTTTGTATATCTTTTTTATCTTGTAACAAGATTTGAGATCCAAATATATAATTTTTTTTTTATCTACATGTTGATAATAAATAGACCTAATATTTTTTATATTAATTTTATGCATAATATTTTTTATCTCTTAACAAGATTCGGACTTTAAGTATATAATTTTTTTATCTATATGTTGATAAAATATGGGGCACAATCTTAAAGATTTTTTTTAAATTACATAATTTTATTACGATATTATATACAAGTGTTTAAAATCTTATATTAATATCATAATTTTGTATAATTTTTTAGTAAAATAAACCCGTGAATATCACGGGGAATCAACTAGTTTGGGTATTATTTTTCAAATATTGTGAAGATATTTGCAGGGAGGTGTTCATTTTAATGTCAAAATAAAAATATTACAAAAAAAAAGAAACAAATCTAAGTTCAAATCATTCTATTAACTTCGCATTATTGCTCTGAATGAGTCATGTTTTATTATGCCATAATTTGTTTATATCATTTGTTCATGTGTTTTTATTTTGTCTTCATGGATACAAAATCATTGATTAAATCATCTGGGAATAGAAAAAAATTGGCTAGCAACAACTCCAACAATGAACATCTAAGAACTTGCAGGTATCTATTTTGTTTTTTGTTTGTATTTTCTTATAAACAGTACAAAAAAATGGACAGCCCAGCCATGGGAAATTTCGACACGTGTTTGTTTAAAGTCTACTTACAAGTCATCAGCATTGAGTTGATGACGTGCATGATGACGCGGATGCTACGCAATTCCGAGGCTGACGTGGTCGGGAGGCTGATACGGTGGTTCAGTATCTGGTACACCTGCTCAAAGATTGGCCGAACGTGGATGCAGATCATAGGGTCTTCTGGGTTCATAGCAGCTGCCACTTCTGTTATCCAGTGTAGTTTTTTTGAAGTTTCGTTGTTGATATCGCAAGCAAGTTGGTGAAGAAGAGAAAGTAGCACTCCTTGGCTTAAAGGAAGGGGAATTGTGGATAGTAGTCTTTGCAAATCAGCCTGGACACAATTAATTTAGAATGACAATCAAACACTGCTCAATTTTGTAACAGGGAAATTGGAAGTAAAATGATTCAAGAGCTGTCAAAAGATGTGGTATTTACACTTAAACCCGAGTAACCGACCTGAAACCCAATTCTGACACGAACACGATTTGACCCGAAAATATAAGATCCAAACCGACTGACCCGACCAGACCCGATCGACTTGTAAATGTGACATTTTTAGTAAAATCATCATCATCATCATTATCGCCGAGTATAGTCCCGCTCAAACGAGATTTTGGGGGTCAAGATGGGGGGGGGGGGGGGGGGGCACCCATAAGCTGAATATGTCACGAGGATGCCCCCAAGTTGGTCATCCTCGTGACATATTCTCACTAAAATGTGACATTTTTAAAATAATGACTGAACCGAACCGGACCCGATTGACCGGTCTAGTTCTCACTAAAATTTGAAAATTAAATAAAGGAAAATACCTGCGTGCATAACCACGAGACAATGGACACATCACTCCTTTGCAAAGCAATAGCAAAAGCTTCCTCGTACTTGAGCTCAGATATTAGCCTAGAGAGTTCTTTAGTAGGATCATATGGCTGCTCAACCTATTATAATGCAAACAATGGTCAGTCATATAGTCAAATGAATTCAAGACGTCAGAAAGAGATTCTGTACTGAAAAAGATTTTTAAAATAAAACAAAATAAACCTTTATGTGTAGACCAGCTGAAGGCCCTTTGATGAGTTGGGATAAGGGTGATGGTAATGGTTCTGAGTTTGCTCCAGCAAGTGCAGAAGCTGCTAGTTTTCGCTGCTCAGCCAATTCTCCATGCAAGGTTTGAGTAACTGATGATGCTGAGTTGATTGTTTCCTGTAAAACAAAGCACTTGTCTTGAATGGAAGCAAGAAAGACACAACTGCATTTGCAGAACAGTAATCATTCTACATGAAAAAGAACAAGCTTTATCTTTCACAAAATTGCACGGAATGAATGGGATGTCTGCTTCGAAAAGCTGTCTTTGATCTAAAACATAACTGCATTTGCAGAATAGTAAAGCGTATTAATACGTACCCTGAGGGTCATAGCCAAAGGAGAATGCTCAGACTCGAATTGATGCTGGGCAGCTGCTGTTATGTGCTCAGCCATCCCATTCTTAAAGGAGTTATCTATTTGCTCAAATGACGCTTTGCAGAACAGCTGAAAAGCAGGGATGATACTGGCTTCAAGGATAGACTTCAACCCCTCCTGCCAACAATAAATTTCTCAGAAAATACTGTTTGCTATTCGAAGAAGCAATAAATGAATTCTTTTGTTTAAGTTGTTGCTCTTTGTATTCAGGGAAATAGGATTCATAATACAAGTGTACAAGCCAAGAGAATGGGCAAAAAAAAGCTCTAAATGACAAGAGTGTCCATGAGCTTTTTAAGAAAAAAAATCATTTAGTTGCTACATAGGAACTTTATCCAAATGTATGATAACTGAAATATATCACGCCCTTTCTTGTGTCTCGATTCAAAGGAAATGAGGTATTGAGAGCAACAAGGACCAAAAGAAAATAAACTAAACAAAAAATAAAAAGAAGAGTCTTAGAATCATAATCCCGTTACATCAAAGAAAACTTTCCATTCAATGCTGTTGATGAGACAGGAAACAATAGCGCTAATAGTATTTGTACATATGGACATGCTCACATGCATCAATGACAGAATTAAGAGATACCTGAAGTGCTTGTTTCCCAGACGTTTGAAACTGTACTTGTATTTGCCTAGCAATTATAGCCTCAACTCTTGAATTCACTACTTTTTCTAGCTGATTTATGGCCTTGTCACCAACTCCTCTCTGCATTGCATTATGAAAATTGAACCCTCATGTTTGCAACCACAAGAACTAAAAAACAAATTTCCTAAGAAAAATTTAAGCTCAAAAAGTCTGACCTGAAATGACTCAGGAATGGCAGAAGAAATTGTTTTCTCAATACTAGGAGTGAGTGTACGAGCTACATTTGAAGCCACTGCAGCCATTTCCTTCTTTAATATCTTATCCATCGCAGGCATCACATCCTTATTCAAACAATTTACTACCACACTTGTCATTTGCTGTGTACGTTCTCGTATTAATTTATCAAGTTTTGCATTCTCCTCCTGTATGCGAGCCCACAAAGCATCAGAATTAGCCTTTCCGGCCTTCTCAACACAGCGCCCAAGAGCTACCTCCAACCTTTTACTTTCTTTGGTAAAAGGAACTTCAATCATCATTGGCATTTGTTTATGCATTTCTTTTTGAGCAGTGAGAAACTACACAAAAGTACAGGTCACAAAAAAGAAGGCATTAGAACAGAGAAACATACATACATGAAAAAATAAGAACACATATCATGTCTACCTTTTCCCTATTGCATATGCCAAGATAAACATTCAAATCTTTACATTATGTGGGGTTGCAACAACATCCATAAGGAAATTTTTTATAGGCATGCAGAATTGACAGCTTCCAAGGTGTTGCAAGAACGACGGGGGATAACTCAAGATAAAAAGAAAATACTCAGCAGAAGTTATGGAGAAGGGCAGTCAAAACTCAAGATAGAGCAAAACCAAAACTTTGTAAAAGATAATTCAAGATTACCTGAGACATCATTTCCTGAATAGATACTAATTGCACAAGGACAGCTTCAGCAGAGGGAGCAGTTGAAGCAGCACTAGTATCATTTAGTGCACTTGCTGAGATACGGGGAATTTCTGATGAGGATGCCAACCCAGATGCTTGAGAACTAATCCATTTCTGCTTTTTGCCCTTTATTATTTGGGCTGGTGCAGAAGGAACTGACTCTGAATAACCAAAATCAACTGACTTTCCAGGTACACCATTCATTGTTTCATCAGAATCTTCTTTGCCACTATTTAAAGGTTGTGCTAGAGCCTCCATAATACTATTTTGTGCTTCTTCCAAAAATGACACTTCAGTTGTGACACAAGATATTTCAGCTCCAAGCTCTGATGCCTGGGAACAAAAGGAATTTTCTGTCCTATTATGCATTTGAGGCTCTACTTGTGTGCTCAAGTTACTTTCCTGAAAAAAACTTGCTTCACCCACATCTTTGACCTCCAATTCTGTATATCTGGCATCACCAGTGACACCCACTTCTTGATTCTTAGCTTCCCCCTCACTCTTACTCTCAGCAAGACAGGTAGAATCTGAGGATGATGTAGACCTAAAAAATTCTGGAGTTATTAGATGAGGTGGGTGGTGGAACATGACAGGAGGATTAGTAACTTCTGTTTGTGATACCATGCTATCACTATGTGTAGAAGGTAAACTATCGGCATTCATTTTCACATTATCTAAATGTCTAACAACTGAATAGTCGGTAACTGCTGGGTCAACGCGAAGGTCACTAGGTTTCTGTAACGATTTTGGACTTCGAGGAAGAGACTGTAATGCCACAGGTACATCAACACGGTTAGTTACTACCAAGGAGGCAATAGGATTGGAATCCAGTTTCGAAGTGGGGGCTTCATGTAAATTTGCAGCATAAGAAGCAGATACCAATGCCCGCTTGATCTCAGGAGAGCTCTCATGAAAACCAGTGACATCCTGAGAAACACTGGAATTTGACTTCTCCAATCCAAATTTCTCCATTGGTGGGGGCAAACACTGAGATAGGTCTAATGCATACTGCTGTATGGCTTGTGTTTGGACGCAATATACTTGAACCACATGCTCTCCATGGGGTAATACATTACTAGTCCCAGTAAAACTCAGAATAGGCATTGTCACAGTAAATTCGGCCAAGTAATCCAAGCGAGTAGAAGCAGGATTAGCTCCATATTCCAGGTGTACAGCATATATAGCATTCTTTCTAGCATTTGCAAGTAAAAGAAGGCCCTCTTGTGATAATTCTACAGCTTGGTTAAAGAATGCCTCCTCGACTCGTTCAGCAGAACTGTACAGTTCTAGGGTCTGTATGCACTTCCATGACTCAGAATCACTAGGCAGCAACCAGCCTTCTTCGCTTGATGAAATCCACAACTTTACTTCCCGATTTTGTGGTCCCTGTAAAATGATATTGATATTTGAGGATGTACCACATCTGAAGATAACAGAAACGGAACTTATGTGTGGAGTATCCAGGACCAAGGAAAAAGGATTCCTTTCATAGGTCCAAAGGGAACACTACAAAGAGTATTATTCAACAACAAATAGCAAAAAGTGCAAAAAGCAAATGGGGTATACTGCAGTGATAAGATCCATATATAACCATGATACAAAACTAATACATATACATTAAAGGTAAATGGGCATACTGCAGTGATAAGAATGATATGCTCGGGTCTCTCAGGAGCAGTTAGAAAGATAGCTGCATCAACTGGCAGACCATCATGGGGCTTCAGCACTAGAAGCGGTTGTGATTTGCAATCTTCCCAAATCTTTATCTGAGGTCAGAGGATTCAATCAGAAGCAACCAACAACATAACTTGTCAATAAAAAAACAGACAAAGTCCTAAACAGCTTCAATGAGTAAATATATCCAGAAATGCAAGAGTTTTTAACAAGATATAAGCCAAAATTTGACCAGTCAGAAGCTTCATATGGAAATCCAGGTTGTATTTGGAAAAAAAAAAACAGTTAACCTATGTGTGATTATTAATTTTAAGTAGCATATATCATTGCATCCCTCTTCACCATGTCAGATTAAAAAGACTACCTCTCAAACAACACTTGAAATGGCACTTCTAGCATTAGGATATTGATGCTCATAATGCCCTAAGAACAATATCAATTGACTTGTTACTATGTACTAAGTGATAGCTCCACCTGTTACAAGTGTTCTATTTCTCAAGGTTTAAGGGTCTCTGATTGACAAAGCAGCAGAAGATCGCATGCCTAATTGTTTTTAGAAAGGTATGAAGCCTTAGCTCTTTAAAGTTTCCAGCATGTGCTAAATAGTTCATTCATTTAGGGGTTCTCAGTCACAACTCATTTCTATTTAGACAGGCAAAAAAAGATTAAAAAGAATTCAGAACAGACCGTGCCATCTTTTGAGGCAGAAACCAAACGGGTTGTCATCCACTGGCACATAGACAGATCAGTCACTTCAGCGTCATGTTTACCCACGAGCTGGATACCATTGACCAGTTTGTCGAGAGTACATTGGAGAGGCTCCTCTGCAGTAAAGGCATAACCCTTGCCAACTTTTGTAGTATCAATTCTTAGAACATTTCGACCAATTGCAAGAACCAGAATTTCCTATTACAGAAATTTAGTATGAGTCAAGGGAAGCAATCATTACAAAAGAAGTACCTGAAGGTGTATTCAGAGATGCATTATGAGAGAGACTGCAAAAACTCTTATAGAAGTGCTAATGTATATGGAAGTGCTTACTTGTTTGTGACAATGCCAACAAACTCGAGGATGTACAGATTCTTCCTCCCCACCGATATGTATGGCAACAACAGCGTTTCCTGATATTTGTTGCTTACCTTCCTCATCAGCACCTTCAGAGATCTTCCACACGTACAACCTTCCATCTATGCTTGCGCTGCAAAGAGTTCTATAAGTTGACTCATAGACAGACCACTACGAATGTATGGAACTGAGTTTACTGGATAAGAAAAATACCTGGCCAGAAGATGAACATCCTCTGCAAAGAAGGCCATGTCTGTGACCCTCTGAAAGGAGGAAAAATAATTACACATAGTTACATAAAGAAGTTGCTCAAGGGGAATATAGATATATACAAGACAGCAATAAATCCCACCAAAAAACAACAGCATCTGTTTCTCTACACATCAAAGTGATTGGCAAGTTTATCCATGGATCATGTTCTTTTCAGGACAGCTATCTTGAAATTTCAAATATAACACTTTGGCAACTCAAACTGTCATGGATTGACATGATTTTTTTTTTATGATTGACATTTTTCAAATAAGATTTTGTCCCCCAGAGAAGTTTTGGCAAATCGGACATTGGGGTTTGCGAATTGCGAGCACCATAGCTTAATCATAATGGCAATGGATGTAGGCATCATAATCAAAGTTCACATCATGAAAACTAGGCTTCCCGTTGCTCTGTAAAATTTAGTATATTACAGCGGAAAGACTCATCACACATGACATAACTTGAAGGCATCAACTATCAAGATTTGAGTCCTTGAAAAGTGAAAACTAGGTTACCACATTGTAAATTTTAAAAATAATACGGTGGGAAGACCCATCACATATGACATAACATACATGCTGCAAGTCAATTTCACATGACACACGCAAAGTTCAATGACACAATTTTCCTACTACCAAACACCAATTTTATATCAAGAAGAAATGCATATAAAATTGATGACAAGATGAATATAGGCCTAAATTCAAGACAAGGCTCCTCAGCCTAAGCAGGGTAAATTACTTGCTTTTTGATACAATAATGTAAAACAGATAAAGGATTGCGTTCAATTGCAAATACATAGTCACTACTAGCTAATTTAACTTTCCAGTTCATTTAATGCATCCTTCCAAGACAAGCTCTATCAAAAGATATCTTTGCAAAAGGTAAGAGTGCCCACATTTCCATATATTTCGCATTATCAATCTCCAGCTATAACCTTTGCTCCCCATCTATACAACAAACTAAATCAAGAATATAAGTAGATCATAGAGCATCAACTACTTTTAAAACAACACAGATAACTAAGATGTTGTGCCAACATCATTTCAACAAATTATACAATAATTTGTAGAAGAGAGCGAACCTGCTTGTGACCTTGTAGTAAAGACTTCAAAGCAGTATTTATATTGAGGACACGGATGTTTCCCGCTTTAAGCCCATAGCAAATGTACGCTTTGTTAACGGCAACTTGGCATCCCAGAATGAGCTCAGGATCAGATACATACTTAGTGATGGGATTAACCTCAAGCTGAGGCTGGACTTCTCCTTGGAATCTAACAGCCACGTCATAAACCATACGTTCACCTGCCAGATGTCTCCCCCTCGGGACCTTACGGCTTGGCAAGCGCACTGGAGCTTGTTGACAAATGGTGGCATTTACAGCATTACAGGAATGTACAGAGTGTGAAATTGGCACACTAGAAGGCAAAGGGAACTCAGAGTTCCCAGAAGAAGGGGGCTGAATTGGAGGCTGAGAATCATTGGATTGATTCGTTGGTGGCGCACCAAGCAGGGCCATCAGGCGAGCACCGGGACTAGGGTTTACGGGAGGAGCGGTAGGGGTAGGCTGAAATAGTGGTGAAAGATTCTGTGGTGGATATGGGAAAGGGCTAGAAGGAGGAGGATAGGATGCAGATGGACTTGGAAGAGTGTAAGACGATGGAGGGAACGCCGAATTTCCACGATTGCTAGGGTTTTGAGCCGCCATGTTCTCAGGCTTGAAGAGTGCATGCAAATCAAACGGCGTACCGCCTTGATTGCTGTGATTACCAGTGGAAGCCATTGAAGAAACTCTCGAGCAATCAATCAATCAATCGAATCCTCCTAAATCCAAACGAATATGAGAAAACAATTCGGGAAAGTTATCGGATTCAAGTCAAGAAACCGGAAGCAAGATTTTAGATCCGGCAGTGGATAAGTGAAAAGGATAGTCAACCCTAACAATTCGATTTCTGACTGAAAAAAGAAGAAGAAATTACCGAATTGTTCTGAGACCATGAAGGGAAAGAGAGATCAGCCAATCGCCATTCGAGGTCGCACAAAGCTCAGAGAACGGCTACTGCTCCAGCACTGAAATGTATGGAAGTTTGTAACCGCTTGTTCTACTGGAGCGAGTTACGTCGTGGAACGCTTATTTGAATTTGTACTAGTTTGTTTCGGTAAACGGAAAATCTTTATGCACAACAAAAAATCGCCAGGTGCACAAGGTATTTATACGCTTCATGAAGCGCATGTTTCATGAAGCGTGTTATGTATAATACCCCTAGAAGGGTAGGGGATATGGGGTCGTACCCATTGGCGTATTACACTCTTTATGAAGCGTACGCTTCATAAAGCGTTTCGTTCGCCTTATATTAAACGCTTTTGAAAGCGTTAGGTCAGCATCACCTCCTTCCTCCCGCCCGCGATAGAGAAAAGCCAGAGGCGATAAATTATTCAATCTTGGTGGAAATTGTCTTCCTAAAGCGCGACATCAATGGTTCGTGTTAGGGGTGGTGGTAGCGTTGGTGTTGGCAGACGTCGTGGGTTGACAGAGCAAGAAGCCGGAGGCGATATGCAGGCGGTTGATACAGAGTCCGACCTTCAGAGAGGCAACCAATCCCCAGGTATCTTTCAAACTGAGATTGGATTTCAGTGGGAATGGGTAATTGATGTGTCTAAAATTGATTGTGAAGGGCATAAGTGAAATTGATTTGAGCACAATGGTGGTTTTTGAGTGCAATGTATGTTTTAGTCGACGATTTCGAGTGCAATGTATGTTGTAGTTGACTGTTTGGACCATGGATCTGTCATAGGCAATGTCACAACCGAGAAGCATTGAGATAGAGTGAGCCAAATGTGAACAACAATATAGAATTCTGGTGGAAATATAAGTAGATGAAGTGAGTAGTGTCATTACCAATCTGAAGTAGAGATTAGAGGTTCAATTCTTATCAAAATGATTGTATTGTTTGGTTCAAGTAGAAGTAGATATTTCCAGAGGTTGAAGCTGAAGTAGAGATTACAGGTTCAAGTTTTGACCCAAAAAGGCAACTGATACTCTAGTTTGAGTTAGCAATGAACTTCAATTGACTGGCTGCATTAGAGTTTACCCATTCTTTTAAGCTTGGATTCTTGTTCATATGTGTGGCATATTTGAGATTCGAAAGATGTCGGTTTCTAGTATGTTATATAATCTGACATAAGTTCAATGCTTCGAGTTTTAGCATCTAAATTGCACATGATTGTTTGATGCTTTATCTGCCATATGTGTTTTATGCATTCCTGTTATCATTTCTATATTGGATTTGGTAGGCACACTGGGTAGTGAGTTGTATGAATTTGGACATGAATGTGTTATGCTAGAAAGAGCTAGAAACTGACAGTTAGGCTGTGAGGTAGGGATTGACACTCATTTGGATCATGTAGTGACCTAGGGAGTGATATCAATAAGGGCATTAGGCCTATAGTTAGGTTTATCTAGAATATTACTTTGTTATCTGGATTAGCTTATGGGCATTAGGCCAATATTTAGGTTTATTCAGAATATTACAGGTTCAAGTTTTGAACCAAAAAGCCAAATTATGTCAGATTTTGAGTTAGCAATGAAGGAGCCTTGGAATTAGCAGCAATGTTTGATTTGTTGGTGAGAACACATTCTGTTGTTCATTGCAACCTGAAGTGAATTAGTATTTGAATTGAAACTTATAAGGTTGCTAGGAAAAGATGTAGGAAAAGATGTAGGAAACCAAAATTGGTTTTCATGAATAGCTATGCACATAATAGCTATGCACATAATAGAACAGATGAAAATGGCATCAGAAATGGAATTTTATTTGAACAGATGCTAATGTCAACCGAGTTTTTGATAACATCTCATCAATGGCATCAGAAATGGAATTTTATTTCAACTGATGAAAATTGAAAGATGCACAAAGTAATAATTATGATTAGTGAATGAGCTTTAGTAACCAGTAATTGAACTCTCAACTCTCTATTATGTATGAAGGAACTAGTTCATCCCAAAAAATCTTTTTTTTTTTCATTTTTATGTACCTTAACTGCAATCTTCTGAATAGAAGACTCATCGGCGAATGGTTGGAGCATTGTTACTCCTGGTGGTAATTTTGTATCAAACATGGTTTGTGCCAGCCTTAGTAACTCCATCTGTTAATCTTTACATTTGGTCTTAGTCTCAATACCTAGCTCCCTGTACATGAAAAATGGAAGTAGATATTTTAGCTTGTATTTTGAGAAGAAGAGTCTTTAGCAGATACGACCTTATCAAGATACTTCATAATTAATAAAGTGATAATGTGAAATCTGATAACTTAATTTGTTCAATGCCAAACATATGATGTAGTGGTAGACACCTAGGGAACTTGCTTCAATGAAATCAGATTCTGGTTTAAAAGGAAGAAACTATTGTAATAAGCTAGTCTATTCTGTTATAAGTGTGGTTGTCACTTGCTAGACACATGTCGTGTGTGATAAGCTTGTTAGTTACACAGACTTGCTTATATATTGTAATATGTCTTCAAAGATTGGCTCACTCCTTTCTCTCTTCTCTTCTCTATCTTCTTTCATTGATCTCTCTGATTGCAACTCTTTTCAATCAATCAGATTTAGTTTCTGTGATTAATTCTTAAGTCAATAGAAACAAAAAAAGATTATCACAAAGGAATGTAAATTACTTGTAGCTTTGCTCAGCCTTTTGGGGATCATTATCTGCAATAGCAAGTACTAGCCCAACATATCCAAGTCTGAGCTCATCTGGAAGATCCTTCACTTGTCCATAGTCCAGCAATGCAACCTGATGTGTGCAAAAAAAAAATAGATGAATGACTGAACCAAGCTACTTCTTTTAAGAATATATTATGTTGTTTTCTTTTAATTGCAATGCATGTTACTATAACACTAGCATAAGAACTGAAATTCATAAATTGAGGTGAAGATTTGAGTTTTCGTGAAGCAGAAGAATTCAGTGCGAAGCTTAGAACATATGAGTCCAAAATAATTGATCTTCAGCGACAAGAGGAGTTAATGTTGGAGAGGTCGAATTATCTTGGATTTCAACTTGCTAATCTAGTGAAGGATTTGGACCATAGTAATTCAGATGCATTGGCATCACTCTTAGAGAAGGAAAAGTTGCTGAATGACAGTAAGGAAGCTATTGCATCTCAGGAAGAATACTTAATGATGGAGCTCTTTGAAAAAGACTTGGAGCTGGTGATCATGACTTCAGAGCTGCAATAGTTGGCAGATGATAAGGCTGCTACTGCATCTCAGGAAGAATACTTAATGATGGAGCTCTCTGCAAAAGACTTGGAGCTGGTGATCATTACTTCAGAGCTGCAACAGTTGGCAGATGAGAATGCTGAAATGGAGGAAGAAAGTGTGGCATTGAAGAATCAGTTGAGAATTCTTCAGCTCAGTAAATTTGAAGATCTTAGCTCGATGAGCTTTAGAGCTGCGAAGTGCCTCCATTTGACCGAAGCTGCTGAAATGGAAAGTCACAGAATGTTTGCAATACTCAATGAGAAAATAGAAATTGTATCAGCTTTATGTTCATGAAAAAGATTATTCAAAGCTAAAGAGTTTTCTTTCAGTTTTCCTTTATATACTGGATTTATATAAGGGTTTTCTGTTCCTCATTTGAATACAAAGTTGTAGGTATTCATTCCATTTTATGTACACTAAATGATGACATCTAACTAATGCCACAATCAATTGAATGAATAATCAGCTTTATGTTGTAATATTCCTGTTTTTGCTTTGAAGGATGAGTGTTGTTAGAATTGCAATGGCTTCTTTGTGGAATTAGGATTTAGTAATTGAATTTAAAAGGGTGATTTTTTGTTTTGTGGTGCTACTGAAATCTGATTGGATTGTAATTAGGAGGGGACAAGGGTTGCCCTACTTGAAATTGACATTTGTGGTGCTACTGAAATCTGTTTTGTGGTGCTAATGTAATCTTGCTGGTTCAGCGTAATTGTGCATTTCAATGACATTTGGAGCATTACATTAGCAAAATAATTTAAATTGATACGATATTTATACATAATGAAAATCTGAGCTTTAATGGTTTGAAAATTAATGATGTGGTGTTTACTTTGTTTTATTGGACAGTGGTTGATGTTCTTAGGGGGGACGAGGCGGTCGATGCAGATGTCGGTATTGTTGCTGAGAGTAGTGATAGAGTTGGCAATGATATTATTGTTGGCGGGGGTTCTCCAGCTCATGGTGATACGAGCAAGGGTGATGCGAGGGATGGTTGGGGCGAGGAAACGATGATGGTACGTATTTCGTAGTATGCAAATTAAAAATTTTGTTTTTCTGAGGTGTGTTTGCCTTATTTGTGTTTTTTTGTTTATGTGATTGGAGTTAACTATTTTGCTTATGTTCTATTATGCTTTTGTTCTAGTAATATAAGTATATTCCTTTAGTTAAAATCACACTTATTTATAAAAATATATACGAATTTAAGGTAAGGCACAAAGTACGAATTTTATAAAGGAGTACGTAAATGAAATAATGAAAATCGTAAACAGGCGTTTCAGGAGTTGAGTCGTGAGTTGCGTACTCCCGAATCGACTAGACCTCCTGTTCCGAAGAAGAATAGGACTAGGAACGCAAAGGCACGAGGTATACTACAGTCTGCTCGTGCTGAGGCCCCTCCGCCGAAAAAGAGGGCCAGGAGATTAGGGGATGAGACGTTGATATCTGAGCTACAGCGGGACGAGGCATCGCATGATGGTGCAGATATTCAGATAGAGCATGACGTTCGTCCGTTTGCTCCGGCTGAGACTGCTGAGGAGATTCCGACGGACGTTATTGGGACTGATCAGGCAGAGGACGTCGGTCTGTCTTCCCCGACCCAGCATCCCACCCCTCGACGAGAGTCTGAGCACATTGATTTATTTAGTTTAGAGACTCCGATTGGGACCGGAGAGGATCTTTCGAGAGACATCGATATGACTCCTGCACTTGCGTCGGTTTCACCTTCACAGACCTCTCATATCCCGTCCCCTCCCATCATACAGACTACAGTTTCTGAGCCTCCACTTCATCCGCCTATTATTGTTCAGCCTTTAGTTGCCCCGGATCCTCCCATTGTTGACCCTCCTCCCGCTCCGGTGCCTCCTGTTGCCGACATACCCATGTGGCAGCCAGGAGGACCACGTTTGGCCGTCCTCCTTCGACATTACCCCACTCATATTGCGGAGTCGATATGGAGGTGGACTCCTCGAGATGATCCAGCCCCTCCTACTGCCGTCGAATAAGCAGTTGCTCCTGCACCAGCTATCGAGGATGTATTGGTGAGCTTTTTTTTGAATTTTTTTTAATTTTTCTGTGTATTGACATAATTGAACTTATCTAATTTTTTTTCTTAATTTTGACAGTGGAGGAAGCTGTATAAGGCATACTCAAGGACGTTGGATTAGACTGATATTGAGGCCCACAGAGTTGATGAGCCGGGTACGTGGTGGCATATTGCAGGGCGTAGTGGATTGAGGCATATCGAGGATATGGATTATCGAGGATCGGACCACGCCATCAATTCTGCATTTATTGAGCATTGGTATCCGGAGACCAACATCTTTCATTTTCCATGGGGTGAGATTTCCATCACGTTGCATGATGTAGAACGCATTTTAGGCTTGCCGATCGACGGGGAGCGTGTCGGCGAGCAGTTCTCTGAGATGGAGTTTCAGACGCAGGTCATGCAGATGTTCTCGATTGATGTGCGGACGTTTCGTATATATGATTCTCGTGGCATTCATTTTGACGACCTCAAGGCACATATCATTACGATGATTGCAGAGGGGGCAACACCTAATTTTATAGTTGTTGCGTACTTGTTGTGGGTCATTGGTTCAGCACTATTCGTCAACAAGAGCACCAACTATGTCAGCATTGAGTATTTGCATTGTCTCTTAGACCCCGACCGCACGAGTACATTTGCTTGGGGTGCTGCGGTTCTGACATTCATGTACCGAGAGTTGGGTGTTGCGTCACGACGTGATAGCAAGGGCATTGCTGGATGTGTTCTCCTTCTAAGGGTAAGAAAATTATTTGAGTAGTACTTTTGTATGTCATTTTATTTTTTAGTTATGTAAGAAACTAACTATAATTTATGACATAGACTTGGATATCGGAGTATATGCAGCTTTTTGGCGGGCATCCGATACTGAGGATAGATCTTTTGGTTAACCCGTACGCGGGTGCCCGATCTAGAGTTGAGACACGTGCTCCTCCGAAGAAGCCAAAGCGGTTGGAGGCGATTCGTAAAGTTTTAGATAAGGTTCGCGTTGATGAGGTAAAAAATTGTAATGTCAAAATATTTGGAATGAAATAACTCTAAACACTTGATATCATATTTTCTTAACATATGTATTTTTATTTCAGATTAAGTGGCAGCCATGGAGAGGCATAAATTTCGAGTCAGAGCGTTACCGGGTTTCGAGGTTTCAAGGCGTGCTTGAGTGCTTTACTATTCGAGAGGCTTACATGCCCGATAGGTGGTTGCGTCAGTACTTTCGGGTCCAGTGTATACCTCTTGATCCGATTGTGCCGGCTACAGAGGTTCGTAGCATGTCTTGGCGCAAGTATGAGGTGGAATTTTCCGACGATCAACTATACTGGAACCAGCGGTACGACCACCTCATTGACCTTGAACAACACCCTTTGGCTCGGTATGCTTACCAGGCGGACCTCGCGTACTGGGATTGGTTTAGTGACGTGACACATCCGTATGTAGATCCGAGGTCAGAGCGTCAGGACCGCCCGCATGAGCCACACACACCCATCAACTGTAGTTGATGCTACCATTGTAAGTGAAAGTTCATAAAAAAAATTCATTCAATGATTAATCGTTTTGATATTTTTAGGTTTAGGCTAAAATGTGTCTTAAATTATGCAGCGACAACAACAACTCGTTGGATATGCTCACGACGCTTTGGCAGCGATGCCTGCTGATCATCCAACTAGGTTGTACTTGTTGGACATGCTGAGCATATTAGGGGATGATCGTCCGCCAATGCCACCTCCTTTGAGCAGACCGTTTCGGGATTCTAGATATGATCCCGGTTCGGGGAGTAGGTCTGGAGGTGCCGCACGCTGACTGTTGCGAATTTATATTATAAGTACATGTATTAGATGGATATTGTAAGAATGCTTTGAATGTGACATTTTCCTTTAAGTAAAGTTGGTTTGTATTATAGCATTGTCTGGTGTCACTTGCTGTTCTGTTTGAGTTGGTGATTTGAACCATCTTATTTCTGCAACAATGTCTGGTGTCACTTGGACTTCTATGATTTCAGGCTTAGCCTAAAAGAAAAGAATAGTTCAAGCATTAGAACTACTAAGGGAGATGCTCTTGACAGGGATTGAGCCTTTTGGAGTTGTTATTACTTGTGCAGTTTCAGCTTGTGCATGTCTTAAAGCCTTATAGAATGGCAGATAACTTCATTCTCTTCCAATTCAGAATGGACCTGCAAGCAATTTATTGGTGGAAAATTCATTGATTGATATGTATGCTAAATGTGGGGACTTAGATGATGCACACCAAGTTTCTTATTCAATGCTGATGTTTATATTTGGAATTACAGAGATATCTGCGTGAGCAGAGGTGATGACAAAGATGAAAGGATCAAACACTGTGAATGCAGAGATAAGATGACAGAGGTGATGTAATACATGAATTGAAGCAGATATGCCCTTGTAATCTGTGCTGCTAGTGCTTGTTGTTTTCTGAATATAGAAGAAGAAAGAAACTTCATTGTTTGATACTCTATCCTAGCAAATCTGAATATTAAAGATTTGAACCTGGAAAGTTTGAATATTAATTCATTCTTTTTAAGCATTTATGTTTGCAGGAATGCTATGTTTTGATGTTATTAACCAAGAAGGATATAGGTCATTTGTTAAATACATTACTTACAGAAGATGAAGGAGATTGTGCAGAAAAAATGCATCTTATTGTGCTATGCATTATGGAAAGGCTGTGAATGAGCTTTACATTCACATGAAATTTCATGCTTCAGAATTTGCCTGCTGTAGCTTTTTTATTTGGATCTTGGCCTGTTGTAGCTTCTCACAGTCATTGAATAATCTTGGTGTGGTTTACACGGTTCAGGTAGTTTGGTATGGTATTTGACTGATAATGATCTGGCCTTTCATTGGCTCCTTAGTAATAGTTTTTTTTTCTGCTCCTCTAATGCTTTTATCTGAGCAGAAGATTTGCTTGTATGCTCTTCATGAATCTCCCTCAGAGTTGAGTGCTCTTCCTCTCTAGCAGCCAACTTTTCTCTCAGCTGGCTTGTCTCATATTTGCTTTCTTCCATCACTACCCTTGCTTGATCAACTTCATTGGTTATCTCAGAAATCTTTTCCACAAGAGAATTGTTTTCATCCACATCAGATTTATGTGACTCATTCAAGCTTGAGATTTCAAGTTTTGCATCATCTACTTGTTGCTTCAGCTCAGAAACTGGGTTCAGTGACCTTTTCTGCCTATTGTAGCTTGCCCACAGTGGCTGAGCACTCTGATCTCAGAGCTTCGTTTTCACTTACTAAGACTGATTTTTCTTGATTGGATCCCTCAGCCTCAGCTTTCAAATCTTCAATGACCTTTTCTGCCTCTTGAAGCTTGTCTACTGTTTTTCTGCATTCTGATGTTAGAGCTTCATTTTCACTTATTAGCACTGATCTTTCTTGATTAAATCTCCCCGTCTCAACCTTCAAATCTTCAATTGCCTTCTCTGCTTGCTGTAACTTGTCTTCTGCTGTTGTGCATTCAGACCTCAGAGCTTCATTCTCTTCACTCATGGTGGCAAGCTTCTTCTTGAGTTCATCAAGTTCTTGTTGCAAACCAACTGTTACTCTTTTAACCTCATCTTGCAATTTCCCATTTTTATTGTCTTTCCCGAGTGAAGTTATGGTAGAGTTCATAGAGTGACTCGTACTATTTGTGATAATCCCTGACAAGCTCTTCAAGGGGCTCTGTCTTATTACCATCAGTTCCATCATGCTCTTCACCTTTGATTAGCTGGATGATCTTATCTTTTTTCTCCTCCATATCTGCAACATTAAAAATGATAAATTCTTCTCTGATGCTCCAGATAATATTGATCAAACATCACTAAGTAAAGATAACTCACCTTTTCTAGTTTCTATGGTTTGCTCATGTTCATCTGAATCAGTATGAATGTCAAAGAATGACTTTATCTGCTTTCTCCAGTGATGCTTCTTTATCTTTCTTTTGTCTCAATTTGATTCAGGCTACCTAACTTGTCAAGGCCTAGATCACGAGTATCTGCACATGTGGTATAAGACACTTTCAGATTTCATTCATGCTAGCAAATCTAATCTAACTTGTCAAGGCCTAGATCAACTTGTGCTCCATGTACCTGAGAAGCAGCCAGCAAGGATAATGGAAACTGAGGTTATTTGCTAGATGGAATGTGTTGCATTGTGTATTTTTTTATGGAATCTGTTGCTGTGTATTCCTTGTAATCTGTTGCTGTGTATTCCTTGTAATCTGTTGCTGAATATACTGATTCTGGTTTGTGGTGATTCTGTCACTGGTGTTTTGTTATAGGCTTACCTTACGCTTCATGAAGCGTGCGTTTCATGAAGCGCATATATTATCAGAAATCGTCTCTAGTACAATGCCTTACGTTTCATGAAGCGCACGTTTCATGAAGCGTAAGGCTTATGAGAAAAAAAAGGGGTGGCTTTCGCTCGTCCCCCGGATCGAACCGTAGACATACTCCTCAAACGCGTGTACCTGGACCAAGTGTGCCGCATTGGCTATCGATTTATATAGGAATAATTTTAATTTTCACATAACACGGTTTCGATTGGGTTTGGTCCGGAATTAAATTAAACCGACCGGTTCACCTATTTTTAGGGTTTGAATTACAAAAATAAAACCGGTTCCTAAGAGATTGCACTTTATATAATTTTATGGAACGATAATAAATGAATTTATGTATATTTTAGGGTGTGAACCCTTATTAATCATATTAAAATTTTAATATAACCGAACCGACCCCAAAATAAACTGTAAAAATAAAAATTGTTCCGGTTCTTGAAATTTCATGTTGGACCAGCTATTACCATAATTTGTTTTAAGGTTCCGATTTATGGTTAGGTTTAGGGTTTAGGGTAGGGTAGGGTTTAGTTAGGGTTTATAAATTTAGGGTTTAGGGTTTAGGGTGTAGGATTTAGGATTTAGGGTTTAGGGTTTAGGGTTTTGCAATATGGTTAATCTTAGGGTTTAGGGTTTACGGTTTAGGGTTTAGGGATTTGATTTAGGGTTTAGGGTATAGGGTTTAGATGCAAATATGTTATTTGGTTTAATATTCATAATCAATTACATATAATACTAACATAAAACGATATTTAGCATTACACTCCTACAATGCGCCAAATATCCATTACAAATACTACCGCTATTTGACATTTCATGTTACAAGGTCGAAGGTTTAGATGTCATGGTTGGTTACAATGACATGGTTTTAAGGTTATTGTATATGTTATTGATATATTGTATATTTGTCATTGTGAATATGTTTTGATGGATGATGCTTGTAAGATAAGGTATTAGGGTATAGGGTATAGGGTATAGGGTTTAGGGTTTAGGGTTTAGGGTTTAACCTAAACCATATTAATAACAACAACTTCACCCCAATTATATCACTTTAACCATACATTATGCTCATTATATTAATCACATCCCTAAACCCTAAACCCTAAACCCTAAACCCTAAACCCTAAACCCCAAACCCTAAACCCTAAACCCTAAACCCTAAACCATAACAATAAGATTAAGCATATCACAAAACCCTAAATCCTTGTCAATAAACATAACACCCTAAACCTAACAAACCCTAAATTATAAAAACTACCCTAAACCCTAAACCATAAAACCTAAAAAACACTAAACCCTAAACCTAACCATAAATCGTAACCTTAAAATAAATTATGTTAATAACAGGTCCAACATGAAATTTCAAGAACCGAAACAATTTTTATTTTTCCAGTTTATTATGAGACCGGTTCAATTATATGAAAGGTTTAATATGATTAATAAGGGTTCACATAATAAAGTGTAAATAAAATCATATATTATAGATCCAAAAAATCATATAAAGTGCAATCTCTTAGGAACCGGTTATATTTTTATAATTCAAACCCTTAAAATATGTGAACCGGTCGGTTTAATTTAATTCCGGACCAAACCCAATCGAAACAAGGTTATGTGAAAATTAAAATTATTTCTATATAAATCGATAGCCAATGTGGCACACTTGGTCCAGGTACACGCGTTTGAGGAGTATGTATACGGTTCGATCCGGGGGACGAGCGAAAGCCACCCTTTTTTTTTCTCATGACCTCACGCATCATGAAGCGCGCGCTTCATGATGCGTGAGGCATTGTACTTTACTTGTTTTAAGGCTTGCGCTTCATATAGCGCACGCTTCATGAAGCGCAAGTTCTCTATTCCAGTATCCAGAAAATCTTCCGCGGGCGGTTGCAGATAACTCTTCATGAAGCCATGATCCTATATTTACGGAAAAGATCTGCGATTTCCGTAAGTTGCCTTGATAAGTTGTAGTTTTGGCGCAAAATTTACCCGCTAAAATTAAACCATGGCCAATCAAATCCACGCTTCTTATAAAAACTTCACCCCACCTCTCTAAAACCAGTTCTCTTCAAAGCTTCTTCATATCTGCTATATCTCCGTCAATGGCATATCCTATTCAAGATGATTTTCGCAAGCACTTGGAGGATGTACAAGAGATCCGTCTTTTCATTCGGGAGCTCATCAACAGCAAAGAAGTAGGCTTGAAGAATGTCGGTAAACACCTTGCCCGACTCGGTTACTTCACAACACTTGAGAGAATTTTCAAGGAGGAGATGAAACTCCAAGAAATTGCTCTCTTCAATGCCGAAGCAAGGACCAACGACAACCCTGAGATTGAAGTCCCGTCATACACTGATTTGCGCCTAGTGAAGCATGAGGAAGAGGATGATGGTTTCGATCCAAACAATCCAATAATCATAGACTAGATTTCTGTTAGTAATTTGTTTAGGCCTAGATTATGATTTAGTAATCTGTTTTAGACTAGGTAGTTTATGCACTTGTTGGCTTCTAATATGAATTATGTTGCACTCTGTTTAATGGAAATTTGATTCTCATGGTTTTACCAATTGTGTTACCTTGTCTAAATTTATGCTTTATCCCGTGGTTTTTATCCGATTGCATATGTCGAAGAAAATGGCAACGATGTTTGTCCAGCTACGAATCCAATACAACAGGAAGGAATGCTTGATTCTGTCCCGCTTGACTTACGCATCATGAAGCGCACGCTTCATGATTCGTAAGTCTTATCAGAAAACGTAGTAGAGGCTTGCCTTGCGCATCATAAAGCGTACGCTTCATGATGCGTAAGGCTCGTGGGGAAAAAAAGGGGTGGCTTTCGCTCGTCCCCCGTTTCGAACCGTAGACATACTCCTCAAACGCGTGTACCTGGACCAAGTGTGCCGCATTGGCTATCAATTTATATAGGAATAATTTTAATTTTCACATAACCCAGTTTCGATTGGGTTTGGTCCGGAATTAAATTAAACCGACCGGTTCACATATTTTAAGGGTTTGAATTACAAAAATATAACCGGTTCCACAAAGATTGCACTTTATATAATTTTATGGAGCTATAATAAATGAATTTATGTATATTTTAGGGTGTGAACCCTTATTAATCATATTAAAATTTTAATATAACCGAACCGGCCCCAAAATAAACTGTAAAAATAAAAATTGTTCCGGTTCTTGAAATTTCATGTTGGACCAGTTATTACCATAATTTGTTTTAAGGTTCCGATTTATGGTTAGGTTTAGGGTTTAGGGTAGGGTAGGGTTTAGTTAGGGTTTATTTTATAATTTAGGAGCCTTCCAAACAATAACCCGACATCATATCAAATACTTTGTTATGTTTCTTTGCTTCAAGCCCTCATAGATCCATCTATTTGCTTCTGTTAGATTCCGAGGACCGAAAGGTCTCGGGATCTTTTACCACTTATCATATAAAGTCGGGATCAACCTTCTAAACCAAAAGCTAAAACTAATGGGTAGGAATTCACCCTCTTTTATATGCTAGTGGTTTATCTTATGTATTTCTAGTATAGGAAGACACTTTTTGTCCAACACCTTCTTACATTGAAAGAAGAAAAATCAATAAGTGTATTAGTTATGTTATTCTCAAAGTGTGGCAATCAATTTTCATTTTGACCATTTCATTTCTCTGAATATGTTCTTTAGTGTAGTGTTTTTTTCAAATCCTATTCAAAAGACAAATGTTCCCTTTAGACTACATTATAAACCGTAAACCCTAACCCTAAACCCTAAACACTAAATCCTAAACCCTAAGCACTAACTTATAATACTAACCATCTCCCAACACATAAACATAACATAAACCTAAACCCTAATCACTAAACCAACACTAAATGACCCTAAACCCTAACCCTAAACCCTAAACCCAGAACCCTACTCTCATGAGCCTCACGCATCATGAAGCGTGCGCTTCATGATGCGTGAGGCGCCAATTTTGTTCTTAATAACATTCATGGTTACTTGTAATTATTTGAACCAATTCAAAGCCATTAACAATTATACAAGCACAAAATCATATTTAGCATAAGAAGCAAACACTAATCCCAAAAATGTAGTACAACTAAAACTAATACAGTTCTAACTAATGACATATATCATCAACTTCAAACAACAACATTTGGTTCAAGATTATGGCTAATCCGCTTCTCGCGCCATTTTACCATTCTCTGTCTAAACGGCTCATCCCACCCGTTGACGCTAGGTTGATGGCTTCTTGTCCAATCTCTCGGCGGAGGAGGAAGTGGGGAGTCGTCGCTCAACCAGACCTGCAAATTAAACACATAATATATTACCGAGTAAAAAATTATACGTGCTAATTTATTTTCATGATAATAATGTATGACTCACATGTATAAAGTGATCTCTGTTTCCCACGAGCGCTATGGCATATATCTTCGCTGGAGGTGACCGATTCTCCCCTCTCGCCTGCATTGGCAAGCATGTATGCGATCCATCCCACGACAACAAAACAACTGCAACCTGATGTATTGTGGCAAAGATCAAACCGGCTATGGGCATCTCCATCCAATATCTTTGAGCACAAGGGCTAACCACATAGGGCATAGTATCAAACATCTCATCAATAGGAGATTTGTTCCAAATAGGCTCATATACATATCTGTTCCTCCTCAATTCGGCTGTCAACTCCAATCGAACTCTGCGGTACTCGCCCTGTAATTGTCCCAACAACACGGCGAGTGATCGATAACCGCAATGCCCATCTGCCATTACATCCTGCACCTGATCAATGTAAGGAAACATGAAGTCGTTAACATTGTCAACTCCAAAGTTGAAATCCAGCCACATCATGCCGACCCTCTCTTCTTGTGTACTTGACCCCGTCGCAACTTTTTTCGGGGCCTTGTTGGTTGAGCCCTTTGGCCTTCCATGCTTTTTGCCGGGCAATGAAGTTTTTACTTGGCTCTCCTTTTGCTTCTGTTGCTTCTCTTTTTCATATGCCTCCATCCGATGCTCAAGCAAAGTATTGTTCCTCTTTGTTGACCACTTAGTGGACCCCTTTGGCCGTCCCCTCTTCATAGCATCTATCTGCTCAATCAAAGACGACTCTTTTCCAAGCACATTGTCTACAAAAGACTATGTGATCGAGTACACATGGTCATATGTCAATTCACCCCGATGCTTCCTCTCCACCATATCTTCCCATCTAATCTCGGTAAGTTTTTTTGCCTCTTTGTCTTCTATGGGCATGTTCTTCGGATCAACTCCATCCCATACCACCTGATGCCAAAATGGGTGTATGTCACCTGGCGGGATCGGCCGCTTAGTTAGAATGGCTTGGGCAATCGTATGACGACAAGGAAGACCCATGCACTCCCGTACCCAAAAATCAGCACACTCTTTCTCTAATTTTCCTTCAGCGGCGTCCTTGTTCAGGTCGTAGTACATATTCAACAACTTCATAATGCACAAAGTTGACATTTTGTAAAATAGGCGCATGAATATTGTCCTAACTCGACTAGGGACACTATTCAACTCAGTTGGAATCTTGCTACATGACATCTCCAGATCCCCCCTTATATCATTAACTTGAGACTGAATGTGATTGTGGATCCTTCCGATCACTGTGTTGAAGCCTCCTCGAGAACTGTCAAGTATTTTTTTAAGTACGCTGTGCATTCCCTCCGCCCTGTTTCATACATGTTAGTATTATGTAAATTACAAATGTGTAAATCACATAATTTGAACAACCAAAAATATGTAAAACATTAAAACGTGTGTACCTGTTTGTTGTTCTCGTTTCGAAGTGGGTATAGTGATCGGTCCATGCTCTAACAATCGACTTCTTGTAAGGCCCGAGCCACGACCTCTCAACATACTTCATCAGCCTTGGACAATGTTGTTTGACTCTTCTAAGCCTTTCCTCGTATTTTGCCTCCGTTGTCGACATGAATATGCCCCAACATCTATTAGCAAACCTTTTCGCCTTTTCCTGGTCCCTTAGGATACCTACATCGTATGCTAATATGTTGCCCTTAACATGCACCCAACATAGAAGATGTTTGACTTCCTCTCCAAACACAGCGTCCTTTGCGTTAATTATTGCCCTCTCTCGATCTGTGACAATCGCATTTGGCATCGCTCCCACTTCCTGATACAAACGCCTCAAACGCTTCAACACCCATGTATAACTAGTTGTGTCTTCTCTTGACATAAATGCAAAACCGATGTTGAAAGATCTGTTAGTACATGTAAACCCAACCATCTGCAGCAAAGCCATGTCGTACCTGTCAATACATTAAACAATTATACAACTTTACAAAAACAATATTTGCCTCAATATATAGAAAAAAACTTAACAGATTGTACCTGTTGGTCTTATATGTGTTGTCCATAATGGCGACATACGGAAACAACTTCAGTAGATGCAGCGACGTGGGATGCACAAAGAAGAGGATATCAATATAATCTGAATCACCTATCCTATTCGGAAATACTCTGTAATCGTTTCTTTGTAGAAAATGCAGTGCATATTGGGTGGTTGTCAGATTTGCACTATCCTCTTTCAAATATCGTGCCCTCAAATTTGAAACTTGCTTCCTTGATGTCACATTTCCGGGGTAAAGATTTCTCAACCGCTCCACTATACGAGCAGGTGGCACATATATATAGCTCAATTCCTTCACAAGCAATTTTTGTGCTTCCGTCATTCTGCCTGAAAATGAATTGCCAAGCAAACTAGTGGGGAGGTCGTGGTTGTGAACTCCGCACACAACCGTTAGTGCCCACTTCCCGGTCGATTTACTTCTAACGCCAAGCAACTCGAATTTGCATTTGCACTTTGTGTAAAGGGTTCGCACCTGAGGCGGTGTAACAGTAGGGATGCAATCACCCTTCTTCCCAGGTCTATACATACCATGCCTATGACATGCTAGCCTGACCAAATTTTCATTTGACGTTTTTATAGGCAACGCCATATATCTTTCACGCCCAACTTGCCTAGCCCAGGCTATCATTTGATCTCGACTATCCCACACCCCATCGTGATGAAAGTCAGCAGAAAAATCTCTCCTGTTTACCTATTTATAAATTATAATTACTTTCAATTAAACTGCAAATACACAATATGTTTTCAACAATAACATCTTTTTTACTATTATTTTCCATTCAACTCTACTCTATTGAATAACAATAATATTATTTCTAAAGGTATATAATCAGTACAAATGTATAAGATTAATAATATAATTTTTTTTAATTTACAAATACAAATACGATACCTTCAAATGTTCAGAATATAAAACTATAAACTGCAATTTATTTTTCAAAAAACTTACCTCGACTATGTCGTTTTCTTCTTCATCAACGTCTATTTCTCCTCCTCCTCCTTCTTCAAAAGATGATGATAATTCTTCATAAGATGATGATGATTCAGCTTCATACGGTTCATCTGAAAAAGGCGATTCCGTCGATGAATTTACTTCATATGAGCTATTGGATGCCATTGTATTTTGTTAAACTGTGTTTCTTAACTCATAAACTTTTTCATATATGACTATAAGGCCTTAAATGTTTGTTATTTAATCTATCTTATGATACAAAGATATAAATTAGATATGAATTCCCAAATTTACATAAACAAACCTAATTTCACGGCGGCGTTGGCGTAGCGGGAAAAAAATCCGCAAACCCTAACGCTTCATGAAGCGCACGCTTCGTGAAGCGCAAGCCCAGGGTACCACCCTCGCAGAGGGCACCCTTTGGGTCATACGCTTCATGAAGCGTATGAAACCGTGTGCGCGAGGCGTTTTTTTCCTGTGCATAAGGAATCGGCCTTCGGTAAATGTAAGTTTGGTAAGTTTTCTTTTTTTTAATTGGAGATATCTTCTTTGAATAAAACTATATAACACACATAGCGATTTTGTGGGGAAAGATTAGAGACACCAAATTCTTGGGAAATAAGTTTCTTATATTTCAAGATTTAGATAACAAACAAAAAGATAGGATAAAATATAAAATATTACATAAGATATTGTTTTTTAGGGTATTGCCAGGGTTGAATATGAAATTTCTATGTATTACCATTAATCGTTTGATTAAATGTTCGAATGTTTTTTTCCTAAGATCAGAAATCTCGATCGTTTAATAAAATTTCAATGGTTTATAGAATTTTAGAAACTTCACCCCTAGAGTTAAAATAAGACCGTTTTTAATTCGTTGACTTACAACCTATTTGGCAATTGAGAATTAATGAGAAAAGAAAGGGTGGAAAAATATGAGAAAATAAATGATAGGAAAATAAAAGGTGAGAATATAAGAGATTTTAATGATTTCTTTGTTTGGCTAGAGGTGGGTTTTGATGAGAAAATGTGAGTAAAATTTTATTTTATTTTTTCTTATTTGAAACATGTATCGCTAGTTTCCCATCAAATTCCACCAATTTGGTGAGATTCATTTTCCCATCATTTCACTCCAAATTTTCTAATGAAATCCCATCAATTCTCACATAATATTGCAATTAAAAAATAGAAAAATAATTCCCACCATTTCCCTACCTAAAATTTCCATCAAATCCCACCATCCAAACATACCCTTAGCCTCGTGGCTTAACCATTTGATTAGAAGGTTTCTTTCCTAAGATACTAGCTTTGTAATTCGTGAACTTAGCCTTGCGGATTAAGGTAGAAAATGAGAAACAGGTTGTAGCCCATGTAAAATTGATTAAATTTGGACAAGGGTACATGCAAGTGTTCTCATTGTTAACTAATCATCATTGAACAGTAATTTTATTATTTACTGAAGTGAAATTGATTTGCAACTAAAGATTTTGAGCCCCTTCAATTTGGGAAAAATAACACATTATAGCTACTACACTCTCTTCCAACAACATTGTTATAAAGAATGGTTTTGACACTGTCCATAAGATTCTCTTGTCTAGTGCAATCGTTATACGTTAATCTAGCGGACCAATTAGTAATGTGGCATTATAATATGAAGAATGCCACAACTTGCTAAACAAGTGACAATGAAGAATGGTAAAAACAGTGCAACAATCATCCGGGCAGGCTAATGTGAGTCTTAATGGTAAAGATAGAATCAAATCACAGTTTTATCAAAATATAAGCCCCTTGATTCAACCCACAGTAACATATCAGCTAAAATTTCACTCCAATGAGAGCTTACAACCTTCATATTTGTTACTGCTCCCAATTCAATGCTGATGTGCAATAACAATCTATTGACATGAAAGATGCACATTCTATGTATGTATATTTGCTTAGCCTCAAGCTATGCTCTTTGTATATATTAATCATGCCTAATGCATAATAATAAATTGTTCTCTATATAATCCTCATACTCATTGGCTTTTATACAATACCTTTGAGATAAATTTAGTCCCTATATTAATTTTGGTGCATTCTAACTAAATTCAGTTATTATTGTCACATAACTGAATTTCAGTTTTTCTTGGGTCTATCGAGCGTACCCCTTTCCTTTGGACAGGGGTACCCCCATATTGACCCCCTAGATTCCGTTATAGAGGAGCCTCGCTGGGTCAATGATGATGATGTTCTCTCTATACAATCCTCCTTGTTCTTGTAGCGTTCTCAACAACAATAACTTTGTCTTAACTCCTATAGCACGAGACAAGTGTTCGCCTTGGAGTATCGATCTTGACATCCTTGACCACAAAAGAATCAACATAGAACTCATCCATCATGAAAAGATCCGAGGCGTCTTTGACTCCAAATCCCATCATGAAATCCTTGCAAATTCGCGGCACTTTCAGAGGTGGGTTCGTATGATCTTAAGCTCGACGTTTGGAAGACTGGGTGGTGTCTCTCCATTGGACAGACTTCATTTGTGATCCACCATTCATGTCCTGAATTGAATAAGTAATAACAAAAAAATGAGCTTGCATATAATGAAGCTGAAAATCATGAATCAGCAAAATTTTACAGACTCCTAATTCAAAAAATCAAAGCTATTCATATAATAATAAGAGTAACACAAATCAAGAGGCAAAGCAAGCCTTCCACATTCAGCAACATGTAATATTGCATAAGCTATTCATAGAAAGGGAAGTCACTAACACAGACAACTCAAAGGTAATGAAACAAGTAATAAAACAGATGCAAAAACTCAAAGGTTTAAATTGTATACTTGGTCAACTCGAGATCTCGGGCATAGAAAATAGATACAGCAAAATGAAAAACATATAAAAACCGAGGGTCTGAATTCAACTACAAAACTCATAAGTCCATACTCTCGAGGGTCTGAATTCTCAAAATAAGACAAGCTCTCATCAGATCCGAATTCTGATGGAATGCTGATCTAATGTGCCAGCAGATCCGAATTCTGAATTCTCAAAATAAGACAAGCTCTCATCAAATCCGAATTGAATTGCAAGATGGAATGCTGATCTGTCATCCAATGACAACACGCCGCTACTCCCCCTGTGTTCGTTCCCGTGCAGCCCGCCGGCCCTAGAAATCAGAAAGGGGCGCTTCCTATCTACTCCACTACTATAGGCGTTTCTCCGGTGGAAAGAGGCTCAACAAGTTTCAAGCAACTTCCTATATGAAGCGAGCTCTAATTTTCACGATACTTCTCACTCGTCATCCAAACCCTTTTCAATGGATTCCAATTTCCTTCTCCCTCATCCCCAAAATTTCCCAACTACACACGAATCCACGACAGATTACTCAAAGCCCTGAAAAGGGTATGCGCGAATTTTCAAGACCAATCGAATTTGACCAGGCGACGGTGTGTGGAACACTCGCTTCGTTCAACAACGACTATCAGCAGGCACTCGATTTCTTCAGCTGGGTCGAATCCAATTGCGGGTTTCAGCACACCACTGAGACCTACAACAAGATGATCAATGTTTTGGGTAAGTTTTTCGAGTTCCATAAGTCGTGGGAATTGATACGAACAATGGCAAGAAATCAACTTTCCATTCCTAATCACGCCACTTTTCGTGTAATGTTCAAGCGTTATGCCATGGCTCACATGGTAAATGAAGCAATTAAGACGTATTATATGCTGGATGAGTTTAACATGAAGGATGAAACCTCGTTTATCAATTTGATTGATGCTCTTTGTGAGAACAAACATGTGCTGGAAGCTGAGGAGTTATGCAGGAAAGAGTGTGTTTATGTGGGTATGAAAACGAAGATATATAACATGATTCTTCGCGGGTGGATGAAGTTGGGCTGGTGGGGTAAATGCAGGGTGTTTTGGGAGGAAATGGAAAAAATGGGGGTTAAAAAAGATTTGGTGTCATATTCGATATATATGGATATACAATGCAAGTGTAAGAAGCCATGGAAGGCGGTGAAGCTGTATAGAGAGATGAAGAAAAGGGGGATTCAGCTGGATGTGGTGGCATATAACACGGTTGTACATGCGATTGGATTATCTGAGGGCGTTGATTTTTCGGTTCGTCTGTGTAAGGAGATGAATGAGCTAGGATGCAAGCCTAATGTAGTGACTTATAACATAATCATCAAACTTTTGTGTGAAAACGGGAGGACTAAGGAAGCGTATGAGATGCTTCATCAGATGGGCAAGAAGGGTTGTGATCCAAATGCTGTCACATATGCCTGTCTCTTTAGAAGTCTGGTTAGGCCTAAGGAGATTTTAAGGTTGTTTGAAAGGATGATAGAGAGCGGGGTTCAGCCAAGCTTGGATACTTATGTGATGCTTATGCGAAAATTCGGGAGGTGGGGTTTCCTGCGTCCTGTGTTTATGGTTTGGAAAAGGATGGAGGAACTAAATTGCAGCCCTGATGCAGCTGCTTATAATGCTTTAATTGATGCTTTGGTGGAGAAGGGCATGCTGGACATGGCGAGCAAGTATGATGGAGAGATGTTTGCAAAAGGGCTTTCAGTTAAGCCAAGAAAAGAGCTACTACTGGAGTCAAAGATGAATGACCAGTCCGGTGAGGTGAACTTGTTGTGATACTTAATTACCTTCTCGTGGAAAGTTCATGCACTGCTTTGAATGGATCGCTCAAAATAGTGAAATTTTCATTCATTGAACTGCTGCTGTGGTTTCTCTTTTAGTGGTACCTTGTCTTTTGGGACATATCTATCGCTAGAAAAAATGGCAAGCACTCAGAAGCGGCTGCAACTTTGAGGTGTAGTTCTAAATTCTGTGTTGTTTTGTTTTAGGAAAACTTCATGTATAAATGGGTTATGCAATTTTTTTTCTACATTCTTGCATTTATGGCATATGGTCCATTTGGCTACACTCATGTACTTGCTGTCTAAGTTGAGCTGTAAATGTTAAAAGGGCCCTCATTTTCTATCTTGGAAGCTTATATACATGCGTTGCCATTTCTATGAGCATTGAATCTATCTTTATCCATAATGACCTTGTAATTAGATTTAGAGGACATGAGTGTAAATATCTTCCTTCCTTCAATTGAAATTTGCAAATCATAAATAGGATCTCTGGAAAGGAATAGACATGCAAGTCGTCATCTCTCTTTAAGGTTATTTATGACTACTGGAAATGGTGAGTTGAGTATTGGACATGCTTCTAAGCATGCTTTAAACCAGGTCCTTTTTTTTTCTCTATAACACAGAAAGCTAGACACTCATTCATGGTGATCATATTAGGCACTATTGAAGTTCTAGGATACCCATCTCTAAAAGCAGTGGACACTTTTTTATGGCACATACGGCTGGATGCTACTGCATTGCGATTGACCCAATGGGAAGGTGTGTTGCTGTTGATGTCTCAACTCTTACTTTGTTGCTTGGGTGGTCAAGAAACTAGAAAGTGTCTAATTAGTAGTCTAAGGTATGCGGCTTGGCTAAGATATTGTAACAGTCTCACTTTTTGCTCATCAGAGGCTGTTTACTGTAATTATGTATTAGTGGTCACTCTTGAAGCTGGGAGATTGATGACTCCTTTGTATATATTGGTATGTTGTAAGTGCCCAACTATGGTCACTTTATGTTTTAAGTGCACTGGAATGGAATGCTGCTTATGGTTTATTATGCCAAAATTCTGTTTATGTTGTATGCTGGCGTATTTTGGTTGATAGATTCATAGAAAGGGAAGTCGCTAACACAGACAACTCAAAGGTAATGCAACAAGTAATGAAACAGAAGCAAAAACTCAAAGGTTTAAATTGTATACTTGGTCAAATCAAATATCTCAGGCATAGAAAATAGATACAGCAAAATAAAAAAAGCATAAGAATCGAGGGTCTGAATTCAACTACAAAATTAAAAAAAGATGCAAAAATAAGTCCATACTCTCGAGGGTCTGGATTCTCAAAGAAAAGACAAGCTCTCGATCATCAGATCCGAATTCTGACCATTGGACTGCTTGTTCTCTGTTACCTGGTGTCTTCATCCATGTCGAGGGTCTGGATTCTCAAAGAAAAGACAAGCTCTCGATCATCAGATCCGAATTCTGACCATTGGACTGCTTGTTCTCTGCTACCTGGTGTCTTCATCCGTGTCGAGGGTCTAAAGACTCTCGACATACGCTGAAAGCCCAATAGTTTTCCAACAAACCAAAGAAGGACCATGAAGAATGTCCAGAAGATACTCCAGATGGCTCCAAACATTTTTATAAACAGCAGAATCCTTTTTAAGAATATCTCCAGGAATAGGATGCACCTTAACACTACCTCCAACACAATCATACGAGAGCAACTCGCTCCGTTTAACTTGAAAGAACATCCTCTCAATAGTACTACTGTCCCTACAGAAAATCATGCCAAGAAACTTTTGGATTTTGAGGAATCTGCTTCCAAGTTGAATCTCACACGACTGAATCTTCGCCCAGGATTCCTCAACTCCGTATTCCTTCATCATCCATAAATCAATTCCACAACTACCATTCTCATCATAGCGTGTGATGATTGTAGCAAGGTGATCTTTGAGCACGAAAACTCCAGGCCTGTGCATCAGACCCCGATGATCATCAGGTGGTCCTGGGATCAACCCAAATTCCTCATCATTCAAATTGAATTGCAAAAAGAAATTCTGATCTGTAATCCAATGACAACACCCATTCAAGGTAGCACTGGGTGAGAAATCCAAATCTTGAGTTATTTTCGGAAATCGAGATCTCCATGGCGACGAATCAGAATCACAAATCAATTTCCAGGTGCCGCGTTTTTGGCTGTACACAAAAGCTTTAAACCATTCCGAGTCCGATTTTGGATCTGGATCCTGGTCTATCATGACCATCTTATAGTCAACCACAACATCATTCCGAAAAATGCTACCAAAACCGTAATGATTTTTAACCTCTGATCCACGAGGCATTACAGATTTCCCATCAATAATCTTGAATACATGGGGAGGGCTAATAAGCTTGAACTCCCCTGTGGCAGGGTTGCAAAACGCAGCGTTTGAATAGCCATAAGTTACCTTGTAAGTAGTCATCGCATACACTTGAGTAGCCACACAGTAAATCCCGTTGCTCAAGGGACCGAGCACGCTTATACAAGGCTCAAACACTCGAGCGATCGTCTCCAGAGGAAGATCGATTCCGAATCGGGTTAGGGTAACCCGGATTTCGGCCGGAGTAACCGATTTGATTGCTTTCAGTAATTTTCCGATATCGAACACTGGGGTGGATTGAAAAGAAGAGGAATCCAGAGCGTAAACATGGTGATTATTTTCGCCTTGATCATAGAAAAACAGTTGATTCAGGTAATCGACATGGCGGTGAAATCGAGTGTGGAAATTGATGAAGGAATGAGATCGAATTAGGGCGTACCAGGATTTGCAAGTGAATTGGAATTGGCGGATGGATTTGGTTGGCAGTCTCACGAGAATCTCCTGAATCGCGTCTTCTGGAAGATGAATTGCTTCTGATTTGTCTTCGTTGTGATCAAGCTTTCGCCTTTTTTGAACAAGGGGCTGCCATTGGCGATCAATTTACCATCACTCATCTATGATTTACCATCACTCATCTTGTGAGCTTTCAAGGGTGCATACTTTCGCCAACATAACATGTACAATGTACCACAGGAATGACAAGGAGCATTCATTAGCATCAGCAAAAAAAAAATTAACAGACAAATCATTCAAAAAAGAAAGCCATCTCTGTCTCCAATTAGAAGCCCAGATTAAAAAAAAAAAAGGGGCAAGAATCATGTTCATACTTTTGCTCATTGTAAGTTTGAAACATGAATTGGAGCATTAAAATCTCAGCTAAGAGTTAATGTCACTGAAACTATGCACACAGCAAATTTCAACAATCCAGAATCAAACAGTTGATATTATTCTTATAAAATGAATTCATCATCTTGCAAAACAATGCTTTCAACTTGAGAATTAGAAGGTGTAAGCTATCAATTGATACAGCAATATCAAAAAACTGAATCAAACAATGACCAATCCACAGACAAATTCAACTTCAAAATCCAAAGTTTAGAAATGAATCAAATTCAAAATTCATAAAGAAAAGATAGTACTTTATCAAATACCATTCCTGTTGCATCTCTGTTGCCTGGTGTCTTCATCTTCATCGATGTCGAGGGTGACAGGCTCGAGGGTCTCAACATACGTTGAAAGGCCGATAGTTTTCCAACAAGTCAGAGAATGAACTGCTTCCAAAGGCGCCAAATGATTCTTCCAAGGAATACCGCCGTCTTCATCATCATCAAAAGAGGTTTTCAAGCTAAAACTGAATCTATCAACAGTAGGATCCTCTTTAACAATACGTCCAAAAATAGAATGCCTCTCAACAACACCTCCAACGCAATCATACGAGAGCAACTCGCCACGTTTAACTTGAAAGAACATCCTCTCAATAGTACTATTATCCTTGGAGAAAGACATGCCCAGGAATTTTTGGAGTCGTAATCCGTTTCCAATCTCAAACTGACATGAATGTATCTTTGTCCAAGACTCTTCCACTCCATATTCTTTCATCATCCATACATCAATATCACAAGCATAACTAAAAACACCATGATAAAAATCAATCACAGGTAACCGATAGCGTATGATGATTGCAGCAAGGCGATCATTGAGCACGAAAACTCCAGGCCTCACTGGATGATGATTGATATAATCATCATCAGGTGGTCCTGGGATCATCCCAAATTCCTCACTAGCCAAATCAAATCTCAATATGGAATGATGCTCATCTGTCATCCAGTGACAGGACCCATTCAAGTTAGCTTGGGGTAAGAAATCCAAATCTTGAGTAATTGTAGGAAATTGAAATGAACCAGAATCACAATCACAATCACAAATCAATTTCCAGCTACCACGTCGTTGGCTGTACACAAAAGCTTTAAACCATTCAGAATCCTGGATTATCATCACCATCTTATAATCAACCACAATATCTCTAGTACCCTTCTTCTGAATAATGCTACCAAAGCCGTAATGATGCTTAACTTCTAATAAATGCTTTGCAAAACTTCTCCTAGTAACAGGTAAAATTACTTTCCATACTTTGCATACGTGGGGCCCAGGACAAATTACTTTGGATAAGTGGGGAGGACTAATAAGCTTGAACTCACCTGTGGCAGGGTTGCAAAACGCAGCGTTTGAGTAGCCATAAGCTACATAGTTGGTCGTTCTGGCGTACACTCGAGCAACGACGCAGTAAATTCCATTGCTCAAGGGACCGAGCACGCTTATACAAGGCTCAAACACTTGAGCGATCGTCTCTAGAGGAAGATCGATTCCGAATCGGGTTAGGGTTACCCGGACTTCGGCTGGAGTAACCGATTTGATTGTTTTCAGTAATTTTTCGATTTCGAACACCGGGGTGGATTGAAAAGAAGAGGAATCCAGAGCGTAAACATGGTGATTATGTTCGCCTTGATCGTAGAAAAGCAGTTGATTCAGGTAATCGACATGGCGGTGAAATCGAGTGTGGAAATTGATGAAGGAACGAGATCGAATTAGGGCGTACCAGGATTTGCAAGTGGATTGGAATCGGCGGATGGATTTGGTTGGCAGTCTCACGAGAATCTCCTGAATCGCATCTTCTGGAAGTTGAATTGCTGCTTCGGATTTGTCTTCGTTGTGATCAAGCTTTCGCCTTTTTGGACAAGGGGCCGCCATTGGCGATCAATTTGTAGCGGGGTTGTGGGAGGAACGATGAGACAAGTATTTGGCAGACTTTTTTGGGGGTTGAATTTTAGATTTGGTACTTGGAAGATTTATATAGGACGCTGAAAACCATCACTAGTCAAGACTTGCAAGGCAAGTCGTTACAGATTACAATAAATCAGCTTCCTGTAAGTATGATTTTTATCAAAAATTAAATAAGATAAGATTAGGAATCGAAAATACTCCGTAATACAGTATTTTCTTACCAAATCTAGTTCAATATCTTACATGGGCACCGAATCCAATCTAATAAAATCTTCTATTCCATTTTTATATTCCAATTAATTTTATATTTATAAAGTTAATATTAAAATAATTTTAAAATAATTATATTTCTATCATTTCATAACTATAACCTAAAGCGGAGGTTAAAAAAATTATTAAACGACACATGTCACTTTTAGATTGGACCACACCATATTTTTATATTCCATGTTTTTAGAATATAGGATAGAAAATCTCATTATTAAACAATTTTTTATTTTTGGATATGCTAGATAGAAAAATCATTAGGATATATTATTATGCTATCATCCAAACCCTAGCAATCTCCTTGCCAAATTTGTTATTATTATAATTCAATCATTTGTTACCTTATATGAAAAGATTTGATTAGTTATATGAAAATTGTCTTATCTTTTTACACAGAGCATAACAAAAATTTATATTTAAGCATTTACCTAATTATTTTTCTCAGATAATAAATATATTTGAAAATATTTTATTATTAATATTTTATTTTAGAAAAACCCGTACAAGGTACAGGAATACATCATAATTCATAATTATAATCTAAAGCAGAGGTTAAAAAAATTATTAAATGACACATATCACTTTTAGATTGGACCACACCACCCTTTTTTAAAATAATCTTTTATTTTTGGATATGATAAATTCTTATCATGTTTCTAGAATATATGATAGAAAATCTCATTATTAAACAATCTTTTATTTTTGGATATGATAGATAAGAAAATCATTAGGATATTTTTTATGCTATTATACAAATCCTAGCAATCTCCTTGCCAAATTGGTTATTATTATAATCCAATCATTTGTTACCTTATATGAAAAAATCTTGATTACTTATATGAAAATTGCCTTATTTTTTTACGCAGATCATAACAAAAATTTATATTTAAACATTTACATAATTATTTCAATTTTAATTTCCTACAATTTCCTAAAATTAAAAGTCGCGATGAATCCATTCTTTGGGCATGAAACTTACCTAATAAAGTTGATCTACAAACACGCACATGCCCATTTGGTGACTCGCAATCGTCCTCAAAAGAAGACACCACGAGACATGGGGTAGAATAGGTGAACAAATAAAGGTCTATTAAACACAACCCATCATATATAACCAATATACAAAAAGAAAAAGGAAATGGAAAAAAGTGAGTAAATCAATGATAAAATAGTTTTTACTCGGTTAAATGCCTACTTGAAGATATTCGTGGGAAATAGTCATTACACGGCCTCACAAGGCCATAAAATATGATTTAAGTAAACAAATCAAAAGACATTAAACAGTCAAGTCTTAGGGCTCGAACCCTCTTGTAAGGATTCCTTCTTGCCATCTTTAGAAAGAGGGTCCGTTGGGACCTGGGAGATGGGCATTGTCCCAAAGTATTAAGAGTCGAGCTTCTCCTCATTGAGCACCAAATCGATTTGGTGCTTGGCGCAACGCTGCCCAATCACGCTGCTTATGTGACAGCCTAGAAGAAACAAATGAACTCTAGCGCCAAGTTCAATAATTGATGGAGAAAAGGTTCGTTCAAGAGATCTTGACTCCATGTGTTGTTCCGGTCATAATTGCCCAATAAGGATGGCTCTTGTCGCATGGGCGTTGATTGTCGAGCAATCAACCAAATCACGGTAAAATATCGTCACCTTATTCTTCGTCTTGACTCCATGGTGCATGTTTAGGAGTGGATATCATCATATTAGAATGAAGGAAGGGGTGAATGAAAAGCTAAATTTAAGACTAAATGCGGGCTTTATGAGTGGCTTATGATGCCTTTTGGCCTAACTAATGGACCTAGTACATTTATGAGATTGATGAATCATGTGCTTAGGAAGTATTTAGGAAAATTTGTCATTGTCTATTTCGATGATATTGTAGTGTATAGAAAGAACTTAGATAATCATGTCATGCATTTAAGGTTAGTACTCGATTGTCTTAGGGAAGAAAAGTTTTATGCTAACCTTACAAAGTTTCATTTTTGTTTGGAATCTACCATGCTCCTTGGATTTTTTGTCTCCATGTTAAGATTGCGAGTTGATGATGAGAAGGTTCGAGTTATACAAGAGTGGTCTTAGCCCACTACTTTGATGTAAATCTGTTTGGGTTTTTAGGTTGGTTGGTTTCCACCGGCATTTTATGAAGGATTTCATCACAATAGTTGCCCCCCTACACGAGCTCACTTAGAAGATTGTCACATTCAAGTGGAAGGAGCACATCATGCGGCTTTTGAAGCCCTTAAAGACGGATTGTGCAATACTCCTCTACTTCAGCTTCCAGACTTCTTTAAGACCATTGAGATCGAGTGTGATGCATCTGGATTTGGAATTGGTGGCTTCCTGCCTCAATATAGAAAGCACATCACTTACTTTAGCGAAAAACTAAGTGGGGCTGAGTTGAATTACCCCAGTTATGACTAGGAATTGTATTCCCTCATTCGTGTGCTCATGACATGGCAAGACTACCTTTATCCAAAGGAGTTTGTCATTCATTTGGACCATGAGGTACTAAAGTACTTGAAGGGTCAATCAGCCGACATCTTGCCCGGTGGGTTGAGTTCATAGAGATATTACCATACGTGGTTCAACACAAGAAGGGAAACGAGAATGTGGTTGTTGATGCGCTATCACGCAGGTACGTACTCTTAATCATTGTGATGCGCATATTTTAGGCTTTGCATTGATTAGAGAGTTGTATGCTCATGATTATTTCTTTAAGTATATATGCCACATGCTTAGAAAAAGGTGAACATAAGTCATTTTTCATTGATAATGGGTAGTTATTTAAAGTTGGAAAATTGTGCATACCCATTTCCTCCATTAAGCTTTTCTTGACATTAGAAGTGCATGTGTCACGTGATCATGGAGGTCTAGCGAAGACCCTATCTAGTCTTAAGGAACACTATTTTTGGCCTAAGATGACGAACTATGTTTTGCATTTTGTCAAATTTTGTGTCCAATGTGCTAGGGCGAAGGCTAAAAACACCACACATGGCTTATATTAAACAAATCTCTTTTAGAAATGTGCAATCCAAGCGATTTTGGGATCGTCGCAAACAATCAATAAAAAGGTGCAACTCATGCGAGACTTGGTGTTGCACCAAATCTCTTAAATAAATGTGCGATCCAAGCGATGCTTGGGATCAATGCAAACAATCAAGTAAATGGTTTAAATCAAGGGAGGCTTGGGGTTGTACAAAATATTTTACAGAAATGCATGATCCAAGTGATGTGTTTCATTGACACAAACAATCAACAAAAAGGGAGCGACCCAATCGATGCTTGGGGTTGCACCAACTCTCCAAAGAAGGGCGCATCCCAACTAAAATTAAAACTCACGATGAATCCATTCTTAGGGCATGAAAATTACCTAAGAAAGTTGATCTACAAACACGCACATGCCCATTTGGTGACTCGTAATCGTCCTCAAAAGAAGACACCACGAGACATCAGGTAGAATAGGTGAACAAATAAAGGTCTATTTAACCCAACCCAACAAATATAACCAATATACAAAAAGCAAAAGGAAATGGAAAAAATGAGTAAATCAATGATAAAATATTATTTACTCGGTTAAATGCCTACTTAAAGGTATTTGCGGGAAATAGTCATTACACGACCGCACAAGGCCATAAAATATGATTTAAGTAAACAAATCAAAAGACAATTAACAGTCAAGTCTTAGGGCTCGAACCCTCTTGTAAGGGTTCTTTCTTGCCATCTTTAGAAAGAGGGTCCGTTGGGACCAGGGAGTTGGGCACGGTCAAATTTGTGGGCGGGTGGACGACCTCATAACCCGCTTTAAGGGCCTTGAGAGGGCCATTTGTTGGCTGCTTGTTTGATCCACGCGATCATCGTCCAACTCAGGAACCTCGAGCGAAGTCTGTTGTTGACCACCGGTTTGATATGCTTGATTTCTTCCATCTATGAAGAATTCATAGTCGCCTTCAGGCTCCTCTGACCGCTCACCCATGTGTTCAGTATATTTAGGCTTGAAGAAGACTATGCGCGGGTCGACATGAAAATACTTGTGAACGGCTTGTCTAACCCTGATGCACATGGCCTAGCGGTACATATCCAGGTTTTGCTCGCAAAGCTGATCCTTGTATTCCTCGGATGCAAGGTATGTTGGAACTTCCCTATCAACCTCCTCATCGAGTCATCGAGCTCCTTAACCCTTTATTGGAGACGGTGATCCTCACCCTCCTTAGCCTCACGATGGGCGCCCTCTTTTCAACCTCTTGTTTTGCTATAACAAGATTAGAGCGCACCTTGTGGATTTCTTTCTTAAGGTTATCAACATCAAATGACTGCCCCTCATTTTGCGCTTGGAGCTCGAAAGTACTAGATTTGGACTTAATGTCCTCTCGTTCGAGAAGCATGATTTTCTCTTTGTGCTCTGCGCACTCTTGGTGAAGGGTCTTGTGGGCATTCCTAATTTGGGCGACGTTCAAATGAGCGAAGAAATAAGCATGCAAAGGAAAACAACGAACATGAGAAGGCAAACAGCATCACAAACAAAAAGAAAACAGAAACATAAAAAGCATGGTTTCACATACCATATCCAAATATCTAAGAGACTCTATGCAAGCATACTTGACTTTAAGTCTTTCGGATCACTCCTTCTCCTTGAGATAAGGAGGAACCCTTACATCATTACAGTTCTCACAAAGGGCCTCGAGAATCTAAAGGTAGTTTTTGGGACGGCACCGACTCCACGAAATTATGATCCTCCACCCCGGTCGTTATTGTGAGTCAATTAGGTGCGACAACTTCTTTCTCCTTGAGCACTTCGTGCTCACCAACTTTCTTCTTCTTCTTCTCAAAAGTAGAGGAGGTAGGAATTTGCCTCTTGGTACCTCCGAACATAACTTTCGAAGAAGTGATTCTAAGGGGCGTGGTGGATGTGCTACCTTTCATGGTCGCTTGAAAAACTTTCTTTGCCGTTGCTTTCTCAAAGGGCCCCACGACCTTTCCCCTATTATTGTTGAGGTCATTCTTCTTTTTCAACATCGCGACCATTTGACTCGCATTAAGAGAATATTAAAGGAGCGTGCGAATTGGTAAAAACACAGATACCCCGCTACTCCCTCGACTTGGGGAAGCGAAGATTGCGCTCTGAGCGCTCCTAGGCGAGTTACTCCTTATGGTTCCTTGCAAGGTCTACCTAGAAGGCTTTAATGGCCTTCTACCTCTTTCTAGGAAGCCTTCTCAATCCTCTTGTACAGGCTCAGCCAGACCGGGAAGTTGAACAACTCATCCCGAGTATGACAAACCAAAAACCACTGCTCCCTCCAATTTCAAAGCTGGAAAGGTCTTGGCTCGACAAGTAGTGCAATCCTAAATCGAATTTGTGCACTAACAATACTCTTGGGTTACTCCTTCTATTGTCAATTGATTTTAGGATGGAACCACGCTAGGCTTATGTGCTAGACCCATCCGCGCATGTACACTCATATCCAACACGTCCCCGATATTTCCGTACTTTCCATTTTTTTATTTGGTAAGAATTAGGAGGATCTCCCTTCAAGGAGGGCATCCTAGAGCATCCTAACGGATGAGAACTTGAAGTTTCGGATGATTCCTAATAGCATTAGCAGGGAGACTATGGCCTAGTTTGGCAAGTATGTCAGCCACAAAGTTACAACACCTGTTAATGTGAAAAGTCTTAACTGAGTGGAATCCTTGGAGGGAAACCAAAATATTGACAATAATCATTTCAATTTCCCAGGGGGCAATTAATGCAACCTTGGGAAGGTTTAATGACTTGTAGGTTGTCACCCTCAATTTCTATGCTTTAGTAATTTCTTTTTTGTGGCCCTTATTTTGTCTCTCAAAGCCAAGGCCTCAACCTTAAGCATCGATTTATGTCCTAAAGCCCTTGTCCTCATTTCCACCATTTTCCACTATGGTCTCTTAGCATATATCCTCCTGCCGCATGTCCATTTGTCAGTTGCGAACCATCAAAATTGCATTTTATGAACCCATTATGTGGTTTTTTCCATGTTATTGCTTTATCCTTTTTATTTCTTGTTCTATATGTTTTTTCCTTTATCTTTTCTTCATCCTCATTCCAGTCCTTCGCTCTTTCCCATTATTCCATTTGTGTTTTTATATAAAGGGGCAAGTCAGGTATAAATTCATTCGGTGTTTGTTGAACTACTAATTTATTTTTTTGGTGTCATATTTTCCACCATGTAATAGCCAACATAGTGAAGTATTTCCCCCTTAAAGTTTGAAATAGGTCATTTAAAATAGTTTTAGGTGCTTTATTGTGTGTGTCATAGTTACATAAAATTTTTTCTATACTTGGGCTAATTCTCCAGATTGTGGGTATCGTATGAGGGCAATGGGTAAGCAAGTGTGTAGTATCTTTAGACGTATTGTTGCACAGAATGTATTCACCAGGAGTTGGGACATATTTTTCTCTTAGTCTAGTTTAATTTCACCGCTTCACTGTACTCAAATATTGTTTTCTCTTGGTGGTGGCCTGCACCAAAAACGAAAGGAGATGGAGGTTTGAAACCCTAATTATAACAATTTGTTAAAACCCCTAATTTTTGGATCAAAAAACAAAAACCCTAGATTATGCTTTGAATGCAACACAATGATTTCTATGCATTTAAGACTTGAATCTTGTATATGGATGCTCGAATTTATGATAATCATTCTTAATTTTGTTCAATTTCATGATTTTTGGTGTGAATTTGTGAAAATTTATTATTTGTATTTTTGTGGTGTTCTTTTTAGGCAAGTTAGTGGAGGTTGGGTGGTTTTGTCGACTTGCTCGATTTTTTTTTATAAGTTATTGCAACAACAACAACAATGGTAAAAATTAGGCTACCAGCAAAAAGCAAGGCTAGCCTATATCACCATCTACTAGATGGTGATCTTGAAACAACAACAACAACAACCCAAACCTAGGCATAACAAAATTTAAGGCTTCAAAACTTCAGATCTACAATCTTCAAATTTCAGATCTACAATCTTCAAACTTCAAGCTTCAATCTTCAATCTTCAAGCTTCAATCTTCAATCTTCAAGCTTCAATCTTCAAGCTTCAATCTTCAATCTTAAAAACGCCAAGCAGCAGCACCATCTCCAAGATCCCATAGCAGACTCACGAGCACTTTGAGAACATAAACGGTTCAAATTGGAAGAGGCAAATAAAGCCATCCCAACAAGGAACGATAATCAATCCGACAAAAGCAGAATCGATAACCACCATAGGAAGGACATCAACTCCATAGTTTTTCAAGAAAATTTTTGAGGGAAAGGGAAGATAAAGACCCAAACAATTCAAAATTCAGGAAATTTAGAAAAGAGGGGTCAAAGGGGAAGAGATCAAGCAGGGAGATTGAAAAATTTACAAGAAAAGAGTCACAAAATTGGAAGAAGATCAAAGGCAAAGTACAAAAAAGGGAAAAAACCCTAGAGAAAACTCTCTAGGGTCGGCTCCCTCTTTGGGAGCATTTTTTTAAAATGGGATAAAATTTTAGCATTGATTATTAACCGACTTGCCCGAAAGTTGGAGGTGGTTATGCTCAAAGTAAATCCTTCATTTCACTTTCAGTGTTATATTTTTATATTCCACTTAAATTTTAAATATTAAATTATTATTAAAAATTATATTTATATTTTAAATAATTATATACATGTGTGTGCAAATTTATATCTTAAAAATTAAGAAAATAATTTTCGTACGAAATATTACCATTTTAATTTTTAAAATTATATAATATGATTTTTAAGCTGAAAAATTTACATACATATGTATATATATATATGTTTGAAATATAAATATAATTTAAAAAAATTAACATTAATTTAATATTTATATAATTAATTGGAATACAAAAGTGGAACGCATACCATTATGGAATTGAGGATTTGGATCCGGCTACGCTTGGTGGTTTGTCGGGGCTTAGTGCTTAGGTGGTGGTGTGTATGTGTAGAGTGTATATTGGAGTTTAAGGAAGATTGACAATAATAATGCTTTTAAATGAAAAAAATCTATTAAACGTTGAGAAGAGCTTGTCCAAACAGACTTTAAGAAGAAAATACTTTCTCTGTCCCATATTGTATGGGTTTTTAGCCCAAATTTTTTGTCCCATAATTTATGAGGTTTTAGATTTTCCATACTCCTTAATCAATACTTTGTCACTCTTGGTATTCGGATGTGTATAAGAATGTCATCCCATATCGGGAATTCTGATATAACTTGTCCATCATATATACCCTTGGACTACTCCTCCTATTGCCAATTGGTTTTAGGATGGAACCTCACAGGCTTATGTGTTGAGCCGAATGCGCTTATGCGCATGAACCGAAGTGTGTACCCCCACGTCATATTGACCCGCCGGAATTTAACAGGATGACATTCAATTCATCCTCTTCAATTGGACATGAAAAGTAGTCATCCCTCTTGATATTAGGAATAATTAATTCACTTTTCACATAAACAAAGCATAAATTATTTTTTCAAAGACAAAATTAACTACTTTATTAATAAGTGTGCATTTGGCTAAAAACCCATACAATATGGGACGGAGGGAGTATTACATTGTAATGAATCAAAATACATCATAATGCATAAATGCATTATAAAGTGTGCAATCCAAAAAGGCACCAATTAAGTTGCTCATGACAATTAATTCATTAAAAATTTTGGATTAATGATGTGCTAGAACTGTCGTAAAGAAAATTTTTGTACCATTTTGCCGAAAGCTTGGGATATGTGGTAAGATTGTTTTCTCGATCGACGAAAATGAAACCGAATCTTAGGGTGAAGCCTGAATCCCATTCAAAGTCATTCATGAACGACCAAGCCATGTATCCACTCACATTGACACCCTCCCTACATATATTAAAAACATCATGACATGTGATAATTAATTAATCACTTATTTAATTTGGAGGAAATTAAAATATAAATACATTTATTACTCATAATTAAATCTAAGTGCTTACTTCACTGCTGTGTGAAGATATTGTAAATGGAGATGATGATATCTTATCCTTTCGTAGTCCTCAAGTGCTTCTTCAATTGGTTGTGTGACGTTGTTCCAGTACAGCATTCCTGAACAAACATCAAAACGGAAAAATAAATAAATAAATAAATACTTTCTGTTAGAATATGTTTATCCCACATCTGAAAATTGGGAGTAAATTGGACTAAGATATAACTCAGCGGATTACTCCTTTTATTGTCAATTAGTTTTAGGATGGAACCCCGCTGGGCTTAATATCGAAGGGGTATTTTACCGTTTTCGGTGATAATAATGGGGGGATTGTTGTATTTTGTAGTCATATAATGTAGAAGATCCCCGAGTCCTTGTGGATATACGCATTCACCGATGCATCCAGTCTGCATTGTTGAAACCTTGAACGTGTTAGAAAACTTGGTCATAAACAATTGATAAGTGCAACATTTTTTGACACTTTAATTTTACTAAGTTTTCGTAAACATTTTTTGATATTTCATGTTTCTAATTAAGTATACGAAATGCTAGCATCTTATATATATATAGATATTATTACCGGTTTTCCGATGGGGATTCCATCCTTGTCCACTGCAGTTAAGAAAAAAAACAGAAGTAAAAATAAATAAGCGTTAAAAAATATGTAATTAATACTGGAGTACTCCTTTCGTCCCATAATATTTGTGTTGTTTCCTTTTTCGTCGTCTCAAAATGTTTGTCCACTTTCCTTTTATATCTATATCTTTTTTATAATATTACCCTCATTCAATATCACCTTTATCCAATCAAAAATCTACTCTAATACCCTTTTAGTCATTTCTTTTTTTCCTTCTCTTTCTTTTCATATTTATCCATCAACATCACATTCTATCTCTCATTCCTATTGACTACTTTTTCTTCACTTTATTTTCTTAATTTGTGTGAAAACCGTCCTTTAAGACAAATATTATAGGACGAAAGTAGTATATACTAGGAGTAGTTTGAAGTAGTGAGAGAGATTATTTTACTGGTGAGAGTTACACGGCTGTCTGTTGTGTAGCTGAGGTCTATTAAGCTTGATGCTGAAGGATCATCTTGTGCGTACTGTCCGGTGTAGTAGTTGATCCCTAAAAAATCAAACGAAGCCTTCACCATTTCTCTTTGCTTTTTCGTAAAACATGGCAGCCTCTTTCCCACCAATATTCTCATTATTTTTGGATAGTCTCCAAAAATTAATGGATCTAAAATCCTACATATATAAATGATCAATCAAAAATTGACATGTGTCAAAAAGACTTCTTTTTTAGTATATAAATAGATTAAATAAGTTACTCACCATCCCGACATAAAGTCGAAGGCTCGGGAGGCAGCCATAACATTTGCTTGTGTTTGATTAAAGGGGACCATCCAATCACACAACATTGCTATCCCAACTACTCCTTGTTGATAATCCTTCAAAAAAAAAACCAAAAACCAATAAACAAATAATAAACGTAGAAAAAGTTACTCGGTTCGGGACTTCGGGTTGAAACGGGTTCAGGTCACCGGGTCATTAAAATTTTTGGGTCGGACGGGTTGGGTCGCTTCGGGTTTGGTACGAGTTTGGTTGACCCATCGGGTCGAGATCATCAATTTTTTAAAACCTTTTTACTTATTGTTAAGATATTATTAAAATTAAATATTATTATTTCAATAATAAAATAAAATTTATATATTTTAATAAAAATATATTATAATATTCAATACAAATGATATAATTTTATAAAACAATGTTTCGGGTCGACCCAACGGGTTTCGGGTTTTAACCCATTAGTGACAAGGTTAGGTTGTTTTTTTACCCATTAATTTCGGGTCGGGTTTCAACCTAGAAGACTTCAGGCGAGTCGGGTCGGATCGAATTTTGACAGTTCTACTCGTAGTCATTAACCATATTCAAACCACCAACTTTTGATAAGTTATAAGTTATAACAAATCACAAAGTTGTACAATTGAAATTAATATGCAGTGTATTTTAATTAACTTAATAAGAGTTATTTATATATAATCTATTTTTCATTGTATATTTTATTTGGTCAGTGTCGCACTTGAGTTTTCACGTTACATATAAAATTTTTATTTATAAAAAATAAATAACTTCATACATGGAACGGAAAATAAACTAGTTAACTAGTTTATGACATATTTAGTGTATGACATATTCTGATATCGATATGATATCTCCCGTTTGATATATGAAGATATCGATATCAATTGATATCATAGTGTTATTTTGATATATACTCCGAACATGGTATATCGATCAAAGAGATATCGATCACTTATATCCTACTCACACTCGATATCTTAATATTACTGATACGCTGTAATTATGATACGTTGTAATTATGCTAGCAGAATATATCAGGATAATATATAAAAGGAGCTAAGTAGTATGTAACGAACCTTATATTTGCGGTGGTACAACCTGAAGACAGAGGCATGAGAAAGAAGCAAGTGGTGAGTGACCAAGTATGGTTCGGTGGCGGAATCTCCGACGGTACAGTTTCCGATGTACTCCGAGCACCTTCCGGGTGCGGCAATGATTGCCTTTTGCGTAGCCATTTTCGCTGAAGATGTTGGGTTCGTTTACGGTGATCCAGTACTTGACTCGATCACCGAATAGCTTAAAGCATAAATCGGCATATTCCGTAAAATCATCCCTGCAAATATAATTATAAATTTAATTTAATTTCACATGTACCGATGTACGTACTGATTCATAATCCTATAATTAATTAAGTATTCTACTTCGTATTAGTATTATGATAAACTTACACGATGTCGATGCCCAAAAATCCACCATAATCATCTTCAAGCGCTTGAGGCGTATCCCACAGGAAAAGCGTGACTAATGGTTGTACACCTATAAAAATTACACGGGTTAATCAATAAATATCTATCTATCTGTAACACATCACCCCTTTATTAAAATAATATTTTTAATAGTTAATTATGTAAAAAAGTTATCTCAAAGTAAACATAAAGATAAAATAATATTTGTACAAATTTATCCCCAAATAAATATAAAAATAAAATAATATTAGTAGATTTGACTAATACAAATAAAAAAACGACATTATATTTGTAAAAGATAAATTAAAAAAAAAATAAGAAAAAATATGTACATGTGATTGCATATGAGATTGAATCAAATGAAAATAGGTTATTATTATGAATACGAGAAATGAATCAGGACCATCGGATTAAAACACTAGAAATGAATCTAGGTCATCCGATTTTGACTAGATGTTGGGCGTCAATCTCCCTCAAGATCTCGAATCTTCTTTTCCCAAAAGAGTGCCTTACCCATCAAATACCTTGGCATTTTTAGGAGGGAAGAAACCTCTCTGGAGACTATGGCGAACTCGTTGATCGTATGACCTCTAAAGTCAACTCATGGACGTCCAAGAACCTCTTGTATGCCGGTAGAGTCGAACTTACAAGATCTGTAGGTATATAAGGATTTTGGGGCAACATATATCTTCATCATTGCAAAGGATGTCCACGCCAAAACTATATCAATTTGAATTTTTAAACAGTCCTCTATTTTAAGGGGTTGTTTATAAAATTATTTAAAAATTCAAATTGATGTAGTTTGATTATGAATTTAAGTGTTTTAAGAGTTAAATCCTACTAATTTAAGGGTGATGAACATAATGGTAAGCTTGAAATTAACTAATTTGAACCGAAAAGGGGCGTCAATGGAAAAAGCCAAAATCTCAAGGGTACCAAGAAGAATAAGTTTTTTTCTTGGACACCAAGAAGAAAAAGGCAAAACCTTAGGGGCACCAAAAGAAATTTCCCACAAATAAACTATCCTCTACTCCTACCTATGGTTTGGTAATTGCAGCTCTAGGCACAACCTTGTCTCTTGAAAGAAGACATGGATATGACATGGCCCTAACCACTTCACCACTGGCATTTGCCTAGTAAAGGGTGTGTCTGGTAAGAGGGGTTATTAGGGTTTGGAGGGTTCGAAAATCTAGGGTTTTGCGGAGGTCAAGGAGTGTAGTTTTGAGATGACTAATTGGGGCGTCCATGTAGACGACGGAGTAGTAGTCTTTGCTTTAGAATTAGCCTCGGATTGCAAGGTTAAGGCAATACCTGGTGAAGAAGAGGTGTCAGCGCCTTCGGTCTTCAGTTGAAGTACCTTTTGAATGTGCTTTTCATGCAACTCATCAAAGGAAATTGTTGTATCTCGAGCATAGACGCCATCAATAACGGATTGAAATGAGGCATCTAATCCATTTAAGACATATTCAACTATGTCCTCTTGATCTTGTTCTTTGCCAAGCGAGGCAAGCAATGTTTTATTTGTTGCATAAACTCGCTAATAGAATGAGTTCCCTTCTTAATATGGCAAAGTTTGTCTTTGATCTGATGGATATGCCCTCTCGAATGTTTAGCATATGTGTTGGCAAGAATCTGCCATGCTTCTTGACTTGTGGTGGCACGTGTGATGAGCGGTGCAACCGAAGGAGACAAGGTGTCGACGAGCTCGCCAAACAAAAGCTTGTCCTGGCGCAGCCATGTAGTGTACGCCGAGTTTGGCGTTGTGATATCGAGGTTGACAAAGTTCGGTAGAGTCTTCGGTGGTGCCGGATGAGAACCATCGAGAAATTGATACAACTCAAATCCAACAAGAATGGATTGAATCTAGGTTTGCCATGTGATGTAGTTAGTAGAGGATAATTTGATTGCATTGTGGAATTGAACCACTATAAAGGTTTTAGTAGGTTCAATATCATTAGGGATAGTATGATTTGAGGAGGCCATGAAGAGAAGATTGACGAACAAATAATTTTTTTTTGAATTTTGTAGATCAGGCTCTTGATACTATGTGAGGTTTTAGAGAAATCTGATAATTTTATTATTAGGGATTCATTTCATTATATAGTATAAGGAGATTGTTTATGCTTGAGGTCCAAGCTAAATTATATCTAACCTAATATAAAAAGATATCAATCTAAATATAAAAGGATAGAAATATATTGTATATAAGATATTGCCAAAATAAAGGATAACAAATCTAATTATCTTAGGAGCCTATCAAATTAGATTTGTTATATCATTTTTTTTTACAATATTGCTCCTATCAAATTACATATTTTATCCACACCATTCAATCAAAAATATATCTCAATATTTTTTTACTATTTCTTTTCTCTTTTTACCCATCTTTACTCATCACTATCACACACTCTCTCCTTTCTCATTGGTTACTTTTTCCTCTATTTCTTTATCTTAATATACGTGTAAAGTGTCTTTTTGAATAAATTTTATGGGATAAAGAGAGTATTTATTTAGTTTATCAATATTCGATCGTACCGTTTGATAGAAGTTGATTGATCAAGTAATTATAATACTGAATCCCCAACTGGTTAACTCCACGAGAGATTTTTCCATCTGCAAACAAGAAGTATTAAACATGAGGTACGTACATATACTGTATATATAAATTACTTTGATTTTGAGTTTCGATCATTGGTGTTATATTATTGGGTCAACAATTTATAAATAATACAGTAAAATGGAATATAAATTATGTTATGATTGATTACGTAAAGCGGTTGATATACATTTGAACTTACATGGTAATATTCGTGACCATGATATTGATATTCTGAAGCTGTCTATGCCCATTTCTTTCATCATTTTTATATCCTCCTGTAAAAATAGGAAACACTTAACCATTATAATTGAGGAGAAAAATTTTGAATTTTGAATTTTGAAAATTTCGCTGATCAAATGAGCTACTTAAATTCTACATATTAACCTTGAGATATGACGTTATTCATGAGATATACTACAGTTTGACATAATTTAAGCGATAACCTTGAGGTATAGACAAAATTCGTAAAATAATCTTGTGGTTCAAACGAAATTTGTCAAATAATCAAAAAGTTAAAATTATATTATTTTTTTCTATAAAAAAATAAAAAAAGATTAAAAAGATTTAAAAAATAAAAAAATAAAAACAAAAAAAAAAGTTATAAGATTCTTAAATTTTAATCTTATTCATTATTATGATACGAAATGTTGTATTTAAAATAATTTTATTTAATTTTATCCAATCTTTATTTTTGTATTATATATTACTTAATTCGAAAAATATAAAAAAATATTTTACATATTTAATTTAAATAAGATTTTTTTAAAATTATTGATTACCATTTAGTCATTGACCAATGAAATTTTAAAGTATTTATATTATTAATTTTTTTCCTCGTCAAATAATTAATGTAATTATAAAACTATATATGCAAAATGAATTTATTAGCGCAAAATTTTTTGCCTACAATTAATGAAAATTTAAAGTTTAAATTATTTATATTTTGAAGTTTTTCTTTTTAAAATTACATTATTTGATCCTTATTCATTAAATAATTAAAATATAAAATATTTGATAAAAATTAATAAATTATTTACTTGGATAAATGGGAAAAATAATTATTTTAATAGCTTTTTAGTTGATTAATTTATAAGGTAAAAATATAATAAAATTTGGAAGAAATTAAATAAAATTATTAGTTGATATTAAGGAAGTGAAGAAAGATTAAATTTTAAGATTGTTAAAAAAATCAATTGTTTTTTATAAACAAAGTTAACAATTAAAGTTAATTTCAACCTTTTTGGACATTTGATGAATTTCGTACATATCTCAAGGTAATTGTGCAGAGTTTATATAAACCTTAGTGTTACCGTGTGAATTATTTCAAACTTTTGTATACCTCATGAATAACGTTAAATCTCAAGGTTACACGCGAAATTTCCGAATGAGCTAGTATGTAGGAAAACTAGCATTATACCTAATTATTCTTAATTAAATTACTTTAATTTTTTATAAGGTTCTAAAATTAATATTTCATAAAGTCATAATTTCAACTCCTAAAATTAACTTGTAAAATCAGTATCAACATTAATAAGAGTTGATGTTGATACTGATTTAATAGTTGATGATGATTTTACAAGTTAATTTTAGGAGTTGAAATCATTAGTTTATTTTTGTGAAAAATCCCATAAGGCTGGATAAGGATGAGAGGGGTAGATTAAATTTTGGGTGAAATATACACTCCCATAAGCTAAAATAAACATCATCAACTCCCACTACCGAACAGATGATAAAGACTTTTTTTACTATAAGCTTTAAAAAACGCTAGGCAGACCCTAGGCGGAGAGGGATCGCGTAGCGCCTAGGCGGCCTAATCTGATGCCTAGACGGTCTCCTAGATGAGCTGGAAGGCTAGGCGGGCTAACACCTTCTAGGACCTAAACGGAGCTAGGCGGGGATTTTTAAAACAGTGATAAGGTCAAAATAAGGCTCGTCGAACGGACCATAAGCTTTGATATAATTTTACTTCCTCGTAATATCTTAACTTCCTTTTTTATCAATTGTTAAAGGGTAAAGTTGGAATAATGCACAAAAATTGAAGAACGTCAAATATTCTCTAACACGGAAATCGGGCTCAAATGTCAAATATTTTTATAACGGAGGGAGTAAAACCAAAGCCAATTGGTATATAAGCTCTTGAGTTACTCTTTCTATTACCAATTGATTTTAAGATGGAATCTCATGGGCTTGTGTGCTAGGCGCCTAGGTCTAAACATGCACATGCGTATGGACGGACACGTGGACCCCCACGTTAATATTGGACCACCGGACTTTAATATGGTATTAGAGCGGTTCCGTCTTGGGTACCGATTCTTGGTCTATTGGGCTAGCGGCCTTACGACATGACGTCAAGTGCACTTGGCATATTGTGGGGACATGCAATTGCACATGATGGGGGCGTGTGGAAGAAAAGGCTTCACGCATTTAAAAAATGAAAGATAAAATGCCTAGCATATATACATTTGGGTTACTCTCCTCCTATTGCGAATTGGTTTTAGGATGGAACTCCTTGAACCTGTGTGTTGGGCCTAATGCATATGTAGATGAACGGACGTGTGCTCCCCACATTATATATTAATCATCGGATCGACTTTATCATTGTATTAGAGTGGCATAGTCATGGGTCCTGATTCCTAGTCTAGTGGGCTAGCCGGCCTTAAGGCATAAAGTTAAGTGCAACTGACTTATTGTTGGGTCACCCAGTTGCACTTGAGGGGCATGTGATAATAACAATCCTTCCCACATCAAAAATATGATAAAAACAAAGCCTAGTATTTCATTGGACTACTCTTTCTATTGATAATTGATTTTAGGATGGAATCCAATGGACTTGTGTGACATGCCTAAATGCACATATGTCTATAGACGGACGTGTGGATCCCATATTAATATTGGTCTAAAAGGGATTAATTTTCGCAAAACATAGATAATAATAAAACAATGCATCCTCATCACGAACCGTTATTATACAGTAAGCTAGGGACTAGTTACCTTGTAGCGATGGTAGAAATCTACAGCTACATCTCCATTGCTGTGATCTGTGATTTTTTCTGCAAGTTGGCAACATGTCTATATAAATACCATAATATATATTTATGTAACAACACAACTTTTCATTAATTTTTTTTTTTTGGTAGAAGGAGAGGCGGTATTTTCTCAACTTTTCATTAACTAGCTAGACGTGCATTTGTATATATGACTAATTAATATGAGCAATTGAGCATGTATATAACTACGGATAGCGACGAATCGGGTTCAAGATTGGAAATTTTTTTACGAAATCGGATTGAAAACTATATATAATGTTATGTACACCTCATGATAAGGATATAACTGACCTGGAAATTCCGAAGTGAAAGTGTCCCAAATGCTAGGCCCTTTTCCACCTTCATTCCAACCTCCTTCGGACTGTACGTGTCGTCCAAAATAAATTCCATTTATACAGAATCTATAACTTTATATTATAATTTTTTCTGTAGTTATTTGAACGAATCTGGTCCCACTTTATATTTAAAATATAATTTTATATTTTACTTTTTAAATTTTTTTTTTAAAAATCTATCTATTTTTTATAAAAACATTCTAATATATTTAATAAGAAATTAAAAGAAAGGAGAAAAGATAAGATTTATCTAATATATAATGAATAATGAAAGATTGTTATCATAATAAGGTAGGAAAAATTTTCTATTAATTTTTTCCAATATAAAACTAACATTGAATTATATTTTATTTATGATAAGATTTTTTTAAATATATGGTGATAGATTTTTATCATAATAAGGTAGGAAAATGCTCCTACTATTATTAGTCGGTGGTTTAATTAGACTTTTTAATTTGGTGACATTATCTTCAAAATGATATATATAGATATTGGAATAAATTAAGTTTTTTTTTTATTTTTCTAATATTTAGTGTGTTTTAATTAAATGAGGTTATAAATAGGCCAATAGATTTGTATTTTATAGGTTATTAGTTATAGTTATACTTGTTGTGCCATGCACGCTTATTGTTCAGTATTTTATAGATATTAAATAAAAATATAATATAAAAAATTAATGTAAGTAGTACAAATTTTTTGTTTTGTGGAATCAAATAAAACATATAAAATATAAATTATTAAGTTTAATCTTAAGAATAAAAATGATTATTAAGGTAAAATAATGTACATTTCTCCATTTCCTTGATGATATTTCATAGATATTTAATTTAAAAAAGATAATATATAAATAAAAAAATTTATATATTAGAATATGGAAGATATAAGATTTACATAAAATAATAATTAAATTAATAAATAAGATATATAAAATATGAAAGATAAAGATAAAAATAATTTATTCATAGGAAATAATTCATTTTAGTTATGGTGAGGCAAAACTCATTTTGTGGCTCGATAAAGTGAAGATTAGATAAGATTAAATTTTATATTTTTAATATGTTTATTACTTTCTATGTATCTTAATTTAGAGATTATCAAATATTTCAATATATCTATTAAATAGTATATTACCTATTTTTATTATTTTTAAACATTATAAATATTTACTATTAATTTTTTATTATAAAATATATATATATTTGAAAAGATATCATGATAAAAGATAAAAAATATTTATATTTATTATAAATTTTTTATTTTTAATTTTAAATATTTTTAGATTTAGGTTTAACTCAAATAATCAAGTTCCAAAATATATTACGATGGTACGTACCTGGTAAGCTGCTGAGCCGGCGCCGAAGAGAAATCCGGCGGGGAAGCTTCGACGAGTGAGCGCTTCCGACTCCGAGGCCTCAGCACTAGCAAATACGACGTCGTGTTGTATTTGAAATTGTAACCCACCACCACCACATAATAATGACAATATCAACGTAAAGAGGTGAAGAAGAGTGGACGCCATTCGATCAGCTTAATTTGGAAGACTAGCTAATACAGCCCAAGTAACTGTCTTATATGATCCATTTCTATGTATTTAAAATAAAAATTATACGGCCGGTGCTTCGATCTTTTTTCTTTAAATATATTTATTTGTACGTGAAAGAGCGTTAAACGCTGTACCTAACCCGTCCATCACCCACGAAAGCCATCATCCGTTAAGAGTCGTTCATCACCCATCGAGTTTTTGGGTGGGTCTGGTAAGATAATTAGGTGTTTTTTTAACATGTTTTTGTTAGTCTCGCACGTCAAAACACATATAAAAATTATATTACACCATAAAAAATACTTGTGTAGTGTATAAAAATTAAAAAAACATGTATAAAAATAAACCATTATATAAAATTCAACCTAATTAATAAATATTTTAAATTTATAAAATATTTTATACAAATTCAATACATTTTTTTTTGTAGAATACAAATTCAATACATTAACAAAATAAAGAATAAGCTCAAGTATATATGCAATTAATAAACGGATAAAATAGGTCGGATGATTGCATGGGTAATAGATTGGGTGATGGGTCAGAGGACTCTTTACTCACATCTAACCCATCAACTATTTAGTTCATCCATCATCCATCTATAATCCTCTTAGATTGTTTTTTTTTTATCCATATATATGGATAAATGTGCGTATTAATCGAACATTTATGGATAATTTTTTGAGAAAAAAGAAAGCTACTTATACAGAGTTTTTTTGTTAAAAAAAAACAGGGGACGTGCCTTTTGCGTATCGCGTGCAGGATCACGAGCGTCACGTGTCGCCCTTCTTTTGTGCCGGGAGAGAGAGGCCCGAGAGGGCACGGTGTCGGTTTGACTTTCGTGGAGGTTTGACCGTATTTGCTGAGAAAAGTAATTTGTGGAAATATGCGGGCCGTATAATTTAAATTAAGAATATTATATAAATATATTTATCAAGTACATTCTACTGTATATTATACTGTATAATTTAATATTTTAAATTTAAAATAAAAAATATTATAATACAATAAAAAAAAGTATTAGACTAAGGGTATTTTAGGGCTTGTATATTTGCATAGCTTAGGGAGCAAGTCACTCTTGTATCTATATACTCTTTCGTGTGCATAATAATATAAGATTTGTCTCTCCAATTTTTTATCATTTGAAACTCAACATGGTATCGGAGCCACAGATCCATTCCTAAACCCTAACCCTAATTTTTTTTCTCACGCTTCCGCCTCCCTTCTACCGTTGTCGGACCCATCATGGCCAATCTCGACGACGCCTCGGCTTCTGCCACCTCTCAGCAGGCCGCCGTTCAGCAGGCTGCCGCCCAACTGGCTACCCTTCAACAAGCCATAACGACTGCATAAGCATCTCAAAACTCTCCAAAATTCGCCCTATTATTTACATCCGTTGGACCATCTCGGTTTGATGATTTGTCCGATCACTCTTAAAGGGGATAACTACCAAAAGTGGGTTACAACTATGAAGAATACTCTTATGGCCAGTGGCGAAGCCAGACAATTTTGAGAGAGGGGGCGATGGTTACAAATATGATTTTTTTTGAAAAGTAATTATATTATTACTAATTAGTAATTAAAATATCATGTGTTAACATCTAAAATTATATAGGCAAGTTAATAAAATACTTAAGTTATATGTATATACCAAATAACAAATATAAATAATTAATGATGTCATTCAAGAAAATGTAAAATAATTAAGATATTTATGTTATGATACTCTACATATTTTATAATTTCAATATGTTAAATACAATAATTTCTAATTTCTAATCTTAAACTTATCTTTTTTCTTATACATTTCTTATACATACTATCCACAACTAATTATATTTAATAAAATACTAAATATATCATAGTTGTTATTACAATACCTCTATAAAAATCTCAGACAAAAAAATTAGAGAATGGGCAAAAGAGGGAAAAAGGGAAGGGGTGGGGCAAAAAGAGGAAATAAAGGCTGGGGCGGGTAAAAAACGAAATAAATAGCAAAAGGGGGGAAAAGGGTGTAGTGAACAAGATTCGAACACGGGACTGAACGGCATGAATACATGCGCCTCACCACTGCACTGCAACATAGTTAATAGCTTACATATCTCTTATTTTATATATATTAATACTAACTCAGAGGGAGAGAGGGGGCGGCCGCCCCCCTTCGCCCCCCCTCGGCTCCGCCCCTGCTTATGGCCAAGCGTAAGCTTGGATTCATAGATGGTTCCATCACTAAACCGGTCGCCGACTCGCCCGAGAGTGATTTTTGGAACTCCGTTAATTGTATGATCGTTGGTTGGGTTGTGTGGAAATGAGGTCTTGACAGCATTGGCAAGTTGGAGCCTATCAGACACGGCGTGGAATTTGTCAATTAAATTAGTCAGGATTTTGTTTCTACTCAGAAAGCGGGAAGTTGCTTCAATAAGTCGGTTTAGTTGTTCTATATAAAGTGACTCGGGTTATATAGTGAACCGGTCATATATAAATACTTGTTTTTTTTTTCAGTTGTAACTAACTGAGTATGTGAGAGAATTGAGCTCGTTTTGCTCTCTTCTTCTGAGTGTTGAGTACCTTCTGTAATTGAAGGATTATGTTGTTTGTTTCAATCAATTGAGTTCTCCTTTCTCAATTCTAGATCAATCCTAGAATTTCTACATGGTATCAGAGCAAATTAAGGAGTTCTAGGTTTTTGATTCTTCCGAGAAGTGAGATTTCTTTTTTGATCGTCTTCCTCAGATCTAGTTTCTGATGGCGATCGACGACAAGGAAAAAGAAGCGTATCAAGCTGCGAGTGCTGTAAACATGGTAGATCCATTGTTGTTGACCAATTCGGATTATCCAGGGATGGTTCTTACCACAACGCCTTTTGATGGAAGCAATTTTCATACCTGGAGTCGTCAAATTGAGCGAGCGCTCATGGCGAAAATGAAGTTGTGTTTCATTGATGGAACAGGAGTAAAGCCAGTAGTTGGTTCCATGGAATATGAAAGATGGAGGAGATGCGATTCTATGGTCGCATGATGGATCCTCAACTCTATGACAGCTGATATGTCTAGAGGCTTCATCTACACGAATTCAGCGAGAGCGTTGTGGCTCGATGTTTGTGAACGGTTTCGTCGCAGCAATGGACCTCTTATTTTCCAGTTGAAACAGGATTTGGCGCGAATCACTCAAGGTAATTCAACTGTTACGCAATACTATTGCCGATCAAAGTATTGCTGGGATGAATTGTCAAATTTGACTAGAATACCTGTTTGTACTTGTGGAGTGATGGAGAATTGTAAGCGTGATCTTGCAAATAAGTTGCTTGAGCAGGAGAATGTGCAGCAGGTTATGGAGTTTTTTATGAACTTGAATAGTGAGTATGAATCCGTGAAGAATCAAATTGTGGCACATGATCCTTTGCCACACATTTCTAAAGTGTTTCGAACGGTGACACAAGTAGAAACTCAGAAGAATGTTACTAGTGGAGTAACACATGATTCCTTGGTGTTTATGGTTAGCCAAGGCAATAGTAGCAAAGGTAATGGCAAAGAACTGGAAAGTAATCGTGGAGGTTATAATGACAGTGGAAAAGGAGGTGAGAAACGTGATTTTAAGAAGACAAAGGGTTCTGATAAGCGGTTTTGTCATCACTGCAAAGAAGAAGGACATGTCCGGGACAACTGTTTTGAGATTATAGGTTATCCGGACTGGTATAAAGGCAAAAAGAACAAGAGGAGGGTAGTTGCAAATGTAGAGAGTGATTCTCATATTGCAGGAGATACTCCATTAGAACATGGAGGACATGGTGGAGGAATGGATCCAAATCTGTTGCAGGCTGTTACCAATTTGACTAGTGCTTGTCAGGAATTAATGAGGAATTACAAATCAGAAAGATCAGAGAGAGCCATGACTGTTGAATCCAGGGGAAGGTTTGCTACTGCAGGTGTGAGGAATAGGTTTGCTCATTCTGGTTCAGATATTGGTGCTGCTGCAGGTCAATTCACTGGAGATTCTAGGTCTGGTTTTGCTTGTTATAGTGCAGGTTCGAATTTGGCTTCAAGTTCCAGAGGAGGATTTGGAGGAAAGCACTCAACACAGGATATGCATTTTGCAGGTACAATAGCTTCTGTTTTACATGCTAGTCAGATTTGTTCAGGAGATTGGATTGTTGACAGTGGTGCTTCGGATCACATGACATCCTGTCATGATTTATTGCTAAATCCACGAGAAGTTAAATGTCCAGTTCATATTATTCTACCAGATGGTAGTGCTAAATCAGTCCAAATCATTGGTGATGTTAAACTAAATGATGATTTGATCTTGAATGATGTGCTACTAGTGCCAGAATTTAGATATAATCTGCTGTGTGTAAGCAAGTTGGTGTCTTCCAAAGGATTGGTTGCACATTTTTATAAGGATTTTTGCTTGTTTCAGGACCTGGTGAGTAAAAAGTATGTTGCTAAAGGGCAAGCTTCTAAAGGATTGTTCAAGATTAAAGCTGCAGTGAGTCAAGAAAATCTAGTATTTTCTGTCTTAAATAAAGGGACTGTTGAGAATCCCAAACATTATAGTTGTGCCAGTGAAGGCAAATGTGATTTCATATTGTTGCAAAAGAGATTAGGACATATATCCATTTCTAAAATGTCACATTTACATGATTGCAAGTCAGATTTGAACACTACTTTTATATGTGATGTTTGTTCTTTGGCCAAATTTCATAAATTGCCTTCTCCACCTAGTCATACGCATTCTCAACACTTGTTTGATCTTATTCATGTTGATTTGTGGGGACCGTATAAGGTGGGGGGTTTAAATGGTGAACGGTTCTTCTTGACCATAGTGGAAGATTATAGCCGAGCTACATGGACTTTCTTGTTGCTCAGGAAACAACAAGTTTGTGAAGTCCTTAATGGTTTCATTCGGTATGTTCAAACTCAGTTTGGTCTGATTCCAAAGGCAGTTCGTTCAAAAAATGGAACAGAGATAGTAAATCAAGGCTGCCAAGATTTGTTCACTGAATTTGGTATTGTGCATCAAAGAGTTATGGTATATCGGCCTGAGCAAAATGGTGTGGTGGAAAGGAAACACCGACACTTATTGGATACAGCCAGGGCACTTCGAATTCAAGCTGGTTTGCCTCAACATTTTTGGGGTGAATGCGTGCTTGCAGCAACACACATCATCAACAAAATGCCATCCTCAGTGTTACATTGGAAAACACCTTATGAGGTACTTTTTTCTAAAAAACCTTCTTATGATAATTTGAGAGTAGTGGGGTGTTTATGTTATGCTTATAATGCGCCTAAGCCTAGTGATAAAATGGAAGCTAGAGGGAAGAGGTGTGTGTTCTTAGGATATCCTCCTTACTCAAAGGGTTACAAGCTTTATGATTTAGAAGCTAAGACTGTTTTCTTGAGTAAAGATGTTGTTTTTCATGAGGATATTTTCCCTTTTAAAAGGGAATTGGGTATGAAAGATTCAGCTGGTGTTGTTAATGTTCAGAATCAGATTTCTCCAGTTTCAGATGATTTTGAGTTGTTGGGTTCTGGTTCTGCACAGAATCAGTTGTTGTCTTTCAGTTCTGATCATGATGTCCAGGAGAGAAGTGTTTTAGATGAGGGAAATGTTGACCTAATGTCAGAAGAAGTCAGGGAATCAGTTATATACACAGACGTTGTACTTCCAGATTTGTTACAACCAGAGGAAGCTAGAGAACCTGTCATAAGACCTGATGTTGTGGTTTCAGATGTTGTGCTTCCAGGTTTGCAATTGGTTCCAGTTCGAAGGTCTGAAAGGCATAGAGAAGCACCAATTTGGCATAAGGATTATGTGTTGAATTGTGAGACAGATGAATATTTTGCTTCTTTAGCAAATGTTATGTCAGTTAGGGAACCTCAGAGTTTTAAGGAAGCTAAGCATCAACCTGAATGGATTGAAGCTATGAGAGCAGAAATTGCAGCCTTGGAGAAGAATGGCACTTGGTGTGTTACTTCTTTACCTCCAGGAAAGGTAGCTATCAAGTCTAAGTGGGTTTATAAAGTGAAATTTAAGCCTAATGGAGATATTGAACGATATAAAGCCAGGTTAGTGGTGAAGGGGTTTAGTCAGAAATTAGGGAAAGATTATAAACATACTTTTTCCCCGGTTGCTAAAGTTCCAACTGTACGTATATTGATTGCTCTTGCAACAGCAAGAGGATGGGGTTTACATCAATTAGATGTAAATAATGCCTTTCTTCATGGAAGCTCCTGAAGGTTATGAAGAAGTTGCACCAGGACAGGTATGTAAACTTGTTCGATCACTTTATGGTCTTAAACAAGCTTCACGACAATGGAATTTGGAATTGTCTTCTTTTCTTAAGTCGTTGGGATATGAGCAATCTTATTCCGATTATTCCTTATTTGTGAAGAGCAATGGATCATTTTTCACTGCCATGTTAGTCGATGTAGATGATATATTGGTGACAGGGAATGATGAGAAAGAAATTTCCTCAGTCAAAGCAGCTTTACATGCACAGTTCACTATCAAAGATCTGGGAATGGCTCGTTATTTCCTTGGTATTGAGTTGTATCGGGATGATAAAGGGGTTATTCTGAGTCAGCAAAAATATATTAATGATATTTTGCATGAATTCCATATGGAATCATGTAAACCTGCAGCTAGTCCTCTGCCTACAGGTCTTAAACTTCGTCTAGAAGCAGGGGAGTTGATGCGTGATCCCGAAACTTATAGGAGAGTGGTTGGGAAATTATTGTATTTGTCCCTTACAAGGCCAGATTTGTCTTACAGTGTTCAGCATCTTAGTCAGTTCGTCTCTCAGCCTCGCCTTCCTCATTGGCAATATGTAGTTCATGTTCTCAGATATTTGCAAGGAACTAAGACTCTTGGGATTTTTTATCCAGTGCAAAGTTCTCTCAAGCTAACTGGTTTTACAGATGCTGATTGGGGTTCGTGTTTAACAACTCGACGATCTTTGTCTGGTTATTGTGTATACATGGGTCATGCTTTGGTTTCCTGGAAAAGTAAAAAACAAAAGACGGTTTTCAGGTCTTCTACAGAAGCTGAATACCGCAGTATGGCATCTACAACAGCTGAATTGGTGTGGTGTAGTTATTTGTTGTCCGATTTGAAAATTTCAGTTGAGACTCCTATTACACTGTTTTGTGACAACCGTTCAGCTCAACAGTTGGCTGCTAATCCTTGCTTCCACGAACAAACGAAGCATGTGGATTTGGATTGCCACTTCGTTCGTGAGAGAGTTCAAACTGGATTTATTTCTACAGCATATATCCCTAGAAGTCTGCAGATTGCAGACATTATGACCAAAGCACTTCCTCACAACCAGCACTTGTTCCTTTCTCGCAAGTTGGGACTTGAAGATACTCCAACTTGAGGGGAAGGTGTGGAAATGAGGTCTTGACAGCATTGGCAAGTTGGAGCCTATCAGACACGGCGTGGAATTTGTCAATTAAATTAGTCAGGATTTTGTTTCTACTCAGAAAGCGGGAAGTTGCTTCAATAAGTCGGTTTAGTTGTTCTATATAAAGTGACTCGGGTTATATAGTGAACCGGTCATATATAAATACTTGTTTTTTTTCCAGTTGTAACTAACTGAGTATGTGAGAGAATTGAGCTCGTTTTGCTCTCTTCTTCTGAGTGTTGAATACCTTCTGTAATTGAAGGATTATGTTGTTTGTTTCAATCAATTGAGTTCTCCTTTCTCAATTCTAGATCAATCCTAGAATTTCTACAGGTTTCCAATCTATGGACTCCTCTTTGCGTTCTTCTATGACCTATTTTGAGACCGTCAAAGAATTATGGGACGACCTTCAACAGCGTTTCTCGTTAGGCCATAGTCCTCGGATTCTTCAACTACGGTATGAAATTGCCAACTGCCGTCAACATGGCCAATCGGTCACTGCGTACAATGGCATCCTCAAGAAACTTTGGGAGGAACTCGCCACATACGTCCCATTGCAATGTTGCACATGTTCTAATTGTTCTTGTGGCTTGAATGCAAAGCTCACAAAGTCTCGTGATGATGAACAGATTCATCAGTTTCTCATGGGATTAGACGATGCCGTTTCCCCCTACGCTCCAACGTCATGTCTCGGGATCCCTTACAAAATTTATCTCGTATTTACAAACTCGTTGTCCAAGAAGAGCAGCATCATTCTCTCATCAAAGGCCGCGACTCTCCTGTTGATTCAGTCGCGTTCGCCGCTCATTCTATGGGGTCTTCTTTCTCGTCTACTAATGACTCGCAAGTTGACCGTTCTCTGCTGAATTGCACCCATTATGGTTGCCAAGGACATGACAAAGCCAATTTCTTTAAACTTACCGGTTTTCCAGATTGGTTATATCAAAAGAAAGGTGTTGATTGTGGTTCATCCTCCTCTGGCCACGGTCCCAGTGGCTCAACCTCTAACTCCAACAACAACCGCCCATCAATTGGCCGTGGACGTGGACCATCGGGTGTCGCCAAATCTGTTCAACAGCCGGGCCCAGGTTCCACTCCCAATCTGCAGCCCAACTCACAAGATCGCCAGGCCATCGGTTCGAATATTTCCAACGATCAATGGGCTTCTGTTTACCAACTTTTATCTTCTCTGAATTCAGCTGCTTCAAACACTCCGTCCGGTAAGATCTCTCGCGCTTGGATACTTGATTCGGGAGCCTCTTATCACATGACGGGTGAGATTGAGCTTTTACAAAATTTGCAATCTATCTTTGTTGTTAATATCGTTCTACCGAAAGGGGAATTTTCCACGACTGTTCATGCTGGCTCAATCTTCTTTGGATCTCTCTGTGTTAATCTTTTTTTGTATTTGCGTGGCCTTTCTTGCAATCTTCTCTCCATTGCTCGCCTTAAAGCTAATCTGAATTGTGTTGTTACTTTGACAAATCGACTGTGTGTATTACAAGACCAAAGATTGAGGACGGTGATTAGAGCGGGTGAGCAACGGGCGTTCCACTCTCATGCACGTGCTTGTCGTCTTTCGGTTTCTAATTCATCCAAACTATGGCATTCATAACTTGGACATCCAGCTATTTCTGTTTTGAAGTTCTTACCTATGCTTCGTAATTCTGTTAGTTCAATTGATGTTGATCCTTGTGATATATGTTTTAAAGCGAAACAGACGAGAAACTCTTTTCCTACAAGTACTAATAAAGCTGATTTTGTTTTTGAATTAATCCATTGTGATGTTTGGGGCCCGTATAGTACTGCTTCTACGTTTGGTTCTTCATATTTTCTTACGATTCTTGATGATTGTTCTCGAGCTGTGTGGGTATATTTGATGAATGCAAAATCTAAGACCGCTTGTTTGGTTGAAAAATTTTGTATTATGGTGCAGACTCAGTTTTCAAAGACTATCAAACGTGTTAGAACGAATAATGGCACGGAATTCTTGCCATTTATTCCGTTTGCTATAGCCCGTGGCATGCTTATTGAAAATTCTTGTCCTTATACCCCGCAACAGAATGGCCGAGTCGAGCGCAAGCATCGTCATCTTCTTTACATTGCTCGTGGGATTCGCTTTCAAGCCGCCTTCCTCTTGACCTATGGGGCGAATGCGTTCTCACTGCATGTTATTTGATCTACCAGAATCCTTCCAAGTTGTAAGAAGGTAAGACTCCTTATGAGATTATTTATAATCGCCAGCCAAGTTACAATTATATTCGTGTCTTTGGATGTCTTTGCTATGCTTCTCAAATCCTAAGAGACAAGAATAAGTTTGCCCCTCGCAGTCGAAAGTGTCTTTTTCTCGGTTATCCCAACAGCAAGCGCGGTTGGCGCCTTCTTGACTTGGAAACCAAAGACATTTTTGTCAGTCGTGATGTTACATTTTATGAGCAACATTTTTCGTTTCAGTCTACTATTCTGATTTGGTCTCTTTGCCACCGGCTGATTCAGTCCCCTCATCGCCAACTGTTTTTGATGATGATCAGTCGCCATTTATGACTATTATCCCGGCCACGTTTTGCTCCTCGATTGTAGAGGATAGGGGGAGTTCGCCTGCCCCTTCTATTCGGCATGGTACTCGTGCTAGTGCTAGGCGTCCCCCGGCACACTCGCATGACTACATTTGCAGCACTACTCGCACTTTAAACCCCCCCTGCTTCGTCTTTACCCGACTCCAATTCACCGTCCTCAAGTACTACTTACCCCATTGCTACATTTGTTTCCTGTTCTAATTTTTCTCCTCCACATACTCGTTTTTTGGTTGCCATCACATCTGTTCAGGAAATGACCTCTTATTCTGATGCCGTCCAACATGCTTGTTGGCGTGATGCAATGGCGCAGAAAATTGCGGCCCTTGAGCAAAATCGCACTTGGGTACTTACATCACTTCCTTTTTTATAAGAAGGCTATTGGCTGTAAATGGGTTTATCGTATTAAACGTCATTATGATGGGTCTATTGAGCGCTATAACACTCCTCTTGTGGTTCTTGGTAATCGCCAAATTGAGGGCATCGATTTCCATGAAACTTTTGCTCTGGTTGTCAATATGGTTACAATTCGAGTTCTGCTTTCTGTTGTTGCTATTAAGGGTTGGGAACTCCATCAGATGGACATTCACAATGCCTTTCTTCATGGAGATTTACATGAAGAAGTTTACATGAAACTTCCTCCGGGTTACTGTGATTCGCACTCTGGCTTAGTCTGTCGCCTTCAAAAGTCTCTTTATGGACTTCGGCAGGCTCCTCGGAATTGGTTCAGTAAGTTAGCTCATGCAAGGGGCGTTCGTCCAAAACCAAAGTATCCACGATAACACACTCGTTACACATGAAATCTTCCACTCCTTCCGCAACAAACGTGGGCGGGAGGGTTGGATCGCAATCAAACTTGACATAGGAAAAGCTTATGATCGTATCAGTTGGGAATTCCTGGCTAATATCTTTCACAAATTTGGCTTCCAAGATAAATTCTTGGGTTGGATTCGAGAATGTGTTCAAACTGTCTCCTTCTCTGTCCTGGTCAACAACGAACCAATAGAACAATTCTACCACCAACGGGGTCTCAGATAGGGGATCCCCTATCACCATATTTATTTATTCTTGTCATCGAGATTCTGGCAAGACAACTCCACCTAGTAAGCACCAACCCAAAAAGTGGCATCAAAATCCAAATTTCAAGAAATGGAACAAAAATTCCATTCTTGGCCTTTGCATATGATATCATCATCTTTGCTAAAGCTAATGGCCAAGCCTGCAAAAATATTGAAGAAATCATCAATGACTTGTCAGATTTCTGGCCCAAAAGTCAATCCTTACAAATCCGCTTTCAAGGTCACCCAAAACACAAGTAACAACACAAAGGAACAAATAAAATAGATTCTCCAAATTGTGAACACCGTTGCTTTGGGAAAATATCTAGTATGCCCGATTATCAATGGGAGAGTAACACAAAACACATTTAAACCCCTGATTATGTGAACAAGATCTCAATTATCAAAATGGAAAGCAAACGCCCTTTCTCAAGAGGGGCGTAAAACCCTAATGAAAGCAAACCTCTCAGCACCACCAAAATATATTATGCAATCGTTTTTGTTACCACATAAAACTTTGAAAGAACTAGACCAAATTAACAAGAATTTCTTTTGGAACAAGGAAAACAATTACAAACCATTTACAAGCTGGAATTCCATTTGTCGTCCACCCGCTCAGTGGGTGGGTGGGGGGAATCGCAATGGTAGAAGAAATGAACCAATCACTCTAAATGAAACTGCTATGGAAAATCTTAGTGGAACCAGACAACCTCTGGATCAAAATAGTGACAGAAAAATAACTCAAAACGGAAAGCATCTTGAACTACAAGAAAAAAATAACACATTATGGCAGTGATCCAAACTATTAGGCCTAAGAGACTTGTTCCTGAAGGGGCTCATCTGGCAAGTGGGGGACGGGAAAACCATTCGATTTTGGAAAGATAACTGGATCGGTAATGGTCCTCTTAACCAAAAAATTGAGGTCGAAACCCTCATTAATTGGGAGGAACATGTTGATGCATAACTCCGTGAGGACAACTCATGGAACATTGAAAAAATAAGTAAGATCGTCAATCATGATGACCTCGAAAAATTTCCAAAATTATTAATCCCATTAATAAAATCCCGAATAGATTGTACTGACAACCAATTAAAAATGGTTGGTACTCTACCCACTCTACCATACAGTGGGTCCACTAATCCAAAGGTGAACCCAAAATTAACCTAGAATGGATTCAAAGGCTCAACATCCTCCCTAAAATGAAGAGTTTCTTATGGAAAGTGGCACGAAACGGCCTACCAACCAAAACAAGGCTTACTGCCAACCATATTTCGGTACTACAAGGTTGTGAAGCATGTAACAACCAAGTTGAGGACACAAACCACATTTTACTCTCATGCCCTCTTACTAGGGCAATCCTTAATTCCTTAAGCTCAAAACTTCGTTGGATTGTCAACCAAGTGGAGCCTATGGTTCTATGGAAAAAAACCACACCTGGTCTTGGAGGAAATTTGGACAATGACAACAAAAGAGGAAATGAAACTCCTTACTAACACCTGGTGGAGCCTATGGTTCTATAGAAATAAGAGAGTCTTCGACAACAACAACGAAACAAACTTGAATAATGTTGAAAAGCTAAGTGGGTTTACTCGAAACCAGGTTAAAGAATGGAAACTTGCAGGAGTCTCTGATTCGTTCAACTCTCGCACTAAAATTGCGAGAGCTGGAGCAGGGAGAAAACTTGCTAAGTGGCCAAAACCCAAGAGAGATTACATTATGTTGAATTTTGATGGTGTAGTGTGTGTTGATGGTCTGGCTTCTTTTGGGTTCATCCTCAGAGACTCTGGTGACTCCCCCATCCATTTTGATTGAGGACTGATTGGTCGGCAGTCTGTTCTAATTTTCGAGACCATCGCCTTGCGCTAGGGACTTCCCGAGGCCATTCGTCGTGGCATTCCCCGGATCTAGATTGAAGGCGATAATTTGCAGCTGGTCAAGGCCGTTCTTGGTGACTGGCGTTGTTCATGGGAGATTGAGATGTTGCGTTCGGACATCCATTGTTTGCTTGCCCGGTTCCAAGATTTGAGTATTTCTCATGTCTTTCGTGAGTGCAATTTTGTGGCGGACTTCATCGTTGGATCCTTCAGACGTGTCTCTTCTATCCCGCTTGCAACTGACTCAGGTTTGCTTAACCTCATCCGACAGGATGCTCTAGGGCGACCACTAGCTTGTTAGTGGTCACCCCAACGAGGGACCTAAGGGCGGGTTTGGGTACGTCCCAACCCGCCCTAAAAAGAATAATGTAAAAATAGGGTAAATTTAATAATACAAAAATAAAAAATAGGTAAATTTAGTATTAAATTAGTTAAATTAATGTAATTTAGCCACTTAAAAAAATTTAGTGACAATTAACCTACCCTAATGTTAAATCCTGGTCCGTCCATGAGACACCTTAATCACTTTCCTTATTAAAAAAAAAAAAAAAAAACTTAAAGGATATCAACTCAATTTTTTATTCATTTTTAAATATTTTTATGAAAGAGCGATCCTTCCATTGAACTTCTTTAATTTCTTTCCAAGTTCCAATTGAACTTCTTTTAACTTCTTTAATTCCATTGAACTTCTTTATATATGCACTTATTACTCCGTAAGAGACGTACATATGTTTTAATTACATTTTCTAATAAATACACATTCTAGCAAATGAATTTTAAGCTCAATCTTTATATATACAACGGGTGTTTGAACAAATCTAAAACATAAAATAATGGAGTATCATGTTCAGGTGCCATTAACCTATTTTTAGGTCAAATTTAGACTGTCATTAACCAATTTGTCGATCAAATAAAACCGGATTTGAGTGGACTTTACCCACTTGCATTTATTTTAAATCTAGCTATTAAATAATTATAACATGATTCTCTTTGGTACTTTCGTCTGGCCGACAATGATAAAATGAATTCTTTGCTGGCTTGGCACTTTCGTCTGGTTCTGGCCCTCTTTTGTCAGTATTCAACCAATCAGTGGCGGACCCAGAATTTTTTTAAAAGGGGCTAAAAGTAACTAATTAAATAATAAATTATCTACTTATATTATGAACAACAACAAATAAATAAAATATATACATCATAAATATATTAATTAATTTATATAAATAAAATAATAATGTAATAATATTTTCATTAATTTTTAAAATTGACACTTATTTGGGTAACTTTATTTTGATATATAATATTTACAAGCAAATTGATTAATGTAAAAATATTAAATATTTACTATTAAATAGGAAAACTAACTCTTTTTAGCTAATTATTTTTATTCTTATTAACAAAAAGAAGAGATAAAAGTAAGCTTGGAATGAGTCAATACTCTTAATAACTAGTCCAAAAAGAAAGAATGTTAGATAAATTAAAAGTCCACTGGAAAATTAGGCCAAAAAAAAAGGCCCAAACGGAACAAAAAAGAGGCAAAAAGGAGCTAGCACTGCTCGAACTCATGACCACCAGATATGAAAGGGGGGGCTTTACCACTGCAATATTCAAAGTTTCATAATAACTTAGCTTTCTATATGTATATATACTGACCCAAGGGGGGACGGCTGCCCCCACAAGCCCCCCTTGGGTCCGCCACTGCAACCAATGATTTCTTTGATTTCTAGGTAATTTTTATAAAAACACATTTATTTGGAGAACTGCTTTAGAGCTGTAAATGACGGTTCTGTGTACATGTTGATTCTCTTTGATTGTAGATCTGAGTCTGGTCATCGCTCATAAAAATAGAAAGAAGACCTTAAAAAAAGGGAAAAAATATTTACATTTTTTTTATTAAAATTTAATAAATTTATTAAATTGGCGCTTACATGTGTGATGTGGCAAAATGATTGACTCATTTTGGCTGATTTGGCAAAAAAAATATGATACATAAGCGCGCGTGATATGCACCGGAAGGAGAATAAGATTGAAAGTGTTTATAAGTGTAAAAATAGTTAAGTTGAGGTGTTTCTTTGAAACTTTCATAGTACGGGGGGTTGGTTGATAAAAAGTTACAAGTTCGAGTGTATGTTGATGTATTCTGCCGATAAACATCAAGAATCCAGATTGCGTTAGTTTGGACATGTTCAGAGGCGGGGCCCTACGGAGCCAATTCGTAGGTGTACGTGGGAGCCTGGTATGAGGAGACGTACATAGAGGGGAGGGACGACTAAAAAAATGTTGGAAGGATAGTATAAGGCAAGATGTCAACGAGTTGGGGATTTCGACAAATCTTGCAGTGTGTAGGGATAGTTGGAGGGAGAAGATTCGAGTAGCAGACAACTAGGCACCTGAACGGACCAGTCCACGGGGGACCTTGAGGCTTCGGCACTTTTGTTTTGGTTTTATGTTTTTGTTTCGTTTCTTTCGCCTCGGTTTTGTTTTGCCTCTTCTTTGCCTTTTGGTTACCACGTTTTTTTATGTGCTTTTATGGGTTTTACGCGTTCTGTGGTCTTGTCGGGTCTATTGGTCGCTCCCCCGTCACTTTAATCTACGGGTGCCCCCATCTTGACCTCCAGATTTTCCGTAAGGGAAGTTCCACTGGGTAAATATTGTTGTTGTCTATTATGTTTAGTTTAACTCCATCTGTGTTCATTTAAGTTTTTGACCGCCTTCGGGCATTTGGTTCAACGGTTAAGACTTTGGGGTAGTACTCCGGGGTCACCGTTTCGAACCCCACGGGCGGCGGTTTGCCCATTTCTTACTAGAATTGGTTAGTAACCAGTTCTCATCCCTCGTGGATGCTCTAGGCGAGTCCGAGTAGTACTTATGGCGACCCTAATCCTTACTCTATCAAAAAAATAAGTTTTTGACCTTATGTTTGGTTTTTATAGATGTTCGCTTTCTTTTTGTGTAGGGATGAAAATTTCTATGGATGTCTGATTTATCTATATAACTGATATGAATATATAGATAAAAACTTAATTTAAGTTGGATGGTGGATGGATTAAATAAAGGGTGGATGGGTGGATCAAGATGCGTGTAAAGAGTCATCTAACCCATTGCCTGATCACGTACAACCACCCTGCTTGTTTCATCCATTTATTAATTACATATGCTTGAGTTTATTCTTTATTTTTATTTTAATGTATTGAATTTGTATAGAATATTTTATGAATTTAAATTATTTGTTATGTTTTAACAGGTTGGATTTTAGATAATAATTTATTTTTATACTTGTTATTTAGTTTTTATACATTATATGAGTAATTTTTATGGTGTAAAGAAATTTTATACATGTTTTGATTAGCTAGACTAAATAATTACGCAAAATAGAACACTCGTTTATTACACCCAACCCACTTGAAAACACGACGGATGATAAACGGTCGGCTGATGAATGATAATTTCCATGGATGGTGGACGAGTTGGGTGAAATATTTACCACACGGGTCGGGTGATGGTATAGAAGTCATTCATCCATAACCCGATCCATTCCATCTAATATTTGTGTGTGGGATCGCCCTTTGGACTTTGTTTTGTTTTATTTTGTTTCGTTCTTTTACTTTCTACCATCCTTTTTGGGTCTATTGAAAATACCCCTCTATTTATTCGAGGGTGGTGCGTACATCCAGACTCTCCTAGACTTCGTTGAGCCAAGTTATACTAACTAGTGTTTGTTTGTTTTTTGTTTTATTATGTTAAAGTTTCTACTTTGTTTGTTTGAAGTTTTTCTTATTTGTGCTTTCATGCCGATTTGTTTAACTATCGATTTTTGTGACCTCTCAATCTATCTATAAACATGATCAAACTCTTTCTCGATTCAATTACTCCCTCCGTTTCTCAAAAATTGTCATTTTAACTCACTACACGATTATTAATGAATGAATTTTTTTACCCAACTTACCCCTACATTTGAAAAAATGTGTACTCTTAACCCCTCCTAGAAAATTGTTTAGAGTAATTATTACTCTTATAAAGTAAGGATAAATTTGGAAAAAGGTTGCTACAAACAGTAAAGGAGAAAAAAAAAACCCATCTTTCTGCCTCTTATTTCAAGACCTAGATTTGGGGATCTTAAACCTCCTTCCAAGGCCCCACGTGTACGTGGTTTGTTTCTAGCTCAATGGATCAAAATTGTGATCAATGATTATAAAAATTTGGTTAGATATGTATATTTTCATTCTTTTAGGGTATTTTAAGCTCAATAAAATTATTTTTTTTCAAAATAAATTTTTTATTATTTATAAATTTTTTTCATCTATCCATAGACATCCATTTGTTACATATTTTGATTTCAAAAAAAAAATGTGTTATAAATAAGAAATACAAGTAAAATAATTTTAAAAATAATCTTAGTGTTTTATAGGCGTAATTTATTTTATGTATTATATAAAATAACATAATTAATTAATGTACTACCATATATTAGTGTATTTGGGTGACTAAAGATGAAAAATAAAAAAAGATAGTAAATTTTAAAGAATAAAATGGAGATATGGGTTGTGGGAATAAAGTGTTAGCGGGTTTTTAAATGAGGTGAAGGAGTGAGAAATGGATTTAAAGAAGTTAAAAACCCAAAATAAAAGATCACCATTGTAAATGGTCTAACACCTCTTTCGATTTTACACACGAAATATCATCTACATGTACTATAACTACGATACATAACAATTTACGAGTTGTCGAAGCGCCTAGTGGTACTTTTCGAGTGTCCTAATCGGTCGTCTCGACCGATGAGCCGAGGCCTCGAAAAGTACCGTGTAGTCTCGACCGATCAATCGGTTGCTTCGACCGACTATCCACCTGTTGGAATTATTTCCAAATGGGTGGATTCCTCTTCTTATATAAACCCACATCTATTTTTCACATCCAAAAATCGATTTCAATCTCCTCTGAAAAATTAACTTTAAAAAATTTATCGAAATGGCGAATTGGTTTATTGCACAATTTAATATAAGTTAATTAATTATTTCCCAAGCAATTTATTAATTTTTTTCCATTAAATTTCATATAATTCGATATTGGTTCCTAAATATTTCGTACTTTTACGTAGTCATTGATGGTGGGAGGGTCAAAACCACCCGCTCCATTTGATTTAAACGAGGAGTACGTGGATGACGATTATGGAGGGGATGAGGTTTCAAGTGATCACAATTACGACGTCGTTTATAATCTAGAATCAAATCAGGTATGCAAATGTCATTTTATTTAGTTTATAAATTAAGATAAAAATTCTAATTAGTTTTTTTTATTATAGTAGGTTATTCAGTTTTCAGATTTTTCTAGTTATTTTGCAAATAATTGTGAGTGGGAGGAACGAGAACCTATGAAAAAGTGGGCTCGTGAGATAGGGAGGATAGAAAGCGGGAAAAGATCAGTTTGGGTTGTGTCTTAGGCGGTGAGTACAAAGCGGGAAAATGGGCAAACCGCGTAAAATGGTTAAGAATTTAGAGGTTGGTGATGAGCTTAATTCTGGTCCTCGTACTAGAAAGATTGGGTGCCCGTTCGAGTTGATAGGTTGGAGGGACAGAAAGACCAAGAAGTGGCACTTAAGGGTGGAATGCAGTTACCACAATCATGACCTTTCCACCAGTCTAGAGGGTTATCCGTTTGTGGGCCGACTGACTGAGGCTCAAAGGATTGACGCAAGACAAATGGATTTGTCATATATAGATCCTAGGCAATCCATAGCATTCATAAGGGAAAACTATCCGAATATGACCACATCAATGAAGCAATTGTATGATTTTCGATAGTGTTTAAACAAGAGATGAACGGGATGGGGGTAAGCTAATTTGCGATTCATTTCTTAGAGTCTAATCAATACTATGTCAACTATTGAACTGAGAAGGGTATCAACAACAAGGTACGAGACATCTTCTTTTCACATCCCAAGTCGATGTAGTTGCTGAAGTTATTCCCTTATGTTGTTGTGATGGATTCGATGTACAAAAAAAACATGTAAGTCTTTATTAACTATGGTGTAGTAGTAGATTCAAGTACACATATTAAATCTCATTGAATTGACATTGTAGGTACAACATGCCTTTGTGCGAAATGGTTGGATTTACATGCACCGGGAGGACTCTCTGTATTGCTTCTGTGTTTATGACAAGGGAGATTCAAGACCACTACGAATGGGTATTACTCCAATTGCGAGAGGTGTATAAGCTGGTTGGAAGAGAGCTAGAAGCCATACTGACCTATCGGGATATTGTTGAGGTGAATGTTGTCGATCTCTTATTTCCCAAAGCCAAAAACATATGTGATACGGTGTAACCCGTAGAATAGGCCCAATCTTGACAATCAATTACTCACAAACAAGAAATAACGAAATATGGTCAGAAACAAGATAAACAAGAAACGAAATGAATAACAACAAGAAGAAGACATGGAAATGAAGACTCAAGACTAGAAAGACAACCTAATTAAACAACAAATAGACCCTCGTTGCTTTGAAAACGATAACCTAGATGAATGATCAAAAGACCAACCTTATAAAATCTCACACAACAAGGAAGGATCCTTGAGGCACGAGAAGGATGCTTGTGCTTGACTAGAAACACTATCCAAACGAGATTGATCAATGCAAGGCAAACCAAGCTGAATTGAACACCAGGTTAAAAGCTAACACAAAGCTCTCGATTTTCTCTCTATTGGAGACAAAACACAAAGTTTGATAATAAGTTGTCTAACTGAAAATAAACTACTAACTTCCTATTTATAGTACCTAGGAAAATTAGAAGAAAATGATGAAAATAACAATTAAACAAATATCTTAAAAACACTAAATAAACAAAGCATAGGCAGCACCGGCGCGCCTTGGCACGTCACCGTGGCAAACGGCCTGCTGAGATCGGTAACAATGATGTCGGCATCGGTACCGATGTTTCTAGCGTCGGTAACAATGCCTATGCCTCAATTACAAAGCTTCTAGCATCGGTACCGATGTTGTTGGCTTCGTTAACGATGTTGCTGGCTTCGTTAATAATGTTGTTGGCTTCATTAATGGTGGCATACTTCTGGATTGAATGATGATCTTGTCCCTTGGTGTGTGCTCCTTGATATCTCTTGACTCCTTGATCAAAACATAACTCACAAACTCATGCATCTCTCTTTGCATCTTCTTAGCTCTAGTTCGGGTAAGTGGTCCATCATAGAATGTTGGTGCACTTGGAGGTGGTTGCCTAGATGGTGCCTCATCAACCTCCCCTTCTTGGAAAGGATTCGACCACGAATCCAAGTCTTCATCAATAGAAAGATAGGGAACGAGGTCAGCTACATATTCCCCGGGAAGCTCCAACGTGTATGTATTGTCCCCAATCTCTTGAATCACCTTGAAAGGTCCGTCTCCACGTGGGGACAACTTGTTCTTCCTTTTCTCCAAGAACCTCTCCTTCCTTAGATGTGCCCACACGAGATCTCCCGGCTGGAATGTCACACGACGCCTTCCCTTGTTGGAACCTCCATTGTTGTAGGTGCATTAATCCGCTATGTTGAACAAAGCTGACCCACTCCAATTCCATGATTAACATGCATCGAAAGTTTGCTAATTTAAGCATAGCTCTACAGGTCATATGATAGCTTTGCATACATGACCATCAATTCCCTGAATTTCAATTGCCTCGAACAAGGTTTCCCAAGGACGGCGGGGTGTTGTTATGATTGTAACAAAACTAGAAATTATGGGGTCAATTGTGTAATTTCTCTAAAAGTTGGAATTCCTATTAAATGTCTGTAACAAATTGTTTGGAGTATTGTCGAATAAGAGAATGAATTCCCTATCTCTCTCTTTCTTTCTCCTTTTAATTTTCCTCTTTCATACAAACATTCTTATCCTTTTCTTGTAAAATTGTAATCAATGGCGGACGAGTTGGAATCATAACAAGTCCCTCCAATCTTAGTATTATATGCTTTTAATTTTGCCACCTACTAAAGATGATTATCTAATGCTACGATTTCTTGCACATAATTAAAGGAGATTGAAAATTTGTACCCATGGACATGATCGGTCTTTTCAATTTGTTGTACGTGGTGCGATTTTGTTTTGATAAAGTTGAATCAATGGACCAATGTACTATATGTTGCAGAAGAGCCTGAAATAATTGAACGTTTTAGATCTTTTGTTTCTCAATTCTCACAAACTAATTTCCTCAAAACGCTTTGGAACTTGTTAAGGGTCGTCGACAAGTTTAATTCTAAGAGCTTATAATGTTTGTCTAGAAAAATAAGATCTGTTTCACGTGTCATGCAATATCAAGTTTATGGATGCTTAGAAAAGATTAACGGGGTTGATAAAGTACAAGTGCATGCATAAGGATCATTTTAATATTATTCATCTATGGCCTATATACAGACACATATATATTTCACCGTCAATAATTAAGGCAAAATTGGATATAACTTAGTCCTTTAATCTTCTTCAATTGAAAAATAGAGAAAATTGCACTAAACCACCCGTTAAATAGGCGAATTTACACTTAACCACCCGTTATACACGAATTTGTTTTAAACCACCCAAAACTTTGATTCCGTTAACAAATAGCCACCCATGGCATGATTCCGTTAGAATTTCCGTTAAATCGTGTGAATTTACTACTTTGCCCTCAATTGTTCCAAACATAACAAGCATCGTCATCATCACTACGGCCACTGTTATCCGCACATTCATGTCCACCACCATCGCCAGATCTGCGCTCCACCACCACCATCAATTTCGTCACTGCAGAAGGCCAGATCTACGAACCGATCTCCGACGGCCGCTCGCACACCAGTCGTCGCTACAACTCCCAACGACGACCTCACGAGATCTGCGCCGCCACCAACTTTGCTTCGTCGCCCGCTCGCTGCACCGGCGTCTGCGCGCTGGTCGCACCAGATCTGCAACCGACGCCTTTCCTTGCCCACCCACCAGATCTGCGATCACCCTCGCCCGCGTCGCCCTCGAAAACCTACAGCCCACCGCCACCACCTTCGCTCCCCGCTCGCAGCGCCTTCACCATCACAGATCTGCGCGAGTCGCAGTAGCAACCACACCATCTTCCTCGTGGCTCGCCGCCCCTACGTCGCCTAGAGCCCTAGATCTAGGCGAGGGTCCGCCGCCACCCCCCCCCCCCCCTTCGCGAACTCCTTCTGCCACCAGCGCCTCGTCGAAACCCTAGATCTGGGCTACGCCACCATCCAGAGTCGTTGCAGGGCAAAGTAATGTGTAAATGTGTAAATGTTTGGAACAGTTGAGGGCAAAGTAGTAAATGCACATGATCTAACGGCAATTCTGACGGAATCATGCCATGGGTGGCTATTTGTTAACGGAATCGAAGTTTTGGGTGGTTTAAAATAAATCCGTGTATAACGGGTGGTTAAGTGTAAATTCGCCTATTTAATGGGTGGTTTAGTGCAATTTTCTCTGAAAAATATAAATATTTATATTTTTCCAAGAGTGCGTACATCTCGACCCCTCAGAACCCATCTCGTACCGGGTTCCACCTGAATAGATGTTATTGTTGTTGTTGTTGTTTATTCCTTCATCATCCACACATCAATATCAGAAGCATAATAACACTCATCAACAAAATCAAAATGGCGTATGATGATGATTGTAGCAAGGAAGATTGATATACTCATCAGGTGCTCCTGGGATCAACCCAAATTTCTCACTAGCCAAATTGAATCGCAAGATGGAATGTTGCTTATGTCATCTAGTGACAGGACCCATTCAAGTTAGCTTCGGTTAAGAAATCCAAATCTTTGAGTAATTTGAGGAAATCGGAATTGAAATGAAATCAATTTCCAGTTACCACGTCGTTGGCTGTACACAAAGGCTTTAAACCATTCAGAATCCTGGATGATCATTACCATCTTATAATCAACCACAATATCTCTAGTACCCTTCTTCTGAATAATGATTTTTTTTGTCTTGTCTTTTGGCTCGCCCAGTTTAATCGGTCGGACACTGCTCTACATCCGGACCGGATATTTCGTCATAATGATGTAAATAAGTTCTTCTAGTAACAGGCCCAGGACAAGTTACTCTGGATACGCGGGGAGAACTAATGAGCTTGAACTCACATGTGGCAGGGTTGCAAAACGCAGCGTTTTGAGTATTTTTTTTTTGTTTGATTTGATGCGACTTGTAAATCAATGTGTACGCTTAGTAAATTACTCTTGCTTATAATTTACTCTAAGACTTCAAATTAACAGTAGTCTTTATCTGAAATTCATGAAGTTGCAAGACTTAACTGCCATTGAATGTCGTTTGCTTGCTAGTTCACATTGTCAGTTAGTACATACTCTTATATGACGAAGTGTACCTTAGATCAATTGGAACAAAACAAAATCATATAACATACCAATCAAACACCAGCATTAGATCATATATAATATGAAGCAGGCCACAACTTGCTAGTAACAAATGCCAAGGAAGAATGGTAGAAACAGAGCAGCCATCATCCAGACTAATCTGAATCATAATAATAAACATAAAAATCAAAGCAAAATTCCAAAAACAATGAAGCTTTCCAAGTACCATGTGGAAAGGAAAAATAGCATTCATTCATGCAGTCTATCTTTCACCTTTATCTTTCATACACTACAGAGATAAGCCTCATGATTCAACTCACAATAACATATATCAGCTAAAATTTCACTCTAGACTCAATTTGATCATAATATTCATTACCTCTCTGCAAGTCTAGCAGTGACAGATCTAAGTTTAGAGTAAACCTTTCCGGCAGGAGATCCCATAATGAGACTACAAAGCGAGTCTCTTGCAACCTTCATATTTGTAACTGTGCCCAACAAATGAATACGCTGGTCTGCAATCACAATCCTCGTTCTCGTAGCGTTCTCAATAGCAAACTTGGTCTTACCTCCCTTGCCAGAAAGCCTTCCTATAGCACGAGACATGTGCTCGCCTTTGAGAGTCTTAACATCCTTAATCTCAAAAGAATCGACGTAGAACTCGTCCATCCTGAGAAGGACCGAGGCGTCTTTGACTTCGAATCCCATCATAAAGGCCTGGACAAAGGCATGGCATTTTTCGAGGTAGGACGTGTCTGGTGTGTCGGGTCGGGTCTTTAGCTCGACATTTCGGGTCTTGACGTTCATGCGGATGTCGATCTTCATTTCTTCGAAGACCGGGGCGTAGATCTCCATCCATGATTTTTTAAGAGGCGTGAAGCGGTGAGGTGGGACGGGGACTCTCATGAACTGGACTGTTCCATCGGACATCTCGTGAGCTTTCAAGGGTGCGAATTTTGGTGCTTTGGGGAGAGATACAGACGGCGCCGTCTCAACTTCCATTGATTGGGTCATTTTGTTATCCGCCATCAAATTTCCTGAATTCAACACAAAATAAAATCAATTTGCTTGTATAGAGCTGAAAATCATGAAATTCAGTAATCCAATTTGCATACCGCAAGAGGCATTCATTCATAAGCATCAGCAAAATTAGCAGACGAAGGGATTGAAAACAGAAAGCTATTGACACAATAGAACCTCATTATGAGTATGGAGCATTTAATACTCTGCTCATTGTAAAGAAAAATGGAGCATTTACATCTCAGGTAAGATTTGACGACACTGAAACTATGCACACAGCAAATATCAGCAATCCAGAACCAAAGTTCGATACTCATCAGTTAGAAATTGATTAACACAAAGGAAAAATTCAATTGAGAACGACAAGTTCAAACCGAGTTTCTAACTGATGTGGATGGCGCTGAAAATCACGAATTTCAAAAATGCAATTTGCATACCAGAGAGGCATTCATTAGCATCAGCAAAATAGCAGACAAGGGATTGAAAACAGAAAGCTATCGACACAACAGAACCTATACAAGATTGAAAGAAGGTCAGTAAAATTTGTATGTATCCAATTAGAAGCTGAGAAAGCATTTAATACTCTTGCTCATTGTAAAGGGAAATGGAGCATTTACATGTGAGATGAGATTTGACAGGAAAGAAACTATGCACACAGCAAATATCAACAATTCAGAACCAGCAATCATCAATTAAAAACTCGGTTAACACGAAAACATTTGAAGAAAGAAAATTCAATTTTGAATCTTGACGAGTTATAAACAAGACGAACGAGAGGAAAACCTAGAGATAATACATACACGAAGTTTAAAGCTACCTTTGTAGAAGAGCTTGACGAGGCGGAGAAGATATGGCGCCGCCGGTGAAGAATTGTTTCTCCTTGACAAAACTCCCGAGTCTGATTCTCTGTCTCTGGTTCTAGGGTTTTGCGTTTTATACCTACCGACCGAGCGAGCTCACACTCCTCACAATTCACAATATATGTGATATTTGCAAATCAGTTGAATGAACTTGGGCCTGTTCAATGACAGGCCCGTGATCGGCCCGGCTCATTAGTTTCACAATGGACCTATGCTTAATGCCCTTAAATTCACTTTTAAAGTGTTTTTGAGATCTAAAGTGATTTTACTCTTTTTTTTTGAGATCTAAGGTGATTTTACTTTTTTTAATTTGTTTTATTTTTAGGTGTGTTAATTCGATATTTCTTGAAAATTATTTAGAATATTTGTTGAGAATCTAATAGGAACTTGTATGTATTGATCCCTCGAGGTAACTTGTTCTTACTAGACAAGCCTAGTAAAATTGAGAGGTCGTGGAAACAACAGCTAGATAAATTGGCGAACATGATTGAAATGAGCAAAGCCACACAAAAAGAAAGTACAAGTACTAAAAAAGGGACTAGCAATAGTAGGATAGTAGGAGAGTGAACGGCTGGAGAAAGCAATGGCTTCAACATTCAGGTCTAAACGGGCAAATAGTAGGAGAGTGAACGGCTGAAGGAATGGACTATTGATGTTGTCTCCACCGGGATGAAGGATCTTCAGTAGTCACAAAAACGTCTAAAGGACTTTGCCAAACACAAACAAACCGCCCCCAACCCTAAAACCAAATCTCGAAATAGTACCATCCCTGCTCAAACCAAAACCAAAGGAAACCACTTGCCAAGAGAACTCAAACTCAAGCTCCATAAAGGGGTCGATGATGAAGACTTATCTTCTTAAAGACGACAAAGAGCAACACACTCAATGGAAGTTTGATAAGGACCAAACTACAACAAATGATATCAAACATTTCAATTGCATCCCTAAACCTCGAAATGAAATCCAAAAAAAGATTCCACTCCACTAATCACTTGATCTATACTATAAACTTGAGCTACAAATTTGCTTGTTTCCCAAACACATATCACAAGATCCATCCGATTAGTTATCAAAATCTCCAAGCGGGATTCAATAATAAGAGAAAGTTTCACTAAACCAAACACATCATTCAATAAGGCAAGATAACGCATCTCTTACGCATAATTTTCTCAACCAAAGAAGAGATTCTATTTTTCTAGAAGAGGATTGTAAAAAAAGTGGCTTCACCGGAAATTCTAGGAAGAAAGCGTTTTCAACCTATTTCTTCTTTAAGTTTTATTTTAGAGAGAGATTGTTTCTCATCTCTCTAAAACCTTGACCTCATTGAACATATGTAGAACACCTCAAATTACCTTGAAAGATAATACAAAGTATTACTATTATCCCATAGTTTATTATGAATAATAATGTCTATATGAATAACCACTAATTATACAAATTATTGGTCATTCCGAACCTGGCACACAAACAGGGACGGACCTGGGCGGGGGCCGGTGCCCCCACTTCCGTCCGACTAATAATTTTTTTTTATTTTTTTATTTTTTTTAAAGTATAAAATTAAAAAAACTATACTAATACTATAAGTATTAATTAGTCTAGTTGGTCTAGATCTTGTTTTACTAGTGGAGAGTATATTGTTCGAATCTTATCTCTTAGTCATCCCCTAAATTAACATTTCTAGTTTTGTTGGTATTTTACTTGAATATGTTTTATTTGTCATGTTTTTTATCCTTTTTTGTTTTTCTTCCTTAGTATAAATTAGTCTTTTTTCGATTCTAGTTTGTTAAGTGTTTAAGAACTTGAATTATGTTTTCTCTGTCAATGTATATGTTAGTTTTAAAAGTACACTATGAAACGACTAGTTTAACAAATTGTATTTATTTTAAGTTTTAACAGTCATTTTTAATAAAAACAAGTTAAAAACGAATCCCGAAAACAATGTCACTAGTATCACCGATTCACGACCGACAACAACACCCTTCTAGATAATATAAGGTGTGCCCCCGCTTCCAGAAGATCCTGCGTCCGTCACTGCACACAAACATACTATGATTGATCTAAAAAAATTCACCCTTTTTTATAAGGTAAGGATTAGGGTCGTCACAAGTACTACTTAAGCTCGCCTAGAGCATCCACCAAAGATGAGATTCTAAAGATGAAATTGCAAATCGCCGTCCACGAGATTCGAAATGGTGATCCTACCTTAGGGTACCATCCCAAAGCTTTAACGATCGAACAACATCCCCGAAGGCGGAAATTTCATCGGCTTGGATGCTCTATCAACCCCCTCTTTTCCTTTCTTTATAAAAAACAAACAAAAAATGTGAAGATGGGATTCATTTTTCATAAAACCTATAATTGAATTTTGACCATTTTATTAGGCGCACAAGTATATGAGTAATGACACAAAACCCAAAAGGCCCAAACCAAAGGGCCCAAACTCCAAACGGCCCAAATGTTGGAGTATGTACGTGTCAAATCACGATATATAAACTAGTATACCTTTTTTTCTCATGCAACGTCAAACATCAAAGCTACAAAGTATTCGGACCAAATTAAGCCTCTTAAATCTCACATTGATTTGTTTGATCAACGGTATATTTTTCGGCCAAAACTTATAGTTGGTGTTAATTTTGACCTAATTCATGAAAAATAAATTACAATTTTATCAAAGCCAACAATCATTACATTTAAAAAAATACATAAAATAAGAACATAACAATTAATTAATTAGGAAATAGAATCTCCACAGTTGACCCCTAAAAACAAACACTATTCCTTAGAATCTCCATGCTTTCTAAACTCGAACACAATCCGGTTACATTTCACTTTCACCACCCCGTCCATTTTAATTTCACCACCCTAATTCCTCATTTATAAATACCCCTTCCACTGAAATCTCCATTAATTCCCTCTCGTTCTCTTTTCATTCCATCGATCGTTTCAATTCTCAATTCATCATCACGCCATGAAGGTGATCATCGACCAAGAAACTACCAAATACTTTCTCCCCTAATTCTCCCCTTTCTCATTTAATTAATTCTTATAATCTTAATTCCATGATCGATCATCTAGTTTGGTTTTTTATTAATTTCAGAAAAAGATTGTGATCGGCATGGATTTGAGCTCAGAGAAGCGTAAGAGAAAGGCAATTAAGACTCTTATAGCCAACACACCAGGTAATTTTCCCTAATTAATTGTTTTTTAATCTTATATTACCTTCATTTTACTATCTACGGAGTTTTCTTACTTTCTCACATTTCTTACGAAAAGCTTAAAATGAAAAAATGACAATTTGATTTAATTTGTGTTTCAATTTTTTTCATTTGTAATTGGTCCAAGTTTTATTGAAACTATAAATAAAGTAATAGGTGAAATTAATATGTTATTTTGAAGAAGAAAAAAATAGTATTAATTGAATAAAAGAAACTTATATTATGAAAAGTATTTTGGATTTAAAACCTCCTATATTATGAAAGCGAGAGTATATTAGTATGAAACTACCTTTACTATCTAAGGACTTTTCTCACTTTTTCACATTTCTTACAAAAAGTTTAAAATGAAAAAAAAATTATAATTTAATTTAATGTTTCAATGTGCTTTAACATAATTTTTTTTGTTCACTTTCAATAATTATTTATTTTAATGAGTTTTTTTTTAACTTTTCATTGGTCTAATATGTTATTTTTTGAAAAAAATAATATTAATTAAATAAAAAACCTATATTATGAAAAGTATTGAGAGTGTATTTTTATTTTTCAATTTACTCTAATTAAATGAATTACACGTGTAAAATACAATATTAGGAGCGCTGGACACCGTGGAAGGGAGCAAGTACAACGAGCTCGTGGTGGTCGGAGAAGGGCTCGACCCCGTTTGCCTAGTCAGCGCCCTGAGGAAGAAGGTGGGGCCCGCATCCGTTGTGAGCGTTGCTGACGTGGATGCCAAGAAGAAGAAGAAGGATGACGTGGATGCCAAGAAGAAGAAGAAGAAGGATGACGTGGATCGTGGTGGCTATGTGAGGTGGTGTCCGTATTATTCGTACCCTCAACCGCCGCCTCACGTGGTTGTGTGTAACGCGCCCGACGAGACTCCGTCTTGCGTCGTGATGTGAAGCACGTGACTTACTCTAAAATAAATCGTGATGTGAAGCACGTGACTTACTCTAATTATTTTTTTTTTTTTTTGAGCTCTACTCTAATTATTTTATGGTTTAATTGAGTTATTGTTATTATGATTATGATTAACCGTATCATGTGTTTTAATTTTTGGGGTTTTTTTAATGGGATTGTTATGTGTTCAATTTTAGGTAAAGGTTTTTTTTTTGTGTGAGATATGATTCTAGTTAAGAACTTTAATGTCAATTGATATGTGATTATTGATTAATACATTATAATTATATATGTTTAAGTCGAGGTCTTGTGGATTGGTCTTGTTTTAATATGTTCTATTATTTTGAGAGAAATGATTTTTAAGAAAGAGATGCATGTCATTATCGTCATAGGGTGTGTTTGGATCACCTAAGTTTATGCTTTATAATGCATTGTGTTTAATTTAATTGAATTTAATAATTTGAATTGCTAAAACTTGTTTTGGATTGTTTCACAATTTTGAAAATGTGAAGAGTTTTTAGTATGTTCTAACATGTAATTAATAATGTTTGTTCTTTTGTCTATTGAGGAAAGTTAAAAAAAAAAAGTAATTTTTTATTAAAAGAATATATTTTACTTAAAAAATATGCATCCTACCAAACAAGCCACAATGTGAAATATACTTATAATTCAAAAATTCATTATAATGCATGAATCTAAACAAACCCATAGAATTGAACATAAGGCAATATTCAGAAGAAGAGTTGTTGAAAGGGTTATTTTTCTTTCTAATTACGAAGGGAGGGAGATGGTTAAACTGTCATATTCTTGAAGAGGAATATTCGATTGAAAGTTGAAACAAAAACTCGTTATCATCAGAAGCGAAAAAACTCGGAGAAGCCTTACATTAATTTGATGTGAGTAAATGTAGATTACGTACAAATGGGCAATTAAATGTATGGTTCACTTATAGTCCATTTTCAATATTGGGTCAAGCCCACAAATATGCAGTATAATCTTGTTTACTTTGTACATAATTTTGCATTTGATGTGTTCAATGAGATGGTTATTGATGCATGATTTTTTTTTATAAAAACAACTATAATGTAAGCTTAAGGTGGACGAACTTTTATAAGGGAAATAAAAGACATTTTATGAAAGCAATGCACGTCATTATCATCATACCGAGTATAAAATAGGAAATATTGAGAGGAGTTGTTGAAAGGCTAATTTCTGATTCTTATTACAGATGAAGAGAGAAAGGGATTGTGATGTGTATGTAATGATCAATGTAACAGATCCTTAAAGAGGAATATTAGTTGAAAGTTGAAACTACTTTGTTATCATTAAAGGTGAATATATACTTTGGAAGAGTCTTCTTGCATTTGATATGTGGAAATTCTGATCTAGCAAGATACAAATGGGCCATTAAATGTGTGTTTACTTTTAGCCCATTTTCATTATTGGGCCAAGCCCACAAACAAACCTTCTTTTGATTTATAAGAATGCTTCCGGGCTGCCTATGGGAGAACGGTGTTGTTCCGTTTGAGTTTTTTCACAACTCCACTGTAACTAAACCCATGGGAGAAGGCTGAGTTTTGTAGAATTTTTTATACGAAAAGGATTAGGGAATTTCGACAAGTTAATAAGATTTGGGGATCTTCTTCAGGGTTGAATTCACCTATTTTGAAAGTCAACTTAGCCACATAGTTAGCTATTCGGTTGATCTCCCTAAAAACATGAGCAATGCTCCACTCCTCGACCTGATAGAGGTATTTTGCGGATGTCTTAGACAAGAATATCCACCTCCCATGTACAACTTCATTTGTCGGTGATGGCGTTCAATAGGCACAAATTGTCGCCTTTGATCTCTAGCGGCCTAAAACCTCTTCTCATAGCTTCCTGATCGAATTCCACTTCTGAGGGCCAAAGCTTCAGAAACGAGTACTAAATTTGTTCCGACATTACCAAAATTACATCAAATCATCTTAGCCTTGTGGTTTAGGGTATGTAGCCAAGTGTTGAGACTTGAGAATCCTTTATTACTTTTAGCTCCATCGAAGTTTATTTTGATTCAGTTTCTTCAGTTTTTTTTCTAGATTATCTCTTTCTTTTTTTCTTCTAGTTTTCTTTATTCCGTTGTTGCTTCGGGTTTTGTCATCCATATAGATATCAGAGACTATTTTTTTAGAGTTCTCTCATGCATACTTCCATTTGTTTTCTTATGAATTCAAGCATTTCTTTGTTCTTTATGTTTCCATTCTTAAGATAGGTACATAATAGGCTATGTTGAACAACATCATCATTATCGCCTAGTATAATACCTTGATTAAAAAAGAAGAAGCCATTTTCGTAATACAATATGGGCATATTGGGCTCAAGTGAAGTCTGGTAGAGATAATCATCCTAAAGTTTGCCTCTATTTAGAGTTTGATCAAGTTTGATTTGTATAGTTAATGACATTTGATTGATTAATGCATTCAAAAACAGTGCTTAAATGGTTTATTGTTTAATCATTGAATAGGATCATGCACATAAAGATTTCACTTTCATATGATACAGGATTGATTTGTATGTCTTTTGGGGGAATATGGGGATGCATTTTATAATAAATTTACTGTTCATTACATCAATAATTGATTCACTTTAACACACAGATCATTTGGAAATATTTTGATATCACTTCTTCACTTGCAAGTTTTTTTTATAACAAATACTGTACTTCTTAAATAAATTTTTGTGAATTTAAATATGTTAAGTTGTTAATATTCTAATTAATATTAAAGTAACCAATGATTATAATGTGTAAATTTAAACCAAAATGATGTCATTGGCTAATTGTATTTGATGCATGCCATGAGAAAATCACCCTATTAAATGTAGCCTATATGCAAGTTGAAGTATGAAGTGCTCAACATCAACTCAAGTCGTCCATTAAAAAGATATACTACTTGGGATTGGATGCTTTTCTCGTCAACTTGAGATGTATTTAATTTGTCAAACTGAGAATGATGACAGTAATTATTCTTCTCTTACAATAAAAAAATTTCTAAATTACGGAGTAGATAATTTATGTTTAACAAATTTAAAACCACGTACCAGGCATAGGTCCACACTAGCTATGTACTACTTGTAAATGACCTCTATTAATTAAACTCCACTATGACATACTGTGATTGGTTGCTTAATTTAAAATTAAAGCAAGAAAAAATAATCATCAATAAAATAATGATAAAAATTATATCTAACCAGTTAAATAATGAAACATAAAAGTGAGTATATAAGGGTAGAATCGTTCACTACGCATCAAGTTTGAACAAAAACCCTTAATATATAGTTTGTCACTACCAATAAGATCCCTGGTGTGGAGAAAAATTACACGGTCTTTGTAGATATTGAAGCTTGGCTCAAGGTTGCTCTGTTATAACGTGGGGAATGTTAAAGTGTGGACCACCACCTTCCCTAGTTACTACTCCCTACGTCCCATAATGTTCGTCCAAAAGGACGGTTTTTACACAATTTAAGAAAATAAAGTGAATAAAAAGTAGTCAATGGGAGTGGGAGAGAGAGTATGATGTTGATGGATAAAGATGGAAGAAAGAGAAGGAAAAAGAAAATGACTAAAATCGATATTGAAGTAGATTTTTTATTGGATAATATGGATAAAGGTGATATTGAATGGGGGTAATAATGTAAGAAAGATATAGATATAAAAGGAAAGTGGACAAACATTTTGGGACGACGAAAAAGAAAACAGGACAAACATTATAGAACGGAGGGAGTAGTATTAGAGGATTACAAAGGTCAAGATTGAACATGGACTCACACCAACATACATTACCACCTTATAAGATGGATAAAATGAGAGAGCAAATGAAAAGGGGATTGTACACAACCTGACTTAAAAGGTTCCAAAACACAATTTAATTGTTAAATGAAAGGTTTAGGATGGTAGGTACAACACTCTGAAATTTTATTTTAACTCAATTGGATGTCGTTTGATCGTCGATCGGGGATAATCAAATCTGACCGGTTCGATTTCTCTACTCCCTAATCATACTCTCTTGTATACTCCCTTGTTTTAATTGGCTAGAAGATATTTTTTAATATTTTACTAATATTTAAATTTTTTTTTAATGTAATTTAGAAATTTAATTTACTCTCTCTTTTACTATTAATATTTAAGGGAGTATATTTAGGGAGTATAATATTTAATTTGCTCTTTCTATCTCTCTATTGGTAGGATTTGCAAGACAAAAAATAAAATCCTTTATAATTCTCCTCTTAATTGATTGGTTAAGTTTAAGGGCCCAAATAAGTCTAGCTTGAAAATATTCTACTCTTTCCTTATTTAGAGAGGAAATTCACAACGAGCTCTAATCGTGAAATCTAAATGGTTGTTCAATACAATGCAAAAGTTGAACGTGGAAAGTGACATTCTCAATATATATATGCTATCAAAACGATCTCTTAAGTGTTGTAACGATATAACGAAAAAAGACATAGAGATTTAGTGATTAACTATCAATGCGTATGTTTAATAGAATTTTTATCATGGGGGCTGAAAAAATGATTGAAACCCTAATTCAAATTATGAAATTCTTATTACGTGGTTCACTAACAATAATCTTAAGTTACTTGTCTATATACTATATTAGCCACTATTATAAAAATCCACTAAGTGTAATTATTCTCTTTGAAATTATGCACTAACATCATGACTTTGCAAATTGTCCGACAAACTACTACTAACTTTCTTAGGCGGCTGAAACTCCACACCAAACTAGGTAGTTGGAGGAGTTGATGATTATTTATTTAAAAAAATTAATTTCACTTGCACAGAAAGAAATATAGGTTCATCGTTACTTGCTATATATAAAATCAAAATTATACTCCAAGTAAAAGATATTTTGTTCCAAGAAAAATGAGGTCCTTATTATATATAATCGGTACGTGACAGTAAGGGAATGAAACTTTTATTGTCTTGTGTAAACAAATACTCCCTCCGATCGGAAATATAGGTCGTTTTAACTTTTATTATACTTTTTAAGAAAATTATTATTTATATTTAAAATAGTATATTTTTTCTCAATCTATTTTATCTCTAGTTATTTATTCACCACCCTTTTTAACCAATAAGTGAAAACTTTTAGTCAATGAAGACAAATTCCGATAACACTTTTTACATCTCACTCATTATTAATTACCTAAAAAACCTAAAACGACATATAAAGTTGATCAAATTTTAAGTTCTAAAACGACTTATATTTCCGATCGGAGGAAGTATTTAATAAAGGAGCTTAAAGTTAATTGTTTTCATTAAGATAAAGAGTGAGTAGATTTAATTATATAATGAAGACGAATATTTGAATAATATTGATGATAGTTTTTGGCTTGTGATTGCAAGAAGAAAGTTAGGTGTGTGGTCATTTTCAATTTCGTGTGTGTTATATTTCTCCCTAAACCAAACACGGCCCTCTTAAAGTCCACCGCTAATCCTCTATTCCATAATTGTGTTCCACTTTCATGTTACAATTAGCTATATAAATATTAAATTAAAATTAAAAAATTTTTAAAAATTATATTTTATATTGTAAACATCTATATCAATATGTGTGCAAATTTTTATCTTAGAAATCTTATTATAAAATTTTTAAAATTAGGAGAATGATTTTCGTATAAAATATTACTTTTTTAATTTTTAAAAATTGTATAATATGATTTTCAAGCTAAAAATTTAAACACATATACATATAGTTGTTTTAAATATAAATATAATTTTTAAAATTTTTTTAACATTAATTTAATATTTATATAGTTAATTGAAACACTAAAGTGGAATAAGATTTTGTAACAGAGGATTAGCGCTGCTTAAAGTCTCAATCTTGCTTAAGAGGAAATGATATTCTCCCACACCCACATTGCCACGTGCACCTTCATGTCGGTATCTAATTGGATATATGCATATAAATCGGTAATATATAACTAATTAATTGACCAAAAACATGGAATATAATGTAGTGCATGGTAAATATCAGATTAAGTGATTAATCATGATTTGGGGACTTGGATGTGAGTTATCCTAGTACGTGAAAGTTGTGGGTATTGTTACGGATGGTTCTAATCCGATTCAATTAGCCTATGTGGTACGTATTGGGCAATTTCGATGGGTCAATGTAATGTGTGGGGTCTGTACGCTTGTGTGTATGTGTATATGACCTAATACGTAAGTCTAGTGAGGTTTTATCTTAAAAATAGATTTGTCAAATGGGTTGGATAGGTCGGGTTCGAATTTGGGTCAAAACAGGTCGTGGATCGTCAAGTCATTAAATTTACGGGTTTGCTTGAGTTGGATGGTTACGAGTTTCAATTGATCCAACGGATAACGATTGTCAATTTTGTTAATTTTTATTTAAGGTTTCTTAAAATAATTAATATCATATTGAACTAAAATAGTATTTAATACGGATAGTAATAATGAAATGATAAATTTATATGATTTTAATAATAAAATTTTTAATTATCGTGTTGGTCGGATCAACCCAACAAGTTGGTGACCCAACCCAGTTTTTTTTTTCGGGTCGACCGATCTTGGGTCGTTCTTGATCCATTGATTTTCAAGCTAGGTTTTAACTCAAATTACTTTCGAGGGCCAAATCGGTTTTCCAGGTCTGATTAAGTTTTAACATGTCTACATAAAACCAATTGGCAATATAATAATTAACTCAAAAAATTATATATTAAACTTTTATTTTCTAAGATTTCAAATAAAAAACTCTTTTATCTCCATAAATTTGTATCAAATAATATATCAAGTCTAAGAAAGTTTACTTCAAAGTTTTATTCTTTGTCCCAACTACGAAGCATCCAAAAGCTGCCACAATTCAACTTGTGTCTAAAGGTTTCATATCAATGCCTTTAGTTGAATTAAAGTCGAAATATATGTGTTTTTTGTGAAATGAATTAACTAACCATAAGATGGTAAGATTCTTTGTCTCAAGGTATCCAATACCAATTCAATGCTCAACCATAAGATGCAAGCTTAGTATGTTTGCAATTGTTACTTTGAATGAGCAAATTCACAACTCAAAAGGTTTTGTAGGAGCTTTTGAGGAGAGGTTGGGATTTTCCCACATGGAGATAGAAAATTTGACATTATACAAGTGGATGAAGCCTTATTTATTAACCTAAATTATTTAGTTGAAAAGTAGATTTCGATTTTAAATATCATTAAAACTAATAATTAAAAAGACGATATAAATTGTCATTTTTCAATAGTTATGTTCCATTAGAAGTCTGATCTCGGAGTCTTTTATTGTAAATTTAAACAAGGGCCAAATGCTCGTTGAATTTAGGATTAGCTATTCTTAAAGGCTTGTTCATTGTATTTGGCGAACATAAATGTGGAGAGGTTGAGAAGGTAGGTGTAAACTTTTGTTCCCAATTAACTAGCCTACCAAAAATTTAACTTTCAAACATATAATTTCACTCTACACAAAATAATAAAAATTCTAAAAAAAGATTATAGGAGACACGGGGAAATGTTGGGAGTCCCCATGTTCAATCATTGCCTCGTCATTTCAGTGAAAAATCAAGTCTCACATTCATTCTATTTGAGCCGGTTGACACATGCCAATGTACTCAGTGCATAGACTTTACCTTATAGTTCACGAACGGTCCTATTCCCATAGAGTTTGTGAAAAAACTTGGTGAAGTTACTAAAATCTTATAGAAAATTAATGAATCTGTCGGAAAAATTTAAAAAAAAAAAACGAAAAAAATAAACAACTTAATATGGATAGAGAAATTTAATTTCAACCGTTAAATTTTTTTAACCGTTAGAATTTGTTCATTTCTATACATCATTTTTTTTCACAAATCCACTACAACTAAATCCATTCACAAATTTAAGATTTACCATTAAAAAGTGAGTCACTTGTAAGAAAAAGTTACAGGAAATTCTCTTGGAAACAAACATAACATAGGAAATTATAAACCCTACAAATCACACATGGCACACCTTCCCAAATTACTTTACAAGTATGAAATTCAAACCCAACATCAACTTAAATGCAACTAACACACATCAAAATCAGATAAAAGGTGAAGTGAAAGCCACAGTAACAATTTCCAATATATTGCCCCCACAAATCCCCCATCATTCCACCTGCAAACACCAATCTTCATCCCAAAGCCTCCAAAATCCATTCCCCCATCCCCTACACTCAACAAACCCCATATCCAAAACTCAATCCCAATCCCGAATCCAATACCTTGCGTGCAATCCTCCAAAAAGATCAAATCTTTCTTCAAGAACAGATTTCGATTTCGATTCCTCGCGAGATGACATAATTAAGCTGAAACAGAGCAAAGCTGGGGAAAACAGGGGAGCTGTTGCTCGGAGGAGCTTTGGATTGTATCCATGAAATTAAGGGCGCGTTTGGCGCCGTCGCCTCCAGAATGACAGCGGATTCGGGCTATAAGGTCGAAACGACGTCGCGTTTGGCCCAATGGAGGCTCGGTCACTTGGCGTCGTACACGTATCGGAAATCGGAGCCTTTCAAAATTGGGAAATGGAACTGGTGAGAAACTTGAAATTGAAGGTTCTAACATTGATGATTTAGGTTTAATTTTGTTAATTCGATTGATTTGTGGTTTGATTTTTGGGGGAAGAAGGCATTTGAGTGTGGAGAAAAGCAGAGCTTTGTTCGTGAAACTGTTCCCGGAGGTGTCTGGTTTTACGAGGGAGAATCCGCCGGTTGCGAGCTTCGTTATTAGGCTGCTCTGTTTTACCGGCGACCGGAAGCCCCTGTTTCACCCTGGTAATTTTTTTTAACCATTTTTCTTTATTTTTAATGGTCATTTTATTTAGGTGGTTGGTAGTTTTTTTTTTACCATGCTTTGTGATGTCAAAATTTTATAATGCGCTGATATATAATGATTCTGTGGGCAACTTGTAAGAAATGCTCCAAATTTATTAAATATTTAAACTATTTTTAGAATTTGCATTACTTTTTTTTTTAAATGTGAATAAAATAGTGGTTCCATAATTTAGTGTAGATATCATCGGAGATGTGTTGCTTACGGTTACATGATATGGTATATAAGGTTGATATTATTTATAATTAATTGGTCTAATCTATATCAAGGACATAGGTTAAGAGGCATATAAATAAGAATATATTATTGAATTATATTTTTTAAAAATGATTTGTTTTTAAAGGATTTATTATTTATTTTTAGAATTTTAGTTTCTAAAAGAAAAATGTTTAACCTATATTTTTAGGGCATAAGTTAAAAAAACTGTACAATTTATAAATGACAATCAGAAGCAGACTCAATTTAAAATTTGGGTAGACTAATTTTCACTGAATTTTGTGGTTGGACTAAATTATCTTAATTTACCTAATTTACTATTACATTTACCTTAATTTTTATTTATTATTATTAAATTTACCTTAATTTTTTTTTATTTTTTAGGATAGGTTGGAGCAGACTCCAACTCACCTTTAAGTCCGTCCTGAACTCCTGATGATAATGTCACGCAATCTTTAACAATGAATGCTCACATATTTAAGGATGTTTATGTTAGCGGTCAGTCACAACTCAAGCTTTTTACCGTAACTTTAAAAATTTTAAGCTATTTTACGCAATTTTCCCAAAGGTGGTGTTGTTTCATGTAATTTTTCCATTTTTCCTCCACGCAATGTGTCCTCAATTTTATTGAATAGGTTGAACATTACTTGAGTTCTTGCTAAATCCTTCATTATAATTCCAGATAATGCATTTTCAATGAAAATTTAAACAGATTCTAAATTGCACAAAAAATAATGTAGTTTTTTAGGGAAAATCTAGTATAAGGGTACGTATCTTGTACTGGTTTTATTAAATATAAATTAAATAAATAAATAGTTCAAGAGTATAAAATTTTGTATTATAGATTTATTTATTTTTCTTAAAAAGTTAGTTTAATAATGAGATTTTCTATCATATATTCTAAAAACATGGATAAGATTTTATATTTATAAACTAAAAAATAAAATAAATAGTTTAGTATTTGTATGATAGCATAAAAAATATCCTAATAATCTTCCTATTTATAATATCCAAAAATAAAAAAATTGTTAAATAATGAGATTTTCTATCCTATATTCTAAAAACATGGATAAGAATTTATATTTATAAACTAAAATTAATAGTTATTTTTATCAAAGATTAGTTTAAAAAAAGGTGGTGTAGTTCAATATAAAAGTGACATGTGTCGTTAAATATTTTTTTTAACCTCCGTTTTAGGTTATAGTTATGATCACAATTAAGTTATGAGTGTTGGATTCTAACTTGCCTATAAAGTATAAAATATCCCCTCAATAATATGAAAAATCACAAAATCCAATTAATTTATCTATAGCGTCGTTTATGGGTCGATTAGGTTGATGCATTAATGGGCAAGTCCACACAAGTCCAAATTGCGACCCATTCTTTGTTGGATATTTGGTGAAAATTTGTAGACAGGTGGCATCCCAATAAGCATTTTGCTTGTCACGTTTGGTACGTATGCCATGACCAAAGGGTTATTTCATTTTCATTTGTGTCAACCTGAATATACCCATCTACATACACGTGTTAAAATCTAATTACAATGTTAAACTGTTAGACAATCAACCCTTGATTAGTGGACAAATTTTGCTTGACCTGGTTTTAATGAAATGTCACTACATTGTATGATTGCACTAAAAATGACGCTCAACATTTGAGTGAGTGATAATTGACCTCAAATGTGAGAGCCTACTCATGTAAGTAAATGGTGTCTTTTTTAGTGAAAATTACAGTTTAAAGCCACACATTTGGAGTGATTGCGAAAATATAGCCTTAATTTTTAAATTTGTGAGAAATAGTCTTAAGTAATAAGTATAGATTAGGTTGCCTAGAGCACCTCCAATGGGGGCTCTCACTTGAGTTTCTGATGAAAAAATAAAAGAAAAAATAAAATAAAAATAGTGAAGATGTGAGAAACGTCCCTCTTAAGAGGGACTGAGGAGAGGGGTTGAGGGACAGTCCCTTAGATTATTTTTTTTAAGGGGTTGAGGGGTTAAGCGTTGTATATCGTTAGTCACATGACATTATCATTTAGAGCACCTTTGTTGAGAGAGTCCCATTTTTAACCCCTAACAATTTAATATTAGCATTTTTACCTCTTTTTTGCTTGAGCCCGTCCCTCTCAGTCCCTCATTTGGACGTCTCTCACAACATCGAACTCTTTTGATTTTATTTTAATATTTTTTCAGTTGAGGGACTACTTGAGAGCCCCAATGGAGGTGCTCTTATATATAGCTTGTATGAATTGATTATAACTAGGATTAATTATAATGCGACATGAAGATAAAAGTATCATCTTAGACTAGTGATCGCAACTCGCAAGTCGCCCCACTCACTCAATTGGGGCTAGTTTTCACAATTTCAAAAGTTTAAACTATTTTCTGCAATTACCCATAAAACTGGTGCTATTTTCTGCAATTTCCCCTATTTTAATGTACAATTAGGCAATTAGCCCTCTATCATACACCACTTTATAAATATAGAAAGTAGAAATAAAACTCATCAAATTGAACTAATTAATGTATGACAAATTACTTTATATAGATAGTGTTACATTTCATTAAATCTAAGTAGATTTGTTTTTTGTCAAAAGAAAAGTAGATGTTTTAATGCTGATTATTTGTCATCTTGCTCTTTATCGAGTAAATTAAACTTAACGAATTACTTTCAAATTTCAATACAGAAGTAAGGGACAAGCAGATCAAGAACAGCGACGACTTCATTTGGACGATCGACTTACCTTTAACCGGAAGGTTCATCATCGAGGTTGAATTTCTTGACCTCAAGACTTCTTCTCCCAACGTAAGTTCACCTTTTTTTTTTCGATTTATAGTTGCATAAGGATAATTAACGTTGTCAAATGTTGACTCGTTTCGAATCGTCCGAAAATTTTAGCATGAAAATCCGAAAATCGAACCCGAAATAAACCGAACTTGATAGACTGGAAGGCCGAAACCCGTTGAATTGACCAATTTAACATATTATAGAATGTATAAAATTTAGTTTGAAACCTATAATACTCAGTATATTTTATCATCAAAATATATAAAAACTAATTATTTTTTAATAAAAAATTCGATATTTTTGACCCACGGATAAATCCCACACGTTCGAAAGCCCATAGTAATCTGACCTGACTCAATTAACCTGTGACCCGTAACAAACCGAACTCAACTTAACCCGAACCCGACCCGATTGATAGGTCTTGTTGATAATTGATAAATTAATTATTTACACTAATTAATGTTTTAGACTTGCCTATAAATTGGATTGACACGAAAATTAATCCAAATTAACAGGGCGGAGAATTCAACTCAATATGGGCAGAAGCCCTCTTCCCTCGCCGGAGCTCCAACTCCGGCGCACTATCCACCCTCCGACGAATGCTAACCGACTCGATCCTCACCGACGTCGTCATCCACGTGTCAGGCGGTGGGATCCACTCGGCCCACCGGGCCATCCTCGGGGCCCGATCCCCTGTATTTCGGGCCATGTTCTCCCTTCACAACAACCGCCCCTCCTCCACGATCACGATTCCCGACATGTCAGATGACACGTGTCGCGTCTTCTTGTCCTGCCTATACGGAATCGTTGACATGGACGACTTCCTCCGCCACCGGCTTGGGCTCCTCGGAGCCGCCGACAAGTATGACGTGGCGGATCTCAAGGAGGCCTGCCACGTCAGCTTGATGGAGGATATTGATTCCGGGAACGTGCTCGATAGGCTGCAGAGCGCGTGGATGTACCGTCTGGAGGGGCTGAAGAGCGCGTGTCTGAGGTACTTGGTGGAGTTTGGGAAGGTTTGTGATTTGACACAGGAGTTTGGCGCGTTTGTGCGACGCGCTGATAAGGAGTTGGTTACGGAGGTTTTCATGGAGATTCTTTCCACGTGGAAGGGTTTCTGATTGAACCGGTTGAGTTGTTGATTTTTAATTGTTTAGGGCTTGTAAGTTTAGTTGATGATGTAGATCAAATTCATTGCTGAGTATTGTAGTGATGGAATTTGGCTAATGCTACAAGGGCTTGATTGACGTGTACACAAATTAATGGTAAGTTTGGCCTTACAATGAAACAAAAAGGTGTTTCTTTGATTGATTATATTGTTGGTTCTTCTAATTCGATATTTTTTGGTTGAAAGAGAGACAACAATCTCTGTCCTCTTAAGGATGAATTTTATTAATAATTTTATTGTTCGGATCTTTGATTGAACTGAAGTAATTTGAGTGATAAAAGAGAACACATAGGTTTGATTTTGTTACCCAATCGACTGAGGTTTTTTTTATAATAATGATGTGTACTTAATTTTTGTATATAATTTTGAAATTTGAATTTATCTTGTAAAGGGAAACAGAGATTTGATATTCTTTTTTTTAAATCTTCTTTGTTGGATCTCTTTCAATCATTGAGTCGACCATTTTTTTAAGACGAAAAAATTTGATGGACAAGACATGTTTGGTGTACTGAAAGATTGACTAGGTGAGGCACAATAAAGACACAAAGAGATGTATAGTGTCGCCAGATAGCAAGCAAAAATCCACACGACTAAACTCTAATTGAAACTATAACTCGACCCAATACAAACACCTACAAACTCGAACTTTATACAAACTGACAAGCACCAAAACTACGTAAAGGGGAAAAAATATTATAAAACAATAATTGGCCAAATCCCAAACCACCAAAAAGAGACTCTTTTTGCACGTGTGAAATCGACAACTAATATTCTCTCCGCAGATTATCTAATTGAATTGATCGAAAATTGTTGAATTGGTGATTTAAATCGTTTTAGAGTTTGCAAGTTTAGCGATGAGATCATATTCATTGCTGAACATTGTGGTGTTGGAATTTGGATAATGCTATACACGAATAAAATGCCAAGTTTGGCATTCAAAAAATAAAGTGCGTGATTCTTTGATTGACTAATTTGTTATTTTTCTCATGATAAGATGTAAATTTTAAGATTATCTTGGCTCAAATCATTATTTTCCTAATATACACTAACTAACTAATTTCATGATTTCTATATACGGAGTATTAACTAAATTCATGCATTCTTCAATTTTTTTTCCCAAACTTGCATTTATATTTCCTCCATCTTAATTAAAAACATGGAACCAAAAATTTTATATGGTTAAACAAATCACCCATATCTCTATATATATAACAATTTTTTTATAACTCATTACGAACACAAACAAAAATATCACACTTAAACCATGGTTACCCATCATCATCACGTCCTCTCATTTTTTATAGCCCTCACTATAATCTCCATCGTTAGCGCCACCGCCGAAATCACAATCGAGCTCATCGACTGAGACTCCCCAGACTCCCCATTCTACTCAAACTCCACCAGCGACTTCGACAAACTCCACAACTCCTTCCGCCGCTCAATCCTACGCGCGCGTGAGCTAGCTCGCCGTGCTACGCGCGCGGGATACAACCCCCCGTCTACACTGGCTCAGGCAGCTACCTCGTCGAGCTAGGCATCGGGACGCCTGAGACGCGGTTCGTAGCGATCATGGACACGGGCAGCGACCTCACGTGGACTCAGTGCGCGCCGTGCGAGAAATGCTTCGACCAGGTCATCCCGATCTTCGACCCAATCAAGTCCACCTCGTACGTACACCTCACGTGCGACTCCGAGGAATGCAACCGGCTCCCGCCGAACAACCGCGGCTGCGCGTTCAACGCGTGCACGTACGCGTTCGTCTACGGCGACGGGTCGACTTCCGTGGGCGATCTCTCATACGAGACCCTGACCCTCGGGTACGGGCCGGGCCTCCCGCGGACCCGGATCACGAACCTCACGATCGGCTGCGGCCACCACAACGAGGACACCTTCTCGATTCCCGAGACGAGCCTCTTCGGGCTCGGCCAAGGAACGTTGTCGTTCCCGTGGCAGACACGCGAGTATTTTCGCGGCCGATTCGCCTATTGCCTTATCCCGAGAAGCGAAGGGTTCAACGTGAAGAGCAAGCTCACCTTAGGCGCCGACGCCTACGTGTACGGGCGTAATACCGCATCAACCCCGATGGCGTCGGGCCCGATCAGCTCGCACTACTACCTCTCTTTAAAGGGCGTTAGCTTGGTTCCGCAGAGCGCTCGTACGGGTACAACACACAAGCTCATGAAGTTTCATCCTAAAACTAATTGGAAATAGGTGGAGTAATCAAGTTGTTATATGTTAGACTTTGTTTCTTCAAACTTCCCATGTGGAAAGCTATTTCATTTTCCTTATTTTCTCACAGGTACTCAAACCCCGCAATTCACCTCTGCGAGGCCGAACGGGCCGTCGGGCCCGGGCTCGGGCCCGGTCGAGGTGGGGAACATGTTTATCGACTCGGGGACTACCATAACGTACTTGCCGGTGGACATATTTGATCATCTGTTGTGGGACTTGAAGCTAACGATCACGGCGAAGACGATAACGGACCCAAGTGGGAATTTGCACCTTTGCTACCAAGGGGAGATTGAGGAGCCGTACATAACGTTCCATTTCGCCGGGGGCGCGAACTTGAGGTTGCCGATGCAGAACACGTTCATTACGGTGGCCAAGGACGTGATTTGCCTGGCGATGTTGCCGGTGGAGGGAACTGCTGTGTTCGGGAACATGGCTCAATCGAATTTCATCGTGGCTTACAATCTTGTCCTGAAGACGATCACGTTTAAGGGCACTGATTGCAAGACTTACAAAGCTACTACCATAGATGGACCTATATAAACTTTACTATGAGGTTTTGTAATTTTTTTGACACTTTTTAATATTAGCTTAATAGAAGTAAAAAGATTTTATTATCTTAGAATTTTCAAGACATATTGTCAATGCAATTACAATTACTTTTATTGAAACCAGAATAAAATAAATGTATTTATGTTAATTTTAGAATGCTTTAGTATTTATGAATAAAAAAGGTTATATATTGTGAACAAAGACTTTAATCTGAAAACATCAATTATTGTGAATTGAAGGGAGTACATATTGGCTACAACATTTTCTCATTATTAATTAGTGAGGGTATAAATAGAATCGGAGAAATTTTAAATTAAACGAAATGGTGTTATTTGTGTATACTTAATTACTGTTCACAAAAAATTTCAGATTTTTACGTTCTCATGTTGGTTCAAATCTTCTGTCCCATTATTGTGTTCCGACAAATTTAATTGGACTAAAAACTAATAATTAGGCTTTTAGATAATTTTCTGAAATTGGAAAAAATTGATAATTTGACTTATATAACTATGAGAATTTCTAAAGGATTATAGAGGTTATCAAGGTTGAACATTGACTCACAACAACATACATCACCGTCTTATAAGATGGATAGCATTACTAAAGAGAGCAAATGAAAAGGGGATTATGCAGATCTTGACTTGAGAATTTCCAAAATACAATTCAATCGTTGAATGAGAGGTATAAGATTGTACGTCGAACAACACTTTGAAATTTCATTCTAATCCAATTGGGTGTCGTTTGATCCGCGAAAGAGAAGAATGTCATCCGCGAAAAACATATGAGAGATGAAAGGGCCGGTTCTCGTGAGCTTAATAGGCTTCCAAACACCGTCCTCAACCACACTCAGGATAATATGGCTGATTCTTTCAATGCAAATCAAGAACAAATAGGGTGAGATTGGATCCCCCTGCCTAATCCCCCTCGATATAGAAAATTGACACGTAAGTTCACCATTCCATAGAACTTGCATTTTAGGTGAAGAAATACAAGCCATAACCCAATGTAACCACTCATCAGGGACACCCAAAACACCCAATGTAAATTCGATAAAATCCCAATTCAGGCGATCATAGGCCTTCTTGAGGTCTAATTTAAGAACCATCCAACCCTTGACGCCATGCTTTCTTCTCATAGAATGAACGATTTCTTGAGCCACGACAGTGTTATCCGATATTAAACAATCGGGGATAAAACTTCCTTGGTGAGGCCCGATGATGTTCGTAAGCATAGGCTGAATTCTGTTAGCCAAAATCTTTGTGATGATCTTGTATATAACGTTACACAAGCTAATCGGTCTAAATTGACTAATAAGCTCAGGCTTCTCCACCTTGGCTAACAGAATAAGCAAGGTATCATTAACACCTTCCGGCAAGGTGGCGTGTAAAAGAAATCTCTCACAAAAGCCGACACCGAAGCACCCACAACTTCCCAACAACGCTGAAAAAACCCTGGTTGAAAACCATCAAGACCTGGGGATTTAAAGGCGCCCATACCTTTAACCGCTTTCCAAATCTCTATCGAAGAAACCTGCTGCATCAAGCTAGACTTCCAGTCTTCACATAACAAAGGGAAGCCACAATTTAAGGCGGGAAGGGTAGGCTCGCAAGAGCTGTCCTATTGGTAAAGATTTTTATAAAAGTTGACAGCCATCTCCTCAAGCTCCTTATTGTCTTCGATCCATCTGCCAGCCCCATCTTTGAGACCCTCTATCCGGTTATGTTTCCATCTAATGATTGTGGAGGTGTGAAAGAAGGCGGTATTCATATCCCCACACGTAAGCCATTGCTCCCTCGATTTCTGAAACCACAAGACCTCCTCTTGCTCAAGCACCCTCTCTATATCTCCCTGAATTCTAGCCTCCAAATTTATCAAATTGTCAGTCTGATATCGACACAAATTCTGTTGAATCTCACTAAGTTGATCTAACAGATTACGCTTCCTCTGATGAATGTTACCGAACACCTTTTTGTTCCACACAGTCAAATCCTTTTTCAAGGTCGGTAAAGCACAAGGAGTAGTAACTTCATTCTGCCAACATTGCTTAATTTTATCATGAAAGTTTGGATGGGAAAACCAAGTTGCCTCGAACCAGAAAGGTCTCCGCTTTTTATTCATAACAACAGTCGGCTCAAAATTCAACAAGATGGGGCAATGATTCGACGAAAGCTTGAGAAGATGGTGAACCCGAGCATTCGGCCAAAGAAGCCTCCCCTCAACGTTCATAAAGATCCTGTCAAGCCTCTTAGAGACCACTGTAGACGTTGACGGCCTCCAACTCCAAGTAAAGCAAGGCCCTGAAAACTCCAAATCCACCAAGTCAAGCTCGTTCTTCCAATTGTTGAAAACTCCTGAATCCGTGTGAAGACCCCCGACACCACCACTCCTCTCATTGTTAAATTTAATACAATTAAAATCTCCGCCGATGACCACGGGTCCCTGAACCCGTCTAACTGCAACCTTAAGGTCTTGCCAAAAAGGTTCTCTTCTACGAGCGGATGGTGGGTCATACACAGCGAAAAGATGAACCTGATTACCCATAACCATCAAAGAAGCATGAATGAAGTTACAATTCTGATCAACCACATTGAACTGCACATTGTTGTTCTTCCAGAATAACCAAATTCCCCCAGCAAACCCAATAGCCTCCACACGAACAACATTAGTGAAATCAGATCTCGTCATACGATCACAAATTCTTTGAGCCGTATCCCCCGAGACTCTCGTCTCGAATAAAGCCAAAATATCGATTTTGTGATTTCTAACCATGTACTGAATAGCCCTACAAAAACCCGGCTTGCTTGCACCAAAACAATTCCAAAATAAGAGATTCATCATAACAAAGATAAAGTAAAGAAAGAGGAAACAAAAGAAAACTAGTTTGGCCCAATGGCCAAAACATCGTCGATCATCGACGTATCGTCCATGCCCTCTGGCCTCGTCTGTTCCATATTTAGGGAGTTGGATGTTGCAGGTTGTTGGTTGTTGACATGAGAAGCATCCTCAGGAGGAATACCCATCATTCTATTATCCGAATCCCGCCACATCAGTTGTTTGAAATGAGAAGAAATCAGCTTATTTTTTGGAACCCCACTGGTGTTGCTGTTAAAAGATTTGTCCTCAAAAGACGACCTTGCACGTTTGGCCAACACTTCAGTAGGTCCTTGCTTAGTCTCTTTCAGTCCGTGATTGGTTTGGGAAGTATTGGAGAACACCCCAATTTTACGTCCAATCTTGACGGTCTTTTTTGCATTTTGGGCCTTATAATTGTAAAGGCCATTATTAAAAATGACATTATAATCGTTTCCCCTTTCACCCAATGAAGTATTCATAACCGGTTGGGCCAGAGCTTCTCTACCCATAATGGGCTCATTACTAGTATTATTATCTGAGCGGCCCATATCACCCAAACCAATACTAGGTTTGGTAACTGTATTAACACCCGACTTGAACACAATACCATCAGACTTGGACTCGTTACTAGCCACCAGCTCCACGTCAGCAACATAAATTTTGGGAGTCCCACCATTATCACACGTATTATCCGAAACCTGTTCAGAATCCTCTATTTTCAATGCTCCAAAACGGTTGCCTTAGGTGAATAATTCTTGGGGACCCGAGGTGATTCTACCCTTTCCTTTTATGTCGTTCTCTTTCTCATCTTCTGTCCCAGGTTTCCTATTAAAAGTTGATCATTGATTCCCCGGGTTATTTTTCGGAGCAACTTTCCTTTTCTCAACCTTCATCCAAGCTCCATAACCGTGATTTCCCGAGATTTTTGATATCTGTAGCAACTTTACCATCATCGGCGTTGGTGACGTGTGCAACCACCTCCGGGACGTTCTTGGAACTAGATTGTCTCCGACGAGATAGCTTTAGCATTTTCTTTAGATATCGAAACACTCCCTTCCACTGGTCGAAATGGGCAACTGGTTTTTATATGTCCAAACCGACTGCAACTAAAGCATATGGTGGGTAACCCTTCATATTCAGTGAGATATCTGTCCACATTGACACAAATCGACCCTTTGAGTGGTTTCTCAAGATCCACCTCAACACAAATACAAGCAAATCGGCCACGATTGGTGTATAGAGTTTTAGGATCCACCCTTATCGGGCGACCAACCCCGGAAGCAATCTTCAACAAAATCTTCTCTTCATACAAAGAAACCGGTAGATCCGAAATTCTAATCCAAGTGGGTGCCGTTCGGATCGGCTCAGTCGTTCGGAAGTTATGTAACCAACTTCTAACACATACGCACCTCCCAAAGATGGTCCATGGATCATCCGTAAGCGCGGATAAGTACTCCTCCTCTCTGCTGAACCTCACTAAGAAGCATCCATTAGTAAGATCAAGAATTTGGTATCGATTATTAGACCTCCACATCTCCCTGATTTTCTTCTCCATAATCGGAAATGCAATCGGGCTTCTGAGAATTTTGATGACCACCGACCATTTCCAAACCGACGCCAACGCATCCATAACATCATCGGCAATTGTGATGACCGGATCTCCATCCTCCCCATCCGGAAAATGGACACCAACTTGCCCTCAAGGAAATTATCAACGATGATCGTCTTCTGTTGTATAGCGCTGCCCACAATAACAATATCTCTCCACGAGCTTTTTCCATCAGGAGGGTCCCCCGGTGGGCGGTCGCGAGAGGAATTATCAATTTGCATACCATTTCCTGAAGCTTGATTCACCGGCGAGGACGCCGGGTTATCGGACGTTGACCTAAACCAAGAAGAAGTTTACTTTCAAAAGAGAGCGTTTTTCGAATTTATTATTCCCTTCTCCACATAGTATCTAATTGAATTGATTGAAAATTGTTGGATTGGTGATTTAAATCGTTTTAGAGTTTGCAAGTTTAGTGATGGGATCAAAATCATTGCTGAGCATTGTAGTGATGGAATTTGGATAATGCCATACACGAATAAAATGGGAAGTTTGGCATTCAATGAAATAAAATGCGCGATTCTTTGATTGATTAATTTTTTATTTTTCTCATCTTGGCTCAAATCATTATTTTCCTAATATACACTGACTAACTAAATTCATGATTGCTAAATATTAACTAAATTCATGCATTCTACAAGTTTTTTTTCTTCCAAACTTGCGCTTATATTTCCTCCATCTTAATTACAAACATGGAACCAAAAATTCACTTGCACCTCTTTACATGGTTAAAAAAAATCACCCATATCTCCATATATATAACACAATTTTTTTTATAACTCATTACGAACACAAACAAAAATATCATGGCTGCCCATCATCATCATCTCCTCTCAATTTTTATAGCCCTCACTATAATCTCCATCGTTAGCGCCACCGGAATCACAATCGAACTCATCGACCGAGACTCCCCAGACTCCCCATTCTACTCAAACTCCACCAGCGACGTGGAAAAACTCTACGACTCCTTCCGCCGCTCAAACCTACGCGCGCGTGAGCTAGCACGCGCGGCAGCGGGCCTCTCACCGTCAATATACAGTCCCCCCGTATACACTGGCTCGGGCAGCTATCTCGTCGAGCTAGGCCTCGGGGCGCCCGAGACGCGGTTCGTAGCGATCATGGACACGGGCAGCGACCTCACGTGGACTCAATGCGCGCCGTGCAAGAAATGCTTCGACCAGGTCATCCCGATCTTCGACCCTATCCACTCCACCTCGTACAGCCGCCTCACGTGCGACTCCGAGGAGTGCAACCGGCTCCCGCCGAAAAACCGCGGCTGCGCGACCAACGCGTGCACGTACGCGCAAGGCTACGGCGACGGGTCGACCTCCGCCGGCGATCTCGCGCACGAGACCCTGACCTTCGGGTACGGGCCGGGCCTCCCGCGGTCCCGGATCGCGAACCTCACGATCGTCTGCGGCCACCGCAACGAGGGCCCCTTCTCGATTCCCGAGACGGGCCTCTTCGGGCTCGGTCAAGGCCCGTTGTCGTTCCCGTGGCAGACATACGGCAATTTTCGCGGGCGGTTCGCCTATTGCCTTATCCCGAAAAGCGAAGGGTTCAATGTCAAGAGCAAGCTCACCATCGGCACCGACGCCTACGTGTACGGGCGTAATATCGCGATGACCCCGATGGCGTCGGGCCCGGTCAGCTCGCACTACTACCTCTCTTTAAAGGGCGTCAGCGTGATTCCGTATAGCACAACTCGTGCGTCGACGTCTCGCACGTCTCAAACCCCGCAATTCACTTCCGCGAAGCTGAACGGGTCGGGCCTGGGCTCGGGCCCGTTCGAGGTGGGGAACATGCTTATCGACTCTGGGACTTCTTTAACGTACTTGCCGGTGGACATGTTTGATCATCTGTTGTGGGACTTGAAGCTAACGATCGTGGCGCAGGCCATAACGGACCCGAGTGGGAATTTGTACCTTTGTTACCAAGGGGATATCGATGCGCCCTACATAACGTTCCATTTCGCCGGGGGCGCGGACTTGAGGTTGCCGAAGCAGAACACGTTCGTTACGGTGGCCAAGGATGTGATTTGTCTGGCGATGTTGCCGGCAGAGTTGGGTGAAGATAAACGTACCGGTGTGTTCGGGAACATGGCTCAGGCGAATTTCATCGTGTCTTACAATCTTAACAAGAAGACGGTCACGTTTAAGGGCACTGATTGCAAGACTTACAAAGCTACCTAGATGAACCTATATAAACGTTACTAGAGCTTTTGTCATTTTTTCACACTTTTTTGATATTAGCTTAAAATAGAAATAAGATGAATTTATTATCTTATGATTTAATGATTCAAGACATAATTTTTATAAAAATATGTTACTGTAATTTTTATTGAAACTATAATAAAATTGATGTATTTATGTTAATTTTTGTTGAATAAAAAAGGTCAAATATTGTGAATATAGACTTTAATATAAAAAGACTAATTATTGTTTTTTTTTGGGTTGTAAAAAAGGGCCAATTATTATAAATAGAAGGGAGTACATATTGGCTACATCCTTTCTCGTTGTTAGTGGGGGTATAAATAGAAATCGGAGAAATTTTAAACTAAATTAAATGGTGTTGTTTGTGCATACCTAATTGTTGTTCACCAAAATAAATTCAAATCTTACGTTCTCATGTTCACTCTCCAATCTAAATTCATGTTTACTTTTTAATCATTTATTTTTCTAACATATGTTCGAAGGGTATAGGTTAAGACACTTGAAATGGAAAGATTTTATTGATTTTTATTATAAGGGGTAATTTAATTTTTTCTAATAGGGTTTATTTATTTTCATATATGGTTTTAGTTTCTTAAATAAGAATGCTTAACCTATGCCCCTAGAAAAACCGTTCTTTTATTTATTGTTGTTCTAATTAGAAGTTTTGTATTCGGATCTTTCAACTCAAGTAACCCAGGACCCATTTGATACCATATTTTCTGATTGAGGAATTGTGTTAGGAATCACTAGCGTACATAGAAAGAATAATATTCAAAATAAATAAGGTCCTTTTTTAGATTTTAGATTTGTTGTTATCATCATATAGTATAAATTTTCAAGATTATATCTTGCCTCAAATCATTATTTGCCTAATATAAACCAACTAAATTCATGCATTCTTCCTTTTGGTAGCATTCATGCATTCTTTATAATACCATTGTTTTGCAAACGTACGCTCCATATGTACATACACATATCTCTTCACCCGCATCGTCTCTTCATATGGCTAAATAAATTAAAACACTCATATCTCTATCTATATATAACACATTTTTTTATTTTATATCTCATTACGTACACAAACAAATATATCACAATTAAACCATGGCTACCCATCATCACCATCTCTCAATTTTTATAGCCCTTACTATAATCTCCATCGTTAGCGCGGCCGGAGTCACAATCGACCTCATCGACCGTGACTCCCCAGACTCCCCGCTCTACTCAAACTCCACCAGCGACGTGGACAGACTCTACGACGCCTTCCACCGCTCAATCCTACGCGCGCGCGAGCTAGCACGCCGTGCCAAGCGCGCGGCCGCGAGCCCCTCGTCAACAGTATTAGCGGCCTCAATATTCCCCGGCTTGGGCGACTACCTCGTCGACCTAAGCATCGGGACGCCTCCGAGGCGGTTCCTAGCGATCGTCGACACGGGCAGCGACCTCACGTGGACGCAATGCTTGCCGTGCCGACGATGCTTCAAACAAAAGCTCCCGATCTTCGACCCGAGAAGGTCGACCTCGTACCGCCTCCTCACGTGCGACTCCGCCGCCTGCGATACTCTCCAGGCCGACCAAAAGGGTTGCAAGTACCCGGGCAAGACGTGCACGTACGTGGTGGGCTACGGGGACGACTCGACCTCCTTCGGCGACCTCGCCACCGAGACCCTAACCTTCGAGTACGCGCCAGACGTCCTTCCGCGGGACGTGGTCACGAACGTCACGTTTGGCTGCGGCCACCGGAACCAGGGCGTCTTCAACGTGCCCGATATGGGCATCTTCGGGCTCGGTCAAGGCAAGTCTTCGTTTCCGTCGCAGACGAAAGGTAACCCCCATTTCGAAGGGAAATTCGCGTATTGCCTTATCCCTAAGACCGGAAAAGGGGTCAGGGAGGACTTAAGGAGCAAGCTTAGCTTCGGCAGTGACGCCGTCGTGTACGGGGACAACGCCGTAACGTCCCCGATGGAGTCGGGCTGGGCCGACACCTTCTACTACCTCACTTTAAAGGGCGTTACCGTGGTGGGGGAGAACACTCAAATTCAATCCCCCTTCACGAGTACTTCCGCTAAGCGGAATGGCACGGGCCCGGGCAAGAGCGTTGTTGAAGCAGGGAGCATGATTATCGACTCGGGGACTACGTTAACGTTCTTGCCAATAAAAATGTTTGATCAGTTGTGGGTGGACCTGAAGCTGCAGATCCCGGCGGCGACGATAACGGACCCAAGAGGGATCTTGCATCTATGCTTCCAAGGGGTGATTGATGCGCCGTACATAGTGTTCCATTTCACCGGGGCGGACTTGCGGCTGCCTCCGCAGAGCACGTTCGTTACGGTGGCGAGGGATGTGATTTGCCTGGCGATGTTGCCTGTGACGTGGGGTATACAACATGGTGTGTTCGGGAGTTTGGCTCAGGCGAATTTCGTCGTGGCTCATGATCTTGGCACGAAGACGATCACGTTTAAGCCCATGGATTGTAAGACTTATGTACCATAGATGGACCTATATATATGTGTTACATATTAGGCCTAATTACCAAAAAAAAAACACTCCTACAATAGAACAAATTAGCCTAAAAAGTTTATTTAGCGGGCGCTTAATCGTAAAAAAACCTTCTTATAAAATTTTGTACACAAATTTAATATATGTAATAAACGCACTATATATATTTCTATTGTCGTATTTATACAATAACTAGTTTTACCCGTTGCACCATATACGACTACGATTTAATATTTTATAAACATAGGATATTAACAAATATAAAAAAATATAATATAATTTTAATATAAGTAATTTATTGTTCGTAGAATGGATATAATTTTTTAATCAAATATAATATTCTTCCTATTTTATTACATTTCATGTACGTAAATTTAGAGTTTCTCAAATATTTCAATATCTATTAAATATTTTACTATCCATTTTTATTAATTTTAAAAATTTTAACTATTTATTCATTACTTTTTTATAAAAGAAAATCACTATATTTCTATAAATAAATTCGTCAAAAGATATATGATAAAATATTTATATTTATTTTTAAATATTTAAATATTTTATCTTTAATTTTAAATACTTGAATAAGGAAGTTTTCAAAAAATATTGTTATACTTTTTGATGTTAGAGATAAATTTAAATAGTTAAAAAAAATTAATAGAAAGAAGTTATAATAATTGAAATAAAAATTAATTATTTAAATATAAGGTGGGGTAAGAATCGTTCCGGTGACCCGAAAAGATACAACTTTAATATATAGTTATAGATATTTATTTTTTTATTTTTAAACATTATAAGTATTTATCATTAATTTTTTATTATAAAAGAAAAAATATATCTATAAATAATTTCGTGAAAAGACATCATGTTAAAAGGTAATGATATTTATACTTATTTAAAAATATTTTAAATTTGTTATCTTTAATTTTAAATATTTGTATAAGGAAGTTTTCAAAAGATATTGTTATACTAAATAGATATTTGTTTGATGTTAAAGATAGATTTAAATAGTTAAAGAAGAATATAATAGGGTAAAGTTAAAATATTAGAAATAAAAATTAATTTTGTAAATATGAGGTGGGGCCAGAATCGTTCTGGTGGCTCGAAAAGGGACAACTTTAATATATAGTTATAGATAATACCTCATATCTATCATAACTATAACCTAAAGCGGAGGTTAAAAAAATATTAAACAACACATGTCACTTTTAGATTGGACCACACCACCTTTTAAAAAAAAAACAATCTCTTATTTTTAAATATGATAAATTCTTATTCATGTATTTAGAATATATGATAGAAAATTTCATTATTGAACAATCTTTTATTTTTGGATATGATAGATAAGAAGATCATTATGATATTTTCTTTATGCTGTCATACAAATTTTAGAATATTTATTTTATTTTTAGATAGGCTCAACCCCTTGACCAACAAGGGTTCGATACAAGGCCACATCGGGCTCGTATCAGGCGACTACCTCGTCGACCAAAGCATCGGGACGCCTCGGAGGCGGTTCCTAGCGATCGTCGACACGGGCAGCGACCTCACGTGGACGCAATGCTTGCCGTGCGAGCAATTAATTCTTCAAACAAAACCTCCCGACCTTCGACCCGAGCCAGTCGACCTCGTACCGCCTCCTCACGTGCGACTCCGCTGCCTGCAAGAGCCTCCAGCCCTACCACCGCGGCTGCAACACCGCGGCCAACACATGCACGTACACGGGCTACGGGGACGGGTCGAACACCACCGGCGACCTCGCCACCGAGACCCTAACCTTATTTAAAGATGGATATACATTGATCTTAACATATCTCGTATTTGAATGTTTGTTAGGATTACGGTGCAAAATAAATTATGAATTGAAATTAGATTAGTATAAAATTTTGAAACATATAAGCTAGGATAAAATTAATCAATAAATAAATGGATTTAAATCATTTTCAAGTTAAAAGAATTTTACAAAATAAAGTTATGTTAATGAAGATTTTTGTAAAGATAAGCAAGCTCAGAAATAAAAATTTGTGGCTGAAATTAAATGAATTAAATTAAGGGTACTTCAAAAAATTATATTAGAGGTCAAAACTAATTAAAACCTAGCGACATAATCTTTTCAATTGATTAGATTGCGCAATTCGATTCCCATAAAATCATGTGAAAAGCCCGACCTATCTAGTAAATCTTTTGCAAAGCAACCTTTTCAATTAAGGGTACTACAAAAATTATATTTATAGAATTAGGGTTAACGAACATTTTTCGATTTTTTATATAATTATAGAACGTTAACATTCTTCGTTTTTTATATAATTATAGAACGGATTGGTACATAAATAACAAAACATATTTACTAGATATGTCGGGTTAACTGTCCCGATATTGACAAGGCATTTTGCTTGCTATATGACTATTTTAATATTAGAAATTGTATCCAAATTAGTTGATCTAGGGGTATCCATGTGTGGGTCGGGCAGGGTCGGGCTGTTTTGATTTCGGGTCATCAAATCAAGTTGTTGTCGTGTATAATAGAAAAAGTCGAATTAACTCGGGTTAACCCAACCCAACCCGAGTTAATTCGACGTTTTAGTCGGGTCAGGTCGGATTATCAACCAAGTTCGATTCATCGATTTGGTTAGTTTAGATGTTAGAAAGTGTCAAGATTTTGGTTGAACAAGATTTTAGGTCGAGTCGGATTTCAATTAAAGCTTGGTTTTGGGTCAAGGCGGATTTTATGTTCGCATGAATTTCGATGGAGTAGAAATTGGAGTCAGTCTGATTTTAGTAGAGCTAGATTTCCGCCCCTCTCTTTATGATAACTAGTTGTACCCGTCGTACCATGTACGACTACGATTCGATATTTTATAGATATTAATAAATAAAAATATAATACAAACTTTAATTTAAGTAATTTTATTGCATGTAAAATGAAAAAAAAATCAATATAAATGGTTAAATTTAATGTCGAGAATAAAAATATATTTTAATTTTAAATACTTATTGAAAGAAGCTTTTATGTAACCAATAAGTTTACCGTATCGGATCTATACGGCTTCATTGATCAATACACAAATAATAAGTTTGGCAATGAAACAAGGTGTTTCTTTGTTCATGTTGTTCTTTCAATTAAATGTTTTGAACTGAAGTAATTTAAGTGACAAAAAAAAAACGCAGTGGTAATGCCCATGTATAAAATAAAAAATCATTCCTATACGATTATATACCAATCTTTCTTGATATTTTAAGTGCATAATGAGAAAGTAGTTACTAAAATTGGTTTTGAGTTTTGACCCATCTTACATTCTTTATACACGCTTTTGACCCCCAAAAAAACATTCTTTAGGAGTTGTATGAGTAGATTAAGCATTAAAAGTGGTTTAGTCATAGAGATTTATTTGTAAACATGTGCCTAGTTATTTTCTATTTATCTTATTGTTATATACTTATTTTTTAAATCATTTATATTTTGATTTATTAGTTTGATTGTGGTCCGATTTTGTTACTTAAACAAAGTAGCCAATTTTTTCCATGTATAAACATACAGAATGAACCAATCATAATATTACCTCTTCCAAAGCCCTAGCTTGAACTTTGAAATTATCTTGGCTCAAATCATTAATTCCCTAATAAATACTAGTAATATAATTCATGCATTGTAATCTCTCTCATAAAAGAATCATGCATCGTACTAATATATTTTTGCAAATATGTGCTCTATATTTTCTTAATTACAAATACGGAAACAAAAAAATCACCCATATATATATATATAACACAATTTTTATAACTCAATACACAAATCTTAGCCTCCAAAACAAACTCATGGCTACTCATCATCTCCTCTCAATTCTCATAGCCTTCACTACAACAATCTCCACCGTTATCGCCGCCGGATTCACAATCGACCTCATCCACCGAGACTCCCCAGGCTCCCCACTCGCCTCAAACTCCGCCGCTAGCCACGTGGACAAACTCTACAACTCCTTCCAACGCTCCATTCTACGCGCGCGTGAGATAACACGCGCCTCCACAAATAAACCCCCCGTCGAAGCCCCCGTATACCCCGCCGAAGCCGAGTACCTCGTCGACCTAAGCCTCGGCACGCCCCCGCAGCGGTTCCTCGGGATCGTCGACACGGGCAGCGACCTCACGTGGACGCAATGCGCGCCGTGCATGCAATGCTTCGGGCAAGAGCACCCGCCAATCTTCGACCCCACCAAGTCAACCTCGTACAAGACCCTCACGTGCGATTCCAGCGCGTGCGGCTCACTCCCGCCTAGCAGCCGAGGCTGCGCCGGGAACAACCCGTGCGCGTACTTGTACCGCTACAACGACAAGTCTTACAGCATCGGCGAACTCGCCGCCGAGGCTCTAACGTTCGGGCCCCCGGCGGCCTGGATCAGTGACTTTGCGTTCGGGTGCGGCCACCAGAACCAGGGCCATTTCGAGACGCCCGCAACGGGCATCCTCGGGCTCAGCCAAGGCCCGCTGTCGCTTGTGTCGCAAACGATGCATATCCCCGATTTTGGCGGGAGATTCGCCTATTGCCTGGTTCCCTACGAGGGAGGGTTCAAAGAGGATGTCAAAAGCAAGATAAGCTTCGGCGATGTCGCGATCGTGTCCGGATACAACGCTGTCTCGACACCCGTTGTCTCGGGCCCGTCCAAGACATTCTACTACATCACTCTAAAGGGCGTTAGCGTAGGGGCCCGAACGATATGGAACGGGTCGGGCTTGGGCGAGGAGAATGTAGCTGTTGGCAACATGGTTATTGACTCGGGGACGACCCTGACGTTCTTGCCGGAGGAGATGTTTGATGGCTTGGTTTCAGAGCTGAAGACGCAGATCAAGGCGGAGATGGCGAGCGACCCGGGAGAGACGTTGAAGCTTTGCCACCGAGGGGAGATCGAGGTGCCGAAGATAAGGTTCCACTTCACCGGGGTGAACTTGGGGATGGGGATCGAGAACACGTTCGTTCAGGTGGCGGACAATGTGCGTTGCCTGGCGATGTTGCCGTCGGATAAGTTTGCCATTTTCGGGAACTTGGCGCAGAGGAATTTCGTTGTGGGTCACGATCTTGATGCCAAGAAGGTGACGTTTAAGGCCACAAATTGCAAGACTTACGTACCATAGAGTTAGTTTACTTTTCAGATCAACTAACTGTCTAAGTATTTCTTGATTGAGTTGTTTGGTTAAAGCTTGATTTTTTATACGTCTTTATGAATACATGTGGTTAAACACTGATTAGAATGCATCCTTTATTAACATGAATTGATCACACAAGTACAGTTCTTAAATTCACACATACCACACAGGCATTCAAACAGCAGAAGAAAATCAAATAAAAAGATTGAACACTGTTCTATAAGTATAATCAAAGAAATTAAGTTACCGAAACCGAGATGCGAAGTCTTTTAAGAGATTGAACTAGTGGAAGTACCAAATCATGAAGGATCCCGTTGTGTTCTAGCCCAGTAAATTCTGCAGCATCAGAAGAAGAATTATTTACCTTAATCCTTGATTGATCCAGACCACTTCTACGAAGTCTGTTTGGGAGCTCCACAGGCATATCAAACAACACTAGCTCCTTCAATTCAGAAATACTGTGAATCCGAACTGTCTTCAGTTGCTTACACTTACACAGAACGAGCTTCTCGAGTTTGCACATTGACCCCTTAGGAATCTCCAATGTGCTCAGCTCTGCAAAATCTGCAATCTGCAACACTTTTAGACTCTCAAACGCGCCTTTTTGAAACACCAATTTATCACCAGTGAAGGCATCAACCAAATGCAGTTCTGTCAAAGCGTTCAAGCCTTGGAGCTCGTCTATAGAGCTGAACGTCAGCCTAGACCACTTGAGATGTAACCGTACTAAACTTGTGAGGCTCGTGAGCCAACCTGGCAGTTTCACTAGAGGCCCCTTGAGATACACGCGTTTGAGGTTATTGGAAGGCAGTGAGTAATCAAGATCAAGATTTTCCATCTCATCAACTGACCTCAGATCAAGAACCGAAAGGTTCTCCATTTTGGCAAGAGATTCAAATAAATCCCTTCCATCTGAACTCCTGAGTTCAATCAACCCCAGCTTCTGCAGCTGCCTCAGTTTTCCCAGCTGTCTCAGGTGATTTCCAGCCTTCAGAAGAGTCAGCTTTCGTAGAGAACACAAGGATCCGATATCTCCACTCATCTTCATACCTTGAACACTTTGAAAAGTTTCATCAGTGTTTTCAGGAACTAAGTATACCAAGAGATGCTGCAGTTTTTCAAGCAAGCAGATTTCCTTGGGAAGGGAGGTGACAGCAGTGTTCTTAAGATCTAAGAACTCAAGATAGCGGAGCTTTTTGATTGAGCTCGGGACTTTGGCAATACCTTTTGAACCTCTCAAGCTCAAATACCGTAGGAGCCCAAGATCCACAACACACTCAGGAAAGCTTTGCAAGGGTGCACCTTGAAAATCTAGAACCTTCAGAAACTTGACCTGACTGCATATTTCCTTGACATGGGGAAGGGAGACTCCTCGAAACAAAATAGAAGCGTAGAATTTGCCTTTTACCTTTTCTCTTCCACCTTTATAAAAAGCATCAGTAATTAAGAGTCGGCGCGCATTCTCTACAGCTTTCATGCTTGGCCTATCAAGCACATCAGCAAAATCTTCCTTTCTTGACTTGAATGTGAGGAAGTAGCTCAGAAAGTGGTTTACCCGACAGCTCTTTACGCGCCCATCAAAGTCTTCTTTGGCAACAACTAGATTCCTCCTGATGAGCTCCTTAAGATACTCCTCAGCAACTTTCTCAGCTGACTTTTCTCCCGTTTGATTCACAAATCTCTCTGCCACCCACAACCGAATCAGCCTTTCCCGTTCAATGTCGCACCCTTCAGGAAAGAGACTAAAGTACAAGAGGCAGCTTTTCAGATTGGCATTCAAATCATCATAGCTATGCTGTATGCTGTTGTTGAGGGCTGATAATTGACGGTTGTTTTCCATCACTGCTCTGAGTTTCTCTGCCACTTTTGCCCATTCTGTTGGTAATCTCGATTCCTTTGCCAGGAAATCACCTACTTCTGAAATTGCAAGAGGCGAACCTTCACACTTACGCACAATTTCCCTAGATGACACCTCCAAATCTGACGGGCAAGTTCTTTTATCCACTCCAAAAGCTTTGATGCAGAATAAATCCCACGCATCTCCCTCTTTCAGTCCTTCGATTTTATGATTGTGACTGCCGGAGGCGTTGATGGAATATGCCACATCCTCCTTGGTGGTAGTAATAACAACCCTGCTTCCATTTGAATCATCAGGTAGCGCATGTATGATTGCCTCCCAATGATTTCCATCCCAAACATCGTCTAGAATGACAAGATACCGTTTCCCTTGGAGATTGTTTTTCAGATTGATTGCAACATTTCCTGTAAGGGCAGTTTTCTTACCACGACGTTGTGAAGTCTGTGATAGCAAGAGGGACAAGACAGCATCCACGTCAAAACGACGAGAAAGACGAGCGCTCAGTATAGAAGAACCGAAATGACGTCTGACTTGGTCGTCAGTGTAAACACCGTTTACAAGAGCGGTTTTTCCTGATCCAGGAGGTCCCACCACCACAACTGCACTCAAATTCCTTTCCCTTGTATTATTGATCAGCTGCGAAATCAGATTCTGCTTTGACACCTTAATTCCCAGAATAACAGCATCTTTGGGGAGTTCGGATAGATGATGCAGCAGCTCTGTCCTTGGACTTCGGTTTTGATTTGAGGGATTTGGAAGATCTGGGTGAATATTACCCAGTTCATTACGGATCTCCTGAATGTCTTCCTGGATTCCGCGGATTGGCCACCAGTGCCAAATACTGTGGCCCAATTGGTAAGCCTTACTGAGAAGTTTGCTGGTTGGAAAATGGTGTGGTTCATGTAGCATGATACGATCAAGAACATGCTGAATTTCATAACCCACCAACCGCAAACTTTTCTCTAGGGCTTCCTGATCTTCCTCCGCCGCACTGTTCCGCACAATGATGTCTTGCATTCGCTCCAGCTGAAGCTTAACCGCACGGATATCCTGTGCAATATTCCCATGAGAATTTGCTTCATTAGTAGTGAATTGAATGATCTGGTCAACTAGAAAGAGACTGAGATTAATGGCAAGGTCAGTCATTCTCAACAATCTTCTTCTTTCTTTCCCCCCTCCCCTCACTCAACAAATTGGCTCATTTCCCCCTCCCCAACTCAGCGAATCGGCTCACTGAATATTTAGAGTAAACTCTTGAAAAAGAAGTGGATGTGTTTGAATGTTTGATGCTTTCTCAAACACACACACACACATATATATACACAGTTATCTTCCGTTAAAGGAGGGGAATTTAGTAGACTAAGACAACGAAACATTCCAAGTTGACAACGTGCTATAATTTATGACAAGTTGACAACTGGTCAATATTTCTCCATAAATGACAAGTTCTACGGAAAGTAGTGATCAGGAAATTGAGATCACGTCTGTCAAGATTAACAAATACTGGGTCACCTATAGAAAGTCAGATTAACAAATACTGGGTCACCTATAGAAAGTCTTATGTATCACACCTATAGAAATTCAATGTTAATTATAAACAATCGTGGTTCACAAAAGCAAATAAGTGATTAAGTTATCGTCATATCACCAACTGATAGAAAAGAAATAGAGCATACAAAACATCCAAATTTAACATAGATAATCTTTAAAGTGAAGCTGGAAATTCAGCTACTAGTTTATCACATCGAGTAACGGTTACGAACCAAACTTGGCAAGAGTTTTCAGATCTATAGACAAAGTACATTTTACAAGTGTACCTTTTCAATCTTGTCAAACTCTGGCCCCAAATCGAATTCTCACAGGCATCGGAATTTCACAACTTCGTCGAGGTCTACATATCCGCATTGTTGCTGCTAGTGATAGAATGAGATCTGTTCCGAATAGAATGCGGGTACATCCAAAACCCTAATTGAGCGAATCTCTTCGCCTTCTGTCCTCCTAGATTAATCGACGGGAGCGGAACCTTCCTGAGGCGAGGGAAGTCGACGTCGCCGCCACAGTCAATGCGGCGCCGCCGCCACGGACAATGCGACATCGCCGCCGGTGATGGAAGGACGGGCGAAGAAGCCGAGTGCGATCCATAGGCAGTGGTCTGGGGAGTTGAAGATCAGATTTGAGGAGGAAGTTGGAGGAGTAAAATTCGGGTTTTGATTTAAAAGTGTAGCAGCACAAATTTTTTTAATAAAAATACCGATTTATGAAATAAGGTTGATTATGTGAAATAATCATCATTTTAACCTTTAGGCATATCTAGGCAATAGATTATGTTATAGGAGTTTGGTTCAAATTAAATAAACTCTTATTTTAAAAAGAACTCTTATCCTAAAACGAATGCACTTTTCATAGTTAGTAATGCACTTTTCATATAAAAGTGCATTGAAAAATACAAAAAGTGCATTACGAAAAAATGCACTAAAAAATTTGAAAAGTGCACTAAAAAGTACGAAAAGTACAAATGCGAAAAAGTGCACTCTGAAGTATGAAAAGTGCACTACTAACTACAAAAAGTGCATTCGTTTTAGGATAAGAGTTCGTTTTAGGATAAGAGTTTGTTGCATTTGAACCAAACTCTATGTTATAGTACTACCGTGGAATTTTAATTTCAACTCTTCGGGATAGTGTCCAAAACTAAAAAAAAAAATCTTCATTTTAGCAACTAATTTTTATATTTTTAATAGAACTTATCAAAATTTTCATTTTACTACCTATTTCTGTCATAAAAATTGATCTCAAAACAATACATAAAGGGTTCAGATTTACAAAGATAATGTATTAAAATTTAATACAAGATAACGTAATTTAATGTATTATTTCGGAAATTCAAATGGGCCTAAAGGATTCCTATTACTACTACTACTACTATTATTATTAGGTAAAGAGTATGGTAGTTTACCAAATAATTGTAAGAAAAGAGTGTGTACCACTACAACAAAAAAGAAGTCAACGATTCTGAGTCTGGTTGTTGTCGGACTCGTAGTTGTGTTAGGCTTGGTTTTGAACGTTTCAAGGCCTTTTTAAGATCCTTCATCCCGGTGGATGTAACATAAGTGGTCTACTTCTCTTAACCCTTGATTGTCCAATTTGCCTATGATGTTTTGTCTTTGGAGTGCGTCAACTCTCCCTGCACCTTGCTCTTTTGTTGTTCCTTTCTCGTTTGATGTACTCTACCTTGTTTGTAGTTTTCTCTTGCGTGTTTTCGTTTCTAGTCGAGTCTATCGACTGTCCTCTTTTGATGGCCTCTCGGTTTTTCCAATCCTGTGTGGCAAATTGATTTTTTACCTAATAAAAAAAGAAAGTCAAATCTTGACGATAAGGATTGTACTTTTTAATTCAACTAAAATTCCTTAAGCGACAATTTCAGTCAATAATTAGAAGATTCATAAACATGTTATTGTGTTCGACACTGCCAAATTTGACAAGTCTAGACCAGATTTGGTACTACCAAACAAACTCAGTTTAAAATAAATAAAGAACATGGAGACCAAAACCAAAAGCTTTTTTTTAGTATAGAACTTTAAATTGCACAAAGCATTCTCTAACAAAATGTTGCTTAAGATTATACAGAATTGGAACCATGTCAAAGATGTGGTCAGTAACTTTAGTACTATGATCCAGATAACCCAAGATCCATTAGCATCATCAACAACAACAACAACAAAGAATGGATAAGTAATAAATGGAACATGGACAATCTTTAACCAATCTCGAATTTCTTTAATCTGTAGGAGCTAGCTATTTAAGTCATTATAACGGAAATAAGGAATTCGAACTCGCAACCTAATAGTTAGAAACGTCATCACCTAACACTAGACTAGTTAGGCTTGACAATCTTGGTTGTTTCTTCTAAGCATAGAGATTATTACTTTCGTAGGTGAGATCTATCCAAATAAATTTATTAAATACATATATATTTCATTAAAATTTAAATTATTTTTTATTTATTTTATAGTAAAAATCATATTCATTTACCATCTCATAAGTGTTATTGAAAATTCTATAAAATCAATATCCAGTTATCCACACTATATTATTATTATTATTATAATTATTATTAATTTATTATTAATTATTATTATTATTATTATTATTATTATTATTATTATTATTATTATTATTATATCTGTTGTTGAGATTGAAAATATGTACATAAAATCAAATTAAATGGACTATGCTCAACAAGTTTATATTTTTAAGTTTTCATTATTTGTATGCACAAAAAAGAACTTTTGAGTATTTGAATTTTTAATTATAAAAAATAAATATAATAAAGATATTTTATAAAACAATCCCACAATTGATGCAGATACTCACCTAGTTTTAAATCTATACACAACAACCTATTAATTTAAACAAATAATAACAATTTTTCAAAAAATAAATCCAACAATTCTCAATAAATATCAATTATTATAACAAAATATTGTCATCAACTTCGTATGAAATATCAAATTGAACATATAACAAACAAGAAAGGATAACTCACTTTTAAAAGATGAAAATCGGTTTAAAAGTGATTTTGAGAGCATTAATTAAGCCCAATTTTTTTTTTTTAATCTCTCGTTCGGTTCGATTAGCCGAGGCTAATCTACGTCCGAACCGGATACTGCAGAGACTCATTGCGGATTCAAACTTCGAACCTCCTGAACAAACGCTTAAGGAGAATTCCAAATTCTGGCCATGCATTATGCAACTAATGACCAAAAGTTGAAAGAAGTCACAATGTCACATATTTTCAGCAGGGCACATATTCGGGCCAGTCACGGGCCTGTATTTAAACGCAACAGGCCCAAGTTCATTCAACTCATTTGCAAAAATTCTTCACATACTCTGAGCCTGACGTCGGTCTGTCTAAACCCTAGGACAGGAACCGGCGAGACACAGAGAATCAGAACTCGGAAGAATTCTTCACCGGCATATCTTCAGGTTTAAACTTCGTGTAGGTTTCCCTCTCGCTCTCAATTGAATTTGATTGGTTTGAATTTGTCGTTCTCAATTTTGATTTTTTTTTTCTAATGTTTTCATGTCAACCGAGGAAATCGTGGTTCTTATTTCCTTAGAAATATTCAAATTTTCACTTGTTCTCATGCTGCTGAATACTATTGTGTCCCGAGTAATCTTGTGGAGTGTTGGTCTTCTGCATTATTTAACTTCTGTGCATATTGTTTGTTGCTAGTGTCGACATATTGCTAGAATTTGTAATCAATTTACAGATGGTGAAAACTTGGCGAAAACTTGGCTGGCCAGCTTCCAACTTACTTGCATAGACTCCCTTGATGAGCTATATTTCAAAAGAGTGTTTTTTTCAAATGATGCTGCTCAACCTCAAGAGAGGATGTGTAGTGCTTATGGGATTTTTTTTGTTATGTAGTGTATTTAGTGTTGATTTTAGTTTACATCCTATTTGGTTTGCCATTTGTTTCTCTGGTGGTGTTGCTGTATCAGACTTAAAAGTCTTAAAAACATTTTTTGATGTGATTTTTTTTCATGCGACTTTGGTTGGTGACTGACTGGCTATATGTATGACTTCTTGGTTAGATGTATCCTTTTTAATCGTCTCTTTTATTTATTGGAATTGGTGATGAGTTATGTTTGTATCTTTTCTGCTTCCTATTTTGCTTCATGCTTCATTGCTCCTTGCAGTTTCTTTTTTTGTCCCATTTTTTCAATTTACTTGTCACAAAATCGACTGACCAAGCTTCTTGTTTTATGGTCTTAGGGAGACGTTGCAGTGTTGTTGAGAAGAAATGGGTCGCTTTCACAATGTAAGGCTTGTTTTGTTTTTTTTGGTGCAAATTACTTTTCATTATACTTCATGCCCAATACTCCAACTAGAATATGTGTTTGTATTCTCTATTGTACCTCTGATGGGAAACTAATGATGTAATAACTAAATCAGAACAAGAAGAAGAAGTTTGTGATTAATCCAGTTATGAAGAACAAGCAACCAACTGTCGATCAAGTTACTGGTGAGAAAATCCCCAAGAGTTTTGTGTTTTCCAGGACAAAGTTGCCTGCTTCTCTTAGGCACTTGGAGATGGACTTGAGGAAACTGATGCTTCCCTATACTGCTCTTAAACTCAAGGTATAACAACTCACCGCCCACTTCCCTCAAACTAATAGAACAGACTATGTCTATGCTTGTTATTTATGCTTATTGGCAACTTTGTTTAATTGGTTCGAACTTTAATATTCATGGTCCTTATTAACCATTTTTTCCCTCTAGAGCTAAATAAAGATACTGAAGTTTTCCCTGGGTAAACTCCACATGCTACTGCTACTGCTTATTAGTGTGGGATTGCCTTCTCCAATTTAGTTTATTGAGGCAATTGAGTTATATGTCCATCCCAACAAATTTATGCATGAATTTCTTTGGTGAACCAATCTTTTATCCCTGCAAATAATTGTATAAAATAAGAGGTTGTTAATGAACTGAAAAGAGTTTTGTGTAATCCCTTTTAACGTATATTTTTACCAAATTTATATGAGATGGAACCATACCCTTTATTTTCCATTATGTCACTGTAGACTAACAATTAATGTTTGCTGTGAAACTGCAGGAAAAGAAAAGGAACAGTCTTAGAGATTTCTTAAATGTTGCAGGACCTATGGGCGTGACACATTTCCTTATGTTGTCTAAAACCCATTCTGCTCCATATTTAAGAGTTGCAAGGACGCCTCAAGGCCCGACTCTTACATTTAAAATCAACGAATACTCTTTGGTTTCCGACATTGCACAATCCCAGTTGCGTCCTAGATGTCCTCCAGACCTTTTCAAGAACCCTCCTTTGGTAAGCAGTGACTAATGGTCATTTCGGAGGATTTATTCTTGACATGTTTTTATTGATCAGTATCTTTTATTTTTCATGGTGTATTTTTTCATAGTATATTTATGGAGAGATTGAGGGATATATTTGTTCAGAATTTGCATTTTCAAAAATGATTAAAAATGAATAATGAATAATGAATTGGAGATATGGGTCACGTCAGTGAGGAGGCTATGTGATACAATAGGCTCAAATGCCGGCTCTACAATATTGAGGCTTACTATTTTCATATAAAAAGACAAATGAGTTTAGGTTCCTGAATCCTGCATATAGGTTTGCTCACTTCTGTTATTGGACACAAATATTATGATTTGCTGATGTGGGTTAGCAAACATGAAAACAGGCTTGTTGACATGAGGCAAAATACAACGCTCTGTTTTTTCTTCCTTATTGTAATGAGCTCTAAATAGCTTGAAATGCTAAGCTTGACCTGCTTCAATAATGTGGTTTTCACTCTGAAGCTCTTGAGATTGCTTTTTCACATTCTTTGAAAACATGGCTTGTAATGGAGGAAATTAATATGCATTATTGAACGAAAGGCACCAGTTTATTACAAAGCATAAAAGCATGCATACTTCCATTTTGTTGCTTACATTCTTGATCCTTCAAGACACTAAAACTTTCCTTTCTATGAATAAGGGCCTTTACATGCTCGTTGAACAATTTCATAGAAGCTTCTGTGTGTCTCTGTGTTAGAGGGCTCAAATCTAAGCATTCACACATATAAGGATGATTATCAATATAATATGTGCATGTTTGTGTTTGACACCCCATTAATTTTGACTTCTGATGATTAGGCTCAACATATGATAGGTAGAAAATGTCTACATATGAATGCATATGTATCCAATATGTGTTTTCATCATATTTGTGGTGACCCACAGGTGGTTCTTTCTGGTTTTGGGACTGGTGATCATCATTTGAAGCTAACTACCATAATGTTTCAGAATATGTTTCCATCTATCGATGTCAACACTGTAAGTATTGGACTAATTGCAGTCATGTTTAGCTGCTTGTTTATTGGTAATCTTGACTTAACATTTCCTTGATATGCTCAGGTCAAACTTTCTACGTGTCAGAGAATAGTTTTGCTGAACTATAACAAAGAGACAAAGCTTGTGGATTTCCGGCATTATTCCATTAGATTACAGCCTGTTGGTGTTTCAAAAAGAATTAGAAAATTTGTGCAAAACCACCAAGTCCCTGATTTGAGAAACCTCCAAGATGTCAGTGATTTCATTACAAGGTATGTATTGCATCAGTCTTGCTCTTATTCAACAATGATTCTTGAAACTTCTAGTTTGTCAACATGAAGCTTTATGAGTTTGAGAACCTCAAGATGAGTAAATACCCGGCATTCATCATTATTACATTGATCAAATTGACATTATTGATCTTCAAAGCACTTGAGGTTCTTTTCTTCGTTTAGATAGTCTTATAGTTTAGGTTCATGTTTGGATCTCGAGTATCTTTTTTGTAGTTTCAAATCTTTTCTTTCATCATCCGAAGATATTAAAGAAAGGGATTTCAAAACAATGAGACAATGCCAAAATTAGTCACTTGGTCTTGATCAATTAATCGTACTGTCTTTACTAACTCATCCACTTTGAAGGGCTGGTTATGGATCTGAAAGTGAAGCAGATGATGAAGCTGCAACTGTTAGCCTACCAAGTGATCTCGGTAGGGTTAATAGGGCATCTACAAAAAGCGCCGTTAAGCTGCAAGAAATCGGTCCTAGGATGACGCTTGATCTCATCAAAATTGAAGAAGGCTTGTGTGCTGGTGTAGTCATCTTCTCCAGTTTTGGTATTTATCCTTCCACTCCTTCCTACAAGAAATCTTAATCTTGCTCTAAAATTATTATAAATAATGAAATGAATTGCTATTTCAAATCTTTTCCTTCAGTGAAAATAAATGGGGAGTACGGGATACTCTATTTATATAATGCATATTTGCATCTTCCTTTCATTCTTGACAGATTCTGGCAACAAGAAGGCAGAGGAGAACAAGGACAGTGATGGAGAAGAGGAATTCGTTGACGAAGAAGATGAAGACATGCAAGAAGATGATGATAGCCAAGAGGAAGGAGGTGAAGATGAAGATGAAGAGTAGTGGTCCAGATCACTTCAGACCGACTCCTGTTTAATGTTTTTAGCAAGTGGTCAGTTTTTTGTAGTGCTATAACAGATTAATGGAGTTCATTCTAGTCAATGCTATGCTCCATCCCAATTTTGTAGTTTGGAGGTGATTGCTGAGAGTTCACACTTGAAATTCTTTGAAATGATGCAAGAGTTAAAAGGGTATTCAAAAGTTCATATTTTGGGCATTTTTCAAGTTTTATCTGTTATAAGGTCATGCACACTTAGTGTCTTCACGCAACTCTTGACTAAGCTAAGAACCTAGCAAACCTGACTCTACCACTAAAATCTCTACTAGTGGTAACCAAGACTCCTTGAAATGGGCTCACTAAGATAATCGTCAACAATCTTCTCAATAATTCACTGAAAGAAGACTTCCTACTGCTGAAATTGCCCGAGGTAATCCTCAATCTATTCACACAAATCTTGTACATATGAATGACAAAATAGTCTCCATTATTGCTTCCATTCTAAGCCGTTGATTCGAAAATAGGAAGAGAAAAATACCACAAATACTCCTCCCTATTTTGTTTTCCAAAACTATACCTTTATGTTTTAAAATACTAAACTACCCACATTGTAATAGACAATTAATTAACTAATATTTATCTAAAATCAATGTTTTAAACTTTATACCTAAATCAACCCAAATTCCAACCCTTGTTAACCGCATCACCATCTTAACCGGCGGTCGCCTCTCACCGTTGACTTCACCACGATTGTTCAAAGTGCATCTGTTGTTGTACTATGTGATCGTGCTAGATATCACAACATCATGTAAATCTTAGATGTTAATGAAAATTTTGTAACATATCTACAAAATTAATTATTTCCTGTACTTGTGCTCTGATAGTTTATTTCTTAAGTTTTCTGTTTGATTCTTGGTGTTGTATAACCACCATACAAGCAGCAAGATTAGTGTGTTTGCCTCCGTTCTCACCATTGACCGAGAATTGAAAGTGTCATCGATCTCGATCACGTTTGTATATTGAAGGGACTATATGATTACATAAAAATCGGTTGTATAAAATAAAATTAATGATATTTGATTACATAAAAATATATTACACGAAATTAAATCGATCACAATAAAATCGATTACATGAAAATCGGTTAGCATTTAAATTATGAATACATAACAATCGGGTAAAAGAGAATTTTATGTAAACACCAACTAACTAGATTCTATCTTATAATATTTGGTTACATAAAATTAGTGAGGCACGGAAATTAGTGTAAATTAGGGTCCGTTGATAGATTGTTTTATATAAGATTAGGGTTACATAAAATTAGTGTTTGATGTACAAAAATTAGGGTAACAAATTGTCTTACACAAAATGTATGCAAAAAATAAATTATGTCACGTATTTTATGTAACAAGATTTATTGACACAAAATTTAATTAACAAATTACCCTAAAAAATTTTACTTAACAAAATCTATTGACGTAACAACCTCGACTACACAAATTTTACGCAACAAAATTACTTTACATTAAATTTTGTTATATAAGCTTTATGTAACAAAATTACCATATACAAAATGTATGCAACAAATAATTCATGTAACCTATTTTAGGAAATAAGATCTATTGACACAAAATTTATGTAACAAACTTACCTTTAAAAAATTGATGTAACAAAATCTATTCACGCAATTCATGTACTATAACTTTAACCTACATAATTTTATGTATAATTTTTCAATTAGAATTCTAATTTTGGTATATCTGAAGATTATTTGTTAATTTTGATTTTTTTAAAAGGGTTCATTAATTCTAATTTAGGGAATAGTTTTGAAAAAGTTTTCCAAATTAACACTTTTATTGTGTGCCCATGGGCACACAATTAGAATTCTAATTTTGGTATATCCGAAGATTATTTGTTAATTTTGATTTTTTTAAAAGGGTTCATTAATTCTAATTTAGGGAATAATTTTGAAAAAGTTTTCCAAATTAACAATTTTATTGTGTGCCCATGGGCACACATTAGCCAAACCGTTTTATGTAAACACCAGCTAATTAATTAGATTATATCTTATAATATTGTAACAATATTAATATACTAGATTATGTAACAAAATATTAAGTAGAGATAAGCTCTCCAACTAAAAGATATATTCTCTAACTAACTAGATACAGTAAAAGATATTTAAATAAATAAATTACAAAGATATTATGTAGATTGTGAAAACTACCTAGATTTTCTTGTCATAACAATATACAATGTTATGTAACAAAATTGCCCTACATAAATTTATGTAACATTATACTAAATAAATCACCATATACACTTTATGTAAGAAAATCATTGAGATAAATTTATGCAAAAAAATTACTACATGAATTACACAAATTACCATATACAAAATATTTTGTAAAACTAATCATAATTTAATTAACAAAATATTTACATAAAATTAAGTTAATGTAATAGGCTAATTAATGTAACAAAATTATCAGGCACAAAATTATCAGGCACAAAATTTGTGTAATTTTTCTTTATGTAACAAAATTATTGACACAAATTTGTATACGTAAATTCAGTCATTAATTGTTATATGTGCACAACATTATAAATTTATGTTTTAAATGGTCCAACACATATTATGTAATTAAATTTAATGTAACAAAATTTTATGAAGATAAATTTAATGTAACAAAAATTAGTTAAACTTAATGTAACAAAAAAGCTAAAAAAATTAATGTAACAATATTATACTCAAATTTAATGTAATAATTTTAATGTAATAAAAGCTAAATTTATGTAACAAAATAACCCTACATAAAATTATATTGATAAATTTATGTAAAAACCCTAATAAGTTTAATGTAATAATAAAACATACATAAATTTAATGTAGCGAAACTCTAATTTAAAACATAAATTTATGTAGCAATTATAAATTAATGTAATAAAAGTCTACATAAAAGCTGAATTTGTGTAACAAAATAACCCTAAATAAAATTATACTAACAAATTTTATGTGAAAACCCCTAATAAATTTAATGGAACAACACTGCCTAATAATTTTTATGTGAAAACAACTTAAAAATCCCTTAAAATCCGGTAAAAGGTTAATTAATCCTTTTTTGTGTAAAAGATTGAATTAGTCATTTTTTTGTGTAAAACTTAATGTAATGGGGTCACATTATTCCTTTTTAGTGTAAAAGGCTAGTAATGGAAAAATTATACAAGGAGGGTATACTATTGGAATAAATTAGTGAAATCTGGTTACTTCCATCTTTTTCTCAAATATGAATGACAAAGTAGTCTCCGTGACCGTGACTGTTCATTACAACTGCTCTGACAATTGTTATAAGTATTTGCATTCGCATTGTTTTTGCATCATGACAAAATACTTGGAGCCTGTTTGGATCGCATGCATTATAATACAAAATTACATTATGATGTATTTGTCACATTATAATGTAAAAGTCTGTTTTAATAAACTAATTTCTATGTTTAATTCATGTTTTATTAAAAAAATGTTATCATTATTATTTTCACTAAATTTCATTGATACAAATTATATACTGCTATTTAAGTACCAAGTCTTAATAGACTATCCAAAATAGTACGTAATCTAAAATAACGTAAGATAATGCAAAAGTTTATTAATATGTACTATAATGTAATTTTTAAATTAATGCAAAATAATTCAAAATGACATTATAATACATGTAATCTAAACAAGCCCTTGGAAAGACTGAGGAAAATGAACACTTTTGAAGTTACATGTAAAAATAGAAAGAGTTATCTCTAATTGGACGGACACAATGTGAAATCATCTTGTGCATGCATTACTGTTTCATGTCCAATAATCAATTGTAACATTAATCGACAAAGTTTTTTTTAAAAAAAATATGAATGGTGATAATCCTATATGTATGAAAGATACTTTTTGAAAGGAACATTAGTTTTGATTTTAAGTGTATTTTAGTATAATGATCATCTATCTATCTATCTATCTTGAATTTATGAAAAGCTTTTGATTTCGTTATAATAATGCAGCTGTAATCATCAATTCAGGATTGTGCTCTCTCCATACCCAACTTTTAAATGAAAGTCCCCCATCCTCTGGAACTAACTAGAGATAATTATTGGCAATTTCAAGCAAGAAAAACAACGTACGAAATCTGCATATATTATGAATGTGCTCGGTTGGTTATTTAAATTCCCATTGATTGATTTATTTTAGTTTGAACAAATACTTTTTTTTTGGTTGTACAAAAATTGAGAGAAAATTCATGTAAGAAAGTAAACTTATCTAATTTTTTCTATCTTATCTAATTCCTCAAACCATGATGAGAACCCAATATCTAGTGTTTGGTTTGTGATTTTTTAAAATTGAAATCCATATCACATATCGTCTAACCGGTCTAGGTGTGAGTTTCTCATACTTCACATCTTGAGAGTGGGTTACATGAACATCTCATTCTTACACTCCTTTTTTTTATATAAGGAAAAGAATTAGGGATCGAGGTCACTAACAACCTAGCTAGTATCGCCCTAGGGTATCCTGTTGGATGAGGGTATAAAAATCTCAAATCAGCTGCAAGTGGAACGGAAGAGACACATCAGAAAGAGTCAACGATGTAGTCCGTCACAGAATTGCACTCACGATAGATTTGAGCAATACTCCAATCTTGGAACTGAGTCAACAAACAATAGATGTCCGCACGTAACACTTCGATCTCCCACGAGCAACGCCAGTCACCAAAAACGACCATTGTTATAACTAAAAAAACCTTCTCCCTATCAAATCCTAATTTATCCCAAACACCATTTTTCAAGCTTAGGGTTTTCATCCCATATTCGTTCAACCCGATACCTCATTCCATCTCCACACCTTAATTTATACCAAACACCAATGTTTAAAACATTATCAAACAATTTTCTCTAAATACCCATAATTCCATTTCCTAAATAGTCAATTCTATGAAATAATGATCTAAATATCATAATTTATACATTTAACCTAAATAGAAAAAAAGAAGAGCTATATAAATTCCCATAATTCCATTTCATAAAAACAAGAAGAGCTATATACGGAGATGGGAAAAAGGGGTGTGGGTTGGAATGAGGTATCGGGTTGGGATAGGAATTATCCATACCTTAAGTTTGAGGTGGGTATGAACTCTAGTGTATTTTCTCGGTATGTGAATCACTCATTCTCATCCTTTAATTAAAATAAACATTGGTATCAGTTTGACCTATTTCTAACCCCATTTCCTATATCATGGGTATAGAAACAAACAAGCCCTTAATTTTATTAACTTAATTACACTTAACACTACATGTTTTGTAAGAAAATATAAGCTTATATTATAACAATATACCGTACTAGTTACTAAATGTAGCTATATGTTACATGTAGAATCCATGCACTAAAAAGTGTACTGATTCATATTCCTCTGATTCCTATTCCTATTACAAAATCATTCATGTTGGCATCTTAGCTTACTGATTAAGAATTACATGATTTATTCAAGTCAAAATTCTCCATCCCCAATGTCTTTTTGTATTGTATAGATATAGATATAGATGGATACCTAAACTATACATATGTGGTGATACATTTGCTTAATCCATTCCATAATCCCTAATAAAAACAATAATTAAAATGGTTTATGGAGCCACAACCTTCTATTGATGATGTTGTAAATTTACATGCAAAAAGGCAAAAAGCTATTTAGGTATATACTGGTGGCTGCAAAATTATCATGGGCGCGCGAAATCGTTGCCGTTCGATTTTTGATGATCTGAGATTAGGATCGTGCCATCTTCTGACACGTGTGCCCTATCAATTATCAAATCAGATTGCTTAATGTGGTTGGTTTCAATTTTCAACTCAACTACCACTTTATTTTTTAGTTGCCCATTGTCATTCTAAAAAACCTCAACACTACCACTTTATTAAAATTAAAAAAGGGTCCCTCTTCTTTCTTTTTTGGCCCTATTTTTCCTCTAATTTAGCTTCCATTTTATTTTAGAATTTATTTTTAAATTTTAAAAATTATATGAGTTGAATTAAATATTTATTATCTTGAGAAAAAATTTCTTTTATTATATATTTATTTAATTTTTTAGATTAAAAGGATAATATTGATAAAATATGAAATAATAAATATTATTGAATAGAAAAATCAAATTAAAATGACAAATATTTCTGAATATATATAACACCTTCATACTTTTGTCCTATTGTAAGACAAATAAGAGGTGTATATACTATATACTACGTCGGCTGCTATATGTCTGTCTCTCCTTATAACAAAGTTTTCTTATATAGGTAATGAATATTTTGTAATTTTAGTACTACAAGTTGAATCCTTGTTAAAAAGCAATTGAGAACTAAAGCCCACTTAAATTCCTTTTTGCAACACTTTTTCATCTTCCCTGTTCCTTCTAGAGTTCTAGACGTACACTAATACATACCACACACAACATTATATTAAAATAATTTAAAAGGGTAAGGAGTTAAATAATTTAGATCATCGTATAAAACCAATATCTAGAAATGGTATGCACAACATAAACGCCAAAATTTATATGGGAAATTATGTTCGATGCCCTAAGTTTAAGGATATTTTTATGAGTGTCTCGATTGATTTTTTTCTTGGTTAGTGTTCTAAAAGTTTTAGGTTTGTTTGTTCATTAACCTTGGTTATGAGCTGAGGGAGTCTTAATATTGTTCTAAAAGTTTTAGGTTTGTTTGTTCACTAACCTTAGTTATGAGGGAGTCTTAATATTGCTTGAATGTGGATTAACTGGGCTTGCTTAGATGCAGCTCAACTCATGAGATGTAAGGAAGCAATTGTCGACAGCTCAACGATAGGAGGCAGATAACGATAATTAAAATATTTTTAGGGTTCAAATCAATTCGAGTATAAATTTGAGTGTTTTGGTAGTTGAATTTTACAAATTTGAGGGTGAGATACATAATAATATGAACTTAAATTTAATCAATTCAGACCAAACAAGAACAATAATCACTAGAATGCCTCTCAAACAAAATACACCAAACAAAAATAAATTAATCTACAAACACCGATTCCCGATATCCTCAAACTCAAGCATCAAATTAATCATACTTTACAAAAATGAATAAACACATTGAATTGTAAATTTTAAAACAAATAACATTTTTTGAGCAAATGACCTAACAATAACATGGATTTTTTTCCTTACACTTCACTTTAGGGATACTTTGTACAAAATGGAAAAAGTAAGGGACACTTCCTACAATTTACCCTGATTCCAAATTTTCAAAAATCACCCCTCACGCATATCATACTTAAATTACGTACCCTTCCCCTACAATATAAATACCCCTCCATGTCCACCACCATCCTCTTCTTTCTTTCCATGTTGCTTCCACTTTTCTGTAACCAAAAACCCAATCACTCACAAAACCAACTTTCCCAATCTCTCAATTCCTTCTCCAACAAGCCTCTCTCATCCCCCACGCGCCGCCCCTAACCACCATGGTGCCCAACGTACCACCGCCACACCTCCCGCCACTCCCTCCGCCGCCTAGACACCACAACAACAACAACAACAACACACCGCCATCCACCACCGCGCGTCCCCCCACGCGCCCCCATCCCACTCCCTACTTCACTCCATCGCCGACCATACCAACCTTCTTCAAGCCCAAACTCCCCGACTACTCCTCCCCGGCGGCGGCGGCGATCATCCTCCACGATCCCCGCTACCGTACGCACCCCGCGATCTGGTGCGGCGCCTTCGTCTGCCTCGCCTTCAGCCTCCTCCTCATCCTCGCCGGATTCACAACCCTAGCCGCCTTCCTCATCGTCCGTCCGCGCCTCCCGAGCTTCGACGTCCCGAGCGCCAACCTCACCGCCGTCTCCATCAGCTCCCCGTACCTCAACGGCGATTTCTCCTTCGTCGCGAACTTCACAAACCCTAACGATCGGCTGGATCTGGAATTCAGGTACGCGGAGCTGCAATTGGTGTTCGAAGGGAGGGTAATTGCCGACCAGAGGGTGAAGGGAGCGTTTGAGCTCCGGCGGAGGGGTGGGAGGATGGTTGGCGTTGTGAATTTTGCTTCGAGGCTCGTGTATCTGCCATTGGAGGTGGCCATGGAGCTTCAGAGGAAAGTGGCGAGTAATAAGGTGGAGTATGAGGTGAGGGGGAGGTTTCGGGTGAGGGCGAAGGTGGCGCGTGGGTTGGGGTACTCGTATTGGTTGCGATCTAGGTGTTTGCTTCAGATGACGGCGCCTCCCGCCGGCGTACTGGTGGCCAGGAGCTGCTCCACCACCAGGAGGGGATGAAGATGAACAGAGGAAAATTTCAGAGGGAGAGTATTTTTTTGAATTTATTTAATTATAAATATTTTTTTTGAAATAAATTATATCGTTGCGTTGTGTGTACTAAGATTTGCCATTAGGCGATTCGTTTTCGTATGAATAGTAGTGATATAGGATTGTAGATTTGGTGTGATATTGTTTGCAATTTTTCACCTCAAACGATATCAGAAACAAGTTCAACTTAATGTGAATAAATTACTGTGTATATATACATAGACTTCAGAGCTTGTTTTTGTATGGTTTCATTATCTTACAAAATAGAAATAGTGTAGATTTTTGATTGTCTTGACAATAGGAATATCAGGGCTTCACTTGTTCTTACAAATCAGCTGAAGTTAGACCACCCATAATGGTAGTTTTTAATATTTAAAAAGGGAAAAATTACTCAAAATAATACCAACTTTTACCTATTGACCCAAAATAATACGAACTTTTAAATTGACTAAAAATAATATCAACTTTCATCGTATTAACTAAAAATAATACTAACTTTCATTGTATTAACCAGAAATAGTATACCGGTGTTTTTTGTGAAAATTTTTGCAAAATATGTGATGTGACCATTGAAATATGTTGGTTGGTCATTAATAATAGCAACTTTTGTTAATGCCACAAGCTGAAATGATAATTTATATAATGTAAATCGATACTATTTATGTGCGAAATGGTAATTTATAGGACAATAGTGAGTAATAATCACATCAAAATCTTAGCCATCAATATATTTTAATCTTTAGTCAACAAATTTTGATAGACACATCATATTTTTCCCCAAATCTCCACTGAAAATGTCTTTGTACTATTTTTGGTTAATACAATAAAAGTTGGAATTATTTTTGGTAAATTTAAAAGTTCGTAGTATTTTAAGTCAATGGATAAAAGTTAGTATTATTTTAAATAATTTTTTCTTTAAAAAATATTAAAGTTCTTCTCTAGAGTACAAAAAAAATTAAGAATCCAAAAATTTGACTCCAAATAGAAGCCCACAAAAGCCGGATTCTTAAATCCTAAATTTGCCTTCAAAATTTTGCAAGGACAAGTGGCACCATGTGAGCCTTTGGATTTTAATGGATGGTTAACCTTTTTTTCATTTTTGATACATATATAATTACTTTGGGTGTTATTTTAACAATTAAATGATATTATCTTTTCAAAACAATATTTATAATATTTATGTTTCTTTTTTATCTACCCATAGACACCCATGTTGAATATGTTTTGATTAAAAATAATACTGATATATATGAGACATAAAATTTAAAAAATTGCTTAAAATTAATATTTGTAATTTTTTATGTAAATAAATTTACTTATTACACAAAATAATATAATTAATTCACTTAGTGACATATAGATATTATCTGTGTACATTTTAATAGTAAAATAAATATATTTTAATGTATTATACATATAAATTAATATATTTTAAGGGCTTAAGCACTAATTAGATGTATTACAAAAAAGGTGTATTACAAAAACATGAGGTTACATTAAGTTGAATAATAACACATAACTCATAAGTGATAAAATGTGAGACTACATAAATTTTAAATTCATACTTTTATTTCATAATTGCTAAAAAACTAATTAAATTAATATAATTATGTATTCATATAGAATATTATCACGTATTATTAAATATTCCCAAAATCAAATAGTAGAATTGAATAAATAAAAATAAAAATAAATAAAATGTAGTAAATTTTAAAGAATAGAATGGGGATGTGGGTAGTGGAGATAAAGTAGAAGTGGATTTTAAAATGAGGCGGATGAGTGATAAAATTGATTTAAGGGGGTAAGAATCCACTTTTGGGTTTACCAGATGGTCTTAGGGGTTCAATTTGATCTAGGATTTGTTTGATACACTTAGACCTCGTTTGGTTCGTGTACTACTTCCCATAAAGTAGCATCAATTTATGTGTCATTGCAGAAAGACTTGCTATAATAAAGTGTGTAAGATTTACTTACTATGTGATTTTAAATGGTAATTTCTAAATTCCTACTATCAAATTATTTGAAACCAAACATATTTTTTCAACTTTTTAGGATTTTTAATTCATGAGAAATCACTTCATAGGAAGTTATGTTCATGGGAATTGAACCAAACGAGGGCTTAATTTTACGTATTTTCAATTCATTAGATAATAGTTTACCTTTATACTTATTTTTTAGTTTTTTATGCATTACACGAATATTTTTTATGGTTTTATATAATTTTTATACGTGTTTTAATTGGATAGACCAAAAAAATATGTAAAATTGAACACCCGTGTATTTTATTATTTAACCCACCTGGAAACCCGGTGGATAGTTTATTTCATTTAACCCACCCGGAAACCCGGCGGATAATGGACGGTCGGTTGATGGATAATGACTTTCAAGGATATGAACGGTTTGGGTGGAGGATTTACCCCACGGATCGAATAATGGTATTGTGTCATCCATCTATAACCAGATCCATTTCCATTCGATAACGTGGAAGTGAGAGTGTGAAAAGGTGGGATTTTGAGATGCTTGAGCATCCATGGATAAACACACTCTTGAGCAAATTTTAAGAGTATAGAACTCTATATAAATTGGAAGAAACCAAAATACAGATTCAAAAAACCAGTCAGCATAAACCTGATATCATGCAAGATACGTTCTTTATGTATCAAAACTAAAAGATGCCAATGTCTGATTTGCTTTTTTCACCTTTCAAATTTATTTACACGTCAAATTGCACATGGGAGTAGCAGAATATGAGACTTTCAAAGGGATCTATATCTATATTCTACTCAGAAACTGAATAACAATCCATTTCTAAAGACATCTGGGAAAGAAAAGGAGAAGACAGGCTTTATGAATTCAAGCTTGAATAGTATCAAAGCAAAAGATAAAGAAAAAGTATGATTTGCAAGGACACAAAACAATGTACAATTACCTCACAGACAAGAAAAAATGTAGTTTTAGCCTTTGATGCAACTATTAAGGAATCCTATATTACACTAACATAATTTAAACTCACTCTAATAAAGAGAATTTGCATGAAAAACAACATGAGGACTGTTCTTCCATATCTTTAGAGAAATGATAAATCTTTTAGAAACGGAGATAGTACAATAAGAACATTTCAGCAATGCAAGAAGATCAGATCAAACCATGAAGGGTTGTTCTTCCATTTCCTACAAAAACTCGAAAATGGTATCTCTATTGACCTACATCCGGGAGAAATCGAATTATGGTGAATACAAGCAAGACATACACAATCGACGAAATTTATAGTATATGCATTTCTCTTGTCTGAATCATTCAGAGAGAAGTTAAACTCACTGGAATCCTATATTACACTAACATAATTTAAACTCAGAGGAATAAAGAGAATTTGCATGAAAAACATGTACAATTTCTAATAACAAACGTCATACTTCATCAATAAATCATTACCTTAAAGAAATCACAATCTTTTAGAACCGTCAGTACAATAAGAACAATTCAGCAATGCAAGATCATATCAAAGCCATGAGGGTTGTTCTTCCACTTCCTACAAAAACTCAATAATGGAATCTCTATTGACCTAAATCCGGGAGAAACCGAATTATGGTGCATACAAAGAAAACATACACATAAAAATTTATAGTACATGCATTTCCCTTGTCTGAATCATTCAGATTGAAGTTAGTGATATCCTTTGGCCATAGAGGCTCTACACTAATATAGTTGAACTCAACTCTTTAAGCTCACACCAGAGAAGTTGTTAATTCAAGCTATTCTTGATTAGGCTTAGTAAAAATTAATGCACAAGCTTGTATGATTTGAACATAATTCAGTAATTCACATCAGCTTAGCTCATCTTTGACAATCAGTAAGCCTGTTGCATAAGAACTACTTCCAATCCACACTAAAAAGACCACTAGAATGAACAATGAAATAATATAGCAAATGTCAGAAAAGGTCAAAACTTTAGGCCATCATCAAGCTTATTCATGCTATAAATAACACCAGGTATAAAAAATACAAACATCTATGATACTTCAAATGAATCCATCAAGCCAATAATTCAACAGAAACTCAGTTAATCCTAAAAGATGAGCAAGAACAACACCTCTACACAGGTTCCCCTGGCGCCTTTGCAACAATGGACAACGCGTGTAACCCACTCTGCAACTCATCCTGCAACAATGCATAAACCATCCTATGCCTCTTAACAACGCTTTTCCCTTCGAATTCTTTCGACACGATTTTCAGATTGATATGGGTTCCATCTTCGCCGGTTCTATTCCCAGAGTGTCCAGCGTGCTGATAAGACACGTCTTCAACTTCCAATTCCATGGGGTTAAGCTCTCTTTCTAGTTTCTCCTTAATCCTCTCTGCCCTACCCCCAAAGACAACACGGCCATTGCCATTTCCAGAACCAGAATCCGAGTTCGAACTAGAGCTTGAGCTGTCGATTTCGTCTTCAATTGCATTATTTCCCTCAGTTTTTTCAATGTCGGGTTCAGAAACGGAATCGACTTGTTCTCCTCCCTTCTGATCCTCCACAAGTAAAAGCACCGCCTTTTTCTGCATAAGCTTCAGCATATTGAAGAATCCGTTGTTTCTGGAAGGGGTGAGGCCCTGCTGGAGCCCTAGAAGAGTGATGAAATTGGGCGAGACGAGAATGATTTCGGGTACGGGTCGACCCGAGAGCCCCTGAACGAGGAGAGCAGCTAAACCCTTGGTGAGTACAGAGTCCGAATCGGCTTCGAACCAGACGTTCTTGTCCTGGTCAAGGTAAGCCCGGACCCAGACCTGCGAAACGCAGCCTTCGACCTTGTTTTCTAGGGTTTTGTAGCGATCGTCGAGAGGAGGGAGAGTGCGGCCGTAGAAGAGGAGCTGCTCGTACCTGGCCTTGGGCTGTTCGACGCTTTGGAAGAGCTTGACGATTTCTCGGAGCTTTGGGGGAAGCTCGTCAATGGCTTCTGGAGAAGGAGACGAAGGGGAAGGGAGTGATTGTGGGGGGTTTGGTGGTTTGGTGGTGGAGAGTCTCTCGAAGGAGATTGATTTGAAGAGGAGGAAAGAGGAGGGGAGTTTTGGGGAAGAAATTAGGGTTTTGCGGAGGGGGAAATTGGGGGTTAAGGTGACGATTTGGTGGGGGAATTTGAAGGCGAGTGATCTGACGGATGAAGGGATCGCCATGGCGGAGGAGATAAGAGGGATTGGTGGTGTGAGATTTTTGATGCAGAAGGCAGAAGATTGGAAGGATTTGAGTATGGAGTTGCAGAAGATGCGAATCAATGGAGGAGGAAGAAAGAAACTTATTGGGCAGGAAATTGAAAGCCCAAAGTTCAGAATCAAGGTATGAGTTGTACTAGTGATGGTCCATTGGGCCTAAAATGATCACACACGAGTACACACGACTCAATATGACAATCGAAACTCTTATGAAACTAGTGTGTTCAACTTCAATCAAACATACAGAATCTAAACCAGAAATTAGGGCTCGTGTGGTATTAATATCTAAGGTATGAGATACCGGATATCGGTATCGGAATGAATATCAAGATATCGGTATGAGTGATATCTAGATGTCGAATATATGGGTATGGATACAAGTGATATCTTTGATATACCAATTTCCTGGGGTATATGAAAATAACACTCTAATATCAATATGATATCCTTCTGATATCAGCTAATATCGATATACTCCTATACAAAAAAGCAGATATCAGTTTGATATCAATATCAGGATATATCAAACACCAAATATGGGTATCAGTCATATTCATACACATATCTGATATCCTGATATGGATACCAAACGGGCCCTTAATGCAACCCGGCCCCTGCTCTAGCCCGGTTCCGACGAGTCCTTGACGCCCTCTTGGGCCCTTGGCATAGGATTTAGTTGAATTATTATGCATTTTGCGATATTTAAGTTATTCTCGTTTTAGCATTTTCCTTTCAAGTTATTTCTATTTTATGCGAGTGCTTCATTATTGTATAATGGACTAACATTTGTTTTAGTTTGGACCCAAGTTTATTAGGATTTGCTATTAGGGTTGGCAACCCCTATGCATTTAAATAGGCTTCATTGTATTCATTTCTATTCACGTCAATGATAATAACCAAGCTTAAGTTGATATGAGAGTTCCTCCTTCTTTGGCCCCGCGTCAATTCTTCTAAACCCTAGCTCTCGTTCTTGTCCCCCACTCCACCATTGCGAGCATTAGAGATCCGCAAGACAATCACGTTGATCTCGTATATATGCGGTTTCACCTATTCAAAACAGATTCGGGCATCTCGAGCCTAAATCGCGCCAATCGCGGTTCGACTAATAGTCGGATCGCATCCTTATACTTCGTGTTAAGTACATTGTCTTATGATTAAAAAATATTTCCGAATATTTTTGTAAATTAAGATAAAAAGATCAATTGAAAATCAAAATTTATGAATCGACTAAGAATTATCCTTAATTATTCGTTTGATGTCCAAAAAAATTGTTCAACTATGTCATTTAATTATTATCCAAAAATTTTAGTCCTCATTCATGAATTTTATAGCATGGCAACGTAAATTTAGTCTTTTTAGTTCTTATCGAATTTTTTAAAAAAATAAGCAAGAAACAAAGATAATAATTGGGAGAGACCTAATTTTGCATGCTTTTTGAATTCATGACTGAAGCTTCAAGCTTGTAAAGGGTAATATCCAGCTTTTTTTTTTCTCTGAATTCCTTATTTAAATACAGTATAAAATTTTGCAATTCCTCTTTCGGGCAAGGCACAAAAAGCTGAAATTGGTACTTTGGAAAAGAGCAGTAGCCCCAAATCTTAAAGCTAAAAAAAAGCCCTAGAATAGTAGAATGTAAACTACTAGTAGAAGATATAGTTAATGGTAATGAATTTGTAGGGAAAAAAAGGTGCAATTACAGTTTTCTCCAATTAGAATTAGGGCTCTATATGGAACACAACATTTGTAGCTCACTGTTCAGATTTTGTTCCTATAACGGCTTCTTTGATCCTTGTTAGATCAAAAATAGAGTATGAGCATTAAATTTAAATTGTCGTGAAAAAAAAAAGGTTTTTCCAAAAGATAAATTATAAATACAATACAACATCTTAAACAATTATAAAAAAAATTATAACTAAGTAACTAACTAAATATTTTTAATTAAATATTTTATCATGTGTTGTTTTTTTTGCGGTTTTTCTATTGTGTGTCCTAAGATACAAGTGACCTAATTTGGAAATTAAAAAAACCTAAAATAAAATCAATAAACCTTATGACAAAAATTAAACATATTTTAAATAAAAAAACACAAAATATTTCCCAAATTAAATTCTTATAATATAACCTTAATTGTTTTTTGTTCATTAAACATATTTTCTCTAAATCTCGAAATTTTAATTCGTAGAAATTCATTTCTTGTGAAGAAACTTCATGTAAATTATAATTCCTCCATTTAACCAAATGAGCACTGATAGCATAGATGGTGTGGGACCCAAAAACTACTCGATTAAACAAGAATCAATTTATCCATTGTTGTAGCACGAATCATAACGTTACCTCTTCAAATTGAGCAATTAATTAAGTACATACATATCACGTGCTTTAGAGAATCACTTTTAACAAACAATGGTTATAGAACTCGATCATTCATTGTGAATCGTTTAATAAATACGATTCTACACACCAAGCCCTTCTTAACCATTAAATAAATAGGGTCCTAAAAATCCCTTCAATATCGAATTGTAACCAACCATGAGAGACCCAAGTCGAGATCATAGGCTTTCCTTTACATTATTTTCATTAAAAAACAAAAAGATTTGACATTTTTTGTGAAGAAATTGAGAAAGCTAGAAACAAGGTAAGGCTAGTAAGTAGTATGATATTATAGTGAAGTGACATTGGAAGAAAGATGACTAGGTGCTCATAGTGAACGTGACCCATTTGCATGTGATTGTGATTTTCACAATCTTTTAAGTGTAAGAAGTAGCTTACTAAACGTGACACATTGCTCGTGATTGTGATTTTCACAATCTTTATTGTTCGATCTATAGAAGAAAAGTGCAAGAAATAGGGCACGTTTGGTATCGAAATCTAATATATGAGATATCGGATATAGATATCGTTATAAATATTAAGATGTGTAGAAGTTAAAGATATCGGATATTGATATAAATATATATGATACTTTTGATATAACAATTTTTGAGTACATCGAAATAATAATATAATCAATATCAACATGATATCACTATGATACCAAACGGCCAAACGGGCCTTTACTAAACATGACCCAATTTTTGTTCAATTTTGTTTTGACCAAAAATAAGTGACTCAAATTTGAAAAATCCATAAATCCAAAAGTTTCAACTCATATTTTTTTGGTTTTTCGAAGGGCAATGAAATATTAATCACGAAAAATCTTATAGTACTACTTTGAGGCTCCTAGCCACTTGACTATATATAAGGTAATTTCAACTCATATCTTGTTGACATATAATTAGACCTCGAAAATAAAGTTTGAGACTAAAAAAGTTAGCCCCTATTTGGATCGCCACAAATAATACATTAAGTTGTATTATTAAAAGCGATCCAAATGAACTCTTAATATATAAGTGTTATTAATTATTCTTTATAATGTTAATTAGTTATATGATACGATCCCAATGGACCAATCTACCAGGCTTATATACGCATGTGCGCTCGTATTTGCATGGCCACAATATCATCAGCCTACAGACTTATACACATACAATTAGCTAATGTTGTTCTCACTAGATTAATCCGAAAACAAACAATTTGATTTAGTAGCGCACACGTTGTTCTAAAAATCCTGTCTAGGTCTCGTTTAGGCCCCGCCTAGACGCTGGAAGGTTCCAACCCACCTAACCGTTCAGCCCGTTTAGGCGTCCGTCTAAGACCACCTAATCAACCATTCTAATCATCTAGGCGCTAGGCAGTCCCTCTCCGCCTAGGGTCCGCCTAGCGTTGTTTAGACCATTGAGCACACATAATAAATTTGACCATTGATAAGATTGAAGGGGAATTTAATTTGCATGTGTTAACAAATTATGGTATGTTTCTTAGGCAAAAAGAGAGAATGAGAGGGCATTTGCCCAAAAAGATATGGCACTCTCTCCGATTTATATTAAGTGACGTTTTATAGTTTTCACACTTATTAAAAAAATTATTAAAATCCATAAAAATCTCCTTTAACCCACAAAATACGAAGTAATTAATTAAATAATAATTTTACTTTTCTCAATTTGTTGAGATAAACATGCATCAATTGGTTATTTCACTAAGATATGCTAACGTGGAACAAGTTTCAAAGGAAGATAATTAAGTTTTACCCCAATAAGTGTGAAAAAATAATTGAAAAATAGTTATAATTAATTGAAAAAATACAGTTATTAATGCCAATGACACTTAATTTGAATAAAAAAAATGCTAGAAAGTCACTTAATAAGGATTGGAGGGAGTATATGTTTTCATAGACGTGGCTTCTTCACACCTTTCACATCAATTAGCATAACATATAATTAATACTCCTAATTAGTCATTATTGATCATCTTATGTCTAGAAACAATGATGTAATTGTGAGCCAAAGACCTGAAATTCAGGGAAGTGTCAAAAAGAGAAATCACCAATATTGCCTTTGGAGAAGAAGAGAAGAACATGATTTGACCTTTAATCCGGGGTTTAAGCTCAATAAAGCAACCATTTATTTTTTTGTAGTACTTTTATTGAATTTTGGGAAAGCAAATTGGGGCCTTAATTTGCTAGAAAGCCCACCAAAGCTAGCTCTAAAGTGTTTAAAAGATGGCATTAAAGGAGTATATGTTTTAAAAATTGTTTAATTGGTAAACTTTTGGTAAAGTTTGTTGTGTGTTGTTTTACTTATATGAGAAGATTAGCTTAACTCTCCAAACGTGCAACATCTTAATCACATCATTTCTTTTGACTGACTTGATTATTCCAATCTCGATCAATCTCCTTAATTAAATTAATGATAAAGTCCGGTGGGTCGAGAATCTGGGAATCGTGCGTGTAACGGGCCTAGCATACAAACCCAATAAGGTTCCAACCCAAAACCATATGGCAATGGGTGGAGTAGCTCATTAGATTATATACTAGGCAATTTACTCTCAATGTTTCAATGTGGGATAATCTTACAACACGCCCCCTCAAGTGCAACTGCCCGGGCCAATTGACACTTGGACAGAATCCCTCAAGGTATTAGCGAACCGTCACAATTGGATCGGGCGCTCCTATATTGGGAGGGTTGCTTGAATGTGCTCACATGGCCGACAAGTCCGAATAAATCTCTCAAGGCTCGCGAACCGCCACTATTGGGACTCGGTCGCTCCTATATCGGGCGGACTGCCTGAATGGGCCCATGTAGCGGCAAGCCCGAAAGACTCCGGGAAATGAACCCACACTGTAACCCGGTCTGATACCATGATAAAGTCTGGTGGGCCGAAAATCTGGGGGTCGTGCGTGTAACAGGCCTAGCATACAAACTCATTAAGGTTCCAACCCAAAACCATATGACAATGGGTGGAGTAGCTCATTAGATTATATACTAGGTAATTTAATTACCCCCAATGTTTCAATGTGGGATAATCTCACAACAATTAACATGGAAGATGTGGGATAGTTTTTTTAAGAGAAAAGATAGAGCTCTTTTTCAATTAGATAAAAAATGTTATTGAGTTAGGTATATATGTTTCTTGTTACTATGTATTTTGTTCAATTTCATGCTAATACCAAAAAATGCATGTAATTGGATTCAAATCGCAAGATTTAAATTATTTTGCATAATAACATGCACAAAAAGAATATATGTACTCCAAAGTAATAAAAATTGGATATTGAAATAGGGGCAATTCCAATGATAAAGAGGCGAACAATAATTAATGGAAAACCAATTATCAAAATCAAATTAATACGGAGTATTAATGTTAATCGTGTCGAGTGCAGGTCTACATTTTTTTTGGTCTCGAAAAGCGAAGACCCTTGTATGATGTGCAACATCCCTCCACCTAGGCTTGTCCAACACGTCGATCCGATCTGGTCCGCAATTCGTTTTACAGGTTAATCTAACAATCCGTAAAAAATATAAAGACGACACATAACCTGACCTGAAACATATTTATGGGTTAGAGATTTATGGGTCGTATCACGGGTCGACTGGTCTAACTCGTTTGACTTAGCTTGGTCAAAATTTTGAGAATAATAACCTCATTTCACATTTGAAATTCAAAGATAGAAATCTAGCCTAGTATATGTATCTTTGGATTACTCTCCCTATTGTCAATTGTGTTATGATGGAATCTCATGGGCTTATGTCATAGGCCCATTTACACATGTGCGTTTATACCGACATGTCTCTAGTTTACCTACCTGCCGAGCCCGTGGACTTTTATCATGATATCAGAGCGGTTCGGTTTTGGGTTCATTATCTACCTTGGGTTGGGTTAACGAGTTACTACTATTACCCGCCCGTTATCTACCTTATCAACTACCTTGGGTTGGGCTTATTGAGTTACTACTACCTGTTCGTTATCTACTCTACTTCTACTCACTACCTTGGGTTGGGCTTAGCTCATGTTAATCTACCTTACTTACTAAACCTACCGATATCCAATTGAAAGCGTTAATTGGCCATTCAATTGACAGTTGAAGAGGCATGTTGAGAATAACGACTTTATCCTATATATGAAATCCAAAGAGATTCAGCTTTGCTAGTATATATACATTTGGGTTACTTCCCTTATTGCCATCTGAGCATGTGCCCTCATACCGACAAGTCCTTAGTTTACCTACCTACTGAGCCCACAAACTTTCTTCACAAATTGATCCATTTGACCCTTTTCAACTTATTTGACCCGTAAAATTGACATGTTTAACCCTTTTTGACTCGTAAAATTTTATTTATCTCTTTCACTAACTAAAAAAAAAACATTTTAGTTTTATTCCTTTTAATATTACGAGTCAAACTATAAACTAAAAAAGTCTGACTCATTACCTGACCATAACCCGTAAACTAAAAAAAACTGACTCATTACTCATAAAATTGCAAGTAGATGGAATTACAGGTCGACTCGCCTGTGGTACCTCCATCTATCTCTCTTTTGTCTTGTGAAAAAATACAAGTAATATATTAATGTAGGATGATCTAGTGATAAGATGTATAAAAATATTAGAAGATTTCATATTCTATTTTTACCTCCACTCCTTTACTTCTTTTTTGAAGGAAAAAAACTAATTAGCTATTGTAATTAATTGAATTTATTTGTCCCGACAAAACTCTTTTAAAATGAACTTACTATCGAACAAATTACAACGTAAGAAAAAATGCAATCATTGAAAACGTCTCCTAGAAGGTGCTTTTTGTTTAGACATTAAAAACAAAAGATGTCCATTAGTTTGCTCATTAAAAAAAAATTCAAAGAATGGTTTGATCGAACAAGAAGAAACAATGAAAGAAGAAATAATGAAACAATTACATATGAACTAATTATGAAAACTGATTGATTATTAAAATTCACAACTGCCTCTCTCATGTGCAGCTCGCATGCCATGCAACAACAGCAGCTGACATTTCCCTATTGTTTTTAAATTGCATGGTGATGGGTATATAAAAGCTCTTAACGTGCTAGTGTGTGCTACCTTCGTGCAACTAACTATAACAATCAATTAATTCCAAAGTAAACTATTAAAATTTAAAAACATTGGTATATTATGATGCAATCTTTATTTAAATACTCGATTAATTAATCTGCCAATACAAGAGAAGCAAGATTGTCGATACTAATTAACTTGCTTAGTAAATAGGACGGAATTATATAAACCGATTGTTTTTCAAAAGCCTTGAAATTGCGGGATAATTAAATAAGAAGTGATAACTAGATTTGGGTTCGATTCCAGTTCCTCCGAAACATAGAACTGGAATCGGAACAGGAATCAAAGCCTGATTAGTTTCATGGTTCTAGTTCGGTTCTGGAACCACAAAAAAAATTGTCCACACCGAAAAAACAAAATCGTTGCCGCGGTATCAAAACTGTGACCGCGATTTTACTTATTAAGTCCTCTTCACAAATGCCCACTACTTGAACTTTTCTGTACGCCATATTTTTTTTAAAGTGAATATCACTATATGAACAAATGTACAATCGGAAAGAGATGTTTGAGATTTGCAAGTATTATTGTATTACTAATAGATGATGTTCTAAAAAACGCTAAACAGACTTTGAGCGAAAAAAGACCGCCTACTGTAGACACATAAACAATTGTTTAGGTGGGTTTAGACAAGCGCATAGGCAAGTTCGAAAACTATGTGATCGAGTTGGGACCTTCTAATAACTAAACGGGGCTAAGCAGAATTTTTAAAATAGTATAATAGGTATCATGTGCGACCATGAGCGATCCTTCATGTAATGAGTGAGCTAATACTCCCAAATTATAATTACATGCAAATTATACATTCTAGATCCGATCTAATTAATCTAGATGTATCGATAATTCGATATACATCTTCATTGCCTAATAATTCTATCATGTATAATTTGATCGATTTTGTCTCACCTTCTCTTGGCAAAATAATTCTATCATATTATTCCATTTGTTTTTATTTTGTTGACATATATAGAGAATGTTTTTTTTACTAATATATACATTTTTTTATCTAGCAGAATTTTTCCAATGAAGCACGTACGTACGTGTACACAAACATTGACAAAACGAAATAACTATTAGGATAAAACTCCTTGAGAACAAATTTAAAAATTGATCGATCTATACAGAATTAATACCTCATGAAAATTGTTGTTTAATTTTTTGATTTTTCAAGGAATTACAAGACAAGTAACAACAATTTTGTACTACAAAGTTATAAAAAAAATTACATAATTTCTCCTACCATTTCCATGCACGATCAAATTATAAAAATATATCAAGTGTATGCGCACGCACTACAATTTTTTTTTTTTGGGTAGAAGGAGAGGCGGTAGTCTCCGGCCCCTCAAGGGGGCATTTTATTAATAATTGAAAAAATGGGCTAAGTAGTCAGCAAACGGGGGATAGCCCGACCCCTAACATCATCAGATAACAGAATAGAAATCCCCTCTGGCGGGGCACGCAATACATGAGTACCTAACGGGAAATTGAAAGCAATCGACGCGAGGCGATCCGCGACAACGTTCGCCTCACGAAACACATGTCGGAATTGGATCGACCAATCCCTACTAGTGAAGCCTTGGCATTGATATACCAGGCTAGAGAGCGGATGGCTCTTATTAATGACTCTAGATAAAAGGTCTATTACAAGTTTAGAATCCGACTCAATAATAACTTTACGAAAACCTTTACTCCACGCGGTCTTCAGTCCATCGAGAACTCCCCAGAGCTCCGCCATAGGTACCGTGCATGACCCAATATTATGAATGAAGCCTTCAATCCAGCGTTCTTCGCTATCCCGGATACAACCTCCCGTTGTCGCCAGCCCCTCTTTAACCGCCCAATCCGTATTTATCTTGATCCATCCAACTTCCGGCTTCGACCAAGATATGCCCTGCAAAGTTCTAATTGACGAAGGGATGGAATTGGGATTATTACCTGCGGCTGCAGCAGCTTCACGAACTTTCTCCACCACAAAACTCGCTTTATTCGGCGTCACCAGAACCTCCCCGAACGTTTTTGCACAGCGCCATTTCCATGTCCACCACATCATCGTGGCGAAGAGATCGCTCCATGTTCCACCCTGCACTCGTCGCGTTTCCAGTATGTTCTTCCTAATCCAGCAAGCATATGGCTCCTGAAAAAACGAATCAGAAATGTTAGTAGCGTTTAAATTAAGCCAAACATTCATCACCTCCGAACAATCCCTGAACATGTGCTCGCACGTCTCCTCAGCCCTGCCACAAACTGCACAAACAGCGTTCAAAGAGATGTGTCGTCTTCTACGTTCAGCATTAACCAATACTCCTCCTTTACTAGCAAGCCAAACAAAACAACGGATGCGCTCCGGAACAACCAAACGCCAGACTCTGGTGAAGAACTCGCAATCATTCCCCTGCCTACTGAAGTTCCCCTGCAACAGATTAAACCCGGACGACACCGAATAATTCCCATCCGCCGTAAAACTCCAGCAAATATCATCTCCCTCAGAATTCGTCCCCGAATTAATAGTGTGAGAAGCCAACTTGAGCAGATAATTAGGTGGAAGCATAGAGGAAAGAACGCCCCAGTCCCAACCAACCCCCTCGATCCAAAAAGAGTTCACCGTCGCATCTAAGAGAACATGATCAACGTTGGTGTTTAACATATCAGCAAGCGGCGTCTCGGTGAACCACGGATCCAACCAAAAACGGATTGCTTTCCCATCTCTTAACAGCCATTTCGAACCTTTCACAATCACATTCGAAACTCCAGCCTTTATACCCTTCCATATATACGAGCCCCCCGGTGATTTGCCCAGTTCCGACCCAACATATTTATGCTTCAACACATCAACCCATAAGGTCCCTTCTTCCATGACAAAACGCCATCCTAATTTCCCTAACAAAGCAATATTCAGGTCCTTCATCGACCTCACTCCTAGGCCTCCTTGAGGTTTCGGCTTGATAACCTCGGTCCAAGCAACTTTGTGCATTCGTCGCTTTTCCCTACTACTCCCCCAGATGAATCCGCGATTCAATTTATCAATTTCAGTACAAATATTATTCGGAAGGAGAGTTGAAGACATAGAATACACCGGTAGCGAGGTAAGTACGGATTTCACTAACGTAACTCTGCCCGCAAAACTGAGCGCTTTAGACTTCCAACCAGCAAGTCTAGCATTAAACTTATCCAGAAGCTGAGAAAAAGTGTTTTTATTTACTCTCTTATGTAGCACAGGCATCCCAAGGTAATTTCCAAGCTTATCCGTGACCGAGAAACCACTAATCTCTTCCAATCTTCGTTGAAGATGCGAGCTAACATTCCTCGAAACAAAAATTTTCGACTTAGCCGCACTCACCCTCTGACCTGAAGCTTTGCAAAAAACATCCAAACAATCCATAACCGTACGCATCTGATCAATAGACGCTTCCGCAAAGAGAAGGATATCATCCGCAAAAAATATATGAGAAATGAGAGGGCCCGATCTTGTAAGTTTAATTGGCTTCCAAACGCCATTCTCCACCGCGCTAAGAATAATGTGACTTAGCCTTTCAATGCATATCAGAAACAAATAAGGCGAGATTGGATCTCCCTGCCTAATTCCTCTTGACATAGAAAATTGGCCCGTAAGCTCACCATTCCATAACACTTGCATCTTAGGCGACGTAATACAAGCCATCACCCAGCGTGACCACTCAACAGGAACACCCAAAACACCCAACGTGGATTCCACAAACTCCCAATTCAGGCGATCATACGCCTTCTCGAGGTCCAGTTTTAGATCCATCCAGCCCTTCACACCTTGCTTTCTTTTCATAGAGTGAACTATCTCCTGGGCAACAACAATATTGTTTTTTATAAAGCGGTCCGGGATAAAACTTCCTTGGTGAGGCCCTATAATTTCAGTGAGCATAGGCTGGATTCTATTAGCCAAAATCTTTGTGATGATTTTATAGATAACGTTGCACAAGCTAATCGGTCTAAACTGACTAATAAGCTCGGGCTTCGCCACTTTAGCTAATAGAATAATCAACGTATCATTAATGCTTTCCGGCAATGTCGACGTATAGAAGAACTCTTTCACAAACGCCGAAACCGATGCACCCACAATATCCCAACAACGTTGGAAAACCCCCGGTTGGAAACCGTCAAGGCCTGGGGATTTAAAAGCGCCCATACTTCTCACAGCTTTCCAAATTTCATCAGCTGAAACTTGCTGCATCAAACTGACTCTCCACTCATCACATATTTGCGGAAAGCCACACCTTAACTCGGGAAGGGCAGGTTCGCACGGGCTGTCCTGTTGATACAGATTTTTGTAAAAATTAATCGCCAAATCCTCAAGCTCTTTGCTGTCCTCAATCCATTTTCCGTCCCCGTCTTTGAGGCCCTCGATCCGGTTCTGTTTACGTCTAATGATTGTAGAGGTATGAAAGAAGGTGGTGTTCCTATCTCCACACGTAAGCCACTGTTCTCTCGATTTCTGAAACCAAAGAACCTCTTCTTGCTCAAGGACCCTCTCAATCTCGCTCTGAAGTTTAGCCTCCAACTCCAACAAAATACTAGACTGAGATCTACATAGAGACTGCTGGATTATACTGAGCTGTTCCACCAGATTGCGCTTTCGTTGATGAATGTTTCCGAAGACCTTCTTGTTCCACACAATTAACTCATCTTTCAAGGTCTCTAACGCGCAAGGGGTAGTAACCTCCTCTTGCCAACTTTGCTTGATTTTGTCCTTGAAATTCGGGTGTGAGAACCAGGTTGCCTCGAAACGGAACGGTCTCCGCTTTCTATTCACAGAAACCAGGGGCTCAAAATTCAGTAAGATCGGGCAATGATCAGATGAAAGCTTAGGAAGATGGCGAACCCGAGCATTCGGCCAAAGATGCAATCCTTCCACATTCATGAATATCCTATCGAGTCTCTTATAAACCACCGAGGACGATGATAATCTCCTACTCCAAGTGAAGCACGGCCCAGAGAATTCTAAGTCAACCAACCCAAGATCGTTTTTCCACGAGTTGAATACCCCGGAATCCGTGTGAAGACCCCCAACGCCACCACTCCTTTCATTATTAAATAAGATGCAATTAAAGTCGTCGCCGATAACCACGGGTCCCTGGACCCGATTACAAGCAGCTTTCAGATCCTTCCAAAAAGGTTCTCTCCTACGGGCTGAGGGAGGGCCATATACAGCAAAAATATTGACCTGTTTACCCATCGCCACAAGAGTAGCATGAATGTAGTTACTGTTCTGTTCTATCACATTCAACTGAACACTACTGTTTTTCCAAAAAAGCCAGATCCCCCCGGCAAAGCCCACGACCTCCACACGAACAACATTAGTGAAGTCAACTCTAGTCATACGGTCACAAATCCTTTGGGCGGTATCACCCGAGACTCTCGTCTCGAAACAAGCTAACACATCAATTTTGTGATTTCTAACCATGTAGCGGATTGCTCTACGAAACCCCGATTTTCCTGCACCAAAACAATTCCACATTAATAAATTCATAATAACAAAAATATAAGGAATAAAAGGAACCAGAGTAAGCTTAATTTGGCCCTTGAGCATGTTCGCTCTCCGCCATACGAGCATCACTGTCGATGCGATCCTTAAGAAGAATTTGCTTTGATGGGGAATCACTAATTTCAGGATGGCAAGTATGGTGATCTGGCGGGCGATCATTAAAGAGTGATTCATTCTCCACACAAGTTAGCACCACCATAGGCGTAGCATCAATTGGATTGATAGTAGAATTCTCATGAGATGTTCTAGGTCTTTTAGTGAGAACCACCTTCAGCCCATTTTTAGGCCCACTGTTATCAATCTCCCCTTTTACAGATGGGGTAAAAATCCCCCTTCTACGACCCACTTTGATAGCCTTCTTTCCATTTTGTATTTTAGAAGACACAAGCCCATTGCTGAAACCCAATGGTCCATTCTTTACAGACGCATTCGAACTCGTTTCAACGCCCACATTCTTACAATTACCTTCCTTACTTAACCCCTCTTGATTTGGACCCATACTAATTTCCTCATTCGGTTTCAAAATGCCGTTAGACCCTTCCGCCAGATTTCCCGCCTGCTTTTTAGGAAATTCCTTCCCAATCCGATCCATTTTGAGAGTTTCTTCCACCGCTTTGGATATATTATCATTCTTATCCTTATCAAGAATTTTCAGAGCACCAAATCGGTTCACCGGCGGAAATAATACTTCTTGAGATTCCACCACTTTATTCTTTCCCTTCTCAACATTTGATTGACCTTCCTTGAATTGAATTTTTTTCGAATTACCGGCTCTTGACATCTGTGAGTTTCCTTTCCTAGCAACCTTCCTTTTCTCAACCTTCATCCATTCACCGTACAAGCTTTTTCTTTCACCGGTGATCCCACCTTCTACCGGCACCGGCGTCGGCGTCTTACCTGTCGGAATCTCTTTCCCTTCAGTGCCGTTCATACTGTACATATCGTTTTGCTTATCAGCCCCTGGTGCCACCGTGGAGTGAACTTGAGTAGGATAACTCCGATTGCTTGGCTCCGATCGATAAGGACAACTCGTTTTCACGTGACCAAACCGACCACAATCAAAACAAATAGTTGGGAGTCCCTCATATTCCACTAAAAACCGATCGCCATTGATGCTTAACGACCCCTTTAATGGTTTCTCTAAATCAATCTCTACACAAATCCGGGCAAACCTCCCTCTATTGGTATGCATTGTTCTGGAGTCAACTTTGATCGGACGTCCAATGGCTGCCGCAATCTTCAAGAGAACTTTTTCTTCATAGAGGGTAACCGGAAGATCAGATATTCTAATCCAAGTAGGAGTCGTTTTGATCGGCTCCGTGGTTCGGAAGTTAGGAGACCAGCCACGTACTACAAGACATCTTCCAAAGATAGTCCATGGGCCATCAGTAAGAGCCGACATATATTCTGCTTCCCTCCCGAATCGGATCAAATAACACCCATTAGTGAGATCAAGAATTTGGTATCTCATATCCGAGCGCCACATCTCACGAATCTTCTTCTCCATAATATGAAACGGGATCGGGTAACCCAGAAGCTTTACCACGACAGACCACTTCCAAACGGATGCTAACGCATCCATAACATCATCCTCGATAGTGATGGCCGGATCGCCATCCTCTCCCTCCGGGAAGTAAACTTTGACCTTGCCCTCAAGGAACTCATCATTGATGATGGTCTTCTGTTGTAAGGCACCTCCTTCAACTACATCTTTCCATGAGCCTCGGTGATCCGGGGGATCGCCCGGAGGGCGCCCTTTATTGGAGTCTTCCATTGTGACTTCATTCACGGGATCGGGATTGGCCAATGTTTCCACCGGCGATGCAATTTGTGTCTTCATTGTGACTTCATTCACGGGATCGGGATTGGCCAATGTTTTGATTGTGACTTCATTCACCGGAGAAGAACGGGCAAAAGAGAGCTTTTTTCGGTTTTTTTAATTAATTCACACGCACGCACTCCAAATTAATCAACACTATACTGTATTTTGTTTGTATACAGAAATTTTGTAAATGGACATAACAAGTGAAACGCATGCACCGCTATTTTTTTTCAAATCTCTTGGTCTATCCGATTTTGTCATTTAATTTCTTTGTTGTTGCTTGACTGTGTAAAAGTTAGGAGGATTACCGTTTATTATCTAATTAGCATTTTTATTTTATTTTAACAAAAAATTCCTTTCAAAAAATAGAGGGTATCGACTATCTTTTGACCCATTTTTTTTGTCATTGCAGTTCTGATTCTAGACTCGTTTCCTGACTGATTGGGTTGGACTTAGCGAGAGATATTACCTGCCCATTTGTGTGAGTTTGACCAGTGTCTCACCCGTTATTTTGGATCGTTTTGGCTAAAACGAGACTGATATATCACTATTCATTATTGGGCTAGGTATAAAAAGATGGAGATGCTAGAGTCTAGACCTGTTTGTCTAAGTGTCAAATGGGCTAGACCAATTAACTACACTTGTTGGGTGGTGTTGAGAATATGTCATAATGTTTGAAAGTTGACAATAAAATTACCTAATATATAACCTTATGAGTTACAACCATCGTCATATTGTTTTGAGTTGAAACCTCATTATACTTATACTAGACCCGTTATATATACAATCCCAACTAATATACAAGATTGTCGTTGGTAACATTTTGCACTCCAAAGTTTTTTTTATCCTAAAAAAAAATTACATAATTTTTCCTATCCTTTTCATGAACGAAAAAAATATCACAAAATATTTTTTAGTGTATACACATTACGAAATGAAATCAATCAACGTTGTTTCGATATACACTTTGTTTGTATACGGTTAGAGAAATAAAAATGTGTGTACACTGAAATTTTTGTAAGTCGACATAACAAGTGCAACGCATGAACCGCCTAATTTTCTCATCCCTTCATCCATTTTTTTTGTCATAAATAAATATCATCTATAATATTATAATGTGACGAACTGAGAGTTTGGTTTAAATAAAACAAACTCTTATCTTGAAACGAACTCTTATTCTGAAACGATGCATTTTTTGTAGTTAATAGTGCACTTTTCCTACTTCAGAGTGCACTTTTTCGCATTTGCACTTTTCGTACTTTTTAGTGTATTTTTCATATTTTTTGTAGTGCACTTTTTCGTTGTGCACTTTTTGTATTTTTCAATACACTTTTGTATGAAAAGTGTACTACTAACTAGGAAAAGTGCATTCGTTTCACGTTTTAGGATAAGAGTTTGTTTTATTTGAACCAAACTCGACGAACTGATGATAGTTTTGTCCATTCATAAGCTATAAATGCGTTATAGGCTATAGCATGGTTCCCATATTTATGAATGTATTTTTTTATTTAATTGGCTAGCAAGATCACTAAAACAAGGACTTCTTTTTAGGCAATTAACTTCATGATTGCAATCCAAGTTAATCAGTAGAAGGTTTTGAGTTACCTTTTGCTCTTACATTTCATCTCATGTGGGTCTATCTAGGTCTAATTCCAATTATAATTGGATCGATGTAGAGCTGTCAAAAGCTGACCGAACCCGCTAACTCGACCCGAATCGTCCGATAATTTTAGGGTCAAGATCCGAAATTTTGAACCCGAAACCCGAAATCAACCGAATCCGATAGAACCCGAAACCCGTTGGGTTGAAACCCGAAACCCATGGGTTGACCGATTTAGTATATTTATAGAATTTTTAAAATTTATTTTAAAAATTATAATATATTTTATTAATAAAATAAATGAAAAATAATAGATTATAATTAAATAATATTATTTAATTATAAATTGATTTTAATAATCATAAAAAAAAGGAAATTTTTGACCCGCTGTTCAACCCGAACCGACCGAAAACCCGTTACAACCCGACCCGATTGACCCGTGACCCATAACAAAACCGAACCCGATTCAACTCGAACCCGCCCGACCCGACCCGATTGACAGGTCTAGATCGACGTGATCACTTCCATCGAATTTTGGAGATCTAGAAAATAGAGATCGGATCACGTTGGTTGAAAAGTAGTTTACTTTTATTCACGAGAAAATTCTTATTACAACTTTTTTTTTTCCGAACGATTTTTGAACCTATGCCCCAAAAATATAAATTAATATGGTTTATTTATTGTTATATATGATTTTAGTTTTCAAAAAAAGAGTACTTAAAGACATAGATTAAAGAAAACTGATATAAGAAAATTGAATATATTTATAAATTCATAATATTTTATTTATACGGATATATAATCTTGAACTTTTTTTTTTCTTTGAGGATCATAGTGATTTCAATTCTCTTTAACGAAATCGATCACTTTTTTTAAAAGCAAAAATGAGACCCAATTAGTTACGTTACGTTGTGTGTCTGGTTCCGGAATCATGAAACCGGGACCAGAATTGGCTAACTCTCAGTTTCTCGATTCCGGTTTTTACTGCTTCCGGGCTGGTTCCGACCAGTTCCGATCCTTTATAAAAAAGCTCATTGGAAATCTAAAACGACGACCACGGTTTTGGAACCGCGGTCGCGGTTCTGGAACATAATGCATTTTGTCGCAAACAAAATGCAAAATTGCGGTCGCGGTTTAGCCATTTGGCTTGTTTTGACCTTTGGGAACTGGCGGTTTCTAACTATTCGGAACCGGTGAAACCGCCGGTTCCAGGAAACGTAGAACCGGAACTGAACGACCCCAGTTCCACTGGTTTCGATTGCGCAGTTCCAGAATCAACATTTTTTCTAGGTCGGTTTCATGGTTCCACTGGAACCGAACCCACATTTAGACCCAGTTAATTCTACACTTGATATCGCTCTAGTTTATATATTCAGTTAAAAAAAATTGATCACTATGAATTTTTTAATGCAAGACATATATGTGGTAACATGAAGTACAATTTATAAGTAAAAAAATTGCATTTCTTGTTGTTAGAGTGCATGTGGTATTTTGCAGTCTTTGGGGTTAACTGAAACATTTAGGCTCCGTTCGAATGCAGCTGAATTTTTAGCGTCTTCCGCTAGTGGTAGCGGAATTTCGAGCTTTTTAAAGAAGCTAGCGTTTTCCGCTACTTCCACTCCCGCTACCCACCATCCAAACGGACGCTTACTTTCAAGTATAATTGTAGTGGCTCTACTGAGACTAGACTAGACGAAGTGACCTACTGGATTTAAAGTTGTAATTGATGTGGCTTTTTAACAAATGCCTATCATATAGTTGTAGCAAAATTTATTAGAGAGGGGCCATGGGACATATATATCATATTTTCATAGTACGCATTAAGAGCCTCAATCAATCAATTTTATGAATTAATTAATGAATAATACTATACCTAGTTGGCTAATTGATCAGCATTGATATATCCATATTAATATGGTTTTTGGCTAGGAAACTAATTAGGGGTTAAAATTATTTATAGGGAAACACATTTTGTAAGAATCGGCGCTCATAAGAGAAGTAAGAACGCGTGTGGATCATCAACTTTTGAAAAAAGTAACGGTCCAACTCAATACTTTAATAAATGGAAAAGGATACATAAACATTTTATACGGCCGAAGTCTATTTTAAAAATCGCAAATTTTATAACTGAGTGTACATGCAAGTTCTTATATTAATATTGAAATCACATAATGATTTTTCAGTTGAAGTCATTAAGTTTAGCTCATGATTTTAATGTATAATTCCGCACGGATCATTATTTTATAAAATCAAACAAAATCCTTGCATGGTACTCTTGCTAAAAATGACACCAGTCTCTTTTACGTGACAATAATAAATTTAAATACAATACTTTGATGTATGTTATTTGTAAATGTGTGTCCGTGGGACTAATAATCTAACTTGGGTGATAGTTATCACTTAAGTATTTTTATTCTTTTGGGTCAAAAACTCAAAATCACCTAAGCATTTTGACCACAGTAGCACCAAAACTAAAAATATGTTTAGATCTAATTGGCTCAAACCATGACTAAGAATTAAATAATGTATTTCAGTTTTCGTTTAGATCTAAACCTATATATATATATATATATATATCATAAAATTAAAATTTATTCAACATGGATTAGTTGGGAAAATAGCAGCCTAATGTATTTCAGTTCTCATTTCAAGTCAAAATTGACAAGAAAAGCTCAATAATTATAATATTTATCGATGTAAATTTTCTGCCTCATTTTCTTATCCAATATTATATTATTATGTTTTATTTATGGTAATTGATTTTTTTAGTAAATATGCAACATTTACCCCGTAAACTTCAATCCTCAAAAATAAGAGATTTATCTATATTTTTTTTAAATCACATTCTTTTTCTTGAGAAACATAAATTTATTAAAAACCCGCTAATTAATAATTTTTTAAATCTGGTCTTCTGAATACGGAGGACAAATTAAATCTTAATTGCATGATCAAGCCCGTGATCCCACAATTAATCAAATTTAATACGATCAGACGGGTTTTTTTGTTGCCACTCACATGGATTTGATTACAAATTAATTTTTCAGATTGTGGCATTTTTTCCCACCGAAGCCACCCCACCACCAAGCATATACATATTTTCAATCTTTTTAAATAATATTTTTTTTCTAATTTTTTGGCTTATGATAATTTAAATTATTTTACAGCAAGGCCGCCCGACATGTCTGACCAGATTTACATCTAATGGAATTTCATAATTTTAAACGCTGTCATTAGTCTAATTAATTAACAATAAATTTTCTTTTAAGGTCAGTGTCTTTTTGCTTCCATAATGCATGTGCTTTCACTTTCTTATTCTTCGTCAGAGATTCCACCTTATATCACAAGAATTTGCTATTAAATTATACATTTAAATAAAAGCTAACCCACATTGTATCTACTTCACCATCTTGCTAAAATTGTCAATTAGAAAGAATACACAAAAAATATGACGTACGTTCAATGTATAGTATTATACGATGTTAAAAATTAAACAAAGTTGGATTTGGTAAATCTACTGAATAAGATAATCTTCATATCTTAGATATATCATTGAAGAGGAAAAAAAAACATAAAATTATGAGTTAGACTAAGGTATTGGCCCTAAATTTATATTTGTTAAATTAGTTTGGTTCTCGTATCAAAATAAGAGTTTGAAATTATTGTAAATGTTAAAACTTCCGTATGTAATTTGGATTCAAAAATAAAGTAAGATAATTCATTAAATTAAAGCTACTATTATATGATTACTTACTTATCGACCAGTGTAATTCCGCTCAAAGTGGGGTCTAAAAGGTCAGAGTGTATGAATTATTCGTAAAAGACCCAGAGATAAAAAGTACAAGACAGGATAATTAAATTCAACTATATAGCAAAAATAATTAAATTTAATTAAATTACGCCACAAATTAATACAAGAGACATATTTTAATGACACCATAAAAAACTAGAAGTATATATCTAAAAAAATAACTTCTAATTTATAAATAAAGATCCAAAAACATTTTTTTCTTAAGAAAATCAACCCTAAAGAATATTTTATTGAAAATATTTTTTGACCCTAAAACAAACTAGATCAATAAATAATGAAACCCAAAACTCCTTGCAATCTTGAATACCAATTTCGGTTCTAATAAAGCAACATATATGTATAAGGTTTGACCTGTCATGACAAAGTGATTCTTTTTTCATCTTCTGTTCTTTTTTAACTTGTTTTTCCCATCAAAGTTTATGTAATTGAATTCTCAAGTTACTGTCTGATGAAGAAAGTTTTTGATCACAATTAAATTTCTAAAAAACATTCAAAGAGCACAAGAATTTTCCATTGAATGCAGAAAGTTTAATACAATTTGCTGCAAAACAAGGCCTACACATGGCCAACTCATTCACCTTCCACATATGCTGGCCCATATCATCTAACATTAAACAAAAACTTTATATTATAATTATACTTTATATTATTTGTTTGGACTCATTTCATGTGTCACATGATGGATTTTCTTTTGCCCCAATTAGTGAAATCATGTTAGAACGTCAAGTTTTCATGCTATTAATTATTGCTTGATAATCTATCTTACTAATAAATCGTTAGATTGAGTTATTATTGTGTACGTATGGTTATCACAAACTGATTTTAGTTCACGTTTTGATATATTTGATCAAACCCTCTTTAAAGTACACTTTAATTTGTACTCAGCAAGGTCAAATATGGATAAAACACGTTTAATATGATTCAAGTGGCCAAATATTGTTCTACGTTCGATCTTACAAATTACGATAATCACAAACCTTTTACAAAGGGACGAGATTGGCACGTGTTACCAGTCGAGAGAGTGTTTCACACATGAAAACTTAGATATAAAATTTTCTAGTATATAAGCACATGAGTTACTCTGTCCATTTAAATGGTTTTGGATCGAAAGTTGAAACTTCATTAGATTTGTATGTTAGACTCATTACCGCACAATCTCCAGATTTATCGGTCCCACCAGATTTTATCATGGAATCGGAGCGGATTTCGTTTGGTTCTTTCGTGGAGTTTTCGGGTTTGTCGGTCTCATGGATTCGTTGAAGCAGTCTGCCAAATATAAAAGCGATCAAGTTTTAAAAGTGGTGGTTCGCGAGTCCCGAGAAATTATTCAAACCTATATATCAACCTTATGAGCATAATTTTTCGGGAATTTGTGTTCAAGTGGGACTTCAGACCTATACTCCCTCCGTCTTTTAAAACATGTCCTTTTAACTTACTTTTCTTTTTTTTTTCATATATAAAATATGTCAATCTAATATTTTCTCCCACTTCTTTCTAGAGTTATACTCCTATATAAGTAATAATTATTCTTAATAATTTTCTATGCGAGGATTTAGAGTACACATTTCTCTAAATATAAGAATAACTCAATAAAATTTATTTCTTAATATTTGTGTATTAAGTTAAAAGAACATATTTTAAAAAAATGAGGTAGTATATCATATAAGCTCTAACTAAATTGTCAAATGAGTGACAAATGTTTTTATGCATGTAACAACAAAGGAAATCAATCACAGGTAAATTTCTATTCTTGCATATCAGTTGTACACTCTGCACATATTCACTCCACTCCCCACACACTGACACTGAACCCAAGTGAATGAATACCAGAAAACCCAGAAAACCACAAACTTATAAATTCTTTACAGTGACACCAAACTCAACCCAATCTCAATTATTTTAAAAAACAAAATTAATTTATATAAAAAATACCCATTACTTCACTAGTAACTAGACTTGTTAAACAGATCGGTCAGGCCGAGTTTGAGTTGAGTCAGGTTTAGATCATAACTGGTCATAAGTCAAATCGGATCAAATAGCTGTGAGTTTTTGGATGGTTCGAGTCAACCCAAAAAATTAAAAAAATCAATTTTTTTATAATTAATTTTAAGAAATACTCCATATTTAATAATAATGTATTATTTATATATATATTGAATAATAAAACATATCAAATTGAGTCAACTCAACCGGTTTTTGAATTTTACTTCAATGGATTTAGGTTCAACTTATTTAAAATTTAAATTTTCGGTATTTATCTTAAAATTTTAGGGCGATTGTGATCCGATTTTGCAAATCGGATCAGCTCAACACTCTAATAGTAACACTATCCTCTCCCACAATAACACCAAAATTTATTCTCATTACTCTATACAGAAAAACAAAAACAAAAACAATAATAATTAAGTATAGAAGAAAAGAGCAAGTGGGTTTTGCTGATTCAGATCTGCTCTGCATCTTATTATTTGTATCTCTATAAACAAAACATGGGGTTTCCCCCTCTACAATCCCAACACCAGATGGTTCTTCTTCCTCCTCCTCCTCCTCCTATCCACCTTAATCTCTTCTCCTCCTTCATCCAGCAGCAATGACTGCTCCCCAAACCAACCACAATCATCTCCCCACATTCCTCACTCTCCTCTTCTTCCTCCCCTGTTTTCTCATCCCCTGTTCTTCCGCCATTGATGACCAGGGCCAAGCTCTCCTTTCATGGAAGTCCCACCTCAACTCCTCCGAACTCCTATCCTCCTGGGCAAAATCCGACCCGAATCCCTGCAAATGGGTCGGCGTCAATTGCAACGATCAAGGCCGGGTTACGGAGCTCAGCCTCAAATACATGGATTTACAGGGTCCCCTGCCTTCAACGCTCCAGCCATTAACGTCTCTCGAAACCTTATCCCTCGTCTCCACCAACCTCACCGGGACAATCCCGAAGGAATTCGGATCCTACAACGAGCTCATATTGATCGATATCAGCGATAACTCAATCTCCGGCGAGATTCCGGCGGAGCTCTGCAATCTCAGGCGGCTTCGAGCACTCGCTCTCCACACGAACTCTCTTGAAGGATCGATTCCTTCGGAAATTGGGAATCTCTCCAGCCTTGTGAATCTGACTCTCTACGACAATCAAATCTCCGGCAAGATTCCGGCGACGGTCGGAAGGCTTCGGAGCTTGGAGATTTTCCGGGCAGGTGGGAATCCGAATCTCATGGGAGAGCTTCCCGTTGAAATCGGAAACTGCACTAACCTGGTTGTCCTTGGCTTAGCCGAGACGAGTATCTCCGGCGGCCTGCCCAGGACGCTCGGGCAGCTGAAGAGGCTCAAGACGATCGCAATCTACACATCCAAGCTCTCCGGGTCAATCCCGGACGAAATTGGGGATTGCGGGGAGCTTCAAGATCTGTACTTGTACCAGAATTCGATCTCCGGCTCAATTCCGAAGACGATTGGGGAGCTCAAGAAGCTCAAGAGCGTGCTTCTATGGCAGAACAGCCTGGTGGGGACGATTCCAGAAGAGCTGGGCAGCTGCGGGCAGCTGACCGTGGTGGACTTATCGGAGAACATGATCTCGGGCAGCATTCCGGGCAGTCTGGGCAGGCTCACCGCCTTACAGGAGCTCCAGCTCAGCGTCAACCAGCTCACCGGAGCAATCCCGCCGGAGATTACAAACTGTACGGCCCTGACCCACCTCGAGGTCGACAACAACGACCTCTCCGGCGAGATTCCGGCGGGAATCGGAAGCTTGAAGAGCCTCAGCCTCTTCTTCGCCTGGCAGAACAAGCTGACCGGAAACATCCCGGTCAGCCTTTCCGCCTGCCCGGAGCTCGAAGCTCTTGACTTGTCCTACAACCAGCTTTCCGGGTCAATACCGGGTGAGCTATTCGGGTTGAAAAACCTCACTAAATTGCTCCTCTTATCGAACGATTTATCCGGGTTCATCCCAACTGAAATTGGCGAGTGCACAAATCTTTACCGGTTCAGGGTCAATGGGAACAGGCTTTCGGGTACTGTTCCATTGGAGATTGGCAATCTCAAGAGCCTCAATTTCCTTGACATGAGCCGAAACCGGTTAACCGGTTTCATCCCATCGTCGATTTCCGGGTTGTCGAGTTTGCAGTTCCTTGATCTCCACTCCAATGGGCTCACCGGATCAGTTCCTGATGCTCTTCCAAGAAGCCTTCAGTTTGTGGACTTGTCTGACAACATGTTGTCAGGCGTTTTGCCTTCCAGTATTGGCTCAATGAATGAGCTGACCAAGCTCGTCTTGAGCGAAAACCGGTTAACCGGTCCGATCCCATCCGAGATTCAAGCCTGCGCCAGGCTTCAGTTGCTTGATTTGGGCGGGAATCGGTTAACAGGAGACTTGCCAAAAGAGATTGGCTCATTGCCTGCTCTAGAGATCTCTTTGAATCTCAGCTGTAATCAGTTGTCAGGGCGAATTCCGTCTCAATTCTCCGGGCTCGGTCGAGTTGGAGTGATTGATCTCTCATACAATAAGCTTTCAGGAGACCTTCAAGTTCTTGGTGCACTCCAAAACCTTGTTTCATTGAATGTGTCTTACAATGATTTCTCAGGTGATGTGCCAAATACACCATTCTTCAAGAAACTTCCCATGAGCAACTTAGCTGGTAACAAGCGGTTGTTCGTTTCTGATAGCGGAATCACAACTCCGGCTGATGGAATCGGGCGTAAATCAAGCTCAACGTTGAAGCTAGCCATGTCGGTTTTGGTCAGCATGAGCGCGGTCCTGATTCTTCTTGCTGTCTACATGCTAATCCGTGCAAGGGCGGCTGAGAACGCTTCAATGGGAGAAGGCGACACTTGGGAGCTCACATTTTACCAAAAGATGGAGTTCTCAATTGATGATGTCATCAAGAATCTGACGTCAGCTAATATCATTGGCACCGGGAGCTCGGGCGTGGTCTATAGAGTGATCATGGCCAGTGGTGAGACCCTTGCAATCAAGAAGATGTGGGCAAGAGAGGAAATTGGTGAATCGGCTTTTCGGTCTGAGATTCAAACACTTGGATCGATCCGACATAAGAACATTGTTCGGCTTCTTGGATGGGGATCAAGCAGAAGCTTGAAGATGCTGTTCTATGACTACTTGCCTAATGGAAGCCTGAGCTCGCTCTTGCACGGTGCAAATAGAGGAAAAGCCGAATGGGAGACGAGATATGAGATTGTTCTTGGAGTTGCACATGCATTGTCTTACTTGCATCATGATTGTTTGCCTGCTATAATTCATGGAGATGTAAAGGCTATGAATGTTCTCTTGGGTTCAAGATTCGAGCCTTATCTCGCCGATTTCGGTTTAGCCAGGCTTGTTAATCCTTCTGGTGACAATTCTAAGTTGAACCCAAGACCTCACCTAGCTGGTTCCTATGGATACATGGCTCCAGGTACAATTTCTTTTGATCCTTCATTACATAATTAAAAATTTTCATATTTCTAATAGTTTCGAATTGCGAAAATTTGTTTATAGAGCTCGGTTCGATGCAAAAGGTGACGGAGAAGAGTGATGTGTACAGCTTTGGAGTGGTGATCTTAGAGGTCTTAACAGGGAGACACCCACTAGACCCGACTCTGCCCGGGGGAGCGAATTTGGTTCAATGGGTAAGGGACCATTTGCATAAAAAGGGTGACCCAAGTGATATCTTGGATACAAAGCTAAGAGGAAGAGCTGACCCACAAATGCATGAGATGCTACAAACCCTAGCTGTATCCTTCCTTTGTGTCAGCACCCGAGCAGACGATAGGCCCACAATGAAAGACGTCGTGGCCATGCTCAAGGAGATTAGGCATGTGGAGACAACTAGGCTTGAGCCTGACTTGACAAAGGGACCAGCTCAAGCCTTAATAACTGAAGCATCTCCTAATAGGAAGCTGGTTTGTCAAGGATCATCCAATTGCTCTTTCGCCTTCTCGGACGAGTCCATGTGTTGAATGAAGGCAGAAATCAATCATGTAAATGTTGCAAGATGTAGAATAAGTAAAAGAGAAGGGTAACTTTTTTTTTTGGGTGTGTGTGTGTGTGTTTGTGCAAGTTAGTTTTGTGGGTATGAGAAAGTGACTTTTAACAGGTTAAGTTTGAGTGTTTTGTATTTGGTGGGGGTGTATTCAGAAAGTGACTGATCAAGGGCATGTTAGAGGCTGGAAAGGAAGAAATGATTGGGTTTCTTGGATTTGTGTAATTAGACTTTAATGCAAGGAAGTGAGATTCCAATCCCCTCTTGCTGTTTGTGTATATCTGTCTATCTGTTTTTTTGTGTCATGTGTTAGATCACATGGTCCCTTAAATAGTCTGATGGCACATGTCAAGTTTTGACAGTTCTGGATCAATACTTGTGAAGCATCAGACCACAAATAAAGGGGTTTTTTTTTTTTAAGTTGCAATCTTAAGTTAGATGAATTAATCTCTTGTATTGTGATTTGTGAAGCACAAGCACATGATTACAACAGCCAATTAAGAAATGGTGCACTAAAATTAGAAGTAACCAAAGAATCCCAACATCTTGTAATTAAAATGGAACTCAAAACTGTTTATCTTGTTTAGATAATGTAGATCACACATTATCTTCTATTATAATGCAGGGTCCAAACATAATGTAAGCATTTTGGAACTCATTGTTTAATGAATGTCTATTTGGATCACCCATTATAATGCAAAATTACATTATTACAAGATAATGTGCCATACACAAGCACTTGGTTGAATAGCAAAATCTAAATGTACTGCTCAATGTCTGAACTATGAGAATGGAACAAAAATTCCCAACAAAACTGAGAATCAATGATTTCATGGCAGTAAATTTCAGAGAAAAGGGCAGGTGAAATTCGGGCCCAGTGTGGGATTTAAGAAGATGCAAAATGTGGTCCATGAAAATGGCAGCAGACTCACAGAATGATCATCAGCTGAGCTCTACTGCAACATCCCTATCAGAGTCTTCAACTCTCTGAACTTTTCTAGTTCAGAAGTAAATTCCGAGTCGTTACTCAAATTAAACCTCCACGCGGCATTGGTCTGTCAGGCTTTCATTCACAACAGCTGGCTACAATCTGGCAATGTCGACGTTTAACACAGATGGTTCAATCTAGTTAAATGCGAAAGGGATTAGTGATGTTCTATGTTTGACCATCATCAATGCATAGCCAGCAACCAGGAACAGCAAAGGAGCAATTAAGCACTAATTAACAAGCTATAAGCACATTGTGTACAGAAAGATCCATTAAAAGAGAAAGTTATACTTGGATTAAGGAGGATACTGAGATTCTAGTTTCTTTAAAATGACACTAACAATACCCCAGTCAAAACGTCGATACTGAAGCCACCTAATCATTCTCCCTTTCCTCGTATCCCTGGAGGCATCATGGGATCTTAGCCATTGCTTAGTTGCCTGCGTGTATAATTGATCCAATGAAGATTTTGAGATGCTGAGTTTCAAATCTTGATCACCATTTTCTTCGTCATCCTCAAAAACCTCTTTGACTGCATTCTCGGCATCAACGTGGTTCACTCCCTTGGTAAAAAGTGCCTGGTATCAAGATCCCATGTGTTTGAAATATTGTTAAATGAGATCCAAAATTGTAAAATAATTAATAATTTGAGACTTACTTGCTTGATTCGTCTTGGACCCCAGCTTGAGGACGACCATCTAGACCGAGAATAAGCTTCAGCATACAATCTATCATTGAGTATGCCTCTACAACACAATAAGATATACTTGAGAAAAAGAACATATCATGTTTCAGTTTTACTGTAAACTCACACTTCTCCATAATCTGTAAGTACCTCTCCTGAAGTTCACTCAACACTCCATCAATAATATTAGGCGAAAACGCTTTGCTTGCAATTTCTTTCCTAGCTCCATGGCTGTAACTGCCCTGCATAACAATAATAGCACTTGTCAGCATAAAAGATACCTAAATCATGTAAACATTAGAACTAACTTAAACTGAATGTAACTTTTGAACAGGAAAGTCATATTCAACTTCTCTAAGAGTACACAGACCTTAAACAACATACATATTCAAGACCTCAAAAATGATTGATCAATATGAATGAGCAACAATGTTCAATCCAACAAAGCGAGAGAAGAAACCTCTTAGCTAACAATTCCACGGCCACTTTTCCAGCATCAGTCTTAGTCTTACATTCTTTCAGCCTGTGCTCACCTTGAGCACTCAGCTCCTCATCAATCTCCTCAAGCTCATCCATAAATTCAGAGTCCATACTTGCCATTTCAAAGCCTATTTCTTCATTAAAATCTATATAATGTAGGAAATTCATTACCAACAACCATTCACCAAGCTGCAATTCTGCTACAGACAAAGAAAGATAGAATTACCAGGCTTTTCTTCCATGTGCAGGTTGTTGAAACTCTTCTGAATTTTAGGGCTAAACTTTTCCACAGGAAATCCACAGCCATGAGCATTCATCTTAACATCCTTAATTCGTGTCGGAATGAATTGGAACCTGAGCCATCAATCTCCACTCCTCGAGATTTCGGGCATATCTTTGGGGGTTTTGTTTCAGACGCAGAAAAGCTTTCGGAGGCTTCAGTTTCTCGAAGCTTCTTAGGTATGTATCTGACAGGCATAGACGAACCATACTCTCTACCTTTCGAGCACCTTACATTGGAATTCCTCTTCAACCTAAAATTGATAAGCGAGCTTAACGAAAATTCTATATAAAAAAAAGATTACTGCAAATTGTTGGAACCTACCATGGAAGCAAAACGAAATTGGATTGGAGATGGAAGGAAGATTTAGCGAACAAATTCCCTCGTAAGATTGACATTTTGATTCTGTTCCCTTCTTGAGTGAGCTTTGCTGAGCTTCCATTAGGTAAGTAGTCATAGAACAACATCTTCAAGCTTGGGCCGGTCTTATAGTTTGGGCCTTCCTCGGCCCAATTTCTATACCTCTTAATTATTGAAATTGAATTCGGTTAATCGAAGTTGACGTTAGTAACCGAAATTCGATAAGTGTAATTGAATTTTTTTTATAATGATAAAAAGGTCTGATTAGTGTAAACTCCTGTTGTATATAATTGCATCCTCGAAAACACGAGAATGTCATCTTCTTCATCATATTCAAAAGCCTCTTTGATTGCATATATTAATTGCAGCCTTGCAAGCTTATTCTAGTTTACACCCAAAATACATCTTCATACACCCTCTCGATTTTATAATAGGACAAGGATGTGTACATCATGGCCTCCCAGATCTCGCATAAGGCGAGTTAATACTGAGTTGATGTTGTATTGTAGACTAGTCAATCGGGTTGGTTCGGTCGGTTTTAAGTTCCGTCATTTAGGATTCGGTTTAAGTACGAGTTCGAGTCAATCGGATTGGGTTATAGCAGATTATTGTGATGGTTCCAATTGGCCAACCTGTCCTTAGCGTCATTTTTCAAATGTTATTTTCACTATTAAGTTAATTTTAATTTTTTTTGAGTGGATAAAAGTTAGGCCGAAAAATCAACCGAGTGCATCCTTACGGATGAGGACTCTTAGTCCATGATGGGTTTGAATTTGATTAATAATGCAAGAATGTCGCAAAGAAGCAATCAAATTCGTCGCTTGATTACAATCACGAAGTACATGTTGGATTCTAACCTCCTCAAACGATTGTAACGTGACCATTGTGTCAACAATTAGCATTTCAATTTGTCATGGACATGACTTGTTTCCTTTTAGAGCATTTATAGTAAGGAGATTATCACCCTCAATCTCGATCTTCCGCAAGTTCCTATTTTTAGCCTCTAAAACTGTGTTATACATAGCTCTTGCTAGCTTCAGCCTAAAGTACATTCCAATATTTACTAGAAAATCATTCATGCATATAGTTTGTCATTTATGATCTCTTATGTTATATAGTGCAATCGCATTCCCATTGTCGTGTTTAGATCCATCAAAATTTATTTTGATATAATTTGGTTGTGGTTTGGACCATTTCTTGACTTTCTTTCGGCAATTAGGTTTATCATTTTGATTGTGCCTACCATTTTCATCCAAGTTTCCGTCTTTAGCCTTGCGCCATAGTGCGATTTGAGATTGTACAAATATTCTTCTATATTTTTTTGTAGGGCCTTCACTCGTTTGATTGTAGACTATGCAATTTCGACCACCAAATTATTAGTAAATTTTAAAACATGAAAGCATTGAGTCGTGCCTTAAGATTTTCAAGGATGATCACGAAGTCTTCTTCATCATTTTGGATTTGGGAGATCAATCTAGCCATTATAAGGTCAATTTTTCGAATAATTGTATGAGTAAATCGACATTGAAATAGTAAGTGTTTAGCGCTTTCATTTTGATTTTGACATAGCAGACATTCCGCCGTAACTGGTCATTGGATCAATCGATCTTTAGTCGGTAGGCCTTGTGTACATATTTTCTATAAGAATATTTTGATTTTTGGTATGACTTCTAATTCCGAATCCATTAAAAATTGCAATCACGATAAATTTCATCCTTTGCAACTAGTGTTGTAGCCGAATGTGTAGAATACCATCCATTTTTAAGAATGGGACGATTTTTCGTATTCGGTCAACTCTTGACAACTCTAATATTGAAATAAGTCTAAAGTAATTGATTTTCATAAATTTCAATAAAAGTAATTTTAGGTTAAAAATACATTTTACTTGCAAACTAGAACACGCCCCTAATTCGACAAGCATTAAGATGCAAGCCTTAAGATACAAGCTTCTTTGCCTCCGACTGGGATGGTGCTAGGCAAGATTGGGCTGGGTTTGTCATTTGAGCCAAGGAAGGACCAATTACCTTACCTCACATCTTGGTTATTGTTGAGAGATTGGGCATATGCCTACATCATAATACAAAAAATAACTAATATATAAACCTTTCCTTTTATCCTTCACTCACCGATGATGCTAGCGGTGGAGTTATTATCTTGGCTCTTTTCTAATATGTTTTGTATATCATCACGACCTCCCTCTAGGGAATCTTCACCACAAACCTACTCAAATTAATATAGAACTAGTGTTGTAGGAGGAGAAATCCAGCATCCAACAACATAGAGGTTGGGCCTATGGTGGCGGCGGAGGCCGATGGCGGCGGGTCTCCCTCTTCCTCCGCTAGAGACAAGCTAATGACGTTCAACAGGTCGGAGGAGCTGTCGGGTCCTTTTTTATTTTCTCCCTTATTTTTTCAATTACCAATGAGTTAGTAATTTAATTTTGAGTTTGTAATTTGATTTTCGTTCCCTTTTTTAATTTTTTTTTCTTCAGACAAGCTAATGACGTTCAAGAGGTCGGAGGAGCTGTCGGGCCCAAAGAAGATGGCAGAGTAGACGGGGACGGAAATGAGAGTCAAGCTCAAACCAATGAGGAGGGAGGACTCGACGGTCCTAGAGGAGGTCTCGGCATATAAGCGGTCTCAGGAAATAATAAAAATCAATATATATCTCTTAAAACTAAAGCAGTTAAAAGACAATTTTGTCATTAAATTTTTATATTACAATTACCATATTTATAATTACACATTTTAGTATTAATTTATATCACATGACACGTAAAAAAACAAACTTATTATATTAGTGTAAAATAGATAAGTTTTTTATCCATAAATACGGTAAATATAAAATTATTTTTGTATAATTTATATCCATAAATATATTTTTAATTACAAAATATTAATATTAAGTTTCTATCCATAAGTATGATTAAAATAAAATAGTAATTTTGTTTTCAACTACACTTTTTTAATTTAAAAACCCATTATAATTATTTTGAATACATTTTAAATTAGAAATTTGATATATAATAGGTATGAAAATCAAGTAAAATAGATAAATAAAAGAATATAGAAATTAGATATAATAAAATAATATTAATGAATTGGGGTTGTGGCTTGAACTGGAGGTGCAGTCTCGGCTTGCTCCCAATTCTCGCTTCCTCTCTCCAAAGACAAACATCGCTCTAATTATATTGGAAATTATATGAAAAAAGACAAAGTTATCCTATCTAATTACCCGATGACGGGGCTGATGACATTGCTGATGGTGGGGCTGTAGCCGGAGTTGATGGGGGAGCTGCAAAAGACGCTTGATTTTCTAAAGGTCAAGAGAAGCTGAAGGTCAATACAAGAAGAATATAGAATAAAATATATATGTGTACCAACAAGCATGTAGCGTAGTAGGAGGGGCTACGCTTCCCTTCGTTGAGGTCGAGGGTTCGATCCTCAGTGGAGGAGAAATGAACTTGTTGGGAGAGCAGATCCCACCCAAAAATAAAGGGGCCCTCGCGAGACTCGAACTCCAGACGTAAGCGTTTGATGGAGCAAAGCTCTCCGCTGAACTGGGGTGACAATGACCAAAAAGAATAAATAAAATAAATAAAATAAAATATATATGTGTATATACTTATTATATATATATTTTTGATGTTTATGTAATTATGTCTAAGGATGCGACTACGGACTACCAGAATTATTGTGTACCCTAGATGCTACAAGGATGATATCGATGTTCTAATAATGGGGCACAAAATATAAATATATTATATTTAAATTAGTTTTTTTGATTTTTTTACCAAAAGAAAAAAATTGTGATTTTTTTAATAAATTATTATTTGTATTTCGCCACTTTATAAGTATAAGTTAAAACTCAAAAGTTTTTTGAATGAAAAAGGGGTAATTAGTTCATTCAAAGGTAAAAACTAGTTACAAAAGTTATCTAGGCTACTCGAGATGATACAAGGCTCCAACAATCCATCTTTCCTAAGCCATTTCCTCCTTGCTCGTCTATCCTTTCTCATCTATCTAGCTCTCACACTATTGCTTATATAATTGATACATATCTTTGCATCAACCAAACATGCACTAACGTTTTGTTTTCATTAGACTATTATTTTCAATCATTCTATCAACCGCTGCTACTATTTACTACCATTAGTTTTGACAAACATGGCTTTCAAATAATGAATTGAAAAATATACCTTATTGATTTATCTTGGTTTATTTGAAGAGAGAGAGTGAGTTTTGCAAAAAAGAAAAAAGATTATAAGAACTAAAACAATATATTACTTTAATTTTTCATCCATATTACTTTAACTACTTTTGTGCTAACGTTTTGTTCCCGCTCTTTGTTTGTTACTCGAGCTCCATGACCATGGATGTCATCATCCACACATTCACCATCCCCACCCCACAATTTCACACAAGACGTGTGCATTTTCTATATATTGTTGCATACGCAATCACTTATTTCATAGTCACTACACTCATCGGAATTCTGACGACATATCTCCTCAAACTCCTCTGGAAGAGCTGCTGCAAGAAGAATCCGACACCGGATGTAGAAGCCGGGCCGGTGGTAGTGGCGGAGGTCGCGGCCGGCGGGCATCCGTCTTCCTCCAATGGTGGAGCACACAACAATGGTGAAGAGGGAAGAGCCGATGGTCTTGGCAGCGGCTTGGAAGACGAAGAGGTCAAGGGTGAGGGATTCGGCGGTATGAAAGAGGGAGAGATCAAGGAAAAGGAGGATGGCGGTGGTGTGGAGGAGGGAGAGGTGAAGCACGACAAGGAAGAGGTGGCTGGCGACGGTGTGGAGGAGGGAGAGGTCAACGAGGACAAGGAAGAGAGGGTTGGCGGCGGTGTGGAGGAGGGAGAGGTCAACGACAAAAAGGAAGAGAGGGCTGGCGGCGGTGTGGAGGAGGGAGAAGTCAAGGACGACAAGGAAGAGACTGAAGAGAGGGTTGTCGATCAAGAGGAAAAGGGAAAGTAGTCGGCGGAGGTTAATGTGTATGTAAATAAGTTCTACCAAAAAATAGAATAGTAATTTTGTGTATGTAAATAATGTGTGTGTAAATAAGAGGAAGAGGGAAACTTAATATTAATAATAAGTTTCTATCCATAAGTATGATTAAAATAAAATAGTAATTTAATTTCCAACTACACTTTTTTAATTTAATATCCCATTATAATTATTTTGAAGGTATTTTAAATTAGAAATTTGATATATTATAGGTATGAAAATCAAGCGAAATAGATAAAATAATATGTATGAACTGGAGTCGTGGCATGAATTGGAGGTGCAATCACATATATCGCATTGTATTATACTGCATCATAAAGGCATACCCATTATCCATACCTTTTTTCTTGATGATTGAAAGCTTTCCAAAGTATTTTGTATTAATTTACGATTAGTCAACTAGAGCTCACACTCGTGTTGAAAACGGGTTATTCAAGTCATGACTTCATTCCTAATTAGAAACAAAAATAAGTACCAATAATCAATTGGTCTAGTGGGATGAGGTGCTAGGATTCTTAAGCGTTTGTTCAGGAGGTTCGAAGTTCGAATCTTCCTGACGGCGTGTATGGAAAAAATTGAATTGGGAGGGTCGCCCCCAGCAATGGGCCTCTGCAGTACCCGGTTCGGAGGTAGATTGGCCCTGACTAATCGAACCGAGCGAGAGATCAAAAAAAAAAGAAACAAAAATAAGTATTTCAACCACTCTTTTGAATATTGTCTTCTTTCTTTTTGGTTGAAGAATATTGCCTTCTTTTCTGATAGCAAATATTGCATGCCTTCTTTTTAATTTTATAGTGGTAATGACGCTTTCTTAAAAAATCATTTTCCTCTTTTATTTCTTTACATTCTCTCTAATTCAAAATAATACTCCCTCCGTCTCACAAAGATTGTCCAAAAGGACAAATATGGAAGGGAGTAGAGTTTCAAATCATATACATGAAAGATTATGAGTTTTTAAGTCAAATCATTTTTTTGTGCGAGTTCGAAACCTGTCCATATTTGTGCCATTTTTTTTGTGCGGGACAAAAAATCGCCCATATCGGAGTGCGCAACATAATATTGAGACTGCGCAAACGAACCGCCGAGAAGAAGAAATGAACGGACGAGATTAAGAAAAACATTGTTCTATAACATAGAAAATTACTTAGAGCCGTACGTTTCGCACACATTTATATTAGTGTAGAAATGAATTGAGTACATCCTTATAGTTTGTATGTATATTAAATAAATGTTCTTATAACATCATTTACATTCTAATATATCGTGCTACTACTAATTAAGAAATAATTTATTTGATTTTATACTACGGGGATAACACCATCAAATCTCAACTTCCCATCAAATCTCAGACCTCACCGACAACCACCTCCGTCTCCCTCTCCACTCTGCCGGGACCCCCGTCCGCCTCGCTGCTGCCGGCTTCCAGGTCATCTTCAGCTCCTCCGATCGGGGTTGGGCCAGCTTCCGGGACCTCCGGGTCCGTCGACGTGAAGCATCCACGTTTCCAATTAACATATGTGTTTTGAAACCCTACTTACTTTAACTTTCCTTTCAAGTCAACCAATTAACATATGTAGGGTTGAGCAAATGGATTATCCGATCCGATCCGATATACCGGATATCCGGAATTTTTTTTTCATTAAAACCTCGATCCGTATCCGATCCGTTAATTGCCAGATATCCGGTAAGAAATATCCGTTTGGAACGGATATCCGGTAGCGGATATCCAAACTATCCGTTTTGAAAAAATATTATTACTATTTTTGATTTAGGCCCAATTAATATGTATGATTGACGGATATCGGAACCGGATATCCGTCGATCCGTTTAAATTTTAATTAAAAGTTTATACGGTTGAGAAGAATTGAACACTTGATAAGTTAAAATTTTACAAAATACTCATTTAAACATCTATTCTACTTAGTATAATGTGTATTTTCTAAAAAATATAAATAATACCGGATATACCGGATATCCGTTTGCTTGAAAACCCCGATCCGTATCCGGTCCGGATATCCGGAAAAAAAACCCGGATCGGATCGGATACGGATAAAAAATTTTGTGATCCATTTGGATCCGGATATTTTCGGATCGGATAGGCCGGACCGCGGATCGGATCAACGGATCGGGTATTTTTTGCTCACCCCTAAACATATGTGTCAGATCTTCTAGGTGCCTCGATCTCAGTTTGTCTTCGCCAGGTTATTCTTACTTGGTATTTCATTGAATTTAGTAGTTGGATTTCATGAATCTCAAAAAAAAAGGTTGGATTTCTAATTCATGGGTTTACAATATGTTCATATATAGAGATAAATATCTCGTTTTCGAGCTCTTGTTTTTATAGGTTACAATTTCCTATGTTTGAAATCGATCCTTGCTATTCATATTTTAGGGGTTTCTTGCCTCATATAATTAATCAGCAATAATATGAGCGCATACATGGTTTAATATTAATCATGATCGACCCCGCTTGATTACTTCTTAGCCCATTTTTTAATTATTAATAAAATGCCTCTTGATGGGCCGGAGAGTGTCGCCTCTCTTTCGACAAAGAAAAAACATGCATGAAATGAAAACGTTGAAACATATATAGAAGCTAGACAATGCAAATTAGAGGAGATCGAATTGACATTGAGGGACTAACCGGAAATCAGAAGGTTGATCGATCTTATTGAATATATGTATGTGGATGATGAAGAGAGGATCTTGTTGAATATATGTATGTTGATTGATCTTGTTCAACCTGCCAAAACCGCCAGTAAGGGATGAGAACGAGTCGGTAGTAGTAGTGGTGGTGGTGGTGTTGTTGTTGTTTAGGGTTGCCATTATAAATGGTGGTGGGAGCTTGGAGGGTTCATTGCTCATCATGCATATATAAGCTTTGGAGTAGGAGTATTGTCTTGGTGACAATTAGATTTTCATGTGTTTTCTTATTTTGTGATTAAAATTATATAAGAATTTTGATTTCTTATTAATTTATAAGTATGTGTGTGGACACGGTGTAATTGTGATTCGATTAGAATACATATATGATACAAATTAAGCCTACTATCCATACAACTTGTTTCTGTACATATATAAAGATAGGATTGAGTGCATTCATGACCATGGATGTCACCAATTTCACCACCCAAGACTTCACCAACCATACCATCCACACATTCACCATCCCCACCCCACAATTTCACACAAAATTTGCGCATTTTCTATATACAGCTGCATATATACTCAATCGATTATTGCGCATTTTCTATATACAGCTGCATACTCAATCGCTTATTTCATAATCACTGCACTAGATGGATAGATGGTTCATGCCACAACTCCGGTTCATACAAATTATTTTATGAAACGGAGTTGTGGCATGAACCGGAGGTAATATATTGATAGACCAAGTTATTATAATATAAAAAATTAGATAGATAAAAAAAATAATGCAAATTATTATTAAAAAGCTTGACATTATTTTACTCATGTAATGCCACATGGCGCAATTAGATGGATAGAAAGAATAATTATTTTTTGTCGAAAATTATGCAAGTTAATTTTGCAGCTAATTTACTCTTCTCATGTAAATACGCTCTTCTTATGAGGGAAATAAGCCAGCTAACTTACGCGTGAGAGGCATATGCCTTACAATTAATAAAGCTAATCACATTTTTAACACAACTGAATATCTTTCTCGTAGATAAATTCTCTTTATTCCAATGATCTTGTATCTTATATATTTCGCTTGCTTAGGGCGACTTGAGGTAATCATTCCTCGAACCCACCTCGAGAGATATCCGGCATGATCATCAGGGTTGTCTTCCACCTCGCTAACAGGAGAAGAACATACACTCTCTAACAAGCCTAATAGAGGGTGAACATAATAGTAATGATAAGATAATAATAGAATAGCCTAAAATGATAAACTTAATTAGCAAGGAAACAATATTATTAGCAACACACACTCTGCTTGAGCCCTATCTAGGGCTGAGCACGGTTCGGTTCAAACAGAAATTTTAAGCCGAACTGACCGAACCGAACCGAACCGAAACCGATATGATTCGATTTGGTTTTCGGTTTAAGAATTTTCCAAATTTCGGTTTCGGTTCGGTTTTGGTTCGGTTTTCGGTTAAATTTCGGTTCGGTTCGAATTTTCCAAAGAAAAACCTTCTATTTATGTGAAACCGAAAAAAACCGAAACCGAACCGAACCGAACCAATTCAGTTCGGTTTTCGGTTCACATAAAATGGGATTTTGGTTTTCAGTTCGGTTCGGTTTTGAACCGATGCTCAGCCCTAGCCCTATCATACTCCTCCTCCTTCAACCTCGGATCAACCGCATTACAAATCATGCCCACTCTATGAAACTCCCAAACCCAATCCACAATCCTATTGTTCAACTCTCTATCTTCACCCATTATATCCGGTTTCCTCCCACAAACCACTTCCAAAGCAAGCACTCCAAAAGTATAGACATTGGTTTCAACCGTTGCTTTACTTGTATGGAAGATCTCGGGTGCCATGTAAGCACGTGTCCCGGCTAGCTCAAGAGTCGTATGATGCGGATTTGAGCTCAAGACTATCCCAAATCCGCCTCTTCCGAGCTCATTTCTTGAACTGAAGTTGTCGGTTGCGGATTTGAGCTCTTGGAGCTGGTACTTTTTCGGCCCAATCCTGGGTATTTCAATCTCATCCTCCTCTAGAGGAAACTCTTCGCCGTCCTGTCGGTCGCACTCGAGAGGTTGAGCCCAATGCTGATTTGATACATAGAATACGCAGAATTGATGTCAACACCAACATGGTTATTATCCAAATCCTTTGGATAACTCTTCTTGGTGTCAAACTCAACCGCTACGATCGGGTGGTTTGACGAACCATTTGTAGTAGAATTCACAATCCCAAACCATTGACCATAGCTATTCAAAGGGAAGTGATTGAGCTCCGGGGTTAGAACGAAAGCCAGGCCTTCAGCTGAGGGATCTGTTGCCGGGGTGATTCTGAACACAAATGTAGTGCTGAAGGATTCTGCTTTGATTACTCCCTTGTGTTTGCTCCACAACTTCACAGACTTCTTATGTAGGACTCTGCATGAGGAGTTCCGTATCTCGGCTCCTCGAGACTCGCTGGTCACTTGCAGTGCATCAACGTGGAACGTAGAGTTGCCATCGAACTGAAGATCTCTCAGATTTTCATTTTCAAAAGCTGGATAGCTGAATTGCAACGCGTGGACATGATGAACAACCAAAAAAACTCCCAAGAAGACAAAGGAGACCATTCTTGGGAATTTTTTTGGCTATTCATCATGTCCACGTGTTCCAATTCAGCTATTCAGCTTTTGAAAATGAAAATATGAGGCTCATGTTCAACCAAAAGTGGCGATATTGAAGCTCATGTTCCGCCGGCGGCGGCGGAACACGAGCCTCAACATTTATTTATTTCTCATTTATTTATTTTTGTTGTCTAACGATGTTAGGGGTCAAGCTACCCCCGTTTAGTACGTAGCTCGCTTTTTATTTTTAATAAAATTCCCATCGAGGGACCGGAGAGTGTCACCTCTCCTTCGACCAAAAAAACAAAATAATATGTATGAACCGGAGTTGTGGCATGAATCATAGATGATTAAGAAGGTTCGTCTCTACAACTAGATCTAATCAAGTGAAATAATATGTATGAAAATTAAGTGAAATAGATATATAAAAAATATAGAAATTAGATATAATAAAATAATATTTATGAACCAGAGTTGTGGCATGAATCGGAGGTGAAAAAATATGCTTTAGTTCATTGAAGTCAAAGTTGACTCTTCATTTTGATAGTCATGGATTTATCTTATCAATTCTAAATCAATTTCCTCAACTTGTCTAAATATATTGCCAAAAGCGTAATTATTTCATATCTTTATTTTTTACTTCAAAAGTCTTGTCTTTTGAACCAGTTGGAACATATGAGATTCCGGACTCTGAAATCTCCATGCCTGCCTAACTAAATTTCCAAAGTCTTTTCTGTACATCCAAATTTTATCAAACTTATACGGTCTACCCTTGTACGTATAAGATCCATTAAGATCAATTGATATTGGGCAGTGATCCGAAAACAAAAAAGCATGATTCATCGTTACTAATTCCGGAAACCGTTGCATAATGTCGTAAGAAGTCATTACTTGATCCAATTTTTCATAGGTGTTCTCAATATCCTGTCTTGCGTTTTCTCCATTTAAACTTGTTTCATGTGGTTCTAGTATCTACTAAATCACATTGTTGCGTAAAAGTTTTTAATCGGTTAAGTCTTGATGGACAAGGATCTACTCCACCGTACTTATCACACGGTTCTAGTATGTCATTAAAATCTCCCATTATAATACACAGTAATACATAATTTAGTATGTACTGTTTTAGACATTCGCAAAATGCATTCTTTTATGTCTCTTTCGGTGGGGCATATATAAAAAATGATTAAAATATCATAACTTTTACATGGCATCGTGTATAAGAACGTAAGAAATCTATCATATTGATCCACTAATCTGAAAGTTTTATTATTTTGCATCTGATATTCTTTACACAAAACACATATTCCTCCCTTTCGACTTGTAGTCGGGGACGTAACTATATTATCAAAAACCGCTTTCTGCCAACATATTTCATGTAGTTTTTGTTCCGTTTTTGCTTTTATATTGATGTTTAGCTTGCAAGCTGCATCCGAAGAACATCCATACTTACTTTAATTTTCCTTTTAAGTCAACCAATTAACATATGTGTCAGATCTTCTAGGTGCCTCGATCTCAGTTTGTCTTTGCCAGGTTATTTCTTACTTGGTATTTCTTTGAATAGTAGTTGGATTTCATGAATCTCAAAAAAAAAAAAAAAAGAGGTTGGATTTCTAATTTATGGGTTTACAATATCTGCATAGAGATAAATATCTCGTTTTCGAGCTCTTCTTTTTATAGATTACAATTTCCTATGTTTGAAATCATTGCTATAGTTTATTGACCTTTTAACTTTTAATAAATTTGCACGCGAAACATACTATACCAATTAATAATAAATCAACCAAGACCAAACAAAACTAATAATAAATCAATAGGAGGTGCTAAACATATACAGATTACATGATATATCGAAAATTCAATAACATTAATTTATTCCTTATATCATGTAAATTAACATATGAAAATGAACTTACAAAACCGATCAATCTCTTATTAATTGCTTCCATAATCCATAAAAATGCTAGTACAAACTATTAGTAATAAATACTATAATTTAGTACTGTATTAACTAAGTCAATTTATATAAAAAAAATTGCATAGCGAGAGACAATGTGTGCATTTTTTTATATAAAGAATCTCAAAAAACTCCAATAAATCATTACCTAAAATTAACTTGAAAATGACAAACATTTCCTTACAAAGATATAATTAGAGTTAAAGTTACAATTTTTTTCCAAACGACAAATAGTAAATAATCTTTTGGCCTGTGAGAAATACTTAAACCATTACAACGAAAAGCAGGATTTCAACTCACAACCTAATATTTATGAATAATATCATCATCTATCCACAATTAGATTAGTGAAGCTTGACATATATATCCGAAAAACAATATACATATGCCTTAATTTAAACTTCTCTCGAGAACGAGGAGAGAGAAGCCTGATGTACATCTTTGTTGGCCAGCTCAGAAAGATTGGACCCCACCGAGGAGCCACGTCGCATGCCGCCGGAAAGGGCGGCGGAGCCACGGTGGAGCCGACAACGGAAAGAGCCGGCGTGGGTGGTGGGGGAGCAAAGACAATTGTGTGACTTGTTATGATAATGAAAATAATTATTGTTGGTTGTTGATTTCTTGCTTGGGCTCTCTTGCTTTCTCATCCATGCCTCTTCATTTGCTTCTAAGATTGATAAATTGGTTTTGGACTTCACCCTTGGTGGCTTTATATCTTTCTCTCTTTCGTCCATTTTTCTTTCCATCTCGATCGATCTTTCCTATATGAACATGCACAAAGCTAAAATTAATCAATGTGCACATTTATACTCCTTCCGATTCGTGATAGTTGGTCATTTTAGCTTAAAATCTCTATTAATCCTAAATCATTCTAAAAATAGCATGCATTTATTTATTAATGTACATTTGCATGTTCTAGTTTCAGTGAAACTTTTTACAAAAAAATTGAATTTAAAATATACATGGATTCAATAAAATTGAAGACGTACAATAATTAAATTAATCTTATTTCTACTTTAAGCTAGTCTTAAAAAGTGTAATAAAATGAAAAAAAGGCCATCTATTGAGAATCGGAGTGAGTATATTGGATGTTGTATAAGGTCTAGAGCTAGTTAATCAAAATTGAAATATTTGAGTATCTAATAATTTGTAATGATCCGTAATTTAGAAAAGAGAAATAGAAAGGGATTAAGAGAGATTAAGGAAGGAAAGATTAGGGATTAGGAAGGATTGAAGGAAATTGAGTTTAGAGAGAAAGTAAGTAGAAAGAATTCTGTCATTCATCATCAAGAATGCGTATACAGAGTTGGAGATAGCTCTTTATAGGCTTTTGCTAGAAATTACACCATTAGCCCAATATATTTCCTAATTACAATATTTGCCCTATCATTACATTACTCCCCTTCTTAAAGAATCTTGTCCTCAAGATTCATATGCCTAAATTTATAGAGTACAAATCTGCAGCTCCATTTGACAATTTTTTTGCCATGTGTGATCAAGGAAGCAAACCCAATATGGTGACTCAAATGCCTTTTAGAATCCAATATGGTTTCTAGAAAAATGGACACTAACGCAACACCTAAACTTCTATATGTACCAAACTTCTATCATATACCCATTTGCTGAACTTTGCCTATATGTTCATTGAGCACAAAACTGCATTTCCAACACAAAAGCAGCACCTAAATGTTAAAACATGAATATGCTTCCAACATCCAATGTGTAGTCTATTCATCAAACGACGTGCTGAAAGGTTCTCCAGGTGCAAGCTTGAATCACAAAGTGCCAATCTTGATGCACACATTGTAGGCATAATCTGGGAAAGTCACAGCCACTAGACATGAGTAGTACTGGCTGTTGCAAAATGAGGAGTAATCTTCTTATCAAAATCCTTAAGAAACTTCATTTCTTTAGAAGCTTCAGCCCTCTCAATACAAGTATCATCTCCACCCGGATCAAAAACTAACCCTTTGATCTTAATTGAGCTAAGAAACTCAAAATCAGTAATATAATGGACAAAAACTCTTGACTCATCCTCAGAAAATCCAGCAGACAAATCACTCAAAACCGAGCCACATCCACTCTTTTTAAGAGGACCCGGATCAAAAATCCTAATACCCATGAGTATATATGCATCATTCAGTTGAGTATTAGAATCATTACCCTTGAAATCTCTTACCGGCATTTCATCGAACACACCGTATACATTGCAATTCCTATCCCAATCCATGTAGTCACTACCCTTAAAACCTGGAAAATTGAGTTTAAGAATTCCATTCATACCCGTATTGGAAGATTTTGCCGCTGCTTTATTCCAATTTCCAAGCGCATGTGTCTTGTTGTCAATCGGACTAGCACAAAGTATCACCCCTGTTTCTGAATTCGTCTCAGTTTCTTTTGAAAATTCCATAGGTGTTGACATAGGTGGGCTTGAATCTTTATTGTCTTCACCGTTTCCCAAAATTGCATTGAATATCAAATGCGTTGTTGTTGGATTTAGCCCTTCTTTCTTGGCAATTTCATGTACAATCTCAGTTGAATTCCGACCTTGATCAATTGTTGGTGTTGGTCGATCTGTTGAATTGAAGGATGGCGTCAATTTAGCAGAAATTAACTCCATCGAAAGCTTACCCACAGAAGACTCTTCAACGATAATTTCTTGGCTTGGAACTACTGGTTCGTCGACGATCTTTGAGTCTGAGGCTTCGCTTTCTTCCCGAAGCTTTTTCATTTCCTCCGCCATTTGCCCAAAGATTGCCCTCAATTCCTCAGCAGCCTCCTTTAACTTCTGAAAAGATTCCTTCCATGACTGATTAGAATTCAATTCCGGAACGACTGATTCGGATTTGATGTGCATCCATTCGTACGAAGGCACGATAGGAGGCATTTTCATTATAGCTCGAGTTTCGTTGAGATCCTTGTAAAACTTTCGATCAAACTCTATCAATCGAAGATTCCATGCGTCAAGGGATGAAACTTCCGCCATGGCTTGGATTTGATGACTTAGGTCAAAATTGAGAAATTGAATCGGTAAATTGGGCGCAAAATCGACCGCTCTGATACCAATTGTAATGATCCGTGATTTAGAAAAGAGAAATAGAAAAGGATTAAGAGAGATTAAGGAAGGAAAGATTAGGGATTAGGAAGGATTGAAGGAAATTGAGTTTAGAGAGAAAGTAAGTAGAAAGAATTCTGTCATTCATCATCAAGAATGCGTATACAGAGTTGGAGATAGTTCTTTATAGGCTTTTGCTAGAAATTACACCATTAGCCCAATATATTTTCTAATTACAATATTTGCCCTATCATTACATAATGTTGCTAAGTAAGATGATATAAGTTTTAAACTATTTCATTTTTCTCACGTACGTACAAAAGAGAGGATGCTTAATATATAGTTAGGTCATTGTACGTATTACTAATTTATTGTTGTGCTCAAAATAGGCTAATTAGTTGGGGCTCTTATTTAGATCACAAAGAAGTTAAATGTTCGAAAAGAACATATTTATAGCTTTATTAGCCTAGCTGGTAAGTCGTGACATGCATAACTATCATATCACGAGTTTAAATCTTTCATTCTTGTTAATGACATAAGTGCCTCGTGTTAGATAAAAAGAAAAACCTATTTATATATGACATAAGTGCCTTCTATCTAGAATCGCCTAGGCAATTATTTTGATCGTCTAGGCGCTAGGTGGCCTTGCTCAAGGTCCGCCTAGCGCTTTTTAGAACATTGATCATGATAAACATAGAATGAGTATATTAACACATATAAAAGCTAGACGCAGCAAATTAATTAGAGGAGATCGAATTGACATTGAGGGACTAACCGGAAATTGGAAGGTTGATCGATCTTATTGCATAAATGTATATGGATGATGAAGAGAGGATTTTTTTTGTTTGTTTTGAGATTGCTTTAGCCGGCCTTTAGATTTATGAGGTATGCATTTGAATGTTTGATGATAGAAGATCTCGAAAATCATGCAAAACCTATTTCAAACTCGAAGAGAAATTTACACAAGACACAAATGATGGAATCATGTCAAAATGGGGAACACGATTGGTGCCCAAGAATTAATCTCTCCGGCCCATGCGTTATTTTAGGGTGATTAACCCTAAAATCAGTATATACGATCTCAAATTTAAACTATATATAGGTAGAGGTGGGTTCGGTTTTTGTGGAACCGGGAAATTAGACCGGCGAAAAACTACCGGTTCCGGAACTGGGGTATGCCGGTCCCGGTTCCTCGTTCCTTGGAACCGGAGAATCGGCGATTCTACTTGTTATGAACCGTCGGAACCGCCGATTTCATCACTTTAAAAAAAAATAAAAATAACGTTTGGGTTTTGCATTTTCATATTTATATTTATTTTTTAAGGGTCCGAACTGGAATCGAATCAGAACCTAATGAGACTTTTAGAATTAATTACTGATCCATCATTTAGATCAATGTCAAGACGTCAAGTAGTAGAAATGAGACTTTTAGAATAAAGTTGTGATAGTGTATTTACATTTTCTTTGTGAAGTTTGTAATTAATATTCACTTATTATTACCACAAAAAGGGTGTCTTTTTTTTGTTAAGAAGGTTATGCCCATTGTCAATTTGTCTCTAAAAGGTTGTTACTTGCAACACTAACTACACAAGGTTGTATGTAATATTCAAATAAAAACACAAATCTCTAAACCCAAATGAAAATTTTATACTAAAAGTGAAACAGAAAAAAAAACCTTTTAAAAATAGGTGTAATTAGTCAGTTGGAGTAAGCTAGATTCAGTTACTCTTTGTCCACTTTCACTGACACACAAAAACAAAACTCCATGGCCAAATTCACACCCTCATGCATATCCTCACTCACACACACAACAAATCTTTCTTGCAGAATCAAAACTCATTCTTAATTTCCCCCTTTCTTTAAAAAAAAAGATGATCAATCTCACAAACAACCAACACAACTTAGAAGGAACAATGGCAGGATTCAATGGGCAAGAAGAGCAACAAAGCTTTGGATTTGGGACTCTGAATTCTGTGGCCTTTGGAGCAAGTGGGTCAAGGCCGCATTCCGCCGGAGGAGCTAAGGTGGTCAGAGGCGGCGCTGAGGTGGCCGAGAAACGGCAGCGCCGGAAAATCAAGAACAGGGAATCTGCTGCAAGATCCAGAGCCAGGAAACTGGTTAGTTTCTACTTTGACTCGTTTTCGTTTTCCGTCTTTTCTTTCTGCGGTATGTGGTCGTGTCGGATCTTTTAGTCACACCTCCTTGCGTCAAGCCAGGGGTGCCTCCATCTTGACCCCCCAGATTTCCCGAAGGGGAGCCACACTGGGAAAATGTCGTTGTTTTTGTTTTTAAATTTTAATCACAATTCTAGCTCTCTTTGTGTTGTTACTAGACCCGTCAATCGGGTCAGTTCAGTCGGGTTTCAAAATTTTCAACCCAATTGGGTTCCGGTCAGATGGGTTTGAGCTACCCTTTGACCCGTCAATTTTTTGGGGTCGCGTTTTAAGGGTTTCGGCGATTCAAATCAGATTGTCAGATTTGGTCGAGTTTTGACAGGTCTAGTTGTTATATCAGGCCTACAATATGCAACAGCAACTAGAAATCAAGGAGCTGAAGAAGGAAAATGATTTCCTAAGAAAGGCCATTAAGGTAACTAATAACAAAAAAAAAACTTTCATATGCATAGAGTTAATATCTAATAAATATTCTCTATGTTTGACAGGTTCTTTCTACAAATGTGGCACACAAAAAAGTTGTAGATGAGAAGCCTAGCTTGAAGAGAAGCTTTTCAGGACCTTTGTAAATCATAAACCTTTCTAGTTAAATAATTACATAAGTTGGTTATGTACTGTAATAATCACGTCGTTAAGCCTCTAATGCAGCTGAATTTTGATGATTAGCCTGAAAATCTAGAGAATTTAGTGGCAAAGAGAAATTGGAACAAGGAGAAATCATATGATAGTTATTATAGAGGAAACATGGGGCTTGATGGAATTTTTTTTTACCTCAAGACAATACTAAAAATTACAAGAAAAGTTCAGATTACACAGTAACAACCAATTTATTACTGACAAGATAGAGTGAAGATTTACTTCTGCCTCTTGTAAATCTTTCCAAGGAATGATCTCAGAACTGCCTGGATTCCTTGGCTAGGATGAGCATCAATTGACTTGCAAAGCTTCTCATAACTCTTGCTTTCGTATTCTTCAAATGCCGCCTGAAGATTAAGTTCTTTATAGAGTTCTCTTACTCTTGCCACACATTGTTGATCCTGTTTTCCATAGTTCTCCTGCAAAATCAAGTATAACAATTGATTAGCACATGAAAAATGTTTTAAGTACAGCAAAATTGTTGTCACAAATCACTCACATGTAACAATTTCCTCTGTTCATCATCACATAGCTCTACTGCCTTCACTACCAACCAAGAACACTTGAAGTCTTCAATATCCGTCCCAATCTGAAGAACAATGCATTATAAGTAAAAAATTAAGCATTGATCAAATTTCATAGCTTTTTTCTTGGTACATTTACATTAATGACTCATGTTGTCAATGGATCAATCAATTAGTCTTGACGCCTTACCTTGCCGATAAATGCAGGATCTCCATAACAATCAAGAAAGTCATCCTATGAAAAAAGAGCCAATTTTCATTTTTACTGTGGTCAAAATTTGGACTAGGTAAACAAAATCCAGCTTGTGAAATGTTCCTCACCTGAACTTGAAAGTAGATGCCCATATCAATCAGAATATTCTTGACATCAACATGATCATCCAAATTCTCACCAGACATAACAAGAGCACAAGCAACCTGTGTAATTGATACATCATCATCATTATTCCCATTTCAATCAGAATGTTGTTATGAAGCCTGTGTTATGTTACACTTACTGGCAGATAAAATGAATAGAAGGCGGTTTTGTACTGAACAATGCGACGATGCCTGCATTCGTAGAAAAGGCATTATTAGTGAAGGTGTTACTAATATAATTAGCATAAGTTTTTATTATGGTATGACTTACCGGTCCAAATTGTACTTGTTTAGATCTTTCTCTCCTTCAAGAGTAGTTATCAGATCAATCATCTGACCAGTTGCAGTCTGAAATTCAACCTGCCAAACACAAAGAACAGGATTAATTACCACAAAGTAATTAAAAAAAGTATCAGTATTCTTATCTTACCTCATTAAACAAATCAACCAGATCCGCGTAGTATGGTTTTCCTTTGAAATGCTTTTTGAGAATCCTATGGATTTGATTGCGGATAACTACACTGTCATTAACAGCAATCAATCCCACCTAAAACATAATCGCAACTTAAAAATTAGGTTAATCATTAAAATGACACAAGAACACAATTCTTCTCAATCCAAGACCTGATGTAAAACACACCTGAGGAAGCCTAAACCAGCAAGGCTGGCCTCGCCTCGTGTGAGAGCCGTCCATTATATCATCACAAACAAGAAAAAAGGCTTGAAACTGTAATTATCACATAAAAGAGGGACAACATCAGAATTTTATAAATCCAAAGATTAATGCAGAAATTTTGCCTAAACATAGCATTTTATACCCATTCAATGCACCAGCCTAATGAACTGGACAGAAAGAATTCAGCATCAGTAAGTTCACTTCCTTTGAGCAGCCTATAGCTATCAACAACTGAGACACCTCTATTCAGCTTTCCTGCATAAAATTTTTCAAGTGCTTGAATTTTACTAAGACAAGAGGAAAATTTACAAAACACTCTTTAAGGAAAAAAAATCACATAATTTGATTCCACACCTCCAGGTACATTGTAGTCCAGCACCTAACAAAAATAAACATGAAAATTTGAAATTTAGGGATTTGAAATTTGAAACCAACATGTGAATATTACACCCAGTAGCACAAATTAAGCAGTAAATTGCTAAATTAGCAACCATAATTTGGAGCTGAATTGAGCAAAATAAAAGACAGATTAGGTTTTAATATGAATTAACCTAACCTAACCTAACATCAACTAAACACATAATTTATATCAAAAATGTGTCTTGAAATCAAGATTAAGAGCAAGGTAATTTTGTAGAGAGGATTACCTGGTTAACCCATAGGCGAGAAGCATCATCCCACTCGAAAGCAGAGTCAGAGAGGAGCTCTGATTTAAGATCTGAGTAAACCTCCATGAATTTCTGCTTCAAATTGCTCATCTTTCTTTGTTTCTGTTGTATTTCCTCTCTGGTTATCAGCGGTTTATTTAATGGAATGTGCTGATTGTTGTTGTGCAAGAGGGGCGTATTTATAATGAGAGAATAATTGTTTGTACCATTAAAATAGTTGCTTGTGCAAACAAAATGTTTAAAATGTAAAAGCATAGCTTTGAAAGTTTGAATCTTTGAATGGGAAGAGATGAAAGCGAGAGTGAGGAGATAAAAGTGGGGCTTTATAACAAATAATTAGGCCCAGATAACCCATGATTTAATTGGCAGTTGAAAAACTTTTGTTTCAAGTAAAATTTAATAATTATAAAACCAATTCAATAATTTTTATTGAAATTTTACTTTTGCAGCCCTTTGCCGACAGTAATTAAATAATATTTTTTCAACCAATTTTTAGTGTTTTATTGATCCCGCTTCTGAATTCATTTTGATCTTTGTGTTTGAGGGTTTGTACTATCCTTAATCGTTTCTACTCGCCTTGTATGTGACTTCTTTGTTGATTCACCTAGTAGTCGTCCATGGCTGCCTTTTTTACGGTCTCTCGAAATACTAAGTTTGTTTGATACTTCGAATTCTTACCTTTTCAAAAAATAAAAATGAAAAGGACAAATTTTAGACTTTGGATTATGGGTTATGAAATTTTCATCTAAAATTTAATTTATATATTAATAAATTATTTCTGTTTATATTCTCTTATTTTACCGATTTGTTTGGCTGCCTAATTTTATTTTTTTTGGCTTATTGATCCATTAGATTTGTCTGATACCCTAAATATTTTTCTTATAAATAAAAATAAAAATAAACACTTTCTACCATCATTATTGTCTTTAAATAAGATTTGTTTATTTTTCATTATTCTTTTCTTGATTCTGGTCTGATAAGGTGGGTAACAAGCACATGAGAGATTGTATATGGTTTGACAATTTAAGTCTAATTTTTTATGGTGTCCTAACATTTTTCATACAAATAGGTATGTAGTCTGTACGTCATAATCACGGCCAAATATCAATTATTATACAATTAGGTGGTGGATTTGATTATCTGACTACGATGTATAATAGGGGTGGTAATTGATGGGTTCAGGTCGAATGGAGGATATTCATGTCCGTTCGTGAATTAATTCGGGTGCATTCATAAAATCAATTGATATTTTTTTTTGAGTAGGAAAAGATTCGAAATACCGAACAAGTTCCGTAAGACGAGAGACCGAGACGAAGCTCAGTAGCTAGACAAACTGACATGAAAGCGAACAATAACCCAAACTAAAACAAATAACATGAACTAATGGGTATGCTTGAACGGTCCCACACTTCCGCGGGTTCAAAACAAAGGCATATAGAGCCGTCTTCTGGGCTTTAGCCCTTTTTTGTGTTTATGTGTTTGTTTTATCTTGTAGCTTCTATCCAAACTCATGAGTTTATGGGTATTGTGTTGGGTCAAGTTGTGATTCCGATTAAAGTTTGGACTAACCTACTATTTTATATACTAGTTTCATTTAATCTCAATTTTGAGACATGGGTGAATATTCTAACACTTAATTTTCAGGTTTTCAAATTTGGATACTTTTTTTTTGGTCAAAGTCAAATTTGGATACTTGAACATACATGACTAATGTTGTAAGCGAGAGCTAGTCTTGACCATTAAGAAGATTGGTCCCACAAAGTTGGCCTGTTATACTCATAGTTAGTGATGGCCATTAGTGCGGGCCAGTCCCGTCCAGCCCGGCCCGACCCGTAATTATGGGCCAAAATGGCCCGGCCCGGTCAACCCGCGGGTCAGACGGGCCCAACCTGTTTGGGCCATGGGCCGGGCCCGGGTTGGGGAATTGTGGCCCAGCCCGGTCGGGCCCGGGCCAACCTGAAAATTTAATGTATAAAAAATAAAAATAAAAGATCGGGCCTATATATATTAGCCCGGCCCGGCCCGGGGCCCGACCCGCTCCAGCCCGGTACAATACCGGGCCGGTCCCGGGCCCTACTTCTCCGGCCCGGTGGTGGCCCGGCCCAGCCCGGCCATGACTACTCATAGTCAGTCATATTCAGGGTGGGGGTGAATTTGTGTATTTTAAACAGTATGTATATAATACTCCGTAGTACATTAAAATTTATTATTTTAAACGTGAAAGTTTTTTTTCTGAAAAAAAAACGTGGGATGTTGTTAAAAATACAAGTGCAAATTTGAATTGATTGGAGGCAGGGATGGGCAGAAAGGGACAGTGTAACCCCATCCGTTCAATAACCGGATAACCGGTAGTTTACAGACCTAAAGATTTCCATGCACAATAATAGTGTTCTTTTGGAAATATATTTTTGGAAAAAGGAATAAGAATAATGTCAGTTTAATCATATTTTATAAAAATATCAAAATCGTATTGTTTGGGTATATTTTATAAAAAAGAATTGTCAAATCGGTTTTGTTTTGATCTTGTTTTTAGAAATACTACGATGTTGTGTGGTGTTTTTTTTTTTTTGGTCTGATAAAAAAAAAACCTTTTCTATAATCATTTATTGGTCAAATGTTGTAATAGATATATACACATTTTTTTTTGTGATGACGAGGAACTTAAATTTTCACGTTTAGGACTCAATCGATAAGGATTATAAATTAAATAAATTGACTTACGTCAATCAAATTGATTAAATAGAAGAATAAATTGTGAGACTTGATTTTTTACCAAAGTAAAGAAACGAAGACATGGATGATGGATCAAACTAAAGACCTTTCAAAATCTTCTATATCTTCTACCACTATGAGTCATGTATTGATATTGTAATAGTTTGTGGGTCAATAGACTAGCTAGGGACATATAAGCTCAATATTACTACCTATATTATTAGACACACGTCTTTATAAATGCAATTAATCTAGCCTAATTAATAATTAGACAACGAATCTAGCACTTTAATGTGTTTATAACAACTTCAAATAATGGATGGTGGATATCTTAGTCGATCACTTACAGGCAAACTTAACCAAAACGGTTGAGAAACTAACCCATAAACTTGTTTTGATATATTTTGAAAGTACTACGTAGGTACAAACTTTAGCACATTGGTGCAGTAAAATTTAATTCTACAATCAATCAACAATAGAAGAAATAGTCTACCAACTTTACATACTAACTATATTAATTAGTTCTAAACTTATAATGTAGAAATTGTATTCCAACCGATATAAAGCACTCTCTTTCTTCAGAAATACTTGTCGTTTGACATATATTTTGTCACGCTTGTTTCCGATACAGTATTATCTTTATTAATTAAAAATAATTAGTACGTTACGTTCATTACAATCAGTTAAAACACCACCACTATTGCCTTCAATTTACATATATTGCTCGCCCATATATTACCAACTTAATTACAACTCGTATTAATTACAACTACGTAGTACGTACCACACGCATACTGTGCAGACATATGTACGCAGTTCAATTCAATAACTTTAAGGGCAAACTAATTAAGTACTGTAATACTTAAATGTTAGGTAAATATTCACAATATTATTTTAATTAGGGAGCGACAAAACTTGTAAACTTGTGAAATGTTGATGTATTAGCTTGCTATAACAAGGACCATTATTTGGTTAATTATGTTATCTTTCTTTTGGATGATACTTAAATTGTTGCAATTGGTAAATTTTGGATCGACCTGTCAATCGGGTCGGGTCGGGTCAGTCAGATTTCCGATTTTTCAACCCAATTGGGTTCGGGTCAAATGGGTTTGAGTTACTCTTTGACCCATTGATTTTCGGATTGTCGAATCGGGTCGAGTTTAGACATGTCTAGTTGTTATATCAGGCATACAATAATCAACAACAACTAGAAATCAAGGAGCTGAAGAAGGAAAATGATTTCCTAAGAAAGGCCATTAAGGTAACTAATAACAGAAAAAACAACTTTCATATGCATAGAATTACTATCTAATATTTGTTTGACAGGTTCTTTCTACATAGAAGTTGTAGATGAGAAACCAAGCTTGAAGAGAAGCTTTTCAGGACCTTTGTAAATCTTAAACCTTTCTAGTTAAATAATTACTACTCTTTATGTAAGACCTAATATCTTCTACATTAATAATCTCACCGTTTATCCTCTAATCAGCTGAATTTTGATGATTAGCCTCAAAATCTTGATGATGTAAAGAGAAATTGGAACAAGCAAAAATCATATGACAATTATTGTAGGAAAAACATGGAGCTTCAAGGGATTTTTTTTTTACCTCAAGACAATACTAAAAATTACAAGAACAGTTCAGTTTACACAGCAACAATAAATTTATTACTGACAAGTGATTATAGAGTGAAGATTTACTTCTGCCTCTTGTAAATCTTTCCAAGGAATGATCTCAGAACTGCCTGGATTCCTTGGCTAGGATGAGCATCAATCGCCTTGCAAAGCTTCTCATAACTCTTGCTTTCGTATTCCTCAAACTCCGCCTGTAACGACATCTCAGAAAACTATCAAAAGAACAAGAGAAAAACATGAAGAGAAAGAGGCAAACCTGAAGATTAAGCTCTTTGTAAAGCTCTTTCACTCTTGTAACACATTCTTGGTCCTGTTTTCCATAGTTCTCCTGCAAAAATCAAGTATAACAATTGATTAGCACATGAAAAATTATTCAAGTACAGCAAGATTGATGTCACAAGTCCCTCACATGTAGAAATTTCTTCTGTTCTTCATCACATAGCTCTAGTGCCTTCACTACCAACCAAGAACACCTAAAGTCTTCAATATCCGATCCAATACTCTGAAGAACAAGGCGTTAAAAGTAAAAAAAATTAATCGTCGATCAAATTTCATAATTTTTTCTTGGAGTGTTTACAAAAATGACTCATGTTGTTAATAGATCAATCAATTAGTCTTGACGCCATACCTTGCCGATAAATGAAGGATCTCCATAACAATCAAGGAAGTCGTCCTACGAAAAAGGGGGTCAATTTTCATTGTTACTGTGGTTAAAAAAATTTCAAAATTTTCCTCACCTGAACTTGATAGTAGATGCCCATATCAATCAGAATGTTCTTGACATCAGCATGATTATCCAAATTCTCACCAGACATAACAAGAGCACAAGCAACCTGTGTAATTGATATATCATCATCATGATTCTAGCAATTTTAAGAAACTTGTCTTATGAAGGCATGTTATGTTATACTTACCGGTAGATAAAACGAATAGTAGGCGGTTTTATACTGAACAATGCGACGATGGCTGCATAAACAGAAAAGGCATTATTAGTATGACTTACCATAAGTTTATATCATATAGTATGACTTACCAGTCCAAATTGTATTTGTTCAGATCTTTCTCTCCTTCAAGAGTAATTATCAGATCAATCATCTGACCAGTTGCAGTCTGAAATTCAACCTGCCATAACACAAAGAACATGATTAATTACCATAAAGTAATTAAAGGAAGTACACTGTCATTGTCATTCTTATCTTACCTCATTAAACAAATCAAGCAGATCGACGTAGTATGGTTTTCCTTTGAAATGCTTCTTGAGAATCCTGTGGATTTGAATGCGGATAACTACACTGTCATTAACTGCAATCATTCCCACCTAATACATAATCACAAGTTAAAATTAGTTTAATCACTCAAATACAAAAGACATGGTACAAAGCAAACCTGAGGAAGTCTAAACCAGCAAGGCTGGCCGCGCCTCGTGTGAGAGTTGTCCTCTATATCATCACAAACAAGGAAAAAGGCTTGAAACTGTAATTATCACAAAAAAGAGAGACCACATCAAAATTTTCAGAATCCAAAAAATTAATTAATGCAGAAATTTTGCCTTAACATATTTATAACATACCCATTCAATGCACCAGCCTAATGAACTGGACAGAAAGAATTCAGCATCAGTAAGTTCACTTCCTTTGAGCAGCCTATAGCTATCAACAACTGAGACACCTCTATTCAGCTTTCCTGCATAAAATTTTTCAAGTGCTTGAATTTTACCAAGACAAGAGAAATAATTTATACAGAAATTGTATAGAAAGAGAGTGATTTGATTCCACACCTCCAGGTACATTGTGGTCCAGCACCTAACAAAAGCAAACATTTAACTTTTAAACCCAGTTGCAAATTAGGCAGTAAATAGGTAAATTAGCAGCCATCTGAAGCCAAAAGTAAATTGCAAAGCACAGTAATTTTGTTTTTCACAGTGATGGGAATTAACCTAACCTAACCTCAACTAAACCCATAATTTTTCTTAAAAAATGTTTCTTGAAATCAGAATTAAGAACAAGATAACTTTGTTGAGAGGATTACCTGATTAACCCATTGGCGAGAAGAATCATCCCACTCGAAAGCAGAGTCAGAGAGGAGCTCTGATTTTAGATCTGAATAAACCTCCATGAATTTCTTGTTCAACTTGCTAATCTTTCTTTCTTTTTGTTCTTTTCCCTCTCTGATCATCAGCGGTGTCTTTAATGCAATGTGCTGATTATTTGTGGCATTAAAATACTTGCTTGTGCAAACAAAATGTTTAAAATGTAAAAGCATAGCTTTGGATCTTGAAAGTTTGAATCTTTAAATTGGAAGAGATGAAAACGAGAGTGGGACGGATTTATTACTAATCTCAGTCGTAAAAAAAGAAGATACAAAGGAGAATGGCGTAATTTTACCATGGCTAAATGTTTTTCATAATTTGAAATCCGTCCTTCACCAATGACAAAAATGTACCATGTAACATTGTACTCCTAGTCATTTGATTTGACAATTTGAAGTCTATTTTTCAATGGTGTCCTAACATTTTTCATACAAATAGGTCTGTCATATAATTGTCTAAGGCTTTGCTATAGTACTTTGTTTATAAAAAATAATTTTTATAAAAAAGTATATTTTATATATTTCAATATAAAAAATGGAAAATTTACATTTAATTCTTTACATCACCACCATTACGTTAATTAATTTTTATCATTAAGCACCCCATATATATTTAACATTACAATTCACCACATATTTAACAAGATATGTTATTACTAATTAGTAAAAAGTGTTTGTTTATACACGGTGTAGCAAGGTCCAAATATCAACTTAATACAATTTTTTGTTGGATTTGATCGTCCGACTACTATATATATTTATATGGTGTCAATTGGATAAACGATCACTCTGGACTTTGCGTCTTCATCCGTAAAAATGAGAACTTTATTGGATCGATCACGTAAATAATTTGGTAATTGGCTTGATTACCCAATACCAATATCATCTTGGCGAATGAATGCAAAGCAATAAGATATGGGTGGTAGCCTAACGTCCTGAGGTGATACGATTCAATGCACATGGGGGCGGGGCGGGGAATCCTGCTATCATGCCCCCCATCTTTCCCGTGGATTATCGGGTTATAAACGAGACCCCATTTATTATAATATATTTTAAACTTTAATTTTTTTATAAAAATCAAATTTAATAACCTAAATTTTAAATTTTATTATATAATCTATAGAATATATATAAGATTTTAAATTAAAAACTACAATTATATTTAAAATCTATTTTTATTTTACGTTTTATAAATTAAAAAAATATATTATATAACAGGGATTCGGAGCAGATAGTACATTTATCGTCCCCGCCCTATTTAAATCAGAGATACGAAATTGATCCCCATCTTGTTTCCCACCAAGTTGGAGAATCTCCGCCTCGTTAGGGACGGGTCCCCACAAATCACCGTGCTCGCAAATTTTTTGTGCATCCCTAGATACGAACGAGTGTAACATCATATAGTCTATTACTAATATTTCAATTTTCTAAGGAGAAGCTTTGATTAAAATCTTATTATCACTTTTAATTTCCAATTTTCGAATGTTTAACTTTATTACTAGGTAAAGACCTTTGTATAGGGCTAAAATTTCAGCTTAGAGTATTGATGGATCACCCACTTTCTCATAACCTAATCCGTAAAAATGGAATTTGAAATATTTTCTAACAATGTTTAAATTATGGGTTCATATTAATTTTCTTTATAATAGTTGCTTTTTTGTTTAATTTTCCGGCTTCAAATTTGGATGTTTGGACATACATGACTAATGTTGAAAGTTAGTCTTGACTAAACCTGAACAAAGTCGGACTAATCCACCCAATCCGTACCACCCGCTTAGAAAAATGGGCGAACTTGGACAAGATTTCTAACCCGAAAGGGTAAATAAGCCCGGTCCGTCCGAATTCATGGGTGGGAACGGACAATATTTTTGACCGGAACCCGCCCGAATACCCGAATATATTAAATATTTAAAATAAATATTTATATTTATAAATAAAGATATGTTTGCAAAGAATGTCTTGGGGCTATTGATTGTAGAATTAGTACAAAAGAGAGTTAGTTATTATAGCTCCTTCACCTTGTCACCTAAAAAGCTAGCATAAATATGATCTTAATTTCAAGTAATGTTAGACAATGTAATTATAATACTAGGATTTTTTAGTTTTTAATGGATATGAAAAAATAATTATTTATGAATTTATATCCGGATCCTGACGGACCATCCGGGTCCGGATGTCCGGGCAGACTTGGACATCCTTGCCGGCCCGAATCACTCGCTTGACCCGAACTCGTCAGACAAATGGGCATAATTTTTATTCAAAGTCCGGCCGAAATCCGGCCCGAATCAGAGTTTATACAGGTCTAGTCTTGACCATTGAGAAGATTGGGGTCCTACAAAGTTGGCCTGTTCTACTCATACTCGTGTAGTCAAATTCACCTTTTACAGTAAAAACAGTTTGATAGTACATTAGTACAATTTATTATTTTAACCATGAATTTTTTTTTTCTGAAATAAAAACGTGTGATGTTAAAAATTCAAGTGCTATTTTGAATTGATTGGAGGCAGGGTGCAGGGATGGGCAGAGACAAGGGACATATTTTTGGCAAGGTAAAAATGAATTTAATCACCCGTTATTTTACATTTGTTGTATTTCAGCACCCCTTATTTTATTTTCTACACTTATGACTTAATCACACTTTATTTTGTATAATGGTGCATTTAACTATTAAATTAACAGATCCGTATGAACTTCTGTTTGCCACACTAAATTACACTTTTACCCTTGTTTTAATCATTCATAGGTAAAATACTCTAATTGATATAATCATTCATTTTATTAATATTTAGTTAGATATATTTAGATGGATTAGAAAAAATTATATATATTTAGGCAATTTTTAATGGAGTATTAATTATCCAAATTTTTTTATTTAATAATACAAAATTACTCAAAATAATATTAACTTTTGTCTAATATATGAACCTTGAATTTGAAAAAAAATATCAACTTTTATCATATTAACCAAAAATAGATAAAGAAATGGATATTTCGGCAAAGCATGTGACGTGTTCATTCGAATATGTTGATTGAACATTAAATAGTATTGATGGCTAACATTTCAATGTATTTATTACTAATTGTCATCATATAAATTACTATTTCACATATAAATAGTATCGTTTTGCATCATATAAGCTACCAATTCACTTTGTGATATCAACCAAAGTTGGTTTTATTAACGACCAACATATTTCGATGGTCACATCACAAATTTTGTCAAAATTTTCATCAAAAATACCCTCATATAATTTTTGGTTAACAAAATGAAAGTTATTATTATTTATTAATACAATAACATTTGGTATTATTTTTAGCTAATTTTAAGATTCGTATTATTTTGCGTCAATAAGTAAAAGTTGATATTATTTTGAGCAATTTTTCCTTTAATAATATAGATAAATAGATAGAGTATCTTTACAATGACATTATAAAAAAATTATTTGCATAAGCATTAATTATCAAGTTATTTAGTCTTATACTCCTAAATATTATAGATAGATTATAGATAGATAGATTATTTTTCTACCTTCCCCCTCATAATTGATTCACTAGTATACTTTATTTTTGGTACAAATTCTCTATGCTTATTTTGGCTTCTCTATGCTTATTTTGGCTTAATTAATGTGATAATTCTTAATTACGGCCGTATAAAAAACGTATCAATTTTCCAGAGGGAGTGCTAGGATGATCGAAATATGCAGCAAAATTCCCTTTACATACATTCATGCTTTGTATAGGTATACCATAACAAACAAAGAACAACAACTCAATCTCTGACTGAACCACCCAGCTTACACACCCACATTTTCAAGATTTGATGCTGAAATGAATTCACTAGCACACATAAACCACATACAACTCTTTACCAAAAAAAAAATAAACCGCATACAACCGCAAATTTGAACACTTTACCCGCCAAAAAAGATCCAAAGACCCGACCTTTTTTACATCAATACTAGGTGTGTGTGTGGGCGCGCGCGTCGTTTCTTTACTTAAAACCTGATAAGCTTATGCACAAGCATAACTTCACTCTGTGCTGTCCTTTGGTTCATTCAATACAAATTCTGCATACAAATCCTTGAGAGCAATCACAACCGTGGTGATAAGAGGACCCATTATCGCTCCCTACACAAGCCAATCAAACCCGAAAGAGAAAATTATGACAACAACAACAAAATCTGCAAGATTAACAATGCAATCACTATAAGTTAATCCAAATTAGTTACCTCCAATGCAGATGGGAACAAGGTCATTCCGCCAATGATACTGAGACCAGTCAAATAAGCGTTGTGCCCAGGCGTGTCTTCTTGAATTTCTGATGTGCCGTATTCCATCAAAGCAAGGTGTACAACAAACAAAATAACGGCCAAAACATATTTCCCTTCTAGCACAAGCTGAAGAACAGCCGGAATTGAGGCGATCCACGAAGGAAAGACCGGTAACAGAGGGCTTATAAAAGCAAGAACAGTTGACATGTACAGGAAATGTATAGAGAACAGCCTGAACAACAGCCAAGTTAAACAGCCTTGAACGAATGCAATTTCGGCTGTAGCTAGCATGACACCAGAGATTGCATTATCAAGAACTTCAACGAATCGCTCCCTTGTTATATTTGAAAGAGGAAGCATTTCTACTACTTGTTTAGTGACGCCGCCTGAATCTGATGTGATTAGGTAATATAAGACCCAAAGGAACACCATTGATTGTGATAAGAAGTTGAGAAATCCGGCTGCTCCGTGGAGAATTGATTGGACTATAGTGAACATGAATTTTGCGCCTCCTCCTAAAACGGACTTGCTACTTAGGAATACCCGTTGTGACAAATCAAGCCCTTGGACAGCAAACGCTTTCGCCTTTTCAATCAAATCAAGCCTTGTGGAAAGCAATTCTCTAAAGATGATCTCAAGCTCGGGATAGATTTTCCACCAATCCCTTTCCTTGAACTTTGTCTTCAGACTGAGGAATTTCTCGGTGTAAGGAGAAGGCGCAACCAGAGATGTTGAATGGTTTAAGGAATTAGTCGGCTTAATCACAAAATGCTTAATCCCATCCACAAACTCAGTCAAATTATACTGCATTGCTAGGCTATCAACATGATCAAACACAGTTAAGTACATTTGAGTTGTGTACTTATCCACCATTTCAGGCACGTCGTTCTCCTCCATCCAGCTCTTAAACCCTGCATAGTTACTCTCCTCAACTCGGGTTTTTAAAGCGTACATTGCGTCTTTACCTTCAACACCAATCTTGTAAGAAAAGAACATACTAAAAGCAATGAACCCAAGAATCATCACAAGAATCAGACCAATAGCAACAAATGTCTCCAATCTGTTGAGTATCCTGCGAGTGAAAAACCCACTAATCTTACTCCTTTTCATAAAGCTTTTGTTCCTCAAAGAAGAAACAGCATCCATGGAAGACTCCACAGAGCTAGAACTGAACAAAAACCCAAAACCCAGAAGCCCTAAAGCCCCAATTACGCCCAAACGCTCATAAACAATCACAAAGATGCTAAATGACATCAGCCATCGGAGCAATCTCGAAAACCCACTTCGTTTCTTCCTACAAACTTTCGAATCCTTCCCTTTTCTGAGCAAAATTCGCAACACCAAATCCCTAAAATCAACAATCGTGCCTACAAAGACTCTGAAAACGGCGACAGGAACGGCCATTAGGGTTTCCGTTAGCCCCAATTTCAAGGGCTCGGACCAGAACTCAACAAGCGTGCGTTGAATCTCACGCAAAGGAATTGAGCATAGAACCGCCCAAATCAAAGGCCTAAGGTATTCCTCGAGCATTTTACAGACGCCGTAAAGGGTTAAAATGATGAAGAGGAGACCGCCATGGGCCATGGCTATGTAAAGTGCGAGCTTTACCTGGTTGTCACCGGAGGAGGCGGGTGTAGGCGTCGGCGGAGGAAGCGGCGGCGACGGGGGAGTGGGTTTACGGGCGGAGGCTGATCGGAACATGTCTTGCCAGGGAGGATTTGGGGAGGAAGAAGACGAATTAGGGTCTGAATAAGGAACCAACTCCATCCCAATTCCCAAATCAACCAATTTCTGAAATTGATTGGTTTGGGGGAATTATGCAGTTTGACAGAGGGGAAGATGAATTGGGATTTTGGCGATGGTGTGGTGTGAGTTGTAAGCATGTTGTGGAAGGAGACACGTGGGATGTCGGTGTGGATAGAACGTGAGAATGATTGGACGATTTCTCGTTGTCTGATCTCATAAAGGTCGGGTCTTTTTTTCTTTGCCCGCCAAATATGGAGTGAATGTTGCTGTCAAAAGACTGTCAACGATAAAATAAGCTGCCATTTTTGTGTGCTGGTGAATCCTCTTCATAAAAGTAACCGAAATTTGTGGAGTTCTTCTCAAAATAAAGGAACTAACTTTTCTATAGTTTTTTGAAACCACCCAAAATCACTTTCTTTTAATCTGGTAAAAGTTAGGACGGGAAGGTATAGTCCGACATTCATTTTAGAGCATCTATATGGATATTTTTATTCAAATTTGTAGAGTAATTCCAAAAAGATATGGCGACAACCTCAATAAATTGTAGAATTAAATTACCCAAAGTCATTTTCGAGTTTAACCCACCTTTTGGAACAAAAAAAAATTTACCTAGAGTTACTTTTAGTTTTTCGATTATGTCAAAACAGTCCCTTCGAATTCACGAATGGTTCATAAAGCTAAGAACTATAGTTTATTGGTCATTTTCTCATTCTTCTAGACATTGTGTCCCTTCAAATAATAAGGGGTGTACGTAGTAAACTAGCTTTTGAGACATAACATAATTTTATCATGTTGTCTTTATTGTTTAGTAGTTGGACGAAATCATGAATGATAGATTGGATTAGACAAGTATTAGGTGAGAGATGAGAAGGTGGCTAGGCAATCCCACTTCCAAATTCAAATTACAATAAAATGAAACAATAATCCAATACACAAACAATAAGCACAAGCCTTCAAATTAACCATGTAAAAATGGCCATTCATTCATTATTCATAAGTCAACAACACACTAATCCTACCCACATTGTACCAACTAAAAAAGAGCATCCATTTCTCTTTATTCAAATCTCACATGATTAACCCATAACTCAAAATCAAGATCATAGACTGTAACCACTGATCCTCTTCTTAAGGCAAAAGTAAGCACCAATCCTATAAGCAACTGCCATTACAAGGAGGATCCAAACTTCATGCAATCCACCAGCCAAATTGACAGTGTCAAATGAAGGAGAGCTCTGAAGATACCTACATCCACCTGGACTCTCGCACTCGTACAGCTCATCACCCGAGTATTGCACCTTCAACAATAGCCTGAATCCGTAGTACATGAAGGATACATACTTGAGCCACTTCATGAATTTCGGTATGTGCTGCCGCCATTTTTGTACAAAACAAGTAAGAACCTTGAGAAACAAATGCATACAATGTAGTTGTCTATGACATGTTTTTGTTGATTTGCTCATGTTTTCGGGTTAATCACACAAAAAACTGATTTGGGTCAATCGCCCTTTAGAAGAAAATTTTCGTTTAAGCCCCTGTTTGGATCGCAACATTTGATGCATTAAGTTGCATTAAATGAGTCGCTTAATACAATTTAATGTATCATAATGCATTAAATTTTTGGATTCAAGGTACTTTAATTCATACAAGAAAAGAGGTACTTTAGACAGTAAACATGTTATATGCATTGTAAAGTCAAAAAAAAATGTTGTTTGGTAAGGCCAAAATATAATGCTTTAATACATTGAAATAATGTATTTTGGGTCATGAAACTTAAGACTTACTCAATCAAATATTGCATTGTAATTTCTAGTATAAGATTGCACTTACTTGTACATAGTAGCCACCAGTTAGAAGAAACAACATCAGCACAAGAGAGGCTATTGTGCCAGCCCTTTTAATGCTCAAAACTGCTGCTCCAAAGAGCTCTCCTGCACCCTTGATAACAAGACAACATTTTTTTAAAAAAAAGATGCATACTTTTACAAGTGAAAATCAAGATTGAAAAAGAATGCAAACAAAGTTGGCATGACTTACTTGGCTAGTAATGGCGACGAGTAAAATGGCGAAAAGGGTAAGGAAGAAGCATGAAATGGTCCTTTTGAAGCCAGCCATGAAGTACACAATTGTAACAAGTATTGTAGGATACAAAATATGTGCCATCATATCACTTAATGTGCTACAAGCATAATACACACTTAGCCTGTACATGTCTGCTTTCTTTTCTTTCACTAAGTAGAGTTTTTCGAATGGGAAGACGTAAACTGCTCCAAAGATTGATGAGGAAGTCCAGAAGATGCAAAGGTAGAACATCAAACCAATCTAGTAAAAAAAAGCAATTTTTTTACACTAAGTTTCAAGATCTTGTAAGCAAAAAAATGTTAGAAAGATTGTGACTTTGATATGTACCTGATCGCGAAGTTGAGCCTCGTTATGATAATTGGATTTCCACCAAAGAAGGCCTAGCAAGAGTGCAACTCCAAATGATTGAAACATTCTCAGCTTATCAAAGTAATCTCTCTGTCTTTGTTTATATGTTCTCTTAAACAATAATGAAAATTGCTCCCACCATGACAAAGTCCAGTCCTTCTTAACTCGAATGGCGATTTGAAGATGCTCAGGCATCTTGTTTGGCTTGTGGATGTGTTGCTTTTCCTTTGGCTCCAATTCAGATTTGTATTTGTGTTGAAGATACTATTCAAACATAAGAAAAATGACAAAACTTACAGAAACATCAGCAAAAGACAATTAAAGACTAAGCAATTTACACAAATGCCTTACATTTACAACAGCCTTATCAGCCTCAGAGCTACCATTACAACAGATTATGGCAGTCTTCAGTTCTTCAGGGATGCTGATGTCATTGACTTGCCCGGTCGCCAAATCTAGTAGAAACTCAGCCGGATTCATGGGAATCTCCGGTACGAATCTTAGAGAAGAAAAGTAATTCATGGCTTCTCTTGCCTTGCCATAATACACAGGATAGCCTTCTGATATAAGCAAGATTTTGTTGAATGTGTTAAACATTCTGCTTGATGGTTGGTGTATTGTTGTGATTAATGTCCTTCCTGCCTATTTTTCAAACAAAAAATTACCATGTCATAAGCTATAGTACTTGGCCATCATGTTCAGCATGGAAATTATTGGCAAAATTTTCTTTCTTTAACAAACTAATGATGTGCACAAGAAAGGGTAATTTGGATTACACATTAAATGCACTATCTCGCGTTGAACCTTGCATTATAATGTAATATAATTCATTATAATGCCATTAGAAATACCTTTGCAACTCCTTCAAGGATTTGAAGGAGTCTGTTTGCAGCTGTGGAATCAAGACCTGAAGTTGGTTCATCAAGAAGCAACAAAGAAGGATCGACGAGGATTTCATACGCAATGCTTGTTCTTTTCCTTTCTCCTCCGGAAATCCCCTTCATGAGTCCTCCACCTATCTTTGTGTGACGGCATCTATTGTAAATTTTCACAGTAGTTATTGTGACAAATCCAACATAAAGCAAATCATACAATTTTCAGAAAAATGCTAACCTTTCTAAGCCAAGTTCCTTGATGATCATTTCAACTCTATCAAACTTCTGTTTCTTGCTCATGCTATTTGGAAGCCTAAGATATGCGGCGAAAACCAATGTCTCTTCAACGGTCAATTGTGGAAACAAGATGTCATCTTGTGACACAAATCCTATCCTGTCAAAAACAAGCATTGTATAGACACACAAATCCTATAAGAAAACCGAAATGGTTCAAAACGAAAAACTGGAAACTCAAACCTGAAACAAACGAACCCTTTAATTTGTACTTATAAGATGTAACACATAACAAATCTTATAAGAAAATCGAAATGGTTCAAAACGAAAAACTGGAAACTCAAAGCTGAAACAAACGAACCCTTTTGTACTTGTAAGAAGTAACACATAACAAATCCTATAAGAAAATCGAAATGGTTCAAAACTAAAAATTAGAAACTCAAAGCTGGATCAAACGAACCCTTTTGTACTTGTAAGATGTAACACATAACAAATCCTATAAGAAAATCGAAATGGTTCAAAACTAAAAACTAGAAACTCAAAGCTGGATCAAACGAACCCTTTTGTACTTGTAAGATGTAACACATAACAAATCCTATAAGAAAATCGAAATGGTTCAAAACTAAAAACCGGAAACTCAAAGCTGAATCAAACGAACCCTTTTGTACTTATAAGATGTCAACATATAAGAAGCTTAGTTTTACCTTCTTTTGATGGCAGGATGATAGGGAATGTCATTGTAAGTGATTGTTCCTTTAACATTTTCTTGTAAACGACCGCCGATTATCCTAAGTAAGGTTGTCTTGCCACTTCCAGAAGGACCCATCAAAGCTAGAATCTCTCCTGGTCCAACACTTCCTGTTATGCCCTTCAAGATATGCTTGTATTTGTCTTGCTTAGTGCTTAGTTGTGATGATGTCCCTGCCTTGACAGGATTATCCATTGAAGCTTGAAGGTTTTTGACTTTATATTGCACATCTTCAAACTGAAAGCAAAGAGTTAATCATATCAATCAGTTTGGTTAAAAAACAGTTAATTGGTTTTTGTTCAAGTAAAGGAGAGTGTGTTTTTTACCTTAAGAAAGATTGGGAGAGGGTGATCAACACTTGATGAAGCTTGTTGTTCATTGTCGAATTCGTTTTCCGAGCTCCAATTCCTAAGGTAGCTTTGAGGCATGAAATCTATGCTATGGCCAAAACTGTTTCCACCTGAAATGTGCATGGATCTAGACAAAGACATGTCTATGATCTCTTCTTCTCTTTCAATCTCCATTGTTTCCATGTAAGAAAGCTGTAGTTTGAATGAGGTTTTAATGGTTTGATCTTAATGTTGATTGTAAGCCAACGTAACTACAATTTACCAAAAGCTTCTCTATATATGAAATTTTAGTCTCTAGGTTGTTAGACATCATCCTTTTCATGTCCAAATTAGTTGATAGTTTTTGTTAGTATTATATTGCTTGTGTGTTCTTGGTTTTCTCTTGGTAATTGGAAAGAATTAAGTTGAAAATGCCAAGAACATGATCAAAAGATTAGTCAACCTAACCAAATTACAATCTAAATATATCCTTTACCTAATGAACCCGTTTTAACATGGCGTTTTTATAATGTCATAGGTATGGTATTAGTGTTACTCTTAAGTCTTTAACAGTTTATAATATAATGTAGAACCGAAAATACTAAAATGTGATCATTCATGGTTAGGGACGTAATCGAACCGAGTTGAGTCGAGCTTTGAGTTGCCCAAGTTTGGTTTGGTTAAAAATAGGAGACCTCGAGTTTGAACGCGAGCTTGGTTCAAGCTGTTTGAGTTTGGTTCATTAAATGCTCACCGAGCTCGAGCATAGTTAGGGAACCTCTCATTTAGTTTCTTTGGGAGGCAAATCTGCAAACAACTCGTTTACCCGATCAATTATACAAGCAAATGAAACTAAAACTTAAACATGTAGTTTGAGAGAGACCACCAAAACTATGTAATTTAACTTAAACTATATATTGTATATAATATATATATATATAGTAGAGCTTATTCATGAACATATAATCTAGTTTTTTATGAGAAAATAATCGAGCTTGCTCATTAACGTATAATTGAACTTGTTCATGACCAAATAAGTCGAGTTATCTTGTGCTCAGGCTTAGTTCATTTATCTTTCGAGCCTTAAAATTGTGCTTAAAGCTCAACTGTTTATAAATCGAGCCGAACATAAACCGAGCCAAATACCTAATTTCTCACGAATCCGTTCATTTACAGCCCTATTCATGGCCAAACATTCAAAAATTGTGGAAAAAGAGTGGCATCTTCTTCTTGAAGCCATGAAATTTCCAATTAGCTGGGCTCAGTGGAACATTAATACCTTATGACAAGCTTCTTAGTCATTTTCCTCAAGTAAAATTAATTTAAAAATCTGTATTTCTTAATAAAAACTTCATAAGTTGGTGTCAACTTATGAAACTAACCATCAAGTTTATTTATCAATAATTTTCGCTAAATTACTACTATAATGGATTAAATTCGAGTAAAAAACGGACTTTAATGGGCCACTCTAAAAAGCCCAGCCCATTTAAAGAGGCCCATTTAATTCAGTTTTATGTTCACTCCGGAAAAGGAAACTCCTATTCGGACCGACTTTACTTTTCGCCCCTCTATATATTCATTCAGCTAGCCTTTCCTACCGCGAATCTTTGTTCCTCTTTCTTAGCCAATCGAAACCCTAATCTGAAATTTCAGCGATTTTCCTTCTCTTTGCATTTCCTTCCATTCTCGTTTCTTTTTTGTTTTTTGTAATTTGGAATCTGCAAGATTCAGTTGATTCAATCCGAATTTCTTCGATGGGGTCTAGGTCGAAGAGCGATGGATCTCACGGCGATAGTCCTGGGTAATCATCTCTCTTTTTAATTTTCCGTTTCTTGCCTTATCTTTGATTATTTCTTACCTGAGTTTTGCTTTATTGATTTCCAGCAAGATCTTTATTGGAGGTCTTCCCAAAGACACTACCAATGGTGAGTATTTTCCTTTTTTCTGATTAGTCTGTGATAGAATCTCATTAAGCTGTTTCCGATTCGTAGCTGGATTAGGTTTTGGCGACCAAATTTAACTTTTACTTTAGTTGATTCGAACTTTTTTCTGAAATTGTGCAATTGATTGTTGGTCAATCCCCCAAACCCAAATTCGGATGTTGGAAAATTGCGATTGAAGTTCGCAAACATAATTAGGGTGCATTGAAGCATACCTAGGGTTTGGTTACACTGTTTGGGTTTGAGTAAAGATCTTGTTTTGAATTGTTACATTACTGCACTAGAATGCCATAAGCTGCCAATTTGATTGCTTTGTGACACATTTATATGTTTTCTTGTGATATAGCAATCTTCAACAAGCACTTTGAAAAGTATGGGGAGATCATAGACTCTGTTATCATGAAAGACCGACTCAGTGGTATGCCTAGGGGCTTTGGATTTATCACATATGCTGATCCTTCTGTGGTAGACGAGGTTATGGAAGAGGATCATATTATCAATGGAAAGCAGGTAATGATGCTCACAATTTCTGTTTTTATACCCCTATACTTTAAAATTTTCACAATTGTTTTTATTTGTTCAATGTGTTCATATGCTTATTCGTGATGACTAGGTTGAAATCAAGAGAACTATCCCTAAAGGTGCTGGACAGCAAAAAGACTTCAAAACAAAGAAAGTTTTTGTTGGGGGAATTCCTACTGCTGTTACTGAAGGTATGCTGTGTGGATTTTCATGTTCTTTAATATATCATAAATTAGTTGTCAACTGTTAATATTGGAGCAAAATTGCTAGTGAATTAGATTCGTTGTTGATGATCTTGCCCTTCAATTCTGGACTGTGCAGATGAAATGCAAGACTTCTTCTCAAAATTTGGAACAATAGTAGAACACCAGATCATACGTGATCATGAGACAAATCGCTCTAGAGGATTCGGTTTTATTGTATTTGACGATGAAGAAGTTGTTGATGAGTTGCTTTCCAAAGGAAATATGATTGATTTTGCTGGTACTCAGGTGAGATTAGTAATACTAGCTGAAGTGAATATATATGTAAAGACAAATCCAGCAAGAAGTCAATTTACTTCTGTGCATTCAATGTTAATGTCAATGTATTTTTGCAGCAAATGCTTATTGGCTATCCAAGCATATATATTTTTAATTGTTTTGTTCTTAATCATATGTATATTAGATGGAGATTTTTTTTTCAGGTATACCATCTGTTGGGGGGTGAGGACTCTCAGTATAGTTTGCAGAAAACTGAACCTAGGTTAACTAAGTTAGTTCCTTTGTTGTAGGTGGAGATCAAGAAAGCTGAACCAAAGAAAAGTTCAAACCCACCTTCAGGTTCTGCATATGGTAGCCACTCTAGGGGTCGGTCTTTTGGTGAAGGCTTTGGTGGTCATCATGGTGGGCCTTATGGGGGCTTTGATGCCGGCTTTGGCCCTGGCCCCTATAGGACACCACCAGGAGGCCTTGCTAGGCTTGGTGGATATGGAGGTTATGGTGCTGGTCCTGAATTTGCTGGTGGTTATGGTGGATATGGCGGTAGTACCTTAGGTGGGTATCGAGGAGACTCCTCCCTTGGTTATTCTAGTCGTTATGGATCTTACGGTGCAGGCTTTAGTGGGGGATATGGTGGCAACTTAGGTGGATACGGAAGAGGTGATAGCTATGGAAGTTATGGAGGTTCTGGTTATGGCGGCGGTTATGAGTCTGCTGGCCCTAGTGCTGGCTATGGTGGAGCTGGTGGCATGTATGGAAAGGGGGGATATAGTGGAAGTAGTCGTTACCATCCTTATGCAAGATAGAAAGAACACTTCCTTAAAGCTGGTTGCTTAATCTCGAGGTAGAAGTTACAAACAGGTTCCAGTAGTTCTTCTCTCCTGCATGATAGATAGCTTCCAGTACTAGAGATGTTTCCTTGTTCTCTCACTGCCAGAGGAAAGCCCCTTAGAAGTTCAAGACCTGCTTTAGATAATCTTGCATTTATGTATTTGGATTAGAAAGCTGTTTAGTGTGCATTCTCAGACATTGTCTTCTATTAGTTTGGTTTGTAGTCCTAAGATACATTTGGCATTCTATATCTGTAGTGTTTTTGTCAGTGAGATAGATAGATACATTTGGCACTTCTATATCTTTAGTGTTTTATCAGATAGATACTCCTGTTTTATTAGCCGTGGTCTAGTAGTATTCAAGTGTGTATCCAGTATCCCTTGTTGTTACATTTGCAGGTGTAGAATATATAGTCAGAAATTGTGGTTTTTGAGGTATAATAGGTTTGAAATTTAGACCTATTCAGGCTTATCCTGAATGCTGATTTTGCAAATCTCTTAGGGCCTGTTTGTTTCTATGCCGGGAATCGGGTTGGAATTGGGAATGGGGTTGGAATAGGTATCACTCATACCCTTGTTTTTAGTTGGGTATGAACTCAAGTGTAATTTGGTGGTATGGGAATCACTCATTCTCATCCCCCTAGTGAAAACAAACACCTCTTTAAAGAGTTAAGATTGTAGAGTTCACATCTTCTTATGGAAACTAATGTTTATTAGCCTAACCTAGCTATTAGCATATTATTGAATATAAAATTAGTCTAATCTTTTCACTGCTTTTAGCTATTCATGCTTGTGTTGATTTCAGTCTTATGGCGTTTTTAGTTGCCTTGTCAATGACAAGTGTTCTGTTGTTGTTTTGGTGTGTTCCCCAATGTCTTTATAGAGACATTCTCTTCCAATGGTAAATAATACGGAGTACAGTTTTTTTGGGCATGCTTGGACATGTTATGTTTAATGTATGTGTTAGATTGTTGTTGAGGTGGTGATGTTGATGTGTTCTTGTGTGTAAATTTTGCTAATATTTTTACCCCATTGTGCGCTGGAATATTACTTTGCGAGTGATGATGAACTTTAAATATTTTGCTGCATTTATTGTTAATTTTGGGTTTTAACTTCTTTCCTGATGAATCATGTTGACCGAGGCTACAACAAACCAGGTGTACTCTATTATTGTGGTGGGTTTTTTTATTTTCTTGATCATGTGTATGCGTGTCTGATCATGTGATAACAGAAAGGAATGTCTGGTTTTCTGCTGTGATTATAATTAAATTGAACAAGGTAAAGCTGATCGATCTATTTTGTTTCGTTATTATTCTACGATACTACAACTAACATCCGAAATTTTCTTTAATTTTACAACAATACAGCCAACATCCCAAATTGATGATCCAAAAGTGCACTGAAAGGCTAAATATCAACAACATTTTATCCAACAATTCTCTTTGCCTTTTATGGGCTTACGATACAAACGAGTCTTGTAATGCGTTCATATGCTAATCTTCCCCATAATACTCATTTTACGAAAGAGACAAATACACAGCTCGACTCTCTACGACGACTCTACCGACTACAAAAGAAATCCATGTTACACTGATTTCGAAAGTTAAGGATCCAAAGTATACGTACCGGCTGATAAGTCTATGTTATGTTTTATATAGGATTGCAACTAAAACTCTGGCGAACAGACTCAAACTAGTTCTGCATCATATCATTAGCGCGCCACAAAGTACCTGTGTCCCCAACCGGTTAATCACTGACAACGCTTCATTGACTTTTGAGGCGTTTCATTGTATGAAGAATCGTCGCAATGGAAATAATTGTTGTTTTGGTCTGAAATTGGACATGATGAAGGCCTATGATGATATTGAATGGTCATATCTCTGGCATGTTTGGGTTTTTCCAATGATTAGATATTGTGTCTTTTTCTTTCAAGCTCAATGGGGTTGTTCATGGTCGAGTGGTACCTCTGTCTCCGTATCTTTTTATTATTTGTGCTGAGGGGCTGTCACATAGGCTGCCTCTCAGGTTGTCCATTCTAGAGACTTGCACGATATCAAAATCTATACGCGATCACCGCCTATGCCCAACTTTTTTTCGCTGATGATAGTTTAATATTCAGTTTATATGAACAAACATCATGTCAAAAGGTTAATATGTCTAAGTCAGAAATTTGCTTTAGTAAGAATGTTGATTTTTAACGGTGTCAAGATATTGTACACACTTTGGGTGTTCGAGAGGTGGGTCGATACTCTTAAGTATTTGGGGTGCCCTACAATTATTGGCATGTTTAAGAAGGTCGTGTTTGCAAGTATAAAAGATCGGTTGTGGTAGAAACTTCATGGTTGGACATAAAAGCTCTTGTCACAAGTTGCTCATGAAGTTCTAATTAATCAAGTTGCTCTTGTCATGAGTATTTTGTTACTTTCATGGATCTCATGGTTGAATGTCCTGCAACAAACACACTTTGGTGCAATTCTCCTTTACACAACTCGTTACTAAATCACCCTAACCTGACTTTTACTGAGATAGCTCACGACATTTTGAGTTCTCATGCTACAAAGGGTCTTACTCAGCTTTTGTTACTTTCATGGGTCTCTCATGGACAATAAGAAACAACCAATCTTTCCAACTCACATTGCTGAAGCTTTGGCATTGCATTACACTCTCAAGTCTCACCCATCTTGCACTCACACCACACATGTTCAAGTGGATATTAGCCGGAAGGCCACACAAACCCATTGTGGCCCCGCGTTCGCTCCATAAGGATCAAGACCAAACGAACGCCCATTTTCTTTCTGTCGAACAAAGATATATTTCTAACTCTTCAGTGACCAAGGCTCACATGAGACATAATTTTTTGAGTTCAGATCCTTCTATTTCTAGTAAGAAAAGGGGTAGGATTCCTGATTATTCAAAACTGAATATAGATTCTCTAATGATTGTAAAGAATTCTATTATTTGTCATATCTCGGAAGTACCTTCAAAGATATTTAGATATTTCACTTTCTTCATCTTCCTTTATTTATAATACTTGTTCTTATGTAAATCGATCGGGTAATTCGGTTGCTCACTATATGGCTCGAATTCGTCCTGATGTTGATGGAGAGAGCAAACATTTTTATCTCATGTACAACCAAGTATTTTAGATTCGAAGTTCGAATCCCACTGACGGCATGTATGGAGAAACTGATATTGAGATGATATTCTCCAAAATGGGGTCACGAAATACCCGATCTGGATGTAGAGTGGTGTCCGACCCATCGAACCGAGCGAGCCAAAAAGGCAAGACGCTCATTCAACTGTCTAGCGGGCCGATTAAGAGCCTGTCCTATTTCCTTTCTTTTGTCCAGTGGGCCTCTGTGGACAGGCCCAAATTAATTCAACTGATTTGTTTTTTTTAGGAAAATTCATTCACCTGATAAAAAACCCTAAACCCATGAACTCAAGACGCCGGATGAAAGTTCATTCAACTGAGAACCAGGACGGAACGACGGACTCGGGGAGTCGGGAGAAAGAATCATTCACAGCCGGCATATCTTCTTTACCTCGTCAAATTCTACAAATTCGTCTCCAAAATTGATCGGTTTGAACTTGTCCTTCTCAATTGAATTAAAGCTCCAATTTTTCATTGTTTTTGTGCCGCCGGCGCCTGGCTGAGAACTTCCGGCCGCCGGCGCGGCCCCACCTGCCTCCGCCATACGTGAATTGTTCTTTCTTTTGATATATATATAGGAGATGGCGCAGCTACCAGAGCACCTTGAGCTCAAGAGAACTCGGGTTTCCTGCAATTTCGATGCTCCCACTGACGTATTGTTTCTCTCAGATTAAAATTCTGATTTTTTAGGGTTTGATTGTTTTTCCTTATTTTTAATCACTCAATGTCGGGTTTGAACTGTGTTCTCCTTGTTTCTGTTCATGATTTTGTAGACAGATTCGATGATGTACTCTGGCTCTTATGCTTCACGTGGGGTTGACAATTCCCAATTAGCAAACTTCTTTAAGAATTTCCAGGTCAAAATAAATAGTTTGGATGATGAAGCAATTGAGTTTGACATGATTGGAATTGATCCAGCACTCGCCAATGCCTTTCGTCGTATCCTGATTGCTGAGGTATTCTCTTCTCTGTGTTGCATCATTGCTCTTACTCCCAAGATTTTTTGTTGAATTACATTATTTATTTGCTCTTGAATTTTTTATTTTTTTTGCTACTATTAAGTTTGTATGAAGATTTATTCAAGTTTCTTATGTGAACCTTGAATTTGTTTGATTGAATATATGTACTGGTAATGTGGTAACACATGAGTGAATATCATATACTCATTAATTGTATCTTCAACATTGTGGACGGCTATGAGAAGTTTGTGCTCTCTGGATATTTGTTGATGAGGCTTACCATTTTTCCCTTGGGACTTCGTGGCGGAAGTTTTGTGTCTTGTTTAATATAAACAGTTCAGTCTTTTATTCATTCTAGGTCATTGGAAAGTTTTCTTATATTACCCCTTATTGCCAGTTGGGTGGATCCTTCTTTCATCCTGCATCTAAAGTTCCTTCATGGGTTTAGGGTTTTTGCACCTTCCGGTATATTTATGTATTCATGGCATGGCTATGCTATTGATAAAAAAGTAATTGTCCTTATATTATATAACAATCGCTGAATCAGAAGTTTAATTTAGTACTTTTAAATAGCAAAGTTACAGTATGGGATGCATGCAATGTTTACAGGTTCCAACAATGGCCATTGAAAAGGTTTTCATAGCAAACAATACATCAGTTATTCAAGATGAGGTCCTTTCTCACAGGCTGGGTCTCATTCCATTAAGCGTTGACCCAAGGCTGTTTGAGTACAAATCAGGTATGAGCTTTGGGAACTGTTTAATGTGAAGATTAAGAATATGGTTTTTACCTGCACTGAGAGGATTAATCTCCTTTATTTTGCTTTAATCTGCCAGACAAGGATTTGCCTCATGAAAAAAATACAATTGTCTTTGGACTCCATGCTCGTTGTGAACTTAAATCAAAACGTCGTACAGGTATTTATTATTTTTTATACAATGGTTTTTCTTATAACTAGACATTATAGTTGTGATATGTGGTGATCATTATAGTAGTTTAAATGGTGATCATTTTGATAATGTTGCAGTAAAAACTGATGAACTGAAGTGGTTACCGAATGGGAGTGCTTTCCTGTTGGCAACAGAAAACAAAAATTCTGCATCCGGATCAGCCAAAACATATACATCATTTAACCAAAGCCAAGATTCTATACCTGAATTTTCAAAAAATCCAATCCGACCTACGCATCCAGATATAAACATTGCTCGGCTTGGTCCTGGCCAGGTAACAACTGTAGAATCGCTCTCAAGCGCTTCTTGTGTTTGTAATTTCATCCTTTTGCTCATGACAGACAGGGCCCTTTTTATTACCCAAAAAGGGTCTTTCCTTTTGAAGTAAATCCAACACTAAAGCATCAGGATCCCGTCTATTTTGGTGGAACTTTTGAATCATGTTGATTATATTTCCTTATCCTAATCACAGCGTTCCTTTGCCAATGTAGGAAATTGAGCTAGAAGTACATGCTGTTAAAGGTATGGGTAAAGAACATGCGAAGTGGTCTCCAGTTGCTACTGCTTGGTACCGGATGCTCCCTGAGGTGAGATTTTATGCAGTGTATTGATTCATTCTGTATTACTTGAAGTTGAATCTATATATGAACTCTTGTAGACTTGATTTCCGTTTCTCCTTGCCATATGTTTATGAGCAGACAGAAAAGCTATATCTATACGCTAAATATTTTGTTGTTCTTAATAGGTTGTTCTCTTGCAAGATGTTTGTGACAAACAAGCAGAAAAGCTTGTTAAGAAATGCCCAAAAAATGTGTTCGACATAGAAGATACTCCTACTGGTAAAATGACTGATTTTTCTTTGATCACTATCCTTTATCAGCCTTCTATTCCTAAAATGTTTGCTTAGTTGAGTTATGACATGTTTCCTACTCTGTAAAAGGGCTTCAAGTTTTTATGTTACTTTTCTGTTGAACAGGTAGAAAGGCAACAGCTCCACGGCCCAGGGACTGCACACTCTGTAGGGAGTGCATTCGAGAGGAGGGATCGGATAAATATGTGGCTCTGAGACGCAAGAAAGATCATTTTATATGTAAGTTTTATTTGTCCTTCCAAATATTTTCTTTATTAGGGGAATACTATCTTTGATTTGCCTAGTGAATAATATCTATGCACATTGTATTGCAACTTCCATAGGATTGTCAATTTGAGCAAAATTTAAATATTTACATGGATATTGTCCATGTCTCATCCCCAAGAAATACTTTCATATGCTGAAGGGAGAACATTGTGTGCTATAATTTTTCCTAGGTTAGAAAAACACAGATTTGAACTTTATTAGTAAACAGATATTTGCTTCAGGAGCTGGATACATAATGCCCTTATTCAAATGATCAGAGAGTAGGGCAATTTTTTTAAGTTGGCTTACTAAAGATTAAATCAGATGATGATTTTGGGAGATTCCTACGAGAGAATGACTCTGGCATTAGTCCATAAGGTGTGTCAAAAAACAAGTTGGACACCATTCGGCCATTGGGAAAGTAGAATATTTGTTCAAGTCTTGAAATACTTACAACACATAATAAGATTTGTTTTTGATCTATGGAAGGTGAATGCCAATTGACTTGTTTGTATTGCCTACTATGAATGTGAGATTTAATCTATATGTATAATAATATTTACCTTATCCTGAATACAGAATAGGGGACGTAGTAAAAAGGTCATGTAGGTTTCCGTGCTAAAGTTATTTTCAAGCTTAGTTTTAAAAGGCGCAAAAAAACTATAGAGAATGTATGAAACTATTGTGGGTAGATTTTATTTATTTATTTGCATTTACATGTGTTAATGAACTATAGAAGCCATACATTTGCTTGGGAGATGCGACAGTGATATTTAGTTGTAAGTTGCACAGGTTCATTTGAATCTAAGACCTATAAGTTGGTGACTATTTATTTCATCTGTGTTTGTTCTCCATATTTGTATTTATGTGTTGATCTGTTGCTACATGTATTAATGTTATATAGAGATAAAAGACATTTATCGAAGATTTTTTCCTTGCATGTTTCTTAAATGTGTCATCTAATATTGGTTTCTTTTGCTACCTAGTCACTATTGAATCAACGGGTGCTTTACCTCCGGAGGTGCTCTTCACTGAAGCTGTGAAGATCTTGGAGGACAAATGTGAACGTGTAATGACGGAGCTCTCATGATCATTCATGATTCAGTTCAAGAATGGATTAGTGGAATATAGCGCATTTACAAGGGACTCTGTGACACTAATGTATATCAGACAGCGGGTTTGTTTTTCAATCACTCTTTCCCGTGCTAATTATATCTACATTTTTATGGAAATTATACTTTCTTGTATGGAGATCCAGAGATTTTGTTTTAAAAAACTCATCATCCTAGTTTTAGTTCTTCAGCTTTGTACCAGTACTACTAGTTTCTTGAAAAAATTTAGTAGCACCAGTTTTGGCATTACATCTTTCTTTTCTACATACATATACAGGTTCAATTATATCTACACTGTTTTGCTTATGTTACATTTACCTTGATCATTTTGTATGATTTGTCTTTATGAATAAGAAGAAATTAAAATGAGCATGGACAAAAAACTTGTACTCTGATTCCCTTGACTAACAGAGGGCAAGGTGTTGTACTAGCTCTCTGATGGGTAAGAGATGAATCAAAGGATTCTTTCTTGTGTAGGTTTTCACATGGTTTTTGCCTCTGTGCTCTGATAGTATTATGAGGGAAAAGGAATATTTTGTTGGCAGTTTGTGCTTTGGATTCATGTGTTTTTGTTGGGCAGTGGACAGGTTTTTTTTTGTGATTAAATATGCCAGTTTGGATTGGTTTTGGTTTGACTTTCCTCTGTACAACAGATGATGCTTAAAGAGGAGGCCTAATTAGCTTAATTCTTTAATCTTCATTTGATGTCTGCTTGTGTTTTACCTAACAATTTGGACCAAATCTCTGCTTATGTTGAGAAGACTAAAATACACAAACCATTCCATAATTTAGGGAAGAAAATTTACAGCCCTGACTTTGGGTTAGTAAACCCGCCTCTAATTGTTACACTAAATGTTCTAAAAAACACTAGGTGGAATCTGGCGTAGAGAGGTCGCCTAGTGCCTATACGGCCTAAACGTTTACCTAGGCGGGTTGGAAGGCTAGGTGAGTTGGAATGCCATATTTTAACAAGGTCTTGTTTGGTACCAAACCTTGTGTATTAAGAATTGGTTTAGGAATCACTCAACCCAATTCCCGTGCTTGGTTAGATTTTCTTTTCGGAATCAACCATTCCAAGAATGACCCATTCCACCATTTTACACACAATTTCATACTCTCCTCTAAATTAAGGTATGAGTAATACCTAAATTCATCAAACTCCTTCTTTATCCCGTCCCAACTTCATACCTTATCCCAACTCGATTCGAGATTTATAGCAAACGGGCCCTAAAGGATTTCCTCTAGACTTCAACAAATTAAATGATCACATTTACATGATGAAATGAGATCATTTGTTTCCGTTTGAGATCTTTTGTTTTAGCTTACACTCATAAAAAGCTCATAATTGGATATCCTAAGCTTCATTTCTGGGTCTTAAAGCAAAGCTAGAGAATTTGGCTTGATTCCTAGGCCCATCTTTGCTACTTAAAAAGCATTTAAGCAAATGTAAGTACTTTTTAAAGAGTGAATAAATAAATAAAAATAAGAACTTGACAACTTTTGTAGCTGATGAAGTGCATTTTTCCTCTTGAAAAGGCCACTTAACCAACAACTATACAGGCATCAAGACAAGTTATGGCTTGCAGACCCCATTCCCAGCTTGGAACAGATACTGAAGTAATAAAAAGGGCCTTTTAGGTCTTAAATTGCAAGCCATGTGCATAATAGTTGTAGCTCTTTATGAATTTTAATTTATTTACTTTGTTTTTTCTTTGAAAACTCAATGAAAGTTAAACTTCGGTTTAATGTGTTTTGATCCATATATTTATTTATTTTTGATAAGGAAAGAAATTAGGAAGACCATTAACAAGTTAGTGGTCGCCCTAGAGCATCCTGACGGATGAGGGTAAGGAAGCCCGAATCAGCTGTAAGTGGGACGGAGGAGACACGCCTAAACGATCCAGCGATGAAGTCCGCCACAGAATTGCACTCCCGACCAACGTGAGAGATGCTCCAATCCTGGAAACGAGCCAACAAGCAATGGATATCCGCACGCAGCAACTCAATCTCCCACGGGCAGCGCCAGTCACCGAGCACGGCATTGACCAGCTGCAAACAATCACCTTCTATCTGGATCCGGGGAATGCCACGTCTGGTGGCCTCGAGAGAAGTCCCTGGCGCAAGGCGATGGTCTCGGATATCAGCACAGACTGTCGTGTTTTGATCCATATGGTTGAACTTATAGCATTATTATGAAAGAGGAAGATTTAAACTCGCGACATATGTGTACAAAATGTTAATTTTTTTATAAACCTTACAAGAAATATTTAATTTTTAAATTTTTTTCCAATTCTTGTATTTTATAAAAACTCTAATTGCTTAAAGGGGGTGAGCAAAATATTCTTTTCCATATTTTTTTTAAATAAATGTTAACCAAATATAGTTTCTCAATTTTCATGAAGTACAAATCATAAGAAATAATTTTCAATAAATTAAATTCTCGAAAATTATACTTCACCAAACACTAAGCAGCATAACAATACATTTGATTCGAATCTTTAAGAAAATATACTTTCTTTACATTAAAAGATAGTAGATCTCATGAAGTTTATGCTCATAATAATCAAACAAAGCTTCTAAAGTTGATTAGAGTGCAAATGTGGTCCCAAATTTAGGATTGTAGGCTTTAATCCGCCATAAAAGGAGAAAATGATTTTTTTAAAAAGTAGAGGAAAATTAAAAAAGATGAACAGCCTTTTTCTTCCTAGAATTGTGTATTTGAACTTCTCTGTAAAGTGTTAAAGTTGAACGTCTTCTCCATTTCTTGTCAATGAAAAAACATTGCCTTTTTCAAACCCTAAAAATCTTAAGGGACCAAAGATCTTTTTTTTTTCAATCAACTAAGATACTTAAATAAACGACAGCAAGAACCAGCTTGTTAATCTAGGGCAAACCCCATAACCCTACTCAAACAACTATGGGTTTAGGCTTAGTTTTTTTAACGAGAGACCCACCTTTGCTGATAAATCCCGGATTCATGAATTAGCTGGTAAAGCGTACGAATCAGGTAAATCGGTTCGACCTGGTCGGTTTAACCTAGTGAAAGGAAGAATGATCAGACTTGGTTTTTCACCTAAGTGAAGCTAGAACAGAAGAAATGATCGAACATGAGACCTTTCAACATGTTTCTTACCACTAGGCCACTCATATGAGACGGGTTTAGGTTTACTTAATTGCCCTAATTTGTCCATTCTAAATTATTGAATGAATTATCAATCTAAAAAAAATAATTGATGCTAGATTTAGGGATAAGTACATGACCATATTCAAGCTGAAAATTTTGCCTTACTATATATTTCTTGCATCTACAAATGAATGCACATGCATTGCATGTGATCTTGGACCTCGGATGCTTAAAACTAATGACACATTATGATAATTAATTAGGGCTCCTAAACTTATAAAATTGGATTTGATTGTATTATTTTTCCTAGCTTGCACATAAAACAACAGTCTCCCTCCCTTCCTCCTAGACTAGATGTTATAAGATATAGTTTTTTATGTGAAGATTGGTGATATGGGTAAATAAAAAACTTAGATTTATGTTTCATATGATTATTTGCAAGAATCAACAAAGATGTAATAGGAAGTTGGAGCACATGGAGCAATGCAAATTGCAAGGAAGAAGAAAGGAAGTGATGGTCAATTTGATTTTTTTAACCTTGAGCAGTGCACTCAACCTACATTCCCATGTGTGTCCCAAGAGGTCCACTCAAGAAAAGGCTAACAATTATTGTATATAGTTTATGAATCATGGAAAAAGGAAAACTTAGGAAAAAGAAAATTAGCTTTATTGATGTACGTGGAAAGGTGAAGGTGATCATATCATATGTGAGCTTAAATTGCATATATATGTCCAATAATATGTGATTTAAGTTTGTGAGTATGGGTTGAAGGTATACCTGTAAATCGGGTCAGGTCGGGTTGGGTTCAGGTTTGATCATTTTAGATCCGGGTTGAGTAATGTTTAGATCGTTATGGATCATGGATTAATTGGGTCAAGTTGTTGCAGGCTTTAGGACGGGTCATGTTAACTAGCGGGTCAAAAATATCGATTTTTTATGATTATTAAAACTAAATTTAATTGAATAATAATATTAGTTATAATATATTATTTTTATGTATTTAAATAATAAAATATATCATAAATTTCAAAATAAATTTTATATATTCTATAAATATACTAAATCGGTCAATCCAAGTTATCCAATGGGTTTCGGGTTTCAACCCAACAAGTTTCGGGCTTATCCGGTTCAGTTTATTTTGGATTTCGGGTTTAAATTTTCGGATCATGACCCTCAAATTTTCGGGAGGTTCAAGTCGGATTTGCAAATAGTAAGCTTTTAAGGTTATTATAATTAAAATGAATTAATAATTAATTAGTTGTGACATTTTTTGTGTGAATTTTTTAGTTGAACATACATATATCTCTTATGAAACAAGGGAAATATGACAAGGAGATAAGATGGCAGTGTTTAAAGGGTTTTTTTTATCTGACAAATTTATTTAATTATCATAATACAATATGCCGACAATATATAATAAATACCCACACGTATGTTTTTATTATTCTTAAAATGTATGCAAGACATATAAATTTATATATTTATTGAATAAATTTATAAATCACAATCCTAAAATGTATCGATTAGCTGAAATATCAAATTTGAATAATCCTATTCATCTTTTTCATGAGACCCACACACTTGTTGGTTAGAAATGTATGGCTATGGTTTCTTAATGCACCAAATTTTGATACATTGGAAATGAATGAATTCTTTGAATGGTGGCCAATGGTCACCATCATATTTATAACTAAATTTTACTATCAAATGTATATCCTTTTATCTAATTGAAAAAAAAAGTGTTTTTAATAGAACAGTTTGAAATATAAACTCTTTATTTCTATTTCCAAAAATGGCAGACTTATCATTTGAAGTGGCAAAACGCTGGAGTTTTTTTTTTTGAATTGTATAATGTAAGTGTTTTAGTTTGGTGCTTTTGCTTCACTGAAAATATATTAGTATAGGTAGAATTCTTGTATTCAAAACATGGTTTAGTCTAATATACTGAAAAAGGTCTAAAAGTATTATTGATTTGTATATTTGACAGGCAAATTTAGTAATTTTTATACTTAATATAACAATACTACATGCTTATTTTTTTCTTAGTATAGCATTTTTTTATAACTATACATTTTCTATTAATAATTAAGATATTCAGAGATCAGCAAATAATACTAAATAATTGAACAAAAAATTGACAAAGAAAAATTGACAATTAATTAATACTAAATTAAGATATTCAAGTGACCTTGAAAAACAGGCTGGAATTGGAGCCCCTTGGGACTAGGAGGCCCAAATGTTTGATTCAGACCCTTCAATTTGGAACACAATATTGTCTAAATAATTGAACAAAAAATTGACAACTAAATTCTTATGAAAAATAGACAACTAAATTCTTATAAAAAATTAGAGTAGAGTTCATTTTGCAAAAAAAAAAAACTAATATTTATTTGAAAATTATATTTTATAACCATTTATTTCTATAGACTAGGAGCCCCAAATGTTTGATTCATACCCTTCAATTTAGAACAAAATATTGTCTAAATAATTGAACAAAGAATTTACAACAAAATTCTTATAAAAATTGACAACTAAATTGTTATAAAAAATAGAGTAAAATTTATTTTGCAAAAAAGCTACTATTAATTATTTAGAAATTATATTTTATAACCCTTTATTTCTATAAAAAATTTTTTGAGAAAGATTTCTATAATGTATTTAATTATGCATTAAAATGAAATCATAATTTTGCAAGGATAAATGAATGTGCATAATGATTATTGAGTAAGAGATTCATAAAAAGTGAACAAATACAATCTTTACAAGAAACTATTAAAAGATTTATAAAAAATTAGAGAAAAGGCTTTTACTTTAGCTTTGACCACTCTGTTTTGAGTTGCCACTCTCTTCTCCTCTTGATGGTAGCCCACAAACACTATCTTTCTTCGATCTCTCTCCCTCTTCTAATTTTCTCTCTCCACACGTTAGTTGAGCAGCTTTCCCTTCTTTCTCTCTCCCGCCCGCTCTCTTTCTTCTACTGTCATACTCCTCCCCATTTTCAATTTTTCTATATTTCTTCCATCCCAGATTTTCAAGGCAAGACCTAAAGTTTCGATCTTTGCGGAATTCAGCCAGGTAACTCATTTGGGTTTGTCAATTTTCCAGTGCTCGGGTCTTTTTGCTTGATGGGTTTTGCTCCTGTGATCCTTGTTCTTGTATTTTAGCATCTGGGTTTTTGCTAATTGCTAGGGTCTGTCTCTTTGGGTCCAGCTTAGGGTTTGATCAGAAATTGGGTGGGTGGGTGTTTTTGATTTGATGGAAATTTGTTGATTGCTCCGCTTGCGCTTTCAATGATTGGTCGTTTCTTGCCCCCTTTCTTTCTTGTTTTTGTTTGCTTGTCTCTCGTTGTTTGGCTTCTGATTGACTGATCACTGTTAACAGTGATTTGATTGAGATAATTTTCACCCCCTTTTCTTGACTTTTCAATTGAAGCAAACACTTAATTGGGTTTTTTGTGATTCTGATGATAATGATCTGTGCTGGTGTATGAATGAATCTCCTCCGCTTGATTTTTAGACAAAGAAGAGTTCTTTGTATGGTTTTTGCATGGTGATCCTTTGCTTGAACACTCTCCAAATCTCTATCTTTTGGAAGGGCTTTCTCTCTCTTTCTTTATAGCAGACTTCATATTTTATTATTTATCTAGTTGGTTGACACTATTATCTCTTTTATTGGACAACTTTTCTCTAGCTTTCAACAATGAGATTGGTCCATCTCTTGTATATCTTCAAATTTATCTGATCAGGTGATGGAAGAACTTTAGTTGTCTTTGCATTTTTGGGACTTCTGATTGATCTGTAATATAACTCCGAACTGTATAATTTGAGTGTCTGCTTTCTGATGTAGTATAATTTCACTTTTCTTATAAGTAGCATTTATCTGTCATAACTGGATTTTTGAAGGCTTTATCTATTGTATTGCAGAAGGGTAGCCTGATTTTGATGGAGTTAGAGGCCAAATCTCTTGTAGCTACAACTTGTGGGACAAATACCTTGGAGATCGTTGATGGGCATGCTTGATCTGTGTGATCAACAAATTTTTCTGTAATTTCCAATGGCCACAAAGTCCGGTACAAGAGCCCCACCTTTACAGTTTCCACAGGCTAGTAGTAAATCAGACCCCAATAAACCACCTAAGCATTTCAGACAAGTTTCAGATAAACACGTAGTAACAAATGACGGTCAAAACGGATCTTCTCCTAGCGGGCTAGCAGACCAAGTCAGTTCAAAATTGTTGCTGAGTGATGATGAACAAATTGCTCATTCAATGGCTGTGACCGAGCAAGAAATCGGCTCATCTTCAGCTAAAGTTAGTGACAGCGCTGCTAAGACTAGTGGTAAAAGCAGCTTGTGTAGAGGGAGTACGAGCAGTGATTTGAGCGATGAAAGCTCGTGCAGTAGTTTAAATAGTAGTGTGAACAAACCTCACAAGTCTCAGGATTTGAGGTGGGAGGCGATTCAAGCTGTTCGGTCAAAAGACGGGAATCTGGGTTTGAATCATTTTCGGCTTTTGAAGAGATTGGGATGTGGTGATATTGGGAGCGTTTACCTCTCAGAGTTGACAGGAACTAAATGCTACTTTGCCATGAAAGTAATGGACAAAGCATCCCTTGCAAGCCGTAAAAAGTTGCTGAGGGCGCAAACCGAAAGGGAAATTCTGCAGTCTTTGGATCATCCATTTCTTCCAACACTGTATACCCACTTTGAAACCGATAAGTTTTCTTGCCTGGTTATGGAGTTTTGCCCGGGAGGAGATTTGCATACTCTAAGGCAGAGGCAACCGGGGAAGTACTTCTCTGAGCAAGCTGTAAAGTATGATTTCTCTCTCTCAAGTTCCAGATAATTCCTGTTGTGTATTTCTGCATATCCTGCAAAACTTAAAAATCATTCTGTCTAGGAAGCTTGAAATTAGATCAATTTGGTAGAATATATGCTTATTCAAAGCAAAACTTATAAATCATCCTGTCTAGGAAAGCTTCAAATTAGATCAATTTGATAAAATATATGCTTATTCAAAGTAATAATGTAATCAATTGTGCTAGTCAATACTTAATTGCTACTTGATGTTAAGTTTGATTCATGTTTTCATCTCTACTCTGAAGATTTGACAATTAGGAGTTTAGCATGTAAGGTTGAATATGCCCATATGGGTTGATGTAAATTTACTAATCTATGTCTTGCCATCTTCTATTTAATCATTAATATATGCTTATTAAAACTTATATTGGATCAATTGTGCTAGCCTGCAGGAAATACTTATTTGCTACCTGTTAAGTTTCATTCATATTTTTCTTCTCAACTTCCCAATTCTACTTCATCTTTTGGTTACTATCTTGAAGCACATTTGTTAGATAAGCTTAATCTGTTTAATGCTTCTTAGTATTGTTGATTTGCAATGTAAAATTAAAATGATTATATCTTCTTGCTGTTGTGTGGACATCTTTCTCATTAGTAATACTATGCACAGGTTTTATGTAGCAGAGGTCCTACTCTCTCTAGAATACCTTCACATGCTCGGGATCATCTACCGCGACCTCAAACCCGAAAACGTCCTTGTCCGAGACGACGGTCACATCATGCTCTCCGACTTCGATCTCTCCCTCCGCTGCGCAGTCAGCCCGACCCTCGTCAAGTCCTCGAACCCCGACTCGAACGGCCTAAAAAAGAGCTCGGGCTACTGCATCGAGCCCTCGTGTATCCATCCGTCCTGCACGGTAGTCCCCACGAGCTGCTTCTCGCCCCGTTTCTTCTCCAGCAAGAAATCCAAGAAGAACCGGAAGCCGAAGCCCAACGAGGTCGGGAACCAAGTCAGCCCGCTCCCCGAGCTCATCGCAGAGCCCACGGGGGCCCGGTCGATGTCGTTTGTGGGGACCCACGAGTACCTGGCCCCTGAGATCATCAAGGGCGAGGGCCACGGGAGCGCGGTGGACTGGTGGACGTTCGGGATCTTCCTATACGAGCTCCTCTTCGGGAAGACGCCGTTCAAGGGCTCGGGGAACCGGGCCACGCTGTTCAACGTGGTGGGCCAGCCTCTGAGGTTCCCCGAGTCGCCAGCTGTCAGTTTCCAGGCCAGGGATCTCATAAGAGGCTTGCTGGTGAAGGAGCCTCAGCATAGGCTGGCTTATAAGCGCGGCGCAACAGAGATTAAGCAACACCCTTTCTTTGAAGGTGTGAACTGGGCATTGATTCGGTGTGCTAGCCCACCGGAGGTTCCTCGGCCCGTGGAGTTCGAGCGAATCCCGATCCCATCGCCGCCGCCTCCTGCATCGTCGTCATCTTCATCAAGTGGAAATCATCATGCCATGGCAGGTAATAATAATGCTCTTCCTAATCAGAAAGGTCCTGAGAATTATCTGGAATTTGATTTCTTTTGAAGAATGGTAAATTGAAAGTTGCAAACCAAAAACTATCCATGGGCTACAAATTTGTTTTCTTGAAAGGGATTTGGGTTTGGAATTGTTGATTTCTTGGAGGAAAAGAGAGCACAAAGAAGGATGTGAATTGAATTGTCAGATTCAGGAAGTGAAGGGTAATTTTTTTTTTCTGTTATTTTTTCTGGTTTATTAGTTTGATGTTACTTGTAATTTTTGGTTTTGGTGATTCAAGGGAATGTGAAGAGAAGAATTCTTTGCTTTTTATGAATTGTGATTTTTAATGTGAATAAGGAATGTGATTTTGTCAAGATCAATTTGTTGGAGTATCATGCTATACAATCAATCAAGAACTCATAAAGATTTATTGTAGATGTTGATCCTAATTAAGGAATTGATTCTTCTTGAAAGTTTGATCCCAATCTGCCTAGGGTTTGTTTGATTACAATTTTATGAGTATAGTAGATTCAAAAGAAATCAAATTCCAGAAAATTCGATGTACCTAATTGAAGAGCATTAAATAAGATACCACAACGAATCAAGCCCATTCACGCCTTCAAAGAAAGAGTATTGCTTCAATCTCTGTATTTTCAGAACACAAGTAGAGAAGATGATGAACGAAAGGCCCTATTTATATACGAAATAAATAGAATTAAAAAAATATTTGAGAATTAACCGACTATCTAATCTGATCAGATCTACCATTAAATTTATTCGTGTTTTGGTTTTAATCATAAATCTACCCTTCAAAAAAAGATTTATTGTAACAGAAAATATTTGTTTCCATGATCTACATATTTTTTTTATTGGGTGGTTAAAAAGGTTAAATGTAGGATATTTGATCTAACAATATTACCATATGTGTATATCCAAAATTCCAATAAAATTTTAGTCCGTGTAAATTAAGCTAACATTTAATTTCATCAAACAAAATAAATGTTAATTAACGATATAAATATCATTCAATATATGATTTTTGGTATGACCTATAATATATTTGAAAAGAATATAAATACAATATGAGTCTTTGTCCTTATAAGAAATCCGATTTAAAAATTAAAACCCTAATAAATAATAAATAAATTTTCGAACTTATTTTAAATATATTCTAAATAAAAAATTTACAATTTTTTTTATAATGTACTCTAAAAACTTATAGAAAAAATCCATATAAAGTATAGATTGTATGATTCAATTTCTTTTATGTTGAAAAAAAATCTTTTCAACCACTACTCAACTTTTCGTGAGATGGCGAAAAGTTGAATAGTGGTTGCAGCAAGGCTCAATGTGTTTCGACTGCTTGCTCCCACATAACGCGATTTTGGATTTTTTTTTCTTGTGGGTTTTGCAGAGTGATTAAGACAAAATACTGTGGTCACAAATTTTAAAGTTCAGGGGGTGCCTTGGAGGGTCACTTTTGTGACTGCGTGTTAGTGGTTGCGGCGATGGCGGAATGGCTCTATCTTTGCTAACTCAGCACCTCCACAATCTCCCTCGACCTTCATCATGACCCAAGATATGTCGTTTCATTTGGCTTGGTCTAATATGAGTAGAGGAGTTGCTTCTGTTGGTAGGAATGAAATACACATTCGGTGGACTTTGCCTAGAGAATCATGGGTAAAGGTTAACTCTGATGGAGCAATTTGTCAAAATTGAAAGAGAGTATGTGCGGGAGGTGTTATAAAAGATGAGTATGGTCATTGGTTACATGGTTTTGTTCACAACATCAACATTTGTTCAGTCCCGGCTGCTGAATCGTGGGGCGTTATTGAAGGACTAAGACTTGCTTAGGAAAGAGGGCATAGACAAGTGGTCTTTGAGGTTGATTCCCAGGTTGTTATCCAGCTTATTAATAAGTCGCTCGATAGAGCTCATCCGCTTTTTAGCCTGGTTGTTCAATGTCATGGCTTCCTTGTAGAGACTGGTCCACTTTTAACATATTTATCGTGAGGCTAAGCGGGTTGCCAATGGTCTTACTTCTTTAGCTTATTCCTTTCCAATTGGGTGCCATTTTTTGTAAGGGGTTTGGCTGCTCCCCGGATGATTTCCAATTAGCCTCGTTCTATTAGTCTCTTCTTTCTTATAAAAAAAAACACTACTCAACTTTCTTAGTTCAAACGTTAACTCCACTTAGAGTCCGTTCGTTAACACTGTAGTTGATGATGTTGATGGTGCGATGTTGATGGTGTTGATATTGATGGTATTAATGTTGAAATTAGAAGCTTAAATTATATCCTTAAATTTTCAGGTAAATTAGTATATGTTTGGTAAAGGGTAGGTGATAGTTTTTGAATTTTATTGTGAATTGATGATTAAAGACGAACTTATCTTATTGTGAAATTTCAACATGGAGCTAACCCTACTTTCTTAGTATGCTAGCACTCGTTTGAACTATAAAAACCCTACTGTCAATTCATGTACAAGCCTACGATCTTTCTTCTTCTTTCGAACACATAACTAGTTTACAAATTCAGAATTGCGAATTGCGAGTTCGTACAATCTTAACCTAATCTTTAGGTTTTAAAATGACGAAATTAGGTTGACTAGAAATATATTATCTTCCAATTTGATTATGGAAAGATAATATAAATCTAGTCGTACAAATATCATACTAAGAAAATAAAGATAATACAATAAGATAGTGCTTAGGGCATAAGGCAATATCGACGCCTATCCAAACAAAAACGAAGATTCTATCTATAACCAGAATATCTTAAACAAATATGCAATATCACGCGCATCTTCAAGATCTTCTCTGTTTGCCTTTACTTTATGTCGGGGACATGCCTCACGTTGACGACTCAATTCTCAAATCGAAGTCGGCTATGTGACTTACGTTTGGAACCATCAAAATCAAAACTTCGTTTTTTCTAACAGAATTTAATTGTAAAAAAGAAGGATAAAAAAATGATAAATGATATCAATTACTTTGATATTAACATCATAAGTAACCCTCTCTCCACTTCACCTAATTTTTTTTGGAATTTTTTTACATCAATTAACACCAATAATTCATTTTAACTAGTTCAAACCAAAACTCATTCTATAATTAATGGAGTTAATATTTTCTATGAACTTCAACACCAAATCAAATCAACACCATCAACTACTTTACCGCGCGAATGAGCTCTTAATAAGTTAATATTAACCCACATATTTTACACATTGTACAATAAATTATTGGGAGAATAAGATTCTAGTAAATGGTACCCTAAATTTTAAAGTTCATTCGTGATAATGTGATATATATGCTTTACCAAACTTGCATACAAATGCATGTGAATCAAACCATATTTTAGTCATCACCTTAGAATAAGAATTTTGAAACTTTTTCGATAACGATTACACATAAAAAAAATCGTCAAATTTGCTCGACGTCCCTTATTATTGGGACGAAAAAAGTGGTTAGAACTTTTCATGTATATTTTGTTGGAGTCACCTTTTTTTTTGTTCACAAGAATGATTCTTTTTTTTTTTAAACGTGAAACAAAACTATGATTCACGAGTCTTATTTTAAAATAGTTACCTAAATTTACATTTTTTTACCGTGGAATGTCCGATACAAATCCTCTGTTCCATTTTTATGTCCCTTATCATGTCTTATTTTTATTGATTGGTTGAAAAATAATTAAAAATTATCAAGTGATAGTATTATGTGTTTAATAAAAGAATAAAAAAGAAATCTCAACCAATCATTGTAAATGAGACATAAAAATGGGGCATGTCAATGAACATCTCTAACGACTTACTATATATATTTGACTAAACTTGTAAGAAAATCTTATATTTATTCTAAATTAATCATTTGAAAAACATTGAGAAATAGTTATTCGAAGAGATGCGTTCGATCTCTCAAGGGAGAATTTTATTAAAAAGGTAAAAAGAGCTACTTAGTCAGCAAATAAGGTAGCTCGTCATGTTTTGATTAACAAAAAGATAAAAATAATAAGACTTGAGACTTATGTTTCTTTTTTCCACCGAGTAAAAAGACGAAAGTAAAGATTAAACATCTCCAAATATCCTCAATATTTCCTACTAGTCTACCATTAATTGTGCCTATATAGGAGATGCTTTTCTTTTTCTTCTTCTTTTCCGGAATTAGATAATAAGTGGTGACTCACGTTTTCGCTAAATAAGCTTATCAAGAGAACAAAGCACGCATTAAGTTTGCAAATATGATTCATTTTCAGGATTCGTATTTGAAACTATAAAAGTTTTTGCCCCAACTTACCTAAACCTTGTGTGATAGGGCAGGCTTTTGATATTTTGAGAAAATTATAAGATAATATTTTAAGAAATGTCAATTAAAAGTTCTAAGCTATATGTCATACACAGATACACTCATACTCCAATGCATCAACACTTTTAATTAATTACATGTAGTATCATATAAGTGGCAGTTAATAAACATATAGGTTCGAAGACAAATTTTCCTAACTTGTCGTTTTTTAGTAGAAGGAGAAATGACACACTCTCTAAATTTTTTAGTAAAAAATAAATTCTCCTAACCTGTCCTAATTTAACATCACATAATTTTTATATCATTTTTTTTGTCGGAGTATTTTCTATATGATTATACAACGAGAAGAGAGGTATCATAACAAATTCAATCTTTTTCGACAAAGAATTTTTTTTTCGATTCGGTTCAACAAACATGCTCGTTAATACCAAACAAATTAATAATGAGAAGCTCAGAAACATTCATTAAAGAGTCAAATATAAATCAAAGAAGAGAAGCTCGCACGCAAAAAAAGAGGAAGATATTGAATTCTTCTTAACGACATAAAAAATAGTTACGCCACCTGCATCAAATCCAACTAATGGGTTGTAACGAACCCAAGGAAGACACTTGCACTCAAATCACCATCAAGCAACGTTAACGACTTCATGCCTAAAAGTACACCCGCACTCACACGACCGTCAAACAACATCAACAACCTATTGCCTAAAACCACACTCACATCATTGTCAATCAACATCAATAACCCTAAAACCCTTGTTTTAAAATATCCATTTAGGTCTCACCTGAGCGTAGCCCGGTTTGCCTTCCAACGTGTCTAAGCGCTCGTTTTCTTTGCCTAGACACCCTAAAAACACTAGGTGGTCCATCTCTATCCAAAAACTGCCTAACTTTTTTTCCTTCTTATAATATTGCCTAAAACCTCTACCTTAAAGCAACTTCTTTAGCTTATACTCCACCGTCTCCGCAAGTTTGTCCTAAAGGACAACTTTCACATATATTAAGAAATGGATATAGAATTCTACCAAAAAAAAAACAAAGAAATGGATATAGAAGAAAAAATATCCAATAGGGAGATGAGAGAGATTGTCATTGTGATGAGTAAAAGTGGGAAGAAAGAGAAAATAAAAGGAAAAGACTAAAAGGGGGTTTAAAGGGATATATCTACCTAGTACAATTATAAAGCAAAAACCAAGTCTTTGTAAAAATTTGAGTCACTTGGCAATTTGAAATATTTTTTATTTTTTCTAAAATACTTTCACTTACCCACTATCTTAAAAACCACCACCCATTAACAAATTAATATTTTATAATTTTTACTAAGAATATAATTTAAATTTTTTCAAAATTTTTTAAACCACTTTCAACTTACCCATTTTTTTCACTATCCTAAAAACCACCACAAACTAACAAATTAATATTTTGTAATTCTTTACTAAAAGAAGTGTGATTTGTGAAAATATGTTTGTAAAATTTTTTTAAGAACAAGTCGAAAATAATTTGTAAATGATTTTATATTAAATTCGTACAAGGTATATGAATAACACTAAAAAAGTGTGATTTAGTCGTTAAAAATGTGTTTGAGAATTTTTTTTAAGAACAAGTCAAAAATAAATTTTATAAAATGATTTTTATATTAAACCTGTACAAGATACGGTCCGTACCTAGTAGGCTACAATATACATAGTACGGTAAGTGGGGTCTCTAACTTCTATATAAAACTCTATGACTCTACAAGCCATTTTTGGCTGATAAAGCTAATTCTTTCTTGGATGAGAGAGTCCATCCTCTTCTCGACTAAAAATTTTGCCTCTTAATTGAAAAACTATATAAAGGCCAACTCTCGATCCCTTCTTTGAGCGCGCAAGGGATTCGACGATCAACCGAGTGTGATATTGTGATCGTGAAGTCTCTCTGATCTCCCTCTTTGCGAGAGAATTCGACCACCCACTAGGTTTGATGAAGACAGTCTGATCGAGTTTGGTAGTAGGGATGTGTTAAAGTCCGGCGGGCCAATATGACGTAGGGGGTACACACGTCGGTCCATGAACATAGCCTAGCACATAAGCCCATGGGGTTCCATCCTAAAACCAATTGGCAATAGGAGAAGTAACCCATGGATTTATATGGTGGGCAAGTTTTATCATAAATTCCGATGTGGGATACCTTTTTATCTCAACAGGATGGACTTGAACTTTGATGTAGAATGGAGTCTTGGGCCAGGTCGTCTTTGTGCATTGTGACTTCTGAAAATCTTTCATTTTGGTGGAAAGAGCGTCAGCTGTCCTTCTCGCACATCCCCGTGTTGGGTTTACCGTTTAACAAACATTGCCTTTTAGTGATTTACTCACCTCGAGCAAAACTCGTTTATCGGTCATTCTGTTTTGTGTTTGTACTCCTTCTCGTTCTTTTAGCTTATTTTTAATCTGTATTTTTCTTAACTGCTTCTCAGCTGTTGTCTCATGCAGTCTTTCAATTTACTAGACTTGTCTGATTATCGAAATCTTACCTTCTTTATAAAAAAAAAAAACTTCGCACTACGATATGCGGATACTGACAAAAGTAGTGTCCCGACATGCCAAGTGCCAACAAAACAAATTAAGACATATAATTATGAACAGTGTAGAAAATAACAGGGCCTATGGTCTTTTTTATTTCTTTCCCAACTAATATACCGCTATGGACCTATGGTCATTATTTGACCAGATTAAAATGATATACAATGACGTATATGATGAAGACAGTGAAAGACTGAAAGTACCACTTGTAATTTATTAAGTTGTTAATTATTTGTCTTAGAGTACGTGGCTTGTTTCGATAAGTAAGAATATTGAGCAAGAGATTGTTATAAACAAGTAAACAACTAACAAGTTTCTTTAATTTTAAATTTTTTTTCGCCTGTTGATAATGCCTGGGCACGCAGCAAAGTTTTTCAAGAGTTTGGGGTTATCTTGCAAAATAGTGGAAAACTCGGTCCGTTACGTGAATTTGACAAGAGTACGAGATTACCTGCCGAAATTTCCGGGAAAAAACGCACTAATTATGCCATCATGGGTAAGTGGTCGAATATGGTTCAATTCTAGGCTTTTTAGCAACAGGGAAGGTTGATAGTCTGATATTCATAAATCATAAGGGTATATTCTTGTATTTTTTCATTTTTTGTATAGTAGGTGGGATAATTAAATCCATTTTATTACTCATAAAAGAGCAAACTTTTATAGGCTCACTATCTGTAGTTTCTTTTTGTAGATTATGGATTCATGTCTAAAAATACATATCACAATCTGTAGTTTCTTTTTATGTCGGTAACTAGAAATTATCTTATCTCTTATCTCCTATCTCCATTAAATGTATGTAATATTTTCAATGATGTCAAAAATTGATGATTATACGGTAAAATCTGTCCAAATAAAATCATTCTAAGATAGATCTTACATCTTCTTACATATGCTTGTCATGGACAAAATTCAAGGAAATTCATGGACGATGAATTGAAAGGGCAACTGGCAAGCATAGAAAATTAGCAACTCCCAAATTTGCCCCTTAAAGTCTCTCTCTCTATATCCACCTTGTTTGGTGGCAACTTCTAAAATTCGCTCCAGCACTCTTAAAAGGGTGCTACTGAAGAACCGAGTTCTTTCACAATTTCAACAGATCAGCCTTCTGGGGAGTTCACAAACTTTCAATTGTTAGGGATTTTGGCTGGAATTGCGAGATGGATTATATCAATGAGGGTGCTATCAAGGAGCTCCAGTCATTGATGGATGAAGGTCATTATAAATTTCTTATCTTTTTCGTTTTTTGATGTGTTAGATCTCCCTTTGAGGTTCTTTTTGAAGTGGGTAACTGTCATTCTGCTGATCTATGATCCACCAAGGCTCGCTCTGATTTTTTTTCCCATCTTCTTCTTCTCTGGATGCAGTTGATATTCCACTCAAGCATACCTTCCGGGTTAGATTCACTATTTGCCAAATTTGGGTTTCTACTTTTTTTGCTATTATGCTTATCAATTGTCTTTAAGCTAGTTAATTTGTTGAAATCTCAAATGGCCATGGGGTTCAATTGTTGTTTCTGAAGCCCAAATTGTGTTTCGTACTATGTATAGGTTTAATAAAATCTGTCAGAATTTCATCCCTTCTGGTCTTTTTACCTGTACATTGCTAAACTAGCAGAATGTGACTGTAGAAGTACTGATTTGTCCAATAATTCATGCATTTTTACTTTGAATTTGATTGCATCACATACTTGTGATTCATTCAACTGCTCATGATCATTGAATTGAATTTGCTAGATCTGTTTGTTTAGACCTTACCCACAAGTGATTGCAAGGATTTCTGCTTTTAAATTGTCCTTCTTCATGGTTAATAGAGGCCAAAAGATTGGATCTTGTGTCTTGCTGGATTATATAGCTCAAATCTAGAATTTTTTGGGTCTCACTAGATATGGTTGCCTAACCTTCAGACTATATTTTTATCATAAACTGGATAATTATGTAGTATGTGATCTTGCTGTAGTTGATCAAATATGTCTGGAAAACCATTAATAAGCAGTTCAATTCTAATGTTTTCAGGTGTGATCACCTTTCTATAAGCACTCATATTATATGAACCCAAATGAACTATTAAAAGCAGTGGGTTTATGCTTTTTGCATTTTTTCTGTTTCGAGTATATATGTTAATTGTAGCTCGGTTTCTTATCTTTCAGAGTCTGCATCAAGGGTGGGAAAGAGAAACTCTAGTGCGATTTCTAAAAGCTAGAGATTGGAATGTTGGCAAGGCACATAAAATGGTATTGTCATCTCCAATCAAAGTTTGAGAATATATTTCTATGTCAACTTATTTGCCTGTGATGATTTTTTCTAATCTTGTGAAATCCTTGCAGTTGACCGATTGTTTAAATTGGAGGGTGCAAAATGAGATTGACAATATATTAGCGGTAAGCGTGATATTGAAGTATGAAGATCTTTGATGTCCTCTCAACAATGTATTTGTGAACTAAACTCACCATCTAATACTACTACTAACCCCGTGTATTGAAGACAAATACAAAATACATTGTGATTGTTGAATTTAGCTTAAAAGTCAAATTAGGTACCAAAAGTATTTGAATCCTTAGTAATGGAAATATACCACTTGAAGACAAGAGTCCAAGCTTGTTTTATTAGTTGAATATCTGTTGATTTACACATGTATTCTGACCAAGAGGGATTGCTGCTTTTCTGTGCTGCAGAAACCAATCATTCCGAGTGATTTGTATAGGTCAATACGTGATTCACAACTTCTAGGAATGTCAGGATACTCCAAAGAGGTATGTCTATTCTCAATTGCCTTTGAACTCTAAAATGTATTTATTTACAAAATATAAAATTTACACTTTCCAACCTTTATCAGGGTCATCCTGTCATTGCTGTCGGTGTGGGGCACAGCACGTACGACAAGGCTTCTGTAAGGCTTCTTTAGATAGAATTTTGGTTGCTTTACTATGCTCAATTTTGGTTGCTTTACTATGCTCTCATTTTGGATACTTTAAGAAAAATTGCTCCTTATAATTCGGTGTTTTAAATAGTTATTTTGTGCTTGTGATAATTCTTCTGTTTAAATGGCCTACCATTATCTACCTTTACTTGAAATCATAGAACCACTTACATTATTACATGCTCCTTTCCACCAAAAGATTGACTTTTGTTTGTGTGCATCAAGTTTTGATGAATTTGTACATTTGACTTTCTGTATTAGGTAAACTACTACGTGCAGTCGCACATACAAATAAATGAATACAGAGACCGAGTAATACTGGTGAGCACATTTTCCAGATATGTATGCTTCACATATCTCAGTAACTCATACATTAATCAATTATAATCCTTCACTTGTGGTGCTTCTTCAGCCCCTTGCATCAAAGGAGCATGGCCGACCTATCTGTACCTGTATAAAGATTTTGGACATGTCGGGTTTGAAGCTATCTCAACTAAACCAATTAAAGGTAGTTCTGTGAAATTTAACATTATTTTTGCCTATTTGTTAAAAACAGACAGAAAGTAAAGTCCACGAATAAGATACATGTATTTATCACAAAATTTGTATTTCTTCTCCTAAGTTTTTTCACAATGTCGTCATGCCCTGACAAGCTGTGTTGTAAATCGCTCGTGTTCCTTACAGCTGCTTACTGTCATATCTACCATAGATGACTTGAACTATCCAGAGAAAACTGATACATACTATGTAGTCAATGCCCCATACATATTTTCAGCATGTTGGAAGGTTTGTCCTTTATCTTTAGTAGGGTTACCATTCTACACTTCTTGGCATAGTACTTGATTTTTCCACTGACACAGGTTGTCAAGCCTCTTCTTCATGAAAGAACAAGAAGGAGAATTCAAGTTTTACAAGGTTGTGGGAAGGATGAATTGTTGAAGGTAGGATAGCCAGACTCTAAATTTGGATTACCCAAGAGAATGCATTATAAGTATAATGCATTATAATCCAAGCACACCCTAAATCTGTTGGTTGCTCGTTTTCAGGATTCGTTCTTTTCTATATTAGGCCATTTGTACATCATTGTGTATTCAAATTCTTGATTGATGAGCTAACTCTTTGATTTGGTGACAATGTTTATCAATAGATAATGGACTACGCATCCCTTCCTCATTTTTGCAAGAAGGAAGGTTCTGGATCATCCCGACATTCCAGGAATGGAGGAACAACTGAAAACTGCTTTTTCTTGGACCATGATTTCCACCAACAGCTTTACAACTACACTAAGGAGCAAGCTGCCTTGTTAGACTCAGTTACCCCTCCCAAAGAAGGATCAGTCCATGTGGCTTTCCCAGATCCGGATCCTGAGGACGCCAAGATTGCTCAAACCATAGAGACCGAGTTTCATAAACTTGAGGACAAGAGCATGCTATCTAGATCTGTGTCAGAACAATTTGATGGATTGAACATCAAGATCAGCTAATTTAACTGTATGGAGGGCTGTTACACTGTTGCTGTACGTACATCTCTAGAGATAATACGAGGCAGTGAGATCTACTCTATGACAGTATCTTAGTTCAGGGGAAAGGTATACTGCTGAACTTCCAAGTATTGTATTACAACTTCAGCTTTTATTCATGTCTGTTTTGCATTAGCTCAATGCAAAGGCTTCATTATATATGGGGTAGATGTAATACCACCCTCAGTTATGTACTTTAAACTTACTAGTTGATAATATTATTTTTTTTTCCCTTTTGGATGGGCAAACTTATACAGTTAATTTTTTTGAAATTGGAAAAATTATAGCCTAGACTGAATATTACTAAAATCTAAGAGCTTATTCCTTGTTCTTGGGCTTCTATACTTCAATGGAGGTTGGTTAACTGTTGGATTTCAGCAATTCAGAGAATAAAAAGCCCTAAAAACAGCTAGCTGGATGAATATACAATCTTTTTTTTTAGCTCAATTGCATGGTATTATAGTCTAATTTTTGTTATGAAATTGCATTGCTTCTTATGCTTTAATTCAACAAGAAAAAGCATCTGCCACTTCAAGCAAACTGTCATATGAATATCATATACTTAATTTTGTTACATTCTCCATGCATATAAATTACTCTCTTATTTCATCATCAAACATTAGTTTGTTAAGGAAGATGAGATGGAGACCCAGAATCAATCTGACTGTTTTTCCTGTGAAAAATGCTACTGAAACTAGGCTTCATTACTTTCTTTGTCATTGAAGCCCTCCTCTTCTCCATCTTCTTACTCACTATTGGTAGCTCTGATTTCTGCTTCTGAAATTTAGGGTGGATTGGCGAATTCTTGGCTGATACCTCTCTTTCCATTACCACAATTTCAGCTGCCTTCTTCTGTTCCCTCTCTTCCCGTCTTTTCAACTCGCCTTCAATGGCCTTCTTTGCAGCCTCAGCCATCTCCGCTCTCTTCAGTTCCCCTTCAATTAAACCTTTTATATCTTCCCTCTCTTTCTCAGCAGCCTCCAACTTCTTAAATGCTTCATTCTCACTAGCCTTCACAGCTTCCACTTGTGCCATTGCAGCAGCTACCTTCAACAAGGCCAGCTTCTCAGCTTCTTCTGTTTTTTTACTCAGTGACTCAAATTCATCTCTTGAAAGAGTAATCTTGACACCCGACTCTGATGTTGAAGAGCGCGTCGTTTTGGTTATCTCTGATAAGACCTTGATTTTATCAAGTGCAATTCTTTCAGCGGCTTTTGCCACATCAGCTTCTTCAAGTGCATTCGCCAGAACCTTCTTTTCCTCTTGCAGAGAAGCCCTTGTTGCTTTAGCTTCCTTCTTTAACTCTTCAGCCTCCATCTTCATCTTCTCCAATTCTTTCCAACCACTCTCCTTCTCTGATAAAGCCTGGTTAAGAGCTGTCATCATTTCCTCTAAATCCCCTCTAGCTTTAGCTTCCATTACAACACAGATCTCAAGCTCAGATTTGCTCTTTCTGAGCTTCACATGAAGATTCCCTGCCTCAGATTCAGTTTCCGCCTCTTTCTCTCTCAGCTCCTCATGCTCTTTTTTCAAACTCTCCAGTTCAAACTTCAGTGAATCCACCAAATTGCATTGTCCACTCTTCTCTTGAAGAACCCTTTGAAGCGACTCCTTAGCACTGTCCATCTCTAAAGCAACCGCTCTCTGGTTCTCCAACTCTGTAGCTTTTGCATCAGCCATTTCCTTTTGCAAGCTACTAATCTCGCTCAATTTCCCAGCTAATCTGCTCTCGAGAAGTTTAATTAGTTCAGGATCAAACTCACTCTTCATTTCCTTCAACCTCTTTCCAGACTCTTCTAAGCCGGCTTTAAACGCCAGAACCTGTTTAGCTTTCATTGTCGCTTGATGCACTTGCTCAATTGTTTCCTTCACACCCGAGATTTCCTTCAAGAGTTCCTGAGCTCTCTCCTTATCAGCTTTCACTGCATTTTCCGCTTCTTCAATTCGCTTGACAGCACCAGTTTTCTCCTTACAACATTCATCATAATCATGACGCGTCTTTGTTAGCTCTTGCTTCGCAAAACTGAGTTCTTCTAGCACATTCACATACTGCTCTCTCTCACTTTCCAATTCCTTCTGTAAATCAGCGTTGTTCAAAACAAGGTTCCTGTTTTTCTCTTCTTCAAGCCGCTTAGCTTGAGCTTTCGCCGCATCTTTCGCTTCATTGACAGCCTTGAGTTTCTGATTCAGATCCTCAGCCTTTCGCCTCGCCTTTTCAAGCTCTATATCGGCTTCTGCTTTCGTCGTTTCAGCATTTCTGAGCTGTTCCTTCAATCTGTTAAGCTCTTTCTCAGCTAGATGAAGCTGTGTGTCTCTGACATATACATTTTCCTTGATATGCAAAGACAGGAGATACAAATTCATTTTCTTATGACATCAAAGATAAGAAAGGGATTTAGATAGGTTAAAAAGGATGTACCTCAACAGAATGTGATTTCACCACCTTGATTGCAGGCCTTTGTCCTGTGAATGCACTTGCACCAAATAAGTTGACAGCATCTTTGACAGACTGAAATGGCGCGCTCGTGTCGATCTCTCCTACTCCTACTGCTACCCTAATTTTAGGGTAGCCATTTCTGTTTGGGTTTTCCTTTCTGATCATATTCCTCACTTTCTTAGGAAATTTCCACAATCTTCACTTCTGACAGGAACCAACAAAACAGTGACTTTGTTAACGAATGAACCAAAAACAGCAATACCATTTATGAGGATCTGAATTCAAAGTTTGGTAAAATTCGTCAGACTAACAGATTTTTTAGAAATTGGGGCTGTAATCGATTACACATGGACAGATAATTGTATCAAAATTCTAAAGATTCAAAGACAACAGGTAAGAAATTCAACGGAGATGCAATCGCACCAGACAATTTGAGAGTTGATGATCGTCATCATGAATCTGTGTTTCTTCACAGAGCGAGAGGGCAAGCTTTCGATTATCTGCGAAAAAATCGTACTACAGGAATAGAAATTCGCCATGAAAAGTAGTACTTCATTGAACAATGCAACAGAACGCGAGAAAGATGGGATTTTTTTTACAGAAAACGAGCAAGGGGAAATTGATGAACTGATGGAAATCGGAGTCGATTTGGAGGACTAACGATTTGCGATTCGGGTTTGGGAAATAGGAATGTGATTGTGCGATGATGATGAGTTTCTGAGTTCTGATGTCGAGGGAGATTTGAACGAATGAGTCGGAGAGAGATTTGAAAAGGCGGAAATAGAAAGTGTGTGCCACGTCAGAAAAGTGACTCAGCCAAAACACTACTTAGAAATTGAACAATTTAAATGGAATTAGTTCCAGTGGAGTTGTGAAAAAACTCCATAGATAGAGTTGAATAAATCATGATCATTAAATACAAATTGAACGGTTGAGATTTGATTTTTCTCTCTCCATATCAAGTTATTATTTTTTTCTTTTTTCTTTTTTCCCGACGGGTTCACCAATTTACTATAGGGTTTTAGTAAATTCACCCATAGAGTTTCTCACAAACTCCATGGGAACAGATCTTATTGTCATCTAATATGGCTAGAATATTTAAATGGAATATTGTTTATTGTCATTTTTTTTGGTAGAAAAATTGTTTTATTGTCATCTAATATGGCTAGAATATTGGATGCATTTTGAAATTGGTTTGGACAATAGATCTTCATTAACGCCTATTGCATATCCACTAGTTCATACGAAGATGAGGGAAGGAGGTTAGGATTATTTTGGATAAAGGACTGTTTAATAAAATAAGTAAATTTTGTGTTTTATTATTATTTTTAGGGTGTCATGTTGATAAAAACTAAACCTTGATTGATTACTTGAGCTTTAAGTTGCCAGGGAGATTTCAATAGTGCCAAATTTAGGGTTTAATTGATAAAAATCCAACCTTTGATTTTTATTTTTTTATACACCCTCTCAATTCTTATAACGTATCCTTAGGATAATGACATATTATAGACTAATCGTTAAAAGAAAGTTATATTTCCTTCTTCAACATACATTTTCAACGTTGTACTCCCTTACTTATCAACTCATTGTGATTTCGCTCGAAGTCGGGCTCAATTCTACCATTGTATAGGTCCTAGGTGAAATAAAATTAGAGACTCTTAAAATAAAAAATAAAATTTTAAATGGGCCATTTTATTTTAATAAGTCTATTTTTATTATACTAGCAATAAGGTTGCGCGTTACGCGACGATTATAAGACGGAGACTTCATTTTAACAGTCACTAAGAAGTTTTGAGATATGAAAATGGCATTTACGTAAATTTATTTAAAGGGGCATGATTTTTTTGTAAAAGGATATAAAATGGCATTTTTGTAATAAATTTATTTAAAGTGACATGGTTTTTCTGAAACTTAGAAGTGTACTGTGCCTGGAAGAGTATTTGTTTGCATATGATGGAAAGGGATATGAAAATGGTATTTTCGTAAATTTATTTAAAGGGCCATGTTTTTTGGAAAAGGAATATGAAATTGGCATTTACGTAAATTTATTTAAAGGGGCATTGTTTTTTTGGATTTATACTGGAAAAGAATATGAAAATGGCATTTACGTAAATTTATTTAACGGATCATGTTTTTTTTTAAAGGGTATGAAAATGACATTTCTGTAAAAAACAATAAATTTATTTAAAGGGACATGGTTTTTCAGGAACTAAGAAGTGTACTGTGCCTAGAAGAGTATTTGTTTGCATATGATGGAAAGGGATATGGAAATGGTATTTTCGTAAATTTATTTAAAGGGGTATGTTTTTTGGAAAATCAATATGAAAATGGCATTTACGTAAATTTATTTAAAGGGGCATGTTTTTTTTGGATTTAGACTGGAAAAGAATATGAAAATGGCATTTACGTGAATTTATTTAACGGAGCATGCTTTTTTTGTAAAATGATATGAAAATGGTATTTCGGTAAATTTTTAAAAGGGGCATGTTATTTTTGGAATTACAGTAAATGGCATTTACGTAATTTTTTTAGGGGGCCATGGTTTTTTTGGATGTGTACTATTCTTTATAAAAAAGTGTCTCTCTTTTATGATAGTAGTGAAGTAGTGATATTGAACTACTTTCTCTGTCCCCAAAAACTTGTCCATAAAGCATTTTTTTCACACAAATTAAGACATTTCTAATCAATGATTAGTAGCAACCACTCTCTCCCTTGCTTTTGTAGCACAAATACACATGAAATTGGGATGGACAACTAATAAAGGATTAAGCCCCTAATCAAGCTTAAATTTTTTTTGGGTCATGAGTGATCTTGTTTTGTAGAGAAAAAAAAACTAAAATTATACATACATTAGTTTAGTGAAATTTTAATTATTTGTTGGCTATACACATTTTTTTTTATTGAATTAATGTAATTTGAGAAATTGAAGAGAGAGGAATGAGGAAGAAAAAGTTGATGAAAAGGTAGAAGTGTGTGTAATTGTTTGTTTTTATAAGGGTAAAAGTGTAAAAAATGTGTGATATAAATGGAAATAAAAATAAAGTTGGACAAACTTTTAGGGACGACCGAAAAGGAAAGACGGATAAATTTTTGGGGACGGAGGGAGTACTATTATTTTTCTCAGGATGAGCCCATTATTGTCCATGGATCCATGACAACCACCTTATATAGCCTACCCAATTAGCCGACCTTATTTAAAGTAGGGTCTAAGTGGTCAATATAAATGCACCCTTTATCCCGAAAATTCGAAAAGGTGTTTCTAAAAACCCAAAAATAACAAGATCAAAACAAACAAATGAATTCAAAAACATTTGAATTTAGTTCAAATACGCCACAACTTAATATAGGGATCTCTTGAAAGTGGCAATATACAAATATAACCAGAGAGCCATACTCTAGCCCAAATATTTTTCAACCTTATATAACAATTATACAACAACAACACTAACCCAGTGGTAACTTGCCTTGAGTAGGGTCTTGGAGGTCAAAATGTACCCACCCTTCCCTCGACTTAGGAATCGAGAAGGTGTGTAAAAAAGACCTAAAGACCAAAAATAAGAGAAAAAAACAACATTCATGGTATGTAGTAAACTTAGACCTAATTTATATGATTTTGGTTGATTTCAGATGTAACCCACATTTGTATTTTAACATTTTTCTTGATTAGTAGCTAATTTTGATTATTAACACAGATTTGTGATATATAGTAAACTTGTTTCATCAATCATTAATTAGGATGATTATGTTCGTCATCATTCATAGCATGTAGTGAACTTAGTTTCAAAATTTAACAAAATTTTCTACTTTATTTGTACGAGACAATTCGAAAATCATTATTATTATTCAACACGATGTAAACTTCATATATCATTACATTTTGCAGTTGCATTTTTATCACTGCTAAAGACCATTACGTCCTTCCCCAACAACCTTAAAACTGAAGGAGACAGACAAGCAGATTTTACAGAAACATTGGGCAAATGTTCACCAATCTCCTTCACAGAACTGTTCACTAAAAACTCTCCCTTTGTTGTTCCCATCCTTCGCCTCAAACGTTCAGAGTCCTGCACATTTAATTCCTCATTCCAGGCAACTCCTTTCAAACTCGCCACATCTGAAGTAAGCTTTTCAGCTTCTTCAACATTTGTCTCCATATTTTCAGGGACTAATAAATTTGTTGGCTTTTCAGTAGCAGCAGCTCCTAAATCAGCATCCTGAGAAGATTGAGCCCAGCCATTGGCTAAAGATGAGCTGCTCCCCTGTAGAAATTCAAAGCAAGAATCTCTAAAGCCTGGTAAATACGATCCCGGTGGACCCGGGATTGATATTGACTCAACCAGAGGAAATGAAGTTCCTTGTTCAGCATCTTCAGTAGCATTAAACATTCCATCAATTTCATTGTCATCTAGATGGATTGCTGATGCAGCTCCAAATAAATTCCCAGAAAATTGCAGCAATTCAGGATCAGAAGACCTGCTGAAACTTGTAACCAATTCTTCAGGGGGCAATTTAGCAGTTGAGCTAGTAGTACTGAGTAACTCATTCTTATCATATTGGTGGTCAACAGCTTCAGCTTCCATTGAATTACACTGTTGTCCAATTTCAGTTGACAAGGCAACTGGGGCTTCATCCATACTGCAGAGATGAGATCTCTCAACTCCAGAAACGGTGGAAGTGTCATTAGAATCTTTCAACAGAATTTCAGTGGAGTCAATCTCAACTTCATTAACTGGAGAAGTATGAATTTGGGCAGCCTCTGAATTTTCTGGCACAAAACAATTTTCTCTAGTAAATAGGTCCTCCTCATCAATCACGGCCTTGAATGATTTATTCCTCTCTATATTGTTAGGCACCGAGTGAATCCCCGGTTTTTCAGCATCTTTGTAAATATTACTGTTAGAAGTTTTGCAACTCACAGCAGGTAAGTCTTTGGTACCTTGCACTTTAGATTTGGGCCGTCCACGTTTGCGTTTAGTGCAATTGTTCTCGGACAATAAAGCGCCTCCTGAACACAAAGCTTGCATGGATTTTCCTGACTCAATAACCTTGTTTTGCTCATGGATTTTGGAAGATGGGAACAACTCTTCATCTTTATGTTTTGCTTTTCCATCAACACAAGCCTGTCAAAGCAGAAAAGAAAACAGCTGAAATAAGCATAAAATTCTATTAATCTAAAGACCCAAAGTGGTGCAAAATACACAAGCAAACTTTTTTCTTCTTTTTCAGGAGAGCATAGGAGAGCATAGTTTAGGCTGTTTAGCCATATTACTAATATATAGCCAGTGAAGGTAAAATCATCAAGCCTCACGAAGAATTGAAATGGGGGGAAGTGTGGGCATATCAAAAATATATACCTGCAGCAGTAAAGTCAATTATAGAAACCTCTTATGAACGTAGATACTCATTCATCTAGAAGATATGAAATAGCTTTATCCAATTATCCATAAAATATGTCATAATGTTGCCTTATCTTTGGTTGTCGCTTGTTGAAAGTCAGCCTTTCCAGACAAGCTCCATATGCACAGCATATGGATCATCAGAGGTAACATAAGCAAACCAAATATGACATTTTTCAGAAAACATCTTTGATGGAAATTTCACTTAATAAGAACTATCTAGAAAACAAGATCACTCCAATATTAATTCACTAACATTTTTCAAAAATAAAATAAAATCAACCCACTAACATTCCTGAACTTTTGAGGTATAACAACAAAAATGTAATTATTATGAACTATCAACACAAGTGCCAAAATCTAATGTAAATAATTAAAGCCCAAATTACTGGATTAGCACAGAAACAAGTAAGTGTTCAAAGTGGCATACCTTGGTTACATTGGCCTTGCGTAAATTGAGACATTTTGCAAGATGCTTTTTACTTGAGGAAAAAAATTTGCTTCCTTTTTTCTTCAGCGACTTCTTTGTTTTCAAATCCTTTTCACCCTTTGGAATTGGTGAGGTATCATTAGTCTTCGACAAGATACGGATCTTTGTGCCGTTAGCATCAACATAAACTGCACTGTCGTCACCATTGTCCTTTACACATCTTAAGGATTCTCTCTGACTTCTATCCTCTGTAAATTTGTTAGTATGAGCTGCCAAACCAGCATCTGCAACTGGGATTCTACCGTTTCTTATATCCAGCTCTTCCAGAGTGCAACATGGAGCTGTGGCACAAATATCAGACATCAGCCTTATCTTTCTTGGCTTTATTCTAGGCTTAACTGTCTGAGAGCCTTTCATACACTCAGAAGTGGGATCCACTGAAAGGCACTGATCAATATGTGCATTCAATGTGGTATTTGATGATGACGAGAAGCTCCCACAAACAGGGCAAGTTTTTGGGGCCACTGCTTCAGGAGGAAGACTGCGAGTTGAAGCAATATCTTCAGTTGTTCCTCGGTTCATGTTAGCACCCAATTTTACCACCAGCTTACGCTTTTTATTAGGAACAAATATTGGTGTAGTTTTTGTCTTCTGTCTAACAGCGGAACCCGTAGCTCCCTGTTTATCTGATGCTTCAGACAAAGGGATCTTGCTAGTGGAAACTGACTCCATCTCTGATTGTGAATGTGCAGTTGTTTCCAATATAAAATCTTGGTTGGCAGGAGGCCCAGATGGGGTTGAGTTCGAATCTGTGCAATGAAGCGCAGATTTCTGATCAAACCCACCATAAAATGAGCCGCCGGGCACTGGGTTATTTTTCAGCCAGCAAGGATTCTTATCCAATCTACTTCTTTCAGCAGGTGAGACTGTCTCAGACATGCAATGCTTATCTAAGTTGCTTCGGACAGAATCAAAACTCTGAAAGGGGGGTAGCACATTCTTTACTCCACTCTTCAAACATATTTTCAGACTTCTCCGTGAAAAGGGCCAGTTAATTTTCATGTCTTTATTGCGCGCGGTAGAAACAAAATTTCTGCACCAAAAAGCCCAATATTCTTATGCCAATCAAATTCAACAGAAGGAAAAGAATCCCAACAAAAGCATAATAATGCTCACAAAAGACAAAAAAAAAACTAAATGAAAAAACTTTTAAAACCAGCTTTCATCTCATGAAAGAAATGGATATGTGAAGATAAATTTACTAAAAAAGCTCTTTATTTATTTATTTATTTTCTCAGCCAGATAAGAGCAAAGATTCTGGAAAGGAGCTTTTCATCGTTGCTAAAGATTCCAGAAAGGAGCTTTCCACTAATGAGAACGTAAGATTGTGCCGATCAATTAAGAACAACAGCTTAGAGAAGCTAAAGAACTACAGACAGCTAAGAAATTAAAATAACTGCATGTGTTCATAGTAGGGGAAACAAAGGACAAGTTTTACCTGATTGAAAAATCTGTAAAGGAACTTTCAGTCAGATCTGCATCAGCTTGTGACATGGCAGCAGCAACTTCTGCCCCTCCTAACTTGTTTAGCCCCTCTTCTTTCTCTCTAGAAGACTCAAATTTCTCTCCAGAAGTCAAGATCTTGGCACAGGACTCAGAGTTTGATACACATACATCATCAGTTCCTCCAGATAAGGTTTCCATCTTATTCAGTTTCCTGGACTGGAATGCTTCATCTTTATAAGCTTCTTCAACTGCTAATGTAAGTTTTTCTGCTGCATGAAGAGCAGCTCTGCAGGATTTGGTTCTCAGCAAATCAGCATTACTGTTTTCTTCAGCCATTCCTTCCCAGGGAATTCCACCTTCAAGGGAAGCTTCAAACTCACATCCCGTCTTAAGCATCTTAATAGTGCTTGCTTTATTATCTTTCAGTTCAGGCTTCTGGCTTAAGAATGTTTCTAGCTTCAGCTCAAGCGACTCCAGTAAGCTTCGGAGAGAGCTTCCCTCTTTCACCATATCCCAGAGTGACTCTCTGGAAACATCAACCTCAACAGCCTCTACAATCTCCATTTCCTTTTTTAAAGCCCTCACCATGGTAGCCAATTCAGCTAGCTGAACCTTCCCATCTTTGTTGACTTCAGCATCAAGTTTTTTGTTCATTGCTTGCAACTTTCTGGCAGAATCTTCCGAGCTAGCTTGATGAAAGTGCTCTACCATATCCTTCTTGGGATTTACTTGTTTTTCCTGACCTGTGAGTGATTTCAATCTGACTTGATCAACTGTTTTCTTTAATTCTAAAATCTCCTTTGAAGAATCAGAAGCTTGTAATGGTTTATCTTTCACTACATAACCAGCTACTGACTCATGCTCAGAAGTGCTGGACTCAGCTACCATAGATGCACCACTGCTCTCACATAGAGTCATCGGTTTCTGCTTTGAGCTGTTGAAATCACAAACTGCAGTCATGTAACTCTCACTTTCCAAGATCCGCTTTCTAGGTGCGCTCATTAATTTTAAATGGACATAATTTAATTGTCAGAAGATTGTCCCACCTTAGTTGGTGCTTTATCCAAAACACTAAAGCTTTCAAGCACTAGGGTAACTTGTTGGGGCTGAAGTAGATTCAATCGTGCAATTTATCATTCCTCAAGCACTTTTCTTACCGAACTCTTTACTGGGTATGCAATCTTTGACCCATTAATCAAGGCTCTGTGCAATAATAACATGTGTGAGTGATCAGTTTTTATGACATTCACAGCAAACATGTAGGCATAGCATAACAGAAAAAAAAACACTTGCACTCCTTTATAAATATATACACTCATTCTATCATTTCAAGTTTTCAACCCACTAGGAACTTACCAGCTAACCTTGAAAAGACAAAAACTTCAACTTCTCCTTGAAAAAGCCCCAAAATGCATCGTATCAAGTCATGTTACATTCCCTATCAATTGTGCAAACTCCACCCGGCATTGGAATAGAAATTTAAATGATATAACCCTTTTTCACTTCTGCTTTTTTAAGAACATTTCTCTACAGATTTAGAAGAACAAAAAAAAAAAAACATGATTGCCTATTTTTGCAGTATTTGCAGCAAAATTCAAGTAACCAACCATAAGACTTCATCTTTCCTTCGTTGTGAAAGTTTTATTAACAATTTAATATCAAAAAACAACCAGTACCACCCTGCAAGCTAGTAGGATGTACATAATTGACCATTATGAGCTGGCCCAAAATGATCATAGCTCAAATGCAACCAACCAGCTTCGGGTCACTAGAAACCTCAAATATTCTTCAATTCAACCCAAATCCATCCCCGCGGACGACTATTACACGTCAAAATTGAACCTTACACTTTCAGACTAAACAGAAACAAAAATATCAGAGCAAATAGAAATAAAAAAAGAAGCAAAGCGCGTGCCATTTTCAAATTGCTTCCATAACTAAAATCAAAAGGCACAAGCTCGCAATACCTAGAAGTATGATACTGATCTCCGAGACCAAAGAATTCGCTAAAGGACGAACGATCAGAGCAAGCCCTAGAACACGATCAACCAAAAAATCACCACCAACCTAAGCGAATTCATCATCTTCTTCTTCAAATTCGTCCCGAATGACCACAATCCCCAAACCCCAAAGGTCAATAAAAACTGCTCCTTGATCGTCAAATCCTGCTCAGAAGTAAGCAGCACAATTTCAATCGAATTTCGCCAGACTTCAACTGCCCCAAAAAGCAACCGAAAAAATCAGAAAAACCGGAAGGGGAATCCGAAATAGCAGCTTGAATTTACTTCGAGGAGCAATCTAGAGACAATATAGCTGGAATTTAGGGAATAGAGAATGAATTGGGGGTTTCTAGGGTACGAAGATTTAACGGGAAGAAGAGGAAATGAACAGCGAGAGAGGAAAGAGAAGTAAAGAGAGAGACTGACTGACGACGAGTGAGAGAGGAGGGGGAGGGATGCCAGGTCAGCAATGTCTATGTACACCATCCGTCCAAAAAAACAGCTAATAATTTTGATAAATTATTTTTAAATGTCGTTTTCCAAGTATCTGGTATTTTACGTATTGTATTTTTATATAAATAGTTTAGCAAAGTTTTCCACTTTATTTTATGAGATAATAATAATTCTCTAGAGTTGAGGCCGGTTTAAACCGTTTAACATATTTTTTAAATATTTTTACACTTGTCAATTGGATTGAAATACTGTTATTTAAGTTAATAAGTGAGGAAAATAAAACAAGGCCTTTTATCGTATTGGTCAATAAAATGAGGCGTTATATTTTCTTAAACATTTATCTAAAGATTTAGGTCAAATTGACATGTTTGAAAAAATTATTGTAGGACTTATTTAATTCTTGATAAAACGAAATAAAAAACAAATAAATGTATTGTATCAATCCAATATTATTAATTAGACACGTCGGGTCTCGTCAGGTTCGGGTTCAGGTTCAGTCATTTCGGATTGCGGTTGAGTCGATTTTGGATCGTTATGGGTACAAGTTAATCAGGTTGTTGTGGGTTTTTGGACGGCTCGGGTTGACCAATCGATCAAAAACATTGATTTTTTTATAATTTTTAATTAAATAATAACATTTAATTATAATATATTATTTTTATGTATTTTAATAATAAAATATAATATAAATTTCACAATAAATTTTATACATATTATAAATATACTAAATCGGTCAACACAATGAGTTTTAAATCTATCGGGTTTGGTTTATTTCGAGTCTTAACCTAAAATTTTTTAACGGTTCAAAACGGATTTGTAGATCGGGTTAGCTTTTTACACATCTATTCCCAATACATTGATTAAAGTTGCAAATTTGTGTATAACATGCATTTAATAATGCAAATAAAGCAACAAATATTAAGAGTTGGAATATTGTAAAAACTAGTTTCAACCAAGTTGTAGTAGCACTGTCTTTAGGATGTCTAAAGCTTAGCCCACCATTGTTGACGAAATGACGAGGTTGTCTCTGTCACTCGTTAGGTGTCCATCACTCTCTTCTCAATAACCCAAGAAGACATGAAAGCTAATGAAGGAATACAAATCTAGTAGATTGCCGACAAAAAAAGGCATGTGTTCAACACAAAAAAATTGCTTTTATCTCATCATATTCAACTTGGGTAAACTTTATGCATGGTGAATTGTCAATGTTTTTGGAGGTGTATTCTATTCAAAGAATTAATCTTTATTTGACAAATCCTCGTAAAAAGGGCGTTATTCATGGCATTCCATCAATTTGTAGTTGTTAGACATAGTGGCGTAGCCAGGAATTATGGCCAGTGGGGGCTAAATTCCTTCGGCTAATTTTTGTGGTTGTATAAAAATTTCTGACGAATTTAGGAAAAAAATTTTTTTGTATTTTTTTTAAAATATTGAAAAAAAATTGTATTTTTCTATATAAAAAACCATTTTAAAATATTATATGTACATAAAAAAATATTAATCTGCTTTTTTCTGATCAAATAAGCTAGTTTTGAACAAAAAAACCTAATTTTTTACTATATTTTTAAAAAAAAAAATTTTTTTTTTTTGAAAATTCCAGTGGGGACTACAGTCCCCGTTAGACACCATGTAGATCCGCCCCTGGTTAGACATGCAACATGATAAAATGTCATAAATATATACTTCGTGTTTATGATAAAATGATCCCAAAAATAAGCGAAACCAAAGCTCGATCTAACTTATATTGATTCGTAAGATAGATTTGTAGTAAACAAGACATTCTTAATGCATGCATAGATTTGTAGTAAACAAGACATTCTTAATGCATGCATGTCTAGCGTACGTACATTAATGTGCATACCAAAATGATTTTTATGGGGCTTATTGTCGACAAGAATTTACTTTTGAAGATTTTAGAGTTATCAAGTTTGTGATATGTATAATAATTGTATTGTCTTGATTATTGAAAATGCTTATATGGACATTACAATACCTTGCATTATAAGAAAGCTAAACTTGAGAGAATGTATAGTGACCTAAAAATATGTATATAAAATAAGTAGACCTGTCAAAAACTGACCTAACCCGCTAACCCGATCCGACCCGCACGATAATTTTAGGGTTATGACCCGAAAATTTGAACCCGAAATAAACCAAACCCGTTGGGTTGAAACCCGAAACCCCTTGGGTTGATCGATTTAGCATATTTATAGAATTTTTTAAATTTATTTTGAAAATTATAATATATTTTATTATTAAAATAAATGAAAATTATATATTATAATTAAATATTATTATTTAATTAAAAATTGATTTTAATAATCATAAGAAAAAATGATATTTTAGACCCGCTGGTCAACCCGACCCGACCGAAAACCCGCTACAACCCGATCCAATTGACCCGTGACCCATAACGATCCGGAACCCGATTTAACCCGAACCCGAAATGACCGAATCCGAATCCGTCCAACCCGACCCGATTGTCAGGTCTAATAATAAGTAATAACCAAATAAAAGAGATATAGTTATATTGTAAAGATAGTATTTTATCTCTTTTCTAATATGCTCGCGCAGTCAAAGTGTGAGTCTTGAATCAATTGATGACTACTAGAGAAAATTTATATAAATGCGTCTTGAAACAATTTGATGCATGTTGTTGCTTCAAGTTGTTTTGTATTGGATTATAAAAAACTCTCACGAGGTGAATTAAAGTGTTTTGTGAAGAGTCTTCAACCAATGAAGTAAACCGCCTCATTTAAACAAATGTAATTGAAATTCATGTTCAACTTCTTCGTCAATTTTTTTTTTTTCGAAACCTCTTTTTCAATACTAATATGTGAACACACTCGCAATATTTTTTTCCACTAAAAGTACGATTTTTTCCTTATATGTTTTAATTTTAGTCATTCGTTTATCAAATCTAAAAATTCTTATTTGTTTCTAGTTTTCATGATAAGCATCCGTTCCATTTAAATCAACCTCGATTAGTCATAAATGACCAAATATTTTATAAAGTCTAATACAAATATTAAGAATTCACACATAAAATACAAACAAGAATAAATAGACAATCTTTAGGTTCATAATTACAATTAGGGTCCTTTCGACGTTATGAATCTGATATGAATTGAAGTTAAAGTTGAAGTTGAAGTTAATATGAGCTGAACCTGAAACTTATTTAGTAGTTGATATTCGAAAATTATTTTAATAGATAATTTTTTAGATGTTCGATACACAAAGCTAATCTATGTATATATATAAAAGACGCAAGGAATAAGGCCACCACGTTGCGCCACCTAAGATTTTCTTAAGTGTCGTTCCCATATTAAGCCACCTAAGATTTTGCCACATAGGATTTTTTATTTTGGAAATATATATATATATATGTTGATATTATTTTAGGATAATATAGAAATAAGATAAATTAATCTAGGAAAGATTCTATCTAAAATAAAGATATTATATATCATATATTAGAAATTAAGATAGATCTAAAAGATATTATCCAAAACTAAAAGAAATTATAGAACATTAGATATAATATATTATATATTAAGATAGATATATTGATTTATTTTTTCAAATTAAATTTCTATTTATTTGAAGAAAATTAAATTCGAATTTTATTTCAAATTAAAAAAATATTTTATCATTATTATTTTATCTGTTTATGTAAAAAATTTATCTTAAATAAAACTTTGATAAAAAATGGAACTTTCAATCTAGATAATTACTTGCCTAAATTGAATTTTGAATCTTTTTGATATAAAAAATTGTGTTATCTTTTCCTTAATTTTCTTTTTGAATTATTTATGTAAATATAAATAAGTTTCTTATCATTAAAAAATTAATTCTTTATTTATATTTTTTCATAGTTTCTTATTATTGTATATTTTTAAATTTTATTCGATTTTTTTTAAAGAATTGAATTTGATAAAAAAAATTACAAGAATTTAGATTATTTTTACCTTTTTATATTTTTTGTAATTTTTTTTTAAAATTGAATGATTCTAATTCAAATAATTGTTATTTATATTTTTGCATAAATAAATTATTGTTAAGCCATCAAAATTAGTGCTTGTTTGGTTGAATGTGGGAAGTATAATTCCCACGAATTTAATTCATATGAAGTAATTTACATGAAGTTGAAAATCATAGGAATTTATAAAACATGTTTGGTTAAAAATCTATTTCCTAGGAAATTATGTGGGAAGAAAATCTTATCCACTCCCCCCTCAATAATTATATTACTTTGAAATGTAGGAATTGAGAAATCCATGAAAGTTAAAAATCATGGGTTTTTCAATAGCTAATATTCAACCAAACACATATATATTATTAACTTCCTGGGATTTTCTAACTTCATGTGAATTTGTTTAACAGCCAAACAAGCACTTAGTAGATTCACCTTAATAATTTTGGCCCCGTTTCACATGACAGTATGACACCAATTATAAAATTTTATATAATTTTTTCTAATAAATAAGTTTTTTATATTAAAGTAAAATCATATTAATTAAATAAATTAAATATTAAATTCATGTAGTCGTGCATGGCACGACGGGTATAACTAGTTGAAGTTAATTTTCTAATAATAAGGGGGTAGGAATTACAAAATAAGGATTTTAAAATAAATAATTTTATATATAATTTAAGGGTAATATATGAAAAAGTTATTCATAAGCTTCAATTAGCTCATATAATTTAGGTGATATAGCGTATATTTCAACTCTATTAAATTTAGATAAGAGATCATTAACTATATATGCACAACTAACACTTGTACAAAGACTTGTTTATTTGAAAACAAGTCAACTACTTTATAATCAAGGACGAATCTTAAAGGGTTCGAGGGCGATTGATTAATGTATGCTCAACTACTTTATAATAAAATAAAAATCAAGAGTGATTAAGTGTTGTTCATGTCAATCTGAAAACAACTTCTAATTTTCTAAGTCCTTGATTTTGCCGGTCTAGGGTTATAAGAAAATCCATAAAAATACTGACAAAATTTACTATCATCACTTCCTATTTCAATCCCCTCTTTTTTCTTTTCGGTGTGAGTTATCAATTTATCATAGATTTAGAGTTTTCAGTTTTGTAGTGTATATGTGTATTGTGTATGATCAATTGTTGAAAAACAAATTTTCTATTTTATTTTTGTGTTCCAATTATTCAAATAAATATTATATTTCAAAAAAATAAAGTTAGATTTCAAATACCTATATACCTATGTGTTCAAATTTTTAGCTTAAAAATCATATTATACAATTTTCAAAAATTAAAAGGTTAATACTTTATACCAATTATAAGGAAATCATTCTCGTAATTTTTAAAAATTTTATAATATGATTTTTAAAATACAAATTTGCACACATATGCATATAGCGGTTTACAATATAAATATAATTTTTAATATTAATTTAATATTTAAAATTTAATTGGAAAATAGAAATGGACGGAGGATTTGCATCCCAATTGTTCAAGGATGAGAGATCTCACCTCACCAAAAAAAAAAAATAGAAATGCTGGATCTCAAACAGTTTTTTATTTATTGAAATAAAGAGCACTACAAAAAGATTTGTACAAAAGCAAAAAGGAAATACCATATCAACAATTAAACAATTCACACAGAAACCAGAACTCGAATTCACAATTTTGCAGAATTCAACTCGTTCAATCATATCTGGTGAGTGATGATGAGTGCTAATAAAGGGAAGCAAAAAAAAAGAGAGGATCATGAAAGTATCAAAAATTTAGAACTTTCATTTGCTTTGTAAAGGAAGGATAATTCACTAGTTCATTCAAGAACAAGGGATCCCATCAAAAATAAAAAACAAGATAAAATGGTCCATTCTAGTCTTTCTTATAATCACATCATTTAGCACAGGAAAAACTGGTTCATGATCAAAGAAGTGAAAGTACATCTACAAATGCACAACTAGAATACAGTTTGTAAATTCATGTAGATATGTGCCAACAAGACCAAATCCACTCCAATCACAGGCAAAAGACAAACTAAAGAGTCACAAACAGAAGCTTTACAACTTCAAACAAGACCAAACTGATCAAGAATCACAAAGCAAGAATCAAGGAGAGACAACAAAAGTAAAATCAGGATTCAATAATGTGATGTGACCCAGACAAGTCAATACATATAAATACAACATTTTTTTTTCCAGATTCTTTCCTTCATGATTCTTCTCCAAACCAACTCATTCCTATGCCACAAAGAACCAAGGAAGTTATGAAGCACTCATCACAACGTCGATAGTTGTGGCATAGGAAAATAAGTTGGCATGGTTTCATCAAAAAAAACCTACACATACAAGTTTTTGATTCTTCTCAAGATTCTGCATTCGGGGCTTGTACGCAACAGAACCATTTTTTCTGCAAGTCCAACCATACAACAAATAAATTTCTAGTAAGGAGTGTATTCAATAACAGTTTCTCCAAAATCCAACTTATAAAATGTGTCTTCCTCACGAGTATAGCCTGACTATGTTATTTCACAAAATTGATGATACTGAAGAATGATTAAAATGCAGATCAAAAACAATCAAAGCATCTCCAAGGCTCTAAACTTAATTGCACAGAGTGTAGGGTGTAGCCAATGAGACTTTTTAAGTTGCTATCTCTTTTCGGAAAAGATTGCCTTTTTAGCCTTATAATGTTGCTAAGAAATGTTTGTCATTTTAGGGTTACACATGTAGAAATAATTGAATTCCTTAATAGTTGTTTGGCTCAATGACCACATAACTTTATAACACAAGACAAACACATTCAGTATTATCACATGAACACCATACCGGAAAGAGTGTGAATCCAGAAAAGTTGAAATCTAAACAAGGCAACTATAGATTTTTGAAATGAGATTGAAAGAGAAGCAGCATAGGACTTACTGGCTGGGACTTGCTATGCTCAATCCCTGGCTTCACATTGTTAGATTGGCTATTTCCAGGAGAGTCAGGATTCCCACCCGTCTTTTTCTCATTTCTAGCCTTGTTGAATATAACAGTGAATCCTTCAGCTGAAGCAGGATCATTTACATCCCATTCTCCAAACTTGGGCAATGGTGTACCTTTGTCCTGCAAAACCCAAAGATAAGAACTTTCTTCAGTTTATTATTAATCATGTAGTAATTGAAGATTGTAGCATGAACTAAGGACCAAATTAGATGACCAACTCCACTATCACCACCAATTACTCAAAATACCTTCATGAAAAGGTTAATCTAATTTCCTTAAATCATCAACCCTACTATCAACTCCAATCATTCAAGCTAATTTCTTCAGAAGATGAAGTTACTTTCCTAATTCCAATGACCAGTGACACTTAAAATAGATTCTTCAATAACCAAACCTTCAAACCTTCAGATATCCAACAAACTTGGCTATAGAAAAGATCGCCCACAGGCCACAACATGAATGTATAGATTTCATGACTAATACAGTAAATTTAAGCAAGAAGCATTGTCAAGCTAAATAAACAAATACAAAGGAGGATAAAAGTCTGCAGGAAAAAACTGAGCATAAGGAAAAACAGTTGCATTACAAGATGTATGACATAGCTGATAGTATACAGAGCATAAAGCTGAGAGAAAGGCATTCATTGACACTTAAAATATTCCTCTTGCAAGAACACTACACACAAAAGAAAATCTACAGAAAAGAAGAAGAGAAGATCAATGACAAGATATAATAAAGATTTTAACGAGGAACGGCAATTTATGCTCAGTACGCTCCACAACAGTGCAAAGGAAGAACCAAAAACATTGAAAATTTGCTAAATTCTCCTATCTTATCAAAGCAAAACCCAGAAAAACCAATATAAACAAGAGGTTGACCGAAAGCCAGAAAACACTGGAGTCAATATAAAAAACTGAAGAGAAGGTGATGAAGAAGCTACAGTAGGTGAAGCAACCGCGATTTCAGGCTTCAGAATCTAATTGGGAAGAAAACTTCCATTCCTTTAGTTGATAAGAATCGCAATTAACAAGTAACAGCTATGGAATTCCCAACCAAACGAACAACAAAATCCAATTTCAGGTCTCAACAACAGAAAATCATCCAGCCGATCCAGGCTCAGAAGAAAGAGAAATGAAATCGAAAAGTAAACTTGTGCAATTGTATACCTAGAGCACTCACTCATCAATCACCCAATTCAATCACCCAAATTCACAAGAAATGAACACAACTCAGAGAAGCTATAATTCATACTAGGGTTCTACTGAAACTCCAAAGACAAGGGAATTAAAGTGAGAAAAAAGGGGCGAAAAAGAAGGAGAGGAGAATCATCATACCGTCGTCGTCATGAATAGAAGGAACAAAGAGATTTCTCTGAGAGAATTTTTGGACAACAGAGAGAGAAGACCGATGTTTGTTCTTATGCCGTAAATTAATGGAAACAACGGTCCAAATTTTTCTATATGCATTTCGCCTTTTGAGTTTTTATTTATTTTTTTTCTTACTTTTCTTGGTTATAAATTATAATATTTATTCATTTAATAATCGTTAGTAAATAATTATATTTTGATCCAACACACATGATGTATACCCATGCAAATCTAGATACCGGTCATGCCACCAATGAGTCCATCTAAGCAAAATATTTTGCTATAAATATATATTTCTTTTTAATAAAATAATAGAAAAAAAAAACTACTTAAAAATTGTATAATGCTTACCTTTTCCATGTATATCACTCCCTCCGTTAAATTAAATTTGTCATTTTTGAGTTTACTTTGAAAATTAAAGAATTCGCTTGATTTGATTTAAATATCTCCAATCTTGTTAAATTTTTTTTATCATATTTTATATATTTATATAAATATTTTTAATTAATAAGATTATTATCAGAAAAATGGACTAAAATAAGTTAAATGACAAGTTTTATTGAAAAAGAAAATGAAGTTTAACTTAATAGAGAGAGTAGGTTTTAATCACCTGTTAAATTTCTTTATAACTTCAATATGTTAAATATAACTAATCGAGTCAGTTCAGTCGGATTCGAGCTAAATACTAGTTCAGATTTATCAAGTTACTAGTTAAATCGGGTCAAGTTATGTTAGGTTACTACTTACAAATTATGTTGTTTTCACTATTAAATTATGTTTAAATTATTAAAAAATAATATAAATATGCAAAAATAAATAACATTGCTTTTAAAATTAAAATTATGCTGACATTTTAACAAAATTTTACATTTACAATTCAACCGGACCGAGTTTTGGATCAATCAGGTTCGGACCGTACGTTCTCATATCAGATCGGTTTCAGGTCAAAATCGGATTTCTCGTTGAGTTTAAGAACGGGTGAGTTGGATCGATTTTTCGAATTTGGTCAACTTTTGATAGCTTTAAATGGAACAAAATAAATTCTTTATAAAAAATCAACTATTCTCAAAAATTTATCATCATCTATTTAAAATACATATTTTTATTTCTTTGCTTGTTTGATACTTTGTCTTCTTGCAAATGCAAGTATGCAACTATCTCACGATTCTCATCTATATTCGTACAAAACAACTAATATTTTAATAATCATTTTTAAACAATTACTTAAACTACTTAAGTAAGGGTTAACATTCCGAGAATGTAGACTCTTTACAGGTAAGAAATTAGCATTGAGGCAATGGATTTTTGTGCAAATGTGCAACCAATTAATTATTTAATAATAATTTGTCTTATATACCTGATTAGCTGGCCTTAGGGTCCTTGGTTCTAGAAACTAGTCCATATAATCCAGAATGTTCGGGATGGTTTCACGTTGAAAGATCAAAACCTTGTTTTTTTTTTCCATAACGTGGCTTAATAAATTACATATTATTAAATTTTATAAATTAATGATCCTTATTATTCATTATTCTTACAATATACTCCATCCGTTCTATTCTACTTGTCATTTTAGTTAAATTTACGCATATTAAGACACTATAATATTTTACTAAAATGTCCCTATTAAATACAACTTACATTATTATTCATTTTCTTTCTTTAACCAATAAAATTGATCCACATAATAGTTGTTCATAGAAAATTGAAATATAATTAAGTTGGGAGAGAGATTTAGATAATAAATGAAGGGGTAAATTTGGAAAATTTTGAATAAAATATCAAAAATGACATGTTTTATGGAACATAAAATTAAGGCTAAAGTGACAAGTAGAATAGAACGGAAGGAGTACTATAAATTTTTTTTATTTAAAATTATAATTTATGCCCTAAAAACATACTCCTTCCAAGCAACCATGCATGTCATTATAGGAATTAACAAAAAAAATTGGAACCATTTGAAATTACTTAAATATTTTTTTATAATTAGTTTGTTTAATTCTAATTTTGGAAAATGGATAAAAAAGAGTTGAATTTCTCACCATTTTTTGTAAGGAAAAAATTGAAAAAATCTTGTTAAAATTTGTACAATAACAAGTATTATTTACAAAAAAAAATGCAGCCTAAAATAACAAACATTGCTTAACGAAAAGAGTATAAAAAAATGTATACTATACTGAATGTAATGTGAATTACAAGTTGACACTAATATTGTATATAACAACAAGATCACCATTTTGGAAAAAAAAAAATCAGATTGGAAATGAACTAAGCAAAATTTGAATTGAGTCATTGCATGATGCAATTAGAAACCCTAGGGCAGGATTTACAGTTGTATTTGCATCTTGGGTCTTGGGTCTTGGGTCTTAATTGGATCTTAGCAATCTTTAGCTGGCATTGGCATTTCCAATTGCTATCTTAATTTTTATGTGTGATTTGATGTTATTTAAGAGAAGATTTTCCCATAAAATAATGTATACATTTGGTTGATAAACTAACTGAAATCCCCAAAAGAACAACCAACAAGTTAAAAATTAAGCACATTTTATAATTATAGACTTAATAGTTATGCTAGGCCTCTAATAGCTGTTTATAATCCAATAACCATGATACCCATGAACACCATCATTACATTATATTATATTTTTGATATAATTTATCATATGTTATCCCCACTTGACATATTCTATTCCTCATCTGTGATGGTATATTATCCTAAATCACTGCCAACTTAATTATAACAAATTAATCAATGACCCATTTTATATCCATATCGGATATGGGTATAGATATGACTGACATATCAAAGTATTTGGTATATTCTGATTTCGATTATCAATATTGATATTGAGTCATCTCAATTTAGACTTGTCAAATGAGTCGGACAGATCAGATATTGCTCCGAGTTGTAACTCAATGTTGAGTTGAGTAATGCTTTATACAAGTGATACAATATATCAACCAGGTATTGCTACAACTTGGTCAAGTTTGGTAATGTAAAACAATGAGTTTGATCAACCTGCAAATTGATTGACCCAAACTCAAGCTGATGAACTGTTAGCAAACAATACAATACGTATGTAGATACTGATTGAGATCACAAATACCACAACCCATTATTGGAAGACCCATTATTATTTGATGTAACTGAGCACAATCATAGACCTTATCAATTTCAACTACTTAAAAACAGCTAAGCTCTAGCTAGATTATCATCATTCATACACACCCTAGCTTTTCAACCCATACTCATATAACAAATCTGGAAACAGATAGGGAGAATCTACTGTCAAAGAAGCCAATAGGGCTAGCACCTATACAACATCAATACAACACCATTGTCAAATATAATCCTGCTAATATATCAGGAGGATACGCCCGATAGACCCAATAAAAACTGAGATTCACCTATGTGACAATAATAATTGAATTTAGTTAAAATGCACCAAAATTGATATAGGGCTTAAATCAATCTCAAAGGAATTGTATAAAAGCCAATGAGCATGAGGATGCGCCCCATAGGGCTAACAACAATATATGCATCAATTTGTTATGTAGAGAGTAATTAATACTACAGCGCAAAACTGAAAAAATTGATGATACCCTACACATACAAGTTTTTTCTTCTCAAGATTCTGCATTCGGGGCTTGTACACAGCAGAACCATTTTTTCTGCAAGTCCAACCATACAGCAAATAAATTTCTAGTAAGGAGTGTATTCAAAGACCCAAGAGCCACATAAAAAAAGAGGCTAAAATGACAATCTTTAGTGAATAGAGGGAGTAGGTTTGTATGGCTCAAGGATCTCTTATAATACATGCCAAACAAACTCTGTATTATCACATAAACACCAAACCGAAAAGAGAAGCCGCATAGGACTTACAGGCTAGGACTTGCTATGCTCAATCCCTGGCTTCAAATTGTTAGATTGGCTATTTCCAGGAGAGTTAGGATTCCCACCCGTCTTTTTCTCATTTCACCTTGTTGAATATAAGATTGAATCCTTCAGCTGAAAAGGGTCATTTACATCCCATTCTTCAAACTTAGGCAACAGTGTACCTTTGTCCTGCAAAACCCAAAGATAATAACTATCTTTATTAAACACCTAGTAATTGAGCATTTTTAAGGAAGATTGTATGAAGAATTAAGAACCAATTTTGATGACCACAACCATCATCAAAAATCACGCAAAATATCCTCATGAAAAGGTTAATTTACTTTCCTTTGATAATAGAGAAGTAATTTAATCATTTAATCATCAAACCTACTATCAACAATTATTCAAACAACTTCTTCAGAAGATGAAGTTACTCCCATATTCATATGACTACTAAAATCACCAAACCTAGTATCACCTATGCTTCCCCTTGTCATGTCACCACTATGACTTTGTGTACATTTAGAAATAGACAACATCACCCTCAACATGTATGTATATACATTTTGTTATTAGTACAGTAAAATAAGCAAGATGCATCCACCAGCTAGATGAATACAGAGGAGGTAAAAAATCAACATGAAAAAAAAACAGGTACAAGAAAAGACTTTTGCATTACATGAAGTTGATGACATAGCATACAGAACATGAAGATGAGAGAACGGCATTCATTGACACCGAGACACTGGTTTCATGCCCATAAACCATATGAAATTTAGATAAAAGGCACCTTAAGATATTCCTCTTGCAAACAAAGTTGCATAACAACGTATATTATACACAAAAGGAATAGAAAAAGCTTAGATCAATGACAAAATATGATACAGATTTCATTTCAGTGAGGAAATGCAATCTATGCTCAGTACGCTCCACAACAATGCAAAGGAAGAACAAAAAACATTGAAAATTTGCTAAATTCTCCTACTTATCAAAGAAAAACCCAGAAAAACCAATATAGACAAGAGATTGACCGAAAGTTCCTGGAGTCAACATAAAAAAATTGAAGAGAAGGTGATGAAGAAGCTAAAGCGCGATTTCAGGCTTCAGAAGACAATTAGGAAGAAAAAATTCCACTCCTTAGTTGATAAGAATCACAATTAACAAGTAACAGCAATGGAATTCCCAACCAAACTGATAACTAAAGTAAAGAGATGGAGATTTTGCTGAATTTTCTGCGTACTTCATTAATCAATTCAACAGCCTTTATATAGGCAAATACATAACTGACTCAAACACTAAAACACAGGACCCACTAACACCACTAACAATACTAACGTTAGTGCTTGATTCTCTCTACTAATATTCCTAAAATTAAGTAACTGCACTGCTTAATTAAACTAGGAATAATAAATAAAAGATAATATCTAACAAACCCTCCCTTAAACTGAAGTTTGCAAACATCAGTTTAACTCTTTGATAGTGCAAAGACCGAGTAGCTTCCTGAGCTTCATGAAGGACTCCTTCTTCAGTGGTTTGGTGAATATATCAGCCACCTGCTCTTCACTTCGACAGAAAATGAGATCAATCTTTCCGTCCTTGCTAAGATCTCTCAGGAAGTAGACTCTCACATCAATATGCTTGCTTCTACCATGCATGACTGGATTTTTGGACAGCTTGATTGCTGAACTATTGTCACAAAACATCTCTGTTGGTTCTGGCTGCTTGAACCTTAGCTCTTCAAGAACATTCTTCAGCCAGATAGCTTGGCAAGCACCAGATGTTGCTGCAACGAACTCTGCTTCTGTGCTTGATAAAGTGACAATAGGTTGCTTCTTTGAAGCCCAGGAAATAGCAGCTGTACCAAGCATAAACACATACCCGGAAGTGCTTTTCCTGTCATCTTGATCTCCTGCATAATCGCTGTCAGTAAACCCTATCAAATTTGTCTGATCACCTTTCCGGTAGTTCAAACCAAAGTCCCTAGTTCCTTGCAGGTAACGGGGGATTCTTTTAGCAGCCAACAAATGCATCTCAGTAGGATTGTCCATATACCTACTAATTGAACAAACAACATACATAATGTCGGGTCTTGTGGCAGTCAAATACATTAAACTGTCCACAATCTGTTTGTAGAGTGTACTGTCCACCTTCTTCCCTTCAGAATCCTTGTGGAGCTTGAAACCACACTCAGCTGGAGTATTGACAGGATTGCAATCCTTCATCTGAAATCTTTCCAAGATATCTCCAACATATTTCTTTTGAGATATAAAAATCCCATTAGCTGACTGCGCTACTATGCCAAGGAAGTAATGCATCATTCCAAGATCTGACATTTCAAACTCATTCATCATAGATTCCTTGAAATCCTTAAACATGTCAGCACAATTTCCAGTAAACAGCAAATCATCAACATATAAACAAACAATGAGCATTTTATCATTCTCTCCAAATTTGATGAAGAGAGTATGCTCATACGGGCACTTCATGAACCCGTCTTTCAGAAAATAGCCTTCAATTCGGCTATACCATGCTCTTGGGGCTTGCTTTAGCCCATAAAGAGCTTTCTTTAACCTGTATACTTTATGCTCACTACCACATTTTATATAGCCAGGGGGTTGATCAATAAATACCTCTTCATTCAAGTGTCCATGTAAGAACGCTGATTTGACATCAAGCTGGAAAATTGGCCAAGAACTTTGTGCAGCAAGAGCAATCACCAATCTGATTGTGTCATGCCTTGCAACTGGGGAGAAGACTTCTAAATAATCGACTCCATACTCTTGCTTGTATCCCTTAACTACCAAGCGAGCTTTGTACTTGTCAATTTCACCGTTTTCTTTCAGCTTTGTCTTGAACACCCACTTCACACCAATGGTTTTATGACCTTCTGGCAGATTGCATAGCTCCCAAGTGTCATTTCTTTCAATAGCATCAATCTCAGCATTGATGGCCTTTTGCCATTTTTCTTCTTTGACAGCATTTTCAAAACTTGTAGGGTCACAATCCGCAAACAAAGCAAAATATGTAGTCTGATCATTAATTTCAGTCATCTCATACGCTTCCATCCAATTCGGCCTTCTTCTAACACGTCGGTGAAATTGAATTTCTTCTGGATTTGCTGTTGTGGGGCTGACATTTTCTTCTGTAGGACTGACTGTTGTAATCTCATGCTCATCAGAATCACTATCGTAGACCACTTGGGTAGGCTGCTTCCTGCTCCAATCCCAAGTGCTCTCTTCATCAAAAGTCACGTCTCTACTGGTCACAATCTTCTCTGTTAGAGGATTTTATAACTTATATGCCTTAGATGTGTCACTTACACCAAGAAAGACACATTTCTCAGCCTTATCATCAAGCTTCTTCCTCTTCACATCAGGAACATGTGCATATGCTATGCATCCGAAAATCCGAAAATGATCCACTGCTGGTTTTCTACCACTCCAGGCTTCTTCTGGGGTCATATTCTGAACAGAAAAGGTTGGGCTTCTATTCAGAACATAAACACTCCAATTTACCACTTCCGACCAGAACTTCTTTGGAACTTTGCCTTTAGTCAACAAGCTTCTCACCATGTTGAGAATTGTTCTGTTTTTCCTCTCGGATACACCATTTTGCTGCGGCGTGTATGCAGTTGTAAGCTCTTTTCGAATTCCTTTCGCTTCGCAGAAAACCTCAAACTCCTTTGAGCAATACTCACCACCTCGATCTGTTCGAAGTGTCTTGATGGATCTTTCTGCTTCATTTTCCACTAGAGCTTTGAAGCTTTTGAAAGCACTAAATGCTTCTGATTTTTCATGTAAAAAATAAACCCAACTTTTCCTTGAGAAATCATCAGTGAAGGTAATTAAGTATCTTTTACCTCCATTTGAGGATGGATTTATAAGACCACAAATATCCGAGTGCACCAACTCCAGAACCTTGCTTGCTCTCCATGATTTTCCTTTAGGAAACTGAGCTCGATGTTGTTTGCTAACAACACAATCTTCACAAACTTGATCATGAACTGTAATTTGAGGAAGACCTGTCACCATGTTCTTCTGTTGAAGTGTCTTCAACCCTCCAAAATTCAGATGACCATAACGAAAGTGCCATAACCATGAAGGGTCACTAATTTCAGCCATCAAACTAGATTGAATGCTTTCAATCTTCAATGAGAACAACCTGTTTGAACTCATTGGAATAAGTGCAATAGACCCTCTCACAGGATCATAGATCTCACAAGCATTTGACTTGATAGTGATAGTATATCCCTTTTCTTGCAATTGTCCAACGCTCAGCAAATTGCTCTTTAAATCAGGAACATACAAAACTTCTGAAATTTTCTCCACAAAACTATTCTTGTTTTTTATCCTGATATCTCCTTTCCCCGTTACTTTCACACAGGAATTGTCACCAAAACTTACAGTAGAGTGAAAATCTTCATTTAAATAAGAGAAAGAAGACTTACTTCCACTCATGTGGTTACTACATCCGGTATCCACATACCAAATATCTGACTCAATGTTCTTGCCATCTTGAACTGTCATCAGTAAGGTTTCTGATTCCTTCTTTTTAGTGAAATTGGAGCTCTCCTCTTTCTCCTTTGGCAGTTTGCTATTGCACTCAGATGCATAATGACCATACTCATGACATCTGTAGCATTCTACCTTTGATCTATCTTTACCGCCTCTGGCTGGACCACTGTTGGATCTGTCATTGACATTATTTGACCTGAAATTCCTGCTGGAATCAGATTCTCTGTTTCCTCGATCTTGACGTTCTCCTCTTCCTCTACCGCGACCTCTTCCTCGTCCCCTTCCTCTGAAATTGTTGGACTGGGTGTTGGTAGATGCCTTCAAGGCTTGCTCCTCCGTTGTTGAGTTTTTGTTCACCTTTTGTTCATGCACCAAAAGAGAACTTTGCAGCTCATCCAAAGAAAGCTCATCAATGTTTTTCGATTCTTCAATCGAACAAACAATATAGTTGAAATCCTGCGTCATGCTGCGCAAAATCTTTTCCACTATGACCACATCAGTCATCTTCTCACCATAGTTCCGCATCTTGTTGCAAATCTCTATGGTACGCCCGATGTAACTGGTGACGGACTCTTTGTCCTTCATCTTCAGCGACTCAAAGTCGCCTCTCAAAGCTTGAAGTTGTGCACGCTTCACTCTATTTGAGCCTTCATACTTCTTCTTCATAGAATCCCATATATCCTTGGAAGTATCTTTGCAAAGAATAGTTTCCAGGATGGGACGTTCTATAGCTTGGAAGAGATAATTTTTCGCCTTGAGGTCCTTCAATCGTCTAGTTTCTAGATCAGCTTTCTGAACATCAGACAACACTGCGGTTACTGCCGGTTCTTGTACTCCACCATCAACAACGCTCCAATACTCCTTAGAGCGTAGAAAATTTTCCATCAACATGCTCCAGTGATCATAAATTCATAATGACCATCAAAGCGTGGGATGGATGCTTGCACGAAATTCGTTTCTGCAGCCATTTGAGGAGAAAAACTGAAACTGTGTGATGTTCTCACGTGTTTACTCTCAAGAGTGGATCAATGCTCTGATACCACTGATAACTAAAGTAAAGAGATGGAGATTTTGCTGAATTTTCTGCGTACTTCATTAATCAATTCAACACCCTTTATATAGGAAAATACATAACTGACTCAAACACTAAAACACAGGACCCACTAACACCACTAACACCACTAACAATACTAACGTTAGTGCTTGATTCTCTCTACTAATATTCCTAAAATTAAGTAACTGCACTGCTTAATTAAACTAGGAATAATAAATAAAAGATAATATCTAACACAAACGAACAACAAAATCCAATTTCAAGCTTCAACGACAGAAAATCACGAAACAAATCAAACTGAGAATGAAAAAATATCAACCAAGCCGATCCAGCCTCAGAAGAACGAGAAATGAAATCGAAACTAAACTTGTACAATTGTATACCCTAAAACACTCATCAATCATCCAATTTTGCAAGAATGAACACAACGGAATTGAAGTGAGAAAAAAGGGGCGAAAAAAAGAGGAGAGGAGAATCATCATACCGTCGTCAAGAATAGACAACAGAGAAGGCCTCAGTTTCCTGACATTATAAGAGACGTAACAAATAATCAAAACACTATGCCGCAAATTATTCAGAACTTGAAAAAGACAGTATCGCAAAAGACTTTATGTCACCTGTTTACTGCATGGTGGGGAATTTGGTTTTGGAGGAACCAAGTGGTTTTTAATCAAGACAATACGGGCTCATGTAGAAGTGTAGAGGAATTCGTTCAAAACCATATCATGTGGTGGAATAAAGCAAAGAATATTAATGAAGATGCAAATGTGTTGTCCAGAGTGCAGCAAGTAAGACCAAGAAAATGCAAAAGAAAACGGGAGAAACCTCAAAACGGGTTCGTAAAAATAAATTTCGATGGGTCGAAAAAAGATAATGGCAAAGCAACTGCTGCGCATATTATAAGAGACCAATTTGGAAATATTATAAGCATAAATGCAAAGAAGAATGATTTTTGGACAGTAGAACAAGCAGAAGCTATGGGTTTATTTGAGGCCATATGGGAAGCTCGTAGAAGGAATTTTCGATATATAGAAATTGAAGGTGATAGCCTAATTGTAGTCAATGCGCTTAAGGGTAGTCGATCCAGTCCCTGGACAATTGACATGCTAATAGCCGATATTCTAATCATGTTGCAGTCTTTCGAGGTGGTCATTACCAAACATATACCTCGAGAATGCAATTCTGTGGCTGATTTGATTGCGAAACTACACCACGATTGTAGTGTCAATCAGATTCTAAACCATGGAGGGATCCTGACCCTCATCCGCAAGGATGTCCTAGGCTGACCTAGTCTGCCTAATTTTTACCTATTCAAAAAAAAAACAAAAAAACAGAGAAGGCCTAATTTGACAGAATCCGTTTAAACCTCTGTTAACATCAGTAAATGACAGTTTTACCCTTTATTTTGAAAAAACAACAAAATAAAATCTGACAGCGGGTGAATGAGAGTGAAAGGCGGCCTTTGCTTTGTTTGCTCATCCCTGTACTTCACTCTCTTCCCGTGTACACTGTAGACTACAGCGAGGAACTCCGACGCCGACGACGGCGAGCAACTCCGACGGCTTCCCAAGTAATCCTTTTTTCTTTTAATTCCTCTACAGTCTGTTTACATCTGCCACTCGGTTTTCTAGATCGTCCTCAGCAACACCTAAAGTTTCCAAAATTGTACAACACTCATCACAGATCGCAGATGTGAATTCTTTCTCTTCTTTTTTTTCTTTTTTTTCTTCTTCCAAAATCAATTTAGTGTTCATTCTGGATGGGATATTGTCTTGCATTTACTCATTCCTACAAATCGGCGGATTTTCAGCCGATTTTCTCGGATTTGTATTTTTTATATATTTTGTGGTATGGACCTGTTGGATTTAAATGTGCTTTTCTGTCTGGAATGAAGGTGGACGCTAATCGGCTGGTTACATTGATTATACATTAAAGAAGAAAAAACAAATAACTTGTGTTGGAGCCTACTTACGAGCTCTTCATAAATGCTCGTATGATAGTGAAGCTAAGTTTGCAATTTTCCATTATAAATGCAGCAATGAGAGGAATCGTAAGCGATGTGCGTGGGAGATTGCTGTGCTACAAGCAGGATTGGTTGAATGGGCTTCGTTCTGGAATCGGGTAGATTATTATTGAGAGATTCTGTATTCTGCTGTTTTATAAAAAAAATACCTTGTTATTAGTGGATTAAGATCTGTTGTTTTCTTGTTGTGCTTGACAGGATTTTGGCCCCAACTGCTTACATCTTCTTTGCATCTGCTCTTCCTGTTATCGCCTTTGGGGAACAGCTGAGTAGAGACACAGGTGAGTGTGTCTTTTGTGATTTTGGGCTATTTTGCTACTGTTGGATTTGGAGCTTTCAAGTGTTTCTTTGTGGTGGATGTGAATTTGAGGAATATTGCTTAAGAAAGGACTGAACTGATCTACTTCACAGATGAGTTCTTTTTTTATTGCATGAAGATGCAATAAATTGGCAAAAACTAAGATTCAAGGTTGATTTGAGTGTGCGCACCTTTCTACGAGCAATGTTTGAGCTTATGCAATTTCCTACCTATGAGAAAACAGTCAATCAGATAGATACTGTATAGGAAGTATTTTTTGTTTTTGGTAGAAACTGTATAGGAGGAATTGAAGTCCTAAAGATGCACTCAAAATGATACTTGTGTTTCCTATTGCAATAACAGATGGTAGCTTAAGCACAGTGGACACCTTAACTTCAACTGCAATATGTGGCATCATACACTCAATATTTGGTGGACAGCCTCTGCTAATACTAGGGGTTGCTGAACCAACAGTTATCATGTACTCTTATCTGTACAACTTTGCTAAAGGCCAAGCTGCTTTGGGGCACAAGCTTTACTTGGCTTGGGCTGGATGGTAATCACCATATCCGTCTTCCCTATATAAATCTTGTTCAGCTAGTATTGAAGTCAAATTTTGCTATTAATTTGCATCTGTTATACCTTCCTTCAGGGTGTGCGTCTGGACTTCCCTACTGCTGTTTCTACTTGCAATATTCAATGCTTGTGCAGTGATCACTCGGTTTACACGAGTTGCAGGGGAACTGTTTGGCATGCTGATTTCTGTGCTCTTTCTCCAAGAGGCAATTAAGGTAGGCCTGTGATGAAAAATGTTCTACAAGAGTTGCTGAAGAGTTGTTTCGCATGAAGTAGCTGCATTATGTTCTTACATTGAGATTTTTCTCGTGCTTCAGGGGGTTGTAAGTGAGTTCAGTGTTCCCAAATCTGAGAAGCAAAACCTGGAGAGATACCAATTCCAATGGCTGTATACAAATGGCTTACTTGGAATCATATTTTCCTTTGGCCTTCTGTACACAGCCCTTAAGAGTAGAAGGGCAAGGTCTTGGTGGTATGGAATAGGTTTGTCAAACATGATACACACTCACATGCATATATACATACAGTGTTCCTAAGTCTCTTCAATCTAACGCACCATGTTATTACTCACTTTCTACCACAATAGCGTTCTACCGGAACCTCCTTCTGTACATACATACTTTATATATATACATGTGGTGATCAATCTTCTGGATTAACCTACCAGTAACTTAGATCATTCTAAACTAAGATTCGGATTCCTTTCTATTTGCTCTTACAGCTAGTCTACGGAATTTCGTTGCTGACTATGGAGTTCCTCTGATGGTGGTAGTCTGGACAGCACTGTCATTCAGCATTCCTTCAAAGGTTCCATCTGGAGTTCCTAGACGCCTCTTCAGTCCACTTCCTTGGGAGTCTGCTTCTTTGGAACATTGGACAGTCATCAAGGTGACTTTCTCCTCGATTAAGGATCTTTATCTGCACTATCATTTCCTTCCAATCACTTGCATTTCTGAGTAATGAATTTCTGAATGTTTTAAATCAACGATTTTATTCAATAACAAGGACACAAAGCAGATTGAGCAGTAGATTAAACTGGCATTATTATTGATATTGTTTCTTATATTGGAATACACATTTGTTGAAACTTTAAAAATCATTAATTAATAATATCTATGTCGCACTGTAGGACATGGGTAACGTGCCTCCAGGATACATATTCGCTGCCTTCATCCCAGCTGTGATGATAGCTGGACTATATTTTTTCGACCATAGTGTTGCATCACAATTGGCACAACAAAAGGAATTCAACCTGAAGAACCCTTCTGCTTACCATTATGACATCTTATTACTTGGTTTTATGGTACATGTCTTTACTTCACTCCTATAATTTTTTTTTCTCAATAGCATGATGACCAACGTCTTGATTCGATGTATATTGCAGACACTACTATGTGGATTAATTGGACTTCCTCCTTCCAACGGGGTCCTCCCGCAATCTCCAATGCACACTAAGAGTCTGGCTGTCCTCAAAAGACAGGTGCGATAGGAAACTGAGAACCAATTTAACTTCAATTTCAACTGAAGTTTTGGTCGCTAATTATTTGTTCCTATCATGTTATGGTGTAAAAGATAATGCGAAAAAAGATGATAGAAAGTGTTAAAGAAAGCTTAAGGATGAAAGCTAGCAACTCAGAAATGTACGTAAAGATGCAGGAAGTGTTCATTGAGATGGATCATGGTCCAGATGTAAGCTTTCTTGAAACCTCAAATCTCTCTTTCTGGAAACACAATTATGTTTTCCATTAGCCATTGTACCTATTACACCTTGTCAGAAACTATATCTTTAAATTCTTATTAATTCTTGTTGTGCAGACTCGTGGAGTTGTCAAAGAGCTGGAGAACTTGAAGAAGGCAGTTCTCACTGAAGAAACCAAAGAAGGAAAAGAGAAGTGTGCATTTGATCCAGATCACATTGATGCTTACTTGCCTGTGCGGGTCAACGAGCAGAGACTCAGCAATCTCCTACAATCCCTTCTTGTTGCGGGCTCTGTTTTTTCCATGCCAGTCATAAAGCAAATACCGACCTCAGTCCTCTGGGGATACTTTGCATATATGGCCATTGACAGCCTCCCTGGCAACCAGTTCTGGGAAAGGTTGCTCCTTCTCTTCATCACCCCTAGAAGACGTTACAGGTAAGCTTGCTTATGTTTACCATGGTTTGGTCTGTGGTATGTATAACTCTAAAAGGAAGTGCAACTTTTCCTAGAAAAAGAGCTACTGTGTTTGGTTCATTTTTTAAAAGAAGAGACGCATGGGGATTGAAAGTTTGGCTTTCTTCAAACCATAGGAAGTGCACTTACCTATAAAGGGTGGGTAAGGTTTTCTTCCTAGGGTTTTTAGATGATAAAAATCGTATATATCTTTTAAATTCCACCTTAAACTAAAGACGAATTAGTTTTTCGATGAACCTGGACTTACATCTGTTGTGTGTATTTTTTTTCTCTTTTGCTACGGCAGGGTGCTGGAAGGACTACATGCTTCATTTGTAGAATCAGTTCCATTCAAATACATTGCTGCCTTTACCATATTCCAATTTGTGTACTTTTTGGTTTGCTTTGGAGTAACATGGATACCGGTAGCTGGAATACTTTTCCCCTTGCCCTTCTTTCTACTGATACTAGTGAGGCAGTACATCCTTCCTAAGTTTTTTAAGCGACAACATCTTCGAGAGTTGGATGCTGCTGAGTACGAGGAAATTCTTGGCACTCCCCGACGTGCTCTCAGCTTGTCCTTCAAGGTTCTTGATCAAGTCTCTTTTTGTTTTGCATCTGCAAAACAAAACATAAGCTAAAAACAGTATACATCTGTAATGCAGGAAAGGGAACCACCTCAACAAGCTGATGATGATGAAGATGATGATCCAGTGCTAGAGTTGTGTGATGCTGAAATCTTTGACGAGTTAACTACTAGAAGAGGAGAGTTCAAGGTTAGAAGTATGAGCTTCAAATAGGAAAGCCATTCCCTTCCCAGGTAACACATCAATTCACCATTATTACATTCCACTGATTCATGAGCAACACCAAAATCACATACCAATTTGACTACACCTTGGTGTTGTTTTTTCTACAGTGAATATTTTTCTTGATAATTGAGGTGCAACTCCATTCTTGTTTTTCAGGTTTACCCAAGTATTGCAGGTGAAAGATGATGAAGATCTGATCAGATTTACACGACACGGCTGTCTGAAGACAATATTAAGTAGGCTCATAATTGTTTGGTAAGATGCAAATACAGGTATATCAAATATAGAGATATCCTGTAGTTGCCATTTGGTTGTAACTTGTGGAAATGTGTATCATGAAAGTTTTAAATCTCGGCTTTGGCGCCTCATTTCCTATATTAGAATGTGCTTGCGGCTCCCTGTGATAGAGATTCATTTTCACAATAGCCAAGATTCATTTCTTTTTCATTTATGTCTCCATTAGTTATAAACAAACTGGCCACCAATGTTGTTATATTTATTATGTATGCATGAGCAATAATATATAGTCTAATATTTAAATTATATTTAGTATCTTACATTAGATATCAATATATCTATATATTTAGTGATGAGTATTTTACAATGTTATTAATTTATAATGCTAAAATTCAACTCGTAGATAAAAGAAAATCCAAATAGATGTGACTAAAAAGTCCTCATTTTCAAACTTGAAAAAATTGAGACATTCGTATATGCATGCCAATGCCATACAAAAATGCTGAAGAGTGAGCACCAAACACATACATACACACCTATGAACTGCGCCAATTGAGACAAAAATCAAAGAGATTATTCTTGTCTTAGCCAGTGCCTAATAACATGCACAAGAAAGCAAAGGCATAATAGGACAGAGGCCACAGTTACTACAACCCTAACCCACAAGTACGAAGCAAAGGCCCTTACAACGAATGCTTGCCACAACCAAATCCAGAGAAAGGCAAACCCTAAACCCACTACACTCCCCACTGCCACTTGCCTCGTGGTGTGGTACTCTTGTGATACTCGTAGCCATGACTGCAACAAACACAATCGTTGTCAATTGCTTACTATGTTGTAGTTATTATTCTTATGGGGCGCAGCTCATTAGCTTTTATACCGTGCCTTTGTGATGGACTAAGCCCCTATATCAATTTTTGGTGCATTCTAACTAAATTTAAGTTTATTATTGTCAAATAACTGAATTTCAATATCAGGGTCTGTCTCCTCCTGACATGTTCAGGTTATGGGTGCGGGGTGCCCCCATCTTGACCCCCCAGATCCCGCTTGAGCGGGACTATACTGGGTGATGATGATGACGATGTATAGAGTACTTACAATATAAGAGCCCCATGCCAAAACCAGCGTGCTAAGAACCAAGGACAAGTCATTCACCCCAAGCCATTCAATCACTGCAATAAATAGCATAACAAAAGCTTATATGGTTACTAGCTGAATCATGCATGATAGAAGGAGGATGAAAGGATGATTGAAATTTACATGACCAAATTACAAAGACGACCACATAAGAGATGGACTGTGCATGAGTGGATGGCATGCCGGGCTCGGAACTTATGGAGGAGTTTGGGCGCGGTTGATTGAGTATCCGTTTCAAAACAACAGAGAATGCTGTGTTCATGACAGAACCTATGGCTGCCCACAAAGCTTCAGCATCATGCCTCCCAACAAGTGTAGCTGTAAAGAGCGCAGCCACGAGCCATTTGCTCTGAATTCAAGTTCACTCACCATTATCAATCAATCACAGGAGCCTAGCTGTCCTATCCCATTCCCATACATGGTTTTAGCTACTCACAGGAGTCACAGCATTAAATATTATTCACAGAAGCCAAAACAAAGGAGACACAAAGAGAGCCCTAGATTTCTTATTCATATTACCAAATCAAATCCAGTAGAGATATCAATTTGGTGCAAACAGATTATTGAAAGCAAGTATATAGCATAATAACAGATTATATAGACTTCTTATTCATATTATTCACAGAAGCCAACCGGATATAGCATAATAGCATAGGCCATTGACAGCCAAGGACACAGAATGACAATGGAGACACAACAAGAGCCCAGTTCAAGCCAATTTATAGACTTGTTATTCATATTACACTATCTCTATGTTTAACCAAATCGAATCCAGTAGAGAGAGATCAATTTGATGCTAAAAGATCATTTCAATTGCAATTATCAACGATTTAAAAAATTGGGAATTTCCACTTCTGGATACTTGACAGGCATGAGACCTAGACGGAACAAACCAGGCGATTGAGGGTGGATTGTACACCGTTGAGCACAGTTGAAGATCCACCAAAGAGAGGATTCCGTTCTTCCTGCTCAAGAGCACCGTTTCCTTCAGATCCGACCTTGTCATCGTCTTCACGATTACTACTATCCATGGTACGCAGCACACGTCCTCTTCCCCGTTGACTGACAAGAGAATTTCTCATGGATTTCTGAAGAAACAGGGTGGAGCCAGGATTTGGATTGAAAGCGAGAGGTTTGAATCTGGTGTAGCCGGTAGGGAACGTCGGGAAATAGGTCAACCTGGGGATACAGAAGAAACCAGTCTCTGAAACATACATATTTCGTCGTTGACTCGTTCAACTTCATTTGGAAGAATTAATTTATTCATTTACTATAATGACTCGTCCACATAATCCAGAGTGCAATTAGAAGCCCTAGGGCAGGATTTACGATTTGTATTTGCATCGTGGATTCTTGGAGCTCAAAACTTGACCCGACTCGAGAAATTGAGTTGACCCATTCAGTTTCGTATCCGACCCGTCATCTAGAATAAAACTAATTTGAACCGCGATTAATCCGAAATCAATTATATACGAATGGACTGGCCTAAGACCCGATTCGGAAGCATCTAATAACCCGAACTTATCCGAAAATCCTAAATTACCCTACTCGAAATCATCCGAAAATTCAAAGTTATCCGATATGAATCCGAAAATTATATTATGTTTTTTAAATATTAATAATAGTAAATATTTTTTATAACTATGTTTTAAAATTTTAAATAAAATTAAATATCTAGACCTTAAGTAATCAAACTACAAAAGCCAACATTCAAGATATGTCATCAATCGAAATTCGGTTCACCCGAAATCCGGCTAAACCCAAAACCGAATCACCCGAATCCGACTAGACCCGAACCTGACTTATCTGAAACCTAGTTGGATTGAAGACTGAAAAACCAGACTGAATTAACCCGAAAATCCGACGTTGTCTGATTAATTGAGCACCCAATCCGAAATGGTCCAACTCAATTTGACCCAATTGTCAAAATATCCACATTTGACCCAAACCTGAATTTACCCGAAACTAAAATGACCAGACCCCAACCTGGCCCAACCCACCTGATTGACACCCTAGCATTTCCAATTGTTATCTTATTTTATGTGTCATTAAATGTTATTTAAGAACTGAAATCCCAAAAAGAACAAACAAGTTAAAATTAAGGACGTTTTATAATTATAGACTTACTAGTTATACCCGTCGTGTCATGCACTACTACGACTCGGATTAGGTATGAACATATTTTTTTAATATAATGATACATAAAAGATAAAAAAAATTATACTCACATACGATAATTTTTTATTTTTAGAATAAAATAAATTTAGAATTTTTTTCAATTTTTATAAATAAATAGAGAGAAAATTTATTTGGAAAGATAAAGTAATATAAATAAAAGTTGTCATTTTAAAAATAAAGTTGGGCCAAAGTCAATGGGGTGGCTCAAAAAGATAAAACTTTAATATATAGTTGACACATTCTCCTTTTTCCATTGTGTCGTTCTTCATTCTTCCTCTCCGGCGGAGTCTCCTGAGTCGTCCTCTGCGCTGGAGGCCTCCTCTGCGCCAGCCGTGGGAAGAACAATCTCAACAACTGGTACGAAGGCCTCCTCTGCGCCAGCCGCGAGAAGAACAATCTCAACGGCCGGAACGGCGGCCTCAACATCGGTCGGCCGTACCATTCTCCTGAACCATTGCCTTAAATGCTTCCAAGCGCTCTTGCACATCTGCTTTATCACGAATCCAACAATGGTTTGAGAACATAGTAAAAGAAGGTGAATAGGAACCGTTATAGCGAAATCGGCGGTCATCGCGCCGACGGAGCCTGACATGAAGGAAGTGTTGATAACGGTGGTGGTGGTGGTGTTAGAAGCCATTAGAGAAAAAGAAGGAACTTGGAAAAAGAGAACAAGGAACAAGGAACTTGAAGCGTGAGTGAATGACTTCTGCTAAGTGATCCCTGAGTGAATGACTGGTAAGTGATCCCTTTTATTGAGGAAGAAGAATACGATATTTACCTAAATCTAAATAAAATAGTACTTGTGTTTACACTTACCATAATGATTAAAATGAATTTGTGGTTAGTTTACACACATCCATAATGTGATGTCTGGTGAATTTTTTTTTGATACTAATTAGGGTGCTTGTTTACACTAGTTGTTCTATCTAGTGTAAATGCCATGTTCATCAAATGAAATTGCCAAAAACTGCTCATTGCACCCAATACCTTGGAATCGAACTTAGCTTCGTAATATTGCCACAATCTATTCGCGCCAATATAGCTGCAAGTATAGCTACAATCAACATTTTCATGGCTATATTGCCACAAACTTAGAATCGAACTTAGCTGCATGATTATTTCGCGATAAATTGCCCAGAAATTTAGAACCGAATTTAGTTTCGTAATATATTCGCGTCAATATAACGCTAAGTATATCCACAACACTTATTTTCATGTAACGGCCAGAACGGCAGCCTCAATATCGGTGAGCCGTACCGTTCTCCTGAATCATTGCCTCAAATGCTTCCAAGCGCTCTTGCACATCTGCTTTATCACGAATCCAACAATGGTTTTGAGGACATAGTAAAAGAAGGCGAATAGGAACCGTTATAGCGAAACCGGCAGTCATCGCGCCGACGAAGCCTGACATGAAGGAAGTGTTGATGACAGTGGTGGTGGTGGTGTTAGAAGCCATTAGAGAAAAAGAAGGAACTTGGAAAAAGAGAACAAGGAACAAGGAACTTGGAGCGTGAGTGAATGACTTCTGCTAAGTGATCCCTGAGTGAATGACTGGTAAGTGATCCCTTTTATTGAGGAAGAAGAATACGATATTTTCTTAAATCTAAATAAAATAGTACTTGTGTAAACACTTACCATAATGATTATAATGAATTTGTGGTTAGTTTATACACATCCATAATGTGATGCCTGGTGAAATTTTTTTGATACTAATTAGGGTGCTTGTTTACACTAGCTGTTCTATCTAGTGTAATTGTCATGTTCATCAAATGAAATTGCCAAAAACTGCTCATTGCACCCAATACCTTGGAATCGAACTTAGCTTCGTAATATTGCAACAATCTATTCGCGCCAATATAGCTGCAAGTATAGCTACAATCAACATTTTCATGGCTATATTGTCACAAACTTAGAATCGAACTTAGCTGCATGATTATTTAGCGATAAATTGCCCAGAAATTTAGAACCGAATTTAGCTTCGTAATATATTCGCGTCAATGTAATATCCGCGATATTCCAAGGTTTTTAAACCAAATATAATATAATATTTATTATAATAAATTATTTTCTCTAAATAAAAAAAAAAGAATTGTTCATATATCATAAAAAACCATTATTCCCCTTTAAAAAGAGATGATCAAGAAAGATTTAATTAAGTAAAATCCAATAAAATAGTATGAGGGGCATGAATACATAAAAATGGGCATTAAATAAAAATAATGTCTTGTAGATATTAAATTCTCGTAAATAAAATAAAATTACATTAAAAGGCCTAAAAATCTAATTACAAGTCTTGTAAAAAGAATGCAAGAGCCGAGATTTGAACCCAAGACCTCTTGCCACTCCACCCACACACCCCTCTCTATTTTCGCTAGACCAAGTGAACTTGCTTACTCCTTCACCCAACCTTTTTAACTAATATCAAATAACCCTTCTTCATCTTCCAAAAAGACATCAGAATGATGTCTGATTGAATTGACGTAGAATTGAATGAGGCTAATGCATGCCTCCTCCACCTCCCTTTGCTTGCTTGACCACCATGGTTGCATCACCCCTCCATCACCCTCAAGGAAGCACACTTATGACCAATCAAAGAGCATCCTCCCTCCATCCATTGGGCATCCACCATTGGCATGGATTGCCAAGCTTCCACAAATTGCCTATAAAAGGGGCTCTCATCCACCCTTTTCACTCACACATTCATTCATCTTCTCCTTTTTGTTTCAATTGCTCTCTTAGTGTTCAAAACTCAGCCTTGATCAAAGCTTGTTCCACCATTAAAAACACTACCAAATCCCTTTTCCCTCTCTTGGAGCCCCCGCCGGACCACCTTGGAGCGACGACCGGACCACCAGCTCGCCGCCGAGACCCGCCGAAGCCTTCGCCGGAGCCCTTGGCCGCGCCGCCCTGACCGTCGGACCTCCTCCCCTACCTTCTCCTCCTGCATTCTGTAATTATAGAACCTCAGTATATCTCTTAAATCTCCCCTTTTATTAAATTTGATTTAATTAAGTAAATTAGATAAGTATTTTAAATAAGTAGATTAAACCCATTAAATTCATTTGGTAAATCTTGTTAGTTGAAGGGAAGGGGTAAATCAAGTTGGAAAAGAATTTTAATTACCATAGTAAATATAACTTCATTAGTTTAACTAAATCATACCATATTTATAAAATAACCTTAGTAAAAATATTCAACTTTTGTTGTATTATTAATAGCATACTCTCTACATAAACATAGAAAGGATTATTTTATAAAATATATATAGCATAAATAGTTAATATTATCATCTTTATAAAAAGGAAAATAAGATTTCTAGAAGACATGGATGGTGACATGTCTTAAACTATAAATGATCTCATATTATATGATTCTAATAATAATAATGATAGGTATGTTCAATAGATTCATTATTTAATAAAAAAAATAAAGTTAGTATACCCTTAAGTGTAAAGTTACTACAAATTAGGAATTTTATTAATATTTATATAAGTGTGACTATGAAGTAAACTAAGTTGATATATGATTTTAGTTATAATATATGATAGTGATGAGGAAATATCTATGACACCTATAGTAATAAAATTGTAGAGAAACCTTATAAAAATATTATTATTACAAAGATTGTAGTCATGGACTATAGTTGACTTTAGATTTTGATTTGTTTTATAAAAGAATAATATTAATAATAATTATATTACTAAAGTCATCATGTGAGAAAAATATTAATTTAATAACCTTTAAGTGTATTGAATCAGAGCAAGACATAAGTTCTAAGTTAGATAAGAAGTATGACTTTATAATGATTCTATGATATTATATAGTTATAAGGATGGCTTGCATGAGAAGAAATAGTTAAGATATGGGAGAGATATTATTTTTATAATCTAAAATATTATAATAATGGACTATAAGTATGGAGTAGATATTTTTTTATAAACCATGATCATATATTTATAGGTTATGGTCATATACTTTACCATAATGATTATAATGAATTTTTGGTTAGTTTACACACATCCATAATGTGATGTCTGGTGAAATTTTTTCGATACTAATTAGGGTGCTTGTTTACACTAGCTGTTCTATCTAGTGTAATTGCCATGTCCATCAAATGAAATTGCCAAAAACTGCTCATTGCACCCAATACCTTGGAATCGAACTTAGCTTCGTAATATTACCACAATCTATTCGCGCCAATATAGCTGCAAATATAGCTACAATTAACATTTTCATGGCTATATTGCCACAAACTTAGAATCGAACTTAGCTGCATGATTATTTCGCGACAAATTGCCCAGAAATTTAGAACCGAATTTAGCTTCGTAATATATTCCCGTCAATATAACGCTAAGTATATCTACAGCACTTATTTTCATGCAACAGCCGGAACGAAGGCCGGAACGGCGGCCTCAACATTGGTCGGCCGTACTGTTCTCCTGAACCATTGCCTAAAATGTTTCCAAGCGCTCTTGCACATCTGCTTTATCTCGAAAATATTCTAAAACCGCTCTACCACATATTCCTCATCTGTAAATTTGGCGTTTGATGTAATTGCGAGTATTGTGAATGGCTAAATCACCACCAACATAATTATGTCCAATAAGGACATGAAACCCTAAATTAATTATGCAACCACAATTAGGACTCAGCCCAATACTCACAATCACATCAAACGCCAATATCTCAACTTGCAAGCCATTCACAATAATGTTGTAACTAAGTTTTCAGTTTAGACTTGTCAAATGAGTTGGACAGATTAAATATCTCCGAGTTGGTCATGTTCAATGTTGAGCATCCGAGTTGGTCAAGTTCAATGTTGAGCAATGTTTTATACAAGTGATATAATATATGTGAAACAATGAGTTCAACCAACCTGCAGATTGATTGACCCAAACCCATTCATATTTGGCTTAATAAGATTCGGATCACTTTTGACCCATTGATTTTGAAGTCCGATTTCAACCGTAAGAACTTTGTTCAAGTTGAGTACAACAGTAATGGAGATATCACAACGCGATGAGCTGTTAGCAAACAATACAATACCTATGTAGATACTGATTTGAGATCACAAATACCATTAACCCATTATTGGAAGATCCATTATTTCATGTAACTGAGCAATCATAGACCTTTATCAATTTCAACTACTTAAAACAGCTAAGCTCTAGCTAGTACCATCATTCATACACACACACACCCTAGCTTTTCAACCCATACTCATATAACAAATCTGGAAACAAAAAGGGATAATCTACTAATGTCAAAGAAGCCAATAGGGCTAGCAATATATGCATAAATTCTTTTAAGTGTAATTAATACTACAGTGCAAAACCAAAATAGCTCCTTAAGGTAACAAGGGAGTCCTACTATAGACAACAACCCCCATCCACTTCTAAACAAGGAGCTGATAACACTAATCATAGCAAAAGAGGAATGTGTTCCATTCATATATATATGACAAACAGGCAAAAAATGATAGGGTTCTGTAGTTATGAAGAAGACTCCCTCTAGTTTGCATTTGAAATCCGCCATGCTTGCCCCTACAAGAAAATAACGCAGAGGCGACTCAGATCATTCGGCATTTGGTTGTTATTCTTGAGCTCCTATGCTGTTAACTGAAACGAGGGCGTACCAGGAATTAGAAAACATAGGAAGGCTAATGGTACAGTTATTCATTAAATGGTGCCAACTTACATGCCCAAAAAACTGACGAAACCTTAATGCCGAATTCATTAAGCAACAGCAGCTGCAGAACGATGATTGTTGAACGTTGTTAACCAAAGCCAAAGCCTTCACTAGCTTCATGAATTGCAAGAAGCAACCGATCCATTAGCTGATCCTTGGAGGAGTACTCAGGAAGGTCCAGCTGATTGAAACTGGAAAGGGGAAAAAAAAACAAGTGTTAATGACATAGCAATTTTAGCATAAGCAGATGCAATCACTTGTGCTCAAAAGCTAAAGAGCTTACCATGTGTGAGCAGATGGAAGACGCTCAGGGGCGCCGTAAGCCTTGTGGATCTGGAATTTTTGAGGGCCAGAGATGCCTTGCAATGCTCGGAAACCCTCCAAAGGAATCTGGAGTCAAGAGAGCAGGCATTTTAGATGCTTATTTATAAGCATAAAAAAAGGGTCAATGGAATGACCATGCAAACTCTATGGATCATCACTATCAGCCAAGAATAAATAAGAACTTCACAAAGCTTGCTTCACATTGCAAGAGGAAAAAGCAACTAAAATTGAACCATATATCCTCAGAAAACTATTGCATATGATAGATGTTGAATATGCATTTAATAACCAGTTTCCTTTATGAAGGAAGGTTCATCAGTGCAGTTTGAAAAAAATTACAGTTTCAGTTTCAGCAAGTTTATATTGCTGAAATATTGTATAATAAAAGGACGGTAAGGCTAATCCAGCCTGATTCCTGAAAGCAATAAATTATTTACCTTGGATGTTCCAGTGACAAATTGAAGCAACCTTGCCATATCTTCTTTGTTGAAAGACCCAACAACTTCCCAAAACCATTGAATGGCATGTGATGCAGATGTATAGCCAGTGTACTCGGTATTTACCTTCAAATCATCCACTGGGAGGAAAGACATTTCATGGCAAGTGTTAGGAAGCAAAGATTCAGAGTTTAAGCTGATTATTTAATACAAGAGAAGATACACCAACTTACAGTCGATTTCTGGAAGTCCACTAATAAGGAGCTCAAGCTCTTTATCATTAAAGATAGATATAAGCTCCCGTGGCACTAATTCATTGAATCCCTCAAGGAATGAATTGATTTGGGGACGAATAGCATTGGTCAAAATATGATCAGCCACCAAGTCAACGTACTCATGCTTCGTTTCTTCTGTCACTCGTATATTTCTTCCTCCAGGTTTAAGCTCATAATCAGTTACCTTTTTTAAGCACCAAAAACCAAATAATCAGAAATTAGGAGCTGTTTGTGTGTGGATTACAAAGGAAACTTTAGATGAAAAGGGTCTCAAAAACCAAAATTTGGTTTCGAGTTGCCACATCATTAATGAATTATACCTCAGTCTTCTCGTACAGGATAAGCTTTTCCTCGTCAGCATCCATGCTGAATGTTAGATCTGGAATATCACTTATATCATTCTGGAAAGCAAACCAAAACAAACATAACTTTTAGCATTGCCTCATACAATAGAAGTGAGTCAGCAAATGGCCAAAGTTAGCACTAACCTCCAACATCCACTTCAAGTTCTTATAGTAATCAGGATCCACAGCCTCTATATCATGATAAGTCACCTTAACACCCAGAATATGTTTGTAGAATGATCGTGTAAAATACACATCCAGAAGCTGTCCATCAAATAAAGCCTTCGCTACCTGAATAGAACCGAAGGACCCAAACAAAAGAAGAGAGTTTAATCCCAAGATTTTTCCCTTCAAATGAGCCAAATAAACAAAGAAAATAAATACAAACAAATTTAATAAGAAGGTTTTTCATATTATTACCACACGACCGACAAACTTGAAGTAGGATAGATGTTCAGTCTGGTAGACAGAATTAGGATTTGGCTGGAATGTTGCATTATTCCCAACTGTAGTAAACAAAAGAGCTCCCTTGTCAAAGATAACCCGTGACAATAACTGATACCATTCTCTTGTAAGGCCACCAGCATCAATGCCTTCTTCACCTTGAAAATGCACATTCAAACGTCCCTTTAGGTCCTGGGTAGGCCTCATTCTGAGCTGGTTATACGAGTCTTCAAGTACATAAGCTCTCCGGATGCTTATTCTAAGAGGCCCGGTAAGATGTTGCTCATGTTGTTGCCTGATTCTAGAACGGAAGTATGCTCTTTTGTTATCAAAATCTATAAGGCGTGGCACCTTCAGCATCATGGAAAGTGATTTTTCTAGAAGACCAGGGTTTTGTCTAACAAATGCATTCAACAGACGACGATGCTTCTCAGCAAACCTTGAAAAGGTAACTACACCATCATATCTTCTCTGAGAATCTCCTCCACACTTCACAGACACTGAAGCAGACTTTGTACTTATAGACTCTTTTACTTCTGTAGCTGTAACATTGGCATGATCCTGCAGCATTGTTATACTGTTTGATTGTATCTTTTCACACAGAACAAAGAATGCCTCAATAAAAGGTAGGAGTCTCTGAGTTCCAGGAGGAAGAGGTGGAGAGGATAAGGGTACACTCTGGACATTATCCAAAACGTTCAATGTTGCCATAATTGGTGCTTCCCTGGTTTGACCCAGGTGAGCTTCTGCAGTATTTATGCAGTCACTAAGTTCCTCCCACAGTGGCTCAAGGCCATCATTCAGCTTCTGCAAAATGGCATGATCTTTTTCTTCCTCTGTGCTTTCCGGAGATGTATTATCATCAACAGAAGATGTGAGTGAGCTAAGTACTTGTAGCACCCGAAGCATCGCAGCCCCAGCCATCGAACTAGCACTTAAACCTGTCATCTGGGTGTTTTTCAGGGTCATGAGTTCACTAACAGAAGTTTGGCACAAAGTTTGAGCAAGTTCTGAAAGCTCCAAAGTAAAGAACTTGCGGTGTGCTGGGGCCATTGACGCCAACTTTTTGAGCACCTCCCCGGCATGTGTATACACTTTATCCGAAAGCCTGACAAATTGACAACATTTAAGTGACTGATTGTGCAATTTCTAGAGCTCAGAGTACATAATGCCCAACCCAAAGTCCAAAATATATTACGCAATTTCACAAGAAATAAAAGATAAACTAATTTGCATAAAAAATGACTAACTCTTACAAAGTTCACACAAAAAATTCATACCCTTCATGACCAAGTAGGCGACAAAGATTGCATAGATCAGTTTGTGGAAGTTGCAAAAAGACATCCTTAACGTTATGACTGCATATTCCCTGAGAGGAAGTAGGGTTTCCTTGGGCAGCTTCCTTTTCCATTTTAGACTCTGATTCTGCCTTCTCTGCGTTAGATGCCACATCTTCTGAAGGTACAACACTGTGTGTAGGATCAGAAGTTCTATTCACAGATAATTCTTGGTTATTATCCATGATAGTATGCTCCTGGATGGACTCGTTCTCTAGTCTAGATGCTGCAGTACAAACTATAACTTGAAGCAGACTCATCACCTGCTCCAAAAAGAAAGAATCAGAATCCATGCATAACCCAAAGAGAGAGGAAATTTACAAGTGACAAACCTACCTGCTCAAGATGTACGCTGCTGCGTAAGAAAAGGGGACGATTCAAGAGCTTGAGAAACAGGACAAAAGGAATATCTTCCTGAGGGTCTCTAAGCAGATCTGAAATTGGACCACCCTCTTCAACTTTCTCTTTGCCCTTGCTACTCCTGGATTCTAATGGCTTCCGCATAGAAAACCCATATACCGATGATGGATTAAAATAGAACAATATTTTTGCAACGGCAGAATGATTCGTAGCCAAGTAAGTCAAAGCCTCAAGAACACGACGTAGCACCAATGGCGGAAGTCCTGTAGAAAAATGCAATTAGAGGAAAGCTCTCAACTAATTACCAAGGAAAAGTTCAAAAAAAAAAATGCACACCGTCTATCAGTTGCGATCGGCCATAAACAACATTTAATGGGCAACCATAAAGCCTTTGGCTATTGACCATTGCGAGACTTCCACCCATACCATCAGATTCAGGCTTAATCATATTGAGGAGAAGACGGACTAGAGTAGCCCTTGTAACACTATGCGCACACAAGTTTAACAAGAGTCTCTGAAGGAGGCCTTTGCTAAGAGGCTGCTCAAGCAAGGAGAACAAATACAAGCTTGTCAGATACAAAGCTATAGATGCAACAATATACAGCCAAGTGTAGAATTGCTAGTAATTGTACTTATTCTAAAATCTCTATTAATCTACAAAGATATCATATAAATTATGGTTAATACAATTTGCCAAACCTTTTAATTATCCTATTAGTGATTGGTACTCTTTCCTAGCTATGTTGGACTGCAGGACATCTTAATATCATCAAGTGGTTAAAATTAGGCAGATCTATATACATCACCTGAGCCAGACGTAAGAGCCGGATCAAAGCTTTCAAAGCATCTGTATCAAAAAGAGGCTCGCCTTCAATTTCATTCACCTTCATACTGTCACTGCCAAGAGAAGGGGGCATCCTTCGGCCTATTGTAACACCAACACCCCTGTCCATAGCAGATTGCTGTCCAAACCCCAAACTGTTTCTCCTGCTAGTTAATCTGTGGCTGCCTCCAAAAATGCTTCGAGCCTGATAATGACTCATTGCCCTGTCCCGAAGCAACTGAGCTTCAGCAAGTAATGGAGAAGGCAGTGCTGACAGCACTGCTTCTGAGGATGTCAGAAGTACCTAAAGTCAAACAGATCAATATTAGTTAATCCAGTATTGTGCCAATATCTTCAAACTAGGGAGTTAATAAAAAACCTCTTCACGCAAATCAGCTGGAAGAGTTGCTATTATTGAAGCATTGTCCATGTCCACTGGTTGCCCTTCAGACTGTTGAGCCACTCTCTGTGTCCGCTGCTGAGCCAGAACCTCAGCCTGGATATCTGGAGGAAGAGCAGCTAGAAATTCAGGATCAATGTCTTCAACCGGAGGTGGGGCATAAGCTGGAGGTGGAGCTGATTGAGATTGCTGTGAAGCTAATACTTCAGCTCGAAGATCCTCAGGTAGTGCTTCCAGGAATGTTGGATCAATTCCATTTGGAGCAGGAGCTTCATTTTCCATGGAAGTATGGTTTAAGTTATTAGCATCTTCTGTTACCAAAGCTTCCACTCCAGAGAGATTAGCACCTGGCTCAGAAGAAGGCAATTGATGCTCTGGTTGAACAGGCTGACCATTATCACCATCATCCACCATATCAGCACCAGTACCTGTAACAATATGACAATTAACTTGATCAGGCACATCCAACAGCTCAGGATCAACTAATAGATTATTAACTTGGTTAGGTATATTAGGACCTGTTCCCTCCATAGGTACATCCTGAACATCATTGATTATTTCACAGGCCCTTTCATGCTGCAAAGTGTTGTGAGGGTTTACAGAAGATGAAACGTGGAGAAGAGTCCCTGTCTGCTCCTCGGGATTGCAACTTGCATCACCAGTATCCATGCTATCATTGGCATCAATACCGTTATTGGAAACATCTAAATTGCCAGACAATATTTCATTTTCCCGTAAATGAACATCTGCTTCATCCATAGAGGATTCCAAGTTAACATGAGCCTGAACTGAAGCATCATCAGCATGGTGCAAATTATTTTGATTATTGGCACTTTCATCGTCATTCTCTGCATGGAGATCAGAATGCTGACCACCCAAGTTGTTGGCTTCCGGTTCAGTATTATGAATATTCTCAGTGGCATCTGATCCTTTATCCTGCTGCTCTGTGTTCTCCACTTGAGTTGCCCCAGGTGTTCTTGCAGAACTATCGTTTTGCAGCAGAGATGTAAATAAATCCTCCACAGCTTGTGCAATCACAGAAGATTGCCCACCTGCTTGAGGCTGACCATCATCAGCCCACCAACCATCTCCTGGCACTCTTCGTCCATTCGATTGCAGCAAGTCCACTCCGATAGAGTAGTCAGTCAAAGGTGGAGGTGCAAAACCTGACAAACGATCACCATAAAGACTAGCTGGGGGATGATCAAATGGGGGAACTGGAGAATCAAACATGTAAAACTGAGCTACATCAAGCTGCTCACCAGACAGAGGTCCTAAATCCCTAGACATATTGGCACTAGATGACCAAAGTGAAGCCATATCACCAGTGGCTGAAGGTCTAGAGAGCAGAGGATGCTGAAGAACTCCAGTGTTAGTTCGATCAAAGGTTGACCTGTTTGTCTGACGGCGTCGCTCAAATCCATGAGATCTTCGAAGACCAAAGAGGTCATCCACATTGACACCTTCAAAGGCTTCACTAGCAACATCAATAAAACTTGATCCAGATTGCCCTAAAACCTGCAGATGATTAAAACCATCCAAACCTTCCCTCCATCTTACTTCAATGACTCGATTTCCATTATTATCATCATCTTCATCAATAATCTCATCATTGTACTCATTTCCTAGACCATCTTCATGGTCATCCACATCAGTGTCAGCCAAGGACATCAAAGCAGCACCATCTTCTGCAATGTCCTCATCTTCTTCCTCCCCTTCATCATCATCCTCATCTTCTTCATCACCTTCATCCCCCATGTCATCATCTTCATCACCCATGTCATCTTCAGGCCGATTTTCCACATGAAAGTTCACATGGATTTCATCAGCACTATGAATCAAACCCCCATCATCTGTCCCTTCTCGAATGAAGTCAGAAGTTGTCTCTGTAGGTGGATTGGTTCTCACAGCTCCGTCATCCACTCTCATATCCTGTGCTACAGATCTATCTTGATTTACCTCCAGATTAACATCAGTAGAATGAGCTCCTTCTAGGTGATTTGGATCATTTTCCTCATCTGCAGCCTCCTGGTCACTGCCCATGCCTTGGTTATGTTCCTCAGCTGCAACAACTGGTGGAGCATTAACCTGATCGTCTGATATACCCTGTGAACCAGCAGATTTCTTCTTGTTAAGGGCATCAATTTTGGAGGCCTGCTCACTTGCATTGGCAGCACGAGTTAGCAGTTCCAATGACTTGAGAATAAGATTAGAAACTTTGGGAGAATCTGGGTGGTCCAGATCTAAAGTCTGAAGCATATTTGTCAGGCAGGGAACAACCCCTCCATCTATCATGCATTTTGCAACATCTGGCGAGTACCCAGAAACAGGTAAATTGCTGGAAGAAGAATTTTTGGACAAAATGGAATATACAAGATCTGCAAAAGCATGCACTTTCCTGTCTGGCAGCACACTACTTCTTGTGGAATTGCTCTGCACACTGGAGTAAGAAGACAAGGCTTTAACAAGTTCATTAACCACTCTTTTGCGTCCTTCCGCAGACCGTCCACACAAAACTACAAGAAACCATGAAGCCTTCTCAGATAACTTATCTCTCAAGTCATTAGGACCACAAGATTTATCTACTGAAAGTGGTAGGACGCTGTGTATTACATGGTGCACTATCCCGCCATGACCTTGCAGATCTAGCTGAGAACAACCTCGCAGCTGACATAACTCTGAATCTCGCCTCAAAATGACTCCAACAGCATGAACATACATCAAAAGAATATCACAAAGTAACTTCAGTACAAATGTCACCTTAGCAAGTGCTGCAGACTTTTCAGGTGCACTGTCTGCCTCAATCTTCTTCACCTCATCAACCTTTGATTTACCTTTTACCTTTGTGGCCGGTTCATCAACATCCATGGGTATCACACAGCCTGAAACATCACCCTCCCCTTTTGCCAAAGGGAACTGCATAACTATTTCTAGAAGTTGATCTAATACTTGACTGAAATTTGGAGGGATCTTCTTGTGGCTTTTGGGGCCCTTTCCTGACCCTTCACTTACCCTTGTTTCAGAAATCCTCAGAGATTCGTTAGATGATAATCCAGTTTCAGAAGCAGATGCCTTGGCACGGTCCTTGTCCTTGTCTTTTTCCTTAGAGAGCACAACAACAGTTCGCCCTCCAGATGGCTCCAAGTGACAAACAGAAGATGCAGCTTTCATGAAAATTACAGGGTCTCTAGAGATTACAGGTGCCACTGATGTCAAAAATGTACGGACAGGAATTCTGCCACCATGTCGGCTTCCACTTAAAACTTGTCGAATCTCTAATTCCATGGCTGTTTGCAGGGTCTGAGGATCCTCTAGAAGATGTCTCACAATGGCTGATGCCAGAGAATCATGCCCAGAGAAAAAAGAAGTTCTTGGAAGATTAAAAAGAGCAGCCATACCTCCACTTTCAAGAAACAGTAAGGACAAAGAGTGTGTCTTGGTCAAACGAGCACACAACTGTAGAACTGCTTGCATGACTACGGCTGGGACATGCTGCTTTAATAGATCACAGACAATTGACAGCACTGTTTGACTCTCCTCTAGAGAAAGAAAACCAGTGGTCTTTCCCAACACCTTGGAAAATTGAAAGCCATACTCTTTCTCATTCCCATCTGATACTTCTCTCTCCGAAGCGGGTTCTGAAATTGAAATGGACACTTGCTTGCTAGATGAATCAGGTATAGAACCAGCTACAGTCGCTTCCTTGCTATCAGTGGAAATTTTGGGTCTCGACTGCAGCAAACTATCCAAGATAAGCAGCACAGCACTAATGCATCTTGTTGATGTAACTTCACTTGCGGACTCAGTTTTTAACTTAAAACTTTCCAAAATATCGATAGCAACAGAAACAATGCCATCCTGCACAGCAACTTCTCGAGTGCCACTGTCCTCTGAAAGAAGCAAAGCTAGGATATGTGAAATAGTAGCTGCCGGATTAGTATCCTTTTCAAAGTCAAAAGGAGAGAGCTTGAGCTGCTGAACAAGATACGATGCTACTTTCGGACGGTCTTCACCTTTATTTCGGTTACAAAGTGTCACAAGCAAATCTGTCAATGAGAAGGCAATGGAATCACTGCTCTGAAATAACTTCATAGATGCAGCAAGCAAATCGTCAACAGGTAATGTACGCTTATTCCCCTCCTCATCCAGGACATCCACCGACTTATCAGAGCTGTCAGCTTTAGATGTCTCTGTTGAGTTTCCAAGTGACAGTGCAAGCGCCCGTGCCAATTCATCATCCTCCTGGACAGGCTCTTCAACATGATTACACAACCATTCCATGGCCAACTCCACACTATTAGTGCCTATGCGTCTCAATGCTTCCTCTGCTCTAGCCCTTGAAAATCCCATTTCAACAATGGTAGAAATTGTACCTTCATCAGGTGGAGGAACCACACGCTGACCTGTGCTAGCTGCTACACCATTTCGATTACGCTTAACATCTCCAACACCAGAATATATGGAAGTAACAAGTGAAAGAATAGATGTAATGAAAGTTGGGTTACAAGCAGGAAACATGGGGTGATTCCAAACAGGAAGTATCACATCCAGAACCTGGGACTGTAGCATTCGAACAAACACTTCTGGGTCTCTTGGAACGGGGAACAATCCAATTGACAGCCCAACAGCAGCAGGCTGAACAAGCAGCTGAGGTTGTGATGTGGAAGTTGGAGATAGAAGAAGAGAGGAGTTCACAAAAAACTCAAGCACTTTACAGTAACTCTGCAGAGTTTCAAACAACCAGGAAGCATGAGGCAACTTTCTTTCCCCACTTTTCTCTAGCTCAGCATCTGATGATGGAATGGGGAAAGGTGGAGTCCATAACAGTTGACTCGTAGCTTCAAAAGTAGTGAGTAGCTCCTTAAAAGCACCACTGACATATAGATTATTCACAATTGCTGTATAACATATCCGACGCCTACTATCGAAGGTAACAGCTGCTATGTCATCCACAACTTTTCCAAGATAACGACATTTCACAGACAATGACATATCCACCCCAGAAGATGTAGAATGTCCAGAGAAACTAAGAGCATCAAGAAATACTTTGGCTAGGGCAGCTCCAATATTTTTTGCAGCGGAGTGTACTGATGTTGAGTCTGTCCTGCGTCGGTTGGGTAAAGTGAACCCTTTCACCAGAGCTGTGTGGAAATTGCGCAACGTTGTAGCAAGCTTCATAAGAATTTCCGACATTAGGACATCAGGACTTTTCTTTCTTGTGTCCTTTGAGGACGAAGATTCCTGCAAGTTCGCTGAGATGTCAGAATCAGTACCCAGAGTATCCACCAAATGACCAATTCTTCCACCACGCATGCGTGTTAATGCATGACGAGCGCGGCGACTTAATCCCTCGCCTGAACGAATCACTGAAAGAAAGTCACGCTCTCCATTCCAATGTGACTGAGAACTACTTCTCATAGAGTTCATGTATCTAGGCATAGGAATACTCAAATCCTCATCACTCTCTCTTCCAGCACCACTAGATGTAGCTACATCAGCACTTTCAGTTTCTATATCAACATTTCTGCTTTCATCCACCTTTGAATCACTAGACAGAGAGATCTGCCACAGCACTTCTCTGTAAGTCCTACCAATGTCTTTCAAAACATCAGCATCTCCTGCACCCAACTCAGAAATAACTGTTGCAGTTCCTTTCAACAATGAATTTGAAAGAGACAAAATGCCTTCAAGACTCCAAAAACATCTCAAGACCTCTGTCTGTTTTGCAGCATCTAGCTCCATAAAATGAGTTCCTCCAACAGAATCCAAGAGTTCATTTGTTCTGTTTAGATGTTCTTTCAGGAAGGAACACACAGCCCTAGCTAGGGAAGCAGACTGATGAGTTGAAAAATTCTTAAAAGCACTAGAAATGCTCTGACCAACTGAAAATGAAAGAGGCAAATGTGGCAACGTAAATATCTGCAGAACAATATCGATTCCTTTCTTTTCAAAGAATATCCTGCATGTATCCGAATTCTGAAGAATGGTCTCAAGAAGCCGAGAAGCATTAATAACAAAATCAGGAAGGAAAGATTCATCACTTGCTGAAGTAGTATCAGAAGACGCGTCATTTGGATCATTGCTTTCTGTCTTGATTGAATCACCATCACCAGCTGACAAGGCCTCCTTTGCATCAGTTTCCATGGGTACAGGTGCAGAAGAGGCCAATAAATCAGCAGCTGAGGAGGCAGCTTCAGAATTAGACCCAATTTTCACAATGTTATTTAAAATTTCAATCAGCATATCAACCCCAGGCCCACGTAATGCAGATGCATGTCTCATCAGTTCATCCAATCCACTAGACAAGGATGCTGCAGTATCACCAGCAAGTGCACGCAGATATATTTTTGACGAAAATATCTTCACAAAGCAACTCAAAGCATTACGGTCTTTCACAACTTGGATGCCATTGTTACTCAGACACAAAGCATCCAAACACTGAGGTATGCATGTTATGGCTTCTGCGGAGCAAAGCACACCATCTGTAATAGCATCCATGAAAGCAGATGGAAGCCCAGCAGCATCTAGGGCAGAAAAAGATGTAGGATCCTTATGAATCAAATCACTCATCACAGTAGCAGCAAGTGAAAACACCCCACCGCCAAAATCCTTTGCTTTTCGAAATATAACACATAAGCACTGAGGCAACAGACTTTCTTCTGAGCTGTAAATATCAGAAGTGCTTCCAGGGGCATATGTTCCAAGTGAAATAGCTCGTAGTAATGCCTTCAACAATAACCTCCTGTGATAAGTAACCATAGTGTCTGAATAAAGAGCTTGCTCATCATCTAAAGCAGAAGAGGTTCCACCAACTAGATCAGTCCTCCCAGAAGAAGAATCTTCACAAGGTTGCTTAGAACCATTTTCAACTAAAGACACTTCTTCTTTGAGTCGAGAGATAGTATCATTTAGACCTCCCAGGTCTCTAAACAATGCTGCAGCTGGATTGCTGTAATCCATAAAAGCTTCAAGAACATGTACAGCTGTACTGACTAAGTGAAGGTGCTGTGGATTTGCATCTTTCAGAAGAGGCAGAAGTGTTGGTATGAATCCTGCTTCACGCATTGAAGAGCAACCTGAAGATGACGAAACCAAAACAGTGACAAGGGACAATAAGGCCTCTGCAAAGGCAACAGACCACTTCGAAGATTCACTAAGGACAGAATCAATAGCTTTCTGCATGAGGCTGGACAAGATGCCACGATGTCCACCAGATGTCACAGCAGCTAATACAGTGGGATACTGAGACCGATCTTGAGAAAGAGCAACCAATGATAAGAGACTCAAAATCCTCAACTTTTCAGGAATGGCATCTTCAAAGCTCAATAAGGACACCAACTCATTAATGAATTCAGGCTCGGAGTTCAGAAAGGAAACCAAGTCATTTGTTCCAGAGCTAGCTTGAACAAGAACCAGAAAAGCATATATGCGGATACGCAAGTACTGCTGCCGTGAATTTAAAGAGCTGAAAGCCCTAGCAAACCGCAGTCTAGTGAGCAATTGAAACCTTAAATTAGCAGGGACATTGTGTTTTTCAACCAATTTATCTAAGAGCTCTAGATCAGTCTCTGTACAACTGTTAGCATCAGGTAAATGAATTATTTGCAAACCAGGAGATGATCCAAATTCACCGGGTGTATCATCCAAAGCATAGAATTCAAAATGTAGAGTACATCCTAACTGATAAGCAGTGGAGTCGCATCCACTCTCCAAAGCACAAGCAGTTACTCCTAGCCCTTCCTCCTTCCCACCCCATCCTTGGGCAAAGGCAAACAACTTAGAATTCAAGGAAGCATCTCTTATAGAGTGCTTTCCAATAGTTTTCTTCAAAAATGATACCAAAGTCTGCAGACTAGATTCAACTATATCCGCATCGGTGTAAGCAAGAAGAGACGAAAGGTGCTGCTGCATTAGACATCGTAGACAAAATAAATAGAAAACTATCAAGATAAGTTCACAAAGAAAAGAAGAAATTTGAATTTAATGCAACTATGATCAAGCACCAAGAAAACAAACATGCATCGTGTTGCAAAATCATTTAATAGAAGATGATGAATAAGATTAATAAAAAAAATGTAAAGAAAAAAAAGAGCATGCATGCAAACCAATTTATCTAAGAGCTCTATGATCAAGCACCAAGAAAACAAACATCCATCGTGTTGCAAAATCATTTAATAGAAGATGATGAATAAGATTAATAAAAAAAATGTAAAGAAAAAAGAGCATGCATGCAAACCAATTTATGGATCAGATAAGAAAAAATGAAATAACTTGAATATAAAAGCTACCTCATAAGAACTGTAAAAATGTTTGTTTGTGCAGTTATCCAAAATAGTCCTAATAACACGAAGGATTTCAAGAACTGCTTCTCTAGGGAATGGAGGATCAGAATTCAAAAAGCCATCTGCGAGTTGCAAATCCTTCCTTGGCTTTATATACTTCTCAAAATATGAATCGAAATGTGTAAACAGTTCAACCCAATGGTGGAAGTCTCCCTGAAAGAGAAAGCAAAAAATCAGCAAAAGATCATATGTTTGTCTATATTTTAGAAAACTAACTTGTCAACTAGAAAAAAAAATCATAACAAGTACCTTATCAAAATCCCACACAAAAGTTTTCAGCGGCAACTCTATACTCTCCAGGGGAGCAGCAATGACATTGTTGATAAAAGCTCTTATTTTCGGAGGCTGTCAAGTTCAAAGATAAACAATGCTAAGATAAAAGGCTCAATGTTTTCAGTTACATGATGCAACCACTTTTATCCTTCTTTATCCTGCCTACCTACCATGATTCCTTATGGTAAGGAAAAAAACACAGAAAGTGATATTAACTGTAAAATTCGAGCAGTGGAACACCTCTACATAAATATTTTATCAGACAAGGGGTAAAAATTATATCTTTAGTGCCCGGGGGTCGAAACCAACAACAATAGCTTGCCATAACACAACCGTTGCTCAAGGCTCATCAAATTCGATTAAACACATAGAAAGCCTAATGGAATATTGTGTCAAAGACATTAACACACATGAATTCCTAAATTACCTAAACCCTATAACAAATATCACTGATATTAGCTTTTTTTCCAGCATGCCGTGTAGAAATAAAACCCTAAAGAGAGAATTTCTTAAACATGCCATCAATTGTGAATTGAACTCACCACTTCCGACGCCCTCCGCCTCTTCAACTTCATCTTGAAATTCTTTCACCACGACGTCTCCACCATTAAACAAAGTTAGCAGGCAAGCATCGGATCCCTGATTCGATCACAGTACCGAAACTGAACCGGGGGGCAAAGAGAGGGAGAGAAGGTAGAATTTGCGAGAGAATTATTCGATACGAATTATATACAAAGATCTGATCGCAATGAACAGCACCGCCAGGAGTGAATTGATCAGTGCAAAATCTTCCGGTGGAATTGTAGAGGGAGGTTCTGAAGAAATCCGATTAGTAATCCGCGATTGAAGTTTCTAGGGTTTTCGATTTCGAGGGTTTCGGTTTGTTGATGAGATCGCACTGATAGTAGAGAGAATGAGAAGGGAGAGGGCAAACAAATTCCAACTGATGAAGCTAAGGTCGGAAGTATATATACGGAGAGAGAGGAGAAGGGGGCAGCGGGATTGTAACATGGAAAAGTATTGTTTTTTTCTAGGGAAAATTGCACTTAACCACCCATTATTTTGTTATTGTTGCATTTCACCACCCTTTATTTATTTTTGTACACTTAACCACCCTTAATTGAAATAATGTTACTTTAAACCAGCCAAATTCACAGATCTGTTACCCCCTCCATTTACCGCTTTAAATTACAATTTCACCCTTAAAAACTTTATTTTGTGAGGCTTTTCATGTTAATTGGTAACTGATGATGACATGCCTTATTAATAAGAGCCCCAAAAAAATCCATTGTTTATTTGTACCCAGATCAATCAATATCCCTTGCCAAGATTAATTAATGATAGATGAATTCAATTCACGACATTATTGCAAAAATCAAGTTTGAAGAGCAATTGGAAGACATCAAGCGAACGCTAAGGCATATATCTGATATCTCCCCTCCATAATTTCTTCGTTGTCTTCATCCTCCCTCTGCAATTCAATGTGCTTCTTCTTCCTTGCCCTCCTCTTCTTCGTCTTCAACCCCACCTAGCAACACCAACCACCACCGCTACAACAGCAGAATCCGCAGAAAGTGCCGGCGTTGATATCCCAAACCCAAATTCACAGCGCAACCAGCCTTAAAAACAACTTTAAATTACAATCTGAAGCCTTGCTCCACCAAAGAGAGCCTCAATAGGAATTCGAGTTGTGAGAGTGTGATTCAGTCGCAGATCTAGACACGCAAGCAACATGCTCAATTTTTCAGGAGTTCATCAGACATAAAAGAAGAAAAGGAGGAAGAGTTTGATGACTATAACCTAAACGGATGTGTGGCCAATTCGCGTTCAATTCCGACGCCGAAAACTCACCCAGAAAGAGAGATTGAAAATCAATCAGTGAGATGCACGCACGCAACAGATGAACTTCACTAGAAAAGGCTTCATATTCTCACTAAAAGCGTTGTTTTTTAGGATAAAATTGTAATTTAAAAGGGTTAACGGAGTGGGCAAACGGATCTGTGAATTTGGGTGGTTTAAAGTAACATTATTTCAATTAAGAGTGGTTAAGTGTACAAAAATAAATAAAGAGTGGTGAAATGCAACAATAACAAAATAATGGATGGTTAAGTGCAATTTTCCCTTTTTTCTATTAGATATAAGATTTTATTCTTTTTCTATGTTTTGCTTTGTGATTAAGATTTCTACAAACTAGTTAAATTCCCGCATTACTCACCGCATAATTATACTAAATATTATACAATATTATGATATTAATATAAAATTTAAATACTTGTATATAATATTGTAATAAAATTATGTAATTTATATATATAATATTATAATAAAATTATGTATCTTTATGATTGTACACCATATTTTATCAATATATAAATAAAAAATTGTATACTTGAAGCCCGAGTCTTATTAAAAGATAAAAATATATTATTTATAAAATTAATATAAAAATTATTAGATCAAGTTATTATCAACATATAGATAACAAAAATTATATACTTGGATCTCAAATCTTGTTACAAGATAAAAAAAAGTACGCATAAAAAATAACAATATATATCAAGTTATTATATTACTAAAAATTGGATATATAGAAAGAATGATACATGTAATTGTAATATCTATTATTAAAAATATAGCATTATTTTATTCAAAGAATATTACGTGGCGTAATTTTTTCAATAGATATGGTTTCTACTTTACAATGTATTAGGTAGATTGGAGAAATCGATACTGTATAAATAATAAATTAATATAATTTTTTTTCTTCTTTTTACCACTTGTAGAAATCCTATAAATTGTAATTTGCTAAAGTGAGGTATGTGGGTTTGGATATATGCAGCGTCCCTGTGTAATTTGAGAGGTGTTTTTGGTAGACCTTATGGTGAAAAGTTCTGGCTGAAATAAGTCAGCAGAAGATCAGATCATATGCGGGTAAAGCAAAGCACACGTTATCAAAACCGAGAAGTGGAAGGGTGCATATACGACAAAGCACTAAAGACAAAAACAAGCAAACAAGCACACATCAGCCGCACAAAGGAAATCAAAGAGAAAACAAGTTGGCACAACCAAGATCTAGACATATACATAAACGATGGAGCGTTAAAAACAAGAACAAAGAGACAAACATGCATCGAACACTCGAAATAAACCACAATATTGCACAAGAAAAATAGTAAAAATGCACCCAACAAAGAACCACCCAAACTTATATAATCACTAGAGGAAACATGCAACATCAATCTTTCGCTTATATACCACCCGTCTATAGATCTACGCATCCCCCACCAAAATATAGTCCCTCACTCCCTCCATAGTGCCCTATATTTGATCATATCCTCAATGAGAGCTAGGAGGGATATGGCTTGTCTAATGACATCATTCGAACTCTTCTTGGGACCTCTTTCTCGGCGAACCCCCCCCCCCCCCCAGTTCAAGCTCTTGCACCCTCCGCATTATGGTTGTTTGTTGTCTTTGTTGCACGTGCCCAAACCACATGAGAGCACGACTAGCACATTTTATCCTTAATGTTGGCAACACCGACCTTGTTACAGATGACCTTGTTTTTTACTTTATTTTTAATTTACCCTTTATAAGTGCATAAGGTCGATATGGTTTGTTTGTAACAAAGTCGTTACTAGTTATAAAGTGTATGACCTTATTGAATTGTATTATGTTTAATTATGGAGTCGTATGTTGCTTAAAAAGCATAATATATAATAAAATGGATTTTTTTTTAAACATTTGAGATTATTGATATTTTAAACTTAGGGGGGAAGATAAGAGTGCCAAACTATATTTTTTGAATAATAATTTTTAATTATAATAGATTATTGAGATTTTAAAATGGATTTTTTTTTTACTTTATTTTTTGAATGGTCTTTAAATATCTAAAAAATTATTATAAGTTTGGCTAGTACAGAAGGTATTATTGACATGAGTAACCAATAGAGGTGTGAAAAGCTGACCGAACCCGTCAACCTGACCCGAAACGCCCGACGCCCGATAATTTTAGGGTCAAGACCCGGAAATTTGAACCCTAAACCCGAAACCAACCGAACCCGAAACCCGTTGGGTTGGCCGATTTAGTATATTTATAGAATTTTTTAAATTTATTTTAAAAATTATAATATATTTTATTATTAAAATAAATGAAAATAATATATTATAATTAAAAATTATTATTTAATTAAAAATTAATTATAATAATCATAAAAAGGATATTTTAGACCCGCTGGTCAACCCGACCTAACCGAAAACCCGCTACAACCCGACCCGATTGACATGTGATCCAAAACAAAACCGAACCCGATTTGACCCGAACCCGAAATGACCGAACTCGAACCCGTCCGACCCGACCCGATTGACAGGTCTAGTAACCAATGACATCCATATTCGAATGAGTGGATTACACATTTACACGCAATACTAATGATGTGTCGACGGGTAACCCGAGTTGCTCTTGTGGAGAAGATGTTTTACCTAGTCCTTTAGGTGAGTTTATTCATTCATATACTTTTTTATAGCATTTGTGACGCTATTACTAGAGAGCTCTAAAATAACCTTCATGGTCTTAAGTGGTGGGGTAGCTTGGGCTTGGTTCGTGTTGCTATCCAAACAGACTCACCCCAAGCAGTTCAATTATTGCAAGCACATGCCTTGTTGGCTATCGTAACTTTTTCTTAATTGAATATCATAGAGCACTCATACAAAATAAGGCAATAGAGGTTGTCGTTTTCCATATGCTCAGTGAAACCTTTACTACTTTTTTTTTGGTCAAATGAAACCCTTAATACTTATTCTACTATTTTTTATGTTATTTTAGATCAGTTGTTATTGAACGGACCATCCTTTTTGGAGGTATTTTCCTAAATAATTAATGCAATTATCGCATGGACATTGTCTGGCTTCTTAATCCCAAAAAAATCTTGAAAAATTTCAAACTTTTATATAAGTTGATTAATTTTGATCAAGAGATGTTTAAACATATTACATTTAAACATATCTCAAATAAGTTTGAATTACAAAGAATAAAAATAATTGATCACATAATAAATAAAAATAAGTCAAGTTTAAAAAAGAGAGTTTATTAAAATAACTCCAATAATAAATTAAATAAAAACAGAAAAAAATTAATTGGTAAACAATAAAAGAAACTTCAAACCTCTATATGAGCTGTTTAATTTTGATCAAGATTTATTCAATTGAATATATCTTGAATAAATTTAGTTATTATTGTCACATACCTAAATTTCAGTTTTTTTAGATTTATCGAGGGTACCCCTTTTCCTTGGGCAAAAATACCCTGTCTTGACCCCCCAATTCCATTGTAGCGGAGCCTAACTAGGTCAATGATACGAACATATATATTAAATAAATTTAAATAAGAATTTTTTATAACACATCATCTTTCAATATATTCTCGCACAAGATTTAGGAGTTAAAATGAGAATATCAATACCCCGCACAACGGCACAAGCATCTTTCATTTGGCACAAATAAGATCGGTAAATAAATTCCAAGTAAAAAAAAGAAGCCTATTATAACATGTATAACATAAAAAATCTTAAATGAAAGTTCTTATACTATAGTTTTGAGAATAATTCACCAGTCACCACTAGGTTATAATTTATAACATTTAAAATCATAGCCATATGATGATTATAAACAACTTTTTATTTGAATACAAACGGTAAAACTCCCTTGAGTGAGCCGAAATCAGAAACAAGCATCATAGCCTTGAGGGAGCCGAAAAAGTGTATGGCCTGTAAAATATACAAGAAGCCATAATCAAATTTCATAGGCAACAAAAAATTGTATCCCAAAGTATTGTTTGTAATCTATAATCTTCAATACTATAATTTGTATCTATCTCCAAATTTAAAACAGTGTTAGAATGTCAAATTTGGCAGGAAAATTAATAAAATTACATGTACTCTAGAACAAGGGCGGATGATCCTCCACCACCATTGCAAATACCAGCAACTCCAAATCTGCCTCCCCTCTTTCTAAGAACCTGTAAAACAACAACAACAAGAATCCCATTTCTATATCATGTATCAAATTAATATTAATATTCTTGAAAATTTCATATCAAAATACAACATCTTCATCGCCTAGTATATTCCCGCACAAGCAGGATCAAGATGGGGGCACCCATACCATGATCAAGAAGATGCGTTCGATAGACCCAAGGAAAACTGAAATTCAACTATGTGACAATAATAACTGAATTTATATCAAAATAATAGTTCAAAAATGATTTTAAAAAAAAGACTTACCCCCAACAAAGTAACCAATATCCGGGCTCCACTACAACCTAAAGGATGTCCAAGAGAAACAGCTCCACCATGTACATTCACTCTTTCCTATAAATCAAGCAGAAAATCAATACATCTTTAACATGATCAAGATTTAATGCATTATCAGTATAATGCATTATCATTGGTTATCCAAATATAGTGTATATATATCTTGACTCACTGGATCCAAGCCAAGCAGCTTCTGGTTTGCAAGAGCAACAACCTGCATTGATAGGGTTACAAAAGATAAATCAAGCAAAACTAGACAAGAGTTTCTCATTTACATTTGGATACAGATTAATTATTACTCACAGAGAAAGCTTCATTGATCTCATAAAAGTCTACTTCTGATGCCTGGATACCAGCATTTGAAAGAGCTTTTGGTATTGCAAGTGATGGTGCTGTTGTAAACAGCTCGGGTGCCTGTAAAGTTGATTAATTTAGTACTTGCTAAAATGGTATATAAACAAGTGAGAAGAATAGAGCTCCAAATTTAACTACCTGAGCTGCATCAGCGAAGCCCTTAATCCTTGCAATTACTTGTAGTCCAAGTTCCAATGCCTTTTCTCCGCTCACAAGCACCAGCGCCGCAGCACCATCACTATTTTGCAATGGGTAAAATTTAACCCGGGTTAAATTTTGGCAGTGAAATAGGAAACTATGCTTGATTCTTGTTAAGAAAGAATGTTGCTACCTTATAAGTGAAGCATTTCCAGCAGTTACAGTACCGTTTTTCTTGAAACTTGGAGAAAGCTTCCTTAACTTAGTAGGGTCAAACTAAGAAAAACACACATACAACTAATATAAGCAGTTTGTAACAAAATACCCACACACACACAACTAGTATGCCAAACACAATGTCAGATTCATGCATCCACACCTTTGCTAGTCCTTCATCCTTGTCTACCACCACATTTGGCTTCCCCTTCCCTCCAGAAATACTTACCTGAGTGTGACAAACATACTCATAATAAGCAAAACTGAAATTCACTGATCAGAAACATTTGTTTTGCATGCATAACACTGGTGGTTTCTTACTGGAACCAGTTCCCACGAAAAAGCACCACTTTGCTGTGCAGAGAGGCCACGCTGAAAGCTTCGTACAGCATAGGAATCCTGCTCGGCCCAATACAAAGAGAAATACATTAAGTAAATTACACATGAATGCTCCATCAACAAAATACTTGTTTCACTTTTACCATCCACTGAGAGAGAGAAATAAATCAATAATTATAAGGGCCTTAGTTGAAATGCAAAACGAATTCGTAGAAGAACAGGTTTGTTTTGCATGAAACAAACAGTACCTGCTCTTCTCTTGAAATGGTATGTTGATCAGCGCATATTTCAGCACAAATTCCCATACCAAAATCATTGTAAACATCCCAGAGTCCATCTTTCAGCATTCCATCTATTATGGTATCATGTCCAAATCGAGATCCTGTTCTGTTTGCAAATAGTTAATGTCAGTAGTTCTATCAACTTCATTAAGACTAGAGATCCAACATAAATGAAGTTAACAAAGAATTAACATAGAGAAATTACCTGGCCTGGGCCAAGTATTTGGGGGCTCTAGACATGCTCTCCATTCCACCAGCAACAACAATATCATTCCCACCCAACTGGATACTTTGTGCCGCAATCATAGTTGCTAGAAAATAAACGACGTATATAAGCCTAACTACATTATCATGAAATGATTTTTCTGATCTATGGCATAGGATAAGAAATCCTATTTAGAAAGACATTCCCAGCTTTATTGATTTTGGATTTTTAAATAATTTTTTATAGGCTAGAAAGATCGATAATGAAATATCACAATACAGAAGTATTTGGGGGCGTACCTTTCATACCAGAAGAACATACTTTGTTAATGGTGGTGCAAACAACCGGATTTGGTATACCTGCACCTAATGCAGCTTGCCTAGCAGGAGCTTGTCCTAGGTTTGCACTGAGCACATTGCCAAAGTACACTTCTTGAACAAGTGATGGGTTGACTTTTGCCATTTTTAAAGCTCCTAAAGATCAACACCCATAATTATAATTCTGAACAAGTTGGGGTAGAACAGCAAACATTAAGAGAATGTTACCCTGAATAGCTATAGAGCCAAGCTTGGTGGCTGAAACTGATGAAAGTGTACCAAGAAGGCCACCCATCGGTGTCCGGGCAACACCAACAATGCAGACATCTACAATTACAGGAAATATCTTAGAAACACATGGTATAAATCTATAATCATGTTATTTGAGTTAAAAGTCCAAAATTTCCTCAAGTTTCTCTATTGCACTGGATACATGGAGAGAACAGAGTAAACTCTTTTGGCAAATCATACAAGCTACAGTATTTGTTCCATCTTTAGAAGAGAATAGAATTCTGAAGGTTAGATTATAAACGAATCACAAAGAAAGAGAGGTCCAAATGTCCACTTAGTTCATACCAAAAACTTGAAACACACGAGTAATTTCAAGTTTGATTCGTAGAGAAGCAAGCAAGCTCATCCTCATCTCAAAATTCCAACTGAGAAATAATGATAGCTAACAAAGCTTCATAGGATTTCGCAATCTATGATCAGCTTTGGTCCCCTAATATCCACAGGATCATTCAATTAACCTAGGCATCATACCCTAGACTGTACCAGAAACGATAGCGGAAGAGAAATGGCAGAATACACCGAAGGAAAAACGCGAAGAGTAAGAAAAAGGTAAAACCTCGAGGCTTTATTGATCTGGAAGAGTTCTCCGCCGCCATTGAAGTACTCGAATAGAACCTGCAAAAGAAACGAGATAATTCCCGATTTCTCGCAATTTTGCGCTAGCTAAACAACCCCCTGAACTATATATACAAGTTATGTATCTGGATTTGAAAGAGAGCAACGCGAAATTGAAAGAGGGAGATTGAAGAATCCTATCGTGAAATTGAAACCGATTTAAATTTTGTAATTGATGAACTGATGAGCATGAGAGAAGGCGTACGTGTAGCTGATCGTCTAGCTTGTGGGTCCCGGTACAAATTGATCCATATCAATCTTTGGCCTTTTTTTGCAATTTTCTCATAAATAAGGGCGATTTTGGACAATTTAATAAAATCTTAGACCAACAGATATATATCCTTTCAAGTTTCAGCTCTCCGGCGACCTGGAACTGGAAGCAGTAATGGCCGGCGACCTAAACTCTCTCTCCTCTTTTAACCTCCAATCCACCTTCCTAAAACCTTCGTTCTCCGCGCTACCGCTCTCAGTTCGAGCTATTAATTCTGCGCAGAGGCACCACGAACCCCGGTTGAAGCCCGGCAATGAATCCTCCACTCGTCGAACTCGTAAGAATTCAAAATTCGCTAGCTTTATGTAAAAAGTGAAGAACTTTGAATTGCTTATGTGCTTCTTACTGTGGTTTCGGCTAGAATTCAAACGCGTTTCTTTTTTGTGTGGTTTGATTTGGTACTAGGCGTGACTGATCCTCGTGACAAAATGCAGAAGCTCAATTTGGCCGTTTCAACTCATCGAGCTGGTAACATTGAAGTTAATCTCTTGCTCTTACTGAAATTTCTATCAAATGTTTTCATACTGAAATTTTGGGTATACATGTTTGGTGCCAACTAGTTTGTTGATTTATTTTGTCCTTTCAAGTCGAACATGGTAAATAATTTCTGCTTATTCAAGGGATCATGATGCTAAGAATAATTCATTTTAGTGAAAATGATTCTTCATGGCTTAATTTTGGAGAATCTTTAATTGTACTACGAGATTTTCATATGTATGTTGTGTATATACTGTAAAGTGGCTGCTGTGAGGTTGATGCGGATAGAACTTGGAGGCGCGTATGCTGATCTTTTGAACGATAAAGAGAAGGATTCCTTGAGATATGTTGAGAGAACACTTGGCTTTCGTACCAAGGATTTAGAGAATAGAGATTTTAGACTGGTTTGTTTCTTGTCTCTTCCAAAACTAATTTTCTCCTTTTAATTTGACTTCATCAACTTTAACCTCATTGTTATGCCTCATTTGCATTTCATTTTGGTCACATGTATTTAGTTGACATCTATTATTCATAATGTAGGTCACTGACATTGTAGGAGGCACAATTAGATGGAAAAGATACCTTGATTATTTAATCCTTTCATTATGCCATGATGAGAGAACATTTAGTTCCATGGAGCCTCTTCTCTTGCAGGTATTCTCACGTTAGATCTGGAATATATTTGAATTGTCAGAAAATGTGCATTACAAACCTGTTCTCTATTTGCTTGTAGATCCTCAGGATAGGCTGTTATGAGCTTGTTAAGCTTGAGATGCCACCCCATGCTGTTGTGAATGAGGTAAATGTAAGAGTAATCTAAAGTAATCTGTGCTAAGTTTTCAGTCCAGCCTTTTTGGAAGAGATTGGAACAAGGGATTTGACTTTTATAAGCTTTCAATTGGATGTAAAATTGCAGAATGTGAATCTTGCTAAGATTGCTCTTAGACCCGGTGCAGGTAACATGGTCAATGGCATTCTTCGAAAGTTAGTTTCACTTAAGGTTCAGTACTTCTCTCCTTTAATGGAACAAAGTTTGATTTCTTTCTTGAATCAATTGTTCATACAAATTTTACATTGTCTGGCAGGAAAGCAACACTATTCCTGTTCCAAGTCTAGATGGTGATGACCGTGCACAAGCACGTGCTCTTGCTACTATTCATTCTCATCCAGTTGTAAGTTTGGTGCAAAATTTTTAGTGTTCTGTGGTCTCATGATAGAGTATTATTCTAACTATGGTATTTTCATATTCTAGTGGATGGTAAGGAGATGGACAAAGTTAATTGGTGTGGAAGCTGCTGTCAAATTGATGATGTGGAATAACAGTGATCCTTGTTTTAGCCTAAGGTGACTATCATCTATCGTTATTTTTTCACCAATATGATACTGTCTTTTAGGAATAATAACTACAACAAAATTGATCAATCTTTGCTGACAGAGCAAATGCTGGGAGAGGATTCACACAATCTGACCTCATCAATCAGCTCAATGAATTAAAGGTGTTTGATTTTGTTTGGAAGTTTACCAGAATGCAATATAGTATGAGTCATGCATATGATTTTAGCTTGGATTTACAGAGCTCACATATAATAAATTTCTGAATTTTATCAAATATAAAATATCATAGATAGTTCTATTATACATGATCTTTTTTCTCCTGTGTATGTATTGTTGTTCTTTAGGTTGTGCATGACCCTTCATCATATTTGGATGATTTTGTGCGCATCAAAACAGGGATGCAGGTATTAAATAGTACTTGAGTGATTATCTTCTGGGATTCATTTTTCACCCCATTTAGTTCATAGCTCACTTCACCATGACATACATTGAATTAAACTCTTCATTTCATTCTTAAATGACTCTCTTGTTAATTTCAGAATGTCATACAAGCTGGATTACTGAAAGAAGGTCTTTGTTCAGTTCAAGATGAGAGTGCAGGTAGACACCCCCTTTTCATCTTTAAAATTACATGAACCTAAATCTTTAAACCTAATTTGTTGAATCCAATCCCTCTAATTGCAGGTCTGGCTGTTTCTATTGTGGATCCTAAGCCTGGTGATATAATAGTTGATTGTTGTGCTGCTCCTGGAGGAAAGACTCTCTTCATGGCATCTCGGTTGAGTGGTCAAGGTATGAATTTGGCAATTATACAGTCTATAAACACACTACTAAAACTTTTCAAGAATTGTACTAGCTGATATTTTAGAACTTTTCATTCTCTAGTAAGATTTCACTATTCTTTTTGAACTTGACTACATTCTCCCTTTGGCTTCAGGTATGATATATGCAGTTGACATTAACAAAGGCCGTCTGAGAATCCTAAAAGAGACAGCCAAGTCACAACAAGTTGACAATGTAATCACTGCCGTCCATGCTGATCTTCGTAGCCTAAAAGTAAGTTAACCTTGTTGATTCCAAATTTTCCCTTCTCTCTATAATATTTTTCAGCTCCCACCTTCTTTCTGATACTCATTTTGTGCTAGGGTCTTAGCCATGTGAAGCCAAATAAAGTGCTCTTGGATGCTCCTTGTTCTGGACTAGGTGTTCTTTCCAAAGTAAGTTAACAATGTTGTGTTAGAAGTTCCTCAGTTAACTTAGTTGCCAATCTCATAATCTTATTGGGAGTTTTTGGTTTGAGAAAGAGAGCAGATTTGCGGTGGAATAGATCATTGGAGGGCATGGAAGAGCTCAAGATATTACAAGACGAGCTCTTGGATGCTGCTTCCACGTGAGATCCTTTAGTATGCAATTCTTTTTGTTAGTATTAATAATTATACTTGAAACAATATGTTTTTTTCCCTGATAAAATCATTATATCCCTGATCATGATCTGGATTATTCAACAGTGTTGCTCATCCTAAACTCGATGAGATCCTTTAAAGACTACATAATGATCCACTTATCCTGATTCTATGCAAGATGAATTAGACCTGCATATGCTGTGTTTCATCTTAGATAGAGGACAAGCCAAGGCCTTGAACCTGGAATCATTATTGTTCTGCAAAAAATTTGTGTCTTCTCAATTTCTCCGTTTGTATTGACAGGTTGGTAAAGCCAGGTGGAGTGCTTGTATACAGCACGTGTTCAATAGACCCTATGGAAAACGAAGACAGGGTTGCTGCATTTCTTGCTAGACATCAGGTTAACCCTACTTCATCATTCTCTTCATTCTCATTGTAGTGTGTACTATATGTTTTAGCTAAAACATATTTTTTTGGTTGACAGGAATTCCAAGTAGACCCGGTCGACAGATTTGTCCCACTTGACTTTGTAACTGAACTCGGTTTTTACCGGTCATGTCCAGTGAAGCACTCCATGGATGGAGCTTTCGCTGCGCGTCTCATTCGTTGTTCATGATCACACTCCCAAAAATGTTCTTCTTTGAGATTCCTCCTCACCAGATATTCATTTCAAACAAGGGTATAAGGTAGCAATTTCTACTTGAGGATTGAGATCAGAGTAAATTAGCTTTCTTGAACACAGTTGCAGAAACTGTTTAATTTCACTTAAAAGAACTTGAATCTTTCCATTTTCATGCAGATTAGAAACAGATTCTAGTCCATTATTCAAGCACCAGCTTTGCTTCCAAGGAAGATCAAGCTTTTCCAAGGAAGTAAGATTGTTGCAATTTTCTTACCAGACCAAATTTGCAGATTGCAGGCCAACTATCATGTAAAATGCAGTTCAATGGTTCATCTATTTTCCCTAGGCCTGATTTTTGTAAGACAATCCATAGCTCTAATTTTGTATATAGCAGTACTTTCAGCTAATTGATTGTATTTTCCTGCCAATAATTTCATTAAGATAATATAACATTCTACTAAAACAACAAGCAACTCTAGTTGACTACAAATCAATCATGAAAAAAACCACCACCCTAGAAACATAAAAACAACTGTAATCCCTAAAAACTAGACCTAATTGCAAAACCCAACTCCAATGAGCAACAACACTCCAGAAATGGTAGTTATGAGACTTGATGTCGTCACAGACACCATGGTGGCTGAACTGATAGGAGGAGCCAAACCCGAACCCGAACCCGAAGGCCAACCATAAACACCGCGACCACCAGCAGCGGTCCCCACAGGAGAAGGCGCCGGTGCAGGGTGATAATTAAGATGGTATTCATCTTGCACCATGACCCGGATGATGATCCGTTGACCCGCCTCACAATTTCCCGGGTTCCCACTGATGAAGTAGAAGAAGCCATGGCGATTGAACTCGAATGTGGCCCCACCTTCCCCGAACCCCTCAATCGGGCTTGACCCGTTGCAGCTTTCGTAGTCCTCTTGGCTCACTAACAGAACAGTGTCATCCTGGTACTTGAAATCTGACAATTTCAAAAAAAATGGTGAACTTAAAAGAATCAAACTTTTTTGAAGTTTTGATTTGGTTTGGTGACTTACAAATGGTGTCTCCAATGTGAAACCTGTTCTGCTCCGCCCATTCGTTATAGGTTTCCGTTTCGTTCCCCAGAGGAAGAGCCCAACCTCGTTCGCCTCCAACCTCAAATTGGTAGCCTGATACTGAAATGAAGATGAAGAGAGGAATGAGAAGAGCGAAAGTGCAAATTTTGGCTGTTAAGAAAGAGCCCATTTTTTTGATTTGGAAGAGAAGTTGAATAGCTTGTGGTTAGAAGCACAGAAGAGAACAGAAGTGAAGAAGAAGAAGAAGATGGTATCTAGAAATGAGATGAACAAAGGAGAATTTTTAATGGGCTTGATATAATGTTGGGAAAGTAGCGGTTATGTTAGTTATATTCTTCCGAGTGGTCAAACAAGTGGGGTGAGAAAGTGGAAGAGTTTTTTTATTAATTTTTTAAATAAAGTTGACCGAAATTTAGAGCTTCTAAATTCACAATTACGTTTGGACATGGGCTGAACGTGGGTTTTAACTTTTAATGATCGGCATAAAAAGCATAATTAATCTGATCATTTTGAATTGAAGTTGTTATAGAAAAGTAGAATTGGAATTTTTTGTTTCAACTGAGATCTACTTTGTTTCGGCTTTCAATGAATTGTTTGCTCCTTTTGGTGACGTGATATCCTACTTAGAGAGATCAATAATGCATATTTAGTCGTATCTTTTGTATTGTATAAGACACAATAATGTATTAATAGTTTTAGTATGCGTTTGTTATCAGTTTTAAACTCAATTGTTGAATAATATATTTCTATCAAAGTTAAATTTTTAATATTCTTTAAATGCTTATTAAAAAAGTTCTAAAAAATGAACACAAATAATAAATAATTATATTAAATATATTTGCATTAAATATTATTATTTTATTATGTTTTAAGTACAACACGAAAAGTATATTCAAACTAGTAACAATGGTCACATGACATTATCTACTAGTTAAGCTAGTGAGCCAGTCTAAACACACTCAGATTTTAGTGTCCTTTGTATACCTTTTAAAGGAGTATGAAACTGTAAAACTTTGTTTCATTTCCCCAATGATGCAATCCAATCTTGCCCCTACTAGGATTTGACAAGATTTAACCCAAACTCAAATCCAATAATAATAATTTACATGTCAAAGCGATCAACTTGGATTCAATATATGGTGTAAATTAGACAAATTAAAATCCATACTCTGCTGTAGGCAATATTTTGGTTGATATCATATTGATTGAGCAAATATGCAATACTGATCACAAATTGACATAGATCACATTTTGGGTGCCTTCAACTTGTGCACATCGTTAATCACTATCTAATATCTATTACAAGTTAATAAGCATCTGAAGGCATCATCATCCAACAAACCCTACACGTTAGCTAAAAAAGAATTTGATAGAAACTTGGCCAGTGAAATGCTGGGCCTTACGTTTGCAGCATATAGTATGCTCTGAACGTCATTGCCAGATAAACAAAGCTACTAAACTGCTTGGTGGAGAGTTATAGATAGCATGAACAAAGCTACTAAACTGCTTGCTGCCTGATGAAGGATCAACTTGGTTCACAACATAGAGAAACTATGAATAACGCAAAAGCCGTCAAATATCTCTGCAAATCAAATCAAACACTATCAAGTTTTCATTGGCGAAGGTCATTCAGTTGACTAATAGTTAAGTTTGTGATCTTTACATTTTCAAGTGCATAATTTATAATCAATGACCCAAGCTTTACTTGCAAAAGTCAAATGCTTCAAAAGATCCATCCATTCCCATAGCTTAAAAGCCTTAAAATCACAACTGTGTTACTAAAGAGCCTAGAAATCAACAGCTAGAGAAATTGGTTGATTTTTTACTGCAATAAGGTGATCGTCATTAACAACTAGTATGATAAAGCTAGTCCGAGGCAACAAGCTAATCAAGATTATTATACAAAAGAAACCATTGAAGAATCATAGAAGGGTGCAGAAAACAGCAACTAGTAAAAGTTACCTGCTCCTTGACAAATAAAAATTTCATGCTGAGTCAGTGACAGAAGATGCCTCTTATGTACAAGCCATAAATTTACAAGGAATCTAGCATTCATCTATGATGTGTTCTATCGTAGTTTTAGCTCCCGGGGCAGAAGAACTGTAGAAGAAAAGGTAGGTACTTCAGTTATTAGAAACAAAAATGAATTGAAGTTACAAAGTTAAGAATTGAATATAAAGGAGTACCTTCATTCAAGCTACAAAAGCTACTTGGTGGAAAAATCACATCGGGATCTAAGGTATTGAAAGAGGCTAAGGCCATCTTCATACTGCTCTTACTGCAGAAAACAGCGCAAATTATTAAGCTGAATTCAACTATTAGGCTACAAGCAATTACAGATATGAATGGGAAGGTTATATGTTTAAAGAGCTGAGAACTTTGACCAGAGACAGTGAAGTTATCAAGTATTTGATTTTGAAGTCATATACTCATAAACACACAACATAAATCAATTCTACAAGTATAGAAGACCCATTAAAATTACCCAACTAGCTTCATAGACACAGCACCATTAATTTTAATTCCTCAAATGGCAAATCATAGACTGAGACTGGGATATGAACCTGGCCCATTCTGGAATGAATTTGTTATTGTGTAACTCATCGTCTTCATCCCCTTCATCGTCTGAGCAACAATATGGTGATATGTCATATGATTTTTCATGAATTGTCTGGGTAGCGTACAAATCAGGTGTTGGAGTTGAACACCCAACCACGTTAACTGAAACATCCTGAAACAAAAAGTGCAACTACTCAGAATGAAACTGGCAGGATAATATTTTCAAGAATATTATAGTTGATGCAATAATTCAACCACAATTTTTCAGACATATGTTTCATGTATTATGGCTGTATCAAGAAGCTACAGGTTTAATCTAGGAATGTTTTTCTGAAACTTCAAGTTTCATTCCCTTTTTTCTAATAATTTTCCCAATCACATTACTTTGTTCCTTTGTTTCATTTTCATTTTCTCTCGACTTCTAGCGTAGTATAGTTGAACATGTACCTTCTGCTTTTGACAAGGATCAGATGACAATCCGAGCTCGTTTGTCTTTAGACCTCCAGAAGCAATTGTTAGAACACTTGATGTTGCCTGCTTATCAGTTATTCCATACTATTAAAAAAAACAGAAAGTTAATGCTGCTGTTGCTGCAAAGATTTAGACAAAAACCAACTAAAAAGTTTCTGATAATTTAAAAGAACCTACTTCTTTCTGCAATTTACAGTCCTCTTTGTCCATGGGCATCTTATCCTCATGTCCTTTTTTCTGTTTACGTGCCTCTCCAACGCGCTTCCTTTTCCTTTCCTTCTCTTTTCTCTCTTCTTCTTCTTCTTCCCTTCTTCTTTTTCTTTCTGCAATTTCAGCATCTTTTCTCTTCCTCTCTTCTTCTTTTGCTTTTGTCAGCAACTCCAATTGCCTCAATTTTTCTTGCTCTTGTCTTGCTCGCTCCAGCTTCATAGCTTCTTTCTTTTGCAGGCGCTCATTTTCTTTCTTTTCTGCAAGTCGTTTTGCTGCCTCTGCAGCTTCCAGAGCTTTTACTCTTACATCTTTTTTCACTGTAAAATGAAATACAAAATTCATATCACGAGGTGCTAAAAACATATCTTGCAGCCTTACGCTATGACTAAGACCTGAGATGTGCTCTTGTTGATTGTTCAATTCTAAATCTTGAAACAATGATATTTCAGAAAATCATTAGACTAAATGACCACAGAGTAGGGGATCTCAATAAGAAATCTATAATTTTCCCCCACATTGCTGGATTACAAATTTCTTAAACTTTTTCCACCAACCTATATAAAAATCTCACAGCCATAACTGGTTAAAAAGATGAATAGTCGATTGGAAAAATAACTAGACATAAAACACATTACCAGGAGCACATGAAGCTGCTTGTTTTTGCTGAACAAGGGGCAAGAATGATTTTATGCTGGACACAATGTTACTTGACTTGGGTTCCTTCACAGAGAAACTTCCACCCCTAGTCTCCAAGCCAGATTTCACTGATACCTTTGGCTTACTAAATCTGGTTTGACGTGCCTCAAAGTGCTTCTTAGCAGTAGTGCCAAGTGAACTATTCTGCGTCACCTTCCTCTTCCTTAAACGTCCACTTTGGTAAGTTTGGGCCTGAGAATTCTGACTGATTTTTCTATTTATTTCATCTGTGCTACTTGACATGCTGAAAGACTCTGTGCCCCTCTTTGATGAAGTAAGTACAGGTAGAGCAGTCGCATTCTCAGAAATGTCACGTAGTGGTTGTCTAGTAGAACCAATTTCCTCCTTGCATGTCTGAGCTACAGCCTCATTCACATGTTGCTCAGTTCTTTGTTCTACTTGAAAACAAGTAAATTCTGGACTAAAGCTCCTTCGCTTATCAGAAGTGCTGCTGCTAGTTTCTGTGCTGACAGATCCTGCACTAACCATCTTGGAGCCAGGATCTACAGCTGTATTCACATACTCTTCTGAAGCACTACATGATGATTTCCTACCTGAACCAGTTTCTTCTGGGTCATTATGATCATTGTCATCTCCATCGACATCTTCTTCACCACTTTCTTCTATGCGGAAGCAGGTGTGTTCTGGATTGGAGCTACCTCGCCTACTGGAGCTGCGAGATTTAGCAGTCACCCCATCAATTGACCTTCCAAAAGGAGATATGCAAGGTCCTTTAAAATCCCAAACAAACGGAGTACCAGGAGTAGGAGAATAATGCGAAAATGAATTCCCTTCAAATTCACCATTTTCCACGTTTTTTGTGAAAGTATGACTGGCATTTAATAGCTGACAAGTCACGTCATTTAATGCTGAAGTGTTTCTCATATTTGTTTGTTCCAAAATCCCAACAGGTACAGAATGACATGCATCCACCTTGCTTTCAGGACTACACGAAGCGTGAAAATGTGATAATGGAACGCCCAAGCTTGCAGATCTGCAAAGTCGCTCCAGAAATTCAGCCCGATCAATTGTATTCTTTGGAAGGTCAATAGCAATTGATCTCTCTAGATCCCCAGTAAAGTAAGTATCATCAGACTTCGAATAGAAAGTAAAATTCTCCAGATCTGCCACAACAGCCTTTCTACCAGCAGTATTCGTATTTTCCATGGGAGAATCACCTAAACAATCAATATTTCTAACTATCTGCGGAGACTTTTGTTGGCACCAGGCTGTTGGAGAGGAATTTTTAAGATCTGCCACATTATCATCAACTTTATCATCCATATTAACATCAATATTTTGAGCACATTTCTTCTCAAAAGTAAAACATTCAAGATCAGGCTCATCATCCCCTTCTGCACCAACTGCTTCCTTAGGCTCCCTAAAGCAGGAACCGCCCAAACAATTAAGTGTGTTCTGTACCTCCAAAGAGTATTCCCCACGGCGTATGTTTTTGTCCATATTACCATCGTCAACCTTACTGATAGAGAATGATAAATCACACTTTTCCCTAGTTAGATCAACTTCATGTAAACACTCTTGAGGCGTTGAACTTAACTTATGGGTCAAGCATGAGACACTGGAAACTTGCAATTTTTCTGTTTCAACATCATGGCTGCCTTGGCAAGTAAGATTTTCCTGTCAGATAGAAAAACAGAGGAGCACAGGAGTAAAATCAGAAAAAGGATAAATTAGATCGCATTTTCAGACAAAAACATCTAAAGTGTATAAGAAGTGGGATAATAACTTAGTAGCATTCACACAGAGATGCAGCAAAAGAGATTTCCATAAGACAACAAGTCAGTGAGCAAAGTGAAGCTAGTCTAAGTATGAGCAAAGAATAAGTACCTCTTTATGCTGAGTTATAGAAGAATACTCCAGTAAAATACTCGATGAATTAATGTCATTCTGAGTCTCAGTGGCAGATAAATCACCAGTGCACTCAGCAACATAAAACCCATTTGAAAAGGTACTTGAAGGGTTAGCCCAAAGATGTGGGCTAGCAGATTTGCTGATAACTGATTCAATTTTTCTCCGTTTTTGTCGAGGCCATGAGCACCCCACAGCAGATGTTGAAATCGGAGTATGAAGTTCAAGCAATTTTGGAGAAACAGAAAATTTCTCTTTGGAGAAGCAGGTGGCTTGCAGCTCCACGGCCTGGGGTTGAGCATCATCTAGTTTCTCTATCTGCTTCACTGAAGCATTTTTCATATCATCTTCCGAATTACTGGTAGACAGTTCATTTGCAGTTGCTCCTGACCATTCAGCTAGCTCCGCAGCTTGGGTTTGAGCATCATCCAGTGTCTGTCTCTGCATTACTGATGCATGTTTCATATCATCTTCTGAATTACTAGTAGGCAGTTCATTTGCAGTTGCTCCTGACCATTCAGCTGCTGTTTTACATAAACTTAATCGGACTTCTGCATTGCACTGACCAATTGATGCTTCATATCTTCCTTGAGACTCTCTACTGATTTTACCTGAACATAAACCACCATAATTCTCCAAATCAATCTCATTTGTAAGCTTTGTAGAAGATAAATCCAATGCTTGGCCTCCAACCATTTGCAACAAATTATCAACCAGTGCCCCTTCAGCTGGTGTTTCTCCTAGTACTTTATGCTTCCCAGAGGAATTAGTGGCATGCTTCTTTTTTGAAGAAAGAGAATTAGGTTGTTCTATTTCCAGCTGATCAACATGCTCCCCAAGAGACAATAGATCACTCAGTGCATCTACTTCCTTGGGGTAACACATAGAACTGGCATGTTCTTTAGAAAGAACCTGGCACTCTTCTGTCAACAGGTTAGAATTTGCACTATCAACTAATGCCCCTTCTGCTGGTGTTTCTCCTAGGGTTTGCTTTCCAGATATATTAGTGGCATGCTTCGCCCTTTTTGAAGAAAGAGAATTTGTTTGTTCTACTTCAAGCTGGGCAATAAGCTTTTCAGGGGACAAAATATCAGTTGGAGCATCTAATTTCTTGGTGTGACACATAGAAATGTCATCTTCTTTGAAAAGACCCTGGCTCTCCATTAGCTCTTCCGACAACGGGTTAGAATTTGCACGCTTTCTGCCACTATATCCATTTATCCCGACAACTGATTTGTTAAGAAGATGCCTAGAAACCCCTCCTTTGCTGGAAACACTGTCTGCTGCTACTAGAGAATATTCCACAGACAAATCTCGACAATCGCTGGCATGTGTTTCAGTTGTAGTACACCTAAAATCTCCCTCTTCCTTACTGGAAATATCCTGCTTCTTTGATGAAGACTCATCTTTTGATGAACTCACAACTCCACCAGCAATTTCATTTGCAGTGCATGTAAAGGCTCCCTTTTCCTTGCTTGAAATATCATGATTCTTTGGTAAAGACTCATCTTTTAATGAACTCAAAAATCCACCAACAGTTTCATTTGCAGTACACCTAAGGTCTCTCCCTTCCTTGCTAGAAATATCCTGGTTCTTTGATAAGGACTCATCTTTTGATGAACTCAAAACTCCACCAGCAGTTTCATTTGCAGTACACCTAAATTCTCTCTCTTCCTTGCTAGAAATATCCTGCTTCTTTGGTAAAGACTCATCTTCTGATGAACTCAAAACTCCACCGGCAGTTGTTCCTCTTCCCTCTTTGAGCACATCTTGTTTTCTAGGTCCAGTAGGAGGATTGTCTTCTAATTGACACTTGACACTCTCTTTTCTACTACTACTACGAAGTTCAAAAGCTTTTTGTCGAGACTTAGATCTTTGCACTCGTGCCAGTGACTGATCTAGATCAGCATAAGAGTCCGATGCAACCCTTTCTTGAGGAGACTCTGCAACATGATTATGTACATCTTCAAGGCCTCTAAAAAGACATTGAGGCAAAACTCCAGGTTTACAATCATCCAAATCTTTACATCCAGCACTGGCGGCATTGAACAGCTCGTGTTGTAGTTCGCCACCACCAATCGCTGAAGGTGGTTTACCATACAAATGAGTAACATTAGAATAAGAGGGTAGTGGTTGTGGGCATGGAAGCAGGAGTCCTGAAATTAGCTCCTCTTTGCTAAGGCCTGCAATGGAAAAGATCATCAGAGTTGAAAGTCGTCTATTCTATTTAAGGGTCTCATACAGAAATTAAAGCCACCAGAATCCAAAAAAAAAATGGCAATATAAATTCATGTTGCTGTCATGTAATTCCATGCAAATTAACAAAGCCCACAAAAGAGTTATAGGGTATTTCAAATAACATAATATTCCATTACTCCTGTCTTATCTAAAAAAACTGACATATAGCATTTAGGACTTAGGTTTATCAGAACAGAAAGTCCTACAGGGGCAACATGTCACTTAATCTAACATTCGGTCCTACCTTTGATAGGTTTTACATAAAAAGCAGGATTTCAATCCCACACTCTAATCTGCAGGTGAGAAATGGGTCGCCAAAATTCGGAAAGCAGATATAACTAGTAGGGAAGAAGCAACACATTCTGGGAACAAGGAAAAAAAACACCACAATCATGAGAATTTCAATTGTCGCACATACTACGGAGCTGCTATATTTACACAAAAATCTTTTATGTATCTTCTTGCCTCTCTAGCATATTATAATATGTTAAAACCCACACAGAATTCTTGAAATTATTTACAGAACATGAACGACTAAAATCACATATGAAACATCATGACAACTTCCGTATAAGAAGTAGAATCCCAACTTGTTTCATAGCAATAGTAACTTGGAGTTGGGGATAGCAACTAGGTGAACTTGGTCCATTCAATCCTGAGGCACTGAGAATGAATGAATGCAAAGACCTATCTTCTTCATTGGTGGAAGAAAGCATCTCTATGATTTGATGCTCACATACAAATATATGTGCAATAACTGAAAATTCCGAATTTGGATAATACCGTATGCATTAAGTGCTAACTACTGAGCATTCAGATAATTCAATGTAAAACAAGCCGTTATCCAAAGTTAATGGGGAAATACCTTTGGGATCTGAGGAAGACGCAGAAGAAGAGGCGAATTTGTCCGAGTTGAAAAGCCATGGCGGTGGCGTGATACCTTGAATTAGAAGCTTGGAAGCGAGATTTTGGTCGTAGAGCTGCTTTTGGTAGTTCAACTGTTCGACAATTTGCCTCTTCCGGTCGAAGATCTGGACGAAAAGCTTCTCGATTGTGGACATTTTTTCAAATTGATTCCATTAACCTTCCGATTCTTCGATGGTGAAGTTGGGGAGAGAGGAGAGTGGAGCGGAAGAGAGAGAATGCGGGGGAAATGGAGATTCAAATTTGGGGAAATTGTGAATCGGCTGTGTGAAGTAAAAGTGCCATGAAAGAGACCCGACCCGAGCGCCAGTCAAACTGTTATACCCGATGTATGAAGCGACGTCGTTTAGATTCAATTCTAAATTTAACTTCTTTTTGGTAATAAAAGAGTTTTTTTTATAGAATTTTTTTATGAAAAATAAGATACTTGATTAGGTCTTGTGTCACTTTTAATTTTTAAACTAAAATTATTTTATCTTTAAAATTACGGAGTATATTTTAAATTTTTTTTTTAAATATGTGCAATTTTTTATATTTTTTAAGACAAATAAAATTATTTTTCAACCAAACAAGCTCTAATGTCAATAAGTTAACTACTCTTCATTTAAAAAATATATTAGCTTATGCAACATTCATACAAAATAGTATGCAATACTAAAAGTTAAAAAATGCCCCCATTGAAATTCCCATCCATTATTTCTTTCTATTCGATTGAAATCTCATAGTTTGTCCAACCAATAACAATAACAACTGTTTTGGACGAAAAGTTCATAAGATACTCAAACTTCACAATTACAATCAAGAATGATGGGAATAGATGAACAAAGATAGAGTTGATAACAAAAAGATAGATTTTCTCTTAATTGTGATCGGTTTACAAAATCGTGACTCATAGATACAATTATACAAAAATTAGAATTTTTTCACTTATATTCCCTTAACCTAAAGCATGTTGGAGACCATTTAGATTTAGAGCTCAACGTCCACTCCGAGATCTCCGGCATGACCATCATGGTCACCTTCAATTTTGTTTCCTTTGAGATCTTCCGACGATCAATTTAACTTCAATCGTTTGTGCTGACCTTCGGAGGTGTGCCCTAATCGACTCCATTTGTTAGTTTGTTTAATTCTCTCTCGACTGGTTGTTTTACTCCTAGTGGGCTCGTTTTAATAATTAGAGAAACGAGTCCAACAACAATAATCTAATTTTCTTGTGCTTTTGATTTTTGAAATTCAAACTTTAGGATTTTGCTTAGGAAGTTGATTTCAATTGTTCACGAGAGAGAATTGTTCAAAGAGAGAGAAAAAGATCTACAAAACATCGCGATTGAAACCAAAAATAGTCGATCCAACAAGATTTAAAATAGTTTTTTTTATAAAGTACAAAACAAAATTCCGTCAAAACTGCTAAAAATAGTAATCATGAATGCCTAAACGGGTCAAAAAAAGAGCCATGCCACAAGACGATCAGAAAAGTTTGGTAGTAAAAGCCTAAAAGGCACCCCTCATTGTTACATTAAAATAATTATAAAATATAACACTTCACCAACCTTCCTAATTGAGGATCCTTTTTGTGTCCTTATAATATATTATAGAAAATTAATTATAAGATCTATCCCACATAAAAATAGCAATATGGAAAACTAACTACACCAATTTTCTCTCAAAGCAATCTTTAGACAAACTGTTCCTTCACTCACTTTAGCAACAAAAAGAATACTGTACTGTCCAGGAAAAACCACCCTATACAAAATACAAGGCGTTTTCACCATCTTTGTATATCAGTTAGCTACCTTAAGCTTAGCACACACACATTACACCAAGAAAAATCCAAGCCCCATCAGGCCATCACAATTCAATATCAGGAGGACAAGACCAAGCGTAGAAACCTCTAGCAAAATTCACCTAGCCCCATTCCTCGTACAACAACGAACCATTTCCGTCGCCATTTTCTTTTCTTTTCTTCATCATCTATGTCATCTTCAACCCTAAATATTCAACCTAAATCTCTCATATGTTATATATATGTACACAGCCATCTTACAATCTACTCTTGCGCTTTCGTGCCTTGACACGCTTGCTGGTGTTACCGTTCTCGCTCTTCACCTTCATGTCGCCGTTGCAGGAAATGCCTTTGAGTAAGTTTGCTGGTGTTGCTCTCTTGTTTTCATATGTAACGATATTCGTGACTATTGCATAAACCGTCGCATCGTACTTTGGTCTCACGTTGGCCCGTCGCTCAATGACTTCGCGTTGGCCAGATTTGGACTCCTGCAGAGCTTGGTCTCTTAGGCTTTGGAAGATGGCTTCTTTGTCGTACTTGGGACACTTCCTTGCAATCTTCAAGCATTTTAATTGCTCTTATCAATTTTTGATTTGAGAAGGGAAAAGACAATTTTGAGTTGATTATAATACTTACTTTGAAATTAACTGGGACAGTAATCTGAGTGGAAGGACATCCAGAGCCCTCAACAAAGATGATTTTCAAGATCACTTTAAATGGCTCAGTAGTCCTCACTGATCTCCTGATACATACACCAATTATAACAAAATTATGAGGAATGGCTAATTTATCAGGAGTATCCAAAACACAATCTTTCAGCATCAATATCAACGCCCAGTAAAGTCCCGCTCAAGCAGGATTTGGGGGGTCAAGATGGGGGCACCCATAGCCTGAACATGTCCCAAGGAAAACTGAAATTCAGCTATGTTACAATAATAACTGAATCTAGTTAAAATGCACCAAAATTGATATAGGGGCTATATCCATCTCAAATGCACTGTATAAAAGCCAATGAGCATGAGGATGTACTGATGTACATGATAGTTTTTTTTCAAGGGAAAAAATGAGAGAAAGATTAAATGGATTCAAGGAAAAAATAAAGTTACCTTTTCAGAACGTATGGTTGCTTCTCCAAAATAGCTGCTTTGAGATCTGGCCTGTTTGAAAATGAAACCTATAATAACAAAGATACAAAGGCTTCATCAAGCAATTTTTATGATGAAGGAACTCTCAAGAGTGAAGTCTTAGGAAAAGGAGCTCACCTCAACAGACTTAATAAAAGGAAGAGGATATCTTAATCCATGAACGCTTGATACTCTGAGATTCCAGTTCATGTGTCTTTTATCTGCAATGGCAACACAAGGAGAAATGAAAATTGGCAGGTCCAAGTATTTTGCATATGACACTAGAATTAGGAACAAATTAGATTTACAAAGCAATTACCTGAACTTAACACCTGAGATAAAAAGGTCTGGAAAAGGTCAATTCTAACATATGGAGGAATCTGTAACTTGAGATGGTCCATGACACCTGCAATTACCTGTAACCTTCTTTAGTATATTTGATTATTTCCCTCAATATAAATAGCTTACATAGCTTTCATTTGATCAATTCAGGTGTTTAAAAATGCTAGAAAAAAAAGATTCAGCTATCTGTAGACAATTAATAAAAACTAAAAAGTTTACTACCTCATCGACAAGACCATGAATAACCAAGCTTGCTTTCTTGTCCTTTGGAGTGCCCTGTGAGAAAGCCAAAAAGCAGACAGATACACGTTACACAAACTGAGTAAGAGAGACCCAATTTTACTAGCTAACTGTCTGTAAGAGATACACAAATCAAAGCCCTAGCTTGATTTTGCCCACCTTCTGGCACATACTTCTGGTCATGAAGCCATGGACTTTGATTTAGTTTTAGAATTGAAAGTCAGTAAAAGAGAGGGAGAGTAAATAGAGGGGAAAAGAACTTAGGAAAAATAAGAAGTTGGTAAATCCAGAAGTCACTACTCACTAGTGGCATTCTAAGAAAGCAGTGTCCACGATGAATGAGGATACCTTGCCCGGTAATGACAGCTAGGCAATGTATAGTGTGAAAATTAAGAATGATTTTTGAAGAAGAAGGAAAGATGTGAAGTTGCATTTCTAAACTTTTGTAGTCTTAATAATTGGTTGTCAGAAATCACACTTGAATAAGACTAAGTGGAAATGTATCTATAAGGTATAACTGTAAACTATTTAAAAATTACAATTGAAACATATGAGATATCAAGTTGCTTTATTCAGTTTTTTTAAAGTAAAAAAATAGTAACTATTTTTGGAATGTACAGATACAGATATGTTTATTAATCCGACTCTTCAACAAACCATAAGAAAACTCTTATGTGATGCATCAGGTTATACTACCAACTTTCATTCTTTTCCTTTTACAGTTCTAGGCAGGAGTTAACGGGAGCAAACAGTGTTATGTTGCGTGTTCATACAAAGAGATGCTAGGAAATAACATTACACCAGAACTTCAATTCAAGAGTGAGTGTACCTGAAGATTCACAATTACAATTTTTCCTCCTCCATTAAGACATTTTAATGGCAAATTACAAGCTGGAGTAATCTGCAAACTGTACAAAGAGAGATGATATTGCAATAAGCAAATGAAAACTGTAAATATACAATGAATTATGCCAAGCTAAATTCAAGCACAAGAAAACATCATGAGAAACATATCCACCGGAAATAAAAGGCAGACTAAGAATATATACAGTAAAAATGCAAGCCCTCAAGAATATATGAATGCAAATAGTGTACAAAATGGACCAGAATAAAGCAGGTTTTTCTCCTAGCTGCCTTCAGCCATTCGTATGGTTTGCCTGATGTGGTATGTGAAAAAAACCAATAAAACTAGGGCAGATAATTATCAGATAATCCTGCGCTTACCTAGTTCCTAGACATAATACGATATCAGCCATTTTGCAGTGCTTCTCAGCAGGATTCATCTCCTTTGATGGCAATGCATCCTGAAAATAAGGCACTGTTCTTTACTGCCAAGTTTTTCAAGCTTAAAATGCTAAAATAAGGCACTATGCTGATGTTCATCCAAGAACTGATAACTGCTCACTTTCGGCAATGTGAAATTATTCTGAGAGGAAATTACCCACTAAGAAATGCTACAGGAAAGATCAAAGATATTGTGTAACTGTTCCATGTATTTAAATTTTCCCTTAACCAAAAAAAAGGCAAGTAGGAAAAAACAAACAGACAAATACCTCCCAATCAAGAACTGTGTCTCTTAGTTTTGCACCACACTTAGAATCTGAACACCGCCGGGATGTTTCTTTCAATCCAATGGTTTCCACTTCAAAGTCTCGCACATACCTTCATAATTAGCAAATATTTAAATGCAATGCAAATAAAAGCAGTGAAATAAGTCAGAAATATAGTAACCGCAAATTTATTATGGATGATAAATAAGGATAAATCTGTTTAAAGTTGTTTGACAGATTTGACATCAGGATCTTACTCGGCTCCACAAGAAGGGCATAATTCCATGAAAGAATCCCCATGCAACTCTGCTAGTTTGTCTCGTGGTAGTCCAGATCGAAGATGAAGGCCATCAATATTCTTCATTTTAAAAAATGAAATTCAGTACATCATAGGATACTACTTGCTTCACAGGAATTAAAGGTAACATGACACAATGTCTATATTGCATTTTTTTGGCATCTAACAGAAGGTGACTTAGCCCTATATTACAAGTGAATGAAGATTTAAAAAGGGACTGGGACATATTTTAAAAGAATTTATAGATTAGCATCTGTGGATGCAAACTATACTAGCAGATAATATGCATCACAGAATAAACAAGAACATATAAAAGGAAAATGAATAACAAATGACCTAATTTTTTAGGAAGAACATTAGCATCAAGACCGTTCGCGGCATTTTTTTCCCTTTTTCACAACATTGAATAGGTCTGAAATGTTGCTTACCTGACTAATAACAAATTTGAGAATACCCGCTTTCTCTAGCTCAACCAAGGCCATGTGAGTTATGCCAGGCCTTGCCAGGTGAAATGGCAGTGATGCTTCAGGTAGAGCCTTGCCTTCACGCTGCCATCAAAGAGAAAAGAAAAATCGTCAAGAAAAGTCCAAATAGGAAATATTAAACATGCCACTAAGCCAATAGTATTATCTCTTCCTCTTCATTATAGAACCAAATTGTGCATACAAAATTTTCACGGTACAAACCAATTATAAATCTATAATTTACTATTGCCAATATTTACAAATGGTAATCAAGATTAGCATATTGAAATATCATGCCAGTAATGAAAGACAAAGCAGGCAAGTTAGTAAATCCTTAACCATTTGCAAGTTACGGAAATGGAAGGTGCCTATGTTGTTGTTCTACTTCAATCATCAACTTTAAACTACATGAGTAATGCGGATCATATTGAACAAATTTTCTTCACTTTCCGTAAATATCTAGACATCCAAAATGCCAATTTTTTATAACTAACGCTCGGACACCAAACAATAAGTATGGTGTTATCAATAATCTTTTTGACCATAGGTATCATGCTAAAATAGAAAAAGCATAGCCGAACTGGCTATGAATGTTGGAATCACTAAGATGTGTAGACATGCAATTATTGTGATTGGAGCCATGATTGGTAGAGGTTAAGAAAAGAGACTAAACTAAGATAAGGTTCCCATCATCATGTTCTAGCATCAAAAGTAGACAGTAGTAAAAAATACTCTTTTCCTATACCAATGATATAACAGTATGCAACTTTTGAGAAGCTTAAATATTTCAACAAGAATTATGTAAAATATAATATATTAGATTGGAGGGGGAATGAAGTGGCCTAACTAAGAGATCCTCCTAAGGATCAGGTTGCTAAAGCAAAGACCTCAGTTGCCATTAAGTGACCTAAGTCCGAATAAGAATACTTCTATATGAAGAAAGGATCAATGACTCTCAAAGAGATAGTATCTAGGAAGCTAAAGTGGGCAAACAATTACTCATTAATCCTAATAAAGATTCTTCTATATATTTCAAATAATAGGGTTTTATAGTAAGTCACAAAGTATAGAAGTTTTGGTATATGTTTGGTAGTCAACTCTCCTCTCTTACTTCTATTGATCTTGCCATTAGCCAAAAAAAATGAAAAAGAAAAGAAAAGTATAGAAGTCCAAAAAATAATGTCAGCATTATCACAATGTTTGCTTAATTAGTTATAGTTTGCCCCATTATTCTTACGTCGCCACATCAATGATAACCCAGCTTAAACTTGAAAGGCACGTACCTGAAGAGTCCAAATGCCCTTGGGACCTCGAAAATCAGGTATACCACAAGACGTAGATATTCCAGCACCAGTAAACACCACAAGATGCTTACTCTACAAGGAAAACAAAGAATATCATATCTGACATTTAAGGCTAAAAGAAATTATATTGATGAAATGTCCAATTTTAAACACAAACCTTTTTAATCATCATAGCAAGTTGTTCAATCTGAAATTAAGAAAGATAAAGTCTCAATATTAGAACCACAAAGTACACTAAAAATCATGACGGATGTCCCCAGTTAAAAAGAATAAACCCATTTGACAGGTAGACTTGAAAACTTAAGCCTAGAATGACCGAATATGTAACATGCTATCATTCTTTTAATAACATATAACAGGCTTTATAAGGCCAGGTTAGCAAAAAGTTCAGCGAACTCTATAATTATTTTATTTGAATGGCAGGACATACTAAATATCTCCTGAATCCAAACAGAAGAGATGCCTAATCTACCAGGAGTAGATCAAGCATCACAGCGGTTAAGGCTCGTAATGAAGAGTGATGGAACTCAAGATGTTCAGCTGAATATTTGGAGGACTGGAGTGACAACCTTCCCCCACGTTGTAAGGAAGTGAAGCGATAAAGAAGGCAAATATTACTTTCAGTTAATCCATATATGATTCTTAACTGATAACAATGAGAAAAGCATCCAGGAAAGCCTTAAATATGCCATTTATCAAGCTCTCGGAAAGGCATAAAGATTAGGGCATTCTCACATTATACGGTCTTGCACACAGTCGCTCATACGCAAAGAGGAAACAACTTTCAGCTATTAAATATCCTTCCAAAACTCCCTTTTTCAATCACACACCATAATTGGGAATATTTTAGTCTTTACTAGCCAATTTGAACCCAAATTCCAACCTAATCTCAACAAGTGTAAGTGGACAATATCTGCAAGCTGAATGAGTTGAGTATTTAAGCAATTCATAACGATAAGCACACAGAAACGCCTTAAGCCGCTTAAAATACATACTGCATTCTATTTAATATATGCAATGCCCATATGACCAACCTTCCATTTCCATCCAATCAAAGGACAGTTCCAAACTATCAGCGCCACTAATTAAGAACGACCTATGAAGTTGAATCGGATTCAGCCCATCAACTTAAAAACACAGCTTGATAGAGTTCTCGATTATCCCTACTTCAACATTAAAACTACCCACAAATTCGAGCACTGCAAACCCTTAGCAAAAAATCCATCTCTTCCCAACGAAAACGGATGTTAAAATACCCAATTCACTAGCTTCAAAGCATATAACAGCTAAGAAGACAAGCACCCAAATTACAGCGCAATTCCACCGAGGTAAATGAAAGCACAAAACCTAACCCCAAACTCGAGCATTACAAATTATAGATCACAATCATTACAGCGCTACTTATAGCAGGAAATGCAACGGGGCTACGGAAAAAAATAGTCATGAGATGCAGGATATAAACGACTCAAGATTCTCACTTTATCCTTCAAAACATGAGATTTGTCGAAAAATTCAGTCATTCCGACGTTGCCCACATCTTCAATGTAGGAGAGCTTCTCTGCATAGCCCAAAGACATGGCGGATTTTGGTCCTCTTAGAAACCCTCAAAAAACCCTTATTTCGTACCCTTCTCTATATATACCAGTCTCCCCCCTTCTCTATTTATTAGCCTATTCTGTGTTTACCATGTGTTTGATCAAGAAGAAGGAAAGAGGGAAGCGTTCATTTCTATTTCCACTGAATTTGAAGGCTTAAAGGCTTCTCCCCCAAGTACCAAAAGAAGCAAAAGAATTTTGATCTGGAGCGGTGATAAAAATAAGAAATACTCAGCAGTTTGTAAATGACCAAAATAACCTTGATTTCGGTTTCTCTCGCATTTATATGCCCAGATTGCCCCTTCGGTTGCGTATGCTTGCCGGCCGCGCTTGCCATCTGGCAGTGGCAATTTGAACATTTGCTTCTTTTTTTTTAGGTCTTCATAAACTATTTAATTACATTTTGTACCAAATGTGCTTGGTGTCATGGTGTGTGATTGTTGCAGCTTCGCAAATTTGGTTCGGCGGTTAAAATTTTGGGTAGTATTTGGAGATTACTGTTTACACATTTTTTATTAGAATTGGTTTTTTCATTAGAATTGGTTAGAATTGGCTAGTACAATTCTCATAATAGGTAGAGTTTTATAATAGCCTTTCAGCTCATCTAGCTCGTTTAGGTGTCCGTTTTTTAAAACACTGATTCTAATATGATGCCATCTACACAAAACAAACTACGGAGTAATAGCTAAGCTCAATCGTAATGGCCAACAAGCTTTCTAGCTAATGTCTTGGCATATTTCCTTTATGCAAAATTTTAATTAGTAATAAGCTATGCAATCCCACCACTATTTTTGATATTCCAATCAATTTAACCATCTAACAAACCGCTCCAGCCTCCGCCATTACAACCTCCATTCTGTTTTGTTAAACTAAAATATCTTTTGTGACGGCATAAAAACAAAATGCATATTAACAAATTAAAAATTACATTAATTGTAGAACATATAAATGTAGAAATAAAAAGTGAAAAAAAACAAGTATTGATCGAAAGAAAAAAAAAAGCTTTTAAATAGATCAACGTACATTCATTTCTAGTTTTCTACCAATTGAAAAAAGACATGCATCAATCATCATACATTTATTAGTTATTTAAATTATAGAGTACCATTTATCCTTCTATCAAAAAAATTAATTATTTATTTTGACAAAAAAATTAATTATTAAATTAATATTCAATGAATAACGAATATAAACATGGGCATGTGATTTTCATGTGTTGTGTAATGAAGTTTATGATTCATAACAGTCAATATATACATAAATTTTATTATTTTAGAAGGTGTATAAACCCTATACATTTATTTAGCACTAGTCTAGAGAAAATGAAAAAAAAAGTGATATAAGCTCTAACATTTTCACAGTTCACAACTGAATTTTTTATCATAAAAAAAGAAGTTGAATTGTATATAAGTATTTCACCACCTTTCATTATCTTTTTGAGGAGAACCACCTTTCATTATGAATTAAACTCTTTATCTATACTAATACATTATAAAGCAGAATCCAAGTCTGTTGTAAAATTTGCGCCACGTGGCATTTTTGAATAAATTAATATAAAATTATATTTTAATAAATTTTGTAACAACTTATAATATTCTTCCTATATATACTAAATAGATAACATGTTTATATAATTTTTTATGTATATAATTTTCTATCTATGAATTATGAATTAGTTTACTACAATAGATAACATATTTATATAATTTCTATATACATAAAGTCCTATGAGATGATATTTTCCATATTAATTTAATATTTTTTCTCTCTTAACAAGATTTAGGGTTTTAATATATTTTTTTTATCTTTTAACAAGGCTTGAGCTCCAACTCCAAGTATAAAATTTATATCTATATAATGATTTAATTTTAAATAATAAATTTTTTTATGTTGATATATTTTTATTTTGAGAAAATATTAAAAAAATCGAATTTTAATTAATTTAAATTATAAAATTAGATTTTCTTTATCTTCTTATGCATTTGTCTATTGCATAATTTATTATGATATTATATAAATATATTTAGTATTTTAAATTAATAATGTAGAATTGTATAGTTTTTAATAAAATTATTCTCGTAAATATCAGAGGACTTCAACTAGTTTATTTTGAAATACAATGTCAAACTACAGTATACTCAAATTACGATAAAAAAAATTAACATTAAAAAAATTCCTTTTTACCCATGTTCTTAGGACATAAATTTTAACTTTTTTGGGTAAAAACCATATATAAAATTATAATCCTTATAAAAAGTCTTAAATTTCTTAAACAAATATATTATCACTAATTTGAATTTTTGACCTATGTCCATAAAACCCGTAAAATAATTATGCGCTCATCAAATAACTATCAGTGGGTCCAGACGAACGTCTCCACGTAAAAAGAGTCAGCGAAAGTGGTCCCCACACGTCCTACCGAAAGCCAATGGCAGGCTTTCCAGCCGAAAACGGTGGGTCCCGTGACGTAGTCGTGTAATCAAACAGCTGAAATTGGCCCATCTCACCGCGCCCACAGACACGTCACTATGCACTAGCAGCAGAGGATCTCTCCCCGAAAATGAAATATCATGCCATTCATGCCGCACGCAAAAAACTCGAACAACTATCATCCAGTTTCCCATTCATCCACATTTCGCAGAGCTCTCTTTTTCCCCTTTGATTTTGGAATCTCCGCCGGAGAAGTTAAATTCGCGATTCAGAGATTCAAAGTCAAGCTTCTCTGATCAGCAACTCAATTTCCGAAGGTGAAGTGCCAACTTTCGTCTTCCAAATCGACTTCGATTCCACAAATTTCGTGATTAAAAGTTTAATCGTTGATTTTTAATCTAATTTTGCTTGTAAGAAGGTTTTAATTTCTGGTATTTGTAGTGGTGATATTTGACGCGTTGAAATCTTTTGAATTTGTAAGAATTTCGCTCTTTGAACTGAAGGCTGGTCAAACTGAGATTGATTTTTACATATGCAGTCTATCATAAATTTCCGAATGGCGGATAATGGAGTTGAAACACTTTCTGCAATTAATGATGACCACGGGGGTGTCATTGTTGAGATGAAGGATCCAATGGACTGCAAATTGTTTCACACTATGCTTAAAGCATCAATGTCAAAATGGAGTCAAGAGGTGATTTTGTTGTGTGCTCCATTCAATTAATTGATTCTGATTAGTGCCACAACAAGAAGAAATCTGAAATTGATCGTTTTGCTTGTTGTAACCAGGGCAAAAAAGGAGTTTGGCTGAAATTGCCCATCAAACTTGCAAACCTTATTGAAAGTGCGGTCGAGGTATTTCTCAGCTAGACAAGATTTGGTAACTGAACTGAAATATGGCTTGTGTATTTACATTTTAACTTTTACTAGTGCTCTAAATTCACCAAAAGGTGTAGAAGTGGTTTTGAATGTCCACTAATTCAGTAATTGATGATGACTGTCTGAGTTCCAGGGAGCTGGATTGCTGTCTCTATGTTCTTTGTTGTGCACCTAATTTAATTAGATTGGTTTATGACTTCTTTGTTTTAAGACAATGTGTTAATCTCAGGAGGGATTTTGGTATCACCATGCAGAGCCAAATTACTTGATGCTTGTTCAATGGATTCCCAAAATCAACAGTACCATTCCTGCAAATGCTTCACATCGGGTTGGAATTGGTGCCATAGTCATCACTGACAATAGACAGGTATTTATGGCTGTCATATTCTCTTGATCATTACATATTTTCTGTTAAGATCAACAAAGTGGAATGAGTCAAAGTATAAAGTGGAATGTGTCAAAGTAAAAAGTGGAATGAGTCAAAGAATCTTCTATTTCTATGATTTGTATTCATAATGCCCCACTAATTGTAAGTTGTAACTTTTCAATTCTGTAACACACCAGTTACTTGTTGTTCAAGAATGCTCTGGCGTATTTCGTGGATCGGGTGTTTGGAAAATCCCTACTGGAATTGCAGAGGAGGTATTTGTGTCTGATAACATTCCTTTCAGTTTTAGGCTTTCAGCATCACCTCCAAAATAGAATGAATACACAAAAAGCTTCATTTTTTTTGTATGTATATAAAGGGAGAGGATATATTTACAGCAGCTATGAGAGAAGTGAAGGAAGAAACTGGGGTATGCTAGTTTTCTGTCAAATCTTACTTCTAAAAAAACTCAAGTGTTAACTACTTGCCTGGACTCACTTGAGTTGGATTTGATTTCTTCAGATTGACACGGAATTTATTGAGATATTGGCATTCAGGTAATACTCTTACATGATTGCCTTGGTGAATAGACACATTCAAGCATCTATAAGTTTTCTTTAATCTCATCCATTGGTGTCAAGTAAAAACCAAGCTCTTTAAATTGTACAGGCAATCCCACAAAGCATTTTTTGAGAAATCAGATATGTTCTTTGTTTGCTTCTTGCGCCCTTTGTCTTTCGACATCCAAATTCAAGAGCTAGAGATTGATGCAGCCAAGGTAAGCAACTCTATTCGCCACTTACAAGAGCTGATGAACTTTATATGCCAGAAACTTGTCTAATAAAAAGTGTTGTCTTTCTGTAAGTAAAGTGGATGTCAATTGAAGAATTCACAAGTCAACCAATCATTGAGAAACATGGAGGCTTTAAGCAAATTGCTAAACTATGTCAATCCAAGTTGGAGAATAAGTATACTGGATTCAAACCGGTACACACAACGTCTTCTATGAGTGAGAAAACGAGTTGCTTTTATGTAAATCCAATCGAGTTAGACTCCTCAGGCTCCTCTGATCAGCCTTGAAGATGTACCGTTTGCACGTATTGAGCTGTTGATTATATTTCTCACTTGAATTTCTATTGCATTATGTTGTTATATCTCATTATCATTACACATGTTCGTTCACTGACCTTTGCCTTGTTTTATAGCATATCTTGAAAATTTTCTAGGCAAGAAGAGCCTTGTTTTGTATTATTTGACTGTTAACAATGTGATCAAGAGATTGATCATCCAATATTCCGACCCGGTATGTTTATATGTATAATTGGTACGTGTTGAATAAGATAATTTATAGTAGTATTTGATTTGATAAGAATAAATATCTCTAGATTTTTAGTGCTTCGTAGAGATTGATCCAAAATTCTCTAAATTATTTAGTTTAAGGGCATAAAATAAGAATGTTTTTTCTAACTTATGTCCTTAATCATACTATTCAAGGAAACTAAGACCCTATTAGTAAATTAATGAACCCTTTTAAAAAAATTAATTAATCTAAATAAATACAAATTTTCAAAATATTGTCATTTTAAAGAGCAAAAAATCAAAAATTATTTTAGAGTTTAGGGCATAGGATAAGAAAAATCAATCTTTGTTATTTTAGAGTTTATCTTTCTATCTTATACCTTAAGATAGAAACTAATAAAAAATTTTACATTTTCCCAATTTGGGTTTATCTTATCTATTTTAGTATGCTATTTAGTGTATGCAATTTGATAGATTATTTTTTCTGATAGAAGATATATTTCCTTATACAACTACAATTATTTATAAATCTATAAAGCCTAGTTATAAAATCACACGCACACCAACAAAACACATATTCGATCATCGTTCTATTTACCCTTAATCATCTACAACAACACCATCAATGGCGGGATGCAACACCACCACCACCATGATCATCGTTTCAGAGGACGAGCCAAGTGGATTAATGTCGTGCTTTTCGTTTCTTCTAAGAGGAGGAGTTCGTGATGGCGAAGATTTGCCCATCTCGTATCATTCTCTTGACGACGGTGCAAGGCAAGAAGAAGATCAACAGAGCCAATCTTTGTCACCAATTGTGGCCATTATGAAGGTGGTCGACAAGGCAAAGAATTTTTTCAAGATACGGCTTTGAGATGATAGCCTGATTACGAATTACGGAGTAGTATTTTTTTTAGAATAATATTGTATTATTATATAGTATTAAATAATTGATTATGTCCCAACTCGGACCATAAACAAACTATAAAACAAGGTACAATATTCAAATGTCTAATGACATGTTTATAAGTAGATATATAATAAAGAACTACAGTATATCCAATATATATTGTTAAACCAAAAGAAAGATAATGTCGATGAGCTAATACATTAGGGCTTAAACAAACATGTGAAGTTGCCATATGACATTTTCGATCGGATGCTCGTTCATAATCACTGAGAAGTTCAATTAGTGTGGAGCATTCATGCAAGTTTGCTTTAGCGGAAATTAAATTAGCATCAACAACCAAGATTGCAATCAATGAGGGAGACATAGTCATCGGAGTAGAAACACCAATTAATGGAATCTCATGAACACCCATCTTTAACAACAACATTAAATTGCAGTGCAATTAGAATACGAGATTGATGGACCTTTCAGATTGCAATAGAGATGCGAGTGCCTCTCAACATAGCCTTAGAAACAGCAGTAATCACCCATATACATAAAACAGAATCCAGAATGATTCGGCCAGAGTCATCAATGACAAGAAAACCATCGATGTGAATGTCGATTGCCCTAATAGATAAATTCGGTTCCCAAGAAGCTAGTACCAAACAGACTCTAAAAGAGATTGTCGAGGAAGAAAGAAAATTGAGATTTTTTTTACTTGGAGACTTATTTACAAATTAGATAATTTGATGTTTTATTGTTAATTTTTGTTACCAAATTACCAATTGCAAATTTATTTTAATGTCCACCAAATGCTTTATTTCTGCAATGTAATGTACCCGATAATTTTAATTACAGCATCTGCCCTTTAAATTTCAAATACTAATTACACCTTTATCTCACTCGACCGTGAATCGTCATTTCGTCAATGAAATCGTTATATTTTTCGATTTTTTTTTGGAATTAAATTTTTAACCCTCCAAAGAAAAGTTGTGCAAGAAATGCCAAGAATGAACTTCCGCGCATTAAAATTAATATTTTAATAATATATACATTGTGTCATTGAGTGTTTTTATTACAATTCGATAGAAGTCAATCTAAACTTCTACCAAAAACATAGAAGTCAATCTAAAATAAGGTGGTTTTATTTCAATTCGAAAAAAAATATGTTGCTCAATTTTTTTTATTTTCCATAGAAGTGTTTCTCGTTAACGGAAGAAATTCGCTAAAATCCATTTTCAGTACTCGCCATTAATTCTGTTCGTTGATGATTTAATTGTTAGGTAAGTACGATTCGATTTTGATTGTTGTATTACTTGTATACGTTGCTCATTCACTTTGTTTTCACCCTGTTTTCTTGTTCATTGCTTCGTTGAAAACTCATTTTCGTTCAAACTAGTTGGTATGGAACTCGTTCAAGTATATTTTATGACATATGAATGGTAAAAAAAATTGTAAAATTATCTCGTTTCATATAAAATCAAAGTGAAAATCTAATCTTAGAGCATTTGTAATAGTGAGTTCGAGCATTGATGAATTTTAAGTTAAATTTATTATTTTTTAAATATCATATTTTTTCTACATGAGCATAAATTTTTCATCCAACATCCATAATATTCGTAGTAATATTTTAAGAGAATTTATAAAATATAGGTCAGCTATATTTTTTTAACATAAATTTTTCATCCAACATCAATAAGGTTTTGGTTATTTTTGTTATAATTATCTCGGGGTTGAGTTCGGGAGTTAGGGTGCAAGCCTGCAAGGTGGGAATAGATTCGGGTCATGAAATAAAAAATATCGAAAGCCTAGATAGTTTATTAAATGGAAAATTTTCGGCATGATGACATTTATTTTAGAAAAAATATGTGATTTTTTTTTATTTGAAAATATGTGATTTTTTTGAAAACAACTTATGTAATTTTATGTAATTTTTTAAATAGTTAGCCATGAACATCAATACAAAAGTATGGGATATACATTCAAGCTAATTTGTATACATTGTTAAGCAAAAATGTATGTATGCACTACAAAAGTCAATAACACAATTTTTGGAAAAAAAATGATATATGCACCTTTAGTACGAACACCAATACACAAATTTTTTTAATTTTTTATATTTATAGAAGGTATAAAGTTTATTTTGAAACTTATAAACTGATCTCGCTAGCCTCGAAACTCGTTGAATTGACCGATTTATTATATTTATAGAAGGTATAAAGTTTATTTTGAATCTTATAATTTTTTTTTACTAAATCACATAAAATAATATATTATAATTAAATTTTAATAACCATAAAAATTTTGATTTATTAACTCGCTGGTCAATTCAATTTGTCCGAAAATCCACAATTACCTAACCCGGTTAACTTATGAGTCATAAAGATTCGAACCCGACTCAACCCAATCCTGAATGACCTATCCTGACCCTATTTTACAAAAAAAATATTGCTAGATTTTTCCGTTAATTGCACTAGAGAGCCTTCTATTTTTTTTTTTAATTCAACGATAATATCCATTATCTTATACCATAAAGCTAGGGACATGCTTGTACCCGATAATGCCCCTCCAATTTAAACTTAGCTTGCCAAATTATAAATTTATTTTAATTCCCACCAATCTCTTCTTTAAATTTGCAAATTCTAATTACAAACGTCACTCTGTATATGTAAAATTGTGATATTAATTACATGTACTATAATTTTTAAGTTTTTTTTTAAATATTGTTGGAAATTCATCCGATCTCGCAATCTCTGTTATGTGCGAGACATAAAAAAAACGCATTAAAAATCCATAATGACAGCTGTAAGCCATAGAAGTGTGGCGGTGGGCCATCAGCGATTTAAAAAAAATAACTACTCAGCTCTCTTTCCCTCTCATTCACCCTCTAGTTCGTTGCTCCTCTGTTTCTCCCTCTCCGCTCTCTGTTTCTCGTACATTCCCAAAAACCCAATTTTCTTCTCATTGTTTGTTCAAAACCTAAACCGCTCTCGCTTCTTCATTGTTTCATCCAATCGCACTCTCTCTTTCTGATTCTTGAGTTTCACTCTCTTTTCCGGCCATCATCAGACTCAGTAGTTTTGTTCATCCTAACTCGAGGCTTCGAATTCGGTTTGTAATTCTCTGATTTCTTGTTTCTCATTTCTCAAATTTTCTTATCTAACTTCAATTATCTGTTTGTTAGACGATTCAAATTTTCTTTCGTTATATTTTTGCAGATTTGATTGGAAATGGGTAAACTGGAAGTGAAAGCTCCGGCTCCGGCGGCTATCATACGCAAGTGCCAAGAACTCCGGCGTCCGTTACTCTTTCTTGTGTTTTTCGTCTTTAGCATGTCCTTGATCCCCGTGGTGGAAGCTTTCGTCCGCAAATCGAGAGTTGATGGTTAGCTTCTTTTTCTCGTTTCTTTTTCTTGGGCGATTTTAAGTTTCGTCTTTGCAATTTCACTTGCATGTTTAGCCGATTGAACTTAAAGATCGTGGTCGAAATTTCACGTGTTCATATCATCGGACATCGGTTGAGGGAATATTTCTGGGTTCTGCGCTGAGATAGATGTTTATATGAGTTCGTACTAAAATCTACATGAATTAGGTATTTGGGTTGAATCTGTCGTATATAATCTGAAGCTTTTACAGTATATAATGCAGAATTTTCTTCCAAGATTATCTATCTGGGTTGAATTTATCATGTACTCTATAGCATGTCTGACATTTGGGTTGGATTCTGGATCAATTTGATCTGTTAATCTCAGTCTTGGGCAAGTTGCATGACTGATATATTCTTGAATTAGTTTAAGCCACTAACTCGTTGTTTTCCCCCTTTCTGCAGATTGGGTTGATAATTCACGGGTTTCAAGCAATAATAAGGTAGGCAAGTTTCTTCAAGTTGAATTTTGTGTTCGCTTCACTCCGATTTGTGCATGATACGTAATAAGTTTGAACTAAATGGTGCAGAATGTACATTGGCGAGAGAGGCAAGCTGAACAACACTTGGAAACTCTCTTCTCAAAAGAGGCAAGATTATATACCTTGTTCCTCCTGTTTTGCGTTTATTGATATCTGATGTTGTATGCAGATGTTGTATTTTCCCCTCTCATCATTCTTATAATCTTTATGCAGGTTATTGATGTTATTTCTGTTAACACAAATGATCTTGGGCCACTGAGCCTTGAGTTCCTGAGAGAGAGTAATTTGTCTGCGACATGGACAATTTGGGGAAATGAAAGCTCTTCTATCATGTTCCCAGAGGTTCATGTAAGTAGGATATATTACCTGTTCTTGAATTATATGTTGTTCTTCAGAGCCTAAATGGATCCTACTTTTGATTGCTGAAGGTACTCGAAGAAGTTTCTGGTAATGAGAACAAAGGGCAAGCGAATGAACTATACCAGCTCTCAGGTCCTTACCCTTTTTAACAAGATTGTTGATGCATACGCAATTACTCATCTCCTTAAATTTGAACATCATTAACCTTTTCTTGTCTGCATTCAGGAACCTGTGATCCACCAGGTGTGCAATTTCGCAGGGTATGTAAAAAATGCAATTTTGGATTTCTCTGCGGCCTGAGTTAGTGAGTTGTTATTTATACTTCGACTTTTGTTTGCAGGAACAAAGGCGGAAACGACGTGAAGAACGTGCATCAAAGTTGATGAAACTTGAAGAGGCTTCAATGAAGCGAATCGGAGCAGCTGAAGCGGGAGAGTATCGACCGGACTTGTTTGAAGAAGTGCAATATCCAATGAAAGCGCGTGAATGTGCAGAGTCAACTTCTGATGATCATTTGGGACAAAGGTAATTGACAATGCATACAAACTTCTCTACAAAAGTCCTAATAGAATTTTGCACAGCTTCTGATAATGATTTGTTGTGTTGTCCTGATCAATCTTGTCTTGTTGTTTTAAGTGCATCTGAGATGAGACCCATGGATGGTGCTCTTTCACAAGCAAGTCTCAAAGGAATCCACTCTCTGACTATGCAATTGACCATCATCTTCTCCGAGAGCTCAAATCTGGAGAACTCTGATCTATATCATTACACCATCTTCTCTGACAACGTCCTTGCTGCATTAGTTTCTGTGAACTCGTCCGTCATGTATTCCAAGGTGGCATCAACTACACCATGTTTTGTATTATTGATATCTGATATAGTAGTGAGATGTAGTATTTTCCCCTCTCATAAATCTTATAATCTTTATGCAGGTTGTTGATGTTATTTCTGTTAACACAAATGATCTTGGGCCACTGAGCCTTGAGTTTTTGAGGGAGAGTAATTTGTCTGCTACATGGACAATTTGGGGAAATGAAAGCTCTTCTAACAACCTGTTCTCTGAGGTAAATACAAATAGCTTTAATTATTTAGTTTCAGAATCAAGTATCAGATTAATTGATGTCTGTTCTAATGATGGGATCATACTTTTGATTCTTAAAGGTTGTCCAAAAAGCTCCAGAAATGGAGAAAGATGGGCAAGCAAATGAACAAACCCAGCTATCAGGTTAATTAGTACATTTTCATGATATTTCTGAGGAAATTCATCTCCAAGATTTTGAATTATTCATTGACTGTTTCTGGATTCGTCTATATTCAGGATGTGATTATGATGGTACCTGTGATTCACCAGAGATGCAATTGCACAGGGTATGTAAAAAAATGAACAAGCTCTTCTAAGTACTTGCTCATATGCTTGAGTTATTGATATTTTACCCTTTTTTTCTGCAGGAACAGAGGGAATTGAGACGTGTAGAACGTGCAGCTGAGTTGATGGAACAGGATATTGAGAACCTTGAAGAGGATGCAATTCAGCGACATAAATCTTTTGAGGCAGCAATGATTTCCGATGCTAAAATAGACAATGAGAAAGCTGGTTCTACTAAATTGTTGATGAGAGGGCAGATAACCATGGCAAAAGTATACTTGAGCATTGCTAAAATGAAGAACACGACTGACTTGGTTGAAGAACTGCAGAATAGGATCAAAGAGAGTGAACGTGCAGAGGCAGCTTCTGATGATCATTTGAGAAAAGGGTAAGTTGACAACTGCTCGACAAATATCCTAAAAGAATTTTGCAATTTGCATAGCTTCTGCTCTTGGCATTGTTGTCCTGACTCCTAATCCCTATTGTGTGTTTTTTTTCCCAGTGCATCTGAGAGAATCAGAGCTATGGCTGATGTTCTTATGCTAGCAAGACACGATCTGTACAATTGTAAGTTTGTGATTAGAAAGCTGGCGGCAATGGTTCAATCTGTGGATGAACGAGTGAAGCAATCAAAGAAGCAGGTCGTATTTCAGAACCAGTTAGCATCAAAGACTATGCCCAAAGGAATTCAGTGTCTGCAATCGCTCAAAGATTATTATTTTCTTTCTGAAGTGGGAAGAAATTTCTCTGGGAGCTCGAATCTGGAGAATCCCGACCTATATCATTACGCCATCTTCTCTGATAACGTCCTATCTGCATCAGTTGCTGTGCACTCGACCATCATTAATGCCAAGGTTACATCAACAACTTTGACTTGGTTCCATTTTTACGTCAAGTATGCTCATTTTATGTCGAGTAGCATGAAATCTTGAATATTCAATGTTGATAATACTTGATATATCCACCCATGGTTTTCTATAGCATGAATTATGTTAATTCTGTCTTTATATCACTGCTTTTACAGGGAATTCATATTTAAAACATTTCATTTAGTCAAATTCTACCTTAAAAATAACAGTAACTTTTATTTATGGGTCAAGTATGGGAATTTTATGTTAGCTAGTATGAAATCTTAGAAGAATGCTTATATATAAACATTGCATTACAATTATATTAATTCCCAGCTGTAATGTGATTTTATTGAAGATGCAATTTCAGAGCTTACTTCACAGCCGCATTCTTTATTAACAAAAAAACAGTAATTGACATATATGGTGTTTAAATTGTTTCCCAGGAACCAGAGAAGCATGTGTTCCATCTTGCAAAAGTGAACATGCGGTTTCTAAATAATCCTCCCGGAAACGCCTCATACTGCCCTGTGTTGAGACAGCAAAGATCTGCTGCAATGGCAGATAAACCAATCAGCTTGGCAGCTGGACAATCTGCAGCTTTTTTACAAGCAAGACAAGATTTGTGCAATCTGCAGCTCTTTTGCAAGCTGGTGGCAAAGGTCCAATCTAACAAGTCCCATCCCGCAACTGATGAACTGAACTTTGCAGCAATGAACATGTTGTTTCTGGAGAGGAAAGCGAGTGGACGTGTAGAGGCAACTTCTGATGATTATTTGCAACACAGGTATAAAACTGCTACACATTATACATTACTCCTAATACTCTTTCTCCAGTCTAAGTATCAATTATATAGTATATTTCTGTTTAGACACATTAAAACCTTCTAGTGTAGTTGGCACTTTACCCACACTACTTTCAAGGTGATCAGTGTTCAAATCTAGACACATTAATACCTTCTTCTTGGTTTTCTCCAGTTCCTCCTCTAGGAACATAACCATTGGATTGATAGCGTCCATAGTGGTGGCAACATCAGTTGCAATATGGTTGATGTCTGGAGTGACTACCCGAGATTCTTCAGATCACACTGCGACGAGCTTTAGTAGCCTTCCACTTGATGTCACTCAGGAGGTGCTAGCACACTTTCCCGTCAGAACATTGCTCAGCGTCAGGGGCGTAAACAGGGAACTACGCACCTTCATTTCTTCACCACAATTTAGAGCTGCATATATTAGAGAATCATCCAGAAGGCCGCAGCTTATATTTTTTCAGAGGCTAGAGAGGGGTATAGGCAGACATGGCGTTATTTTTGATGTGAGGCGGTCTACCTCACTTCCATTCCGACTCCCAGCTCTCCGAATTCCAGTTTTCGAAGACTTTGGAATGGTTTTCCGAAACTTTGAAATGTTTGGGAGCTGCAACGGCTTAGTTGCCCTTCAATATCATGCAGACACGTCACTAGGATATTACATGATCATTCTATTGAATCCTTGGACTAGGGTTGCTACTGATATTACCACTGGCCACCGCCCAGAACTGAGAGGTATGTTTTACACTTTTGAGCAAATTTTACAAAACTATTTATTTACAAATCTAATTTGACGTGCTTTGTAGTATTTATGAATAAATTTCATCACCTTCTAAAATAATTTAATGGATAATATACCATCATAATTATTAAGTAGGAGTATTTTCTAATAAAAAGTTAAGAAAGCCTATGTATTATGTATTACCTTTTAAGCATACAAATAAATGTCAATTGTGCAAAAACAAAGATTAAATCTACCCTAATACATTATAAAGCAGAACCTAAGTTTGTTATAAAATTTGCGCCACGTGGCATTTTTGAATAAATTAATCTGAAATTATATTTTAATAAAGTTTATAACAACTTATAGTATTTTTGCTATATATATACTAAATAGATAACATGTTTATATAATTTTCATGTATACAATTTTTTATCTTTGGATTATGTATTAGTTTACTGCAATGGATAACATATTTATATAATTTTTATATACATAAATTCATATGAGATGATATTTTCCATATTAACTTAATATTTTTATCTCTTTACAAGATTTAGGATCTTAATATATATTTTTATCTTTTAACAAGGCTTGAGTTTCAAGTATAAAATTTATATCTATATAAAAATATAATTTTAAATAATTTTTTTTGTTATGATGATATATTTTTACTTTGAGAAAAAGATATAATTTTTGTTGATGACTAAGATTATATGTAAATGTCAAAAAAATAAATAAAAAATTCGAATTTTAATTTCAATTAATAAAATTAGTTTTTCTTTATCTTTTTATGCATTTATATTACAGTTTTTTTTTTAAATCAAAGTTTGATAAAAAAAAATAGAAACATTTACAAATCTTGATAATACTTGCTTAAATTGAATTTTGATGAAAATTTAAACTGTATTTTTCTTAATTTCCTTTTTGTTTTATTTATGTAAATATAGAATTTTTTTTTATCTAACCCCACCTTACATTTAATTTTTTTTATCTCTATGTTTTTTGTAAATTAATATGGATGATAGGTTGATTAATACATTAAATTTTGTAAATTTTCATATACATTAATTTCTTTTATATTTTATTTCTTAATTATGTAAATTTATTATGGAAAAAAACCTTATAGATGGATTGAATTTTGCAAAATAATACTAGATAATTTTCTCTATATTTTATCTCTTAAATCAAGGACAATGTTCTCTTCTATACTAATCTTTATATTGTACTTTTCATATTTAAAAACATTCTTATTATTACGGAGTAAGAGATAAGAACCCTAATATATAATTTTAATAAATTAACTTTACAAAAAAAAAATTTAATAAATTATATTATGCTTTATATATAACCTATCCTGATTATTATTACCTTTATCCAAAAATTAAGTATTTTATACATATTAGTGGCTAAAAAAATAAAAAAAATATTTTTTAAAAATATTCAATAAAAAGAAAAATCAATACTTTAATAATTTCAATCTAAATGTGGACAAGATCTCCACAAATAATTGAAAAATATTTAAAAATATGTTCAATTAAAAAATGGAGTACAATCTAAAAAAATAATTTGTCTATTTCATAATTTATTATGATATTATATAAATATATTTAGTATAATAAATTAATATCGTAAAATTGTATAGTTTTTAGTAAAATTATCCCGTAAATATTACGGGACTTCAACTAGTTTTATATAAAAAATCATATTTTCTTTATTGTATAAAAGCATCAAATTTATTGGGATGATTCTTTAAATACTTAATTTTTTTATTTTTTATAATATACTAAATTAGAACAGAGCCATCAAAACCAGGCCACTACTGAAATCCATGACTGATATTATGTTTTTAAGTGTTCAATTACAATCTTGTAACTATATTACAATTACATGGAAGATAATGATAATATACTTGGAAGTTTTTATTTATTCCATCTTTTTGCTATATCTTTTTTTGTAGGTCATCCTGTTTTTTTTGGATTAGCCTGTATCAATTCTTCCTACAGGTTGATACTGAGTGTTATAGGTCCGATGGGGGGTATTACTTTAGTACTTGATCTCAACGGGACTATAGTTGCATTCGAGCAGAGAGAGTTGGCACTCCCTATTTTACTAGATAGGGTTGGCACATCCGTAGAGGGCATTCCTTACTGGGCTTCTGAGCGGGAAATCTACCGCTTTTTAGAGCGCTTTGACGCTATGGTAGCTCCCGATGGACATCAGATCCGAGGCCTGGGATCGCTGTTGGGGAGATTGTCTATGGTGACACAGGTAGATCCGTCATCTTTTCATGTGTCCACGGTAGACTTTCTTAGGGGCACTTCTACTTTGCTCTTTTCTATCCCAGTTACCTGTGATTTCCTTGTCATCCGACCCTTGTGTATCTACGGGGATAGATTTTATTGCATCCGGGGGGAGAGACTCCTAGTGTATTGCACACGCCTACTTGTGGAGATTGGATACAACCACGACGATCTACTACTCCCATGGGTGTTCATTTTGGGTTTCGGGTCCCATGAGTCATTAGAGGGTTAGATAATTACCATCTTTATGTAACTCTCAGTTTTGTATGATGTACGTTATATGATACATATTATTATAGTAGCAAGTGTTTGCATTGTTCAAAACATAAAGGAGTTGATTTGCTTTTTACCTCGAGTTGGAAGCAATAATTAAATGAAGGCAAACTCTTGGAATGTATAGTATGTCATGTTAGCTAAAAAATCTATTAATTAAATGAAGCCAAATCATTTTTAGCAATTATTTTTTCACATATTTCATTTTGTTTTTATACATAATAAAGTATTAATAATGAATTAGAAAAAGAAGCCTAAATTGTGATCCGATATGTTAATAGGTATGTTTATCAAAATCGGAGAAAACAACTAGCTAGGTCTATCATTTGAGAGTTTGGACCCTATATAACATGACTTTTGCACAATGGGTCTTTTAACTTTGATCTTGTTGCACTTGGTGGAAGCGAAGGATAGAACACATAAAAAAAACCAATGCTTTGATTAACACTAAGGTTCGTAGAAATGATCGAGTGTATACACCACCAACCTATACGATTGCCTCGGCGCCTATAAAATTTGAGAAAGGGAAGGAGAAATAGAGCAGTGAGCGTAGAACCTTTCGAATCCACAAATTAACCATACTAGCAACATTAATCACATGTTAAAAAAGGTGATTGAAATCCAATTCACACATGAACCTTTCAAATTTTAGTACCAAATCGAAGCTAGATATTGGGTTGTCATTATCGCATTACAAATGAAGAAAGAAGATTCGGTGCTTGTTATGGCTCAAAAGGGACGGTGGCAGCCATTTTTCTTGGTAGGAAGAAGTCTAGAGAGCATGAGGAAAGAAATGGTGAATTTAGATCGCATTATTTAATGTATTATTTAATTTAATACAATTTAATGTAAAATGGACATCTAAACGGACCCAATAAATAAACAATGAAGGAGTAAGTACAAGGTTGACCATTTTCAGTTCAGAAAAAAAAACGAAGAAGACGAAAATATAAAATCAACATCAACACTAACATCTACTTAAGTGGATCGTGGTATGAGCGGGATCCAGAGACGGACCTAAAAATTTAAACTAAGGTGGGCTAATTGACATTAAAAAAATTTAGATGGGCTAAATTATCTTATTTTAACTAATTTACCACTAAAATTACCTTATTTTTTATTATTAAATTTATCCTTTTTTTTAGGGTGGGCTGAGCCCTACCCCAGCCACCCCTTAGGTCCGTGCCTGGAAGGATCTGGGGGTCGAGAAATACGCACCCTTACCCGGACGGAGAGTCAGGAGGGTATTTTGACAACGCTAAAAGGGGGGGAAAACACAAGATAGAAAACTAAGAGGGGTGTAAAAAAAAGAGACGAAAAAACACATGAAAATCAAAGGGGTAAAAGGAAACCTCAAAACAAAACAAGGGGAAAAAGGGTACTTCTTCGAAGGCGGGTCTGCCTTTCGGGCCTTCCTTCTAGGTTCTAACGCTCTACCATTGTAATCTTCTCGTGCAATTGGTCCTACTCATGGCTACCTCTTTTGAAACTGCCACAACTGTGAAGTCTTGTTTTATGACTTCCTTCCGACTCTTCTTCGGCCGGCCCCTTTCCCTACAAAACTCACCCGAGGTCAAACTTTCAATCCTCCGGACAGTGGCATCTGGCGGTCTCCTTTATATGTGCCCGAACCATCTAAGCCTTGACTCACAAAACTTTTCCCCTAAACGGGTGACTCCTACCTTACTCTGAATCGCCTCATTCATGATCTTGTCTAGTCTCGTGTGTCCACACATCGACTTCATCATTCTCCTCTCTGCAACCATCAACCTCTGCCCTTGTGCCTTTGTAGTCGGCTAACACTCCGCCCCATACAGAATCGCTGGTCTAATCACAATTTTGTAAAATTTGCCTTTCAATTTTAGTGGTATTTTTCTGTCGCATAACACCTAAGACGCGTCCCTCTACTTCTGTCAATCTCGCTGGATTCGGTGTCTAATATCCTCTTCAACGCTCTCATCACTATGCACAACTTATCCTAGATATTTGAACATCTCCTTTTTAGTTATGACATTTTTCTAAAGGATACTTCCTCTTATGGCTCCACTCCCGGGCTGAATTTAAACACCGTATTTTCAGTCTAAAAAAAATAACTGAAAAAGATGAAAATATCAAAAATTAATAAATTATAATAGATAAATCTTTCCCTCCCAATCGAACAAAACGTTGTGAAAAATAATGCATAATCGTATTATAAACTTGTAATTTCCTTTATATTAGTATGTATTCTCGTACTTTGTACGAATTTTTTTAAATAAAATATTAGTAATAAAATATTTTCAAATATATTTATTATCCGATAAAAATAATCATGTAAATAATTAAATATATATTTTTGTTATGATTTTCGTAAAAAGATAAGACAATTATTATATAACTAATCAAAATCTTTTCATATAAGGTAACAATTGATTGGATTATAATAATAACAAAATTGACAAGAAGATTGATAGTAATATATGGTTATAAATATAACTGATGAATTAAGATTTTTTAGTTAAAAAACGATTCTATCTAAAAATAAAAATAAAAGTTCTAGAATTTATATGATAGTATAAAAAAATATGATATTTCTATCTATTATATCAAAAATAAAAAATTATTTAATAATGTATCGTTTAAGTTATGGTTATGATGAGAAACCCCCAAATTGGTGGGCTGAACTTAAAGGTTGCTGCTTGAGGAGTAAGAGTTCTCTCCCAATTCTCGACGTTCGATCGAGTCACCATGTCGAAGCAACACGCAAATAGGTCTCCTTATGATTTCAACGGCGGGTAATTTCTCTTCTCCTCCCTTTCCAATCGTTTCTCGCTATCACAGCGATTCACATTCGCTTCGAATAACCTTGATCCACCGAAAAATTGTTGTAATTTATTGTTTTTGGTTAATGGCAGAGCCTGTGCAGCTATGGCCGGTTCCGATTACCGTGTCATTGCCGCCGATACCCGAGTGTCTACCGGATACAACATCCTCACTCGTGTCTACTCCAAAATTGCCGAACTGTAAGGATCTTCTCTCCTGCTACAATTTGTTCGAATTGCTTGGTTAATTTGTCAGGAAATTAGGGATCTTCTCTGACTCAGGTTGATTTGTTAGGGGAAGAAGTAATACAATTGTTAGGGATTTAGATGAACGCCGTCTTCTGTTTGTTCTGCCTTTATTAATTTTTTCAATCGACAGATGCATACTAAATTTAAAAGAGATCAAAATGTGAGTCTAGGATCGAATTTGAAGGTAAAATTTGTGGAAAGAGCCATTTGTAGGGAGTTTTATTGCAATGAGTCCGATGATTCCTTAGTAAAGTGATGTGAAGTTGTGAACCCACTCAGCTGAGGCTGCACTGTAGTACTTTACAGACATGATCACAGGGGAAATCTTGCTTTGTATTAGTTAAGGTATGGAAGTACCTCATGAGTTGAGCGATGTGACAGGGGTTCTACCATTAGCAAGCACAGCAAGCCCTGCTTTGGTTCTTACTGCAGTGAAGTCATGATAAGAGCTTCCTAAAAATCCTTACAGGTGCTTACTAACTGTTCTTTTCTTTCATCTTGCAGAGCTGACAAAGCCTTTTTAGCTTCTTCAGGCTTTCAAGCAGATGTGAGAGCCTTACAGAAGCACCTATCAATGAGGCATCTGGTGAAATTCTATATCTTTTATGCTATGAAAAAGGCCTTTAAAATTACAATAACCAATAAGACTGTGGAACACTCTATGTATGCACAAACGTACTGAATTTGGTTATAGCATGTTGTTGTTTTAAAAAAAAAAATCTAACAGGTTCTGGTATATGCCTGTCTAAAACATATGAAATGCTGCATAAGTTTAATCGTGGAGAAAATCTTCTTATTTTCTCTCAGATCTATCAACACAATAAACAGATGAGTTGGAGTTGTCCGGCAATGGCCCAACTCTTATCCAACACACTTTTTTATAAGCATTTCTTCCCCTACTATGCTTTCAATATCTTGGGTGGACTTGACAATGAAGGTAAATATCCTTGTACTATCATTCATCTGCATTTTAATTTTTCTCGGCCCAAAAGATTAAGCTGAGTTTCAGTTCTTTCTTGTTGGATTTCTCATCATTCTGACAAACTTCACTACCACCTTGTTTTCAAACTTCATCAGATAACTTTTGTGCAATTATGAACTACTAACAGAATCAGCAGCACTGACAAAATAAACCCTTTTGTTTTTCTTAAGGTAAGGGCTGTGTTTTCACATATGATGCTGTTGGCTCATATGAAAAGGTTGGATACAGTTCTCAAGGTTCTGGAGCGAAGCTCATTATGCCTTTCCTGAATAATAACCAGCTCGTTATGCTGTTGGCTCGAATCACCATGTCGAAGCAACACACATACTGGTCTTTATATGATTTCAACCACCGGTAATCTCTCTTCTCCCTCCCTTCCCCTCCCAATCGTTCCTCGCTATCTCAGCGACTTCCATTCGCTTCAAATAGTCTTTTTGATCGACTCAAATGTTTTTTTTTTTTGTAAATTGTTGAATCAGTCTTTGTAAAACCCTCCAAAGCCTAACCATGCGTTGTTGTGTTCCTGAGGCTGCGAACCAGACCACCATACTCTCCATGGACATGTACCACGAGATCTTAAAGAGATTGCCCATCCAAAGTCTGTGTCAATGCCGCTGCGTATGCAAAACCTGGAATTCCCACATCCGATCCCAGCAATTTATCGCCGCCCATGCTGCTGCCGCCAGAGGCAGTCAGATCCTCTGTGCCACCACGGCTGGTGGGCTCCTGTCCACGCATTTCTTGGAAAGGGACATATTAGATCGAAATTTCAAGCTATGTCGCATTATTGATGGCAAAACCAAGCAGACATACGCCCTCCTCGAGCCTGAAACGTACCGAGGGATCATGGATTTCCAATTCCCTTTCGAATTCCCAAATTACAAGCCTGTTGAGATCCTCGCCTGTGTGAATGGCGTCCTTGTGCTGACCCTCACACCGTATGAAGGACGTCTATTCCACATCATACTATGGAATCCGATGGTGCACAAGTGGATTTTCCTTCCCCAACCCCAGATCCGACCTAAAAGGCACTTGCAGTTGAGTGGAATCGATTCGTTGGGTTTTGGGTACGATCCTTCGAGCGGTGACTTGCGCGTTGTAAGACTGCTGTATATCAGACCTCCTGCTGACGACTCTGCGAAAGGCACTGATTTTTTCACTTATGATGCTGATGCTGATATGGATGACTGTGAATGGAACGAGAGAAGATTAGATTATCCACCTCGATTTTGGCCTTATATGGAGGGTTGGCCGTTTTTCCCAGGCAATGCATACTGCTATCCTCCAAAGGTAGAGGTCTGCCATGTCAAGGAAAGGGTGTGGAGAAGGGTCAACACTTGTGCTGACGATGATCAGGTACTCAACACTACTTTTGCTGGCATGTGCGCACAGCAACAGTGCTATCTGAACGCATCTGTTCATTGGGTTGCTCGGGCCTACAACAATAAGTCCAACCACATGATCTTCTCCACTCTGCTGTTGGCGTTCAATTTCGAGAGCGAGAGGTTTTGCTCGATCAAGTTACCCGACCAACTGGCTCAACTGAATCCGAGTCACAGTTTCATTGCTTCGGTTTCTGCCTTCAGAGGGTCGGCGCTTCTAATCTCTCAGTACACGGTTGAGGCTTGGCATCTCGGCTGCTGCAGCTTATGGTTGATGACAGACTATTCGGATCCCGCCTCCTGGGCTAAGCTTTTCACCATTGAATGGGACACTGATATTGATTGGGTGGTGTGGTTGAGCTCCACGGAGGATGATGAGGTTTTGGTAAACCAAAAGGCTGGCCAGCTGGTGGATTATGATTCTGTAAGCCATGCGTATCGGGGTATCGTCGGGTCCAGCATGCACCGTACCGTCTTGCCTTATGCTTGGGCTTTCAAGGAAAGCCTGTTTCTTTTAGATGGGAAAAGTTGTTATCTTTCCTCCTAGATTAGCTTAATTATCAGGTTTAGTTTATTATCATGTTTAATTTTATGTTTCTATGTTAAGCTATATTACATAATTGCTTCTTGTTCTTGTTGCAACTAATTTATTTTGGGTACAAATTAACTAATCTATCTATCTATAATACAAATATAATTTTTTATACATTACTACCACACTTAATGCACTTAATCACAAATTTCTTATTCGGAAATCTGTTTGGTGCCCTATATTATGAAAAAAAAACCTTATTCGGGATGGTATCTCTAAATCGGGTTGCCATGTGCGTGATGCCAACTATACGGCTGAGCATCGGTTCAAAACAAAGGGGACACAAGTTGGGGACAGAGAATCTGAACCGATCCTAAATATTCTATTAACATTTTATGTCCCATTTATTTCTATATCCAAAATCGGGTTAGAATGAGCAATCGGGCCGGAATTGGTTTCACTTGTACCCACATCAAAGATAAGATATAAGCTTATGTGTATTTTGAGGAAACGAGAATGAGTCATATCCAAACCTTTTTCCATACTAAACACCAAAAAGGAATAGACTATATCTAACCCGATTCCTTATACCCTCGATATAGAATAGGGTTGTCCAAGGGATCGGCCTGCTGACCCGTAAAAAAATAAAATAAAGTCGACCCGTAAACCCGTAAAACGGGCTATGGGTTGACCCGTTTGACTGGGTCAAATGGGTCAAAAAGCTTCAAACAAGTCAACCCGTAAAATTGACCTATTTGACCCTTTTTGACCCATTTGACCCGTAAACTTTCCGTGAAAGCATAACCATTTAGTTGCTGGTGCAATGTGCCAGACTCCAAAGGTAAATCAACTGAAGATTGCTCATTTCTACGTGTCACAAATTATTGATGTTAAATAGTTTGTTCCATGTGTTGTTGGCCACATCTTCCATCACCCATAGCTCCAAGGGAAGTTCGGAAGATCCTCCCCGTCTAAGCACCGAAAGCTTTATTGGCTTGAAGCTCCAGCAGTAAACCTTTGTCGTCGTCACCAGATAGTGAAGGCTCTTAATCAATTTATATACATTTACTAAAATACTGACATCCATGATAATATGAATCATTCAAATTGCTAATTCAGTGGAACCATGGTTTACCAAACATAAAATGTTAATCACAATAAAATCTTGTAATGCCAAGACTGAAAAGCGGGGTGAAATGTTTGGAAACATCAGTAGAAGTGCTGAAACAATAAATGCAAATGTCCAGAAATTATGACACCATCATAACCAAGCATACAAAAAATGAACATTGTCAGCTTGTGAAATAATAAACAACTTACAGTAGTATTATAAATGACATGGATCCTTCATTTGATGGAATAGAAGTTCACAGGAAGATTTCAACTACTTTATAAGATTAGAGTTCAAAAGAGCACACACCTTTCTCATGTGTTGAAATGTATTCCTCTATTGTTGTAAGAGTGGGACTACAGAATTATAGTGCTCTCCAAGCCCAAATGCATGCCTATGGTACGATAACATGATAGTTGAGTCCCCTTCATCACACTTGTACTCCTTTCCCATCTCAACGTCGGGGAAAGACCCTGAATAGATCATAATATGTTTTCTCAAGCTATGCGTCAAAGCGCCAATCTCCAACTGCCCACCCCAAGCTGCAGTGGACTCCACTTCCTTGCAATAGTTCTGAAATCTCTCTGCAAGACAACTCTCAGACTCTCCTTCCACCATATTCTCTGACAAAAAGAAAGGCAGGAAATGGGAAGAGTGTTCTCTCATATAAGATGCCACCATTTCTCTAAGCTGTTGGAACGTATGCGGTGAAGATCCACCACTCAGCCGGGCCAATTGGTCTTCAACGGCTCTATAAAGGCAATGCCCATCTGGCTTTACTTCATTGATAGTCAACCCAAGTGGACTAAGCTTTTCCTCAAGCTTCTCATCCTCAACCATTCGGTCACTAACAACATTGCTCTGCTCATCTTTTATTCTCTGTTCCCTTGCAGCTTCTTCTTGAGCTCTTTTCTCACGTCTCTTCACACTTTTGCTCGGTTTCGCTCCTTTTGCCTGATCAGGTTGGATAACAGATACACCAGCTATTGCCTTGACCAAGTTGTCAAGGTTGCCCTTATCTTGGTCATCGCTCTTGCCACAATAACCCAGTTTAGCAAGCTCTCCCGCCTGCTTTTCTTTCAGCTTGGCAGACTGTTTTGATATCTCCTCCTCCACTTGCTTCTTTTTTGCTTTCTGCTCAGCCTTGCTCCCTTTAGCAGCGGCCTTCTTCAATTCGAGTTCCTTGTTCTGTAGTTGGGTGTTCTCTTTCCTAAACAATTACCATCATGTAAAATTTGGTAAATCAAATCCAGATAAGCAAGTAATCTGTCTGTTTCTACATAAGAATATATGCCAAATGTAGATTTGATCATTCATTATAGTAAGTGTACTGACTCTCTAATAAACAAACTTCAGCAACCTTCATATGTCAATAATCATAAAACAGCTTGCACATGAATCCATATGTCAATAATCAAAAATCATCCTTTGTTTTATCTTTTACTATGCAGTTCTAGCTCATTGACATGTTCTTGCAACAATGACCACTTGAAGAGAATATGCATAGATTGTTTCAAGCATCAGGCATAGTTAATGCATTCTAGCCATTCATAATTGTAGCGGGAATGGTATGTAAAATGCAAATATCCAAGTCAATTGCAAATTTAATGGTAGAAATCAACTGAAATTACCTCAAAACTGACCAAAAAAGCAAGAAGAACACCCAGGGCTAGAAGTTACGGAGTAAAGCAGACTAAATCAATGGTAGAAATCAACAGAAATTACCTGTGCCTGGCGAGCATTTCATCGCGAGTTTCCTGATTCTCTGAAAGAAGGTTTTGGGGATTCTCTTCTCCCGCAGTATCCCTTGCATCCTCCATTTTCAAATTGTATGGTAGAACTCGCCTATGAACAAGCCACAACAAAACCAAACAAAGCTGAATTGGAGAGAAAAGTAGAATTTTTTGTTGGCGCTGTCAGAAACAAGAAGCAATCGTGACAATAACTTTTCAGAACGATTCAAAGAAAAAGGAAAATCAAAGATGATCCTATAGAAGAGTTTTTGTAATGAAGAACCCTAAATTGAAGCTGGGAAGACGGATTGAAGCTCTCCTTTCCCTTGAGGGGGTGGTGGCGGCTTCACCTCTTTATTCTGAAGAGGGAGGGCAGAATTTTGGGCCTATTCCAATTTTTTTTTGGAATTCTCAGAAGAGATTTTTATACTATTACTTAATGTTTTGGTAAGGTTTTATTTTGGAAAACTTAATTAAATGGTAAAAATAGGAGTTAATATTAGACGCTTGTAACATAATGTGGGAAAATTAGGCAAATAGTAAAAATTCTGGCAAGTCTATATTAGTGATGCATTTGCTACCAGCATGGCGTTGGTGAATGGTGAGGCTGATAGACAGCAAATCCCGAATGGAAAGCCCTATCCAATGGGTTCTCCATGAAGTAGGAATTATGATTAGTGGGAATTTCTGAGACCATAAAGTTGTGATGGAAGGTAATGAAGAAGGCGGACGAAAACAGAGTGTTCCATGACTTGCAAACACATTGGAATTTGCAAAGGCTTTTGACGGGTAGTCTCTTGAGGATCTCAAGCCACAAATCCTTTACATCGGTTGATGTTACTGAGTGCTGAGAGGAGGCAGAAGTTGAACAATCCTGCTTCCAGCCAAAGATAAGATAGAACATTTCTACTTTTCTAGGAGTTCATAAGTTAGGGCTATTAAAATTGGAGAGAACCAGACTTATTCCATCTATAATAACATGAATAGTAGTACATTACCAGTAATAGAAGGATGGATAAGGGAAAAGTATAACAAAAGGGTTGCAAACATGAAAATATAAGGAAAAGGTCTATCTTTCACTGCATCCTGAAGCTACCAAGACCTATTTAAGAAAACTAGTATCTTATATTGCAACCATCCCTCTATGACTATGAAGTATGAAATCTCTACAATTTGTGTCATCATGAAAAATACAATTTGGCACTCGCAACTTGAATCGCATACCAATTATCAAATTACACACCAAACGTAATCAGTTGCAAACATGGATCACATCAATTTCTAACAGTTTTACTAAGAAGACAGTGGCGGACGCAGGTGAGGGCGCGGGGGAGGCGGCCGCCACCATCAGCGGCCGGGAGTTCTCAGCCAGCGTCACAAAAGCAATGAAAATTTGGATCTTATTTCTCAATTGAGCCACAGTTAACCTAAAAACATTAAAAACAAAATTCAATTGAGAAAGACATGTGCAAACCGATCAATTTTGGAGACGAATTTGCAGCCTTTGACGAGGCAGAGAAGATATGCCGGCAGTGAGGAATTCGGATTCTTCCTCCCGAGTCCGACGTCGTTCCGTCCTGATTCTCCGATGAATCAACTTTCCTAAAACAAATAAACAAATCAGTTGAATGAACTTGGGCCTGTTTACAGACAGGCCCATCTTGTAATCGGCCCGCCAAACAAAAAAAAATACAGTTGAATGAGCTATTATAATTAGGTAGGAATCATTGTTTTAGGGTTTTAACTAAAAAAAGAAGAAGACAATCTCTTATTTTTAGGCTCCTTCAGATAAGGCAAATATAAATTCCCTTGTAAGAGTTTTTTGAACCCTTGGGTCTTCCCAGTCCTCACCCTAAATTTTTATTTACCAAAATAAAAAACTAAAACAAAGAAGACCTACCAATTAGTTACACCTAATCTATTGAACAATGCTTGATTGCTTTGATAATACAATTTCTACACTTTTTTACTATTTGTTTTTTTTATGCTTTTTAACAAACTTAATGGGACGGAGAGAGTACCATAAATTGGTTCGCATCTATTGACTCGGTTCGATCTAGCAAACAAAAAAGATCAATAAGACTTGAAATATGAAGAAATGGGAATAACAATAATGAAATCTTAGTTATTTTAACATCTCTCTTATCAAGCCACTCAATAGAGTTTTTTTTTTTATCAACTTCACTGAAACTAGATATCTTAAAATAGTGTGCATTTCCTGTCTTTAATGACAAAAACTAGCATTCTTCTTTTGGGCATTTTTGTAAACCTCTTGAAGAACATGCATTTCAAAATTTCAAAGTTCTAACATATAAATTAGGAATGTGAAGTTGTAAACTATTGTAAAAGTGGCTTCGAACAGCTGTGGACATGCGGGGGCAGTTTTGTCCTTTTGGTTGTTTGTTTGGTAAGCAATTCTTGCATGCCCACGTGGCGGGGACACTCAAAACGCAATTCGAATTCAATTTTCATCACATGCTAGCTCCTCCATTTTCTTCCTTTCCTCACCAACTCCAAAAGCCTTTTTTTTAATGTGATTTTATAAATGAATATTGTTATATGTTGCTCTGAAAAATTGGATTCTAGATTATTAAGATCATGGCCACGTGGTTTCTAATATAGAGAGGGATTTATGAGATTCCTCAATCTAAACCTTAGATTTTTGAACCACGGTCCAAAGTTCATCGAATCTTAGTTGAGTATGAGAGTTATGGCAACGCAATTAATTGTTCAAATTCATACACCATCAATTTATAATTTTTTTTTATAATATGCCCTTATCAAGACATTCAATTAAAAAGCTTTAATTATGTATAGGTTTTAAAATTTATTTAATTTTTTTGTATACATCTTTTAAAGTTTTAGATTTTAAATCAAATATTCTTATAATAAATTATTAAAATACATTATAAAATAATACTCCTACATTTTTACAAATGTACAATTCTATGGAGTTTTTTTTTTGTTAAGTGTACTACCAACTGGACGAAGATCTCACAACACTATGCTAAAATCCTAGCGACTTGATCCTAAAATCCTAGCGGCTTGATTAAATGTTCGAAAGAACAATCCCAGGGTGGAAGTGAAACCAAACAAAAGTGTATAAAGGAAATTATTACAATTTTTTTTTGAAATGTGAAGACAAGGACAAAACAAACCCTAAAGACAAAAAATCACACACTCAAATACCCAAATGTCACTCAAAATACATAAATAATAAATAAAATTAAACAGAGAAAATTAAAAAAAAGCTAACCATAAATTACAAGCAATTATTTTTTGTCGGCCCTCATGCCCGCCCATTCCTTCAATCTTCACCACCCAAATTTGGCAATGACAGTAGTAAAAAAGAGCAAGTACTAAACGGTTTCCAGTAATTTACTGTGTGCCGGTTCGGCTTTTTCAGAAAACAAAAGGTAAAAAAAGAAATAATATTCTAGAGGAGAGAAAACCCGGTCCAGATCGCTATTGCCACCGACACTAACCATCCACCAGAGATACTTCCGGCAGCGTTATCATCAGCCGACGCATCCGCCACGTCATCACCGTCCGGTGACATAGCAGGCGAGTCCGAGTCCGAGTCATCATCGTCCGACTTCGCCGGCGCCGAAGCGTGGCCCTTCTTCTTCTTCTTGGATTTCGCCTTCGCCGGAGCCGGCGCCGGAGCCGGTGCCAATTCGCCTTTGAACAGCTCGCGAGGGAGCAGAACCTTGTCAAGCGAGTAAATCACCACCGGCTGCTCGTCCTTGACGGTCCCGGTGATCTTCGCCGTCACCAGCTTCGTCTTCAGAGTGACCTGCTCGCCGTCGTTCTGGACGGTGAAGTCGAACTTGCTGGCGCCGTCGGTAGCGAGCGTGTTCATGACGCCGTTGTTTGACTTCAGCATATCAAGGCTTTGGTAGATCGGGACGCCGTGGAAGAGGAGGAGAGAAGTCTTGCCTCCGGCGGTGAGGTTCTTGTACTTCGGGAGGAACTTCTTGAACGCGTCGTCGCCGGGGCAGAACACGGTGAGGCCGCCGTCGAGGTTGCTCAGGTACGTCTGCTCGGCGTCGGTCCCCTTCAGCGTGTCGGCGAACACCTTGCACCCGTGCGACGACATTACGTTCGTCAGATTCATCTCCGCCGGGGCCGGAGTCGGCGCATCCGCCTCCGGAGAGGTCAGAGCCTGGCTGATCTCGATCACCGACAGGTTGTACGGTATCTCCTTCACCGATTTCATAAACTCCGCATTCAATTTCCCATTGTTGTCCTCCGCGCCGAACGCGACCTAGGTTTTCAAAAATCAAGCATCTCAGAATCCAGATCTGGAGCAAATTCGAGAGATCTGCTACAAAATCAGGAACTAATTGTCTAATTACTCACCTTGCCGCCTTTAACATCGGTGATATTGACGAATCCGGAAGATCCAGGGGCGTCGCCGGTGGCCTGGTACATGGTGGCGGCGAGAGCGGTGCCGTTGGTGATCTGGTGGAGCTTCTTGGCGCCGAAGTAGTCGAGGAGGATGTGGAGAGAGAGGACGTTCTTGATGGTGGTGATGGAAGGATGCTTGGCGAGAAGCGCGCTCATGGCGGTGTTGTCGATGGCGCAGACGGTGATGGTTTGGCGGCCGTTGATGTCGGCGGCCAGGTGAGTGAGGGTGAGGTAGTGGTTGAAGGTGGAGAGGCTCGGATGGTCCTCCAGAATGCGGGTGATGTTGTGGCCGCGGACGGTGGTCAAGGCCACCAGGAACGCTAGTAGAGCCACCGGAAGAGCGGCGGTGCGCGCCATTTTTGGCTTTCTTTGGTCTTGTGAGGGAGAGAGGAGGAGAGTTGTGAGTGGGGAGTGTGAGGATGAGGAGGGGGAGTGTTTAAGAGGCCGAGGAAGAGTGGGAGTGGTGAGTAGGAAGGGTAGTGAAGAAGCTACTAAAGCTGGTAAAACAAAAGTGTGAAATGTTGAGAGACGAAACTGCCCCTGGAAAATTAGTAGAATCACATATAAGAGGTCTAGCTATGACTCCCATAAGTAGACGTGGGTCCGGTTCCGGTATCGGAAATAATAATAAAAAATTATTTTTGACCTCTGAACGAAAACCGCGGTTGCGGTTCAATGGATCACGGCCGCGGTTTGGTTATTTTTTTTTGTGTGTGGGTGGAACCGCCGGTTCCGGGGGTACGTGGAGGAACCGGAACCGTAGTGGGATTCCGGTCCCGGTTCTGACCGGTTTCCCGCCAGTTCTGTGGAACAGAAACCCAGGTCTACCTATAACTAGTAATGTCTCTTGCTCCGTACCCTGCTAATCTACAGTTATCCGGTGCAGTTCCTGATTCTAATTTGGTTCTAGTTTTTATCGGTTTGCAGTTTTCAGACAGAATACAAAATTACGATAGCGGAATTTCGTTTCTAACGGCTTATTTTATTTTTAAAGGGTGGAATCGGAACTGACTGACCCCGGATTCGGTTTCGATTTCGAAACCATCGATTTTTTCGATTTGAGTCCATTGGAATCGAACCCATGACTAAGTAGGAATTGGGGTACATCATATATTACAAATAATATAGAAATTTAATTTAGTTTTTTGGTTGAAATTTTAGACATTTAACTAATGCAAAAGATGTAATTCTTTCTTGATAAATATTCTAATAAAATAAGTGGAGCAAAATAATTTCTACCTATTAAATTCTGTAAAAAAAATCAATTTAAATTAATTATTTTTTGTTCAAAAATAGATTTTTATATATTTATTAAACGATAAGATATGTTACAATTTGTACCCAAAAAAATTTGTTACAATCTTTAGAATATTACGTATTTAATTTATGGACTATTTGTCTCTTTTTTTTACTCTCATAATTTAAATTAAAAAAATGTTTTATCACTTGTAAGTTATGGACCATAAACCAAAACATTTGAAAAATAAACGCATGGTGTATGGTTCGGCCGATTAAGGTCTCAATAATTGTGTATGAGGTCTCTTGTTCGAACCCTCGAGGCGACGATTTTCCCATTTTCTCTTAAAAATCAGTTTTCACCCGTTTATAAGTGTTTTATACCAGTCCAACTAATACTTAGACTATCCTAAATCTTACCAAATAAAAAAAATCATTTGAAAAATAAGATCATGGATCGAATATGGATTTTCCACGTCTATAAACTAGAAAGCACATAAAATTTGCCATTAAAAAACAAAACAAACATGCTTATAGCAACATTTCTTACGTACCCTTATTAATTATAGCGTTAAACATGAATTATTACATGCTAGATGCGATATTTAGATATGTTAAAGGCTATAAATTGATGCACAATAATTGGACTAGCATCCTAAATGAGCACACATTTTTTTTTATCACCCTTTTGTACCTAGATGGAAGTTAAAATAAGCAAACCGACATTCATAAATTGGACCACTTAAATTTACAATACTGAAAATAGAGCGTGTATTTTTAAAGTTTCAGAAAGTACTTTCTCTATGAGTTGGTTACATTTTGGTATAATGTATGACAATATGGGCAAAAACAACATTATAAAATTGGTAATGCATTGAATAAATTAGTTGTAAAGGGTGGAAAAGTTGTAAAAAAAAAGAAGGCTGTGGAAACATCTCACATGGATTTGGCATCACTTATTCTGAAAACAAGGCAAAAGCTTGTAATTAAAATAAGAAAATTTATTTCATTTATTTGAACATACATATTAAAATATAACTTAATACTTGCACATATATAAACTTCTTCCAAAAAAAAAAATCAATGTAATTAAGCTTTATTTTTCTTGAATTGGTTTAAAGAGCTAGTTTATTATTTATAAAGACCCTAAAACACATTAAAAAAACAAAGCTAAATGGATTTCAAAAAAAAAAACTTTGGGATAATAAGAGTCATCTTGAATAAAAGATGAATAAATGCTATGCTTGACCAAAAATGTAGATCTTATATTCTCAAAAGTAGTTTTTCTTGTCCTTGATTTTATATATAATTGCTGTAATTTGTTCATTAATTGGAACTTTACCATATTAATTGCTAGCTATTTTTTCTAAATAAGTTAAGAATTCAATATACCAGATAAATCTTATAAATTGAGATAAAGGTGTGAACTAATAACTAGACATATATGGTACAATTTAAACCTGACCCATGGTGCAGACCGAAATCAAACTGATCCAAACTGGAACAGGTACTAGACCATAACCTAAGTGGTCGATTTATCCATAATAAAATTTAGGTTAATCCGAATAAGAAGACCAACTTTTGGCCTGTTCAAAACCGACAGTTTAATATTTTACCGATTAACCACCGATTGTTTTTTTTTTTTTGCCAAACCAAAATCGAAATTGGACTTAAACCTAAACCTTCAAATTGTTGTTAGAACGAGAAAGGAAGTGATTCCCATTTTCCGAGGCTATTCTACACAAGACTTTTTATATTTGAAATTGGAATTGAGAGTTAATACTATAAGATGTATATGATCTTTTCATTTATTAGTATAACCATACTAGCCTTTTTTCTCGAATAAAGCGTTCGTTTTTCGAGGACAATATTTTAAATCTCATCGAAAATTTACAGCAGCTTGCCAAACAAAGGCTAGTAGAAAAAAGAGTAGAGGTATGACTGGCATAAAATCGACGATTGGACTCAAAAAAGCGTAGGCGAATTAGGTTAAAATTTGGCCAAATTCGAAACTGATAATTTAGGGACCGGAACCAACACAAATACACAATACAAATTCTATTGTGTAATTTTTCTAAAGTGTGTGAAACGGCTACATGTGATATACAAATAAAATATAAGAAGGCAGTTAGTTGTACTTTGAAAAAAAATTGAGAAAAAAGTGGGTTCGTTGTGTGATTATTTTGATTTATGACATTTAGTCAGTAATGCCAAACACCTGATTACAAGTAACGAATAAAATCGAAATCTTCCCTTTTTCGCGTCTCCCTCTTTTACAAGCAAGGTAATAGTTACATTTTCTTAAAGGTGCCTTTACAAGCAAGGAGTATTGTTTTTGCTAGATCAATTTTAGAGTCCATTAATCCAAAATATCTACTTTTACAAGCAAGGTTTGTAATAAAGAAAATATACTTTGATACTACTTTCTAGTTGAGAAAAACATGCCGTGTCAATAGATATGATGTCTTTTACATTATCGGTAACTCGTAAGGCATTGAAATGGGTAGAGAAAAATCACATGAAATTTATTATAATCCAATTACAATAATATTGATCTAGAGTAGCTCTAATTCAGCTAAATTTAGGGAGTTAAGATAGAATTGGTTATTATAATTCAAATTTAAAAAAAAAAATACATAGTGTAGAATCATAAAAAAAAAACATGTGAAAATGAAGAAGGGACGAACCCATAGTTGTACTCTCTCCGTCCCATATTATATGAATTTTTAGTTCAAATTTTTTGTCTCATAATATACGTGGTTTTAATTTTTTCAAACTCTATATTCAATACTTTGTCTCTTGGTTTTCGGATGACATTCAATTCTTCCTCTTCAATTGGACATAAAAAGTCATCGCTCTTGATATTAGAATAATTAATTCACTTTTCACATAAACAGAGGATAAATTATTTTTTCAAAGGTAAAATGAACTACTTTTTTAATAAGTGTGTATTTGGCTAAAAACCTATACAATATGGGGGGGAGGGAGTATATTTTTGTTAGTTGGTCATTTCTTTTGGGTTTTTACAGTATTTTATTTTGCTATTTTTTTCTTAAAAATGTCAAAACACGTCATTCTGACCTTATTTAAAATAGGCAAAAAGAACGTCATTTTAGTCCATAATTTTACTTAAAAAAGGTTATTTTGTTGGAAAATGATAAAAAAATAATTTTGTTTTAAACTTGTTTTATATTTTAAAATACAATGTTGTTTTCATCCATTTACTTTTCGCTATAACAAACTTGTCATATCAACCACCACAACGACACTACTCATGACTCCTTTCTTAAGTTATATTAATGTCGGAATTTATGCTACCACATCAAATAAGTTTTATGTCCATCACTAGAATGAAGCATAGTTTGGTTAGTAGCCTTAAGTTATCTCCTTTCAAATTCAAGTTTTTCAAATTCAAATATACACACAATATCAATTTATGGGTAAGGTTAGGTTATACTAATCTCTTCCCATGTTCATATTAAATTAATAAAACCATTATCAATCCTCCACCTTAATATAAGTATATTTTATTACACACATTTTTTATATAAGCAACATTATATATAGTTCCATTGAGATTTTCAACACCAAATCCCGGACCAAAATGTGTATTTAATAATGGACTAATTAATTATTACAATATGTAACGTATATCTTCCAACATTATAATATAAGGTGGGGGCATATAGATAGATTCGCATAAATTAATGCGTGGGGAGAGAGATGATCTGTGTCCACAAATGCAACAAACTGCCAGGCTGGCAACGTCCAGTGCCATGTCATCTGTCAGGGCTCAGGAGTGGCGTTGAGATGCCTCCACCGACACAATCGTGCGGTTGGAAACACAAGGGAGGAATGGACGGTTGAGATTCGTCTGATCGATCCTAGGGAACTCGAGCCGCCCCTTATTAACGCCATCATTTTTATTACGGTCAATAATTAATCCCTCGGTTAATGGTTAGTTCGTTAATGGTTACTTTAATTAACACTTCAATTATGGTTCGGTGTTGTCGAGTAAAAAAATTGTAACACAAAGTTCTAAGCACACAGGCGGCATCATTTGCCCTGACAATATGTATAAGGATCATGACTCATGAAGTATTTCAACTGAACGTAGAGCGATACTAACCGATTAAACAAGACAAGCTAACAACCTAATCTTTATTCGTCTACGACGAAAAGCTCATTGAACGATCTCAATCTCATGACTTTCGTGGACAAATTTATGGAGAACTCATGCCCGATTCTAGTATCCTATAGACTTTAGAGCGAAATAAAATTAGGAAACTTTAAAGATAATAAATAAAATTTTAAATGAGCTTTAAAGTATGGACCTCTAAGAGTCTAAGATAATAATAAAATTTTAAATGGACAAATTAAGTGTCTTATTTGTCTATATATTAATTGTGGGACTAAATCCTAAAAGAAAATTAATAAACCAATAATTAAAGTACGTAGGTTAGAAAAATCGATATCAAATTACTTTTTTTTAGATAGGTCTTTTATATTTATGGACACATGTAAATGGGCCTGTATTACTTACCTCATTAGTTGGGCCTATGGAGAAGAAGCGGATTAAGGTGGTTATATTTCTTTTACCATACCAAACAAAGTTTTGGTTATATTTCTTCTCTCTTTTTCCTATAGTCTAGTTCTAAAATCCAACCTGTTCATTGTGATCTGTGACAGTATCCAAAACTTGTATGTAACCAACCGAACAAACTAGAACAAAAAAAAAAAACAGACTAAAAAAAACTGAAGCTAAGAGATTCAATCGCAGAGTCTACTTAATTAGTAATTAGAATTCAACAAGTACTTAGATTTTAAAGTTGATTAGTCCTACTAAAATGAAACGAAACATATATAAAACAGCACGATAATGATGATAACGATAATGCAGATCGAAGGAGTCATCCTTGAAGATGGATCTGGAACTAGTAGTCTAGTAGTCACGGCGGAAGATGTGAACCCGATAAGCGGGGGCCCTCCGATCGACGAGCTCAAACTTGCACGCATCGTCGACCTCCAACCTGTTGGCCTTGACGAAGCTCGCCCAGCCCGCAGCAAACCTGAAGCAGCCGCTCCCTCTCTTGACGTTCACCGTCCAAGCTCTCGGCCCCACTAGAAGCGTTGCCTGCGTCGCTCGGTTAAGGTACTCGTTTCCGTGGAGAACCGGGATCCACTACGTACAACACAACATTACATGCCGAATTAGCTAGCTCTTTAGAAAACTTATAAGTACATTAAAACATTACATGCTTACCAGTCGGTAATCCTTTTCGAGATACGAAATGTTCATGGCGACGATGAAGCTGGGATGATCGCAATGGAAGGCCTCCGCTTTGATATAGGCCGGAGAATTCACTCCTTTTCCTGCATTTTACTTCAACTATATATTATCATCATCATACATGAATAATTTAAAATATAAAGTAGAAAAAAAAAGTTTAATTAGTTAACCTTTGTCTGAGGCCACAATCTCTATGTCTTGATCATCAGAGGAGTCATCATCCTCGTCCTCGTCCTCGTCTGAGCTCTGCATATCAAAGCTCGAGTAATCGATCTCGCAGGCGGATGTGTCGTAGATGAGGACCTCGAAGCGGGAGTTTCCATGGTAGTTGAAGACAAGGAAATGTCCGATGTTGATGGAGTAGCTCTCTGCAAAATCCTTCCAACCGTTGCTGAACCAAATGTAGCCTCCACGTTTCTCCAGATCGACTCTGTGCTCCAAGCCTCCCGGAGCTCTGAGGTGGGCGTGATCCAAAAAGCTACTCCCGTTCTCCTTTGTGAATACCCTAGGAATGCTCTGCATAACCATAGTCAATTATAAATAGATAAGAGAGTTATGGTCATTTAACATAAATCAACATTAACATACTGTCACAGATCACAATGAAGCCTTTTTATGCACATTATTACAGGAGAGATCAAGGGCTAGAAATAAACCTAACATAACAAACTATGTCTCTGTATTTGTCAAAAACAGCATACATGTTACACATTTGCAGCATTTTCTTAAGTGCTGTGTAAATCAATCATCTGTTTCTGTTTTCTTCTTCAACTATCCAAACTAGAATATCATACACTATCTACATATCAATTAACCCACAAACACTTGAAATAATGCAAGAAATATGAAGAGAAGGCAACTTACAATCTTTCTAAGACCAGAAGTTGAAATGACAAACTTGAAAAAGCTTGGAACATAATCCTCCATCTTTGATAGAAAACTTGCCTTTGATCTCTTGAAGCTTTTTTTCTTATGTTGGGTGAAGTATGAGGCAAAAACTTACATGGCATTTATTTAAAAGCAACTTACAGGCATGCTTGAGACAAAAAGAGAGGTCAAGTTTAGAAGGTAGGTTTTAGTACAAGAAAAACAGGTGCTAAAAAGAGAAAAAATTTAAAGCAAATTTCAAAACTCATCCAAACCCACAAGGCACATTGATGTCTTCTTCAACCTCTAGCTAGTTGAGGAGTTAATGCAAAGGTGGTTCTTTATCTGATAAGGGCTAGGAAATGAGCTAGAAGAAGTGATTCAATTAATCATCACCCTCCTGTTTTGAAGCATTTAAAATTAGGTGTTCTAGCAACTTTAATTTTCAAATATTTAAGTCAAGACTTTAAATCAAACCTTATTTTATCAAAGGAAATTAAATATTTAGTATCCAACTAAGTGGACTGAGTAATAAAAAGAGTAATATATATTAGTTGAAATTATTCGGAATTAAATTATTTTATACTAATCAATCAAAATATTATTATCAATAAGAAAAGTCATAAAACTATTTGAGGGTATTGAGAAATTTTTTCCATAAAATTTAATCTAGTTTTTTATGGGTCATGTTTGAATTCCATTAATTCATCAACTTAGGTTGATGTTTCTCACTTTCTGCCGAGTTAAATAGACCAATTTTTTCAATCTGGAAAATTTTATTTGGGCCATGATTATAGGGCCACACCATTTAGGCTAAAATCAGCCCAAAACAAATTGGACGGTCACATACCCTTAACTCATATTTCTTCCAAATTTTGTCACGTTTCTATTTTTTTTTAAATATTTACATTTTAAATTTTAGCGTGAAGATTGTCAAAGAGGGTGTTTAAGTTGAGATTGAGTAAGCTTATTTGTGTCTTCGAGAACCAATTCAGTTTTATGCCATGTAGGTCGATCAGATAAGTCATCCATTTGATGAGGCGCTTGTTAGAGTCATTTAGAGAAATGAAGAAGAATTTGCATATGGTTTTCATAGATCTAGTGTGAAGGTGTCTTGAAGAAAAATAGGTGTCCGGAACGTACATTAGAATCCTAAACGACATGTATGATGGCTGGGTTACTAGTGTATATGCACCCCGGGAAGAGACACAAAGATTTTCCAAGTCAAGGCAGGTTTACACCAAGGATCGACTTTGAGTGCGTACTTTTTTGCAGTTGTGATGGATGTGCTAACGTGAGTACGATACCACTTCAAGATGAAGTTCCATGGTATATGCTTTTCGCAAATAATACAGTTTTGGGGAGGAATCTAGATTTTGGGTCAATAGTAAGCTCGAGTTTTGGAGAGGGGGCATCGAGTCAGCAAGTTTCACATTCAAGTAGAACCAAGACAGAGTATGTAGAATTTGAATTCAGATGGGCTTCGGATGGAGGTGGAGATGTGATGCTCGGAGAAGACTGTATCTCGAAGAAGGAGAACTTTAGATATTTAGGGTTAGTCATGCAGATCGACAAAGGCATTGGTGCAGATATCAAGCACCATATCTAGGTGGCTTGGCAAAAATGAACAGTAGAATCCAGGGTCTTGTGTGATTGGAAAGTGCCCTCTAAACTTAAGCGAAAGTTCTACATAGTGGTTAGGTCGATGACGTTGTATAGAGTAGAGTGTTGGGCGCACACAAAGGTCAATGAACAACAAATGGAAGCAGAGATGAAGATGCTAAGTTGTTTGAGCGGGCACCCACTACTAGACAAAGGAGGAACGAAGTCATACATAGCAAAGTCCTAGTATCCAACATCAAGGATAATTTGCCTAGAAATCTCAAATTTGATCCCAAATTCCAAATGTGATCCAAATTTGATCCCAAATTCCAAATGCATTACATTGAAGCTCAAAATTAACATCAAGAAGAAACCTCACACCAACCCAAGATAAGCAATTTTGTGAAGAAAATAACATTGCAAGTAGCAATATCTACACTTCACATCATAAATCCTTTCTTCTTCTTCTCAATTTCAATTCAATATAGATTATAAATTGCTAGAAACACTTGCATCAAAATTACAGCTTAAAAACAAAGTTCAAAACTCTAAGGGACTTGCCTCTCAGCAGCTTCAGCAACAATAGGAAGCCTAGGAACTTGACCCAAAGCACAAGAAGAAGACCCATAAATCAAACAAACCAGCAAGAACAAGAACACAGTGCTATCCAAGCTCATCATCAAATCCAACCCAAACCCTTCTCTGGGATTAAACGTCCTCTCCACAAGGTCAGGGAAAATCAAGAGCACATCAAGCACAATCGCCTGCATAGTGTTGAACCTCACATACCTGCTGAAATTAGGGTTTCGGACAACGACGAAGTAGAGCGTCAAGAAGACGAGGAAGCCATTAAGGGGGAAGCTCTTGAAAGCCCTAATTGCGGGGATTAATGGCTGTAGGAAGATTTGAATTGGGGCGAATTGGGTGATTACGTATTTGCCGTATTGGACTCCGTCGAAGAAGGGGTAGAAGTAGCAGATTGCGGAGATTAATCGGTCGGGTGCGTCGGCTAAATCGCTGTTGTCGTTGTTGTTGTTTTTCTTTTGGGATTGGACATGGAAGATGGGTCTTCTGGTGGGGAATTTAGGGTTTCTGATTGAGTTGGGATTTGACAGAAAAGGATGATTTCTGGGTGGAAGAAGAGAAGAGGAGGAAAAATGGTGGAGGGAATTTGAGGTGAGATTGGGAGAGGAGAGGAGATAGGCTGTGGCCATTTTGCTTGTTCGAGTGAACGAACTTTCTGCTGGATTGGGGAATGAGAAAAGAAAACTTATATGAAAATTGAATTACACAAAATTAGTCAATTTTGCAAAAATAAATAAATAAATAAACTACATTAATAACATTGTATAGTAGTATTTACTAATCCCTTCTTCACATTGAAGCTTAATAATACAGAATTTTAAATTTCATTGAGAATATTTGATGTAAAAACTAAATTTTAAAAGAAAAATAATAAATTTTATATATTAAAAAAAATTATCTATCCAAATCATTTCGATTAAAAAGTCGAGCAGGTTAGCTTGTTTCCTAAAGATCTCTCATCTAGGTGGGGGAAAACATCGAGGAGGTTCATTTTGCACTTTCAGGTGGAGATGACCCTCTTTTCTATGTATCGGCGGTGCTGCGCTCAGGAGTGCTTGACTCACCCATCTCGGCCTTTTTTATTTGCTTCTGATTGTCTTTAGGTGTCTTTCTTGCTTTTAGGAGTTTTTTATGTGTGTGCTCTCCTGTCAACTTGTCCGATTGCCGATTGTTTTTTGCTCTCGATCTACCAAACATATATGGTACATCGGATTTCTTTCATTAAAAAATCGATTCAAAAAGTTCTTATCGGGTAGGCACGTTGTAAATTATCCCTATCAAAACCCAAAAAGTTCATATAATGTCTAATAAGTAATAACCCATTTTTTTTATAGGAGTATTAATTAATTAGCAACGTTTAATACTTTGAACTTTAATTAGTTTTAAACATTTTTTTGTAAGAGTGAAATAAGTGACTTTGTGCAATCAATTAAGTGACATTTTTGGATTTGTAAATGCAATTTTGTTGATAATATGTGACTTTGTGCAAAGATTTACAAACTGAGGGTGATTCTGATTTTGATGGGGACATTATAGTCTCACAGAGGAATTAACTAGCTAGTTTGCAATTTAGAACTCTAAAGTGTTTTGCACCCTTGGTTTCTCTTTTGATTCCATTGTCATATCTTGCAACAACGTGGTCCAACTGATACCAGTCAAACTAAACAGAATCAAGATCTAGTTGCCTTTTATACGGCAAGGACACAAATTGATCAAGTTGCCTTTTTTTTGTTGCTAGATTTGGAGATTAATATGATACATTTGAAGTCAAAAAACATATCACTAGCACTTGAAGCACCAAACATAATATGATTAGCTTTCATTTTACTGTTTAATGCCTTTAAACTCACTTATCAAACTATATGTGTCTTTTGATAAAAAGCTTTATTACAAGTCTGCAATTCTTAAGTGAGTTAGAGATGTATATAGACGTTTACTTGTTATATAACATTTTTAAGACTTTAAAAAATGGTCAGATTAAAACTTTGATGTTTAACCATATCTTAAAGTTTAAAATTTACAATGTCAAGTTTGTCTAAAAATGCCTATATATGATGTGCTCACATATTCGTTCAATATTCCTTGCACCTTCAAAACATATTTGGTCTTGGACTAGCCCAAATCTAGACCAATTCATGATGATGTAAGGAAAAGTTGTAGCAGCCAATGTTTAATCAAGAGCATTTACACAAGTTTATATAAACATTAGGCAATATTTTCGTTAATTTAGATTATCTTTGAAACTGGGCCGGCCCAGGACTTTGAACCCTACCTACTCAGGCCCAAATAGATTTTGGGCCATGTTGGAACAAATTTCTTCTTGTCTATTCAATTGTGAGATGTCAATTATAGTGGATTAGTGGTGTGTCCGGTTCCGGAACTAGGGCCGGCTAACCCCAGTTCCTTGGTTTGGTTGCCAGTTCCGGCTCAGTTTCGGTTTTTTTCCGGTTTCCACGGGTTCGGTTCTGATTGCGGCCTTTTATAAAAACAAAACAATAGTCCTTGAAAATCCAGAACCGTTGAGATAAAATACAAAACTGTAACCGCGGTCGCAAATTAGCCGATTGGCTGGTTCGGAACCGGTTCCAAGAAACATGGAACCGAAACCAGGGTGTCCACCCAGTTCCGATTCTGGTTCGATTCCGATTCCTGGCCAACATTATCCAGCTAGGCACTAGTTTTTGGGAGTATCGACACGAACATCCTTTTCAGACTTATTTTAAAAGGGGAATGGATAAATATTTTCGAATTTTTTCCCGTTCTAGGCTCTTCAAAAAAATTATTTCTACGGATAGGCTCGGTTTTAAAAAAATTTCGAAGATAGGCTGGCCGTCGAGGTATGGATCAAAGTCGCTGAAAGGGACGACGCTTTTCTATAGGATAGTCGCTGATCCAGACAGCGACTCTATTCAAATAAAATAAAAAACCAAAGTCGCTGCATACCAGCGACTTTGGTGAGATTCCTTTTTAAAAAAAACAATTGAAACTACATGCAAATTAGTAATACACCCCGCACAGATTAACCACAAATCCACAATAGATTTTAAGAAGTTGTAATTAAGCGCTTGTCTATATTCAATACAGTATATATTACACTTTTGGTGCAAAATTATAAGTTTTTTTAAGTGAATTAAATACATATTATCATTTTAAAATTTGATGCTATTAATCGAAAAAACACAATACAGTATATATTACACTTTTTTTGTGCAAAATTATAACTTTTTTAAGTGAATTAAATACATATTATCATTTTAAAATTTGACGCTATTACGAGAAAAAACATAGAAGCCACGTACCTAGAGCTGTTAAAAGCTAACCCGACTTGAATCACCTGAAAATTTTAGGGTTTATATTTGAAAAAATTCGAAACTTGAATAAATTGAACATGACAGTAAGTTAAAATAAAAAATATTATAATATTTATTTTAAAATAAATATATTACAAAATTATTGTAGTATGTTTTTAAACTTAAAAATTTTAAATTATACAACATACAATGTACTTGAAAAATGTATATAAAATATTTTTAATTTAATATTTTATATGATTTATTTTAATTGTTATTGAACGAAAATTTTGTTTTAGTTTAATTAAATACAAAAATATATTTTTTATTAGAAAACATACTAATTTAGGTATAAATTAACAAAAAATTTATAAGTAAGGGCACAAGTCGGACTTGTACAAAAGTTCAAATGTAACATTCGGAATAAGTTTTTTATGGTACTATTCGGAAATGCCAAAAATTCGAGGGTACCAACCGAAATTTTCCTTAAAAAAATAGAAATAAAATTAATTTGCACCCACTTGATCAAATTAAAAGGATTTAGTATAATAATTGTTTTTATAAAAAAAAGAGGATCGACATACGACATGGGCATAGTCTACCCAAAGAGAATATATTATTTTATCTCTTAAAAATGGTCAGTCTCATCAAAGTCGCTCCAGTTTTTTTTTTTACAAAGTTACTGGCCGAACCTCAAAACCAGCCCATCTTGGGAAAATTTTCCAAACCAAACCTATTTGTAGAAATAAAAATTTTAAAGAGCCTATAACAGAAAAAAATTCAATATTTTCCCAAATCAATTAAACAAAGTGAAAAACTGCCACCTCACCAGTTACCATTATCACAACAACTGTATAAACTGAAAACTATCACAATGTCATATTTCAGTTGGTCATTGATATGAGCTACTGAAAACTACCATTCTTTTCATGACTAAACAAAGCAAAATCAAAATATAAATATCATCACAAACTATAAGAGCAGCAAAATGGGGCCAACAAGAAAAAAAATAACCCACTAAGGCATCATCATCTCTACCTGCCCCCATCATAATCTTCATCATCATCATCATCCACTAATACCAAATACAAATTTACACATGAAATTCAACTCCCCACAATTCCTTTCAAGCTTTAATGGACCTTAAAAAGTTTTATCATCGAGGCCGACCATTAACACTAGTGCGTCCACCATGTGGCGAAATTACCTTATTACCCCCACTCCCCATCTGACTGTACATCCCCTGTTGCTGTTGATGGTGGCCCATCCCATGCCCCATCATCATCATTCCCCCACCATTCCCGTACATCCCGCCGCCGTCGCTCCCGCCGCTGAGCACGCTCTCGCCGCCGCCGTGATCCCGGTCCCTCCCCTGCAGCGCCGTCGTCTTCTCCCCTTCCAGCTCCCGGAACCTCTGGAGGTACACCTTGAGCGGCTCCACGTACTCCTCAAACCCTAGCGTCGTCATCGCCCACAGAAGATCGTCGCCGTTGATTGTCTTCCGCTTCTCCCGCTGGCACTTGTCGGAGGCCTCGCCGGTGATGAAGCTGATGAACTCCGACACGCACTCCTGCACCGTCTCCTTCGCGTCCTTGGAGATCTTCGCGTTCGCCGGCAAAGCTTTCTTCATGATCCAGCTCACGTTCGCGATCGGCAGGAACTGGTCGTGCTCCCTCGACGAGCCGCCCCCCGTCGGCGTGCTCTTGCCGCCGGAATCGTTGTCGGAATCCGCCATCAGATGCTCGTAATTAACCTAATTAATTCTCGCTGGAAACTAATCACGAAATTGCAACGATCATCAGTTTTTTTTTTATATCTCGCAGATCGATGTCTACCGAACTCAATCAAACAAATCACAAGCAAGGTTGAACTCCATCAAAAAATTGCAGAACGTCAAGTCGTTTTCTACATCATAATTTATTGCCATCACGATTCACGAAAATTCGGTGCAAGTTAATCACAGACAACAGCTGAGAACATTCAAGTGGAATTCAATCGGACGAAACACACTAAATCTACTTTTTTCCTTTTCCAACTCGATCCAGAATCGTATCGAACAGTTAAAAATTGAACGGAGACCGATTAAAACGTACGTTCACAACAAATATCCAGCAAAGTACAAAACTCGAATTCAACAAACAAAGATCGCGGAAGACGAACCTCGTTACCGCCGATTCTGCATAATTCTGCTGCAAAATAACAAATTGAAATCAAGACGCGATGCGAATGGCACCGGAAATCCTGGAGCTAGCAGATTTTTGTATGAAATCAAACGGAAATTGAGGAGGGAGAAGACGGAGGAATTTCTCTGCTTTTTGGAGGGTTTGTTGCGTCCGTTGGATTGGGTGGGCGGTGGAAATAAAAACGCGATTAAAAGCGATACGTGGATGGTTCTCCACCTTCGTTTTCTGATAAGTGTGAGTGGGAGAGGGGAGATAGGAGCCGTTGGATTGGTCATGATGGGGAGATCTGGAGCGTTGAAATTTGGACTACGTAGCGCGTTGGCACGTGGGTAGGGAGGGGCTGGGGTCCACCACCCATATTGGGTCATTCGGATTTGGCTATACGCGCGGCTCAATAGTCAATAGGCGCGCTGGCCCAATTAATGAAATTTTACAAATTTGTTAATTGAGAGCTATCAAAATTTAAGATAATTAACAAGATATCAGCTTGGCCATCGTCTGTTCCCTTTATATGTCCCCTTTTGTGTCCTATAATCATTTATTGGTCCACGTAGATTCAATTTTCCAAATCAGCAATCACTTTTTCTATTTTACTAAATGCTAATAAAAGCTTTATTTTAATTATTTTTTAGGTAGCATATCCGAACTGCATAAAACACACAAGCGTGGACCTGATGCCGACGACGCTGAGGTATTCCGAACCAGAACGGCGACGGTCGACGGCCACTATCGCGGGACGGGACGGAAGGTGATGACAACGCTGCTCCGCTCGATCTTAACAGACGCCGAAGAATTCCGAACCAGAACGCCGACGGTGGACAACCACTATCGCGGGACGGGACGGAAGGTCACGACGACGCTGCTCCGCTCAATTTTGACAGGAGCGAGAAAGATGATTGAGGAGATGGGAAGGTTGTTTGTTAATAAGCTCAGATTCACCGTCTGACATTCGGTCCAAAGACGGTATTGTAATTCAATCCCGGTAAACCCCTCTCTCTCCCACTCAACAAATGAAATTAGGGATTCAGTATGCTAATGGTGCCTTTGAAATTAGGGATTCAATTTGGTGCTTTGACTTGTATTTGGGATTGTGATGTCCTTGATATCCCTTTGATGAATTTTGACCTTAGATGAATTTTGACTTGTATTTGAGATTGCTGATGTCCTGGATGCCAAAGAAAACATATTTCATTTTTTTACTATAAATCAAAGCTCGTTATTGCAAATGATATTGGTTGGCAATCTTATCTCTATTCACAAAGAGTTTGAGTATAGTAGCAATTTGAATTTGAAGTTAGTATGGATAAATAAGTTTATTTGGCTGGTCTACTTCCAATTGATATTGGTACTGATTTGTAGCTACTATCAAGCATCTTGAACTGACATGGAATACTTGTTTATCCTTAGATTCATGAAAATAGTATGCTTGATTATATTATTATCAGTGAAGAATACATTTGGTTATTTTATATATGCATTTAATTGGAAGTTCAACACTATATAGGGCCAGCACTTGAATTTTATATATTGGCTAGCATTAATATTGGAGGTGTAAACACCTAGATGATTAGAGGAAAACTCTCAACCGTGATTACCTTAACAAGTTTATGTGTTGAATATCTTGTGAAGTTTTCCTTAGATGTTGAAAGTATATTTCCCCCTTAGCCTATTAGCTCAATAGGTAGAGCAATTGTGCTAATGCACAACGATGTGGGTTCGAATCCCACATAGGCTATCTAAATATCATGTGAGACACTTGTGTTGATTTTGTGTGTTTTTGACATGAAATTTATGGTTTGCTCCAATCTATTATCTAAACTCAAAGAACTCAATTTAATCTGGTGAGACTACATTTCATAGAATTTCATGCCTAATCTCTCTAGATACACAGAAAGCATAGGAAATGCTCGAGCGGTAAAATTGAGGATTTTAGACAAAATGTAAACCAAGTCATAGAATTGACATGAAATGTTGCAGCTATAATTTTTTTTTGTAGCTGAACCTAGATAATTTCTGGATTTTAGTCAAAATTTTCCCTTCTTCCATTTTCCCTTCATACTTGCAGTACGCTTACTTCGCAAGTAGTTTTTGTAATCTACAGGAATAAATCCAAGATTTTCACGACCTCCGGCTTGCTTAGCCATAAGCTCAAATGCATTCCTAGGAGCAATACCTGAGTTATCTGCCATATCTACTTCAGCTGATTGAGGCATTGTCACTTGTCGATGTGATCTAAACATATGAACCTTACTCGGACTTGCCAGATTATGAGTATGCTCTGAAATAAACCTGACAACTTTATACTTGCTTGTATGACGACCATTAATCTGCATCATAGCGAAACATCCAAATCTTGTCTCCGATCGATGGGCTTTGTAAACATTATCTCGCTTATCTTCTCTCCTTTTACCCTCACATGAACATACAAATTTTCTGTCTAAAATTTTCCCATCCTTACTATTATGTGACTTGCTTCTCCGTATAGAGAAACCAACTTCCTTTGCATAAGAATTGTAAAACACATAAGCTGCATCTTCAGATTCGAACTCCATGCCAACCATTGGAATCATTGCTTTAGATATATTGACATGAAGAGGAATTTTGCTTTCATCATTTACACAAGAATCAATATCAGCACTATCATCAATATCTTCAATATTATCAATATCAATCCCAAATTCCAATCTTCTTCGAGGCAACATTTTTTGCATGACATCATCCATTACCTAAATCATTCAAATGTAGTCAATATCATATATACATAACTTAAGAGAGTGTTTAACTAAATTTATCACAACCCTAATATACATATAAACATGATAACAACCTTGCTCAAGTACGCCATCACAGTCTTAAAGTCTGATTTTCAGTAAATATTCACTTCACTATACTTAAGGTTCTTTGACTAGCATTCATATGTACTAGGATATTCATAAATAGGTATATATACTGTGATGCTTACAATATTTTTAATACAAAGTAGATCATTGTAACAGCATGTAGACTTTTAATACGTTCTATTGCTAGCTATTGAAAGTAACTTCAGCAATGGTATACTAATCTATATATACACACGCACATATTGATTTAGCTAATGATGTAAATCAGATTAGGGCAGTTTACGAACCAATTGTAGGAGCGAGGAGAGGCCCGTAGTAGCAATGCTGGTTTTGCAAGCGGCTGGGGTCGATGTAAAGTGACGAGCGAAACGTCAACGTCCCAAGATGAGGATTTCAAACGATCGGGAAACGAAAGCCAACGAGGAGGAGGAAGATCGATCTTTTTGTTCGTGACGATACAACTTCGGTTTAGAACTTTAGATAATAGGTTTTACTTTCTATTTCTTAAAATTAAAAATAATTAAATTAAAGCTTTTATTAGCATTTAGTAAAATAGGAAAAGTGATTGCTGATTTGGAAAATTGAATCTACGTAGACCAATAAATGGTTATGGGACACAGAAGGGGACATATAAGGGGACAGACGATCCGAAGCGCAAAATATCTAGAGCCTCACACAGTCACACATCTTGGAAAATTTTGAATAAAAAAGTTTGGTTTTTTTAGATGATCAATTCTAAAGTTCTGGTTTTGTTATAAGGTTGGTTTGCCGCAGTTTAAATTAAACTTAAGGAAATTTTATTAAAGTTTATGTAAATAAATAAGTTATTGTATAAGTATTTGGCGTACATAGTTGATGAAAGCTTATCAAAGCTCAACAAAGTTAGATATAGTTAGACGGCCCATGACTCGATAACCCCTTTCTCTATTTTATGTAACTTTTCTTCTGATTTAGCTATGCTTATAAATAATGATATTGTAGCCCTTTTAGGGCATGTGAAATACTCTTCTGAATAATTAATTATCGCAAGAGCATTAGCCCTCTTTCCCGACCAAAAAAAAGTTAGAATTTTTTTTCATATATTACCCTTAAATTATTAACTTTTTTATTTAATTTATTTTAAAATCTTTTGGTAATTTCCACCACTATTATTTAGAAAATCAACTTCAATCAGTTTTGTGCCACGAAGATCTAAAAAACTATCTACCAAAATAAAATTTAAATTTCATCTATAAAATTTTGCTAATAAATAACTTTCAGAGTTTTAAATTCCATCTATAAATTTAGTTAATAAATAACTTTCATTTTAAACTATAGTTCATCTCAACTCTAACTTCAGTTTCAGTTCATATTAACTTCATAATGTCGAACGAATCTTGAATATCAGTTTTTTTTTTGACATTTCCACCTTTATTTTTTTTCATTTTTTTCAAGTACAAGTGTATAGCTATAGAATTTAGGAAGAGAAATATCTAAGATATCTATCAAATACTGTATATTTGACTTTTTAAATATTTTTTATTCTATTAACAATCGTATTGGCGTTTTATCATGTATTAATTAAATCCAGCTTTTGAAGGGCTAATCATCATATATCAATCATATGGCCTTTGAAAAAAACAACTTTGTGGTTTTGTTAGCAATGTATTCAGAAAATATTTTTGTGTAAAGCCAATTGCCTCAATTCTTTGTCATTAAATAGTGTAGTTAGTTTTTTCCATATTTTAAAAAAGTTTTTTTTACCAAAAAGGTGTTTATTTAAAAAAGGAATATAACAACGCCTTAATTTTATGTGGAATAATGTTTAATACTCCATACCTGGACACTTTTGTAAAAGTTAAGCCTAAACCCTAATTATTCTTCAGTCTAACTAAACCTTCCCCTAAATCCACTAGATGAGTTTAAACACTCGAATCGGCCAAAAATATTTATTAGTTTAAACTTGTGATTGGTTCCTAAGGCCATCTCTAACAGTTTTCTATAATTTTCTCCAAAATAAAAAGCCAAAAGTCATATTCTCCAAATAAAATTTACTTTAACTTCAACAGCTTCTTCATTTTAGAGAATCTTACATTTATTAGTTTTATTTATATATAATTTTTTTTTATAAAATTTCATATAACCAATCACAAGTTTTCATGTATACACTTTTAATAATGCATTCTCCAAATAAATTTGGAGAATTTTCTAAATATAGGGAACACACTTCAATCTTTTGGACAATTCTCCATTATAGAGAATTGATTAGGGAAGCTGTTGGGACAAAAAAATGGGTAAAATTCTCTAAATGCACAATTTCCAACAGTTTGGGGAAGTTGTTGGAGATGGTCTAACAAATTTATAATCCAATAAAATAATATTTTAATAATTGTAAAAAATGGTTTTTCTCGACATGTTGGATTGACACAACCCACTCGAAAACCCGCAACAATCCGATCCGATTTAATATGTTATCCGCTACAACCCGAACCCGGATCAACCCAAATCCGAAATAATCCGACCGGACCGACCCAATTGTTCGGTCTAACACCTGCCGATAATCGGGCCTCTCAAGCTGCCAATGTTGTTATATATTTATTTGTCCAAATAATATAGAAATCTATCTAACATTTATTTATTTATTTGTCCGCAACAAATTATTTTTATTTTACCGAATACAAAAAACAATGGCAAAAATTAAAATAAACCAATCGGAGCAACAAATTCAACTCGTCGTTTTAACACTTCGCGTAAGCGCTCGATCTTCAAGCAACGCCTCCGCGGCCCGCCGGCCCGAAACCAAAGCCCCGTCAAAAGTCGCCGAAGTCTGATAATCCCCACAATAATACACACCCGACCCGATTCGCGGGCTCCGCATCAAATCCGTGGGCGGGCTCTGATTCGGCTGCGCAAATCGGATCCTGTACGTCCTCAAATGCTCCCACTCGCTAACCACGCTCTCCCCAAACCAACCCGCCAACTCCCGGATAACCTGGCCCGCCAGCTCCTCATCCGCCACGTCATCGTACAGCCCGATCAAGGAAACGGAAACCAGCGCCTTCCCGGGCGGGCCGTACGTGGGGGCCACGTTGGTGGCGAAGAACATGTTGTTCACGATCCCCTTGCCCGACCCGTTTAGGTACAGGATCGGGTCGGAGTTCGGGATCCGATTTTGATCCGATGTGAAGTATAAACAGACCGTGCTACGGGCGGGCCTGTTGACCGGGTTCTCTGGTAATTTTCCCGCCAAAAGGCTTTTGGCCTCGGGAAGCTCAACAGCGAAGACCAGACCGCTCTCGCTCCTCAAAACGTCGCCGTTTTCGAGCCGGAGGACGACCGGGGATGATTCGAGGTCCACCGAGACGACCTTCGTTTTCAATTTGATGGATTCCGGAGGCAATTTGGCGGCCAATTGGTCCGGGATTGCGCCGATTCCGGTCGCAGGTAGAGTGTTTTCGCCGTTCGCGAGGCACTTGAAGACGAAATTGAAGAGCCTCGACGTCGTCTCGAGCTCGCGGTCGAAGAAGACGCCGCCGAAAAACGGACGGAAAAACCGATCGACGATGGAATCGGAGAATCCGAAGCTCTTCAGGAGCTGGATCGTCTGGATCTCGTCGGAGAAGAAGATCTCCTCGTCGGATTTGCTCAGGAGTCTGATCCGAGTCACCGCAATCAGGATCTTGTCGAGGATAGTCCCGATCGGGTTGGTGAGAGTCCCGACGGCGTCGAGGAGGTGGCGCGTGGGGTCCGCGACGGCGTGGAAGCGGCCGTCGTGGAAGACTCGTGCGCCGGAGTAGAATTTTTGCAGGTTGAGGGAGTCGTAGTCGAGAAGCTTCCTGGCCTCGGGGTACGCGGTGATGAAGATCTGGAAGCCGCGGTCGAGGAGGAAGCCGTCGACGGAGTCGGTGCGGACGCGGCCGCCGACGGCGTCGGAGGCTTCGAGGAGGAGGAAGGGGACGTTGTCGGAGTGGAGCTTGGAGGCGGCGGCGAGGCCGGAGAGGCCGGCGCCGATGATGATGACGGGGGGGATTGGGCGGCGGGAGGCGGCGGGAGTGGGAGGGGAGGTGGTGGGGATGGTGGATTGAGTGGCTTTGGGGGAGAAGGTGAAACGACGTCGTTGAGGAGGGTGAGTGGAGAAGGAGAGGGAGAGAGAGGAGAGAGAGAGGGTGGTGGTGGCCATTGGGATGTGTCATGGTGGTTGATTGGTGGAGGGGAAGGGGATAAGGTACACACAGGGCATCTGTTATCGGATTATCCACATACTTTACAAAAATCAGCTTTGGCCTTTGGGAGTTTGGCTCATCTGCAAACGACGTCGTTTGGTAAGACATTTTGGTGACTTGTGTCGTTTTGTGTGTGGTCAAAGGCTGAGAACAAAGCTTGTTGTATCTATTGAGTCATTGAACAAAAAAGTTCTTATGATATTCGAGCATCTGGTCGTTGTTGTCGTCATCATCATTCTTGACCAAATGAGGCTACACTACAACAGAATTTGGGGGTACCCTTGTCTAAGGAAAAAGGGTACGCCCGATAGACCCAAAAATAACTGACATTCAGCTATGTGATAATAATAATTGAATTTAATTAAAATGTATAAAAATTGATATAGGGACTAAATCCATCTCAAAGGCAGAATATAAAAGCCAATGAGCATCTAGTCAAACGACTATAATTTTAAGATGGTACTGCGATCGTTTGAACTCTCGTAGCAGCGTCGTTGCCAATAAAAAATTGTTGATTCTAAATTCAAGTTATTTGAAATTTGTTTTCTATAGTATTGGAATGAAATATTGTGCAACCCAAGTACATAATTTTGTAATTTTTGGATGTAGTGTTACTTCGTAATGTTGGATCCGTTTTAGCCGTCATTGAACCATAATGGCTCTAAGAATAGGAGCCACTTGGCTACTTAGATAGAGCATGTTTTTCGATTTTGAAAAATCAAGATGCTTGAGCTTCAAAAGGACGGCCATGTGGCTTCAATTGCAACGGTGTGCCAGGCTTTAAAAACGAGGCAAAGTAATTCCTTGGTTTGAAGTGTCAAAACACATGCTTAATTGCCAAAGAGGAGAAATATTTGTTAGCTATCTGTAAACATTATCATCATTGATCCAGTGAGGTTCCGCTACAGGGGAATCTGGAAGGGGTTCACGATGGGGTACCTCTGCCCAAGGAAAAAGGGTACGCCCGATAGACCCAAGAAAAACTAAAATTCATCTATGTGACTATAATAATTGAATTTAGTTAGAATGCACCAAAATTGATATAGAAAATCCTACAAGCATTGATGCTTGGATTTTATTTTGGAGTCTTGTAATTTTTGTAGTTATTTGAATAAAATGAATTATAACACACAAGCATTTCATATAAAAAGTGACGATAAACATGCTCTTAGCCAAGATTGTTTTCTTGTAGTACTAGGCTTCTGTGTTGGTAATGTGTGACTTGGGCCTCTGTTCTATTTTGGACTTTTTTGGGCCTGTATTTGACATTGGGCCGTGGACATCTTAGCGGTGTTCAAGCCCAATCAAAGCAGAGCGATTTAGTTTACATTCAAGTTTTTAGTTAGCCTAACTAACAAGTTCTCAAGGTTTTGTAATGTAATGGTGCATGAAAGAAATATCTCTAGTGTATCAGGATCGAAGGTGACAGTTTATCGCCATGCTTGATCATATATATATTCATCCACAAGTAGATATGCAGTTGGTATGATTTCTTCATAGGATCTCATTGCCTGGCCTTTGATAAGGTTGAAGCTTAAGTAATTTTCAGCTATATATTCATTTGTGAGTTCTTCCTTGTAAACATTTTGTTGTGTCTATGAACTTTGTTTTTTATTTATCCTATATATGTGTTAGGTTTGTAACAATAATTTGGGTTTAAGAGGCTTTTTTTTGTTGCATAATAAACCGATGTGATGAGTACCTAACTTTTGGTTAATAAATCGGAATAGGGATGTCAATGGAGAAGGAATTTATCGAAATCTGTAAGGAATCCTCGTCATGAGAATGTGGATGGGGAAAATAATTGTTCTCAACCCGTTCTTTGTTCCCTCCCTTGTCACCGACAACCGGAATTTCTTGAACATCCCAAAATAAAGTTTTTTTATGAGCAATATATTTTAGTATTCTATAAAGATTTATAATTACTTTTAGTGAAAGTGTATGAACTTTTTCTATGTTAATTTTGACAAATGACCTAATTTAAATTATAAATTTTCTATAAAATTAAGTGAAAAAATAATAAGAGATGGAGACGATGAGGGGACATGGACAGGAACAAGGGACCCAAAGTTAAACTATAATGGGAATGGGGAGAGTAGTCCCCATTTCGCGGAACTCACCCCATTGACATTCCTAGGTTTGTTAAAAAGAATTTGAGTTTAAGAGGTTTCTTTTGTTGCATAATAAACCGATGTGATGCCTAATTATTGGTAGATAAACCAGTTTAGGGATGTCAATGGAGAAGGAAGTCATCAAAACCTGTAAGGAATCCTTGTCATGATAATGTGGATATGAAAATAATTATTCTCAATCCGTTTCCTGTCCCGCCCCTGTCCCCGACGGGGAATTTCATGGGCATACTAAAATAAAGTTTTTTTTAGCAATATATTTGTGGTATACTATAAAGATTTATAATTAGTTTTAAGCGAATTTTTATGAACTTTTTCTATGTTACTTTTGACAAATAACATAAATTAAATTTTATATTCGCTATAAAATGGAAAAAATAATAAGAAATGTAAATCGGAGGATCCATCGCCAAAATACTCAAAATAGGTAAATGTAAAAATAAGATGGGGATAGAGACGAGAACAAGGGACCCAAAGTTAAATGCTAATGAGGACGAGGAGAGTAGTCCCACACTCCCACTGCAGGACGGGAATGGGGATGAGAAGGGGACGGGGACAAGCCCAAGGGACCCAAATTGAAATAGTAAAAGGGACGGGGAGAGTAGTCCCCAGTCCCCACTTCACGAAACTCATCCCATTGACAACCCTAATTGTACATCTTATTGAATTTTAGGTTATCGTTTTTACTAGTCCCATTACTATAAAAATATTACTTATTTACATGTTTATATTGCATCTCTTCTTCATCAATCAATAATCAATACACTAGAATTACATTCTCCATAGATTTCATACACAAATTCACAAATTTATACATCAAAACAATTAACCAATCAAGCATGCCTTAGATTGGCCTAATGATCACTTTAATTCATCACTTGTGATGCATATCCCTCTTTAAACACATCAAGAACATTTCTTTAGTACAATTAATTTCAAATCCCATGTTCTAACCAATACTTCACCTAAAATCTCATCAAACACCAACTAATTTAACTTCGCAATTACCCAAGAAATCCTTCAAATCCCCTTCTCACATGACATGATGAAACTATAACAACAACAATGACCCAGTACATCTCCCATACGGAAAAATCTAGGGGGTCAAAAACTTCGCAATTGCCGAAGAAATCCTTGAAATCCCTTTCTCATATCATACCATTGAAGCTTAACAATTAGTACTATAACATATAACATATCAAGAAATTCTTGGGTACAACAAATTTGGTACTCATATTTACAAGACATAATCCTATACTATACACATCACCAATACAAAGCATAAAATTAGTACAAACAAGAAGATCGATCAAAACAACAAGAACACAATCTCTTCATAGAATCAAACCCGGGTACGGAAACGGAATCGTGTCGGAGGGCATGGCCATGGACGAAGAAGACGACGTCGTTGAGACACCGTCGAAAGCTCTCTGGAAAGCTTCTGTAACAGCAAAGACGAACTCAACAGCTAGCTTCATTAGCTCTAAACAGATTTCTAGCCTTTGAATCATCATTTTTTTTTTAAAAGAGATTGGCTTTTCTTGAATTTGATTTTGCTCTTTTGGGTTTTGAGCTATTGTGTTGTAAGATTGAGCTTTATCCATAACCGGTATTTATATAGGAAGATTTTGGCGTGAGACGCGGCTTCTACCGATGTCCAATGAGAATTATATATATTTTTTTTATGTGCCAATGATATAATTGACAAGATGGGCTTTTCTTTACATTTTCTTGTTTGGTCAAATTAAGTTGGTTGGTTGGTTGATTAGTTGGGTAATTTTTGAAGATTTAGTTTTGGTGGTGTTTTTTAATTAGTAAAATTTTGAGTTTTAACAACACTATTAATATTCGGGTTCGGCATGGGTCGGTTGAATTGAATTTAACTATCGAAACAAATATTATTCAGTTTGATTTTCAGCTTGGTAATTGCCTAAATTTCAATTTTGGATCGGTTATAGTTAGATCAAGTTTACTTAAAGAGCAGTTTTCTCAAACCGAGAAAATAAAATCCAGACCAAATTGATTCAATTCAATTTGCTTTTCATCAATTTGGTTCGATTTTAACGCGCTTGTGTTCTATAAAAAGTCATGAAAATGTTTCCAATAGAACCAAAAACCGAGCAACTTATGATTTTTTTATAAGAGGGTTTATAATTCTACGCATAACATTTATTTTTCGACAATTTCACCGTAATAATACCCAACTTTATATTTAGATATACATGGATAAAGCTAAGTTCGAGTTACTCTTCTTTATAATCTAATGTATAAAATATGTTAAGTTGATTCGTGCTTATCGCTTTTTCAAAGTTGAGATTATAAACATAGATTTTAAGCCATTAGGGTGTGGCAAACATCATATTCATGAGTTAAATTAATCATAATTACCACAAAAGCGATGATTACAATAAGTGTGATAAATAGTGAGTGACTCTTTTTATTAATGGCTCTTCCAAGTTGGATGAGCCAAACGTTCCTTCGCCAAACCGCATCTTATTCATCACCAAATTTCCATGTTGTTTGAATGAAAAAGACAATATGTGTACTTTTTGCTTGTTTTAATGGACACTTCACACATTTACACATAATCGGACAATAACATTTACTACTCCAATAATTAGGTCTATCCGGTCTACCGGCAACCCGTTGACCCGTAAAAAAAATAAAGTTCTCGTGATCTAACCCACGACCCGTAAAACAGGTTATGGGTTTACGTGTCAGTTACATGTTGACTCGTTTGACTGGGTCAAAATGGTCGAAAAGGGTCAACTAGGCAACCCATTTGACCTTTTTTACCCTAAAATTGACCCTTTTCGACTGATTTTTTAACCCGTAAATTTTTATTTCTTCTTTTCACTTACAATAAAAATATTTTTTTTTTATTTTTTTTAATATTACAGGTCAACCCGTAATCCGACTGATCGACCCGTAGCCCGTAAACTAGAAAACCCGACCCATAACATCGTAAACTAAAAAACTGACCCATAACCTGTAAAATTACAGGTAACCGAGTCGGATTACGGATCAAATCACCTATTAGACAACCCTACCAATAATTTGTCTAGTTGCGTGTCCATTAGAAATTGAGAGAGCTACTATTATTATTTTGTTACATTTTTATATGCTCTTCTTATCCATAAATCCCAAATGTCACGTTCATTCATTGATTATTTTGGGAAATTAGGTATCGGATCTCCCGAACGTAGGGGTGATTTTGTTAGTAGATTTATAATTATTTAACTTTCATTTTCCTCGACGTATTGTTAATTTTTGTAGTACTAGTTGAATGATTATTTTGAGAGTACTTTTAAAGGTTGATGACATTAGTTGATGGCTTTGCAAAATTGATTGAAGACCAAAAATTGCATAATAATAATACGAGTTACCCTTGTATTTTCTTTTAAAAAAGTACTAGTTGTCACCTCTTTTGGGAGTAAACTCAAACCAAACATTGTTCATAGTATTATCCACATTTTAGGCCTTTTGGCCGGTATAAAAGTGCACAAAAAAAAGAAACAAAATTACAGTATATGATATTTTTTTATTTTAATTTGGCTAGAGGCAAATATATAATATATTTACCCTTGTTAAAATTAGTCAAAGAAATAGAAGGAGTTTGATCAAATTTTGCATAAAAAATGGGAAAGAGGGGTAATGGTTATCATTTATTGCCTCCCGATTTCGAGCTTTTCACGAATATGATAAGAGGATAGCATAAGTTTATTGTTACTTCCTATCTAAATCTGCAAAAAACACTCCTATCCATAGACTCCCTCCAAGTAATTTGTTATCATTCATGTCCTCCTAGTCACTCCTAACCATAGACTCTCTCCAAGTAATTTATTTATGATGACTCGAATACTAAACACTCCTATCCATAGACTTCCTCCAAGTAATTTGTTTATGATAATTCGAATAATAAAGGTGTTGCTCTTTAGCCCCCAAATAATAAAGGTGTTGCTCTTTAGCCCTTCACTTTCCTTATTACCTGTTTTTTCTAATTCATGTTTCTCGCCAATTGTATTTATTTTGTATCTTTATTTTATTTTTATCAATTATAGTTGTTTTTCGCATCTAGATTATACCAAGCTTATCTGATAAATCGAATTTTTATCCACTAAAAAACAGACTCCCTCCAAATATATATAATCACATAATTAACTATTAGGACACATTATAATCGTACACTTGGAGCCCTTCCTTGTACTTAAAAGTTATAAAATTGGTCATTATGTTGGAAATCAAGAAACCAACTACAATTATTCATTATTATTATCCTTGAACAATTTTTTATACTCCATTGCATACATTCATACATTTATTTAAATTTTAAAGACCCTGGGTAGTTACAAAAGGTACAAAATTAAATCATGCAATTTCTAATATATATGTCAATTCCTTGATTACTTTAAGGGCTTTCTAAAACCCTTAATTAAAAAAAAGTATTTGGAAGACAAGCTAGCAAGTCAATAACATGAGATTATTATAGTGGTGATATGTATAAGGATTAATGAACTCAGACCTCGTTTGGTATGCTGTTGGAATCGGATTGGAATTATGAATCGGAATAGAATCAAGATTCGAAATGAGCCAATCATGTGACACATTGTTTGGTATGTTGTTGGAATGAACCATTCCTGAGATTATGGTTTAAAATTTAGGTTTAGACCTTATAATTTAGGGGTTTTGAAGTTTAGAATTTATTATTTAAGATTTATGAGTTTTATGGTTTAAGGTTTAATATGAAAAATTAGTTTTTTTTGGAAAGGATGATACCTTCCATTTTCTGCCGGAATCGACTTTGTCTGCAGGTGTAGAATGAGCCATTTCTTGGAATGAAATTCATTTTAGATTTTAGTAAACGAAACAATATACTTCAATCAACCATTCCTGATTCCTAGAAAATCTAACCAAATGAGGGCTCCAGATGTCGATCTAATGGTAGGATATCTTGATGTCTGGTTGCAAATTCGAACCTACAAATTCTCTTATGGCGATATAGATTTAACTATATCATAAATTGTAAATCATTTATCTTAATAATAGAAAAACATAAATTGCTAATTTAAGATGATCGGGATGTATGTAAATTTCAAGCTTCAAAATATTATAGCTCAACGACCTAAAGAAGGTCAAATTAAATATTTCTCCTAGACTACTTCTAATGGTTGACCACTATTTGATTTACAAATTACAAGTGGCATTTTGTTCATTAACAAAAGATCTAGAGAAGCTCCATGACCTAATGGTAAGAGGTACATGAGAATGTTAGGAGGTTTCAGGTTCGATTTTGATCTCTGCCCTCTCACTTGGGTGAAAAACAAAGTCTCACCATTCTCCCCATCACTAGGTCGAGCCAGTCAATGCAAGCCGGTTTACTTGATCTGTGCGAGTATTTATTTATACTATAGACATTGGCCTTTTCGGATTCAACTCTAAAATTAGTAGGATTCAAGCCTTAAAACACTTAAAAATCATAAGCTAATCATACCAATTTGAATTTATAAACAAATTTTTAAACAATCAATTCAAATCCTACTAATTTAAGTGTTGGGAGCACAATAATAAATTTGAATTTAACTAATTTAACTAATTTAGAATCAACAAGGTGAATTTTCCTAAAAATCTGTAACTAATGCTAAAAACTACTTGTAAACAGAAAAATCCAATCTACATGTACATAGACGATCCAATCTTGTGAAGTGGGGGTATCATCACGTGAGCTATGTGACAGAAACCAAAAATTGCCCCATACTTCTCTCGGAGGACCACATAGCAAAAAGACATAATAATAATTACGTATAGCCTTAACTTATTTACATTTTTTTACCACATAAAAATTTGGTATAAATAAATAACACACAACCGTGAGGTTTCCCAACTATAGATATAGAAATGGTAATCGGATTATTAGCGGATTCACTCATCCTCCCGCAGTTTATTGAGGCTGTTAAACTGACCCATATATCTTGTTACTACAACTCGATGGTCGATTACATTACTAATTTTTATCATAACAGAAGTGATCAACTAACTATTTGTTCGAATTTTTTGTGTTTTATCCATAAATATGCCCTAAGTTGATTTTCAACCTAGTTCCTGACACATCAAAAAAGTATAATTTTTTAAAATAAAATCATATTTCGAAAGGAAGGACCGTACTATATCGAACCAAATCAAAAAGTGAACTTTAGATTATCAATGGACCGATCGATGACAGGACTGAATTGCTCGGTTTGATCTAAAAAACTGGCCCAAACCAATATTTATCTAGTCTTAGTAAGAAGTAAGAACTAAGAATTGCAATAATATTGGCTTGCCCTCGAATTATAGAGAGAGACCCAAGATGGTATCAATTGTTAGAAGATTGGACATTGGAGAGTGGTTTCTAACTTCTAAGTGTCGCCTTGTCAAGAATTCAATATGCATGAAAGCTCTTAAAATTCAGCGAGCAATAGAAGTAGAGAAGTCGCCAAAATTCTCATAAAATAATATTTTTTTGTCATTGTCACTCCAGTTCAGCGTAGAAGCTTTGCTCCATCAAACGCCTATGTCTGAAGTTCGAGTCTCGCGAGGGCTTCTTTATTTTTTGAGTGGGATCTGCTCTCCCAACAAGTTCATTTCTCCTCCACTGAGAATCGAACACTCGACCTTAGCGAAGGGAAGTGTAGCCCGTCCCACTACGCTCATAATTTTAATGGGGTACTTTCTGTAAACTTTTAAATATAGGCGGTTAGGTACAAAAGAAACCAAAATTAAGGGATCCCGTGATTTAAAAAAAAAATTCACTCTCCGAACAAAATCCCTATTTGACTAAACTACCCTTCCCAATCCGTGGGGGTTGGACGGATTTTATTCACAAAGCCTCAGGGGTACTTTAGACAATTAACTCTATCCAGCATCAGATTCCGCCGTTCCCTGCTCTATTCCTCTTCTCCTTCTCTCCCGCACCTTCTTCTCAGGAACAAAATCCTCTAGGGTTTCGTTCTCTCCTTACAAAATCGATCAGTTCAAATTGGGGTTAGGGAATATCACGCAATTTATCGGGCTTAATCGCCCTAAAGTTTTGCAGATAGATGATCGTCACTGCTCTTCCATGGACACCACACACTCCAATCCTCTTGTCGAAGAAGATGACGAGTGGGGTAATTTTATGCTTCCGCTTATTTAGTTTGTTGAGTATGTTAGTTCAATTTGGTGTATTTTGTATCGATTGTGAAAGGGATTAGTTCAATTGTTCACCGTTGATTCAATGAGTTGGTGTTTATGGCTCAAAAGTTGACTTTGATTCTGATTACAAGCAACTGCCCCCGATTTTTAATCAGCTAGCTTTGGTTTTTACTCAAGGATGAGACTCGCTATATTTGTATATATCCCAATGCTGTTAATCTTACTAGCATAGGTTGTGATTACCAAATTGCTACTGATGAAATCCTCTTGATTTAATGCTTCTCTTATCATACGCTAACTTGGGCTGGTGCACCAGAAAGCTGCAAAGTTTTAAGCTTGATGCAACATAAAAGTATCAGTGTTTCATGCTCTCATTCTGCAAGTTTATGTTTAGAGCATTTATCAACTTCCGTGAAAAGATTGATTCTTTAATGTGAATGTTTTTTCTGACTAGATCAGTATTCACATTATCGAATTAATAAGCTGTCTCCAGAGTCTAATTGCTGAATAATATGAAAACATGGGGTAATAACTAATGATGTAGGGATTTTCAAAGATACCATCAACCTTGATATGGTGTTTAAATGCTACCATGATGCATCTCATAACTTGTTTTTAGCAGATATAAGCTGTCTATTTGTATACTTTTCATAATCCAATTGACCTTTTATCACGAGACAGTTTATAAATAAGTTATGTAAAGCTTCACATTCTACTTCACACTGGACAAATTGTGCTTCTGTTAACTTAATTGTCGATTTGTTCTCTCGCTTGGATTACGCTGCTGAGGTTCCCTGCAATCGTCACGAGCTGTATCTTTCTTCCCTGCAAATTTAACCGAATCTTAGAATCACATCAGAGTGCAATTGTATTACTTAATTTACTTGTATAGTAATCAGACTCAATCATTTGAGATTCACGTGAACTCGGGAAGGTGGATTGTTATTTACTGTCTGCATAATGAATTCTATGTTTTCATATTACAGACACAGAAGGATTTGAAATCCCTAGCCTGGGAATAGAACCGCCTGCTCCAGATCAAACCGCTGATACTGTGAAACTAGACGAACAAAAACCTACTGTAAAGGTAAACAAACATCTAGAGTCTAATCGTCATCTTTTTTGTTGGCGGGTAAGTTTGGACTTATGATGATCATCAAATGTGTGGATGGACGCAGGATAAAGTGGAAAAGATCTATCTAGGACCACACGGAGCGCCTCCACAATCAAAACACCAAGAACTGAATCCTCCAAACCGAAAGCAGCGGTTCAGGCAGAAACTGAAGGAAGCCGACTGGAAAACGGGCGGGCCCGGGAGAGAGAACAAGGTAGAAAGCTTGAGAGAGTTAGTAGGGAGCAGTGGAAAATCACACAATGTCAATGCACCACCAAAAGGCTGTCCAAGGGAATGGCTTGATCCACACTGTAATGAGTCTGAGTTCGAGCGTGCTCGTTCTCGGTCTCAGTGAATGAATACAGCTAACCAAAGAGGCCTGTTTGTTGGGAAAATGCTACTATATATCTTCTGCTGGTGTATTGCTGTTTCTCTGGTTTTACACAAAGTTGATTGTGATATCCCCAAATGTACTATCAATAAGTTGTGACTGTTTTGATGTTTTTGTTTTTACTAGAGATGAGATATACATCACAAATCAGTCAATATTGGGTTGATTTTCTTTGAGAAATTGCGGCTATAGGATTTGGATTATTAGAGTATGGCAGTCCCCAAGTCTCAAGCCAAACTAAACATCAAAAATGAGTAGAGAAGATTGAGATCCTAATACTGTATAGGGATAAGGATGAGTATCGGTTTAAAACCGAACCGGAATGAAAAACGTTTATGGTGAATTGAAAACCGAACCTAATTAATTCAGTATGGTTTCGGTTTTTTCGGTTTGAGATGGATATATGGTTATTCTTTGAAAAATTGGAACCATTTTGAAATTTACCCGAAAGGTCGAAACTGTCCGAAACCGAAATTTATCCGAAATTGAATCGAACCTAAGTGGAAATTTCTAAACCAAAAATCAAGCCGAATAATATTAGTTTTGATTCAGTTTAAAATTTTGGTTTGAACCAACCCATACTTAGGGTGTGTTTGTTGGGTACTAAAAACTAGTTGGAAATAGTCACAAAAACTCGTATAAACGCTGTTTGTTTGACACATAAAAACTAGCAACTAGTTGTAAAACTAGTTTTTTAACAAAGCTATTTTTTAAAACTTTTTCACTAGTTTTTATTAGTTTTTTGAATTAAAAAAATAATTATTTCCTAAATAAGAATAACTCTATAATAAAATGAAATTTAAATTTAATTACTACAATAAACTAGTTAACATTACCAAACAGTGTTTATATATATTTTTGAAAATCCACTGCTTGCTTGCCCGATTTCAGAGTATTTCTCATGTGTTCTGTGAGAGCAATTCTGTGGCGGACTTCATCGCTGGATCCTTCAGACGTGTCTCCTCTATCCCGCTTACAGTCGATTCGGGTTTACTTACCCTCATCCGACAGGATGCTCTAGGGCGACCACTAATTTGTTAGTGGTCACCCTAATCTCTTTCCTTATAAAAAAAATAAAATAAAAATATATATATTTTTGAAACTTCAACTACTTTTACAACTTCAACAAGTTTTGCAACTTTAACTAATTTTTTTGGTGACTTAACAAACATAGCCTTAATGTTAATTAAAGTTTTAAATTTCATAATCACTACTGAGGAATGGACACGCCAAACATATTGTACAAACTTCAGAGTCACCACGTGAAATTCTCTAAAACTACATGACACATTGCAAATAACGCAAAACCTTAAGATTATGGGCCGAAATTTCCAGAAGGAAAACCCTAATCGTCCATTAAAATTTTCACTCAGTCTATATATATTTCTCAAACTAACGCCGCTCTCTTTACAAGAATGTCGTATAGAGAGAGATTTCTTCATATTGAGTGTGAGAACTGATGATAGAACACGTTTGCCTGTTCCACCTTCCCTTTTTTGCATAGCAAATTTTCACAATTCTAATTTAAATTGCTCTGCAAGAAAGGGAAAGTAGAAGAAGCAACCATTGGTTCTAAGATGAATTGCAGTGTGAGTTATCATCCTCAAGATCTTGATCAGTTGATCTAACTGTGTTCTTTCTTTTCTCTTGCTTTTAATGTCGTGTTTGGACTGTTTTTGTTTGTGATTTCTCTAGGTTTAACTTGCCCATGATTATTATCTAGTGTATGTTACAATAGAGTCTAACAAAAACACTATCTTATGATTTGGATAAATCTTAACTTTTTGATACAACACGAGTAAGTGAAAGTATAGAAGAGTTTAGGTTCGAGGCGAGTTGAATGTTAAACAATCAACCTATACTATATGGAGATGTGTGAAAACGACGGTTAACATTCCTTTTACTAAGATGAAGAATTTTCAGAAGCCATAAAACACAAATACAAATACAATTGAGCTCCAATTGATTTTGTTCGAAACAACTGAGCTCCAAACTCAATTTGAGATGTTCTTAAAAGTCGAAATGGAATTCAAGGTTTTTACAGAGATTAGCACTCGGAAAAGTGAGAACCTTGACCACACGTAAGTAAGTCCGACGCCAACCACCACCACGAAAGTAAAGGCATTTTCCTCAACCTAAGAGTAGGCATGCGACCTTTTTAGTTTGGAACCGGCAAACGGTGACAAAAGACCTTCTCGACTAGCTTTCATAGCTCCCACTTTATAGAGAGCTCTTTCGAGGGAGGAACTTACATTTCTAAACTTAAATTAACATAGAAATATAAACTATATTTTACAAGTACGCATATATAATAATCAAACTCTATTTCTTCATATCATAAGCTCTTGATTGCCTACTAAAAAATCATTTTACCACCTTTGTAAATTGTAACTATTATGTCAAAATAATTTTGTCAACTGAAAGTTTTTTTTTTATGTTAACTCAAAGCCATTATGAGATATATAGTGAGAGTTTGGTTCAAATAAAACAAACTCTTACCCAGAAAAATTAAATGAATGTACTTCGTAGTGCATTTTTTCGCATTTGCACTTTTCGCACTCTGTAGTGAACTTTTCATATTTTTTGTGGTACACTTTTCGGATTACACTTTTTGTATTTTGTAATGCACTGTTCGTACTTTATAGTGCACTTTTCAATTTTCATGATAAGAGTTTGTTTCGAATCATGCAAGAATTTTGTTAACTCAAAGATAATTTTGTCAAGGATGTACATACCATACATATTGCACAAACTCTAGGGCCACCAAGAGTAATTAATCCAAAATTTCGGGACACTTGGTGAGAACACACAAACTTAAGGTCATGGGTCGAAATTTATAAAGAGAAAAAACCCTAATTGTCCATTTATGATTCCGCTCAAGCTATAAATATTCAATTGTTTCGCCGCTTTGGTGCAAGCTAGAACATCTTCTATAGGTAACAGTAAAATAAAAACCCTCTTTGCAATTGAGAGATTTTCTTACTCTTGTAAATTATAGAACATGTTTTGCTTGTTCCACTTTACCTTTCTTGCAGAGCAGCTATATGTGCTCTTTCTTTGTGAAGAATTTCAATAAAGTTGCTCTGCAAGAAAGGTGAAGTAGAACAGGCAATCAAGATTCTACAAAGGAGTGATTGTGGATAAAAGGCAGAGTGAGTTATTATCTTTTTACATCTTGATCCATCTTGTGCTTTCTTTTTTGTGTTTTTTGTGCAATTCTATTGACGCCTTATTGTATTTTGAAACTTTGTTTCAGTTAAAACTCTTAAATCAAATAATTAACATAGCTAATCTAAGGCTGTGATATGCATTCGGATGTCAATCAAGATTCTATCCAATCTAAGGCTAGCTGTGAATTTTCTTTTTTTTTTTATCTAAGATCTATAGGTTTCTTGCATAGAGACCAAATTTTGGTTTTGGTTCGATTGGATTAAATTTAAGTTTGAATGTTTTAAAGAATAACTCTCTATTAGACCTGTCAATCGGGTCGGGTTGGGCGGGTTCGGGTTCGGTCATTTCGGGTTCGGGTTAAATCGGGTTCCGGGTCGTTATGGGTCATGGGTCAATCGGGTTGGGTTGCAACGGGTTTTCGGTCGGGTCGGGTTGACCAGCGGGTCTAAAATATCCTTTTTCTTATGATTATTAAAATTAATTTTTAATTAAATAATAATATTTAATTATAATATATTATTTTCATTTATTTTAATAATAAAATATATTATAAGTTTCAAAATCTATCTATATAACTAAAACCACTAAGTTTTCTAGCCTTCTCATTGTGCCACATAGGATTTTTACACATGGCACTCCCACATTTCACCACATAAGATTTTGCCAAATGTATGCTTATTACACTTCATTTATTTATTTTTCAAATAAGATGACTAGATATTACAATTCATCAACCCTAAACAATCTATATATTCTTCAAAATTATTATTCTATTACGTAGATTTTAAATTTTACACCTCATCTTTTACCACATGTCAATTATACTTTCTTCAAATGAACCAATTGATAACAGATCTTTTACACTTTCTTTCGAGATCGGATTCTTAAGATATGTCAACATGTCCTCTTCTTCTGATTTGGCCATCACTCAATTTCAAGAAAGCAAGTGTTGGATTAGAGTTACCAATTGTTGGAACGAAGCACATAGGAAACTTAGAGGAATCTATGGTGATTGGATTAGAGTTACCAAGTGTTGATTTTGATCGGAATCTTATCAAAAATTATTATCTAAATTTAATTAAAATCTTAATTAAACAAATAGATATACTTAGATTTTTTTTAGTAGATAATAACCACCAAATCAGAAAATCTTATTTACATGCTTACCTTTTATTAAAAACTAAATTCAAATAAAATTATTCGTAATATTAATATTAATTATGTGCTATTTTCTTCTAATAATATTTTTTGGTGAAAATTTTCTTCTAATAATATTAATCCCTTTCTGTATCAAAAAAAATTACGTCTGATTTTTCTACTAATTTTATAATCAAATCTTTTTTATATATTCTATATTATAAGTATCATTATTTTCCACCAAAAAATCGGGTTCACTGAATCTATAATTACCTAAAATTAGTTGATCATTTATCAAGTCATTTTTTGTGTTGTTTTTAATATAAAACTTTAAATGTAAAAGGATATGACTAAAAATTGGTCTATTACGTTTGATTTATTGTTCCTCCGTAACACTTATTCTACGTTATCTTTTTTAGCAACAACCAAATCTGATTTTTGCCATAAGTAATAAATATTATCATAACCAAATCATATTCAAATCTATATATATCAAGCAATAGGATTTTTTGAGCAACCACCAAATCAGATTTTTGCCATAAATACTACAAATTATTGTAACCGATTCATATTCAAATATTTGAAAACTTAGGCCAAATAACATACCCTCTTTATATATGAGAAGATTAACCCTCCAAATAACATGTCTATTTGTTATTTTTAATCATACTATATGTAATGGAAAGAATAATTTTATGTACACTTCTAATTATGTATTGGTTTTTATTAGTTTGTGCTTATTTACAGGTTCTATCACTCGAGCGCAAAAGAGGAATTAGAGTGCACATTATTTTATTTAGTTAACTATCTGAATTTAGCAAAATTACGGATCATCTACATGTATTGATCATATGGATAATTATTTGTTTTAAACATGCATTGTTCTTTTTTCTATATTAACTTTATAATTATAGATGAAAAATATTGGATTTATTTTGTTAATTTCCATCCTTCACTTTCAAAAATTGCATTTTTCTAATCTCCTAAACGTACTTATAATTCAATATATATTAAAAAATTAAATATTATAGTAATCCCGTGCAGGGCACGGGTATTACACTAGTAAATTTAAAAAATTCTATAAATAAGCTAAATCGGTCAACCCAAGGGGTTTCGGGTTTCAACCCAACGGGTTCGGCTTTCAACCCAACGAGTTCGGTTTATTTCGGGTTTCGGGTTCAAATTTTCGGGTCTTAACCCTAAAATTATCGGACGGGTCGGGTCGGGTTAGCGGGTTAGGTCAGTTTTTGACAGATCTACTCTCTATATATCTCAAATGGATAAACTTTTAATTCATCTTAAATTAAATTTTGATTTTCTGTTTCATTTGGTTTTGAACCGATACACAACCTTACTTTGGATGGATCATATTAGTTTTTTTTTACTGTTTTTGTTTGTGGTCTATGATTATTACCTTTGTATTGATTAGATAGATGAAGTCACAAACTTTTGCAAAAATATAGGGCTTGTTTGATGTAGACTGTTAATCTACCACTAAAAGAAGGGGATTATTTATCAATGTTGTGAACACATCCGGGAAAGACCTATAACTCTCTATTATTCTGTACATGTGAAAAAAATTTGGCTAACAGAGTACATACAACACTACAATGATGATCTAAAAAAATTACAAAAAATATAAAAATGAGCCTAATTCAAAGTGGCATCTATTTTTATTGAATTTGTTAAGGTTTAAGGCCATCTTCAACAACTTCTCCAAAATTTTCTCCAAAATGGAGAATCAACTGCCACATTCTCTAAAAAAAATTCAGCTCAACTCCAACAAATTTCCTATTTTGGAGAATACTGCATTTAATATTTATTTTTTACCATATAAAATATTCTACAACAATTATTTAATTATAATTAAATTTATCCAACATCTTGTTGAAATAAAAAATTCTAGAATCGTAACCTAATAAATAATAATATTTTTATTATTTGACTAATAAGGAAATGAAATATTCTAGAAACTTAATAAATCATAAATTATTTATTATTTGGCTTAAAAAGAAATAAAAATATTCTAGAAACTTAATAAATGATAAATTAGTTATTATTTGACTTATAAAGAAATAAAAATATTCTAGAATCTTAATTTAATATATGATAAAATATTTATTATTCACATATAAATATCAACACTATTTTTATTTCATTCACATAGTTCTTTTAGATTGCTTATCATTGTATTTTAATATTAAATACTCTAGAAAATGAAAAAAGTAAAAAAGAAAAGTAAAAAAACCCAAATGGAGAACCCCCACATTTAGGGAATGGTGGGTAATTTTTGGGGGAATACTTATAATGGGAAATCATATGGGGAAACTGTTGGGACATATTTTGTAGCCAAATTCTCCAAAAACACAGCTCCCAAAAATTTGGAGAAGCTGTTGGAGAAGGTCTAACAATACAATTAAATTAATCAACATTAAATTGCTCCTTTTTTTATGAACATTAAATTGCTCTTTTAGGTTGCAACTTTACACTATTTCAGAATCACACGAAGCATAAAACTTACCATTAATGTTAAAAATTTAACGTACACAGAAAATCTAATCTTGTGATGTAATCTTGCGGTTTGCAGCAGTCTAGGGGCTTGTTTGGTTGAAAAAGAAATTCCTAGAAAGTTTATGAATCCTGGATTTTTCATTTCATGTGATTTTCTATTTTCTCCATTTTAAAGAAATTTTAATTACTTAGAGAGGGCTAGGTAAAATAATCTTCCCTATTAATTCATGTGAATTAGAATTTAATCAAACATAATTTATCAATTCTCATGACAGTTCCCAAAAACTTAATTCTCATAATTTAAATTCCCATCTAAATTCATTGTTCCTGTATTCAACCAATAAAGCACTAGTACACCTAACCTACGTTTGAGCTGTCACTGAAACCCAAAACTGAACATAGCGAAAAAGCAGTAAAATCACGTGTACCGTTAATTATTTTTTCAATTTTACCGTCAAACGCCCAATAGATTGTTTTTATTAGCATTTTTACCACCTTTGCAATTGTTTTATCGATAGTTGAATTTATGAGCCATTTTTAATTTCATAATCTAAATATTTTTTAAAATTAATAAATATACACCAATTTGTCATTATAAAATTGAGTCTTTTGAGTGGAGATGAAGATTGAGAATGTAATAAACTAATAATGCACTTATACACCAAGGTCGGGTTGCACAGCATTAGATCGGACCCGATAGAACTAGAAATTTATGGTCTAGTCCAAAATCCACTATTTTTTTGGAATTATAGTTGGTATAAGAAATTTTTCTAGTGTGCCCACACACAATAAGAATTCTAATATTGATAAATCTAGATATTATTTGATATTTGTATTTGATATAACACCTCAATTTTAACATTTCAAAATCGGACAGGATCATAACTTAACCATTTCTTACATAAAAACTATTAAAATTTTATGATAAAATATGTAGCCTGATTCTCACAATCCAAAACCGAATGAGACTGTAATAAGACTAAATCTTACTAATCTAGTCCGATCTAATCCATAGTCCAAATGTTACAAAATTTTCGACCCGGTCTGAACGAATGAACACCCCTACACCAAGGAATGGCAATTGAGATTATAACAATACATTGACACTTTTGTAGAAAGTTAAAAAGGTTGTACACACCATTACACCAAACATATAGTACAAACTCCAGGGTTATCACATGAAATTACATAAAATTTGGGCCAATATGCGAAGAATGAATAATCTTAAGGTTATGGCTCAAATTTTGCGAAGGAAATATGAAAACCCTAATTGCCCATTATAAATCTCAATTGTGGCCGCTCTGGGCAAGCAAGAACGTCTGCTCTAGTTAACATGGAAATCTTTCTCAAGTGCACACTTGCTAGAAATTTCCTCATATTGACTGCAATTTCAATGAACATGTTTGCTTGCTCCACCTTGCCTTTCTTGCATAGTAGAGCTTTTTTTTTTATCCTAATTAAAAGTGTTGCTATACAAGAAAGGCAAAGTCGAACAATCAACCAAAGATTCCGAAGTTGATGGTCGATAAAGGGCGATTCTCTGAATTACAGTGTGAGTTATCCTCTTGATCTTGATCCAACTATGTGCTTTCTTTTTACTGAATTAAAAAAGCTGTTTTAAAGAAATGTGCTTTAGCTGGTTATTGTCTTGCAGGCTTGCATTCATTTGGATCTGTCTCTTATAATGGTTATTTTGTACTGTTTTTGTTTGTCATTGTAAAACAGAATTGATTGTATTTCCTAAATGTATACTGTCAACTTAGGCTATAATCTAAACATCCAATATGAATATGAACAAGTCACTATAGATTTGTCCAGCTTGTTGGTATGTAATCTATCAAAATGTAATACACAGCTGAGTGGAGAAGAACACTTGAGATTGTAATACTTTGAGATTCTCCTTTCAGAAAGAAAGCCTAATTGTTCTGGAATTGGTTCATTGGTTCATGGTAATTTGAGTAATAGTTGATATGAAAGAATTGTTCTTTGGGATAAAGGAGCAAAAATATATCCAAATGTCTTATCTATCTTTTATAAATTTGCTGAGATTTTGCAAGTGATGGTGGACAAGGGCAATTGCCTGACATTGTTACATACACCACAATACTAGATGAGGAATAATCTACCATGTTTTTCTATGCTGTGAACATGTTTGAGTAAAAGATCTATAGGTTTCTATCATACATAGATTATTCTTACATATGGCCTCCAATAAAACAGATGCCAATTTCGTAGCAGAGATATTATTATACATGTGATCACATACTATGTTTACAACCTGTTTCATATGTCTTAACATAATATACATGGATTATATTGTGTCTTGATCAAGTTATGGTAAAGTTCTGCATGGTGATTTACTCTGATATGAGTGTCCTTAGGCAAACCTTATACCATGATAAGCTGTTGTTGAGCTTCAACCCTGATCCCTTCTTTCATCTTCCTTATAAACTCATCAAACTTTCTGTTCAACTCTTCTGTGCTCATTTGGGCAATTGATCCTTCTCCACCCAAATCTTTTTCTACCTCAACCAAACATTCATCACTTTTCTTTTCTTCTCCGTTTCCGCTGTCCTCCTCCTCCATCAAGAACTCATTTTCATTGACTTCTAGTTCCGTCTCTATCACTCCATGAGCTTGCAACACCGGGATTTCCCTTTCTTCGCCTTGTTCAACTATCGGCCTTGTACTTGTAACCGGTTTGTCCTTCTTTACTCTCCTTGATGACTTTGCGAGTATCGCCAGGATTCCATTGCACAAGAGGAATATGTAGTTTTTGTTGTTGATGTGGGTGATGAGTTGGGAAGGGAAACTTGAGAGATGGGTGATGAAAGAATGGAGGAACAAAGAAACCCAAGATGGGTTTGATAGGAAGAAAGTGAGTATAGAAAACCACATGATGAACTTGCCAAGCTTCTTTATAAGTTCATACGTCTCGTCTTTACTTGAAGCTTGACGAGTTTCTTGAGTGTAACATGAATCCATTATCCTCCCCTCTCTTTCTTGCTCTCCTTCTCCTTCTTCCTCTCCTTAAAGGTACGAGATTCGGGAGTAAAATGAAGAACATATAAGGAACTAGTAAGGATTAGCTTCAAAAATGGTTGATTTTAAAAGGTACTAGCAGTAGTAGCCTTGATTTGTTTTGCATTCTGGATATATAGCAACTGAAACTGTTTGGATTGACAGAAATGCCCTTGGTTATGGATTGATGGAAAGGGCACAAATGGCACCTCATTCTATTTTAAATTACACTTTTGTTTCCTTAGTGGATGTAGTTCTTTTGAAGGGGAATATATGCATTTCTTAGCCTTGCAATCTTTCTATGGTGTTTGCTGTCAACCCCTTACCATATTATAGTAAGAGTAGTCTTCTATGGTGTCTACTTTCACAATGATCAATGGGTTTTGCTTTTTGGGTGGATTATTGAAGCTGGAATCTGGTTGGGACCAATAAAGAGGAATAAAAATGGAGGAAAATGACCATGGATAATGATAAAAAAAGACTTGGATAGCCTATATAACGCCAATAGTTCAGAATTTTTGGATATTTTTCTTAAGGATATTGCATATGCGATCTTTGTGCATCACCCATTATAATCCTATTCAAGCGAGATCCGGGGGTTAAGATGGGAGCACCTATAAACTGAACAAGTCAGGAGGATCTGGGAGCACCTATAAACTGAACAAGTCAGGAGGATCAAGTCAGGAGGATACGCCTGATAGACCCAAGAAAAACTGAAGCACCAAAATTGATATAAGGACTAAATTTATCTCAAAGGCACTATATAAAAACTAATAAGCATGAGAATGTGCCCATAGTCTTTGTGCATATAGAATGGTCCAAATTTGAAATGTTAATTTTTTTTAAAAAAAACGAATGATTAATAAACAAAAAACTTCTACTTTGCTAGTACACAGTTCAGAGTTTGCAAGTAAACTCAGCAGGCGATCCAATTCAGAAGCATCCGTGCTTCTCCTTTTCATGCTGAATCCTATGCTTTTTTCCTATAATTTAAGTTTCAGCAAGCACTTGGTTGTCTTTTATAAAAAATGGGCGTAAAGCGATCAAATGGAATAAGGAATAAGGAATAACATGCTGTTTTTTTCCCTCTGTGATGGACTTTGAACCAAAAGCCCCTTTGTCTGCACATGCTGCACATAGCCTGCATCTTATATTTTGGTACTTTTCTCCTTAAACTGAAACCAACCACTTTGCCATTCTAGATATTCATGATCTGTGATTTCATTCCTCATCCAATATCAGCTGCATAGAACTGATTTCGAGGAATAATAGAAGCAAGCCTTAACCATCCATGTTTGGATCAATCTTCAATGCTTCTGGATAAGACTTGAAATCTTAAATTTGAAGCTTTTTGGCCATGTTCACAGAAACTCAGTCTCTTTCATTATAACTTGGTGCAAGGAATTTTGGATCAACTTCATAGGCTTGTGCTTTTCCCTTTATAGATTCCATTCAAGGGCAGATTAGAGAGTTCCGGCTACGGAAGGCAAACATCTATTCACTCCAATTTCTTACAGGAGTTGTACACCCAAAAACACTTCAAATTCGCTACATTCAAGACCAAGAGCAGAACTTGCAATAGAACAAAAAAGTTCCATTTGACAAGTTTGGTCAAAGTAGATCTACTTTGCCATTTTCATAAGATCAAAGAACAGAGCAAGCATTATTATTAGTTATAAAAAAGTACCACATCCTGGCCAATAGAACAAAGACACCAATTCTAAGAGTTATAAATCACACCTATCAAAACTACAACAGATTCATACTATAATCTTATTAAACAAGATCAATCAGATTTCAGGATGAAAAATACCCCAGGTTTATGGCTCACAAAGCTTATGACAACGTACAGGTTATGGTACTAGATGCATCTTCAGTACCACCAAAAATAAGCAATGCCAATATTTTTTTAATCCTACAGAAACTTTCTTGCTCCAGCAGAAAGAGAGTTGTAGATTACCAGATCAACCCTCAAGCGTGTGCGTAGGTTGAGCAAGGTGAAAAGGTCCGTGCTTTCTACAGCTGATAATGGAGGAGTTTGTCACAACAAACTGTTATGATTATAGGACCAGCCAAATCCCCAAGAGCACAACCTGCAAGAATTGAAGTTTATTCAGAATTAAACTAGCCAGTAAAGAGAGATCAATTCAACCAAAGAGAGGCTATGATAAAATATTACTACCTCCATTCAGAAAAAAATTGTCATTTTAAGGTTATGATCTATTGGTGAGTTATGAGATTTTTTATTGGAATTTGCACATATTGACTCTTTATATGCAGGTTCTCTATATTCGTTGATTGAAAATGAAGTGGGTAACCAAAAAACTGTAAATTTTAGAAAAAACATGACAGTGTTTTAGATAATGACAAATTCCTCAATCGTTTAGCTAAAGAGTAAGATGGCAATTTTTAATGAATGGACTATTTTGAAACAGTGTTACATTTTCTACAAAGTCTTACCAATCCATTGACCAGCCGAAGGACGGACTATAGTTGCACCAATACCGGCTCCAATGGAAGCAAAGACCAGAGATGATCCACACCTCAAAGTAATACCAAAAGCTTTCCTCACAAAAAGCTGAAGCTCCTTTTTAGCATCAACATCTTCTAACTCTTCTTCTTTCGACCCAAACAGACGGGAGAGGCTTGTATAAGTCTCAATTCCAACTTGGACAATCCATGTTGCGGCAACCGCAAGAAAATGTGCTGCTCAAACAAAAAATAGAATTCTTCGAGTTTAACTAAAGAGCTCAAGTGTAACAATAATGATTTAGAGTTAGAGTGTTTATGTAGATTCCACCTCTGAAAGTCATTTTACTAACACGGAAGACATATGTTGTGGTTGGAAAATTCTTTTGCGCCTTACGAATTGCAGATTTAGGAGCATCTGCAAAGTATTACACAACAATTTTTTAAGCAACAGACATAATAGATTTACATGGTTATTCTATTAACCTAAAGCTATACCTTTAAGAAGCTTCCATGCCCTTCGCTGTGAGACATATGAAACAGCCAATCTCTCCAAAACTCGCCTGGTCGTAACCACTGAAGTCTGGCATCATAAGTAACACTTCAGTGCTCATAAAAGAAGGTGACAAAGCAAACAAAGCTTTTTGCAGAATTTTCAACAAGCACCTTACAAAATATTAAAGAGGCTAGACATTACCATTTAAATTCAACAACGAATTCCCAAAAGAAGTAGAAGATGATGGAATAACCAACACAATAGGATTCAAAACACTCAAAAGATTTTGTATGAGCATTAAAGTTTTAAAATTCATTTTACCTTATTCTGTTTAAGTTTGGCATTTGTGTAAATTCCCTCATTATCCCTCCATATATAAGTTGCCTTTTATTTTATTCATGGAGTTAAGTCCTGATTCATGCATCCTAATGTCCATAATTCTAAATTTATGACAGTACTAAGAGTATGATCTATATCTGTATCCATTCTTGGAAACCATCCAACCGAAAAGTTGTAAGCAAAGAAATAACAAATCAAATGGCAACCTCACGCAAAATCTGCTTCACTGACTTCTTGAACGGAGTGACTAAGTCCACACGTTTCTTCTCTGAAGTAGAATCCTGCAGGAAATCCTCATCTTCATCTTCATCCACGTTCATTCGTGGCTCCACCAATGGTAGATAATACATCAGGAACGATCTCAGAGTCGTAATTGTCAATGCCTTCCATTCAAAAGCAGAGTAAAGGGGCTTCAGCTCGATATTGTATGCTTTCGGAGTGTACTTAATAGAATCGAATCCCGGTGGATTTAGGGCACTAGGTATTTGATCTTCACTCCATGCTGGAGCAGCATCACAATAAGCAACCGGAATTGCTGAATTGCTGCACACAATAGTTTCATTGATTTGACATTAATCAGCAAAATATTCCCAATGTACAACACCCTATACAAGACATGAATTCTTTTCAAATACTAATCCAATCAACGACTAGTACAACACAATATATTGGGGCCACCCAATAAAGTTCCCAAATTTGATCAAAGTTTATGCCCTAATTTCGATTCGGCGATTACCCTTTAATTCCTCATAGTCAATTTCGATTGAATAATCTTCAGATAAATCTCAGAGAAATAGATAAAAAAAACGAACTTTGAAGATGAGATACCTGAGAAAAGCTCTGAAGGCAAAGGGGTAAGAGGCGGCGGTGGAAGCGGCGGCGGCGGAAACAGCGACCTTGGCGGAGAAGGAGCCATACGAATGCAAATTTCTGGAAACGAAATCAGGGTTTTTCCTCAGCAGATCCAGTATGATTGCGATTCCAGACATATCGCGGATTTGTTACGAGGATGTTGTGTGGAGGAAGAGGCTCAGCTCAAAACGCTGTGAGAATCGACGGGAAGGGAGGAGACGGAGTACAAGGGTGTGATTCAGCGAAGGGGAGCCGAAGAGAAGTGGAAGGCTTGTCGGGAAGTTAAAAGTTGGATCATGGATGAGAGAGGTAAAGTATCCACAAATTCTTGATACGAGGCCCGGTCGGTCCCATGATTCGTCAAACCCCACAAAAAAGGAAATAAAAATAGGGATTGAATACCGGTCTGAACCGGGTTCGACTTGACTAGGAACCAGAGATAGAGGTGTGTCCGGTTCTGGAATCAGAATCGACACCGAACCATAGAACCGAGAACCCCGTTCTTCGGTTCGGTTTCGGTTCCGAACCTTTAAAAATAAAATGTTGAAAATGCAAAACCGTGATCGCGAAACCGACGGTTCCGGTTCTGCTTCCGAAACTGTCGCTCTTCGGTTCCAAGGAATGTGGAATGGCCGACCCTAGATTCCTCAGGTTTCGGTTCGGTTCTCGGTTCCGAACATCCCTCTAACCAGATATATTGTTGATCTTGTGCGGTTTGGATTTATATTTTAGATTGAGTTATAGTCTTCTTTTTCCCTCTAATGAAAGATAAGGTCACTTACGTGTTTGATAATTGGGAATTGAAAATCTTAGGACGTGTAGTCAAGTAGTTAAAATTTGGTGTTATCTTGAAATTTTTGTTTTAACTTCTATTGTCACTTAGACTGGGTTGTAGTATCCTTTTAACCCAGATTTCTTTTTCAATTCCCACGCCATTTTCAACTTCCACGAACATTGATATTCGATTTTTAATGATTAAAGCCAGTTTAGGGGAAAATTGAAAATTAAAGAGAAGGAGAAAAACATGTTGTAATAATATTTTATGATATATACCAAATACACCCTAAATATTGAAGCGCATTGTAAAACAAAACAAGTAAGAATACAAAGTTCAAGGACCAATTATAACAATGTGCATAAAACATACTCTTACACTACTTATATGTAGTATAGTATAACAACTTCATATGGGTGACTTAGTGGTAATATTAGGAGGTCCTATGTCTGATCCTCACTCTCGCTACTTCACTTGGATGAAAAACCAAGTTCCACTATTCTCCCTTCCAATAAGTCGAATCGGTCGGTGCAAGCCAATTTACCTAATTCGTCCACTTTATCGACTAATTCACTGATCGAAATTTACCACCGAAGGGGATCCCTTGTTAAAATAATAAGCTTTAAAACTATAAAAGTTTGAGTTAAATTACATTATACTATTTTCAGAAGGCAAACAAATAATCAACAAGAGTAAACAAGGACCACCAAGCTCATACATATATAAGAACTTTTTTTTGTACATCATGTCCCTCTTATGGCACATGAAAAAAAATTAAAAACCCATAATTGAAAACATTATTTAAATGTGCCGATTTATTATATTTTAATTAGAATAAAATAAAATCAAGTACAATTAGGTCATCCTAAATACATCACTTGGCAAGAATAACATGAGGCCCAAACCAATTGACTTCACTCACATGAAACACAGTGGTACTTTGTTTATTTTCTTCTGAATTCTGATCCAATCACCATATCAAATTTGGGCCTACGATTGCCAAATGAAATCTATGAGCATGATCGCCAGTATCACAAGGGTCCAAATTCAACTCATTTTCTGCCTACTCAATACCAACCCCCTTCTTCTTTCTCAATTCTCCGTTTCTCCTCCTCTTTCTCTCTCTCTCTCCATAGCTACATGGCATGTTCAGAGACCTCCAAAACCCTGCAACCGCCCCATTTTCTGTACCCAGGGCCGCCCTCTCCGTTCACGTTTTCCCTTTCTCCGTCTCTCCAGCTTTGATCACACCTAAGCAGTTGAACAAGGAGCTGAATTTTAGTGGGTCTTTCCATTTACTCGTCTTTGCCGTCTTCACTGCTCAAAGTTGTCTTCTTTGTTGACGATCAAAGCTTCTGTTCTCTCTGTGGAACGCCGCAAGTGGTTTTGTTTTTGCCCTTTTCGTTTCCTTTCATGGTTTATTCGGCAGATGCCGCCAAAGTCAAATTGCGATATTTCTAGGGGCTGTAACTCGTAGCCCACTTAGTAATTCGTCGGTTTGAGTTCTAGATCGTCTGATCTGTGTGTTTCCCTGGTGCTTTTTGCATGATTCGGGGGAGTTTTAGGTATCAATTTCTTAAAGGTTTCCTGTGTTCATCATAGAGGTGTTTCTGGGTTTATTGGGTTTACGGCGGTCAAAATAAATTTAGGGTTTTGGGGTTTCAACTCTTGTGCAGATTCTAGCTGTGCTTGGACCTGTTTACATCTGGGTACGGCCTGATCCTTGTACATGTTAGGTTTTGGGGAGCTTGTGTGATGTTTATAGTTGCTCAATTTTAGGGTTTCATTGGAATTGTGGTGGTCCTGGGAATTGGTAGAGAAGATGAGTAGAAATAGTATGTCTTTTGTGGAATGGAAAGAGGAATTTGTTTCACAGGAGAGGGGAAGTCGTGTTGTTCATTATTTGTTCAAGGATTCTACTGGGGAGTCCATTCTGGCTGTTGTGGGCACTGAAAGAAGCCTAAGGCATATGGTTTATGTTGTAGCAGATGAGTTTCTGAGTGTTTATGGGTCCGAAAATGCTGGCAGAGGTGGGTTTAAATGGAGATCAAGGAGGGAGGTTGTTGATTGGCTTACTTCCATGCTTTGTAAACAGAAATTGCAAGGTGAATCTATCGTTTCGGCTAATGCTCTTCATTAATTTGTAGTTTGTTTGCTTGCGTTGAGCCGTTATTTCCGTTATTTCAGTGTGTGTTTTCCTAATGCCCTTTTCTTATTATCTGTGTTGTTTGTTTGTGTTTGCTTTATCACATTTCCTTGTATGGAACTGTGTTGTTCATATATGTGTAATTATTTACGTCGGCCGTTAATCAGTTATGTCCATGTACATTTAAGCATCCTCTATTTAACTTGGTTTGGATGTCGTATATAGTTCGTTAATCAGTTATGTCAATGTACATTTAGCATCGTATAATTAATTTGGATGTTGTCGTATACTTGATTTCATTGTATTCTTCAGGTGCTCAGTTATACTTGATGTCGTATAATTAACATTTATACTTCTCTTCAATTAATTCATTTCATTAATGAGCACTTTTGCGGGGGTAATCAGTGTATGAATGAAAGGATTTCTGACATTATCTCCATGTAAGCCATGCTGAGGTGTAAAATGTAAATGGCATATCATTTTACTCGGCATAGCACTTTCGCGGGGGTAATCTTTAAGACGGGGGTAATCTTTAAGACCTTACTAATGTAGACAACACCATATGGCCTTGCATAGGGGTTAAAGGTTGCTATCTTAGATCTGTTACAGGTTACTAACTTACTATCTTAGATCTGAGAGATATTTTTCCTCAAATGTAAATGCCAGATTTCTCCAGTCTGTTTCAAGTCAACTATTCTGTGTATTTGTATGTTCTGGTGGTACCACTTCTGTTCTGCATGAACTGCCACTTGAATGGTGTTACAGATACAGTGTTTGGTGTTTTTCAATAGGAAGTCCGGTATCCACCAATTTTACTTGTGACGAGCATTTCTAGTATAACCTGCTTTTCTGCAACCTGCTATTAAAATAAAACAATATAAACTTTCCAATGCAAAGAGATTGTGGGAAAAAAGGTTATGTCTGCTAACAATAAAAGTTATCTTGCACTTGTAACAGATTCACCTGGAGGTGGTGCTGCACATGCCATGAATTCATCTCAATTGTGTGACATTGAATTAGATGATTCACAAATCCGCTTATCACTTAAAATGGTAAGCATTTAATAAGAAGCCCGTTTTTGATGATCAAATCCATACTTTGAATAGAATTAACCTGGTTTTCTTTTACCAGAACCACCATGCGAAAGGCTTGAGGCATCCGTATACTGATATCAGGTGGTTAGGAACTCCACGGCCGTGTAGTAAGCAGCTAAAACACTACGAATCATTTTGCAGGAATGAGACAACTATTTCTGTAAGTTTCATTAAATATGTGAATTGACGGTCTGCTGAGCTGTTTAGGATTTTGGCTTACCTTATTTCTCTACTGATTTATGAAACCAGATCCAGTCCTTTGTGTTTGTGATGGCTCAAGAAGAGCATCGGTACCTTGCATACATAGAAGATATGTATGAAGACAAGAAGGGGCAAAAGAAAGTCAAAGTTAGATGGTTTCATCACAGTCAGGAAGTCAAGGGTACAGTTCGAGTAAAAAATGCTCATAGCCAAGAAGTTTTCTTCACTCCTTATGCTCAGGTTATAAGTGTTGAATGTGTTGATGGGCCTGCTATAGTACTTACTCGGGATCACTATGAAAAATATCTGGATCGTTTTCCTCATAATTTGTTGGCCAATGTACACCTTTGTTTTCGCCAGTTTAGAACAAACAAAATAAAGCCATTTGATTTGAGTAAATTGAAGGGATATTTTAGTCAGCCAATCCTCTCTGCTTTGGAATCTGGATCCTTTTTGAAGCCAGACGAGTTATGCTATTCCTTACAAGCAGATGCTATTAAGGATTTGGATGCCGGAGAAAATGTTATGCGGGGAACTAAGAGGACCAGAAATTATGGGGAGCAGCAAAGTTTCTTGACTGTTCACTCTGGACCCCGGATTGCGGGAAGGCAAGTAAAGAAGATCATGTTTGAATCACTTTGTCACAACATGAAGAATCTTGAATCCCGAAGCTGGCATGGTTGGCTTTTGAAGGATGGTGTTAAGATAGAATTGTTGTGCCAAGATAGTGGCATCCGAGGCTGTTGGTTTAGATGCACTGTATTGGAGATTTCCCAGAAACAGTTGAAGGTGCAATATGATGATGTGGATGATGATGATGGGTGTGGAAAGCTTGAGGTAGGTCTGCTATATATAATGAACACTAGTACCTCATAACTCTACTAATATTTGATTATGTTTTGTTGAAAACTTGTGGTAAAAGCTTGCTGGATCAGGGCATCCTAGTTTGAGCTATGGACAAATATGAAACCTCTAGTTATTTATTCCCGATTAATTATTTTGAATGTCTAGACATTTATGTAGCACCATCAAACTTGAAGAACTAATTTTGAATATTTTAGTCCACTTACATATTTTAAATACCGTTGTCCATGCATCATCCTCTACTTCATGAGAATTGAGAAATTCCCCACTTGGTTGTCATTGACTTATTATTGTCATGTAGGAAAATTGAAATTGAAATTGTAGATAATTAAATATGGTTTTTTTCAGCATTATTGAATTCTATGTATATCAAAGCACTATATCTTTTTGAGATAGATGAATATTATTTCCTAAACAAACACATGCTTTTTTTTTCCTTCCCCCTGTTGTAGGAATGGATTCGAGCTTTCAGGCTGGCTGCACCTGATAAACTTGGAATGAGATGCGCTGGACGACCTGTAATTAGGCCACAGCCTCTCCATAATGATGTCTCCAACTCCATTCAACTTGAAGTAGGAGTTCCTGTTGATGCATGGTGGAGTGATGGCTGGTGGGAAGGGGTAATAACTGGAGTAACCGACAATGAAGAAGAAAAGCTTCAGGTTTATGTTCCAGGTACATGTCTTTTCTTCACTTTGTGATTCTATCAAGTTGAAGAAGGTAAATTTTAAAGATTGGACCCCTTTTTGTTTTCTTGTGTTTGTTGTTCCTTATTCTCTTTTTTGATGGGGCAGGCGAGAATTTGTCCATAAATGTACTCAGAAAGAACCTAAGAGTTTCCAGAGATTGGTTGGATGGAAAGTGGGTGGATCTTAAGCCAAAACCTGACATACTCTCAGTTATATCATGTCTTGATAGTAAAGAACCTGACGGAGATAGAAATTGTGTTAATGATCACCCTATGGATGATGTGAACAACACACATGAGCTAGAGGAGGGAGGCAGTGCTGGCAATTCGGGAAACAACAATGATCACTGTGATATTAAGTCAAGTGATATTAAGTCAAAGGTGCAGGAGAGCAATGCTGAAGTTGACAGTGTAGCTGAGATTAAAGATGAAGGCGATTCGGGCAAGGACGCAGATGGACAAGAAGAGAAGGATGAAGGTAACTCAAATTCAGAGAATGGTGGAAATGGTGTACAGGTAAATGATAATGCTCCTGAACAGCCTGAACCTGCAACTGAATAGTCTGTTTGTTCAGAGTTGTTCAATTATTCATATTCTAATGCAATGAACTGCGTAGTTGAAATGTATAGAAGTAGTATAGATCTCATATAATATAGGACGGTTATGTTTAATTGTAGGAGATTTTTAGGGTTGTGGATGATGCACCTGCCCAAGAGGGGTGTGGAGGTCTAGTGTCAAATTAAACTGTCCAAGGCAAAATGAGGCTTTTATACTGTTCAAGCAATTTGGGGATTTGGTTTTATAATTTTTAGGTATGTTCCTAATTAAGTTTGGATCCCCTTGCTTGCATTTGTGAACATGTTCAGTGTATTAGCTATTCTTGATGCCATGAATGTTTTATTCTTGTTCAATTTGTATAATTTCAATTTTCTTGATGATTTATTGCTCCCGAGAGTGGCTTCAGGAAAATAGTATAGATCTCATATAGTATAGAATGAAAGATGGTGTGATTTGTGGAGATATTTAGGGTTTGTGGATGATGCATGCAACCTGGCCAATGCAAAATGAGGGTATATATATGTACAAGCAATCTGAGGATGGGTTTATAATTTTAAGGATTTCAGGATGTTTTTAATTAAGTTGGGTCCCTTCCCTCTAATGAGCTTGGTTTAGTGTATTACATATTCTTGATGCTATTTTTTTATGGTTATTTGATTGTTGGCTATAAAAACTGTAACATGGTTGTAAACCTGGTTTTTATTGGCTGTCTCTTGAGTTCAGTGTACATAAACTTACTTTATTGGACATAAAAAGAACATTTGATATTACATATACATGCTGCTTGTGTCTTGAGCCAATATAGTAGAACGGTGGATAGAAGTTGACAACACTTAACATGTATCAAGACTATATGTTACATAAACCAGTACAAAGCTACATACATATGAAGTACAAACTCAGATTTTGCACTTGGGTGCTTTTGAGACAACCTTCTTTGCTTCAATTTCTTCTCTTGTGATGTCTTCTCCTTCGATTAAGAATCACGAAGACTTCTATGTTGAAAATCAATCTCTCCACCCAATAATAATTGCTTCCCCAAAAGATGAAGTATCCCCAAACACACCCCAAGAACAACCCACATCCCAATCCCATTAAAATAATCTCCCACTCCTGAAAACTTGAAGATTTCAAGCCAATGACATCAACTGGTTTATCCTTTTTCCCGCACTTTTTTGTCAAAAATTCACCACACACCTTTGGATTTCCAAGATAGGAGTTATCTAAGAATGTAGCGAACTGTTTGGTTGAAGGAACTGGCCCTACTAGATTATTTTCTGAGACATTGAAGAACGCTAGAGAGTTTAGATTTACCAATTCGCTAGGAATATGCCCATCTAGTTTGTTGAAGGATAAGTCTAAAGACTCTAATTGACTCAGATTGCCCAAGGATGGTGGGATGCTGCATGTGAATTTGTTATGAGCTAGATGAAGTGATCGAAGCATGGAAAGATCTCCAATGGCCTCAGGGATGTGCCCTTGTAGTATATTTCCGGATGCATCTAATAATACTAAGTCGTCCAAGATTTCAAGAAATTTTCGGATTAAACCTTTCACCCATACATTTATGGATGGCCATTCTTCCAGCCTTACGTTATTCTCCTCATAATTCACCAATAGGTCAATTGATAGCTCATCAAAGAAACCGTTATTACCTTCAATCATTGCCTTAAAGCTCATCAATAGGCCACTCGGTAGCTCACCAATGAAATCGTTATTTGAGATGTCAAGAATCCGCAACATTGGAAATGTGTTTGTGACGTTGGAGCTCGTTTGCAAACAACCGTGTAAGTTATTTGAGCGCAACAAAAGTATTTGCAGGTTTGGGAGAACATCCAACCAATGAGGGAAGGTATCATTGAGCTTGTTGTTCCCTACGTCCAACAATTGCAGCTGCTTGCATTTACTCAAGGATTGTGGTATTGGTCCTTCCAATAGGTTGCCACTCAAGCTAAGAGTTCTCAACTCATTGAGCATGGGGAATTTAGTTTCAAATATGACAGAGGGGATAACACCTTCAAGCTGATTTTGAGCGAGATCTAGTATAGCCATCCCTCTACCTATGAGAATACCCAAGCAATCGGGTATCTTTCCTGTTAGTTTATTGTAAGATAGATCAAGTACAAAACTTGATGAGTAACAAAAAGAGGAAGGAATCTCTCTTGTAAACAGATTGTGTGAAGCTTGGAAATAATTAGTAGCTTTGGGTGGGTCTGGAAGACTGCCTTCAAGCAAGTTGTAGCTGATGTCAATACTGCACGTGTTTTTCCATGTAAGATGCTCCAAGCCACCCATCAATGAGTTATGAGAGAGTTTTAAGACATTCAAAGAATTCGTACCTATATTTAGGAACCACTCGGGCACTGGACCATAAATGCCATTGTGAGAGAGGTCCAACATAGTAAGATTATGTTGTTCTCTCAGGAAACTTGGAAAGTGGCCGAGGTTGCAAGATGACAATCCTAGCTCAAAAAGTCTAGGCCAAAAAGAAGTGGAGTCATCACCCAAGTCATCGGTGACAGACAACTTATTATTAGATAACCGGAGGGTATCCAAACTCTGGAGGTTGTGGAGCTTGCTGAGCGGGATTGTTCCGGTTAAGTTGTTCCATTCAAGGTCTAGGACTTGAAGGCCGCGAAGTTCAAAGATGGCTTCTGGGATGTGTCCTTTGAGTTGGTTATTGCTTGCATGAAAATCCACCAGTACTGAGGAGTTGGTAGAGATGGCGGATTGAGCTATCCCTGTGAGGAGGTTGTACTCCAAGTGCAAGTTCTTCAACGATGGAAGAGTGAATACCCAGGCTGGTATCACCCCTGTTATCTTGTTGCCGCGGAGGTCGAGAGTGGCCAATTCAGCTAGTGTAGTGGTGTTCACCATTTTCAAGGGCAAGGAGCCAGAAAAGTTGGTGGCTGCGGCGACAACAGTTTCTGCCACGTTCCATATCCAATTGGGAACACTTCCATATAATCCACATTCCGATATGTCGATTGATCTCAAAGAGAAGTTGGATGATGATTCTCCGATGAAATCGGGCAATTGGCTTGAGAACTTGCAACCACCGAAGTCCAGTGACTCGAGTGGACTTCTCCACTGCATTACTTTTGAGGTGGAGAAGGCAACCTTCAAGAAGTTATTTAATCCCATATGGAGAACACGCAAATTCGGCATGCCCATAATGCTCGTCAGTAGGAAGTGTCCTCGCAGATCACAAAATGTTAGCTGCAAAGACTCCAAGTTTGAGAGATTCGCTATAATGGGAGCAGGAATGGCGGAACTGATGCTCACACCAGAGAGATCGAGCTCTCTCAAATTTGTTAGATTGGCAATGATCGTCTTGAAGTTGGGCATGGTGGGGAAATCATTGGAAGAGAGATCTAGGGTGGTTAGGCGAGAGAGCCAACCGATCTCCTTTGGGACTTGGCCTTCGAATCCTGATCCAGACAGATTGAGGTAAGTAAGGTCAGAAAGCCGACCGAAACCGGAGGGTATTGGCGATGAGTAGAAGTAGTTGTAAGCGAGGTTGAGATGGCGCAGGTGGCGCCGTGGTGGAGACGAAAGAGGGTGCTGTTGGAGGGGAGGCTTCCGTCGAGGAGGCTGCAACTGAGGTCAAGCTCTGTCACGTGACCTGATGAAGGGTCGCACGAGATTCCGTCCCATTGGCAGCAATTGCTGCTCCCATTGTTTTTCCATGACCGGGTCTTTGGATAAGGTCTTTGACAATGGAGGAAGCCATCACTACCCGATACTGTCATTGCCTTGAATGCGAGCAAAGCTTGACGCTCATCATTATGGCACAACCCCGCCATGGATCTTGGAGAGCCAAGGGAAAAAGTGTGGGATAAAGGAGAATGTGAAGCTACAACAATTGAGAGTAGTAGCTGGATGATCAACAATAAGTACAACAACAACAACATATTGTTGTATGCACGAGGGTGAATATATATGTAGGAAATGATCGATTTATGTTGGTTGTAGTGGTGGTGGTGGTGGTGGTGTTTGAATTAGTGAAGGATCAACGTAAATTTATATCCGAGGAAATACTTAATTTGTTAAGGAGTTTGATTGGTCCAATACAAAAGTATATAGTGTACGTGTACTTTTCAAAGTCTCTTAGTTTGACGTATATAAAAAATATGTGTAATAGAAGTCTCATTACTTAGTCGTTGGAGGCACTCAATCGATGGTTCTTATTAATTAAAAGTATATTGTAAAGTATCAAAAGTATATTCAAATTAGGAATTCACTTTTAATATTTTCCGATGAATCGTAATAGTGCCATTTAAAAATGCACTTTTAAGAATTTACGATGCATTTTTACTTGGAGTATTTAAAATCTTTATAGTCAGCTTATATCAATGATGTTTAAAGATAGATTAATTGGATTGTAAATAAAAGAGTCGGAAAAAAAAACTACATATAGAGAGTTTGCATAATACTAAAATATTTGCACAACATTCGACCCAAAAAAAATAAAATATTTGCACAACAAAATTATCATATTTTCCAAGTCAATTCGGTCGTCGTATCCTGCCCCATGAAAAAGGAAGCTACTCAAGCTAGTAAGCTAGCATAGATGTGGAAATAATATGCAATTGTTTTGTTTGTGTGTGACTAGACACGTACAAATCAATCAATTAACGTACTTAAGGGGTTATGACTTATATGGTCTTATGGACTTTGAATTTTACAAGTAGAGTATCGTATACTCCACTCCGCCCAATTGTAGGCAATGTAGGATCATTGTGAATTTGGATCAATCCAATCATTTTTTAGCATCATTATTTTGAACATTGATAACAAAAAAAGTAACTATAAATTAGCATATAAGTGCGGCATTAAGTTGATTAAAACCCAATAATATAAATATGTGAAAGAATTAAGCTAAAATATTAATGTAAGATCTAGTTAAATAATAAGCCGCATTTTATAATGAAAATGTTCACACACATATATACACACAATAGAGTTTGGTTCAAATGAAACAAACTTTTATCCTGAAACGTAAAACGAATACACTTTTCCTAGTTAGTAGTGCATTTTTCATACAAAAGTGCATTGCAAAATACAAAATGTGTAAATTCGAAAAAGTGCACTCTAAAATATGAAAAATGCACTACAAACTAGGAAAAATGCACTCGTTTTAGAATAATAATAGTTCGTTTCAGGATAAAATTTTGTTTCATTTGAACCAAACTCACAAAATAAGTGAAAAAATCTATAATATCTCAAATTTGATAGGAGGTCATAGTGATACGCTATAATAATTATATTACATAATTAAGTTATATTAGTCTTATTTAGAATATTGTGGTTTTCTTTTATTTAGGTTAGTTTTATTTTTTTTAGTAATAATATATTTTTAATATCTCAGCTTGTTAGCTAAATGTTAGGATTAGGATTAGGGGGAGGCTTCAATAGAAACGACTTCTATAGAAAAACGGGGGAACTGATTAGAAGCGTTAGATTTGGAGCATTAGTGGTTAGGATTTAAGGAGTACAATAGCTAATATAGACGATTTTTTACAAAAACACAATCTCAAACTGATTTAATTAGGAAAAAAATAAAAAAATCATCTCATATGCGAGATTTAAGGGATCCGATATGAAAAATATTGTGAATATTGGTTGGTAGTTACCAAAAAGGAAGGAGCAATTATGTAGGGATATTTATGTGTATTTTTTTAAATCAAAATGGAAGTTCCTAAATTTAAGGCATCGTGTAAATTTAAAAATATATATTCTAAATCGATTTCATAAAATAAATAGCCAATATTTATCAAAATGGAATTTCCTATATTTAAGGGATCATGTAAACTAAAAAAATTGTGAGCACATTCTCGGATATTTTCCTTGTAGTATATTTGAGTTCACATCTGAATATGTTAGTTTAATTTTTGAACAAAGCAATATGTATAACTGAATATTAAGAACACATTCTTGAATATGGCATTGTATTATTAATGTGATAATTTGACTGAATATGTGAGTTTACATATTGAACATGGTATGATATGCGCTCGAATATGCATATCACATTCTCGAATATGCAGTTGAAGTGATAATATGACTATATCTAATGTGATTACATATTGAACTTACTATTATGTATACATGAATATGCATACCACATTCTCGAATATGCATTTGAAGTGATAATATGATTATATCTTAATGTGCTCTATTAAATATTGAATTAACCAAAACGTGTCAACAAATATTCAGAATATATTTTCGAACATTTATACAAAATATTTGAATATTCAATTCACAATATATAACATGTATACAATATATTTGAATATTAACTTCACAGTTTTGAACATATGTATAAAAGAACTCGAATATGTATATAATATATCTGAATATTAAGTTCGCAATCTCGAACATGTATACAAAATATCGGAATATTAAGTTCACAATACATAACATTTAAATATATCTGAATATCGACTTCATAGTTTTGAACATATGTATATAAGAACTCGAATATGTAATTAAAGATATCGAACATATTATCAATGTAACTGAATTATCATCTTCCAATTTCTTCGAATCCACAACAGGAGCATCAACCTCATCGATCGACATGCTTGCTTGCTTTTGAATATTTTGAACCTACAACAAACTCAAAAAATTAGTCAATTGCATATCCATAATCTACTACAAACAAAACTCAAAATTGATAAGAAAAAACTCTAAATCGAACACTATAAAACGAGATGAATGTGCAATTATAAAAATCAATGTGCATACTAAATTCTGAAGTAAATTTAAGGGTGAATATACTAAGCCAAACTAAATCCAAAATAATACAAACAAATGAAAACCAAAATCATTGATAAAACCCAATAGACTCTTACCAAATTCTTTACGAAAATCACCACTTCGACTTGGATTTGAGAAGAATTCGAAAAACCTTTGTACTCAGAAAGAATAGGATCGACTAAGAAATTGGCGCTGGACTTCAACCGACTTGGATCATAGAAGAATGGAGATTGATTTCGATCCTATCTTGCAGTTTCTCCATCTTTCAAATTTTTTAGACGTAAAGAGAGTTTTTCACTTTGGAAACTGAATAGGTTGGAATCTGATATGGAGATATTGAATGAATATAACGATTAAAGAAGGAGAAAAAAAATTAAAGATATTTGCCTTAAATGAGATATGGAGAGAGAAATAGGAAGTAATCTAGTGATCTCACCAAAATAACTTTCATGTGCACCTTTTAATTTAAAATCTCATCCATTTAAAAAACTACATCTAAAGGCTCTCCTTATTTCCTCGGTTTCTCTAGAACCTTATTCTAGGATTATAATTAGGGTTTAGTGGTAAGACTTATTATATATACTCCTTTTGTATTCAGAAATCAAGTAATCAATCAGAAAGTTATTTTTCATAAACCCTAATATCTCTCTAAACTTGTCTATAGTTCTCCCTCCGCGACTATCAATCGCGTTTATCGATTTAGCATTCATAATTTAGCAACTATTAAATATGATCACTAATTCTGTTGGTAAAAAGCTTGGAGGATGCTGAGATGTCTCAAATTTGATCATTATTTTTCTCCTTCACTTTACTTAGGTTAAAAATCAAGTCTCACTCTTTTTCTTTCTATTGGAATATTGGATCAACCCGGTTTATTTAGTTCGTGCACATTGTCGGCTAGTGTTCACGATTCCGAGATTTACAACTAAAGATGGGTCCTTGTAAAAAAAGAGTTAAATAATAAGTGCCCATTAATTATTTATAAGGATATTATATAATAAATTTAGTTATGAAAATGTCCATATATATAGATATTCGTAATAAAGCGAAAATCTATGATATCTCAAAATTTGATCGGAGGTCATAGGCTTTTTAGATTGCCAGTGGTCATGAGAGTTTACAATACAATGTTATTAAAATCTTTGTGTTGGTATTAGTCCTTTTAATTCTAAACTTCATCATCAATTAAAATAGATTATTATAATATCAAAAGATAAATGTTGAAAAAAATTCTACTCCAAAAGTTTTTAATATATAATTTCAAAACTTCTCAAAAATCTAAAATTTTCTGCCACTTAAAAAGCTTTTTCATCAAACACTCATTTACCTATTTAAGTTTTTTTTTTTACAATTTTACAGGCTTTTTTTTTGTACAATCAGGATAACCGTTTTCAATTTTTATAACGGAAATTTCGTCCGATGACCCTTAACTTAAGACAATTTCATGAGGTACTCACTTGTACATGAGATAGAAAACAAACAAACCTTTGTAGCATTTGCAATATAATACTATTTCCTTAACAAATGCTAGAGAATAGAACATTTTTTCTTGGAAACAAGAGTGTCCTGCATGAACTACAACTCAACTCCTAGAATAGGGTTTCTCTTTTCATCTATTTCCACTGCAAGTAGATGGTTTAGGGTAATCATCATCAACTTCATGACCAATTTTATATTAATCCATGCTTCTATTTTATATTTTACTCTAATCCCTTGTTTTTTTTTTGTTAACTTTTGATGTTCTGTACTTGTTTCCTTTGATCTATGTATATGTAAAAATGTTTCCTTTCCTTCATGGATGTTATCCTAAATAATCCTCTGAATCTAAGCTACAAATCGGCTTAAGTATTCTTTGAATTTAAGCCACAAATCAGTTTGTTGTGATAGCTCTAAAAAAGTACAGGATGTTAGTTTCAAAGAGGTCCAACACATATCAAGTGAGCATATAAGGGGCTTTACTTTTGGTTCAAGATGTTAGTTTCAAAATAGTAGAACATCTTTATTTATTTTTTTGATTAGGTAAGAATTCGGTTTACTGGATCTGTCCGGTAAAACCGAGAGGCCGAGTAAACGGCAGTCGAAAACCGACTAGAACAACCTGAGATAAACAAAACACGTAAAGAAGTACAATCTGGCGAAAAGAGACACTAGAACGAAAGGTGTAGTGTGAGACGTGAGGAGCTAAAGATCAAAGTCTTTATCTTCTTACTTACTTGGTGACCTTATTGTTTTACTTTAGCCTAATAGCTTAAATGGAAAAGCAATGTGTTTTACACATTGATGTGGGTTCAAATCCCGCATAGGCTACTTTTTTGCTTGAAACAAATGAACCGATGTGGCTTTGTGAGAAAAAGTGACCATATGATGTGATCTGGTGCAGTGATGCTACAAGTTATAATTTAGGATCTATGTCTCTAACTTAACAAAGTTTATTCAACTCTATTGTAGAGTTTAATGTACTAACTTAACAAAATGATCAAGAAAGGCAAAAAAAGCCACTAGTTTATAGCTTAAAGATTTTCTAACACGTTTTGTAGCAAAAAAAAGCCACTAGTTTTGCAGCCAAGGACACAAAAGGGTATTCTGTATGTGTTTATATAGTTAAAGTGATCAAAAAGGCATAATTATTGCTACGATGTAATAAAATTACCCTAAACGATTTCCTCCTAATATATATAGTTGTTCCTCAAAGGAAAGTAATTAACAAAAAATTATCTTAACTACTTACAACTAACTATGATAAAAAAAACAGTTTGTTGAACAATACAAGTGTCTTGAGAGTAACAAAAGCTGCTGACAAATTAAGTATGTAGTATATATAGAAGGGAAACCAATATAGCTAGCCATAATTAACTTTATTTCTGATACAACTTTATAATCTTACGAGTCCAAATGTTGTCATAACTTCATCCTTGATCAGTTTCTTTTATCTTGACGCCTCCTCCTCCATTGATGCATCATGACAAATACTTCTATTTTAAGGATCAACCTACATAACCACTTAGGAGTCTTCTCCCAAAAGACAAAGAATCCCCAAACAAATCCTACAAACATGCCACATCCAAATCCCATCAAAACAAATTCCCACAAATGGAAGCCTGGTGATTCAGAGCCATTGCCTTCAGCCGACGTCGAGTTTTGTGTGTTGTTCCTTTGTCCACATTTATTGGTCAAGAGTTCACCACACAACCCTGGGTTTCCGAGATAGGAGTTGTCCAAGAATGTACCAAACTGTTTGGCCGTTGGCACGGACCCAACTAGCTTGTTCTCCGAGACATTGAATAGCTCAAGGGAGTTTAGGCTTATCAACTCTCTAGGAATATGGCCCTCTAATCGGTTAAAAGACAAGTCTAGAGACTCCAACAGAGTCAAATTGCCCAAGGACGGTGGGATGTTACCAGTGAAGTTGTTATGAGCTAGGTTTAGCCACCGGAGGGAGACGAGATCTCCTATGGTCTCAGGGATGGGTCCATCCAACCTGTTCCGGGATGCATCTATAAGTACCAATGCATCCAAGATTGCATCAAGGTGACGATCTTTCCCTTTGACCCATGCCATGATTGAATCTTGATAATAAGCTACGCCCATGTATGGCCAGGATTGATGACTATTGTTCACCTCAATCATCGCCTTCATACTCATCAATAGACCTCCAGGCAAGCCACCAGCGAGCTCATTGTTTGAGATGTCAAGAATTCGCAACCTCTGGAATGGGATTGTTGCATATGACCCCATTAGAGACCCATGCAAGTGATTTGAACTCAAGATAAGTACTTCTAGATCCGGAAGAACATCCAACCAATGAGGGAAGGTGCCATTGAGGTTGTTACTACCAAGATCAAGCAGTTGCAGCTTCAAGCATTTATTCAAAGATTGTGGTATTGGGCCTTCGAATCTGTTGTCGCTCAAGCTAAGAGTGAACAACTCAGGACATTCTTCAAAGAAGAAAGAGGGGATTTCGCCTTGAAGTTGATTTTGCCTAAGATCAAGTATGAACAATGTTCGACTGATGGGATACGCGAAGCAGTCAGGTATCTTGCCTGTCAAGTTGTTTTGAGACAGATCGAGTAATGCAACCACATTTAAATTACACAAAGAATCAAGAATGCCTCCGCTAAACCGGTTATTCGAAGCCCAAAAATAAATTGTGGCGGGAGATGGGACAGGAAGAGCACCTTGAAGCATGTTAGAACGGATGTCGATTTGTTGCATGTTTTGCCATGGAAGATTCTCTAACCCATCGGTCAGTGAGTTATAAGAGAGATCCAAGATAGACAACGAAGTCCTACCAATATCCAAAAGCCACTCAGGCACCACACCATGGATGCCGTTCTTGGAGAGCATCAATGCTTGAATGTTCACCTGTTCTCTTAAGAAACTCGGAAAATGACCAAGGTTGCAAAAGGAAAGATCTAGATACCTAAAGGTAGGCCAAGAAGTGGTGGAGTTAGCATCCGTCGTGTCATCGATGACAGACAAATAGTTTCGAGACAAGTCGAGGAGACTCAAGTTTGGGAAGCTTTGGAGCTTGCTGAGCCTGAATGTACCCGAAAGGAAGCTACACTTGAGGTTGAGGCCGGTCACATGACCTGTGGTGGGATCGCACTCGATCCCATCCCATTCGCAAGAATCGGTGCCATTCTTCCATGTATCGATTCTTGCATAATCCGATGAGCAATATCCGGAAGGATAGGGGAGATTTTTTATGGTGAACCCCATCTTGATTTCGAGTAATGCTTCGCATTCATCGTTATGGCATGGCTGCTTTGAGAATCCATTTGGAGAGGTAGGGGACGAGCTCACAAACAAAGGAGCATGCAAAGCAAGGTAGATTAGTAGAATGATCAACATCGTGTTCAATTGGATTTGGTGGAAATATTGTATTTAGTAGCTAGGATGGCTGCTAGTTTATATGATCACTTTTGAAAATTTTCGTGGACAATAGATTGTCATTTGAATAAAAAGATTTCTAATTTCTACCGTATTTATTAGATATTAGAAATTAAGATGAATTGGTCAATATATAAAAAGTAACGATAAGGTAAAAAGGTACAATAGGAAATGGACCAAACCAACATTAGAATTTGCTAAAAGAAATTTTGACGGATCGAGGAAGATTAACAATGGGACGGCAACGATGGGATACATCATTAGGGATCATGATGGAAAATTGATTTCGTTTAATGCCTCCGCAAATAAATACTGGAATATAATTCGAGATGAGACAAGAGGAATATATGAAGCAGTATATGAAGAAAAAAAATAGGAAAATTTTGAAAATCGAAATTGAGGACAAGATTATCAGAATCCTGATCCGATTCTAACGATCCATAACACGAGAAATGATCCACGATCCTTAGTAGGATCTTATTGGAGTAAGATCTTAGAATACAACCTCGATCTGATCCTGATTTTAATTACGATTTTAACGATCCTATAAATGATTCTAACGATTCTTACAATCTTATAAAATGACAATTATGACTATATATTCTTAATAATTTCAAGGTTGTCTCATTTCCATTAAAATAGTAAACTAGTCCGTCCTACAACACTTTTAATAATCAAATTAATAATGTTTATTATTTTCTTACTTCATATATAACAAAATATTAATATATTCGGTTATCATTACATACTTTTAGTTATAATGTAGGATCTTACGATTTCTACATATATCTCATGACTGTAACAAAATGGCTGATTTGATTGTTGGCTTGCGACATTCGTCTAGTGTTAATTAAATTCAGACCCATTCAGAGTTAAATGCTCCCGTCTATAAAGATGTTTTAGGTTGATCAATCAGCCTAATTTTTTCCTACTAAAAAATCAGAATGGTCCATATATATGATCGTATTTCTTACGTGGGGTAGTTTTTTTTCAACTTCGAGATTAAAATGTCAAGTCTTACCCTATTAACGTGTTATATATGATCACAAATCTACCGTGAATTGGATGCTCAAAGCTAGTGAACTTTCACCATTTATATCTAACCGTATTAACCACGATATATAGAAATTTAAGTTCAAGTAAAATATTTTTTTTAGAAGGAGAGACGACACTATCCGTTCCCTCTAGAAGAGTTTTATTAATAACAAAAAAAAATGGGCTAATTAGTAGTCAGCAAAGGATGATAGCCCAACCCCTTACATCATCAAAGAGCAATAAACTAATCCTTCCAGGCGGGACAAGCAATACATGATAACCTAACTGATAATTAAAAGCAAACGAAGTAAGATGATCCGTACCGAAATTCACCTCGCGATATACATGACGGAATCGGATAGACTAATCCCTACTAATCAAGCCTTAGACATTCAATAAACCATGCTAAAGAGACGTTGACTTTTTATTAATAGTACTAAGAAGCCACATTACCAACCGAGAGTCCGATTTCACGATAACTTTGTGAGAACCTTTCTCCCAGGCTCCCACGCCATTTTCAGACCATCAAGAATACCCTCAAGCTCTGTCGTAGACATCGTGCACGAGCCGATGTTATGAACAAAGCCTTTAATCCAACGTCCATCGCAATCTCTCAATACATCACCGGCCGAAGCGTTCCCAATTACAACAGAACCATCGTTATTGACTTTAATCCAATGTTGATCTATTTTATTTTTAAGATCGAGTCCTTGATCTCCAATTAATAATTGCCATAATTAAAAACAAGAGAAGCACAATACATAGAAATAATAATTCAACTCTATATTAGGGCAATAAATATCTCACATAATAAATACATCGTGATAACATAATAATATGATAGAAAGTAATACGTAGTATGTAGAACACATAATATACTTAATTAACGAATTTTATCCACACGTACCATATTAAATGTCTTTATAGTCTTAATTTTATTGAGACTCATTTTTATTTATCCATATTATACTACGTACGTAAGACATATTATACATAAACTATTACATTTAGCCATGACTGCATATGTACTATATAGTACATATTGCATAACTTAGTACAACATAGTACATATTGCATAACTCACTATCATCATCACTCTATGTTGTATGAAGCATTGAAGCTTGCTTTAGTGTTTGTTGTTTCGACGTCTCCTCCTCCTCCTCCTTAGCGCGATGAAGCCTTCGATTTTGTAAATCAAATTGGTTACCCAATAACTATATTTTACCCAAAAGATGAAGTATCCCCAAATGGATCCTACAAACAACCCACAACCACAACCCATTAAAACAATCTCTAACTCATGCACACTTGAAGATAGTGAGCCCATGCCTTGAGTCGGTGTTGAGATCGGCGGTTCTTCATTCCTTCCCCCGCATTTCTTTGTCAAAAACTCACCACACAATCCCGGATTTCCAAGATAGGAGTTGTCTGAAAATGTGCTAAATTGTTTGGTTGATGGCACTGGCCCAACCAAATTATTTTCCGAGACATTAAAGAACCCAAGAGAGTTGAGGTTTACCAATTGACTAGGAATGTGCCCATAGAGTCTATTGAAAGATAAGTCTAAAGACTCTAATAGACTCAGATTGCCAAAGGATGATGGTATATTACCAGTGAAATTGTTATGAGCTAGGTTTAGCCATCGAATGTCGACAAGATCTCCAATTTCCATAGGAATGTGGCCTTCCAGTCTGTTCTTAGAGGCGTCTATTAGTACTAAGTTATCCAACACTTTACTAAGCTCGCGATATACCCCTTTGACCCACGTCGTTATCGAATCTTGATACGAAGTCACGCCCATGTATTGCAAATGCAAGGGCCGGCTAATGGTGTTCACCTCTGCCATTCCCTTGAAACTCGTCAAGAGACTAGATGGTAGCTCGCCGCTGAAATCATTATTTGCAATGTCGAAGATCCGTAGCTTGGAGAACGAGTTTGTCGCATTGGAGTGAAATGTTAGGGGACCTTGGAAGTTGTTGGTTCCAAGGATGAGTGCTTTTAGATTTGGAAGAACACCTAACCAATGAGGAAAGGTGTCATTGAGCTTGTTCATGCACACATCAATCAATTCCAACTTCTTGCAATTCATCAAAGAGTGTGGCATTTTCCCTTCCAATTGGTTGTCACTCAAGATAAGAGTGGTCAACCATCGGCAATCGTCAAATATAACAGAGGGGATTACACCATGAAATTGATTTTGGCCGAGAGCTAGTATATCCATCCGTTGATAAGCGTCACAATCAGGTATATAGCCACTCAAGTTGTTGTGAGACAAATCGAGCATAACATAAGACATGTGACATAAAGAAGAAATCTCTCCAATAAATTGATTGTTTGAAGCTCGGAATTCGGAAGTGTGGCAAGATGGAAGAGGAAGAAGACCTTCAAGCATGTTGAAACTGATGTCGATCTCTTCCATGTTAAGCCATGGAAGGCTCTCTATGCCACCGGTCAATGAGTTATGAGAGAGATCCAAGACTTGCAACGAAGTCCTACCTATATCGAAGAACCACTCGGGCACCACACCATGTATACCATTGTTGGAGAGATCTAATGTTGTAAGATTCTCTTGTCGTCTTAGGAAACCTGGAAAGTGACCAAGGTTGCAAGACGCCAATCGTAGCTCCAAAAATATAGGCCAAGAATAGGCCGACTCGACTCCCATGTCATTGATGATTGACAAGTTATTGTATGACAAGCGAAGGGTATCCATATCCCGGAGGCTGTATAGCTTGTTGAGTGAGACACTTCCAGTCAAGTTGTTCCATTGAAGATCTAGAACTCGGAGGCTTTGAAGCCCAAAGACAACTTCCGAGATTTGCCCTTGGAGTTGGTTCCATCCAACACTGAACTCCTCTAGCGTTGAGGAGCTAGAGGAGTAGTTGAAAATAGGAGATTGAGCTATCCTTGTGAAGAGGTTATGATCTAGGTACAAGTACTTCAACGATGGCAGAGTGAGCACCCATGCAGGTATCGTCCCAGTAAGCTTGTTACTTGAAAAGTCGATATATTGCAGGCGAGGCAGGTGAAGCATGGTACTATTGGAAGGGAAGCTTCCGGTGAGGAGACTGCAATTGAGATGGAGTTGGGTCACGTGGCCTGATGAGGGGTCGCACGTGACTCCATCCCATTCGCAACAATCGCTTCCATCCTTCCATGACTCGATTTTTGCATGAGGTCTATGACATAACCTCAAATCATCACGAGTGATATCGTTGATGGTGAAGCCTATCTTGAATGCGAGCAAGGCTTCACGCTCGTCGTTATGGCATAGTTGGATCGAGGATCCAACTGAGCTGCCAAACGACGTTAGGGGGGCGTGTGAAGCTACAACCACCAAGAGTAGTTGTAGAATGATCAACAACAACATGTTTATTTTGATTGAGATCGAATCGAGAGGATATATGTTGGATTAGGAATGATATATGGTAGTGGTCGTAGTGGTTACAAGAATATATCAAGCTTGTGTGTGAATAATCAAGAGTATAAGAGAAGACTATATATACCAACCAAGCATGGGTGAGAATCATCAAGTGTTTATTTATGGGGTTAGAAGACTTTTTCCAACTCGAGATTTTTCAATATGTTCCCTTTACTAGGTTTATTAGATCTCCATACGTACGTCATGCATGTATATACTTCTCAACGTCTCAAAAAAGTCAAGCATATGCATGTTGCTTTGTAGATATATGATACAACGAAGATAGGAGTATTGATTTTTCAAAAATCATCAATTCATTTATTCTTCATTGTACTACGTACTTTAAAAAGTAAATTAGAGTATTTTTCATACTATACATGTACGTATTATATCAATTAATAGGGTCTTTTATCAGAAACTATCCGTCTAATAGGTCATATTTCACTTTATGACTCATCCAATACCTATTTACTGCAAATCACCCATAAAAATAGGGGGGAAATGGTCTTTCGACAACTTGACGGTGATTTGGATGGAATTTAGAGATTAGGCGGTAAAAAGGTAACCGAATATATATTATGGATTGTTTGCGGTATTGAGACATTAGACGGGTGGTAAAGTGAAATATGGGTTATTGGACGAGTGGTATCCGGTAAAAAACTCTATTTAATATTATGAAATTATATGATTTCAAATACATTTTTTGACAATATATTGTTTTAACTTGAGATGAAATGATAAACTAATTATTTTTAACATAGATAAGACACTATGAGGTATTAAAACATTTTAGAATGGGTGATACTACATAATAATTTATCGCCGTTAAAAAGCATTTTTATTATTATAATAATTTATTGAAATTTTATGCATAAAGTATAAAGCATATAAATAAAAATATAAATTGGGAGATATAGTGGGATAGGTGAGATATAGTGGGATAGGTATCATAACTTGGTAAAATAAAAATTAATGAAGCAAGAAAAAAATAACATAAACTAAGGAACATGTCAAATTCAAATATGTCAATTAAGTGACTAATTAACGTGTCGAATATGATACTATTCTTAATTGGTTAGATATTTATAAAAAACGGTTCGGCTAATGTGTGTCCATGGGCACACAATAAAAGTGTTAATTTGGAAAATTATTTTAAAACTATTTCCTAAATTAAAATTAATAAACCCTTTTTAAAAAATCAAAATTAACATCAATATCCAGATTTACCAAAATTAAAATTCTTAATATCACATTAGAAAAAATCCATAAAAAATTACTTTAGCATCAATTTGACAATTGCAGTTTGTGGAATTGAAGAGTAAAGACTATTGTGTCACTAATGCTCAATGGACTTTTAGTTTGCGTGCATAATTTTGGAAGTAGTAACATTCCACTTAATTGTTGTCAATGTTTCGCACCGAGCCTTTTTAAGTATCTTGACCAAGTCTTAATTAAGCTAAAAAGGGTTCCATTCAACAATACTTATTATGTTATTCATCCCCTCACACTAAATTTTTTCAGATAAAAACAACAACACTTATTCATCGACGTAAACCATCCGTTCCACTTTCGGTTTTTTAAAGTGCGCTTAAACTCGGCTCCTATACAAATTGAGTTGAACATGAATAAGAATTAATCAAACCGAACACTGAATTTTTCACAAACGACTCTATTCATTTACAACGCTATCCTCAATTATTTATATTCATTGATGGGTGACTTCTGGAAACTGTCTAACACATGGTTGTGAATAATGAACCTTGTTTGAATTGGCTATCTTCTATTAAGTTCATTGGAACTATTTTTCTAAAACATGTTTTTCGGAAGAAAAAAATCTTTATGGAAGACTATACAGAAACCACAATACACTACATCATAAGAACATTTAGTATTACATACACATGTTGCAAGTACCATTCAAAAGTTGTAACCAAATTAGCTATCTATTTTCAATAATAAGTGCACAAAATGTGCTTGAGCCAATTTAGTAGAACGGAAGATTGAAGTTGACAACACTTAAGACATGCTACGAGAATATGCTAAACAGGCCAGTACAAAGCTACATACATATGAAGTGCAGACTTTGCACTAGGGTGCTCACGAGACAACCTTGTTTGCTTCACTTTCTTCTCTTCTGATGTCTTCTCCTCCGATTCAGCATCACGAAGACTTCTATGTTGAAAATCAATCTCTCAACCCAATAATAAATGCTTCCCCAAAAGATGAAGTATCCCCAAACACACCCCAAGAACAACCCACATCCCAATCCCATTAAAATAATCTCCCACTCGTGGAAACTCAGAGATTTGAAGCCAATGACTTCAACTGGTTTATCCATTTTCCCTGGTTTATCCTTTTTCCCGCACTTCTTTGTCAAAAGTTCACCACACACCCTTGGATTTCCAAGATAGGAGTTGTCTAAGAATGTAGCAAACTGTTTGGTTGAAGGAACTGGCCCTACTAGATTATTTTTTGAGACATTGAAGAACGCTAGAGAGTTTAGATTTACCAATTCGCTAGCAATTTGCCCATCTAGTTTGTTGAAGGATAAGTCTAAAGACTCTAATTGACTCAGATTGACCAAGGATAGTGGGATGCTGCCTGTGAATTTGTTATGAGCTAGACGAAGTGATCGAAGCAAGATAAGATCTCCAATGGCCTCATGGATGTGCCCTTCTAGTATATTTCCAGATGCATCTAATAGTACTAAATCATCAAAGATTTCAAGAAAATTTTGGATTAAACCTTTCACCAATACATTTATGGAATCTTCAACAAAAGAGTTATAAGATTCCCATCCTTCCAGATGGTTAGCATTTACCTCAATCATCGCCTTGAAGCTCATCAATAGGCCACTTGGTAGCTCACCAATGAAATTGTTATTTGAGATGTCAAGAATTCGCAACTCCGGAAATGTGTTTGTCACGTTGGAGCTCGTTTGCAAAGAACCGTGTAAGTTATTTGAGCCCAACAAAAGTATTTGCAGGTTTGGGAGATCATCCAACCAATGAGGGAAGGTATCATTGAGCTTGTTGTTCCCTACATCCAACAATTGCAGCTGCTCGCATTTACTCAAGGATTGTGGTATTGGCCCTTCTAATAGGTTGCCACTCAAGCTAAGAGTTTTCAACCCAATGCAATCTTCAAAGATGACAGAGGGGATTACACCCTCAAGCCGATTTTGAGTGAGATCTAGCATAGCCATCCCTCCACTTATGAGAATACCCAAACAATTGGGTATCTTTCCAGTTAGTTTATTGTAAGATAGATCGAGCACACCACATGACGAGTAACAAAAAGAGGAAGGAATCTCTCCGGTAAACAAATTGTGTGATGCTTGGAAATAATTAGTAGCTTGTGTGCTCTTGTGCAATCTTGGGTTTGGAAGATTACCTTCAAGCAAGTTGAAGTTGATGTCGATAACTTGCATGTTTTGCCATGGAAGATGCCACAAGCCACCAGTCAATGAGTTATGAGAGAGTTTCAAGGCTCTCAAAGACTTCATATTTAGGAACCACTCAGGCACTAGACCACAAATGTCATTGTTAGAGAGGTCCAATATAGTAAGATCATGTTGTTCTCTTAGGAAACTTGGAAAGTGGCCGAGGTTGCAAGATGACAATCCTAGCTCAGAAAGTCTAGGCCAAAAAGAAGTGGAATCATCACCCAAGTCATCATTGATAGACAACTTATTATAAGATAAGCGGAGGGTATCTAAATTGTGGAGGTTGTGGAGTTTGCTGAGCGGGATTATTCCAGTCAAGTTGTTACAATCAAGGTCTAGGACTTGAAGGCTGCGAAGCTCAAAGATGGCTTATGGGATCTCTCCTTTGAGTTGGTTATCCCTTGCGCTAAAATCCACCAGTACTGAGGAGTTGGCAGAGACACAATATTGAGCTATCATCCATGTGAAAAGGTTCTTCTCCAAGCGCAAGCTTTTTAACGATGGCAGAGTAAAGAGCCAGTCCGGTATCTCCCCTGTGATTTTGCTTTCGCTGAAGTCAACAGTGGATAGTCCAGCTAGTGTCGTCGTGTTCACCATTGTCGTAGACAAGGAGCCAGAAAGGTAGTTGAACGCGATGACAACAGTTTCTGCCACGTTCCATATCCAATTGGGAACACTCCCGTATAATCCACAAGCCGCCATGTTGATTGATCGCAAAGAGAAGTTGGATGATGCTTCTTTGATAGAGTCGGGCAATTGGCTTGTGAAGTCGCAACCACTCAAGTCCAGTGACTCGAGTGGGCTTCTCCACTCCAATACTTTTGAGGTGGAGAAGGCAACCCGCAATAAGCTATTTTCTCCCATGTGGAGAACACGCAAATTTGGCATGCTGAGAATGCTCGTGAGTAAGAAGTGTCCTCGCAGGTCACAATTTGTCAGTTGCAAAGACTCCAGTTTTGAGAGATTCGCTATAATGGGAGGAGGAATAGCGGAACTGATGCTCACACCAGATAGATCGAGCTCTCTCAGATTTGTTAGATTGGCAATGATAATCTTGAAGTTATGCATGGCAACGAAATCATTGGAAGAGAGATCGAGGGTGATTAGGCGAGAGAGCCAACCGATCTCCTTTGGGACTTGGCCTTTGAATCCTGAACTAGACAGATTAAGGTAAGTGAGGTCAGAAAGCCGACCGATACCAGACGGTATCCACGATGGGTAGAAGTGGTTGAAAGCGAGGTTGAGATGGCGCAGGTAGTGGAAACGGAAGAGGGTGTTGTTGGAGGGGAGGCTTCCGACGAGGAGGCTGCAACTGAGGTCTAGCTCTGTCACGTGACCTGATGAGGGGTCGCACGTGACTCCGTCCCATTGGCAACAATTGCTGCTCCCATTGTTTTTCCATGACCGGGTCTTTTGATAAGGTCTTTGACAATGATGGAGGAAGTCAAATTCACTCGCTATTGTCATTGCCTTGAATGCGAGCAAGCTCATCATTATGGCACAACCCCGCCATGGATCTTGGTCTGTGGAATAAAGGAGAATGTGAAGCTACAACATTTGAGAGTAGTAGCTGGATGATCAACAATAAGTACAACAACAACATATTGTTGCATGCACGAGGGCGGATTTTTGTAGGGCAATATATGTGTAGGAAATGATCGAGCTATGTTTGTTCACTTTGTTGTAGTGGTGGTGGTGTGCGAGTTGGTGAACAAGGATCAACATAAATTTATACTAGAGGAAGCACGTGCTTAATTTGAGAAGGAGATCGATTACAAGTCTTGAGCATGGGTGTTTAGAGTTGTCACATATCTGAAATGGAAATTATAATTGTCTAGTATATAGTCTAATGAGCTAATCCTCCTATTGTTATATGGTTTTGAGTTGGAACCTCTTTGTGTTTGTATGCTAGGCCCGTTATCGCACGATTCCCAGATTATCAGCACTCCGGTCTTTATTAATGGGGACTTATATCTTTTGTATATAAATTTTTTACCATAGCAATAAGGGCATCTTAGTTTCTCTAAAATTTTCTCCAAACAGAAAAATCATAAAATTTTACTTTAATTCCAACATTTTCTTCATTTTAGAGAATATTACATTTATTAATTTTATTTTTATATAAATTTTGTTATTATTTAATATGATCAATCACAAGTTTTTATATGTACATTATTTGGAGAATTTACTAAATTTAGGAAAAATACTTCATCTTTTAAAGAATTCTCTATTTTAGAGAACGAAATAAAGATTTTATTGGATCATAAGATCTCCATTAATACAAAGACGTATATGAAAAATTTCTTGTGCACGCACTAATCATGCCAAGAGTGTTTGGAAACTTGGGTTTCAATTCCTTCTTTCTTTACTAGCTAATTCTATCAGGTTTTTTCTATTGCTAATAATATGGACTAATACTAACATTTCATTTGTTGATTAGAGTTTATAAGGTGTTTTATGGTAATTGTAACTTTGTATTTTTAGTGATGTTTAATTTATAAGAACATACTATATTATATTAGGAGAAAATTTTAAATAATCTTAAGTGATTGATCCACAACGGAACTAATTGGTCCAATTCATTCCAAATTTCTAATGCCATTTTTTTCCAAATGCACTCACGGGTCAAATAGTGAATTAAAAAACTTGCATTCTGGCCAAACGCACAATAACAATAAAAAAAAAATATATGCATTCAATATTTTCAAACGCACTTGAATAATGATTCCCCCTCTCGCCTACCTTTTATTAATTTCAAACCAAGCCATAATAATTCTTTGCCAATAATATTGTATCTACAAAGTACAAACTACAAGCATTTTGCTCTGTAATTGTCGAGTCTTAAAGTAATGTCGTATCATTTCATTTACTGTTGATCAATTCAAACTTTTAAGGGCTCGTTTCGTACACGAGAGATCAGATTAGAAATATTAAACCTAAATTAGTGTTTGGTATAGCAATCAGATTAAGAATTAAAATATGCATGTCCTAATTACTTATTCTAGATACACATTTATAGTTTTTGAGATTTTGTTCGAATATTTTTTAGTGTCTTGTATTTTTTTTAATTGAAAAATTATTAATTATGTTAGAAAAATTCTTTGACCCTACAATAAAAAAATTCGAGTCCTAACCCTGGATTTTGATAGTTAATCAGATTGAAAAATTATAAGATCTTACATCACTACTAAAATTACAAAAAATGACAACGTGAAGTAAAAATAACGTACGATAGGGAAATCATAACTTTAAGTATATCAATCATTTATAAATAAAATTGTTATTTTATACTAATAAGATTTTTAGAATTACTAGCAATTAGACCGCGCGTTGCGCGGCGATTATAAGACGGAGACTTCATTAGTGTAGAGATATGGAAATGGCATTTTCGTAAATTTATTTAAAAGAGCATGAGTTTTTTGGAAAAAGAATATGGAAATGACATTTCCGTAAATTTATTTAAAGGGACATGGTTTTTGTGGTATTAATTTACTTGACTTCTCACGCCATCCAATGTCTTAAAACTTGTTTTATTACGTATACGAGCTTTCTTCACAAATAAGAAACAAACTTATCCGAGCTTGCCTACGAGCGAAGTAAACTGGATACGTTTTTCGAGACATGTCTAAATTACCCGTTCACATCCAAATATCAACTAACTCGGGCACGGTTTTCCAAGAATTTTTTTTTACGAGCTCGCTTACGAGCGAAGTAACTTGGACACGTTTTTCGAGACATGTCAAAATTACCCATTTAAATCCGAATATCACTTAAGTCGGGCACGCTTTTTCAAGAAAATATATTTTTCACGTGCTCGCTTACAAGCGAAGTAACTTGGACACGTTTTTCGAGACATGTCAAGATTACCAATTCACATCCAAATATCACATAATTCGATCACGCTTTTCCTAGAATATATATCCCGAGATTACTTAAGAGCTAAGCAATGCCGACACGAATTTTGAGGAACATTAAAACAACAAAATTATTCTTGAGCGATCGGATTTTGCACGAATTTCGAGGAACATTAAAATAACAAAATTAATCATGAGAAATAAATAATAATGAATTAATAACAACCGCACGATATATAGTATTAATGAAATTGGATGGTCGTGATTAAAAGCTATGAATTAATAAAGACCGCACAATAGGTTATAACCTATGTTATATAGCTCTATGTAAAATAAACGGAGAGGATGCTCTTTAGTCCGTATGCTTTTATATTGCTCTTATATTGCTCTTTAGTCCGTATGCTTTTATATTAGTATGGATATGGATATGGATATATAAAATCGCTTCAAACACAGATCTACTGATTTTATTATTATCATTTATAGTCCTACTTTGGATATCGTATGATTATAGTCCTACTTTGGATATGGTTTCGCCAATTATAGATAGTAGTATTGAGATCCTAGTCCAAGTAGAAGCATTATTTGAAACCGATAAATCTAGCAACACTGTCGAAAAACAGTATAGCAAGAATGCAAAATAAAGTTCGAAAAACACCACCACTCCAAAAAGAACACAAGCACACAAAACTAAAATCTAAAATGTAGAGAACTTCTCCATAACATTTTTAACATGAAATCTCACAAGATCTCGCACTCCACTAAATCATCATAACTGACAAATCAAAAAAAAAATTGAAATTACTCATAAGCTTTTCTGGTACCAAGGGAATCGTTCATACGTCCCCTCCTCAAAAGGAAATCTCAAGTATATGCAAATCTTGTATGAACGGATCTGATTATGTTGCTGCTGTGTATTCGGAAAATTTTCTCAAACGGCTAAAGACACAATCAAGAAACTGGCAAGACATCGATCAAACGCCTCGAATCCAAAATTCCTAGACTTTCTAAGCATTTGCGCTAGGAAGCTCAGTGACTTTGCCTACTGCAACTGTCTTTCCTGTAAATCACAAGGGCGTTTAATACATTAAGTTGCAATTAATTTGTTCGAGAAATGGATTTATTTGTGTTGTGTTAGTTAATTACCTTCGGTACGGAGAGTAAACCTGCCAAGCTGAGGAAAGTCTGAGAACTTCTCTATGCATATCAAATTGTTGACCTAGGCAAACAAGAATCAAAGTTAATACTTCAAGCATGACTTCATAATACAGCCTAAATCAATACAAGTGAATCAAATCAAAGATAAAAAAGTATGGAACCTGAACACGGCAAAGAACAACAGCTCCGTTCTTCACAAAAAGAGCCTTCTTTTTCATTGGCTTCTTTGTCTTGGGGTCAATTTGATGAAGCAGCTCAATAATCTCGCATTCCTCCACAACAGAGTGAATATGCAAGATTGCCTTGTACCCAGCAGTGAAAATAGCCTAGAAAAGTAAAAGATATTTCAGAAATTAAAATCCATTCAATGATTATGTGTAAGAGACGTTTTGCAAGAAAGTTTGTAAGTGGGAAAATATACATACATTATCAAGTAGCTCCAGGATCTGCAATTGAGCTACAAACTCGTTAACTGCAGTTACCGGCTTTGCTGCAGAATTCAACCAACACAATCAACTTCATAAACCCAAAAAAAAAAAGCAAATAGTACTGAGCAGAAATATACAAAATTAAATACAATATCAAAAATTGAGCACTATCCATTGTTTTAATTTATCACATCAGCTCATCAAGCAATTCAAAAGCAACAGGACGCAGGCATAGTAAAGTTCCAATATCACAAAAAGTGCAGCAAAACATTAGAGGGTGGGACGTGATGCCAGATACTGGACTAAAATTTTGCTCCGTTTATTGAATCAAACAGTATACCAAGAAAGAAGCAATCTAAGAATTGTGCAAAACATTATGCCCGATGCACCAAAGATCATAACAGGATAGGAGGGCTAATGGACTATGCAGTCACGATCAAATACACAATGATAACAATAATCAAATCAGCAGCAGGGACATTGGAAAATAATAAAGAGAAAAAGCCCACCACGGTCCACATAGTACTTACATATGCTAGACAAGACAAAACCCGACAATATATCTTCTTCTTCAATACCAGACACTCTAACTCGGAGATTTTCACCCGGTCCAGCAGATTTAACTTTGTCTTCGTCAATGCATATGCCAATGACTTTAACACGAACCTGTAGACCAGAAATCCAAGCAAATGATCAAAAGAAGAATTGTAAAAGTGGACAGAAATAAATACAGCTAATGGAATTTAGGCGGCCTCAAGTTTCTTTTAGCCTCACTTGTCCATTCAAAAACAAAATCCAATGTTCAAATTATAAAAATAAAAAAGAAAAGTACAAGCATACCTTATTGGGCATTACCAGCAATGAATCCCCCTCACGGACACTGCCAGATTCAACTTTACCCATTACAACAGTCCCCATATCCTTGAATTTGTCCATAATGGGCATCCTACAAACCAAAATGCCAAGATCATTTTGCAACGGCATCACTTAGTCCATGGACAAATGGGAAACCACAAAAACTAAGATAAATTAACCACAAAGGCAGGTAGAGAAAAATGGAGTCATAATATCAATCAGTGTAACAGAAACAACTATATGGATGACAGGATATCAAAACATATATTTACCTGAAGGGGCCCTTGGGGTCTCTTGGTGGAGCTTCAATAGAATCGAGAACTTCAAAGAGGCATGGACCATCCCACCAAGGGCATACCTCCTTTCCCATTCTTGTTTTAATATTCATACCATGCAGACCAGAAATTGGGAGAAATATGACATCTGCAAAAAACAATGTAGCCATTTTACATTCATGATAAAGTCTCAATGAAACAATAAAAAGAAAAAGAAACCTTCCCACTACCTTTCTTAACATTATATCCAGATCCTCGCAAAAATGGAGTCATTTTGGACTCTATTTCATCATATCTGGGAAGATAAGCCAATAGAGAAAATATCAGGGCCTACTAGAAATATAGCACATGTACATTAACAACAAGTACTATAATAGGCTTAGCCGTCCAATTTGACAAAGTGTAATAGCATAAACTCAAAGTAGGGGAAAACAATTGGAACCTTTGCTTTGACCAATTCACAGTAAAATCATCCATCTTATTCACCACCAATACCAACTTGGAGACACCCAAAGTCTTTGCTAGCAGGACATGCTCTCGGGTCTGTCCACCCTTTTCGTATCCAGTTTCAAACTCCCCTTTTCGAGCAGATATTACCTACACAAAAATAAGTTAAAAAGAATAAGTTAATATGACAGGACCTAAAAACAAAATAAAACTTTGAAAGGCCAGAAAATGCCGGAGATATACCAGAACACCTATATCTGCTTGTGAAGCTCCACTAATCATATTTGGTACATAACTTTTGTGACCCTGGGATATAGAAATATAGAAAGATATTTAGAAAGCAGAAAAGGTGGGCAAGAAAAATGTGGGCAAGAAAAAAGAATAAAACAAAGAGGAAGAAGATTTACCGGAGCATCCAAAATGGTAAATCGTGTTGTCTCAGTTTCAAAATGAGCTCTTCCAACCTCAACAGTAATCCCCTGAATACAAGAAAAGAATATGTTATCAAATCTATTAAGCGCTATTAAGCTGTACACATAGTTTACAGATTTAATCAAATCCATTGCATTTTTGCACAGAACAAACAAGAAGACAGGAACAACTCCTAATAATAACCTTAGTGCGCTCTTCTTCATTGGTGTCCATGATGTATGCCATGTACCTGACAAGAAGAGTAAGCATATTTAGAACTAAAATCCTTGCTTGTCAAAGACAATTCAATCAATACATAATAAGGCTCACCAACTTTCTCTACTCTTATCCTTAGCTTCCTTCTCATATTTTTGAATGGTACGGTCATCAACCTGGCCACTCAGAAAAAGTATCTGGCCACCTATTGTTGACTTACCAGCATCTGTGAAACATATACATCATATAAATTTTATTACAAGAGAATACTAACAATATCAACTAGGATTGCTAAGACGAACTTACCAACATGACCAATGAATACAACATTCAGGTGCCGTTTGTCAGCCTTGTTTTCTTCCTCATCATGTACTTCTTCGTGATTCTCATGTGCAGGAGCATTCCTCTCCTCCACTAGAAAAGTAGTGATATATCAGAGTAAGAGACATAATAGAAAACAAAGAGGGCAATCAAGCAACAAGAAAGTATGAAGGTTTGAACTACCAAGTGCCGCACCTTCTGGTTCAAGTGTTTCATGTTTTGGTTCTGCTTCAACGGGCTGTGTACGAGACTCTTCTGTATCTGAGAAACACAAGGGCAGTTGAACAACTAATGTCAAGCACAAATAAATGCCAAACATGCATTTTTGGGATGAGAGTATGGGAAGGAAAAGTCTTGCCTTCCTCCATCTTTTCGGGACGTTCATTATCTTCTTGTAGATTAGACTCTTCCACATTCATTGCACCATTATCGTCTACTTAAAGCACAATATCAACCAACATCACGTCAGAAAAAACCATAGTAATGAAAACTGAAGCAAGCATGAATCCTTGTATATATTCACATGCTTCACAAAGTTACCTGCTGAATCAAGCTGCAAAGCACGAATCTCCGCCTCAATATCTGCCAAAAATGGAAGTATTTGCCCACAATGTTAGCATTCATCATGCAACATTATCACCAAAAGAATAATAAATAACATTAACTCTAGTCTCTAATCAATTTTTCTTTTCTTAAATCTGATAAACATCAGTTCCATGCTTCTCTACTCTGAAATATCAACCATCAAGGCAGTAAGATATTCTTACTTCTACCAGACCGAATCAAATAGGCATACTTACTAACAAGAAATAGTATCCATACGCTATTTTCCTAATTTTCAACTATATTAGTTCTTCAATTGACGCTACAAACCTACTAGTGCATGAGATGCGGCAAAAGAGACTATCAATCAATCTAAACCTAACAGATACTCAAGTATTAAAGAGTGAAATCCATAACATACCCATGTTCGACATCCACTAAAACCGAATTCAACCTGCAAAATCAAGACAAGGAGAGTTATCAATAGATTAAAAACAGCAGATCCAATAGTTCGGCGCCAAGCTGATAAACCCTAGAAATCCGAGATTCTCAATTTCGATTGAAAACAATTCTCGCAACAGAAATGACAGGCAACGAATTGACTAGAATCCGATTACGATTTCGACACATCGAAAGGAACAAGAGGATTTCGGCCAAACAAAATAAAGGAATCGACGGGGAGAACTCACCGGAGAGAGATGTTGCGTTGGGATATAGAGAGAGAGCTTGCGAAGTGGTGGGCTGTGAAAGAGAGAGAGGGGGTTAAACTGAGAATATAGGAGAGAAGCGTGGATTAAAAGGGTAATTGTGTGTCAAGGCTCGAGAGGGTTACGGAGTTTGGGTTGGAATTTGATTACCTCTTTCACCGCCTTGCTCCAACTGGCGAAATGACGGTGGATGTTTATTTTTACCGGCGATGGTACACTAGGGTTTCTTTTTCAAGTGTTTTTAAATTGTGTAAAAAAAATGTTAAGATTATTTTGGAAAACAATTGAAAATACCAATACTAAGGACTAGTTGTAAGATGATGTTGTTAGATTTTCGCTCTGTCCGATAAAATTTTAAAATTGGACCATAATCTCCTTATTGAGGGTATTAAAACTCACCCAAAATTTCTCGTTTTTATCTGACGTTTTAGGACGCCCTTTTTAATAAAAGTACACCCTAAATCTTACATAATTGAAAAAAATGTTAGTTAGATTTTCCAAATGTTATTGTAGAATTAAAGTTCGAATTTTTATATGCATGGTAAAAAAAATATTGAAAAAATCTCCCTTAAAAAAGAGCGTATTTGATCAATTGAATTGGATGAGTTAAAATAATTAATTTTATAAAATTCTTCAACTTTTGATTTGGAATTACTTGTTGTGTCTAATATTTCGTATAATACTCCTTCAGTCTCGCAATATAAATCGTTTCTAGCTTTAAAAGGTGCTTTATAATGTCAATTATTCATTCTCTTATTTAATACTCCCTCCGTTCTATTCTACTTGTCACTTTAGCCTTGATTTTGTTTTCAATAAAGCATGTCATTTTTTATATTTTATTCATAATTTTCCAAATATACCCCTTCATTTTATGGCTTGTTTGGTTGAATGTAGGAAGTGCAATTCCTAGGAAGTTATTTCCCAAGAATTAAATTCCTATGATTTGAAATTCCATGGATTTGAGAAAATGTGTTTGGTTGAATTGTAAACTTTAGAATTTAAAATAAAAGAATTTATGATTTTACATGGAAAATGGGGGAATTGGAACTTACCAAGGGGGACTAAGTCAACTTCCTACAAAACACAAAAAGTTCAAATTTCCAGGATTTTAAAATCATGTGATTTTTTGTTATAATTTTTCAACCAAACACATATATTTAATCTTACTTCCCATAATGTTCTAATTCATGTGATTTGAAGTGTTAACCAAACAAACACTATTACCTAAATCTCTCTCCCAACTTAATTATATTTCAATTTTCTATTAACAATTATTATGTGGATCAATTTTATTGGTTAAAGAAAGAAAATGAATAATAATTTAAATTGTATTTAATAGGGACACTTTAGTAAGATATTATAGTTTCTTAATATGCGTGAATTTAGCTAAAATGACAAGTAGAATAGAACGGAGGGAGTATAAAACTTTCTAAAATAGGTCATTACTCTATTTAATTTACTTAACATTTCAACAACTTTCATTAACTCAAACAATTCTACTGGTTAAAGAGTTAATAATGTATGTGATAAAAACAAGCATTAAATTATCATATTTTCCATTTTAAGCTTGCCTTAATTCTTGTGCAAAGTCAAAAAACAACTTACATTGCGAAACGGAGGTAGTATTAGATTTAGAAGGGGTAATTGTAAGAGTATCTAACAGGTCAACTTGAAGATCAAAACATGTTTTACAGTTTACGAGCCGGGATACGGGCAATTCCATTTTCACTCACACGCAACAACAATTCTACAAAAAAATCTACAACACTAAAATTTTATTTTTATTTTTTAAAATATTGCGGGTCTAACGGGTTGACCCATAACCCTGTGGATCGACTCGTAAACTAAAAAAATGACCCATTACTCGACGTGTAAAATTGCGGACGAGTGCCCAACTTGTAAAATTGCGAGCGAGTCGGGTTGGTTGTTTGGTAACATCTCTTTTATAAGGGTAATTTTGTGCTATTATACCTTATATGGGTGTTTTGTTGAAAAACACCCTAGTTTAAGGGTGGTTCAGTGAAATTTAACTATTTTAAGGATGGTTCAGTGAAATTTAAAGCGCTGCGTTTTGGTCCATGAGCAACTGCAGCAGCTAGCAAGCAGATCAGGTTAGGGTACCAAACCTAACTACAGAATCGAGAATCGTGGGCAGAGAGTGCGAGAAAGGGGTTGACTGACGGCTAATCGAGATCAGATTGGGAGCTTTCCAACAGCAATCGAAGATGAACACCGATATCACTGCCTCGGCGAAGCCTGAGTATCCAGTAATTGACCGGAATCCGCCTTTCACTACCGTCGTCGGAAACTTCAGCATCCTCGATTACCTCCGGTTCACCACCATCACCGGCGTCTCCGTCACCGTCGGCTACTTGTCCGGTACTCCTCTCTCCCCCTTTCGGAAATTGAATTCCTTTATCGCGCATCCTGTTCGTAATTGTTGGATTTTGCATTTAGGGATTAAGCCTGGGATTAGAGGCCCGTCAATGGTGACTGGTGGATTGATTGGATTGATGGGCGGCTTCATGTATGCTTACCAGAACTCGGCTGGTCGATTGATGGGGTTCTTCCCTAACGAGGACGAGGTAGCTCGCTACAAGAAGCTGAAAAAATCAATCATGTAAGGAATTAGGGAGAAATTTGTGGAATTGCTTGTTACTTTTTTTTGTCTTTGCGAAAAAGAACAATCCTTTCTCTCAAGGTATTACTGTATGAAGCATCGGTCTTGAGACTGTTACCTATTCTCCTCTTCCATGGGGGTTTTAGTTTCCGTGAGTGAATCTGTTGGAATAATTCTGGAACCTCTGCAACTCCAATGAGGTTGTTTTGATGATTGACTATGATTATCTGGGTGAGAGTAAATGTAAAACTGTTGCTTCCCATTTGATGTGTGTTTTGTTATCACAGAGATTTAGTTGCTTTAGAATTTGCAATGCTGTTCTATAAAGCACATTTACCATTATCTAGCAATGCTTTCATAATCTTGATCATCCAAACACTGTGTTTCGAATTTTCTGTTTGTGGTTACTTGATAACATCAACATCTAGCTGTGGTGTTTGGCACGGAATCATGTTTTTCTACTCTGCCTTGGTGAATGATCTAATCTATAAGATAGATTATCAATCAAACATTGTCATGTGGTATGAAATGTGGTACTCTCTCTGCACCATTAGTCTTACCTTCTGGTATGGTGACATTCATGGTATTTCAAACTTTATTCTCAGTAAAGCATTTGCTAGTTTAAGCTTGATCTAGTTTTTAGCAAGTAGCTTTGGAGTTTATGACTGCAGTATGATATTCATTGCAATGCAATGCTATGAGGTAGCCCTTGGTGATGCCTCTGTCATCACTACTTGCTTATCATTACAGTTTTTTTTATCTCCTGGTTGTGGCTTTGGCAAGCCATCTTATTTCGTCTGTACACCAGTGTGCCATCTACCACATTTTGCTCATGTGAGCACAAGAATGTGGATAAATTCATTTTAAACAGCTTAAGCAGCAATGTGTGAAAGGCCACAATTTCATGCTGCTCTTTTTTTTTCTTTCTGAAACATTAGTTCTCTTGCTTTTGCAGAGTGTTAGGATTCATCGCTTTCTGTTTATCTCATCTTATAAGAAATTCAAGTTCCATGGGAGCTCTAGACAAGTAGATAAACCCTTAACAGCAGGTAATTGAAAATGCATAGAATTTCAATATTATACATAGTACTCAAAAAGCCTTGGCTTTAGCTCAAAGCACAACTAAAAAACACGGTAGCACAGCATCAGGATTCCTCACCATTAAATACTCAGAGTAAGGAGAAAAGCCCTCTCCTCTTATAGAATCATAGCTACCTTCATCTTCTCCACAACCCTCGCTGTCAACCAAATTCATAATTTTACCAGCTACCATCCTACAAATAATCACAGCTCTCTTCACATCCTCAGTCTTCTTCCCCTTTTGAACACTATCACCACTCCAACATATAGGACTTGTACTATTTGTAATACTCATTTGTATGATCCCATTCCTCTTGTAATGCTCGACATGAAACCTGGTTTCAACAATCCTGCAAGCTCTGCACCGATAATCCTCACACAAATCACCAGTTCCTGATTTGGTCGGTTTTCTTGCAGTACAGCAATTCATGTTGGTTGGATAGAAGCAGAGAAGCTCATTTCCATCCACCATGCTTCTTGGGTGTTGCTTGAGTTGATCTACACTTGCTTTCTTCTTCACCATTTCTCTGTACTTTTCAAATCTCTCAACTGTTTCTTGTGGATTCTTCACCCTTAGGACCCTTTTGATCTTTATGGATTGCTGAGACGGGTTTGTTGTGGTGTTGGAAGAACAAGCCGCCCTGAAGATCTTCTCAATCACGCTCCTTGAAGGATCTCCCTCTTTGAGCTCTGTAAATATTGTAATAGCAACAAGTAGAGTTAGAAGGGGGGGGGGAATTGAAGACTGAACTTGTGAGAATTAAAGAATTTACCATGATAACGATTTAGGCAAACTTCTTTTCTGGAGTTGTGCTTGGCAAGCTTCTTCTCAGGAGTGGCTTGACATTTCTCCTCTAAAGCTGCATTGTTTAGTGGTTGTATAGCATTTGTTAACTTATCCCTACAGTTTACAGTCTTCTTCCAGGAAACCCAGATTGCATGCATGTTTCTGCTGGAAAATGCAAGAGCACACAAGCACAAGTGCTGTGAAAATGTAATAATCTTCAACAATTGCTTGTAATTGTCTGCTTTTTAATGACAAATTTTGCAGCAACGTGGCTTGGCGTTGAACTTAAAAGTATTCAGCCTCAGGAGGAGATGACAAAATTGAGGAATTTATAAGTTTTGTATACTGTCTTCCAATGCATTAAATGGCACTGTAGCTAGCATCCAAGGAAGAAAGGAACAACTGGAAATTTCTGTGAATTTTCCAGTGAAAATCATTAAAAGTTAGTACAATGGGGATGGGAAATATCAATTTGGGATCTATTGTACTCATTATTTCAGAAGCAGAGGCAGAAGAAAGCCGTTGAGTGATGGATTGACCTTATCATAACCACAGTTTGTTACTTGCTCTAATAGTCCAAAGCCTGTTACTACAGAAGGATGGTTGAAGAAAACAAACAAAAAAAACTTAACCAGAATGAATGTCCTTCACATGCATATTGACCATTTTCTGATGGGGTCATTCATGTATTTGTTCTCTCTTCTTTCCCAAAAACAGCCAATGTAGACAATGACGCCTCTTGTCAGACGCATTCTCTCGTATGTACTCATGTCCTTTTCAATATTCAGCTCAATGGAGACACAACAGCGTTCCAGCATGCAATTAAAAAGTGGTAATTCTACTCAAAATGTTTACCCACAAATGACAATTCATAATAAAAAAAAAACATAGATACTCATAGATAGCATTCTCTGAAAAAAACATATACAATCCTTTCTCAATTCTCACCGATGAGTTCAAGCTAGCAAATTGCAAGAACTTCTAGCAGTTGTCTTTTTAGACAACTTCAATCCAACTATAGTAATACTTTGTTATGAGTTGGAACTTTCTGTACAATAAGCTCTGGTGAGAATATACAGAGACTATAAGAAAGCTATTTAATAACTAGAAACATCACGAAGGATGGCAAGCAGGATGATCATACAACACTGTTTCTTCAACCTGCAGAAGCTTGCCATTCTGCTGACATTTTTCATCAGAGAGGGAACTAAGTAAAAAATCTCTGCTTCTTAGTCTTCCTTTTTTCCTCAATCCCTTTTTTATTTGTATGGGAAACTTCACCCTTTTCAAGGACCCATCAGTAATCTTCCAATGTTCTGTGGGTAAGGATGTGTAGAATGACTCAAAGGCGGGTTTCTAGCATTAAGCCCATCCCCATGGTTTGCATACATGATCATGGTACCATTTACATAACCAGGATAAGTATTAACTTGGCCTGCGTGAAGCAGCAGTAGATTTGATCTGTTCATCTGGGCTTGACTTAGGGCACGCTCAGTTTCCATTGACTGGTGTTGACCGGGTGCATTTTCAGCAGCAGAGCTAGTCCCAACAACAAGATCAAGGCTCACTGATTCACCATCTTGTTGTCTGGCCCTGGATGCCAAGCTAGGCGTTGTGTCATGGTTGTTGTTCCTTGCAGTAGGCACATCATGATTGTGTTTTCCCTCGTATGTGGTTATGACTGCTTTGGGATCATGGGATGCTCTCTCCACATGTTTCCTAACCGGGCATCCATTACTGGTGCACTTGTAGTAACTCCTGGAGAGGATGGAAAAGATAGGAGGAAAATTTACAAACTTGAATTCATAACAAGTTCCAAATAAGCCAAGATAAGGTTTTAGTCAAATATTCCCCCCTCAAATTGACAACAGAATCAAAGACAGGTTCAAGCAAAGGCGAGTTCATAAAAAAAACCAGAATTAAGATCCAATTTCACAAACAGTGCTAAATTGCAAGAACAAAATTTCTCATCAATTTACAGACAGGATTTTATATTTGGTTCATGTTCACCAAGAAAAATGTTGTTTGCATTTAGTGACAAAACACAGGCTAGACATATATCCCAAAGTAGATTTTTACAGCATGAACTTAGTAGAGTTACCCAAGATTATTGTCCATAAGATGGTAAGAAACCATACCTTGGGTTGGGATTGCCCCTCACAACCTTCTGCCCATATTTTCGCCAACGATAGCCATCATCAAGGATATCAACTTCACTCAGAGTCTGGACAACAACACGTGGCTCCCGAATAGGCTTGATCACTGAGTTGATGTCCATGCCACCGATCTCCATTTTCCTGCTTATTGTTCATGATTATGAGTTTGCCCAGGCTCAAACATGTGCTAGAGAAACTAAACTTTATAAAACAAGCATGGTACCTCCTCTTTGCAAATGGGTCATCATCGTCATCAGCATCATCTGTTATTCTGTTCAAAGGTGAGAGTCCAACTTCTACAATGTTTTCATTTGCTTTAGAAGCAGACGGTTCACCAGTGACAGCAGGATCGTTGTTTTGCGCCATTTGGCTGGGTATTGTTGAAGCTTTGTCTTCAACACAAAGGCAGATAAAACATTTAAGATTTTTAACCTTCAAATGTAAACGAAAAATCAACCTTAAATAGCTTTAGTTACCTTCTTGACCAGTAAGTGTAGAGAATTTATCAGATCTTTCTTCATGGATGGATACCATAGAACCTGCAGACAGTCGTCGATTAGGTTGAGGTTTAGGGTGATCATGTGTACCCTTGTAGATGATCTCTGTTATCTTTCCATCAGGAGCACGCTCAAACAATTTTTTGACTTCACAGTTGGGATGTGTACACTTGTAGTAGCTTCTAGGATATTCACTCCCTTTAACAAGCTTTTGCCCATACTTGCGCCAATTATATCCATCATCAGATGTGCGATCATTCATGGATGAAGCTACCCCATTGTGGTCAGTATGTGGTATGATTTCAAGAGATTTTTGATTCGATTCTTCAGAATCAGTTTGTGCAGGTAAAGTGTCAATTGAGACAAACTCTTGAATAGGAGCAGAGAGGCTCAGCTCACTTGAGGAAGCTGCTACTTCACTTCTGACTGCAGCAGATGAAGCAAATGAACGAGGAATGCTCTGTGCTTGGACCTGCATACTTTGGCCACTTTGTTGATTGTTTGAATCTGATGGAGCCTTGTTTACAAAAGAAAAAGTAAGGTAAAGTATGACAAGAGCAGATACATATACATGTGCATAAACCTCATTTATGTCAGGAATATGCTAGTTGGTTAATGTCAATCAAGTGATTTTTCTATGACTGCATAATGGGTATGTCGACACACCTTTTAACCTAACAAAAGCATCTTAAGGTTTTATTCTTCCAAAAAACATCAGCTGTAAACACAGATTGTAATTCTAACTCATAGTATATATAATCTGCATGCAGAAAACAGAAAAAATAAGCAAATCAAGCTTTTCGAATGATAATGTGGCAAAAACCTATAAATCAATAATAAAAAAAATTTCATTAACGGCAACAATGGTTTACTTAGGGCATTACCGACTGCCCTGCAAGAGAGAGGCCTGCAGCAGAATTTGATCCTGAAGTGGGTTGGAACTCAAAGTGGCTTGATGAATTCCCATCCATGGCACTACAGCTATTTATAATCGATGAGAATATGGTGGAGCCTCCGTATCCATGCATCATTTGAGGCTTAAAGAAAGAGCCAGTAGTGGGGGAGGGCTCTGCCTGGAAGATTAGAAAAAAGGCAATAAGCAAATAAACAATAAAATTTTCATTTTTTTGGGTTTAAAGAGCTTTTGATACTATCCTCGTGCTGAATACAGTGATATAAAAATGCTGAATTTCAGTCCGTCCAACAAAACGAAGTGGAGCTTAATTATGGAATGGAAATATAAGCTAACAAGGGGAAAGTAGCATTCACACCAAGACCTGGTTCAAGGAAGTAAGCCAGTAAGCTAACAAATTTGAATATAACAACCTTCAAGAAAAATCCTATAAACTCTTTCATGACAGTATAAATGAATCTCACAGTTCCAAAACTCTTTCACACAAAGATTTATCACAAATTGGTTTATACAAAATCACAAGAAAAAACCATGATTTGTCCAACTTCTCACAGTAAGGACATGATTTTTGCTGCTTATCAGACATACTAATTTCAGCAGAAATATGAAAAGCCAAAGAATCAAAGTAAAAGCAACACACATTCTGTGCAACAGCATTCTGATTTGCAACAAAGAAAAAGCTTCAATACTGTAAAGGCTAGGCCATATTCTCCCTAAGAGAATCACAGGGTTTACTATAATCTATGCTGATTGCTGGGCATAAAGAACCCATTTGATGAAAGAATTTTCCTTTTCATTCCTTGATAAGCATCAGAATCTGAGAGTTTCCCTTCATTCACAATTGAAAAAAAAAATAAACAAGCACTTGGATTGAAAAGAGAAACCCCATCAAGAAGCACTTGAGAGAACCGATACAATCAAATGACATAAAAAAAAATCCCAATTCTGAAACCTTTTCTTATAGAATCAAACATACTATCATTGCTTCCCAGAAGTTCCCCCACTATACATTGTCATGCACAAACAAGCGTCTAGAGGGAGAGAGAAGAAGCATATACAATGAACACACTCAGAAAGATCGAAAGTGATGGGAGACAAGATATTTTTAAAAAATTCCTCTCAAAAATATACTCTCAAAAATCAACGGCGAACAAGCCATCTACTAGATCAATTTACTGAGAAAAAATTGAAGACAAATTCCGATTCCTCGCACAGGATTCCTCCCATATCAAAAGACAATAGCAACCCTACTAGTTCCGACTAATCGCATAACAGATCCAAACTCTCCCACCTTTCGTCTACAATTTCATCACCAACCAAACAAATCATCAAATCACAAAATTTTAAAGCATTCTTAGCACATCGCTAACCTTGAAATTCGAGAGAAGAACCGGAGACTCGAGAAACGACGACGGACTGAGCCCAGGGGGAATCGTCAGGCACGGCGACCTCGAGATCGGGAGCTTCGCCGGAGACATCAGCTTGTACCTGGCACCGCCGCCGTTGTTGCCAGATCCGCCTCTTCCAGCCTCATCGTCGCCGTTCGACTCCGAGCCATTGCCGGCAGCGTCCAGCTCAGCAGAGCCCCTCGCCGTTCGGTCGTCGGAGCTTCGAACTCGCTCCATTACCGCTAGAGAGGAGGGTAAATTGGTAATTTTGAACTGGACTGATACTGGGTGTTTGTGAGGGATCGATCGAGAGAGAAGAAAACTGTGTAGTTGACTCTTGATGCGTTGGATCTGAACGGCAATTGGGCCGTCAATTTTTATTTTTATTTTTTGATCTGTGAATTTTTTTTTTATGAAAATGGAAATGAAAAATAAATTGGGAGTATTATTTATTCAGGAGGGGCCTATGGTCATTATCTTGCTGTTGCTACTTTTGTCATTTGCTCGGGAGAAAATGTGTGCGCATTGCATTTGCATTCAATTTAGGGAAATGATAATTGTGAAAACAATGAGCTTTTGTTTTTTTTGTGAAAAAGGCATTTATGATATAACTACGTGTCATTAAATGCGCACTTAAAAAAATCTAATAATTTCTTCATTTAGTTCTAATATTTTTCTAACTTGAACTTTAAAATTTTATTCATTAAAACTTAGAATTTTTATTTAAGTCGTTTCTAACTTTTAAAATTTTATTTAAGTTATTTCTTTTCTTATTTAATGTAAAATTTTCTAAAATAGGTCATTACTCTATTTAATTTACTTAACATTTTAACAAAATTTATTAACTCCAGTAATTCTAGTGTTAAAGAGTTAATAATGTATTGATAAAAACAAACATTAAATTATTATTTTTTTCTATTTTAACCTTGTCTTAATTTTTGTTCAAAATCAAAAAACAACTTACTAAGGTCTTAAAAGATCGACGTGTCCAATTGGCATTTTTTAGATAAGATTACTAAGGTCTTAAAAGATCGTCGTGTCCAATAAATTTGGTAAGTAGTAGGCTTTCGCAATGAAATAGGTTTTATATTAATTTTTCTAAAAAAAATATGGGTTGAAATAAAAAATGACAACTTCAAACTTGCTAAAAAAGATAGGATTATCCATAATGCTTTACATTTCCGATTCAAATCACAACTGTTTCTTCCATGATGATCGACTAAAGAAAGCAACTTATCATATTATGCTAAATAGTGTAGAGTTATTTCTTGCAATTTTTGCGCTTGTGGGGTTATTTGGTTTAAGTCTATTGAATTTGAGAAGGCTGACTAAGTTCATGAGTCAATCTCTAGAAGGCTTAATTAAGTCGATGACCCTTTGCTAACTCATTTGTGGTAATGAGTCCTTTCACTTTGAGCCTTTTATATGCTCTTTTTGTGAAACCTTAACCTTTTCTCTTTAGTGCTACGCCGCTTAAGTTCGGAGATTTTTTTAGAAACTCCATTTTTCTTTATATCCATTATTGAAGTACCTTCTCTCCATAAATGAGAGGAATAAGAGGAGATTGAATCCTGAAGACACTTAGGTTGATCTTTGACGTATCTAAGCATTGGTGTTTGATTATTGTCCCCACTTAGGTTGATTTTTGATGTATCTAAGCATTGGTGTTTGATTATTGTCCTGATTTCTTCACCACTCCTTTGAATTCGTTCCTTGCATGTTTGTTCTTGACTTCACATCTACTCAATTGATTTCTACCTTGGATCTCGGGCATTCCTGTTGAGGCCTTAAAGCTTGCTTCCCCTCTTCTCTCTTATCTTGCTTTCTTTTTCGTTGCTTGGACTTTAAAACTGATCTCATATATGATTTTTAAAAATAGTTTTTAAATTTTCGACCCAAAAAAATAGTTTTTAAAATAATTGAATGTTTTTAATTTTTATCATAAAAAATGGAGTATATTATTATCACTTATTGAATACGAGTTTGTATTGTATTAGTCAATTATATGTTGAAAAAATACTATTGTAATGGTAAAAGCTTTCTTGTACAACCTTCCAAGAACACAGTTATAATATAACTTTTTAAACATGTGCCCTAAAGACATAGGTTAAGAAACTTAAAAAATAAATTATTTATTAAATTTTATCATTTAAGGTTATTTTGACTTTTTTGATAGGGTTTATTAATTTTCTAATATGGTTTTAGTTTTTAAATCTAGTATTATTAATCTATGCCTTTAGAACATATAATAGAAAAACCGAGAACACGATTGTAAGCCACGTTAAAGTGTTTAAGCTATAATTTATAATATTATTAATAATCGAGAGAATTTCAAAAGCTTTCCCTAATTTCGGTTTCATTGATTTGTAATTAAGATTGGTAGAAGATAAAGTATCTCTCTCTAACAAAGCACCCCTTCCCCCACCCCCACCTTCCACTCATAAAGCTACTATCCTACTTGCACTTGTGCAAAATTATTGTCTTCAAATTTAACATCAAATTTTGATAGTTGAACATGTTGATAAGCTATTTCTCATCTTTTTTAAACCACTATATTACTAGTTGTAAATATGTACAAAAAACAATAAAAAAATATAATAATTCCATTCAGATAAACTTGTCATTCTAACTTAATTTTCTTATTTAATATCACCTATCATTCAACATATTTTAACCAATTATTTTCCATGCAATTCCTACCGATAAAATTATTTACACGAATCTATAATAAAAGGTAAATAATCTTAATAAGATTGAAGATATTTAATTCAAAATAGATATTAATATCTTTGAGTGGTTTTTTTTAATTATTCATGAAATAAATTCTAGAACGATAAGTTTGTATGAACGATTCGATCATAAAACAAAATAAATCAAATATAATGTCATTATGTAGTATAGGACCGAAAACAAATAACCATATGGTAAAAGGGACATTTGGACGAAAATCATTAGTAATAATACATGCAAAATTTTCTTTAAAATCGAGCCATTCCAAATACGAACTACAAATGCAACCATATTACTGCACATCTAGTTCAAATGGAGTTTACCAATACTCAGTTGGTCTAGTGGTAAGGTGGTGTTAGACTTTTTAAGTGTTGTCCATGAGATTCGAAATTTGGGTCTTCTCTAAAATGAAGTCACGAAGTATTCGGTCTGGATGTAGAGCGGTGTCTGACCGATCGAACCGGGTAAGCCAAAAGACAATGTGGAGAAGTAAATATGTGTACAAATGTACAAATTTTGTGTGGGCCGAAAGTTGCCAAAATTCAAGCACCTAAGTCCAATTATTCTTTTTGGGCTGATTGGCCCAAAAAGAAAGCCCAAGCTGGACGTCATACTCGTTAGATTGATTAGATGAGGAAATGCAAATGATCGACTTATGTAAAGTGCATATTATATGTTTATAGAATTTTTATCATATAAGTATATATTAGGAAGAAAAAGGTCAATCGTGTGTGTATAATGTTGGAGTGATTTTATTCAAGAGGAAACAATTATGAAAAAAGTCAACTGATCTATGAAGATTCTACAAATATTTTTGGTTGAATTGATTATATACTAAAAATGGTATAATTTTGACATTGACTTGGTAATTGCCAATTGCTGGATTATTTTTATGTTGTTGTTGTATATGCTAGAAAGAAGATGTCATCACAAATTAGTTGAAATCCCGTAAAATTTACGGGATAATTTTACTAAAAAAATATATAAATTAAATGTATATAAAATCATCATTAAAACTACGTAAACTATAAAAATTATTTTCTATATAATGTCCCATACTTCAATTGGATATATTTAAATTTTATTATTATTTGTTGAGATTTTGCCGTAAATTTAAAATAAAATTATTAAAATATTAATTTCAATTGAATTGAATTTTTTAAAGTTTTTTCATTCTTTGTTAAGACACTAATATATAACTGTATTTCGGTGTAGCTTTATTTTAAAATAAAGGATTGCAGTATTTTTCGTTACATTGTGAAGGAGAAAAACAAAATAAAATTGGAAAAAAAATGCTAAGGAAATGTGTGATTAAGGGTGTGCTGGCCAAATTTGGATTTTCCTATAGAATTTAGATAGTTATATCTTTTATGTCGTGCGACTATGATTCGAATTTTAAAGATATTATTAGACATATTATAAATAAAATATTAATAAAGAAATATATAATGTAAAATTTAATGTAAGTAATTTATGAAACTTATTTAATCATTCGGGAGTAAATAAAATAAATCAAATTTAAAAAATTAATTTAGAAGTTGACAATAAAGACAGATTATTAAGATAAAATAATTTATATTTAAATATATTTTTCATAATAAAATTTAGTTTTGAAAATTTGATAATAATATAAATAAAACAAAAAAAAGATAGATATTTTTCATATTAAGATAAGACGTAAAAAATAATTAATTTAACAAATAAGATCTAATTTAATATAAAAGATAAAAATAATTTATTTATTAAAAAATAGATAAAATATAATTAATTTAATTTATGGTGAGGTAAGGCACAATTTTAATCTGTTGTTATAGATAGATGGATAGATGGTAAAGAAAATTATATCAATATAATAAAACAGATAGTTTTTTGATAAGTTATCTATTAATTAATTCAGATTCTATACCACTTCGCTTGTATCAAAAATTAGTATGCCTTCATGTACAAGCGTACAACCCCTCAATTAATAAAATAATCATAATTTATTTTATAACCTTATCAAAAGTAATCCTTTAAAAAAAAAGCCTTATCAAAAGTAAAAATACTCCATCCTAATCACCATTACTTGTGGTGATCCAAAGATTAGCACGAAGATCTTGATTCGGGGAAAAATTCACCTAACCCTAACGGCCCAATTTCGAAAAAAAGATAACGCGCAAATTCTATATCTTTTGCTTTCCTAATATGGAGAGGAAAATCCCTTCCATATAAATAACCGATCATCAATCAATCCCCAAAACCCTGCCGCTCCCTTTTTCCATTCTCACGCTTCGATTTCTTCCGATCGATCCCCTCTCTCACGTTGCTGATTCTACGCTCAAGGTTTGATCTCTTTTTTACTCTGTTTTCTTGATTGATTGAAGTTGTTATAGAGACATACTCTCTTGGAGCTTTGATGTTCTTTGATTCGGTTGATTTGATCCGGAATTTGAAGAACTTCAATGTACTGGCTTGTTTATTGTTAATTGTTGTTTCTCATGTAGTAATCGGCGATAAATTAACACGAAATTCTGAACTTGTAGTTAGGTTTAAGTTTCCGCTCAAATTCGTTCGTGAAATCCTTACGAATACAGTCGGTTTCGACTTATTTCCGCAAAACCTAGAGTTTAATTTCGCTTTCTGCCTAGATGGATTGAATTTTATAGATCCTTGAAAATCTGAGACATGATAGATTGATAGAGCTTCTTCATCTCAATTCATCTGTTTGATCGTGATCTGATGTCAAGTAACTGACTTCTGATCAGTTTGAATGGTATCTCAGATGACAAGCGAAGAGGTATGCGATCCACCTGATAGAGATTCAGAGCTGTTCGAGGAATTAGACCCCACGGGGAGATACGGCCGGTACAAGGAGCTCCTCGGCTCCGGCGCGGTCAAGAAGGTGTACCGAGCCTTTGATCAGGAAGAAGGGATCGAGGTGGCGTGGAACCAGGTGAAGCTTCGGCATTTCAGCGAAGACAAGGCTATGATTGAGCGGCTCCATTCAGAAGTGAGGCTTCTGAGGAGTCTGAAGAACAGGAACATCATCTCTCTTTACTACTTCTGGAAGGACAATGAGAAGAACACATTGAACTTCATAACTGAGGTTTGCACATCGGGGAATCTGAGGGAATATAGGCGGAAGCACAAGCATGTCTCGTTGAAGGCTTTGAAGAAGTGGTCTAAGCAGATTCTGAAGGGATTGGAGTATTTGCATACTCATGAGCCCTGTATCATCCACAGGGATCTCAATTGCAGCAATGTCTTTGTTAATGGTAACATTGGACAGGTATAACTGAACTTTTCACCAGTAATTCTTCAGCATTTACTCAGAATTATTCAGTTTCTCTTGGATATAATAGATTGTTCACTGTATAATGTCTGTCTTTATCTCAGGTGAAAATTGGTGATTTGGGTTTAGCAGCAACAGTGGGGAAGAGCCATGCCGCGCATTCGATTCTAGGCACACCCGAATTTATGGCACCCGAGCTGTACGACGAGGACTACACTGAGATGGTGGACATATACTCGTTCGGGATGTGCTTGCTTGAAATGGTGACCACTGAAATCCCGTACAGCGAATGCAACAGCGTAGCCAAGATCTACAAGAAGGTGACCACCGGAGTCAGGCCCGAAGCCTTGAGAAAGGTCAAGGATGCCGAGTTCAAGGCCTTCATCGAGAAGTGCATCGGTCAGCCTCGGGACAGGCCATCCGCCTCGCAACTCCTGGAAGACACCTTCTTTGATGGTGTGTATGATGACGAAAACGAAGATTGAGATGGTAAAGCAAGATTCAATGTAGTTTCTTCCTACCATGATTGACAAAATTTTTTTTGGGTTTGTTTGATTCTAACATTTTAAGGGGGAATATAAGAGTGCACCACGTTAAGGATATATGGTTTATGGTTTATATCCTTTGAAAATGTCTTTTAATGGTTTTCTAGTGCAGGTTAGATGTAGGGGAAAAGGTAGCCTTGGTTTGTTTTGTTAATAGCCTTGTGATTCTTGTTGATGCCTTAATTCTGGCCTTTGAGTTGTGAATAGGGTTATTATTCTTTTGTTTTTCAAAATTGTTTTCTTCCTTTAATTTGAAAAGTCAAATTTAAGGAATTGGGGATTGTATTTTGACTAATTGTTGATCATTGTGACATTGTTAGCTGTACAACAACAACAAAAGCGCTGTTCTTTGCTGTTATTATACGCTCTCATGTTTGGCGTTGGCAATTTTGGTCAAAAAGGTGATAACTGGTGAAGTTGCTATCTAAGATTGAAAACTACGAAACAAAACTCCATATGTTTTTTCGTCAAAAAAAGTATATTATATAAGTTGAAAAGATATGAGATCTGAAACTTATTCAATGTTATAAGTTGAAGTGTGGCAAAGCTTTGGGTGATTAGTAAGTATGCTAGTCTTGGCTTAGAGTTAACCCATCAAAGATATACCCAATCGACTTGCAAATTTGCAAGTATGATGATAGTCTTTTTTTTTTTGAGGGAAGTATGATGATAGTCTTGGCTTGACTATTAAAATACATATTATTATTCAGGGCTTGACTATTAAAATACTTAATGCCTTATAGGAATATTATTAAAAAAAACTTTAAATAATGACACTCTTGATTTGTTGAGTCAACCATTACATAACTTGTAATGGCATGATATGATCTGACAAGTAACTCGAAGTGATCCAACCTTTACTCAATCCAAAGTGATCTAACTTGACCAAATCGACCATATTAACCGGTTTAGGTTGGTCTAGTGAAATGAGACGCTAGGCTCTTTTAGCTTTTGTTCAAGAGGTTCGAAGTAAGTTCCAATCTTCTTGTCGACGTGTATGGAAAAAATGAATTGGGAAGGTTGCCCTCATCAATAGGCCTCTACAGTACCCGATCTGGACTTAGATTGACTCTGAGTAATCGAACCAGGCGAGAAATCTAATAAAAAAAAAGGTATTGAACATGTATCAACAAGCAAAGATTTGTGGGAAAAATAACAAAAATCACACAATGTCTATTTTATAATTACATAAAAAAAAAAGTATAGGATTTGTTGAGGTTCGATTGTTCCAATAGTGATAAACCCATTCAAATATTAAAAACTCTTGATCCTTTATCTTTAGTGCAAGGGGCAAAAACTTCATTCAAGAATATTGTTTCAGCATTACTGGGAACCTACTAACATAGTGGGAGGGACTATGCTTCCCTTCATTGAGGTCGAGTGTTCGATTTTCAGCGGGAGAGAAATAAACTTGTTGGGAGAACAGATCCCACACAAAATAAAGGGGTCATCGCGAGACTCGAACTCCAGACGTAAGCGTTTGAGAGCAAAGCTCTCCGCTGAACTGGGGTGGCAATGACAAAAAAAAAAGCATTAGTGGGAACCTTGTACACCCCGTCCCCATTGTTGTTTGTGTGATTGAAAATCATGTGAGACTCGAAATAGGGATTTTGTGATACTTTATCCGTTGAACCAAATGCCCAAAAATATATTATTTGATGCATACGACGATACATAGTCAATTTAAACATAAAAAACAATTTATCTAACTTTATAAAATGTAATCATAGATCTTCATTATATACTATGAATATTTTTCAAAAAATATAGTTGAAGATCCCAATCAATTTTCCGTTGGAAAAGGGGGCGGGTCGGGAAACATGATAGTGAGCGTCGTCCCCGTCCCCATCCCTATACCCATTGTTCTAAAAATCCCGTCTAAGCTTCGTTTAAGTCCTGTCTAGGTGTTGAAAAAGGTCCCAACCGGCTCCCGTATAGCCTTCGAGCTCACCTAAGCGCTTGTCTAAGCCCGCCTAAGCAACTATTCATGCCACCTTGGCACTAGGTGACCCCTCTCCGCCCAGGATCCGCCTAGCGTTTTATATAGAACATTGTCTGTACAAGAAATTGGTGTGCCTCCATCCTCGTCACCATTCGTATTTTATTTTCCCCTTCCCCACCCTCATGATGGGAATTCCACGTGGATTTCTAGGGACCCTTTCCCTACTAACATCCTTAAAAGCAATCCATAATAATTAATCAAAGGCCACAAATAGTAACGAAAACATTTTTTCCACATATGCAACTAAGTTAAGGCATACTTTGACCTCATATTTCTTAGTGTAACATAAACATTTGGTACTCACTATATCGACATTTTACATTTGGGCATGAAAGGTTTACATTACACTAGTTGTTTTCACCTTATACATATGGCAAATAATTTGCAATGCAGAGACCATTACTCCATGATCATGGACAATATATAGGCATACTTATTAATCCAGAGAACATTACTCCATGATCATGGAATTCCAAGGCTTTCACAATAAAAACTGAAATCAAAGATGGCTTAGCACGTACAAGACAACAAACAAGATCAAGACCAAAGTGACTCGTGTATTCTGGAAATGACAGTTACAACAAAGCAAAGCTTGGTAAGTTCATAATGTGTCATGATTTTTCGATCCCCATCAACCTAGTAAGAAAAAGCATACATATCAAAGATACTAGCACATCATCATCATCATCATTATCATAACATCAACTACTAAAACCATCATAAAAGACGCTAAACATCTAAACCAGTCACCTGTCACCTGTCACATGGAGCCTGAAAAGCCTCAGAAGAAAGCCCGGCTACCATAAAATACCCGCGAGCCAGGAGTCTTCGGCGTCTGTGCTGTTGCATCAGAGCTCGACGAGTTCTCAGACTTTGCAGGATTATTGTTATTATTCTCAAGATCCATTGGAAGCTTCATCTTGGCCAAAGATTCAGTAAATTGCTGCATACTTTTCATGTACATGTCCACAATATCCTGCTGAACCATCTTCTCCTCTGGTGGCTCCACATTAAACTTAACCGGTTTAAACGCCGCCTCTTTCTGTGGCCCATTGGAAGCCTCACTTTTCTCATCTCCATTGTCTTCTTTCTTTTCTTGATCCGGGTTATGCTCAGCAGTAAAATCATCATTCTTCTTCTTCTTCTCCGCCTCCTTAAGAGGCGAGATATGCTCTTCTTGATGTGTTTCGGATGATTGGGAGCTAGCAGGGCGTATCCCATTGGTCGACACGCTGATAGGAGAATCCATCTTCGGAATCTGCGCAGATTCAACAGAGTTGGCAGAGAAAGACTCTTCTTCAGCATGGACAGCAACAGTTTCAGAGCTGAACTGGTTTTCGGTTTCCGAAGAAACATGACTCTGTGTGCTTTGACTGTCGAAGCTGCTACCAGTCATGCCAAAGTACTCAGTAACCATCATTTGGTTTTCATTAGCAATGTTGGGATCGGGAAACTCGAGTTTATCATACTCGCTCGTTTCCTGCTCGGATTCCTCAAGAGAAGTACCACTATCAGCATTTGGAATTGGAAGCTTAGTGATCACCATGAGTTCAGGTGAGGATCCAGAGTATTTTAGAGATAACTGAACAAACCCAGCTGGGGAATGATAAAGATCAGTGGAAGAAAGAGAGAACTCCTTCTCTAGCTTTCCATTCGTGACGAGCACATCAGAAAGCGGTACTAGAGCAAACCCGAGTAGCTGGTCTTCAAGGTAGTTTCTAACGCGACTCAGCATCCAGATTTCGCATTTCAAGGATGCCTCTATAGTGCGAACGTCGATTCGAAGGCTTTCATTGAAGACCGGATTCCTTCCACCGCCATTTATGGTTTGAGTGGAGACCGTATTTTCGGGGTCACTGGTTAAGCAGATCTTGGCATAGACGTCTTGCTTATGGTAAATACAGATGTTGTGGATGTCCCTAGCTTGGTGTACGTAAACATCAAGAATGCCAATGGAGTTGTTGTCTCTTGTGTTACAGACTTGTGTTTCCTTCCTCTGGACTTCTGAGCCCTTGGATAAGCAACCGGAGTTCTGATCATACACGTCGGAATTCGGCTTCTCTGTCTCACCAGTGACAGAGAGGTTCTTGAATGGTGACACAACAGATTGTGGAGAGTCCATCTCTTTGAGGCCTATAAAGCAAAAGGAGAGTTGTTGAAATAGAATCAGACAAGTTTACTGAAAGCCAAAGATAATGTAGAAAACTGCAACTTCATCAGTAAGAATTTGAAGTAATCAGAAAAGCTTTTGAGGCCTAAAATAAATTGAAGTAGTTGAGAATTGGATTATGTGAACCGCCAAAGTTGAAACCAAATTTGATGATGACCAGCTTTGGCAAGTCAGAATTCAAACAAAGACCACACCGACAAGTTAGAAATATGGAATTCATCAGCTTGAAATCAGAACCCAAAAATCAGGATGCAATCATTCAAAACCCTAGTTGACAGAACACACAAATCCAGAAGCAATTCTGAGCTAGATAGATACACATCAACATCCATAACAAATTAAGCTGGATATACTTCATAGAAGATAAGGGGAAGTCATCAAAAAGAACAACTCATGAAACCCTCCCTACACTCAGCAGAAAATCTTCCATAATTGAGGTTTTTGTTGTGACTTGTGTCTTAAATCCAAAACCCTGCAACAAAATCTTAAAACCAGAAGCCTAAAACCTAAATCAGCTGAATTTTGCATCAGAATACAAACCCCAACTCAAAATTCTAATAGCAAGAACACCAAAAAGTGTGATACAAATTCAGAAGAGCACTAAAAAAAGCTGATAAACTCAAACAAAGAACAGAATTAAGCAAAAGCCACAGACACATACCTGGGCAGCTCTTAATTTGGAAATACTCCAAGAGACGAGCACAAGCAAGCTCCTTTAAACCGTTAACAGCCACCTAGTTGCAAAACCCAGCAAAATAAAGCAGCGGAATCCAAGGGGAAAGAAAGCAAGATGATGGATGGAGAGAGAGCACAGAAACCCAGATCCTAAAAAGGGATAAAAGAAACAGACAGCTTTTAGTAATTTCAATTATAAAGCCCATAACCACGATCATTCAAGAGGAAACAATACTATTAAATCAACAGATGGGGATAAAAAAGCTAACAGGCGAAAGAGGACAAACTACAAAGAGGGTCAAGAAGGGCGTGCCTTGTTGCCTTCAATTTTGCTGGGCTTTTTTCCTCAATTGGCCCAAATTTACAAAATTTCAGGGCTCGAATTGAGCGATGTTGCAGAGAATTGCTCGAGGCTTACTCGAATTCTGTGTTGTGGGGGAGATGAAAAAGTGAGGGAAGAAAAATTCAGTGGAAGTGGCAGAGCAGAAGAGGAATATTGAACTGTCTAATTGAACACTTTACTGTTTTTGTATGAAAAGTCAGTCTCTGTGTATGTATTGAGTATGAACACTCGATCCCACGAGGATTGTTTTAGGGCGAAAAAAAGGAAAAAGCTCAGAGATTTTTAGGGGGAAAAGGGAAAAGTTTAATTCTTTTTTTCAGCTTTTTTGTTTTTAAATATTTGAAGATAATCAGATGGATGGTACTCCCTCCGTTTCAAAATAGTTGATCTTAGACAAAACTTCATACATATTAAGGAAAATCTTTTTTTCCCAAATTGCCCCTATAAGTACTCTTTATTTTTTTTCAATTATCAATGTAAATTTTGGGATATGTGTAAAGTGGGGTATATATAAGGGTATAAATGGAAAAAAAAGTTACATGAACAATTATTTTGAAACAAAAAAAAATGTCTTTAAAAACAACTATTTTGAAACGGAGGGAGTAGTTTTCAAGTTTGCTTTTATGTCTTTTTGACATTTTCCTAAATGCCAATTATACAAAATAATTCAGTAGATTTTCAGTAGATTCACTATAAAATATCTATATTTTGTACAAATTTACTTTTTTTATCATAAAAATTACATTTAACTATCATTTCCATATTTACGATTTATTATATCCTTATTATTATGTTAATAAAGAATTGAAATGTTCAAAATACATCTTATTAGTAAGGTTTTTTTGTTGGGGTGTAATTATAATTACATTTTCAATTATAAAGATATTTTTTACTTAAAAAAATGTAATTAAAAATATTTTTATAAGGGTGCCCAAGAACAAACCCTAAATCAAAATACTCGTGGACATTTATTCATTTTCTAGATTTTTAATTCAGTATATCTTGAAGGTGAACCGTATAGTTGATCGACTCGTTGTTTTGACTATTTCGGACCGATAACCATATGTTTTGGTTTGCTTCGACTCGACCATTTGATGTTTGAGAATATCATAATCATTCGATTCTCGTCTGCAAAGAGGATCTAGAATGAATGAATGATATAGCACCAACTTAATTCTTTCATATCGAAAAAAAAGAAAGAAAAAAGAAAGCAAAAATAAACCCTAAATATATGTTCATTTATATTATTTTCTTGTTAGTGGAGGTTGTGTTGGTGATTTAGAATATTTAATAACATTTTAATATTATTTTTTAACAAAGCTAAATGCTGTTTTTTTTACCCTAGCTAAACACACACTTAGTGTAAAGCTTAAACCAATACTGAGATGTTTCATGGACAAGTCTTTGGCTATTATGATTCCGTATTGAACTTTGCATTATCAATAATTCCATTAATTTTTCTATGAAGATTTGTTAATATTATAACACCAAAACTCATATCATTTGTGCACATTCTAGAAAAGCTCAATTTTATTCCACATAGAATAAGAGTCGTAGTATGCAAGAATAATTGTAGTTTAAACAAATAATAATTAATTAACTAATACGGAATTTAAATATAATAAAATAAATAATGTAAATGGAATGTAGGACCCAAGTTCAGGACCGACCACCTCAACAGTCCATGCCAGTCCAATCACTTTTCATCTTGGTGCTTTATATTTTCATATTAAATTTATTTTATCAATTTTTTTGGTACTTGTGGGTCCAATTAATAGACTTTTTCTTCTCATTTTCACTTTTTTTAAATAAAATATTATAATATCTTTTATTTCGTGTAAACTTGAAATATAATATCTTGAGTGCAACTTTAGTATGGTTTTTTTTTATATTTCCGTCCGGCGACAATTGACTGATTGTGGCGGTGGTATGGTGGCTTTGTAGGTGGTTTAGGCGGTGGTAGCCGAATTTCACTTTTTTTTGTCTCTTGTCTTGGTATTCGGCGGGGACAATTAGGGGCGGAACTATTAAGGAATCAGAAATGGTCACGGTCATTAATCCAAGTTTGTTTTAGTATAAATTTTTCTTTCGTCGAGAGCTTCGATTTTATATATTTTTAATCCGATATCAGAGCATAAAGTTATATTGGTTATTTTAGGTTTGAAGTAAACTTGAGCTTCCAAATTAGTCGAGAGCTTCCAAATTTCTTTTGTTCGGCAAGTCGATTAAAATAGCATAGTTTGACTTAGTCAGTTATTCTAAGTTTTTACGTTATTTCGTCTTGACCTTGTTCATTTAGAAGAGTGTCGAACCAACATTCTTTTAGTTTTTTTTTTCTTTTAGTTATAACTTATAACCATGTTGTTTTGGTTCCTTTTTTAAAAAAGGGTCAAAACCATGTTATTTTCATTTGTCAATTAAAAAATAATTATGATTATGGTATATTGTTTTTGACCCTTTTTTATAGTACATGTTGTCATTTGTAAAATTTGTTTATTTCTCGATGCGACGATCCTAACTTGAACAACCACAATAAAGACACTCTGTTAAAATTTGTGCTTGCTTCCAATAATTCTTATGTACATTTGTCACTAAATACGTGACACTATTATTATTATTATTATTATTATTATTATTATTATTATTATTATTATTATTATTATTATTATTATTATTATTATTATTACAGAGTATTATTATTATTTTGGTTGGAAGGAGAAGCTTCTCTATGTAGAATTTATTGAATATGCAACAAAAGTTAAATACTAACATCCTTGTTAAGAAGAGTTCTATTAACATCTATAAAATCGAACAAAACATTTACGAATTGAAAATCCATATTAATTTTAAAAGCAAGTTTAGTTAAATCATCAACAATTAAATTAAACTCTTTGTAGATATGAGCAAAACGGAATATCAAGATACACTAAGAGGGTATATAGTGGTGGACCATCAAATTTGGTCATTAATTTTTAAAAAATTAAAAATCTCCATCTTTTTTATTTTTTTAATTATTTTTAATTCTCTCTCTTACACTTGTCACCATGTAGAAGAATGACCAAGTGAAATTTTGGTCATCCTCATGACTTGATCATCCTTTTTTTCCTTCCTCTCTCCACATATATTAATTATTTATTGCTTCTCTCATCTATGACCAAACAAATGGTCTACCGCTGTGTGTACTCTAACTCAAATTTATCGGGAAAAAGAGAGAGGCCGGATGAGTATCAAGACTTCATTTTTACTCCGCAATCACAGAATCAAAATCGACGGCCACTTGTCAATGACCCAACTTCCAAGCAATGTGTAACTGTGTAAGTCTTAATAGACGCTCCATAATTATGCACACTAGTTTATTGTTTACAATACAAACATTAACTTGTAGATGCCTTCCATTAAAAGAAAACATAGATACCTTATGCTGCATTTGGATCGCACCATTTAATACATCAAATTGTATTAAATATTAATTCATAATAATGCATTAAATGGTGCATCGAAATGAAGCCTTAAATACTTTTGTAGTACATTGACAAAAGATACCATATTTCAAATTAATTGTAAAACTTGAAACTAGTAGAAATAAAAGCAAAAGTTGATATTTCTAACAACAAAACTTTCATATCATATCATACACAATACACTAAAAAAAGTCGTTTGTTCATGTGTAAAAAATAAAAAAACACTTATGCCTGTTTGAATTACATGCATTATAATGCTATTTTGAAATATTTTACATTAATTTAAAAATTACATTATAGTACATATTAATAAACTTTCACATTATTGTTTATTATTTTGGATTACATACTATTTTGGATAGACTATTGAGACTTGATACTTAAATAACAGTATATAACTTGTATCAATGAAATTTAGTGAAAAAAATAATGACAATATTTTTAAATCAAATATGAATTAAACATAGAAAAAAATCTATCCAAATAGACTTTTATATTTTAATTAAACAAAATACATTATAATATAATTTTGCATTATAAATTTATAATGCATGCGATCCGAACAGGCCGTTAGTTCTAGCTGGATATCTTGACTTTAGGTGAAATAATGCAAGCACAAAAAAATGCATGTAAAACAATGGTGATCTAAGATGCAAATTAGAGCTATTGGTTGAAATTTCTCTTCATTAGGGTTTGAATGGTTGGGTAAAATTTGATTACGACTAGATTTGAGTATAGCTAGGCGTGGGAAGCTAAGATATGGATAAACAATAGCATTTCTTTTTCACTCCTTGTTAAATGGCTCTACCACTAATGTTGTTCATATAGTCCTCCTAATATATGATTGATTACGTGCACATACACACACAAAAAGGAAAAAAGATGGTGATTATTGCAAGTTGAATGAATTCTCAGTTTTAGACTCGTTTAATTAACTTATCACATAACAAGCATGCACATCAAAATAATTAATATAACAAGATCCAATATTTATATATGATTATTCTCTTCCAAACTAAAACAAAACTCCCCCTTACAAAAATAAAAAATACATATGATTATAAGAGTTTGGTTCAAATGAAATAAACTCTAATCGTATAACGTGAAACGAATACACTTTACCTAATTAGTAGTGCGTTTTTCATACAAACAATGCATTGAAAAATACAAAAAATGCAATACGAAAAAGTGCACTACAAAAAGTACGAAAAGTGCACTACAGAGTACGAAAAGTGCAAATGCAAAAAAATGCACTATAAACTAGAAAAAGTGCATTCGTTTAAGGATAAGAGTTCGTTTCTGGATAAGAGTTTGTTTTATCTGAACCTAACTCGTGATTATAAATATTTATATACGAGAATTAGGACATTTAAAATAGTGATATTTTAATAATACTTTAAATTCTTAAATAATTATTTAATAAAAGTACATTATTAATAAGAATTTGGAGTAAATCAAAGTAATAACTAAAATGGAGTATGTAACAGAAAAAACCCTTCTTAACATATATTGTGTAGTACAACAATCCCTATATTTAGAATTCGTAAGAAAAAATTCCTATAATGCGTCTTAAAGAAATATTATAAAAATATTTATTGAGAAAGATTTGATTAGATTTGTTTTTCTGGAATTGTTTAAGATTTTATATTAATTTATTTTTATTTTTTAGGACTTAATTCTTAAATTAAGTAGTCTTATTATCTGTTTTTTGGACACATATTATATTTTCATTCAAAAAAAGGACACGCATTAAATGTGTTTTTAGAGCTTTACACATATACTAGTATGTATTTCCGTACCTTGTACGATTTTTTCTTAAATAAAATATTAATAATAAATATTTTTAAATATATTTATTATTCGAGAAATATAATCAACATGTAAATGTTTAAATATAAATTTTTGTTATAATCTGCGTAAAAAGATAAAGCAATTATCATATAACTAATCAAGATCTTTTCATATAAGGTAACAAATAATTGCATTATAATAATGATCTTTCTATCTACCATATCCAAAAATATAAGATCATTTTTTAAAATAAAAAGGATGGTGTGGTCCAATCTTAAAGCGACATGTGTCATTTAATGATTTTTTTAATCTCCGCTTTAGGTTATAGTGATGATTAAATAATTTTTTTTATATCAAATTTACCTCTATTAATTAGGCAATCCTCCGACTTCTCTTATTTGACTTACTAAAGCCATGTAAAGGAAAATTATGAAAAAAAAAGAGAAAAGAAATTATTAAAGGTACAATTAGAAAAAAGTTAAAAAAAATATCAAAAAATTATGTTTTATGATTTAAAAAAAAGATATGTTTTATTAAAAATCTTTTTATATGAAATATCTTCTACCAACGTAAATTTTTGCTTTGGACCATTCAAACTAGGTAGCACAAAAGCTTTTACTGAGCCACAAACCCTAATTCTCAAACCATCCAAAAGTTGATTAAAAATTTGAAATGAAAGTGGAAAAAATTAGGGGAAATGGTGGGGAAAGGAAAAATTGCTTTTATGAAACTCACAAGACAAGCGGTGAGAGATGGATGAGTCACTATACCACTACTATTTCATTTCTAATGCTCCAAACTACCCCTTTAAAATTTGCTACATCTATCCATATAAATAAAGTTGGTTTGTCACGTTGTTCTAAAAATTCTGTCTAGGTCTCGTTTAGGTCCCGCTTAAGCGTTAGAAGGTTTCAACCCGCTTAAATGTCCAGTCCGTTTAGACATCCGTTTAAGACCGCCTAGGTAACCGTTTTGGTCGTTTAGACGTTAGACAATCTCTCTCCATCTAGGGCCCGTTTAACGTTATTTAAAACATTGCTTGTGACACCCCGTATGAAGTGGTCTTGTGGTAAAGACATGGAAGATACTAGGATGTCTCAGGTTCGATTATTGCATATATTCGTTTCTTCACTTAGATGAAAAATAAAGTCTCATTATTCTTTCTTCAATTAGGTGAAGTCGGTCAGTGCAAACCAGTTTATCTGATTCGTGTACTTTACAGACTGGTTACGAACCCGAGATTTAACACTTAAAGTTGGTTTGTGACTTTTTAAGACAAAAGAAAAAAAAGAGGGGTATTCTCGTGACTTGCATGTTTTTTTTTTCATTAATGGGCTTGCCTAGTGGGCCCTCCTTTATCCCTTTTTGTCAAGGTGGGCACGTGGCCCAATTATCAATATTATCGTTTATTCTTTTTCCCAACAATTATTTAGGCTCGAATTTATGAATAAACCGGACAAACTTGTGTCTATCAATATATAAAGATTTTATGCGTCAAGATCGAGGGCGATAATTTGCAGTTGGTTAATGTCATCTTTGGTGATTGACATTGTCTATGGAAGATTGAGTTGATCCGGTCTCATATTTTTTGCTTCTTGGCCCGTTTTCAAAGTTGGAGTATTGCACACGTATTTAGATAGTACAACTCTGTAGAGGACTTCATTGCTGAATCATTTCGATGTGTTTCTTCTGTCCCGCTTACAGTTGACTCGGGCTTGTAGAATTTCATCCCTAAGAATGCTCTAGAGAGTTCGCATGTTGTTAAGAGACTCCCTAATTTATTTTCTCATAAAAAAATCAATATATATTAAAATCGTGTTTGGATTCTCAAAATGATGCATTTTTATAATTTATATAGTGTACTAAATTATAATTTTAATACTTCTACAAAATAAATTTTAATATAATTTAGTATAAATAATAATGTATTATCTTAGTTAATCCAAACGTCCCCTTAGTCAAACTCAAAATTCACTCATGAGTAGTGTATACAAATTGTAACAGATATGATGAATGTGGATCAAGTCTTACACTTGTTTTTGTTTATATTTAACAAATGTGGATCGATAAACATGTTTACAAAAAAAAAAAAGAGAGAGAGAGCATATTATCTTTTTGTTTACTAAATTTTATAGGCAAGTTTAAGTACATAATTCTCAAATCATGAAGATGTATGTACAAATTAAATTGTAATCTCCCTTTGGCAAATATCATTATTGTTCTTTCTTTCTTTTGTGGCCCTACATTTCTACCTATACAATCGTCTCATTCTTGGAGGCCATTTAATAACGAAAGGTACTTGTTACCAGACATTATAATACTTTCATTATTTTTGTACATTTAATTCCTTTTGCTGACACAAGTTATATGACCAACATAAGAGCTAAAAGATTCGGATTCATCACTTCAAGCTATGGAATTGTTATGCTTGTCTAATTGATAGACACACTTACATTGTCTTTACATAATAAGCTACTTGATATCATGATAATAACATGATAAAACGAATGTGTGAAGCGGAAGCTTAACAAGTAAAATTCATGGAAACCATGGTAGAGGCAAAGAGAATTGCAGAGTAAACTCTGTATTGATTAGTCAAGTGTCCAGATACAACGCTAGCTAACCACTTATATCTGAAGTCAGTTGCACCGACTCTAGCTAACTACAGTTAGCAACTAAACTAACTCTAGCTAACTAACTAACTACTCTAGTTAGCCATCTAAGCTACTATTTACATCAGACTCACACACACACCCCTCAAGTGGGACTTGGGGGATAAGCAACAAGACCCAACTTGGACATTAAAAACTTGTGTTGATCTTCACCAAGTGCTTTGGTGAATAAGTCTGCAAGCTGTAAAGAGGAAGAAATATGCTGCGTTTGTAGAAAACCTTCCTGAACCTTGTCGCGAACATAATGACAATCTATAGTCAAATGTTTCGTTCTCTCGTGAAAAACCGGATTAGCTGCTATGTGTTGAGCAGCCTTATTATCACAATGAAGAACAATTGGTTTGGGAATATTAACATGTAAATCTGCAAGAAGACCATCTAACCAAACCAATTCGCCAGCAGTGGAAGACATTGCCCGATACTCAGATTCTGCTGAGCTTTTGGACACTGTTTTCTGCTTTTTAGTTTTCCATGAGATCAAAGAAGTTCCCCAAAAAACACAGAAACCTGTCAATGAACGAGCACTAAAAGCACAGGCCGCCCAATCAGCATATGTGTAGCCTGTGAGCACCTCTGTTATCTGAGCTGAATAAAATAAACCAATGTCTAATGTGCCTTTGAGATAACGAACAAGATGCAAAGCTGCATTAAGATGTGGTTGACGAGGAGCACTCAAGAATTGACTCAAATGCTGAGTTGCATAAGAAATGTCAGGACGAGTCATGTTGAGATAAATCAATCTTCCAACAAGTCGCCTATATATCTCTGGATCAGGAAGTAACTCACCATCACCAATAGACAATTTCAATCCTTTAGACAAAGGAAAAGCTGCAGCTTTGCAGGAGAATAAACCAGTATCTTTAAGTATATCAACTATATACTTCCTTTGGTTAAGCAATGTGCCAGAATCATTCCTGGCTACCTCAATGCCCAGAAAATATCGAATATCACCAAGATCTTTAATTGTAAAAGCCCTATGCAAAGCATTCTTAGTGTGCTCAATCTCAGTAGCTGAATTACCAGATAATAACAAATCATCGACATAGACAAGTGCAACCGTGATTTGCTGAGAAACTGTCTTAACAAACATTGAGTAATCTTTCTTGGATTGAACAAAACCTAAGCGAAGTAATAACCTTGTAAGTTCAATGTTCCATTGTCGTGAAGCTTGCTTAAGACCATAAAGGGATCGTTTGAGCTTACAGACTAAATTGGGAGAACTCATGACATAACCAGGAGGAGGCAACATATACACTTCTTCATCTAAATGCCCATGAAGAAAGGCATTATTGATGTCTAACTGTTTGATAGGCCATCCCCTAGCTGTAGCAACAACAATAAGGCTCCTTACTGAAGCAAATTTGGCAACTGGGGAAAAGGTGTGTTTAAAATCTTTACCCTCTACTTGAGTATACCCCTTTGCTACCAATCGGGCTTTAAACCTTTCAACCAAACCATTAGGTCTAAATTTTATCTTGTATACCCACTTACACCCTATATCTTTATGGGATGGAGGTAGAGGAACCATCTCCCAGGTTTTATTATTTTCTAAGGCCGTGAGCTCTTTATTCATAGCTTCTACCCAATTAGGATCAGAAACAGCTTGGCTATAAGAAGCTGGTTCATAAATTTGCATGACATTAGAAAGAGAGGCTTGATAGTCAGAGGAATAAGCTGAAAGATTAGAATGGGTGGCTAAAAAAGAAAGGGACATGGAAGGATGATTATGTAAAGATGGACAAATGAAGTCTTGATACTTAGCTGGAGGGATGACATGTCTAAGAGATTTTCTAGGTAAGGTCAAACTATGACCATCAGCAACTGGTACAGACCCAATATTAACTGGTGAAATGGAATCATCAACAGGACTAGTAGAATCATCTATTGCAGCAGGCAAAGAGGAACCGGATGTAGAATCAGGAACAACTAATGAGGAAGGTGTTAAAGAAGATGACCTGTTATGTGAAGATTCTGAATGAATTCCATCTAATGAAATAGAACCATGATTGAGAACAGGTGAAGATTGTATGAGACCATCAGAAGCAGCCGGATTGACAAGAGGTAAGGAAGGTGCAGAGCAAGGTGTACTAGAAGATGTGTGTGAATCAACAAAAGGAAAAACTTGCTCTTGAAACATAACATCACGGCTGACAAAGATTGTATGATTATCCAAATCATACAACTTATAGCCTTTCTGAGCAAAAGGATATCCAAGAAGCACACACTTTCTAGCCTTTGATCCAAACTTGTCAGTATTCTTAACAAAAGCATAACACAAACAGCGTATGACTCTGAGATGATCATAATCAGCTTTCTTATTCATAAGAAGCTCAAAAGGAACCTGTTCTTTTAGCACAGAAGAAGGCATGAGATTTTATGAGATAAGTAGCTGTCAGGACACACTCACCCCAGAACTTAATAGGGAAGCCAGCTTGGAATCTTAAAGCTCGAGCAGTTTCTAACAAATGTCGGTGTTTCCTCTCAACTCTCCCATTCTGCTGAGGATTATAGGGAACAGACCTCTGATGAATGATGCCCTTTTCCTTGAAAAAATCTTGGCATTTATGGTTAACAAATTCTGTACCATTATCTGTGCGAATGACCTTAACCACAGTACTGAATTGGTTGGAAACAAGTTGAACAAATCTAACAATAGCTGAAAACACCAAATCTTTTGACTGTAACAAACAAGTCCAGGTAACTCTAGTGCAATCATCTAGAATGGTGAGAAAATACCTACAACCATCTAGACTAGGTTGCTTATAAGGTCCCCATAAATCCATATGGACCAATTCAAAAGCCTTAGAAGCTACATTCAAGCTGCGAGTATAAGGAGCTTTGTGATGTTTAGCTAACACACAAGGTTCACAAATGAAAGAGTCAAGCCTATTTGTTACAGGCAAATGCATAGCCTTTAACTTTGAAACTGATGGATGTCCCATTCTAGCATGCAACAAAGACAAATCAACATTCTTAACAGAATTCGATGAAGGAACATACTCCTTCTTATTGAAAACTAAATTAGTAAGTATTGACTCAGAAGAAACCTTCTTTGTACTCAACTGTGCACCAGAAATCCTGTAGAGTCCTCCAACTCTATCACCAATAGCTACATTCTCCTTAGTTGTAAGGTCCTGGAAGTAGCATTTATCCTTAGAAAACAATGTAACTAAACCAGCATCATCAATGAGCCGTGTGATAGAGAGAAGATTATGCTTAAAATCAGGAACATACAAGACAGAACTTAAAACAAGTCTGTTGTTCAACATAATATTCCCAACTTTGGTAACCTTTTTTACTGAACCATCAGGCAATCCTACCATCACAGGTCTATGAAGATCATGAAAATCATGAAATAACAAGTGATTGAAACACATGTGATCGGTTGCTCCCGTATCAACTACCCAGTCATGATGTGCAAAATCAGTTTGAGCATGTAAAGCACGAATATAAGTACCTGCAAAACTGACTATACTATCCACTTTCTGTTTGCCTTTCATGGCTTGAAGAACCTTTTGAAACACAGCATTAACCAGAGCAGAATCAATCTCAGTAGAATTCCCTCCATTGGAACTTGTACCTTCTTTACCATCAGTCATGATATCAAGTGGTGATTCCATCTGTACATTAGCAGCCTTGGCATCTCCAGAATGCTTCTCCTTGTACTCCTTATACCAATCCGGATAGCCATGAAGTTTAAAACATGCTTCTATGAGATGTCCTTTCTCCTTGCAATACTCACATTTTCTTTCCAGCTTTTGCTTCTTAAAATCTCTATACTCCTTTTTACCACCACTAGACTGACTTCCAACCTTTTTATGCATAGAATTCTGTCCATTAGAGCGCTGGTTAGACACCTGGTGCCTTCCAACAGACATAGCAGACATTTCTGAACTAGTATTGATCTCAACAGACACAATCTTGTGCTGTTCATGAGACTGAACCATGTTAAACACCTTGTTAACATTCGGCAATGGATCAGTGGCTAAAATCTGACTCCTAAGATGATCAAAAGAGTCATTGAGCCCCATGAGGAACTGCATCACTTTTTCTTCATAGTTATCTTCAAGAATCCGTTTAAGCAATAAGCAAGAACAATGTTTAAATGCACCACATTCACATACAGGCATCTGTTTAGCACTCTGAAGTTCATCCCAGTACAGCTTCATACGAGTGTAGTAATCAACAACTGACAGGTTGTCTTGTCGCAAATTAGCCAGATTCCGTTTGAGTTGAAAAATAAGAGGACGATTAGTCTGCGTACCTCTCAACTAGATCATTCCATAACTCACGAGCAGATCCGACATATATGAATCCATGAGCAATCTTTGGCTCCATTGAATTAAGAATCCAACAGCGAACCATATAACCTGCCTTGATCCACCGCTGATAATCATCCGTTCCAGCTTCAGGTTGAATATCTGCTCCAGTAATGAAACAGAGCTTCGTCTTTGCACCGAGCGCCATGGTGACTAGACGACTCCAATTGGAGAAATTCGTTCCATCAAAGTGTATTGGAGTGAGTTGCGCACCAGGATAATCGGAGTTAGCAAGAAACAACGGATCATTGTTCATGTTTCTGAATCGAGACTCAGCCTCCTGATCGTTGTCAACAGTAGTAATGGATTTCGGCATGACGAATTTCCAGGGATAAGAAGTACTTTTAGGTCAAAAATTGTTCGATTTCAAAGAAAAATCGACGATCGAACAAGTAAGAACACGAATTGTGTAAGAAAGAAGAGAATCAACAAGAACGGCTGAAAAAAAACAGGATCGAGCGTCTATTGCTCTGATACCATGTGAAGCGGAAGCTTAACAAGTAAAATTCATGGAAACCATGGTAGAGGCAAAGAGAATTGCAGAGTAAACTCTGTATTGATTAGTCAAGTGTCCAAATACAACGCTAGCTAACCACTTATATCTGAAGTCAGTTGCACCGACTCTAGCTAACTACAGTTAGCAACTAAACTAACTCTAGCTAACTAACTAACTACTCTAGTTAGCCATCTAAGCTACTATTTACATCAGACTCACAGAATGTTTTTATATGACACAAGACAACTCTATGGAATCAATTCTTACCAGACGTACTAGCTCAGTTGATAGTGGTTACAATAGTTAATTAGTTAAGATATTTATTTTATTTTTAGATAGAATGCATATGCTAGATTTAGATAATTAAGTTTACTATAAAAATAGTGTAAATGTGTAATGTACGTACAAGTTTATATAACTATAATCAATGGATAGAAAATCCTATTCTTAATTAATTTTTTTTTACATTTAATAAATAGGAAGATTATTAAGATATTAATAATTATTAATATTTTATTCAATAAAAAATCATACAAGATACGAGAATACATACTAATAATCAACAATTTATCCTCAAAAAATTCTACTAATTCATTGATTGCATAACCTTGAACAATTCACACATAACCCAGAAGCCCAAAATTCTTCAAATTTGTTGAAAAAGCCCAATAAAGCCCAAAGCATCTCAACATTTTGCCACTGTGAAAAGGAGCAACAAATTCAGATGGTTACTGTTAACAAACCCGGCCCTTTTACAGCGGACCTATCAGAGCCTAGAAAATATCTCTCACCAAAACGACGACGTTCGAGGAGGGGGGCCAAAACGCGTCGTTTCGTGTCCGTTCTCACTAGAGTAATAGAGAGGGGGGCGAAGCCAAGCATGTTGCCGAATAGATAGTGTTTACAGAAGACAGCAAAGAGAGATACCAATTGAGAAAGAGAGCGATAGCGATGGCAGACTCTTCTCCAACTCCCAAATCAGACGCCGATTCCGACTTTCAGAAGGATGAAAACCCTAACCCTAACCCTAGTCTTACCCCCAATCCTAATCCCAATCCCAACCCATCCAATGCAATGACGGTCGGTGTTAATCAGCCGGTTTCTTCAGCAATGTGCCTCGTTAGGTTTGCGCTTGATTCTGCTGGTGGCGGTTTCATGGGTTCCATCTTCGGTTATGGTTAGATTCTCATTCTTCCCCTATATGTTTTTTCGCTTGCTTATGTACTTTCGCGTCCTTTTGTTCTGTGCAATTTCACTGGGGTTTTGATTTTTGAATTAGCTGCTTTTGCTATTCGAATTTGGGATTAGCATGATTATTTTATGCGAATGATTATTGGCCTGCCATGGTTCCAGACGGGAAAGCAAGGATCTTTATGCTTGCTATTATCTGTATATTTTGATTGTATGTTGAATTGTTCATAGCTATGGATATGTTTTTGCTGTTTTGATTTCATTAAGTGAGTGTATCTTGCAGGTTCAGGATTGATCAACAAGAAGGGGTTCAAGGGCTCCTTTGCTGATGCAGCTGCTTCTGCCAAGGTAACACCTTCATAGTCCTAGTCTCTCTTTTTTCTTGACTTGCACTTTTGATGAATGCTGAAAACAATAGTATTCTGTATGTCTATCATCCCATAGACGTTTGCGGTGTTATCTGGTGTGCATAGTTTAGTCATCTGCTTCTTGAAGAAGCTGAGGGGAAAGGATGATGGTATATTCTCTCTTCATCTAATATATTTCTTTACTCTTTTTTTTTTTTCAATTTGGTTTTTGAAGATTGTTATGTAATTATTGTTTTGTGTGTAGCCATTAATGCAGGAATAGCTGGTTGCAGCACAGGCCTTGCACTGAGTTTCCCAGGTATGTAATACAGATGCCACCAACTAATCTTCTAATAAAATGACATACTAGAAAATGTGCTGAAAAGTGAATTCTTGCAAACAAACTGTGAACAATTTGGGTTCAGATTGTATAAGTTAGGCTAATAGCTCTCCAATTTGGGTTTATAGTGATTGCAACTTTGCAACAAGATAACCTATCTATGAAAATGATGGAACTCTAAGATTGAAATGGGATAGGAAATCTGAAGAGCAAGCATCTCACAGTTCAGCCATTTTGTGGAATCCTCACATGTAAATCATTTCATTTCATCAAGTCTGAACAATTACAATCCCCTCCTTATTGTAATAGAGAAATGAAACAACTTACTCCTAAAACTAAACAATAAATCAGATAATGGAAACATAATGGGAAAAGTGCGGGAGATGCCTAAAAACTAAGAAGTGGGAAAATCAGGAATTAAAAAAACTAACTAAAATTGGGGAAATGAGATAATTACTAAAACTAGTTAGATTGATGATCTGGGTTTGTATCAGAAAACCTGTTTACTAGTTTCCTAGAGAGCTGAATTGGTTTCATTTGTGAAACAGGTACTCCTCAGACTCTTCTACAGAGTTGTGTAACTTTTGGCGCCTTCTCATTCATCCTCGAGGGGCTCAACAAGAGGCAGCAAACAGCTTTGGCTCTCTCGTATCCTCTTGAATCCGGTAGAGGCCATCAGGATGCAGTTTCTTCTTTGGCTTTCCCACTTCCAGCAGATTTGAAAACATCATTCTCGTCATTTTGTCTGTCGCTGAAAAAGCCGAAGAAGTGCAAAGTCTCACTTTGAACAATGAGTAGACTAAGAACACATTCGAATGAGTCGACGATGCATTTCTCCTTTTGTTTCTTTGGGTATGAAATCTTATGCACCAGTTCTGTAGATTTGTTGAAGTTCATTTTTTTTTTGTAGTACACTATGTCAGTTTTGTGTAGCTGGTGAAAGATAATTTGGATGACTTTGTTCTTCCATGGTTTGTATGTTGTTGTCTTGGCTAGCTTTAAACCCAAAGGGCCAAAATCTCACATAAAGTCAGAAATTGGGCCTAGTGTAAATTGGGGCATTGATCTCAAAGTCCCCAACACAATCCATGTCATAGAAGAGCACTGTGGAAGAGATAAGCCATGGAATATTGAGGCCGAGATTTGAATTAGTGACATTTACTCAACTTTAATACTTAACCATCACGCCATATGCCTTAAACAGTACTCTTTTTTTTTTGGTTGAATTAAACAGTACTCTTTTTATGTTCACTAAAGATTGTTTATCCATGTTCAATTGTTCATTAAAGATTGTCATTTTATGCTTCTACAAGATTAGCAATAATTCTTAAACACTTTTTAGCCAGATAAATGAAGAGAATTTTGTTTGCATTTTCAATAAAAAAACGAATGTCATCCCTCTGGAGCGTTCATGATTGACCTCCAATCCTACGACGCTTTGACATCTCGTGCGTTTCTCTCCTACTACCAATTTTGTTTCGTTTTACTTTCTTCGGTTTTTGTATTTTACCTTACTTGTGGTTGTTTGTTTTGTTTGTTACTTGTCGAGCTCTCGGCTGATAACCTCTCGGGCTGGCAGGTTTGTCTGGTACCCCAAATCTTTACCCACTCAAAAAAAAAATAATCAACTAGCTAAAAGTGAACGAGTTTGGTGCTGAGGTTTTTTAAAATCTTTCATCTTAGTGAAGGTAACGTTAGTTATACATTTTGTACATTCTAAGAAGGGTTTACCTATAGCCTACAACGCTAAGAATCTTAGCGCTTTACTTATTCCGATTCTAAACTCGTCATTACTCTTTCTTTTCGGGTGTTTGTACTTCTCTTAGTTGATCCTGCTCATCTTGTGTGTGACTCTTTTGTTGAATCACCTAGCCATTCACCATCGCCGTATTTTTTTATGTCCTCTCGATTTTATCAAGTTTATTTGGTATTCCGAATTAGTATAATTTTTATAAAGTACAAATAGAATCCGATGTTGTGGATGCTAAATGACAAATATTAAATAGTGCAATAAAAGACAATTAACTAACTTATAGTATAATGTTTATATGGTTCTACCAAACCATATATCCGACATGTGAGAAGAATATTATTTGATAAAAGACCAATATTAATAATTAAATCCAAATTGTTATGCCAAATTGAAATGAGAACCATTAATCAATTAGCCTAGTTTTTCTAGAATTCAAATGTATTTGTAAATGATCTCCAAATAAAATTCCCCACATCTCAGGACAGTTTTGTCATTTGGGTAACCTTATTTTCCTAAACAATTTCCTACACACAAAATTCCAAAATTTAGGGTTATTCTACTATTTGCATTTTGCAATAGAGCAAATGCTAACTCTGTCCGATGAGTCGATTTCATATTCGCATCTCTTTGCTCCGCGATGAGTCTTTCTGACGAGTGCGAACAAAACCCACAAAAAAGAACACTCACTAGGAAGAAGGAAACGCTTAGAGTAAACAAAGATATTTCGGTGATCCTGTGATTTAGGGTTTTCATGCTGATTCGTTCTATTCCTTCCATCTCAAATTGATTTTGCTCCAAAATCCCAAGTTCCTGAATCTTGGTATACATGGAGGCTTACAAGAGCTGGGTTCGTCAAAACAAGGACTACGTTCACTCCTTGGAGTCTCTTGCTAATGTAAGAAGAACTGCAATTAGCCCTTTATGTATATAAAAAAGAAAATTTGATTATGTTTTGTTCTTAATCAATTGCTTTCAGCTTTAGTCTTTGGTTTTGGCTTGTTTAAATTTTCGTCCCCGAGATATTTTGATTCTGTTAAACCGGTTTCAAGAGTCTTTTGCTGCTTCAATTAACTTGCTTTGCTATATTTCTCTTGTGAATCTTGGAATTCAGTTCGAGTGTAATATGCTAAAGAACTTCTAGTTATGGAATATGTTGGAACATATCTATGCCTTTAAACCTTATAGTTTCATCAACTTTCCATATAAATATTCCTCTTGAATCTTGATAATGATTAAGAAGATGCAAGTTATAGGAAAGTTCTGAGGTCATTCAAGCATAGAAGTTAGTGGGTTATTGTCATATTTTTGATTTTGTCATCTATGTAAATGGTTGGTTTTCCTTATGCCTCTTTCTGACCTTCTGAAACTCGAAATGTTACACAACCTGAACATGAGATTCCTATAATTTCATTAAACATTACATGTGCAGGGCTTGACATGGTTTATTCCAGAACGGTTTTCTTCTTCAGAGATTGGACTTGAAGCAGGTTTTGTGAAACTTTGGTAACATTTGCATTCTTTTTAACTGACGTCATCTGTCATCTTCCTTCTCCTCCTGGAAGGGGATATAAATGCTTTATGTTAATTATGTGTTTTTAATCCTTCGGCGCAGTCTCATCAATAGTTGGAATTGTCACTGCTATCAACCAACATATAATTGATACAATCCCTAGTAGACATTACCCTGTAGTCCCACAGCAGCGTTCTTCGTTCCCTTATTCTCTGTGGATATCATCTGTGAAGGAATTAGAGATCTTGGTTGAAGTCATTGCGGAAAATTACCGTGGTGAAGATAAAAAATGGAATTTCATAGCAGCTACAGAGGGTATCAAGTATGCAAAAGAAACTTACCTGTGTTTGCTCTTTTTTTTAAAATTTTTTATCTCAATGATTTAGTTGGTTAATTATATTCTCTTAGAATTATCCAGGGTTTTGCTTAGGCTAGCATTGTTCCAACAAAATGGCTACAAGATGCTTTTGCATGGCGGGGAAATACCAAATACCGAAAGTGAAACAGACTCCACAGATTCTCAAAATGGAAGGCGTTTGAATCCGAATGGGCTTCAGAGCCCTGGTTTCAGAGCAATGTCTGCATTAAGCCAGTTAGGAGAAAATGCAAGGATGGTCTATGGCTCAACATATATTAACCGAATGCAGCAGCCACTTCCTATGATTGAGCCTCCCGGTAATTCATTTTTACGTCTCTGCATGAAGTTCTAATGAAGCTTTGCTAATGACTGAACTGTCAGAGCTTATTGAAGAATTGTAAAATCCACTGGTAAATGGCATTTAGCTTAAATTAATGGACAGACTTGGTAGTGCTTGCTATTTCAGTTTTTTTTTTGTTATCTTAAAAAAAATTATGTGAAATCTAAATGGTAGAATTTATGGTATTATCAAATGAACCTTCTGGAAACTATATTAATGTTGAAAAGTTGTGTTTTTGCAGCTCCAGAGAAGCCAACTCTTGCTTCTATATTGTCTGAAAAAGGTCTTACTGGAGGTTTGTTCATAACAGCTGAGATCCTGTTTATCTTGAGACCATTCATATATGTGTTATTCATTAGAAAGTATGGACGTCGGTCCTGGACTCCATGGATTGCATCACTGGCCGTCGATTTGGTTGGAACGGGTTTTATAACACATACCACAAAATCCAAGCAAAACTCGACGAAACAGATTCACCTTTCAGCTGCAGAGAAAGATGAGGTTTACTTCACTTTCTTCAATCACTGTTTGCCTTAAAATTAAGCGCATGAGCTCAAACTTTAAAATCTAGCCCACTCTTTAATAAAATGTCCATTTGCAAAATCAACTCTCACATTTCTCTAAGCTTGATGCAGTTAAAAAGGCGAAAACTTTTGTGGGCTCTGTATGTGATGAGGGATCCTTTCTTTTGCAAGTACACCAGGTTCGTATATTCCTATTCAATGTTGTTTTTTCTTGGTTTCACAAGTCTTTGCAAATTTTTATGCTTGTTTTCCGTTCATCTATTGTAGGAAAAGGCTTGAAAGCACCCAGAAAGTGTTGGAACATGTTCCAATAGTTGGAATGCTCACAGGTTCAGTCTACACTTCTACATTACTCTTAGGGTGCGTTTGGATTACCACATTCATGCATTAATTGTGGCAATCTAAACGCAACTTATATTTTACTGTTATCTGTCTTGTGTTTGATATTTCATTAATCAAACTGGCTCTCACAATTCTCCCTGTTTTCTTGTGGTGGCTGCAGAGAGACTTTTCGAGCTTGTATATGGAGCTCAGAATCGGTATGGTTACATGTCAGGATCATAGTAGGAACTAGGAAGTCAGTAAAGCTGTTAAGAGTAATGTTTGAGGTTTTGTGCTGTTTACATTGGCAACATGTAATTGTGTAGTAATACACCCAACACAGGATTCTCTTCCTCGGAGGTTGCAAACCTCATATATTTTGTATGGTTTATTTGGTGAATGATAATAATAATGAAAGTTCATTTTGGTTCAGTTGATTTTCTTTTGCAAGTATTGTGGATGATGGGCATTAGGTTTTCAGGTGATATATAGCAGGATGATGTAAATCACTTGATCCGTATTAGGCTTTTAAATAAGTGTGTTTAGATGCATAAACCTTGATTTATACTTATGGAGCATAATGATATGGTTGGATATTTGAATTATGCATCATGCTATTAGGCTTCCAAGTGTCAGTAGATAATGCATTTGATCATGGATAAATTCTTTCTACCACAAACAAACCATAATTGGCGGGCTTGAGCTTAAACGTTCGTTTGATTCAAGCTCAAAATCTTGTTTGAACTTGGTTTATTTAAATGTTTATAGAGCTCGAGCTTAGCTCGAGAGCCTCTCATTTAGTATCTTTGTGAGAAAAATTCGCGAACAACTTGTTTACTTGATCATTTATACAATCAAATGAAAATGAAATCAAAATTCAAACTACATAGTTTTAGTTTGAAAGAGGCTACCAAAAGTATGTAGCTTAATCCTAGTAAATATAGGTGGTTTTGTGGAATTTCGTTTTTACGAGTAGTTTTCTCGAAAGTTCTCTAATTTAAGGGCGGTTCTGTGTAATTTGTGTGATAGTTTGGGAATTGTAAGATTGATGATGCTTGATTAGGGTAAGCAATTTCAAACTTTCTTCTTTGCCTTTTCGTTCTCTCCATTCTCCCTCCGATTCTGATTCTGGAGCAGAACAATCACTACTTACTCGATTGAAATTCATTAGTTCCTTAAACCCTAACCCTATAGCACCCAAGCTTTAACTTCATACACCCAATTTTGTCAAAAAAGTTTTGGTCTTGCTACAATGGCGGAGCTTTGCGTCCCAGACAATGTCCTGGAGCCTCTATTGAACTTCTCAGGTTCGTCCTCCATGGAAGAAGCCTTGCAAATCCTCATACAAACTTCACGAGCTGATGAAGGCCGCTCCGAACTCGCTTCCAAATCTGTTCTTCCCGTTGTCCTCCACCTCGTTCAGGTTCTCTCCAGTTCAAATACCAAGACTCATCTTTTATTGCCATTGAGGCTTCTTAGAAACCTGTGTGCTGGCGAAGCAAGGAATCAGGACATGTTCATTAATCATAATGGCGTTGAGATTGTTTCCAATGCACTCAATCTGTTTGGGGATGAAATTAATGATTCGGATTGTGCGATTGTTCGAACTAGTTTGCAAGTCCTGGCTAACGCTTCGTTGGCTGGAGAAAGACACCAGAAGGTTATATGGAAACATCTTTTTCCTGCTGAATTTGTCAAAATTGCCAGAATTCGGAGAAGGGAAACTTGTGATCCATTGTCTATGGTAATTTACGTTTGCTGTGATGGTAGCCATGAGCTGTTCTCTGAGCTTTGTAAAGAACCAGGACTGTCTATCATAGCTGAACTGATCTCAACTGCTTCAATTGGTAATTATTCAGCCATTGTTTTTACCCTTTGCAATTTCTATATAGCATACTGTATCTAAATTTACCCTTTTGCATTGCTTCAGTTGGTTATGGAGAAGATTGGCTTAAGTTGCTACTCTCAAGAATTTGCTTAGAAGAATCTCACCTCCCTGGTCTATTTGGTCTACTAAAGCCAGATGGTTCATCTTCTGAATGTAGAGAAGCTTCTTTTACATCTGCTCAGGCATTTCTTATGCAAATCTTTTCCGAGATTCTGCATGAACGTATTGAAGAGATTCGCGCTGAAAACTCTTTGGCAATTTATATCCTTAACATATTTAAGAAAGCTGTGGCAGCTGTTAATTTTTCTTCTCGGTGCCATTCTAGTCTTCCAACAGGCTCTGCTGAAATTGATGTTCTTGGATATTCACTTGTAACTTTGAGAGATATATGTGCACAGGATGGCTTAATAAGGCAAAATCCTGAGGAAAGTTCCGAGGATGTTGTGCGCTTGCTTTTATCTGAAGGGCTTTTGGATTTGCTGTTGAATTTGCTTCAAGAGCTTGAGCCTCCATCACAAATCAGGAAAATGGCCAAACAAGATGAGACCCAGAACGCAGCTTCTGTATCTCCAAAGAAAGTTTGCCCATACAAGGGATTTAGGAGAGACGTAGTTTCAGTGATTGGCAATTGTGCTTATAGAAGGAAGTTTGTACAAGATGAAGTGAGGAATAAGAATGGGATTTTTCTGCTTCTTCAGCAGTCTGTACTTGATGACGATAACCCGTTTTTAAGAGAGTGGGGATTATGGACAGCAAGGAATTTACTGTTGCATAATGAAGAAAATCAACAGCTAGCTGGTGGATTGGAGTATCAAGGTTCTGTTGATGTACCTGAACTCTTAAAGGCGGGTCTCAGAGTAGAACTGGATCCTCGGACTCGACAACCAAAGCTTGTTAATATATCTGAGTAGATGTTTAGTGTGTATGTGATATGTGATTGTTAATGGATGATGTTTAAGAGTTCAGTAGATCAACACCTTGCTCAAGAGCTACTGAATACCTTATATGAGAATTTTGCTGTTGATTAGCATTTGATGTGTCTGAATTTTGCAATTGTTATTTGCTTTACAGAATAATCTTGATGGTGCATTTTGACATAGTAGATTTGGATATGGCTATTTGGTATCACCTGGATATTCTCAAACTTGCAAGTTGTAAGCCATGTAAATTACCTTATTTTAACATTAAAGTTTTTGAACTACATGTGAACAACTTGCAAGTTGTAAGCCATGTATATGAAAGCTATGTATTCATTATACAATATCCACTGTTTATGTGTTATCTCATTCATCTATATATTTATCTGTAACAAACTTTACACGGTGAGTAATCTAATATCTAAATAAATCACGAGATGAACATCTAAGAAGGGATCTATAGACCAAAATTTTCAATCACCCAAAATCACAAAACTGGGCAGCAAAAGCTAATCTCACCCTGAAAACTACTCAGGTGAGCAATAAACCTAATCATGGTTGTAGAGCATCAAATGGTAAGATTCTCTTGAATGGCAATAAAGGAACCACATATATTTCCACCAACATCAGGGAATTGTTCACATCCTTTAAGGGGTTTGACCTTTCCAGTTGGATCAACTGCAACTGGGTACTTTAGAAGGTGCCCTTTCATTTCTGTTACTTGTTCGGACGCGAATTGTTCCCAGTTCATCTCAGCAAGTTTTCTTACTCTTCTCACACAGTCAAGGCTCTCAGGTTCGTTATACAAGTCTTCAACATCTCCAAGGTGCTCTGCCCAAAGAGACATCCTGTATCCATATATCTAGGACCAAAGAATATGCACAGTTTTAGCTGAACAAGAACTTTCTAAGTCAGTTCAAAAGATTATAGTAGTGCACTCTTTTTATTCTATAAAGCATATTATACATTTGTTTTGAACATGAACTGATTGTGATTAATGCAATTATTATTTTTTTTCCGAGTTTTACCTGCCCACGGGGAGGAGCTGATTGTTTTGCCCAGGTATAATTAGGTTGATATCCACCCATGGCAATCTCAGTGTCCCTTATACCTTCCATTGAACGCTGATTAATGTTTGCAGAGCCTAATATTACATACTCATCATCAACTATCATGCCTTTTGAATGTACATAGATCATGAATCTCCCGCTCCTTTCGCACATTACCTGAAAATTGAAAGATATATGATATTTATTCAACAAGAAGGCATTGTGTCTGAAAAAAATACCCATTTCAGACATGCGAACATATACATGGCTTACGATTTTAAGAGTAATAACCTGGGTAGGATTTAGTACACGAGGAGACTCAGTATTTAACTCCCGACTTTGATTGACACCTTCACGAGTGCCAAGACAGAAGAAGTTCAAATAATCCTGTGGTGTATATAAATTATCAAGCCCGGCCTCCACCAAAGCTTTGTAAATCGTCTCATACATCATTTGCATTGTCTTGTTCTGTAATATTTTAATTTTTTTGGTTTAGTATTAGGCCAAAGATGCAAGTTGACATTATCTGGAACAACAAATGTTACCTGCCAATATAGAATCCTTTGGGTAGCAGAGCCTGACGGGATGCCCTCTGGCCACATAGGGATAACAATATATGCAGCAAATCTCTCGTGAGCTCTGATCTTGTCAGCTATTTTAAGAGCAATTTCCATGGGGATCAAATTGTTTGCACCTGTGACCAAAAATAAATTTCAGCATATGCTACAGGTGCAAATGATTTGCAGATGGAGAATGTATGTAACTTTTTAGCTTCTCTCTAGGAAAGTTTCAACAATATTTATGCTATTTATCCTGGACAAGTTTAGAGATGTTTTTGAATTACTCCAAGAAATAACAATCATATTGCGAAAAGAGCATTGTTCTGAGAAAAGTTTTAGTAATATACATACATGATAGCTAGCCAAGCCATCAAAATTTTCTTATTCTGAGGAAAAACAGTAAATTGTAATGTTTGTCACTTCTTTCATGGTTTTAATTAGTTACCTATATCTTTGTGTTGATTCCAATTGAATGAGGATCCAATAAAATACTGGTTCTCAATGTAAATGTAATGCTGTGCAGATCGAATAGCCTTCACGTATGCTGAATGTATGCTCATGTCAATAAGCACGTTCTTTCCACACACAAGATTCTGAGAAACAACACAATAGCTTCTCTCAGGAAGAAATTCTGAGGCAAATATATACATTTTTTTTCCAGAAAAAGACAGGAGAAAAGTAATTTATAGAAGGCCATACCCTCCTTGTAGCTTCTTTTGGATTCTTTGGGAATTTTTTTACTGAATTTGAATCAATGGAACGAAATATCTGAACACCCACGAACAAGATGAGCTGGATTCATCTCAAGGCATCCAATGACAATCTGATACAAGGAGATCATAACAGAACAATTTACCTGTGCATGCCATGACTCTGGAGTATCCTCAGTGCAGTAACGAGCATCAGAGGTTCCTAAAATGTCATTTATTCTATCTATCCTCAGTAATGCATCATCATAAGATTTTAATTTTTTAATTCCCTTTGGTTTAACTGCCTTTAACCATCTCTCTTGAAAGTTAGTCAGAACATCATATGCAGCTGGTCCATCAATCTTGGAATGCAAATCATGCCATGGTTCTCTTGGACAGCCATATGATTTACTCTTTTGAAAGAAGACAAACAATTTAATAAAAATAAATCCATCAGCAGTACAAATCAACTTAAGAAGTAGTAAGTAATGCCACATAAAATGAAGGTTTGATAGAGTAAAACATAACTATTTGAATTAATTGAGTCCATCAATCTACCAATGAAAAGCACAACAAAGCAAAAGTTTAAAGTACGTGTACTAGATCGAATAATACATGTCTCAATGATCCATTATCAATTTTTTATTCCAATGCAAATATGATAGTAAATAGATTACCGGAATAGAAGGGTTGTGAAAGTCATCTTTGTGCACTGTATCAAGGGTCTTGAATAAAGGATGTTGAGGAGTATCATATCTCCCATCACACAGATCAAGGCCGCCGAGAAATGCTATGATTTTTCTCATATTGTTTCCTGCATCAGCGTCTACAATCACTGTCTTTTGATGGTGTGTATAAATTGTTTCAACTTCCTGAAAAGAAATAAGAGTATTAAGTTGTACTGTAATAGTTTCACAACCAAATTTTCAATGGAAAGTGAAGACAAACAAAAAACTGTATGTAAAAGTTAACACAGTTCTGTATATACGTTACCTTCTTCTTAGCCCAGCTGATACGCTTTCCAGCGATGCGTGGAGAAAGAAGAACATGCACAGAGGAGTGCTTAAAGAAGCGTCGAGTATCCTCATCATGTGTTTGCATAATCCCATCCTAAAATCACCATAGTTGATTATAAATTCAACATCCAAAAATCATTTAAAGAAACAAACAAAAAAAAAACAGAACTACTCACTGTTTTATATCCCAAGATGCTTCTCGAAGTAGGATCATCCCATATAAGCAAAAGAACCCTAACTCCATCCTGTGACTTCGATCTAAGAAGCTCTCCAAGAGTATAATCCGAGGCTGAACTACCATCCCTAACCAATCTAACCCTATCCCACACCGACCAACCCGTAATATATATCAATCTCCTTGCCTCTTGTATTGCATCAAAAATATCTCGCCAACACTTTCCATGGACATAAGGCACTCCTGAATCAAGACATGGACTAGGTAGATGCCCATCTGGAACATGAGCATCCTGATAAAGAGTAACTGATCCACCTTTCCTCAAAGGAAAGTAAGTACCTGGAACACCATGATAATCAGGCCCGGCGCCTACTCCATGATGATAGATATCTAGATCTTCCATTGGCATGTACTCAACTGAAAGGGTTAACACAGCTCCAGCTTTACATTGCTTTCCGCTACTATTTAAGATGGGATAAGTACCCTTGATTAAATTTGCAGAGAATATTTGCTCCACTGGTATTGTTACTACTCCTATAAGCTGAGAACCAACAACATCACTGTCTTTCACTGTGAAGTTTAATCCAGCTGCATGATGTGCTACAGGGACATTAAAATGTTGCATCCAAACCGGGTTTTCCTCATTACTAAGAACGAAAGTTCGTCCAATTACAGCGCCTGCTATGGAAATCGACACATACGGGTCGCTGGTGATTTTAGGATTATGAATCGTTTTCTCTTCGTCTTTGTAGCACCCGTTTCCAGGAAAAATCCCAAACACATCTTCCATAATTCTGTGGAATTTGTCCATGTTTGGGAGGTTTTTTGCGTCGTAAATCCATATGTCCAAATTCCCATGGAGAAGCAAAACTTTCAAAGATGTTTTCAAACCAGTGTATGGAATGAGGTGCATACTATTACAATGAAACTGCTGAGAGTGAGACACAATTTCCATGCTCTGACTACGACGAAGGTGGCAACACCGCTGTAAACTGCGATCTGGAGGATCGAGTGAAGTTGAGTGGCGCAAAGAAGGGAAATTTTCTGAGCTATTCCCTTTTGAAGAATGCCTATCCAAACTAGAAGCTTCTGGAAACCCATAGTAATTTCCACGGTAATCGATTCTCTCAGAATGCAATGAAGATGGATGATGAGTTGATTTTTCTATGGGCGATTGAGCAAATGTTGGGACTGATTCAGGATTGTCAAGTAAAACTAGATCATTCATGAGCTCATCAAATTGAGAATATCTAGAGCCCCGACTTCGCTTGTTGAAATTTACATTTCCAGAATGAAGAGGATTAAGCAAATCATCATCATCTCCATCGGGAGAATAAAAATCGGTTTCTGATGGCGGATACTCATCATCAGGCTCTTCATGAAAGGAATGGGGAGAAATCAATCGACAAACATCGCCGCCAAGCTGATCCGGAGCAGGCGAGTTTGGTGCATTCGGATCGTCTTCTGGTGATGGTGGCGAGTAATTTTGATCTGAGTTGCTAGGGTTTTGTAATGTAGGACTGTTTCCATCCATATGATTTTTCAAATCCCTAACGAAACTTTGAGCTTCTCTACATTCCAAATCATCAAAACGAAGGCCAATTCGTGGTCAAAGTCTCAAACCACGAATCAATTTACAATGTTTATATAGATTAATTGGGATAAACAGAAAAAGAAGAACGATCCAGACTCTCATAAAATTAGGGATTTTCCTCTTTTGCTATTGTTCTTCAAACCTCAGATTGAACAAAACTAATTCTCCCTCAGATCATAAAGGAATGAACGAAACTAAAGCGCGAATTTAGTCCAACAATCAAATCACAAACGAGATTCTTTCACGAGCAGCAGATGAGAAATGGTTACCTCGTCGTGATCAAAATTGGGGAAGAAATCAGGCAACAAAATCGCTGATTTTAACAGATGCTGATAAAACCATGGGCAATTTGAACAGATTAAACAGGAGATTCAGAAGAAGGAAGAAGAGATGGAGAAATTGAATTCAGGAGAAAAGGGAGAAAGAACAAAGAGCGACGCCATGGAAGAGAAAATCCTGAACTTGGACCGTTAACATTTGCATTTGTACTAGATGTTTCCCGGGTTTATACACAAGGACGGAAATTAGATAAAGTACCCTACACTTGCGTGAATTACATATTCAACCCACTATCTTTCTAAAGTCTACTATATTTCGCCCAATAGTTTTGAGATATAAGAGTTTACCCCTTTTCATCTTTTTTTTTTTGATGAGGGACCACCTTGAGTGGTAAATCCCGGGTTGGTGAATTAGTCGGAAAAGAGTACGGACTAGGTAAATGGCTTGCGTTGACCGACTCAAGTCAAAAGAAGAAAAAGAAGAGGAGACTTGGTTTGCTTGTATAGTTGATCAAGTAAATGAGTTGTTCGCAAGGTTTCCACATGAACAAACTAAACAAGCGGCTCGTGAGCTAAGTTCGAACTTGTTGAGCTTTTAAATAAACCAAGCCCAAACACAATTTTAAGCTCGAACCAAGCTCGTGTTCGAATTCGCTTAGTAAAATGAGCAACTCAAAACTCGAATCAGTTCGATTGCAACCCTACATCTTTCTCTTTTTTTTTTTTTGACAAAATTGCTTATAGCCTTTGTATTGCTATAAAATCACAGTTTAGAACGGAGGTTAGTGTAAACAATATGCTTAATTTGGTAGTTTATAAAAGAAGAGGAATATTTTTAGTATTGGCCACTCCAATAAGTAAAGATGCAAAAATGGACTACTAATGGCCCAACTGGCCCAAAATCGACTACTTCCCATCAATCATAATCCACAGCTCGTGTACTTCACGAATTGGGGTGATGATATTATATTTTTTTATGAAATGCCAATTTCACTATCACAATTTTGCAAGAGATTATCCACTTTGACACTTTATAGTAGAACTATTTAGGGCCTATTTGGATCGCGCATTACGAAAGTCTGCATTATAATATAGACTTTTTTTTTATTATAATGTACGATTCAAACATGCCCTAGGTCGGTCTAAAAGCTTTCTAAATCTCGTGATATTTCAAGTATTACAGTGTCAATAAGAAAAGTACAACCCTTGAATCATCTCATGGAGCATTTTAACTAAATTTACTTATATTTTGATTTATAGTTGAATTCAATTTTCTTTTTCTTTTTTAGGTCTTGGATACTTCTCATATGACTGAAAACGTAAACCTCGTGATATTACCACAAAGTCTTAACCGCTTGACTAAATGTTCGAAAATTGAATTCAATTTTCTTTTCTTCCTCATTCACATCTTTAGAATTTTTATAATATCTTCTCAAATTTCTCGAGATAATCGTTTATACATCTAAACCCTAAATTCCGCGGGATTAGAAGGGGAGCATACATACGTATTATCAAGCTTTATATGGCCGACAGGAATACACGAGTCATCATGAAAAGACCCCTAAACATGGGATTACAAAATCTATAACTTGCACATCTAGAGATAAGAAAAGCGAATAATTAGTTAAAGAGTTAGTGCATGAAAAGGAAAGGTTAGAATGAAACAAGACGGGTGGGTGGTTCACGGGTGCAATAACTTATCAACTCCACTCACGGGCCTCACATTCATATGGCATGCTAATAATGCAATGATTGTGCATATACGGCCCCTGTAGAATTGTTGTGCAATAGGTCCAGACCAGGAGTGAGGTATCTAAGTAATAAATTTGTACAAGTATAAAGTAACGTATATATTTTAAGCCCATATATTATAACAAAATCATCATCATCATCGACCCAATAAGGCTGCACTACTATGGATCTGGGGGTCAAGACGAGGGTATCACTGGGATTCACTGCTCAAGGGAAAGGGGATACGTCCAATAGACCCAAAAAAAACTGAAATTCAGCTATGTGATAATAAAAACTGAATTTAGTTAGAATGCACCACAATTGATCCAGCTTGGCAATCCGGGGAGAAAAAACGCGGATTACCAAGAGTAAATTTCAACAGAGGTTGTTGCTTTATCTTCTCAAATTTTGGCAGATTTGGCGTGAGAAGGTTGTTGCTTTATCCCCCGAGCGCAAAGACTTTTTCACCTTACGGATCAGAGGTAGAACCGGGGTAGGGGATTCGGCTTTCAAGGTCGGATCTCCACCGCACAATACATCGCACCAGATTGCCAACTTGGCAATCCGAAGAAAAAAGACGCGGATTGTCAAGGTAATCCGAGTGAGTAAATTTCTTTATCTATATAAACTCATTCACATTTCATTTTAACTTGTATCATTCATCCTTCCTTTTTTTCTTATTTTCTCAACATGTCTTGGAATCCTTTTAATATTTTCAATTATCTTACACCACCCGAAAAATTTCAAAATGAAATCCTAAATCCGAATCGGAATAATGCTCGAATGTATTTTTCAAATTTGTTGGACATTTCCTTATAACTTAAATAATTTGCTATATTTATTTGATTATATATTATTTATTCTTTAATCTTATAAATCTTATATGGTTTAAATAATATACAAGCTCACAACTACGTGAAATGTTACATAACAGATAATATGCATGTCTTGGACCGGTATCCGAGTTGAGGCCAATGTGGACACATATTTATGATGCTTTGACGCAAACTCCTATTCCACCTCCTCCTCATGTCCCCCCTCCTAAGCAAGTTTCCCCCACCATGGTAGCCTCCTCTCGATCCTCACCCTCACAACAATTATCATAGTCGTTTTTATCCACTCGGCGAATCAAGTTAAGCTCCTCATCTCACCGTCAGAGCATGCATTTTGGTAGGAGTTATCCACAAGGATATTCCAGTCAAGACCCTAGTTTTTTCTAGATTTATTTCAATGTACGCTTTGAGTTTTATTTCGATTTTATTTTTTTAATCAATGAACTTGTTTTGACTTGGTTTGTTTAACCAATATATAATAGTCTTAGTTTTCATCTATATTAACTATAAAAAATATTATTAAAGCAAATTAAGATATATAGAACTGGCCTTCAAAGCCGGTTCTCTATGAACAGAACCTAGTCTGATATTTTCTGACATGGGGCGAAAAATCCTCTGTGCCTAGGGGATTCAGCTGACGTCCGTGAGAAGATTACAATGGTATATCGGTAGTGGTAAAGACTTGGAGGAAGTGTCTTGCTCGTTTCTTCCCTTTTAGTTTCTTTATTTGTTCTTTGAAATTCTTACATACTTTTTTCATTTTTTACCTCCTTCCGATTAAGTCTCAAGTCCTTTTTCTTTTTATTTTGAGCCCTTCTAACTTTTACTCAGGATAAAGGATTAAAGGTACGTATATTTTATCCAGATCCCGCTTATACTAGGTGAAGATTTCACCGAGTAGATGTTGTTGAATATGTCTGAAATGATGAGGATTCATGTTCACGAGTTTGGGGGTCCATTAACATGTGGTTGATAGTGACCAATTAGATTAGAAAATCGGGGTAAAACGTCATTCTATATCTGTCCAACCCCAAATCCCCATGTTACTATATATATGTCGGATAGTGTTCAATCATACACACATACATACATTCTTTATGATAATAATTTCTTCACACTATATATAAACCCATACAAACATACAAACACAAACTCGTCCTAGCTTGAGCATGCACCAAAGCCATACAAACAAACACAAACCTACAAAGCAAGCTAGCCATAGGTACTTCCTAAGAAACTTAATGGCAACCAACCATATTATTATTGTTGTAGTGTACCTTCTTCTCATCACCACCACAACAACCGCCACGGAGCCTCCGCCCAAACAACCACTCGAAAACCGACCACTAACCCCGAGAACAAGCAACGAGACAATCTACATGGCATCAGAGCAGTTATGTTGGGGATGCATAGGGGAGGCCCTGGAGTTCTTAGTGGCTCACAACATGGTACGGGCGCGGAAGTGGGAGCTTCCGCTCGTGTGGGACCCGCAACTCGAGAACTACGCGAGGTGGTGGGCCGGGGAAAGGAGTCGAGACTGTGCCTTGCAGCACTCGTTCCCGGAGGACGGGTTCAAGCTAGGGGAGTGCATCTTTTGGGGGAGCGGCGCGTCTTGGATGCCCAAGGATGCGGTGGGTGCGTGGGCGGACGAGGAGAAGTACTACCACTACGACACCAACACGTGTGATGAGGGAGAGATGTGTGGTCACTACACGCAGGTTGTGTGGAGCACCACGAGAAGAATTGGTTGTGCTAGGGTTGTTTGTGACGATGGAGATGTGTTCATTACTTGTAACTACTATCCTCCCGGAAATTATATTGGCGAGCGTCCTTATTGAATGAATAGAAGTTAAAATAGTTCATGTTTAGATATAAAGTTGAGTGGACGGAGAATACCGCCTTTCCTTCTAGAAAAAGATATAAAGTTGAGTAATTTGTAATGTACTAATGTTTTACGAGCGACGAAGTTAGGCTAGGAAAATGGCATGGCATGGCATGAAAGTGTGCATTATACTATACAGTATTTGAGCATGAAAGTGAATACTCGTTTATTTTATTACAAATGGATTAAAATGACTCATAATCAAACCAAATAGATCAAATGGATCAACAAGGCAAATAGGTCATTTTGACCTTGTCAAACAAGTCAACGGGTCAACTCGTAAAAAGATTACAGGTCATGACTTGATCTTTTACAAGTCGGATCGCGGTGTGGCTTTGTACGTTGCACAGCAGTTAACATGAAAATGCCAATACATTTTCAGTTAAATAGGCAAATTAAGAGTCAAAAGTTGCAAAATAGTCATTTTTCACAAATAATGACCTTATAAATGTTACTATTATTTGTTCAATTAGCTTGTCAAGAGGTTAAACCATGCAGAGAGAGCAAAAACACCAAAAAATAGACTGACGACCCACCTAATAATAACTAATAACTGAATGGTTGGCTAATGTGAAGTGTGGAAAAACTACAAACAAACAAGGGGTGCAAAAAAATCTCAAACTACCAAGTGTGAAGTGTCTAAGATTAGCATTACATGTCTCACATTATTCACAGAGATGAAGGTATAATAAGCTTCAAAACAAGATATGTCATTGGCGTTTTCTTGGGCGAGAGTAGTACTTGAACCTAACTAAAATGGCTCTTAATGTACACCACCACTCCACAATTTTAGAGATGTCATTGGATCCATCTTCTTAAGACGGGTCGATTTTGTGCAATAATCCTAATGCTGTTTTGTCAATGTACTGCTGCTAACTTTTATGCCTTCATCTGCAGGAGAAGAGATTGTTCATTAAAATTCAAAATCCCCCAATGATGTAAAATTGATTGTAAGAATTTGTCAGGTAAGCAAACCAAACCTTCAGCCGAAAATCAAGCGACTTTAAGATTCTGAACAATGTCGCCTGCCAGCTGACTTATCATGTGTAGATAATTGTGAGATGGGGAAACAGAAAAAACTTGCCAATGAAGCAAGAATGCCAATCCTCCCTGAAAGGTGAGAAAAAAGGAACTTCTTGAACAACTTCTATGATTATAAAACAATAATATAAACAGAAAGTTCATGACTTCACACAACGAGATTTAAAGCAAGAAGTTCCTTGCAGATTTTGTCCCCATTTATGGCATTTGGAAAGAGAATCATAGATGATGCACTGTTTTATCAATTAAAAAGGAGATTTTTTCTATCATAACTTCAACAAACTTATTAAATATTGCAGTCATATATTAAAATTTTGATATAAATGGAAAACATACCTTACATTTTTGTTTTCTATAGAATAAGAATATATACAATAGAAAGTTCTCTTGATATATTTGGATTGTAAAAGCAAAATTCTTCATATAAAATATCCCACAAACTCTAAATTGAAAATAGAAAAAATAAAATATGCTACAAGAATTATTGGAGAATAAAGAGTGATAAAAACTCATAACTAACCACTACTCATTTGAGATTCTTCCTGGCATCTCCTGGATGTTTGATGTCCTGAAAAGCATCAAGTCAAAAGGAAAAAAACAGGGTGAGTAATTGAGACCAGAATGCTTAAACACCACAGATCATCAAAAATAATATTTTCCAAGAAGCATAGGGATACCTGAAGTCAATTATTGTCAACCATTAAGTTTTGCTAAGAACTGTCCAAGATTATACTCGTCGCTATACTGTGATTGATCCCAGAGCTCTTCCAACCCATTTAGTATTGATTTCAAACCTTTACCACCACCAGATGCCTTTTGACTGCTACCATCTTGAGTCTGTGCTGATGAAGTAGCTCCTTTCTTGCAGCTTTCAGCAGAAGTGAACAGATCAAGCAGCTGGTCTGTGTTCATTGTTTTCAAACTTGCATTATCTGCATTTATAACAGCACCAGCAACAGAGAGTTTGAATTTCTGCAAGCTCATCACTTTCTCCTCGAGCGTTCCTCTCATGATAAGCCTGTGGACGTTCACCACTTTCTTTTGACCGAGCCTATGTGCTCTGTCCATTGCCTGAAGATCCCGCATAGGATTCCAGTCATGCTCCATGAAAACAAGGGTGTCAGCTGATGTCAGATTCAAACCCAGACCACCAACGTGCGTTGTCAGCAGTAGAACATCAATTGTAGGATCTGAGTTGAAGGTTTTCACAATGTCAAAACGCTTCTCAGGGTGAACAGAACCGTCAAGCCTCAAGTAAGTGATGCTCTTCATATGTGCATGAAACAAGTCCTTTTCAATTATGTCTAATAGGGCCAAATGCTGGGCAAACACCAGAACCCTATGTTGTCCAACATTCTCCATTCCTTCAGAATTTGAAGCATCCGCCCCAATTCCACATTCCTCCAAGATCTCCTTAAGAGCCACTAATTTAGGAGAGTGGTGAAGACTGTGGAGCTCAGAAAGAACATCTGAGCTATCAGCAAAAAGTGGTGTCAAGTTGGATCTTAGTGTATCAGGAGTCTGGTCACCAACAACAAGCAATGGATGGCTGCAAAGCTTGAGGAGATATTGTAGTGCCCGGAATACATGTGTAGTAGCTTTGGTGGGACCCTTTTTTTCTTTTGGCTCAGATGATGATTCATCTAGTTCAACAATGCTGGATATCTCTTCCTTAGCTTGTGAGCCAGAGAATTGTTCATAAAGTTTCATTTGAGCGGGACTAAGATCACAGTATCTATCCTGAATGATTTTATCTGGAAGATCAGACAGCACCTCACTTTTTGTTCGTCTAAGGAGAAAAGGCATCACTTGCTTGTGCAATGCTTCCATAGCCAGAATCCCAGCTTCAGCATCCTTGGCGGAGCATTTAGAATCCCTTGAAGCCAGCAGCGGTTTTCCATAAGCAGCTTGGAATTGCCTCTCGGATCCGAGAAATCCAGGCATTAGAAAGTCGAAAAGTGACCACAAGTCCAAAATGTTGTTTTGGATTGGGGTCCCACTAAGAATAAGGCGGTGCTGGGCTTTTAGCTGCTTCACAGCTGCAGTCACTTTAGATCTTGCATTCTTGATGACGTGCCCTTCATCTAATATGCAATAATTCCAGTGAAGCTCCCCAAGATAATCAACGTCTTTACGGACCACATCATATGATGTTATAATAACATTGTGCTTCTGAAAGTAACTTCTGAGAGAAATCCGGTCTTGGGTAGTACCGACATACTGAAGAGCGCTGATCAAAGAGCCATCAATGTACTTTTCTATCTCATAAGCCCAGTGCCCAACAAGAGTTGATGGACACACAATTAAAGACGGGGGAAGCTCTTCATTACTATCAGTTGTCCGCTCAGCAATGTCAGATGCAACAATTGCAGAAGCCTGAAGTGTTTTACCTAGCCCCATATCATCACATAAAATTCCATGCAATTTAAACCGCCTCAAGAAAGCCAGCCAGTTTACACCTTCTTGTTGATACCTCCTCAGAGTCACCTTCAGTTTAGTACTGGGCTCATAATCCTCAATACTTGAATTATCAAGCAGCTGCTCCAAAAACTTGACGTCTTCCTTATTTCTCACAAGACTATCACTCAATCCAGCAGGCGGAGGAAGTCCTCTAGCCAACGGAAGAAGAGGCACAAGGGCAGCAAAGCTTCTGGTAACACTCTGCCTTACAGAAGAGTCACAATCACTCATGCATCTCAAGAGCGGAACAACTAGGATTGGTGAGTAAGGGACGAGCTCAACACCTAATCCTTGCACAAGCAAACTGACAAGCATGCCAGCACCTTGTCTGGCGGGAACAGACTCCCTATCACCTAACATGGAAACAGCTCTTTCTACCACAGGTCCCATCACAGTGACAGCCATGGACTTTGCCATAGAAGAAATACATCTTGAAGCAGCTAACCTGACAGCAACATGGGAATGACGAACACATTTGAAGATGCAGGGAAGAAGAGAAAGAAGATTTGGTTTTACTGAATCATCCAGAAGTGGCACAATGGAGCGCACAAGCTGTAAATTGTTTATCAGGGTTTGTGGATCCTTGACAGATTCAATAGCCACTGAAATCTTATTTTCCTCTGCTCCTTCGCTGACAGGCTTAAGTACTTCAGTAAGGCAATCCCACAGTTTAGGGATTTTGTCAAACAAGTCAGAACCAAACTTCCGGCATAAATGCTTCAGTGCAAACTCTGCCCCTCTTCTACTGATAAATCCCTCCATCTTTGACCTGTCTTCGCCACCACTGGAAGCAGATGGCCGACCCCTACGCTTCTGAGTGCCAGCTGTACTTTTCAACGGGAGTAGATCTTGCTCCTCAATCATTTCCACAGAATTTACAACACCGGCTTGAGGGGTCTCTAGTGGATCCATGCAGGTGCAACTACAAAGATTCTTGATTAACTTTTCATTAGGACTAGGCTTACGTGCAATGCACTGAAAGATGAGCTCAGCAAGGGCCTCTGCAGCCTTCTGTTGCAAAACTTCTTCCTGCTCTCGTTTAATAGAAGCCATCAAGGGCAGAATAATAGGATTAAGCTTCACTGGAAGATCAGACATCCAAACAACTGCTGCAGCCATCAATGCAGAAACAGCAACATGCAAGTTATTCTGAACACACTTCAGATATCCAGCAGTGGTCAGCAATCGGTGTTTCGAGGAATCCACATCATCAGACACACGATCCCTCACTGGATCTCTACCCGATCTATCTTTATCAGACTGGACAACTTTTGAAGCAAACTCAATTGCATCATCCACACCCAAATTCTCAGTATCAGCATGAGTAACAGGCAATATATCCTTCTCGGTTTTTACCAAGGATTCAACAGCATACCTCAATTGACTAGCTTCAGCACGCATCTTTGAATATGTCCTAGACAACTCAGAATAAGGCAGAGAGGAATCTTTTGTGGGCCTAGAAGGATCCACACAGGATAATGAATCAAGCAAATATTTCTTAAACTGATCAGGAAGGAAATGGGCACTACATGTTCCAGAAAATTCTCTAGATCTAATTTCCTGGAACCATGAAATAATTACCATAGAAGCCACCTGACGTTGAACACCAGCTGATGAGATGAGATTTTTCCATAGTGGATCAGCAATACACTGAAGTGAGTCCATAGGCCACTTTGAAGCAAGAACCCCCAAAGCTGTAGCTGCAACGACTCGAGTATGAGTCACCGACTTGTCCAAATCAGCACCAACAACTATCTTAGAAGAGCTGGAAGAAGTATGCCCAACATTTTCCTGTGGTGCAACAATACCTGGTGCAACAATACCAGGTACAACAGCACCTCTAGAGAAATCTAAGATGATGCTTCTAGAGGCTTCATTGTCAAACCTTGCAGGTCTCATCTTCGTTGCTGGTCTATCATGAGTTTTTCGAGGAGGGGCAACAGGCCAAAACATTTTTAAAGTATCCAGTGTCGAACCATAAGGAGTGGTGGCAAGATCCAGCCAAGAAGATACATATGGCCGTGCAGCAATTTCCAGCTCCTTTATTGGGCAATGAAGCAAAAGCCTCCATACCCTATCAGTGCACTGCAATATATCCTCATTTGACTCTAACAACATATTTTGAAAAACAATTCTGAGAGTATCACCCAAGATAAAAGAAGGCCAGAATGAATCAGAGGAAGGCTCAGCACCATGTCCACTGTATCCAGCATCAACACGCTCCAGTGTCCGCATAGATGAATAGTGCACCGAATTGACACAATATCTCCTATATCCAGCTTCAAGAAGCCGTTCCAGAGTCCGAATAGCTGAATAACGCACAGATGTAATACTATGTCTCATAAATGGCCATAGACGGGGAGCCAATGCAGATAGTGTATATGGATCATCCATGAACATGCTTCCTCCTTGCAAATTTTCCTGAGGAGGAGCTCCATTCATGTCTAGAACCTGATCCTTAAGTGTCAGCACATCAAGCATGCTTTCATGAGAATAGATTTCTGAGAGTAAGTTCATAACACTACTAGTAGAAGGACTAAGATCATCCAAGTCCAGCAAAATATCCCAAAGCAGCATCACAATGGTATACAAGGTGCTGCCCTTCGAGGCAACAATTGAAGAGGCAGCAGGTATCAGAGCATCAGCAGAAACGGCTCTGACATCATCATCAGGGTCTTCGAGTCCAGCCTTGCACGCAGGAAGAACCCGACCAAGCAAACTAGGTAGCATCTCCTGCCGCACAGCAACGAGATACTTGATGCCCAAGAGGCTCCCATGGCGAATTTCCCATTCTGATTGGTACTGCATCTGAAGCAGAATATTCAACGTCTCACTAACCAACTCAGGAGCCATGAATTTCAAAACAGCACCTAGAGCTTGGGCGCAAGTTTCCCTCACTGGGGCAACAACCTGATCCGAAACATAATCTCCAAAACGGTCCAAAGACAGGACACACAGAAAACGAATGGCACAATCTAACAGAAATTCGTTGTTTTGCAGCCAAGACTGTTGTGTTAACCTAACCATCTGCAACAGGTCGGGATTTCTAGACACAACTGTAAGCATATCTGGGCTCTCATTACTGCTCATCAACTCTGCCATATCCAAAGACATGCTTTTGGAATCATCAAGGTTTACTGCAGGATTAATGCTCACATACCCATCGGCATTAAATTCAGCACTAACCTGGGCAATTGGGTCAAGATCTACACTTTTACCAGGATTGTCAGCCATATTCACAGTTTCTGTTAAGTCACCCTCAACCTTCAGTCTCTTAGAATCTTCGCCTTGCATCTGCCCCTCTTCTCTCTCTCTTTTTACAGTAACACTCAACACATTATTATCACCTGACACCTGCGCAGTGCCCGGTCTCAAATTAGGAGCGTGCACCCCAACATAAGCACCCTGATAAGTCAAAATCTCCCTTAGAGCCATGATGCTACCATGGCGAAGCTCCCACACAGGATCAAACATATCAACAAGCAACTGCTCTACAAAACTATGAAAAGGCCACTGCCCCTCCACATCATTATCTGAGTTCTCCTCCTCAAAAGAAGAATCCACACTCACCTTGCTATTATTGGCCGACGAATCTGAAGCAGAGTTCTTTGGTGCCACTGCCCCTGCATTTGCAGCCGAATTCACCTTCGCCTTCCTCTTCAAAAGGTTCAGCTCCCTCGCACTAGGTCTGTTTGATCTAAAGTTACGGACCCCATTGCTGCTGCCACCCGTGGAAGACTCAAATCCACGAACAAGGTCATCGTCTGATATCATCTCGTTCACATCCATAAACTGCTCGCACACATCCAGGCCCAACCGGCGCCTGAGACTCTTCTTTTGCCTCGCCAGCCTCTCCCGGGGACTCTTCAAACTGTCAACGGCGACATCATACTCCTGCCCGCCTGAGGCCAAAAGCGCGCCATACTCCAACACTTTATTCAGACTAAAGTTTCGAAACGACAGGGTAGGAGCATTGTTCGGGCTCAACCCAAGGCAAGAAACGACGTCGTTCCCGCCAAAAGCAACTCCGACGTCGGAGATTTTCTTTCCAACAAGGGAGATGAGATCAGGCAAAGAGGTAAGCTTGGATTTGTTGGCAATGGCACCGATTGCATGCGCGGCGGCAACCCTAGTGTCCCACTTCCGGCTCCGGAGGTAGTGGGAGACCTTCTTCAAAAGGGAGGCGAGTTCGCCAGGGTGAGACTCGGCGATGCCGCCAATCTGAGACGCCGCGGCGAACCGAGTGGCCTGAGTGGAGCCGGTGTCGAGCAAGGTGAGGAGGCGATTGAGCCTCGACGACGATTGGTGCTGTGGCTGCTGAGCCATGACATTTAGGGCAAACAAATCCCTGAAGCGTCTGAAACCGGGAAAGGTACAAAATTAGGAAAAAATCAATTTTACCGCCATTGATGGAATCAAACGGTAAGGCGAAAAATTAAGATAATTTTGCGAATTATACAAACCTGTTGGACAATCCTCGGCGAGGAACGCAGGGAAATTGGAATAACCGATTGACTGCCGATTCGTTCGATTTCAGATCGAATTGTGCCTCGACCGCAAAACCCTAACTACAGTTAGGGATTTGGCGCTCTTCTTCTTCTTCTTGTGCGACGAATTTCTCCGGATCTGCGTTTTCTGGTTCGATTGGAAGCCGACGAGGGCATGGGGATGAGAGGGCGAAGCCATCGTGTTGTTTTTATAGCCTGGGGAGTTTGGAGGTGAATGGTTTGTTCTTATGATGTATGGAGAGAGTCTCTATTTTCTCTGCTTTATTTTTGGGAAAATTGCAAAGTGATCCATACTTCATGGATAATTGCACTCTATAGTCTGAATTTTGATAATTACGCAAAATAACATCAACTACGAGGTTGGTTGCTCCGGTAGGCGGTAGCACGTTATGTGGCAAGGTGTAGTAAGTGGGCTCACGTGATTCACTATAAATTTATAATCCATTATAATATATTAAAATTTATCCATAAAGGATCATCCTAGATTTGGGTTCGATTTCACCACTGTCCGGTTCAGAATCTGCCCGAAATCGGAATTGTCGGTTCGATTCTGACCATAGTTCTAATCCCAGTTCCCCAACTCCAAGAACTGGGAACCGGCGGTTCCATCCGATTTCGAACATGGTGGAACTGTCGGTTCCTGAACTCAAATCCCGTCAGTTTCAATTGAAATTGCGGTCACACAAATTGAATCGCTAACAAAACTCTATTTTTATTTAAAAAATATTTCTTTTTCCGAAATCGGAAGAAATCGACCTTGGAACTTCGGTTCCAGTTTTTAGGTATGGTGGAACCGGTAGTTCCGAAACCGAACCCAAGTATAGATCACCTTATCCATCTCTATGAAGATAATTTCTAATGTTCTATTCAAGTTTTTCAAATTTAATCCAAAAAAACATCACATTATCATCATATTTAATGTGGTTACACCAAACCTGCCCTAAGTGTTGATAAATTATATAATGGCACTTTATTTGAAAATAGTATTTCAAGTGATTATCGTGCCATTGAAAGCAACCACACAAACAAAAACATTTTTTTAGAACATCAATCACACAAAAAGTCAGTGCTTCTTTTGTGTATTTCTTAAATTTCAGAGCATTTGGTACAACCAAATGCTAAAATTAGGGGCATTCTTGCAATCTTTCCTTCACTTTCGCTCCTTGTCTTTTTCCATTTTTATTATATAAAAAGATTTATCTCATCCAACTCGTTAGTTTTTTACATGAGTCAACTCATTCGACTCAACTTGGGCTTGATTTTGTTTGGGCCAATCACAAGGGCGAATCAGCCCAATTGTGCTTCAGTTATTTGTTGTGGTCCAGTTGTCCAAACCATGCTTGAGTTGACTACTTCAAACGAAAAAATAAATAAACGATTCTTACAAGTAACAACAACAAAATGTGACGTTTATCTAAAAAAAAACCTGCATTATTTGTTTTGTTTTTATAAATGAAAATTGTGCCATTTTATAATTTATTTTTATTTCTCGCCTAGTTTGATCAGCGCTAAAAGTTGTTCTATGTCCGTAAAAGGTACTACAAAGACCCTTAATGAAGACAACCCTCATATTTCAGTCTTTTCATACATATCATCAGGAAGGTTCGAACTCGAATTTTGGACAAACGCTTAAAAACACTTAGTAATTAGCGTCTCTCATCCTACTTAGATCAACTTGTGATTGATAAACCATTGTAATTAAATTTGCCTTGTCAACGATATTATCATGCAAACCACTATAATTTATAGGTGGCTTTTGTGTAACTTTACCCTTATAAATATTGTACAATTTTACAATCAACATAAGAAAGTTGAAAACCAGACTTTCCCTTACACTCCCTCCAAACTTTCATACTAAAACACAACAATGGGGCTCCTCACAGAGTGCCTAGGGCTCCTCCAGATCAAAGAACCTGACGAAATCTTGGCGCGCAAGTTACCCTCCGCCTTCACAACCACCTTAAAACTCCTAGACTGCAAAGCTTGAGTGAACACAAGGTTGGCCGGTATTACCGTTACATTCAAACCCTTAGGAACTCTAACCAACGCCGTGTAAACGGACTGGGCGGGCCCCACGTTCGTGACCCGCCTCCTAAACACGGTCGTTTTGCCTTCTTTCTTGTCGTCCAAGTGCATTTGTATAGTTGGGTAGTTAAGTGAGTCGTACCCAAATGTTGCAGGGACCAAAGAAGAACAATTTATGGACTTGGTTCCAACTAAGACCGAAATCGACGAGCCTTTGTAGCCTTCTTTGCATAGAAAATTCACATACGACATTTCGTCCATGTCGTATATTAGGCCCGGGCTTGATGCTCTCAATGGATTGATCTGGCCTGCTCCATAAGCAAACTCGCCGTCCTTGTTTGTTCTTTGACTCATTTGCTTAGCTGTTACGATTATAAGATGGAAATTTATCTGTATCGGATTTTCAGAGATATTATCTATTTTTCTTCCGAACTGTTCTATAAATGGGTAATTTCTTTTTCACGAATTTCAAGGCAAAAAAGCATACTTTCTACCGAAAAGTACTTTTTGGTAGAAAGTATAACAAGCCAAAGTATTCTATACTTACCCGAAGTGATGATGGCCGATTTTATCGCGGCTGGAGACCAATTTGGATGGAAAGATTTTACATAAGCCGCTACTCCAGCTACATGAGGGCACGCCATTGAAGTTCCAGACATTAATGTGAACTTGGAGTGTTGGGTGTCGCCGTCTAGACCAGTAAGCGATTTGAGTGGCGTGTATGAAGCTAAGATGTCAATCCCTGGTGCTGTAATGTCAGGCTGCTACAAAAGATTGATTCTTTAATTAGGTTGGTAGAAATTACTAAGTACTAATCAATGACATTAGTGTAGATTGTCTTTGTTATTGCCTTTAGAACTCTCTTTGAGCCTGGATTGGGTCCTCTAGATGAAAAGGAAGCAACAAATGGTGCTTTGATTTTCAGCTCTTCAGTCTTGTACATGGTTGCTAACAATGATGATGTGCTTCAAAGCAATAAAAAAGAACTAAGTTCAGTTTCATAGTTTCCTTAGACTAAGGTTTACAAATCATTTTCGGATGTAATTGGAAAGTAAAAATGCCAAAATCGGAATAACACTTGATATTTTCAATTCAAAGAAAGGTTCTAGAATCCAATTGAATTTAAGGTCGAAGTGAGAATGAATGAAATTGTCTTGGTGTGTACCTTGTGGAATGAATGAAATTGTTAAGTGTCTTAGCAACAGTTTCATTCACAAGTGTCCCTGGAGCCATGAAGATCAACGCGGTGTCGAGGAACGAATCACTTGAAATGATTGCGCCGATTCCACCAGCTTCTTTTACAATTGAATCTGCACCCCAAGACGACGCCAATTCGCAAAGAACAAGCTTGCCCTTTGCCTTTGAAGGGCTTAGAGATCCATCATTGCAATACCTATACCATTATAGTACAAAATAAAAGCTCTTTTGAGACTAGCTACAATTGGATAGTTGTTCAAGTAATTAAGATGAATTTGTATGTACCTTGCACTGGCTTTCATGTCTGAACTTATAGCTACATCTTCACCTGTGACAAGTGGGTATGATCTTCCTTTTGGATCAAACATACTTATGCCAATTCCCTGGTTTAGACAAACACAAAACTTATTAGGTCATGTCAACTTAATTTCTATCAAGCAAAACTTGCCAATTCTGCTTTGAAATTAAGAATGTGGTTTTTTTTTGTATAACCACCCCTTATATTAGGGTCTTTGCAATTTAACAACCTTTATCTTCATTTTTTTTACCAAAAATCACCCATATTCAAGTTCTAAAAATCACCCCTAGATGGACCATCTAGGCCCTGCCTAGGCATTGAAAGGTTCCAACCGGAATAGCCTTCGAGTCCGCCTAGGTCCGCCTAAGCAACTGCTTAGAACATTGCCTGTATTATACCTTTTTCTAAAAGTGGATCTACTTTGATCATTCGACTTATGTTCTTCATGTAGCATTCAGTACCAAATGACTATAAAATTACATCGATACCCAATGAATCCTTTTTATTATTCTTTTTTAAAAAATAAATAGAAAGATGTAAAATGATCTTTTAATATGGTTTAACATAAAGACAATAACGTACAAATGTTGGAAAGAGTTAACAGAAGGTATATTAAGGATGATTTTTGGTAAAAGTAAAGATAAGGGTTGGCTAAGTGCAAAAACCATAAAATAAGGGGTGCTTAAGTGGAAAAAAAAAAACTTCTTTAACAATGTTTGTTCAAAGAGTTAGTTAGTTAGTTACTTACAGAGATATTCCTCCCATTGCTCAACACAACTCGGCTCCTAAACTGCCTATCAATCCCACTAGCCGCCACGGTCAAGATCCACGGCGCGTGGTTCGCCACGCTTCCCGAGGTGGGCCCGTCGTTCCCAGCCGACGCAACCGTAACCACTCTCCTCCTCATAGCATGGAACGACCCCACAGAGATCGAATCCGACGTGTAATCAACCGATTCGCCCCCAATGGATATGCTGATGACGTCGACCCCGTCAGCAATGGCGGCGTCAAAGGCAGCCAGGATGTCCATGTCGGCACAGCCGTAGCTCGACCAACACACCTTGTACATGGCTATCCTGGCTGAGGGGACCGCGCCTCGAGATGTTCCGTTCGCTAGCCCGAAGAGGCTTGCGTTTGGTACGAGGTTGCCGGCTAAGGTTGATGACGTGTGTGTTCCGTGGCCGTCGATGTCGATCGGTGATTGGATGTCGGAGGGATCTTGTGTGCCGTCGAGTTTGAAGTACCTTGCTCCTATAAGCTTGCTTGAGGGATCCAAATGGAAAAATTGAAGAAGTGTTAGGTGAAAGTTTTTGTAACATGGATTGAACAATAAGACTATCACGTGAATAGTTTAGAACTGTCAAAAGTTGACCGAACTCGAAAAATCGATTTGACTATCTGTTCTTAAACTTGACCCGACTGACTCGAAGCTCAATTTTGACCTGAACTCGATTCTGGCATGACTGAATGAGAATATACGACCCGACTGACTCGAAGCTCAATTTTGACCTAAACTCGATTCTGACTCGAAGCTCAACTTTGACCTGAACTCGATTCTGACATGAGAATATACGACCGAACTCGACCGACCCAGGATCCGACCCGATTGGACTATAAATACTAAAATTTATAAAAATTGTAATATTATTTTAATTTTAAAAATAATTTATTTATTTTTCTATATTGATATTATTATTTAATAATTTAAAAATAATTTAATAGTGAAAATAACATTTAAAAAATGACAATATTGACCTATTGGTCAACCCGAATCCGCACGATAATCGTACCTGCCACAACACGACCCAATTTAACCGGTAAACCGATTGATTTGAACCCGTATTTAACATGGACTCGAAATAACCAAACTCGAACTGACTCGACTGATAGGTCTACGAGTTATATGTAATTCTAATGATTTTGGATTTGTTCTCTTGGTAGCTACATTGTATAGAAAACTTGTATTGATAAAGATCTTGAAATATGTGAGAAATAACTTCTATTTACGCATTTCAAAGACTTTATAAATGAAAATGTCGTTATAAATAGCAATGACGAACACTACTTACGTACTTGTTGCAACCCGAAAAATTGGCATAGTGACCACAACTTCCTTTCCATTTCGAAGGAGGAGGGCCAAACCCGTCGTCTTTGAAGCTCTGAGACTCCGGAGTAATCCCTAGCAAGACAAATAAAAATCGCCATTCACGATACAAAGTTTGTTACATTATGAATGAACAATGACAACATCATCATCATCATCCAATATAGTCTCGCACAAACAGGATCTGGTAGAATGAACAATGACTTAAGAAAAAAAAATGGCTTCAAGAAAGTGAAAAACCTGTGTCCAAGAGACCAACAATGATATTGCTCTCAGTTTTGAGTGACCTCTTTGCTGTTTGAGGAAATCCAATGAAATCCCATGACTTTGTTGTGTGTAGCCTGTGATACCGGTTCTCGAAAACCGAAAGAACCTCATCCATATCTGCATAATGCAAGCTCCAAAGATCAACAATCCAATCTTTTTTGTTTTCAAAATTTTGTTGTTCTTTCTTTATGAGCTTAGCTTTGTGTAAGTTTGATTACCTGACAATGTTTTGGCTTCATCTTGGGATAGTTTTGCAGCAAAGGCATTGAAGCTTCTATGGTAGCTGTAAACTATGGATTCTCTTGCAATGTCTTCACTATTTATCACCAAATGACAATTACATGTTAGTATTACTAACATAAAATGTGATTTGATTTCTTGCATGAAATTAATTTAATACCTTCCTTTCAGCTTTGTGAGGAGATTGACATGAGTTTGAGCCGCAGAGGCCTCATCCGATGGACGATCTCCCAAGTAAACGACGTAAAAATCCTAAGAAAAATGATTATGTATACAAAATTGGAGTCAATTATCCGTCACAAATTAAGAAACTAGACGATGGGTCTTGCTTTGAAAGAACAGATGATCAAAGAAATGGACATTTTAGCGAAACCTTTTGATGAGGATCTTCATTTGTAGAAGAAGCTAAGGCAATGAAGGTGAAGAGAATAAAAGAGAGAAATGTTCTTAAGAATCCATAGCTATAACCTGTCATATTTTGGAGAATAAAGTTATGAATTGAGAAGATAAGGTATTTTGGCTGGTTATGGGTTCAGCCATTTTGAATTTATACTGTGAATTGTGTTTAAATATTTTTAGGGTCTTTGGCAAATGAACAAGCAACATTCAATTACAACAACCAAACTATTCAATATTTTTTTAATTAATGTATGATCAAGGTTAGGAAGTAATGTTTGTGAGGAATTTTAATCATGTGAACACATTTTAAGTATTGGACATTAAAGGAATAAAAAATAAATTTACAATTGAGCATATAAGGCTAGAATTAGACAAATGCAACTTTATCACGATACCTTGTTCATACTTGAAGAAATGAGTTAATAAGGAAATTAATTGGATGTGAAGTCAATCATAAGATAAGAAATACATCATCAAGTCTTTCACCAACCCTATTATCTTGACTTCTAATGCAAGTGAATTTGTTTCAATTATATTATACATTGTACTCGTATTCTAATACATTTCTTTTTCTATAGAGATAGGCAGATATTTTGTTTTATCTATATCAATTAAATTGTAGAGTTGAACTCGTGATCTTAATAATTCGTCTTCAATGCACCAGTCGAATACTCTCTTCTTCACCTTTCGTTTCAACTGTCTCTTTAACCCTAAACTTGCAAAATAATAGATAAAGTGGGCGGGGATCCCCTAATCCACCTCTGATATGCCTAAGTCATAAGAGAAATTGTCGATTGAAAATCGAGGTAAAGGACAAGACTTCCGTGCGAGCTCAACGAAAATGAGGTGTTCATCCTACATGGCGAAGACATGTATTTATAACGGAGGAGAGGGAGAGAGAATGTCGAAAACTCTATCTCTAAGGGCGGGCTGATAATGCTCCAGGCCCAACACGCGATTTCTTGCTCCCCAATCCAAGTAGAAATTCTATCTTTCGACTAAGATAGAATCGTCTATCATAACGAATAATCATCATATTTAATTTTATAATCAAATACTTAAAGATAGAAAAGCATTCTAAAAAAATACTTTTATGGCGAACAATAGTGAAAATAAATATGACAATTAATTTGACCCATTACACACTAAACTATGTTTTTTTTTATAAATGACACCAATCATGAAAATCGAAATAGGGATATCATGGTATTATATCGTAAAGTTTTAATCGCTTGATTAGATGCTCATCAAAATCAAAACAGACTTCATGATACTGTTCATGACAAAAAAAAAAATTGTGATCGATCTTATCTTACATCATATATCATTATACTTTCTACATAAATCATGTTCTACAACAATTGTATTCTAGCTGTCATCTTCAACAACACTTTACCATTCCTTGATCAACCACCTAAAAAACTATTTCATACATTTGACCATCAAGATGTAAAACAAATAGCAATGTTTTTAGGTATTTTGATTTCTTTTATTCTAAGTAGAAAAATTCAAAATTACCCAATAGGATCACACATTTAACTTGAGAAGAGTTGGATAAGAAATGGGCTTATTGGCCCATGAAGAATATGGGTCAGCCCAATTTATTTATGAGCCAATAGCCCATTCAATAAAAACTTTTCATTGAATGTATATAATTGCCATTTTTTTGTGGTGGAATAATAACCAAATAGATGAACACTTTAGATTACATAATTCAAAGTAATGCATAAATTTCTTGTTTATGATTTTTTTGGGCATCCCTTGTATTATAAAGTGCTTTTTGAATTATCATTATTCTTCTTCACAAGGAATTATAATTGTTGGTACAATTGGAATAGGGAAATCAAATATTAGTATTGATTTTTTATTGTTTGTATTTTTTTCTTTCTAAATTCAGTATAAAAAAGGCAGTTTTTACATGCATTCAGTTCTCAATATTCATTTTTACAGCATCTACGTAACGTAATGTGCAGGGAAGAACAGTACATCAACATGTAAATCTTAGCTAGGCATATGTACAAATCGAAAGGCATGGTTCATTATATTAATTGTTTGAGGGGCCAAAGGCCCAAAGTCTAAAAAAATAATTAAAGGGGACCACTTTATTCTCCCTAATATTTTTTTTCTCCTTAAGGTATCATTAAATTTGAAATTGAAATTTTGCAAAGATTCCAAATATATATTATGATTGAGATTAAAAAATTGGTTGTTTTATTAGTAAATTCAATACATGAGCTTAGCTAGCAATGTTGATGAGAGTTGTCAAATATCTCAACTCGTAGACGATGACATTCGTGATCATTAAATCTTCAATTTTAATTTCTTTTCGAGTTGCAATGAAATTATTAAATACCAGTATCTCATTTAAAATAAAATTTTTATAAAATTAATTACCCATCGAATATGTTGCGCAACCAAATACGTACTAACCAGTTAAAAAATACACAATGAATTCACTACATGACAACTCAATTATTATGAACAATAGATTTCATATTTTTAAGGAATATGCAAGCTATGTGTGATAATGCAAGCTATCAAACGGATCGGTTCGATCGGCGCGGATTATGAAATTATTGTAGGTTCGAGTTAAGTCAATCGGATAACGGGTAAACTTGAATCGGGTTATGACAAGTTATTGTGCGAGTAGTCGGGTACGGGTCAACCCAGCGTATCAAAAATATCAAATTTTTATGGTCAGTAAAATAATATTTTTAAGTAAATATGTTTTATACATTTAAATAATAAAATAACTTGTATATTATAATTTTTTAAATAAATGTTATAATTTTTTCAAAAATAATATTTCGGATCAACTCAGTAGGTTTCGAGTTTCAACCCAATCAAGTTCGAATCTTTCTATGACTCATTAATTTTTGGATCAAGTTTCAACCCTAAAATTTTCTGATTGCTTAGGTCAGGTTGTCAGGTTGGATCGAGTTGAGTTTTGACCTATTTAGGTACATCAAATATGATATCTCTTTTTTTTTGGTCGAAGTCAAATATGATATCTCTTAAATCTTTATATCTTATTCGGGAATGGATTACAATATTTAACTTTCCATAAAGTCATAAACACTTAATTATATTTAATTAGATCTCGAAGCACCAAGGTGAGTTCGCCAAAGGAAAGCTCTCGAGAGTTCAAATCTTAACTCAATCACAACGGCGTGGAGAAATAGAAAAGACGAGCAACTAAGATTTCACCTTTGCTTTATGCAAACCCTAAGTTCAAACGACGTCGTCGTTCTCACTCATACGGCTCTCATTAAGCCAACCACATCGTTTAGCTTATGGCTTTCAATCAGAAGCAAGGGCGACCCATTTAGACATCAAGGTGATCAAGCAGACTGAAGGCCCAAGTCGCACACAAAATCGACCTATTTCAACCAAACAACAAAAACAAAAGCCATATATACTTAATCAAGCGGCTCAAGTAGTTAAGTCATGGTTCGGAGTCCGGACCAAGTGGTTCCATAGCATCTCATGCATAAATCAAGTCCCTATCCTAAACCTCTTTCTAAATCTATACATATAAAGCTTTGCTATGAGTGTGTGTTACATACTTAGATGTTACAAGCATATATTAAAATTAATGCATGATGTCGAACACACTTTAGATCCGGTGTGAAAATTTGCCCTAAAGTGCAATTTTTCCAAAATTCAACCTCCTTGATTTCGAGCTTTGCATATGAAATCTTGACCGTTGGATCCGAATCCTAGGTTTATGGGGCGTTGTGCACGTCTAGCTCGTGACCACGCCTAGTGGTTGCCTCCCCAATACTTGGAAGACACATGGGACTCTACACCCAATAAGCAAGTGACACGTGTCATAACCACAATCCAAGAAAGATTTATCCCATTTCTCTAACGTTTGCCCCTTAAATATATGTTTATTTCCAAAAAAAGCACCCAACTTCTCAAGGGTGTGTTTGGTTACTTTTGGTACCACCTCAAAGATTACCATGTTAAGATTTTATTTAAGATAATAAAAAATAATTTAATGCTATCTGATGACTGTGAAAAAAATTATTTAAGTTGAATAGAAAGGGGTTTATAATAATGTAATTGTGAAATTTTTATCATAATTTTTTTTTCGTGACAAGAAATTCACCTTCGATGGCAAACTCTGGACACGTGGCCCAATCGACAAAGACCATGAATCAGATAAATCGGTTTATACCGACCGGCTCGATCAATGGTAAAAGAAATAGTGAAACTTGGTTTTTCAAATTTTTATCATAATTTAAAAATTAATAATAAATTAAAGTGTCATTTAATTCAAACTTTGCGCAATTGCTACCAGGACAATATTCACCATATTTCTACAATTATCATAAAAAAAATCATTTCTTATAATTTTTATTTGGTAGAAGGAGAGGTTGTACTTTCCGGTCTCTCAAGTGAGCATTTTATTAATATAAGGAAAAAGGGCCAAGTAGTCAGTAAACGAGGATAGCCCGACCCCTTATATCAGCAGAAAGCAAATGAAAAACATCCTCAGGAGGGTCACACAATGTATGGAAGCCTAAACTAAACGAAAAAGCTAGCGAAGCTAGAAAGTCAGCCACAAAATTAGTCTCTCTAAAAATATGACGGAACTGGATAGACCAGTCCCTACGAAGAAAGCCTAGGCATTGAGATACCAAGCTAAATAAGGGGTGATAACGATCTACAGGCTTGCTTAGCAAAAGACACATGCACCAAATGTGAATCTAGTTCTAAACAAACCCTCCTGTATCCCCGTTCCAAGGCAAGATTGAGGACTTGTAAAGCACCCCAAAGCTCAGCCATAGGAACCATACACATACCTATAAAATGAACAAAACCTACCCGCCATTGTCCATCCGCATCTCGAATAACTCCACCTGCAGAAGCAGTGCCATCACGTCTTACCGAACCATCTGTATTAATCTTTACCCATCCTTCTCTCGGTAGCTTCTTCAAATTCACCATTTTTTGAACTCTTATGGTTGTATCATCTTCCATAATGATAACCGATAAGCAACTTGAAAGCGTGTTACATGTGATGGGTGTCGTTTTATAACATGCGCCCCACACACTCCGACCAAGAGAAAACAAACCAATAAATGAGAAAGGAGTATACTTATTCATACCAACTAAACAAGTAACAAAACATATTTATTATCCGGCAAGGAAAATAGAAAATAAGTATTTTTTTTATGTGTTTTTAAATTTGTGAATCACAAATATATTCTTTTACCTAATGTTTTTTTCCTTACTACTACCAAACAAAAAAGTACTTATACCTACTCAACCTTCATCATATTTTACTTACAGTTCACCCCCTCATCTATTTTAACCTTATTTAAACATTAAAAACAAGAGGTAAATGATATTTTGAATCATTTACCTCTTGTTTTTAAAAAGATGAGGTGTTTTACCTCTTGCTTTTCTTTAAAAAATAATGCTAACTTTAAAAACCCTAACTTTAACCAGAAAAACCTTAAAAACCCTACACTTTAATTTTCTTTAAAAAATAATTAACTAAATCGTGGAACCTTTGATTCGAAACCGCCGGTTCCACGGTTCCGTAATACCCTAAACTGAGATCGAAATCCGAGGAGGACCGATTTATCTGTTCCAGTTCAAATTCAATTCCGATTCTAAAACTTACAGTTTTTCCTAATCCGATTCCGGCTTGGTTTTACGATTAAAATACACAAAATAACCCGAATAAGACATGAGTTTTTGTAAAGTTTACCCACCATTATATTCACATATATAAATGGACAAAATTTGAGAGAGAAAAATAGGGTTACTCTCCTCCTACACTATAAATAGTACAAAGATAATGCAAGGAAATGATGTGGGCCTTCACCCTGAAAATTAAATTCTCCAATTTTAGGGCCATGCAAAACATGGCTAGCTTCTACAAAAATTAAATGCAAAAATAGAAATAGGCTTCTCTATATTTTATTTAATTTTTAGGGTCCAAGTTTGTACATTTGCATTAAAGAGAGAGGACAAGAGAGGACTTGTCAAATAATGCAGCCAAGGAAAATAGGAAATGCGTTTTCGGGCTCTCATTGGCTACTTAACGTCCTGTTTGTACGGACTGAATAAGACAATTTATCTACCCTCTATAAAGGTCTGATTATTATTCTGATTTTGGACATTTTGGTTACTTCAATTGTATAGTTCCCTTAATATATGTACTGCTTTCAAATTAAAAAAAAAAAAACTAGATTGTTGTGTGGTGTTTTTAATTTTCTAAAATATCAGAACGTGTGGTATGTATGCACTCTTTTTAACCCATTTCTTAAGTATTTTAGTAATATATGTAGCTACGTTAAATCAAATTTTTTTCTTCCAAAAATCATTTGCTAAAGTAAGAAATTTTAAGAACCATTTTTTCAATATTTTAATGTCAAAACAAAATATATTCTATAATTTTTGACGGAATTTTAGTTATTTTCCAATGATATTTAATATAACACATTTAGATCTACCAAATGCCCTTAGTTTACTTGTGTTTTAAAATTTAAAGATTTTATTTTTATTTTTTTTACTAGATAAGAGATCAAAAAATTATATTGATAAAATTAAATGAATTCTTTTTTTCCCTTGCATTACATTCACCTTTCGAGTACTCTTAACCTATTTTTTTTATGAAGAGTGTACATGGTGAAAATAGATAAGAAAATGAAATTATAAATTATTAAAGTATCTTATTGGAGTATTTTATCTTTTAATTAATTGTACGACCATTTCACCGAGTAACCCTAAGGTCTTGCCTAATTTACGACTTCAACCTCCCCTTTTGCAAGAGTATTTGTCGGCGTCTTTGCACATTAACGATCTTCTTCTCTCTCGCCAGATGAATTCTTCAAGCGTCTTTTATTTTTTTTATTTCTCTTTTTCTTTCTTTTACCTAAAAAATCAAAAGTTAACGGTTTAAGTTAAACTTAACAAAGCTATACATGGCACATGGGGTGGATATTATATAAACCCCAGGGTTACTACGTAAAATATGTCAAACTTTACTGCACCTCGTGAATTATGTAAGATCTCAAGATTACTCGGTAAAATTTCCTTTAATTATATGTAAAAGAACAAATTTTAATTATAAAAAAAAATTCAATTTATCGGTCAAATTTTTTGATATCAACAAACAAAGCCTAAAAACACCTTCTTGAAAAAAATCAACGAACCTAGGGAGAATTTTTAAGAATTTAACCAACGAAACATCCACGAATTTCACACAAGCTCGTGTGAAAGAAGACAATTCACAAAGGATACAAAAACAAATTCACATCACCCACATGATGTCTCTCTTCAAAGTTTCCTTTCTTTTCCAGTTTCACACACATGAATGTTTTTACCATAACAAGCAAAACAAGAAGGCGTTATTTTATGCCAAAGTATTATTAAAATGACTCAAGATATATACTACTAGTACGCACGTAGTAGTAGCTGGCTTGGCTTTGTGACTTTCCTTTTCAATTGGGTTAACTTATTAATTTGTTTTCATTGCTCTCTATCTTTTTCTTTTCAATGGACCAATAACGGGCCAAAGGAGATACCCAATTAAACAAACTCTTTATTTATTTATTTTTATAATTTTTTATTTATTAAATGTGTATAGTACAAGAACAGATATGAATAAGGAAAGCCGAGGGTGTAGCCTGTGGAGGTGTTTTCAGCCATAGATGGGAAAATTCAGCTAAAAAAGGAACTTATTCAGAGCAAGAGAGGAATTAAGCATAAAGGTTAAAGGAGAAGGAGCAAGCCAATCAATCCAATCACATAAATATGTAAGTGATTTGCGAAAAATAAAAAATACCCACCTCAGATTTTTCCTTTTTCTAGCTGGGTTTCAAATTTCTCATACACCCAACTCCAGATTTCAGATTTCTTGTAAGTTTTTAGTTTTAAAGAAAGCTTCTTTCTTTTGCCCCCTTTTCTGGGTTTCTTAATCACCCTTGTTTCCCAAAATTGTGTAATACCCAGATTGAGTTGATGATCATTTGGTTGATTGATTGGCTTTTTGTAGTGGAATTGAACTGAAATTGCCCAGATTGATTGAAAACAGAAGAGATTTGAGGATGGTGAGAGGAAAGACTCAGATGAAGAGGATTGAGAATGCAACAAGTAGGCAAGTGACTTTCTCAAAGAGGAGAAGTGGGCTTCTGAAGAAGGCCTTTGAGCTTTCTGTTCTTTGTGATGCTGAAGTTGCTCTTATCATCTTCTCTGCAAGAGGAAAACTCTATGAATTTGCAAGTCATTGGTATGTGATAAAGTTCTGTTCTTTTTTTAGGGTTTTGATGCTAAATTGAGCTTGTCCCCTTTCTGCAAACTTGCAATTTATGTTGCCCATTTACCCAACTACTACTTTTCTTAGGGTTGTTAAGCAAGATTTGATGCTATCTTTCTCCTTTATCAATCCAATTAGAACCAAAATTCAATAGTTGAATTGTTTTTTTAACCATTTGATGCCTAATTTTCATATTACCACTTTGAAGCATCAAATAATGATTAATTTTGGGAAATCTGCAGAATGATTATGTTAGTTCAGACTTGAGAATTAAGGATAAGATGATTCCTTTATCAAGCCATTGTATTGGGTTTTGCTTAATCTCTAGGTTTATTGATGTTAAAATAATCATGTGATGTAGTACTTGATTTGTTTAATTGGTGGGTTGATTACGATGTATTAACCAATTAACTTTTTTTTTTTGGTAGAATATTAACCAATTAACTAAGACCGAGACATTTTGGTATGAGAGATCCAGCAAAGTTACATAAAGTGAATGTGGTTGTGTTTGTTTTTAATTGCTTACATTTTGTGAGTTATGATTGGTCTCCTAATAAATGGTAGAAAGTCTGATAATTTTTTTGTTTTGATTTTAAAACATTAAACCAGTTATAGTAGTGAAGTAGGTTGCTAGCTAGTTCAAACTGTGTATACATGGCTCCACTTACCTTCATGGTTTATCAAATTAAATGAATATTTAATTTGTATGTAGTGTGAAATGTTTATTTTCATGTAATTTTATGTGTATAATATTCACACCATTTTTTTTCACAGTTTATATTGTGAAAAAAAATTCCATTGTTATAAACTACGTTCATTCGGAAAAGATTGTCATTTTAGCAGTTAAATCCTGTTATGAAATGTTTGTCGAATTAAAGATTGAGGTAATAATTGATTTGTGAGTTACTGGTTCTATTATTGAAATTGCACATATCAACTCTTTTTATGTAAATTCTCTTTGTTTCACTAACTAATAATTGAGAAGGGTAGTTAACAAATTTATAGATCTTTCTAAGAGTTTATAGTGTTGTAGTTGAATAAAGAATTTCATTAATAGTTCTTTCAAAAACTATTATGATCATCTTTAATGAATAGAGGAGTTTATAATACAATTTTTCTATCAGAATTCTTATGCCCTTAGGCAATGTTTTAAAAAACGTTAGGCGGACTCTGGGTGGAGAGAGGCCACCTAGCGCCTAAACGGTCTGAACTGTTGGTTAGGCGATTCTGGACGGGCTCCGAGGCGGACTAGACGGCTAAGTGGGCTGGGACCTTTCACGCCTAGACGGGACCTAAAAGGAATTTTTAGAATAGTGCCCTTAGGTCATAGGATATAAAAATTGTTTATAATATTATCAATGTATGCTCTCTTTTAGTAACTTTTTTACATTTTTATTTCATCTTGGTCAGCATTGTTGGAATTAGATTGATTGTCAACATCCTTATCCAACGTACTGATCACGTGTTTGTTTTTTTGTGTTGGTTTGAGAATCTTGGCCATTCCCTTTATACTGAAATTAAGTAGGTAACTTTTGGTGTGCTTGATCAATCACTATAATGCAACTGGCCTACCACATTAATGTCTCAAATATGTATACTTGACCATTCTCTCACTACTTCCTTTAACTGAGATATGCTTAAAAATTGCAACTACATGTAAAATTTTGACACAATTTGCAAGTTTGTTTACAGTCTAGAATAAAGAAATGCAAAATGTCAACTTTCTTCTGTTTTTGTGTGTTCTGTCTTGTTTTGTTCTTTTAAGAATGCTTAAGTTCCAACCCTGAATATGTAGATGTTTCTTACATTTGTGGTGATTGGATTGAACTACATCCTACTGATGGATAATTAATATCTATCTTGAATAACTTCAGCATGTCGAATACCATAGAGCGATACCGAAAGCATGCCAAGGATGTCAAGCCTGATGATAGATCAGCTGAAGAGATGCAGGTTCAGCCTCTTCAACCTTCTTCTTGGCTGAAAATGAGATTTTGCGCATGTTTGGATCGCATGCTATATTGCATTATAATGCAAGATAATGCATTATAGCACGCGATCCAAACAGGTCCTTAAATGTAAAAAATCATAATTGGAGAGCTAGAAATGAACTTTTTGATTTGCTAGAATGTGCTAAGCTTGTTCATTATCAAACTAGACCAAGAATTCTAGCTAAGATTAGTATAGAAGATCCAGATCTTGGTAAAAGCTTTAGGGGTTGTAACTTGTATGTAGGAAAAACAGAAAATCATATTTAATGTATAGTTTGTAGTTGATATCTTACTTTTCCTAAATAAACTTGTTATAGTATGAATGATTTGACTTGAGAATTCTAGGGTTAACTAATTCAAAACTATCTGAAATGTAAATAATTTAAACCCATAATAACTTGAAGAGAATGGATTCTAGGTTATCCATAAGGTTTATATATTAATTTCAGTTTTCCTAAGTTTTTTCGGGTGATGATGATAATACTAGGGCCTTTCACATACACCCTCTCGATTTTATGTCGGGGCAAGGGTGTGTATATCTTGGCCCCCCAGACCCCTCGCCCGAGGTGGGTTAATTAACACTGGTTGGTGTTGTGATCTATAAGGAAATGGATTTTAGGTTAAAATGGTAGAGAAAGAGAACTACAAGACAATGCATAACTTTCTCTTTGTCTCACCTAGAGATGTGCACTGATCTTTAATGACAGAAATTGAAGAATGAAACGGCAGATTTGATGAAAAAGATAGAGATTGTGGAAGCTTCAAAACGGTATGATGCTTGATTAGTTAAGGTTGCATTTGAATTACTACATTTAATACATTAAGTTGTATTACATTAGTCATTTAAAGCAATTTAATACAACCTAATACATTAAATGCGGCAATCCAAACACACCCTTAGTCTTCATATATTTGGCTGAGAGACTTGACTGTTAAAGATAGTCTCCTTGGAAATGGAATAAAGCCCTATTTTTTTTCATTTTTTTTCTTCTATCATTATAAGAAAATTTGGTTATTTGTCTCAGGAGACTCTTGGGAGAAGGCTTGACATCATGCAGCCTTGAAGAGTTGCAACAGTTGGAGAACCAGTTGGAGCAAAGTGTAATCAAGATCCGAGCACGAAAGGTATCTTCATATTCAAGTCTCTTCCATTTTCTGATCCTACATTAGTTTGACATTAATCGCCTTATTAGGGTTTGACATGAGTGTTTGTTGCTATATTTTGTCTTGATCAGGATCATGTTTACCGTGAGCACATAAAGAAGTTAAAGGAGAAGGTAAGTTCTTGGGAAAACATGATTAGCATGTAAATCATTACACATCTGATCATGAGTTTAATTACTTCACTTAAATGTGTGTTTTTGTCCTGAATGCTTTGTTAGATTATCAAATTAAATCTTTCTTATTGATTGTTGTGTACTGAGAACCAAACCAAAAGAAGGGTAAAACTGAGCATGTGAAAATTTAAATTAAGTAATATAATATGGTGATTATTGTGGAGAACTAGGGTTCCTGAGCTAAAGAGTCATACATGATCAAAAGAAGACCCTGAAGAACATTAAGCAAAGCAGAAGATATTATGTAAGGATTGGAAGGTGCAAGTATATAGCACATTGATGGAAGAAACCGATCAAGCGAAATGTTGATTGATTTTCATAAAATTTTCTGATACACGTTAGGTTATGCAAATATTAGCTAGTGATTTCTAAAGATGATCAAATTAGGACTTCATCTGGGTATGAGATTAGCTAGCATTCTATCTGACAAGAAGAATCAACTATATGGAAGCTAGGTAACAACTAGACCAGGCACGAATACTGAAAAATTCATTTTGGGTGCGTTTGGATTGCACCTTAAAGTGTATTATCTTGCATTACGTTACATCCTGCATTATAATGCACTTTAAAGTGCAATCCAAACAGACCCTTAATCCTTAATTACTATATCTGTTTCAACTGACATTGTCTGTGGTTGATTGTAATTCAGGAGAGGGCTCTAGCAGCTGAACATGCAAGGCTAGCTGAAAAGGTTCAAAGAAATTCCTGCTTTGATCAATAGCCCTTAATTAATGTATCTGTTTTCTCAGTTTTAAGTACAATTTACTCTTAATTTGCAGTGTCTTATGCAGCAACCGATGCCAACCGCTAGCAAGCCTAGTGAGGAAACACCTTCTGAAGACATGAGTCAATTATCAGATGATGTAGAGACTGACCTTTTCATTGGCCTGCCTGAAAGTAGAAGCAAGAGAACGTCTCGTTCCAACTGAGTACAGTTCATTGCTAATGGTTGCCTGGGGTTTTTGATTCATTTTTCTCATGTTGTAACTCTGGATGAAGATTGTGACTAGATATACTGGCTGCTATATGACCTACTTGCAAATATTCTGGTTAATACTATTCTTGGGAGCAAGGTGTATTCATTAATAACTGAAACAGAATAACTTATCAGTCAAGAGAGCAGAAATTTAAATAAGCTGGGCTTAGAGGAGAGTTGTTTTTAGCAATCTGTTTATGATTAAATAATTAGCAATGTTACTTAAGAGATTTTACTCAATGATGTGGGCTTTTGTTGTTATAAATATTCTTGTAAAGTAAAATAACACACACAAATTGCTAGCTATTAACCAAAAGAAGAGAGCATCATGTACTATATTTCAAGCAGGAGATATTCCCAGAAGCAAACTATTTACATTAACAATGAATATTGACTTCTGGTGAGATCTCAAGTGTTCATATAATCACCTGATAGAGAACTAATAGAGGATCAAGCTAGTGATGCACACTACAGTATTTTCTATACACTGTTAGAAAGAATAAGCATTGTGTGAGAGATAGAGAAAGATTGCAGCTCACAAAAAAACTAAGTGTTCACCAGCATTTCAGAATGTATCATTGAGCTTTGCATTCATCAAGATAGGGATCATCATGCTTAAAGTACTTTGTCCAGTACCTTTTATACTTGTCCAATGCAATCCCCAACCAAGGCTTCTGATTTCCATTATAGTGAATAACTGCTGCATTTTCAATAACCGATATGTCTATATTTGCATCATATCCCAAGGCGAGCACATGCCATGACTTGTCGAGTACATGTGTCAGCCCGTAAAACGTCAGCAGCCCGGGTGGCAACGAACCCAGCTCCCAAAGCGTCCTGTTTTCATTCTGCATAACCAATCAGTCAAATAACTCAATATACCAAAACTGAAACAATCAAACTGAAACACAGTAATAACAGTATATATTAAGAATTACCATGTTCTGCCATTTGTGATAGATGGCAGTAATATCCCTCCTTTTCCACTCTTTGAGGTCAAAAATGTTCATTCCAAAAGCCCATCCACATGCTTTTGGGTTGAAGTTTTTTGCAATACGCGGGTCTGAAAAATTGAGGTATTTATCGAACCGATGAAAGGTCTTCCCACAGGTTTCAACCGCGCCATTCACTTTCCCATGAAGATTCTCTGCCCAGAGAGGCGTCAAGTCTTTCTGGACAACCACATCGTCGTCAAGGAATAAGATCTTATCCAACTTGGGATAAATCTGTGGGAGATAGAACCTTATATGATTAAGCATTGAAAGGTACTTTGGGTTCTTGAAATTGAGATTAGATTGTCCAGCTGCCAAACTGGTTGGTTTATCTGCCGTGTAATAATATTCTTTCATTGCTGCAGATTGCTGTTGTCTCATCACAGGGCAGTATGAGGAGTTTAGCCACTCGAAGCTGTCAAAATTTTCAATGTGAATAGTTGCGTTTCCAGGAGGATTCTTTAAAAACCACATGTTCATTGCTGCAAAATTCAGTTTATCGGTTGCAAGATGGAACACATGCTTCTCTGGTTCCTGGGAAACAATTCAAACACCACATGTCAAAGTACTGTTATTTAGAAAGATAGCATGAAGTGCAATTAATTATTCAATCAGCAAAAACATGCTTTTCAAGGGGTTACAGCTGGGAATTAATATAATTCTATAACAAGGTTTGTATATCAGCATTCTTTTAAGATTTCATACTAGCCAACATAAAATTGCTACTTGACATAAATTAAACCATGTCAAATTACTGTTTTTTTTTAAGGTAGAATTTGACAGTTAAGTAATCTCTGAGTTTACATCTTCAACAAGATCATAACATGGAACTATGAATTCCCTGTAAAAGACAAAATTAACATAATTCATGCTATAGAAAACCATGGGTGGGATATATCAAGTATTATCAACATTCATTCAAGATTTCATACTATTCAACCAAAAATTAGCATGCTTAACATAAATATGGAACCAAGTCAAAGTTGTTGATGTCACCTTGGCATTAATAATGGTCGAGTTCACAGCAACTGATGCAGCTAGGATGTTATCAGAGAAGATGGCGTAATGATATAAGTCAGGATTCTCCAGATTCGAGCTCCCAGAGAACTTTCTTTCCTCTTCAGAAAGAAAATAATAATCTAGGGTCAATTGCATAGTCAGACAGTGAATTCCTTTGGGCATAGTCTTTGATGCTAACTGGGTCTGAAATACGATCTGCTTCTTTGATTGCTTCACTCGTTCATCCACAGATTGAACCATTGCTGCCAGCTTTCTAATCACAAACTTACAATTGTACAGATCATGTCTTGCTAGCATAAGAACATCAGCCATGGCTCTGATTGTTTCAGATGCACTAGAATAAAAAAACATAATAGATGGATCAGGACAACAATGCAAGGAGCAGAAGCTATTCAAAATGCAAAATTCTATTAGGAATTTTGTCGAGCAGTTGGTATCCATTGTAGAATTACCTTTTTCTCAAATGATCATCAGAAGCTGCCTCTGCACGTTCACTCTCTTTGATCCTATTCTGCAGTTCTTCAACCAAGTCAGTCATGTTCTTCATTTTAGCAAAGCTCAAGTATACTTTAGCCATGGTTATCTGCCCCCTCATCAACAATTTAGTAGAACCAGCTTTCTCATTGTCATTAGCATCAGGAAACACTGCTGCTTCAAAAGATTTATGTCGCCGAATTGCATGCTCTTCATGTTTCTCAATATCCTGTTTCATTTCCATCAACTCAGCTGCACGTTCTACACGTCTAAATTCCCTCCGTTCCTGCAGAAAAAAAAGGGCAAAATATCAATAACTCAAGCATATGAACAAGTAGTTAGAAGAGCTTGTCCATTTTCTACATACCCTGCGCAATTGCATCTCTGGTGAATCACAGGTACCATCATAATCACATCCTGAATATAGACGAATCCAGAAACAGTTAGTGAATAATTCAAAATCTTAGAGATGAATTTCCTCAGAAATATCATGAAAATGTACTAATTAACCTGATAGCTGGGCTTGTTCATTTGCTTGCCCATCTTTCTCAATTTCAGGAGCTTTTTGGACTGCCTTTAAGAATCAAAAGTATGGTCCCATCATTAGAACAGACATCAATTAATCTGATACTTGAATCTGAAACTAAATAATTAAACCTATTTATATTTACCTCAGAGAACAGGTTGTTAGAAGAGCTTTCATTTCCCCAAATTGTCCATGTAGCAGACAAATTACTCTCCCTTAAAAACTCAAGGCTCAGTGGCCCAAGATCATTTGTGTTAACAGAAATAACATCAATAACCTGCATAAAGATTATAAGATTTATGAGAGGGGAAAATACTACATCTCACTACTATATCAGATATCAATAAACACAAAACATGAGCACAACAAGGTATATAATCTTGCCTCTTTTGAGAAGAGAGTTTCCAAGTGTTCTTCAGCTTGCTTCTCTAGCCAATGTACATTCTGCACCATTTCCTTTAAATTTGATTACTTATCAGTTATCATGCACAAATTGGAGTGAAGCAAACACAAAATTCAACTTGAAGGATCATGCCTACCTTATTGCTTGAAACCTGTGAATTATCAACCCGATGGTTCCAATCTGCATAGAGGGGGAAAACAACGAGTTAGTGGCTTAAATTTATTCAAGAACACAGTCAAGCAACTTGCCCAAGATTGATATTAACAGATCAAATTGATCCAGAAACCTACCCAAATGTAAGGCATGCTCTAGAGTATCCATTACACAGATCAAACTGATAAACTTGGAAGAAAATACTGCATTATATACTGTAAAAACTTCAGATTTTAGATGAAAAATTCAACCCAAATACCTAATTCATGGAAATCTTAGTACAAACTCTTACAATAAACTTGGGTGAGCAAATTACTTAGCCTAAAGAATCTATCTCAGCGTAAAACTTAGAAATATGTCCTCAACAGATGAAATTTCGTGATTTAACCGGAATCTTTAAGCTCAATCGGCCAAAGACGCAATTGAAATTGCAAAAACAAATCCGAACACCGCCCAAAAACAAAAAACAAAAAGGAAAAGGCTAACCGTTAATTCTCGACTTGCGTATGAAAGCGTCCACCACGGGGAACGAGGACACGATAATGACGAAAACCAAAAGAGAGCGAGCTGGAATCCGAAATTCTTGCCATTTGTGTATGATAGCCGAAACCAAAGCTTTCAGTTCCCTTGATATAGCCATTTTCCATCAACCAAGAACCTGCATAAAAACGAAACCAGAGAAAATCAAAGAGAATGAACCGCGTATATAGCAATCGATCGAACCCGATTGGTACTCAATTTCACAATCAAAGCGTCAGCGAACAGAAGAATTGAAGTTCATCGGCAGTTTGCAGCAAAAAGAACGACTGAGAAAGAATGAATTTGAGAATTACGAAACGAAATCAAAGCTACAGAGAGAGAACTGGGGTAAGAGAACGGCGATCTGACGAGAGAAGATGAATCATCAATGGCGCCGGGAGGAAAATTCAGCAGCTAGACGCAAGAATCGGAGAGAGAGCTTTGCTGAAATTCGTTGGATGCGCGGGAGAGTTTTTATAATTTGGGTTAGATTTCTTTCACCGCCATGGCGCCATGTCCATTGTCCAGTGTACTAACGAACGCGTACATCTCACGGAGTGACGGTTCACACGAGTGAGAGAAAGGTGTAACTGAAATTTGCAAATTCGAGGAGATAGCCGATAGGTGTAATTAAAGTAAAATATCGGGTACATTGAAGAAAATACAATAAATTTGGTGGGCGCTAAAATAAATTTGTAATTTTTTTTGCCATTTGATATAGACTTTTATTTTAGCAATGTGAAGCCTATTTTACCAACTATAAAACATGCTAATCATCCCCTTAGTATAAAAATTTGTCTTTCTAGCTTTCATTTTGTGTTCAGTTCTATTTGATTTCTACTTGTCCAAAATTTTCCAAATTTACCTTCTAAATTTATCATACCAATTTACCCCCACAAATTAATTGAAATAATATGCAATTAATGGGATATTTTAGTAACATTAGGATATGACGTATTATTTATAAAAATGTTAAAAGGACAAATAAAACTTAACAAAGAGAGGATTGAAATAGATTTTTAAAAAAAGTTGTCAAAAATGTGGTTTTAATAAAAACATAAAATTGAATTAGTTTCATGGATCGGATATGGCTAAAAAATGATTAAAAAAATTTGTCAAAAGTCTGGTTTGAATAAAACATAAATTAAATTAGTTTCATAAGTCGGATATGGTTCAAAAGTTGTGTAATTCTTGCTCGAAGAAAAGCTGTGTAATTCCATGGCCAAACCAAAATCATCATGCAGCTTTAGCTCCCAAAATCAATCAAAACCGCACCAAAAACAAACCACGTAGCAGTCCTTGAAAAACACATAATGATCATTCAAAAGTTCTTATTTGAATCTAGGGATTGAAAGTATATCAAATTTCAGGTTACTCTGTTTGGAACTTGAAAGTAGATACAATTTGGAACTTTCTGATGAAGATATCATTTGGGTTTGGCTTACCAAAAGGAAATGATAGATTGGTATAAAACGTCCAAATACCAAAATTACAAGGATTGATGATACCTACGCAGATTAGCACTACCAAGTCAAGCCTTTTCCAGCCTCTACAGTTTTTACAAGGCTATGCATAATGCGAATGAATCACATCAATACACACATTGCATTGTCACATTAAGCAACTTATCTAGACAATTGCTACATCCAGGTAGTCGCCCGTCTGCACAGCAAAAAAAGGGGGACAAGTAACTATATGATCACTATTACTTGCAACAAATATTAACTTGTGCTGGGGAACTAGAGAATTTATTTAGCATACCTCGAAACCAAGCGCACCCAGCGTCCGGTTATCATCCAGCTGCCTTCCATTTCCGAAAGCAAATGTCTCCCCTACCTTCATAGAGCAATAATAACCGACTTGAGAGATATCATAAATCATAATGAACTGTGATCAAGTTTTTTCCAGACTTAGTTTGTGTGTGGAAGTGTAGAGCATTGTGAAACTACATAGGATAGCTAGTTAGATTCATATTCATGTTCCAAGTTGATTTGCTTTGCACATACGAAAGAGCTTCTGACGACAAACGTGTACAAATTGATAATGTGTCTTGGAAATGTACCAGTAAATCTTAATATCTTATCCTAAGCTCAGTGTCTACAAGGAAGAGACCAATAAGGATGGGAGAGCATAATACCAGAACTTATAAAAGGCAGTTTCTTATGTATAGCTCAAGTAAATGGCACAGGAAAAGGGGAAAATAAGAAGTAATACTAAGCAAATATTACTTCTTGCAATCACACTACATACAATCACATAATTGAAAATCCTACTTCATATGAAGGAGCAGGCATACATAAAGCAGCCCATCAACAGCAACAAAGATCCCAACCAAAGTTCCAGAAGTCATGTGTAATCAAATTTCTTAACAAAACATGATTAGAATTGCTGTAATTTTTCCTTGATTACCAAATGGAATTCAAAATTAAGGGAATACACGTTTACAATAAATATTCTACAGCTATTTAATTCATAAATGAAGTAAATATACCTGTCTGACCACAAAACGGCCACGATTATCAGGATAAACAAAAGCAAAGGACAGTCTTGAACCTCTTCTCCTAGCTTCTGGTGTTACTTCCTTCACCTAAAAAATCTCCCAAAAAATTACACATGTTCATGAGCAATTCAGAAAATCTCTTATAGAAATCACACTCCCTAACTTACATATCTTAGGTCTTGGGCTTCCAAATTTTAGTCAGACCCACTAATAGCATTTCTCATTTCCAAGTCTAATGTCTTTCTAGTTTTTTAAAACAAGAACCAAAAAACTTGTAAACTGAAATGAATAAAGTGGTCAACTAAAAAGCTCTGGTGTACAATCTAAAATCAAAAGGATGGTAGAAGTACCATTGCATGACATACAAGAATACAAAAATTGCATAATCCAAAGCAAGTTTAAATTGTACATGGCCACCAGAATAATCTGTATATGAGCTACACGACTTGAAAAAAATTACAAACTGCACATGTGATCAGAAATAATGGACGAAGACTCATGCATAGTGAACAAAGTCTCCAGAATGTACAAACCCACACTTACCAGGTCAGTTAACTCACGAAGGGTAGCATCTTTCCAGGTGTAGATTTGAAACTCGTTCTTGGGCTCCTTGCCTCTTACTGCAAAGTCTTGCATCACATGATGGCCACCAACCTGAAGGATGTTAAAACTTTTCCAATTTATACTAGACTTTTTTAACCACAAAAAAACTACTATCCAAACCAATAATCATTACAAATTTACAACCACAGGCAATCCACTTGATTGTAACTTTAACAAATTTGCAGAGTATAACACTTACTGTTTTGAGAAAACAATATAAATTGAAAAAACATAGAAGAACAAATAGAGAAAACAAACATATGACCGCAGAATAGAGCAAACAAAAAAGCTTCAAATGCCGCTGAATTACTACAAATTTATAACCATAACACACAAAAACGAGTTTCTCTATGTTTTGGGAATGTGCTAACACATTCCCCATCCTGACTCTCATTGGTGCAAGCAACATTATATATCAAAGAGCAATAATCTATATAAAAAGATTTGACTCAAGGAAACTTTCCTACAAAAAAATTGTATATTCTTGAAGGTCACCTACATGGAGATTGGAGTCCAATTTAAAGTATGATAGAAAATTTCTTGCACTAGTAATTGGACCCACTCAATCATAAAAGTTATAAGCTTGGCTACAGGAAGAATAATATCATTCATTGTCAAGACTAGCAAACTCAGAATCAAAACTCTTAAACTAGTATAGCACTAAACCAGTTAGTCAAACAGGAGCTGTGGAGAATCTTCAAATGACATGTTTATGAAAGAAAAGGGGCAGCACACAGCAGCATATAAAAGAAGGTGGAGCTGAGCATGGATGAAAGCAGGCAACAATAAACACAATCATACAAGAGACTAGACGCCGGTTCTCATACCTTAGTGAAGACCCGAAGCAACAATGGACAAGTCTGCATCCAAGATCAAACACTTAAATGTTAAGCAAGAATCAATTCAAGGAAAACCTAATAACTATGGTCGTAACTAAGAATTTCATCTCAACATCAACATAAGAGACAATAAGTCAAATCCTTCAGACCAAAACCCTAACTCGAAGCACCGCGATTCTAGCTACTACATTCAACAAAAGTGCAAAAGCACAAGCTACATAAGACAAAACCCTAGAAATAGCAAGCGCGCAATTGATCGCTTCTCCAGTTCATAAGCACAACAAAGGCGCCGTAACTTCATAAACGAAGGTATTAAGCGATTCAAACATCGAAAAGCATAAACCCTAGAAACATCATAAGCTAACTGAAGGGAGGGAAAGCAAAAGGAGTTGGATCAAACAGAACCTTCTCGCGATCAACAACCGACTGCAACCTCGGTGCCGGTAACGGAGGAGGAGGCGGAAGTCTCACCGGCGGCCCCGGTGGCGGGGGCAGTCTCCCTCCTCTTCTATTCGCTGCAGACATTCCCGCCATTTTTTTTCTTCTCGTAGTGTTTTGGTAAGAAGAAACTGAGCTTTCTGGAAACCTTTATAACGTGAGGTTTATATTGGGCTTGCGGTATGTACATGGGCCTAGAGTTATGTTTGGGACTAGACCCGTTAAAACTTGACCCGACCCGATCCGTCTGAAGTTTTTTGTGTTAAAACTTAAAATTTGACCGGAAATTAATGAGCTACATGTATGCTCCTTTTAATCAACCACATGACCATAATCTCCATCTTCAATCGCAAAACCAGTAGCCCCATTCCATATCAAGTTGCACTGCATTGCTTTATCCTTATTTTTCTCCAATTCATACAAGGCAATTGGTGCAATATCACATATCCAATTCCTAGCAAAGACATTCATCTTTGTAATCCTAACCATTACTTGTTTCCTAATTTCTTCAAGCATGGTGATTATAGACTTATGCCTAGCAATCTAGCACCTAATATCTAGCTATTAAATGTCTCACACATATTATTTTCCACAGTATCACAATGGACTTCAGTCTTGAAGAAAGCCTTACAAAAATTATCCTTCCCATAAGGTAAGAAATCATCACTAAGTCTAGTTCCTGACCTGGCTAGGGCATCAAGGTTGTCCTTCAACTGAACTTGAAAGGTAGACCAACAACAAGCCCAAAATTTCTTCCTTCTGTCTTACCCTCTCCACTCCTTTGCCAAATTTGCATAAATATGCCTTACGCAAAGCCTATGTTATGCTTTAGGTAACTCATTTTGTATAGCAGCTCTAATACCATTTATGCAAAGAGATAAATAAGAGATTAGGCAGGATTTTCTCACATAACTAAAGAGACATTGAATGTACAATCTTACCAAATGCATGTCAGAAATCAATGTGAGTCCTTCTCCTCTTCCAAGTTCTAAATCTGCTTGCAAGGTCATGATAAACCTTGTCCGTGTCACAGTTGACTCTTGGGAAGTAACTTCCCAAGCAAAGGGAAACATCTGGCCATTTCCATCTTTGAGAAAGCATCAATCAATACCAATAATCCTCCTACACCCATTCTTCCAACCTTCCTTCATAGCTTTGAAACATGTGTAGAATCTTTTGATCGAACACCTTTTTTCCTGGTTCAGTTTGTTTGTCAACAACAAAGCATGTGGATCCAGGGTTTGATCTATTAATCTCATCAGCATAAGCATACAACTTTGCATACTTTTCAGTGTAGTCACCAATATTCTTCCACAAAATTCCATGCTTTGCTCCCCTACAAGTCGACACTCCCACATACATCTTTAACTCTTTCATACACAGATCCTGGAGGCCCAATAGCTTCATAGAAGGTTGTGAAATCACTATGGCCTCAAAATAGTTTGCTATGAACTTTGAATTGCACATCTTGTTATTGTGGTACCTCCTACAGTCATGCCTAGGCCTATATGTCATCACCATGAAGTTCTTACTTGGGCCATCATAACTGGCACGCAAGTTCCATTTACAGCTTGTATGTTGACACTTTGCCACAACCCTGCGTCTCTCATTAGGCTTAAGCTTGAGCTTGACTCCCCTATGCACAGAATACTTAGCAATTGCCTTTCTAAACTGCTCCACACTCTCAAAAATCATTCCCACCTCTCATTTGGATACTCACAATAAGGATTATAAAATACATGCCTACTTCTCCTCCTTTTCACCTCTCTTGCTCCTTCAGTATCATCTCCAAACTCACAACTCTCCATACTATAGTTCGATTCACTACCATAGTATGGTTCATCTCCACCAAACTCTCCTTTGTAGTCATGTCCAGTCTCATCCCACTTTTCATATCCCTCATCATTGCCCACCTCACCCAATGTGATTGGAGCAGTTTGTGTAGTTTCCTTGTGCACCTTTTTCCTTGCTCTAAAGTCTCTTGCTCTTTGCCTCCCTCAGTTCATCATCCATCTCACTGTTATCATTAATTTCGACCCCATTCTTAGACAAACATAAGCATAATAAGGCCACAATTTTGCTCGAACAGAACAAATCGAAAAGAAAATCTTGCAACTAAACCGATGGAGAAGATGAGACTGATGATGAGACTAACCTCTTCGAGCTCGTCTTCAAGTGATTTCGATCTTGAAGGTTGATGAGAAGATGAGATTGATAATGAAGAAGGCTGAAATTTCACATGTCCACCTTCGATCTTCGCCCTCCAATCTTCGATCCCCTCAAACTTGAGGTTTTTTGCTTTAGGGTTTGATCGAGTTCGTGAGATCGAATTGAAAATGTTCTCTCCCTCCCTTTTATGATTTATCATTTATAGCGGTACATAGTTTCAAACTATATAATATACATCTATTCATCACTATAGGGATCTAGTCATAATCAAATGGCATATGTGGCTTACAAGTCATCAACATAGATCTTATATGGCAACATGTCATCGCCCGTCTACATCACATTCTAAAAAAAGTGCTCAATGGAACAAAAGTGTAAAGTTGTGGGGTTAAAAAGTAGGTTTTTTAGTTAGGGGATCTGAATCTGAGGGAACAAAAGTTGTAAATTCAGGGGTCTATCTATGTATTCGGCCAATAATTATATACCACGGAACAACTTTGGCATCATGTCACATTAAATTAGTTATTTTTTAATTTTTTCAGTTAATAAATTATTTTTATATTTCATATTAAATTACATCTTATTTATTACAAAATTTGTTATTTTTTTTAGATTTTATATCTTTATTAAAGAAAAAAACTAACTATGTACTAACATTTATGCGAATTCACAAGATCAAGATGAAGAAGTAAAGACAAAATGTGAAAAGATGAAAAGATGAAGTAAAGAATTATACTATTGATTTAATTCACAAGATTTCAAACTCAAGGCAGTTTGAGACTATTACACAATATGTGCCCATTTGCTTTAATTACTCGGCCTATTGATCATATGACTTTCTTTACCTTAAGCTATAAAGGTCAAAAATGACAACACAACTACTCTGCCTATTGATCATATGACATTCTTTGCCTTAAACTGTAAAAGACAAACGACAATGCGAAGAGAAGGCGAAAGTTATTATTACAGCACTCCAGCGAAGATATTGGCAAATCTTGATGTGAGGATCTCTACGGGCCTTGTTGGGCTCGATGTTCAACGCAACCTCCAACAGTTGAAGTGAATTTGGAAACAGCCATAGCCCCTTACCCAGAATCTCGAGCGAATCCACCTTAGTTAATGACTGGATCGCTCATTCGGGATAGATCTCTGCACTCGGTAGGTCGTGCGAGGTGTGCTCCAGATAGTAAATCACCTGCTCGACGTAACCTTTATTTTTCAGAAACCTGGCGATCCCTATTGCGTGTTGTGACCTAGGATCATCGTGAAACACCTGCGTGAGAGCGTCGAATTCTTGCTGATATGGAAAATTATCCATTTGGTTCAATAGGGGGAGTATAGGTTGGGGAGGGTTGGAATTGGGACGGGAACTTCATCAAGGGCTTCTTGGAGGGACGCCACGCGAGCGTGGAAGGGAGTTTGCGTCATGAACGAACTTGGAAACTAAGGGAGGAAAAGAAAGAGAGAGTTTGTTAGTCGTGAATTGAGAGTGGGGAAAATTTTGGATTAGCCAGCTTTAAAAAGCCGATTAATAGCTAATTTAGCCTGAATTAAAAACCTATAGCAGGCTTTGGGGGGTTTTAGAAGATGGGGCGGAGCTACATGGTTTTTTAAATATAGTAAAAAGATGGGGGGTTTAGAAGCAGGGGCGAAGCTACATTGTGCCCAGCCCCCACTGGAATTTTCAACCAATCAATAAACAATTGGACACTACGAATTGCATTTCGTGCTGAGTATGTGTCTGTTCTTCTTTCACCTTCACCATTTAGGTTTATGAATCAAATGTTTTGATGCTTAATTTACCAAACTCAATGTTCATCCTTCTTGATACAAATAAAAATGTACCTTCATATCAGATTACTTTCTAGAGGATTGACTGGACTACAACCCATAAACGCTCTTGAGATTGAAAACGTAAGTTAACAACACATATTCCTCAATTAACAACTCTAATTCAATTGAACTATATATTGCTCTTATAGTAGTTTTCTTATGTTTGTTGTAGTATGTAAATTTGGAGTGTAGGTTGATGTAACAGAAGTTGTGGAAAACCATATCTTGTATCTATGGAGCAAATAGCAGATCTTGGAACAACCTGAGCTTGATCCTTGTAATCCTGTCTCAGTAAATTTAATCAAAAAACCTGCAGAAAGGATATGCCATGGGCTTTTTGCTATTGAATCATTTGTATTTTAGAAATTTTAATAATGGGAGTAGATACAAGTATGCAATCTTTTTTTTTGCTCAGCCTCAAAGCTCTCTAATGTCCTTATTAACTACTACTACAACTTATTTGTGTCTTCTCTTGATTTACAATTCCATTTTACTTTGTTGTGTTTAACATTTTTTACACTTCCAGTAGGTTAGGCTGAAACAAAATATCGGATAAACTCGCGCGCGGCCCTCACCCCTAGTTCATTGTAAAGGGAACAATAATAGAATAGGGTGAATAGTATATATGTATATGAGTGTTATGTGAGACGGGCCAGTTGCTTAAGTCCAGTCCAATGGGCTATTTGTGTGCCTCTTGGCCCAAAGGACAAATCCGCATATGGCTGACGTTGAAAGTCAACAAAATCAACTTGTGGGTGCAATTTGACATCACTTGATTTGGTCCAATCAAAGACCTCACACTCATGAAAGATGCAAAAGTTTACTTTGTACGGAGGACTTCCATTATTATCCCACATCGGAAGCTTACATCTAAGCTAGCAGCTCCTTTATACTATATATTGAAAGGGAACGTGTAACAATAAAGGGGTCTAAAAGCATCTTTAACTCAAGAACTATCTTGTTTGTTAAAGTTCGATGTGTTTATTATCCGAGTGAGATTCCGTTATTGAACAGCGGAAATATTTGGTGTTGTACGAAATTTTGAGAGTTAGTATTTAATAAAATCTTGTTTATAGCGCGCATTATATCGGGTTTCATCAAAATGAAAAGAGTGGAAAAGAGATAATAGTCAGAATCTTGTTTATAGCGCGCATTATATCGGGTTTCATCAAAATGAAAAGAGTGGAAAAGAGATAGTCAACATATTTTAGCCTTGGACCTTCCAAAGTAGCCATTCCAGCATATTTTAGCCTTGGACCTTCCAAAGTAGCCATTCCTCTGAAAGTTAGAATGAAGGTTAAAAATGTGGTAAGCCGGTAAAAGGCAAAGTATAAAGAGATAGTCAGCATATTTTAGCCTTACATGTATACATCTTAAAACATGTAACAGAGAAACACAAATAGGTGGAGATTTTAAATTCATGGAGAGAAACAAAGCAAGAAGGTTTTACAATTAATAGACTTCTAGTAGATAAAAATTCTAACACTACTTTATCATCAAGATTGTGGTCCTGCAATGGAGAAGTCAAAGTTCTCATAGCATGCTTCAAAACCGATAACGTTAGCTTAGAGGCTTAATGACCAAGCCAATTTTTATACATGGTGTTTGGTTCTGGTTGTTGGGGAAGGGTGAGTTTTGGCCAATCCAATCTTATTAACAAGTGTCTAAAATTGATGCCTATTCAGAATCCTATGCACTTTTCAGGTTTTCCCTTCTACAATTTTGTCACTGGTTTTTAAACCATAGTAGCATAGTCAAAATCATGCAATAAAATCAGCTTCAGCCTATGCACTTTAATGCTTGGTGTTGAGGTATATGTCCTTATGTGAAAAGAAAAAAGCATTTCAATTTCATTCCTCAGAATTTTAAGGCATTAAATATTACTTACGATCTCCTCCGGCATAATTATTGTGACACATTATATGCAAGGGCCATAAAATGGGGAATTTGCCAGAAGCTGCAGCCCACCTGCATATCAAACCAAAAGTTCTGAGTAAACTGATGCACAACAGTGCATGCAAAATATGAAAGAAAAATACATTCTGGTATCGTAGCAGTCAATTGCAAGTTTGGATTGTTTTATGTAGCCTAAAACAGCGTTGTACAAATGTGCACAAAGGAATTTGCAACAGAGACAATAGAACAATGACAAACAGAAAGGCACAACAAGAGCAACAGAGAAATCAATGAAGTGTGAAGTCAAATACGCATTTCAGAGAGAATTTTGTCTCGATTTCAATATAAAGCATAAAGCATACCCCAAAAGAGGAGAGATAACACGAACAATAGCTCCACCCCATGTATTGACTGGATGTATCAAATATGCATACAAGACGAGGTTAGAAGCTGCAAGTCCAGCTGCCAACAAATTTGTCTGCATTGACCTTGCAACATGATGTAAAAATTAGTACCTTCACATTTGGCAAGGCTTGGAATGCATACACATTGAAATTTTAAATTTGCCACCTGGTTTGCCAATAAAGCAGTGCCAATGCTCTAGCAGAATGTGGCACAGTTTTACGCACAGATGGCAATGGTATAAGCATCGTTCTCTTTATTTTAGCATCATTTTTAACTTCAAATGGGTAATAAGCCAAACTATAAACCAAAAACTCATTTCAAAGAAGGCAAAGTCACAATGAAAAGGGATATAGATATTAAATGATACGAAGAGTACCTAAAATACGTAAAATGAGAGAATACGTTAATAACACAAGACAAGATAATAAACTTCATCTAAGAACAGACTGTACAAATCCTAAAAATTACTTACATGAAAAGTGCCAGGGACCTAGGAAAAAGAATGCTACTTAAAGGTACCTTTTTGATAAATATAGACCTTTCCAGTTAAAATGGAAACTAAAATATGGGGAAAAAAGTTAAAACTAGTTACCAATTTACCACAGCATATAAATGGCCAAAAGGATCAGTGCACTTTTACTGTTTCACACGCACAATGAATCTCCTCTACTTTGAAAGTCCTTGTGGTTAGATAAGTTTTTTTTTTATTTATGAATGGATTATTCATCAAACAGATATGTACGTCCTTATGGAGGTCATGGAAATGTGATGCACTTACACAATCACATTGAACAAAGGACACTGGAGTTTATGCTTTCTGGCATTCCTACTAGTATACTACAATGAACTTTAAGCATCTAAAGTTTCAATGATAATTGATTTTGATTTATAAGGACAATGTACTACTGATTTCCCTTGAAATTTTCATCTTTAAAAGACCACAGAAAATCTAACCAAGTCTTCATAATAGAAAAGCATCAATAGCACAGATTACTTTGGCAGATAAACAGAAAAACAAAGTTGGTCTAGGGAGTTGGCAGATAATTGATAATTGATTCCAAATTGAAAACTTGCTACTAATAAGCTTACAAGTAAGTTTGTTGACCAAGGAATGAGCTTTCTTGGCATGCTTAAGAATAAGATGTGCAGATAATTCATTGCAACACTGAAGTTAAAAGTGCCCAAAACATGTGAAAGAAACAATACACACCAAGCTGAAATCAAATACAGATACATGGACTAAAAATAACCCAACAAAGAAACTAATTACGATCAATCCACAGACAAATTCAACTTCAAAATTCAGAAAGAAATTACTTTTTTTCAAATTGCATTCCTGTAGTTTCCCAGTTGCCTGGTGTCATCATCTTCATCCATGTCTCGGATACACTCAAGGGCGACAGGTTCGAGGGTCTCAACATACGCTGAAAGCCCGATAGTTTTCCAACAGGTCAAAGAACGATCATAACCTTCATTTGCCAATTTTCGTTTCAACGAATTCCAAAATCTACGGCAGCCATTATCAGCAACACCACCATTACCACCACCACCACCATCTTCGTCATCATCATCATCATCATATAATTTTCTCAATCGAGAGGCAGTAGAATCCTTTTTAAGAACCCGGCCGCTGGAAATAGAATGCTTTGTAACAATACGTCCAAAACAATCAAACGAGAGCAACTCCCGCTGTTTAATTTGGAAGAACATCCTCTCAATAGCAATACTACCATGACTAATATCCCCGGAGAAAAACATGCCCAAAAATTTTTGGAGTCGAAGTCCGAGCTGAAACGTACACGACTCTATCTTTGTCCAAGATTCTTTAACCCCATATTCCTTCATCACCCATACATCAACATCAATACCGCAATCATTATTAAACAAAGCAAATCCATAGCGTATGATGATTGCAGCAAGGTGATCATTGAGCACGAAAACTCCCGGCCTCTTCACCAGAGCCGGGGGATGATTGCTATAATCATCAGGTGGCCCTGGGATCAACCCAAACTCCTCACTAGCCAAATCGAATCGCAAGATGGAATGCTCGTCTGTCATCCAGTGACACAATGTCCCGTTCAAGATAGCTTGGGGTAAGAAATCCAAATCTTGAGTTATGGTAGGAAATTTAAATTGATATCTCCACGGGGATGATGATGATTCAGAATCACAAATCAATTTCCAGACGCCGTGTCGGTGGCTGTACACAAAGACTTTGAACCAGTTCGGATACTTTTTTCTTGGAAGAAATTTTAGCGGATACTGTATTATCATCACCATCTTATAGTCCACCACAACACCACCCATTGTTCCCTTCCCAATAATGCTACCAAACCCATAATGTTGTTTAACTTCTAATACAAGCCTTGCATATACTTTCCCAGCAATAGCCGGAGGAACATCATCGTCGAATACTAGGAATCCGCGGGGAGGTTCAATACTATGCTTGAATACGTGGGGAGTACTAATAAGCTGGAACTCCCCTGTGACAGGATTGCAAAAAGCAACATTTGAATAGCCATAAGTTGTTTTAAGGTCACCTGTTCGCGCATACACTTGAGCAACGGCGCAGAAAATTCCGTTGCTCAAGGGACCAAGCACATTAATACGAGGCTCAAACACTTCGGCAATCATCTCCAGAGGAAGATCGATTCCGGCGACACGAGTTAGGGTTTCCTGGAATTTGGCAGGGGTAACCGATTTCAGTGCTCTCAGTAAATTTCCAATCTCAAATACTGGCGTGGACTGAAACGAAGAGGAGTTCATAGCATCAACATGGCAATTGAGTTCACTTTGATCATCATAGAAAAACAGTTGGTTCCGGTGGTCGTCGTGGCGGTGAAATCTACGGTGCAATTCGATCAAAGAGCGGGATCGGATTAGGGCGTACCAGGATTTGCAAGTCAATTGCAACCGGGGGATGCTTTGGGTCCGCAACCTCACGAGAATCTCTCCAAGTACGTCTTCCGGAATCTCCCCGATTACGTCTTCCGGAATACGAATTGCTTCTAATTTGTCTTCGTCAAGCTTTTGTCTTTTCGAATTAGGGGTTGCCATTGGCGTATAGTATCAGAAATCAGAACACAAAGAGATCAATTTGTTGTAGGCTGTAGCGGCGGAGGGGAACTACAAAGGTTGGACAGGCCTAGGAACATCAACTTAAGAACGAAGAAGGGTTGATCTATTTAGGCTTTTTTATCGCAAACCACCCGTACAATATGCCATATTAGCGTAAAGCCGTAAACCACTCTTTCAATGACTATTTACCGAGAACCACCTCTACAATGCCTTCTGTTAGATTTTTACCACCCAATTAAAATTTTCCGTCAGAAATCACGTTAACTTGTGCAATGATCCTTTTGTCCCTCTTTTTCCCCCAAATTATATCCCAACTTAATTTTAAAATTCTCTCTTTGTCGATTCTAATGTATGTATGGGTGAATTTCACGATTCTCTCTTTGTCGATTCTAATGTTTGTATGGGCGGTAGAGAGGGAAGCTAGAAGTAAAGTAAACACCCTTTTACGGGGTCTAGATTGCGTTAAGTGGTTTCCAATTGCCTTTTTCCTTGGTTGTTTATTCAGATTAAACAAGAATGGGTGTTCCATGTTCCCTGCTCTCCAACATTTAAATACTCCGTATTAATTAGGCAAAGAGACCTTCATTTTTTTTTGATTTGGAGTCTTTATGAAAACAATTCCTTTTCAAATGTTTAAATGCTCGTTGTCTAGCTGATAAATTTTCATTTGATTTGTGAAGCTGCATGTGTTGGCCGCAGGGGCGTAGCCAGAAAATTCTCATTGTAGGGACCAATAAAATTTTCCAACATAGTTAATATGCGTTTCGAAAAAGATGTAGAAATAAAAAAAATATAAATTTAAAGAAAAAAACAACATATTTTATAAAAGAGAGACTAAAATATTTCAAAATACACTTGCTTTAAAAAAAAGTGCATAACAACTTATATAATTATGAATTATGGTTCAGAATACATTAAAATTAAGAAAACAAAAATATTTCAGAATACAAATTAATTGAATCTATAAATATTAAAATCTCGTAACTAAAAAATTAAACCCAAACTAAAGGCCTCGTGCTAATAATAAACTGTATGATTCGAGACATCCCAAGTCCCAACAATAACTTATGTTTCAAAGTATTCGTGTTCAATCACAATATGAAAGTGGAAAGTTTAGGAAAAAATAAAAACATTCTAACTAAGTAAATGACTTGTTAGAAGTTGTTTGTATACGTCCAATCTTTAAACGTTCATAACTTTTTGCTCAAATGTCAGAATGGAGCATATAATATATCAAATCGAAGCTATGGATAGGAGGAACATATATATGGAAAAAAAAATTTGGATTGGGGGGCCATGACCCCCACCCGCCAACAAATAGCTCCGCCCCTGTGTTGGCCCTGCCTGCAGTTATGAACTTGAGCATTTGGTACAAACTATCATGCAACAGGACCGCGAAACTTAAGAGGGAAAGCATAAAAGAATAAGTGCTTAGTTGTTTGGACCTCCTATTGCATGCATCTCTTCAAATTTGAACATAATCAAGCAACATCACATATCAACAAACCAAGCAAAGATCATTTTCGCAATACTTCAGCCCTTGTTTGACCATCAAAGATTTTAACCGAAATATATATATACACAAACATTTTATTTCAAAATCTTTCAATTAAAAACGAATGAAGTCAAGGGTAAAATGCAGTAGAATTTTATTATGTCATACGAAAGATTACATGAAAAGATTACAAGAAACCTGATTGCAATGCCAAATATGACAAAAGATTAGAAGAAACTTGATTGCAATGTCTATTTTATTTGACTGATTCTACCACCATTACTACCGTACGACAAAAATAGACTAGTAGAAGAATTTACAACTTTTTGCCTAACTCTTGTTTATAGCCTCTCGATCACCATATCAACAATTAGGGCCGCAAGTTCTTGTCTTTTGCGCGTATTTGGTTCGATTTCCAACGCGGCGCTCAATAGAGAAATGGAATGTGGTTTTCGCGCAATCCCCGTCTAAGAATTTGTTGCGCGTATTTGTTGCGCGACGTCCCTGGTAAGAGCCTGTGATGCCCATTCTAGAAACACTTTCTCCGTCGGCAGTATGGCAAAGAGGTACTCATGAATGGATAGACCTTGTTGCGCATAGCCAAGTTGTCAAGATTGTCGATTTCAGTAGCAGCACTTCCTCCGTCGGCAGTATGGCAGAGAGGTACTCATGAATGGATAGACCTTGTTGCGCATAGCCAAGTTGTCAAGATTATCGATTTCAGTACGTTGTGGGAATCCCCATAAGGATTTCCTATTACAGAGGCCAAACCCTTAACAGAGCAAAGAGAGAACTACCCCTAACAGCATATTATATCTACCCATAAGGATTTCCTAACAGTAGTAAGCAAAGAGAGAACTACCCCAACATATTATATCTAAGCAAAGAGAGAACTACCCCTAAAATTGTTACAGCATATCTAAGCAAAGAGAACTACCCATCTAAGCAAAGAGAACTACCCCTAAAAGCTATCCAATAGGTAATCAAAGAGAGAACTACCCTAAAAGCTAGTCAATACAGTAGGAAACCCTCCACTTATATACTACACATTGGAGGCCAGGAGGCCATGAATTTTCAATGTGGGAATCCCCATAAGGATTTCCTATAACAATTTGGTGGATCCGCCAGGAAAACAGATGGAAACAGGGAGGGAGGAGATAGGGAAGGGAAAATGAGGAGTAAGGGAATCGACAGCGAGAGCGTGTGTGTGTTTGTACGTCTCGTTAGTGAATTGAGGTGCGGGAAAATTTTGGATAGAGCGCTTTACATTAAATTTTGCCCTCTACTAGTTTGCTAATCCTCTAACTTAGGTTTTCGATTCCATTAAATTTCGAAGTAATAAGGTAGTGATTTGATGGAAATTTGGGGAATCCAATTTACTGCTTAACATTTGTGCGAGAAACCAATTTGGGTCGTCTTAAACTCTTGAGGATATTGGAAAGTTGGCGCTTTGTTTGGATTAACCTGATTAATCTTCTGTTTAGTGTGATATATGATGAGGCATTTCAGTGTGGCTGTTGTAGGATGATCACACTGGAGGATGAGTCACAAAAGAAGTCAATGCAACTTATAGCTTTGGTGTGGAAGAACACCATTATCACAGATTCACAGGGCAATTGAGTTTCTAAGCTCCATGTATCTGGATGATAACTGCTAGTTTCAGAAAGAAGAAATGCCCTCAACCAATGAAGCCATATAGTACAAGAACATGCCCTCAAGTAAAGCAATGTGCTAAGGATAATTAGAAATCAGTGAAATGTAGGAAGTTTGAGTCTCTTGTTGCTAGTTTAGATAGCAGAAGGCCAACAAGAAGATTGGAGTATGCAGCAAATGTTATTGTTGATGCATTGAAAAGGAAAAGAGAGTAATCCTCTTCATAATGCGACACGAGGCTGCTTGATTATGTGCTGAAATCTATGAATAATCCTCTTCATACCACGTTTACTTCATTATCTTATTTTCCTTGTTGGTTAGCTAAAGCAACCAGTTTGATCCACAGAAATTGCTTAATATTTATTTCCTAAACACCCCTAACTATGTGCATTTGTGTCCCAATCGTTGTAAGTAATGAATCTGAAAATGCTACTATAATATGGTACTCTATTGGATAACGAAGACATTGGCACTAGCTCCTTCAGTCTAATGCTGATTTTCAAACAAACAATAGCTAAAATACAGCAGATGTTAATTCCAAGTTTCCAAATGTGCAAAACAGTATCCAGGATTTGCAATAGAAAAGGAAAGCTGGTGCACAATTTGAACAAACCCAGAAGATCAATCAATCAAGCCCACAACATTGTTACAAAAGCCACTACAATCACCTGTTCAAAGAATCACAGCCAACAAACCTAGGCTTGTTTCTCGCCATCCCCGCTTTCTGGAGGCGGCTGGTTCACAGGCGTGGTGGACCCGCTCCTCCGGTATGCACCACCACCCGAGTTGTTGGTAAAGGTCCGGCCCATGAATCGCCCAGCTTTGCTGAGGCCACTGCCCACAGACCCCGCAATGCTCATCCCGGCTCCAATGCCGGACCCTGCAAGATTAATCCCAGCTCCAAGACCCGATCCCACAAGGTTGGCTCCTGCTCCAATACCCGACCCCATCAATCCAGCTGCTCCTTCTAGCGCATCCATTGTACTCCCTATGACTCCAGCGTCTTTCAGCCTTTGCCTCTCCTCTAATATCTTCTTTTCTGCTTCAATAGCGGCGTCTTGCTCTTCTTTACTGAATGCATGGTAGAGTGCCTGAAAGAATCAAAGCTAATACCATGAAACCATAGCCAGAAACTAACCCCTTTGTCAAATGAAAGATTTTTAAGTTTGATAAAGATTACCTTTACTGTTATAGACCCTCTGTCCTTTTTATCTTTTACTCTTGTCATGTCAAGAGCTGGTAGCAACCTCAGGTCAATCTCTTTAGGAATTTCAGGTTCCAAATCAATGAGAGGCAGTTTTGTAATACCCATTTTCTTGTCTTGCCCAATATCTTGGTCATACACCTGAATGGACAAAAAACCATCATTCAGCTACTGACTTGGCAGGAAAAGGGTTTAACATCTACTCTTGCCAACTCAGTAATTTACATAAAAGGCTTTAAAGCATTGCTAGTGATAACTTAACGTACCGATAAGATACAAGAACAGTAGAACACAAGTAAGGATCAATTACCTCAAGTATAAGTGATTGAGTCTCCCTATCCTCTGCAATCAGTTCATAAGTTTCATTCCAGACAGGGTTTAGGTTATCTTGGATGACCTTGGTTTTAACCTTGAAAAGCGGTCGAATGTACAGAACAGTGTAAGGATCAGATTTTCCAACGAACTCCTGATTCTTCAGATCATTGCCTTTGACAATTGTCACAGTCAGCTTCCCTTGGGGTTTAAGCTCCAAATCACTGCATATCACCCAAAGAAACAGGAGGAAAAAAATGAATACAATCATATGAATCGAAGAGAAATATAGATGATACGTTCAAGATAATGATGGCAGTATTTAGACAAAAAAAATTTCTTCTTTGTTGACCAATGTTTGACCACAAGTCAGCTTAATTGATGAGTTTCATACTCAAAAGTCAAAATATTTCAACTTTCTAAGAATTGAACTGTATACAACTAGTTTCATCAGCATCGGAAATTGGGTAACTTATGAAACAAACTTAGTATAGCACCTTGTATCTACTCCAGTACCGCCAATCGGGACAACAATCCTGTGAGGCCATGTAAGTGTATCTGTCACGATAGATTCTACAGTATCCTGCAATAGAAAAGTTCACATTGTGCATCAAATGGTTCCTAATCTGCCAAAAACAAATTGAAAAAAAAAAGGAAAACAGAATGACAAAGTTGAAAAGGCTTACATCAATCATATCTGAGATCCCGGGAATAGCTGTTAAGCTTCCACCAACAGCTTTCAAAGTGTAGTCGATCACAGGCTTTGGCTGCAGATATTAAAGAATGAGCATAAGGTACCCTTAGATCATTGTGCACTCAAAATCAAATATTTCCATCTGAACTAGTTTTTATCAGCAGTGCAAATGAAGATCGCATGCATGTCACAGATGAGAGGGGATTCTAATATTCAAGTTTGAATTTAAAATACTTCTTCATGAAAAGAAAAACAACACTTCTTTAGAAATCAACCATTCATTTTATTGATTGTCAAGTTTAATTAACCTCAAATTGGAAAACAATTAATCAACTCCTTTGATGTAATTTACTAAGCTTTCAGATCTCTCTCTCCTTTTTTTCCCCTCATCAAATTTCACCAAGAATCTTCAGCATACACGTACATTGTAAATAAGAATTGAGTTTACAGTAACTATTTACCGAAAGCATGGCAATTTTTTAGCAAGTAGATCATAAATTATACAAGTCTTGCATTTAGTGATATATACCTCGGATAGTAGAGCAACAACAACAGCAGATATACAGGGAATCTCCTCAGATAATTGGAATATAACACGAATCACAGTGAATACTTTCAGATCCTTCAACTGCACTTTGACAAAAATTACATGATTTAGACTATCAAATTGTTGAAACTTAGTATGTCAACAACTCCTTGTGATTTGACAGCCAAACCTGAATGGGGATTGAAGCAACATGTGCAGCTGTAACAGCTAAGATAATACTTGGATTCCCACCCCATCTAAAGTCAATATCCATGATGACTTGATTTGGCTTTATGCTTTGAACTCTAATACCTGTTTCCATTTAAAATCACAGTGAATACTTTATGATTCACATAACTTTGACTTACAACAGACTAACAGAGAAATGGATGAAAAGACAGACATGTAAGAATTGGGTAGCAGATTAGCAGTAGCCTGCAGTAGGCAGAGAGAAAGATGCCACTGGCAAGGACATTGTATATAATCACATAACCCCAATGAAAAGTGTTGACGAATAAGCAAGAAAAACTGTGTCTAATTCAACTTATGTAGAAAACAAGTTTGTCAATGAATCATGAAAAGTGTTGACGGATTAGCACTTTTCACCCAAAAAGCCCTTTCTACCCACAAGTGAAACAAGCCCTTGGTGTATCATGGACCATGATACAAGCAGACATGATCAAAAAGATGAAATGCAAAATTCATCAGCAAAGACATGATACAATAGAGCTTTACAGTCGGTGAATAAAAGGCGACGTCTAGGCTCTCACATAGCACCTAGTCGTCAGAGTGATGGCCCTACCGCCTTTCATGGGCCAATGCGGGCGTTTTCCTAAAGGTGATTTGTACATCCATAAAAAAACTCACATGTGCAGTTTTCAGTTGAATCACAGAAGAAAGAGAGATAAGGAATACCTTCAATTTTGGGGGCCACTGTCCCAAGAGTCAATTTGCTAAACTTCAGTGAAGAGATTCCAGCAGGTCGATACTGTTCCAGAACAGGTTCAACTGATTCCCTTATGACCAGTTCAGCAGCCTGAGATTGAATTAATATCATAGAATTCAAAATTAGAGAAGCTGTGAACACTTGGCAATATTCAATTACATTGGTTCATAAGCAAAATGAGTGAAAGAAGTAATCTGTGACCAAGTATATAATGAGATTGGAAGAAACATCCCGGGCATGACCTGGTAAAAGACTTTCAATCCTTTCCAACTCTATTTTGTTCTAATAAGTAATAAGCCTTGATTTGGCAAATAGACCAAGAAAAATGCTAACAGTGTTAGCACTTACCAGACAGCTGACATTCAAGATCTGTACTGGTATTTTCTAGATCAGCAATTAGACTGGTAGCTATTTTTTAACAATTAGGCTCCTCATGGAAAGAAATCCATACTCCAAGAAGACGGGTGAAGTGGCCATGTTAACAGTAGTCAATTGGAATTTAAATATTGAAGAGTTATTGACAGGTAGGAAAAGTGACTTTTATTTCATCACTGTAAACTATTTCCCAAGTCTCAGACTCAAAGTGATTCGATTAGTATAGAAACTTATCACATATTGCACAGATATAGCGCACGACATAAAGGATGAAGAGGAACAGAACTTACATCAGCAATATATGGCCACAATTTGGTCAGTTCTTTGTTAAGCCATTTGACCTGAAAAGATAGCAAGAATATTACATATGATACATAACTTTCAAATGGCATCTACTCATTCAGGCAGAAGTCCAGCTTTGAGCATGTCACTAATGGTAGCTAATAGATAATATACTTCTCAGTTACATGCATTACTTTCAGAAACTGTAATTCTAGAGAATGAGAGGTCAAAACATGAAAATAGACAGAGTATCATTTTAGTCCACCTACAGTTGAGCTCTCTCCTTTGTGCTGTGTAGACAAAAAAAAAAATCTTCATTCATCCATCACTTTAAGGCTGTCATCTTCTAAACCCTAATCCACCAATAACCAAAGTTCAACAGATTCTCAACACCCACCCAATTCCCAACGGTGTTAAATTGTTAAGCGTGTCCAGAAATATTAGATTGTAATTACTGCACATCTGCACTTAAAGTTCCATGGTTTGAACTTTGGACTCACTACATCAAGAATTTAGCCAAACAAATGTCACTTTCGGGTACTCAAGATAATTAAAATGGAAAGGATGTACAAAAGTCTCAAGATTAGGTAGCAAACCTGTTCAAAAACAGGAAATGATATCCACTCCGGAAAAGTTTCACCACAAATTTTTTTCAGATCATCTCTAGCAAGAGAGGCTAGGAGCTTTATGTCAACAGCCTGCATTACACCGAACATACACAATTAAAAATGGTGAGCTGAAGCATTCTGACAAGCCAAATTGTTAAGCCCTTATATGACAAGTAAATTGTCTGCCACCTTCCTAAATGTGCATCACTGAGCATAAACTAAAAGTTAAAATGAAAGTATCCAATCAGTCCATGCATAAAACCCATGACTAATATCTTAATACAAATCCAGCTAATAAATCAATGAGGAGATATACGATATGTGCCTACAAAACATATAAGGGCTTAATCCCTTTCACTCGTGTAATTCAATTTATGTAAGCACGAGGAATGGAAGAAGAAGAAGCATCCCTTGAGAACCTAGTTTAACCAAGGAAATCCTTTCCTAGCAAGAAAAATAACATCAAATAATCTGTCAAAAATGTGGTAGCAACTAGCAAGCTACCTCTCCAACTTGGACAGCATTGTACAACTATTCTTTAACGACACTGAAACAATCTTCATGGACCTCATAGACTAAATCATTACATCTAAGCTGAAACAAAATTCAGAATTCTCATGAGCTCTCTCGAATGGATGGCGAGATGAGCCAAATGTCATGGCCAAGCCCAAGCAAATTGACTTGTAAAGATGATCTCACAAGTCTGAAACCATACATATGGCTCTGAGCTTTTGGAAAGAACTGTTTCTCCACATAACACTCTCACTAGATTTGAACAGTTTCCCCTTTTCTCATTGCAATCAAACCACAAAAATTTCAACAAAATTAACCGTTATTGCACTATACTTCCCCTCTCCTATGATAAATATTCATGAAATCCAAAGGACAACTACAACAAATCAACTACAAGCCACTAAATTCAAGCAAAGATAAACCCTAGAAAGGGAGAATTTCAGGAATGGACCAAAAAAGAAGCAAGGGAGCACTTTTCTTATGAAAGCATACCTTGGAAACACGTTTGCTGCCCCGATACTGCATCATCCGATGCCACCCGGCCATCACCACAACTCCGAAGACCATCCCCATCACAATTCCAGAGATAAAACCCATAGCTTCTCCCAATTTCTTCCTCAAACCTCAAATCTTCAACGCTGATTCTGCTGATAGCAACACGCCAGCCAAAGACCTAGAAAATTAATCACCTTCCGCAAGCAAAAACTAAATTCAGAAAGAGAAAAAAGAGGATTGCAAGTGAGAGAGATCACATGGAGAAGTAACGGATCAAGAAGATAAGAACAACAATGGAATTGGACTAGCGAGGACTAGAATGCAAGAAACCCAAAGTCACTTTCTAACTTTAATGCGTGAGTGCATTAACTACCCGTCTCCTTTTTTCTCAAAGCGAATCAATCACTCGAAGCATAACGTCCCTCGCTGAAGCTTTAGATGACATCCGTCAAAGGGAAGCCATTGAAACTGATCTTAATTCTTACCAGGTCCTTGATTTTTCCTCTTGTCTAGTTTTCAACTGCTCCACAAAAAATCTCCTTTCTTTTTCTTTTTATGTCAGAAAACTACCATTTTGCACATTAAAAATTAAAAAGAAAATAAAAGAGAGATTAAATCTACAAATTATAACTTAAATAATGCCTTTTTGAACAGGAAAAATAATGGAAATACAAGTGGCTGGAAAATGATAATAACTTTTTGGTATTATTTGTGTTTTGATATTTTTTCATCATCCAAACAAATTTGAAAATGACTGAAATTTGTATTGTTTTGGTAACTACAAATTAAGGACAATTATACCCCATTAATAAATCATATTCGGAAATTTTGTCTGTGTTAATATTCATTAGTGAAAGTCATTTATATGTATTTTTTTTTTTAAAACCAAAGTCGACATCTTTGAACTTCAGCCACGTACATGTAAAACATTCTTTTAAACATTTAATTGACAAAAAAACTTAATAAATGGATATAATAGCGTATGTAGACTGAACCAAATAATCACACCGAAAAAATAATAATTGGTGGAACCAAAACATGTAAATTTATATATTTTCTATTTGTAAACGAAAAATTAAATTAGATCTCATGTGTTGTCCAACCAAATATAGCATTGCGCTAATTTTTTTCATCTTTTTATTTATTTTTTTGGTCGGGTCGACGGTGATGTGAAGAAAACACGTCTTTTTCCATGTCTTACACATATTGACAAATTCATATTGTTTACAAAAATCTTAGCCATGATAAGTCAGATTTAACAATGTGAAATATCACCATGATTTGAGTCTTATTTTCTGAAATGAAAACAAGTAAAAATATAAAGAATAACATAATTTAATCCCCATATTCTTAGTACAATATCGCCATTGTAAAAAAGAAGTGTAAAGTGTTTTTTTTTTTTTTTTGATCTGAATATGTAAAGTGTTAGCAGTGCTAACACTTTACACTTCTATTACTCCGAAGGAAACCAAAAAAGTAAAAATTATTCTGCCGACGTATTGTATTACCAAAATGCCCCTCAAATCCATCGAATTTTACCGTCCTACTTATTATTATTACCCTTCCACAGTCTACAACAAAGCCGCCACCCCCAACACCGCGGCCACGGCGGCGATGGCGAATCCGCCACCGCCAATATGCAGGCCGCAGCCGTTGAGATCCTCACCCTGGCCGCCTCCTGCTCCAAGGAACACCGGTGGAGGCTCGTACGCGGGGCCGGGAGTGTAAGGCGGCGGCGGAGGCTGGCTGAGGCTAGCGGGCAGGCCGGAGCCGTGGACGACTTTGATCTCGAAGCGCATTCCGTGTTCGCAGTTGAAGCCGTCGCCGGCGTCGGAGAAGAAGTAGTTTTCGCCTTCTATGGTGAGCGGAACCGCGAGTGTCATCGGACGGCCGAATTCGGCGGTGCCGGCATTGTAGACGAAGGTGTCGTCGTCCTCGGCGAAATCGGCGGTGCAATTGGCGTAGGTGGTGGCGTTGTAGGTGTGGACCACCGTTTGGTTCGTGTTGGTGTTGAAAACTGTCCAGAATCAGAGCAGATTAGCAGAGAATTTTGGTGGAACAATTGATCAAATTCATTGTTCTATTTTTCTCAAATTCAACCGTTCACATTCGGAGAGATGAAAATTACGAGAATCGAAGCAACTGAAATGGAAATCAATCCGATTCTCAAATGGAAAACAATCAGATCAGGCAAGCATGAATTCGGATTTCAACGAACAATTTTTTCAACAAATTCAAATCGAAGCTTCAGATTTCGCCATTGCCAAACAGATCAAGAGCTGAAAAGGAATAAAAACGAAGCTGCTACTGAATTCGGATTTCAACGAACAAGTTTTCAACAAATTGAAATCGAAGCTTCAGATTTCGCCATTGCCAAGCAGATCAAGAGCTGAAAAGGAATAATACGAAGCTGATTATATACTGCGCTACTTACTCAGATAATCTCCGAGGCCGAATGTCTCTTTGGCGGCCCAATTGGAGTAGTTTGCAGAGGTGGTGCTGGTGCTAGCATTGAAGAACCACCCGGCGTCTCCGCCGACAGTGTGGTTGGTGTATTTGGCATCGGCGGCGAACGCGGTTACGCCGATCAGCACAGCTACGGCGGCGAGATGCAGCATATTGTGGCGAAGCGGAAGTTCTGATCAGCACAGCTCACGTACCGCTTGAATGGTGTCCGGAAGGTGTTCGACGTTTTGCCTAGGAGACCTTCCAAGATGAGTTTACTGGCCCCCTAGTGAGTTTGCTTCTTGTACTCAAGTATGATTATATTAATTTGTTATACGAAGGCCATGTGAAAAGGTTCCTGCTTTACTTTATTTTTAAAAAAATTTCTTAGTCTAGCACTTCACCTTATAGAATTTCAAAACTTGCCCACCACATTTTAGGCTAAAAGAATAGAAAAATTGAGTTGTTGACTCGTTTTCAGGATTGGAATATCGCTCACGTTTAACATAAGTGTGTTTGTGACGGACTACATCGTTGACTCCTTCCGACAATGTGTCTTTTCTATTTCATTTGCAGTTGATTCGGGATTACATACCCTCATTTGTTAGAATACTATAGGGCAGACACTAGCTTGTTAGTGCTAACCCTGACTCCTTTCCTTATAACAAAAAAAATTAATCTTGGAATAAAGATGTTTAGAGTTGAAATACACTATTATCTCTTCATTTCAACTACACTATAATCTTCCTATAAAAAAGAAGTGTTTGACCTCTTGAATTTTTCCTGGTCTTGCTTTAGGAAAAACTCTAGAGGCTTTCTATCTTACCTAAAAACCAAATTACTCATCAAATTTGTAGAAATGATTCTCTCATGAGATAGATAATCTCATCAAATTTGTAGAAATGATTCTCTCATGAGATAGATAATAGCAATTGAATGAAGATAAAATTGCAAATTAAAATACTGCGAGCCAATGACCATGAGTAGGGATGATCAACGGGTCGGATCAACCCGACTCGCGACCTGTAAAAAAAAATTGACCCGCAAATTGCGGGTCGGATCAGTATAAATCCCGGGAGATCCAACCCGTTAAACCTCCCTACTTTTCAGTAGGAAGAGTCATAATAGGCAAGGCTACATGGTTTTGAATGGAAATTTTGTCAAGTTGCCGCATTTGAATGGAAATTTTTTTAGATTTTACAAACTGTTCTACGTACGTGACTGATAACCAAACCACACCAAGTCATTTGTTTTTTTAGTTAGAATGAAAAACAACAAACACACTTTCAAATTTTATGTGAAAGAGAGAAATTATTAAGCAATAATAAGCACCATGCAACTCATTTTGCCAAAGGGACAGCCAAGAGAGGCTTAGCCTTGTGCAAACTGATCCCAATCTTCTCACTCATATCAACATCTTCTTCCCTCATTCCATTCTCAAGTCTCCAATCAAACGATCGAAGAAGATTCGCCAACATTAAGTGCAACATCCGATGTGCCAATGCCAATCCCGGACAAATCCTTCTCCCAGCTCCAAACGGAATCAACTCGAAATCATGGCCTTTAAAATCAATCTCCGACCCCAAAAACCTCTCGGGATAAAACACTTCCGGGTCCTCCCAAGTGCTTGGATCGCGACCCATGCCCCATACATTCACTAGCAACTGTGTGTTCTTGGGAATAACATAGCCACACAAGCTTACTTCGTTCTCGGATTTGTGTGGTAGGAGCAATGGGCCAGCCGGGTGAAGCCGAAAGGTTTCCTTCATAATTGCTTGCAAGTAAGGTAGCCTCTCAATGTCAGATTCTTGAACTAGGCCCCTGTCTTTGCCAAGGATTTGATCAATTTCGGCTTGAGCTTTTGCTAGCTTTGTTGGGTGGCGGAGGAGCTCCGTCATTGCCCATTCTAATGTGCTTGAGGTTGTATCTGTTCCCGCTATTATCAAGTCCTGTATGGATAATAACAAGTCGAACCCATATCAAAATCATGATGCTTTTATTTGTTGTTATTGTAACAACAATAACAACACTTCTCAGTATCTTCCGTTGTATCGGAGGTTGGAGATCTGGATGTACAAACCCATATCCCGAACAAGTTGAGAGAGTGCTCCCGATAGACCCAATAAAATATCTCTTTATGGATGAGTAATATTTTCTCTGTTAGGAAATACATGTCATTTTAGTATGATTTTTTGTTCAATAATACAGAGAGTGCTCCCGATAGACCCAATAAAATATCTCTTTATGGATGAGTAATGTTTTCTCTGTTAGAAAATACATGTCATTTTAGTATGATTTTTTGTTCAATAATACTTGTTATTTGGCTTATTTAACAAGATTGAAAATATTTAAATCAAATCACATGATTACTTAATTTATAAGACAAATCTTAAAACGATATGTATTTTTTGAATGAAAATAATATAATTCATTACTATATACTAAAGTAGATATTAAATAATATTTAAAATTGTCCCACATCATCCATCTTTTTTAAATCAATCTGATTGGTCAAAAATTAATTGAATTATTTTTAATTAGTAATGTTTATATATTAAACACAACAATCAATATATTAGTTTTTATTTTTAGATAGAATAATTTTTTAAATACGATACATATAATTTTTAAAAATATCCTTAATTATATCAATTTTTAGTAATTATTTTTAAAAATGATAGTTGTTTAGATAAAATAAGTATAGTTTTTAATAATATATTTACCTATACTAATTTAATCAATTATTTTAAAAGATAATAAGACTGGTACAACTTTAAAGCGCGTTTTAGATATCCTCTAAAGTCCAATACAATAAAAAAAAACATATCTTCTAATCCTATGACATATGCCCGACTAGGACCGGGCCCTTTAAGTGATCTATAGACTTGACACAAATGATATAAAATTAAACAGTTGAATGTTGAAAGATATATCCAATAAAAGTGAATAGCTTACCAAGAGCAAATGCTTAATGTCAACAAGACTCAAATCAGAGCCATCTTCTTTGTTGATCTTGAGTAGTGTTCCTAAAACATCATCCTCACTACAAAGTTTCGATTCATCGGACAACCTTTTGTTGATTAAATCATCAAAGACACCAAACATTTTCGTAAAGTAACCCTCCATGTCTCGCCTTACACAAAACGGATCAAAGTAGCTTAGCATAGGGAAAAAATCCGCCAAGTTAGGCTTCCCAAGTGCTTCCATTATACCATGAGCGAGATCCAAGAACTCCTGTGACGAATCCGATCTATAGCCAACCAAATCAATCGAGAAAAACGTACTCGACAACAGATTAAGAGACGTCGTGAAGGCAGCTCTTCCAATATCAACAGACTGATGATCAACATTCTGACAACAACACTCCTTTACATAATCAATAAGGTCAACCACCTTCTTTTGACGAAGCTTTTGGGTGGCGTCTAAGCGTTGCTTTGTGAACAATTGAACGGCTGAGATCTTTCTGAGTTTTCTCCATTGAGATGATGCTGGCAGCCACGCTATCGAGTGGCTGTGGTGATCCAAGGCTTTGGCCGCGTCGGGGACTCTTCTACTAGAGAAGGATTTATCATGGACTTGGAAAATTTCTTTAGTGATCTCTATGGATGAGACTATGATAGTTGTGATGGACCCTAGTTTGAGGGTTATGATCGGACCGTAGATCTTTGAGAGGCTTGTGAGTGAACGGTGAGGATTGTTTGAGAGTTGCAAGATGTTGCCTATGATTGGAAGTGGGTTTGGGCCTGGAGGAAGTTTGCTTGATTTTTTGTTTCTTGAGAAATAAAGAAGAGATAATAGGCATGAAAAGGTGAAAAAGAGAGGGATTTTGTAATCCATTGTGTTTGTTTGGTATTGTTTGAGCAAGGAAGAACTCATCTGGATTCTTAAATATAGGGAAAGAAGTCAAACTTTGGGAAAGGATAGGAAATTTAATATAGAAAAGTATGGGTGAAGTGGTGAAAAACAACAACACGTTGAGGGAAGTAAAACAGCAAAATTAAAAAATAGTAGGATAGGAAATTAAATACAGAAAAGTATGGGGTGGTTTGTGAAAAAGACAGCAACGTTGAGCCTTGAGGGGTTCAAACCTTCTAGAAATTGAAATCGAAGCTTCAGATTTCGCCATTGCCAAACAGATCAAGAGCTGAAAAGGAATAATAGGAGCCGTGGACGACTTTGATCTCGAAGCGCATGCGCGCCGTGCTCACAATTGAAGCCGTCGCCGGCGTCGGAGAAGAAGAAGTTTCACCCCTCGATTGTGAGCGGAACCGCGAGTGTCATCGGACGGCCGAAATTGGCGGTGGCGGCATTGTAGACGAAGGTGTCGTCTTCGGCGAAATCGGCGGTGCAATTGGCGTAGGTGGTGGCGTTGTAGGTGTGGATCACCATTTGGTTCGTGTTGGTGTAGAAAACTGTCCAGAATCAGAAGGCAGTATAGCAGATTAGCAGATTTTGGTGGAACGATTGATCAAGTTCAACAATTCAGATTCGGAGAGATGGAGATTATGAGAATTAAGCAACGGAAAAGGAAATCGATCTGATTCTCAGATGGATCCTACCAGACAAAGATCAGGCATTCTGGCAAGCATGAATTTCGGATTTCAACGAACGAGTTTTCAACAAATTGAAATCGAAGCTTCAGATTTCACCATTGCCAAACAGATCAAGAGCTGAAATGGAACAATAGCAAGCTGCTATACACTGCAATACTTAGATAATTTCCGAGGCCGAAAGTCTCTTTAGCAGAGGTGTTGCTGGTGCTAGCATTGAAGAACCACCTCGCGTCTCCGCCCACGGTGTGGTTGGTGTACGCGGCATCGGCGGCGAACGTGGTTACGCCGATCAGCACAGCTACGGAGGTGCCCTGAAGGTGTTCGACGTTTTGTCTCAGAGACCTTCCAAGAAGAACTTGCAGAAGAGGTGATTCTTGGAAGACAATTCTCGTTTGTCCAGAGGTATGTATGATTATTAATTAATTTGTTATACGAAGGCCATGTGAAAAGGTTCCTGCTTTACTTTATTTTATTTTCTCAGTCCAGAACTCTACTTTGTAGAGTTTCAAAACACTCACGACAATTGACCTACATTATTATACTTGCACCAAAGAGATACCATCAGACATTACTTTCAAAGAAAGAGAGAATTTAACCAGTAGTAACAGCGAACATCACAAAAGAGTTTCATGTGTCACAACACATGAAAGTCCAATCTGTTGTATTATAAACAACAACATGATAGTTTGGCCGAGTGGTCTAAGGCGCCAGATTTAGGCTCTGGTCCGAAAGGGCGTGGGACAGCTGTCATATTTTTATTTATTTGAGCTTTTTGCGGACTCTTCAGATAGCCTCTTCTTGATAATATCATCAAAAACAACATACATTTTGCCAAAATATATAGTGATGATCAAGCTAGTTTGTGTGCTTTATTTGCTTCATGGGCATTCTTGGTGCCTTGTTTTTATTATTCTTTGAGTCTATTGGAAATAGACTCTCGATTTATTCGGGGTAAGAGTGCATACATCTTGCCCCCCACATTCCGTTGATTTGAAATCTCCAAAAGGGAATGGAGAATTTCATTTCATCTGCTTACATGGTTTTGAATGGAAAGTTTGTTAAAGCCTGAGAATACCAAACAAATTTGATTACTTCCATTGTTGAGCAGCCGAATTTGAATGGAAATTTTGTTAGAACAACAAACAATGATGATTGATTGATCTCATTTTGCCAAAGGGACAGCCAAGAGAGGCACAGCCTTATGCAAACTCAACCCAATCTTCTCAGTCATATCAACATCTTCTTCTCTCATTCCACCCTCAAGCTTCCACTCAAACGCCCGAAGAAGATTCGCCAACATTAGATGCAACATCCTATGAGCCAATGGCAATCCCGGACAAATCCTTCTCCCACCTCCAAACGGCAACAACTCGAAATCCTGGCCTCTAAAATCAATCTCTGACCCCAAAAACCTCTCGGGATAAAACACTTCTGGGTCCTCCCAAGTGCTTGGATCGCGACTCATGGCCCATACATTCACTAACAACTGTGTGTTCTTGGGAATAACATAGCCACACAAGCTTACTTCGTTATCGGATTTGTGTGGTAGTAGCAATGGGCCAGCCGGGTGAAGCCGAAAGGTTTCTTTCATAACCGCTTGCAAGTAAGGTAGCCTCTCAATGTCGGGTTCTTGAACTAGGCCCCCGTCTTTGCCAAGGATTTGATCCATTTCGGCTTGAGCTTTTGCTAGCTTTGTTGGGTGGCGGAGTAGCTCTGTCATTGCCCATTCTAATGTGCTTGAGCTTGTTTCTGTTCCTGCCGTGATCATGTCCTGTATAAACAATAACAAACCGAACCCGGATCAGAATCATTATGTTTTTGTTGTTCTAAAAGTCCTGTCTAGGCCTCGTCTAGGCACTAGAAGGTCATAACTTGTCTAGGCACTAGGTCTAGCCGTCCAACCCGTCTACGCAACAGTTCTGGCTGATTTGGCGCTAGGTGGCCCTTTTCCACCCAGGACCCGCCTAGCATTTTTTAGAACATTGACAACAACCCAGTGGGCTTTTGTAGGTTATCTCTTTATGGATTAGTAATTAAATAAAACAACTCTCCAAACCTATATGACATGTGCTCGATTAGGACCCTCCTTTGGTGTACCTACTAAATTTAAATGATCTAGACCGACACATATTATAGGTCATAAAACTAAAAGAGTTGAATATTGTAAGATATATCCAATAAGAGAGAATAGCTTACCAAGAGCAAATGTTTAATGTCAACAAGACTCAAATCAGAGCCATCTTCATTGCTGATCTTGAGTAGTGTTCCTAAAACATCATCCTCACTACAAAGTTTCGATTCATCGGATAACCTCTTGTTGATAATATCATCAAAGACACCAAACATTTTCCTAAAGTAACCCTCCGCGTCACGCCTTACACCATTCGGATCAAAGTAGCTTAGCATTGGGAAAAAATCAGCCAAGTTAGGCCTCCCAATAACCTCCATTATACCATGAGCAAGATCCAAGAACTCCTGTGACGAATCGGATCCATGGCTAACCAAATCAACCGAGAAAAAAGTGTTGGACAACAGATTAAGAGACGTCGTGAAGGCGGCTCTTCCAATATCAACAGGCTCACCGTTCTTAGAGCACTCATTCGCATAATCAACAAGCTCAATCACCTTCTTATGACGAAGCTTTTGGGTGGCATCTAACCGTTGTTTTGAGAACAATTGAACGACTGAGATCTTTCTAAGTTTTCTCCATTGAGACGATGTTGGAAGCCAAGCTATTGGGTAGCTATGGTGATCCAAGGCCTTGACGGCGTCCGGAACTCTTCTACTAGAGAAGGATTTATCATGGACAAGGAAAACTTCTCTAGCAATCTCTATGGATGAGACTATGATAGTTGTGATGGAGCCTAGTTTGAGTGTTATGATAGGACCATAGATCTTTGAAAGGCTTGTGAGTGAATGGTGAGGATTTTTTGAGAGTTGTAAGAGGTTGCCTATGATTGGAAGTGGGTTTGGGCCTGGTGGAAGTTGCTTGGTTTCTTGTTTCTTGAGAAATAAAGAAGAGATGATAATAAGCATGAAATGGTGAGAAAGAAAGGGATTTTGTAATCCATTTGTGTTTGTTTGTATGATAAGTTTGTTTGAGCAAGGGAGAAGAACTCATATGGGTTTAAATATTGGAAAAAAAGAGTTAAAGTTGACATGATAGTGATATTTGACTTGATTATTTTGCTTGAAGAATGGTAGGTGAGGTTAAAATAAGTGGGTTTAGTGTTTAAAAACTTAAAACGTGATTAACTAGCAAATTATATTATATTATATTGTACAATTTTAACGCGGATGGGATATAAAATGCTTTGTGACAAACATGGGCAGTTTCCTAAATGTGCTCTCATTTAAAATGCAGGATAGGAAATTTAATACAGAAAAAGTATGGGGCGGTTTGTGAAAAAAGACAAAAACACGTTATGGGATCTAGTTTCCAGTGGTGTAATTTGATATGAGACGACGTGTAAACAAATTCAACTTATAAAATGGGCAGCTATCAAGAATTGTATTCATTGATGCATTAATCTCCTAACCAAAGCACGTGCTTTTTGAAGACAGAAATTCATTTCAATCGTTTGAACTGAAAATTTGTTGAAAAGCTGAGAATTTCGTATGAATCTCATTTTTTTCCTATAACACCTTACTATGATTTGGAGACGAATTTGAAGTGAACGAACAAATAAAACAGCAAAATTAAAAACATAAATAAAGAAATTTGGCTTCGCCCGGGTTCGAACCGGAGACCTTCAGTGTGTTAGACTGACGTGATAACCAACTACACCACGAAACCTTGTTATTGTTTCTGGAAAATAACAATAGTTCACTAAAAGTTAAACCAAAGCAATCGAATTTTCCCAGCCTGACCATTTTTTTGCTCATGTGCTTTCCAAATGGGCTATTGTAAGTAGGCTATAGTAACAAGAAAAGCCCATTAGGCCCAAATGGGCTAATTACTATGCCCTTGCATTGAAAGGATATTTCTTGCTACTCTAGTATTTTTCTTCTGAAGACATGCTTTTACAAAATAGGCTATAGACACCTGCAATTACTATACACTAAAGCAAAAAAAAAAAGTATGTTAAAGTTCAATGGGTCAAATACGAACGGAGGGGAAGACCGTCCCCGCGCACATGCGCGACAGGCTCATCACATAAGCCCATGAGATTTCATTCTAAAACTAATTGGTGATAAGAGTAACCCAAAAATATATATTAGGAAAATTGATTACTTAATTTTCTGATGTGAGATAGACTTGATTCACAAAGTCCTTGTGTGGAATAAAAATAGCATGCAACATTTACAAATGAGCTCCTCATCATACAACTACTATTATAATTATGTACAAATACAACTATATATAGTTATTCTTTTCCCCGTTTGTTCAAATTGTAAAAAGAGATGTCTTCAAGTGTCCAGTCAAGCGGTTAGGACATCATATTGTAAAAAGAGATGTCTTCAAGTGTCCAGTCAAGCGGTTAGGACATCATATTATACCTTGAAGTTTCCGTTTCAATTCTCATAAACAATGTCCCTGTAAAATCGAAAGAAAAAAAGGGTTTTCAATTCGACTCCCATAAGCAATGGCCTCTTAAAACCGGACACGTTATGATTGTGTAGATGTACAAATAAAACCAATCAAATTTTCCCAGCCTGACCATGTTTTTGCTCATGTATACTTTCCAAACGGGCTACTATAAAGAAAGCCCATTGTATCTAAATAACCTATATTAATAAGAAAAGCCCATTAGGCCCAAATGGGCTAAATTAGTAAGTTCTTGACTTCTTGCAAACAAAGGAATCCCCTCTCTATAGTCTAACCTTACTACTTTAGTATTTTTCTTTTGAAGACTAGCTTTACTAAATAGTAGGATATATAATCAATTCGTATTTTTTCTCCAAAGGGGAGGAACATGCAATCACTATATACTAAAGCAAAAAAAAAGGGCCCTTGTGTGGAATAAAAATAGCATGCAACTTTAACCAATGAGCTCCTCATCATAAAACCAATTATGTACAAATACCATTGTTTATAAATTCTTTTCTGAAGAAAGGCTCCTCATCATACAACCAATTATGTACAAATATCACTTTTTAGGGCCCGTTTGGTATTAATATCCTGATATCAGATATCGGTATCGGGCCATATCTCGTATTTGGTATGGAAGTATATGGATTCAGATATCGGTATCACGTCATATCTAGTGTGTGGCATGGGAGTATATGGATATCGGGTCATATCCCTGATATCAAAGCAAACCATTTTTCATGATATTTGATATATCCCAAATAAAAGAGGTGTGACTGATATGAGATATGAATGATATCCCATATTCGATACCGATACCCGAAACCGATACCGATATATGATATCGATATCAAACGAGCCCTTATTAATTTAGGTCTAGTACATAAGTCCATTGAAATTTCGTTTTAAAACTAATTGGCAATAGAAGTAACTTAAGAACATATATATATTAGCTTTATTTGGATTTCAAATATAGGATAGATTATGTCTTAAAGTTTCCGTTTCGACTCACATGAACAGTGCCCTTGTGAAACCGGAAAAAGAAATTTGTAAAGAGATATACACTTGAGAGTGGAGGAGAATGGTATTTTGTAGTAGTGGGGCAAATAAGGACAGCGATGAAAACACCCAAATGCTTGCCAGAAGGAAGCACAAAATGTATACATCACAATTGTATTAGAGGCCAAAATATGTAGTAAAGAGATCCCCACACACAAACTCCTGGTGTTTGCTCCGTTGTCAAGGCAACTACATTTGTCTACCCTTCAAGGTTCCCTAGTCCTATTCCCAAATCACAAAATGGTCCCCCAAATCTGACCCGACCCGTTTAAGAAAATGGTTCGGGTCACGGATTAATCCATTATAAAATGTTAACATAGTTGTGTGTATATTGGGATGGTTGATAAAGTCTGGTGAACTGATAAGTTGGCCGGGGATCGTATGTGTAGCAGACCTAATATACAAATTTAATGAGATTTTAATCCAAAATTATGTGACGATGAATGGAGAAACACGTAAGATTAATATAGTATAAAGAGGTTGAGTGAGTTTTCCTTGGTGTTTGAATTTTTCATTGTCGTGTATTTATTGAGTTAAGGTTGTGACGGGATAGGAATACATACATGTTGTGTTTAGCCTAGAGTTAGGCTTACGATATCATATACATGCAGAAATATATATTATCACACCTCGCTGTTGAAATTAGAAGAGTTTGAAATGTGAGTTTGTCTAAAATATTAAGAGAAACTATATATCATGGCAAACTATGTGAAAAATATCAATGGACTAAGAGCATCTACAATGGGAGAAATCCATCTGAATTTCTCACCATTTAAAATATTATATTTGTACTTTTTTTGAGGGACCGTCCCTCACAAGTTTTCAATTTTATTTTGTATTTTCATTTTCTTATTACGAGGAACTCAAGGTGAGAGACCCCCATTGGAGATGCTCTAATATACAGAAGGAATATGTAAAGCTGGAAGTGATCTCATGCAACATTCTCCTTGAAATAATAAATGTTTAACTCAATATACTTAGTACAAGAAGGGTATGTCTTCAGGCCTTCAAGCATCTAGTCAAGTGGTTAAACCTCTAAGAGAAGTACTCAGATATTTCCGGTTCGATTCTCATGGACAGTGCCCTTCCCCAAGAAAAAAAGAAGGGTATGCCTTCAATTTTGCCTGGCTTTTTTCTCAATTGGCCAAAAATTAGAATTTCGAGTTTTGAGAATTTTGAAATTTCAAGGCTCGAAATAAACGATGTACGAGATTATTGGCCAAATAAGTAGAAGAGATGTTGTCAGGGTAAACTAGCGATGATCAATGTAGTGTTGGCTTGAAGCTCGATATATAGTAGTTCCACCATGACATTGCTAATGTCATCGTATTCTAGTTCAAGACTTTGCCAAAACTTGACTGATTGATGTTTGGTTGGCCATGGGATCGAAAAGAGTTTCATTAAGATAAATTATGTCATTAATATTATTTCCCATAAGTTTTTAAAAAATCAACTAACATTTTTCGAGACTTGGTCACTGCTTCACACATACACAACAACCCTCCAATAGTGAAAAGACTAGAGCCAGAGATTTCAACCCTACAAATCCACATCGCCGACGACTCATGCATAGAGTATTAGTGACCCCCTTCGAAAATGTCCAGGCTTTGTCATCAAGGGATTTAAGACACTAAGAAAGTCTACTATAATAGGTAGAAGGATTAACTACAACACCTACCTCTAATTTGCTTTAGAATGAAACATCATTGAACCTATGTGTCAGGTTTATATGTGCACGAGTCCTACTCTATTAACATATAAACGTCAACAAGTTCGGTTATCCTTCGTGTTTAAGTTAGGTCACGCTTATGTAGTCAATTTCATTCGCGGGTCGGTTAGTCATTAATCGGGGTCTTTAGGTTATATCACGTTTTCACATATATGTATATTTAAGTGTGATCTTAGACTAACAAAGGAATATATATACACTTTGTTGATGATGGGGAGTTTGTAAATACCTTTGATAAAAGTTTTAAGTTTCGTGCAAGAATATGTAAAAATAGTCACAACTTACAACTATGACAGGTATTATGGTGGAAATGTGAAGCACACAAGTCACAACCGTCCTTACCTAAATCATCATATGGTATAAATTGAACAATAAATTTGCATAATAAAATAAGGTAGAGTTAGTTTATTAATGGTTGTACTAGCTGCGCGCCATTTTGTGTTGTCGGTCTCGATCTTCCTGAGAGTGTTTCTTGACATTAGAAATTGTGTTACACGAGTTCTTCCGCATATTTTGATTGATGTAAATCTATAGGGCGTACTTCAATTTAAGAACAATTAAATATTCTTGTCTCAGAGAGCATATTTAAGAATTTAGAAATTCGTTAACAACCTTGGAGTAGAAAGGAACATGGATGTAAACGAAGATAGCCGTGGCCAAGAATTTCGATGTCGATTAAGTTTTGTTCGTATTCGGTTCAATTTGTAAATGAACAGAGCTTGAGTATAGTTTTAAGGATCGAAAGATAAATGAAATGATCTTAAATATAATATAGCTCGAATCGTTTTTTCATGACCAAATTCGATTATACATTCATAACAAAATAGATTATACATTCATGAATACTCCATTGTATATAGGAGTATTTAATATATAGTTTAAGAAAAACTATATATTATCAGCTACCCCCTAATTCACATAGTTTAATTTTCAGTTTTATTTACTTTGTATAAATGATTAGGTAAGCGGGTTATTTGTGAATTTATCTCATAAGAAAGCTAATTGAGAAGCTCACGAGTTAAATTCAAGCCCGGTAAACATTTAAGAAAACAAATTCAAATAAGATTGTGAATTCAAACCAAACTCGCATTCGAGCTCGAGCTTGCCTATTTTTTTTTTTTTTTTTTTTGATTTGGTAAGATTTTAGGGTAGTCCAAGTACTGTTTGGACTAACTTAGAACACCCGTAAACGGGTAAAAGTTGGTTTAAAAGAAGGGTAAACTCGTCGTCCTAGATGCTCAAATCTGATACCTGACCTCTTACACATTGACAAAAAACTCAACCGTCGAGCTTGGCTATTGTTAATCGAGTTGAACTTGTACAATTCAAAGCCTTCTAAGAAGATCAGAACCTAGAAAATAGAAATTATTATTTTCAATAAAAAAAATCTATAAATTATTATTTGAATTAAATTACGTGATTACCCTTCTAACGCTATGAATTAAATTATTATAAGTTATCAGTGACCCTCCGTCGTTACCACCGACAATGAAAAACGTTTTCCAAAATGGAAAAAGAATCCCGACCAGTCTCCACCCAAAGCATTAGTGTAAATTCTTATATTAAATGCAATTTATATCTCATAAGACCAAATTTAATCCATCCACGACCGGTAAAATCTGACAAATGTCCTTTTATTATTTGCGTTAGCACTTAGCATGTTAACAAACACCATTGATTTATCCATATTTCTAATTTAAGAGTTTGTATTTAGAAAATCCATGATTTATTTGCAATTGTAATTTTTAATAAAAACTGCATGAAATACAACAGTATCCTTAAATAGTTGCTGCCAAAAAAACCAGCACAGTTATCAAAATTGCATGAAATAACACTATACTTGAGTTTTTATATTTTCAAAAATCATATGATATTATCATTTATAGTTTGTCAAAACTAATTATGGGTAAAATTAATATAAAATACAATATTGTGTAACTATTAGAGATAAAAAAAGTTATCTTCTCTACCTCAAGACAATGATACTATATAACAGTTACCAGTTAGTCTAGCAGTATAAAATGCTACCGTATTTGGTTCCCTTAAGTGCTTGTCCAGGGATTAAGGTTTGTGGATTCGAAAATTTCTTGTAGCGTTTATGCAAAGACTGAATTGAGAGATTATTCTCTATTAAAGACTTAAAGGCCTTTGCAGTATCCGATTTAAACATAGAACAACTTTAGCAGGCAAGAAATAAATAAAAAAAACTATTTATTACAAGTTTCTTACAAAGATGGGGTTATAATTCTAACACTTTGGAATATAATTCTCTTTTAAAAAAATGTAAAATTTAGCTGGCACAACCAAAGTGGAATATAAATTTTACAACTTTCAATTTCCGTAACTTATAATGGCACAAAAATATACTTGTAACACATTTACACGTAATCCCCTATCTGTTTGTCATGGAATTTCCAGCTGTAACCCTATCCCAAAGAAATAACTTTTCTTTTCTTTTTTATTTCCCCCGTTGGACATACATACCAGCTACTAACCCTGGTTACGTTTTTACCCTTCCATTTAACTCTAGTTAACCTTTCTATAACCTCCCTCTCTTCACTTTACATCCCACTCTCTCACTCTCACCATTTGCAGTTTCGAGAAGCTTCCTCCCATGGCGTCCCACCGCCTCATCCTCCTCTCCCTCGCGCTCTTCGCTCTCGCCGCCGTTTCCACCGCCCACAACATCACCGAGATCCTCTCCGCCACCCCGGAGTACAGCCAATTCAGCGACTACCTCACCCGAACCAAGCTAGACTCCGAGATCAACTCCCGCGAAACCGTCACCGTCCTCGTCATCCCGAACTCCGCCATGGCCTCCCTCACCTCCCACCCGCTCGCCGCCGTCAAGAACGAGCTCAGCCTCCACGTCCTCCTCGACTACTTCGACCCCAAGAAGCTCCACCAGATCTCCAAGGGCTCCGTGCTCTCCACCACTCTCTACCAGACCACTGGAAACGCTCCCGGAAACCTCGGCTCCGTCAACATTACCGATCTGAAAGGAGGCGTCGTAGGATTCGGCTCCGGAATCCCTGGCTCAAAGCTCGATTGTACCTACACCAAGGCCGTTAAGCAGATCCCGTACAACATCTCCGTTCTCGAGGTCAGCTCTCCGATCAACGCTCCCGCCGTCCTCTCCGCCGCTCCTCCCTCCGCCTCCACCGGTAACATCACCGGCCTCCTCGAGAAGGCCGGATGCAAGACGTTCGCATCGCTCATTGAATCCAGCGGCGTCCTCAAGGTATATATTCGACGAATTGCCTACATTTTGAATCCTAGGGTTTGAAATTTGAAATTCGAAATTCGAATGCGTTCTTGTGTGCTCTTGAAGGTTTACCAGACTCAGATGGACAAAGGACTGACGCTGTTCGCTCCGAACGACGAGGCCTTCAAGGCCAAGGGCGTGCCGGATCTGTCCAAGCTCTCGAACGCCGAGCTCGTCTCTCTTCTCCAGTACCACGCGCTCAACTCGTACAACCCCAAGGGCTCGCTCAAGACCTCCAAGGACTCGCTCACCACGCTCGCCACCAGCGGCGCCGGGAAGTACAGCCTCAAGGTGAAGACCGCCGGCGACGACGTCTCTCTCGACACCGGCGTGGATTCCTCCAGATTGGCGTCCACCGTCCTCGACGCCCCTCCCGTCGTCATCTTCACCGTCGACAGCGTGCTTCTCCCTGAGGAGCTCTTCGGAAAGTCTCCAACGCCGGCTCCCGCACCTGCGCCGGAGTCTTCCTCCCCGTCTCCGTCTCCAGCTGAAGCGCCTGCTCCGGTCTCCGATTCTCCGACGGCCTCCCCTCCTGCTCCGGCTGGTCCTTCTCCCGATCAATCTCCCGGCCAAGCTCCGAAGGCGAGTGACGATGCCGCTGCCGACAAAGCCAACGACGCCGTTGCCAGGACGGCGGTGAAGGGACTTTCGTTGTTGGTCTCCGCCATGGCCGCCGCCGTAGTACTACTGTGTTAGTTAGTGTGTGGTTTGTTTGGTAATTTTTCGACTTTTGCTTGTACTTTTTGGTTATTCCAAGTCTGTTTTTTTTTTTTTGCTTTTTTTTCTTCCGATTGGTTTATTTTAGCTAAAGCTGCTGCGCATTCTAGCAGCAGGCGGTGTGTTGATGGTTGAACTGATGATAGTGGGATGGATTGGGTCAAGATACTGAGGGTCCAGTGGTCCTTTTTGTTTAAATTATTTAATTTATTTTTATTCGCATATAAGTTATTATCTAGTGTGACGCACCTCACTGTTGGTCTAGTTTGCTACTCGGAAAGATTTTTCTGGTATTTTGGACGGTGGAGATTGGCGGACAAGAATCGCGTTGAGTTAATGAGACCACGTGGTGGGCATGCATTGAAAGCGCTGCGTTTCGTGTCATTGTGTTTAACGTTACGCAGCTACTTACTGTTATTAAATAATTAAACTGTAAAATCGGGGTAGAATCGATTTGTAACCGTGGACGATTAAATATACATTTTATGAACAGGTTCTTGTGTAATAAAGCTCTACTGTGGAATTTTTACAAGGTTGCATCTAAAGCCTCAGGACTCTCATGAGAAGTAGTAACTTGTTTGTCCTCCTCCATTATGTATAGGCCTGGGCCTGGGCCTGGGCCTGCTATTGACAGGCAGGCCTAATGGTAATTCTTACCTAAACAATTTGTCGGGCCAATTTTCAAGCTGGGTCAACAGTAAATCAAAATTTGCGGTCGGTCCAATTTGATGATAAACATAATTCAGTCCAACAGTTATGCTACAAGAACAGGGCAAGAAGAGGAACGATCCGAAAATTAGATTTAGGGCTAGGGATTTGAAAACAATCTCAGGAAGAAAGCGAAATCTGCGAGCTGAGATGGTCAAGCTGATTATAATAAGTAGGGCTATAAATGAATAGAACCGTTCATGAGCATCTTGGTGTTTGGCTCGATTAAGTCTTGTTTGTATCCAACTCGATTTGTAAACGATCCCGGCTCGAACATAATTTAAGGCTCGAAAGATGAATGAACTGAGCTTGAGCACAAGAAAACTCGGCTCGTTTGTTCATGAGCAAGCTCGATTATAAGCTCATGAGCAAGATTAATTATACGTTTATAACAAACTAAATTATACTGTCATGGATAAGATCTACTATACATTTATAATAAATATAGTTTTAAGTAGTTTTGGTTGTCTTTCTCAATCTACATACTTTAATTTTTAGATTAATTTGCTCGTATAGATGATCATGTAAATGAGTTGTTCGCGAGCTTGAGCTTAAGCTCCGCGGACATTAAAATGTACTAAGCTCAAATAAGATTTTATGCTCGAACCAAGCTCACGTTAGAGTTCGAGCTCACCTATTTTTAACCGAGCCAAACTTTAGAAATTCAAAGCTCGACTCGACTCGATTACAACCCTAATCATAGATAATATAATTTTTGATCAAATACAAAATAATAGTATACTATATTTTAAGAGCATAGGATAAGAATCCAACTTTAGAATGATTTATTAATTTTGTATTTAGGAATATTTTTTATAAGATTTTTGTTTTCTAATTTAATATTTTGGTTTTTAACTGTGGACTCTCATAATTTTGTAACCCAATTGAACTTGTTGGATACAAGTGTAATGCTGTTTTTCTTTGAAATTACAGTTGAAGATGTTGACAACTAAGAAATTATCTTTTTTAAAAACTTAAAACAAAATATGTGAAATTAAGGGTGATTAATAAAGAATGACGATGTGGATGGATTAGGAAGTGTGACAATTTGTTTTTAAATATATGTATACACATATAATGGGACATATCTATTAAATAGTTGTTTTAAACTTTAACATATTAGAACATAGTCAAAAACACACAATTCATGTTTTTTAAATATATTTTTATAATATTTTGGTTTTCAACTATGGGCTCTCATAATTTTGTAACCCAATTAAGAACTTGTTGGATACAAGTGTAATGCAGTTTTTTCTATGAAATTAAAGTTGAAGATGTTGACAAGTAAGAAATTATCTTTTTAAAAACTTAAAACAAAATATGTGAAATTAAGGGTGATTAATAAAGAATGACGATGTGGATGGATTAGGAAGTGTGACAATTTGTTTTTAAAAAGTATGTATACACATATAATGGGACATATCTATTAAATAGTTGTTTTAAACTTTAACATATTAGAACTTAGTCACAAACACACAATTCATGTTGGTTGGGTCATATTTTGAGATCAAATATCATTAGTTATGAGTTCGTATTGTGAATTGGAAGCAACCGATTGGTGAAGATGATGCTATGGACCACATCATAAGTTTCTGATAATAACATGCATGTGAACCCATCAATGCCTATATGGGTTTTTATCAAATATGTTGTAAGATCCAAATTCAATGAAGAAAAGACAGCAAAGCAACATAAGTTTAACTTCCAAGTTTGTGTGTTTTCGTACTCAGTTTGCTAGCTTAGTATTAATAAGGTTACGTTGTCGGTTTGAAGTTTCCAGTTCATATTAATGTTAAAACAAACTTTACTAGCTAGCTTTTTTTTTAATTGATTCCCACAGACAAAATTTGGAATTGCAACTTTGATTTAGTGTAATTCGAATTTATGGTTAATATATATGCGTTGGTTTGGACATATACAGAGGCGAGGGCCCAAGGAGCCAGTCCGCAGGTGCGAGAATTTAGACTTGGGAGACCTTCGTAGAAGGAGAGGACGACCGAAGAAATGTTGGAAGTATAGTATAAGACAAGATATTTGTATGATTCCAGCAGAGTTGGCGGCTTGCAGGGACATGTGGAGGGAGAAGATACGAGTGACATACAACAACTAGTGGCCTGAACAGTTTTCGCTTGGTTTTGTTTTTTCGTGGCTTTTCTCTTTCGTTCCTCGTGCTTGCTTTTGTATTTTGTTTTCGCTTTGCTTCCTTTTGTTCTGTCTTTAGGCTTGTTCTTATTCTGTTTTGCTTTCGCTCTTTGCTTGTCACAACTGTCGTGGGTTTTCGGTCTCGTTAGTTTTCTTAGTCTTACCTCCTCAGTTTTAAACCATGAGTGTCTCCATCTTGATCCCCTAGATACAACCTTGTGGGTTAATGTTGTTGTATATATGTGCACCAATTAGTTGAATTTGTGAATTGGATCAGCAATTGTGAAAATTTTGTGTAAAAGATAAGCATGAAAATATAATATGACTTATCTGCTGCTTCAATTTTTTTTTCAAAAATGCTATCATGAAGAGTATTGTATTTCTCAAGCATAATGATATGCAATGACAATAACACTACAAAATTACTTGGCGAAGGAATCTCAATTTATTTGTGTATTGACATTTCAAAGTAACCTTCAAGTGCGATGGAGAGGCTCCAACATATCTTCTTTGAATTACCCTGTGCTCAATAATCAGTTGTCTGATTATTTCTTACCACGGTGGTACTTTCATCCTTAAGCTAGAGAAGTGCAAAATTAGCCTTCAGAATCTAGTCAAGCAACTAGTACTACAGAATAGTAATATGAGATCTCAGTTTCGACTCTCGATAACAAAGTGGTTATGAAAAACCTAAAAAAAAAAATGTTATGCAAACAGTACGGACAAGTAAAAATAGTAAATTTATGGTTTACATCATGTTAGACCATAATATACATTTTTATAAAAAATAAATAAAACCTTTCTAATTTATATTTGGTATTTTACCTAATTTTTTAGGCGCAAACCCGAACCGAACCATAAATAAACCATTTTTAATATAAAAACATTGAGATTTCATTAAAAAAAAACGTTAATATAGTTATGCACACCCCTAGCTAAAACTCTTAATATACCTTCAAAACTTCATGTTATGAGCTATACAATTCTAATCTCTAGTCATTTCCAATTTTAAGAGTTATGTGCATTTAAGTTGCGTTTCAAAATGAATAGCTATTAGCCTAACATTTTGATAAATCCAGGCATTGATTTTGTTAAGTTGAAATATACCAAAACCAAATGCAAAGAAAAGGACAAGGGAAAAGGTAGGTTCCTTTTGGTTTTTAACTCCTTCGTGCTCATCCTTGGTGCTCAATTTCCAAAGCCAAAACAGCAAAATTGGGACCTTTTAGCACTCAATTACATGCTGAAACTCGACAAAAGAAGAAACCTAACCACATTGACTCTTCCTTTATTGCCTTCAAAGCTCTCTGTCAAATACACATTGTGCCTTCATTTTCCATCCCTCTGCATTTTTTCTTCACCCTCATTCATTACTACTCTCTCTACTCACCCTTTTGGATTTGGCCACCCATGTGAACACTCATTTACACATGTGCTATGAAATGAAGGAGTAGGTTTTTACCCACTTTTTTTTACACTTCTAATTAAAGAGGGCTAGTTTTAGCTTCAAATTGCATAAGACAATACCCTAATCATTGTATGAGTGCCCCCATCTTGACCCCTCAGATCCTGCTTGTGCAAGACTATATTGGGTGATGATGTTTGTATAAGACGATACACGATTTACAAAAAAAAAATAGTTTATGAAGAGAATGGATAAAGAGGTAGGGTAATGTATAATTATCTTTGTGTGGAAGAAACAAAAGTTTAGGTGGTCTTAGATTGCTCTAAGTTTTAAATATGATCTCAACCACCATGTATGATGGTGAGTTTGGTGATCTCAACGGCAAAATCTAGTGAACATAAGAGGGGAGGAAGGAAAAATAAATAAAAAGGGAAGAAAAACAATCATTTTAACAGTGACTTTACACAACAGATGTCAATAGTGAAATTTCAACATCACCTTGCTGCCTTTCTTTGAAATAAATGTTCATGTTTTTAGTTACTACATACTTGAGATAGTAATTCTTTTTTTACTCCAGCCTTTTTGTAATCATAATATAAACAGCCAAGACTTGACAAACATTTTTTTTTATATGAAAACATATTCGAGAAGCCGATAAAATCGGTAGTCAGATAAAATCTAAACAAGCACACAACATACATCATCGTCCAATATAGTTCCGCTCAAGCGGGATCTGGGGGGTCAAGATGGGGGCACCCATAAACTAAACATGTCAAGACAAGAAAAACTGAAATTCAGCTATGTGACAATAATAACCGAATTTAGTTAGAATGCACCAAAATTGATATGGCGACAAAATCCATCTCAAAGGCATTGTATAAAGACCCAATGAGTATGAAGATGTGTCCGAAATAAATGTCATCCTAAAACAAGTTAAAGGGCTATCTCCATCTAGTGAATGCAAGGCTTGACAAACATGATCATATTTGTTACTTGAGATCACTGAGTTTTTTTTTAGGGTAAATTATGTACTTGCAATTAAAAAAATGAAGAAAGAAATAAGGGGAAACAAGAGAAATGACAATTTTCTGTTAGCAATAATATCAAAGATGACTAAAATTTATCATGATTTTCACAGCCGTCTTCTTCCCAATTACCATATATGGGGGGACTCTTGCATTTCTCTGCAAATTTCTGCCCCGTCTCTTTTGTAATCATGAGCCATGATTAAAAAAAAGCCCACCTATCTCTCTATCTTTCTCTCAACATTGCTCCCAAAGCTACTATAAAAGGGCCATATTTCCTCTCATCTTGTTTTTACAGATCAGTTGTTTCAATTCTACTTACATCAACTCACCATTCAAAGAACATCAGCATGTGCATAAGCTCAAGAAGATCAAGCATTTCAAGAAAATGCAATACAGTTCAAATTCAAAGACTAAAGAGGTATGTAATATGTTATATGCACTCTCTCCTTTATGTTTTTTTCAGTGGGTTAGCTCAACCAAATGCAATCAACAAACAGTTTTTTGTTAATGTAATTAAGCAGGAAGAGATTGACAAAGGAAAGGAGCCAAGTGCATAAGAGAAAGATGTTGTTCAAGAACTTCAAGTTGTACCTAGAGAACAAGAACATTATAGAGGAGAATGAGAAATTGAGAAAGAAAGCTGCTCTTCTCATCAAAGAGAATCAAGTTCTCTTCTCTCAGCTTCAGAATCTATCTCAACACAATCATCTTCCATCCAACATGATCATATAGATCGTCATTCCTTTTCTTTTCTTTTTTGGTGTAATTCAAAGTTATTCAATAAGTACCTGCTGTTTCAATTTCCTCTGTGAGTTCAACTCAATAGGTTTTAGATCAACTCTCAGTCTCAGTTTGTACCAAATTATTTGCGATGACTAATAAGGATGATTAATAGCAATCAGATCGAAAGCAGAAGGTGCTCCGTAGTTTGTATGCTGAAATTCAAAATGAATTGATTTTCTTACCGATGGTTGCTTCGAATTGATGCAATTGGTTTAAGCCTAAATTGCGAAGAACCACCACCGCCTTCAGGTAATTATTCATCCGTTCTTAGCTTCTAAACTCCGCATCAGAAGATAAGAATTGAGGATTACGATTGCTTGCGGAAATCGGAACCTTTCGAGCAAAACTCCTAATAAAGCAAAACCATATCATCATGAGATTAATGATAAGAATTAAGGAAGGTGAACGAATTACATCAGAATTACAGACCTCTTGCTCTTCTTCGCATAATCCGATGGAGATGATGAGCTACGCCAGGGCACAGGATTTTAGATGGAGCGATTAATGGAGGCTGGAGAGACGAAATTAAAAACTGATAAAAGCGTATTCAGAGCGGAGAATGAGTAATGGCGACGAAATTTGGGGCTTTTTCGTTCCTCTTCTGCTGTGATACAAGGAAGAAGAGCTGAAGAGGATCGAGGAAGACGGCATAACTGCTTATGGTTCGGGTTATCGAAATCGGAGCTCCGAAGTCTTAATGGGTGGGCTCGTTTATGCTAACACTCGTTCTGTTCAGTTGGGCCGGGTCTGAACTAGTAAATGGGCCGGAAGTGGCCCAATTAAAGAAAAATCTCGTCGAACCCGGGTCTCCTGGGTGAAAGCCAGATATCCTAACCGCTGGACGACAACGGATTTGGTTTGATGAAAGTTCATTAGTTTTATAATGTTATCGTATTGACAATAACGAAGGTCTTGCAAGATTTGTTTTTTTTTAATTTTGTGATAGTATTTCAATGTATAAGAATTTTCATTTCATCCTTTGAATTGCAGGCTTGAAACTTGCATAAGTCAAATTTTCTCATTAGAGCTTTTGGATATAATGTTCAAAAAAGTCCCATTGTCTAGTAATTAAAATTGACATTAATTATAGTTGATTGCTAATAAATTAGTTGGCTTGGAAGTATATTCATTCCATTATACAACAAGCTATCTAGGTAACTAGGTTAATTATGGTGATTGAACTGTATGAGATAACACCATTTTATAGAGGAAGAAGTATTGGTGGGAATATGTCTGGGAAGCTTACATCCGAACAGATGAGCAATTTATTCTCAAATATAAACATGCTTGATGCATATACTTTCTGTTCATGCTCCTGTTTATAGTGCTCAAAATTTAATCATGGTTGGCAGTTTATAGTCCTCCTGTTGGTGAAGCATACATTTGCTGTTCTGTTAGGTGAAGCGTGGAAATTGCTGAAACAAATGTACATAAACATATGGGTGATGATCGCAATCCAAAGCATCATCCAAAAGTATCATGATCGCCGACGACACGAGCGCCTTCAAATGATCAGATACAACAGGGACGATGTCTATGATCAAATGTTGTACAGAACAGTTTATATTTAATCACAACAGTCTAATTTTTTTTATTACTTATTAATATTTTTTGGAGGTATAGAACAAGTTTACATATTTCATACAGTTGCAATGTTTATACTATAGTGATTCAATGTCCAGACAAGCATGGATCATCAAAAGACTGAATAAATGGGTGATTAAACAATTTATAGTAGAGCAAGCTGAATTGAACAACAGCAATTGATACCTCAGTCAATTACAGTGTGAATTAAGACAGTAAACACATTGCTTTAATAATTAGAGCTTAAGACAAGAATCTAGGCACTCATCCTCAAAACCAAATAGTAAAAAAACTAGATCCTCCTATAGAGAAACATGAAGAATAATAGCAGCAAAACTGGTAGTAGCTATAAGCAACTCAGCAGGTAAGAAGTTTACCATGAAGTTATCTGAAGTGTATACCGGCCTCATTGAAAACCGAGAGAAGGTGTATGAATTCATTCTGAGTAAGCTTAGATGATCTCTTGTCCTCGTAATCATACTTCTTCAGAACACCCAATATCTTGTTCTTAAAATCAGACTCGTTCCCTTCCTCATCCATGTCAGCATCTTCAACATCCATCTCGTCATCATCATCATGATCATCACCACCCATCTCATCGTCTCTTTCCACATCCATGCCCTTGGAAGAAGCCACACCCAAAGATTGCAAAGTGTTGTAGTTCTTCTCAAGCAAAGCAAGCTGATTTTTCTGCCTAAAAATAGACCCCAAAGTTTTATTTCTTCTACTGAAACATATTCTAAGCAGTCCATCCCATTCTTGAAGCTTTTCATGCGGAATTGGGAGTGGTCTTCTGGGCTCGATTCTAACAACTGAGGAATCAACCTTAGGAGGAGGCCTGAAATTGTTCTTACCAACCCTAAGAAGATGGTTAACGCGGGCTTTGAGTTGAGTGTTGACAGAGAGACGGCAATAGTCATGATCACCTGGCTGAGCCACAAGCCTAGTTGCAAATTCCTTTTGGAACATGATAATTGCACATCTAAAACCGGCTTTGTGAGTGTCTTTGTGGTTTAGTAGCTTTGTAACAAGAGGAGATGAGATCTGGTAAGGGATGTTTGCCACACACAGGTCAAAATATGGCAGCTCACACTTGAGGACATCACCTTGGATTATCTGTGATGTTCAATATCAGATGCAGACTGCTTAAGAAGTCATATAAATGCAGGCACAAGAAATTGCAGTTGTAGTATTTTAGCAAATTCAGCACAACAAAATTCCGACTGCTTAAGAAGCCATATAATGCAGGCACAAAAAATTGCAGTTGTAGTATTTTAGCAAATTCAGCACAACAAAATTCACAAAATTTTAGAAGGGCAAACTAGCAACATAACACTTCAATCATATGGAATTTGGATATCCAGCCATACAAACTAACAATACATTCCTATAATATAAACAAATAGCACAAATTTTGTTAATTCTTCTGGAATGAGATACCTTTGAACATCAATAATAATGTTCAAAATCAAATGCAGACTGCTTAAGAAGCCATATATATAACAATTTCAGAAAAGATCTTCGGCAAATCAATTACACTTCATTTCATTTACACTCAAAATGAACCAAAAGCTAACAAGAGAAGTTTTAAACTCAAATGCATACCAAATGCAGGCACACAAAAATTAAAGTTATAGCATTTTAGCAAATTCAGCACAACAAAATTCACAAAATTTTTGAAGGGCAAACTAGCAACATAACACTTTAATCATATGGAATTTGGATATCCAACCATACAATTTGACAATAAATTCCTATGATATTAAACAAATGGCATAAAATTGATCAGAATGCTACATAGCACATAAAAGATCAGTAAGACGAGGGGAAAGAAGATACCTTGAGGCGGTTACTAAAGGGAGTACCTTGAAACCTGCGCTGAAGCTCGAGAACCATACGAGGATCAACTTCAACTGCGACCACAGACTTTCCGGCTTCCAGAAGCTTCTTGGTGAGATTACCAGTACCGGGACCAATTTCAAGGATGACGTCCGTGCTCTTGATTCCGGCCTTGTTGACGATTGATTCGACCACCATGGGATTCTTGAGGATATGCTGGCCTCTGGATTTAAAGAATGGAATTCCTCCCTGGAAGTGGCTTGAAGATGCTCTCTGCTTCTCCTTTCGGATTTTCCCACCCGCCATTGTTGAATCTCAGCAAACGAAGGGCAGCTTCAAGGGACAACTGAGTATACTCTGAAAGAGAGAAGGTTGAGTTTGATGAGAGTGAAGATGGCGGCCAGGGTTCCATGTTTGTGATTTGTGAACAAGAAGAGAATATTAATTAGACAAAAACCACCCATATGTTCGTCTATTTGCAGAAAATTATCCCTTATTTTAGTTTTTACAAAATAACACCTTTTGAAACAATTCCGTTCGAAATGAACCCACCTCCTCCTCTTTTGCTAGAGATGCTCAAAGGGTCGGGTCGGGTCGCGAACCGACCCGTTAGACCCGCGAAAAATTTAATCTTCTAATTATCCAATTTTAATTTTATTTTCTGGGTAACAACAAAAAACAACGTATAACAAAAACCCAAATCTGAATAAATTAAACAAATTTCTTTCTTGTTTTATAATAGCCATTACAATTGAGCCAAGAAGCAACATCAGATTAGTGTAAAAACAACATCAGCACGAAGCAGCCATAGCAAACCTGGAGGCTGGAGCGGATGCGAGATGCCGATGTCGCCGAGTCGGGGAAGGAGCGGAGGTAGAGGCTAGGACGGAACCTGGCGTCTGGAGGGCTGGAGTGAGCGAGCACGGAGTCTTCGAAGGGCGAGTGAGGGCGAGCCGGCAACGTGCGAGCGCCGGGAGAGGCGGAGCAGCCGGCGGCGGTAGATCAAGGGTTTCACTTTGGAGCTTAGGGCCTTCGACTGTGGAGAGTCGGGATTAAAAAATAAATGTCCCCGTAAGTAAAGAAAGCACTAAAGCGTACAGCCTAAAGGATAAAAAATTTTTTTTTTAAAAAGGGTGCGGATCATGTGGGTCGATCCGCAACTAGGCGGGTTTTGCCCGATCCGACCCGACCCGCAACCCGCAATTTACAGATCGGGTCAGTTAAAATCATGAACCGAAACCGAATCGTAAATCTCGGTTAATCGTAGTTCGGTTAACCAATTTTTCGGTTCAGTTTTCTCGGTTAACCGATAACTGTTTATGTAATTTTATTTTAAATAATTAAGACTAAAATAATAAAATTTGAATAAAAAATTGATCAAGCAAGACTTTTATTTTAAATATATACTTATATCATATTGGTTAAATCTTGGAAGGAGAAGAGAAGCTTGGAGACATATTTATTTTAAATGCTTTTATTTAGCTGAGACAAGCTACTGAAGACAAGTTTAGAGAAGCTTGGAAGGAGAAAAGAGAGCTTACCGAAGACAAGCTAGTAGAATTTTATTATTGAAAACCGCTCCCGTTAGTTGACAAGCTCAGTGCCGAACGAGGAAGAAGGAGCTTGATGCCTTCCGCTCCGAATGAAACGTTCCAGCTCCGAAATTTCCACCAGTCCCAAACGAGCCTAATAAGAATTAAATTTGAATTTTCAACCAAAATTAGAATTAAATTTGAAATTTTAATTTTCAATTCCGAAATGCCTTCCACAACTTAAGATATAAAAATTAAAAAGCTTTTTGAGTAGTGTATGATGTCACCGTTTCGAACCCTATGGACATCGGTTTACACATTTCTTATTAGAATTGATTATTAATCAATTTTTATTACTCGTGGATGTTCTAGGTGAGTTCAAGTACTTACTTATGACGACTCTAATTCTTAGACTATCCAAAAAAATTAAAAACATTTAAATTATGAGTTCAAATTTAACCCAATTGGTTTGAGCATATTTCGAGTCATATGCGGCATAAAAAAGCACCGCACTATCTCATAAAACATACACCAGTCAGCGCGACTGAGCGTAAATGCGCAATTTAAGTGAGCCACGGAGTCCCCTTTTTGGGCCCACCCGAAATCGGTCATGACTCAATCTGTCTCTTTCTGTTCCAATGTGGGTCCCATTCCCCCATCCCTTCTTCACGCCCCTCTCCCCCTCTCTCTCTCTCTCGCACTTCCAATTGAACTGTAAAAATCTGCTACGAGCAAGAAAGCTACGAAACCCTCGATTCGCACTACTACTCCGTTATTCTCCTTCCTTGTTTTCTTCTCCGTGGTCACTTTCTCAGTTTCTCCCCCTTGCTCTTCGTGGATTTCGGAACACCAAATTGTAATGTCGGTGGTGGCGGATGTGGTTTGAGTTAAGGCGGTGAGACACGAACGGCGATGTCTAATTCTGGCGGTGGTTACAGAAATGGCGTTCACAGAGCAGCGCCGAGGTCGTCCTCGATGATTCCGGCTAGGTCTTCGTCCAAATCGAAGCCGCCGCCGCGTCGGAGTAACTCCAGTGGTGGGGCTAATGGAAAGTATGCTTCTGACGGTGGTGAGTAGTTCCTCTCTCCCTGCTTGTTTGATTTCAAATGTACAGCTCTTGTACTATTCTAGCTTCTTCGTCTCGTCGAGTCTTCAATTTTTGAAATTGATTTAGTTTTTGGATAGTTAGGAAGTGAAAATGTGTGAGTGGTTGCTTGGTCAGTTTTGACGGATTCAGTTCTTCTCCGGATCTGGCATGTCTCGAATTTTAAATTGCACTAACTGTGTGCTCATTTGTACTGTTGATTTTGAAATTTGAAGGGAACGGGGTCATAATGACCTTAAAGTTCACAAATATTAAATTCAAAGAGATGTTACTACTGCTGGCAATGTTGAGTTCTTGGTCTGCCTTCTTCTCAAACTTGAAGAGATTACAAAATTGAATCAGAACTCACATATGCTAACAATAAATTATTCATTGTTCATCTAAAAGTCAGGATTGAGGGCTCAAAAAGGTGTATTTTAGAGTGCGATTACAATTTCACAGTACTTGAACTTTGGACCACCTAGGGTTAGAGATAGATTGATTAGATGAATTATTTATCTATAAGGCAGGATTAAGGGCTCAAATAAGGTGTATCTATGTAATTATAATTTCATAGTACTTGAACTTTGGACCACCTAGGCTTAGAGATAGATTGATTAGATAAAATAAGTATGTAGTTTAGTGAAGGGTTATTCTGAAAGAAGCAACAGATCAGTGACCTTCATCATTTCTAAAGTTTACAATAGATCATTTACTTTTTGGGCTTTTGTGTGTTCCCAGTTCTGCTAACATTTGCTAGTGCTGAATGTTAGTAAGATTTTGGTCTTGCTCCCCATATGTGAACCAAGCAAACAAAGGTCTCGATTTCATCACTTCTTTAGTAAGATTTTGGTCTTGCTCCCCATATGTGAAGCAAGCAAACAAAGGTCTCGATTTCATCACTTGCATCTGATCTTTAGGCTGTCAGAAATTTATCCTCGTGAGGGATATAGTTTGCTAGAAAAATGTTTGAAATTTCTGATTGAATGTTTCATTACTGAAAACTGTTTTAAGTATGCCTATGCTATGTTAACATAAGGGAATATAATTTTAGAAGAAAGAGTAGATGTTGATACTTGATATAAGACACAAATTGAAACAGAAGCTCTGCACTGCAGAATCTGAACGGTGACATGGAATAGAGGTTGAAAAGCGAAAACTTTGAGTTCTTTTGAAAGCAGTATCAGCTTATAGATATAATTTAGCAATGTGATGGATTAACATAAGAAAATATATAAATATAAATCAATCAAGAAGGAAGTGGAAGTATCATATTTCTTTTTTCTTCTGATACATACCAAGAATTATTTTGGATAAGATGTTAATATTAGGGGTCAAAACACTTTCAAAGGAAATTGACTTTCTTAGTTTCCAAGATGTGTTTTTCTTACTCTTATCTTATCTATCCTTGCAGACCTAAATATGCAATTTAGTTGTCCAGGCTTATAAATAAAGTTGAAGTGGGGGGAAGGCTGTATGTTCACACTCCTACTCAATCCTTTTTACTTATATCTTTGTATTTGTTGCAGTTTCTGGGAGGGTTAGAGTAGCTGTGAGATTGAGACCGCGAAATGCAGAGGAGAAGGTCGCTGATGCAGATTATGCTGATTGTGTGGAGTTGCAACCTGAGGTTCCCATACTCATTAAAAATTAAAAATTATGCATTTCAAATGCTTCATTTTTCCCCCACAAGTTTGATCTTTTTGGTTTATATGTGCCGTTGCTGCTCCAGCTTAAGAGGTTAAAACTCAGGAAGAACAATTGGGACTCAGACACTTATGAATTTGATGAACTGCTAACTGAATATGCATCACAAAAGCGTGTCTATGAAGTTGTTGCAAAGCCTGTTGTTGAGGTATGGTGTTCTTCCTTAATTTAAATAATTTTGTATACAGTTTCGGTTTTGATGCTCTTCACTAACAAAGCAAGTCTTAGAGCTATAATAAAATGAAAATTAGGAATTTTCATTGAGACTTCACAGTTAGCAAACTTTTTGATGAGCAAATTTTTATGAGTTGCACTGGAAATATATTCGTTTGATTTAAAGCTGTTTCCTTTTTTTTTGGGCCTTAATCAAGCATAGTTACAAAGATATGCATAGGTAATCATTTTCATGAACTTTTGTTCATCTCATATTAAACTGTAGACATTATATGATACTGGCCTACAGGTTTGGTTGGGGGAGGTGTCTGTACCTGATCAGTTCCCAATACACTATATATTGTTTTTTGAACTTTATACTTATTGCCTTATTGACGTATTCTTTTTTGGGAAGTGCTTATTGACGTATTTCAATTGAACTCATGTGCATTTTCTTTTTGCAGAGTGTATTAGAAGGTTATAATGGAACAGTAATGGCTTATGGACAAACCGGTACTGGTAAAACTTTTACTCTTGGACAGTTGGGAGAGGAAGATGCCTCTGACCGTGGAATTATGGTCCGTTCTATGGAGGATATTCTAGCTGACATATGTCCTGAAACTGATTCTATCTCAGTCTCGTATTTGCAAGTTAGTACGATCTTACTGCTTGATATTCACATACATAGGTGCTATGTTTTTTTATTGCTAAGTGCGCGTATCCTGTCTTTGATTAATACGTAACAGGAAGATTACATTATGCATATCTTGTTCTTGTAAACGTGATGCAATATGCGATTCCCTAGGGTTTCTGTCATTGAAAATTGTTGCCCTTTGTCCATTTTCAGCTTTACATGGAGACGATCCAGGATCTGCTCAATCCTGTAAATGATAATATACCCATTGTGGAAGATCCAAAAACAGGGGAAGTTTCATTGCCTGGTGCAACTGTAGTAGATATTCGGGATCAATCAAATTTTCTAGAGCTTTTGCGTTTGGGTGAGGCTCATCGGTTTGCAGCTAATACAAAGCTGAATACTGAATCTTCTAGGAGTCATGCTCTCCTTATGGTGAGTTTCCTCCTTTAATTCTACTTTTAAGTGAAGTCTGGATTGCTTTATTGGTTGTGCTTAGTATAATGAAGAATTTGAAATACATATTGACAAATGAATTTGAGCCTTGCAGGTACAAATTAGGAGGTCTGTCCGGGGAGGTGAGGCTTCTTCCAGTGAAGATGAAAGTTGCTCTCACTCGGTTAAGGGTTGTGATGTGCCTCTTGTACGAAAAGGCAAATTAATTGTGGTAGATCTGGCAGGTTCAGAGCGTGTTCACAAGTCAGGTGTAGATCTGGCTGTCTTTAATTTAAATTTGATGATGTTCAACTGGATGGACTTGTATTTACCTTGATGTGTTCTATATTGCCATGCATTGTCGATAAGCTTTATAGTTGTGCTTGTCTCATCTCTGACTTGTGCAAGAGAGGTTAACATGATTAAAACTAATAGATGTACTGAGTCTTTTAATAATTACTTGTTGGGAGTTGGGAGTCTTGGGACTAGTGTCTATCATAACAACTATCCACTATCCATGGTATGTGAATATATGATGGTCCAATGTGGAATTGAAGAAAGTGAACGTTTCCTGTTATTGACCTTTGAGCATATCCATAATGGATTAGTCAAGTTAAGATTTTGCCTAAACTTGTAATCAGATCCCTGTAAAGTTGATAGTTGAGTTCAGTAATTCATGTCGGCCCTTATTTTTCTATAAGCATGAAAGTATAAGGTTTTGATGAACTAAGGATGTTGAGAGCAGATAAGAATAATCCTTGCCAGGACTAGGTAGATCTGCTTATTAGTTTAGATATTATGAATTACAAGATTGTACTTCATTTCAAATATTTCTAATTTCTGAAGTAGCTGCGTTCTGCATGTAAAGATCACCTTTTAATGAAAATCGGCAGTGAATATAATTCCTTAAGAAATAAAGGATAATGTTTGTAACATCTTGCTTCCTTGTTATGTACTTGCCTTGTAATTTTCTTAGATAAATAATGCAGTTAAAAAATTGGTTTTTGCTATATCCCATCTTCTTGTTTTATTTTCTTTGAGGAACACTTTTTTTTGGTGGTATAAGTGTTATGTTCGTTGAGCTGTAGACGGCTTCACTAACTTTGCACACCTCTTGAAGCTTGATCTTGCAATCCTCCCTTAACTTTGGGAGTATAGTATACCGGTTAGAGAAACTTTTTCAGGGTTGTTAAATAATAATTGTGTAATTGTTACAGGTAGCGAGGGTCACACTTTGGAGGAAGCCAAGTCTATTAATCTTTCGCTCAGTGCTTTGGGGAAATGCATAAATGCATTGGCAGAAAATAGCCCTCATGTCCCAGTTCGTGATTCGAAACTGACAAGATTGCTTAAAGATTCATTTGGAGGTAAGCTTTTATGTTCTTTTTTACTTTACAAACTTTGGCTCTTATGCAATGCTTTATCTTTGAAAAATATCAATTTTGCCTTGCAGGTTCTGCAAGAACTTCACTAATTGTTACGATTGGTCCTTCGCCACGACATCGTGGTGAGACGTCAAGTACCATATTATTTGGACAAAGGGTGAGCCAGGAATAGTCCATTAACTTGAATTTTGAATCATAATGGATATTATATATTGCTACTTGTTCTTTTTTTTTAATCTCCGTTTTAGACTTGTGTTACCACAAGGATTGACTATGCAGCCTTTTTTTTCCAGGCTATGAAAGTGGAGAATATGGTGAGAATAAAGGAAGAATTTGATTATAAGAGTCTGTCTCGAAGACTTGAAGTGCAGCTGGACAAACTCATCGCTGAAGATGAACGTCGTCAGCAAGCGTTTGATGATGAATTAAAAAAGATAAACATGGAAGCTCAGAATCAGATTGCTGAAATGGAAAGGAAGTTTGCTGATGAATTAGAGGTTTGTCTTCTCTACTTGTTGAATGAATAAATGCTTGCATATGCAGTTGAGCATTAGATTTTAATGATTTTATTTTTATTTTATTTTTACTACACATTTTAATTTTTTTGCTTAATGGATTGGTGTACAAATGTTCTTTATGGCAGAAAGAAAGATCAAAATGCCAAATGGATTATTTGGAATCTATCAAAAAGCTCGAGGAGAAATGGATTATGAATCAGCAAAAGCAACACAGTAATGGCTCTGCCGAGGGCCGATGCAACAGCGAGGTATTGTTAGCCTAACAGGCTCTACAACTTCTGTGGTTCTGAAATATGGTCCTAATGAATCTACAGCTGATTCATCCATTCATCTTTACTTTGTATAATATCACGTGATCTTATACTTTCTTTGCTGCAGCCTGCACTGCTGAATCCTGTATTGGAGGAGTGGCAGTTGTTTAATGAATTTAAAGAGGATCACAAAATCTAGATTCTTTCAAGAACTTTTAAGTGTTTCAGTCATGAATATGGATATTGTGGAATGCTTTCTTATGCTGACCGGCTTGTAAAGAGTTGAGATATATGTTCTTTAGGTACTACCGTAGTCATTTCTTATAACTTTCCTGTCATCATTGCATACTTGTAGGAGGCCAATGGTGATGAGCTAAAAGAACAGTTTCAGAATGAGAGGCATATGCGAAAGGAAGCTGAAGAAGAAGTGAAGAAACTAAGAAGTCAGGTTATGCAGTTGACATCATCTGGGGTGGGTTGTTTTGCTCACATCGTGTACATATATTATTGTTTACACGCCACTAATATTTGAATTATTCTTATATTGGATCCTTCTGGCCACTAGGCAGGTGGAAACACAGAGATTGTACAACTTAACAAAATGTTACAAGATGAAACCTTTGAGAAAAAAAAGCTTCAAGAGGAAATTACGACATTACAAACTCAGTTGATGCACCTGAGCATTGAGGCTGAACAGGTATGTGGCATGTTGGTTTACTATTGTTGCATCCTTGCACCTTATATATACTCTTGCTTATTGTCTTCAATTCTTCATGTAAATTAACTAGCAATTCAGGGTAAATTGAGTTGAAAATGTGGATTTTCCTAGGCAAGTTTTTAAAACTAATGACGTATGAGCAGGGCTTGGGAGGGGCTTTGCCCTAATTATGGAAAAGGGCACTAGCACCTGAAAATTCCCATCTCTCACTCATTAGGGTTCAACCTTTTGATATGTTTTAGGTTTATAGTTTCATAATATCTTCTATTGTATGTCGTGTAGATGCGGAAGTATCTTGAAAAAGTAGGAGCAGGAAATGGCTTTTCTGCTTCACATTCTGTCACGCCTCAGGGTAGACATGCAGAGCTGCAAAATGGACAAAAACCATCATTTAATTCCCTATTTGAGCAAGGTAATCACATCTGCATTTTTTTAGTAATGCAATGATTGTGTTGCATTCCTGAACAGACTGAATGATACTTATTATGTGAACCCTTATACTGGCAGTTGGACTTCGGAAGATCTTATCTATGCTCGAATCTGAAGATGCTAGTGTACGGATTCATGCTGTAAAAGTTGTGGCAAACCTTGCAGCTGAAGGTGGGTGGTTTTTATTAGATGCTAATTTTGTTGTTCTTAGTTATCTTCTAGAATTTAAGCTGCCAAGTTTGCTTTGTTTCAATTAATTTGTGACGCGGAAGTTCTCGTTACACTTCGATATAAAAAAGAAACACGTTTGCTTGTATGTTGCATTATCTGGCTTAGATGATAATTCGAAATCATTTATTTTCAATCGATGTTGTTTGATTCAATTTTTCGCTGCACTCTCAAATGATGATTTCAACTTTTTGTGTAATATAGAGGCAAACCAGGAACGTATCATCACAGCAGGTGGGCTTACTTCCTTGTTGATGCTTCTAAGAAGCTATGAAGATGAAACTGTTCGTCGAGTGGCAGCTGGTGCACTTGCAAATCTTGCAATGAACGGTACATGTTCTACAACCTCTTACAAATTTTGGGATTTCTTTGTCCCAATTTCTCATTGCCATACTTGTTGAAATTGCAGAACTCAATCAGGAACTTATAGTGGCTGAAGGTGGAATCAGCCTCTTGTCGATAACAGCTGATGATGCTGAAGATCCACAAACTCTCCGCATGGTTGCTGGTGCAATAGCTAATTTATGTGGAAATGGTAAAAATCACCATGCCTTAGCATGTTAACCTTTTCAGTTTACTGTGAATCCTTGTTCTCTGTGTCAGAGCTCCCTGATGTAAGAAACTTGTGCTTTAATTTTCTTATCCAGATAAGCTACAGGCCAAGTTAAGGTCAGAAGGCGGAATTAAGGCATTGCTCGGAATGGTACGGTGTAGACATCCTGATGTTCTGTCCCAGATTGCACGTGGAATTGCAAACTTTGCAAAATGTGAATCTCGGGCTGCTGCTCAAGGTAATTAATCATCTTTTGAATAATACTTCCATCACATGCAAAAACTAATCTTGTACAATTGATGGAGATTTGAATCGGTCATTCGTTACACATTGCTGATGAAATCCTGATTCTGTTCAAAATGTTGGAATATGTGACATATTGACAGTTGAATAAGGAAAACCCTGATTGTAATGTGAATACAATTGTGTAGTTAGTTGTTGAGCCATATGAGTGGTTCTTGATTTATGTTGGCTAGGCATAATTGCTTATCGTCAGAGGAACCTGATTTATGTTTCCATCTGATAAAAATAGGGATGAAAGCTGGAAAATCACTTCTAATTGATGACGGTGCACTTCCATGGATTGTACAAAACGCTAACAATGAAGCTTCACCCATCAGGCGGCATATTGAACTCGCTCTCTGTCATTTGGCACAGCATGGTGAGTTTATTCTCAAAGAACTTTACCATAAAAAAAACATTAATTCCAAAAACCAACTCTCCTACATCAAAGAACTTGATCAAATAACATCATCACCCAGTATAGTCCCGCTCAAGTGGGGATTTTAGGGGATCAAGATGGGGGCACCCACCTGAACATGTTAGGAGGATGCGCCCGATAGACTCTATCTGGCGCATCCTTCTGACATGTGACAATAATAACTGAATTTAGTTAGAATGCACCAAAATTGATATAGGAGCTAAATCCATCTCAAAGACACTGTATAAAGGCCAATGATCATGGTAAGTTATTCTAATCTGTTTTCTTCTTTGTTTTTCCCCCTCGTACAGAAGTAAACGCGAGAGACTTGATCGCTGGGGGTGCTCTCTGGGAGCTGGTTCGAATCTCGCGAGACTGTTCAAGAGAAGACATACGGAGCCTGGCCCACCGTACTCTTTCTTCTAGCTCCGTTTTCCAAGCTGAGCTACGAAGATTGAGGATAGATCTTTGATATATACGTTCAGCAAGGAAAACGACAGGCAACAAAGCCGTTTTGATGCCGCTTCATTGAGCGCGATCACAAGTGTTTAGGGTACTAGTAGATTGATTATTCTGCTGTGGGAGTTAAATTGATAGGGGTTGCCTTAGTGTTTTTGTTCACTGGTTTGTCTTTGTAGCACACCCCATTGATGAAATTTGCAGTTGTATAAATGTACTTTTGCAACTAACGAAGACAACGGTATTTATAAAGAAAAACGAGAGTTCTTTTTTCTTAGTTTTTTAGTTTTGCCCAGGAAATGGAATTAATGCTGCATCTGGAGTTATGGAGTCTCTGTTTTGAAGCCATACTTATTTTGACTATATCTGTCTGATGATGGTCCCAGGGAAAGGGAAATGACTTAGTGTACCAGGGTGACAGGGTGTGTTGAATTTGAGCCTGGTTTTGCTAATCTCGGTAAAGCGAGTCAGTAGTAGTAGCGGCATCATAAAAATGTCACATCATACTTACTTCATGTCAATCGGTTTTTTTTTCTTCTTTTTAATTTTGTTTTTATCGGAAGCAAATTAATTTTATTCAGTTTTTTTATCAAGTAAAGATGGGCTCTTTTAGGTGAGACATAGAGTATTGTCTTCGGGCATTTGGTTCCACGGTTAAGTCTTTTGGGTATTATTCCGAGGTTATCGTTTCGAACCCCACGAGCGGCGGTTTGTCCATTCATCTCTAAAATTGGTTAGCAATCAATTCCCATTTCTAGTGGATACTCTAGGCGAGCTCAAATAGTACTTGTGGTGACTCTAATCCTTATCCTATAAAAAAAAATAGGTGGTGTGACAGAGAGTATTCTTATAGAAAAATATGTAAAGTCTTGTGTGATTCATGATGTGTTCTATAGAGAGACTGTGTTCTAATTTAGTGATTATTATCAGTTATAGAATTGTAAACCCTATCCACATGCAGAATATGCACCAGTTGAAACTAATGTAGTGAAACCGAAATACTCCTCTATCTTATAAAGTTTTGTCTATTTTCTTTGTAAATGTGTTTTATAAAGAGACTGGTTCAAATTAACAAGTTTTTATCAACTATAGAATTGTAAACTCTATCTACATGCAGATTATGCACCACTTCAAACTACTGGAGTGAAACCGAAATACTCCCTCCGTCTCATAAAAAAGTAAAAATTCAAAAACTTAATGAGACAGAGGGAGTATATGAGATCAACATTTTAAATTCCGATCGAGGGAAACTTTCCCATATATTTCTACTTCTGATTTAACCATTGCTGGGTTATATTTTGATTATTTTCGGTTTGGAACATCATCTTAATTAAAAAGTAAACCCTTTCATAGTATGATATATCACATTTATTTTTATCAAAATCGTTTCATGTCACCGAGATATAGTATGATATATCACATTAATTCATTGTGCTACTCTTCCAATGAACCACAGGATTTAAAAAATGTAAACCAACGTCACAAAATGCACACCATAGGCTTCATCTTGGTGGCCTCCTTCCAAATGAAGTTCCATATCTGTGATTTACTGAACTTTATTGGTTGTTGGAAGCCTCAAATTAAGCGAAACCTATATCATTTAATTTTGACTTGGGTTTACCTCACTCAGCTCACACCTAATAAAGCAATAATTCATACAAAAAACGCACAAAACTACGAAATAGTCCGAAAGTGCATATAGTTTAAATTAATCATGTGCGAATTACTGTAAATGTGCATTTTTTGTAAAAATATAATGTGCAAATATGCATGTTTTGACATGTATATACAACATGTCAACATAACATATGCTATCACAATCAGGGGAAAAACATCAAATTAAACATGTATGAAACATGCATATCGGTCTTCTTGGTTCGATCGGTCAGAGAGTTCATACTCAAGAAGTCGTTTACCGAAACAACAATAATATAGTAGTAGCTTCATTTACATAAATTAACAACTAATCAGTATATACACAATGAATTAATGGTCAAACTTTAGTGAGCTAGCTACTATGTGAAATACTTGAATTTGCGTGGAAAAGATCAATTTATGTTAGCGTTTCAAGTACTAAACTAGCTTTGTATTATTGTGTATAAGGTATGTGATCAATGATGAACAACTTATATGTATTGAGAAAAAGAAAATCCTATCTAATTTATAAAGAAGTACTAATAATACTTTTTTTGAGATGAAGGGTATTGTCCATGAGAGTCGAACCGAAGACATTTGAGTACTACTCTTAAAGGCTTAACCGTAAATGTACGAAGGAAAAAGTACTAATGATATATGTATCACATTGTGTTTAAAATAATATTGACAATAAAGAAACATATATTGGTTTTTCTAATATATGTCCTAAGAATATAGGTTAATTAATATCGTTTGTTTGTAAAAGGAATAAATCCTAGAAAAAATCTCAAATTTTGAAAAAAAAAATTAACATAAAAGTCTTTAGGCATCTATTCAAACAGGTAAGACTTCATGATAGTTAAAGGTTCGGTTCCAATGGAACCGTACACCGAACCCAAAAAAATCAGTTGACCCCCCGATTCCGGTCCGGTCCCAGTTCCCTGGAACTAGAGAACTGGTGGAATCGCCAAGTCAGGCCCTTTACAAAATAAATAGCCATATTACTTTAGTATAGTACCATAATGTCATCTTTTCGACTCACATAGCTAATGCCCTCGACCAATAAATAAAATTCAACATAATCTTTCTTGATTTAAGTTCATAACATCGATCTATGTCCAGGTTAGAAAAATGGGTAAGTGCCTTCGGGCATCTAGTCAAGCGGTTAAGTCTTCATACATGGTATTACCATGAGGTCACCGTTTCGACTCCCATAAGTAGTACCCTTGACCAAAAAAAAAAAAATGGGTAAGTCTAAACAAACTAGGTCAACCAATAATCAATTGATCTAATGAGATGAGGCGCTAGGTTCCTTAAACAATTATTCACGAGGTTCGAAATTCGAATCTCCCTTGCAACATGTATGGAAAAAAAAAACTAAATTGGGAGAGTCATCCACAACGAGTCTCTGCAGTATCTGATCTGCATGAAGATTGGTTCTGACTAACCCAACTTGGACTATATATTTTTTTTTCTCAATTAAGGTCCTTAAATTATGCTCTTCGATCATAGGTTAGAAAACCCGAAAAGTGAAATACACTAGGTTAACAATCTTTTTTTTCAAGTACTACAACAACAACAACAACAACCTAGTGTGGACTTGTCTCGGGTAGGGTCTAGGAGGTCAGGATATATCCACGCTTCCCTCGACCTAAGAATCGAGAGGGTGTGTAAAAAAGACCTAACAATTTGTTAGTGGTTGGAAAAGGTAAAAAGAATAAACTAGAGGTTGGGTAAAAAGTTTAAGCTCGAGAATCGGACCAGAAGAGTAAATAAATAGGGAGATGGCATGGAGTGGAAGCAGCAGCAGAGAGTCAGAAGAGTGTCACCAACACCATCCATCACTACCAACTGCAACTTTAACTGCAAAATTCCACACACACACACAAATAAGTTTTGAGTTATAATTATATGGGCCATTGAAAATGGCTTAGTGTGCAAGTCTTCACTCTGTCACTTACCTTGGAAAGGTATTCTTCTTTTGTTTTCTTCTCATTCACCGCACGTGTAACCCATCACCCACCCCACCTACTTGATTTATACTTACACTCACTCACTCTCTCTCAACGCTCAATTTCATGTCGTTTCAAACTTCCTTGCACCATCCTCCAAACTGTCACATACTTACCATATGTATGTACCCTACTACTATTTTATAAAACTATTTTTGCCCATTAGGGTACGTACATGGTGTTCATCATTTATTAGGGCTTTCTTTTTGTGTGTGTGATGACCAATATTCTCAAAAACGCTTGGTGGGCCTTGGATGAATTGGGACTGCCTAGCGTCTAGGCAGCCTAAACAGTTTCTTAGGTGGGTTTAGATAGGCGCCTAGACAAGCTGAAAGGTTAGGCAGGATTTTAGAGACTTATGATGTTCATCTTTGTGTTCGATTTTCTTTAGTTGGGTCTATTTTTGAACTTGCTCTAGAGTCTTCGATCATGTTCTTTTTATGTACGTGGTGTTCATCATTTATCGGGGCATTCTTTTTGTGTGTGATGACCAATATTCTCAAAAACGCTAGGTTGGTCCTGGATGAATTGGGACTACTTAGCACCTAGGTGGTCTAAACGGTTTTTTAAGCGCCTAGACAAGGTGGAAGGCTAGGCGGGATTTTTAGAGACTTATGATGTTCATCTTTGTGTTCGATTTTCATTAGTTGGGTCTATATTTGAACTTACTTTAGAGTCTTCGATCATGTTCTTTTTATACAACTTCGTATATTTAGAGAAGTCTGGATCATGATTCATGAGTCTTTCTAGTCCGTTTGGGGGAGGTGATCGAGAAACACACGTCTCTGAAGAAGAAAGAAAAAATGTGACGCGTGTATATAATATTGTTAGAAATTTTGACCGAATATAGGCCATCCGATTAGACTGAGCTAGACGGACGGCTATTAGGAGTTTCCGCATTCTCGCGCGAATAAATGTTCTCACATGATCCAATTAAATCCTATATATATTTATATATATAATTGAACAAGCATTATATATAACCTTATATAGAATATACTTTTATGATATTTTATGTATTTAGTTTAGATTAATTACTTGTGGCAATGTACTAAGATAATGACATGCGTTTTTCGTGCAGAGAGGGTCGCCTAGACGTATGACTACGAAGACGGACGTCTAAGCAGATTGGAAGGCTTTTCGACACCCAAGTAGAACCTAGGCGAAATTTTTAGAACGGTTTTATTAAGGGAAGGGATTGGACAACACTTCTTTTAGTACATTACTTTCTTTCTTAAAAAGAAACCCTTTTCAATGGATAAGAACGGCTTAATTACTAATTAAGTAATGTACTATATACATAGCACCTTTTTATGTGTTAGAATCTTAATTAATTACCTTGTTTTATATGTATACACACACAAGGAAAAGGAAAGTAACAGAGAAAAACATGCAGATTAAATAATTCATGCATGCGAGTATATATAAACAGCAATGACATGCACAACTAGAAACTAATTAAATTATTTCCACGAATTGAGGGCAAGACTTGTTAAATTATAAATGTATCAAGAATTAAAACGTTACTCTATGCAAGTGAACACAGATTATGATTTTATTAACCAATATGCAACACAAATTCAGCTAAGTTTAACAGGCCATGCCATGCCACCCACTACTAACTGAACACAATAACTATATCTTTGTACATGTCTTCAGCTGCAATTAACTTCAAACAACAAAGATGTCTTTTTTATGCAAGAAATTATATATAAGAGGCACTAAAAAAGCTGTAAAAATGTCACACATTAGCCCTAATAATCCCTTTCAAGTAACCCTCCAAATGTGATTAAAGAGATTCATAAAAAGAAAAAAAAAACTTACCCAATTGGATGCATGATGATCATCATCAAGTCAAACTATTATAATCCACAAACTCATAAAAAAAAACACAAAACAAAAATTAAGAGAAATTAAACAAGATGATCATGATCATGAGTTTTTGCACTCTCTTGCACCCTTTTTCTTCTCTTAATCTTCCAAATTACACCTTCTCAACACCATAACAAGAAATTCAAACAAGCCCTTTTCATCAAATTGATCAATTTGATCAAAAAGGAGGCCTAACTCCGCCGCCACCACCCCAATAGGCCTCGTTTGGCAACTGATAATTCGAGCTCATTAGATTCGGATTCAAACCTTGGAGCAAATTCGGATCTCCGAGAAACTGTTGTTGTTGCTGTTGTTGTTGTTGTTGTTGTCCTAATCCTTCAGGAGTGACGGCTGCAGCCTCCTCCTCCTCCAAGGGCAACCGTTCATAGGCGGCGTTCCCGAACGACGCCGCCATGATCATAACGGGCCCAGAGGCCAGGAGCGGCCCCACCACGGCCCCGCCCACCACCTGTCCCTGGCCCCCCGCGAGGTAGATGGTGAGCCCGGACGCAGCGGGCGGGGCCGGGGGCGGGAGGAACGAGCCGGAGAGCGAGAGGATCTCGAACCTCCCCTGGAGGGAGACCACGGAGCCCGGCGTTGCGGGCTGGCGCAGCGTGACGTTGGTGACGGCGCCGTTGCCGCTCAGCACGCAGACGCCACGCTGGCGGCGGCACGCGAAGGTCGTGACGCTCTCCATGATGTCGCAGCCGCTCGAGACCTCCATCACGTGCGACCGGAGCGCGTTGGCGCTGTCGCGCGTGATGATCACGGGCGGCTTCGGCTTGTTCTTGGACCCCGCCGGGCGGCCGCGTGGGCGGCGCGTGATCTCGCCGCCGCTCCCTGTCCCGGTTCCTCCTCTGCCGCCGCTGCCGTCCTTGGAGCTGTCGGCGGGGTCGGCTCCGGAGTGGGAGCGCTTGAGCGTCGACGGCGGCTTGAGGTCGGCGGAGCTGCTGGCGCTTTGCTCCGAGTGGTGGTCTTGGTGGTGGGAATTCTGCTGGTGGCCGGAGAATTGGTGGCCGGAGAACTGGTTGTGGGAGTTCAGATGGAGATTCGTATGAAACGGAGGCGGAAGCATTTTCTTTTTTCAAAAAAGAATCTTTCTTTTCTTGAAATTCCGATCAAAGCTGTTATTCGATTGATTCTTGTTCTAGGGCTTGAATTAGAGAAAAAAGAAAGGATCTTTATTGTTTACGGGGAGAAATCAGCTGAATATGTGAATTTTGTGAATGAAATCGGTGAACTTTTTGATATGGGTTTTTGATTTGAGGGAGGATTTAAGGTGGGTTTGGTTGGAGTTTGGATTGGGGGTGTATAAATTCAATGATTTGTAAGGGAAGCCATGGATGAAGCAGGGAGAGATGGAGAGAGAGAGAAGGGAGAGTTGGGTTAGGGTTAGGTTTCTTGAGAGAGGAGGAGGGAAGAAGAAGAAGAAGAGTAAGGAAAGGGATGGGTTTAGTTCTGGTAAAGACAGCGTGCGCATGGGCGGTGGGTGGGTCCCGCTGATATATATATGTACAAGTTGAGTTTTTTATATGAAGAGTGGGGCCCGCCATATGAGGCCCACGTTTTTTCTCCGAGCTCTTGTATATGAGTTTTTTGGTTGAAGAGATAAGTGTTGACCGAATTAATCCTCTATTATTACTTTTAATGACTTATACATCTCTAATTAGAGCCCGTTTAAATTGTGTATTATAATGCAAAATTTACCATTAAATCATGCATTATAATGTATGATTTCATATTATAATGTGTGGTCTAAACAAGACCAAAAGATGTCCGTCGAAGAATATCGCTAAATTTCTTGATCGAGTTTTATGTTTTCTCACTAGCGGTTTGGATTTGTCTTTTATATATTTAAACAGGACCTTAATTTTGAGAATTTCATTATGGTCGTCGATTTAATTATGCATGTTTATACAAATTACTTCCTTCAAAAGATGTTCGTCGAAGAAGATCGCTAGGTTTCTTGATCGGGTTTTATGTTTTCTCATTGGCTTGGCGTTGTCTTTTAAGTTTATTTGATTAGTTTGTCCCTCGCGCGGGTGTATATAACTGCCAATTTACCGACTTCTCAATATACCAAATATGTCTGATATATCGAATTTTATGTCACACAATACTTAGAAAATTAATCACATAGGTGCACTATTAATATGTAACATGAAATCTTTGTATTAATCTAGATAGATATGCATGTAGGATAATGGAGACATTACGTGTGTACATAAATATAATATATGTGTAAATTTATCCTTTTCGGCGAACAATTGATAGTAAGCCTTTTTGAGCTTTCAATTTATAATTAAAACCATATAGGAAAAGCTTTATTGCCTATTTGTTAATTTGTTATTCGGATATATTCTCAAGAACATATATATAAGCCGAAGGAAGTTTCATGTATAAGCTATCAGGAGAAAGCAATCACGAATCTCAATTTTGTTAGTTCTCAACAAATTTTTATAGTTGGCACACTAGATTTCCATATAGGCCAAATAAAAATTGTAACCCACTTTCATAGATTTGGATAATTAATTACACTCTCTCTTGCTAGATCTTGTTATTAAATTTTCTGTAACTGATGAATCTGTTTATGGACACAATTATAAATCCTATGAAATCAGTTGGGAGGATAATTTACTGTGCATTAAATGGATAAGTGCACTAGATTAATTGATTGATTGATTATTGTAGATAAAATAAGAAGAATAAAGTAATGGAGAAGTTTGTTGAGAAAGGAAGCGTTACACCCGGATTTCAATGGAGGGAGAGGAGTGAACTGATCCAAGAAACAAGAAACTTATATGAACACCAACCCTGTCTGCAAGAGTTTAATTTGTTTTATAATATTGAAAATATAATTACAACTCATGCATTTGACTTTGGAATCTTTCTTCCTTAATTTGGATCCCTATATGTACATACTGTTATTATGGATGTGAGAAAATTCAACAAAAATAATAGTAGAAACAAACATATTTACATGATTTATTAATATTGTGTCGGCTATATGTGGGCAGAAAGAGGGGCGATTCAGATTTCGTAATTATAATTATGAGGTATTTTAAGAGTATTATAGAGATTTTAGAAACCCTAATCCAGATTATGAAATAGATTTCGATATATCCAAAAACCCTAATTTCAACGAGAGATCACTATCATAGATGCTGACCCTAAAACCCTGTTCGGGGGCAGAACATAGGTCAAGAGCTCCGTCCCAAAACCCCATTGAATACCAATCAACGACTGTTGAGATATGCATTTCCATATCTGAAAATGGAGACTAAACACAACCACTATATAAGTCTTTGAGCTACACCTCCTATCGCCAATTGGTTTTAGGATGGAACTTGGTGTGCTTGTATGTTGGGCCCAACACGTATATGCACACGAACGGTCGTGTGCACCTCTCACGTTAACGACCCACAGACTTCAATATGGTATCAGAGCAAGGTTCGGTTATGGGTCTGTTTCCAAGTGTCAACTGCGACAGGCCAATTGCACTTGCGGGGGCGTGTTGAGATATGCTTTCCCACATCTGAAAGTGGAGACTAAACACAACCAACACAACCACTATATAAGACTTTGGGTTGGTTTCAGGATGGAACCCGTTGAGCTTGTATGTTGGGCCACATATATATGCACACGGACGACAAAGCTTGTATGTTGGACCCAACACGTATATGCACACGGACGACAAATTCAACTATTCCAAGGCACATTGACAAATACAATCTATAAGATAACCATTTACATATACAACTTACACAATACAATCTATAAGATAACCATTTACATATACAACTTACACAACTATGATAGTACATATACCCAGTATAGCTAGAGCGCGCCGAAGCCAAAACATTTGATATGCACGTACGCAATACGACGTCGTTTGGGGACATGGGGAAATGGAGCGGACTCGAAACAGATGGGGCCAGCTGGGTCAGTGGGGGCGTGTTTCCTGCTCCGGGCCCCACCGCCTCTCTCTCTCTCTCTCACTAACTCTTAAATGGGGGTTGTGGTCAGAGGGGCCCACAGGTGGCCCACAAACAAGCAAGTTGGTGATGACTCATGATTGCCAACGTGGCTCCTTGATGGATCCCCTTTCGCCCATTCTCACGCGCTTCTCCGTCGTCGTCATCCACACGCGCTTCCCTTGAATACCAAATGACTAATGTTATATGTTTGTCTTGTTTCATAGCTCTAATGCTTTGATAGATCATCATTGTTCTAAGTTCAAATCTGATACTATAAATATGATCTTTGTTACCATTCTACTTGAATCTCTTATTCAATGCTTAAGTATCATTTAATTTAATACTAGATTATACTAGTATTGATATCGTGTGACATTTTATTAAGCGTACAAAAAACTATAGGGCGCGGGGAATAATCAGGAGCAATTGCGCAAACACACCACTCATTGGAAAACCGTGTGGAAGGTTTGTGACGCATACTTTCAATGTTAACGCATATTTATTTATGAACATGACGCACATACTATTTACTCGTTGACTGTCTGTTAATCAGTGACAGTTAATGTCAGAGATCGGTCAAGTGTTGACCGCACATCAAGAGTTCATACTTCATAATATGCATTACCTAATATATTCGTGCATCACAAATATTGCGATGCACAAAAATAATAAGTTCACAAGATTCGTAGGGGATTGCGTGTTCGCACTACATCATTTTCCTAAAACGATAGCTTTACTAATAGATCGAGTTAAGTTGTTGATGTGTCAGGATAAGGGTGCTTCCATTTTGACCCTAGATTTCACTTGAGCGGACAAAGGTGAAACTATAAATTTTTCTTTGGAGGGGCGAAATTTTTTCTAGCGCAGTTAAAAAATTATTAGTTAAGCAAACTATAAAACATTGAAAAATATTAAGAAAGGCCTTAAGAATTATAAATGCATAACTAGAATAATTACATAAAATATGTATTCGTAATTTATTTTACGATAGTCAAGTATTTTAAGGTAACATACTATTTTGAAGTTCTCGGGTTCAATTATAGCATGAAGATATAAGTTTAGATGAAGATAGAAACATTCTCACTAAGTAAATGACATGTAAAAGTGGTTTACATACGTCTAATCTTCAAACGTTCATAATTTTTTGCTCAAATATCCTATTAGAGCTTATAATATATCAAATTAAAGCTCTCAACGAGAGAAAAATATATGCTAAAATATTTTTGGATTGGGGAAGTTAGGGCCCCTTCTGGCCCCTTAATAATTCCGCCCCTAGGATCGGAACTCTATTGGATATCAATGTAGTTGTATAGCTTCACTAATAGTCTAATACCATGATTGATGATTGATTGGGCTCAAACTTGGCGGGAAAAGCAAGCACATACGTTTGAAAATATCTTGTTTTGAAAAGGGAGATATTTCTATATAGATTTGGGCATGGTGTAGATCGATACTACTACTTGAATCTCTTAATCAATACTTAAGCCTCATTTAATTTAATACTAGACTATACTAGTATTGATATCATATGACATTTTATTGTGCACATAAAATTATAGGACACAGGAAATAATCAGGCGCAATTACGCAAACACACCGTTCCCTAGAAAACCGTGTGGAAGGTTTGGTGATGCATACTTTTAACGCTAACGCACATTTATTTATGAACATGATGCACATAGTATTTACTCGTTGACTGTCAATCAATGCCAATCAATGTTAGAGATCGGTCAAATTTTGACCGCACATCAAGAGTTCATACTTCATACCTATATTTTGCTAGAGCGGACAAAGGCAAAACTAGAAACTTTTTTTTGGAGGGGTGAAATTTTTTCTAGCGCATCTACATTTTTTATTAATTAAAAAAATACAAAACATTAAAAAAAATTAAGAAAAGCCTTAAGAGTTATAAATGCGTAACTAGAATAATTATGTAAAAACATACTTTCATAATGTATTATACGATAGTCCAGTATTTTACGTTTAATATATTATAGCATGACGATATAAGTTTAGAAAAAGATAGAAACATTATCACTAAGTAAATGACATGTGAAGTGATTTGCATACGTCTAATCTTTAAATATTTATAATTTTTTACTCAAATGTGCTTATAATATACTAAAATATTTTTGGATAGAGGGAGTCAGGACCCCTTAATAATTCCGCCCCTAGGAGCGGAACTTTATTGGATCAATGTTGTTGCGTAGCTTCGCTAATAGGCTAATACCATGATTGATTGGGCTCAAATTTGGCGGGAAAAAAGGGGTTAGCCAGTTTCAAAGCAAGCACATACGTTTGAAAATATCTTGTTTTGAAAAGGGACATATTTCTATATAGATTTGGGCATGGTGTAGAGTTAAGTTGCTGTAATTGGAAGGAACTAGGTTGAATTTTGGTGGTGCTAGTGGAAGAATGGTATATGGCAGCGCAAAAATCGGGCGGCTGCTAGTGAATAATCACTGAATGAAGAGCATGTGATTGTGTTTGTGTGGGTGCGGGTGTAGGGAGCAGCCATGCGCCTGCACACAGCAGATCGTGGTGGGTTGGGGAAATGGCGAAATTAAGTGAAGAAAAGTGAAAATGCAATTGAAATGAAACGCTTGAGACAGAAGCATTGTCTAGTTGATGATAATGGTTGAATGTTGGATTGGCATATGTATATATGTTGTCAGCCTCCTTTTGATTTTCCACAGGCTTTCCTTTCTTCTTACCCAATCAAAAAACTATCCTCTTTTCATTTCTTCTTGTATCTTTTTAAATTAGTATACTCAAATTTCTTAATCTTATAGGCAATGTTCTAAAAATCTCCGCCTAATTTCGTCTAGGTCCGGTTTATGGACGTTAGAAGGTGCTAGTCCACCTAGCCTTACAGCTCGTTTAGGAGACCATCGTCTAGTCTGTCTAGGCGTACATTTAGACCGCCTAGGCGTTAAGCGGTCTTTCTCTCCACCTAGAGTTCGCATAGCGTTTTTTAGAACACTGCCTACAGATTGACGCAGTAGTGTAAGATCCTGCTGCGTTCACACGTGAGAATGATTTATTTAGTCGTAGAAAGGTCTTGGATTCGATTCTCGATTTTCCCTGTGTACGTGCAAAATTTAATTTCTTGGGTCGGCGACAACCATGAACCGCAAACTGTAATGACCCTCATTTTCGTAGGGACTTTCTAGTTAAATTTAAAAATAGTTTCAATATCCTTGTGTAAAAAGGGTGTTATACAAATAAAAATTAGTCCTTGATCCGTATGGATTGAGAAATATCTTGGATCTCTGACATTGGATCAACAAAGTAATTAAATTTCTAAAGTCTAAACCAATTAAAGAGTAAAGTTGTGTAAGAATTTTTCCATGATAATCTGACTATGAAACCATTAGATATAAAGTCTTCATGTTGGATATGAATTATGATCTCAATTTCAAATTTTAATGATTTTTTAAAAGATGTTTAGGCCATATTCACTAAATATGATTTTTAGTGGAGTAGACGTATGTAGTAGAAAACAAAGTATTTTAGAGGTATTTTATATATTATAGGAGTGAAGAGTACACTTTCATAAAAATTGTCATTTTAGCATGTGATCTTGTTAAAAAAAATGTTTTTCATTTTGGGATTTAGGGTAATAACTCATTAGTGATCGAGTTTAGGATCTAGGGTAATAAAAAAGGTTCGCCCTTTTTTAATGATTTTTAAACGGATTTTTACAATAAGAATACTAATTTTCATAAATCTAGATATTGTTTGTCAAAAAGTTGTTTAGTCCATATTCACCAAATATGATGTTTGTTATTAAAAATTGTATGTATTGATTTTTTTTCTATTCAGATTCTCTTTATTCATTGGCTACAAATAAAGTAAATATTCAATAAATTGCAAATTTAAGAAAAATTAGATTATTTTAATTTAATTATTGCACCCTCTAGTACGTTGTGTCAAAAGAATAATCTGGCAGTATGTATGGAAAAAATTGAATTGAGAAGGTCATCCTTAGTAATGGGCTTTTATAGTATCCAGTCTAATGTAAATTGGTTTTAATTAATCGAACCGGACGAAAGATCTAAAAAGAACTTGGTTGCGGTTAAAAAATAGTACATCAGCTTATGAACTACTATATTCGAAAAAAATAAATTAAAAAAACTCAAAGAACTCAAGAATCAAGATTATATCAACCTCTATTTACCTCAATTTTTCAAGGTAAAAAAGTAGTGTAGTAAGAAAATGAAGAAAAAATATTTGGGAGACGCTGAAACCCACGACATTGGATGGATGATGCTGCATGTTTCTGTTTCCACCATTAATATATTTTGATTCAGATACAACAATCAAGTTCTCTCTTCTCTTAATTGGTTTCAAATTAATTCATAAAAAAGAAAGAAAGAAAGAAAATTATTCCCAAATTTGACCAGACCCACAAAGAAAATCTTGGGTTAATTTGAAAATATTGATCAATACCAGAATTATGGGAAACACTAGTCGGATAAAATTGATTAATTACCCAATTATTATATACATTCCATTAAAATAGATGAAAATTAATTAATGGACGGTTTGCTTATCATGAAAGTCTGGTGTGTGTCAAATGTCAATCACTGACTTTTGGCTTAATCAACAAATCGGACATTTTATTTGATTAATTAATAAGCCGACCGCAAGACAAACAAATGCCTTGCTTCCTAATTATGGTGTTTAATTTAATCGATAACTGTTTTTAATTTTTTACAGTAGTTAATAATCCGTACATATATATAACGCAATGCAACACGTTGATCGAATTCGTAACCTTCTTTCGATAATAAATTATTTGGTGAAATTTCAGGATTTTTTTGGGGCCTATTTTTACCTTATCCATATATTAAATTTTTTTAAACACTTTTTTTAACATGTTCGGAATAAAATATATACATCTCGACTTCTCAAATCTTACAATGGCGAAATTATGTTGGGACGATGTTGTTAATGATATTGTTGATGTCTATATATTAATATTCGTGTAAAACTCTCAACCTCTGTGCAGTCCATCTTTATAACTTCGAGTATGCTCGATGCATTTATACATTTTATTTAGAGCATTTATTCATTATAAGAACCTTATAAATATTTTTCTAAAACAAAATATATGCACTTTAACATGGTTAACAAATTCATACTATAATAACTTAATATCCGGCTCCAACAAATCATTACATCTTTTTTCAGTTAATAAGAAATACTGAAACCATCACAACATAAAAAAAAATGCGATTTAAACTTGCGATATAATAATTACAAAAGTCATTGTCTACTAACTAAAATGATAAGGCTTGACACAAAGCACTAGATCTTACCAAGTATTTATCGGCCGAAAATGATAGAAGACATTAAAAAAAAGGGTCGAGAAAGACAATAAAAACCAAATAAATCGGTCATGGAGATGGTGGTGGCAAATTCATAAGGAAAATTATATCAATACAATTATTAAGGGTTATTCCTCTTAATCCAATCATCACATCAACCAATCTCCTTATCATTTTTCCATTATTACATTCATCATTAGTTGTTACTTGTTTAGCTCCAATCATATTATTGCTTCCAACTATAAAGAGCATATGGATTAATAGGTATATGGATAACTTTCTTCTAAGATCAAATACCGTTATTGCATTCATCATTGGCTTGTTTTCTCTTATAAGAAAATAGATCTCAAAGTAATTTAATCGAGTACATATAAATAAAGATTATGTATTCGTACATTTAGTCAAGCAGTTAAAGTTTTCAAAAATAATACCCAAAAGTTTCAAATTCGTCTCTCATGAATAGTGTAATTCATCAAAAAAAAAGTTTACAGGACAACTGTTAATATGTCTTGAATCTGTTGTTGACCGGTACTCGCCAAAGGTTTGGAGGCGAAGCCCCCACAACACCAAGGGTTTCAGGGGGTTCGGGGGGTAGCGTCCCCAGAAAAACGATACACTATGTTTTGTATAAACGGGCTTATTGTGATCTGTTTTGGGCTTGGGCCCATAATCTTATTAGAGTTTCATGAGTAGTTATAAATACTCATGAAACGTCTTATAATTATAATCTGTTCGATTTTACCTTTATAATAAAATTTCGATTCTCTACCCATGGACATAAATAACACAATGTTACCAAACTATATAAATCTTTGTGTCGTTCTTTACTTTATCATTCTTATGACAATAACAATGACATAGTCTAATTTTACTCATTCCACAAAAAGTATATATTCTTATTTTTTCTTGTAACGGATTGGATCTTTAAAACCCACTAGAGTAATAAAAAGCATTTGATCATATATGCTCAGTCGTACTATGTACAGAGAAACTATATTCTTTTTTGTGCATAGATGAGGAGCTTTTCTTTCCAGTTTCTTTGGAGAATCACAACCAAATAGGATGTATTAAATTACTAATCTTATAAATTAAGCTAATAAAATTTTGATTAAATCAGATCATATGCAACATTAACTCATTCTTTAGATCCAGCTCCGATAACATAAACCTACTAATAGATAGCTAAGCAAGCCACAGCACCAAGAACTAAGAATCTTAGAAAACTGTTAGTCCAACTTAATAGTATTATTTTAATTTTAATCACACTACCTACTCTCTATGAATGTGATTAATTTCCTGACTAATTAATAGCACAAAAGAAAGGGACCACTTGAAAAGATTAGCCTCCATGTGATGAGCACCCTTCTTAATTGGCTTCGAATCTCCAGCATGATGTTGCACCCCTTTTCAAAGATTAAGCTTTTACTTAAGAGCAATTGACCTTTTATTTGTAGCTATAAGAATATGGAGTTAGCTTAATAGTGTACAGCTAAGAGTTTAACTTGTATTAGGTCCCGTTCGGCATGGTGATTATTAGGAGGTTATGGGACATATCACACTTTTCGAAAAAAAATAAGTTTTGTTTCGGCAATTCCGGACTTATCGAACTAGCTTTTTAACTTATTCGCCCAAGAAAATACACTCAAAAGCAAGTTCCTATCGAACACTCTCTTGTTTACTTGAAAAATAACACCCAATTTCAGCACCTAGTTTCAACATCAACACCGAAAAATTTCAGTATATATAACATTATAAGATTCAACACCGATAAATGCTCATTTGCCGAACGGACCCTTAAATTGTGAGTTTATCTTGTTGTACATGGAGTTGTTGCGGGGACCTCTAGACTTCTAGTCACCTAAACTTTGCAAGTTGCTAATTAGTTAAATAACGATTTAATTAAGAAAAAAATTAATGCAAAAAGACTGGATTAATCCCATATATTAAATTAAATTTGCTTGGAGCTTTGCAAAATAATTTTAAATTACAAGTCTCAAACGACCCACCAAGGCCCAAGTCTCCATGTGATTAGATAACGACACATTTGGAATCCACACATTCTTACCAATTTGCCCTTCATCTAACCTTCCAAATCATGAAAATTGCCACTGGGTTTGATATTTAAATGTCAACGGCTACCATTTAATCACATAATTAACAATTAATCTTATGATTGCTTTCTTGTCTTAATAGCTAAGTTGGGTTGCCACAAACGACTTCGAAAGGCTAACTAACAGATGTACACGACAAAATGTATCCCTATTAAGCCAGATTGTTTGAATGCTGTTTTCTCTTAAAATAAACACATTACCAGAGTTTAGTTTGGTATTTGATAACAACCCTAATCTCATTGGTTTAGCTGTTAATCTCCATTCAATTATCAGCTCAATAATAACAACTGAAACTCAATGATGAAACCTTCTTTACATGGGAAAACATCTGCCGAAACATCAATAAGACAAGAACTAAGAAAAAAAAGAATCTATTTATCTCCCTACTAAATGCATCACATACACATGCAAAAACTATCATCATACTCATACTTGCCTGTAAATTATTCCAAAACTAAAAAAGGCTTGCAAAATGCGAATCAAAACCATACCTGATCCGAAACTTTATATCATACAATCAACCAACCACAATTTGCATTTAAAATCAGCATGATCTCATCAGAACCGGGCCCACAGATGAGCTCAGCAATTCACCAAGTGCCTTTTGAACCTCTTTCGAGCCATGTTCACAGCTAATCAAGCTAGACAGAAGCGGAAACAGCCCAGGCAAGTTCCTCTCGAAAGACGTCTCGTCCAAGACGGATATCGAGTCGAGGGTCGACACGATGAGCGGGGCCCGCGCGCTCGACTCCCGCCTCCTGCGGGATCCCAGAGGGACCCGCCACAGGGGACGGGCGCCATCTGGCAGGGCTTGGATGTGCCTGCCGGCGTTTTGGATGTAGAACTGTAGCACTTCTTTGCAGAGGCTAATGAAGAGGGCTTCTGCTTGAGTCTCCTCGTGACAAGGGGGTCGGTCGATTAGAAGGTTCTGGAGTAGAGTGAGGCACATTTGGTATGTTTCGGTCTCGAGGCGTAAGAGAGGTGGGTTGTGCATTTGGGTTATGGATTTGAAGTCCTCTAGCTTTGAGCAGAGCTCGTGGTCGCCGTTGATCTTGTGGGCGTTTGATGCGACGGAGTGTAGGGACTCGAATAGAATGCAGATGTGTTTTGCAGTGAGGTGTGCCTTGAATGTTGTGTAAATCTCCATCACGGCCTGCAGAGTTTCAAAGAACATATGCATAAAAACACTTTTTGTTTGTTTATAACAAAATGTCATCAAATCATTACACAATTCATCCTAGAGGTCTTACCTCAAAAGACTATTCGAATATCTACTCTTGGTAACTCACAAAATTACACTTAGCATTAGTTCTATCCTGGCTCATGAAAAATGATCAAATTTCGAGCTTGTCATAAATTTAGCTTTACTGATGTCTCTTTTGTTAGTTAGAGAATGATCTTTGAAAGAGTTGAGAAAGGCAACACTAGGCTAAATTGGAAAAACTATAACACTATCAAACGGACACACTTTAGAAGGAAACGTATGCCAATTTACCTGAACCAGTAAGAGTTGAGTAGCACATCGGACTCTGGCATCAGTTAGAGAAGAATACAATTCATGAGTCATTGTACTCGAGCTAGACTGACCGGGATTCTGTTTACCCAAAAGCTCTTCGTTGGTCACAGCTGTGACGTTAGCCTCAAGAACAAAGGAAAAATCAGGAAGGGTCCCAGTGGCAGCTTCTTTCAGTGATGAAACCACTTCAAACCATTTTTCAGCAGGAAGCAGATGTCCAGCATTTGTAACAAGTCTAACAAAAGCAGCAACACCAATTCCAGCAAGACTCTGATGAGGATGTTTCATGAAGCTGACTAAGAGTGTGAGCACTTTCTTAAGAAGAGGGTTGACAGTTGAATAGAATTTAATAAAGAGGTCTACAACTAGTTCAAGGGATATTGTGCAAGTCCCGAAGAGCCATGAATCTTCATAAAAATCAGGAATGTCCCCACGGCCAGAGAAGTTATCTCCAGAAGGGTCAACAGCATGTCGGACAGAATCAAATATACGAAATAAGACCGATTCAAATACACGTTCCCACAAAGGCAGTGAAAACAATTGACCATGGTTCCGTAGAGAGTCAAACAGAACTTCCAAAGCATTTTCTCTGATTTCAGGTCTGGGATCAAAGCTGAGTTCGGAGAGTCCTGTAAAATGGAAAGAAACATAAAGCAATTGAGGAGAATGAAATTGTAAAAATAATATATTTAAGCAGAATGAAATAGTTTAAAATAAAACATTTAAGGAGAATGAACTCCAAGCTATTAACAATAAAGATTAATAAGTAAGAAAGAACTTGAGGGTTTCATGTTAGTCAATAAAATGAAAAGATTATGTTAGTTAAGAAGTCAAACCACATTAAGTTACATTATATTACTAATATCTCCAAGTAAACTGCACCTGCAGTCTTTATATATTCCTTATATTAGCCAGAGCCACCCAAATTTTATAAGGTGTGCAACTATGAATACCATCGAGTTCAGCAAGAAATCAAATTGTTTCCTGGTAAGAGAGAAGTACTGAATCTCTACAACATCTTAATTCTATCTTTGATAGTTTACTTACCAGCCAACAATGGAAACCAGAGATAAAGATGATCATCTTTATCATACAGTTCTCCATTTTCCAGCTTTCCATCTCTCCCCGGTTTCATTGTTCCAGATGCTTCCTTTTCCTTGTTTGACGAGCCAAGATCCCCTTCTGCAAGTTTTCTTGCACAGAAGCGAAGAAAGCCAATGGCAGTAAGGCTAATCTCTCTGTTTATTCTGCTATTAGTAAATGCAACGAGGCAATTCACACAATCTGTGAAGGTGTTTGTCTCAGTTTCAGTGATATATGGAAAGTAATCCCGGAGAATTCTCTCCATTATGTCAAAACCCAAGAGGACTATGCTTTTGTGGTCATCATATGCCGCTGTTGTGAAGACCTGGGGCATTAACAAGGGAGTACAGATTACATAAATAACAGCATCATTATAGAGAATATGTCCCCTGAAATTAAAGTCATTAGAGGAAGAGTATTGATAATTATAAACAAGAAGGAAGTACATGAAGAACATGATACATATAAAATACGTAGGAAAAGTCAAATACCATGAACATGCTCTTCCATCCTGATTTCACATTCTTCACTTTGGACGATACCATCTGGGAAACACATCTGATTATCAGTTCTCTGATTTCAACTGCAGCACTCTTCCTCATGACAACAACAAAAGGTTTCATGAACTCATTCTGGAAATTGTAATTAGCCAACTCTTCACGTTCCAGAAATTTCATAGATAATTGGCGTAAGGAATCCATGGCAAAAATTGCAATTGACAAATTCTCTGAACAGCCAATGGTTACGAAGAAGTCAGACAGCACATGCCAGATGCTTGACCATACAAGCCTGATTCGGTTCATATTATAGTGCCTGGCCAAAAGTATTTTAGATATCATCAGAGGATGAATTACAAGAATGATTTCATATAACAATTATTAACATAGTAATCAACATGAACAAGAATTCATACGCAATCTCAACAATCTTTGTAAGACTGAAAACTCGTGGATCAGAAGTGGATCGCAATTCCTCCATAGAGACCTTGCATAGAGCCTTAACAAAGTCAACTATTGCCTCACTATTTAATTTCTGACTACGTGTATATATACGATTCATTTCACCACTCCCAACTTGCTCAAGCATGTTTAAATTTGAGACTAAATTGTTCATCTGTTCGGATGTAAGCTTCCCAGACATGTTCCCACCAATACTGGCACTATCATATGAACCTCTTCTCACAGCATTAGCTGCATACTGAAATTTTCCAGCTCCCTTCTTCTTTAGAACAGGAAGAATAGTCATCTTTGACTGTTTCGACTTCTCTGTATCATTCTGATTACTAGAAAAGAAAGTAGCATCAGGAGGAGCTCCTTCACCCAGGAGATGCAAATGTTCAAAGCGAGAAACACATGTTAATATATGCTCCCATGCTTCTTGCAGGTGATTCCCTTCTTCATCTGCAATTTTAACTATTGCCTAGATACACAGACAAACAAGGTAAGCTAATGATGATCAAGCGGCAACAACAAACCTTAAAGAAATTCATACATGCATTAAAACTAAGAAACTATTAACCTTGATAGCATCAATGTTTCTCTGTTTGATGTCCGCTGGTGAATGGAGGGAGGTAAATTTGGCAAGGGAAGTGACAAAAGCATCCCTGTGAGTCTTCATAGACATCACAGAAGTGACATGGATTGCGGATTGGAAGCCATCAAGACACAAGGATATAATCAATTCATCGTCACTTTGATCAAGTGGTACACTGAAAGCGGCAAGCATCGGAGCCCAACAAACCTCAATCATGAACCTAAGGATCACTACATCTGTTGCAGCATAATACACAGACCTGCAAAGTCCCAGTAAATGTAAAAAATAGTAAAAATCAAAAGAGGAGTGCAGCATTTCCTTTTTAACAGAAAGTATACACACAAGAAAGATGGAAAAGAGGATGAGGAAGAAGAAAGAAAGGAGAGAAATCAAAGCTACTTAAAAACAACAGAAAAACAGTCCAAAAAAGGTTCTGAAGTAGCAAAAGTAATAGGAGGGCTTCTACAGAAATCTGTCAGCAAATAGGTTCATGACAAAAAAAAATCTGCAAAAGGAGAAAGTTAAGCTAATCTTACTCAGTTTTGCTAGCCTTTTCCTTAAACTGTTGTTGCATATGCTTGATAAGATCATCACTTGTCTCCATATGATTTTCTTCGTTGAATTTCCGGATGACAATATTTAAGATACTGTCCAAGCCTAAGATTCTATTAGAGTTCATTGATTGCCTTTGTTGAGAAGCAGCTTCGTCTTCTTTCATCTTAATTTCCTTTTTTGTTATTCCCTCATACAATGATCTCAAGTATTCCTCGGGGAGATCTTTACCATCATCTATACCTCTATTGTTTCTAATAAAATCTTCAGCTGACATCTGTGAAATAAGTCACCAGATAAACATTAACACTGTTCCAACTCCTGCACCTTCATAATACAGACCTGACGAAATAAGCAATACCTTGTTCTTCACCATTGGATTATGTGCATCAGTGTTGAGCAATATAACAGAATACGAAAGAACATATGCCGTGTCAGCACTGGAAAAAGCCTTAGGGTTGCACTTCCAGTAACGCTCAGAAAATTTCTCCATGATACGATCAATCTTCTGTGCTTCACCAGGTAATCTAAACCCTTGTAGAAAGGCACGAATAGCTTCATCTAATTGCATGCCTTGGAAGTCAAACGAATCAACATATGCATGCATCACTTTCAATGATAAATCTTCTCTTTCCCCTAGATAATCACCAATCAATGTCTTGTTTAAATCAGAAGCATTCTTCAAGAAAGCAGCTATTTCCTCTGGTGAATTACCCACTTTATTAACATTGATAAGGAACTCGATTCCTTTTTTGGGTTTCCTATTGAACAATGAAATACCTTCCTGCCATGAACAATAGATTAAATTATTCAAAATAATATTCAATATCAGGCAGCTTAGAGTTTCATTATTGAAACTTTCAAAAAGAAACTCCATTTATTACCTGAAGTTCAAGCTTATAAGCTCGCTTTTGTTCAATACTTTGAACTTCAGACACTTCATTTGAAGTTTCAGAATGACCATCAGATCCTTCCGCAGGTTCATCCCTGTTTCCATTTGCCAAAGGAGAATCCGCATATTCATGGCTGGCATCAGCTTCTTCGAACTTCTGTGTAGAATGAGGATTTGGAATCCGCAATTGCTTGTTTGCCCAGTCTCCCATGGAGTTCAAAATGGCCACTAAGGACTTCATTGCTTCATGCTTCATGGTTGCTTCCTGAGGGGGCAACAATGTGGTAGCAACACCAGCTGGAACCCCCTGAGCAGTCTTAAGAAGACCATTGACCATTCTGCATATATTAAGAAAAAAAAATGATAAGCCCTTAATATCCAAAGAGCATTCAAATCAATGCTGGGTATATAATTCCTAAAATTGTCCTAACGCATTTGTGAAGATGATCCCATGATCATGTAATATATATACACACACAAATGATAAGGTCATCGCTTGCTTACCTCTCAAATATGTTAGAAGAATTCACATCACAGTCATAATTGATGAATATGTCCACTAAGATCTGTGAATCTTCACAGAGCTTCTCTATAAATTTTAGCACTATCATCTTCTGCTGAAAATTCGGTTTAGCAACATTTTCTAGAACTCTGAGGACAATCATTGGGAAAAACACCCCGATCTCTGCCTTCAGTCCAGCCCTGAATCTTGATACCAGGCTCATGAATATAGAGCATGATAGCTGAAAGACAATCATCAAAGTTGAAGCACTGTTCTTCAATAAGGATAAGCACATGTACTGCTTGATAGCACCTAAAAACCTGCATGTACAAGGGAGAGGAAGAGAAGAAAAAATATGTGAGAGTAGGTGTTACACCCAAGAATACGAGTTAAGCCATTGAACCAACCTATCTTGCATGTTGTTACATCATAAACATATATACAACTAGGATTTGACACAATGTCATTTCAAGGGCCAGTCTAGAAAATGGGTGAAGAAGACAGCGCTTAGGAAAGCCTGATTTCCATGGAGAAGTGAGATGCCACTGGCCAGAGTTGGCAGTATTGCAACAACCCAAGGCAGCAGGCAAAATAGAGGTACACTGCTGACCTGGCGAACAAGGCTACTTTCTGTTTTCAATTACGTTCTTCAATTAAATACTACATGTATATTCTAAGTGCACTTACATTCTTGATGCTAACATGTGGGGAATTGGCTTCCAGGCATACTTGTCCTTTGACAAAAACTCCATTTGTTCAAATAATCAAAGTTACACTACTAGATCCAAATGCAAGCAAAACTAATAACTATCTCATAAGAATAATGTAAAAAAGGTTCTAATTTAGGATGGGTTGAGGAGAAATCTTTAGCAATGCTCTCCCACATTAGATGCATACTGTTTAAGACTCAAAAACTCTAATCAAGATAAGTTAATCGTGTTGCTTAAATATCTTCACTAACTAGATAAGTAGAGAGTATTTTTCTTGCTTATGCATGAGACAATTGGGAGGATGTGTTCTAAGTTCTAACATATATGCATAAAGGTGACTGTTCTAGTATAGTAAAGGCCCACATGCAAATTCTAAAGGTAGTAAGAAAAACAATTTTTTTTGAAGGAGATAGCATTATAAATCAAATCTATAACAACATAAAATGCTCACTGTATTGTCTCTATTAAAAATAATGAACACTCCTATAGACAAAGGAGGAAATATAGTTATCTGATCTTACTTCAGGTTTATTATTCATAAATCGCAATAAAGCCGTTAGAAAGAATCTACGTACTCATCATCAGATTATGGTTTCTTAAGCAAGCTCGATCAATCAAAATCCAATATATCCAGAATATCAATTTTCAGTTGAATAAAGTGATGAAACTTGTAAAATGCTGTAACTCAATTAGAGGACAGCTCGAAAATTCACCTGTCACTAGTCCTAAAGATTGCACCAGCATTCTCCAGCAAAATCTTTAGCAACTCTAATGCCACGATCTTCGCCTTCATCAACTGTGGATCGGATAAAGCATCTTTAGGTGGCGTCTTCATGGACAGCTTACAAAGTGCTCTAAACACCAAGAACGCATCTCTTCTTAACTTGTTCCCGATCTGCACCTCCATATCATCCTCCCTCTCCATCTCCCCATCAGCCAGCTCTCCTTTTCTATCCTCCAACGCTGTCTTGTACATACTTATCTCCCAATACTTAGCATCCAACATATCCTTATCTGTCGAATCTAACAGATCAGCTGGATTAGTCCCCTCGACGGTGGCATCAATCCTAGTCTCAAACGCCCCATCGTGGGCCCCACTTCCCCCCACAGGCTTCACAGGCATGCCAGGATTCAACACCACATCAATGTCTTGCATGATCTTGGTAATAAACCCTTGCGCAAACTGAGTGATACTCTGATCACCATCCGCCTTTTCTACAGGCTCCATATCCATGAGCTCTGCAACCACAATGGGCTGCACAGGTACTGTCGACGAGTCCGCTTCCATCCTACGGAACACGATCACTAGCATCTGAACAAGAGACGCCTTGGCAGTAGTCTGATTCACCGCATTCTTACTATCCAAGTAGATATCATAGCAAGTCCTAACAATTAACAATAAACAATCTCCATGTATCCTCAAAGTCATGGAGGTAACAGCGGATAACAGTGTCTTCAAAATAAGCAGCTCCATATTCTCATCCACCATCTGAGTACACTTGCAAATCGATTCAACAAGTCTGGCTAGAAGCTTACCTTCAGGCGCGGTGCCGCTCGAATCGGCTTCGCCACGAATGTAGCCATGGGCGACGAGCCTCTGGACAGACTCCAAGCCAGGCTCGGCGATCTTGAGGTTGCCGGATTCGCAGGCGTTGATGAGAGGGCTCAGTACGAGCTCCGAATCGGCGAGGGAGAGGTCGTTTAGCGGGCCGGGAACGGAATTATTCGAATCCGGATCGGAAGGAGAAGAGGGAGGAGGAGGGAATCCTTTTGAGCTGTTGAGCTTCTCGAGGAGGGATTTGCACTCGTTCACGAGCTTGGAGTGCTTCCGCCATGAACCGTTCTTGATGATCTTCTCAAGAGCGGGGACGAGGACTTGCTTGAGGCGGGAGTCGGCTTCCGAGGAAGCCATTCCCGATGGCGGGGGCAGGTTTTTCAGATCTGTTGGAGTTTTGAGGAAATGGCGGAGAAGGAGATCTTAGCAGATTGTTCAGAGTGGAATTCGACAGTCGGATAGATCGGCGAAGGGAGTGATCGAAGAGAATTGTTAGGGTTTTGAGAGGGAAGGATCTGGACTGAGCTTCTTCGCCGGATGGAGATCGATTGGAGATGGGAGGATTTCGTTGAATCTTTTACCAAGTATAGAGACTAGAGATACAGTTGGATTTGAATTTTTTTTTTAAAAACAAATATTCTAATTAGTCTAATTATCAAGAGAAAATTGCCGCACAGATTTTTTTGAGGTTCTCAAAAAGAATTATTAAAAAAAAAAGTTGCCGCACAGATTTTTTTTTATAAGAATTGCATAGTATATTACTACCCCGTTTTGTAATTTAGGGGTTTTTAAATTTCAAATAAATTTTTAAAATACAAGTCTATTTTTAATTATTTAATACTAAAATTTGTTAAAAATAACATTTAATATATAAATATTTTTAGTTTAATGTACTTATAAATACTAAAAAATGTCACTCATTGAGTGATATTATATGGTTTCATCTCATATTAATTTTGTACACTAAAAATAAAATCTCATCAATTTTAGTTTGAACTTATCTTAATATATGTGCAAAGTTTTAAAAACTCCTAAATTATAAAACAGAGGGAGTATTCTTCCAGAAGAAAAAGGAAAAGTATCAAACATTGGATAATATTGATAATATATGTCTATTTATTTCAATATGCCAAAATGGGACAAGCAACAAGTTAGTATGCAAGATCCATATTTAAAAGCGTGAAAAAAGTTAGAAGTAGAAATAAAAATGTGAGAATTTGAGCATTTACATATATAATAAATCATATTTTAAAAGTCTAAATTACAAATTTTGCAACATTATTTGCAAATTTTGACATTATTTTTTTTTTTCCGGTTTAAGTTGCAACTTTAAGTTCCGATGTAGTATAATTTTATGAAAGTTTGTACAATTTGTATATGGTGTCATATAGTGAATAATGTGTAGTTCAGTTCAAAAAAAATTCTCTCTTAAATTTTTTATGTATAAGGTTAAAAGTAGAAGATATTTAGCAAAACTAGAGATTTGAGGAAATTAATACAGTAAAGTGAACTGTATTGTGCAAATATTGCTAACACACATCTGGATCTAGACTTGGGAAATACTCAAAGTAGACGTTTACCATTATCAAAATTCATCACTGTAAAAATAGAAAAATACCCCTTATTTGAGACATTTGTAAAACAAATACTCTTTATTTTAATTTTTATGGAAAATTATTCTTTATTTTGAATTATTTGCAAAAAACAACCTCTTGCTTAACTTTTTTATAAAAAATCGCCCCTTATTTCAATTATGTTTTCATTGAGCCACCTCATCTCGTTTTCATCCATTATACCGTCAATTTAGGGTTAAAATACATAATTACCTCTAGATCAAAGTACCAAATTAATAAACAAAGAGAAAGAGGAATGGTTTGGCTCAAGGATGTTCCATGATCAACGATCTTGCAAGATGTCTAGGAAAGGCTTGACTCAACGCGCTAGATGCTTGCTAAGACTCGAAAGAGGATTGACAGAGAAAGGATCATTGATAAACACCCACAAAGCCATTTGTCCTCTCTTGTTCCTTGACAAGCACCCGTTAAGCCGAATCGAACCCTCCTTGAACACTTATCAACATCGTCAATCATGAAGCCAGCCCTTCCTCCCCCTCCCCCCTCTCTCTCTCGTAGAAGTCGTAGTCGAGCATACGGAATAAAGAATAATGGGTGATTTTCTTTATAAAAAAAAAGAGACAAAAGATGATTTTTTAAAAACTTCACAACATAAGAGGTGATTTTCTATAAATAGTAAAATAAGAGATGATTTTTTACAAATATCTAAAGACAGGGGATGTTTTATGTATTTTATTTAATAAACTAAGCATATCGTAAAATCATAAACAAATGTTATAGAGATCTTATGCTATGAAATCCATATTATATGATAAGTTTAAATCTAGATCTACTGCAATTATACAAATTAGGGGGCCATCTAAATAATTAACTTGTATTTTTTGGTGGAATCTAAATAATTAACTTATTGTACTAATCTTAATAATGTGCTATAATTAAGATAAGTGGGCCCTACTACATTTCCATTTCGTACATTCATCAGACTGTAATTACTGATTGTAGTGTGCCCAGTGGCGAAGCTATGTTGGGGCGGGTGTAGCCATGCCCTCCCAATCTAAAATTTTGTCCGTATATATGTTCCTCTTGTCCATAGTTTCGATTTGATATATTATAAGCTCAATTCTGACATTTGAGCAAAAAGTTATGAACGTTTAAAGATTGGACGTATACAAACCACACTTAACAAGCCATTTACTTAGTTAGAATGCTTTTATCTTTTATCTTTTGTTAAACATCCTACTTTCATAATGTGATTGTACCCGAAAACTTAGAAACAAGGGTTTTAATTTGGGTTTTATTTTTTAATTACGAGCTCTTAGTATTTATAGATTCAATTAATTTGTATTTTGAAACATTTTTGTTTTCTTAATCTAAATGTAGTCTGAAACATAATTCATGATTATATAAGTTTGTCATTATAAACTCTTGTTTTCTTAATGTAATTATATTTTACAATATTTTAGTCCCTCTATACAATATGTTCTCTTTTTTGTCTAAATTTGTATTTTTTATTTCTATATCTTTCTCGAAACGTACATTAGATATGTTGGGAAAAAAATTCGGCCCCTACAATGATACATTCCTGGCTACGCCCCTGAGTGTGCCGTCCCCATATCTCTAGTTCTCTACAGCAATTGATCAGTATTTAGCATTATTCCCTGTTTCATCAACTAATCCGTTCTTGGGGATTAAAAGTTTATGAATTCCTTAAAGTGGACAGATTTTGGATTAAAAGTTAGTCTCCGGTTAATTAATGTCAAATGGGAATGCTATTTCTACATAGACCCTACATCCATCTGTAAATTGTCTTGAAAAAACATGTTAGGTTTCTTCCACATGCTTGTTTCTTGTCCAGATTGGTGACTATTTAGATTAGGTGTAACAAATTTCACCTGCTCACCTAAAGTTAATTATAAAGCATAAGAATAATTTCAAGTATTATCATTTCCAATCCAATCACATTTGGAAGTAAAAGTGAACCTTGTTGGTATTGGATGATATTCAAATAGCAAGCCAAATGTGTAATCTTTTATACAGATCGAGAAATTAAGGGTCTGAAAACAACATCGTAGGTTTGTGTAATTATAGAGAAATCGGGGGTCTTTTAGCATAAATAACCCAAATTCGCTTTAGTAGACATGTTTATGTTTGACTATTGACCTACAGACTTTAATACTCTATCCGATCTGAAATCGTTTTAGAACTTAAAATTTAATCAACTTTATATATCGTTTTAGATTTTCTAGGTAATTAATAATGAGTGAAAAGTGTTATTAGAATTTATTTTCAATTATTGGTTAAAAGGGGTGGTGAATAAATAATTAGAGATAAAATTGAGAAAAATATAATAATATTTTAAATGTAAATAATGATTTTCTTAAAAAGTACGATAAAAACTATAACAACTTGTCTTTTCGATCGGAGGGAGTAATGTTTAGGCCGATACAAAATTCTTCTCGATCTCTCAATTTCCCTATCGATCATATCGAAGAGTCTTTTGAAGAATTAGTTCACGATTAGGCAAAGATTATTCATTTCAATCGCAAAATACCCTCTAAGAGGGGGTAGATATGATAAAGAACATCATACTTTAAAGCTAAACAAGATTAGAATTTCACCAAGGATAGTTTGTACAAATTATAAAGATCTCGTCCTACTATGGAACTAAATACTAAATGCCTAAATTCAAGAACCTACGAAACAAAGTCTAGAGATGATCTCTCAATACAAAGTAATTAACGCCATAAGGCTAGTTAATTAGCAAGCTTAAGCATAATGTCTAATCTCGTTTAGTTATAGAACCCGAAGAGCTGTTGTGTCTGTTGATGAGCTCACGGGCCAACGCTTGTAGATCATCAGGCCCACTGGGCCCAGCCGATGCCGATGTTGGGCCGGGCCTGTTAAGAGAGTGGGCTTGGGCCTGTATGGGCCATGGTGGCGGGTGCTGAAACTGGCCCATTGGCTCCAAGAAACACGAGAGGTCGTATAAAGGTGGAACGGAGGCGGATGGGAGGTCGGCGATGGAGAGCTGTGGCGGCGCCGCCAGGGGATGCGGTGGTGGAGGCGGTGGCGGCGGGGTCGGAACCTCTAAGGATGCTATGTGGGCTTGCAAGTAGGTGAGCTCCGTTTGTAAATTTACCACCTAATGAACATATTAAAATAATGGTTACCAATAAAATGCCTTTCAAATTGATTCAAAATTTGTCTTCCTTAATGCACCGCCAAGTTATATTTCTAATTTACTTCTAGTTGATAATGTAACCTGTAGTAGTATGCAAGTTTAAGGGCCTATTTAAATCATGTATTATAATGTAGAATTTTGCATCAAATCCAGTATAATTTTGCATTATAATATGCAATCTAAACAAACCCTAAACTCTCTTTAATAAAATCATAAGGGCGATATAAGAAATATTGCCAAGAAAAATACTAAAACATCGGTTTTTTCATGTGTTTTAAGGCAGTGTTAGTTTTAGAAACCAGTCCATTCGGCAATGATGTACTTATTTGAGTTAATGGTATAATATTGATGTTGTGAAAACTTGATATGAGATATTTTTTTTATATACGTACACAATGTTCGAAAAAATGGTAGTTTATAAGAGTTGAAAAAAAAAAAGGTAGAAAGAGCGAATTAAATTTCAACTAAATTTTTTCCCAACTTTTCTATTAGTATCAACTAATATAATTAATGCATTTCAACTACCACACTCGATCCAGTTAAAATATTTTTCATTTTAACTATACATACATCCATTTCAACTCACATTTCACATCTAATGAAGGAACCCTAAATTTGAACATAACATTAAAATGAAGTAAATCCTATTTAAAAAAAAATCAAAAACAATTCTAAAAAATTACAACTAACAAAACTTTTCTAATTAATTTTTTTTATAGGTTATAATACATTAAAAACCTTAAAATTGTACTTGAAACTCAAAAAGGACTTAGAATTTATAATCACAAAACTTATTAAAAACAACTTGACCTAGACACCTAGTACCCTTTTGACCAATACTAAAAAACTTGCCCAACTTATAAAATAACGTGAAGCAACCGGACCCAATTGAAAACAAAAAGGCCAAAAATGTATAATGGGAAACATAAGAAATCAAGTGAGGTATAAAAAGAGGGGAAATTGTATGTGTAGGGAGAAGAGGAGGCAAACTCAAGGGAAGCTGCTCATCGATAAACCCTCTAAAGTTAGAATAAACTGGCGACCACTTCCACATTACCTGCTTAATTCCCGATCCAATTTCTCAAATTTTAATTTCAGTTTTTTCTGTCGTTAACCTCAATTGCCTTGCTTTATCAGCAAAAAAAAACTTATTCTTTACACTTTTATATTATAAGTTTGAGTCGTTTTGTTGGATTTCACAAATGGGTACGTTTCTCAGTTTCAGTAAAGAGCATAATCACGTTGTATACCCTTGCTTAGATCGACCTACTAGATATATGTACAAATTTAATTCACATTATAGATTATGACATGCAAATTAATATGTGTATCAAACAAGATTAATTATCAAATTCATAAGCATAATTTTGTGATCGACCTACTCGTTAAGTTATATCTTGAATTGGCAGTGTTACATCAAACACAAATAAATCTAGCTAGCCTCAAAGATAATCACCCGATTAATTTTCACTTGTCCATGATAAACAAAACATCAGTTTTATAACAGGTCTATAGGGTTCATTTGTCTGTTTAATTTGTGCCTTGTTTATGACCTAGTCCGTTTAACCATTTTCTTTTATGTCTAATGAATCACTTAAAAGTTAAATCTATGTATTCTGATTTCGGTTATCATTCTCAATTTATAAATTATATGCCACAATAATTGGTCTAATTCAAAATAATTTTTTAAGAATTATTTTCGATTTGTTTTGAAAAATATTTCACGATTAAATCATATTTTCTTAGAGATTAAAAAGTATTGTGTTCATTTTTTTATGAGAAAATAGTCCATGGTGATTTTTGAGATAGTGGAAAAGTGACCGAGATAAAAATATTTTAAAAAATAATTAAGAAACAAAAATTAAAAAATATTTTTAATTTATCATAGGACTTAATATTTTAGAAATATTGGTTTTTGCTTTAAGTATTGTAGTAGGGTAAATTGTAAGTCCAGAAAAAAATTGAATATTCGTGCAATTTCATATTCCTCACGAGAAGAAATATATAGCACATAGGTGATCTTCTAGCATTAACTAATTAACTGCATAATTAAGGCTAATTATGCTTGATTATCATGCATTCTAAAATTAATTAAACAGGCGATGAATATAATGCATGCTATACACTGACCTGTTGCTGAAGAGCGAATATGTGGGAGACACAGCCATACACCGGGTCACGGAGCCGGGCCTGGGCCTCGTAGCAGACGGTGGCCACGGCGTCGGGCCTTCGGCCCACCGGGATGTGGAGCAGCAGCTTCGACACGTTGCTGGCGCCGAACACCTTGTGCACCGCCGCAAAGTGTGCCGCGCCTTGCTCCTGGTCGAAGTAGGGCGCGAACACGCACCCCTCCACGCACTTCCTCCGCAGGAACTTGCACGCGCCGCATGGCCCGGCGGGCCCGCTACCCGATCCGGGCCCGCTTCCTCCGCTGGCCCCGTCGGCGCTGCTAGTGCTGATGGACGTTGTGCTACTCATTGTTAATTACTCGGTTTTTGAATTAAATGGGCTATTTTAGTTTAATTTTCTCAATTCATGTGTGTATATGGATAGAGAAGATGATGGGGTTTGATTTTGGGTGTGTTTATGGGGAGTTTTGTGGGTGATTAGTTTTATAGGATCATGAGATTTTTAGGGCACGTACGTGTAACGTGGTGGTGTAATTTATACTCATCTTGAAATGGGGTTTTGTTATTTATAAAGGATAATGAAAAAAAGGGGTAGACGTACATACAATACGTAAGTATTACATAAGTAGAAGGCTCTCCTGAATTTGGGTAGGAGTGATATCATTCCTACAATCCTACACTACTATTTTTTTCAGCAAAACAAAATAATCTATCGTAATATGTATATCGAAATGTAAAAAATGTTGTTTATAAGACGTGTGAAGATAAGATTATATCCTACGTACATAGGAAATTTGAAAGATAAATTGTTTAGCATATGTGTCTTTGGTGGTGTTTTAAAAATTGCTAGGTAAATTTTAGGCGGAGAGGAATCGTCTAGCGCCTAGACGGTCTAAATGGACGTCTATACGAAGCTAGGCAGGGATTTTTAGAACACCGTCTTTGGGTTGCTCTTCTTATTGTCAATTGGTTTTAGAATGAAACCAGATTGCCTTGTGTGTTGGGCCTACGTGAATATGCGAATGAACGCACGTGTCACACGTGCATTCATTCACATATTCACGTTATATATTGGCCCATCGGACTTTATCATGGTATTAAAGCGGTTCAGTCCTGGGTCTCGACTTCTGATCTATTGGGCTCGTCAACCTTAAATCATGACGTCAAGTACAATTGACATATTGTGAGGTCAGGCGGTTGTACTTGAGGGGTGTGTGAAGATAAGACTATTCCACATCGGAAATTTAAAAGATAAATTACTATTGTCAATTATTTTTAAGATAAAACTTCATAGATTTGTATGTTAGACATAATGCACACATGACACATGTGTATATATATATATGAAAAAACGTATATATCATATATATATATATATATATATATATATATATATATATATATTAACCATTCGGACTTTATCAGCATGAATACATATATCATGTCATGGGTATCGTACGTACATGTGTGTGCACAGTAATGAATATTACACTTTGAACTTGAAGTGATTCAAACCATATATTGTATTTTTGACGTTATTATCTTTCTCAACCCTTGCCTCGTACGTACACGAAATGACAGTGGATACATTGTTGAGACTTGAGAGTTGAGACGCCGGTTGAACACATGAAAAAATACTTTCGATTCTATAGGCTAATTAGGAATAATAATAATGTGTCGGGTGTCGTCATTCTGCTGGTTTTTGAGGTGCATTCATTTATATATCCGTTAGATGAATTGGGTTAGTCCAGTCATTCATGAGTGATTAAAATTTTAGCTAGTTTCATGTAGTATATAAAACAATATAATGCATGTTTAGTATCATTTCTAAACATATATTACAAAAATTTTCTGAACGGACGGAGTATTATTTTCTGAGTGAATAGAAATTGAGATTTCATCTATTTTTTTCCGTTTTTAACTCTGTAGTTTCTACATTGCCATGTAGAACCGTTAGATATTGGGCCCTCTGGGTAATTCTAAATCCAGCGGATCCAAGTAACTCGGACTCTAGCACACAGACTATTAACCCCAGTCAATAGTCAAAACGCAGTTAATCTCTGCGTTCAAACTTGAGCACATCTCGGATGGGTCCTACTGTACTAAATACGGAGTATATTTTTTGTGAAATAAATGGATTTTTGTGAAATAAATGGATTCATTTAGCAATATAGTTTGATTGATGACAAATTTGGTGATTGGGGGGTAAATGGGTAATGTCCCGAGATGAATAAGAATGATGTAGTTCAACAGTGCGCTGGCTGGCCGCGCCGTCCGCTTCCTGTCCAAAGCGTGTGGTTTCAACTTTGACGGTTAAAGTTAAAAAAATTATTACTACTACTTAATCCTTTGTGATTTTTATAATTGCACCAAACTACTTTAACCTAGAGAGTTCTGAGAATATTGATATATATCACATATGCACAGTCCTTGAATAAGTTGTGTTTTCAATTAGGGCTATTAATTAATTGAGCTGAGTCGAGTCGGGTTTTGAGTTGCTCAGGCTCGATTCGGTTAAAAATAGGCGAGCTTAGTTCGAACTGTTTGAGCTTGGTTCAATACACGATCATTGAGCTCGAGCTTAGCTCGCGAACCTCTCGTTTAATTTCCTTGTGAGACAAATCCGTAAACAACTCGTTGACTTGATTAATTATACACGCAAATGAAACTAAAACTTAAACTATATAGGTTCGTCCACGGAGGGTGAGTTAGGGCCTGAGATCAGGCCGAAAGGCGTAGTCGATAGACAACAGGTGAATATTCCTTTTGTTGGTCCCGAGGGACTCGGGCATCTGTTTAAATAGTTAAAAAATTTAGGGTAATAATATGAGGTTTTCATTTCGACACCGTGCGCAAGACCAATTCAAAGAAAAACAAAGAAACATAACATATTGCACCAATGCGAGCTATATAGATTACTCAAATGAAATAATAAGGTAAATTAATTAGGTGATTAACCATAACATAATGTATTATTATAATGATATTACATTCTTTAACTTGTGGTTGTAGCAATCATCAAGACTTTTTTAGGCTCGTAACATTGACCGTTGAAAGATTAAAGATGATTGCTACATAATTAATAAATATGCAAGGGATCAGAACATCTAATCACAAATTAATGTGATTCTAATCCCAAAAGAATGAAACCATTTGGACCCACAAAGCAAACTGGATGTTACCCTGACACAAGACACAAACTAATAGTCAATTATTATACAAAATTATAAATTAAGCAATTCACATAATGTAAGTACATTAAAAATAGGTTATACAAAAGTATTGGCTTCGTAAGATATGAAACTATAAAAAGGTTTAAAGTGGGTCAAAGTCACGATGAGTCAAAGCTTAAAGCTGGTCAAGATAATATTTAACAAAACTATAATAATGGTGGAATTTGAAGGAGTACAGTGTTCTATCAAATATAAGTATAGAACAAAGTTTTCCAAGAAAATTGTGAAAATTGTAACCTATTCTATCATGATTTACAAAACCAACAGCGACGACAATTACCCAGTGAAGTTTCCCTTGCGAAAAATCTGGAGGGTCAAGATGGGAACATACCGAGCGTAACTCATCAAAGGAGCGACCAAAAAATTCAATGGAACCACAGAGCAAAGAACGTAAACAAGGTAAACAAAGACAAAGACAAGACAAAAGACCGGAAACGGAAACCGAGGCATAAAACATAAAACCGAAACAAAGCGCCGAAGTGTCGTGGCCCTGTGGCATGGTCTGGTCAGGTGTCTAACTGACCACCACTCGAATCTTCTCTCTCCAACTATCCATGCATACTGTCAGATTTGTCGAAATTCCCAGCTAGTTGACATCTTGTCTAATACTATCCTTCCAACGCTTTTTGGTCGTCCCCTCCCTTTACGTACATCTCCAAGTACCAAATTCTCCCATCTACGGACTGGCTCCTCAGGATTTCGCCTTTGAACATGTCCAAACCAGCGCGGTCTTGATTCTCTCAGCTTCTCTCCTATACAAGCCACCCCGCCCTTCTTTTGATCACTTTATTTTTGATTTTGTCTAGTAGTGTGTGTCCACCCATTTTTAAATTAATCTATATATTACATTGTTATATTATTTTCAGGAGATAAATTGGTATATTACCTTAAAATTATAGTATAATGTCAAAAATGCTTTATATAGGGGATAAGAACATATCATACATTCATACCCACCCATATGTAACTTCTTGAAAATCACAATAAAACCTTCGTATAAATTTTAATAAACTATCATACAAAATGCAAATACTAATTAACCGAATTTTTTAAGGCAAAATGTGTACTTCATATTGTAGAGACTTTAATTTTTGAGATTTTCCTTTTGGTGCCCTCGAGGTTTGGACTTTTCCTCTTGGTGCCCAGAAAAAAAAGTTATTCCTTTTGGTACCCCTCTAATTTTACATAAGTCCCAACCGTAACCTAAAGTAAACATACATCTAAATTCCATCCAATTTTTACAAACAACCGTTAAAAATTTATTTTAAAAAATTTAAAAGAGATTTTATCCCCTATTTCAGTAAATCCCAATAGCAGATTTTATCCCCTATTTCAGTAAATCCAAATATCAGTTCGTCCCACTTCTCCGTCCCACAATTTGATCGATAACTTGAGATCCGAATATCAAACAGAAGTGGCAAAAATCTCGTTTCATCTCCGAGGAAGGGAGAGATGATCTCCAGGCTGAGCGATTTTCATTAAAGCCCAGGTAAGCAGGCAAGCAGCTTCTTGCTCTGTTGCTCCAATTTCACACCAACCACCACCACGACACCACCTTCTGACCTTCCCATTTCCACCGTCATTTCCGTGGCCATTGTCGCCGGCGAGACCTCTGCCAGAAAGAGCGGCGAATTGCCACATGGGACTCAAGCGGTGTTCTTCTTCCCTTGCCTTTTTGCTTCAAATTTTGGGGCTTTTTGTTTAATTTCAAGTGAAAGTTTCAATCTTTGTTATAGTATTGAAATATTGATTGAGTTTTTATTGCAGGAAGATTATATTGTGAATAAATTAGCAGCCCATGGAACTGAAAAGTTTCAATCTTCAAAATTCGCCGTTTAGGTTTCAGATTTTAATTTTTTAATCGACTCTGATATGATGATGTTTGATTTTAAGGGTGTAGATTTTTTTTTCCTTACGGGGGTTATTCACTTATTTGAGAGGGATAAAACTAGGAGAATATATATGTTTTTATTTTGTTTTATATGAATTTGTTAACGGAAAAGGTAAACAAACTGGATGAATTTGATTTTAGTATACTTAAGGCTACGGTTGGAACTTTTTAAAATTTTAAGGGCACCAAAAAAAATAATTTTTTTTTTTGGGTACCAAAAAAAAATGTCAAAATCTCAGGGACACAAAAAAAAAATCCCTTAATTATTTGATATGCTTTCAACCGAAAAAGAGTAAGCTAGTGAGCCCACATTGGTCCTCCTGAATTGGGCCCACAAATTGCCCGTTGAAGTACATATGTCCATTAGTACATATTCGGCCCAAATGTGAAAGAGTTAAAACCCATAAAGTTCATTCATTTATATCATCAAAACGTAAAATTTCTATAATTAAACCATAAAGTTAGTATATCCAACGTTTTTTTTATACCTATTTAGGCCTATTCTATACATGCTTTTTATTGCCTTCGGACATCTAGTCAAGCAATTAAGTTTTTAAAGATAGTACACAGAGATCGCCGATTCAACTTTCATAAATAGTGTCCTTCACTAAAAAAAACTGCTTTATATTAAACTTAATAATGAACCCGGGCAACCCCCCCCCCCCCCCGGTTTGGTCCAGAATTAACTTAAAAATTTAATCCCACGAACACGGATTGTTAGAAGATTTGGATCGGATAAATGGGTTGTTAAAGGGCAAAATTCAGAAGTTGTTGCAAAGCAATCTAGATATCCGTTATTCTATTATTCGTGGGTTCAATACCTTTATTTCGGGTTGTTGCCTTATTTTATGTAAAAGCCAGTTTACTCTTTCGTTTGGAAAAAACCCGATTCAATGAAGCTATCCCTTTTAGGGAAACCTAGCTACTAGCTTTATAAGCTCATTTTGTGTCATTGTTCCATATCAATGAAATAGCATTTTTATCCTAAATCTCTCAAAGCTCTCATTTTCTCACTCACTCAATCAATTGTTTACAAATTTGCTTCTTCAGTTAGTGATTCTAATCTCTCACTGACCCTAAGCTATCGGTAATCGCCTAATCAGGTTCTTCGAGCTTTCTGACTCCTAACTCGGTTCCTATCCTTTGCAACCTGCATCACGGGCTGGGCCTATGTAAATCGATATATTTTCCTTGTTCATATTCGCACGTGGACCTTCCCGGGTTTGCCCTCGTACATAACATTTCAACAAACAAAAACATGCAATAATATTACAACTTATATATATGCTATTTTTTAAGAACTAGTTGCTATTTTTCAGTTAGTTCATCAACTCATTTATAGATCAAACTCAATAAACACATATAAAATAAAACATGTCATTAGCTAGCTCTACTTTTCTTTTTGTAACTTATGGAACTGGCCTATATAATCTAGGCCATATCTTGCACTCTAAGTGACCGTGCAATGGTGTATCAGCTTGGTTAATTTGACAACCACCTCTTGTTTAAAGATTAAAATTTGAGTGCATATCTTTATAAAAAAAAAAAAAGGAAAATCATGTAGAAGGACCAAAAAGTATACAATGATGAATTAATTACTTGTATAGTTGACTAGTTGTGTCACGTGTGTAACATTCCCGAAACATGTTCGGACGTACGTGGAATAGTTAAACATTAGGATTGAGATTGTAATTTTGTAACCACGACGACCTATGAATCTATAGATCTTGGTTTTATTAGCACTTTGTAGGATCGTAGTTAGTTAAGATAATCGGGAACTGTTCCAGTGACATTTTTCTTACGCAGCGGAATAATATAAAGCAAACTCTAAACAGAAAATCAAAAACAGGGATACGGTTCCTTATAGAGGAACCTCTTTAGCCAACTAGCTAAAGAGTAAACCTCTACCTCCCTTGGAGGATTTTGAACACACACTATATTCTATTGATAGATCTCAGGTTCCACAATACAAAGTCGAACTTCTCTATTGTTCGTAATCCCACTCACAAACAATACTAACGATTAAGACATAGTAGTTCCTAGATCTAAACACAACTGAATATAGATAGTGAACCTTATTCGTTCCTGTGCAGTTTCCTTTAGCACAGGAACCTCCTTCTTCAAGTTGATAAAAATCTTCACGCAACCTTCATCACTTGATGCTTCCTTCCTTGAACTTCTGGATTGTTATCTTCACTCAATTAGCTCGGGCTTTCGATTTCTCTCTTTCCTTTTGTAGATCTGGTTTTCTTGTGTTCGAGAGCTCAATTTGACCTAGCGGCGTCGCATACTATTTATAGAGTTTCTATCTTTAGTTTTGACGTCTTTACCCTTCTTGTCTTGGGGAGTACGACATTATTCAAAAAGACCAGCGTACCCTTTTTCATTTCTATTCCTTCGGAGCTTTGGTTTGCCGCCCAAGACAATAGTGAAATGTCTTTCCTATCCTTTTAATTACTTGCCACGTACACAGATAACTTGACAGGGAACGTTTCCCTTGCTTTTCCTGTGAACATGTTATCTTTCCTGATATCACTTGAACAGGGAATTAGTTCCATTTGTTTGTCATTATCAAAACTTCGATTTCTCGAATGGAGAAACCATTGTTCCAGTGTTAGTTCCTTAACACTGTTCTAACACACTTGGAATATGTAATTTACGTTAAAGTCTCATTGGGATCTTCACATTTATCTATGTGCATATTCGTATTAGGTCTGATACATAGCTCCAATGGGTTTCTAAAGTAAAACTAATTAGCAATACAAAGAGTAATCAATCAAATAATATATATTTTAGACAATTTTTTTATTATCATTTCAGATTCGGAAAATCTTCAAACTCCACAATATGTCATATATATATATATATAAAGTTGATCCTTATGAGCAACTATGCACGGACTGATGGGCGGACTAAGGTTGACTGCAGTCCGCCACAGAAAATAAAAATATAGTGAAAATAAGGTAATTAATAAATAAATGGAAGAAATTAAAGATTTTAGTACAAGACTATTCAAAATTAATATAAAATTCAACATAGCAAGATAAATTTTAAATTTAGCATGAAATATGTAAAAATTAAAATAAGTTAAGAACATTAAGGTGAATCCAATATCTAAAATTCAAATTTATAGTTTCATTCTTGTTCTTGTTCCTGTTCCTGTGTATGCATGTTTTAGTCTTAGGTTTACCAACTCTTGGACCAACTTAAAACACATGCAAAACATATTCATTTTCACAAAGGGAGAAAATCACGGACCTGCATTTTACTACTCCGTATTAACTAGCTAGGTAAAATGAAACATGGAAATATATATAAGCGAAACAAAAGTTAGAGGTTATAGGGGCTAAATTAAGACACAAGTAATTAGAGGACAAGATGAAACATGAAAACATAAGCGAAATGGAGAAATACAAGTAAGAAATTAGGAACTATCCTAAAATGATTCAGATTAATACAAGGTTAATTAGGTACTCGAAGCTATCAAAAGAAACACACATTATATATCGATTGAGAATCACATAGATGGCATTCAAGAAATCTTTCAATGATTCATTTCTCATCATTTTTTCTTCTGCTAGGCTGAGTCAATCAATCAATGTAAGGTTGTTTACTCACTTCATGCGTTTTGACAACTAGTTCACAAACACAGAATTACCACCAAAGATGAGTGTCCGTACTTAAAAATAAAAGTTGTTATCATATTGACATACTACACCTTTTATACAAAGTATTGATCTTATCCAACAAATGGTATATTAATTATTACAATTAAAATCACCATATTTTGCTCATTGTTGCAATTACTCCACCCATTTGTTTACCTTTATTTTTGAGCTTATTTATCTATGGTGAAATAATTGTGAACATTTTCTTGGTAGCAAAGAAGAAGCTATTAATTGAAGTGAAGCCTATATAGATAGCTACCACGAACTGAAATTGCAGGGGCCAGTGAACTGAACTCATGTATAGCTGCATAGATCAGTTGACCTGTTGGAGGAGAATTCATATGCACTATTTTTGGAATTTTTTCCCCACAATTTCACTATTTCAACTTGTACTTTTTCTACATATAATAAATAGCATACACATTTTGTTATTTTACTTAATTTGGATTATAGTGAATAGTAATTTGGTTGGTTTATAATTATATAGATTAAATGGCTGTTTTTTTTTTTTGTCGAAAGATTAAATGGCTGTTTGAATCGCATAAAATAATGCATCACCCTAAGTCCCTAATACAATAAATTATTGTGTGCGATCCAAACAAGTTCTAGGATAATGTATTATTGTGCGCGATTCAAATAGCTAAGCTTTAATTGTCTTCGCCTTGATCTTTTTATTAGAAGAAAAATACTCTATGAGTAAAACAAATTAAGTACATATTATTGTTCAATGATTAGTGTTTTTTATAAGATAACAATTATGCATATATTAAATACTATGTAAAGTTGTAAACATCGATCTAGAGCATTTAAATGGATGTGAACTTGAAAATTTGTATTATTTATGATGTATTTTATAATTAATGACTAAATTTCACAATTTTACAAGCTATATATATGGTTCAAATATTTCTGAAAAAATGTTTTAATTTGACAAAAATATACACGAGGAAAAGACGTGGCTAGGAGAAAAGATTGCATTGCATGTTCAATAGAAAAGAGTTGATTATGAATTTTTAAAAGTACAATATATACATCCGACATAAAAAAGTATTAGTAAATATTTAATGCAATGATCTATCTATCAACGATTCAACGGTAAACAAAATACTCTAATAAATACATACATATATACAAGATTACAAGAACAAGCTCTGCAAGATCCACACATCTGATATTTCATACTTGTGTATGTACGTACTTTTGTCTTTACTTGATAGAGGCCAGTCTTCTCAAAAGTTTGAATCCATTTTATCTTTAATGAGTAAAAGCACAAATAGATTAACTCCATATTTGTTATTGTGTTTACCTTAATTAATTTCATTCTCCGATCCTTATATGTTATGGAGTATAATTTTCTTTTATAAGAAAATTCATTGAGACCTTGACTCCCATAGAATAATATAGAGTATCCAAATGAATGAGATTATTAAAATTATGGAATGATATTTGGGTCGGGTGATGTTCGGAAAAAACCATTTCTACAATTCAATCTGCTATTTTATTGATTTCCCTGGATATATGGTGTTGTATCTCATTGAGAAATCGACTCCTAGCTATATGGTATCCATGCGGATGAAATTATCAAGATTATGAAGCAGCATCTGGGTCGGAAGGTTGTCGGAAAACACCATTTTTACAATGTGATCCGCTATCTTATTGATTTCTTTAAAATGTGATACAATCATCTCACCTCGAATCTCTCAATATAAAAACAAAAATGTCCAAGACAATGAGCTCAATTATCTTCGGCCAATTTCAAACGCCATGGAGTATAATAAATGTATGTTATATGTTATGAAAAAATCATTTTTGTGGGTCTATATTACAGTAAAATGGAGAGAAAATGATGATGAAAACTAGGAAGACCAAAGTGGACGCATTTATGCACATGGGCATGTGTCTGATGGTTTGATGGAATTGACAATAGAGAAATGACATTTGAGGATGGGCCGAAAGACTAGTCAAAGGTTAAATTACTACTTGTCTTGTTAATTTCAAAAATTCCACTTCATATCATTCATAATCAGACTTTCACATCCATCATGTTAATTAATTGTAGATTAGATATTTGGTGTAAACCTTTGTCAATTGTCATCACACACCTATCTAGCTACTTCATAATTTGTACATTTTCAAAAGCTGATCGAATTCGCTAACCCAACTCGATCCGTCTGATAATTTTAGGGTCAAGATCCGCAAATTTGAACCCGAAATCCGAAATCAACCGAACCCAATACCCGTTGGATTGAAACCCGAAACCCGTATTTTAAAAAATGTAATATATTTTATTATAAAAATACATAAAAATAATATATTATAATCAAATAATATTATTTAATTAAAAATCTATTTTAATAATCATAAAAAAATTCTATATTTTCATATTTTTGACCCGCCCGAAAATCCGCATCAACCCAACCCGGTTTAATCCATGACCCGTAACGACCCAAACCCGAAATAACCCGATTGACAGGTCTACTCCGTATCTAGTAACTAAATTGAGGTGGATTTTTGATGACCCATAATATGTCCATTAACACTTTAACAGTAGTTCACATTATTTAACTAATTTAAAATTTACAGTTTAAGCGTACGTTAAATATAGAGTAACCCCTTAGATAATCCATGTCTTTGGACTAGTAAATTATCCCCTCACCCTAAATTTTATTGACAAAAAAAATAAAAATTAATAGCTTCTGGTGGAACTACTTGGCATAAAATGAGCTATAAAATATTTATTAATTACAAAACTCTCCATTTGAATTACACATTTAATTTATTAAGTTGTATTAAATCATGTATTTAATGTAATTTAATTAAACCTAATGCATTAAATGTGATCCAAACGAATTCATTGTTTACTAAAGGAACAACTTGATGTACAATTTACTAGGGTTTCTTACGAGAATTCACATTTGACAGTCTATTTCAGATTCATGAATTCACCAATAAATTACACTTAGTATATAAAACAACTCATGTTAATTGGATCCAATTGAATGAAAAATGATGAAACTTAATTTTTAATCCAACTAAAACTATGAAAGGGCGCGTATAAAAATTAAATATGAGAGTTAACATTTCTTCATTCTTTCTACCACTACGCCATTTCCTGTGTGGCAAATTAAACGATCAATACATAATTAATGGAAACATACTTAATCAAATTAATGATCGATATTGTGCACACTTAGCTTAACTTAAAATGGGGATCATGGAGTTGGGTTAGAACTTCTTAGATTGCTAATTTCCCACAAAACACGTTCAATAATTAATGATTCGATCTACTACAAACTCATGCGTAGAAATTACGTAAAAATCTACTAATCTTTGAATTTATACTGTATGTTTTTGTTGTCGTTGTTGCAACCGCTGTAAAAATATTGCTACAATTGTTTAATTTATTCCACTTCCCTTAATTTACGTTCGTCCAAAAATTTAAAAAATTAATTAAAACGCCCAAAAAAAAAAGGTTGCTTCACGCAAGCTATCTCCTCTGTGAAACTCTCCCTCTCTTGCTCATGTTTTGCCGTAGCTTTAAAGTTTCATCCATATATGTATATGCAAATATTATTGCCATTGCTATCTAGTCATCCCCACCCACACAAATTAATTAATAGTATATTTCTAAAAGAAATATGTTGCTTATATATTTAAGATTTAAGAAATGTGGTTGATTATGCATAACCCACAAAGTAGATGAATTGACCCACCAACAACAACAAGCTTTGCTAGCTAGATAGAGAGGGTTTGTTTAAAATCATTCTTAAAGCTAGCATTTCATCATCTTTGTTCAAGTTACGTGTGATGCCTTTGAGTATTTAATTATATGTTGTACCAACATTGTGATCAAGAAACTTTACTTTATAAAGTATGAATACAACAATCTAATAATCAATGTTCTAAAAAACGCTAGTCGGGCGCTGGACGGAGAGAAACCGCCTAGCGTCTAGATGGTCTGAATGATGGCTTAAACGAGTATCTAGGCAGTCTGCACGGCTAGGCGGGCTAGGACCTTCCAACGCCTAGGCGGGCCTAGACGAGATATTTATAACAGTGCTAATAATAAAGCATAAGAAAATACTTGAGTTCTTCACCTTGTATAATTTGATAGACAAAGTAATAAGTTTGAATTTTCTATTGACAATCTAATTAATAAACTAGAGAAATAAGTTCGAACCTTACATACATTTTCTGCGATTGTGGAGTTAATCTTGGGTATGGATGATCAATTAAATTGCTTTGATCAAAGTTATATGTGGTCGTGTTTGTGGTAGATCGAGGCTTTTGAAGATATATCCCTCGATTATTCTGGTGGCAGAACGTCACCGTGATTTATTCTACACTTTTCCAAGCAATGTCGTGTTAGATTTGTGTTCTAACGACACTTTCTGCTAATTTCTTTTAATAAGTAAAAGATTGAGCAAATTAATCAGTCGAACAAACTGATATGAGAAAAAAAAAAAGAACATTAGACTCCATGGTCTTTCTACTACTTTATCTTGCGTTATTTGTTACTTACTCCATTATCGAGCCTGCATATGCTTCTTGATTAAGTTTAATTTTTTCTCATCGACTTCATGTTGGTATGTGTATATGGCTCAATGCTTAGAAGCATTATCACATGTCATTCCGAGAATTTTTCACGAGGTCACTTATCTTAGTACTACTCTCGTCCTTATTTGTTTAGATTCAGAGTTTTTTTATCCCTACTCGAACCCTGAAAAGGCAGAACCCTTGTTGACATAAATAATACATCAATCCCTTATAAATCACTCAAATGTTATAGCATGTTCAACTATCGATTTACCGGCCACTCGATCTACTAAATTAGGGTGAGGAGCCCAGTCCAACGGTTGGTCATTGGGGGAGAACCCCGTGGTCGCCGTTTCGACACCCACCGACGACGAAGCTACAACATTAATTTTTCAAGAACTTTTCACAGTTCTCACCCATTCATGAAATACTATCTTAAATCTTACCGAATAAAAAAAACACTACATATTTATCAAAAAAAAAGTTTCCCCTTTTCCAAATGATATCACAATGAATGAATGAAAAAAAAATACACATCATCATATCCATCCATCCACTCTTTATATAACAATGATCATCATCATCATCATTCATTTAATAACTAGTCCTCATAAAGCCACTCCCCTTTTCCTCCCCCTTCTTTAAATACCCAACTTAGCTTATTGTCCCCATTCTCCCCCCTTTCTCCACATCCCCAATCCATCTCAACCCTCAACCACCATGACCACCGGCAGTGCGGGCGGCGCAAGCGGCGGCGGCGTTGGCGCGGGGCCCAGTAGTTCCTCCGGTGGGCCATGCGGAGCTTGCAAGTACTTAAGGCGAAAGTGCGTGGAGGGCTGCATATTCGCGCCCTACTTCGACGCCGAGCAAGGCGCGGCGCACTTCGCGGCCGTGCATCGTGTGTTCGGCGCAAGCAACGCGTCGAAGCTGCTGTTGCGCGTGCCTCCTCAGCGGCGCTTCGACGCTGTCGTGACGCTTTGCTACGAGGCGCTGGCTAGGGTTCGTGACCCGGTTTATGGGTGTGTGTCACACATCTTCTCTCTTCAACAACAGGTGAGAAATTAAATTTTTGAAATTAATGCATGCAATTAAGCACTTGAATTTGAGAGTACACAAGAAGTGTATTGGTTGAAAAAATTACTAATTAACAAATGATCATATTAACTTTTATGTTCACAAATTGTAGGGTGTTGCGTTCCCTTTGAGAAGTGTTTAAGAAAAATTACCGTTTGATTATATCCTAAAATTGAAACTCATGAAATAGTTAAAATTTTGGGATGATCCATATTTTGGTCATCATACACCAATATTTCTAATTTTAGTAATTTTTTTTGTATCTAATAGAAAATGGGTATTTTCTTTTTTTTTTTTTGGGTTAAATTACACTAATGTCCGCTCTAAAAAAATTAAATGATCTTTCAAAGCTTTGTCTTGAGGTATAAGTTAATTAAGAATTTTGATATTAGAAACTAAATCCTATAAAAATAATTTATGTCATTCTAAATAGATAAATGTATAATCCTATGTCCTTAAGACATTAATTGGTTACAAAACTTGATAAGAAAAATGGTATATAATCCTCATCTAGTCATATTTCCTTATTTAACCTTATAAAATGTTTTTAAAATGCACAAAAAGATGTTCAATATTCCTCATTTTTGTAAAAACATTTAGTGTTTGAATACTTATCTTAACGTTTGACTACATGAACATAGGTTTGTGTGTTAAATTGATACCAGTTGAAGGCGTGGCTAGTAGTAATTTTATAAAGGTTGGATTGTGCAAAATGGATTAAATAAAGGATCATAGAAAATTTTGTCATTTGAGAATATCATATTTAATTTACCCAGCTGGATTGACATTTTTTTTCTGGCTCTGATTGAATAAATACGGTCAAAGAAACATACTATTAACTGATGTATAGGCAGAATAGAGATTGAAATTGAGATTTTGAATGCCTAGTGTATTATAGACAAAAAAGTGTGCGTGTAAGAATAGTACTAGTACTATATTGCTTGCCGGAACTAGCAATCAATAACTTGACACCTCGAGAAGCATTAAATTAGCTCCAATTCTTCACTCTAGTGTGATTGACTTTTTATGCAAGATTTTGCACTTGTGTGTCTTCTTAAGTCAATTGTTTTTGGGTTACTCGTTAATTTTGTTCTTTACCCTCCTTTGTCTTCTTCGTGAAAAGAAGGTTGTAACGATTAGTTTATTGAATTTGTCATCTTGAATTCGAGTGTTGTTTTGCAAAAGACGAGACTCCTACTTTGAAAAATGGAGCTTTGAATTAACTTGGATATATAGTAATTTCATTCACACTTTATGTGTAACATGTGTTGCATTTAGAGTGGTCGACCCGACACGACAAACCGACCTGACCCAAATTTTAGGGTTGAAATTCAACCCGAAAGTTAGTGGGTCAAAGAAAGATCCGAATTCAATAGGGTTGAAATTAAGTCAGAACTCGTATATGCTAGGTGGAGAATATATAAAATTTATTTTGAAACTTATAATATATTCTATTATTAAATATTTATTTAAAATATTTATTTTAATAATTATAAAAATTCAATATTCTTGACCCATCGGGATTGACCTTCAAAAAACCCGAAACGATTCGATCTCATTGACCACGTGACCTATAATGAGTCGAACTTGACTCAACCCAAACCGACCCAATTTGACATGTGTAATTGCATTTAAATCTAAACAAACAAATTTTATAGTAGTAGTTAAGGGTGACAATTCGGTAAATCGATCGGATTTCGGTTGGGTTATTCGGATTTTGAATCATTCGGGTTTCGATCAGTAACGGGCATGATCGGTAATCGGGTATTTCGTGTCGGGTCGGATTTGTAATTGTTGGATACATCGGGTTTATCGGGTCAAAATCGGTCAAGTAAATCCGGATTTCGGTTTAATCGAATTAGTTTAAGTCTGTTTTAGGTTGAGTCAGTTTTTACAATTTTCGATTGGATCGGATTTCGGTTGAATATGATCAACTTAATCTTAACTATTGTTGTTTGAAAATGTGGAGTTGGGCAGGTGGTGAATTTGCAAGGAGAGCTAGCCCACATCCAGGCGCGTCTCTCCACGCTCCAACGCCTCCCTCACGATCAGCTCCAGCTGGCGTCGGCGGAGCCTCCAACTCACGTGCCCACCGGCATTCCGACATCGTTACCTACCACCACCGCCACGTCAGCATCATTCGATCCCCAACAAGCCTTGATAACGGCCAACATGACCGCGGGCCCACCCGCGCCGGAGACGCTCCTTGACGGCGTGGAGGGAGGCTGTGACCTCCACGCGCTGTCCAGCGAGTTGGTGTATAAGTACTTTTCTGGAGCTAAGTTTTTCCCATCTGAGTAATTAATTAATATATTAACCGTGGGATTAAGGTATAGGAAATGTTTGAAGATCTGACAAAATCACCTTTTGAATGTTATAATTAAGGGGGCTAATTGCATTTGTGTTCTTGTTTCACATTTTTTTGTTCTTTCTTATGGTATGTATGGCTGATTGTATGTGATGTTTGAATTGATCATCATCTGAGTATGTAACTCATGAATCTATATATGTAACCCTTCATTTTGTTTTGTGCAAATACTTGTAGATCAAAATTTGATGTTTGATGTTCAATTTACACTACCCTACTTGGAAAACAAAAGAAATTGGAAAGTTCAGCAATGTAATACCATTCTAATCATTCTTGAAGTGATATACAATTAGGCAATTTATCAAAAAGATGCTGAACAAACAAAAAAATTAATCGAGAAAGTGCAAAAAAAATTTGGACCATTTCTCGATTTGTGCGTGTCATCCTTGCGCAGGGGCCATGCTAATCTTCTCTGTATCGTTCCAATTTTATCAGATGTCTCCGAAGAGACAACCATTGCAGCTTCAGCTGGGTATATAAACATACCTATGAAGTTGCTGATAGTCGATGTGGGAAGTTTTGGCAAAATATATCATATTGGGCCGGCATATTTGTGATTGGCATTCAGGCCCAGGCCCATTAATATATGGAATTTCGTCTGACCCGGGCCATTCAATAATTGGAACTCGGCTAGAAGAATTATAAATTCAATCAAGGTCAGACTTTAGAAACATCAATATCAGTGAGAGATTCCAACTTCCACAAGTTTATTATTCTCTTAGAAAATAAGGGGAGAAAAATCGAAGGTTGTATTTTGTAAAATTGAAGAATTGGTGCTCATTGTTGCGGACATTTTCATTAACTTTAATTTTTTCTTAGATTTATGAGTTTTTTTACAAGGTTAGGACTTCGAAATACCTAATTTGGTGGTCGGATGACTAACAAAATACAACAAAAAATATCCGACATGAAAGAAAAACAACAACCAAACAATAAGATAAACAAGTAACAAACACCGAATAAAAAAGCCATAGATCGAGAACCAGAACAGAACTTGCCCATATATAGAAACAGTCCAGACAGGAGAAAGGCACTTTCGCAAGTCTATAGACGACTAACACAAATGTATAGGGTCGTCGGAGCGCAAAACAACAAAAAGACGTCGACTTAAGGAGGTGTGACGAAATGCCTGGAAAGACACATGATACATACCACCAAACAACACCGAAATATCTTCTCGAGCTACCACGAACTTCGACTAGCAGTGGCCATGGTGTCGTTGAGCATAGGGCCAAGGTATTGGGGCGCGTTTTGTGCGCTCAATTGGGGTTATGATGAACCAACATCTTCATGCGGGGAAGATTTGTGGGTAGATCAGACACAAGTACGTCGGATACCGTCGAGGCGTCGAACATGACAACGGCTGGAAGTGGAACGCGCCGCTAGAATATTGTAGAATTATTTTAATAAAAAAGGTCGTTTTTCTCTGAATGTTTAGACCTGAACCCGTTTAGTATTGATATCCTGATATCAGATATTGGTATGGGACATATCTTGTGTTTGGTATGGAAGTATATGGATTTAGATGTCGGTATCGGGCCATATCTTATATTTGATATGAGAGTATATGAATATCGGGTCATATCTGGATATCAAAACAAGGGCAAATGCATGATAGTTGATATACCAAAAAAGAGGTGTGAGAGATATGAAATACGAATGATATCCCATATCCGAAATCGATACCCGATATCGATATCAAACGAGACCTTAGTATTCCCTTGTTTTACCAATACTAATAGTCTCACTGCTCTTACCGTTTCCCCTAATTACGCCTTTTAAGAATATTTAGGACTCAAAAGTTTTCATATGTTAGAATGTTCGCCACCAATCAACTTTACTAATCTCCTTAAAATTTTCACTTCAATAAATTAAAAAGACCCTAATAAGCTTCCATTGCTACTTAAGTAATTGATGCTATGTTTAGCAAGTGTTTTACTCAACTTAAATGTTGTTTTTATTCCCCGATTCTCACAATTTTGTCTCGTTTCAGGCTTCTTAATAGCAATGCATGTGTATACTTGAAATTTCTCGAGTTATTGTGAAGACCAATCAAAATCTAATGTCCAAAATGAATCGATTTCAACTTGTACACAGAACCAAAAATTCTCCCAAAATTCAAAAAAGAAAAAAAAATCAAACTTCAAACCTATCTATTTGTCTCTATCTCGTCAGAAGAGAAGCTGAATAAATTCTAGAAAAATGGCAAAATAATTAATAAAATAATAACAATAAAAGAATAAAAAATGGAAAAAGGTAGAACGACAGAACTAGCGAAAGCATTTATGTCAGAAGACTCTCTGCACGCCTCCCTCCTCCCTCCCCAAATCCTCTCTAAATCCGCCATGAATCCCACCACCAAGTCCGACGACGATTCCGGCGAGCCCTACTTCCACCGCCACTACCACCACCGTCAGATCTTGTCCGACGACGACGACGCCCACCGCCATTTCCAGCCCTCCGTCCACCCCGACCCGCCCTTCTCCCTCCTCTACCGCGACACCGACGACGACGACAACTCCTCCCCGGGCCCCTCCGACGACGATCCAGACGACATCCTCGCGCGTGTCTCCCACCCTTCCTCGCCCCCCCAATCCCTCCCCCACGCGCCTCCGATTTCGCAAACCCTAATTCCCCTAATCCCCTCCGATCCCGCCTGCTCCGCCTCAATCCAGGACTCCCGGCCCGGATTCGTGAGCCCGGAGAGCCATATCTCCTCCCAATTCTACACCTTTAACAAGGAATCGCACTCTTTGATGATCAAATGCCTGGTCGAGGGGCGGCTCGCGACGCCGCCTGAGATCCGGGCCGCCACGTCGCCCGATGTGCTCCGCTCGTGGCGCGCCGTCTGGAAGGACCGGAACGAGGACACGGCGTACACCACGGCCTGGAAGCGTATCCAGGATAAGCTCCAGCCTCACGTCGACGAACACGGTAATCGGTTTCTTTGCTTCAAGAACAGTAGCTCCCAGCAATTCGTTTCGCATTTCAATCAGTGGCAGGATATTGTGATGAGCTTCCATGGGGATAGCGATTTGAAGCATTTAGGGCTTAGGGAGACGATTGAGAGGATTAAGCAGGTTTGGACTGTTGGGGCTAAGTTCTATGGCATTCCTGAGAGCTTTATTAGGGTTTGTGTTGCTGCTTGCCCTATTTGCTCGGGATTGGGGGCTGGGGATGGAGGTGGGGGTGGGTTTGGTGGTGGGAGGCCTAAAAGGAGGAGATTTGAGTACACTGAATCGTTTGATGTGCCTGCGAAGGAGGTGCCGAATAAGCTCCAGCAGCTGGCGAAGAAGCACAAGGTTGTTCTTTGTATAAGGCAGAAGTATATTAGGTATAAGCCCTTCATGGCTGAGGTCAAGGACTATGCTTGTCACCGAGCTGGAGAGCCGGCTTCGAAAAAGTCCTCCAAAGCTCTCAAGAGAGAGCCTTATGCATCTAAACGGTGTGGATGTGGTTTCAGGATTAGGGCGATTGTGCCTATTGCGAATTATAACGAGAAGGATAAGACCTTTGTGTATCAGGATGAAGGGATGGCTGTCTTTAAGTTGTATGCAGTGCACACGGGTCATGAACCGGGTCCTTTGGATGGTAATGCTAGGATTATGCATCGGGTTGTTGGGCAGAAAGGCGGGTTTTTGATGGAACAGGAGACTGAGTATGGAGTGAACGACATTGTGGAGGGTGATGATGTTGTTCTCTCTGGTTTAGGTGGAGATGAAGGGGATTTCCGTCTCACTGTAATGCACCAATTGCAGGAGTTGAAAAATGAAGTCGGGCTTCTTGAGAGCAAAATTGGCAAGATACCACACGAGTTACTCGGGTCAGTGTCTAGAGACTTGTATGATATTGTAAATAAAGTTAGGTTCTTAGGAGAGGAAGCATCAAAGCCTGTCGGATTGCTCTCTAATAATAAGCATCAGCCTCATTCAGACGTTCTTCTTGGAGACGGTGATTTGACTCATTGGAGTGACGCGCACGCAGAAGGGATGTATGTTGATGGTAAAGACACGGATCTAATTGATGATGATGATGACAGCTTTGAGCGAACTCTGAATGAAGTCGCCCCATGGAATGGGAAGGACATGATCAGTGAGGCTTGTAAAGCTGAAAAATGGCTGAACAGCAGCGAGTTTGATGAGAAGAGCATTCTTCACTCAGAGTCATCTAAACTAACAAAGCCAACACGGCATGATCATCATGATGAGAGTATAGACACGGATGTGGGTCTTGTTGGAATTCAGGTAGATAGTTTTTATCCAGAGAATCCCAAGTGGTATGATTCTCCTTGTGGTCTGGATTCGGGTACGGATTGTGGAGACAGCGGTTTTCGGCATGGTGAGATTGTGTAGTGTGGCTTCAATTCTTTTTTGATCTAGGAGGTTGTTGCCCTTCTATTAGATGCTGGGTTGTATGTATAAATACAACAGATCAAAATTGGAGACTCTAACTTGCTTTTACAGCGTTAATGCTTGTGTGCTGTATTGTAAAGGTCACCTTCTGAGGTACACAGGCAACTTGTACTCTTTGGTAACTTCTTTATAATTGATCAGCATTTTTATCATCTTGTGTGTTCCTGTCTCTCTTTGCAATGCTTGTATATAACCAAATGTTGTTGATCCGTTTTATCTGCTGAGCTCTTTGGCACTGAGGAGCAGGGTGTTTGAATTTTGCTTGAGTTACTTGTTCCCAAACAAATTAGGGCTTGTTTGGTTCTATACCTAGGATATAAGGAGATTTTCTAACTCGTGGGTTTAACTTGTTTCAATTTATTTCTCCAATTTCACTATTTCTTTTATCGTTCACCGTAAATTATATGAGAAATTAAAAAAGAAAAATAACTGCGGGAATGAGACGAGGATAGAGAACAAAATGCTATAAATGGATAAGATGAGATCATGAGAAGAATTTCCTAGCATCATTTGCATTCCAAGCAACTTGGGCAAATGACAGCCCCATCTCATTTATGTGCCAAATAATTTAGTTAGGATAAAAAAATAGTTACATTTTTACCCTACTTCAAAAAAGTTACATTTTTACCCTACTTCAAACAAAGCAGGGGTTGTTTCACTTTTCGACTTTTCGACTTTTGCAGGGTTAGTTTGCTCGCCCAGGACAATCACTGGTCACCCTTCCTTAGGTAGCAGAACGGCTCCTATCTTCGACCAGTTTGGGTAAGGTTGGACTAAATTCATATTTATTACCGTCAAGTCCAAGATTAGGGATAAACTCTCCACACTTAATCGGGCCGGCTTGCCATCCAAAGGAGCTTATGTTTCGATCCCATCACAAATGCCTGAAGCATTTAACCCTTTGTCTTTATGCTCGATCAACAATTATCCGAGAGTCATGTTCCTAATTCCTAATGTCAGGGTGTGACACAAGAACATAGTTGAATTCGAAAATGAAAAGTACTTTTAAATGAGAGGGTAGAACTATTTATCCACAATCTAACCTTAATATAAAAATAAAAAAAACATTCAAAATTTAACTTATAGAAGCTATAATTCAAATACTTGTCATATACAATATATACTTGTACACATGGACGAGATTTTATAATGCATGCTATACCCATGTTTTGACTCATCTGATAAATTTGGAAATTGAAATTTTAAAATAAGGAAATGCCATATATTTCCCGCTCTCTCCCAATGCGAAATCTACTAAAATGCAGTAATTATTCCTAATGTAACCGAAATTTCTGCGTTTCCTTTTTCATATCCAACGGCTCTTCGCTCAATCTCATTCTTTGCAGCTTGATCTCGAACAGAATTCTTAGGGTTTATGCGGACCTCGTCCCCTTCACTTCTGACCGTGTGGTACAAATCGATTTCCTGCGTAATTCTCTCCTCTTCATATATTTGCATCTTCAATTTCATCTATTACTGGAAAAAAATGTTGATTTTCTGACACTTTTTTCGTGATCGCAAGTTTACATTTCTTCGTTTTGTCCTTCGAAATTTACTTTGTGATGATGTGCTGCTTTGAATATCGACTCTAAATCTTTGCTCGAAACCAAATTGTCTTGCTCTTCTACTTGATTTCGAGTTGCAATTTCTACTGGTTCTAATGTTTGATCGGAATCCTTATCTTTTCATTCTCTCAGAGATACCGAGTCGCAGATGTCTGTTCGTCACAACGATCTACTCACCAAATTGGAGACAACATGCCAGCGTCTTCTCTTTGAACTTCAGGTTTGCTTAGGTTTTTAGTTTCCTAACTCGATTTTGTAAGTTTGCGTTTGATCCGGGTTTCAGTTTGCTTTTGATGTTTGGATGGTGTAGTAAAAGCACTAGCTTGACTTTGGATGAGGTTATCAGTGATTGATTTTTGCTTACTATTGCTGAGATTTGTGGCTGGTAATTTTTTTCTTGGATTTTGTATTTTACTTTTGATATTCATGTAGGAAATATGGGATGAAGTGGGAGAAACTGATGAATCAAAGGAGAGCATGCTTGTTGAAATTGAACGACAATGTTTGGATGTGTATAGGCGAAAAGTGGATCATGCGTACCAATGCAGAGCTCAGCTGCGTCAAGCAATTGCTGAATCTGAGGCCGAGCTTGCAAAAATCCACTCTACCATGGGCATCCACCCAATGCACATCATTCAGGTTTGAATCACATGGGAGAAACCTCCATGCACTGAGTACTTGGTGATACCTTTCCTAGCTTCATACTTTCATGTTATCCTGACTTGTATGTTATTGGTTCAGTCTGATCAGAAAGCTGCTAATTTGAAGGAGGAATTGAATGCTGTCACTCTTCGTCTGGAGGATATGAGGAAAAAGAAAAGGGAAAGAGAGAAGCAGTTTATTGATGTTCTGGAACAAATAAATAACATTTCAAGTGAGATATTTTCGTCTCCTGGAGAGGCTGTGCCCTTGCAAAGAGTAGATCCAGATGACTTAACATTGAATAGTTTGGAAACATTGCATGCTCAGTTGGATGCCTTGCAAAAGGAAAAGGTTGTTAAAATGCTTTTTCCTAACCCATTTTCAAGTCATGCCACTGTATACTCAAATATGTCATATGTTGGTAGAGTGACAGGTTGAAGAAGATCATGGATCACTTGAATACGCTAAGCTCTTTGTGCTTGGTACTTGGTATTGAATTTAAAGACAAAATCAGAGAGATACATCCAACTTTGGATGATCACAAGGGCAACAAAGCCATAGACAATGGTACAATTCAGAAGTTGTCTGCTACTGTTGAAAGCTTAAAGGAGGTCAAGATACACAGATTGTGCAAGGTTGGTTTTCACACACAATTTAGTTAATTCTGTAATGGTGCTGAGATTATTTTCTCATACTGACTCTAAAAGTCGTGCCAGCTTCAAGATCTTGCAGGTACACTGTTGGAGTTGTGGAATTTGATGGATACTCCATCTGAGGAGCAGTATAGGTTTCAGAGTGTCACCTCCATGATAGCTGCTTCTGAATTGGAAATCACAGAGCCAAATTGCCTTTCTATTGACACAATCAGCTTTGTATGTCGTTCAGTTTTCTAGTAGCAATCTGTTTTTTCTTCTTAAGGTTCTACTGTTTGGAAGTTTTCATGAGATTTATATACAGGCTGAGGCGGAAGTCTTGAGGTTGAATAATCTGAAGTCAAGCAAAATGAAAGATCTAATTCTGAGGAGGAGATCAGAATTGGAGGAGATTTGCCGGAAGTCACACATGGTTATTGATGAATGGAGTGCGACCCAATACTCTGTTGAAGCTATAGATTCAGGTAATGGCTACGACTCAGAAAATGACTTGATATTATGGTCACTTAAAGTGGTCCAATAAAAACAGTACATATTTGCTTGTGCCATGTCAAGATTTTTCCTGATAATTAATAGTACTTATGTTTATTGAAGTGTATGCAATTGCTTCAAATTCTGTGTCTTTTCTCAACATGACTTTTCTGTTATTGATTTAATTATTCTTCCTCTATTGCTTATTAAAGAACAGAAGTATGATTGATGCTTAGAAAACCACAGTAATAGGTAAATTAGAAAGCTAAAGCACAATAGTTTAGGCTGCTTACATTTAAAATGGGAAAACTTCATAATTGGTTAAAAGTACAATGCAAGCAAACATCAGTAATAATCTAATATCTTGCAGGGGCCATTGATCCTGGACATCTATTGGATCAAATTGACCTGCAGATCTCAGAGGCTAAAGAAGTGGCATTTAGTCGAAAAGAAATTCTTGAAAGGGTTGACAAATGGAAGACAGCATGTGAAGAGGAATGCTGGTTAGAGGAATACAACAGGGTAGGAAGTTGCCATGTTTCTCTTCAGCTTAATATTTATGGTTTCTTTCACATTTTTGGGCAATTTTAACTTCAGTGTTGCAATTATCTCAGGATGATAATCGGTACAATGCTGGAAGAGGTGCACATCTTACACTTAAGCGTGCTGAGAAAGCCCGTGCCATGGTCAACAAGCTCCCTTGTAAGCTATATGGTTTTAATGAAATTGTTAGCTTCCTTGTAAACTGAAATGAACACATCTGTATAAATTTGAAAATCAATATGAATTTTTAAGTTTTCAACTTCTTTGTTTGAATCAGCAATGATGGAGAATTTGACTCAAAAAACCAGGGCATGGGAGAAAGAAAGAGGAACTGAATTATTATATGATGGGGTAGAAATCTTTCCTTTTATATTTCCATAAACTTAAGTTTAATCCGAATTTACTCTTATCGTTTTACTTGAAACATATCCATTATCATGCTATACTTCAGGTTCAGCTGCTTTCTATGCTAGAACAATATACCATTCTGAGGAAGGAAAAGGAGCTAGAACGACAACGAATGAGAGTATGTAGTGTGCTTATTACATCTGATGCATTCAATAAAATGTTTCCTTTCCTAAATTCAAGTACATGAATACCTTAGGACCAAAAGAAGCTTCAAGGACAACTTCTTACAGAACAAGAGGCTCTATTTGGATCAAAAGCAAGCCCTTCAAAGAGTGTCAAAAGAGCTCCTAGATTCTCCATGGGAGGTAGAACAGCAACCAACAAGAGATACTCTCTCTGTGGCTCAATGTTGCAAAAGTCAAAACCTGAAAAATCCAACCTCCATTCACATCCTATCAATAAGCTCACTTGTGGCCCTCAATTTTCAGGTTCAATTCATTGTGGATTTCTTATTATTAAATATCTACTGTCCTGTTTTAACCAGTTTTTTAAAACTTGATAGGTAATAAAACTAACAAAACAGTTGCTGGTCATCTTCCAAAGAAGCAAGGCATGACAATAACAAGGAAGCCATTTTCGCCGGTTTCTCCATCAGTTCCACAGAAGATTTCACAAGAACAACAAAGGGTCATATCATCCCTCAGCCGAACTCCACCACAAAAGGCGCCTTGCGCAAATACGACACCCACAAGCACACCACAATCCAAACCCAAATGTGCTGATCTGGGTCATGTGAATACAACCCCAGAGAAGACGCGTTCTCCGGTGGTCCCTGCAACTCCGTTTTCGCTCTTTTCCCCAATGAAGACGATCACGACACCTGGCACTCCGAGTTCATCATTGCTCTCTGCAGGGTGCAAAGCTGCTGGTGAGCATGTGGAGTATTCGTTTGAGGAGCTCAGAGCTGGATTCGTTATGCATCAAAGGTAAGTTTGCAAATAGTAGTGTTTGACATAGAGGAGGATAAAGAGATGAGAATTACGTAGTATTTCGATAACTTTTTAGTGGTTAAAAATTGATAGTTATGTACTTATGTGTTTTTTTACTTAAAACATGTCAATGTCTTAATGCTTAGAAAAGCTTGCTAATGAGTCCTTCCCATTAGATTCAGTATTTATATTAGTGGTTGATAATGCGCAGAATAAGCAAGGATAAATAGAAGCTCAGCCAGATCAGCATTCGAATGTGATTCAATAGCTATTTTTTTTTAAATCACAGACTTACAATGTCAAGCTCAAGAGCTTTAGAGATGTCACGCGAAACTTTAGCGATCAGTATTTGATTCTTTATCTTTCATGTGATGGCATTAGGTTTTGGATATATGTTTGTTATATGACTTGCATGAAATCTTTGAACAATCATTAATGCATAAAACAGATCATTCGATCATTCTGTAAATTCAGTAGTATAGTTGATTTTGTGATCAATTTGCTGCCTCTCATGCACCCTCAATCTTAGCATGCAAGGGTTGAGCTTGTTGTATAGATATTATACATGCATAAGCTCGAATGCTTGTAAAAATTGATTGCATGAGAATATAAATAACAATCTAGGATGTCTAATTGCATAACATCATAAAGAGAAATCTCCCAACAAATGCAACACATGATCAACTCCTATACTCTCGTTTAACGAAGGAAGCGGGAGGAGAAAACAAGTCCGAGTACGAATGACCTTCTGGATCCGAAAGCTTGGTGAAACTCCGACTTCCAAGGTGGAACACTACATGTTTGTACTCTATGTCATCTCGAACACATCTACAACCGGCTTTAGGGAAGTCGGGTAAGAAAACACAGTTTCCTTCCCGCCAAGGATGAGGAAGAAGTCGAGCCGAGATTGAGAAAGAGCAGTTGTGAGTGATGAAGAAAACCCTATCCCCCAAATCCTCTACTCGCTCACTCACTATCCCACTACAACTAGCCTATCGATTTCGCAAACAAAGGGATTATCCCTCCGGTCGTAGGATATCCAAACCACGTATAAATCTCCATCTGATACCACGAATCGACACCTAGTTGTCCACACCCCTGCCCTGGTATATTCCCTGCCCTTCTCCGTCGCTTGAACCAGCTGCAAATTTGTGTGGTGAAGAACGTAGATATGGCCTCCTACATTATCAACAACAAAGATCCGTCCTTTGAATTTCACAAAGTCGTCAAGGATGCGCGTCGGGCCTTGAGTAGCGTCGAAGCTGCCGCCGCTGCCTAAGTCAAGCCTAAATGCAAGGGCTCCACCGCATGGATATTCTAAGCACACCAATTGGCTACAACCAGATCCTCCTCCTGAACCTGATATTAAAACATGTTATCTTATAGGATTGGTTGTTACAAGGAACAAATATGGGATGTACATATGTTAAGACGTGAGATGTACATATTTTAACACGCCTCGGCCTCGCAAGTGTAATCGGAGATACTGAACGTGATGGGTAGGGTTGTCAATGGGTCGGGTTATGGGTGGGTGGAGCACTTCCCCACCCGACCCGTAAATTAAAAGCTCCCACCCGATCCACCCGTCACCCGTGAAATGTTATACCCATCACCCAAACCACTCGTCACTCGTTGATTGCCATACATAAACTAATTTTTTTCTCCATAATCCATACATAAACAAAAACAAACCCCATAAACAATAAATATCAAAAATATCAAAATGGAGTCAAAGATGGGTTACAAATGACCTTATTTATCAAAGGTTCGAAATGAGTTATATGGGTGACTTCAAAAGCTTAAACATATTATAAATTATGGACTGAAATGGGTTATATGGGTGGTTTGGATGAAACGAGTGATGGGTCGGTTGATGGGTTGGGTTATTGGGTCGGGTTATTTGGTCATAAAATCTAACCCTTACCCGACCCGTAACCCTTTTCGCCCGTCACCCGAACCGCCCGTCACCCGCTTTGATTGGGTTTTCACCCGTTTATTTTGGGTGGGTTAAGCGGATAAGTCGATCACCCGTGAATAATTGACAACCCTTCCTACTAGCTTCTAGTTGCATAGACAACTTCTCTTATACAAAAGTCTTAACTTCTCTTATACAAAAGTCTTTACCTGATCCGCGTACGAAAACCACTTTACTTGTAAATTCAACACAATGACACATCCTACAGAGTAAGTTGCGGGCGTAAGACCTGGCGACGGGGGTTTGAGTGGCGGCGATCCAGCCGGGCTCCAAGTCGAGCCCGGCGTGGCCAATCATCTCCTCGTACGTAAGCGCGTGACGGAGGACGAACTTTCCGTGGTCGGGTTCTTGTAAGGACACGAGCCAAGCCTCGGAAGGATCGGAGCGGGGCCAGACGAGGTAAACGGCGCTGGCGTTAATCATGGGATGGTAGGCGCTAATCATGGATGGTTGGGAGGGTAGGGTTTAATAGAGAATGGGACTATACGAGGAAACAAAGGGGAGAGTTTATTAGGCGGCGGGAGAGGGGTGGAGGATCGCCATGATCGGCAGACGGACCGAAATTCAACGATTTCGCTAGGGTTTTGGAGGCCGCCACTTGACGGAATCCATCGTAAAGGCTTGGATTTCAAATTTCAATCAGATTTTATGTCTATGTGAATGTATATATATATGGTATATAGGAGTGAAGGAAGGAGATCAATTATTATCGTTTATTAAAAAAAAAATTTTTACTAAAATGCATAATAATTAGATGATAATATAAAGTTTACTAAAATACATAATAATTAGATGATAATCTAAAATTTACTGTATTAAAAATTATAGATAGAACAAATTAAATTAAACTACTATATATAATTAGAGTTCGAACAAACTCCTGTACGTATATAAAAGATTGCTATACTAACTTTATGGATAAATTCAGTGAGATTTTCACGATTCAAATTTAAATTAAGAAATCATGGAGCTAACTAGTGTTATTTCGAAATAATTTTATTTCTAATTTATTATTTAATTATTTATTCGGAATAAATTTTTACAATTGAATCATAACCGGCCAAAGTCAACATTTTCAATCTCTGTTGGCTTGTAGTGCTGGGCACATTGGTCAACATAGTATGTAGTTGTCGTACGAATGTCGTTTGACTCGTGTCGGCTGTCCAATTACGGAACCGGTCCCCGTTTCATAGGAATCATAACCGGTCAACCTAGTTTCGGTCCGATTTCGGTTTTGGCCGGTTCCATCTGATTCCCAAACCGGGCAATATATATATTAGGGTGTCAATCGGGCGGATCGGGTCGAGTTTGCGCCGGGTCAATTCAATTTCGGGTAAGTTCGAATTCGGGTCAAATTCGGATATTTTGAAAACCGGGTCAAATTGGGTTGGATCATTTCGGGCCGGGTGCTCAATTAATCGGGCAAAGTCGGGTTTCAGGTCAATTTCGGTTGGGTCATTCAGTTTCCGGTCCAACTTGATTTCGGATAAGTTCGGCTTCGGGTTTAGTCGGATTTCGGGTGAGTCGGGTTTCAGATTTTCGGTGAATCGGATTTCGACTTTGACCGAATTTCGGGTTAATATGATTTCGAGTAAGCCGGATTTTGATTCAAACCATATGTCGAATGATTATTTTTTGTAGTTTAACTACTCTAGTGTCTAAATATTTAATGTAACATTTAATTTAAACATAATTATAATAAATATTCATTATTATTAATATTTTAAAACATAATGTAATTTTCGGATGGTTTCGGGTCGGGTAGCTTCGGATATTCGGATGGTTTCGGGTTGGGTAACTTCGGATTTTCAGATGACTTCGGGTCGGGTAGCATCGGATATCAGGTTGCATCAGGCTAGTCCATTCAAGTATAATCGATTTTGGGTTAATCTCGAGTTCGGGTTTTTCCGAATTCGGGTCAAATCAGTTCGGATCAAACATGTCTCGGGTATAAAACTTTTTATTGTTTTTCTCGGGTCGGGTTCGGAGTCGCGCGCGTTTTTCGGGTCGGGTCAAGTTTTAACAATACAAAATAGACTTGTTGGGTAACCACTAAAACCGCGACCGGTTCCAATGCCTTTTTCTTTAAAAAATAGTCGGCTCCACGGTTCTTGAGATAGGAGAACCGTGACTCGAATCGTGATTGGAACTGAACTGGTTGTTGCGATTCCAATCCTAGCCGATTCTGAACCAAACAATTTTTTGGTTTTACCAAACCGGACCCATGTCTAGGCTTCATCCTTCTTTTTAAATAATTAATATAATCCATAAAACATTAAAATTTTGAGGATCCCACACTTGACATCAAAATATTAATGTAAGTATGCAAGTATTTCCTCCTACTTCATAGCAACATTATCTCATCATCTCTCTCTCTCTCTCTCTCTCTCTCTCTCTCTCTCATTTTAACTAGTTAAAATTATTTACATCCAAAACCTTTTCTAATAAATAATTTCATTTTTCCCCTTCAAATTTAAGATCGAGACATGGACAACCCACAAAAGAAAGTCGTTATAGTCATTCTCTTATTCCTCGGCTTTTGCTTTCTTTGCGCCACTTCCCAGTCGTCACTATCTCCATCTCCTTTGACGTCGTCTCCTACCCTATGAAAAATCATGAACATTTTTCTCAAAACGTTCGTGGTGATGGGCTTCATTACAACAATTATTTTTACTATTACACTCTTTACAACTCCATTCGTGATGCCTCGTTCAAACTAAGTTGGGTAAAAAATTCCCCAACTTTCTTCGTAATACATGCCTCATTAAGAGTTCAGACCGGCTAAGAGAATAAATTAGCTATTATTATTGTGCTACTATTTATTTATTTTTACTTGTAGTAATAAAAGTGAGACTACTAGAAAAACAGGTTCCTATCCCCAGGGTACTTAATATGCTTATGTATATATGAAGACACTACACATCTACTAATTCAATGTCCTCATGCCCAAAAAATAGTAAGGAAAATAAACAATAAAACAGATTTGGTCTTGCGTAACTATAATGCAAGCAATAAAGTTGCGCCGGTTATACTAAACGACCTATACCAAAGATTGAGAAAAACAGATTTTCAAGACCTTGTAATCTCGTGGTGGTGCATTTGGTATCAAAAAAACAAACTCGTTTCTCAACAAACCTCGGATGACTTCATTCAGAACCTTGAACAACATGTTAAAAACCAAATTAATGGATCGATTAATTGTACTAATTACATTTTAATGTCAATCGTCTAGATGAGCCGCAGAATAAGGACTTCACATTCTATATTACTTTAAAAAGAGAGAGAATGAATGGATCGAAATGGTCACCAATTATTGCCATTAATATGATATTATTATGCTTAGTTTCATAACTATTGTGCTTAATTTGGATATGGGAAGTGAAACACATCGATTACATATACAGTCCCAAATTGATACAATTGTAATCAAGTCGATTCACTTGATTTGTTATGCATCAAGGGTAAAAAATGTGTCCTAGCCTTAGCTTTGATTATATGTTTGCAAAATAGTAATTGACATAGACAAGGAGGAAGAGATGAGGATTACGTCATTACGTAGTATTTTTGATAACTTTTAGTGGTTAAATTGATAGTTATGTACTTATGTGTTTTACTTAACGGACGAAACATGTCAATGTCTAACATCACCATTTTTAAGAGTGGTTTGGTGCAATAATATTCTTTATGGGTAGTTTTACGAAAAGTACACTAATTTACGGGTAGTTTTGTAAAATTTACCCTAAAAAGTCCTTCTCATTTTTTGCCAGCTGCGTTTTTATAAAATTACAAAAATAAACCCTAAAGTTTCACTCGGTCACTCCCCCTTTCCCGACTCAAACCAGCTCGTCTTCGTCTCCGTCTCCCTCCCCGTCTCCATGTCCGTCAAACAAAATTTTAAACAAAATTACATTATATTGAGACAAAATATATTATAATGTAAAATTGTATTATAAAGAGTGTAATAAAAAAGGCACTATTTTTGTCACTTTACTTATAATTCATAACTACATTTTCAATAATTTGAATACTTGTGTTTAATTTTGCGGGTGAATCGCTGAATTAGTGAACAGGTTAGGTTTATTTCACCATTTTTCTCTCTTAAAAAAAGTTGTGTTTAATTTGGTGGGTGAGAAAATGCTGAATTAGTTATAGTAAATTGGTGGGATTAGGTTTATTTCTTTATTTCACTATTTCTCCCCTATGCTACCTGTGTTTAATTTACTGAATTAGTGAAAATAGTGAGAGGATTAGGTTTAATTATTATATTATTTCATTAATTTACCGAATCGCAAATCCAATACGAAAAGTTTAGGGTTGATACCCAAAATTTTAAAAGCTATAGAAGGCTTAATGCTAAATTGTCGTAACCCACCGTGCTTGAATCGACCGGGTTTCGAGTCAATTTCTGATCAACAAGGTTCGATTTCGAGTTGAGTCGGATTGTTGGGTTCGTCAAGTTTTAAAAGCTATAGAAGCACAATGCTAAGATTTTTTTTTGAATGAAGGGGTAATTCATTCATGTATAAGATTAATTACAATGATAAATTTCATTGTTATTTAACACTAGTGAGGAGGAGGAATAGGTTTGTTAGTCTGTTGGGTGGTTGATTGTTAACATCACCATTTTATGAGTGGTTTATGGGTAGTTTTATGAAAAATGCACTAATTTGCGGGTAATTTTGTAAAATTTACCGTAAAAAGCCCTTCTCATTTTTTGCCAGCTGCGTTTTATAAAATTAAAAAAAAAAACTAAAGCTTCACTCCCCCTTTTCCCGACTCAAGCCAGCTCGTCGCTGTCGTTCTCCTCGGTCCGGCGCCGCTCAGCCTAGCTACATGCAGTGGTGGAGCCACAATCATATAAAAGGGGGAGTGAACCTCGGACAATAGACCTTGAATATCGGACCTCGGACAGTAAACCCTGAATATCGGACCTCGGACAAATCAAGCTAGTTTGAATATCGATGTATATATAAAAGCATTGGACCTCGAACAATTTAAACTAATTTAAATATCGATGTATATATAAAAATATTGGATCTCGAACAAATCAAGCTAGTTTAAATATCGATATATGAAGTACACACATATGTTAATGTCTAAGATAGTTTAACATCAAGATATGTACAAATTAATTTCTAAGATAGTTTAATACTATAAAAAAACGCATATTAAAGCTAACAAAATTCAATGGTTTTAGTTCCAGTCATCTAAATTTTCCAACACTTACAAAAAATTTAATTCACTAATTAATTATTGTTCAGAAACATGAAATAAAATCAACTAAAACATATTATACTGCTAACAAAAATCAAATGTCAGAAACTATTTGGGGCTAATTAAAATATAACATTTTAATCAGAAAGTATCAATAGAAAAACTCCAATTTCCCAAAGTGTAAAATCATAATTGCAGTGTAACAGGCCCAAAATAAGTAAATAAATTAAAATGCCCAATAAACATAAAACCAAGCAAGCTTTCTTCTCCACTTCTCGGTTCAAATCTTCCCCTCCCATGACTTCTCCAGACTCCAGCCTACTTCTTCTCGATCACCATTTTATGAGTGGTTTATGTGTAGTTTTGTGAAAAGTGCACTAATTTGCGGGTAATTTTGTAAAATTTAGCCCTAAAAAGCCTTTCTCATTTTTTGCCACGTTTTATAAAATCTAAAAAAATAAACCCTAAAGCTTCTTCACTCCCTCCTTTCCCGACTCAAGCCAGCTCTTCGTTCTCGTTCTCTCCGGTCCGGCGCCGGTAGCCAGTCGACGCCGCTCAGCCGAGCTAAATGTACGTTAATTTTCTCACTTTTGCCTCATAATTCCTATCTACATTTTCAGTAATTTTCGAGTAATTATGTTTAATTTTGTGGGTGAACCACTGAATTAGTAAATATTAGAAGCTTTGGTTCATTTCATTTTCTTCATCATTTCCCCTTTGTTGCTTGGTGTTTAATTTTGTGGGTGAAAAAATACAAAATTAATTATAGTAAATTCGGTGGATTAGGTTTAGTTCGTTATTAATTTCACTATCTTGGCCTTTGTTGCTTGTGTTATTTTTTGGTAGAATTTGTTGCTTGTGTTTAGTTTACTTAATTAGTGAAAAGAATTAGGTTTAATTATTTCATTAGGTGGATAAGAAAAACTGAAAAAGGATTAAGGAGTAGGAGATCGAAGAGAAAAGTGGAAAAGAGTTCATTTATGATATATACTTATTACTCCATCCTTTCCATTTCAATTGCTATTTTTAGTTCTACAATTTAATTTGTTCACTAGTATTTGTTCTTTTATATACAGTACATAATAATATTATAATATACTTAACTCATTTTTTTACACATTTAACATCTTCCATAAATAAACATTATAATTGTAGAGTCTCCATTCTCCTCTATTTGAAGATCGACATGGACGTCAAAACACAAAGAAAAGTAGTCATTGTCTTGTTCCTCGGCTTCTGCTTTGCATTATGTGCCACTTCTCAGCCGCCCATCGGTAGGGCTTTTCCGTCTCCGTCTCCGTCTCCATCTCCATCTCCATCTCCGTCACCCTCCTTGGCTTTAAAAATATTTGCAGTGATGGTCCGTATTATAGCAATTATTATGACTATTGCGCTAATTTCAGCTCCTTTTGTGATGCCTCGTGGAGACTAATTAAGTGGGTAAATTAATTGTCTATTTAGGTGAATGTTTAATTAGCTAGTTTAAATAGGACTGGCTCTACGTACTTGTAAATTGTCACGTAAATTTATTTAATTTTCACCGTACGTACGTACCATATATATATTGGGATGACTTGGTGACAAAAGAAAGGAAGCTAATCTTTGCAATACTTCTAAGGTTGTTACAAAATGCTTTTTACTAAATATTTATTTGGTTAGTTATTTTGTTTAGTAGCTTATCTTTCTAAGGTTGTTACAAAACAATCTTATAATCACTCTTCTTCAGTTTTCCATCAAAATAACGATCCATGGTCAGCACAAGTTTTATGCTTCCATGGTCAGCTAGCACAAGTTCTATTTTTTTTGGTAAACCTAGCACAAGTTCTATGCTTCCCTTGTTTATGTCATTAGGAAGAAGCCGATCTTTTTTCTTCCCTTGTTTTAAATTTGACGATCATTTGTGCTAATTTTTATCTCCCTCGTGCCTATTCATTTGCGCTTATTCGAAGAAATATTTCCATTTGCATGGAAAGCATGTCGGGTAATTACAACAAAGAGAACTCGAACTTCAGTCTTCATGCATCGAGTTAAGTAGTTAAGCCTCCAAAAGTAATATCTAAAATCTCGGTTCAACTCTCGTAGGCAGTGTCCAAAAAGAAGACTCGAAGTTAAATATCTCTAAAATTATTATCCGTTTAGATTGAGTACTATTGTTTTAGAAACTAAAATCCTATAAGGAAATAATAAACCCTATTTTAAAAAAAGTTAAATTGTCCTTTATGATAAAAAATAACAAAATCTTTCTATTTGAAGGGCCTTAATCTACGCTCTTAGAAAATTCGAATTACTATTGGGAGATGATTTTACATGATTTTTTGTGGATCATTCAACTCATATATATTCCTGGGGATGAACTCCGGACGGATCATATTTGGTTGAATTGGACCACAATTGGGCCAACAAAAAGATAGCAAGCCTATCCAACATCATCACTAGGAAAAATATGTTTATGAATTGCTCAGATAATATATATTTTTGGGCCATCCGAATAATTCGGGTTGAGTTGATTTAAGTTGTTCAACGAGTCAACTTGACAAGATGGTAACCCGGTTTACGGGTCATGGGTCGACCCACGACCCGTGACCCAGTTTACGAGTTAGTTGGATTAAGGGTTTTTTAGTTCGAGTCAACCCGTTTAACCCATTGACCCGCTTAACTTTTTTTATTCCAACGACCCGACCCGTAAATGTCAAGGTGGATCAGGTTACGGGTCGTCGGTCATTTGAACAACCTTGTTGAAATGGACGAATTTAGACCTTTTTCACTTTGTAAAATATGGCCTGTTGAGCCTAAACAAAGTCCATACAAAGCGTACATTGTAACATATATTTGTTTTAGCTATAGCAAGACAAACGTTTAACCAAGAGAAAAAGAGAGGGACACAAATGATCAAACTAAAAATTAATAATCAATCCATAATAAAGGAGTACGTACAAGATATATTGAGCATGAACGCCCATCCAATTATTACAAACTAAAGTACCTAAAACTATAATAGGTTTCACTATTAAGGTTGGTTCCACTTGTAGAATTCATCACCAATTCTATTTTCACCATGGATACCATCCTTGGTGGCTGACCATTGGCATCTCGTATCGCACCTCGGTATATGCTTTTGTTGGTAAAATGCATTCCATTCGGACCACCCTTTGTCGCTATTAACTCGACAAAAGAACAACGTATTCCCGAAGATGTTGGGACGAAACCCGAACTCGTAACTCTGCCCTGGCTTCAACAAATGATTACCTAAATCGTCGTCTTTTGATTTACAATGGACATTGATATCGGACCCGTCTCCCATGTTATTCGTGATTACGACGTGCTCTCTAGTACGAGGCCAGACTTTACAAGTAGCCTCCTTTTTGTCAAGCAAAGGAGGATTGCCAATACAAGAATTGCCAACCTCATCACTTTCATGCTCATCGTGGTTGATTGATTCGAAAATAAACTACTAGTTATGTTCTTATTCTATATATACAAGTTCAATGCGAACTCTATGCCGGCAAGAATATTTTGTTTTAGGAAAATACCTCTTTTGAATTATTTACCCCTCTCCAATCAATTGTCATTTGCCCAAATTAATTGTCTTTCCTAACATTGAAATTTCATTTAGTGTGTAATCTTTTTTTTTTGGTAGAACATTTAGTGTGTAATCTTTATTTCGTACGTGTGCCATAATTAAGTAGCATGTCATATTTATAAGATTATCTCCCCGAATTAAGAGTATTGTGAACTATGTAGTAATATTGGTATCTTTTTGTTTTTGGTAGTAGAAATATTGTTATCTTTGACTAATGTAAGTTGTGCAAATTAAAATTTTTATTCCCTAATTTAAATAAAAAAATAAGCTTTAAACATTAGTAAAATATTTAAAAAAAAATCTTGTTACCAATTAAAACAATGGAGTAAAGAAGGAATTGTAATTCATAAGGAGGGGAGTAGTATATTGTGAGCCCTAGCTAAATAGTGAAGTTGAATTTTGGAGGAAGCATGAAAACGAAGACTTTGATTTAATTTCCTTTTTAATATTATTCTAAAAATTATATCTATATCTCGTCTAGAATCCGCCTAACTCAGATGTTTTAAAAATTAAAACTCTTAAATAAGGACATAATTCAATTATCAATGTACGTCTGGAGTAGAGCTGTCAAAAGTTGGCCGAATCCACCAACCCGACCTGAAACGCCCGATAATTTCTGGGTCAAGACCCGAGTATTTGAACCTGAAATCCGAAATCGACCGAACCCGAAACTCGTTGGGTTATTCGATTTAGTATATTAATGGAATTTTTAAATTGTATTTTGAAAGTTATAATATATTTTAATTAAATATTATTATTTAATTAAAAATTAAATTTAATAATTATAAAAAAGAAGATATTTTGGACCCGCTATAACCCGACCCGATTAACCCATAACTCATAACGAAACCAAACCTGATTTAACCCGAACCTGCCCAACCCGACCCGATTGACCTATCTACTCCGGAGGAATGTATTTGCTTCAAAGTGTACTGTAATTCAATTATTCGCTGGAGAATTCATGTTTGGTGAATTACAGCGAATAAATGTTTGATGATTTAAATAGGTTGTGAACATTTGACACAAAGTAATAAAAAATGTATTTTTATCAGAGAAATTCTGCAAAAGCACGTAGATTGCACAGACCTTCAAATCTTTTGTATACCAAAACTCTGCAACAAACTGGCCAGCTTCTTCGTTACTCTCCGCTATTGTTCCTCTTTCCTCTATGCTACCGCCTCTCACTCTATCACCGCTCTGATCTACATCTTCTCTTTCTCCATGTTTACACAGCCCCTCTTTTTGTTCCTTTGAAGAGAAAGTCTTTCATCGTCGGTATATCATCTCTGCCGTTAGTGCTAGGGTTTCGTAGAAGCTTCTGGCAGAAAGGGCGTAGACGTCTGATTTCTCATGGTTGGGTGGATCCTTTGCTTTTTCCCTTGTCAATTGGGTGTTGTTGTTGCCGGTTGCTTTAGATTTTGCTGTTGATTTTTGATCTTATTTTGATTTAGGGTTTCAATTTGCAGGCTTTTGAAGAAGATAGAGAGAGATGAAGAGGGATCGAGAAGATGTGTAAGTTTCCCATCGTTCTTTCTTTCATAATTCGAGATGAGCAGTGTTTTAATGACAAACTATCAGCAGTGACTAATATTGGGATGCATTCAAATCAACTTATTGATCTTCTTATCTTCGATTTATGTATTCTGGTATGATGTGAAGTTGCCTCTTTTTCTCTCATTAACATTGATCTATGTTAATCAGGAATCTGAGGGTAAAATGCCCATTTATTCCCTTCAGAGACAAGATTTGATCTTTCAAGCAGAGCCCTATCTGGATTTATCCCTTGATTAGCCTGTCTTCTGCTTCCTTTGAGTGCACATAGTTTAGCTGAACTTTCTACCTTCTTCTCCCTGATAATTTGTGAAATTTAGGTTTAAATTTGTATTGCCCAGGGGTCATATTGCATTTGAAGTTGAATACATGGCACATTCAGTGATGCCACATTGCTCAAATATTACATTATAATTGAATTCACAGCTTGCTTATTGAAATATTGAACCCAATAGATATTCTGAAAAGATATCATCACTAGAAAAATGAAGATGTTGCTACCTTCACAAAGAATTTTGGTTTTGGCTACTTTGGAGTTGCTTCTCTTATGTAAACAGTTTACAGGGAAAGCGCTTATCTAGTAATCGCTAGCATTCTGTGGATGACAGTGTATTGAGAAAAGAAAAATTACGCACATAGGGTGTTCTTGTTCTGTTAAATTCCATGGGCATAGCTATTTCAATGTCTAGGGGTATCTTTCTGTTTGTGTGCTTGCTCTTTTACTTGTATACTCTGATGTTTTTTGGAATTATCTTCTTCTGTTTTGTTTTCTCTATAAGTTGCACAGACATGGAAATGAAAGTGGACTCTGAAAAACTAAAATGCATGAGGATATTTTTAAGGGAGGCACCGCCATTTTATGATCAGGTTCATTTTAGGATAGGTGAAACTTGAAAGGAGAAAGAAATGCAACATGCTTTGGTCTTTATTGAATTCTAGAAACATCTATAAGAAATGTGCCCTTTTCTATTTGCTTTCTTTCTTAAAGTTCATGAGCTTCAAAACATGTGATCAGAAGCCTTATTGTAACAATTGCAACACGTTCAGTGTCATCTTTTCATTGAGAATTTCCTTCGACAAGAGTGACTGTTTACTTCTTTTTTTTCTTTCTTTCAGGTTGATACAAATCAAGATGGACAATTAAGTTGGTGTCTTGTGTTTTGAATTGAGAGCTGCTGGTTTCAATTTCATCGACGACAGAAAGAGTGATTAGAAGAATAGAATGACTATGTTGGATCATGTACAATTAAGTTGGTGTCTTGTGTTTTGATTTTTGCTGGACTTAAGTTGGTTAACTTGATATGGGATTTGTTCCTTTTATGCTCTAATAGGTAGTTCCGGATTTATGGTTTTGGGTTATATGCTAATATCCTGGTTTTACTTTGTGCTTTGTGATTTGGAGTTGAGGAACATGGTAAATTTGCATGGTGCTTTGTGATTTTTGCACGGTTGATGTCTGCTTCTTTTGGCTGGAATCTGGTTCTTCTTATTCTTTTTGCCTCTTTTTTTTGTAAAGAAATCGATTTAGATGCTGATTAATGGATGGATTAAATGAATTGCATCTTCAGCTGAAAACAAAATATAACTACTACCGGTCATTTAAATATATAACTCTACCGGTCATTTAAATACTACATTCTATCATACTTGTGTATAAAAAGATTTGTAAACCCCAAATTGAAAACAAAATTTAATATAAACGCCTCCCAACTAGCAAGGGAAATAGGAGTCCATTGTAAAATGTTCTTCTCTATTTTCTATCCCAACAAAAATCGGTAAAAAAGAATTTTTTAGGTAAGTTGTTTGCCTATGTGTACAAGGAATATTTTTTTGTCTTCACCGACTATCAAGATTAAAAAAAAATTGATTTTCTTCTAAAAAACACATCAAAATAAGTAGCAATCCAATTTACCAAAAAATACTGAGTTTTGGAGATTTTTCCTCAAATAAATCAATCCTCCTTTCAAGCTGATCCTGTGGGCTTTTTGTATCGTTTTGGAGTTGAGTTGGATTGGATTGAGTCGTGTCTGGTCGAAGTCGAGGTTAAGGTTGAGCTTGCTTCCTGAAGATCCCTCATCTAGGTGGGGGCAACGTCGAGAAAGTTTATTATGCACACCACGATGAAGATGACCCGTTTTCTCTGCATACTGGCAGTGCTACGTTTTGTTATGCTTGGCTCACCCATCCCGTCCTATTTGCTAGCTTATGGTTGCCTATGGCCTATGGGTGTCTTCTTTGCTTTTTAGGATTACTTTGTGTTTTTGCTCTCTTATCGGCTTGTCTGATTGCCGATTGTTTCGGCCTCTCGATCTACCAGGCATGTCTGGTATATTGAATTCCTTTCCTTATAAAAAAAATCGAGAAATTTTAATTTTTGAACAAACTTGAGCCTGTCTTTATTTGAGATTTTTTATGTTTTATTTTTTTTTACAAAATGTGAATGTCTTTCTTCGAATTTTGTCAATTTTATTTTTTTTAATTAAAATAGTACTTATTAATTAGAAAGGAATATAAAAACCCCATTGAAAATTGTTTTTGTGCACATAAATTGAAATTTTCAATCAAAAAGTACTTGATTAACCGACATTTGTTTTATAATACCCAAATGTCAAAATTTTATTTTTGTTGATATCCAAATATTTAAATATTTTATATACCCAAATGTTAAAAGATAACTTTTTTGTAAAACCAATTTGGTTAGCGTTTCGGCCCTTCAAATTCTTTATAAAGGCTCTTCAAATTTTTTTATTATAAAGTACAAAAAAATACTATACTATGGTCATTTTTTTCATTGTTATCGGTAGAGCTGTCAAAAGCTGACTAGATAAAAAAAATCGATCCGAATTGTTCGAAAAATATAGGATCAAGACCTGAAAATTTGAACTCGAAACCCAAAATAAACTGAACATGATAGACTTGACACCTGTTGGGTTCAAACTCGAAACCAGTTGGGTTGACCCGATTTGTTATATTTTTAGAATATATGTAATATATTTTATATTAAAATATATATAAATAATAGATTATTATTAAATATCATTTAAAAAAAAATTAATAATTGTAAAAAATTGATTTTCTTGACCCGTTGGGTCGACCCCACCAGCCGAAAACGCACAATAACACGACCCGACCTGCTCGAAAACTTACAATGACGCGACCCGATTTGATTGGTGACTCGTTACGACCCGAACCCGATCTGACCGACCCGTTTGACACCTTTAGTTACCGATGAGAAGGAATTAGGTCTATTTGGTGGTTTGGTGCAAATAGATCTGTCAATCGGGTCGGGTCGGGTGGGTTCGGGTTCGGTCATTTCGTGTTAATTATGGGTCATGAGTCAATCGTGTCGGGTTTTAGCGGATTTTCGGTCGGATCGGGTTGACCAGCGGATCTAAAATCTCTTTTTTTTTCTTATGATTATTAAAATCAATTTTTAATTAAATAATATTGTTTAATTATAATATATTATTTTTATTTATTTTAATAATAAAATATATTATAAGTTTCAAAATAAATTTAAAAAATTCTATAAATATAGTAAATCGGTCAACCCAACGAGTTTCGGGTTCTAGCAAAAGAAAAATAAAAAAAAAGAAAAACCTATTATTTAATGGAAAGTATTTTTTTTAATTAAAAAAACAAAAAAAAATTTAAAAAAATAAAAAAAACCTAACTTCTTCAGAGTTCACACTCGCTTGTCTTTCTCACTGACTCCTCTCGTCATTCCTCGTTCTCATTCTTCATTCTCTCCGACTCGAGCCCTCTCCAGCTCTCTTACTCGATCCCTCTTCGCCGGAATCTTCGTGCGCTCGCCCGCTCCGGTAGCCTGTCGCCGCCGCCGCTCAGCCTAGCTAGCTACAAGTTAGTAATCAATCTCCAATCTCCACTTAATCCTTCGAATTTTCTCACTTAACTTGATAATTCATCGTACATTTTCAATTATTTGAGTACTTTGTGTTTAATTTTGTCGTTGAACAGCTGAATTCAGTGGCTAGTTGTGTGTTCCGGTCCCATATTCATATACTTGTATGGACAAGTTAGAAATGGAAGTTAGAAATTGAGTTTGCTGAATGGGTCTTTGATTCTTTATTGTTTATTGATGTTTGCTGAATGGTTGAATGGGAAATTACACGTTTGATTTCTAACTGTGTGTGATTTAATTAATCTATAGAAGATCATTCAAGCTTCCAATTAGTAGTTTATAAAATAACCTTGACAAGGATGCTACATAATGAAAAAAAAATGTATTTACTTGCTTTTATCTGACCAAAGGATCTTCAGAACTTGTATTTGCAACTCCGCTTCTCCAATTATGATTTAATTGAGCAGAACACACAACGGGAAAGTGGTATTTAAAAAAAATAATCCGGAACACACAACGGGAAAGTGGTATTCATGCACTTTGTGTGTTCTGCTCAATAAATCACACACATGCACTTTGTCCGGTCCAGACCGGGATTTATTGCATTTATATTATTTGACTATATTCACGCACTTTTATGATTTACAGGTTACTTGAGTATCTTGTTCGATGATTCGTCGTCGTATGCCATCCTCGATAGTCAGGGAGGTTCATCAGGACGATCCTCATGTTTTGGTTCTTGAGATTGTCGATACGAGTTCCGACCAGGAGTATCATACTAGAGATAGCTCATCGCTTCCTTCTACACCATTGCTCGAGCATGAGATAGTACTCGAGGAGGTCGGTACTATTGCTTTGCAGCTTGAGATTGTCGACCCGAGCCCTGACCAGGAGTCTCTTACAGGAGAGATCATTGAGCCGAGCTCAGACCAGGAGTACCTCTCGGCACATGATTGCTCATTTCATTCTACTCCACGGCGTGAGGCAGAGATCCCTGAGCCGAGCTCAGACCATGAGTACCCCACCTCTCACGATTCTTCGCTCCACTCTACTCCACAGCGTGAGCCAGAGATCACCGAGCTGAGCTCAGATGATTCTTCGTTGAGTTCTACGCCACAGCATGAGTCGGAGATCATTGAGTTGAGCCCAGACCGAGAGTATCATACCAGCGATGGCTCATCATTCCGGTCTACGCCATCACACGAGTCTGAGATCGTCGAGATGAGCTCAGTCCACGATTATATCACCAGACATCCTAAGCTCACCATTGAGGAGCAATTTAGAGATGTAGTGGTCCCGCCTTGTAGAGACCAAGTGACTTTGCGGGCATTTGTTATCGCCTTCGCCTTGAGCATGATCCTTACTTTTATCTCCATCAAGACGAACCTCACAACAGGAATGATTCCAAATTTCACTTTTTTGGCCACGTCACTTGATTTGTTCTCACCCATTACTGGATGTGTCTTGCCAACAAATTTGGCTTTCAGTCTAGGCCATTTACAAGACAAGAGAACAACATAATTCAGACCACCGCTGTTATGGCAGCTGAGGTAGCCTTTAGTGGTACGTATGCTTTTTTCTCCCTTCAATTTCATTCTCGAAGTTAATTTATGTTACAATTTAATCTGAGACTTTGTGTAAGCAATGATGTAAAACGAGTGTTAGAGTAAAATAAAACGGACTAATCTCGACCATTGAATCATATTTATAACTTTTGTATTTCATATTTCAGTATGATATATTCATAGTTTTATCCTTGCATATAATTTTGAGTTGCATATTTATATTTTATTTGAGTGTATTATTACTTTTATTATAATTGTATTCATACTTTTAAGTTGTATATTCATATATTTAAGGTTAATATTCACATTTTTAAAGGAGATGAAATATGATGCATGGATCTAAATTTTGATCCAATAATCTAAATTAATTTGTTCTTTATTATTCTAAGACTCGTTTTACCTGAACTTAAATATGAATTATATTTCTTATAATCTACCTTTATTATTTAGATTATATTTCTTATATGTCGTGGTATATATTATATTAATTTTCAAATGTCTTTAGATATTTCTACTAAACTTTCATGGGGCATCCTCATGCTCATTGGCTTTTATACACTGCCTTTGAGATGGATTTAGTTTTTATATCAATTTTGATGTATTCTAACTTAATTCAATTATTATTGTCACATAGCTTAATTTCAGTTTTTATTGGGTCTATCGAGTGTACTCTCTTTGGGAAGGGTGCCCCATCTTGACCCCCAGATTCCGCTGTAACGGAGTCTCACTCGATCAATGATGATGATGATGATACTAAATTGTCCTCTTTGATTATTATTTTTTTTTGCTCTTTTGCCTTATAAACACATTAGTTAGGAAATTAATCCAAGTACTTTATATTTATGAAACTATTTTTTACATATAATAAATTACTAACTAAAAATATGTACACAGGAGGTTTTGGTTCTTATTTGCCAGCAATGACTCCATATGTTTCCAAGCAACTTGGTGAAGATGAATACACAGATTTGATGGATCTATCGCTCCAATGGATTTATCCATTTATATTTTCTGTGAGCTTTGCATGTATTCCTTTGACAATTATCTTCTACAAGGTAATTGAAAAACACAATTTTGAATTTGGTTTACGTAATAATTTATAAAACTGTTTAGATAGCCTAAGCCTTGTAATAACTTAGATTATTTGTTAATTTGTCTTGTCTCTTCCAGCCCCTGATTTCAAAGCTTAGATTAGATTATCCAAGTGGCAAGGCAGCCGGAGAATTAATCAACAGTTTTCACATCCCACAAAGTTTAAAGTCAATCTGGTAAGATTTTGTTTATTGCTCTCTTAATTAATTAAAAGTATATGAGTATATTTAATTATTAATTAATATTGAAACAATATGTATATTAATGATATAGGAGGCGAACTTTTCTATTGGCATGTTCCTCTGTTGGTAGCATCGTATGGACATGTTTCAAATGGTTTGGTGCAAAAGAAAAAGGATGTGGAATCAACAATTTTCCCACTTTTGGTGTTAATGCTTACAAAAAAAGGTGGGTACACATTTTTAATATTTTATAACATGATGAAAATTGTGGTTAGTTTTTTCTATTTAAAGTTTCTAATATGTTAGTCTACTTATTTCTATTAAATGCATGTCCAGGCTTTTCTTCGACTCCTCAGCTACTTATGTAGGGATTGGGATGATAACCCAAGGATCGACCTACTCTTTTATGTTTGGAGCTTTGTTGGCTTGGGTGGTTATTTGGCCTCGGATTAGTGCTCAGAAAGGCAACTGGTATAAAGCAGATCTTAGCGAAAATGATTTTCATGGTTTACAAGGATATAAGGTAAGCCCTAGTTATCTATTATATTTTGTGTTTGTTTTGTGAACTTTTAATATCATATTATAAGTGTTGTTCTTATAGGGTTCGACAAAAACCAATCTTGATTGGATTTTTGGATTGGACCGATAGAGACCAGACCGAACTGGGAGAGACTGGACCGGACTAGTCTCGACATAAAACTATTGGTTATCTATTATATTTTTTGAACCGGCTTGAAAATGAATGTTATTTTATTTCCTTAATTAACTATTCTAACAAAGGAACTCAACATAATTTTTCTTATTTTCTTAAAACATTTTAAAACAATTATTGTAATTTGATGGTCTTTAGTTTAGTAGCTAGTATACGAGTGTGAGTAATAACATCTTCTTATCATACTGTATTTAGTTAGTTGGATTTTACTTTTCTATATTTAAGTTTGTATCTTCTTTGCAAAAAACTCATCCCATTAATACACCTTTTAGTTTGACCTTAAAATTAGTACATAAGCATAATGTGAAAAAGACTAATCGATTTTTGTTGATTTCACAGGTTGCCATATCTATTGTTATGGTACTTGCCGATGTTTTATACATGATTTTCAAGTTGGTTTGCCAAGCTATCATTGAGAAGTACACCAAGTGCAAGGCTTCAACTCACCTTCTGCCATCACGGACACTTCCTCCAATGTCATTTGATGATGAGACGAGGGAGAGATACTTCGCACAAGGCCCCAATGGGACATGGACATGGAAGGTAGCAGTCCTTGCCTACATAGCGATTGGTATCATATCTTTCTTCGTTATAGCAAATATAATCCCTGATTTCTATTGGTATCAATTCGCGCTATTGATGGCCATTGCACCCATTTTGGCGTTTTTCAATGCCTATGGAAGTGGGGTCACAAATTGTTCCATGGCGAGCTCTTATGCTAGAGTGATCGTCTTTAGTTTGGCTGCCTGGGCTGCGGGTACAGGCGGGGTCTTCTTGAGCCTGCTAGGATGCGGTGTAATAACAAGTGTCGTGTCCACAGTAGCAGTCAACACACACGACATGAAAGCTGCCTATATGACCCTGACGTCCCCTAGAGCAATGATGATAGCCCCAATAGTTGGGGCCTTATACGGATGTCTTCTTAGTCCTGTGGTCTTTCACATATTTTCGAAGGCCTTTTCTGACATAGGTAGCCCAGGATCCGACTACCCTGCACCTAATGGATTACTTTATAGGCTGATGTCGGACCTAGGAGTTGAAGGCTGGAATGCCCTCCCATCACATTGCCTTACCTTATGTTTGATTGCATTCATTACATCCTTTGTACTCAGCATGATCAAAGATCTTGGAAAGATCCACCAAAAGTCTTGGGCTGAGTATATTCCCCAGCCAATGACAATGGCGATCCCGCTCTACGCTGGTGGCTCCTTTGCTATTGACATGTTCGTCGGGAGGGTTATCTTGCTTATCTGGGGCCGGATAAATGAAGCTAACTTAGAGAAGTATGCAAAGACTTTTGGTTCAGGGCTTATGGTGGGGGATGGATTATGGACGATCTTCGGTTCAGTGTTGGCTATTCTTGGAGTGAAGCCTCCAATGTGTATGAGAGTTTAGCAATATGACTATTGTATGTTATCATTGTTAGCCTTGTAGTACTATTTTGTGTATGATGGTAAGATACTGCAAGTTGTATATTTGGAATTGATGAAATGAGTTGATCGATCAATATGTATTCCGTTGTTGAGCAAAAAAATTCAGTTTCATATTTCTTATTTGCTAGGGACTGATTACAACTTCAGTGAGCATTGACTTTTAAATTTAAGAAGACTCCCATTAGCAGTGACATAGCTAAAGCTCTTCAAACCACATAGCAAATCAAATGAGAGAATTAATTGCAAATTAATGATGAGCCACTGTTGGATACACTTTTATATGAATAAAGCCTAAAGTTCATACTGTGGAGGCATAGAATTTGGCATGAGGAACATTCACAATGAGTTCAGTGGGCAATTCAGTACCAACATACCTGCACATATGGAATAATGGAATTTAGTGTTTTTTTTCTGGTGAAGAATAATGGGATTTAGTTAAACAATTGTAATAACTCATTTGAGAAAGTATCAGATCAAAGAAAATGAATCTGGAAGAGCAAAGTTGTATATTGAAATTGTATCTTGCATCAGAAGTGTCTAGCTATCTACCAGCAGATTTGAAAATTAACAGTTAAATTTGTATGCACACAGCACACACACACTTGTGAGCAAAATTCCTAGAGAAACAAAGAAGAAACAAAGCTTTCCAATTATTAAGTAAAAGAAATAGTCTTTAATGTATAATATGAATAGATCTGTATTCTAAATATGAGAAAATGATTACTGACAAATAACAGGGAGTATCAGATAGATTTTGTTCTAGAATATCAACTTTTGTGTGTGTCAAAGATAAATGTTAAAATGTGTCTTAATTAACTTTGATCATATGTTTACAAATAGTGTTTGATATAGAGAATGATAAAGATATGAGATTTCTTATATTACATATCAAGTTCAGGAATTGCAAATAATCTTCCATGTTATCCTGTGTCACTGTTTCAACATTTTTACACTAATGAAACAAAATGCTTGGCCTTCTCAGTTTCTGATTCAGCAAAAATTTGTTGAAATAGCAGACTGTCATCACAATGCTTCATGTTCAGGAGAAATTTCAGAGTTGATACACCAGTTATCTATTGCTTACAACTTAAGGGAGCATTGACTTGAAATTTTTTTACATAACAGAAGATACCAAAATCGATATTTTCAGAGAATTAAGCTGTAACAGACAAACAAAAATCTGTTTATGGTCCACCCTTGTTGTGGCAAATTCCATAGCTCTAAATTCACATGGCAAACACCACTCATCACAGAAGAACGTACATTATGCACAATGTGATTATAATGCTATGATAGTAATCAGTGAGGGCATCAGGCATATTTGACATAAGCAATCCACAAGCTGCCCTTATTATTACAGCATGATGAATGATGTATACCATAACATATAAAGTTAGATCAGTTTAAACCTCAAAAGCAATGAAAAATTCATTACCTCGTTTGATTGTGTTATGCCCCTAAAACATAATCAAAGAAGTTGATAGAAAGGAAGAAAAATTAATGAAGGAGAAGGAGAAGTTTAAGGAAAAGAGACAGATTGAAGAAGAAGAAGATAGAATCTTTATTCAATTTCTGGATAATTCCCAGGTAAGTGTACAATAGCCTCTTATAAGCTTTTGCCTCTAATTACAAAAGCACCCTCAACTCTTCATATTTACACAAAAATAGTTCTATATCCAAGGACATTCCCTTCCCCTTAGACTAACCTTGTCCTCAAGGTTATAGCTCAGTACACATTCTAAGGAACTTGTAACCACCTGCACTTTAGAATGCAATTAACAAATTATACATGTGCTACCAACAGATCACTTGCAGCCCTTCACTTTAATCCACACTTTTCTGGAGACTTCAACTTTGAAGTAAGCACAATCTGTCACTAGCAGCTACTTGGTCAACAAATTGAGATGATGCTGTCACTAAATCAGCAATATTGAACTATAGTCTGAACTGGAAGCCATGTAAACCTCTCAGAGAATTTTGGTGACCTAAATCCTAAAATCAGCAGCACGAGTGTAGAACCATTTAGCTACTGATTTAGAAGCAAGTGTAGAACAAGGTTAGCCCCAGTTGAGCAATTCCAGTAGCACTTACAACCCCTCATTCATATCTTGTCAAATACTTCCTCCGTGATAGTGGCTGAAATTCTTCCTCAAAATATGACACTAAAAGCAACTTATGTAAGAAAATCAGCAGCTAGCCCGACTTGCATCCGAAAATTAATCAAGTAGCATATCCCACCACCAAGTAGCCACCAATTGTTTACATAAGCTGAAATTGTTTACAAAAATTCCCACTCGAACATTAACAATTCAGCCATGAATATGCAACATATCCAGCAACCAGCAATTAGAACAGCTTGCAGTCTAGTTTATGGCATATTCCCAGATCAAAAACTAACCCTTTGATCTTAATTGAGTCAAGGAAACCAAACTCAGTAATAGAATGAGCAAAAACTCGTGACCCATCCTCCAAAAATCCAACAACCACATCAGAAATTTGAGCTAACAACTGCACAAAGTCAACCCCAACACTATTTTATTGAAGTTTCCACCTGGATCAAAGACTTGTGTAACTGAAGAGTATTTCAAAATCTTCAAATAAGATAACAGTGAGTTGCATACCCTCGACTCTTGTCAATTTCAAGGTCCCAAGCTTCACCCACGACAGTCATCTTCTCTAATTTCCTTGTCGTTGGACCAAAGCTTGCCCTCGTGTGACCCTCAATCTCGCTCATCATCCAAAGAGGCTCATTGAACACCACACAACTTGACAACTCAGGTTCAAGGCAGACTTGTAAGTCCGGCATTTCATCGAACACCCGGCGTGCAACCAAATCCGAGGGTTCCATTCCAACATTTGGGTCATTCTCTATCTTGATCTTCACATTCACCCCTACTAAAAATCTGGACGTCCTTCAGAAAAGACTCAATTAATGCTTCAAGGGATGACTCCTTGTTTTTGAAGCAAACTTTGGAATGAAACTCACTCTCAGGACTCAGAATCTCAATCTCCTCCAAAACCCCACATCTAGAAAATACCTTATCCAATTCGCGACAAGAAATTGCATATTTCATAAAATGAATTTCTGACGAATAATGTACGATCTTGTACCTGACTGTCAATTAAATCCGAAATATGGAATCTGGTAATGTCTTCATCCACCGCCACTGATCGAAGATCAGAAATTTCTGGAAACGTCTCCGGTTCAAGTTCTTTGGGTGTTTGGACGAATCAAAGAATTTGATAGAAATGAACAAGAATTAATGAAGAAGAAGGATAGAAGAAGAAGAAGATAGAATCATTATTCAATTTCTGGATAATTCCCTCTTATAAGCTTTTGCCTATAATTACAAAAGCGCCCTCAACTCTTCATATTCACACAAAACCACTTCTATTTCCAGAACATGACAGATTGTAGCAGCGAATTTAATTTTGTGAACTAGCTAGTGCTCTTCGATGACAGAAGAAGCTTTAAGTAGGAAAATTAAACTTAAGAGACCAATTTAAAGGATTGTTTAACATTAAGCTCGCAATATTAAACATCACAATGAGACAACCCTGCACATATGGAGATAAGTTCAGGAATTACAATAATTTTTCCATGTTATCGTGTCATTGTTTCAACATAATACTTCCAGTTTGAAAATTTTGATTCCAATTTTCAAGTAATGAAACATGCTTCTAAATGTTGAGATTAGCTTATTCAGTCAACGGTCAACGGTCAACCATTGGTCAACCTAAATGGAGTGGGTTCCACTTTTTAGTTGAGTTGATAATGGAGACATGTCAGTGCAAGTTCTCACACGCATCAGCACGCACCTCTGTCAAATTGTCAGCGTCTAATTAGGTTTCATTTACATGATTTTCTCAACCCAACTTTGCTTTCTCAATTAGTAATTCAGTTCATTTTGATGATTACATTGAGGCATTATCTTAATTTATGTGTATATATTTAGCCAACGCATACGCCATAATTAACTTAAATTAGACCGCGGTAACAGAGAAGACTTTGAGGGAGTGTCCCGTTCTTTTCTTTCTATTTATTCTTAGTTTTTTCGTTATTCTTATCGTTTGCTTGATTTTTTAGCGGACTTTTTCACTCGCGTTTTCTTTCACCTTCTAGCTTTTTACTTTGGGCCCTCTTTAGATACCTCTAGACGTCAAATCGGGATAAGGTCGCATACATCTCGACCCCCCAAATCTCATATATACCGAATTTCATCTGGGTAGATGTTTTTGTTGTTGTTGATAATTATGTGTAATGAGTTATATGTAGAGTTGTTCAACTTGACCTTATCCTACCCAAAATTTAAGAGTTGAAATTCAACATCAAAAAGACCCAAATTCAATCGGGTTTAAATCCGAAACCGATTAATTAACCCGATTTGTTCCATTTACGGAATAAATAAATTTATTCTAAATATTATTTTAGTAATAATGAAAATTCAACATTCTTGAATCGCTGAATTTATCCGACCCTTCTAAAAATTCACAATGACTTAACCTGTGCCTGAAACTTTTCGAACACTATCTAACCCAGACTCAAAATGACCCGTCTCAAACCCGCCTCGATCGATTGACAAGTCTAGTTATAAGCGAGCGCGGATTTTTCAAGATTGAAAGTGTTAAAAAAGGATTAAATTAAAATTATTTACATTATGTAACGTGTTTGGTGTCAGCCAATTCCCAAGGGATCCAACCCACATACATATTAAATGCGTATTTTAAAATTTCGATTGAATAGATATTTGCCAAATTTCCATCTTCCGGAAGTTATTATTGTGAATTGTGATGGAAAGTTCAGCCAAACTTTAATTGCGTGGTTGCTGTTATTTAATAAATCGATCAGATTTATCGGAAGAAGGAAATTAGATGTGATTTGAATTCGTTAGAATTTACTACTCCTATTATTTTATTTTATTAGAACTTTTAGAAAATGGATTTTTAATTGTGTGAGAATACTAAATTTAGTAAATTTGAATATTTGATAGTTGATAGTTGATTGTTTGTTAATTTTAATTTTTTAAGAGGGTTCACCAATTTTAATTTAGAAAATAATTTTTAAAATTAGTATTTTTATTCTGCGTTTATGGAACCGGACCCAAAAAAAATCATTGGAAAATAAATTAATTCATTAATCAAATCTAAAAACCAATCTCACCGGTGGGACTAAACTAGACAATTTATTTTACAAAACCAACTTAAGATTTGATCACTTTGTCGTATTTAAACTACGGTATGTGGTTTAGAATGTGTCATCCATATGATATGAATTGAAGATTCCAATTAATTATAAGAGCTAATAGAACTAAGTTAATCCCTCCGATTAACTTACTGACTTTAATTAAATCGGAGGGATTAACAAAGATGGACAGATCGTTTTTCACTTAGAAAAATAAGAGCTAGTATATAATTAAGAGTAAGTTAATATTTGAAATCGGTTCTCAATCTCTCATGGAATAACCGCATGTGAGAATTAAGAACTCAAGATGGTTGAATTTTGAAGAAGTTTAGGGTTTGGATAAATACATCATTTAATCGGAAAATTTTGGGCGACTGAATTTTATTTTAAAAAAGACGTGAATTTTATTATTATATGACAATATGTTAGGATTCAGTGTGTGTGATCTTATAAATAAGATAAAATCTTATAACTAAGTATCTTGATATAATAACTGAATATGTATAACTTTTTTAACTAAGCGTGCATGAACTTTTTGGCCAAGTTTGCATGATCATGTAATTATGTATGCATGACTTTATATTTTTTTTTATTAGTTAAAGATTTAGTTTATTTTTTCGAACAAGTCCGATAACCAAAAGAAAAATGTAAACAAAAAGAAAACGAATATGTCATGACACTAACATAAACTTGATTCGTTGACGTTTTTGTAGCGGAAAATCAAACTGACCCTAAGTGTGTATGATCATTAAGATCATGTACACTAAATTTCGGTATAAGGTATGCATTCATTTGTAAAACATACTTAGTCGCCCATTTATTTGTACATACGTAATTATAATATAACTCATATACACTCAATTATATTATCATGTACACTTAAAGTAGATACTTTTTACACATGAGAGAAGTTAGATTCTGGTCATATTTCAAGTACGATGTATAGTTTAGTGACTTAATGACCACCTCAATCTTGACCAACGATACTTCCATCTTACATACGCATTATTGAAAATCCAAATTAAACTTCTTCTCATCAGAAAGTTGCAAAATTATAAAGTTGTAAACTTCTTTCCAAATTGATATTGGGAGGGTCTTCTCCAAAATGGAGCCACGAAGTACCCGATCCGGATGTAGAGCGGTGTCTGACCGATCGAACCGGGCGAGCCAAAAGGCAAGACCAAAAACAAAAAAAAAAAAACTTCTTCTCATCAGAAAGTTGCAAAATTATAAATTTGTTTGATTGATTGATTATAATGCAACTTCTTATTTCACTTAGGGTTGTTTATTGGTTCGAATAATTTGTTTTTTACCTGAAAACCGAACCGAACTAAACCGAATCGATCCAAGGTACTTCGGTTCGGTTCTCGGTTCAAGATTTTGGCTAGTTTATTTTTCGGTTTGGCTCTTGGTTTGGTTCAGGTAAATCGAACTATTTTAATATAAAAATTAAAAAATCCCCTTTTTATGCCTTACCCACTTAAGGATGTAACCTTAAATCCCAGTTTACAAGTTTTGTATTGTTTTGTTTATCATTTTGTAGGTTTAAGTTCGAATGGTTTGAATGATTTTAGTTCAAAATGATAAAAATATCATCTATTCGTTCGGTTCGGATAAAAATTGGTTCGGTTCTAGTTTGATTTAGGGTGTTATGTTCGGTTCGGTTTGGTTCATGTACATGAACCAAACCGAACAAAAACAGAACCGAATTTCTTTGATTCGATTCTCGGTTTCAAAAATTCTGAAATTCAGTTTTCCTTTTTTCGGTTCAATTTTGAACCGATGAACAACCCTAACTTCACTCACCACTCACATCGAGCTACACTGAACTTTATCAACATGTTATGAGTTTTTTTTTTTAACCAAATCCAAGTATAATTGTAGGACGAGGTAAAAAAAACAAAACGAAAGTAAAAATGAGAGGATTGCACATGGGTAGATTGATAAACATGATGGACACCTCATTCCAAAATCAAAATCAAAGCTTTCTCTCTATTTATTTATTTATTTATAAATTTGCCTATGCAATTGTAATGATAGGGCAATATTGTGTTAATGGGAAATATGAGCTAGTTTTGTACTATACTAGGAAAGTGTATAAGAGCCCCACCGTACTCAGTGTGTGGATCATCTATTGAATGAATGACATAATCCCATTCCTTCCTCTCTACTCTCTAAATCTCTATCTTCTTCCTTTCCCTAATCTCTCCTTTTCCTTTATCAATTTCTTCTCTATTCTGTTTGATCCAAGTCGGATCCTAACATAACAGCAATTTTGAAAGCTCCTCGAATCAATCCTATTGGAGCAAATCACGCCACCTCCCCCTCATGGGCCCCACCTCTTTTATGAAGTCATTTCTTTTGTTTTGTTGAATTCCTGCGTTTCGAGAGGGGAAGGATTATTTTATTTTAAACTAAAATTTGCTTTCGTAATGCGATAGGCTTCTGTTTGCCCACGATACTAGCGAATATCCATCACTCTTTGGCCTCTTGCCATATTGGTTGCTTTTTTTTATAATTAAAATAGGGAATATTTATATACTTTTTTCTTATAAAATATCATATTTTGTAAAAATCCTTCTAAAATATCATATTATTAAATTTTTAAATTTTAATTTGCCAGTTTAAAATCTAGAAAATTAATATACTTTTGATAAAGCCTGGTAGATTAATAAGTTGAATAAATTAAAAATCGTACATGTAAATAATTTTAACCCCATGCCACATCTTTCATTTGCGATACTAACAACAACTTTGAATGATGATAAAAAACAGAGTATTTTGAGACAAGATTTGGGAGTTATTAAAACAAGTAACATAATACCATAAAGATTTTATAAAATAATAGAGAATTGTTAATAAAAATGTAGATTATATTCATGAGCTATATATATACCTTATTAATTATTAGCTGAAACAGACTAAGAAATAAAATTTTGAATAAACTGGATTGACCATTATATGTTAGTGTTATTTTATAAAAAAAAAAATAATAAAAAAAAAATTCACTAATTTTTTGGGGATGGCCTCATCAAATCTCAATCCATCGTCGTGTCTACTTTTTTTTAATCTCTTGCTCGGTTCGATACGTCCAAACCGGTATTACAGAGGCCTATTGCGAGGGCGACCCTTTTTTTTATACACGCCGTTAAGAACATTCGAACTTTTAACTTCCTGAACAAACGCTTAAAAAATCTAACACCTCATTCTACTTATTGGTATCCTTATATCTACTTATTAGTATTAGGATTTGATAGGTCATCGTTTGTTGATTATAATCACTTGTTGCATAAACAAAACTTATGACAAAAGCAAACACAAGAGTATATAATTGAACACGCCTAATGTTTAATTTTAAATGTTTATAAAGGTCGTGGGTTCGTGGCAAACTTTTTTGTTACTCAACTTTACAAATCTTCTTCATTGGTTGAGCTAATGCTTTGAAATTCTATTTTGCAAAACCTCTTAGTTAAAATATCAAACTTCTTTCAAGTTTCTACCAAAAAAAAACTTCTTTCGAGTCAAGACTTTAATTTTTAAAATATCTAAAATTCAGAAATGATTTTCCGTAACTTGTACTTTATATATATGAACATCATCAAACAAAGAAATACAAAAATTGTTCAACATGAGATTAACAAATAAAATAGTTTTTTCCCCAAAAATATTATTAACCCACATCCCGATCCGTTTAATACATATAAAGATACATAAATCGAGTCCTAATGTCCCATAAATATAGGGTTGTAATCGAATTGAGTCGAGTCTTGAGTTGCTCCAGCTTGGCTCGGTTAAAAATAAACTAGCTCGAGTTCAAACGTGAGCTTGATTCGAGCTTAAAATCTTATTTGAGCTTGGTTTATTTAAATGTTCATCGAGCTTGAACTTGCTCGCGAATCTCTCATTTAGTTTCTTCAAGGGACAAATTTATGTACAACCCGTTTACTTGATCAATTATACAAGCAAATAAAACTAAAATTTAAACTATATGATTTAAAAAACACCACCAAAACCATGTAATTCAACATAAATTATATATTGCATATAACATATATTTTATAGCTTATTCATGAACGTATAATCAAGTTTTTTACGAGTATATAATCGAACTTGCTCACGAGCATATAATCGAGTTTGCTTATGAGCAAACGAGCCGATTTATTTTGTAATCAAAATAAGTTCATTTATCTTTCGAGCCTTCAAAATTGCGTTCAAGCTCAGTTCATTACTTCATTTATAAACTAAGCCGAACACGAACAAAATTTAATAAAACCGAACACCAAATTTTTTACGAACGACTGTGTTTATTTGCATGATCCAACCCGATATCCACAAATTACGGGTTGAATCGGTACGGGAATAACCCGACTCGTTGAGTAGAGTTCCACTCAAGAGTGGCATGCACGATAATTAAATTGTAAAACAAGGGGTCAAATCGAATACGCGTGGCATGTTCCGATGTAGACACGTGTCAAGACAGCGGACAACACAAGGTTAACAGAGTAAAAGCAGTATGCCTTCTTGTCTCTTTTTTTGGCAGCTTATGTAAAACACACCCCATTCATTAATATTTTACCCCTAATCATTTTTACTTTTTACTCTTTTTTTTATTTACCTCAAGCACATCTGCACCTCAACCACGAAGGTGAAAAATGAAATAAATGAATGCACTCACATTGAATGTGATAATCGATATGTGAAGCCATCATTTAATCATACTTTTGGAAGAATTATTTACAAGAGCCACTAATTCTATAGCTTATTTTTTACTTCAACATAATGAAAAGCAAGTATGGCTAAGATACTAGTACAAATAGCAAGACCAAAAAAAGATACTAGTACAAATAGCAAGACCAAAAAAAACAAGATACTAGTACAAATATTTGTTGGTTTGACCCTAAAAAATATATTTGTTGACGTGTTTCCTTGAATATTTTAGTATCAAATAATTAAAATTTAATCACATATTATTAATTTAAAGGTTTTTATAAAGACTTTTTAACTAAATAATTATATTTTAATCTTAGCTTTGCTAGATGAAAACTCAGTTAGATTAGTTGATACATGTAAATGGGTACAAAATAAATTAAATCTTTTATCTCTTTGATATTTCTAAATTAATTATTGTTTTCATTTCTATTTACTAAAAGTCAAGAAATGAAAACAAATTAAAATATCTAAAATAGGAGTATAGTATATGGGCAATAAAATATCTAAATTAATTAATTTTATTTTGTCCACATATGTCCTATGTTAGATTATTATTTCGGTCCATTTAATCGGGCGAAAAATCAAATCTCATATTATTTCCTTTCATCTAATTTAATCGATTCATATGTGTTACGGTTAGTTTACGAATTCGGATTTCTTACCTTCGATGGTCCCTCGATTAAAAAAGGAACCGTATATCATTTTTTCCCCAATTAATTTCTAATAATTTATTTTTAATTTATTTTTCGTCGGATTCCAAATATGGCGTAAACTCGATTCAATTTCTTTTCGATTTTGGCAAAACATGAATTAATTACTCCCTCTGTTCCATTTTGATTGTCCAATAGTACAAAAAAAACACATATTAATAAAAGGTAAAAATTATATTGAGAAAGTAAAAAGGTAAGAGAGAGAATAGAATTAAATTAATTTTGTGTTAAATCAACCAATAGAATTAAAGAGAGGAGTATTGGAATTTGAAATTGTATTGAGGTTTGCAAAAATTGAACAAATATTTTGGGACAAAAAAAAGTAGTTTTGGACAAACTTAGTAGAACGGAGAAAGTAATACGTTTCCTACCTTCAATAAAAAAAATAATTTCGTTTTTGCCTCAATTTTGTCCCCTTCTTTATTTTTTCTTACTATTGCTTTTCACATTTTTCCGCCATCAATTTTCCTTTTTGCCATTTTCCTTCCTCCCTTTCTCTTTTCCCTTTCTCCCACTCACTCCCAATCCCTCAGGCGGCTTCCTGGATTACCGGTAAGTGGTTTTCCGGCCACCTGAAAGCCGCTTACTAGGGCCCCTCCAAGCTCTTACAGACGCCTGAGTACAAGGAGATCTGTTTTGGTCTATGGAAAAGCAAAGTCCTTTGAAGTGGATGCTTGTCTTTAGTGCAGATTTGTCGGTTTAATCGTCCAGACGACGTCGTTTCGTGCCCTGTTCGTTTTTTTTTCGTCTTCTCTGATTTACTGTTGCTGAAGCTCTGTGAATTGCGTACAGGTTTAGAACTCTTTTTTTACTTGCACCTTCCAAGTTTCTTACTTTTTCAGTTCACTGGTAAAAAAACCATTGATCTATCTGGGTCATGTGTATTAATCACTTTCTGGGATGATTAGTTCTTATCTTCATTTTGTTATTATTTTGCTAGATAGTTGTAATTATTATGCAATTTGTTATGGGGCTGAAATTAGGAGATATTTGAGTTAGGTTAATCTTGGGGCAAGTTTTATGAACTCAAATCAGTCTAATTGAACTTCATTTGAAATGGGTTTTGTGATTAGACAACTTTCAATCATTGATCTTGTGAATCATCTCACATTAAGCTGCATGCACTACAAAAAATGCTGAATTTGACACTAATAGCTTGGAAATAGTGTAATCATCTCTTGTACATTACTTAAAGTTCTAGTCTTTACTCATAAAACAATGATAAATTTGGTGAAGAAAGTAGACATTGTGATTGTAGTTTACTGAGATCATGGTTTATGCATCTTATTGCAGAAAAATAGGCATTTAGTTGTGGATTTTAGGCTTATCATCAAGACATAGGTGCAAGATTGATTACTTGCAAAAATTGCAAATGGATGTCAAGGAGAACATTACTTCAGGACATAGAGTTGTTGGAGAAGAAGCACCGTCGAATTATCAGGCTGCACCTACTAGACCCGAGAATCTTCAAATGACGGTTATGCCCTCAGTGACTGCTCCTATGGGATCTGGTATGGGTGGTATAATGGAGAAAAAGAAGAGGGGAAGGCCGAGGAAGTATGCCCCTGATGGTTCAGTTACAGGCGCATTGTCGCCGACCCCCATTTCTTCATCGGCTTCACCATCAGCAGGCGCGTACTCCAGTGGGAAGCGGGGTAAAGGGCGATCAGGCAATTCAGAGACGAAGCATAATCATAATTCTGAGAAGAAGAGTATGAAAACTAATCCTTGAAACATGCTTTATTTAGTTTGTGTCTCATTGATCAAAAGTCAGAATCTTTGCTAGTCTACTAGTGAAGATCTAGCATAATTTTTCAATTTGGTTTAGGAATGCAATGTGATTTTCTTTTCTAATTAGTAGAGATATCATGAAATCTTATATTGAATCAATGAACCTTCTGAAAAGTTGCATGTATTAGTGTAAGGTGGATACAATTTGACTAAGAGAGGTACTTCTATCTGCATTAGTTGACATAATCTATTCAGAAAGAGTGATAATTTGATATCCGCCTGATGTTTGCAACTCTATTTTTGCAAACATATCTAGTGTATTGCCTGAAATTGCTCGCTTCTCTTGCAACAATTCAACCTTTCATCTCAAAATGCTCTACCATGTTTCAAATTCATGTTTTTCTTGTTGATTAATGTTGCTATTTTCCCTTGCTTTAGAAATCTAGTTGAGGTTACATTGCTTTCTGGATACTGCTATACAGATACTCTAGTGGATAATATAATTATTTGTGGATCCTTTCTTCTAATAGTTTTTGTAAATTCATGTAGGCAGAGGAGGAGCATCTTGTGATGGTGTTCATTTCACTCCTCATGTCATTACTGTTAATGCTGGCGAGGTATGTTAGGCCTTTTTTCTCGGGTGTGGTATTTACATTCTAATAAGGAAATCATAAAAAGAACTCATCAATTTATATCTTATAGGAAGATAGATTATAAACATAGTGCTTCCTTTTCATGAGCATTAATTTTTGCTAGACATCTCTTTATAAAATTGACCAACCCCTACATTAAAGTGACACTTCATCCGCCAAATCAATTGATTTGTATGCTCCCCTCAGCTTCTCATCTAGTACTAGTTAGGACCACATCCAATCTGAAAATATCAAGTCAGAAGATTATGAACTTCTAAAACACAACTTATTGGGAATATGTTGTCCCAACAATGAATTATTAGGCTTCATCTTAAATTTGTAGCAGAATTGGTGTTTCTATGGCAGTTTATTATACCATACTACAAAAGATTGAAAGAGTTTTGTAGTAATTCTGATATAATTTGCTTGTATAGGATGTGACAGCAAGGATTATATCATTCTGTCAGCAAGGGCCAAGAGCTATTTGCATTCTTTCTGCTAATGGAACTGTGTCTAATGCCACGCTTCGCCAATCTGAATCTTCTGGTGGTACTTTGACTTATGAGGTATGCAATTTTTCAATGCTTTGATTCTCAAAACAACACATGCTCAATCAAAATTCCATGTCAATTCTTTGTAAAAACAAATTTGACCTGCGATCTCTCCAACTTTCAACATCACCATGCTTATCTTAAAACTCCTACTTCACATGGACATACTGTAAAAAATTGACTTGTCTTTGGCATTTTTCAAATCCACCTTTTAAATCAATTATCCTTTCCTAGCAATGATAGGGTTCATAGCAAACATACACAATGCAAGTCACAAGTTGCTCTCATATTTTTATCATGTATTATCTCTTTGCTAGTGCCTATTTCATATCACCTCTTAAAGACAAAAGTTGAGAATTTTTGCATTGCTCTTCTGCAAAGTAATCTCAGAAAAAAAAGTTGAGAATGAATTCTGAAAACTGGCACTTGGCAGAAAGATGCTTTGCTATGCTCTTCATAAAAAATGTGGATCATTCTCTTGCAAAGCTTTTCCAAATCTTTCTTCCTTACAAATTCTAAAACTGCAGATGAAAAATTAAATCCTCCTAAAAGTTAGAAAAATAAATATTCATTCCTCTTCTTTAAACGTAAGTAGCTCAGCAAGTATAAAACATCAGAACAGAACCACACAACTTTGGCTGGAAAATCCAAAAACTGAAAACCAGAAGAGTATATATAATGACAAAAGCCATTCTTGATCACCTGCCTTGTGCATTTCTGATCCAGGATTGTAATCCATGGCTACAGTGGAAAGACAAAGGTACAATAAGTCGACTGAAGAATTGTGTGGCTGATGTTAAAGAGTGAAGCTGACTTATTGTACCTTTGTCAAATATATGCTCAATTAAACTTCTATCACATGAATTATTTTGAAAAACCCCGCGTCTAATATAGTCTTTTTTCCAGCTCTCGATTAAAAATCTCCTTGTGTGTATCCACAGGGACGCTTTGAAATTGTAAACTTGTGCGGATCATTCACTCCTACCGAGAGAGAAGGCACGAGGTATAGAGCAGGTGGATTGAGCGTCTCCTTGTCCAGCCCGAACGGTCAAGTTGTTGGCGGATGCGTTGCTGGCTTGCTCGTGGCTGCCGCTCCAGTTCAGGTAAATTAAAATGCCTTACATTTTAAATCAATCTATACTTTTAATCATTTTCCATGATCATGACACATATATAATTATTGGGTGAACTGCATTTTTTTTTGTTCATTAGATAATTGTTGGAAGTTTTCTACCAAGTAGCCAGCCTGAGCACAAGCCTAAGAAGCACAAAAACCATCCTCCTGTTGTTTCTCAATCAGTTGCTCCTCCTGCTCTTCCTCCTCCTGACAAGGATGATGACGTCAGCAACAGCCAGGGGAGGACCATGACTGGACCCTCGTTGCAGACGATCACGCCCTTCCCATTCGGGCGAGATGCCACCTGGCACGGCGCGCACGCGCATCATAGCATGCAGGATTCAAGACAAGCTACTGATATCAACATTCCATTGCCTGGTGGAGGGTAATAACTAAACCAATTTAACCTCGCTCTCTTAACATTTTTACTCATTTTTACACAAATTTGATTTTTAACTCTTGTGTGATTTTGGGGAAAATTGCAGGATGCAGTGAAGATGGCTGACTTGTAGAGATATGGTATGCTAGGAATATGAGCAACTCATTATTGTTGTTGTTATTAGGATGTAAGAATTTATGCAATTGATCAATTTTCTGGACTTTAATTTTGCCCCCTTGTACACAAGTTTGTGGTGATGTAGGATTAATGAAATGTTGAATTAGGGGATGCTAATGCCTATGAGATTTTAGATGACTTTTTTTTGGGTTTTGTCTGTTGTATTGTATGGATGTAGTATGTATGATCAATTCAAGTTTAAGAATATGTAATAGTACTATGTGGTTTTATTAACTTTCTTAAACATGCAAATTATTAGCCTTTTTGCCATATGGTATTCTGTGTAATGACATTTCATGGTCATTAGAGGTTCAATTTGTTTTAGTCTTGTCTAAATTGGCATTTTGACATCATAAATCATGGGGCTTGTTCTATTTGATTAGACTTGGACGTTTGATTTCCGCTGAAGTATAGTATCATCATTTGATAGTTAATTATGTGGGGGCATGAATGTACGTGGTTCTAGCCTGATTAGCATGAGGATTATTGACTTGTTTGAATTCATTCAACAAAATGTGCATATATCAATTGCATGCATGAATTGGATGGGATAGTGTTAGGAGGTATGAGAGATTTTGACGAGTCAGAGTGGGTTGATGAAAGCCGGTTTTACCTATTCATGGTCCTTGTTGGCTGGGTCACGAGTCTAGGGTTTGTCAAAAAATTATGTATATCAAAATAGGTACTAAATTAATTGGTTGATATATAATTGTGAATATACATATCATTCATTCACCTGATTGAATCATGAGTAGGCATGGGTTTGGTTCCGGTTCTTCGGAACCATGGAATCAGAACCGAAATCGGCCTTGGGCCGGTTCTCCGGTCCCGGTCCCGGAAATATAAAAAATAAAATAAAAAAGTCTAAATTTTTACCGAATGAAAACCTCGGTCGCGGTTGTCATTCCACTGTTACGCTATTTTTATTTTTTTATTGGTGGAACCGGCAGTTTCACCCGGTTCCGGAACCGCCGATTCTCCGGTTTCGTGGAACCAGAACCCATGTCTAATCATGAGTTCGAGGTTTGTCGTCGAAGGTGGATTATTCCTCGCTATAAAAAAAGTCTTGTATATCAAAATATGTACTAAATTGGTTAATATGTAACCGTGAATATACATATCATTCATTCACCAAATTAGTGGTCCTTTTGACTGGATCACGAGTTTGGAGTTTGTCGCCTAAGGTGCATTGTGATTAAAGGTTTCATATATATACACACGAATTCAAGTGCCACTATTATATTCGGAACTTGCAAACTAAACTTACCAAAAGATTACAAATTGCTTTTAGATATGAAAAAGGCATCATACACTCATACATGATGGACTAACTTCATTATATCTTATAATAGAGTACGTAAGACATTCTTAATTGTTCTTGTAGTTCAATCCTATATATAAACATTAACTAGTCAACCAATATTAAGAACAAAAGAGGTCTCTTTTATGCTTAAACTTGCAGGAAACTCTTCGGAAATATCTTGAAAATTAATCTCTCGCTTTCATTCTCCATATATGTGCTAGCTGCCAACATATGTAAGTACAAGAATTTATAAGCACTTATGTGGAATGATAATAACATTTATACTTCAATAAACCCACTCTATACGCCTGCACTTCAGCAGACCAATTCAAACTTAGGCCCCCGTTCGGCAGTAGCCGAATTGGGAGCAGATTCAGCTAGCTGGAGCGGAAAAATGAGCGGATTCAAGAAGCTCCTCCTCACAAGCTTTTTCAATTTCCGCTAGCTGAATGGGTAAAAAAGCTCCCGCTACAAGCTGCCGAACGGAGCCTTAATTCCTTTCAGAAAAATTCATTTTAAGACCCCTCTCTTTTCATTTCTTCATAAAATACCCTTTGACCATTACATTACTTAGTCTATATATAGTGTCAATCACCATTATATAAGCTTTCAAACCCAATAAAATCTCTATTTTCGAAAAAAACTTGTGCTTAGAGAAGGATCAATTAGCTAGGCCAGCATAAAAAATGATGGTGATGATGTTGTTGACGAGGCGAATGATGATGGGCATCATCGCCATGGCAGTTGCAGCCAAGACCAAGAGTACGTTCATGACGATGATGGTGTCCATGATCATGACGATGATGGCCATGTCGATGGTGATGAGGGTCATCATGAAGCTGATGAAACTGTTATGGAGAGGAGGATTCAGGATGTTGTAGGGCAATTAAGCAAAGAGTCTCTACTTCAAGAAGGTAGGACAAGTTTCAAATCTATATCATTGATGTGTATTCATGATTTGGTATCACAATATGGTCTTTGCAAACTCGATGTAAATAAGTTGTTTTGTAGAATGGGATTATTATGATGTATGAAATATGTTATGATGTAAGAATTAATAATGAAGCCCTTTGTGTAACTTGGTTACTTTTAAGGTACATATTTGGGTTTGTATATCACAGTTATACAATGTTGATTGTTTAGAGTGAATCATGGTTTTAAAGGATTCCTAGTATTTGGAAAAACATCTTGACACACCAGATTCCGCTGTAGCAAAACCTCGTGAGTCAATATTGTTGTTGTTGTTGTGTTGTAGACTTGTAGCTAGAGATGGACACGGGCCGGGCTGGGCCAAGGCAGGGAATCCGAACCCAGGACCGATCCGGTTTTATACTGGGCTGAAGCAGGCCGGGCCGGGTTTTCTAATGCACCTAAAAAAAACCGGGCCAGGCCCTTTTCTCCCGGGCTTTTCTCTCCAACACGGGACCAGCCCACGGCCCTGCCCGCATTCCCGTCCATCTCTACTTGTAGCACATCATTCTTTATCTTTAATTGGGTCAATAGGCCAAAACCCCACCTTGTTAATGCTTGTTTTCAGCAAGTCACCTCATAATTTATAGTCAAATGTCATTTTTATGCTTTAGGCAGAGATGATTTCTACTAAAATGTGTCATATGTGCACAATTATTGTACTGTGTTACCTATGTATCATTTTCTTTAAAAATATGTGAATGAAGCTAAAAAGGCTTTATCCAGATCTTATTCATTAAAGTGAGAGTTCTGCTACGTCAAGACATCAAAGTTGTCAGCTCCCACTTTCATCATCCAATTCTTCGTAAGAGTACTCACTAATAATTGAATTGATTCAACACAAAGCAATTCAGATTCACTCAAGAAATCAACAAGATTCCTCCAGCATTCCAAAAGAATCTAAACTGGAAGTAATCCCTTCTTGTGAAAAAAACAAAAAACAAAAAGAGAAGAAAGACAAGGATATGCCAATAAGTGATCTAAAAACTTGAAAGTGTTTCTTGAAGGAGCTAAATTTTTCAAAGATACAAACAAGTCTACACGAATCCAAGCCCCTTCATACTGATCTCAGATACGCAAAGAAATCAAATTTCAGGTCCTACCAAAGCAAATCCCATTGAGTATAGTTTTAAACATAAGAAGCCAGCAATACTTTATGAGAATAGATAGTGACGTTACGAGAACTCAATCCTTCCTCAGGTCCATGTATTCTCTACGCATACCCTCTGCGTTCAGGATGACCAACTCCAGCTTGTCTCCCTGCCATGACACAAACCCAAAAGAATGTTGCATCTTAATATTGTGTTTCACTAAAAGTAGTCACCAACTCTTATTAAATCTAAGATTGTAGTCACCAACTCTTGTATATACAATTGAAAAGCTCTTGTTAAGGTAACATGGAAAATAAGATTTTTCAGACAAAACTTCTAGCTTTCAAGAGTTAAGACAAGGTTTCATGGTCAATTCCCTGTGAAATAAGAAAACAAGCACCATGACTCTAAAAAGAACAAAGTGGTTTTGAACTTTGAAATTTCTGGCTACAGCCATGTAGTCAGACCACGTTTCTGAGAAAAACATTATCCTTTCTGAGAAGGGGTTTCTGAAACAAGTAGGTGCAATTGCGATGCACTGTTTAGATAAACAAAGACAGAAACCAGTAGTATCAGATACTTACAGTGTAAATGTCTCTCTCAGTTGCAGATGCAAAGGCAGTTTTCACCAGATCAATTGCTTCTGATTCAGATAGAGGAGTTACAGCATCCTGGACACATTGTTAAGACTTTCAGTCACAAACTCATAAACTAAACTTTAACAGATTCAATACTCAAAGAGTGATCAGGGGAAAAAAACAGGAGAAAAGTAAGTACCACGGCAGGCAACAAGAGAGGGCTGGGAGACTTAAGCTGGTTATCCAGGAAAGGCATGATGAGCTTTGCTCCAGAACCTTGAGAACTGTATCCAACCTTCTCATATGAGCCAACAGCATCATATGTGAAAACACAGCCCTTACCTGAAGAAAGATAAAAGGGTTTATTTTGTCAGTATTGCTGATTCTGTTAGTAGTTCATAATTGCACAAAAGTATCTGAGGGAATTTGAAAACAAGGCGGAGGTGGTGGAGTTTGTCAGAATGATGAGCACTCCAATAAAAAAGAACAGAAATTCAGCTTAATCTTTGGGGGCGAGAAAAAATAAAATGCAGATGAATGATAGTACAAGGATATTTACCTTCATTGTCAAGTCCACCCAAGACATTGAAAGCATAGTAGGGGAAGAAACGCTTATAGTAAAGCGTGTTCGATAAGAGTTGGGCCATTGCCGGACAACTCATCTGTTTATTGTGTTGATGTTGATAGATCTGAGAGAGAACAAGAAGATCAGATTCATGTATAGATTTTCTACACGAGTAGACTTATGCAGCATTTCATATGTTTTAGACACGCATATACCAGAACATGTTAGGTTATTTAAAAAAAAATTCAGTACGTATTTCAGGGTATGTGCATATATAGATTATAGAGTGCTCCACAGTCTTATTGATTAGTATAATATTGAAGGCTTTTTTCATAGCTTAAAAAGATGTAGAATTTCACCAGATGCCTTGCTGACAGATGCTTCTGTAAAGCTCTCACATCTGCTTGAAAGCCTGAAGAAGCTAAAAAGGCTTTGTCAGCTCTGCAAGATGAAAGAAAAGAACAGTTAGATAAACCATTATTACAAGGAATACTATTGAAACAAATATATATCATCAATCACCATGAATTACTTCATATAGCAACATGAAACAAGATAGTGAAAAGTGAAACAAACATTTAAGAAATATACTACATGTAACATTACAAAGTGCTCTGCTCATACAATTAAATAAACTTCATGATGGCAAACAGATGAACAAACTAGAATTTCAAATCTACAAATACACAAGGCCCTAAAACACAAATCAGCACTGGCGTGAGCCCTGACTAGCACTTCTTTGTGTACCCATAAAAGCAACTATCCCCATCCTTTAAGGATTTTTAGGAAGCTCTTATCATGACTTAAGTGAGAACCAAACCAGGGCTTGTTGAGCTTACTAATCGTAGAACCCATGTCACATCAGATACTTGCAGGCTCAACACATGAGGTGCTTCCATACCATAACTAACACAAAGTAAGTTTGCCCTGTGATCGTGTCAGAATAGTACTACAGTGCAGCCTCAGCTGAGTGACTTCAGCTCACTTTACTAAGGAATCCTCATTCATTGCAATAAAACCCCTACAAATGTCTCTTTCCACAAATTTCATCTTCAGATTCGATCCTACACTCACATTTTGCTGTCTATAACTTCAGTCAGCATGATTTTATCGAAGCAGAAGACGCCAATCATCTAAATCCCTAACAGATGTATCGATTCTAATCTAAATCCCTAACAAATCAACCTATGAATCAAATTCAGAAAAATTTGAAGCAGGAGAGAAGATCCTTACAGTTTAGCAATCTTGGAGTAGTCACGAGTGAGGATGTTGTATCCGGTAGACATTCGGGTATCGGCGGCAATGACACAGTAATCGGAACCGGCCACAGCTACACAGGTTCTGAAATTAACCAAAAAACAATAAATTGCAAGAATTTTTCAGTGGATCAAAGATTATTCGAAGCGAATGGAAATCGCTGAGATAGCGAGAAACGATTGAGAGTGAGGGAGAAGAGAGATTACCCGCCGTTGAAATCATAGGGAGACCAATTTGCGTGTTGCTTCGACATGGTGATTCGATCGAACGTCGAGAATTGGGGGAGAACAGATTTGAGATGAGAGAAACTAGGGTATTTGAAGGGAAAGTCGATGTCTCCGGGGAGGTTTTCTTCTTGCTCAAGCAGGAACCTTTTAAGTTGAGCCCAATTTGGGGATTTGACAAATAAAGGAAATTAAAACATGAGCGTCGGATACCCGGATGCATTATAAAGCTTTCTACAAAGTTTTTAATTTGTTGAAAATTGACGAATTCGTGTTTTTATTTTTTAATTATATTTTTTTGTATGTTTTTTTTATGAAGAAAGAATTCGATATATCAGAAAAATATGATAGATCGAGACGCTGACAAAAATTGACAGTCGGAGAATTCGATATGAGAAAACAAACATCCCACACATGTTAACTCGAAAAGACAATATAAAAGTACACACTTAAAAAGGAGTGTTAGAACCAGAATTGGGGAGCTTCTAGAGAAGTAAAAAGTACAAAACGTCACAAGGAGATAAACGAAGACGATAACTGAAAAGAATCCATAAGACGAGGTCTTAGGAATAATGTAGATTGTTAGTATTTAGTTTTAAATCTCATCCTTTTTTGTCAAGTAAAGAAATGATGATAAACTTATTGAAAAATCGAATTCTAAAGCATCCGTTAAATGAAATTCTCATGATTATATATAGTTTTCAAATTAAGATTGTTGGAATTTGAAAAGGGTTCATATTTGTAATTAGACCCGTATAAAAGCGGATTTGGGATGGATTTGGATCAAACTTGAAGTAAAAATTCAAGACACGAGTCATTATTGAGTTCAGGCCAAGTCTTTGTAATTCATATTTTTCTTGTCCAAGCTTACTAAAATTTATTAAATTCAAGCTAACCTTCCTCTAAAAATATAAGTAAAGCGTTTATCCTCAAACATAAACATATGAAGAGATATAGAACATTGATAGCAATCTTAGTCTAATCTTGTGTTTTATATCTCATACAAGTATACAACACAATTAGTTATAAAGGTCATTTGCTCCAACATTGAAAGTAATATTCTTATAATGATTTTTTATAATAAAAAAATCAATTTTTTATTGGATTTTATTTGTTTAGAATTTTATAAAGTTTATTATTATTTTAGGAAGTACGCTTATTATATAATCTAAGAATACATTATAAAAAACTTCTTGAAAAAAATCCTGCAAAATAATTTTATTCCGGTTTTTCAATTAATGAAGGAAAATTTGATTTTTTCTATTATTTTTAAAACTAAATAATTTATGGTATTATTTCTTATAAAAAGTATTTTTTTCTTAGAAATAGGTGAAAAGTGTATTTCAAAGTCAACAAAATATCTTATTTAAAAAAATAGAGCAATATGGTGTTATTTATTTTGGAAAGAAAAATTAAAAAAGTGGGTTTTGAATAAATAAATTATATTTTACTGAAATTTTTTAGTGTTGGGTTTTAAAGTAGGAAGCAAGTCCGCCGAAGCAGAAGAACGTGCTTAGCTTCTCTTGAAAGCCGGAGGTAGACGAACAGGCGCGAAGAAAAACCTCAAATTTGCCGTTTGCTCTCGTTCGTAGAGGAGAAGGAAAAGTTAAAGAAGAAAAATTTATCCGCTATTTGCCCGGTTCAATTTGAAGATTTAACACCCTGAAAATGGCTCGGAATAAGGTATTCATTTACTTGTCTTTGTCCCTTGTTGCTATTTTACTTCGTAAAATTCGATCATTGCATTTCTTGCTCTGAATGATGAGTTTGGTCGACGACCCAGTTCAATTCACTTCAATGATTCCATTTTTTCTTCTTCTATGTTGCTCATTCATTTCTGTGTGCCAAATATCAGCTTTAGCCGTGTAAACTTGTTTAGAAATTAATCATCTTTTTTGATGCCTTCATAGTTCAATGAATTTGCCCAATAAGGGCTTGTTTGGCTACAGTTTGTTGAAAGTCACATTTTTACCTTCCACGGAGTGCTCATTGTTCAATAGGGTTTAGCATATTCTGAGTTTTGAAACATGTTTTGAGCTTTTTTGATGTTGGTATGAAAAATTGGCTGCTTAATTCTTTATTGAGTTCCATTTTCTGTCAGCAAGTTCTTGTTGCTTTGATTGTATTGAACCTTATTATGAACATGGAATATTCTGAACTGCAAGTTCAAGATTGTGTCAGTAATCTACTTTTATAGTCAATAACTAAGTGTCATCTAAACTTTTGCCTACAGGAAGCACTGATTTTGTTGGTGGATGTTGGTCCTACAATGCACAAGATTCTGCCCGAGGTTGAGAAAATTTGCTCATTGCTTATGGAGAAAAAGGTTTTGTTCATCACTTGATATCTTCATTTGGTTGGACATAGTTTCAAACAATTTAGTTTGTTTCACGATTGAGAAATGAATCCACATCTGTCTGTGTGTCCTCTTATTGTGTTCATAATACTAGTTTCCTTATCAATGAAAGTAAAATATTTATTTACAAGGTCAGCCAGGATGTGCAGTTTACTGACTGAACTCTCAATTTTCTTGCAGCTTATTTATAGCAAATATGATGAAGTTGGTGTTGTTCTGTTTGGAACTAAAGGTACCTATTGCTGTCACATACTAAGTTTTCTAATGAAGTATATGATCTGTGGAAGTTAGAGGCCTTAAGAAGTGTCCATCTCTGAACAATCACCACAGGCCACTATCTCTAATGAAGGAAAGAAGCGCTCTAAAGTCTATATGGAAATCTGTGACATGTTGTTCAGATTGTCGGCAAATTTCTGGTCACAAATGTATGCAAAAATTTACAGCAAACTTGAACATTTGGGCTCAAATTTTTAGAAAATATCTAATTATCAGCATTCTTTTTTCCTTGTTGACCAATGTTCACTACTTCCATTGCAGAAGAATAGCAAAAGATGACTGTTTATGTTTTAATGTTAATGTTTTAATGTATATGTGAATAAGCTCTGCTTGGATTTTGGTCAAGCCCACCATTGAAGGCTCAATAATGCCTGTTTCTATCAGTTCAAATAGAACCATTTTTCTTGAGTCTTTTAATCCATTCCCCTTCATGATGTCATTTTCTAGTTGGCTGATCTAAATTGTGCGGTCTTGTTATTTATAGTGTAGGGTGTAGGAAGACAAATTCAAAATTAACTTTTTTGTGAGAAAAGTGATGACTGATATTAAAGGCATATCACCTTATGAGAAATTGTGCATTTGTATGATGCAATTTAGTGTGTGGAGTAGACAGTTTACTCCTAGGTATAATAATGTGCATGACATGAAGTCTGTTGCCATTTTCAATTTAGAACAATATGATGTACTATGCATTTCATGGCTCTTCAGAGACTGACAATGACTTGACAACGGAACTGGGTGGATACGAGCATGTGGTGGTTCTGCAGAGAATTAAAGTAATTGATGAAATACTTGTTGATGCTGTACAACAACTTCCTCGGGGGACTACTGCTGGTGATTGTATCCTTTGCTGTACTATTGGTTCAATGGTTCTGCCTTTGATAATCTATTCTAGAACTAATTGCCATATTGATATGATTGTCAATGAAGAAGCAATCTTTTCTATATGTTTATCTTCTCTGATTTTACTTGCCTGCTGAAGAACCATATGGTATCTGAAAGAAACTGCAATGATTTACTTTGCTGGAGTTTAGATATGATTAGAAAAAGAGGCTTTATATTTAAAATGTTTAAGGACTATTGTTACAATAATTACCTAGGTAGTGAGCATTCCTGAATATAAACATTATTTTTAAATCTTCAGTTCCTTGACATCCATTATAGTTCTGGATGCTATTGTTGTTGGGATGGATTTGCTGATAAAGAAGTATGGAGAAACCATCAAGGGTAAAAAACGGGTCTGTTTGATTACTGATTTGCTTTCTCCTATAAAAGAACCCTATGAAGGAACAAAAGGTGACCAAGTCCTTGCCATTGCTGAACAAATGAATGTACAAGGAATGAAATTTGAATGTATTGTTGTAAGAGGGGACCTTAGTACTGATGTGAAGAAAAAAGTAAGGAATGAAAATGAACAATTACTGAGCCTTTTCACTAAGAAATGTCACACAAAGACTGTTTATGTTGAAAGTCCGGCTTCAATGTTGGGAGCTATCAAGACCCGGAACATAATGCCTGTTACACTATTTAGGGGTGATCTTGAAGTTAGCCCCAGATTGAAGATCAAGGTGAGACTTTTTTTTTTGAATGTTGCATCCTATCTATTATGAATGAAGGAATAATTGCTTTATAATTTGTTTTATGTGTATAGGTTTGGGTGTACAAGAAAACTTGCAAGGAGAGGTTTCCTTCCTTAAAGAAGTACTCAGATAAAGCGCCCCCAAGCGATAAGTTTGCCACTCATGAAGTTAAGATAGACTATGAATACAAAAGTGCTATAGACCCTGAAAGAATTGTTCCTCCAGAACAAAGGATCAAAGGCTTCCGCTATGGACCACAAGTTGTGCCGATTTCATCTGCTGAGCTGGAAGCTGTCAAATTTAAACCAGAAAAGGGAGTGAAGCTTTTAGGATTCACTGATGCTTCAAACATACTACGGTAATTTTCCCTTGGAGTTATGGATGCTTTAAGCTTATACTGGCTAGTTATATAATAAGACATATGACTGATGGGTTTCTCATCTTTTTGTATTCTTGAAGTCACTACTACATGAAAGATGTCAACATATTCATTGCTGAGCCAGGCAATAAAAATGCGGGTGTAGCAGTTTCTGCTTTGGCAAGAGCAATGAAGGAAATGAATAAGGTTGCCATTGTGCGATGTGTTTTTAGACAAGGACAGTCGAATGTTGTTATTGGGGTCTTGTCACCAAATGTGTCTAAGAAGGATGCTATTGTAAGCTGTACCTTAAAATTTCTTGTACCCATCAGCTGATTATGATCTCATTCCTAAACTGTTGCCCTGTATTTTTCATTCTCGTTCACTGGCTTGTTGGTTCTTTTTTGTACAGCCCGATTCATTCTATTTCAACGTGCTTCCATTTGCTGAAGATGTTCGAGAATTCCAATTTCCTTCTTTTAGTAACTTACCCTCGGCTCTCCAGCCAACTGAGGAGCAGCAGGAGGCTGCAGATGACTTTGTAAAAGCACTTGACCTTGCACCACCTGGCAAGGAAGAGACACTAAAACCTGAAGTTACACCAAACCTTGTTCTTCAGGTATGTATTTGAACAGAAACTGTTTTTTATTCTTTAATTTTTATGTCCCATTTAGAGAAGCAAGCATAAATTTTTTGATTCTCTTGATTTGTTAGCAGTTCTTACATGCTTAGTACCTTTTATAAATAGGTTCTAACAGTTGGTTTTGTGTTGTACATTAATCCAGCATTTCTACCATTTTCTGGAATTAAAATCAAAGCACCCTGATGCAGCAGTACCTCCATTGGATGATACATTAAAGAGCATAACTGTACCTGACCCTGAACTCCTTTCTCAGAACAAGTCTGTGATTGATAAATTTCACAATTGCTTTGAACTCAAGGAGAATCCTAAGGTAATGGTTTTCAGTTGCTTGACCTCTGAAGATGCGATATTTTAATTATTTGGCTGATCTTTCTGAAAGCTAAGAATTGAGCTTCTTACATATTTTGTAACAGATGAAGAAGTCAAGCAAACGAATAAGAGAAAAGCTATTAGGATCTGATGAAGAGAGAAATGGTGTGGATGGCGCCCTTGATACCAAGCGGCTGCTTCTGACAGCAGAAAATAGTTCCATGGATATGGTCGAAAAAATTGGAGATTTGACACCTGTCCAAGATTTTGAAGCCATGTTATCACGTAGGGACAGCCCTGATTGGGTTCAGCGAGCCTTGAGGGAAATGAGGAGCAAAATTCAGTATATGGTGGAAGATTCTTGTGACAACTATAATAAGGCTTTGGAATGTCTTCTTGCCCTTCACAAGGGTTGTGTTATTGAACAGGTTTATTTTTCATCTCCCTGAATAATTAGTCAATCGCCCCGGTCATTTCTTCATACTTTTGAATAGTCTTAAAAATGGAACATTCTGTTATCTGCAGGAACCTAAGCAGTTCAATGATTTTATTCGGTATCTAAGCAAGCTCTGTCAGGAAAACTGTTTTGGTGATTTCTGTGAACTAATGTCAAAGGAAGTGAAACCAATCACAAAAGAGGAAGCTGTAGACAGGTTTGTCCATTTGCTTACTACTATTCCTGTTCAGAAAAGATGATCATTTTAGCATTTGACACAACTATAAAGGAATTTAATCATTAAACTAATATTCTAAACTTTCTCTCAAATTTACAATTTATTTCATACCCACCTCATTTATAGTTTATGAATAAAGAGAGTTTGCATAAAAAGAATTAAAAGTGTGCACTTTTCCCTTTTCCAATAACAAACATTGTAACTCACCAAATAAATCATTACCTTACAAGAATACAATATTACAAGGCTAAATTGACAATCTTTTTCCAAAGAAGGTATTATTACTCTCCTTGTCAAAATTTTTTGGTTAAGGATTATTGTTCACATGCTCTTCGGGTTTTGTTCTGTATCAGTGACGTGACGGGTGATGAAGCTGGAACATATCTGCGTACCGTGGAGCCAAAAGCCGAACCGAAGCATGAATTGCAACTTTGATTTCAGTGTGCTGGTGACTATCAGGAGCTTAGGACTTGTTACATAGTTTAATGACTAGATAAAATGTATGTATTCAAAGCAGCCCATTATGAAACCTCTGGCTCTTGTTTTGCATTGTTAGTCAGGAACCGTCTTGAAGGTTGATATCATGCCTATTGGTGATTTGCTTGGCTTGTTTGTGGATGCTGAATCTTGACTCTTATTAGCTAATGCTTACTGTATTGGTTTGTTAAATTTCATGGTTGGGTTCATTGGTCGTTTTCGTCAAGTTTAGCATAAATCAGTGGAATAAAATTTGTGCGTAGACAGGATGAAGGATTCAACAAGTTTGAATAATATACGCATTCAACAACAAGCCCGTCTAGCTCAGTTGGTAGAGCGCAAGGCTCTTAACCTTGTGGTCGTGGGTTCGAGCCCCACGGTGGGCGTGTTAATGGTTATTTTATCAATCATTTTTGTAACTGTTTTTGTATATATTTTAAACATAAAAATTGTTATGGATTACTATAGTTGGTTTGAATATTTTTTAACATGAAATATATTACGATTTATATTTGTTCTATGTTGCTAATTGTTTTAAGGCTTAATAATTTCCTAGGATTTTTTATCTAATTCTATTTTAAAAATAAAATTTGTGTTAATTGACCCTTGTTTCAATTCATGTTTTAAGTCTCTTAATTTATTTTTTATCTCTCGATCCGGACATAGTTATTTTACGTTCGGACTAAGGATAGCATATACCTTTAATGAAGATGAGCCTTCCAATTCAGTCTTTCTATACACGTCGCAAAGGAGATTCGATCGAATCTAACATCCAGACTAGATACTGCAGAGGCCTTTAATGGGGATGATCTTCGCAATCCAATCTTTCCATACATACCACAAGAAAAATTCAAACGAATTCTTAGATAAATATTTAAGAGAACTTAGCGCATCATTCCGCTAGATCAACTGATAATTGGTTATTCTCATTATTTCCACATTTAATGCTAGGAGGACCATATGCGATTGACATAGTAACCCAACCAATTTTCATAGCTAACGTGTGCCATACTTAAACACAAATAAAAAATATATACATTATAGACTAATAAGTTAATAGTTATTGTATTGATTTGTATACGCCTGCTATCAACTTCTAGATTTGTACTCGAAAATTATTAATTATCCGAAAAATTCACCATATTGAGAAAAATCTATCCGTTACTTTCTCATTCAATACGAATTACAAGTATCCCGTCTGACAAGCTCTGCGTTACCAAATTCTCTAACTTTTTATCCAACAACAATCACCCACGTCACTCAAAGCGTCATCCAGACGCGCTTACATCAACAAAACGAAAAAAAATTCATTTCCCAGAGCTTTCTTTTCCCTTCGGGCAAACTAGTAAACATCATTGGGCGGAGGAGGTCAGGTATTGGAGAGAGAAATCTCATTTTTCTTGGATTTTGGGGGGTTTGGGATTGTTTGTGTGTTTTATTGGGTTACCTGTGAGCGAGTATGCACAGATCTGGGGCTGTAATGGCGTGGAACGTCTTCAAGTTCTGTACGGCCTTGCGCGGCTTGGGCTCGATCATGATTTTGTTGGTCCTCGGAATTGTCGGTGTCACTTATTATGCCGTCGTTTTGACCAACTACGGCCCTGCCCTCTCCAATGGCGGCCTTGAATGCCTCGCTGCTATCGCCGTCTTGATTGTGTTTCATGGTTTGGTAAGCAGCTCTGAATCGGACCCGAAAAGGGCGAATTCCTAATTTGGAGAATTTGGGGATTTTTTAGTCTTCTTGATCATTCTTGGGCGTGGGATTTGGGGGGATTGATGTTTGAATTAGCTTAGGCTTATGGAAATTCATCTGGGTTTGTGTTGTATTCGCTTGATTTATAGGAATTGTTTGGCTGATTGTTATTTTTGTTAAGTTAGTCACCCAGAAAAGGTAAGGCTTTTATAACCTAAATTAGTGTCCTTTTAGGTATCCTGGATTGATCTTTGTGATTTTATATAGGGTTTCAATTTATTATGTGCTTCAATTGAGTTTTGTTATGATCGACTGCCATAACTCTAGTTAATGGGTTACCAAAAATTCAGAATGATCAAACCTTCTAGACCAGCTAGAGTCTTGAATTCTTTCATCTCTGGTGGGTCGATCTATAATATTTAGATGGAAAGTCAGTTCTTTTGCATTTTTGCTCTTAACAGTACATTTTTGCATTTGTGTAAGTTTAAATTTTTTGTTCTCATTGTTTAATGTGGGTTCTGAAGTTTTAAGTTTGAATCAGTTGTCTGGGGTCCAAGTGTGCCATTGTTCTTTACCTGAAAATGAATTCTTTTGGCTGATTTCGGCCGAACACGACAAAAAAACATCTTTAACATATTACAATACAAATTGCAGTTAGTTATGCTCCTGTGGAGTTACTTTTCTGTCGTTTTCACGGATCCCGGTACTGTGCCACCTAATTGGAGACCATCATTAGACGAAGAGAGAGGTGAAGCGGATCCGTTGACTGGATCTGATCATAGTGGTTTGCCAGCTGACCCATCCAATCCGAAAATCCGTTTTTGTAGAAAATGCAACCAGTTGAAACCTCCTCGTTGCCATCACTGTTCTGTTTGTAAGTAATTCGTTGCATATGTTTTTTATTGTTGAAGTCTGTTTAGACAATTTATGAATAGAAATAATGTGAAAGTAATCATTTTTCAGGTGGGAGATGCGTTCTTAAAATGGATCACCACTGTGTGTGGGTTGTGAACTGTGTTGGGGCATTAAACTATAAGTATTTCCTTCTGTTCTTGGTGAGTTGAGTTTATATGCCTAATAAATTCATTTTTAATGCTGTTAATTTGCTATTGCTAATGCTTAATGTTCTGGTTTGTCTATGTCTGCGATTACGTTGTATCATTGTGCCCTAAAATGTGGAGAGCTGTCTATAGGGGGGCCTAGTAAATTTTATAGTCAAGTGTTGTCAAATTTAGAAACTCTTGTGGTCTCTGTCAAGAGGATTTAGCCATTTCCATTATTGAGCATCTGAGTGAATGTTGTGGATTGGTGCATCAATTGATCATAGATATCTTTGGCTGTGGCTAATATAGCAGGGAACTGATTTACAACATGCCATTAAACAAAAGAGACGTGAACAATGGAAATAAAGCACTGTTCAATCATTATAAGAAACACTATTGCAGTAATAAACACGTCTGCATTATTCACCTTGGTTGTATGGTTATATATATAAAAAAAAAGGAGCTAGGCTTTTTGAAGAAGAAGTAAGTAGTTACATGGGGAAAGCTTTTGTGTGATCTAAGCAGTCACCCTTTCTTGCTTGGGGGGTGCACCAAATCAAATTTGGAAATAAAGAAGCTTGCTCCGCCAAGTATTTAAAGGCCGTGATTAAGTATTTAACAACCAATTGCCGGAGGATCAAATTGAAGAACCTTGGAGATTGTGGATATTAAATATTCAAGATTTCATAATTCTTCCTTTTGATTTTTAGATTTTCATTAAATCGTTATGTGGTTTCCTTATGAAGTATTGTCATGTTATCATGTGTTTACAAATGCTGTTTTAAATATTTGATTCTGCGTACATATCATGTCAATGGTTTTTTTTTTGTACTTGGCAACTTCAGAAAAAGGCTCTACACATTTGTGACTTATTAATTCTTATATCCAATGCAGTTCTACACATTTCTGGAGACGGCGGTTGTCACTGTATCATTATTTCCTCAATTTATAGCATTCTTCAGCGACGGAGAGATAGCTGGAACTCCAACCACATTGGCTACTACATTCCTTGCATTTGGTAGTGGTTTTTACAATCAATCCCTGTTGTTTAAGTATTTTCGCTAAGAAAGTGAAATTGTTCCTGACATGGGGATTTTTTTTGCAGTTCTGAATCTTGCCTTTTCATTGTCTGTGTTTGGATTCATGGTCATGCATATGTCTTTGGTGGCTGGTAATACAACTACTATAGAGGTATTAACTTCTTACTTGAGCTTTTTGGCTATCTAAACTGATATGCTTTTAGCTCTTAATTTGTGCTGGTATGTGGTCAAATGATTGAATCCTCAAGTAGATTGAGTGACATGAATATCAGAATATGAATATTTCTTTTTTGGAATAGTTTTTGTGATTTGGAAATCCAACATTGAGTTAAGAGTACATTCAATGGTTGCCCAAATTTCTTTGGTCATCAAGTAAACTATTAATTTTTCTCTCTTCCACTCCCCTCATACCCAATCTCATGCCCAAGAGTATCCAATGGTTGCCCAAAACTATTTGGTCATCCATCTTTAAAGCTTTATCAAGCCAAACAAAAAAAATTGTCCAAATGCCACTTGTCAGTTGTCACCATGTCATGGCATTGTCCAAAATCAAGAATTGGGCATCACCATGACCTGGTCATCAATCTCATTCTTCCAAGTTATTTCTCTTTAATCAAATTTCTTTTCTGTATTGTCTCTCTTTTCAATGCCCAAAATTTGGGCAACCATTGGGCTTGTTCTAATAGGAAACCCTTCTCTATATCAATGCACTGTTTGACTTCACATACGTTATTTTCCAGGATTAAAATGAAGGAAATACATAGTAGATTAAAATGCAGGAAAGTGATATTTGATTGTATTGTGTCATGTCTAGATTCTGAATTGTGTTGGTGGACAATGCCCTGGTAGTGTTATCACACATTATCATTTGAACTTCAATTCTTAATCCAAGGAAAAGATTTTGTTATAGTGACATGAACTAGTTACTGCCACGGCGTTTATGGAACAAACAGACAAATATTTAGTCATCAATTAAGTGGTTCATCTCTGTCATTGTATTCTATAATGACAATCTAATTATGGTGTGGGCCTATGGATCCTTGGGCACTTTTCTTTGTGATTTTAATGCATTATATGAATTTCACTTGTATTTTGTTGATTCGCATGTCTTCTTGGTACATTTCCTCCTTTAAAGAAATTTTAAATAAACACGAGGCTTGATGAAGATGTTGTTTGGTGGACAGGCATATGAAAAGAAAACTACTCCAAAATGGCGCTTTGATCTTGGAAGAAAGAAGAACTTTGAACAGGTGCGCAATAAGGGCTCATTAACTTCTGTCAACCGGTTTAACAATTTATCTATGATCTGGGAAGAAGAGATAAAGACTTTGAACAAGTCTGATCATTTTTTCTTTTGGTAACTGTGTTGGATCAGGTTTTCGGAACGGACAAACGCTACTGGTTCATCCCAGCTTACACAGAAGAGGATCTAAGAAGGATGCCAGAGCTTCAAGGCCTTGACTATCCATCAAAGCCTGAGTTGGATGCACAGGAGTTCTAGTAATTAATCTCAACTGTGTTTTTATCATTCAAGACAAACACCATGCCCCGATCAAGCGGGCCCCGGGCGTGTTTACAGCTTGCTACATCTTGTCCTCTGATCTGGGTCTTGCCAAAATTTGACAGCAAAATGAACAAGGTAGATGTAGATGAAGATGAGCTGGTGCTGGGGTTAATTTTCTTTGCAGGGTTAAAAGACAGGTTTCTGAGTGGGAAGTAGATGTGGGCAATGTGTTGATTTAACTCCTGTAATTTACTGTTTTTTTTTACTGGGGATTGTTTGTTTGGAATGTAGTAAATTTGGGATCTAGGGCTTTCATTGGTCTTATTATGAACTGTAAATTTCTTTTACAGCTCAGTAGTTTTGTGTAAATTTCTGCATCTATCTATCTATTTAGCCTCTTAATACTTTGTAAGAATCAGTTTCATCAAAACTCCCTCCCTTAACTAAAAGTCTCGAGTTCGAGCCTTGGGATGGAGTAGCTTTAAACTTATGAGTAAGTGTTTTACCCTTTTTAATGAGCCTACTCGATACGAAGTGGACTACCACTAAATTGACCAAAAGGAATCAGTTTCATTAAAAGGGTCTTAGTCTTACAATCAAATCCTCAGCCAAATTATTTTCATTAAAAGGGTCTTAGTCTTACAATCAAATCCTCAGCCAAATTATTTTGATCTGATTTTTGTGTTTTCTACAAATTCTACCCTTCTATGATGAACTTCAAAAATTACTTCATATCATTTTCTTGGGTACATACAATGTTCTAAAAAGCACTGGCCGGATCCTAGGTGTAGAGGAGGCCGTCTAGCGTCGGACGGTTAGGCGAACTGAGATCTTCTAGTGCAAAAGCATTGGCCGGACCCTAGGTGTAGAAGGGGCCGTCTAGCGCCGGACGGCTAGGCGAACTAAGATCTTCTAGCGCCTAGGCAGGATTTAGATGGAACCTAGACAATTTTAGAACAGTGGGCACAGATTTGAGTTTTGTCTGTTAGGGCTTTAAATAAGATAGTGGAGATATCGGGTCTATTTAGATCGTCAATTTAATGTATTAAGTTGTATTAAATTAAGTTATTCAAACGGACCAATCACGAGTTTTACACAAATTGTAGGAAATTAATATGTATACACATTGGATGATAATATATTATTAATTGATGTGATTTATTGTGTGTTTGGTATCCACATGAATGATCTCTTTGAAGAATCGACTTTATTCTCCCCTCGTGCTAAGTGAGGTTTTTTCCGAATAAAAACATGGATGTTGCACACTTAGCACATGTGACATGTTACATCCACATATAGATAGTAAGAGTATGGAATGCATTAATATCACGTATTTTGGTTCAAAAGATTATGAGAGAGTTGTATTTATGACACGAAAAATCTTCATTTAGATTATAATTTAATTATATATTGTCAATTCATTAAAAAAATCAAAGAAACGTACAACCTTGATTTATAGTTTTATACTAATAATTAGAGTTCTATCTTGAATATTATAAATGATTTGACTAAGAGATTAGCTAGCTTATGCAAGTGATTTAGGAGTGATTAGCTTATGAAAGATTAGCTTGTGAAAGTGATTTATGACCATAAAGCCATTCTAAATAATTTAGGAGTAATATTGGATTGTTATGATGACTATTATTAGGAGTTTGGTTCAAATGAAACAAGCTGTTATCATGAAACGTGAAACGAATACACTTTTCATAGTTAGTAGTGCACTTTTCATACAAAAGTGCATTGTAAAATACAAAAAATGCATTGCAAAGTACGAAAAGTGCAAATCCAAAAAAGTGTTATCTGAAATAGGAAAATTGCACTACGAACTAGGAAAAGTGGATTCATTTCAGGATAAAAGTTTGTTTCATTTGAACCAAACTCCTATTATTAGATCAAGAAAATGATCAGTTATATTTGAAATAGAAAATATTTAAAAAAACACACATACAATGAAAAAGCTCAACATTATGAATTTGATTTTTTCCCATATATACACTTAGCATACTAAACATATATTTTATATAAAATTACTCTTTTGATATTTTTTTGAGAGGATACTCTTTTGATATTTTTTTGAGAGGATGCTCTTTTGATACTTAAAGTTGCATTTTTGGTACTTAGATATAAAGTAGGACAAAAAAATATTCTATTTACAATATTATTACTTCATGTCATTTATGATTTTCAATTCATACTTTTAATATTCTTTTTTAACATCAAATCAAGGATATTAAAAGAACAACAATCTCAGCAGTCATAAAACAAGACTTTACTGTTTTGGCAATCTTAACAGATATATCTTTAATTGTGTGGGGTAATGACGTGAGAAGATTATAGTGGTAGCGTGGTAGTAATAAAGACCCGGAGGGAATGTCCTGTTCTTTTCCTCTTTGTTTTAGTCTTCTATTATCATTAATTCTTTGGGTTTTTCTAGCAGATATACTTTTTCGCTTTTTTTTTCCTCTATTTTTTTTTTCAGTCTTTTGTTTTCTCCCTTTTTCCATTTGTTTTGGTCCAACCATAAATACCCTCCCGACTTCAAATCAGAATAAGGGTGTGTATTTCTCGAACCCTAGATCCCGAACATACCGAATTTTACTTGGGTAGATGTTGTCATTGTAATATCTTTGATTTGACAATCACCTTTTAACTCTCCATTATTAATTCTAAGAACTATATGTACTTGAACCTTATTCAATAATTTAATGTTAATGAAAGAATATAAGGGAATAGAAAAATAATTATATATCAAGTGGGTAGGCTCTCATAATCAAGGTAATTTGTATAGTACAAATAATAAGTTAATGGTAGTTGGGATGTATCTTGACTATCTTCTTTAGATCTCCGACTTATTTGTCGGGTAATTATTAGGCACAAATCTGCAATTAGATATATTAAATACTTGATGATACTTCCAAGCAATTCTGCAAAACCAACCTATGGTGTACGAGTTTCATATACATATCATTATCATAATTAATTCAGGTACATAAAGTCATTATATCCATTAATTACATTACCCGTACAATTAGATGTATTATGTATTCCCTCCGTTCTATTCTACTTGTCTTTTTAGATTTTTTCACATATATTAAGAAACTCATTGAAAATATAAAAAATATCATTGAAAATTCAAAATTTTCTAAATGTAATCACAAATTAATTACTAACTACCGTTTATAGTCAATAGATAAAGAGAAAAAAGTCAATATGAACAATTTTCAATATATTAATCAAATAAAAATCCTAAATGGACAAGTTTTGTTGAACAAAGTTTTGAGGTTAGAAAGACAAGTAGAATAGAACGGAGGGAGTAGTAATTTCCTTAATTAGAAATGATCAAAACGAGTTAATTGCATGATTGATTGGCTAGCTATTAAAGGTAAATCAATTTAGATACATTTTGATTTTCTCAAATTTGAGAAGAATTAACCCAAGGGATAAGATCGTGTAGGATAGTGTGGAGGTACATCGTTTTCATTCTATTTTTTTTCTTCCAAAACGTCATTTTCTTTCTATTTTTCCAAAACGTCGTTTTCTTTCATTTAAAGTCTAAACTAATCGATTAAAATAACCACTGATTTTTCTTTCAATTGGAATTATATTGGAACTAGAAGTTGTCCTTGTTGAACAAATTGAATCACACATTTTATCATATCACATCAATTTAAAGAAACTTTAACTAAATATTAATTGTAAATCTTTAATTTCCTGTTAGAAAAGATGTGACGAATACATATAGATTTGCTAATAATATGATAGTTATATCCATAACGCACATTGATTCGCCAGAACTTCGTCCTAGCTATATTCAGCTCAATCCGGATTATAAATTTAGCTTAGTCTTCCAGATTAAGGACAATTTTATTAAGGAATTTGATCGAAATGGTTCGTCTTTTTAGAACCTTTTTCACAAACATTAAGACATTTACATATGTTAATAAAATAGCCCTATTAATTGCTTAGCACAACACTCAATAATTATTTTTATTAAATGCATCCGTATAAAAAATTGGAATATGCAATTAATTAGTTGGTGTGATAAATTTAAAGAATAAATTTGAAAAAAATTGGACAAAATATGTTGAAAGACAATTTTTTCCTAGCACTTGTCCTCGTAGGTTCACATTTCACTTCTCTAGGAAGTACAAAGTCATCTTATTTTTTGTGTTTGGTTCATATTAAAGTTATTGGAATTTATTTCTTAGCAAGTTATAATTCCTTCAAATCATAGAAATTATACTTACCTCATAAATATAGGTAATATCTACTTCCTGTATTTTTAAATAAAAAATTATTATTTTACATATCAATATAAAATTAAATAATTTTAAATCAAATATAATTTTACACTTCCCACGATATTTCAATTTCTAGAAAGTAACCAAGTTTTGAAATTTTGACTTCCCTCGGGCCTATAGTTTAAAAGTACAAATAAAAATAGTTTTGAAAAGTAATATTATTTTTTTGAATCATCATCCTTGTTCCAGTATAGTCATATATAAGTAAGATTTGGGGGTCAAGATGGGAACAATTATATCCTAAACATACACAAGGTTGATCCCAATCGATCTAAGATAAAATCAAATTCAGTTATATATCGTAATAATAATTGAATTTAGTTAAAATTAATAAAAAAAACTATATCTATCTCAAATTGCGTGGAGGATGTGTCCTATATGTTCTATATTTTTATGAATAAGGTTCAATAATGTTATGGGCTTAAAAAGTGATAGATGAGTGGTGAGGATGTAGGGTAGTGGGTAAGCTACACGTGTGGTGCATTGCATGCTAGGGCCTAATAACACCCAAGCAATGGCCAAATGTGCACCTGGCTTCATTTAATCGTATGCTCCAAATTAACGAAAGAAGATCCAACATGAATGAAAACGTATGCAACTTGCATGTGTACTTGAAATCCCCCGAAAGAGTTGGTTTGCCACGTTCTCCACAACTAAACTTCATACATGCATGCATGTGAATCTGGACCGACTTTTTGTTGCCATATTATTGCTTCTTTAGAGAGTAAAGTTGGGTAAATTGTACATTTATATTATCTGTTTCGGATTTTTTAACAAGCAAAGAATTAAAATGGCCTTATGAACGGTAATAAAAGTTTTATCATTTTGGATAAGATCGAGTTGAATCTTATTGTAGCGCTGAAATCAAGAATATAGGGTCGAAATGGGTCAGTAGGTTCGCTACATGATTCTCGCCTTGCAAAAAATAGGACAAATTTAGAGGTTTGAGAAAAGTTCAATAGTCACAAAAGATGTCAACAACGATTATTTATATCTGTCAATTAAAGGACTCTCATGTTTAATTAATGAGAAAAAAATTAAAAGTTATCGCCTTTGATTTTGAAAAACTTGATACCAAGATGTTTAGCTTTTAAGAGTCTTGGACACTGTCTATAGGAATCAAACAGAATTTTTATAGTACTATCACAAAGTCTTAACCGTTTAATTAGATCCGAAGATTTTTAAGAAGCGTTTCTTGAGAGCTAAGTGTTTTGATTGTCAAGATTGAATTTTATTATATCTCTACTAGAAATTTTTATAAATTTAATTGATCATTTCTAATAATGTTATCAAATAGTTACATCTCTATTTAATTATTTTGATCCGTCAAAAGTTTATTCATTCCATATTAACAATGGAAAAATGACGATTCTAACATAGATTTTAGGGTCAGAAATATGAAATAATTTGCATCGATTTAGCCATAATCTAATTATAATCAATTCGTACAAATAAAATAATTATTTCTTTTCAACCTACCAAATTCAATTCAATTCACATAAATATGGCATTCTTTTCTGTGTCCAATAAGCACCTACCCCTGTTGCTTCCTTCCCATCCTCCTCAATCCCAATCCTTCAATCTCTGTATAAATAACACCAGATTCCCCACTCCACTTCTTCAACCTTAATTATTAAATCCATATAGATTGATCAAAATTCAAAACTTAAAATCAAACTCCTCAAAATGTCTAGCTGGTCTGCTGAAAATGCCACCAGAGCCTACCTTAGAGCTCTTAAAATGGTAACAAAACAATTTTTAAAATTCATTTTAATGTTAGTTTCATCAAATTATATTAAAATTTCGATTTTTAATTTTAATTTTTATATATTTTTCAGGGAAAAAGAGGGAAAGAGCCCGATGTGGGCGAGTTCATATCCGCATTAGCGGCCGGAAACAACGCGCAGCTCATGGTGGAGGTATGCGGCGGCGGCGCTGGAGCAACCACCTTGGCGTTGGTGGCCGCCGCCCAACAGACGGGCGGGAAAGTGGTTTGCATCGTGCCTAGATCGGAAGACTTGGGCGCGTCGAGGCACGCGCTGGGGCCGTACTCGGAGCGCGTGGAGCTTGTGGTAGGGTTGTTGAGTGACTGCAACGAGGCGGCTGATTTCGTTCTGGTTGACTGCCACGTGGATGGAGATTTGATTCGGGCGGCGGTGAGAGAAGGCGGCGGGTGTGTGGTGGTGGGGTATAATGCCGGTGGGGAGCGACCGGGTCGGGGGGAGGCGGCGGCGATGTGGGGGGAGTTGAAGGGGCATTATTTGCCGATCGGAGAGGGGTTGTTGGTGGCTCGAGTGGGCGGCGGTGGAGGGGAGAGTGGGCGGCGGTGTGGTGGTGGAGGGGGGAGGAGTAGGTGGGTGGTGAAGGTGGATAAGTGCACCGGGGAAGAACATGTTTTTAGGGTTACTTCTCTGAGGCAGGGTAATAATAATAAGGTGATTCAGTTAGCTTGATTAATGATGGTGGTTAGGGGTTCATTTGACATTAGCGGAATTACTGGCGGTACGGAGGAGGGAAAGCGGAATTTCACTGTTCACCTGCTAAATTTCGCACCCTCCTATTCGTAGTGTTTTTGCTAGTCCGTTAGCGTTTTGGAGTAGCAGAAGAACGCTTACCCTGAATAGTGTTTTGGAAGCTAAGTTTGTACATATGAATGGGACTTGGCATGGCGAAGATCTGGCTTTTGTAATGTTTTTTTCTCGTTGAAAAGCTTGGGTGTTCTTGTTACTAGATTATATGCAAGTAATTTTGGCCTTTAAATATGTGTAATATGTATTTTAAGAGAATGAAGTGGAGTTGTTTTGTGTTTTGGCAAATGTTAATCATAGGCAATTCATTTCTAGAAAATAAAAAAAGTTCAAGTGGAATGAAATCACCTAACTGGAATGAGCATAGGGTACCTTCCATTTAAGATGTGTATATATTTTTGAATTGGAAAACAATTCCATCAAAGGAAATACCATATGATTAGTTACCACTTACCAATAAGGGCTCGTTTGGTACTTTCGGGACGGAGAATCGAATTAGAAATTACTCAAGTCTGAATTAATAGTATTTGATATAGCAATGGGGTTGGGAGTCAACCATTCCACATCTCAAATTTTTCTTATTTTTTATATCTTGATAAGAAGATGGGTATGAACCATACCTATTTCATTCTCATCCCAAACACATCCCCATGCCAACCCGATTTCTACTATTGTACCAAACGGGCATTAAAAGTGTTTTATTCCCTCGACTTATTGGGCTAGCCATGGGTTAGGTTATCGGTGGGTGGAGCCATTCCACCAACGGACCTGCAAATATCAATGGTCCACTTAGTGTTTCACCCGGATTATTTGCTCGTCATCCTCCAAGGAATAAATCGTGCCTATTTTTCACCATTTGCACCCCTTAGTTAAAGTGCTTTCACGGGAACACAAGTCATACATTGTGAAAGAAAATAATTTGTATTTTACTATATGTATGGAGGGTGATGTGTCAGGTTAAATGATGATAAATTTTACTCATATTCAACCCGTAACTTGATTCACTCACCATCTGAATCGTTCGTTGCCCGCTTTTATTCAGATTTTCACCTTTTTATTTAGATTGGTTTATTTGGGTGGGTCGATTACCTACCAAATGATATCAAACCCTATCCTCAACATGTACTTGTACTAGCCCAAATGGGCCATTCAGAAAAGAGCTGATGGCCCACTAACCCAATGGGCCAGAAGGGGCTTGGGGTAACATTTTATTTGGATTGACTTTGGAATGCCTAATTGGTTTATCAAGAAAGAAAATTTACATTGATTAAAATAAAGTATGAGCTTGAAGAAATTCTTTACATTCAATCAATCAAGAAATCGGTTGAATAAAGATTTTAAGTTTACCTTTACTATTGTATTTTACTTATTTATAGCCCATTTCATTCCTCTCAATTTAAGTTATTAAAGAAAGTTATGGGAAACTTCAACTTAATGATCACTACATAACTGCTGGGATACTTCAGTTTGAATCACCTTCATTTTAAGTCAAGCTTTGTTTTAGATAAATCATTTCACTTTAAATTACAATACTTTTGAGTAGGAGTTTATCTTAGTTTCAAGTGTAAAAATGCTAGCTCAATTCACTTCTAAAGCTGATTTCTGTATTTGCATATTAAAACTTACAAGTATACTATTTATGTTACACGAAAACGGAAACAAAAACAAAAGAGATACAAGAAACATATTAGTTTTATAATTTCACACTAAAAATGAGTTACGGTCAGAAACAAGAAATACTATCCTATAATTTCAAATTTTTTTATGAGATTAAAAATACAAGCATATTGTGTTTTTTCTTGAATAGGTAAAAATTAGGTTGTCCAAGTCAGCCTAGTGCATCTTTTCGGATGATGGTCCCCCCGTTGTTTTTATTCTGATTAATGCTACAAATGTGATGTAGTTTTGCAATCAAATCTGCCACAAAATTGCAATCGCGATGCACATGTTTTGTATGAACAGTCTCGAAAGATTGCATTGTAACCAGAGTATCAACGATTATTATGTCAATTGTCCAAGGACTAAACCGATAACCTTTTAACGCATTAATCACTAATAGATTGTCTCCTTCTATTTCTATTTTTTCGTAAATTCGTTTATGGGCGTTGCGAACTGCCTCGTATAACACCATTGGTACATGCATATATGTTAACAGTTAAGTTAGAGAATTTACTTAAAATTGGATACTGGTTTTAATTGCTAACATGGCAGACAACACATTGCTTAAACGTGAGAAAACAAGCATTAAAATTCCAATTTTCAAACGCCTGCTGAGTCTGTTCCACCACCCATCCATGTGTAGAACTGTTTTTTGGCCTCTACATATTTCTAAATGACAGTAGTTGAAAAGCATTTCAATGGCTGGAATATGCTGTATCATTATACTACTACTACTATATTTTTAGGTGCACCGACAAGACAAGAATTGATCAACTTGATTCAATTTTTTTAATTAATTATTAATTTTGAGGTGGGTCACAACAAAAGTCGGTGAAGCCTGCCACACCTCACAAAATCACAGAAGATGTTCTTGTCAGAAAATTTACAAACCAAGAAGAACATCATACAATTGAAGGTAGGTGGTAGATCTGTGCACTCTCCAGTTATTAAACATCGGTTTCGTTTTTTCTAACCGATGTTAAATAACCAGAGATTGGTCGCTCCCCGTTGCTTTAAGCCAGGGGTGCCTCTAAAATGACCCCAGATTTCCCGTAAGGGAAGTTTCTCTGGGTAAATATTGTTGTTGTAAATAATCGGAGAAAGCCATATCTTCGCGTATAGGTTAAGAACCTTATTTTGAAAATATTCTACTACTATTGTTTATGTGTTTAGGGTATGCACTTCTCGACCCACCAGATCCCGCTTATATCGGAATCCACCTGGTTAGATGTTGTTTTTGTTTGTGTTTAGGGAGCAATTTTTTTTAAAAGATTTATGCATCTTTTAAGGATTTTAATCTATACACAGATTAGAAAGTTTCTAAAACTAGGCTCTTATTAGCAATAACCAAGAATCCGATATGATTAAGGAGTGATTAGCCCACATCTTAAATGCTCATTCATTTTAAAGAACACAACAGTACAGTTGCAGAATGGATATGATGATACTAATTGATGTAAGAATTTGAATTTTGCAACCCTTTTGATAGTACAAATTCACAAGAATCCAGCAAGTTTGAGGGCCCTAAAATCAGAGGGAGCTGGATTTCTGCCCTCAAAAGTAGAAGATATTGATGGTGATTGTGACTCTGGCAACACACAAACAACAAGATTCTTGTGACTTGTTCAATTTCAGTTCACTAAATTTCTCACAGAGGACAAATTTCCTCTGCTACTGAATCTGGAGATAAGTTTTTGAGGATAAATTCCCATAAAGTAATTTTAACCTTTTCAGGTTAAAATCTAGTGCAAAACAACTAAGCAACTCTCTTCATAATCCTGCATAAACTAGCAAATTTTCTAAACTAAGCAAAACTTAGTGTGTGTTTGAATTTCCAAGATACTGCATTATTTTGCATTAAACTGTATTAAGCCCTAAATTTAATGCATTCTCTTTGGAAATCCAAACACACCCTTAATCTTCAACTCTTGTATCAATTCAGCAAACACTAGATTTGAACAAAAAAACCCAGAAAGTTCCTACATTGAGGTATGATTTGCTACTTCAGAAAACTCAAGTTCAGCAAACAACAAAGCATGAACTGGAAGAGGAAGAAAGCAAATTTGGTATGCAAAGTAATCAGCAGCAAAATTCATTCCAACACACAGAGAGCTTAAAAAAAAAATGAGTCATATGCTAATAGAACTGTTTTATAAGAAACAGTACAGCCAGTTCATGATGAATTCTACTACATTACTTGAACTACAACAATTACATTACTGAAAGACAAGTAAAAGAATGAAGAAGGTAAAGAAAAAAAAAATTGGATTGGCTTGTTTCACAGCTTATAATGCCCCCCTCCTCTAAATTTCCCAAAACTGCTCTTCATTCACATACAGAATGAGAGAGAGATCAAGCATCAGTGGAAACACAAATTTTGGGGGCAATTCAACAGGTATCTCAAAATCACATCAAAAAAGAAACAATCTTTGAAATCATGAACATGAACAACCACCACCACCACCCACCACCACCATCATCATCATCATCATCATCTCTTCTAATGGCAGCAGTAGTAATAAGAAAGAACCTGAATCTGAGTAAGATGAATCAATGAAACAAACCTCAAGATCAATCAATCATTGAGAGGTTCTCTTCCCATCCTTGTAATAGCTCACATACCACCTCACAAACTTCTTCAGCCCAGATTGCAGATCAGTGGTGGGTTTGTATCCAAGCTCCCTCCTTGCTAAGCTGATATTCGCGTGTGTAAACGGAACATCGCCATTTCTGGGGAGCTTCATCACTGTCCTCTTCGCCTTCACCTTCAGAAGCCTCTCCAGAATGCTCACCAGATCCCCAACCGGCACAGGCGAAGTATTCCCCAAATTGAAAACCCTAAGTTGCGCCGAACCCCTCTTCTTCCCGCCTGAGCCTGTGCTCTTCTCCGCCGTGTCCAACGCCCCCAAACACCCCTTCACGATATCGTCAATGTAGGTGAAATCCCTAGCCACCGTCCCGTGATTCGCCGATTCGAAAATCGGAATCGATTTCCCCTTCATGATGTCTTTCGTGAAGAAGAAATACGCCATGTCCGGCCTCCCCCAAGGTCCATAAACGGTGAAGAATCTCAATCCGGTGAGGGAAAGCCCGTAGATGTGATTATAAGTATGCGCGATCTCCTCCCCGGCCTTCTTCGTGGCGGCGTAGAGGCTCGCCGGCTGATCCGTCCGGTCAAGCTCCGAGAAAGGGACTTTGCTGTTGAGCCCGTAGACGGAGGAGGAAGACGCCCAGACGATCGCCGGCTGGGGATTCGCCGATTTGCAGACCTCGAGGAGGGAGACGAATCCGGCGATGTTGCTATGGACGTACGATCCCGGATTCTGCATCGCGTAGCGGACGCCGGCCTGGGCGGCCAGGTGCATAACGTGGCTAAAGGGGACGACTTCGAAGAGCTTCTTGAGGAGAGCTTGGTCGTTGATGTCGCCTTCAACGATGAACACCCCGGAGCGCTCCAAAAGCGCCTGTCTTGCGCGCTTTAAGGAAGGATCGTAGTAGTCGTTGAAGTTGTCGAGGCCGAGGACGCCGTCTCCGCGGCGTTTCAGGGCGGCGGAGACGTGCGTGCCGACGAATCCGGCGGCGCCGGTGACGAGCACGCAGATTCCGTTCTGCGCGCGGACGCGCGCCGAGCCGCGGACGCGCTTCTCCCACTCTTGGCCGCCCCAGGAGAAGGTCCGGAGCGAGCGACGGGAGGAATCGGAGGATTTGGAGGAGGATTTGGTGGAGGAGGAGGAAGACGAAGAGGGCTGGAACGACGTCGTGGTGGAGGATCGGAAGACGAACATGAAGATTAGGCCGAGGAAGATGCAGGACCAGATTGTGAGCTTTGCTAATGGCGAAGAGTGCCACCGGACACGGTGGTGCAAGTAGGGCGATTTCTCCATCTTGAATTTCCCCGGCGTCGAAGGGATGTTGTCCAGATGGGACATTTCTTGTTCTTCTTCTTCTTCTTCCGGTGTCTGGTTCAGTTCGTTTTCCGATCAGGGCAATTCAAGATTGAATCTTTGAAGCTAGGGATTTAGAATTTGGAATTTGGGTTTGTTGGGTCAGAGGGGAAATGGGGGGAAATGGAGGTTTCTTGATTCTTCTTCCCTCTCCCTGTGAATTGGGGATTTTGCTTGATGGGTGAGGAAGAAGAAGAGGGAGAATCTTCAATCTTGTGACTTGTGAGTTTCCTTTGGATTTGGAGATGGGGTTTCCTGTACAGGAAGAAGAAAGAGATGGGTTGTTGATTAAGCAAAATTGTTATTGGGTGGGGGCAAGATTGCAAGAATAACAATAAGAAATAAAAGAAAAAGAAAAAAAGGGTCACCAATGGAGGAAAGTGTCAAAGAATAATGTCAAAAAGCAGTAAAATTTGGAAGAAGATTGTTTTGAGTTAGGGTTTGAAATTTAGGATTGGATTTGGGTTTAATTTTAATTTGCCCCAAATTTAGAGAGATGGTTTTTTAGGGTAAAAAATTGGGTGTTTTTGTGATTTGTGAGGTGGTTTGGTGGAGGAAAAAAGGGTAAGTGAGAAATCTAATCCAGAGTACAAGTTTTAATTGGTCAACATTGCCTTGAATCCAGCACAATTTTGTAAAGTTTTTTTTACCCCTTATTTTTATGTGTAAAAAAGGGTAGAAAATGACAAAAAAGAACAAATGGTGAATAGTTTAATGACCCTTGATTTATTTTGGGTAAATGCAAATTTTGTTTGTTGGTGGTCTAGTGGTTTCACATGTTAGGTTTTGATGGATGATTGTAATTTATTATCACAATACCCTCCAAATGAGGCTCTGCCCTTAAATTGCAACACTATTTATTCATTAGGCTTTTTCAAATTAAGCTAAGCTAAATAATTAATTACATTCTTAAACATGCCTACCTTTTGTTGAATATGAAATGAAACTTTTGGCAAGGCACGTACCTTGATGTGGACTTTTCCCATTTTATGCCAATTTCTCTTGAAGTAATGACACGTATTGAATTTATTAAGATTTTTAAATTAAAAACTATTTTAATTCTTATTTTTGAAAAAAAAACATTATTAATTTATTTAAAAAATTCACATATCAAACATGAGATTACTTTAACTCAAAGCCATGGTGTGATATTGCACATACCTAACATTAGTTAAATGGATTGGAGTGACCATCAAGGTAAAACATTTGTTGTAGGTACAGGTACACCTATAATAATGATAAGGAATGCTAAGTGCTAGCCTTGACTAGCTAGCTCATAATTAAAGGAAGTTAAACAGTTAATACGGAGTATTAACAGTCCTTAATTAAGGAGTAATTAATATATAACCTTCATATTTAATTTTTATGTTTGAATTTAAATTTGTGTATGCTATGTATAGGTGGTGGGGATTAAAGTTAAACTAAAGGAAGATGGTGATCATAAATACTCATAACTCATGCCACAAAAAAGTGCACTCTTTTAGTTGGCATGAGCTGGTTAATTAAAAACTAAATGGACATTTTTTTTTTGGAAATATAGTATTTGCATTAAATTGTTTAAATAGCTTATTAATTGTATTCAATGATGATTAATTCTTTAATTTATCATCACCTTCCATTCATTTGCGATTAAGTCATAAATGCATGCTAAATTAATGCTGTCTTCTTTTACTACTGATTACTGAATGTTCTTGAAATCCAAGTCTAGCCGATTAGATGCATTCATGTACTTTTCCACAAACAATTTCAAAGCACAAGTTTTTCTTTTGTGTGACATAAGGTTACGATTAGAATGACCTTAATGACGGTTTAAATCCTAAAGTATCCTTTTATATCAGATTTTTAAGAGTCGGATTGTGCAAAAACACTGCAATAGAAGATGAGTAGACTAAATGAGACAGTTTGTTGGCCATACAACTCGGCCTTTAAAAACATGACAAATCCAAACATTCGAGAAATTCTGAAGGTCACAAAAGATGTCAACACCGATCATTTCAATCTCTCACAGACACCCTAAAACCCTTTAATCGCATTAATACGACAAAAGTTGTTTCTAATGACATACTAGAGTTGTATCTCCATTTTGTTGTTTTGATCCATTTTCAAAGCGCAATAATCGTCATTAGATGGTCAATCATGATCATTAGTTAATTCTAATCTTTAGAATGTATATGTATATATATAATAATAGAATGTAATCACAGATTAGCAGCACATTAAAATCCAGAATCTGTATCAATTATAGAGATATCTTACTTGACAACCGAGCTAATAAGCATTTGCACACATCAAGCAATATCAAAAAGCAAAAGAGAAGCTGAGAAAAAGATGGAAAAAATTAATTATTCCATGACTAATCCACTTGTACCATGTGACAATCATTAAAAGGGCAAGAAAAATTGGAGCCAAACTATTTAATTTTTTGTCTAATGCTCTCTCCTCCTTTTCAGCCTGGAATCATGTTCTGTACATTTCCTAATTTAATGCTTTTGCTTCCTAGGATCCTTCCTTTTTCCTTCCTACACCAATTCCATTCTCTCAATTCAATCAACAAATCTTCATATGTATAATAATTATTGAGATCTTCATTTGACCAAAAAATAAACACCATAACATAATATGGGTATCTTACCTATCTCAAATTCCACACATCAAGAACTCAAAAATCCTTTTCAAGCAATCTGGATTGTGTAAATTTCATTCCTGGAGAAAATTTAAAAAAAGAAGGTTGTTTTAATGCTTTGTCAAGCTCTCTAGAACTTCAAAGTAGTCCGGGAAGGTTTTCCTGGTGCACCCGGGATCGTTAATGGTGACAGGAACGTCTGAGCAAGCTGCAAGGGAGAAGGCCATGGCCATCCTGTGATCATCATATGTGTCAATGGAGGTCACATTCAACTTCTCTGGAGGAGTGATCACACAATAATCTGATCCTTCTTCAACTGTTGCTCCTAGCTGTAAGGTAATCAGAAAGACAGAATTCAGCTTTGAGGTTTAGATAGAAAATAATGCATTTGATCCACCCTTAGATTAATTTCGGTATATTGGAAATTATGATAGCACTCTAAATGTCAGTGTTGTCTCAGGTTGAAGTTTAATTTCAGCTTGTTTGGAAAACAAAGCCCTAAATAACTCCATGGCAAAGTTCAGCAGATCTGAAACACTCGAAGCAAATCTAATGGTTGAGATTGAAAAACATTAGCTATTTTTGGAACTTTTTTTTTTCGGGTTAACTAATCTCTATTAGGGTAATAATTTCAACTCCATGAGATCCAAACCTGTATTCAAGGGCTTTTGTGTCCTGGGTAATTTATCCGCGGTTGATTCAATTGAAAGAAAAGAAGATGTAAGATTCGAACCTTTCTGAGTTCCGTGCAGATGGCAATCATCCTTTCTGTCTCCTTGACTCTCCAGCTAGCCACTGCATATGGAAAACATATAGCATAAAGAAACTAAGTCAAAATTTTCAGATTCAATTATAGTTCAGTTTTTGGACCATGAATTAAAACAATCATACATTAACCAATCACAGATATAGCATGGTAACAAGGAAAATGATTTTAAAAAAAGACCTTTTGCAGTGAAAGTAACATTAGTCTTTTAGGGCTTCTTCCAAATGAAGTTAGAGATATATGTTCTTTTCTTTAGGCAAATGTCTTGGGAGAAAAGTGTCAACTTGTCCTTCATAAGAAGGTAACTATAAAAGGGAAAGTACAAGAAGATTTCATTTTCAAATAGAGATAATCAATCACAGCAAAGCATACCGTCTCTAATGGTAGTGGGGCCATCGGCGAAAAGGGCAACCACAGCAAGTGTCATAGCAACATCTGGCATTTTGTTCATGTTCACGTCAACAGCGCGCAAGTGTTTACTCTTGGAGGAGCCTCTTGGTGGTCCTGTGACAGTGACGCTATTCTCTGTCCAGGACACTTTTGCCCCCATCTTTTCAAGAACCTCGGCAAATTTTACATCTCCCTGAACAGCAAGTGTTCAGTTATTAGTCAGTAGCTTATAATTAAATACTTTTGATACAACATTGAGCCACTTATGGTAAAAAGCCGAGTAAAATTGATGATAAAAGATAAGAATATCTGAAAGCAAGTATCCCAATCGTAATACATACATTCATCAAGTATGCCCAATGACAAGATGTGCTTCTTTTATAATAATATATATAATGTTATAATGGGTAAAAACATGGAAAAAGTGGGGAAAATGGGAAAGTGCCTAAGAGCTAGAAAGTAGAAATATTGGAAATTATATAAACAAACTAGAAAATGAAAAAAGGAAGATAATTATTATAACAAATTAAGTGAAGAACCCCTATATCAATTTTGGGGCGCGCCCTCATGCTCATTGGCTTTTATACAATGCCTTTGAGATGGATATAACCCCTATATCAATTTTGGTGCATTCTAACGAGATTCAGTGGTCATTGTCACGTAGCTAAATTTTAGATTTCCTTGGTTCTTTCCGGGCGCACCCCCTCTGCGTTAAGCCAGGGGTGCCTCCATCTTGACCCCCCAGATTCCGCTCAAGCAGAACTGCACTGGGTCTATGATGATGATGATGATGATGATGAAGTGAAGAACCAAATGACTATGTATACCTGTAAACTGCTAGTACCACAACCTTCAACAGTGATAGTCCCACCAGTGACAGCTGCCCCGGCAAGAAAGTAACTAGCACTTGAAGCATCACCTTCAACATAGGCATTTCCAGGAGACCTGGGAATTCTCAACTTTATTAGTTTTTTTATCCATTCTTGAAAAAATTACAAAGAAGGTTAAAAAAGGAATGGGAATGACTTACTTGTACTTCTGACCACCTTGGATCACGAAACGGTCCCAACTATCGTTGTGCTCTACATCTACTCCGAATCGCTTCATCAGCTTCAAAGTCATCTCAACATAGGGAACAGAAATCAGCTTATCAATGATCTCAATCTCCACAACTCCATGAGTCAATGGAGCAGCCATGAGCAATGCCGTCAGATACTGGCTACTAATGGATCCAGAGAGCTTGACCTGTAGCACAAGATTATTGGTTATTTAATGGTCCAAATACTATCTCACTTTCTCACAGTTGCAACATACACAGGTGTAGCATATTTGAATGATCAGGTGGAAAAGAATGAACATGAAAAAAAATTGAACAATTACGCCATTAGCAATTTAGACTAACTGAATAAAAGTACCATACCTTTCCCCCAGGAAGGCCACCTTTAGAATTTACTCTGACAGGAGGACACTTTGTACCCAGAAAACAATCTACATCTGCACCCAGCTGTTTGAGACCAATAACAAGATCTTCAATTGGTCGCTCCCTCATTCTTGGTACCCCGTCAAGAATGTAACTGACCAATATAAAACAACAGCAACATGAAACAAACAAATAAACAAACAGATACCAGTTCTAACAAGTAGAAGAAAATACTCGACGCTTAACATATATAAGCCACTCATGTTGCTATGTTACAAAAGCCAACAGTTTATCACAGTAATATATGATAAATCACAAATGTTCAAGCATAAATTCCATTGGATCCAAGTTACATTTTTTTTTTGCATCAAACTGTATTAAGTCCTAATTTAATGCATTCTCATTGGAATTCCAAACACAACCATAATCTTTAACTCTTGTATCAATTCTGCAAACACTAAATTTGAACCAAAAAAACCCAGAAAGTTCCTACATTGAGGTAGGATTTGCTACTTCAGAAAGTTAAAGTTCAGCAAACAACAAATCATGAACTGGAAGAGGAAGAAGTAAACTTGGTATGCAAAGTAATCCTCAGCAAAATTCATCCAACACACAGAGCATAAAAAAATGAGTCATATGCTAATATAGAATCACAACTCTTAGCCATTAATCAGAGTAAGTTCTACAATGAAAGGATGGACACAAAGTCATACAAGATATGCTAATCCTTTTGCAACAGCTATCAACCACACAACTGACAACTTGACCCTCATTATAATCTAAAGTCTAAACATTCAGACCAAAATAGATTTTATAAGCCAAGAAAGATATTTTCTCTAATCCAAGACATCCCTAAGAAGGAAGAGTCACTCTCATAGTCTCATGCAAATAGCACCAAGAAATGCAAATAAACATAAGGTTATCCAGAGAAATATATATAGACAGACCTGGCATTTCCACCGGCAACAGTAACAGCAGCAGTTAATGGTCTCATAGCTGTTCCCGCGTTTCCAAGGAAAAGTTCTACCTCGCCCCCAGAGCCTCTACCTGCGGGAAAATGGCCACCGGAACCCTCTACAATTGCTGTCTTTGATTCTGTGTCTGCCTCCACCCTCAGGCCAAGTGTTTTTAAAGCACCAAGCATGTAATGCACATCATCACTGTTTAACAGATTCTCTACAGTGGTTGTTCCCTGAAACACGATAGCCAACAACAATTACTAAACAAAAAGGAAATTTAAGAATAAAAACATAGGAACATGTAGAAGCAAATTAAGCCTACAGTCATTTCAATATTCAAGAGGCCAAAAAACTCCACGAAAATGAATGAAAGAAGACTGAAGTGTTAAATGATAAAGCTTCTGAATTGGAGTACGTTTAAGTAAATCAATTCAGCAGGGGAAAAAAGATTAAAATTAAAATTATCGTTTTCATATTCAATAAGAAGAGCCAATCAGACCAGATAACACATCGTCACTACAATCTACCTCAAGACAGCATGCTCACTAAATACTATTAGGAGGCACAGCCAAAAGCAGAAAAACCCAAGTAACAACTTCTTCAGTTGAAGCTTCTAAACTAGCTGGTCCCACGAGTTCAGGTCAGGTAGATAATGTAACACAGGAGACCGAACAGATCTCTCTAGAAAAAGGAAGCTCTCCTCCTACTTCTACTATGAGCTCAGTGGGTGATCAGAAAAACACTACTGCTCCTGGATTTGGCTCGGGAATTCATGTTCCTGATTCTGGAGTGAGCATTGATTTTAAGGTTGTGTCTGGTGATGCTGCTGCATTCACATCTGGAGATGAAGAGGACTATGAAAGTGATTAAATTAAAGGGGGAACAGTCGGCTTTGATCTTGCCAAAATTGCAGGTACACTTCCATACAAAGAGTGAAAACAAGGTGATATTGGATTCGTTTTCTCTGTTTCTTGTTCATCATTTTCCGATTTAAGTGACTTGTTCATTGTTGTTGGCTGCGTATTAGTGCACAATTGAACATCCCTACGTACAAAGCAGACTATGTGGTTTCAGAAGCTTCTAAGTTGTACAATGTACATAACTTTGATATCGTGTGCAGCATAATACAACGTGGATTCAATTGTGTGGAAAGTTAATCCGTGGTTTCCCGGATCTGAGGCATCTGGGAATGAAAGTGTCAAAATTAGAAAACAATTGGAAATATTGCTTGCTATGATTTTGGACAGTATATAGGATTTGAGGCATGGGTAGAGGCAGACTGGCAGATGGTAATCTGTACTTGTCAAACTGTTAAAACTGTAAATAAACCTTTCATTCTATCAATAACACACCAGAACAACACCTCACATATGTTTACTATCATCTGATTAATGGAAAAATGGATTTTTTATAACTAAATCTGGATCAAGTCAGGTTTAGATATATGTATACAAGTCTTCGGCATCTAGTCAAATACCAAAAAGAAATATGTATACCAAACCAAGATTTTTAGAAAGGACCTGAATATACATCAAACTTTCAAAATACCCCATTCTAAAATAATATTGCTCACAAAAATTGTAAATTGTCTACGAAGGATCGTATTTGGCATTGATTGAATGAGTGGACGGCGTCTTATGAATGATTCTAGCTCCTTTTTTCATCAAAATTTCAAGCCACTAAGGTCAGCAGAATCCAATTTCATAAAACACATAAGACGAGCAGAAATTTACACGACCAGAACAACAAACAATCCATGAGCCAAAAAAAATCAGAATTAGAATTTCAAACCTCAGCGAGAGCAGCAAGAAGAAGAATTCTATTGGAGAGTGACTTGGAACCGGGCAATTTGATAGTCCCAGAGATATCCTTAATGGGTTGCAACACAATCTCAGAGGCAGCAGAAGGCTTCTCAGTTGTAATAGCAGAAGCCCGTACCCTAACTGGACGAGCCCTAACGCCACCCCCAATTGTGGATTGCCCAGCAACTCTCCCATTGCTAAAACACCGTGCATTTGGCGAAACCTTCAATTTCGATCCGAAATTCAAACTGCCCACATAGCTGGGGTTGTGGGTTTTCGGCAAATTGGCCCCAAATTGGGTGGTCTGAGGGACCCTATTGGCCAAATTTGCAGCTTGAGCCATTCCTTTACACTTGAAGACACGATCTTTCTTCTGGATTTGCAAAAGAAAGATTGTAATTTCAGAAGTTTGATTGAGGAAAGGATTATAATAATATAAAAAGGGACATTCCTACCAACCCACTAATACAGCAGAGGAGGAAGACAGGCAGGGGTTGGTACCGTTAGTGAGAGGTGGGTGGGTGTAGGGTTTTCATATCTAAGCATCTAACCACATTTTTCTCACCAACCCCCTCCCTTTCCATATCTAATTATCTATCTATCCATCTATACAAGGCGTCAAGGCCCATGTATGAAGCGTCTGTTTATAATTAGGCCAGCCCATGTACGAAGCATAAAGGAAAGTTCTTTTGTTGTTGTTGTTGGAATTTCAGGCAAACTATGGTAAAACTAGCTTAATTTTATCAGTTGTTTTGAAATAAGGTTAAAATGCCAAGTTTCTGGTCTGTAAAATTGATTTCTGATTCTAGTGAAAAGAAGCAAACAGCAATTTAAATCAGCAACAACATTGAAGAAGCATTGAAGCTGAATTTTGAAGATTAAAACTTTTTGTAATTGATGTTTAGATTGTCAAAAAATATACATCAGGGATCAAATGCAAGAGTTTTCTACTTCAATGCTATACTTCAAATTCTAGTAACATTATTTTTCCAAAAGAAAAGTTAAAACTGATGACCATATAACTTAGATAAAGCATGTAGGAAAAAGTTGTCTGTGTTATGAAAAGATTTATGAAAGCAACACCACTTAATTTTTGGGAAAACACTTAAACAAATTTTATGAGGACTTTTAGATCATTAGAAGAGAGGGAGGGAGAGTAAGAACTTTAGAGAGTGTATTTCTTACTCTACTTTGGTGCAAGTTTTACAATGGATGATGACCATATTTATAGGCCAAGAGTGGGGTAAAACTTTGGTAAATCTCCATGATTTATGCATGGAAATAAGGAGGTGAAGAAGGTGAATAATTCACCTTGTACAAATTTTCCTCCATTATACACTTGTTCATACATAATATGTGTAATACATGTGTGTGTAAATAGATAGCTTGTAGTATGATAATTTGGACTTTATAACACTCCCCCTTGAATATTCACCTTCTTTTCATGGAGTAGGATATGGGTAGACGGTGCCTCATTAAAAACCTTGTCAGGAAAAACCGAGTGGGATAAAAACTTGAACGAAGGGAAAAAGAGTGCAACCATTGATCCCATTGTACGCCTTGATGCTGCCTCATTAAAAACCTTGTCAAGCAAAACCCAGTGGGATAAAAAACTTGATCGAAGGGAAAAAGAGTGCAGCGCGTATGATACTCCCCCTGACTTCAACATATGTCTCGAAGTCTGCACATTCCAATTCTGGATACCAGTTCTCCAAATTTCTTGGGGATTAAAGACTTTGTGAACAAGTCAGCCAAATTGTCATTTGATCGAATTTGTTGATGTCCACTTCACCAGCTTCTTCCAATTCACGAGTGGAGAAGAATTTTGGAGATATGTGCTTTGTTCGGTCTCCTTTGATGTAGCCCTTCTTCATCTGAGCAACGCATGCTGAGTTATCCTCATATAATATTGTTGGATCATCAGTCATTGGTTTCATTCCACTTTCTTTCTGGATGAATTGAATCATTGCTCGAAGGGACACACATTCTCTTCCTGCCTCATATAGTGCAATCAATTCTGCTTGATTTGATGATGTGGCAGTCACAGTCTGCTTCGTTGATCTCCAAGAGATGGCAGTGCCTCCGTATGTGAACACATAGCCATTTTGAGATTTGGCTTTGTGTGGGTCAGACAAGTACCCTGCATCTGCATATCCAATTAAGGTCGCATCCCTTTGGTTACGATAATACAACCCAAGATCATGTGTGCCTCGGAGATAGCGGAATACATGTTTGATCCCGTTCCAATGCCTCCTTGTGGGTGCAGTGCTATACCTGGACAACAAATTTACTGCAAAAGCAATATCTGGTCTTGTATTGTTAGTTAAGTACATTAAAGCACCAATTGCACTTAAATATGGTACCTCAGGACCAAGAACTTCTTCATCTTCTTCTCGGGGGCGAAATTGATCCTTTTCTACATTGAGGGATCGAACTTCCATTGGAGAGCTCAAAGGGTGTGCTTTGTCCATGTAAAATCTTTTAAGAACTTTCTCGGTGTAATTAGACTGATTGATAAAGATTACATCCCTTAAGTGCTTAATTTGTAAGCCAAGACAAAGCTTTGTTTGTCCGAGATCTTTCATCTCGAATTCTTTCATCAAATATTTCGCAGTATCTTGAAGCTCATTTGGAGTTCCGACGATGTTTAAATCGTCAACATAAACTGCGATAATAGCGAATCCCTTTTCGGATCGCTTGATGAAAACACATGGACAAACGGTGTCGTTCTTGTATCCCTCTTTCATGAGGTATTCACTGAGGCGATTGTACCACATTCGTCCAGATTGTTTTAGCCCATACAATGACCTCCTCAATTTTATGGAAAACATTTCTCGAGGTCCACAATTATTGGCCTCAGGCAGCTTGAGTCCTTCTGGGACTCTCATGTAGATGTCTGTATCAAGTGATCCATATAAATATGTTGTAACGACATCCATGAGGCGCATTTGTAACCTTTCAAAGACAGTCAGTCCAATTAGGAAGCTCAACGTAGTTGCATCAACTACTGGAGAGTATGTTTCTTCATAATCAATTCCATGGATCTGAGAAAAACCTTGTGCTACAAGCTTTGCTTTACATCTTACAATTTCGTTTTTCTCATTTCGTTTGCGCACGAAGACCCATTTATAGCCGACTGGTTTCACACCATTGGGTGTACGAACTACTGGTCCAAAGACCTCTCGCTTTTCAAGCGATTTTAGTTCTGCCTGAATAGCCTCTTTCCATTTTGGCCAATCATTTCTTCGTCGACATTCATCGACCGATTTTGGCTCAAAACCATCATCTTCAATTACAATATTACTAGCCACTGAGTAGGCAAATATATCATCGACAATTACATCTTTTCCGTTCCATTGTGTGCATGTGGACACATAGTTTATGGAAATCTCAAAATTGTCGATATCATTATTCTTGTCTAGAATATCATCCTCTGTTGAGGTATTCTCATTTTTAATATCTTTGCCTTTACCATCATTCTCATGATCCATTGTGGCTTCTCCTGCTGTACCCTTTTGGCTTCTTGCCTTTCTCGGTTTCAAATCTTTTGAGCCTAATGGTCTACCACGCTTTCGGCGTGTTGTAGACTCGCTTGCGATGGATGCATCTGGCAATCCATTGGGTATTTCAATTCTTGCTGGAGCATTTGCTGCAGGTATATGTGATTTAGTTACCTTCTGTGTATCAGTAAATGCATCTGGTAACTGATTTGCTACATTTTGCAAATGAATGATCCGTTGTACTTCTTGTTCACACATTTTTGTTCTTGGATCAAGATGGGATAATGCGGTTGCATTCCATGTGATTTCTTTCACATGTGGGTCCCCATTTTTCTTTTCTCCCCCTAAGGCTGGGAATGTATTTTCATCAAAATGGCAATCAGCAAATCTAGCTGTAAATAAATCACCAGTTGTTGGTTCAAGATATTTGATTATCGAGGGAGACTCAAAACCAACATAAATTCCCAATCTCCTTTGGGGTCCCATCTTTGTGCGTTGAGGTGGAGCAATAGGGACATAAACCGCACATCCAAATATTTTTAGATGTGAAATATTTGGCTCCTTACCGGATACAAGTTGCATAGGGGAATGTTCATGGTTTGCACTTGGCCTTAATCGAATTAAGGTTGCTGCATGTAATATTGCATGTCCCCATGCCGATGGTGGTAATTTTGATTTCATCAATAATGGTCTGGCAATTAATTGCAATCGCTTTATCAATGATTCAGCGAGACCATTTTGTGTGTGAACATGAGCCACTGGATGCTCTATATCAAGCCCAATTGACATACAATAGTCATTGAATGTTTGAGATGTAAATTCTCCTGCATTATCGAGCCGAATTTTCTTTATTGTATAATCCGGAAATTGGGCCCTCAATCGGATTATTTGGGCAAGGAGTTTAGCAAATGCAACATTTCTTGTTGATAGTAGGCTTACATGTGACCAACGTGTAGATGCATCAATTAGCACCATAAAGTATCGGAATGGTCCACATGGTGGAGCAATTGGCCCACATATATCTCCTTGGATTCTTTCTAAGAATGCAGGATTTTCACTTGCAATCTTGTTTTTAGAAGGCCTGATAATTAGCTTTCCAAGTGAGCAAGCAGTGCAATTAAAATCACTGGACGGAAGAACCTTAATGTTCTTTAATGTATGTCCAAGTGAGCTCTTTATGATTTTGTGCATCATTACTGCCCCTGGATGACCCAATCGATCATGCCATAATGTGAATGTAGTTTGGTCATATGACCTTTTGTTAAACATTGCATTGACCTCAAACGGATAAATGTATGTATGATATAATCCGGAGGTTTGCGTTGGCATCCTTTCGAGAATCTATTTGTGGCCAGATTCGTGTTTTATGATGCACAAGTATTCTTTCCCATTTTCATTCATGGTTTCCATATGAAAACCCATTTAGACGCACATCTTTAAAGCTTAGCAAATTTCTTCGAGATTTACTCGAATATAGTGTGTCATTTATTACTAGCTTTGTTCCCTTTGGGAGTAGAATGACAGCTCTTCCAGAGCCTTCGATGAGTTTTGACACACCGGATATTGTAGTGACATTGCCTTCAAAGGCTCTTAATTGGGTAAAGTATTCTTTACTCCTCAAGATGGTGTGTGTTGTCGCACTGTCCAAAAGACATTGCTCCTTCCCATCGGGTTTCACCTTAGGTAAGTCCATGTTTTCTATCAATATAAAGAAAAAGGAGAATTAAGACATAAATAAAAGCTTCATATATTAAGGATAATTCCATTACACAAGTTCTATTATACAAGGTCCTACGAGAGAGAAGTTAAAACATGAGATATAGAAATACATTGCAAATATTATACAATAACATGGGAGATAGTAGAGATATTTAGGGGCTCGTGCTTTTCATTTAAGCCCCTAAGGCATAGCCATCATCATTCTCAAAGTTGAGGAAGTCATTGACATCCAGACTAGTCACAGGTGACCTATCCACATCTTTGTTATCGATGTAGTTGGTCTCGGTAGCCTTTTCCTTATTCTTTTCAGCTTGGTACAGCTTCACTAGGTGTGGAGCTGTGCGGCATACCTTTGACCAGTGACAAGCATGCTGATTTGGATTTCTGGGAGGATCCTGATGGACCCGTCTGGACCTGTTGCTTCACACCCCCTTTGTAGCCATGGTTCTCACGGTGATTATCGTGGCTTTTGTTGTAGACTCGGCCACGCCCATGGCCACCACGACCACCACGGCCACCACGGCTCCCATAGTGACCACGACCTCGTCCACACCCATTGTTACGGCGTGATTGCTGCCCACATTCATTGTCGTTCCTATCATGGAACGCTTTGTTCATAGCATTTGCTTCTGGGGCAGCTGTTGAGCCAGTAGGCCTTAGGTTGTGGTTTTTCATTAGGAGCTCATTATTCTTTTCAGCAACCAACAATACTTTCAACAAGTCAGAATATCTTTTGAAATTTCTTAATCTATATTGTTGTTGCAATAATATGTTTGAAGCATGCATAGTGGAGAAAGTTTTCTCCAACATCTCTTCCTGAGTGATCATTTTACCACATAGTCTCAATTGAGAAGTGATCCTGTGGATAGCACTGTTGTACTCAGTGATGGACTTAAAGTCCTGGAACCTTATAGTGTTCCACTCATGTGTTACTTGTGGGAGCAAAACTTCATTTTGATGAGCATAGCGCTCATTCAGGCTCTCCCACAATTCTATAGGATCCTCCACAAATAAGTACTCAGTTTTGAGACTCTCATGAATGTGGTGGCGGAGGAACACAATGGCTTTCGCCTTTTCCTGTGGGGTGGCATTATTGTTTGCCACAATTGTTTCCTCAAGGCCATTTGCCTTGAGGTGAGCCATGGCATCTACCCTCCATTCGAGGTATTTCTGGCCCGATAGGTCAAGGATGTCAAACTCCCTCTTAGCAATGTTTGCCATTAGTTGCTACATATAAAGATATGCAAATTAAAGGTTAACATAATCAATAATATAATACATGAGTCGTGTCTAAAACGATTGAAGGACATGTCATATCAAATAATAAATATATGCATGTAGATGATATATTCGGAATGCATAAAGAAAGATTGCGTGAGTCAGAGAAGTAATCAATATAGATATAGGCATAGACAATATCGTAAGACAAAAGTAAGAGATCATATGAAATGAAAGAAAATTATATAGCGGGAATTTTAAAGTCTTTAAAGTCCTTAGAGTTCGAGGTCCTTTAAGTCCAAAGTCCGAAGTCCTTAAAGTCTGATTCCCTTCATCCCCCTTTTCACTTTTTCACTTCCGACCTTATCTCCTTCCTCCACCTCCATATTCGACCACCTTTACCAAATTTTTCTTTCGACATTCTCCATGGTCGACGACGAGATTATGCGTCGTCTTAGAGCCGGTAATAGGAGATTTTTGATTGAGCTTTTCATTTGCCTTGTTCTTATTGTGATTACCAACATCATGCTCATAATTATTTTGGTTAAAACTTACTTCCAATCCAAGTGGTGAAAGTGAAGAGTTCGGAGGTGAAATCGGTTTATACTTCAAAAGAGGTAAGCAAATCTAATGTTTTGTTTGTATCTTGTTCATATCCAAAAAGCATGATTTATTTTTGGTAAGAAATCGTTTTAAATCTAGAAAGAAAAACGAGTTTCTGATGTAGAAGATCCCAAATCGGGCAACTACAGAGCATACTCCTCAAAAACAGTTTTAGGAAATAAACTTGTTGTATGATTAAGATTAGAAAGAGATAGAATTTGTACCTTGGTGATTAGTGAAGCTCAATTGGTAATTAGAGACTCGTGCTGATAACGTGTTATGAAAAGATTTATGAAAGCAAGGCCACTTAATTTTTGGTAAAACACTTAAACAAACTTTATGAGGACTTTTAGATCATTAGAAGAGAGGGAGGGAGAGTAAGAACTTTAGAGAGTGTATTTCTTACTCTACTTTGGTGCAAGTTTTACAATGGATGATGACCATATTTATAGGCCAAGAGTGGGGTAAAACTTTGGTAAATCTCCATGATTTATGCATGAAAATAAGGAGGTGAAGAAGGTGAATAATTCACCTTGTACAAATTTTCCTCCATTATACACTTGTTCATACATAATATGTGTAATACATGTGTGTGTAATAGATAGCTTGTAGTATGATAATTTAGATTTTATAACAGTCTGGATAAATAAATAAAATTTCCTTGTTCTTCACAAAAGTAGCTCTTGATATAGTATCTTTCTGGTCAAGCATGTAGTTACAAGAGACAACATCTTTGGAAAAAAAAAAACAGATTACAAAGAAATTCAATAAAGAGTTTCTGTATATTACTTAGAATTATGCATCTGTACATGTAGAGAATGCTTAATTGATCAGTAATATAGAATTGTCTTTTTTTTTTTGGTTGAAAGTAATATAGAATTGTTTTAGATACACACAGATAGCATATATTAAGCAAAGCTGCAAAGGAATATTTAAATTTAGAGACTTTCAAAAAAAAAAAGAATATATATGTAATGTTAATGTACCCTTTCAGCTGTATTCTGTGGCCTGAAGGCCCTGGACTTTCTCACTAAAATATGCTTATAAACAACCTTTAAATTCATATCTTTCAATTATTTTTGTAAGTCAATAGGTTCTATGTTTTCAATAGTTTCAAACGGCCCATGTAAAAAAAAAAACATTAAAGTAACAAAGTTTAATTGTGAGCTCCTTAAACTGTTTTTCAATAGTTTTTTTTTTCTCACTTCTCTAACAAAGTTTTATTCTTGGTCATGAATTGAACTACTACGCAAACAAACGTGGGTACCCAGTTTATCTTCACCAACCCCTTCATTTCATATGCTACCAACCACAATCAAATATTTAATGAAAGGACAACCCACATGGGTGGATGGCTGGATAATCTATCTAACCAGCTTGGGTCCACAGACAGAAGGAAAAAACGGGCAATGTGGTTAGATACTTGACACACAACTACCACACAAAAGCCCCTTTTGGGTAGTGATGATTTTGGCCTATTGTACCTAAATTTGATGAATAATGAGCACATTTTACTCTCCTCCTACACAGGGGGGCCTATTGTAACTAAAGTTGATGAGTAATAACCAGCTTACTAAATTTGATGAATAATAACCAGCTTTAACATCTGCATGCTCATTAATATTCCAAGATTATAAGTATTGTATGTTTAGACTCAAGCCAAGATGTCAAACAAATAGGAGAACACAATCTCAATATATTGAAGTCTAGAAGATTACAAAATCCAAGAAGCCTCAACAAAATTCAAGCTTTAACCACACCAGCTCCAAAGGATATTGAATCAACCTTGTTTTTACTTTTATTACAAAATGCAAAGAAAAATCCTACAGATGATCACAAATCCCTTCAACCCTTTTCTTCTCATGAAAAAACACCTCAAAAACCAGAATTCAGAATAACATAAGAGTACAAATAAGCTATTTCTAGCAAAGTGATTTTGCTGCTTCAATGACTCCTTCCTTTGTCAACCCAAACTCCTTGTAAATCTTCCCAGCTGGTGCACTGGCTCCAAACCGGTCAATTCCTATCGCCTTTCCCTTACTACCCACATACTTCATCCACCCGAATGTTGAACCAGCTTCAATGCTAACCCTAGCTGTGACTGCCTCAGGGAAGACGCTTTCCTTGTAAGAATCTGATTGCTCTTCAAAAAGCTCCCATGAAACAAGAGAGACAACTCTCACAGTTTTGCCTTCCTTTCTCAGATCATCTGCTGCACTTACAGCAATCTCAAGTTCAGAGCCGGTTCCCATCAAGATTACATCAGGCTTGTTACCCGATGAGTTGTCTGAAATTACGTATCCACCCTTTTCAACTCCCTCCACAGAAGATCCAGCCAGCTGAGTCAGCTTTTGCCTGGAGAGAGCAAGAATTGAAGGTCTCTTCCTATTCTTAATAGCAACCTCGTAAGCGCCGGCTGTCTCAGTGCCGTCAGCTGGGCGGAGCATAAGAACATCAGGCATGGCTCTGAAACTTGCCAGGTGTTCAATGGGCTGATGGGTAGGACCATCTTCCCCGAGCCCAATTGAATCGTGGGTCATGACATAGATGACACCGGCTTGGGATAGGGCAGACATTCTAATTGCAGCTCTCATGTAGTCAGTGAAGACGAAGAAAGTTGCACAGTAAGGGATGAGGCCAGGGGAGTGGAGTGTTATTCCATTGCAAATGGATCCCATTCCGTGCTCCCTGACACCAAAACGGAGGTTGCGTTCTTCGGGAGTGTCCTTCTGGAAGTTTCCGAACATTTTTAGTAAAGTCATGTTTGATGATGCAAGGTCAGCGCTTCCACCAAGGAAGCCGGGGAGGACTTGTGCAAGCGCATTCAAACATTGTTGTGAAAGGTTTCTTGTAGCATCAGCTGGGCTTTCTGTGGTGTAAGTCTGCAAAAGGGTATATATGTCACAAACGCAGGAAGAAAGCACAAGAAAATATGATTTAAGTTATTGCAAGTGCTAACCGGAAGAGCTTTTTCCCAATCAGCTGGGAATTCACCCTTGATGATAGCCTTAAGTTCTGCAGCTTCCTCTTTGTACTTCTTTTCATATGCAGACCATTTAGCATTCCATTCAGATTCAAGAGCAGCGCCTTCAGAGGTATGGCGGCTCCAGTGCCTAGCAAAAGGAATCATTGAACAATAAGTAAATTCAATCTTTGAGAACAATAACTCAGTATGGGATTACTTGATTCTGCAAGAACTTACTTCTTAACATCCTCAGGAACATGGAAGGGCTCATGTGCCCATCCGAGATTTGTTCTTGTTGCAACTACTTCCTTAGCGCCTAGGGCACTTCCGTGCACACTGTATGAGTTAGACTTGTTTGGTGAACCATATCCAATTGTTGTAGTGATCTGTGCACAAGCAAAAGTTTTTAAGTATTGCAAAAGGAAAACAGCCATATACAATTTTAGCATATATAACATCACGTTTAAGCTCTTATATCTTGAACTCGATCAACTATTCTGAAGTCCAAGTAAACAAGCAATCAATTTCTTTCCCCAACATTCAGAAAATATTTCTGAACGGCGAATATAGGCACAAAACAATCAGCATTACCTTGATTAAAGTGGGTCTGTCTTTCACGGCCTTAGCTTCTCTAATGGCAGCACGAATTTCATCATAGCCAGTGTTCCCATTCTTCACCCAAATAACATGCCATCCAAGTGCTTCGTAACGCTTGCTGACATCCTCGGTAAATGCAATCTCAGTGTCACCATCAATGGAAATATGGTTATCATCATACAATGCAATAAGCTTGCCAAGTCCCCAGTGCCCAGCAAGGGAGACCGCTTCTTGAGAAACACCTTCCATTTGACAACCATCTCCCATGACACAGTATCTATAGAGAACAAAAAACAAGTGATTATGGGTTAAAAAAACACATATTCCTTCAGATCACAGTCAAACTGTAAAAGCTGATCTTACGTATAGTGGTCAACAATCTCCATGCCGGGTTTGTTGAAACGAGCAGCCAAGTGCTTCTCTGCAAGCGCCAAGCCAACTGCATTTGCAATACCTTGACCAAGAGGACCTACAAAATCCCACATCCATATACCAATTAAATCACGCGCCATTGTTCAGATACATTGGAACAGCAAAAACCAATAAAGTAAAGAAGTTAGATCAAACCTGTAGTGACTTCAACACCAGGGGTCTCAAAGTTTTCAGGGTGGCCAGGTGTCCTGCTTCCCCACTGGCGGAAATTCTTCAAATCTTCCTCCTAAATACATTCACAATAAGTAAGAGCTTTTTTCATAAAATCATTTTCATCATAACAAGACAACCAAGCGCCAAATACAAGTGAAAAAAGGACATTTAGAAGTGGCTTCTAACAAAGATCGCTCATTTATATCCACATAAATCCTTCAAAACCACAATAACCAAACAAGGGATAATAGAACAAAAACACACACTTGGCTGTCAAAAACCAATGGTCCGGGCAAAGGCACAACTAATGCTCACACAAAAGAGCCATATCACATTATCACTAGATAGCAACAGGTAGAGCTTTCCAAATATTGGCAGCACATGAATTAACATTCACAAAATACAGAAAATTCATTAGCAAAAGGTTTCAGCTGTCCTATTAGAAGTATAAACATCGCTATCCAATATCAACTGCCTTTGAGAGCAGAATAATCACAAATTGCATTACTTTGAGTTCCAGATGCAAGTTTTATAAAACTGCACCAAACTGAAAGTAAAAATCTCTTAAATACCTCTCAAGCAGAACCACAGATTGCTCAAACCAAACGACAGATCAGACTAAATCAGCCCCAAAATCAAAACAAAAATTGAGATTTTGAACTTCTTTACTTACCTGGACACTATCGTAACCAGCGAGATGAAGAAGAGCATACTGGAGCATACATCCATGGCCGGCGGACAAAACAAAGCGATCTCTGTTAAACCAATACGGATTCTTAGGATTATACTTCATGACTTCATCGTACAGGATATGTCCCATGGGAGCACATCCCATAGGCAATCCCGGATGTCCCGAATTCGCCTTCTCGACGGCATCGATCGCCAGGAACCGGATCGCGTTGATCGACTTCTCGATAAGCGAATCGGTCTGCTTTTCCTCCGCGGTCTGCACCGCGGCGGCGCGTATGGGAGCGCGTGGGGTCAGGCGTGGAGTGGAGGAAGAGGAAGAGGAAGAGCGAGTGGAGAGGGAAGAAGCCGACTTTAGGAAGGAGGAGGAGGATGAGAGAGATACGCCGCTTGGAGGGAGATGGCGGCGGGTGCTCCGATCAGAGGCGGCCGCCGGATTCCCGTGGCGGGAGGCGATGGCGGCTTGGGAGAGAGAGATTGAAGACGCCATTGTTGAGAGAGGAAATTTGTGAGCTTGATTGAGAGTTAATTTGGTACTAAAATATGTAGGTGAGTGTGAGTATCGGTGGAGATGGGCGATTTATGGCCGTTGGATGTGAGTGATGAGAGAAGATCAGGGCCGTTGGATGGGGGAGTGGAATTTCTGGTGTTTTATCCTGACCGTTGACTGTGGGAGAAGGTTGCCGATGCGTTTTGGGCGTGCGGAAGGGTTGGTTTGCTAAAGAGGTTTGGTGGGTTAATTAAAAAATTAATTTATGATAATTATAGATTTATAGGATAATTAATAAAATTAGGAGTGTGAATGAACTTTACTGATAAAGTTGGCCTTTGAAGGGTTTGAAAACTTTGAATGATCCACATCTAAAACTAGTTCCTCTTTTGGTTGGCCTCTCCTAGTAACTTTTGGCCACTTTTTTGAGCCCTAAATCATTGTTGTTTGAGCCCTAAATGTAACTACATCAATAAATAGAAATGAAACGGGACAAAAATTTACGTGGTTTGATAATAGTGTGTTACTATGTTAATGCACAGAGAAACTGTATTCTTTATTAGGGAGGTAAAACAAAACAAATCACAATAATAAGACGTTTTATGAGTATATATAGCGACTCATGAAACCTTAATCAGATTATGGACTGTAAGCCCTAAACAGATCACGATAGGCCCGTTAATAAAAAACATAGCATGCCGTTTTCGAGGTAGCGTTGTCCCTTAGCCCTCACCAGGGGCGCGTCGCCCACTGGACCCCCGACTCGTTGACCAGTCAGAGAGATCACTATCGTGGGACGTTACTCCTCGAATCCCCTAAAACCCTTGGTGTTGTCAGGAATTCCGCCCCCGAATCCCCGATGAGTACCGATCAACAACAGATTCAAGATATATTAACAATTATTATAATGCATTTTTCTTAAATCCAAAATTTACATAAAACATTAGTTTTAGAAACATTTTATTTTGGTTGGCATTTCCTAGCGTGATTTCTCAAATCAGGATGAATGATTAGAAATTTATGTACATGGACAATTAGAGCGAAGAGTATTTTGGGTGATTTCTAAATAATGCATTTAACTTATTCTATGAATTTGTAATCATCCAATGTATCTAAACTTCTAAAGTTTATGTTTTATGATATGCTAAAGGAGTAAAATGAATGTATAAATAGCGTACATATTTTTATGTTCACGTTAGTGGTAGAGTTGAACAAATAGATATGATTTTGAACACCGAATGTGGGTTGTTGTCACATAAATCTTGTAAGTAGGGTGAAGATAAAGGGTTGGTGAGTGAAGAATTAAAGTTAGGACACTTACCAAACAAGTATACCAAACACACATTGTAAGTGTACGTTGAACCTAATAATTGATTGGATCACATCAGAGATATACGAGTGTTATACATTTGGTTCAATGTGACCATTTTTAGGTGCAAATTTTGAAAATGTGACTAATCTGCAAATCTTCAATGGAGTAAATGACTTGATGTTTTACTAGAAATTTAATGCTTAAAATTAAATTTAGTTATAGTCATTGTTCTAAAAAAAAGGTCTAGGCGTTGTCCAGTAGATGGGCGGTGGTTCATCGTTCCGATTTAACTCTAAGCGTCTAGGTGGGTTAGGTGGCATTTTAGGCAGGCAAGACAACCTTCTAGACGGCTTGGACGATCTCTAGACGGGGTTAGGAGGACTCTAGGCCTAAATTTATATGGAAACATGATGAGATTATTCTTTATTTATTTATTTTTACTAATTAAAAGTAATTATCCTATAAAATAAAAATAAAATTAATGTGTCTAGATTCCGCCTAAACGTATAGCTGTTTAGACCTAGACCCATCCATCGTCTAGTCCCCGTCTAACATATTTTAAAACACTAGTTAAAGTGAAAGATACTCAAAGGGTGCAATACTTCAATAGATACCAGGTTTTCCAACATGTCTTGCAGTCTCTTGACAAAATTCACGTTGTGAATCCGTTTAGTTATAATTAATGTAAATCACAGAAAATTAACTTGAAAAATAGAAGCTACGATTATTTTCATCAAAAGAAAAAAGAAGCCATATCTTTTGGATTTATACATAATAATTCTAATTTAAAATAATTTCATTATTTCGGCGATCCAAACAGGCCCTTAATCTTGAGTACTTTATAGAAATCGTTTAAAGTCACAATTTCCATATACGATGATAGTATGAACAATGATTCATGCAAAAAGATTTCACAAATTGTATATTCGGTCATCAAAGAGGGGAAATGAAGCTGATAAAACATAATGTGCACACCGACACCTAGGTCTAGTTTCACTAGAACTGGCTCAGGATTGGCCTAAATCGGAACTGTACAGAACCGAAACCGAAACTGTCAGTTCGGCTTCGGGGAGGTTACGGTCTTGGTTCCACCACCGGGAAGTTATGGAACCGAAATTTTTTGCCCGTTCCTCTTTAAAATAGGCTCGCTCGCAGTTCTTAGTTGGACAATTTTTTAAATTATTTCCGGTTTCGGAATCGAAACCATGAATAACAGACTAACAAGGGGACTAGCCAAGCTCCGATTATATACGATTCTAGGTTTCGGAGGAACCGGAACTGTATGTTCCGGGACCAATCAACCAAACCCATATCTATGTACACCCAACAATAGACTTTAAAGGGGATCTGAAACTTGCCAAGTGTTAAATGGGCCGGTGGGTCGGCCCATTTCCCCAAACTCAATTGAATCATGGGTCATATGACACAGATGACACTGGCTTGGGATTTTACCTTGGTTTGTCTCCGAACGCTTTTAGTAATTAAGCACATGTTTACTGATGCAAGCTCTCCTTGCTAAGTGATTATACCTTGGGTTGATGGGTCTCTAAGAGCATCTCACCAATGGAGATGGTCTTAGCAGTGGATATGAAAAATTATACCTAACTAGAGTATGAGATATGAGCTTTAATTCTTAAAACCCACAAACCATCAACCCAAATTCATACCTAACTCGTTAGGTATTATTTTTATTCTATTTTAAATTTTAGGGTCACTCAAGGTCCCTCATTTGAGGGACTCTTAGAGACCCATCAACCCAAAATTTTTTATGTGTAATTTTTTTATTTATTTTTTTTGGGTTAGGGGGACCCTTTTTGAGACCCTCAATGGAAGTGCTCTAAGATGAGTTTGAATTTTATACCCTTTTTTCTTGAATTTTTCTATAAATTGAGATTTGAAGGCTTCTATTTTCCTAGGGATTTACTATTAATTATCATCTTCATTTTCTAAACAATTGGTCTTTAAAAAATTCTAAAATCTTACAAATAAAAAACCCTAATTTTATACTCAATTTTTTTACCAAACAACTACTAGTAAAAAGTAAATTTCTAAAGTTATACATATTCAACCCAATAGCTCATTTTATTTTCAAACCTAAATTTATACCAAACACCATTAAATGATTAAACTTTGGAGAATAATGATCAACGACCGTTTAGAATTATAATGATTAAAATTTTTGTCTGCTTATGGTTCCGGGCTTCAATACGCCCATATGCATGTTTTGAGCTTTTAATGCATTACTATACTGTACTTATTTGTTATGTGTTTAAATTTTAATTCATAATTTAAAATCTATAAATAAATAAACCCATAATATATACTCCATCCGTTTCGTAATGTAAGTCGTTTCTAGCTCTAAAAGATGTTTCATAATATAAGTCATTCTTTTCCTTATTTAATGTAAAACTTTCTAAATTATGTCATTACTTAACATTCCAACAACATTCATTAACTCAAACAATTCTAGTGGTTAAAGAGTTAATAGTGCATTGATAAAAAGAAGCATTAAATTATCATCTTTTTCATTTTAAACTTATCTTAGTTCCTATGCAAAATTAAAAAACGACTCACATTGCGAGACGGAGATAGTAATTAATTTCAGGAACTTCATACCGTCCATCTTCATAACTCTTTTACATCAACAAACACACAATACTCTTTATTTGATAATAACGGGTAGAAAATACAACTTAAATACTTGCACCAGAGGCAAGGTAACTTTAACACTAGCACCAGAGTCTAGAATAATTGTCACACATGACAATTAATTATTGAAAATAAAAACAACAAGATACATATATGCTAGTTTACGCAGTTTTAAGTGCACTCTTTGAACCGTTGGTGCAGAACTCAGAACATGCCTTGGTACATTGTTTAACAACTTCATTCACAACTTCACCTGGATTCACTTCAAACAAAAATATTACAATGAGAATAAATTCACTTCTAACTTTGCTAAATATATGGCCACACAAAAATTATGAGTTCGTTTCGATTAATTTTATTACCAGAGGTTTGGAGAGTGGCTATGGCAGCGCACACAGAGGATGTACACCCCAACTTGCAGTATCCATTCACGGTGTGATCACCTTGAATTGATCGAGTCAAAACACAAACAACTTAATTGATTGCGCGCATGCATTAAAATGGAATCGAATCTTTGCAACAAACGAGCATCATGTATAGAAATAAATAGCGAGTTGAGTTTTACCTGAGTTTCGGAGAGCTGGAAAATCGTAAGGATACTCACAGGTAGTCGAAGTTTGTTCTATACAACCAGTGAACGAGAGACACTCACTCAACGTCCAACCTAGGTAGCGACAATCACTAAATGCAGTGCTTGCCCCGGAACTAGGGCAGCAAACCGTGTCCGTTGTTGCCTCGACTTGGAGTTGGGCCAGAACGAGGCTCACTAGCATGCTAGTGAGCCTCGTTCTGGCCCTACACTCAAATAACATTTTATCACGATTGAAAGTCACTTTTTATCCCTGGATAAAAAGTGACTACACTCAAAATCCAGGGATAAAATGCTATTTTGAGTATAGTGCGCACAACCGTGATATTATATCCAGAACGAAACTCACAACCGTGATATTATATCCAGGGATAAAATGCTATTTTGAGTGTAGTGCGCACTACACTCAAAATCACACTTTTGCCTTCCATCTAGATTGCTTGTGTTGATTCGCTCAAAGATGATATTACAAATGGATGAAATGCTCATGAAACAAAACTTACAAATGGTGGTCTTTAAATAATTGGTGTAGTAAAATTGCAACCACAAGCTTCATCGTACGTACATAGCCTTGTCTTTATCGTACCTCAATCTGCCAAATCAATTCTATCCATCTACTCTTCTCAGAATACACACATGCATTTATATAACGTGCATTTTCATTCGTACATATATTAATTGGGAGTAATTTTTTTTTTCCATACATTTACTATTTTACCCATTTCTATTCAATTTTTTCAAAATAAAAAGAACACACCTTTAATGGTAAATCTTGAGTTCGAGATCTAGCTGGTAAATACCACGAACTAGGTAAACTAACATGCGTTAACTGACTCGATCTAATAAAATGAAAGATGACGATAATTGACTTTTTTTATCCAAGTGATGAAGTGGAGGTAAGGATTGAATTTGAAATCTTTCAACATCTCTCCTAACTCTATGTCTCCTACGTACCTCTAGGTCACCTTCATGTGAGATATTACATTTTTTATTAATATTCGGTAATCATACCATTTTACTTATTAAACGTTACATAATATATTACTTACCTGGCTTGTTAAATCTTACAATTATTTTAATTTATTTTTCGTAGCCCAAAGTAATGGGTGATAAAACGAAATTTCGTAGAACGAATTTTAAGGTGACAAATTACATTTCATAACCTAAAATATAATCATCGGCCACAAGACCAAACTTTGTCGCAAAAGCCTTTTTTGGACGACGAAAGATTTTTCGTCACCCATGACTTAGGGCGACTCGCCTATTAGATTCCTCACCCTTGACTTTAGGCGAAAAAATGGGTTTAGGCGACGATTTTTTTGTCTAATTCCAAAATGTTTTTTTTTCTCGTAGTGAATGAAATGTTTAATTTAATCCTCTCGTCCACTTTAATTTGAGTTTTCTTTTGAATAAAAATTTATTGTTTCCATATAAGAAGAGATAATGGAGATTAGTCTTCACTGGAGTTCCATGTTTCATTGCTTCATCTTCGTCACTAATTATAATTAATTAATTAATACTAACAGTGGAGAAGTAGTTGTTGTGGCTTCATCTTTGAAAATAATGAAAATAATAAAATTGTAAAGCTCGAGGCTTTAGAAGCGTTATCTCATGCCAATCCGAGGACTTCCCAGGATGGGTGGGAGGTCACCCATCCTGGTACTACTCTCGTCCCTGCACGCTTAACTTCTGAGTTCTTTGTCCTCACTCGAACCCAGAAAAGGAAGAGCTCTTGTTGACATGGGAAGCACCTCAATTCCTTATAAATTATCGGGCTTTACAAATGGACGAGCTCTTCCTTTTTTGGTTCGGGCTTTACAAATGGACGAGCTCTAAAGCCTCGGGCTTCTAAAACCTCGAGCTTTACAAATGGACGAGCTCTTCCTTTCTTTTTGGTTCCACCAAAAAAAAAGAATTGGTACAAGTCTTTTTCGAATGATAAATAGGCTGACAATTTGTACTAGGAAAACGAGTCCCCATAATAAGTAGTACGGAGTATGAACATACTTTCTTTTATCATCTTGGATCTTCTAAATTGAATACGCACATGATCTTTCAGAATCAACGTCTGAGATCACTTACATGTATTAAATTGAAAAAAAAATATCGGCAAAAATTTATGCAAAAAAAAAAACGAGTAATACAGTCGGGTGTTAATGATTTTCTAAGTAATTGTACATCATTATCTAAATGAGTGTGCATGGCTTTCCAACTAAGTATGCATAAGTTTTCATATTTTTTTATTTTTTTTATTAGGTAAGAATTCGGTTTACCGGTCCGGTAAATCGAGAGCCCGAGTAAACGGCAGTCGAAAAATCAACAAGAACATTCTAAAAAAAACAAAGCACGAAAATAAGTACAATTGACGAAAAAGACAATCGATTAGATTTTATTCACCCCTGGATAATTAGTGGGTTGTTGTCACTTGAGACGTTGAACATCGAAAGCTGAAGATAAAGGTTTGGTGGCTTCGATCAGGCGGACCTATAACTCTGCGTAGAAGGTTAGATCTTTGGATACATTTGAACCCCATTACACTACTTACCAACCAAGTACACCAATCGACCTAATAATGCATTGGATCACACCAAACATATACTATTGCATTTAATCAATGTCATAGTCTGGTCATTTTCAAGACAAAATTACTCTTTGGGTTCGAAAACAATTGTCCATAATGTTTGTCATTTGACATATTTTCTGATATTATCGTCAATAATTAAAAAGAATTAGAATAATACTCCAATTTTTACTTTCCAATTTTTACTTTCTAAATGAGGAGTAAGAAACTAAAAGTATTTATTTAGGGTGTTTGTATTTGGCACTCACCGTACCCTACCTAAACCTATCCAATGTATCCTCCACAATATAGTTCCTTTATGTGCCAAAAATGCACCCGCCACAATATAGTTCTTTCATGTGGATGTGAAGCCGATAATTTTCAATTAGGGTAAAAATCTTATTAATTTGTGTGAAGAAGGGCAAAACGTCATATATAATCGATCGGTGGGAGTATATTGATACGCGATAATTATGTTAGGAAAATATATTAGAATAATTAGTTATATTAGGTCTTATTTAGAATAAAATCTTTCCTTTTAATTAAGAGATTTGATCTTATCTTTTTAGGAAGAGTATCTTTTTATTTAATATTTTTGCAATTAGGATTTTATATCAGGATTATTATAAATATCCTGATAAGTTTTATTATCGATCAATCAATCAGAAAATCATATTTGCCCTAATCTCCTCTTATCTCGTCTTTATCGTTTGAGTCACTCTTTATCTTCGGCTTCGACCCTTCTCTCCTTCACCCAATCACTTCGTTCATTGAATCTGATACGAGATCCAAACTATTTCGTATCAATCGGTGCTTTCATTCCCCGAACTCTACATTCACCATGTTCGTAGTTCCAAGCACTATCCGAGAACTTCACTAAGATATGTCGTTGACATTCGACGCTATGGATCGACGATTCGACGCTATGGATCAATTACTGGACCGACTTTGTCATCTCCTGGGCAGGCCTCACAACGATGCTAGCGAGGTGGAGCGCAACCCTAGTCCTGCGCTTGTCGTATAGGTCCCGGCACCCGCGGCAACCGCGCCCACAGCGAACGAGCCCGCGCCCGCGGCGACTGAGCCCGCGGAGACCGAGCCCAATCAAAATAAATTTGCATTCAATTCATAGGAGTTTATTTATTACTCCCTCCGATGCAAAATAATTGTCGTTTTAGCTTTCGACACAAGAATTAAGAAAAGCATTAACTAAACTCAAAAAGGTAATTTTTTATAAATTTTACCACTCATCACCTTTTTCAACCAATAAATAAATAACATTAATTAATAAAAACGCATTCCAATAACAATTCTCATAACTCACTCCTAATCAATTGACTAGAGAAACTCATAATATATACGAGTAATTAATTTAAATCAAATTTGAAGTGCTAAAATGACAATTAATTTGAATCGAAGGGAGTATAAGTTTAAGGTCTATATAAAGGAGAAACTCATAATATATACGAGTAATTAATTTCATGAACTTTATACCGTTCATTTTCATAATTATTTTTTCATCAACCAACACACAATACAAGAAACATAATACTAGCACAAGAGGCTAGTGGACATAAACACTAGCTTCTAAATACTAGCACGTACAAGAGGCGACATAAATACTAGCATCAGAAGCTTACATACTTAATTGTCACGTATACATACATACATAAATATATATGACAAATATTAATTATTGAAAATAAAAACAACAATTCAAGACTCCAACATGACCATGCCTATGCATGCATTGATGTGGTACCTCCATACACATATGCTAGTTTACTCAGTTTTAAGTGCACCCTTGGAACCCTTGTTGCAGAACTCAGAACATGCCTTAGTACATTTTTCAACTGCTTCATTCACAACTTCTCCCACGTTCACTTCAAATAAACAAAATTGTAGTAATTAGAACAAAATCACTTGTAATTTTGTTAAATATAAGTTAAAAAAGGCAAACTATATGTGCACAATTAGTTTACGATACCAGAGGTTTGGAGAGTAGTTATGGCATTGCACACAGAGGATGTACACCCCAACTTGCAGTATGCATTCACGGAGTGATTATCTTGATCGAGTCAGAGCACATGCATACAACTTAATTAATATTGCGTGCATGCATTAAAATGAAATCGAATCTTGTAACATGCTAAGCGAGCATTATATATATACAGAAATGAATAGTGACCGAGTTGAGTTTACCTGAGTGATCGAGAGTTACATAATCATAACCTGACTCACAGGTAGTATTAGTTTGTAACTTACAGCTAGCGCCAGCGGCACAAAAAACTTCGGAGTAAGTACCGAGTTTGATGCAGAGATTATATGTGTTTCTTGCGCTCTCACTCGGGCAGCAGACCGTGTCCGTTGTTGCCTCCACTTGGAGTTGGGCCAAAACGAGGCTCAGTAGCACTACACTCAAAATCACACTTTTGCCTTCCATCTTAATTGTACGTTTGATTTGAACAAAATTAAGACGTTAACACAAATGAAATGCAATGTTTGATGAAACAAAACATAGAGATACTGGTCCTTAAATAGCCGGGTGCTCTAAAATTGCAACCACAAGCTTCAACATCACCTTATCTTCATCTTTATTGTGCCTCAGTTCTCTCCATCTACTTATCTTAATTAGAGGATACACGTACACACATGCATAAAATGTGCATTTTCATTCTTACATGCATATATCTCATTCTTGTGTTATATAGCCACCTACCCTATTGATGAGCCTGAGATTGGGAGTAAATTTTTTAATCATATGCTATTTTACCCATCTAAGTTATCTTTTGCTACTTAATTAAACCCATCTAAGGGACTGTTTGGATCGCGCATTAAATCCTGCATTATAATACAGACTTTTGCATTATAATGCGCGATTTAAACATGTCCTAAGTTTACAGAAAAAAGTCAATTGGGGATGTGATATGGTTTCAAAGGATGAACTGAATATATATGGAAAGTTCCTACAAGATTTAGTTCTTGAACAAAAATCCATTTTTAATGCATGTATCCAATTCTATCCATCTACTTAATCATCTAAGTTTTCTATCTTAGCATATGTACAATGTTTCAAACTGAAATTAGCTTTTGTCAATTTGTAGGCTTCTTAGCTTTAATTATCAGAATGCAAAGGAATTTCACAAATTTTACCAATTCATGCAATCCATAACTTTACATCCAAATTAACCACTTCATAAGTTTAATTAAAAAAATAAGAATTTTTAATTAAAAGTAAGAATTTTTTGTTATAAAAAAAAATAAGAATTTTGTTTGGGCACCAAAAGGCCAAAAGTCCAAACTTTGAGGGTACCCAAAAAAAATCCCTTTATTTTTCAATTAAAAATACTCCAAATATAACATTATAATTTTTAGTTCTTGATTTTCAATTATACGGAGTAATTAAAATTGGTTAACTAGGAGTTATTTGATAGGAACTTTTGAAAATTATTAATTACTTTTATTTTTAAATTAATTATGGGTCGACCACGTAAAACTTGTAACCTATAATCGGATTGCGCGGGTCAAATTACGGGTCAAGTTTATCATTAATTTTTAGTCATTTTCTATTTTACCCATTTATCTAAGTTCCGTGACTTTTATTTAAAAGCCGGGTCAAGCAAGGCTAGTTCAGTAATTAGGTTAGTGAAATTAGCTTTTGTTCATTAATTTATAGCCAAGCATATACGTTATACGTACAATGGGTCAAAGTGAAACTAGCTTTTGTCAATTTAATTATAGGCTTCTTAGCTTAATTCAGAATGCAAAGGAATTTGACAGATTATACCAATTCAGGCAACCCTAATTTAAATTAATTGGATTTGATGTTCTAAAAAACGCTGGGCGGACGCTGGACGGAAAGGGAGCGTATAGCGCCTAGACGGCCTGAACGGTGGCCTACACGGTTCTAGACGGGTGCCTAGACGACCTGGACGGTTAGGCGGTCTAGGACCTTCCAGCGCCTAGGCGGGGCCTAGAAAAAAATTTTAGAACAGTAATTGGATCTCTCTTTCAAATAAAATAATAAATTTTTATGGATACAAGTGTCTTTCGAATGATAAATAGGCTGGCTGGCAATTTGTAGGAAAACCGGCCCCTTTAATAAATTTACTACAAACATACTTTCCATTTAGACCTATAACTTGTCGTAGAAGGTTAGGTCTTTGGATACATTTACCAACCACGTTTTTCAACGTAGTTTTGTAAGAGATGAAGGAATTTTATTCACGAGTGAATTGAGATATAAATACATAAATGAGTAGAGCAAAATCATAATTAACAACTTCTACATGATTTCAAGGAAATACTTCATCCGTTCATAAAAATATGATATTTTAACTTAAACCCTAAAAATTAAGAAAGTACATAATTTGACTCAATTACCATTCTTATCAATTTTTTACTTTTACTTAAATTTAAATGATGGAATATTTTATGATTTGGTTTAGATTTACTCCTTTTCAATTGTCGTCCAATTTAAGGTACAACTTCCTAAATTAATGATCCTAAATTGATTTGGTTTAATTTTTATGCTTTTTCTCTTTTTTCAGAAGGATAAAACTGAAAAAACGTGTACATAAATCGCTAAAATATCATATTTTATTAAATAAGAAAAAACCCCTAAACATCATATTTTTTATGAACGGAGGGAGTAATATTATTTGACTAATTCTATTCAGTTACAACATAACATAAATAATAATAATCATAAATATTAACTACTATTATCATCAAGCACACCAATTACGCACACACATGCTACATACTTTCCGTTCAACCTAAAGATGCATTAATTGGATAACACCAAACATATATTGCATATAATCAATGTCATAGTTTTGTCATTTCCGGCTGGATTGATAACGCGTTAAACAAGAATTAAGGAACCATTTCAAGTACCGTTTCTTAGGCAATGAAAATTAAATACGCAAGAAGCGAAGACAGATATATAATAAGCACATAGACATACTTTCTTTATAGAAAAGCCTTACGCTGACTAACAAGTCAAGTGGGTAAAGCTCAGCTACCTCCTTGAAAGATTTTAATTTGAATGACTGCTTTTCTTATTAATTGTTCCTTAGTTATAACGACAAGACTCGAACTTCTCTGTCGCTAGCAATCACAAAATTTCTAGAAACAGTACTAACGAGTATATCGACCTAGTTCCTAAGCAAACCAAATTAATCAAGTCAAAGTGCCAAACCTTTCTCATGACCTAGTTCCTAAAGAATTCCATTCTAAAATCAATTAATTGATAATAGGAGGAGTAACTCATGTACATACTTATACGATAGACAGTTTATATTCTTATTTGAGATGTGACTTGTGAGATACATTTATTCCCAACAAAATAATAGAGTAGCAAATGATGGTTAGTCGGTTACATGCAAATCCTAATACCCCAATGTTTCAAATCATCATGGGTATAATTCAAGAGTATTTAACATGATTATTTAAAATTTGGAGGATACTGATCAACGACCGTTTACAACTAAGAGGACTTGAAATGGTGAATTTATTTGCTGGTTCTCTTTACTCACTATTTTGCTTACATTTTGATATTTCTTTTATGTTCTGGGATTCGATACGTACATTTGGTCATATCCATGTTTTGTGCTTTTTTAATGCATTACACTTAATTGTTATTTCCTCCGATCAAAAATATATGTCGTTTTAGATTTTCTATGTAATTAATAATGAGGGAGACCTGAAATTTTTTATTGGAATTTGTTTTCATTGATTAAAAGTTTTCACTTATTGGTTAAAAGGGGTGGTGAATAAATAATTAGAGATAAAATTGAGAAAAAGTATGCTAATTTATATGTAAATAATGATTTTTTAAAAAAGTGTTATAAAAGATAAAGCGACTTATATTTCCAATCGAAGGAAGTATAATGAAAAAGTCTATAGAAAAGCCTAATGAAAAAATGTAAGGAAAGGAAACCGAATTTGTTATAACTCCAACAACTAATATTACCGCTCTTCTTTTGTCAAGCTTCATCCATATGGAGGTGATGTTGGATCTTGAAGAGAGAGGCCCGTCTCAATCATTTCAATGGTCCTAGGGTAAAATAAAATTTAGGAACCCTTTAAACATAATAAATAAATAAGCATTTTTTAGCATAATAAATAAATGGCCATTTTCATATAATTTTTAAATTTTTTTTACATTAGATAATCAATAGGCCTATTTTGAACATTAATGGGCCTATTTTTACTAGTAATAATTTTTTTATCTAGGGCCCTTATATTTTGGAGGCCATGACAACTGCCCCTCCTCGCCTACCCAATTAGCCGCGCCTGGGGATGGAGAGAGAGAGAGAGAGAGAGAGAGAGAGGAGGTGAGAGCATGTGCATCCAAGAGGATATACAATCCTCTCTCAATTTTTTCTCTTCTTATCTCCTTTGGACACCTCATTTTCTCTATCATCCACATCATTTTTCACTTTTACTTTCCTCTTCCTCTTCCTCTTCCTCTATTTCACCCCACAACAAAGAGTATTCTCTTTCACTTGCTCTCTCATATTTAACATGTATATATTAACTAAATATTTTATATCATTCAATATTTTTTTATAAAGTTAGTTAATGAAATGAATTAATAATAAATTATATTTACTTAAATAATTTGGATTTAAGATAATTAAAGCTAATTACTAATAAAAAATAATCTTAATTAACATTAAGATAACTTCAAACAACATTATAAAGAGCAAAAAAAATACAAATTAAAAATAGCGTTACACATAAATAATAAAAATGACATAGAAAGTTAATCTAAATCTGAATCCGATGTCAAACCCTGAAACTTCTCCCATATGTTATCCACCAAATCGTTCTTTAGATGTTGATATTGATTAGGGAGAATTTGTGGAAAGGTTTGGAAATAATTTGGATTAATTGGCCTTGGTTGATTACCAAACATTTGAAACATGGCTTGTACTTGATTCAAATTAAATGTATTTTAAATTCCTTGGTCAATAATACCTCAAGTTGGAATTAGGCTGAACGTGCCCCACGCGCCCGATAGTGAGTGAGTGCCGGGAGTGTTTGCCGCCACCCCGCCGCTAGGGGTTGCGCCGTCGCTGCCCTTCAATATGGCCCGGAACAGGAAGACGAACCCATCTCCAGGCCCTCCCAATACTTCCAGCTCCTCTCATATGTCTCTTAGAAGCCAAAAGAAGATTGGATCTGAGAAAGTTCAGCCCATTGAAGACCAAGCAAAGGTCACCGGCGACGAATCGGTTGGCGAATCCGGTGAGGCTGACCCGCCCCCTGACACTTCCATTAGCAAGATTGCTCCTCCCGACCCCGGAAATAGGCACCCGCCTACTGACGGTGTTGATTCCAGATTTGCGAAATCTGGTGATGGTGGGGTCTCATCGAATCAGGAAAAGGGCCTTCTTGAAGACAGGTCCGAAAAGCTCGCCTCCCTCCCTGATATCGGTCTCCTTCCCACCAGCTCTGGAGGTAAGGCTGAATTTGTTAGAACCTTTAGCGAGGTTGTAGCTGGAAACAGGCTCATTGGAAATGGTATGAAGCTGCATAAAGTTGATGGGGTGGATGAAAACCTTGTTGAGATCCTTGTGGATGATGTGGTTGAATCCACCAAGCTTTGGGAACCCGCTCTTGTTGGATTTATCCCAGGACCAAAAGTTACTGTTCAAGCTATGGAGAATTTTGCTCAGGCTAGTTGGAGCTGCTCTCAACCCCCGAAAATTATGCTGAATCAGAAAGGTATCTTCTTAATTCGATTCACCTCCATTGAAGAAGCCAATCGGATCTTTGAAAGCGGTCCATGGATGTTTGGCGGATTAAGGCCGATTCTCTTGAGGAAATGGCAACCTGGCCTTGAGCTTGACCCTTCCAGCTTCAAGCTCCTCCCTTTATGGGCATCTCTCCCAAACCTTGACATCCGGTTCTGGACATCGACTGCCTTGAGTAAGATTGGTACCTGTCTTGGCAATCCTATCACCTCCGACAAGCTTACCAACCAGGGAGATCGAATGTCCTTTGCTCGTATACTGGTAGAGGTGGATGCGGTCCACGCCAACAGAGACTTCATCATGTTAAAGAAACCTGAAGGAGATGTAGTCAAACAAGTTGTCCACTTCGACTGGAAACCTTGGGCTTGTGGAGTGTGCAATTCTTTTGGTCACAAGCATGGTGGTTGCAACATGCCTGGGAACGCATATCATCGGAAACCAGTTCGCCCACGGAAAACCTGGGTTGCTAGGAGGACCTTACCGGCACCTGAACCCACCAAGGGGAGGTCGAACGCCAATACGCCAGCTCCGACAACCTCTGCAGGACAGACCAAAGAAAGTGACCCTCTTTTGAGCCTGAGACAACCGCCTGATGGCACTATTGCTCACCCCCCTGGGGGATACATTGAGATTCTCCTTAAAGGGCCAAGCTTAAACGGCTCCTCCAAACCCCCTATCCTTAATGGATAGAGTCTCTATCGCAAGCTGGAATGTGAGAGGGTGCAACACCCTCGGCAGGAGAACTGCCATTTTGGATCTCATTCGAGATTTTGATGTCAAAATTATTGGTCTACTTGAAACTCGCATCAGAAGGGACAACCTCGATGATATAGCCAAGTGCTTTCTTGACTCGTGGTCCTCCATTCACAACGGAAGCCTCGCTAATAATTGTCGGATCTGGCTTCTTTGGGACCCCAATTTTGTGGCAATTCAGGCCATCTCCGTCACTGATCAGCTAATCCACTGTAGTGCAAGCCAGGTTAGTAGTCAAACATCTTTTCTACTTACTTTCGTTTACGCTAGAAATGATGATAGTAGCAGGTCCCAACTTTGGGATGACATCATTAGTATTAGTAATTCAGTCCAACAACCTTGGTGCATTCTCGGTGATTTCAATGCTATTCTAAGGGCCGATGAATACTTTAATGAAAATGGGACAGTTGGCAGAGGATGTCATAAGTTCAATCATGTTGTTAATGTGTCTGGGCTAACTGATATGAGAATGACTGGTCACTTCTTTACATGGAACAACAACCACCTAGATGGTGACAGAATCTTCTGTAAACTTGACAGAATACTTCAGAATTACAGTTGGCTTAATGCATTTCCTCACTCCTATTCCATCTTTGATGGAAAGCGCACCTCTGATCATTGCCCTGCCATCATCCGTTTCAAGAGAGTTGTGCAAAAATCCCCGTCCTTTAAGTTTAGGAACATTTGGGCCCAAAACAAAAACTTCATACAAGTCGTCGCTGATGTCTGGAGCAGAAATATCCAAGGGCATACCATGTACTCTATTATGAGGAAACTCAAAGACCTCAAGAGCACTTTTCGTGAACTCAACAAGACATGCTATTCTGACATTGAGAAAGCGCTCCTTGATCTTAAGAAAAGACTGAAAGATGTCCAACTGGTTCTTGAGAAGAGACCGCTTGACCCTCATCTTCTGGCTGAAGAAAAACACCTCATTGCTGATGTTCGGGAAGCGCAAGAGACTGTTGCCAGGGACTTGATTCAAAGATCTAAAATCAGATGGCTCTCCCATGGGGATGAAAACTCCAAATTCTTCCATGCCTCGATCAAAAAACGAAAAGCTGTCACGCAAATTCACTCTATTGTTGATGCCGACGGAGTTAGACTTGAGGATAGCGTTGAGATTGAAAATCACATCCTCAGCTATTACAAGAATCTATTGGGCTCCAGCCAATCGAGGCTAGAAAATATTGATGTTGAAGCGTGTCAATTAGGCCCGTGCATTAATGACGAAGAGGCGGCCATGTTGTGTGCCCCAGTTAGCTATGATGATGTTAGGAAGGTTGTGTTCTCTATTCCGATTAGCAAAAGTCCCGGCCCTGACGGGTATGGAAGCGCCTTCTTCAGGGATTCTTGGAGTGTCACCGGTAATGACTTAACCAAAGCTATCCAAGAATTTTTTACCAATGGCCAGCTTCTTAAGCAAGTTAACGCAACAATCATCCACCTCATTCCCAAAAACAGCAACCCGACGAGCATTACTGACTACAAGCCTATCTCATGTTGCTCCACGGTGTACAAGGTCATCTCGAAAATCCTCACCTCTAGAATTCGCCTTGTGCTTCAAAGAATCATTGATTGTCGTCAGGGAGCCTATCTTCCCGAGCGTGGAGTTTGGCACAATGCCCTAGTCTGCCAAGAAATTATTAAGCACTATAATAGAGCTAATGGGCCCCCAGATGTGCTATCAAGGTGGACATCAAAAAAGCCTACGACACCATTGAGTGGGATTTTATCATCAACCTACTTAGAGCCTTCAGATTCCCTGATCATTTCATCGGCCTCATCCAAGCCTGTCTCAAAACTGTCATGTTTTCTATCAATGTGAATGGATCCTCAGTTGGTTTCTTCCAAGGAAAACGGGGCCTTCGTCAGGGTGACCCGATTTCCCCGTACCTTTTTGCACTTGCTACAGAATATTTGCATCGACGGCTTGCGAGAATGTCTGTCAACAACAATTTTAGGTTCCACTCTGGTTGTCGGCGGCTGAATCTCATTCATATCGCCTTTGCAGATGATTTGTTTCTCTTCTGTAAAGGAGACATGGCCTCTACCCAACTTCTTGCTGACGCCCTTGATCATCTCTCCATTACCTCTGGCTTGGTGTGCAACTCTCAAAAATCAACTCTCTTCTGTGCAACCATGGATCAAAACGCGTGCCAGAATGCCTCTAATATCTTGAACATCCAGCAGGGGCAACTTCCCATCACTTACCTTGGACTCCCTTTGCACTCCAGGAAGTTAACATGTAACGAATATATGCTCCTCACCTCAAGAATCTCGAGTAGAATTCAATCTTGGACCACAAAATTTCTATCTTACGCTGGGCGTTGCGAGCTGATCCGTTCTGTTCTGAATGGGATCCTTAACTTCTGGTCTAGAATTTTCATTCTTCCAAAAAAAGTCATCAAGAATATTCATAAGCTTTTGCGCAATTTTCTTTGGAGTGGGACATGTGAAGGCAACAGAACCCTTGTTGCTTGGCATGATATTACCAGACCAAAAGATGAAGGTGGTTTGGGAATCAAGGAGATCTTAGCTTGGAACAAAGCCCAAGCCGCTAAATGGTTGTTTGACATTGATTTTGATATTTGTAACATTTGGGCGAAATGGTGTCGGAATAACTACACTAGAACACGAGAGATTTGGGATGTCACGGCTAGAGAGGGGGACACGTGGATGTGGAAGTCACTCCTCAAGATTCGGGATGATCTCTTAGTGCTCAAGAATGATCTTGGCGATGCAGCTTGGGAGAACCTTTGGAATCATGACAATGCTAAGAATATTTGCCGTGATCTTTATGAAATTTGGAGAACCAAGGCGCCAAAGGTTCCTTGGGGGACCCTGATTTGGAAATCCCCAAATATTCCTCGATGTGCTTTCATTGTATGGCTAGCAATGAGAGATCGAGCGCCCAACCGGGATAGACTCTTCAGACTAGGTTTGTGTCCAACTAACCTTTGTCCGCTTTGTACTAATGGAATTGAAACTGCTGTGCATACATGGTTTGCTTGTCCGTTTTCATTTGCTGTCATTGGTTATGTTATGAGATGGATGGGCATCAGTACTATCCTACCTTGCATCGAGGACTGGCTTCAGTGGTTTGCAACTAGTGCGCGCCAAACCTCCATTATTTACAAACTCAGAGTATCCGCTTTCACCACTACTGTATACATGATCTGGGATCAAAGAAATGCAACGTGTTTCCGTAGTGAGGTTCCCGACGCTGTCGCTTGCGCTCAAAGAACTATTCAAATGGTGAGGACTAGACTCCATGAGAGGATTAGGGACCCTCGTAATCTACTGCATCAATGGAATCATTAGGCCACTAATGATGGCTTCTGCTTTGCTGAGTACTGCTTCTGTTATGCTCTAAACTGAAATGATAATTTGCACTGACCGATCCTATCCCTAGTTGCTGATGTTCTGTGTTTTGAGACGCTTGGCTGCTGTTTGCACTGTACACTGTTCTGCTGTTCAATGAAGCTGCTGGTGTCTTTTGTTGATTCAGCTGGCCCCTGATTACTGAATGTTGCTGGTGGTGTCTACTATTCCAAAGCTGATGTTCCAACGCTGTTACTGCTGCTACAACGTGGCTGCTGGTGTCTGTTGTTGCTTCAGCTGGTTCCTGACTACTGAACTCTTGGCACCTGATGTTGCTGGTGTCAACTTGGAGCTATTCTGCTGCTGCTGCAGCTGCAGATTTGATTTGTCCGGCATTATGTTGATCATGCTGTATGACTAGAGATTTGTTTTACATACTGAATTGTAACGAGCATAGTGTGGGTTTGGTTTCATGTTTATGTGCTGAACCCTTTGACGAGTTGTTAATCATGGGGTTGTCCATGATGATGCGAGTACTAAGCTTAGTCTATCTAAGCGCTTTTGTAAATGACCCGTTCATTTATTCATTGGAAATTTACCTTTTCCAAAAAAAAAAAAAATTAAATGTATTTGGATTATATTGGGTGTTTGAGTTGTTTGGATTTTTAGGGTGATTATCCATTGAAGGTAGTATTAGTAGAGAAGGAGAGAAAGAAAAGTTAGATGAGTTTGTGAAAAAATATCAACAATGTTAGGCTCTATTTATAGCAAAAAAAAAACTATAAAAAATGATGAATTTATTTTAAAAAAAAATATAAGCATTTATTATTTTGTTGAAAATTTATTTAATGGTAAGTTGAAATGAAATAAATGTAGTTAGTTGAAAGTTGGAATAGATGTGTCAATTTGTGATTGGATGATAGTTCCCCTTTGTGCACAAGGGCCAATGCACCCATTCCTCCATGGAAGGGGGATTACTCTCATTTCTCTTTGAAAGGGGAATCCCCTTTCAATTTTTACAACCAAGAGGACCTTCTCTTTGAAGAGAGAGAGTGTAAAGAGGAGGTTGATTCCTCTTGGTTGCACATGCTCTGATGTTGGATCTTGAAGGGAAGGGAAGGGATGAGATGTGGGGTCGGTGGAAAGAAAATTAAAAGGAAGTTGTTTATGACTTTGGGTGGAGTGAATAAACCAAAAAATTTGCCCCCAAATATGCTAGGGCAGAATAAAAGGTTTGATTTAATTTGTTTCCAAAGATTTAAAAATGTACATCCAAACAGGCCCTAAGAGGACTTAAAATGGTGAATTTATCGGTTCTCTTTATTCACTCTTTTGCTTAAATTTTGGTATTTCTTTTATGGTTCAGGGATTCGAAACATTTGACCATATGCATGTTTTGTGCTTTTTAATGCATTACACTTATTTATTACAAGTTTAAAGTCTATAGAAAAGCCAAACCCCATAATACATAAGAGCATCTACAACGGGGGTATGCCCCGGTGCATGATGCCATTTATATTATAAAAAAATAAAACACTCACATGTCATAATATAAAACGGTGCAAAAAATGGAATCAGGAAAACAAAATTTATCAAGCGGTGTAAGTGCGTTGTGTGCACGATTCCCCTTTCAAAACACATCATCTTAAATAATTTTAATCTGATACGCAGCGTTTTATCACTTTTGAACGAAAAAATTTCAAAGTGAGCCCCACTTATTTAAATACGGAACAAATGTAACCAAAACATTATAGGATAAATTATACAATGAATTTCAATACATAATAAATGTGAGCCCCACTTATTTTAATCCATACAAATTTCAAAGTGAGCCCCACTTATTTACAATATAATTTTTATTTTATTCATTATAAAATTATAGTTAAATTATAAACAAAATTAATTATAATAAGGGCATATGTATTTTTTATTGGATAAAGGAGTATATGTATAATTATATATGGAAAGAGTAAAAAGTGTTGAGAATGGAAAAAGTAGGATTTTTGAGGTGTATGAATGTAGAATAAATTATATTGGGGTGCATAGATGATGTGACAGAAAGAAAACTAGAAAAACTAGAGATGCATAACATTGTAGCATATACATAAATATGGATGCTCTAAGTAATTTCACGAACTTTATTAAGCCCGTGTTCATAATTATTTTTCATCAACAAACACATACACAATACTAGCATCACAGGCTAGCTAGAAGACATAAATACTAGCACTCGAGGCTAGCATACAATTGTAACATATGAAAATTATTTATTGAAAATAAAAACAACATGACTCCACATGACCAAGCCTATTCATGCATTGACGTGGTATATTTCCATGCTAGCATAGGCAATTTTAAGTGCACCATTGGAACCCTTAGTGCAGAACTCAGAACATGCCTTAATACATTTTTTAGCAGCTTCATTCACATCTTCACCTGCATTCACTCCCAAAAAAGAACAAGTTGCAATCAATTAAAGTAAAATCACTTATAACTTTGAAATGTATAATTAACAAAAAGGCACACCAAAACTTAAGATTGAGTTCTTCTCGCACGATTAATTTACCAGGGGTTTTCCGATTGATTATGGCATTGCACATAGAGGATGTACACCCCAACTTGCAGTATGCATTCACGGAGTGATCATCTTGATGGAGTCAAAACACATACAACTCAATTAATATATATATATATATATATATATATATATATATATATATATATATTGTGCATATGCATTAAAATGGAATCGAATCTGGTAACAAACGAGCATTATGTATAGAAATAAATAGTGAGTTGAGTTTTACCTGAGTTTTTGAGAGTTACATAATCATAACCTGACTCACAGGTTAGTAACTCACATACAGCCGTAGTGACACAAGCTGCCTCGGAGCTGGAAGCTGTGAGACAGGTAGTATATAATAATCTTGCGACCTCACTCGGGCAACATGTTGAGTACGTTGTTGCCGCGACTAGAAGTTGCGCCAAACCAAGGCTCACAGGTTAGTAACAAGCGAACATTATATATAGAAATAAATGGTGATCGAGTTGAGTTTTACCTGAGTTTTTGAGAGTTACATAATCATAACCTGACGCACAGGTTAGTAACTGACAACTAGCGGAACTGGCACACTCAGACGGGGTGTCATATGCGACACAGTTAGTATATAATGCTCTTGCACTCTCACTAGGGCAGCAGGCTGTAACACCCCGACTTTCGCCGGGGCGCTACTAGGTGGTAGACCTTGTCCAGGACTACTCAGATTATATTAACAACAAATTCACTAGGATCTTGCAACTCGGGCACGACGAGAAAACGAATAAACATCCAACTTTTTATTTTAATCAGAGGGTGGAAAGCATGATAGTATTCTCGAATTCACAAACAGAAGATAACAATCAAATCATTATGTAATCTCAAACTATCCTAAACTAGTCTATCCAACTAGTAACAAAACCATTCAACAGACAACTTTTAATACATGATTAAATAGATCCCAACGACCTAAAACTGATAACACATCGCCAACATCCGCTTCACCAATTTGTAGAGAATCCATCATGAATCTTGAAAAGTACCTGAGACTGTAAAAATATTCCCCGAAGGGTCAGCTACAATTCTAATTCCAGCTAGAAAGCGTGAGATGCATATAGAACGTTTGAAAAACCACACAGAACCCTATCAATAAATTTTCACACAGAAATCAATAATTATCAATTCATATCAATTCAACACTTAACGTTAAATAGTCACATAGACATCCATACACACAGACACACAATCAGACAGACACACGGATACACACACACACACACACCTACAAACCACATCACATTAAAATACCACAATATCACAACAATAAAATTAATACAGATAACATCAATAATAATAACAAGGGTAACAATAATCTTCACAAAGATCTTCCCAACATATACAACCACAAAATACATTCCGTTAAACGAAACCCATGAACACGAGACCATTCAACCAAAAATCAATCAAATAAAATAGCAAGCAACATCCTCCTCAAATCCACATGGCACCCTCCGGCCTTTCATCTATGGCGCACGGTCAGGGCGCACCATATACACGTGTCCATTTCCTCTATTCACCCTTCTTTCCCCGGCTAAACCTCTACTAGAGCGTCTGCCAAAACAATTTAGTTTATTTTTAGAAGGGGGTTCCTTCCAGCCGCATGACCATGCTCGGGGGCCACTCCTTCTTCAGCTTATCCCGTGCTCCATGGCCATATCGGTGGAACCCAATGCACGCATATCGAAAAATGTTTAAAAATAATTTTTCATAATTCCCCAAAATATATACAAGCACGTAATATGAATTCATTCCAAAATAAGGTTTGCACATTCAGTTCAATCATTTAACACATAATGGTCGTAAGCAAAGCAAGTCGACAAACGATTAACCTCGAACAACAGAAACAAACACGCAACGAAAGAAAGATAGACTCGAACAAGTCGCAATCACAATAACAAGCACAACCACAATCACAATTCGAGCGCAACCACAATTCGAACGTAATCCCAAATTCAAACACAATTGCTTTCACATTCTCAATTACAATTGCAACCACACTCATAGTTACAGTCAGAATTACAATCACAATCAAACTTAAAATCACAAACTGAATCACAATCACAGTTATAGCTACACCAACAATTACAAATATAATTACAACTTCAATACCAGTACAAGCACAAACACAAACACATTTACATTTACAAAGACAATTACAATTACAAGTTTCAAACGCACAATCGCAATCGCAATTACAATACAGTTACAAACACAATTTACAAATATGAGTACAGCACAATTTTCAAATATAATTACAACCTTCACAAGCATAGAGAGAAAATTTTGCTTTAAAGGAATTAATATGCAGAGGGACTAGTTCCCAAAAACCAATTCCACATACATGGCACTCAATCTAACAAGAATTGAATTAAGCCGAGCAAGTCGAAGAACGACTTACTTCAAAGACGAAATCTCGCAACAAGCCAACCACTTAAATAAATCGAGCAGCTCGAACTCCTAAATAAAGATAATGAAATGCGTTCAAAATGACAAGGCCTTACAAAAGAAAATTAAAGAAACATGTAGCTTTTCATTCTAATATTATTTCAACAACCCGAACTTAGATCGAGTTGAAGTATCCAAAAATTAACTAGCCTTAAACTACTTGAACCAGTATAAAACTACATGAACCCAACTAACCCAACTCGCACTTTGTGAACGGGTAACTTAATGAAACGATTTAACTAACTCCTTAAGCATACAATCAAAGACAACTCGATTCTTAAACAGATTTGACCTTACACACACACACCCAAAATCACACTCAACGTTTTATGAAACGATTACACCAAGGCCACTACCTTTAAAAAGAAATATAGACCCACTTTCACTACGAAAAACATTTTGTTTAAAACAAAACCAAATTCAAACTTGTTGAACCGACATGAAACTAACGCTAGCAATTATGAACTAGCATGAAGACAATATTGCTAACTTGGTTAATTCTAATTACATCAACTAGTATATAACTAACGAACCAATTCATCATATAATTAACTTAATCCAGCTCTAATCTATAATTGTAACTATAAGACACGTAACAACATACATGTACACCACTTATAATACTTAAATTAATTTTGCTATTTAACTAATCTGAAGAACCGAAACTTAAGCCATGCTTTATATTGAGCATAAACAAATGAACACAGCATAGACAATAGTTGACTCTTTAAAATTTTAAATCATGTATAAAGATCCAGTTAAACAATGCAACAGTGAATACCCCACCTACTAATATACTTGATCAGCTCTCAATTTTTTTTTGTAACAAAAGGAAGCGGAAATGATTGACCCTTGTCGGACTTGACCAACACCTTAAGTAAGCTCAGATTAATTTGCCCAGATTGTAGACCAAATGCAAGGGAAGGAGTAAAGTTACTCACCGGTAACGACATTAACTGATTGGTGGTTCGATGGAGGTGAGAAACAACACGAGGTTGACATCCTTGCTCATTCGATGAGCACAACGTAGGACCGGATCTGCTCAATCGACGTCGAGCTTGACCGGCGACAAGCGAGCGGACTTAGCATTGTTGAACAGAGATCGATGATTTGGGCGCTCCTTGATCTCCCTCTCTGTGAAATCTTCATGCCAGCCCCTTCTATGGAATTAGGGCATGAGACTCAAGGCGATGATGACGGAAACCTCTATAGGAGGATCCTACTGGCGGCAACAGGATCGGATTGATCGGACTCGGGAAAAGCTTGGGCGGAAGTACCGGCGACCCGCAGAACAAGAACGGAACGACGACAGAAAGGGTGAGGAGTTCACCAACAGTTGGGATCGCCGCCGCCGAGGCAACACGGCGGAAGGTAGAGATCGCGCGAGTGGTTGACAACGAGCGGTATAGCGGCCTCCTCCTCTCCTCTCTCTCGGGTTGACAAAGGAGCAGGCCCGTCTAACCATGCGGTGCATGTGGTTCTTCAGAACAGGGCCACAAAAATGTTGGGGGCCTAATATTTTCACACAACTTTGGACTGAGTATATATGTGTAACTTAATTTGGGCCCAATGTTTTTTTAACACATTGGAGATACTTATATATCAGTGTTTTTTGGAAGAAATTGGGCCCAATATTTATATATTAACGCATGTCACATGATCACAAATTCACAATAATTTTTTATAAATTCATAAATGGGCCCAATATTAATAATTGCACAGGGCCACCAAATTTACCGGAACGGCCCTGCAAAGGAGCAAAATGAGTTCTAGGGTTGTCCACCGAAAAGAGCAAGAAGATATGGGGTTTGGGCTTGGCTAGTAGATCAGGCCTCAAAATTGGGCTTCTCGGCCCACTTCCATAATTAGGGTAGAAGAGTTGGGTTGATACCTAGTTATCGGATAAACGGAAACCCGGGTATTACATTACTACCCCCTTAAAGAAAGTATCGTCCCGAAACTTAGGAAAGACATAACGATAAAGGAACGCTCAGTCTAGTTTGAGGTTTTACAAATACCTCTACCTAAGAGTCGGTTCGTCCCCGAATGGTTATTTCTCAACTTCGAACTCCAAACATGATTCCACAAAAGTAGCGACAAAAGCAACTCTAAATCCACAAAACAAGGTTTATTCAATCAAACAAAGATAGCTAAACTCCTTTCCAAAAGAATATAGTCAAACAGTGCAAGAAGGCAAATAAAGAATATCGATTCAGTCAACCCAACAAATCACCAAACGACTAACAGTTGAACACATAGATATTATGTTGTCCTACAAAAGAATTTAAGGTACTATCAACTAAACTGTAGCTAACATTACGTGTAACTTAACATAGATATATGTGAGGTTTTGTTATCGCGAGGTCTACACAGGCTTTGTACGTTGTTGCCTCAACACGAAGTTGGGCCCAAACGAGGCTCACTAGCACTACACTCAAAATCACACTTTTGCCTTCCATCTTGTAAGTTTGATTTGAACAAAATTAAGATGTTAACACAAATGAAATGCAATGTTTGATGAAACAAAACATAGAGATATTGGTCCTTAAATAGCCGGGTGCTCTAAAATTGCAACCACAAGCTTCAATATCACCTTATCTTCATCTTTATTGTGCCTCAACTCTCTCCATCTACTTATCTTAATTAGAGGATACACGTACACACATGCATACAATGTGCATTTTCATTCTTAGTAAAAATTTATTTTGAAATTTCTACGACTCGAAAGATAATTATTCCCTCTTCCAAACTTCACATGATTGTTAGTAAAATTTTAATGTAGTCATTTACGATCAAAAGAGGAATGGAACCCAAACAAATCATAACCTTTTAGGCTCTAAATATTACTCCCTCAGATTAGATTTTAATCAACCCTAGTTAGTGGGTGTTGTCACTAGAAACGTTGAAGATCGAAAGGTGAAGATAAAGGTTTGGTGAAGATAAAACCTAAAACGAGGTGTATTTCTGAACCTGAGGAGTAATGTTTTTTCACATTGGCCGGCCAAAACTTGTTAGAATATTGGGTTAGTTTATTTGAGTTGGGAATACATACAATTGATACAATTTTGTTTAAAATGATAACTAACTGAGATTAGTCATCACTTTAAACAAAAGTCTTTATCACAAGAGTAATGTTCAACGGAACCAAAATCTATATATGCACAAGTTTCTTTCGAATGATCTATAAATAATAATTATTTATAGAATATGCATTAAAATCGAACATGCGCTAGCATTACATATATCATAGATGGGATGGTTCAGGTGAGAGCACCGGTTCAAGCAAAAATTGAGAATACATGTATTATTGCAAAAATCATAAAAAATCACAACGGATAAAGTTCATGCAAAAAAGCAAAAATGTATAAGTTATAGCCGTTTGTTAATGATTTTTTAATTAAATGTGCATTATCTTTGTTGGATCAGTGTTAGTTCCTAACACCGAAATGACGATTTTTTCCATTAAATTTTGATGATAACAAATGCTATTAGAAATTGAACTTTTGTCCAAGTGTATATAGAAACTACAAGGGAAATTGTAACACCCCGATAATTTATAAGGGATTGAGGTGTTTCCCATGTCAACAAGAGCTCTTCCTTCTCTGGGTTCAAGTAAAGACAATTTTTTTTTAAAGGTTATGCCTCTCAAAATATAAATAGCAAGTATAATGTCTTGAAGAATTAAAAAAAAAATGAAAATCGCAGTCGAGGCCGGTCCTATTGGGTCGCGAGACCGTGGTTTTTGTTCAGATAGTTTAACAGTGGTCACGGCTAGTCAAACCGCGACCACTGTTAATCTATTTCTAATTTTTTTTATTGGTGGTTTTACCCGATTTCAAACCACCCGTTTTTTATTGGTGGTTTTTGTTTTGGCACTGTTTTATTTCTAACGTTTTAAAAACTCTTATTTAATTAACCAAAAAAATTTCATCTACTACTTTTACTAGTAGTGGTAGTAGACTAGTAGTTGAAAACTATTTGCGTCTTGAAAGCTTTTGTACCGGTTGTTTTGTTCATTTATGTTTGATAATTAATTAAAATATGGAATATAATTATCAAGAAGCTCATAGCTTAGTGAACTCAACCACGTCTCATAAGATTATAAGCTCATAGGATAAGTGTTAAGGCTATCCAAATCAAGTGTTGTCACATACACTCTCTTGAATAAACTCTTGATTTTCTCAAACTGTATTACTTATATTAAGTTACCAAAAAACTAGTTGGGCCTATAAATTAATTATAAAATTAGCTGATTTTAATACAATATATAAATATTTTTTTGATAATGTTCAACTAATTTATTTACGTACCATAGGTTTGGAGAGTGGTTAATAAGGTTATCAGGATCGGGATTCTAGGCTGGATCATTGGGGGTCTTTTGGATCAGATCGTAAGATTGGATCGCTGAATTATAAGGTCCTACATTATAACTAAAAGTATGCAAGAATAACATAATAAATTGTATATTCTGTTATATATGAAGTAAGAAAATGATAAGCCTTATTAATTTGATTATTAAAAATGTTGTACGATGGACTAGTCAACTATTTTAATGGAAATGATACGTTAATCATAAAATTATTGATAATAATATATAGTTAAATTGTCATTTTATAGGATCATTAGAATCGTTTATAGGATCGTTAAAATCGTATGTAAAATCGGGATCGGATCGAGATTGTATTCTAAATCATTTAAGATCCTACTCCAATAAGATCCTACATGGGATCATGGATCGTTTCGCGTGTTATGGATCGTAAGATCGCTAGAATCGTACAATCGGATCGGAATTCTGATAATGGCCTTTAAACCGTCCCATCTTCATAATTATTTTTCATCAACAAACACACAATACAAGAAACTTAAATACTAGCCTCTTAGGCCAGTATACATCAACAAACACACAATACAAGAAACATAATTACTAGCACCAGAGGCTAGTAGACATAAACTTAAATACTTGCCACATATATATGACAAGTATTGATTATTGAAAATAAAAACAACAATTCAAGACTCCGCATGGCCACGCTTCTGCATGCTAGTTTTATGCAGTTTTAAGTGCACCCTTGGAACCGTTGTTGCAGAATTCAGAACATGCCTTGGTACATTTTTCAACTGCTTCGTTCACATCTTCACCTGCATTCACTGGAATAAGAATAAAAATCACATCTATCGTTCTTTGAACTATATATAAGTTAATAATAAGGCAAGAAAAAGTTATGAATCCTTTTCACACGCGCGACTCATTTACGTACCAGAGGTCTGGAGGGTGGCTATGTCATCGCACACAGAGGACGTACACCCCAACTTGCAGTATCCATTCACGGAGTGATCATCTTGATCGAGTCAAAACACATGCATACAACTTAATTAATGTTGCGCGCATACATTAAAATGGAATCGAATCTTGTAACAAGCTAAGCGAGCATTATAGATAGAAATGAATAGTGACCGAGTTGAGTTTTACCTGAGTGATCGAGAGTTAAATAATCATAACCTGACGGACAAGAAGAACCAACTATTTTACATCCAGCGAGCGTAGCACAAATATCCTTCGTGGCAAGCGTAAGGCGGCAGGTACTATATACGCTTCTTGCCGTGGTACTCGGGCAGCAGCTCTTCGTTGCCTCCACTTGGAGTTGGCCCAAAACGAGGCTCACTAGCACAAAACTCAAAATCACAGTTTTGCCTTCCATCTTTTACGTTACGTTTGATTGATGAAATGCAAATGGTAGATGATGAAACAATGCTTACACATACTGGTCCTTATATAGTTGGTGTCGTCAAATTGCAACCACAAGCCTCAACTAACCTTATCTTTGTCGATCATACTTATCCTACGTACGTACTGAAATATCTAGCTCATTCATGTGTAATGTGTTATCCTACGTGTTGGTGTACAAAATCTCGCTTTTAATTCGTATCAAATACACCAATTAAGAACTCCGCCTCTTCCGCTCCTCTTCATTATATCCAAATGAATGTCTCTACGTACATCTTCGTATTTGTACTACTGTATATGGTGTTGTATTTGACGATATGGTAAATCTATGAATTTGTAGAGAGCCCGGTTTAAAGATTATAGATTTTATATTTTTTGGGTGTGTATATTATTTCCCTATTTAGTGTATTCATGTTTTTATAATATATTTAAGCATTTTTTTCCCATTGTAGGATCGATGTTAGTCTAAGACAGTCGGGAACTGTTCCAGTGACAGTTCCCTTACGCAGCGGAGTAACATAGAATAAGACTAAAACAGGAATTTAAAGCTTGGACACAGTTCCTTATAGAGGAACCTCTTTAGCCAACTAGCTAAAGAGTAAACCTCTACCTCCCTTGGAGGATTTTGAACACGCACTATATTCTATTAATATATCTCAGGATCTACAATACAAAGTCGAACTTCTCTATTGCTTGCGATCCCACTCACAAACAATACTAACGACTAAGACATAATAGTTTCTAGATCTAAACACAAATGAATATAGAGAGTGAACCTTCTCGTTCCTGTGCAGTTCCCTTTAGCACAAGAACCACCTTCTTCAAGCTGATGAAGAACTTCACGCAGTCTTCATCACTTGATCTTTCCTTCCTTGAACTTCTGGTTTGGATATCTTCTATGAATCAACTCGGGCTCTCGATCTCTTTCTTTCCTTTTGTAGATCTGGTTTTCAGATGTGCGAGAGCTCACTCAGACTTAGCGGCGTTGCATTCCTTTTATAGAGTTTCCATGTTTAGTTCTGACGCCTTTGCCCTTATTGTCTTGGGGAGTACGACACTATTCAAAAAGACTAGCGTACCCTTCTTCATCTCTATTCATTCGGAGCTTTGGCTTGCCGCCCAAGACAATAGTAAAAAGTCTCTCTTGTCCTTTTGATTTCTTGCCACGTACACAGGTGACTTGACAGGGAACGTTTCCCTTTACTTTTCCTGTAAACTTGCTATCTTTCCTGAGATCATTTATACAGGGAATTAGTTCCATTTGTTTCTCATTATCAAAACTTCGATTACTCGAATGGAGAACCCATTGTTCCAGTGTTAGTTCCCTAACACTGTTCCAACAATTTCTCTCTTTTTGATGATGACAAACTTTCATAAAAATGCAAGTATTAAACATTCAGGGATACAGGAAAGATGTTAGATAATTAAGCATCAATGACACAGGCAATTCTTTGTAGATACTTAGTTCCCCCTGAAATGGACAAGCAGTTTGATTTTCAAGATTTTTAAGCTAACAGTTCCCCCTCAGCTTATGGTTATTTATTCTGTATTCTCTTAGACAACGCATCTCTACATTTTTCCACTTTTCCCCCTTTGACATCATCGAAAGATAATCAAGTATAAACATGCAAGAACAAGCAAGTAAAGCACAATCATAACTAAAGAACAAAAGCAAAATGCATTTCATTAAAAACAGTGTTCCACAAGTACAGAATTAGATTCTTAAGAGCATTGAAGGAGGGTGAAGACAACTGTGGATTTTTCTTGTAGGGGGCTTGTTCAAGGATTAGAGGAGGAAGAGGAGGAAGGAAGCTTCTTCTGAATGTCCTTAAGAATAGCAAGGATGTGGTCATTGGTTCCCTTCGTCTGTTGAATGTCGAGAAGGACATCAAGTATGCGCTCAGTGACCCCACACAGACGGTTGAGAGCTTGAAGGACAGTTTTCGAGTCTCCTTGTTCAATGAACACAACAGGAGGATCTTCTTCTTGTGGTTCCACGGAATGCTTCATTCGTAGAATGTTGGCCATATCCATCTCTTGTCCTAGCTCTTCTTCCTCTTGAGGATGATATACATCGTTCCTCTTCATCAGTTCCTTCACCAACGCTGCATATGGAAGGGCGTGACTCTCCTTGGCAACGCATTTGCACATGTGCAAGATCATTATCTTGGGCAGGTTGATGCGCTCTTTGCGAAGGAACAGATCCAAGAGGATGGCATCAGTTGAGTTCAGAGTTGTTCTCTTCTCTAGTCTTGGCGTCACTATCCTAGTGATGAACTGGTGTGCCATCTTGCCCACTTGACTCAAGCTGTGAGTCAGGATCTCCTTTCCTTGTGGAGGAACATGCCCTAGAAGCCTTTGGAGAATTGCATCTCTTCCATCAGAATCTTGCCATGGGCGTTGAGGAAGCATATCAAAGCCCTCTCCAGGAACTTGGAGAATCTTCTTGATCTGGGCAAGCTCAGAAGAAGGTGAAGTCATCTTCTTCTGTTTTCCATCTTATGACAGGGTCAAGCTCAGTTCCCTTTTGTAGGGCAAATTTGGAGTAGAAATACCTAATTTGAGCTTGATCCACCATTGCCGGTTCAGAACAGAGCTTATCCCATCCTTGAAACTGGAGGAGTTCCTGAAGCTCGTTGAACTCGTTTTCTTGTAGGAACTCAGCCGTGATAACTAGAGGAATGACCAACTTCCTCTCTTCTGGCTTCTTCTTTTCCTTCTTCTTCCCTTTCTTTTTCTCTTTTGTTTCAGGTTTTGCTTCCACCTTTTGCATTTTGGAGCCTCGTGTTGAAGGACGCCCAGTTGGCGGTTCCTTGTACCCAATTTGAAGGGCATGCTCTTGGTATTCCTCCACCTCATCGTCGGAGCCTTCAACGGTGACGATCTCCGTTGATGGGTGAAGAGTGTGGAGTTGCTCAGATTGTAGAGGCTGTAGTTCCTCGTCATCTTCTTCTTCTTCTTCTACTTCACTCAGTTTTCTGAGCTTTCTCTTTTTGGATCGTGGAGCAGTTGGGATTTGTGGAAGAGAAGTTGAAGAGGAAGGGCGTTTTGGAAGAGAGGGAGAAGATTGAGTTGGTTTGTTGGGTGTAGTTCCCTGTGAAGTAGGGAACTCCTCTCTCTCAAATTGAGAGATGGATTGATCGAGGTTAGAGAGATCCAGTTCCGTGTGAGATGGAACTTGGATTTGAGGAGCATGTGGAAGAGATGAGGGAGCCTGGGTTCTTTGGATTTGAGGAGTAGAGTTGTGAGAGGTTGAAGCGAGTGGATCTGGCCTGCGTTTGGGAGAGAGATTGTCATGAATCTGAGTATGGTGTTTGGGAGAGGAATGAGAGGAGGCTTGTAAGAGAAGAGTAGGATTGGAATCATGGATTGTTGTGGGAACGCCCTCGATATTGAGAGTAAGGGTTGAGGATCCATCCAGTCTCGTAGTGAGTACCGAAATTTCAGACCTTGGTGTTTGTGGTGGTGAATCTGGAGGTGTAAGACTGGGTTGTCCATCTCTTTTTCTCAGAAGAGAATAGAGACGTTACTTGACATCAAAGATGTACTCGGGTTCATGATGGTCAAGGTCGAGATCTGTGAGAAGCATTTTCTTGAGGTATTCGGGATCATTGTTAAGAAGATGCTCAATAAGAGGGTTTTTGTGATGGACTGAGAATTTGATGATGGATTGATTTGGGTTGTCCATTTGAGTGGATTGGATGAGTTACAGAGAAGGATTGGAAGTAGAGTTTTGCGAAGTCTAGGATTTGGAAGAGAAGATGGAGGAAGACGATGAAGAAAAAAAGAAAGAGGGGAAAGGGTTAAGTAGTAAGAAGAAAAGAAGGTGAAGGGGTGAGAGTGGTTACCAACCTTTCCTTGAAACTAGCAATTAGTTACTCCAAAAAGAATCCGAAGAGATTTGGCTTTCTTCACGCAAAGATCTTTTCCTTTTCTACAGTCTCAACGTGGCAACGGATTAGCACTGGTAGAGAGATGAACGGTTCGGATGCACTTTTCCCTTTCTATAGCCTGTCGCTTCCTGAACCAGTTTCCAATGACCTTTCTCTTTCCAATAATGCATATGAGAGACGTATTTGAATTTCAAACACCCTTGTAGTTCCTTTGAGAATTGAAGCGGTTCCTTTCCTTTCTAACTCCTCTTTCCATGAACAAGTAAGACGAGGCCAAGTTTGGATATGTAAAGGATTTTTGTGAAAAGATCAAAAGAAATATCCAAACTAAACAGGGTTATGGAAACAAGTGATGTTATCATCCAGGTAATTGAATCCCGTAAAAAGGGGTTTATTCATTGAGGCTCATAGGAAACGTTTACCTGGATGGGTTTGAGGGACAAGTCTTATGATCAACCATCATTTCGGCTTATAGTGAGGGACAGATAAGATCAGGTTGATCATTTTGGGACAAAAATAAACAAAGTGCTCTTAAGGAATCAGTTCCCATATCTAGTTATGAACATGTTTTATGCAAGTTTGCAATTATTGAAAATGAAAGTTGCTATACCATGCAGTTCCCTAGCTATATTGATATCTAACTAGTCAATCATGGAGGGAAAAGATGGACCGGGACTTGTTTAATTTAAGAGAATCATCCCTAAGAGCATACGAAGATGCTCAAAGGGTTGTCTGTCCAAAGCCTTGGTAAAAATGTCGGCAACTTGTTCATCTGTCCTACAGTGAACCATCTCAATGGAACCTTTCTCTACGTGATCACGCAGGAAATAGTGCCTAACCTCTATGTGCTTTGTCCTAGAGTGATGCACTGGGTTTTTTGAGATGTTAATTGCACTAGTACTATCACATTTAATAGGAACAGTTTCAAGAGACATACCATAGTCTTTGAGTTGATACTTGAGCCATAGGACTTGGGAACAACAGGCAGCTGCGGCAATGTACTCAGCTTCAGCAGTGGAAAGTGCCACAGAGGATTGTTTCTTGGATCCCCATGATACTAGACAGTCTCCTAGGAACTGTGCCATACCTGATGTGCTTTTTCGATCAACTAGATGTCCTGCAAAATCAGCATTTGTGAAGGAAACAAGTTCAAAGGAACTGTTCCTAGGGTACCATAAGCAAAGATTATCTCTCCCTTTGAGGTAGCGAAAGATCCTTTTGACTTCCTTTAGATGTGATTCCTTAGGATTTGCTTGGAACCGTGCACAGAGACAAACAGCGAACATGATGTCTGGTCTACTAGCAGTGAGATAGAGTAGGGAACCAATCATTCCTCGAAAGAGTTTTTGATTGACACTGGTTCCTATCTCATCGGCATCAAGTCGTGTGCTGGGTGAGATTGGAGTGTTGATTGGCTTTGCAGTGTCCATCCCATATTTGGATAGCATTTCCTTGATGTACTTTTGTTGATGAATCTTGGTTCCATCCTTTGTTTGAGAGATTTGAAGACCTAGAAAGAAGTTGAGTTCCCCTACCATACTCATCTCAAACTCACTACTCATTTGTTTCTCAAATTTTTCTATAAGCACAGGATTAGTGGAACCAAACACAATATCATCAACATAGACTTGCACAATTAAAATGTCACCTGATTCTTTCTTCAAGAAGAGTGTCTTGTCAATGGATCCTCTTTGATAGCCTTTGGATAATAGAAATGAAGCAAATCTATCATACCAGGCTCGAGGAGCTTGTTTGAGGCCATAGAGAGCCCTTTCAAGAAAGTAGACGTGATCAGGCTTGTCATCATCTTCAAATCCGGGAGGTTGCTTCACATAAACTTCCTCTTGTAGATAGCCATTGAGAAATGCTGTTTTGACATCCATTTGGAACAGTTTGAACCCTTTGTATGTGGCAAACGCAATGAGTAGTCGTATTGCTTCAATTCTGGCAACTGGTGCAAACGTTTCCTCATAGTCGATTCCCTCCTCTTGATTATAACCTTGAGCCACTAGTCTGGCTTTGTTTCGGGAAACATTGCCTGACTCATCTAGTTTGTTGCGAAAGACCCATCTAGTTCCAATGACATTCTTGTCTGATGGTCTTGGAACTAACTTCCACACCTTATGTCTCTCAAACTGATGAAGCTCATCTTGCATTGCTTGAATCCAATCTGGATCTTTGAGTGCTTCCTGTATGCCTTTGGGTTCAACAAGAGAAACAAAAGCATTAAATGCACAAAAGTTATGGAGAGAGGAACGAGTTTGAACTCCCTGTTCCAAAGGTGTGAGGATGTTGTCAATAGGATAATCTTTTCTCTGATGGTAGTTCCTTGGTTGAGGATGAGTTGTTCCTGGGATTTCTTCCTGAGCACTGGAACTATCTTCAGATGTATCTTGTGGAACCACATTGGTTTGATTGTTCCCAGAAGTGGATGCTTCAGCTGTTACTGGCAGTTGTTCCTCTTCTTCAGGAAAATGAGTTGAGGGATCATCGAATTGGTCCATGGTATCATTCTCTTCATGATCATCTTCAATGTTTGGCTCTTGTGGAGGAGAATCACGTCCATTGATGTACTCGGAGTCTTCTCTTTGAGGCCTTGAACTTTCATCCTTGTCTGTCAGTTCCCTTGCTGGTTCTTCTGGAATAGTGAATGGTTTCACTATGGAACGAGAGAATGGATTTTTGGATGATGATCCGTGATTGATAGGCTCTTCATCAAAGATGACATGAATACTTTCTTCAAATTTCCTGGTCCTTTTGTTGTAGACTCGGTATGCTTTGCTATGAAGAGAGTATCCAGTGAAAATTCCTTCATCACTCCTTGGATCAAACTTTCCAAGAGCATCCTTCCCATTGTTATGGATGTAACACCTGCAACCAAAAACTCTAAGATGGGAAATGTTTGGCTTTCGGCCTTTGATTAGTTCATAAGAAGTTTTAAGCAATAAAGGTCGAATCATAGCCCTGTTAAGGATATACACCGAAGTGGAGATGGCTTCAGCCTAGAAGTTGGATGGAACTCCACTCTCTAGCATCATGGCACGAGCCATATTCTCCAGTGTGCGATTCTTCCTTTCAACAACTCCATTTTGTTGTGGAGTTCTTGGTGCAGAAAAGTTGTGAGAAACTCCATTTTCATTGCAAAAGTTGACAAAGGCTGAATTGTCAAACTCTGTTCCATGGTTTGAGCGTATGGACTTCAGCTTAGTTCCCAGACTAACCTCTGTCTTCTTGATGAACACTTCAAATTCTTTAAACACTGTTCCTTTGGAAGACAAGAAAATAACCCAAGTGAAACGTGAATAATCATCTATTATAACAAACATATACCTGCTTCCTCCATAGCTACAAGTATCCATTGGTCCACATAGATCCATGTGTAGCATTTCCAGGGGTTTGGAGGTGCTCACGTTTTTCTTGGGCTTGAAGGAACTTCGAGTTTGTTTCCCTCTGGCACAAGCATCACACAGTTTTGCTGATTCTGGGCTTATCCTTGGCAAGCCCACCACAAGATCTTGTAGGAACAACTTCTGTATGAGATTTAGTCCTGCATGACCAATACGTCTATGCCAAAGATCGGTGTCATTTGTAGAGACCGTGAGACATAGCTTTCTTGGAGGTTGAAAGTCTTGATCAACAATGTAAACATTGTTGAATCGTTTCCCACGAAGAATCACTTTGTTAGTTTCTTTGTTCACAACAAGACATTCATTTGAGTCAAATGTGACTACATTGTTCCCTTGATCACAGAGTTGTGCCACACACAGTAGATTGTATCCAAGATTTGCCACAAGATTTACGTTTTTGACCTTGATTGATTTGTTGAGCTTTACTTCCCCTGAGCCTTGTATTGCCCCTTTGTTCTTGTTGCCGAAGGACACATTTCCTCCTTCAACTTGGGTGTTAAGCGAGATTAGATTGTTCCTGTTTCCTGTCATGTGGTTGGAGCAAGCACTGTCTATAAACCACATACAGTTCCCTCTCGCTTTCACCTGCAAAAGAGTCAATGTTTGGTTACCCAGGCAAGGTGTCCCTTGCCTGGTTCCTTACAGGGGTAGTAATCAACATAATCTGCAATGTTCACATCAATCGAGTGATAGTTCCTGTAAGATTTTGAGTGAGATGTTCTGTTGTTGTTTCTACTTGAGAACCCTTTTGATTGACCAATTTTGGGACATTGTTCCTTGTAATGACCATGACCTCCACATGTCCAGCAAGTTTTATAATATTCTCCTAAATAATACTTAGGATGTGGTCTCTGAATCCTATTTTTCTCAACTGTTTCCTTGTTCGGTCCTCTGGAACCATTTCCCTTAGCTATCTTAACATAGATTTTGTGAGAGTTGTTTCCAGTATAGTAGTCCTTTTTTCCTATAGTTCCACTTTCTAGAACCCTGATTTTTTCTTCTAAGTGAGAATTCTTAATTTTTTCAGTTTGTAGCTCTAGAGCTCTACTTTCACTTAGTTCCCTTAAGGTAAGAGTTGTTTGATCAGTTTCAGAGTTTCTTTCGGAATATCCTATTCCATGCCTAGAAGGAACAAATGTGACCTTAGGAGTCTCTACTATTTTCTTTCCCTCAGATATCTCTAATTTCTTACTAATGGCTTCCTTTTTAGTGGTGACAACGGCAAGAGTAGAGATGAGTTCATTTTTAGAGGTTATAGTAGAGTCAAGTTCCTTCCTTAATCTATCACATTCAGAACACTGAGCTGGTTCAGGATTTTTTAAGCTAAGTTCCTTTCCAGAGGCATCATTTTCAAGTTTAAGACAATGTTCTTCAATTGCACTAACTTCCTTTTGTAACTTCATGTTGTCTTTAACAAGTTTAGAGAGTATACGAATGAGATCAGATTTAGAGCATTTATCAAAGCAACCAGTTAGAGATAGAATACTCACTTCCTCTTGAGGTTCTTTTGGATCTTCATTGATTGCCATGACACACATGTTTGGTGCAGCCCAAGATTCTGGATCATCATTATCTGAGTCATCCCAAGTTGCTATGTAAGCTTTATTCCCAGACTTGTTCTCATCATTTCCCAGGGGACAAGCTTTAGCATAGTGACCCTTCTTGAAGCACTTGAAGCATGTGATGTCCTTTGCATCTTTGTCTCCTGATTTGTTGTAGTCTCGTGAGGAATTGTTCCCTCTATAGTTCTTTCGGAACTTTCCCTTCTTGTAGAGGTTACGTAGTGCCTTTGTGATGAGCACTATGTCATCCTCTTCTTCATCTTCAGACTCTTCACACTGTTCCTGGACAGACTTAAACACTTTCTCCAATTTAAGCGCAATTCCCTTTTCAGGTTTGTCTTGTGCTTTATCGGAGTTCCTCCTATTCTCATAGGATTTCAGCTTTCCAAAGATCTCATGAAGCATGAGGTTCCTGTTGGATGTATTTTCTCTGAAGGTTGTTCGATCATGAGCCCATTCACCAGTGAGACCATCTATCACCTTCTTGACCTTGATTCGTTCGGTGACTTCCCTATCAGAGATTCCCAAGTTCTCAAGCTTAGTCACTAGTCCTTGAAACCGGAACTGGTATGAAGATACTGTTTCTCCAGGTTCTATTCTGAAGTTGTAGAACTCTTGTCGAACATCCATCTGATGGTCTTCCTTGAGATCTGAGCTTCCTATATGCATTTGTTCAATAGCAGCCCACATCTCCTTGGCGGTCTTTAGATTTCCCACCTTGGCTGAATCGATCTCACTCATGGAGTAGTTGAGATACATCTTTGCCTTGTAGTTGGCTTCCATGCATTTCCACTCATTTGGCCCCCACTTCGTGAGATCATTCTCGATCTCTGGATTGATGGTGAAGTTCCCTCTCTCAATCACAGCCCATGCCTGATAGTCATGGCTCTTCATCCAATCCATCATCAACCCTTGCCATCGTTCAAAACGGCCTTCTATCAACCTTGGTGGTTTGTCGCTTCCATGTCCAACGACACTGAGTTCTGAAGACATTCCTGTAGACATCCTGCGAGTTTTCACAGAAAATCTAGAGCCAAGCTCTGATACCAATTGTAGGATCGATGTTAGTCTAAGACAGTCGGGAACTGTTCCAGTGACAGTTCCCTTACGCAGCGGAGTAATATAGAATAAGACTAAAACAGGAATTTAAAGCTTGGACACAGTTCCTTATAGAGGAACCTCTTTAGCCAACTAGCTAAAGAGTAAACCTCTACCTCCCTTGGAGGATTTTGAACACGCACTATATTCTATTGATATATCTCAGGATCTACAATACAAAGTCGAACTTCTCTATTGCTTGCGATCCCACTCACAAACAATACTAACGACTAAGACATAATAGTTCCTAGATCTAAACACAAATGAATATAGAGAGTGAACCTTCTCCTTCCTGTGCAGTTCCCTTTAGCACAGGAACCACCTTCTTCAAGCTGATGAAGAACTTCACGCAGTCTTCATCACTTGATCTTTCCTTCCTTGAACTTCTGGTTTGGATATCTTCTATGAATCAACTCGGGCTCTCGATCTCTTTCTTTCCTTTTGTAGATCTGGTTTTCAGATGTGCGAGAGCTCACTCAGACCTAGCGGCGTCGCATTCCTTTATAGAGTTTCCATTTTTAGTTCTGACGCCTTTGCCCTTATTGTCTTGGGGAGTACGACACTATTCAAAAAGACTAGCGTACCCTTCTTCATCTCTATTCATTCGGAGCTTTGGCTTGCCGCCCAAGACAATAGTAAAAAGTCTCTCTTGTCCTTTTGATTTCTTGCCACGTACACAGGTGACTTGACAGGGAACGTTTCCCTTTACTTTTCCTGTAAACTTGCTATCTTTCCTGAGATCACTTATACAGGGAATTAGTTCCATTTGTTTGTCATTATCAAAACTTCGATTACTCGAATGGAGAACCCATTGTTCCAGTATTAGTTCCCTAACACTGTTCCAACACCCATGCACTCATTTAAAATATTCCTTGTTTTTACTTTTGTATAGAATTGATAAACCTCTAGACATATATATATATATATTACAGTATAGTATTTCATAATATATGTGTTAATTTACAAACTTGTTCGATCAAAAAGGAAAAAAAAAGGCCATTAATAAGTGTTGTTGGCCAATTAATAAGGTGGGGAAGAAGTTAATGCCATATGACACAGAGCTACATTTAATTAGCATGGCGAACAAGATAACTTGTATGTTAATTCTGAAAAAATTGTTAGGGCAGAAAGGAGCAGAGATAAAGAGAGAAGAGAAGAAAACAAGTTTTCCTTGTTGGTTGAGCATTAAGTTTTCCTCTCTAAATATTGTGTTTTTATTTGCAGTTATTTCCGATGTCCATCGAACATCTCTAATTCCCTATTTATTTACTAACATGCTACAATCTAACAAAATCAAATGATCATGCATCTCCTAAAATGTAGTGCAATTAGGAGCTCCTTGTAACATTTCCAAATTGAGATTATACATTTGAGATTATACAAAGGCGGAACTATAGTAGGGTCAGAGGTAGCCATGCCCCCCATCCAATTTGTTTTAGTATATATGTTCCTTTTGTCGAGAGCTTCGATTTGATATATTATACGCTTTAATCTAACAACAGAGTATAACGTTATGAAAGTTTGAAATTGACGATACACAAATTACTTTTACAAGTCATTTACTTAATTAAAATATTTTTAACATTTGCTAGATTGTATAATTTCATAATTAATTAAACCCAAGAGTGTCGAAACAATTAGTTATGGTTGGAATGTCTTGAATCACACATCAACCTTTCCCGTCAAATACATCATTGCAATCTCGACCCTCTAATTCCCTTCAATGCTAAAGATTCAAAAAAAAATTCACACTTAAGCACCCAGCTTCTTGGATGCTTACCATCAAACAAGGGAAATTCTAATTTTGGTAATCGAGAGTTACCTGTTTTTCGATCATTTAGAATTCCAAGTCGAGTCTTTGTCTATTGAGCTGCGATATTCTCAACCCTTAGCATCCGTTGACATACAGAGCTTCCATCGCCACGACCGTTTTCCACATTCGGCTACACATTTTCGCTCGGTCCAAGATTTGAGGCTTCTCCCAAATTGGATCCAATTGGTTGATTGACACTCGAATTTGTGTGATTTAGTGACAATCGATCCCGCGACAAATTCCGAACATTAACCATCAGATTCTCTAGCCTTTGGTTCGTGAATTCCTGGTGGTTGTCCATCCGCTCGGTCCAAGATTCGATGCTTCTCCCAAATTGGCATAATACTTTTATTTTTAGGTTTTGGCAACCATTTAGCGACCACTTAAAATGATCGCTAAAAATATGGTCGCTAAATCTAAAGAATGGTGTAGTGGGCATCCATGTGGTCGCTAAATATGGGCCAAATTTAGCGACCATGTGGACGTTAAATTCTATGGTCGCTAAATTTGGCAACTACGTGGTCCTAATCTTGTTTGCGACCAAATATTAGCGATCACTTTAAGCGACTAGTATATGATCGCTAAATAGATTTAACGATCAACCTCATTGTGTTTGCTAAATCAAATTTTGTAATGTGGTCAAGTAGTACAATGCAAGACGGTTTATCTAGTTTTCACGCTTTAACAAATAATTCAAAACTCGAAATTTACTAACAAAAATGGGTCCTAAAAAACGAAATATCTAACAAGTGTGTAGGGAAATAATGACTCGTTGTTATTGTGTCACATTACAAATGCTGCTGTGAGTAAGATATTGAGGGAGAGCTTGTCACATAACCAAGCGAGAAATAAACTGAGTTTTAAATCATTTGCTAAAAATTTATTATGTTTGAAAAAGAAAGAAAGGGTGTTCAACGAGTCAATTCTATCCGACCCGTAACCTAGCTAGTTTATTTTATGAGTTAAGGGTTGCAGGTTAACCTAATGACCCGCAAAAATAAATAAAGTTGACTTGTGACTCTGTCCGTGATCTGGTTTACGAATTAAAAGTTTACGGACCGGTCACTCGTCAACTTGTTAGCGCGCCTATAATTATTTAAAATAATCAAAATATTAAATTTTTTTTAAAAAAATCAATAATGTTCAAAAGTTTATGTCAGCCGCTTCTAGTTAATTTACCAATATTACGTGTATTCTTTCATTGGAATTGGTTGAAGCTTTTGTGTTGTTTCTCATGCTGGTTTGCACGTTTAACAAATCCATTTCGAACTCTACGATCCAATAAACATGTTCGGTACTTAAATTATTTCCTTATAAAACTTTACCCCTAGTTCGGTTCAAGTTCCACTTTACAGAAATTAGAAATTTTCATACTTCCTATATTTGATTATAAAAGTTAAAATATGAGAATATAATTTTATGGTCGTTAAATTCTATCTTTTGTTAAACATTTTACTTTCATAATGTGATTGAAACTGGGCAGCAGACGTTATATACGTTTCTTGCCGTGGTACTCGGGCAGCAGCTCTTCGTTGCCTCCACTTGGAGTTGGGCCAAAACGAGTAAGATTTTTTTTAGGACACCAAAAAAAAATGTTGAAAACTGAGGGGTACCAAAAGGAATTTCCCTACTTTTTAATTAATGAAGGGAGATTTGTTAGTAGTGATGAAACCCGAAATAACAGCTCGCTAGAAGACAAGAAACGGGATTATTATATTCGATTGTGCAAACACTTACTTCTTTATTTATTTTTCCTTACAACGAGGTTACAAGCCAACGAGGCTAATAAGCAATTGAGATTTACACCCTAGACCTCTTACGAGTATTCGAGATCTCAATATATCAATGTTCGAGATCTCCTATTTGCTAAACGATTCTACCACCTAAGTATCACTTGGTTGATCTTGATGCGAGGTGGATCTGAGAACGTGGTGTAGAGAGTCTTGTGAGATTGTGTAGCGAGGTCTTTGATGTGAGCGAGGTCTCTGTATGACTTGAAGTCTTTTTGTGGACTTCACTTGTCTATAGCGAGGTCTTTTGACTATGTTTCAATCACGTCGATCTTCAACGAACAAGATAGTTCTTGAGTTCAAGATATTTTTCGACCCCCTCTTCTTACGAGGTTCTTCTCTATTTATAGAGGATTGGGGAGTCGAGTTTTGGCCAGGGTCCGATGTGGGACGCCCGAGATTGGGGCTCCTGATTGGTCCGGGGGTGAGGCAGCTGGTGATTGGTTCGGGGAGGCGGCAACAGTGAGTGGTCCGTATGGTCGGGTGTCAGTAGAGTCGGTGGCGAGGTTTAGACCTCGCTCCAAGGTTTCGGAGGACCTCGCGGGAGTGGAAACTTTGTTTAAATAAATTAGGGGTACGGTCGTGGGTCCTCGAATCCTCCTTGAGGGTCCTTTTGGGTGTGCTTATCTCTTGTACCCCGGACCCACCTCTTATTTTACCGTTTTGGACATCATCAAAAAGTAGTATTGAAAAATAAAAAAAATAGAATAAAAAATAGGGTTATATATATATGTCTATTTACCACTTTTCTTAAAAAGTGTGGAATTATCTAAAATGACAAATATTTTGTAACTGATGGAGTATCATTAAGGTATTAAGCCTCTTTGACGCAGAGATTATACTAGTATGTATTCCTGTACCTTGTACGGGTTTTAAAAATAATAAATAAAAATTAAGATATGTAAGATATTTTAAAAAACAATATATGGATTGTTTTATATCACATATAAATATAAGCAATTAAAAATAATCAATTAAGATATCTTAGTTAAAAAAACAAATTCTATCTAAAAATAAAGTAAATATTCTAGAATGTGTATGATAGCATAAAAAAAATATCATAATGATCTTCTTATCTATCATATCCAAATTTAAAAGATTGTTTAATAATGGGATTTTCTATCCTATATTCTAAAAACATGGATAAGAATTTATCATGTCCAAAAATAAAAGATTATTTTTTAAAAAAAAGGATGATGTGATCCAATCTGTAACAAACATGTGTCGTTTAATAATTTTTTTGACCTCCGTTTTATGTTATAGTTATGATGATAAGTTTCTTTCCTCCTCACTCCAAGTTGAACAAAATTAAGATGTTAACACAAATGAAATGCAATGTGTGATGACACAAAACATAGAGATTCTGGTCCTTAATTAAATAGCCGGGTACGTGCTCTAAAATTTCAACCGCAAGCTTCAACCACCACCTTATCTTTATCTTTATTGTGCCTCAATTCTCTCCATCTACTTCTCTTAATTAGAGGATACACGTACGTACACACATGCATAAAACGTGCATTTTCATTCTTACATATATCTCATTCTTGTGTTATATAGCCACCTACCCTATTAATGATGGGCCTGATTGGGAGTAAAATTTTAATTTACTTGAGTTGGGAATATGTACAATTTGACAGAATATTGGGTCAATTTATTTTAAACGGTCTTCTTATAGTGTGCCCTCACGACACGTTATAATCCATTTAATTTGGAAACTTAAACTCTAAAAATATAAACCCTAGAAAATAATTAGTTATATCTTAATTTAAAGTTTCACAAAATCTTTTCAAAATTAGCTTTTTATAATGTACACATAATAAAAAAAAATCCTATTTTAAAATAATAATTCAATATACATTGGATCACGTACCCACAGATTTCATATTGGCCAAAAATAATAACTAATACAGTTCCACAAATTAGTATATATCTCCTTCGATCCAAGACTGCAAGGAAACCAAATAGATTAGTTTCCAAAAACCACAAATTAGTATATAAACTCATGATACAAGATGATCGAACAAGTTCTTATACCATTTTAAAGTCCAATCCAACTCGAATTTTTGTAAGTATAATCCAACTCGAATTGGATATTCGCGTCAGAAATCCAAAATATCTAATTAATGGAAAAAATATGACTTTATCAAGTTATCCCAGCTCATTAAATATCCGATTTGAATATCCACTTATGGGAGATATCTTAAATTTTAATCATCAGGTGATTAAAATCTAATCTGAGAAAAAGACGTAACCATATTTCACTATTTTTTTTCCAATAATATACCCTTGTATATATTTTTTATTACTTTTTTTTTGTCATTACCACCCCAGTTCAGCGGACAGCTTTGCTCCATCAAACGCCTACGTCTGGAGTTCGAGTCTCGCGAGGGCCCCTTTATTTTTGGGTGGGATCTGCTCTCTCAACAAGTTCATTACTACTCCACTGAGAATCGAACATTCGACCTCAACAAAGGAAAGCGTAGCCCCTCCCATTGCGCTCCATGCTTGTTAACCTTTTACATAAAAAACGACTAATTTAACCACATTAATCTATCATATTACTTCTCTTCCAATTACACAAAAAAGGACCGAATCGTTGTTCTGCTGGGAACGATAGCTTCCCATTTTCCGGTGATAATCCATCTTTGCCGATGCCGAAAACACCGGAAATCGCTGCCATTCACTTTGCTACCATCGTCGACTATCCTTCTTTCCAACACCGCCGGCCATAATTAAGGTGTTTTACGGGTGGTTAAAAATAAATAGTTATATTTGGAGTGATTATCTATAAAGTGGGGTATATTACGGATGATTTTAGTTGGCGAGCTCTAATGACTAATATTTTTTCACATAATTTAAGGGAAAAAAATGAATAAAATTTTTTTGATAAAAAAACATTTATTTTTTCATATTTATTTAGTTGTGTAAAAATCGAATTATATGAAAAATAAACTCAAAGCACATAACTTATTATAGATAAAAAATGAACTCGTAGAATATAAAAATTGAACTCATACAATATAGAAAATTGAACTTCTAACATAAAAAATTGAACTTCTAGTGTATAGAAATGAACCCGTAGTATATAAAAATTAAATTGTCATATTTAACATTTTTAAACTTTTTAAAAAGAAAATAATTTAAAAAAAGGTAAATTAAATCGAACAATAAAAAAATTGAAAAAAATATATTTTTTTAGTTATGTGAAAATTGAATTATATGAAAAATGAACTCAAAACACATAAAAATTGAACTTATTATCGATAAAAAAAAATAAACTCGTAGAATATAAAAATTGAACTCATACATATTATAGAAAATTGAACTCCTAACATAAAAAATTGAACTTCTAGTATATAAAAATGAACTTGTAGTATATAAAAATTGAACTGCCATATTTAACATTTTTAAAGCTTTTTTTAACAAAGAACATAATATTAAAAAAAAATAAAATAAAAAAATCTTGACCATCAAATATGTAGTAATGAGGTAAATCTAATAGTTGAGATTAATCATCACTTTAAGTAAAAGTCCTTACTATAAGAGTGGTCCTCACAGGAACCAAAACCTACATATATACACGAGTTTCTTTCGAATGATAAATAGGTTGACAATTTGTAGGTAAGAAAATAGGTCCACATAATAATTATTTATATAACATATTATCATTTGGATCTTCTAAAATTGAATATGCGCTAGCATTACATATATCATTAGATGGTGTAGGATCGAAGATCTGTGTTAGTAAAATAGATCGGGAACTGTTTCAGTGACAGTTCCCCTACGCGTGAAATAAGACAACACAGAGTATAAAACTGTAACGCGAAAGTAAAGGACACGTTTCCTTATAGAGGAACCTCTACAACCAACTAGCTGGAGAGTAAACCTCTATCTCCCTTGGAGAATTTTGAACAAGTATTATATTAGATTGATAGATCTCAAGATGCACAATACAAAGACGAACTTCTCTATTGTTCGCAAGCACTTACAAACAATACTAACGACTAAGTCATCATGAATCTTAGATCTAAACACAATCAATATGGTACTTGAACCTGACTCGTTCCGGATGCAAGTCCCTTTCGCATCGGAACCAACCTCCAAGTCGATGGTGAGCTTCATACAGTTCCCATCGCTTGGATATGGATCTTTCTTCACTGAATCTGGATCTTTGTCTTCATTGAGTTACTCGAGCTCTCTTGCTTTCTTTCAGTCGTATCAATTCATTCCTTTTGACAACATGATTGACCTAGCTTCCTCGCTTTCTATTTATAGTGGTTGCTTCTTTTCTTTTTGACGCTTTTGTATTTTTTTTCTCTTGGGGAGCACGATACTGTTCAAAAGACCACGTACCCTTTTTGGAATCTTTCCTTCTTGGGACTCTGCTTGCTGCCCAAGACAATAGTGAAAAGTCCCTTTTGTCCTTCATTTAGTAGCCATGTATTCAAATGGGTCCCGAGAAATGTTTCCCTTGATTTTTCTGTATTCACTTGTATAGGGAATTAGTTCCAAGTGTTTGGCATTATCAAAACCTCGATTACTCGAATGGAGAAACCATTGTTCCAGTGTTAGGAACTAACAACACTGATCCAACAGATGGGATGGTTCAAGTGAGAGCACCGGTTCAAGCAAGAATTGAGAATACATGTGGTGCATTCGATCTTAAACAATCAACGTCTGAGATCACATGTATTACTGCAAAAATCGTAAAAATTCGCAATGGATAAAGTTCAAGCAAAAAAAATGCATAAGTTATAGCTGGGTGTTAATGACTTTCTAACTAAGTGTCCATCATCTTTGTTGGATCGATGCTAGTTCCTTCTCCATATATTAAGTTTTGATGATAACAAATGCAAGGGAAATGATGCAAAAACACTTAGGAATCGGTTCATGCAAGCGTGGTAAATCAGAAGGACAAAACCGTCTTTATTGAACAAACTTGGACGGCGAGTGAAAAAGGGCAGATATGTCTCAAAGAGGAAAGAGTTCTCAAGGGCATACTGGTCATTAAGTGCTATACCTTGCGACTTAAGTGAAAAAGGATAGAAGAGAGAATTGCAAAGATCCATCGCTATAAGAGGAAATCAATGAATCTAGGGCAAAGTAGATCACTTGCCGTATGAATAGTACCCACCTGAGAGTTACGAATGACTGAGAGTGATCCAGAACAACAAGAAAGAATTCAACAAGAAGAAGAAGATCCAAAAGCTCGACGATGGCAAGTGTGTGAACTTGATGTTTTCGTAGAAGTTAGTTTTGGTGCTAAAGGGAACTGCACTAGGAAGCTAAGGCTCTGCTTGGCAGTAGCGGAATGGGACCAGATTCAGCTAGTTGGAGCAGAATTTTGAGCGAATTCAAGAAACTCCTACTTACAAGCTTCTTGCTTTTCCGCTAGATGAATAAGTAAAAAAGCTCCAGCTACAAAATGTCGAACGGAGCCTAAGAGGTTTGATTGCTTTGTTTAAATTGTTGTAAGTTCTTAGGAATTAGAGAGGTAGATTCGTTAGTATTGCTAGAATTCGATGATTGCTAGTAATAGAAAAGTTTGAATCTACATCTTGTAACTAAGGAACTACGTATGGTTTATATAAAGTGTTCATTCGAAATCCTGCAAGGGAGGTAGATGTTTACCTATTCAACTTATTGGTTGAAGTGGGGTTTCTCTATAAGAAATCATGTCCTTAAAGTTCTGTCTTTTATATTCTACTTGTCTGTTGCGTAAGGGAATTGTCTCTGAAACAATTCCTAATTATTTAAACTAATCTAGGATCAATCTTACAATCTTCTAATTGAGTGTGCATGATTTTCTAACTAATTGTTCATGATCTTTCATATTTATATTAAATATTTTACTACTGTTCTTCCAAAATGCATTTCGTTCAATCCAATCAAATAGATCGAAAGGTGAAGATAAAGGTTTGGTAGCTTCATGTAGATCTATAACTCTACGTAGAAGGTTAGGTCTTTGGATACATCTGACCCCACATCATTACACTACTTACCAACCAAGTGCACCATTCAACCTAAATGCCTAATAATGCATTGGATCACAACAAACATATATATTGCATTTATTCAATGTCTAGTCTAGACATTTTCAAGATAATACCTAATATATTTTCACATTGGTCAAAACGTTAGAATACAATTTTCACATTTTGCATTCTTTCTATCTCTAGTTAAAAGAAATATACCGGAGAATTGAAAATAAATTCATCTTATATAAATTTGTTTTCTATGAAGTGTTTGATGAATAATATTTATGTTTTTGATAACTTACTTATATATTTGAGTGATATATAACATATTAGATAGTCCTTTCATCATTTTAATTATTAATGCGTTAGAATCATACAATCCTAATGGCTCGATTATGTAATTCGATCCTACAATTCCGTATGATTTGATCCTTAAATTCCAATCCTGACAACATCGATCTATATACTAAAGAAGAAGCATTCTTGCCACATGTCAGTCTCACGTTCATTTCGCATATGTGACGCCATATTATCAAACCTTTAAAAATAATTTAAAATTATTTTTAATAGAAGATTATTCTAACCATATCCAAATATATCTATCTTTATCTAAATTTATTTAAAATAAATAAATCTATATCTATCAAATCTTTAACTCCTTCTTAATTAGTTATATATTATCTTTGTTTTTTAACAATAATTAAAATTTAATAATCTCCTTCCCATTAAACGGAATTTATAAATTATTATGTTCATTGTATTTGTTTAATTAGTTATATGTACTACAATGAAGTTTTTTTATAAGTTAAAATATTAGGTCTCACATTAAAATAGTCGACAATTTTTGTTCATATTTACATCAAAAATAATTTAAAAACATATTTTTAATTTAATTTATTGATAAATTATATTTTTTATTTTTAACCAATCCGTACATGGTATAAGTATATATATTAGTATTGGTCTAATCATACAGTGTCGTGGTCGCGGTGTTACTCGCTGGGCATGCCTCGCGCGATTCGCTTTGCGAAGGTTCCCCAGGATTTCCAAAAAACGACTTCTTAATCTTCAAGGAACGATTCCGACGCCACAATTGCGTGGATCGAGTATTTTTTTTTCAATATTGTTTTTCACCGCTTTGATTGTGGTTGGGCGTTGGTTCACAATCAAATCTTCAACTTTGGGCTTTCGGGTACGCACTCGGACCCTAATCCATCAAATTAGTGAATTAGTGAATTTTATTAGAAAAAATTGGTCTTGTTCCAGTGAAGTTTATTAGAAACTCTATAGATAGAGTTCTAAAACCGTAGTGTAAATTAGTGAATTCTAGGGGGGAAATGAAAAAGAAAAAAATCATTAAAAGATTTATAGAGAGAACAAATTAATTAAATCTAACCGTTAAATTATATTTAGATGGCTCAGATTTAACTAAATCCATCGATAAAGTTTTTTTAAAACTCCACCGTAACTAAACCCAAAAACGATAAGGTGGACATGTGACTTAAGATTACCAAAAATAGAAACTTTTGTGTATTATGTAAATTAAGTGATGAAGCTTTTACCAATTCCACACACTTACCAAGAAAATTAATTACTCCCTCCGTTTCACAATAGTTGTTCATATACACTTTTTTTCTTGTTTCACAATAGTTGTTCATATAATTTTTTTTTCCACTTATACCCCTAATAATTACACCATATTAATTATATACACTTTTCCCAATGCAACTTTTAGAGTATAAAGTAACTTTTAATAGGGGTAAATTTGGAAGAATTTTTCCCCCTTAATATATGTGCAAATTTGTCTAAGAACAACTATTGTGAAACGGAGGGAGTATCTCCCTTGACAGTAACTGATCAGCATATACGAATTATTACGTTTGCAATTTCCATTTAATGGGCTTAGCTAGGTGTGATTGAAGGGGCCATTATTTGGTAGGTAAGAGGATAATATTTTTCATTTTAGCCTCACTAATGAGACCGAGGGAAATAGAAGAAATAGGTATTTATAGGGGAGAATTCGAAATATCAGTTAGGGTTGTCTAAAATACTCCCCCGTTGTATAATATTTTTTCATTTTTCGTTTCCGTTGTTTTAAAATGTTTGTCGTCATACTTTTTTTTCATTTTATATCTGTACTTTTGTTACAATATTACCTTTATTCCATATCATATATTATCGAATTAAAAATCTACCCCAATATTTTTTTTAGTCTCTCTCTCTCTCTCTCTCCTCATCTTTATCTATCAACATCACAATCTTTCTCCCTTCTGCCATGACCAAGGTTCATCGAATTTTCGATCAATTTGATCAATTTAGGTATCCCAATATTCCGCCATGGCCAAGGTTCGGCAAACTGTGATACCAATTATTATGTCCCGAACAGAATTTCAAATAGAAAGAAGAAAAATTAGTGAAGGAGAAGGAGAAGATTTGTTGGCGTTTAAGTTCAGTGTACTATAATTATTTGTAGTTCGTCTCTTCAACTTTCTAGAGATATATTGATCGTCCTATTCTGATAATCGTATCTCTCAAACGGTTGGTTAAAAGTATGCTTAGTAATTTTTCAAGAGAAATGGGCAATAGCCTATTGACACATAATTTCGACCCACTTACAACAACTCTCCAATAGCTGATGTGTGAGAGGAAGTACACTTCATCTTCTTTCCGATACCTCTTGAATCATCTTGATCCGATACCTCTTTTTTCCTTCTTCTCTTTGTTCACTTTTTTCTTAATTTTTGTTATCTCTTTTATGATTCTGGACTTCGATACATTAGGCTCATTTGTGTTTTTTCACGCATTAAGTTTATTTATTATAAGCTTAAAGTATATATATATAGTAAAGCTAAACCCATAATATTTATATATATTTGAATAATTAACTTCATGAACTTTATACCGTCCATCTTCATAATTATTTTTCATCCACCAACACACAATACAAGAAACATAAATACTAGCACCAGAGGCTAGTAGACATAAACACTAGCATACTTGCCACATATGTATGACAAATATTAATTATTGAAAATAAAAACAACAATTCAAGACTCCGCATGGCCACGCTTCTGCATGCTAGTTTTATGCAGTTTTAAGTGCACCCTTGGAACCGTTGTTGCAGAATTCAGAACATGCCTTGGTACATTTTTCAACTGCTTCGTTCACATCTTCACCTGCATTCACTTCTAAAAAAATTGGAATAAGAATAAAAAATCACATCTATCGTTCTTTGAAACATATATAAGTTAATAATAAGGCAAGAAAAACGTTATGAATCCTTTTCACACGCGCGACTCATTTACGTACCAGAGGTCTGGAGGGTGGCTATATCATCGCACACAGAGGACGTACACCCCAACTTGCAGTATCCATTCACGGAGTGATCATCTTGATCGAGTCAAAACACATGCATACAACTTAATTAATGTTGCGCGCATACATTAAAATGGAATCGAATCTTGTAACAAGCTAAGCGAGCATTATAGATAGAAATGAATAGTGACCGAGTTGAGTTTTACCTGAGTGATCGAGAGTTAAATAATCATAACCTGACGGACAAGAAGAACCAACTATTTTACATCCAGCGAGCGTAGCACAAATATCCTTCGTGGCAAGCGTAAGGCGGCAGGCACTATATACGCTTCTTGCCGTGGTACTCGGGCAGCAGCTCTTCGTTGCCTCCACTTGGAGTTGGCCCAAAACGAGGCTCACTAGCACAACACTCAAAATCACAGTTTTGCCTTCCATCTTTTACGTTACGTTTGATTGATGAAATGCAAATGGTAGATGATGAAACAATGCTTACACATACTGGTCCTTATATAGTTGGTGTCGTCAAATTGCAACCACAAGCCTCAACTAACCTTATCTTTGTCGATCATACTTATCCTACGTACGTACTGAAATATCTAGCTCATTCATGTGTAATGTGTTATCCTACGTAATGAAAGGGGTAATATTACTTAACCCATCCCTCATTCTACTTATATTGAACAATACATATATAATATATTACTTACTTTTTGTAAATCTTACAATCAACTATATTATGTTAAATTGTATTTTAAAGAAGAAAACAAAATAATTTTGATCGAGTCCATGCAAGAAATATTCTTACGATGTTTTTAACCTATGTCCATAAAATAAAAATAGTTTATTGATTTATATTTGTTTAGGATTAAAGTTTTTTAAAAAGGGTTTAATCAATTTCTAAATGCATGAGTGAAAAAAAAAAACAAATATTCTTATAAAAGAAATAGGCTATAAAAAATCGATATTCTTACAATCTTCATTAGGTGACCTAGTGGTAAGACGTATGAGGGTATGTTGGGAGGTCCCAGGTTCGATCTTTGCCTCCCCATACACTTGGGTGAAAAATAAAGTCTTACCTTTCTTCCTACCACTAATTAAGTCGAGCCGATTGGTATAAGCTGGTTTACCTGGTTCGTGTGCTTTGCCAGCTAGTTCACGGACCTGGGGTTTACCAACAAAGGTGGGTCTCTCATTTAAAAAAGACTATAGATTTTATATTTTTTGTATGTATATTATTTCTCTATTTGGTGTATTCATATTTTTATAATATATTTAAGATTTTTTCCATGCACTCATTTAAAATACTCCTTTTTTTGTACTTTTGTATAGAATTGATAAACCTCTATACATGTATTACTGTATAGTATTTCATAACATGTGCGTTAATTTACAAAAATGTTCGATCAAAAAGGGGAAAAAAGGCCATCAATAAGTGTTGTTGGCCAATTAATGAGGTGGGGGAAAGAAGTTAATGCCATACGACACACTAGTACATTTAATTAGCATGCCGAAAAAGATAAGGGGACATGTGACTTAATAAGATTACCGAAATTAGCAAAATTATTTCTGAAAATATTGTTAGGGCAGAAAGGAGTAGTGAAATAGAGAGAGGAGAAGAATAATTAACTAGAAAAATAAAGATTGTTTTTTTCTATTAATAAAAGCATTCCTTAAATAGTGGAAAAAAAGAGGTCGGGGTTCTTAATCACTATCATTAAGGTATTGAGCCTCTTTAATACATCGCGCCTTTATTAATTGAAGCTCGTATTTATTCTTTAATAGATGATTATTTAGCTTATTAAAGGGGTTAAAAAAATCATATGAAAAGGAGTCTCAAATTCTTGTTTTCTGTTGGATGCTCAGTGATCACGGTTAGAGATTTTTCTTTCTATGACTTGTTGGTTGAGCATCAAGTTTTCTTCTCTAAATATTGTGTCATTGTCTGAGTTCCTTCTGGATTCATAGGACTTTAGTTTCCCAAATATCTCATGAAGTAGAAGGTTCTTTTGGCTCGGTTCTCACCGAACGTTCTTCGATCATGAGTCCATCCCCCTAAGAGTCCATCGATTACCTTCTTGACTTTGATTCTTTCGGTGATTCCTCCTTTGTGATTCCCAAACCAGAGAGTTTGGTTAATAGGCTCTCGAAGCAAGATTGGTAAGACGACACACTCTCTTCAGGTTCCATCATGCAGTTGTAGAACTCGCGACGAGCTTCCATTTGTGGTCCTCCTTTAGATATGAGCTTCCCATGTCCATCTGATCGATAGCAGCCCACATTTCCTTTGTAGGTTCCACGTTCCCAACCTTAGCTGCATCCGTTTCGCTCATGGAATTGTTGAGGTACATCTTTGCTTTGTAATTTGTCTCCATACGCTTCCACTCGTTTGGACCCCATTTATCAAGTCATCCTTGATGGTTGGGTTGATGGTGAAGTTCCCCTTCTTGATTACTATCCACGCTTGCTAGTCGTGACTGCGTATCTAGTATTTCATCAATCCATGCCATCGTTCGAAGCGTCCATCAATCAACTTGGGTGGTTTGTTGTTCCCGTGTCCGATAGCGTTCAATTCCACAAACATCCTGCAACTAATAGTCAATCTAGAGCAATCTGGCTCTGATACGAATTGCAAGGATCGAAGATTTGTGTTAGTAATTAAGACAAATCGGGAATTTTTCTAGAGACAGTTTCCTACGCAATGGAATAAAACAACGCAGAAAATAAAACAGTAACGCAGTAGATGGACACGTTTTCTTATAGAGGAACCTCTATAGCCAACCAGATAGAGAGTAAACCTCTACCTCTATTGGAAGATTTCGAACAAGCACCGTATTAATTTCATAGATCTCTAGATACAAGATACAAACACGAACTTCTTTATTGTTCGTAACCCCCAAAATACAAACAATACTATCGACTAAGGTAATCATGGATCTAGATCAACTAAACACAATCAATTCAGTACTTGAACGTAACTCGTTCCTGATGCAGGTCCCTTTTGCACAAGAACCGACTTCCAATTCAATGGCGAGCTTCACGCAATTTTCATCAATTGGATCTGGTACTTTCTTCCTTGGATCTGGTTAGTCGTCTTCACTTGAGTTGCTTGAGCTCTCTCTTTCTCCTTGGATTTCTTTCTTCCTTTAGAAAACACTGTTCATACCTTTCTGAGAGCGTACTTGACCTAGCTTCATCTCTTACTATTTATAGTGATCGCTTCTTTTCTTTTGACGCTTTTGTCCTTTAACTTTTGGGGCACACGATACTATTGCAAATGACCAGCGTACCCTTTTGGAAACTTTCCATCTTAGTACATTTCTATCCTTTTGTTCTTGCCGCCCAAGATAACAATGAAAAGTCTCTGTGTCCTTCATTTAATTGCCACGTACCCAGGTGGCTCACGGAGAAAGTTTCCCTTGCTTTTCCTGCGATCATTTATCTTTCCTGAATTCACTTGAGTAGGGAATTAGTTCCAAGTGTTTGTCATTATCAAAATTTCGATTGCTCGAATGGAGAAACCATTGTTCCAGTTTTAGTTACTAACACTGATCCAACAACCTCTATAATGATTAACAGTTTATTAGTAGCGATTTTCAATAGAGTAAAAAAGTGAAATAATAAATGAGGGCATTTGATAGTTGACTTCTAGTTTACCAATAGTACGTGTATTTTTTCATTAAATATAAAAATTAGTTATGTCTGCTATTTTTTGGAGAAAAAAAATTACAAGTCGACCCGTATCTCGACTATAAAGTAAAAAAATTTAACTTATTATCCGACTTATAAATTACAAGTCGACCCGTATCTCGACTATAAAGTAAAAAAATTTAACTTATTATCCGACTTATAAAAATTAGCGATTTAACTTATTATCCGACCCGTATCTCAACAACATCTACTAGAAGTGGTTGAAGTTTTATGTTGTTTTGTATGTTTATCTTTCGATCAGCTTGAATTGATGTTATTATTCTTGGTTTCTCATGTTGGATTTCGAACTCTACGATCCAATAAACGTGTTTGGTACTTAAAAATCTTTCCTTAAAAAACTTTACCCCTAGTTCGGTTCAAGTTCCACTTTACAGAAATTAGAATTTTTCATACTTCCTATATTTGATTATAAAAGTTAAAATATGGGAATATAATTCCCAAGAGGTTGTAATTAAAAACAGGAAGCTTATCACTTAAACTCAACCACTTCACATGACACAAAACTATGTTTGTTAAGTTATCGAAAAAATTAGTTGGAGTTATAAAACTAGTCGGAGATTCAAAATAATATAAATATTGTTTGGTAATGTTTAACTAATTTATTATTTTAAGTGATAAGTTAAATCACTTTTTTATATACTAGGATTATTCTAATTTAGGAAACAATTAATTTTTTAATTTAAAAAACTACTAAAAACTCCTCCAAAAACTTTAAAACAAAATTTCTCAACAAAACTAGTTTTATAGATAGTTACTAGTTTTCATATGTCAAACAAACGATATTTAAAAAACCACTGCACCATTTGCAGTGAAATTTATACACATAAAAATATTTCACTGCACATCGTGTCGTGGTGCAAAAAATGATAGCCTTTTTTAGTCTTTAAATTAAATCTCTCATAGTTTTGGAACCGAATTCAGGAACCGGAAATTCGGGCGATTTCGTTCCCGATTGCATGGTTCCAGACACATGAATATTTAGGCCAATACACACGTTTTATGTTTTTTCATACATTACATTTATTTATTAAATTTAAAGTCTAAAGAAAAGTAAAACTCATACTACATATACGAGTAAATGTTGTCAGGATCGGGATTTTTGGATTGAATCGTAAGGGAGTAGTAGGATCGGATCGGAGAATCGGATCGTTAGGATCGTTAGATCCTACCGCATTAATAAAATAATAAAAGAACTAATATTAATATGTAATATATCACTCAAATATGAAATTTAATCATTAAAAAACATATACATTATTCATAAAATATCCCTAAGGCAACAAATCCGTATGTAAGATGAAGTATTTTTTTAATACTCTGATAAGTTTCTTTTAAGAAGAGATAGAAAGAATGCAATTTTTATGTTTTTGAATTTTTATGTAAATTTTAAGTAAGCACTGAGTCATTTATGAATAATTTAATATATTAAATTAATGAGTTATTAGCCAAAGTGGGTAAAAATATCCAAAATTATAATTTGTGACTTAATTTTTGTGATTTAGTAGGATCTTACGATCCCATTTACGATCCTACAATCCTATACGATCTTGTATGAGGCACGATCCAAATCATTTTGTAAAATCCGGATCGTAGGATCGTACAGGTGGGATCGCAATTTTAATCAATGCGAGTAATTAATTTAATGAACTTTATACCGTCCATTTTCTTACTTAAATTTCATCAACAAACACACGATACAAGAAACTTAAATACTAGCACCAGAGGCTAGCCGACATAGATACTAGCACAAGAGACTAGAATATTTGTCACATATATATGACAAATATTAATTATTGAAAATAAAAACAACAATTGAAGACTCCACATACTAAATAAATATTCTTACGATTTTTTCCATGCACTCATTTAAAATACTCGTTTTGTACTTTTGTATAGAATTGATACACCTCTATACATATATTACAGTATAGTATTTCATATTTCATAATATGTGTGTTAATTTACAAAAATGTTCGATCAAAAAGGGAAAAAAAAAAAGGCCATCAATAAGTGTTGTTGGCCAATTAATGAGGTGGGGAAAGAAGTTAATGCCATATGACACAGTAGTACATTTAATTAGCATGGCGAAAAAGATAAGATGGACATGTGAATTAAGATTATCGAAATTAGCAAAATTACCAAGTTAACTTGTATGCAATTTCTGAAAAAATTGTTAGCGGAGTAGAGAAATAGAGAGAAGAGAAGAATAATTAACTAGAAAAATAAAGATTGTTTTTTATATTAGCAAAAGGCATTTCTTAAATAGTGGAAAAAAGAGGTCAAGATTCTTAATCACTATCATTAAGGTATTGAGCCTCTTTAATACATCGGGTCTTTATTACTTGAAGCTCGTATTTATTCTTTAATACAATAGATGATTATTTGGCTTATTAAAAGGGGTTAAAAAATCGTTTACAAATTGCCCTCGAATGTCATTTATTTACACACATTAATTTGATATTTGACTATTTTGCGCAAGTAGCACTTTATTATCGTTTACGATCGTACTAGTAAATTATGGATTTTGTTTTGCGGAGTTGTACTCAATTATCCATTCGGAATCACATTTGCATTCGTGATTGCATTCATATCTGTAATCACATTTGGAATTGGTATGTTAGTGGAATTTAGTTAGATATGCAAGACCACTTTGCAATTCATTCTTTAATGAGCGAAGTATTTTGTTCATGTACGTCGATTCGGGAGCATTCATTCGTAAATGGTCTATCCTTCGAGACCATTCACTCGGAATGGTCCAATGCAATGGTCCATTCTGGGACCACTCGTCATTTATTCGTAAATTATTCAAAAAAGCGTTTATTCGTTTACGTCCCCGCGGTACCTCCATACCTGCAAAGAAAAATCATTTTTACTATAATGCAAACATAATGGGTGTCCTTGGTTAATGTAAAGAAGACATTATAAAACTACATATCTAACTAGGTTCTATATGTGAAATCTCTTCAAATGAGATGTTTTCCTGGTTCGTGGGGCGTCTATTCCGTCTAGATCCTTGAGCTTCTATCGGTTGCGTCCCCTTCGTAAGTTCGTGTTCTTTTTCTTGCTTCATATATGTGCTTAGTTTTTTTTTTATCTACTTTGAGCAAGATTCTGGATTTCATTCCTGAAGGCGAGATGTAGTTCACTCTTTTATCTTTCCAACGCCTCCCAAATCGTCTTGATTGGACAATCGTAGCCTCTGAACAAATTCTTGGAAGACAACAGCACGATGTTATAGTGATATACGATTTTTCTAATGCCCCAATGGCATATGTTAAGACCCTTAAAATAGAAAAAATATGTTAGTTTGTATTATATAGGACAATTTTATTTATTTTAATAGGGTTCATTTATTTTCGAATAAGGTTTTAGTTTTTAAAATAAGAATACTTAACATATGCCCTTAAGGCAGAGGTTAGAAAAGTATAATATATATAAATTTAATTTGCACAGACTGATTATGGATAAAAATTGTATAGATATTTTTTGTTACGAATTTTTCGGATTGGATTGGAAGATTAATTATATTTTATTATCCCCTAGTATCTAGGGGTGTCCAAACCCAGTTAACCGAGATTTCGGTTTACCGAAGTTCGGTTAACCATTCGGTTTGTTAAAATCACTAACCGTAACCTAACCATGAATATCGATTAACCGGAACTCGGTTAACCAATTTTTCGGTTTGGTTTTCTCGGTTAACCAATAACCGTTTATGTACTTTTTTTATTATAATAATACACTTAAACGACAAATAAAATTATTTTCTTTCTATTAAAAAATATTATCTAACTCGGTTAGAACATTTCAATACGAACTAATTTTACATGTCTAGGTAGCTAAAATAACCGATTGATAGCTTCGTTTGTTACTAGTGTGTGAATTATACATTTCATACAAATGAAACTTTTTCTTAAATATTAATTAAACGGTCTCGCGTTTTCGGTTTTTCGGTTAACCGAACTTGTGAAAACAAGGAAGCGAAACCGAACCGAGAAACCACCAATATTCTCGGTTCGGTTAACCAAACCGAAAATTCAAATAATTTCGGTTCGGTTGACCAAAAAAAGTGTCGGTTTTCCAGTTTTTCGGTTTCGATTTTTTATTGACACCCCTACTAGTATCGATAGTGCGTTGTTGTCACTTGAAACGTTAAAGGGTGAAGATAAAGGTTTGGTCTTTGATACATTTGACCCCCATGTAGAGATAATAACCGTTAAGCATTGTTCTTAAAATGAAAAACATTATCTTCTCACCCTAAAAATGCTTAACGGTTATTGCTTAACTCGGTTAACCAATAACCGTTAAGCATTTTTAGGGTGAAGATAAACGTTAAAGCATTTTTTTGTCACTTGAAACGTTAAAGGGTGAAGATAAAGAGAACTCTTAACAACTCTAAAAATGCTTAGAAAATCAAGGCACCCACGTAGAGATAATCAATAGGAGAATGAATCCCACATCCTTTAGACTACCATGCAATCAGTGTTCTAAAAAATATTAGACGGACCCTAGGCGGAGAGGAACCGCCTAGCGCTTAGGTAGCCTAAACGGGCGCCTAGACTGTTTCCTAGATGGGCTCGAAAGCTAGGCCGGCTAGCACCTTCTAACACCTAGACGGGACCTAGACGAAACTAGGCGGAGATTTTAGAACAGTGCATACAATAATTTCCCTTTATTCATCTTCTAACTTAGCTCTTAAATGTCCAAAAGACAGCCAAGAATTCAGAAATCATAATTTTGCAAGCAAACTTGGAATTTCAAAGTGCATCTGCAACTCATTTTTCTCTTTAACCATAATCAACTCTTAAAAAGCTGAGCCCAGATTCTCAAATTCTCCAAAAACTCACCAGCCTTCATTTCGATATTTTTGCAGTTAACTCTCTCACAAGCTTAGCAGCAACCATGGCAGTCATTCCATCAACAGTGTCGCGTTGTGGGTTAAACTCAACCACGTCTCCTGCCACAACGTCGCCCTGAAGATTCTGAAGGATGTTGAGCACGTCTCTGAAGCTAAGGCCTCCAGGCTCGATGTGGGACACACCAGGTGCAAATGCCGGGTCAAGGCTATCCAGATCAATTGATACGTATACGCCCTTTACACCCTCGCCTAGTTTCTGTGCCAACATTTATTTCAAACAAGTGTTAAAGCTGAAATTCTTGGCAAAATAGATTTATTGCTTAAAAGCATTGTTCTTAAAATCCTGTCAAGGCGTTGGAAGGTCCTAGACAGGCTAGGCGCCTAGGCAACCATTCTGGCCGTCTAGGCGCCTAGGCATCCATTCTCCACCCAAGGCCTGCCTAGCGTTTTTTAGAACATTGCTTAAAAGTGATTTCACTTATAGTGAAGGATTGCAGTGTATATACCAGATTTTCTAGCATCTCACGATCTTTTGAAAAAGTTCGCATCTCGTATTGCTCTACCCCGAATCTTTTTCCTTGTTCACGCCCTTCGCTTGTTATAGATCTTATACCAACCTGGGGAGTTTTGAACGTTTATATATCAGTGTAAAGTTAAATATGCAAATCCATTAATTATAATGTATATAACTCTATTTGGGATGCATTTGGATCGCACCATTTAATGCAAGGTATGAAGATTATGTATGAAAGTGGTGCGATCCAAACGCATCCTTAATTATTAAACTCAAAAACTGCAAGTTTTTGTCATTTTCACCAAAAGGAAAAACAAGCCCCATCTTCTAGATTCACAAGCAATAGTTCTAGTCTTGTAATTTAAAGAAATCATTTCGGTTTACACTTTCCATAATGAAAAAATGACAGTATGAATTAGTGATTGTAGATACTACTTTGAGCAGTTTACATCAACTATTCCTTCAAACTTTATTTTATTTTTTCGCAATAATTTCAAATGAAATGGAAGTCATGACTATAGAAATTGAAGCAGTTCAAAGATTCCATATAAAAGATAAAAATGTAGAAGTTGATATAACCTGTAAAAGTCTCCGAACATAACCACCTTCCATAATGCGTGCAAAAGAAGATGCATGGGAATATTTGTTCCCTTCAAAGCAATCATAAATATCAGGATGGGCATCAAAATGAAGAAGGTCTACTGGGCCCCCGAGTTTTTCAGACACGGCTCGTACAATCGGATAAGAGATCGAGTGATCTCCTCCTAGAACTAAAGGGCGCAACGGAGCCTGCAACAAGATTTCACAAATTGTATAACCAAGCCACACAGCATATTGTACACCTACCTAGTAAAAGATTTGTAAGAAGAGAAAAATGTGATCTTTTAACTCTAAGAACATGATTTTATGACATAATGTCAAAAATGATGATCATGAAAGTTCCAGACCACATTGGCTGAGTCATCATATATTATACAAATTCAATAAGACAAATAGTACTAGTTAAAATGAAATGGTTCTTAAAAATTCATAGTGACTCTATACACCCAGAGATGCTAAAAATATAAATAAGAGAAAATTTTGTGACCTCTTCCATCACGAGGTTGACGGATTCACTTATCACATCCATCAGTCTATCATCACCTACATCACAGTCTCTGATCTCCTGAATAGGAACATCACCTACATCAGTCAGGACTCTTGGGTCCTTTAGATCCTTTCCTGTATGAGCAAAGAATCTTGTCATGTCAGCACACCAATTCTAGTGTTTTACTGAAGCACAAATTTTTGAAAGGGTTAAGCGTCAGAAAATACAAATTTTTAGCATTTTCTTTGATTTTTCAACAGCTACCGACGCTTTCCAATCATATAAGCTTAGAATATACCTATCTCAGTAGATGAATTAGTGCTTCCACACCAGATTGCTTCTCTAATACGTGGAGGAGCAAAAGCTGGCCCTTGAAGGAAGGAAGAATTATGCCCTAGAGGTACTCCAAGGAGACATGACGATGCCTTCACGCCTCCCAAAGCACGCAAAAGCTCCCCCTAAAGGAGCGCAACTCTGTTAGAAAATAAAACTATGCACCACTTGGATCTTCAGAGAGTAAGTGTGCTCAATCATAGACTTATAATATCTATTGCAGTGAAAAATGCAAAACAATTGACATATATGAGAAGGCAAATGCTGCACAAGCATACTCATCTACTTTTCCATTTTTGTCAACTCACACCAAACAGCACAGAGCTTATAGATTTGAGAACAGCAATGAAATTATAATCCATCTGAACCATGTATGGCCCAAAAGTTTACGACAGTCACTCAGGAGGAAAGCATAAACATAAACAATAACCAGCATTTCACAGATGATAAATTTTCATTACCGAAGATACAGCATGAAACCGAAATTCTGTTATTACCAGTACCACCATGAATAATTGAGACAATGATGTTACTTTCCTACACATTTAACACTGAAACTGGAAAGGGAAAACCCCTTAAAACCACAGCTTAACTAATTGTATAGATCAACCTTAAATCTCATAAAAACAAAATAAGCTGGTTAAATTTCAGAAAATTTCCCCTTCTAAAGGCAGCACATTCAGAGAACAACAATAGTGAGCATGAAGATAAGAAAAGAATGACCCTAGAAGGCTAGAAGCTCATGATACAAAATTATAAGGTGGAATAAACTAAAGTTGGAAAATCGAATCAGTTGGTGATGCAAATTAGGCTTAGGCAATCACTCAATATATAATGCCAAGAAAACAGGAAAAGCTTCAGTTCAAATTGAACACTGTCATAATCATATCCATTCAAAGATGACAAGTCACAAAATCTACCTTCAGCTTTGCTCTCTCGCGAATGAGCGTGAGGGAAGCATCTATGACGCGATCTTGTCCCTTCTTTATCAATTCAGCTGGAATGTTATCAGCATTTAGTTTTTGTAGGCTATGAACACCCCTTCTCAAGATGTTCTGCATATCTGCCTAAGAAATGGGCAGGAAAACATAAATAATTAGATTCAAACTCTCCCTCTAACAAAACCTTAAAGTGAAACAAAGCTTAAATCTTTATGGACGAAGCTATAACTAAGCACCTGGGTGATCCCTAAAATATCATAAACTACTTCAAACTGTTCAGCCAATACCTAATTCGAACAAAATACAATTTACAAAAGAGTATAGGCCAAACATGTGTCTGTTTTCGCCACTCTTAACTGTTCTCGGAGTCGATTGACAAATCGGTGAGCGAAATTGGAAGCCATGAAACAAACAAAAACACTGTGATATAAAGGAACACAGAGTACGGTGATTAACTTTGCAAGTTTCAGGGAGCTGGAACAGAAAGGGAACTACAATTGCGATGAATTGCAGAGCCCAGAATCCTAAAGTTACAAAAACGAGTGGAGAAAGGGCGAATTTTGGGAAACGATGAGAGAATGAAATCCGCGGACGAACCAACCCAGAAACACAAAATAGTTGAAATAATATAAAAATTGAATCTTGAGATGAGGAATTGTGTTACCTGACTAATTCAGAAGCACCCAGATGGAGGAGGTAGTGGCGGTGAGAGCTATAAAGTTGGAAATGGCGGAATGAAGGGGAAGAGTGGCAAGTGAGGCAAGCAAATAGGCAAATGAGGAAACCCAATAACGCTCCTCGTTTTCTCTACGTAACATATTGTATATTTGTATCAATTCACGCACATAAACGTTACTCATTTTGATAAAGATTACATTTTGATAATATAAACGTTACTCATTTGTTTAAGAATGTATCAAGTGGTTTGATTCATAATTTATGCCATGAATATTTATTAAAATGGTTGGTGGGAAATATATTTAAATGGACATATATTGTTAGAATTTGTTTAACTTACTATTCCATCCACACTAAGAGAATGGAATAATTTGTTTAACTTACTATTCCATCCAAACTAAGAGATTGGAATAATTTTTTCTTAGTACTGTTTAGAGTATTGAACTTTTATATTGGTGACATGCTAAGGAAGATCAATAAACATAGTATAAGATTTTATTTTATTTTATTCTTGGTAAAAATAGTATTGTAGGAATTTTCATAGAGATGTACAAGTTTTGGCAGAGTTAGAGCCCTGTCATGGCCGTTGTCAGCTGAGCACACAGTCTACTCTGGCGGCTGCCGCCACAGCACCGCCGTGACTGTTACCTCGTTTTCTGTACTGAGAAAGATATTTTTGGTTTGGCGGAGCTACTGAATTTGAGCAAATTGCAGGGCCAGGAACATAAAATAGTGCTGAACTGCTGATTCATTCATTCATTCATATGCCTCCTATAATTTAATCAATTCGGCATTCCCACCACGAATATTCTCTTCAGATCCACCTCTGATTCTCTGAAGATCAGATAATATTCTGTCATACATGTGTATTAAATGATAATGGATTATATCTCGCATGAGCTACTAATAATAATGAAGTGTTCACCTGATTTACTAGAGGAAAACCGGATTAAACCATAAAATGAAGTGTTCACCACAAGCTTTTACATGCACAATAGAGACAGCATACCAAGGAAAAGTTGAAAGACACAAATAATGACACCCATTTCATGGTCAACAAGTACATCAAACAACAGATGACAATAAAAGACACTTGTTAGAACATTGATATTATATAACAACAACAAAATACACATCTTACAAGCAATTTTACCTTGTAGAATGATGACAAAGCCACTCCTCACTCAGCAACCTTCATTCCAGTAAGATAAACTCTGCTCTGAATGACAGTGCCACCAACCCAAAAGCCAGGCATAACCATAAGACCAACCGTCGGCTTTTGATCACTTTCACCCATCACCAGATTCTTTTCAACAGACTCCATGTAAACCTCCGAGAATTCATTGCCTTTTTGCACTTTAAAGACCTTGACACTGGGATCAAAGGAATAAGCCAGTCTGTGCAGAAGCCAGATTGTCTTGGCCAATTTCAGAAAAGCTTGGTAAAACGGCGTTCTTGGATGACCACCGCCCATAACATAGTTACGCTGATCAAGATTGCCGAAGAAAGAAGCCTCCATTTTTGGGTGAACCACTATTAGATACTTGCTCCTGCAGAATTTTCCGAAAATGGAGTCTGGGTTTTGGCCAAGTGCGTCCAATGGATCCATTTCTCTAAGAGCGAGATACTGGTGGAAGAAACTTTCTTTGTTGACGTCAATGTTATCAGGCTTGTCTGAGAAAGTTACATCCTGGAACCCGCTAAACATTCTTTGGCAGATGAAGGACTCAAAAGCATACTTTTTGTGGGCTCTCTTAGCATAAACTACGCTGGGTTCAATTGATTGGGCAGCAGCATCAAGATCCCACTTGGCAGCTTTCATCATGTTGATCAGCGGCTTTGAGAAGTCGTGAATGCCTTTGTAAGCAGCCTCTACGCTGGAGATGAACAAGTCAGGGGTCAGATCAATAGAGAAGAATCTGTTCTGCTCATGTGGCATTTCTGAGTCCCTTGTTGATAAGCCCCTGACTTTCAGATTCTTTTCAAGCTTCTCTCGCTTTTGGCTTGCTGACTCAATTTGCTGCTGCATCTGTTGAATTTCAGAGTCCTTATTCTGAATCTCAGACTGGAATTTCTTTACCATGACTTCGTAAGTCTTCAATAAGCTCTGTTGCTCTTGAATCTCAGCAGCTAAACGAGAGTCCTGAGGAGACACACATAAAGGCTTTGGATTGTTTTCCCTGTAAAAGTGCTTCAGCTCAGAAAGGTTTTTCAGCTCTGCAATAACAAGTTTATCAGCAGCTTGGATTTTATCTGGATCATAAGGAGTGTGAGCAGTTTGAAGTTCAATGTATGCAGACTTCAACGAGGAAATGTTTGTAAAGATTCTGGAAATAAGAGCATCAATAGCTTCCGGACTTTGATTTTCATCCATTGGTTGAGGGTGTACTTTTTGGCTGTTGCTTTCACGAAGTTGGTTTTCTCTGGCACCAGAGGGAAGCATAGCTATGACTTGTGCAAAAGGTGAGTGAAGTGATTTTCTCTCACAACATACGGAGTGTATCTGAACCTTCATAACCACGTTGAAAAACTAATTTAATATATCTAGTGAGAAAAAGGAACTGATGATGAAGTAGATAGTGAAAGCAATAATGCACTATAGAGCTCAAGGGGAACTTCCAAGATATCATAAATCAAACTTTTATCAAGATCAACTAAAATACATCAAATATGACCTAAATGGTTTCCTCAAGATGAGCTAGCAATGACTAGGATAGGCAGCAGAGAGGCAAAACTTTTCAATGTTCATCTATTTTCAGTAGTAAGCTTTGTTAAGTCTGCACTGGTTATATTCAAATGCACTTCCAGAAGCATCAGTCCGTATAACTAATAAGGGAGGGTAGGCCATCTTTAACAGTAACTTTTGCATGCAAAATCCACAATACAGCAGATATTTCATATTCCTAAAGTACAGTAGAAGACATCTAGACTCATACAGCTAGAGAGAACAAGTGAATAATATTATATATAGTTCAAAATGCAATCAATGATGTTAGAAAGCATGGAAGCAAAACAAGTATATACCTACACAGATCGCACCGCAACCATTGCATGTATCCAACAAGCATAATCCCTCGACCTGAAAATAAATAGCAATGTCACTGTCATCACCTTCAACACCATGTTTCAAATTCTCTTCAATATTAACAAAGCTCAATCAAAAGTAAACACCAACACTGTCAACAGAAGAGATACAAAATGCTACTATAAATCTATAACACAGGCGCACGAGACCATATCCAATCAAAAGTACAAAGCACATGCTTCAGTTTCTAGTGAAACATTAACCATTAAGTAGTTCACCAACAGCAATCCAATATGCATGTTATGTTACCTATGATTATGAATATGACTAATTCAGTGATCAATTTACGGACTTTACATATCTGATGAATGATGACCAATCCCAAAGCTGTCTAGATGGATGCCAGATATTTAGAGATATCATCAAAGCAGAGGATCCAAGCTCAATTGGTAAGCGTTTGCTATAGAATTACAGGACTAAAGAGATAGTATGAACACAAATAGAGTGTCTGGTTGTGGCTAGAAATGAATGCTAGGGTTTAACAAAGGACACAATTTGATATGGTCTAAAGGAATATCTCTTGTCCTGCCACCTTGAAGTTTTTTAATTTGCTACGATTACAGTGAACCCTAATTTCCTTAAGCAGCTGTAGATTTCCCCTTTCTCACGCAGAACACAGCCAAGAAAGCAGACAACAAAGAACAAAGATTGAGAGAAAATTCCAGAAGCTGAACTAATAGAAACGAAGAATGCCATCAAACAACGAAAGACGAAACCTACTTCCACAATTTACACTGATCCAAAACCCTAATAATTTCTGTCTACAGAAATTGCACACCACATCACGCGCCCCGCTCTACATTGGAATGCGATTAAATCAAACTCAACAAGAACTAGGTTTTCGTAGATGAACGATTTAACAACAATTGATTCATGCATTCTATTCAACAAAATTAACTTCAATTTTTGCTTAATTGAACGAAAAAGGAGGGTGCAACTCACCTGTGCATACACCGTGCGAAATTGGTAGATCGAGCTTCGAGCAGTTCTTCCAGAGCTTCTCTGCACAAGAGCAATCTGAGGAGAGAGTGGGGAAGAAGGTAGATTTGCTCGAGTGGGCGAAGAAGACGCGGACGAGAGAAGAAACTTTAAGGAATGAATGAGCTGTCTACTGGACTGGTATCCAGCAGGGGAAAAAGAAAAGGTGTTTAGCTCACTTGTTAAACGCCGCGTTTTGATTGAGAATAAAAAAAATTAAAGTAACCCTCTAATAAATATAGTAAAAAAAAATAATCCTTTAATAATAAATCCTCATTCAAAAATAATAAATTCTTTAATATAAAAAAAATATTTGGAGAGCGAAAGAATAATTCTCAATTCTTTATTTATTAATCATTGATCAAAAAATTTCAAACTATATTTAGAGTAATTCCACCTTAACTAATCGTATTTTAGAGTATGTGTTTACTTGATACGAGTATGGCCGTATGGGGCAACGTCTACGCGGTGTTCACTTGTCCGATAATCCGGTATGCAAAAAAAAATGTTCACTTAAAAACACTAGTCTATTATTGTTTTTTTTTACGAGGAAGCCACTTTTGATAGTAATTTCTAATTTTGTAAAATAGCAGGTAAAATATACAAATAAGATAAACTGGCTTGCTTCGACCGACTCGGCCCTTTCTATTAAATGATTTCATCTAAATAAAAAAAACAAAGACAATGATCAAACTTTAAACCTCCCAACATTCTCATTTCCCATCGATAGATCATTTCATATAAGGAACACTAGCCTACCATTGTCCCTCTAATAATCAAGACATATTTTTCATTCATAAATTGTGTATTTATTTGCTTTAAATTTAAATACTAGATAAGTAAATTCTGGTTAGTATCCCTAAATTTAAGAATATTTACCGTGAAATTCTAGTAATTACATCTCTCATTGAAAAAGATCTACTTTAGTTTTTAAGTTTGCAAAACTAACACAAATATTGTGGACGAATTTCGGGCCCAATCCCAATTTGGGCCGGCTATAATCCTCTTCGTCATTCGACCACATTTTTTATTTCTCATTTTAAATGTTTTGGAAACATTTTTTTTTATATATATATTTACAATCCACGATTTCATAAAAAAAAATATTTATGATGAAATAAATAAACTAAACATCTATTTATTACAAATGGAAATCATTAGATGCATTTTAGAAATCACAATTACTTCCCGAATAAGGTTGTTATAAATCATCCCAAACATCCATTCATCTTAGCCGAGAAAAAAAAATAGATACTTTCGTTTACAACATGACTAATGCGAAATCATTTCCACTAGATCACAACACTAATCCCCAAGATTAAGCAAGAAACAATATAATTAAGCATGACTTGTAAGTAATTAGCCTTCAAGCCTAACATTTTACATCATATCTTACACTTCCAATCTCCTTATTATTCTACCAACCACCTATACAAATTAATATTTGTATACCAATCAACAAAATATCCAAAATAACAATCACAAACACAAATTTCAAACATCGACGAATCTATTTGAATCGCGAATTATAATGTAAAATTATTTCGCTGAGAGGCCACTCTCGAACGGAACACCAGTATCCGGCAACCAATTATCGCCGGCGATGAAGTTCCCAACAGTGAACTTCCCGGCCTCCTCGGCGCTAGTGATGACGTGGAAGCCCTTCCACTTGACCCGGCCCGACGTCTTGGCGCCGGGGCCCGAATTCCGATACTCTCCATAATAGCACGTGTCCAAGGCGAAGCTCCCGGACCACTCGGTCCACCCGGCGGCGCTCACCACGCCGTCGAGGTACGTGTCCATGAACACGGTCCGGGAGTACTTCTGCCATGGCCGCCCGAGGTAGGTCTGGATTCCGGCGAGGTTTCCGGCGGGCTTGACGGTGGAGGAGATGACGGAAATGCCGGTGTTCTGGTTGGGGTCGGTCCGGCCCTGGGCGGTGATGGTGTTGTGGAAGTTGGGCGGGCGGAGCGGGTAGAGGTTGCAGCCCTGGAGGACGGCGGCGGCGTTGCCGAAGATGAAGTCGACGGTGCCGTAGACGTCGCAGTCGCGGTAGAATTGGCGGTTGGCGTAGACGTAGAGGGTGTCTTGGTAGCCCTCGAAGGAGCATTGGTAGAAGACGGAGAGGTCGGAGCCGGATCGAAGGGCCACCGCCTGGTGGTTGCCGGCGCCGGCGGTGTTCCGGAAGGTTATGCCCTTGGCTATGAAGTTTGAGGCCTTGTCTGAGATGGCTGGGTAACGTGTTGAGAAAGTAATTAATACAGTAAATTGAGTAAATATGTTAATTATTTAGAGCATGTTTGGATTACCTCACATAATATATTATTTTACATTATAATGTAAAATTTTACATTATAATGCAAAATAGGAGGTAATTCAAACATGCTCTAAATTTCAACCTTTTTAATGTAAGAAAGTTATGTTTTGAGAATTATTGTGACTGCCAAATTAAATAAATGGTGAGTTATAAAAATAAAAAGAATTATAAAGGTTTTGAATAAATAAAATAGAATTGTTCAATTAAAAAATAAAATAAAATAGAATTTAATTGATAGTTATATGTAAGCTGATGATGTAAAATGTAGGGTTGTTCAAATGACCCAGTGATCTATAATTCGATTCAAAATTTACATGTCAAGTTATGGGTCAATATTTTTGGAATTACGGGTTGGATTATGGGTATTACAGCTCAACTTGTAATTCGTTGTAAGTAGTCATTTATTTATTTAAATAATAAAAATGGGTTAAAATAGCTCATAATCAAGCTAAATAGATCAAAATAGTCAAATAAATTAACAGGTCAAAGCTCAAATGGGTCAATTCAATATATGACCCGACCTATAAAATCTGTAATCGAATACGAATCGGATTATGGGTCGACTTAATTTTTTTACGATAGCAATCTAGTAAATGGTGAAAAGTACATTATATGTTACGGAGGGGGTATGTATTTGATGTAAGAACCATGCATGTGTTATCTTATCCTCAATCTGAGATGATTTGACAAGAGAAGTTATATCATAATTAAGTTGACAATTTTTCAATAAAAAGTATGATAAAGTGCAATTAATTAACTATTTATGTCTTATTAGTGTTATAGTGTGGATAAATTTTATGTGGATTAGAGAGACAGCTTTTAGAAAGATTGAATTTCGTGTATGGACATATAAAGGATGGAATGGGACGTACTATACTCTAATGACATATTTAGTCAAGGAGTTTGTCTTCAAGTAATGTTTGATTAAAGGGGGTAATTACGTGGGAAATGGGATTAGTGTGTTTTGCCACCTTTTAAAATTAAAACCCTAAAATAAACTGAAAAAAAAATGATAGTTTAATTTGGAAATTTTGATAAATCATTAAGTTGAAAATAATGCATACCTAACTTTAACTGCAAATTATTTGACAAAAAAAACATTAAATTATACCATACGTACAAGAAACTACTCTTTGATTTATTGATACTTTAATTAGCAACCAATTGCTTTAAAAGGCATAATATCTAATTAGACATACTAACAAAGAAGTTTATAGCTCCGTAGCATATATATACTTTAAATCAATTTGGACCTAGAATAATGTTAGATGTCATGTCATATCAGTTTGTTAGTGTTAATTGAGAGAATTGATGATATAATTTCTAGGTGCTATTTAAATTATATAATTAATATATACAGTAGACTATTTAATGAATAAGCATACTAACTACCTTTGAAGCGACTACTACTATCTTGAATATTACATATTAATCATTTGGATGCTACTATGATTTTTAGAAATTCAATAGTTTATTTCTAATATTGCATATTATTATATTAATCATATACGTGTTATTCTATACTCCATCCATTAGAAAATATTTATAAAGTCTATAAATTAACAAAAAAATATTAAGAAAATAGTTATTTTTATCTAAATGTTCTTCTATAATTGCTTACTTATATAATTTTATTTTTTAAAAAGATGCTTTTTTTTCTTTAATATTTCTCTAATAATAAAATTAGAAAATTCTTCAAAATATATGTAAAATGACAAATATTTTTGAACAAACTAAATCTGAAACTTTGTCAAAGCGGTGATATATTTTAATAATACAATAGCGTTAAACCTTATAATATAATATTTTTTAATTTTAAATTTAGGGTCTAGTATTTAAAGTGTCCACGTAGACTGAATAGTTTTTTTTGTTTTTTATATTAAGTAGTTCACTTCTGACTTGGTTGGACTTGTACTTTGCATAATCATAGTATTAATTAACTATCATAAAAAAGAAATTACGAATGAACGAGGTCAAGTACGTCGTTGAGTGAACAATGACACAAGTGGAAGGTAATTAATTAAATAGGCTAAGCGTCATTATCAACTTTCTTGCTAGCTAAGCTTGAAAATGGCCAATTTTAATTTCTTTGTCGAATTAGACGTTTTAATTATAACTTTATATCAATTGACCCACATGGTCCTATCATGTAATGTGACTAATGTCGAGTTCTATTTGTTTTTATATTCGTTATTCTATAGAATAATATACGTACATGCCCATCCAAACCTGTGTGATAGATTATGACAGTAAAAATCATTTTCAAAACCCACTAGAATAAAATGGTCAAAACTTTAATTAACCTTAATTTATCAAGTAATTCTTCAAACAAATGATTTGGACGTCTATAAGGCTCTCCCTACCATTAATTCTACCCTAGAGAAATCACTTAACATCGCTTTTGAAATCATTTTTTACATGGTTTTCAATCAATTCAAACTAAACCAACTATTGAGAAAAACTTTTAATGACATAATTTCTCATAGTTGTCATTAACCTTTCACTAATAATTAATTTTTTGAGAGTTAGAAAAAAAATCAATATTTCTTCCGAAAAGCGCGCGTCTGTTTTCTATCGAATAAATTTTTTATCGTTACCTTATCGAATATTTAACAAGCATGTCTGATATATCTAATTTTTACCTTATCAAAAAACAAGTTTTTTGTATTCTAAATAAACCTTAGCGAATTATTGAGCGGTGATATATAGACCAAAACCAATAAAAGAATCGCATGTCAGTTTGTCCGACTGTCGATTTATTCAGCCTCTCAATATACCAGGTTTATCTGGTACATCGAATTCTTTTCTTATAAAAAACGATATAAGAATATATATATATATATGTATCCCTCGGTAAAAATAATTAAATTAAATGTGTCAATAAAAGTTATATTTGAGATGTGAGATATCAAGATAAGACATATGTATGCATCTTACTATTTAATGTGTATATACCCACCTTTGATCAAGTGATTATTCATAGAATGATAGTACGTTCATGCATGTTTTATTACTATAAATGTAGGTTAGTTTTATCAAAAAACTTACCAACGGTAGCGGACCTAAACGTGGTGGAACCACCTCCAACGCTCTTACTCCCGGTAATAATAGTCTTGCCAATCCCATCACCACTCAACATCACATTCTTAGAAGTGATGGACAAGTACTCCTTATACTCACCAGCCTTCACATAGATCACCGTCCTACCCGAATTCCTGTTCTTAGCCGCGTTCACTGCCTCTGACACCGTCTCGTAGTCCCCTGACCCGTCTTTGGCCACCACTATGTCAGCTGACACTGATGCTGATTGAAGTAGCCTCCGGTCCCCTCCCTTGACCCACCTCGGGAAGCCTGTCTTGAACCCGTTGGGGGATCGGGTTTTGGCCTTGTTGTTTTTGGTTTGGGCTAGGGCTTGTTGGTTGTTCATAGCAAGGGCATTGCTTATGAGGTAGGAAGTATTAGGGTAGCCCATCAAGGGCAAGAGCAGGTCACTCTCGACGCCCAGATCCTCAAACCCTAATTTGCACGTCTCAAAGTGGGTTAGGACCGAGCTGAGCCACGTCTGGGAGTCCTCATGGGCCAGGTCTGGGCTCGTCGTGATCTGGCTGAGCTGCTGAGTCGCGAGCTCGTGGAGCTCGAGGCAGTCGGCCCATGCAGCCTTCTGCTTAGCGTCCTGGCATCTCGGACCAAGCGCCGACACACTCTTGTGTGCGTCGAGGGAGGCCTGGAGGGCGCTTCCTAGGACGAGGTTTAGGAAGTCGGGCCCGCCTTTGATGGATCCATCAAAGGTGTTAGAAGAGCTCTTTTGAAGGTTGAGATAGTGTTCACATTGGCTAGGGTATGGTGTTTGGGTGCACCAAGATGAAATCTTACCACTTGTGGTAGACAAAGAGTTGGAGGAATGGAGGAAAAGTAGTACTATTGAACATGTTGTGATTAAGAAAGTTTGAAGAAGGCCCATTTTGATTTTAGGTTTTTGGAGTGGTTGGGACTACAAGTGGGTACGTTAAATGATATGGTTTTTTTGTAAGGAATTATTTGGGTATGTTTATGTTGGTTGGTTATGGGTTTGCATGGAGATTATGGGGTTTATATAGAGGGTTTTTTGTAGGGAAAGTCATAGGGACAATAGTACAATCAATTAATAATTTAGACTAAGAGCTAATTCATGCCCCAAAAATAAGACTTATATAAGGGCTATCTTAAGTACGCACGGCTCTCTTTGTATTGATCCAACATGTGATTAAATAATGAAACTATCAATGATCAATAACAATAAAATGATTTTAATTTTAATTAATTTAAAAAGTGTATTATTTAATATTCAATTCAAGCATGTAGAAGAGTATGAATATATATATAGACCAATACATGCATGCATGTATTGTTTGTGAATGCGCGGAAAAAGGGACATTAAATACGAAGATTTTTTCGGTTAAATGAGAGACAGTACTTTTTCTAAAATACGATGATTTTTTTAGTGTATCCGACCTTTTTTATCATATGAAAAATTAATTGATTGGTTTGATTAAAAGAGATATGTATAGATAACAAATTATATAGAACGAAAGAAAATGTTGGAATACAAATATACAATGTCTTTCATGTGCATGGTTTTGTTACTTGAAATGTAAAAGTATTTTGAGCATAATTGCAGATGCATTGTTAATTTGTTATAGATAGCAAATTGAAACGAAATTTAAACTAGAATTTTTATTCTCATTTATGGGTATTTGATTAGACTCAGAATTTTCAATTCACTTACTTTTCCACTATCTTGATTTTTCTTATCAGTACGGACTATGAAAATTTCAACGCTTATCTATCCGTAGTTCTTATTCGATCCATGGTTTGAGGTTGGAAAATTGATAATCTTCATTCACTAAGTAATTAGTTTTAATTAATTCAATCAACCAATCATATCGTCTAATTAAATCCCAATTGTTGCATAGTGCTTGTCAAATCAAAAATGAAAAGAAAGGAATTAAACCTACTGTCACACTTTTTTACTATTTTGTTCTAGTCTTGACATAAAGATATGGTTTTAATTTCAAATATTATATGGATATGTTCTACCCAAAAATAATAAAAATATGAAAAGGAAATCGTAAGTGCTGTGAACTTCATCACCCTAGATATTTGGATCGTCACATTAAAATGCATTAAATTACATAAAATTCATGATTTAATATAACTTAAATTTAATGCATTATCTACGGCGATCCAAATTAAACAGATCCTTAATCTTTTTTTAGGGGTGTTAATATATGCATTGTTAATACAATTTTCCTGACCTATATCCTTAATATTTTGCAATACTTTTCTTGAAATTCATATATAAGAATCAAAATTGATGATTATTACTTGACATATTTGACTCTTTGGTGTCATAAATTTCTTTTGAATACTATTCAAGGATGAAACTATTGATTCTATTTACTAAAAACATGCAAAGAGAATGAATGATTATTCTTCATTTTTCATATATTTGCCTATTTAATATGGAGATGACCCTTATATAAGTCATCATCATTCTTGCACTTTCGTTTGGACCCATTGCTTTCCCATAGTGGGCATAATTAAATAAAACACGAAATCTTATTGGTTAATAAGCTAAAGACAAGTCAAAGAAAATAACACGTAGATAAGTACCTAGAAACGATAACTAGCTAGCTAAGATTGGATAAAGGTTGATGATCGATCACACAAATTAAAGTTGCTATAATCCCTTATGAAAAAATTTATAATGAACTGAATATCTGATCGATCATCTATAATATGTATACACTCAATTATATATGAATTGAATATAGATAACTAGGATGTCTCATCAAAATAAACAGAATTCAAGGTTTTAATTTTTTTCGGACAATGTCCTGAAAAAAAAAATCATTCAGTTGATGTCTCGAACTCTTAAAAGTCCGGTTCATACCTTTTTTTTAACTATCCTTTAATATATGATCATTATTTTTGTAATAAAAAAGAGAAAAAAAAAATTTAATTAAGTTAAAATAATATTTAAATATTTTTATACATTATAACTTGTACAAAAAATATTAGTTATTATTTTAATTTATGTAAATAACTTATGTTTACTATATCTCTTTATCTATTTTATATTTTTATAATGTATAAATGATGAATTATTTATATTAACTAAAATAATAGTTAGATATTTTTTGTATAAGTTATCATTTATAAAAATATTTAAATATTTTTTAACTTAATCAAAATACTAAAAAAACTTTTTATTTTTATTTTATTACAAAAATAGAAGCCTTATGTAAAGGAAAATCACAAGAAAGGGTACAAGTCAAACTATTTCAAGAATTCCGAATACTAACAAATACCACAATTCTAAAAATACCGTCTAGGCTTTGTCTAGGTCCCGCTTAAGCGATAGAAGGTCTCATCTCGCCTAGTCTTAGATGCCCGTCTAAAATCGCATAGGTAGCCGTTCATGTCACCCGAATACTAGGCGACCTCTCTCCACCCAAGGTCCGTCTAACGTTTTTAAAAACATCAATACTGACCGGAATAGGGTTTTTAGGATACTTCTATGAAAAATCAAAACCTCAAAGTATCAAACGCAATTTCCAAAAGTTTATAAATTCAGCATCTCCACCCTAACTTTATTAACGTATATATAAACAACGGGCCGGGCCCAGATTAGAAAGTCATTGGGTGCACGCAAACTAGTCCATGACTTATCATACATAAGTGTTCCCATGCAAATTAGATTGTATTAATTTTAATACATGTACGAAATTTTATTATCACCTTTAATCACAATTTATTGCAACGAAAAAAGGAGAGATTCGAATCCAAAACATACCAATTAAGATAGTAAAACATGACATAAACGCACCGAGTTTTTTAGAATAAAGTTGATCAATTTGATACGTTAAGTTTTTCCAAATAATTACAATTAACACATAAATTAAGAAAAGTTTGCCTGTCTTTTAGAACTCTACTAGTATGTATTCCCGTACTTTGTACGGGTTTTTCTTAAATAAAATTTTAACAATAAAATATTTTCTAGTATATTATTATTCGAGAAAAATAATAATGTAAATGCTTAAATATAAATTTTTGTTATAATCCGCGTTAAAAAATAAGGCAAATATCATATAACTGATCAAGATCTTTTCATATAAGGTAACAAATGATTGGATTATAATAATGATCTTCCTATCTATCATATCCAAAAATAAAAGATATTTTAATAATGAAAATTTCTATCCTATATTCTAAAAACATGGATAAGAATTTATCATATCCAAAAATATAAGATTATTTTTTAAAATAGAATGGGTGGTGTTGTCCAATCTAAAAATAACATGTGTCGTTTAATAATTTTTTTAACCTCCGCTTTAGGTTATAGTTATGATATATAGAATTGGGGAAGGCAAAAAAAAACCTTTAATTAATACTCCCCCCTTCAAAAATACATGATATTTTAGAATTTGTCTCTAAAATTAAGAAAATCTGTAATTTGACTTAAATACTCATAAATCTTGTGAAGAAATTGAAAAAAAATATGATAAATTATGTAAAATATCAAGTACAGTATTATTAAACAATAAAATCAAGCTAAAACATCATGTTTTTTTTGAAGGGAGGGAGTATTGACTTTAATCGATCATTATTCATTTTATGCCAACTTTATCATATATATATAATTAAACTATACACTCTGATTTGTTTCTTTCAATTGTTATGATCGGCATAAATATAGACTAAATATTCAAAATGTTGTATTTAATTTATTTGTAAACTACGCAAAAAATGTATAGTTGGAGTGACAATAAAGTTCAAACGACCTGCCAGCTACCGAATTTTGTAGTTTAACTTTATATATTACGAGCTTATCCGAAATTAGGTGCCCTATTTATGACATATATAGCTCGAGGTCAATACTATAAATTAAGCCTAATAAACGAAAACTTAGATAATCAAGTCGAGAGGTTAGGACTTCATGGTATTACTATAAGGTCTCGTTTTAATTCTCATGTGCGATGTTCTCGACAAAAAAAAACATAAACACAATTCTTTGATTAGCGGGTAAATATGAATATTTAGTGAGTTACCCCACAATCTTTGTTTTAAAAAAGAGTGTACAATTAAGCAATTCAAAATTTTGCATATATGGAAAATCATTTGTTTTTTTTAGTAGGTAAAAATTAGGCGAAATTCAGGATTCACCCTAGAGCTAAATTATGCCGAATCTGGTGAAAATTTAACGAATGGCATAAACGAACAACCATTAAATTGCATGAGGCACGTATGTTATTTTAATAACCTCAGGGCATCGAGGTGTCGACGACAATCATTTCGATAGACCATGGGCATGATCGATTACTTAATAACACTACTTTAATGACTTGCATATAATTGTAACGTTTATTAAAAAAGCAAGTGATAAACGTTACAATTATTATCATTTTTTTAGTGCTTGAGCTTAGTGGATTTGATTCTAAAGAAAATCACAAGAATATTTATCTAAACTGTTCATGTATCATATATTCAATTATCAAATAATAACGTATAACTATTATGTATATGATTGATCTTAATTAATTATTGTAAGACTAGTAATAGTAGTAGCTAACATAAGTCATTGTATTTGAATGTATAAAATTCGTTGCAATCCGTTTAATTAATTTTGCACATACAATTACGCAATCATCAACAAAAAAACAACAATAATAAGAGGGTATTATATAGCCACTCGATATATACCCTCCTATGGACAAATTAAACAGTCATTTTTTAATATTTAATTGTACATTTTTTCAAATTAATTAATTTTTAAGATACAATTATAAATTATAATCTTATCTTGTAACATTAAGCTATCACTAATTGTGATGACGAATGAAGAATTACGTGGGAATAGTCATATATACTCCGTAGTTTTTATTTTCCAAAACGACGTCATTATCGAATTAATTATACGTTTTAATTGCTAAATAAACTACAAGCGTAGAGATATAACGATCAATTCACATAAACTTTTTTTTGCAAGTCTTTTTGTTGGTTTTGTATCCATCATATCTTGTTCTAAGTGGTACCAAATGTTGTGGTCCAAATTACTATAGTCAATCAAAGTCTACATGCACTTTAATGTTATTAATAATCAAAACTTGTAAGTGTTAAATTTTTGAAAACTCAAAAGAAAATAAATTTGGCACTTAGATGAAAAGTTGGACATTAGTGAATAGTTGAGGCCTTGAGGGCCCTCACAAAACTAGTGGATGAGGATCAAAATTACTAATAAAATGCATGGCCAAAAAATGGGCATTTTTTTATAATTATTAATATTATTGATTACTATTGTTATTATGATACAATAAATATAAGTGGTTATAGTATTAAACTCCAATTTGGGTAGTAGATGGGAAAATATTTGATTCATTAACATTGATTTGAAAAGTGAACAAACAAGGGAGCCTACTTAGCATTAGGGGTGTCCATAAAAAACCGAAATCGAAAAACCGAACCAAAAAACCGAAAAACCGATTATTTTTTTGGTTAACCAAACCGACTTTTTTTGAATTTTCGGTTTGGTTAACCGAACCGAAAATATTTCGGTTTATCGGTTCGGTTTCGGTTTCCGACTTTACATTTAACGGTTAACCAAAAAACCGAAAATATATTAATATTTTATTCAAATATTAGTTATCTTTGATTTTTTAGTGGTTAAACTCTATGATCTTTAAGGTGTTAATGTAGTTTGTCTTTCATTCTTCAATTTTAACAATTACACACTATTTTTCCATATTACATTGATATATGAGTCGCTTATTGAATTTGATGGGATAAAAATTAATACACACAATATTCGATTCCACACAATATAGTATATACTCTTAATATTTGTTTACAACCGAACCGAAATTTATTATTTTAGTCTTAATTATTTAAGGTAAAATTACATAAACGGTTATCGGTTAACCGAGAAAACCGAACCGAAAAATTGGTTAACCAAACTACGGTTAACCGAGATTCACGGTTCGGTTTCGATTCATAATTTTCACTAACCGAAATCATGGTTAACCGAAGTTCGGTTAACCGAAATCACGGTTAACCGGGTTTGGACACCTCTACTTAGCATAGTGGATAATAAGCACTACTAAGCTTGATGAATGGATATTCGAACCTCTAATGATGTGAAACTTTTGCATAATTTCGTTTGTTATACAATATTTTTTTGTCAAAGGCATTCTCAATACGAATCGAAACGAAGACCTTATAGTGTTATTATAAAATCCTAGTCACTTAATTAGACGCTCAAGGGCCAATGTTCTAAAAAACGCAAAGTGGACCCCTGAATGGAGATGGCCACCTAGCTTGCGTTTTAGACGGTCAGAACGGTTTTCTAGGCGAGTTGAACGGCTAGGCAGGCTGAGACCTTTTAACGTGTTGGCGAAGCCTATACAAGATTTTTAAACAGTACTGAAAGCATTTGTAATACAATTTTGAATTTGCATATGAAAGAGCTATGTGCATCAAATGACCCAGTCAACTTTATTTTGTACGAGTGTATTATGACAAATATTTTTTGCAGATGATATTGTGTTGTTTGTGAGGATTAATCTTGTCGACTAAGAGTGTTGATGCACTATATAGAGGCGCATAAAGAATACTTATGCAATAGTCTTTTCGGAGATATCTAATAGAATTGTATCTTCTATTGTTTGATTTCTTCTTTTTTCGAGAAGGTAAAACCTTGGCAAAATTAGGAACCTAAAACATCTTTTTGGATAAAAATATGAAGTTATGCATTATGTCGAATCTGAGTACAAATCAAAGAGTGACGAAATCGTACAACAGAATCAACGACGACATTGCAACATCGAGGCACATATTTAATTCTTAATTGTTCCTATTAAGAATTATGTAATTTCACATAGGCTGGGCCACATTACAGAGTAGCCCATACATGGGTCATGATATGTACCTTTCAATGTCTTGCTAGCCCAACTATTCGTCGGCCCAATAACAAACCAATTAGGCCCATCTATAGCAGTTTGGCATTATTTTGCTTCATGTGTGGAATTAGCTAGAACAATTATATGTCCGTATAACTTAAAAACATTATCGAATTTTCTAACCGATAGCCTTAGGGAATAAAATAAGCATCCCATTTTAAAAAAATTGTTATTTTCATTTATTTAGGAATTTAATTTTTTTCGACGGATTTATGCATTTTCTTCTAGGGTTACGTTTTAGTTTCTAAAATCCTAAAAGTTTATCTTATACTCTTAGAGTATATATTAGAAAGACCAATATATTATACATCCATATAAATTTGAGGAAGGAAATGTTCAAATGGATGCAGAAACTAAAAATCAAAAGATATATATGTGTGGGCACGTAGAATTAGGTAAAAGAGATCAACCAAGCAGATCTCACGATTAGAGCTATAACAAACCCTCATATATATGGTAACTATTGAATCAACTCAGGGTCAAAACATTTTGACCACATGCATGAGTAAAACGAGGCTAATATATTTGACCACAATTAAGTTACATATAAATTAAACTCCTTTAATATACTTATAACTTATAAGACCGTTGAGACTTGAGAGTTTGGGAAGTTTTCACATCGAGCAAAAATTGTACTTAAAAGATTATTAATTTAAGTTTTGGGTTAAAATGTGAATTAGACTTTATATAAAAAAATGCTCTTAAAAGCGTGTGTTTAAGTGTTAATTACATCTGTCTAATTACACTTGAAAGGGTGCGTTGAGAGATTGAGAAGTTCCTACATCAGACAAGAATAAAAAAATATTATAAAAATACACAAGTTAGGTGAAATTCTTACACATTAACTTAAATTTTTGAGTTAAAAAATGAATCCAACCTTATATAAAATAAATACTCCTATAATAGCTATAATTTCTCGCCTTCGATTAATTGTAGCTCCCGGAATCTATGAATGTAACCTTCGCGGAATTAATTAATAAATACCAGGGAGAAATGCACAATTAATTCTGCGAAAGTTATATTCATAGATTCGACGAACAATAAAATTAATACACATATCTAGTTGACTTAATTTCAGTTAGAAGACACATACATCTGATCAGTTTGTACGCACATGTCGAATATGATTCAACCTGCGGAGAATTAAATAATGTTTCTACTCACATGTCGAATTGATTATAATAACATGTTACATAATAAAATTCACCTGGTTTCAATTTTTTGGTAGAAATTCACCTGGTTTCAATCGTTTCTATAGAGATCAAACTAACTAAACATTAAATATACCAATTAATTACACCGATCAGTTTTAATTAACCCACCAAGATTAAAACTCCATGAAAAATTTGACCCAAAATCAATCTTTCCTTCCCAATTTGAAGCAAAATGATCATACTTATAATAACACTAGCTCTTCACCATACCACGGTTCATGCAATTGATCTTGATCTTGGACTTTCTCCGGCGGCCGGGCCCGTGGCGTCAAGACTTGGGTCCCAGCCGCAGCCACCGTTGCTGGTGGTGGCCAAGGCGGGGCCGGGCACATTCCGAACGGTCAAGCAGGCTTTAGTGGCGGCGGACAAGTATGTAGGAGAGATGAGAGTGGTTATACAAGTGAAGAGTGGTGAGTATGTTGAGAAGGTTGTTGTGACAAGGCCTAACATCACGTTGGTCGGAGACGGCGTCGGAAAATCGGTGATTACCGGCTCCCTGAGCACCACCGGCGGCAGGTTGACGACGTACCAGACCGCCACCTTTAGTGTGGGTACGTCTACTGTTCTAAAAATCTCTGCCTAGCTCTGTCTAGGTCCCGTCGAGGCGCTGGAAGGTCCTAGCCCGCCTAGCTAGCCTTTCAGCCTGTCTAAGAGACCATATAGTCCGTCAAAGTGTTCGTTTAGACCGCCTAAGCGCTAAACAATTCCTCTTCGCCTAGGGACTGCCTAGCGTTTTTCACACATGCATTTTCAATCTTATATATGTTTGTACATCATCTCCTCTCTTACTAATGTGTAACAATTTTAACGCTAGAAATTAAAAGAAACTATAAAAAAATGGATCTCTAATTGGATTATCTTAGTAATTATACTAGATCATTCACTTGGATTTCTACCTCACTGAAAATAACATTTTGAGATTAAATATTTAGTTAGTATGTTACCTGAAAATTCTAATATAATTTCTTTTTCCGTTTTTGTATATTGTAAATAACTTGAAAACTCGTTTTCTAGTATAAAATTCTCGTATCCATCTATATCATTTCTTATATATGGTTATGTCCGTTTCCGTGTAACATAGTCTTTAATTTTTTGTTTCGTTATTTTTTAACCTAATTTCGCTAATGGTTGAAGCAGAACCATTAGCGACGGGGTTTATGGGCCGGGGATTGACGTTTAAGAACACGTACATCGGAGTTGGAAGTTCGGCGGTAGCATTTCAGTCGGCGGCGGACAAGACGGTGTTGTATGAGTGCAGCGTGGAAGGCTTCCAAGACACGCTGGACGTGTGGAGAGGCAGGCATTTCTACAAGAACACTCATATCTCCGGCGCCATTGACTTCATCTTTGGCTTCGGAGCCGCCGTCTTCCAGAACTGCTTTCTCCACTTGAGAAACAACTCCAACATATTCATCACCGCCCAGGTAGTATGTATATATTTTGCCTTATCAATAGCTATCTAACTTATATTTGTTTTATAAGACTGTCCTAGATGTCGAGGCTAGGATTTTCGTATATGGTTGCTTTTTTAATATTTTTTTATTGTATTGGATCCACATTTCTAAAAATCTTTTCTAGGCCTTGTCACAAGAGCTGGAAGCTAATTAGTCTGCCTAACCGTCCAACCAGTCTAAGCAATTGTCAAGATTAATCTTGTGTGATGAATTATGTCATTAATATTGTCACACATATATGTCATAAAAACCCAATCTACAATAAATTATATGGTGGCACAATGCTGCATCGTTATTTATTAAGCTTAGTTTGTGTTATATTCGTCCAATTTCAAATCTTCAAAGTTTTTCATGTTGATCATTTTACTTCTTTAATTTTTTCAAACCGTTTTGGCAAATGTGTATCTCTTGGTTTCTTGATCTAATAAGTTTGTCTTGTACATCGAATCAATTTGTTGATTATATTTACGTGTAACATATGGCAGGGTAAAGTATCCCCGAAAGATACAACCTCGGGTTTCGTGTTCCATGAGTGCGACGTAAGGGTGTCGCCAGAGCTAGGGCTGGTGCCGAGGCAATCGTTGGAGGCGTACTTAGGGCGGCCATGGAGGAATTACGCTAATGTGGTGTACATAAAGACGTACCTAGACAGCCACATTAGCTCGTCCGGGTGGGCCCCATGGCATCTTAACCGCACTCTTCCCTCCACCGTCTTCTTCGGAGAGTACCTCAACTACGGGCCAGGCGCTAATGTCAGCGGTAGAGCCACGTGGCCTGGGCACCGACTCTTGAGAAGCTATGCTCAGGCGTCTCAATTCTCCGTCGGCCAATTTTTGTTGGCCGACGGTGAATGGCTTTCTAGCCTTGGCGTCCCCTTTAATTCTTCTATTTGACTCAATTAACACAAAAATCAACGCCTAAAAGGTTAAAAATTGGTCGTTGATCTAGACAAGGATCCGTTTAATGAGGATGTTTCTGACCCGTCTTCTAAGAGAAGATGTACCAAACCATATACCAAACCATTTTTTTCCAAAATCTCACAAATTTTTCCATTGTTTATTTTGAGAATATAAGCTCTTCCCACACCTAGAAATTGGGATTAAACAAGTCTATTATATAAACTCGTGGGTTATTCCTCGTACTGCCAATTAGTTTTAGGATGAAACCTCACTAAGCTCATATACTAGGCTTACATACGCACAATCCCTCAATTTTTATCCCACGAACTTTCATGGCTTATATACAAGCTGCGTGTTAAAGTTTATGAAGAGCTTCTCCACCGTCATCAAGATGGACCGAGGTGGCTCTAATCTCGTTTTACAGGATTTGGGGATCAAGATAGGGACACCCATAGTCTGAACATGTCAGGCTTATTATGCTAGGCTTATTATGTTTCATATATATATGCTAGGCTTATTATGTTTCATATTTTAGATATGGAAACCATTTGATATTCGGAAGTCTGTCTAAATTTCTCTTTATGATTACAATTATTAGTTAAGCATGGTGATTAGATGTGATCAGCATTATATTATATTTCAAATTAAAGTACTTAGATGTAGTGTACGATAATTATATTGTTAATTGGCTGGGCTAGTAATCTATATATACAAATTGGAAACAACAAGCATCAACTTGTTATGTAGAAAATAAATGAGTGCAAGTGATTTTGGTGACTCCTTTTCTTTATGCATCAGTGGAATTAAGAACTTTGAAGACTTTAGCTAGATTAATGTGAGGTGCTCGATCAAGATTCTTGTGAACACTAATATTTCATTTTAAGCCTCTACAACATAGGAGAGGTCCTAGGCCTCGTGCATGTACGTGTTCTTAAGAAAATGTTATTCTCAGTACTAGCTATAGTTTGAGCTCTTAATCAATTCAATGTTTACTAGTACTAGTAAGTTGGATTAGTAAAATCCTTTCTTTTTTCTACTGTTGGGGTTTAATTGTGAATCTCACATGGAAAGCTGGGAGAAAAAGAAGCCGACATATAAGATTATGAGTTACTCCTTCTGTTGCTAATTGGTTTTGGGATGAAATTCCATTGGACTTGACAGTTAGAACCGTCTCATCTGTAACAATTAGTATCAGAGTCGATAATTCACCGTTTATGAATCCCACATAGCTTGACAGTTGGACCCGTCTCCCCTGTAATATCAATTAAGTGATATCTATTCTCTCATACTTGTAATTTGTGAGATAAGTTTTTTGTGAGGGTGTGTAAGATAATAATGAATATTGAGAGAATACTACATGAACCATCAAAGCATTACAATAGGAATTTCCACCATAAAAATATTATAGACAGGAGTGACATTTCATTTATATATAGACACGTAAGAGATAATATACCTTAATGATAAGATATGATCTAATCATCTTATGCTCTAATGATAAGTTATATATATTATTATCGAACTAACTAATCATAAGATCTGGTAAAATACAATCGTAACTACTATATTCTAAGATTAACTAGCGTTTTTCTTCCATACAATAAAAACTAAACTTTTCTTCGATTAGTTCTTATTTCTTAAAATTTGTCTGTTCCTATTGCAAGAGAAGTGATTCGTTTGAGCTTGGAAACCGAATGCGTTGGTTGCTATTCGATTGCATTGTAATTAAGGTTTTAGGAATAGTGAGTGATATTCTATTCTCTTAGAATGTCCATCCCACATCCGAAAGTTGAAATTAAAATAGAGTTACTAGACTAATATATAATAACTGCTTCTATTGTCAATTGTCATTTGTCAATTAATTTTAGGTTAGATCATAGAGACGGGTTCGGTCAGGAGTTAGTTTGGCTCGTCAATTAACTAATTATGGTTAAGTTTAGTTTGGCTCGTCAATTAACTAATTATGGTTCAGTTTAAAAACTAGTTTGGCTCGTCAATTAACTAATTATGGTTCAGTTTAAAAACTAGTTTGGCTCGTCAATTACCTAATTATGGATGGAGTGAAAAGTCGGGTCAATTAAGAGTCAATTAGGCTCGTATTAACAAGTCAGGTCAATGAAGAGTCAATTAGACTCATATTAACGAGTCAATTAGACTCGTATTAACAAGTCAATTAGGTTGAGTAATTATGAATATCAATTAGGCTCGTATTAACAAGTCAATGAAGAGTCAATTAGACTCATATTAACAAGTCAATTAGGTTGAGTAATTATGAATATCAATTAGGCTCGTATTAACAAGTCAATTAGGTTGAGGGTCAATGAAGAGTCAATTAGACTCGTATTAACAAGTCAATTAGATTGAGTAATTATGAATATCAATTAGGCTCGTATTAACAAGTCAATTAGGTTGAGGGTCAATGAAGAGTCAATTAGACTCGTATTAACAAGTCAATTAGATTGAGTAATTATGAATATCAATTAGGCTCGTATTAACAAGTCAATTAGGTTGAGGGTCAATGAAGAGTCAATTAGACTCATATTAACAAGTCAATTAGGTTAAGTAATTATGAATATCAATTAGGCTCGTATTAACAAGTCAATTAGGTTGAGTAATTATGGATTTAGTGTGATCGAGTTCCCAACAAGTGAAGAGTGACGACTTTTAAAACAAGGAGACAAGTAAGTATGTGTTTCAAATTAGTCAATTTTGAAGCCCTCTTCATTATTGTTGCAGGACTCCACTCACTTGTGAAGATGAGAAAATTAACGAAATTGATATATATGTATTCTATGTTCTAAATGTTGCATAATTATGGGATCAAAAAATTAACTATCCAACCCTTAAATAGCCTTTAACATAATTTTAACATAATTTTGAGCGATGCATTGTACGTTACAAGTACAAACCCGCTAAATCAAACTAGGTCAACGACGGTTGGACCACACGTCCGAATTTGCCACCGGAGGTGGATTCCTCGTCACAAAAAAAAATTAGGTTATCACTATGAGATTACGATCTTACTAAACTTATATATCATCCATAATATAAAGTATGGTGCATCAGACCATATAATTCAATTTTAGAATAGAATTTCACTTAGATTAAATATGCACTACCAATCTTTCGACGTATGATTATAGCATTTTCTTGATCGCTTTGAACGTTGTTAACTTAGCCCTTGCTTGAATACGCGATCCAAACAAACCCTTAATAATACCACCAAAACACACCCTTTGGTTTTGGTTTCTTATACATTGAATCCCAACAAAGAATCCCCAAAAATCACAAAAATTGAAAACATTTAACACATACCAAAAATAGTTAATCTCAAACATTATTATAATCTCGAACCATTCTTACTAAAATATTTACAAATTACCCTCCAAACCGAACTATACACGAACCTTCCCAAAATCCCGTACAAATCCATCTAAAAAAACCGGCCAATGGTAGAAAAAAACAAATCGCCCCTACCTCACCACTAAAATTGCGATTTTGCCATCGCCTGTATCTTCGTAGTGACGCTCTCGAACTCCGAAACCGGGCACGGGATCGTGATCCGACCCGGATACTCGAACCCGAATTTCTCCTCCGCCTCGCTCAACAGCCGCCCGAACAACGGGTGGTTGAAGTAAAATACGGGCACCAAAACCCGACAACAATCGTCCTCCTTCTGGCCCACGTACACCGCCAGGTGGCCCTTGGGCACTGGTCCTCCTCCGGCCCGCTCCACCTTCTCAGCCCGGCCCAGCCTCACGTAGCTTGACCGGTTCAGGAGGCCCTTCGCCTTCCGCTTCACCCACCCGAGTAAGCCCGACCCGGGCCCGGGCCCGGTGGCGATGGTTGTTGTTGTTCGGCGGCGTTGGTGGATCCGATTGACGAACCGGGTGACCCGTTTCTTGATTTGGAAGCCTCTTATGGTCTTCATGAATGGATTAATTGATTCTTGAATGTTTGTGAATTTCAGTGGAGGGTATTTATGGAGAGAGATGATGCCATGGGAGAGATGAAGATTATTGTGAGAGGGGAGAAAGGATGCTTCAGAGGAAATTGCCGATACTCCTGACATTAAAATAGGATTTTTTTTGTTTTGTTTAAAAGGGGAAAAAATTGTATTAAATAGGAGAATTAGGATATTTGGTTATTAAATTTTGATGTTGTTGTGAGTTTTTTTTTTTTTTTTGAGTAGCTAAGAATTTTGTTTCTTGAACAAATCTGATATAATCGAGAAGTCGAGTAAACAGGCAGTCGAAACCGATTAGAACGGATATAAACAAAACAACACCATATAAAGTAACTACAATAAGCAAAGACGGAAGTGGGAAAAGTAAAGATCTAAAAGGCAACCACTTTAACATTCAGGTAAAAAACAGACAAATTAGGTTAGAAAAAGAACAATTGATGTTGTTGTGATCCTTTGCGAGTCATATAAACACTTTTTTTTGGATGAAAAAACCACACACTAGTTGTATGACTTAGCAAGCCTTGATAAAATAATTAGAGTACATTTTTTTGGTTGAAAAAATAATTAGAGTACTAGTTAAGTGAGAATGGACGCTTTTACGAGAAGAAGAGAATGGGCGAAATGTTAAGTATGTCCGTATATAATTTAAAATATAAAATTGAACATTTCCGCATATCATATGTGCATAATTTTTGTACTAAATATGTACTTTTTATTGTACGTGTGTGCTTCATTTTTAATTTTTTAATTAAAAATGTATATGTAATTTTTTATATTATTTTGTATTATTTATCGACTTGAGTATTTGTTTTATGACATGGGTCTCTCTAACATCTTCATGTTATCACAATAACGCCCATTTTCTCTCAAGGTCCGTTTGCTTTTAAAATATGAAAATTGAAAAAAAAAATGAAGCAAATTTAATGTTATGATACAGTTAGAATTTTTTTAAAAACTTAGGATACTTCATTTCCAATATAAAGATTTTTTTTTTGAGAAAGATTTCCAATATAAAGATGAACTTGGGACTTTCTAGAAACCTAAATATTAAGATAATTTTTTTTTTATTCATGTATGATGACACCAAAACCCGCTTATTTGATTGTAATTTGTAACCGAACGAACGAACAAATTGTACCAAATATGCCTATTCATGATTTTCAGTTGGAGCTAACATTTGTGTAGGTACACTTAAGAAGAGGAAAATGTGGGGAATTGTAAAGGGATTAGGAGACATGGATCCCGCATTACTCTACACGCCACTCAACAATTTTGTTTACCCTTCCATCTTTGTTTCTAGATTGGTTTTTTCTTTACTAAATTCATGATAATTAAGTAAATTGACTTAAGTCAACTGACTCAACCTAATGATAAAAAAGATGGTGAAATTTATTTTTTACCTAAGCAAAAGGCGGAGTTAATTAATAATTGAACATGGGACCTTCCAACATCTTCCATTTTTTCTACCACTAGGTTTATTTCGGGGAGAACCAGCTTGCTCTGGGTTCGAGTGGCATTTCACCCCAAACCACAACTCATCCGTTAATTCTTCAACATCAGTCGGTTCGGAGCTTCATCCCGGTTATGGATAGATCACCCAGGTTCGGGTCCATAAGCAGTGACAATTGCCTTGTGAAGACTCGCTTTCACTACGACTCCGGTGGGTTCCCTTAACCAAGCCACTGCCTATGGGTCGTCGACTCATTCTTCAACAAGCACGTGGTCAGAGCCATATGTGCTCCTCCCACTGCTTGGGAGCTTACGGTTTCATGTTGTATTTCACTCCCCGATGGGGTTCTTTTCACCCTTCCCTCACAGTATTACTTCGCTATCGGTCACCTAGAAGTATTTAGCCTTGCAAGGTGGTCCTTGCTGATTCACACGGGATTCTACATGCCCCATGCTACTCGGGTCAGATTGTAAGCTAGTGATGCTTTCGGCTGCTGGACTATCGCTATCTAGGGTGCAGTACTCCACCGCTTCGCCTAGCAGCACGACGTTTGTATTGCCCACTAGGTCACCCCATGTGGCAACCTAGAGATTTGCATTATTTTGATAAGTACCAGAATTCGGTACACCAAACAAGCTTGGTAGATTGAGAGACCGAAACATTCGACAATTAGCTAGACAAGCTGACATGTGAGCACAAACATGAAAAAACTCCTAACAATCAACGAAGGCACCTAAAAGGCAATCAAAAGCTAACAAAGAGAACGAGAGGGGTGATCCAAGCACTACAAATAATGTTCTAAAAATCTTGTCAATGTCCCGACTCGCCTAGACAGGCCAACCCGTCTATGACTGCCTAAGTAACCGTTTTGGCCGTCTAGGCGCTAAGCAGCTACTATCCATAGCGTTTTTTAGAACATTGACTACAGAACGCAAAACCGTTGGTGCGTATTAAAGCGTGTCATCTCCATCTAGAAGTACATAAAGAACCTCATCAAAGATACCCCATCTATATGAAGGATCTTCAAAAGACAAGCTCGACCACAATCTTAACTAGACGCGAATTAATCCAATTCAAATCATCCCAGCTCCTAATTAAATTTAAAGGGCTCTCAAAATCAACTTAAAAGGAATTTATATTCATTTGAGAAGAAAACTCAAACAAACAATTATCTTGGGATTAAATATCGAGATCTGTATTATTATTTGAGTATATGGGCTAGTTTTTACAACAACATTACACGTACGGCATAGATCAATTTAAATTCAAGAATTAATAAACTAACAAAAGTTGTAAAACGACAATATCGCAAGACGTTAGGAAACATATGAATATTATAATACAATGATGATGATGCAATTTCTGTACGGTATAAACAGACCCGTCAATTAGCCTGGCCTCAGATGGCGGATGCTTCATGCTTTGTTTGCTCTCACTTACTCTTAATTAATAATTTGGTCTCTAATTAATTAATTAATCACACTGTCTACGTGGCCCAATCGGAATCATCGTCTATACGTGTCCTATCTAGATTGGATCTGACCCACTTAGTTTAGTTTTAAATCCCAATTGAAGTGAAATTTACTTTATTTTGCTTGTCTAATTGATTGATTGATTACTTGGGTTTGTATAATCTTTGGGTGTCAATTTGTCTGATACAAATGCAACAAAACAATGGACATGGGAATCTCCTGGTTGGCACAGGTGCAAAGCTTTGTTTTCTTGTTGCTAGGATTTGAATTTTATATTCTCATCATTAATGCTTGTTTTATAAGGTAAGTGTAACACCCCGACTTCCATCGAGGCGCTACTGGGAAATAGACCTTACGAGGTACTATTATTTAGGTTGACAACTACACTGTAGGACCTTACAACTCGGGCACGACGAGAAAAATATAATAAAACATCCAACCTTTAATTAATAAAACTTAGAAAACGTAATCATGCATGAATCCCCGAAAATTATAAATATTCAAATACGTCACAACGCCTACTGAAAATGAACTATCTGAACCGAAAAGATAATATCCGAAACAAAATACCAACTCCGTCTAACAAATATTAAAATCAATATTCTAACTAATGTAAATAAACTAATATAACCAATCCCACTATGACACGCGCTCTTTACCGCTCCGGCCCGCCATCTGGCCTCGGTTCCTGCACGGTTCCCCGATTCATACCTGGAACTGAAAAATGTTCCCCGAAGGGTCAGCGTCTAATCTACCAAGCTAGAAAGAATATGGAAACTGTAGAACGTTTTGAAATCAGTTATCTAAAGTCAGCATACAAATCCACAATCGCAATCATAACTCTAGAGGCCAATACCTAAATTAGTTATATCAGTCACACAAGTCACATACGCATTCACAATCACAATCACAATCACAATCACACAGCAATGCAATTCTTCCTTTGTCCACAATCCGACTTCCAAGGCGCTCATCACCGCGCCGAGTGCAGAGGCAGGCCCTCTCACTCCACTTCACAATCTCCCTTCTAAACCCCCGGCTAAGCCTCCACTGGAGCACTTGCCAAAAACACACAGATAATAATTTTCGTTTTGAAGGGGCACGGTTTCCCAGTCACACGGGTCAACGTAGCCAACTCTTCCTCCACGCCGGCTACGATGGGCCGTGTCGGAAACGGTACCAACACAGAGAAAATGTTCTGAAAATATCTCTTCGATAAAATACATTTAAAACCCATTTAGCACACAACAATTCAAGAAGTTCAAAATAATTTTAAAAGGTATTCGGGACTAGTTCCCAAAACCCGTCCTACAATATCGATACGCAATCTAACAAGGGAGAAAAGAACCGAGCAAGTCGAAAAACGACTTACCTCGAACGAAGGATCCTTGGGAAGACGGAACTACGATCTCAAACGGAACGATTCCCTAAGGAATTATAGAAGGAAAGATTAATTAAAAATACGAACCGAACTAACTAACCCAATTAAAGAGTTACCTTTATTCCCCTTAAACAACCGAACTTTTATAACGAGATTTGCTAATTAATATACTAAATCCCAACTACTTAAATGTTATTAACCTATTTATATGCTTGACTATTAGCCCAAGAACAATTTCCCCAAGACTCATTTGCACCAGCATATTATAGAATTTTTTTTTCAACCAAATTCGACCCAGAATTTTGGGCCAAGCTTACCCAAACCCATTTCCCTTGCCCATGATAATTCCTGGCCAATTTCTCCCGAGCCCAATTCCCACTAAACTACCCAGTTTGACCACTTCAAACTTTGACCAATTCATGTGAGCCCCACCCCTCCCTTCTTCCACCAAACTTCGTCTTCTCCAAAAGAACCCGAGCTCTGGTTTCGTCCCCTTCCTCGCTCTCCTCTGCGACTCCTCCGACGCTCCATCCTCTCGCCGCTCCTGCCTCCGCTTGATGAAAAGCCCGGTTTGGATCTGATCGACGGTACTTCCGGTCAGCGCCCCGCCCACAATCGTGGCATCAACAGAGGTCGAGCACGGGAATCTCACACCGCCTCTGTTCGCGTTTCGCCGATGCTTTACGGCTTCGGTTCCGCTCCACCGGCGATCCTCGCCCAGTCCCAACAGCACACCTCACCCCCGCTTCCCGCCTAAAGACGCGTTCCGAACTACCCCTAAACCACTGCCCGTCCCCGACAACCGCAGCAAAGAAAAACAGAGGAAAGGAAACCTTACCGGCGGTCGTCTCGACGATGGCGGCGATAGCAGACTTCGACAGCTCTCTCGGCTTTCCAATGGCTTCGTCCTAACCGGGATCGATTGGCGACGTCGTTGGTGGCGAACGTAGACACACGTCGGTAGGCTTTGGTGATTTGCACGGCTCGATTCCTTCTCTGGCTTTCAACGCAGGGCAAAAGAACTAGGTATTTGAACGGAAACTTGATCGGGTTTTTGAGGTTTATCAGAAGTGTTGGGTTGTTAATATAGGAGGCTTGGATAAGATTTGGATAACTAAAAGTTGATTTTTGATAGATCTTTCTCTCGTGGCCAAACTATTTTTAATTTATTATTACTATTATATTATTTTATTTTTTTTGTAACTGACTCCATTTAATTAAATATGTAATATGTCATGTAATTAAATATAATATGTGTATATATCTAGAGCTTTTAGAATGATGGTGTATAATTTCGTGCTTGTCTACGTATGGATTAGCTACTAATATTTTTTTTTTTTACGGATCATTATAACGAAATATTTATAGGTCAAGGATTTGAACTATGGTCGCTTATTTGTCGACTAAGAACCCAATTTTTCGAACCTAGGAAATAAAAAAGAACCCGATTACTCGTTAACTAATAAACCCATCTTCCGCCTTACAAAACCTAAAACGAGTACGAGTATTACATACAACTCCCCTTAAGAAAGTTTCGTCCCGAAACTTTTACACGAAAGAAAAGATATTCGAGGTTTTCACAAACCTCTCCCCCTCAAAGAGGGTTCGTCCTCGAACCAGAATTTAAAAATATCCTACGAACTAAAATATAAAATTAAGGCCATAATAAACAAACAAAAACAATCTCGTTTTCATGAACAATGTCCAAATAAAAACCATTATTCGAGCAACAATCAAACAGTCATAAACAAAGCAACAAAATCCCGATTCAAAATAACCGAACAAACCTAATGAACAACTAAAGATCCCCATGTCCTGAAAAACTAAACTACTAGCAGCTAAACCATACTATCAACCGACAATTAGAAATCTCAAGCTAGGTCGTCGAGTGGAGCGAAGACATCCGATCCTTCTATTCCCTTCATCTCAAACACTCGAGTAGGAACTGCGCCAGTGTTACTAGCTCCTGCACTCCGACCAACACTCTGATCTGGTGTCTGCCGTGCTGGTGGCCGATGGTGGACTCCTCGATTTCCTGTCCCCGGTACCGATCCCTGCGACGGCGCGCCAACCGTACAGAACCTTTGAAGATGTCCGGGCTTCCCACATGTAAAGCAATCCTTCATTGGACTAGGACACTGATTTCTCAAGTGCTCAGCGCTTCCACGGTTGTAGCACTGTCTTTGATTCCCGGCAGCCCGACTCTGCTGTGATCGTTCTTGGCGTCCCGCTGGCTGGAACTCTAGTCTACTCTGTGGGTACTGTCCAGACTGATCGTCACCCTTAGAAGTCGCTGCAGTTGCCATTTTCCGTCTCTTACCCCCTCCTACCTGAGCATCCACCTGTTCCGGCCTCAGAGTGGCTATAGCATACGCCAAAGCAGACTGCTGAACCTCTGTCAATGTCGTGAGTCTAAGTCCAGACACATAAGCACGTAAATGCGGCTGCAACCTTTTTAGAAAGGTCGCAATCTTCAACTCCTCAGTAGGGGCAGCATTTGGCACCGCTGCCAACTCCTGCTGAAACTTCAGAATAGTCTCAGATACTGTGATATTTTCGGGTCCAGCATCCCGAAAAGCAGCCTCCCGAGCCGCCCTCACCACCGGGGGACAGTACTGATCTCGAATCCGCCTCTCAAACTCCTCGAAAGTCACCTCATTCTGGTGGTCCCTACACAACTCCCACCAGTCAAAAGCGCTCTCCTGCAGCAGACTCTGTACTAAGGACATCTTCCGCTCCTCCGGTGCCTTAATGGAATCCAACGCAGATTTCACCCTCCTCAACCACTGCTCTACGTCGGAACCCTGAGCTCCAGCAAAGTTTGGCACTCCAGTCTTCCTAAACTCCGCGAGCCACTTGTCAGGCTGAGGCTCGCGATACTGTCTCCTCGGTTCAACCTCATGATCAGCTATCACTGGTCCTCGCGAATCTGGCATTGCTCCTAGCTGGGCAGCCAAAATAGAATCCGGTCCTGGTGCCCTCCTTTCAGCTCCTTGTTGCCCCGCAACTGCGTTCAGATTCGGTGCAGCTCCCGCACCCATCAAAGTCTGCAATAACAGCTGGATCGCAGCAGTCACCTCTGGGGCCAATCCTGCTGGTGGTACTCCTCCTCCCACTTGAGCCCCGTTTGCTGGGAGACCTCCTCCAGCGACAGAGGCACTGTCCTCTCGATGAACAGCATCAGCCACATCCTGACTCTCAGCAACCTCCTCCTGGTGGATATCATGTTGTACCTCTGGCTCAGCAGCTACAGGGATCTCTCCTCTACCCCTGCCACGACCTCCTACTCTGCCTCTACCGCGGCCTCTTCCGCGGCCTCTTCCGTTAGCTGCAGCAGCTCTAGCTCTGATTGGTGGGGCCATCTATAATAGAAAGTCCCACAGTCAATACTTAAACATTCTATTTTTCAACCTAATTCTTACTATTCTACGTGAGGTTCTTCGGCTGCTGGGGCGGAGTCGCGACGTGTCACCTACCCCTCTATATGCAATATGTCTACCCCAGTAAAAACATTTGAAAACACCGGCCGGTTTTGGTTTTAAGTTGGACCTCGGGTACTCTTTGTTGGTCAGTTCCATGTGCCCTGTTGTCAACCTGGCTCTGATACCAATTTGTAACACCCCGACTTCCATCGAGGCGCTACTGGGAAATAGACCTTACGAGGTACTATTATTTAGGTTGACAACTACACTGTAGGACCTTACAACTCGGGCACGACGAGAAAAATATAATAAAACATCCAACCTTTAATTAATAAAACTTAGAAAACGTAATCATGCATGAATCCCCGAAAATTATAAATATTCAAATACGTCACAACGCCTACTGAAAATGAACTATCTGAACCGAAAAGATAATATCCGAAACAAAATACCAACTCCGTCTAACAAATATTAAAATCAATATTCTAACTAATGTAAATAAACTAATATAACCAATCCCACTATGACACGCGCTCTTTACCGCTCCGGCCCGCCATCTGGCCTCGGTTCCTGCACGGTTCCCCGATTCATACCTGGAACTGAAAAATGTTCCCCGAAGGGTCAGCGTCTAATCTACCAAGCTAGAAAGAATATGGAAACTGTAGAACGTTTTGAAATCAGTTATCTAAAGTCAGCATACAAATCCACAATCGCAATCATAACTCTAGAGGCCAATACCTAAATTAGTTATATCAGTCACACAAGTCACATACGCATTCACAATCACAATCACAATCACAATCACACAGCAATGCAATTCTTCCTTTGTCCACAATCCGACTTCCAAGGCGCTCATCACCGCGCCGAGTGCAGAGGCAGGCCCTCTCACTCCACTTCACAATCTCCCTTCTAAACCCCCGGCTAAGCCTCCACTGGAGCACTTGCCAAAAACACACAGATAATAATTTTCGTTTTGAAGGGGCACGGTTTCCCAGTCACACGGGTCAACGTAGCCAACTCTTCCTCCACGCCGGCTACGATGGGCCGTGTCGGAAACGGTACCAACACAGAGAAAATGTTCTGAAAATATCTCTTCGATAAAATACATTTAAAACACATTTAGCACACAACAATTCAAGAAGTTCAAAATAATTTTAAAAGGTATTCGGGACTAGTTCCCAAAACCCGTCCTACAATATCGATACGCAATCTAACAAGGGAGAAAAGAACCGAGCAAGTCGAAAAACGACTTACCTCGAACGAAGGATCCTTGGGAAGACGGAACTACGATCTCAAACGGAACGATTCCCTAAGGAATTATAGAAGGAAAGATTAATTAAAAATACGAACCGAACTAACTAACCCAATTAAAGAGTTACCTTTATTCCCCTTAAACAACCGAACTTTTATAACGAGATTTGCTAATTAATATACTAAATCCCAACTACTTAAATGTTATTAACCTATTTATATGCTTGACTATTAGCCCAAGAACAATTTCCCCAAGACTCATTTGCACCAGCATATTATAGAATTTTTTTTTCAACCAAATTCGACCCAGAATTTTGGGCCAAGCTTACCCAAACCCATTTCCCTTGCCCATGATAATTCCTGGCCAATTTCTCCCGAGCCCAATTCCCACTAAACTACCCAGTTTGACCACTTCAAACTTTGACCAATTCATGTGAGCCCCACCCCTCCCTTCTTCCACCAAACTTCGTCTTCTCCAAAAGAACCCGAGCTCTGGTTTCGTCCCCTTCCTCGCTCTCCTCTGCGACTCCTCCGACGCTCCATCCTCTCGCCGCTCCTGCCTCCGCTTGATGAAAAGCCCGGTTTGGATCTGATCGACGGTACTTCCGGTCAGCGCCCCGCCCACAATCGTGGCATCAACAGAGGTCGAGCACGGGAATCTCACACCGCCTCTGTTCGCGTTTCGCCGATGCTTTACGGCTTCGGTTCCGCTCCACCGGCGATCCTCGCCCAGTCCCAACAGCACACCTCACCCCCGCTTCCCGCCTAAAGACGCGTTCCGAACTACCCCTAAACCACTGCCCGTCCCCGACAACCGCAGCAAAGAAAAACAGAGGAAAGGAAACCTTACCGGCGGTCGTCTCGACGATGGCGGCGATAGCAGACTTCGACAGCTCTCTCGGCTTTCCAATGGCTTCGTCCTAACCGGGATCGATTGGCGACGTCGTTGGTGGCGAACGTAGACACACGTCGGTAGGCTTTGGTGATCTGCACGGCTCGATTCCTTCTCTGGCTTTCAACGCAGGGCAAAAGAACTAGGTATTTGAACGGAAACTTGATCGGGTTTTTGAGGTTTATCAGAAGTGTTGGGTTGTTAATATAGGAGGCTTGGATAAGATTTGGATAACTAAAAGTTGATTTTCGATAGATCTTTCTCTCGTGGCCAAACTATTTTTAATTTATTATTACTATTATTATTATTTTATTTTTTTTGTAACTGACTCCATTTAATTAAATATGTAATATGTCATGTAATTAAATATAATATGTGTATATATCTAGAGCTTTTAGAATGATGGTGTATAATTTCGTGCTTGTCTACGTATGGATTAGCTACTAATATTTTTTTTTTTTTTTACGGATCATTATAACGAAATATTTATAGGTCAAGGATTTGAACTATGGTCGCTTATTTGTCGACTAAGAACCCAATTTTTCGAACCTAGGAAATAAAAAAGAACCCGATTACTCGTTAACTAATAAACCCATCTTCCGCCTTACAAAACCTAAAACGAGTACGAGTATTACAGTAAGAGTGTAATTAACATCCACTAGTAAGACTTAGGGGTAAAGGTTGTAATTTTGTACCTCTAAAAGGTTTCTAAGAGAACTAGGATATCAAAGAATAAGATTTCGATTTCTTTCGAAGAGCAACTCCAAACGCTAAATAAGGAGTTGATCAATGAGAAATTATCTCCTTCAATTTCCAGACTCTATATAAATTTGTCGTTTTGCTTGTAAGATTCGTGTTTAAAGAGCAATTGCTCTAAAGTTAATCCTTTATTAGAAGTATGTTTTGTTAGCTTGGTGGTTTCGAATTTGATACTCAACATACCAAGTGGAGAGCATGCCCCTAGAGTTAAATTTTCTATTATAAGTATACCAAATAGTAGTGTCATGGTTACTTCTCACCAACTAATTAGAATTTCAAAGTTTTGGTTCATGTTTTATGTCAGTTTGATATTTTTTGTTTTGCGATTTTGTTAATATGCCTTAAATCTGTTGTTGACTTGTACTCGTCAGGGGTTCGGGGGTAGCGCCTCACGATTAGGGTGTCTTGAGTTGCTATATATATACTCTTTAAACACCTCATAATTATTATTAGTTCTTTCAACCTCCATAATAAATATTTCTATTTCTTTGCCCGATGACGTAGCTAACCCATTTTTAGTAAATTATGTTAAATTTTTGTGTCTTTCTTCACATTTTATTTATATGTTATCTGACGTATTCAATCTTATTAGTCTTGACCAAATTATTCGTGCTCTTGTGGAATCGCACACAACACACTGCTAACCGCCAATACTACAATTTCCATCATTCAATTTGGTTGGGCTTATCACTTTTTTTTTTTTTTCTAGTGAAGGACATTGTTTATAAAAATCAAACTGGAGATCTCTGAACACTATTTTTAGAGACTTAACCGTTTAACTAAATGTCCAAAAAGACTTGGGCTGATCTCTATGATCTAAACTTGTTTTAAAATATTATAATCATAATAAATTTACATAAATAAATTCACAAGTACATCGGAATGCGATTATTGTGATACTGGTTTTGTTCGTTCAAGATCTAAATCTAAACCAATAATTACAAAGTATTATCAAAGTCAAACCAATATAGATTAAAGAACGGGCTGGGTGATCTGGCCCAGCCCAATACACAATCCGGCCCATAAAAACAAATTTAGCCCAGTGTAAGATCGGGAAAACAGTGCTGTCGTGTTTGTGGAATTTCTCCGTTCAACAATTTTGTTCACTCTCTTCCCTGTTGAAGGAAAACCATACCCCCTTTGAGTCTTTGACAAACCATCGAACTATCACTATAACCACTTGAAGTTCCTACACTGTGGTACAAAGAATAAGGCTAGTTGGAGAGGGCACCAATTTCGATCTGGAGCGAGGATCGTCGATCCGAGTATGGAGCTTGAATCGGGATGGGAGGAGCTGAGGAAGGAGGCTCGGAAGATTGAAGGCGATCTCGATGTCAAGCTTTCTTCCTACGCCAAGCTCGGTGCTAGGTACACGCAAGGAGGTAATTCACGCTTCGTTGTTGTACTCCGCTTTCAATTCTGGAATTTCTGCTGTCTGATCGACTGTTCCCGTGCTTTAGTTCGCCTGAATTTCGATCGATTCGGTAGAGTTTGTGTCTTGGCATGGTGAATTGATGGTTTCCGCCTTTAGTTCTTGGGATTTGCATTTGGATTTTACCTTTCTGTTTGTTGGATGGTACATCACAGTGTTTATGATTTTAATTTTGCTTCTATTAGTCACAAAATGAGTGTACGCGACATAATTCGAGTCATTGCTGATTGAAAATTGAGATCTGTTTGTTTGCAACTTGTAAGGCTTTCGAATCTGGAAGGTCCTCACTTCTGGATTTGCATTTGCCTTCGATCTATATTTTCCTTAGTCGAATAGTGAACACTTATTCTAGGTTTTTGCTGCATATTCTTTTTACATTTTCATTTCTCGGCGAGATTGTGTGATTTGTTACAGATATGGGATATCATGGCATATGTTTAGATACTAAAACAATGTCTAGGATTGGCTCTAATTCCAGAGATGACTTTGATGATGAAATATATGACTGATTCATCTATAGAATAACAAAAAGAGGCTTTTTTTTGACATCAGTGAGATGTTTGGGTATTTCAATATACTGCTTGTCATAAAGGTATTTTCATGATGTAGTTTCTTGCTGCCACTTGTTGTTGATGCTATTATCTAATGCTTTAGTCATTCAATTTTGGTCACATCTTTCTTTTTTAACATCTGCTCGACTCGATTAGGATATGTAGATAATGGATCACCAACAGTTGGCTCTGGTAGGTCATGGACATTACATTCTATATTTTTCTTAATCGAATAATGGACACTTATTCTAGGTTTTTGCTGCATATTCTTTTTATATTCTCATTACTTGGCTAGATTGTGTGATTTATTACAGATATGGGATATCATGGCATATATTTCGATGCTAAAACAATGTCTAGGACTGGCTTTAACTCTAGAGATGACTTTGATGATGAAATTGGTATGTATATATATGACTGATTCATCTATAGAATAACAAAAAGAGGCCTTTTTTTTTACATCAGTGAGATGTTTAGGTATTTCAATATAATACTTGTCGTAAAGGTATTTTCATGATGTAGTTTCTTGCTGCCCCTTGTTGTTGATGTTATAATCTAATGCTTTAGTTATTCAATTTAGTTACATCTTTCTTTTTTAACATCTACTCGATTAGGATATGTAGATACTGGATCACCAACAGTTGGCTCGGGTAGGTCATGGAAGTCTATGGAAATGGAGATCCAGTCACTGCTTGAAAAGTTGCTGGAAATTAATGATTCAATGAGTAGATGTGCAGCATCCGCTGCACCTACCACGTCAGTTACACAGAAGTTGGCTAGACATAGAGATATTCTCCATGAGTTTACCCAGGTATGCTAATGTTATATCTGCAGAGCAAGAGGTAGTTTCTATAGAAAATGGCCTTAAGGCATCATGTAATCACATACTAATTGTTTGGACCATTTTTAACACATTCTGTAAGAATATTTATGTTAGCATTTGGCAGTATGCCAGTATATCAAGATCAGTATCAGTATCATAAGTTTAGTGAAGATGATCAGCAACTGAATATATGATGATTCAGAATATTTTTTGGAATTTTATAATGTTTGAGGGCTTGCGTAAATCTTGTAGTTTATGATTTCAAATTAATTATGCTGAACCTAAAACGTTGGTCCAAATGCTTCTAGTTCATAAATGAATTATGAAAATTAACCTGCTTCTGTCTGTTGGCAATAAGTAGTGAAAATTAATAGTTCTATTTTGTAAATTCTATTCACGATTTTTTTACCATTCCTCAGGAATTCAGAAGAACCAAGGGAAATATAAGTTCAATGAGGGAGCATGCTGAGCTGCTCAGTTCTGTGAGGGATGACATCAGTGAGTACAAGGTGTGTAATACCGATGCTATTTCAGATTTTTATACATTACAAATTTAAAATACTTTATTCCTAATTTATCTGCTTTCTTGCAGACGTCAGGAAGCATGACACCACAAATGCAGCTGCTACGAGAAAGAGCAACAATTCATGGAAACATATCTCATGTAAGTTTAAGGGATACAGGCCTTACTCAATATGAACTATTAGTATAATTATATATTATAATGCAAGTAGTAGATAGTAACTAATTGTTAAAGCTTTTAGACCGTGTGTGTTTTCCTTTGAAAAGTCTCATCAATGTGTGTCTATATTGTACTGAAGGCCTAAAATGTTTAGTCATACCCTACATGTGGTGGCTTTGTTTACTTTTCTGATGAGAGAGTAAGAGGATATGTAAGTAAGGTATTGATCCTCTTTAGTAAGAGGATAGACAGAGAGACCAATCAATAAGAAAATGTGAGGGTTATACTGGCCATGGCCTCTCTCATTGCTATTACAAGTAGCAACAACTTTAGTAAAATCCAGGCTCAAAGAAAGTGGGCATTCTATTTCGCTTAATTTCACTTATAATGATCATGCTCATGATCTTGATTGATGTAATGCTTCTCCCTCCCAAAGATTCATGAGCAATTTTAGGTTTCTTTGCTTTGATTTTTTTGAGAATTTGAAAATGTCAATAGCCATTATCTTGACCCACTTTGTTATAATCTTGTCCTACTTTACTATCACCTGTTGAAAGAATATTTCTTTCTTTTCAATCTTTAGACCTTAAGTTTCCCCAAATTTTGTTTCCTAAACTTTAAATTTAGTCTGGGTTCTTTCAATAAAGATTAGACTTTGCATGTTCAGTATGTTCAAATCTTGTTTAATTTAAAGATACCAGATCTTTTCTTCAGGAAATAACCTGCTTAGGTGCTTAGAGCTTATTTTGCAGTTCTTGCTCTATGCTGTAGTCCTTTTTATAAGATTTAAAATTAAGCTACTTAGAACAAGGCCTGACTGGTGAAATCTCTTGTGGTTACATTGAATTTGAAAAAATATATAAATCTTGTATGATTGATATATCAAAAATTCTTCTTACCACAACCATGCAGGAAAAGACAATTAACTAAAAGCTTCAAATGCTTACCCACTATATATGGTTTAAATATCTCCAAAGCAAAAATGCAACTTATTCTTTCTGAGCTTTCTGGAAATTTATTTCAGCTCTTTGTATCATGTAGGTATCCTGATATACAGTGACCTTGACTGCGATTCCATTATTCTTCAAAACATTCATATTTGCAAATTTCATCTGCTTTGGTTGCGGTCTGCCGGTCTCATGCATCCATAATATCTTTTGATAATTAGGCTGCTAAACCCAGGAAGCAGCAATGTTTGTATGATATATAAGATAAAGATTTAAGAAACTCCTAACCAAATGATCACATTTTACAGAACATGCTGTAACTTATCAATAATTTCCTGTATTTTCTCAATTTTGATTCTTTTAATCACTGTTTCAGATAGATGAGGTCATAAATCAAGCTCAGTCAACCAGATCAGTCTTGGGCTCACAACGCATGATGTTTGGTGATATTGGCGGGAAGGTGAAGGTACTAAGCGAGAAGTTCCCTGTTATCCGTGGTTTGCTTGGTAGGAATCCGCCTTCCTTACATAACTTCTTTGATTACATTCTACAATCTTTGTAAGCAATTCTTCAGCAAACAAATTATGTCCTAAATCGTGCAGGGTCAATCCGAAGGAAGAAATCAAGAGATACACTTATCCTTGCTGCTGTTATTGCAGCATGTACATTGTTCATTATCATCTACTGGCTTGCAAAGTAAACTAACATTGAACATAGAAGCTATTTTCGTACCTTAGATTGGAAATGATTTGTTAATTTTCGTCCTTTTTTTTATGTAACTTTCCTACAACACTAAGAGTTTCAATTAAAGTCATTCTATTTCATGAGCAGGTCATGTTGAAGCTTAATTTTGCCACCATTGCTTGTAGCCTTTCTACATATACATTATATGATATGAGTAAATGGTTTTACCTAAGTAAGACATACTCCCTCTTTAACATTTTTTTTTGAACAAGGTAAGAATTCAGTTACCAGACAAGCTTGGTAAACCGAGAGGCCGCATGAGGCGGAAATCGAAACCGACAAGAAAGAAACGGACTAAGACAAACTAAAAGATCAAGAAGGAACAAACAATCAAAACAAAAAGTCTATAAACGAATTTAGGCTCGGGGTGAGTAAAGCACAAAAAAGTGCACAATAAAACAGTCAACCCAACTAGGGTGTGCCAAGGACAACTGACGTTCTCTCCACCTAGATGAAGGATCTTCAAAATTCACAAAGTACTATAGACGACCTGGCCTCAAATGACTTTCTTCCGAAACTCAAACTCTAGTCCAAACCTTTTGGAGTAGTACCAACAAACTCATCATATCATCTAGCCCATACCTGCAAAATCAAGCAACAAATGGTCTACAAGAAGACTTGATCCAAGAAACAAACTACCTCTTTATTAAATATTGGCTATGAAATCTGAATTTGGGACTTTGTAATTTTGCATATTTTTCTCCCAAAATAGTAATCATACATAAATTCTCAGCAGACATGTTGCAACTATAATTGTGAGTGTCATCCATATATGCTACTTGAGTCAGATTTTGAATGAATCTCATATGTCATTTCCAACTTTTAACTTATCTTACAAAGCTGCTTAAATTTGCAATGGCTGCTGCTTTATGAAATAGTTGTAACCTGCTTATATGTCGGTTAAGTATATTCAATCACTTACATGGCACAAACTACTAATTCAGTTGAGGTACGTCATAGTGTCATACATCAAGGTCAGACAAATTAAGGCATTGTCCATGTTTGGTGATATTGGGCCTGTGGCAAGGTGAAAATAGAAGATTTGGTTGGTAGAGACTTTCCTTGTATAATTAACCTTATTGAGAGATTTGGTCGAGATACACTTGATGGATACCCGACTCAACTGACCCAAAAATATGGATGTAAATCCGAACAAAATAGGGTGATGAATAGGTGCAGACGAAAATTCTTCACCCATCACTCGATTCGATGCACATGTGGTGTATATAATTGTGTATCCTAATTATAAACATCACAAATATTTAAACTTTACTTTGTTGATATCCGTCCATCACCTAACCTGTTGCCATCCCTAATCTTATAACGGATTATTATAGTGCGCCTTTCAACCAAAATTTAACATGTATAACTTGAATTTCTCTAGCTAGTTTTTTTTGGTAATGTAACTTCCTAGAACACAAAATCGATTCCAAATCCCAAATATAGGACACATTCTAGAACATGGATTCATCTCTATTTCAGTATTTCACACCCTAATTTTACAACATATTCAATGATCATCTATTATTTGATTAACTTCTTAATTAATTAGTAGTCATATATATGTGAAGTCGAGAGAGTCACGGTATAAGTTAGTACTTGGGTCTTATTTGTCAAGTCCAAAACGCTAGCGTTTAATTTTTAAAATCCTATTTTAAACACTACTAGAATCAACAATAGAGGAATGTTTAGTGTTTAAAAGCTTGATCTTTGAAAGCTATTCTAGAAAACTTTTTGAAATTTGTGTAGAAATTTCTTTCCCATATTTGCCCTCAACCAAAAAGGAAAATTACGGGTTCATTAATATAAATCATATGTTCTATTTCATCTTTTTATAAGTATAACCTGAACTCAAAAGATACCTCAACTAAACACACATTATCATTTTGTCTTTATTGCATCGTTAATGTCAACAGCTACAATTGTTAATACAACTACAACTACCTGCTACAATAAATTTTGGCAAACGAGGCCTTAGTACCGTCACATTATATACTTAGTGTATGCTTGTGTTAGTGCTACAAAAATTAACATAGTAGGAAGCACAAAGACTAGCAAACGCAAGTCTTGAAAAACAAGGAATCATAAGCACGAAACCCTAATAACAAGAAACTAGAAATGATAAGTTCTCATGGCTTACATATGATCTATATATAGACGCAACATAAGATATAAGATAGAAAATCCTAAAAGATATCGAGACTAGACATTACGAAAAATTTCCGAAAATATTTAAAACCCTATCGAATATCAAACGTTATTAAATATCCGAAAAGCGCCTTATCAGAGAGGTATGACACGGCCCAATTAGACGGTCAAAATCAGGTTTACCGAAAATGCGATTTCCGGCGGTCTAGAATTTCTCCTATGTGTGCCGAAAACCTTCCTACATCAAAAATCCATGCTCTAGAACACATGGATGATAGATCATATATCCCTTAACATATGGCTCACCAATCATTCTTATGACACAAAGTTGTAGCTAGCAAGCTAAATATATAATAAGTCCACGAAAGTTTCGGGGAAGAAAACGTGCATGATAACGCAATTAATCTAGATACGGATGTATGTAGATCGAGCCCATGTTAGTGTGAAATTAATTGAATTGGTTAGTGGCAAGTCATTTTTGTTTGCTGATCAAGCTAGTAAGTTAATTGAATGAAGCAATGCAATTGCTTTACACTGTCTGTGGTGGTGGTCCAAATCGGCTTTTTCAGGTACCCCAACTTTGAAACTTCTCCCTTTACCTTGTCTACTTCCTATTTGGAACCATTTTTTAACTTTTACCTTGTCCATTGATCGACACATGCATGTATACATATTCAACGTGCACTTACGGACGGACCCATAATTTCAAATTAGGGTGGAATAATTATCATCAAAAATTTCTAGGTGGACTAAATTTAGGGTTGAGCATCTGTTCAAAACCGAACTGAACCGAAAACCGAAATTCCATTTTATGTGAATCGAAAACCGAACAGAATTGGTTCGGTTCGGTTTCGATTTTTGTCGGTTTTACATAAATAGAAGGTTATTCTTTGGAAAATTCAAACCGAACCGAAATTTAACCGAAAACCGAAACCGAAACCGAAATTTGGAAAATTCCTAAACCGAAAATCGAATCGAATTATATCGGTTTCGGTTTGGTTCGGCTTAAAATTTCGGTTTGAACCGAACCGTGCTCAGCCCTAACTAAATTAGTTTAATTTAACTAGTTTACTACTAAATTTACCTAATTTTTTACTTTTTATTATTTAATTTACCCTATTTTTATTTTTTCTAATTTTTTAGGTGGCACCGCTCGGTCCGTCCCCGCATGCACTTTTTATGTTTGTTTTTTTGGTCGAAGGAGAGACAGGACTCTCCGTCCCCTCAAAGGGGAAGTTTATTAAACAAAAGAAATGATCTACGTAGTCATCAAACGGGGGGTAGCTCGGCCCCTAGCATCCTCAGCAAGCAAAGAAATAACACCCTCAGGCGGGTCACTCAAAGCATGAAAACCTAAGTTAAACGAGAAAGCTAAAGAAGCCAGAAAATCGGCAACAGAGTTAGCCTCTCTATAGATGTGTCGGAAATGGATAGTCCAATCCCTACTAAGAAAGCCTTGGCATTGAGCAATCAGGCTAAAAAGGGGGTGATAACGATCCACAGACTTATTCAGAAGTAAACACACAAGATGTGAATCTAATTCTAGACAAACCCTCCTGTATCCCCGATCTCAAGCTAAACGAAGACCCTGAAACGCTCCCCAAAGTTCAGCCATAGGAACTGTGCACATACCAATATAATGAACAAAACCAACCTGCCATTGTCCATTGGAATCTCGTATAACTCCTCCTGCAGCCGCCGTTCCATCTTGTCTAACTGGCCCATCAGTATTGATTTTAACCCAATTTTCATGAGGCATTTCCCACCTAATAAAAACCTGATTTCTGTTCATATGCTTCTCTTCATTAACAACGACCGCCCGTTCATAATCAGCAACTTGATCAAGCACAAAAGCCACTCGGTTCCCTGTAAAACTCTCATTTTGGAACACACAACTATTACGCCACTTCCATAACCACCAAAGTGAAGTGATGAAGATATTAGGCCAATCAAACCCACTCTCATGAGGAAGGCCACAAGAAATATTAATGCGAATCCATAAGACAAAACTAGACTCGAAAAATACTTCCCTGGCAAGAGGAGGGTGAAGATCATTCCAGAAATATCACTTTCATTTTGACAAGGTGCTTACTCACCGTGTTACTTAAATGAGATCGATGACAATCAGAAAATGTGATCTCAAAGTTGATGAAAAACACATACATAGATGATAGATCCACTACTATAATGTATTTGATGGAGCTTGTGATCTCAACATATATTGTACTGTATATATTGGAAATCTTATTTGACAAGTACATATATGGTTATCTAAGAATAGTATCTTCTAGATTTACTAGGTGAACAAACTCGTGCATACGTACGTGATATTTAATTTATATGTGCTTATTTTTATATATTTTTAACAATTATATTAGGGATTATATTTAGGATATTAAATTTACATTATATTATTAATGATAATTAATTCAGAAAAATTATTTTTGTCTTGATGGAGCGGAGCGGAAAATTAGTTAGCATATCAAATTTTTAGGCTAAGGATCTCGAGTACTAAGCATGACTTTAAAAAATATCAAATTTAACAAATGGTGTTTCTCATTCAATGATGTTAAAGATAAAAACTTTGTTAGTAATAATAATTAAAGTTTAAAGCCATGCAATTAAGATATATAATTTTAAAAGAAGCGTTAAAAATTTATATTGCTAATATATGTTAGAGATTAAAATGTAGATAGATAGATTGGAATAGCATTCAGTTGCCAAATGACTAAACGTTTCAGTCCATGTAATTAATTCATTAAATTGTTTTTAATTTGCATGGTTTTAACGTTTCAGTCCATGTAATTAATTCAATAAACGTAGATAGAGGGATTTTTTAATAATTAATTAACAATATCTATTTTCTATCAAATTTATAATATTGTTTAATTAATTATTGAAAAATGATTAGATAGGGGTAAGCGGTCGCATTATCAATTATATACCATCTTAATTTTTAATTATTTTTTTCATTTGATTTAACAATTTAATTAAATTAAACTAATTTGAGGTATTAGAAATTTAGAATTAATTATTCTATATAGTAATTCAACATGGCTACACAAATAAATACAATTCGTCATGCTTGGACACTTTGATATTGATGTGGCGCATACATTATTGTTTACCTTTTATTTTTAAATTTATTCATAATAATGATATAATTTATATAAATAATAACATATATAAACACATTAATTTTTTGTGAATTCAATATGTTTTAAAGATGAAAAAAAATCCATGAAAATATCGTACTAAATAAAAACATAATCTTGATGCTCGGATCGATGCTTTAACATGACTAACAACTTATTCAATGGATCGATGCTTTTATATGTTCCAATTCTATTTAAATATGTAAACAAAATATTTTAGTAAATAAATTGCAAATAAAAATATATTTTAAAGTACACAAAAATAGATGAAAAGAAAATAGTACTAAATGGTAAAAAGATTATACAACAAGAAATTAACTATTAAAAAAAGAATATAAACTTGTTGTAGTTATATGTACTCACATGTATATGAAAACTAAGCGGTCAATTTCATTTTATTTTTATTTCAAAGGGAGAAGTGGTAAAAATATTTGATAATTAGATAAGAAAATCGGATTGAAATAGTACTTTTGTATATATGTGTCTAAATTTTGACTCGATATATAAGATAAAAAGTTTACCTCTTAGATTGATATGTAATTTGGCTTCTTTCTCAGGATATATAGAAGTCTACAATTGTGTATTCCCAAATTTCCATTGATCAAGGATACTTATAGTGAAAGAAGGGCTCTAAGTAAAAAAACGAAGATTCTACTATTTCAGTTACTAACCATTTAAAATCAAGAAATTTGAAAAGATTTACCAAAAAAAAGGAATTTGAAAAGAAGTTCATCCAGAAAAAAGATTTTGATAAAACGTATTGATTGACCGTATAGAGTTATCAAATTGTTAGTGTAATACTAATTGAGACTTCCGTTATTATACATTTAATTGAATTTATGTAATTTTTGTATGTCATATTTTCTTTTATTAAAATAAATTAATTTTGAATATAATTTGTGACATTATAGCTCAATTTTGTTATTGTGTACTGCAATGCATCCTTCAATTGTTGGAATTTTTTACCTTATAGATTTTTACAAATACTTTTAAGAATTAATATCATTAAGTTTTACAATATTTTTGATGAAAAACAATAGCTTCAAACAAAAAAATGCCAAAATTAAATAGTTTGAGACTCGAACCTTAAACCTCTAATTCAAGTGCCAAGTCTTCAACCATTGAGCTAAAGAATTTACCTTGGTAAATAATACAATTGACTTAATATGAGTTAGATATGTAATATGTGTAATAAATGCACTTCGTACACAACTTTTTATTGTTAAATATAGATATCAACTTTCCCTGTTTCCTACAAGTTTGGGTTAACGCGGTATCCAGGACTACTAGCACTCGATTAATTTGTGTCCGGGTGAGATTAAGGGTGAAATTTCGGTACTTGTCACCAAGAGGATTCGAACTGAAAATTTCTAAATGCTACTCAAAAATTTTAACTGACCAATCTGACCCAACTATTAGATAATGAGTTGTTTTGTTCACCGTTTAATATCCAATTACTTTAATTAGTAAAAGTACATAAAAATAAATAAAATGAATAGTATATTTTAGAAGAAAAAAAAGTAATATATGAATTAATTCACCTCACCATATATAGTTTCCAATGTAGTTGGTTGAATTGTGGCATGGAGATTTGAGTTTTTAACCTTGAAGTTTAATTTTAATTATTAGATGTTATTGTTGTTGTTTGTATTAGTATTTATATAGAAAATACTCTAGAATTATTTGATTATTTCACACTTATAGCAAGTTTTTTTTATAATTAATTTTTCAAATCCAAAAACAGCCAATATGTTCACTCAATAATACATCTATGCTACCAATAACAAGTTAAGTTAGTGAGATGAGTTTTTTTTTTTTTTTTTGAAAAGGTAAATATATTGATATATTGAAAAGAGCGCAGGGGGGAATTTACATCAAAAATTAGCAAAGCTGATAGTTTTTAGCAACAACATGGAACTAAAAAGCTCAAGTAGTACAAAATCATCTAAAGACCTGTTGGGATGCTTATGGAACCAGGTCCACTTTGAAAGCAGCCAAATAGGTCTTGAGATGGAAGATGATCGCTCTGGAGCAGTTGCGAGGGTTGGGGGGAGCCTCATTTTTGAAGATAGTGCTGTTGCGAAAGTTCCACACATAGTAGATGAAAGTTGTCAAGATGGCGGCAATTAGCTTGTGGTTGAAACCCCTGAATCCTCTATGGTGATCAATCCATTCGAACCAGCCAAGGAGAGAAGGGGCTCGATAAATGACATGAAGCCAGTCCATCAAATCTTCTAAGATGGCACTTGAGAAGCTGCAGTCGGTCCAGAGGTGATGGCCGGTTTCAACTGGATGGTGACAGAGAGCACACGCCGTGAGATGAGTTGCTACGCTTCTAAAATCTCCCTTCAGAAGGTTAAAAGTTTGAATCTTATGAAAAAAACGAATTAGGAGACATTTTCAAACATAACATCTCTTCTAGGCTAAAAACACTTACCAAAATGAAAAAAAAAATCATTCTATTTTAATAATAGTATTTCTACACATGTTTTTGTCTTCTTTTAATTTGACAATTAAGGCGGTGAACGTACAATAGTGACTTATGAGTAGTAATTGAAGAAATTAAATAATATCTTAAATTTCTCTTCTACCATTTTCTGTTCGTCACAATCCTCTTAATCAATATATTATATATATAGTACAAGAAAATTTCAAATTTTTAATATTAATTTCAGCATTGATGATATATAAAATATTATAAAACTCCTATCAGTTCTGAATAACTACTGTTAATATCAGACTGCCCACAAATGCTAATCAATGTAAAATTTATTATTTTTTTGGTGAAAGATGTTAATTAATGAATATTAATATATTGTTGTATGTTTCTACTCCACACATTGTTTTTTTATTTTTTTTTTCTATTTTTCCTTCTTCTGCGGGCAGCTTTTAGCACAATTCTTTTTATTAAAAAAACCTATAAATGGAGTTGTTTGTCATGAAGAGACCAAAAAGAAGAAAAAATGGGATGCCATCAATTAAAATTCTGGCTCCACAGTGTTTGTAATGCACACACACCTCTGTTTAGAGCTGTAGATCAACACCCCCTAATTATTTTGCCACTTTTCATATCATTGGTCACAAATGTTTAACCTTATAAGTTATAGATATATGTTTTAAATCATGGTATCATACTTAAATTTAGCTAGGCTCAATAAAGAGGTGACAATTTGATTGAGGAATGGACACACATCATTTCGATCGAAGAATGTCATTCGATTTGACTGATTAATGAGGTGACAATTAACTTGTTAATTTAAAAAAAATTGGTGTTGATTTGGCTGGATGCTAAAAGTGTAATTTTCGAAAATTTAATTTATGGAAAGTTATTTTATAAAATTTGTAGTTCATGAGAATTGGGAAATTGTATTTGATTAAAATCTAATGCTTAGAAAATTTAATATGTTTTTTTATGTAGTTAGATTTTTAAAAAAACAAAATGACATTGAACCATTGGAGTTCTGTTACAGTGGAATCTAGGGGTTAAGATGGAAACACTTTAAAACTGACGCATAAGGGGAGAGTGCGCCCAAAAGACCCAAGAGAAACGATAGCCACATCAACCACGACAACAACAAACCTATAAGAACCAATACCGCCAAACCTAAAAAAAATCATCAAAGTAACTCGGCGGCTAGTTGTCCTCCACTTTGATCTTCTCCCTCCAGTTGTCCTCGCACTCTACCAATTCTGTTGAGATCCCCAACTGGTTGATATCATACTTTATACTATCCTTCCAATACTTCTTCGGTCGAACCCTACCCTTGCGACCCTTTACCTTCTCTTGAACCTCATCATTCCACCAAGGTACAACACTTTTGTTACCAACTCCGTCACTCGACATACCAAGCACTTCACACGCTGCTCTACGAACATACTTCATCATCTTGCCCCACATCTCATTGGAGTCGCTCCTCTCCTGCCACACTCCCTTAGACTCTGCTTCCTCGAAGACCCTCTCATGCATGCTCTATCTATTAGATTCTGATAGACGCCACCATCTGATCATAGTATGCGACTTACTGCTAACCTTCTTCTTCTTACTCAAAATCGTAAAATCGAAAATCAATAGCCTATGTTGTGTCATCAGACCCTCAAATCGAATCATTGTGCAATCCTTGCAACCCCCTGTCCTGTCTCCTAGCCACAAAGAAATCAATCTGGATCTTCCTCGCCGCACTGTAAAAAGTGATCAACTACTCCTCTCTCTTTTTGAACTAAGGATTGGCCACAATGGACCCAAAAACTTCTAAAAAACTAATAAGACTCGACCACCCTCATTTTATGTCCCCAAACATGGAACCTCTTTGCACCTCGTCAAACCCGTCCTTAGTCTTTTCAATGTGTCCATTGAAATCTCCGCCAATCAACACCTTGAAATGCCTTTCATCAAACCATCCAAATCTTCCCAAAATCGTCTCTTTTTCCCGGAACTCAAACCTCCATGTAGAACATAAAAAACTAGAAAAATATTTGGATTTTAAATATAAAATCTTCAAACAAACACATATATTCGAAAGACTTTATAATTTTCAACTTTATATAAAGTAATTTTATTTCTCTAACAAAGTTTACATATGTTTCTCTAGGGTAATTCATTGCACAAAAAGGTTACATGGCACAATTGTGCTGCAAAATTAAATATCATCAGAATTAGAAATTAATAAGATAAAAAAATCAGTATAAGATTTTTTTGGTAACAACATTCCATTCAAAACTTTCACCAGGAGAGGAAGAGAAGGGAATTTAAGTACAGAAAATGTGTATCCTACTATCCTCATATCCATTTCTTCCACCATTAATTATTAATTAATTATCGATTTTTCTATCCTAAGAGCATAGGATAAGAATGCATATTTGAAAACTAAAATCCTAAAATTGGAAAGCATAAACCCTTTTAAAATAATTAGAAAAATTATAATTACAAAATCTTAATTTATTTCTAAATTTGGACTCTTAACCTATGCCCTTGGGGCATAGATTAGAAAAATCGATTAATTATATATGACCATCTTTTAGTTATCACAAATCATAAAAGCTACGCCAACCCATCGATCAATTCATTTATTTGCGTTGGATGCATGACTAATCACATTTTTTAGTTATGGACGATAATTCATTCATTAGTAAGCGAAAAGCGAAATTACACAAGTCCTAGACACGCCTAAATATTACATTGATTTTTCCAGACCTAAGGTGACGACAAACCACCTCCTAGTTTCTCGATTGTTTTTGTTCCATCTAACTCGCAAGCAAGGTTTTACATAATTAATCACATTTTAATCTTGTAATTAGTACATGTTTCTTTGTCCTAAGAAATCAATTTAACCTCAGAAATTAACTTTTTATGGGTATATTATATATATATACACGTAGAAATATGTCAACCAAGAAGGGGATGAGAATATGAGTTTGTTTGTACGTTCTTGCTATGACACAGAAAAGATTGCTGTGCTAGTTGGTGGAACTCTATTCAATTAGATCAAACCCTTTTTGTTTCTACCTTGTTTTTATTTTTAAGAAGTTACAAACAAACAAAAAATACTATTTGAATATCCTAGAAATCACTATTGTCAAGATATAAAGTAATAACAACAATAGTATAAAGAGCAAGCCTTGATAAAAGTATATGGAATTATGGATGTTACATAATTGGCGTGACAATTTTCCAAAATAGAAATAAAAATCTGTTCGGATCCGATCCCAATCTTGACTGAGGCTAGCTGGCACATAACTTGAAATGACTTGACTCAATTATACTTCGGTTTCAATGTAAGTAAATAATCCTATTTGTTTTTAGTAAGGTAAAAATTAGGCTATTTTTTATTTAAGTAAAAAGACTTATTTTTCCAGACGCAAGTCTGAATTTCACAAATAAAATTAATCAGTAAGAGGTTATCTCTTTCAATCTTAATTTTTTTAATTTTTAATTTTTTCCCTTGTAACCGGCCATTTCGTAGTGCAATTGCTTCAAAAATGATAACTTTTTTTCCACTCTTTCGTGCTCCGAATAAATTATTTTTGGTTTTCTCGAATAATGTATCCAAAATGTCACACATAGAACAGAATTAACAATTAAAAATGTTTGAATTTCAATTTTAAATATTATTATTTAATTTTTAATTTCAAAACTATTTAAATAATCAACAAAAGAACAAAAGATGGCCCGATTAGCTAGATTAATGGTGATTGGTGAACGGGTGAACCATACCAAACCTGTAACGACCTGGCCGACTCAACCTTATCACTCAACACATCCTTAAATAACCGGTCAATACTTATGATCGAACCTAAAATGGCATGAATAAAGCCCTAAAACCCGACCTGTTTGACCCATTTTACAAGTACAAATAAAATGCAACATGATCAAATAACAAGTGCACACTTACAGCATTATACCACTCAAAAACATATACTTTTTATTTGAAAATCTGGTAACACTCGACGTATTTCGATCCAACAACAAATCTCAAATAGTTTAAGTAGGACCAAAGCAAAAGCCTAACGCTGTCATGTGAAATGATTAGTTTTTTTCCCACTACTATCATGAAAAGAAAAATTAGTTGAGAAAATACAATTGATGAAAAGTTGTGTTAGTATAGAGTTAAGAAATTATTTTCTTTTTTTAATCTAAAAAATTTAGGACGAGGGAATGACGCTCAAGTTAAAAGATAGGGAAGACCTAGCTAAGAAATTATCTTTAGTATGGTTTTTTAGGCTGCTGAATAAAAAATAGGCAACAAAAATATAAGAATCGATTCGAGAATTATTCATTAGATGAAAATAGAGTATTCATAAGCACGAAACAAAGGCAGGTAATAAGCACATGGAAACGATTCCTTATAAAGAAACTCCACTTTATTCAACTAGTTAAATGGGTAAAATTCTACCTCTCTTTGAGGATTTTGAATGGTATTTTGTTGTTGGATCAGTGTTAATTCCTGATACTGGAACAATGGTTTCTCCACTCGAGCAATCGAAGTTTTGATAATGACAAATACTTGGAACTAAGTCCCCTACTCAAATGATTTCAGAAAAGATATAAGTTTATAGGAAAAGCAAGGGAATCATTCCCCGTGAGCCATCCACATACGTGTCAAATAAATGAAGGATAAAAGAGACAATTCATCATTTCCTTAGGCGGCAAGCACAAAAGGATAGAAGCGTCCCAAGATAGCAAAAGGGCATGCTGGTCATTTGCGAAGGTGTCTTGTTACCCAAGAGTTAAAGGGAAAACGCGTCAAAAGGAAAGAGGTCACTACTACAATCGTCGTCTTTGAAATCGCACACTCGTCGCCGACATCTTTCTTCTTTTTGGTCTTCTAGAGATTTTCTTGAATGTTCTTGGTGCTCTCAATCTGAGATTTGATTTATCTATTTTGCTCAAGCACTTCGTCATCTCTATCTTTTTATACTGAGTTGATTTTGGCACTTGTCCTTGCAAAGAAATACATTATGACTCTATCCTTTTCTACTTGGGGAGCAAAGCATGATTCTTAATGACCTTTATGCCCTTATGCGCTAGCTTCACTCATAGGCACGTGTGCCCTTCTTCACATGATACACAAGACAGTTCTGCAAAGTTCTTATTTGCCCTTCTTCACTTGATGCGTAGGACAAGCTTTGCTAGGACCGGTTCCAAAACTTTACTTTTTAATTCCTTTGATTATTCTTGTAGTCTTGTATTTTCTTGGAATACTTATATAAACATTGGCGTTTGTATAAGAGTGATATGTTGTTCCAGTGTTCGAAACTAACAATTTCTAACACCGTTCCAACAACAATACATGTAGGTAGGGTTGCACAAAAACAAATGAAACAAAAAAATCGCACCGAAAACCAAAAAACGACATTTTTTGTTTAATTGAATCATTATTTTTATAAATTTAGTTTGATTAACTAAATCGATATTTTTGGCATTTTTATGGGTCGATTATGGTTAGACATATTGATATTCTCGGTTAACCGAAAAACCGAAATATAATTTTATTTTTTAAAAATAAAACATTAAACATATTGTACTCTGGTTTGATGAAATTTCATGCTTATTTTGAAATTTTGGCATTATATTTGATTCTCCATAACAATATTTTTTTATTAACATCATTATTTACTTACTTATGCCTTCTTGAAAATATTTTAACTCTAAAAAATAGCTATGTATGATATAATAATAAAATTATATAAATAACATAAATAATTATTGTTTAACCGAGAAAACCGAACCGAAAATTCTCGGCAACTAGGATTAACGGGTCGGTTACAATCAACGATTTCAACCAACTAAAATCACGATGAATCGAACTTCGGTTAATCAATAAATTGATTAATAGGGTTTGGACACCCCTAGTCGGAGGGGCACTGAGTTATAAAATCGAAAATCAAGGGCAAGAGCCACCAGCCAAGAGATGTCTAGAAATAGCATTAGAAATAGGTAGCAGAAGCTAATAAGTAGCCGACCTCCCTAATTAAACCTATAATAACTACATCAAATAACAATTACATTTTTTCTGAAATGGTCAACATTTCTGTTATTTCAACCTAAAATTGAAATTAGGAAAAAAAAATGTAACTTAATAGGGCAAAAAAATCAACTTAAAAGCAGGGACTTTTTTCTCTATGTGGGTATTCTGGATCGCATCAGCACACTCTGATACGTGATATCTGTGTCTGCTTGTGTACGTTTACACTGTGAATTGGAATTGAGTAGTCAAATCCTCAACTCAAAAATTTTTTTATAAAAAATTACTCCCTCCGTTTCAAAATAGTTGTTCTTAAAGACATTTTTTTTTGTTTCAAAATAGTTGTTCATGTAACTTTTTTTTCCATTTATACCCCTTATATATACCCCACTTTACACATATCCCAAAATTTACATTGATAATTGAAAAAAAATAAAGAGTACTTATAGGGGCAATTTGGGAAAAAAAAGATTTTCCTTAATATGTGTGAAGTTTTGTCTAAGATCAACTATTTTGAAACGGAGGGAGTAAAAAAGAAAGAAAGAAGAAGAAGTAAAATTTTTCTTTTAATTTTCTCTGGGCAGTTGCAGACAAAAATGTATATATGTGAAAGTAGTAATTATTGTGGCATAATTACAAAATGATCACATGGTATACACGTAATTACAATTCTCCTCCCCCGCCAAACACTACAAATCTCTGCAAGTGCAGAAAATGAAGCTTCCCACTTGGTACATGTACATCAATCTCTCCTTTTTCTCTCCCCCTCCTCTAATTCCGAAGGTTATGTTTGGTTGCTTGTTTGTATTAATTTCATACTTTGATGTACTCATTTATGAGGAATTGCTAATTTAAGACCATGGTACTTTTATATTAAAGGGAATGAAGTTACCGGGGTTAGGCTTTACACACATTTTAACCCTTGTTTTAAAAATCATGTCTACACTTCATCTAAGACCCGTCTAGACAGTGGAAGATTTCAGTCGACTTAGCTTTCCCGTTTGTCTAGACGTCTGTTTGGATCCGTCTAGGTAAACGTTTAGGCCGCCTCGGCCCTAGCGGCCCCTTTTCGTCCAGGGTTTGTCTAACATTTTTTAGAACATTATGCAATTGGAATTGTGAAGATCAGTTATCCTATATCGAGAAATTAAGAATTGATTTGCCTAATATATATACTTATAGGTTACTCCTCCTATTGTCAATTGGTTTTATGATGGAACATAATACGCTTATATGATAGGTTTGTCGTGCATGTGTGTTAGGACGTTCATCCTCTTCGTTCGTATTGATCCACCAGACTTTGACATGAACTTGTATTGCTATGTAATAAATAAATCTCAAGTTTAAATTCTAGGGTTCAAATAGAAGTTATTACCTCTTTGTCTTGAACTCTGTCTGACTTCCTATTAATGTTATCACTTCTCGATATCAAACTCTAAAGGAATGCAATTCGTAAAAAAAACATATTAGAGCATCACCAACCTGTTCTCCAAAAATTTCTCCAAAAGACATATTCTTTAACTTATTTGTGCTCCAACTCCGATAGCTTTCTTATTTTGAAAAATCTCTAATTTATTTGGAAAATGTTTGGGGTATTTCCATTTTTTCTCCCTCTTTTCACTCTTGGAGAATAAGATGGAGAATTTTTTAGAAGAAAAAACCGCTCAAATTCTCTAAAAGCCAAAATTTCGCCAAACTAGGTGCATAGCCAGACTTGTGCTATATATTAGGACAAAAATAAGCATCGTTGGACGCATGGTGGACTTCTGCCTTGTATACTTATTATGAAAATATACTTTTTGTTCGAAGGCATTGTTTTTTTATCTCGAAATAAACATAACTACCATAATTATTATTTTCATTATCATCACAAAGATATTTCCTAATATTACGTATTTATTATTATTTTTATTTATTTACCTATTATATTAAATATGGTAGTTATGCAACTTAATGGAAAATTTTATCTTACAAATAAGATATAATTAAAGTTGGAGAATGGGAGGAATATCCTAGCTTGGACTCAAAGGCAGTTGACTAGCCCTAGGATATGTCTAAATTTCGGCCCCCTAATCTTCTTCTTCCATTATAAATACACGTCTTCGCCGTGTAGAGAAGGCCACATGTTTCATATCGGTGCATATTGAAAAATTGAATAGGCTAATACTCGCTTAGCTCGATTGTTCAGGGATTCTTGCTTTCTTGTTGTACCTCGACGTTCGATTCGATAACTGCTCTTTTGACTTAGGCATCGAAGATGGATTAGAAGGTCTCCGCCCCCTGTGTCCATTCTTTTAAGCTCAAATAGCCATTTTTCTGCCAAAAAACACGGGGTTGAGAAAACTTTTGACTAGCCATCCTTATGTTCTTAAATAGCGCACCAAATGCGCGCAATAAAACAGTGCACTAGAAAGAAAGAGGAGTCGCTATCTGGCTGAAAAAGGTGGTCCGGAAGCTGAGGGGGGACAGCGTAAGTGAGCGAATGTGTGTAAGCCTTACAAAAGGCTTTATAAAGCTTTCGTCTCAGACAAGATAGTTAGCTAAGCCCCTTCAACCCCGATCTTTTGCTTTCGCCAACACTCTATAAACTGTGCCCTCGCCTTTGACTTAGTAGTAGGGGGACGCATAGCGGGTCTAATTCCAGCATTGAATAGATCGGCGGATAAGAAAATTTGTCCGTCGCTTAAGGCTTAAGAAAATTCCCTTTAGCTCTACAGATGACTAACAAGGCAGGATCCAAGTGGTCGGATCTGATCGGGATGACGAGCGGAAGATTTCACCCTTTCATACTCCAAACACTCCGAAGTCCTTGGGAAGAGTTGAGCATAAGACTCATATAGAGGACCTTGTTTGCACCGGATAAGATTATCCTGCTCTCAGTTCCCTTCCTTATAGAAAGAGAGAGAGAGCGGAGAACAAGATATGAACGATCAAGACCAAGAATTCTACCAAGAATTAGATCAACAACCACCCCTAGAAGAAGAGCTCGTTCCCAGCGAAGGATCCCTCAACCACCGATTCTCTCTCCTCCACCTCGACCAAACATCCATGGCCGCCACCGCCGCCGACGCAACCCGCCAACTCCGACACCGGATACCGTCGGCTGCTTTCCGAAGGATACCGCGTCCTCCGCCCCCCGACCGCCATTGGAACACTAAAAGATATCTTTAACTGAGTTGGAATGCTTTTTTAGTTCATAGGAGAAGGGAAAGTCAGCAGCTTGGGATGCACAAAGAAGGAGAGGCTTTCTCGGACGGCTCTTTAGCCTCTTCTTTTAGTCGAGTGGAGAACCCGTTCCTCTGTGTGAAACCTACCTTTGTAAGCCCTGCTCTCGGAAAGTTCCCGACGTTAATAGAAGTAAATAGAAGCAGTAAAGAACAACTATTTACCCCAAGACTAATTGATTAGTTATCATGACTTGAAGCGGGTTAAACAGATCCATTCTTTGGAGTTCGTGCTATCGTTTATATGTATTACTATACATGAGATGGTACGAATTGTCGAAAAGATTGAGGCACATGTAACTACATGAATTACTGGTTTAACGGGTTTACCGCAACGAGTTACGTATTCCCTTATCCCTATAGCTCTGTCCCGTCTCCTACCACTTCCTATGCCGAAACATGAACAGAGGAAGTTTTGCAAGTGACAGATTAGAGAAAACAGTTAAGAACGGAAGAAGGAGAAGTATATAATTAGTGCATTGAAGGCGAAATTTTTATGCACTTACAATCTTTACACTCTTCCTAAGAGAAAATGAGTCCTAAAACATGAGTATAAATGCACCATTAACAAACAGATATTTTGAAGATGTCTAACATTTGTTTTTATTGAATGAAGCTAAGTAGTCAACATTTGAGCTAAGGTCAAATGACTAAAACACGAATAAACTATACATTATTTATGCCATGCTTGTGGGGTAGGTCAAATGACTCAAACACGAAATTTTTAGGTTTCATGATAATTTGTCCATGTTTTTGAGTGAACAACTTAAATGAGTATCGTGAATTGTCCACTATCTTGTCAGGCCTACATTTACACACTACTATTAATTAGAAATTAAGTATAACCACACATATATGTAAGTTGTGAGCTATATATTATCTAGTTTTTGTTTTGTTTTGTTTTTTCAAACTCATATATCTACACCTTGGAATATCTTGCCATGAATTGTACTCCAATTGCAAGGAGTACAATTCATCTCCGACACCAATTAGCTAGGGAACAAAGTGACCCACACTTGCCTACAAGAAAAGATTGATGTTTCAAATTGTCTTCGTTGACATACTATTTATTTAAAACCTTTGAATATTTGGAATTTGTTCTTAGGTTTACTACATTTTTTTAAAAAAATATTTTTTTAGTAAAAGTATTGTTTTTCGTCTAAAAATACATAAAAATTAGTTAGTTCTATGTATTTTAAGACAATAAAGTAATGTTTTTTTTCTTGGACCTCTTGTTGGACCGTCTTCTAGGCTTTGGTTCTTTTTCTCCTTTGTGTTTTGGTTTTGTTGTTTGGCGGGTTCCTTTAAGTTCGAGTTTGTAGGTGTTTGGTTTAGGATGAGTTGTGGTTTCAGTTAGAATTTGATCGTGTGGATCGTACCTTGCTATCTGGCATCACTATACGTCTTGGTTCTAACCCACGTAAGTGTGATACTCTCCCATTCAATTCTTCCCATAGATTTGTGGTTGTTGCTTATTTATTCTCTTGCCTCGCATATAGCTTGTCGTGCTCGGTTGTGGCTCTTTGTATCCTTATTGTGCCTCACCTAGTCGGTTTTTAACTGCCATCTTCAGATGGCCTTTCGATACACAGGACCTTTTTGATTTATCGCATTTTTTTTAATTAAAAAAATAATTTATATTAAAAAGTGTAGCAAATCCTTGGTTAATTCTTACTATTGTGATAAACATATTTTTGTTTCTCTCTCTCTCAAATAATTGCATGTTACTTTCTACTCGACAATCTATCTACATATATTGTATATTAAATTCGTAGTTATTTATAGGCCAGCCTACAACGAAGAGAATTCTGAGGCATGTACAAGAATCGCCATGAATGCTAGCTAGTCATATGTGTCTCATGGTCGTGTAAAACATAAAGCAAAGCTACGTGGTACGATTTCTGATCTTGCACCTGCGCAATTAATAATCGTAACTACGCAAATTTAATTAGCTAGGAATTCAACTATATACGTACGTACTTCAACAAAAAGTTTGATTTGTTTTGACCCCAAAAACAAAGTGTTTTATTTGTTTAACCACAAAATATACTACGACACTATACTATATATATATATCATTTGAACAACCACAATATACAACAACCATTACACATATTTGAATAGCAAGTTTCGATGGTATAGAATCTTCCTAGCTAGAATTCTCATGTTGCTACTTGTAGCATATTTTTCAACCAAAAAAATAAATAATGCATATGGGAAATATTAGAAAAAGCACTAGGATGAGTTCATATATAGGGTATAACACCCTAAGAGTGTTTTTTATATTACAAAAAAAAAGAATGTCCATCCTATTTTTTTTGGAAAAAAATATTGTTAACACTTAATATTCCTTGAATCTGTTTTGATCGATACTCGTCAGGTGTTCGGAAGGCAGTGTCACACCGCCAAAACGGTTTTTTATGTTTTCTATTAACAGCCTTATCGTGATCTATTTTTGGGCTAACGACTCAGACTCTGATTAAAATTTCGTGAAACATTATGCATACTCATGAAACACCTTATTATTGTAATATGTTTTGTTTAGCTTTCCTAATAAGAATTCAATTTCTCTACCCGTGTACGTAACCAACACATCGTTAATAAACCACATAAAATCTCTGTGTCTTTTCTTACTGTTTATCGTTGCAACAAATGTGACAATTTGAGTATTGTTCATGTTATAAAAAAAATTATGTGTAAAAAATGGTCAAGGAGTCGATCACCAAGAGATGACAAATGTGAAAAGTGCTATATAAGAATCTTTATATGTGGCCAGGGAGTGCCTCTTGATGGCATCATTGATATTTCTCTTTGCCATTGAACTTATTTTTCAACCATTAAATTGCATGATAAGAAAAAAAAAATCAAATTTAAAATGGGTCATATTTGAAACCAATAGACATTGATCTTAACCATATCTCAAAGTTGTCCTATACATACACAAACCTATAAACATTTAATTGTAAAGGCATATAAATTTATTATTCTATTCATTGATATTAATATTTTATCACATCGATTTCCCTTTTTTTTATTCTTTCCACTCAGTTTTTTGTCTTTCGCATACCCTCTCGATTTTATATCGGGGCAAGGGTATGTATATCCTGACTTCTCACACCCACCTGAGGCGGGTTATCACTGAGTTGTTTACCATCGAAAATTCATCGTCTAGTCACGAAAGAGCGGAACAAATTATTGTGTAAAAGGTATCATTTGCATCCTAACATAATTGGGTAATACTATAACTTTAGACATGACTTAACAAATATACACATAGGCACATATAGGGAAGTGTAGTACTAACAAGTGAGTTCAAAAGTGTGTGGTAGCCAATGAGAAGCCGACGAAAGAATGTTAGACTCCAAAAATTGAAAAGCCAAGCAAATCAAAGGGCTGGGTTTGAAATGAGCAGAGAAAGATTAGAGAGCAATGCATGGGGATGGGAGAAAGGAGGAAGCTAGGAAGAAGACACACATATATGATATACTAGTGTATATTTATGCAGAGAGAGCTTTAAATGGAGGCTAAGCTAAGCTAAAGGGCTAAGAGGAGGTAGTAGTGTAAGTGTAAGGTTATTAGCTTGGTGGTAGTAAGTAATAAAGAGATGAAAACAACAGCTGAATGAGAAGGCAACATGCACAAGTCCCTTTCGTTGTTCATCCCCCCACACTTCTGCCGCTTCTCACGCACCTCCCTTGGGAATTCCACCCTCCACCATCCATCTATGATCTATCTATCTCTCTTCTTGCTATTTCTGTCTAGTATTCCGAGCCTTCAATTCCTTCTTTCCTAGCTTCATTCTCCCGTTACACTCTCTATGTATCACATCATACTATATATCATCTAGTATAAGTATCATCATCATGATATACAATAACATCCTTATGTGGTGTCTTATGTAGTGATTAGCTAGGTCCCTCTTGCCTTGTTTTTGTTGGCTTTTGTTCGTTTGTTAGGATTCTCTTTACTTGTTTGGAAATTACGTGTTTGCTCTCTATTGTCGATTTGTTCGACTGCCATTTGATTCGGCCTCTCGATCTATCAGATGTGTCTGGTATATCGAATTGCTTTCCTTAATTATCCAAAAAATAGACAAAATAAGTATCATCATCGATAACAACATAACTCTAATCACGCTCGATCAAGCATGATATGAAAAGGACGAGTTGTATGCACCTTTAACCTGAATAAGTTGAGAAGATGCTTTCGGTAAACTTATCCATATTACGAAGTAGAAATAGTATTATGAGCCTATACTATCTAGTATAAGTACAATCATCATCAATAACAATAACATCAACATTACTCTAATCCCGCTTGATCAAGCATGATTTGAAAATGTCGAGTTGTATGCATCTTTATCCTGAATAATGTTGAGAGGATGTTTTTTTGGTAAACTTATGGAAGTCAACATTACTCTAATCCTCTCACGTTTCGAGGCACAGTCCCTAGCGGCAAGCCAGACAATGAAGGTGTATCTTGGAATAATAGGTGATTTCCAAATGACATTACCCCAGCTAACAACTGGCCCCTTTGTCTCTCCAGATCTCATAAATGTCTCGTAAAATCGTACTAGAGTTGTTGTGAGTCCAAATACGATTCCAATTTGTAGTGTCAGTGTAGCTCTGTGTGCGTTTTAGTTCATCTTGGATGCGGAGATCGAATGGACTTCCAAAGCCAGTTGTTGTTGTCCCTAGCCGTGATGTCCCAAATTGAAGCATTCCTAGTGATACATTTACTGCACCATTCCGACCAAATGTTGGTGATGCCAAATTCAATATCAAAGATCATCCTTAATACACCTTACTTTGTCTAAATCTCTGCTCTTTCTCTCATGTAACTGAGCTAGACAATAAAGCAACCTTTCTCCGCCCTTTAACTTTCTAATAACTAACTAGCTTTGTTATATAAAAATTAACTCAATTAAGCATATGAGGACATAAAACTTGTCCTAGAATCATCCTCTACTACTATATTCTTACTTTCTTATTTTCTCATATAAGGAAAAGATTAGATGCATATCAATATTAAACTTCTATATGCCAATGGACCGGAGTTCGCACATATATAAGCCTGGTAGATAAGCCCATTGGGATTCTCTCCTAAACCCAATTGGTAATATATATGTTAAGTGACCTATAAGTTTATATATTAAGCATGCTTAATTCCAACTTTCAGATGTTGGAATTATATTTTCAACAGTCAAACACTCCTTGTAGATCGAGAAACTCGATAGTCGGGTAAACCGGTAAAAAACTCATTTGCCAAGAAATGACATCTCAAAGGATATAACAAACAAATCAACATAAAAACTATGAAGATCCAAGAATGGGTAAACATGACATAAACGCAATGTCAAAGAACTAATAGCAAGAGCACATTTTCTTAAATTCCTATTATAATTTACAAGTGCAATACCATTTTTATCAAGGGCTAATCTTATCTTAAGGACTAATAAACTTATTAAAAAAAACATGTAAGTTTGTACTTATGTGGTTAATAAGGTGTAGAAGAGCTAGATGCTCCCTATAAGCCTAGAATAGACTAGTACTCAATTGATGAGCTTTTTCCTCACTCTCAAGGCTCTATTCCATTTCCATCCCCTCTCAAAAAAGAGCATCTAATCTTCCACACACATTATTTCCATATGGATCCCAAGGCAGTTGTTAAGTTGTCAATCAAACTTATACACACACACACCCTTTATTTCATTTTCCTCAAAAAACAAAAAACATAACAAAAAAAGAAGTTTGGGGATGAGAAGAAGGCCGGGCAGGGCAGGGAGTATAAAAATGAGTCAGGCAGGCATATATTGTATCAAAACCCAACCAAACCAAGTAACAAGTGCCCCCACAACCACACCACTCCCCATCTCATCTATCAATCAATCATAAATCAAATCATATCACATCCAACAACATCTTATTCAGTAGAGATAGAGAGAGAAGAGCAAGAAAGAAAGAAAAATGTCTAACTCATCCACAGGCTTTTCAACTCCCTCTTCCACACTAACAACAACAACAACTGATCAAACAACAACAACAACAACAACAACAACAACAGGAGCTAACTCTTCTTCTTCTCCTTCTCCTCCTCATCCGGACCACTTGTTCTTCCCTCCCTCCGCCGAGCAACTTTGTTATGTCCATTGCAACTTCTGTGACACTGTCCTCGCTGTAAACCAAACTTGCCCCACTTTCTGTTCTTTCTTTTTTTCTTTCTTCGATTACAATTACAATTACAATCACAATTACAATTATTATTATTTCACTTTGTGTTGTTACTATATAGGTGAGTGTGCCTTGTAGCAGCTTGTTCAAGACGGTGACAGTCCGATGTGGGCACTGCTCCAACCTCCTCTCCGTCAACATGCGGGCCCTACTCCTCCCTTCCCCCGCCGCCGCCGCCAACAACCAGCCTCAGCTCCACCTCCCCCAATCTCCATTCTTCCCTTCCCCTCACAATCTCTTGGTATACATAATATGTGCACATTTTGTGCACTAACATATGAAACCCTAGTTTTGTGTTGTTTCTTTTGGTTTTTCTTCATTTGGATGGAAAAGAAATTCTGGGTTTCAATTATTTTTGCCAAATTAGGCCTGGTTTTGAAGTTAGGGTTTGCAATTTTGAGCTCCGGGAGCTTGATTTGGGCTCAATTTTAGGGTTTCAAGATGTTTAAATTTATTGATACTAATGTTGTTGGTTGACTAGTTAAATTTTTTTTGATCTCTAGCCCGGTTCGGTTAGTCTGAGCCAATCTATGCCGGACCGTGTGGTGGTTAACTAGTTAATTGACTAACTCTTTGGGTGCATGTCAATTTGCCTTTTTTTTTGTGATTTCATCTTTAGTTGAAAATTTGGAAGGAGTTTGAAGATTAATTAACTTTCTTTTAATTGTAGGATGAGATCCGAAACTCATCACCAAACTTGCTGATGAATCATCATCAGACGGTCAATAATCACCATGAGCAATTGCTGCCTGTGCCTGGAGTTGACTACCATGATCTTCCTAAGCCACCTGTGGTCAACAGACGTGAGTTTTATCATTTTTAATTCCTCTACTAAATCTAGATCTATTTTGGGTCACCTTTTCTTCATCTCAAACTAAACTTGGCAACTTAGTTTAGGTTGACTTTGATTTGAAACATTTTAAAATGTTCAAAAGAAGCATCTAGCTAGCTATATAGCTAAGCAATGTTCACTAGCTATAGCTAACTAACTAGCTATTCAGATTTTTTTTGCTCTTCTTTTCTTGTAGTTTCTGATTTAAAACCTTAATTTCATGGGCAAGAGGGAAACTTAAATGTGTTCTTTCTTTAGCATTTTTCAGTCACACCATGCTTTCTTTGATTGATGACTTTACCTTTGAAAAAAAAAATGTTGAGCCTCCACTTTTTGTGCATGCCTATAAATTTGCAGCTCTGCCCTAAAAGCTATGACCAAAGTTATTAGCTTTAGCTAGCCCCTCTCTCTTATACTATCTGAAAAAGAAAGCAACTTTTTTGCAAGATGTGAAGGTTCATGGGTATGTTTAGTACCATGCAAAAGGCATGAGATGTCACTTCTTGTTTGTGCTCTTTTTTTTCATTTTTTGTAACAAAATGTGGCCTAAATCCCGGGTTATGTCTCTTGAATTCAACGGTGGAAAGTAACTGTTTTAATCCAAAAAAAATGTGATGTTTTAGGATTTATTTTTAAAATTAAGAAACCACACCATTCGACTTAAATACTTTTTTTATCATTTTTTTTTGCTTTCATTTAAATTTAAATTACGTCATCTAATTTGGTTTAGGATTTGTCTCCTTCCAAATTTACATACAGTATCCAATTCTTTCTTATCAATTTTTTTCTTTTACTTAAAAATTTGTTAGAAGGTCAAAGTCGGAAATATATGTACATAAGTACCTAGAACATCATTTTTTAACAAGAGAAATCTTTTTTTAATTTTAAATTGAAGGTGGAAATGGGGAAAAAAGATTGGAAACCCTAGAATTTATGGCAAGGGAAAACCCTAATTCCTAATTAGGTACTACTACTACTACACTTGGTGGAAGGAAAATCCAACAAGGAAAGTGATAGAAAATCTATGATGTGTGTAAGAGAAAAAATCATGATGAGGCTATGATTTAGAGAGAGAAATGAAGTTTGAAAGGTGTGGATTTAATGAAAATGTGTGTGTTTTTTGTCTGTTCATTGTCCAGCTCCGGAGAAGAGACAGAGAGTCCCATCTGCATACAACCGTTTCATCAAGTAAGTTTTTTTTTTTTTTTTTTTTTTTTTGGCTAGCTGAATTGAATTGAATTGATTTCTGAATTTTCTGTTTTCTTCTTTTTGTTACATATAATGTGTATTGACTATAGTGGGCCTTGTGATTTTTGGGACCATTTAAATGTTGCTAGCTATTTAGTGAGGTCACACTGCCCATGCCATAAATGCTCAGGTCCCATGTCAAAAAACCTTAAGATCTAGATATTCAAAAGTTAGTTCACCGTGACATTAAAGTTACCAATTTGAATTTCCCTTTCTAAAATACATATATGTATAGTTAATTCCATACCCTTTAGATTCAAGTGTGATCACCCATGATAAATTGAAACCCATATAATTTTTGTGTTTTAACATAAGAAAAATGAACCATTTTCTAAGAAAAGGTCTCCTAAAATACCTAAGTTTTATAACATGGGATGTCATAGAGATTGGAATGTAAAAATTAGGTCTTAAGAAGTTGTAATTTACCTATTAAATGAATTATCGTGCATTAAAAACAGTCAAAAATTGTATTCGAACATTTCGATGAGTATCTTTAAAACATGTAAAAATAGTTTCCATTTTTAACATAGTTTTATGTAATGTAAATTGCAGGGAAGAGATCCAACGTATCAAAGCTGGAAATCCTGATATTAGTCACAGGGAAGCTTTTAGTGCTGCTGCCAAAAACGTATGTCTTTATTTATTTATTTATTTATTTATTTATTTATATAATTATTTATTATTATTGTATCTTATTTTAAAATAAGAGCAAAAAATACTAGGGTTTCCTTCTTTTTTTTAAAATTAAATATCTTATCTTTTTATAAAAAAAAATACAAAAAAAAAAACAAAACTTTCACTTTTCATAACCCATAAACTCATAAATTCAAATTTGGTTTTTTATGTATGTTTCATTCAAGTGGGCCCACTTCCCACACATCCACTTCGGTCTCATGCCCGACCACCAGCCCGTGAAGAAAGCTAACATGCGCCAGCAGGTACATTTATACAATCTACACTACTACTCAATTTGCACAATTTGCCCTAAGTTTTGATGTACATTTGTAATGTGCCCAATGTGTCAAAAGTTAAAGAGTTTTGACCTAAGTTTTGGTGTGCATTGTAATGGTGCAGGATGGAGAGGACCATGTTATGATGAAAGATGGATTCTTAGCAGCTCAGACCAATGTGGGTATCTCGCCCTACTAACCAAAAAGTTGCGATTCCTACGTGCTTGATCGATCTTATATATGGATGATATATGTTATATGTGTCTTGGGTACTTTTTAGTAGTGTGGTACTGGATTAGGGTTTGTAAGGATCGTCGTTTTGTGAACTCTTTTTTCAATTTTCCGATGTTCGAATGTTGTGTTTGTCGTTCGTGTTTTAAGAGAAATATCGCTTCTAGGATGGTAGTAGTAGTAGTAGTGCTTTGTAAACTCTAGTGAGAAATGGGAAATGCTAGCTATCTACTATTAAATGCTAAATCTTGTTGTAGTTGAATTCTAGATCTAAATGATCATGTTGCTATGGAAACAATGTTGATGATGTTGCATATTGGATTTGATAATTATCTTCTTTGATCCAAGAAGAAAAGAACAGATGAATTTGGTAGTGTTGAATGATCAATACATCTTACATGACTTTTAACTTCCAAAGCAAACTTGACCGAACAATACTATATGTATATAGCTACAAAGATATTAACCAGCTTGTAATGCTACTTAGTTCAACAATTTTACAATCAAGATTGACACTTTTCAATCGATAAACAAAACCCAGCATTGATGACTTAGGTGTTATGTGGTTAAGACTAAGAAATCAAGAGACATTTATGTTCTATAACTTTTGGGCTGCCATGTATGAGACTATCTTTCAAAATCTAATGCATCAATTCAGAGTTGTATTTAGTATTAACCAAGTGAGAAATAACGTTAGGCTAGATGGAGAAGGCACAATAGGGAATCAAGAAAATGGTTTTCTAGAATTGGATTAGATTATCCTTGTAATGTCTAGGTTTTCCTAGACCAACCTTGTACTTTGTTCCTCGTATAAGAATGAATTACCCTTTTATTCAAAAACAAATATGAGATTTATTTACTAATTCGAAGTAGATAGTATGAAAATGCATGCGTGCTACTTTTGGGATCTTAGTATTACTCAAATTCGGTTTCGACAACCTATCATTCAATTCAGAGGTTCCTTTGTTGTTGCATCCACTTGAAAGTTGTCTTTAAAGTTGTGTAGAAATTACAAGCTCTTGAAAAGTGTAAGCCGTTTCATCTGGTTCGTGATCTAGAGGCCCTTTTACTCATAGCGTATGAACCTCGTTAGAGCTCCTTTACGCTACCATTTGATTTCTTCCGGGAAGATTTTGCTATGTAGAACCGTCAACCATTCTAGTAGCCTTCCTTTGTCGGCGTTTTTTTTTTTTTTTTGAATGAAGAAGCGATTCATTCATATGAGCAAAAAAGTTACTTACAATGACATTCTAGACATACCTACATGTTACATTGTACCTCCTTGATCGGCAGTTTTTGCACTTAGTTTTGTTGTTTGTGGACGTGATGAAATGAGAGGGTATGTTTTCGGGTGAGGTCCATTTTCATGCCAATTGGGCCATCTTTGAGTTTGGAAATGTACATGGGCTTGGGTGAGAATAGGCCCATGATAAAGGAGTGAGAAAAGACTTTCATTTGTTTGTAAACACTGACTGAAAATTGGATCAATATCAATTCCAATGGTGGTGTTGTAAATGGTGGTCTTTACTCAAGGATTTAATACTCTAATCTAACTCTTCTTAATATGTTTTCTTTGTTTGTTCTTATGTTATGGGAAGGTTCTCAAACAAATGATTTTTAACTTGTATAAATAAAGCTACCAAAAGAGAGAATAACAGGAGCTTGGTCTCGTTGAGAGGATAAATCAAAATCACTAGACTTCACACTAGAAACATGTAGTTCAGCAATTTAATTCAAGCAAAAACTAAAGAGCACGACATTTAGAATAAATTCTTCATCTCTAGGAAACTTTAGACCATCAAATTTGAAACAAAAACTGACTGTTCTCAGCAGCAAAACAGTATGGCTTCCAAACAACAAGAACAGGACATCATAATAAGTCTCAATGCTAACACAAACAAGGTTCAACTCAAGAAGCATTAAAAACATAAAGCAGGAGATGGTTCCTCTAAGATGTGGCGTCAATGAAGGCTCTTCCAGGTTGACGGTTAGCCAATGGTCCATGGCACCCAAGAAGCTGAGAAACAATCACAAACAAAGTCAAATAAGAATACATTTTGGACATTAACAAGAAATCAAAATTTAAAAGAAAGAAACTCTTGTCTTAGTTCTTACCTTGGCATTGACACCATCAGGCATGATTCTGTTCTCCTGCTTGAACCTCACGTAATCAGTACGGTTGAACTTGGTGAAACCCCTGAAAACACCAAATAGCAAACAATGAGTTAAACACAACACCAATTAAGCTGAACGAACATCAACAAGATCAGAATTATGTTTGAATAAATGATCTTACCACTTCCTGCTGACAATGATCTTTTGGCGACCAGGGAACTTGAACTTAGCACGACGCAAGGCCTCCTGAGCATTCTGACTGTTGCTGTCTTTGCAACGAACAGACAGAAGAACCTGACCAATTGCAACTCTAGCACAAACACCTTGAGGCTTGCCAAAAGCACCTCTCATACCGGTTTGGAGCCTATCAGCTCCAGCACACGAAAGCATCTTGTTGATACGCAGGACATGGAACGGGTGAACCCTGACTCTTAGATGGAAAGCATCCTTTCCTGCAAACTTAGTCATGTACTTGTTGCAGGCAATCCTAGCAGCTTCCAAAGCCTCACTTGAGACGTTTTCCTTCTCCCAACTGACAAGGTGGACACAGAAGGGGAATTCATCCACGCCCTTCTTCTTCATGCCGACATCATAGATCCTGATTTTTGGGTCGGGGACACCACGGCAGAACCGGGATTTGGGGTACGGCTTGTTCTTGATCTGGCGGTAACATCTTGCAGGTCCTGCAATAGCATATAACAATGAATTAAACACTAGAATTCACGTAACACGAATTCACACTCAGTAAACTGGAAAAACCATGGTTCTTTAAATATTCAATAGTGTTCAATGGGCTGGTTTGAAGCAGAAAGAGGTTTCACTTTCATTGGTGTTTGCTAAATTGCATCAGGTGTGTATGTACAAGACTACAGAACCAAACATCAAAAACAGGTCAAAACAGGGTCATACTTTGTAAATTTTGTTATGAACACAAGGCAAATGTACTTCATTCAGGTATAAGCTTTGCAACAAGCAAACAATCACAATCCACCAATGATTTTCCAGATTCATGTCAAAACTACTAAAGACGTATACCTAATGAAATCTCAAGGCAATATAGTCAGACTACAACGAACAAAACAGTAGAATGCTGTGAATATCACTTCCTGGATTCATTAAAAATGGGATCTCATTTCACAACCACAAACAACATAATCAAGAAGCAATCTGTATTTACAATCCTACGAACAACAAGTCAGAAACAAGATGATTACTTTCATAAATATTAGATTGAAGTCGAAAAAACGCATAGCTTATTCAACATATGCCAATTTACAAGTTCCAGACAATGTACAGATATTTTTGTTCATCCATCGCTGACAAATTAACTCTAAACACTATCAGCTACTTCATTCATATGACATCCTCCGGACTAATTCCACCTCAAGAACGCAAAGCAACGAGCAAACCATCTCAATCCCCCAATATTCCCCCCATCGCAACACAAAATGGTGAAGAAAAATAGATCAATCTATCACAACCGATGAAATTCGAGCGATTAAGAGAAAGGAATGGATTAAGAGACACAATTTCTTACTTCGGCCCATGGCGAAACGATTGAATCAGTGCAGAACCCTGCTGAAGAAGATTTCGGCTGAAGGACGGAGATAAACGCTCAAATGTATTCGGTAGAGAGCATATATATGCGACGGCCCCCGTGCCCTAATTAGGTTTTCCTCCTTCCGCTTTCTTTTTCCAATTTTGCCCCAAGTTTCGCTCTTTATTTACCATTTCCCATTTTTCCTTCATTTCTTTGTTAAATAATTGTTTTAAAAAAAATCTAAAAATTATTATATTAATGTAATAAGTTTAATCTAAGTAATTCTAGAGAAAACAATTAAGCTCACTTACAAATTAAAACTATCAAAAAATTTAAAGATATAATATTGGTCATTTTAATCCAAATGAAACTCACTCATAAACCAAAACCATTAGATATGTCAAATGGGTCGGGCAGGTCGAGTTCAGATTTGGTTCAAACGGGTCTCGGATCGTCGGGTCGCTAAATTTACGGGTTTATTAGGTCAGCTTGTTACGGGTTTGTTACAGGGGTTCAAGTTGATCCAACGGATCACGATCGTCAATTTTGTTAACCTTTATTTTATGTTTCTTTAAATAACTAAAATAATATTTAATAATACAACATAATAAATTTATATAACTTTAATAACAAAATTTTTAATTTTTAATTAAAACAATACTTTATGGGTTGATCGGGTCAATCCAACGGGTTGGTGACAACACCTAGTTTTCCTGGGTCAACCGGGTTCGGGTCGTTCTTGACCCATTGATTTCCAGGTCGTGTTCAACACAAAAAAAGCTTCGGATGGATCGGGTCGGGTCAAATTTTGATAGGTCTAAAAACCATATTAAATTCATTCACAGAAAACCCAATCAGATATATTTGGGCCCAATTTTTTTGGACCCATTTATGTTATGCATTCAGGTCCAGATCGGAATAATGGCCCGTATCAGCCTGATACCAAGAAGAAGAAAAGAAGATTTTGAGTCAAAAAGGGTTTCAGTGCTATCTTGAATTGTTCCAATACACCAATACTGCTAAAGGCTTGATCACACAAAAACAGAATGCTTTGTATTCAGCAGCTATGAGACAGCATTCTTAATACCAGAGTTACAATTTACATGTAAACATCTTCTTTCCTATGCATGATTTGCTTGTTTCCATGCATAGTTTTGTACATACAAACTATTTTCCATGTAACACAAACCAATCTGTATCCCATCTAAAACTATATCCAACCCCTTTTCTTTACACAAGCAATTAGACCACAATCAAAAACCATTAACAAACACCCAAAAAAAAAAAAAAAACTGGAATTTCTAACAAGCACTATCACTATCAGGGATTACTGGGTTTGCATTACACTGCCATGGATGATCTTTCAGCAGGAGGAACAGCATTATTGGATTTCACTATCCATTTTCCGAGGGAGCCTTTGCTCGAATCGTGTATAGAAGTATCAACACAGTTTATTACAATGCCAAATCTTCCAATCTAGTCTAAAAATGCGTGTATATGAACAGCTCACTCAAAAAACTCCATGCCTGTAAGATAAACCTTAGACTGAACAATTGTCTGTCCAACTTTGAATCCAGGCACCACTGTAAATCCAACTTTCGGCCTTCTCTTACACGGTGACTTGCACTTGGCCGTTACGTCTTCCATGTACACGAATGAGAAATCAACGCCGCTCTCCACTTGGAAAATCCTCACTGGAGGATCAAATGAGAAGGCTAAATTGTGTAGTGTCCAAACTGCACTAGCCATCTTCACAAATGACTCATAGACTCCGGTTAAAGATATCCATGAGTTCACAACTTCGCCATTTTGATCCAAATCACTGAAGATCAAGGACTCCATCGTAGGATGGATGAGTTGCTGATACTTCGCCTCACAAAACCTTGAAAATTCACAATCTGGATCCTTTTTCAACAAATCCATGGGGTCAGTTGATATGTGCTGAATCAATTTCTCCAAAGAGGCAGAACCCACGATACCATTTTCATTCAAGCTGAAACTAGTCGAGTCGAATCCGTGAAACATCCTCAAACAGACATATGACAAGAGTGCATATTTATTATGCCCCTTTTTAGCATACCCTACACCAGAATAAACAGATTTAGCAGCTAAATCCAAATCCCAATCTGCCTCCTTCATCAAACTGATCAAAACCTTGGTAAACTTTCTAGTCAATCTAAACACATCCTGCAACAGACCATCAAAAACCTTCACAGTGGACAAAACTTCACAATTCATCTCAGAACAGCAATTTAGCCTCTTGGTCAACATTGAGTTTGACCTTTGCAACTCCTCCAGATTCAATCTCAGCCTCGAAACCTCCTCATCCTTCACATCAATCTCCGATTGCAATCGATTAAACACCGATTTCAAAGCCCTAAGCTTGGTCTGATTCTCATTCACCTGAAACTCCAAACACGATCCAGTGGAGAACTCAATGCACAAATTAGGGTTTTGATAGTAACTCTTATACAGCTGCTTGAACTCGGACAAAGTCTGGAGGTGAGACACCAGAGCCTTGTCCGCAACCCTAATCGCCTCCTCATCAAACGGAACATGCGCGGTTTGCAATTGCAGATAAGAAGCCTCGAACGACGAGATTGTAGCGAGAATCGACGAAATCAGGGTTTGATTGAATTGGGGATTGATCGTACCTTTTTTACCGTTGAGCGGAGGAGGAGAAGGCTGAGGCGGGTCCGGCTTCATGACGACGATATTATCCTCAATGAGGGGAAACGTCTCCGGATCGACGTCGTCATCGGCGGCGAAGGCGGCGCCGGAGGAGGAGGATTCGTGAGCAACAGCGTCTTCGGAGAAGAATTCAATCGCCTTGGACTTGAAAGAAAGGGCGAATTTGTTCCACATGTCGGAAATCTGCGCAGATTTGAGGTTGGATCCCTCCATTAACGGGCGATTTCAGCGATTCAGGAAGGAGATCGATCGTCGCCCCCCGACCAAAGAAAAAGCCGGGATCTTGAAGAAAGCTTTCCACTTTTGCTGTGTAGCTCCGATTGTGCGCTTTTGCTCCGAATTTTAGGAAGTGGGGGGAAGGAGAAAGTGGGTTGGAGAGGAAGATTCGAGAGAATTGTGTGCTTTGGGGAGATTTGGAAGGAAGGAATGGGGTGTGGAAGTGAACTTTCCTTTTACAGGGTGTTTGTTTGGAATTATTTTTGCAATGGTGGCCATTTGTTTGTTCTGCTTTATTTGCTTCCCTTTTTTCCTTAAACCCTGCGTTGACTTTGACCCTTTTGGAAGCATATTTGGGTAACGGTAATTTCTATATCAGTCGGGTTGCAATGTGATATTTTTTGTAAGAAAATGTATTGAAAAGAGTAAACTTGATTGACCTGCGTGCGATGTTTGAAAAGATTATGATGATATGCAAGTTTTAGGGGGTACTTATAGTCATGTGTTCGGTTTCGGAATTAGCGGTTCCTCGGTTCTCGAATCATGGAATCGGATCGGAATCGACTACCCTCAATTTTTCGGTTCAATATCGAAGCCAGTTCCTGGTTTTATTCCGGTTGTTTAAAAAAAAATAGCCGTTAGAAGTGAAAAACCGCGTTTTGGTACCGCGGCACAGTTTTCCAAGAATGTGAAACCGCGATTGCGATTCAATAACCGCGATTGCATTTGGTGGTTCTAACGGATATTTTTGTCGATTCCACTCTTTGGGAAGAGAAGAGTTGGAAGAAGAAGGGCTTCAACTTGATATTAAGTTGTTTACGTATCTTCTCAAGGTCATAGAGGAATCAAAGCCATGTAGTTTTCTTACCTTCGATACGAAACCCATTTTGGCTACTTACCTAAAGCAACCCCATTAGGATGAAGTGCTTTGCCTTTCAATGTTGTGTCAAGGTGCCATAACTTCCATTGTGCTTCCAATTGTACTTCGGTCTACAATAGTTGCACTTGACATCATATCGTCCTTGTGCATCCAATATATTGCCTTTGGTGAAGTGCTTTGTGAAAATGTCGGATTTCAACTCTTGGCCTTGGTTTTCCATTTTTGAAAAAGATTAGGAAGGAAAGTAATACAGAGAGATAAGAGAGTAGCTCAAAATTTTAAGAAGAGATTTGCAACTTGTAAGCTAGTAATATTATGAGATTATGAATGAGAGTACATAGTAGAGAGGGTTAAGAGACTATGAGATTGGTGTGAATGAAATTGAATGTGAGATATGATATTTATATGGCTAAAGGGATAGGAAATAAAAAGAAAATATTTGTTGGTACGCATGTGACCGTGAGAAATATAGTCGCTGGAAAAGCATCCTGATCGCAGTTCCAACAGCTAGTTAAAATCGTGATCGTGGTTTCACCCAGGCACGAAACCAGGGGGGTTAGGGAATATGTTGTAGCCCACCCCAAAAAAAATTAAATATATGTATGCTTTAGTAGTATTAATGATCATAGTAAAAATCTAGTGTAGATAGTATATACAAGGTTACCTAAACTCCATTGAACCCGTGTTCAATCCTCCGTAGCAGCATTTTCATTTTATTTTTGCCTTTCCACCTAACTAGGCCCAATCTTCTTCACTTTTACTTGCCATTGTTTCAGTGTCGGCAGTAATTTTATTGACATGGAATGTATATAAGTATATTTTTTAGTTGGGTATTTGTACATATATTCACATATTAAGTAATTTTTATTTTTAAATATTTAGCATTTTGTTTGCATATAATTAACTAGTATGAAAAAATAGGTAGGATTAGAAATTTGAATACAATTATACTTATTATTTTCTCAAATGAGAATTTTACTTTCATATGATCTCTTTCCACAAAGTTTTAGTTTTATCATTGGGTGGTATCGATAGTCGTTGAAAATAAAATAGATCTCGTCAATTTTTTTCAAAAAAATTTCATCAAGAAAAATCCAACCCACCCAAACTTCGATTCCTGGTTCCGTCCCTGGTTTCACCAATCACGGTCGCGGCTCCAATGTTTTAATATCAATTAAATAGAAAAGAGACTTATATTATGATGCATTTTGGAATTAAAAAACTAATATTGTGAAATGGATGAAGTATAAGTTAAATTTGACACAAAATTAATACCACGATATTACGCATGAATATGATCACCCTACTTATGCATTTTGGAGTTAAGAAAACTACTCAGGATCTTTTACACGATTAATTAACGGGTGAGGTAAAGAATATGATCACCCTACTTATGCTTTTCCTTAAAGTGAACTATTATTAATTTGCAATTATATTTGAGACCAATGCTTCTTATTTTTAAGCTCTCGATACTATCGTATATTGTTAATGTACAAGTTGGTTTACATCAATACTAACAAGTCAATATACGTTACATGTTTATGGCGTAAAAGGGTCGAGTTTATTAATAATGAGATCACCATCCATCAGGTTGTTATTGCATTAAAATGGAAACGTGAGTAGCCAAATATTTTCGAGTTTGTCTATTGCCACTAATTAGTCAACTCCCTAACTATTTTCATTAATGAATAATGATTAATTACTAGCCAAAATCTCTTTTCTAGCATGCCATAACAAAAATGTTTTGTCAGACTTTCCACTTCTACCCCTCTTGAAGTCTTGGCACCTGTTTGAGCTAGGACTTGGTTGATGGGGCCGTTGCATTTTGATCGTGGGCCAGGCTTTGAAATATCCCAAGTCGATCTAGCCCGTCTACTCTAGTGATAGTGACCCAAGGAAGTCGGGTCACGTTAGGCCCGATCTAAGATCAAGATGTCATTGATCCTTATTTGTTGAGTAATCATCAGAAGATGGTCTGATAGCTTCTTGTGCTCGTGTGAGCGAGGTGGAATTAAGGGCGAGGGAAGAGGGTTGAAAAGAGGGTGACACCCAAGCCAAAGGGAATGAGAGACTCGACTGAAAGATTTGGCTTAATTCATATTGGACGTGATTGAAAATGTTACAAGAGTTGTGCTTAAATAGAGAAACTAACATAAACTTAAGACTTGACATAATAGACCAACCAATGTCAGCATATATGGATCACATGTCCCGGCCAATAATATTATTTTTTGAATGAAGGATGATTCATTCATAAGGGAAAAAAACAAGTTACAAAAAGCAGCGACGTCTCAAAGATTTTAGTGGCCTTGTGCAAATTTTAATTTTAGGCCCTTGTGATAAAGTGTTGCTATTTATAGTTAATTGTTAGTAATTACTCCTATTTTTTTTCATAATTTATTCCTATTTTTTTCATTAATAATTTTTCATTAGTTAGGTTTGTATATTCAAATAAACATATACTGATTAAAGTATTAGACAGCTTAGCTAAAATAAAAAAGCAAAAATCAAATTACTTTATGCTTTAATTCCATACAAAACTTTCAAAACAACAGTAAAAAATAAAAAAATGACAACAAAAGTTTATATTGTTTAAAAATATTAAAATGTTTGTGATGATATATTTTAAATAAAATAAAAGTGAATGTATAAAACGAAGAAATGCAACTGTAAGAACATTTGATGACTTATTATTCTTCATGAAGCTAAATAGCACATCAATAAATTTTAATAAGAAAGACAGAGAGAGTGAGGCCTACAAAGAAAATGTGAAAAAGGGCCACATGCATGTACATAACAAGTATCGAACCTTCAGCAAAACCAAACTTATAACATGCTCTATGCCCCTAACTACCATTAAGACAACAAAACAATGTTAACTTCTCTTCCACATTAGACTATATGAGGCCCCATTTATTTTGGGGGCCCTGTTCCGTCGAACCACTTACACCGCATACTGAGACGACCCTCACAAAAAGAACTAGGCATACCTAGTTGTTACATTGCTCGTCCCGGCTAATTATATTAATTAAGGCAATATGATATAAATAAATAAATAAATACAACGATATAGACTGATAAAGCTAGTTTAGTCCTAACTACGGGCGCAACGTCACATCTGCAGTCGCGGATGCCACTAGGTTGGATGTCATCATCTAGCCTAGAGATTCAATACTCTAGCTATATATGATAAGAACCTAGAGATTCAAGAGTCTAGCTATATGATAAGGGCCCTTTAATATGATTTCGAGTAGGTTTGATTGCAATTTGCAAGAAGGAAGGTTAGGCCTTTCTTCTTAATATTATTTGAAATCGTATTAAAAGGTTAGACCTTCCCTCTTGCAATTAAGAAGAAAATTATGTGTTAAATAAATAATTTTTCTTCTTAATATTCCCAAACTTCTTCACAAATTCCATAAACTCATTCAAGCACTTTGTTTATTTTATTTTAATTTCAATTGTTGCCTCTTTTTCCAACTCTTTTTATACTTATGAAGGTTATCAAACTTTCGAACTCACTTTTTTCTTTCTTTGCACTTATCTTTACCTCCATTTTTTCACTATTCTCTCCGGTTTATTGTGCTATGCTAAAAGAAAAAGGCTTGGAGAAATGTTTTTTTCTCACATGTGGTTGAATGTCGCTGGATGTGGTCAATTTGGTCTTTGTCAACAGAAAGCAAGCAAAAAGTGTTCCTTTGTTTCATCATTCTAGATTATGATTTGTTTTTATGAATGTGTAATAATTATTAGGATTTTATTTAGATTCCTATTCTATTTCAGTCACTAGTTGTGAGCCTGCTCCATGTGAAGAAGCTAACACTAGTTGTGATCATGATCCACATTAAGATAAAGAAACAAACACGTAACTTGATACTAGTTAATCTGAACAATAACCAGCCGGTAAATCCAACAAACAAAAATCCAAGAAAATAAATGGGCCTATACAAGGTTATTTCTAAGAAGATCACACAAGCTCTCAATATATCCGTCGCATACACCAACCCTGTAGCAATTCTTACCCAACAATGCCGGTTCCACATCATCCAGCTGCAGCTGCTGCAACCTGAGATCCATGCCAGAACGCGCATCCGCATCTTCGTTTTTGTCAACCAAAGCTAGAAACCACACTATGTCCATTAGATCATCGAACAAATTTAACACCTGACTCAACGGGGGAACTCTAACTGAAAAGTAAATCTCCTAGTCCAGGTACTATCATCCATACTACGATATAATCTTGCTTCATTAAGCTCCTAGTAAACTGAGCAATGGCTGGTGAATCTCTCCATCTGACCCAGTATGGGGTTACGGAAACTGAGTTTTAGCTGAGGAGGAAGAGCATATGAGAATAACATCTGCAAAGCATTAATTAATTAATATATAAAATTGTTAAATATTTATTTCATAAGCTAATTGGTTACGGAGTAGTATTTATACGTGTTTAGTGAAATCAAAGCAGACCACAAAATCAAGATGGTCAGGTTCTCCCTCAACCCGGCGATTGACAACCCAGTGAGCCTTGCCCTCAATTGTGAGACCGGCAATTGGCTTTAAAGCTATGTGCAATGGAGCAGCACAGTGATTCTCAGTATTTGGCTCGGCGTCAACTGGAGCCCAATTCTCAAGTAGTGATGTGTAGATGTACCCATTGATCGGGCCATTGTCGAAATACCCACAAAATATATGAAAGCTATCCTCGAATGGATTCATCCAAAAAGCTATCAAGTCAAATTCTTCTTGAGTCGAGATTTCTCGTGGGATGAGGCGGGGGGATGCTACGACAGGAAGGGTTCCACACCCAAAAATCCCACCCGTCGAACATGCAGACCATCCCGTTGCTTGTGCCAACGAGGTGGCGGTATCATGTATCCAAAATCCGAGGAATCAAGATGGTGTCCCTAACATGGGCACGATCAACCATGGCATGAATCAGTGTTGGATGCCATCATCTAGCCTAGAGATTCAATAGTCTAGCTATATGATAAGAGCCTTTTAATACGATTTCAAGTAGGTTTGACTGCAATTCGCAAGAGGAAAGGTTAGACCTTTTTCTTCTTAATATTATTTGAAATCGTATTAAAAAGTTAGGTCATCCATCTTGCAATTAAGAAGAAAAACTAATTTTGATTGTAATTAAGAACAAAAAATTTGTGTCAAACAAATAATTTTTCTTCTTAATATTCCCAAACTTCTTCACAAACTTTGTAAATTCATTCAAGCACTTTGTTTCTTTTTTTTTCTCATTTGTTGCCTCTTTTTCCAATTCTTTTTATATTTATGAAGATTACTAAACTTTCAAGCTCACTTCTTCTTTCTTTGCACTTATTTTTCACCTCCATTTTTTCACTATTCACTCCGGTTTATTGTGTTATGCTAAAAGGAAAAGACTTAGAGAATTGTTTCTTTCTCGCATGTGGTTGAATGTCGCTGGATGTGGTCAATTTGGTCTTTGTCAACATGTGGTTGAATGTCGGTGGATGTGGTCAATTTGGTCTTTGTCAACAGAAAGCAAGCAAAAAGTGTTCCTTTGTTTCATCATTCTAGATTATGATTTGCTTTTCTGAATGTGTAATCATGATTATGATGTTATTTAGATTCCTATTCTATTTCAGTCACTAGTTGTGAGCCTGCTCCATATGAAGAAACTAACACTAGTTGTGATCTTGATCCACAGGAAGATAAAGAAACAAACACGTATTGTGATTCTGATCAACATGAAGATACAACTATGAGCTTTGATCTTATTTCATATGAAGCAAGAGATACAAGCTTTGATCCTCCTCCATTCCGAGCAACAAAGATGAGCTCATATAGCTTCTCTTACCATTTTGAGTAAGTGAAAGGATATTCATTGAACCTAAAATAAGTTAGGAATGGTGGTTCTGTTTGGTTTTAATAGGTGTATTTACCTTTTATTCACATGAGGCTTTGGAGGAATTTTCCTGCAGAGAAGTTGGTGCAATCTACATATTTTGAATGATTTCATTTTGAACGGTATCAGCTTGGGAAATTTGATGCCTTACATTCAATAAAAAAGAAGAATATATTTTCAAGGAAATATATATTTGTTCCTATCCTTCGCTGGTAGGTTGTAACTGTTGGGAAATTCGATCACCTACTAACAATAATAACGACAACACAGATCCACAAGAGAAATTAGAAACAAATGATAAGCAAGAACACAAGAGATTTGTTGACCCAGTTCGTCATAATGACTATGTCTGGGGGCACTACCAAGCCGGTGATATCCACTAGATCTGAGACTTATAAGAATTACAAGACCTCAGTCTAACCTAATCTCTCTAGCGCTCTGACTTTTCCCTCTCTCTGCTCTCTGGTTTTTAACACACCAATTACAATAATTTAGTTGGGTTTAAATAGAGAAAATAAGGCCTAAAAGATAAAATAAGATATTACAAGATATATGCAAGGATAGAATATTCCAATATCACCTAGATATTATTCTCTCCTAATATCTTATATCTTTTACCCATTAATGATAGAAAATCTTATCTACCAAAAATAACTCGAAGCCTTGCAAGACACGAAACCCTCAGAATATTAACGCGGAAACAACGCATCACCGAGGTGCGTCACAACCGCCGAGAGCGCGGTCGCGCTCCCGCCTCTCCGACCGCGGTTGGCTTCTGGTGCGTTAGCGCGGGCACTGGCGTGGTGCCGCGGTCGCGCCCCCTGCTCCAAGCCTGCGTCGACGGTCTTCTCTCGATCCCTTTCATTCCGTCTTCGCTTCTTCTATTCGCCTTTATCTCTATTCCGCCTAATCCCGAATCAGGCTCCAAAATCCCAATAGTAACAAGTTAGTCCGATTGTTTTTTCCCTCTCAAGTGTTAAGTCATAGTTTCTTTAGTGTTTGGTTTCCCAATTTGATACTTATATGCATCTAATCCAAACATGGGACATTGGAATCTATTGATTTTCTGTCACTTTGACAAAAGCTTGGACTCCAAAAACAAAAAGCCATGTATGTTGTTACTTGATTCTTTACATATGGTAGACCTGAGGCGATTAGTGAAGGATATAAGAAAGTAAGATACACTTCCCCTATTTCAAGATTGATTTAATTGTGTAATCTTTGTGTTGATATAATGAATTTTATTATTGTTATTGATAGGTTTGTCTTTGACATCTACATGGGTGAAGGCATATTATTAGACCCAAGAGTCTCCTAAATTCCTTTGTTAATTCCAAAAGTAGTGACTGCTCAATTTCTTGTCATTTATGGTTTAAGCATTTATTTGTATCTGTTGTATTGAGTGGGGTTACGAGTACTATTGTCTAAATTAGGTGCCACAACAAAAGAGCAATGAATGTGGCTACTTCTCCCTCTACTTCGTCAAAAAGTTCATGGAGACTGTCCCCGAGGACGATGGTGACATGTCCTTTGTATGGTTTCTCATCTTCTCATCGTTGTTTTTCCCCTCTTTCCCATGAATCAGTGTTGTGTTGTGTATTGTTACTGATCTAAAATGTTCATTAATGTGCCTTGTAGATTGATGAAAACTGGTTTACACAGGATGAATTCGAGGCATTTTGCATTGCACTTAACAAGGACGCTCACCCAGAGATGCCTTCTACAAGAAGAATCATGAGGAGGAGAAGATGTAACCGTCCTTTTCCATCTAAAGGAGATGATGATGTTGAAGTTATTGAAATTGACTAAATTGAATGATTTAGCTATTGTACTTTGTAATAGTAGTGTCATTGTTGTATTATACCCTTGTATATCTTAATTTCATTGAAAATGAAGATTAATTTAGTAATCTTGATTCAGGTACACGATTATGGAAGCAGAGATTCAGAGAAGTTATGGAAGTAAATAAGAAATGCATATGAGCAAAAGAAGAGGAACCCACATGAACTTCAATCATGTTATAAATCAAGACACTGGCAAGCAAACATATTACTATGATTAATCTCACTTCCTATAACACCTTCATGATAAACTTTCCCTCAAATTGTAGATAAATGTGTAACCATCCATGGAACATATATATACTGAGCATTATAGCATGACCAATACTTTTTAAATAAAAGAGTTGATAATAATGATCATATATAAATGTGTGCCCAATATCTAACATATATCACAGACATCATTTGCAAAAGGAGATAGAAAAAAAAAAAAGAATTGACAAGGCCTATAGCATTATTGCAATTCAAACAAATCACGTATATATAACATCATCAGCAAATTAATTTCCATCTAAAAGATGCTTGGACAAGTAAAATGAAAGCAAATTACTTGGCTTGGACAAGGCCTATGCCATGCCATATTATGTGTCTTTCTATAATAATACATCAATAGTAAAATTTATATGCTAATCTTAATTAATAGCGTATAGTTTGTTTAAAATTAATATAAATTATAAACGTTGTTTATTTGAAATAATAATATTTTATTAGTATTACTAATTAATTATGAGAATAGATAAGTAATAAGATAAAAACTTGTTAATCTATTATATATAAGATTGAACGTACATTACACTATTTTTATATCAAACTTAATCATCTAAACCTAGCATATGTATTCTATCTAAAAATAAAATAAAAATCCTAATATTTGTATAATATATAGTATAAAAAATATCTTAATAATCTTTCTATTTATCATATCTAAAAATAAAAGATTATTTTTCTAAAATTAAGAATGAGATTTTCTATACATTGATTATAGTGATATAAGATTGTACTTTTATTACACTATCTTTATATTCAACTTAATTATTTTGTCAAAGATTTGGTTTTAATAAAAGGGGTGGCGTGGGCCAATTTAAAAGCGACTTGTGTCGTTTAATAATTTTTTTAATCTCCGCTTTAGTATATAGTTATCATAGTAAGGATCGAAAACATTCTATTGGGCCAATCTTATTTTAATGGGCCTATTAAATTCCACCGAATCCAGCCAAGCGAAAGGCTTCCTCTTTCTGAGTTTCTCCCTGCCTTGCTCCCGCCGGCGTGCATTAAGGTAAGACAAATATGCTTAGTGCATCTCTCGTTGTTTTTAATGAAATCAAACCTTAGGATACTGATTCAATTGTAAATTGATTTGATGAAGATGGTGGTGAATTGAATTAGAATTAGTTGATCAATTGAATAGAGAAGCCAATTGGATAATCTCAAATTTGTCTAATCAATTTGGGTGTTGCCCTAAATTCATACTAAAATTGCTTTTGCTTATGAATATGTATGCCTGTTAAAATTGCAAGTCAATCGGAATGAAAACGAACAAGTTATGCCTTTTGCTCTCATTCAACAATAATTTATTGGCTTGGAAATTCTCTCTTTGAATAAATATATCATGTACACCTCTGCCAAACATGAGCTAAAATCTTGAATATTTTGTTCTTTGACCCCATATATCCGCGATGTTGTCAGGATCGGGATTCTTGGATCGAATCGTAATGGGTAGTAGGATCGAATCGTTAGGATCGTAAGATCCTACCGCATTATAAAATAATGAAAGAACTAATATTAATATGTTATATATCACTCGAATATGAAAGTTAATCATTAAAAAACATATACATTATTCATTAAATACCCCAAAGGCAACAAATCCATATATAATATGAATTATTTTTTAATGCTCCGATACGTTTCTTTTAAGAAGAGATAGGAAGAATGCAATTTTCATGTTTTTTGAAAAAAAAATTTGTAAATTTTAAGTAAACAATGAGTCATTTATGAATAATTTAATGTATTAAGTTGACGAGTTAATAGTACAGTAGGCAAAAATATCCAAAATGATGATTTGAAACTTAATTTGTGTGATTTAGTAGGATCTTACGATCTCACTTACGATCCTACGATCTTACCACGATCCAACTTGTTACGATTCATTACGCAGGATCCGAGTCGTAGGATCGTACGATCCGGATCGCGATTTTGATAATATTGTATATGCGGCTTCATATGTCTCGTTATTGCATATATGTCACTTATTGACTTTTATACAATGTCTTTGAGATGGATTTAGCCTCTATATCAATTTTGATGCATTCTAGCTAAATTCAATTATTATTGTCACATAGCTGAATTTCAACTTTCCTTGGATCTATCGGACACATCCTCATGACATGTTTAGGTTATGGGTGCCCTGATCTTGACCCCCTAAATTCTGTTTCAGTGAAACTATATTGGGTGATGATGTTATATCTTTCTATAATAATACATCAATAGTAAAATTGATATGCCAATCTTAATCAAAAGCTAATAGTTTGTCTATGCATCTGGTTTATCTACCTTATTAACATTCATGCGGTTTGTTTTTGGTACACATGGAGACACCTTAATGTCGGACTACTACATCAGCAAAAGGTTGTCCGTTGTCGAAACGATTTGCCAAGACCTACAACTTTCGATCCTCAAGAGGCTCCCCGTTAAAACCCTAATGCGATTCCGATGCGTGTGCAAGTCATGGAAAGAGCTCATCGCCTCCAAATGCTTTGTCCTAGACCACTTAGCCGTCCAAAGGCACCCTCGTCTCATTGCACAAAACCTGAGTCGCGACTATCTTCTTTTCGATCCACGCACCCTCCCGTCTTCCGAGATTTTAATACATCCAAGACACTTTCAAATCGGAATCCTTACGTTTGTAGTCGTTGCAAGCGTTCATGGTGTATTGTGTCTTCATAACTACGGGAAAGTCATCATCTTGTGGAACCCTTCGATTCGCCAATCCTTGAGGATTCCTCTCCGCGAGGAAATCAATTCAAAGTACTGTGGATTCTGGATCGACCCTTCAACCAAAGACTTCAAAATCGTGTTATTAGAGCTCGGGCGACGCACAAGCGCTCTTCTCTTCTCGTCGTCTAGGAAACCGTGCGCGTGGTCCCAAGTCGACGCGGGTCGAATCGGACGCGGCTACCTTGCCGACGTTGGGTCCTTACAGGTGCTAATGGGTGGAGTGGCTTACTGGGTAGCCTGTGTCGATTATAGTGACGGAGCCAGAGCTGTGCTTTACTTCGATTTTGAGAAGGAAAAGTTTGGAACAATCGAGTTGCCGGAGCCGGTGCTTTCCTCCAAGTCGAGGCGTTGCGTGAAAGCGAGTAAGTGGCGAGACTCGCTTTCAATTCTGCACTGGCAGCTGTGTAGTCCTTATGGTTGTGATATTTGGGTAATGTGAAACGGATCGTGGACTAAGATGTTTAGTTTTACTCTTACTAAAGGTATAACAGAAGTTCATTGTGTGTTGGATGATAGGGGCCGCGTAGTAGTATCAGATGATGAGTTTTTTACCAAGGAGTTGTTGTATTATGATCCTAAAGACGGGCGAGTGACACCTCTAGAATCTAAGTTTTTGGAGTATGGTAGAACTAATGTTGTTGGTGAGTTTGTGGAGAACCTAGTTTTTCCGGATCCAACATGTATCTCTAGTGATTAGTTGATTATGTTATTTCTCTACTTGTGTTATATGAGAAGAATTTCCTTCACTTTGCAGATGGTCAAAATCCCACGCCTCTTCTTGTTTTAGGCCCCGACTTGACCATTGCGTGAACCGATCATCTCCATATCCTCCCCTCAAGTTGGAGCCTCACAAAGACCCAACTTGTTAGACAGGAAGTCGTGCTGGTGAGAATTGAGCGCTTTGGTCATGAGGTCGGCAAGCTGCATGCCTGAAGGAATATAAGCTGTTTCTAAGAACCTAGACTGAACTCTCTCTCGAATGAAATGACAGTCTAGGTCCACATGCTTCGTTCTCTCGTGATAACACGGATTAGCTGCCAATTGTTGCGACGCTCTATTGTCACAAAACAACCTCACTGGTAGATTCACCTCAATATGCAGGTCGTGCATCAAATAGCTAGACCAAATTAATTCTGCAGTGGTTGAAGCCATACTTCTGTACTCTGCCTCGGCAGATGATCTTGACACCGTCGATTGTTTCTTGGTCTTCCAAGATACTAACGAATGACCCAAGAAGACACAATAACCAGAAAGGGATCTCCTCGTTGTGAGACAAGATCCCCAATCAGCATCACTGAAACCAGCCAATTTAAGTGACTCCTGCACTGGATAATACAACCCAAGCTTGGATGTCCCGTTCAAGTACCTCAAAACATGAGTGACGGCATGCCAGTGTGGAACTCGAGGCTGTGAAACAAATTGACTTAGGTGTTGTACACTGTAAGAAAGATCTGGCCTAGTCAAGGACAAATAAAGCAGTTTTCCAACCACACTCCTGTACCTTTCTGAATCTAAGTACAAATCACCTTCATGTTGACTCAATTTGAGTCCGGTAGGTAAAGATATCTTGACTGGCTTACTATTCTCCATGTGACAACTTGCCAAAATGTCTTTGATGTACTTCTGTTGGCTGATAATTACCACTGTCTCGTCTCTATACAACTCCATCCCCAAAAAATACCTTGCAAGACCCAAATCTTTGATAGTGAATTGTAAATGTATTGCCTCCTTCACTGATTTGATTTCTTCTATGTCATTTCCAGTGACCAGAATATCATCCACATACACCAGCATTGCAGTGAAAGATCTTCCATCACTCTTCACGAAGAGTGAATAATCTGCATGTGACTGAACATAACCCAAGGATTGAAGGAAAACTGTCAACTCTACATTCCACTGGCGAGATGCTTGCTTAAGCCCATATAATGATCTCTCCAGTTTGCAGACCTTCCCCGAAACTCCCTTCTCATATCCTTCTGGAATCTCCATAAAGATTTCTTCCTCAAGGTGCCCATGCAGGAAGGCATTATTCACATCTAATTGATGCAAATTCCATCCTTTTGCTGTGGCAATGGCAATCAACATTCTGACTGTTGGAACCTTGGCCACCGGTGAGAAGGTGTGCTTGTAATCCTTTCCGAATTTCTGGCTAAATCCCTTCACCACCAACCTAGCCTTGTATCTTTCAACTTCTCCATCAGGCTTGTATTTAATTTTGTAGACCCATTTTGATTTAATTGCTTGTTTTCCCGGTGGCAAGTCTGTCAGGCACCATGTACCATTCTTCTCTAAAGCTTCTAACTCTTGTGCCATAGCAATGACCCACTTAGGATCTCCTTGAGCTTCTCTAAATGTTTGAGGCTCCCTTACTGTCATTACATTTGCTAATGATGCAAAGTATTCCTTCTTCACATTGTTGACAACATAGTCATTGTGCCACACTGGTGCATTTCTCACTCTTTCTGATCTTCGCATGTTCTGTACAGGAATGATAGGTGAGAAGGCATGATTACCTGGAGACTGATCTTGTAGGCCTCTTAATTCTGAATTCTCCATTAAGCCTGTCTCTGTTGATTCCTCTTCTATCAACTGTCTCATGCTTGATGATGGATCACCACCATCACTCTCAAACTGGATGTCATCATCCATTATCCACTGGTGCGAACTAGCACCCTGGTCATTCAACTCCTCTTGTTGCTTATCTCCTTTGCTCAAGAAAGGAAACACCCCCTCATGAAATATAACATCCTTGCTCAAGAAAATTTCTTTCGTCTCTAAGTCATATAATTTATATCCCTTAGCATTAGGTGGATAACCTATAAAAATGCACCTTCTTCCTCGTGGCTCCATTTTGTCAGTGGGCTTGGGTGCCACATAAGCATAGCACAAACACCCAAACACTTTCATGTTCTCATAGCTTGGTGTTTTTGAATACAACACCTCATAAGGAGACTTCCACCCTAGCACTGAAGATGGCATTTTATTAATCATGTAAGTTGCTCCTAGAACGCACTCTCCCCAAAATTCTGATGGTAACCCTGCCTGGATCCTCAAAGCTCTTGCCGTGTCAAGGAGATGTCTGTGCTTTCTTTCTACAACCCCATTCTGCTCTGGTCTGTATACCATAGTTCTCTGATGCATGATTCCAAAGTTGGCCAACATTCTTTGACATTCACCATTCACAAATTCACCTCCATTATCTGATCTGATTGCCTTGGGTGTGACCCCAAACTGTGTCTGCACAAATCTGACAAAAGCATCCAAGACTTCACAAGCTTGTTGTTTCCTGTGTAACAAATACGTCCAAGTAGCCCTGCTACGATCATCCACTATTGTGAGGAAATAAGTTTCCCCATTTAGCGCCCCTTTTCTATAGGGCCCCCACACATCAACATGGACTAAATCAAATAACTTTTCAGCATATGTAGAACTAGGAGGAGAACTCAATTTATGAAACTTGGACAAAGCACAAGCATCACATATAATATCATCATAGCAAAAATCTTTGCACAAAGGTATATGGCTCATCTTAGAAAAAGATATATATCCTAGTCTCCTGTGCAAAAGATTACAATCATTCTTTCCAATTGTAGCACAACTATAATGGTTCTCATGTCTCAAAACTGAATTATTTATACTAAACTTCAAATCTTCTTTGCTTCTTTGCTCTGCCTTGATTCGGAAAAGACCTCCCGATCCATGTCCCAATGCCACACATCTCGTACTCGTATGGTCCTGCAACATACAACACTCCTTGTGAAAATGTGCATCCAATATCCTTGAGGAGACTATTTTACTGACTGAAAGCAGATTGTATCTAAAATCTGGCACGTAAAGAACATCCCTTAAAATCAAGTTCTCATTCAGCTTAACATCACCAACTGTCTGTACTGACTTAGAACTTCCATCAGGTAACACAATATGAACAGGACAAGCAACACTTCTCGGATTGCACAACAACTCATAAAATGATGTCATATGATCAGAGGCACCACTGTCCACTATCCAATCCTCACTAGTATTTTGAATTGCATTTAAAACTGAAACTGATATACCTGCAAAGTGGAAATTTGGCTTGGCACCTCTCACTCCATAGCTAGTTGATGTTGCCTTGCCTTTGTTGCTTGCTTGTCCTCCCCTCACTTCAACCGTCATTGCCTTTTCAGTCCTGAAAGCTTTCATGACTTCCTGACACGCACTTGTCAAGCTTGACACCGCTTGAGCCAATTGTTGCTCCATTCCATTCCTTTGTTCCCCAACCTTGCTATGATCAAGTGGTGTGTCATTGTTGCTTTGGCCTTCAACTTCAACATTAGCTGCCATTCTGGTGCCCTTCCTGATCTTCTTCCCTTTGTACCAATCCTATCCGGGTACCCAATTATTTCGAAACAATTGCTCTTGATGTGTCCTTCCTCCTTACAATGGTAACACACCTTTTTGTCAAACCCATTGGACTTCTTGAAATCTCTTTTCTCACCACTGTAAGAGCCTCCTTTTCCTCCCTCATATGAGCTTCCACCAGCCTCTTTGTTCCAGCCCTTTCCACTTCCACCTTGCCCTACCATGAAAGCTGACCCTTCCACACCAGCATTGTTGCTCATCTGCTTCTGAGTTTCTACTTGGAGCACAAGTTTGTAAACTTGGTTAATATTAGGAAGTGGATCCATGGCAACAATTTGGCTTTTGACCCCGTCATATTCGCTGTTCAATTTCATCAAAAACTCCATAACTTTCAGCTGATTGTCCTGATCAAAAACTCTCGCAGCTAGGTTACACTTACAACTCTCAACAGCTCCACATGAGCAAGCAGGCAGATCAGGCAGATCAGTCAGATCAGACAACTCATTCCAACAAGCCTTCAATCTACAATAGTATTGAGTAACAGAGGAATTACCTTGAACAACTTGAGCCAAATCTTGTCTCAGCTTGAAAATCATCGACCCGCTGTTTTGTTTGTACCGATCACAAATATCCATCCACAAGTCTCTCGCTGATCTGGTGTAAGAGAAGTCGCTCGACATCTCCGCTGTCATGGAATTCAGTAGCCAGCACGCGACCATGGAGTCGCACCTTTTCCAACGCTCGTAATCTGCAGACCCAGCCGGTGGTTTTGCCTCACTCCCACTAATGAATCCATACTTTCATCTTTGCCATCAAAGCCCGTTCAATCTGCTTGCTCCAGGAGAGGAAATTCCTCCCATCAAAAGCCACTGTCGTCAGCGCCATTCCCGGGAAGTCCGAGTTGGTGAGCAAGAGGGGATCCACCATATTCATAGCCTGCGTTGTGTCCTTCATAACTGGGTCCTTCGTCATCTTTATCACCAGAAATGATCGCCTTCAAGGAATCAACAAGAGACGACCTCGAATTTCACTCGAGAATAGATAACCCAAAAAAAAAAAACAGATGCGTAGAACCCTAAAAACCAGATGCGAAAATCACCAAAAATTCAGTCGCTCTGATACCATGTGAACTTTGGTGAACAAAACACAAATCAGAACACACACAAGATAAGCAATCAATCCTCAGATTGATCCATTCAATTGAACAAAAAACGTTCTCAAACGCATCAGCTCATGAAGAGCGTACAACACCAAATCTAGAGAGTTCTGTCTACGGGAAAACAAGAGATAAGGATTATAAAAGGACCGGTTCACACACAAACCGGAAACCCCATATTTTATTATAAAACTAAAACCAAAACCGGTCAAAATTTGACCAGCTGTCCCGCCTAGGATAGAAGAATTTCCTTCACTTTGCAGATGGTCAAAATCCCACGCCTCTTCTTGTTTTAGGCTCCGACTTGACCATTGCGTGAACCGATCATCTCCATAATATGTTCCTCTATATATTGTTGCTAATAATCTGTATGAAACTGGTTATGAGTCTAGTAATAGCTATATAAAGAGTTTCATACGATCTATAAATCTATAATGATTTTAGTAATAGCTATATAAAGAGTCGAAAACAAAATAAAGGATCTATAAATCGGTATGGGCTCCAGTAGAGTTGCAAAAAAACTCTATGGGTAGAGTTGGAGAGATCTCAGTCATTAAATAAGATATCAATGGTTGAGATTAGATTTACCTCTCATCAAATCTAATTATGATTTTTTTTCTTTTTAATTATTTTCCCTAGGGTCCACCAAATTACCATAGGGTTTTAAAACTTCACCCATAGAGTTTTTTTACAACTCTACCGAATTCGAACCGCTATAAATCTATAATGATTCAAGTCGAGATTCTACTTCTAATCAAGCAAATTTAACTTACAGGATTAACCATGCAATATGTGCAAAATTGTATGTATCAAACTATCAAAGTGCAATTTGGCAAAACTCATAGACATACATTAAAACATCCAAATTTAAAATACCATTTAGTAGACGTTTACCTAAAAGGGAAAAAAGTGTCAACGTTCACCGACGAGGTGAGAGCTAGTAGTGATCCACCGCTTCAATTTAATAAATTATTTTATTAAATTGTACGAGTTTTTGTAAAAATCACACATACAAATAATGGTTTTATTGTACGTATATATATATATATATTGTTATTCAGTGTATAATCACACGTCTTAGATAAATACAATGATCATTAAAATAGAATCAGTCACACATACTACGAGTATTAAGGTAGATTGACACTTTTAACATATCCCAAACTTCTCACCTCTTCAAAACTTGGTCTATTTATCTACCATTCACCTAAAATTTGGGCTATTAAATTAATTTTCCCTAAACAAAACCCCTATTTTGTAATTCAAACATTGCCAAGTTTTTAAATTTATCCATCATCATCGATTGGCGGGCTACTTGCACATCTCTGCATTTCTCTTTCCCTGTTCATGCCACCAATCACCGATCAACACTGTCATTGAAAAAGCAAAGCCTCTCTCTCTCCAATTACAATAAAATAATCGCACCTTTTCATCTCCCATAATTCTCCTTCACTGTGTTCCCTCTTTCCTTTCGCCCAAAATCACAAAAATCCAACCGAGTAACAAAGAAAAGCCATTCAAAAAGCTTCAACCTTTCACTGTCCTGTTCCTCTGATTTCATCGGTAAGAGTAAAAATCTCAGTGTACCAGGCGCGGTTCCTCTCCCTCCTATCACTTTCCTCTTTATTACGCCCAATTTCCCCATCCTCTTCTTCCCCAATTTCAAATTCAACCAAAACAGGGGCACCTGAAGCTCTCAACAATGGTGGGTTTTTCTTGCTCTGTTTTTCTGTTGCGTTAATTTCAGTCACCCCCGATTGATTAATTTGGGAATTTTGATTTGCAGGAGCTTGAATCGCCGATTCCTCGGTGGTTGGATGTGCTATTGGGGGAGAAATTCTTCCAACCTTGCTTCCTCCATGAGATTTCGAGGAAGAATGATAAGAACGTGCTTTGTTTAGATTGTTCAATTGCTGTTTGTTCTCACTGTTTGTCCCCTCACCATTCCCACCGTCTTCTCCAGGTCCGAATTCTTCATCTTTCAAACCCAATTAACTCCGATTCCCTTCTCTAATTTCCACCACACTGTTTTTCAGATCAGAAGATACGTTTACCATGACGTCATTCGCGTCGAAGATGGCGAGAGGTTAATCGATTGCACTTCTGTTCAGGTTAGAATTTCAAAATTCAATCTTCCCCCCTCTTCAATCTCTCATCGGAGTTCTTAAATTGAGTTTTTGATTTTGTTCAGGCGTACACGAACAATAGTGCGAAAGTGATTTTCATAAATCAGAGAGTTCAATCTCGCCCCTTTCGAGCTTCTGGTAATCTCTGCCTCACCTGCGATCGATCCCTCCAATCCCCAAATCTCTACTGTTCGCTCTCTTGCAAGGTAAAAGTTACTTTCGAGAAATTCACCAATTGAAGTTTTGTGAATCGAGAATTTTGAAATTGAATCGAAATTTGACAGGTGATGTATCTGGTAAGAACAGAGGGTGGGGTTTCGAACCATCTCCTGGAATGCAATTACTTGCCTTTATCCGGTTCGGGGGAGATTGAAGACGGTCTAATGACGCCTGACTCGGTCCTTGAACCGGCCTGCTCGTCCGGTTAGAGCGGAGGCGTGGCGGTGGGTGGGTGGTTCAGTAGTACGGCGGGGAGTAGTGAGATTGTGAGGAAGAAACGGTCGGGTCGGGCTGGACCGGGTCGGGTTGGACCGTCCGTTGTGGTTGTGGATGGACCGGGTTCGGATACCATGAACCGGAGGAAGAAAAATGGGACGCCACATAGATCGCCTTTGTATTAAATTATTTGTTAATTGAGATTAATTAGTTGTTGATTTGGTTAATTAGTATGGTTAGAGGGAGAGATTTGATTGGTTTCTTTTTGGGGATTGGATTAATTTGGGTTTTGGATTCGGATCATTTCTCTCACTCAAATCAAATGTATCTTTTGTGGACAATTCAAAAGATTTGTTATTGGTATTTATAAAATGGAAAATTACATAGAATAGCCCCATCTTTGGAGGTGTATTTGAAAACTGGCTCAACCTTTTTCAAGTTGTGATACTTAGTCCTAACTATGAGATAAGTTGTGATCCTAGCTTTGGTCACTCGGTTACTCACTCTCCTTCCGCGCCAAGTTAGGGGTGCCTCCATCCTGTCCCCCCAGATTTCCCATAAGAGAAGCTTCATTGAGTTAATGTTGTTGTTTTCGGTCATGTGTGACAATTATAGATAAAAAAAGTCATTTTTGGTGATAGTGCGATACCGAGGCTTTAAACGGCAACCCTTCGAAGTTCTCCTCTTACCCCAAAACGCTAGCGGAAGCGCTGCCCCCTAGCCCCCTTGGGGTAGAAGGGTGCAAAATCCAACGAGTGAACAGTGAAATTCCAATCTCGCTTCTCCATTCTGCTGGTAATTGTGTTAAAGCCGAACGGAGCCTTAGATTAGTCATTGTATTGCTTCATAGTAGCTATTTTTTCCACCCATCCAAAAGAAAGGGCTGTTTTATGCAATTTTTTCCTTTCAAAATTAAACAAGATGACAATATAACAATACTTTCTCCAGTCATCTTTTTCTGAGTGAAAATTTTGGTTTGGTGTATCATGTTTATGCAGAAAGTTTTAATAGTGGAGGGGGTCCCAATGTTAAATGGGAGCAGCAAAATTATACTCTGTAATGTATGGGTGTTCTTTTGCAATCCTTACCAAGCTGTCTGGACTAATTGTAGCAAAGTTCTCTGCTCTACTTTCAAACCTTTGACCAAGTGTTTTATTATCTTCTTCCTTTTGAATTTGCTGTTTCAGGAATTGTGTTCCCTTGTTTGAAAGTGTTTGGTGAGCTTGGTATTAGCAATTTAGAATAGTGGATTAAGAATCCAAATACTGTAGATAGGAATTAGTTAATGAACTTTAATGTGAGTTTGACAAATACTTTAGAATATGAAATTAGGGCAAATACAAATTCATCAAATGTAAAATTGGGGCTAACACAAATTTAAAATTAACACACACAATTCATCAAACCATCAATCCATAGAATTTAATCTAAAATTGGGACTAAAAGCCTAAAATAAATATGAAATTGGAGCTAAAAGCATAACACAAATCTAAAATTGTGGCAAATTTGAAATTGGGATTAAGATCCATAGAGAAGAATTCCAAACCTAAAAAAATCAATTTTTTAATATCTTTTTTTTTTTAAATCCCAGTGGGGGCTGTAGGCCTGTAGCCCCCATTGGGCACCATATAAATCCACCATTGGTTGTTTCTAGGAGTCTTGTGGTTTTTTTGTCACCTATTTTTATAGCTTCGTTTTTTTTTTGTTCTTGGGTATTGTCATAGAAGTCGAAACGAAAACCTTATAATACTACCATAAACTTTTAACTGTTTGACTAGATGTCCGAAGACTTTTTACAACTTCGTTTTTGCTACTTATGTATTCACCTATTTGACATTTTTGTTCACTTTTAGTCATTTCTCTCCTGGGTCCATCAAAAACATTCAGCTTGACTTATTCAAGTTATGACTTACGACTTACGAGTATGTATATCCAGTCCCCTTGATCCCATTCTAGCAAGATATTTTGGGTAGTGTTGTTGTAAATTTTTTACGGGTGACCTATTTTTAAAAGAGGGGAAAACCAATTTTGAGTATGAGGTCATTAAATCGGATCTCACTTCTCTGACAGTCTCATCAGTAGCGAGAGAATATTGCAGTGGCGGAGCAATAGTGGAGAAGACTAAGAGGGAGTGCCATGCTCATTTCTCCCTTTTAGTTTATTCCTTTGTTTGCATGTATTCCTTGCGTACTTTCTCTCGTTTTTCTTCCGTTTTTGCCCCTTTTAGTTTAATCTTCTCGCTTTTCCCTTCTTTCTCTCTTTGTTTTGGGCTCGTTAGACATACCATTCTGACACCTGTCTAGGACAAGAGTACTTACATCTAGAACCCAGACCCCGTTCGTACAGAGATGCACCTAGATAGATGTTGTTGTTTATCTGATCTTTTGATTGGGTAAAGGCTCTAAAAACATGCTTAAACAACCAGTAATACATGAATATGTTTTCAAACTTGACCAAAATTAAATAGGTATGATTTGGGCCTGAAGATCCTGGCCCATCAGGATTGGGCTTCAGACTGGATTTAGATTGGGCCTACAAACTCCCCACTCCAATGAAGTTTGAACTAATATTTTCAGACCAACATCCATGTGAGTGAGTGTAGTTGAAGTTAAGACAATCAATCTCACATTCCAAGTTGAATTGAAAAGTTTGGAATTGGAAGAGTAGGTTTGGTGGTATAGACTAACTGTACTACCATAATACTTGGCCTCCCTAATTAAGATACACTAGGTGTCTAGGTCAATAAACATTAACCTATGATAATTTTTCACCCTATTGAATAATGTAGGTCAAAAACCCAAAATAAAACATATATTTTCATTGTGTTTACAAAATGTGGAAACAAGAATAACATATCGGAAATATAGGCAAAATTGAGCCTAATATATTGTATATGATTTATATTTTCTCTTAAATCTCGCATTATAATACAAGATAATATATTATCACTTGCAATCCAAACATGCCCTTATGCTCGTATTACCGATTTAATGTATTACGAAACTTCAAAATTTTGTATGTTACATAGCGTGCTAAGTCAATGATTCAATAATTACAATACTTTTTTTCTTATCAAAACCTCGAAATACGTAAAAAAAATCATTATTTTTGTACTGTATAATTCAAAGTATTCATAAATATTTTTTTCATAACAAAGAAAAACAATATCTACCATCAAAAGTAGATATATAATGTACATGACTTTGGCATTCCTAATAAAATCTTGAAAATTTAAGGCCACATCCTTTAAAAATGATTTTATCTAATCGAATTGCATTACATTCACATTTACAAAGGTCAAATCGCTATCATCATCATCATATATATACACATCCCATGACATGTCCAATTTAGTAAATTCAAAAATTGTATAGCAACGCCCACCATACTAGTTTTAGAAAGATCATGATTAATTTTTGTTTCATGATTTATGTACTCCATTGTTTGATCATTATGGGAAAAAAAACGTGAAATCATAACTTATTTCAAATAAGCCAAATTCTAATTTCTGGAAAAGGAGAGATCAGAGTTAGGTGTATAATTCAATTGGTCTTTGTTTGGTGGTATGGCATATGTCAATGTCACAAGAGTCCTTTTTATAACTTATTTATGGTGGTGGAGCCAAACACGGCCTAATCCACCCCATATAGAAAAAAATAAATGAAAATAAATAATTCCATCCTCATATAAATGCACTCCCACTAAAAGAACCTTCTTTTGTTCTTACCGAAATTAAATCCCCACTTTGCCCTTTCTCCAGATCACGCTCTCCTTCAATTTGTTGCAAATATATGGAACTTCTGAGGGTAGTTATGACTTTTGAGCTTAGATAATAAAATAAAAATAAACAAATTAAAATTAGAAAGAAAAACGCAATCAGGATTCAGAAAGAGAAAGCTTTTCTTCTTCATCTCTCCATTCTACCAGATCTGCGGATCAATTCTTCATCTGAAATCTCTCCGGTGCACGTTGTTTGTTTTTTCACAGAAAGATTTGATCTCGCACGGCGAAAATGAGCACCGGCGATCTGATCAATATTCATCCCTCGGAACTCAAATTCCCTTGTAAGTTTTCTTCATCGACCTTTATGATTGTTTGCTTTTTCGTTTTTGGTGCGTTTCGGTTGCTTTTGGAATCTAATCATAGTTAGGTGAGGTGTTTGAATTAAATTGGGGAAAGAAGGACGTCGTTGGGTGCTTCAATTAGGCAGCTTTGAATTTCCCTAACCCTAATTTGTTCTGAAAATTAGGGGGAATTTTGTTTGTATTATGTGATTCTTTATTGAAGATTTTCTCTTTTTGTTTGTGCCTTTTGGATGCTCAAGTTGAGTTGAAGAAGCAGAGCGCATGCTCTATGCAATTGACCAACAAGACGGATCAGTATGTAGCATTTAAGGTGCGTTTTGAGGGTCTACTGAATCCTGTTAGCTGATTACTCGGAGAATTAGTTCAATGATTTCACTGATTTGTGTTGAGATTTTCTTGATTTGATCGATGGTTACTTGTGTAATTGGGAATAGGTTAAAACAACAAATCCGAAGAAGTATTGCGTCCGGCCAAACACAGGTGTCGTCTCACCAGGTGGAGCATGTAATGTTACAGGTAATAGCACAATTTAAACTGTTTTTAACGGTGGTGTGTTTTCAGTTCTTTGTATGCAAGTGAGTTGTTTTCATGGCTTTCAACTCTTGATATCAAACTCCCAACTTTCTGTGGAACATGAAAATTGTAATGAAGCCTGAATGTGATTGTTTTTTTTGATTTAGCATTGATCCTTGTCTGTCAGATATGTTTTTGAAGCTTTAGTTTTAGATCTAGACCGAATCCTAATTGGTACATTCACATATGTCTGAAGTAAGGCTTATAATTTTGTATTTTTAGCTGTTCTAGGTTATGTTTTTCAAATCTTTTAGTAGTAAGTAATAACTGAGGTATGATTTATTTGTACTAATAGTTGAAAGAGGAAAAAGGGCGGAGTAATAAGTAAGTGTTTTTGCCTATCTTAGAAGTTCCTTAAAATTGTGCTGAAAGCTAAAATGACAAATATTGAATTAGTATGATTTGTTTTTGCAAGGGAATCAATGCATTGTTGTTAAAATGCGTCAAACAAAAGACTTATATAATATGCCCCCTGTCTCAAAGTTGTAACTCTAGCTATCTACAAGTTTATTGACCTCTTTCCTACCAATATAATTGAGGGTTTTATTTAATTATTCATTTTTTACTTTAAAGGCAATAAGAAGACAAATGATTGCAGCCAAGTTCTAGGAGTGGGAACTAAACTCTTGATATTAATGTTACCTTTGAAACTTTGGAAGCAAGTCAATTAATGATTGGGGAAGTAATATATTGTAAAGTGTCTTAAAAGAACACAGAGGACTTATTTTGATACAAGACAAATTGGATAAAAGACTTATATATTGATATGGAGGGAGTGAAAAATAAGTGTTTTTGTCTATTTTAGAAGTAAATATTATATTGAAGTTAGTATGATTTTTTTTGCAAGAAAATGAATTATATTGTAGTTGAATTGCTTCAAGCAAAAGACTAGCATGGGTTATTATTTTGATTTTGTTTTCCATGGGGGTTTGAGAGGGAAGAGTGAATTAGAGGAAATCTGGATTCAAATAATGGTGGAACTAAGAGGATTAGGAGTCACTTGGGTAATGGATTTGTTCCCCATTTATCACTGAAAAATATTCTCTTTCCTTTTTATCAAATAAGGCCTTAGTACTCAAAGTCTTTGCGTTATACCAAACTTAACGGTATTCAGTATACTGGCGTAATTAGTTCAGTAAAGTGGCTTCCAATTTCCAAGATTTTTACTTTAATGATGTGTGCTTGAGGAAAGGGAAGGGCATATGCATGTTGCTTATTTCTGTTCAATTCTGGTGCTGATTGAATAAATTGAATGATTTATTGCTTGTTGAAACCTGCTTAATTTTCCAAATTTTTATTTGATAGTTACTATGCAAGCACAAAAAGAAGCACCGGCCGACATGCAGTGCAAGGACAAGTTCCTAGTTCAGAGTGTTGTTGCACCTGAAGGTGTAACCACAAAGGAGTTGACTGCAGAAATGGTGGATAGATTGCTCACTTTTGTTTTTATTAATATTATAATTAAGTGTATGTTTGCTTTGAATGTTTTCTTACCATAGACTGAAATTATTTTATGTTATGTTATTTTAGTTTAACAAGGATGAAGGGAAGGTTGTAGAGGAGTTTAAGTTAAGGGTTATATACATCCCAGCGAACCCTCCTTCACCGGTTCCTGAAGAATCAGAAGAAGGATCTCCTCCCAGGACAATTCGGCAGGATAATGGATATCAAGTTGCTTCCTCAGTAAGTGTAGCTGTGTTTGATGTTTGTCAACTTCATGATAATGCAACTCTATGATGTTAACAAGCGCTCTCATGAAATTTACAGGCTGTGAGGCATCTAGAAGAACCTAAAGCAAATTCTTCAGAGGTATTTTTCCCCATTCTGTTACTAGATTTTCTACATCTGAATTTGTAGAGCTTTGGTGTACTGTTTGTTTTAAATTGTGAACGTAGCCTTCATGGGAAAAAGCCAAAAACTATATGAATTTGATTATGATATTATGCTATTTTTTTTACATAAGATCATTACACATTAAAGACATGTTCTTTGAAGCTTATCTGGGTTCTGTTGCTGTTATTTGCATGATGGGATGTGAGTATGTGACTTATAAGGAATACTGCCTTTTAGATTAAATTTCAGTCGTGGAGTGTCACTTAAGACTACAAGGGCTGAAAGCAAGCTTGAGCATTTTAGTTAATTTTCCTTGTTTCCGGACACTCTAAGGTCCTATCTTGTTCATATGTGAGACGATTTTGTGCAGTTTTGTTTGGTTTTAAGAATCTCTTATAAACTTTCTTCGGAATACTATAAACAATTTTGGGTTGGTAATAATTAAATTGTAAATTTGATGTATTTAAATTAGCATTTACTGTTTAGTTTAGGATCAATTCCTTACTATACGACAATCTGTGATTTTTTTTAAGAGAGGGAAAGAATTACGTGAAAGCTAAACTATAGAACTTTTAAGCTATCGAGAACCGAAAACCTTGGATCAGTGTTTGCTCTGACTTTTTTTTATATTTTTTTATTAGTACTGCTTTGCTACGGTTTTTCTAGTCGTTTATGTGGAAGCTGTAACTTGTAACAAGGCAACAGGCTTGCTGATTTATTCATAGCAAAGCTCTTTGAGTTTGAGTGAATAATGACTAAGATTTATTATTTTGTATAGTTCATCATGAAAGGGTGAAGGAGAGAGATAAAAACATATCATTCATTGTGTGGCCATATATTTGTAGGGTAATTAGTGAATAATGGATTGAGAATGGAGCTAAGAGGTTTAGATATAGTAGCATTGCCTCTGTATAGTATCAGTCATTGTTTCGAGGCAAAGCTCATTTGTTCAGATATTGATATAAATCTTCATATGTGAATTTCTTATTGGTTGTAGTTAGAAAAATGTGGGAAAAGCACCGGATTTTGCCTTCTATTTCTGATACTGTGAAACTCTAGTTTAATCCAACGATTAAATTCTTTTCAGGATCTGATCTCAAAGCTTACTGAGGAGAAAGCTTCTGCCATTCAACAGAACCAGAAACTTCGTCAAGAATTGGTATACATCCTTCTAACAATTCTATTCTCCTTTCCTTCAAGAACTATCAAGCTTATATTATAAAATTACAACCGTCTTTTGTCAAAATAGCATACAAACATGAAGTATTGACTACCTTATAAATTAACTGTTTCAGCTGATTAAGCTTTTAACTAAAGTCTTGAGTTTGAGTAAGTTTTAACTAGACAAATTTGCTACTGCAGGAACTGTTGAGGAAAGAGATGAGCAAAAACCACGGCGGCGGCTTCTCCATGCTCTTTATCTTGCTGGTCGGTATCATCGGTATTGTGTTGGGCTACTTGATGAAGAGAACGTAGGAGTGAGCCTCATATCATAATGCTGATTTTTTTTACTGTGTCTGTTTTCTGGTATTGAAACGTAGAGATGTATTTTAACTACGCAGAAGGGGAAATATATACCCATAGAGAATGAATAACTTTAGCTTGTGTAATTTATTTTTGGCTGTTTGGTAAGCAGTTTAGAACTTTGATCATGAAGGACCCCTCTTTACAACTGTTCCATATCTGACTTGGGGTAAAAGAGGATGATGCTGTTCAGACTTCAGACCCCTTTGTGATTGCATTTTTTTTTCAAGTGTCTGTTTGTTAGTGTCTTGTGTTCTGCATTTGATCATTAGGTAAATTTGGTAGCTTGTACTGGTGTCAGTCAGTCGATTAGCCATAAGTCCGGTTAATAAATGTCGTTGACGGTTAACCGCTTGCGGTTTTAATCAATTGTTTCGGTTCGGTACGTAGTTTCTATCTGTTTAGATGTAAATTTCGGTTCAGGTCTTTTTGTGCAGAAGTCGAAACGGAGATATCATGGTGTATTGCTTGATTAGATGTCTGAAAATATCTCGGCGACCGATTTTTCCAAAAAATTAGACCGAGGACCGGATTGGATATTCTCGGTTCGATCTTAGTCCTGGAAAAATCCGGTATGGATTAGATTTTGCGTTTTGCGTAGCCCTAGTTTTGAGAACATTCTATATAGGGCTGAGCACGGTTTGGTTCAAACCGAAATTTTAAGCCTTACTGACTGAACCGAGCCGAATCTGATATAATTCGGTTTGGTTTTTGGTTTAGGAATTTTCCAAATTTCGGTTTCAGTTCGGTTCGGTTTTCGGTTAAATTTCGGTTCGGTTCGAATTTTCCAAAGAATAACCTTCTATTTATCTAAAACCAACAAAAACCGAAACTAAACCGAATTGGCTCACATAAAATGGAATTTCAATTTTCGGTTCGGTTTGGTTTTGAACCGATGATCAGCCCTAATTCTATCGACTTATTTGAAATAAGTAGTGTAAAGAATGCGTACATCTTAACCCTTGCATTGGATACATAGGGAAGTTATGTTGATAGATATGATTGTATGAATCCCTTGCCATTGAATGGAATTTAATGGTCATTGTTTGCTTGTAAAATGGCAAACTTTTGCAGAAAACTAAAACCAACTCTGGTCCAACACTCATAACAAGCCACAATCATCCAAAACATCTATATAAAGACTACTATGAAGTTCAACAAGAAAAGACTCATAACAAAGAATAAGAAATCAGTACTAATTTAAGCTTTCGGCGGGTTTTTGGGTTCGTCTTCGAGATTCTTGCGATGAGTCTCCTCCATTTTCTTGGCCTTGGACATGAAATTGTTGAGTGTTTTCTTGATATCAGGGACGTAGTAGTTCTGAGCCACGTACATGCCCCAAACAGCGCCTAATCCGAACACTAATCCTCTCGTGATTAAGCCCATCTTCTTCAAAGATTGAAAGATTAGAGAGATCTTTTTGATGAGTTTGATTTGGAAGTTGTGGAAAAGGGCAAAATATATATAGTGCAAGTTTTGGTTAACTTGTCAATTAAATTTCGTATTGGATTGAATTTTAATAACCCCTTGCCCAAGTTTCTTTTTTATTAAAAAAATTCGTGTCATGCTTGTGGGGTATATAACATATTTATTTTAATATTTGGAGTTAGATTGCTGACCAAGAATATTAGTTGGAGTTTAGATATAGTAGATGGGCCGGGCCTTAATTAAAATGGGCTTGTTGAGTGTGGATCAAATCTGTTAGATAAGAAGAATATAAGATTTACAAAAAAAAAAAAAATAAGAACATAAGATTTGTTTTTTTTTTTGGTTGAAAATAAATTTTTTTTTTTAATAAGGGTAAAATGGTGACAAACCCGGAACTATTAATTATGAATTATTATTACAACAAATAATTTGCAGTCATTTAGGCTAGGAGAATTTATATTAAATAAAAAATTTAACCGCTTGACTAAATGCCTGAAATTAAATATCATAATCTTTTTAGCTCTATATCCCTTATAATTAAGAGAATGAAAACAACATCGCATTTCTACTTGTTCTCTCACAATAACAACCAAACTTTGACATGTATGAACAGCTTATTTGTTCGATCTATATTTGGATTTTTGTTACAAATTGGTACCAAGTTAATTTCTCATCCTATATTATAATTCACACATTCAAAAACATAACTTATGATGCTATTTTTGGCAAGTTTTCGATCTCACTCGTGGTCTCATGACTCTAATGCCTTGGCTCCCACCATGACGATCGACTGTAATTTCTTTGTGTTTATCAACTTTTACATCAATGGTGTTTTGTTGGTCTGGAAGAAATTAAGATTCCATATGGCTTTCTAGCTAATTTTCTCTAGACATTGCAAATTAAAAATCAGGCGTGATCTCTTATTTTCTTTTGTTGGAGCTAAGTGATCGGGTCACATGGGGTATAAAGGTTCGAAGATTAATCTAGGGGCGATATTTGCAAATCTGATGACATTGGGGGCAACGTACGTACCAACCAAATTTTTGAATTCCAAATTGTAAAGTTTCAAAGTCCAAATGCCCGGTTAGCATTGCAAGTGCATGAGATTCAGCTAATTTGATTTTTATAAATATTGTTGGGCCTTAAAATATCGGGCTAATTTATGATGTGAGACCACCAAGATATGAAGAGATCAGAATGAATTAAAGACATTATTCACTATTAATGGAGTATTAAACGACATGGAGGAAATTAAGGAAAGAGTTGTTGGAACGCATTAACTATATGGGCGAAAATCACGGACGCCTTAAATGCCTAATGCGTGTTGACGATTCAGCAGAAGTGGAAACTGGTCAAACTAGCAGTTGGAGGATATTAATAACAAGGCGAGATTCTCAGGATTGATACTCATAAATGACCAGAATGTTGTAAGCCTATAAAAGGGGAGAAACAACATCAGCAAAATATCATCCTCTCGGACTCACTCTCACACACTCTCTTTACAAGAAAACAATCTACATATAATTGTATTTTTATTCTTCGATTATTTATCCATGATCTCAAAAGTTATTTTGCTCTTCATCTTCTCTCTGGCGAAATCATCAATTGTCCTTCAAACATCTGAATGGAATCATAGTGAAGTTTATCATCGTTATTTTCTATTTTTGCATATTTATTTCGATATCTATTGTTTTACCAATTAACGTGTCTACGACTTATCATTGGTATCCTGAATCATAAGGGGTAACTTGCAGGCTCGCAGGAGTGTAATTGTAATCTTATTTCACTATTTTGAACTCGTATCTCTTTCTCTACTTGTTTAGTAGTTCATTTGCCATTTCTCTTTGTGAATCCCTTATTATTTACGAATTAATGTGTATAAACAAATTTTTTACTAGAGCTCCCTCATTATAGCAGATAACGCATTTACGTGTTAAATTTGTCTAAAACACATATTCTTTTTTGAATTTGTCTACATAATTGATGAATGAATTTGTCTAGTTAGTATATGAATTTGAGGAATGAATGTGTCTATATATATTTTTGAATTTATCTTTTTATTATCAACTAATTTTAAAATAAAATTCATGGACTTAATAGGTCATGTATATAGGTCATGTATATGTATATACTGAGATGGTCTCTCCTTTGTCCGTACTCCGTAGTAATTGATCATTCGGACTTTGCCATGATATCAGAGCTGGCCTATTCGATCTTGCATCTCCTTAGTTGTTTGGGTCGGGTCAGACAAAATTACTTCACATCGGTTATATTAGGCGAGCCCGCTATGATGGTGTGACTTGGACTAGTTGCTTGGGTTCATTGACGACGATGTTGTCAATTGCTAACTGGGTCACGCTGGTTTTCACTAGCTTGAAGAAGCGGGTGTAGATAGTTATCCCACACCGAAATTGAGGAATGAATTTGTCTAGTGTATATATATCCTTAAGTTAATCTTCTCCTATTACCAATTGATATTATAGAACGTCGTGATCGATCTTATGTATTTGGTCTGTCGTGCATGTATGCTGAGACGATCCTTCCTTGTTCGTTTGGTCTACTAGACTTTGACAATATTATGAATTTTCCGTGTACCCATTTTCATATATGATCAAAATAATTTTATTGACGATTGAAAGATCACCTAGGACATTCTTTCGAATGAAAAGGGTAAGAATCGGATCTTGATGTAGAATTATAGTCGAAGGTGAATGGCCAAGATGAATCGGTCTCTCAGTAACATTTTTCGAGAGGTGAACATAGATCCTAATTAATTGGTTCAAGGGACCGACTTCTAACAAAAAAAATGTTCTTATTTAAAAATTTTGACCTTCACACGTACGACTTCTCTTGTTATTCATAATTAATCAACAATCTAGGATCGAATTTAACTTAGCACCAACTAGATTAATACTTGTGAGCTCTGACTTTTATTTTTAAAATTAGGGTTTAGGGTTTGGACTTTCCAATGAAATTCTCATCTCCAACAATCGCGTGCTTTTCAAGATACCGTTTCAACTGGCATATACATTTGATATCGTGCGTACTTTATAAGTAATTCAACAGAAATTAAAATGAAGCAATACATTTGTGTTGGAGTTCTCATTGGATTTAATCTTGGGAGGATTAAAAAAACAAGTGTATATATGAAGTTTCTACTTGGCTTCTTCTGTAGTGAGAAAGATGTGTTTTACAAGCTAGGGGATCGAAATCCAGGATTGCGAAATGTTACTTAATTGTAACTATTGAAGTGTAACTATAGTCTATAATTCTATAAAGGGTATTTCATGAACTTATATTGAGAATTTATATAGTAGTTATGTTTAGTCTAAACTTTCAGGCATGAGAATGCATATTCTTAATACGCTATCTCAAGTGTAACTTGGTCCGATACTAGACCCGCTCTGATACCATATTAGAGTCTGTGGGTCGTTAACATGTGGGGTGCACATGACTGTCCATGATATGCATGTTGGCTCCATCACACAAGTCCAATGGGATTTAATCTTAAACCAACCGGTAATAGGAAGAGTAACTCGTAATTTATATAGTGATCATATTTGATTTAAGAAATGTTTTTTGTCACCATTTTAAAAATATAAGTGGGGATTAGATTTTTTTTTTTCAATATAGGAATTTACACATTCTCATTAGAATTAAAATTAAGATGTATGCTACTACTTAACTACAAGTACTTATTAATTAATTAGTTAGTTTTATAGAAGGATGTGTCATGTGAAGAAGTGAAGACACACTTTGTTGGAACACTCCCTTGTCCCTCTTCATTCTAACCTTTTTAAGGCTTTGAATTTGATACCATAGTTCATTAATTAGTCAAAATCTCTCTTCCATTGTTGGGAAAATGCAATGGTTATTAGTCAGAATCTATACTAGCTAGCTAGAAACAGTTTTTTTTGGGTCTGAAATGCATAGATATTTTTGTAACTACTTTGCGTTATATATTATGCCAAAACACCCGTTATTACTTATTTTTAATTAGTAATTATTTGTGTTAATATGTCTTGAATTTGTTGTTGGTAGATACTTGTCAGGGATTCGGGGGCTCTGCCCCCGATAACACTAAGGGATTCGGGGGCAGCGTCCACGACGGTGATCTGCTTTCGGCTTACGACCCATAATTTGATTAGGGTTTGGTGGGTCGCTATATATACTCATGAAACGTCGATCTTATTATTGTAATTTGTTCAGTTTAGTCTCCATAATAAAGAACTCAGTTTTTTTGCCCGTAGACATTGCCAACGCACCGATAGTAAACCACGTAATTAAATTCTTGCGTCTTTCTTCACATTTTATCGTTCTCGTTACAATAATTTTACATGATATGAATCTATGCTTAGCTATTGGGGTTTTAATTAATTAGGCTAACTGTTCTAGAAATACAATGATAATGAAAATTTTCTCTTTTATTAATTAATTACTGTAAGAGCTTTTGACAAAAGTTGAATCTTCAAATAGAATCAACACATGGATATAAAATTTGTGATCCATGACCGGGATTGTGAACCACGTACTAGTTCAAATAAAATATTAAACTATAAAGAGTATGTTATTAAATCAATGTATTTTTTGGTTGAATTTTATTAAATCAATGTATTTTTAATATATAAGTAACCTACAAAATTGTTTACAAAGTTACTACAATTTTCTCATTTCCCTATGATGTACTATGTGCATGTTTCGTTCCACTTGCAAGAGAAATTAAATTGTGCACATTAATTGCCTGGGACCAAAGTGAACCAACTCCCATATTTTGGGGACTCAATGTTTCATGTAAACTCATTTACATGACTATGTAAGAGCAATCTCAAAAGGTTCTTCAAATATTTCTTCAAAATAAGAAATAAAAGCTAATTTCTCTAAAAAATATTTGCTCTAAGTCCAACAGTTTCTTTATTTTAGAAAATGCAGCATTTATTGTTGTATAATAATTTATTTATTTATTAATCAAGCCAATCAAAAATCATTTTTACACTCTCTCTCCATTATAGAGAATTGTCTCATTCCCTAAATTTAGGGAAGAGACTTAATATTTTTGCCTCCTTCCCCATTATAGAGAACAAGATGGGGAAATTGTTGGGCTAAAAACATGCCTTTGCTTCCCCAAAAATTCAAAATTTAAGAATTTGGGAAAGCTGTTGGGGTTGCTCTAAGAGACTATTTTTTTCCTTAGTAGTCTCATGTTTGAGTTCTTTTTTTTTCCCCAATCCCAAACCAGGTTCAATTAGCAACAACTAACATTGATTCGGTGAGGTTTCACTATACCGGAATCTGAGGGATCAAGATAGGGATATCCATACCCAAAGAACAGAGGTACGCTCGATAGACCCAAGAAAAACTGAAATTCAACAATGTGACAATATATAACTGATTTAGTTAGAATGCACCAAAATTAATATAGAGACTAATTAATCCTAGAAGTGCATAAAAGCCAATAAGGATGAGAATGTGTCCCAAAACTACTTAATTAATTAGAATATTTTTTTTTTGGAGTCCGATGTGCAACATCCCTATTTACGGTTCATGATCATCGTTGGCCTAAAGGAATTTTAGGCACTGGAAAATTAAAGAAAATTATAGGTTTTTTAATCTATATCCCGAAAATATAAGTTAAGAATATTATTTTTGAAAACTATCCTAAACTCTAAATCTTATAAATTCTAAACAAATCAATCCTTCTTTTCAATTCGATCAGGTTCAAGCTTTATCCTTGGAATTCTTAAAAATCAATTCATTATTGCACTTATTGATAGAATTGAATTAATTGCACCTCTATTGGAATTTGGAACTCATTTCTGTGTATAGAAATGTTAACTGAAAACTGCCCTCAGCACCGAAATAAACTGATAATAACTGCATCTCATTCAATTCAAGCGACCGACCATAATAAATTGCAATATACTATATGCTATCCGCATCCATACCCTATTTGTTATCCTAAGATTCTGTTGCTTGTCAATATTGTATAATGAATACTCCGTATATAACAGTTTCAATGTGCTAAAATCAAAATTATTATATAAATGCCACAAACTATGATAGCTTGAGCGTACATATCCATATATTTGTTGAGTATATATATTGAAATAGTATTAGGAATTTTTAAGTTTCGAGTAATGGATCATTGTTTTTTGTATTAGTTTTGATAATAATAAACGATAGTAGGAACTAATATGATTATCTCAGTATTTAAAAGAAATATAGATGTCACATAAAATATAAAGGAAATGAAGAGTGAATTTGTGGAAATGTCCCTTTAGTTGATTTTGTTTTTTCACATCAAGGAAAGAAGTGTATAAACGTCCTTTTACACATTAAACATACAAGGATATAAATGTTTTTAGAAAGTTTGTCTTGCACTCCAAAGATAAAATGATAGAATTGTAAATGTGTTTTTTTTTACGAGAACAAGTGCCAAAACTCACTCACCATAAATAGATCGATGTTCTAGGGTTTTATGCCGATTAAGTGAATAGTGAATAGAGTGAGACTAAGAGCCTTCTGAGCAAGGAAGAAGAAGTCGACGATGAGTGTCCGATATCGGCAACGACAAAGGCAATTATGGAGCTAACGGGAACTGCGACAAAGATCGTGAGAAGGATTTGGTGTTTTGATCTAGATTAACTGAGTTGGCTTAGAAACTAGGTTGATATAGGTTAGTGTGCTAGAATTTGGTGATTGCTAGTGATAGAGAAATTTGAGTCTTATCCGTGTAACTAAAGAACTAATCAATAAGAAAACTAGTCATTCAAAATCTTCCAAGAAGGTAGAGGTTTACCCGCTTGACTAGTTGGTCAATGCATGTGGGGTTCCTCTATAAGGAACTGTGTCCCCTTGCTTATTATTTGTCTTTTCTTATTGCGTATTTAATTTTCACTGCCTAAAGAACAGTTCTTAGAACAATTTCTTAGCTCTTGTCTAACGTGTTATTGGTCATATTCACCATATATAAATAGTAATTACCTAGTATTTAAATTACCTTGATTATTCGCCATCAAGCTTCTATATTAGGTTACTATTTTCATGTGAAAAGTCATATTCTTAGCTCAATAATCAAGCATGCATGAAGTTAATTAAAATGACGTGTTAATGAAATTGTTGAGCAAAATGCTGATGATGAACTAGACTTGTCATTCATTTCAACTTGGCTACATATACCAAGCTTACATCAACCATGCCAAGAACTAGTAGCTAGCTAGCTAGCTCTCTCAAAAAGGGTAAAAGTATATTACATATCTATATATATAGTACTACTTACTATTTATATAAGCAAAATAAGCATGCATGAATATTTAATAAGGTTGAAGCTAGATAGATTTAATTATATATATATATACCCTCCAAAAACTAAGAAAAAATAGCTAGGGTTTATAGTTCAGAAGTACTTAATTATGGCATGGAGGGTGAACTCTTGGAGGTGCATAGTCTAAGGTAAACTCGGGATCGTGCGAGCTTCCTCGCGTCTTCTTCTTCTTCCTCCTCCTCTTCCTCTTCTGCTGAGGCAGATGCCATGAAACCGTCGTCACAGGGTCTGGTGCACCACTCGAATGGATTTTGGACTCGACGACCATCTTGCTTTGATGATCTTTTGGAATATTTATAACCTTATTTTTATGTGGTTCATGAAATGGTCCAACTTTTGTAGCATCTTGGTCTTGATCTAGGGTAATGCTGTCCTTTTGTTGTTCCCTTATGGATGTAGGACTCTCTTTCAATGGAGGAACATAATTTTTGGCCTTTACCCACTTTGTTCCATCATCATTCTGCAATAAATTAAGAAGAAAATTGAAGTATAAGTAGCAATTAATAGAGATTCTATACAATTAATTAAAGTACTTTGCTATTTATTTAGTGGAGAACTACTACATTTATAAAAATTACAGAAAATCAAGTACTAATGTGTTAACATTTATTTTACCACACCTATTTCTACTTTTCACTCAAAATGGTACTCTTTCTATTCTATTTCACTTCATGTTTTTTTTTACATAAGGGTAATTAAACATGGGTTGTAATATATTTGAATATTTCTCATATGGTTTTATTCATTTTTATGTAAAAAAAAGTAGGTGATGCCTACATCATATATGGTATGCTAGAAAAAAAATCCCGAAAATATGAGGTTCTTGTAATCAACCATGTAAGGCGATGCCTTTATTAGAACAAGGTATTACAAACACAATCGAGGGGACGAGAAAATGGCTTGTGAGAATTTATATCGAAGAAACCTTTGTAATTTAGAGTTGGGTATGCTATCATATAAGATCATATACTCTTTTATTTCGTTTTAACCAAATAAATGAATTACCGTTCATTCAGAATAAGTAAGGTAGTGCCTTTATTAGAACGAGGTATATTACAAACACAATCGAGAGCCGAGAAACTGGCTTGTGAAAATTTATATGGAAGAAACCTTGTAATTTCGAGTTGGGTAGGATATCATATAGGATCATGTACTCTTTTATTTGGTTTCTCAAATGAATGAATTACTGTTCATTTAGAATATAAGTAAGGTGATGCCTTTATTAGAACAAGGTATTACAGACACAATCGAGGGCCGAAAATATGGCTTGTGGAAATTTATGTGGAAGAAACCTTGTAATTCCGAGTTGGGTAGACTATCAATTATCACATAGGATCATTTACTCTATTATTTCATGTTACGCAAATGAATGAATTATCGTTCATTCAGAATAAATAAGGGAAGCTAAGAGTAAGATCAATATATCGATCCATATACATAGAATTTATATCACCAACCTTATCAGAAAGACTGAGAAGCAGTCTTTTCTCTTCTGAATGAGGATCCTTGTCACGAAGAACGACTCCAAGATGGCGAGCAGAAGTGGTTTGCGACGAAAGAAGAAGAAGCAAAATGGATAAAAGGACCAAACACAAACAAGTGATGGACATGATCGATGTAAGATCGAATTAAAATCGGATTGTGTTATGGAAACCTGCAAGTAAGAGATTTGGATTGGTCTGAATTTGCAGGGCTAGTGTAAGTAAGTAAGATGAACAGAATTGAAAGGTCAGCATTTATAAATCAAAGATTTGAAGAGGAGGAGGATGAGTAGATGAGCAATAAATGCAGGGTGTTGAAGATGTTCTTTGGAAGAACATGGGTGGGAATTGAACGTATTGAATTTGGGTTGATGATCGAATCAGAAAATTTGTAGTTATGGGTCAATTATATGCTTCCTATATGTCTTCACATGCATAGAAGGATTTGGGACCCAGATCGATAAGGAAACTGAAACTTAATTATATAGTAGTACTAGCTAGACACAAAAAAATTGACTATTTTTATTGAAAGACATTGTTCATAAAAATTAAATCGAAAATTTTTGGGTACTACTTCTAAAAATTTAAGCGCTTGACCATATGTCCGAAGATTATCTAATTTACTTTTATGAATGAATCACCTCCTTCGTTTAAAAACATTGACTAGTTTTTTTTAGAATTATTGGTTGTTTTATAATAAGGTACATTTTATAATAGTACTAGTTTTAGAAACTAAATTTTTAAAGAGAAATAATGAATTCTATAGAGAAACGAAATTTTGAAAATTTTGAAAAAATTACAAAAAAGATATATATTAATTTGCACTTCGGGTAAGATATAGAAAAATCATTTATATCTATAGGCGGGTTTATTATTTCTTTTTAGAGGGTTTTAGTTTTTAAACTAGCATTCGTATAATGTATTTTTCGTATACATTACCAAAAAAAATGTATTTATATTTATATATAACTATAGCTAGAAACATATATCAAGAAGGAATAGGTCACCGATGTTCTCATTTAGTTCGGGCATTTAGTTCGACGGTTAAGCCTTTAGGGTAGTACCTTGATACCACTGTTTCAAATCCCACGGACGACTGTTTGTCCTTTACTCTTTTATATTGGTTAGTTACCAGTTTTCATTTCTAGTGTATGTTATAGACGAACGTAAGTAGTACTTAGGCTCTTTTTGGATCACCAAATTTAATTTATTAAGTTGCATTAAACCCGTAATTTAAATATATCTTTATTATACCAAGTGGACCAGCAAATAAATGGAGGTAAAGGAAAGTTTTAATAATTGTAATTAAAAAATAATTAAGATGTATATATAGACGGGATTAAAAAATTAGGAAGAAGGTTGGGGACATGTATAAAAAAGTAAGGGCATGTTTGGTTGTGAGAAACGATGGAAATTAAAGGAATGGCTTTAACTTGGTTGTCTTGAAGTAAGAGTGGAGATCGAGAAAATTCTACGAGTAACGAGTTGCATACTTGCATGCATGTTTTCATTAATTAATTATAATTAAGTTCATTTTCTTGCTTTTTTGGCCATCGATCGATCCCCACTTTCTTCACCTCGATATACTTCATTTTTGGACTCTTCTCTATGTACTAAGTTCACGCTAGCTCTACGAACCATACATATATAAATTAATTTATATGGTTGACACTTTCAATATATTTATAAAAAAATTTATATAAAATAAGTATTAAAGTCGCCACAAGAATTATTTAGGTTCGCCTAAAACATCTATTAGAAATAAGAACTGGTTACTAACCAATTCAAGTGTATACGTGCAAATCACTGTCCGTGAGATTCGAAACAATGACCTCGGAATATATATCGTAAGGTCTTAACCGCCGAGCCAAATACCTGAAGACGATATATTTACTCAATTGATCGCACATTTTTTTGTTCCATAATTAAAACTGTCAAATCCTAAAATTACGTAATTTAATTTATCTAATTTTTTCAATATATCGTCTTCAGGTATTTGGCTCGGCGATTAAGACCTTACGATATGCATTCCAGTATTTGGCTCGGCGTTTGAGTGACAGTTTTACTCTTCTATTAACTTTGACCAATAGAAAATTTAACAATATCTCAATTGTTGGAGTTCTTTCTTTCGCTCAAAGCCTGATTTTTGCAGCATTAATTATAACTATATATCACTATTATATCTGTGCATATAGTCCACGTTCTTTAATATCTTCGCTTTCATCTCTTTAAATTAGGTTTTATTTTCTTCTCTTTCTACATATCTTCCCATAATAATCCCATGGTTTAAACAAACAGTGGACCACGTACCTTGTGTCGGTCTAGTGAGTGATAGATTCTTGTCATCATTTGGTCTCGTATAATTTAAGTGTTTATTTTTCCTTTTTGTGTCGTTTTTTCATGCTCCACTTTAAATGGTCTAGATAAAAGAGGTTTTATGTTCATTACATAAGTAGGAAATGAGGTGGAGAAAGCATACTTAGCAAGTTAAGGAGATGGTTAGCTAAACTTGGTCTTTCCTAGACTTATAATTAATATCTAGATTTCTTAGATTTTTTGTACTTAGTTTCACCCCTTAAATGAATCACTCTTTCCATTCAAAAAAATATATACTCGTGTTAGTCAGGATATACATAAATTGGATGTGTTAGGTATCGTTAAACCCGCAGAATTGCCTTTCTTCTGCATGATCTTTAGTCTTTTCTGCTTCTTTGCTCGAAGTTTGTTGCTTGTTTGGCTTACCTTCTTTTATTTGTCATTTCTTGTTAGTTTGTCTAATTATCGAGTCTCATCTTGATGTCTCGATCCATCAGATATGTATGATACTTCGAATTGTTTTCCTTATAAAAAATATATATATCTATCTCGATGCTACTCACTCTATTTACATCTAATGAAAAAAGATAATTTACATAATAGGATTCATTACGAGGAAGTTCTAATAACAAAATTCACAACCTAACTTCTATAAACCACATTAGATAGATAAAATGACACTTCTTTCTAAACAAAGATGATATACTTGCGTAATACGTAGCCTTGTTCTAATAATCTCGCATAGGTTTCGTCTAGACTCCACCTGGATACTGAAAGATCTTAACCCATCTAGTCTTCAAATTTATTTACTTGCGTAGTATGTAGCCTTGTTCTAAAAATCTGATCACCTAGATTGAGTCTACTAAAAATCATAGTACAACTAGTCTTTCGGTCCATCCAGACATCTTTCTAAATCCGTTTAAATAACAGTTTAAATCTAAGTGTTAGACAATCCTTTATTTAGGGTCTGTCCAACGATTTTTAAAATATTTTTTTTGATAGAAGGAGAAACGACACTCTCACCAGTTTTTAGAATATTGACTTAGTATAAGTTATGTATAAGATGGATAGTGATAGCATTAAATGAAGGGGACCCACATGATTAAATGTGCCCTTAAGCTTTGAGCTTGGTAGAGCTAAGTAGCTAGGTAGGGACAAACTTTTTGCTCCAAGGGACACAAAATCCACCTCAAGTCCACCGTTGTCCCCTGTACCCTGTGACACAAGATCGTGACCCCCCATTCCCAATACCGTCTTTACCGGCCACCCCTGCCACGTGGCCTCCTCCCACGTGGACTGCCACTTTGGATCTTGGTTGCCCCACCTCGGCCGCCAAATCCCATGCGCCTTCAACTTAGTGTAATTAACCCCAAAATCAGGTCCCAAATGAGGATTAAGAGTCCAATTCAATTTAAATTGAACTTAAGAAAGCTTATGAATAGTTTTTGTAAATAAAAAAGCTATTATACAGGTATTCGGTGTGCGCAGTTAATGAAAGCTTATTAAAACTTAACAAAGTTAAAGGCAGTTGAAATTTTGGCCATAAAATTGGGGAATGTACGGTTCATAGGGCGGAGATGTGGGGCGTGCTCGACGGTCTCAAACTCGCCTGAGACAAAGGTTTTAGGAATGTGGTCTTGGAGTCGGACTTGGAGTTGGTGGTGGGCTTCCTTCGCAAGTCTCTCCCCTCTTCTCACCCTCTTGCCAGCCCGGCTTCTCAATGCCACGGCTTTCTCACCCGAAATTGGAACATTCGGGTGCATCATGTCTTTAGGGAAGCGCATGTTGTCGCCTCCTCCCTCGCTAGTCTTTTTCTTTCCCCGTTGATTTTCATGAACTTGTTGACCCGCCTGTGGGTACTCTTCCCCTTCTTTTGGACGATGTCAGGGGAAGAGCTTTTGCTCGGCTTGTTGGTGACTAATCTCTTTCTAATACTACCCGAAAGGACTTAGTCCTTTCTTGACAAAAAAAAAAAAGGCAGTTGAAATTTTGTCCAAAACATAAATGATATCTCTCCCAGTCTTGTATGAGCTCATTTCTCTAGTGTAGTGAATTTGAACTATAGTCCAGCAGTGATACTAACCCAAACAAAGTTCGTGGCCTGTTGAATTTGGGCCCGGCAGATATAATAATCCTTAATTGGACCAAACTGATTTATTGGGCCTAGGCCCAATTTCTTTCAGAATACGGCTAGTTCTGTAATGATGATACGTGTAGTGTGGCCCGTTGAGAAACATCTCTATGTAACGTGTAAATAAACAGTCTATTTGTTGTTTTCGTCAAGACAATGAAAAACAAAACAAAAAGTCTAGTTCTGGATATTTTAGTTTCACATCATGACTTTTATTTAATCTTACATAAAAAAAACTTTAAATTTTTTTAATGGTTGGAATTAAAAATTACCTGGAAAATATTCGACCAATAAAAAAAAGTCTAGTTATCTTTTTTCTTATATGTGTAGTAAGAGATGATGTGGATGATAAATAAAACCATTAAATCAAAATATACGTCCAAATATATCTTTTGGGTTTAAATGACCATATTTCGGTTTTTTTCAAGTACTTGTGGGACATGAGCAAAGTAAGAAACACCACTTTTCTTTTGGTGTATGAAATTAATGTGCTTCTCAATCATAAGGACTCCACAAAAAACAAACCAAAAGCATTTTATTTAATTGAAAACTAGAGTAACAAAAAGTCATTTTTTGCATAAAATATGTTGTTTTTTTAATTTGAATTTTTTTGCTTTGTTGGAATGGTCTTTGCTGGCTCTCTTTTTATTTTCCCTTTTTTTTAATTTTTAATTTTAGATTTGGTGTTTGCTTGAGTGGTAGGGTGTCTTGAGAGGAGAGAAAAGAACATGTTAGCCTCCTTTTTAAACCTACAAAGAAACAATTTAAAAACCGTATTTTCTTTTTATAAGGATTAGAAAAATTAAACCTCACTTCGGGCGCCACTTTATAACATCCTTTCGGATGAGAACATGAAATTTTGGGGGGTCTTATTCCCATGGAGTTTATTAAAAACTATATGAGTGAAGTTCTAAAACCCTATAACAAATTAATGAACCCTAGATAAAATAATTAAATAATAAATAAAATAAGTTGATATGAAAAGAGAAAAATCTAATTATATCAGTTGATTTTTCATTTAGCGATTAGGATTGTTCAAACTTTATCTATAGAGTTTTTTACCAACTCCATTGGAACAAGATCCAATTTTGGATGATTCAAGATGTGGTCAATAGGAAAAACGTGGCTCAATTTTACAATCTTATCAGCCACAGAATTGAACCCCTTAGTTCCCTACCCACATCAAGGAAACATACTAACTCGAACCACTGGAGTGAGACCCAGATGTCCGAGATAATTATTTCAATCTCTCAAGGACATTTTCCCATATCTCTCGAAAAGTCGATGATCAATTGTAAGATTATCACCCTCCAGCTCGATTTAAAAACCCTAGTTTTTTTACAACAAAAGGGAGGGAAATTAGAATTACCCATAAGAAAACATAAATATGAATTTCAATATATATATTTTTTGTTTTTTTGGGGGGTTAAGATGGGTCACTTTCCACTTCATAGGAGGGGATAGAGGGAGAAATTGGTGTAAGCCTTCACATGGGGGAGGCCATAAAATAATCCTACAAAAGACTGACATGTCCAAATCATGGTTTTGCTAAAAACAATTCATTGCGAAAAGAAAAGAGCTTTGCATTTGTCCCCCTTATCTCTCACTCACTACACCATAAGAAAACAAAATAATTTCTAAATAAATACTTACTATACAAGCTAATTTGAGTAAGAAAACAAACCGTAAATACTTTGGAAAATTCCTTCTCATGTTTAAACCCCAAAATTTTATTTACATTTTGTAACGGATCATTTATACTAATGATACGTTTAGTAATATTTATTTAGATACTTATCAGTCTGTAGAAGCTTATCTAAAAGAAACAAACATTATTATATTTGTTCGATAATATATATATTTATTTAAAATAATAAATGTATTTTCAGTACTTATCTAAGAAAAAATAAACAATAGCCTAGACCTTATTGCAAATAAGAAACTTATCTAGTCAAAAAAAGCTCAATGGGTCTCATACTCTTTGTTAAATAAATATCTAATTGCAATATCAACAAAACATCTTATCAAACATGCTTCGACTATATGAAAAATAAGTACCTAATTTCATCGTCAAATATGAACATCTAATATCAACGTTAGTTACTATTAGCTTCAACTTTGATAAGTATCAAAATGTTGAATAAACCCTAACTACTCCATTTCCCCACCGAAATAAGACTATTCATATTTTCTTAAAAAACAAACTTTAAATGATACTCTTTAAGTTTTAGTTTTAAAAATTAGATTAATGAATGTTTTTATAGCAATACTAGTAGTTGTCATTGGGAAGTCGAGATTATACTAACAATTATTTTAGGTGATCTCAAGAAATTCACATTCTTGAATATCTTACGTAGGAAAATCAATAATTTAATTGGCTTTGTTGCTAAGTTGGGTCGACGGGCAAACTCCTATGACCTAACTTAATTTTTTTTTAATTTCATCCGCAAAAAGGTTATAGGGCAGAACTCATTTAGATAAGGGAGAGACTTTATTAATTATTTTCGCGATAAAAAAAAATTATATTGATTGATATGGGTAATAATTTTGAAGTAATTAATCTTTGTAAGAACGTAAGTCGATAATTTGGTTTTATTTTGTTTTTTGGAGAATGTTTGCTTTTATGTCTCATTATAAGGATGCTTTAGTGTTACAAGTCTAGAGTTTTGATCTTTTGAGACTTATGCATCGCCCCTTCTTTTGTTGGGCCATCCTGCATGTCCAAGACAATCACTGGTTGCTTTTGGCTCTTTAAGGGAACGACTCTAGTTCTCGACCAGTTTGGAAATGGTTGATCTAAACCCTTCTTCATCACCGTCAAGTCCAAGACTATAGACAAGCTCTCCGCACTTAACTAGGTCAACTTGCCTCGACATCCTAAGAAAAGTAAGTTCCCACCAGAAACGCCTAAAGCAATTCTATATTTCTATTGTTTGTCTTTATACCCAATCAATAATTGTTTGAGAATCACACTTCAATATCGCAGGACGTGCATTTCTTGGTAGTTGACCATCCTAATTACTTACCTTTTGTTATGATGTGAACCTACTCGACTTCGGTCCACGAAGGGCGGATCTAGGCTGAAAACGCCTGAATCTTCTCCGAAACAAGTAATCGGATAAGTTTGAGACCACAAAGTGGACTCGCGGGCCTCTAATGCTCTTCGGAACGAGGGCAGAGATAAGAGATGTCGGTCCAAGGGAGGACCGACGAGGCGGGAAGGGGTTGGAAGGATTGGTGACGTCGGGCCAAGGGATAGGAGGAAACTCGACTCTACTATAAGCTTGACTATTTCATTATGACGTAGGTTGAAAGTAGTCCCGAGTGCCTCTTATATAGAGAGCAAGCTCGAAACCCTAGTTACAAAGAAGGGGATTGGATTGGGCCTAGCATGCAATCAAGGCCCACATTCGAAAAACCTATAAATCTAATAATTGTAAAGCTATAAATGGAAATGTGCAACAAACCCTAATGGGCCTTATTCTACCATAATGGGTCTGTCTCTTAAGCATAAGAGAACACACGCCTAAAATAGTAATGACGGAATGTAAATGACGGAAATAGAAATAATAATATAAATAATATATAAATGAGACTATGTCCTAAGCCAAGAAGGTCTCCAAGGTCTAGGCCGTCTCGGAATGGTAGAAATTGTGTCTGACCCTAGGCAGGGTCGCATCATGTTATGGGAGAGACAAGCCTAAATGTCAAGGTCAACCACCAAGCCAACGGGGTTTCATTTTAAAACCAATTGACAATAGAATGAGTAACCTATAGACTATACATAATTGAATCTCAACAATCTTCCCCTCACACGTGAATCCCTCACAAGTCCGAACAGTGGACCCTCTATAGTCCCTAAGCCGAACAGTAAACTCTAATATCATTTGTTACAGGGAAGACGAGCCCAAATGGCAAGTCCAACCACTAAGCCAACAACGAGGTTTCATGCATATGGAATACACAATTAAACCCCAATACCTTTTTATCGAAAAAAAAATACTCCGTAGTAAAACAAACTATTTGTGTGCAATGTGATAGGTTAAAAGCTTATTTATAATAAGCGGATGATGAAATTAGCTAGTTAAAGTCGAAACGCTAGGATTAGTCTCAAAACTGCGTATATCTTTATACATTTAATGCTAATGCAATCCATTATCAACATATTGACAAATAAACAAAACAAGTTTATAGCTAAGCTCATCGATTTGTCTCCATGTTATATAGATCGTCAAATTCCCATTTTGGCCCCGAAATTTTCCATTCTTGTCCTCAAAATCATGTAAGCACATGGAGAGGTTAATTCTGTCCAAAATCTGACTATCCATGAACGTAGGCACAGCACTTTTTCCCCCACCAAACAGGCAAATTGGAAATTTAAATTCTATCATTTGACGAATGTACGGTCACATAAAATGATTCTAATTCAATCATGTTGAAAGCAAAACACCTAGATCATTATAATACATAGTTTTTTTTTTAACATTAATAAATTCATAATTTTTAATAAATCATAAATGTTATCTGGCCTTTAGACAGGCTTTAGGTAAATATCAAGTTTCTATGTTTGCTTGTAAGTTGTAATCCACATGAAGCTAATAGATTACAATTAACATATACTTGAATATGACACGATTGTCCAAATGTTATAGGTGTTAAATGTTATATAATGTTCATGAGAAAATTAATCGATTTTTTTAACTTATTCCATTAGGCCGCATAAGATAAGAATCTCATTTTTAGTATTAAATTATAAACAAACCATGGATTTTATGAAAATAATCTTGAAAATCTTAAATAAATACTCTATCGATTCAGGATATTTTAGTTCTAAATCTCATTTCACAATATAAATTCATATTTTTAATTAATGTTAAGTTTTTCCCAAAAACACATTAATTTAACTTTTTTACTTTATTTGTAGTTTCAATGAAACTCAAGACCAATAAAAAATAGATGGATGGATTGAAATAAACACTCATTGAAAAAGATATATCACTAATCAATTAGAAGATTATTAAAAATATAAATCAAAATTTCAAACTTATCTTAAAATCAGTGTAAAATGAGAAAAGGGCTTAAGTTGTAAAACGAAGATAATAGAGTAGAATATTTTCAAATAATGAAATTTAACCTAGGTCAGAAAAACAGAAAGTCAATATACGAGGCAATTGATCACTATTCTAAAAATCTTTTCTAGGCGGAAAATTAAACTCTAACCTGTTTAACTGTCTAATTTATTTAGACACATGTATTAATCGTTTAGATAACCCTTTTTCACCTATAGACTGCCTAACAATGGAGTTATTTGTGTTTGCGGATCTAATATCTTTACATATTTAAAATCAGTACATTATCTAAAAGGCTAAAAAAAACCTCAGCTAAGAGAAGATTCATTTCACGCCGTTCCTAAATTAATCATAAGCATTGTAACATGGGTTTGTTAAATCTTCAAAAAAATTATTGGGTTGAAAGGAAATTAAAGCTTAAAAAATTGAAGTTATTTGTCCAATTCGGAGCTTCCAACGACGTCATGAAGTCACTCATTCAAATGCATGTGTTGGCGTGGGATATTAAGAAAATAGCATTTGTCCTTGAGTTTATTAAGTGTATGTTACGAGGATATATAAGAATTATTGTAATCAAATAAGTATAATTAACATGCATCAATTTAATTAAAATACATATATATGTTTTGGAAGAAAAAGAGTTTCTCACATTGAAAATATGAATTATAACTTACCTAATTAAGTAAATATATATATATATATATATATATATGTTTTTGGGTTACTTATTTTATTGTCAAATGGTTTTAGGATGAAATTTTATGAGCTTATCCGCTATGTTCATACGTGCATGTGTGTCTGCACAAACACGTCTCCAGTTTACCTACTTACAAGGCTCACAAACTTTCTTCATAGTATTAAAACGGGTTGGGCCCATTAATTATTTACCTTGAGTTGGGTTTAGCAAGTTGCTATTATTCAGACGTTATGTACCCTACTTAATCTATCAAGTGTCAGCAACCCCTTTCCCAGTTGCGATTGAGGGGACGTGTTAGAAATATATTAAAGGACGATGAGCTTATAATTATCATAAAAATATGAAATAAAAATAAGAAATACAGTATTTCTTAAATAACGTACATCGTACAAAATGCTTGATCCATAAATTGTCAACAAAAAAATTAAAAATTGATCGATCGAGCTCTAAACAAAATTATAGCTCACTATAAATTCATGGACAACGATGGATTTTCTCGGATTTTTGTCAATTCGGTTGATTTTTTCAAAAAGAACATCTGGTCACCCACTTGTGTCCTTATTTTGTATGGTTAATTAAATCGATACAAGTTGTTGGACATCCATGTCAAGCAATACTGATTAAGTAAAGTATATAATATGTTTTGATTGATAGCTAGATTATATAAATATGTATATGTGCGATTTTATAATACGATCGGTAACTTGAACTAGCTAGTGTGTGATGTATGCCCTCTGGGAATTATTCGGATCGGACATGATCCACCAAAGAGGCTGGATATATACAATGCATTTGCATGCAATTATGCAAATGAAATGCAACGAAAAATTCAAATTTGGGCCGAGTTTAAAATTAATTATATATATTTGAGTCCTCTTAATTATGCGAACTTTATGGTATAAAATGAGAATGAATCTAAAATATTGAATGAAGAGAATTCAAGAGCGCGAATTATTTCACTTAAAATGAGAAAAAAATATGGCACAAACAATTTTTTAGAAAATTATTCGAGTATTTTTCGAAAAAACATGCACAGGATGTGTATCAAAAGTAATTTTTATTCATAAGCATATTTTTTTTCCTTGAAATTTGTGAAATTCAATTACATTTTACGAATTTCAAGATAAATAAGTATGCTTTCTTGAAAAAAGTACTTTTTACAAATTAAGTGTAGCAAGGTCGTAATCGGGAAGAAGTAATACAGTTCAGGTAATATTTTCAAAGGAGTTGTAAATAGATCTGCCCCCTCGCCAATCATTGATGGTTCGAGAACGGCTAAATAATAGTTGCAGTTAGTACCTTCTATATAGTGATCGCATTTTGTAACCTGGGTATCGAATTTTTGTTCATTTAGTTAGTTAAACGCATATAATGTACCTACAATGGCGAGATTATTGTTATCTTACAAGTGTAAATGATAGGGTTTTGGTTCAATTTGTTAAAGAAGTCATCCAATGTAATTGTTACATGAAATTCAATCTAAGATATTATGCGATTCAATTAATTTGCCTTCTCTATCCACTTGTAAACAAGCATGTTTTTTTTTTCAAAAAAAAAACCATAATTATATCAAAACTCGACTTGAATGCCACATGACAATGTGAAATTGTGGCATGGGTTGATTAAAAATCACATAGTAGTAAATGTTGGGATTTAATTATGAATTATATATGAAAAGTTCTCAAAAAATAAGTCATTATGTTCTACATTATTAGTTATTACTCCTATTTACAATTGATTTGAACATGAAATTTTATTGGACTTCTATATTAGGCTTGATAATTCAACTCGTCTTTCTTGTAACAAGTGGTATCAGAGTCAATGGATCAGTTTAGAAGTTGAGAGTGTCCGTCGGCCAGGCTCGTGAAGAATTCCACCTCCGATTATATTGGACTTGTATATTAGACAGTTGGACCTGTAACAGTAAAGAAATTAATTTCGCCTCATTAAAATATACTCCTATATAGCTAGCATTCCCTAGGGCATGAGATACATGAGTTTAAACATCAATTAGATGAATTGTATTAGGATTTTTCTAATATCTGATCTAAGTAAATGTCCAAAATTGAACTCTATACAAGATGATACATACAAATTCATGTATATATACTCTGCAGAATCATATCCAAGCTTTGACATATCTACACTATACATAAAAAATAATATGGGTTATGTAATCGTGTTTTAACCTAGAACTATCAAGATATCAACAGATCCAAGCTAAATCGAACTCGTACTCAAACATCCAAGCAAGAATCGTAAGCGAAAAGACACAGGAGTTGTTGACCCGGTTCGAGTTCAAACAACTCTACGTCCGGGGGACCTCAACAGGGGAGATCCGATCCCAAGCATTTCACTAGATCAAAGCTCAAGAGGTTACAATGTACAAGAATCAAGCACTCGGCAAAACTAGACAACAGAGACAAGAAGGGAGACGAAGATCTAAGAACAGAAACAAGAACAGAGGTAGGGTTCTAGAAACGAAAGGGCTTCGGCCCCCTTTCACGGCTGCAAGTCACTCTCTGACTTCAACTAGACACCACGAAAACCAGAGATGAGCTATCGCCGGCGAACTCCTCTTCTTCTTCCTCTCTTTCTCTCTTTCTTTCTCTTCTCTCTCTCTTTCTCTGGATTTCTAGGGTTAGCGCCGCGTGAAGAATGGGCTCCCATCGAAGCTCAACACGCTTATATAGCTAGGTCACTCGGGAGAGCTATCCAAACGCAGTGTTTCATCAAATGGTGTCTCCGACTTCAACTTTGGGCAAGCTCATTATTGGGCCAAGCTCATAAGCCTTTATCCGAGCTCTATCAAAGGCAAGGTTCAGGTTTAAACAAGTGACTCGGGTTTGTGCCTCCAAACCGGTTTAACCCGGAGTTGCATTTAATCCCGATTTACCTGTAAACCCAAACCCTACTCTCATGATGAACCCGGTTCTGATTTCCTAGTTCTACCTTAGTGCTTAATTCATACAATTGTACATATATATATATATATGTATTATTTACAACAGGTTAATATTATAAAGTATTGCAGCCTTCATTAATTATACTAAACCCTCGTCAAAAAACCATGAACAATGCAACCAACAAATAGTTATAAGTGGACAAGAACGACATAACAGCTAACAAAAAAGCATTCTTTATTAACTAGTTAGTAGAATTTTGCTAGTATTTCACGTCACAAAAATAAAACAATGGAAAATGGCCAGCTTGTGTTTTTATTTTATTTTAAATATGTGTAATGTGCTAGCTAGCTATATAGTTTTTGCTACATTATTACAGGCATGGATTCATGTATATGTACCTGCAATGTGGGTCTTGTCCAAATCAAATTCTGTACATCAATCTCTTCCTTTTTGTCTTTGTAAATTGAATTTCTCTTTTTTATTATGTTCTGTCATGTCTTTGACATGAATCAGTTTTTGTAATTTAGGGATTATAGTCTTGTTTGCTTCTTATACTTACTATTGATTTTATTTTGTTAACATGTGAGTGTAACCTTAGAAGCTAGAATGATTTTGTTAGATAAGCACTAGTTTAATCCATCATTAAGTTTAAATTAGCCAAAACAAATTGTAGTCAACCAACCACCTTGATAAACTTATATATCATATAAGGACTAGTTAATTCATTGTTAAGTTAAAATAATCAAAGCACTTAATTAGTCTGATATCTTATCTATATGAAAAAGAGCAAATCAAGGCCCTTGATAATTAAGGCGTATTAGTCTAAATTTTTTGTTTTTTAACCCATGCTCTTATTGATAATTTTTGAAAAAAAACTAAAATCCTAAAAAAGAGCAAATCAATACCCTTAGTAAATCGTGTTAGTCTAGATTATATGATTTTTATAGTCCATATTTTTTATGTTGATGTTTAAAAAACTAAAATTTTATAAGAAAATTCATAAATCTTATAATTTTGTGAATAATTTTGGATGAACACAAGTTATTTAATTATTTTTTCAAGTTTTTTTTTATGATGAAAGCACACTTTCGGGGTGAATTCAAACTCGTGATCCAGCCGATAATTACCATGAATTATATAAATTGATTTGTGTCGACCAATTCAATTCAATGAAAAGAAGGATGATAAGACTTAGGCTAGGTCCGGTATTTTGGAGCTAGATTGTTTTCATTTTGTCACCTAGCTGAGACAAGGTGGAGAGAAGTTGGAGGAGGAGGGGGAGAAATCAGGCGGAAGCATGTTGGAACAAGTTGCTCCCACTAGTCGCGAAGCTGTGGTGCCGAATAGGAAAAGTAGCATCATCCCTCCAGATCCGCTCAATAACACTGGCGCTAAATGAATACTTTTTTTTTTTACTCAAGTGAAAGGATATAGCTAAAATTTATATCGAAACCTTCCAACACCCTCATGCCTCCTGCCATGTACTAATCCATTTTCGAAATTTATTTAAGGATTGATTAATTCAAGGTTCCATATAAATGAGTGAAAGATTGTAACAAAATTTTCTGAAGTACCAACCTATCAAAATGGAATGGACTCAATTGTGTAACCTCTTTAAAAACAACAACATATATTTGAACTTTAAAAGGTTAATACTTATATGTCTTTTTTTTTTGAGTTGTAAACACCAAACCAACCCATGTTTATACAACATACACAAACTTAGCTCCTCAACCCAACTTTTCCTTTTTGGTGTAAAATTCCTAAACTCTAGTTAAATTTAGGCAACTAGGACCTTTACATGTACATCCCACATTTCCACACTTGGCATGAACACAAGTTGATTTGGTTGGATGTTTTTTTCTTTCCAAAACCAAGTTCAATCAAGTGGACCTTCATTTTCCCTATCATCACTTCACTCTTTCCAATTCCAATTAACACCCTAATTTAAGTAATTCAAATATTTTACTATCATAAAATATGGAATTTGGAATAATTTTTTTTGATGAAGTTAAGAATTCAGTAGCCAGACAAGTTTAGTAAATCGAAATATCACATGAGGCGACAATTAAGACATGCTAGCAGAGACACGAACTAAACACAAGCTAAAGGAACGAGCGAGAAATACAAACAACCGAATAAAAAGACCGATAACGACTAAATTAAACCTAGTAAACCGAGATATTGTACGAGACGACAACTGAAACCGACTAATAAAAACACGGACTAAAACAAGCTAAAAGATAGAACGAGAAGAACAAACAACCAAACAGAAAGACTTACAACGACTGAATTGGGAAGTGATACTGAACCAAAGAAGAGAACACAAAAAAGGAAAAAGGGAAAGAAAATGCGGTAAACAGAAAAGTCATACAAGGCGGTAGTCGAGACCGATAGTAGAGACATGGACTAAAAGAAGCTAAAAGAGTGAGCGAGAAATACAAACAACCAAACAGAAAGACCGACAACGACTGAATTAAGCCTTGTAAATCGAGAGGCTGTACGAGACAACAGCCAAGACCAACTAGTAGAAATACAAATTAAAACAAGCTAAAACAGCGAGCGAGCAATACAAACAACCAAACAGAAAGACCGACGACGACTCAATTGGTAAGAGATACTGAACCAAAGAAGAGAACAAAAAAAAGAAAAAGGAAAGAAAATGTGGTAGGGGAGAAAATGGAGTTGCTGTCCACTCCTCTTAGCCATGGAAGGTGTATCACACGCGCCATATCTCATTCTTGAGAGTGGCAAGAAAACCCTACAAGAGAAGCCACATTAATAAATCTTTATCAAGGAAAAAAAAAGGGAGAAAAACAGTGAAAAAGAAGAAATTAAAAAAATGAATTAAATCAGAAAATACAGAGAGAAAAGAGGTGAGAGGGAAGGGATGAAGGGGCACTTTACTTCTTTTTTAGGTTGCACGCATCCATGGCTGAGGAGAGAAGGGAAGAAACACAGCAATTGCAAGGACAATAGAAGTAGAAGAAGATAAAGAGCAAGAAGAAGAAAACATAAAAAACACCAGCAACATCTACAACAGAAACACAGAGAGGGAAGAAGAGGAAGAAGAAGAAGAAGAAGAGGGGAAAAAAAAGGTGCCTAATTTTAGCCCACAGGAAAGCAACAAATCTTGCCCAGAACCCCAGAAATCATTCAAGACCTAAATGAGGCTATTATTTCCTCTTCTTCGCTCCTCGTGAGAGAGAGAAAGTGAAAGCTTGAGAAGATGAAGGAGGGTTTCAGGCCACAGACATAGTTAGCGTTACCTTAGCTTAGCTTAGCTAGCTTTAAAGGTTCAATCTTTATCCTTGATTTGCCCTATTTTACTCATGCATCTGGCTAATTTGGTGTTCTGGGTCTTCTATTTTGTAAATTTGTGGGTAAATTTTGTTTCAGGTGGTAGAAGAAGAGGAATTTGTTTGGTGTTTGGGTGAATTAGATGAGGGATATGCCCTTACCCTTTGAGCCAGAGGCGAAGGGGGGCGTTGGTGTTGGTGTTGGCTTCTTGCACAAGCTCTGCAGAGACTTCTCCGGCGGCGGCTGCGGCGGCGATTGGACAAAGTTGGAAGCTTTCTTCGGCGTTGGCAACGGCGGCGGCGGCGGCGGCGGATTAGGCGTTGTTGTGTGTGAACCCACTTCCGTCCTGGAAACAAAAAGGAGCCCTAGCCCCTCTTCGGCATCCACGTCCACCCTGTCTTCCTCCCTCGCCGGCGGCGCCGGTGGTGGCGGATCGGCCGACACGGCTGGTGTGGCGACATTCTCCGGCGGCGGCGGCAACCCATCTGAGAAATGGTCTCAGGGTCACCACCACCCCCACCCCCAAAACCGCCCAATCCAAGAAAACACCAGCAACAACACCCATAGCACCGACAACAGCAACAATCTTGAGCTTTTCCACCAGATGCCGGCGGGGAATCTTGAAATTGGGTCCGCCGGAGCTGAGAAATGCGGCGGGATGGAGTATTGGGACGCCGATCTCTTGGACCCGGCCGCGGAGTCTCCGGGCCAGGATCAGTCCATTCTCAGGCTTATAATGGGAGATGTGGAGGATCCTTCAATGGGCTTGAACAAGCTCCTTCAAGGATCCGGGGGACCCGGGTTGTCGTCGTCGAACCCGGATCTCCAATTTGGAGGTGGAGGGCTTCTGGGTATGGTGGATCAAGGGTTTGGGTTGGACCCATCTGGAAACAACAACAAGCTTTTGGGCAACAACACCATTTTGCCTGTTTCAAACCCTCAATTGCATGGAAACCAGATGATGTTTAACAATAATGCAGGTTTCCCAATTGCTTTGCCTCTGAGCCAATTGAATGGTCAAAACCCTATGTTTGAGGATTGCCCAGATGAGAAATCTCAAGTTCTGAACCACCCTCAGTTCCTCATAAGCCAATTCCAAGCTCAAAACACACAGAACCCAGCTTTCTTCTTGCCATTGCAGAATAATGTTCAAATGGAGCAACATCAGCAACATCACCTTGCTTTTCCTCCACCTCCAAAAAGGCACAATCCCGGGGTTTCGTCCGAACCGCCTAACAACAATAGGCAGTTTCAGAAACCCGGGCAATTCCCACTTCCTCATCAGCAGCTTCATCTCCTTCCCTATATGCAGAACCAGAACAACACCAGGCCTGCTAATGCTATTATGGCTAATAAGCCGAAAATGGCAGGTGGTGGTGATGAAATGATGATCCAACAACATGCCATTGTAGACCAGCTACTCAAGGCAGCTGAGCTGATCGAATCCGGGAATCCTATACTTGCGCAGGAGATATTGGCGCGGCTCAATCACCAGCTCTCTCCTATTGGAAAGCCCTTTGTTAGGGTTTCTTTCTATTTCAAAGAAGCCCTTAGGCTTCTCCTTATGAACACCACCACCACCAACAGCAACAACTCGTCTTCCTCGTCTTCTTCCCCGTTTAACCTCTTCTTCAAGATTGGGGCTTACAAGTCATTCTCTGAGATCTCACCCATTGTCCAATTCGCCAATTTCACCTGTAACCAGGCCGTCCTCGAGTCCCTAGAAGGGTTCGACCAGATTAGAATTGTGGATTTCGACATTGGATACGGCGGCCAATGGGCTTCTCTTATGCAGGAGCTAGCCTTGAGGAAATCAGGCGCGCCAGCTGTCAAGATCACTGCTTTCGCCTCTCCTGCAACCCATGACCAGCTCGAGCTCAGCCTCACAAGAGAGAACCTCACCCATTTCGCTCAGGAAATCAACATGTCCTTTGAGTTTGAAATCATCAACATTGATTGTCTCAACTCCTCTTCCTCCTGGCCACTTCCATTCCATGTAGCTGAATCCGAGGCTGTTGCTGTAAACCTCCCTATCACCTCACTATCCAACGGCGTTATATCACCTGCCCTAATCCTTCGCTTCATCAAACAGCTCTCCCCGAAAATCCTAGTATCAGTCGACAGAGGCTGTGATAGAACCGACCTCCCTTTCACACACCATGTCCACCAAGCCTTCCAGTCAAACTTAGCCTTGCTCGAATCACTTGATGCAGTTAATGTAAACCTCGAGGCGCTACAAAAGATTGAAACTTTCCTAATTCGCCCTGGAATTGAAAAACTGATCTTGGGCCGCCACAACTCACCCGAGAAGACGCCACATTGGAAGACACAGCTTTTGTCAGCTGGATTCTCGCCGGTCAATTTCAGTAACTTCACAGAGTGTCAAGCCGAGTGGCTGCTGAAGCGAACCTTGGCCCGAGGCTTCCACGTGGAGAAGAGGCAGGCTTCGCTGGTTCTGTATTTTCAGAGGAAGGAGCTCATCTCGGCTTCAGCTTGGAGGTGCTGCTGAATTTGAGCCTGATGATGATGATGATGAATTTGGAAGGAGAAAGGTGCAAAATTTGTCTTTCCTTTGCCAAGATTATGAGATCTTTCTTAATTAACTCGCCCCTTTTTTTAGTCTCTCAGCATGCTATTGAAATCTTATTGCTGTGGTAGTAGTTTGCTAATTGTCTATGTGATGAAACTAGGCTCTGGTGATGGTGGTGGTCATTTGAAGTTTAAAAATGCCAAAAAAACATTCTCTAGTAGTAAGCATGCCTTTGTTTTTCTTCTTCTTTTTTTTTTGCCCACTATGGTACAGTTAATTTTCTAAGCCTTGTTGATGTTAAATTGTTATGGTGTATTTTCATGCTGCTACTACTTGTTTAGTAGTGTGCTTGTTCACTCTGACATGGCCAAAACTCAATTGGGAAGGATTTAATTCTTCTCTCTATGTTGTTTCATTTAGCTTGCTTGACATTGTTGAATCTTGCTTGTGAGTTTGATATAAGAAGAAGGCCTTAGGCTCCGTTTGGCAGTCTCCTAGCTTTCTCCAACAACCCCCAACAAGCTAGCGGAAAAGCTGCCCCCTTGGGGTAGGAGGGTGTTGGATTGGAGATTTTTAGCTCTATTTAGCGGAAAGAAGCTCTAAAAACGCTAGTGCAGAACGGAGCCTTAGTTGTTACCTTAAAAGGGCTCAATGAAACCCTAGATCTTACCCTTGAGATTTGGTTCTTGGATTTAAGCATAGAACACTTTTCTCTTTGAGCTTTGATTTTTAATTAGCATTATGAAAAGCACATTTCCCTTGTCTTTGGAAGTGTGAATCTGCAAAAAAAAAATTGCCTTGTTTAATGGAATTTCCCTAGATCAGCCAAAAACATGTTTTAACTCCCCTTCCATTGCCTGGGAATATGCTTTGCTTAGGTTAAAGCATTCAATCTAGATTTATACAGCATAATCAAGATCTTTTTCCAATGATGATGGCGCGATTAGTTAAATCAGGTTGGATTATAATGTGGGTTAGTTGTATTACTGGCCTCGAACATCGGATGTCGGGGATTAGTAGCCCTTAATTTAGATCATTAATTCATTATTGAGTGTAATACAGTTTAAATTACCACTAGATTGGATAAATTGTGTATTATCGTTAATTATAAAATTAATTAATTAATTAAGCAATCAATCATATAATATGAATGCAAAAACTTAGTCTTTGGGAACATAATCTCCATGGTGTAATTATTTGTACACATTGAATTTTGTCGCGGCCTAATCAAAATTTTGTTTATTTTAAGTAGTCTTCCTAATCCGGTCACATGGGTCTGAATCAATTGGATGGACATGATTTCATATAAAAAACATTTTTGCTCATCAGTTGATGGCCTCTCCATTATTTATTTATATTGTTTGCCTCAGGGTTTCTATTAAATTAATTAATCTGTTCACTAAATTGAACACTTTCGTATTTTATATTGCTGTCTGCTAGGAGCGATAATGCCTAAAATGTCGGTTTGTTTGAGCTAGCAATAAATCTCATCATTTTTTTTAAATTATAAACCTGCAAGAAAAATGTTGCTTGTAAGTGTTTATTATTAATAATATAACTTATGCTTTATTTGTGCTAAAAAAAAAGTTTGTGTTAGCTTGTATTTGTGAATTTGAAAATAGTGCAATATAAAGATTAAAATGTGTTACTTGGTTAAAATAAAGGTTAAAAATAAAGCTGTCATGTTGCTTGTAGTCCCAACCTAGTGGTCCAAAGTAAACCCCTATCTTTCTCTCTTGATTTTTGTCACATTTTTTTATATAACGGGGACAACTTTTTTTGGGGGGTTAAAGGAAATGGGTAATTTACAACTGGAATCCCCATATTAAGAATTTTAAGTAGACCCGGATCCGGTTCTTCCGAAACTTGCAATCGGAACCATATTAATTGGAGCCTGCTCGGTTCCGGTCCACTTGACCATTTCGGGTGGACCGCTGTTTCACCCAGATTGCAAAACCGCGACAACAGTTTCACCTTTGACCATCGGTTCCAATGGGTTCCGAACCGGCGATTCCATTCGGTTTTGAACAATCGGTTTCACAATTCCGGGGTGGCGGAACCAGGACAGTAACCGCCCCCGAAACCGAATCGACAGTCTATGTTTCGTAGGTCCCGGTTTTAAACCGGCAAGTTTTTCGGTTCTAGTCGAACTGGACCCAGGTCTATTTTTAAGAACTCGAATATGATCAAAGTTAATTAGTCTAGTTAGTAGTTGATAATGTTCGTGACCATTAGGTTGTGAATCCCCTTTCGTTATAATACTTTAAATGCCTTCTATGAATTAAAAAAAAGAGTCAAATATGATTTTTGGGTTTATTTGATTGGATGTAACTAAATTTATGGTGTTTCACTATTTTATGTGAAGTTGAATAAAGTTTATCAATATTCTTTTCCCTTCTGATTCCAAGAATGCCTTGGATTGAGAATCATCCTTTATCCTAAATTTATCCTCACCAGAAAAAATTGAAAATTTGATATATAAATCTCGTGGGTGGATAATCTTTTATAGGATCAACATTTTGGTGTGTAATAATTTACCTGGGAAATGTTGATTCACAAGCACGAGGAGTAGTACTAAGAAGATAAAATATGTTTTTCTTTCTTTTTTGTTGTAGAAATGGAAGGGGAAATTGAACTCGTAATCACAAAATGTTATTTGGAATAACTTAGGTCTTCGTTAAAATATGCGTTATTGAATATTGGTATCGATATGAATATTAAGGTGTTTTTACGAGTGATATATTAAGATATTTGATATGAGTAAGCTACTCTCGGTTCAGTCTCTCCCATATTGAATCTACCTATATACAAGTGTCAATTGACCAACCCAATTACACTTGAGAACTATCTACTACCTGGATTAGACTTAGCGAGTTATTACTATTGGTTGTTATCTGCCCTACTTACCTATCGGTGTCTAAGTGTCAACTGGCCAACCTAGTTGCACTTGAGGGCGTGTTGAGAATGATCATATTCCACGTTAGTATATATATATCCTTGTGTTACTCCTTCTATTGTCAATTTATTTTAGTATGGAACTTCATGGGCTTATTATGTACTAGGATCATATATATGCGCATATACTCCCGTACCGATATGTCCCTAATTTACCTACTTATCGGGCCCATAAAATTTCGTCAAAGTACTTAAAGAAATCTAATATCTCATCCCGTAGAGCATTAGTAATTCATTAAAGATGTCATTTTTTAGTCAATTCAGCAATATTTATGTTATTGAGTATATATTGACTCTAATTCGACCTATTTTAGTGGCCGTTTGGTTTTAAAATTTGAAGGAAATAAATGTGTTATGAGTAGACATGTCAAAAAATGACCTAACTTACTAATCTGATTCGACCTGTCCGATAATTTTAGGGTCAAGACTCGAATTTTTGAACCCGAAACCCGAAATTAACCGAATAGAACCCGAACCCGTTGGGTTGAAACCCAAAACCCGTTGGGTTGACCGATTTAGTATATTTACAGAATTTTTAAATTTATTTTGAAACTTATAATATATTTTATTATTAAAATAAATGAAAATAATATATTATAATTAAAAATTATTATTTAATTAAAAATTGATTTTAATAATCATAAGAAAAAAGAAGATTTTAGACCCGCTGGTCAACCCGACCTGACCGAAAACCCGCTACAACCTGACCCGATTGACCCGTGACCAATAACGAACCGGAATCCGATTAAACCCGAATCCGAAATGACCGAACCCGAATCCGTCCGACCCGACCCGACCCGATTGACAAGTCTAATTATGAGTTAATATATACTCACTCATCAGTCTCTCATAGTACATTACCTTAGTTTCTTCATGCGTACTAAGCTAATTTGATTAGTAAACAAGATCTTATATTCAAAAGAAAAATTCGCACAAAAAGCCCAAGTATACGTTGAATAAACAAAGAGAATGCTTTATATTTTCACGGGTTAAAAGACGAAAATTTTCAAAGTCGCTTTCAGCATTTTACCTTTCAAATTTTAAAATACATATATTTGCATGGAAAATGGCAAATAGATACAAAGTGCAACAAAAAGTTGGACGTAGACATGTACACAATAGAGTTTATATACTTTTCTTTTTCTCATTTGTCTTTCATTTACTTGCTGGATCTTACAAATCGGTTTGAATGTTGATATGCCTTAAATTTATTGTTGATCGATAATTATTAGAGGGTTCGGGAGTGGAGCCTTTAGCAGGGAGTTCGGGGGACCACGATCCATAGCAGTGGTCGATCAGTAAGTCGGGGATATAGGGGTTGCGTCTACCCGTCAAAACGGTATGTTATATTTTTCATTAGGGGTCTAGCTATCGTAATCTGTTTTTGGCTTATAGCTCATAGCATCATAATTTGATTAGAGTTTCATGAGTCGCTATATATATATTCATAAAACGCCATATACTGTAAGTTGTTTTGTTATCGCCTCCATAATAAGAATACAGTTTCTCTGGCCGTGGACGTAGCTAACACCCTGTTAGTGAATTATGTAAAATCTCCGTGCCTTTCTTTACGCTTTTATCGTTCCCGTTTACAACAAAATCGGTTCAGAATTAGCATGCTTCCTAGAATTTTACCGATAAACATGATTTGATTATTCAAAACCTCTTATGTTGAACTTAACCATCACTATATATATTGACTCATAATCTCTTTCTCCTACTATGGTATTAGATAATGCAAAGTATGGGAGGTGTTCATGAATGTAACGAGCATATACAACATGGATTTAGGTAAATAGAAGAGTATCTTTTTAGGGAATAAACAAAAAAATAAAGCAAAAAAACTACCCTTTTATTTCCTTTACGACGAAAACAGTCCACTTTTTATGAGCGCATGAAGGCTAAAGTCGAATAATCTAAGCAAAATGTTACGAAAATAATGATTGTTAAAATATGATATTTTTAGGGCCCATGTGATATAGAAGTATGGAAAGAAAAAAAAATTGTATGAAAAAAAATAATATTTACCCTCTTTTTTTTCTTCTTAATATTAGAGGAGAAACTAGAAATATGTTTAGAGAAAGAATGAGTAATAAGGTTATCCCGTGTTTAAATAATGTGAGATTTTCATTTGTTAAAATCTCACACCTTCAAATATAACTTAACCCATTTATAATGCGCAAAAATTAGTTAGGCGTTAATTAAGCTATTTTTTTTTGAAATAAAAATGTAACTTTATTTAGATATTCGATTTCGTCAAGATAGTAATTTCTCATGGAATAAAATTTACAAAGAATATTCATATCACGTAATAGGATAGAACCGAGCCAAAGAGTTTGCTACATCATTTTCAACACGACTAACATATTTACAAGAAAACAGAGTAAAACTTGAAGCTTAAAACTTAATCTCATTAATTAAGCTATTTTGTAACAACATAATATGGCATTGATGATTACCTTTATGTCTTGCTCGCAACTAACTACGACATATATTTTTGAGCTTTTTCTTATACACTACTTGGCATGGACCTTTTTTTTTGATAAGGAAAAGAATTCGATGTACCAGACATGTCTAATGGATTGAGAGGCCGAAACATTCGACAATCGGACAAGCCAAAACATGACATAGACATATATTTATGATTTTATCACTCTAACTTCCACCGATTTAAGTTAAAAAAAAACATTAACCACCCAACAATAAAAAGAAGGTGACAACTTTTCCTTTCTCAAAATATCATCATCATCACCATATTCCATAAAACATACACCAAAATTAAATCTTTATGTGATGAACTAATATCACATACTACCTAGAACAATTTGGCTTGCTTTTGTCACCTCGATCACGATGTATGCATTTGCATTTTGCATAGAGAAGAAAGCAGATTCTCTGAAGAAGCCTCAAAGAGAGCAATCAATCTACCATACTTTGCTGCATGCTGTGCATAAAAAGGAAGTTGCAGACTTTTTCTTTATTTTCTCATAAAGCCCTAAGATTATCTATAATCATCAAGTTTGTCCCAAATTTCTTATTTGATTTTTCTACATCCATGAAATTTATTAAAATATCTTCTATCCATTAGACAAACAATGAATTCCCATTTTATTTTTCTTTTAAAGCTAAAAATATATCTGTTGGTGAATTATTATCGGTCTTTCTAAATTCTAATAAGTTTTCCGGTTGTAGAAACTAAAACCCTAAAAAGAAAATGAATAAACCCGTCGTAAAAAAGATTTAAATCTCTTAATAAATAAAAATACCAAATCTTTCTAAAATAAGATGCTTATCCTATGCCCTTAATGCATATTAGAAATTCGTTAAAATAAATAGGCCCATTGTGTAAGAAGAATTGTGCTATATTGAATTTATTTTGCAAGAAATTTGGGCTGATAAAATCTCTTATTTTTTCCAAGACCAAAATAAATCTCTTATTTTTCAGACATAAAATTAATTTTATTTTTATTTTTAGAATTTAAGAGAATAGAGTTTCATGAATATACTCTAAACCTTAAAATATAAATAAAATAAAATAAAATAAATCTCCCATCCCTCTGTAAAAATGGGGGAAAACATGTATGATGATCATCATAGCAAAAAAAAAAAGGCTTTTTGATCTTTTTATTTATCTACTTTTGGGTCTGAGATTTGTTGCCCTTTTTCATGCATGTTATAACACTTTTGTGTTGGAGAAGGTTCCGAGCCTTTTAGGGAGATCAAAATTTGATGAAAATCAATCTTAATTTTGTGGAATGGGCTCCAGTAGAGTTGTAAAAAAACTCTATGGGTAGAGTTGGAGAGATCTCAGTCATTAAATAAGATATCAACGGTTGAGATTAGATTTACCTCTCACCAAATCTAATTATGATTTTTTTCTTTTTAATTATTTTCCCTAGAGTTCACCAAATTACCATAGGGTTTTAAAACTTTACCCATAAAATTTTTTTACAACTCTACCGAATTCGAACCGTAATTTTATTGCCCATCTTTCTCTCATGATCTTTTTGAATGATTCTCTATACATTCATACGCGTGAAGAAATAGTTCATGATCATTCAAAATGGTGTTTTACCTACCAATTAAATTGATAGCTTTGTCTTTACAAGGATTGGGTCCCAATGTAATTAGCTACAAACACTGATTTAATGGTGTTTAACCTACCAATTAAGTGTGAGTGCTTTCTAAGATTCCAATATGGGATTATGTGTATGATATTCTTAGTTTTCTTTCTAAGTGTTTTTTTTTTTAAATCTAGTGCCTCCAAGTGTGGGAAAAAAGTACTAAGTTGTTAGTTGTTAGTTAATGATTATGAATTTGTGGTCATAATTTAGCCTTGTTTTGGTTAGTTCTTACTATTGAACCTTGCTAATTGATCTTCATTTCAATCATCATTGTTATTAGACTTTAATAAGCAAATTAAATAACAATCAGACCATTTCAAGAAACTTCTCTGCAATCCGTTGTTAAAAATCACTAGATCTTCCAATCGTTTATTTGAAAAAATAAAAGCGGATGTAACTGAGAATATTTTGAAAAATACTAGGCGGACTTTGGCAAAGAGGGGTATAGGCGGTCTAACAGATGCTTAGGCAATTCAAACGGGCATCTTGGCGACTGAATGATTAGATGGGTTGTGGCCGTTCAACGCCTAGGCATTATTAGGTATGGAGCCTAATGGGTTAGGGCCGGTAATTAAAAAGTCCTATCCGTATTTTTTTGGCTGTCCAAATAAGATAGATTTTAGTTTTTTATCTTCTATTTATACTCATGTTACTTATCGTAATCGTGTCTTAGGATGTAGTTATTTTTGTGGCGAACTGGATGAATAAATCCAGTGTCTTTTTTCCGATTTTTCTTCTCCTCTTATATTGCAAGACGAATTTTCTAATATGTAAAAGTCTAAACGGAATTTAGACCAGATTTTACGAACACGAATGTATAAGAGAACCGTGCACTTATAAATTCAATGAAGCTTCATTATAAAACAAATTTGTAACACAAGAAATATATAATTCACCAATCCTACAAACTAGATTTCTCAGTCACAAACTTTCGATTCAAGAACTATACTCGAACAGTCTGTTTCAAACTTATTGACTAGCTAATTCAAAAACTTTTGTTTACACACCCCAAAAAAACGATTTTAGCATCATCTTTCTATCATCATAAACTCTTTATATGATGCCTAGAAAGCATATGGATATCTTATTTCAAAAAACATATGTTAATATGTACTGAATCTGTCGTTGATCGAAACCCGCCAGGGGTTCGGGGGCTCCGTCCCAACAACACCAGGGAGTCCGAGGTGTAGCGCCTCTCGGCAGTTGTCTCGCTGATCTGTTTGAGCCTACGCCAATAAGCTATAATAGTTTTCTTGAGTCTCTATATAAGCTCACGAAATAACCAATAATTTGTACTCTGTAAACCGCCTTCATAATAATATTTCGTTTCTTTGCCCACAGACGTACGTAGGTAACACACTATTACCGAACCACGTAAATATCTGTATTAATTCTGTTTATTATTCTCGTTCGATCTCTCGTTACAACAACATACATCAATATTTGCAAAATATATTGCAAGCTAGCTAGCTTGTTGTTCTTCTCTCTTTGACACATCTTATCTTACAATTCTGCTTACAAACAACGCTCTATTTTCCTCCCCACACATGTATTCAACCCCACCACTTTCAACCTTTCAATTCAACTTTCCCTCCCTTTTGTTTTTGTTTTTTCACACCAAAAAACAAACCCACAAAAAGTAGGCACTCAAATCCTTGTCAAAAGCCACTTATATGTATATAGTAGGCCCATTTTTTCAACCTTATTGCTGTTGAAATAGTCTTCTTTCTTCTATCAGAGAATTGGTTGGAGATTTTGGCTCCATTGTCACTAGAAGATTCAAAATCAACATCTCTTTTTTACCTCTTCTTCTACTCCTTGTACAAGCTTATCTTCTAATCTCTTTATATCTTCTTCTTTGCCCTTCCTTTATGATTTTCTCAGTTGAAGCTTTTTTTGTCTTTTGGGAATTTCCTGCTTTGCATGGCACTATATAAATGGGTCAACCCCAATTATACATACAACTCATGATAAAAATCAACTCACACTTTCATGTCATTTTCATTATAGTATACATAGTATTTAATATTATATCTAATTATATATGATGTAACGAGAACTATAAACAGTAAAGATCGACACAAAGATTTACGTCGTTCAGTAACAGTGTGTTATTTACGCCCACAAGAAGTGAACCAAACTATTTTAATATGAAAACGAAACAGAACATATTACAAGAATAAAACGTTTCATGAGATTTATAGCGACTCATGAAACCTTAATTAGATTATGGGCCTTAGCCCAAAACAGATCATGATAAACTCGTTAATACAAAATATAGCGTACCATTTTTCAGGGGCGTTGCCTCCTGAACCCCCTGGGACCCCTGGTATTATCGAGGACTCCGCCCTCAGCCAAAATCCTAGTATGTATCGGTCAGTAACAGATTTGAGGCATATTAGCAAATTGATTATATAATGGTCGTATGTTTTAGGAAATTCACTTTCCAGATAGAAAAAAAAAAATTAAAAGATAAAGACACTAATTTCTTCACCTAGTTTCCCATTGGAGGCTATTGTCTCTTAACTCCCGTCCAACTTAATAGTATGTATATTTATATTATTGACCTAACTTATTATACAAGCCTTGTAATATTTATATATACTCAAGTATTTTAAATGGAAACCCTCAAAGGGAATTTATCAATATTTATATATACTCAAGTATTTTAAATGGAAACCCTCAAAGGGAATTTATCAATCTTTGTGTGTTCCAAAACAACTCAATCTGCGAGTTGGATTGTAGATCGGACTTTTAATTACTATCATGCTGCATAGTGCATACCCAATAGTACGTATCTATATATACATATAGGTAAATATATAAGTCGATGCATTTATGATTGATCAAATTAATAATGGATATGATTGCTCCATTGACTATATGTGCCGGGTTAAAAATTTAGGTTGTGTGCATCAACCGTCAACACCGTGATTAATTGTTAACATACATGAGAATTGATCATTAAGACCAGGAAAGTAATAAGAGGTACACATGTTAGTATGACAAGCCATCAATTGATTTCTATTACTAATAAAATAGTAGTTTTTAGGGGTAATTAAATTCAAATTTTGGATAAATATATGTTAGGTCTAGACACGGGGCTTGAGTGTGTTTCTTTGGCAATTTTCATAGTGCCATGAGCCAAATTAATTTGGTGAATTTTAACTAAACTCGGTTTTTTATATCACATGGTTAAATTTATTTTTCTTGTCTTGCTTTAGTCATTTTTTACTCTCTTATTACTTTCTTGGTCGGGTTCTTTGATGATTTATCATTTTTGACATATAGTATCTTATGGGCTTTACGGGTCTATCCATAACCTGACCTGTAAAATTGTAACTACAACCTCCCAAAGAGTGAGAACAAATGAATTATCCAAACGGTTACAGCTATTCACACTTGCCATGATATAATTCTAATCTAATCGATGGGGACCATGAACTAACTTATGAAAGATGAAATTATAGACTTCATGATTATGTCATCCATTTTCAGGACTAATAATGTATACTTAATGATCTTTGCTTGACCCTCAAAGGCTTAAACAGTTATAAAACACTTGAAATCCATGTAACAAGATCATATTGACCGGCCTTTTAATGTCGAATTTTGGGATTGAAATGAGAAAGCCATATTTTTGGCGCTCGTTTGGTTCGTGTTCTAATTTTCAAGAAGTACAACAATCGCAAAAATTAGTATTAATTTTTGTGTTTGGTTCATTTTTGGCGCTCGTTTGGTTCATTTTTTTTTATAGGAAGTGTACTTACGAGAGAAAGTAGTATTAATTTTTGTGTTTGGTTCATTTTTAGCGCTCGTTTGGTTCATTTTTTTGTAGGAAGTGGACTTACGAGAGGGTGTATAAGATTCACTTCCTATGATTTTAAATAGTAATTTTAAAATTCCTACATTTATAGAAAATAAAACCACTTTCAATCAAATATGATTTTCAACTTCATATCTATTTTAATTCATGGAAAATTACTTTGTAGGTTAAATTGGGCTTAGTTCGGAGTTAGGACCAATCTTTTTACTAAAAGCTTTCATCGTGGGCCTTTTTTTGCAGCCCATAAACCCAGGCCCATTTTGAACCCCACATATTAATTCCCACTCCAATATTTTCGCAAGAAAATCCCAATTTAAAGCAAAAAAAAAAGCAGAGGTACAAAAAATTTCAAATTGATAGCCACAATCTCACAAACAATGTTCTAAAAATGCGCCTATACAGCCTAAACAGCTACATGGGCGGTCTAAATAAGTGCGTAGGCATATTAGAAGGCTAGACGAGCTGTGACCTTTCAATATCTAGACAAGGCCGAGACTAGATTTTTAGAACAGTGGCCACAAACCGTTTCAAAAATATATTGCTATTCCACATTTTTCTAAAACAGAAAAAGGAAAGGAAAACGCCATTACATGATCTTTATAACAAGGTCTTAAGATTACATCAATCAGCTTGCAAAATAAAGGTATAAGTCAATAAAACCCGAAAAATAGCCTAGAATCCATATGATCCCTACCAGTTTCAACACTCATTTGCTGGCTTATTTGTGTGCACTGTCGGATGCAATTGGCCGCCAACGATAACACACAACCGCCTTCTCACTAAGATTTTTTTTTCTCTCGTTCATGTCTTCTTCAGAAGATATCCCAGTAGAATCCCAACTATGCCAATGATTATAACATACATGAATGAAATGCCTCCACGGCCTCTATTAGCTTCACGCCTCAACATTTCCTGCAAAGTAATAAGCTTCAGTTTGAGCCGACTTCAATCATAATGATTTGGGTCAATTCAGGACAGAAATCCTATAATACCGAGAAATAAGGGCCCGCTTGGTTTTATACCTAGGGTATAAGGACTCGGGTTAGTATGGCTTATCCGTTTTTAGTGTTTGGTATGAAACAAGGTTTAGGTACGGCTCATTCCCTCAAAATACACATGAGCTCATATATTTTGAGATGGGTATGAGTGAAACCTATTCCAATACGATTCCTAGTATAGAAACAAACAGGGCCTAAAGGATAGTAGCAACTTTTTATGATGAGATTGAGATCTCAATCTCATACTACTGACTAATTTAATCCTACTTTTTGTTCCAACAATTTCAGATGACATGCAATATTTGACAAATGTCCACAAATCAACCCTAAACTTGTTCTACATCAACATATCCAGAATCTAGATGTCCCATTTTAACCAATTAACAAAACGAAACAAAACCCACTTACAAAAGAGTCAAATTGGCGAATCACACAAAAGAGCATTTCTTTGTTTTTTGTTTTGAAGTATATTGATACGACATTGAGATTTGCTTTAGTTGGTTTCAGGAATCTTATAGGAATTTGGAAACATGATGCATTTGCAGTACCAGTAATTTAGCTTGATGTGAAGAGGTAATATTGTTAGTTTATGACTATAGGCTATGTTAGTTTCATAAGCCAATTGATTGGATGATAACTTACCAATTCGTGCTGTAGCTTCTTATTCTGCTGAGTGGCAGAATTTTTCTCCTCTGTCAGCTTGGCAATAAGAGCCCTTGCCTGTAATAGTTTAGACAGCATAGTAAGCACATCACAGATAGTGGAAGTATTCTTTACATTTACCATAAAGATATCAATGATCATCACAACTAGAAAATCTGCAGTATTGCAGAAATATAAAGAAACTCTATTAAAGGCATGGCAGTTTATCAGCATTCAGCAAGATTAATTAGTAAAAAGACCAATAATAATTAACTGACACGAGGTCCAGTTCTACATTAAGCGCTTAGATAGAATGTTAAGAACATGCTAAAGATTGGAGAATAAGAGGAAAAGGAACTCAGATTAACAATATTATTCAGAACAAAGCCAGTGTGTATGCCTGTTTGGAAAATTTATTGGTCAAAATATAATTTTTGACAGGATATTTGATGCAACTTGTATTAGGTCTATTTCTGGATTGTACATCCCTTTCAAAACATCTGAATGTTCAGAACAAAAAATAATAGGACTGATTTAGCAAAAAAGCCGTCTGTATCATTCAGGAATCTTAATGCTCATTCTTTCCTGGTATTTTTCAACGCTTCTTTTGAATCTATCTCATTCATAATATGAGTAGCACCTAGATTTGGTCCTTAAATGTAAATTGCAATGTCTGCACAGACACTTTTGAGACAACATAATGTTCACATTCTTTATACCAAATCTTCACAACATTGGATGATCCAATCTGTGAACTCATTATTTGGATAATTTCTTTTTCGAAAAATATCTATGAACTCCAGAATCCAGATATGAATATGATAAACATATTGGGAAAAAAAGAATGAGTCCTATCTGAAAAGATAAAGAGGCTTCTTGTTGGATAACTGTAAAAAATAAAAAATCATGAATGGATGCAAGCATTGTAACAGTGTGACTAAAAACTCTAAGAAGTCATGGAAAACTTTAACATGAATAAATAAAGAAGAGAACAGAAGGATGAATGACTAATCATACATGAAGACAAGAAAAATAACAGAAATACCTGAATAACTATAATCAAATAAAGTAAGCCAAAACAGCACATCCATTTCACTTAAATTTAAGATAAACTACACAATTCTTGAGATTTCCAGAATGAAATACAGCACGAACCTGAGATGAAGTTGAACTATCCTGATAATCAGCTGCCTTTGAAACCTGCAAGTCCACATTTAGATTCACTTCTCTTGCTAGGACATTACATAGAGGAAGCTAAGACTCAAAAATTCGTATCTTACAGCAGTAAAATCAGAGCCACTCAAGCTTCCATTCTCTGATATGGAAGGCCTTGGTGAGGAACCTTCATCTGACCCTTCTGGCACTGGTGATGGTGGTCGTGGAGGTGATACATAAACCACTTTTAACTTCACCTCTTCAACAATATTCCCTGATTCCTTGCTAAACTGTTATACAGGAAACCAACATGATTTCCAGACCATGAAAAATGTTCATCCATATGAATTTATGATTGGCAGTTGAAAGAGATAAAATGCATGATTGGGTCCACACACACAATTAGACACCAGCGATAAATGTAAACAGCCTCTGCAGCTAGACACATAATCAGAAACAAACACTACTGTGACACTTCCATGTCAAACTCAATTCTCAATGTAAACAACTAGTTTTTTCTCCTTATTAACACGGCAATTAGTTTTAGTACAATGCTCAACATACTTTCCTCGTATTTGGACAAGATCTCTCCCTTTTCCCCTCGTTTTGGTATTTAATATCACAAACTTTGAATGCATTTACAAACACTATGTAGAATACATGCAGTAATCACAGGTACAAATTGAATTATTTTTACTTGATGAAAAATGAAACTAGAAAAGAAACACAACACAGAATGCAAAATGGATCTCCATCAATAACATGTACAAAAGAAAAGGAAATTCGTCTTTTTTTCCAAGAACTTGACCATATACATCCTGAAAATCCAGTTTTAATCAATATTTTAAGAAATGAACATTTATATAAAAAAAATCATTCTATCAGCAACAAAAGATTGCAATAGCATTTTACCATTTCAGCAGTCATATCCTTGGGCGTAGCCCCAGGGCTTGCAACCGCACTCTGGAGGAGAAATTTATCCTTGCATTGCATGTCTGGAGGAGCTTCTTTCTGTGCTTGCATTGTCACTATATGACATTAACAAAAATCAAATTCAATCTTTTGGAGAACGAAAAATCATAAATTGAAATGCCAGAGAAAGAAATCTATGAAGGCAGAAATAGAGAATCAATCGCACCTAAGACATTACAGGTGGAGAAGGGCAACACAATTCCAGTATTAGGTCGTACGCAATACTTCTTTGGATTCGTCGTTTTTACCTAACAAACAAGTACATCCCAATTCCGTCCCAGATTTGAAATCAGATGAGCAGAAAATTAGATGAGAATTCGATTCAAAACTGGGAATCGAAAGATTTCACAACAAATAAACAAAATCAACCTTGAAAGCGACGTGATTTTCTGTCTTGTTCGTCAGCTGCATGGTGCAACAGATCTGCTTCCTCAACTCAACTTGAAAATTTCAAATTTTATGGGAAGAGAACATGCCGATTTCACGGATTAGCCAAAGGTTGGGCGGAATTCACAAAGTCAAAAGGGGGAAATCAAAAATCGAACGATAAAGGAAGAAACTCACATGGAAATCGAAGCTCGAGGGGCTCGATGCTGAGGAGTTCGCCTGTCGCCATTGTTGGTTGTTGACGAGAGCGGAAACAGAGAGATCTCCTCCTCTCCTCGTAGCGTTATGAAGGTGGGGGGTTGAAGTTGCGAAGATGGAAAATATATATTTTTAATTTTTAATAAATTAAAATTAATATGTGTATATTACTTTTATTAATTACAATTTACGAGTAAACAACGTGGGATTGTGTTTTTCATCCCGGTTAGATATGGGTACGGTTTCGGAACTGGCGAACGGGAACCAAGAGCTGGAACCGAGACAGACACAATTACGATCGTGATTTTCGTTGTTTTGTTCAACGGAATGTTTTGTTGTAAACCGTGACCGTGATTATACAAATTGCGACCGCGGGTGGCGGAAAGAACACATAGGAAGAATTGGATGATTAAAGGGCTCGAATTTAAAACTAAGCTGTCTACATATCTTCTTGGGGTTATAGAGAAAACAAATCCCACGCAGTAGCTCTCTTACCTTTTGATATGAAACCCCACTTGCTTACTATCTACGACGATCTATCGGAACCGGTGGAAGCACTTTGGAAGTCGTCCTCTAGGTCATCTGAGTCGAAAGTAGAGGATACCTCCGACTTTTGTTGACGAATTTCCGCCCTCTTCCAATCACACACACACACACACACTTGGGCTTTCAAAACCTAGGGTTTTAAGTTCGATCGCTTTGCGTATAGGGTGTGTCCTCCTTCGCTAAATGTTTGCTCCACCGATACGGCTGAGGCGGGAACAACAAGCACTTGAGTCGCGATCTTTACCGAGATTGGAAAAGTCTTCTTGTAGTTCTAATCAGGAAATAGTCCTATGTGGGCTAGCACCCGAACCGCCCAATCTAAATAATCTAATAGATATATTGTTAGTGATCCATCCACACTGCTATTACCACACACACACACTTCCACACATCCATACACTGATACACCCACATACACATCTTTATGCGGCAATACAATTCTTCTTCATCATTGCATTCTACGCGACAATGCAAACCTTCTCCATCATTACATTTTTTTCCGACAATGCAAACCCTTCTCCATCATTGCATGCCAGATCTCAACTAACGTATAAATAAAACATTTAAAACACGTCAGAGTCGATGAAAACTCTTAAAACATGGTTGCACACATATCACATACAAGTAAAAAAATTCGTAAAATAAAGAATACGGGAATATTTCACCTAAAACAAATCCTGCAGGCACAATGTAACGTCTAAATTGAATTGAATAAAAACCGAACAAGTCGTAAAAGGACTTACCTCAAATGAAGAATTCTCGCAAAAGAAGCAACCAAAAAAATTGAGCCATGTAAAAACCTAGAAGAGAATAATGACATAGGGTGTTTAAAATTCAATTAAAAGAACTCAACTTATCTTGCGCAAATTCCCAATCTAACCTAATTTAGCAACATTGATCCCAAATAACGTAACCCAACATGAATACTACACCCACCCACAACAAATTTTCCACCCTAAAACTTGCAAACATATACTATCCACAAACCCGAAACAACGAACTCTAAAGTGATCCACTAGCTGAAAGAAAAAAACAAAATAAAACAACACATATATTGAAATAAAACCATTAACTAAAAACATTTGGTTCGACATTTCATCTACAAGTTTAAATATGATGGAATATAACTATTAAATGACCCAATTTATGAATTATTTAACCCAGTTCCAAGAAGAAAATCCGACGCCCCAACTTAAACTAATCTAATCACACGTTATGTAAACTTATTCAAAAACAAAGAGAGAAACTCTCAATAAAACAAAACAAAACTAGCCTAAGCTCATTTAAACGCGAACACAAATGCAAATGCAACGAAAAACAAAGGCTTTGTTCGAGGAAGCTGAAAAACGAAGGAAGAAGGGAAATAAGCCAAATAGCCAATTATCGATGAGGTTAGTCCACATATACTTTTAGTGAAATATGAAGGCTGTAATATTTTTTTTTTTTTTGTTAAACCGAGAGCAAGAAAAATCTCCCGAGCCTAAATAGGCCAACAAAGTCCAACTACGAAAAAACTAACGAAAACAAAAGCGGGGAGTCGAGCCCCCCCTAGCATCATTGAAAAGGAAAGAACCAAGGCCCCTGGGAGGGTCGATCAGCACATGACGTCCCAGCGGAAAGGTGAGAGCAAGCGAAGCAAGGAAATCCGCAGCGGAATTAGCTTCTCTGAAAACATGACGGAACTGGAGCGTCCAATCCCTACACAAAAAGCCATGGCATTGATTCACCAGGCTAGAAAGGGGGTGAGAAGGTTTCGTCCCTTTCCGAATGAGTTCCACCACCAGCCTCGAGTCCGATTCAACCAGCACCTGCCGAAAGCCGAGCTCCCACGCCAGCAGAAGGCCATCCACGATTCCTTTAAGTTCAGCAACAGGCACAGAAGCCACTCCAATGTTGCGCACCACACCTCCAATCCACGCACCGTACTTGTCCCTGATCAACGCTGCCGCCGCAGCACAACCACCACTCCGCACAGCACCGTCGGAATTCAATTTGACCCATCCCTCTCTCGGGCAAGACCAACTAATATTCTTCCAAATTTTGAGACTCGTGCTACAGCTTCGTTGTTTAGTCCAGCCACACCAGCAGTCACGCGCATAATTAATCGCAAATCCAGCCCGATCAGCCTCCATTTTCGTCCCATTGAAAACCGCTTCATTCCTCCACTTCCAAATCCACCAAAGGATGGTGGCAAAGAGAGCATTCCACTCCAAGATACCTGCACAAGGGAACACACAAAGGAGATTAAAGCGAATCCACGCCGAGAAAGGAAGATCGATAGAGAGATTGTAAACATCCCTTAATAAATCGTGAGACCACATAGTTGTCACCGCAACACAAGATCTGAAAAGGTGATCCAAAGACTCCGGAGCGCGCCCACAACAAGGGCAAGTGTCCGTGGTGGCGAAATGACGCCGGACACGCTCGGTGTTGGTGAGCACACCACCCTTGAGAAGAAGCCACATAAAAGTCCTGATTTTTTCCGACGTGCGTAACTTCCAAATGCAACTGTAGATCTCCCAATCAACATCTTGATACGTATCCCATTTCATGATACCAGCATAGCCAGCCTTCACCTGATATTCCCCATTCGCTGAATTCACCCAACTCAGCACATCTTTACCCTCTGTAACAGTGATAGCAGCAATTTTCAGCATAGAAGAGGCTGTAATTCGATCAGAAAACCAGTGCCAGAGCCAACCAGCAGAAGCGTCCCAAAGGTCGCAAACTTTTAAATGGTAATCCGTATCCACAATCGGGTTCGTACTGAGGGTAGACAGAGGGAGCGCCTCGACCCAAGGATCCGTCCAAAAACTGACCCCCTGACCGCTCTTCACATTCCATCGGCATCCCGGGAGAATAATAGAAAGACACGCTTTACGGATTCCCTTCCAAACAGCAGAGGCTCCACTCGACCTCCCAAGCGCCGTGTTACCATACTTTCTAGAAAGCACCTCGATCCAAAGATCATCCCCCTCTTGAAGCATTCTCCACGCAAGCTTGGCAACGTAAGCCAAATTCCAATGCGCTGCAGAGGAGATTCCCAATCCCCCACAACTTTTCGGTTTGATTAACTCCGACCAGGCCACTTTATGAACTTTCCGACTAGAACCCGAGCCGCCCCAAACAAATCTCCTACACACCTTATCAATTCGCTTGCAAACAGTCGGAGGTAAGCAAAGAACAGACATGGAGTATGAGGGGATGGCAGAAAGGACAGACTTAACCAGCGTGATCCTTCCAGCTAAGTTTAAGGAGTTCATCTTCCACCCACTTAATTTCCGATCAAATTTATCAAAAACTTTTTCAAAAGTGCTCCCTGACATACGCTTATGCAGCAGCGGAATACCCAAATAGTCCCCAAGGTTGGAAGTAGTCCCAATGCCGCTGGATCTTCCAATTCTCGAAATCAGAACATCATTGACGTTGGGCGATATAAAGAGTTTAGACTTGAGAAGACTAACCTTCTGTCCAGAAGAGCCGCAAAACTTTTGCAAACAATCCTTGATCACATTAACTTGAGCAACCGAGGCCTCAGCGAATAAAAGAATGTCGTCCGCAAAGAAGAGGTGAGAAAGGCGAGGCCCAGACCTAGAGAGTTTGATAGGTTTCCAACTTCCATCATCCACCGCATGCTGAATTATATGGCTAAGCCTCTCAATACACAAAAGAAAGACATAAGGGGAGATAGGATCTCCTTGTCGAATCCCCCGGGAGGGGATAAATTGTTCAGATACTTCTCCATTCCAAAGAACGTGCATCCTGGACGATTTAACGCAGCTCATAATCCAATTTACCCAGCAGGAAGGAAAGCCAACCACCCCCAAAGTTTCTTCAATAAAGTCCCAACTAAGGCGATCGTATGCCTTCTCGAGGTCAAGTTTGAGGCACATCCATCCTTTAATACCCTTCTTTCTTCGCATAGAGTGAACAACCTCCTGAGCAATGATGATATTGTAGGAAATGTAGCGACCAGGTAGGAAACTTCCCTGATGTGGTCCAATAAACTTGTTCATGAAAGGCTGCAACCGATTAACCATAATTTTGGTGATGGTCTTGTAGATCACATTGCATAGGCTGATGGGTCTGAATTGCTTGATCGTAGCCGGCTTATCCACTTGGACCACATCAGGGAAGTAGTACTGCTCAATCTACACCAGTCCTGGTCGCTAATCGCAGGGAAGCCATATTGTGGTATCGGGTCATCGTTTAAGCATCTACACTCCGCAGTATAAAGTTGGCGAAAATAGGAGACCGCCATATCTTCAAGCTGCTTCTGATCTTCAAACCAAACCCCACAATCATCAAAAAGGCCCTCCACCCTGTTATGTTTACGATGAATAATCGTGGAAGTGTGGAAAAATTTAGTATTCCGGTCTCCATGATTAATCCAATCCACCCGAGATTTCTGAAACCAAAGACACTCTTCTTGCTCCAACACACGTGCCAAATTCAAGCACGTGGCTGTAATATGGTTATTAAGCTATACGTTTTTATTCATTACTTGAAATCTTACTTTGTGATTGCTATTTTTCTTTGTTGTATTCAGGAGAATTTGTCAAAAGAGGCTCTGATGGAAATTGCACACAGTGAGAAACTAAAGAAAAGATCTTGCATGAGCATGAACAACAAGTGAGCCTATATTAGTAGCTTATGTATAGATTCCATATATAACTTTCATTGTGGTCCTTGTTATTTATATCCGAAATCTAATATATGTAACTTCACTTTGCAGTTGGAGGTTGAGCTAAGCAGGGAACACCATGATATTGGCCTACAAGAGAAGAATAGACTGGCCATGATGATGGATAACAAGCTTTGCATCTATTTATAGCCTTGAAACATATTGTAGATATTGTGAAATATGCGTCTAACTTTCTCCCTTGTTGATGCTATTTCGCCAGAATGTATTTGAACAAAGAATAATCATTCGTCGTCAAGCTGAATATGACAGACTGAGACAAGAGAGAGAAGAGCGCAGTTCTCAGGTTCTATAGGAGCAGACAAGAGCATTGTTCTAAAAATCCCTTCTAGGCTCCGCCTAGGCGCTGGAAGGTCCTAACCCGCCTAGCCGTCCAGACCGCCTAGGCACCCGTCTAGGACCGCCTAAGCCACCGTTCAGGCCGTCTAGGCGCTAGGCGGTCCCTCTCTGCCCAGCATCCGCCTAGCGTTTTTTAGAACATTGGACAAGAGAGGTTGCTCAAGAGAAAGATGATTTTCTATCCGAGGTCAGAAGAGGAAAGGTTAAACAGGATTCAGGAAGATGAAGAAGCCCGCAAACGTGAAGGTACATATACTCTTCCTTTCTTCTTATTCTATTTTTTTAACAATAGTTGAATGTTGTATGCTTGATTTGGAAAACGGTATTCATTCACTTCTACAATCAGGTTCTTCCCATACGAGATTTGCTTAAGGTTATCAAACGAAGAGTGACATTTCTGGAAACTACGTATGGTAGCGGAACTATAGACGAGATTTATAAAAAGGACGATTCCTCTAATGGGTCTTAAATAGTTTTAGAGTTTTTGGATCAGTTTTTGGCTTTGCCCGAAGTATATAAGGCTTTTTTGTCGTGAATGAGTCACGCGTAGATTGTCCCCTTTTCGTTTCCAGTTTATCTATTAATGACAGAATGTGATTGAATCAAAGAATCACAATCACTGTGTAAATGAGAAGATTGAGTGATTTGTGATAAGATAGACAAGAGAGAAGGAGACGAGAGAGAGAGGGACAAATTGAGCAACAATGCTCTGTTCATTGAGTCATCATTTACATAGTTCAGTCTCTCTTAAAGGAGACAACAATACACTGCAAGCTATTTATATGAATCTGTTGACTTATGCTCCAAGACAAAGGAGACTTAACTAACTCACACTTACACCGACTTGTTATTACACATAAGCTGCATTTATTTAATATCTATTTAATATCTCAACACTCTCCCTCAAGCTTGAAGGTTAGAGAATTGATTTGTAACTCCAATCTTGATCAAGAATTTCTTGCTTTACTCCAGATTCAGAATTTTTTGTGAAAATGTCTGCTGGTTGGTCTTTGGTATAAATGTACCTAGCACACATTTCTGAATTCATAATCTTGTCCCTTACTAAGTGACAGTCTGCCTCTATATGCTTAGTCATCTCGTGGAATACGAGATTTTTTGCAATATAGAGAGCAGTTTGGCTGTCACAAAACATCTATGTTTCAAATTACTTTCGGAAATTTTGTTCAAATTTCATCCAATCATCACGTTTCCTTATTTTATCACCCTGCACTTCCATGAGAGCAGAATCTCGTACAACATTCAATATGAGTTGAACATTAGTTGTCAGCTGAGTAACTTTATTGAAGCTAGCAATTAGTTGAACAGAGACTCAACCATGTTCATCTATGTTCCGGCGCGAAAATGTATCTCTAATTAGGTTTTCATTGCTGAAATAATAATCTATCCGATTAAGGATCTTAGCATGCAACTGAGGATCAAAGGGTGAAGGGAAGAATACAGGAGGCATCTATGCAACAAATGACATCTCCAGATGAGGAGCCAAATAATATAGCGGCGACATCTTTAGAAGTATATAAGGTTTTGGGCATTTGTTGCATAAATGTCTCCTGCATTCTTCCCTTCACCCTTTATTACGATTGATAACATTTGAATTGATAACATTTGATTACATCCTTAATGGATCAAATGAACATCCTTAATAATTTGATATCTATTTGCAAAAGAGGCACTCAAAATTAATAACACATTTAAACCATGATCAAACTACATTTAAAAAGTTTATAAAACTATAATATTATTTTTATATTGTCAAACTTTTGTCCTTACTTCGCTAAATTTCGATGTGGGAATCGGTCATGACACATTTTAACCATGAGATAGCACTTTAGCAGTGACAAAGCTCCTACAATCCCACGTCAAAAAGTTTCAAAATGGGAAATTAGTACGTAGAAATTTTGAAATGGGAAACAAGAATGTGACAATATAAAATGCAAAGAAAAAGAGGGTTAATGTTTACATTTGAGCTTGTTTACATTTGAGCTTCCTATTAATTTGAATGGTTGATATATTAATTTTGGACCCAATATACGAGCTTTTCAATTATAAAAGTAAAGTTTAAAAATTGTTATCTGACTTATTTTAATATATTTTTTCAATAATATTCCTATTAATTAAAAATATTTATATAAATCTATAAAATAAAGTAAAATACTTTAACGAAATTGAGGATATTTCAGTCAAATCAAACGATTTCCTTAATTTAAAAGACAAACACTAAAATAACAAGTTTGGATGAAGTACTTAATTAGTTTTTTATTATTATTTTCATCTCATCCAGTTAGGGATAACAATGGGACATATTCAGGCCCATTCTCGTTTAATATTATCCTCCTCATACCCGTTCGAGGATTTAAATTCATCTCCGTTCCCATCCCCCATCGGGTTTTCCTCCCCCATCGAGGAATCTCTATCCCCGCCTAATTTTTCCCGTTTACAATCTCCGTCGGGTTTTCCCCTTTTTCCAAGAATTCCTCCCTTGAATTTTTCATTTTACCAATCATATAAGTTAATTCTAAATGCATTATGTATATATACGACATATTTAAGTTAAAATCAACAAAAATATTATTCTTAATTTGTAAAATAAAATAATAAATAAAGAAAAAAATAATCAAAATTAAATAAAAAAACTTAAATTTCTTTAAAAATTATACGTATACTATTAGAAATTACCCATTAAAATTCTACATCGAGAATTCCCGTGGATTTTCCATCTGAGGCGGAGCAGGGCGAGAATCGAATTGGGGACTAGTAACCCCGTCCTCGTCCCTTGTCCAAGTGAGGATTTATTTAAACCCGTTTCATTCGCCATCCCTATTTATATTCCCCAATCCCCACCCATGATGGGAATTAATTCCGCAAAGAGATCAGAAAATTCCCTCAAAAAACCCATCATCCTTTTGATTTGCCACATATTAAGATTATAAACCCCACCCTCTTAATTATTTGGGCCTCCTAAACTTGGGCTGTGATCAAACTAAGCCTATAAGGCCATAATAACCCATCCCATTTAATCTTGTGTATAACCAACCAAGATCAAACTAAGTCCCTATTTAGTTTGTCATGACATATGAAAATATAAATATAAACAGAAATGAAATAAATCTAGACCATTTTTAGTGTCATGATACATTTATATAAAAAAAATCATCGAACAACTTGTCTATTATAAAAATAAGATGAAAGGGAGTGATTCTACCAATGATTGAGGTGGAGCAAGCCCTTTTTTACAATGGATAAGAGGTTGTGCAAAAAAAGTTGATTTTTTTTTGTCAATATATCATGATACTAAAATTGACTACATTTATTTCAATTCCGTTTACATTTCCATGAATCACAACCAAACGGGGCCTAAACCTACTAGACGCCTTCAAGCATCTAGTTAATTAAGCGGTTAAGCCTCCAATGATAGTACCCAGAGGTCTTCGGTTCGACTTTTATGGACAGCGCCCTTCACCAAAAACGGAGCCTAAACCTATTAGACGCTTTCGGACATCTAGTTAAGCGTTTAAGCCTCCAAGAATAGTACCTAGAGGTCTTCGATTCGACTCTCATGGACAGTTAAGCCTCTATAAGACCAAAAAAAGGGGCCTAACCTATTAGATGCTTTCAGACATCTAATTAAGCAGTTAAGACTACAAGAATAGTATCTAGAAATCTTCGATTCGACTCTCATAGCCTATAAGACCATAATAACACATTTGAAGTTGCGGTCACATACGTACATTACTAAAACTATAGATATTATATTGCTACTCTCAAGTAAATAACATCATAACCTGATTAATTTTGATCACTATAACTTATGAATCAAATCAGAATCATGCAATTCAAGAGGAGGTAACGAGAAGTGGCCATAAGTGGAGCTCCCTCTTCTAATCTCTTGCATTGTTAGCAAAGCCGCCATTGTGTTCCTGAAAATGGCTTCTCCGGCGGCTTTCACTTTCTCCGATCTCAGGCTCAGCTCCACCACCACCTCCTCCTCCACGGCCACCGCCTCTAGGGTGGCCTCGCATTCTCGGACCAGCTTCGACACTAGATCCGTGGTGAAGAACGGTTGTTCTAGAACCTTCTGGATGTATGGCAACCTTAGTAACCTACCTGTTTGCTTGTCATACTTCTTTAGTATCTTTGCTAGCCCTTCACCAAAATGTATCAAAAACATCATATGTTAGTTTTGTATTATCTAAGATAACCTTAGTTAAAATGGTAATTTATTAGTTATTTAATTACTATGCTATCCGTTTCTTAGTGTGAAATTATGAAAATGGTACGTTTTTCCGTGTCTGTGGAGTTTTTAATTTTCGTTTCCATGTTCGTATATAAATTGATAGGCAATGCCTCGTATTGCCAATTAGTTTTAGTTCTCGTTTTTTAAATATAAGATTTATAAATCATAGGAATTTATTTCATAAGAATTGAATTCCTATGAATTTAAGTTCTAGAGATTTGGAGAAAATTGTTTGGTTGAATTTTCAAATTTATAAATTATAATGTGAAAAGTTAGAATTTGATGTGTAAAAATGATGAAAGTAGAACTTATATAGGGAAGACTGGGTAAATCACTAAATCTACTTCCTACGTTTTGCAGGAATTTAAATTCCCAAAAACATATCAAATTGGAATTTTATGTCAAATTTTATTTAACTAATTCAAACACAGATATTTGATGCAACTTTCTAGAATATTTCAATTCATGTTAATTTACATGTTGACCAAACAAGTATTTTAGAGTGAAATCATACTTAACTTACTGAGTTTGTATATACACGACCCCAGTCCATCGGTCAATGGTGGTGGGTCAATGAAAAGTCAATAGTATAACATGGGTTATTTATAGGCTTATTTCATGCTTATTTGACAAGTTACTCAATGGAATGGAGATATAAGAATCTATGTGTAAATTAAAAAAAGTAATATAAACCTGTGTAGTTGATGTTGCTATAGTTGATGAGAAGCACCATTTCGCCATGAAAGTTGACCAAATCTTTTCTGATATTGGACATTTGCTCTTTGTAATCTATTTCAGAAGGCAACCATGTCTCTTTCACTTTCTCAATCCTTTGATTCAATTCCTACCATGGACGTTAATCCATAATCAAAAGACACCATAACTTAATTAACAACTAGTAATTATCAAAGAAAAGGCAACTAGCTAGCCAATCCACAGACAAAAATAAATAAATACACTAACGTATTAATTATATCAGGTTTAATTTCAGTAATATTATTGGGTAATCAACTAATAATGGAGTCATTATAAGAAGATTTGATTTAATCTTAGGATTATTTTTCGTACGTAAGCAAATTAAAGTGATAAATAAAGTGGATATAGCATATTCCTCTAGTTATACATGGCATATACCTCTAAACTACCTTCCTATGCTCGTTTTTATGTTCTTCAGTTAATTAAGCATCTAGACATCTAGTTATAATATGTTAATGCAAATTTTAATTGATCTATAGGAAGTGATAGAGCTTACTGAACAAAAGAAAAATTGCCTTTTGCTAATCCCAGATTATTGGATCCAAATTACAATATAATATGCAACTAGCTATATCTATTATTTAAACTCCCATTGATATTCTCAATTAATTTATTACAAAGCTATTTTGCTTTGATAGTGTACTATCGATCAAAATTAAGTAAAATATTTGACATTAAAAGGATGCAATTTTTGGCAAATTTTAGGCCGGCCTAAAACTTAGAAAAATCCAAAATTTAACTTGTTGCGAATAAAATTTAGAAAATTAATTACAAATTTGACCCTTGATCACTTGCAATATCATCCACATTTGAGGTTACAAAAGCAATTAAAGCCATATCCGTACTCAAAATAGAGAAGGGTTAGTGATGTATAATTAAAGAAGGATTACAAAATTAATTAATTACCTTCTGTCTAATGATGAAATCCTCTTCTTTCTCCATGAAGAAGCAATTGAACTTGTCAATCTCATTGTTCAATAAGCACACAAACTCGGCCTCCCCATCTGGATCATCGGCCACACAAGGAGGAGAGGATGATATGACCCGAACAAGCTTCTTGAGATGTTTGTAGGACAAGAACTTGTCGCGCCATTCGGGGAATGTTTCTTGGACTTGTTGCTTCAATCTCTTCCCAAATTTCATATCACCAAATTAGAATGGAGATCAATACAAGGATCAAGATTCAAGAAGAAGATTGAAGATTGAAGAAGGGTTAGAATGGTCTTGTTTGTTGTTGTTTGAAGATTAGGTTACAAACATGTATGAATGAGTTTAGCCATATCTTGGTAATGGAATGTGTGAGAGGGGAGTGAAAGAGGAGGATTAGAGATGGTTTATATATACTACCATCAAACAATTTGAGTTAATGAGGATGTATAGAAGGATAGAATATTAAATGGCATATGCTGATGGGTGCATATGTATGGGTGTACTATGTACAATTGTCAAATGTGGGTCGTCTAAAAAAGTAAAAGGATCCATTTAATTCTAAACTATAGAAACGTCAACGAAAAGGAAATGAATTTAGTTTATTTTTAGGTGTCGAATATTGTAATATAATTAGTTTAATTGTTTGATTATTCTCATATACTTGTGTCTAAAAGAGAACAAAAGCAAATAATTTTTACCATTGTATAACCTACCTGGTGTTCCAAAAAACGTTTGGTGGAGAGGGATCGTCTAGTGTCTAGGCAGTCAACGTCTAAATGGGGCCTAAATAAAGCTAGGTGGAGATTTTTAGAACAATGAACCTACCCAACCAAATATTAGGGAAACGAATAGAGAAATACAAACTCAGTTTTTGTATGGAAAATAAAGTGTCAAAAGATCTCAAGATGAAAATTCATATTAATGTATTATGATATTGAAATGGGCTAGATTTGTTTTCTTTTAACTTTCATTTCCATAGTTCGTAACCAAACGCTACCTAAGATTTTAAAAAAAAAAGGTTTGTGGAAAAAGCAAGAATAGCATGCAGTTTTTGAAGGGTTTGGAAAGACACAATCTAAAGCATATTCGGATTTTATTTCATACACATTAGTGTATGTATGTGTCCGTACGTTTGTTTGCTTACATTAAAGTTTGGGAATGGGGTCAAGCCAGCTAGCTCAAACTAGCTTTGCCCCATATGAGTTTTGCTAATAAATTTCATTCTAGATTTGATATTTTATAGTTTGTTGTTAACTGTTGAAATGAGCTAGGGCCAAGCAAGCCCATATATTCATTAATTATATAAGATGCAAAAAAGTCATACAACCTCATATCACAAGAATAATATTGGTAGAGTATCAAATGAACAATCATCAAGATTTTCATATCATTAGTGAAAATGATCCATGAACCAACACTAACATTTTTTTTGCTATGGATCGTTTACATATTACATATTGGCTTATTGCTACTTAATTAGTTATATTCTATACACCATTTCAAGAGTATTCTCATATGTATTCCTAGGAAACTCAAAAGTTTGTGTGCACACTTTTTAATATTTTGTTGAATGCACACTTTTTAATGTATAATAATTTATTTCTCATTTTTCGATAAAGAAAGAATAGAATAGCCTTATTAACGATTTAAATTAAGGTTATCCTAAAGCACCAGTGCAGATGAAATCGTTAAAAACCCGATATTGTGTAAGCGTAACAATATATTGAGGAAGAATGGCCTAATTGTGACAGCCTATCGACAACAACATGATTCAACTCTCTGAAAATATGATCAATCCGAAGGTCTCAAAAACTTTGAATGTCGCATATAGAATGCCAACAACGATATCTTTATCTTTCATGTACACATGCCCAAGAATCATAATTGTATTGATAAAACATAGGTTACTCTTGACTTCTTACATGTTTTCTCCCCGCTACCAAATTCGGCTCGATCGATTTCCTTTTTTCGATAATTGTATTTTATCTTATTTGTGATTTGTTGTTTATTTACTCTTTTTGGTCTCTCGGTTGCCATCTCCTGATAGTCTCTCAGACTGTCGGGTTTTGTCTAATACTCCCTCAAATGTTTTTCTTGAGAGTCAATGCTAAATGCCTACATAATATGTAGTATGAAATCAAAGAAATGAAGATGAGGAGAGAAAAAGGCATATGCTATATGCCAAGGTCATAACTCATAAGTGGATGAATAATCAAGTGTTGACATCATCACATGGGTGTGGTGGGGTGATTTGTTACTTTGTTTAGTGAACCCTAAAATTCCAACGCCCTCGAAGTTGGCGGGAGACAGGCCGCATGGGATTCGATGACCTCAAGTCCTCAACAACTCTTAAAGAAAGGAACCTTCTAAAGTATCTACTTGAGAATCTTCTTATCTCCCAAAGCATTATACTATACAAACTCATAACACTTGCAACACTTTCCACATTACCATACTTTTTGACGAGCACTCACATTTGGTGGTAAATTCCAGATTTGTAAATTAGTCGATAAAACGTGTGAGTCATTATATTATATAAACTCATAATATTTGAAACACTTTCCACAACTTTCTTTTTTAATGAAGACCCATATGTGGTGGTAAATTCCGGTTTGTGAACTAGTCGGTAAAATTCATAAATCATGTAAATCGCCTTGCATAAATTAGGTAATCGGTTTGACTTAATTAAAAGAAAAATTGTGAGACCTAATTTTTCACAAGGTGAAGAGACGGAAGTAAGAATCGAATCTGAAACCTCTCAACATCTCCAAGTAGGCCGCGTCATGTGGGCTCCACGTTACCCTTCTTTTTCTTTTCTTTTTTTTTCCTTTTTTGTTGTATTATCTTGTTGCTTTTATTTTTTTGTTGGAAAAGTTTCTGTCAAAGCAAACTGCACAAGTAAACACGTATATGAATGGAATAATTCTGTTTTTAACGATCATCACTTTGCTACACTAAACTAAAAATCTTAGGAGAGCATAGGATTCTCGTTGAGATTAGGCTTTAGATGTAAAATCATTTTCATGGAAGCCACAATTCACGGTTCTGGTTCTGAACTTCTGATAATATCTTGGATTCTTGTTCAGGGCAGATTGAGATGATGGTAACGGATATGTTACTCCTCTTGCAGTCGTTTGAGGTATTTCGAATCTCTCATGTGCCTTGGAACTGTAATAAGTCGGCTAATTTGATCGCTGGTCTACACCACGTGTAGCATCAGTCAAAATCAAACCAACATTGAACTTTAGGTACTCATCCGGAACAATTTGTCAATCTAATTTTTACCTTTTCAGAAGAAAAAAAACCATGGCCTTCTTCCACGAGTATTTCCAAACTTTAAACATACTTTTTCTGCATATTAAGCATTAACCCGTGTACAAAAACAGCATAATGACAACAAAATTTGAAACGTGAACATTTCAATAAATAAAAAAAGGAACATTTTTCCATTCATTTCATTCCATTTCCATGCCTGTGTAATTTCCAACAAAATCGGAGCAACCCACAAAAGGCAATAATACATTAGACCTTATTTCTCACTCCTTTTTTTTTCAAGCACAGACTTACATTTAGCAACATCTTCTCAAATGAGTATCCCTTGTCAAGAGAAGCTTTGCTTCTGGTGTTTCTCAAATTATATTCGTGCTCTATTCATCAAAATAAATCAACAAAATCACCTGTACATCAATCAATACACCAAAAAAACTTGATCCTGAGTCCTGAGCTTTCTGAAGAGGAGGAATCATTCAACATGTGTAATGGAAGAAGGCCGAGCTCCTCTTTAAGGCCAACTGTCACAATCTTGACAGACATCAAAGGATTTAGATTTTTAATTTCGTTTTTACCTCCATCTTTAAAGCTCCACATCCTGGAGTTCTTCTGCAGAGTTTCCTGGAAACTGCCCATTTGGCATGGTAGGATTTTGCCCGGTGACGTCAGCGTAGTTTGCTCCACTCCATGACGATGTACGGCGTGAGTTTTGGAGAGGAGAAGGGTTTCTATTCGGTACCATTGCGTTGTTGTTGTTGTTGTTGGTCATTATGTGATTGTCGCTTGGAAACCGTTGCATTTGTATTGAGGGCGCGCTCATCATGTGCGGTTGTAGCGCTTGCATTGGTGAAATTGAGTTGTTTTGGTCATTTGATGAGGTAAACTCTCCATTGGAAGAAGCTTCGGTTTGGATTTCACTGACTTGGGTATTGTTGCTTTGTTCTCCAGCAGGTGCTGGAGTCGGTACAAAGAATTTGGCGTTACTAAAGCCAGCGGCGGGTTTAGCAGCCGGAAGAGAAGGGGATTGGAATGAGTTTGGTGTAGCCCCGCCCCCAACACCGCCTTTATTGAACGTGTCTACATACCTGCCAAAAATTGCAAGAACTCAAAATTGGTGACTCATGTCATGACATATTGAAAATGGACCAAGGGTTTGATGTAATAAGTAGTTTTTACATAAAATGTCTTTTAATCTCAAAAACCCACTTTTTTGGACATGAAATCCAATGTTCCATATCATCCTTTGTCCAAAGGAATGGGATTCAATAGAGTTTTAAATAAAATATATGGGATGGGGTAGATTTGTAGAGTTTCAAATTAACTCTATGGGTAGATTTAAAAGGATCTGAACCGTTAAAATGGTAAGGATTTTTATCATTCTCTCTCCATATCAAAATTTGATTTTAAGTTTTTATTTAGTGATTTCTATGGTTCATTTAGTTGTGAGAGGGTTTAGCAAGCAAATCTATCTACCCATGAACTTTATATAAAGCTCTACAGGATCTAACTCGTTATAATTAGGTGGACTAAACAAGGTCTTAACTACAGTTTGTGTGAATTTTTGCATGCATGTTGGTGAGATGTGAGCCTTGGATGATGAAATTCAGTAGTAGAAATGATGCCATTAACATTTTTCAACATACCTAGCACGAACACCCATACGTGCACGAGAGGAATACTGATTTGTAGCAGGCGAGTGAGACTGAGACATAGGTGGCATCACAGAATTTCTTTCAGGGGGATCCGGGCTTTTAAATCGGAGTTCACCATTTCCATGTAGTGTATTACCAGTTGCAAAGCCATCATTCATGTGTTGATCTGCAACTCCATTAATAAAAGCAGCAGTAGTTGGTGGTGGTGCCAAGGCCGGCTCCTCAGCTGGAGGCGCAGCACCTTCTTCCACCCACCGCTTAAGCTTTTCATCATAGTAAAACTTGTTCGTCTCACCCAACTTAGCCTAGTGTAGAATACAACAAAGTGTGAGCTCTAATGAATAGGAATCACCTAATTTAAATCCCCACTCTTGAAAATGAAGAAGTGTCACTTACCTGACGCTCTGATCCAGAGCGTAGGACCAAACCAACAGTCTTCTGGAAAATCTGTGAGCCAAATCGACCTAAACGAGATGGAGCAGCAGAGTTTCCTCTGTTATCCTGTGAACCAGAGGATGTTGACTTGTCAGGAGAACGAGCCTGCAAAGATCCAAACACATAATTAATCACAAATAAAAACAACTAAGCTTATGCAAAGTGTATCTTCTTCATCCATGTTTAAGAGCATTTGTTGCATATTTTGCCACCATGCAATAAATGCAAAAGGAGGCACACCCTTAAAGCCTTAAATAGGATACCAAGGACAAAACTACTGATAAATGGAAGAAAAACTGAAAACAATAAGCCTTAATCATTATAAAAGCGCCATGCGAATACAACAAAGTAGAGGCCAAAATAATAAACCATAACTACAGATTGCCAAAATAATAAACCACAACTACAGATTGCTTTTCATACATATACTGAAATACATGCGTTTTCCAGCAAGATCTTAGGGTTTTTTTTCATATCTCTAACATTGAAAAATTATATTTGCAAATTACTTCATGATGGCCTTGTGAAACAGAATTTTTTGAGTAATTAAAGAACTGAACAATGGTAAAATAAAAATCTACCTTTCTACTAATGTCGGGTTCTGAAATGCTACGGTTGTGCAATTTTCGGTTGTTGCTACCTGACCATTCATTTATAGGCTCCAGTGATGCTGAAGAAGTCAAGGAAGACATGGCCATTGTGGATTGACTGGTAGATACCTTGTTGCCTCTTGACTGATAATCATTCTCATTGTGTTGGCCATTACTCAAAGACGCAGAAGGTGCAGTTGGAGGAAGTCCAACAACCCGCTGGGCTGTACTATCAAAGAAGTTCAGTAATTTGCCAACCAGTTTCGCTGGAGCCAAATTTGCAGTATGTCCACCCTGTAAATTGTATGAACAGTCAAATAAATATAGACAATGAAATAATAAATCACAAAAACACCCCTGTGTTATATAGATGTATAACTACCTGTTGGTGGACTTTGATCCGCTCGTCGAGAGATGAGACCAAATTTCTCCACGCCTCCACTTCTGGCGATCTACCAGTTTTTAGAGACTTCAAAATAGCTTGACAGTACCTAAGAAATTTATGTTCTCATTAGGGCAGGCTGATCAGAATAGTGAAATATCTTATGCCATTACAGACAGAACACTTACTTCAAAGAATCTGATAATTTTCCAACTTCAGCCAGCATATTAGCATATACAAGCTTATATGGCTGGAAGGGTAGCAGGCTAAACTGAGAATTTCCAAGCACCTTTGAATACTCGAATAATTCGGTCCTCTATTACAGTTGACAAAAGACAAGTCAGAGATTCTATAACTAGTAAGGAATCAATAAGAGAAGCATGTGGAATTATCAAGATCCAGGAAAGAGGTGTTCTTGTGGGTCACTCTTAAGTTTTACTTAAAGTGTTCCACATGCTTATTTTCTTTTTTCTAGTAAAGTATAAGAGACTCATCTCCATTAAAAAAACACCAAGAAACACCCTGCTCATACATAGTAAAAGTAAACACAAGCACCTGAATAGCTTCTGGTGTGGCATAAGTTCTTGGATTATTCCAATGGTCTGCACCAATAAGGCAAAGTCTTGAACTATCTGAATATGGCTCTATGTTCATTTCAGCGATAAGATAGCATATATGGGCAGAGATGACCTGCAGAAATATTTGATATAAGATTGATGAAAGTTGATCAAGAGTCGAGACCAATAGAGATCTGCACTCAAAAGACAAGTCAAGGGAACAGATGAAAGCAAGATATCTTCAATATCTGGATTGATTTTACTTCAATATCTGAATTAATATAAGTTGCTGAGTAACCTAACTAAATGTATTGTGTTAAGTCTAGTATACACAACTTCTTTTCTCCCGAAGTTGGACCAAAATGCCTTTACCCTGCTCAGTGAAAGGGTCATCAATTTTGTCTAGGATGCATACAAAATGCCTTCGCATCATCCTTTGAATATATTTTTCCCATCATCAAGCAAAAAGGAGTAAAACGTTAAGAAGGAATCATGAATACCATACCTCACTTCTCTCTTTCCATAGGCAATCACCAAGATGAGTAATGACAAGCTCATCACCTTTCGTTCTGTTGGCTGTTATAATGGCGAGATTTTCTTCCCATTTATCAAGCATGAAATTGGATCCCATCTATAATACACAGGAAAGCAGAAACTTCATATATAGTAAAAGACAGAAAGCAAGGAGAGAGTAATAAAGAAAACAATGTTGCAAAGTTCACTATTCAAAATTGTTTAGATACTATCCATGTATAACAATGTATTTTGAGTTATTGCTATAGACAATAAATTGGATTAGTGGAATGAAATCAGCTAGTATCTATACTGATTGTAACATAAACTTCAATTGTTAAAGCATTTTATGAACTCCAAACACAGCTTGAAGCCCTGAAGCGCCCAGCATAAGGACCAAAAATTAAAGATGATGTCAGCTCAATCTCTGAGGATCACTGCTTAGTGGGATAAAATCAATCAGCAAAGCAAAACGAAGCAATGTATAAAAATCATTCATGCACATGAAAGTTTTATTTACAGAGCTAAGGTAAACAATTACCTGTGCCGCCTGAGGTACATTTAAAGAACTTGAATGATTGTCGTTTGTTGTTGAATTGAACACTTCAGCAGGTTGCCCAGCAATCAGAAGGCACAAAGTCCTCAACGGGCATCCTGATGTTAACTGGTTTATAGCCATTTGCTTCACGGTTTCACTATAGAACTGCATGCAGTATTTAAAACAGAACATGTCTTATTGTCATGCAACTACAAAAACATCTGTTGTCTAACCTAAAAGTTCTTGAGTTTGAAAAAGATACAGTCCGTTAAATTGCCAAGAAAATAATTTTGGTCATTACCATGTCACCTAGTTGAGCAGCAATCACAATAGCTGGCCCCCATAATTGACCTTCTTGAGCACATTGTAAAGCCTCCATCCTTCTACCAGTCACAAGAAGCTTCTCAACTTCAACCGCTGTGGCCTAAAGCAAAAATGAGGTAAGCAAGCCCCTAGTCTGAAAGATATTATTACATATGTGCATGCTGATCAAAATGTGACAAAATGATGGCATACTTGGAGTTGTTCTGCAGAAGGCAAGTTCTGCAAGTAGCTCGTTTTTGCACCATATTGTGTAAACTGTGTGCTGTTGCCTTTGGCCGATGCAAACAGCTTTGCCAAAGCAGACTCAGGAGAATCACTTTCCTAATCAAGGTAAACCTCAGAGATCAGTTCTTCATACAATCCAAGCATTGACAATTCACGAAAAAAATACGAGTAGTAATCCTAACATTAATTTCCAGATATTAATGTGTCCAAAGCATGGATTGAATTAACTAACTTTACACACAGAAAAAACCACAAAAGAATGTATGTCAGTAAAGCAATATAAAACAACAAAGTAAATCTGCTAAATACAATTAAATAAAGACAAACAAAAGGATGCCCAAGGAATTTTCAGCTAGAGACCAGGATGAAAATAAAGATCCAGGCCCACTAGAGCAACTGAAGTATGAGCCCAACGTGAGGCAAGTGAAGAAGAAGTAGACTAAAGAAAGTTCTAGTGTTCTACCTTAAGTGCCTGGTCTGTGCCAAAAGGAGTTCGCAACTTCCCATAATATTGACATGCAATTTTCAACAAAGAGAAGAGCATCTTTGTAACTTCAGCTTTTGCAAAGTTGGTCTCATGAATCCCACTATTTGCAACCCTGTCATCGATCCATTTGTTCAATTCTTTGTTTCCAACGTTACCAGAAACCAAGGGACCAGGGAAAGACTGGTGGCAAAGAGTGTGGAAGTAATCACTGCCAGCAGCTCCCACATCCATACCATCACTTTTCGGACTCACAACTTCCATCAAATTGAGAACATTAACCACAGGTCCTGCCGAGTCCTTCACAGAAAAGTAACATAATTGAGTCCAACAACAATAAATGCAAAACAAACACATGATGTTGCTAACTTCAATTTTACCATCTATTAATAGCAAAAGGTGTGGTGTGGTCTGGTGATATCAAATACGAATTTTGAATATCACTACAAATTTTGAACATCATTAAGTCAAGAAAACCAAAGGTTCACCTGGATTCCAAATGAGGATTGTGCAGCTGAAACATGGTCCTTCATCACTATGAGTTTCCCGCCAAATCCAAATGTGACAAGAGCATGCGGAGGACGTCCATCAGGTGACCTCCCCGCAGCAGGAGTATAAGGCATTTGAGAGTCCCTGGCAAGTGGTTGCTTTGACATGTTTGAAAAGTCGGCACCATAAAAGGGAGTAGGGGAGTTTTGCGGCTGGTAATTAAATCCCTTATTGTGATCATTTTGATTTACGGCAAAATGTTGAGCTGGAACAAAGTTTTGAAACCCAGAAATTCCATTGCTTCCACCAAAACCTTGATTATTATGATCAGAGAAGGTTGCAACAGTAGATGTTGTGAGAGATTCACTGCTGTTTGTGGAGTCTTTTACATGACCACTTTGATCTGGAACAAAAGTTTGAATCCCAGAAATACCATTACTTCCACCAAATCCCCGACTATTGTCGAAGTTTCCAGAACTAGGCACCATGAAACCAGAATAGTCTATAGAGCCCTCTGCATGGTTACTCTGCACATAGCCATTCATTTGCATTGTCTGTGCACTAAAGTCAACATGTTGCATCTTAGAGAGCGACTGATTTTTCCATACATTTGTACTTTGGTCACTGTGATCATTCACAGAACCACCCCAATCCACAGCTTGGTTTTGATCATGACCATATTGTCCATAACTAACACTATTATCCTGATCATGAACCATTGCATCATTTCCATTTTGCAACAGTTGGCTTTGATCCAGACTCTGTACCTGATTGATGGATGCAGTATATGATTCCAATGACTTCCATTCTTGAGCAATTGTATCATAATACCATCCAGGATATTGTGGATCAAAGATCATATTTGGAGGATACTCATGAGTCTCACCAGAGATCTGATTCAAGTAAGCCACATTGTCACTTGCACTTCCTTGAATAACATTTCCTACAGCAGACTGAGTTGTCTGCTGCAAATGATAGACACTAGATTGTTGCTCTGCAACATTCGCTTCACCTACGGACTGAGAAATGGCATTGCAATTCTCCTGTTCATTTCCATTTAGATTAGAACTATCCACTTGATGCCACTGCCCAGTATTTGGGTCATATTTCCATCCTGGATACAGGCTCTCCCAGTACTCAATACTATTTACGTCTTGCACTTCTGAGGTATTCTCGGTATATGCAATGCCATCTTGATTCTGTCCATGTGTCGCATAACTGCCATTTTCAGTATAAATACCATTACTTAAATTCTCACTGTGTTGCACATAGCTACTCAAACCAGGATTCGGATTCTCAGCAACAGTGGATGAAACGCCATCAATGCCGCCTGATCCAAGAGCATTATTTTCAACCACTTCTCCAAAAGAGTCCTCAATGTTACCTTCAATACCACTGAAGACATCTGACCCAAAAGCAGAGTTTTGAGCCACTTCTCCAAAAGAGTCCTCAATGTTACCTTCAATACCACTGAAGATATCTGACCCAAAAGCAGAATTTTCAGCCACTTCTCCGAAAGAGTTAAAGGCGCTCCATTGAACCTCTTTAATCCCTCCTGTCACACTGCTTTGACCAGAAACTTCTGATTCTCCAGTCAAATTTCCTACACCTGATCCCTTAGAATCTAAATCCAATGCACCATCTACACCCTCCCTGCTATTGTCAGGCTCATCTGTACCTTGACTTCTATCTTCTTTGGAAGATTCAATAGCAGCAGCCTCAGGAGCTAAATTATCACTCTCTGTACGAACGGGACAAGTGGCAACATCTTCTTTCACACAATTTTCACTAATTGCACCTTCAAATCCCCCAACACTATCTAAACCATCTTCAGACGTTCCAACTTCCCCAATCCTGAGGTTCTCAAAGGCAAGCACGTCATCAGATTCCAGATGCTCCTCCAAAGCCGGGATAGATCCAGAAGCATCGCCTTCGTCTTCAACCAATTTATCAAAAAAGTCCTCATCCGTCTGATCCTCCACCAGGAATGGAGGAGACGCCATCCCAAACAGCACGTATCCCGTCCAATCAATCCCAAAATCACCCAAACTCAGGTCCGACTCCTCTACTCACACTGATTTCATCCCTCAAATAAACAAAAACTAAACTAAGCTCCAATTTCAATCCGAAGCCCCCAAATCCAGCACCTGAAAAACATAAAAACTCACAACTCAGAGCAAAATTCTTGCAATTGGAAGCTGCAACACGCAGATCTAGGGTTTCTTTCACGAATCAACGCCACAGAGCGAACTAATCGTCAAAAAACGCGAAACAAAAGAAGCAAATCGGACTTGGAAGCTTTGAGCATGGCAGAAGACATTGCAATGGATTAACGGCGTATATACATAACCGCTTACCGATCAGAGAACAGGATCTGCAAATTGCTTAGATTGAGATACGAAGATTGAAGTGGAGCGAATGAGGAAGACAAGACGAGAATTTTGCAACCAGCCGACAGATCACCGCTTCTCGGCAACCACCACAACCAGAGAGATTTGAAAGAAATTTTTGTTATATTCACCCGTCTTCTTAACACGTAAAACTTTTCGTCCCTCTACGAATCTACCTCTTTCCTTTTCTTTTTGTTTTTTGTTTTTTATTTTTAATTTCCTTGTATTTTTACATCCACGTGATCAACCAACTCAGAAGTCCAATGCTTATTTTGTATGTTTCCAAAATTGCGTAGCTCGCCCCATGTTTTTTAAGAATTAAATTTCTATCCGGCAAAAACATATAGAGAAATTTCTGTAAGAAAAGATATCATTTTTATTTTATCGATTTTTTTAACCTATGGGCATGATAGAGCCCAATCTATCTATCTATAAATATATATTAAAGATGTTCCTTTTCGAGTCACCAGAACGATTCTGATCCCACCTCATATTTACAAAATTAATTTTTATTTCTAATATTTTAACTTTACCCTATTATATTCTTCTTTAACTATTTAAATATATCTTTAACATCAAACAAATATCTATTTAGTATAACAATATCTTTTGAAAACTTCCTTATACAAATATTTAAAATTAAAGATAATAAATTTAAAATATTTTAAAATAAGTATAAATATCTTTTATCTTTTAGCATGATGTCTTTTCATGAAATTATTTATAGATATATTTTTTTATTTTATAATAAAAAATTAATGATAAATACTTATAATGTTTAAATATAAAAAATAGGTAATATCTAAAACTATATAGAAAAGTTGTACCTTTTTGAGTCACCGAACGATTCTAGCCCCACCTTATATTTAAAAAATTAATTTTTATTTCTATTATTATAACTTCTTTCTATTAAATTCTTTTTAACTATTTAAATTTATCTCTAACATCAAAAAAATATCTATTTAGTTTAACAATATTTTTTGAAAGCTTCCTTATACAAGTATTTAAAATTAAAGATAAAATATTTAAATATTTAAAAATAAATATAAATATTTTATCATATATCTTTTGACGAATTTATTTATATAAATGCAGTGATTTTCTTTTATAAAAAAATTAATGAATAAATATTTAAATTTTTTAAAATTAATAAAAATGGATAATAAAATATTTAATAGATATTGAAATATTTGATACTCTAAATTTACGTACATGAAAAATAATAAAATAGGAAGAATATAATATTTGATTAAAAATTATATGCATTCTACGAACAATAAATTACTTATATTAAATTTTATATTAAATTTTTATTTATTTATTAATATCCTATTTATAATGTTTATAAAATATCGAATCGTAGTCGTACATGGTACGACGGGTAAAACTAGTTTTTTTTTTAAGTAATGATTTTGCATTAATAATTTTTTAAAGAAATTTACACTTTTTTAAATAGATTTTTAGTTTTTAAATTTGAATTCTTATCATATGTATCCTAAAAACTTTTATTTTATATTTTGGGTTTTGAACGTGAATATCAATGTATCTATTCCCTCAAAATTTACAAGTGTCATTTTCAAGAGAATAGGAAAAAAATTACTTTTACTTTGAGGGTAGGTTGATATCTCTTATCATTAATGAGGTATTGAAATTTGTTTCAAAAATTAGGTCAATGGAATTAACATCGTCCATCTTAGGACCTATGATACACAAAAGAAGGCTAGGTTTTAATATTTACATAAGAGAATATAAAAGGAATAATTTATTTATAACGAATTACATACTAGTGATATCATGTATTATAGTTGTTTGTATAAACTTGGTCCACCTGGAAGGTGAACGTACCAGGTAAGACAATGTATTACAGTGAAAGGCATGATTGCCCTAGATCATCCAAAGGGAGAGATCATTAAGATTATGAAGCGTTGCTTGGGTTGGGATGTAGTCGGTAAGATATTGTATTTCACACACCCCATGTTAGGTTGACCTGTTGTTTGTGACACTATTTATTTTAATGTTTTACTTACCCCGATTCTGATTGTATTTTGCTCTTCTTTTCAAGGATTTGTACACCCCTAGTTGATTCTACTTGCCTTGTATGGCTCCTTTTTTTATCCAATTAGTCGTTTATGGCTGCTTTTTTTTAACGGCCTCTCGAAGTACCAATTATATTTGGTACTACGAATTCTACCTGTATCAAAATATGAAAAAGAAAACCATGTTTTTGGTTTAATATGAAACCCTTGGCTCATTTATACTCGGATTCAAACATAATGAACATGTTTAGTAGCACTCTACCTTGCTGCACCTACAAAGAAGGGCTAATTAATGCAAACTGCCAACAAACGGCCATACAGAAGCCACACAATGCGTGACCGGCCCATCATTAGTACGGACCCAGTTTAGTATGGCCCAAGTGTATCTCGATGCGACTGGGCCCATGGGCCAATCCTGAGTAAAACCTATGTGTACAAAACCAAACAATATATAGTCTATATACTGCCAAATTTTTTAAGTACTTGATTGTGATAGACTACTAAAGCTTAGAGCCTTGGACCAAATTTGAGATTGATTTGGTTGATTTTACATAGCAAGATGAAGGGAAATTAATGGCCTACTTTATTCTTGTTAACTTCTTTAAAGGAGGACAAATAGTATGGGAAAATTCTAGTGTTCGTTTGGTTAAATTCGGGAAGTAAAGTTGCAAGAAAAATCGTTCTTATGAACTGTAATTTTTAGATATAGGATTTTGTGTGATTTGTCAAAGTGTATTTGGTTACAATTAATTAGTCAGCAATTAAATCATTGTAAGTTGTTTGGTAGAATTTGAAAAATCGTAAAAGTTTATTTAAAATTACTATAAAAATTCTTATTTCTAAAAAATAATAGCATAAATTAAGGATAAATAAGAAGTTTGTAATTTAGAAAGGAAAAAAATTATATAAAAAGTTGAAGAAAAAATGAATCTTACCTCCTCAACCATGTTAATTACAATTCCTCTATTTTGGAATAAAGTGCAATTCATGAAAATTTAAATTCATAAATTCTATATGTAAAAAGATTTAAACCAAGTGACCAACACATAAATTTAAAACTACTTCATGAGTTTTTCAAATTCTTGTAATTTCAAAGTGTAACCAAACAAACACCGGCCAATATAAAATAGAAATATAGACAAATATATCCGTAATCAACAAAAATGATTCAATATCTCACACGATGCTGTGCCCTTATTTGGATCATTCAATTTAATACATTAACTTACATTAAATTATGATAATTTGATAAAATGATAATCAGATAATCCGATATTAAATTGTAATAAATTGGGCAATTCAAACAGAGACTATATCGAAAGAATATGGTAATTTGTTAGAGACAAGTACACTAATGTCATTCATAAACCATCAAGTTATAACATCATATCCTAGATAAGTAGATATTCATGTTGGATATTTAAGCTAATGTGTTGCTAAAACATGATTAAAAACACATAATAGATTGATCCATATCTTATCCAAATATTTAGAACAGTCAACTTGATCGGACTTGACATTTTTTCGATTATAAAATTTTTGAATCAGATCCAATTTTTCTAGATTGGACGATGAATTGTATGATTTTCATCATCCCTTTTTTTTTTGTTCCATAAAAGTAAAAATTCGATTTATCGGAAAAATAGTGAATTTGAAGAACCGGATATTATATTATCCTTTCCTCAAAAATAAGATTTTTTTTTTACAAAATTTCTACCAAAAAAAATATTATTTTTACAAAAAAAAACACCAATAAAATTATTTGATAACTAGAAGCGTTAAAACGCACCGTTTCAACAAAACGAGGCACGTTAATGAAACCAGAAGCAATTAATGGCGGTTATAATAAAACCCAAATTACACAAGGAAGAATCTTTGTATACGTCAACTTTTAATAAAGCTACCATTACGACTACTCGTGAACTCTCCCACCAGCTAGCACTCCCATTTGCTCACATGGCTGAACCTTCAAGCTAGCTATCTACCTACTCTTTAAAACTGCATCCTAACAGTTTTCAGTTCACCTATAATTACGCTAATGCCACTGCTCCAATCCCAGTGGTTACAACTTCCAATCTCCAACCAATCGATACAATTTTGGGGAAAAACAGATAGCAATCGATTACACAATAATCAGAATCTGATTCTAGAAACAAATTGCACAGGAACGATCACAAAATCACAAATTAAGATGAAATGGAGATAGATTTTAGTTCCTCTGGAGGAGGCGGAAGATTGAGATCTATGGAACTCGTCCACGATTTACCTTCATCTTCGTCGACGTTCTTCTTCTCATCGCCATTAATGGCGTTGAAATGCGCTCTTTTGTGTCCTCCGAGCGCCTGCCCCGTAGCGAACACTCTGTAACACACCGGACACTGATGAATCGCTCTCTTCTTCGATCTCGCCTTCTTCTGGAGCCTTCCGCAAGCTTCTTCTTCTTCTCCGTTCTCGAAGCTTCTCGAATCTCCTCCTCCTTCTTCATCCGGACGGCGCCAGCTGTCGCGAGAGAGCAAGATTAAGCAGACGGCCAGATCTTCGTCTGTGGAAGGAACGAGTACTCTCCGGCGAGATCGAGTTGACCGGGTCCGGGGACGAGTTGTTGTTTTGACCGACTCGGTCTCGCTCTCCCGGTCGAACTCGGGATCGATGAGTCGAACGCTGCGTTTGGGGTTCTCTCGGAGAGCGTACGACGACGTGGAGTCTCGGTTGGCGTCGGTTTCTTCGGATGAGGTGGCGGAGAGGGAAGGGGAGGGGGACTCGGTGAGTTGGAGGCGGCGATTGGGCGGAGAGAGCGGCGGGGTGCGGGGTTGGGGGTGGAGGATGTGGGACCTCATGTGGCCGCCGAGTGAGCGGCCATTGGAGAAGCTTCGGTTGCAAAGCTTGCAAGTGTGAGACTCCATTGTTGTTGCTCTCTTTGCTTGCTTACAAACAGAGTACAAAAAGGAAAGAGAGAAAGAGATTTTAAGTGGTGTAGTGGTGTGTGTTCTTTTTGTATCTTGCTTGGCTAGGTTGCTTTGGGGGAGGAGGAGTACATAACAAGTATTCTTCTTGGTTTGTGAGTGGTGACTATAAACTCTTGCATTAATATATTAAAGAATTAAACCAATCACCGATTAGGTTCTGTTCGGCAGTAGCGGTATGGGAGCGGATTCAGTTAGATGGAGCGGAATTTTGAGCGGTTTCATGAAGCTCCTATTCACAAGCTTCTTGCTTTTCAGCTAGCTAAATGGGTAAAAAAGGTCCCGCTAAAAAATATCGAACAGAGCTTTAATCTAGCGGGGTTGGTGTATTAGGTTTCCTTAAACGTTTATTCCAAGAGCATTTGTTTCAAGATTCGAATTTGAATCTCCTTGGCACCATGTATAGAAAGACTGAATTGTGATGGTCGTCTCATTAAGAGCCTCTGTTCGAATTTTCCCGACTGTATGTATGGAAAAAATGGATTGGGATGGTCGATCGCACCATTAACTTATTAAGGATCTCTGCAGTACCCAATTCGAATATAAAGCGGTTTTATAATACATTTTCTTCCTACTACCATTGACTTTTTTTTGCCATAAACACAACATTGTCCATTGTCTACACTTTTTAGGTTCTCAATTAGAATTGTATCAACTCATCCGAAGATTACTCACATAATATTTTTTCTATTATCGAATACTATCTAGTTCTATGTTACACTATACTATATATTTTTTGGCCAAAAAACCGGGGAAATAGAATCTGATCTCCATATTTGTCAAAATGCTACTATTTTTTTTAAAAGAAAGGGATTAGAGAGATCGAGGTAATCCGAAGAGAGAAGACATGTCGAAATGATCCATCGATATAATCCGCAACATAATTGGATTATTAAAAGACGTGAGAAATACTCTAACTTTAAATGTAGCCTAATATACTCTAAAAATCTGTTCGAAGGAGTTTAATCTCTTAAAGACAACTCCAATCATCATACACAGCTTTAACAAACTATAAACTTGTCGTTTTCATTCTAAGTGTGGGAAATCTCATTTCATATTGACCTTAAGAAAAATTCTTAGATCATATCGCAGCAAATTCTTTCTTTGTGTTTTTGTTTTGTTTCATTTAATTTGGGATGAGCTTTTGAGTAAAACAAAAAGGAGCAAGCTTGCTTGTACGAGTGAACAAAAGCGTTACAGATTTGGTGCAACAAACTATAAAAGCGCCATTATTAGAAGAAACTGGTTTGATTCAATTCCTGTGTACTCTGCACGCGCCGCCCCCACCTTTATTGCTGTTACCCAACAAGGAGCTCCATTGGTGTCCTTTTTGTAATTTTCGTTAATTAGGATGCCGATCCGTGTAATATTACATGAGTTTAAGGATATGTTTGAATTATACATAATAATGCATTATCTTGCATTATAATGTAGGATTTAACACAGTTTTGCTTTAAATCCTATATTATAATGCAAGATACTATCTTGTGCGATTTAAATAGGCCCTAAGTAGAATAACTTGTACACTTTTAGAATTATCTTTTTTTCCCTCTAATAAAAGAACTGAATGTACTAAATAACTGTGGTTAATCAAGAAGCAAACTAGTATCCATGAGTTCAAGGGCGAAATCAGTTGTCTGCCTGTCTCTCATGCATTCGACGAATGACTAATAAGGTGGCTGATTTCATTACCAATGAGGTTTTTCAGTCTAAATTATAATGGAACTCTATGGATATAGTTGAAAAGATATGCACTATTAAAATACAAATTAATGGACTAGATTTAATTTTATTTTATTTTCTAATTTTCATTCATTTTTTTAGGATTTATTAATTTCTTTTAAAATAATGATAACTCTATGCATGCAGTAACTCTATCAAATTCGAATCGGGCATTTAGGTTAAACTCATCACTAGTGAACTTTTGAGGAACAAAATTTCATGGGAATCCAACAAGCCTGCCAAAATTCAAGCCAAACTCAAGCTTAGATTTAGATTTTCTTGTGGTAGATTAGATGAGTGCGTATTTTGTGAAGGTAAGTAGGTAACCACGTTTCTACTACCATAATGTTTTTTTTATTAGGTACAAGATTCGCTTATCGGACATTTTTACGATAATTGAGAGGCCGTAAAAAATCGAAAGTTAAAAAAACAGTTAGTAGAAACAAAAATAACCTAAATAAACATGTAAAGTAAGTACAATATGCCGGTATAATATAATGGAAAGCAAGCAACATAAGATCATATAAATCTGCATTTTAAAATTACATAAGGAATTTAAAGCAACTGTAATTCCACAATTTATTACGGAGTATTTTATTTTTTAGAGCCTCACCACCTCCATGTCACGTGACATAAGGCGGTAGGTAGGCCTATACTACAATGTTAAAATTGCTATTTATGAAATAAATATGTATTAGGGTTTAGATTTGTTTTCATGTGATGGTACTTCTTGATTGATTCAAATTTTCAAGTCATATTTTTTTTTATCTAATGCATATACAAAACAATAGCATTTCAACGACATTAGTCATTAGTTCGAAGGTATCAAGTACAATCGGTTGTACAATCGCTATGGGTTATGGCTATCGTTTTTCACGGCCTCTTGGTCTATCATCAAGTTTGTTTGACAATCTGAATTCTTACATTTTCAAAATAAAAAAATACAATTGGTTTATATAAAAAATCAATTGAATTGTTTAATAACAATATTTGAAGAAGAATGTCTTCTTCCGTGGGGCAAGCATTCAATTGTTGGAAGCATGGGCTTATTAGCCCAATCAGCTCATCAATTATTGGGCTAAAGCTTGGAGTTGGCCCAATTTTTGTAACTCAGTTTCATTTTTTTTGGTAGGAACTCAGTTTCATTTTGAAGATTAGTAATTTGAAACTTGTAATAGCAAAGTGTTACCCATTAGAATTTAGAAGCATGTTTACTTGCTCTTTCACCAACATAGCTAGGATATATAACCCTGTGAATGAATTGTGATGATCGACCACCTTGATACAAAAAGATGAATTTTCTTAGAGATTTTTGTGTACAACCACCCGCTAAATAGTTGACATTGCAAAATACAATCTGTTAAATCACTATTTATTTTGACACACCCATTAAATGTCATTTTGTTGCGGATAACTACCCAACCGTCAAGTCTGTCAGGTTTGCTGTTAAAAAGCATGCTTTTACCATTTTTCCTAACATTTCCAACCCGCCTTCACTTCCCCTAAACACTTTATCCTTCATTAACTCCTCTTTCAAAATGTAACCATATAACACCAACAACAAAAAACAAATTATTCCAAACTATTATATCATTGGTCTCCTCCATTAATATTGGAGCCAAGACCAATTTGCAACCATGAGCCACCCGTAACATTCATCTCCTTAAGCTCACTCAACTTCGCCATCTTCATCTTACTATCCGCTTCATCTTGTCCTTCAACGACTCAAAGCTATTATCATTCGTGTCGTTCTTTGTCTTATCCTCAACAAAACTCTCCATGTTAACCACCTCTTCACACTTGAGCAAGAACTCGATGGGGAAACCTTTAAACTCAGCACGTTCTTGGGATCCTCATTCGAGCCGAGCAAGATATTGAGATCAAGCCCTTCTTGATCCCGCCTCTCATCATCATCTTGTTGTTGCACGTGCACCCCAACGTGACCATCGTGTTGGAGTTGCTAAAACTGGGCTAGCATGGGGTCCACAAAGGTGATCTAGTGGCACCTCTTGTGCCCGCCCAACGCTTGACCTGTGTTGAAAACCTAATGGCACATGGAGCACTCATGGACCTTGTTGCCATTGCTCCTCTTCGAATTATTACCATTACTACCCTCCCCGGTTAGCTCTAACTCCAAGAAACTACTAACCTGGTTCGACTCGACCTAGTCCAGTCGGGCCACGAAACAACCCTTGACTTTCTTATGGTTGGCTCAGTGCCACCCTAAGGCCCGGTGGGAGACTGGGAGTTGAATACCTTCTCACATGCATTGCACTTGATCAACAAGCCCTTTAGAATCGGATGTAGCAACGGCGGGGCCCACAAGGCAAGGGGCGCACGACAAAGTTGATCAAGTGGCGCTTCGCCAACTTGCTCGACTCCTCGGTTGGTCCACCACGACTGCCGCCGCCGTTATGGTCGTGGGGTCCACCGCCGCATTGGAAAACATCATTAAGCAATTCGAGAGATTGTAATCGTTGACCATGAAATTAGCCTCCACCTCAGACCAAAACATCCTCTTCCTCTTCGACCAATCGTCATTGTCGGAGAAGTATCAAGCACAATATAGCAATTTGCAAGGACTCGGTGAAAGGATATGCTAGAAAGTATACAATCCCTAGATGTGCAATGCAAATTGACCTAAAGAAAGTTTAAGGTCTAGTGGAATGGGACTTTATGTTCCAAGTATTAAATGGAATGGAATTCCACTCAATGATGGTCAATTAGATAAAAGAATGCATCAAAAGTAGCCACTTTACAATCAACATAGCACGGAAATATAGTGGTCATTTTAGAGCGAGGGTTGAGACGAGGAGATTCATTATCCCCTTATTTGTTTGTACTGCTAATGGAATATCTGAATAGATATTTGAGGAGAATAAGAAAGCTAAGGGGATTTAAGTACTACCCCAACCATGCAAAATCAGAATTGACAAACTTGTACTTTGTTGATGATTTGTTTATTTTTGCTCATGGAAGTGAAAACTTCATTCAAATCATTAAGGATGCGTTGGATGAATTTTGTGTAATGTCATGGCTCAGAATTAACAAAGGAAAATCCAAGATGTTTTGTGCATGATTGGATGAAAACTCAAAAGATAGATTAGCAAGGATTTTGCAGATGGAAAATGGGATTTATTAGTAACATACTTAGGTGTGCATTTGTGTAGTTCAAAGAGCCACTTGCAATGATCATGGAGAGCCTTGGTAAGAAAGATCACATCCAGAGTCAATGCATGGACAATCAAAAACTTGTCCTATATTGGAAGATTGGAATTGGTTAGGGGCATTGTTGTATGGAGTGTTGAACTATTGATGCAATATTCCTAATTCCCAAGAAAATCATCAAGATAGTGACAACCAAAACATAGCGCCGAAGCCTCGAGATCCGGTGGACCGGTCTGTTCAGGTGACTAGCTGTCCACCACACGAATCTTCTTTCTCCAACTATCCCTGCAAACTGCCAAATCTGTCAAAATCCCCAACTGGATGACATCCTGCCTTATAATATCCTTCCAACATTTCTTCGGTTGTCCCCCCTTAACATACATCTCCAAGGTCCTGGTTCTCCCACCTACAGACTGGCTCCTCAAGACCTCGCATTTGAACATGTCCAAACTAGTGCAATCTTGATTCTCGTAACTTATCTCCTATACTAGCCACCCCACCCTGCTTCTGATCACTTCATTTCCGATTTTGTCTAGTAGCGTGTGCCCACTCATCCACCTTAACATTCTCATCTCGGCTACCATCAGTCTCTGTTCTTGTGCTTTCATGGTGGGCCAATACTCTGCTTCATAGAGGATGATTGATCTGATCATTGTTCAAGAATAAGAATAACTTAATAGATGATTGTTCGAGAATGTGCATATAGTTATAACTCTTTAGAAATTTTGTAATGGCAAAGTGGAAGAAAAGAAATATAAAAATAAGAAAATAGCTTGTAAGACAATAGGAGTCTGAAATAGTTACCCATTAAAAGATATTGACTTTGCTTTTCAACAAGAAGATAGTTGGGATATGTTAACCTTGTGATGATCAATCTCCTTGATACAAAAAGATTAATTTCGTTGTACACCATTCACCGGAAAAATCAATTGCCATTATTCATTACCTTTTTCTTGTAAACAAAAGAAACTTGGAACAACTATCCAAGTGCGTGCAAACTACACAAAAAAAAAATTGTCCAAATGTGTAGGTATGCCCTTTTACATATAAGTATATATATATCATGTAATTATAATGAATATATACCTCACCAACGTATTGTATATATATGCATTTATACCACACTCTTCACTTTCCTAACATTTCCAACCCACCTTCACTTCCCCTAAACATTTTATCCTTCATTAACTTCTCTTTCAAAATGTAACCATATAACACCAACAAAAACAAGTTCCAAACTATTATATCATTGGTCTCCTCCTCCATTAATATTGGAGCCAAGACCAACTTGCAACCATGAGCCACCCGTAACATTCATCTCCTTAAGTTCACTCAACTTCGCCATCTTCATCTTACTATCCGCTTCATCGTCCACACTGGCCTTCAACGACTCGAAACTATTGCCATTCGTGTCGTTCTTCGTCTTATCTTCAACATTAACATTCTTTACGCTCTCCTTGTTAACCACCTCTTCGTACTTGATCAAAAACTCGGTGGAAACCTTTAAACTCAACACGTTCTTAGCATCCTCGTTCGAGCCGGGCAAGATATTGAGATCAAGCCCTTCTTGATCCCGCTTCTCATCATCATCATCATCTTGTTGTTGTACGTGCACCCCCATGTGACCATCGTGTTGGAGCTGTTGAAACCGGGCTAGTGTGGGGTCCACGGAGACTGCGACAACCGATGAGCTGGCGGGGGTGATCCAGTGGCACCTCTTGTGCCCGCCCAACGCTTGACCCGAGTTGAAAACCCGGTGACAAATGGAGCACTCGTGGACCTTACTGCCCTTGATCCTCTTCGAATTATTACCATTACTACCCTCTCCGGTCTGCTCTAACTCTAAGAAACTACTAACCCGGTCCGGCTCGACCCGGTCCATCCGGGCCGCGAAACAGCCCTTGACTTTCTTGTGGCTGGCTCGGTGGCCCCCTAAGGCCTGGTGCGAGTTGAACACCTTCTTACACGCCTTGCACTCAAACAAGCCCTTCGGAGTCGTCGTCGTTGGCGGGGCCCACGAGGCGAGGGGCGCAGCGGCGAAGTTTATCGGGTGTCGCTCCGCCGACGCGCTCGACTCCTCGGGCTGGTCCACCACGACCGCCGTCGTGGTCGTGGTGGGGTCCACCACCGCGTTGGACAACATCATTAAACAATTCGCGAGGTTGTAATCAGTGACCGTGAAATTACCCTCCACCTCAGACCGAAACGTCCTCTTCCTCTTCGACCATCCGCCGCCGTTTTCCGAACTCGGCGACGACTCCACCGGGGACTCCTCCTCCTCCTCGGACCCGCCGCCGCCGCAACACCGGCTATGCTCGAGGAACGACTTCCAAGACAAAAACTCCTTGCCGCAATTATCGCACGCGCGGCTGCGCGTGCGATTAGGGTTCGTCCTAAGCGCGTACATCCGCTTGTTGTTTCCGTCGGCGTTCTCACCACCGGCCTCCCAATCGCTGGTGGCATCCTCGTCGTCGTACACGTCAGCGGCGTCATCGATGCAGATGCCGTGGGCCCGCATGTGGCCCCCCAAGGCCCGCCCACACATGAACCCTTTCTTGCATATCTTACAAAAATGCTTGTAGTTATTATTATTGGATGGCGAATCCAATGTCAACTCCATAATAATAAGGAGAAAACTAAATTGGACGCTTTAAAATGGAAAATTTTAAAACGAAAGGGAGATTGAGAAGAGATTGAACGCGTTGCATGGAAATTGAAATGATGGATGGAGTTCATTTATTTGTGTGTTTTTTTCTAAAGGGAGTACTTTGGGAAGCCTAGTTTTTAGTTCAAGTGTTTGGTTATGGTGGGAGAGAGAGTAGTGTGGGAGTTATTTGACACATGGAAGTGTGAGATTAAGAAGAGATTGAATGTTTTTTCATGTTCTCTAAATTTAGTGTGTGTTAATGAGTCTTTTGCGTTAATCCATTGAGAATTTGTCTTGTTGATAGTTTTTTATGCAAATTGGGAAAATTAAAATGAACCTCAAAGTGCAAATGACTAGGGATAATCATAGGAAGTGGAGTTATAATCCAAGTCAAAAAAACAGGACAAGTTTTCAATGGATGCGAATAATCCGAGGTTGTCGTTCGATGATTGCTAAATATCTTACACACCATCAAATTTGACTTACTTCACTAAATTAATCACACTAAATTAATCACACTATGAATTATTCTTCAATTTTTATTTAACTATTTTAGAGTTGACTGAATTTGATATGGGTGTGAGACATGTTCCATAATAAAATTGGTTAAAGTTTTAATTTTTGTGTTATAATACACTGTAGTTGGATAAACTTTGACGTAATATGGGGCAAGGAATTCATAATATTGACGTAAGAAAAATAGTGGTGTCAAAGTTCGATAGGCCAATACGAATGAAGGGGATGATCGTCAATCTCAACTCTCAATGTACATGCGTAAAAGGTTCAGTATATAAGCATATGCGGTTTGATTTTAAAATTAATTGACAATAGGAAGAGTAACTCAAGAGTATGTATAATAGGCAATTTTATTCTCAATTTTCCGATGTGGGATAACTATCTTCACATGCCCCTCGAGTGGAAACTAACATGACCTAGTTGACACTTGACAACACATGGCCTTAGATCTGAAGGATTGTCAACGATCCCAAACACCTAGCCCAAATCACATCATGATGGCGGGCTAGCCCAGTATAACGGGCAGGGAGCATCCCAGCCCAACCTAAACAACCGGGACCCAAGACCGGACAAGCTCTTATACCATGTCAAAGTTCGACGGGCCAATACGGACAAAGGGGGTGACCGTCTCAACGCACATGCGTGACAAGTCCATGGGGTTCCATCCTAAAGTCAATTGGCAATAGGAGGAGTAACCCAATGATATGTATTCTAGACAATTCTATTCTCAATTTCCCGATGTGGAATAACTATCTTTCACAAGGGGATATTTTGATTTGTGCCCTTAATTTAAAGGGTTTTTGGTTGGTAATTTTTTTTCCGATTGGCCGGTGGTCATGAAGTTTTGGGTTTTGTTTGCTCCAAGTCTTGATGGGAAAGAGGTTTCTATGTTGCTAGAACATGGCTCAAATGGGCTCGTATGAGTGTGATTTTGGTGTGGCTTGACTCACAAGATGTCATGGAAACCCTAACCATCGTTAGGAGGCGGTGGGAAGTGGGAAGGCAACAAACAATGGGTATAAATATAGTTACCGAATCAAACAATATATCCTTACAAATAGTAGTTTTAAAAATTCAAACCGTGACAATTCGAGTATGAATTTGGATATTTTAAGAGTGAAAATCTACTAATTTAAGGGTGAAAACACAATGGTGAGTTTGGATTTGATTATTTCGAACAAAAAAGGCATCGACCAGTATACACTTAAACTCAAGGGTATCGAGTATCAACCATAGAAAAAAAATTCTTATGGCACAAATTGAAGTATCTCTTTAGTGACTGAAATTAAAACTAGTAGAAAAAAACGATTATATCAATCAGGCCTTTTGCCATTTACAATTCTGGTCATAATAAAAAAAAAAATTAGGACGTCTCTCGTAAAGAGAATGTCTTAATTCTTACATTGTTAAAAAAGTTGAATTAGTTATTTTGGGTTTCAAATACTTTTTTTTTTCTCTGCAGAAGATACTTAACCTATTAGTGATTACAAATGTCATATCTACTCGAACTAGACTTAAGTAAAGCTTTGACAGTTGTGAATACATTTGAGTCCGTTTATAAATTAGAATTGGAATTGGAATTGAGTAGAGCTCTTATCATTTCCCATTTTGGACTTTGACCCGAATTGTAGTTGCTAGTCAGGGTGGTTACTTACCCTAAATAGACCAATATCAGGCCCAATATGTCAACCATTTCAACATGATACGTGGACTAATATTAGGGTGTGGTTTGCTTCTTATTAATGGTATAAATGGTAGTTGAAATTTATTTGAAATAAGAAAATTATATCTGTTTGTATAATATAAAATAGTTAAAGTTCAAATGAAAAGGTACCTAGCTTTACCCTATCGTTAACTTTAGGGCTCATGGGATTAGTCAGATGCTAGTAGCCCCGGATATCCATATAAACTAGTCGTACCCGTCGTGCCATGTACGACTATGACTCAATATTTTTAAAATATATTATAAAAAATATATTAATAAAAAAATATAATATAAATTTAATGTAAGTAATTTATAGATCGTAATATGTATAAAAATTATTTTATTTTTTAAAATCAAATAAAACAAATTAAATTTAGATTATTATGTTTAAATAATGAGAATAATATATACAATGCTCATAAAATGTTATGGTAATTTTTCAAATAAGGAGAATAATATATACAATGCTCATAAATTGTTATGGTAAATTTTCAAATTGTGAGTTGCAATAAAAGAAAGGTATTTTGACTAAACTTCTCATAAGGAAGTATTTTGATTAAAAAGCATAGATTTATCAAAATATATAGGCCTATAATTATCTATTTATATAAAATATTTTTTATAAGGAAAACATTTTTTATCATTATTGTTAAATATGACATGTAAGTGACGGGGTGAAAATAATACGATGTGACATATGACGTGTCAAAAATTACATGACATGGCTTAAGGAAAAGACGACACGTGGCAAAATCCGATGTGGCGTATTCTAGAAGCGACATGTGGAAAAAGCTGACGTGACGCAATGTGGAGGCTCCAAACCTTATTACTTTTATATATATAGTAGATTCCAAAAAAACAAGGTACCAAGTTTTTTTTTTATGGTTTATAGAGTTGATTTCAAAAGTAAGCTGGGATTTGAGAAATATTCAAAATATAGGCTCATAAAAAAAGTTTTTTCTAAAATAGGTTGGGTTTGGAGTTTCAGATAAAATCAGCGGAATCTGGGGGGTTTCAGATAAAATCGTTGTGCAATATTGCGACTTTACACCTAAGACTCGTTAACCCATACACAACTTAAGTGATTTTATGTGAGCCTCAACAACAACCTATCTTGGAAAAACATTTTTTGGTCGAGTCTAGATTCGGAATTATTTGCAATTTCAAGCCTAGTTTCGAAAAAAATCTATGAAATTTATTGGTTTGAAAAGTCCAAGTTATCACTTATTATTAAATATAAAAAGCACACATGTGTTTCAATGTCTCTTGCATGTAAATAAAGCTTATACGCCGATTTATAAATTCAAATACATAAAATTCTATGGGAATTATTTTTAAGCAAATACATCCTTAGCTTATCCAACCAAAGATATCTAATTAAAACTAATTCGCATTTTCTTAGGATAATAAAAAGGAAAATGATAAGAGAACTTTGCTACCAATCAAAAAAATAGAGGAAAGAACTTTCTTTGCATGCATTATATTTGATTGGAAATGTCGGGATGGTCATGGAAAGAGACAAATTTGTGAAGGAGGACCGCCAATCATTTCAATGCTCTACTTTTGCCCTATATTTGCATGTTCTTCACTTACCTGGCTCACTTGTACCTTGCATAGCATGCATGTGGAAAATTAGAAGCAACACATTTATTCATTTATTTCATACAAGTTGCGTTGATTAGGACTTATTTAGATTGCTAGAATAATGACATTATCTTACATTATAATATAAAATTTAAAATTATAATAGAGATCAAAATAGATCCTAGGTTTATTCATGTACGAACATAGCGAGAAAAAGGAATTAATCTATGTCATATTTTTTTATCTCTCGCCTTATTTAATTGACCAAAGTCATTTTTATAGTTGAACCGAATACTGCAGAGACATTTACCATCATATACAATATGACTTTTCATTTGTCTGACACTATATATACATTCACTTTTTTTCTTCTTACATTCACTCGATATTTCATTATAATTAAGTACACTTTTTGATACACGAAAATATAAATTCTGTAACTTATGTACATTGCAAAACCAAAACTTATATGTATGTAAACACGTGACCTATACATGTCCCCAAATCGATATGTAGTTCTAAGTTGACCTTAGCGGGTGATGATATTGCATAAATAAATACCATATCACGTTAAGGAAAGTTATGCCTTAACATTCAGGTATCTAGTTAAACGGTTAGGATCTCATGGTAGTATTATAAAGTCTCCATTTCTGCTCACATGGGCAGTGTCCTTTAAAAACAAAAACAAAAAGTATGCCTTACATTAACCCATCGATATATATCCGATTCTCGATCACGAACACATATAAAATCTATCTATAAGACTATAGTAGGTATTTCAACCAATGCCTTCTTTGTTTCCGCCAACGTACGCACTTTTTTCATTAAAGTGCTTGTCCTTCCGCCTTATCAACGTACTTTCAAGTTTGCCAATCTCCCTATTTGGTTTCCACATTTTCAGAATTTTAACCTCTGATAGCACAGCCGAGACATCAACAAGTTCTCTGCTCGTCCCTTTATTAGGAAACTCACATCTCAATCTCTCTTTCCACTACTAAATTCTTGGAAGTAGTAGAAGTTAGTTGTTGTTGTTGTTGTTGCTGTTGTTGTATTAGAGCAACCATCCTGCTATAAGCCTCCATCGTCATAGGCTGCACACTCAAAAAAAAATTAATCTTATGATTAGTCTATTTTTTATATGCTTAAATGATCCAATGAAAAGAAAACATACAAAAGCTAGCTAGCTAGTAGTATATAGATTTTTTTTTTAATGAAAGGGTGATTCATTCATAGAGAAAGTAGTTATAAAAATAGTTTAATTTTATATTTTAGACTCACTAAAAAGAATTGGATCTTCCTATTATCCTTTTTTTCCATCTTACTCTAATACACATTCTAAGAAAACTAGTGCATAGTTGTTTAATTGTAAGAAATTAAAGCCTTTCAACATTATGAGCTAGTATGCATATGCATATGAGATTAATGAAATTAAACTACACCGTACACTCTAAAATAGTCCCCATATTAAAGAGATTTTTATCCAAATGCACACAATGTTATAACAATTTACCTCTTTTCCTACAATCTAATTGATGTTATATTTAGTTATCAATCTTTTCTATTTTATTATTCAATGTCGAGTTTTAAAATAAAAATAAAAGTAGTTCATTCAAGTTCAATGGCTAAAAGGATTTAAATGTCTTCTTTTACCAAAATTATAGTAAATTTAAAAACTAATTAAATCAATGAATAAGTATGAAACAAGTAAATTTAAAGTATTGAAAAACCCACATAGATAAGATATATAGCCTTAAACAGTTAAACCCCCTATAATATGGGACAAAGGGAATACAATTTCAACATTATGGACCACCGATAGAAATTTATCATTGGGCATATATGTTCTATAATTTTATTAAACAGGGTTCAAATTAATTAAAATCTGGAACATATATGATAATCTCGATCTTATTTTTTTTTATTAGGAAGTACAACTTGAATATCAACCTTAGCATTTTTACATAGGTCTTTTTAGTTCTAAGTGAGACTAAAAGGCAATGTACACTTTACCGAGATATTTCGAATTGGTGATCGGCTTTTAAGTACTATCTAAAATCCTTATTTGAATAAACCAATGCTTTTAAGCCCTCAATTTCATATTATTATATTTTTGTAAGATAAGAATAAGAAGAAAAGTAAGGTCACTCAACATTCCAAACTATAACATTTTTACAGATGAGAACACGTAATTCATGCAGGTTCTAAATGTGTTCCAAAGAGTCTACATACATACATGCATGAATGTATGTATACATGCATGATATGTATGTATGTAGTTGGTACTTACTTGAGATTGGCTATGGGCGAGATACGTAGATGGATTGGTGGGGGGCATAATGGACGACGAAGCATCCCACGGGGTCGTTGTAGGCATGAAGGCTGAAGTAGGGTTCATGACAGGTGACATGCCAGTTAGGTTTTGATGAGCCATGATGGTTGAGTTGATCATGTTCATGTTCATGTTCGTGTTCATGCCCATGTCCATCCCCATGGGCATGTTCATGTTCGTGTTCATACCCATGGGCATGCCCGTACCCATGCCGGGCATGCCCATGGGAGGCATCATGGACATGTGGAGCGGGTGTTGTGGCATCACCATGGATGGGATGCTCATCCTACTCATCATCATCATATGAACTTGCACTTTTAGTTGCTTTAGGTAGTCTATCACTTCATCCAGCATTGATGCTTTGTCCGTCTATGCAAAATCCAAACCAAAAATAAAAAGTGAGATTGTGAAAAATAGCCTCAAAATATAATTGTGTCCTAATAAATGAATCTCTATAAGCTAGGTTGTCTTTGTTCCCCATAATTAATTAATTAATCAACTACAATTAGCTAAAGCAAATCTATAAAATTGTGTGGTTTTGTAACAACAAACTAATATTAGGCTTTTTTATGAGGTAAAAATTTGGAATACCAGACATGCCTGGTATCCGAGAGGCCGTAGAAAACGACAGTTAAATCGGTTCGAAGAGGCACAAAGAACAACTACACAAACAAAACATGATAGTAAAGTACAAACACCAAACAGAAAGACCAACAACGAGTTAGATTCGGGGTGAGTGAAGTATTTAAAAAAACGTCTGACAAGTGATCAATCCAACAAGGGTTTTGTAGCTTATTAACCAGTTAGAATAATAATTAAAAATAAACTACTTAATAGACTTCAACTAATTTATCTAACTTTTCATCTAATTTTTTCATACAAATTTTTTTTATTTATTAACTTCAATTGATTTTTTTAATTAAGATGACAAACACCTAATCACGTTTGTTAATGTTTTTTTTTAAATTAAAAGTACACAAAAATTAGTCTCACAAGAGTCCAAATCCCCTACAACACCCTTGATTTATAGTGATGGAAATTGAATGGGGCATTCGACTTGGCCTTTATATACTTGGTCGACATTCGATCGCTAATCAATTATTTATCACCATTCACCCCTCATCACTTATATCTCACAAAAATACAAAACCAATTATTATCAAATGCATGATGTGGTTCAAACATCAATCAATCATGTATTCCACGGCTTTAATTGATTATAAACTTTTTATGATGAAAGGAATTTGGGGATCAGTCTTAACGAGAGCTCCATCGCCCTAGAGTATTTAGACGGATGAGATTATCAAGATTTGGAGAGTTGTCTGATTGGGCCGTGGCAAGTGAAGACCATCCGCGACCAAGTTAATTTTCAGAAGATGTGATTCAATCACCTAATCTCGAAACTTTGAAGAAACGCTAGAATATCTTACATTAACATCTCGACTTTCCATGTGAAACCCTAAATGTCATTGATGGTAATAATAAGGCAAATATTGACGTCTTCAATCTCGATCTTCTTGATGCCTTGACGGGCCATTGCATTGACTCTGTTTCTCAGTCCAAGGGCTTACGCCAAGATGACCGACTAGTCATCACATGAGCAATGCTCCCAGTGAATGACCCTACCATCATTTTCTCTAATACTGAAATTATAAGCTGCGAGACTCGATGGTGTTTTGCATCATAAAAGTTTAATTTGACAAGGCCTATTTGTGGTTTCTCCTACTTAATATTTTTGCAACTTCTTCTTGTGAAGATTGCTATCCCATATGGGAAAATTGAGGAAAGATTTTACCTAGTATATATGTCAATGGGTTACTCCTCTTATTACTAATTAGTTTTAGGATGGGGCTTATGTGTTGCGCCTATCTCACATATGTGTGTTGGGACGGTCCCCCACTATTCGTATTGGCCCATCGAATTTTAACATGGTATCAAAGCTTGTTCGGTTTTAGGTCCTTGTGGTTGTTTGTGTCAGGTTAGGATGATGTGCTAGGCTTGAGTCGATCAATTCTTTATATCCCAAGGCACCCTAGACCAAGTCGTACCCATTAGTTGAAGTATGTAGTCATCTTTAGCCTATTTATAAGTTTACTATCATTGGAAACTATTATGTTGAACTTTTCCTTATTTAGTAAGTTCTATTTTAGATATTGGAGTTTTTCGGATGTGGGCCTCGTTTACACACTTGGGCCAATCCGATTGTTTGTGGATTTCTACGGTTCAAGCTTTTGTTCTTGACGTCCAATTCAATTTTAGAAGCCTATTGTGATTGAGATTCTCTCCAATTAGGCATAGGCACCAATATTTCGAACCCTCTCCCGATCGTCGTAGTTCTTTTCGGCCTTCTAGACTAACTGTTGGCTTGATCTTCTAAGAGCCAACCCTAGTGCCAACTTGATCTAAACGAATCCAGGTCTTCTGGCACTCCAGTTGCCGACTCAAGATTCATTCAATCAAGAGTCTTATAGCAACCCTAGCCTCAAAGCATCGGTATTATGTGGTGCTTATATCAATCTGCTTTCGCCAATTCAACAAGATCGGGATTGAAGACCCACTATGCAAGACACGATCCGAGTACAAAGGTGTGGTTCAACTTCTTTTTGAGGACAGATCGCATCACCCGCCATGTGGCGTGATTTGGGCTAGTTGCTTCAGCTCGTTGACGTTGATTTGTCGACTTTAAGGCCACGATGTTGTCAAGTGCCAACTAGGACAAGCGAGTTACCAGGGGGCATGTGAAGATAGTTATCCCACATCGGAAAATTGAGGAATGAATTGCGTAGTAACGCTTGTGTATAGCCAATTGGTTTTAGGATGGAACCCAATGACTTATGTGTTAGGCTTGTCACGCATGTGTGTGACGATCACCCCCTCTATCCGTATTGGCCTACCTGACTTTGACATGGTATATTTGAGCTTGTTCGGTCTTCTTGGGTCCTAGATTGTTTGGGTCGGGTCAGGGGAAATGCTTCTCGCCCATTATATTGGGGTAGCCTGCCATGCCGGTGCGATTTGGGCTCATCGATGACTTGTCGGCACTAAGGTCATGATGTGATCAAGTGCCAATTGAGACAGACTAGTTTCCAATTGAGAGAGCGTGTGAAGATGGATACTCACATCAGGAAATTGAGGAAAATTTTGCCTAGTATATATATTAAGAGAGCGTTGGGTTACTCCTCCTATTGTCAATTGATTTTATGATGAAACGCCATGGGCTTATAATCTCATGGCGTTCCCAACATATAATTATGTGTTGGGCATGCCTTGCATGTGTGTTGGGACTATCACTTCTTCCGTATTGGTCCATCGGAATTTGACATGATATATTAAAGCTTGTTCGGTCTTGAGATCTTGGTTGTTTGGGTCGGGTCAGGCAAAATGTTCCCACCCGTTATATTGGGCTAGCCTTCCATGATGACCAGATTTGAACTCGTTGACAACTTGTCGACTCTAAGGTCATAATGTTGTCAAGTGCCAACTGGGTTGAGGGGCGTGTGAAGATTGTTATCCCGCATCGGGAAATTGAAGAAATTTTTATTAGGTAACGTCTTCTATTAAGAATTGTTTTATGATGGAACCCTACTAAACAAGTATCCTTAGGTTACTTCTCCTATCAAAAATAAATAAAATTAGTCAAGGATATGACAGAGAATCTCAAAGATGATAAACTAGAATTAAGTTGAAAGAGGGTTGTAATTAGGGCTATCAAAAGGTGATCGAACCCCAAAAACCGACCTGGCCGACCTATTTTTAAACCCGTGACATACCTAAAACCCAAATTTGACTCGAATTTGATTTTGACTCGAGAATATACGACCTAAACCAAGCCGACCCGACATGATTGGTTTATAAATGTATATTTCTATTAAAATATGAATATAATTTTAATTTTAAACCGGAGACTTCCGGATACTTTTCTTGGAGGCTTAACCGCTTGACTAGATGTCCGAAGGCTTAAATGTAATCTTCCATAATGAGTGTTAAACCGGAACCCATACAATAATCTTCCATATTTTGGCCCGCACTCAACCTAAACCCAAAATAACCGAACAGACCCGATTGGCATATCTAGTTATAATACCTTAAGGAAATCTAGATTCTAAACATTTTTAATACTTCCAAATTCCAATCATGAATAAATTTCTCCTTTCATTTAAAAAAACAATTAAAAAGAAAAACTTAATATCGAATGCAAATGAATACAAACAAAAAATGACATGTATAAGTTGGAGGAAATGTTTACCTTATTTGAATTTGGGACCATTTTTTGCAATGTCTTCAACTTTTGATTGATCGTCTCTCGTCTTTTCTGATTAGATAACAATTTATAATTACAATAAATTAAATTAAATTATAGCATTGATATCACATGCATTCATTTATTTTCGATCCATTTTCAAAATAATTTAATAAACTAATTAACAACTAGTGAAAAGACAGAATACATACACGTTCGGATTGATTATGAATAGCAGCTCTGCTTCTCTTGGTTGATAACGATGATGTTACAATCCCTTTCTTCTTATCCTCTTGATCATATGTATTTCTTCCCTTTTGTAATGCACAATCGTGAGAGAGAACAAAAAAAAATGTTTAAAGAAGTAAAAGTAGAAATCATGCATATTAACAGGCAATCTAACCAAGTGGGATTGACTGGATGGTAAGATTGAGTAGAGATTGTGAGGAAAATTTTATCTTGTTTACTGAACTCTTTGATGGGTTAGTTTATTTCTTAGAGATAGATATGTGGATGAGTAACAATATGTAATCAGTTATGTTTTTATGTATAAATAAAATAGAATAGACTCTCCTTTTGGATAAAAAAGTAGAAGTAAAAGTAAATTAAAGACTTTAAAAGTTGGTTCCAAATTTCTAATATTATCTTACGATTAACAAAATCATTATTATTAATATTTATTTTTATTGTGTTAAATCTTATTTTAGCTTTCAATTTTTGTTCACATTTGTCATTCTAACTCTTTTTTTCAATCCGATTTAATCGACCTAAGTCACTTTTAAACCGAATCAATACTTACTACATAAGTCTTTTAATAGAGCAATTCTTCTTCCACCAAAAAAATAGAGCAATTCTTCTATTCAATTTTTCATATATGCCGTAAACTAATTAGCAATTGGCTTACTAATGAATTATTAATAGTTAATTTTAAGAGTTCCGTTCTTTAAAAACGCAAGCAAAAACACATTTATAATACAAAAACTTAATTTTAACTATCTTAAGATATTTTCCAGTGATATTTTACTCTAGTTAGATCGAAATATCCTTAAAATTATTTTTTTCATTAGTTTATGTAAATAGATACTTAAATATAAAATATAAAAAAATAAATTTGAAATAGTATTTTGGTCTAATTAATTTGGATAAAATATCATAGAAAAATAATTTAGCTTGGTTGAAATTGAGTGTTTATATATAAAAATAATTTTTTTAAAAACACTTACAATAACATCTTGTGTTTTTTCTTTCAAAAATGATATTTTTATGAACTGGAAAAATATAAATACTGTCTTCATTTAAAAATATAACATTCCAAAATTCAAACACCCTTCAAAATATTTTTTTAAAAAACAAAACTATGTAAATTAATTATAAAAGTTATTTTAATAAAATTAATATTTTAACATTTTTTTTAATTTTTAGAATGGCAAATATTTTCTAATGGAATATTATTTTTATAATTTGCTGTCTCCGAAATTCAAACCTGTGGCCGAGTGAAGCAGGCAGAGTCATCATCCGTGGTGGCGTTAGTATTGCTCGCCGGCTTTTCGGTGCAAGTCAAACTCAAACTCCTCCCCTGCGAGCAAAACGACGCCGTATTGAGTCCTAACCCACCCGAGGAGTCCCACTCACACGTGTCCGCCTTACTCACGCGCCGGCTATCACACCCACCGCTACACTCCCCTGTCAAAGCCACACGTGTCGCCCGCACCCGAGGTCTCTTCATCACGGAGCCTTCCCCTATCTCCACACGTGTGGCCGCGCCACCACCACACACGTCGGCGCACGTGCCAGTATTAGGAGGAACAACTTGCAATATTTGCGCCTCTTCCCCACACGGCACGAGCGCGTCCATGTCACTCGCCCCACTTGCCGCCGCCTCTGCCGCCGAAGACACCGGGACACGGTGCAACAGCGGCACGTTGATGTCGGCGTCCCATCTCTCCGGTGGCCGCCACGGCATCGTCAACTTATGGGTGGCTAAGTCGACTATCGACTCGAGCGTGCCGATGGCGGCGCGTGGCTTCTCCCACGCGTACTCCTTGGCGGTTACGGTTGAATTGAGGTTGGATTGGCTTGATGACGCGCGCGTGAGCCCGGGCCCGGGCCCGAGCCCGTTCACAACTAATTGCCCGTTCTCCCATGTGAGCTCTTTCATATCGTAGACTAACCTGCAAAATTTAATTAACCACGAATTAAAAAAAAAACAGTTTTAGACCTCCAAGCCTCACTAACCACGTTTATGGGCTACATCCATCGTCCGTGACTATAAAATCGCAAGTTCGAACCTCTCTCTTTCATTTCCGTAGTTATTTCCGTTGTTATGGTCTGAGTGCCTCATATCAGACCTGAAAAAAAAACACAAATTTAATTAAACAACACAACAACAATAAAACTGACCTAGTTCAGTATCCCTAAAGAGAGTATCTGAGAATTAAGATGGATACTCTAACTTAAAACAACATAAAAAGTGTTCTATATATAAAATCGATTTTTCAAACATACAAGGGGGCGGCATCAGAGGTGGAGAAAGGTGGTCGGAGATCGAATCTCGCAGGAACGGAGACATCATTATCGAGATCTCGATTTCGAACGTTGTAGCTCATGTATACTGTGTATAGTGATAGAGAAGAATTCTGTTCTTGATGAGATAGGAAATAGGGAAAGTATGGATGCCTAATTGTTTTGCTTGATACATGTGAAAAGATCGATGGGTATCGATAATTTGAAATGGTTGTGTATATAAGGTTTGTTCGAGTACTACGTTACAAGTTGTGTGGGGTAATTGTATGATGGGGATATTGGGCTAGCTATATATATAGGTAGCTTGATAGAAGCTAAATTATTATATGATGAACAGTGTATTGTATGGTCCAAAAATATTTGTATTATAAGTTAGTGCGTACGATTACGTGCTTCATTTGAGCTAAAAATCCCAAAGTAGCGACGTAGCCTAGTTTTGCTTCACTTAACTTCACACCAAGTGGCACTGTTTAGATATAGATATTTCTAGACTTCATGGCCGGGGTAAATTTCAAATTGGTCGTAGTAAATTTCAAATTGGTCGTAGAGTAACGGATGTAAGAAAGATTATAATAATAATATTGATTTAGTGTAGTTTTTTTTACTGAGAATCTGAGGGGTTAAGATGGAGTTATTCTGGTTTAACTTAAAGGGGGTACATTCGAAAAATCCGACGGAACAACCAAATAAACAGTATAGGATACAATCACAAAACAATAGAGATAAACGAAACAAAAACAAACAAAATCATCGTGAAACTATCTGTCCAGGTGACTACCCGGATCATTTCCCTCCAACTATCCCTGCTTGTTATCAGATCTATAGAAATCTCCAACTGGTTCGTATTTTGTCTTATACTATCCTCCTAACATTTCTTCGGTTGTCCCCTCCATCTACGTAAGTCTCCTAAGTCCAAGCTCTCACATCTACGAGCAGGCTCCCTTGGACCACACATCTACATGCCCAAACCAACACAATCTCATTTCTCGCAACTTGTCCCCTATATTGGCCACCCCACCCTACTTTTGGTCACCTCATTTCTAATCTTGTCCAATAGAGCGTGCCCGCTCATCCACCTTAGCATCCTCATCTCAGGCCTCAACTACCATCAATCTCTGTTCATGTGTTTTCATGGTGGGCCAACACTCTGCCCCAAAAAGAATATATAGCCGGTCTAAAAACCGTTATGTGGAACTTTCCCTAGTGTTTGAGTTTTACTAGTTAGAGTTACAAATAAGTTTTTTCTCAACAAAAACAACTCATTTTTTAAAAAGTTTTCTCTAAACAAGAACAACTAATCTTAAAAAAACTCTCTTTACAGTTTTCAACAAGAGGCAACAACTCTCTACAAAAGGTTAGAGTTATATATAAAAGAAAATATATACTACTCATATAAATTCTAACATACTAAGTCTATAAATAAGACTTAATAGAAAACTCAAAAACAATTGACATTTTAACAAAATTCAGTCTATAAATAAGACCCAATAGAAAACTGAAGTTCAAAAAATAATTCAAAACATTTAACCAAAATTTTAACAGACTAAGTCTATAAATAAGACCCAATAGAAAACTGAAGTTCAAAAAACAATTCAAGACATCTTAACAAAATTCTAACAAGGCAAGTCTACAAATAAGACCCAATAGAAAACTAAAGTTCAAAAAATAATTCAAGATATTTTAACAAAATTCTAACAAACTAGGCCTATAAATAAGACCCAATAAAAAATTGAAGTTCAAAAAACAATTTAAGACATTTTAACAAAATTCTAACAGACTAAGCCTATAAATAAGACACAATAGAAAACTGAAGTTCAAAAAATAATTCAAGACATTTTAAGAAAATTCTAACAGACTAAGCCTATAAATAAGACTCAATAGAAAACCGAAGTTCACAAAACAATTCAAGACATTTTAAGAAAATTCTAACAGACTAAGCCTATAAATAAGACCCAATAGAAAACTGAAGTTCAAAAAACAATTCAAGACATTTTAACAATGTCTATAAATAAGACCTAATAGAAAACTGAAGTTCAAAAAACAATTCAAGACATTTTAAGAAAATTTTAGCAGACTAAGCCTATAAATAAGACCCAATAGAAAACTAAAGTTCAAAAAATAATTCAAGACATTTTAACAAAATTCTAACAGACTAACCCTCTAAATAAGACCTAATAGAAAACTGAAGTTCAAAAAAAAATCAAGACATTTTAAGAAAATTGTAACAGACTCACCCTCTAAATAAGACCCAATAGAAAACTGAAGTTCAAAAAAAAAATCAAGACATTTTAACAAAATTCTAACAGACTAACCCTCTAAATAAGACCCAATAGAAAACTGAAGTTCAAAAAAAAAATCAAGACAGTTTAAGAAAATTCTAACAGACTAAGCCTATAAATAAGACCCAATAGAAAACTGAAGTTCAAAAAACAATTCAAGACATTTTAAGAAAATTCTAATAGACTAAGCCTATAAATAAGACCCAATAGAAAACTGAAGTTCAAAAAACAATTCAAGACATTTTAAGAAAATTCTAACATGCTAAGTCTATAAATAAGACCCAATAGAAAACTGAAGTTCAAAAAACAATTCAAGATATTTTAAGAAAATTTCTAACAAACTAAGTTTACAAATAAGACCCAATAGAAAACTGGAGTTTAAAAAATAATTCAAGACATTTTAACAAAATCCTATAAGGCTAAGTATATAAACAAGACCCAATAGAAAAATAATGTTCAAAAAACAATTCAAGACATTTTAAGAAAATTCTAACAAACTAAGCCTATAAATAATTAAGACCCAATAGAAAACTGAAGTTTAAAAAACAATTCAAGACATTTTAAGAAAATTCTAACAAACTAAGCCTATAGGCCCAATAGAAAATTGAAGTTCAAAAAATAATTTAAGATATTTTAAGAAAATTCTAACAAACTAAGCCTATTAATAAGGTCCAATAGAAAACTGAAGTTTAAAAAACAATTCAAGACATTTTAAGAAAATTCTAACAGACTAAGCCTATAACCAAGACCCAATAGAAAACTGAAGTTCAAAAAACAATTCAAGACATTTTAAGAAAATTCTAACAGACTTAGCCTACAAATAAGACCCAATAGAAAACTGAAGTTAAAAAAACAATTTAAAACATTTTAAAGGATGGATTGTTTCAATTGAAGATATAGCATTTTGTATTGATTGTTAATATTGTGTGGTCTATGGAAGTGGAGATGAGATTACTACGAAACAAAGATAAAAGAGGACTCGTCCAAATTAAAGGTTGATATAAAGATGAGGCTTTCGAGTAATTTGGTGCTCAAAAAACAAAAAAAAGTTACAGAGCATATCTGTTTCTCTGTAACTCCGGACAAGGCCAAAAGTTACTAAACTATATATATACATCCATTAACGTACAAACGTACTAATGTACTATATATAGCAATGTTGGTAACAAAATGTCACACTATTCATTTATGCACCCAAACAATAATTAATAATGGATCATTTCATTTATGATAATACATGTAGATTAGTTTTTACAAACGAAGCTAAGTGTCTCCAAATGAAGCTACTTGTACATATGGTAAAAACTAATACATGTTTACATTAGGCCAGGCACGAACCCATGATTTAAAATTAAGGTGGGCTAATTGTCTCCAATTTTTTTTAGGTGGGTTGAATTACCTTAATTTAACTAATCTACCCTAATACATTATAAAGCATAACCCAAGTCTGTTGTAAAATTTGCGCCACGTGGCATTTTTAAATAAATTAATATGAAATTATATTTTAATAAATTTTGTAACAACTTATACTATTCTTGCTATATATACTAAATAGATAACATGTTTATATAATTTTTTATGTATATAATTTTCTATCTATGATTATGTATTAGGGTACTAGAATAGATAACATATTTATATAATTTTTATATACATAAATTCCTATGTGATGATATTTTCCATATTAATTTAATATTTTTATCTCTTAACAAGATTTAGGGCCTTAATATATTTTTTTAATCTTTTAACAAGGCTTTAGCTCCAAGTATAAAATTTATATCTATATAATGATATAATTTTAAATATCTAAAAAAATAATTTGTCTATTGCATAATTTATTATGATATTATATAAATATATTTAGTATTTTAAATTAATATTGTAGAATTGTATTTTTTTTAGTAAAATTATCCCGTGAATATCACGGGACTTCAACTAGTTTATACTATATTTACCTCATTAATTTTTTACATTTATATTATTAAATTTACCCTATTTTTTTAGGGTGGGTTGTGACAAATTTTCTGTATGGGCTAAATTACTTTAATTTAACTAATTTACCACTAAATTTACCTTTTTTTAACTTTTTATTATTATTAAATTTACCTCTTTTTTTTTTAGAGTGAGCCGGTGAGGTCCCAGTCCACCATTGGATACGTCTCGCTGCATTGGGTTAAAACTAATACAGGTAGCAAAAGTTCGCGCAAAAATACCCCAACAAGGTGAAAGTGAGTTTTAAAATAAAGTAAAAAAAATATAAAATAAGGGCGATAGTGGTACTAGATAATGACCGATGTCAACAATTGTTATCTTTCTTTTCAGAGTTCGAGTGAGTGAGGACAAATAACTTTTAAGTTAAACATGCATAAGAAAGAGTATTGTGAGAATGAGCGACCCCTTTGAAAATCCATGGGATGGCATCAAAAAGCTTTTTTAAGACCTCGGGTTTTACAATTGAGAAGTCTCAGGTTCGATCCTTACTTCCGCCACTTTACTCATGTAAAAAATCAAGTCTCACCCTTCCTCGTTACATAGATCGAGTCGATCCTTGCTTCCGCCCCTTCACTTGTGTAAAAAACCAAGCCTAACCATCCCTCCTTACATTTGGGTCGAGCCGATCGACGTAACCCGATTTACTAAGTTAGTTAACGAGCCAATACGTAAAAGCCGGTTTATCCGATTAGTCCACGAGCCCGACATCAAAGGCGGGTCCCTCGTTAAAAAAAACAAAAGAGTCTGAAACTTGAATTTGGATTGTGACTTGTGAGTGGCTAAACACTCTAAGAGGCATTTGAAGCCCTGCCGATATTGAAAATTGGTCCAAGCCCAGTGGCCATTGCAGATCGTCTAGAAAAAACTCCTACCAGAAAAATCCATAACGCGTATTTAGACGCCGGCCTATTTCTAGTGATTTCATTGATTTGCTGCATATTTATTATAATCCACACCATCCAACTGATACAATTTATTGTTACACGAGTATCCTAAGTGATTTATATATTTTTTAAATTTGTCTGTGACGCAAGACGTGACGAACAATTGAATTAAGAATGTTCTGGTGAATGTGATCTTTTTTTTTTTTTTTTTGATCCGGTAAGATTTAGGATAGACAAGTACTACTTGGACTAGCCTAGAACACCCTTGAACGGGTGAGAACTGATACAGTTCTAGACAAATTAATGTTTTTGGTTTCGTCACCGGTGGGTGTCGAACCTGAGACTTCGGGGTTCTTTCCCCAAGGCCCAACCGGCCCGATTGGACTCCTCACCCTGGTGAATGTGATCTTGAATGTTCTGGTGAATGACGATAAAAAAAAATACTTGAAAAAATAGTTCATACATGTGATTCATAAACTTAATGGACCGATCAGATCAACACAAAATTAAATGGGCCGAACACATCCAAGCCCACATCAAATTGACTTGAGCCAAACCTCCAATCCAGGAAAAATAGGCCCATAAAGATTATGCTTTTGAAAATTATTAAAATAGTGCCTAATACAAAATTTGTTTTGTCTTTTGGAGAAAATTGTAAAAGGTAAACCAAACTTTTAGAGATGGTTGCGAAAAATAGCCTCAACTATGATGAGTATTGCAATAGTGCTCACGTGATATCGTATTTAATATTGATGTTCTTTATAATAAATATTGATAAGTTATAAATGACATTATTATGTGACAGTTAAGGATGGAGATAGTAAGAAGACCGTTGTTTAGCGGAATCGGCATGAACCTTGGCATCGGCATCGATGGTTGCTTTGGAAGAAATCTCAACGGCGCCGGCTGTAGCAAAATCGGCGGTAATAGAGTTAGTTGTGATTCAAGAGGCGAGATTGATCGGGAAAAAAAAAATTGGTAATAGCTGAATGAGGCGGAGAAAAAACGCTAGGGTAGGTTGATTCTGCTTTTGGAATTTTGGCGTTGATGCCTTGTGAAAATAAGAGACACAAATATTAGGGTAATTTTCTCTGTGTATCAGTCTCTACGAATGAAGCTTTGGCACTGGTGCACCAAACTAGCCAAAGAAAGATGACTACACTCCATAGGCCGACCTAGAAATAGAATCGCCAATTGTGAATCCACTTTCAGTCTAACCATCTGTAGCCCTTGCTCCAAGCAAGTTGCAACCCTTATACGACTCCCCAAAGTTCCACACTTCCACCATTTGAATTGTACAGATACTAACGTGCATTATGAACAAAACCCACCTTCCACTTACCATCCTCATCACTTATGACACCTGCAACAGCAACAAGTCCTCCCTCTCTAATTAAACCATCGATATTCAATTTGACCCATCCATTAAGAGGGCGTTGCCATGAATTGTAAGACTTCTCCACCACCCTTGCCCGCGAAGATGTCTTTAAAGCCTCAATAGCTCCACCATACTCTGAAGCTAACTTACGGATAAAAGCAACTCTATCAACTTTGCAGCGCCCTTGATCAAAGACAAAAAAAAGCTACGCCAATTCCAAATTCACTACATAGACATAGAAAGAATATCCGTCCAGATGAGCCCATTTCCATAGGCATAAGTACAAGTAATGTTTTCACGTAAGCAACCAATATAGGGTATATTCTGCAACTATCCCTTAAAATTGGGTTATTTTCTTCAATTTCCCTTTTTTGGTCATTTACTCCAAAATTTATTCACTATATTATATACTCATTTTGAAGATCTAATATTACTCCGTGGTCATAAGTTCGTTTGAGGCTTTAAAGACATCTTTGCTACCATTGTACTACATTATACTAGAATGCTACTAGTGTACTATATTCACTGTTCTAAAAATTACTTCTATGTTCTATCTAGGCCCCGTCTAGGTGCTAGAAGGTCCTAGCCTACCTAGCCGTCCAAACCGCCTAGGCACCCGTCTAGGACCGCTTAGGCCACCGTTCATACTGTTTAGGCGCTAGGCGGTCCCTCTCCATCCAGCGTCCGCCTAACGTTTTTTAAAACATTGACTACATTGCTATATGGTGTCATTGTATGTGTGTATAAGTCTCATAAGTTAGTTATCCATCATTTAAATCAATACAAATGTTTTAAAAAATGATGATGATATGTTTATTAATTACAAAATTAATTAATTACTTAGTGAGAAGATTTCAATCTCTTCCAATGCAATCGACGACGTGATTTGTGGTGTCGTCGTCGTCTTATATATCTATCTACTTTTCAAACCTGCACGCACGAGGAGGCAATTTTGTAAACTGTCCTGCAAAACTAATAAACAAACAATTAATTAATGAACAAACAATACAAGTCAAAAGCTACAATCATGAGTAGTAAGATCCACGTATTGTATCATGCAACCTGCCTCCAACACACATATCCAACCGTCCATCAAGCTTTCATGATAAATTAGGAAAGTAATTAAGGTTATTGAGATGGGATCGCCAAAGTCCCGTCTTGAACCCCCAGATTTTTTACAGAAAAGTCCATCGAGAAAATGTTGTTGTTGTTGTTGATAAGTAAAAACTATTGTAAGATTAACAAGTTTATACAAATGTTACTAATTCTTAAACTTTTTACTAATGTAGATAGCATAATATAATCATAATAATTATTTTTGTAAGATTGTAAGAATTGTTTGTAAGATTGTTAAAATTTACATGTAAAATCGAGATCAAATCAAGCTTATATTTTAAATTATTTAAGATCTTATTTTACTAAGATTATACTTAGAATCAGTGTTCTAAGAAATGCTATACTGGGATTGGACCTAGCGCCTAGACGGCTAGGCAGGGGTCTAGGCGGGATATAGACGGATTGGGCGGATTGTTTTTTATATAGGGTTATTATTTGGAATTGGTAAGAATATATAAATAAAAAATAATCGTATCACTCTGTATAAATTCAAGTTTAGAGTCTTCCTATAGTCCGTCCAAGATGCCTAGAAAACTGTCTAGCCCGCCAAGAAGGCCGCCCACCATGCCTAACCCGCACAACCCGCTTAGCTCACACAACTAACCTAGCATGCCTAGACGTCCTCCCATCCTACCAGGTGCCTGCTCAGCCTGCCTAGCTGCTTAGAATACTGCTCGGGGAAAAATCGAGACGATAGACCACCGCACAGCGCCTAGGTGGCCGCCTAGCCCGTTTTTTAGAACAATGCCTAGAGTCGAGGATTGTTTCGCCAGCTATAGATAGTTAAGAATCATAGAATCGAATCGGAGTTCTGATAATCTTAGATGAAAGCGACCACATTATTCTACAAAAAGGAAAATATTTAAACTTATAAATCATCATCTAATTTTTTTTATTAAAAATATATAGAAAAAAACAAATTTTATTTCTAGTTATACCTCCAACAAGAAAAAGTTAGAATTGCATTGTTAAAAAAATTATAGAAAGAGATCTAAAATCATTAATGATGTAAAAGGAATTGAATAATAAATTCAGGTTCACAAAAAATGAAAAATAATTCTAAAAGATTTTCATTTAAGACAAAACTTTATCTTTTGGTATATGGATGAGATTTTAGTATTTTATACACAAACAAAAAGAGAAGAAAAAATGGTGAGAAAAAATACCTTTCCTGGCTGAAGAGGAAAACAACAAATTATAAACTACAAAATAAGTCACACATAGAAACAACAAATTACAAATGAAAACGAATTATAAAATTTCTCGGCCCACAAAAATAATTACAAAATCTGGCCGTTGGAAATAGTGTGGAAACTGGAATTAGAGAGAGCGACAGCTGAGGATGAGCGGTGGAAGATGAGAAGCTGATTTTCATATTCAAAATAAATAAAAATTTAAAAGAGAAAAAAATTTCAATTCAAATTCAAGCTTTCTTTCAGATTCGAAACCCTAACCCTAGCCCCAAATCCACAAATCCACAAATCTCCTCAACGCGAGCAGATATGCCGGAGGAAGATTGCACCAGCCCGAAGGTGAAATCCGAGGCGGTGACGGTGAAGAAACGCCGTCGGAGCTTGTCGGATTTCTGGTTCAAGGACCAGCAGCTGAAGAACGCTGTACTCAAGATGCATCTCCAGCCTCGAACTCCGAATAAAGCCCTAGGTGTTGATGATAGTAATGGAGTGAGCGAAGATCCTTTCGCTGTTCTCGCGGACGAGACGGTTTATCTTATCCTGTCGAAGCTCCCAATCTCACAGCATCCGGCGAATTCACTCGTCTGCAAGCGGTGGCATGCTCTTCAAGGCCGGCTGGTTCGGACTCTATCTGTGATGGATTGGGAGTTCATTGAATCCGGTAGGTTGACCGCCCGATTCCCGAATTTGACCGAGGTGAATCTCGTTCGAGCTTGTTTTAAGACCGATTGGAATTCGGTTGTGCTTTTGTCGCATAGGCTGGTGTCGATTCATGTTGATTCGGAGCTTAGGTACGACGATGGGTGTATTCCTAGGGAGAGTTTGATTGATTCGAATGCGATTGGTAGGGGTTTGAAGGGGCTAGCATCTGGCTGTCCGAATCTGAGGAAATTGGCATTGATCAATGCTAGTGAGGAGGGGTTGAGGTTTGTGGCGGATGAGTGCTTGACGCTCATGGAGCTGGAGATTCACTGTTGTAATGATATGATGCTTAGGTCGCTTTCGGCGTTTAAGAACTTGCAGATCCTGAAACTGGTGGGTTGTGTCAATGGCTTGTATGGTTCTGTGGTTTCGGATATTGGATTGACTATCTTAGCACAGGGGTGTAGGAGGTTACTGAAGCTTGAGCTGAATGGCTGTGAGGGTAGCTATGATGGGATTAAGGCTATAGGGCAATGCTGTCAAATGTTGGAGGAGTTGACGATCTGTAACCATAGGATGGATGGTGGGTGGTTATCAGCGCTCTCATTTTGTGAGAATTTGAAGACTTTGAAGCTTCAATCATGTGATGAAATTGATTCCAGTCCAGGTGCAGATGAGCATTTAGGCGCTTTCCCTACGCTAGAGGAGTTGTACCTGGAGCGGTGTCAAGTGCGCGATCAGCAGAGCTTGAAGGCTCTGTTTTTAGTGTGTGAATCTGTCAGGGCAATCTCTTTTCATGATTGCTGGGGTTTGGAGGATGAAGCATTTCGCTTGGCTAGTATTTGCAGGTATAAGCTCTTTCTTTGAGATGTGATGCTGTTTCGTCGTATGCTGGCATTTTCGTCTTCATTTATTGTCTTGATGTGGTAATTATGATTATGAATGCCCGGTTGTGTATTTGCTGAAAGAGTTGAATTGCAGAAGAGAGTCTTGTCATGCATATGATTAATCAGCTGAAAAACTTATGTTTTGTTGGTTGGAACTTATCTGTCGTATTCTAGCTTAATTCGTTTCATTTATTGTCTTTGGTGTGGGAACTGGGAATGCCCATCTGTGCTTATCTGTTTGATGCATTGTTAATATGGCGCGGGAAATACGACGACAATGCCCATAAATAACCAACTAAAATTGGTTAATGGAATTATCCATTTTGTTACAGGCGCGTAAAATCCTTATCCCTGGAAGGATGTTCAAGTTTGACAGTTGAAGGGTTAGATTCCGTAGTACAGACCTGGAAGGAGCTTGAGATCCTGAAAGTAGTATCATGCAACAACATCAAAGCTGGTGAAATCACTCCTTCACTGGCAATCTTGTTCTCTGATCTCAAGGAGTTAAAATGGCGACCAGATACCAAGTCCCTCCTGTCATCTAGCCTCTCTGGAACCGGAGTTGGAAAAAAAGGCGGCAAGTTTTTTAAAAGGGTAACAAACCTCTATTCACTTTTGCAGTAATTCCATAGCTCAACTCATATGTAATCCTAATTACCTTTTATTCTTAACTTTTCAGATGGTCAATGTAATGGATAAGAGAAGATGAGTAGGGTTCGTGTGGCGTTATGTGGCTTCATTCATTGTTGATTAGGTACTTATTTATGTTGATTAAGTGACTTCTTTGTGCTGAAAAGTGCTTATTTGTGCAGATAAGGCCCTCATATCGAATAAGGAGTTTGTTCCTCAACCTTTGCTGATGCTTAATGCAAAGAAGACCAACAACTCTCAATTTGTTTTTAGGATGAATCGCGAAATGTATCCTTAGTGTAAAATTAGTATATATAAAGCTACACTAGAAACTCTTACAATGTGTAGTTTCAGCCACTGTCTTATGTGGGAACTCTTGATGTTCAAAGTTAGACTACTACCACAACTGTTTTTTTTCTCTTTGTAAATTTGTAGCTCTGTTTTTTCAGCAACAATTTGTAGCATTTTAAAGGCAATATATTCTTCAGCATTTCTCTATCTTCAACTTTACTTGGAGACTTGGAGTGCTTGTTTGTTGAGATTTGTAAAACTTGAATGATGGTGTTTTTTTTGAGGAGAAACTTGAATGATGGTTGAGTTGACACTTTAACTTTGTATGCATCCATCTTTCTGGTTAAGCTTGAGATGAACATGATATTCCTTGAACATTATGATTCATGAAGCATATAGGAAACTAGCTGGATCTGTGTATGATCCCAACCCAATTTAATAAAAGACAAAGGGAAAGACCAAATTAGAGATGTCAAAACTTGACCCTTGTTGAGAAGTTCCAAGTTATTGTTAAACACTAACTTCAAAATCCGTAAGAATGCTAAGTTGATCCATAAATAATAATCCACCTACAAGTTGAGTCATAAATAACCCACTAAGACATTATCAAAATAAGGTGTAGAAAGAGTCTTTCTATGGCATGTCAATGAGCAACTCTAAAGTTGAAATTGTGTTAAAAAAATCTTAAATTGGAATGGGATAATCCTATAAAATTAATAGTAAGTAATTGTTTGGATTTAATATACTTACTAAATTTGGAGTTATTACTTGTGTGTCTATAAATTCACATCAGAAATTTGGATCATCTAACTTCCTTGCCTTTTCCGAACAATTAATTCCCATATAAACAAAAATTTATGAAAAACACTCTTAATTTGGGCACTTATCAATACTTATACGAGTTACCACACCCTAAACACAGTTATACGGTTATAAAAAAAACACAGTTTTGTAATTAATGTATTGAAACTCCAACAAAATAGAAGAGTTATCAGTGAAGTGACATCAAGGTTTATTTTGAGAAGTAGATATTTAGGTGATAAACAACTAAACAAGATGTGACCGGGTAATTTTTTAATTAATTCCAAATAATTAAGTGATAAATTTTCTAAAATATCTTTATTATTGACGTAAATTAGGAAATATTCGATCATTATGGATTATTTTTATCCACGTCCATTAATATATTATTAACACAAATTTTAAAAAATCTATTTATATAGAATGGTTTTTTCATTATCTATTTCTAGTCTGCTGAAATTATTATCTTCCTAATTACAGTATAAAGATTAAATCTATCAATTAAAACCGTTAATTTTTCCTTCTCAAATCACATATCTTATACTATTTTTTTAAAAAAAATTGTTTAGAAAAATAGCATCACTTGCTTACGTGTGCGCACCTGATTGGTAGCATCAACGTGGCGACGGGGTCGTTCTAACTTGCATGTATAAACTGAAAAGCCAAGCGCTCACGACATTCTACCAGGTCAAACTTCAATCCCACCCCAAAAACGCGTTTCACCTCCGATCTACGGAAGAAGAGAAGAGAGGAACAAGGTTAGATCTCTCTTCAAGTTTCTTTTAATCTAATTTGATCTGAGATCTGAATTCGCATACATACAATTAGGTCAGATTCGTGAAATCGTAATCCCTGTAAACGTAAGCTCTGATTTGGAACTGGATCGGTGTCGTCATTGATATTCTTTGCTTTGTTGCATGTTTTCGAGTATCAAATCATGCACCAGATTACTTTTCTTATAATTCGCTGTACTAATTAGGAATTTAGGATCATCAACTACTTTCGGCATGGCAGTTTGAATTTCTTAGGGTTTGATTCGATTCCCTTTCTATACGATTCTTTGCTTCAATTTATATAATGCTATGTAGACACGCCTTGAATTCAGTTTCCATGGTGTCCGATTGGGTCTGTTCATATAGCGAAAATGTTAGGTTTTGTTACTTTCTGTTATTCAGGATAACCTTAGTACCGCTGAAAAGCTAAGTTTCTGACATGTTAATACCATAGATTGATGATGTGGTTTTCCTCTCTTGTTCTATGCATTAGCTGCACTAGAATCATTAGCTCTTGCTACAGAAATTGAACCATGCACTAATGAATTAGTTCAATACACTACAACTTTTGTTGTCATAACTATGTATATCAAATCACAAGCCTCAAAATCTCTTCTATTTTGTATGATTTCTTTTGTGAATTAGAATCCAAAATTCCCTTTTCTCTTTTAGGGGTCACTAATTTGTTGTCACAAATTAGTTTCCCTGTTTACTGAACTTGTGTGGCATCACAATTAATTTCCTGAACTTGTTGATTTCAGTTATTCAGGATAATCTTAGTACTGCTGAAAAAGCTAAATCTCTGACATGTTAATCCCATAGATTGATGATGTGGTATTCCTCCCTTGTTCTATGCATTAGCTGCACTAGAACCGTTAGCTCTTGCCACAGAAATTGAACCACACTAATGAATTAGTTCAATACCATCCAAAATCCAAATCACTACAACTTTTTGTTGAACAATCAGCAGTTCTGAACAAATGAATTAGTTCAATATCATCCAAACCACAAGCCTCCAAATCTCTTCTATTTTGTATGAGTTCTTTTGGGAATGACAATCCAAACATTCCTTTTTCTTTTTTAGGGTTCACTAATTTGTTGTCACAAATTAGTTTCCCTGTTTACTGAACTTGTGTGGCATTACAGTTAATCTCCTGCCTTACTTAGAATCAAATTTCTGTTGTAAGCTAAGATATTAAACTTGTATGTGACATTATCCAGAAATGGCACCAAGTGGACCGGCCGCCCCAAGAGGAAGCGCAGCAGCAACTGCTAGCCTTCGAAGGAGGCGTACTTCAAGCAGCGCTGCCGCTGGTGGTGCAAGTGGGTCTATGCTCCAATTCTACACTGACGATTCACCTGGCTTGAAAATATCCCCTAATGTCGTTCTTGCTATGAGCATTGGTTTCATCGGCTTTGTTTCTGTTTTGCATGTCATGGGCAAGCTCTACTTTGTGGGGAAGCAAGCTTGAGATGGATCTTTTATTTCTCAGTTTTTTTTAATGAAGTTACTGTTAGACTGTGTTCCTCCTGTTGCTTCAATTTCAGTCTGGGAACGGACGTAGATATAGGGAACTGTTGGTTTTATTCACAATGATTAATCAATGGATAATCTTGGTATCCTCAAGAGTATGAATTTTTTTTGTAAGGTGATATACCTATGAGTATGATCGTAGTTCAAATGCTTGATTCTCTGTACTCGTTCAAACTAGCTGATAACCGGATATTTGTAGAACTTTGAAAAGAAGAAGAAGAAGCTACATATGTTCTAGCATTGGATAGATTTTTTGTTTGATATATGCAACTGCTGAGTGGTCTTCTTGTTGCTTGATCAACTTAAAATGTGTAGAACACCAAAACTGATAGCTACTGATACAGATTCAGGTGCAGCTCTTCTATCCTATTTTCTTCACGATTCAATATGGTCCAAATGCTTTCAACCAAAAAATATGATGCAAATGCAAATTTATGACAGTCCTCTGTTTAGAATTGTCAAAAAGAACTGAAGTTGAAGAACTTGTTATTTTGTTGCTTAATTGGAAGTATGGAAAAAGTACCTATGTTGTTAACCATTTGTAACTGAACAAAGACTGTACAAAAAAAACAAATAGCAGTAAACTGACTTACACTATAATTCACAGTTTGGTATTTTCAACAAAAAGAAAAAGATTATCAGGACCATTACATTGTTTTAATAAAAATCTCCAACTAGTTTCATCTAGGCCTCATCTAGGTGCTGAAAGGTGCTAGCCCGTCTTGTTTTCCATCCCGTGTAAGAGACCATCTAATTCGTTTAGGCATCTATTTAGGCCGCCTAGGCGATAAGTGATCCCTCTCCGTCTAGAACAATGGCCCCATAATAATAGTTTTTTGTTTAAAACCTAAAACTTATATAAAATAAATAAATAAATAATCTAGTATAATCAAATTGTTATTTTTTAAAGAAAAGATATTTGATGTATCGAAAACCAGACGTGAAAAAATGAAAAGGAACGGAAAAAAATGTCTTCGGACATCTAGTCAAGTGGTTAAAATCTCAAAGTGCAGGTATGTATCATAAGATCTTTGTTTCGACTCTCATGGACAATATCCAAAAAAAAAAAAAGAAAATTCCAACAAGTAAAGAAGAATCTAATACTTAAATGGATCATCTCGATGATAATGAAGATTCTTCAAGAATTTGAGCACGGCCACGACTTTGATTTGTAAGCTGGAGTATTATTTTTTGTCCCAATTTTTTTAACGAGAGACTAACTTCTGATGGTAAATTTCGGATTCGTAAATTAGCTGATAAAGCGCACGACCAGATAAACCAACTTGCATTGATCGACTCAACCTAGTGAAGAGAAGAATAGACCGAATAATAAACTTGCAATGATCAATTCAACCTAGTGAAGAAAAGAATAGACCGAATGATGAGACTTACTCCATATTATTTTACTTGGACCGAATGTAATAATCGAACATAAAACCTTTCAACTTTTAATGTATCTCTTATTGCTAAGCCACCCGTATTGAATTTTTTTTTACATTTGCGTTAACCTCTCGGTCAAAGTTTTCAATTAATTAAATTTTCACCTAAACAACACCTTAAAATTGGGCCCAAAGCTGAATTGGGCTAGACAGGGAAAAGAAGCAAACCCAAAATTAACGCCAAAAACTCATTTTACACCGGCCAGTAAATTACCGAATTACAAAACAATCCAAGAGGTACCACGTGACGTCATATTCTTGTTTGCATATATGTAGTTGAAAAATTAATACAAGTTTAAATTTTAATGATAACTAAAAATGTCGATGGTAAAGGAATTGTAGTTGGAAAAAATAAAACCTATATGGTGTTATATTTTACTTCTTTCAAAAATAAAACCTTTGATTTTGAATTTTTGTCACTAAATGAACTTTATTTTTGGTCACTCTCCTTCTAAGAACTAGTTTAGAAGCTTCTTTTTAAAGCTTAAAATTTCAATTAGTTTAAATTCACAATACAAACACACCTAGAAGAATAAAAAAACTACCACTATTTTTTAAACTAGCTCAAAATGGCATTGCAAAGTATTTGTTACACAATTTACTTTTTTTTTTTTGGTCGGATGTTGCACAATTTACTTAATTCCATCTGTTTACTTTTTATGTTTGGTTGAAATATTTTCACACATTTTTAAAAGGAAAAATTATTCAAAATAATACCAACTTTTGCCTATTGACTCAAAATAATACGAACTTTAAAATTTACTAAAAATAATATCAACTTTCATCGTATTAACTAAAAATAATACGAACTTTTAGTGTATTAACTAAAAATAGTATAACGGTGTTTTTTGTGAAAATTTTAGAAAAATATATGACGTGGCCATTGATGATACAAGGAGAAATGATAAAATATATAATATAAATCGATACTATTTATATGCAAAATGGTAATTTACATGATGATAGTGAGTAATAATCACATCAAAATCTTAGCCATCAATATTTTTTAATATTTAGTCAACAAATTTTAATAGACACGTCATATGTTTTGTCGGAATCTCCACCGAAAACGCCTTGTACGATTTTTGGTTAATAAAATGAAAGTTGGTATTATTTTTGGTCAATTTAAAAGTTCGTATTATTTTGGATAAATGGGTAAAAGTTGGTATTATTTTGAGTAATTTTTCCTTTTTAAAAATATGTTCAATCAATAAAAAAAAATCATCTGACAAACAAGAAGTTTATTTATGTGAAAAGTATGTACCCACGTCGGGATTTCAAAGTAAAACAAACTTAATATATATATATATATATATATATATATATATATATATATATATATATTTATGAGTTACTCCTTCTATTACCAATTGGTTTTATGAGTCATGGACTTTGTGCTATGCCCATAACGCGCATGTACGCACAGGACAAACACCCTCTTCGTCAGTATTCAATATTCGCTCACAGATTTTATCATGGTATCGGATCAAAGTGGGTTTCAGTATGAGTATATTTCGTGGAGTTTTCAGGCTTGCCAACTTCATGGGCCCCGCGAGCCTTGAGAGATTTATTCAGACTTACCAACCTTATAGACACATTCAAGCAACCCGTTATAACCTAAAGAGTTACTCTACCCTGCCCATCACACGACCCCCAGATTATCGACCGATTAGAATGTATCAAGTTGATTCTTACGATCATATAATTGTGTGTTGAGTATACAGCTACACAGTTGACTAAAGCGGTACAAACTACAAAGACACCAAGAACACTATATTCCCACTGGCTTACTTGACTTCTCGTCCATGAGACCATGACGCTTGTTCAACTTTTGAGCTCACTTGCAATTTTTGAAGGTGCATGTTCACATGCTACACTAATTTGCATAGTTAAACAATAATGTTTCCTTGGCAGATAAACATGCTTGTTTGTTGTCTTCAAAGTATATGGATCACATTTGGTATTGTTCTTTTACCCTAGTGAACATGTTACATATGTCGCCCTAGCTTCCTCACATTCAACCTTCCATAGTTAGCTAATAGTCCAATTGCTATTATTCTCTTACCCTAATGCACATGTTGGATAATACGGAGTAGTCCAATTGGCATCTAGCAATGTTCAGTAGGCTAATTAAAAGAGAACGTGTTTGTCACTTTGTCTATGTGTACATGCGCAATAAGTCAATACATTATCCTAGTGCACATGTTACTTGGCCGATGTATACCAAACTTTCGACTTACGACAACATAAGTCTAATATACAAGTCCAATGGATTCCATCCTAAAACCAATTGACAATAGGAGGAGTAACTCAATGACTTATATAGTGGTCTAATTAACTATCAACTTCTGAGGTGGGAAGAGTCGAAGAGGATTCTCAACACGCCCCTGCAAGTGCAACTGGCCTGACCCCAGTTGACACTTGGGCAAAGTAATGGGTCTACTATCTCAATCTCTTTATAATTAGCCTGATGATAGTGACAATGACGTGATGGCATCCGAGTTGGTTCAATTATAAAACCAATTGAAAATAGAAAGAGTAATCTAAGAGCTTATATAATAATATAATTAACTCTTAACTTCTGATATGGGAAGAGGATTCTCAACGATAATCAAATTTATAAGATCTACATGGTTAAATTGTATTGATGGGTAGATCACCATGCATGAAAATAATGCATACTAAGTACACACATATAAATACATGCCAGCAAGCTAGAATCACATGTGATCAAATTTCCTCTTATTCATACATCCAATTGCACTCGTCAAACAGGCACGATGCAACCAATAACACAACTAGAAACCCAGGGCCCCACATCAAAGGGCAACTCGGTAATTTACATGCTTAGCTTAAGAGAATGAATGGCCTCCTTGCAGGAGACAGGAGGAAAGCTGACTCATTATCACCCTATTTCCAAACAGTAATAAGAAAATCACAGTTACCGCAATTTCTTTTTACCCCGATCGGTTAATTCCCTTTCACCTCCCAGTCTCCAGCTCAATACACGCACACAGGCCAGAAATTAAGACTCCCGCAATTTTCCAGCATCAACGATGACCAATTATTTACCAAGTTCAGGATAACTGTAAAAAAATCAATGTTTGCCCAAAAATGGAAATTTTTTACCCACAAACTTTAAAATCTCACTGCCACAACCACGCGTACGTGTTTCTCCCCGTAACCAAACAGAGCATAAGCATCAAACACATACATTTATATATAATATATATAGTACACGTCTAGTATTTCTCTTAATTAAGTTAACTAGCAAATTAAAAACAAATTAAAGCTCGTAGGTTAATTAATTATTCTTAGTTTCTGGCTAATTTTGACAATTAATGATTAATTAAACTAGTTGGGATCAGTAAAATATAGAACTGGATGAAGCCGACGGCGAAGCCGCCGAGCTGTAGCAGTTGAGTCTGCTTTCTTGCATTGACGGGGACACCGCCACCGTCACCGACGACACCGAGTGAGCGCGTGAAGACTCCGATGGCGACCCTGTAAATTCAATTCAGTTCCATGAAAACGACTTCGAAGTAGCTAAAATTCTCAATTTCTGTAATCGAATTGGGGGAAAACATGATCAATTATTTACTTGGAGGATTCTCCGATCCAGACGAGTTCCCAGCCTTGTCGATCTGCGAGGATTTAGCGTTCACCTGGTGCGACTTTCTCCGGCGCCGATTGTGATCCGCTAGCCTTCTTCGGCAGCTCCGCTTTCCGTTGTCGAATTCCGTCAACAGATGGAACCTGCAAATGCGGTTAATTGTGAGATTCCGATTTCGAGACACTAACTGATTTCTCCGGTTGAGTTTGAATTTGAATTTGAATTTACTTACCTGCTACACTGCTGGCAGAATCGCTGAGTCAACCCGCCGGCGACGACGGTGGAGGCCTTGGAGTGGAACTCGCAGACCTTATGGCGGCGGTGATAGTGCTTCGCGTTGCTGAGATCGGCGTTGCAGCCCTCCGCCTGGCATTTCGGCGAGTTCGCCACCAGCGAGCCGCCGATACCGCCGTCGAACGGCCTCGACCTCCGGTAGAGCCGGCTCAGGAAGTCCTCGTCCGCCGCCGAGAAGTACGTCCGGCCGCCCAATCCCAAATTCAGCCCGATCCGATCGAGATCCGCCGAAGCACCGCCATTATTATCACACTGATGATCGGTAACCTGACTTACCGGCTCCTGCTTCGGAAGATTCGAGAAGTACGCGGCGGCGGCGGCGGAGTCGTAGTCGGCGGAGGACAGCATTGAAGGACCGCCACCGCCACAGCCGCTCTGAGGCGCGTGTGAGTACGACGCGCTTGGGAAGGCGCGTGGATCCATAACCGTCTGGAAAGCGTGGTAGTTGTTGCTGTTGGGGTGGTGCTGGAAAGGGAGGAATGAGGAAGAGATGAATCCCGAGGCGTCCATGTGGTGGCCGCCGCCGCCGGAGTAGGCTTCCTCCGCCGTCTGCCGGTGGAGGAAGCCGTCGTGTCCGGCGGCGGCGTTGGCCGCGTCGTCGTGGTCGCCGGGGAGGAGCATGTGAGAGGGATTCTCCCACTCATATTCAAACATTTTCTTTTTTTTTTTGAATTTTTTTTAATGTTATTTAATTGAAGCTCGAATTTGTGCTCAACTTTACACGACGATTTGATTTGAATGAGGATGAGTTCGTGAAGAATAAGGAGGGGTAAAGGGAAAAGGGAATTTTGCTTGTGCTTGTGATTTTAGTGGTAGTGGAGATTGTTGTTGTGTGTTTTACTACCAAAGAATAGACTCCACCTCATATATGGTCTTTTCACTCTTGACCTTGATACTTAAAGGAATGTAAAGTCGGTTAGGGAAATTTTACAAGGCGTAACTTTTTTTTTTTTTTTTACCCTAGAAAGTTTAGGGTCATGGGTTGAAAGTTATGTGAGATGCGAGGTTATGGGAGATGGTTCAAAATGTTATTTATAGGAGGTAAGGTAAGAAAAGGGTTCATCTCACAGTGTCGCGTACCCTTAGATTAGTGGGTTCGAGTATGAATTTTTGTGATGAAATATATGTTTTAGGTATATACGAGTTGACACACTTGTCTAGACAGAAATGAAATGAAAAAGAAAAGAAAGTGTTAAGATATTACCTTAACTTATAAGATTATTAGGTCTCGGCTTGAGAATTTTTTACCCAAAGAACTCGATTGACTAGCAAATTTTCTGATGGATTATGCCTTTAGATTTTGGTGGACCGATATGAATCTAAGTGCAGTGTTAGAGTTTAGCCATTTTAAAACAAGTTAATTTGGGAAATTGATTGCCTTAACTTATAAGGTTATTAGGTATTTGGTTGATAATGTTTTACCTAAAATTGATTAAAACTCAATTGACTTGCAAATTTTTCAGACGGATTAACTATTTCACGATATAAGGTCGGAATTCATCTTTCAGTATAAAAATTTAAGCTTGTACTTATGTGGGATATTCTCTCTAGCTTCCTTATATACGTACGCACTGTTAATTTAAGCTCGTACTTATGTGTGATACTTCCAACATATGAGATTAGCTAGGTTGACTCATTTGGATTAATCATTAATTAAAAAAGTTGATTACCTTAAATCTTGATTGAAACTGTTTTGATGAAAGAAAATAGGAAAAAGGAATTTACCTCAATCCCCGGCTCACCCTTAGTTGACCTGAATTTGTAACCAAATATTTTAGTAATCCGTTTCATACTTGGTCCATACTCCAAATAATAACCTCAATTAATTCGGCCAATTTTCTAAGCTAATTTCCATTCTAGATTAATGTGATATCTAAACTTAGAGATGGGTTTCTTATAAATGATATATGAAGGAAGGTTTAAAGTCTTAATTTAGCTTCAATGATAAAAAAAACATCGATCATGAAACATAGATGTTACATTTCGAATTTCCTATAATTAATAACCCAATGTTCATAGGAGGAATTTTCAACACATAGAAATTAAAGGTAATAACCTAATTGTAATTAATGCACTTAAGAGCAGTCGATCCAGTTTCTAGACAATGACATGCCAATAGTGGATATACTAATTATGTTGCAATCTTTCAAGGTGGTCATTACCAAACTGTATCTTGATAATGCAATTTTGTGGCTGGTTTCATTGCGAAGCTACACCACGATTATAGTATCAATCAAAATTTAAACCATGAAATGGTCTTGACCCTCATTCGTAAGGATGCCCTTGGCTGACCTAGTCTGCCTAATTTTTGTCTATTCAAAAAAAATATTAATAGCCAATGTACTCTACTAATTATAGAATAGCATTTAGTATGATGAAGATTTTTTAAGTGCTTTCAGACATACAATGACCATGAAATTCCGTGGACAATAATAACAAGGGGTCGTGCATACATAAGTCCAACACACAAACTTAGTGAGATTCTATCATAAAATCAATTAATAATATAAGAAGTAACTTATACACTTATACACTAGTTTAATTTAACTCTCAAATTTCCATGTGAAAAGGAGTATTCCAACACTTAGACAAATGAGTCTAGCATCTTAATCTTATATCTAGCTCAAACAACGGACAATGACATCTTAGTCTCTTTATAGCCGACTCAACTCAAACAACAACGTGAGTAGCATTCACCGTTAAACACAAGCCCAAACAAACTAAGAAAATAGGAAATGACACAAGACCAGACCTGCTTTGATAGCATTTAAAAATTCATATATATATATATATACCATAACAGTAAATTATCTACATATAAACCTATATAGTACCTAAGCACAAACCTGTAAAGTTTCATCCTAAAATTAATTAACAATAACCTAAGGTACTCGATCTCACGGTGGTGGTAAGAAAATGTAATTATCTTTATAGATTTCACCCTCATTCATAGATAGAGGCCAGTTGTTTGAATTTACTTTTATTCACTTTATAACACAATAAGCAAGCTCAATTATTTTCACAAGATTTGAACGAGCTAGCGAAAGGCAAAATAAAAACCAAGTCGTAATATCCTACATATGTGTAGTGACGATCAACCATGAATGAAGGATATTTAAGAGATCAGAAAGTGGCGTGTGCATTAAGTCTTTCAGTTTCTCTCTTTTTTGCTGTCTAGACTTTTTGCGATATCGGTCTGCCCGGTAGGGGCCCGCTTCTCCAGAGATAATTCATGCCTTTTTTTGATTTTTTACTGGTTGATGAGTTTTCTACATTTACCATTTCGTCCTCGTTGGATTTGCTTATTTCCCGTACGGCGCCACCGAGCCCTAATTTTGTTCATGGTTGATCCTTAATTTTCGGACATGTTTGATTTAGTCCCTAAAGTCTCGATTAGTTATATTCATGTATTTAATTTTAAAAAATTGTTATATAATTGGATTTTCTATTATATTTCTTTCGTATAATCCTGTTTTGGAAAACATAAACCCTTAAATTTATTTATTTTAAATCCAAAATTATTAATTTCTTTATAACATTTTGCTTTATGATCACCTTAATTAGGACATGAGTTAGAAATATTGTTATAAAAATAGTAAAGCTAAGTATATTTGGGAGTAATATTCTCAATTTAAGGGAAGAATCTCATTAAACGCATTCTAAGATGATTATAATTAATTGTAAATTTTAGTGCGTAACAACTTTATACTCTTAGTATTTTAGAGTTTGGTTCAAATGAAACATACTCTTATTTTGAAACGTGAAATAAATGCACTTTTCTTAGTTCGTAGTACACTTTTCATACAAAAGTGCATTGCAAAATACAAAAAATGCAATCCGAAAAAGTGCAATATGAAAAGTTGAAAAGTGCACTGTAAAATACAAAAGATACAAATTTGAAAAAGTGCACTCAGGAATATGAAAAGTATACTACGAACTAAAAAAAGTGCATTCGTTTTAGAATAAGAGTTCGTTTCAAGATAAGAATTTGTTTTATTTGAACCAAACTCTAGTATATTATATAGTACAACATTTATTTTTTCTTACTTATAACCCCTTTTCGGATTTCGTTGATCTTTGTATAGTCCTTGAGACTCGACATCTTACTCATCGGAGTTCCATCTAATACGGAGACATTGGAGTATGCTCGACTGTGATCAATGGAAAGTGAGAGCCACCCACATTCAGCGAGAGGCTAACTTAGTTGCTGATAGTTTAGCTCAATTTTTTTACTACCACCGAATTGTTTACTGAATTATTTGTTTAACCCCTAAACATTATGAGGTTAATTGTTTAGTTGGGATCTATTTTTTTGTGATAAAAAAAAGTCCTTTTCAGGCCTAATCTCACCGAGGTGGGGTTTGAGCGTTCACGATATACACATTCTTATCATGAACATGTTGAGAGAATATTTTCGATAAATCCAAAAACACAAAAAAAATTCTAAAAAATAAATAACAAATCACAAATACATGATCAGACAAGAAATCTAAACGTTCACTACCCTAATTTCATATTCCATCCATAATTTTGGAGGGAATTGAATTCTTATGAATGATATATGCTTTAATTAAGTTATAATTAAGACGTGGAAGAGCATAATAAATTAAAAGGGATATATGAAGACGATTATTGTAACTTATTGAAGTGTAAATTAAATAGGGTTTGAATTGAGCGGCCGGGGCTAAGGGCCTAATCGAATTAAGGAGATGTGTGAGGTGACGTGGAAGTATGGGAGACAAGTAGAGAGGCAGGCAAAGCTGACTAAATAACTCTTATAAGGCTGACACTCATGTTGACTTCAAGCGTACGAACGAACACTAGTCTCCAGAGTATTATCATAATTTTGTCATAATATTACTCGATTATTTTGAATTTTTGATTCACTATATATTCAAATTTGTACCTCAATATTGTTGACATTGAGGTATAAATTTGTTTTAAAAAGTTACCAATGAAGCATATGAGCTATATCGATCTTTTTTTAGGCATGCATTACCATCGTGGAATGTAACTAGAAATCTCGTGATACCAACAAGAACAACAAAAACATTTTTCCATTGGACTCCCTTTGCGGGAAATCTGGGGTTGACATGGGCACCCCTGACTTACCGCAGAGAGTATGACCAAAAGATCCGACACGACCACATGACGTAGAAGAAAAAGACGAAAAACGAGACAAAGTAAAACATAAGAACTTTAAAAACTTAGAACCAAAAACAGGGTGTCAGCACCTCAAGACCCCTTGGACCGGTCTGCTCGAATGTCTAGCTGTCCATCACTCGAACCCTCTCTCTCCAATTATCTTTTCACATCGCCAATAAAGACTTAGTTTTAAGCATATACTTGTAAAGATAGTTTATCCTATATCGGAAAATTAAAAATAGAATTGTTTAATTTGGGTTACTCTTGCTATTTTTAAGTGGTTTTGAGTTAAAATCTCATGGACTTATGTGATGAGCCTATCGTGAATATACGCTAGGACGACCTTCTCATCCATTCTTATTTGACCAGTCGGACTTTGACATTGTATTAGAATGGTTTGATCTTGGGTCCCTGGTTGTTTAGGTCGGGCCGAGATGTGTTCCTTGCCTGTTATATTGGGCTAGCTCGTCGTGAATCCCATGATGGCGTGATTTGGGCTAGTTGGTTGAACTCGTCGACGATCCATTGGCTCTAAGGCCATTATGTTATCAAGAGCCAATTGTGCTAGGCTGATTGCCACTTGAGGGGGCTTGTGAAGATAGTTAACCCACCTCGGAAAATTGAGAATAGAATTGCCTAATATATCTACTCTTGGGTTACCCCTCATATTGTCAATTAGTTTTAATATAAAACTTCAATGGACTTATGTGATGAACGTATCGCATATATGCGTTATGATAGTTAATTTCCCTCTCTATTCATATTTGACCCATCAAACTTTAACAATACTAATATTCATTTTTTTTTAACATTTTTATCATATTTTGTAGAGATCAATCAACCATGTCTACTTTCATTGTCTTGTATCGTGGTCCATTTGGTTTTTGTTGTTTTCCTACCCGATTTATTATCGAGGTTCTTTGAAGGGAATAATCCTAGCCTCTCATTTCAGTCTTTAAATATATGTTGTTGGATAAATTCAAACCTAAATGTTTAGATAGAAGGTTAAAGAAATTCAATATTTGATCACACTATATGAACTTGTGATTGATTGTAGACATATCCATTTAAATGAACAAAATTCTGTAATTTTAAGTATATAGTGTGTACTTTCTTAGATAGAGATGATTTATTTTCTTGCATTTTAGTGATCCTGTTTTCAGTAACGTTTGACTCTACCCTCACGTGATTTTTGTTAATTTTTGATCATTTGTTAAAAAAAAATTTATCTAAAGTTTTTATATTTGTGTTCACTTATCAATTTATTCGACTACCGATTATTTCAGTCTCTTAATATACTAAATTTAATATATTGATTTTTTTCCTTAACACAAAAAACATAAAGTATTATTTTAATAATTTCCCAATAAGCAAACTACATGTACCAGTGCTCAATACGATTCTTCTTACTACGAGTTATGTGCAAAACAAGGATTAATCCCTACTTTTTATCAGGGATCTACCTTTGGTAAAAAGTCCGGGTTCAAGAACTAGCAGACAAAACACATGTTTGAACGACTTACAACTTGTACAAACTCATGACTCAACTTAGTAGAAGCCTTGTTCTATTCCAATCTCAATAATACTTGTTATTCAAAAATTACTTTATATATTCTTAAAATTTTTACACTTTTCTCCACTTTTTACGTTTTTCATAACATTAAAAATAACTATTCACCAAAAAAACCACTTTTAACTAACAAGTGAAATAAAAATTGAACCTAAACTTTCTAATATCTTCCCATATCTTTTATCACTACATCATCCTACATAAGAGTAGAAGATAGATCAATTTCTACTTTATTTTTCGCCAAAAAATCATTTTCTTCTACTTTTTTTTCTTGTATTTTCTTGTACTTCCTATTCCGCAAATTCACATTTTTTCCCATCGATACTATTCTGAGTTGTACAAGCTAACAAGCACATTGGAGAGTACGTGTACAAGTGTAAATGTGTAATACGACATATCTTCGATCAGTCTCAATTCTTCGTTTACCTGCACTTCAATTAATCGCGATCCTTATGTACGGATCACTACGGTACGTCCATCTATTTTTTGTTTTTGTACGTATAGTAACGTCGTACTCTTAATTTTTACATGCATGCTTCATTTTCCCCAACATCATAATTCATAAACATGCACGGATTAACATACAAATTAAAACACCAAACAATCTATACATATCTTTTTTTCACCCCAACGAACGTGTTAAACAATCACATTTTTTCCACCTTTTACCCTCGTAATTATTATTTTTCTGCGTTATAAACTACAATTCTCACCCAACAATAACAACAACAACACAATATTAATTGCCATCTAATAAATATTGGAGTTTAATACAGGATGAAGTAACAGAAATGTATAACACAGTTTGTGACGTTAAAAATAAAAACGTACATGAGAAAAATTGAGATAGAAGGATATAGACTCATTGTAATAAATGCGCTTCAGGGGAATAAATTTTGCTCGTGTCAGATTGAGATGATGGTAGCAGATACTTTGGTCCTCCTATAGTCGTTTGAGGCAGTTCGACTCTCTCATGTGCCTCGTGATTGTAATAAGGCGCGCGGCTGATTTGATTGATGGTCTACGCCACTTGTGTAGTATCAGTCAAACTGAGACCTACTTTCACTACTACAATTACGACCTTTGGTAGAGGTTTATAGCAGCGGTTGGGTTAAGGTCGCGGTTGTGGAAGCGGTCAGGGATGAGGTAGCGTTTGATAGCAGCGGTTCAGGCTATAAGAGCGGTTTTTTATCCACTAGCTTTTGTAGCGGTTTTTATAATATATTGAAGCGGTCTCAATATTTATAAAATTTATAAGGCGGCGGTTTCTACAACTAGGGTTGTAAGAAGCGGACCTAATTTCATTTGCGCGCGGGCATTTTTATTTCCCCGCCTACGCAATGTTGAAAAAAATGTCAAAGCAACATTAGGGTTGTGAGAGCATGTGCTATGAAGGGGATTTCCAATCCTCTCTTCACTTTCTCTCTCCTCACCTCCTTTTGACACCTCACCTACCCTATATTTTACCTCACTCTTTCCTCTTCCTTTTCCTCTTTCTCTATATTCACCCACAACAATGAGGATCATTTCTTCTCCTCTCTTCCAATTTTTTATACATATAGTTTATCACATACTCATATTATCAATTTATGATTTATTCACTCCTTATGATTTTAATTAATTAATAAATTAATTTAATATTCAATAAAAAAATATATATTACTTATGGCAATCTAAATTGATTACTACTAATAATTAAATCTTGATTACATTAAGATAATACAAACAACAACATAAAATAAGATATAAAATGAAAACATTAAGCATAAATAACAACATTATTGTCATAAAAATTTATTCACAATCCGAATCCGATGCCAAAAGAGGGGGTAGTATATTGGGAATTTGAATTATTTTGCAAGTTTGGGTTAGTTGGATCATGATTATCCATGGGATGATGAGGGAGGAAGATATTAAGATAGGATGAGATGAAAAATGTATGCAATATTAGATTCAACTTATAGACAAAAAAAGTTGTAGGAATTTTTTTTTAAAATGTCATATTTTTAATATCATTTTTTGTAATTTATTAATGCTTAATTGTAATGAAAATAAATGATTGTGTTGATAGATGAAAAAGATATGCAATATTAGGTTCAATTTATAGACAAAAAAAATGAAAGAATTATTATTTTTTTTTTTTATTTTTTAAAATATCATCTTTAAAATATTTTTATTTGTAATTTGTTAATGCTAAATGTAATGAAAATAAATGAATGTAGTTGATTATAAGAGACACATGTCAAATTTTAATTGGATGAATATGGAGAGGAATGCACAAAAGTATGTGGACATTCCTCTACCCATAGAGAATTTTACCCCATTCCTCTCTCAAGAGAGGATCCTCTCTTCCAACCCACATCCAAGAGTATCCTCATTTTAAATAAAAAATGGGTAAAAAAAAGAAGAGAGGATTACCAATCCCCTTCATAGCACATGCTCTGAGGCGGGCCATTTGAGGGAAAGAAGAAATACGAATGAAAAGTAGGGTTCTAGAGAACAGAGAGAGCGAAGGCATCAACGTCGAGGGGAGGAGGCTGGGGCTGCGACGGCTCATGAGGGTAGTAGGGGCGGCGGGCTGCTGATCTCTCCCGCTTTTGGGCGTTCTGTGGCCGCCGAGCGCCTAAGGGGATAGGAACTTGCGAGGGCAGTAGAGGCAGGGGAACACGCGGCCGCTGGGGGAACCTGCACCTGTAGAGCTTGAACTTGAGGGGGGTTTGTTGTGCTGCAAGGGATGTGCCGGGGGGGCGGACCCGAACCCGGGTTGTTCAGCAACAACAAGTGCTCGTACAAGCCGTCCGGATTACGAGAGAAATTTGTTGAGGGGAATAAGTAATTAAGACAGAAATTTGTTGAGAGGAAGACGTAAGACAGAAATCTGATCGAGTTTAGGTATGTCTTCTTCTTAATTTTTGTTGTTGAATGTGTTTAGGTTGATGTTGAATCTTTGATAAAATCAGTCTAGGGTTTGGCCCAAGAAGCATCTTGTTTTCTATTTTTCTGGCTCTTGGAAAATTCAATGCTTCAACTTGAGCCTTATTCTTCTTCTTCTCTTGTTGTTCACTCAGAATCATCAAGATTACCAAAGACCGTATGTGAGCAGATCTGCAGCCGTGCAGGTTTGTTTCAAGCTATACAATTGTTTTTTTTTCTTGATATTGATCCGAGGAGTGTAATTTCCTGTTGGAATGTGTTTGATGTTCATGTTCAGCTACTTATTTATAGTTCCCATGTGCACTTCTTGCTATTATGATTCGATGTGTGGGGTGTGATTGGCATATTCAGTGATGGTTTGGCAATAAGATGCTCTATTTCAATTCTGAGAATTGCTCAAAAAAAAATTATGAGAAAGCTACGTTTGAGAAAGCTATTCAGTGATGGTTGGCATATTAGATTGTATACTATGTGTCTTCTTATGCGTATTTGGCCCATCATTTGGGACTTCTATTTTTGAATTGGATTAAATTTCAGGGCTTTCATTGTGATGTTTGCATATTAGGAGTGTGTAATTTTTAGGGCAGTGAATGAGATTGGTGGATCCCTTTGAGACCAACCTTGAATTCACAGGTTTGGTCAATTCTGTCACATGTTTTGTATTCCCCTATAGTGTGTGCTAGATCAATTTTGTTTGAGGAGGTAAATGCAGTAGGCACACAGTAGATGACCAAGTTAAGAGTCGGAATTTGTGTTAAGCTAAAGTAGACTTTCAAGTGTAGACTTTCAGGTATATATGATATGGGTTTGATGTTGGTTGTCTTAATTAGTCTGGGATTGATTGTTTTAGTTTTCTTTGTTAAGCTGCATGTTCTTCATTCTCCAAAGTGTCTAGTTTTGACTAGATCCAATGATTGTATTTCTTAAGTAGGTTTTTCAAACTCTTTGCAATCTAATGTCCCACTAAGGTTATTTATATATCTTTGTCTGAATTTACTTTAGTATTTTAATTTGGTTTTGAAAATTGAAAGAGGTAGTTTCCACTACTTCAATTAAAGCCTTTTATTGTAATATATGCAGGAGTTAGTAGCCAACAAGAGTACTTAAACCTAAAAGCCTTTAATGAATCTCTGCAGCGTAAACACATGTGAGTTTAAGTTTAATTTAAGTTAAACTAGCTAGTACATATCAGGTTGCAGTCGGTGGATAATTATGGCTATAGTGTATATGTTAATCATCTTATTATTTACTTTTGCACAGGAGCTTGCCAGGAGAGGATTTTGGGCCATTGAACACCAAGGATCTTGTTGAGAAGCAGCTTGACATGTCTTAAAAACGGATATGTTTACCAAGGTATTTCTATATGTCATTGGTTGGTTTTCAATGCTTATTTCAATTTTCTGAACAGTGTAATTTAGCTGACCATTTCCACTTTATTTAATTGTGAAATGGTGCTTTTACCTCAATTGGTGAGTAAACATAGCTCTCTCTATTTTCCTTTTTTTTCCATCAAGGAGTCAATTCTTATGAATCTAATTCAAGCGTCTACTCTTTTAGGCAATGAAAGATGGTGATGAGTTAATGGTGTGGGGAAATTGAAAAGATGCATTATCCAATTATGAACATGTGATGGAGAAAATGACCTTCCAGGTAATTTCCAAACTAGATTTATGTTGCAGCTTGGAATTGCTTAAATGTTCTAGATAAATTTCTAAGCTCATTAAAAAGAAAAATTCTAATGTTAGAAGATGAACTTCTTTTATATTTGTGCCAGCAAGTAAGATTGTTAGATGTCAAGGAAGCAAAAGAGTTTGCAAATCCTCACAGAATCATGACTGCATTTGTCATGGTATATAGTGTACCAATTGTTGATTTAACTTTTTCTGTAGTTTGGTGGTGTTGTATTACTATAGTTTTGAAACTATCTACCTACTTCAGAAGTCTGGAGTCAAACATTTCATTTGATGTTGTTCAAATATGCTTGCTCATGAGATGCACATTAATAAACTGTTCACTAAAAGTCAATCCTCATATAGTTAATGTAACATTCTCAAAAAAGAATGAAAATATTAAATACACTTGTGTGTTGCTTATACTACATAAGGTATCTGGTGGTACATTGTGATTATTTGTAATCCTAGGTGAGTTGCAAGTATTTTAATGCTTAAAATTCTCGCTAATTAAGAATTTTTGTTCTTTCTATTAACTGATGATACACCTAAAGTGTCTAATGGCCTATGTTGTTATGCTTAAGCAGTAGATAGAAGCAGTACTTCATGGAGCTTTGAGTTTATTCTGCATTGCAATTTGTGGCAGTATATGCATATATACTTAGTTTATTCATTTCATTTTGCAGGTGTTTTTGGTTTGATGATGATTAATATGTTGTACATACCTGGGCAAGCGCATGCATTTTGTTGAAGGTTCTTGATTTGAAACCGACCAATTTTGTTTAAAATAGTTATTGCCTCTTTCTCTCATTTTGGGCATTTGATACAATAGAAATTATATTTAGATTTGTATTGAATTGCTTGCTTTGGCATACGATGTTGTGGCACTTGGATATGTTTGCCTTTGGTGAATACTAGCGAAATTATGTTGGAACGTTCTCTATGTAATTAATGATGGTGTAATATACTATTACGGCATCTCATTTCTATTGAGATTTGTTATCTTTGCATGTGTAAATGTTATAAAATATTTCCTATGCTATATTATTTATTTGAATTAGGATTTATTAAAAATTAAGCAGCCAAATTAAAATGTCAATAATGAAACTGCTTGAATAGCAAGGAAATCATCTACCATAGATACAACCGCTGCCACTGCCCAGCACACCGTTGCCATTGCCTAGAAAAACCGCTGCCTCTGCCCAGAAAACCGCTGCATTTTCCCAGAAACCGCTGCCTTTGCCCAGAAAACCGCCGCCTGTCCAAAAAACCGCTGCAATGGGCAATGTAAAAACCGCTTCCTTAGAAGGTGTAGCAACGGTTGTGAAACTCTATTACAGCGGTTGTATATGTCGATTGGTAACCGCCACCTTACCTTTAAAAACCGCCACAATAGATCTATTGCAGCGGGAGCAGATGAAGCGGTTGGAAAACCGCTGCCTTAAGCCTATTGTGGCGTTTTCTGATCCTTTAGTAACGGTTTTCAGCCGCTATAAAAGGCCTCAATTGTAGTAGTGTTTGGACTTCGGGTCCTTGTGGATGCCATAGGCTAATGAATTGTTAGTCTAAGCCCGTGGTAGATTGAGATGACGATAGCAGATATTTTAGTCCTCCTACATTCGTTTGAGGCAATTGAATCTCTCATGTGCCTCATGACTATAATAAGGCGACTGATTTGATTGTTGGTTGATCTACACCACTCGTGTGGTATCAGTCAAATTCAGACTCACTCTGGACTTCACGTCCTCATCCATAAAAATGCCCTAAGCTGATGAATTGTCATTCTAAACTTTTCCCACTAAAGAAATTCAATATTGTCACCTACCCATATGACAAAAATCAAGTCGATCTGTTAACTCGGTGTTTTCGTTCTTCTATAGTCGTTTGAGGCAGTTCGAATCTCTCACGTGTTTCTTAACTATAATAAGGCGACTGATTTGATCGTGGCTCTACGCCACTCGTGTAGTATATATCAAACAAATTTAGACTCACTCTAAACTTCGGATCCTCATCAACAAGAATGACCTAGACTGATGAATTATCGGTACTACTAAAACACACACAATATTGTCTGTCACCTACCCCTATGACAAAAATCAAGTCGATCAGTTAATTAATTAACTCGTTTTTTCGGTGCTTTAAAAACTTACCGAGTTACCGTCCTCTTCTTGCCATTTATAGTCTCTAAGGAGGACCCCCCTCTCAAAGTGACTGATCGAGACTCAACTTCTGATAAAATCAACCAGACAAGTTTAGTGGTCTACAAAGCTAGGAATCTTTAGGTAAAAAAAAACAATTGATGGCATATTGGCATGGGCGCTGTAAAAAAAAAAAGATTTACGATTTACAACAAGTCTTGATCCAGCTAAGAGCTAAGGCAATTAATTAAGGTGACCCCGGCCATGTGAAGCATTAATGGAGGGGAAGGGGGGTCCATTTGAGCTAGGGTGAAGAAGGAGAAGACAAATTAAACACGAGAATAGGAAGAAGAAGAAGGTTGAAAGTTGTCTGAGATTTTACACAGGGGGCTCTGGTTGGAAAAATTGTGAATTAGGGCTTGAGTGAATAATACACTGTAGTTGGTTGCATACGAGTTATAACAACCTTCAAAAGAGAAGAGATTTATGTTTGGGTAGGTGGGTTTTTGTCAGAATGAACTGAAACATGGTACTCGATTTTTTTCTTAAGGGTCCCCTCGCTTGTTAATTGATTGGTGGGTTTTTACTGGGTCAGAAAGTGTTTGGTGTGGTTAAATCGGTGATTAATTAATCTTGGTTAATTGATATTGGGAGGGTCTCCCTTTAAATGGGGTCACGAAGTATCCGGTCCGGATGTAGAGTGGTGTCTGACCGATCAAATTCGGGCGAGCCAAAAAAATAAAATTAATTTGGGTTAATTATCTGTCTCTTTGAGAGTTTAAGGTTAATATTGACGGTTCGGTTGAAGATGGAGAAAAGGCATAGGTGGCTAGAGTTTTAATTAAGAGATAGTTGTTGGCCGTCGGCATTTGGGTCATAATTGGAGTACAAGTCTGTCTTGAAGACAACCGGCTATGCATGATCCACGAGTCAACGAAGGAGGCAAAATAACCTAAAGGAAGATGTTGGAGGGAATTGAAGGTGAGGGGGAGATCTCGAGGAAGAGAGATAATGGCTCAACGGCTCTATGGATCGGTATAAAAGGAGTTGAGACAAGGGAAATTGGGGACGATTGAATCTCACGAGAAACTACTCGATCTTAAGTTTAATATTCGCAATATATACCTTCGTTCCCATTCTCAGATTGCATTTCGTTTCACGAACACTAGCGACTCTCTCTCTCTCTCTCTCTCTCTCTCTCTATCTATCTATCTATCTATCTATCTATCTATCTATCTATCTATCTATCTATCTATATATATTGTATTCATGAGTTCATCCATTCTTGATATTGCATTGACATTGCTATCTTTCCTTGTTTAACATTCATTTTATCTAATAAATATTAACGGGTCTACATGTTTAAATTGGTTTGTGGTTAAGGTTCACTCAACTCATTTTAGCGGGTAACGCGTTTATGTGGTAATTCGCCCAAAACAATAGTACTGATGGCCAATGGCTCGTAGGTTTCATGCATAACATTGGTGCTTGTATTGTTACCACTTTAGGGGTGTTTTACGGGGCCTTCGTTTTAACTTGGGATAGGGGATCCAGTTCGTAGTTCTATTTCTAGGTAAACTATGAATCACTATCATTTCTTTTTTAGATTGGTATCTCAATCACAAAACTTTATTCGTATGGATTGAGATATCCACTTCCGTCACATTTATAGAGAAACGAATTTAGTACCAGATTTTTTAGCGTAATTTGCCTTTTTTTAGTATAGGTTTTTATGTATTGTTTGGCCCTTCCGATGGTGTTATCTCTTTGGTGTCTGATTGGTGTAAAAGGACAATTAAATTAACAAATCAAGCCGAACACGAACAAGATTTAACTGAGACGATGTCAGGACATGAACATAAGGGGTCAATATTGCAAATATAGATAATTGAGGGCTAAATGTGTAATTGAGAAAGAAGAATGTTCAATCTGTTATTCGATACCCTTCTCTTGTTTACACCTCAGTATATAAGGCTTTGCCTTAATTACACATTTAGCCCTCAATTATCTATATTTGCAATATTGACCCCTTATGTTCATGTCCTGACAGATGACCACCAAATTTCTCACGAACGACTTTGTCATTTACAACCCGTATTACTGGTAAGAAAATGTTGGTGTGCATAGACTGATCGATGATTGAATTGGCATGGATTAATTATCTGTTGATTCAAGAATAATCTGATGATAAATAAAAAAAATGTAGAGGAGATGAAGAAAAAGGTCCTACCGGGAGTCGAACCCAGGTCGCTGGATTCAAAGTCCAGAGTGCTAACCACTACACCATAGAACCGAATTTGATTTCAATCATCATGTAATATATATTATTTGATGATAAAAGGAGACAAAAATGTTGAAAGATTTGAAAAAAGGTCCTACCGGGAGTCGAACCCAGGTCGCTGGATTCAAAGTCCAGAGTGCTAACCACTACACCATAGAACCCGTTTGTGTTACTAATTCGTCGTTAATGTATACATAGATTAAATTTTATTACCTGAGGCATGAACAAATTCGACCTGTTAAGAGTGTTAGGCAGAGTGTTAGGCATGAGAGAAATTGATAATTGAGGAAGGGGCAAGAGGGATATTGTGGAGATTGGAGAAAATGCAGAGCTTTACAGCAACACTGATTCGGCGACAAAGCAGGAGTGTTAAAAATGGCGGATTCTATTTTACTAGTAGAGGGCTTTGCTCTCAACAGAAGCGGCCTATTGCCTCTCACGATGTCGATCATGAGGTAATCCATTCCAATTTCAGTTTTGGTATTCAATTTTTTTGTTTCTGTTCGTGAGGGTTATTGTGCGTGTTTATAGGTGCTTGTGGAGGGGAAAGGCCATTGTCGAACTGCGATTCTCAACAGACCTTCTAAGCTTAATGCGCTCAATCGAACCATGGTAATTGCTCTCTATGTTAGGGCTTCAATCGATATTTTCAATGTTAGGTTTTCATGGTAGTTGAATGTTTTCCTGCTACTTAGACGCCAACTATAGACTATTCAGTTGTTGTTAGTAGATGATTGAGATGGATACAATTGAGCTTTGATTTTGTCATGTTTTCTTGGTCAAGACCATGGAAATTCTATGGGGAGCACAGGTGAGCATGAATGAGAGCTAGGTGTCTTAAATTCTTAATATGTGGTGGCTTTGTTAATAGATGGAAAAGACTAAGTTTTGATGCACTCTTGCCCTAAAGCTAATTGTCTTGCATTTCAGGGCACTAGATTGCAAAAACTTTACAAATCCTGGGAAGTCAATCCTGACATTGGTTTTGTGATGATGAAGGTGATTCAAATTTGTGATTTTAGAGCTTTGGGTGTTTATAAAGTGAATTTTACACTGATATCTTTTCTTCAATTTTTTGAAGGGCAGTGGCAGGGCATTTTGTGCTGGTGGGGATATTGTTACTCTCTATCATCTAATACAAGAAGGTCTGCCTTTCATTCTTTTCATGTCACTGTGAACTGTTTCTATAGTAATAATTTTATCTTATATTTTAATGTATTACTTAGGTTAAGTTCTTTTCGTTACATCTCCTTTGATCGTATATGAAATTGCAGCTGCTAGTTTCCCAAGTAAAGGTGTCGAGGGGATTTTGACAGCATACAAACTTTTGTAGTTAATATTATCAGTCTATTTTGAGCAGTATTGCTTAGTGCTTAGTCCAAGTGACATTAATTGGTTTCAAGATAACTAACAACTGCTTTAATCTTTAATCTTGGATGCTTTCTCAGGTAATTTATTGTTGTTATGATGTACACATTGCTGCTACTAACAAGTCTAATCTTTCATGCAGGGAAAATAGAAGAATGTAAGGATTTTTTCAGGGAGTGTTATACTTTTATGTATATTCTTGGGACATACATGAAACCAAATGTGAGAATTTTATCAATCTCATTAACTATAATTTTTACAGTACATGTTATTTTATTTACAGATAGGTGCTATAAAGAGGTTTGCCATTGATTTCTTGAAGTAATTGTAGGAAGAAGGTAATCTAAAATTGTTAGTAGGTCATTTAACTAAAGGTTTAATGTTGTGAAGTTGCTCAAATGAACTGGTAGTGGAACAATGCTATAACTATTTTGCACAAGTGTTAAATGTATAAAGGATTGCCATTCATTCTGTTGTTTTGTTCCTGTTCTAGATTGCCCTTCTGAATGGAATTGCAATGGGTGGCGGAGGAGGGGTTTCGATCCCAGGAATGTTTCGTGTTGCTACTGAAAGGACTGTAAGTTCAAACTTTTTTATTCATTTAAGGCCTTTTACTGTCTGATTTATTATGTAAATAGCTAAACTCTCATGCTTTTCTGAGTGCTCTTATCGATGCCAAGTGTCCTTATTCTTTGTCTATATTGTGAATTTGTTTCTATATTTGTTGAATTGCTTATGCTTTTTTGGATATCATTCCTTGCAGGTGTTTGCCACCCCAGAAACTTTAATTGGTTATCATCCGGATGCTGCGGCCTCTTTCTACCTTTCGCATTTACCTGGTCACCTTGGTAAGTCTTGTTTTGCCTGCTTGAAATACGCTTTATAGTGTCATGTAATCTCAAAATCCCCGTTAGCATCAATAACATATGGTCTATCTTCTTTTCCATTTTTTCTTGATAAACAACTTAGTTTTCCATAAAGTCTATAACCAGTAATTGAGTGATTTAGAAAACATATATATCAAGGTTTACAACGGGGATACTTATGCACCTTTATCCTCTTCATAGTTTCCGTTTTCTTCCCAAAGAGGTCTTACTCGCTTGGACCCTGAATATTTGTGAATCGATACTCTAGCCACAGTGACAAATGCATGTTGCTATCCTTTTAGGAGTGAATTATACATGACATATATCTTAAAACTGGATTCTCAATTGATATGTACCTTACTATCATGACTTTGTAAAATGATTAAATATTTCCTGTACTAAGCTCTAATTTTCTTACGCATGATGAATTCAGGGGAGTATATAGCTCTAACAAGTGAGACTCTCAGTGGAGCTGAAATGTACGCTTGTGGGCTTGCAACACACTATTCACTAAGTGCTGTATGTTTTTAAAGAAACTCTATACCTATTTGTTTTCTTCAACTGCTTACATTCTCTTTTTTTTTTAACATTTAATATATTTGCTTCTACAGAAACTTCCTCAAATTGAAGAACATTTAGGCAATTTGGTTATTGATGATCCGTCTGTCATTGAGAGTTCTTTGCAAAAGTTTTGTGATACTGTAGCTCCAGATACTATGAGTGTGCTTCGAAGGTCTGTCATTTCTCCTACCCTAGAGAACTTAATAGTTAATAAATCTTTCTTGCTGAGAATTCTATGTGAAGATAGACTTTATTCATGCATAATAGAAGTTATGAAATGAGTGAATTCTCTTAGGTTTATGAAGCTTAATTAGAAGATAAGTGTTGATGCATACTAAGGAGAGATTATTTTAAGAGTGCTCTTATATTTAATGAAAAGGTAAATGGGATACGAAAAATGCAAAAAATAAAATAAAATCTTAGATTACTTTTTTCGTGACACTGGCTGGAATATAAGACGTAACTATGGTAACGTCTTAAATATTACCCGAGTAAGTTTTGAACCTCTATTTCATCAGCTGAACTATAGTTTGTTAACATGTTCAGGATGGAGACACTTGACAGATGTTTCGGCTGTGATACAGTTGAAGAAATCATCAGTGCTCTGGTAATCATGTTTGGTAAATCTAAGTACATCATAATCCCTGCTGCATATAAGCTTTCTAAAAGCATATAATCATGTGAAGTAAATCTAATTACATCATAAGCCATACTCTTTGCTCCATTTAACATTTGCATTTTTTTGTAGGAAAATGAGGGTAGCAAGATGGATCATGCATGGTGTGCTTCGACTTTAAAGAGATTGAATGAAGTCTCGCCTTTGAGCTTGAAGGTTACATTAAGATCGGTTAGTTCTTTTTCAACTCATCCTTGTTATATGATTAATCCGCAGTATGTCAACCTTGGTTTTTTTAATTTGCGGGTAATCCACCAGATTCGAGAAGGAAGAAACCAAACCTTAGACCAGTGCATTGCGCGTGAGTACCGGATGACTCTTCAGGCAATTTTGGACAAATTTCCAAAGACTTCTCCGAGGGTGTACGAGCTAGAGTGATTGACAAAGATTTCTCACCAAAGGTATTGTTACTTGCAAATGCAGCTTTAAGTTTTGATTTGATGATCGGAGCATAAAAATAAAATTAGCTGGCATTGATACTCAGTTTGTTTTCTTTTTTCGTGCTTCTAACTCGTAGTGGGACCCACCGAGCTTGGACCGAGTATCAGATGACATGGTGGACCAGTATTTTTCACGTCTCAGTGAGTCGGAGCCGGAGCTTGAGCTTCCGACCAAGCAGAGGGAAGCCTTCGCCTGAGCAATAGTAGTTGCTGGGGAAGATGTCTTTAGCAAAGCAGCAGAAAAATTCTCATTATTCTTGCACATTTGACTATATATGGACTCGGAGGAAATTATAATCTCCTGACATTATAAACATTTATGGCATCTGGCCCATCTGGGTGGCTTATTTTGTAATAGAGTATCTATATGGGTGGTTTAGTGCAAAATCTGATTTAAAGGATAGTTTGGTGCAAAAGCCTATATTTCATGGTTTTGTATAATTCATGCTGAAAACATAAAACGGTTTTAAATTCCGTTTCTCTATTGAATAAATAAATAAGTATCGTTTACATTTGAGAGCACTACTACAGGAAGCTTGAACAAAGAAGCTGAATTTTGAGGAATACAAGAAGAGTTGAAGGAAGGTACTTGTAATAGTGTAATGTCTTCAATTTACTCAAGAAATATGTTCTGCCCAAACAAGGTGTGCAGTTGGTCACAGAACTTTATATGAAGAGTTTCAAGAATTTTGGAAATACAACAAAAGACTTCTTCAAATAGCCAATAGTGCAAATACTGTAAAGAACACTTTCCACCCACAAGTTTCTATATACAACTAGCTTAACTGGAAGCTAAGTAGTAGGATATAAAAGTAAAGGCAGCATTTTACATAATACAGGAAGCAAAATTAGGAGGAAAATTGTTTCTGTTTTTATTGCCCAGGAAAGCTCAGCTGCTGCATAATACTTGGAGGCAGAGAAGGGTCCAAGTCAGGAGCTGATACCAAGGTTAACTCGCCTCCGATGCTCTTCAATTTGGGCAAGTTCCATAGCCTAAGAATCTGCAGGTTGTGCAATGAGGATGAGGATGATTCAGAATTGTTGAACAGATTCACCAGTCCGCTACAAGAACCGATCTTCAGTACACTAAGTTCTTCCAGCTGAACCGAAGATGGAAAAACATGATCAAGAGCAGGACAAGAATCCAGGAACACCTGTGCAAGAGATGTACTTGCAGACTCTATGAGTTTGTCCAAATTCTTCAGTTTGGGACATTGCCCGATGCTCAGAGTCTCTAGCTTCGGAAGTTCAGCATTAATACTCTCCATTATGGGCAGCTCAAAGAGACTCAGTTTCTGTAAGTTACTCAGAGACACGTTCTCCTCAAACACAGCCTGCAATTCGTCACAGAACTTTAGATGGAGAGTTTCCAGATTTTCGGGCACTTGAGATGCAATGATGACCTTCTCCAGTTTTGGGCAGCAATCAATATGAATATGTTTGAGGGATGCAATGCTCTTGGATGAGACTCTTTCAGTTTCAGCACATATGAACTTCAGATTAACAAGATTTGAAAGTACAAGCCTCTCCAGACACTCTGCAACGATACCGTTTTTCTCATTACCAAGCACTGTCTCCATATTCGGGCATCTCCTAATGCAGCAAACTCTCAATACCTTAGAACATATGCGAAAGTTCCCGCTAAAATTATTACCAACCAAGGCTATGTTATCTGCCAATTCGAGTACTTTCCGAAATTTATCAGCCAGTTCAGAAAAGCCAAGGATCTCAACAGACCTGCCTTTTAACTCAAGATTCAGTAATCTTCTCGCCCAGGAAAGGTCATCTCTTAAGATGAATTCATCCTCGTCAAGATATATAACTTCTTTATTTTCCTTGGTAGGCAGAGAAATGGGAAAGTGGTGAATAAATGCCTCCCAAGATCCTTGATTATCCTCCTTGAGATGAAAGAACTGATTAGCACCAGCTGACATGGATGATTTGTTGCCAATAGCAGAAACAATTTTGATATCAGTAACATCAGAATACTGCCACTGAAGATTATCCTTCCTGCCAATTGGTACTTGCAGATCTCCAATCCTCCTCAAGCGAACTCTACTTAAACCAATCTTTGCTGGTAACTGGATGCAATTCACTCGAGCCACAATTTCGTCAGGAATATCTATCACATCAGTACCACAAAGATCAAGAGTCTCCAATTTATCATGTGATGTCATAGGAAATAACTTTTGTACCCCGGATCGATTTTTCAGCACCAAGTTGCGGAGACTAGTAGGTACTGAAAGGCAGAAGACACCTTGACCTTCAATCTCAGTTTCAACTTGACAATCATTGATAGTCAAACGTTCAGGTAAAGAAAGATCCAATGTCTCCAAATTTGTAAGAGCTTGTAGATCAGACACAGCCTCTAAGTGTTCACAATTTGCCAGGATGAGCTTTCTGAGGTTTTTGAGCTTAGATAAATTTGGCAGTTGTGCCACAGAGGTGTGTGAGAGATTGAGAATTTCAAGGTTCTTTAGAGATTGAGGATCAAATATGAACTTCTGTGAGGAACTAATCTCAAGACTCGTGAGGTCAAGTTCTACTAGGCTTGAGAGAGATGCCAAGCTTTCGAGGGAAGCCAATTGTAAACCTTTTAGTGAGAGTTTACGAAGACTAGTAAGGTTGGCAAAGGATGGTAGATGATTGACTTTGGTCAGAGAGAGACTTAGCTCCTTCAAGCTTTTGAGGTTACATAGACCTTCAGGCAAATCACTAAGACTTTTACAGCCCGAGATATCAAAAACTTCAAGCTTTGTAAGCTTGTCCACTGGTGGAAGTTTTGTTAACCTAACACATTCCTGAAGTATAAGGTCACGGAGGTGGATAAAATCTGAAAGGAAATCTATGGATGTTATTTTAGTTTTTGAAAGATCAAGAAGTTTAAGATTTTTATTACCTACTAACTGCTTAATTTCTATCACACTCTCAGCTCCAGAAAGATCAAGCACCTCAAGACTGCTCACTTGTTTCAGGGAACTCAATACAGCCACATTTGCATTCCTTACAAACAGATGAGTGAGGTTGGGAGTATCCTTTAAAGTAGGTATGGTTTTCATGGAAGTGTAAGATAAATCAAGCATCTGAACTGGGGAATTTTGAAGGACGGCTGCTGCAAACTTTTTTAAAGCGTAACAGTGAGATAGATCAAGCATCTGAAGTTTTTTCAAGGGTTTAATCGTTGGAAGGGAAAGTAATTTACAACAACCTCTAAGAATGACCCATCGGAGTTCCTCGAGCTTGTTAAAGAATTGGTCAGGGAAATTTTCAATGAGAAGATCAGATAAATTGAGACATTGAAGTTGGGTAAGTTGAGAAATTTCATCTAAAGGAATAGAGGTCACATCAGCATGGCATAAACCAGAGATTTCAAGCACTGTCAAATTTACGAATTTTTCAAGAGAGATATCAATCTTTCGCAACAACTCACAATCTCGAAGCAGCAATACAGATAGCCGCCGTCTAGCATTTTTTAGCAGCAGATCCAGAGAGTTAGGCCTAGGCTTAAAGTAGCCTAAATATCTAAGCTTCCTAGGATAGTGAAAGACTTGCCTGGATAGATGATTTCCATCGATTAGCAACAATGACTCCTCCAGTTTCTTTCTGTCAGAAACCACGGACTGATCTTCAATGATTTTGGAATCAGACCTGAGCATTCCATCTGTGAGCACAACAAAATCCCCAAGTTTATTCAAATCCAACAGATCAACAAATCCAAGATTTTCTGTGTTACAGAATCTCTTATGTTGAGAACAAAGAATGGGTTCAGAATCTGTAGAAGTGGGATCTGAATTTGTTGATGTTACAAATTCAATCATCTCAGGATCCTCAACATAGGGTTTTAGTATCCCCTTTTTATAAGTCAAATCTAGCAAGATTTCATGCCCTCTTCTGTAAGCCTCCTCAACAGAATCGATAGGGCCAAGGTATCCGGCCATCATCCAGTAGGCTATCAGCACATTGAAATGGATGATTTTGCATTTTTGCTTTATGCCATCTTTGAAGAAGTGTTCACAATGTTTATAGCAATTAGTCATATTGACTTCGTTGCTCAATGACATGCCATAATTCCTTGCTTTGTGTTGATCCATCGGATCCTCCGTCATTTCTGCAACAACATGTGACGATTTAGCAAAGTGTAAGAATGCTAATCGAGTCAAGAAGTCTAAACAAGATTTTTTTTATAGGCTTTCAAGATACGAAACCACCACAGTTCATAGTGTATTCATTTATGTCCAGTTTATTGCTTTAAATTTTGATAAATGCATTGCACAAATGTGAAGTCTGTTCATGTATGTGTTATACATCTATCAATGATTCTAAGTTTGAAAATTCACGTTTTCGAGAAATACTTGCCCAACTCCTGTTATTAGTCCTGTATTGGCTTCAGCTCAGAATGCTTAACCATGATGCCCAACAATTCACAACAAATTAATCAAGAAATGTAACCATCGTGATGACATAATTATATGACGAATTCACCAATAAATGTTTGGAAGTGATCTAATCCCGTGCACAGTGCACTATACCAGAAGAAAAAAAGAAGAAGAACGAAAATGTAACTCAATAAAGTCTGCCTAAAGACATGATTTTTATACGAGGAGTTCACAGCAGATGTGCGCAGGTTCAGATACAAAGAACCAGCCAAACAACAAATTGGGGCTATACTTAGGTTTAAGAATGAAGAAAAGAACTAGATCTCAAGGTTCGATCTCAAATTACACGAAGCCAGTTCAATTCATGTATTATTTCAACACAATGCACGAAAGAATTTACAGATGGAATACAAATAAGAGACAGAAAGAAACCTGAAAGTTGAAGAGGATCGAGTGAGAATGCTCACAGATGCACAGAGAAGAGAAGCTTGGAGATGGAGGTCAACTCCTGGATGCAATGGAAGGCTTGAATATAAAATACAGAAATGGCGTGGCCAGTCTGGCCACGGGTGTCATCCCACATCGTTTGCAGTTTGCACTGAAAAATAAAACAATTTTCTATTGAGTCTTTTTTTTAATATTTATGAGAAATTATATTTAACCACCTTTATTTTACCTAGTTATAATTAACTATTTTTTACATTTAATTACCCTCTATTTGTAAATATGTATATTTAACCGTCTATTTTGAAGAAAAATGTTATTTTTCTATTAAATAAAGTAAATTATATTCTCCCTACCATTAAAATTAATCGTGTCTAAATTAATGGACGACAACTTGAAGCTTAAAAGATTGAGATGTAGGCCGAAATCCAATAATAATGACATTTCATGTTTAATTTGTTCCTAAATATTTTAGTTATTGTAAATAAAGTTAAAAAAAAATAAAAAAAACATAATTTACTTTACTTAGGGTTCGTTTGGCGTAATATTAGAACTCTTCTGTCAAAATAAATGGTTAAATACACATATTTACAAATAAATGATGATTAACTATAGAAAAAAAATATCAGGACGGTTAATTGTAACAAGTATAAAATAAAAAGGGTAGTCAAATGCAATTTTTCCTATTATTTACCGAAAAAAAGAAAAAAAAAGCGAAAGGGTCTGAGCCTTAGGGCTCGTTTGGCGCAACATTAGAACTCTCCCGCCATTCGGTATAAGGAACTTCTCCGAGAAGCCGTTGATGAGAAGGGATAGAGCGATGAACTACGTGCAGAGGCTCCGAGCGGCGGCGAAGATAGTACTCGAAAGCGATTCCGGCGCCGGCGATTCGCAGTTGGACTTTGAAGAGATTGGAGTGACGGCCATTCTAAAACCGCATCAATTGGAAGGTGTTTCGTGGCTCATTCGTCGCTACACCCTCGGTGTCAATGTCATCCTTGGTAATTTGTCTTCGATTTCCTTCTTCCCCTGACAGAGGAGATCTTTGTTTTCTCTCTCGTCATCGTGCATGTTACTGTACTGAAATTAATTGATGCTTAGTTGTTTGACCTTGCTATTCAGTTCAAATTCTGTAACAATACATTCTTAATTTGGCTTATACTTGATGCTTGGAAAAAATTTCAAAATATCTGTAGGAAATTTATGATCAGGTCGTCAATAGCTCTAATCAGGCCTGGAAAATGAACCAAACCGTCCAAACGTGTACTGTCTAAGGGTATAACTATTTTTTCAAGTGTAGACGACTTTGATTTTGCAGCATTACTGCAATAAACTTTGCTTATATACAATAAATTGTTAAGCTCTAGCAATTTTTATGCAAGTATGGGTACATGAATCTACTTGGTTTTGTTGCACTAGTAGACAGGTATGAATGTGTGATATATTATGATGATGAGATTTTGCTATTTGCCAAAGGATTTTCTTACTAGTTTCGTCACTTGACATGATACATGGATGTATTCTGAACAAAATTTTATTATTATGCAGGAGATGAGGTATAGTCATCATCTTGTGGTACTTGAATATGTGATAGTCACATGGCTTGATGTTGCAAGGTGTAGTATATTTGCAAGAATGGATTTAGTTGAAGTTATATACTCCTCTTCCCTTCTAAACTTTGATAACCATCAAAAGGATAATCTAAGTTCTAGACTGACTAAATTGTTACTATTTTGGATTACTTTCTGTTTACCAGAAGTCTCTGAATTCATTGCTGTGCACTTTTCTGTATATTTTGGTTGAATTCCTTGCAGATGGGGCTGGGTAAGACCTTACAAGCTATTTCTTTCCTGAGCTACTTGAAGTGCTGTCAAAACTCACCCGGACCATTCTGTAAGTTAGCATGGATTGTGTATTGCTTATAATCACAACATTGTAAATGGAGTGGTGTTAATCTTTTTTTGTGCATTTTCCATTGGCAGTGGTTTTATGTCCTTTAAGTGTTACAGATAGCTGGGTGTCAGAGATTGAAAAATATGCCTTAAAACTGAGAGTTCTTAGGTACGTCGGAGAGAAAGAACACCGAAAAACTTTGCGCAGGGAAATATATGATCATGTGCAGTCACATTCAACATCTACTGTAAGTGCTGATGATATTTAAATTGATCATTTTTCTTGTTCTTCTTCTGTTACCTAGAGTATGGGGGAGATAGGTGGATTAATATTATCTTTCCATTTGAAGTTAATACTTTTTAATGTTCCAAGCTGTATTCTTCACAGGCATCTGGATTTCCTTTTGATGTACTCTTAACAACATATGATATAGCACTGTTGGACCAGGATTTTCTCTCGCAGTTTCCTTGGCATTTTGCTGTAATTGATGAAGCTCAGAGACTAAAAAATCCTAAAAGTGTAAGTCTATGTCAGCTAAGTAACTTCTCAATAACTACTATGATGCAATATTTCTCTTCTTAATCATGAGCTATGTTCTCTCTTTATCTAGTTGATAGTCGATATTTAACTAACTACTGAGTGTTGTCATGTAATTTTCATCTCCTCTTGTTATTGTCATTTCTAATATGTTTATTATTGAACATCATGTCATCAACAGGTCTTGTACAATGTGCTCAAAGAACGATTTGTCATGCCAAGACGCTTGCTAATGACTGGCACCCCTATTCAAAATAACCTTACTGAACTTTGGGCGTTGATGCATTTCTGTATGCCTTCTGTTTTTGGCATGCTGGAGCAGTTCCTTAGTTCATTTAAGGAAGCTGGAGATCCCTCATCAGGTTATTATTTGTTTAGTTTACTTATACCCTGCTGATTTTTTTTGATTGTTGGTCACCTACATGTTTTTTGGTCCATTGTGCAATAATGTTTTTACCTTTAAAAAGTGAAGCAAACTGAAGATGTGCATTTATTTGTATACTACTTTAACAGGTCGTGAAAACGTCAAGGTCAATGAGCAACTCAAGGCCTTAAAATGCATATTGAAAGCATTTATGCTCCGTAGAACAAAGGCGAAGCTTATTGAGGGTGGAACTCTCACTTTGCCACCTCTTACTGAACTCACTGTGTTGGTGTTTTTTCATCACCTTTATTTGTGCTATCTTACTCGGATATTGTTTTCAATGCTTTTTTGAGAATATAACTGATTGAATTATCTTTGATTTCTGCTTGATAGGATGGTACCACTTGTAGCCTTGCAGAAGAAGGTTTATCTATCCATATTGAGAAAAGAGCTTCCCAAACTTCTTGCATTTGCCTCAGGGTCATCTAGTACGCAATCATTACAAAATATGGTATGTGAATCTAAAGTTGCAGATTACTAGTTCCACTAATGTAATTGTTGCTGCTAGCCTGGTACATTGCGATTTATTTTATGGTTTACATAGCTGATCTGAGCAAGAAGTTTTTTATTAAATGTAGTTGCTTGTAAATTGTAAGTAAGCCATTATAATCCCATGCCTTTGACATGTGAAATCAGATAAGTGTAAGATATTTACTGATTCCTCTCATGTGTAAGACATGCCCATGATGTGACTATCTATACTGGTGGAGTTTAAAGTTGATTTTTAGGCATATGGATGATACTGATTCCTCTCATGTGTAAGACATGCCCATGATGTGACTATCTATACTGGTGGAGTTTAAAGTTGATTTTTAGGCATATGGATGATATTGTTTATTCTTTTGTAAGAAATGAAAAATCCATGTAACTTGACCCGTAAACATTAACCGAGAACCTCATACTCTTAATAAATTACATTGTGGCCAACCTTTGGTTGATTTACAACTCAAAACAGTGTCTCTCAGACTCTCACTATTGTTTATAAGTTTTCCTGTATTTTATTCTCTGAAACTGAGTAAAAAGTGTATCATTTTTCTTCTCTGCCACAATGCAGGTAATCCAGTTGCGGAAAGCTTGTAGTCATCCTTATCTCTTTCCCGGTATTGAGCCTGAACCTTATGAAGAGGGAGAACACCTAGTATTGGTACTTAACCTTTCACATTTAGTTTGTGAGTTTATACAATTTATTTTCAAATGTTCTATATTTGGTCTGTTTCTGTGTCACTACACCTTGTTCTTGAAGATTTTTGTCCAAAGATACCGTATACAGCTTTGGTTATCCTGTACCATTTTATTATCAGGCTAGCGGGAAACTACTTATCTTGGACCATCTTCTGCAAAGGTTGCATAGTTCTGGACACCGAGTTCTCTTATTTGCTCAAATGACTCACACACTAGATATATTACAGGTTTATAACAATATATTGTGTCAATTCCTTGTATGCTTATGTATACATTAATGTCCATATTCTTCTAAGAAACTGGTTTATTGCACTATAGTTTTCCAATGCAAATTTCTTGGTAATCTAGGATTTTTTGGAGTTGAGAAAGTATTCTTATGAGAGACTTGATGGATCAATTCGAGCAGAGGAGCGGTTTGCTGCAATTAGAAAATTCAGCCTGCAACCAGGCAGTGGAAACTCCAGTTCCAAATCTGACGAAAGTGGTGCATTTGTCTTTATGATATCAACACGAGCTGGAGGAGTAGGTTTGAATCTTGTAGCTGCTGACACAGTGAGTTCTGTCACATCTTTCTTTTTTTAATTTTTCTTATCAATAAAAAAATCCACTTTTAACCCTCACTTTTGGCATTCCTTCACCCCTAAACCAAACTGCGAGATTCCGTCCAAATAGCTGTTAAAAGTGACGATTTTTTGTATTTTAAATTTAAATTGAAGAAAAGAGAGGAAAAATTCAAATCAAAATAAAAATCAAAAGCTTCAGACCACACCCCCTAGGCTTTTGTTTGACTCTTTTGTAGCATTAATTATTGTTAAAGTTCTAGTTCTGTCTTATTTTGTCCAGGTAATATTCTATGAGCAAGATTGGAATCCCCAAGTTGATCGACAGGCATTGCAACGGGCACACAGGATAGGTCAAATGAACCATGTTTTATGTATAAGCCTAGTTGCTGGAAACACTATTGAGGAGGTAAGTCTTATAATTAATTTGTAGGCATTAACAAATTAGTAAATGAAATATCTTATTGTAGTAAATGTACTGCTTAGGTTATATTGCGGAGAGCACAAAGGAAGCTGCAGCTTAGCCACAACGTCATTGGTGATGATGCTGTCTTGCAAGAGGAGAAAGGACTCGCAGGGGCTGAGCCTGGTGATTTACGGTCAATCATATATGGATTGCATAAGTTTGATCTGACAGAGGTCAGTGAGGAAAAATTGGGTGAGCCAAATATGTCAGTATTAAGTGCCATAGCTGACAAGGTGATTTCTAAGCGCTGTGTACAACAACATGAAGAGGATACTGGTAAACTTGAAATTAGTCCAATGGATCTAGATGGCAGAAAATTGGAAATGAATCCTGCAGCTGAAAACATTGATGTCGATGAATCTTCATACCTTTCATGGGTTGAAAAGTTTAAGGAGATGTCGAAAACAACTGATAATTCAGACTTGGAACTAGAAAGTAGAAAGAGATCCGATGAAGAAAAGAAACAACGAAATGAGGCTGCTAGAAAGAAAGCAGAAGAGAAAAAGTTGTCCAAGTGGCAATCTCTTGGATACCAATCACTGTCTGTAGCTGATCCAATCCTCCCACAGAGTGATGATATGATGTCAGAAAGTGGTGCTGTCCAATTTGTATTTGGAGACTGCACGCGTCCATCAACGACCAGTGTATCTGAACCTATTATAATCTTCAGGTATTTTTTTTCATTTTGAACAATTCTAGATCTTGAGATGCTTAAATGTATTTCTTTGTGAAGAATTGTGCAATTATTCTATGCATAGAATTTGCTCTCCAAACTGGCAAATTATCATTTCCCTCTTTATTGTAAGTTCATATTGCATTTCGGATGATCATGATAATTCATTATGACCCTTGATTTTTGTTTATGCAGTTGTGTGGATGACTCTGGTAGCTGGGGCCGTGGGGGTATGTTTGATGCATTAGCCAAGCTTTCCTCAAGAGTTCCTGAGGCTTATGAACGCGCATCTGAAGTTGGGGACCTTCATATTGGTGATCTCCACCTTATAAAAGTTGACGGTAGGATTTTCTGCCCTTTTTTTAATCTTAATATGGCCAATACTGGAGAAAAGGGAATTAACTATCTTCTCTATGAATCTTATATATAATTGCACTGTTCATCTATTTGTATCCATCCAAAAGTCAACACTTCAACCTTCTAAAAATGATTTATGCTATTTCATTTCCAATTGCCTTTCTCTTCTACTCTTTATCTTTTTAAAAATGCACACTTCAGTCTCTTATGACAATCTGCTAATTGCATTGTTCATCTGCTCATTGTAAACTCCTACAATAGGGAAAAACACACACATCCTTCCCAAGTTCTAGAAAGTCATGTTTACAAGAGCTTATGTCTTATACAAATGTTATTCAATCACACCTGACCAAGGAGGTGGAAAACAATACTTGAATCTTCATCTTAAATGGAAATTACACCTAATAATATAATACATCTATAATTTCTGAACAAATTGCAGTTGAGGACGACATGGATGACAACCCTCCTAAGTGGGTCGCTTTAGGTGTTGTGCAATCATACAATCCGAAGCGCAAGGTCCCTCGTAGTGGCGTCTCTATCACTGATTTGGAAAGCTGTGTGGCTAAAGTGTCATTTTCAGCTGCTCAGAAATCAGGTACTTGATCCTTACAAAAGTACCACTTTTCTGCTTCATTACTCATGGATTTAGCTTATCCTTGCTCCTTTAACTTGCCAATAGAAATTAAGCCAACGATTAAATCAAATGCATGTCACACCAAAATGTTGCCAAAGTATTTTTTTAATTTAATTCTGGCTTGCTTGAATTCTGAATGCTAGTACAAATTAAGGGTTTGTTTAAATATCATGCTATACTACATAAAACATGATGGGTCTGTTAACAAATAATCATTCTACTACATAAAACATGATCATTGACTTATTTTATGAACATTCAAGTTATTCACGATTCTACGTTTGATCTTGCTTGGATTGTATCACTGAACAGCTTCAATCCACATGCCAAGAGTCGGCTATCAAGACGGATCAGACCGAGCTGTTTGGTATTCCACAGAGCGTATTCTACGAAAATATGCCTCCATATATGGCGTAAAGATTTTCGTGTACGTCAATCTCTCCAATTGCATCGTTTCATGACCTCTTAATTTTGTACTACCTCTTCAAATTCTTATACGTGGCTTGCATTTCATCTTGTGCAGATACTACTACAAGCGGGCCTAAGCACAAGGACTCGGAAATATTTGAAGTTGTGTGTTTTCTATTTAGTTTTGCTCAATTAGGAAATATAATGTAACTGGTAGCCTGGAGAAATTGTCAAAATACTAATCAGCTAGTTTAATTTATCTTGGCTTTTCCTGTTGTGAATTTGAAATTCAGCTGATGTGGGTAATGTTAGGTATGAATGTATGATACCATTTTGTAGAGAATGTTGTAACTTATAATGTTGTAACTTATATCGTGACGTTTGAGAAATGGAGAAGATAACTATTAAGGTTTTTTTTAATATCATAATCATCTTTAAAAAAAATTGTTCTTAACAAATTATCTTTTATAATATTTTTATATAAAATAATCCTAATTTGTTCAATTTTTTAGTTAAAATTTATATTTTATAGACCAATATATTCTTCATTTATAAATATTTAGTTTTAAGAAAATCACAAAATCATATCTAATTTGTAATATTTTTTCAAAAACCAACATTATGGTATATTAATTAGAAATTTTTACACATTGCATTGTGTGAGGATGAATCAAACTTTAATGCAAAAGAGAATGATTCATAACATCCCTGATTTTGAGCATGCAGCCATGTACCATAAAAGCCAATCATGGTTGTTCATAGTATAGTACAAAGAAAGTAGCTTAAGGGTAAACCAACGCTAAAGAAACATGTTGAATTGGATCAAATACATTCAAAGAGTGCAGAGAACACAACATGGCGAAATGAAGTCTTGTTTTCAGAAAGTTATCCACTCCAAAAATTACATTATTGCACGGGAATTGATCCCAAACACAAAGCCACACCCCTGCTGTGCAGCCGCTATACGAAGCTTCATGCTTTCTCGTCAATGAGACGACTTCTGAAATAGTGAAATCAAAAAACATGATGAATGGCCTAAAAATCTCAATTACCACAGACAGAGCAAGCCAAATAAAGCTGACTAGAAATGGAACTCAGCAACTTCAGGTTCGTTCGGTAAAAGATTACTTAGTCTGATAAACGAAATAGATCAGAACTTCACTGAAGAGGTAACCCTTATTTGGTAAAACTAGCTAGAACTGAATCTATCTTTATGATCACGGCTTAATACGTAAATTCCTACTCCACTGGTGACTCAGCAACTTCAGGTCCGTTCGGTAAGGATTACTTGAGTCTGATAGAACTAAATTGGTCAGAACTTCACTGAAGAGGTAACCCTTATTTGGTAAAACTAGCTAGAACTGAATCTATCTTCATGATCATGGCTTAATATGTAAATTCCTACTCAACTGGTCACTCCTTCAGTGTTGATTATCAATCAACATATATCAAGTGAACTTTTTTTGATTACACTAGTCAACAAAGGTTTCACTTTTTTTAACATCAATGAAGGTTATACTTCAAAACCCCACAATTAAAGTTTAACTAAAACAATATAACATCATGTTCATAAAGATTTAAGAAATGACTGAAACCAACCTCGTGCTCATGTCCATGCCCATGGTCACCATGTCCATGTCCCTCCCAAGGATGTCTCCAACCCTATTTAAGGATCAGTCAGACAAACAACTATTGAGTAAGTAACTAATACTAATAAACCCATTGTGGTGTTTAAATCAATTAGATTGGTAAGTGAGATCACTCACCAGTACAACAGGACCATCTTGCTTAGCCCTGTAAAGAATCCAAAACCTGGAACAAACAAATTTGGACACTATTAATTCTCAGTAATAATGTTGAGGGATCAGTAAAAAATACCCCACCAGATACCCCAGTAACTTTCACATTTCGCTAAAAAACTAAAGAGCAGCAAGAATTCAACACTTCATAATATTTGATTATTTTCAAGGGAAAATGAACATGCAGAGCCAGGACCAAAGTTTTGTTACTGAGAAATTAACACATTGAACAGTGTACATTTTGTTCTACCAAAGCTCTAACATTGAGAAATGTGGATTCTGTGTAGGAACATATACCTATATATTCTTCAGAAATGTAGTCTTATCAGCAATACAAATCAAATGAGATATTATTGCACTATATTTGAAATTGGTAGCTTCACTTTCTTTTATTACTTAAGAGTTAAGAGCCTTCCTCTACATCAAAATTCCAGCAAATTATCTATCAATCTATGTGATCGCCTCTCAAAACATGCATCACACTTTCAAAGAACAGAAGCCAGCAAAACATCACTCTTGAATAGAGTTCAAGCATGAAAAGAACAAATTAGGTTAGTGACTTTTAACTAAATCCAAAACTGCACCTTCATAAATGTATTTCTAAATGAAAAGTGTACATCTTGACACACACACACACACACCGGTTGCATACTTCAAGATTCAACTATGAAGCTACACCAAAATTTCAACCTGCAAATGATCGACAGCGACAAAAACCAGCACTCCTTTGCCTAATTTCCCTCAATCCAAAACGCTCCACTCATGACAATTACTCAAGAGATCGACAGGCCGCATTACCAAATCATCACATCCGAATTGAAGCTACACACACTATGAAAGACTTCCCCAATCTAAAAAGGCACAATTGATTGGCATTGTTGACCATAAGAAATGACTAGATCCAAAAATCTAGCATATAGAAAAAAAATTCCAACTGGACAGCATCGCAAAATGTTTTTGACTTACAAGCAATTTGATCATGTAGAGAGGAAAACATAAGTCAAGCACATACGATCGATGAAAAAAACCCTACAATTTTCATACTCGATCGGTTCTTAGGAGAAAGAGAAATGGAAATTACCACATGATAGCGCACAAGCCCTTGCCGGTGACGGAGTGCCAACGCTTGGGAGCGTGAATTGTTATACCTTTGTAGGTTGTGCCATGGCCTCCATGTCCACCTCCTCCCATCTTCTTCTCTCTACTCTCTTCTTTCTGTGCGTCTTCTTCGTCTCTGTATCGGAATCTTCACACTTGCAGAGGCTAATAGAATCACAACCAAACGAGCCGTCGACCCCTAATCACTTCTAGTGATGGCCCAAATAGGATACTGGGCCCATTTATAAGCTCTTCCAAAGGCCCAACTCAAATCTGTGCAAAATTTGACAATTTGTGATTTCTTTGTGATATTCTGGCTAGGGGCTAAAAGGAAGTAGATAAGTCCGTGGTCCATTGATATGGTAATTACTGATACTCTGGTTACTTTGCAGTTTTTCGAAACAGTCCAAATTAAACATATGTCTTGTGACTGTAATTCTATAATAGATTTGATTATAATACTACATCACACTTGTAGTATTAATTAGATTAAAAACCCTAGTATCAATTAGATTAAAAACTACGAGAGAGTTTCAAATTCTCGTCCGAAAGGATGCTCTAACCAACCTAATCTTGTCCTATTCAAAAAAATTATCTATCTATCTATATCTATATTATACTATAAAATATAAAAAAAAGGGCAATTAATGACTCATTTAATTGGCCTAAAACCTATATTTAATTTTAATTTAGTAATAATCTTCTATATCTATCTATCTATCTATCTATATCTATATATATTATAAAATAGAAAATTTTGGACAATTAATGACTCATTCAATTGGCGTAGGCTAAAAATCTATATCTAAGTTTAATTTAATAATAACTTATCTATCTAGCTTCTATTATCTATTATAAAGAAAAAAAATTGATCATTTATGACTAATTCTACCAATTAAATATATAGAATAAATCCTACAATTAAATCAAGAAGACTAATAGCTAAAGTTCTCAAAAGTTGACCCGACTCGCAAACCTGACCCAAATCGCCTGAAAATTTGAGCTAAAATCCGAAATAAATTGAACCCGATAGACCTGAAACTCATTGGGTTGAACCCCGTTGGGCTTTTTATATTTATAGAATATATAAAATTTATTTTGAAACTTATAATAAATTTTATTTATTAAAATACATAAAAATAATATATTATAATTAAAATTATTATTTAATTAAAATTTGATTATAATAATCATAAAAAAACTCGATGTTTTTGACCCGCTAGTCAACTCGACCTATTCGAAAACCCACAACGACCTGGCCTGATTAACCCATGACCAGTAACTACCCGAACCCAAAATGACTAAACCCGACCCGATTGACAGGTCCACCAATAGCCCATCAATTAATATGGCTTATTATACAATAATAATAAAAAGATTCAAAAGAATAAAAAAAAAACTTGTGGTCCACCATTATATTTGTATAACTTCTTATAAACATATAAACCCTTCAAATGCTCAAGTGAATGGAATAAACCATAAAATTGATCAAATTAAGTAAATCATTATAGTCATAGTAATTTTTAATAGTTTTATTTTTTGTCAAATATAATAATTTTTTGAATTAAAAAGTGATTAATAATAAACCTTTTCCAATGTACCATTTATTTAGTTACAAATTAATTTGTAAATTACAATCCACTAATTTTCATAAATAAGGATTATACATGGGATAAAAAATATTTTATTGATTACATGAGTATTAATTTTCAAAACTTATCAAGTGAGATTCATGTAAAAGAGACAAAGTTAAATTTAAAGATTTGAAAATATTTCTTTTTTCGCTAATATTTTATCTTTTTTGTGTTGGTTGGTGAGCCGAGAAGATAACAAAGTATTCATTCATTATAAACTATGAAAATTGTTTTATATCACGGGAAAAACAAATTTAGTGTAGAACTTATTTAATGTTTAAAGGATGATTAAATGGGTTAAGCATTTAAATGACAAAATTAATGTAACTTTATTCCTCTTACAAGGACATATGAAGGTAAGAGAAATATGCACAAATTAATGACTCAAGGACCAATGGATTCCAAAAGTATTAATTTAGTGCATCAAATGAAATTGAAATACAAAAAATTGTAATAATAAAAAGTGACAAATAAATGTTTAAAGAAGAATATCCATCCTTCTTTATTCTTAGAGTTTGGTTCAAATGAAACAAACTTTTATCCTAAAACGAATGCATTTTTCTTAACTCGTAGTGCACTTTTCCTATTTCAAATTGCACTTTTTCGGATTCACACTTTTCGTACTTTTTATAGTGCACTTTTTCAGATGGCACTTTTTGTATTTTGCAATTTACTTTTGTATGAAAAATGCACTACGAACTAGGAAAAGTGCATTCGTTTCACGTTTTAGAATAAAAGTTTATTTCATTTGAACCAAACTCTTATTCTTATAATCATTATAGAAGGTATAATAATGATTTTCTAAATAGATTAAAAACACATATACCCATTAGCAAGAGTTGGGGGAAAAATTTATTAGTCTTTATAGAAAAAATATGTAACAAAATCCATTCAAACGGTTAAGAATTTACAATTATAATTTTAACTTAAATTCTTTTTTCATTAGAATGTAAAAATATTAAACCTACAACATTATGTCCATAAAAATTCAAAGAATATTTGATTTATGAATGTAAAAGCACTATACAATCATTCCAACAATAAATATAAGAAATAAAAATAATAATAAAAATGAAATAATATTCAATTGTATTTATCAAAATTTTAACAAAAATAGTGTGCCTGTGTGATAGCACGAGCCATCCACCTAGTATATAGTAAAAATCAAATCCCTAACCTTTTTGACTTCTCTAATTCATTATCATATTAGTACATGTATACTATGAAGAAGAAATCCTACCAAAAAATACTATGAAGAAGAAAAATTGGCCATTTATGACCGATACTACTAATTAAACATATAGAGCAAATCTGCAATCAAACCAAGAAGACCAATAACCCATCAATTAATATAGCTTCTTATACAATACTCCGTAATACAAACAAAATTCAAACGAATAAAATAGCTTCTTATAATTATAGCAATTGTTAATAGTTTCAATTTTTGTCAAATATAATAATTTAGTGTAGATTTTAAAATGCTTGGAAATCACAACAAAATTATGGGATCAGAGATAAAATTTACATGAAAAAATCACTATGCCCAAAATCTCTGTAAGGTTAATACGTTATAATTAGGGACGTATTGTATCCATTATTGTGTTGTATCGTGCAAAAATAATAAGATGAAAACTATACTTTCAGTTTTCAAGTGCATATAATAATCTTTGAACTCTTGAAGGTTTTACACATGTAAACGGTGTTTTCGTCTAATTTGAACGAATCATGCATTATAAAAATATACCACACAATACAAAGATCATGGTTAGGTTTCATGGTTTGTTAAAGAACTCATCATAGGGATTAAAAAACACTACTCCCTCTTAAAAATTACTTCACACTTTTAGCTCTTGCTAGCCCCAAAATGAACCAACCTTACTTTAAATTATGTCTAAATCTCTAGCCTCATGCCAATCTCCCTACTCACCAACTCCTCTCCAAGATTGCCCTCATGTCTCCTTTATAAACCCTTCTAAATGCACCTTAATAGTTCAAATCATTAATCACATAAATCTTATTATTTACTTCCTAATCCAATTTGCAAAAGATGTCGAGACCCCAAACCAACGGTAGCAACGGCTCGTCCAAGCACTGCCTCGGCCCAAATGGCCGCGCTCCCACACCAGGCAAGGCAACCGTTCTCGCCTTAGGCAAGGCGTTCCCTAAGCAACTCGTTCCACAAGATTGCTTGGTTGAAGGCTTCATCCGCGACACCAAATGTGAAGATGTCGCAATTAAGGAGAAATTAGAGCGCTTGTGTAAGTGAAAAAGGAGTCCAAGTTTTCTCTCCATTGTTTTATTGTTTTATTTGGTTAGATTGATGTATGAAAGAGAGCATATTTAAGAATAATGTTCTAAAAAGGTCGCAACCCGCTCAGTCGTCCAGCCCGCCTATGACCGCCTAGGCAACTGTTCTAATCGTTTAGGTGCTAGGTTTTTTTTATATAACATTGTTTAAGAGTAGTGAATTTTTGGATTTGACAACATATTTATGAATAATGTTCTAAAAATTCCGTCTAAACTCTACCTAAGTGCTGAAAGGTTCCAAACCGTCTAGCCGTCGAACCCATCTAGTACAACCTATGTAACCGTTTTGACTGTTTAGTCGCTAGCTTTTTTTTATATCATTGTTTAAGAGTAGTGAATTTTTGGATTTGATAAAGATAAGTCTTATTTGGCATTTGTTTTGTTTTGTAAATGTGTTAATTTCATTGGTTTTTTTTTGTTGACGTTGACTTGACATACTAGGCAAAACCACCACGGTCAAGACTCGCTACACGGTGATGTCCAAAGAGATCCTCGACAGCTACCCGGAGCTCGCCACCGAGGGCACGCCGACGATCAAGCAACGCCTCGAGATCGCCAACCCCGCCGTCCTCGAGATGGCCGCCGACGCCAGCCTAGCGGCGATCGCCGAGTGGGGCCGCCCCGCCGCCGACATCACCCACGTGGTCTACGTCTCCTCCAGCGAGATCCGCCTCCCGGGCGGCGACCTCTACCTCGCCGCCCGCCTCGGCCTCCGCCCCGACGTCGGCCGCGTCATGCTCTACTTCCTCGGCTGCTACGGCGGCGTCACGGGCCTCCGCGTCGCCAAGGACATCGCCGAGAACAACCCCGGCTCCCGCGTCCTCCTCGCCACCACGGAGACCACCATCCTAGGGTTCCGCCCGCCGAGCCCATCCCGCCCCTACGACCTCGTCGGCGCGGCTCTCTTCGGCGACGGCGCCGCGGCGGTGATCATCGGCGCCGGCCCGGTCTCCGGCGGCGAGTCGAGGCCGTTCATGGAGCTGAATTACGCCGTCCAGCAGTTCCTCCCGGGGACGCACGGCGTGATCAACGGCGGGCTGACGGAGGAAGGGATCAATTTCAAGCTCGGCAGGGATCTGCCGGTGAAGATTGAAGAGAATATTGAGGCGTTCTGCAGGAAATTGATGGGGAAGATTGGGGATGAGAAGAAATTAGGGTTTAATGATCTGTTCTGGGCGGTGCATCCAGGTGGGCCGGCGATTCTGAACAAGCTCGAGAGCAAATTAGGGTTGGAAGGGGATAAGCTGGAGAGTAGCAGGAGAGCTTTGATGGATTTTGGGAATGTGAGCAGCAACACCATTTTCTATGTGATGGATTATATGAGGAGTGAGTTGGAGAAGAAGAAGGAAAGAGGAGAGGAATGGGGATTGGGCCTGGCTTTTGGGCCTGGGATTACCTTTGAAGGAGTCCTCTTTCGAAGCCTTTGAAAAATGGATTCAAATCTGCAATAAAGGTGCAATTCATGGAGTACTAAGGTGCAATTCATGGCTTTTACTTTACAGATGATTACCTATATGAAGGTGAGAAAAATATAGTGATATTTATACTGTTTTATTTTGAACTAAAGCTTTTTTCTGCTTTAGGTGGAAAACATGTACTTCATGCCATATAATGTAACTAATTTTACAAACAACTACATCAGGGTATCTGTTATCGACGTATCGATCAAACGAATCAAAAAACAAGATGCATTCCAACAAATTTTTTGTAACCCATTGCAAAATGTTAACCGAAATTCATCACAAAAAAGACCTATAAGAACGCCACATGACTTGATGACGGGCGCGGTCTAAGAAAGTAAATATGTCATGAGTGCATCTAAATCGTATGGTAAGTACTAAGTAGTAAACATGGCATGAGTGTATATAAACAATAAACTATAGATAGATGAAGACATAGCTCAAAGAGTGTACCGAAATCTACTGTTGAGCACACTGCATTCTGGTTCTAGGCACGGATGACTCATCATCATCATACGCCTCCTGTGCACGTTGGTGTTGCTTCCTCCTCCTCATCTCATCTTCCATGTTAACATCTTGCAGAGTGGTCTCCTCACACTCGTCGAGTTGCTTTTTGGTCAGTTTCTTGGTGGAGTTTGGAGGCACTGCTTTCTTGAAAGCAATGCATTGTTCAGGAGAAAGGATGCCTGACTCTGGAAATTCGACACTGAAATGTATGTAAAGACGGCCCCTGACGAAGGGCCTGTTGTGTCGTGGCATTCCCTCGTCGTTGATTGCCTTGGATTGCCCTGTTTAGTGAATTTAAAAAAATAAGAATGGATTTAAGAACAAAGAATCAGGAGAAAAGATGAGTCAGGTTCTAGTACCAGGCTTGATAATTTCGCCGGGATTTGACTTGATCAGTAGCTGTCTTCCATCTAGATGGGTCAGGGAAAATTGGAAATCACAGAGTGCCTCTGTTAAACTAAGGGTGTGTTCCACAAAGAGATCATTAATTTCCCGTTTGAACTTGGGATGCTCCTGTTGTTGCAAAAGGAACACTATGTTGCCTGTAACAGTGTCAGGCTGCAAAACCAATAAACAAATTCAGTTCAAAAGAACTTGAATCATGAAACAACTTTGTTTAAGTGACTTTTCCACATTTTCATATGCTTATACAGTTATACCATCCAAATATAGTTCAAGAGTCAATCTTTTTACGGATATTCTAGTCCATTACCATGCTATTACCATCCAATTGTGCATTTTTTCTTGTAGGTTTTTTTAGAGCACTGGTTTCTAAAAACAGGATTCTTAAGGCATAGGTTAGAAAAATCTATCTTTTTATTTAACCACAATTTGACAAATATACATAGGATCAAGTTACCGCTTCATCAGCTTGTCCCTCGAATACAATTTTCTGGCCATGCTTCATCCCTTTCTCCACATGCACCTCCAGCACCTTCTTCTCTTTACTAACTTTGTTGCCTTTGCAGGTTGGGCATTTATCTCTCTCACTAATAGCCTCACCTGCATCAATGAATGCATAAGAGTGAATAATATACAGATATGGTGTTGGCCAGTACAAGGAACTGTGAAAATGCACAGACATATACCTGAGCCTTTGCATTCAGGACAGATATACTGCCGTCGTTGGATCATACCCAGACCTAACTGTCTTATTGCAGTCTTGACACCTGAACCTTGACATGCATAGCACCCACTAGGCATACCATTTTTAGATCCTTTCCTGCAAGATTACAGCTATCAGATAAAGTAATATTTAATTAAGATATAAGAATTACCTGATTATTCCCTTCTACTCTTCCTATACAAGGGTACATCATCTTTTCATCTTAACCAATTCATAAAAGAGTGGAAGAATTAACCAATTCTATACTACGAATCTCTACTCTTTTTCACACTTTCAGATTGCAAGGAGTTTGGACAACATATCATTGGTTGATTTGGTTCCATGCTTAGTCCAGAAAGGGTCATTTTGCATTCAGCCAAACAAAGCCTAGTAGCTGAATATTAGGAGCTAGAGTTCCCTTTTTTTTCGATAAAATGGTGCAGCAACACTCATTAATAGCATCAAAAAAGGCTACATCCCATAAATCACTTGGAAGAGAATAATTCCAAGTTCTAAGTCCAACTGTCCAAGGATCTAAGCTTGCTAGCTCATGTGCAATCCTATTTCCATCCCTAATACAGGAGACCAAGAAATTTGTAAAAAGAGATTAACTAGTGCAAGAATGTCCTGTACAATCAAATCAATCTCCAAAACATCTGTTTTTACTTACCCTCTAATATAAAGATAAAAGTCTGACTAGGAGCTAGAGTTCGAAGCATGTCATGAAAGACATACCAGAACTTCAACAGAGGTCTCCAGCGTATGATTTACTATACTAATATATGAGCGGCAAGGATAGAGTGAAGGGAAAAAAAACTCTTTAGAGAGTCATAACCAGCAGGTTAAAAGGAATATACCCTTTACATCGCTGACACAAAACATTTCTTGAAAGTGAAAGCTTCTTGGTTGTTCCATTGAACAAATCCTCCAAGGAAACCTTCACGGTATGCACCATATCTTCACCTTTCTTTTTCCATCTACTTCTTGAGCTCGTACCACCTATGGAGTGAATAATTGTAACAGATAAAAAAAAGTCAATTATTCAGCAGCATGAAGAGGCATAGTTGCAAGCGAAAAGAGCCAAGAGGTTGAATGAAACATGAGATTCCAAAAGGAAGCAAAGATGAATGTAAACTTCAGGTATGAAATTTTCTCACCTCCAAATGCCCCTCCACCGAAGAATTGTTCAAATATGTCAAATGGATTGTGTGAAGGACCACCACCACCACCACCCATCCCATCTTTAAGACCATCTTCTCCATATTGATCATATATTTCTCTCTTTTCTGGGTCACTAAGAACCTCGTATGCTTGAGCCAACTCCTTGAACTGATACAAAGCAATATTTATATATATATTATTTAAATTATTATTCCAAAAAAGTCAATTAGCATGCAGGAGGGTATTGGACATAAACTATGAGGATAAAAAAATTCAAAGAAGAGTTTTAAACCAACCTTATTCAAAGAAAATGCTAAACGATTGAACACATAATTATAACCAATTGATCAATATGAATATGTTCAGAAAAAAACCAAGACAATGATCATCAGCAACAATTATAATTTCCTTCATCACCAGACAATGATCACCAGTAACGAAATGATGAGCACGAGTACAATGTGGATCATAAAGCTAAAGGTAAGGCTCCACTTACACTATGACTTCAGTTAGTTAACATAAATCTAAATAGACTGCAAACCTTTCCAGAGCCAAGACCATGTAGGCTTGAATCACCCAAAGGCAAATCCACTACCAAACATCCTCCTGGCCAGATCATGCTCATTCAGTTCAAAAACCATACATTTCCTAAAGCCACAACTGAGCCTTTGGCACAAAAGACCATAATAAATAAGAAAAGGATGGGGTGCTTCACCTTCTCAGTGTCACCGCCTTTATCTGGATGATTCCGTATGGCAGATTTCCTGTATGCCCTCTTAAGCTCATCTTGACTAGCAGTTAGTGGAACACCAAGTATACCATAGTACTTTGTGTTATCACTTCTCCTCGGAGCATGACCAAACATGGTTGCAAAAGTTCAAGCAAAATCTTCACTACAGGATAATAATTCAGTCATATAGCCACATTAGCTAATTGAATGCCACGGAAATTACATAATTAAACATTTAAGTAACTGTGCAAACTTTAAAGTAAATCTTCACACAGATGAAAATCTTATGCAGTCACAACTCACAACTAGCAACAAAAGCTAACAGCACTTCACATAAATCTTCACATAAGGGAGAAGCTCATGTCAGTTTTGGCAAAATTGGGGAGACAACCGATTCAAACATAACCAGTTAAGCAACTACGCAAAGTTTCCATAAATAGCCTACATTTATCAAACTAGTTCCCAGCTCCACTCCAATTGGACAACAATTTTGATCAAGGCAAACAATGAAGTTTTAAACCGAAATTCACGATAACTATAAATCAAACCGCCATGGAAACATAAGCATGCATCTCAAAAAATAAACCAACGACAAATCTATAATCCCTAAGATTCAATTCCTTTTAGGGAGCGTAAGACTCTCCAAATACATCGAGCGGTACACATCGAGCGAACCAAATCCCTAGACGAAATTCGGGCGCGAAGTAATCAAAATTATAAAAAGGCAATAGAGAAGCAGAAGGGAAACTTACAAAGTTACAAAGATGAACGAGGAATTGTGGATTCTTACAACAAGAAGGAAATCCTGAGCGAGATAGGGAGAGAAATTGGAACCCTAGGGCCCTAGGCCATGGTGAGAAGCGGCGTTTCCGGCTCGATTTGGATGATTTGAGAGCAAATGGCTTCGGAATTTTGTCACTAGCCAAGGGCCGCGAAGAAAGGCGAGGGATTTGAGATTTCTCAACAGCTTTTGTTTCAAAGTAGTGTCAGGCGGGGTGCGCCATATTTTCGATTTTACCTTATTCTCCTTGGCTTTGCCTTTAGTTGGTTTGTTTTTTCGAGGGCTAATTAGTCCTTTTACCCGCTAATTCAAGGTGCGCCATTTGTTTTTTTGTGTGAGGGTAATAATTGCTTTTGTCATAACGAATTTGAGAGAAAAAAATGAAATAACCTTTCAATACAAAAAATTGTTATGTTATGTTTTACACAGGTTTAACATATTTTTGTCTTTCTTTCTAATATTTTTGACACTTTATAAGTAAATAAACTATCAATGATACTACTCCTTATATTCACTTAAAATCTATTTTTACATTATTGATTTTCATACTGTTTTAGATCGGTGTTATTTCTATTTTGTTGGCATGTTAAGAGTCGAGCTACTCTCAATTAATTACTTTGGAGTATTCTTTATTTTCAATCAAGATTTTGGGGAGTTCTAACTCTGTGTTATGACCAAAAAATCTTTGTGTAAACTTGAACATAAAAGGTGGTTAAATGAAAGAAAGAGTAAATAAGGATGGTTAAAAGAAATTGACCCTTGATTGTTAGTACATAGGCCCTTGAAACTAAATTGTAAGAAGCTCGGCGGCACCTTTGAAATATAGTTAGAACTTAGAACAAAGTCCTTTCTAGTTTGGAGAAAGAACAGTACATATATCAGTTTGCTACCACAAACAAGTTGAAAAGCCCTAATTTTACAGCTGCCAAACCCTAAAATCAGTCAACACATCAGCAAAGCTACAAATTAAACAACAATGCATCAATCAACAGCATAACAACTAACAAACAACATGAATCCACCCATACTACTTTACCAATCCGAGGGCGGGCTCGGAAGCTGGTCCATCTGATCAAAAATATCAGAAGGAAGATCATCAAAAAACATATCTGGTGTCAAAGCGTTCTGATCGAAAAGAACATCGTTTCCTAATCCTCCTCCTCCAGCCACTTTTTTATCACTAAAGCTTGAATCTTGAATAGGTCCAAGATAATCAGCCATCTCTGAAGACAGCTGCATTAGCCCATGATCATCATCATCTTGCCCAACAATGGCTCCACTAGTAATCGAATTTTCGGCTCTAGGAAACGTGCCCAGGAAATCGAAATCAAGCAATTGAAGATCAGACGGCGCCTCTGGAAAGGGCAGATCTTGCTGGTGCTGATGATCCACAGGAATTATACTGAGACTGTTTGCATTTGGTGGATAAACTCCAAATTCATTGATGGGTTCAATGGTCTCCAGTGGAACCATCTCTATTGCAACAGTTGTGCAGTGTAATGAACTAGTGCTGGATTCTGCATTTGATCCCTGCATTACAAAGGGTAAGAAAAATGACGACAACAACAACAACATCAATCCACTGTTAACCCGCCTGAGGAATATAAAATCGAAAGGGTGTATGAAGAAAGCCCAAGTATTATCATTGTCCAGAAGACCCAATGAAAACTAAAATTCAGCTATGTGACAATGATAACTGAATCTAATTAGAATGCACCAAAATTGATATTGGGGTTATATCTATCTCAAAGGCATTGTATAAAAGCCAATGAGCATGAGAATGCGCCCCATAAAAACGACAATGGTAATAATTATTTTTGATAAGTTTGGATTACCTGAGAAGAGAAAGATTTGTTGGATTTGGATTTGGGATTGGGATTCTGCTGTTGAGAATTATGCAGAAGCCTAGCAAGCCTTTTCTGGCGACTACTCCAAAAATTCTTAACATCATTATCAGTTCTACCTTGCAAGTAAGTAGCAATCTTGGCCCATTTGTTACCAAGTTGAGCCTGCAACTCAATCACAATCCTCTCTTCATCGGAAGAAAACTTGCACCCACTAAAATTCACCAAAAACCCACAAAAACCCATATCTCAGAATCATCAGAAACCATCAAAAAACGACTCAATTCAGAGCAAACAGAATCAAAGAACCATACTTTTTCAAGTTGGGGCGGAGCTTGTTGACCCAGCGAAGGCGGCACGATTTGCCGGTGCGTTGCAGAAGGCCTTTGGAGAGAAGGGAGCTCCAATCACGAGGGCCGTATTTGTGGACATGTTTTAATAAGACTTCGTCTTCGTCGGCTTTCCATGGGCCTTTTCTTATGATGATCTCTTCTTCTTCTAGTTCTTCTCCTGATGAGGATGAAGATGCTGTGAAAACTCGCTTTGTACGAGTCTTGAGCCTCATTCTTGTTCTTCTGTTCTTCGTCCTGTCACTGGTTTTTTTTTTGAGTGCAGAGGGAGAAGTGACGGTTGAAAGAATGAAGACGGTTATTAAGGGAGGAAGTCCCCACTACTTGATGCACTTTCCCCGCTTTTCTCTCATTTTTCCGTTGGTTAATTTGTGTCGTGGAAAAAGAGTCTTGGTGTCTACGTTTTTTTTTCGATCAAAAAAAAATAAAGGAAAGTAAATTTAAAAGACTAGCCGCCTGTCTTGTTAATGAATCAAAACCATAAAATTTCAAATGAGTTTCTACAAATCCTTTTGGTCCATTTCATAACCGATGAACCGTAAAATTTGTAATTTTGGTCCATTTCAGAACCGGTGAACCATAAAAATTTGTAATTTTGGTGCATTTTATAACCGATGAACCGTAAAATTTGTAATATTTGGACCGTGAATCATAAAATTTGTAATATTTGGACCGTGAATCGAAAAGTTTGTAATATTTGGACCGTGAACCGAACCGTATCCGGTTTCATAAGAACCGGATTTACGTGTTTTACAATAAAATGTTAATATTTTATGTTAAAAAAGGCTGACTTTTTAGTATAAATGAACCATAAAACTTGAGATTTTATATTAAATATAAATTTTAAATTATTTTTTACATATAATTTTTGATAAAAAAAATATATATAGTCAATTCAATCTGGCCCAGAACGTAAATTTTATGGTCTTGGACCGTAACCTGTAATTTTAGAATATAGTGGACCATAGACCAGAGTACCAGACCGTCTCAGTGCGGTCTCCTGGTCCGGTCCATGTTTGCACAACCCTTAATTGAATCTAATTAATACCTTGGATGAGCAAGGAAGTTGGTAATATATTAACAAACAAATAAAAATAATAAATCATAAACCACTCTTACATGACAGGGTAAGTAGAGTGTTCATGTACAGAAAAGTTACAGAAGCAACTTTTAATAAAAAGATGAAGAAAAGATTCAGCAAAAATGACAAACTCTTGAAAAAGAGTAAGGTAAGTTTATGTTATTGTCTCATTCAGCAAGTACATCACTCTTGTTCCACCTTTCTTGGATTTCTACATTGGCAGATAGAAAAGTAAGAGGCAAAGTCTAGGTTTATAATCTGGTGTCTAGACAAGTCTTCAGCAAACAAGCACCAAATGAATGGTAGGATATTTCTAAATCCCGACGGCAAACAAGCACCATTGTTGAAACCTAAAGTTTCGCGTATTGCTGAATGATCAGTTGACAGTGCAAAGTTAAGTTTATCCTGTGTTGTTTCTTGGGGGAGCTCCAATTGAGGTCCTGATATTTTCACCCAACTCTTTCAGATCATCCACCTAAAACAGAAGCAGGGAAAAAATGGGAGATTAAAACACAAAAAACTACAAAAAACTAACAGCAAGCTGAGAGTAGATAGTATTCATGGAAAGGCTATGCTTGGATCAATATTTGTTGCTCAAAACTTGTTCTTTGTTGAGTGTAGGGAAGCAATGTTGTTTGAATAGAGAATTAAAGTACAAGCAATGTTGTTTCCAGCAACAATGTTTTTCAAGTTCCTGATGTCTGCTAAGAAGCTAAAAATGTTTCTTGTTCTTGTAAGCATAAAAGAAATTGACTCCATCTTTTCTTCTTTGCCATCAAGAATCGTAAGTGATTAGCAAATCAATATGCTGATAGCACAAGGAAGTACATGTTAGACACTGAACTTGATTGCATCCTATTACAGGAGATGATTTGATCAATTAACAGGTATTGCAAGGATAGAAGATTATATGAAATTCCACATGAAATCCAACAATTGCCCCTTTCAACACATAGCACTGAATGCAAAAGGATTCATTCATGTTTATCCTAATTGGATGAGCAAAAGTAATAAATTTCATGCCTAATACTATCAAAATCACACACCTACAAATTACAATACAAGTTGTCACCATTGATCTTTTGAGAAGCATTTTTGCGGAATACATATCAAGTGGTTCTTACAGAAAGTAGCAACCATACTGTTCAAATTTCAGAGCTTTTTTAGTTAAATTGATCAATTTCTTTCCGAAGCGCAATCAATCACCATAAGCAAGATCCAATTGAGTGGTAAATAGACAGAATTGATCGCGTTGATTAGAAGAGGATAACATCAATTGAGCAAACCCTAGAAATTTTGCAGCGGAGAGAAAGGGATAAAGAAGCGCACCGTGTGAATACCACACGCCCGTAGGGTTCCCATGGCGGCGGCGGCGGCGGCTCCGACGAAGAGAGAGGCGGTACCGAAGGCTTTGAGTGGCATCAATCGACCGTCGCCGGCGTAGCCTCGCCGGATAGACCTAATTCCCCAACCTAGCTGGGCGGCGCTTCCCATTGCCCACCACCAGTGTGCCACGCCGTACCCAATTCCTCCACCGGTATCGGCCATCTCCATCTGATTCAAAATTCCGATCCGATAGTTTCTTTCACGGACGACCTAGAATTGGTTAGCCCGTTGCCCCGTTGTACTTGTACTCACACCACTTTCTAAGTCCATTTTTTTTTTTTATAGGAAAGGATTCGAAATACCGAACAAATTCGGTAAGACGAGAGACCGAGATAAAATTCGGTAACCGGACAAACCGGCATGAAAAAGAAAAACAACCCAAACTAACAAAGAGAACTAAAGAGAAGTCATTAAACGGGAGAGTATGACACTTCCGCGTGTTAGAAACCAAGGCGTATAGTGCCGTCGGATAGCAAGTTAAAGTCCACGCGAATCAAGGCGTATAGTTGACCAAACTCTAACCGGAACCACAGCTCGACCCAAACGCCACCCATACGAACTCAAGAGCTTGGAAATAACCTGCAAGGCACACCAAACACACAAACACATAAAAGGGCTAAATCCCGCCAAAGGAACAAGGCCCAGATGCCCACCAGAGCATACACATAAAGCCGAACAACACCAACAAGAAGGAGGGCTATTGAGATTTGGGCCAAAGCCCAGCCCAACAACCAAAGTCCACTAAATTCTAGAAAAAAACTTCAAAACTCAAAGTGGCATTTCCACTTTTGACCCAAAAAAAATTTATTTTTCACCAATAAATATTCTCACAAAAAAATATATATATAAAATTCACAAAATTGTTATATCTAATTAATTATTTTTCAAAATAATAAATGTTAGTAATTCAAGTATTGCTTATATGAAAACAACACATATTAATATAATACCCTTATACAAAAACAATACTAAGTTCAATTAACTAAAAAATTACTTGGATAATAGATCAAATAAACCACAATAACAAAAAAACCACACCAACTACTAGAGAAAATCCGCTCCAAGATTTCTGAGGGCGAAATTGAAATGCTTATCAGAATATGGTGGAACAAGGTCTGACATCCTTTGTTTCCTGACCTGTTTTTAGAGTTGGAGCATCGCTCACGTCTTCAGGAATTGCAACTCTGTGGCGGACTTCATTGTGTTGAATAATTATGTCGTGTTTCTTTAGTTTCACTCGTAATTGACTCATGTTTTTAAAACCTTTTTGATAAGAATGTTTTAGGGCATCATCCTAATACTTGGAAGGCTTGCATAATTTCTTTTCTCATAAAAAATATAAACCAGACAAATTATGGATTTTGCTCCAATACACAATTTTATTTTATTTTTATCATGGTTCCGATTATTATATGTCCATAGACATACGATAAAAATGTTAACTTTGAAAATTATTTAAAAACTATTCCCTAAATTAAAGTGAATAAATCGCTTAAATAAAATAAAATAAACAAATAATTACTAAATTTACTAAAATTAGTATTCTTATCTTGTTTTAAAAAATCTCTTTTATTCTTATTGTATTGTCTCAATCGGTTTTATAGATAAAAAAAGTCATCAAAATATATCAAAATGTTAAATAAACTATAATTTAACAAATAAAAAAATGAAATTTTTAGTAACATATCAAATTTCTGATTGGTTGTGATTCTTGTGAATGTATCTTAGAATCTAAAATATTTATCAAATCTCCATAAGGCAATTAATTCTGCTCCCATACTAAACCGACTTCTGAAATCTATATAAACACAAGGCAACTAACTCTCCTCCTCCCGCGTTCTAAACTAACTTCCTTGCATTAAAAGTAACCTCTTCTTCTCTTTGATAATGGAGGAGATCAATCAACATGGAATCAAGCTCTTCGGTACCTTCATCCCCACGCCACCACCCGAACCCGCCTTTCCCAATCTCCAAGCAATCCTGGATTTCCTCGGAGTCGTCGAGAACCGAAACCCGACCCACCTCTTCAGCAAGACCCTGCTCCGCCCTGACACCACCCGACGCGGGCTCTCAATCCGGCGTGACCGGATCATAACGGCCTTCTTGACGGATCAAGAAGAGCGGGATCTTTGCGAGGGAAGGAAACTTGTTGTCAAAGTAATCGACCCTTCGCTCAAAGTGCGTGATCTGAGCCTTAGCCGGTGGAAGCACGTGAAGGCGGTGCCTAGCTACTCGTACGAGTTGAACGGCGGCGGTTGGAGGGAGATTGTGGAGCGCAACGGCTTGGCTCCAGGGAAGACTATTCAAGTTTGGTCGTTTCGGTTCGGTGTGGAGGAGTCGCTTGGGTTCCTCATCTTCGAGGCTGGTGAATGGTTATGATAATTAAGGATGCAGTGCAATACGCATCCCTCTCTGTCCGGATTCTAAATCCGTCCATAAATATACGTTTTTTTTTTACGAATTTAAAACCCGCCCATATTTTATGTGGGTTTAAAACCCGCCTATAATTTTTTGTCCTTTTTGTGCTGGTTTGGAACCCGCCCAGAGTGCGAACATTAAAACTCATTCCTTCACACTGATTCACTGAACATGAACATGAAGTAAATTGGGGCAAAAAAATGTTGAATCGAAGTAAGTTTGAAGGAAATAAATCAAACAGAATTTTCAGTAATCCATAACCCCGTACGTGGTAGGGCATTCAACTAGTTATATATTAATTAATTATGGTAATCAATCAATAATCAATAATCAATCTCGAACATTGGCATTTATTAGCCGTTACATGGATCAATGAAGTAGTTAGAGAAAGGCTAAATTACAAGAATGGTTATGTTATTATTCTCCTCATCACATGACAATTAAACTTGCAAAATCAAAAACAAGAATGGAAACAATGACTTACAACTCCATGAAACAAGGAGCTAGAACCTGTTAGACTGTAAAATCCCCATCATGAATCAGGATTGCCTTGTATTCATTCACAAAATATATGGAGATCAGAACCGAAACTGAAACTGCTGCTGAGCATTGGAGAACTCGGCGTACAACTCCATGAAGAACCCATCAACAATGTCGAGATACGCAGGGCAGGTGAGGCGAGAATAGTAATGGAAAACCTCTTCAATGTCCCGCAAATGATCCGCGTTTGCCTTGTCCACAATCTCCATCTCCTTCAACTTGTTTGCCACTAAACACATATTCACATCCCTTGTCTCTTCCTTTCCTTTGCTTTTCGGAAGACTTGGGGGCGAACTCTTCTCTAAAATCGCTTCTTCTTCTTCTTCTTCTTGAGGTTTTGGTAACATGTTGGTTTGCGAGTGACGCGTCTTGCGAGCACAAGAGAAAGGGTCGAAAAGAGGGGTCTTGGGAAGCCTTTGGTAAGAAGACCCTTCTCCGCCACCAACGCCTCCAGATATGAGGTTCTTGAAACTCTCTAGTGTTCTCCGAAAGAACCTTTTGGTAGTGGAAATTGGGTTCCTCAACAACATTTTGTTTCTTTGCTTAGAGAATCATCTTTTGGGTGCAGCCTCTTTTGCTTCTAAGATTTGAAGTAATGAACATGTGGAGAGGAGGTAGAGAGAGTTTGGTGTGCAGCCTCTTTTGGAGAATGAAAGGTTGGTGTTTCCTTTTCCCTTCCATATTACTCCTTCCTTAGTTATGGATTTACAATAACTACTTAGTTGATGTACCCGGGAGCTTTAATAGTTACATTATTGTTATAAATATATACATATATATATATGTATATATACATGTGCTTTAATATTTTAAAAGTGAATATTAATTATTAATTTAGATAAGGTAAAATCATCATCATCATCATTAATCCAGTGAGGCTTCACTACAACGGAATCTAGGGGGCCAAGATGGGGGTACTCCTGTCCAAGGGAAAGGGTATGCCCTATAGACCCAAGAAAAACAAAAATTCAGCTATGTGACAGTAATAACTGAATTTAGTTTGCATGCACCAAAATTGATATATGGACTAAATCCATCTCAAAGGCACTATAAAAACCAATGAGAATGAGGATGCGTCCCAAATACTTTGCTCGGGAAATAAACTTCATATTTAACTTGATGTCAATAATTTCTTATATAATTCTCCAATTCAGTATCATTTCACATTGCGGTTTCCTTGGTGTCAACCCATTACAACTGAGGCATTCACATGTGTTATTTCGTTGGTGTTAATGTTGTAAGCCCAATGATGTATTGTGTGCTGTTTCATATGGCATAAAATGAGATAGTACAGAATATGCAAAGTCTACAATTCCGAGATAAATGGATTTTATCTAATTTGGATACAAATATCATCCATAAGTCCGTAACTCATTTCTTCACACTGATTCACTGAACATGAAGTAAATTGGGGAAAAAATATGTTAAATCGAAGTAAGTTTGAAGGAATAAATCAAACAGAATTTTCGGTATCTGCAAGACAACGTAGTATGCATCCCAAACCAGCTTTCTGGGTCAGCTTTTCATGGATCTTCAGGCATTGATCACACGTAGGGCGATCCCCAGTAGATAATCCTCTATACAAGTACCTGGAAATATTGAACAGATATATAGAAAATGAGTATTCATTGTCATTTTAATTTGTTCGCGTGTACTCTAGTTGATGACATGTTTCATCATCACTGACCCAGTGAGGCTCCGCTACAGCAAAATCTGGGGGATCAAGATGGGGGTACCCCTGCCCAAGCAAGGAAAGGGGGTACGCCCGATAGACCCAAGAAAAACTAAAATTCAGCTATGTGACAATAATAACTAAATTTAGTTAGAGTGCACCAAAATTGATATAGGGACTAAATCCATTTCAAAGGCAGAGTGTATAAAAGCCAATGAGCATGAGGATGCGCCCGTATCATTCTATACTGAGAATCAAATCTTTATCATAGAACAACAACCTGAAATTCATCTTGTTTGTTGCATAACTCATAGTTCTAGATAAGTGAATATACACATTATCTTACAACTCAAGAACACATAAAAAAGGGCAGAAGTCTCGAGTTGAAGCTGTTCAAAATCTTTATCATATGCTTAGAAGTTCAGTTCATACTTCATACCATTATTGGCAAATTGATTCAAGAGTGAGAAAGCAACTTTCCTAATCAATGTCAAATGACAAAAAAGGAAGGCTAATCTTTAACAAAACCAGATTCATTTCTCCAAAACACAAAATATGGCAATAAGATATAAAATAGGTAAGAGGCAAAACCAGAATTATCTGAAATTGTTATGATAAATCATCTGCAAAAGCAATAAAGAGGACTTGTGTTGAAATATGGAGGACTTACTTCATTAGAATATCATAGTACTCGGGCTCCAAAGACATGAGCATCCCATCAACATCTTTGGTTGCCATTAGAGCTCTATGCACCACTATCCAATTTGCCGACTACTCTCAAATGAAAAGGAGGAAAAAGAAATGCCAGATTAGAACATCAAGCAATGGATTGAAAATGCATAAACAAAGTATTCAACAGAGGATGAAAATGGAGACCTTGCAGCGTTCGTCTTTTGTGATAGCAGCTGCACCTTCTAGAGCGGTTTTGAGAGCTTCCACGGGCTTATACCTTTCAATTTCAATGCATCATTTTTAGTTCCAAGCAAACAAAGCAACAAGGAAAGGGCAAAATTGGGAGGGATGAAAGGAATTAGATATTACTGTTTGAGAAGAGACTCGATCTTGCGAGATTTTTGCTCTATCCTGAGGATTATGGCCTCTGCATGCTCAGCTTCTACGAAATCATCAGCCATTTTTGTATCTTCAATCCTTTTCAATTCTAATTGGACGAAAAGACACAGATGTACATTAAAATACAATTCAAGCCAAGGAATTTTTGCCTTAGTTCAATTCAATCCAAACCAACTAGATAAATTTATTCACACTAACCGTTCCATCCAATCAAAACCCTAACCCCTCTTTTTTTACATTAGACATTAAACTTTGCGAAATGCTAGAGGGAGAGAAGTTTGAATTGATGCATATTCAGTGAGGGTTTACAGCGAACTGATTTAATTTAGTGTGAATCTAGCTGCGTTGCAAGGTTTAAAATTCGAAGTCTAAATCTGAATAAATCATATTTTTCAATCAATAAGAGCAATTTCACCCAATATCGAACGCTACTATTAAACCCTTCCTTCAGAATAAGGCCCCAGATCTCAACATTTCAATCAATACTTCAGATTTCGCATCCTATTTTTAATCAATACCAAAGAAAACATCTCTAGAACGATTCATACAAATCCACAATAAATAAACAATAACTAACGCAAAATTTCCCCCAATTCCGAACCGTAGCTTACCATTCAGTTGGCAACTCCGCTAGATCCTTGCTAATACGCCATGAAATCGAATGCCCTCCCAGTCTACTGCTTCGATGATGATCGTCCTCCCTTCGATCCCTTCTAGCTCGCTTTCAGTGGCGATTGGTGAAGATTTTCCCCTCACTCCTGAAACTGGAAGGTCTATATGGGTTCGGTTTACTTCAATTGTTGAAATCAGTTTTTATTTCGGGTGGTGAAAACCGGGTTTAGTTTCCTAATAACTTCTTTTTGGACGAACCGGTAAAATTTCCCAACCTTTAAAATAGTCCTGGGTTCAGTTCTAGTGGTCGGCCAATCCCGGTCTCGGTTCGGTTCCAGTGATATCGGCCGGTCCTGGTTAATTTTCCCAACCGGGTTTTGGGTGAATTGAATGTTTCTAAATTGAAATCTGAACCAAACTGGAATCGGGGTGGGCAGTTCCAGTTCCAAAAAACCAACGGTTCCACTGGTTCTGACATTTGGGAATTGGCCAAACAGCTAAACCACGACCGTGGTCATGGTTTTTGGTCATTTTTTTAAAGGGCGGAAATCGATAAAAATCGGAACCGAAAACTGAACCGGGGTTAGCCGGTCTGGAACTGTGGAACCACCGGTTCCTGAACCGGACACACGACTGCTTTAAAAGGGGCAAATTTTTCCTAATTAAAATTAGAGGGAGAAAATACGAGGAGTTTGGGTAGATTCATGACTTGGGGGAAAATAGAGGGATGATTATGTAAATAATCAGACAAAGGGGAAGACCAATTCCAGATGACCACGTAGGCAAGAAGATAGAGTAAACGGTTTTCTGCTCTGAACTTCGGCGTTCAAGTGAAGTGAGTTGCTTAGCTCAATTTCGAAGGCCATGGTTCTGATGCACTCATCTTCGGTTCTTCATCTTTCGCGCTCCTCTTTCCCCTGTAAGTATCTCTCCAATTTCTCTGTCTCCGTTCAAATTAGGGAAAGCGTTTCGCTGTATCGGATTATGGATAGGCGGGATAGCAGTTTGTCAGAGGTTTTTAGGGTTCATTGTGTCATTGAAGTAATCGAACTATTGATACCGGAAATTGCATGCAAATATTCAATTTGAATATTATTCTCTCGATTTTTTGACCTTAATGGACATGGATTGCGATTTGATTTGATATTGAGCCAAGTTTTCATCATACACTCGATCGATTTGTGAGCTCGCACTGCTAGTTCAGTTCATGGTTGATTGAATCAATAAATTGATTATAGGTTTACATAATGTGATGCTTCAGATTTTAGGACATAAGTGAAGCGAAATTAGGGCAGTAAAATTTTATTTTCACTCATTGTTTGATCATTCAAAATTTTGGTCGAATTGAGTATCAACTGATAGAAGAGTATGTTTTGCTTGCCATGATGATTTCAAATTGATCTTATCTCAGATGGAGTTGGTTTACATCACCAGGAAATCAAGCCCTTTTTCAAGAGGAAATACATTTCCTTTTGCTGCTCAAATCTTCAGAACCATGATGATGAACAGTGAGATCTGGTTACTTATCTGGACAAGTGCATCTAATTTTTTGCATGTTCTATCTTTCTTAACTTACATCATAATATTCATTGCAGAAAACAGAACGGATCTGCATTACACTTTGAGGAGAAAATGTGTAGAAGGATGATCATGTTCAGTTTGGTTTCATCAAGCTTGTGTCCGAACCTGCCATCCTTTGGAAAGACAAAAGCTAAAAGCCCATACGACGAAAGACGTTTGCTAGAACAAAACAAGCGGATACAAAAGGAAAACAATGCACCTGAGGATTTTCCCAGTTTTATCAGGGAAGGTGTGACACTCACCTTTTAGTTTCAACACTGTTGATTTCATCAGGTTTTCTAGCACAACTCGTTCTTGATGGATTTCATTCAGGCTTTCAGGTTAAGGTAGTGACACCTGAAAACTACGTAAAGCGTGACAATGGGCTCATATACAAAGACTTTGAAGTTGGTGAAGGCGATTGCCCAAAAGCTGGCCAGCAGGTTTTTACTTTTGTTGTCTAGAAACTTTGTTTAGTTTCGCTTGGTTTTTAACATGGGTCTTTTTATTATACAAAGTCTGTTGCTTGGTTAATTACCATACTTCTTCATGACTCTTAACAATCTTATAGAATATCTAAATGGAGCAATTTGCTGCAAAATGCATAAAAAATCATGTCATATTGTCATGGCTATGTTAGCCGACAATACTTTCCTTGGATATTTTTTGTCAAAGAAAAAATCATGTCATATTGTCAAGTTTGATTTGATTGTTTTAATAAACTGAACTGAGGTTATTCGCAGGTCACCTTCCATTACGTTGGATATAATGAATCAGGTCGCCGAATTGACAGCACCTACTTGCAGGGTACACCTGCAAAAATCCGTATGGGAACTAATGCTTTGGTACCAGGTGAGTACGTCATGGTTTAATATTGTATCGTGTCAGTCTTGTTTTTTGGCTAACAAAAATGAAGTGATCCAGGGTTTGAAGAAGGAATCAAGGACATGAAACCCGGCGGTAAAAGGAGAATGATCATACCTCCAGAGCTCGGACCACCTGTGAGTTTCCTAACTCCATATTTAAGTTCTCAGTCTCCTTTCTGTGTTGTGTGCTGGCACATGTAATTGGCATTTGATGACTGCCTTTTCAGAAACCTGTGAGTTTCTTAGCTAGGTTGAAACTTGGAAGCCATATCACAAAAGTATTTATGAATGGCTATCTTAGACTCTCTTCAACTGACACCAGTTTTTTTGTTTTTGTTGTTAATAGCGTTTTATAAGCCTACATTTTGCTCTTAACAGGTAGGGCCAGCAACATTTTTCAGCTCCAAACAGTTTGAAGTTTTTGATGTGGAGCTTCTGAATGTTAAGGATTGTCAGAGAAGAACCATAGGCTTCTATTCTGATGTAGTCTGCACCTGATAATATGCCAAGCCTATTCTTGGGAAATTTACATATTTTCTATGCAGTGGTTTCTGATTTAAGTAGCTCAGTTTATCATGTCTTGATTGTCTTCCAATATATTTGATATAAAAGCATCCATTTTTTTGTTAAGCAACTTTTTATACTTCGATTAAAATTTAAAAATCATACGCACTCATTTTAGTTAGAACTGTTTAATTGTATATTTCAGTAACATTAAAACTTGAAAGTAATCAGACATACACACAAATCATGTAGAGAAACACTAGAACTTTGAATTGATGTAAATACATAATTGTAGACATCAATCAACACTCTTTTCATGAAAAGAAAAGTCTATACAAGTGGGTTTGTAACTCCATTTTTAAAAAGATAATAACTTCAATCCTACTATTTAAAAGATATCCACAAGCTCATTCCAGTGAGACCTTATGTTAGATCACCCTGGTCCACTATACCACTACGGCTTCATCTTGGATTGGGTTAGCATGAAATTGGCCATAGAATGCATATATTCCCATTGCAATGATGCTCACAATAGCAAATCTGTACCAAGCTTCCGGATGGAGCTGCAAAAGAAGACACAGAGATTATGGTCAGATAATTGGTTATTATTTCACAAAAGTTTATTATTATAGAAGAGCTTGTGATTGACAAACAAACCTGAGCAGCTAAGAATAAGTTGAAGAAAATGCAGACTGCTGGTAAGATCGGAACTCCTGGACAAGAAAACCCAGGAGTACCTGAATAGACCTGAAATAAGAATAGCAACTACTTATTAAGAGTTGAGAAATGAGAACAATGTAGTTATATTTCTGTATTTCAGAAGATCTTAGCAATTTTGTATAATTGCTACAAATAAGAGTGAAAGAACTCACCTGGCGAAAATAAAGCATGGCAAGACCACACAATGCTATGACAACAGGAATCACCAGGAAATAATACGCAGCATGAAAACGATATATCGCTCCAGCAGCAAAACCACAAATACCAATTACAAGAAGACAAGTGATGCCTTCACTCCATTTGGACCACTTGCGCGACACTTGATGTCCTATCTTGTCTTCAAACCGAAGGGACAGTACACAAGCAGCAACCACAGAGTAACCCGTCTGGAAAAAAAAATGAGGCATATAATTAAAAAATCTAGTGCAATTCAGATTTGCTACATTCAACCAAGAAAAGAGTTCACATGAGAGCATACCAATGTCCCAACAGAAAGGATCTTTGAGAGCATACGCACGTTAAATAAGCCTCCCAAAACAGCAGCAACAAGACCAACCCATACTTGGGATTGTATAGGAGTATGTCGAGTTTCGTGTACTTTAGCAAATATGTTTGGTAACATACCGTCTCTTCCCAAACCAAGGTATAATCTAGACTGTAAGTAAGAAATATAAACTCATTTAGAACTTCATATTAAAAATAAAACGAAACATCAATTATGAATTCATCATAGCCATTACCTGAACATACAATCCAACCAGAAGAGTTGTTGTAAGTCCAGCAACAGCTCCAATGCTAATCAAGATTGAAACAAACTTGAGACCCTTTGTAGTGAAAGCTGAAGCCAATGGAGCATCTTCACCAAGGAGGTTGTATGGAACCATCCCAGTAATCACCAAACAAACTCCAATATACAAGGCAATGCAAATTCCCAGGCTCCCCATTATTCCAATCGGTAAATCCCTCTGACATGGAAGATGAAAGATAAAGTGAATACTTAATTGTGAAACTGTAAAACTGAACACAGCCCTTGACTATAAAAAATCATTACCTGTGGTCTTTTAGATTCTTCCGCAGAATTTGCCACTGCATCAAATCCAACATAAGCAAAAAACACCACAGTCGCTCCAGTTAGAATTGCTTCAAACCCGTGTGGAGCAAAAGGCTTCCAATTTTGGATATCAACTTTAAAGGAACCCGCAATAATAACAACTATGACAATGATGACCTGCAACAAGAATTAACTAATTAAGTCTAACAATTTATTAGAGGAGCTAATCTTAAGCCTTAAAAGGGTTAATTAGTTCTTGCCTTAGTCATGGTCATGAAGGAGTTTATAGCTGAAGATTCACCAACGCCCCAACATAAGACGAACGTAAGAATCAGCAGCACAATTGGGGCCAGAATGCTTATAGAAATGACTACATGAGGATCTGTAGTACCATGTCCAATATAACTAGGAATATGGCCCTTGACAGAAGGGATTAGCTCCACTAGATTCAATATATATCCAGCTAAGCTTCTTGCTATGCTAGCTGCCCCAATATGGTAGTCAAGCATCATTTGCGAAAACACAAGAAAAGCGGTGATCTCATTGAAAGCCGAGTAAGTATACAAGTAGGCTCCTCCAACCACGGGAGGGAACCGGGTAGCGAGCTCAGCATAGCAAAGGGCATTCAGTATACATGATACTCCAGCCACTGCAAAGCTAATTGTTACAGCTGCATTGAGATTAAAAAAGGTTAAATATGTGCAAATAAATGAACAGATTGGAAATTTGTCAATATGATTCCATGATTCCAATAGAATGACAGATGTGGACAATTTCATTGTCATTTTGGTCCATTTTTTCATCAAGATTAAACTTGATGACATGATCTAATTTCTGCTAAAATTGGGATCCTGAGTATGATTATTGCGCATAAACATCATAATGCCACACAAAGATCGTTCTCTTAACTGTATTTTAAGAGTTCATTGATACTCATCCAGCCATTCTCAATCCTAATTCCAAGTTTTTTTTATCATAGAAAAGCTCGAATCAACATAACAACAAACACAAACTAAAATCACTGATTTCAAATAGGAGCTACGAATCAACACGTTATTTCATCTGCTATATGAAAAATTACCTGGTCCAGCATCACGAGCCACAGTACCGGTGACGACGAAGATTCCGGCGCCGATGGAAGCGCCGACGCCAAGTAGAACGAGGTCGAACACGCCGAGGCGGCGTTCAAGCCCGTCGCCGGCGGAAGCTTCACCGGAGGAGCGCGGATTCAGGGACCTTTTCCGGCGAGCCGAAGCCAAGAAATTCGATAACCAACTGGATTTCACATCTTTGCGCCTCCCGCTATAGTCGCCGCCTCCATCAGCGCCCATTTTCTCTCTTATCTAGTTATCTCCCTCTTCTTCGCTACTCACTCTGCAACTGCAAATTGCGCTTCAAATCGAAACGGATCGAGCGTTATAAACATCGTTTTTTCCTTTTTTATGATTGCATTGCAGGACGAGGGCCTACTGAATTACGCGTTTGCATTTGAGGGCTCGAAAAAGGGACAAAAAGCTGAAAAAGCACATTTGCCACCTGTCCGCGTTCTTAATATTTTAATAATAAGGTCTTGATAGGTAAATAACGAGATTTGTAAATATCTACTATGGTCTAATTTTGGCGTTAATACAATCAATGTGGCTGTTTAGGGAGATTAACCAATTAATGAAATTTGGTACTAATTTGCATTATATACGCATGGCAGCATTCAATGCACCTGGACGCACTTTTATATTTTTGGAGGATGCTTTTTTTTTTTTTTATAAGGAAAGAAATTAGGGTAACCGCTAACAAGGTAGTGATTGTCCTAGAGCATCCTGATTGATGAGGGTAAGAAGACCCGAATCAGCTGCAAGTGGGACGGAGGAAACACGCCTAAACGATTCAGCGATAAAGTCCGCCACAGAATTGCACTCTCGCCCAATGTGAGAAATGCTCCAATCCTAAAAGCGAGCCAACAAGCAGTGAATGTCACTACAAAGTTCACTAATTCAATGAATTTAATTATTACTCCCTATATTATACTTCAATAATAAAAAATTACCCTTAACTTTACAATTTATTAAAAATCTATCCAATTTGTAGCACGTGAATGTAGATAACTTGTTACTACTCGTTATCTAGAGATCTCGTTCTGAGGTGATCGACGTCTCATTGAATCGATTCTCTTAATTTTATTAATAAATTATTATGTAAATTATGGGAAGTGTAAATATTTCTTACAATGAGAAGGTTAAAATGACATTTTTATTTGAATGAGAACAAGACTAACAAACTGTCCGATTTTTCGTACTGATAAATTGTTTTTTAAGCAAGATTGTTTACATGTTACTGTTAATTAGCAAAAAGATTGCATTATTTGATTACATTATCACAAATAAAATGTGTAAAACATTGAAAAAATAAGAAGGCAAGCTAGTAAGAAGGTGGGTCGTGTTAGGTAAGTGTAAACACGGCATTCATATGGGCATATAGCTAAAATAAATGTAAACATAGAAAATATTATTATAGTATGTACTTAACAAAAGTTTTTTTTTATTTGTTTTAAGCAAAAATGGCTCGTAATAAATAATATAAGTGTCCACTTTGAATCAATAACAATAATACAAATTTTAAAAATTACTAAACAATACACAAACTATTATGATAGTAACCCAAAATAATACGAAATTTAAAAATCAAGTGTCATTTTAAATCAATAATAATACAAACTTTAAATCACGAAGAAGAAAAGTCAATTTTTTATTAAGTCTATTGTTAGAAGTCATTTTTCCTTTTGAAAAAAAAGGAGTTGTTAAGCAGCTTATTTTTTCCATCAAATAAAATAATAAGCATCTTATTTTGCATATCGTTCATGCTTGCATTAGCAAAAAAGAGCTTCAATTATTCCCATGTGTTATTAGATACAAACAAATTGATAATATTATATTTCCAAGTTTATAACTATAAAAACTTGACTTGTCGGAACACAATCACATCGAGACATTAAAAATGCTAATTATTCGTAAATATTACATAAAATAATTAGATCTTATATATACATCACTAGGTGTGAAATTAATTTTATGCATTATATGGAGTATTATTTTTTCAAAGTAGCCAAGTAGGTATGGTGTATGGACGTGTATGGTACAAAATTTGCTAGCTAGAGTGCACATGCAGTTTGATGATGATGCTCTCTTGGGCTGGGCTGGGCTGGTGGTATCTTTTAACTCCTAAGGCCTCTATTTGAACCTTCATGTTTTGTTTCAACGTTAGAATTACAAAAATATTTTATATCAGGGCTGTCCAATGAGGCGACCTGACAATACATTAAAAAAAAAAGTCGACCAATAAGTCACGGATCGACTTAACCCAATTTGCAACTTATTTTGCGGGCTGTGGATTGACCCGATTTGCTTAGTTCGAATCTAGTTTTTTACTCTCGTATAAAATATGTTGCCTTGACATATCACTTTGTACGAGAGCAAGTCCACGCTCATGCTCCTCCTGTTGCTCATGATTCTACAAAGGATCAACTTGTAGACATTAATTCTTACTAAACTGCTTTTGCAACATGAGTGTCATGTTCTTCTTGGCAAGCTTGGTCTGTCTTTTCGAGTGTCCAGCTTGAGAGGACTATTGATGTTAAAGACAATATCATTACTTACAATTCTAAATCTTATACGGTTAAATAATATAGCTTTAAAACAAATTATGTATCTAGGGTTTACTATTAGTTTTGTTCCAATCCTCTCCTTGTATGTATGCATGCATGCCCTAATGTGTATAATAATATTCACTTAAAAATTCATTCAGTGTTCTTTTTATAAATTCTTCCATCTATTTTTATTGCTATAATTGAATTTAAATATATGATGCAAATGCTAATACATAATTTAAAACAAATTTTATCTCGTACATAAAACGAGGGCGGTCTTGTTTTTATGTTGTTAAAAACTCTATGAGTGAATTAATTAAGTTCTAAAACCCTATAGAAAATTGATGAACTTATAAAAAAAAATTATAAGTTAATATGAAAAGGAAAAAATCCAATCTTAATTGATGAATTTTTATTTAACATTTTGTCATGTATGGCATGTATGGGTCTATAGTATTGTAGTATAAAAAAGGGATAATTGTAAGTAGAAGGTATCTTTAGAAAAATAATAAACAATTCTCATTCTTTAATCTCTTCTTCTCTTCCCGACCTTGTTTGTAGCTCTTCGTTCCCTCTCCATTCTATCCTCTTCTTCCTTGAATCTCTCCTTTATCTTCTCTAAAAAGGTCATAACAAATTGGTATCAGAGCCCTTCTTCCTCGGATATGAAAGAAGTTTTGCAATTGGATTCATGGCAAGAATTTAGGCTTCAAACACAAGAATTTGATCGGAAATTCTATCAAAATCTCAACGAAATTCGAGTTGCTAGGGGAATGCCTTTGTTAGATTTATCTCCGGAGGCGGCCTTGAGATGTGTTAGACTTCCTCACAACACTTTAGGGGATTCAAATGAAGATTTGAAGTATTTAGGTAAAGAGATCGTGAATTACGATCAAGTATGGATCAAATTAAGCTTGGATGAGAAGATCAGTTGGTTGAGGGTCAATGGGGATGCCTCTTTCGATCGATTACTCGAACCAAATTTTGAAGTCGGGCCCATTCTTGACGAAGGTTTTGCAGGACAAGGTTTCAAGATGGGGGTGGAAATTCCTGAGAAAACAGAGCCTCTACGTTAGCAGATCATCGCACCATTGAATTCAAATCAGAATTTTGTATTGGAATCACATGTATCGCAACATATTGAGTCCTGGGGAAACGCGAGAAATTACAGAATTGAATGATCAATTGCTATCATTAGGGAATCTAGGTCAAGATCAATTTATATTAGATTAAGGAAGTCTTGAAACAAATTCGAGCGACAATTCAATAAACTCTTGAAGGCAATTTGGAAAAGAACTTCACACGCAACAAGAAGTTTGTTGGATTGAAAAACTGGAGATTTTAGGTCACCATCATTCAATCGATGGGGTTCTTCAAGCAGGCTTAACCGATAAAGTGGAAGACATTGAAGGTTCAAACAAGGAGAAAACAAGCTCTTCTATTTTGAACAAAGAAGTCGATGATCGAAGTTCCTTATTAGGAGGAGAATTTGTGAGCTCATTGGTCCCAAAAAATCGATCTCAGGCAAAATCATACCAAAGAGACGAGCAAATTCAATCAATTCCGAAAATTCTTGGAGATGAGTCGATTGACAACTTCGGAGAAGGTATGAATGGAATTCTGAAACTAGAATTTCCAGCTTTTTTTGGAAGTAAATCCATGAATTGGGTTAGGAGTTGTGAGGTGAATTCAATTGAATTTGAATTTCTGAAAATTCCAATTGCATATAAGATGCTTGTTGAAATGCCTAGGTTTGGTTTGTTTAAAATTGAACCAATTGTGATTAACCAGGTTGAAGATTCACCATTTGTTACTAATATTATAATTGACAAGCAAAGGTTATGTACTGAATATCTAGTTTTTGACCTAGGAATTCCAGGTAAGTGTTTGTCAATTTGTCGTTCATCAGTTTCTGTTTCTAATTAGGTTCAAACAACTATCATGAATGACTACGATTTCCACCATAGTTACACCGACTTTGATGGTTTGTACTACCTATGTTATGTAAATATGAATGAGGTCTTTGATCCGGGAGATTCAATATACCATAGAGTTGCTAGAAAGTCATGTCTTAAGCTTCAAGAAGTTTCAGTAATGGAAGTTGTAGTAGCATTTAGTTGGGAAATGAAAGACAACATGGTGGTGTGGGAAATGCTAGGGTATGTGATGCAAATACATGCAGGTTCTTGGAACGGATTTGGCAAGGCATCAAAGTGGATTGGTTGCACTAGTATTTTCAATCGCACAAGAGCAAACGAAGAACCAAATTCAATGCCTTTTGATAGAGGGACATCACAGACATTATATTGTTGTCTATTGTGTGAAGAGGGTTGATTTTGTGCAGTTGTCTGCTGGATTTCGTTGCCATGCTTGTTGATTGGCTATTTGGTGGTTGGGTATGTTGCATATTCATGGCTGAATTGTTATTGCTCCAGTGTGAATTTCATGGCTGGTGGTTGAATTGTAAGTGCTGAAATTGTAGCAAGAAACATCTTTTAGTCGATGACTGATGTTGTGACAAGAACCTCAAATGGATAAAGCAAAGTTTCAGATGTCAAATGGATTGCACATTACTAAGTCAGTTGGTTGGTGATATGTAGTGGAAGAATTTGGGCTCGTACACCAATATTTTGTCTATGAGAGTTGCGTATGAGTGGGCCATTGATATGCAAGAGTGACAATTGACAACTCATGTACCAATTGGGTTGTTTAGCATGGTAGCCATACTAGTTGATTGCTCTTGTCAACATAAGAAGAATTGAAATTTGATAAGATTGCTGAGGTTAGTCTGTAGAAATGACAAGGCAAACTAATTTTGTAATAAGCCTCGAGGCCAAGGTTTTATAAGGGAAGGGTAATGTCATGTATGACATGTATGGGTTTATAGTACTTTAGTAGTTTAGTATAAAAAGGGGATAATTGTAATTATAAGGTTTCTTTGAAAAAATAATAAACAATTCTCATTCTCTAATCTCTTTTTCTCTTCCTTCCTATTCCTTCTTCTTTCCCGACATTCTTTGTAACTCTTCCTTCCCTCTCCATTCTATCATCTTCTTCCTTAAATTTCTCCTTTATCTTCTCTAGACCTTCGGGTCATAATAAATTTAAGATTTTTCAACTCTCAACTTTAATAGAACTAAATTCAGACGGAGCTTATACTAGTTGAGCATTAATACTATATGATTTCAATTAAGTAGGGTACGTATTAAGCATTTCCTTGCAAGTTGTTATATCTTTCCTCGGAAGTGTCCATGCATACTGTATGATTTCAAGGTACGTGTTAAACATTTCCACAACAAATTTTGTTGTTTATAAATTCTTCTTTATGACAAATTTTGTTGTTTATATATATTTACTCTGTATTTTTTTGTCGAAGGAGAATCAGTACTCTCCATCCCCTCTGTTTTATATTCTTCTACTTGTAAAAGCATTCATTTTCAAATTATTTCTGGTTGTTTATTCCTTGCAAGTAGTTATATCTTTCCTCGGAAGTGTCCATGCATACTGTATGATTTCAAGGTACGTGTTAAACATTTCCACAACAAATTTTGTTGTTTATAAATTCTTCTTTATGACAAATTTTGTTGTTTATATATATATACTCTCCATATTTTTTTGTCGAAGGAGAATCAATACTTTCCATCCCATCTGTTTTATATTCTTCTACTTCTAATAGCATTCCATTTTCAAATTATCTCTGGTTGTTTATTCCTTCCAATATCAAATCATATTATTACTTAATTTATTTTACTTTACAACTTTATTTAGATTTAGATTTTTATTTATTTTATTGCACGATTGCAAAGTTTTTGCAGGTGATAAATTGATAATAGATTTGAGTTTTGGGCTGATATATTCTTTATTAACTCCTTTAACTATGAGCATATTATAATATTGTTAGTTGTGTTATTAAGTTTTGGGGTTCAATTATGAATCTTACTAAGTAAATTAGTTTGGCCTATTCTTGACCAAAAACTTGGTTTATTGAATTACAATCAACGTTATCATGTAGATAGATATCCACATTAAGAATACTTGCTCATGATAATTTCTATATATTTTCTTGGCAGGTACTAGAAACTTGGTGTTTTACCACGAGCAGCGGTGCCGGTAAAAACTAAATGCTTTATTTCTATTTCTATTGACATACTTGAATTAAAAACTAAATACTAAAGAAAAAATAATAAATTCAATTGAAAATTTTAATAATGTGTCCTAATAAAGGGCATATTATAGAAAAATCATTATCTCCGATCAGAAATAAATATCATTTTATCTTTTGACACAAGTTTTAAAAAATATTAATTAAACTCAAAATTTTAATGTTTTTTATAGTCATATTAATTTCTAAATAATTACCACATTTTAGATCAATGAATGAATAATATTGGTCAAGCAAAATAAATTTCAATTACAACTTCCAATTAATTGCCTTAAAAACCTAATACATACGATATGTAAAGTTGATTAAAATTTCTTTTAATCTTCTTAATTAAATAATGACATGTATTCCCCTAAATATAAGATCTTCTATGAATATCATATCACAATGACACTTGATCTTGAAATAATTTTTTCATATATTCTTCTTCTTAAGAGTTCGTAGGTCTCACACCAAAAATCATAAATGTAAATGCTCTTAATTGAGATTATTCTTGGACAGTGTGTGGAGATGGCTTTGACGGAGATCATTGAGCATTTCGATGAGGAGTTTCACACTCCCTCTTGCTCTCCGTATCATATTCCAGATCCAGGTAGAGTTGAAGTAGGCTCAAAGGATAGAGTCGAGGAGAGTCCTATATTTACCCTTAGCGACTCTCCAATTAATGCACATTCCCGCCCTCTCTATTGAAGAGACATTTAAGGATGTGGAGGTCCCATCATGGCGGGAGCAAGTGACGATGAGGGCAATTATCTTCAGCTTCATCCTCAGCGGTCTGTTCACATTCATTATCATGAAGTTCAACCTCACAACTGGAATTGTGCCCTCTCTAAATATATGCGTCGCCTTGCTTGCATTCTTTGCTATCAACACATGGAACAAGCTCCTCCAAATTCTTGGATTTTCCCAAAGGCTCTTCACATGGAAAGAGAATACTGTAATGCTATTTTGCATAAGGACATCCTCCAACATAACGCTCAATGGTTCACTTCTAGTTCTATATATCTTAATTCTTAGTCTATTTCTCTTTATAGCTCATAAATATAAGTTGAATACACTAGTCCAATGAGATTTAACACTAAAACTAATTGATAATAGGAGGAGTAACCTAATAACTGTTATATATATAGCTGGGCGAGTGGGTAAATATTAAAGTATTTTCTATAAGCATTTCTAAAACCTTTTTTATTACTTTCCTTATTAAATTATCGCTTTTATTATCCTTATGATGGAGGATTCTATCTTAATTAAGAGATATAATTTCCTAACATATTGGGGAAAAAGATATCGCTTGTTTGGGTGACGTGACAAATAGTGGCCAACCCTAGAGACAGAATTTTCGGCATTATCTCTCCCTTTCCTCCATTATAAATACATGAGATCGTCATGGGTGGTAAGCATACTCATATTCGTTGAGCTCGCTAGCAAATCTTAGTGTCTTACCTTTACCTCGACGTTCAATCGACAAACTGCTCTTTTGAATTAGGCATCAAAGATGGATTAGGGGGACCCCGCCCCTCGTGTCCATTATTTTGCAGGTTCTAGGTTGAAGAGAAGCTTGGAATGGAAGGTGAAGAGGAGAATCAAGAGGAGCATTCAATCAGTGCATTAAAGGCGAATTTTTGTGCACTAATAATAGTATACTTGTTTTAATCCCAACTTCCAATGTGGGAAAAGTATTTCAACATGCTCACACAAGAGTGAAAACTGGCATGGCTTTGTTGATAGTTGGACAAATGAGTCTAGCATCTCAAAATCTTTATATTTAGCCCAGTGACAATAAAAGTAACGATCGAGTGGTGATATCTTAGTCTCTTTTTAGCCTACTTAACCCAAATAACAGGCTGGTAGCATCACCTACTAAGCTCAAACAAGCCATGTGGAAATGGGCTCATGACCAAATCTTCTCTAATACCATGTGAAAGTCCATGTGTCATAAATTGAGAGTCCAATAAAATTTGTTTATTTTATTGTCAGAGTGTACGGGACAATACTAACGAATGAAAGTAGGGATGACAATGTGGAGAGGCCCTGATCCCTGCGGAGAATCCCCGTTATGGGGGTGGGGATGGGGAATATAAATTGGGATAGGAAATGCAATGGGGCCAAAAAATAAATCCCCGTTTGGGTTTGAGGACGGGATTACTAATTCCCAACTCGATCCCTGCCCCGCCCCCGCCTCCATTGGGGAAACCCACGGGGATCCTCAATGAGAATTTTAATGGGTATTTTCTAAAGCATTTGTATAATTTCCAATGAGATTTAACTTTTTTAATTTAATGGGAAAACTAAATTATATAATTGGTAAAATGGGAAAAGTCGACGAGGATTGTCAACGGGGAAGATTACGCGGGGATGGAGATTCCCCGATGGGGAGGAAAACCCGACGGGGATGAGGACAGGGAGAAATTTAAATCCTTGACGAGTGTGGGAGGATAATGTTAAACGGGGATGGGGACGGGGAGGGTACTGAACCCGCCCCATTTCCATCCCTAAATGGAAGTGTCCATCTATGCGCACACCCTTCCCGTCCCAAACCTGCCCTATTACCATCCCTAAATGAAAGTGTCTGTCTATACACACATATGAGTATTAGATCCATATGTATTTGTACATATTAAATAACTAGACTTGCAGATTCATAGTATACATGTCCAAAATTTTGAAAAATTTACATGCAGGAGGGTTCGGTACTTACCTTTTCGCGATGAGCAGAACCATGGCAAAGCAAGTAGGCGAGGACAATAAGCCTATCAATGTGTACGATATGACCTTTCAAACTGTTATTGAGTATTTGTTTGTGGTGAGCTTTGTTGGGCTTTTTTCATCTATCCTCATTCGCAAGGTAAAAAAATAATTTGATATTTGTAATTGAGTTGAAGAATCAATTAGATAGACTTCTTATATGCAGAGTTTATGTGTTTTGTTCAACCCTATTGAATTTATTTACCTTTCTTGCATATTTCAAACAATGATCACAAACTTCAAACTCGTGTATCCCACTGGCACAGCTACAGGAGAGCTTCTCAATAGTTTTCACACTCCACAAGGTTCCGAGTTGGATGGGTAAGAATTTTAGAACATTGGGTGAGAACACTCTCTCTTCAAATAGAGTGCAAGTAAAAAAATCTCTATTGAGAATACTTCTCACATCTAAAAGTTAAAATTAAATATGGATGAGGAAGAATGATAGAGAATCTTGTAGATGGCGTGTTAGGATTGACATGGATGAGGAAGTGTAACACCTAGGATTGTCTAGGTTATTTTCTTTACAAAAAATTGAATGAATTGAATTACCCTTTCATTCAAAACAAAGTTAGGATTAAATATGTATTATATAAGCACTTGAGTTATGTACTCTTCTTATTGTCAATTGATTTTAAAATGAGATCCCATGAATTTGAGTATTGGACGTACCTACACATGACCCCCTTGTAATGGCCCATGAACTTTACATGATATCAAAACTCACGTTCTTGTCTTGGATCTGATCCATCTCACTCAAGAGATCGAAGCGTCCAAGACCAAAAATATAATTACAAGACAAAAAAGAACTTTTTTTTGAGTTTTTTTGGTCTAAGAAACTTTTACATATATCATATTTTGTATACATGCATTTAGGCTCACGTCTTCTTGCCTAGTGGTGCATTAGCGCCCTAATATATCATAAGCTTATGTATCAATCATAAATCATAATACATTAATACATATACATATCAATTATACTTGTAGAAATCAATCGAGCTTATTCTGGAAATCAGCTCCTGCCAGCTTTGCGTGGGATGCATTCAGTGGTTCACCACAGGAGGAAATGGATGTGGATTCAAAAATTTCCCCCTTTTTGGCTTGACAGCATATAATCACAAGTTAGTTATGTGCAACATTTTATACTTTCTCTCCTTCGACCCAAAAATAAATATCTTATTTTTTCTTCTAAGCATATTGTCACATTTTTTAAGTAGGAAAAGATTAGGCCAACTTAAGGCATCCTTACGGATGAGGATTTGAAAACCTAAATGGATTTGAATCTAATTAACACTAACTCAACAATGTGCACATTGATATCTACATTCCATACATGTTTTTTTCAACAAGCCAATACAAAAATTTAGGCTTTATTCATCTCTACTTAAATTCATTAATGAATGAACGTGCAGGTTTTATTTTGATTTCTCTTCCATTTATGTTGGAGTGGGTATGATATCCCCACCCGAGGTTAGCATATCTATGCTATTTGGAGCTTTAGTCTCTTGGGGTGTAATGTGGCCCTTGATTGCCACCAAAAGGGATAAATGGTTTAATGGAAACCTAAGTGATAACAGTTTTTATGGGATGCAAGGATACAGGGTATGTACTTTCTAATCCTTCATTGCAAAAGTTACATATAATCTTAAAAACTAATTACTGAATCCGTGATTTTATGTTGATTCTTCTATAGGTTTTTATAGCTATTGCTATAATCATTGCTGATGGACTATTCAAATTTGCAATGAATATTGTTTATGAATCTGCAGTCAAGGGTATCCGCAAGTATGATAAGAACAAGGCTCCTAGGGAGGAGGATGTTCCAACATTTGACGACCAACGTAGGATTCAATTTTTCATGGAAGATCCTATTCCGACTTGGCTAGCAATTGCCATGTATGTCGTCCTTGCAATTATTGCCACCGTTGTCTTACCAAGAATATTTGTGAGGATCAGCTGGTACCATATCCCATTCTTATTCACCATTGCACCAATTCTTGCATTTTGTAATGCGTACGGGTGTGGTCTTTCAGATTGGTCGTTAGCATTCACGTATAGTAGATTAATGGCATTCGTTATGGCAGCATGGGTTGGACCCAAAGGTGGGGTTATTGTAGGATTGGTTAGTTCTGGGATCATCACAAACGTGATTTCAAATGGATCCGACCAGATGCAAGATCAGAAAACAGGTTACATGACCCTAGCCTCGCCTAGGGCTATGTTCGTGAGTCAACTCTGTGGCACTGCCATGGGTTGTATAGTAGCCCCATGTATGTTTTGGATCATCTCCAAGACCTTTAGCGATTTAGGCGTGATTGGATCAGATTATTCGGCTCCAAATGCTCAAGTCTTTAGGAATATCGCGTTTATTGGAGCTCAAGGTGTAGATGCCTTGCCAAATAATTGTGTTCTATTTTGTGGTCTTGCTTTTGTTGTAACAATACTCATCAATTTAGTGAGAGAATATGGGATGAGGCATAACAAGAAATGGGTCAAGTTCATTCCTCTTCCCATGCCTATGGCTATCCCATTCTACATTGGTGGCTACTTTACCTTAGATATGTGTCTAGGTTGCCTCGTCTTGTTCGTATGGCGCCGGAAGTTTCCTGCTCATAAGAAGAAGTATTCACGCATAGTTGTATCTGGATTGATATGTGGAGATAGTGTTTGGACGTTGGTAAGCTCCATCATAGCTATATTTGGAGCGAAGCCACCAATGTGCCTGAAGGTCTTTCCAAGGGATGGTTAATTAGCTTGATCATGTATAATAATAGATTAATGCATCAATTGTAATTCATAAATCAATACATGAGAATTATTTCAAGATTTATTTCTATATAGCCGTTCGGCAAGCTAGTTGATGTAGTTGACTTGCATTGATTTTGAAATCCTTACAAAATATCAACTCTGTCAACTACAAAATGAGTGTTCATTAAAACTAGTTGAAAACTGTTGATGCTGTTTCCATTTGGCCAAAAAATAAGGTGCCAAAAAATAAGATGTGAGGGACATATTATGGTGTTGATGCGATGGGAAAGTGTCTCTCAAACTTAACGGTATATTTTACAAGGTGATTACTAGGCCAACTATGATGCGCAGTGCAAGGCGTTGATCGATTATAAAGGTGTAAGAGGTTGATGATGACATAAATGACGATGATGATGCATTGGATGTGCAAACACATGAATCTAGACAATATCATAAACGAAGTCTTCGACAACAAGGTTGAAGTGGCCAATATTAGGGATAAGTTGCGAAAATGAAATTGATAAGTTGATCGTTTAAGCACGTGCAAAAGATGTAACCGGACACCCTAATGTGCAGGTGTGAGACTTTGGTCCTTGAAGATTTTCGATGAGGAAGAGGTCGACCTAAAAAGAGTTGAAAGGAGGTAATTAAATAAAACCTTACCCTATTGACACTCACAGAGAACATGACTCAAGATAAAACTAGTGGAGGGAAATAATTTGGGTAGAGAATGTTTAGGTAAAGAAGGTGGGTTGTAGGGTTTGAGATTTAGTGTTTTGTGATGCGGGGTTTAGAGTTTCAAGGGTGTTGTGTGCGTTTTTTGCCTCCTGTGCTGTGTGTGCTCTTTTGCAATGTATATGCTTGTCATGTCTATCTTCTTCTCTTTGACCTTTCTTTCTCAGGGTTTAACGAAAACATCCTCTTTACTTGCTCAATATAAGAATGTGTACCACTCGACCCCCAGAACCTACACGTGCGAAGTTCATTGCGTAGATAATATTGATGCTGATATTAGACATTTCTAAATCATGAAAAACCTAGTTTATTTATCAAGTAAATGAATATTTTATCGTAATCTTTTCTAATAACATATACTTTGCTAAGGAATAATACACAGAGTCACATGTAATATATACTTGATTCGGCCTTACTAAATACACTCATGTCACATGTAATATAGACTTGATTCGGCTTTTACTAAAAATTGCTTTCTAATTAGCAAACTATAGCAAACCCGAAGTTAAAGCTAATGCGAACAACAAAGTCATATGTACACAAGCTACCCTATCCTAAATCCTAATACAATGAGAAGGTGTATAAGATTTACATGTCACAAAGTAGTGGTGGATAAAGGATCATCAAATCAACCCATAAAGATTCAACCTTTGTTGGTGTGTCAGTGAATTGGGCATCTATCGAATCAAGGTAAAATTGACTCCCACGGTACCATGTTGGGTAAATTGTAAATTGTGCAAGGCGTGAGTAAATCTTTCCCATTCGGCCTTCGTTTGTTTAGGGAGGCTGGCTGGCTCTCTTCCCTTTCCTCAGCCTCTTCTGTACCCTCTCTAAAGATTTGGTTCCCAAACCTCAAAATCCGTCATTGGAGCTCCACCTTCCTTTCTCCCTCCTTCTCCTGCTCCCATCGCCTGCACAATTCAATCTAAGATATGAATCGAAGGGTGAGGCGTAAGGTTGCGGTAAAGGGCAAAGGCAAAGCTGTATCCCCCAGCTACCCTGAAGCCATCGGAGACGAAGAAGAGGAATCCGCCGGAGTTGTGCTATCGCAACCTTCTTCTTCTTCTCTGGGAGTCGTAAGGGAGGTCGACTGGACCGCCCTCCCCGATGACACAGTAATTCAGCTCTTCTCCCGCCTCAATTATAGGGACCGGGCGAGCTTGTCGTCCACTTGCCGGACACGGAGAGCACTAGGCAACTCCGATTGCCTATGGGAATCCCTCGACCTTCGCCCCCACCGTTGCGACGCCGCCATGGCCGATTCCCTCTCCTCGCGGTGCTCGCGCCTCCAGTCGCTCCGATTTCGAGGAGCCGAATCCGCCGACGCTATCATCAACTTCCGAGCTCGCAATCTCAGGGAGATAAGCGGCGATTACTGTAGGAATATAACGGATTCGACGCTTTCGGTGATCGCCGCTCGGCATGAATTGCTCGAGTCTCTCGAGCTTGGGCCTGATTTTTGCGAGAGGCTTTCCAGTGATGCGATCAAGGCTGTTGGAATTTGCTGCCCTAGGCTCAAAAGGCTCCGGCTTTCAGGGCTGCGAGAGATTGATTCGCACGCGATCAATGCCCTAGCGTCGAATTGCGCCAATTTGACGGATGTTGGATTCATCGATTGCTTGAAGGTGGATGAGACTGCTCTGGGCAATGTGGTTTCTCTCAGGTTCCTCTCGGTGGCTGGGACGACGAATATGAAGTGGGCATCGGCTTCGCAATTGTGGAGTGCACTCCCAAACCTTGTTGGGTTGGACGTTTCGAGAACTGACATTGGGGCATCTGCTGTTTCAAGGTTGCTTTCTTCATCTTCAAAGAGTTTAAAGGTGGTGTGTGCCCTTAATTGTCCAACTCTTGAAGTAGAAGCTAGCTCAGTTGTTAGGGTTGCCAAGGGTAAGATGCTGCTTACTGTCTTTACTGATATTTTCAAAGAGGTGGCTTTGTTGATTGAAGACAGTACAACTAATGAAAAAGATGTGTATTTGAATTGGAGGAGTTCGAAAAATAAGAATAAGGGTTTAGATGAAACGATGGCTTGGCTGGAATGGATTATTTCCCATTCATTACTCCGCATTGCAGAGAGCAACCCTCAGGGGATGGATGAGTTTTGGATAACTCAGGGGGCGCTTTTGTTGTTAACCTTGACACAGAGCTCTCAGGACGATGTTCAGGAAAAGGCAGCTACAGGCCTGGCAACTTTTGTGGTGATTGATGATGGAAATGCAACCATCGATTGCAAGAGGGCCGAGGCTGTCATGAAAGGGGGTGGTGTGCGCCTGCTTCTTGGGCTTGCCACTTCATGGAGAGAGGGTTTGCAATCAGAAGCTGCAAAGGTGTTTTCCTTGGTGGACTAGTTTGATTAAGAAATGAGTTTGATGTAAATGATTATGGATGCATTGAAGACTTAGCTGCCCTTTAAGTTATTGTCAAAGCATTTATACTGCAAATGTTGCATATATAATTGTTTTCTTTTCCTTGTATATTGTGATATGCAGGCCCTAGCGAACTTGTCCGTGAACACTTGTGTGGCAAAGGCAGTAGCTGAGGAGGGAGGCATAACTATTCTTGCAAAATTGGCAAAGTCCATGAATAAGCTGGTTGCTGAGGAAGCTGCTGGAGGTCTGTGGAATCTGTCTGTAGGCGAAGAGCACAAGGTGGTTCATTTCCCACTACTTTCTGGAACATGCCAATTTTTCCATTCCTTTATTTTACCCTGTGAAGGTCATCGCTATTATTTATGTTGTTTTTTGCTGTTTTCAGGGTGCCATTGCTGAGGCAGGAAGTATAAAATCTTTGGTTGATCTTATTTTCAAATGGTCCAATAGCGGTGACGGTGTTCTGGTTTGTGCCTTCTCTACTTTATTGTATTGCTTAATGTATGATCGCTGATGTCAACTATATCCTCATTACATGTTGTCTTCTTTTTCAGGAACGTGCAGCTGGTGCATTGGCAAACTTAGCGGCTGACGATAAGTGTAGTATGGAAATAGCTGTAACTGGAGGTGTGCATGCATTGGTGATGCTAGCAAGAAATTGCAAATTTGAAGGAGTGCAAGAGCAGGTAATACTAGTTTAAGTAAAACAATCTAACACTTTGTTACATAGAGGTATCTTCCTTTGGCTGTTTTTTTAAATGAGTTTAGTTCAAGTCAATCTCTCATCATGGAGATAGTAAGTACTGTACTCCCTAGTAGTGTATATGAAGCTACATTATACCTTGAGAAAGACATGACAGCTAGGTTAGTAGATGAATATATGAAAATATATATAGAACTATGTGCATGAACACTTCCACTTATGATTATCTGAGTTTCATGGTAACATACACTTTCTCAAGATATCTTTCATTTTTGCTATCTCTTTTTCAATTGTTTTTGATTTTTGGATCAAATTTAGTATTACTGATTTAAATATGCATAAGTTTTTTTCTGTATTTGTCATTTTACTTTTTCTCCTTAATGAAAGCACATATTGTACTTCAGGCTGCTCGGGCATTGGCAAATTTGGCTGCTCATGGTGATAGCAATAATACCAATGCAGCGGTTGGACAGGAGTCTGGTGCTCTTGAAGCACTAGTGCAACTTACAAATTCTCCTCATGAAGGTGTCAGGTAATATCTTAGATGGAGCTGTATAATGGTTCTCGCTGTTCATACTGTCAGTGCTGAGGATTCTGTAAATAGTTCATTATATGGTTGTCTGTGATGACGGCTGTTTTTTTGGTTTGTCTGGTACTCATGGTTCCACCTAGTTGTAGGAAGTGTCTGAAAGTCCCCCCTCCTTTTCTCTAAGACATTTCTTCCAACTTCCACCTCCACACATGAAATTCCTTCATTTTCTTTTTATTGTATGTTGATCATTTTCTTTATGATTCTATGAGCAGGCAAGAGGCTGCTGGTGCATTGTGGAATTTATCATTTGATGACAGAAACCGTGAAGCAATTGCAGAAGCTCGTGGTGTTGAGGCCTTGGTATGCAGTTGAATTTGACAAGTTTCTTTGTGTTAGTTGAGAATTTAAATTCAGGTTTTGGTGTCTTGTCTGCATTTATTCGTGCTCTGATATTTTAAGCGGTCATAATTCATAAATGGAGTGAGATCTCTCATTGAAATAGATGACAACTATATAGCCATTGCAATCTGAAATGGGCATTCTACTAAATTTATTTTCTTAGGAAGAAGTTCTTGATATATGCCCTTGCTTGAAACACTTTTGAATGATAAGCTTTTGGGGAGGCTTGATGGTTTTAGTGTTACCTTTGCCTTAAGTGTTGGGAATCAACTGACAAACTCTTGAGCATACACTAATGGATTGACACCATTGAGGTGTATCTGAATTCTCAATCTGCTCAATTTTTCTGATAGATATAATATATTAATTCATCTTGGTCTTGATTTGCACAACTTCATGCTCAATGTATCTTCTGTTTGGACTATGAAGGTTTTGCTTGCGCAGTCCTGTTCCAATGCATCTCCAGGTCTTCAAGAGAGGGCTGCTGGCGCTCTTTGGGGCTTATCTGTTTCAGAGGCCAATAGGTTTGTCTAGATTCTTTGTAATTCTAATTTGAGTTGTTCCTTTTCCTGTTTATTTAATTTGATTTCCTGCATATCTCATCAATTACTAGAATTTCCGAAACAAAAATTTGTTTTTTTGAGTGTCAAGGATAAACAAGACAGTTTTTTTATCATCTATAAACTCGAGCATCTAGTGACCTAGACCAGCCAGGACTTGAATGATTTTCATGATGTTTTTGTAGTGTGAATTAGGGCAGGCCTGAGCTTTATTCAAAAACTTTGGACGGCATCCTAGTAAAAGTAGCTACTCAAATCTGCTCCTTCACTGCTCTTCCTCTACCAATTTAAAGGGAACACAGTTTAACAAATATAAATTTCTCATGGTGTTATGTCATATGTGGTGCAACTGTACCTCATTCTAAACTGCTGTTATTTGTCAGACAATATATGAAAATATAGCACGTGACTGTAATTTTCTTGGCATTTAACGCAAGACAGCTTGGATGATCTCAGGGACTTCTAGAGTGTGAAATGTTTATGACTGCTAAGCATTCCAATATTCATATATGATGTGCTTTTTGCTGATGTCTTACTCTTATTTTGTATTAGCATTGCTATTGGACGAGAAGGTGGTATCCCACCTCTTATTGCACTGGCTCGATCTGAAACAGAAGTAAGTACTTTATCTGCTCTTGTGCTTTAATCTCAATTGATTAACCTCTTCCAATTTTTTTTGGGCCTGCAAGCTCAACTCCTACTCTCTTTGAACTCTTGAATCATCTGACAAAGCAAAGATGGTCGAGAATGAACTGCTGAAATTCCTAGGCAGATAATGACAACTATAGTTATGTACAAGCCTACAAGGAAACAATCGGTCAAGATCTGATCTCACTCTTAGTAGATCCAATGACCAACTTTGCGCTCCCGATTTAACTTTGGAGGTTTCATTTTTCCCTTGTTTGAAAATTATGGGCGTGTTTCAGTAGTAAGCTAAATAGATCTCTTATTTTTATCTTGGACCCCAGAGAAGTAGTAGTTCTGGTCTAACCTGAAAGACTATTTCCTTTTATTCGAATACTCTGTGGCTTCAATCTCCAGTCTGACATCTTAGCACAAGTGGATGTATGGTCAGCCAATGCTACAAGTTGGGTGGATATGTAGCTCTTATTATATTTTGAGTTTTAAAGAACTTGGATAATGTATGGCAAAGGTTTCTGACCCATGGGTTGGACTGTGCTATCATAGAAGACTTTTTCATGGTATTTATAGTGTTTATGGAACTTGAAACAAACTACCCAGTCAATTATGAAGTGCTAAAACTGTCATTCTTATTGTGTTAGCATATCTTTGTCATTTGCTTATAATGGAAATCACCCATGTTGATATTTCATATATATATATATATTGTGTTCAAATTTAACATCTGCTGATCACTGCAGCTGTAAGTTTTTACATTCTTTATCTTGGCTATATCTTGGTTGATTTTCCATTGTATATGTTGGCTGATGTAAAAAGTCTCTTACTGTCCAGGATGTTCATGAAACTGCTGCTGGTGCACTTTGGAATCTCGCTTTTAACCCCGGTAATGCTCTTCGTATTGTGGAAGAAGGTGGAGTCCCAGCCCTTGTTCAGCTCTGTACGTCAACTAAGTCAAAAATGGCACGCTTCATGGCTGCATTGGCCTTAGCATATATGTTTGATGGAAGGTGAACTACTTCAACTGTTTTGTTTCCCCAATAAGATATTTTTATCTAACTCAATTTGATATGCCAATTTTTTTTGAGCTTTCTGCTTATGTCATGATAAATTCTTCTTTTTTTATTCTGTAAAATCAAGGAGTTGATTGAGCTGATCAATTATAAAGATTTAGATCTTCACTTCTAGTATATCACTGGAAGTCTATGGATATTGAATTAATGCTAGCTCATATACAATTATGTTCTGTGAAGCATTTTCAAATGCAGAAGCTAAAATTATCCCACTCTTCACAGGGTTGTAAGATTCTTGTAAAAATCACTGCATCTGTTTGTTTTCTACATGAAGCGATGAAAAGGGAAATCTCAAGTAATGTTAAGTACATGTGTGATAGGATCCTGCCTCTTACATGTGTGCTAGGCATATACCTACATGTGTCATAAGTGTATTGTAAACACCTAATATGGTGTAGGTTGGCCCATCCAGCTAGAGTTGTTATGATGGTTGGCTGCATATGGAGTGTGTATTTCCATTTTTCTTACGGAAGGTCCAAGAGTAGGGTCAGATATGATTCAGTCATTAATTTGTATGGTATATCTGGTCTTGCATTTTCTTATAAATGCTTGATTACCAACTTCTTTTTATTTTGATTAAATTTCTGAGCTGACACATCAGAGGGAGGAAGTGAAGATTTCTACTTAATAATGAGAAACTTGTTGTGTGTATCATATGGTTAACTTTAAAGTCAAAAGACGCGGCGCTTATGTGTTTTCAGTTCACAATACAATAAATGCTTCCGGTTGTAATTATGTTTTGTGTCGGTTTTCTTCACAGAATGGACGAAGTGGCACATGTAGGGACCTCAGCAGAGGCTGCATTAAAGTGTGTAAACTTGGATGCCTCTAGAAGAATGGCTTTGAAACACATTGGAGCTTTTATTCTTACATTTTCAGACCCCCAAGCATTTTCAGTTGCAGCTACTTCATCAGCACCTGCAGCATTAGCTCAAGTAACAGAAGCAGCTCGAATACAGGAAGCCGGGCACTTGAGATGCAGGTAACTCTCTTACCCTTCCCAACTGCAGAAAGTCAAAATAACTGTGATCCGCATTAAAGTTGTGCATTACTATGCTGTTTAAATATGAGAGATCTCTCTATTTGTTAATCGGGATCATTTCATAAATGGGAAAGAAAGAAGAAAATGATCAAATCTTTTGAATCGTCATGCTCGGTTGTCAATGTTGTTGTCAACTGCAATTAAAACCATCTAAAATCAGTTAGATTTCTTGACTTAAAATTTTGAATTCTCAAAAACATCTCAATCAAATCTATTCTAGTTTCTAGGTAGATTGTATATTAAAAAAAATGAAATTCTTCAATTCCCTCCATTGTTTCCTTTTCTTGCCACACCTTTTCATCGCAATATTCACAAACTTAATTTTATACCATCCAAATTCCTCCATACACGACTAGCCTTCTCTTATTGTATGCTCAATCTTTTACTCTTGAATTTTGCAATTTTCATCAAAGAACTACCAAGTAAAAAAGGAATTTTTACTAATTCCAGTTCTTTAGGTAAATGATATTTTGGTCAAAATAAAAAACTCTTTTATCCTGGTCTAACCGAAAACAGCGGCTTTATTTTATATTTGTGCCCTCTACTCTGTGCCATATGGAGAGCAAGATCAATCACACTACAATCCTGTGTTCAAAGACATACCTAATCCTTCCCAAGTCTGACCCATTATTCTGATGATGTCTATAATATCTTTTAGTGGGGCCGAGATTGGAAGATTCATTGCTATGCTACGAAATCCTTCTTCAACACTCAAGGCCTGCGCTGCATTCGCTCTTCTTCAGGTAACATAAAAAAAACACTTCAATTTCATACATTTTATACATTCCTCCTCAGTTCATTAACAATAATACAAATCTCGCGTTTTTTCTCAATAAATGTAGTTTACATTGCCTGGTGGACGGCACGCAATACACCATGTGCACCTTTTGCAGAGCGCCGGGGCAGCTCGTGCTCTTCGGTCTGCAGCTGCAGCCGCAACAGCTCCTCTTGAACCCAAGATCTTTGCAAGAATCGTACTTCGCAATCTTGAGCACCATCAAAAGGAAACATTTATCTGAGGATCCAAAAAAAATGGACAAGGCCAAAAATCTGCAAATTGTGATGATCTGTTAGTACTTAGTACATATATTCCATAGTCCTCTCTATTCTCCCTTGCCAACTAGTGAAGATGAAACAAAAAAGCAGGGCAAGCAAAGCAGGCCCATGTTGCCTGTTCCCTTTTTTCCCAGAGGTTACTGAATCTTTTTTCTCTTTTGTTAAATTTATCAGGAACTTTAGTCATAAAGATTGTTTTAGTATACCTGTAACTTTAAATCCTTGGCATCTGGTATTGGATGAACAGCTGAACTTTTGCCTATATGGTTTGGTGTTGTTTAGTAATCCATTTGGGGCATATTTGTATTCATAGTGACAGAAAGTGGCTATATTTAATGATCATAGGTGACCAAGTTCTGCATTCCCCACTTTTTGGCTTTGCAAATTGACAGTTGAATTTCAGGTTTTATTGCTGCAGTATATATGAAAGGTCTAGGCAGGTGAAAATAATCTGGCTCTTTTAACTGTCATGTTAGTTTTGAGCTAACATAAGAGAAGTTATTACAAATCAAATTTAGGGTTGAGCATGCATCGGTTAAACTAAAATTTTAAGCCAAACTGACCGAACTGAACCGGTATTATTCGGTTTAGTTTTCGGTTTAGGAATTTCAGTTTCGGTTCGGTTTCAGTTAAATTTCGGTTCGTTTGAATTTTCCAAAGAACAACACTCCATCCATGCTAAATTGAAAAAAAAAAATAATTCGGTTTGGTTTTCGATTTACCTTAAACCAAATTTTGATTTTCGGTTCGGTTCGGTTTTGAATAGATGCCCAACTCTAGTCAAATTCAAGAACTCTCCTAGTGGAATGGCTTTGTTAATGGCTTGTAGATTTTCATGTAAAGGGTGATAATTTTCTGTTATGAAATGTTAGATTCCAAATATTTTCATAACATATAGTACTAGTATTGTCATTTGTAATTGAATTACACTTATTGCTTTGTTATGATATTACAAAGTACAATACATAATAAGACAACATTGGTAGCATATCTTATAGCAGAAGATCTTGTCTACAATTAACTCGTCTGCATTTTTCGAACCCTTATTGAATAAATTTAGAAAGAATAATCAATAATGTATTTTGGGTTATTGGATTCCAAACAATCTATTTTGACATGTTCAAACAACTCATTTTAAGGTAAAATGCTCCAAAAATGAGCCATGTTCCAAAGGATGATCTTTGTTCTTGTTTCAGCTTCTCGTCTTTAAGGTATGGAACGATGCGTTTTGTCATACTCTCAGTAATCTCTAGATGCTCTCCTGGTACACTTATGAAATCTATCTTCTCAGCTTCATCCAACGTTTTTAACCCGAACCAGTCTTCAGTATACAACTGGGTCTACACACAAAAAGAGCACTTTAACACATTTTTCTTGCTTTCTTAGTTTCTTTTGTCTTGTTTAGTAGGGTGGTTCAACAAGTCAACCTGACCAGACCCGTAAAAAATTGATATGTGACTGACTCGTAACCCGGTTTATGGATTATGAGTTTTACGAGTCGGGTTATACGACCCGTTTAAACAAGTCAAATGGGTCAAAATGACTCATTTGACTAGTTGACTCACTTGACCATTGTGATCCATTTGACTTAATAATCAATTACTTTAAATCGTGTCCTATCTAAAAAAATGATTTACATGTCAACTCATTACTCGAAAATCCCAAAAATATTGACTTGTGACCCGACCCACTTGACCATAAATTCCAAATTGGGTCGGATCTGATTACAGATAATTGGATCATTTGAGCCACCCTATTCAAAAGCATGAACATATGTAATGAAGATCAATGGTTACCTCATTGTAGGGCAAGACTTCACTCAAGGACCCATCTTTGAAATAACCGAACCAAGCAGTTTCCCTCGGTTTTAGAACAGTGTCGTTCTCGAACTAGGCAACAACGAAAAAACGAGAAATAATGTCAAATGCTCTATCCAAAGCGTCAGAATTGTTCATTAGAAAACGTTAATGTAACGGTTACCATGACGAGAACAAGCTTTTCTATGCCAGAAAACCGTTGCTTGTATGTTGGGTTCCTTTGAGTTGCAATTTCGTTGTTTAGAAGTGGAAGAAACTTGCATCCATTGAGGTACGCCTCCAAATCCTACACATAAAATGCAGTAAAAAAAGGTTGCATAATGGCTTTGTTTGGACGTTGTTGAGAATAAAACATATCTTAAATATGAAATCGAAAGAAAATCAGTCTAATATATACATTCTTGTCAATTGTCAATCGCGTTATTTCTTATTGTTAATTGGTTTTAGGATGTAACTTCATAGGGCTTATGTGCTAAGCTTAACACGATTGTTCACTTATACGGATACACCCTCATCAACCGATCCATAGGGTTTGGCGGGTTGGACTTAGGCCCATTATCAACCTTGTGGTGGACTTAATTAGCGAGTTGATACTCGTCTGTTATCTACCTTTACTTGAATAAAACCTCGTTGGATTTATACAATACCGAACATTAAAATTAAAAATACAATATCTAATTTAAACACTGCCTTTGAGATGAATTTAGTCCCTATATCAAATTTGGTGCCTTCTAACTAAATTTGGTTATTATTGACACATAGCAGAATTTCTCTTGGGCAGGGATACCCCATCTTGAGCCTCTAGATTCCGTTGTAACAGAGCCTCACTGGGTCAATGATGATGACGTACTTGTGGTGTGTGGTATGTAATGCATTATAATTTAGATATGCAAACAAACACTTTCAAAAACTGATTATTGTACATAAAACATGTTGTGTAAAGCAAGGATTTTGGCATTTTACTCACATTGGGAATTCTCATGAAGTTACTAGGAGCCAAATGATCCTGCAATTAATCACATTAATTTGTGTCAATAGACTCAAGACAAGTAAAAAAAATAACTAACATAAGTTGTAGATAGTTTATAGTCAGCACCTGGACAAAGGGATTGTAAACTCCTAACTTCAAGAAGGAATCAACAAAGCTGCATATTTCTTCAGACCGCAAATTCCATTGAAATATATATATATATATATATATATATATATATATATATATATATATATATATATATATATATTTGTTCAAAGAGAGAACTAGCTCTCAGGAATAGATTAATAACTGGACTAAGCGCCAATGAGGCGAGGGGTAGTCCTGCCCCGTACATCATCATCTAAAAAACTCCGGGTAACATCCGGAGGGTCCTTCAGGGTGTGAAACCCGAGAGGAAAAGAAAAGGCAAGGTTGGCAAGGGAGTCGGAGACGAAGTTCGCTTCCCTAAAGACATGACGAAGTCGGACACTCCAGTTCCGACTGAGTAAGCCTTGACACTCGAGAGCCAGGCTAGTAAGAGGGTGGTTAGGGGCCATGGTTTTTTGGATGAGGCTGATCGCAATCTGAGAGTCGGACTCGACAAGAATCTCACGTAACCCACTATCCCAAGCTAATTGAAGGCCATCACGAATCGCCCACAGCTCGGCTTTGGCAACTGTACATTGTCCTATGTTGTGGACGAACCCTCTCATCCATTCTCCATTACTGTTTCGTATGACTCCTGCGGCAGTAGCTCTTCTACTTTCATCAACTGCTCCATCGGTATTTAGTTTTACCCAGCCTTCCTCAGGCTTATCCCACTTGATGAGACTTTGAGATTTGTTGGGCCTTGGGCCCTTATTTCTCTTGGCCCACACATGCTTATATTCTTTCGCTCATTCCATAATGAACCTGTAGTTGAATTGAGGCAGGCCCACGTTTCTAAAAACTCTCTCGTTCCTGTCCTTCCAAGTCCACCAGAGAGTCAAAGCAAAGACTGCCGACCAGCGGCCATGCTCACCAGCTTTCGTATTGTTATGAATCCCTGCTCGAACCCAGGCTGCAAAATCGGTCCTGAAAAATTCATCCCTCTGGACTGGTAAATCCATGCTCTCCCAGATCGCCTTCACCCTTTGACAGTCCCGGAACATATGCGTGAGGGATTCTTGATCAGCGTCGCAGATCGGGCAACTCGGGTCCTCGGTTAAATGTCTTCTCTTCCTTTCCTCGTTAGTGAGAACGGCACCTTTGATGGTGGTCCAGATGAACGAGCGGACTCTCTCAGGGGTGTGTAATCTCCACACTGCAGAGTACGTGTCCCTGTCGGCCCAAGACACGGGGGAGAAATCTGCTGCAATATTGTAGCCTGAGCCGACTGTGTAGTCTCCGCTCAATGTTTGACTCCAACTTATTTCATCTTCTCTGTGTGGGTCCTCAGTGATTGCTAGTGACGCTATCTGCAACATAATTTCTGAAGGGAGAATGGTGGTAAGTATGTCCCAATTCCAGCCCTGGCCTTCAATCCAGTAATCTCTAACGCAACTTGGATAGGATTGGTGGTCAATTGTCCCATGTGTTATGTGAGCAATAGGGATTTCCCCAATCCATTTGTCATGCCAGAAGTTGATTGATCTACCGTTGCCAAGGTTCCATTGACATCCTTTCCTGATGACTTTTTGGAAGCCCTTCATCATACTTCTCCAAACGTGGGACTGGTTCCCCATTGAAGCACTGTTCTGCTTGACATATTTAGCTGACAAAACTTTTCCCCAGAGGTTGTCCCCACTGTGCAGAAATCTCCATTCGAGCTTTGCTATGAGGGCTTGGTTAAGTCTTGCCATAGATTTTATCCCAAGCCCTCCCTGCTCTTTCGGTTTACAGACTTCCTTCCAAGCGATAAGGTGTGGTTTCCTACTCTGATCCCAATTACCCCATATGAAAGACCTTGTGACTTGGTCGATGCGATTGCATATAGAGACCGGGAGGTATGCTGATCCCATAGTGTAGACTGGCAATGATGACAGAACTGATTTCGCGAGCGTTATCCTGCCCGCCAAACTGAGGTGCCTTGTTTTCCACCCGGTAAGCTTGGCATTTATCTTGTCGAGGAGGGGTTGGAAGGTGTCCTTGGTCACTCTCTTATGAAGAACCGGCATCCCTAGGTAGCTTCCTAGGTTGTCGGTGATTTCGAGCCCGCTCCTTCATTTAAGATCCTCAATAACGCTCTCCCTAGTATTAGGGGAAACGAAAATTTTGGACTTGGCACTGCTGATTTTCTGGCCTGACGCCCTACAGAATCTTTCTAGGCAATCCTTGATGATCTCTATTTGTTCCCCCGACGCCTCCGCCATAAGGACGATGTCGTCAGCGAAGAACATGTGCGAGAGTTCGGGGCCTTGTCTCGTGATCTTTATCGGCTTCCATTCTTTCCTGGCTACTAAGTCTTGAATGAGTTGACTTAGCCTCTCCATACATAAAACAAAGAGGTATGGGGAGATCGGATCTCCCTGTCTCAAACCACGGGTCGGGCTGAAGCTTTCTATCATTTCGCCATTCCACAAGAGCCGCATAGACGTAGTTTCCACACACTCTTTGAACCACTGTCTCCACTGCGCCGAGAACCCAACATCAGCCAAGGTGTCCTCTATAAACTCCCATCTCAGCCGGTCGTAGGCCTTCTCGAGGTCAATCTTCAAGAGCATCCATCCCTTTCTTCCTTGTTTCTTTCGCATCGAGTGCACCACCTCCTGCATAATGACAATATTGTCAGTAATAAATCTACCAGGAAGGAAGCTAGCTTGCATAGGACTAATAAGAAGAGGGAGGATAGGGTGAATCCGGTTCACTAGGATCTTAGTGATGATTTTGTAAAGGACGTTGCACAAGCTTATGGGTCGGAATTGGCTAATTTCTTCTGGTTTGGCTACTTTCGGGATGAGCGTTATCAGGGTGTTGTTCAGTCCCTCCGGGAGTTTGGCGGTCTCGAAGAACATCCTAACCGCTGTTTTCACTGAATTTTCGATCGTGGGCCAGCAGTGGTGGTAGAAGAGCGGTTGGAAGCCATCCTCTCCAGGTGCTTTATTACCCGCCATTTGATTGATCGCCGCACTCGTCTCCTCATCTTTGAGTGGAGCATTAAGGGGAGTCCACTGATCTTCATTGAGTCTAGGAAAGTTTCCTCTTGGGAGGGTTTCTGGCTCCATCTCTGGGTTTGGTAGGGAGTACAGATTGGTGAAGAAACTTAGCGCTAGGTTCTCCATCTCTGTTTTGTCTTCTATAAGGTTTCCCTCCGAGTTTTTTAAGGCATCAATCATGTTGTGGCGTCTCCGGATCACTGTGGCGGCATGAAAGTAGGAGGTGTTTCGGTCCCCCGAAACTAGCCACTGTTCCCTCAATTTTTGGTGCCACATTAGCTCCTCTTGCTCTAGAACTTGGTTCAGCTCATTTTGTAATTCCGCTTCAAGGTCGATGAGGCGCGATGTTACTCTTCTGCTTAACGCAGCTTGCAGCCCCGTTATTCTTGCCATGAGCCTCCTTTTCCTAGTGTGGATATTGCCAAACACTTGGTGGTTCCAGTTGCGTAAATCCTCCTTGAGTTGTGCCAGAGCATTGGTGGTTGTTCCATGGCGGTCCCATCTTTCCTCCACAAATTCATTAAATTGCGGGTGGTTGAGCCACGCCGCTTCAAAGCGGAAGGGCCTTCGGTTTCTGTTCTAATTGTTCTGTGTTTCAAGTTTTAACAGGATGGGGGCATGGTCAGAGCTAAGGGCTGCAAGTTGGAATACCTTGGCCTCCTGCCACTCCATCCTGCCCTCGTTGTTGGTGAAGATTCTATCCAAGCGTTTGGCGATGCGTGTGCCTACGGTGTTGCCCCTGTTCCAGGTGAAGGTGGGGCCAACGAACCCCATGTCGATCAATTCCGAGTTATTGACCCAACTTTGAAAGGATGTGGAGTCCGGTGATAGACGGCCAGATCCCCCTTGGCGTTCCCATAGGTGGAGAATGCAGTTGAAGTCTCCGCCAACAAAGAGCGGTTCCCGTATATCGTTAGTCTTGAGTTGGAGGTCGATCCAAAATTGTCGCCTACGGCTGGGCGTAGGTGGGGCGTAAAGTACTATTAGGTGGTACCTCCTACTCCCGTTCTTTACTAGAGCGTGAATGTAGTGTTCGTGGACTTGAATTATGTTGAGGTCAGTTCTGTTTTCGCTCCAGAAAAGCCACACACCACCGGCGAAGCCGTTCGCCTCAATTCTGCAGTTGTTGGTGAAGGCCATTTTGTCACAAATTCTTTGTGCAGTCTCCCCAGAGGTTTTGGTTTCGAAGAGGGCTAGAATGTCAATATTGTAACAACGTAGAAGGTATCTAATGGCTCTGCGAAACCCGCCCTTTGCGGCTCCGCAACAATTCCATAGTAAACAATTCATCATAAAAGCATTTTAAGGGGGAAGCTCTAGGCGTGCAGACCGCCTTCTTGCAGTTGATCCCCTTCCACCATCATCGTGGCATCCTCCTCACCCTCTCGCTGGTGGCTAGGCAAATCACTTTGCTTTTGGGTGACCACCGAGTCGTCTTTAACTGTCGTGTCTTCTGTTGCCTGGGCTTGAGATTGTGGGAGACCAGCTTCCACCTGTGATGTGCTTACTGGTTGTTGGCTATTATATTGGGTCAGCACCATTTCGTTGGTTTGTTGAGGGGTTGTATTATTTGGTTTGGGATCATTCTTTTTCTCCTGGTAATTCCTTGGCCTTTTACTTGGCCCAGTTGGTGCTAGTTCTTGTGGCCCAAAAGGCCCAAATATGCCTTTCTTTCTTTGTGGTGGGCCACCATTCTTTTTCCCTGATCGCTTTTTTGTTCCAGATGACATGCCCACCTCAAACCTAGTACCCACTTCTTTCCCCCGCGCCGTCTTCTTTTCCTCTGACTCTTTCCCTGCTTGCTTTCCGGAGTTGCTCTCTGTCGCGGCTTGAGATTGGAAGATAACGTTCCTCTCTTTCCCACTTTCGGCTTGGGTGTCCTGTTGCAGGGCTACTCTGACCTCTGTGTCCCTCCGAAGCGCTGCAAACCTGTTTCCTTCTGCATTCTGGGGTGTCGTGTTGGTGTCAGATCTTTCCTTGTTTCTAGTAGGTCGTCGTCTCCTCTGAACCGCCATCCAAGGGCCATAGGTGTTGTCCGTTCCCGTTGACCCTTGCTCCGTCAACGACTGGCTGGTCATCGGCGTCCCTTGTTGTTGCGTGTTCGGATTGTTGTTCTCCGTGTTCTGCTTGTTCTCCGTGGGCTGGCATTGCGAAGCTAAATGTCCATATCTTCCGCATCTGAAGCATATGATTTGTAGCCCCTCGTACTCGAGGAAGAATCGTTCCCCGTTAATGTGTATTGATCCCTTGAGTGGCTTGGTTAAATCTACTTCTATGCAGACTCGAGCATATCTTCCCCTGTTGGAGAACAGGGTTTTCGTATCTACCTTCAGTGGTCGGCCAATTCCTGCTGCTATACGCATTAGCACACCCTCCTCGTACAGCATGATTGGCAGGTTGGTAACTCGGACCCATGCCGGCGATGTGGTGATCTTGTCTGTCTCTGGTTTGAATTCCGGTGACCATGCCTTTATGATTAAGTAATGGCCATAGATGGTCCATGGTCCCCCGGAGATGGCGTGGAGGTAGTCCTTTTCCGTCTCGAAGCGGACAATGTAATATCCATTCGGGAGATCAACAAGAGCCATCTTCCCCACTGGTTTCCATAGTTCTCTGAGCTTCTTGTCCATTTGCGCATATGGAACGAAACCTCCAAGAATCTTCACTATCAGGGATGATTGCCATACTGCTGCTAAGACGTTCAGAACCTCCGGGGCAATTTCCACCGATGGATCTCCATTTTCCCCTTCAGGGAATGAGATCGCTATTCTGCTGTCTAGGAACTCGGGCGCCAGTGTTGGTCGTTGCTGTCCTTTCTCTCCGGTGACCATTTCCTTCCAAGTACGTGGTGGGTCTGGTGGTGCTTTCGGTGGCGGGTCTGGCTGGGTTACTTCTATGTTCATGTTTGCTGTTGGTGGCTGGGCCACCGGGTTGTTTCCCGGTGGGTTCACCGATGTCATGACAATTTCCAGTTGAGAGCGTTTTTCCAGTTGACAGATTTTAATGTTTAGCAGTTTACCCTTCCATTGAAATATATATTGCAAGACATGCATCAAATGGCATGAATTTTTGCACACAAAAATCACATCTTTCTATTAAGAAATTGCATTATCTTACTTACCCCACAATAGGGAAAACCAGCTACACCAGCATGAGGACCAGCTAGTCCAATGAACTTCTTAACCTGTTGTTACAATCAACATACTCATCATAATTGCAAGAATCTCAAACAAACAAACAAGTCTAATTTTATTTATAAATCAGATTTATCTTCATTAATTTGGCAAATGTTAGCCTAGTATTCTTATGGCCGATTTGGTTGCAAACTATAGAAATTCAAAATAAAATAAGACGACTTTAGTTCATTTTTAATATTATGATACATTAACGAGACTTCTGTTTCTGTTTTCTTAGTTTGCAACCAAACAGACCCTGAATTTATAATTACTCACCGGAGGCGCATCATCGCAGAACTCGATTACCCCTCGTCCCACCAGATTACCCTAACAAGAACACAAACATGGGGAAAAAAAACATTACACCAAACATTTTAAGTGTTAATGAACAATGAGGAATTTTGTTCGTGAAATAAGTCTAGCAAGTATAAACCTGAGAAAGGGCAATTATGTTGTAACCTTCACTCAGTGCAGGTATACTTTTCACCTGTATAAGGCTCAAATAAAATAACTCAACAAACAAACTACAAATTTAATGCCTTTAAACAAATTGAACAATAAGTAGATTTTTTTTTTTTTACCTTGCTACAAGCAATATCCACCTGCAAACACAAAAAAATAAAATAATGAAGTCATATTTTTTATTAACGGTTTTTTCTATCAAAAGACATAGGTTAAAAATAGTAGATATAAAAATTAAAATCCTAAAAGAAAATTAAAGAATCCTATAAAAAAAACAAAATAATCTTAAATAATAAAATTCAATAAATAATTTTTGTTTTAAGGTTCTTAATCTATGTTCTTGGTGTATAAGTTAAAAAAATTGTTTTAACAATTCAACTTTAATGTGTGGGTTAGAGAAATCACAAATACCTGCATCTTAAGAGGAATCGCCCAAGACTGCCATAAACTAGCACCAATCTCTCTGTTTAGTAGGATACATGACCAAATTTACTTAGATTTAGATATGGATGTAACTTTTTAGTAAAAAAAAGAGGGTGAATAACAAAGAATATAAATAAATTCTCTGTTTGGAAGAATTTACATGCAGAATCCTTGAGTACCAGACCAGTTGCTTAGATTCTCTGTTATATTTGCTACTTTTGGAGTTGAACATGATTCCTCTAGCCCTATCACAAGTTCAGAAATGATGGGAGTAAATTTTACACACAAATAAAATATTAATTAAAAGATTTTTTTTTCCATATTTCAGTATATAAGTTACTTAAAATCCTATAAAAAAATATCCAAGTGACACTACTATGTGTTCGATAAAAAAAAAAGTTCAATCAATTACTATAAAGAAAACATGGTAACAACAACATCTACCCAGGTAGATTCCGACAAGAGCGGGATCTGAGGGGTCGAAGATGTACACATCCTTGTCCTGAGTGGAAGTCAGGATGGTATTTCTAGCAGGCCAAAAACAAAAGGAAACACAAAGGCTAAAACACAAGACTGAAAACCGAGAGAAGGAAGCAACAGGGAGTAAAAACAAAAACGAAAAAGGTAAGTAAGAAACCCAGATAGCGATAAAAAAAACTAATTAAAGGAGACAAAGAGAAACTTTTAGTAATTTACCATAGAAAACAACAAAGGGAAGCGAGGTGAAAGATGGGATTAGAGAGAATATGAAGACAGAAATGAGGAAGAATATAACTGGTTTTGGGTACACACATTCTTTTTTTTGAGTTAGTTTCTACAGAATTTTTGAAGAGGTTTTAAAATGTTAAGGTCTCATCTATCTTTAGTTGAATATGGTAATGACTTTTCATACATAGAATGCTGTATTTTTGATTGAATTTAGTTAATTGAAGATAAAATTAGTAACTTTTTTCAATCAATTAATTATTGGCAATCATGAGAAATCTCATCAATCTGAATTGAATACGTACACGAACCAAGAACTAATATTAAAATAGATTCAATGAATAAATACATTGTCACATATGAAATGCTGTGCCCGTCCCCGAAAGTTTGTTTTGTATTTCTTTTCGGGTGTCCCGAAAAATTTATCCATATTTTCAACTTTTCTTTTATATCAATTTTTTCTTATAATATTATCCTCATTCTATTTCATCTTTTATCTCTATTATCTAATAAAAAAAATCTACCTCTTTTTAGTTTTTTCTTTTTTTTTTCATCTCTTTTTTTCCCACTTTTATCCATTACAATCACATTCTCTCCTTATTAGCTACTTTTTCTTCTCTATTCATTTCTTAATATATGTGAAAGGTGTCCTTTAGAACAAACTTTCAAGCACAGAGAGAGTATTTAGTTAATTTTTTGATTTAATTGATAATTTTCCTCATTGTAACAAAGAATCTATTTTAATTTTTTTTCTTCTTATGAAAGATTATAACCATTCTTGCACTTCCCGCTTAATCAGTTTCCCTTTTAATTTACATAATCAATTGTTTTTCCCCGAAAAAGTAAATTATTTACCTACCTTGAGTAACTTTGTAACTAAGTGTAACTATTTCGCGCAATAATGTATATAAAATTTATAATTTTGTACGTATTATTATATAAAATATTATGACTTATATTTTTTTCAATATTAAATTTACATATGAGATAATATAATGTAATTTTAATAAGAATATCCGTGCATTTATTTATTTATGAAAAAATAATTTGATATACCAAATATGTTTAATATATAGATCGAGAAAAAAAATAAAGAGAATCAATTAAAAGAAAACAATAATCATCCTAAAAAGCTATGAAGTTTCGTAAAGGGAGATGTGTGGTATATGAAAAGGCGAAGTGAGGGAGGGTCTTGAAGGGTTCGGTGACCCCTCAACCCGCGAGAGTTTTTACCGCTGATGACCCTTCTATAATCTCGAACTAGGGTCGATGTAAAGACAACAATTAAAGGTTGAGGACAAACTTATTTTATTTTTATTTCAATAAAACCCCAAGACAACGTTTTTTAGTGTTTTTTTAAACATACAAAATGACATCGATTTGTTAAATGATAAAAAAAATTCATTTATCTTATCCATATGCTTGTGATTTAATTAACATGTACATTTTTATCTTACTAATTTTACTAGCAAATTTATTGTTTTTATTTAGCATATAGCTTGGTTTAAATTTTTCTATATTTATAACATGAAATATTAGGAAGTAATTTTTTCTAAAAGTCTTAAACTACTAATTAACCATTTATAATGTAGTAAGTATATTTAGGCCCAAGTTCATTCAACTGTATTTGTTTTTGTCTAGCGGGCCGATTACAAGCTTGTCCAGCGGGCCTGTCTACAAAAAGGCCCAAGTTCATTCAACTAATTTGTTTATTTGTTTTAGGAGAGGCGACTCATCATCTCAGGACGGAACGACGGACTCGGGAGAAAGAATCCGATTCCGAATTCCTCACTGCCGGCATATCTTCTCTGCCTCGTCAAAGTCTGCTAATTCGTCTCCAAAATTGATCGGTTTGAATCTCTCTTTCTTAATTGAATTTTGTTTGTAATGTTTTTAGGTCAACTGTGGCTCAAATGCTCAATTGACACTGGAGGTAGCTTTTGAATCTTGTAAACTGCTGATAGCTATTGAATCTGTGTCTTCTTTCAGTTTTTGTAATGAGCTGTTGCTTGATTTGTGTGTATTTGCTTGTTCAAGTTATTGGTTGCATTGTTCATCATACAGTTAAAAGTTGAGCCACATACAATTTGGTTGGTGCCTGGCAATGGAGATCAACAATCACCCTTACGTTCCAAGAGATCTAGTTTTGCCAGATTTTGTACCTGTTTCCCTCTCCCAGTCCACCATTGTTGCTGTGTATCTCTCTATTTCATTGGCCATTGTCGCCCTTGTTTGGATCCTCTCTGGTACTTTCTCTCTCTAGTGCTAATTTGGAATCTGTGACATGTTTACATGTGTAATAAATACATTTATCTTGCTACTGCCTTTACAATTTACATTTTGATAGATCTGTTTTCTGGCATGAATTATCTATCACTCTTGCCTTTTCAATTGCTAAGAACCAAATGTATCTAGATTAGCCAAGTCAATAAATTTGGTGGTTGACTTTATCCTACTGTTGGCATAAAACTTGATCCTTACTCTCAATAAAGTGTGCATAAGAAGGCATTGTTCTTCGATTCTTGCACAATGGACTAGCAATGTCAGATTACTGTTCTAGTTGAAAAAGAATTCACTTCGGATACATCTTTCATGTTATTAATCTTAGTATCCTACACACAATGAAAGATCATTGTGCTAGCTGAAAAAGAAGTCACTGATGTTGAATTTGAATATGTTCTGCCCTAACTAAACTAGGATTGCTGACCAAGAGATGCAAATTGGATCGACTGTTAATGTGCTGGTGGGTGTTTACTGGTCTTACCCACATCATCCTTGAGGGTTACTTTGTCTTTTCCCCTGAGTTTTACAAGAACCGAACAGGCAACTACTTGGCAGAAGTTTGTACGTTTGTTTCTATCATCATCTTGCACATTTCATTTGTCACCTTTGCCCGGGTAATCAGGGAATTTTTTTACTCTTTGCTTTTGTTGGCAGGGAAAGAGTACAGCAAGGGTGATTCTCGGTACGTTGGTAGGGATGCTGGGGTGGTTGCCGTTGAGGGCATAACTGCTGTTTTGGAGGGTCCAGCCTCATTGTTAGCCATGTAAGTCGGTAGACATGATTTCTATTGAAAAATCAGGTTTCTAAGGAGAGGATTCTTATTCATCATCATCATTGACCCAGTGAGGCTCCGCTACAGCGGAATCTGGTGGTCAAGATGGGGTAACCCTGCCCAAGGGAAAAGGGGTACGCCCGATAGACCCAAGAAAAATTGAACTTCAACTATGTGACAATAATAAATGAATTTAGTTATAATGCACCAAAATTGATATAGGGGATAAATCCATCTCAAAGGCAGTGTATAAAAGCCAATGAGCATGAGGATGCGCACTAGAGAGGAATAGGATTCTTATTCAATGTAGTAAAAATTTGTTGTGTTTTCACATGACAGGTACGCTATAGGAACAAAGAAGTCGTATAGCTATGTACTTCAATTAGCCATCAGTTTAGGGCAGCTTTATGGATGTGCTGTATATTTCATAACGGCATTTCTAGAAGGTGATAACTTCGCCGCAAACTCATTCTACTACTATGCATACTACGTAGTAGCCAATGCTTGGTGGGTGTTGATACCCACTCTCATATCAATCAGATGCTGGAAGAAGATATGCGCCGCCGTTGAACTTCAGAGCAAAAACAAGGTGAAAACTCGCTGATGGATCATTTATGCTGCATCTTGTCCCAAACTTGGCTAATTACTGGCTCAGAAGACAAGGATTTGGGACAACTTTAACACATTTTTTCTGTAGACTATTTTCCCTTTCCGTTTGGGTGCTCTCCCTTTGCGTTAAGCTAGGGGTGCCCCCATCTTGACCCCCCAAATTTCCCGTAAGGGGGTCTGCACTAGATCAATGTTGTTGTTGTATTTTCCCTTTCCGGTTGAAGTTCAATATAACTTTAAGGTAATTTTCAGATGTTTTTAGACGTTTCTACGTGAATTTTGTTTGGTTTTTGCCTATTAATAAATATTATTTTATGTTGTGTTAAGTGGTTTGATGCCATACAATCGATATCAAAGATAGAGAATCGATAATCTCAAACGAGGCTAACCGATAGCCTGGATTTGGCTACTCTAGATCAGAGATCGAACATAACAGAAAAGGAGTCATCTGGTAATTGAAAGATAGCCTGGATTTTGGAAAATTGAGTAATTGATTGGATAATCTGGAAGAACTCCTTGGCCTCAAGGATCATTTGCCTCGTAGTCTCCAAGAAACTTGAATGTTGTTGATCTTCACCACTGAGTAATTGTGAGCATACTCCATCAGGATTATATAATTTGAAGCTGCCCCAGTGATGATGTTCAGGAAAAGCAACATTGGGAAATTCATCATCAGGATCATGGCCATTAGGATTAATAAGTTAAATTTAAAAATAATTTCTAAACCATGAATTGGAATTAACTTAACAAACAATTTCCATACATAGTAATGTTAATGTGTGGGCACACATTACAAAAACCCAAAGTTTATAGCAGAGAAATATTATAACAATGGAATTTTTTTTAACATCAAAGTTCAAATCTTTATACATGGATGCATGTTTCTTGTTGTATTTACTATAAAGCAAGAGTACTATTTTCAGTATTTTGTAGGTCTTTTTGACATAAAAAAAAATTGGATTGATAATTTATTATGCAATAAAATGACTTATGTTCATTTCACCAATGTGGTTGAGTAACTTGTGTTGAAAGTTGAAAAAGCGGGCTAATTTTTGTAGTTTTAGAAAATAACATGATAGTTTAGTAAATTGAAAAAAACCAAACACAACAGAAGAGAACAACGAAAGAGATTGGAACGACCAAACAAGACTCTCTCAGACGGCGGAACAAGGGTAAACTGAAGAAGACAATAATATTCTCAAACCTTGCAAAAACATTTCCCGCCGGTGACGTTAACTTCTCTTCTCTCTTTCCCTCCGCTGAACGATTTATGCTCCTCTTTGTCTAACCCAATCGTACTTTCTTCGAGTATTTGCAGAAAAGTTTCAGTTGAAATTCTGTTTCTTGATCAAAGGGGAAAAAGAGAGGCGGTTGAAAGTGAGGGTTTTTGCCCCCTTTACGTATTCGAAATTTGGGTCTTTGAGACTCTAGAGAAACAGTGACGATGTCTGTGGACGCGGTGGAGGAGTTGGGTTACTCGCAATTCAAAGATTTGAAATTGGAAATTGAGGATGATAAAGGGTCGGATTTTGCAGTTTGTTTCTGGGTTTACCTTCCTGTCTCTACTCCATTTCCTTCAACTGTTCTTCGCCAGGTACTTTTATCTCTGTTGAATAAGTGTGATCTTTGCTTGCGGTTTCCTTGCTTCTATGGCTGTTTGTTTTGGCTTGTCAGTTGTCAGTGTATTTTCCCCAATTTTATATGGTTATGAAATGTTTAGTCTTGTCATATGATTGGATTGGGTGTCTTAAGGGTTTGATATGGCTTTCATATATAGTCCATTGCTTTTGTTTATATGGTTCTTTAGGTTGTGCTTGGAAATGAGGAAAATTTTTTGAACAGTGAAGGACAATTTCCGTTTCCACTTTGAGATGCAAATTGTTAAGTGTATTTTTCTTGCAATTATGTGGTGGTTAAGAGATGGGAGAAATCAATTTTAATTTTGCAATGCCAGCATGAGGTGAGAAGTCAGCATTGTATATTATAATGTCCTTTTCTCCTCCATCCATATGGGATGTATAGGATTTGATGTTGTCATCAATATGAAAGCTTAAATCTTTTCTAATTTCCTTGACCAAAGTAGTAGTCTTTACATCAAAGGTTGTTATAATTTGTGTTAATGGAGCTTAGATTTTAGGACAGTGATGCGTTTCTATTAATTCTTGTACAGAAATGAAGGATTAGAACGTATACAAATGGCATGCCCTGAATTGCAATATCACAGCCATACAATTCATTTTTATCTCTGCTGATGTGTATACAGAATATTCTATTTACTGAGATTGCATGCAGGTGGACCAAGAGAGTGCAAAAAATGTCAACTTTCTTGTTTTGAATGAAGAAAAGAAATTGACGCTGTATCCATTGCTCTCCTTGCACAAGGAATCTCCAACACCTGGCGATTCCATGTCTATTGATGAACTTCCTTCTGTGTGCTCAGAGGAACAGATTCCTCTAGCAAAATGGGTTCATATTTGCTGTGAGGTATGGCATAATTGCTCAGAGGAACAGTCTGTTTCATCTTCATGTCTTTCAATTTATTGATAGTAGTATGTCATTGAACTTCTTATCAAGATTGTTCTTGGTTTTAGACTTGTAGTTACTGCCTGCTCGACTTATATGATTTTACATTTATCTGTCTGATTTAATGTTAGGTGTCAAACAATTTTTTACGTCTTCACATGGATGGGAAGATTGTTGGAGAGATATCAATGAAATCTAAATTGAAGAAGTCTCCTAATTTGAAGAGTTCTAGTGGAGTAATTTTGGCTGCTACTTTTGGAGACAATGAAGGCCTTCAGGGTTATGTTCACGATGCAGAGGTCTTGTGTCTGCCATTATCTGTAAAGGACCAACACATTAAGGTGGGTATCTTTAACTCTTATTAAATTACTAAGACTATTTGCTTCATGAAGTGACTCCATAATTGATGATGACTTCTCAGGATCCGCCTGTACAATTATCCATTGATCATCAATCTGCTTACGAGATTGAAGAAGAAAGTGACGGGGTATGGGGCATTGTTAGTGGCAAGGTCAGTGATCATCCTCTTGTAGACAGTTATGTTGGTAGAATTGTTGGTATTGTTCCCAATTATTGAAAAATGGTTGCTTTCTGAAAATTTCTAAATAATTGTATCATGCAGTTCTACCAAATTATGACCCATTACGTAATCACTTTATCACACATATGACTATTTTACTGAACGTAATAGTTTATTAAAAAAAATAGAATAAGTTGGATAATGAGTGAAGTTCATATGAAAAGGAGCAATAGAAATTATAATTGCCGGTTACTTTTACATATCTTAGTATAAGATCTTTAAGGATAGGATATGTTATTGTATATGGACTAGCTGATGCTTGGTTCGCCTGTAATCTACTGCACCCGTTAAATTAAGTTTTGCTAAGCAATTTGATTCATTATGTTTGTTTAGAGTCACCAAAATTATCTATCTGTAGGAGCTTTTAATTTACTGTCTTATCATGACTTTTGAAATAACTTAACCTATATCTTCTTCTTTACTATGAGTAGCAATCTCATCTTTCATTCAATTGTTGACTTACTCTATCTTATTGCAGGCATCTTGCCGAAGAAAATTTGCCTTGGATGTATTAGTAGTAGACCCCTTCGGGAAACCTGCTGACAAAGATTGGCAGGTACATATATATTTCTTTTATTACTCACTATGAAAATCTGAGCAACTATATGCTTAGGTTGATTCTGATTGTTGAACTCGTGTTTGAATATGACTTGCTAGGTTGTTGCTTCACTTGTCTATAATGATGATCATGCACCTGTTGAGAAGTCAGAGGACGGGGAAGATGCACTTCTTGCTAATTTAGATGGAATTGAATATCCTGCAAGTAGCAAACCGAGCAAAGTATTGCTAGGACGTGCTTCATTCAAACTGAAGATATCCCAGGTAGTATGATTTGCTTCACATTTAACAGTATATAAGAATACTTAAGTAATCCTTCTAGGTCTCAGCATGCTATGTTCCTTGGTAGTATACAGTGTTTATTTATTTAATCTTACCTTCTGTGACTTCTGTCAACCTGAAAATCAGAACTGTAGCCCAACTGTAGATTTTATAAGCTACTAATAAACTTATAAAACTCCAAACGTGCTCTTGTCATTTTGTAATTTTCCATATAATTTCTTGTCAAAATAAAACTTGCATGAGACTTATTGATGAAAATTTGTTTCATATAACTGAAGCAACGATTAGATCTCTCTAACTTAGTGGAAAAATCTATACTAAATTATTAGCATTTTTTTTACTGCACACAAGTAACTTTTCTCCTGCTTCTAGCTGTCATCTAAGTGTGAAAACAAGCTGTTCTGTGTCAAGTTCAATGTTCTGGAAGCTGGAAATTATCCTTTTCTGGAAACGTACTCTCCAGCAATACGTTCCATCTCAAGGAGTCGCAACAGCAAAATGTTCAACAACACCTTAAAGAAATTGTCATCTGGTGTTCATGTGGTGAATGGATCTAGCTTACCTGGACACCATAATGCAGTATGTGAAGCAAGAGCTAGTCCCCCATCAAAGAGAATTAAATTAGGGCAGGAAACCACGCCTCTAAGCATCAACCCTGATTCCGCTTTCCAAAGAACTCATGAAGAATGCAACTCTGCTAAGGTAATTACAACTAATTCATCATTTTATTATAAGAATTATTTTACGCATTTATTTGTACTGCTTCGTATGATGACCTCGTTTGTTAACAATTCTAGGTCCATCATTCAAACGGAACGGGCTTGGGAAGTGAAAAGGAAAATGTAGAAGCAACAGAGAATTCTGCTTCAGATACAGAAAGTCTTGGAGCGAGAAATTCAACCTTAAAGAAGCCATGCATGAGAGGATCGCTTTTAGATTTAAGTGTTTTCAAGTATTGCCTAGGAAGCTTATCTGAGAGAGCGCTTATGTTGAAGGAGATTGTTTCATTTAGTCCCGATGAAGACATAGAACGTTTTGCAGAGCAGGTTTCTGTTTATACCCGATGCTACCATCACAGGTAATTGAATAAAATGATGAGCATCAAACATGGGTCAACTCTTCTACTTTGGTACATCTAAGGTTAAATGTGAATAAAGTTCAAATCTTTTTGGTCCTTTTGAAGTGATGTAGTTAAATATTGCAGGCACCAAATTTTGATAGCAAAGAGGCTGTTAGATGAAGGAGAAAAGACTTGGAATCTGATTTCTAGAAGCAGAAACCGCCTTCAATGGGAAGATGTGGTTTTTGAGATAGAAGAGCAATTCATGAAGATTGCTTGCTGCAATACTAGATCACTCACACAACAGGTTCCGTAATAACTGTTTTTACCGGCTTTGTAACGCATTTTTTTTTTGTACTGTGAAATTGGTTTCTGATGTTTACTGCATAATTTGTTCAGGACTTCAACTTCTTGAGGAAAATTTCTGGGTGTCAAGACTACATGACCTTAGAGAATTTTGATAAGATGTGGAGATGGCTATATCCCATCGCCTCTACAATATCTAAACCCGAGATCAACGGATTATGGGCTTCTACTTCTCCAAAGTGGATTGAAGGATTCAGCACGAAAGAAGAAGTTGAATACGCGCTTCAAAATCCTATGGCGGTTCAACCGCCTGGCACATTTATCTTGCGTTTTCCGACTTCAAGAAGCTGGCCTCACCCTGATGCTGGATGTCTTGTTGTTACCTATGTTGGTGGAGGTTACAATCTGAATCATAGGTTGCTTTCTGCAAATTACAGGTTTGTTTCTGCATAATTATTACACTTTCTTGTTGCTTCATGTTGATATATTTTTCTTGAAATGATTGCAAATATTTTGATTTGTTGTAGCTCTATGAAAGCAGCAACACACTCAACGACGCTCCAAGAAATGCTTTTGGCTGAGCCTGAGCTATCCAGATTGAAAAGGTGAAGAATCCACCATTCTGTTAAGCTTTGTTGTATCTTCAGAAGTGCATGCAGATGTCAAAATTTGGCTGAAAATCTCATCAGCATGCAAGAATTTCAAAGATTTGTAAATTGTTCTCTTGATGGAAAGATTGCTAAATTATTACCCTAGAAAAATGCCTGTACTGGTAGAATTGCAGCTTGTTGTATTCCCATCATCTATGAACACTTCTCCTCCCCTTCCTATAGAGGAGAAATCTTGAGTTAATTGAAGTGAAACCATTAAAGAATGTTTATCTACAATCTTCTCTTTCAAGCAAGTAAATTTGGAAAGAAAAAAAATACAGTTGTTTGTAAATTGTAATTATATTATGTTAAAAAGAATAAAAGCATCACTAATTGTCAAGCTTAGATTTTAATATGAAAAAAAATTGAGTTAACACTATAACACATTAAAAATCTCCAATTCCTAACAAAATGCTGCCACTTCTCCACAATCCACAACCTGATATTACATTACATTTACCATCCCAATCGAATTGATGTGAACTGTGAAGACAACAAAATTTAAACCAAAATGAGATTCTAGGGTTCATGAAACTTGTTCAGAGAGATAGTCCATGAACAAAGTGATTGCATCCTGAGCATGATAAGAGCGCACATCCTCAGGCATTGGAGCAGAGGCCATAGTATTGAAGCAGTTTAACTGGATATCGCGTGTTGGATCTTCTTTTATAGAAGAAAGGAGCAAACTACAGGTTTCTTCAGCCATCTTGGAGTATGCAACCCTAAGAGAGAGAGATTCCCAATTCGTCGATAAAAATGCTCAAAATTGGGAGTTACAAATTCACAAATCAGTGAACTTAAAAACATGAGCAATCAAGCTTACCTTGCATCTATTGGTAATCTGTTGTCCAAGACTTCCAAGGACTTCTGTAGCTTGTCAAAGAACTCTTTACATGAAGCGTCTTTGTCCTTTAAAGAGACCTTTGTATGTGATAATTAACAAAGGAAAATACGAGTTAATTAGTTGTTGCAGACAGTCTAAATTTTGTTTCATCAGGAAAGAGGTGGAAATAGAAGAAAGTAAAATTAGTATTCTGATTGATTAATTTGTATTGTTTACACTCAAATGCACATGCATATCAGAAGCTCATTCATTTGCAAGCTTACTCTCACAGATATTCCTTTTTATCAGTTGCAACAAGAGCTACTATGTATATTTTTATCTATCAATGTATCTACAATAGCCTTGAAAGTGAATAAACTGTCATCAAAACACAGTATAATGCACGTCATTTTAAAGAAAGCAACAGAAGCTGCATAATTAAATTATCTCAAGAGCTGGCATTCCAATGTTGACTTAAGGTAATAGATTATGAAGGAAAAGGACTAAAATTAAGGAAAGATTAGTCAAAGACTGCTGTCACTCCTCTCAGCATAGCAAGTATATTTTTCCACAAAAAAAAAAAGAACTAGATAGAAAGTATTATAATGGATGCCTTACCGGCTTGGTTGTAGAACCATCATTGTCCTTCATATCACTTCTTAGCACATAAAAGGAAATATATATTCCAGCACCCAAGTCCCAGTCATCAATCTCAGAATTGTATTCCTCCATGGAAGTTGCCAGCCTCCATACCTCCGAATGGTTGCCTGCATCAAACGTGTTCTATATAGAGAAAGGTAACCGGAAAAAAAAAACAAATAAAGCAAGGTGATGTTATTAAATTACCTGACAAAAACAACGAGTGAGCAACTGAAGAAATGAAAATTGAGTGGGCTTTTTGCCAACACTTGCATTCGATAAAGTGCTCCAGGGCCTTAGGTAGATTACCATAGTACTGATAATACACTGCCTGTAGTAGGAAAGATGGAGTAAGATATATACAAATTGTAGAATGCATTAACAGTATCAGGATACAAAATTTGTTCAAAAACGTACCATAGCCTCATGCAACCATACTAAAGGAATACCCAACTCTTCAATAAATTGACGTTGTTTCTCTTTTGTACTCCAAGTATCACAGTACTGGAACAAAATTTCTCGAATAATCTTAAACTGAAGGCAAGGGAAATCCTCTCTGTATGGCATATGAAGAACAACATAGATAGCCCAGTGGCATTGCCCAAGACATAAAAGCTGAGAGACAAACCCCATATCCAGAATATGAAGATCTTTAGAACTGAATGTTCCAATTGCTTCTAAAATGGCACGTTGGTGCCAGATCATATGGTAATCAAGAGGATCATTTGTTGATGCAAAAGTAGATAACATGGATTTCAGACTAACAAACTCACTGGATTCATTGGCATGAAGAAGCATAAGATAAAATGCAAGGTCATTGCGTCTCCATACTGAACTGCTAATTGCCTCTCCTGGTGGTCCCTCGTCTATGTAACTCGGAACAGGATATGGAGCCTTACCTTCAGCAAGTAGATGCTGATAAATGTGAAAGACTCTGGGCAAAGAAGTGTCAGGTGGTAATGCATACCACATGAGCAAGCCTAAGAACCTTTTCCAATCAATCTCTTTTCCACATAAAGCATCATGAACTTTACCAGCAAGCAATTCATAAAGCCTTATTCTATCCTTTTGAACAAAGTTGAAGTCCAAACCATTAATTCTCCAAATCTCAAGTTGCTGAGAGATATCAGAACGATTCATAATTGATCCACCCGCTTGACTCAGCAAACAAGCTAATCTTACATCCCCCTTTGATGCGGCCATCTCGACAGCTGCATCCAGTTGTCTGCCAGTTAAAAGTAGAAATATGTGTTGTAAGTAACTGGAATCATCCAAGCAACTGACATCTTCTTGCACCCGATGGTATACACTCTCCTGTAACCAATAACTGAATTCTGCCCTACGAACCAAGGGGAGTGCTTCAGGATCAAATTCAGCTGGCCCGGGTTTTGATTCTTGCATCATATCTTCCTCATCATCTTCCACAATCCTTGACGGTCCACTCATATCCCTTTCTGAGAATAGAACCCTTATAAGATCCCAAACAATAACTTGGTGCATCAAGGACAAACGAAGAGATGAAGACAGTCCAGAAAGTTCAAGCTGTCCTTCGACAAATTGTATATAATTTTGACAGATAGCCGGCAGCTTTAAACGATCAGAGACAACCCTTTGAAGTTTTAAACTGAAGGAACCAGATTCAATTTCCATAGCTTCATGGTCCAATGATTTGTGGAGATCTAAGGCAGAATTGAAAAATGAATCTACAGCTTCATCTTTTAATTTGTTACTTTCATCTCTAGCCACTTTGTCTATTGCAACTCTTTCTATACTGATCATTGAAGATATATTGCCTTGATGAACGCTGCCAGCAACAGGTGTACCACTATGAACTAAAACACCATTGGGGCCCCACCCAACACGAAATGATCTGCCCATGAACAAACCAGCATCTACAATATTACGATAATGACTCTTAGCAACGGGTGTATCACATGATGATTCCTGCTTAAAACCTTCTGCTTTAACAGCTCTAAGATTCAATCCCTTATTGTCTTGAGACATCAAAATTGTCCCAGAAGCATTTATGTCGAAACTACTTGAATTGTACTCCAACAAAGCCAGGGGGGTTTTCCGTGCAGGATGTGGAGTGGGTCTGTGATTCATTGTCATATCAGAATGGTGATAAGGAGACCTAATATGTTCTCCATGCAAAGGTTGTTTCTCATGGGAGGGGATTTCATTATAGTTTTCATCGTCTTCCCTGTCTATTGGAAACATCAACATCCTCATTTCTTTCATTTTTACAGGGTCAAGCCCGAGATGAGCAGGGAGTGAATGAGATAAATCAGGGCCTGTCAGATCAGATTGAAATCTTTCAGCAACATGATTATTGCCACCATTCATTTGAACAGGTTGTAAAGCAAGTGCATCAACATCAGCATCAGCATCTTCCATAGCAGCATCTTCTTCCTCTTCTTCTGCCAAACCAAATCGGCTAAAATGGTGAACCATAAATTTCCATTGACCATTTAATGGGTCATATGAGATGAATTGAGCTCCCTGACGATCTGCATTCGACCTCAGATAATCAACAACATTATTAATCCTTTTATCCAGGAAATCAGCTGATGTAAGCTGCAGAATTAAAGTCACTTCAGCTGGCTTGTTAAGGCCTTCACCAACTGGAGGCTTTGTATTTTCATCTTCATAAACAGCAATTTCATGTCTCCGGAACTTAATAATCTGCTCCAAATTCAACCCTCTGACATCCGTTTTCCCAAGGAACTTCACAAAACCATATCCAAGCCTACCAACAGTAAAATCTTGAACTCGGCTGCAATAGCCTGGATCCAGAAGTTCTGTACTGGCTAAATCTTCTAAACATGGCTTGATATAGTAGTCAGAAGATTTTAAGGCAGGTAACAGACGATCAAAGTCTCTCTGCTCGTCAAGGCTTGGCAGATTCAGCTGCACCATACTCATCCTCTATATAACGATGATATCTTCGTTCTTTTTAGTACTAATCCTCCATTTTTTCACTTAATTTATTTTCCTGTTCCCCTTTGCCTGTACACATTTCATAACCGAAAACCAATAAATTCAAATCAATCATCGAATTCCACCAATCTTAAACCCTAAAACCAAAATCAAAATCTAAGCTCCCAAAATAGGTTCGCCAATAATCCCAAATGTAACTTAAACAACAAAATAAACTCCAGAGAAGCAAAACTAAGCAGAAATATCGTAAGACAGCACGAGGAATCGCATATCGGAAACGGAGCAGAAGCTGGGACTGACCTGCAAAAGCGGCGAGCGCCAGAGCCAGTGACGAATTGACGATCTGTATAATGCAAGCGGATGCCAATGCAAAACTGCTGAATTGATATAATCTTGGAGAAGAAAAGAGAAGAAGCCCGCGATTTACCAGAGAGTGAAAATGGAGAGAAGGATTTTGCCGCCCAGCAAATCAGTATTCAGTACTATCGGGAAAGGGACGATAGTAGTAGGGCATGAAAACGGTGCGTTTTATTGATCTCATCGTAGTGGACTGAACAGATTGTTGGGCCGTTTCAAAAGGCCCAAATACTTGGGAAGGCCCATGTGATCCCAATAGTAGCCCATAGAGATATTTTTAAGTTAGTGTTTCAGACTTTAATAAATAAGTCATTCAGCAGAGCACGCCATCCTAATTAATATTTTTGATTTCAGTGTTAAGCACGTGATTCTACAAGAAAATGTCGGATTTATTTTAATTTTTTTTATTAATTAATGTATGAACGCATTTAAAAATAAAAATTTGCTTATGTCATGAAGATTAGTGTGAAATTTTTCATATTTTATAAGATAATTTATGTTCAATATCAGAGTCTCGGACTTTTCAATCTCTATGTTTCTTGTATTTTTATGCCTTTACACATCTTTTTCGATTTCTTTTGCTTTTCGCCTTGTTTTGAGCCTCCAATATACACCCTTTTGATTTTATCTTGGAACAAAGATATATATACATATATTAACTTCTATAACTGTCTGGGAGTAGGTTAACATTAAATCATTATTTTTGGATAAGAAAAGTGATTTAAAATATCAAACATGTTCAATAGATTGAGAGGTCGAGACAATCAGACAAAACTCTATAGTCGGACAAACTAACAAACTAACATCAAGCGATAAACTAAGAAACAAACCAATAAAACAGCCAAACTACGCAACAAGGTAAAGAAGACACAAACACCAAGTAAGGAAGATGGAGAGGCTTAAGAAAAAAACAATTTCTCGAGTTAGATGAGGCTTTAACACAGACATAAAAAATTGTCAGAGCATAAGATATCAGGAGGCCAAATGTGAAGGTGGCAATATGCTTGGAAATGCACAAAAAACACACCACCTGGACAACACCGAAATATAATCTCGAATTACGAACCAAACTCCGAACTTCATTCGAAATTTGAGGCAAAAAAAATCCTTGAACAAATTTGTCGTTGTTGATCATTTGATGAAATTCGTTGGCCAATTTTTTTTAACGATTTTTTTAACCTATGTCCTTAAGGCATAGATTAAGCTCCTTAAAATGAAAGTAATTAGTTAACTTGTACTCCGTATTTAGTTAGGATTACTTAGTTTTCATTTAGGGTTTCGAGTTGTTGCCTTAATAGTTATGAACAAAAAAAAATAACTTAAGAGATAATAATGTAATCTTTTATTTATCATGAAAATAATAGAGGTACATATCATAATCACTTTAATATACATTGGTTACCAAATATTTGGTAGACTATCTTTTAATAGTATGCAAGAATTCGTATTTAGCTTTCTCTTCCTCGAACAATTACTGTAAACTATTTTATTGGTCTATAAAGTAAAATCAATTGAAACGTGAAGAAAAATCACATACGCAGGATTTAATGACATTTTGTTTTCGAAAAAATGGTGTATTTGTATTTTTGTAAGTTCAAAAACGTAATCGAGCTCAATAATTTGATTGCTTGTCAGGGAATTATTATTTAATGAGACTATTACGTGATTTATACGGAGTATTATTATATGTGCACTCTTTTTTTTTTTGTAGAAATTTATATGTGCACTCTATAGCTAACGTAAATTTGCATAAAATAATGTGAATAAGTTTATATATGTACGTAGGTGACCTAACAGAGAAAGAAGAGTCACATGAACATTATTGTATTCAATATTATTTAAATGAGTAGAGAATTAGAAATACTTGAATAATATTTAGTGCACTTAACATACATTATCTACATTGCATAAATCATACCAACCATTTTTAAACCTTATATTGATATATATTTGTCATTGCATCATCCTTGAACAATAATAAATAGAAATGTGAACCTACTTCATGTTAGTTTTTTTATAAAAAAAAAGGTAAGAATTCGATAACCAGACATGCTTGGTAAACCGAGAGGTCGTACGAGATGGCAACTGATATCGGCTAAAGAGAGACACCGACTAAAACAAGAAAAGGATCAAGCAGGAAGAAACAAACAACCAAAAAGAAAGACGCATAACGAATTTAGAATCGGGGTGAGTAAGAACTATAAGAAATGCCCTACAAAATATAAAAAATATTATAACTTTTGAGTTAAAACTTTGCATTATCAAATTATCATCAAGAAAAAAAACAGCTTTGTGTTAAAAGAATAAGGTATCATACAAGCTCATTTAACACAAATCAAATACACTACTCTCTGCATATGACTAAAACTTGATTCTAATTTACTAATAGAGTTTGGTTCAAATGAAACAAAGTCTTAACATGAAATGAACTCTTATCCTGAAATAAATGCACTTTTTCTATTTCGGAGTGCACTTTTTCGGATTTGTATTTTTTGTATTTTTTGTAGTGCACTTTTTCAGATTGCACTTTTTGTATTTTACAATGCACTTTTGTATGAAAAATGCACTACAAACTAGAAAAAGTGCATTCGTTTCACGTTTTAGGATAAGAGTTTGTTTCATTTCTCTAATAATATATTACCTCAAACCTAATCGTCTTTAGACCCGACACGATTGACCTATAAATATTATTTTTATTAAAATAATACCACACCTTTGAATTCTAAAGATAATTTTATTTATATTACATATTTATATTATTATTAATAATTTTAAAATCATTTAATAGTGAATATAATTTTAAATAGATACTCCCTCCGATCCATATTAAGTGTCATTTTAACTCACTTTTGTTGATTCATATTTAGTGTCGTTAGAAAATAATTCTACTTTTTTCAATTAAATACCAGTGTTTTACAATTATTTTTCACAGTTTTTGGTGGCAGAATTTAATGTTCTTATTGGAATTCAAATACCACATTAGCAAACATGAGAATAGTAACCAACTAGTATGTATTCTCGTACCTTGTACGGGTTTTTCTTAAAATATTAATAATAAAATATTTTTAAATATATTTATTATTCGAGAAAAATAATCATGTAAATGCTTAAATATAAATTTTTGTTATGATCTGCGTAAAAAGATAAAACAATTATCACATAACTAATCAAGATCTTTTCATATATGGTAATAAATAATTGGATTATAATAATAACCAAATTGGCAAGGAGATTGCTAGTAATATACGGTTCGAAAAATAATTATTCAATTAAGATATCTTAGTTAAAAACGATTCTATCTAAAAATAAAATAAATATTGTAGAATTTATATGATATCATAGAAAAATATCCTAATGATATTCCTATCTATCATATCCAAAAATAAAAGATTGTTTAATAATAAGATTTTCTATCCTATATTCTAAAAACATGAATAAGAATTTATTATATCTAAAAAAAAAGATTATTTAAAAAAAGGGTGGTGTAGTCCAATCTAAAAATGACATGTGTCGTTTAATAATTTTTCTAACCTCCGCTTTAGGTTATAAATTATGATTGTTGCATTTTTTTAATTAGTGTTCAATTAATTATTGTGTTTTGTTTAGGATTAGAGGAGAACTTTAAAGAATATTTATGATTACTTTAATTGATGTGCAAATACATCAAACATCACATAAAATGAATCGGAGGGAGTAATATCATTAGTCAATTGATTAATCCAAACGTACACGATAATTTATGATATTTATCATAACTCAAATACTCAACCCTAATTAACAAGTCTAAAATTTACATTTCTCTCGCCCAAAATCAAAGCCACTCACAAAAACCAAAAAAGACGAAAGAAAAAAAATCAAGATTATAAAGATCAAAATACAAGCGTCAAAAATACATTTTGGTTCCATAAATTTGCTCTCCCGCACGAATCTAGCAAAAAAAAAGGTCAACATCTCAGCGTACACCACCTCCCTTTATGCTTCTCTTCTACAGGCTGATAAGAATACAGCCAGATTGGGAGAGGTGTGGTCTTCTTTCTACCACTCAAATCTCTCTTCCTCCTCTTCAACCATTTTTTTTCCCTGTCTTCTGAATTAACCAACTTGTTCATATGCTCCGTTTGGACCATACAATCACTCTCGCTTGTCAAATACAAAATCCCACTCCCTTTGCTATTTCAAGTTTAGGTGTTCACTTGGTCACCAGAAGAATTTCAGATTCCAGTATCATTCTTTCTATTTTCCTCCAAATTTCCAACTGGTTTTTTTTAATCTTCCCCTCTTCTCAATTGGGTTACTTAGATTGAAGCTCAATTCGTTTAGCATCGTCAGTTGAAGAAGAATGACGCCGCTTACATGCCGGAATATCGACCTTGCTCGAATTGGGTGTGATGTAATCTCTCGTGGGTATACTCATAATCCCTCTTTTGTTGTGAAAAGCAATGTAAAAGCTGCTAAGAGGGATGTTGCTCTTCGTGTTCACTCCACTAAGACCCCGGAGACTTTGGTTAATGGTGAATAAAGCCTGCCCTTGTTTTCCTCCTTTTGTTAATTGTATTGGGTGTTTGTTTTTGTGTGTAAAATGTGAATGGATTTCAGGAAATGGCCAAAGCCCTCTTCCTGTGCTGGATTTGAAGAAAGATGTAGATGGGCCTATTTCATTGGGCAGCCTATTTGAAGTGGTTGCTGAGGATCTTCAAACACTGAACAAAAATCTGCAATCTGTGAGTCTTTATGAACTTTGTCTCTTGTTTTGTAAGTAGAAACTCAGTTTGATTTTGTATTGAACTTTGTATTGGCCTGGTTGCCTTCTGATGCTGTCTCTTGTTTTGTAAGTAGAAACTCAGTTTGATTTTGTATTGAACTTTGTATTAGCCTGGTTGCCTTCTGATGCTGTCTCTTGTTTTGTAAGTAGAAACTCAGTTTGATTTTGTATTGAACTTTGTATTAGCCTGGTTGCCTTCTGATGCTGTTTAATCTGTATTTATTGTTCTCTTCTTTGACCGGGTTGGTGTATTTAGTAATTTGGAAAAAAGAAGTTCTCTTTTCTTTCCTTCCTGAAATGAGGGTGTTAAATGGAACTGAACTTTTGGAAGATGTTATAATGAATTAGAGATTAGTTGGGACCATCAGTGGATCTGCTTGGATCAAGAATTGAGATTAGAGAGCTTGGTGAAGAATGTCATCATATGATTTTTTTTATGTTATGAGTTATGACTATGCCATTGGGTTGGACAGTTTTAGATTTCTACTTGCTTGATTCTGCAAGAGGAAAGTCTAGAGCTTGTAATCTTCTACTATAAGCCTGCACTTTGAACTCAGTATTGTTTCTTTTAGGTCCAGAAAGTGAGCTGGATAGGATTTACACAAAATAGTGCCATTTTGAGAGTGGATATTATCGACGAGGGTGATATAATGGCCAATAAAGAAGGGATCATAATCTGGAAAGGTGTCGTGACTGTGTGGAGAATCTGTTCTGCAATTATCTTGGGTACAGGAGATTTAATTTGATCAATTGGATCACTATGAAATGAAGAGTTTCAACAAACTAAATCTGAACTCCGTTCCTTTGCTTATAAATGCTTTGCTTGCATTAGATAGAGATCTATATTAGGAAAAAATTCATTTCTGTTGTGAATAATGGAAGCCTGAAGTTGTAACAAGTCAAATCCTTCTCTGCCGATATGCCTAAAATTGCTAACATATGGCTGAATCATTGTCATACAATTTCATCTAGTCTTCTTCCATTTGCTTCAGTCAATGTTATATATCTAAGTTGCTTTCGTCGTGCAAAAAGAGATAGAAAAATTGCTGAACAATTAGTGAAATATGCCTATTTTATTGACCAGTTCGTGGTTAAACCAGCAGACAGAAACTTCTGATGCCTACTTCATATTTCTATACACAATCATTCAAATTTCTGAAGAGAGCTAGATAACTTTCTTAAACATTTTTGCCTGTGCTTTTATAAGTTAATTCTGTTTTTTTAACACTTAACGTGTTGTAAAGTATACTATCTAACATATATTTACTGCTAGATTGTCGGTGCAGATAATCCTGTACTAATGTCAGCAGCCAAACAAATATTTAGCGCAGGAGGGAAAAGGATGAGACCCGCTTTGGTGTTCCTCGTGTCTTGGGCTACAGCGGAGATTGTCGGGTTAAAGTAAGCAATTTTATTCAGTTCTTCTTACATCTTCTAAGTTATAGTAGTCTGAGGAATGAGGATTGACTTGGCTGGTGCTTGAAAACCAGGGATCTCACAACTAAACATCGGCGTTTGGCAGAAATCATAGAGATGATACACACTGCTAGCTTGATGCATGATGATGTGTTGGATGAAAGCGATACTCGAAGAGGTAGATTAGTTACTTAAAATCCTTTCTTTTGAGCTTTAAATTCTTTTACATAGTAGCTTGTTTCATTGAGTGGTGTTGTGCTTTAATCTCAAAACTGTTAACTAAAATTGAAAACCAAAAAAATGTGCATTTAAAACTCTGCTATATAGTTTTGAAAAACAAACAAACTCAAAGCTGTTGAATGCAATCTATGCTCATTTAACTTCTCTGATATGTACTCCATTGAATCTTGTGGCGCAGGGAAGGAAACAGTTCATACAATGTTTGGCACACGGGTGGCTGTACTAGCCGGTGATTTCATGTTTGCACAATCATCATGGTACCTTGCAAACCTCGAGAATCTTGAAGTCATCAAGCTCATCAGTCAGGTACCCTACAAAAAATCATCTTTATATATAGGGCCAGGTTCTAAAAAACGCTAGGCAAATCCTAGGCGGAGAGGGGTCGCCTAGCGCCTAGGCGGCTTGAACGGTTTCTTAAGCGGTCCCAGGCGGCTGGAAGGCTAGACTGTTTTAGACCTTCCAGGGCCTCGACAGGTTTTTTTGGGGGGGTGAAGGGCACTGCCCACGAGAGTCGAACCGAAGACCTCTGGGTACTACCCTTGGAGGCTTAACCGATTGACTAGATGCCCAAAGGCCCTAGACAGGTTTTTTAGAACAGTGAAATTGAGTACCTTTGTTTATGCATATTCTGACAGGTTATTAAAGATTTTGCAAGTGGCGAAATAAAGCAGGCGACGAGCCTATTCGACTGTGACGTCGAGCTCGAAGACTACCTAATCAAGAGCTACTACAAGACAGCTTCCTTAATAGCAGCCAGCACGAAAGGCGCCGCCATATTCAGCGACGCCAACATCAGCATCCGAGACGAGATGTACGAGTACGGAAGAAACCTCGGCCTCTCCTTCCAAATCGTCGACGACATACTGGATTTCACCCAGTCAGCAGAGCAGCTGGGCAAGCCGGCTGGTGCTGACCTGGCGAACGGAAACCTGACAGCGCCCGTGATCTATGCTCTGGAGAAGGAGCCTAGGCTGAGGGAGATCATCGAGTCTGAGTTCTACGAGACGGGCTCGCTCGATGAGGCCATCGAGCTCGTGAAGACGGCTGGAGGGATCGAGCGGGCCCGGGAGTTGGCCAAGGAGAAAGCCGACCGGGCCCTGCAGAACCTCGAGTGCCTCCCGCGGAGTAGCTTTCGAGTGGCGCTGGAGAGGATGGTGTTGTATAATCTGGAGCGAATCGAGTGATGACAGGGACAATCTATACAAAGAGGTCAGGATTTGTTGTTGTAAGGATAAAGAAAAATCATTCTTACCTTCTTCTTCTTCTTCCTTCATACTTGGTTATATAATAGGTGATGATCATCATGGGATTCTTCATCGTACTGGTTGTTTGTATAATTTTAATCAGGTGAAGGAATCTAAACGAACTACACACGTAGATTTAGAGTAATTAATTTTGTTTCTGGATTCATGTCTCGTGTTCAGTCTTCTGCAAGAAATTAACATTTTGGAGACATGTATACCAGTAGTCATGTAAGTAATAAGATCAATTGTACTTCTTGCTCGCTGTTTTAGCTTGTTTTTTTAGTCTCTGTCTCTACCTAGCTGGTATCGGCTTGCCGTCTCGTGCGACCTCTCGGTTTACAGGCTTGTCTGGTTACCGAATTTGCTTACAAAAGTTTGTTTGTCCATTCGTATTAAACTAACATATGTAAATTTGGCCATTAAAAATGGATGGACAACTGACCATGCGCTACGAACAGATCTTTACTATGTGCCAAATAATGATGCCAATGCTTTGGATTGGGAAAGAGTTTTCTGTTGGAATAAATTTGAGGGCCCAAAAGAGATGAGATTGAACTGATCAAATTGCAGAGCCCATTTTAAATAGGCAAGTTGTGAAGCTGTTTTGGAGAGATTTCAGGTGATCAGAATCAGAAGTCGCCAATTATGGATTAATAGTGTCCATGATCTCATCTTTCAACGGCATAATCAGTTGAGAGATTACAGGTGGTATTGAATAGGGATGCTTACGGGTCGGGTCAGGTCGACTCGCGACTTGCAAAAAAATTATTTTTGACCCACGACCCAACTCATGGGTCACGGGTCTAACGAGTCAAGTCGCGGGTTGACCCGTTTGACTAAGTCAATTGTGTCAAAAATAAATTTTTTTTCTAAAAACATGTATTTTTTTAAAAAAATCCGTCGGGTTTGCGGGTCGACCCATAAATCCAACGGTTTTTTTATAAAAAAAATAGTTTATATATTAATAAAATTATAAAAATATATCCGCGACCCGCGCGGGTTTAACCCGATCCGACCCGTGACTCGCAAAATAAAAAAATTCGACCTTCGACCTGACCCACACGGGTCGCGGGTCGAACCACAACCCGCAAATTGCGGGTCGGGTCAGTGCAGGTCGAGCTGCCCGACCCAACTCGTTGAACACCCTATTGAATGGTTCAAAACAAAAGCCAAAGAAAAGGTGTTTGGATTTGAGGTTAATTAAATTTTTGAAAATGAGGGATTGATTAAGAATCAAAATGATTAATTTAGTGTACAATAAACACACACCACATCACTATATAGGGTTGTGCAAACTTAGACCGGACTGTATTTTTACAGTTCGGTCCAGGACCGGACGGTCTGGTCCACGGTCCAGAAATTTTACATTTACGGGTTATGGTCCAAGACCGAGACTGGATCGGGATTTTACGATTCGGACCACAAGACCGGGATTTAATTATATGTTGAGGTGTTTTGGCCCAGCCCAATAGGCCCATGTATGAGATTCATAACAGCATCTCCCAAGCCTGAAACCCAACGACGCAGAAAAATCATGTTCGACTTCCTCACTCGCCATCTCCGAAGTCCAACAAGTTTTTTTTTTTTTTGGTTGAAATCCAACAAGTTATTTATTGTATTTGAATTGCTTTTGCTTTATTTTTCATTTTTGTTTGTGTTCAATAAAATTAGCTATATAGTTCTATAGGATAAATAAAATCGGTCCAAACTCGAACCGGACTGTATTATGGTTCAGTCCAGTCCGATTCGCAATTCATATATATTTTTTTGAATTACGGTCCACCGGTTTGTATACACGGTCCGGACCGATTGCACGACAGCCTACACATAACAACATTTTTGTTTTTGAGCAACAAATTACTACATGTTCTGCCAACATTTTCAGCTGAAACCCAATTATGAGCTAGGCATATTAATTAATGTTTTCAGTTTGAATTCGGTGGAATTTATAAATAATTTATCTTAAAGTTAAAAACATACATTAATATATTTCATTTTTTTAGAAAATTATCCTTAAAAGTTAAAAAATAACATACAAGAACCATCCTCAATTGATAAATTTGCATAAATATGTAATTAATATATGTGATTACATTGTAGACTAAATTTATAAGTTCATCTATTTTTTCAATGTTTAACTGTTTAAGATAACATAATTTTAAATTTTTAACAAACAAAAACTCACACATATGTCGCGGAAATTGCACTAGTTGCACTATTATTAATTAAGCGAACAAGTTTACAATAATAATGGTATATGCATTCAACTGTATTGTGTGGCAGGCCCTAATTTATTTAGATAAATTATCAATACAAGCCCCTTAAGTACAAACATCATATTATTTAGTCCAACCACATTAATTTGTTTAATTACATGCCATACATATCCTCAATCTTACAAACGGTGAAACAAGAGTGGGGCGCCAAACTGTGGGTAAAGAAGGCCGAGAGAACTAGGAGCATGAACATAAGACGAAGAGAGTTTGAACTCAAACCGTTGCAATATCATAGATAGCGCGATCTTTGCTTCAACCATGGCAAAGTTTGATGCGATACATATCCTAGGCCCCCACCCGAATGCCAAGAACGACACGCCCCCTTTTGATGCCTTTGAGATCCCTTGTGCAAACCTCTCGGGATTGAACTCCTTTGCATCGTCACCCCAAACGTCGCTATCTTGATGAAAGTATTGTAGTGGCAAGCTGATTGTGCACCCACTTGGCAATGTTAGGTCTCCGAGCTTCGTGTTATCCTCCATGACCTTTCGTTTGAGCTCGATAACTGGTGAGTATAATCTCATCGCCTCTTGAAATATTATGTTCATCTGCAAATCAATCCATGAGAAAACACAAAGTGCCTAACGCCGAGACTCATTACCACGAAAAGAAGCAAAACCGTGGTAAATTAGCCCAACTAATTAACAACAAACTATAAAAAAAACACGGAACCGTGATAAAACTATTTGTAAACAAAGCCCGTTTTTCTTCTAGTGTCACTCTAACTTGTTTAGTCTAACTTAACAAAAATGTCAACCGCGCATATTCTAGTCACAGATCGACTGATTCGTTTTCAAATTAAAGCAACATATAATTCGATCCAACAAACTAAAAACAATGGTAACAAGACATCTAGAGTTCAAAAGTATACCGTTTTGAGGTGACTAAGCCCGTCAAAGTCAGGTTTCTTGTGGCCAAAGTCAAGGACTTCTTCTCGAGCTCTTGATTGCCAATCTTGATGCTTGCTCAACAAAATCATGGTCCATATGAGCAAGGTTGAAGTGGTCCCTTGGCCAGCGAAATAGAACAACTTACATTCGTCGATCATTTCTTGGGTTGTAATTCTAACCTTTTGTTTCTTGTTGTTGCTTCCTTTTTGCAAATTCGACTCCATTAGTAGACCCAATAGGTCATCCTTTAGCTCCTCCCCTTCCTTCCTCTTTTTTATGATGCCTGTTAGTAAGTTATTGATTTCTTTGTCGATTCCTCTCATCTTCTTGTTCTTTTCCGTTGGCAAGAACATGTAGTCATGAAGCCAATCAAGGAACGAAATTTGCAAGTTGTAATGCGAATTGTCTTTTTTCGGTCCATATGAAACATAACCAGTAATTACAACACAAGACATGGAATTCAATTCGAGCTCACAATCTAATAGTCACAAACGTCATTACCTTAACCAATTTTCTTGCTATAAGCCAACTTGATGAAGGAATAAATTAAGGACACGTTTGGTCCAAATTTGAGTTTTTAGTTTTGATGAGCAACTTTTCAATATATTTTAGTAAAAAAAATCAAGTTGATTATAATATAAAGATAGTAAATCTTATAGTAACAAAGAATTAAAGCATTTTCAAACGAGTCATAAATTACCTCAATCCAGGAAAATATACAGATTGTGCAATTTTATCAGCAACAATGACTTGTTCCTTGATGAGTTGGAAAATTTGTTTCCCTTCTTCATAGGAGCTTCCAAAGGCAGCCCTAGAAATTGAATCTGCTGACAAAGTTGTAAGATAATCACTTATATCAATCTCTTGCTCGGATTTTGATAATTTATCCTCCCACAAGTTCATCATCTCACTACAGCTTGTGTAGAATGCTGGTAGCATCAACTGCATATTATCAAGGCACTAAATTATATCATAATCTTGTAAAAGTGAAAATTATAGATTATAGAATCCTAGTTTAGAAATATATATTATGTTAGATTTTATTTATTTTAGGCTACTTAATTGAAAAAAATTATATAGTTTATTTTCTCTGATTTAGGGGTTAAGTCCTTAAAAACGAAATTTTAATCTAGGATTTTTCTATGATGTGACTTAAGGTTACATTATATGAAGCTAATTTCGGAAATATTTTATAAATCTTTTACTCCCTCTAATGAAAAATATTTGTCATTAATATAATTTTACCTAAATGTTAAGGAAAAATATTAAGTACCTAAATGTCTTTCTATAAGTACTTTATTATTTAGTTTTCTTTTTGAAATAGATATTTTTTTATTTTTTTTGGAAATTTTTTCAAGGATAAATTTGAAAAAATATGTAAAATTACAAATATGGTTGAATAAACAAAACATGCTAGAAAGACAAATATTTAGATAAGTTTCATTTTTTCCATATGATTTATTAATTACATTTTAGGTTTTGAATTTCTAAATTCGGTTGCTTATAATGTGTTTTTATAATACACTATAAAAGACCGTTTAATTAATTTAATCAGTTCATCAAAAGTGTATATTAATTATTTGTGTGTACCTTTATTTTCTCCATATGGAAAGCAGGGTTGAGGAGCTTTCTATGATGGAACCATTTTTGGCCCTCGTAGGTGAACAATCCACGTGCAAGCATATTAGTGATAGGGTTCAATCTTGGCTTATGGAACTCATTGTACTTGGCGAATATCTCTTTTGCCAAATCCACTTCTCCTATGTTCACCACCGGAATCGACCCATCCCATATCAAACAAATCTTCCCTACCAATACAACAGGAACGACCCGAACACAGAAAAATAGTTATTTTACAAGAAGTTTTAAACTACAAATGAGTTTCCGATTTTTCGGTTTTCCAACACAACGAAAATGGAAAGCGTTGCATTAGGAAGTTCCACATAATTAATATATTGACTATGCTAAAACGAAACCATATCAGATATCTTATTATGTCCTATCAACATAAAATGTCGAGGAAGACGTACCATATTGCTCAACAGCGCGATGGATCAACGGGCGAATCCGTGGGAAGAAATTGTGGGAAAGCGTGGGCATGGGCTTGGCGCTAGCTTGAGCTCGCATGGCCTTCAACTCCTTCAAATCTCCGTGGAAAATCCTGTAACGGTTTCCGGGGATCCCTTGCTTACTAAGGAGCCTCTCCATTCTCTTGGGCCTTATCAAAACCCAATTCAACAGACTCCATAGCCAAGTGAACACCAAGCACACCCCAAATGCAACGACAACCTTTGTCACGGAAATTTCCTTTACTAATGACATTCTCTTCTTTTTGTTTTGTGCTTTGTTGTTTGTACACACATAATGTGTTGGATTTTATAATGAACAAGTTAGCTCTGGCATCCACAGATATATAGAGGCCTTAGCATGAAGAGTGCATAACATGCACTTGAACGTTACGTTACTAATTAGTAATTACTACTACTTCAATTAAATTATTTTCCAAATTTCCTTTCTAAACGATATATATGCTTTTGCAGTATGACTAACCCATCACTAATGATAACTTTTGGGTTCGTAATTCAATCAATAAAGACTATAAACATGTAAATTAGTTTGTATCAACCAACTCAATCCAATAAAAGAAAAAGAATAGTGAGATTTTACCATGGGTGGATTTAGGCGGGGGCGGCCGTTCTTATATTTAGTCGAACGAGCTATGAGTTTACATAGGGTGGTCCGAGAACGAAGGAATTTTTTAGAATTTCGTCCCTATAGGATGGCCCGGGACTGAACGAAGTTGTACAAACTTTGTATATTAAACTATTGATATGTTCAAAGTCCGCCCCCACTATCGAACAATTTTAGATCCGTATCTAAATTTTACTTTTCACCTAAGTGAAGGTGTTGGGTAGAAAATGTTAAAGGGAAGACGAATCTAATTGATAAGCCCAACATACAAACTCAATAAAGTTATAGCCTAAAATCAATTGATAACGGATAGAATAACACGTGATAAAGTTCGGTGGGAAGATAAACTGAAGTCATGCGAGTAACGGACTTAACGTACAAGCTCAATGATTAATATACATAGATTGAGACGCTAATGACCTGTTTCTAAACAAAAATTGTGGACTACTTATAAAGAAATTGAGATGCTAAATCTGTCCAAAAAAACAAAAATCGTCAAGTGCTAAGCAGACCAGGCTAATTACGTATTGGAATCTCACATCGAAACCACAAGGCCAAATACCACACTAATACATAAAGAAAAGTGAAACTATGCCCAATAATATACACAAATTGAGACGCTAATAATCTGTTTCTAAACAAAAAATTGTGGACTAGTTGTAAAGAAATTGAGATGCTAGATCCGTCAAAAAAAAATTCTTTCCAGTATTAACTAGACCAGGCAAATTACGTATTGAAATCTCACATCGAAACCACGAGGCCAAATACCACTAAATCACTAATACATAATGAAAAGTGAAACTATGCCCAATAAATTAACTTAAGCTTTTGGCCGAATTAGAAGGTTAATTCCGACCTTATATTTTCATTTAACTTAAACTATGCCCAATAAATTGATTTGAATTTTCGATACACAGCTTATCTAATCACGATCCACCGAAATGGATTTTCATTTATATCTCGACTGCCTTCTTGCCAATCGAGGAAGAATTTTTCATAGATCAGTTATCTCGTCAAATGCATGCAATGTAGATATGCAATTAAGTTTTATCAAATAGAAAACTATGCAATGAAGTAATCTTTGCCCTTTTTTTTTCTTCTTATATTCCTTTTTAGTAAGTTTGTAACGTACGTATAATCTTATCGTGTAGCTCTGTCGCATTTGAATGAAGACAAAATGAACTACAAAAAATAACATAAGTATATATTAGAGGTGTCCAAACTCGGTTAACCGAGATTTCGGTTAATCGAACTTCGGTTAACCATGATTTCGGTTAGTTAAAATCATGAACTGTACCAAACTGTGAATCCTGATTAACCGTAGTTCGGTTAACCAAATTTTTGATTCGGTTTTTTCGTTTAATCGATAATCATTTATGTAACTTTACCTTAAATAATTAAAATTAAAATAATAAATTTGAATAAAAAAGTGATCAAGCTTGACTTTTATTTTAAATATGTACTTATAGCATATTGTTTTGGTTGTTATAAACAAATATCGATAGTATATATTATAGTGTGTGAAATTAAACACTAATTATTTTTATCCCATCAAATTTAATAAATATGTATTTTATCAATGAAAAGTGAAAAAAGAGTGTCTAAATTGTTCAATTTTAGAGAAGGAAAGACTCAACCTAGATTAACACAAGATCATAGAGTTAAACCACTAAATAAAACAAAGATAACTAATACTATTTGAAAAAAATATCAATATATTTTTGGTTTTTCAATTAACCATTATATGTAAAGTCGTGAACCGAAACCGAACCGATAAACGGAAGAAAAAAAAATCAATTCGGTTAACCAAACCGATCTTTCAAAAAAAAATTGTTTTTTTTTTGTTTTTCTGTTTCAGTTTTTCGGTTTCGGTTTCTTATGGATACCCCTATTTCTCGTGATTGTATATCTTTTTTTTTTGATATTTGATTAAATTATGATTTATGTTGAACAACGATAGCAAATAGCAATGCAATTAATTGCATCAAGATCAATCAATTCACCAAAATAGTCCTAATATTATTAATAATTTTAAGTACCTTAAATTATTATTTTTTTTATTGTATCAAGATCAATCAATTTACCAAAAGTTCATCCTTTAGGCATGCATTTGGTTCAGCGGTTAAGTCTTTGGAATACTACCCTGAAGTTATCGTTTCGAATCTCACGGGGGTGATTTTTCCTTTTTTTTAGACCAATTCTCATTCCTAGTGAAAAGTTTAGGCAAATTTAAGTAATACTAGTCCAAATAAAATTAATAATTTTAAGTATTTAACTTATTTTTTTAATTATTTTTTTATGAAAGAGGGCATATTTAAGAAGGCTCTTGAAAATCTCCATTTAGGAATTAGGGATAGAAAAGGTGGAAAGAAAAAAATGGGCTAGGTGGGAAAATGATGGGCTTTGTCCCATCTAAATATCAAGCCCAATATACAAGCATTAGTATATAAAACTCAAGCCCTAGTATTACAATTTTAACAAACAAAAACGCTCACATGTCGTGGAAATTGCACTAAAATAACAACAATAATATTGACCCATCATATTTTCGTTGCAGTAGAATTTGGGGAGTCAAGATGGAATCATTCCTGCCTTGACATATCAGGGGGAATAAGTGCGCTCAATAGCCCCAAGAAGAACAACAACAGTAAAAAAAAAACAATCCAGAAAAATAACCCAGAGAATACCCGCCATATGCGGGGTCTACGAAAATTGCACTATTATTAAGCGAATAAGTTTATAAGAATACTCATATTGATATATGTACCCAAATGTATTTGAGCCCTGATTTATTTAGATAAACTATCAATACAACTTTTCATGACATAGCTTTTATAAGCAAAGAAAAACATATGAATTTCATAATTTTCGTTACATTAGGATCACACAAGCCCCTGTAGTACAAGCATCATATTCTATAGTCTAGACCACATTAAGTTGTCTACATACCATACATATACTCAAATCTTACAAATGGTGAAACAAGAGAGGAGCTCCAAACTGTGGGTAAGGAAGGCCGTGAGAGCTAGGAGCATGAACATAAGAAGGAGAGAGTTCGAACTCAAACCGTTGCAATATCATAGATAGCGCAATCTTTGCTTCAACCATGGCAAAGTTTGATCCGATACAAATCCTAGGCCCCCACCCGAATGCCAAGAACGACACACCCCCTTTTGACGCCTTTGAAATACCTTGTGCAAACCTCTCGGGATTGAACTCCTTTGCGTCGTTACCCCAAACATCGCAATCTTGATGAATGTATTGTAGTGGCAAGTTGATTGTGCACCCACTTGGCAATGTTAGGTCTCCGAGCTTCGTATTATCCTCCACGACCATTCGTCTGAGCTCGATAACCGGTGAGTATAATCTCATTACCTCTTGAAATATTATGTTCATCTGCAAATCAATCCATGAGAAACCACAAAATTCCTAGCGTTAACTCTTCTATTACCACGAAAAGATGTAAAACCGTGGTAAATTTACCCGGCTAACAACAAACTATAAAAAAACACGAAACTGTGATAAAACTAACTATAGCCAATGCCCGACTAGCAACTTGTTTAGTCTAACTTAACAAAAATGTCAACCGCGCACATTCTAGTCACAAAATGATTGATTCATTTTCAAATTAAAGCAACATATAATTCGATCCAACAAACTAATTAAAAACAGTGAAATGCCTAATTGAATATATCTAGAGTTCAAAAGTATACCGTTTTGAGGTGATTAAGCCCGTCGAAGTCGGGTTTTTTGTGGCCAAACGTGTCGCGGACTTCTTTTCGGGCTCTCGATTGCCAATCTTGATACTTGCTCAACAAGATCAAGGTCCATGTGAGCAAGGTTGAGGTGGTCTCTTGGCCAGCAAGATAGAACAACTTACATTCGTCGATCATTTCTTGGGTTGTAATTCTAACTTTTTGTTTCTTGTCGTTGCTTCCTGTTTGCAAATTCGACTCCATTAGTAAACCCAATAGGTCATCCTTTAGCTCTTTTCCTTCCTTCCTCTTTTCTATGATGCCTGTTAGTAAGTTTTTGATCTCTTTGTCGATTCCTCTCATCTTCTTGTTCTTTTCCGTTGGTAAGAACCTGTACTCATGAAGCCAATCAAGCAACGAAATTTAAAAGTTGTATTGCGAATTGTCTTTTTTAGTCCATGTGAGATATAACTGGTAATTACAACACATAACAGAGAATTGAATTCCAACTCACAATCTAATAGTCACAGACGTCATGACCTACCAACTAGGTTAGTAACACTAGCGATCGATCTTAGCCAATTTTCTTGTTATAAGCCAACTTGATGAATGGATAAATTAAGGGCACGTTTGGTCCAGATTTGAGTTTTTGATTTTGATGAGCAACTTTTCAATATGTTTTTTGGAAGAAAAAAAATCAAGTTGATTATAATGTAAAGATAGTAAGAAAGAATGAAAACATTAATTTTCAAATGAGTCCTAAATTACCTCAATCCCGGAAAATATACAGATTGTGCAATTTCATCAACAACAATGACTTGTTCCCTGATCAGTTGGAAAATCCGCTTTCCTTCTTCATAGGAACTTCCGAAGGCAGCCCTAGAAATTGAATCTGCTGACAAAGTTGTAAGGTAATCACTTATATCAATCTCTTGCTCTGATTTTGATAATTTCTCCTCCCACAAGTTCATCATCTCACTACAACTTGTGTAGAATGCTGGCAACATCACCTGCATATTATCAAGGCACTAAATTACATCATAATCTTCTAAAAGTGAAAATTAATTAAAATAATTGAAAATTAATCAGGAACATTAGATTAGATTTATGTATGGGTTCGGCTAAAAGTGAAAATTAATTAGAAATTACAATAACAATACTAACTTAATTTGGAAATTATTTTAAAAGTATTTCCTAAATTAGAATTGATCAACCCTTTAAAAAAATTAAAAATAACAAAAAAATGGCCAAATTTACCAAAATTACTACTCTTATTGTGTGTCCATGGACACACATTAGAAAATCCCTTCATGGGTTTATTTATTTAGGGGTACGTAAGATTATTAAATTTCGTGGGCCAACAAACATGGAGTCGTATATATAATGGACCTAACATATAAATCCAATGAGATCATAACTCAAAATTATATGACAATGAGTGGAGTACCTTATAAGATTATTTACTCAACAAAAAAAAATTCTCTCACACAATCATTAAGAGTGTATGTTAGTTTTTGTAAGTACCTTTAATTTTTCCATATGGAAAGCAGGGTTGAGGAGCTTCCTATGATGGACCCATTTTTGGCCCTCGTAGCTAACCAATCCACGTACAAGCATATTAGTGATAGGGTTCGACTTAGGCTTTTGGAACTCATTGTACTTGGCTAATATCTCTCTCACCAAATCCACTTCTCCTATGATCACCATCGGAATCGGCCCATCCCATATCAAACAATTCTTCCCTACCAATACAACAGAAACGACATGAACACGGAAAAATAGTTATTTTACAAGAATTTTTCCAAAACAACGAAAACGGAAAGCGTTGCATTAGGAGGTTCAGCGCAATATATTGACTATGCTAAAACGAAACCATATTAAAACTTTGAGGAAGATGTACCATATTGCTCAATGGCGCGATGGATGAAGGGGCGAACGCGTGGGAAGAAATCGTGGGAAAACGCGGGCATGGGTTTGGAGCTAGCTTGAGCTCGCATGGCTTTCAGCTCCTTCAAATCTCCGTGAAAAATCCTGTAACGGTTTCCGCGGATCCCTTGCTTACTAAGGAGCCTCTCCATTCTCTTGGGCCTTATCAGAACCCAATTCAACAGACTCCATAGCCAAGTGAACGCCAAACACACCCCAAATGCGACGACAACATTTGTCACGGAAATTTCCGTTACCAATGACATTGTCTATCTTTTTGTTTTGTGGTTTCTAGTTTGTGGCTTGTGGTTTGTACACACAATGGAATGAAAGGAGAGTGTTTGGATTTTATAATGAGCTAAGTTAGCCAAGGCATCGGCAGATATATAGAGGCCGCCGACTTGAAACGTGTCACGCTTAGCATGAACATGAACGTTACTATCATGGTTTTTGATTTTGAATTCCCTCTCCAATTTTTATTTTCTCTAAATTTCCTTTCTGAAACGATATGCATTAATTTGCAATATGATATATATGGTCTGTGCATTTCGACCAAAAAAAAAATTATAGTATGTGCATATATATATGCAACTTAGGATTTTTTTAATAACGGAGAATTCACCTTTGATGATAAATTTTGGGTTTATAATTATAGACATATAAATTAGTTTATGTCAATTAATTTAACGATTTTTCTAAACTATACCCAAATGACATAGGATAAAGGCCTAATTGTAGAAAGAGGTCAATAAATTTGTATTTAAAGTTTTTGTAATTCTTTATTAAAAGGGTTTATAATTTTCAAATTAAGGTTTTAGTTTTCGTACCCTTAGGACAAAGGATATAAAAACCGTTAACTCAATTCATAGAAAAAATTATTGAGATTTTTTCACCCAAAGTAAAGGAACAGAAGAGAAAATGTTAAAGGAAAGACAGACCCAATTGTCAAGCTCAGCATGCCTAAAACCAATTTGACAATAAGAATAAAACATAAATTTATATATTAGACTTGTATGTTTTTCAATTTTTCGATGTAAGATTTATAATTGAACGTAACCCTAACGTAAAACAAACATAGTGTGGAGGCAAAAGAGTACCTGTGTAATGTGTTTATAAGATTGGTTCACATGGATATGGAGCTTATTCTAAAACTAGAAATATATGAAAATTCTTACATTTGGGGTATAGACTAAGATTAAAAGCAATAATTGTAAAATGATAATTTTGGCTTTTTGATAAAAAAAAATATATATATTTTTTATCAAAGATTGATTCACATGGATTTATCTAAGTAATGGTCAACACTATTTTGTCAAAATTGTGACATTTGACATTTTACGTTCGATATTTATTCTAGTTCTTAGGATAATGGTTGTTTTTATTTGAATTTTCTAATGTGTCTTGAATCTATTGTTGACCCGTACTTGTTAAGGGTTCAAGAGCGGAGCCCTCAACACACCAGGGATCTCAAGGTGTCCTCCCCCACAAAACAGTGTACATAATTTTCTACTTTTGAACCTATCGTGATCCATTTAGACCTATAATTCATAATCTGAATTAGGATTTCAAAGTCTACATTTTACACTACTAAAACGCCTATAATCAATTCTCTACTCTTAAATATAACTTACGCATTAACGTATTATTAGTAAATTATGTTATATCTTTGTATTTTTTTTACATTTTATTATCGTTCTCGTGACAATATAACCACACTGAATTTTCATGTATATCTCGACCGCCTTTTTGCCGATCGAGGAAGATATTAATTTTCATAGATCATCTTCATCAGTTATCTCGTCAAATGCATGCAACGTAGCTATACAGTTATCGTGTAGCTTTGTCGCATTGATCTCTAGAGCCGAAAGGGAAATGAAGACAATAACATAAGCATTTTTGCGTGATCGTCTATCTTTCTTTCTGATATTTGATTAAAGTATGATTTATGTTGAACAATGATACCAGTGCAATTGTATCAATTAAGATCAATCAATTCACCAATAGTCCAAATATAATTGATAATTTTAAGTACTTCAATTAATAATTTTAATTCAAGATCAATCTATTCACCAATAGTCCAAATATAACTGATAATTTTAAATACTTAGGGCTTACTATACTTACTCCTACTAAGTAACTTTTACTAAAAAGTAATGCTTATTAATCTTGAAATAAGTGAAAAGTAATTATTTTTTCACTAATTTCAAGATGAATAAGTATTGTTTTTTTAAAAAAAACTACTTATTACGGGCAAGTGTAGCAAGCCCTTAAATTAATTCTTTTAATAAAAAGAAAACTATGAAAGAGAGCATATTTAAGGAGGTTCCTAAAAATCTCCATTTAGTCGGGGATAATGTACGTCGAGCTAGTCCATTATGCACTTTTTATATGGAGATGACCGAGGTTATCAGGATCGGGATTCTAAGTTGGATCGTTGAGGGTCTTTTGGATCGGATCGTTGAATCGTAAGATTCTACATTATAACTAAAAGTATGTGAGGATAACCAAATAGATTGTATATTTTGTTATATATGAAGTAAGAAAATGATAAAAATTATTAGTTTGATTATTAAAAATATTGTAGGATGGACTAGTCAACTATTTTAATGGCAATGAGACGTTAACCTTGAAATTATTAATAATATACGTCATAATTGTCATTTTATAAGATCGTAAGAATCGTTTGTAGGATCGTTATAATCGTTTATAAAATCGTTAAAATTGTATGTAAAATCGGGATCGGATTGAGATTTTATTCTAAATCATTTAAGATCTTACTCCAATAAGATTCTACTTAGGATCGTTTCGCATGTTATGAATCGTAGAATCGTTAGAATCGTAAAATCGGATCGGAATTCTGATAACATTGGAGATGACTTGTTTTTTTCCACCGCCTACCTCACCTCACCCTTGCTTTTGAAAATGGTTTTTGATAGCCCGTTTGATTTCTATTTTACTTGTTTGAAGTTTTTATTTATTCTCTTATCGGATTTTTTTTTATTAGATAAGGATTAGGATACACTCCCTTCAAGGAGGACGTCCTAGAGTATCATGACGGATGAGAACATGAAGTTCTGGATGGATTTTAATAGCGTCAAAGGAAAGACTATGGCCCAGCTTTGCAATTTTATCGGTTACAACATTACAACCCCTGTTAACGTGATTAATCTGAACCGACTCAAATCCTTCAAGAGACACAAGGATGTCAGCCATGATCATTTCAATTTCCCAAGGACAGTTTGGGTAAACTTTGGCAACTTTGATGACTTGTAAATTATCTCCCTCAAGTTCAATATTGTGGTATTTGTTCAAATGTGCTTCTCTTATACTATGTCGTAATGCTAAGGCTTCTGATTTGATGGCAGATGTCTTTCCATAATGTTGTAGACTCATCCCAATAACATCCTCTTTGTGGTCTCTACAGATTATGTCACCCGTAGTATGTCCATTTGATAACTGTGACCCGTCAAAATTAATTTTAATAGTATTTCTGTTTGGTTTTTTCCATATGAGTTTCTACGGTTGCTATTTTCTTGTTTTAAGACCCCTTCCTCTAATAGATTTCTTCATCATTCTCTTATCGAATTGTCAGTATATGCTGATTATCTCGGCCTCTCGTTCCATCACATTTATTTGATATATCAAATTCCTTTTCTTGTAAAAAAATGAAAATTTTGGATGGTCAACACTCAACAATGTAGCCAAAACTTAATTTGGATTTAATAAACTTCCGGCCACAATATATAAAAAAGAATTTAAATCACAATTTGATTATACCATACGATTGGCTTTGGTCCTAGTTCTTGTTTCTTTCTGGTCCCTTGGCTCTAAACTCGACTAGCAAACAAAATAAAAGTTTATGGCCAGTATTGGTATTTTTTTTGTGATTATAAATTTATATATGTAAGATTAAATATCCAATATTGTAGATTGGAACACACACACACACACAAAAAAAAAAAATACAAGCGGAAAAAAAAATCAATGCCGGTTTAGAGTGTAGGGACGTCACGAGACCAACCACACGTACAGATAAAGAAAAAAAAAATTGCATTTTGTGTTCTATAATTTCTTCTTGCGTTGAATCTAGACCTGTCAATCGGGTCGGGTCGGACAGGTTTGGGTTCGGTCATTTCGAATTCGGATTAAATCGGGTTCAGTTTCGTTATGAGTCATGGGTCAATCAGGTCGGGTTGTAGTGGGTTTTCAGACAGATCGGACTAACCAACGGGTCGTCGGGTCTAAAATAACCTTTTTTATGATTATTAAAATTATTTTTAATTAAATAATAATATTTAGTTATAATATATTATTTTCATTTATTTTGATAATAAAATATATTATAATTTTTAAAATAAAATTTAAAAATTCTATAAATATACTAAATCGGTCAACTCAACGGGTTTCGAGTTTCAACCCAACGGATTTCGGGTTCTATTGGGTTCGATTGATTTCGGGTTTCAGGTTCAAATATTTGGAACTTGACCCTAAAATTATCGGCCAGTTCGAGTCGGATTAGTAGATTTTATCACCTTTTGACAACTCTAGTTAAATCTACAATTGAATCAACACATTATATGCATTATCTATATCAATCTTCGTAAAAGAAAAAAAAAATCAAACCATGCATGAACATGGCATATCTATAATATATACTAATACAACATATATAACATACTTGGATAGTTGGATTACAAGATGGATTTCTTAAACCATCAAAATTCAGAACCAATCATAATTTTATTTATTTATTTGATTCCATATTCAAACAATTAAAATTTTAAAAGCCGTTGTAGGAAAATATGCATCGAGTTATGTAAATCAGCATTTGTAAAACAAATTCATTGACTCAAAAAGTTTTCTCAGTTTAGTTGATCGATAACTTAATATCCTGTGATGATAGGATTACGAGTTCAAATTCCCTTTCTTACATTGTTATGGTTTTTATTTGAGCAAACAAAAACTTCCGTAAAACAAATTTTATATATGTATATATAATGAGAATTGTTGTACAATACGGAGTAACTCTCTTAAAAAAAAGAGAGGTAAGAAATATGCCTTTCTAATCATTGGTTGTTTTCCTTGAGTTATCTATAACTATATATTAAAGTTGTGTCTTTTTGAGCCACCAAAACGATTTTGGTCCCACTCAAATTTAAAAAATTAATTTTATTTTTATTATTATAACTTCTTTCTACTAAATTCTTTTTTAACTATTTAAATTTATCTCTAACATCAAACAAATATCTATTCAATATAACAATATCTTTTGAAAGCTTCCTTATACAAGTATTTAAAATTAAAGATAAGATATTTCATAATAAATACAAATCTTTTATCATAAATCTTTTGACGAATTTATTTATAGATATATAGTGATTTTATTTTATAAAAAAATTAATGATAAATATTTATAATGTATAGAATTAATAAAAATAGATAATAAAATATTTAATAGATAGATTGAAATATTTGATAATCACTAAATTTACGTACATGAAAAGTAATAAAATATGAAGATTATAATATTTGATTAAAAGTATACATTCTACGAGTAATAAATTATTTATATTAAAGTTTATATTATATTTTAATTTATTAATATCCTATTTATAGTGTCTATAAAATATCGAATCGTAGTCGTACATGGTACGACGGGTCAAACTATTTATTATTAAGGAGGTTGAACGGGTCGTTCGCGACCCATATTGACCTGACCCGTAATTTGTAGGTTACACGTGCGAGTCGGGTTGCTAGTCGGTTTTTTTTTATTTGCGGGTTGCGAGTGGGGCGGGTTAAATCCGTGCAAGTCGTGGGTCGACCCGCAACCCACAATATTATAAAAAAATTTTTTTTTATAATTTTGCTAATATATAAAATAATTTTTTTATAAGTCGTGGGTCGACCCGCAACCCGTAATTTGTGGAGTGCACTTTTTCATATTTGCATTTTCGTACTTTACAGTGCATTTTTCGTACTTTTTATAACGCACTTTTTCCGATTGCACTTTTTGTATTTTGCAATTCACTTTTGTATAAAAATTGCACTACGAAATAGAGAAAAATGCATTCGTTTTACGTTTCAGGATAAAAGTTTGTTTCATTTAAACTAAACTCATATGCCTTTGTAATCATTGTTGTTTTACTTTTGAGTTATTATTATACAAACAAACTCTTGAAAAAAAGAGAGATAAGAAATATACCTTTCTAATCATTGTTTGTTTTCCTTTTGAGTCATCATTATACAAAAAAAAAACTCTTAAAAAAAAAGAGATAAGAAATATGCCTTTCTAATCATTTTTTGTTTCCCTTTTGAACTCAACCTTGTAAAAAATATTTCAAAATATTAAATTTTTTTAGATTATCCAAAAATATACCACCTTCGTTTAAAAAAACATTGAAATCTTGTACGTATTGGTGAATTTATTATTTCAGATGATATTTGGGTAATCTTTAGTGGTGACACTTGATGAAAATATCATGATGACTTGATGGGTAATTTTTTGTTGCTTCACTAGATTTTTTATGGTCATAAACAAGCCTCTAAAAAATGGAACTTTAGAGTTGTCTCTTGTAAGACCGGTCAATCGGTCGGGTCGGGCAGGTTCGGGTTCGGTTTAAATTGGGTTAAGTTTCGTTATGGGTCATTTCGGGTCTGGGGAGTCTACCAAAATCATCCCTTAGTGGTTATTGTGTATTTCTTGGCCACGCTTTGGTTGCTTAAGAATAGCAAGAAGCAATCCATGGGTGTTGCAATGCAAGATAATGTATTATCTAGTGCAATCCAAACAAGCCCTTATTCTACTGATGCCTTATAAAGTATAGGATAATGATATGTGTGTCAATTCAGATGACTTGGATAAGCAAATATTTGACAAACAAGGATCTCATCTCATCCATTGTCACTGTAATTAACAAACACTACATACAAAGCACACTATAATCCACATGTATCACAAATCCCATACAGCTTTTGATTATTGTTTTAGAGTTGTATGTACCAAGATTATAATGCACGGAACATGATAATTAACACTCAACTGCTCATCACACACTCATACCTTCAATTAAAGCAATGTTGAAGCTAAAAATACACACGAACCCCGTCTTCGTCGTCATAGCAACAAGTCCAGTAGGGAAGATGACATTCATTTATGCAGCTGGTATGAAATGTGATTACTAGCGATCAGCAGCTCCTTTCGTCGCTCCGAAAATGATAGCTATGGTTTCGAGGATGGCCTGGATAAAAGAAAATTGAAGCACTTGAGCTATGTTTTGATGATTATCTAGAACATTACTAGCTAAGAAGCCATTTGAAGTTTGTTTTCTATAAAAAATGTGCATAGACAACCATGAGTAGGCAAGATCAAGAATTTAAGAATAGCGTAGAGTTAATAGAATGGGGCGTATCCTCGTGCTCATTGGCGTTTATACAATGCCTCTGAGATGGATTTAGCCCCTATAGCAATTTTAGTGCATTCTAGCTAAATTTCAGTTTTCCTTGGGACTATCGGGCGTATCCTCCTGACACGTTCAGGTTATGGGTGCCCCCATCTTGACCCCCCAGATCCTGCTTGAGCGGGACTATAATGGGCGATTATGTTGATGCTGTTGATATTGTTAGAATAGAAATTCTCACATTGAAAGTTGGATTAATAACGCCTAGTGTATAATAGGGTGCAGTGCATTTGGTTTGCATTATTTAGTTTCTCTTGCATTAAATCCCGAACCTGATACAAGATAATGCATTAAACGGCGTGCACCCTTAGTAGACTATTCCTCCTATTGTTCTCGATTGGTTTATAGGATGAAACCTACTAAGCTTATGTATTGGGTTTATATGCGCATGTGCTCTCGTATGTGCACGACTACCAAATTAATCGGCTGACATACTTTCATATATATGACAAATCTTGAATCACGCAAACGCAGAGAGATAGAGAGCTTACAGCAATTGTACACAGAATGTATCCCGGTTTCTCTCTCACATCCAAAGTTCTTCGGGTACAAATCATAAGAACTGCAGCGACGTACCAAGGTATACCACCAAGGAAGAATCCAATGATGAACCTTCAAGAGTGGACAAGACATATATCTCATAAAAGTAAACTTCATGACTACCAAATCAATCAATAAATGGAGATAGACAGAACAGATGTTTCTGATATGGAAATCAAGATCTTCAAGCTCAGCCAAAGTGGACTTAATCATGAAAATTGGCAGACTTTAAAAAAATTTCTTGGCCGAAAAATCATTAGATAGAAAATTTAACTTACAAGAACCAACCAAGACCGCAACCACAACATGGGAGGCGACCATGATGCTCTCTCACAGGCTGTCCTTCAGCCACAGGAAGACCTGAAAATGACAATAAGTTTATCCTCAAGTAAGCATTTGTAAGGCATAACAGGAATCAGAGAATTTTTCAGGTATTACCCAATAAAAGGATGAAGAAGATCATAGGGCATAATGCAAACAAGAAGAGATTTGGGGCAAGAACATTCAACATATAGTGCAGGAGAAATATTTCTAATTCCTGAATTAAAATGAGCTGAAAATCAAAAGTAATATAGTGCAATCACATTAACAAAGGCCAAAAGTCAAGCTTTCCTTCTGAAGATCATCAGATTCAAAGCTTTATATGGTGGATCACAAAATCACAATTTATCAATTTACCAATCACCAATTATGTTTCTTCCACTAAACGCAGTCAATTCATGGCCAACAGAACAAAAAACCGATATTTTTATAGGTGAGCGTTCTTCACCGGCATCAGATCAGACTACAATCAGGATGGATATGAATGGATGAACTTCAATTTGAAAAGACAAACGTGATCTACAAAGTTCCAGCTTTATCCACTCAAGTCAAAAAGATCTAAGCAAAAAGGGCACTTCTTTTTCGCCCCTTTCCCCAATTTTTGCTAATCAGAAAAGAATCTTAAAAAGAGATGAAGTTAGAGTAATATTTCTAATTCCTAAATCAACATGAGCTGAAAATCAAAAGTGATGCAGTGCAATCAAATTAACAAAGGCTTAGGGTCAAGGTTCCATTCAGATCATCAGATTCAAAGCCATCTATAATGAATCACAAATTCACAATTCATCAATTTACCAATCACAATCCATTAATCTTCAGCTAAACGAAGTCAATTCATGGCCAACAGAACAAAAAAACCATTTTTTTTTATAGATCAGCGTTCTTCACCGGCATCAGATCAGATTACAATCAGGATGAACTTCAATTAGAAAGACAAAATCGATCTACAGAAACGAGCTAAGCAAAAAGGACACTTCTTTTTCGCCCCCTTTTCCCAATTTCTGCTAATCAGAACAAAACCCTAAAAAGAGATGAACTTGGATCACATACCGGGAACAGTTTGGTATCCAGGAGGAGGATCGGAGGCGCCAGGAGGCGGCGCCGGCTGAGGAAACCCCATCGCCGGCGAGCGAGGCGGCGGGTAAGCGGGGACGCCCTGGAAGGTGCCGTAGTGGGGCGGAGGAGCCGGATGCGGAGGCTGTTCAGGTGGTGGTGGTGGTGGGTGAGATTCATGGTGGTGACCCACCAAAAGCCCTCTGCTTTTCTCGTCGTCGGAAGTCATCTCTTGCTGAACGACGTCGTTCTAGTAGCCCTCTTTCGTCGCCTGATCTGCGATTTTTCTTGTTTGTTGATGATGCTTGTGATTTTAGGGTCGATTTGTTGGAATAGTGAAGGTGAAGATTGGCAAAATGGATCAGAATCACGAGTAGGAGAAAAGGACAGGAAAAAACGTGTACAATACAAGGCAGGAGAGGGTTTGACTAGCAAATGATTTTGACCGGTAAGTATCAACGGTAAATGGCTCCACGTCGGTGATGATTGATAGAAAGGGGAACAGCATTTTGGGCTTCGGATCTAACGGCCCAATTTTTGATATTCCTTCTTCAAAACCAATACAAGAAGGCCCAATTTGCCTCCATATTCATATGGACAAAAGGTCCAATTTTGTTTTGGGCCTTTCTCTCTCTATGGACATTGTTAAAAGAGTCAAAACAGAGATCTTAAGGTACTACTCCAAAGTCCAAAAGTAGTACCATTTTTTTGATCGAGTCCAAAGTAGTACCATGGCTCCATGAGATCGGGGACCGGAACCGGAAAACGCCAATGGTTTCGGAACCGGGGTCGATCGGTCCCGGTTCCACGTTCCCTGTAACCGGAGAAGGGAGAATCGACAATTTCAAGTGGTTCCTAACGGTTATTTTTTTAAAGGGTCGAATCCGAAACCAAATTGGGGAACTGGGGTTAGCCGGTTCCATTATTAAGGAACCGTGGGAACCACTTGTTCCGAAACCGATAAAAATCAGAACCGAATCGAGAAATCGGGGGTTAGCCAGTCCATGTTCCATGGTTCCGGAACCGAACCCATAACTACTATGAAGGCTTAACGGCTTGATCGATTAGATGACCAAATGCATTTTTTGACCTTCTCTTTCTGATTAACCTGGCCACCGAGTTATTCGATCTCTCGATCTATATGGTTTGTCAGGTAAATTGAAACTAAACTATAGAAGATTCAATTTTTTTTTTGTTGTCCAGTTTGATTAGCTAGAGATGTTTTTCATACTGGCTATTATCGAAGTTCTATGACAAGGGTGATTCTCCCAATTCGATTTCTCCATACAAAATGTTAGGAAAATTTAAACACGAATCTTTAGACAAAAGTTTAAATAAATTTTACTACATCTCATCCTATTAGAGTATCAGTTGATATCTATTCTTTCAAGTGTGACTTTAAATCAACTCATCCCAAGTCGTCACCTACGACAATTTACTATTGTAGACCGACAATTTACTATTTTCCCTTCATCTTAGACAAATATTAGACGACAATAAAGCAAATGGATGCATAATGTATTTGATTCGGATAACGCGGAGCCGGCATGCGGGGCCCAACAACATGCCAATAGTCTAAAGAGGAAGAAGGACCCACTATTTTAGTTATTCATGGTAAAGACCCCACACTAATATCTTTATTCTAAAAAGAGGTTGTTAAAGATGTCTTGAATCTGTACTTGATCAGAACTCGTCAGGGGCAGAGCCACCGACAACACTAAGATGTCCAGCAGGGAGTCCACCGACAACGCTAAAACGGTATACAATTTGTTATTGGGCCTCACGCGATCTATTTCTACCTCCATAGTAATCTGTTGATTCTGTTTATTTTACTCATTTGATCTCTCATTGCAACAGAGACAATATTCTTAAACATTTTTTTAATGAGGGATCCATCTTTGGCGACCTTGGAGTAAGAAGAATAGTGAGACTTGGTTTTTCACCCAAATAAAGGGGGTGAGATAAGGATCAAACTTGTAATCTTCCAACATTTACTATGCCTCTTATATCGCCATTTGTTTATATTCTTAAATAAAAAAGATCTCTTTTTTGTTATAATAACTAAAAAGGATTAGGAAAAGGTTGACCCGAAAAATTTAGTACAATAACATTCACTCATCCAATGCATATTGGTCCAAACAGAAATGAAAATGAATAAAGTTGATGGTGTAAATTTTGTTTATTAGGCTCTCTAAAAATAATACTCTCCGTTTGGATAAATTTATCGTTCTAAAATTTATCTTATTAATTAAAATAAATCTTTAATTTGATTTATATTCTCAATCTTATTAAAATCAAAATTAAATTAAAATGACAAATTTACCTAAGTGTATAAAACTTTGAATCATTTTTTATTTTATTTCTTATAATCCGAGCAAATGCTTGCTCGTTAGTCAAAAGCAAGTTGATTCATTAATAAAAATGATAGAGATCATTAGTCAAATATGTGAAAATGATAGAGATCATTAGTCAAATATGTGCAACGATATGGAAGTAATTAAATGAGTATGATATATTTTTTCTTTTTTTTTATTGCACATCTGATGAAAGAGATATTTTTCTTTTTTTTTCTTTTCTTTTTCTTTTTCTTTGTTTACATATGGACATATTAAAAATTTAAAATCATTAGACGTGACATGTCACCAAATTATTTTCTCATCAAAAATTTGTGGTTGGGTGCAAAATAAAGTAATAGGGTTCGTTCAACAATGATGTACTTATATGAGTTGATGCTGATGTAGTTGATGTTAAAATTATATGCTGAAATTAGTAGTTGAAATAAGTTGTTTATATTTTATATAATCTATATAGTATTTGAGAAAATAGTAGTTTATGAGAGTTGAAAAAGATAGTAAAAATGTTAAATTAAATTTTAACTACTTTAAATAAACGCATTTTAACTCCATAAAGTCCTACCACCCACCTTATTTTTTTGTGGAAATTCAACTAGGATCAACTAGTATAAACGCATTTCAATTACCACACCCGAACACCATGTATTTGAATTTTCTTTCATTTCAACTACATAAACTTATTTCAACTCTAACTAACAGACCCATAATCTTTTCTAACTAAAAAATTACACCACTTGACCCAAAAAACTAAAAAATTACACGATCAAGTAATATTTTTCCTATTTGACGAAAAAACTTCTATTTTTAAATTTTGTCGTGAGATTCTTTTTTATTTTCTCAGTTTTTCTATGTTTGCGGAGTTCCTTCTTTCCTCCCTTCCCCGGAATCTGCACCGTTACTCTTCTCTCTCCGATCGCCGATCAATCACCGATTCTCTCAATCTATTTCCTCACCGACTTCCGGCGAAGAAGCTGAAGAAAAAGGTAATGGAGGATAGTTTCCTAGAAATTGTTCAATTAAAATCTCGATATTAGGTTTTCTTCCTGAAATTTGCACATAAGGATTCGGCAGGATCCAATTACGGAGGAGAAGAATTAAGCCATGGCGAAAACCGATATTTCGATCATTCACCATATAGCGATATTGCTGTTGCTCCTATGGGCGCTCAATTCCTTCAATTATGATCATCCTGTCGCTTACTTGCTCTGTTTGATATATTTGTACCAGGTTCGAGCCTCCTCACCTTCTCCCCTTTTCCGTTTGTTTTCATCTTTCATTAATTCGGTTTCCAACTTCTGCAGGTTCATCAACGGTATATTATGAGATTGACTAGAAAATTGCAATTCGAAGGAAGAAGAAAGGCTAATCAAAGACGGGTAGGATTTGTTTTTGTATGATTAATTGGGAATGTAATAGCGAATTTCGGTATTGAATTTAGTCGTTTTGTGAATTGCGCTACATTCCTTCAGGTACTGACAGATTCCGAGACTGTTCGGTGGTTGAATCACGCTGTGGCAAAGATCTGGCCTCTTTGTTTGGAAGAGATTGTTTCTCAGCAGATTTTTCTCCCTATTATACCTTGGTTCTTGAACAAGTATAAGCCGTGGACTGTGGTACGCATGATTCAATTCCTTCAAGTAGGGATGTTGAAATAGAATTCCCCAAAAATTGTCATTGATTGAAAATGCCAAATAGAGGATTAACATTTCTATTGCACAACCATCAACTTTGGTAAAATCATGCCATCATAGTTATTCATATGGAGATCATTATCAGCATAGATGAAACTCTTATCAAATGTATAAAATTGGCTTTATTTATGAATCCTATAAGGTGTTTGACTTAAACAATCATTCATTTATGAGATGTTAATGTGCTTACTGTAGTTGAATATACTTAAATAGGTAAAGAATGCAGTTGTTAGCATTTAAGACATACAACGGGAGAGATGTGAGAAAAATCAGAAGTGTAGAGATAAAAAAAAATTATTGTCTATTTGGTCAGATGATTGTTTGTCTTTTATCTTCTTCTTTTTAATGATCTTCCAGGTAGCATTCTTAATATGGCTTGTTTAAATGTTCAGAAAAAAGCTGTTGTTCAACATCTTTATTTGGGAAGGAACCCACCAGTTTTCACAGAAATGAGAGTTCTTCATGAATCTTCAGATGATGATCACTTGGTATGCCATCTATGTTCATCCTTTTGCACAATTTTGAACACCATATGTTATCTGTCTAGCACTGGGTGCATGATAATCTTACAAATGTAGGTATTGGAGCTAGGAGTTAATTTTTTGACAGCAGACGATATGAGTGCAATACTTTCAGCAAAACTTCTAAAGAGAGTGGGATTCGGGATTGTGGCCAAGATGCACTTGACAAGTTTGCATGTTGAAGGAAAGGTATGTTATTATTTTTACAATATTGTGTGTAACGTTAATAGTTTGCAGAATATAAAAACTTTTGAGGTCTAACAAATGCAAAACCTTTCAATATTCTTTGCTGTATAAATCAAAATTGTACAGTCTCACCGCAAAAAAAAACCCGCTTAATTTTACTTCCAAGGAATTCATCTTGTATCATTCAGTATATTAAGTGCTTAACTTTGAAGGTGTCTGAATATGGAGTGAGTTATGCTCACTGTAGTTCTTTTTCAACTATAGGTCCTAGTTGGAGTGAAGTTCATAAACAAGTGGCCATACATTAGTCGCTTGCGCATTTGTTTTGCTGAACCACCATACTTTCAGATGACTGTTAAACCTCTCTTCAATCACGGCGTTGATGTCACAGATCTTCCTGGGGTTGCTGGATGGCTGGTAACTTTAAATTGAAGTTACTTGTCTGCCTTTAGCTCCATCTTATGAGCTTCTGATATTAAATTGCACTTTCTCAAATCAGGACAAACTTCTGGCTATGGTATTTGAACAAACACTTGTTGAGGTAGGTTCATTAGTATTCTTCCTATGTACTGCTGCATATTTTAAATTACATTAATCAGCAAACTGAAGGTCTGTATGTGTTGCAGCCAAATATGCTGGTTATTGACATGGAGAAGTTTGTCTCGCCACAACAAGGTAGTTATTGACTCTTCTTTTATTTTACTGTCACCATTACTTACTGATATATGCTTCTACTGTCTGAATGAATGGTGAAACGGAGAATATCAGTTTACAGGGGGGAAAAATGGAAGGCCCTTGTGCTTATTTAAGTTCACTGGTGTTGTTTCTGATCTGCTTTTTTAATAAAGAAAATTCATTCACCACACAGTTGACAGTTTAGTGTGTCTTGGATTGTCTTTTAACATCTTATGGAATCTTACTGTGATGCAGAGGATTGGTTCTCTGTGTTTGTCAGAGAGCCTCTCGCATATGCAAGAGTGGAAGTAATGGAAGCAAAAGATATTAGGCCATCGGATCTGAATGGTTAGTACTGGTGTGATTTTTTTATTCTTTGACATAATATATGGTGCTTCAGTTTAGTTCAGTAACATTTCATGACGATCCTTCAGGTTTGTCTGATCCCTATTTAAAAGGCCAGCTTGGTGCATACAGATTTAAGACTAAGATACAAAAGAACACACTTGCCCCGAAATGGCAAGAGGAGTTTAAGATTCCCTTGTGCTGTTGGGAATCCGAGAATATTCTTGCTATTGAAGTTCGTGACAAGGATCGTTTGATCGACGATCGTCTTGGGTTTGTCCCTAATTTTGATGATAGTTTGATGTGGTACAAATATTCAATTTCCCATTTAACTGTGCCTTTCTTTTGCTGCAGAGTATGTTCTGTTGACCTTAGAGATCTTAGAGGTGGTCAGAGGCATGAAATGTGGGTATCTCTAGAGGATGTCAAAATGGGAAGAGTGCATTTAGCTGTAACTGTTATTGAATCTAATTCAAAGGTATTACTTCTTATATAAGTGAGAGATTTACTCAGAATTCAGGTGTTGTCAATATTTATCTAATGTAATAAGATCTGTCAGGGAATGGACAAGAAATCAAAGGATAACAAGTCACGTGCAGAGGACAGTGTGGATCCATCTCCAGGTGACAAGACTGAGATTGGCACAAAACAATCCCAAAAGGTTGCTGATTCATTTGAAGCAGTTGATTTTAAAGGCCAAAATGAAACAGGAATATGGGTCCATCATCCAGGAAGCGATGCTCCATGTGTATGGGAGCCTAGGAAAGGGAAATTCAGTAATCGATCAGGTACTGAAATCGTAAGGGAAGCCATTGGCGATGGAGCCGTCCACTCTCCAAATTCATCTTCTAGAGGATCTCGGGATAATGATTTTCTGAGTGATGAAAATATAGAAGGAAGTCAAATGTCTGGTAAGAGAAACATGATCAGAAAGGGGCTTCAGAAAATCAATACCGCCCTTCACAGGAACAACAACAAGAAAGATGATATTATCTCAAGCATTTTAAAGGAGCCACCTTCTCCCTCACCTAATTCCGGTGTAAAGCTCGTGTTGGAGGACGCTTCTTCTGTTGAGGAATCTGGTTCTGAGAGTACCAGATCACAAATGAGAGCAAAAGCAAAGAGTATATTCAAGCAAGCAGGAAAATCTGCTAGGCAGTTGAAATTTGCCCTTTCTAGGAAGAATATGGGATCCAAACCCATTACAAGACCTATTGAAGAAGATGACAAAGAAAGAGGGAATGGAGACGATGACACCGGGTCTACTGATGAAGAAGAATCTTCTCCTTCATCATCTCTTTATGAGCAAGTTGACAGTCCTCCTGTTCCTAATAATCCAGTGAGTAGCAGGGATCAGGTTCCTGTTGCTGCTCGGGACCCGCTTGCAGCGGTTTCTTATTGTGCACCTCCAGGTTCGGATAACGACAACATTAACCTTGATGATGATAATGCAGAAATGCTGCTGAGGAATTCATTGTACCCAAATCCAAATCCAAATCATCCATCTGAAGAAATCCTTTTCCACGATTCAAGATAGCAAACAAATCTGTCCAAGTGGGAAATCTAAGTTTTTGGTGTAATTGTGTTTTTTGTTAGACGATTTTACGTTTATAGAGCTTTTGACAAAGAAAATCATGGAAGTAGCATATATGTTTAGTTAATAGAAGCATGTAAAAACTCAAAAGGAGTTAACAGTACATATCTGTAAAGGCATTTTCTCAAGGGCTTTGCGCCACATTCCCATACGAGGAACAAAACCATGTCTCACCATTTGCTTCAACACCCAATCTGCATCTTCTACAAAGTTCTCTTCAGAGAGTTCCATGAACAACATCTTGAACGAATCGAAGCTCGGCTTCCAGCCCCTGGAAATCATCTGAACCATCATCCGTTTCGCTTCAATGGATCTTTTACCTTCCAGCAATCCATACAAGACTTGCTGTAGCGAACCCGAATTCGGTTTACAGCCTTTGTACTTCATCCTGTCAAGAAGCTTGATTGCATCATACTTTCTTCCTTAACCCCTTGATCAAGGTATTGAATATGACAGTATCAGGCCAAATTTCCTCCATCTCCATCCTCTCAAGCAACCCGAACGCCTCTTCGACCTTGCCGTGTTCACACAGACCGTGCATTATGGTCGAGTAAGTCCTCTCATTCGGCTTGCAATTTAGTTGGGAAATTCGTCGAGCACTTGGAGTGCACTCTCCAAAGACCCACTTTCACAGAGTCCTTTGATCATGATATTCAGACTACAAGCATCGATCTCAACTCCCAATCTACTAGCACCCAAGTACACCTCACGGATGATATCAAATTGCTTAGAACAAACGAGCAAATTCAACACGAAATTGAAGGTTTTAACACTAGGCCAGCAATCATACTCGGGCATCTCAAAAAGGGTCTCCATTGCCCTGTTGATCCTACCACCAACATTCCCATAAACCCTAATCACATTGTAGAAGAATTCATCAGAAAGACGACACCTGGTCTGTGTCTTAATCTGGGCCAACAACTCATCGATTGCATCGAAGTTTCTAACTTGCCCGAGCTTGGTGATCACCAATGAGTACAAGGATTCATTGGGTTTGTAGTCTTTGCGACTCGAGACGTGCTCCAGAAGAGTGAGAACTGAATTGGGCTCCGCATTTTTGAATATCTCAACAATCTCTTGCGGAGATAACCAGTCTCTGTGGAATAATTTCTTCAGCTTCTCTGATCGTTTGGACGACCCAGAAGATGGGGACGGTGCGAGCGAGGTTAAAGATTCAAACTTTGAAAATGCTTGATTTGAATTAGAGAACAACAATGGAGATTTTGATAGTAATCTCCCCAAATTTCTGTTTCTCCGAGGAATTGCTATCATTTTTTCGTGTATACGGCCGAAGCTTCGTCCCAAAATCGTTTCGGGCCCAACCTTATAAACACCCGGGCCGTATAATACGCGTCTGAAACGCAATGAAAATCTCGCTCCTTTGATATCAGGTTCATTCTTTTGTGAATTGTGATGATCACATTCTTTTCATGTCAAGAGGACGGCGATTATTCGTTAATTTTGTGTATGGAAGGGTGAAATTCAATGGCTTATCCTTCCAAAGAGTGTTTTCAACTCTCTCGACTGGCTCCAAATTCCCTTTCCGTGCTAAAATCGGCGCCATTGCAAGTGAGTTCAGCAAAGAGAATAATTGTGAGAAGCTCGTTGTGTATTGCAATTCCCAGATCACCAAGCATGGGAGGATTGGAGACATCGAAGAGGTTGAGTCTCTATTCGATCGCACGCCTAGCAGAAACACGATTACTTGGACTGCTTTGCTTACAGCCTATGCGGAAAACGGCTTGCTGGGTAAGGCGCGGAAGGTGTTTGTTGAAATGCCTGAACGAAGTGTGGCTTCCTGGAACGCTATGATCACCGCTTACACTCGTAGCGGTTTGAAGATAGGTGATGCTTATAGGTTGTTCAGTAGGATGCCTGAGAGAAATGATGTGTCCTATGCGGCCATGATCACGGGCTTCGTGCGAGCTGGGAAGTTAGCTGAGGCTGAGAGTTTGTATGGTGGTATGCCTAGAGCTTGGCGTGATCCTGTTTGTTCTAATGTATTGATATCTGGGTATTTGAAAATGGGGGAATTGGATAAGGCGATTCGGGTTTTTGTGGCAATGGCGGAGAGGGATGTGGTTTCGTGGAGCTCAATGGTTGATGGGTTTTGTAAGAAAGGGATGATTGATGATGCTAGAAAGCTGTTTGATGTAATGCCTCTGAGGAATACGGTTTCTTGGACTTCGATGATTGATGGGTGTGTGAGGTATCAAAGCTTTAAAGACGGGTTTGAATTGTTCGTGTCCATGAGAAGGGAAGGAGTTGAAGTTGGTCCTTCCACTTTCACAATACTGTCTGAAGCTTGCGCCAACCATTGTAGAAATGCCGAGGGATATCAGATTCATGGGTTGCTTGCACGGATGGGATTTCATCATCATGAGATTATCTTAGGGAATTCTATGATCAATATGTATGGTAAATTCAGTTGTGTGGATGAAGCTCTGAAGGTGTTCCAAGAGATGAACAGGATAGATGTAATTTCTTGGAATTCTTTGCTTGCTTCTTATGTACAAGCTGACGAAGTGCAAGAAGCTTATGATATTTTCTGTACTATGCCGGAACGAGACATTGTTTCTTGGACAACTATGATTGGAGTATTTTCCAACAGAGGAGATGTTGCTGGGAAATTCGTTCATTTGTTTAATATGATACCTGAGAAAGATGACATTGCTTGGACTGCTGTTATCTCTGGATTTCAAAACAGCGGTAAATTTCCCGAGGCTATTCAATGGTACGTTTCCATGATTCGAGTTCCAGTAAAACCTAATGTAACGACTCTGAGTAGTGTGATCAGTGCTTCAGCTGGCATGTCTAACTTAATCCAAGGGACCCAGATTCATACTCACGCTTTCAAGATGAACATGGATAACGATCTGTCAATCCAGAATCCATTGATCGCTATGTATGCAAAATGTGGAGCTGTCTCTGATGCTTACACAATATTTACAAATATCATCAGTCCAAATATTGTTTCGTTTAACTCAATGATCACAGGTTTCGCTCAACACGGATTCGCATCTGAATCTTTGAACTTGTTCAAGAAAATGCAGGTTGAAGGAATGCAGCCTAATGAAATCACTTTTCTTGGTGTTCTTTCTGCCTGCGCACATATAGGGCTAGTGGAAGAAGGAAAACGTTATTTCAACGAAATGAGATGTGTTTATGGGATTGAGCCTGGGCTTAATCACTATGCTTGCATGATTGATCTTCTTGGTAGAGCTGGATTGGTTGAGCAAGCTTTGGAAATAGTGGAGTCCATGCCATTTAAGCCACATTCCGGGATCTGGGCATCTCTTCTCAGCGCAAGCAGATCTCATATGCGTCCTGATATTGCTAAGATCGCAGCTGAACACCTTTCAAAGTTGGAGCCTGATAATGCAGCCTCTTATTTACTACTTTCTAATACGTACTCTGCCTTGGGCGAGCAGAGCCGTGATCAAGTTAGGTTGAATAGGGATCCGAGAGGGATTAGCAAATCTTCGGGTTGCAGTTGGATAATGACCTAGGTGAGTCCTAAATCCTAATTGTTTCTTGCTATATTAGGGATATCATATCACCTCTGCAAATTTGATCATTCATCCTTATACTGTATTGCTACAACAATGTCTACTCTGAAAGGATGATCATTCATCTGTTGGCTAATCACACAAGTTAAGAGGCCAAGTGCTGAGGTTGATCTTAAGCAGATGAGGTCTGTGGCACATTTGACATGTTTTTTTTTTCTTGTGTTTGTCATTGTGTATACAAAATTTTAGCAAGATAGGATGAGATCATGGATATGATTGTCAAGTTAGATCACGCTCCCATGTAAAAGATTGCTTCTTGGAATGAAATTTCAAGGTTTTCAACCTGAATTGTCACTTTAATACAGATGTTTGAGTGATGGTTTAAGCAGAATGAACCAACACTGATGGAAATCTAGCATTTGGACAACAATATTATCAAAAAGAAGTATTGATTTTACTCTCTGATGAAAAAATTCTCCAAATTGATTATTGTTCGTTGCCATCAACATAGGGGGAGTCAGATGAGTAAGGAAGATAAATACATCATTTCCAGTTGCCGACGTCTACTACAAACTGTAAACTACCAGCGGCTGATGAAACCGAGCAATTTTCAGTTGTAGAACGCCATCACTAGATCACTTTCCACTATATTTCTTCATTCTCCCCCTTTGTTCATTCATTTTAGGGTAAACTTCACCATTGTAGATGCACAAATAGGAAAAAGACCAGAACTTGCAGTTTGCAGAGTTGCAGAAGAAATGGGTGAAGGTGAGTAGAAGAAAGAGGGTTTTGTTGATAGAATTTTAGGGTTTCTGCATTTCAAATCCGGCCCAATTCTTGCCATGTTCATGGATGTTAAGCCCAATTGCCCATTTGCTGAGTATTTTACACCTTAAGTCAATAATATGTTTTATTTTGGTTGTTGATTTATACACACGAAAAAAGTTGTAAGCGCACACAGATATCCGCGCAACGCCATTTCGCGCGAAATGGCGTTGCGCGGAAAGGGCAAATACGGAATATTTAAAAAGGGTTTCAAGAAATTGGCTAGCTCGAAACGGGCCTGCGCGCGAAATGGGCTTGCGCGGCCCGAAATAGACTCGAAATGGGCTTGCGCGAAATGGGCTTGCACGAAATGGGCTTGCGCGGCCCAAAAAAGGCTCGAATATTTTTAAGTATATATGTTCCTTTTGTCGAGAGCTTCGATTTGATATATTATACGCTTTAATCTGACACCCGAGTAAAAAGTTATGAGCATTTGAAAATTGACGGTACACAAACTATTTTTACAAAGTCATTTACTTAATTAAAATATTTTTATCATTTGCTAGATTGCATAGTTTCATAATGTAATTTAACCCAAGAGCATCGAAACAATGAGTTAACAATGAGTTATCAATATTTTATACTAAACCTTAGCCTTATACTAAAGAAGCCAAATCCTTTAAGAAGATACATAACCCTAAACCCCAAATCCCCCAAATCCTTTGTGTAATTTTATACTACAACCATGATTTTTTTTTGAATTAATGGTATTTATTCACAAATAAATAAAGTTAAAATTTACACAAGACCTAGGCAAGCCCTTTACAATAATGATTTTTGAATTAATCGTTATAATCGTTCATTCTTAGTTATTAGAAATCGTTATAATCTTTTAGAATTGTTCATTTTATATTACTTCTTGTGAATTTTTTTCAAGTCGAACTCATATTTTACCTAGTTATTCAACTATAACTCTAATTTTAACTACAACTAGTTAAACAACTTGTATGTCCAAATACACCCTTATTTTCCAAGTAAGTGATTTCTCATGAATTGAATACCATAGGAATTTAAAAATCATATTTGGTTTAAAATAATTTGATTTTTTTTATAAATGTAGGAATTTTAAAATTACCATTTGAAATCATAGGAAGTGGATAAAATACCAAAATGGGTAACGTTGAAACCCTAAAGCATAAACACTACTCCATCCATTTAGTTCTACTTGTCCTTATGACCTAACACATATATTAAGACGTTCTAATCTTACCAAATTACCCATATTAAATTCATATTGGAAAAAGGTGAATGATAAATCTATTAAATGTGTTTTGCTTTTGATTGGATAATACAAAGGGTAATATTGAGAAATTTTGGATAAAATACCTACAAGGACAAATAGAACTAAACAAGAAATTAAGTCTAGAAGGTCAAGTAAAACTAAACGGAGGGAGTAAACCCTAAGACCTATAGGCTATAGCCTTAACCCTAACCAAAACCTAAAACATTAACCCCAACTAACCTTAATACTAAAAGCCCTAAACCCTAAACACGGGTTAGAATTGTTCATTCCTATAAGAAATCGTTATAATTGGTTAGAATCGTTCATTCTTATATTGATCAAAATAGGTAGCATTGACCATTATAGGCTCTAGGGTTCTTAGATTTAGGGTATAAGAATGAACGAAATCGTTATAATGGTTTAAAATCGTTTATTCTTATACGAAATTGTGATATTCGCTCATTTTATAAGAAATCATTATAATGAATTAGAAATCGTTCATTCTTATAAGAAATCGTTATAATAGTTTAGAATTGTTCATTCTTATACGATATCGTTATAATCGCTTTAATGGTTTAAGATCTCTAAATATAATTGTATATTGGTAATGTTAATTATAATAATATATAATTAAAAGGATACGCTTTCCAAATATTATAATAATATTTATTTTTAAGGATTGTAAATACTAAAAATAATGAAGGGTAAATAAGTAAATGAAAAAATTAATATGCCTAGATGGCATAGTTGCCAAAATGGATTGCACTCCAAACGCAACTTGCCAAAATTTATCGATAATATTAGTAACATTATTATATTTAATAAAATTATTCCATAATGGAATGGGGGTTTAGTTCTAAACCCTAAACCCTAAACCCTAAACCCTAAACCCTAAGTTGATTTAACAATTTAAGTCCTAAACCTTGAACCTTGTACAGTAAACCCTAAACCTTCAACCCTAAACCTTAAGTCGAATTCATAAATACTAAACCCTACATCCTAAACCCTAAACCCCAACTTGAATTCCTAAACCCTACGACTTAAACTCTAAACCCTAAGTTACATTCCTAAACCCTAAACCCTAAACCCTAAACCCTAAACCCTAAATATAAACAAACCCTAAATATACATACACAAAAATAATTTATTATAGTTGTATTAGTATATAATACTTAACTAATATAGTATATTAAGTAACTCAAATATCTTAACCCACAAGTATACAACATATATAGTAATGTAATGTTACTTAATTCTTATATTCTAAAATTTATCTTATATGATTATAGTATAAGATGAATGTAATAGATTTTATAATAAAAAAATTAGAGTATAGGATAAAAATAATCAAATTAATATATTATAAAAGTCGACCGTTTTTAAGTCACCGTGTAGATTTTAGTCTCACGTAATGTTCAAAAAAAATTAATTTGCTTGTACCACCTAAATGTAAAGGTGTGGAATGAATAAATTGATAAGTATGATTACTTGTTCATGAAGCACGAAGTACAATGTGTACTACTTAACTAATTTAAGCACAATCAAGACCCTTTTTAGTACTTTGTATTAAATATGAGAATTAAAATAAAAAATACTAAAGAATATTTGAACAAAACCTCAAGAGTTATATGCTAATAAATTTAGTGTGTGATTCAAGATATTCCAACCATAACTAATTGTTTCGACGCTCTTGGGTTCAATTACATTATGAAACTATGCAACCTAGCAAATGACAAAAATATTTTAATTAAGTAAATGACTTGTAAAAATAGTTTGTGTACCATCAATTTTCAAATGCTCATAACTTTTTACTCGTGTGTCAGATTAAAGCGTATAATATATCAAATCGAAGCACTCGACAAAAGGAACATATATACTTAAAAATATTCGAGCCTTTTTGGGCCGCGCAAGCCCATTTCGTGCAAACCCATTTCGCGCAAGCCCATTTCGAGTCTATTTCGGGCCGCGCAAGCCCATTTCGCGCGCAAGCCCATTTCGAGCTAGCCAATTTCCTCATTTCCCGAATCCCATTTCCAGTTTACGCTTTTGCCCTTCCGCGCAACGCCATTTCGCGCGAAATGGCGTTGCGCGGATATTCTGTGCGCTTTTCAAAAAAATCTGTGCGTATGTACCCCGCGTTTATTTTTGAAAAAACCTAAAGTCATTTTATTTTTGAAAAAACCTCAACTCTTGCTTTATCCTTTCTATCTATTGCTCAATGCTCAATGCTCATTGCTCTACTTGTTCAATTCTCCACACATCATTCTTCACAATCCATGGCCAATATCACTTACCTTTTCCCCCATCTCTCTCTATCATAAACAGCCAAGAATATTAGTGTGCAAAATGACAGAAAAATCCAGAACTCAATCAAAACTCATACCCATCTAAAATCACATTTCAATTTTTATAAATCAATCATCCTTCATCACAATACACAAGCTAAGAAATCACAAAAATGGCCTCCTAATCTCTTCTCACCCTCCTCATTCTCTTCTCCTTACTCTGCACATCAATGGCTGAACTCCCACCAAGCTGCAAAAAAATCGAATGCCCAAATTACACCCTCATCCAACAATCCACCTCCTTCGAAATCCGCCGCTACAACTCCACAACCCGGATCTCCACTTCCTCAATCCAAGACATCTCCTTCACCAACGCCACCAGAGCCGGCTTCCTCCAGTAACCATTCATCAAAGATCGAATCTTTAATCTTTAATTCATCCCCCCCAAAAAAAAAACTAATTTTTTCTAACCCTAATTTCACTCATTCACGTTTCAGGCTGTTCAATTACATAAGCGGGAAGAACGAGGACGCCAAGAAGATCGAAATGACAGCTCCGGTCCTCACCGGAATCCTCCCGAGCGACGGCCCGTTTCGTCGTTCCAGGTCAGCTTCTACGTGCCGGCGGTGAACCAGGGGGACCCACCGAAGGCTGAGGGGCTCCACGTGGAGAGGTGGGTCCCGACCTACGTGGCGGTCAGGCAGTTCGGAGGGTTCGCCGATGACTATGGCATTGGTAAGGAAGCTGCTGAATTGAAGGCGAGCTTGGCCGGAACGCCGTGGTATGGTGCGATTGAGAAGAGCAGGCGATCGGCGAAATCGGCTTATGTTTGATGAGTCTGCCAGGCGATCCTCAAACTCAAACTCCGTTTGAGTTTGAGGATCGGGTTAATGAGATTTGGCTTGTGTTTGATGAGTCTGCTTTTGATCTGTGATCGGTTTTATGGGTTGAATGTTGTATTTGTTGTGTTTTTGAGTACCGTTTTGCAAATAAAGTTTTGTCTGTTGTATGCGTGAAGACTATTATAAATGGAGTTTTAAGCAAGAAGTTTGGGTGTAGGAGCTTCCTGAAAATCGTCAACATTCCGCTCCAGCTAGCGGGGGTAAGCTCCCAAAACGCTAGTGCCAAACAGAGGCTGAGTTGAATCTGACATTCTCGTACCTTTAAGCTTGCAGTGTTTCCACGTTAGTTAACATATGCTCCCTTCATGCCGAACGGATCTTTAGTTTGATGAATAAGATTGTCAAACGGTCGTTATGATCTAAATCCGAGACTAAAATGTAATAGGAATGAATCATACTAGATGGTTCGATTAGTCTTGTGTCCTTATATACTATAGTTAGATGAACGATTTACATGTCACTATCGCTTCGAGCCTCCACTAGAGTTTTATCTGGCTTTCCCCCGCTCGGGCATAGTTCGCCATCTTTAGGGTCCCGACATGTATGCTCACGCTTAAACCCTTTTCAGAAGATCAAGGTCGGCCGGTAGTGCAGCCCACGCTAGCGGATCCCGCCAAATCGCTTATTTGCGTTGTACAGGGTTACTCGCCCGTTGACTCACACACATGTCAGACTCATTGCTTCGTGTTTCAAGACAATTTGATCGGAGGATCCGCATGTCATACCTATTAAATTTTACGATCCTTCGGACCAAACCATTTGCCCAACCCTACCTAGTTACAAGATGGCAACTAAGTTGTAAACAATTGAGATCACTTTTTTAAGATTGGATGAAGATAATAATTGTTTCTTGATCTGTCATTTAGAGAGTGAAATTTAATTCTCAAGTCAAGTGTACACAAATTTTGTGAAATGCTTCAAGTGTTGGACCTCATTAACAATTGATTCAATGGACTTTAGACCTTCATCGACTATGATGCCATGAGACCATTAAAATTTCAAGTGTTGGACCATCAACGTTTTTTAGTGCATGCATAATGGTATATATTTAATTGGGCTAAAACTTGAGCTTCAGGCCCAAATGAATATTGTATCCGATTGAAATTTCAAGGCCCAAAGTTTATGCCGGTATGGGTAAGCTCCTCCACATTACATAGTTTGGATTCGGATTTGTACTATTTTTTGCTTTCATTTCACCTTCAAGTTTAAAATCTTAGATTTATGATCATAATTTATTTATTTTTATTGTTTTGAGCAAGATGGTTGACGTAGCCCTACATAGGGTAACCTAGTGATAAAAGGCATGGAGAAATGTTGGTTCATTTAAATATTCATTGAACTCGAGCTTAGCTCGCGAACCTCTTATATAGTTTTTTCATGAAACAAATTTGCGAACAACTCTTTTACCTATCACCTAATATATATATATATATATATATATATATATATATATATATATATATATATATATATATATATATATATACAACTAAAAATTAAAATACGTAGTTTAAGAGAGACCACAGAAACCATGTCCTTTTACTTAAACCACACATACACATAATATACTAGACCTTATTCATGAATGTATAATCCAATTTGTTACGTTATGGATGTATAATCAAACTTGCTCATGAACATAAAATCGAGTTTACTCATGAACAAACGAGCTAGGTTATCTTGTATTCAATCTTAGTTTATTTATCTTTTGAGCCTTAATTAAGTTTGTGATCAAGCTCGACTTATTTACAAATAAAGCCGATCACGAATAAGATTTAACCGATCGTAAAACACCAAATTTCTCACAAACAACTCTATTCATTTACAACCCTATACTTGACGAGTTAAAACACGTTATGTGTCTCGAAATAGTCATTGGAATGAACAAGTTATACACTTGTATTAATAAGATTGAGAGATTGTGAGGACTTACTTACCGTACCTTAGTAAACTTTGATACGATCACATTGTTGATGGATTTACTCGAGATTAAAGTGAAAACGGATCGACAAGATTTGATGAATTGGGTCAGTACTCGTACGACCAAATTAATTTGCAAAGTCTAAATATAGAGACATTGAACAAGTCAGAAACATCGTGCAATAAATGTGAATGACATAAAGAATTGAAGAAGAAAAAGTGAAGAGAGTTATGGAAAGTTAAAAATGGGTCGTGCATGTGTCTTATCGCACAATAATTAAGTCGGCAATTCAACACTTTGTGACCCCCAAAGAACCAAAAAGAAAATGGTTCATTAAATGATTGTAAATAAAAGATCAAGATGCATTATCCTCGTGTTCCAAATTTAACCTATGGATCTTAATTAGCACGTACGGAGCAGTAATTTGTTGAGGTTCAATGGATTAATTTTTAGCTTATCACAAACAAGATTTTCTATTATGTTGAGGTTTTTGGAAGATTTTTTAGGCGATTTAAAATCACAAAATAAAGATTTTTTAAGCGATTTAAAACCAAAAAATAGAGGTGTTGGTATAGATAATTTTTAGGGTTGTGAAATTCAAATAATTTTTTAATATTTTAATAAATATATTTTATAATTTTAAGTAAAACCTACCTAAAATTTTTACAATACCAAATGTAGAATAAAGGGTCTATTTTGATCGTCAATTTAATGCAAAGACGGGGGCAGTCATAAATATAGACATTTTAATCAAGTCAGGATAGTCAGGTTTGATCATTTCGAATTTAGATTGAGTGTGAATTGGGATCAATCAAGTTACAAGTCAAATCAGGTTGGGTTTTGACGGGTTCGAGATGACGCACGGGTTAATAACATCATTTATAAATTTATTTTCACTATTAATTATTTAAAAACTATATAGTAATATAAATATGCAAAAATTAAATAAGTTTCTTTTAAAAGTTAAAATTATTTTAATATTTTAATAAAAATTTACATTTATGAGTTAATCGGGTCAGTTCACGGTCTAGTCAAGTTCGGACCATATATTTTAGGGTCAAATTGAGTTTGGGTCAAAATTAAATTTCTGATCGGGCAAGTCAGATTTAAGTGTAAGTGGAATTTTTATGTTCGGACATTTTTTTGACAAATTTACTCATAAAGGAGAGTAATTGATTGAACACCACTTAAATCCACATTCACTCACTAAAAACTCATACAATTCAGCTCACGCCATCATATATTATTTTTACTACAAGGTAGGGTTGTCTAGAGAACGGGTTGACCTGTGATTCGACACGGCCGTAACGAGTCAACTTTTATTAATTTATGCCCGTAATCCAGCGGGTAGATTTTCTATTATGTTGAGGTTTAATGGATTAATTAGCTTATCACAAACAAGATTTTCTATTATGGTGAGGTTTTGGAAGATTTTTTAGGCGATTTAAAACCATAAAATAAAGATTTTTTAAGTGATTTAAAACCACCAAATAGAGGCGTTGGTAGAGATAAGTACGTTTTAGGTTTGTGAAATTCAAATAATTCTTTAATATTTTTTTAATAATTTTAAAGTAAAACCTATATAAAAATTTTACAATATCGGCCAAATACTAAATAAAGGGTCTGTTTAGATCGTCAATTTAATGCGAAGATGGGTCACTCATAAATACATTTTAATCAGGTCAGTTAATTTGGTCAAATCGTCAATTTATAATTTTGTGGCCAATTCACGTTTTTTTTGTCTAGTGATGGCGGGATTTTGAGCAAGTCAAATCTTCTACTCCTTAAATATACTCCCTTCTATACTCCTCTACAACGTGATTGGGTGATGACTTTCTAAATTACATTAAAAAAAACTTAAATATTAATAAAATATTAAAATATATCTTCTAACTAATTAAATTAAGGTAATGTAGCAAGTATGATTGGGTGATGATTTTGAGATGGCTGTTCACTGCCGACCAAAAACATAACCAATAGCAAGACTCTTTCTAGATGAATAAGACTAACTAATTGCCTAGTTTAAATGTGAATGCAAATGTGAAATACAGTGTATGTGCACAATTATGATTTCACTTCCTTAATTGATACCAACATCTATTAGCTAACTATATCGTCCACATGATGTTTGAACAATTATTTTTTCTCTACACTTATAATGTCAAAATATATCAATACTTAGTTGGTCTAGTGGTAAAATGATGCTAGACTCATTAAGTGTTATACAGGAGATTTGAAATTCGAATCTCATTGTCGGTATGTATGAAAAAGCTGATATTGGGAGGCTCTTTCCTAAAATAGAGCCACGAAGTACCCGGTCCGGCCGATGTAGAATGGTGTCCGACCGATCGAAAGTGATCTAGTGGTAAAGTGGTGCTAGACTCCTTAAGTGTTGTACAGGAGATTCGAAGTTCGAATCCCACTGGCGACATGTATGGAGAAACTAATATTGGGAGGGTCTTCCCCAAAATGGGGCCACGAAGTACCCGGTCCGGATGTAGAGCGGTGTCCAACCGATCGAAAGTGGTCTAGTGGTAAAGTGGTGCTAGACTCCTTAAGTGTTGTACAAGAGATTCGAAGTTCGAATCCCACTGGCAGCATGTATGGAGAAACTGATATTGGGAGGGTCTTCCCCAAAATGGGACTACGAAGTACCCAGTCCGGATATAGAGCGGTGTCCGACCGATCGAACCGGACGAGGTAAAAAGGCAAGACCAAAAAAATAATGTCAAAATATAAGGACACACTAGCCTAAAGATTGAATAGGATTGGGACTTAAGAGAGGTAGGGGACATAGCCAATTTGCCACTTGGCAGGCTTCCTAGGGGTCCCTAATTGGAGCCCAAATTAATCATCTTTCACTTTGAGGTCTCTATCCATCTATCGATTTGATATCGTTAACCATTATAGATAATATTCCACCTAGGAACTATATCCATGCATGCTAGATTCCATGCACCTTAGCCAACTTGTAATGATCGATCTATATAGTTGGTAGTACTCGATCTGCCCTCTAAATGTTTGTGGTCCTTTAGTAGTTACAAACTCAACTCAACTAATTAGAGATGATTAATCAAAGCCAAACGTTTTTCTGATCTTGCCTTCTGGCTCGCTCGGTTCGATCAGTTAGTACTGTAGTTGAGAATATAAATTATCGCATCTGAAAGTTAGGATTAGTATATAAATTTATGAGCTACGTACTTCTATTGTCAAATGAGTTTTGGATGAAATTCTACTAGACTTTTGTATTTGCCTTATATATGTTGGATCCTAGCTCAGTCCATCGGCCTACGGAAATTTAATGTGGTCTTGGAGCTATTCGTTTGACGACTTTTCATGATCATAGGCCTGTTTCATGGTTGTTTGGGGTTGGGTTTAACAGTTGTTGCTACCCGTTTATTATATGGGTTGAGTTGGCTGTAAAGAGATCGAGATGCCCTCATCCAAGATTGGTTTCAACTATAAAGGAGGAATTGAGATGCTTAGCACATGTTGTGTTGTCCAAGACTAGTATAAATTTAAAGTTCTAAGAATATAAATTCCTACATCCAATTTTTGAGACTTAAACAAAATAAGTATATATAAAACCTTAAGACCACTCTACTCTTCTCATTGTTAATTGGTTTAATGACAGAACTATAGGCTTATATACACATGACCTTCAATCTACCAACCCATGAAAATTCAATAGCATATGTGTGGCTTCATTAGTTTTGTGAGAAACATTCCCATCTTCCCAACATTAGTCTCATAATACATATCGCTAAAAGAATTCAAACTCGAATATCCTACTCATACTTATGTAATTTAACGTCATTTTACCACTAAATTGTTATGAAAGGCTTGGACCACTCGTTACCCAGTACTTTACGTATTCAAATACATTTATAATTCAATGTTCTCATCCGAAAAAATGTTCTAAATTGAACGTTTCTGTAAGAAGGGTCTCCTAATTCGAACCTATCAGTCCATACATTTGTTTTGTTTTTTTTACTTTTTTCACATAAGATATGCTACAATAATAGAAGGGAAAATTTTGACAGCATGCATACGTGGTTAAAATTTGTCAAAACCCCAAAAATACCCGACACAAAATTGTAAAAGTTAGGTGAATGGAAATAATAATTGGTGATCGAAAGTGGGCAATTGATAAGTTATAGGCAGACACCCATGCATGAAAGTATATACATGGGTGACACATATATACACACATAAAAGATTGAATAATCCTTTTCAATAGTATGGCCTACATAAGTTAGCTAAGTTTTTTGTATATATTTATATGTATGAATTTATATTTATAAATGGGTTGTTAGTTGACCTGACAAGAAGCATAGAGAAGCTATATAGCTAGGAGTAATGAATGTTGAAAAAAATTGTATGGAAGAATGAAAGTTTGGTCACATCACTATTATATCTCTATCTTAGGGAGCCCATTCCACCATGTATATTGGCTGGTTATTAGCTGGTTTTGCCTCTAAATTATTGCATACTACACCAGAAGAGTACGTACGTACGTAGGACTTCTGGTATTCTGCAATTCTCGTGACGTCTATGTATTGTATAATATCTCATTATTATATGTACCATATCACTTTGAATTGAATAAAAAAAGGTAAAGGGGATATGTGGTTTTTTTTTGATAAGGCAAGAATTCGGATACCAAACAGACTTGCTAAACTGAGAGGTCGTGAGAAAACGACAACCGAAAACAGTTAGAAGAGTCAAAGCAAGTAAGATAAGCTAAAAAAGTACAAATCTTCGAAGAAAAAAAAAACAAGAAGAGTTTGAGATCGGGGTGAGTAAAAGCATTAAGGGAATATGTGTGTTTGTTAAAGTGTTTCCCACCTCAAAAATTTAATGAATTCAAGTCTAGTATATAATTTTTCGAGTGACTTTTCTTATAATTTTTTTGGTAGAAGGAAAGGTGACAATTTCCGTGTCCTCAAGAGGAAATTTTATTAATAAGTAAGAAAAAGGGCTTATTAGTTAGCACACGGGGATAGCCTGACTACCCCTAACACCGTCAATAAGCAATAAAGAATCCCCTCAGGCGGAGCATGCAAGCAATACATGAAAGCCTGACGGGAAATTAAAAGTCATAGAAGCGAGGCGATCCGCAACACGGTTTACCTCGCGATACACATGACGGAATTGGATACGCCAATTCATACGTACTACAAAAACCTTGACATTGTAGCATAAGGCTAGATAACGAGGACTCTTATTCAACTTATAATGTAAAAGCCTAATAGCTACACGAGAATCGGACTGAAAAATAACCTTACGATGTCCATGATTCAAAAAAGCAACTTATCTTATCGTCAATTAATTTTAAGATATAATTCAAATGAGCTTGTTTGTTAGGACCATATTCACACACTTTTTTTCTTCGTCAGTATTGACTCAACGGACTTTAAAAAAAAGTGTGTAATCCAATGATTATCCTGAGTAATCGTTCATTAATTTGAGTAGTAATGATTATACAATAAAGCATAACGTACGTACGTACACGTACATTAGTACATATCAATTTGTTTATAATTTATTCTTTGAAAGTTGTTAGGGTGATACAATATATACATCAGTTTGGATTTCAATAAATATTTATGTTTAGTTTACACTTGGCTGTATGTATAAAATTGAAATATAGCATTAATAACAATATTTAGACAAAAAAATATAATTTGAAGCCTATATAACAAAATGGATGAAAAATACATGAAAAATGAACTAGGTTCAAACATTATCCCATTTGCATAATTGCATACCTAACTTCCTAACCACTAGACTCGAACATTTAGTAGTCTATTTATACCATTTCAAAAAATATATAGATCGAGCCCCAAAATCTTGTCTCCTAATAAGTGATGATTTAATACAAAATATGTATTATTGTTAATTAGTTTTGAAATATATTAGAAGACTCATTTTTACGAGCATTTAAAAGATAAAAATAGACTAGTATATACATTTATTAATTACTTCTCTTATTATTAATTGGTTTTAGGTTGGAATCTATTGGATTATATCCTGATCTTTGACAATTGGACTCGTCTCCCTTGTAACAAGTGGTATCAAAGCAGAAGATTCGGTTTAGGGACTGATGGATCCCTGATCCGTTTAGTTGACTGATTGTTGTGGTTCAATTTTGAAAGATCCAAATCTAGTACATAAGGTCAAGGGTTACTACTACTATTGTCAATTGATCATAAACACATGTGCACTCGTACAACATATATATCCCCAGTCTACCTATCTACCAACCCGTAGATTTTCTTCAAAATGACATGCCCATCTCCACATAACATTCATCTTATCTTATTTCCCTTGATAAGTGATGATTCACTTCAAATCTAACCAGAAAAACATAACTAGTTGCAACTTACAAGTGATAAAGTGGTCGTCTATAAGATATGATTATTGGAAAAATAGACTGTTATAATTAATATCCTACGTTTGGTAGCCGGGAAGGTATATATAAATATATGTATTGTGGTGTAGAGTAGAAGAGTAATTAATATGTAGGGCATCCGAAGATGTTGGATGGGGATACCCTAATGATAAGAAATTAATTGAGGTGTGTGGGTGGAGCCCTTGACTTGGATGTGTCTTTGATTATAGAGGGTAGGTTGAGCTTTCAGTTGAGCTCATCAAAAAAAAAAAAAAACAAGCTACCAATTACAATTTGGTGATGTTGTGCTAGTCCATTGGTTGAAAGATTCAAGTTTGAATCTTTTAGAAAACGTTTGATTAACCAAATATTCAGTTAGTTTAGTGGTTAAGTAGTGTTAGACTCTTTAAGTATTATTCAGAAGATTTGAAATTCGAATCCCACTGGCAGCATGTATGGAGAAACTGATATTGCGAGGGTCTCCCCTAAAATGGGGCCACGAAGTACCCGATCTGAATGTAGAGCGGTGTCCGACTGATCGAACCGGGCGAGCCAAAGGCAAGACCAAAAATAAACGTTTGATTAGGGTTGTTCAAATGGTGGGTTGACTCATAATCTGATCTGATCTTTTCGGAATTTTACGGATTGGGCACCCGCCCGCGATTTTATAGGTCGGGTAATGGGCTCTTTTTTTAGTTTATGGGTTATGGGTCGGTTAGTAAGACCCATAATAGTTTAAAAAAATAAAAATACAATTGTTGTAGTTAGTGAAAGGGAGAAACGTGCGGAATTTTATGGGTCGAAAAGGGTCAAACGGGTCATGTCTCACAAATGGGTTTCGGGATAGATCATGGGTCGACTTATTTGCGGGTTGAGTCGGGTCGATTCTTTAGATAGCCCTACGTTTGATTAACATTTGGGGGTTAAACTGCGAAATCGAATTGAAATGAAAAACTGGGTTAAAATGTATTAAATTCAAGGAATGAAATCGAGTTTGAAGCAATCTTTCTAAGTGATTGCAATTCTCATTTCTTCATCTCATACATCCAAATTTTTATAGGTATGCGAAAATCATAGCTCGGGGGTTGGGAGACTCATTTTCTTACCCAAAAAAAAGCAAAAGCAAATATGAGTTAGGAATCTCATTTCTCATACCCATATGTCATTTCTCATATCTTTTAACCAAATGTCCCCTTAGTGATATGGACTCATCAATTGGGAGTGGGAGGGTATAATGTTCAAATGAGTCACACAAGTTCTTCTTATCTGGTCTGAATGTAGAGTGATTGTTGGTTGGTTAATTGGTCACTTTTTATTCATGAAATGTGTTGGGTTGGTATTAGCCTGAATACGGCAAAATTTATTGGTTATATATACCGCACTAAGACCAAGAGAAGAAGAAGATCGTGGTAATGGGTATGGATGGATCCGCCTAATTAGGTTGGTCTTAAATATATTTGACGGACAATCAATGGTTGCCTTTAAAAAATCAACCTTGTATATCTAACATCGGTTGTTCAATAATGTGTCCTAATTAAAAACATATTATAAGAGTAAAATCTAACATAAAAACAATACTCTATAAAAATCTAAAATAATCATAGCAACTAACCAAATTTTTCCATTTTTTTTGATCAATTTTTTTTTTCTAATTTATGATATATCCTTCTCATATATTATTATGAAAGTCCTTGTTTTACTCCCTCCGTCCCTAAATGTTTGTCCTCTTTCCATTTCCGTTGTCCCTAAATGTTTGTCCTCCTCCCCCTTCTTTCCTTTTGTATCTACATTTTTCTTACAATAATACCCTCATTCAATATTTCTCTATTCATATTATCCAATCAAAAATTAACCCTAATATCCTTTTTAATCTTTTCCTTTCTTCTTCTCTTTCTCCCATCTTTATCCATCAACATTACAACATCTCTCCTCTTCCTATTGGTTACTTTTACCTCTCTTTTTTTCCCTTAATTTGTATGAAAATGTCCTTTTAGGACAAATATTTAGCAACGGAGGGAGTACAATTGTAAGATTTACATCAAATGAAAGGCCAACTTGGCCCTTGTTACTATTCATCACTTTTGCACATGCAGTTGATATCTCATTCTAGCACACATCCGGTTATACTGTCAAATCACACATACCAAGTGGGCTCAATTGTAACTATAAAAAAAAGTCTTAAAATGTACAATGCTTAATTATGATATAACAGACACAATTAGGCTAACTACACCATCAAGAAATTAAATCAATGTTTGCTTATTGTTAGAGAATTGTGCATATGGGATTTTAAAAAATAATTTTAAAGTTTAGGTGAATCTGACGACGTACAAAATCAAGTAAAGGAGGTGGCTAGATATCCACTATTGCTAGCATCATGCATGTTATTGAACTGCGGATTTTTCTCATAAAGTTGCATACCTAACCTAGTACACTTTATTTGAATTACTGTCGCCAGTTATATATTTATTTATTTATTTTTTATTAGGTAAAGATTCGATTTATTCGACATGCCCGATAAATTGAGAGGCCGTGAAAATGGCAGCCAGAACCCGGCTAGTACAGACTGAGGCAACCAAAAAACAAACACGTAAAGTAAGTACAACTTGACGAAAACCAGAACTAGAACGAAAGGAGTAATAGATAAAGTGAGGGGCTAAAGTAAACAAACGCCATTAGCATTCGAGTCAAAGCGGATAAATCAGGTAAAGAGGTGGACTATTGACGTTGCCTCCACCAGAATGAAGGATCTTCAACAACCTCGAAAACGTTCAACAACCACGCCAATCACAAGCAACCCATACTCAAATGGTACTAGGCATTGTTGAGAGTTCTTTCAATATGAAAATTTTGGGACTAAATTGACTACAATATAAGCTTATGTATTACTCCATCTATTCTCATATGATTTTGAGCTGAAATCTCATTAGGCTTATATGTCATACTCGTATATACATGACGTACTCTTATATTATCGATTCATCAGACCTTATCATGGTGTTAGCTGAACAGTTTCAGGGATGTATATATACATGTGTTTCTTGGTATATTGATTGTCAAGCAAATTATAAAATATTGCCTATGACTTAATTTGAACTCCCTTCATTAATATTTGGGAAAATAATTGAAGAATATAACCCGATCTGCGGGACTAGTTGCGAAAAATATCAAAAACTTTCAAAAGTTGAACTATGAGTACTTTGTGATCAATAGCTTAAGCATAGTTAAATACAAGACCTCTATGGTTAAAACAACAACAATATTTCAGTCTCTCTCATTAATGCGGGGTCTTGGGGATCTAGATGTAGGCATCACACCCGTTGCCAGGAGTGTTTTCGATAAACTCAAAGACGACAAGGAAAGAGCTAAAAGAAATAAGGCCATACATTAGTATTAATAATAGTAAAAAAACAAGGAGTGAAGAGTCGGTAAACTAAATAACAAGAAACTAAAATGTCAAAAAAATTGCACATAAAGCGCACCACAATACAAAAAAAAATCGAAACAGAGGAACAAATGAATGGCGTAGCGCATTCTTGTGGATGAGGACCCGAAATTCTGAGTGGGTTAGAATTTGATTGGAACTACACAAATGGCGTAGACGGGCAATCAAATCAACCGCCTTGTTATAGTCACAAGGTACATGTGCAATTCTGACTACCTCAAAGGACCGTAGGATGACCAAAGTATTTGAAATTAGCATCTCAATATGCCATGAACAAGATTCTCTTCCTTTTAATGCATTTATCACAAATAAGACTATCTCCTTCAATCTCGATCTTCGATAAATTTCTACTTTTAGCTTCGTAAACTGCGTCATACATTCCTCTTAATTCCACTTGAATTACATTCCAAAATTCATTTGATGAGGCATGCATGGAAATAATTTTTCCTTCGTGATGCCGGATAATATATCCTGCGGCTGCTATACCATTGTTTTTTTTCCGTTCCATCTAAATTGATCTTTACGATTCCGAATCCCGATTTGGTCCATTCCTTATTTTTCCTCTTCGTTACTCCTCTTAATTTTTTTTTGATAAGGTAAGGGATTAAGTTCGCCACAAGTACTATTTGAGCTCGCCTAGAACATCTTACTAACCAATTCTAAAAAGTAAAGGACAAATCATCGCCCGAGAAATTTAAAACCTTGACCTTCAATTAATACTACCCCAAAGACTCAACCGCTGAATCAAATGTCCGCCACTCCTTAACAATACTACTACCAACGTAATTCCGTGGGATGTTGTTGGCATGGGGTAGGTGGAATTGCAAGTTGGACTTGAAACAATCGGAATTTTAAATGATTAATTTAATACATACTCCATAAATTAAAATTGTCTAAATTAGATAAGAATATAAAATTGCGAATGAGAGGGAGACACGTCGGCGGGCTGAGAAGGGAGGACACGAGTCAGCGTCAGAGAAAAGTGTGGCAGGGCTGGAGAATCGACACGTGTCATACCGAATTTGGCAGACGTGGCAGGCGTCTTGAAATCAGCAGTGAAACAGGTGAGGTCAGCTTTTCGACTGCCCTACCTCTGCAAATTGGGCTGTCTGTCTCTGCCCGCCCTGCCCCATCTCTGATTAATCAATTATATACACATTTTTATTTCATTTTCAGCCATAAATGTATACATTGTACGTACGTAAGTATAATTATATTTTACTACTCCTAGGAAATTTAGTCTGGTCAGGTTTTCAGTCATGTGGAAGAGTAAAATATCAATTATTAGGCTATGTTCATCAAGTGGTTAAAAAACTAGTTAAAATTTAAAATTAGTTGAAATTAAAAAAAATAAATAAAAAATTGGATAAAAAACTAGTTAAATTAATAAGTTTTGTTTGTTTTCAACTAAAAAAAAAACTTTGTTTGTCATCCTAAATTAGTTTATTTTTGTGAAGATTATGTAACATTGTAAAACTACTACTCTCCACCATCTTCTCTCTCATCCCACTATCTTTTTTCTCTTCTTTTATTGCTAGAATTTTATTTATTTTTTTAATATTTAATTAAATAAACTAGTATAAATCACTAGATAAGTTAAAATTTTTAAACTTATCATTTTAACTAGTTTATAAATCACTAACTAATTTATTAAGTCAAGACAAACACAATTTACTATTTTTTTCAACTAGTTGAGGTTTATAAACTACTAGTTAATTTAGTATTGACAAACACAACATTGGTGTCATTTTTTTGGAAATTTTTTTGGTTAAGGTAAAGATTTAGAAGAAAACGGTCATGCATTGAGAGAGGAGGAGACGATTAATAGGTAATGTTTGAGCTTGTTAAAACATTCACATCTGAGTTGAGTTAAAACATTCATGCATTGAGAGAGGAGGAGATGTCCAATTGACTCGATTCTGATTGAACTCAATCGTCCAAAATATTTGGGTTTAGTAATGCGCTTTTTGGTATATCGTAATGCATTTTTCACCATAACAATACACTTTTATAATTTCCGAAAAATTACGAAAATGTCAACGCCTCCCTAATTTCCAAGAATATCAATCATTTAATCTCCTAGATTCAAGTATTCTAAACGCTCTTTATATTATCGAATAAGAAGTTATTTTATTTTAACCAAATTCTAAAAGTTAAAAGTTATTTACATAAAGAACAAAGTGCAATAAAGCTCCTATAAATCACACCCATCTATAAGAGTCATCTCAAACCACACGACTAAACTACTTAAATGGTTGACTAAATTGAGAAAACGAAATGGTAATTTAGCGATTAAATTAATTAAAATACGAGAAGAAAAGCGAGGACCCCTACCATGAGCATGGGCTGACCGGTCAGTTTGACTGACAATTGCCAACCTTTCTTTCCACGCAATCTTACTTGCCTAGCTTCTTCATTTATTCTTCTTTTCATTTCCATTATTTGCATCATATATTATTGATCGAGTTTATTTCGTTTTTAAATCAATGAAAAAGCTAGATAATTGCTATGGTTTGAATTAATCAAAATATTCTTATCAAATCATATGAATTTGTTATCTTAAAATTTTAAAGTATTGACATATATCAAAGTCAGTAGGCCACAATACAGACAGAGGGGAAGACCATCGATCCCGACGCACATATTTCTACAAGTTCAACACATAAGTCCATGATGTTCCATTTTAAAACCAATTGATAATAGGAGGAGTAACACAAAGGTATATATACTAGACAATTTATTACTTAATTTCCCGATGTGGGATAGACTTCTTCACATGCTCCCTCAAGTGGCAACTAACATGGCCCAGTTAGCCCTTGACAACATAATAAATCGTGGCTAGCCCAGTATAACGAGCGGGTAGCATCCCGACCCAACCCAAACAACCAAGGACCCAAGATCAAACCGCTATGATACCATGTCAAAGTCCCAACGTACATGCGCGACAGACCCAACACATAAGCCTATTGGGTTCTATCCTAAAACTAATTGGCAATAGGAGGAGTAATCCAAAGGTACATATACTAGAGAATTTATTAGTTAATTTTCCGATGCAGGATAGACTTCTTCACAACATATATAACACACATTAGTCGGATATTGATTCTATTAGATATTTTTTATGAGTTGATCTGGTTTTAAAGTTGGAGCATTTCTTATGCAGTTCGTGAGCTCAACAAGAGTTGAGCTCACAGAGCTTCCTGCTAGGGCGTTCGGGGATGCACTATTGCGGCCAAAAAGGTATACATTGTTTGGGACGTGTGCCCATAATCCGAATTAGCATTGCAAAGTCTATATATAAACTCTTAAAACGCGTCATAATTGTAATTAGTTTTTTAACCTCCATAATAAGAATTGTATTTCTCCGCTCGTGGACGTAGCTAACGCATTCTTAGTAAACCATGATAAATTTTTGTATTTTTCCTCACATTTTTCATTCCCGTTACAACTGCTCTGTTACGGATTTTATCGCCAACCCATTCTGTTGTATCTCCTTTATCGTAAATATAGCTGACAATCCTTAGAGATCTCCTTTAAAAAATCAAATTTTCATTAGTATATCCCTAATTCTTTTCCTTGTTAAGTATTTTTACATCACATATATCAAAGTATATGGAAAGAAGAGGGAAATTCGGACCATTGTCAATAGTCAAAGACACCAAGTGGAAAGGAGTACTTTTACTTTGGTATTAAGTAATTGTTTAGTGGTCGTTTATCAAGGTAGTACAAAGCAAGCCAGTGAGATGCATTTCAACATCAGTCAACGCGCATGCATGCTATAATTTCAATGGCTAGCTCTACATAGTCTAGAATGTGTACTAATAATCAATTATTTTGTCGAATCTTCGGTTAACTAGTCAATCAGTTAAGCCTCTAAACATAATATTCAAAAATTTTAATGTGACTTTCGTAGATATTGCTTTTCACCCAAAAAAAAGTAATTGTCTTGTCGATGGTTGTTATATACAGAGTACTAACTCTTCTTTGGATTTTAATTTTTTTATTTTATCATTTTACCCACTAAATTAATCATCATAATAACTAATACGGAGTAATTGTTTATTATTTTAGAATTTTAAACAATTTTTTTTTTCTGAACACTATCCATGTAAGTTGAAATAAAGACCTCATGGTACTATCTTAAAATCATACACGTTTGACTAGATATCCAAAAACTTTAATAATTATTTGTTGGCGAATTAACATGGTTAATGGCACAAATAGGCTTATCATTTTACAAAATTTATCAAGTCTTTTCTTATTTTGTCCTTTAAAAATACTCGAAAAGCAAAAAAGAAATTCTCCTAAAAAACAAAATTTATAGCAAATTATTACTACGTTATAGAGAAGGATATTTAGGTAAAATTAAGTAATTTTTTAATATTTTTATTGATTTATTTAATGACAATATTTCTAGGAGGTAATAATAATTATCCTAAAAAGCCAATCAACCCGGTTCAATCATTATCATTAATTAGCACTTACTAAGAATGGCTTCAAGCTGTAAACTTTAAGGAAAGTTATTAGTACTTGAATAAATGAATATGCAACTGGCTTTCAAAGTGCAGGTCAATCACGTACAATAGATTCGAGTTACAAGAATTATCGTTCAAAAAAAAGAATCATCGGTCAATACTCAATCGTATCAATTTCACTGCCCCAGATTGGAGTACTAATTAATGTTTGTTAATTCGTTTAGGACGATTAGATCGACTCTATGACGTCCCAAAAAATAATAATTGTTAATGTGGCCTGAATCTGTTATTGATCGATATCTGTTAAAAGTTTGGGGCGGAGCACCTGACTCACCAGACACCAGGAGTTTTAGGGGACGGAATCTCCTTGTAGAGGTTTGGATGACAACGTCCCATGAAAGTAGTCTCATTATTTTCTGTTTTTTGAACTTATTGTGATCTGTTAGAACTTATGGATCATAACCCGAATTAGGGTTTCAGAGTATATATATACTTCTGAAATATTATTATTGTAATTAATTAGTTTTCAACCTTCATGATAAAAATTCTATTTCTCCGCCTGTAGAGAAAATAACTCATTTTTAGTAAATCACGTTAAATCTATATCTTTTTATAAAAATTATATTTTTTTGTCTGTAGACACAACTAACGCATTTTTAACGAATCACTTAAATGTATATTTTTTTATATTTATCGTTCTCGTTGCAACACTCATCTTCCTCGATCTCCTAATTGGATTAGTCTTTTCATTAATTATTAAATATGATTTGATAGCTCCATTTTATTGCGTGATTACTTTGAAAAGAGATTCTTATATATCATGACATATGATCCCATAATGTGTACACTTATGTGCACCAATAATTAGTAGTTAATTAATTAGCTGGCAAACATTGGGGGAGGTTATAAATTGGTACGTCATTAGTGATTTTAAAATGACCAATAATGGAAAAAAGTTGTACAAGTTCCATATAGATGAACACAAATTAGATCACGCAACCGCCAATTTATTTAATTAATAGATTAGTATCAAAGATTCAAAATTATGCATTGGTCATCCAACATTTCAAGCACGCAAAGCTACCGGAATATTCTATGTATATCCGTAATATATAATATAATGTATTAATAATCTATTCAAAGTTCTAACCATGTAACCAATCGTACTATCTCTAGAGGAGATATAATTGGAGAAATATTTAATTCTTGTGAGATTAATTAAGTAAAGATTTCAACACGTAGATATTGTATGCATGTGATTCCACATAAGTAAAAGTATCACGCAAGCACCTATACATTGAGAGCAACATGCATGCATGCTTATAACGTTATTATATTGACCATATGAAATTTGATTATTGAAAGTTGACTAAGCATGCTCTACTTAGGAATTTAGAAGTTACTTTGTGTAACATTAGTATCCATCTTTCCTTCGCTAGGTCTCGAGTTCGATTCTCAGTGAAGGAGAAATGAACTTGTTGGGAAAGCAGATCCCACTCAAAAAAATAAAAGGAGCCCTCGCGAGACTCGAACTCCAGACATAAACATTTGATGGAGCAAACTTCTCCGCTAAACTCGGATGGCAATGGCCAAAAAAAAATTAGTATCCGTCTTCGGATATTTAGATAAGCGTTAGGAGTTCAGAATAATACTACGAAGTCTCTATTTCGACTTTTGTAGATATTGTTGTTGACCCAAGAAAATACTCAATTACTATACAGATAAATATTTGTCTGATGATAAATTTATGTACATATATTTATAATGGAATGGTATCCGGTAGTTTGGTGAATAAACTCTATAGACTTCAATCTGGTCAAATTCGATTCCTTAATAAATAAAAAGCATCATTTTCTATCGATACGCGACTGCTACAACAACATGACTTTCGCTCGAGAGTAGTTAAATACACATGAAATACAAAAGGACCGCGATGGTCACACAAGCGCGCACACATGGCCTACCTTGGCTCTGGAAGCCCGTTGGCTTGCGTCTCCTTATAACGGAGTGTCATTGGATGTGTACTATTGTCGCGGTGTTTCTAAGAACGCAATGCTCTTGATCCGCGCAATAAACCAACTCGCAAGCAACTCTCCAATTCTCATAAGTCGGGGAGGAAGGAGAAGTAAGAGGGGCCGACTCTTTCATAGCATAGTTGACAATATATGTGTTCAAAAGGGTTTGACATGTGTTATTTTCCTATTGTGTGATTTCGCCAGGCTGGGAAATTTGTAATCGTATATTTTCGACATAAATAGAAGGTGATAATTTGAGGTAAAACAGTGGTCAAGACTAAATTCTCATTAACTAACAGGATAATTAATCTAGCGGATTCAAACTAATTTAGGATCAAGCATATATTGTCATAGAAAAAATATGTTGATAGGGTACTCATTAAAATAATTAGCTTTTCTAAAATGCCTGCTCAAATCTCTTCAAAAATCATGGGTCCATCTCATTTAATGATAAGATGAAAATCATCATGTCAAAAATGATCGAGAACACTATTAGCTAACATTGTTGGTTTATCTTTTTGAAATACGGTTGCTTGGTTTTCCTTGATTCAATAATGAATTAACAGTTTTAGTGAGTGGTGACCAAACAATAGATAATGAAATCTGTTGACCAAAACATGATAATGAAAATTCCCTTAGACCAGCACTTAATCGACATATATACAACCATTCCTACAAGTAACTATATTGCAAACTAAAAAGTTTGAAGCTAAGAAAATGTACGAGTCTCATAATTGATGTGTGGAATACTTTATAGCTAGCATATTGAGGCTTTTCAACTAGCAACAGAGCCTAGGAAGAATATTATTAATTGGCCAAGGAGGAGGGTGCACTTTGCTTTGGCTAAAACCAGTGTTTTTAAAAACGCTAGGCGGATTCTAGGCGGAGAGAAACCGTCTAGCGCCTAGGCGACCTAAACGAACGTCCAGACGAACTAGACGGACTGAAAGGCTAAGCGAACTAGTATTTTAGAACAGTGGCTAAATGAGACCTAGACGGAGATAAGTACATATCAGTCAAGTCGGTTTTATAGGCTACCTAAACGAACGTCCAGACGAACTAAACGGACTGAAAAACTAGACGAATTAGTATTTTTGAACGTCTAAACGAAACCTAGACGGAAATATGTGGGGATTTTTAGAAGAGGGGCTAAAACCTTCAATCATTGATGAGTGGTAATAGAAAATATCAATAATGAAGTAGTAGTAGTGTGTGATGACTGGTGATAATGAAATGCATGCATGTAGTTTGAAGTGCTTGTTTAAATCCCATATATAGCTTTCAAATTATGGTCGGATTGAAACTTTTCTTGATCAACTTAAACATGCTTTTTTGACTTAGAGCAACTCCATTATATGACATGTGAGTAGACCTATTAATCGGTTCGATTAAGTTCGGTTCATTAAAAATTTTGGGTGAGTCAGATATATTATAAGTACAGCAGTCAAGTTGGTTTTATGGGGTTTAACATTTCTTTTAGGGGTGGATTTAGGGGTGCGGGTGGGGGCGGCCACCCCACATCGGACCGGAAGAGCGATAAAATTTACCTAGAGAGCTTGGGTGATAAAAAAATTTTGAGCTTTCGCCCCCATATCCAACCGGAGAAGGACAAGGCGGAAGGGAAGAGTGGTGGCGGAATTGGAAAGAGCCGATAATATTAATTTATATAAAATCCGCTCTACTTTTTAAATAATTTTGTATTCGTCCCTGATTTCTTTTTGATGACTCCACACACAAGGGGGGACATGAGATTTATGCAATAACACTAAACTTTTTATAGTTTAACTAGAGGCCTTAAGTTTGACTCCAAACTATAAATATGATAAGCTTTATTCTCCTACAGTGTAATTAAGATTCTTAATTACTAAATTAAACATTAATGGTAGAAGATTCTAAAAAAAGATTTAAAATTCATACTCGACCCTTAATACCTGAATTTTTACACTAACAATATCATTCACATTCGCATACTACATCAATATTCAACGTGTTGATACTTGGGCTAAAAAAATAAAAAATAATAATAAAAAGATAAATTTAATAAATAAATAAAAAGTAAATTTAGTGTTAAATTAGTTAAATTAAAATAATTTAGTCCACCTAAATGACAATTAACTCACTTTGATATTAAATCATGTGTCCGTCACAACTTGACGGTGCTTAAAAAGTAGGGACGACAAATAAAGTTAAGAGGAAAGGAAAGAATTGAGAAATTAGATACATTGAATATTAAATTAAAATATATTATTGTATTTTTTGGGTTTTTTTTTGATAAGAAAAGAGTTTAGGTCAACCACTAACAAGCTAGTGGTCGCCCTAGAGCATCCTGATGGATGAGGGTAAGAAAACCCGAGTCAACTGCAAGCGGGACAGAAGAAACACGTCGGAAGGACCCAACGATGAAGTCAGCCACAGAATTGCACTCACGAAAGACATGAGAAATACTCCAATCCTGAAATCGGGCAAGCAAGCAATGGATATCCAAACGCAACAACTCAATTTCCCACGGGCAGCGCCAGTCACCAAGAACGGCCTTGACCAGCTGCAAATTGTCGCCTTCGATCTGGATCCGGGGAATGTCACGTCTGATGGCCTCAAGAAGTCCCTGGCGCAAGGCGATGGTCTCGGAAATCAGAATAGACCGCCGACCAATCAGTCCTCCGTCGAAGTAGATGGGGGAGCCTTCAGAATCCCTAAGGATGAATCCAAACGAGGCCACGCCATCCACACACATTGCACCATGAAAATTCAATTTAATGTAGTCCCTCTTGGGTTTTGCCCATTTGTTAAGTCTTCTTTCTCCTCTAGCTCTCGCACGGTGAGTACGGGGACTAGGGGAAGCTGGGGCTACAGCCATTTTCCATTCTTTAACCTGATTTCGTGTAAATTCGCTAATATTATTAGCATTGCTCAAGTTTGTTCCGTTGTTGTTGTCGAACACTCTTTTATTTCTAGAGTACCATAGACTCCACCAAGTATTGATGAGGAGTTCCATTTCCTCTTTAGTTGCCATTGTCCTAATTTCCTCTAGGACCTGGTGAGTTTTTTTGTCGTCCGGGGTAACTTGGTCGGTAATCCAACGTAGTTTTGTGCTCACGACGTTAAGAGTTTTCCTGGTAAGGGGACATAAAAGTAGGATGTGGTTGGTGTCTTCAACCTGGTTGTTGCATGCTGTGCAACCCTGTGATACCGATATGTGGTTGGCGGCAAGCCTCGATTTATTTGCTATGTATATATTGTCAAAATTAAAATGATAATTTTATTTTTGAGAAATTGAAGAATGATAAGTATTGTGAAATCAATTAGGGATTAATTATAGTGGGGAAGAGGGGAAAGTGGGTGCCGCAATGAGAATTAATGGCGATGATGACATTGATGACGACAAGACGTGGAATCATAATCATGAGGCTGATGCTCTCCTCTTTTAATTTCATGATAAGGATGTTTTTAGTTTTTATTTATTTATTTAATTTAATTTTCAAAAGTTTTTTAAGGAGATGATAAAACTCAATATATATACTTACTCCCATAAGAGATTTTTATTGTTTCGGGTGTGAATTTTGATCTTAAAAAAGTTAATTTTAAATTAAAAAATATTTAATTTATAATGATTTGTAAATTGTAATATTTATTAATGGAATTTTTATTAATTTTTATCTGACAAATTCTCCATTTATTAAAAGATGATGAATATTTAACAAGTGAAAATATTTTCTTTAAAGAATTTAATTATTGGATTTAATTAATAGAGGACTTTTTAAATTTTATGTCTAAAATTCTATATCTATCCTAGTCTGTAATCGATAATGTTTTAGGCAATGCTACTGAATATGTTGTCGCATTTAATATGTTACAATGCACTTTTTTTTTGAAGGAGGGTAAGAATTTAATGATCAGATAAGTTTGATAAATCGAAAGGCTGTACAAGAAAATAGACAAGATCGCTATATGTTTACATGGATCAAAAATCAAAATTTATACTATTTATCATTTCATCATTGCGTATAATATTTTTGTATTTTCGCTTCAAATCTGAAAGACTGAAATATATATGTCCTTATTCTCATAGTGATCTTAACTTCTCTCCATTCAATTTGGGCCCGTTCAGCAAACTAGTTGATGCAGTAATTTGTGTTGATGTTAAATCTTTACAAAATATCAACTTTGTCAACTACAGAATGACTGTTTGTTAAAATTAATTGAAAGTTGTTAATGCTGTTGATTGGTGTTGAATTTGGCCAAAAAATAAGGTGATGTATTATAGTGTTGATTTGGAAATAGTTAAATCATTTATCCCTTTTTTCCAATCTTTTTTCCCAATAAAATTCAAAATAAAATTTCACAATAAAATAAGTATGTCCTTAATAATTATTTCACAATAGAATTCAACTACTATTGACTATCTTTCATAAAAAAAAACATTGCTCAATTAGTTTTTTTGCTAATTAACAAACCATTTTTTTGCTAATTAATAAAATTAACAAACCATTTTTGGAAGGTTTCAAATAAGAAAATCTCTACCTATCATAAAATCTCTACCTATCCAAAAACCTCTTATAAAACCTCCACCTCCTCAAAAACCTTGTTTTACCTAATAGAGCCTAAGTTCAAAAGACAAATATTTCAATTGTACTTCATTATAAGTTCAAAAGAAAAAGAGTTTCAAGTATCTAGGGTCAGTTATGAAGAGTGATGGGAGTATTGACGAGGACATTTGGTTTTAGATTGAAAGAGGTTGGCAGAAGTGAAGGGCAGCGTCTGAGGTCCTTTATGTCAAGAAGGTCTAACTCAAGCTTAAAGGGAAGTTCTACAAAGCAATTATTAGGTCTGCTATCTTTGTGCGATACAAAATGTTGGCCTACCACAAGGATACATGAGCAGAGGTTGAAGGTAGCGGAAATGCGGATGCTCATTTGGATGTGTGGCCACAAGAGATTGGACAAGATTAGGAATTACGTGATCATGAGCAAGGTGGGGGTGACCAGCATAAGGGACAAGCTACGGGCAGCGAGACTTTGATGGTTTGGGCATGTTGTGAGGCGAAGCCCATGCACCAGTGAGGAGCCTAGTGTTTGGAGAGTTCTGCAAAGGCAAGGTCGACCGAAGAAATGTTGGAAGGATTGTATAAAATAGGATATTAACCATTTGGGGATCACAATAAATTTGGCACAATGCAGAGACAGTTGAAGAGAGAAAATCAAAGTGACAGACAATTAGCCGTTTTCTTTTTCCAAGGTCGGTTGTGCTGACCCTCTGAAGTTTTTGTTCATAGTTGTTGGATCGTCGTCCCCCGAGTCTTTTGGGCGCACTTTCTCCTAATTTGTCATGCTATGAGTGACCCCGACTTCACTCCCTAGATTTCACTGAAGCAAAACTCTACTGAGTCAATATTATCATTGTTCTTCTTCTTCTAATCATACCATGTTTTCTTCCAAAAATAAAACTAGCACACAGTAATAGTAACCCTGTGCATTGAATCATCCAAGCAAGTATTCATTGTTTTTGAACTAAATAGACTCAAACAAAACCCTAGAGCTAAGGTTTCAATCATAGCCACAAAAAAGAGTCAAATTCAAACAATACAACACGTTCATTGATATAACACCACGGATTGTGTTATAACTGTCAAATTGAATTGTGTATTCTCCATTTCAATGTGACATAAATGAAATGGAGGTGGAAGCCACCACCTCAAGATATGTACACACTCCTACACAAATCATTGACACTTTCAAAACATATTTAAAAACCAAAATTGTCAAGTGGAAAACCCAAAATAAATAAATAAAATCTTTTAAATATTATTAAAATTTCTTCTTTTTTTTTTTGAAAAATTGTGAGGAATGAAAGCCCCCAAGTCAAGCCCCCAAGAATCTAGTTGATTTGACTATTTCCTTTTCACGCATTTAATTCGTCATGTCAAATTTGGAAGAAATATAATTTATCACAGTGTGTGACAATGACCTCTCTTTTTACTTTTAGTATGCCCCTCATTTTTCACACACTTACAAAAAATTCCCCAAAAATTATCTTTACTCCCCAAAATTACAAAAAATTACCCCAACCGACCTCCAAAATTCTAAAAATATCACAATTAAAAAAAAAGTATATTCCTTTTTTTCTTCTATAAATAGACAGAACTCTGCATTGTTCAAACCCACTTCTCCTTCTTCTTCCTCCTCATCCTTCATTCATTCAATCAAATTCCATTTCTGAAAATCAAACTCATGGTGGTTTTGCCCAAAAAGCCAATTGAATTCACTCTACTCAAATCCACAAAACCCAGCTCCGAAATGACATTCTTCCCCATCATCCCTGTAATCGACCTCTCCAAACCAGACGCCAAGCACCAGATCGTCAAAGCATGCGAGGAATTCGGGTTCTTCAAGGTAATCAACCACCAAGTTCCCATGGAATTCATCAAAAAGCTCGAGTCCGAAGCCGTCAAATTCTTCTCCCTGCCTCTCTCAGAGAAGGAACGAACCGGGTCTCCGTACCCATTCGGATCCGGGTACGGAAACAAGAGGATAGGCGTCAATGGCGATGTCGGCTGGGTCGAGTATATCCTCATGACAACGAAATCGAAACCCGAAATTGGCGAGAACCCGGAAGAATTCAGGTGATTTAAGCTCGACCTATGTTTTAAAAATTGCGAATTGATCAATGTTGTTTATCAATTTAATGTTGCATTCTGATCTCTGTTTTCCCCCTTTTCTGGTTCAGAAGAGCTGTGAATCAGTACGTTGGTGCTGTGAAGAGCATGGCGTGTGAGGTTCTTGAATTAATGGCGGACGGGCTTAGAATTCAGCCGAGAGACGTGTTCAGCAGGCTTTTAATGGATGAACAGAGTGATTCCATGTTCAGGGTCAATCACTATCCGCCATGTCCGGAGCTTCAAGCTTTTAAAGATCAGAACTTGGTGGGATTCGGTGAACACACTGACCCACAAATCATTTCTGTTCTTCGATCGAATAACACTTCTGGGCTCGAAATCTCGTTGAGAGATGGGAGCTGGGTCTCTGTTCCTCCTGATCAATCTTCCTTCTTCTTCAATGTTGGTGATTCCTTACAGGTAAAAAAAAACAAAAAAAGATTGAATCTTTTTAGGGTTTTTCTTGAGTTAGGTTTGAATAATGGATGGAAGAATGAAAATTTGCAGGTGATGACAAATGGGAGGTTCAAGAGTGTTAGGCACAGAGTGTTAGCAAACAGTTACAAATCAAGGGTTTCAATGATCTATTTTGGAGGACCACCAATGAGTGAGAGGATTGCCCCACTTCAATCACTAATGGGAGTTGATCAAACAAGCTTATACAAGGAGTTTACTTGGTATGAATACAAGGCAAGATCTCATAAGTCAAGATTGGCTGACAATAGGCTTGTTCCATTTGAGAAGATTGCAGCTTCTTGATATTAGTTTTTCTATCACTATGGTTGAATTCATATGTGTTTTGGTTCTTTTCTTTCCTTCCTTTCATGGGTCCCAATCCTCTAGTTGGTGAAGAAGAGAGGTTTATGTAGTTTTTTTTTCTTTTTAAGAAGTTGTTGGTGTTGATTTTTCTTTTATGATTTGTTAATATGCTTTGAGGAACAAAGAGAAAGGGAAAGAAAGGATAGGGTTTTTCTAGGGTTAGTTTTTAATTACTTAAGTTTTCTATATAGGGTTGGTGTGAATTAATGGAAAGAGATTTGTACTTTCACTACCGTCTTATTCCTTATATTCCGTCCGATTTAATTTAAGTGTTGTTTTAAGGTATAAACGATCCTTTGAAATTCTATTTTTGGAGGCTAAAACATGAGTGAAAAAATAAGCGAAAAAGAATTCGAAATAGAGATGATAAATGGGAAAATGTCACAATTCTTCAACGACAACGACACATAAATTCGATCAAATATAAGATACATTTGATCCTTCAAATTTACGCTCATTTGTCCCTCTTAATTAATTAACTATATGTCAAGTATCTAATGAATCGATTAAATTCCTAGGGTAATTTTCTGAGGTCTCTGTTTAGACTCTATAACCACTGCCTATCACACCAAAAAGATTCAATTAATCATATAATAAATCACATGAATATATGTCAAGATAAACTCAAAGCTAGTTCACGTTTGGTTCTCAATAATTGACAAGTCATAGAAATTTCAACGATCAACAAAAAGTTTTTTAAGTAAGAGACCGGTGAGAAAAAAAAAATGGTACCATGAAGTTTAAACCAAAAGCAGATTCCTCCTAAGAAACCCCACCTCAATTAGTCAAATTGGTTGGCCATCACGTAGAAAATGAAGAGGCCAAGTTTACGCGTGTAAACTGCGTAGTATGCGTGGACCGCTGAGTCAGTCGTCCATTCCTACACATTGCCTTGTCACACTCACATGTCTATGTGGGATCGAGAAATATCACCTCCTGAGAATAATAAAGGTGGTAGAAGTAAAGCACAATTTGGTTTGGGCAGATATTATGTATCATTATATGGACTTTTCTAGTAGCCTTTGCCCTTCGTGCATTTGGTTCAGCGGTTAGGTCTTTGGGTAGTACCCCGAAGTCACCGTTTCGAATCTCACGTGCGACGGTTTGCCACTCTTCTATAGAATTGATTAGTAACCAGTTCTCATATCTAGTGGATGCTCTAGGCGAGTCCAAGTAGTTGTGACGACCCTAATCCTTACCTTATAAAAAAAAGGACTTTTTAGGCAATGATATCCCTTCTTCCATCAGTTTGTTGATAAGTCAAAGATCAAATTGTTTGAGTTTTAAGATTGGATGTTATTATATACGTTTGTATTGTTTAAGTTTATGGGTTGGTAGTGACGGAGGTAGGATTGTTTGAAGGAGGAGGGGGGAGACTTTGGTCATGCGAAGGGTGGTAGCGCGTGCGGAAACACGCGTTGCCGCCTCACCAATAGTTGGTAGAGTGGTGCACGGTTGGCCCGGTTGATGAAAGTCAATCGCCTCGTCTAGTTCAAAGAGTAAGGGTCTGAGAGAGGCAGGGACCACATTTCACTCGCCTATTCTTGTCGCCTCTGACTCCAAGCTCCGATTGGCCACCTCACTCTGATTCTTCTTCGCCCCGCGCAGGTGAACTCCAAAGATTATCTTGTATACATTTGGATCGTCTAACCGGTCTAAGTTTACATGTTAACAGTGGTGGAGTCAGGATTGTTCGAAGATGGGGCAGACTTCGGTCGCGTGAACGGAAGTAGCGCGGACAAGCGACCGTCGGAGTGAGCGTCGCCGCCTCGCCAATAATTGGAAGAATGGCGCACGATGGACCCAAGCGACAAAATTCGGTCGTCCCCGTCCAGTCCAGAGAGGGGGTCTAAGAGAGGCGGGGACCACATCGCTCGCCCATTCTCATTGTTCTAAAAACTTCTTCTAGGCTCTGCCTCGGCGCTGAAAAGCCCTAACCCGCCTAGCAGTCCAGACCGCCTAGGTACCCATCTAGGACCACCTAGGCCACCATTTAGGCGTCTAGGCGCTAGGCGGTCCCACTTCGCCTAGCGTTTTTTAGAACATTGCCCATTCTTATCACCTCCGACACCAAGCTCCAATTGGCCATCCTACCCCGCTTATTCACTGCCCTCGCCTTGGAACGCCCAATCGCGTTGTGGGGCCAAATCGCAAGTGACCTCCGAATATTACCTCCAAAGCTCTATTTCTCTAGCCGGCGGTCACCAATTAGGGTGGCGGCCCCCACCCCCACCACTCCCCTCCACTACGAGTTGGAGATAAGGAAACTTGAATTGCTAACATCCGCCATAGGATAAATCATTGTAATATCCGTATTCGTTTTAGGTCTTGTAAGTCGGAAACGGGTTCCTTCGCTTACAAACACTTGAGTTCTTGATCCGCAAGTAAACTCGTAAAACAAATTAATTAGTAATCCGTTTTGACAACCATCAGACTACACCCTTTTCTTTCCTTCCCTTAGGTAAATTATATCTAGTATATGTGTACAGGTGAACAATTATATGCTATACATGTTATAAGCCCTATATATTGGTTTATCCATTTATTTATTTATTTATTTATTTTTCTCTATCTGGTTTATGGCCAAATTAACCAAACCACTCGGAAGCCCAAATTGATTCCGGAAAATCTATCTTAAACCAATCAAATATATCCAAATCTTGATTACTTGATTAACCCCTATTTTAACAAACCCAAGTCAACTTGATTAGATTAATATATTATCCTAGTTAATATATTATCCTAATTAATTATATCTTTACCATAACTATATCTTTAAAGTAAAACCTAGCATTCAATGCGAGCCGCCCATATTTATTCATCTCTTCTTCCTTCTCATTAAACCTGCGTTCAATCTCTTTCCTCGTTCCTATCCGCTCAAGAGAACGGTCGAAGAGTATCGATCGAGTTTGGCAGTTCTTCCTTCGTTCCAATCGAATGAGATCGCTCCGCGCCTAACCTGCGTTCAATCTGGGGGTTGCTGCCTTCTTCTTTCGCAAAGACTCAACGGCGTCGGAGCTTTGAACCACCTCCGGCCTTCCCTTCGTTTCTTCCTACGGCCTGCACATCGTTGGTACCGACTGTCTTCGCCGTCGTCTTCTTCTTGCGTTGCGTTGTTGCAGAGGCAAAGGAGCAGGTGGACACCATTGTTTTGTTAATCTCAGGTCACGTTGGACTCGTTGGCGTATCGGCAAAGACATTGGTACCGCTAGCACTCTCGGAATCGTTTTCGCTTGAGGTCATAATTCCGTCTTCCCAAGGATCCTTCGTTCGAGGTAAGTCGTTTTTCGACTTGCTCGGTTCTTTTCTCCCTTGTTAGATTGCATATCGTTATTGTAGGGCGGGTTTTGGGAACTAGTCCCGAATTCCTTTTTAAATTGTTTTGAACTTCTTGAATTGTTGTGTGTGTAAAATGGTTTTGAATGTGTTTTATCGGAAGGATATTTTGGAACGTTTTCTCTGTGTTGGTACCGTTTCCGACACGGCCCATCGTAGCTGGCGTGGAGGAAGAGTTGGCTACTTTGACCCGTGTGACAGGGAAACCGTGCCCCTTCAAAACGAAAAGTATTATCTGTGTGTTTTTGGCAAGTGCTCCAGTGGAGGCTTAGCCCGGGGTTAGAAGGGAGATTGTGAAGTGGAGTGGGAGGGCCTGCCTCTGCACTCGGCGCGGTGATGAGCGCCTTGGAAGTCGGATCGTGGACAAAGGAAGAATTGCATTGCTGTGTGATTGTGATTGTGATTGTGAATGCGTATGTGACTTGTGTGACTGATATAACTAATTTAGGTATTGACCTCTAGAGTTATGATTGCGATTGTGGATTTGTATGCTGACTTTAGATAACTGATTTCAAAACGTTCTACAGTTTCCATATTCTTTCTAGCTTGGTAGATTAGACGCTGACCCTTCGGGGAACATTTTTCAGTTCCAGGTATGAATCAGGGAACCGTGCAGGAACCGAGGCAAGATGGCGGGCCGGAGCGGTAAAGAGCGCGTGTCATAGTGGGATCGGTTTTTATTAGTTATTTATAATAGTTAGGATCTTGATTTTGATATTGGTTAGACGGAGTTGGTATCGTGTTTTGTTTATTATAACTTTGTTCGAGTAGTTCAGTCAGTATGCGTTGTGACGTATTTGATTATTTATGATTTTCGGGAATTCATGCATGATACGTTTTTCTAAGTTTTACTAAATAAAGGTTGGATGTTTTATTATGTTTTCTCGTCGTGCCCGAGTTGTAAGGTCCTACAGTGTAGTTGTCAACCTAAATAATAGTACCTGGTAAGGTCTATTCCCCAGTAGCGCCTCGACGGAAGTCGGGGTGTTACAATCATCTTGTCTCTCGAACTTCTAATTTTTTTTGAAGATGTAATTTAGATTTTGGTATAGGCAACTAAAATTATTCCATGACCAATAGCATCTTTTCAGAAGAGAGGGTACAACTCATCGTACTCCTAGATTAATTCCTTTTTCTTTAGTCTTAGACACTGTTCATTAGAGTTGAAACAAATGTATCATTTGTACTACCATAAGATCATAGTCGTTTGATTAGATGATCGAAGCCTGCTTCCAGATTAAATTTACAACATAATTCAATGTTTTTTTGTCCTATGATGTTGTTGGATTTTATATATTTATAAATGTATACTTTTTTATACTTTTTTTCAGAAAGACCTTAATTAATTCCCATGTACTTTTATTTCTTTTATTACTTTGTGTGCATTTTTTTCACTTACGAAGATGGTAAAAATCATACCATTTAATTTTGATGGAATGGTGGATGTACTAAGGATAAGATTTGGGGTTTTATCTTGCAACAAATCTATGCTGTCAAGATCAAATCAAGTCTTCTCAGTTCACATAGCACAAACTTTTTTTTATTTAATTTCTTTATTTCCCAAGGAGTGGTGAATATCATTTCATTTAGATAGAAGAAATATGGTGACGATTATTACACGTTTATCACACTCCGCCGCTCCCAAGTTTTGGATATCTCAGTGAATGCGGCTAAGTAAACACAGGAAACATCATAATCAAAAGATTAGCCAGCCTATAATATGTTATTGTCAAAAGATATAAATGTGAGTGCAATGTTAAGTCCCTATACATTTTTCAACTCTTTACAACCAAATGGTCCAAATCTAACAAATTTGCTCAAAAAAAATCTAGCCGAAATTACTCTAATTATAACCAAACAGCCAACTTTGAACCCAAAATATAATATAACTAAATAACCCAACTAAATAAACATAACTAATTTTTTTTGAGAAGATAAAAATTCGAAAATTCAAACAGGTTTGGTGATGCGAAAGGCCGTATGAAAACGACAACTATAAATAAATAAGTGAATCAGAAGAAAAACACACAATACAAACAAGAACGATTAGCAAACTCACCAATGCTAAAAAAGAAAGAATAATACGAATTTTAGATGGGGGTGATTAGTAAAGCACTAAAGAATGACGCCACATGTAACATGTCAATCAATATTGGGATTAGTCATGGGTCCGATTCCAGAATCGGGATCGGTTGACCACCGGTTTTCGATTCTAGATCACTTCCTGTTTTAATCCTTTATATAAAAAAAAAGGAAATAGTCGTTGAAACCGAAAGGTGCAACCACTTTTGAAATTGTGGTTGAAGTTATGCATTTTTTGAGACAGAATGCAAAACAGTAACCGCGGCTACCGAAGGAAGTCGGTGGTTCCACCGGTTCTCCAGTTCCAGAAAATATGGAACCAGGACCGACCGATCCTCAGAACAAATGGTTTTTTCCTGTTCGATCTTGGTTCGGTTCCAAGTTCTATGACTACTTGGGATGTCTCTAAAAGAAAAAATAAAGACGAATTTAGGATTGAGATGACTAAAACACACAACACAACTCTATCGGAACCCGATTCGATTGACATGTCTCTAAGAAGAGATAATGTTTTAAAAAAAAATAATTTTTAATAAAAGTGTAGATGAAAATGGGGTTGCTGTCAAGGAAAGGATGGAATTGGGAAATCAATGGGCTAAAAAGGGAGATTTTTGCAGAAGAGTGAAGATGAAAAGGGCGGTGGGTTGTGGGATGGGCTTGCCAACTCAACTTGAAAACCTCTCACGTACATTTAATGCATTTGGCCCCCCTCTATCCTTTCCTTCTCATGGACATATGATTCTAGTTGTTCTTTTTTTGAAATAACATTAATAATAACATGTGCACTAATTGATATTATTTGTGAAAGTCCATGGAACGATATAGATTAAAGACGGTGTACACACACCAACCTTAGGTTGATGCAGGCTTTACCTCACTCAAGACCAAAATGATTTGTGTAAGTAGGCTTCTAGGTTTGATTGTGGATTGCTCGTTATGTTCAGTTGGGTTGAGAATATGTATTCTCATATTTAAAAGTAGAGACTTTTATATAAGTCTATGAATTACTCTTACTATTGTCAATTGGTTTTAGGATGGAACCCTGTAGGCTTGTATATTGGGCTCAACACGCATATGCACACGGACGGTCGTGTGCACCCCTCACGTTAACGGCCCACGAACTTTAATATGGTATCAGAGCAAGGTTTGATTTTGGGTCCGTTTTCAAGTGTCAACTGACCACAGACCAGTTGCACTTGTGGGGGCGTGTTGAGAATATGCATTCCCACATCCAAAAGTGGAGACTTAACTATAGATCACTATATAAGTCCATGAGTTACTCCTCATATTTCCAATTGGTTTTAGATTGAAACCTCGTAGGCTTTTATATTGGGTCCAACATGCATATATAAACGGACGATCATGTGCACTCCTCACGTTAATGACCCACGAACTTCAATAAGTTGATGGTGCACTGTACTAAAGTCATAGGAAAAAGGTTAGAGGAGAGAGAACGAATTTTTATGATAAGGATTATCTTGCAAATAGGGCTGTAAATGAACCGAGCTGTTCGTGAGAAATTCGGTGTTCGGCTCGGTTAAATCTTGTTCGTGTTCGGTTCGGTTTGTAAATGAACCGAGCTTGAGCACAATTTTAGGGCTCGAAAGATAAATGAGCTGAGCTTGAGCACAAGATAATTCGGCTCGTTTGCTCATGAGCAAACTCGATAATATGCTCATGAGCAAGCTCGATTGTACACTCATAAAAAACTAGATTATATGTTCATGAATAAGCTATATATACTATATATTATATGCAATATATATTTTATGTTAAATTACATAGTTTTGGTGGTGTTTCTCAAAGCACGTAGTATAAATTTTAGTTTCATTTGCTTGTATAATTGATCAAGCAAACAAGTTGTTTACGAATTTGTCTCGTGAAAAAACTAAACGAGAGGTTCGCGAGCAAGCTCGAGTTCGATGAACATTTAAATGAACGAAACTCAAACAAGATTTTAAGCTCGAACTAAGCTCGCGTTCGAGCTTGAGCTCATCTATTTTTAACCGAGCCGAGCATGAGCAACTCAAAGCTCGACTCGGCTCGGTTCGATTACAGCCCTACTTGCAAATTAGAATATTTTTTTTTTATCATTTACTTATAATAAGGCCTTATTGACGACTCGTCTCGTTAGTAGTCCATGAATTTAGATAATTCACATAACAAAAAAAATCAATAGGTATAAATTTTAATAAAAATCATCAAACTCTCCAACAAATCATTATCTATAATTACTCATCGTATGTTTGTTGGTCCATTTTTAAAACTGGAGCATTTCCTATATTTTTCGAGAGATCAATTCTCTTGTGGACTTCATCAATGAGTTCCGTCGTATTTCTTCATCCTCGATTGTATCTGACTTTTATTTTCAGGACCTCATCCATAAAAATACTCTAGGACGGACCACATCTCGTTAAATATAGACCCCTTAATTTTTTTCCTTATAAAAAATTTAAAAACTAAAATGACGATCGACAAATCACTCTATTTTTCATCATTAATTTCAACATCACTCCAATAATAAATTAAAACGGCCCAACCAAATCCCCCAACAACTATATGATACTTTTTTTTATTATGTAATATGGTTAGATCTTATAGACTATTATGATAAGAGAAAAGATGTTAAAAAGGATATATTTGAGACATTGGATAAATAAGTGTTTAATAGATAAATATATCAAGTCAAATACTGTAATAGATAGCATTGAATAAAGGTTCCTGAAAAATAAAAGATGTATGAAGACTCGGAAGTTGCAAATGGGACCATTCTAGCCAATAACCACATCAGATTCATATTCACCGGCATGTCATGTCATCTACCACTTCTTTTTGTGTTATCAAAAGATCAGATATCTGCACAAGAACAAGAAGTTGAAGTTTTGGTTATGAATTATGATCCTTTTTCTTAATAATTAGTGTTTTTTATAGGGTCGTTACGAATACTATTTAGGTTCGTCTAGAACATTCACTAAGAGTGAGAAATGGTTACTAACCAGTTCAATAGAGGAATGGACAAACTGCCGTCCGTGGGATTCGAAACGGCGACCTTCGGATACTATCCCAAAACCTTAACCGTTGAACCAAATGGCCGAAGGTTTGTAATAACTAGTATTAAATGAACGTTTATACCATACAACTATACAAGTAACTAGAAGGCTATGCCCGTGCTTTCGTCCGGGTTAATAGTCTTGTTTATAATGCTCTTATGTGTTTACATTTTGGTTGTATCGGATATTATGTTTCAACAATATTTTATCATTTCCTTGCATGATTTTAGGAGTGAATAATAGGTTGAGAAAATAAAAAAAGTAGAGGAATGTTACTCCCTTCGATCCTTAAAAAATATCGTTCAAGCCTTTAGAATTTGATCCAAATTAATTAGGTGATCTGCACTGTTTCAAATTCTTCTCTACATTGATTATTTTGTCATTGGAAACATTTCCCTTTCTTTTTCTAGAACTTTAGTATTTCTTGTTTTGCCTTTGAAATTTTAATTTTCACATGTTAATAATTTAAAAAAATAGTATAGATGTAAATGCTTATTATTTGTGAAAACCCTGACAAAGATCAAATATATATGATTGATGTATGTTATTAATTAAATATTATGTGTGGAAGGTCAATAGCCTAAGGTAGAATATGCAAGATATGTGACTAAATAAGTCTATAGGAGGCAATTAAATGCTTTAAATTCAAAGCATTGAATGTAAAAAAATACAAATTTACATGTTAATTTTAATTTTAATTTAATTTAATTTTAATTTTGACATGTTAATAATGCTAAGAAGAATGTGAAAGATAAGAAAGGGTGGCAGTAAGTAATTACATGTTAATAAAGCTGAAACCTATTAATATCTACTAATAATATTTTTTGATATCATAAAATGATTAAGTTATTAATGTTTATTATTTTTATTGTATTTTTTTATAAGGGTTTTCTAAATATAAAAATATAGGCATGATATTATAGTGGAAGACCAAGAGGCTAAGGTCAAGGATGTATGATGTATGCTATTAAGTAAATATTATGTGTGGAAGACAAAGATACTAAGATTAATTATGTATGATGTATGATGTACGATGTATGATAATAAGTAAATATTATGTGTGATAACCCAAGAGACAAAGATCAAATATATATGATTGATGTATGATATTAATTAAATATTATGTGTGGAAGGTCAATAGCCTAAGGTAGAATATGCAAGATATGTAATTAAGTAAGTCTATAGGAGGCAATTAAATGCTTTAAATTCAAAGCATTGAATGTAAAAAAATACAAATTTACATGTAGGTTAGATAGATAGTGATATATAAGTGTCGAATTACTAATTGCTATGTGGGAAATTAATGAATTTAATACTCTTTTTCTGTGATAAAATATAAGCGAAGGAATATTTTTCAATTGACTTATAGAGCATAAATATTGGTTGCCCATGTTTTTTGGTCATCATAATATAATTTTTTTTTTATCAATAAAAATTTACTTTTTTTCTTTCTTCTCTCTTAAGTGACACATGTCACTGTATAATTGATGCCCAAACATCCAATTTGGTCATCACAATGACCGTTCTTCCTTCTCGTTCCTCCATATTTATACTCTCCCCTCTTTTATTATTTTTTTGTTGCTTCTCTCTCTTCATGACCAAAATTTTGATTAACCGATGACACTACCTTTAAAGCAACTTCAAGAAATTAACAAAAAAAAAATCAACATAGGAAAACAAAAGCTAAAATTTCAAAAAAAAAAATGCTTGAATTCCAACTGTCTATTTTGGAGATTTTTTACTCCGTATTATATTAACATAATATGATTCATTGTAATTAATACTTGCTAAAAGAGGTTATACATTTAATTGTAATAGTAAAATAAGTAAAAATATATTCTACATTTATAAACTTTTTACTAAAACGGAAAAAATATTAAAATTTTGGGGAATGAAGGTTTGCTGTGAATTTGGAAAAGCATTACTCCATCTTTTTCTCCACTCTATTTTGAAAAATGAGATAGAAAATTCATTGGATCACAAAAAAATATTAATTAAAATAACATTTTCGCTTATAAGTAAATCACACCCTTAATTGGAATAATTACGAAGGTTGGTGAAAGGAGTATATATTTTAATTTGTGGCTATAATTACAAGAATTCCAAAGTGCCAAGGATTTCAACTATTGGAATATCATGCTGATTTGATTACTCAATGTGAAAGTACAATAGTACATTCAACTATTCAAGAGGCTAAAATCATACGTCAAATCCAAACTTTATGATACAAATATTCAATATGCTATATACATATGTATTAATTAAACTTTGCATATACATACATATTTTACTGATCTTTATCCATAGACAAAAAGTAACGAATTTATTCCAATTTACTTTGTCAAAATGAGTCCCTTTTACAAGCAAAAAATATTTCTTTCGGCCCTTCACACATGCACATGTATAATTTTTAGATGGAATATAATATAACCAAAAAAATAATGATAGATTATATACTCTATATATTGTTTTTGGTAGAAAGAAAGTCGACAAAAATCTTAATTTATTGAAAAGGAAGGAGCTATGTAAATAATGTAATAATTAAACGAAAAATACTCTATAGTACTAGTATATTCTTACTAAAGCTTGATTTTTTTTGGCCTAAAAGAGAGTAATTGTCCAAAAACTTTTATTGATCGAATATCTAGTGTCTAAATTAAAGAATAAATAAAACCAAGATCAACTAAACTATGCACCTTCCACTCGGTTATTTGGATTTTATTTTCAATTGACAATATTTATTTATTTTTGAAAAATTATTTTATGGGTGAAAATAATGTGAAAAGAAAATGATATTAAAAAAAATGATTTTTTGAACAAAGGAAATTTAACTTAAATTTTTTGGTTGAATTAGTGGCGACCAATTTTTCAGTCTTGTGTTTTTCAGTCCTTGTGATTTTTTTTTTATTTTGGGTCCGTTAGAAATACCCTTCGGGTTACCATTAAGGGTAAGGGTGCGTACATCTTCGACCCCCAAATTCCGCTTATAATGAAATCCACCTGTGTAGATGTTGTTGTTGTATTTAGTGGCGACCAGCTGTAGCACAACTTGGACTGATAAATGTTATTCTTCCTATTCTTCGAGCTATTAAACCAGTTCTACCATTCTTCAAGTCGAAAAACGATCCCTTACAAGTTTTAAAATTGTTCGATTTTTAGAACACGATCTCAAAAGTTTTTGTTAAAGCAGCAATAAGTCCTCATCCAACTCTACTCAGCTCTTGTGAATAGAAACTGAATTATTTATAATCTCCTAATAAATGAGTAGTGCTTAATTTGGGGCTTGAAAGCTAAGGAGAATTTGATATTTTGTTTTCAAAGTAAATTATAAGATGCATTTTTGTTCTCGTCTAACAACATTTAAATTTAACCTATATAAACATCATAACGTTACATCAAAAAAAAGTTAAGTTAAAAAAGAAGAAGAGCCAACACGAAAAATGGCATTGTTGATTGTAATATGTGCTTGGGTGGTCCAAACCCTAAACCCTAATTTGCCATCACTTCCCAGTGAAGCTGACATTGACTCTTTATCACTCTGCCCACTCCTCTCAATTTTGAGACTAGGCATATGTAATAGTGGGGGGAAGAAGATTGAGACCCTCTTTTTAGTGATGAACCCTTATTACTTTTGGCCATTTGGGACAACAAAGGGCACCATTTATGAATCGTCGATTCTTAGGGCACGTTTGGTCGTGAATATGGTCTTTTTCTAATTTTTACTTGTGGTAATTCCGTAAGTATATTATCCATTCTCTTCTAACCAGATCTCTCATTCCTCATCTAGACTCGAAAAAAAGAGAATTCGCACAATTCTTTCATATAAATTTGTTTTCTTTTTCTTTCCTTTCCATGTTTTTTTACCGAACGGGTCCTTAGATCAGACCAAATTTTAACGGATCGGATTAGAAATCACTAGAACTGGCGAAAGATGAGACTCGACATTAAATGAAGCAATCTTGTATAAGCTATCTTTTTCAACGCAACTCAATTTAAATGAGTTATCACTTTTACCTAAAGTTATTGTCGGAATATAAACTGCACATCCAAATTTTGGAATAAAATAGAATGGTATATAAGGTTGGTAGAGTAACCTTACTATTGTTGGTTGTTTCATGATGGATTTTCAGTAGACCACTCTCATTTATTGATCCATGAAAGTCAATATGGTATTAGAGCTAACTTATGCTTCATAGTTTTTCTCGATCCTAGGGATAGTTTCAACTGTAAATATGTTGAGATGTACATTATCTACGGTTAGGTTCGGCTATACAGAACCGGAGATGACCACCACTCAGAGTTGGTTTCGTCCATACAGAGATTGAGAAGTCAACCACTCATTACCTAGCTAGGCATAAATAGATAAAATGCTAGACCCATTTGTCAAAGTGTTAATTGGGCCAGCCCAATTACGCTTATGAGGTGTGTTGAAATTCTAACGACACGTCAAAAATTTGGGATAAAATAGTTAATAATGCCTCATCTTGACACCTTCGATTTCGCTAAAATGGAATTAAAGTGGGTCAATGTTATTGTTATTATTGTTGTTGTTGTGCCAATTGATTAGTAAGATGAAACATTAATGTACATATGAGTTATGACTTATGACCATAGGGCCATGAAAGTTAATAGTTATGATGTGGGCTCTTTTCAAACACACATTTAAAAGTATCCATGTCCTTTAGAAAGTAATGGTATAGCTAGCTGTGGGGATAGACTGTCACTTTTCATAGGTTTTAAATTCTTCATGTCCTGGCTCGGTAGACAGGGAGCAATGCCACTTTCAAACCTTCCTTTTATTTCTTTGTCTAAAGGCTTGGGCGAAGCAAGAGATGGCCCCTTATCAACCCAAAAAATCAAAATTAAATCTTAGCAAAAGATGGCCAAACAAAGTGACCATACAAAATAATGTTATGTTATGCTATGTTATGATAGTACTGCATTCATCCCAGGGGCACATGGTGCAGTAGCAAATGGCAAATTGAAAAGGGTTTGGATGCTCCCCAACAGGACTGTAAAGTCTCAGGTTCGATTCCTAGCCGTTGTGTCGCATATTCTGCGATTTACCTCCTTCGATATGACAAACAAAGTGACCATATTTATGTTATGTTATGCTATGTTATGATAGTACTACATTCGCCCCCGGGGCACATGGCGCAGTTGCAAAGGGCGGATTGAAAAGGGCTTGGATGCTCCCCAACAGGACTGTAAGGTCTCGGGTTCGATTCATGGCCGTTGTGTCACATATCTCGAGATTTACCTCCTCCACGATAACCCAGGACAGGGTGCGGTGGAGACGTCCGGGGTGAGCGCAATCACCTTTTGGATGATAGTACTACATTCATGTGTTCTATACTTTTATTAGTCCATGAATCTCCTTCACTTATATGTGTCCATGAAATAGCCAACGATGCTTGTCGATGAATGAATGATTGATGGAATTATCTAATTGGTGAGCATATTTTATCCACTTAAATGGATCTTGACTGATTTATAGATTCATAATTGTACCTTTTGTTCACCCTTGGGCGTTCAATTTGCCAAGATATAATGTACATGTGACTCACATTATTTATCTTGGGTACTTGATATCAATGTACTATAGTTTGATAACAACTTCACACGTGTCTGATTATTCATGATCCTCATTGAGCCACATTTTCATCTCCAATTGCTGTTTGGGCCAATTTATGAAAGAGGGCAACCCAACCAACAAATCACAAGAAACTGAACTTTCTTTCAATCCTTTTGGGCTAGTTTTAATGCCAATCATGGTGAGCCCAGGGGACCAATTTCATGGTTTGGTTTGGCTGTTGAGAGTTGGTTGGGATTGGGTGCTTTAAATTTATTGATATCTGGTTATCATAATCTCGATCCGATTATGCAATTTTACAATCCAAATCTGGCAAAACAATCTATGGTGGTATGTGTGATCGATGCATGAAGGCTCTTCGAGTGAGTCCAAATCTGAGGTGTCCACAGTTGTTCCCCAAGATCACATATTGTGCATTTTTCTCAGTTGTCGTCTTCGGTTACCTTTTCGCTGTGTTGCTTACTAGGAGTCGGTGGCTCTTCAGTTCCGGTTCAAGCAATCTTTTTCCGTTGTGTACTCGTGTTTTTCTTTCTGGGTTGTTTTCTTGTATGGGTTGTTTGGTTTCTTATGTCGGTTTGTCCAACTGCCAATTTATTCGGCCTCTCGATCTATCAGGTCTGTCTGGTACATCGAAATCTTTCCTTATCTAAGAAAAAAAAAATCTTTGATGGTAAACAAGATCTTATAAGAAGTAATATCTTAAATGGTTGATAATTTATCAAACTAGTTATACTTGACTACTTGTAAGGTTTTTGTACTTAATTTCTTATATAAGTGATATACAAAGCATTAGATTGTTGTTACAAACTTTTAGTTATAATGTAGAATCTTACACTTCAACAATCCAATCCCGAGAACTCTCAACCATCCGATCCTTATTAAAGGCTGAGGATTTCAAATTTTCAATAGCAATTTGATTTTCAGCATGCTTGTTTTGGTCTTTTAGTTACACATATGTATTCCAATTCCAAATGATCTTGATCTTCAGGTGAGAATATGCATTCAACTTTGATCATTCCAAAGCACCAATAACAGATTCATTCTCAACTGAGTACTACTACTAACAGCAACAACAAGATAACCAGTGTTTGCTGCAGCTAAAAATCTTGCAATGAAATTATTACATTACAAACAATAAAACCAATCCAAATTACCCATCAGAAGAAACCATGAATTTCTAGATGAAATTCAACTTTGCTAATGCAGATGAGATGATCCTTCTTCCTACTTATGTCCCTTCTTCTTCCACAGGTCTCCAAACATTCTAATCCCACCAGAACCCTTAACTTTCCCATCATCCAATTCATCAACTGCTTCTGAACCCAAAAATCCCGGGATTCCACTCGTAAAAGGCGGCTCAAACACACCATTAAAATGCTTATCCATCGCTCCACGCCTTCCAGAAATCCGAACAACATCATCAACATTCGCGCCACCTGCAAGAACAGACGCGGCTGCATCAGCTGCCTTCCTCCATTGCTCAGTCTGAATCCTCAGTTTCTTCATTTCTACTTCCAGCTCTTCTTTGGAAGCTTCTAGAGTTTCCACCTTCTCATTCAGCTCAAAATTCGTCGCTTTGCTTGCTTCTAGATCTTTCTCAATCTGTGTGCACTTTACTATCATTTCTTCTTCCTTGTTATGGATTGCAGATATCTCCTCAGTGGCTTCATTCAGCTGCTTCTTCAGAATCTCCCTTTCTTGGAAACTAGATTCAAGCTCCTTCTCCTTCGCCTCCAAATCCGCTTTGAGCTGTTGTATCTCACTGTTTTTGGAATCTTTTTCAGTTGACTCAATAGAATCCTGCATTGGTACCTCAAAAACATCCATCTCCTTGTTGGCTTCTTCTTCTTCAACCTGGTCTTTTGTTGGCGGATTCTTCTTCTTGGTTTTCTTTTGGAGATCGCTTTGATCTTCCTTCTTGGCAGAAGATAAGTGTTGTTTGAGGTTCTTGAGCTCCTGCTGAGCTTGAAGAAGTTGGGTCTCCAAACAAGAAACCCGAGTCCCGAGTTTCTTCTGACCAAGTGGATCAGAATAGGAGCCTCTCATGATCATGTTGGGGCTTCTGTCCGATTCATTGCTGCTAGTTGTCCTCTGACGTCGTGTTCCTCCTGGAGATATCCTCTGTGGAATTTGGGTCGTCCTAAGAACAAATTCATAGGAGTTCAATTGAAACATAAGCCGTTCGTTTTGCCTCTTGCAAATATATGAAAGATCACAACTTTATCTATATACTCAAAGCTATGAATTAGTACTTATAGTTCCTTGGATTTGATTTTGTGCCATTCTGCTATATATTCATCAAAGAAGAGATAACTAATACTAAGTAGTAGGTTCTATTGTATCATAAATGGGGAAAAAACTTGAGCATTTACAAATTACAAGAAGTGGACACATGTGAAGTTGAAAAATTTACATATTCAGTAGAATTCTCACCTTGCTATTGGAGGCATTTCCACCACTTCTTTGAATAGACTTTTTTCAAAGCCTAAAACTCAAGCCTACAGCATCAACCGAAATGTCATATAGGATATAGAAGGAGCGTTACGAAACTTCAATAATGGTTACACAAAGAATTGTAATTGAATTTGGAATTGTAAAAACAGAAAGAGGAAGTAGCTAACAGCCTAACAGTGTTTAACTTAGCCAACATAAACTTGTTTCTTATTCTAATGGAACTAACTAGTACATATATATGTATGTATGACTTTCAAGTTTGAAAGGAAGTAAGTTATTAAGTCCAAAAAGTGAAGAAAACTTATGACTACTTATGACACTTTTAAACCTCATTCATCACAAACATTTACACAAAGAAAACTTAAGAATTAAAACCTTTGAAGTTAAAGACTAAATGCAATGCTGCAAGAAACTGAATTTGATAGACTTTTAAGCTTGCATATGTTATAGAAAGATCAGTTTTAAAAGGACAGAATCATCAAAACAATATAGCAAAACAATAAAAGATTCCAACTCAACCCACTGTTTTCAGGCAAGTAACATCAAAAGTCATGCCAATCAGTTTCCCAAAATCACTTCTTTTTGGGCAAGACTCTTTTCACCAAAAGCAAACCCTAATGCAAAATTAGCCCAGTAATTCTCAGCAAACAATGCACTTCAGTCTATCCCTAGAAAACCAGTCAGCATCACAAAACTAAAAGACCCTTTCTTTAAAGAGAGAAACAAAATTGAAAAAGAAATACAGAGTTACACAAAGAAGCATTTCTGGGTAATTGAGTATGAAATGAATTGGAACACAAAAGTAGGAAACTTTGATCACATTTAATACTTTACATGACATTCACAATTCACTGGTTACAGACACTCAGAACAGCATAAACAACCAATTAATCCTTACCAGATTTATGTTGTAACCTCAGAATTCAGTCATCCATAGATAAAAAGTGAAAAGAAACAATCTTTTTCATGTATACAAGTGAAAGAGAAGAGATTTCACCTCAGTAAAAACTTGTTGAATGATAAAAGGATGAAGCTTTACAATACTCTTCCAAACAAAGAGAGAAATTGAAGGGTTGAATAATGAGCAATGCCCACCTGAAATACTCAATTTAGAGCAAAACGTCCTGGCCAGGTTCTGAAGAGGAGGGGGGATGAATGAATTGAATGATTTATTTGAATTTTAAGAAGTTCACACAGAGAGAGAGATTGATTGATTTTGAATGGCAAGTTTTTATGGGAAAACCCACCATGTATGTATTCTCGCTCTCCTATTTATTACTACTATCCTTTGTCTGCTCTCCCAAATTCAAAACCTTTCTTTCGATTGAAAAGAAAATAATAATTAATCAATGACATCCTCTGGCTATTCTTACATTTTTACACTAAATTGTGATTCATTTTTGTTTTAAAACAAGTTTGGATTTTTCTAAACTTTTTACTGATAAATGCAAATGGAAAGTGTAGAGTTGAAGGGCATTTTTTTTGGGTTTGAAACTTTTTCAAAAAATGCTACTTTTGTCAGTGGATTCAAATAATTAAACAAAAGCGATCCTTTTTTAAATCTGAAGTCTGAACAAAAGCGATTTTTCATTAACACAGTGGGGTCATGGCATTGTTTGATGTAGGTGATGATGAATTTCAAACTTATCATTTTACCGACTGTTCTAAAAATCTCCGCCTAACTAAGTTTTAGATTTTTTAGGCTTTGCTTAAGCGCTAGAAGGTACTAGTCCGCCTAACTTTCTAGTCCCTCCCGTAATGTCTAAAAAACGCTAGGCGGACCCTGATGGAGAGGGGCTGCCTAGTGCCTAGACAGCCTAAACGGTTGTTTAGACGGTTTTGGACGGGTGCCCAGGCGGGTTGGACGGCTAGACGGATTGGGACCTTCCAACGCCTAGACGGGGCCTAAACGGGACCTAGAAGGGATTTTTAGAACAGTAGTTAGCGTCCCGTTTAGGTTGTCGAGGCGCTAGGCAGTCCCTCTCCGCCTAGGGTCCGCTAGCGTTTTTTAAACACTGATCTTACCTCCAATGTGCATTGTTTTCCTTATTTTTATATAATATAATGGTAAACTTATAGAATCCAACCGTTGCTAACATACTTCCACCAGCTACAAACTAAACAAACAAATTCAAAGGTGGTAAATTTTGTCCACTTTCTGCAGTTTCATGTTAGAAAGAATTGAACTTTTTTGTTAGTTGGTAAATTTTGGAATGACATTGTACAAAATCACAATAAACCTGTTGTTACACAAGAAAATGTAACAATTCACGTGTGCAATATCTGAATCCAGCACTCAAATGTTACAGGTGAGGTTATTTATTTTTAACTAGTGTTTTAACAGGTTGTTTTTGGCATTATACCAAAATTGCATTTCCTAGTATCCTACTGAACATTTAACTCAACAAACTTGTTTGGATTTTCATTTCCAATTTTGGTGTTTTGGGTTTATTCATGATGATGGGTAATTGGAACCCAACATCAAAAAAACTATTTGAATCCTGTCACAAGTTCGAATCTTTCTGACGACATCAAGTTCGAATCCTCTTTGGCAGCATAAAACATCTTGTCACAAGTTTGAATCCTGTCACAAGATCAGCTACATAGTACCTAGTCTGGACGTAAAGCGAATCTGACCGATCTAACCGACTAATGACAAAGAAAAACATAAGAAATTTCAAAAAGGAGAGAACAGATCAACCAAACCAAACCAATTGCTTTGAACTATGAACAAACAACAAACATGCCATTCACTAAAATCTTTTTTTCCTATTATATTCAGCGTGGTTGAGAGAGAGAGAGAGGGAGGGAGGGAGAAACCTTAAAAACAAACAGTTGTTTGTTCTTCATGAAAAAAAGCCCTAATGCCATGCAAATCCTTGAGCAGCAGTTCTAGCCCGAGCCTCGGCCAACGAGACAGCCATGGCCAACATCATCTGCTCCTCAAAGCTCTCCGGTACAACTACGGGCCCCGGAATCGACTGATACCCGCCATCTCCAACGTACAGTGGCGGCAATGGTGGTGGAGCATGCAAAAGACCGTTGTACCCTTGTCCGTTTTCCGAAGCATGTCCATTATTCGTATACCCTCCTACACAATCTCCGTACAGTAAGTGTGGTGGTGGTGGCGGCGGAGGCAGGATTGGTTCATCAGCTTCTTCATCATCTGAACTAACATAGCTTGTGGTCCCCACATCAGCGGCTTCCGTTTCCATGTTCGGGTCGTTCCAAGAAGAATAGTTTTCTTTCGTCTTCTTTGTCCTGATTGGGCGTTTACTGCTACTGGCTAACATCATGTCTGAGACAGATGTATAGTTGTGGCCTGCAGATTGATGATCTTCACTATTCTGCTGACGCTCTGCAATGGCGGCAATGGCGCATGCAAGTCCTCCAGATGGCGAGGAGGAGGAAGATGATGATGAAGGGCCCGCTAAAGGTGCTTCCATTGGAGAAGAAGAAGAATAGTACTGTTGGGGAGCGGCATTCTCATAAGACGGATAGTTTTGCCTTTCTTTCTCCTAAATGATTTGACAACTTTTATAATAAAAACTCGGCAATGGAAATTCATTAAGAAAATGTAGAGCGGTTAAAAATGAAAGGTGTACCTGGATAGAGAGCCAGACAGCTTCCATAACCATGATATCTTCAAGGTCCACGTCAAAATCGTCATTACTGCATCACAACAGACACCTCAGGCACACAATTTATAAATGAAGGCTATTTATTTAGAATGTGTGCGTTATGTTTCAAACGAATGTAAAGCTTACTGCAAGAGTATAAAGCATGCACATTAATGACAAATACTGGTTAAATGAATTCAGACTCGCATAGAAAAATACACATAAGAAATTGTGTAGCACAAAAGATACGCCTCATGTGTGATGAATGTGTTAAAATCACATGATCAAATATACATAGAACATAAATCGTAACACAATTGAGAAGTCTAATCGCTGTATTTAAATATTTAAAACAAGATTATGTTTTGTTTAACTCTTGGAAAGGAAAAATATGGATGAGAGGAAAAGCAGAGGCAGCTGGATCCTTGTCTTGTTTGAGAGATTTGGAATCACCGGATCTCAACATTTCCCACTACACAAGGAAAAGGAGTGATTTAAATCCTCCTCCTTATGTTACATTGAATATTTAATATGTGATCTGATGCAAATTCTTCAGAAAGCAACTTTTCTCCAATCATCCTCAATCAATGCAAATCTAATGTCCTATCATTCAAACTTAGCAGTTAGCAGTAAGCGAGCTGATGAGTAAACATAATTTACTGTCGCTTTGAAATGACTTCATCCTTATACTAATTTTCACATCATAATGAGTTTATAACATCAACATTTCTCCATATCAAAGTATTCAAAATGCATCATTGTCATTATATTAAGTGCCATAACAAGCAAAATCTCTATATATGCTCAGATTCTCATAAAACCCATGGATTCCTACAGACTCACATTTTATCAACTAAATCAGAGGGAACTAATCATATCCTTGTTCTTGCAGTTTTTCACGGATCTTAAAAAAATCAAACCACAATACCAAGCTTCAAACCCAGTGGGCCACTGTCTAACTCTTTGTCAACTGACTGCATTTTACATGCTTCAGCAGCTACTATAGACTGCATTATTAGCTAGAAGGTGTGACGTAGTAAAGATGTAGTCTCACCAAGACATTCTCTATTTGCTAATGTGTAGCGCTTCAAGTAAGCAATTGAGATTTCCAATGAAAGAATAAAAATTGATGGAGGCAAAAAAAAAAAAAACAGATGACTGACCTGTTCTGCTGGACGTTCAGTGAAGGTCTAAGCAATGGAGTACCATTTGAGTCATGAGAAGAGGCGAGTGTTTCTCCCTCAATAACTCTAGAAGTGCTGCAATTGATGTTTTCTTCGTGTGTAACTCCAACTGAAGAACTTGTTTCTTGTCTCCTATGCATTCTATCTTCCTGCTCCTGAAGTTCTTGCTGTCGCATTCTTATCTTCGCTTCAATCACCTTTTGTTCCTCCTAAATGAGACATAAATACATTGAAACTAGTCTTCACACAAAATAAAAAGGAGCATAATCTGAGGTCTATAGACTCGATATTAGTGTGAAACTTGGTGGAAATTATTGGCCTTACAACTTGTTCCAAACCCTGCTCCTCTTTTGACTTTACACCCCGGTATTCAACTGCATAGTTCGAGCCTTTACAAAAAGGACATCTAGTAATAGTTGAGGAATTTACCAAAATTGCAAAATTGTCAAAACAACAACATCCAATATAGTTCCAAATACAAAAGGATACTGAGTTGGGCGCGTGGAATTCGGATTCTTCATCTGAAGAAAGCATTCTGATACAATGATCCAAAGGGAAAAAATAAGCTCGTGGAATTGCTCAAACATCACATAAACCAATAGAATTTGTGAATACATACCTGTACATATGCTTTTCATACAGCACCTTGAGCGATTAAGAGTTGGATAATACTGATACATAGGAAAAAATTATAAATTAAAATGATGAGGCGGTAAAGGTTTATCACAACTAGAAGCTTCATGTTAATGAATCTAGACACTCAAACTAACACATTTAGAAAGAAAGTAACTTCACCCTTCCCTTTTTCTCTTCAATGGAAGAAGGCAAGGGTCGGAGAAGATGCTTAACATCTGATTGCCAAGATATTCTTCAATTTACAATTATCCATATGAAGCAATGGAAGAAAAATCAACAAGTCAAGTTTAACAATATGTATGACTCTACTCTAAGTTGAAAATTACAAGGCTTCCCGAGACCAGCTCATCTTTAATTCCACTAAAGCTATATAAGTCAATATAAGGAAACATGTCATGGAGCTGTGCAGAAATGAAAAGATAAAGAGATCTCGGTATCAAAACTAAGCCTGCCACAATCAGATGAATTGATGAAAAGGAATTTACAAATTTTGATCATTTCTTCTCCCCAACCCCCAACATAACAGTTTGCAACAAGAGTAAAACAAACATAGAAATCATCAAAAAGGAGGAAATTTATCGAGGAAACGAACCAGAAAACATATGGGGCATTCTTCCAAAAGGCCAAAATCGCATTCATCGCCACCTGGATAGCAAGGGGCGAGCTTTGACTCGAGAATTAGCTTCCTCAGCTTCTTGTAATCAACATCCTTAATGGGATACAGCCCTTGAGGCTTTGTATACTTCTCATCCACCACTTGTCGTCGCCTCCCCAACTTGTTCCCCATTGATAATGAGTATATTATCCCAATCTATCACACGTTTCAAATTGGAAGGAAGCTACAAATAGAGGGCATCTCCTTCTTCACTTTCAACTATCAAATCCAAATCTATGAAATGCCAACACAGTAACACCTGATGCCTCAAACGCTCCTAGAACCCTAATTCTGCTTAGAAATAAACATCTGAGTAAACAAATTCTTGATTTCGCTGAAGAAGAATCATCAATAGCCTCCCTCTGGATTAAAATAGAAAAAGCAACAACAATTCATTATCTCAAAACAAAAGAGGCCGATTCATCATATTTCAAAGCGCTACGCAAGCAATACACAGTCCGAAAGGGACAGAGGAAGAAGAATGAAAACCCAACACGGCAATATTCGAATAGAGAGTGCGAAAATAAGATTTTTCCTCATTTGGGGGAAATTCTTGTCTTTCTTCCCACGCCACTAGATAAAACCCAATGGAGCAAACAATTGAGATTCAGAAATTGGAGGAATCAAGAGGAAATTCGCGAGTCAACTAACCCCCTGGTGAATCACGATTCGAGTAACGACGCCGATTTCGGCGGCTGCACCAATGGGATTTCGTCTGAGAAGACAAAGGGGGAACAAGATCAGAACTTTTTGCGATGAAAAACCGAGAAATGGCAGAAGGAAGAAGGGAGAAGAGACAGAAGACTTACAAGAGAAGGATGTCGATTCTTCTTCTTCTTCTGTGTGAAGTTTATCAAGGATTTGGTTGTCTGCTTGTTATGGAGTTTATGGGGGTTGGTGCTGGAATTAGTTTCAGTGTAGTTGTGAAAAAACTCCATAGATAGAGTTGAATAAATCTTAACCATTAAATACAAATTGAACGGTTGAGATTTGATTTTTCTCTCTCCATATCAAGTTATTATTTTTTTCTTTTTTTTTTTTTCCCGACGGGTTCACCAATTTACTATAGGGTTTTAGTAAATTCACCCATAGAGTTTCTCACAAACTCCATGGGAACAGGACCGGTTTGTGCTGTGTGTGCGGTGCACAAGGGGGCTACCAACGATAGAGTACGCCACCCGGAAAGAATCCGTCGCCCCGAATTTTATTTGGTGCGGGCGTATTGGACGGAAATAAGACGAACTTAAATTATAAAAACATGATTCTTTGGATATTCCATACCTTTTTAGGGCTCGTTTTTGCTTGAAATAAAATAGATGTCAATTTAATGTTTATTTTTATCACAAGCAATTAACTCTTTAGTATGTAGTAGTATACTCTATAATTATGTTTTTATAATTCCAATACCACTAATAATCCATTTTTTGATTGATGTTAATTTTTGATAGACATTGGAATGTGAAGTCAATGGACTATTTTAATATTAAATAATGAAAAAATGACTTATATTATAAATTTTTGGGAGCTAAAAATAACTTACATTGCGAAAGTATAATAAAAATAGTATTTTTTTTAAAATTTGAGGAAAGATTATATTCTTGATATACCTCGTCGTCAGAAAGAGGTTTTGTTGATAATAATGTTTACAAATTTTTCTTATAAGCTTTGTTTGTGCTTACGTAATTCATTAATTTATTAAACTCATTTGGAGTTTTTGTAAACATTATATTGTGCCATATTTTATCTTACAACTATTGTTTAATCTCGATACCATGTACCGGATATTTTATTTAATAAACTTTTTTTATTTTATTTTTTGAAGAGGAGCTTTTTTTATATAAGATTTGAAAATTTTAATTTGAGATTTTAATTTATTATAAATCCATATATACATGCAAAGGTTTTAACAATTTAGGGAGAAAGAACGTTGCAATCAAATGTAATAAATGTGTCCTTTCTGGAAGTCGAAGTTAATCTGATAGTAAATATATTATTTTATAAATATAATTCTAGTTTGCGTGACAAGTCTTGTACTATATATACTCCTAATTAATGAAATGTAACCTAAGGAGAATTTGTGAAGCTAATATGGTATCATAACTATTTGTCTAACGATCTCTCTCGATCCTAGGTCCGCCCCGTTTGTGTTGTCCAAGTGTCAACTGGGCCAGTTCCATCAGTTGCACTTGCGGGGGCGTGTTAGAATGTCCGTCCCACATCTGAAAGTTGGGACTTAACTGGACTAGTATATAACTTAGCGGATTACTCCTCCTATTGTCAATTGGTTTTATGATGGAACCCCGCTGGGCTAATATGTGGGATGGACATTCTAACATAATTATTAGGACTTGTATTCTGTGGGACCTTACCGAGGTTTTGGAGATGCTAGGTCTCTGTTTGATTGACAGTCTTGAGGTACATGTATTTTACAGTCTTTACCTTTTTTTGGCTCTGGCTTGGTTGTCACTCTCCCTCTTTTGTTCTATAGTAATTTACCATTGGCAAAAACGTTGCAATCAAATCAAATTACTATGCAAATAAAAATTATGGGTACGCATTTGACGTTTAACATTAACGAAAATCTATAATGAGTAGACTTTTCGAATTAAAACTCTATTAAAGGAATAGAGAGTGTTGTGTCTCCTTCAACTAGCTTTGTCGGCTAGTTCACGAACTCGGAATTTACCACCAAAAGGTGGATTCCTCATTACTAAAAAAAAAAGACTCTTCAAATTACACTATCTGATATATAGTCAATCCGTGCAAACCTATTTACCTAATTCGTGGGTTTTACTAACCAAGTCTAGCATTTACATAAAGTTTATGACTCTTTTATACATGTCAAAAAATGTACATAAAGTTTATGACTCTTTTGTACATGTCAAAAAATGTACATAAAGTTTATGACTCTTTTGTACATGTCAAAAAATGTACGTCTCTAATGAGAGGCATTTTAGGAAATTAAGAGAAATGGCGGTGTAATTATAATAACGGGTTTAGCTATGGTGGAGTTTTCAAAAAACTCTATTGGTGAATTTGGTTAAATTTGAGCCATCCAAATATAGTTCAACGGTTAGATTTAATTTATTCTCTCTCCAAATTTTTTAATAATTTTTTTCTTTTTCATTTTTTCTCCTAGGGTTCACTAATTTACAATAAGATTTTAGAACTCTATCTATAGAGTTTCTAATAAACTTCACCGGACAAAACCGAATTATAACTACTAAAGTTGAAAATGACCAACCACTATCATTTATCAGACTGGTTTAATTAGTTGATTAACTAATATAGAAAGGATTAGGAAGTATGTTTGTCTTTTAATTTGTCTCACGTGCTTGATTGAGCTAGTGGATTGCTAATGCTTGCTCGATCAATCTAATGAATCCCAATGAAATTTGACAATAATAATGAAATGCTGCAAAGTCGCGTGAAACAGAAATTATTATTTGTCAGGTAGAGGGGGTCCAGATCGATCATCAACCGTTGATTGTGGTAAAAATGAGACAACGAGTTCATTAGTTGTTGTCTGGTGGGTCCCTTTTAACTTTCTAATCAACGGTCCATGTTTGTAGGTGTAAGTAAGTTTGTACGTACTACGTAGTACTATTATGTTACAAAAAATGTTCTTTCATGAAATCATATAAGTTTCAATGATATCAAGCCATCAAGGATTTGGTTGACATGTTTAGATCGATCATGCAATGTTGTTAGATTCGGGGCTATAAATGAACAGAGCCGTTTATGAGAAATTCGGAGTTCGGCTCGGTTAAATCTTGTTCGTGTTTGGTAAGGTTTGTAAATTAATAAAGCACAATTTTAAGGTTCGAAAGATAAGGAACTGAGCTTGAGCATAAGATAAATCGGTTATTGCTCAAGCAAACTCGATTATGTTCTCATGAACAAGCTCGATTATACACTCATAAAAAAACTAGATCATACGCTTATGAATAAGTTATACTATATATGTTATATACCATATATAGTTTATGTTAAATTACATAGATGGAGAAGATTACGGTGAAGGAGCGGTAGTAGTAGGCTAGCAGGAGAGAAAGGGCACACTCCCTACGCCTGTGCGCTTTTCTCTTCCCTCCTCCTCTCTCTCTCTTAGCGTCTTTTCCTAGTTTTTAGGTCTTTAGGCCGCTCTTACACACCCTCTTGAATCTCGATTTTTAGGTCGAGGAAAGGGTGGGTACATCCTAGCCTCTCAGGCCCTGCCACCGGGTTGGTGTTGTTGTTGTTGTTGTTGCTTGTGTAATTGTTGATCAAAATAAACGAATTGTTCACGGATTTATCTCTCGGAAGAACTAAATGAGAGGTTCGTGAGCAAGCTCGAGGCCGGTGAACATCTAAATAAACCAATCTCAAACAAGATTTTAAGCTCGAACCAAGCTCGTCTATTTTTAACCGAGTCGAGCTTGTGCAACTCAAAACTCCACTCAACTCGATTCGACTTATGTGTTGGACCGAACGCGCAGATGTGTATGAACCGACATGTGTACACCCACGTCATATTAATCCGCTAGAATTTAACAATAGTAAATCATTATAACAAAAAAAAATAAAGTTTTGAACTAGTGGTTTAGTGTTCACCAACGTCCTTATCTAACGACTAATTGCTAAAAATGTAAAATAGAAATGATTGTTATATGAAAAAGTTAGTAGTAAGTACATTGATAAGTCGTGGCCACTTTTTGGTCGAGGCATATACGTTAATATTTGATTTGGGATTTTATAAGCAGCCCGGATCATCGACCGTTAAATCGGTTGACCAAATATGTACCAATCAAGCCCAAAATTTTATATTTTATTAATCCAAATGTATTTTTTTACAGAAAATCAAATCGACGTGAGATTAGATTAGCTTCGTGAGTCGTGACAGCTCTAATATATACTTCGTATTAACTTAGTTGGTTGACAAACACTAACCATATAAATTTCATTTAACATAATATATAATAATAAAATTCCAAATAACAATTCAATATATATTGCAAGTCCTTGGATTGTACGAGAAAAAATCATACATAAATGATTGAATCCTCGAACTCCGCGTTATAAGGTGCTCGGAAATAGTTGAAAAGGAGGATTACTATGACTATAGCCCTTGGTAAAGTTACCAAAGACAAAAAAGATTTATTTGATACTATTGATGACCTGTTGCGGATGGACTGATTCGTTTTTGTAGGTTGGTACGACCTATAACTCTTTCCTTGCGCGTAATTCGTTGTAGGAAGGTTGGTTTACAAGTCGAATCTTTGTAACTTCATCGTATTTCTCTTCTCATGGCGCTCTACACAGTCAGCTCCTCATGCAATCTCGGCTTTGGCATCACTCTGATATCCTTGTTTGTTATTGTTGGTTTGTTTTCTCTTACCCGTTTTTCCGGCTACCGAGTTCTTTAGTCTCTCGATCTATCACGGCTGTTTAGCCTTTCTTATTTTATTTTAACCAAAAAGTTAAACACTAGCCCTTTTTTTTAACCTACCAATGAACTACTATTTGTTTAACTACCAATCCCTACATAGATGAAGTTAGCTTACCATCTTATCATCAGTGTACTTAATTATATGTCACTTTCTACACAATTTACTTTGCATATTTCTGGTTCTTTATCACGCAAAGATAACAAGATAAACGGATCGAACCGAGCCGAGCCAAACTGAGCCGATTATCGGGTTAAGAACTCTACATAGTAGTAGCAATGTAGTCTAAGTTAAGAGTTGAGACAAAGATTCATACTCTCAAAATAAAAACCTCAAACAAAGCTTGAGATTCTTAAAGTTTGCCAAAAGGATTAAGGAAGCAAAATACCTCATTAGAAGTAATTAGAAAAAAAAAGGGAGCTAGTTTATGCCATTGAGACAACAAGTGCAAACAACCAGCCTCTATCTTTTCTGTTTCCTCGGCGATTGAGAACTTACTATGGTGTTGTTGCACGAGAAACCCGCTGCCTCACTGGTGTCTTTGAAGGACTTACCCTAAGAACAACCAACATCAAAACCTTAATAGTCGGTTTAAGAGATAATCAAGGGAGATTAGCCAATAATTGTTAGCATTGGAATTACATACCTCACAGGCTGGCTTCCCAAAATCATCCCACTGCAATTCAGGGCGATTATAGCGCTTTCTGCCTGTTTGTGCGACGTAAAATGATTAGGTTACAGAGATAAAGAAGAATACATTTGCTGGGAAATATTTTGACATGACAATGATTAAGATATTTCTACCGGCTTGTTTGGATTGCGCTTTATAATGCATTATATTGCAGGATTTAATGCAAAATTACATTAAATTCTGCATTATAATGCAAGATAATGCATTATGGGATGCAATCCAAACAAGCCCAAAATTGCTGCAGAGAGTTTTGAGTAAGTCTCTATTATTAAGTTTCATCATTTGTAGAGATTAGAGGTGATCAATTTGCCTAATTTAGTTGGTTGATTTTTCGGTTTTAAGTTATTACTATAGTAGCAACCAAAACTATCAAACCAATCTCATGCTCATTATGACAGCAATTTCTTATAACAACCATTGCACTTAACTAGAGATAGGTATTTTTGGAACTAAGGATGCGCTTCGGGTGATAATGCATTACTTGGTGTGATCCAAACACACCCTAAATCATTTATGTAAGGAAAATAAAAGATCACTGGACTTACCATAACAAATTCAACAAAAGCGATGCGTGTAGAATGCACGGTATCCCCCAGAATCCTCAGGCGAGAGACCTGTTACGGTAAGTATTATGCCAAGTTACTGGTTAATACCACCAGCATCAACTCGTGAGGTTTCAAATCGAATCATTTTCCGCATTCTCATTTTATAATTATGTTTTAACATAAACCTCACCTCACCACAAGTGTTTTCAAAGAAATCTCTAACATCTGCTTGCGAAACCTGCATGGATGATGGATCCAAACCAACTTCTTAGCATGAATTCGGTATCAATACAGCGAAAACTTAGAAGTTAGTGCAAGAAAGAGCACCTTTTTATCGATATTTGTACAGTAGACAGTCCTGGCACACATTTCCCTCTCGTCTTCAGACTGCGTATTAATTTGACAATTTGTTGTTATAAACTTGTGGAGCAAAAGAAGTAGCATAACAGAGAAGATCAAGCAATCCATACCCGAGGAAGGAAGCTAGGATTAACAGGGAGAATAGCGGTCTTTGAAGGCAGTACCCGAACAGGATAGTAGCCGAGAACTGTCCCGCCAAGGGTTAAAGCAGCTCTTGCTCCACCTGTTCAACAAGGGGGAATGAATATCAAAGAGAGTATTATTTGTAATGGATACAAGTAGAATAATTCAAAAGTGATGAAATCTTACGCTCATCGGCAAATTCCACAAAAGCAAACCGAAGAACTGAATGAGGGTCGCCGCAGATACGACAGTCAACAACCTTCAGGTCAAAAAAGATATAGCAGAAGATCAGATTGTAGTTCTAATTTCTAATTTGACCAAAAAGGAAGGATATTCTGAATCCACCAGAATAAGCCCGGGCTACAAACTACGATGAGCAATCAGCTTATAGGACATATTTCAATATCCAGTCCTTACATCTCTCATTGAAAAATAGCAGGTTGTAGTTTGAAAGGCAAACAAATAGAAGGGTGATTAATGACCAAATAGAGGTGTCAAAAGCACTTTTATATCAGCTTTCTCAACGAAGAACTTGACTAATTCCTGATATTGCTCAATAGTTGCATTGACAACCAATCCACTTGTATGAATCATACTAAATGATGGTAGAAAGGAATTTCTGATTGCCACTTAGATGAAAAGATGGAATCTTTAGTAAATAGTAGTTCTTTAAAATAAGAACAGAAACGTACTTGTCCACAACTACTGAATAAAGCAGCGAGTCGCTCTTCAGTGACCTAATTTCAAAAGATCAAAGACAGTTTTGTTAGCAATATTTTACAAGAATCTGATTTCATTTGATCAATGATAATTGCTTCCCTTGTCTTTAAGAAAGAGTCTCACATGTTGGTCAATGTCAGAGACGTATACTGTGCGCCTAACGCTTTCTTCCCTCTGGGCTCTAGTTGCTCTACCACCATTCAATCTCCTCCTTCCTTGGTTGAAGCTACTTTTCTTCTAGCACGAAAAAATGGCATAACAAGTGAGGAAATGACCTAAAACTATTAATTTGCAGATCCATTCACATGCTGCATTACCAAATTATAATCAGGATAACACTTGTGATCATCAAGATACTAGATGGACAGATGGAGACACGGGCATTACCAAATTGAATACCCTAAAGATATGAAATAAACCTCATGTTAATTCGAATTTTTAACTGGCATTACCAAATTACATACGCAGAACAGCACTCGTGATCATCAAGATAAAGACGGTCATATGGGGCCGATTACAGTCTATGAATCTCAATAATAAAGTACTTTATGATATTTGCCAATCCTAGAGTGTAAACCTTGCAAAGTCATAGTAAACTTGTGTGGAGAGACCAAATGTAAACATAGCATGTAAGATATTGTTTTCAGCATTTGGTATCAAAATACCAATTACAAGTTATAGCCCACAAGAACAGTAACAACAACAGAAGCATCTGTTGTTGAAAACAGGAATAGAACACAGTGCTAGAAGAAAACTAATACAGCATATAAAAGAGTGCTAGAAAACAGCATTATACTAGTTTCACTAATATTAAACAACTCAAGAAGGTAAAAAGTGAAAAGTACTAAAAGATAAAGGTAAAACCAGCTAACTCAACAGAAATCTATATGATCTTGAACATGACGAAGCACTATTACCAAAAGGCAGGAATCAGCAGATTGAACAGATATATGATTAAAGAACACATTGCACCATTAAAATGATTTATTAAGCCAGGAAAAAAGTGGAATAGTGTCAGCAGATTCTATAAAATCCAAATTATGTCAATATTTGAGAACCCAAATCACATTATAATATAATAAGATGAAAACCATGAACTTTATCTAACAACCAATTGAAGATTAATTCATGAACATGATAACCCACAAACAGAAACAATTCTCCAGAAAGATGAAAAATTGGTCAATCCACCTATCAATTGATGAATTATTGAAGAGATCATTGATGAAATTAACCGCACCTTTCGGAAATTGGGGAAATTCTCATTCCCCGAATCGATATTAGCCTTGGAAAATTTATTGTCAGAGGGCAGATCATTCTTCCCCCGACAAGAAGAAGGAACAAACTCCTCAGCCCAAGGATTCAGCTTCGACAGAATATCAGCGAGCTGGTTCATGTTCTTCTGGAATTCCGCTTTCGAATCCAAACCCGTTTCAGATGATTTGGTGGGCGAAGGGCAAGCGTTAGCGAGCTGATCATCGGAGTTCACAGCATTTTGTGCCATGGAAATTGAGAGAAATGGCTGATCCGAGGGAAAAAAGACTGCAACTTTTTTACTTTTCCCCCTTTTTATTCCTCGAAATTGGATTTAGATTCGCACGAGGAAATGATCAAATTGAAGAAATTTACACACAACTGTTTCTGGGTATCTCAGAGAGGGAGAGGAGATAGACTGAGTGACAGACTGATTTTAATGAAGACGAGTGGGCGATAATGGAGGTGGGGGGAGCTTTTCTTTCAAGGGTAAAATGGCTTTCGTCTCTTTTCTCTACCCTTTACTTTGTTTTGTCCTTTGAAAAAGAAATTGATAGGAATGTGAGAGGGGAGATTAGCTTCCTAGTGGGGAAATGAATGAAATTGGGGACGAAAAGGCTAGAGAGAGGAGAGAATCAAAGTGAGGAAGAGAGAAATTGGGGTTTTTTATTTTAGTGTGGACTTTCAATTTTGATGGTAGAGGAAAAAATAGGTTGTATGTTTCATAAAGTAAAGATTTTTTTTATTCCAATAAATTTTGAAAAAATAAATTAATGAGGAAAGAAATTAGGGGATGTCCTAAAATAAGGAGAATGCTTAAAATATAGGGAAATTCCGTGTGGTGATCTCGAGGTTTTGCCAATTCCGCATGCTACACAAGGTTTTCCAGAATTCCGCATGGTAACCTTGAGGTTTTGTAAATTCCGTGTGGTGACCTCGAATTATTATAAAAGTCAAAAGTATTTGAAATTTAGCCACCTTATTTTTTTAATTGCATAAAATTAGCATATTTTTAGTTTTTTAAAAACTACCTAATTATTTTTTTTTAAAATCTAATAAGTATCACTTAATTTACCCATACTTCTTAATAGGTGGTTTTATAATGTTAGATTTTTTTTATAAATTAAAAAAACCCAATTACTTTATACATTTTGTAAGAAAATTGTACAAAATTCTATTATTTACACATTTTTCATGACAATATATATTAAATATAAAAAATCCATTGTTATATTCTTTTAATAACACTAATTTTTTCAATTAATGCACCACTCATTCAAAAAAATATTCCTTAAAATGTTAAAACTTTTATAAAAATTATAAGTTTATATTTTTTAGAGTAATAAACATGGTGGATTTGTTTCCAAAATTACATGTGATTTTGATAACTAAAAAAGGGTATTATTTTATAATACAAATTTGAAAAGGTGATTATTTTTATAAGAACAAAAAATTGGATTTTTTAAAACAATAATATATGGTGTCATGAAAATTTAGTAAATATAAGAATATTTATAAATTTTTCCAAAAAAATTCTATAATTAGGTGGTTATGAATAAAAATAGATTAGGTAGTTTTTATATAAAAAATAAAATAGAGGTGATTTTATTTAATTAAGTTACTAATGTGGCTAAATTTCAAATATTTTTAGCATTTTATAATACTTCGAGGCTACCATGCGGAATATGCAAAACCTCAAGGTCACCTCACGGAATTCCGAAAAATTTTGTGTACCACGCGGAATTTACAAAACCTCGAGGTCACCATACGAAATTTCCCTAAAATATATTTGTGGATAAGGTTTTTAAAATCCGAGTTGATTGTGAGGAGGAAATAAGTACTACTACGGAACGATCCAGCAATGAAGTTGGCATAGAGTTGCAATTTTTGAAAACGTGAGCAATACTTCAGCTTTGAAAAAGGGCCAAGCAAAGGATGTCATTCCTGATCAATTCAATCTCATGCGGGCAACGTCGGTCACCAACAATAGCGTTAACCGGGCAATGTTGGGTGGCTTTAAAATTTTCCTACTGAAGAGCTAACGAAGACCTCAATATTTAGAGCGGACTGTCGGTTAATTAGTCCAACGTCGAAATGAATAGATAAGTCAGAGTGATCGCGGAGGATGAATTCGACGGAAGAAATAATGAAGATGATTGAACTTTAATTCTAGATTAATATGATAGTTTATTTTAAAAAAATTAATATAATAGTTAAAAATTAATATAATAATTAAAGTACACGGAAATTTTTGTCAATCGTTGTTTTAAAATTGTTTGTTGTTTGTACTTTTGATTCTAGATTTAGCTGTCAGAATTTTAAAACAACGGTTGACAAAAATCATTTAGATATCTTAATGTACGTCATTATTCAAAGTGTTTTACCTGAGGGAATTTGTGCGTAACTTTATTTTGGTAAAAAATTCTTGCATTAATTCGAAATGAAGAGTATCAGAATATATATGACATGTTAGTAGTACATGTTGGATGTGTTGTACAACACATTTATTATTTGATAAGCCAAAAGATAATATTTTTATGATATGTTGATATAATATGCATATTGGGTCGTTACCAAGCAAGCATATTAAATTATCTATTACATTTTTTTTAATATTCGATATTATATGTTTTTTTATATTGCATGATTTAAACAAACCATTAACTATTTATTTTTTTGTAGAAAACAAACCATTAACTATTGTGTATAAAGATGTGACTTCAGTTGAATTATCATTTTTTTTGGGTTAGTTATGTACTTATATACCAACTACCAACCCTCATTATTCTATATTTATTGATTGATTTTTGGCTGATCTATATTTATATATTGAATTTTCAACAAAAATATTTATATATTGAAAAAGAAGATCCTTCATCCCGGTGAAGGCAACGTCAGTAGTCCACTTCATCATATTGGTCCGTTTTTGACCCGAATGCTAAAGACTTTGATCTTTAGCCCCTCACGTCTCCCACTACGCTTTTTGTTCTAGTGCTTTTTCGTTAGCTGTACTTACTTTTGTGTTTTGTCCTTTTCTGTCTGTTTTGTTTTGTTCTTCTTTATCTGTTCTTGTCGGTTTTCCGACTGCCGTGTATTCGGCCTCTCGGTTTTACCGGGCATGTTCGGTAAACCGAATTCTTACCTAATCAAAAAAAAATGAATCTGCCTTAAGCTCTAGGGCGGAATATTAGGACCGCCTAATTAAGGATAAATGTTTATATTATTTACCTACTCTTTTATTTTATTATTACAATTATTATTTTATCAATATCAATTAATTAAGTTCCTCAAAAAAATATCAATCAATTAAGAAGCAAACGATACCTTCTCATTTTCGCCCATCTTTAGGGCTTTTTTTATTGTTGTTTTTCTTAAAGACCAGAATTAACCTAATCGATTAGTCATTGACTCAATTGTTTAAAAATAAGATAAGATTACAAATGTGAACAAAAGTCTAAAAATCTATCCATTCAAGTACACAAGTAAAAATGAAGTTATGATTTTATTTTCGTGTTTTATGGTATTGAGGAGATCAAATTCTTATCATTGTTAGTTGCCCCTAATGAATAACATTAGCTTGAGTTTTGTCCTTTTCTCAATTAACCATATTTTTACTTATCTTGACGCGTCACACACAATATTCTAAAAATGTTAGTCGGATCTTGAATGGAAAGGGGCAGCCTAACATCTAGCTAGAACGATTATCTAGACGGTTTCAGACACATGTCTAAACGGGCTGGACAACTAAGCGGATTGGAACCTTCTAGTACTTAGGCGGACCTGTACAAGACTTTTAGAACATTGGTCACACAATTTGCTCTTCGGTTTTGATTTTATCTTCTTTATGTGTGCTTTATTTGTTTGTTGTTTTGGTTATTTGTTTCATTTGTCTATTTGTATTTCCATGTCAGTAATTAAGGTCCTCGATTTCTCATTTTATTAGATATGTGATATGTTTGATATATCTAATTCTTACACGACATAATTTTTTTTTTTGCGATCGATATATCCATCTTGGGTCTTTGTCTTACTTCGTCGATCATTTGATTTTTCTAAGTAGATCTTTTTTTTTTGTCTTGGGCACTACCTGTAGGAGTCGAAATAGAAATCTCATAGTAATATATGTGATCTGTTTGATATATCTAATTCTTACACAACATAAAAAAATTTTGTGATCGATATATCCATCTTGGATCTTTGTCTTACTTCGTCGATCATTTGATTCTTCTAAGCAAATTTTTTTTTTTTTTGGTCTTAGATACTACTTATAGGAGTCGAAACAGAAATCTCCTAATAATGAAGTCTTTTAGATGCCAGAAGACAAGCAAATCTCTATGTTCACCTTGTTCTTACCATCCCACCTCAACTTAAATAATCCACCGACCATAATAAATCTGAAATTGCATTGTCTCAATCAAGTCACCAACAAGCTACACGTTAAACACGATGAAAACACTATTGAGATAGAAACAATACACAAAGGAATCCTTACAACAAAAAACGTAAATTTTTTGTATGTAACAAAAAAAACGAAGTTTTGTTTTCATGTGTGTGGCCCTTTTTTATGATTAGGTTTTGTGATAAGAAGTGAATAATACTTGTCCAAATATTATTACTCCTACTTTTAATACTTACAAAGTGCAATGAGAATCACTTTCCTCCATCCTTTAAAAATTAAATGATTTTTCTAGCTAATGTTTATTGATGACTTAAGAGTTAATAAAGGTAAAATGTAAGCTTTTATATATATATATATATATATATATATATATATATAGTATTAAGTTCTGGTAGAAAGGCTTTTATGGTGAAAAGTGAGGGTGATTATGGATCATTAGATGGGTAACATTTAACGTTTCAGATTTAAGGTAAAAAGTTGCATGATAGAATAGTAGGTGCGTTTTAGGATATAAAAATTAATTATTATTATTTTGTTTTTTCGTTTTTACGGTTCAATAAAAATGGAGATTTCCTTTTCTCTTTCCTATCTCACTCATTTATCTCATCTCTATCTCTCTCTATAAATTGCTTGTACGATTCGAGATTTCAATCCGGTTTGTGATTTCCATTGAATAATTCAATCGCTATTCCTTCATTTACCGTATGTTCGTTCGTTTTTTTAATCTTTTTAGATTGTTATGTATACTTGAAATACATAGAAATCAGTTTATTGATCTTGATTTTAGGGTTTCGACGCATCCGGTTGCCATTGTTGATCATGGTTCCGATTTGTTAAAGTCTTGTATCAGTATTTGAAAGGTATGTAAATTGATTCCGGTTCCAATTCGTTTAGTTTCGATTTTAGGGGTTTATGGGTTTTTTGGGATTTGATTTGGGATTTATTTTGTGATTTTCATTGATTGAAGTCTTGACATGTTAAGTTACAAGATGCCTTTATAATGAAAATCTCTTCCCTGTAAACAATTCTTTCACATATATAGTCGGTATTATTGGTGAGTGAAAATCGATCTCTTCTCTGTGAAGTGTAGACTATTCTTTCAATTCTTTTGTATTAATAATAACCGGTCAAAATTTCTTTTCTCTATTTAGTGTGCTCGTTGGTTTTTCAGCTTTATAAGTAATAAAACATCTTTTATTTTGGGGGTTTTGATGCCTTCTCTTATCGATTCGGGATTTACTTCGTTTAATCAGTTTTGTCGTTGACAAAATCTTTTAATTAAGTAGGCAAGGCATCAAAAGCTCTCACTTATAGTTTTTGTGTTCATTTGTTTGATTTGGGTTTTATTTTATTTTTTTAGGTTTGATTTGGGTTTTACATGGATCTCCATTGAAGAAATAATTTATGCTTATTGTGATTGATTGTAAAGCAGATGTCGTCAAGTAAGTAAGGAGAAGGGTTCAAAAAGAAGAAGGTGAAAGGTATAATATACTCGTTTTTGGTATTTTGAAAGGAACGATGGTTTTTTGTTGTTTGTGTTCGTTAGCCCAAATCGATTTTATTAAATTTATGATGTTCAATTTTTAAGTCACTAATATTCACTGAATTCAGTGATTATATTCACGAAAATTGTATTTGATCTGTTCAGTTCATTTTGTGAATTAGGAAAAAGTATTTGGTATTCATTATAAATGTCTTTGATATTCATTAATGTCAAAGTGGATATTCTTTACATTGTACATACATGTTGCTCGGATATTCACTTTCGACGATAATATTATTTGATTGTGTTAATATTTAAATGTCATGATATTCAACATTTAAAGTGCTGATATTCACTATTTGAAGTGATAATATTCAATAGTTTATTTTATATATAAATATCGTATTAAATGTATATGAATATGATTTCTATGATATACAGATATGCTATTGTTTGATGTTGAATATGTATTTTGCAATTATTAATCTTCAGGTGGACTTTGAGGAAAAGACGACAAGTGTGTCACATACAATAAGGAAGGCAAACAAAGAATATATATATAATACATGGACAATGGAGAAGAGGATAAAACATATAAGGAAGTTAAGGAAGATTACAATTATGTTTTATAAGTAGATGCCATATTGTAGTGATATTCATGTTATTAGGTGGTAATATTCCCCATATTAGATGGTGATATTCATATATTTGGTATATTAGTTAGTGATATTCATGTAATTAGGTGAACATATTCGTCATATTTGTTAGTGGGTGTATTACCTAGTGATATTTATGTAAGTGGATGGTCATATTTATCATATTAGTCGGTGATATATATGTAACTAGGTGACCATATTCACCATGATAACTGGTGATATTCATATGATTGAGTGCTAATATTCACTACTTGGTCTAACGTTATGTATGAGAACTTTATTTTTTTCAGAATCTAATGATATTCATATAATTGAGTGGTGATATTCATTTCATTATATGGATATATTCATCTTGACTTTTATCATATTTAACAAAAATATATAATTACTCAATTTTGTAATATTCACTATACCATGAATTAATATTCAATGTTTATAACAACGATATTCATTTAGTGAAAATAACCAGAAATGCATACATTTTTTGACGTGATTAATGACAAGAAAATAATTATTTTGTTGATAAAAAATAATTTAAAAAACAATAAAAAGATTTCTAAAATAACGCTCACATGTTCGCTCCATCAGATCTAATTTTTCACATATTTAACAAAAAATATTTTTTTTTAATTATTGGAAACTACCTCCTAATTTTTAGGAAACTAATTTTGTACACATAATCTGATATTATACTCTAAAATATACACTCACATGCTCCATCAGATCTAACCATTAATTTTCCTCATCCGACGCCTCAAATTCACCCTCACTTTCTACTATAAAAAGCTTTCTACCAGAACCTCCCCCTATATATATATATATATATATATATATTATACAGGGGCGTAACCAGGATTCGGAGTTAGTGGGGGCTAAATATATGAACTTAGCGCCTTATCCAAATAAAGTCGTAGGAAAATCATGATTTCTAGGTTGACAAGGTCCCTTTTGCAAATAAACTCGCCTAACCCTTTCTCTATCCCACCGGACTTTATCAGTCTAGGCTGGCTCTTCAACACGATCATGGCTCTTAAGCCTCTGATTGGATTACATATTTTAATCCATTAAACTGTATTAAATTTTTAATTCAAACAAGGAGTAAGCCTCTCTTTCTTGGTGGCATTAGCCGTCTTTCAAAGTTGTCTTTAAATATGTAACACTATGGTTATGGATTAACTTTGTTGTTTAGTGTAGCGAGATGAGACGCTATATTCTCTTAAGCATTTGCTCAGAAATTTGGGTTCGAATTTCTCTGGTGAGGTACTAGTGTGTATGAAAAAACTACAAATTATAGGGGGCTTTGGTGTAGCTGGATCAAAAGACCTTTGTTGTATCAGATTAAGATATTATAGGGGTTTGGACCGACTTGATAGCATGCCTGTATAGTTGGGCTTGAGATGGCAAAGTTAAGCCCAAATGTTATGGGCTTCCCAATATGGGATAAAGGGTGAATAAATGCAAGAACTAAGGTGTGTTCGTAAATATGGAGATAAAGGGTGAATAAATGCAAAAATCCAAAATAAGGGATATTTATTGGTTAAAAAGATGATAGGGGTTCTTAAGTGTAAAAGGCTATATATAAGGGGTAGGGTTGGTCACGGGTCGGGTATTGGGTGGGTGAAGCCATTCCTCCACTTGACCCGCGAATAGAAATGGTTCACCCAACCCACTCACCACCTGTGAAACCTTTCATCCATACTCTATCTATTCATCACTCGCATGTGAGTCGTGTGACTTGTCACTCGCAAGTTTTTCCTACAATATGAACAAATAGATCATACCAAAGAGAGAGTCAATGAAGATCTTGATTTGAACTTAACATTTACTTAACATAATAAAGGGGCTAATTGATTAATGAACCATAATTTTAGCGAGAGAATAATTAGAACTTAAAAGGATGATTCGACAAACATAACATAAGAGAGGGATTAAGGGAGAATAGAACTAGAAGTATCAGCGTCCAACGAGAGAGGAACCTGTTGTCGGAGCATAGGAACCACTTAGAGATATTAAGGGTGGAATGTGCAAAGAGGTTGGCGGCCAGAGTACAAGAACCAATGAGAGAAAGCACAAGAACCACCAACGATTGATGGGGCTAAACAGAAGCGGTCAATGGGGTTGGAATATGCGAAGAGATTATATCGATAGAATTTGACTGGACAAAAGCAACTAGTGAGAAAAATGAGGTGAAGAAAGTAAATCTAGTTTATATACTAGGTTAAAATGATGGGTGGTAAATGGGTAAAACCGAAATTTTAAGTCGAACCGACCGAACCGAACCGATATTATTCGGTTAGGTTTATGAATTTTCTAAAATTCGGTTTCTGTTCGGGTTCGGTTAAATTTCGATTCCATTCGAATTTTCCAAAGAATAACCTTCTATTTATCTAAAACCGACAAAAAACGAAACCGAATCGAACCGAAAAGATTCGGTTTTCAGTTCACCTTATATTACAATATTGCCCTTTGCGCTAGGTCTTCCTTCTTCCCATTCATTGCCATACTCCACTAGGCTCTCTCCTTCTCTCACACTCTCTATGAATGATCAAATTGATCTAGCACTTTCCCTTTCTTAATCAACTATTCAATAAATATGCTTTTACTTGTAGCAATTGGTGGGTTTAAACATATAATCAATAATTTGTATGATGTGAATCATATTATCATGGCCTCAATTTTGCATATGATAACAATGCAGAATATACTCATACGTCCTCTATCTCGATTCAATCAGCAAATTGACGGTAGATGTTTGTCAAAGTTGTCATGATTAAGATAATTCAATAACAAATCAAATTACCTTGACTATCTTATAGATTTGTATATTCATTAAACGAATTCATATAGCAAGCCACTCACTTTAATTTTGTGGTTTCGTCAAGGAACCGATCGACAATGGTCGATCATCGTCTCCTATCATTTGTTGATTGTATGCCTTTTATCGTTAAATCAAAGATTAATTATGGGTTTGTGGGCTTTGAATGAAGATTTTTTTGGACCGTTAGTATTTAAGCAAATGAAATAGAGTATTATATTGTTGTTCCTACAAATTTAAAAGCGAAATAAATAACAAATGATCACAAAAACGTAACAATTTAACGTAGAGTAAAACTCTTGATTAATCAATTAGTTAAGCAACTAAACTACTACCTTTAAACTTGCGCTAAAGAGAATTTTAAAAAAGTGCGTACATCTCAACTTCTCAGATCCTACAACAAAAATAATAAGTTCATGTTGTTGTGTTGTGTTACATGATAGTTCAGAGTCTCTCGCTACCTTTCATTTCCTCCTTATCGCTATCTTTGTTCCATGTCACATGCCACGTGTCGCCTCTGAGACATACAACAATCGGGTTTTAAGCGGAGCACTGTAACCCAAACAAATACCGTGTTAGGCTTATGTTTAGACAAATACCGCGTGAACCTAGAATGAGGTGGGTACCATGATAGGCTACTTATCTGGTCAATACCGTGGGGGCTGGAATCAGGCAAGTATCGCGATAGGCTACAAACCGGGTAAATATTGTGTGAGCCTGGAGTGAGGCAGTTACCACGATAGGCTGCTTATCGGGTAAATATCGCGCGAACCTATTATAGGGCAAGTATTGGGCTATGCACTAAGGGTCTTTTTGAAAGGGAGTCGTTCACCTAATTATGTAATCAAACCATTTAGGTATTAGGACGATTCTTGTAAGTGAATGGGCCAACGATACATGTTGTTGTGCAGATAAATAAAACTTATATCAACGACGTTGTCGGGCCATCAGGGCGAGTAAATATCAGGATTCGACAATAATAATCTAAGTATCATCTATGAAAAGATGAATTTTATGACCCTTTCGAATGTCCACCACTGACAAATGAGAGAGATCTAACTTGTTGAGAATCCTCTTCCCATATCGAAAGTTGAGAGTTAAATTAGCCTACATATATATACCTTTGGGTTACTCCTCCTATTGCCAATTGGTTTTAAGATGGAACCCCATCGGACTTGTGTTTACGTATACACGATACCCTGTTGTGGCCTATAGACTTTCACGTAACTCATGATCACGTAATGTTATGTATATGTTAGGAAGGCTCGAGTGTTGGATATTTTTAATCAAAAAGTAAAGAGTTAGGCAAGTAAGTTGACGTTTGATACGAAAGTGAAGCCATGGCAAACGTGAAGCTTTGACTTGTTTCGTTGGAAAAGTATAAGTGGGCATATTCTTCTCATACAAGCAATTTATCGTTTCATTTTTTCATCGGGATATGCATGTCATGTGAATTTGTGAATACATATATTAAAATGATAAGATTTTTTTTTTGGGTGAAGGGCACTGTTCGTGATAGTTGAATCGGAAACCGGTAAATATTACATTTGGAAGCTCAACTGCATGATCAGATGCCCGAAGATAAAATGATACGATATTTATGTACAAAAAAGTGGTTTTATTGAAGAAGATAAACTTATAAATTAACAATAGCTAAAAGGGAGGGGGGGAGGAAAGAGGTTATATATGCATTAAAATTAAAATGGAAGAGAACAATTTTTTTAAGACGCATCCAGAATTAAATATTCTCATCCAAAAAGATTCTTAGGATAATTGTTTCAAAATAGTCAAATTTTTTACTCATAAAAAAAGAGGGCGATTTTATATTTTGATTCATAGGAGATATGTAGACTATCGCATTGGGAAAGAGAGATTTAAACTCGTAAATTAAATGATCACAGACATCATCACCTACTTAGATATGCTGGTGAAGCTTGGCTAATGGAGAGCAATATGGCATTGATTATTGAGAGCACAATGGTATATGCCTTGTTGTACAAAAAAACATATGCAATAGAGCAATCCATTGAAGATTGGTTTATTGAAATGAAGTGTTATGTACCACCATAACATCCAAGTGTCTTCACCAAATTTGTTGCAACCAAACACTACCACACCCCACCAATAAAGAAGGCCTTTTCAATCTAATCTTCTCCCTTTTTGCAAAAATGTACTGATTGCTAATTTGAGATGAAAAGAATCCATTAACAATAAATGTTTCTTTATTAATAGGTTTTCCCCTTCCTATATTAACTTTTGTTACTCTATTGTGACCTATAATATTATAATTAAAGATTATGGTTTGTTTCACATGACGTAAGAGCCTATTAGCACTTAAGCTTTCATAAATATAATTACTTTTTTTTTCACTATTGAGACAAATATTAGACTATTCAATTATATAAAATCAACCTAAATTATTAAAATGGATAATTTTAAAAAAATTAACAAAGGCTCACGGTCAACATCTGTCAAAAAAAATTTGAAGAGGAAGTTATTTCATAACTTGGTCCAGTCGTCGGTTCCAGAACAATGAAACTGGGACCGGATGACCCCTAGTTTTTCGGTTAGGTTCTAGTTTTTACCGCTTTTCGTTGGTTTCGGAACTGGTCTGGTTTTGATTCCAGTCCTATGGTTTTGCATTTCCAACAACTATTTTTTTTAAAGGGCTAGAACCGACATTTCCACTAATTCTCCGATTTCAGGGAATTGAACGTGAAACCGAAAACGATCAACCTCCAGTTTCAGAACAATAAGTTTTTTCTATTTGATTTTGCTTGAACGGGACTCATGACTAGTTATATTCCTTTTGTCCTTAAATATCATATGCATTGAATATGGTGACGTGACATCTAAAAATTCACATGTATTATAACAAATAAATTACGGGGATATGTAATTTTGTATAAAAGGGTAATTTCACTTAGGTGAAAAATCAAGTCTCGCCATTCTTCCTACCAATGGGTTGAGTCGGTCGATGCAAGTCGGTTTACTTAGTTCTTGCGCTTTGCCAGTTAGTTCACGGACCCGGAGTTTACCACCAAAGGTGGATTCCTCGTTAAAAAAAATCAATATCAAAATTACATATCTCCGTAATTTATTTGTACAAAACTGAAATTAGGCTATTATGTAAAAATGGTGGGGCAAATAATAGAGGGGGACAAGCAATTGGCAAGAACAGAAGCTTTGAATTATGAGGCCTATCTATCTCCCACATATAATGGTACGTTTTTTAGAATTACCATACCCAATCTCTTTGTTTCTTACCAAAAGTGACTCTTCCACTTGTATTGGAAACAAGCTGACAAGTGACAACCAAGGTCAGTCCTTTTTTGCATAATTATATCTACCAATTTTGCTAAGTACACTATATTAAAGCAAATTCTAAGTACTAAGGTCGCGTTTGGTTTGAAAATGTGAAAAGAGTTGACCGTTATAGATTTAGGATCTGTTTGATTCGTGCATTACAAGCAAATGTAATGCAAAAAATCCTGCATTATAATGCAGGATTTGACATACATGCCCTTTTAGTCCGTTGGAGAATGGAATTGAATAAGATTGCTCGTTTACAACCATGTCTAATATTAGAATATATGTATAGATAATAAAAAAAATGTTGTATGAAAACGAGAAATCGACTAGATATGGTGTGAAATTCCGTGGGATAATAGATTAGAAATTGTGCACATATAAAATTCGACTAATACTCGATTTTTTACCCTTTTATATTCTCATATATTAAAGTCATTAGTAACTAAAACGTGTTTATCAGTCCTTATTTTTTAGTTTTTTTTTTTACTTTTTACTCATTCTTTTAACTTGTATTAGTCTTTGTCTCTACCTTACTGGTCTTGGATGTAGCTGTATGCAGTTTCTCAATTTTATCAGACTTGTCAAATTATTGAATTCTTATCGTCTTAAAAAACTTGTCCTTATCCTCCTCCTTTGGGGTTTAACTTTGGGGTTTAACTTAACTATGGGTTTATTTAGGGCTTAACCGAGTTTTATACTCTTGTGATGTGTATGAATGCAACATGTCGATCATATATAGAATTCACTTTTTCAAGTCAACAAAAATTCAACTCCAATAAATTGATCGAATGCGCGACCTTTTTATTATCTTTTCTATTTTTTAATTTCTAGCTAATAGAAAGTGATTTATTATTAATATTCGAAATAAACTAAATGTCAACCAAAGCTATTTAGAAGAGATTAAAATCACAAGTGGCAGACAAGTTGATAATTGTTGTTTCACGTAGGACATATCGCAAGCCGTTGACACTTAATCGGAAGATAATTTATTATAAAACTAATTACTTAATTAGCTTAACATATTAATTCACATGGACAATTTATAAACACTATTTTATATTGTATGGTGAAAACTAAACTCAAAGATGTACGTGGGAAACATATATATTCGTGGCGGCAGGAATTAATTTATCTTATATTACTAGATATGTTTAATTATCAAATTTATTATTTAATCAAAGTATGAATGTATAATCATTACTTGTGTGAAACTAATTAGGGTTCTATTTACATATTAAATATTTTTTTTTCGAAGGAGAGACGATAATCTCCACCCCTCAACGAATAGTTTTATTAAAAATTAAAATTGACTAAATAATAATAAAATGAGGATAGTCAAACCCATAATATCATAAAAAACAAAATAGAAAAATATAAAAAAAGCAAGAAGTTCCGCAACGTTATTCGCTTTATGGGATATATGTCGAAACTAGACTTTATCAGTTCCTTGTGTTACTCCTCTTATGGGTTTGTGTGCTAGACTCATAACGCGCATACGTGCATGGAAGGACGTGTGGACCTCCACGTCATAATTGGCTCATCGGACTTTAAAATGGTATCAGTCATGCTCGACTAGCTAGCTCCTGGTTGAATGGGCTTGTCGGCCTTAAGACATGATTGGGTTGGCTGGTCTTAAGGCATGACGTCCATTTACAACTGATATATTGCGGAGCCAAGCAGGCAGTTGCGTGTTAGGCTCATAACGTTCATATGTGCACAAATAAATGTGTGAACCCCACGTCATGATTGACCCACCGGACTTTTAACAAATTTATTTTTTTTTTAAAATAATATTTTTCTTTATATCCAATTACAATAGTTATCTTGAGAGAATTAGGTTTGATAGAAGGTCGTTTGCTTTTCCTTTCCTATAATAAGTTGCAACTTGCAAAAGTGTTATAATTGCAATCGACTTAATTGTGGGTCACCACCGGCCATGTACATTCTAGTTCATGAAAATCACATGCCTATAGGAATACGATAAGATTACGTATTATAAAAAAAAACTTATGAATACTTTTTATTACAATATATAATCGTAGAGCTATTTACTCATTAAGTATGGATGTTAATGAGTCGGGTTATGGGTGGGTGGAACACTTCCACTATCCGACTCGTAAGTTAGAATATCTCACCCGACCCACTCGTTATCCGTGTAATGTTCTATTCGTCATCCAACCCATTGGCTTAAGCTTTTGGGTTAGAAGGTGGATCCCGATTTTATATGCTAAGTGGTAAAAAATTTCGGACCGTCACCCATTTCTTTCAATCCCCGGAATTTAACATTGTATCAAAGTCTGTTCGGTCTGAGTCTGGACTCCTAGTCTATATTTAACATGGTATTAAAGCTTGTTCAATCTAGGTCTGGACTCCTAGTCTATATGGGTTAGATGGCCTGAAGGCATGACGTCAATTGACAAATTGTGGGGTCAGACAGTTGCACTTGAGAGGGTGTGTTAATTATATATAAAGTAGTCTATATGGGTTAGTCGGTGTTAAGACATGATGTGAATTGGCGTATTGCAGGATCAGACAGTTGTACTTGAGGTGATGTGTTAAGATATAAAAGAAAACTATCTCACATCGGAAATTTAAACAATAAACGTGTAGACCCTCCACGTTGTTGGGCCCTCCGTAATTCGGCCCAAGAAGGAAGTCATTCAGCCCAATATTGGCAGTCCGAATGAACCGTTGAAGAAGGGAAGACGATGGAACAATCAAAGGGGGATGAGAATCTCGGACTTCATGGTCAAACAACAACGGCTATGCCATTAACGATGGGGGCGAGATTTCCGGGATATGTTAGACGCTCTACAAACGGTCAGAAGGGGATAGACGGAAATAAAACCAGGCTGAGGCGAAAGGGAGGGGACACGAAATACTGGCTACTGAAACTCCCTCAACAACAGAATCTCATCTTTTATTTTTGCCATTTCACTTCCAGTCGATTGTTCTTGAATATTTTGGAGAGAGCTTATTACAATCACGATCACAATATACGAATACCACTTTGCTTATTATCTGTTTTCCACCTTTTTGTTTGATTCTACATCTTGCCCATAGTTCTTGGTTAGGATCTCCCTATTTTCAGCAGATAACGTGTTAGTACGATTATCCTGCCAAAACAATTGGCGCCCACCGTGGGGCCTAGCCAAAAAAGGAGTTACGCTAAAACAACAGCAAGATCCGTCACATGGAGGGAATCCAAACTACGTACAGCCACGTAGGGGACCTGGACCATCATGAGGTCAATGAAGAAACGAACAACCAAGGTGACGGAAACGTAGCCGAAATAGGAAACGTAGGTGGAACAGGGAATGGTGATAGAGTCGAGCAAGGTTCTGGGGACACCAATGGCAATCCTGCTACTTCCGAAGGACGAGAAGTGGAAGGAGGCGACGCCGACATCATCACGGAGCTCCGATCATCAATGATTGCTCTTCGAAAGGATCTGGAAGAACAAAAGGAAGCTAATACCAGATTCACCGAGGTATACGAAAAACAAATTGAGACTTTAACTAATGAACGCAACTTGCTTCGGTCGTAGGTACAATCGGCTCCAACCCGTCCTCGCCGGACCGATGTGGTAGAAGGAGTCGCAAGGCGCTTGGACATGGATGATCCAAATCTTGTAACACCCGATGTTGTCAGACCCGTAACCGGGTATCATGTAAACGGTAATTCTTTAAGAGCGATACGGGAAGATACCGAGGTTTCCCAATTACGGGAATGCCTCCGAGCCTTGGAGGACCAAATTACTCAGGTCCCCGGGACGCCTCAACCAATCGCGATGGAAAGGAGAGACGGGTACACCGACTCCCCCTTCGTACCTGCTATCGCGAGGGTTGATATCTCCTGGAAATATCACGTCCCCGACGTGGCTAAATATGAAGGGGTGACAGATCCCGATCAACACATAGCCGCATTCAAACAGGCTATGAATATTAGCATAGTCCCTTTTGATATGAAAGAAATTGTCATGTGTCGTTGGTTCGGGAACACGTTGTCTGGACCCGCTCTTAATTGGCATTCACACTTACCTCTTGGAAGCATCTCATCTTTTGCTGAGTTAATTGACAAATTCAGGGTTAGGTTCGCAAGCAGTCGACACGCCAAAAAACGATCAAGTGATTTGTACCGCTTGGTACAAAGATCGGGAGAATCTCTGAAAGCTTTTCTTAGTCACTACAATGAAGAAATGGTGACTATCGAAGGATGTGATGCCGCTACGGTTGTGGAAGCATTCCGAAAGGGTATATCAATATGTAATCCTGAGTTATACCGTGAACTAACTAAATATCCTTGTTCAAACTTTGATGAGGTACAGGTAAAAGCTTTAGCCCATGTCCGATTGGAAGAGGACGACCTCTTTGCCGAGAAAATAGCAAGCCCACATCGACCCGATCGGAGACAAGGACGGCGGGATACGAGATACGCTCCATATCCCACGGCACCTCATGCTAAAACCACCATAAATGCTACCATGTTTAGACAAAGTGATAGATACGAGAATCCTCAGCTGCCTCCGAAACTCTCTCATTACAATTTGCGCGTAGATGCAACTGAAGTGGTTCGAACTCTCAACACCATGGGAGACACTGTCAAATGACCCCGAAAGAGTAACATGCCAGCACAGCATAAAGACAAGACTAGATGGTGTGATTTCCATTTCGACCACGGACACCGGACTGACGAGTGTATCGCGTTACGAAAAGAAGTAAGCGAACTACTACGAAGGGGGCATCTCAGAGAATTAATATCGGAAAAAGCAAAAGAGCAGTTGGACCATAACAGGGAAAAAGCCACTCCACCACCCCCGTCGAAGCACACTGGAGTAATCAACGTCATTACAGGGGGGGTCGGAGATCTGTGGTATAACTTACTCCACAGCCAAGCGAATCGCGAGGGACGCTAGGAGAGAATGCCCAAAAACACCGTCGCGAACAAGTCTTGCCATGATGCCGATCACCTTCGACGATGTTGAAGAAGAGGAAGTTCACCACGACTGCTTGATACTCTCTCTGACCATAGCTAATTTTCTTGTTAAAAGGATCTTAGTCGATAATGGAAGCTCTACTAACTTACTTATGTTAGACGCCTTATACAGTTTAGGTTTCGGGATGGACGACATCACCAAGAAGTCGACAACTCTGGTAGGCTTCAGTGGAGAATCACGCAACACGCTCGGGGAGATATCACTACCTACCATTGCGGGGGGAGTCAACTATCAGGTAAAGTTCCAAGTACTCGATTCCCCGTCGCCTTTTAATGTCATCTTAGGCAGGCCATGTATACACGAGATGAGGGCAATTCCTTCCACCTATCACCAATGTGTGAAGTTCCCGACACCCTGGGGAATTCAAGAGATTAAGAGGGAACAAAAGCTGGCGCGGGAGTGTTATTCCATAACAATGAAGGCAACAACCTCGAAGAGCCCACGGCTTGGAACGGGGAACAAGGTGTCGGATTAGCAATTAAAGGACTGTAGAATGACTACTTGCTATGCGAAGCCTGAAACACCTGAGCTCCAAGAAGTAGCCCTTGATCCATTAGAGCCATCCAAGAAGATTCGAATAGGAGCAGATCTGGAACCAACTCTACGCGAGCAAATAGTAGAATTTCTACGGTCCTACAAAGATTGTTTTGCTTGGTCGAACGAGGATATGATAGGCATTGATCCTGGTGTGATTACTCATGCCTTGAATGTCAATAAGAAGGTGCCACCAGTGAAGCAGAAAAGGCGCAAGTTCGCTCCCGAGCGAAATCAGGTAATCAATGATGAGGTAAAATCTTTACTTGAGTCTGGAAAAATTAGAGAAGTACAATGCCCCGATTGGCTTGCGAATGTGGTTGTCGTTAAAAAGAAAAACGGTAAATGGCGCGTTTGCGTAGATTTTACCGACCTAAACAAAGCATGCCCCAAAGATTCGTTCCCTTTGCCTCACATAGATGCAATGGTGGACGCAACGGCGGGGCATGAACTTTTGACCTTCATGGATGCGTTTAGTGGGTACCATCAGATAATGATGCATCCTGACGATCAAGAAAAAACCGCATTCGTAACCAATCAGGGAACCTATTGTTATAAAGTTATGCCCTTTGGGTTAAGGAATGCAGGTGCTACTTATCAGAGATTGGTTAATAAGATGTTTCAGGATAAGCTGGGGGATACAATGGAAGTATACATAGATGACATGTTGGTCAAATCACTAAAGGCGGAGGACCATGATAATCACTTAAGAGACACGTTCGAGATTCTGCGGCGCTATAAAATGAAGTTGAACCCCACCAAGTGCTCTTTTGGAGTAACATCAGGAAAATTCCTCGGTTACATAGTGACGCAAAGGGGGATCGAGGCGAGTCCTGAACAAGTCAAAGCCATAATGGAGCTGCAATCCCCAAAGTGTGTCAGAGACGTCCAGAGGCTAACAAGGCGAGTAGCTGCGCTAAACCGGTTCATATCAAGATCCTCAGACAGGAACAAACTGTTTTACGACATCCTGAAGAAAAACAAGTCATTCGAATGGACGGAAGAACATGAAAAAGCCTTTGGGGAATTGAAAAAGTATCTATCAAATCCGCAGGTGCTGTCCAAACCGAAGCCAGGAGAAAACCTGTATGTATACCTAGCCGTGACCGAAGTAGCAGTAAGTGCAGTCTTGATCAGAGAGGAGAATGGAGACCAGTTGCCCATCTATTACGTAAGTAAAACCTTGTTGGACGCGGAAACGAGGTATTCCCCCATGGAAAAATTAGTGTTATCCTTGGTAAAGGCTTCTATAAAGTTACGTCCCTATTTTGAGAGTCATTCTATAATTGTGAGAACTAATTATCCGATGAAAAGTATCATGTCAAAGCCGGAGTTGTCAGGTCGGCTGACAAGGTGGTTAATTCACTTAAATGGTTATGACATCACGTACGAGCCTCGAACAGCAATGAAATCTCAAGTGTTGGCAGACTTTGTGGTCGACTTCACTCCTACCACTTCAGAGAGCGAAGACCAAGGCGTGCTGCAAATAACAGGAAACGGCAAGTGGCTGATGCATACAGATGGAGCATCAAACCAGATGGGTGTAGGATTGGGGGTAGTCCTGAAGTCACCACAGGGGGATAGGATAGCCCAAGCTGTTCGATGCACATTCAAGGCTAATAATAACGAAGCAGAATACGAAGCGCTTATCGCGGGGTTGCTTATCGCCAAAGATCTGAATGTACAAGAAATCGTGGTAATTTGTGATTCATTGCTTATTGTAAATCAGGTTACAAACTCATATGTTGCCAGGGATTCAAAGATGAAGGCGTACTTAGAAAAAGTTCAAGAAGTCATAAGGCACTTTAAACTGTTCGAGATAAGGCAGGTTCCAAGAGATGCCAACACACAAGCAGACGCTTTAGCCAACCTGGGATCCGTAATCGACCCAAGAGAGTACGGCAAGATACCTTTTGTATATCTTGACGCGCCATCCATAACCAAAGAAGCAGACATGTTAGAAATTCGAAACTCCGATGAAGACAAATCATGGGTAACCCCTTACTTAAAGTGGTTACAAGACGGAGTATTACCAGAAGACAAGGAAGAAGCTCAACGACTTAAGGTAAAAGCTTCTACTTTTGCGGTTAAAAATAACATTTTGTTTAAGTGGATGTCGTCAAGGTTACACGCACGATGCATAAAGGAGGAAGAAGTACAAAAGGTATTACGAGATATACATGATGGGGAATGCGGAAACCATACAGGGGGTCGCAACTTGGCGAAGAAGGCAAGCAGGATGGGTTACTATTGGCCTACCATGAACAAAGACGCAATGGAGTTTGCTCGTAAATGTGACGCGTGCCAGCTTCATGGACCTATACCACATCAACCATCTGAGTTGTTACATCCCATAACATCTCCTTGGCCATTTATGAAATGGGGGATGGATATTGTGGAAAAACTACCTCCAGCCTCGGGGCAACGTGTTTACATTCTGGCAATGACCGACTACTTCTCCAAGTGAATTGAAGCCGAAGCCTTCAAGGAAGTTAAAGACACCCAAGTTATCTCCTTCATAAAGAGAAATATCCTGAGCAGGTTTGGAATACCATCCATCATAGTCTGCGACAACGGGTCCCAATTCATCAGTGACAAGACGAGATCATTTTGCCATCTGTACAACATACAGTTAGTGATGTCGACGCCTCATTACCCACAGGCCAACGGGCAAGCAGAAGCAAGTAACAAGGTGATTATTAACAACTTGAAAAAGCGGCTCAAAGAAGCAAAAGGGAAATGGGCAGATGAATTACCCCTTATCTTATGGTCAGATCGAACGACTCCCAAGACAACAACGGGTCATACACCTTTTTCCTTGGTCTATGGATGTGAAGCCGTACTACCAGTAGAAGTAACTTTGCCTACAGTCCGGTACGGACTTACCACTGAGAAGTCAAACCTGTCCAACTTATTACATCACTTGGATACGATCGACGAGTTACGAGATGAGGCTTCAATTCGAATGGCGACATACAGGCAAGGAGTAGCTCGAAGTTACAACAAACGCGTTAACGCCAAGGTATTCCAAGTGGGAGATTGGGTGCTAAGAAAAGTCTTCCAGAATACGCAAGAGTTAAATGCTGGCAAATTAGGAGCAAATTGGGAAGGGCCATACCAAATTACGAAGATAATAGGACAAGGAGCCTATGAATTAATGACGCAAGAAGGAAAAGCGGTCCCCAGAAGCTGGAATGCAATGAACTTAAAGTTGTATCACTTTTGAAACACAACGAGTTCTAATAAGGTAATTTGCATTAAAATTCTCCTTTTACGTTATGTTATTAAATCTTCATACATACACAAGAACAACGATATCAACAATATCAGAGAAAACTAACAAGGGACGCCTTGTGACGTTACAGGCCAAAACATGGGCCCTCGCCTTATGATCAGGCAACGCTGTGCACACTACGACTAGTCTAAAGATGCAAGAGACGAGGACAAGTAACAAGTATTCTAGAGCAAGTGGAATTTTCATTTGTAATATGATTCATGAAGTTGTTACAGAGAAATTTACATTCAGACGCATACAACATTCTCTCTCTCCGCATCTAACATAAAAAGCGCTATACAAACAAAGAATCTATCGTGAAAATTACAAGTACATGTGACAAACAAGCCGATTTCTCTACGAACGTGTTGATCCTTCTTCTTCGGTGACGAACCTGCTTACCTGCAAAAAATCAAACGCAGATCCAAGGCAATGGCAACAAATAAAGTATTATCAAAATAAAACCCCATAAACTAACACGGGGCACAAACTTGTCCACAAAAGGGCCCTAGAACAAAGCGGCCATACAAGATAAGAGTTTAAAAAAACCCAACACGCTGGGGGTAAGACGTTGTCCGGAATTCAAAAAGGAAACAAGGATAAGAGAAGATCATTCTTTAGGTTGGTTGTCTCTTTCCACCTGGGCAACCACTTTGGCAACGGAGGCAATATCATCAATGACTGAAGGCTTTTTAGCCGCTATCACCTCGTCAGAAAACAGGCTCTCAAACAACTCCCTCTTCTTCACAGCATCCCACGTAGTGTGCCTTCCCGCCGCGAACTCCTCCATCATTTCCACTCGAGCTCGGCAAGACCAGTAGTCGGCAGTATCTTCAATTTCTTTAGCCAAAGCAGCTTCTTTAGCGGAAGAGATCATAAACTTTTCTTCCCATTCTTTGGACTCCTTAGAAACCCTCTCAAGATTGTTCATCAGGTCGTGCACCTTCTTATCCAAAGCGGTCTTCTCATGTCCTAAGATGTTGTTTCTGTCCTTCTCAAGCTGAAGACTGATCTTACTCTGGGCCAATTGATCAGGGAGGTCCTTGAAAGACTCAAAGGCAGAAAGAGAAAGTTGCAAGCCCTGCATAAGGAAAAGAAAAAGTTAGGTAACGAGTAAGAAATGAAATAAGAGTAGACAGAGAAAACGTACCTGCCACTATGCCGCCAGAATTTCGCCAAAAAATTCCGGGAAAGATGCTCGATCCTCCTTACCGCGAGAACATCCCACATGGAGAGGTGCCAAGGAACTCAGGCACTTTTCAGCAGCCATATCAAGGGACATCATCGTCTTTGGGAGATCAGAAAGGGTTGAACATGCTTTTTTCTTAGGAGAAGAGACCCGAACCTCAGAAGGCTTTCTAGGATCCGAGATCGTCAGCACAGTATTTGCCGTAGAAGCTGATTCAGCCTTCCTCTTCCTTCGAGCTTCGACTCGTTCCATGGTAGTCAGCGCGGTGGTAGAACGGGTAGTCCTTGAACCTGGCGTCACAAAAAAGGCAAGATTTTTTAGGAAAGAGGAGTAAGATTTACTAAGGGGAAGAGAGAAAGACTTACTTGACATCTCGGTCTCTTCGGATTCTGCAGAATGTGCCTTTACCAGATCAGGGTAAGATCGTTCTTCCAACGAGAGAGCTTCGATGTGATTAATGACCTGGTACGACACCGCGCGGGGATGAGGAGTAACAAGATGTTCTGCAACAGAGAATGCTTGGTGGTTAGATCTGAAAAGAAGCCGGGAAGCTCAAAAGGGGAAACACTACCGGTTGGTTGCCAACGACTTCTCATGAAAGACGTGTCAATACCTAAGGAAGACAGTCTCACAAAGAAAAATTTATCGGCCCAACCCCGATCAGATTTGGATATATTGAAGACTAAATCAGATTTATTGGTAAAAGTTTTCAAAGTTAGACGACCCGGACCACCTTTGGAAAGACGGTAATTTAGGAAAAAATCAGCAGCTTTGAAAGGGAGGCCATGAGAAGAACACAGTTGGTCAACGGAAAGAAGAAATCTCCAAATCTGTGGAAGTAACTGCCCCGGAGAAACATTGAGGGTGGAAAGGAAGTCGATGACCAAAGGAGAAAATGGAAAACGATGGCCAATACGAAAAGGGTACTCATACAAGCACACCCAATCGTCGGCATAGAAATCTGTGTGAATACCAAGGGGAGGCAGAAACACCTCTGCATGCGACGGAAAACCCACAGAAAGAGCAAAAATTTGGGGGTCTTCAGAAGTGCTATTCCTCCGGTGGTAGGGGGTGAGAAAACCAGAAGATGTCAGGGAAGGAGGAAAGGTGGGTTCAAGGCAGTAGAGGGAAGGAGATTCCAAGGATGCCATAATTGGGAAGAAAAGAAGGTTGAAGACGAAGAAACAAAAGAAGGGAAGAACGTACCTGGACACCGAGAAGCACAATTGAGGTCTTTGAGAGTCATCATAACCGCTTTAAATAAGGGTTGATTGGACGTGTTCTGAGTTGCTACAACTTCCAAGACACTAAATCAAAAACCCTAGGAAAAGTGGAGGCGGGAATTTTTCCGGGTTTTTGATGGGGGTATTGTTGGGCCCTCCGCAATTCGGCCCAAGAAGGAAGTCATTCAGACCAATATTGGCAGTCCGAATGAACCGTTGGAGAAGGGAAGACGATGGAACAATCAAAGGGGGACGAGAATCTCGGACTTCATGGTCAAACAACAACGGCTATGCCATTAACGACGGGGACGGGATTTCCGGGATATGTTAGATGCTCTACAAACGGTCAGAAGGGGATAGACGGATATAAAACCAGGCTGAGGCGAAAGGGAGGGGACACGAAATACTGGCTACTGAAACTCCCTCAACAACAGAATCTCATCTTTTATTTTTTCCATTTCACTTCCAGTCGATTGTTCTTGAATATTTTGGAGAGAGCTTATTACAATCACGATCACAATATACGAATACCACTTTGCTTATTATCTGTTTTCCACCTTTTTGTTTGATTCTACATCTTGCCCATAGTTCATAACGCGTTACTATTACTTCTTGGTTAGGATCTCCCTATTTTCAGCACGTAACGTGTTAGTACGATTATCCTGCCAAAACACACGTTAAGTATATATTAGCCCACCAGAATTTAACCATACGTACTATTATATTATACTTTATAATTACAGTTAGTTAATTACTTAATTATGAGTAACATTCAAAGAGATGATGGATTGTGTGGTTGACCAGGTAAGCATGCATGGAAGTGGGACTTTGTTTCGGTGGCAATGGACACGTCAGCCACCCCCAAATTCAAATCTAAAACCCCTCCATTACAACTTCCACGTCATCGTCTTCTTTCTTTGTTGCAGATTTAAGCGCGTGTTAAATTTGTGAATATTCGGTTGACTTGCCCTACATTCCTTCACAATTACGATTTCAACCCCGCCCATTAATTTTATTCAACGACATCATCACGTTTATAACACAGTAGCTAGATACGTGGATATATAAGGCGATAGATTTCGAAGTATCAAACAAGCTCTTATAAATTAAGAGACAGATAAATTTGGTAGGCGGACACTCTGTAATTGAATAAATTGGTGTGAACAAACAATTAAGAGCATCAAATCCACTTGATTACTACTTAATCCGTTTTTTCTCTATTAATAAAAACCCTCACGAAGGGATGGAGAAATAAACAATTTAGGATTGTCCAACATGCTAGCTGACCTGTAACTCGACTGTACTGGACCCATTCACAAAAGCGTCATTTACGTTGGTGTCTTGTTACACAAGAAATAAAAAGCGATGATGTTAGGTAAAATATGCTCTCATAATAAAATGAACAGTATTTTCTAAATGAAGTAAGTAATCTAGAGAGAAAGAGAGAGCTTGGAGCAACTTAAGTGAAGACGACGAACCAGATCCAAAGAAGAAAGTATCAGATTCAATTGATGGGAACTAAGTGAAGCTCGCCATCAAATTGGAAGTCGGTTCCTGTCCAAAGGGACCTGCACCAGGAACGAGTCAGGTTCAAGTACTAGTGTTGATTGAGTTTAGTAGATCTAGAATCATGATAACTTAAGTCGATAGTGTTGTTTGAATTTGGAGATTGCAAACAATAGAGAAGTTCGTCTTTGTATCGTGTAACTAGGGATTTATCAAATTAATATAGTGTTTGTTCAAAATCCTCCAATGGAGGTAGGGGTTTACTCTTCAGCTAATAATTGACTGTAGAGGTTCCTCTATAAGGGAACGTGTTCATCTATTGTACTGCTATTTTAATTTTTTTATTGTTTATTTACGCTACGTAAGGGAACTATTTATAGAACAGTTCCCGATTTATCTTACTAACACATATCTCCGATTCTACAAGTGCGATATGAAATAAAATATGACATAAACATGGATCAGTAAAAGTTAGCACTCTTTTTTTTTATCTATTTTTTGTTTGAGGGTTTATTTCTTTATTGATTAATTTCTTATTTTAATTGTGCGGATATATATGCATATATATATTGGTAAAGTAAGAAAAAAGGCTTTAAAATGCAAAGAGCAAGGGAAAGTTAGAATGGGGCCTTGGTGAAATTGTGTGGTGTCGATGCCAATGGCGGTGATGGTAATGGTACGATAGCAACTAATAATCAACCTAGCCTTAGGCCTTTTGAATATCGACTGGAAAAAATGTCCCAACTTCCAATCACTCTATAACGTACATATATAAGTCGAGTCGAACCTTTTTGACTTTTTTTTGGATAAAAGGAAAGTAATCCGATATCGTATAACGGGTAGTAGACCAAAGATTAGAGTATGTAACGAGAACGATAAAAACGTAAAAAAAGAAACAAAGATTTATATGGTTTACTAACGGTGTATTGGCAATGTCTACACTCAGAGAAACCGAGTTCTTTATTATGAAAGTTAAACAGAACATATTACAATAATAATGTGTTTCATTAGTATATATAGCGACTCTTAAAATCCAAATTACATTATGGTCTGTATGCCCCAAACAAATTACAATAAATACGCCCGTTAATAGAAAACATAACATATAGATCACAATAAGTACAGTCAGAGAAACTGAGTTCTTTATTATAAAGGTTAAAGAGATCGAACATATTACAATAATAAGGCGTTTCATTAGTATATATAACGACTCTTATAATCCTAATTACATTATGGGTTGTAAGCTCCAAACAAATCTCAATAAGTACGTCCATTAATAGAAAACGACATAACATATTGTTTTGGCAGGGTTGTTGTCCCTTAGCCCTATCAGGGGCGCGTAGCCTCCTAGATCCTCGACTCGCTGACCGGACACCGTCATGGAACGTTGCCTCTTAGGTCCTCTGATGTTATTGGGGGCTCCACCCCAAACATACATCTAATAAGTATCGATGAACAACAAATTCAAGATATATTAACAAGAGTTCGAGATGAACATCTATATTTTTCAAAGACGATTGTACGTGCATTGTGGCCTATATATCTTGCACAAATGTATATTTCTTAGTAGTTCGGTACCTTTTTGTTTTATTAATTATTTTTATATAAGATAATTACTTGCACAAGTTATATATTTTTTGGTACAATGAGGTGAGAGTTTAAAGGTGTGGTTGGTGTTTTGAGCTATTTGGGTGGCTTTATTTGGTAAAACTAAGCATACCTTTTCTTTTTCTTTGCATGTGTATGTCGGCATTTTATGAAGCCTGATAAGGTGAGTAATGTACTTGATATATACAAATGTCACACTTACAAAAGCTTATGATACAGTTATAAAACTCTTATCTTGATTTCTAACACTCTGTCATCTGACAAGTTTAATATATAGTACGGAGTAATCCTGATGTTGGATCGTATATCTGTGTTAGTAAGATAAATCGGGAACTGATTCAAAGACAGTTTCCTTACGTAGCGGAATAAAAGCAACACAGAAAAACAAATTGTAAAACAGATGCAAGGACACGGTTCCTTATAGAGGAACTTCTACAACCAACTAGCTAAAGAGTAAACATCTACCTTCCTTGGATGATTTTGAACACACACTATATTAGATTGATAGATCTCAGGATACACAATACAAAGACGAACTTCTCTATTGTTCGTAATCCCGCTTACAAACAATACTAACGACTAAGTTATTATGAGTCCTAGATCTAAACACAATCAATATAGAATGTAAACCTGACTCGTTTCTTGTGCGGTTCCCTTTAGCACAGGAACCAACTCTCCAAGTCGATGGTGATTTTCACGCAGTCTCCATCGCTTGGGTTTGAAACTTCCTTCTTTGGTTTCTGGTTCGTCGTCTTCACTGAATTAGCTCGAGCTCTTTCTTTCTCACTTTCTCTTTTTGGATCTTGTGCTTTGCGTTTGAGAGCCTAAAAAGACCTAGTTGTGTCGCTTTTTATTTAAAGGGGTTTCCACTTTTAACTTGACGCCTTTACCCTTTTTGTCTTGAGGAGTACGACACTATTCAAAAAGACTAGCGTACCCTTTTGCATCTCTTTCATTTCGGAACTTGGCTTGCCGCTCAAGACAATAGTGAAATGTCTTTATTATCCTTAGTTCATTTGTCACGTCCTCATGGTTTCATGGGGAATGTTTCCCTTGCTTTTCTTATAAACCTGTATCTTTCCTAAGATCACTTGTATGAGGGAATTAGTTCCATCTATTTGTCATTATCAAAACTTCAATTGCTCGAATAGAAAAACCATTGTTCCAGTGTTAGTTCTCTACCAATCCAACACTTGATCCCTCCAATTTGATCAATTCACATTCATCAAAAAGGTATTAAAATTATTGATATTTGAATTTGTTACATAAGTTAAGGTAAACTATGAAGATACTTGAACGTTATAGGTACTTAGAAACTATTCATCCGCATGTCAAACAATTTACACAAATCTATGTTGTTGTGTTCGATAACGATGTGATGTTGATATATCGTTGATGATGAAATTATGTGCTGAAATTAGTATTGAAAATAAAATATTTATTTTTTATATAAACTACACAGTATTTGGGGAAATAGTGGTTAACGATAGTTAAAAAACAAAGTAGCTGGAAAGGTTGAATTAAATTTCAACTAATTAAAATAAACATATTTCAACTCTAAAAGGTCATCCTCGATCACCTTATTTTTATTCTCAAAATTTCAACTAATATATATAAACAGAATTCAACTACCATACCCGAAAATCCATATAGTTAAAATATTTTTCATTTCAACTCTCATTTAAACTCTAACGCACTGACCCTAATATTACTAATACATATAACTATGATCTTCTTATTTAATGATACAGTTTTTCTAACATGGGTCATTAACAAATTTACATTGTTTCAACCAAAAAAACAAATTTACATTGTATCATAATTATCAATAAAAAAACCAAACAAGTCAAGATCAAAAAAAGAGTTAAGTGGAGATTTAGATAAGTAAACATATAATATATGAAGTTTAGTATTCGTGTATCTCGTTAAATATTTAGATTTTAGGGTAGTATTATAAAATTTCTGTTTCGACTCCAACAAATAGTATCTTTGAAAAAAAAACTATGAGGCTTATTAATTTGAATGTTAATTAAACGGGTACAAGCGGATAATTTTTGCAAATTTAATTTTAGTGGGTAAATTTATGGAAATTTATATTTTTTAACTTGTAAATTTTCGCAATTTATATATCCAATAAAAATTGAATATACGCAAGTCCATTACCAATTGTTTATTTACACATGTAACATTAATTTGCGAGTCGTTTTCTGCATGATTCAGCACATTACGGCCCAATCTTTGAAAAGATGTTGCTTGTTGTTCCACATAGCTAGGATTTAGGTCGATCGTTTATTAGATTAGTATTATAATTTGCACGAAAAGATCACTCTCACAAGTAGCTAGAATTTACATTATATATTTAAAGCATAGTTTTACCATGTAGATTACATAGGTCTTTTAAATAAAACTGACCGTACAGATCAAATATTACACAAAAACATGTATGTATTAATTGAGATGGGTGCACTTTTTTAGGTTTTGATGCAAAATTTTGAGATGCAGGATAATTGGTGTAAATTAGGCTTATTTTGGGGATGATTTTATGGAACAACAAAAACAATAGCATTGACCCATTACAATATTCTTCAAAGAGTATCTGGGGCTCAAGTTGGAGTCATTTCTAGCTTTATGTAGAGGCAGTGAGACCGAGATATCCAAAAGGACAGAAAACACAAAACCGCATAAGCAAAAAAAGAGCGAAAACAAAACGAAAATGAAGAACCCAAGATGCCAAAATTCCCAAGTGAAAACCGTTTGTCTAAGCGTTTAGTTGCTGTCTACCACACAAATCTTCTCAGTCCTCCTGTCCCTTCATGTAGACATGGGTACCGATTCCGTGGAACCGGCGAACCTTCGGTTCCTAATTCGGCGGGAAACCGGCCGGAACCGGTTCCTCCACCTCCGAAACCAGGGAATCAGCGGTCCCGAACCGGGTGGAACTACGGGTTCCACCCATAAAAAAATAAAAATAACCAAACCGCGGTCGCGACCCATTGGACCGCGACCGGGGTTTTCGTTCAGAGGTAAAAAACGAAGCTTTGTTTTATTTTATTTTTATTATTTCCTGTTCCGGAATCGGGAGGAACTGTCCTCGGAACCGGGAAACCGACCTAAGGCTAGTTACGGTTCCGTTCCATGGTTCCAAGGAATTGGAACCGCCGGTTCCGTAACCGGACCATGTCTACCTTCATGCTGCCAAATCCGATGAATTTCCCAATTGACCAATATCATGTCTTCTACTATCCTTTCAACATTTTTTCGGTCGTCCCCTCCCACTACGTAAGTCTCCTAAGACCAAATTTTTGCACCTACGAACAGGCTCCTCGAGCCCTCACCTTTATATATATCTAAATTAGTGCAGTCTCAATTCTCGTATCATATCGCTTATACTGATCACCCCACTCTGTTTCCCTTCTTTTGATCACTTAATTTTTACTATTGTCTAAAAACGTGTGATCGTTTATTCACCTTAGAGAATTACTGTATATAGGAGACACGTATAACAATTACAAACCAAGAGAATATCTTATTATAAAATTTGGTTTTGACCGACTGATTTCTTGTAATAGAATTATAGAAACATTGATAATTAAGTAGTAATAAATTGATGTGAAGTGTCATGCGTGACGCACATGGAAGTTGGGGATTGTAAAATGATTATAATGTGTAATTAAGTCGTAAAGTTCGACTAAAGCAGATTTTAATGGTGTTGTTAATCAGACAATTCATATGCATTTATAATTTTATATTAATGTTATTGGTAGGGGAAATTGGAAGGTTAAGATTTGGTTGTTAGTCCATAATCCAACGTTTGTATATATCGGATTCAATTAAGATTGAGCGTGAAAGAGGGACACAATCTTTACCTACCTACAAAATAATTGATTCAATAGTTATGATATAGCCATATAGATTAAGCATTTCTTATTTAATTAAACGATTTTTCTAATTTATACCTGAAGACATGGGATAAGACGCGAATTTTGAAAAAAAAATTCAATAATTGTATTAATTTGTTTTAACTAAAAAAGATGAAAAATAAACTTTCGACAAAAAAAAAAAAGAGATCGAAAACTAAACTTTATGGAAAAATTAACTCTTTTTTTAAAGGAAAAGTTTAACTTTTTTTATTTATAAATTACACCTGAATAAACCGAAGCCAATTTGAAATTCGCCAAAGAAAAGCTAGCTTCCTCTTAGGGTTGTGCAAACTAGGGTTGCAGACACCGGAATTTTACAGTCCGGTCCAAGATCGGGACTGAGTCGGTCTAGTCCTCGGTTCAAAATCGGGACCGGATCGGGAATTCTCGGTTCGGACCGTAAAACCTTATAATTTATAATTTATAGAATATTAGGCATAGGGTAATTGAGTTGGACATTAGTATTTACTACTAACTAATTACTACTATGTACTACTTGATAATTACTATCTTGTAAGAGATCTACCATCTTGCCAATTACTATTTAATACTTTCTAGGTTGCGAAAGTTTAAAGTTTTATATATTGAAAAAATTGTTGATTATTACTAAATGAAAGTTTTGAGTTGTGCTCATTGGTACTTTAACTCTATAGTAATACAATTAATCTTGCTAATTACTACATCTCTATGGTATGAGCGTTGATTTTTGGCCAACGAAATCAAATTAAAATACTAAGCGGTAAAATCGGTCCAAACCCTGGACCGGACCGGACCGGATCGGTCCACGAACCATATTTTTTTATGAAATACGGTCCACCGGTCTAGATCGGACCGTGTTTATTCGGTCTGGTCCGGACCGGTTGCACAACCCTATTTCCTCCTCCTTAGCTTCTTGAGACTTGTGGAGCTGAATATTAATTTTGCCCATATATCAATTTTGATGCATTCTAACTGAACCAATTATTATGGTCACATAGCAGAATTTCATTTTTTTTCTTGGGTCTATCTGGTGTACCCTATGAGGTAACTCCATCTTACCCCCTAAATTCCACCGTAGCGGAGCGTGACTGGGTCAATGATGATGATGATATTTACCTTGTCAAATTCGCTTTTTTTGGCTCATAAATTTATTTTCAGCGCTAACTTCGGCTACACATTCAACTCCAACTTAAACCACACATTCATTTATGACTAATTTTGCCGAACGGGGCCTAAATCAATACTCTCTCCGTTTCACAATGACAATAGACAAATTTGCACATATATTAAGGAAAAAGAATTCTCCATATTAAATAGTACTCATAGATCCCTACTCCTAAAAATTATTTGTACTTTTGGGAGAAGTGTATAGTATTAATGTTGTATAATTATTAGGGGCATAAATGTAAAGTAGTGAACAAAATTATTATATATAAGAACATCTATTATAAAACAAGAAAAAATAAAGCCTCTCCATGAGACCATCTATTTTGAAATGGAAGGTGTACAATTAATTATTTTTTTGTAAAGGACATTACGCTTGAGATGGATCGAGTCGAACTGAAGACCTCTGAATATATATTTTTAGAGGCTTAACCGCTTGACTAAATATCCGAAGTCAATCAAAACAATTAAACGAAATAATCATTAATCAATTGAACTAACGAATATGATATATCCACGTACCCCTATACCTTTCCACTAATCCGATCCAAACTCACCTAATCGGTCAACACGATCACGATCAAGCATGCATCAAAACACGTTTTTCGTATCTAATCCGGCATCATCGTAACTTAATTGTATCCAAATATCCAATCACTCGTACGTAATACCATATCATTAATTAACTCAAAACCACCGTTAATTAGGTACGTGAAGCGTGTGGGGTATATCATAGTTATATATGGAGAGTGACGGCACGTGCGCAAACAAAACAAAACAAAAAGGTTAACGAATTTTGGAAGGAGGGTGTGGAAGACAAGTGAGAATCGTACACGTGGACGGGGTGAAATAGGGTGTTCGAAACGCGGAGTTTTGAAGTGCCGTCTTAGAATGTGATTGCGTTTGAATTAGTGTCGTGTCATTTTCGTTGTTTCCTAATGGGCCAATCGCATTCCACTTTTTGATCTTGAAGCTATTATGCTAATCAAGTTTTGTTGTTGTTGGATCATCCTCGTCTTGATATTTTTTTTGTGTCATTATGTGTGTCGACCAAATTTTATAGTACAACACGCGGAGCGTTAATTATGGATTCGACATGTTGTAATGGGACTTGTGCATGCATGAACCGGATCGGATCATCCTATTATGGATAAGCACGGTTTTAACATTTCAGGCTAGGGCCCGTCTAGACATTAAAAGGTATCAATCTGCCTAGTCTTTTAGTCTGTTTAGTGCTTGTCTAGGATCGCTGAGGTAGTTGTTCAGGTCGCATATGTGCTAGATGGCCTCTCTCCGTTCAGGGTTTATCTAGCGTTTTTTAACATTTCAGTCTAGGGCCCGTCTAGGCATTAAAAGGTCTCAATCCGCTTAGTCTTCTAGTCCGTCTAATGTTTGTATAGGATTGCTGAGGTAATTGTTCAAGTTGCATATGCGCTAGACGACCCCTCTCCGTTTAGATTTTGCCTTGGGTTTTCTAAAACATTAGGAAACAATACATAATTACGTGTGTGGTGTGTGTGCCCATCAGTTTTAAAAATTCCGTACAGGGTCTGTCTAGGCATTGTAAAGATTCCTATCCGTCTAGGATTTTAATTAGCCGACTTAGTGTCCATCTAAGACTGCTAGCTAGAATAATAGTTCGATCAAACCACGTAGGCGTTAGGTGGTCCATGTCCGTCCGAGATCCGCCTAGCTTTTTTAGAGCATCGTGGATAAGTACTTCTTATAAATTCAGGTGGGTCAATAAACAATACATGATTACGAGTGTGATGTGTCCATCGATGCGCATATGTACGATAAGCCTAGACTTGCAAGCTCGGCCAGGCCAGGTAGAATCATATTGGACTTTAATCAATCCAACTTCATATGTTTGAATTTGTATATAACATTCATTTCCCATCAAAGTGTCAAACTCCAAGAGACTTCAAAGGCTATAAATTAGAAATCGTTCATAAATAAGTTTAGTACACAAATTCAGTGAAATTTCTATATGGGAATGATATTCTAGCAAAGAACTAGCCCCCATTATACTATATATGGTGTTAAGTCCAACCATAACAACTAAGAAAGAAATTTAGGTCAAAATTGACTCTGATACTATGATAAAGTTCAATAAATCATCAACAGACCGTTTGTCAGAACAGACGTTAACAGACGAATGAGATTAGGTAGGATTAGGGAGTGGATACTAGCCCGAACTCGCACATAAAATCCAAAAGATCAGATGAATGTTTAAGAAACTTACATGTCACATATGTGAAAACCATAAGTTTTGCCTCGGGAAAGATCATGCAAGCTAGGTAACGTTTGCACCATAAGTTTTCACAATTTCCTATATATGTTACAAGTTACAACTCATATACTGTCCAAAATATTGCAATGAATCGAAGTTTCTACAAGATCATGATCGAGTCTTTCCCCATGGGGAACTCGTAGAGGTAGCTAGACAAATCCGGTTTGGTTTAACAAATTATTTGTGTATTTCACATTAATGGTATATAAGACATAATATATCTCACGCACATATAATATATTATATGTACGTGGTCGCTAGGTGTTGGAAGGTTCCAGTCCGCATATTTATTCAACCTGTTTAGGCGCCCGGCCGTTTAAGAGCGTCTAAAATAATTGTTGTGACTGTCCAGGCGCTGGACAACACCTCTCCGCAAAGTATTTTTTAGAACATGACCTAAAGACTAGACTATTCCAAATCTACGCAAACGACAACACGTATATTATGTGAGAATAAAATCATTGAAGCCCTTTAGACACCTAGAAGTAGGGGTGTTTATAACCGGATATTCGATCCGATCCAGCTAATCGGATCGGATATTCGCAATAAAATTTTCTCTAAAACCATATCCGTATTCGATCCGGGTATACCCGGATATCCGATCCGTATAGATCGGATCGGATATTTGTGGCGGATATCCGAATATTCATATTTTTATATTTTTTTTATTTAATTTCCAAATAATTTATTCAGTCGGTAAGATTCACCCAAAAATCATAATCCAAATGATCATCCGCATAAAAAAAAGAGAAAAATAATTTAAATAAAACTGAAAATGGGGTGTTAAATATAGATGTAGGTTTTTTTATCGTTAATTTTATTTGTGGGGTGAAATATATTAAAAATAATTAGGAAAACAAACAAAAAAGGGGTAGCACTAGGAAGTCGAAGCACATAAAACTACTTGAACTATTAAACTTTTTGTTATTGCACAAAATATATATATATATATATATATATATATATATATATATATATATATAGTATTATACCCTCGGATATCCGGGGGGTTTGACGACCCGATCCGTATCCGATCCGGTGATCCGGCTAATTTTCTCGGATCAGATCAGATTCGGATAATTTTCCAACGGATTCGGATTTTCGCGGATCGGATCGTCGGATCACAGGATCGGATTGACTGGATCGGATATTTTTGAACACCCCTAACTGTAAGTGTCCGATGCATTAATAGTTTAACACCGAACCTATTTATCTTCTCCACATCGGATGGTCTGGTGGTAATTGGTAAGAGATATAGAGAGATATTGAAAGGTCTCATATTTGATCATTGTTTCTGATCCTTCAATTGAGTGGAAAACCAAATCGTTACATTACCTGGATTGTAGTTTTACTACCTAAAATAGATTCTTAGTCAACAAAAAAAAATCTATTTATCTACATTTCTATTAGACACATAAAATCATATATTTATACCCACTCTAGTGCTTGTACTAAGCACATATACTATATACCAACACAAACACTTCAACAAAATAAGAGTGATAAAAAAAAGAGTAAATTTCATAAAACCACCCGTAAATTATTAGTCTTTTCACCAAACCACCCATAAAATAACTATTTTCATAAAACCACCTGTAAAAGAGAAAAGCTATCGAAATGCCACCCATTTAAACTGGGACATTTTTCTCCCGTTAACTTTATCCCTTTGACCCTACCCAATTTCCATGTATTTTTCCATGTCAATTTCCATGTATATATGACTACTAATTTTTGGTCGAATCCCATGTCAATCTTTTTTACCTTTGCATACTGGTTTAGAATTCAATTCAACATCAAAAAAAATATCATATTCACTTTCCCAAATTTAACAAACTAATTAGAATTGTTTATAAGCTCCACCCACCTCTTCCCTAACCTCTGCATTGGTGTGCCTCTGCATTCCTTCACACCAGCAAGTTCAATTTTATATATAAGCAAATTCCCAATTTTGTTAATATATGAGAGATGTGGATAAAAACCCACACTCAATATGAAGAACGAATTGGTTAAAATTCTTCTACCCCAATTTCTCGACCCGTCTTTCATGACCCATCCTCCTCCGAATCGCAATCATTCGCCCACTCTCGAGCATCCAATTTCTTTCATTTATCTCTCTCTTCTGTGCTTCTTTATTGACAACAATATAGGAAAAATAACCCTAAATGTTTCAAAATAAAAGGTGCAAACAGACGGAAATTGCAAGATTTTCTACAAGATTTATTCCTGAAAAAATTGAATTTCAAAGAAAGTAAAAAAATAAAAATGTGCTTCAATTGAAACGGAAGAAGAAACAGAGAAGGATCTAGAGTAGTGCACTGTACACTTTCTTTTTAAAAGGGCAATCCAGTAATTCAATCCCTTTTAACGGAAGATAGATGGGGGATGGGAGATGGGTGGTGCTTTGATAACGTTTTTTTTATAAGGGTGGTTTTGTAGAATATTTCTTTTTACGGGTGGTTTATTAAAAATAATCATAATTTACGGGTGATTTTGTGAAATTTACCCTAAAAAGAAGTAAGATAAAAATGCCTTCGTGTCGAAATCCTAGCATACCCTTAAGTCCCGTTTGGCCTCCCCACCCAAACTTCCCAATCAAAACCCAATTTTCCCTTTTTTCAAAAAACCAAAATTCAAATTTCTCCCTAACGAACAACACGTGGCTTTCCCTCACTCCTCTGAGGTGGACCTCGTCTTCCTCCTCCCTCTATATATACAAAATCCTCTTCACTCCCTCCCTCCATGGAAATTCCCCCAATTCCTCCAACACAAAAAACCAACTCTCCAAAATCTCACTTCCCACGATCCACCATTGCCAAATTCGATCAATTCGCCTTGCAATTCGATCAATTAAACATCCATGGCTCTCAATTCATGCCGAATTTCATCTCCCTCCACTTCAACTTCCTACTCAGTCCCCAATTTCCGCCATAGCCGGAACCCTAATTCAATCAATTGCACTCTCCAAGCCCCCACTCTACCACTCCACCGGAAAAAATCTCCCTCCACCACAACCACCACCGTCTCGCCGCCGTGGAACCCCTTCCAGAAGGCGGCCGCCGCCGCCCTCGACCTCGCCGAGTCCGCGCTCATCGCCCACGAGCAAACCCTCCCGCTCCCCAAAACCGCCGACCCGAAGATCCAAATCTCCGGCAACTTCGCGCCGGTGCCGGAACGCGCCGTCACGCGCCACCTCCCCATCGCCGGAAAAATCCCGGAGTCCATCCGCGGCGTCTACGTCCGCAACGGCGCGAACCCCCTCCACGCGCCGGTCGCCGGCCACCACTTCTTCGACGGCGACGGGATGATCCACGCCGTGACGTTCACCGCCGACGGCGGCGCCTCCTACGCCTGCCGCTTCACCGAGACGAGCCGCCTCCGCCAGGAGCGGGCCCTCGGCCGCCCCATCTTCCCCAAGGCGATCGGCGAGCTCCACGGCCACTCCGGCATCGCCCGCCTCCTCCTCTTCTTCTCCCGCGGCCTCTTCCGCCTCCTCAACTCCGGCGAAGGCCTCGGCGTGGCCAACGCCGGCGTCGTCTTCCACAACAACCGCCTCCTCGCCATGTCGGAGGACGACGTGCCCTACCACGTCCGCGTCACCCCCTCCGGCGACCTCCAGACCGTCGGGAGGTACGATTTCGATTCCCAATTGAAATCCACCATGATCGCCCACCCCAAGGTCGACCCTGTTTCCGGCGAGCTCTTCGCGCTAAGCTACGACGTCGTCAAGAAGCCATTTTTAAAGTACTTCAGATTCTCGAAAACCGGGGAGAAGTCCGCCGACGTCGAAATCCCCATTAACGAGCCCACAATGATGCACGATTTCGCCATCACGGAGAACTTCGTCGTCATCCCCGACAGCCAAATGGTGTTCAAATTACAGGAGATGATCACCGGCGGATCCCCTGTTGTGTACAAAAAGGACAAAATGTCCCGATTCGGAGTACTAAACAAATACACCACTGAAGGAAAACAAATAAAGTGGATCGACGTCCCGGACTGCTTCTGCTTCCACCTCTGGAACTCATGGGAGGAGCCCGAGACCGACGAGATCGTCGTGATCGGGTCCTGCATGACCCCCGCGGACTCTGTTTTCAACGACTCCGACGAGAGCCTCCAATCCGTCTTATCCGAAATCCGACTAAACCTCAAAACGGGGAAATCGACCCGAAAGCCGATTTCCCCAAACGAGTCCGATCAAATGAACCTGGAAGCCGGGATGGTGAACAGGCATAAGCTAGGAAGAAAGACTCGATTCGCGTATTTAGCCATTGCAGAGCCATGGCCGAAGGTTTCCGGGTTCGCCAAGGTCGATTTGGGGACAGGCGAAGTGAAGAAGTATATGTATGGAGATGAGAAGTATGGAGGTGAACCGTTTTTCCTTCCGAATTCCGAGTCCGAGAACGAGGATGAGGGCTACATTATGGCGTTTGTTCATGATGAGAGGACCAGGAAATCGGAATTGCAGATTGTGAATGCTAAGAGTTTGGAGATTGAGGCTTCTGTGAAGCTGCCGTCGAGAGTGCCTTATGGCTTCCATGGCACCTTCATTACTGAAGAGGATTTGCAGAGCCAAGTATGAACAGGGGAAAAACAGAGTAAAAACAGAGGAAAAAGATTGAGTCTTTACTGTGGGATTGGTTCACAGATGCCTCCCCGGAGACTTTCATGTTACTGTTTAAATTTTCTTTTATTTTTTTCTTTTTTTTTGAAATATTTTTAGGTGAAACCAGTTTGAAGCTTTTTTTTTAATATATTTTGGGGGATAAATATAGGTAGAGATGAAGGCTCAGCTGGTTTCTGTTGATTCTTTCTGTATTGTTGTGCATGAAGAATGGATAAATATATATTTTACAAGAAATATAAATATATATTGTGGTTGGTCTTCACACCTAGAAGTGTGGGTCCGGTTCCGGAATCGAAACCGGCTAAATTCCGATTTCTCGGTTCGGGTTTTACTAGTTTCAAGGAAAGGTTCTGATCCCGGTTCCAACCCTTGAAAAAAATAAAAATAACCGTTGAAAATGAAAATTACAGTCGAACTGCAGGTTTTGAAACTGGTGGAACCGCCGACTCTCCGATTCCAAGGAACGAGGAACCAGGATCAGCATACCCGGATTTCGTTCCGAAATGAACAGTTTTTCCGGTTGGGAACCGAACCCAACTCTATACGCACCAGTCCAATTTTATGATTTAGGAATAAAAAATAATGGAGAAATAAATAACACTAGTTTTCACTTGTAATGGATGCTGAGCAAAGTTCACAAATTTTCCTCTCAACAAGAATTAGTTTGTGGGTATTGACTTTTGGAAAAAAGATTGAGGTGGAAAGGTGAAAAGTTTTTGATTAATAAGTAAGTAAGGAAATTACTAAATTAATGTGATTTTATTTACCATTGAAGGGGGTAGAAAATTACTACAAGGGGGGGTCCACATATTGACTTGGATTACCTGAAATGATTGAAGGAAAATGATAGTTAAACTGGGGAAAGTCAGCAACTGAAAAAAAAATAAAAAATCTTTCCCAAATGGTTCATGCAGATTGGTTGAACTGATCATAGATAGCACTAATCTTAATGAAAAGTCTGGATTATGATTGGTGAAGCAAAGATAACCAATCAATCAAGCACAAATTAAACAAGGATTTCTCCATGGATGTTGGCTGATGAGCCTGCTTTTTAGTGGGATATTTGTTTAATGAAAGTGTTTCAATAGTTTGTTGATAATATGATTAATGTTTGTAGTATAAGATAAAACTGAAGTTTTTAAAATTTTAATGCAGTGACAGTGTTGAGCAACAAGAAGAGCAAGGCAAAAGAAATGAAAGTTTTTAGTGGTTTATGAGGATACCCACATCAGATTAATCTGCCTGATTTTGTTGTTTTAGTATTGTTCATGATGAAGCTGAGTGCATGTAGCACAAAGTATAAAGCAATTAATCTAAATAATATGTCTGAAATGGTATTTTATAGTGTTCTGATTGGTCGATGAAGAATAAAATTTGATAAAGTCGGGTGGATCATCAACGAGGTGTCGGATATACATGTATCGTATAAGTCTAGTGGATTTTATCCTAAAATTAACCGATAATATAATCAGTTATCCGCCATCTTTATATCCTAGACTTAATTTCTCTCAACTTTTGATTTGAATTTCTTATTTCGATATGCACCTTTCAAGTGACAATTGCTTGCTTCTCTTGTTACTTGACAACATGCCTTAAGTTCGGCAATCCTACTTGTATCGTAAGGCCAACAAGCCAATCAATTAGTAGTCGGGCCCAAATCGGAACTGACTTTAATACCATGCTTAAGTTCGGTGGTTCAATCAACGGTAGGTGTTCGTCTGTGCATACATGCGTGCTAAGATCAACACATAAGTTTTGCGAGATTTCATGTTAAAACCAATCAACAATAGAAATAGTACACTATATTTATATATTAGACTTTCGATTCCAGATCAACCAGGAGTCAAGATAAGGCCAGTATGGTACATGTTTAAAACTCTAGTAGGCCAATCAATACTAGTGTATATGTCCTTGCACACATGCCTAAAAATCAATCAATTGTGAATAAGAAAAATCATCCACCTTCCCTATATAACTAGGTTCAATTTCTCATAAATTTTAATATGAGATTCCCATTTCCACAAAATTTAAGAACTTTAAAAAGTATCATCAACAAAACCCACCTTCAACTAATCACAACAAAATGAGGCACCATTTAGAACGAAGGATTTGGATTGAAGAAAAGGTGGACTGCTTTCTTTTCTAGAGCAAATTAGATAGTGACAGAAGATTAGGGGAGACTTATTTAATTAATTATACTGATTATTGCTTAAACAAGCCAATTAAATGAGAATGTGGGAAACATATTGTGCCACTTTAAACCCTAAACGACATTTTTTACAATAATGAACTTGTGGGTCTTTCCTAATTCTAAAGTGGAAGAGAAGGGTGGAGTCTTCTGTAGGTCTATCATCAAATCAAGCATCAAAATATCAAGTAAAATATCAAAGGAACTACTGTTTTAATGAATATCTCATAAAGTCTGTTGGGGTCTATCAATGACAAATGTTCGTCTTTGCGCACCACTGTTTTAAAAATACTAGGCGGACCCTGGGCGGAGAGGGGCCGTCTATTGCCTAGATGGTCCGAGCAATTTTCTAGGCGATTCTAGACGGGCAGGTGGCTAAGCGGGCTAAAACCTTCTGACACTTAGACAAGACCTAGACATGATTTTAGAACAATGATGCACATAAAATCAACACAAAGATCGAGTGAATTTCATTAGAAAAAATAACTCACGAAACTTATATATTAGACTAGATTTCTTTCAACTTCCGATGTGAGATTTATATTTCTACGATAGCATTTCATCAAATTGGGGATAGTATAAGACAAGATGTCATCCAGTTGGGAATTTCAACAGATATGGCAGTATGCAGAGATGATTGGAGAGAGAGGATTCGAGTGGTGAATAGCTAGTCACCCGAGCAGACCGGTCCACGGGGGCCTTGAAGCTTCGGCGCCATGCTTTTTTGGTTTTCAGTTTTTCAGTTTTTATTTTTGCTTCAGCCTCCGTTTTGTTGTCTTTTTGCGTTTATGTTGTCTCGTTGGGTCGTTTGGGCGCACCCCCCTTACGTTAAATCAGGGTTGCCCCATCTTGACCTCCAAATTTCCCGAAGGGGAGCCACACTGGGTAATTATTATTGTTATTGTTGTTGTTGTAGCATTTGAGCATTTCATCCAAATATAATATCTTTTTTTTTTATATATATCATAGATAATTGACAAGAGTATCACATGTATATTGTATGTATAACATGATGTGAATCAGAAACAAAGACCAAGACTTGTAAGAATATTAGTTAGTTCATATAGAAGGTGAAGTGTAGAGACAGTTTCTATCCAAAAATTTATCTTCTGAAATTGAATGTGTACTTTGTGGCATGCACCATGTGGGTATCATGGACACCCTATCCTTTACCTATTGACTGCTTCCACATTCCCATACACTGGGCCTTGTGGGTTTTTAGCCTGTCTAGCTTGACGATAAGCTGATAACGACATTCACACATGATGATCGATCGATGAGTAATCATCGATCACCTTATTACATTTTCATGTTTTCATTTCCTCAACTTTTATTTGTTCTTTCATCTATGATTTGTCAACAAATCCTACCTCTTTATGAAGAGTTAACTAACGTTTTGACAAGTAACATACATGTTACTTGTCAAAGTTCGGCGGACCATAATACGGACAGAGGAGGAGACCGTCCCAGCACACATGCGCGCACATGCCCATTACGTATGGTCAAGGGGTTCTATTCTAAAACCAATTGGTAATAGGAGGAGTAATCCGCTGAGTTATATACTAGTCCAGTTAAGTCCCAACTTTCAGATGTGAGATGGACATTATAACACGCCTCCACAAGTGCAACTGGGGGAACTGGTCAAGTTGACACTTGGACAACACTACGGAACGGGCCCATGATCGAGATATGCCGTTTAGTCAGATGGCTATGATATCATATTAGTCCAGTGGGATTTCATCCTAAAACCAATTGATAATAAGAGCTAGTAATCCGCTAAATTATATACTAGTTCAGTTAAGTCCCGACTTTAAGATGTGAGATGATGGACATTCTAACATTACTCTATGACCAAAAGAGTTCAAAATTTAAAGGGGACCAATAAACCACCATATTATAGATGTATTTTTGTGTGTGTGTGTTCCCAACCTGAACCAAAGAGTAAATGCTGCCATACCTCAGTGAGCACAATGAAAGCAGTTATATGGGGCGGTTGGGTTGGATTCTGACTTCTATAAACAGAAAGGAGTAGTAGAAAGGAAGTCATCTATGTATAGATTTTGTTTTATTAGAGTTACTTTAAGTAGAGTTGGTAATCTTGATCATTACCCGAACTCCGCTGAAACAATATTTATAAATATTTCCTATAGCCTTCAGGCATCTAGTCAAACGTAAAATGAAAACGGATGCATGGAAAAGCTGAGTTACCATAATTCTACACTAGAAATGAGTTTTTAAGTTTTCGGTGTTGGATATGGAGCCTAATGATAATTAAAAGTCCGATCCGTAATTCAACTCGCGGAATGAGTTCGATGGGGGTTCAGGGCGGAGCTCTGACCCGGATTTTTGGGCCCATATAAATTGATATTTAAGGATCTTTTATGTTTTATCTTCTATTTATACCCGCGTTGGTTATTGTAATTATATCCTCATAAAAACCTAGTGAAAGAAAACTCTAGGGTGGTGCCTACAAACGTAGTCACTTTCGTGACGAACTGGGTGAACAAATCTCGTGTCTTTTTTATTCATTTTCTTTTGTTCTCTTTAATTACTACAGGGCAAATTTCCTATGTTCGGTTAATTTCCAAGTTTCTGACATAAAACGGAAATAGAAAACCTATCTTATTAGAGTTTCCGGGCAACATATACTCAAGAATGTTTGTGTTGAGATATAAAGCTATTCCACATCGGGATTATGAAAAGACTTGCCCACCATATATACTCTTGGGTTACTCCTCCTATTGCCAATTGGTTTTAGGATGGAACCCCATGAGCTTATGTGTTGGGCCGAACGCGCTTGTGCGCATGAACCGACGTGTGATACCCCCACGTCATATTGGCCCGCCGGAATTCAACAGTTTGCCACAAGATTAAATTTTAAGTGTGTTCTTCAACTTGCTTGCCTTGTCTAGTCATTATCGATTCAAAAAATAGGTTGTTCAAGTTGGCAAGTTAAAGTGCATGTAGATCGAGGGTGTAAGAGTTGTTGTCTTAGCAATAAATATTGGTCGATCAAGTCCCTCTCTTAGCAATGGAATGGATGGAACAACACCCATTACTAGTAGCAAATGTGAAGGCGACGCCCATGGCTACTTTTATGTTTCCTCTCTTACTAGTGGCAATCAACAAATTAACAACTACCTCTCAATCCATGTGAAGGCCTAAACAATTGTCTTTGTCTTAAGGAATCTCTCCCTCTTCCGTCCATCCAACCGAAACACACCCTTTCTTATCATCACCAAGCAATCATAATAACCCCGAAAATCGACATTAGTGGCCTATAGTTTTGGCTTGATGGGTAATCTCAAACCCATCAAATTCTAAATTCACAACACACGTAAAACATTTGGCAAATTTCCAAATCAAGAGGTGGGAGCTTAGGTGGGAGCACACAAACTATAACATGGGAGATTTCCGATGGACACGTATAAGTCTAGTTGGGCGTTGTTCTGAAAATCCTATTCAGGCCTCATCTAGGCGTTGGAATGTCGAAACCTGCTTAGCCGTCCAACCCGTCTAGGACTGCCGAGGCAATTGTTTCGTCTAGGGTTCGCCTAACGTTTTTTAGAACGTTGTAGTGGGTGTCCATCTAAAACCAATTCACACTTAATGAATGGAGTGACCCACCAAACTTAATCTCAATCTCTTTATAACCTAGCCAAAAGTCAGAAAACAGACGTGGTCTCGAGCACACATGCGCATAGATGGAGCAACTCACCAACCTTATAAACTAAAATTTGACTAATCCAAACTTTCAATGTGAAACTTTATATTCCAACACATTCCTCAACCTATAACAAAGGATTACTTGAGGTAAATAGCTTCTTGCTTTTACCTTCATAACCATTGATGTGAGACTTTATCTACCAACACATTCCTCATAGGCTCATCCTTTAACAAAGGATTAAAGATAAAAAGCTTCATGCTTTCATGACCTATGTAAATGGCATATACTAGTCTTTTAGGATCTATGACCCTAGAAGGCAAAGATCCAACAAAAGTAATGACACCTATACAAGGTGCAAGGTGCTTTTAGCAATGAAGATTTTGACATTTTAGCCAACATCTTTATGTTAGCCAATTAGATTCTATATAATACAATAAGCCTACAAATTGCTTGTCTCAATCAAGTCACCAACAAGTATTTGTAGTTGCATATAAAGGACATTGTGATTGGGGTTAATTAAAGGAATTAAGCATGCTTACAATTAGCCCACAAATCGTACGAACCAGTTAAGCTTAGACAAGTTTAGCAAAAAAAAAAGTGCCTATGACAACTAGACCAAATTTACTACCTTGGGAAAACATTGATGATTAATGGTGGGTAATCCACTATTTTGGCAAGCAAAAAAGGGTGGACTTTCCATTAGTACAATAAGCAACAAAATAAGGATTAATATTTAATGATAGATTAATCTAAGAATGACTACAATCATCTCCTAAAAAAGGTATTTAGGGAGCACTTTTTACCTCTTATTCATTATAGTCAATAGTTTAATATAATAAGCACATCAAGGGGATAGAAACGTTGAACTCCGTCAGTTTTTCAGTTATTTTAATGTATGTGCACTAAGGATTTAAATTCCTAATGAGAAAGTTAGTTGGGCAATACAATAGTGGAGGGATAAGTTACAATTAAGCACTTATAGACGCTAAAATTCAACTTATGTAAAATCTACACGTACCTTTACCTAAGTGGCTAAGACTAAATACTAATGCAAAGTTGTTATCTTTAAAAATCTTAAACTTGCCGACTCAAATTCAATAGTGTAGCTAATTGAATAGCTATCGATACTTAGTTGGTATAGTGGTAAAGTAATGTTAGATTTCTTAAGTGTTGTCCAAGAGATTTGAAGTTCGAATTCCACTGGTGGCATGTACGGAGAAACTGATATTGGGAGGGTCTCACTCAAAATGGGGCCACGAAATACCATTCCGAACGTAGAGCGGTGTCCGACCGATCGAACCGGACGAGCCAAAAGGCAAGATTAAAAAAAAAGATATTTGAATAGTTGTTTCTGAGTTTTTGTTATTTTAGATAAAAAAATCTTGGCAAAATTCACATTTTTAACATAATTAGAATTTACAATTGGTCATATTTAATTTTTCAAGTCCCGATAGCTGGAGAGTCGTGTACTGTTGAGAATATGTTGTTACATGATTTTGGATTGAAACTTCATTGGACTTATATGCTAGATACGTTAAATTTATATCGGCCCACAAACTTTATCATGTACATATAACTAATGGAAGTTTGATACATAAGTTCGGTGAGCTAACTTATATTAGGGTATTTTGCCTTCGAACATCTTGTCAAATGGTTGAGACTTTATAACAATACTATGAGATTTCTCTTTCGACTCTCATGGAGTCATGGACAATGCCCTCGACAAAAATATAAATATATTAGGATATTTTTCGATGTGGGATTATATTCCAATACATTATGATTCTAATTCCTTATTAAGCTAAACAAAAATAGAAATTTGTCTCAAACTTAAGCATGCGCTCCTATAATAAAGCCTTCTTCCATTGAAATTGCTATAAACCAATCATACTAGATTAATAATAAAGAACCTCAATTCATAAGATATCAAAATGTCAAAGCACTAACTAAATTGCACCCAAAAAAGAAAACAATGTCAAAGCACTAAAACAATATTCTATCTATTTAAACATTTTGCCAAGTAGTTTTTTTTCATCAGGTAAGAATTCGGTTTACCGGACAGGTCTGATAAAACTGAGAGGTCGAGTAAATGGAAGTCGGAAACCGACACAACACACCCGAACCAAACAAAAAACACATTAAGAAGTACAACTGTAAAAAAAAACTAGAAAAAAAAGAATAACGTCTTTAACATTCGGGTCAAAAGCGGACAAATATGATGAAGTGGGCTACTGACGTTATCAAGTAGTTAATAATAAGAAACCAAAGGGGTCCCAACAACATATAACATTTTAACATGTGCAAAGCACCATCAAAAAAGCATAAAAAGAGCAAGAGAATGATATCAAGTAACAAATGGCGACACAATTAATTCACACTAAGAATTGAGTCACAAAGAAATATATATGGCAAACAAAATCTGATGGCTGTTTATGTAGGCAGGTGTATGGAAAAACCATGTTGAACGCCTAGATCTCAGGAGCTTTTGATGCCCAAAGTTTGATTGAGTAGGCCCAATCTCCATTTTCAGATAATTAAATTGCATCATCATCTCTTACAATAATGGGACCAACAATTTAAAGTGAAGGAAATTGTCCAATCATTCATCTTCTAAAAATGTATGGAACATGACGAGATGCATGATGCATTTCTATACCTCCTTTTAAGAATATGATTTTTTTAACATTTGATTTATTGCAAAAAGTCTAGTCCACAAATATACTATACACTCATGTTTCCAATCTAAGATGTGGATAAATTTAGGTTTTTTAGGTTATTTGTCCGACGAATTGTTCATATTTTAGTCATTTAGAGGTCGAGCAGTTTTGAATTGTATGTGCTTTTTGTTGAATCAATCTACCAACATTATGAAGTTAACTTTGAGGTTGTTTTTTTTTTAAAATTGAGATGATTATATATATGCAAACGGACGAATGTTCACTATCCTGGGCTATTCATTTCTTTAAGAACAGTTTAAACAATCAGTAACTTTAGGTTCTCATTTGAAAAAATGTTCGATATTGGATCTGAAGTAGTGCTTGAACTGTTAAACAACACTTAATTCTTACCTTATATACAAAAATGTGCACTTTGAAGTACTATGTTAAAATTGTAGTTTAGACTCGCAAATCTTGATGGACATAGTCGATATTCTTTGGTGACGAAATAAAAAAAATCATTTATTTAAATAATTTATGTCAACCTTATCTTAGGAGAGGATTACCTAGTGTTTGCTCATTGTACTCAAAAGTTGAAAACATATGTACACTATTTTTTTTAAAACACTATGTAATAGGCTATGGTGGCAGGGCCACTTCAACTAAACAAATGTTGAATCCAATAATTTAATTGGTTAGTTTGAACTTTAAAGAGACCACAACTTCTATATTGCATTTGAGAATCTAGCATTTGTTTAGTTCATCCCTTAGATCACTAATGCAATGAGATCGGAGGAAATTCAAAATTGTGCATGCACTTTTTAAAGGGCATCGAATCGATTTTTGTTACTTAAATGTGACCTTTGATTCGTTAACAATTTTTTTTTTTGAACGTGGTAAATTTATATAACGAGGAACTGAAAAAGAAAATACAACACACCCTTAGCCTAGAAAGGTTAAGGTGAAGGGAGGCAAGCCTTCAGGAGGCCGAGACAAGCCCCAACGGCCCAACCCCCAACCCCAAACAAAACCAAGCAAATTCGTCCAAAAGACACAAAACAATATGGCCATAAGCGTCAACAACAACCAATCAAATCGAGCAAAACATAAAGCCTAGGCATCAAAAGTAACTCAAGCGCGTGGCTCAAAAGAACTCAATTGTCTTCCCCAAGGGGGTCAATATGTGCATCATTCGTGTTTTACGTGGAAGCGTTAATTAATTTGCATCTGATCCATTTCCTTACAGATTATAAAGCTCGTGGATCCAATTAAATAACTAATTACAAACAGTGTTCTAGCCCACCTAGATGCTTGCTTAAACGTCCGCCCAAAGCTAATTCGAAACAGAAGACTATTGTCTAGTGCCTAGGCAGTCCGCCTAGACCCTTTTTTTATAATAACGATTACGCACAAGCATGTAACAAAACCAATCAAATTCATCCAAAAGACACAAAACAATATGGCCACAAGTGTCAACAACAACCAATCGAATCGAGCAAAAAATATAAAGCCTAGGCAGCTAGGCATCAAAAGTAATTACATATAGTGTTTTACGTGAATCATTCGTGTTTTACGTGGGAGCGTTAATTAATTTGCACCTGATCCGATCCATTTCCTCACAGATTAATTACAAAGCTCGTGTGTCCAATTAAATAACTAATTACATATAGTGTTCTAGTCCGTCTAAATGCCCGCCTAAACATTCGCTCAGAACTAAATCGAAACGAAAGACCATCGCCTATACCGTCTTTTATAACAATGATCACACAGGCATATAACAGCTCATACATGGAATATTTATTGTTCGTTGTTTTCATGCCCTCTGATTTCAACACCTAGATTCTTTAGAAAGTCATGGGACACTGACGAAGAAGTCAAAAACATTAGAACAAGAACATAAATCCAGTTGTACGTACAAAGAACCTAACCCCTAATTTTTAGTGATTCATCCATCGGGATTTGTTGTTCTACTAACATTGAAGATCCATGGCCACAAAAACACAGGTGTCGTACGTGAGCTTGAGCTACCTATGTGCAATTTATGATATCGAGAGATTTGCTGGCACTATGAAACTCACATAAACAAAATTTCAGTGTCAGAAACTTACATTTTATTATAAGTATTAAACATGTCTAATAGATCAAGAAGTCGAGATAAAACTCGGTAGCCGGATAAATTGACAACAAACGCCATCCAAAATGAAATCAACAAAACAAACAAAGAACAAGGAAAACGAGCTGCAAAGACCGAGCAATGAAGCCGAAGAGACTTGAGATCAGGTAGGAGAAAAGCATTTCCGCAGGTAAATACATAACTAACACAAGCGTATAGGGTCGTCGGTGCATAAGAGAACACAAAACCTACTTGAAAAGGTGTGATAATTCGCCTGAAAAAGTATAAAAAATACACAATCGAACAACACCAAAATATTACCTCGAACCACAAAACAAATCACGACGAGTTTTACATGTAAGATTGTAGTATTATTTTAATTGATTAATTGCAAAGTGTAAGAATTTGTCGCAAGTTTTGGCAGCTGGGTCTTGCCGGTTTCGCATTTCGATGAATAGTATGAGGGTTAATGTTGTAATAAGAGATCGAACGAGAATAATATATAAATAGAACCGACACAAAGATTTATATGTTTCAACGATGTGTTAGCTACGTCCACGGGTAAAGAAACATAATATTATTATGGAGGCAAATTACAAATTATTAGATATTTCGAGAGTTTATATAGACTCAAAAAACTCAATTATAACTTATGGGCTATAGGCTCAAACAAATCGCGAGAGATCCAATAACAAATAATATTGTATACCATTTTAATGGAGGACGCTATCTCCAGCCTTGTCAGGGCGCTACCACTCGGATTCCGCCCCTGAATCCCTAACGGGTTCTCGTCAATGACATATTCAAAGCATATTAACAGTCGACGTGGATTAAATTGTGGGTGAATCGCCTTAAGAGAGCACGTACACGTGGAAGGAAAGTGCCAGCTAATTACATGAGAAAGAAGATCGAAGAGAAGAGCTGATAATCTTAGATTAATTGATACTATAAAAGTAAGGGATTGAGCCGTGGAGTCACAAAAGACACACACGTAAGGTAATTTATGCTGGACTTTTTTCTGGATTAGCTTGGAAATTGAAGTTGAAAAAGTTAAAAGAAGCTTCACTTAATTGAGCAGTGTTCAGAAAGACCGCGAGATTACCTTTGAAAATCATGTAAGGTTGAGCACGATTCGATTTAAATCGATAATTTAATTTGAATTGACTGATCAAATCAAACCGAAATCGATATTATTCGGTTTAATTTCTAATTCAAGAATTTTCTAAATTTTGGTTTCGGCTCAAATTTTTTTTTCCGAAAGATTACCTTTAATTTGTTTCATTTCAAACTGAATAAATTCAAACCTTCGAATTTTGGTTTACCTTAAACTGAAGTTTGATTTTCGGTTTGATTCGATTTTTTTGGGTTCAGTTCGATTTTAAACTGATGCTCAACCCTAAAATCATGTATGAATATGTTGAGCTTCCTCCTTGGTTAGAAAGTGGGGTGCCCAAAGCATAAGCCCAAAAGTCCATTGATAAAAATCTGGCTTTAGTCAAAGATAAAAAAAAATTGGAAAATTGCAATTGGTGTCTTTGAGTTTAAGGGTATTTTAATTCGTGCTGCGTGATTAACTCTTTTTTTGTTGGTGTCCCCTTTTCGACTCGAATTAGTCAAGCCTAAGCCCACTATAGATTTCACCACCCTCAAATTAGTAGAATTCGACTCCTAAATCACCCAAATTCATACTTCAATTCCGAAACAACAACCATTTTTACGTGTATTTGGGCTAACTCGGAACCATTTTTAGAGCCTTAATTCATTGCCTCATGCCATCATCCAAACAAGCCTATTTGAGCCATGCACATTCGAGTGGCATGATGATCCTTTCTCGAGCAAGGTTACAGAGCAAACAAACCCAAAATTTCAGACCCAACAACCGAAAAAGTTAATCAAGAGCACCAATCAAAAAAATGTTTATAATAAAAAAAAACATGATCAATTCCATCAATGAATCAAAAATCATATTTTTTCATGATGGGAGGCTCTGGGCCTGTTTGGATCGCGTATTATAATGCAAAAGCTTGCATTATAATGTAGGATTTAATGCAAAAATTACGTTAAATCCTACTTTTACATTATAATGCGCTATCCAAACAGGCATAACTTCATTAAGCTGAGCCTAACCCTTGAAAATCCTCTGAAAATGGCAAATGCATATAAATTTCAAAAAGCAATTTGAAAAACAGATATACAAAGAAGACAGCAGTAGCCATCAGAAAAAATTACATAACCAAACCCACTTTACTGTCTCAGAAATTTTCAAAACCAAAGCTTGAGCTGTATAGTTCTTAAGAACAATGACAAGACATTTGGAGGAAATCATAGAACAACAACCACATGAGAAGTGTATTATACTTTTGCTTTGATCAATCTGTGCTCCTTGTTGACAGATCACAGCCTAGGCTGGACACGAGGAGCGTCCCAGTCAGTCGTAATGTGGTCCCGCCTAATTTCCTTGAGCGAGCGACAACCGCTCAGCGCCATGGTTAGCTCAAACTCATCGCGTAGCATTTGAAGCGTTTTCCTTACTCCAACCTCTCCTTCAGCAGCTAAGGAGAACACAACAGGTCTTCCAATCTGATCAAAACAATTAACTCTTGTGTTATCCACTGGAATTCTTGTTAATTTACCTAGGGCTGAGCATGGATCGGTGCAAACTAGGCAAGGGCATAGGTGTGGGCCGGCCTGGACTGGCCCACAAAAATGGGCCTAAATGGCCCGGCCCAGCCAGCTCGCGGGTCAGCCGGGTCAATCCCGCCTGGGCCATGGGTCAGGCCGGGTTGGGGGATTGTATCCCGGCCCGGTTAATTTACATGAAAAAAAAACCGGAGCGGGCTTAAGATTTCCAGCCCGGCCCAGGGCCCCGCCTGCTCCAGCCCAGTATAATACCAGGCCGGTCCAGGGTCCGGTTTCTCTGGCCCGGCCCGGTTCCATGCCTAGTTCAAACCGAAATTTTAACCCTAACCAATCGAACCGATGAACCCAAACCGATATTATTCGGTTCGGTTTTCGGTTTAGGAATTTCCCAAATTTCGGTTTCGGTTCAGTTTTGTTCGGTTCAAATTTTACAAAGAATAACCTTCTATCCATCTCAAACTGACAAAACCGAACCGAAACAATTCGATTCAGTTTTCGATTCACCTTAAACCAAATTTCGATTTTTGGTTCGGTTTTGAACCGATGCTCAGCCATTAGTTACAATTCTTTTTACAAAAAAGTTAATGTACTCACAAAGATGCCTGATGCGCCCAAGGCCAATGCTTTGAAGACATCAGTTCCACGGCGAACACCACCATCCAAGAACACAGGAATGCGGCCTTGCGTTGCTTTGACCACCTGAAGAGATGAACATAAAAGATTTGTTCTTGTAATGTTTTATAAAGACATTTTTATTTATAAAGACCTTGAAATGCATGAAAAGTGATTGATGAATGACAATACCTCTTCCAAAGCCATAATAGTAGCAGGGACATAATCAAGTTGGCGAGCTCCATGGTTAGATACGATTATACCGGCTGCTCCATTTTGAACGGCCAATCTCGCTACATATATATATGATGAGATTAAAATAAAAAGAAAAAGAAGCCTTATGATTTATTGTATGAAACACAAGTTAATAGGATGATTAATTACCATCCTCAGCAGTGATTACACCCTTCACAAGAATTGGCAGGCTGGTGATTGTCTGAAGCCACTTGACATCCTGCAAAAGTTTGACAGATTATCAGGAAATTACTCTAAAGTCAATCTATACATTGAACACAAAAGTTTCATGAAACAATGTTTTTTTTTCTTAGATCAGACCTTCCAGCTCAGAGATCGGTCAATTTGACCAGCGACGTAGGAAGCAAGTCCCGAATCATCAGCCTGCACAAACCCAACAAAGACAAATGTGTTACACATTGGTACTTTTTTTTTTTAATCCAACAGAGAAATAGAGCAATTAGTCAAGTTTGTAGTAAATTACTTTGTCCATTTTCCCCAGGTTTAAGCCTTCAAAGTTCTTGAGAGTCAGGAAAGGTGGCAAAGTGAACCTGGAGATGTAGACAAGGTAAATCAGTAAATAGTAAAGAAAAAAAATGGAAAAGTGAGTCTATATCAGTTAAAAATAGACCTGTTCTTGATATCAGCTTCTCTGCGCCCCAATCTCGGGGTGTCAACAGTGAGGGCAATCGCCTTGAAGCCAGCTCTCTCGGCTCTCCTTACAAGTTGTTCAACAACATTCCTATCCTTGTAAACCTACAAGTCAAAAGTAACATCATCATTAATTTTTAAATCGGTTTGATTCTAATATGACTATATATTAGAAATATCGGATCCTCTGCTTACATAGAGCTGGAAAAACCGAATGCCAGGCCCAGTTGAAGCAACCTCTTCAACACTAGATGTTGCCCATGAAGACAATGTCTGAAATGTTATAATTGCTATAAAGTTATTAAAATGAATTAGAAGTAATGACATGATATATATGAAATAGCGGATTGATGCACATTAAATTGACATATGAACGAAGTCAAACCATGATTGTCCCAGCTGCGGATGCAGCTCTTGCAGTTGCGTACTCCCCTGCAAAGAATGAATTGGGAACAGGATTATCATATGCTGAACTAGAAGAAAATTAATCATGAGTAAAAAGAGAATCCTCAATTTTCTCTCAGGCTTTGCAAATCGATGTTGATGTAAAGAGCAAACTTTATTAGTAAATATGAGGAACATCATTTTGCACTTAGCAACTCAGTGTATCACTTTGAGATACTAATTGGATGTCAGGATTGGATCATAGGACTACAAAATTACAGAAGTATTACAAATACGTAATACTCAATTAGTGTTAAGAAAAGAATACTAGAATGTGTAATAAGTAATATGTACATATAAAACTATATATTTGCTCATGACTGGTAGATTTATAACGCTAGCTAGAAGAGAGATTAAGACTAAAGTGACATATGTTTAGTTGTAAGGATTTTATATAGATGTAAGAATTTGTTAGCGTGACTGCTTTCATACTTATGCCAACAATTTTTTTTAGATCATATTAAGATCCTACATCTAATTTGTTAAGAGTCATAGTCCATGCTGAGATTTATACCCTCAGGATGAGCCATTTTCTGCATGGCGGTTGGGGCGATCATGATAGGCATGGATATCTTAAATCCCAACACAGTAGTGGTCATATCGATTTGAGTTACATCAATCAGAATTCGTGGGCGAAACCTACAATCAATCAAAAGAAAGAGTAGTTATATTAATCTTAGTTCAAAAATTACAAATTTAATAAACTAAAGTTTTCAAAGGGATGGATAAAAAACCATACAAGATCCTTGAGAAAGCATTCCTGTTCTCAGCCAAAGTCCACTGATCCTCTGCACCAGATGCATAGTAATCAAACACCATCTTTGGAAGCTTCTGCTTCGCAATGGCTTCATACTCCATAACATTTGTCACCTCCATCTTTTCTTAACCTGAAGAAAGAATCTTTGTTACTTAAAACTTTAATATAAGGTCTGTGAGATAACAAGCACTTATCATATCATGCTCATCTTATATGAAACCATATTCTACATATCACTACCTCACAGATGAGCAAAATTAAAGAGCCCAACTATCACAACAACCAAAATTAAAGAGGTTACACTTATTTTCAAGTGGAAATAAGTGATACCCAGATCAAAACATTGAGAGCCCACCAAAGAGAATGAATTGTATAAATCTAACAGATATTGAAAGAGAAGAAGCCATTAGTGTGAGAAAATGAGAGTTAAGCTAACCTTTTTTCCTCAGGCTTTCCAAAGCTGGAAACACAGAGATGGAGGAGTCAAGGGGTGAATAGTTTTGAGATATAGCTAAGTAAGTAATGAGAGATAGAGTGAGTGACACATGTAGAGAAAGGATGTAAATAAAGACAAAACAATTGAAATTGATAGAGGGGAAGGAAGGAAAGAGACCTGTGGATGATAAGAGTAAGGAGATTGAGAGGCGGGAATTCGTTGGCCATCCAAAAGAAACAACTTGAAATGCCCCCTTATCCACATGATTCGTTTGTGCTTCACGGTTTTTCGATGAATTATCGAAACCCTAAAAATACAATCTTTTTTTTTTCAGAATAAGTACAAAGTTGTGGTGACAAGAGAAGAACAAAATTGTAATAAGAGATGAAAATCGGAAGAATTCGATTTACCTGCAGATTAATTTACAAAGTATATGTAGCAATCACATCAGGTTGGGATGAAATTGCGTTTCACGAAATCTAACTCAGTTCTCATCCATCAGTTTTGCCTTCCATATGTAAATGTGATGATGCATTTCAAGACGAAAGCAAAACCGAATTCATAAATCTACATCTATGCAGGAATTGGGTAATTGCTGATGCAAGTGCAATCCTCCGCAAGAACTGATCTTGATTGGTATTGTCGCAATAAAGACATGATTTTGAAGCTCTCTTGCGCGCTGATTTATTGAGCTTTTGATTGGCATTGTCGCACAAACTTCCTATGTGAATTTGCTGATTTCGCTGCATCAAGACTTCTTTTGAGAATAAGGCTCTCAAAACTAAACCCAACCCGATCCGAATCGGACCCGTATAATTCAAAGACCGTTAATTACTAGATTAATGTGGAATCAATTATATTTGAATGGATTAGCTCGATTCAACCACATACTCAATTCTACTTAATTTGAAAGCATCAGAAATTTAAAGTCGCCCCTACCCGAAATCATTCGAAAATCCTAATTTATCCGACCCAAAATCATCTAAAGTTACATTATATTTTTAAATTTCGAAAATAGTAAATATTTATTATAATTATATTTTGGAATTTAAAAATTTAAACCTTAAAATAATTAAACTACAAAAAGTCGACATTCGATATATGATCTCAATCGATATTCGGCTCACCCAAAATTCGATTAAACTCGAAATTCCACTGAACCCGAAACCCGACTTATTCGAAATCTAATTTGACCGAAAATCGAATAATCCGATGGAAATTGACTCAAAAATCCGAATTTGCTTGATTAATTGAGCACGCGATCCGACATGATGCAATACAATTTAACTCAATTGTCAAAATATTTGAATTTTATCTGAATCCAAACTTATCCGAAACTGAAATGACCCGAGTCATCCGACTCAAACCCCACCCCGCCCATTTGCTGGATGCCTGGATCGGAGTCGCCGAAAATATTAAAAAAATAGAATTTTTATAAACCGGACCGGTCCGCATCTAGACCGAGACGGTCCGATCCATATAATTAGAAATTTTCGGTTGTGTTGGGTCTCGTTTCGTCTTGCGCTCGCTACCTGCTCTGGTTTTTCACAGGTATGTCTGAATTTTTTGAAGTATAGATCGGCTATGTAGTCCTTCTCTGATTGATTAATTTTTTGACATATGTGTTCGATTTGTTCCTAATTTGGTCTCAAGATGGTTTTGTTTGAGGATTTATGCATCTAATTAGGGTTTTGGCGATGAAAGTGCTACGCGTGGGGTTTATGACAATCTGTTTGGTTCTTGAATTTGATTTAGATGTGAATATGTCTAGGAGATGCTATTTTGAACAAATTGTAGGGTTGAAGATGTATTATATAACTAATGTAAGTAGGGTTACCATTGTTTTTTGGGAATCATTTGTGCAAATTGCTTCCACATTTCTCTGTTGGATGGATTCTCTACTTGTTCAAATATCAAAGCTTTTCTGGCACCTCTATCAAATAGGAACTTTTGATTATGGCAGTCAAGCTGCTGCTGCTTTGGTAATCATACATATGTGTGCTGATAAAAAATTTCAGGCAAGGAAATCAAGCACCCTAGGGCTAGGATAAGAAAATTGGTCAATGATAAGGGGTATGCCATCCCGTGCACAGCAGCAACGACCTCTGCGCAAAGTGATGTGCTGATCACGGATCACGAGCTCCCTCCCTTTTCATAGCCATAGCCATTGTTCTTGTGGTGGTGGCATTTCTGCAATTTTAATGATGAAAGCTTTCCGGCTTGTTATCCAGAACATTTTCTCCTGCTCCCCCAGCTCAATTTACAGGCCCCATCGCTGTCCATGGATAGCAAGGAGGGCGTTTTCCAGTGGATGCGACCTTGATGCTGAAACTACGACCTTGCCAGTTCTCATTGTTGGTGCTGGTCCGGTCGGTTTGGTACTCTCTCTGCTCCTCGCCAAATTAGGTATTATGAAATGAATTGAGTTGCTGCTTCACTTTATACTTTCTCTCACTGTGTTCATAGCTCCGTTGCTATAAAATTGTGTGATTGTGGTTTATTTCAGGGGTTAAATGTGCTATTCTAGAGAAGGGCAAAGCTTTCTCCAACCATCCTCAGGCACACTTCATAAATAATCGGACCATGGAGGTAGTCTTCAGTTTTTGGAAGATGGTTTTGGTCAAATTGCGTGGAGATAAGAGCCATCTCTGACATCTCAAAATTTGAGGTCTTATATAATCCATATTTTTGTCACAGGTGTTCTGCAAGTTGGATGGATTGGCCCAAGAGATAGAACATTCCCAACCTCCAATTGATTTATGGAGAAAGTTTGTGTATTGTACGTCACTCTCTGGCTCAATTCTTGGCTCAGTTGATCATATCCAACCTCAAGGTATGATTTATGTGTGCAACAATGCTACGTTGCTTTTGGAAGCCTATTTCTCAATGTACAGTTCTTAGACTGTATGGCTTCTTTGTCTTATAGTTGTTGTGAATTGCTTGCCTGCTCGATATGATAGCAATAACATTTAATTAAAATGTCAGTGATGGTTAGATTAAGCATCTCATCATAATCCTTTTTGTATGCAGATTTAGACCAAGCTGTCAGCCCTGTATCTATAGCACATTTTTCTCAGTATAAATTAAGCAGGTTACTGCTTAGAAGACTCGAAAATCTTGGCTTCCGTGTTTGCAATTATGACAGTGCAGGAGATGTCAAGCCTATTAGAGATAAGGATATATTAATGGGGCATGAATTGGTTTCCATCGATGCTTCTGGCCAATACTTGAATGTCACTGCATCTTTTCAAATGGAAGGAAAGTACATTGAGAAAAACATCCGTTGTGGCACTCTTGTTGGTGCTGATGGCGCAGGGAGCACAGTGAGACGACTTATTGGGGTTGATATGGTTGGTGAAACAGACCTGCAAAAGCTTGTCAGCGTGCATTTTTTAAGCAAAGACCTGGGAAACTACTTATGGAAGGAGAGGCCGGGCATGCTGTTCTTCATTTTCAATACTGAAGCTATAGGTGTTCTTGTAGCTCATGATCTTCGCCAAGGGGAATTTGTTCTGCAGGTACTGAATAAATTATACTATGCCAAAAGCACTGCATCCACGCAAGATCGTTGTTTATAATGATCATTGATCTTGTTATAGGTACCCTATTACCCCCCACAGCAAACACTTGAAGATTTCAAACTAGTGGTATGCAAGTAAAACATTTATAATTTTCCTAAATTGGTCATTTTGTTTTGTTTAGTAAGTTTCTTGGCAAGTCAAATCTAGAAAGCTACCAGTATTATTTTGCATGGCAATCTGCTACAAGTCTCAATGCCTCTTTGGTTGGATAGTATGGATAAAAGATAATATTCATAAGAGACCCCTTATTACTCTGTCAGATTCTTTAAGCATTTAACTTGTTTCAGATGTGTGAGAAATTAATCTTCAATCTGGTCGGCCGAGAGCTTGAAGACATCAATGTGCTTGATGTTAAACCATGGGTGATGCATGCTGAAGTTGCTGACAAGTATTTGACTTGTGACAACCGAGTTATGCTTGTGGGAGATGCAGCGCACCGTTTTCCTCCAGCTGGTGGCTTTGGTAACAGGCACATTCTAGCATCTGAGACTTTAGTGGTCGATTGACAAGCTTTCTTCATCTCTCTTGTTGATGCCTATGGGGTTTATTTCTTGTAGAAACTGGTTGAAATGTAAAATTCTTAATACTATACAGGAGGTGTAAACAGTCTTCTTTGCTCTTTTTGTTAGGAATGAATACTGGCATCCAGGATGCTCATAATCTTGCATGGAAGTTGGCTTCTGTAGTCAATGGTATCGCCCCATCCACACTTCTTACGACTTACGAAACTGAACGGAAGCCGGTATCATGTTTGCTCTTTTATTACCTTTGAACTTCTTTTTTCCTTGTAGCTTCAGTATTCTGTTCATTGTCAGTAATTGAGCTTTTATATATAAAATGATGCCAGATTGCAACATATAACACACAGCTCAGTGTTGAAAACTTCAAAGCAGCCATGGCTGTTCCTGCTGCCCTTGGGCTTGACCCAACTTTAGCAAATACAGGTTATTTCCCAGACAATATATACTGTATTATGTGTAAAGAAATGAATCTTGATGACCTCTGCGTTTAACTTGGCATGCTGATTTAGATAATACATCGCAGCTTTCTCATGAGATATTGTAAATTCTTGTTGGTTATTAACTGATTTACGCTATTGCTTTGGCAGTACATAGGGTGATATCCGACGGCCTTGGCTCAATTTTGCCATCTCGAGTCCAGAGATTAATTTTAGATGGAGCATTCTCCTTAGGTCGGTCTCAGCTTGCAGATGCCATTTTGAATGAGAATAATCTGCTGGGGTCCGCAAGACTTGCCAGATTGAAGCGTATCTTTGAAGAAGGAAAGAGCTTGCAACTCCAGTTTCCTGCAGAAGATCTTGGCTTCAGGTAGTTTCCTTGCTGCAGAACATTAAAAATTCTTTTTCGGTTGCCCGTCTTTGTATTGATTGAATTCTGACATACTTACAAAAAGATATCTAGAAGGAGCTATTGCACATGGCAGCAATGAGACACACGCTCCACCAGAAGCACCTACTGGTCGTAGAAAGGCCTATATTCCATCTGTTGAACCAGGATCAAGGCTCCCTCATATGAAAATGAGACTCCTATCAGATTCTAACCCCAAGGTAAAAAAATGATGTTTTGTGTTTCTTAGTTAACTTGTAATGTTTGAACATGAGTAAATTAAATTGTGTTCGTAGGAGCCGGTGTCAACTCTAGATCTCATATCTGGAGACAAAGTTGAGTTCCTTCTCATTATAGCGCCAATCAAGGAATCTTATAACCTAGCTCACTCAGCAGTGGAGGCGGCGAAGAAATTCAGAGTTCCTCTCAAGGTGTGTGTCGTGTGGCCCTATATCGACAACAATGTGAACGGAATGAGGTCAGCATCTCTTCTTCCCTGCTGCTGCGTGGACATTGTGGAAGACAAACGCTCGCCGACTTCTCCTTCGTGGTGGGAGATATGCAAGATGAGCAACAGAGGAGCCATTATTGTAAGGCCCGACGAGCACGTTGCTTGGTGCTCCAGGTCCCACGTTTCTGGTGATCAGTATCTTGAAATGGAAAAGGTGTTTTCTGCTGTGCTAGGATTTTGCTAGAAGATTGGTTTACAAATATTTTGAGATAATTTAGCTGAGATTTTGGTTAGACATTTAGAAAGGAAGCTTGCAATAAAAAAATCTGTAGTTTCCTACCTGCAGATTATTTTACAAAATATATGTAGCACATCAGGTTGGAATGAAATTGCCTTCCATATGTATGTAATGTGATACATTTCAAGACGAAAGCAAAACCGAATTCATAATCTACATCTGCTCTGATGCAAGTGCAATCTTCTTCAAGAATTGATCTTGATATTCCCCAAATTTGGAAATCCCAATAAAGACACGATTTTGAAGCTCTCTTGCACGCTGATTTATTGAGCTTTTGATTGGCATTGTCGCACAAACTCAAACGCCTCTGTGAATTTGCAAATTTTGCTGCATCAAGATCTGGTCCCAATTCCCAAATCGATTTGAGTTTTGATTTGGCGAAGGTGACTCATTTGTTCAATTGTTCAGTATATGAGCAAGTGTGAATGTGTGATATTCTGGTACATAGACCGGACCGGTCCTCAATTGGACCGATTCGATCCGGTCTGTACTTAGAAATTTTCCGGTCCGGTTTGGATGGACACCTTACTGAAACCCAATTGAACATTGACTTTGGAAGTTTCCTTCTAAAGTCTCTATCTTTCGCTCGACGAAATTCTTGCGCTCGCTAGCTCTGGTTGTGCACAGGTATGTCTGAATCTTCATCTGATTCATACGAATTGATAGGCGATGTAGTCCTTCTCTGATTGATTAATTTTGTGATATATGTGTTCGATTTTCTTCTCATTTGGTCTCAAGATGGTTTTGTTTGAGGATTTATGCATCTAATTAGGGTTTTGGCGATGAAAGTGCTACGCGGTTGGTTTATGACAATCTGTTTGGTTCTTTGAACTTGATTTAGATGTGAATTTGTCTAGGAGATGCTATTTCTAACGAATTGTAGGGTTGAAGGTGTTTGATAAGTAGGGTTAGTGTTGTTTTTTGGGAATCATTTGTGCGAATTGCTTCCACATTTCTCTGTTGGATGGATTCTCTACTTGTTCAAATATCAAAGCTTTTCTGCACCTCTATCAAATAGGAACTTTTGATTATGGCAGCCAAGCTGAAAATGAAAATCCATACCTCATTAGCATGTCTATCCGATAAGTCAAAAGTTTCTTTTGGGTAATCACCAAAGCCACTGTATATAAGAGCAGATCAGATAAAAAAGGCATTTTAGGTTGTTTCCTTGTATGTGATAATCAAGCAATCATATCCTAAACAAGTTATTTGTGATATTCAGACATTGTTGCTAAAACTTGTAGCAGCTTTTTTTGGTCAAAAGGATTAATTTGGAATGCTTAACCCTGGTGTATAAAGAAGCATGTAGTTAATTGCAGGAGTCTGGTGATGATATAGGCAAGCTTGTTAACTACAACTTTTGCTTGTCTCTCGTTTTCTAATGTAAAATTCATTGTTTGCTTCTCATTCATGATTGTAAGTTTGTACTATAAGCATAAGATGATTATCTTTTGATTAACCTGACCTGCATCACTCTAACCTTCACCAAATGACTATTTTTGAAAGATGGCAGAACTTTCAATTGCATCCCAGTCTTCCCTGTTGCTGCCTCAGTTCCATTCTCATATCACCTCTACTAAAGGCTCACTATGTCTCATCAACATCCGGGGATCAGCCGTGCCTTCTCATCACAACCCTCTTTCTATTTCAAAAATCAAATCTCTGCATCGCGTTCCATCACCAGCATTTTCCCGTCAACCTCAGCAAAACCGCCTCTTTTATAACAGAACCAGTGCTGTATCTGATTCTGCAGTCTCAAACCTAACCACAAACCCAGAAATCTTTGAGATTGATGTCAAGCTTGATAACTCAAGTGGAGGCGGGTTTGGTGATGGCGGCAGTGGAGGCAACGGTGGTGGAGGCGGTGGTGATGATGGAAATGGAAACGGACGGGATGAAGAAGGCGAAGGCCCTGATGAATCAGACGGGAAGAGGTCAAATGCCCTATCAATGTCCCAGAAGCTGACTCTTGCATATGCTGCTCTTGTTGGATTTGGCGGTTTAATGGGGTTCTTGAAAAGTGGTAGCCAGAAATCATTAGCTGCTGGTGGAATCTCTGCTCTGATTCTTTTCTATGTCTACACTCAGCTTCCCACTAAGCCGGTTTTCGCTTCTTCCATTGGACTCGGTATGTCGGCTGCACTTCTAGTGGTGATGGGTTCGCGGTTCAAGAAATCGGGAAAGGTGTTTCCAGCTGGCGTTGTCTCGCTGGTGTCTCTGATCATGACTGGCGGTTATTTGCACGGTGTGTTTCGTGCAGCGCACTGATGCTCGAGCTTCGGGTGCTTGTCTTTGCCTGTGATGATGTCTTTTGAGAGGTGATCAGTAGTGTGTTTCTTTGGGGTGTGTTTTTTGTCCACCTAAAATCACCAGTAGTATGTCTCTGCTCAGGTTTGTTTTCTGTGGCTAGAGTTTGAATCTTCTTAGACTTGTCTTATGACACTGAGTTTACCTCCTTTTATCACTGCTGCATTCCTTTGATGAGTTGTGTATGTCATAAAAATTAGGTTTTAAATAGATGTGGGCAAATCCAGGCTGGCGGCCCATCCGCTAACCGTCCATATTCGTGGACTTAAATTTTAAGTCGAGCCTAACCCAAGTCCGCTTTTGCCTAGGTTTGGTATAAGGTGGCTCAATGGATTGACCCGACCAGACAAGTAACCCGGTTTATGGGTTTCGGATTGACCCGTTGACCCATAATAAAAATTTAGTTGGCCAGTGGCTCGACCCATAACCTGTTTTATCGGTCAACCCGTTTGACCGGCTTGACCCCTTTGATCCATTTGATCCGTTTGGCTTGATTATGAGTCATTTTGACACGTTTGCCTTGTTTAAACAAATAAAAAAAATTGACTTGTTTACAAGTGTTTGACCACCTTGACCCCTTTGATCCATTTGATCTGTTTGGCTTGATTATGGATCATTTTAATACGTTTGCCTTGTTTAAACAAATAAAAAAAATTGACTTGTTTACAAGTAGTTGATCATGTTTTCCATAAAAAATGACTACTTATAACTAGTTCAATGACTTTAGGGTATTAATGTATTATTGTAAATAGTGAGACATTATTATACTATTATAAATTCAAAATAAAAAATAATAATATTATGGGTTATGGGTATTACAGGTTGAACCTTAACCCATAATCCAAAAAATATTGACTTGTGACCCGTCCATACTTTACGTGTCGGGTCGTATTACGGGTTATTGGGTCATTTGAACAACCTTAGTTTAGTATCAAATTATCACTTAGCACATCTATTATTCTCTTGGCTAATGGAAATGGAAATTTGTCAACATCACATCTAATGTGGGCTTTGCACTTGTAACTTGACAATATTGGACCCATCAAGGGCTTCATTGCCGTTGACCACCAACACCAACCAAGCGACCACCGCACATTCTAAATGTGAAACAATAGGTGTTTGCTTTTGGATGATCCTCTTGTCCTCCTAAGTCCTAACAATTTGGAATCATGCCATGACCATGGGAGAAGTAAAAGCTTGCTATGAATTTATTGAATTTGATGGAAATTGATCAAGTACTTGCATCTCTTAGTTGGAAATTGATCAATTTGGAATCTCTCAGTTTGTTGGTTAGCATATTCTTGAACTGAATTTCGACTGAAGAATGAAAAGTTAAACTGATAGAAAGTTGATCTTTGTGGCAAAGAGTTTACAACCGATGCCTACAAATTTGATGTATGACTAATGACTTTATACCTTATACGTACGAATGGAAATTTATCAGGTTATGGATGGATGTTCCAAATACCATCACCCAATTTATAAAGTAAATATTCCATCCAACTAGTCTATTACCCGTGAAAGTGATCATATGTCAGATTTTCGGGTGAGTTAGGTGACATAATCGAGTGTTCAATTTAACGTAGTTTTTTAGCCTAGCCAATCAAAATACGAAAAGTTATATTTCACCATAAAAAATATATGTGTAATGCATGTAAATTACAAAAACAAATGTAAAGATAAATCATAATCTAAAACCCAACCTAATAAAGTATTATGAATAGTTAAAATTTATAAAATATTTTAAACAAATTAAATACATTAAAACAAAATATAAAAACTCAAATGTATATACAATTAATAAGTGGATAAGCCTTCGGGCATTAGGTTCAACGGTTTGGCCTTTGGGATAGTACCTCGAGGTCATCGTTTCGAATCTCTCAGGTGGGGCCACGACGGTTTACCCTTTCTCTTTAGAATTAGTTAGTAACTTAGTAACTAGTTAACGGATCGACTAATGTGTTGGATGACTCTTCACCCGCATCCAACCCACCAATTATTTAGTTCATCCTTCACCCATTTATCACTTTCTTAGATCAAATTTTTATCCATATATTTAAATCGGGTGTACGGATGGATCGACTAGCCATGGATTATATAGAATTTGTGCTAAGTGATAATCAATTTAGAGTTTGTAATGCATTATAATCTACACACCTCGAACACAATCGCCTTTTGCAAAATCAATCTCTCTTTGACTCTTTATATACAAAACCCTAATCCACCCTTGTTCCAATTTTCAATCTAATCAAGGGCCTAAACAAGAATCATAAATTAAACCATACCCAAACACTCTCTATTCATCAAACTTTGTAATGGAAACATAACTATTACTACTACTAGTGTGTTTCAAAGACTTGACACCACCCTTACTCTTCTTCACAACATAGCTTAAACCCCTCCACCACCACTTCCTCCTACTCCCCACCCCGGCCACCGCTCCTCCACCACCACCACCACCCCGCACCACCTCCGGCGGCTTATAACTCCTTATCAACGGCCACTTAATCCCGTCGAAGAACGGGTGGCGCTTTATATCAGCGGCCCCCCTCAAACACCCCAACCGCCTCTCCGGATCCTTCACCAACAACCGCCCAATCAAATCCTTCACCGCCGCCACGTCATCGTCCGGGAACGCCACGTCACTCGGGGAAACAATGTTCCTTAGCGTGGCCTCCTTGTTGGCCCCCTTAAACGGCGTCGTTCCGTAGAGAAGCTCGTAGAGCAAGACCCCAAACGCCCACCAATCAACGCCGTTACCGTGGCCGTTTCCGCTGACCAGCTCGGGCGCCAAGTACTCGTGGGTCCCAACGCATGACGTGGAGTACGCTGACGTGGGCTCCGCAACAAACTCCTCGGTGAGCCCCACCGCGTCCGTACCCGTGTAACCGCCTCCTGTGGGCCCCCCGAAACAGCCCACTCTTTTTTGCCCCTTTCTTCTCCGAATTAGGCGATTCGAAACCCTAGCGGACGGAAGATCGTCGTTCTCGCGGAGGTCGATCCGGGCGGTGACGTCGGCGGTGAAGCAGAGGTCGAAATCGGAGAGCATGATGTGGCCGTCGTCGCGGAGGAGGATGTTCTCCGGCTTGAGATCGCGGTAGACGATGCCCTTGGAGTGGAGGTACTCGAGCGCGACGAGGACCTCGGAGGCGTAGAATTTCACGGCGGAGGGGGCGAATCGGCCGAGCGGCTGGCGGCGGAGGAGGCGGTTGAGGTCGCCTCCGGAGCAGTAGTCGATTACGAGGCAGGTGTAGTGGGAGGCGTTGATGTGCGCGTAGAGCGTGGGGAGGAAGGGGTGGTCGAGGACGGAGAGGATCCGAGCCTCGGTGTCGGCGTGGGAGAGCTTCTTGGAGGAGAGGGAGTCCCGATCGACGACCTTGATGGCGAATTCGGCGGCGGAGTGGGGATTGAAGTCGCGGATGCGGCAGAGGAAGACGCGGCCGAGGTCGCCGGCGCCGAGGCGGCGGAGGAGCTCGAGGTGGCGGAGGTGGAGGCGGCCGTCGGGGGAGAGGTTGGAGGCGGCGCGGATGGCGGACCAGTGGGGGTCGTGGCGGCGGTGGGGGCGGGGGTGGGAGGCGGAGATGGTGGAGGAGGGGGCGGAGGCGCTGGAGAGGCGGTCGTTGAAGCTGAGGGAGCGGCTGTTGAAGCTGAGGGAGAGGCTGCTCCGGCCGCTGGGGTCGGTGGTGGTGGTGGCGGAGGAGGCGAGGCTTGTGAAGCTGGTGTCGAGATCCGTTGGGTATTCAGGGGACAAAACGGTGTCGTATTCCATTTTTTGGTTTTCTTTTTTGTTTTGGTTAGTTTGTTGAAGGTGATGGAATGAGGAGAGTTTTTTTTTGAGTGATGATGACAGGAGAGTATGGGGGTATTTAAGGGGAGATGGAGGGAGAGTTAGTTAAGTAATTAATTACATGTGATGATAAGTGGGGTTATTTATTAGGGTGGTGTGAGTTAATAAATGTGATTATTGTGGAATGATTAGAAGACAATGTGGGTTGGTTGGTGGGCCTAAATATGAATGAACTACTTGCAACATGACGGTGATCGATCACTTTGGGTGAGGAACTCGAATGCAAAGGAATTGTTAATTGATCGTTGCTTTACACAACAATGTCATAAATTATACATTACGGTTTTAAGGTAAGATATAAAAAAAAAGGGTAGAGATTAAGTTAATTACATTCCTTCATTGTTTGTTTTTTTGGGTTTGCCCATCCGGTTTCCTAGAGGCCAGAGCTTTTGCTTTATGTACATTCGAATCTAATCCGGGTTCCATCCTAAAATAGGAGGAACTCATAGGCTTATCTCTTAACTTCCAATGTGGGAAGAATATTGGGAATAACTCATATACTTATTTCTCAACTTTCGATGTGGGAACATGATTATCAACAAGCCCTCTCAATCTCTTTATAACTAACTCGGTGACGGTGACAATGACGGGGTGGTGTTATCTCATTCTCTTTATAGCCGACCAGACTTGCTCTAATACAATGTGAAGTCCAATGGGCCAATTACGACCTGGGGTTTACACGTATGTTCGTGCGCATAAATGCGTTATGTGCCTAGCACATAAGCTCATGAGGTTTCATCCTAACACTAATTCGTCTAGCACATAAGCCAAGTCCATGAGGTTTCATCCTAAGTATTTCCTATGGACCTAAGTAAACCCTACTATTTAATCTCTATTTATATTATGAATAAAATGGGCATCCATTTTATCCTTCGTCCTCGGGGTCGGGATGATTCTTCTTATTCTAGCTTTTTCCAGTGGAAGGCTTTCTGTGTTCTCTACGCAGTATATCATGCTTTGTTATATTGTGTGTTATTGTTAGTTCTTTCATTTCTGACGATGTAAGAGATTTAGCTCTTTCTCAATTGATCTCTAGTTAGCTAGCTTGTTATCTCTTTTAATGAAGTTTTGAAGAATTTTACTTACCTTTCTTTCTACCAATATTTAAAAAAACGTTAAGTAGACCTTGAACGAAAAGGGATCATCTAATGTATAGGTGGTCTAAATGATAACTTAGGCGGGTCTAAATGACCACCTAAACAGACTGAAATCTAGGCGAGTTGAGACCTTTCAACACCTAAGTGGATCTAGACAGAGAAATAAGCTATGATTAGCTTTGAGAGTTGGATAAATTATTTAATTTAAAGAAATTAAGTTATAGTAATATGGTAGATAATGCATAGATCACGTGTAGCCCACCTGATTCCACCGAAATAGAAGGGCCAGCCATGGCAAATGAGAAGCAAGTTATAATTGATGGCTTCTATAAGTGAAGCAGACCAGCTTCATATGCTTAATTAAGATTACTATGTCAAGAACATGAAGCATATAATCTTCCTATATTTCATGGTCCTCTTTATCTGGAACAAACGTTCGTTATACCACTCTTAGTCCATTAACTGTTTCTTTGTTTAGGATTAAGCTTAATCATATGTCAATTAGTTGACAATTGCACTATCACATTTCAGTTTCACCCACAAAAATAATATCAAAATTCTACAATAAAATCAGTGCCTTTATGTGACATTTGATTTTTTTTTCAAGAACACTACCAAATTTTGATGGGTCATGATCAGAAGGGTAAATTATCGGGACTTTAAACCATTTTATATATAAGGCTCATATTTATTTTTTACTCCAAAAGCTTAAGCCTGTGGATAGGGATATACATACACCATTCATCCCTTCCTTAAAAATTAATGGTATTTAGATGATTTTGGTCGATGTGGGATTTGTGATATTTGTCATTTTGATATAATGAATATAATTTGTCACTTTGTAATTAATGATTTGGAAAAATACAAACTATTTAATGTCTATAAAATATATTCCGCATATATGCATTATTAATTTCAGTCCATAATTATTTAGTCAATATTCTTCTTATCAATAATAAGTGTCGTTTTAGCATTTGGCATAAGTTTTTAAACAAACATTAATTAAGAACAAAATTTAAAAATTTTTCTCATTCTTATTACATTTTAAATATTCACCACTTTTTAGCTCAATGGATGAAGAATATTGGTTAAACAAAGCAAATTCCAATAACAATTCTCATATCAAACATAAAACCTATTACGACACATAAATTAAGTTGATCAAAATTCAAGTGCTAAGATGGCACTTATTTCTAATCAGATGAATTATAATTCTATTTTGACAAACTAACTGAGAATATTACGTATATATGTTTGCAAGATAGAACTAATAAGGGGTAAGTAATGTTGTTAGAATCCTATGCATTTTTTTTAAGGGAAAGATTCAATATAGCACACATAATTAGTAAATCGAGAGACCGGTAAATTAACAGTTAGACAACCTGACATAAATAACTAACAAATATTGTACGAAGTAATAAACAATAATGAAAGAGAAAAGGGAGAAAAAAATATGTACATTTTTTTTGATTCAGTAAGATTTAAGATAACCCTAGAGCACCCATAAATGAATAAAAATTGTTTTTTTTTTTAAAACATTCTTGAGAAATTAATATTGTGACTTCGTCGCTGATGGGTGTCAAAACGACGATCTCAGAATTCTCTCCCAAGAACTAACCGTTAGACTGAGCTCTTCGCCCTCAAAATAATATGTATATTGAATACACATGATAGCACATTTTTCGTGGCAATATGCATATGTAAGGTTTAGTTGGACAATTATATGTAAGACTATGGTTAGGGAGGACAAAACATATATATATGCAAGATATAACTAATAAGTGTAAGTAATGTCTAGAATTTTATGCATATTGAATACACATGATGGCCCATTTTTTGTGGCAATTTGCATATGGATAGTTAATTTTGGTCAATTATATGAAAGACTATGGTTAGGGAGGACAAAACCATGTGCCATAAAACCAAGTGTTTCTTCATCAATGTGCTTTTGTATCATTATGTTATGTTGTAGTTCTTGATGATTCATAAATTCATTTTTATATGGCTAGCTACACTAATTTGTAATTTTTTCCTTTATGGTATGACATATAATTTGTTGATAAGAGTATGTGCAACATGCAATCACAATTGCCTTTTATTCACAAAATCTTCTTGCAAAATTTGAGGAAGTCTATAAGGTAGATGACTTTATTATAAATTACGTACAATACCTCTTTAAACATAAATCTTTTGAAAACAAACTAGAATGCCGAATTTTAGACATATCATGTGCCCAAGCATTCTTTTGTGATAAAGTTATTTAGGTTAATTTTTCGTTTATTTAGGGTTATTTAAGATTTTCTATAAGGTTTTATAATCTTTGTTTAAGATTTAGTTCATAAAATTAAAATTTATAGACATGGGTTAGAAAAAGACACATTTATAAAGAGAGAATATTAATTTAGTTTGTAAAAATATGTATTCTACGTGGGAATTTCATAGACATGGGTTAGAAAAAGACACATTTATAAAGAAAGAATATTAATTTAGTTTGTAAAAAATATGTATTCTACGTGGGAATTTCAAAGTAAATCGGAATTTCAAAGTAAAATATCATTTGATTACTTTTTATGTGCTAGGTCCATATGCGATTATGCGCATGTGAACATAGACGGACACCCTCTCTGTTAATATTGGTCCACATAATTTGATATGGTATCGGAGCGAGTTTGGTCCTGGGCCTAGCTCCAAGTTATTTGGGTTGGGCTAGTGGTTTGCTACCTGCCCGTTGTGGCTTGTCGACCTTAAGATATAGTATGTGTCAAGTGACAATTAGGCTAGGACAATTGCCACTTGAGACACTTGTCACTTGAGGAGGCGTGTGAAAAATATGTATCTCACATCAGGTTACTTCTCCTATTTTCAATTGATTTTAGTATGAAACTCCACTTGACTTATGTGTTAGGCACATATGCACATAGATAGACACCCCCTTCCATTAATATTGACCCACAAATTTTGAAATAATTTTTCTTCAAAATATTTTATTTTGACTAGTTTTTTTTATAGATTTTTTATTATAAATTTTTTTTAGAAAATTTAGACGAAATAACACTTTTACAACTTTAATTAGAGAAAAGACTAAAAGAGGATACTTATTCAGAAATTAATTTCTTTTTTTTTGCTCTTGCACCTGGTTCACCCGTACGGGCTACGTTCAGACCGAGGTACTGAATGGGATTACGACAGACCCCTTTCAACGATATTGTGGGAAATCAAACACACGGTTCGTCCTACCAAACGTAGCCCCAACGCCACTACGCTAATGCACCGTTTGGTGAAATTAATTTCTTTTTGAAAGCAACTTGTGAGGAGTATATGATTTTAGACACTTTATGTGCCCGATCCATCCTTGTTCGCATGATATTCCAATTGAAGAATCAGAATAAACACAACACAAATATGTGTTACAATCTTATACTACTACTTACTTAGAGTAGTTATTAGTGGAAAAAAGGTACAAATTTATTATTTTAAAATGACTTAATTAATGAAAGCCTGCTCTGTTTTCTTGTGAAGCTCACATTGTCACATGCCATCATAACCTTGAAATTCATTAGTACATTATATTTCATTTCTTTTTGGTTTAAAAGTTGCTAATTAATTAATTAATTAGCCTAATCATAATCAACTTGAAGATGGATCTCCTGAAAGACAGTTGTGAATGTCAGGTGGGGGTCCCGCCAAATTGGAGTTCCTCTTCTTCTCCACCCATCATAATGATTAGTAGAAGAAAGATTCCATTAGTAATTAAGTTTAATTTAATGTCAACTTGTAAACCCATTTGTTTAATTGAAACTTACTTAGTAACTAAACCAACAAAAAAACAAGAGAATTTGTATTAATTAATAAAAAGATTGGTGGGAAATTAATTTTCAGACAAGGTTAATGGTTGATTCCTGCAGCTGGTGTCAGTTACATATCTATAATATGTTACTAGTGACTAAATTCAGCCTATTTGAATTATATTTGAGATTAAACAATAAGATTATTTGAATGATTAAGTATAAGTGCATGTATTTATAATTTATATATATTCAGAAGAAAGAAGAAGGTGATTAAAATTTCTCACACACATTGAGCTAAAATTATTCATGCTAAAAATTTATCAATTGAGCCCATATTATCTTCAAAATCCAGCATTTTGGGCTTGAAGATTAAGATCATAGTAAGTGAAAGGCCCAAGTAAGCCCAATCCCAGGGTGGTGTAATGAAGGTATTGTTGTAAAATATCATCAAACTCCTCTAATTGAGCAACATCAAATGGTAATTCTGAATTTTTTTTCATCCATTCTCAGTGCACACATAACTTAGTTGAAGTCATAGTCTCCTTTACATATATCATACCCAATTGCATATTCTGTCCTAGAATCTTATTAATAATGTGCTTAGCTTTTGACTCTCTTATTGATCTTGGATTTATCCCATGCAACACCACTTTCCTTTAATTGAGTTTAAATTTCATTATTAAATTTCTGAAATCCCATAGGCACTGGACCAATATTTCTAACAGATTCCCTATAACAGTCTCGCCTCCAACATCAACCGTTCATCATGCTCGCATTTACATGGTCTGCATCCCGCCGTCCTTCATTGAAATCTCGCAAAAATTGAGTCTAGGATTTTGTGGTGCTCGAGGAGTCCATCCATCACTTTAAGGGTGCGGTTGCTGAATATAGGATGGATGATTTAGTCCATCTATATAAAAAGTATCCACTTGTTACAACTACCAAGAATTATCCAATTAATACGGTTTTTGACAAACAAGCGGTGGAAAGTTATGTTATTAAGCAATATAGTCGACGAAATTTTGCGCACTCCGGTCTTTACTAAGGAAGTTAAAGGCAAAACGAATCACGTTGTAGTCATTGTTGGATTCGGGGAACTCATAAGATATGGAAAGTACTGGCTTATTCTCAATTCCCAGGGACCTGGTTGGGGACACAAAGGCATGATGTGAGTGGTAAGAGGGCAAAATTTGTGGAAAATAGCCAAAGAGTGCTATATTCCCGTTCTTTCTGAAGTCGTTGATGAGAAGGCTAGTAAGAAGGGGGGTCTGAGTAAGATTCATCGTTGAAGGTCAATTCCTCTGTCAACCACCAAAAATATTATTCCTGTTACCTAAAAAAAATTATTCATGTAGTTTGAACCTTCATAGAATTGGTTGCATTATCAAGATTACAACAGTCAAAACTGTGGTCTGTTTTAGGTCATAAGAAATAACTTGACCAATGATTAATATGTTAAATTCTGTTGTCAAATGCAAGAATCTTAATTACTTCAAAGGAGTCTACAAGTTTATTCAAGATATCATTTTAAGACTCGGTGTTTGTTGTTTTATTTTCAACTGCCCCTATTGGAAATTGGATTGACTGCGGATTCGAACCATGCTTTAATTGTCAACTGCCAAAGTTTTTAAGGTGCCCCTACGGATTCGAAACTGCCGGAGTTCTTAGGGAGTTTGTGTTTATCGTCACTCCGAATTTATTCTTTCATTTTTTTTGTGTTTATCGTCACTCCGAATTTATTCTTCTTTTTTTTCAAACACCTCGAAACTAGTCAACATGAATAGAGATATATTTCGACCCTTTTTTGATATTCAACCTCCCGACTTCTATATTATATATAACACTCGTCCAAGCAGCTTTCATACGTTGCAATCGATGTGAGATGACAAGCAAATTATGAAATAGTGGGGGTGACGTGGTGCCCGAGCAATCAATCCATTCTCCCGGTGTTTATGCATGCATTCATATATCCCGACCCACATCCAATTTCAAACAAACTTCTTGTACAAATTGCATTTGGGATATTTATGCCTATCTTCGAATCATGCTTGGTTTGGTTACTTTCATGCATTTCATGCATGCATGTTTACATTCTTTAGGCCATATATAAACACATATTTCACTAATATAGGCCACATGAGACTTGGATGACATAACTATGCATAAATAAAACTGTTTAGAGTTCTATGTGTATTAAGAATAGTGCATGTGATCCATGTCATTTCATATTGGAAATACTTCGCAATATGTACTTGCGGTTTTCGAGAGAACAACACACCATATCGAAAATGGCCACGTGAAGTCATGCGTGTTTGCGGGGCGGATTTAAGATTGTTCGGAAATAAGGACGGATTTTGAACATACTAATAGTTTAATATATCGAGACAAAAATTATCCTCAAACAGATTAATATTTCTGCCATCGCCCGGCCATTGCAAACAATCTTGCTCGCTCATGCTTCTCAATTTTCAATCACGAATTGTGACATCGTTTTATTTTCGTCGCCAATCTTCAACTGGTTTGTCTTGTTGCTCCATTGAATTGCTAATAAAATTGCACATGCAAAACCCTCCGCCTCTTCCTACAATAGTCCTCCTCACTACTCGCCCGATCTCCACCTTTGCTCCGCCCCGGGCCGCCTTGTGACGGCAAAATTCAAAAAAAAATATTCGCTCCCAAGTCTTCGCATGTGAACTCGTCGCTCATCTAGCCGGATATGAGGGCAACCGCCCCTGCCTAGATCTGCCCATGTATTTTTGGCTTAGGAAGACAAGGGGATCATCCAAAAGCAACATATTGGGCCCATATAATCTTCAAAATCCAACAGTTTGGGCTTAAAGAGTTGTGTAATTCCCAGATTAGAGCCCACAAATTTGCAGGCCGAAGCCAAGAGTTGTGTAATTCCAGGATTCTAGCTCTGTTGTTCCATGATCAAGGGGATCATACGTTTGGTATTTTTAGTTTGGTTGGTTAGTTTGTTTGATGAAATCTTTGGCATATGACATATATTCTTGTGGAATGGTTTATTGTCACTTAATAGTTATACATATCTTATTGTAGAGCAGTTTGTACAAGCAAGTAAAGTGGTTAATTCCTTTTTAGGTCATGTCTTATGACTCTTTTGATTGATAAGCCATTATTGCTCTATATATGGATTAGGTAAATCTTAATCATGTTTTAAATGAGATCCTTCCAAATTAAGTAGTTGATTTCTATCATTAATATTAGTCATTACTTTGCGTATAAACATATTTTCGTTACCAAAAAGTGTTAGACCATCTCCAACAGCTTCTCCAAAACTTTCTCCAAACTGGAGAATCAACTGCCATATTCTCTAAAAAAAATCACCTCAACTCCAACAAATTCCCTATTATGGAGAATAATGCATTTAATATTTATTTTTTACCATATAAAATATTCTACAATAATTATTTAATTATAATTAAATTTATCCAACATCTTATGGAAATAAAAAAATTCTAGAATCGTAACCTAATAAATAATAATATTTTTATTATTTGACTAATAAGGAAATGAAATATTCTAGAAACTTAATAAATGATAAATTATTTATTATTTGACTTATAAAGAAATAAAAATATTCTAGAAACTTAATAAATGATAAATTATTTATTATTTGACTTATAAGGAAATAAAAATATCATAGAATCTTAATTTAATATATGATAAAATATTTATTATTCACATATAAATATCAACACTATTTTTATTTCATTCACATCATTCTTTGAGATTGCTTGTCATTGTATTTTAATATTAAATACACTAGAAAATGAAAAAAGTAAAAAAGAAAAGTAAAAAAACCCAAATGGAGACCCCCCACATTTAGGGAATGATGGGTAATTTTTGGGGGAATACTCTATAATGGGGAATCATATGGAGAAACTGTTGGGGCATATTTTGTAGCCAAATTCTCCAAAAACACAGCTCCCAAGAATTTAGGGAAGCTGTTGGAGAAGGCCTTATATTTAGTCACAATCACTAATTTTCCTCTTTAAGTATCAATTTATCATATAACATTAACATGATGGAAATAACAAAAGTACGTACGTGGAAAACTTGTTGTTGCTTGCAGTGGCGAATCCAGGATAAATTTTATGGGGGGGGGGCAATTTTGAACAAACATAATAGTAATTTTTTTTGAAAGGGCAACCCATTGTCGACATTATCGACAACAGGCTTGACGTCATCAAGCTGTCGGCTTAGGAACTATGTAGGGTCGTTCCATGATTTTAAAAGACACTGTGCTCATTAAATTTCATAATAGGCCCTAATAATCGATTTTGATATTTATTACATTTTAAAAATATTTTTCATTCTAGCAGATTTTGTTTGTTCAATAATTTTTGTTATTTTACATATTTTTTAAGATTTTTTTAAATTTTATTTTAAAAAAACTCTCAAAAGACAAAGAATTTATCTTTAAAAACAAAATTAAATAATTATAAAATGACATTTATGTAAAATTAAGTAGTTCCTTAATATTTTTATAATTTTTAAAAACGATAAATATTTAGTTAATATTATTTATAAAAAAATAGAGTATTTATTCAAAAACTGTAACTATTGAGCGTTAAAAAAATATATAAATAAATATTGAGCTAAATAACTAACTACTATAACAGGCAAAATATAAAAACTACATGAAACATACACTAATTTATATAGAAATAGATTTTTATTTATTTTTGAGACTTTATTAAGAAATGAAAACACTTTAACAAAAAAAAATAAACCATAGGAGTAGTATATAGGAAATGAAGCATAAATAATATATAAAATAAAATAATGAAAATTGTGGTAAAAGAGTTCGAAGAATATAGAATATTTAATTAGGACAAAAAAAGCAAATACTCCGTATTAGATATGATAACATGGATAGAAATATTTTTTATTTATTGGGAAATTGGGCCCCATTACCCATTAACAGCAAAAAAATGAAGCGACAACACATTCATATTTAAACCTAGAATTTTAAAAGAAAAATAAAAAAGTTGATGGGCATTTAACAAAACAGTAGTCTTCTTCAACCTTTCTTCAATCTACAGATCTACTCAGTGACGCGTCTCCGGCTCCGCGCCTCCGCCGATCCACCCTCCTATTGCAAGTTCCTGCAACTCGCCAGTCGCCACTGCCCCGGCCCTCGCAGAGTCGCGCCCTTTCCCCTCCGCCCAGTGTCCCGACCCACCCCGAGTTTGCCCCCAAATCCCTTACACCCTACAAAATTTTCCGGCGAACGGGGGGCAGGTACCCACCCATGCACCCCCCTAAATTCGCCACTGGTTGCTTGACCCCTTTATTTTGCATCAAAATTATAAACATACTATTGTAACGAGAATGATAAACAATAAAAAAAATAACATTGAAATTTTACGTGGTTCACTAACAGGATGTTAGCTAGCTGTGTTCATAGATAAAGAGACTAAATTCTTATTATGGAAGGATACATAATAAATTATAATAATAAAGCGTTTCATGAATATTTATACCCTAATAATAATATGGATCGTAAGCCCAAAACATATCACGATAAGTCCGTCAATACTAAATATAACATATCGTTTTGACGGGATGACACTGTCCCCAACCCTCTGGACCCCAACTCACTGGGTGGTCTCTCTGCCCCCCACCTCCCGAACACCCTGCCAGGATATTCCGCTCTGTAAAATCCCTAGCATTATCAAGAATAGAGCTCCCAAACTCCTGGTGTGTATCGATCAAAAACAAATTTAATACATATTAAGTCACATTAATAAAGTCAACCTTAATTTTCCTTTTTATAACGAAAAAGATGCCTTCATTATTTTTCAGTTGACCAAAAACAATAACATTAATCAGGGCATTATCCTTTTTTTTGAAGAAAATTGCATTATCCTTGTTAGTCAAAATAGTAATTTAATCATTTAATTCATAATCCAAACTTCCATTTTTCTTTCTTCCTCATTAACATATTTTATTTTGCAGATCGAATCTCGAATTCTGATTGGTCGAGACACGTCATCGATGACAATTCCTGTTTAGCCCATAATCCGTCGTATTAAATTCAGGAATGGAACTCACATACATTGTGCAGGCCAATTAAGAATGGATTGTTTGTCGATTTACCAACTCTGACAGATGTCAAACCCTAAAACAGCCACGTCACTAGCCCGCCAGCGCGTGCATCCCACATCCAATTCCACACGTCTTGACTTTTCTCTTCCCCATTTGCCCATCTTCAAACTTGGGCTGTCCCTGTCTTCGCCTTCGATTGTATAACAATGCGACTGTTTTTAGATTGAGAAAAAGCTACGATCTTTTTCATGGGTTTTTCTTTCTGGATTTAGACAAGAAAGACCCATATCCTTTTCTTCTCTTCTCTTCCATTTCACTTGTTATTATTGGGGATTTGTGATCTCGCCCAATTGGGCTAGGGATTTTCTGGAAGAGGGAAATGGTGGCAAATCCTGAAATTGGAGAGAAGCAGAAGGGTAGAAGGAGTCGAAATTGGAGATGGGGATTGCTAAGTGCTTTAATGATGGCTTTGGCTCCTTTTGCTATCAATTTTAATAGTGTTTCTGAGATCTCTCGTCTCTTCAATGGCGGCCACAAGTCTACTCCTTGTAATCAGGTTTTTGTTTTCTCTCAATTGGAAGTTCCAGTTGTTCTTACTTTGTTGATTCCTATGTTATGGGGTTTGGTTTACTTCTTGATTGTGAATTTTGGTGTTTGCGAGTGTTTCCACTGTCTTTCTCACTTTTGGGGTTGAGATTTGGAGGATTTAGGAAATGTTGGAAATTGAGATAATCAAATAGAACCACAATTGTCAACTGTAGTAGAATGTATGAGAAAGCAGAAATTTTCTGCGTTCATAGAGGATTTGCCTAAACAAATGATTACCAATTTTGTGTCAGAAGTGATCATCTAAAATTGGAAAAGACTTGCATTTCAATTACAATTGCTGGATGTTGACAGTTGCCCAAAAATTGTTGCTTTTTTGCTGATTAAAAAAAATGGCATTTTTCCATAGATACTTAACTATATAATGATCATCTGGAAGATGGAAGATCTTGCTCAGTTTGTCTCATGCGCTGCAATATTTTTGACTCAATTCATTATCTTTATGTGATTTTGCTTCCTTGACATTTTTTTCCGTTGGACGAGCTGAGAACTGAGTTGACATGTAGCTGCATTATGCTGCACAGGGTTCATGTACATTTACAGGAATGATTGAGGATTGTTGCTGTGATTATGAGACTGTAAATAGTCTTAACAAAGAGGTTTTACATCCATTGCTCCAAGAGCTTGTTACCACTCCCTTCTTCCGTTACTTCAAGGTATGGTTTAAGCATATTGCTGGCTTTAGTAGCTGGATAATGATTTGACCTTGAGCCAATTAGTACATGAACTATAGGGAATTAAGTGGAAAATTGTAATATTATATACATATTGTTGACTTTGTGGAGCTGATGTATGAGTTTTATGTTTGGTTTTCTCTGTGACAGGCTAAATTGTGGTGTGACTGCCCTTTCTGGCCTGATGATGGCATGTGTAGGCTACGTGATTGTAGTGTATGTGAATGTTCAGATAATGAGTTTCCTGAGACTTTTAAGAAGCCGTCTCGTGATGTTCTGAAAAAAGATGATTTGATGTGCCAAGAAGGGAAGCCGCAGGCCACCGTTGATCGCACATTGGACACTAGAGTTTTCCGGGGTTGGCCTGAGGTCGATAATCCGTGGACTCATGAGGATGAGACTGATAACAGTAAGTTGTCACTTTGGGCTTCTTTCATTAAATCTGGATTTTTAACATCATGAGAGATAAATAACAGTAAGAATTCCAATCAATTGCTTTGTAGGTGAGATGACCTATGTCAATCTACAGCTTAATCCAGAGCGTTATACGGGCTATACAGGTCCATCTGCCAGGAGGATCTGGGACGCTGTCTATTCGGAAAATTGCCCAAGATGTAAGTTGTACATTTTTAGAAGATTATGAAATTTAAAACACATTATGTTAAATTTCAACTTTCATGTGATGAATCTGTGTGGACTAGAACATCAAACTTATATGTCTCATGGTTTTCATCAATGCACTCTTTTGACCAGCCAAAAGTCCAATTGGTTTAAACTGATATGCTTAAATTCTCTTTCAATAATATCTCGCAGTAATATAGATACATAAAACTGTGCATTATTCCTCTTGTAAAAGTCTTAAAACTTTGTTGTGCAGATTCATCAGGAGAAACCTGCCAGGAGAAAAAGGTGTTGTATAAATTAATATCCGGCCTTCATTCCTCAATATCAATCCATATTGCTGCAGATTATCTCCTTGACGAAACCACCAACATGGTAAGTGCCTTCTTCTACATAAATATCTTCACAGTTTGTTTTGATAATGTGGTAAATTTTATAGCATGTGTTTCCTCATTTCAGTGGGGCCAAAATCTCGACTTAATGAATGACCGAGTCTTAAGATACCCAGAGCGTGTAAGGAACTTGTACTTCACATTTTTGTTTGTTCTAAGAGCAGTCACAAAGGTCAGTCTACATTACATTTTATATTTTCTTGCTTTGACTAACATTTAGGCTACACCATTACAAAAGATTTAGCCTTTCACTTTTTGACTGGTTATATAGGCTTCAGATTATCTGGAGCAAGCTGAGTATGGCACCGGGAACCCTGTGGAGGACTTGAAAGCTCAATCACTGTTGAAGCAACTTCTTTACAAACCTAAGCTTCAGGCTGCATGTCCACTACCATTTGATGAAGCAAAATTGTGGCAGGGTCAAAGTGGCCCTGAGCTCAAGCAACAGATTCGGAACCAATTCAGAAATATTAGGTCTTTTTCTTTGTATATACAATACATCATCTCATGAACAAAACCTAACAAGATTTAAAGCTAACCCTAATCTATTGCAATTTGCAGCGCACTGATGGATTGTGTGGGATGCGAAAAATGCCGTCTTTGGGGAAAGCTGCAAGTTCTTGGACTTGGCACTGCATTGAAGATCCTCTTCTCTGTTGATGGTGGAAAAAGCGCAAATCAACTGGTAAATTTGTCTTCATCCTTCATCAGATTAATTTCAGTCACTTTTTTTAGTCCTAAAATAGCACCTTGTTATGTATGTCTGTTCAAACACAGCTGCAATTGCAAAGGAATGAAGTCATTGCGCTAGTGAATCTGCTCAACCGCCTCTCGGAGTCAGTGAAGTTGGTAGAAGAAGTGGGTCCTGCTGCCGAGGATATTACTGGACAACATGCTTCAAAGTTGTCTGCAGAAGAAGCATGCCCACTTCACAGAATGTGGCGTTCGGTGTTCGGATGAGTTGTGGATCAGTGTAAATCTGCAGAGTTAATTCCTTGAAGCTGAAGGAGATGGAGTTTGGTACTTGCAAAATACAAAGAGATCAACGGAGCAAAATTAGAATATATACATGTAAGTTACAAAGTCATCCAAGTTTTGAGACATTAACAGAAAGAGTAGAAAGACTGATTGTGTAGAGTACAGACTGTGACAGCAAAGTGTACTGAATCTTAATTATTGATCTGTTTATGAAAATGTTGGCCAACATGAAATCTGCCAGTCTGGTAATTTAAAGAGGATTCTTTTGGTTATTGCATTATTTAAACAACACGCAGAAGCTCAGAACACAAGAGTTACAGGACTGATTTTTCACCTTACAAAAGGGTTGAACTAGAAGGGCAAATGAAATTGTTGGTTGATTTGAAACATACTAGAAAGCATAAACAATAAATATCTTTTACAGGTCACCAAAAGAACATAAATTTACAGTGGGTGTGCCATCTTAGAGACTAATAAATATTGTATGCTTACATAAGTTTTCATACTGATCTTAGCTCCTTTTCTTTTCACAAGAAGCAACAAAAAAACTCCAAAAAAAGAACAAACAAGATTTAACAAATTTGTTATCTATGGGTATCCTCTAAATGCTTCTGTCATGGGATGAAAAACTCACAGCAGGAAAAGTAGAAGGCTGTGATGAAAACAAGCCTGAATTTTCCATGTTCTCTGAGCTTGATGACATATTGAAGTCATTTATAGTCTTTGTATTACATTTTTGACCAGGTCTTCCCTCCTGAGGTTCATTTCCAACTTTGAGTTCTGTAAGATCTGAGATTAAACCCGGTCTTTGTATCTCCTTGTTACTGATGTCAACTTTTCCGGTCAGCATCTTTACAACACTCGACATTGATGGCCGAAGCTTGGGATTGTCTTGGGTACAAAGAAGAGCTATTTTCAAGAATTTGCAAGCCTCTTCCACATCGTAGCACCCGTCTAAAGCTTCATCTATGAGCAAAGGGAGCTCATTTTTCTCATAGTAATCCCATGCCTTGTCAGAAATAATGCAAGTAAAAAATCATTGTCAAAAAGAGGGCTCAGTCTAAGAATTAGGGCACGTTTGGATTACCACACTTAATGTATCATATTGCGTATGAAACATAAGAATCTGTTACCCGCTCAAGAACGAATCGCTCTCCCATGGGTAACCGAGAATTTACATTGTGTCTTCCACTCACAATCTCCACAAGAAGAACACCAAAACTGTAAATATCAGCCTTCCGAGTCAGCCGCCCTCTTACAGCATACTCTGGAGCCAAGTATCCTCTAGTGAAAACCAAAACATGAACAAATTTTAGCAACCAATGCACAATCTAAATCTAAAATTTTGATACCTTTATAGAAAGATTTCATCCTCACATGGTTCCTGCAACGCGTGTACTAACATGAGTGACATTGTCCGGAAATAGCTTTGCAAGACCAAAATCTGAGATCTTAGGAGTAAGATCTTTATCCAACAGGATATTGCTCGCCTTGATGTCTCTATGAATAATCCGAGGACTCACTTCTTCGTGGAGAAAGGCAAGGCCACGCGCTACCCCAATGCAAATGCTTACTCGGGTTTTCCAACCAAACTGAATACTAAGATCTTGGTACCCAGATCCTAAACATCAAGAAATGAAGCATATCATATTCAGTTCATTCATTTAGCTCTAATCATTTGAATGTGTCTATATATTGTACCTAGTAAGGTGCGCGCAAGACTGTTGTTTTCCATGTAGTTGTAGATCAGTATTCTGTGATTCCTTTCAGCACAACAACCATATAAACTAACCAAATTCTCATGTTGAATGTCTGCAATCGCCTTGATCTCTGTAAGGAACTCGGCAACTCCTTGATTTGATTCAGCAGATAGAACCTTTATGGCGGCGATCTTCCCATCTTTTAGTGTACCCTGAAAAACAATCAAATGCATTAAATACAGCAATCCAAACGCGCCCTGGATCAATCATAATGACATGATACTGACTTGCTTATTACCTGATATACTGACCCGAAACCGCCTTGCCCAATTTTATTGTCTGGATTGAAGTCATTTGTAGCAGCTTGTAGCTCTCTATATTTGTAAAGCTTAACATTGTGTATACCTGAAACCTCTGTAAGATAAAAGCAAGCAAATGAACAAAATTGGAAGCTTTACATTTCAAAATTTTCAATACAACAAAGGGTAACCAAACTAATGGTAAATACAAAAAGTTTCAGATTACCTTCATCAGTTTCATCTGAAGAGCATCCTCTTCGGCATGATCGCCTACCGAACAAGAAAGAAAAACAAGTCATGAATCTGAACACTTTAAATCAAGAATTTTTTGTCCTCAACCTTGAACAAATTCTTGGGGCTTAACCAAGAATATAGACCTGTGAAAACAAGAACCATTGGAAACAAAACACTTGAGTTGCTTCATCATTCAAAACCAGCCAAACATAGAACAAGCTGAATCCAAACTTGTTTAAGAAACAATTCATGCAATACAAACTCATCAATCACGTAAAAAAAGCCTAAAACTATGCTTCCATGACCTTAACTTAATCTGGAATTGAACGTTTAAGAAGGCAAAATCTTGGCAAGGATGCAGAAAATGAGAGAAACCCAGATGAGATAATTAACAAACGAACCTTAAAGAACAGAAAAGATTTGTGTTTGAGTTCAGGGATGAAGGATTTTTCAGGTGAGAAGGGAGATATAATCATACTAAGATAACCCAAAAGACCAAAACTTTGTTGTTCTAGTCAATTGAAGGAAACGCCATGATTGACTTGTAGGATAGAAACAGATAAATATAAGTATGGATAAAAACTTTGTATTAGTCGGCTTGTGTTAACGTGGCTTGAATTGTGAAAAGGGGAAAAATTCTGGAGCTGGTTATGTATGTTGACTTGTTCTTGGGGTAAAATGAAAGTGTGAATGTGAAAAGCTAGTTTAAAATTCATCTGAGAAATCAATATTTTCAAAACGCCAAAAGTTGGATTGTAGTTGGTGGCTAATTTGCAACCATATTTTCATGAACAAAATGATTTAGTCGTAGTACTATAATAGTACAACATTTTGGACTATTTTCTAATGTTGTTTTAAGAATAATCGAGCTCGTTTAATTCGTGCAAATCATACTAAATGATGTTTTTAATGAAATAAAACGAGAACCATTTCAAAGTGTTCAACATGACACTAAGTGTCTCCTATGTTACTTTTCTACCAAAAAAAAAAGTGTCTCCAATGTTACTCGAAAACTCTAATATGAAAATCAATATAAAATTTGAAAACTCTTTTCCTAGTATAAATCTACAAAAATGACATATTTGTGTATTCGATTCGTTTTTATTTTTCGTTTATGTATCGTGTTAGTAACACATTTAGACCTAAGCATTACCTAATCAAACTGATAAAAATCAAACTCAATTATAAATTGAGATTTGGTTTAAGGTGAACCGAAAACTAAACTGAATTGGTTCGGTTTCGATTTTGCCGATTTGAGATGGTTAGAGGATTATTCTTTGAAAATTCAAACCAATTTAAAATTTAACCGAAACCGAAATTCGGAAAATACTAAACCAAACCGAATAATATCGATTTCGGTTCAATTTGACTTGATTTGATCGATTCAACTTAAAATTTCGAGTTTAACCCGACCCATGCTTAGCCTAAACATATTTGTACCACCTCCATTGTGTGATTTAAATTGTTACAAACAAATGCATTAATTACTTGTTGTAGGCTTGTAGCTTGTACGCTAATTTGTAATAAATAGCTGATTTTTTTTAGTGTGTCAAAGTTCAACCAACTCCACAACGAAGTTAATGCAACGGATAATCAACTCAGATTTGAGGCCTATCGGGAAAAAAAATCGAGAGCTAGAGTCCATCAATGTCATTGCGAGCAAAAATGGCTGGAGTTGTTCCCAAGATCGCCGTTGTCGGCGGTGGAAGTATGTTCCTTTGTTTTTAGGATTAGTATGATAATCAATTTGACCTAAAAATCTCATCTTTTTTGGTTTTGTGTAGTCGCTGGCGCCGTCTGTGCATCAACTCTGGCTAAAAACGGCGTCTCCGTTACTCTCTTCGAGTCAGCTAGAGGCCCCGGTGGCCGAATGTCTCGGAGAAGGTAAATCTTTGCTCAATTTTCTGCCTTTGTCTGCAATTTCTTAGGTTTTAGCTTTGGATTTGTGCTCTTTGTTTTGGTCACCAATTGACGCTAGTGTTTGTGTGTGAAACTGAATTCTCTAATCCGCAAAAATTCAAAGATGATTATAATATTGATTTCTTTATGAGCGCGTTTCCGCGTAGTGACTGGTTTGGTTTGGTGGATTTATTAATAAACCATCATGTGTTTGTTAATTGCTTGCTTTTTAAGTTTAATTATCTCATTTAGACTTCCTCTCCTGACAGAGGAAGATGCTAAGTTAGGCTGTGTGTATTCAGGAGCTGTGTTCATATGAATGTCAATATTATTGTAGAAGAAAAGGCAATCAATTGGCTTTGTGGGCCAATTTAAGTAGTTAATTAATGTGATTTCTTTCTGGGCTGCAATAATGCTGAAACTTGAAAGACATTTTGGTACTAATCTGCAATCCTCTCATTGTCTTAAAATTGCATTAGAGAAAAAGCAGAAGATGGGGCGGAGTTATTTTTCGACCATGGCGCTCCTTACTTCACTGTAACTGACCCTGTGGTTTTGAGCCTTGTGGATGAGTGGGAATCGAGAGGAGTCGTTGCTCAATGGATGGAAAAGTTCGGGACCTTTGATCGTATTGCTAACAAATTTGTTGATCATATGGTAAAAATCATGTTTAAGATATTCACATGTATTGTCTTTGTTATACAGCTGAAAAAAATTTGGATACATTCTTTTGTTGTGTATGAATAATCGATAGATAGAGCCAAGGTCAAAGTATGTCGGTGTTCCAGGCATGAATTCTATATGCAGAACTTTATGCGAGGAAGCTGGTACATGCTGTCTTTTGATTATGAAATTCTTTCACAAGACAGGTTGTTGTCTTTGCAAAAATTTATTAAAATTTTCATCTTTGCCAGGAATTGAGAGTAAATTTGGTGTTGGTGTTGGGAAGATGAATTGGTCAGATGCTGAGCACTTGTGGTCACTGATTGGTGTAGACGGGAAATTGCTTGGGAGTTTTGATGGGGTGGTTGCATCAGACAAGAACATAGCTTCTCCTAGGATTACAGATGTAACAGGACGTTCTCCTCCTCTTGGTACTACAATTTTCTTTAATCAACTTGCCTTTCTAACTTCTATTTCACTTGTGGTGAAATTTTATTTAACTACTTGTTATATTTGCGCATCCTCATGCTCATTGGCCTTTATACACTGCCTTTGAGATGGATTTAGCCCCTATATCAATTTTGGTGCATTCTAACTAAATTCAGTTATTATTGTCACATAGCTAAATTTCAGTTTTCCTTGACCCCCATATCCCGCTTGAGTGGGACTATACTGGGCGATGATGATGCTTTTTATATTGTCATATCTAAGGCTATTTGTAAACTATCACTGGAAATCCTCATTTACAAGATTTCATGATCACAGAACTTTCTTTTTAGCTTCAGGGTTTATGCAATTTGATGGGGTGAAATAAGTTTAGTTGCATATCTTACAAGTTAATGACATATCAGTTGAAAATCATGGTCCATATTTACATATATACACACTTATGAACCATTGAGAATTTGAGATGCTTCTGCTTATCTAATTATATGAAGCTGGCACCAGAGTTGAACTGGGCACCAGATTTGGCATGCAGGATGCAAAATATTCCTGTTAGACCGTGTTTTGCTCTGATGCTCGCGTTCAAGGAACCCTTGACTTCGGTGAGAAATTCCAAATTTTTTAATGTATCATAAAAAAAAACATGTCCTGTCTTACAGCGTGGATTAGTTGATATAGTTTATTACACATTTGTTTGTGGAGACTACTTTATCAGCATTAGTCAATGTCTGTTGTTTTCCGACAAGATTTTCCTTCTTCATGCTATTGTATTTTTTTAAATGCAGATTCCTTTCAAAGGCTTCTCATTTACAAATTCTGAAGTGCTAAGTGCAGCTTTCTGTGATAGCAGCAAACCCGGGCGCTCTTGCACATTGTAGGTGAACAATGCAGCAGAAAATCGCTATCACTGAGCTATATTTGATCTTTGTTTATGTAATGTGTTGAGCTATGTATGATAAAATTGAAAACAAGTTTCTTCTTTCTATGCACAGTGAATGTTGGGTTTTGCATTCCACAAAGGAATATGCTCAAAAACTGATTGCTGAACATGGGCTTACAAAACCTTCAAATGAAACATTGACAAAAGTTGCAGAAGACCTCCTCCATGAATTTCAGAACACTGGACTTTGCACTTCTGAGCCCTATTTTAAGAAGGCTCATAGATGGTAAGCTCTTGTTGAATCTCTCTCTATATCCACTCCTCAATACTTGTATCTGAATTGCATTTGCAATGAGTTGGATCCTTCTGAGTTCTGAAACTTTATATTATTGTTTTTGTAAGGGGAAGTGCTTTTCCATCAGTAAGCATAGCCATGGAAGAGAAATGCTTATTTGATAAGAAGCAGAAGGTAGCCATATGTGGAGATTTCTGTACAAGCCCAAGTGTTGAAGGTGCCATACTGAGTGGCATTTCTGCTGCTTCCAAGTTTGTAGATCTTCTTAGTAGTCTATAGTCTTGTAAAGCTTTTATCAAATTTGAAGCTGAGCTTGGACCCAGTCTCAATAATTTGTATAATAAGGACAAAATATGAAAGTTGTGGAAACTTTGAGGTTATTAATTCACAAAATGACCAATATGGAATGCAAACATTTCAATCTAACCCAACATTCAAATTGAGTTTTGATCTTTTCCTACCAAGGTTTCGCTGGGTTTTGTCCTGTTTTGTTTTGTTTTTGTGTTTTGCTTTGCCTTTGCTCGGTCTTGTGTTTTCGGGTCTTTGCCCTCTTTGGGCCTTTCGGGCGCTCCCCCTCTGCGTTAAGCTAGGGGTGTCCCTATCTTGGCCCCCCAGATTCCGCTGGAGCGGAATTACATTGGATTATTGTTGTTGTTGTTGATCAATTCCTCCCAAAACTCCCATTACTCACTCCCAAACTTGCTTAGGTTCCTTTCGTTAAATTTTTCCATTACTTGCAATTTTTTCCTCTTTATTCCTCATGCCGATTTATCTGACTGTCGATTTTCGAGTCACATTCTTACCTTATATAAAAACAAAAAAAAATAAACAGAACAAGCCAGGAAAAGCATACCGACCAATACATGCCTTCCACGTGTCCTGGACCCCAAGATAATTTGCACTAGTGGGCACCATTCCAAACAATTTTTTCTGATGTGGTTTTTTTTCCCATTTCTTGATAATGTTTAGAAGCACAATATCTAGAATCACTCCACAGAAGCACCGCCACGTGGCACCCTCATAATCTCCAGTGTTTGGCTGTCATCTAATTTCTAGCTTGAAAAATGAGCTCAACAAACTAACTCCTCACTCAAAGAAACAAGGAAGAAAGAAAATTGAGAGAGGAGAAGCTTGTAGACATGGCAACCTCTGTGATGTGCTCATTGAGCTTGAAACCATCTGGATTCAGAGTTGAAAGGGCTGTTGGGCTTCCTTCTCTTTCAAGGCCTTCCACTTCTTTCAAAGTTGTGGCAAGTGGTATCAAGAAGATCAAGACTGACAAGCCTTATGGTATGTATCATCTCATCCTTCTTCTCAAAATCTTGCACAATTTCATTCACATCATGCTTGCCCAGTATTAGGGCTGAGCATAGGACGGTTCAAACCGAAATACTAAGCTGAATTGAAACCGATATCACTCGGTTTTGGTTCGGCTTCGGTTAAATTTCGATTCGGTTCAAATTTCTGAAAGTCAATATTTTATCCATCTAAAATCGACAAATTAAAACCGAATCGACCCAATTCAGTTCGATTGAACGAAGCCCGTTCAAGCGAGATCTAGGGTCAAGATGGGCGAGCAGGATCTTCTGTCCCCAACTTATGTCTCCCTCTTGTGTCCCCTTTGTATTATTAATAGTATAATTGTCTTGAGATGTGTGATTTTCTAAATTAAATTTGAAATTCTAGATTAAAATTGAAAAACAATTAAATTTTAGACTTTTGTAAAAGAAAACTCAGTACACTTTATTAACAAATACAAAGGGGACACAAATTGGGGATAGAGGATTTATCCGAACTGCAAGATAGGACATCTATAATCTAAACATATCAGGAGGGATGCGCCCAATTAATCTAAGGAAAATTGAAATTCAACTATGTGGTAATAATGAATAAACTTAGTTAGAATACACAAAAATTTCATCCAATTATAGATACTTTATATTTAAAGATCACAAGTGACTTAAGTTCTATATTACACTGATATTGAAAATTTTGTGGGTTTTGTGTGTAGGTGTTAATGGAGGCATGAGCTTAGAAGGTGGAGTTGATTCTTCTGGCAGGAAGGGCAAGGTTGGATTCTTAATATTTATTTTATAATAATTTCTTGTTTTTTCAACTAATTAATATTTTGATTTGGGTAAATTTGTGATAATTTAGGGAAAGGGAGTTTACCAATATGTTGACAAATATGGTGCCAACGTTGACGGATACAGGTAATTAATTTACCAATATAACTTAAGTGGGTTTAAAAATTAATTCCAATTAATTAATTTAATCCTTTTTTTTTGTAAAATTTAACAGCCCCATCTACAATGAAGAGGAATGGTCACCAACCGGAGATGTCTACGCCGGCGGTAAGAAACATATTTATTTAAAATATTTATTATATTTTGATTTAGGATTTATATTTTTTAAATATTTTTATTGATTTAAAATTGAATTTAATACATATAAAAAAAATTATAGGTACCACTGGATTGTTGATCTGGGCTGTTACTCTGGCTGGAATTCTTGCTGGTGGTGCTTTGCTTGTATACAACACAAGTGCTTTGGCTTCTTAAATTTGCTTTTAATTAATTAGTGTTTCCCATGTAATACAGACTTAAATTTTCGAATTACCGTGTACTACTGGGATAAATCTTGGTATGTAATATACCTCTTCTGTTCAATACTTTTTCTGATTATTATCGATTATATTGTGAAGTTTATTATAGCTTATGTATGTTGTGCTATAATCAATATTAATCTTGCTCGTATCGCGATTTTTTTTTATTATAGTAAGGTTTAGGATGAGAATTTATAGGAATCGAAATGGAAATTTCATGTTTTCTTGGTTGAATTTATTGTGCGTCAAAAATACTTTGATATTTATAATTCTTGTATTATCGTTGAATAAGAATAAGTTATTAAGAATATTTGATTAGGGAAACATTTTTTCTTTGTCAATGATGTGAACTTATGAACCAATATAATGTAAACTTGAATCTTTATCTATTGATAATGGTAATCGTAAAAAATTCGACTTATTAAACATATCTAATAGATCAAGAAGCTGAAAAATTGGCAATCGAACAAGCCAGTAAAAGAGTACCCAACCATTTAATAAACTTACTGATTATTTGATCGGACGCACATTTTAAGCTTTTACATTTATGTACTGACAATAAAAAAAAAATCACAAACAATGAGCACAATGTGCAAAATGCAAAAACGAAAACGATGATCCTAGGATTTGTTAATTCAACAAGGCAGCATCTTTAATACTCCGTACTATATTGCAATGAACCATTCAAGATCATTTTTAAAGATAAATATTTCTACAATGAGTGTTTTACAATTTACTGACACAAACAAGGGCATTTCACCTTCCTCTCAAACTTTCACCAATTCTCTCCATTAATTTTTCAGAGAACTGCTGGCTACACCCAAGTGTAAAGCCATCAATCAAAACTTTTGCATCACAAAAAAAATGGCATGACTAAGCATGATGCCATTTTTTTTTGCACTAATAATACAGGGGAAGGTGGCATCCTTACTATCAATGAATCCAGGCAAACTTGTCATAGGATCTCTTCGGAGAATTCCTCATCTTCGATTGTTGAAGGAGTCTGTCTTGCATTTGGAAAATTTCCTTGAGAATCTGTCATCATGGATCGGACCGCCTGCATAAACAAACCAAATTCAATATCCCTCCCTTAGTATTCATTTCTTTGTCAAAACTTACAGGATATCAAAGACTCAAGTTAGCTTTAGTTTATGAGAATACATTTTGAATGAAAATTATGTGGTGAAGATCATCTAGACTCTAGTTCACTTTATGATCCACTCATTTTGATTGGATAAAGTTAAAATTTTTATTACTTCTTCCATATAATACTAGTCCTTGATATGTTTAATCAATTCATCGGGCGCATCCTCATGCTCATTGGCTTTTATACACTGCCTTTGAGATGGATTTAGTCCCCTATATCAATTTTGGTGCATTCTAACTAAATTCAGTTATTATTGTCACATAGCTGAATTTCAATTTTTCTTGGGTCTATCGGGCGTACCCTCTTTCACTTGGGTAGGGGTACCCCCATTTTGACCCCCCAGATTCCGTTGTAGCGGAGCCTCACTAGGTCAATGATGATGATGTTGATATGTTTAATCACTTTTCACCAATCAAAATAAGTGGACTAGAGGATCTTTACCCAATAATGGTAGGTGAAAAGACTATAAATACAAACCCGGGTATGACTAATCAGCAATTCGCACATAACTCATTAAAATAACTAGTCAATATGCCACCTTTTTATCCCAAGGCCAGAAATGTCGATTAATATTTGCTTCAGTAAAGGCTTTCAAAGGAGGTAATGGAATGCAAACCTTTTCGATTTCATCACACAATGTAGGGTTCTCTGTCAAAAACTGCAATGCTCTATCTCGTCCTTGTCCTAATCTATAGAAATAACACATCATACAACTACTTAGTCAGTATTAATCAAAAAACACATACTATGCTTAGAATAAAAACAATTCTTGCTAGAAAAGCAGTATAAATTACGAGAAAAGTGAATGCCAAATGTGTACCTATGATCCCCATAGCTGTACCATGAACCCTTCTTTGCAACAACATCCAACAGTTCAGCACAATCCAAAATGCAACCCTGCATATGCGCATTCGACAGGAAACAAGTAAATAAGAAGCCTAGAGTTATTTGTGCCAACTTTCAAATGAAAAGTTCTTTTCATGATATCAGGCCTACCAGTTTGCTCACTCCTTCACCAAATGTTATTTCAAACTCTGCATGCTTGTATGGTCTAGATACCTGTAAGACCAGTAGTTACAAATTTTTACTGTAATTCATAACTGCAAAATTTTCTTATATTAGCACATTTAGCAACAAATTCAAACAATTTTGTCCATTCACACAATTTTGCAAGATTTCAGCAATTTCAAATGGGCTTTTTGTGGTAAATAAGTAGTGTAAAGGAAGCAAGCTTTAATGAAAATAAATTTTAGATTACACAGGAGCAGTGTAGGGGACTGTAAGGATGGATGGTCCAGTATAAATATAGGAATGAGGAGTTTGAAAGACGATTCACCTTACTCTTTTGCACTCTAACACGGACCTTCAACCCGACATCTTCATCTCCTTTGGCCTAAAAAATCTAACAATTAGAGGCTATTGTGTTCTCATCAGATCAAAATTTAGTAGGACAAGGATGATCAGTGAGATAAGTAGATAATAAACTTACAGACTTGACTTTCCCAATAGACCTTATCTCAAGACGAAGTGAAGCAAAAAACTTCAAAGCAATTCCTCCACTGGTCACTTCAGGATTGCCGTAATATACACCAATCTTACATCACATGTAATTATTATTAGTTGTCAGGGGGCTGGAACAGCTGTGTGTAAAACTGCTTTTAAGGAAATACCAGATCTTTGTATTTAGATTTTTCTTTTTCTACCTTGTATCGTATCTGATTCAGGAAAATAAGAGTGCACCCAGCTTTTGATGCATTCCCAGACATTTTACGCAAAGCTTGACTCATTAAACGTGCCTGTAAACCAATTTGTTGCATCCCAATCTCCCCCTAAACATTAACAGAAAAAAAAAGTCATCCACCAGTCGCCCACTAATTTAGATAACTATTGAAGAGCAAAAACTGGAAATAATCAGAAGGAAGCAATGAGGAGATCATACCTCTATTTCTGCTCGAGGGGTGAGGGCAGAGACAGAGTCAACACATATGAGATCAATAGCACCAGATCTACACATACGATCTGCAACTGCAATAGACATGACAAATAAGTCACAAATATTGGCATATGAAATAATGTTGCTTTGTTAAAAAAAGAAGAGCTGTAATCTAAATGATCCACAAGAGTGAACCCTGAGGTAGACAAAAAGCTAAACAAATATGCTGCTGGAACCAAAAAAAAAAGACAAAAAATACCCCTAGCACTAAAACTTTATAAACATCCCAATTTGATGAAAGAAAAGTAGGAACTCGTCGCCATCATGAAAGGAAATCAATGCTGAACAAATATTAGAAAAAATTATTCAAAAAAACAAAGAGACTAGGAAAATATTTATATCTAAGCAACTAAATCAGCTACTAAACAAAACCAAGTTCATGACGGGGCTCTATAAAACATATTGCCAGTGATCAACAGATTAACATGTATTTTGGCAGAGATCAACAGATTAACATGTATTTTGGCAGAGAAGTATTACTTTCCAATGCCATCTCCCCATTGTCTGGCTGGCAAACAATTAAATTTTCTACATCCACGCCCAAAGCTTTAGAATAAGCTGAATCAAATGCATGTTCTGCATCAACAAGCATTGCATTTCCACCTAGTCTCTGATCATTTCATGATCAAATGGACATGTCAGTTACAATACAGATAATTCAAATAAAATGCATAGTATTAGCTTGTAAACCAAGATTGGTACCTGCACTTCAGCTATGGCATGCAATGCAAGGGTGGTCTTTCCACTGCTTTCTGGTCCATATATCTGAAAGGGGACAACTTAATGGATTAACCTTTCTTTATAAGTTGTATGCCACTTAAGAGAGTCTCACTGTCCTTAAAAGTCAGCCAAGGAAACATTCAAGACTCCCAAAGCAATGCAATTCAATACTCAAGTTTAGCTGCAATTATGTAAAAAAAAAAATGGAATATGGAAAAAGTATCACTTGACTGTTGATTTCTGAATAAAGCAGTAAACATACCTCTACAATTCTCCCCTTTGGAAGGCCACCACCTAGTGCAAAGTCTAACGTCAAACATCCACTAGGAAACGTTTCACTGCATTCGGCAGAGGTTTAAGAAAATTATTCACAAATCTTAAGGCTGAATCAAACTAAAGGCTAGAAAAGAAAGAAAGATGATTGTACTGAAACATAGCAGGTACCAACATTACATATCAATCTTAAGCAACATTGATTTGCACATAATACTTTATGGAATCGTCACTCTTAGATAATGAAACTTTAATAGCCACTGAAAGAAAGGAATTAACTGCATAAAGATGAAGAGACTTACACCAAAGCTCCACCAGCACTTCCCAATCTTGTAACACTTCCCCTCCCAAAAGAGCTGTTTATGTCATTCATTGCCGCTTCAAGTGCTTTTTGCTGGAAGGAGTAAAATATAAATCCTCATTAGATCTTCTGCAACTTGCCAATTCTACAGCTCTAACCTTTAATCACCCAGAAAAGTATATGCTTATTTAATACTGTTTTCTCTCCATTTTCAGTGATATAACAACATTCAAGCACTAGGTAAATCTGTAGAATCTTATGCTTGTCAGAATTAACAAGCCCACAGCATTTGCTTCATTCATAATGAAAACCTAATTCTCCCAGTTTGGCCACATTCATTGACTGAACTGTCTCAAAGCATATAGTAGATCAAATTTCAGGGAAGATAAAAGTGAAACTTCAATTTTCAAAACCCTTTCAAATGCTAGGGTGAAATAAAACACTTATAAGCATTTCAATTTTTTTCCCCTTTTCTTCAATTTTCTCTGAAATTTGGGTCCATGAACAGAAGAAGGGCAAGTGCTGAGTAATAGGGAAGACGGAGAAGGAAGAGAGAGCCATACACGGTCAATCATGCTAGGGTCTGACTCCCCGAAAAGGGCGCCATTAGCTTTGCCATTTAGCTCAGAGCGAAGCTTGATTTGCCTTGCTGAAATTGATGTCGTACTTCCCCGGCGGCGGCGAAACTGAAATTCGTGGGAAAAGGGAGGCGAGACGACGAAATTTCGAGTCTTTGAGGGGAGAAAGTGGAGTTTCGAAGGGCAGGATAACTCCATCGTTGATTCGTTGCTCGAGCGGGGAACGAAGAGGGGGAAGGTTTCCTTTTGAGAAAATTGGAGAATAAAACACCTTTAGTAGATTTTTTAGAGGTTCATAACTAAAAAAATAAAGATTTGGGATTAATTTTTGTTAGGTTTGTAAAACATTTGACAGTCTGATATTTTATTAATTATTTTTTAAATAATTTTAAGAGTTGTTTATCACAAACCATTTTTCAAAATTGTGTGATTTTTAAGTAACTAATTTTTATAATATTTTTTTAAATAAAAACACCTTATATTTGTTTAGTTTAGATAAAAACACCTTATATAATACTTTTTCCAATCGAAAATAAATGTTATTTTAGCTTAACATAACATATAAACATGCTCTCCTATCAATTCGAACGATAATCTCATTTATTTTACTTTAATCAAGTTAAAACTGATTGGATCATATAGTCACACGTTATAAGCAAAAATTATATTTTCCAAATCGATCAAAATTTTAAGGTTTGAGAAATATCGCAAATCTCAAAAAAAATTACTCTGTTATCAAAAGAAGCATAAGTGTACACAAACAATAACAATAACATGTTTAAATAATGCAGAAATACAACTATAAGCGAATTCAAAATACCACATATAATGAGTAAACTTTGGTAGCCCATTAGTTAGCGGATCCACTACTATCATATTCGTCTAATATGCTCAAAAAAAGTACTGCAACTCCATGAGTTTACCCAATGTTTCTGCCTCAATTCAATTAGCCTTGACATTTTTAGTGATCTCGAGTTTTCAAATGATTTGTACTAATAGGTATCAAAGGTGCCGATATTGATCAATTAGTGATCTCAAGTTCAATTAGTCTTGTTTGTAATTCGAAATGGGATTAGATACAGGATAATTATTTAAATAAATCTTGTTTGTAATTCGAATCTCTCTTTACACATCAATACAAGCTACGTAAAAACTTATATACACTTTTGACTTGTTATATATGCCATGTGAACTAAAACGAGAAAATTAGATCCATCAATAATGGGAGGTCCACATGGACATGGTGGGGAAGCCCACATCCGATAAATAACTTTCCGAGCTACTTCCACCGGGCAAGCTCACCGGCGATGGAGCCACCATCGTCGTCGAGTCCTTGACGTTATTATTAGTAAGGTGGCTCAGGACCGCCTTTATCACGTGCCTATCACACGTCCCCACACTCCCACTTGGTCCGTCTTGCTGAGGCTGGGTGTTGCCGTACGCGGGTCCATGGTATGGACCCGCGGGGATGATCGTTGGCTGGATTTGTGCCACGTGGAAGAGAGGGGGGGAGTTGGAGTTATTAGGGTTTGTTTGGTTATTGGAGAAGCAGGGCACTTGCTCATAAGCAAGGCTATTGTTGTTTTGATTGATATTGTCGTTGTTGTCGTTGTCTTCAATTTCGTCGTTAGTTTGTGGAGTTTGGTCGAAGGAGATGAAGGAGTCCATTAAGTCGGGGAGGGAGGAGCAGCCGCTTTCGTCGTAGCCGTTCATTGGTGTTGGTCTTGGAGGGATTGAGTCTCTGCTCTTGTGGAACACTCGACACAAAACCCAGTCTTCCTGCATATAATAAATTGTATTTTTATGAGAAAATTTTCGAAGTTTCAGATATATCTGATAGATCGAGACAGACTCGACATGAAAAATCAAAGAATAATAAATATTAAGTCAAAGAAGAGATAAATAAACTGATATAAAAACTATGAAGAGTTTCGAGTCCGTGTAAGACATCGAGAAGTGGTCAACATATCAAATTGAATATCTATCTATGGGTTGAGCCACTTGAAAGGGCTTTGCATATATTGTTTGAAAAATGGTAATTCATTGTAATTGTTCCTACAGGCTGGTCGTCTTTCTTCTTTTCTACATTCCTGATTCAACTAGTACTTGATCGTTATTACGTAAGAATCTCCTTTCTTTTAAAACGGAGTCTAACTCTTCTTCAATTTCACTTCCATTAAAGATACCTTCATGGTTGAATTAGTGGAAAAAAAAACTAACCCGATGTTCCGTCACCAAGAACATATTTGCAGCAAAACTAGCTCTTTAACGAAAGTGTTAGACATATTTGATAGACCGAGATAACTCGACATGAAAAATTAAAGAATAATAAGTAAAAGTAGAGATAAACAAACCGATATAAAAACTATAAAGACTCGAAAAGAATCTCATGGTTGAATTAGTGGAAAAAAAACTAACACGATGTCAAGAACATATCAGCAAAACTAGCTCTTTAATGTAAGTATCACATTAAAGGAGAGCTATTCTTTTTTTCAAAGAATAATAGATGGTTCTAATTAATTAAAAAATGTGTGATGACTTTTCAAACTTAGTTGAAACTAAAGATCGAAAACAAAGAAATATAAGTCATGAGAGGTAACAATCATCAACTTTTAATGCGGGCCCTAATTTTTTAAATATTTGGTATAAATTAATTGTGTATAAATGGATATAGCGGTGGAAATCATTTAAAAAATGTAGAATATCGGATAAAATTGATCTGATGGGAATATATTGATTATATGAATACTATATATGTTAGGTTGAATATTGATTGGATAGAGCTAGCTTGAATATTTTAAACACTAATCAAGATACTTAGATGTAAACAGCTTGAATTTATATCTTAAAATATTAGATTAACTAAAAACTAATTCAAATGTCAACGTCACACAACGGAAAAATAGGCTTGTTAAATAAAGACTAATCTACCCTAGTGTATACTAAAGAAAAAATCAAAATATTATAAAATTTTGAGCTATGTTATAAATTTAAAATAATTTTTTTTAATTTTTAATTTTCAATTTCTTCTAAAACACTTTTATCTTACACGTTTTCTCTCTTGTCTCAAAAACCATTTCTTACTCTTCTCTCATAAATAAATTCACACTTTATAATTTTTAGAATCGAAAGAAATATAATTCAGTCGTGAAAGTTCGTTCAGAACTATTTTTTCAAAACAAGTCAAAAATAATTTATAAAAAATTTTATTTTAAATTAGATCGTAGAAGGAGAAAGAATTACACTAGTTTAATTCTTACTTTGGAGTGGGTTAATTAATTAATTACCTTGGAAGAGGGTAATTTGGTAGGAGTAAAGGGGCCTTCTAGACGAAATTCATGCATGACCCAATCTGTCTTTGTTCCCTTTGGAGCTCTTCCTTGATAAAACACCAATGTCTTCCTCATCCCTACTAGGCTTCCTTTTCTCACCACCGCTCGATCTTTGCCTGTCGCCTTCCAGTAACCCGACACCGTGGCTCGGTTTGTTCGGAGCCCTGTCGCATATTTCCGATCCCTTTGGCTATAGAAGTACCATTCCTTTCCTCCGACGCACGCTCTTTCTGAAACCAATCATAAACATTGCTATTAATCACACACTTGTAATCAATACTTAATTGACCTAATAGTAAAGTGTGAGCGTTGGCTAGAAAATTCGAGATAGGGCCACCAGACGAGTCATAATTAAGACTCGGATTTAAAAAATTGCACACTCATTATTCGTCAACTTATGAATAGCATAAAGTGAATTAATTAATTAATACTCGGTTGATCCGGTGACAAAATGTGAGCATTGACTAGAAATTTTCGAGACGAGTCCACCAGCGAGTCATAAAACCAGGATTAAAAAAAATTACACGCTTATTATTCGTCAACTTGTAAATAGTATAAAGTGAATTAACTAACAAATGATCAACTTAATAATTAATATAATGTTCGACCTAGCTATGATTAATTTGAGCTCGAAATTGATATCATGATATGGACAAGAATTTAAGGGTTATGTTTAATTCAATTAACAATTAATTGTGATGGTAAGGTATCAAATCCATCAAATCAAATGGGTCTAATCTTGGACAATTATTATTTGTGGGGTGTAACCGTGTGGGGAATTAGATAGTGATTTTGATTAATTATTTGGTTTATTCGTTAATGTAAATTAATTTTTCTTCCAGCTTGCAGATTTGTATTTGTATAAATGTATGGCCTACTTAATTAATTAAAATCTTCTTAATGACATCACACTAACAAACAAACATGTAATTAATATTTCTACCTGAAATAAATCTTGGAGCGTTTTTTAAAATATGCAGAAGATCAAGGTTAGGCCAACAGAAATCAGTCATCTTGCATAGTTTAACTCCTTTTGAAAGCAAATCTACCATATATATTAATTTAGTTTAGAACAAAAACTTATTATATACTTATATGACAATAAAATAATTACTACTGAGGCATGAAATATAATATTTCAGTGTTGTTTAATTAATTGATCAATCGATCTGTCTTCCCAAAATTGGCATTACACCAAGAATAATTGATGCAATCACTTTCAACTTTAGACTTTAGTGGCAATTGGATAGCTAATTAACTAGCTTTAACTAATTAGATAAGGTCTATATGAAATATTCCTTTTTAAAAATTCTACATTTTTTTCCTATAAATTATAGGATGGTACAATGAAAATTAATCATATTTTGATCTACTTTTGTTTTGTTATTTATTTATGTATCAAATTAAATCATGCATGTGAACTTCATACCCTCTCATCCCGATATATTTTTTAAATCGTTGAAATGAAAAACAAAATATTTTTGATCAACTTCTTATGCAAATTAAAGTAGTCTAATTTAGAATCAATTTAGCGCTTAATTCCGCTAAATCAACTAATTATTGTTATATGATTACGATTATATATCGATGTGAATCAAGGAAAATGGAAAAAAAAAATTAATGAAGTACTTAAAGGACATCTTTTGAAACACAAAATATTTTTGATCGATCCCTTCGAATTTAATTAGACGCTCATGAAAATTTAGCGCCTAATTCTACTAGACCAACTTATATGACTACGATTATATATATATATATATGAATTAATTAAGGAAGATGAAGACATAAATGAAGTTAATTAAAGAGACTAACCAGGAATATCCCAAGGCTCGCACTTGTTGAGATCAACTTCAATCAGAAGATTAAAGGAATTCGAATCGGAAGAGGAAGAAATCATAAAGAGCTTCTTCATCAAGTAATCGCATATTAATTCATCGTCTCTTGGATGGAATCTGAATCCTGGTGGGAGCTTTCCTTCCACCATGCTTAAGCTGTTGCTCATCTTTCTTTCCTGATTTAATTGTCTTAATTATTTTTAGTTTCTTTCTTTTTGAAGGAAAAATATTGGTGGATGAGGGAGGGTGGAGAGGAGAGCTATGGAAGGCAAAAAAACAAGTGTGGAACTGAATTAATTAGGAGGGTTAAGAGAGGGATGTGGAGGGTATAACCCTATAAATAACCACGTATTTTTCTTAGTTAAGACGATTTTAATTTTGGTGTAATAAAATAGTACGACTCGATTAAACTATTGACAAATTAGTGGGATGGGGTGTTCAAGTCAACCACATAATTCCGTGTCAATTTCGATGTACAGTATGTGTACGTAATCGAAAACCCTCTCACAAAAATAATAAAAAAAAATCCTTATGACAGAGAGTATTGTCTCTCCTTCTATTAAAAAAAAGAACGATATAAATCGATAAAGTATAGTGAAGATGTTTATCGGTGTGGACATACATTATAATCCGAGTAATCTACATTTGACAAAAATCTTTCCTTTTCTTATCTTTATCTCGATGAGCCGAAAATAAATTAAAGCTCTTATTTTTTGTAATAAAATTAAATGACAATAAAAAGAATAATTTATCAATTTTTTAGCGAAGACGTTCTAATTTCTTGATAAAGTCCGATAAGTCAATTAAGAGGATATGTCCATTTGTTAGACATGTGCGATAGGCTCAATGGCAAATAAGGAGAAACAAGAGGACTCAAATGATAATTTTGAAAGTTGTTAACAAAAAGCTGATATTTTTAAACCCTAATATGAAAATATATAATCAAGATTAGGCTGATTAATTAGTTATGAAATACATCATTTAACACTTAGAAAAATGACTTAAGATTATTATTGAACTATATATTATGATGATGACGTGGTGATTAGCAATCAGTGCCTAACCTGACGAAAAAAGTAATTACTACTTGTGAATTTTGGGCGGGTTGGGGAGTTAATTTTTGGGAAGTAAAGTGATTATTTCTGTATTTAGTGAAAGCTAGTGGGAGGGTTGGGGAGAATTAATCATTTACCACCATGACCAAATTCGTAGTGAAAGTGGAGAAGAAGAAGAAGTATTTGGATTGAAACTTAATTGAACATGGGATATGAATACATCATCATTTTCATTGGCCCATAGCTAAGGGGATGATGTATGCATTCTTATATGTGGTGAATGGATGAATGGCTACATCATACACGGGTCCATCACATGTGATGGCATGCCAACTTTCATTTTGATGTGGTGTTGGAGATGATGTATTATTATGAATTTATGATGATTTTTAGGAAATGGTTACAATTTATTTTGAAGATTTTTTAATATCGGTAGAGGCAACGTCAATAGTTCATTTTCCTGTATTTATTTGGTTTGATTTTTATGTCAATGGCGCTTCTTCGTCTCTTCAGCGCTTTGTCTTTTCCCATGCCCGTCTCGTTTTAGGTCCTCTTTTCGGGTTTTGTAATTTATCTTGTTTGTGTTGTTTCTTGTTTTTAGCTAGGTTATTGCGCTCAATCTTACCAGCCTCCAAACTGTCGTTTTTAGCAGCCTCTCAACGTCAGTGGAGACAACGTTAGTGGTCTATCTTACACTATCCTCTATTTGTCCGACTTGCTTGATCTCCATGAAGCGATGCTTCGTCTCTTCAGTTCTTTACTCTCCTTCTCTCAAGCTTGTTTTGGCTCTTGTTTTCGATTTATTCGTTTACCTCGTGTTGTTTTCTGTTTATTGGTTTATTATTGTGCTCTTGCTGATCCTTAGCCGCCGTTCTTAACAACCTTTTAATATTAATTATCAGACTTGTCCAATAAACCGAAGTCTTTCAACATCAATTTATGATGGATGGGCACATCTAGAATTGTCAAAATTTTCAACATTTTACACCCTACTTATTAAAGAAACTAGTTAGTTGTGTGAGAAACCATTGATTTTGTTTGGATTGCTAGATTATAAATATCCTGAAATGATAACAACCAAAAATAATGCATTGTTTAATTTGTTTATATATGCACCGGGAGGTATGACAGGATTATCGATCAAATACTCATTTCATTAATAATAAATAATTTCAATTAAAAAGATAAAACAACAAAATTAAAAAACACATTTGTGTGGAGCTTAATTGATTATTTTAAGTATTGAAATCAATCTTAATTATTTAAAAACATTTGGTATGGAACTAGCTAGACTAGACTCCTATCATATGCATTGAGAGGTATACTAATATACTATAGTCTATACTTGCATATATAAATGTCCACCAAACGAGAATTGTTATATATAACAAAAGTAAAGATTCGATGTTGAATTGTTGATACTTAGTTTATTAAACATTTGATAAATGAAACTAAATAAAAGCCATTCTATTCTATAGTCTATACTTGCATCTATAACCATAATTCTTCCTATACTTTTTCCCGGCCCTTAAGTACTTATTCAACCTTAATTAGACACTAAAACTTAGTTAGATAATGTAATCCATAAATTTTGGGTATAATCATTTGAATATTTTAAACGGGTGTAAACTGTATTTTGGTCTCCCTTTAGAGGTTCGAAATTAGAAGATTGCACCACATCTTCCGAGAGGTCAACAAAGTGGCGGATCGGATCTCATTGCGAAAATGGTCTTCGTCAACTAATTTTCGATTCATGCAGCGCAACGTCTTCTTAAAGATCTCATCCTTCTGGATGCTCTAGAGCGGTTGACATTTCGTTGAGTCAACCCTAACTTCTTTCCTTATAAAAAAATAAAATGGTGTAAATTTAATTTTAAAATCAGAAAACTGATACTAACAAAGTATTTGCTCTTAATTAATTGGTTGCCTTTTCTTGAACTTCAATTAATTTGACCTAAAACAAAAACAGAAGAATCAAATCAAAATTAATTAAACAATTTGTTGGATTTGTGAAAAGAATATGTTTCCAACTTCCCATCATTTCCAACCAAATAAATATACTCTATTAGGTTATTTTAATGGACCCTCAATTATCAGTATATTTAGCTGGTTGCAATAATATATACTGATAATTATTGGATTGACCCCCAAACATATGGCATTCGCATTTCTTCAAATATAATTTAGAAGTATATGATAATCACATTCTCTTAATCTCTTCTGATTAAAGGTTTAGGCAACTCATCTATGTACAAGTATATGTCATATATGGCATACTTTATTTTTATGGGTCAAAAGTCATATATACATACTTTATCAAGAGTCGGGTTATTTTTGGTTGCCATTAAAGCTGGTGGCCTTAAAAAAACAAAGTTAAAAGCTTCGTAAATTTTTTTTCCATAAAAGGCACTTTGGCCGTTATAAAGATCGAATTTCTCATTATTAATTAGAGGTTTTTATTTTAAATTACCCACTAAATGGTCAACTTTGCAAGAAACCACCCGTTAAACGACTACTTATTTTAACATATTCATTAAATGTAATTTCGTCGTAAAGACCACCCGATCGTCTATTTGTCAATTTTTTTGTTAAATTGTACGCTTTTACAAAACTACCCATTCATTTTTTTTAAATTTACAACTTTTATCGGCTTGGCCGATAAATATCCTTTTTATACAAACTCTGATACGATTGATCGATTTGTTTTCAAATTAAATCAGAATAGACGTATGGACTATGAGATTTAAAATTGCCCAACTATTATGCAATCACATTGTAAACTCTATAAAATCAAGTAAATCCTATAATGATTAAGACTGACAAGAAGCCAAAGAGTATCCTGTCTAGGCCGCTTAGGCGCTGGTTTCAGCCCGCCTAGCCGTCCAGTCCGTCTAGGCATCCGTCTAGGACCGCTTAGGCCGCCTAGTATTTTTTAGAACGTGAACTAAGCATTGCCATTTCCTTTTCATCAAATATATTGCAAAAAAACCCTACCACAAGCCTAAATGTGGATAAGTACGATGCAAGAACTAGCATATGTAGCTTTCATAGTAAGAATATGCAAATTGGAAAGTGTTTAGAGAGATATTGGCTCATTGTGTGCGCCGTACTCAGAACTATGCCACTAAATTTCCCTTTCCTAAAACAGTATTAGATGGTATTGGAAAAGTTCCAAGTCCATCTAAACATCAATATCCTTAGTACTATTCAACATAATTAGGAGATTCCGTGAGATGGAGGTAAAAAAAATATGCAATAAGCATACCCAAATTTGGGTATTGTCATTATACACACATCTTTCGTCATCGGATGGATACCTTAGTGTTGCGACTTGCGACACTATGAGTTCCCCGTCCAAGAAGACTTCTAACTTAACTGAAACCCGGGGTTTGGATCCAAGTGCGATTGAGCTCAATTTAATGTAATGTAATGCAACTTAATGTATTAAATGCGGTAATCCAAACGCACATGATATTAACATATGATTGTTCTTTAATAGTCAATCTCTGTGTAAGACTCAAAGAACCATGCCTCTAGTTAATGGGTTCTTCCGTTTTTCGTAGAAGGGTAAATGGGTCATTTCCAAATGGCTAATAACCTAAAAAGATATGTTAAATTTTCACCTATGATGACACAAACATAAAACATGGCTTATCTTCACTATACAAGAGCATTGAGGATAACTGCTTTCCAAGCACAACACCAAAACCATAGCTTTAGACTTTCAGTTCATATTGTTAAGCAAAATACTTTTGGAATGTAGAAAAGACTGAAGTACTTCTCTACACTAAGAAAACTGTGAAAGCGGAAATGAAAAGGAAATAAATTTCGTTCACTTTGGTATTTATGATACAATGACAAAAAAATTCATCTTAGCTTGCTCTAGCCACACAAACATTAGAGCCGAGAGCAAAAATAACGAATTTCGTTAATGTATCATGACACAAATGAGCTAGATTCGATTCCTATCTGTTTCCATTTCCTTAAATGGAAACCAAACGGCCCCTTAGAACTTATCTTGAAAGTAGGGAATTGGTCAAGTAGGATTAGGTAAAAGAAGTACTAGTAATGGATCACTACGGTTAATAGCAATACAGAAGTGTCATATTCAGATAAGGAAATTGCTGGTCTACCATAGCCTGCGCTAGTGACATGTACGCAGAATACAAAAAAACAAGTCCTCTAGCAAATGTAGCCATCAAAATTATTACAAGAAAACAAATTCAAACCAAATTCAATACTTATTCCCTTTCTTAATTTCAAGCCCTACAAAAGTGGCCATATTAGCCTAACCTTAAGAGTCACTACAATAAGCATGACCAGACAGGTAAGAAAGCACCTAAAGAGGGCCATTCTTCTTCTTATCAGTTGAATAAGTAACAAAAGTAGAGCAATCATTCTGAGACAACATGTCAGAGACTCTTAAGCTCAAGTTGACATACATATGGGATTGATGAAAACGAAGGATAAAAATTTACATTATCATGAAAATTTTGAATAGAAGAACACCCAAATAGTTGCACTTTCTTTCCAATCATATCTTGTGGAAGCAGCATGTCAAATTCAAGTTTCAGGTTAAATCACATGTAAAAGCAAAACTACGCCTAGAGCACACAGGATTAAGCACGAGAGTAACTCTTATATTTTCTAATAAATTCTTCGAAGCATGATGATTATTGTTTAGCTCAATGATAGAGAAAAGGGTGAGGAACTAGTAATTTCAAATTTTCCTAGCTATTATGGCGACATTTCTAGGAGATACTACAGGATCAAATATTGGGACCATATCCACATTGAACAAGTTACCTTGCTCCTGGAGGTAAAGTAATCTATCAAGAAGTAAAAGAGTCTCAACCACAGGTCCTAAGGCAGCTCGTAAAGACCAGTAAACCCCAACGAATTCCTGTTGACATTAGCATAATAGGAAAATTTTAATTAGCCATACTCAATACCTTAAAAGTTCAATACCTTTGTAAAATTCACATAAGCTTTTTTAGACAGCAAGAAATTAACATACCATAAAAGGTTCAGATTCCTTCCACACTCCATGTAAGTCAAGATTTTCAAGAGATGGAAGTCCAAGGTGAGACAACCCAGACTGGCAGAACGATTTGAAAAGGTTAAATTTATCAGATTTTGTCGTTCCTGTAATCAAATTGCAAGGAAACCATTCATTAGTGCAACCCATTAAATTGTTATGAGCAAAAAATAAAAGAATGTCAGATACTTACTCTCTTTAAAATCTGGAGTGGTATTTCGTGTATGTCTTTGTTGCTGGCGACGCAATGCCTTCCCTTGGCGTCCTATTGAAGGACTTGCTGATATAACTTCAGGGTAGTATTTAGTAAGTACCTTCAAGATACAAATTTCTAGATATTTAGAAGTTCAAACTATGACTTATATGATTACCAACAACTTCAGCTAGGAAAAGGATGCTTTAAATATCAACATACCATCTGAAAGGCAGCACGAAAGGCATGCAAGTCAAAATTCTGAATGCCAGCATCCTCCTGCAGACCTCCCCACCTCTCTGCACTCTATTACATAAAATAGACAAATTTCGCTAGTCACAACCAAAAGTTCTCATATATAATAGTTATACGTGTATAAAAGAATTCAAAATTTTCACATGTAATGGAAACCTTCACAAACTGTAACCATTTAAACTGCTTTTGGGATGAAAAGTAAAACTACCATTACCACCAGCACAAGGCATAGAAGGTTAGAAGCCGTAGAATAAATCCATGAGATAGTGGTAACGGTAAGATTAAAAAGGAAGAACAAAAAAAAAAGATTACCTGACATGCAAGATCCCTTGCACTTTTACCAAGAGATAAACCATGAGATTTGACAGATTTACTCATTGGAAAGCCACATTCCAAATTATGATTTTCGAACCCATCCTCAGATAACAAGTTGTAACAGCAACCAATGCTGACTATTGCACTAACTTCTCTACATTCTGAAAATGCCCTAAACAGAACCAAATCAAGAAGAATGTCAAAGATCAAATATAACAAGTTTGAGGAATGCTTCTTTTTTTTCAATTCATTAATACAACTAAATGATCAGGATAACAGAGTTTCTGATAGACAACCATTTAAGAGAGTGATCAATTCACAGACAACCATTTCTGCACACCTAATTGCTATTCATCTGCCCTCGGAACATTCTAATATACAGCAAAATAATCAGTGAAAAGAACCAACTCAAGAGATATAATTATGCTTTTAGTATTTACCTCAGCATTGTTACTGATAAATCTCCACAAGCATGAAGTCCCGCAAGAACTAATGAACAATTATCATCAGAACTTGCAACATCTTTTGTGAACTTTATCATCTCATTATCAACGCCTTCTAGACAAAACTCTTCCGAAAACATGCCACCCAACTTTTGCCCCTCAAGTTCAGAACTAAGGTTTCTTAGCATGCTAGCAGAAAGCACTCGGCATGTTACTGTCTTGGGCATGGTATAGCTCCAACTCTCTGCACTACCATAAGAAACATACAGCCATCAGCCATAAAAATGAGAAAATTTTGGCGCTTCTTTATGTAAAAAAAGATTCCTGGACTAGCATTTTATAGGCACAAGATTCATCAAACAAAAATAGAGTAGATAAAATTCGTCATCATGTTAGTCATAACACTAACAAACAATGGTTATTGCTTACTTAGATACATAGTTTACAAGTTCATGATAGATTTTATCATAACAAATTGACATAGTTTTTCCAAAAAAAACAAATTGACATAGTGCACAAGTTCAACAAGAAAAAGCTCAAGGAAAAATACAACTCAACCATACCCGAGCTTACGCATATTAGCTGCATAATGTCTCTTAATTCTCTCAGCACGCGACTTTGTCACCTCTCCATGATGCAAAGAACCATCAATTGCAAGAACAGAAAGCTTGTATTGGAAGGAAAGTACTTGGGCGAGATAACCCTGCAACTTACGGCTTAATCAGAAACGAATACGAGTTCACACGATACAGGATCAGTTTAAGGTCTAGACTCATGAACCTGACCAGAACCGACGTCAACTATTGTATGAGAATTCACACTCCTTGCAATGGCATTGATAACAGCAGCCAGAACCTCCACCTGTTTATGTGAAAAAGTTAAAACCAATGAGTGCATCTTTTTTCTTTAGAACGGTAATGTTTAATGGCTTGCCTCATGTTTTTTCTTAGGGTTCATTCCCTGTGAAAGAACCGAATTAAGTGGAGCAATCCACAAATCAGACACCACCTGCAACAAACAATACATCAGAATGAAAAATAGCCTAATTAGATTCCAGATAGTCTACTTATCAATCTGTTGTGAATCCATAGCCAAAAATGTTGCCACTTGCCACATACCTGTTCTAGATTTGCTTGTTCTCGGGGGAATGCTAACAATCTACATGTAAGGACGAATTCCTTAAGTGAATTAGGCCAATGTTCCTGCAACATTATCCATTAAAATTAGCCAAGAGGTCGCAAAATTAGAAATCAAACTTAGACTTCAAGCAGGAAAACAAAGGAATTGCTGTTGGTCCATACTCGAATTACACCAGAAGGAATTCGAAGAAGATGCTCAACAGGTTCGTTACACAGGCAATCAAGCCATTCCTTATCCACAGCTTCCCACAACCGATCCTGAAATCAATCTCCATTCATATGAGGCCAAGTTCCATATAAATTCTCCGAAATTAATTGAACCAAAAATCGATTTTACACCGCCATTTGTTTCAACAGAACATATCGGATTGTCAATCGGAATTTATGAGTGAAAAAAAATGTTGTAACAGGAACCGACCTTGAAGAAATTGACAACGGGAGCTTCGAAGAAAAACCTGTAAGGGCGGAGGAACTTAGCTATTGCTTTGATCCAATCTAGCGTTTCAATTGCGGAATTACAATTGTGCTTGTGAGAATCTTCCATTACTGGTTTGGTTGCGAACTCGACGAGCTGCTGGTGTAAGATTGATAATAGTCGTGTTTCAGCGACAATTTTTTCGATTTTTGGTATTTGGAAGTGGTGAAATTATTGGGCCAGAAAGCCCATATATGGAATTGGGCTATCGGTTATGAAAGGCCCATTCTAATCCAGGACTCGTATATTTATCTAATTTGATTGGTTAATTTTCGATTGAGAATATCATATATGATTAATATGTATTTTTTCTTTTAATTTATTTATTTTCACTCAATATATTAATGTTTTAACTAGTTGAATCCCCGTGATAGTGTGATACTCACGGGATAATTTACTAAAGCTTATACAATATTATGATATTAATATAAAAAAATACTTGTATATAATATCATAATAAAATTATGTAATTTATAAAAAAACTTTAATATTGTGCCCATAATTTTATCAACATATAGATAAGAAAAATTATATACTCGAAGCCTAAGTCTTGTTAAAAAATAAAAAAATATTATACATAAAATCAATATAAAAAACATTAGATAAAGTTATTATCATCATATAGATAAAAAAATTATATACTTGGATCCCAAATCTTGTTACAAGATAAAAAAATATCCATAAAAATTTTCAACATATAGATCAAGTTATTATATTAAAAAAATTGGATAAACAGAAAGAATGATACAAGTAATTACAATATTTATTATTCAAAAATGTAACATTATTTTATTAAAGAATGCCACGTGGCGCAATTTTTTCAACAAACATGGTTTCTGCTTTATAACGTACTAAGGTAGATATAAGAATATGAGTACCAGATTACGTACTTAATTTTAGATACGTCATCCAAATATCTTAGATCTTGACTCAATGAAGAAAGAGGTTTAAGATTAAGCTAAGGCCCAACAACATTTTTTTGACAAAAGGAAAGAGATTAGGGGGATGGGGTGTTAACAATGCGACATCCTCCAACCCTATAGCATCAGCACGGATGAGTTCATGAAGGCTTGGATAGATTGTTAGTGAAATGGAGGAGACTCCGAAAAATTAATGGTTAATGTAGTTAGCAACAGAGTTGACCATTCTGAACAACGGGAAATTACTTGACCCTTCATCAATTTTTCCATTTTATTACGATCAAAGATATAGATCAAGGCATACAATAATAAAAGAAGTAAGCAATTATATTAATCAATTAAGACAAAGATTAATTGACGATCGCCGCGATTAATTCCAAGAATAACAATCATGAGAAGCACCGCCAACCATACAAGGCCCGTTCTCCTTAATAGCCCAAGCACACACCGCATACACACCACAATAACGATAGTCTCTTTCTGCAAGATAGATGTCGAACCAATGAAGCACATTGTCAAAGACAAAGCCACAATAGTAGTCATCTCGACCGCCTCTTTGTTGGAACTCGAACGTGTACGTTTCACCATACGGCACCTGGTGGATCCCGAAGTCCTCATGCGAGTCCTTACAATGCACCTGCAAATTCTGGTGTCTTTCTAGATTGTTTGTGACATGCACCTTCATTCTCACCAACTCGATTTGTGGCTTCAACTTCTCTGCATTGAGGGTCGCCACTAAAAGAGACAAGATAAAAAACGCCTTCATGGTGTTTGATTGATAGATGATAGATGGTTTCCTTTGACATATTTTTATCTAACTATATATATATATAGGGCTAAGTGCTAAGATTATAGTACAAAGTACTATTACCTTGCACCATTGTACTAGTGCAAAGTTTTGTACTAGGAGTGAGTTGGTTTGATTGATTACATTTAGTGTGAATAACTTTGGACACGAATTTAACTCATTACTTATTTATAATGAAGTGTAATTAGTTTATTGGTTTAAAATAGTTAATACTCTTGAGTAATAGCTCCCTAAAGGTACTTGGAGGTTGTTTTGGTCTATTAGTCTCTCAACTTTTGTTAGGAGACCTTCCACACGTGCTTTACGAAACAAATATCAGTAGCTTATAAAAAAATTGTGAAACTCTACTCATATGACTTAAGTTTTGAGGTAGAAAGTAAATCTCAATTTTTTATACGAATTGGTAAAACTCGAAATATCATCCATTAATATCAGCCACCAGAATTTGACAACTTTGGACAAATTGTTATGAATATGAGGATTTTTAACTCATTATACTTTGATGCAAGGCATCATAGACACCAAAATTTTATAGTTAATGGACATCAAGGAGGCTTTAGGCTTGGGAACTCCATATAAACTAAAAATAAAATAAAATAAAATAAGGTTGATTAATGTTGGTACATGTGTGATTTGACATAAGATGATAAGAGTGATGAAACACAAGCACACCTTTGGTTTTGATGTGATTTGCCTAGGCTTTTTTATAAATTTTTACTGACATGAATGATTGACCGTAATCATTATAAAAAAAATTCAGCCACTTGACCACTTCAATAAAATAAATGAAATAAATTTTGAGAAGAAAACAAATATTGAAAGATTCAAAGAAAAATTAGAAACTTAACCAAATTCCTAGCACTAAACTTGGAAAACTTGTCATGCCCAATTGCCCATATCCCATATGGATTGTCAATTGTCTAATCTCCATACAAATCCACCTAAACAAATAAGTTTTTGTTTCTAAGATTGGTTCATTCCAAATTAAGGGTGAGATTAGTGGCATTGTTATGGTGTGTGATGCATTGTTCAACTTTGCAATAAATTGCATTATGAAGTTAACTCCAAACCCACAAAATTAGGTGGTTTCAGTTTTATTAGAGGGTTCTTTGCGGATACAAAATTTGATTGTGAATTGTGAATTCAACGCTTAAGATTTCAATTTTGATAATTTTGATTTTGATTGTTTGTGTTTGTGATGGGATTTTGAAAATCTACCATAAAATTCTGTACTGCTCAATGTTTAGTGAATTCAACGCATAGGATTAGGGATGTCTAACGGGTTTGCATGTTGCGGGTCGATCTGCGACTCGTGTGGGTTAAGCAGCGGGTCAATTTTTTTCATTTACGGGTTGCTGGTCAGTCTGGTTAAACCTATACGGGCCGCGGATCGAACCGCAATCATAATATTTTACAAATATATATATTATAATTTTTATCAATGTATAAAATATTTTTTAATAAAAAACCGTAGCGTATGCAGGTCGATGTTTTAAAAAAAAAATAATTTTGGAGTTAATAAAAAATTTTTTTGACTCGATTGACTTAGTCAAACAAGTCAATCCGCGACCCAACTCGTTACAACCGCGAGTCAAATTATTATTTTTTTTACGGGTCAGGGTCGACCCGACCCATTGAGCTTCTCTACTTGAGATTTTTAAATTTTGATAATTGTGATGGAATTTTGAAAATCCACCATAAAATTCTGTACTGGTCAATGTTCAGTGTTCACATACAGCTATATACCACACTACCATTAATGATATGGTGCATGCTGTGTTGCTATGCAGTACAACCTCTTCCACTACTAATCAAGACACACAATACAATTTTATCGTACCCGTACTATCAAAAATGAAACCTTTCATAAATACCCACAAAAATCCCTCAAATCCTCAATCGGAGCCAAAACAAAATGGAGGGTACGAGGATTTCACCGCCGCCAACGGCGGCGCCGCCGAGCAACGAGGAGAAGCTGGTGATGCACATGGAGTTTTTCTGGGGGAGGGTGACGGAAGTGCTATTCGATAATTGGCCCGGGACGAAAGGTACTGGCCAATACATGCTTTCGCTGTTGTTCGTCTTTTTTCTTGCTGTTTTATTGGAGTGGATCGCACGCCTTAAGATTGCCAAGGCGGGTGGGGCTTGGGGGCGGGTGGTTTGCACCGTTGTTTATACGGTGAGGGTCGGCCTCGCGAACCTTGTGATGCTGGCCGTGATGTCGTTCAACGGCGGGGTGTTCTTGGCTGTTGTTGCCGGCCATGCTGTGGGGTTTGTGATGTTTGCGGGTGATGGGTCGGATTCGGGTAAAGAGGATCCGAACGGTATTCATTGTTAGAGTGTTCGTTGTTGTAATGGTCGTCTTTGTAATGGTTTAAGTGTCTTCTATCGTATTTTTAAAATAAAAAATTATGAATAAAAGGTGTTTATAAGAATTTGTTATTTATTATATAGAATTTATTTTTCCAAGAATTTCGATTATGACAAGAAACTCACTTCTAGTGAGAAGGTCTGAACTCGTAATTCAAAACCGACAGAGATCACGAAGCAAGTAACCTCCTATCACTAAGCTGTTTTTTTGTGGAGCATGAAACATTTAAGATTTTTTATTTTTGGTCTTGCCCGTTGGCCCGTCTAGTTCAATCGGTCATCACCGCTTTACATTTTGATCGGGTCCGTACTTTGCGACCTCAATTTTGAAGGAGATATTTTCAATATCAATTTCTCTATACATGTTGTCGAGGAAATTCGAACTCGAATCTCATAAACAACACTGAAATGTTAAGAATTTGAACCTCAAACATTAGCTTGGAATCAATATACATCCGATCTAGTCCAAAAAATATAGTTCAACAATGCTATGAAAATTTAATGAGTAAATTATGAACAATTACATCCGATCTAGTCCAGCCCAAATTGACCCAACCAGCCCGTATAGCTCAAGAAACGTACTAGTTTGAGTAGTTTATGTGGCTTTTGGGGAGATGGGTCGGATTCGGGTAAGTCGGATCCGAACAGTATTCATTGTTAGATTGCTCGTTGTTGTAATGGTTTAATTGTCTTCTATCATATTTTAAAATAATTATGAATAAAAGGCGTTTGTAAGAGCTTGTTATTTATTACGGAGTATATAGGATTTATTTTACCTTAACAAACTCGATCACGAGTAAGGTTGTCAATGGGTTAGGTTATGGGTGGGTGGAGCACTTTTACCACCCGACCCGCAAATATACATGCTCCACCTGACTCGTCCGTCACCTGTGAAATGTTATACCCGTCACCCACGGGTTATTGGGGTGACCCATTCACCCATCAAACCATATAAAAATGACAATTTAAAATAAAAATAAATATACTTTAAAAAACAGCCTAATTAACAGGTCAACAACCTAATATTGTCAATAGGCCAATGTCAACAAAATTACATATAAAAAACAAGCAACATGGCAAAAAAATGTCGATAGGCCAATGTCTATTATCTGGGAGACGGATCATGGCAAAAAAATGTGCTTAGGCTCAAATTGTAAGGGTTGTTAAAAAGCCTTAAAGCCCATACATATATATTGAAAATTAAAGATTTAAACGGGTTATACGGATGGGTCGGATGAAATGGGTGATGGGTCGGTCTATGGTTCGGGTGAAATGGGTGATAAATTCTTACTCGTATCCGATCCATAACCCGTTTCGCCCGTCACCCGAACCGTCCGTCACCCGCTTTTATTGGGTTTTCGCCCGTTTATTTCGGTCGGGTGAAACGGATGGAACGGTCACCCGTGAGTAATTGACGAGAACATAAAATATTACAAATACAAAGAACGTCCAATAAGTACTCAATGAGTTCTTTATTCGATTGTTTTTTTGGTCAATAGAAGACATGCACTTAGAACATTATAACATAGAAAAGATATTCAAATTCGCAAACTAATAGTCACGGACGTCATCACCTACCAGCTAAACTGGTGAGGCTTGACTCTTAATACCATATTTTTGCTTAAACTTAATTTAAGTTTTAAGCAACTCTATAACAGATTTGTCATTAGCTGAACAAATAACAAGACAACTTGAAAATCCAGCATGATAAGCCAACTGCTTGTACTCCTCTATGTTCCTTTCCAATGTCCCAAGCAATGCAAAGACACTAAGGTTCATGCTAGATTGTGATCCAATGTTGTCGTCTTTTGAAGATAATGAAACAAGTCTTTCGATAATTATCACTTTTTCATTCTTTGGAAGGGCTTTCCAACAATTCTTCAAAATCTTCAAGCACTGCATATCTTTCCAGTCATGTAATATTGTCTGTATTAAAATTTAAATGTCAAAATCAAATAAATTAAGAAAAAAATCATTACCATAAAAAAAATACTATTCGATCAAGTACGTACAGAGCTGTCAAAAGCTAACTTAACTCGCAAACCCGAAACCTGAATCGTCCGATATTTTTAGGGTCGATCAAGATCCGAAAATTTGAACCCGGAACCCGAAATAAACCGAATCCGATAGAACCCAAACCCCGTTGGGTTGACCGATTTAGTATATTTATAGAATTTATTTTGAAACTTATAATATATTTTATTATTAAAATACATAAAAATAATATATTATAATTAAATATTATTATTTAATTAAAAAGTGATTTTAATAATCATAAAAAATGAGATATTTTAGACTCGTTAATTAACCCAACCGAAAACCCGCTACAATCTGATTCGATTAACTCATAATAAAACCGAACCTGATTTAACCGAAGAGAAATGACCAAACCCGAAGATGTTAAAACATCTTCGACATGTTCGTTGTACGTTGGTTTTGAAATTAAATTGTTTACCTTCAAAATTATTGCATCTCCCCTTGGAACCTCTTCAAACATATCTCCTCCCATGTGCACCAATCCTAATCAAAATGTTTTCAAATAAAAAGTGTATTGTTAATGTATGTCTATAGATAAACATTAACAAATTCTATGCAATAAATGGAGAAGTTTAAAATCATGCACACTCAATAGTGTATTGTTAATGTATGCATCAATGTTGAACATCGGTTTAAAATCGAATCTAACAGATAAAAACCGAATTCAACCAAAAACTAAAATTTAATTTTAAGATGAACCAAAAATCGAATCGAATTGATTTAGTTTAGTTCAGTTCGGTTCGGTTCAATTCAATTTTAGCTTAATTTGTCTGTTTGAGTTTTATCTTTAGGAACCAAAACCAAAATCAAAATTTGAGGAATTCCTAAACCGAATTGAATAATATTAGTTCGGTTTCGGTTTGGTACAGTTTGGTTTGTCGACTTAAAATTTCGGTTTGAATCAATCCATATTCAAATTAATAGCTATGCATGGTCTTATAATTGAATGTGAAGATCATATAATTGATTGTGTAAAGTCGTATAACCAAGCATGTGTAATCTTATAATTGATTATGATAATTTTATATTAAGTGTGCATGTGGGCATGAACTGTGCATTATTTTTAAACGGATTGTACACAATTTTAAAATTGAGTGTGTATAATTTTATAATCGAGTGTTCATGATTATATAATTGAGCATGCACAATTTTCTTTTATAAGTTAGTGTGTATGATCTTATAATTGAATATCCATGACCTTAAAATTAAAGTGTGTGAACTTATAACTGAGTGTTTATAATCTGTTAAATGAATGTATACGTGGAAGTTATTCTTATTGAGCATGCATGATCAAATAAATAACTGCATTTACTCTATCTAATACAGTAGGTCATAATGTGTTTAGATACTCAAGCGAACATTTTTAAATATGAATGTCAAAATGATCAATTGATCAAAGGTCATGGGGCCGTTTATATATTCTGCCTTTTATCTCTCTTGTCAACGCCTACAACACTATATTTATTTTTTAATTCGACCAAAACATTGTCTCTATTTTTCCCATAATATATTAGAAAATAATAGAAATAATGTAGCCTTTTTAATTTTTCACCAACTTAGCAACTTGTAATTAATAAAACAGATCATTTCAAAGTGCATTTTTTACCGTTTTGTACTTTCTTTCATTTTATCTTTTTTTTTAGATATTTAATTATAGATAAGTTAGAGTAGGGTCAATTTTTTTAGATTTTGTTTTGTTTGTACAAAGATTTAGTTAATAATTTAATATCTGGGATTGTGGTTATGAATTTTAAAATAATAAATTTTTCATTAAAAATCTAAAATTTGTAAGTACCTATGAATATGTTTAAGGGGTTGATACACATAGAAATGAGGCTTATTATAAAAACTAAAAACAAATAAAACACATGAACAAAGTCTTACAGATGAAACTATTATGGAAGATACTAGCTGAACCAAATAATATATGGGTAAAGGTGATCAAAGAAAAATACTTAAGAAATGATACGTTCTTTTCTTACAAAATTATATCTAACACCTCGTGGCAATGGAGGAAGCTCTTTAGCCTAAGACCAGAATTTAAAAAAGGACTTATTTGGTAAATCGGAGATGGAAATTCAATTAAGTTTTGGGAAGATAATTGGGCAATGGAACAACCACTAAAGAACTTTGCAAAATACCCGTCCAGTATTAATAGCGGAACTAAGGTATCGGAATTTATAACAGGAGGTAAACATTGGAAACTTAACGAACTAGAACAAATCTTACCACTACAACAAGTTGACATAATAACGGCAATACCAATACCAGATAATGAAATCAAAGACCGCCTTTATTGGGCCCCAAGCAAGAATGGATGGTTTTCAACACACTCAGCAATGACTTTAATAACACAAGGGGTAAATATAGAACCAAGTGAAGTAAATTGGATTTGGCAATTAGATACTTTACCAAAAGTTAAAAATTTCCTATGCAAAATAAGTAACAATGGATTACCAACAAAGGAAAGACTAAAAGAAAAACACGTCCTAACATCTGGTGGTTGCGTTATGTGTCATAGTACGATAGAGGATACAACCCACTTGCTCACCACATGTCCCCACACACTAAGTACTATAAAGAAAGTTAACACAAAAATTGAACAAACAATACGTAACTATGACCCACATAACAAGACACCAAAAGATATACTAAATGACCTTTTTTGCCAAATAGGAAGAAAGGAGTTCATTGAACTAGCGATATCTTGGTGGTGTATTTGGCACCAACGGAATAAACTAGTATTCCAACAAGCGCCAAATGAATTCTTTCAAGATCTACCCCAATATATTAGGGTTCAACGAGATCAATGGGAAAAATCAAAAAACTGGAATGAAGATGAAGAAATCATGATCATAAACCGCAATAAAAAAAGGAAAAAAAGGATCAAAACCAGATATGGAAAAAGCCACCACATGATGTAATAAAATGTAATTTTGACGGATCAAGACTAGAAAATGGACAAGCTTCAGGAGGCTCAATCTTAAGGGACCATAATGGAAATATGATAAACATATCGGCAAAGAACTATGGACAGATGTCGGCAATTAAGGGAGAAGCTCTGGCAATGAGAGATGGCATTAGATTAGCAAAACAGGGAAAACATAGAAACATAGAAATTGAAGGTGACAATCTACAAGTGATAAAAGCTGCTCAAGGCGAAAATAATTGCCCGTGGGAAATAGAAATCATCATGACTGATATTCGTATCGCTCTCCTGGAATTCCAATCTGTTCGAATTTCCCATGTGTCCAGGGACTACAATACTGTGGCTGATAAAATTGCTAGACTGAGCCACAGTCTCCCTACCAACGCCATTAGGAATCACCCAGAACTTAGTGTTCTCATCCGTCAGGATGCTCTAGGACGCCCTCCCTGAGAGGAGAGCCTCCTAATTCTTACCTAATCAAAAAAAAAAAAAAAAACTAGAAACAAATAAAAATTCTTGTATTTGAAAAATAGATGACTAAAATTAAAAGAGATAAAGTCAAAATGACAATTTTGAAGACAAAATAAAATAAATAAAAAATTTGTTTTGTCACTTGTTTTTGCCAAAAATAAAAAACATAACACTTGTCATTTTTTATTATGTTGACACGTTTTATACACATGTTCACATTATTATTATTTACATATAACCTTAACTTCAAAAAAATTAGTATAATACATGTTTACATATTAGTATTGCATGTTCATACTTTATTGTCATATGATACACGAATTTTTATAAAATTTTTAAATTTTTAAATTTTTTAAATTTTTAAATTTTTTTATTGAATGGTCCAGATTCATTTCTAGTGTTTTAATCATATGGTCCAATTTTTTATATTTTTTTAGTTTTTATTTTTATTTTTTATTGAATGGTTCGGATTCATTTCTAGTATTTTAATTAGATGGCCTAGATTTATTTCTAATTTTCATGATAAGGGCTATTTTATTCGAATCAATACCATTGCCTATGTTTTAATAATTTTATGTTTCTTTGAATGTATTTATTAATTTTCATTCATATTTCCTTATGTAAAAGTGCCATCAAAATTTAATATTCTTTCATTAACTTTGTAAAATTAATTTAAAATTTATTAGTCAAATAAATTTTAATCAAGTTAATAAGAAATTGAAATTTAATAAACTTTAGCTAATTGTGTCTCATTTGATAATGTGCAAGAAAAGCTTCTCACGTCGGAAAAATTGAACAAAAAATTAATTATTATATATATTTTTGGATTACTTTTCATATTTTCACTTGATTTTCATATAGAATTCACTAACTCATCTATTGGACCTGAAACACTTACGGGCATGTAAACACATGTTATATTTGACCCGCTGAAATTTAGGCTCTACCACAACTAACAACTCAGATAATTTCTCATCAAGAACCTTAATCAAACTCATCATGCACAATTGAATCCCACTAATTAAGAGCAAATAAGTTTGATATACCTGGACTTTTTGCAGCTGCATCAGTCACAACATGAGGCAAATTGAAATTAATGCCTTTTATGTTGGTATACTTAGAAGTGATCAAATTGAGGGTGGTACCATCTCCACCACCAACATTCACAAGCACATTGATTCCTTCAAACCCTTGATATGTCTCAACAAATTTCTTTACAGTGACGTTAGTGAGGTAGGACATAAGATTATTGAACAGCTTGTTAAACCTTGCATCATTTGCTGTGTATTCAAATAGAGATGTCCCATGAGCCATGTTGAAAGGAATACCACCTTCTAATATAGCATCATTTAAGCGGTACCTAACATACAAAAAAGTAACTTAAAAAAAAGGATATTCTAGTCATGGTAATGGGTCCGGTGCGGGTGGACTACTTTCACCACCTGAACTGCGGTTGTAAACCGTCCACCCAACCCGGTATTTTCACCTGACGAGTTTCACCTGAAATCGATTCACCCGAAATCGGTTGGTTTTCGGGTTGCGTCGGGTTTTTTTTTCCGAGTGTTATAAAAAGTTGAAATTTTCAAATTTCAATCATAAATAACCTTAAGTTCATTCGTTCAACGGGTCAATCCGATGACCCGTAAACAAAATAAACTTAACCCGTCGGATTACGGGTCAACCCGTTTAATCAATCTAATAAAACTTTAAATTTTAAACTAAAATTTGAACCTATTTATATAAGGTCTATCCATTGGATTAGCCAAAAAAATAAATTTAATTAGAAAGACTCAAATCTCATCTTTATGGTTAGGCTTTAAAAACTTAAGTCTTCTCTCCTTCCCTTTTTATAAGCTCCTCTTCTCCTCTCCTTCTACCAATTTTTCGACGTGAGACAAAAAAACCGGGTGATCGGGTGAGGACATACCCGAAACCGTACCCGCTCCATCACCCGGTCACCTAAAACCCGTTTTTAATCGGTTTTTCGGTTACCCATCGGGTGTGGGTGAAATTGCCAAGCCTATACATCTTCTAGTATAGCATCATGCATGTTTTATGGTCATATACTCATATATATACACAGTTGAATAGATCAGTACGTATATGATAAAGTTTGTGGGTCAATACCAGAAGTCCAACGCATAAATATTTTATTCAAAACCAATTAGTAATAGAAGGAGTAGCTCAAAGAATCATACATACCAGAAGTCTAAGCAGAGCTTATCATAGCGCCAGAGATGAACAGGCACCAAGCCACTTGCATTGCTCTTGAGATAATACTTGCAAACCGGTGCCGCGCCATACACCTTCTCAACTCCTCCTACTTCCAAGCTCCTAACCTCACATCTCAAGATAGAGGAGCTCGCCAAGAGACTGAGAACACTATCAAGAAGAGTGGGTTCATCGCGGTTCACACATCCAGGGATCTTACAAGCAACCTCTTGAGCCGAAAGGTAGGCCCCGCGTTCGCTGGCTTCTGCTATGATCTCCAAAATGTCGAGCTCTATTGCCGTCTTTAGAGCCATGGCTAGGTTCACTCCTCTTGACATGTCTTGGGCTTTCTTGAGTACTTCTTTTTCTTCTTCTTCTTCCTCCTTTTCACGTTTAGAGTTATCGATATCAGGATAAGTAATCATTTTTCCCTTCACCTATGCAATGTATCGATCTTCTCTATAGTTGATGTAAAGATCGAATTGAAGAAACAAAATATAAATGGACGTGATCGATCATGTGTTCATGTATTTTATAGTATATTTTATGTACGTAGTAGATACAACTAACGTTTAGTGATCACTCAACTACTAATCGGTGATTGAAGGGTTGGTTAGACTCACAAACAAATCAATTAACACTTTTTAAATTAACTTTAGTTTTTCATGTATTTTATTTCATGTAGCCTAGACATGTCAATTGGGTCGGGTCGGACGGGTACAGTTTCGTTAGAGGTCACGGGTCAATAGCGATGGGTTGTTGCGGGTTTTCAGCCGGGTCGGATTGACCAACGGGTCTAAAATATTATTTTTTGTAACTATTAAAATCAATTTTTAATCAAATAATAATATTTAATTACACTATATTATTTTTATGTATTTTAATAATAAAATATATTATAATTTTCAAAATAAATTTTATAAATTCTATCATTACTATATACTAAATCGGATGTTAAAATAATATATAAAACGACCCCACATTAAACCATATCATTTATCTTTTTTAAATCAATCTAATTGGTCAAAGTTTAATTAGATTATTTTTAATTAGTTATATTTATATATTAAATAAAATAATTAATATATCATTTTTATTTTGGGATATGATAGTTTTTTTAGATAAGATACATATAATTTTTTAAGAATATACTTACTTATATCAATAATAAATTTTTAACAATTATTTTTAGAAATAATAGTTTTTTAGATAAGATATGTATAGTTTTTTTTTAAATAATCACAACTATTCCTAGTTTCCTACCAAAAAAATAATCACAACTATATCAATTTAATTAAATTTAAAAAATACGGATAAATAATACAATAATTTTATAAAACTCCGTGCAGGGCACGAGAATTAAAATTAGTAAATATATTAAATCGGTCAACCTAATGCGTTTCAAGTTGATTTATTTCAGATTTTGGATCAAATTTTCAGGTCTTGACTCTAAAATTATTGAACAATTCAAATCGGGTTACAAGTTTGGTTAGTTTTTGACAACTCTACATATAGTAGATACAAGGAAAGTTTCACATATATATACACACACTACTTCACTAGTCACAACCCATCTACCACTCGGTGATTGAAGGGTTAGTTAGACTCACAAACAAATTAACTAACACTTTTTAAATTAACATTAATTTTTCATGTATTTTATTTCATGCAGTAGATACAACCAAAGTTTCACACACACACATATATATATAGGGTTGAGATCAAATAAGGATGACTCTTATCGTAGATAAATAGAATGATTCTCAACCATTAAATCTGGCTTTTTAAAGGGATGAGATTAATTTCTAATTATAAATTAAAATAATTAGAGAAATCAAGTTTGGTAGTTCTAGGATTTAACAGTTTTATTTATGGAAAAAATAAATGTAAGATTAACTTGTTCATTTTTTGTGAGTCTTGATAAGTTCTGATATCTTTCTATCTCTTCATATCTTACAAAAACAAACGGATATTTGGCGTTTTTCATGATTTATTAAATAGATGTTCATTTATGCGTAATACTTGTTCATTGCATTTGATTTATTCAATCGAAATTAGATACTTGTTCATCATTCAATTAACTTTATAATTTTGAACAACAGTATATGAGCAACGTAAGTAGTTTTTTTACTATGGCATAATCTAAACAATATTGTGCTGACATATAAACAATAATTTATAATTCAGTGAACAAGTCAGTTTGAACAACAATATATGAACAATGTAAGTAGTTTTTTTTCTATGGCCTAATACTTGAACAATATTGTGATGGCATATGAACAATAATTTATTATTTAGTGAACAAATCAATCTGAACAACAATGTGCTAGCATATGAACAATAGTATGCAATTCAATGAACAAGTAATCTGATTAATATGAACAACAGTTCGTTATCCAATGAACATTATCATTTTGAACAACAATATATGAACAATGAAAGGAATTTTTTACTATGACATAATACTTGAACAATATTGTGTTGGCATATGAACAACAAATTATTATTTAGTGAGCAAGTCAGTTTGAAATCCTTCATAAATACCCACAAAAATCCCTCAAATTATCAATCAGAGGCAAGACAAAATGGAGTGTACTAGGATTTCACCGCCGCCAACGTCGCCAGTGAGCAACAAGGAGAAGTTGGTGATGCACATGGAATTTTTCTGGGGGACGGTGACGAAAGTGCTATTCAATAATTGGTCGGGGACGAAAGATACCGGACAATACATACTTTCACTGGTGTTCGTCTTTTTTCTTTCTTTTCTCTAATACGGTACAATTCGGGTTAAGATTTACTATTAGTATTTATTAATGTAATATTTTTAAATAGAGTTTTATAAACTCCTTCATGTGTTTTCCTTGCGATTCTTTCTCATGTCGCCTTTATTGAACCGCTAGGGCAGTATTATAAATATCTTATATGTATTTTAGAAAAGGGGTATCAATCAATCAAAGAAGAAAACAGTTTTAACCCTAATTCTCTCTAGCCTCCCTCGTTTGTCTATCGTCTCCTTCTTCCCCTGGCCACCGGGCCTTCTCCCCTTCACTGGTTCTATTGTTCTTATTACGTACATACAGTGTTTTGGTATGGTAATCCAAGGATCATCGTATCATTCTCTTGAAGTGGATCGCCTGCATCAAGATTGTAAAGATGGGCGGGGCTTGGGGGCGTGTGATTTGCACCTTTGTTTACACCGTGAGGGTCGGCCTTGCGAATCTTGTGATGTCATTCAACGGCGGCGTCTTCCTGGCTGTTGCTGTCGGGCATGTCGTGGGGGTACGTTTGTGATGATTGAGGGTGATGTGTCGGATTCGGGTAAAGAGGATCCGAATGGTATTCATTGTTAGTTTGTTCGTTGTTGTAATGGTCGTTGTAATGGTTTGAGTGCCTTCTATCATATTTAAAAAAAATTATGAATAAAAGGTGTTTACAAGAATTTGTTATTTATTATATAGAATTTATTTTTTCCAAGAATTTTGATTATCACGAGAAACTCACTTCTAGTGAGAAGGTCTGAACTCGTAATCCAACCGATAGAGATCACGAAGCAAGTAACCTCCTCCTATACTAAGCTGTCTTATGTGGAGCATGAAACATTAAGATTTTTTTTTTGCCTTGCCCGTTGGCTCGTCCAGTTTGATCGGTCATTACCGCTTTACATCTTGATTGTGTTCGTACTTTGTGATCTCAATACATGTTGTCAAGGGAATTCGAACTCGAATCTCTTAAACAATATACTGAAACATTAAGAATTTGAACCTCAAACATTAGCTTGGAATCAATATAGTTCAATGCTATGAAAATTTAATGTGGGCCGATTTTAATGTGTTCAGTATGCATTATTTGTATGGGCCGGTAATGAAATTAAATTATGAACAATTACATCCGTCGACTATCTAGTCCAGCCCAAATTGACCCAACCAGTCCAAGTGTAGTTTAAGAAACTTACTCGATCGTTTTTGTAGGATTTTTCTCATAGTTTTGTGATTTTACACATCAATAGCCCCAATAGGTTGCAATACACATATCTATAACTTATGTTATAAATGCGAAATATTCAACTTATAAAACCATTGAAATTTGTTAAATGATAAATTAGACTGGATATACAGTAGAAAAAAAATAGTAAAAATAATTTAAATCGATTTTAAATTTATGAAATTTGACTAAAATATACTCTGCAGCTTACAATGAGTCCAACCATCTTATGCATATAGATTGATTGCGTAATTATTCAAGATTAAGATCAATAACTAATTATTTAGTGCAACACATGAGAAATTATGTTGAGAGTTATCCTACATGGGAAACTTGAGATTAAAATTGCTTAGTATATAACTCAATGCAGTATTTCGCTCATTATCATATGGTTTTGGGTGGAAAGTTGGAACCTCGTTAGACTTATATGACATATCCATTATCACACGATCCCTAGATTATCGGCTCATCGAAATTTATCATGCAAATGTAGCTGTTTTGGTGTGAGTTTGCTGGCTTTATGGGCCAAATAAAAACTTACCCAACATACTAGATCCGTTATCATACGATCCCATATTTTAAGTCCACCTAACTTTATCAAATTAACTAGTTTAAAAACTCAGAAGGAGGGTTTGTTTCAAACGAACTCAAAGAATTAGCAATGACAATGTATATCAAATAATGTCAAAAGACACCAAACAATGGATCGATTCAGAATTGTACTAACTTTACTCAACATTATTAGTGATATTATATCATGTAAAACATGATAAGTATATATATATTTAGTAAAATTATTAAAGCCTTTATCGTTCTTAAGATAATCACATGAGAAAAAAGCCAAAGAACAAATTAAAGAGGAGAAAAAAAAGAGGGAATTAAAATAGCACCAGGACGGTCATTTTGCAGTGCTTATGTTGGAATGCGCCAAAGCAACTGCCTTTTCAGAAGAAGAAAAGAATCAAGAAAGGGGAACAAAAGAGTTGTTAATCTTATTTAACTAATTAAATATTTAACTAATTAACTATATTATAATCGAGTTGAATTAAGAATAATATCAGATTAAATTGTTGTCTCTTGATACAATGAAAGGTCATGCACTCATGCTTGCAAAGACTACAAGTTTTGTCACTAATCTCGCCTGACAAAGGATTTTTTTTATGGGTTATAATATATAATTATGTATTAAATTGTAATTACTTTAGTTTAATTTTCCCTTTTTGCCTTTTGGGTGAACCGTAAAATTTTGTCAGGTTGTGTGAGGTGGCTCCGAGAATCAAGTGTCAGTAGCCGTTGCAAAATCCGGTTCATAAAAATATTACTAGACCGGTTTGCTATCTACAAGGCTAAGAAAATTAATGATTAAACCGGGATGACATGCAAAACATAACCATATTTTTATTGTTTTATTGTTAGATAAGAATTTCAGCGACCAAAAAGAGGCTATATATAATCGAACCGAGTTGGGCCGAGCATTGAATTGCTTAGGCTTGACTTGACTAGTTATATGTGAGATCTAGCTTGAGTATGAGTTTGGTTCGAGCTTAAATCTGATTTATGCTCGGTTTATTTAAAGATTTATCGAGTTTGAGATTAGTTCGTGAGCCGCTTGTTTATTTTTTATGATACGACCTTGCGAAACAACTGAATCTCTTACCTCATCATCTAAAAAAGCAAATGAAACTAATTAAAAGCTAAATTTCCTAGTTTGAGAGACTACCAAAACTACATAAGTTTACTCAAATTATATGTTCCTATACAATAAGTATAATATATAGTGGAGTTTGTTCATAAATTTATAATCAAGCTTATTCATAAATATATAACTGAGCTTGCTCATGAATAAACAAGCTGAATTTTCTCGTGCTCATTCTCAACTTGTTTATCTTTTAAACCTTAAACAGTTAAATTGGTATTCAAGCTTGACTTATTTACAAATCGAGTTAAACACAAACAAAACTTAATCGAGCCGGATATCAAAATTTTGACAAACAACTTGGTTCATTTACAAATTACAACCCTATGCATACTAAACCAAATTTAGGTCATGAGCATACGCAAATTTTATTTGCAACCCTATCGATCTTTAACAAATGGATTCAACTTAATTATAATTTTGTCAATATTTGATTTTCACACTGTTACTACATGTCTACATGTACAAACAGGGGCGGAGCTATTTGGGGGGGGGGGGGCATGGCCCCCCCAATCAATTTATTTTCCCCATATATATATTTCTCTTGTTCATAACTTCGATTTGATATATTATAAGCTCCATTCTGACATTTGAGTAAAAAGTTATGGCCGTTTGAAAATTGGGCATATACAAACAACTTCTAACAAGTTATTTACTTAGAATGATTTTATCTTTGCTAAACTTCCAACTTTCATAATGTGATTGAACACGAAAACTTTGAAACAATAATTATTGTTGAAATGTCTCGAATCATACAATTTATTATTAGCACGAGGGCTTTAACTTGAGTTTTATTTTTTAGTTGCGAGCTTTTAATATTTATAGATTCAATTAATTTGTATTCTGAAACATTTTTGTTTTTTTTAACTTAAATGTATTCTAAAACATAATTCATAATTATATAAGTTGTCATTATAAACTCTTGTTTTCTTAATGTAATTATATTTTGAAATATTTTAGTCTCTTCTCTATAAAAGTTGTCATTATATAAGTTGTCATTATAAACATTTTTGTTTTTTTTCTCTAAATTTGTATTTTTTATTTCTACATCTTTTTCGAAACGTACATTACCTATATTGGAAAATTTCATTGACCCCTACAATGACAATTTTCTGGCTACGCCCCTGTGTACAAACAACTTGATTAGTTATAAATTTATAAAGTAATTCATTAGTTATAAAGAAATGCATCATGCAGAAGCTGACAACGTGAATTAAAAACCAAATCAAATGAGCTAATTAGGTTGGTTAAAAAAGATTATCTCAACAGCTTTAAAAAGTAATATTCGTCTGATTTCATATTATTCCTTCAACTCCAATAGGATTTCCTGCCATGGATTTTAACGTAAAACAATATACAAAGCTAATTAAGAACAGAGAAACGTAGAATATTTTATACACTAAGCTAAACCCCTGTGCATGCAGGCTCTATAGTAAATGAGCAATTGCCATGTTAAGTTGTAGAAGGAAATTGCAAGGAAGGTTCATGAAAGAGACAAAAGTATATGAATTAAGTGAATTAATTAGTCGTAACATGGTTTCACTTCCAAATCTTAAACTCAATTTGGTATGTTTTTGGATTTTTAAGAAAAGACATTTTTACATAAATTTAAGTTGAATTCTTAGTTTGTAATAAAATAATGCATTATTTTCGGAATCCAAACGCACCCTTGTTCATCTAAATAACTAGAGGCATCATCTAGATATGATAATTCGTTGGAGGGAGAAAATCAAAGTGACGAACATTACGTTAGTCTGTTTTTTTGGGTTGGTTATATTGGCTCTTTGAGGTTTTTGTAGCAGTTGTTGGGTCATTGCCCCCCCGGGTCTTTCGAGCGCATTCTTTCCTGATGTATCGGGTTAGGAATGCCATCCGCCTTAGCATATCCTTCTGGACGAGACACTGGAAATCTATTTTAGTTTTCAAATCGAGGGAGATTGTTGTCACATTTGCCATACCAATGAAGCCGACTCCCTTTTTAATTTCTATGGAGATGTGAGAGGCATTTCGACATTAAAATATTATGAAGTCACTTAAAATAATTTTTACAATGAATCGATCTCCCAAAAGCAACTCCAAATAGGACATTGAATTGATCTCCCTAAATCCCTAATACAACTCCGAATACTTACTATTGAAGGCATTGCTCAAGAAAAAATAATCACATTCAAGTCGAAAATTTTAAAACAAAGAGCATATTTTTTACCAATCAAGAAGTCTTCAGGCATTTGGTTCAACGATTAAGCTTTTGGGTAGTATTCAAGATCACCGTTTCGAACCCCACGAACGACGATTTACCTATTTATCATTAGAATTGGTTAATAATCAATTCTCATCCCCGGTGGATAATCAAGAAAAAAACTTAGAACAAGTAGCTGTCACGGGCTCATTCTTTGAACAAAAAATAATAAAAGGCCGCGCTTAGCCCACTGGATCTCTTTCCCAATTTCCCATATAAAAAATGTTCAATTCTCCGAGCCCAAAATTAGGTCACCGCCATTAAAACCTCTCCAATTGAAAATTCACAGTTCTCTCCCAAAACCCAGGCCAACGGAAAATCACTAGTCTCCCTCCGATTCCATCGCCATTGTTGTTTTCCTCAAGAGCGCTCTCATTCTGTGCATGAAGGCCGGCAATGGCTTCCGCCTGTGTCAATAGCATCAGCGTTTCGCCGGAGAATTTTCCGGCGTATGGATGGCTGAGCCCTAGGATGTCGTTCAGCAGGGAGTACTCGGACGACGACTCGAAGCTATTTGGAGAAGCGAAGAAGGAGATCTCAGATCCGGCGAAGGAGCACGGAGATTTCGAGTTCTGTGTTGATGATCCGGTGAAGATGCTCCCCGCCGACGAGCTTTTCTCCGACGGGAAGCTCGTTCCGCTTCAGCTCAAGGAAGAGACGATGAGGTCGCCGGAGGGCGCGAGAAACGAGGAATCGAGCGTCGCCGATGAACCGTGCGTGATCTCTCCGAAGGCGCCGAGGTGCTCGAGTCGGTGGAGGGAGCTTCTCGGTTTGCGGAAGAGCAAGTCCAATGAAACGACGTCGTTGCCTTCTTCTTCTTCTTCTTCAACGAACACCGGTAAATCGATACGGCAATTTCTCCACAGAACCTCCAAATCGATGTCGGCGTTTTCAGGTTCCGACGCCTCAATCCGCCTCCCTCTGTTGAAGGACTCCGATTCCGAGTCGATTTCCGTCTCCTCCTCTCGATTCTCGCTCTCTTCTTCCTCATCCGGCCACGATCACGACGATTTTCCCCGTCTCTCCCTCGACGCCGCCGACATTAAACCTAATCGCTCAAATCTCGCCCTCTCCCGAAGCTCCTCAGGTCCGAATCATCATCCTCCTCCTAGAGTGAGAATGGCGAAACCGCGGATGGTTCCAATTTCCGCGACGGAGAATCCAAAGCCTCTAATCGACCATCCCTCGGCTCCCGCAACAACCAATCGCCCAATCCCTAGGGTTCCTCAGCACGATCCAGCAACAATTCCGGGGCGATTCTCGATGGATAGCCCTAGGATGATCTCGTCTGGCAAGATTGTGTTCGAGAGCCTGGAGAGAAGCTGCAGCAGCCCAAGCAGCTTCAATGGCGGTCCAAGGCACAGGAGTAGAGGAGTGGAGAGATCTCTCTCCGCCAATGTTCGGATCACACCTGTTCTGAACGTTTCTGTTGGATTTGGACAGCTGTTCTCATCTCCATCAAAGAAGAAAGAGGCTACTAACTCTGGAAGTAGCAATGGAAACAACAGCAAACTCCATTACTACCACCATTGTAACAGCAGGCTCTGGAGGGCGAGTAGTTAAAAGGTAAATATTGAAATTCTTGCAGTAAACCAGTAGTTTTTCTTTTCCATGGTAATTGTTTGCTGTGTTTAGGCAGTGTTTGTAGATAAGCCATGTGAGTTGTTGCAGTTTTTCTCTGTTAAAGTTGCTTTGGATATTGATGGTGGGGAGCAGGAGTTTTTCCACAAGAAGGAATTTTAGTTTCAATAATTGTACCAGATTGCATTCAATCATTTCCATTAAAAACAAATGGGTACATTTTTGTTCTTGTATAGAAGATGCATTCATAATTTCATATGCATAGACTGTGCAATTTGAAATCAAAATCTAGCATCTATAGTTTTTACTGAAGCTGTGAAAACATGAGGCTGTGGATGTCTCACCAAAAGAAAATTGACTATTGGGTGAGCATTTACTTATAACTTAGGGGCTAGATTTGGAGCACCCATACTGCCATTCACATGGTGGTAGAGAAATGAGGATTTCAATTTTCAAAGTCATTGTACTTGAATTACTTGTACATAAGTTGATAGTAACATGACATGGATAGTTTTGTAGTACACTTTCCTTCTGTTGTATCTATAAATTGACAGTAACATAACAAGGATACATACACATATACACGTGTGGACAATCATGCCACCTATATTGGTCCCCTTGTAATTCACATCTCCATATGATTTCCTCTAAAGTTAAAAGCTAGACAGTACTACCAAGAGTTATTGAGTTCCAGTCACTTCAGTGGTGGCCACTGCCTAAGTACCTAAGGGAGCCATCCGTGTGAATGGAAGCGTATCTCCACTGAAGGGGCCGCCTAGCACCTAGATGGCTTGAACGGTGACGGGCTGGAAGGCTAGGCAGGCTTGGACCTTTAAGGGCATCCAATGTAAGATTAGTGTATCCACAAATGTGGGTTTGACACTCACCATAATTAGAAGATTTAAACCCATCTAAATTGGTCTCATCTTATACTAAATAAGAGGTACCGAATTGGAGTCCTCTTGATGATGGCCTGCCTAATTGCCTCAAAAGCCTTCCATGTACAAAGGGCAAGCAACGTGAGATTAGTAGGTACACGAAAGTGGCCAATGCCTATTTACCTCGGGAGCCTTTCCTATATGGAACTTTGCACGAAGGGCAACCAATGTGAGATTAGTAGGGCTGTCCAAAGGGCTGGTTGACCCGTAACCCGCCCGTGATTTTACGGGTTGGGTAACAGGTTAGCTTTTTTTTAAGCTAACGGGTTATCGGTCGACTCGTAAGACCCATAATATATAAAAAATCCATAATATAAAAAAAATAGAATAGTGTTGTAGTAGTTAGTGAAAGAGAGAAACTAAAATTTATGGGTCAAACGGGTCGAAAAGGGTCAAACAGGCCCGATTGATCCGTTTGGCAGCCCTAGAGATTAGTGAGTCCATGAAAGCAATACAACACTTAGGCTTCACTATTTTCAAAAATCTTTGTTTATAGAATCATATATATGGTCCTCACAAACTTGAATGACAACTAATTGACTATCAATTATATGTATGACATGGAGTGCATGTACTCAAATGATTGACAAAGATTTCTTAGACCCAGATACATGCTTGGAAAAGGCATCTAACGCCACATCCACCGCATCAACCACTCCCCAATAACTTCCATTGGGATGCATATACGTGACCTTGGGTAACAAGGCCACTAACCTCTCCCTCATCTCCACCACCTTCTTCCCTGTGAAGCCACCCAACACCCATTCTATGTTCTTCACATTGCCGTTCATGTTCTCGATCTCGATCAACACTGAGTACGAGCTGCCATCGACGGGAAGGTACCACCTGTACTGATCATACGCCGAGTGCTTCGTAAAGAACACCGGCACACACCCTGCCAAGAACGAGTCGAATATCGACCTTCTAGTGAACGAGTCCCCCGGCGGGTGGAGGCAAAACCTCGACCTTGTCATTACGCCGAGGATCCTAGCTGGATCGAAACAGATACTTTCCCTGTTCTCCTCCCCTTTAACACTGCAATCCAGCAATGTACAATTGCTGGACATCTGGCACTGTCTCACAATCTCATTCCTAACTAACGCGTTGTCGGACTTCCCCTTCCGTGTGGACCCGATGAACGAGAACAAGTGGGGCCTTTCGAGGCCTGTGACGTGTCTCTGCCAGGCTGTCAGCTGGTCCGACGTGTGAGGGTGGAAGTAGGACGGATATGGGATGGCGAATTGGTTGGCTCCGTTCCATGGGTGTCTTTCTACAGGGAGGAAAGACATGTTTTTGATAACAGGGAGAGTGAGGAGATGTGAAGAAGGGCCTAACCGACTAGGTGGGTTTAAGGCGGTCCGCATGAAGTCCCAGCTCGTGCGGCCCAGGGCCATGAAGTGGTCCCGGCCATGTCCGCGTCGCCACCATTTGCTGTGTACGAGGTGTTGGGCAAGATCGAAAATGAGGGCTCTTTTTGCAGTGAGGTTTTTGAGTTGGGCTTGGCTGGATGCATGGAACCCGCCATAGAAGGGCACGTAGAAGAGGCGGGCCAGGTCTGGATTGTGGGTCCTACAAGGGTGGTTCTCAAGGCGGGCGTGGAAGATTAGCTCGGCTGTGAACTGGTTGGTTGCGAACCAGTTGGTGAGAGGAAGAGGCAGGCCGAGGCCTCGGTGGATGATGTAAGAGCACATGTTGGTGCGGAAGTTGAGGTGTTGGCAGTCTTTGAGTAAGTCATGATTGAATTTGGGAGGGAGTTGATAGATGTAAACTAGGGAGTTAGGGTTGCAAGAATGATGGCTTCTCGGTTTCTTCGTCTCCGTCGTCTTCTTCTCCGAGATTTTTGATGATGAAGATTTTGGTATTGGTGGGTTTGGGTGTATCTGTTGGATCAGTTTTTGTTGGTGATTGGTTTGATTGGAGATGAAATGGTTCGACGACATTGCTGGTGTTTCGGTTTTGAGTGGAAGGAAGAACTGGCAAAGGAGGAAGAATGAACAGGGGATTAGAAGAGAGGTGAAGATGATGAGCTTCATTGTAATGAACTTTTGAGTTGTGAGAAAGAAGTTAGGGCATTTTGGGTTTAGGAAAGTGTACAATGGAAAGAGCTCTGTTCGACATTTTCTAGTTGAAGCTTAATGGCCAATTCAGCTAGCGGAAAAGCAAGAAGTTTGGGTGTAGGAATTTCTTGAAAATGGCAAAATTCTGCTCCATCTAGTTGAATTCTGTTCCCATTCCGCTGGTGCCAAACAGAGCCTTAAATGCCCAAATAGACCTGATGATTAACGTGTTTGGTTTTCTCAATCATCATCCAACGTTGTAGGAGAGAACGTGTGGTGTTATGCTTCTGAATCGTGATTGGAAATGGTCTGTCATTATATGTATTTATTTTTCATTATCTAAGGTTATCTAAACAGCCTGTAACAATTGAAAATTGTTAAAAAAACCTATGCGTTTATAACATGATCATTATATAATAGGCACTCAGCTACAAAAGTCGGCATCTTTATTGATTGATATTTTTCAACTTCCAGATGTGGTGGAATCATCTATCTAATGTTGGGCGCATCCTCATGCTCATTGGCTTTTATACACTGTCTTTGAGATGGATTTAGTCCCTATATCAATTTTGGTGCATTCTAACTAAATTCAGTTATTATTGTCACATAGTTGAATTTCAGTTTTTCTTGGGTCTATTCGGGCGTACCCCCTTTCCCTTGGACAAGAGTACTCCCATCTTGACCCCTCAGATTCCGTTGTAGCGGAGCCTCACTTGATCAATGATGATGATGAGATTTATAACATAATGATTTTGGAATCAACCAGAATTTGAACCTAGGAATGAAGCTTCAACTTCAAACAAGACAATAGTTTTCTGCAAATCAATTCATATTCTTGGAAACATAAATTGCATAATATCAGAAGAAAAAGCAAAAAAAAATTGAAGATCAAATTCAGGACATGCCATGATCTTCAGTTAAAATTCACTGTACATGCCCATGATTGTAAAATGATTCATTCTTTACATTCTAGCCATAAAAAAGTGGCTAAAAAACCCCCAAAGAAATTCAAATAAGAAAAGCAAAGAAGCCATACTAGCCTCTCTGAATACACCAGCAAAGATAGCATCTGATATTACCTTGCTTATCCACTCCAATAACTTCTGGTACTTGCTGAATACCAATTGCAAATCTCTGGGAAGTGAACACAGTAACAAAAACACCAGCAAAAGCAATATATCAGAAGCTAAATGAAGTGGGAAACTGGAAATGGAATGAAATCTCAACTGAAAGTATCAATCTGTGGAATCATTACAGACAGTTGCTTCTCAAGCGCGCTTTGGAAGAATTCGGATCCTAGTTCAGCCCCCAAAGTGCAGTCAAATTTGCATTAGTTCAAAATGTACAATACTATTTGGTGCCTTCTTGTTTTTTATTTTACATTGGTAAGACATCCAACTGAAGATCATACTGCATCACAAGCCTTTCCACTGTCTTCTGTGTCACAAGTTTCCGCTGTCTCAACTCCCATAACACTTGCTCGGCCAGATTAGGCTCATCTTGAAGAGCAAGCCCTTCCACAATAATAGTATAAGTCAACTCATTTGGCTTGCACCCTTTATCCACCATAATCTCAAAAACATTCATGGACAGATCCGTTCTCCTTAACTTGCACAACCCAAGTATAAGCGAGTTGCAATTGTCTGTATCGGGCTTACAATCAAATTCATCCATTGTCCTGAAAATCTCCATAGCTGCATACACCATTCCTTCCAAACAAAGCCCTCTCAGCAAAGACGAGTACGTGTACGAGTCGGGTGTGAAACCGTGGTTAGCCATCTCAATCAGCAGCAAAAACGCCGAGTATGTGTTACCCTTCTTGCACAAACTCGAGATGATGTATTTGTAGAAATCATGAGTGGAGCATTTCTGTTTGTTCCCTAAGCCTTGGATTATGGAGAAAGCCTCTTGAACTTGCCCGTTCCCACAAAGCAGAGAAATGGCGTTGTAAGTTCCTTCATTAGGCGAGCACTGGCGATGGATCATTTGGTTCAGACACTTGATTATTCGCTCCACTTTCCCTTCTCTACAGAGTTGAGTCACAATGGGATTAAAAGTAGCCGCTGTTGGCTTGAAACCAACCCTTTGCATTTCATCGAGCACGTCAAGTGCATGATCAACCTGCCCATGATCAGCAAGTGAACTCACAAGAATGTTGTAAGTGACAACAGTTGGAGAGCGATCCTCGCCCTCCATTTCAGCCAGAAGCTCATAAGCCTCCTTCCAACGCCCGACATGGCACAAGCTCCTCAGAAGAATATTGTAAGTGACAACATTAGGCTCAAATCCATTATAAGGCAAATCCCTGAAAAACCTAATTGCCTCCCCCAATCTCCCTTCTCTACAAAACCCAGTTAAGAGAACATTGTAAATGACCAAATTAGGGCTCCCTCCTGTCAACATAATGTCATCCAACAGCTTCATGGCTTCATCAACTCCTCTCTCCTTACAAGCAGCTTCAAGCAAATATGAATAAGTGAACACATTTGGTTTCAGCCCTTTCTTTGTAAGCCTATCCAAGAATTGCAAGCTCTTATCCAGATTCCCAAGCATACAAAGCCCCTTAACAAGAGAATTATATGTAAGATTATTGGTTGGATACCCATACTCCTCCATTTTCTCCACCAATTGCATTGCATACCCAAAATTCCCTCTTTTACACAAATGATTCACCAAGAAAGTATAGGAGCTAGCATCCAAATCAACACCGGAGCTCGCCATCATCTCCATAACTCGAATCGCTTTCCGGACCTTATTCATCTTGCAGAGATCATACAAAAGCTGTGTAGATTGAACCTTATCAGGCTTATGACCTTTCCTCACCATATACTCCAAGTACAAAAAGGCATCATTTGCCCTAACATCTTTACTTCTGGGATCATTCTTACCAGACCTCCAATTGGGTAAAGTGACCACGTTCTCCTTGGGGGAAAAGGTGATCTGGGTAGACGCTAAAACCCTAGAAAAGCCATTGTTGAGTGTCAAATTGTGAAGATTGGGGAGCTTGGAGAAGAACCCACATGGCTTTTTGGAGGATTCTGGACAAGGGCTTGTAAAGGGCAGTATAGTGTGTGATACAGTTACCATTACTAAGAGTAGAAATCAGAAGCAAGATTATGGAATACCTGTACAGGGAATTGAAAGAGGGAAAAGATACATCTAATCAATTGACGAAGAAGGTGACATAGAGTGCAGATTCTTCAAGAGAATTGGGTATTCTTACCAGGGAAGTTGGAAAGAGATTGTCTTGATTCTAATAACACATCATCTGGAGAGGAAAGGTGACAAACAAATTGCCCCCTTGTTGTTCTACAACGGCGTGGCTGTTTTCTCGTCCATCCATGTGTTGGGTCTCTCTTCGTTATCCAAATTGATGAATGAATGCTGGAGAATTATGTCTTGGCGCGTGTGAATTGGGAATCTTGTTAAATGATGATTTAGAAGAGAAAAAAAAAAAACAGAAAAATAGGAAAATTGCATTTGAAAATTTAAAAAATTCTAAGGAATGCCCAAGCTTTATGCTCCAAATCAAATATAAATAAAATAAGATTAAACTTGTGTTATATGAATGTAAAGTATGAATCTTTAGTTTAATTCATTTGGTAAGTTCATAACTTCATATTGCATTTGACAATATAAAAACTAGTTTAGTTTAGTTTAGTTTATTTTGTAAGCTTATTTTAAATTTTCACCCCTATATAAACAAAGCAACAAAGTTCTTTTTCCAATAATTTATGCTCAAAAGTGGTTCTATTTATATAAGAAAAAGGTAGGCTGTGTAATTAATCATTTTATTTAGATACAAACAGAGCCAATACATTAAACAACAGCAACAATACATCAGCCAAGAAGTTAGAGAAGATGAAGAAAGTGCAGTTAGATGCTCAAATTTTTAGGGGCATTTCATCAAAGTCTGCTACAATTTGGCTACAATCCCATAAATTACTGTTTTTTTGGCGAGGTCACAAAATATGTGTTATTACTAATCAAGGCCCTCTTTTCCTGCGGAACAGAAAACACCCATTTTGCTGATCAGGAGGAATCATTCCTCCTCCCTTGGACGTGTCGATGGCTTCCAACATTGCCACCACCTCATCCATCTCCGGCCTCTTGTCGGGATTCGCATCCCAGCATCGCTTCATCACGTTTCCTAGCGAGCTCGGACAACATCGTGGCATCTCTGGCCTCAGATTCTGCACTTTCCAAACTTCAGGCCATTTTCCGTAAATACTTTCAAAAGTGATGCTCAATACATTATTTTTTTTAATTCATACCTGGCGGACAACAGCTGAACTAACTTCAGAGAAACTGAGATCATGATAAGGCATGTCACAACAGTATATCTCCCATAAGCAAATCCCAAAGCTGTACACATCACACTTCCTGTTGTATGCATTTCCATTTAAAACCTGTTTAAGATTTCCAATCAAGGATTTTAGTGATTTAAGCTAGTAGGACAGTGTTTCCCGTTTTTCGTTTCGTGTTGGAAAATCGGAAACTTGTTTCCTAGTGTAAGATTATGGAAATGATACGTTTTTCGTGTTTGTTTTATTTCCGTGTTCGTGTAACATAGGATTTAAGCAATGTTCTAAAAATCGATAGGCGGATCCTGGACAAAGAGGGCCGCCTATCGCCCCAATAACTAGAACTAAGCCTGGGTTCGGTTTGCAACTGGCCCTTCCAATGGCGGTTACGGTCCCGGTTCCACCACCTTTGGAACCATGGGTTCTGAAACCGAACCCAGGTCTAACTAAAATGATTGCCTAAGCAGTCTTAGATGGGCGCTTAAATAAGCCGTACGGCTAGACGGACGCGGACTAAGACCTTTCAGCGCCTAGGTGAGGCCTAGACAGGATTTTCTTAGAACAGCGAATTTAAGCAATATTGTAAAAATTGAACTAAGATGTGAAAATTGAATTAGGAAGAACTACCTCAGGAGCCATGTAGCCAAGGGTTCCTGTCTCGCCGGTCATGTCATGAGGATTCGAAGCCTCAACACGAGCAACACCGAAATCAGCAATCTTTAGAGTGCGCGCCTTGTCGAGAAGCATGTTTTCGGTTTTCACATCTCTGTGGACGATTTTCTTAGTGTGCAAGTAGCTCAGCCTGTATAAACAAAAGTCCCATGTTCAATCTCAGTTTGAAATTGATGAAATTGCTAAGTGAAGAGTGATGAGGATTTGGCTGACCCTCGCGCTAGATCGAGTGCCAGCTGGATCACGACTCTGAAAGGCAGCTTCTTTCTTCTGTTCTTTATGAGGTAAGATTTCAATGCGCCACCAGGTAGATACTCGACTACGACACAACAAATGTTCCTCGGCATGCCAATTTGGCCTGTCTCGGTTTGGATACTCAGTTCGGATGTGTCAATTGTCGCGCCTATGAACTGGAAAAGGAGTAACAATGGTTCACTACACTAAGTTGGTGCTTGTACAGAATACACAGATGTAACGTGGTTCACTAACAAGGTCAGCAAAACGTCGAATTCAAGGCAATTGAACAATAGATAAAGCAATTATATATACCTTGGTGACATTGGGATGATCAAGTTTATGCCAAACAGCAACTTCCTGTGTAAAAGAAGCTCTGATTTGGGTCACTTCAGCTTCTGTCCTAAGACCCTCTTCTCCCCAATCAAGAAGCTTAACTGGATGTATATGAAATCTTTAGAACATTCTCTCTTTTTATCAATAACACACCATTTAAGTATCAGACATTGAGAAATTTACATTCATCATATAAACCATCAGTCAAGTTTTACTAGGATTTTTTTAATTTGATAACCAGCCAATTTAGTTTCAGTCAGACTGTCAGAGCATTGTTTTGTTCATTTGACTGATATAGTGATATGGTCATGTATTGGGAAAGGCAAACTGACTAGTCCACAAGAAAACAAAAATATTTTTTTAAAGAAAATGTTGCTTAGGAACTTAAAAGAGTGAGAGATTGATGCATAAAAACAACTAACATCAACCCAGTGTAGTCCCGCTTTCACAGGATTAGAAGGTCTAAATATATGCACCCGTATCTCAAAGGAGAGTGTTTTCGATAGACCAAAGACGATAAAAAACAAGACTAGAAAACTAAAATTTAGCTATGTGACAATAAGAACTGAATTTAGTTATAATACACCAAATTTACATATTCAACTCAATAACCAAGCAAAAAAAGACTGAAAATTTCTCTTGTAAAGTGAGATTAAAAAAAAATGAAGAAATGGGTCCTATACCATCAACTTGAAAGAGTGAGAGATTGGTTAAAAAAACATCTACCCAGTATAGTCTCGCTTTTGCAGGATCAAATGATCTAAATACATGCATCCGTATTCTAAAGGAAGGTGTTTTCGATAGACTAAAAATGAGAAAAAAGTAAGAATAAGAAACTGAAATTCAACTACGTAACAATAATAACTGAATTTAGTTAAAACACACCAAAATTGATATCGGGACAATATTTATCTCTAAGACACTATATAAAAACAGCCAAAAATGCCCCAAAATTAAAAACTCAACCAAATTTAGATGATCAACTAAATAACCAAGCAAAAAGACTGAATCTTTCTCTTGTAAACTGAGATCAAAATTGAAAGAAATGGGTTTTCATACCAGCAACATCTAGCCCATCATAAACTCCGCGATGAACAGTGCCAAATGTGCCACGAGCAATCACTGATTTAATGATCAGATTACAAGGCTCAATTTCCCACTCTTCTCTTTGTTCTTTGTTCTTGTTCTTGTTCTTCTCCAAAGTCAATGCTCTTGTGAGATGCCTCTGGAGCTGATCATCCAAGCTGTTCAGATCTATCTGATCAGCTCTCACATAACCATTACTATTATTATTCTCCTTCATCATCTCTTTTTGTGATGATGAACAAAGCCCAAATGAGAGAATTAATGGAGAGGAAGGTAGAAAGAAATTAATGGAGTTTTTTTGTTCGTTAATTGCTCTCTCTGTGTGTCACTCTTTCTCTGTGCAAAAGGCCATGTGTTGGGCACATGGGTAATTGACAGGAGGCGACGTGTGTGCTGAGAATTCGTCTTGTTCTTGCTTTCAGCGGTTTCTACTTGCCCCTTCTGCAATGAAATGAAGAAGAGATGATGATGATGATGATGATGATGATGATGATGATGATGATGTTGAACTTGTTTTCTGTTTTTTCTTGTTTTGATGGATGATTGATGATTATGTTGTTAGTCTGCCTGGTGTTTTATAGTTGAAATTATAGGGAGAGGAAGTATTAGAATAATTTGAGGAGGTGATGGTTGATGATTAGTCGGCCTGTCAATCGGGTCAGGCCGGACGAGTTCGGTTATTTTGGGTTCGGTTTGAATAGGATTCGGTTTCGTTTCGGGTCCCGAGTCAATCGGATCGGGTTGTTGCGAGTTTTCGGTCGGATCGAGTTGACCAACGGGTCTAAAATATCGTTATTTTTATGCTTATTAAAATCAATTTTTAATTAAATAAAAATATTTAATTATAATATATTATTTTTATGTATTTAACTAATAAAATAAAATATATTATAAGTTTCAAAATAAAGTTTATAAATTTTATAAATATAATAAATCGGTCAACCCAACGGGTTTCGGGTTCTAGCGGGTTCAGTTTATTTCGGGTTTTAGGTTCAATTTCGAATCTTAATCCTAAAATTATCGGGCGATTCGGGTCGGGTTTGCGAGTTAAGTCAGCTTTTGACAACTCTATTGATTATGATTTATGAACATTAAAGGGAAACTTAGGTACTTTGATAAGTTTAATGGTATTTTGGTTGGTGTTAGTAAGTATTTTTCGGAGCTTCTAAAGTTAGTATTAATAGATTTTTTGTTTGACGTTTTGTGGGTAGTGTCCTTCACCAAAAATCAAAGTAAGTATTTTTTTGTATAATATTATTGGTGTATTAAAATTTAAAAAAGGTATTTTTGAGATTTTGGGTTTTCAATTGGTGTTCCTTTCGATGTGAATTGAGCAAATTCAAACTCAACATTATGTTTGTCATCTCATATTAGTAGGATTCAAATATAAAATAGATCCAAATTAATAGTCGAAGCTTCTTAATTTGAATTACTAAACAACAATTCATTTTTAAGGAAACACTAACTTGACTTGAAATCATTTTTAGAGCAGTTATTTATCGCATTTTAATTACCTTCTACCACTAAGCCATCTCTTGATATTTTTCCGACATCTCATAAATCGAGCCCTACTCAAACTACCTCATTTGAGCCTCATTTGAGCCACATTTGAGCGATATACATACTATTTTTCAACCAAAGTTACATAACAAACAAACTTAAAACCTCAAAACCACTAACTTATAAATAAATTTTTTAAAACAATAATCTTAAAACAACAATCAAAATATCCTTAAACTAATGAACATCAACCATAATATTCCTAGGCCTTAAAATGTTAATAATAAAAGGGGAAAGCCCTACACCAGACACGCGCTCTGCACATGGCTTCAATTATCAGTCCAGTTGGAACGTGGATGAACTAACTAGGCTGTCATTGACATAAATTTTGTACACTAAGTGAAGAATCTCAACTGTTGTTTTGTTTTGGTACTATCACATTACAATACTAATGTAATAATATTCATATTTTGGTACATGGTTTCTACTTTCTTTTGTACTTTTCTAAGCACTCATCTTGTACAACAAAATATTAGTTCCACAACATAAACAAGCTGAATAAAGCTACAAGCACACTATAAAGTATGAGACACAAAGAGTGGCCAAGAATTTTGCTTAGTAATTATGCCTCTTTTTATTTTTCTTCTAAATGCAAAGCTATATGTAATAATGGAGCTATATTTGGAGCTTGGGAGCTAGGAATCATGACATGATTAGCTATATTATTATGTACTATGTTCTAATTATGAACCTAAAGTGATGCAAAGTAGAATTTTTATCAATAAACTATGAGGGAGGACAAATTTGGGGAAGGCTTGATTTAGGGGAGAAGCACATATACAACTTTTACTTCTTTTAATGTTTGTTTTATTAAGGTTTCATTATGGCCTATATAGACATAAAAAATTCACCTATACTATAACTTTAGTGGGGGTGAGTAAGAATACCCGATCCACCGATCCGATCCAAAGTTCGATTTCGAATGGGTCGCAATTTTTTTATCCATATCTGATCCGATCCAGATTTTTTTCGAATAATCAGATATGGATCGTAACTGTGAGGCAATCGGATATCCGATGTATCCGATACTATATATGTTTTTGAAAAGTGCAAATAAATACTAAGTAGCATGAATGTTTTAATGTGTATTTTTGTAACTTCACCAAAAAAAAATGTGTATTTTTGTAAAATTTCAACTCATCAAGGGTTCAATTCTCTCTAACCATGTAAATTTTCTCTTACAATTTAACCGGATCGATGGATATTGACTGGATATTCACCGATTCGGCATATTACTCGAGGCTAAATCCAAAACAGTCAAAATATTTGTTCAAAGCGGATATAAGATGAAATAGGATTTTTTAAACGAATATCCGACCATTAACAAATCGGATAGGATCAAAATTGTAAGAAAAAAAAATTAACGGATATCCGATATGTCAGATTGGATCTGATTTATATGATTGCTCAACCCTCACTTTTTAGGCCAGCAAGTGAGAGTTTTTTTTATGTTAATGGGCCTAGATTAAATAACTCCACCAAACTTTCCAAATTTTAATGGGCCCAGGCCCATTAAGACTTGTTTGTAATCTGCACTTTTACCTTCCGCTTCGCGCAACCTTTTCTTCTTGTAATCTTCAAAAACAGAACGTCACCGCCGATATCGCCATCGTCGCCTCTCCTTGCCCTCTATCTCTCTCGCCGGTGACGGAGCATGGAAGAATCGCGACCAGTAATCGGACTGAAATGGAATCCCAAACTCCCCTCTTTTTCCGATTTGTCAAAGCCATCTTCTTCCTTTTCTGCTTCTGTAACTAATCGAAGCAACGACCTATTCGAATTCGAGCCCTCTTCACGGCTAATTGATGGCCTCTACGTCCCACCTAAAAACCCTAGAAATTTCCACAAATTGCTTCAGAAGCCAATTAAAGATACAACCGGTGAAAGCTGGTATTTTGCCTTCTAGGGTTTTGGTTTTATAGGTCGATGAACTGTGCGTTCCTTGTGGTTGCTGAATTTGTGTATTTAATTGCTGGAATCTGAAACAGGTTTGACATGCCTGCTCCTGTAATCACCCCGGAATTGAAACAAGACCTTAAATTGCTAAAGGTTAGTGCTTTTCTCCATTTTGTTGTTTGCGTTCGTGAATTGCAAGTTGATTCCATAGTTCATAGTCTAGGGAGTAATATGAAGTACTGATCTTTGATGTCTGTAAATGTTATAGTTAAGGGGTGCCATGGATCCTAAAAGGCACTATAAGAAGAGCGAGTTGAAGTCGAAGAACTTGCCCAAATACTTCCATGTTAGTTATTTTGGCTCACACTGTTTGATTGATGGCTCATAAGTTCAATGACCTTGATGTGCTCATATTGGCCATTTCTTGATATTCATTCTGTGACTTGTTAGATTGGCACTGTTGTTGAGCCGGCATCTGAGTACTACTCTGCCAGATTGACAAGAAAGGAAAGGAAGGCGTCCCTTGCTGATGAATTGTTATCTGATACTTCACTTGCAGCTTACAGGTTAGTTTAAAGTGTCTAAATGCTGGATAAATCACAAATGTCATGTAATTGATCCTAGTGGAGACGGTCTAGCGTATGTTATGATTGTTTTCAGTACTTATATATTATGTCTGTATCCAGGAAACGCAAAGTTAGGGAAATCGAAGAAAAGAACTGTCCAGCATCAAATGAGAAGTGGAGGATAAAGGGCAAGCAAACCCAAAAACGTGCAAAGCAAAGAAGGCATTTGTAAATAAATGCATACAATGAAACCTCATCTTATCCTGTCATAAATTTGCTACTTTAAGATGACAGGTTTCTTAAATTCCTCAACTAAGTGATGATGGTCATGAAGACACTAGATTTTTGAAGTCTAGAAGAAATCAAAATTATTTCTTCAAGAACAATAAACTTGCTCGGAGCAAATGATTTGGAAATATACAGAGTGCTTATGTGAATAAGATGCATATACACTGTGATTTTTACTCCCATTTGCTTCTGTTCTGATGAGCATGCCTGAATTCATATGTTAACAACTTGCTTCCATCCATTCTTTTCACCACAAAGCTGTCTACTAGCACATAACAACCAAATCTTGACCAAGTATCTTCTCCTTCATATTCATCCGTCCTCATAACCCTCACATGCTTTTCTTTTCCTTTAACCCATCCCGCTCTTTCTTCCTCCCAAACCATTCTTTCTATAATCAGCGAGCTCAGCCCCACATGTCGTAGAACATCACCTTTTCCAGATTTGCTCAAAAACCACACAAATCCATTATCATCACATCTCTTATCTTCTACAGCTTCTTTGCCTCCAACTTGTACTACTTCTGTTGGGACTTGAATATCTACAATCACAGCGCTGTTCTTCCCTAACCTCTTCCAGTTTTGACACATAAAGATCCGCTCCCATCTTCTTTCAAGTATCACCTCATAGAACATTGACCCTTTCACCTGATCAATGATTGCCGTGTCCTTGATGAACATGAAAGGAGAGTACCACTTGCCAATAACCACAGGCTTAGAAGACTCACAAAGCATCGGGAAGTTGAAATCTGGGAATTTATCACATAGGCTTGAATTGAGGCCTTCAGCTTCACTTAATGAAAATACTTGTGGTTTTTTTGCAGTGACAATCCAATTTTTTCTTTTGAAGATGAGTGGAGGGGAAGCATCAGGTGCCATAGACTTAGCTGAGAACATGTTCTCACCCATACAGCCGGTAAATGCCGAGACTTCAAATTGTTGATACACATCATTTGGATCAAGACAGCAAGTTATCTCTTCTTCCTTCTTTGAACTGGTATATGCTTCCCTGCCATTTAATCATACCTGTTAGTGTTAGAAGCAACTAAATGCATTTAGTTTGGGCATTTTAGCTTTACCCGGAATGTCTTCCATGAGGTTTGATTGCGTAAAACTGATACGAGGACAGCGGCTGATTGATAACTGGTATAAAGTAGACACTATGAAGACGATCACGGTTTCCTAATTTGTGATGGACTTGAAGAAGCTTGTTTTGAGGGAAAGGGAAGTCTAAGACCCGGGATTTGTTGTATAGATTGAAGCTGAATGATGGGGTTGGATCTTCGTCTTAGAGTACTAGATAGCCTGAATTAGGACCTTCAGGTGGTGGTAAGTATAAAGATTCGGGCGAATTTTTGTATAGGGTAAGGGGTCTTGTGACATACATCTTTCGGTTAATTTGATTTTCTCCCTTTGACAAGTCCTAAACTTTTGAATACATAGGTTGCAAGAGTCCAGGAATATTGGAGCTGTCAATAGGAACATTAACATAAGAGTTTAGATTACCCTTCTGCCTAAAGCCTCTTCTAGTAATGCTTGGCACGAACCAACCTCAAGCCTTGATAAGCATTTTCAAAATTGAGCTTGAATAAATTAGATGGGGAAGGAGCTGTCAAGATTTGCCTGCAATGCTGTATACATATTTTTGACATATAAAATTTGTTGCACATGGAAAAGAGGGGTTATTAAAAATTACATTTGCTGAAATATCATATCTCCTCCAAAAAGAGGCTATTTGGTCAAATCTTCTGTACAATTTCAGCTGGTTTATTGTTCAAATCTTCTGTACAGGGTGATAAAAAAAATTCTGCAGATTACACACTACAAAGATAACATTACAAGATTTGAAGAACACACTCACTATATACACAAATAAGATACATAATAGGTATGATATATTGATATGATCACTCCCATTTGGATTCCATCTGTTGTGTGTGCTTGAATTCATGACTCAACACCAAGCTTCCATCCATTCTTTTCAAAACAAACCTTTCAACCAACACATAGCATCCATATCTCCTCCAAGAACAACACTCCATTCCTCCTTGAGTAAAGGCCTCTATTTTCCCAACCATCACTTGATTCTTGTAATTTCCCTTAACCCACCCGACTCGCTCTTGCTCCCACATCATCCTCTCAACAATCACAAGACTCACACCCACTATACTATTCTGATCATCCACACTCCAAAACCACACCACTCCATCATCTTCATCCCTCCCACGAACACCATCCTTCCCATTGACCTTCACAACTTCCGTCTCAACCACAGCATTCACTGCCACCGAGCTAGCTCCATCAGTGTTTTCACAGGCGAATACATGCTCCCATCTTTGCTCAAGCGTCATCTCATAAAACATCGACTTCTTCATCTGTTCTTTCGGTCCTCCCTCCCTTATGAACATGAAGGGACACACCCATCTCCCTACCACCACCGGTGGACTACGCTCCCTTGATATAGGGAAATCAAAGCTCGGGAGACTGTTCCTGAGGGTAGAGTCAAGTCCGGAAGCTTCTCCACTTAACTCGAGGCTTTTATGCTTGGATGACGACGAAGGATAAATGTCACATGATTGGCTTATGAAGCTTGTAACCACACCATCAGGAGCAACAGACTTAGCTCTAATATTGTTCCTTCTTGGACCATTTATAGTGATTTCAAATTGCTGGTATGAGTCTAAAGGGTTTAGCCTTCTTGGATTCCTTTTCGCTACGTAGGTGCAACAAAAACAGTTAGTTTCCGTGTCCTCTTCTTTCGTTGAGCTTCCATATGCTAATCTGATGAGGTGATAAGAAGTTATCAAACTAAACATATAAAGTCCTATAAGAAGAAGGTAGAAAGAAAACGCAATAGACAACTCAATCGTTATGTGTATGATTTGGATGCGACACATACTCAGATCTGGTGTTTGATATATTTTAATATCGATATCAAACTAATGTTATGTTACTAATTGGTTATGCGATATCGGTATCAATATGATCTCTGCTTTATGTATATTAAAGATATCACTCGTATTACTTATATCCAATATCTCGATATCATGTATGTCAGGTAATTCGCCTTGTAGTATGAGAGAACGAGAAAACAAAGACACGCGATTTGTTCTACCCAGTTCGCCACGAAAGCGACTACGTTTAGAGATTACCAGACCAGGATTTTCTACTAATTTTTTAGGATATGATTACAATAATCAACGTGGGTATAAATAGATAAAAACTCTGATACGTGATTTCTCACAACAAATTATAGAGATCAAGTAGAATCCTTGCAATTAAGAATGATGCATATGGTAGTTGACTTATTTATACTAACCCTTGATGACCACCCTCAGCATAGATCATATAATAACGGTTTGAAGACAATGGATGATTGATAGCAGAAATAAAGAGCACATCTGAACTGGTGTAGTCACCCTCAAGATATCTTGCATTAAGGATCTTGTTCTGTGGTAAAGGAAGCTCCTTAATTCTCCCATGTCCTTGGCCAATCACTAGATATCCTGAATTTGGGCCTTCAGGTGTTGTTGACTCATAGATCGCCTCAGGTGAAGATTTGTACAAAGACTGAGGCCTCGTCACGTACATATCTCTGTGATTTGTTGTTGTGTCTAGGCTATAGCTTAATTATTGGATTAAGTTTTATGGGATTTGGGTTAGTCTATGGTCAATTGTATGACTTGGAAATTGCCGTGTTGAGGAAGTCTCTTTTTTTGGGGGGGTCAACTGAGTTGAGAAAGTCTCTTATCCTTTATCTAACGTGCAAGGTTTCATCTAAAGTTCTTGATAGGTACATGTTAATCTACATTGATCAAGAATCAAGATATGATATTATTATTTGTTTGCAAAATTTTGTTTTCTTGGTCTTGCTTTTGACTAGGGGTGTTCAATCGGATCAGGAATATATGTCCCGATCCGAACCGATGGACTGTAAAATATGTAACCTTTGGACCGTGGACCTGACCGAACCGAAGTAATATCGTCCGGTCTGTCGGGTCTGGTTTTGGATAGTAATGATCGGGTTTACATATTTTACAATAAAATTTCATATTTTATGTAAGAAATTGATTAAATTATGGTCCGGAACCGATTTTTTAGTACAAATGGACAATAAAAATTGATATTTTATGTAAAATATAATCATTAATAATTTAGATATATATGTCAAATATTTATATTAATTAACATGTTTTTATACACAATTTTTAGAAGTATATATATTACGGTCAAAGCGGTCCGGATTGTAAATTTACAGTTCTAGACGGGGCCGGACCGTAATATCCGGTATGGTCCATGTTTGCACAACCCTACTTTTAACTCATTTGGTTTGATCAATCAGGACCGCTCTACGTTCAATATATATAGCTAGCTAAAGGTATTCGAACTCAAATCTTCGGAACAAGCAAGTGATGTTCATAAAGAGACAAGCTAGATTTTTGAAGTCTAGAAGGAAAAAAAAAAGAAGCAAACCCTATCCGAGGCAGGTCCACACTGGGTTGTTGTTGTTGTTGAACACACTACAAAGATAATATTACTAGATTTGAAGTAGACACCCACTATATACACAAATAACATACAATCATACATAATAGAATGATATCTTGATAAATGAAAAATGATCACTCCCATTTGGATTTCATCTGTTGAGTGTGCTTGAATTCATAACTCAACACCAAGCTTCCATCCATTCTTTTCAAAACAAACCTTTCAACCATAGCATCCATATCTCCTCCAAGAACAACACTCATTTCCACCTTGATTGAACTTCTCTACTTTCCCCACCATCACTTGATTCTTCTCATTTCCCTTAACCCACCCAACTCTCTCTTGCTCCCACACCATCCTCTCAACAATCACCAAACTCACACCAACTTTACTATTCTTCATTTGATCATCCACACTCCAAAACCACACCACTCCATCATCTTCATCCCTCTCAAGAACACCATCCTTCCCATTGACCTTCACAACTTCCGTCTCAACCACAACCTTCACTCCCACCGAGCTAGCTCCATCATCAGTGTTTTCACAGGCAAATACGCGCTCCCATCTTTGCTCAAGCGTCATCTCATAAAACATGGATTTCTTCATCCTCTCTTTCGGCCTTCCCTCCCTTATGAACATGAAGGGACACACCCATTTGCCTACAACCACCTCCGGAGTTCGCTCCCTTGCCAATGGGAAATCGAAACCCGGGAGACTGTGCCTCAGGGTAGAGTCAAGCCCGGAAGCCTCTCCACTAAACTCGAGCTTTTCGTGCTTGGGTAGAGTCAAGCCCGGAAGCCTCTCCACTAAACTCGAGCTTTTCGTGCTTGGATGATGATGAAGGATAAATCTCACATGATTCACTTATGAAGCTTGTGATCACACCATCAGGAGCAACAGACTTGGCACTAACATAATTGCTCCATCTTGATGCTTTTATTGTGATCTCAAACTGTTGGTATATGTTTAGAGGGTTTAGCCTTCTTGGCTTTCTTCCCGCTATGTAGGTAAAGGTGCAACAACAACAACGGCTAGTTTCCGTGTCTTCTTCCTTTGTTGAACTTCCATATGCTAATCTGATGAGTTGATAGGAAGGTTTCAACAAACATAAAAATCTCTTCATGCATAGTGATTTTTGAGCATATATACACACAAACAAAGGAGTATAAGAAGGTGTAATAAAGCAAATGCAATGCACAACTAAACTGTTAGGGCCATTTGGTATATACATATGACATATCAGGTAAGTTTGGTATACATATATCATGTATGAGCATTGTTCTAAAGAACCCGCCTAGGCCTCACCTAGACCCTGGTGTTTTTTAGAACATTGGTTATACAATGTTATAAAAGAGTAGGGTTGAGCATTGGTTCAAAACCGAATTGAATCGACAAAAACTGAACCGATCCAAAAACCAAACCGAACTGGTTCAATTTCGGTTTTGTCGGTGTGAGATGAGTAGAAGGTTATTCTTTGGGAAATTCGAACTGAATAATTTCGGTTTGGGTTTGATTCAGCTTAATATTAGGTTTGAACCAGACCCATGCTCAGCCCTATGAAAGGGTATGTCAAATAAATCACTCAAAGCCATACTCGATATCTTGAGCTATCTCATATCCATACGTTGATATCTATACCGATTCACTCATATTTTGTATTATTTGGTATTAGTACCACTAGACAATGTATTATAGATGTTTTAACGAGAGATCGAACGAGAACAATAAACAGTATCGACACATAGATTTACGTGGTTTGACAACAGTGAACAATCTACGTCCACGGGCAAAGAAACTATATATTATTACGGGGGCAGATTACAAAGTACATATTATTAGGTGTTTCGAGAGAGTATATATATAATATAGTGACTCAGGAAAACCTATTACAGGTTATGGGCCATAGGCGCGCTCAAACAGATCGCGATAGGCCCAATAACAAATAATATTATATACCGTTTTGGCATCGCGGACTCCCTGTCGGGGAGTCCGCCCCCGAACCTCTGGCGGGTTCCGATCAACAACAGATTCAAGGCATATTAACAATAGATTGAGTAGATGTTGGAACAGTGTTAGGGAACTAACACTGGAACAACGGTTTCTCCATTCGAGCAATCGAAGTTTTGATAATGACAAACAAATGGAACTAATTCCATGTACAAAGTGATCTCAGGAAAGATAGCAGGTTCACAGGAAAAGCAAAGGGAAACGTTCCCTGTCAAGTCACCTATGTACGTGGCAAGTAATTTAAAGGACAGGAAAGACATTTCACTATTGTCTTGGGCGGCAAGCCAAAGCTCCGAATGAATAGAGATGTAGAAGGGTACGCTAGTCTTTTTGAATAGTGTCGTACTCCCCAAGACAAGAAGGGCAAAGGCGTCAGAACTAAAGATAGAAACTCTATAAATAGTATGCGACGCCGCTAGGTCTAATTGAGCTCTCGCACACAAGAAAACCAGATCTACAAAAGGAAAGAAAGAGATCGAGAGCCCGAGCTAATTCAGTGAAGAAATCAATCCAGAAATTCAAGGAAGGAAGTATCAAGTGATGAAGACTGCGTGAAGATCTTCATCAGCTTGAAGAAGGAGGTTCCTGTGCTAAAGGGAACTGCACAAGAACGAGTAAGGTTCACTCTCTATATTCGGTTGTGTTTAGATCTAGGAACTACTATGTCTTAGTCGTTAGTATTGTTTGTGAGTGGGATTGCAAACAATAGAGAAGTTCAACTTTGTATTGTGGAACCTGAGATATATCAATAGAATATAGTGTGTGTTCAAAATCCTCCAAGGGAGGTAGATGTTTACTCTTTAGCTAGTTGGCTAAAGAGGTTCCTCTATAAGGAACCGTGTCCCTGTCTTAATTTCCTGTTTAATCTTTGTTCTATATTATTCCGCTGCGTAAGGGAACTGTCACTGGAACAGTTCCCGACTGTCTTGATTAACAACGATCCTACAGTAGATCGATTCGTTGCATTAAGGGAAAGTTTGGTACTTTATTAATTGATTCATACTAACCCTTGATGTTCGCCTTCGGCATAGATCATATAATAACGGTTAGAAGACAATGGTTGATTGATAACAGGAATGAAGAGCACATCTGAACTCCCAACAGAGTCACCACTACCATATGTTGCATGACAGATCTTGTTCTGGGGCAAAGGCTGTGCCTTGATCATGGTCTTTGATTGGCTAATCACTAGATATCCAGAGTTTGGGCCTTCAGGCGGTGGATCAAAGATTGATTCTGGTGAGGATTTGTACAAAGACCGAGGCCTTGTTACGTACATCTCTCTAAATTTTGTTGGGTCTTAGCTTAATTGGATTAATTTGATCTTAATTTGGAGATTTGATCTGACTTTTTATCGTCTAATTTGTTGGGTCGTCTAGCTTGGATTAGCTGTATGAATGGTGTTCATGAGAATATGTCAACGGCTTTCTAAGCAAGTAAGACTTGGAAATTGCCGTGTTGAAGAAATATTCCGCTCTAGCTTGAGGCAAGCAGCAAGCTCCGCAACAAAAGCGAAGCGAGCCTCTATCAGAGACTCAATTACATCCCTCAATGACCTGAGCCAACCTACCCTGACGAAGAGGTTCCATCGGATTGAATCTACGGGATTGGCTATGATAGTCCAAAAATCCTAACGCGGATTGATCGCTCATTGTTATAAATGTCTTAAAAGGAAACAGGTCATGCCCATGGCCAATCGAGATGTTGATCAGCGATCTAGGTTAATTTACTTTTTGATCTAATATCTACCTACTAAAAATTTGATATTCACATTGGTCAAAATATGATATTTTTATGTAGAGAATAAAATGGAACCACGTAAAGAATCCTAATCTTATCACATTATTGTCCTTTATATCCGTGGAAAGTGGGAAATATTTTTTTCAAAGGTGAAGTCGGAGGAAGGTGCCAATGCAAATGAGTCATAGCTTTATCCATCGAATCTTGAATTGTTACATATTATAATGTCCTTTGCATAAGTGCCTTCTTTTTGTGGCCGTTCATTATTCTTCTCCAATGTCTAAAGTGCCCTTATAATCACTTTTTTTTGTTATAAAATAAAATATCATAAAGTGTACTTCTTTCCCCTTCTAGTATTAATTGATTGTTTTTGCCCCTTGGTATCTATTGTCATAAGAGTTTGCCTTTAGTTTCCAGTGTTTATGTCAACTATCTTGTCACCACTCACCATTGTGTTTTTGAATTGCTCATTTGCATTCATTACGTGTTGGAGACATCAAATTATTTGTCAAATGAGTCATATACTCATTTCACAAATAATTTATAAGGCCTAAACAAAAATACTGAATAAATTTTATGGGACGGAGAGAGTAATATTAAAGACTATCACTTATGTGTGTGGTGACAAATCACCTAGTTTTAGTTCCTAGTTGAACGATTGAAAATCATCGATGTTGATAATATTTTCTCCTGACTTATTCTTTTTTTTTTTGAAAGGAGAGGCGGGACTCTCCGACCCCTTAAGGGGACGTTTTATTAAAAAGAAAAAGGGTTAAATAGTCAGCAAACGGGGGATAGCTCGACCCCTTACATCATAATTAAGCAAGGAAATAACACCCTCAGGCGGGTCAAACAATACATAAAAGCCTAAACTAAAAGAAAAAGCTAAAGTAGCAAGACGATCAACAACACAATTTGCTTCTCTATAAATATGACGTATCTGGATAATCTAGTTCCTTCTAATGAAGCCTTGGCATTGAGATACCAAGCTAAAAAGGGGATGATAACGATCCACAGGTTTACTTAAAAATAGACATACAATTTTGACTCTAATTCCAAGCAAACCCTCCTGTAACCCCGATCCTAGGCTAAGCGAAGTCCCTGAAGGGCACCCCATAACTCAGTCATGGGAACCGTACAAATACATATATAATGAACAAAGCCTACCTGCCATTGCCCATCGATGTCCCGTATCACACCTCCAGCTGCAGCACTTCCATCAGCACGAACCGATCCATCAGAATTAATTTTCACCCATGTTTTTGGTGGCCGAGTCCAAAGAATATAGTGCTCTTCCTTCTTGTTCTTGTTATCAACTCGGTTCCGAGAGCTCGCTCTAGCACTTTCTCCGGCTTACTCTAACACCAAGCTCAATCGGTTGCCTGAAAAGGGTGTATTTTGAAAAACATATTGGTTACGACATTTCCATATCCACCAAATAGCGATAGTAAAAATACAATTCCAATCTCCACCGCTATTATGCTTTATGTTGCAGGATATATTTGAACGAATCCAAAAGGCGAAATTCGACTCGAAAAAAACTTCCCTGCAAGTGGACGGTGAAGATCTTCCCAAAAACGTCTTGTGATATCACAATCGCGTAAAAGGTGGATCAACGACACCTCTGACTTATTCTTAAATTGTCAAATTGATTATTATATTAAAAGTTAAGTCATTTATTTAACTTGTCATATATCTTTCTTTTTGATAGATAACTTGTCATATATCTCAAGCACTCATAAAAACGCTTACAAAAAACGTTCTTAGTCTACATGGACACATAGGTCATGTCTCACCAGTCTAGTTAGTAAGTGGTGATGTTCATGATCATTAGATTGAGAGTTCAAAAACCTTTTCCATTATAATGACTTAACTGCTTGTATGAAGTAAAAAAAACGTTATTATATCAAATTATTAGTCTAATTATTATTTTTTTTCCATAAATTATGTATTGATTTTCATTTGTTATACAATGATAAGTAAAATATAAAAATTAATTATTTAACATGATTATTTTTCTAAAACTACTGTGTATTTGTACAGTCATATAATATAGATCGAATTTTATCATTTTAACATACCCACATAAACCTTTTTTTTTTCGGTCGAAGGAGAGGAAATACTTTTCGGACTTTTAACCCATTTTATTAATAAAGAAAGTGGCTAAGTAGTAATCAAACGGGGAATAACCCGATCCCTATAACACTTTCTCAGGCGGGTCAAGCAATACATACCCACATAAAGGCAAAATACATCAACATACACCTAAACTTATAACTTTTTTTCAACCAACCACCTGTACTATGAAAGTTTCAAATAAACACCTAAACTTAATTAAATTTGTTCAAATGAACACTTCAGAATGACGTGGCATTGTGCGTGAACAACAATCGACATTTGAGCGAGTTATGTACACTGATGTGGATTTTTTCCTTAAAATATTCCATTTTTACCTCTTTTTCTTTTTTCTTTTTTAATAATATATGAACATAATAAAAATTTTATTTTTTTCTTTTCATCTAATTTTTTTACTCGTTCTTTTTTTTCCTCAGATCTTCAGATCTAGATCTGATTTACCACTAACATTAATTTGGGTTTTTGTTTCTCAGATCTATAGATCTAATTTTGAAGGAGGAACGGCGGAGTCGAGACGGAACGACGGACTTGGAACCACAGAACCACAGAACCAGAGAGAGAGAACCACATGATGACGGACGACGGACGGCAGACTCCGATCTATAGCTTCTCATATCTACGGAATCAGGACGAAATCGCCGACGAATCAGGAAGGAATGACGGACGAATCAAGATAGAACGACGCATTCGGAGAAAGGATTCGAATTCTTCACCGGCGACAATTCGAATCAGGACGGAACGATGATTCAGGACGGAACGATGATTCAAATCAGGATGGAACGATGATTCAGGACTTCACTCAACTGATAACCAGAACCGAATTCGAAGTCTTCACCGGCGACATAGCAAGGAACCAGAACCATGGGAAGAAACCAGAACCGTGGCTTTGGATCTGGATTTACCAGATCCGACCTTCTGGCTTGGGAACGACCTTCTCCTCCAAAACGAGTCAGAACCGTGGCTTTGGAATGACCTTCTCCTCCAGTCAGAGAAGATATGCCATTGTTCTGTCCTGATTCTCACTTGGTTCCTCTTTATTCTAAGAGCATTTGCAAACCAAGAGGATTTACAATCCTCTCTTGTTTTTCTCTCTCCTTCTTTCCTTTTGACACCTTATTTTCTCTATCATCCACATCATTTTTCACTTTTGCTTTCCTCCTTTTCTTCCTCTTTCTCTATTTCCTCCCACAACAAAGGGTATCCCCTTTCACTTCCCCTCTCCTACTTTCTACCTATTTTATATCATATAAATTAATTATATTTTCTAATTACCTATGTTAATTAAATTATATTTACTAATTACCTATTTTAATTAAATATAATAAATTATATTTACTAATTACCTATGTTAATTAAAGTTCATTAATCAAATAAATTATATTTACTTAAATAATTTGGATTTAAGATAATATAAACTAATTACAAATTAAAAAATAATTTTAATTAACATTAAGACAACTTCAAATAACATTATAAATTGCAAAAAAAAATACAAAATAAAAATAATTCATTGTGCATGATGATAATTGGCCTTGGTTGATTACCAAACATTTGTAGCATGGCTTGAACTTGATCCAAATTAAATGTATTTGGATTATATTGGGTGTTTGACTTATTTGGATTTTTATTGTGGTTATCCATGGAAGATAGTAGTAGTAGTGACTAGTGAACGAGAGAAAGTAAAGCTAAGATGAGTTTGTGAATAACCCAACAATATTAGATTCTATTTATAGATAATATAATTTTTTTTTTTTTAAATATCAACATTAATTATTATTTTGTTGGAAATATATTTAATGTTAGATTGAAATGAAATAAATAAAGTTAGTTGAAAGTTTGATACATGTGTCAAATTGTGATTGGATGAATGTTCCCCTTTGGGCACAAGGGCCAAAGCACTCATTCTTCTATGGAAGGAGGATTACTCTCATTCCTCCTTGAAAGGGGATTCCCTTTTCAATTTTTACAACCAAGAGGAGCTCCCCTTTGAGGAGAGAGAGTACAAAGAGGAGGTTGATTCCTCTTGGTTGCACATGCTCTAAGGAAGGAGGAAGAGAGCATTTCACTTATGTGGTAAAAAAAGACCCACTTTTGGCTTATTTGGCAAAAAAACATGACACATAAGCGCGCGTGATGTGCGAAAGTATTTATAAGTGCAAAAATAGTTAAGTTGAGGTGTTTCTTTAAAACTTCCATAGTACGGGGAGGCTGGTTGAAAAAAAGTTACAAGTTGGAGTGTCTATTGATGTATTTTGCCCCCACATAAATCTTTTGTCACAATAAATATTGATTTTCTTATTAATTACTCCCTCCGTTTCAAAATAGTTGATCTTAGACAAAACTTCACACATATTAAGGAAAATCTTTTTTTCCCAAATTGCCCCTATAAGTACTCTTTATATTTTTTCAATTATCAATGTAAATTTTGAGATATGTGTAAAGTGGGGTATATATAAGGATATAAATGGAAAAAAAAGTTACATGAACAATTATTTTGAAACAAAAAAAAATGTCTTTAAGAACAACTATTTTGAAACGGAGAGAGTATATTCATGAATGTAAACCAGCTCATATTAGGTGTTAGATAGATAAGCCTTCAAGTTCTTAACCACGAGATCTCCTGGACCCCACCCACAATCTGTACTACTGGCGTATCCATCGTCCACGTAAGCATACCCACGTGGGGGGTAAAATGGGAATTTCCTCCCCAAATAGATTCGTGCAATATCAGCCACAAGTTCTCTTGGACGCTCTCAATACACGGCCCTCGCCGCATCTTTATATATTCTCTCCTTCTCCCAACCATTTTTCAGAAAGCGTTTTCGTTCATAAACCCTCAAAATCCGGAAGAGAGCAGAAAAAAAAAAAAATCTCCCATCCTTTCAATCGATTCCGTTAGGGTTTTCCTTTTCGTGATCCGCCGCCCGATCTTTGGCTTCTGGTTCACAACGTTTCCAATAATCGCGTAGTCGTTCTTCTCCATTGTGGAATTTCATTAATGTAAGTCCGATTTCATCTAAATGCCTTAGTTTTCAGAGATTCAGATCTAGATATGATATTTGTTATGTGAATTTTGTTTTTTGTAATTGCTTTTGGAATGGTATGGATTTTGTGGCTATTTTGATTCTGTGTTTATCTTTCTGTAAATTGTTTCCGTATATGTAATCGCTGTTACGGAGGAGGTTTGAATTTGTGAAATCGCGGGGATCTGATGGATTATTGCATTGATATGTGAATCTAGGGTTCCGAAAGAGGTTTCTGCGTGTTCTTGTTTGATTTCGGTACCTTCATTCGGGGAAATTTTTGATCTTTTGCTTACGGTTCTGCATGCGTGCTTAAATTGTTTGAAAATCTAAGAAGCCTGTGTTTTTATGTCGAGGTATTGTGGGATGATTGATAAAATTGGACCTTTGATGCTTTGAAACATGGTTAATCTCTCAAGAGGTTTTACCGTGTTCTTGTTTGATTTCTGTATACGCATTCGAGGAAATTTTTTATCTTTTTGCTTACGATTCTGCATGCCTGCTCAAATTCTTTGAAAATCTAATAAGATTGTGTTTTTATGTGAAGATATTGTGGGATGATTGATAAAATTGGACCTTTGATGCTTTGAAACATTCTTAATCTCTCAATACTGTAAATGTTTCCCCGAAAGGTGTGGGATTAGATCAGCACAATAAGTACATGCATATCCATTTATCTGATGCATAATGAATGATTTCTGTTTATTTGTTCAATAGTACATTATTTGAGTCATAATATCTGGAAATTTTAAATTGATGCTTACCCTGCTTGAATTATGTGCTGAGTCTAGCAATTTTAGATTGATTTCATTTGATCTACATAAAAAATATGTCATGTGGATTTAAGATGACTTTTTGTTTATCCTGTTCAATACATTGGTTGAGATCTAGTATCTGGCAATTTTAGATTAATGTCTATCTTGCTTGAATCATCTAACAGCTGTCTGCTATGAGTGAATATTGCATCTGTTCATCATATTTGTTTGATGTATGATTCTTCATTACAAATCAAAGAAACTAATGTATTTTATGGTTTATAACTCTGCAGTTGAAGATTGAATGATCTGATGGAATCCAAAGGTGGTAAAAAGAAGTCCAGTAGTAGTAAATCCTTAGTCTACGAGGCTCCCCTTGGTTACAGCATTGAGGACATTCGACCAAACGGTGGAATCAAGAAGTTCAGATCTGCTGCTTACTCCAACGTAAGTTGCCCTTTTGCATCTTATCATTTTCACATTCAGATTGTTGTTATGAAATTCATTACTCATATGAAATTCATTGTTTTGTTGCCTTTGCAGTGCGCTCGCAAACCATCCTGATACCCAATAGCTGCCAATTAGCCACTCTGAAGTGGTTCTCAATATCGTCAATTTCCCTCCCCTATTTCTCAGCTCCAAATTCAATCCAGTCTTCTTCTCCTCTACTCTTTCAACTCCATTTATAAAGCTAAGCCACCATGACAGTCTCTGCAATCGGTTTTGAAGGATTTGAAAAGAGGCTTGAAATTTCGTTCTTTGAGCCCGGAATCTTTGTTGACCCTCAAGGCAAGGGCCTACGCGCCTTATCCAAATCCCAACTCGATGAAATCCTTGGCCCTGCTGAATGCACCATTGTCGATTCTCTGTCCAACGAAGACCTTGACTCATACGTCCTATCCGAGTCCAGCCTCTTTGTCTATCCTTACAAGATCATCATCAAAACCTGTGGGACTACAAAACTGCTTCTTGCAATCCCACCCATTCTCAGGCTTGCTACCAGCCTCTCTCTGAAGATCAAATCCGTAAGGTACACTCGCGGGAGCTTCATCTTCCCAGGCGCCCAATCGTTCCCTCACAGAAGCTTCACTGAAGAAGTCGCTGTCCTTGACAATCACTTTGGAAAGCTTGGCTTAACTGGAGAGGCCTATGTGATTGGAGGCTCTGCTAAGCCTCAGAAATGGCATGTCTACTCCGCATCCGCAGAGCCGGCCGTGAATCGCTACGAGGACCCGGTTTACACCGTTGAAATGTGCATGACTGGTCTGGACAGGAACAAGGCTGCTGTGTTCTACAAATCAGAAACCAGCTCGGCCGCCTCCATGACGAACGATTCGGGCATCAGGAAGATTCTTCCCGACTCGAAAATATGTGACTTTGAGTTTGACCCTTGTGGGTACTCCATGAACTCTGTCGAAGGAGCTGCTACCTCCACCATCCACATTACCCCAGAAGACGGGTTCAGCTACGCGAGCTTTGAAGCTGTCGGGTATGATCTGAAGACTGTTAGCTTGAACCAGATGGTGGAGAGGGTCCTGGATTGCTTCAAACCGAGCGATTTCTCTGTTGCCGTGCACGCTGATGTGGCTGCCAAGTGTTTGGAGTTGAACTCCTTGCTGAGCGTGAGCGGATACCGCCTTGAAGAGGTCCGTGCGAAGGATCTTGATCTGGGCGGCTCGATTGTGTACCAGAAATTCTGCAGGGCTCTTGTTCCTGAATTTGGCTCGCCATTGTTGTTGTCTGCTCTGAAGTGTGGCTGGAAGAAAGAAGAGGATGAAGTGAAGCTACTAGTAGTTTGATTAAGTTGATTTGTTTTCGTCGTGTCGTGTGTTTGTTTTACCAGTTGCTATGTCTTGTGTGTAGTCTGTCTTGTGTAAAGATGGACATGACTTAGAATAACCTTGTTGTCTAAGAACTATGTTTCATTTCATGTTGTGGGAAGTCTAGTATTGGTACTTGATGTTTTGTCCATCATTGTCTGTAAGCCTTTGTATGTTTTGAGTCTATCTTCTGTTGACTGTTGCACAGAAGACACGAGTTGAATAATAAACCATTGTTAGGTTATGAATATGAGATCTTGTTAGTATCTATATTTCATATTAATCCAAAGCTATTGATGTTCATTAGAAAGTTCAGGGAATTACTCCAAGGTTTTTGAACTTCAATCTATGGTTCATACTTCACATTTATAACTCTTAAGCCTCCTACAACATCTCCTATCATTGTAGACTTGTAGCGCTTTCCTTTGCGAGCCAATCCGCGACTTGATTGTTGCACCAGGGAATCTGGTGGGCTCGATTGTTGCACCAGGGAATCTGGGCTATAATTGAATGCATGTTTTCAAGTTCATACTTCTTATGCAGAAGATTTCGTTATTATCTAATTTGTTGAGCTTAATACATAAAATTTGTTGAGCTTAATACATAAAATGTGCAGTGGCTACGAGTATGAATTTGTTGAACTTTGAGGATTGTTGAGCTTAATACATAAAATAAACACAAAGTGGCTGTAGTTTAGTGGTAAGAATTCCACGTTGTGGCCGTGGAGACCTGGGCTCGAATCCCAGCAGCCACATTTCTTTGTTTTTTAAATATAATTTTCTAACTTTTTTTTTAAACAATTTCATATTGCAAGTCAACTGTATTATGGGAAAAAAAACAAATATATGTTGCATGGATTCGTTTAAAGACGATATTTTTTGCAACATAAGCTAAATATTATGTGGAGAATATATAGGTTCTAAGTGATCCTCCACCCATTATACACATATTGTATCTTCAATTAATGTTGCAAGTCAACTGCATATATGCCTACTTTTATAGTTTTTTATGCATGACTTTTTGGCTCATTATGGTAAGGTTTAGGTACATACAATCTATACAAGTAACTTGCTTTTATTTTTGGTCGAATATAAGTAAACTGCTTATCATACACTACAACAACAACACAAAATTATTGACCCAGTGCAGTTCCCCTATAAAAAATTTAAAGGGCTAAGATGGGGTACCCCTTACTTAACGCAAAAGTGGTGCGCCAAAAAGAAAAATAATAAGGAAAGCAACTGGGGAGTCAACTCAGTGAGGTATCGGCCACTCTAAAACATACCGGAAAATTAAATGAAGTCATTAAGAATCTAAGATTGTTGATCTCTGCAGAGTTGAAGAGGGTAACCATCTTTGCTATATATACGATCTGCTACATTGTTAATCTCCCGAAAAATGTGAGTCAGTCTTCTTATCTCGAATCTCTGAAGAGAAATCAGAATATTTGCAACAATAATCTCGACTTGCCGCGAACAACACCAGATGCCATTAATCGCATTCATGAGACAAAGTTTATCACCTTCTATCTCAACCTTTGAGTAGTCTAAACGGGTATTTACGGTACACCCACCCACCAAAAAAATCAATAATACTAATAAAAATAAAGATGCCTCATAAGATCCAATTTTAACTTTGAAATAAAGAGGGAATCTCACATAGGAAGAAATGGTTCCATCCATCACCATGATTAACTTTATTTAAAGCTAGAAAACGACCTCCATTTTTGGGAGACAACATGGCTCCATTTTAGGTGTAGCTTAGTTCTTTTAAACAAAAATGGAAAAAAAAAACATGGATATGGAGAGAGTAACAAAATCATCCATCCAACAAATTTTCATCTTAATCATTTTGCCAAGAATCGACAAATAACATATATATGATTGATTTCTCCTGTGATGGACAAATAAACTTGTGATGACTAGGACCTAGCTATAGTGTCTCTTGCTCTCTTTGTATTGTGATTGATTTCTCTTGTACTACTATGTTAATTGGTCTCAAGTGTGTGATTAGCTTTGTACTTTGTTTAATATGGCTATATATCTCACTAGCGAGCATATACCTAACCTGATTGATTAATTCATTAATGTATTCATTTAGGTACTGTTTATTGATTCGGTTTTTCTAAGATTTTTTCACCATGTGTCTAGTGAGAATAGGTTAAGAAACATAATGTTTCATCAAGTTTTAATTTGAAATTCTTGGATTGTTATTTTTGTACGTACTAGCTAGAAGTCTAGAAGGATACTTTTACATCGTTTAAATATGTTTATGTGCCTTGAATTTTTCGTTGATCGGTACCCACCAGAAGTTTCAGGGGCTCCGCCTGTAGTTAGTTGAGATTTAGGGGCAATGCCAACTGACTGTGGTTTTCCTATATACTTTTAAAACACATCATAATTGTACTTAAAATCTGGCTATTTGCCTCCGAATAAAATTAGTTTTCGGACGTAGCCAACACAACGTTGGTGAATCTCGTAAATTTATGTGTTTGTGAAAGAATGTTATCCAACATCGGGAATTCTGATATAACTTGCCCAACATATATATCATTGGGTTACTCCTCCTATTGTCAATTGATTTTAGTATGGAACCTCATGGCTTATGTGCTGAGCCGAACATGCTTATGCGCATGAACCGAGTAACCGACGCACTAGTACAAAAAACCTTTTTTACAACGTTGGTGAATCCCGTAAATTTATGTGTTTGTGAAAGAATGTTATCCAACATCGGGAATTCTGATATAACTTGCCCAACATATATATCATTGGGTTACTCCTCCTATTGTCAATTGATTTTAGGATGGAACCTTTTTTACAAAAAACCTTTTTTACATCAAAGCCCCAATTCCGGCGGGCCAATAGGACATGTGTAGCCCCACGTCCTATTGGCCCGCCGGAATTTAACATGGTATCAGAGCCTGTTCGATCTGGATCTCGATTCCTAGTCTATATGGGCTGGCCGGCCTAAAGGCATGTCGTCAAGTTGCAACTGGCATATTGCGGGGTCAGACAGTTGCACTTGAGGGGGCGTGCGAAAGAATGTTATCCCACATCGGAAATTCTGATATAACTTGCCCAACATATATATCCTTGGGTTACTCCTTCTATTACCAATTAGTTTTAGGATGGAACCTCATGGGCTTATGTGCTGAGTCGAACGTGCTTATGCGCATGAACCGACGTGTGTACCCCTACGTCATATTGGCCCGCCGGAATTTAACAGTGTTCTATTCTTGTTCTTGATGAATCATTTCACAATCATAATAACAAAATAATTAACTAGTTGCCTAATTGATTGATTAATTTCATGAGCTACAAACAATTTAATTAGCTACGAGATCGAAATATAGGAGTTTAATTAAAAAGATTGGATGATAAAATGGCTCTATCCATCATCCGATTCATTTTCATTTCTACGATATAAAACTACAAATGCATGAACAAACAAAGAACAAAACAATGTTGAAAAGAATATAATACTGCCTATTTTTATCTATTCCCATTTTCCTTTTAGTTGTGGAGAAGAATTTATTCTTCACTTCATCAACTTTTCAACGGGAATCCATATTCCAAAATGTATGCGTATTTTGTGGTATGCATGTAAAGCTTAGTAACCCATTTATTTGGTACAAAAGCAACTAACAAAGAATTTATGCATCTCCTTAACTTTTCAAAAGAAAGCTTAATTCTTCTTTCGGCTCAAAAACTCTTTCTTCCCTTTCAAATTTTGATTCACCACCACCTTCCACAACTTAATTATACATATCTAGACATTTTTTAGGAGAAATAAAGTATCTCCAATCCATACGGATTAAAGATTAGTTCTTATCTGGGTACCGCTATCGTTCTAAAAATTATGTCTAGACTCCGTCTAGTTTTCGCCTAGGTATTGAAAGATCCAACCCCGCCTAGCCATCCAGCTCGCTTAAGCACGCACCCTTCTAGGACCACCTAAGTCATTGTTCGGGCCACTTAGCTAGCGTTTTTAATTAAGAACATTGGGTACTCCAAAGGCCCATTGGCAAGGGTGACCCTCCCAATTTAGTTTTTTCATACACACCGTTAAAGAAATTCAAACCTTAAACCTCTTAGACATGTTAGGAAATTCCCAAGTAGTATGAGAGAAGAAGAAAAAAAAACGAAAATAAAGACAAAAGATTAATTTATTCACCCAGTTCGTCACGAAAAAATGACTACTTAAGGCATTGCCAAGACAGATTTTTTTTACTTACTTTTGAGGATACACTTACAAAGACGGACGCATGATTTAAATTTTGGGTGGGCTATTTTTTTTATCAAACATTTTAGGCTGAGCTAAATTACCTTAATTTAATCAGTTTATTACTAAATTTACCTTAATTTATATTTTTTTATTAAATTTACCTTGCATTTTTTTTAGGGTGGGCTGGAGCAGACCCCAGCCCAACCTTCCGTTCATCCTTGTACACTTATAATATTCAACGTGTATATAAATAGAAGATAGAAGATAGAAACTCTAAAATCTTTCTTATACGGACATTCTAAAAAAAAGTGTTAACAGGATAAACACTTAAAAAACCTAACACCTTATCCTAATAGACAACTAATTATTGATATACATATCTAGACACTAACTAAACACTATAGTAAAATCACAATTATATAGATGCATTTCAATTATATATATATATATATATATATATATATATATATTCTAGAAAAGGTGCGAATTGATCGTGCTAGAGTGCACTTAATAAGCTTCATCGATCGATCAACAATCATCTAGCTAGCGTGCATAAATTGATTGCTTGCACCCACCACCATATATATACCATATAAATGATAATATAAAGCCTATATATGCTATGCATGAATGAAACCTTTCATTCAAAAATCAAACCCTACAAATGTTTGGAGTGTTCATTTCATTGTTCCTTATTTTGGTTTTTTTGTTAAATGTGAAAAGGACCAAACATTGTCATTCATATTCCATCTAAATAATTGATCGATATTCCCATCACAAACATCTAGCTTGCTAGAGGCCGACGATTGATGAAAAAAAAATCAAAATTTTGGCAAAATAAGTTGCATCAAATAATTTACGTGATTGATCGAATATAAAGTGTGAGTTGATAAAATGATGATTATTAAAGTTACCAAAATGAATGTGCATTAATTTGGACTTTTTGAAGAAAAACATGAATTAAGAGCTTAATTTCATAAAAAAAATTACTAATTTTATAGTTAGGTTTCTTTTAATTATTTTTTAAAAATGGTTTATACTCTCTAAAATAGGGTTTTAGTTTCTTTTTTTTTTTGTCGGAAATTGAATCTAGTGGATCGAAAAAAACATGAAACTATGAAATCCTAACGAAAAGAAAAAACCTAAAGAAGCGAGGCCATCGACAACCCGATTTGCTTAGCAATAAATATGACGAAACTGGATGATCCAGTCTTTACTAATAAAACATTGACATTGTAACACTAGGCCACAAAGCGGACGAGCTCTATTGAACGGTCGGTGCAAAATCGAGCTGAATGATAAATTGAGTGTTCGCTACCACAACTCGTCATCCCAAACAAAACGGAGTTCATATAAAACACCCCAGAACTCTGCAGAAGGAACAGAACAAGCTTCGATATTATATAAATATGATCGATCACATAGATAATTTATCGATGCTTCATCGATCGTGATCATGCCCAACTTTTTTATTTCACTTTGGGTTATTATTATTTGGGAGCATGCAATTGCCCAAGGGGCCAGGCTATTAATTATGTTTGAAGTTATCATTTGGTCAAATAACAACTATATGTTTTCTTTAGCTTTTTTGTTTAACAAAAGCATTATGTAATTTTTAACTTCAATTAGATACTTTGGACATTTGGATTAATAATATGTATACGTAAGTATATATGCCTATATGGCTACATATATTACGCAAAATATAGCTTTTGAAAGAGGAAGCTAGTGGAGTAGTGGCCTGTGTACTTAATGCATATGATGAGTCGAAAAAACTTTTCATGATCATTCAATATATAACTAAACTCAACGGTACAGAATTAAGGGCTCGTTCGATTACAACTAAAAATATAAATAGAAAGCAAATAAATTTACTGGCATAAGTGACAGCCAAACGGGCCCTTAGTTACACAACGAAACCGTTTCTATGGCTCTTATCACTCATTCATTTTTTTATTGGGTAATCGTATCCTTGCAGATGACAACCTACAGTTTTGGATGATTTCGAATGGTGTATAGAGGGAGATCGTGGCTGAATTTCGCAATTTTATCAGCCACAACATTGGAACCTCTAGGCACAACATGAGTAATTCGGACCGATTGGAACCCTAAGAGGGTTACTAGAATATCGACCATAATAATCTCAATTTCCCACGGACATTTTTTCTCACCATGGGCCGCTATTATCACTTTTATGTTGTCCCCTTCAATTTCAATACATTTATATTGTTTTTCCTTTGCTAATCTGATGCCATCTCTGAGCGCAAGAGCTTCTGCCTTAAGGGTTGATATTTGTCCATATTTTTTTGCCATTATCTCTATTACCTCGTCCTTATAATTCCTTAGAACTGTTCCTCCACCTGCTTGTCTATTTTGTAAACTCGATCCATCAAAATTAAATTTTATTATCCCTTGTTGAGGTTTTTTCGTTTTTTCGTTTTTCTTGTTTACTTGATGCATTTTTGTGCCTAGATATTCTTCATCTTTATTCCACTGTTTTGCTCTTTTCCATTGTTCTAATTGTGTCCTAATATACATTGGTAGCTAGATCTTGGATAAAATCATTCGGCGTTTGTTGAAAGATCAATTTATTTCTCTGATGTCAAATACTCCACCGTAAAACTGCTAATACAATGAATTCTTTATCTCCTAGTTGATTGAAGAGATCTGTTAAAACAGTCTTTGGTGCTTTGTTCTGTGTATTGTAATTTCTTAGGATTGTTCAATATTTATGTCAATTTTCCTAATTCTGCTTAGTGTATGTGGGCATTCCGTAAGTAGATGTATACTATCATCATTCGTACAATTACACATAATGCAACCTCCAACAGTTGGTATTTTTTTTTCTCGTAGCCTAGTTTTTGTGGGTAAGCCATTCACACTCACTTTCCAAATATATTTCTACAATTACTTTATTATTTTTAGAATTTTATCTTTTGGATAAGGAGAGATATGTTTTGCATCTTTGAATATCTAAAATGCTAAATGACAAATAATTTTGAATAGAGAGATTATAAGTCATTGAAAACAGTCTTCGAGCATTTACTTAAGCCTTAAGGATAGTATTCAGAAATTTCCGATTATAGACAATGTCCTTCAAAAAAAAGGTCATTGAAGATAGATCTCCATTCCTAGCCTTATATATACACACACACACTATATATATATATATATATATATATATATATATATATATATATATATATATATATATAGTACCTTCTCCACACTAGATATTCATTATGTGATATGATCGACAAACCTAAGTACTCCATATATATTTTCTTTATAATTATTATACTCAGTTTGAAGTTTACAAACTCGAAAGTTAAAAATGTGGGACATCATATATTAGAGAGCAATAATTTCATACTCATGAGGAAAGTACATGCCATTTCTCTAAGAAATAATTTCTTACGATCAATGATGATGAAGTTGAACTCGATCAACCCAAATCTGAAGTTTGACTGGATCTCTTTTGGATTCAAAGAGCAAACAAACTAGTTAATTAGTTGTCCCAACTAATGGTAGCTATTGTGATTCGGTATAATAAAGGAAAAAACAAATTAATGCTTGTACTAGTTAATATTGTTTCATTGATTAGTATACTATATCCACATGAAAGGTGTGAAAGGTTGAAAAAAGGCTTGATAGTTTTAAATTGATCTAGTATTGCACAATTTTTTTGAAATTTCAACTATGTTTAAATCCTTAATTTTTAATTATATCAATAAATGATTGAGAGAATTTGTTTTTGGTTTCCCATCCGCTTCGATCGGTTAGAGCCGCTCTAATTATGATTAGATAATTTAGAGGTTATTAATGGAAGTGACTCTCCTAATTCAGTTTCTCCATACATGTCGTTAAAAAATTTTAAACCTGATTTTTTTGACAAACGTTTAAGGGAATCTAGCTATCGCCTCATCTAGCTAGATTAACTAGTGGTTAAGGTTGATTGAGTGATTTTTAACTATTAATTAGATGTTTGTTTAACTTAACTTGGTACCTATGTGATGAGTTAACGTTTGATAATTCCATTAAGATGACACGGAATTTTATACTTGGTTTTAGTTTAGGGAGCATTTTTAATAAAAGTTTTTTAATAACATTTTTACATTAAATTTGTTTGTTAAATTTCTAGTATATTACAACATAAAATAGCGATTTAAAATCATTATATATTAACATGCATGTTTAATTAATGTTGTATTTGAAATGTTTATTTGAAGATTTCAACCTTTTCACTTAATACGCACCAAATGAATCATATTTAACAAAAAAAAATTAATATGTGATAACATGTTAAGGTTTGGTCGAATTGTAGTTATGCTAACATTATACATGAAAGTGACATTTAAATCACAAATTAATTATCGCAATTAAATTTCCATCAAAGCGGTTAGAAATGACTTTATTAGGTGTTGATTGACCCTAGCTAGCTAATCGAGTTAATTAATCCGGATGTAAGCCATGAACACGTAAAGGAAAAGAGCTCATAATCCACTTGTTGATGTTGATACAAGTGTGCTTCAACATCAATCTTCATATTGATGCTATTACATTTCCTTGTTTTTCTTCCTTCATTGCTTTAAATTTTAACTTGAGTTGGGAGGAAAGATAATAGAAAGTGGAGGAATATAGCTTTAATTGAAGTCAACCCATTTTAGCGTTACATGTAGTATGAATATATATATATTGATTTGGAATATATATTGATTTGGGTTGAGAGGTTAAAAATTTGAGATTAAAAATATCTACTAAATATAAGTTTATGAGTTACTCTGCTTAATTTGTGTCGTATGATTTTGGGTTGAAATTTAATTGGAGTTGTGTGCTAGAATTGTTACTTGTACAATTAATCTCTATCTCATCGGCGATCTGAACTTTAATATGGTAATCCTACCGGATTTTAATATAGAATCATAGCATGTTTCGGCGTTAATTCATTTTCTGGAGTCTTTGGGTTTGCTAGATACATGAGCCCGTTCGGGTAGTTCATACAATAAAGGAGTGAACAAGTCCTAAAAAAGTGGCGGTTCGTGAGCCTTGAGGGGTTATTCGGTTTTGCCTGCCTTATGAGTATATTCAAGCAGCCCGTCCAATAAAGGAATGACCGATCTAAATGTGACGATTCACAAGCCTTTAGGGTTTGTGTCAAAGTAACAACTGGTCCAGTAAGTTGTCACTTGAGGAGGTGTGTTGAAAAGTTCCCACGTGGAAAATTTGGGAGTAAAATTGCCTAGTATATAAACTCATGAGTTATACTCCACCCATTTGCTTGCCCATATGATTTTGATTTGGAATATCATTGGACTTGTATGCTAAGTTAGGGACGAAACCAAAAATTAAATACTAAGTAGGCTGGATTTATCTTGGCATACTAGATTTATATTAATTTTCACTCATTTAGTATTAAATTTATCTTGGTGAGCTGAATATACCTTAATTTCCACATATCTAGTATTATAATTTCTTTAATTTTCACTAATTTTTTTATATTAAATTACCTGAAATTTGCACTATTTTTCAATTTTTATTTTTGGGGCGGGTAAGAATAAGCTTCCATATCTAGCTAGTTAAGTCGTAACTTATTTTCGTTATTTGGTAAGATTTAGGGTAGTCCTAACGAATTAGGCTAAAGTATTCAGCATGAATATATAAGAACTGTCTTTTATAATTCTGGATTAAAGATAACACCACCACTATACGTACATACTTAATTGATCGATCACAAAATTTTGGTTTTGATTTATTATACAAATATAAACTACTGAACACATAAATTCGTATGAGAATCCATTATCACAAAGCATATTTTTCAAACTATATATTATCACTATCTTGAAAAGGACGTGCATGGGTCGAACTACATGAAAAAGATGGTTGATGAAACAATATGTATTCATTCTGTCTAAGTTAGCTGTACAAGAAGAGAGATGACAACTTGACAAGAGGAGGGCCAAATAGCATAGATTGGTGAAAATTTGGGGTAACAATGTAATTATCGGAAAATGGGGTACACGGTGTTGTAATTTTGTATTCATGCGTCTTTTCTCTGTGCTGGCAAATTGGGACGTGTAGGGGTTGTCCCTTTCACAATTTCACTTGACTTTTCCTCTGTATTTTTCTATCATTTCCGAGTCTATTTATTCTTGATTATTTTTCTTCATTAAAAACTATTTTTCTTATGTAAATCATTGTTGTCTATTGTAATTCTATTGCAAACTATTTTTCTTATGTAAATCACTGTTGTCAATTGTAATTCTATTGCAAACTAAGAGACGGATGCTGAATGGATTGAAAGAAAGAGCATAATGTGTGCGATAATGTTAATAGACTGAGAATTGTCAATGAGTCTAGTTAGTCATTACTATTACATATAAACAAATTAATACATACTTATTTATCCAACAAAATTTTATTTAATATATTATATGACACTTATTTGATAATAAAAATGGATATGGAAGGATTCGATGTGAATTAGAAAAAAATATATAAAATGGAGTTATGAGGAATTGAACATTGATGAATTGCTTATAAAATTGAGTAATTAATCAACCATCTGGATTAATTTATTTTTATTTTAATAATATAGATTAATTAAATTTACCCATATTTTAGTTTAAAATTTGAAACACATGTTAATAATAATCCCGATTAAAAGAGGGGCACGAGCTCCCTTGTGCCTTTCCTTAATTGGGTTTGTCTCTTCCTATTCTAATAACTTTAAAAGTGTTTTTCTTAAGGTAACTTTCTAATTTTGTTTAGGACATGGTGTAGGACAATCCATATTAGTTTTTTTTATTGATAAAATAGAATTCGATATATCAGACAGACTAAATGAATAGAGAATTTTTTTTAAAAAAAGGAGCCACGCAAAATAATTTTTTTATTAAAGAGCATTATCGAATTTAAATCTAAAATCGAGGAAACACGAAGATCATATTGAGCGGTGTGCTACAAAATTAATGAGAAGAGAAGACTTTAACTAAGAAAATGCACAAAATAAGATCATGTAAGAAAGTTATAGGCACCTCAAGTTAGTTACTAATCAATCTTTCATAAAAAAAAGAAGTTGTTGTTTAACCTTAAATCTTGCTACAAATTGGGTCATGGAGGTACGTACTAATGCTTTGGTAACATTCAAACAAAGTAATCTATAAAAGGTTCACTTTCAATAATTATGGCAGTGCTATTTTGGGGTTGAAATTATAGCAATGCTTTACAAAGGTTTCAATAGTGTAATTCCACAGGAGAAGTAATCAAGAGCATTGAACGATTAAGTTGGAACCTAAACAAGACAAAGTAAGTCATTAACAGTAAATTTTAATCATTTTATATAATACACTAATTTTGTTCCCTGTCCGATGTCGACCTTTCTCCCCACCACATACGCTCTAATAAATCATAGGAACATGTAAAATCGACAAAATTAATGTTAATTCACATAGTCAATTTTCATATTATAATTTTAAATCCGGATTCTAAAACCCATTCACTCGTTCTTTGGTTCAAAAATACATGTCATTCTAACATATTTTTTCATTTAATAATACTTGTTAATCTATATAATTTGTCGGGTCTTTTTTAATTTTATCTAAAAATGCAAAAATCTAATTTCCTTTTTCAAAATTAAAACTAAGTAAACTAATTATAAAAAAATAAAAATAAAACAGTTTGTTATTATTTTTATTAATTTATAGAATGACAAATATTTCTGAACAAAACAAATTATATTTTTTTACAAAAATTACATATATGATCATCAAAAATTGAAAATATAAAGAAATTTTTTAATTGTGTTCCTGGTGATTAATCGGGAGCACAATTAATACCATTTAACATCCACTTGGCATTAGCAGAATTACCAGTAGAATGCAGGAGCGGAAGCAGAATTTCATTATTCACTCTCTTGATTTGCACCCTCTTACCAAAGGGAACAAAGTTTCCGCTAGCATTTGGAGGTAGTAGGAGAACATTGGTGGGTTGTCGAACGATTATAGATGGATGAGAATTTTTAGTATGTTCTTGCATGGTGAATGTAGATTAAATTCAAAAAAGACCATGGACTAAACAAATAATTTTTTTTATCAGCAGTTCTATTAATTACATATATTATATTAATTATACCATTACATGTATATAACATGTAACATTCTAAAAAAATAAACTTCTGTAATCTGTAATAGTTTAAACTCTAGAACCCTAGCTCTACTTCAACTTCACTCCACTAATTGAAGGAAATAGACCAGACATTGATCTTACCTGCCTCCACTTCTTAAATTTAACTTACATGTATAGTTGTATACATCATTTTCTGATCCCCACCTTCCCAATTTTATTATTATTCTTTCATTGTGCCCTATTTTTTCCAAGCTAAATCACACAAACCACCCGTTAATTGTGATCCTGTTTACAAAGTCCTTCATAAAGATAGAATTTACACAAAATCATCCCTTTATTTGCAAGACATCATCCAAGCACAAGCTAGCAATCTTTTTCTTAAATGTTTGACTTTTGTTCTTATTATGATACTCCCTCCGTCCCATATTGTATGAGTTTTTAGCCAAATACACACTTATTAAGAAAGTAGTTAATTTTGCCTTTGAAAAAACAAGGCGAAATTAACTCTCAATATTTGGAGTTAGACTATAGAGTGCACGTAAATGATATTCTTACAAACAAGGCGAAATTAACTCTCAATATTTGGAGTTAGTTGTGTAAAATAGTCTAACGTACCATCATAACAGGAAGGGAGATTTTGAACTCGCGACCTAATAGTTACGAACGTTATTACCTATTACCTACACTGATTAGACTTACATATCTTGTCAAGATTATAATGGGTAACATCAACATTAAATATGAAATTGCATTTTAGTGAGAAAAAAATAAAGATGATCTCTAGTGATAAAAGATAAATTCACCACATAATCATGGCTATTTATCTCAGTTTAAAAACTTAAGGCTATTTTCTATAACCACCTTGAAAGGTTGTGTCCTTTATGTAAAATTTCCCTTACAAAGAAACCCCAAATAATAGTGATTTTGCATAATAATACTTTTTAAAGCATTGTGGATTTTATCGAGTATATAATGAATGTGTGGGGAGAGAGACCAGCTTTTGCTTTTAAAAGAGGTCTGTGTTTTGTCGTTATTACATTGGTTGGACTGTCATAACCTTGACTGCCCAATTGATTTTAGAAATGGGAAGAGAAAGCAAAATCCTTTCTTAAATAACAAACAAGGCAAACAAAAAACTAATTTGCATAATTTGCCCCATATTTTAAAAAACGCTAGGTGGATCCTTGGCGGAGAGGAGCCACCTAACGTTTAGGCAGTCTAAATAGTTATCTAGACGGATGCCTAGTCGAGATAGAAGGCTAGACGGGTTGCAACTTTCCACCGCATAGACGGGTTTTTCTTAACAAAGCCCATATGAATAGCCTAGTGATAGAAAAATTGTGGAAGATAAGCTTCCTACCTTTGAAAATTGAATGATAAATAACCTAACATATAATATCCTTAGGTTGCTCTTCCCGTCACCAATTAGTTTTATGATGTATCTCATGGGCTTATGTGTTAGGGCCATAACGCTTTTATACTCATGGATGAACGTGTGAGTCCCCACATTATATCGGTCCACCGAACTTTAACAGAAACATATGATAAAATGTTGGAAAATTTTTAGATTCGTTTCTTGCCGCCGTTTTTTCACTTGGGTAAAAATGTAAATTTTAGCATTCTTTCTTCTATTTTGATTAATTTGGTCAACGCAAGTTGGTTGAACGGGTTTGTACGCTTTATCGACTAGTTTACAAACTCAGTAATTTTTTTTGAAAAGGAAAAAGATTAGGGTGACCACTAACAAGCTAGTGGTCGCCCTATGACATCCTGACAGCTGAGGGTATATCGGGGTCAGTTATAAGCGGGAAGAAAGAGAACCGACGGAAAGAACCAATGATAAATCCTGTCACGAAATTGCACTCATGTAAGATGTGAGAAATACTCTAACCCTAAAACCAAACACACAAACAATAAATGTTCAACTGTAACAACTCAATCTCCCACGAACAACTCCAGTCACAAACGTGAGATTTATCACAAAATGTTGGTCACTCATTGAAAAAAGTAAAAAGAAATTTGCATAATTTAAACAGTCACCGGCAACAAAGATATGTCCGGTTTCCTTTTGTTTTTCTCTCTTTCGAATTAAAATAAGCTTAAGCCAGGGGAATGTGAATGTGAACATTAAACACAATCCAATGCAAATCTTTGTTCTACTTTCTTTTTTTCTCTTCTTCAGATGGATTGACAGCAAATCAGCCTGACCCACGTCGGAACTTTTCTTTATCAATATCTTGATTAAACTAATCATGCAGATTGCAGGGAACAGTGCTTAGCAGGTTAATGTTTTTTTTTTTCGTTCAATGTGAGAAATTAACTTCAGACAATTTAGTTTTTAGAAAACTATAGCATGATCTTGTATAAATGTATTAATTAAGACATTTATCATTTTTAAGCATAGAAAGTGGACCTATCCTGTTATGATAAGTGTAATTTATGTGTTTTGGAGAAAATACGAATTACTAAAAAAAATTTTATTCATTTATTTTATAGATTAAATTAAATATAAGAATTAAAACTACTTAAAGGGACAATAGACCTTGAACCAAACTAAATTTTATAAAACTATTTTTCCTCTTTATTTGAATTTTAAATCGCATATTCATTACAACAACATTATAATTTTTATTCGAATTTTGATATAATGCTGCCCTTAAGATAGACATTATAAAACTAATTATTTTAAAAATTATGCAATAATAAAAAAACCCTATAAAAATCTTGAATAATTCTAATAAATTAATTAAATACTTCTAAATTAAAATCCTTATAAACTTTCTTCTAACTCTTTTTAAAACGATGCACAACCAAAATTGCCAAAATCTAAACTCTAACATTTACATACTCGGATTCGGTTGCCTTTGATTTGTATACCCATTCCAAAAAAGCAAAATTCCTCTCCAAAATGCATGATTAAAGCGAATTTTCATGGTCCCATTCGCAATTATCTAGCATTTGCCCAAGCTTTGCTTTTATAAATTCCCTTTCTTTTTTAGCGCTTGCGAATCCAGTGACAGGCATGTTCGTCTCTCTCTTTCTCTCTCGCTTTCTCTCATCACTCAAACCACTCTCTCTAATCTTTCTCCCCGGCCACCAGATTACATGTCAGAGCTTGCACTCATACTATTAGAGGCATGGCAATCCCCTACCAATTGCCGATTTTTCCTTGACTATTGAAAAACCCAGCTCAAGTTCTCGTTATTGTTGGAGTTTTCAAATTTCAACAGGCGTGGATTCATACCCAGAATCTAAAGTTTTGTGCTTTTGGGCTCTTGAGCATCAGGTGTCTGATAAATTGCCTCAATGAAGATGGGTACTAGGAAAATGGTGTTGGCAAGGCTTTTGGGTTTTGCCTGCTTGTGGGTTTGTGCTAGTGGCTTGCTTTCACCCAAAGGGGTTAACTTTGAAGGTAAATTAGCTCTTGCCCTTTTCATTAAACTTCATTTTTTGACATGGGTTGGTTCATAATCTCTGAGATTTTGCACCAGATGCTTTAGTTTTGTTTCTCTTGAATTGAAAGTTGCCACCTTTTTTGTTTTCAGTACAAGCTCTGATGGGAATCAAAGGCTCCTTGGTAGATCCACATGGTATTCTTGATGATTGGGATGGTAATGCTGTGGATCCATGCAGTTGGAATATGGTTACATGTTCTGGAGAAAATCTAGTTATTAGCCTGTAAGTGTGTCTTTATTGTTCAGTTTGTGTGTGTTCATGGAGTTTCAAGTTTGATGTATATCAATCAAATTATCAAATCAGCAGTTTGAGTTTCTGTAAAATTGGCTTTGAATTGCAGTGGAATTCCAAGCCAGGACTTGTATGGTACACTCTCACCAAGAATTGGAAACTTGACAAATCTCCAGACAGTGTATGTACTCAAATGCATTAAATAAGGGAGAGGAGTGGCAATTAATGTCTCAAAATGTATACAAAAAGTTAGTTAAAATTTGTTGTTCTTTCCTTTCACATTTAATTTTTCAGGCTTCTGCAAAACAACAACATATCAGGTCCAATTCCTGCAGAGATTGGTAGGCTCCCAAAGCTTCAGAAACTTGATCTGTCTTGTAACATGTTGACCGGCGAAATACCCTCTTCTATATCTCAGCTGAAAACCCTCCAATACTTGTGAGTTGAAACAGCACAATCAGTTTTGTTCAATTGAGTGTTTTCTTATTGTTTTCTATTAGTTTGAAGGTCCAATTTTTTGTGGTTGTCCATGAAAAGGATTTCACAGCCAGAAATATTTCAATATTTTCATTTTTTTGTTGAATCTAACAAACGGGTTCTCGCTTTCGTGTTCAGGAGGCTAAACAACAACAATCTTACAGGATCAATTCCTTCTTCCCTGGCTAACATGACACAGCTCACATTCTTGTATATCCCTTGCAACTTTGCTGAATTTTTCTCTCTTTCAATATGTTTTTTTTTCCCAATTACTTAGCCTAATTATGCTGCTCGTTAAATTGTTGTTTCATGTAATAGGGACTTGTCTTATAATGAATTGAGTGGCCCAGTACCAAGATTCCTTGCCAAGACATTCAAGTTAGTCACTCACTCCTTCATACTTTGGCTTTTAACTCGACCGTTGGAAATTTTGCACTCATTATGTTGTGCTTTTACTCAGCATTGTAGGAAATCCGCAAATATGCGCTACAGGAACAGAAAAAGATTGCTTTGGAACGGCGCCTTTGCCTCTTTCTTTCAACCTGAATAACACACAAAGTAAGCTTGTGATTCATAGTCCTTCCTTTGCTCTAGAACTTAGAAGATGTATTTGATGGAGGAAGAGCCAGGAAAGACTTTTATGACTTCAAATATAAGATCATTTTTCATTGAAAGTAAAAGAACTGAACAAATCACAAGTAAATAACAATTCAGAGTCCTTATGACTTTTGAATTGAAAATTTCGCTTAAGTTCTACATAACTTTCCACAGCTTTTAATTGCAAATCTTCATTTTTTTTCATGAAGGTGCACAACCTTCAGGAAAACCTAAGAGTCACAAGGTTGCTTTAGCCATTTCAACGAGCCTGGCTTGCATTTGCTTGCTACTTTGCGGTTTAGGACTACTTCTCTGGCAGAGACACAAGCATAACCAGCAGATTATCTTTGATTCTAATGGTTAGTCAAGTTTAAGTGATTAAATCCAGTTTTTTATACACATAACTTCATTCATATATGACCAATATCCTTCAATTCATCCAGAGAGCCACCATCAGCACGTTTGCCTCGGGAATCTAAGGAGGTTTTCCTTCAGAGAACTCCAAGTTGCAACGCACAACTTCACTAGCAAGAACATACTTGGTAAGGGCGGTTTTGGGATCGTTTACAAAGGACACCTCCATGACGGGACAATTGTTGCTGTGAAGAGGCTCAAAGACGGGAATGCAGTTGGAGGAGAGATTCAGTTTCAGACTGAAGTTGAGATGATCAGCTTAGCTGTCCACCGAAACTTGCTACGTCTTTATGGGTTTTGTATGACTTCCTCTGAAAGGCTTCTTGTCTACCCATATATGTCAAATGGGAGCGTTGCTTCTCGTCTCAAAGGTAAATCTCATAACATTCATCAATTTTTTCACCTTTTCAAATTTGTAGTGTTGTTAATCTCTTCTTCTCTTTCCAGCTAAACCGGCACTGGATTGGGGAACCAGGAAGAGAATTGCATTAGGAGCTGCAAGAGGATTGTTGTATTTGCATGAGCAGTGTGATCCTAAGATAATCCATAGGGATGTTAAGGCGGCGAATATCCTACTAGACGACTACTGTGAAGCAGTAGTAGGAGATTTTGGACTGGCAAAGCTTTTGGACCATCGGGATTCGCACGTCACTACAGCTGTGAGGGGGACAGTTGGACATATAGCTCCAGAGTATCTTTCAACAGGCCAATCTTCAGAAAAAACTGATGTTTTCGGGTTTGGAATTCTTCTGCTTGAGCTCATCACTGGCCAGAGGGCACTGGATTTCGGTAAAGCTGCAAACCAAAAAGGAGCCATGCTTGATTGGGTAAGTATATGATCTTAACTTAAATCTATGTTACCCTGAAACTTTAACAAGGCAGTGTTTTCGCATAAAAAACCCGGAAACTTGATGATAAAATCATATTGGCTCCTTGTTTAGTGAATTTGATTTTGTTGTGGTTATGTAGGTGAAAAAGGTGCATCAAGAAAAGAAGTTGGAGATGTTAGTGGACAAGGAGTTGAAGAACAGCTTTGATATAATAGAGTTGGAGGAAACAGTAAGAGTAGCTCTCTTGTGTACTCAGTACCTTCCTAGCCATAGACCAAAGATGTCGGAAGTGGTTCGGATGCTTGAAGGTGATGGGCTTGCAGAGAGATGGGAAGCTTCACAGAGAGCTGAATCGACTCGGTCTAGGGCAAATGAGTTTTCCTCTTCAGAGAGGTACTCAGATCTTACAGATGACTCTTCATTGCTTGTCCAAGCAATGGAACTCTCAGGACCCAGATGACATAACACAAGAACAAAGATTCATATTTTCAGTTCTGCTGGTTTTGTGAAGCACCTTTCCAACTGTACAGATTCAGATTTTGATAAGCTCAACGTGACATTGTGTGTGAAGTATGTGTGGAGTCGTATCCTCGCTTGTAAGAATAATATATACAAAATGGGTTTTGTTTGTGTTGAAGAATTCTGTAAGTGATTAGTTATCTACCAAGAACCTTGAAGTCTTTAACCCTGCAACTTAGAAAATACATATCTTGTAAAACTTGTTCTCCCCAAATCTATAAATTACAGAAATTTCATAAAGAAGGTATGTCCTTGTACAATGGTTAGTAAATGAGCATAGATCAATTCCTTGTATCTCATATTTATGCCACAAGCAAGTCAATCAATTAGAAGACTAAAGTTCAATCCAAAATGGGATACATATAAAAGGAATAAGATTAACTCCTTACTAAAGATTGGCTTTACAGGGGCTTTCAAGTTTGACTAAATAAAATCTCAGCAGTTGGAGAAGCCCGTCTAAACCTCAGTAACTCAACCAACAAGATTACTATCTCTTCAGCAACATATACAGTTGGTTTAATCATCATAGTTTCGAGTGATGGTGAATTTTCGAGCAAAAATTTGATAAATTTCATCTCATGGGGGGCGCCATAAGATTCTGCAATCTTGATTACTTTAAGTTGTTGCAATGCACAATCTGATGACCACTCCATATCCCAAAAACATAGATCAGGAGCTTCTGATGCAGATACGGCAATGGGAGAGCCCTAGAGCGAGCACAAACAAAGGCGATCAAAATGTTGAATATAAATGTCACCCTTTAATTCATCAACTAGATAGTTCAAAGTAAAATGGGAAGCTATAGCAGATTTATCATCACTTACTGAAATTTGAAGCTCATGTAGGTTAGGGGCACTCATGATGAGACGAAGAACAACCAATATTTCTTTCATATCTTCAAAACTCACTTGATTTAGTTCAATAACCTTTAGATGATTGTATACCAATGAGTGGTGCCAGTGCTCAATGCCAATGCTCAGATACTAAGAATGAAACAAGATGCATGAGATTTAAAATCATCAAGGCTAATTGAAAACACTTGATGGATAAATGTGTTACCTTTGTGAAGTAGACATGTCCTATCAACCTCTCAAGATTAGACAGACCACCAACAAACTTTGCAAAATTACAGCCTGCTTTCTGCTCTAGTTGTTCAACAGTAGTGTCATCATTCATATATAATGTAATGGTCATTTCAGCCAGAAGTGGTGTATTCTCCAAGCACACTTCTTTGAATTCACCTTCTAAACACAGATACTTGAGATTTGGAGCATTGATACTCATCTCCAAATTTTCAAAGTATGACCATGTAAAATTCTCAAGAAGAGGACAATTAGAGATAAGACTTTCAATGGCATCGGAGGGCGCCAATACATCTTGAAGAATAAGGCTCTTCAAGCATACAAATCCCTTGAAGCTAGGAGGAGGATCCAATTCACATCGATTTAGCTCCAAGTGGGTCAATTTTTTACAAGAAAATAGGGAAGAGGGCATGTGAAACCAGTGAGTTTCACCCAATTCTAGGCATAACTCCCTAATGTCATTCCTGGACAGGAAAAGTAGCCACTGATCAATATCACCAAAACTTTGAAGGTACGAGGTTGATAACTTGAATTTATGGATCGGTCCCATATGAAGGAGGAGAGCACGGGTGATGAAATTTTTTAGATCATTTTCCGCAATCGCCTTGTCTGTTGTAGGGTCTACACAACTATCATCAAAAACAAGCTGTGGAAGACTAGCCCATCTGTACCTCCATTTGCTTGTAAGGATGCTAGTTCTTATAGCATCTCTAATTGGAAGACGTGCGAGAATGATTTCTACTATGCTCAATGGAAGATCACTCAACAAATCTGGAACTGACTGACTATCCATTATAACCTATTACATCCCTATAAGACAATTGTCATTTGTAACTGGAAAAAAAAATCAGGAGCTTGAACATAAAAGGATTAAGTATTCAATCAATCACTAACACAGGTGAGCACTGATCAAGAGTAGCAATTTCATTATCCCAACCTTCTTCCCAAATTGAAACAAAAAGAAGCCCCCTTCTCAATTCTCTGACATATTCTAATTGAACATCTAAACCCTAAAACGATAGATTACCACAGAACGGATTGCAATTTCAACAATTATTTCATAATTGAATTAAACTCAGCAAAAGCAATGTCATCAAAATGGCGAATGAAAAGCAAATCGATACCAATCAGATCGCACATCAAAATGCTTAAAGCATTCAATTCAAATAGCAAATGACATAATCATCAAAAGCATGTAAGAGATCATAGGAAATGAAATTCGTAACGCACCGCAACCGGAGAATTCGCCAAGCGCTTGCTAGCTCTGCTGTTTGTAAGCCATCGTCGTTTGCTTGTATCTGCAACCTAGGCCAGGACGAAGAGGGTAATGTATACTATCAACGGTGAACAGTCGTATCTTTAGACCGTTCAGCGTGTTTAAGAGGCCCAGAATTAGGATTTGGGTCATGATAGCCTCCCATATTTTGGGCCGTGTGCTTGGGCCCGTTTAAAACTAAGGGCCCGTTTGGTATTGATATCCTGATATCAGATATCGGTATCGGGTCATATCTTGTGTTTGATATGGGAGTATATGGATATCGGGTCATATCCTTGATATCAAACCAAGGCATTTTCCATTATATTTGATATACCATAAGGGCTCGTTTGGTATCGATATCAGATGTGAGATATTGATATCGGTATCGGATATCGGTATGGGTACGGTATCGGATATGGGATATCATTCATATCTAATATCCCTCATACCTCTTTTATTTGGGGTATATCAAATATCATGGAAAATGGCTTGTTTTGATATCAGGGATATGACCCGATATTCATATACCCCGATACCAAACACAAGATATGGCATGATACCGATATCTGAATCCATATACTCACATACTAAATACAAGATATCACCCGATATCAATACCAAACGGGCCCTAAAAAAAGAGGTATAAGATACGGATGATATCATATATTCGATACCGATACCCGATATCGATACCAAACGAGCCCTAAGTTATTTTAGAAACATAGAGAATTTTGTGATGGGATCGGTCTAGTGAGTTTGTTGAAGTTTGAACTTTTTTTTTATCTCTCGCTCGGTTCGATTATTCGGGGCCAATATACGTTCGAACCGGGTACTGCAGAGACTCATTACTGGGGAAACAAACACTTAAGAAACCTAGCACCTTATCCCACTAGACCAATTAATCCTGTAACATACGGAGTATATAACATTTGTTCCCATTGTGAACTTTACGATTAAGTTGAAAAGTATCTTAAACTGATGTATATAACCGTATAAGATGATAGGATAGGATTGTTGAATTTGGGGCTTAGCAATTGGGCATACTTTTCTAATTCAAGTAGTATGAAACTATAATTTGGCTTGAAGAGACATGTGTTTAAGCTAGTATATAAAATTAGTGAATTATTTATCTCATTGTCAATTAATTTTAAAATACAATTAGTTGAGGTTATATATTGGACTTGACAAACTATTTTTCTATAATATGAAGCTTAAGTAATTTTGTTACAAAATTAAATTTATTTGACTTTAACGAAATTCCATCTTAAAATCAATTAATATTACGATAAATAGTAATCAAACCAAAGTTGACCCGATAATCCAAATTATCCGATGAATTGAACATCCGACCTGACCCGACTATACCCGATTATCCATCATACGAAACATTGACTACAAAATATGAAACACCCCAAAACCCACTCAACCAGCCCGTTCACCACTCCTAATAAATAGCTCGACTTGAACGAGTTGTTTTTCAGTATAATAATTTTATATACGGTCTTTCTAACATATAAGCTTTCCGATTATAAAAACTAAAATTCCAGAAGAAAATGTATAAATCCGTCGTAAAAAAGATTTAAAACCCTAAATAAATAAGAATAACAAAATTTAATTATTATTTTCGTTTAATTTATGCGCGATCGGGTGCACATTTATTATTTTTTTTTTAATAGAAGGCACTGCTCACGAAAGTCGAACCGAAAATCTCTTCGATGCACACCCATTATTTTTAACACATTATTTAAACTTACAAGATATGGTACGTGAGATTTGTGATTCAGCTAGCCCTCAAATGCGACCCATTTGAACCATGCATGTGCATGTGTAATTTAACCCTATATCGGACAAAAGAAAAATAATCAACATATCAAATTTTAGCACTACATACGTAACCTATTTCATTGACTTTTATTAGGGCTAAATTTTGTAAAAACATTTAATAAACGCGGTTGCTTCTTTTGCCTAACAGAAGCAACACTAAAAAAGTAAAAATTCTGTGACATGATCATGTTTATATTGTATATAGTATATACTCTTTGTATTTAGAAGAATTTACTATTTATTTTTAACAAGTTGGCGGCGTTAATTAATTATAGTAAGTATTTTTTTTTCTCGTAGCATGCATTTCATGCAATATCCCCGCCGAAAATTTCTTAATCAAGATGATTTTGGATCTAATTGATAGCCGAATTCCAAAACTTCGAATTAGTTTTTGCTTGACTTTGTAAATGAATGTGAATTGTCAACTAAATTGATCGATCGATAAGTATAATTTTTTTAAAAGGTAATTTATTTAGACGTGAAGCGAGCGTATGAGAATGTCATTACTGTCTTGTGATATCTAGTCAAGCGATTAAGTCTTCAAAAATAATATTTAGAGGTCTATGATTCAACTCTCGTGGATAGTATTCTTCACCACAAAAAAGAAAAAGAAAACATAACTATTAATAGAAGAAAAAATGTAGGTAAATCCGATTAAATAAGAACGTACATGCATAGCCTAAGATAACAACATAACTATTAAAATAGTTACTTTTCTATGAGTTTTTCTATGAGTTTTCGTGGGCCATTACTTAATACTGACGGAGAAGGTATTCGTTCTGTACGCACACGTGTATTACGGGCCTAGTACATAAGCCCATGGAGTTTCATTCTAAAACCAATTGGCAATAGGAGGAGTAACCCAAGGTTATATATACTAGGCTTGTTTACTTTGAAATCCCGATGTGGGATACATACTCTTTACAAGCCCCCTCAAGTGGCAACCGGTCTAGTCCAGTTGTCACTTGACACGTACTATGCCTTAAGGCCGGCAAGCCACAAGAACACGGGCGGGTAGCAAACCACTGGCCCAACCCAAGCAACTAGGAACTGGGCCCATGGACGAAACCGGCTCTGATACCATATCAAATTTCGTGGGTCATTACTTAATACTGACGGAGGGGGTACCGTGTCCGTCATGTGCGCACACGCACGTTACGGGCCTAGTACATAAGTCATGGAATTCCATCCTAAAACCAATTGGTGATAGGAGGAGTAACACAATTAAGATTAAATATACTAGACTTGTTTACTTTGAAATCCCTACATGGAAGCCATATACACACCCTTAATTACCAATTAGATAGTATGTTAACAAAACCTTAAATAACTAATCACCTTTTGATGGAAATTTAAGGTTTTGTTCAATTTACAAAGGTCATCCTAAAATCAATTAACGATAAGAGGAGTATTGAATTATAAATCCACCGACTGAATCTTCATCGATGTCAATCTAAGTTCTCAACCGTCTGTAGTCTGAACACCACACTAGACCTCCCCAATTTGGATCATCTCGATTTCATTGTTTAAACAAAATTTCTTTCCCTTCGGTTTTGTTGACTTTGCATATGATTTGATAAACTTGTAACTACACCGGAAAAAACAAATACAGATCAATATACATGATACATTAATTTAGTTTTTGTACGTTACGCTTAAAATATACTCGTACAATCACAATGTAACAAAAGCAACCGGCCAATTCAATTAGGTTAATTAGGCAATCACGTATTATAGGTCAAATTAATATTTATTTCCTTACAATGGGATAATTTTAGATCAAGTCGACTTACATATTGAATTAATTTTAGGGTGTATAAACATATACTGTTGTCTTAAATCGCACATTTTGCTTAACTTGAGTCACGTGTCTTGCTAATTGCTATGGATCTTATTTAATTACGAGCATAGTGGTCCATCTAGGGTTTATAAGAATTCTATATAAACTCTTGTATTATAAATCTAGTTATAATTTGAAATATTTTGAGCTCCTTAATAAACACTAAAATTCTTCCTGAAAACTCAAAAACCCCAATTATAACGATCTTACATTTTTTTTTATAAATTATATAATTTTATTGCTATATTATATACAAATATTTGAAATTTTATATTAATATTAGATTGTATAATCTCGATCTAGTAAAATCACCATGTGAGTATCACGGGAATTCAACTAGTTATTATAAATTTAATGGGTGTCTCCCCTTCTTTTATTTCTCTAATTAAATTGAGGAATTTAATTGAAAGAGTGTTTTAATTTCATTTATTTTATTGAAATATATAAATTTTAATCATCAAGTTGTTTTATCATAATAAAATTATCACATGCAAAACGCGCCGTGATACAACCCATCAAGGAACATACGTACTATACTCTTAATTAATTATGTCCCACTAGCTAGTTAATTAACTAATCATATATGATTTCACACACATGACATTAATCCACACTGTCTAATAAGACATTTGTACCCAAATTGGCCATTCATGTGTGTATAAATACCCATCTAGCATAACCTCATTTGCTCACTAAATCACTTCTCTAACCACAATATTCTTGCAAGCTTAAGCTCTCTAAGATAGCTAGCTATGGGATCACCAAAGTCCTCAGCTTTTGAGCTCCAAATCTGCCTTGTTTTGACGCTCGTCATTGCATCCTCGGCGCAACTATCCTCAACCTTCTACCAATCCACATGCCCTAATGTACTCACCGTGATTCGACAAGCTGTCGTAAACGCCGTTGCCAATGAACACCGCATGGGAGCTTCTTTGCTTCGCTTGCATTTCCATGATTGCTTTGTTAACGTACGTAATTAATCATGCTTAATTGCTTCTTTTTTTGACTTTTCTAAGAGCAGTACTGTCCGTAGGAGTCTAAACAAAGATCATGTTATTATCGTGAGGTTCTAGCCGTTTGACTAAATGTAATATGTACGTAATTGTTTGTTGATTGTACTTATTTAATTTGTATAGGGTTGTGATGGGTCTGTTCTTTTGGACGACACCTCAACTTTCACCGGAGAGAAGACGGCTGGTCCGAACAACAATTCAATTAGGGGTTTCGACGTGATCGACACCATCAAATCCGACGTAGAGAGCTCTTGTGCTGGTATCGTGTCTTGTGCTGACATTTTGGCTGTAGCCGCCAGGGACTCTGTTGTTGCGGTAATATATATCTATCGGTTTTTTTAACTAAGGGCATATGTTAAGAGCTTTATATTTCAAAAAATTCTCATAAAAATTCGGGAAAAATTACAAGTATGCATTTATAAGACATTATTTCTTTGACCTATATCGTAAGAGTAACAGAATGAACCGGAATACCCTTTAGAGGTTTAAAAGGCCTATATATTTTGTGCCCTAAAACCTTAGCTATACTTTATACAAATATTCCATCCGTTAAGCTAAACTTGTCTTTATAGAGTTTGTCTTAAAAATTAAGAAAATCAATTAATTTGACTTAAATATCCTCAATCTTTTTAAGATCTTTTATCTTAGTTTGTAGATTTATGTAAATGTATTTAATTAAGAGAGGTATTATTGGAAAAAATGGGTTAAAATAAGTCAAATAACAACATTTACTGATTACGAAAATCAAGGTAGAATGACAAGTTTACCTTAACGAAGAGAGTACTAATTAGTTGTGTTAACCAAAATACTCTTTGTTTAAAATTTCAGTTAGGTGGACCGAGTTGGACAGTGCAATTGGGTAGACGAGACGCCACAACAGCGAGTCAAAGCGCAGCCAACTCAAATCTGCCCGCACCCACTTTGAATCTAAGTGGCCTCATCACTTCTTTCTCTAACAAAGGCTTCACCACTGCTGAAATGGTCGTCCTTTCAGGTTAATTTAAATCATTATTCCTTCGTCATAAAACAAATACTATCGCATTGTGTTAGAAATTATCCGCAAGTGACCGATTCATCCGAATATATATACGAGCAAAAATCTAAATAAATCGGATGATAGATGGGTCGGGTGACAGATGAGATGAATAATAGGTTAACTCGACCCATTTATCTGCCATGCACCCTAACTACTTTCTTATCACCCTATAATTATACCGTAATCAAGTATATGTAGATTGTTTTTCTTTATGTACCTAAATTATTTCTCAATTCTCTCAAGAAATCGGCCCATCGTAGTTCCTACGTGTCTTTCGTCGTGAGTCGTCTCAACTTTTCAAAAAATGTGTTCTAATTTTACTAGCTTTTATTCATTTCCATAAGTAGAAGTTGTGTTGTTACATGAACTTGAAGCAAAAGTTTCATTCTAAAAGCAATTATTGAAATTAAGTTACTTGTTTTTACGGATAGACGCATTAGCTTGAATCACCCATAGAAATAATGAACAAATTGTATATGAGTGAAACATCTCACCATGGTGGGTGAGTCAAGTGAAACATTTTACGCATTGGCGGGTGAAACGATTCTACCAATCATAACCTAACCCATTTTCAACTCTAAAAGTATACTTTTATTTTTTTTTTTCTGAATGAACGATAATTCATTTATTAGTAAGGATAAAAAGAAGGTTACACGAAGCCCAAGCAAGCCTAAGTATTACAAGGTTTCTTCTAAACCTAGGGTCACAACCCACCTCCTAGTTTCTCGATTGTCTTTGTTCCATCTAACTCGTAAGCAATACCTTACACACACTGTTTTAAAAATCCTATCTAGACTCCATCCGCATAGACGGCGAAAGGTCCCAGGTCGTCTAGCCATCCAGCCCGTTTAGACGCCTATATAAGACCATCATATCAAGGCAACCATTCTGACCGTCTAGGCGTTAAATGACCCCTCTTGCCTATGATCCGTCGAGCATATTTTAGAACATTAATTAATTACATACATGTCTATTAATTGAAAATTGAGACCGTTTTTTTCCCCTAATTGCAATCACAGGAGCCCACACTATAGGGCAAGCAAGGTGCACAACCTTCCGGAGCAGGATCTACAACGAGACCACCATAGACTCAACCTACGCCACCTCGTTGCAATCAAACTGCCCTAGCGGAACCGGGACCGGAGACGACAACCTCGCCGCCCTCGACGCCACCAGCCAGAATCTTTTCGACAGGGCCTACTTCACAAACCTTAAGAGCATCAAAGGACTCTTGCACTCCGATCAGCAACTCTACGGTAACCAGTCTACCGATTCCGTCGTTTCGGGTTATAGTGCAAGTACTTCGTCGTTCTTTACGGATTTCGCGAACGCCATGATCAAGATGGGGAATCTTAGCCCCCTTACGGGGACTAATGGCGAGGTCAGAACCAATTGTAGACAAGTCAATTAAAAAGTGTTTTTTGCTTAATTATGTGTTATCAATTTAATAAGTAGGACCTGGGTTGTTAATGTTATGGTGTGATCGATCTGGGTTCTTTGTGATCTTTGTACGTGTGATATCATGTGTGTTGGTTTGTAATAATTCATGAAGACATGAATAGTTCGACAATCAAGCTATAGAAATTAGCTTCGGAGTTGGCTAAATTTGTATCCTTGTATATGTGTGTGTACGTGTCTGAATTATATCGATATGTGCATCCTAGTGTACTAAGAAGATCGGTAGAATAAATGTTAGGCTTGGATGGGATACTCTTTTCTTACTTGTTGGACAATATGGGCCGACCCCATTAAATTTAGCAGACATACAATGGACCGTCATTATCATTATGCGGTAGGGTGTCCAACGGGTCAATATGTAAACCGGTCGCTCCGATCCATAATCCGGCTTACGGGTTGACCGATAACCCCTACAAAAATAAACTTGACCCGATTTATGAGTTATGGGTAACGTGGGTAGATCCGTTAACCCAAAATTAATTAAAATTTTAAAAATCAATAATGTTTGAAAGTTCATGTCAAATAACTCCTATATAGTTAACGAATATTACGGGTCTTACGATTATTTCTAATTAAAAATTAAAAAATATAATGTCATAGGTGTGGTATTTATAATTTTTTTCACGGGTCAACTTTTAACCCCTAAAGTAAAAAAAATCAAATCCTTTACTCGACCCATAAATTTACGGGCGGGTTGGGTCGGGTTCCGAGTCAAGTAACCTGTTGGACTTCATATCATGCTGTAAAATTTGTTGTTTATAATCGTTAAAAACCGATCTTATTCTCATGGAGTTTATTAAAAACTCTATATATGAAGCTTTAAAACCCTATAACCAAATGGGTGAATCCTAGGTAAAATAATTAAAAGGAAAAAATATACTCCCACTCATAATTTGATTTGAAAAGAGAATTTGATTTGAAAAGAGAAGAATCTAATCCTAGGTAAAATCCTATAACCGGTCCTATAACTAATATCGGAGTAATAATTTGATATGAAAAGAAAAGAATCTAATCTAAGTCATTGATTTTTCATTTAACAGTCTTTTTTTTTTAAAACTCTATATCTGAAGTTTTTTGCCAACTCAACCGAAACTAGATTCGTCGGCAACATTTCAGACAAAAGCCAAATTTTGAACCAACTTGTCAAACACTTGCATAACGAAATTATACCGACATTAGGTTACACACTTACACTTACATAAACTAAGAAGTTAGCTAGGTATAAGCTAATCAAATAAACAGAGATTCGACCAAAAAAAAATCAAATAAACAGAGAGCCTAATTAAATTTCAGTTCTATAACAAAGAATGAAGTTGTCACAAATCCAATACCAAAAATCCTGTTCACCATATGCAAAAGAAAAGCTGGCTCCTTGTGCCTTTGGCTTGGCATTGTTGTTCTTTCTTAATTTATACAAATTTTATAATATATAAACCAAACTAGTCCGTCTAGAATTTACAATGGTCATATATAAACTCTTACAATATTATATCCTAGTTTTAACATGAGATTTTCTCCAACCACATTCCTACAAGCTATGGGATCACCGAAATCCTCATCCTTTGAGCTCCAAATCTACCTTGTTTTGACGCTCGTTGTTGCATCCTCGGCGCAACTATCCTCAACCTTCTACCAAACGACATGCCCTGATGCACTCTCCACGATTCGACAAGCTGTCGCAGACGCCATTGCCAATGAACAACGCATGGGAGCTTCTTTGCTTCGCTTGCATTTCCACGATTGCTTTGTTAACGTACATAATTATAATTAATCATGCTTAATTAACATACTTGACATATGTATAGATGTTATATATGTAATGTATTGTTTGTTGATTGTACTTGTTTAATTTGTATAGGGTTGTGATGGGTCTGTTCTCTTGGACGACAACTCGACTTTCACCGGAGAGAAGACGTCTATTTTGAACAAGAATTCGATTAGGGGGTTCGACGTGATCGACACCATCAAATCTAGCATAGAGAGCGTTTGTCCCGGCGTCGTGTCTTGTGCTGACATTTTGGCTGTAGCCGCTAGGGACTCTGTTGTTGCGGTAATATATCTATCGATTTTTTTTAAAACTTTTTTTTTGGTAGGATTTTTTTTTTGGTTAAGAGCCTTATATTTGAAAAGATTCTCGTAAAATATTTTGTTTGGAAAAAATTTAAGTATGTGTTTATAAGATTTGTAATTTCTTTGTTAGGGTTTAAATTTCATACTAGATCTTCTTAATCTATACCATAAGAATGTTGGAATTAACCAAAATACTTTATATATAGCTAGGTTAGAAAGGTACCCTAGATCCTTAGTGTATACAATTTTTTTAACGAGGAATCCACCTTTGGTGGCAAACCTTGGAATCGTGAACTAGTTGACAAAGCACACGGATCAGGCAAACCGACGCCCAGCTCGACCTTATGTAAGGATGAAAAGTGTGACTTGTTTTTTCACCTAAGTGAAGGTGCGGAAGGCCGGAAAAGGATCGAATCTGAAACCTTCCAACATCCTTTATGTCTCCTACTACTAGATCACCTCATGTAGGCATGAAACCAGGCCAGGCCACAACCGGACCGGGCCAGAGAAACCAGACCCAGGTCCGACCCGATATTATACCGGGCTGGAGCGGACCGGGCCCCGGGCCGGGCCGGGTTGGAAGTCTTAAGCCCGCTTCGTTATTTTTGCATATAAATTACTCAAAAGTCATGCTTAACCCCATGTGATGCCGGTAGTTTAAACAAACGCTAAAATACTTTATTGTAAAATTTCAGTTGGGAGGACCGAGCTGGACGGTGAAATTGGGTAGACGAGATGCCTTAACAGCGAGTCTAAGCGCAACCGACTCAGATCTCCCAACACCCATTATGAGTCTAAGTGAACTCATCACTTCTTTCTCTAACAAAGGCTTCTCCGAAACTGAAATGGTCGTTCTTTCAGGTAAATAAAGAATGGTGCAAGAATTAATATAGTTAGATTTTTGAAAACTTGGTTCTGTTTGGATGATTGGATCGTTACAATTGCATTAAGGTACACTAAATTATGAATTTATTGTAATGCAACTTAATTTATTATACGTGGGTGGGTAGAGACTAGAGAGTAGAGACGGACACAAAAATAAATTGAAGGGGTGGGCTGGAGTACGATTTCTTCTATAAAGACAATAGTTCAGAAATTGACGAGTTTAAATAATTAATACTTTTTTTTGTGGAATAATCAATACTTTTATTTAATAATAGAATTTTGTTTTAGAGAGGAAGTATTAAACATGAATGGAGATATCAAAAAGAAATTTATTAATTTTAGATAAGGAAGCATTGAATATGAATTAAAAATAAACAAAAACAAGATTACAAGGAATTGAACCTGGTTGGATTCAAGGAAGGACCGAAGGGCGGGATCGGGTACGCTTCATGCCCGTCCTATAAAAATAAAAAATAATAAAAATATGGCAAATTTAATAATAAAAAATAAAAATAAGGTAAATTTATTGATAAATTAGTTAAATTAAGGTAATTTAGCTCACCAAAAAAATTTAGTGGCAATTAGCCCATCCTTCTATTAAATCCTGAGTCCGTCTTGGATTAAAAATAAGGTTCGATAATCAATAATCTAGACTAGTTTATTTTCATTTCCTTAATATAAATTATTTAAAATTTATCCATATTTAACTTAAAATACAAAATAAATATTAGTAACAAACTCGACCAAAAGAAAGGGACACCAACTACCTTGCCTTAAAATGTTGGAGAAAACTACCCACATCGGGAATATGGGGGAAACACCACTAGCATATAAACGAGAGTGAAATCCAACCCAATGGCTTAAGCTTTTGAGTAAAACTGATAGATCCCGACTTTATATGATAAGAGATTATTAAAACTCCCGACACATCACCCCGATTCTTGCGGTCCCGGAATCTAACATAAAACCCCTGAAATCCGACAAAAGTTCAAAATACATGCTAGTAACATTTTTCTAATTACAATTTTAGGTGCCCACACAATAGGGCAAACAAGGTGCACATCATTCAGGAGCAGGATCTACAACGAGACCACCATGGACTCAACCTACGCCACCTCGTTGAAATCAAACTGTCCAAGCGAAGTCGGCGTCGGAGACGACAACCTCGCCGCGCTCGACGCGGGGAGCCAGTTTCCTTTCGACAAGGCCTACTTCACAAACCTTATGAACTTCAAAGGAATCTTGCACTCCGATCAACAGCTCTACGGTAACCAGTCTACCGATTCCGTCGTTTCGGGTTATAGTGCAAGTACTTCGTCGTTCTTTACGGATTTTGCGAACGCCATGATCAAGATGGGTGATCTTAGCCCTCTTACGGGGACTAATGGCGAGGTTAGAATTAATTGTAGAAAAGCGAATTAAATGATTTTGATACGGGAGATTTATCGAATGCCAGACCATCTCGGGTTCGTCGTCGACCACGACGATATGAGGAGTAGTATTTATAATATTCAACATTTTATTTAATTTATGTAATTTTTATAAACTAGAGCAAAGCTCTCTTCTCGGGTTTTCTTTACGGTTCTTTCCCGGGACGCTTTTTTTGAACCGTTAGGGCTTAGGTATAAATACTCTTGGTGTAATTCTCATAATTTATCCAAGAAAATAGTTTGCCCTAATTTTGTTAGTTCTCTGCTTTCTCCCGTGGCCACCAACCACGTTTATCCCGAGTCGGAATCCACACCGGATTAGGCTCAACCCCCTTGACCAACAAGGGTTCGGTACGCGATCCACACCGGGTCCGTATCATCTGGTGCTTTCATCTGAACAACCATGTCTACATCCACGACAGCGTCGGAACCACATGCCGGCGAGAAGCCGGATCTTCACGATCTGATGCTGCAGATTCAGGAGGATCTCCAAAAACTCCGACACGATGTTGACGTCGAGTGTGCCCGTAACAACGAATTCTGTCAATCGTGGCGACAGCCACCGCATTCATCGGCGACGGCGATATCAACCGCCTCGGTTTCGGCCGTCAACACGGACACCGCGTGGCCGGCGTTCGCTCCTCTGTCCGCGACACAGCCGATGCCCTTCGCGACACAGCCGATTCCCTTCGCGAGCTTATCGCTCGCCTCACCGAGTTCGCTTTCCGCCGCCGCTATCGCACCGAGCATGCCGCCGCTCCAGCCGAACCCTAACACCGTCGCCTTTGGTTTTTCGGGTTGGGGTATGAGTCTGCCGAACCCTAGCGTCGGGCCTCAGTTCGCGAACCCTAATTCGGGTTGGCCGCCGCCTGCGACCCTTACCCCGGCTATGCTTCAGCCCGGGCCATCAGCACCTCAAATCGCGGGCTATGTGCCGCCGGCTGGCCTTGGAGATCACGGAGCCCAACAGGATTTCCGTACTAGCGGGCGTACACAGATCAACCAGGACTCGATCCCTAAATTGCGAGTCGATCCACCCCGTTTTAATGGTTCAGATCCGAACGGGTGGATTTTTCGGGTTCAGGCCTATTTTGACTACTTTCAAACTTCTGATTTCGATCGCCTGCGTTTAGTCGGAACATTAATCGATCATTCGGCGTCGGACTGGTACCGTTATCAACGCCGGAATAATTGTGGTGAAACTTGGCAAGCATTCTTATTATCCGTCCAACAACGGTTTGATCCGACATACTACGAAGACTACACTGGTCTTCTGGCTAATTTGAAACAAAAAACGTCGGTGCTGGATTATCAAACAGAATTTGAAGCCTTGTTGAATAAAGTGACTGGCTTGTCTGAATCGACCCTGATTTCTCTTTTTAAGGCCGGTTTGAAACAACCTGTGCGTCGCGAATTGAACCTGCGGAATCTGACATCCTTGCCCCAGGCGTTTGCTTTGGCACGAGAATTGGCTACGTCTTACACTGAAATAACGTCGCCCTGGCTTGCCAATAAGCGACCATGGACTTCAACCACCTCGCGCCAGGCGCCGGGCCCGACAAAGGCCGTCACATCTACTCCGACGGGTTCGGCCGAGAATCCACCACCAACGCCTAATTCTCAAGGTAACCTTTCTTCTCTTCCAATTCGTCGTCTTTCTCGAGCTGAACGTGATGAACGTACTAAAAAAGGCTTGTGTTGGAATTGTGATGAGAGGTACACTCGGGGACATCGCTGTACACCCCGTTTCCTGGCACTATTGAGTTGTGATGATAGTGAGGATGAGGAGGAGGACGAGAATTCCGACGAGCTCGCCGTTCAGGGTGATATTTCGAGTTTAAACTCCATGGAAGGGCTACCAAATCCGCGCTCTTTGCGCCTCGCATGATCGATTAAAGAGGCGCAGATTCAGGTTCTGATTGACGGTGGTAGTACTCATAACTTTATTCATCCTGGTTTAGCTGAAAAATTACAATTACCACTGCTGAAAATTCCCCCTTTTCGAGTCTTTGTTGGCAACGGGGAATACTTGTTGTGCTCATATCAGTGTCCGGCAACTAATATTATTCTACAAGGTCATCGTTTTTCTCTCGACCTCTTTGTACTCGCTGTGCACGGGCCACCGGTCGTTCTCGGCGTACAATGGTTGCAAACTTTGGGCACTGTGTCCCATGATTATGCTAAATTAACAATGCAGTTTGTCTGGAACGGTCAATCCGTAATTCTGAAAGGCGACCGGCAACCGCTGAAACCGATTTCTATGTCAGAACTTCATTCTCTGTGCGCTTCAGATAGTATTTTGAGCTGTTTTGAGATTCTGAGCCTCTCGCCTGCAGACACTTCGGCTGCTTCAGATTGGTCGGCCGATACCGTGCCGGAAATACGCGATGTGTTGGACAAGCACAGCGCGGTTTTTCAAGTTCCGTCAGGCCTTCCTCCGATTCGACCATGGGATCATCATATTCACCTGCAGCCGGATTCTAAACCGGTTAATGTCCGCCCATATCGGTACCCGTACTTTCAGAAATCTGAAATTGAGCGTCAGGTTAAATCTATGCTTGATCAGGGCATCATACAACACAGTACCAGCCCGTTTTCTTCTCCGGCTCTACTTGTCAAAAAGAAGGATGGCAACTTTCGTTTCTGCATTGATTACCGAGCCCTGAATAGCATTACCGTCGCAGATAAGTTTCCTATTCCCACCGCTGATGAATTATTTGATGAATTAGGGAATGCACTTATTTTTACTAAGCTTGATTTACGTTCTGGCTATCATCAGATTCGGATGCATTCTTCCGACATTTATAAAACTGCTTTCAGAACGCACGACAGACACTTTGAGTTCTTGGTTATGCCTTTTGGCCTGACGAACGCGTCGTCTACGTTTCAAGCTGCTATGAATAATATCTTTGCACCATATCTGCGCAAATTCGTCATCGTATTCTTTGATGATATTCTGATTTATAGTCCGTCTGTGTCTGCTCATGCTTCAGATCTTGACACGGTTTTGCAGATTCTTCAGGCTAATAAGTTTTATGTCAAAGGTTCGAAATGCTCTTTTGGGACATCTCAGGTCGAGTACCTTGGCCACATTGTTACTGCAGGACAATTGATCGCGGACCCAGCCAAGCTGGCGGCCATGGCCGATTGGCCTTCGCCCCGATCCGTAAAAAAGTTGCGTGGATTTCTGGGCCTTACAGGTTATTATCGGAAATTTATTCGACACTATGCCTTGCTAGCCGCCCCGTTAACTGATTTGCTTCAGAAGGATAAATTTGAGTGGTCCACTACCGCCGAGGAGGCGTTTCAGAAGTTGAAATCGGCCATGATGGAACCACCTATACTTCAGCTGCCAGATTTTTCTAAGCTCTTTGTTGTTGAGACGGATGCTTCTGACGAGGGGGTCGGCGTAGTTCTTCTACAGGATGAACGACCTCTTTCTTTCTTCAGTAAAAAACTTGCCATTCGTAGACGCGGGTCTTCCGCATACCACAGGGAACTTTTTGCTATAGTTTCCGCTGTTCAGAAATGGCGTCAATATTTGTTAGGCCGAGAATTTGTCATCCGCAGTGATCAGAAGAGTCTGAAAGAACTTTTGACACAAGTAATTCAGACTCCGGACCAACAGTTCTTCATGCGAAAGCTCATGGGTTACAAATTTCGCATAGAATATAAATCCGGCGCCAGTAACCGAGTCGCCGACGCGTTATCGCGTTGTATGATCGACGACGACGCCAACCTGAAGCAACTCATGTCGTTTGCGGCGCCCCTGCCTGATTTGTGCACCGGGTCCGAGCGGAAAATGCAACATTGGAGGACCTCCGTCTCATGCATGACGCCGCGGCCGCAGGGACTTTGGCTGCGCCGTTTCAGGTATTCGATGGTGTGCTTTACTCCGTCCATCGTCTCGTGATTGGCGCCACATCACCGCTCAAAGCGGAAATATTGACCGAATTCCACTCGTCCCCCACAGTTGGCCATCCGGGCATTGATCGTACCTTTCGTCGGATCGCAGAGGTATTTTATTGGAAAGGCATGCGCCTTGATGTTAAGCGCTTTGTTGATTCTTGCTTAATTTGCCAATCCACGAAATATAGTACTGCAAAACCTGCCGGTTTACTTCAGCCTTTGCCGGTTCCTCAACAAGTCTGGGACGATGTATCTATGGATTTTATTACCGGCCTCCCTCCGTCCCGAGGTAATACGACGATTCTCGTTGTCGTTGACCGCTTGTCTAAATATGCCCACTTCGGAGCGCTCGGCCCCTCTTTCGACGCACCCCGGGTTGCCTCATTGTTCGTTGATTTGGTTGTCAAACTCCATGGCATCCCGGCTACTATTGTGTCTGACAGAGATCCCATTTTTCGTAGCGCTTTCTGGTCGGAATTGCATCGCTTAAGTGGTACTAAATTACATCATAGCACTGCATATCACCCTCAGTCTGACGGCCAAACAGAAGTCAAAAACTGAGGGTTAGAACAATACCTGCGCGCTTTTACTCAGGGCCGCCCGCGACGTTGGGTTGATTTCTTACCATGGGCGGAATTGCCATTAAATTCTATGTATCATGAAGGCCTCGGAATGTCCCCGTTCAAGGCTTTATATGGCCGCGACGCGCCCCCTATTGCGCGCGTGACAGTTCCGACGGGACCGCCCACCCCGGCTTCGGAGGCCATGCGTGATCGAGCCCATATCTTGGACTTAATCCGCCTCAATTTGTCCAAAATGCAACAGCTTATGATTAGCCAAGCCAATAAGCATCGGAAAGACGTCGAATTTAGTGTGGGTGATCGTGTGCTTTTGAAACTCCAGCTGTATCGTCAGCATTCGGTTAGTGGTCCGCTGTCCGCTAAACTCGCTCGCCGTTTTTATGGCCCATTTACTTTCCTTGAGCGCATTGGGCCCGTCGCATATCGCTTAGAGCTCCCGGACACGGCCCGTATACATAATGTGTTTCATGTGTCTTTGCTTAGACCATTTATTCCGGACGGCTCGCCAATTGTACCGGCCTCGCTTCCACGGGAATTTTTGTATGATCGGCCAATCTCTAAACCGCTGCGTGCCACGGTCGAACGGGAAGTTATCGTGGACGGCGTTCCACGCACGGAATGGCTCGTTGAGTGGTCTGACGGAGCGCCGGCAGCTGCTACCTGGGAGCCCTTTGAAGTCATTTCCCGATCTTTTCCTGATTTGCGGCTTGAGGACAAGCCGATGCTCAACGGGGGAGAGAATGATACGGGAGAAATATCAAATGTCAGACCAACTCGGGTTCGTCGTCGTCCACGACGTTATGAAGAGTAGTTTTTATATATTTATAGGATTTATTTAGACCTTTTTAGGGTAGTATTTATAATATTCAACATTTTATTTAATTTATGTAATTTTTATAAACTAGAGCAAAGCTCTCTTCTCGGGTTTTCTTTACGGTTCTTTCCCGGGACGCTTTTTTGAACCGTTAGGGCTTAGGTATAAATACTCTTGGTGTAATTCTCATAATTTATCCAAGAAAATAGTTTGCCCTAATTTTGTTAGTTCTTTGCTTTCTCCCGTGGCCACCAACCACGTTTATCCCGAGTCGGAATCCACATCGGATTAGGCTCAACCACGTTTACGGTTCGGTACGCGATCCACACCGGGTCCGTATCAGCAAAGCTCTCTTCTCGGGTTTTCTTTACGGTTCTTTCTCAGGACGCTTTTTTGAACCGTTAGGGCTTAGGTATAAATACTCTTGGTTCTCATTCTCATAATTTATCCAAGAATTTAGTTTGCCCTAATTTTATTTATCTCTTGCTTCCCTTTGGCTACCAACCACAATTATCCTAAGTCGGAATCCACATCGGATTAGGCTCAACCCCCTTGACCAACAAGAGTTCGATACGCTGATCCACACCGGGTCCGTATCAGATTTTTTGTGCTTATGTAACGTAAGTTTAATAAGTTAATGTTATGGTGTGATCGATTAATCTGGGTTCTTTGTGATGTTGTACGTGTGGGGTGTGTGTTGGTTTGTAATAATTCATGATGACATGAATAGTTCGACATATGATGAAGCTGCTTAAGAAATTAGCTTCGGAGTTGATAAACTTTGTATCCTTCTATATATGTATGGATTATATCGATTAATCGATAAGTGTAACATTTACGTCAAAGAGATTGTGTCAAAGAGATTTACACATAGCATCCTCATTTGTCCATGTTCTTCTCTAAAGCCCTCATAATCGGTCAACACTTCGAATCGTACAACAAAGTTGGCTTAGTTAGTTACCGCTATAAATTTTATCCTTTGCGCACGATCTTTTATTGTCAATCGGGTCAGGTCGTGCAGGTTCGGATCAGGTCGTGCAGGTTCAAGTTTCGGTCTTTTCGGGTTCGGTTTCGTTATGGGTCACGGGTCAATCGGGTCGGGTTGTAACGGGTTTTCGATCGGGTCGGGTTGACCAGCGGGTCTAAAATATCCTTTTTTATGAATATTAAAATCAATTTTTTAATTAAATAATAATAATAATTCATTATAATATATTATTTTTATTTATTTTAATAATAAAATATATTATATTTTTCAAAATAAATTTTAAAAATTCTATAAATGTACTAAATCAGTCAACCCAACGGGTTTCGGGTTCGATTGATTTCGGGTTCAAATTTTCGGATCTTGACCCTAAAATTATCGGACGGTTCGGGTCGAGTTGGCGGGTTCGGTTAGTTGTCAAGAGAGCTCTTACAAGGGGGATTTACATTTGCCTCATCTCAAGAAGACTAGTGAGAAATCGAACCTGCAACCTGTCAGACCCGACTCCTGTCTTGCTCCACTAGGCCAACCCCTTGAGTCGGACCATTCTATAGTTCTTACCCAAAAGGTTCACAATTTGTTTGAGTCCGACCATTCTGCCAAAAAAAAAAGAGAGAATGGGCCATGATGGGCTTTTCATTCCTATATGGTGAAATATGGGCTAACTTTCCCGCCCATGAAATTAGGCCCACTTCAAATGGGCCATCCGGTGAGAATTGTTGTTTGTACTCGCTGGAGTACTAGACACAACAAACCCTCCTCTGGCTTAGTTCGGTATGGAATGAACTTATAATCATGGAATCGACTCGACATTATATTTACAAGCAAAAAGACAAATTTTGAACCAAATTGTCAAGCACTTTACATAACGAAATTAGGCTAATTTCAGTAAACAAAGTTAGGTATAAAATAATCAAATGAACATAAAGCCTAAATTTCAGTTCAATAACAAAGATTGAAGCTGTCACAAATCCTATACCAAAAAATCCAGTTCACCATATGCACATCAAAAGCTGGCTCCTTGTGCCTTTGGCTTGGCCTTCTTGTTCTTTCTTTATATAAGCTTTATTTATTAATTAGGATAAACTTATTAACTGATCAAAAAGTACTAATTCTTGAGCTAGATAGATTATTGCATTAAAAAATTTAGTCATGTTGGATTGATCAAAAAGTACATGATCTTGCAAAAAAGTTTCAGGATTGTTGAGTTGGCTTCCATGAGAGCTTTAATTTGCAAGTAAAGCATTAAAGGGCAAACTGATGAATTAATGTGTGATGGCACTAGGCAATCAGAGAAGTAAATGGTGAATTGTGCTTCCAGGTGTGATGACTTCTCTGAACATGAGAGACCCATTAACTTTTAACCCAAGTAAATTTGAAGGCAGTAAACTCGTTTTTTACTGCCTACAGCTAGTTCATAGCTGTAAATGTGTGTCCATGTTATCAAAGTTGCTTCAGGTGAACATCTACAATCAACTTTGACAGGCAGGATCATGTTATTAACCGGTCCCGAGATATGTTGTCAATGTTGTCTCATAAATAGTAACGAATAGTACGTACTAGTACGGTTTGTTGTAACAAAAGTATACTTACTGCTTTGTTATAATATTACAAATAAAGATCAAGTCTGGTTGATAAAGATCCGGTCTAGTTGTTGACTTGGTCGTTATGGTTTTTACTTTGACGCCAAAAATAAAAACGTGGTTGATATCTTGCATGTCTTGTATTCAAATCTCATATTGTCGAGTTCATAATGGGTAATTCCTAATAACTTTATTTCTATAGTTTTACCTAGTCATTGTGAGTTGTGACTAGGTCATGGTTTTTACTTTGACGACAAAAAAAATTACTTGCGAGAGAGGATGAAAATAAAAACGTGACTAATATATGCATGTCTTGTATTCAAATGTCTTATTGTCGAGTTCATAATGGGTAATTCATAATAACTTTATTTCTATAGTTTTACCTAGTCCTTGTGAGTTGTGACTAGGTCGTTATGGTTTTTAATTTGACGACAAACAAAAATTACTTGCGAGAGAGGAGGAAAATAAAAACATGACTAATATATCTTGCATATCTTGTCTTCAAATGTCATATTGTCGAGTTCATAATGGGTAATTCCTAATAACTTTATTTCTATAGTTTTACCTAGTCCTTGTGAGTTGTGACTAGGTCGTTATGGTTTTTACTTTGATGACAAAAAAAATTCACTTGCGAGAGAGGAGGAAAATAAAAACGTGACTAATATATGCATGTCTTGTCATCAAATGTCATATTGTCAAGTTCATAATGGGTAATTCCTAATTAACTCTATTTCTATAGTTTTGCCTAGTTCCTTTTGAGTTGTGACTAGCATATGAATACAAGTATGGGCTTATTGTAATTTTTTTTAAAAATGGAAAAGAAAAAACAAGAGTCATAGTGCAAGTGTCCATGTTTTCTAGTGTATGTGTATGTATGTAAGTTTTGCATATCATAGGGGAAAAGGATAGATGGACCCACAATGAATGCCAGGTGATGGCACTCAATCTGGCAACTCAATTATGAGGCTCTTTTTAGGCATGTGAGATTGATGTTGTTATATGTTCCATTTGTTCTTTGTGACAATTCAAAACCTCCATATATTTTCTATTGAAAGGTCAAACAAAATTCAATTCTCCATCATCTCAAAAAACAAAACAAAAAAATTGGAGCTTTCATGGAAGAAGAATTTAGTAGCAATGAGTCTGGATGGACCAAGTATCTTGGCTCGTCGCCATCGGAGCAAGAAGAAAGCTTTAGTAGCGGAGTTGAAGATGGTTACTATAGCTTTTACCATGGTCATGGATCCTGCAATGGAGGTCTAAAGAAGAAGAAAAATGAAGACGACGATGATTCTATAACGTCGGATGCATCCTCTGGTCCGAGGAGTTGTCGGGTTTTTGGTGCAAGAGGGAATAATGTACGTGGTTGTTCTTCAAAGTATGGTGTAGATGATGAAGATGAAGAGTTTTACTGTGGTAAGAAGTGTAAAGAGGTGAAGGGTAAAAGTGGAAAGGTGTTGGCAATGGTGAGCAAGGCCAAAGGAGCTTTGAAGCAAAAGAGAGGTAAGAAACCAAATTAGGGACTTGGGTAAAAAAAGTAATTAGAGAATGGTAATTTTTTTCATCTCTATTGATTTTTTGGGTTTGGTTAAATTTAACCTTTTGGGCATCTAGGAGAGTTAATATCATTGGCTATTCATTTCTTAGGGTCATGAATTAATTTGCATGTTCATTTTTTGCTTAATATGTACATAAGCTTGAGTTCATATATTGTTCTTTCTTGTATGAAAGCTTATGACTTGTTAAGAGATTCCCCTACTTAATTAGCTGGATTCCAGTGTATGTATTTTTGAAATGAAGCTTTTTTTTGGGTACATTTATTTCATAATTTGTTTGGAAATCTTAAGCAAATGTAATGTAGTATGAAAGATATAGATCGACCATGGAAAAAAGACAAGTCAAGAGACCAGAAGTGAAAAATTATTAGTTATAACTAATGTGAATCCTATATTCCCTATTGCATTGTCTGCACTAGGGCTGAATATCGGTTCAAAATTAAAACAAACTAAAAATCAAAAGTTGGTTTAAGATGAACCAAAAATCGAGCCAAACAGTTTGGTTTGGTTTTTGTCAATTTGAGTTGGATAGAAGAATATTTTTTGGGAAATTTAAACTGAATCAAAATTTAACCAAAACCCAAATTCGAGAAATTCCTAAACCGAAAACTAAACCGAACCAAAAATCAAAATTTGGTTTAAGATGAACCGAAAACCGAGCCGAACAGTTCAGTTCGTTTTCTGTCAGTTTGTGATGGATAGAAGAATATTCTTTGGACAATTCGAATCAAACCGAACCGAAATTCGGAAAATTTCTAAACCGAACCGAATAATATTGATTTTGGTTCCGTTTAGTCGGTTCAATATAAAATTTCGATTTGAACCAACTCATGCTCAACCCTAGTTTGCGCTCTCGAACTCACTTAGTTGTAACATGTGTAAAGCAACATTATAATAATACAACAAACAACAACACTTCCGAGTATTTTCCACTATAACGGGTCTGGATATATGAACCCACTGTTCTATAAATCGTCACCTAGCTCCGTCTAGGCCCCGCCTAGGCACTGAAAGATGCTAGTCCGCCTAGCCTTTCAGCCCGTCTAGGAGACTGTCTAATCCGTCTAGACCGCATAGGCGCTACGCGATCTCTCTCCGCCTAGGATTCGCCTAGTGTTTTTTAGAACATTGTATGCACCGCCCGTTGAATAAGTCGAAAGGGTGTTTCCGGTGGACCCGAAGAACCCAAATGCCACAAAAGTGAATGGTAAATCGTGTAAACTCTGCAACCAGGGGATACAGCCGACTCTATTCATAGATAAATGCAGGGATTTTTTATGCAAATGTGGAAGAGAAATTAAAGTGTGACAACCTGACCAATCTGTGTAAGCAGAGCTGGAAATCATGTGGCTAGAATTAAAGAGCTCTATCTACTTATTAACAGGACAATGCACGTAATTAAGATCCCACTTCCAATACAGATTTTTCAGTAGGCCAATGGGGATATATCTCTCATGGCTTCCAAAGAGATGAGGGATCTAATCTAAAAAGGGCTATGAATTGAAATTTATAATCAAGATTTAGTTGGATGATTTTGTACCTTCTGGCATTGGCACTCTTTTTGCACAAACAAACGGTTTAATTACACCATGGTCCAGCAAATTAAGAGGGATCCTGGAAAAATAATGGTGTTATGTTTGGAGATATTGCTTGCATTTAATGATGGGCTTCTAAGGTATTATTAGCTGTCGGAGCATTGTAAAATCCAGCAGATTTATTTTGCAATGGAGGAGATGGATATTAATTCAAGTTCATGAAAATGTGGAGAAGAACAATTGGAATTGACTTTTAGTTATATTAAAGTTGTTTACTGATTTGATTTTGAAGGAATTTTTTAACTTTAACTTTGGCTTATATTTTTTGGGGAAAAAAAAGAGAAAATTTTAATGTGGTTAAGGGTAAATAATAGGGAAAATTGCAGAAAATAACCTAACTCAAAAATAGTTGTAAAACTACCCTAAACTTTCTCGAAAGTTAAAAAATCCAGCAGATTTTGCAATGAGAGTAGGAGGGAGAAGATGGGTATTAATTCAAGTTCGTGAAAATGTGAAGAACAATTGGAATTGGCATTATTTTTTGACTAGGAAAAAATTAGGCGAAATTCTGAGAAAGATCTCAACTTTCTCGAAAGCTTGCTAGTGTATGGAACGGATATCTCTCTTGGTCTTTCGACCTACTTACTCTTTATTACATCCCGTGATTTCGAATCAACAGATTCATTGAGCAATCATTGATTAAACTTATATATAAGAAAATAAGTTAAACTGTATCGTGCAGCTTCATTCAAAAATCGATATTGAATAGTTTGGTCTATTTTTTGCAACCACCCCAGAATTGGGATATTTTTTGCATTTTTCCTAAATAAAGTGTGAAAGTACTACTTTCTTGAAAGTTTGGAAGCAGCTCCTTTGAAACGACACCGTTTTGATTGTACGGCCAATCTCAAATTATCAACCACACATTACCAAACAACCCACCAAGTTCTAAGATTTCAGCAATGTCTCCAACTTTCTAAACCACACACACAAACAAAAGCATCAAATTGATCTCGATCATGCTCCGCCATGGAAGAATCCTCTCCACTCCCCCACCACCCTCCCTCCTCCTCACAAAATCCCCAATCCGCCAAAACGTCGCCGTTTCATCCTCCGCCGCCCAAAACCTCCCCACTTCCCCTACAATCGCCTACACCATATCAGACCGTGAGCTCGCCTCCCGCGGCTTCATCCTCCACCGTTCATTCGAAAGCCTCAATCTCGACCAGCTCAACTCGGTCTTCGTGGCCGTCGGATTCCCGAGGCGGGACCCACAGAAGATCAGGCTGGCCTTGGAGAACACCGACACGTTGTTGTGGCTGGAGTACGCCAAGACGGGCCGGCCCGTGGCGTTCGCGCGGGTCACGGGCGACGGCGTGTTTAACGCCGTTATATGGGACGTCGTGGTGGACCCCAGCTTCCAGGGGATCGGCCTCGGGAAGGCCGTCGTGGAGAGGCTCCTGGAGGGTCTGTTGACGAGGGGGGTCACCAATATTGCGCTCTATTCGGAGCCCCGGGTCCTCGGGTTTTATAGGCCCATGGGCTTCGTGTCCGACCCGGATGGGATTCGGGGCATGGTTTACTCTAGGAAGAATAAGAAGAAATAGATTTCTATAACTTCTTTATTCAATTGCATTTTTTTTGTATGCGTTATTGTCAAATATTGTAAAGACTTGTGGTATATCAACTATTTTACTAAGTATGATAGTCAAACGATTAAGTCTTAAGGGTAGCACTCAGAGTTCTTTGATTCAACACTCGTGAGGAGTGCCCTTCACAAAAAAAAAGCAATGTAATTTAGTGAGGATTTTTTTTGTCAAATAATATTGCGTTTATGTTATAAGAATTCTAAATTTGATTTGAGAAACTTGTTAAGAATAATTTTTTTTATGACGAGAAATCTATCTTAATGACAAATTCCGGACTCGCGACAAGTTAGCAAGAATTATGGACTGGATGATAAGCCAGCTTGCACCGACTGAATTAACCTTATAGAATTTAGTTTGAGAATAGTGGTTCAATGGATTGGCAAAGGGGATCACTTGAATTTTCTAATCTCGTCTATTTAATCTAACGGTAGAATTTGCCAAAAACCCACTTGAAAAGGCCCAATCAAACCAATATATTTATTATTAGAAAGCCCAACTCTATGGCCCAATTATTACAAGTACTACCTTTACCACCAAATCTCTATTGTTTTTGGTGAATGACAACATCTGTAAGAGTCAAATCGGAGATCTTTGAGTACTATTTTTGAGACTAAACTTCTAAAGGCTTACCATCAAATCTCTGTCTTTTCAAGTGCTCAAAACAATCGCATTTCGTCGCAAACATTCAAGCAATACAGGTTTATACAGGCAATTAAGTTGCATCTTTACCCAGTCATTAAATAATTTACCATCATCATTTGCTTCAATTCCAGCTATAGTTTGGTTCTTGAAATCTAGCCATGAACCGGATAATCTCAAGAAATGAATGTGGCAAATTAGGGTTCATTTATTATGAGGTAGGGGAAATAATTTCTCATGGTCCCCATAGTGCTAGAGCTTGTAATTACATTGTCAACAAAAGGAATACAAGTAAATATTGATCAATGTAATTGTCATAATGTCATTCATGATTCCACAATAGTGAATAAATCTCGTAGCCTTAATACTTACTATACCAAACAATCCATTTGATCAACACTTTATGTGACTAATCAACCACATATACACTGTTGTTGTGTTGAGTTAGAACTTAGAACCCTTATGGTGCATGGAACTATTTGTGCCAATTAATTAATGTTTGCAAATTGTTAGCCATATCCTTTATCTTCCTTTAGCCTGTTCATTCCTAGGTGAATGAATGAAGGGCACACAAAACACTATTCTATGGTCTAAATATAAGAAATAGTAGCATTTGACCTTTTATGAGACTTGCATTACATGATATCAAATCGTTGAGTACATATAGAATTCCATTTCAATTTTCAAGATCATCTTTTTTTTTTTGTATTTCTATTTTCTTATAAGATAAGAATTAGACGGGATAAATAGCTTCTATGGCATTCTTTCGGATGAGAATTTGGAGTTCTGGATGTATTGATGTGATCCGTCGAAAGGGGGTGGGCCAGGGTTGCGATTCGATCAGCCACTTGATTCACCTCTCTGAAAACATTGTTAATTTGAACTGTCTGAATTTTTTTTTAAAGTACAAGGATATCAAAGATTATCATTTCGATTTTTCAAGAGCAGTAACAGATTTTCCTAATAGAGAACCTTGTTATGTCCTTCAATATATAGTCATTGGATTTGTATTTCTAAATTATATACTTAGGTCATAGGTAAAGAATTATGTTGGGGAAGATTTTGTTGTTTTAAGAGTTTTTTAAGTTTTATCCTTCAAATATTTTGTCAAGCGGTTAAAATTTCATGGTACCATGAAATTTCCGTTTCAACTTACATATTCCTTGAAAAAAAAAGTGTTATATACTCCTATACAAAGTCAAAGCAATTAAAAACTTAGTGTGCATAAAAAAGTCAAACCTATAACGAAAATATCTAACCTAACTTGGTCCTTGGTACAACTATAAGTTAGGCAGAAACGTCTTAAGTGGAGGATTATTTTTAGTATTATGATATCTTATGATTACACAATTAGTGCGTTGTAGTGGAACATCTTGAGTTTTTTTTTAGTTAAAGCCTAATCATAATTTGCCATTTGCAACATATTTTATTGTTTACTTCATTCTCTTTTATCCAATTGAAGAGGGTAAAACAACAGTATAGTATGGCTGTGCTAAAGCCAAACCAAAAGTTGCCACATCTCTCACTATTCAAATTTTTTTAATTGCTAATAAATTAGTTTTTAGAAGCATAATGCATTTGATTATTTGATAATGTCTTTTGTTTAATTAATTCAGAAGATATCTTTGTTAAGTTTTTGAAGGAGTTTAGATAACTTGAATTAGGATTTTTCTAGCTTATCTTGGCATGGTACGGGTACGGATACACGGTTCAACTGGTTTTTCTAATCTTTACCACTAACCTTGTCAATTTTTTCTTGTGTTCTTTACCACAAAGTTCTTTCTTTACACATTCTTCTAATGGAAGCTAGGGAAAAGATGGTCAATTTTATAAGTTGATGTAGACAAGATGTCAGCGCTAATAGAAGATGAGATTGACTGTCGGAAATCGCGTTCTCGGTAGAAGTGATTTCGACCGTCCGATGTTAGATTGAGCACTATACCTTTCTGGGATAGGGAATTCGCTCACGAGTCAAACCCAGCGCTTTGCCTTGACCTAAGGGGATTTTCAGACATTTAACATCATTTCAGGGCTTAAATTAGAATTTCAAGTATTTTTCAGGATTTTTCGCAATTTTCAGATTTTATATCTTTTAGACTTTTCTATCTTTTATCTTTATATCATAATAAAGAGTTTTTCTCTTACACTTTGGTGGATTTCCACTTTCTTATTTTAGAGTGTTGTGTTTGCGATTCCTTTTTTCTTGAGACTCACGTTAACTTGTCTTTTTATGCTTCTTACTACGGACAAAAGTCTTATTAACATCATGTATATTCAATTCACTAAGCTAATCCATAATGTCTTTTGTTTAATTCAGAAGATATCTTTGTTTTTAAGGAATTCAGATAACAAATATGAATAAGGATTTTTCTAGCTTATCTTGGCTGGTACGAGTACGGATACACGGCACAACTGTTTTTTCTAATCTTTACCACCAAACTTGTCAATTCTTTCTTGTGATCTTTACCACAAAGCTCTTTCTTTACACATACATTCTTCCAATGGAAGCTAGGGAAAAGATGGTCAATTTTATAAGCATTATTTCTTGGTGGTTTAAACATGAAAGTCTTATTAACATCATGTATATTCAATTCCCTAAGCTAATCCATCATTTTATTGGTCACCCTCAAAGAACTTATGAACTTTTACCACTTCTATCTCTTCCGGTTCCAAACACTAAAGACGTGTTCTTTTACCTTGTCAGTTATAAAGATAATTTACCTATAATCATGTCCGATTCTAATATTTTAATGGCCATAGAAGGAAATAAAATTAGAGGCTCTAAGGATAATAAATAAAATTTTAAATGGTCATTTTTAATTTACTTCAATGAGCTTATTTTTCTATAAATTGAACTATCCAAAACCCAATGTCGTGGGTTCAACTATATGTCTCGGGATAGACCCTTTACTGTTCATTGGCCCACGACAACCGTCCTATATTGCCTACCCAATTAGCCAGCCTTGTCTATAATATACAACACTATCTAGTATATTATAATTTGTTGAGGTGAGCTTTGAGGATCTGAATGTACACACACATCCTCCTAATAAGTCGAGAGAATGTGTTCAATAAACCTTCATTTTCTCTACTCGGATCCTATTTTGGGTCATGTCTTCTTTGAGAGTAAATTCTTTGACTTTTCTTTATAATGAGGTTAAAAGACACACCCTAAAGTGTGATACTAACATCACAAAAATTCACCGGCCGACAAAGTTTTATCTCTCAAAATTGTGCAAGACTTCTTATTAATTGAAGTTGATTAATAACAACATCACCTTGTCTCCACCAAATACCTCCCCACATTAGAAAAAAAATAGTGCAAAAAGACAAAAAAAAAATTAAAAATTAAAAAAAAAAAAAAGCAAAATGTTCCTGTTTATACTTTATGAAATCTCATCCTGATCTCACATTTCCAAGTCATTGGCTTAAACAGGATAAGTCCTATACATACAATTGAAAAAAAAAATCATCTTCTCTTTGTTGTTCAACACCCTTACAATTATTGTACCTTATTCCTGTTCGGCAATGTATGATGGTTTATTCGGGGCTCATTTAGTATTGATACAAAATATATGAGATATCGGATATCTGTATCGGTATCGGAATATGAATATGAATGATATCAAGATATCGAATATTGGTATCAGTATGAGTGATATCCTTAATATACCAATTTTTCAAGATATATCAAAAGAATACCCTGATAACCTGATATCAGTCGATATCGATATCCTCACATACCAAAACGCAAATATCAGTTTAATCATCGATATCAGAGTATACCAACATCAAATATGGGTATCAGACTATCAATATCCATATCTGATATCCAAATATGGATACGGCCCTCACTGTTATCAAATGTTTTAGGACGTTTGTAATAAATATGATTGGATAGTGGTTGATCCATACACAAATTTGTTTTGTGCTTACGCAAATCCTTTTATGACATTAAATTCAGCAACTTATTTAATTGAATCATGAGAGGCAAAAAAAAAAAAAAAAAGCTAGTAGCTTTTTTCATGAATTTAAAAAAAGCTTCTTCTTTTTCTAAGGGGTCACATTAACATCATATCCTCTTGTATAGCTAAAATTTTGTCCATGTGTGATATGGGCAGCCATTAACTCTATTGTGCGATATGATAAAAGTTGCATTTCTATAAATTATATAACTTGTACCATCCATCCACTACTTAAAACAGTGACAGTAAAACAAGTATACAAATAATGTTGTGCCTTATTGTTGAGTTTTGATTGGTAACAAGGTATATATGCAATCTTAATACTAAATGGTCATCAGATGATTTATGGAAAAAGATGCTTATTAGTTCATTTGGTGCAACATCCACTAGAGTGGACTGTTTAAAGTGTGTTCATCTAATGAAACATAATCATAAGAAACATTAGAGTCATAAACAAATTCTTTTATCTTAACCAAAAAAAAAATCACAATTTATACAGTGCCTTTGTAGTAATAGAACCCTCATACCAATTTATGATGTATTTTAACTAACTTCAATTAGTTTTGTCGCATAGTTGAATTTTAGGTTTTTTTTTGTACGTTTTAGACTCTGTTCTACTGGGTTGTCAGAGTGGAAGAGATCTAGTTGAGACAAGCTAGCGGAGATAAGCTAGAGATGACTGGAGGGGGAGGGGGAGCTTATTGGGGACAAGCTAGCAGGATTCTGCTATCGGAAGCCACTCCCGCTAGTCGTCAAGCTCGGTGCCGAATGAGGAAGAAAGAAACGCTCCAACTCCGAAAGTACCGCTAATGCCAAACGAACCCTTACCCCTTTTCATTTGGTGTTTCGGAAATATCCTCTCAAGTTTCTTGGGTTAAGTACATCTTGACTTCCCAGACTCCGCTTTGAACGGGATTACACTGGATTGATAAGTAAGTAAACTCACATATTTTCCTAGTGGATCAAGTACTCCAAGTAATTTATTTTGCTTTTGGATGGTACAAAATACTTTTCTAGGTATATATATGCAGATACAGAAGTACAAAAGATTGTGATAATACTTGAAATGTCAAATCTAAATTTGGAGAGGTTTTTTTTAAATCTAGGTAGCAAAATGGAAGAAAAAATTACCATAGAAGAGGTCTTAGATAGCAATCAATGCTGCATTGATTGAGCTCCAATACAGAAGGCCTACTGTGCTCCTCTCTCCATTACACAAAATGGACAACTTTGTTTTCATGTTTAGTTCTTTTTCATTGACCCATTTTTACCATCACATTATCAAATCTCTCTCTTCCCTCTTTTTCCTATCTTTTCTTTGAAACTCTTAATGGACAATGTAAATCTTACCATTTTCGTTTCGTGCCAGAAACTTGAAAACTCGTATTTTTAGTGTAAAATTATGGTAACTATATATTATTCAACGTCTATGTCGTTTCCGTTTCTGTGTAACTTACGCTTTGCCTAGATGAAGGCAAAGCAAACAAAATTTGTAACTGTTTTCTTTACAAATTTTTTTCATTAACTTTTTTTTGCTTAAAATTCTTGCTTATTATGACTTTGGTATTGGCTGAAATTAATCAATGAAATAAAGTATCAACTCATGATGACTTCAAGCTGAATAGGAAAACTCTTGATGCTTACTTGCTCTAATGTAATCTATTTCTAGCTTGTATGCTTATATAGTTATATCTAAATAATTGTTAATTTATATCATCACACTTCAATCTCTTACATTATAGTTTAACATTACACACATGAATACATAAATAAACATCAAAATCATCGCCCAGTATATATAATCCCGCTTAGGGAGTCGAGATGGGAGCACCCATAACATGAACACATGTCAGGAAGATGCACCCGATAAATCCAAGAAAAACTGAACTTTTGTTATATGACTAACTGAATTTAGTTAGAATGCACCAAAATTGATACAAGAGCTAAATCAATCTCAAAGACGTTGTATAAAAGCCAATGTTCATGAGAAACGCATATCTAAATTATAAACAAAAATTCTCAAGGCAACAACAATGGAGGAATTAGATAGGATTAGTCAATTTCTATTATTCAAAACATAAGTTATATCATTTATTATTATCAATTCAATTCAAGTTTCAAGCTTACAAAAGCAAGTCCCATTCTTCAACTGGCTAGTTGTTGTTCCTTCAGCTCTAAGATGAGCAGTATTACAAGCAATCTCTAAACCACCATATGATCCTCCATCACTCTGCAAGCCCAAGATCATTTCTTTCAACCCTTGAGATTCCTTCTTGAGCTCAAGATTCTCCTGAACAACTCTCTCATGGCACTCCGAAGCCATCTTAAGCTTGCTTGCAAGACTCTGATTCTCGGTCCTCAGCTTCATGACTTGTGACCAAAGCTCATCAATCTGCCTTTGTTTCCTCATCCTTGATCTTCGCGCGGATTCTCTGTTGGAAATCATCCTCCTCCTCTTCCTCTCGTCGATGATCTCCACTTGTTGTTGGTCTTCTGCTTCGTCAGATGTCGAGTTGTTGCTTATTGGATGGAGGATGAATTGATCATGGAGAGAGTTGTTGTTGTTGTTGTTGTTGAAGTTTGGAAGGTTGTTCAAGAAGCCATTGTTGAAGTTTGAGGTTTGAAGACTAGTAGTGTTGTTGTTGTTGTCAAATAGGATGAATTGATCTGAAGGGAATTGGATTTGTGTGGTTTCAAATGCCATGGAGATTGATTGAAGTTTGAAGAATGGTAGGAAAGGATGAGTGATTACATGTGTTTATATATAGGAAGAGTGAAGGAAGAGTTGATAGTGTGAGGAGATCTTAATGGAATATTACATCATTGGAACATTATATGCATGCATCTTTTTTATTTTCTTGCTTTATCCAATTTATAGTTTACAATATTATGTGTTTCTTGTTTTTTTTCCTTGGTCTTTCGGGCGCATTCTTTTGATATGTTCAGATTATGGGTGTTCCTATTTTAATTCTACCAGATCAGCTGTAGTGGATCGGAATTTTACTAGGCGGTGATATTGATGTTGATATCGTTGTTTTTGCAGTTTTCTCATTCGTTTGGCCATCTGATGGTCTTTTTCGACCTTGTAATAGCGTGTTTGTTTTGTCATTCCAGTTTGTCCAACTATAGATTTTTTTTAGTCTTTCGATCTATCAGACTCTTGCTCATTGGCTGATATAGTGCCTTTAAGATTGATATATCCCCTATATCAATTTGGTGCAATTTAATTCAGTTATTATTGTCACATAATAGTTGAATTTCAGTTTTCTTTTGATCTATCGAACGCATCCTGCTTGTGCGAGACTATACTCGGTGATGATGTTGATGTTGTTTCGATCTACTATATCGAATTTTTTTCATCATATGATTGTGTTTTTAGGTCTCTTGGTGGCGTGCTTATTTTCTCACCCCGATTTGTTTATATACCAATTTTTCAGTCTCTCGGTCTATCAAACTTATCTAATACATCAAATATTCCTTTATAAAAAATTGATAAATAAGATGTGGTGGTGCTCATAACTTTTGCTATGTTATTTATGTCTTGTCATTAGGTAATTGGCTTAAGAATAAGATAAATAATTTAACATGGTGCTAGCTAGCCTGCTAGGGAATCAGTTTAATGTCATTCTTTCTTATCTAGATCTCTTATGGGATGCAGCTTCTTTCAGATCATATTTGATTCCTTATATATACATATATACATGTTCCTATATTAGATAGCTTCGAATCCAGAGGTCAACTAAAGACATGACGTATAGGAGCTTAATCATCTTAATAAACAAGTTGAATTTTATTTGGTTAATTAGTTCATCGTAGTTTATTAATTTAATCTTTGATGAGTCGAATTACCACCATGTGGTGGGGCTAGTTAGTGTGACAATTTAGTTTTTAATAGTTTTAAAAAGTTAAATAGCTTAGCATGCGATTTGCAACTATTGTAAAGTAGATTGCATGTTGATCCAAATTGCACATTGGATTATGCAAATGGATTACTTATATAAAATTATACGCCCGGTTAATGTCTGTCCATAGGCATACAATAACTATGTCAATTTTATAAATTATTTTAAAACTATTTCCTAAATTAAATATAATAAACCATTTTAAAAAATTACAATTAATAAACAATAATTAAATTTAGTAAAATTAGTATTTTTATTGTGTGTTCATGTACACACATTAAAAATTTCCTAAAATTATCAATATATATTATAAAAACTGATCGTATTTTAGCTACCACGTTGATTATGCCCCACCTCATAATTAAAATATTAATTCTTTTTCATATTATTTTAGTTTTTTCAATTAAATATGCTTTACTAATTTATGTAAAAAACATTCTTATACAACCGAATTTACTATCCTAAAAAATTATCCTATCTAACTTTTAAATCTTCTTTTTTCCCCAACTGTTATGAATCTTTTTATATTTTTATCTTCTCTTCTCTACCTCATGAAAATCCCTTGCATCACTCTCTCACCAATCTCCACGCTTCTCTTTCGATCTTCCTTCTTTAGGTAATTAAATCAAGTGACCATATTTAATCTAATCAATCCATGCGTTTTTCATAAATATAATATATTCTTTGCAAGGGATTTCTAACAATCCATCATTCGCTTTACCAAAAAAAAAAAAAAATTACGCTTCACCAAAAAAAGAATTATTAATCTACGTACTCCTAGCCCACTCTGACAAAGTAAACGTATTTTGAATATTTAATTTATTTATGAAACAATTAAATATACAATCTTATATATTTAAGAAACATCTATCTTATTAAATTCCTTTTTATTCCTATTACTAAATATAGAATCTTATATAATGTGAAAAATAATTTAGATTATATTTAAAAATTAATTTTTATTTATATTAATTTAGCTTTTTTAATTAAATACTTTTCTATCTATTTATGTGAAAAACAATTTTTAAATTCGTAATTTAATTAAAAATAACGAAAATTATTCTATCTTTTTTATCTATTTATGAAAAAGATTTATTTAAAAACAAAATTTGATAAAAATAAATACACATCTAGATGATACTTGCCTAAATCAAATTTTGATAAAAAAAATTTATACTATATTTTTTACTTATTAATTATATTTTAAAATTTTATTTATAAGATTTTTAAGAGATTGAATTTGATTAAAAAAATTATAAGAATTTACATTATTTTCACGTTTTTATCTATTTTTTTAAAAGATTAATTAAAATAATTTATAGTTTTCCATAAATAACTTATTATTAACCATCAAAATCATATTATGCCCACTTTAATTATTTTTGCTTCATCTCACATTATAAAAAATATAAAATATTTATGATAAATAATTTATTTTTATTTTTATATTAAATTGAAATAATTTATTAAATAAATTAGGTATTAAATACATGTAGTCGTGCATGACACGACAAATATAGCTAGTTTATATTGATACAAATATATTAAACTACAAAACAAAGTATGGATTTAGTTCCATTAATAGATGATCATGTGCTTTTGTCACCAACCATTTTGTTGTTTTTTTGTTAGGACCATGTCAATTATACTTTAATTTGCTAAGTTCAACAAAGGGGAAAAACGTCACGTATCTCAAAATTTGTGAAAATTGTATTATATATCATGAAAATTTTAGAAGAGGGTATTTATTATTATGAAATGAAATTGGACTTTGGAATATGCCAAAAGGCAAAGGAGAATTATTTTAAGTAATGAAAGGCCATATAACCCCTCTTATATTTTTTTCTTCAGTTTTGATATAAAACCTACTTGATCCTGCATTATTACAGATTTGGAATTCACACATCGGTGTAGAAATAATTCTCTCTTGAATAATTTGATCATTTTAGATTGAGAGGTGAATCTACGGAATAATTTAACACGCTTAGTATATTAAGTCAAATATATATAATTAATGTTTTAAAAAATGCTAGGTAGAGAGGGAGCGTCTAAGCAGTTCTAGACGAGTACTAGGCAGGTTGAGACTCTAACGTTAAAAAATGCTAGGCAGAGAGGGAACATCTAGGCAGCCCTAGATGAGTACTAGGCAGGTTGAAACTCTAACATTAAAAAATGCTAGGCAGAGAGCGAACGTCTAGGCAGTCCTAGACAAGTAGAGTGCATATCGCGGTAGAAATGTAGAATAGTCATCGTTGAGATGCCGGGTGAGAATGGGCGAGGATTATTGATCTACATGTCATCCAAGAAACAAGGAAGAGAGCATGTCTCTTTTTTAACTAGAGTGTGCAATCTTTGTGTGCATTAGTTTTGTTGTAACGAGAACGATAAACAAAGAAAGACACGTAGATTAATAGTGTATTATTTATGTCCACAGGCGAAGAAATCGAATTCTTTGTAAAGGAAGTTAAATAGGGGTTCTCACCACCATCCTAAACTCCCTGTCAGGGGGCTCCGCCCCCGAACCCCTGACGAATACCCGTCATTATTCCGTCAACGACAAATTCGAGACACATTCACAAAAATCTCTTTAAATCGTAAGGTTTTGAAGTAATTGTGAAGCTTTTGATTAATGTTGCATCACTCAATTAGGTAAAACTTTCTTCATCATGAAAACATGTCAAACAATGATGGTCAACAATTTATATTACTAGACAATAACATTCCTTTTCTTTCCCTTCATTCCAATGATCATCAATGATGATCTCTAGTATAAAATCGATACACACGAACACAAAAGATTTAAAATCACAAACAAACATTCATGCACACATAGTATAAACTGAACCAAGTGGGAGTTGTAGCCCCACTCATATTTAAAAAAAATCATTTTTTTAAAAATAATAATTGAGTTGATTATATTTAGATTAATTTAATTTAATTTCACTTTTATTAATTTAAGACAGATAAAATCTTATTTTTTTGGAAAATTCAAACCGAACCGAAATTAAAATTTAGAAAATTCAAAACGAAACCGAAAGAATATCGATTTTGGTTTGGTTTAATCGGTTGGTTTAATATTTGGGTTTGAATTGACCCATGCTTAACCCTTTAATAATTCATATTATTATAACTCTATAATTTTATATTATATAATTAACTAGAAAAAATAAATTAAAAAAAATAAAATGATTTGTGACCTCTATCGATTCTATTTAAGATATTTAGCCCCTACTGGATCAAATTTCTGACTACGCCCCGGTATACCCTAATCTTCAAAATTCAAAACCGTGGTAAAGGTACCCGAATCCATCAAATCGGGTCGGATTCTAGATCGTCAATCAATCTAATTTGGCAATTGAGCAATTAAAGTTGAGCTAGTATATATTTTATTCGTCCAGCAACAAATAAACTTTTTGTATATATAAAATTAAGGTCGTTTCCCACTATAATTAATGAAAACATTAGTAGCAACAATATTATAACATTTTAATGGATGTGCAACTCGTACCTACAAAAGTCATATTTTATATTCATGTTTTTCTAACCAAATATTTGTTTAGATTCGATCATAAGAATCACTGGATTATCATAATGGTGAAATAATATTATTTTTTGGACAAATATTCTAAGAACGTTCTCAGATCAAATCATCATCTCATCGTTGTTTCCCGTTAAATGGCAGTCTTTTTCAGTGTTTGATGGGATTTAACTTCTTTGGATTCCTTGAGCATGATGATCTTTTGAAGTTTACAATTATGCTTAAACAAGTTGTTCCCGTCGTGCCCTACACAATTATGACTAGATTTTTTTTCAATATTTTATAAAAAAATAAAATATTAATAAATAAAAATATAATATAAAATTTAATATAGGTAACTTATTACCCTTAATACCATTAAATTTTCAATTAATGAGAAAATCTACACAATGCTCATAAAATGTTATGATAAATTCTAATTGTAAGTTGTAACAAAGGAAAGTATTTTTTTTTTTTTGATAACCAAAGGAAAGTATTTGGATCAAACATCACATAAAGTGTTATGTTAAAAATTTTAACTCGTGGATCCAAAAATTTTCATCCACAATTTTGTAAGTAGTTTGCACGATCTATTCTTTTATAATTTCTTTCTATTAATATTCAATATTAATTCATTAATAGTTTACATATAACCACCACAATCTTTTATTATATTTTAAATAAAAACTAATGTGTTTAACTAAAGATACGAATTTATTTAAAAAAAGGAATGGATAATTTTTAATAAATATTTTAAACCTTATTGGTTTATATATATAGTAGATTATAGCTAATCTAGTTGTAAAAAAGGCCTTCATGATTTTTTTTAATATTTTATAAAAATTACCGTTTAATTAAATATGCTAGGAACTTTCAAATTTACAATTTGAATTCTTTCTAAAATATTGGATGATATCAAAACTTCCAAATATAATATTTGAATTCATAAGATTTGTTTCCTAAACTACCAATTTATTTGTATAATTTATATGAATTAATAAGGAGATGACACGTGTCAAAATCTAATGTGGCGCATTTTAGGAATGGCATGTGGCAAAAGATGATGTGGCTCAATGTAGAGGCTCCAAACCTTATTGCTTTTATATATATAGTAGATTCTGACCAAAAAAAATTACACAAATATGCTTAAATGATGATTTTAATAAATTAATAATAGTTTTGGAAATTATTTTAACACTATTCACTGAATTAGAATTAATGAAACCTTTTAAAAAAAAGCAAAATTAATAAACAATATTCAGATTTATCAAAATTAAAATTCTTATTGTGTGTCCATGGACACACATTAGAAAATCCGATTAAGAAATAGTTTTGGAAATTATTTTAACACTATTCACTGAATTAGAATTAATGAAACCTTTTAAAAAAAAAGCAAAATTAATAAACAATATTCAGATTTATCAAAATTAAAATTCTTATTGTGTGTCCATGGACACATTAGAAAATCCGATTAAGAAAATCAGTAAATTACTCATTGATTTCTTACCTAACTTCATAGTAGGATTTTTTATTTTTATTTTTAAAAAAATGGTTAATACATAACTAGCTAGTCAGCAAAGCGTACGAATTAGATAAATTAACTTGTGTCGACTGGCTCGACCTAATAATAGTGAAATGGTTTATAAACTTTTTAATTATTATTTTTACCATTTGTAAAAAAAAAATGGTTTAGTTATTGATAGTCATTTGCCAACTAGTAATTTTCTCGGCTCAAAATGTTGACCTTGTCACATATGTTTCATGTTTGCCTCATATAAATGATTGTCTTTTGCTTTCAAACTTAATTTGATAATTCATAATTGGATCATATATATCATCATTAACAATAGGGTATTGGGAGGAAGTGGCGAAGGTGATTTCACATCTTTTAAGAACCACAAATTGCAATTTATGTAATAAGAATCAATTCTTTGATGATATCACACCAACATTTCAAAAGCAATATACTCGACACCGCATCATGGAAAATCAAATGATTATAAATATGTATAGATTGGTTTTTCAACCTATACCCTTTGTCCATTTTAACTCAACTCATTTTTTTACTAACAGTTAATTTTATTTTATTTTTCATAAGATCTATCTTTATCAAATTAGGGTAATAATTTCTAAATTAGACTTTCTAACCGAGGTTAGGAAATCTATATACTCCCCTCCGTTTCACAATGTAAGTCGTTTCTAATTCTAAAAGGTGTTTTATAATATAAGTCATTTTTTCGATTATTTAATGTAAAACTTTCTAAAATAGGTCATTACTCTATTTAATTTACTTAACATTCCAACAAAATTCATTAACTCAAGCAATATTAGTGGTTGAAGAGTTAATAGTGCATTGATAAAAACAAGCATTAAATTATCATATTTTCTATTTAAGTTTGTCTTAATTTCTATGTAAAATAAAAAAAAGACTTACATTACAAAACGGAAGTAGTATATATTACGTAAGTTTTTATCAATTGTTTCACATCTCCAAGAAAATGAATTGGATAATTTAATTATTCTAGAGTCCACTTAATTACAACCAAAATAATATTAATAACTCGATCTATAAATAGAATATTTCCAGGGTCCAAAATTCCAAACTATATTATGCCAAAAATGAAATGGATAATTTAATATTTTTTTTAACAATGTAGTTATCATCTTCTACTCACACTTAACGTTGTTTACTTGAAAGGAGATGGTATATGAAAATTTTAAAAAACTTAAAGATTACCATACAAATTTTGTAAAATTATTGGACAACGCAAATTTACCTTAACCTAAGAATTATCAAGAACTTATTTTAGAGTTCATTCATTTTGTAAAACTATATATATAGCTCTGAATAAACACTTTTGTTCGCTTATTAAATTGCTTTGATACATGGACTATGGTTCACCGTTCACGGGGTATGTTTCGACTTTTACATCTCATTTAATCAAATAATTAGGATTTTAGGATATTATTTTAAAGTTTACGTTTCGATTTTCATAGACAACATTCTTAAAAAAACACCAAAAAATTATACATATACATGCATACATGAGTGAAAACAAATAAACATCATGAATGTATACAAGCAAACATACATGCACATAGTATGATAGTAATATAGAATAGATGCACTTAAACAAATGAACGACTATAAAAAAGGTTTGTCTAATCTATGTTCTTAGGACATAGGTTAAGCATACTATTATTAGAAATTAAAACTCTAAAAAAAATTTAATAAATCCTATTGAAAAAATTATATATTTAAACCAAATCTAATAAAATTCAACAAAATAGTTCTATCTTAAGGCTCTTAACCTATGCCCTAAGAATATAGGTTAAAAAAATCGTAAAAAAAATCTTGTTCCTAATTCAAGTAAAGAAGGAGAAGTCCCACAATATACTACTAATTTCTAGATCTAGAGAAGGCAAAGGAAGCACCCTATATTGCAAAAAAAAAAATATTGTCTCATAAGGTGGGTAATGAGTGCTATTTTGATTGACTTAGCTCCTTCAATGGCCACTTCCAAATTACATCGTGCCACACTCATTAATGGAAACAAACATCTTTCTAGTTCTATCTCCTTTTTATCCCAAATCCATTTCTACATCATTCACATTAGTAATTACTAGTTGTCCCCGTCGTGCCATGCACGACTATGACTCGATATTTTTTAGATATGCTATAATATTAATAACAAAATATATTATAAAATTTAATGTAAGTAATTTGTTGATCGTAATATGTATAAAAATTATTTTATTTTTTAAAATTAAATAAAACAAATTAAATTTAGATTATTAAGTTAAATAATGAGAATAATATATACAATGCTCATAAAATGTTATGGTAAATTTTCAAATAATGAGAATAATATATACAATGCTCATAAATTGTTATAGTAAATTTTCAAATTGTGAGTTGCAATAAAAGTAAAGTATTTTGACCAAACTTCTCATAAAGAAATATTTTAATTAAAAAAAGCATAGATTTTTTAAAATATATAGGCCTATAATTATTTATTTATATAAAATATTTTTATAAGAAAAGTATTTTTTATCATTATATTTAAATTTGACACGTCATATGTCACACGTCATAATACGATGTGGCATATGACGTGTCAAAAATTATATGACATGGCTTAAGGAAAAGACGACATCTGACAAAATCCGATGTGGCGTATTCTAGAAGTGACATGTGGACAAAGCTGAGGTGGCACAACGTGGAGGTTCCAAACCTTATTGCTTTTACATATAGTAGATTACTTGTTGTCCCCGTCGTGCCCTGCACGACTATGGCTTGATATTTTTTTAGATATACTATAAAAAAAGATAATAATAAATAATAATATAATATAAAATTTAATGTAAGTAATTTATTTTCCGTAATATGTATATAAATTATTTTTTAAAATAAAATAAAATGAATTAAATCTAGATTATTAAGTTTAAAATTGAGAATAAACATATATTATTAAGATAAAATAATCTACATCACTCATTTTCCTTGACAATATTTGATAAATATGCTTAATTTAAAAGAAGGAGATAAAATATGAAGAAAATAAAGCAAAAAAGATATATTTTGAAAATATGGAAGAGATGAGATTGAGCATATATATTTAATTGGCTTATAAGGAAAAAAATCCAACCATTAGTTAAATTTTTTTAGTTAAGATATTATCTCCTAAGAAAAATTAAGATATTATCTATATTTAAGAAATAAAAATAAATTTTAATTAAGTGGAAAAATATTTACTACGTGGAATATGAAGTGGAAATAATAATTAATATATAATATGGAATATGAAGTGGAAAAAATAATTAATATATATAGTAGATAAGCTAGAAACTTCCAAAATTATAATTCAGATTCTTTCTAAAATATTGGATGATATTATAAGATTTGTTTCCTAAACTACCAATTTATTTGTATAATTTATATGAATTAATGAGGAAATGACACGTGTCAAACTTTGATGTGGCGTATTTTAGGAATGATATGTGGCAAAAAATAATGTGGCGCAATGTGATGGCTCCAAATCTTATTGTTTTTATATATATAGTAGATTTGGTTTATACACTTTCAAATTGTTTTGTGATTACTTGTCCTACTAAAGTAACTATACAGGTTATTGACATTGTACAAGACTTTCCTCGTTAAAGTAACAACTTAAAAAAAAAAAAAAAAAAAAAGCTCAAAGGCCCATTATCTTCTTTGAAAGTAACAACTTAAATAGTGGCCCAAGGCCCATTAAAGCCCATTGTTTTATGACCATTAAAAGCTCAAAGGTTTAACCGAAAAAAGACCCGTCAACAACACTTAAACTAGTCATGTTAATTGTCATTTTTCTTGACGATGAACCCTACGCAGAACGTTCTATTAATAATCCATGTGAGTGTATCTTATCAACACACAGTTTTAATTTTTTTTTTGTCATTGCCACCCCAGTTCAGCGGAGAGCTTTGTTCCATCAAACGCCTACGTCTGGAGTTCGAGTCTCGCGAAGGCCCCTTTATTTTGGGTGGGATCTGCTCTCCCAACAAGCTCATTTCTCCTCCACTGAGAATCGAACACTCGACCTCAACGAAGGGAAGCGTAGTCCTTCCCACTACGCTACATGCTTGTTGGTAACACACAATTTTAATTGATAAATCATCTCATCTTACACTATAAAGTATAAACTACTTTCAAACAATAAGCACATCATGCCAAACAGACCTTATTTGGAGGGGAAAAAACAGGTAAAATTCATCCACATTCCCTCAATGGGCGCAACTGTGCCAAATTTTCATAGTGTGCAGTGCAACTGTGCAAGTTATTATCATCTACGATTAATTTGTGAACTTCATTTGTTTGTGAGGAAGGAGGTGGGTATTATAAGTCTGGCTGAATTGCAAATAATAATACATTATCTTACATTATAATGTAATATTTAATAATTTTACATTAAATTCTATATTATAATGTAATATCATACATTAATCACAAAAAATTGTAAGAGATGGGCTGTGCCTTCTATTCGGCCCATGTGAAGCCCAATTTCCATGCAAACATTATTAATCACAAAAATTGCACATTTTATTTCTTTATATGTAGATTAATATTTAAGAAAAAATTCATATTATTTAGTTCAATCATTGATTTTTTTTTTTTCAAATAGTTGTATTAAAGATTGAAATGACATTTTTTTCCCAAACGAGGTAGTAGCTTTTTGTTTAAGGTCGGACAAATGATTGAGCAATATATGAGCATGGAATGACATCACTAAGTTCACAATCTCTTCACTTTATTGCAAAGCCCTCTTCACAAAAATCCCCACCACCACTCACCATCTAAAAGCTTAATATGTGCAATGTAAATGTGTGGCCCTTTGAATAAAGACTTCTACCAAAAGACCTATCTCTCCTCAAATTATTAGGGGGGCAATGCTAAATAGTAAATACCCCATATGAGAATGGCACTTATTGTTACCTTTAAGATTAATTTATGATTAAGGTATAGGTAAATATAATTACATGTACACTTTCTTTCTTATCTTTTGGTTGCCTATTGGTTTGTCAGAGCTTCGTTTTGGCTACATCCGGTTCAATTAGGGTCGTGAACTTGACTTTGGGAAGTGAATCTTCCCAAAGGATTTTTTTTACATCCACTAGAGATGAGCCACAAACCTCGTAGATATGGAACTCCCTTTGGTTGGATACTGTAGAGGCCCTTAATGGGGACGAACATATATTCCAATTCAGCCTTTCCAGACACACAGTCAAAGAAATTCGAACCCAAATTCCTAGACAAACACTTAAGGAAACCTAGCGCCTCATCCCGCTAGACCTGCTGATTATTGGTCATATGTACACTTTCTATACTAGCTCATATATGTGAGAGGACATGTGCATGAGTGACAATAAAACTTTTAACAACGAGCTCAATGTTTTAAACTAATATAATGATGTGATCACCGTGTTAAATAGTAATCGTATAAAATGTTTAAATTTTTTTGGTAGAAGAGGAGACGGTACCATATAATACGTTTAATACCTAATAAAAGTTTTAGTCTAATAATCATAAAAGGTGGTTTGTTTATTGTTTGGGATAGTCCTAATTAATCTCACAAGTCATATTCACTTCGAAGCCAAACTTGATGATAGTCTTGCTTTTGGAACATTCAATTGTTTGCCTAAATATGGCATGATTGGATTTTGACATCATAAAGATATTTATTCTTAGTTGGATTTAAAATGTTACATGATTGGTTTGTTTATTGCTTTTGGAACTCCATATTTTTTATTTGTCGAGGATACTGCTCATAAGAGTTGAAAAAATAGAAGAGAAGTATTACTCCGTAGCTTTTAAGATCATTAATTAGGATGCCTAAGTATTAAACCTCTTAAACAAGTCAATTTGGTTAGGTTTGAGTCAATCAGATTACACGTCGGTTGAATTATAATAGATTATTGTGTGGGTTTGAGTCAATTCAACAAAAGAGTACTAATATTTTATGATTATTAAAATATGACTTTCATTAAATAACAATTTTAATAAAGAAATATTTTTAATATTTTAATAATGACTCGTATTATAATATTTAAAATATTTTTTTTTAAAAATAATAATTCGGATCAACCCAGTGGGTTTCGTTTTTCAACCCAATCGGTTTCGAGTCTTTCTATGACCCATTGATTTTCATATTGGTTTTCAACACTAAAAATTTCAGGCAGTTCGGATTAGTTTTTTCGTGTCGGGTCAAGTTTTGACATCTCTACTAAGTATTAAGGTTGTGTTTAAAATAATATGCTTAATGTCCGTTCATTACATTGTGCCCACAAATTAATCACTCAAACTAGTTAATACATAAACATATAAATGCTCACTTATATATATCCTTTGTTTACCTTGATCTCATGATAATCTCATATTTCACATCAAACTAAATCCTTTTTCAAAAAAGGATTTCCTTAAATTAACGGTGTGTTTTGGTCATTCAAATTTTAGGGCATTTGCCAAAGTTACCATAGTAAGCTACTCCTAATTTTGTTAAGCTTTTTGACCAAATCCAAGGTTTGACAAATTGGATGGTGGTGGTTACCGAAGTTAGTTGTTGTTTCTTTTGACCGGGCTTGCTCATACTCATAGAGAACACAACCCAATCAATACAAAACGATTTGTACAGGCTTCAAGGCAAAATATCAATTTTCAAAGATTTGGAATTAAGTGAAGATTAATCTTAGAGATTCCTCTGATAATTCCCTTAAACTAGCTAGCTTGGGTCCCTGTGAACACAAGTTCCAACGCCAACTAATAATGACATTGAGGAAGAGCAAAGAACGACAGTCCATCAATAGTCTCTGAAATATTATTAAAAAATACTCCATCCGTTCTATTCTCTTGATACTTTAAAGCTAAAACTTTGTTGATTAAAACTTCTCATTTTTAGTCTTTATTTAATTAATGTATTGGAAAGTATTTATATTGATCTTTTTCTCTCCATCTATTGATTTTTAAAGATGTATTAGTAATTAATTTTTAATTACATTTAGAAAATTTTGGATTTTCAATAATACTTCTCATATTTTTAATGAATTTCTTAATATGTGTGAATTTTTTTAAAGTGTCAAGTAGAATAGAACGAAGGGAGTACATGTGTGAGACTCTAACTAATCTCCCATCCTTATTCGTATAGTAGCTTACCTAATTGCTCGGTGCCTCTCCTCCCTCCGACGACTTCCGCCACCTCGATCGGCTTCGACATTGGCGGTGAAGACCTGCCCTCTAGACTGTAAGTTAGGGCCATATATGGGCTTAAAATTCCGGGATTAAACTGTTCAAAGGGTGGTCTAGGTTGATAGTTGAGTTTTCGGTCAGTTAAGTTCGAACTTGTCAAGGTTGTTGTATGTGAACATTTCCGATCGTCTTCAGTTTGAAATTAGCCTAATATGATAATTGCAGCAAGAATTTGGTGTGATGTATGGGTAGTTGGCTGAATTATCGCATTTGTCCACCAGTGAACTGGGAGTAACAGTATGTTAATTTTGTCATCTTATTATATAAGTAATGGTTACTTGGTTGTAATGTGGACCAAATTGGAGTCCTTAAACGTTGGAATTGTGGGTCTTGTCTTTAATGAAATTAGCAATGTAATGATTGTAAATAAAATTGTCCTTTTGTTCCTTTAATACTAGTTCTTGTTTTTGTTGTGGTGATTAAATATTTTGATCTAGTAGGTTAAAATACTAGTATACCAATTAAGTAAATCATTAGGTAGAAATGTCACTTTTGAAGGGTGCTAGTAACTAACAATCTAGATTGGAATCGAACGAGTGACAAGGATTGGGGTTGGGTTGGAAATTGTAAGTGTTCACCTAAACTCGATAAGGTCAACCTTTATCGCTTAGAAAGAGCTTTTAGCCTTTAGGGAGGTTAAGTTTTGTATTTCATTTCCTTTCGAGCGTTATAGTTTTGGTTATTGAATTGCTAGGATTCGATAACGTTCGTGCGTGACTTGTTCGAGCTTCCTTTCTTCCACTACGTGTTGTGTCTCGCCTTCGAGGTAAGTCGCTCGCCGACTTACTTAGTTTACGACTCGTTATGCGTTGAACGAGTAAATTGAATGTGTAGCCCTTATTTTGGAATGATTCCATATTACGTGCTTATATATATATTTGAATTATAGAAATTGCTTTTAAATGTTTTCGTTATGCGTGCACTGGGTTCCACCGGTATGATCATGGAGCACGGGACATGTTGGAGATGAAGTGGCCCCCGGGCATGGTCATGCGGCTGGAAGGAACCCCCTTCTAAAAATAAACTAACTTGTTTTGGCAAACGCTCTAGTAGAGGTTTAGCCGGGGAAAGAAGAATGAACGGAGAAAATGGACACGGTTTAGTTATGCGCCCTGACCGTGCGCCATAGATGAAAGGCCGGAGGGTGCCATATATGGAGGATGACGTTGGATTGCTATTGTATTTGATGAATATTGTTTGAAATGTCTAAAATGCTTGAGTGATGACCTTAGAGAATGTATATTATGGTTATGTATGTATTGACAATATCCTTTTACTTGTTGACATCTTCATTGACATTGTTATGAATGATTTCACATTTGGCCATACTTGTTTGACTACTATTATATTTCTATTGTGACTGTAATTGTGTGTGCATCTTTAAATATATGTATGTATGCAAGTTTATTTTTCCTAAAAATGTTTTGTTACATATTTGATTTACTTGTTTAGCCCATATCGGGACCGTAGGCTAATGTGATCAATTTGTGGCGTTTTTAGGTAAGGATTCCGTCATGGAAAATGTGCCAGGAGGTTGCATCCCGGATGGTGGAGCTCGGTCTTAACGTGTCGAGTCGTAGAGGATTGACTTTAGTATTTTAGTCTTTTGGTTACTTAGACTATGAAACCATGCTTTGACAATGATTCTGTTTGGGAGTCTGTGTTGAGTGTTTGCCTTTTTGACTAGCTTTGGCGTCTCTTGTTATGTTGATAGGATTATGGCTTTTGCATGCATGATTTTTATGAAATGAGTTTAAACTTCTAGATTGGATGGTTTCGTGAATTTACTCGTAGTGCTTTTGTTGCAAGGTCCCAAAATAGTCGTTTGTTCTAGTAGACCCATTGTGAGGTCTACAGCCTTGTGATGCCCCAGGTATCCGCTAACGGGGTGTTACAATATGTATTACTTGCTCCGTTTTATAATAAATACACATAGACAAATTTACACATATATTAAGAAAAAAGTTCTCTCAAAATTTTCAATATTCTTAGATTCCTACGCCTAAAAATTGTTTTATTTTTGAAAAAAATTATAGGGTTAATGTGTTATATTTATTAGGGGTATAAATGGAAAGAAATAGATAAAATTCTTATATGGAAATCTATTTGACGAAACAGTTACAACTTATCATTTTTAAAGCAACTGATGGGACCCAAAATATGGGGATTCTTTTTAAAAAACGTCTTAAGGTCTTCTTTTGTTGGGGTTCAATTGTGAATCCCACGTGGGAAGTTGGGAGTGAAACAACCTAGTATATAAGGTCATGAGTCACTCCTCCTATCACCAATTAGTTTTGAGATGGAACCTTACGTGCTTCTGTACTAGGCTTGACAATTGGGTCCTTTCAACTCTTCTAAGTTCTTCAGTCTTTTGTAAGAGCATGTGCATCCAAGGGGATTTACAATCCTCTCTTGTTTTTCTCTCTCCTTCTCTCCTTTTGACACCTCATTTTCTCTATCATCCACATCACTTTTTACTTTTCCTTTCCTCCTTCTCTTCCTCTTTCTCTATTTCCCCCCACAACAAAGGGTATCCCCTTTCACTTCTCCTCTCCTACTTTCTACCTATTTTATATCATATACATTAATTATATTTACTTAAATAATTTAGATTTAAGATAATAAATTATATTTATTATTACAAATAAATTAATTATATTTACAAATTACCTATGTTAATTAAATTATAATTAAAATATATTTACTAATTACCTATGTTAATTAAATATAATAAATTATATTTACTAATTACTTATGTTACTTAAAGTTTTTTAATCAAATAAATTATATTTACTTAAATAATTTGGATTTAAGATAATATAAAATAATTACAAATTAAAAAATAAATTTAATTAACATTAAGACAATTTCAAACAAAATTATAAATTGCAAAAAAATACAAAATAAAAATAACGTAAACATAAATTAATAAAGCGTTGTTGCCATAGAAATTTAATCTAAATCTAAATCCGATGTCAAACTTTGAAACTTCTCCCATATGTTATCCACCAAATCGTTCTTTAGAGCCACATGCATTTCTTTATTCCGAAACTCCTCTCTTCTAGCCATGAATCTTCTTAGATTTCGATCATTATCGTCCACGTGTCACAGTGAATGTCTCATTATCATTCCGAAACTCATTGTGCATGATGATAATTGGCCTTGGTTGATTACCAAACATTTGTATCATGGCTTGAACTTGATCCAAATTAAATGTATTTGGATTATATTATGTGTTTGAGTTATTTGGATTTTTATTGTGGTTATCCATGGAAGATAGTAGTAGTAGTGAACGAGAGAAAGAAAAGCTAAGATGAGTTTGTGAATGACTCAACAATATTAGACTCTATTTATAGATAATAAAAAATGATTAAAATTGATTAATTTATTTATTTTTTAAAAATATCAACATTAATTATTATTTTGTTGGAAATATATGTTGAAATGAAATAAATGAAGTTAGTTGAAAGTTGGATACATGTGTCAAATTGTGATTGGATAAATGTTCCTCTTTGGACACAAGGGCCAAAGCACTCATTCCTCTATGGAAGGAGGATTACACTAAAGATTTTTCACATCTTTAAAAGAGGAGATTTTTTTAGAGCAACAAACATTTATTTGGAGTTTAAAGAGAATGAGGAAAATAGTTAGTTTTAGAGAGATGGAAAAAATATTGTTATTGCTACTCAAATGTGTTCCATAGTCTGATAATTGTCCTAGATGACACATTAAAGTGATTTACAACATACTTCAATGCATTCTTTGGGACATATTTCTCTTTTTTATGTGTAGAAGTTACATCAAAATGAGTATTTTTCTGTCATTGTTAGACAATCTTGAATTAGAACTTAGAAGTGAGAACATATATAATGGTAATTGTGATTTTGGGTTAAATAGGCAATTTTTTTATTTTTCAATAACGCGTTCTTCTTAGGCTATTTTTAGTTACTAAATTCTAAAAATAAAATAACAAAATTTACAAACAAAATTTTAAATAATTCTAAAAAATGTACTTAATTAATTTCTGTTTTTTCATCATATCAAATGTAAATCGTACTCTCTGTATTGTTTTTATTGTTCATCAAATCAATAAACCTTGTTGTTATTATGATATTCTACATTTTAAAACCACATAGATGTCTATGTCTATTAAAAAAAACATCGTTGAACACACTTACACACCTACATAAATCATACTTAGACTCTAGTACTAATTAAAAATCAAAGTTATCTCGTATTACAAAAATTCACAATCTAAGAAATTGTAATCCCACAATAATTGCAAGATACTCTAGTACAAATAGCCTATTTAAAAAAACAGATAATACTATAAAAATTGAGGAATAAAGATGGTCAAAGAGTAGATTTCCTTGACCGGCCAAAAAACTTTAATGAAAAGGGCTGTCAAGGACTCTCTTCCCCAGGCGCAATGAAGAGCAATCCCCACAAAATTCAGAGTTGGCAATGTCAGATTTTGCTCCAAACCATAATTACACTAAATAAATCATGGTGGATTAGTTTAACAATTAAATGCTCAATGATAGCTTTTCATACTTGGGGGAAATCACTTGTTTATTTCAAAGTAGAAGAAGAGGCGGTGGTTAATCATCAACAGCTCTCTTCTCCACGCAGGCGTGGGTATAAAATATGTAAGCTGTGGACCATTTTTGTGATTAATCTCCTTTTCACTTTCGCCCCATCTCCATCAAAGATTCAAGCTTTATCCCTCTTTCGTCTGTTTTGAGGAGCAATTTCTTTGAAACTATTACTTTCCCTCTCTGGGTCGAGTTGAGAGCTGAGAAATTGGCAGTACAAATACTGGTACAGGAACAGTGCTGAGCTTATAAACAGTGTGTTTACTTTGTGGGGAGTGAGTGAGTGGAATTGAAACCGAAAAGACCCAATTTTTAAATAAAGAAAAGGTCTTTCAATGGCGGAAAGAGAACTAAAAGTAGCACGGAATCTCAAATGGGTATCTTTCTCTTCCCATCTTTAATTTTGGGATGTTTTACCCTTTTCCCTTTTCGTTGCTATGTCCTATCTATCTCTCTTTCTATCACTCTTCTGATTCAGAGCTGACCCATCTGTTCTTTCTGACTAAGATTTTTTTGGAGGGGTTTAATTATGCTGAAATCAATGCTGTAGCTTTGCCAAATTGACAGTTTCTGTGGAGTTTTGCTTCTGTTTCTGTTTGAATTAGATTCTTTTGCTGTGACTTTCTCAGTAGGGCTTCCTCTCTTTGCTTCTGTGTGAGGTTTGAATGCTTGCAAATTCAGTGATGGCACTTGTGCTGTTGTAGTGCCAGATTAATGCTGTTTTCATCTCATAATTGAAGTTCCCATGTTTTCTTGTTTCTGCCTGGTTCATCTTTAGTAGATGTTTTTTTTCATTGCCTATGCCTAAACAAGTCTCAGTCAATTGCTTCTTTGTAGGTGGGCTTCCTTTGTTTCACCATTAGGTTTTTGAGCTTTCAAGTTCTGTGATCATAGGGTTTTTGCATATTGGTACTTCTTGAAGAAATCAAGGGAGCTGAGAAGTGATTCTTGGGCAAGTTTATCCTCTTGAAGTTGATATGGATGTTGGTGATAGGGATAAGGCAGTGGCTACTAATAAGGGAATGGTTTCTGATTGGCAATCTAGTGGTTCTTCTAGTTTTGCCAATTTGTTAATGGGAAATATGGGAATGGTTTCTGATGGAAATTCGATGGCGGTTTGCAAAGGGGATCTTGCTACTACTTCCCCATTGATTTCAATGGTTGATTCATTTGCTCCAGCTCCATCTTTGTGGGATCATCCTGCAAATTCACAATCCATGGGGTTCAACAGCATAAATAATCATATCGGTACAAGCGCTTTTGACAAGCTTGGATTAACCGGATGGGAAGCACCAAAATCACACAGTATATCTCAGTTTCCTGCAGATTCCGCTTTTATAGAGCGTGCTGCTAGATTTTCATGCTTCAGTACAGGAAATATAGCTGATATGGTGAACCCGTTCGGCGTGAATCAACAACCAGTCAATGGGTATCATCAAACTGGAATGATGCCACAGGATCCACGTGTCATCTTTGGGGGTAACTCTGTAAGAGCAACATCTTCTGGTGAGCCTCCGAAGAATGAGGTAAATCCGCGCTCTTCTGGCAGCCCGGAGAAGAAAAATGGAGGTTATAATGAGGACACTAAGAAAGCTGGTTCAGACACAGTAAATAGTGGAGGTGGCCAAGAAGAGACTTCTTTAAAAGATACGGTTGAGCATCCGTCGTCAGCTAAGGGGCTTGGCGCCAAGAAGAGAAAAAGGGGTGCTCAGGTAGATTGTTTGATTTGTGAAATGATTGATTAGTCCTTGATGATTTTTTTATGATTTGTATGTAATCTGATGTGTAATTCATCTGTTGGTTTTAGGATACTGAGCAATCTAGGCAGCCATCGGATGAAGATGTTACAGATGATGGGAAACAGCTTTCTGAAGCTCCTTTGAGCAAAAAGGCGAACCGGGAAAATGGTAAACAGAGTTCTCAAACTTCAGATCCTCCAAAAGAGGAATATATACATATTAGAGCGCGGCGAGGACAGGCTACAAACAGCCATAGTCTTGCTGAAAGGGTGTGTGTTTTTTCGTTTTTTATTTTTCCTGTTACATGTGTTTAGTTCTGCTTGAGCTGAGGGATCAAGTGTGTTTGATGTTGATGTATGTGGAAAATAGGTCAGAAGGGAAAAGATAAGTGAAAGGATGAAGTTTCTTCAAGATCTTGTACCTGGTTGCAGCAAGGTCAATATCATCTCTCCTGATTATTCTTGAAGTAAAACTCAGTACTTTTATTTAAAAAATTCAAATTTCAACAAGGCTCTCAGTTTTTGCAGGTCACAGGCAAAGCGGTGATGCTTGATGAAATTATCAACTATGTACAATCGCTACAACGGCAAGTTGAGGTACATAGTAGTATTGAATTCTCATTAAATTCTTTGTAGCAGATTTTATTTTTATGTAAAGGCTCTCACTTTCTTTGTAGTTCATTTGAGGGTCTCATCAAGAGTGTTCATTCCTTTCTTTGTTGTTTCTGTAACAGTTCTTGTCAATGAAACTCGCAACTGTTAATCCTAGATTGGATTTTAACATTGAAAGCCTCCTAGCAAAAGATGTAAGAAAATTTTGTTTCATCGTGTCATCTAATTCATTCATTTGATCCATATTCTAATTTCACCTCTTTATCCTCTTATAGCAAATGTATGGAGCAAGAGCTGGTCCTCCTATGGGATTCTCCGCAGATATTCCAGTTGTTTATCCACAGTTACATCCATCTCAGCCAACTGTAATCCAACCAAATCTTCCTGTTATACGTTCTCAGTTGACAAACATTAGTGAAGGATACAAGGAACCTACTCCTCAGGTATATCTTCCATCCACACTATAAACACCGATTTAAAAGCTCAAAATATCATAGATTTGCTCAAATTCAAGTGTATTTGATGGATCTAATTCTTGAATGGGTATTGTTTCTGCAGGTGCATAATTTGTGGGATGATGAACTCCACAATGTTGTTCAGATGGGCTTCAATTCAAGCACCCCTCCTGACAATCAAGACGCGAATAGTACATTTTCATGCCAAAAAATACAGTCTCATATGTGAATTTTTTTCAAGTTCTTACTCAAGTCAATCTTACCTTATTTCTGTTTTACTCTGCAGGCTCTCTACCACCAGATCATACGAAAGTTGAGCTTTGAGTCTTAAAGCCTACATATTGCAAATAACCGACTTTCTATTCATATACCGTACAGCCAGTTGTCGTTCAAGCCCGCTTAAAGCCTACAAATGCCATGTAAGCAAGTTCTTGATTTGACCACTAATTGGGTGAAACAATGCTGATATGATGAAGGGAGGGGATGAATGATGTTCAGTCTGTGTCTTGATGAATGAGGTTCACTATAGTTTAGTGCTCCAGCTCCTTGTATTGTATGTATGAAGTTACTTGACATTCTTTTCATATGGAGGGAGGGCTTTCCATGACAGGAAAGTTCAAGTTAGCCATGTATTTAATAGTATATATATAAATAATGTGAATTTGAGTTCTTCATTCTGTATTATGACATTTCTAAGGGAGGTATTCTGACTGTTGTTGGGTTTGTTGGGATTGTGGATTCAAGATTTTGAGCATGTAGAATGACAAAAGTTACTAAGAGCAGACTATGAAGATAAATCCTTTCTTTTGCAAGGAAGAAGATTCAACTACACACTGAATTTGTCATAAATTTTCCATGTTATATTGTTGTGCCTATGGCCATCATTCTCCAGTTAATAAAAGTTGATGCTCACATGGATTACACCTGGCTCATACATGAAACAATTGATGTACTTCATATGGATAGATCAAACAGAAGGAAAAATCTCCAACACTTTTTTTGTTCTAGGTTAAGGACTAAAAATTGATATTTACCTCTCTTTTTTTCCTGTGCTTAAAGATCAATCATTAGTCTCATACATACAGCATTTATACATACATATTTAATTCTTCTCAACTTGTCATTCTACTTGAATCCTTCTCACATCAGGAAAATGTGATAGTTGAACCAGGCATTACTCTCAAGTGTGTTAGAATCTTTTCTACTATTTGCTTAGTGTTTACTTCTCCATGGTAAAAACTGTTCACCAATGAGGAAATAAACTTCTTATCCTGCAATGCAACAGCAACAAACTCTTCTCCGCCTTTCCTTGATAGCCTTTCGATCATCCAAAACGCTTTCTGCAACAACCTCTCTTCTGTATGATCTTTCACCAATTTCATCAGCTTCTGTGTGACTTTCATTTCATTCAGCAAGCTTACACTCTTTTCCAAGTCTACACGGTCATCCAACAATGTGGACAACGCTGAAAGCACGGCTTCAAGCAATTCTATATTCTGCTGATCCAAACATAATAACAACACATCTGCAGCCTTTGATACAATCAAACAAAACGTGTTCTGCGCAGAGCAAACACCTCCATGAACCGGGCAAATTGAAATCTTGTTTTTACCTGATGACCTTGGTGAAAAAAATCTTGGCGAATGGAATGAATTGGTAGATGATCTCCTATCTACTTTTGGTGGTTTAGATAGCTTTGTTGACTGTACAGACAGCCTCTCTAAGCCTGTAGCTGCTAATATCTTCACTTCAGCATTTTGTGTTTTCATGATCAGATCTTTGAAGATTGTTGTGAAATCATTATTCACCGCTAAGTACAACATTTGAGGCTCATATAACGTAGTTGTGAATCTGACAAGTATTCCAACTAATCCTTCCAAATAAAGGCTTCCATATCTGCTCCCTTTTCTCTTCCCAGTTTCTTGGACATACTTAATTGTTTGTATAACTGTTTCAACTGTATTCCCATTGAGCAAAGCTAGATTGAACTGAACATTCTCATGGGGCAATGTAGCCAGAAACTTGACTGATAAAACTTGCTTTTCTGTGATCTGGGTCAAATCTGTTAGCCTTTGGACAAGTCCCTGAGGTTGACCATGGATCTTGCAAAGTCTTTCAATTAAGATCTGACCCATATGTGGAGCAAGCTTAATGAGTAATTTCATGGCAGCAATCCCGAGTCTCTCATCTGGGTTATTGATGAACTCAACAAGAGTATAACAAGCTTCACTACCCCTGATTGCTGATACAATATTTGGCATTGACCACTTCATGAGACATGAGATGATTCTGATAAGACTGAGGCTCAACTCATCAACATTAGAGTTGGTCAACATATATATGATGTTGGAGACGACGTAATCTGAATCCATATTATGTCCCTGACTTGTGACTTTAATCTTCTGAAACTCTAAACCCGACTCCAGGAGATTCGCTAGTATCTCTGCTGACTCTCTTAACGCGTTTGATGATTCAATGTATATATTTCTTGTGAACATCTCTTCCACAATGATTTGAGATATCCCGGATTCGGTTAGCATCTCTGCATTTTGGTGAATAGATGAGATTGGAACAAGGGCTTTGAATGCAGCCATCCTTATTGAAGCATTTCCACTACGCGTCATCTTGATAAGAGTAGGCGAAGCTTTCTTCGCTATAAAGGCATCACCATCATCATGACCAACAACAATTTCAGCAAGGTAGCTTGCCATCTCCACCTTCATATTCTCAGACCCTAATTTATAAAAAAATACAACATAATTTCAAGCCATCACCTCAGAAAAGATAACATTTTGAAAATTTGCAATCAAGAAACTACCTCCTATCAAATTGTCAAGAAGTGGCTCCAAGAATCCATTTTCTGCCATGCATTTGATGTTGTAAGGAGACACTGCTAGATTCTTCAGAATCAGATTGGCTGCTTCAGATGCAAATACGTCTTGCGATCTGTCGTATTTCGTCTTGATCAGCATTAGGATTCCTCCAGTAATCCACCCAATATTCTCAGACAACACTTGAGATTTTGAAAGCTCAACAAGGAGTAACAATGCAGCATGCTTTACTGGTTGATATCTACTTGATATCATCCTGACCGTTGAAGCAATCGCCGTTGTTTTTCCTATCAATTCCTGTAATTATTCACACCACAAATTAGAAATTAGTTCAAATCACAAATATATACACTCTCCATCCAAGAAATTTAAAAAAAAAAAAAAAAAAAGATCAAACCTTTCCCTCATCATCTTCTGCAAGAAAGAGTAATATTTCCAGTGTAAGATGCCTGATTATGCTGTCTTTATACTCTAGAAACTTAACTAACAAAGGAACAATCCCTTTATCACGCACTTCTCGCCTTCTCTCAAGTTTTCTATGACAGATAATCTTAAGATCCTTCAATGCCTCCATCACCATGCTCTCAGAGCTAGCTAAAGCTAATGCAGCATGAATAACTTTGATCTTTGTCTTCTCATTCCTTTCTTTCCATTCCTCAATTATGGCCTTCAGAGCTACATTTTGGTAAATCACTTTACTTGAAAGCTTCTTTCTTGTGGCTGGACATGTGAATTCAGCTCCATCTTCTTCTCTTTCAAACCAATGAACAATTGCTTGTCTTTCAAAAGTTGCTCCACTTTGAATTGTAACCGGATCTTCCATGATCTTCTTAGTGATTGGACAGAAGAAGCTTTCATAAAGCGGCTCGACGTAATCTGCCACTTCTTTCATTGCTCCTAATGAACTGTTCTTCATTCTTCCTGAAGTTAATGAGCTCCTTTTGCTTGCATTCTTCAGCAATTCCACCAGCTGAGTTGTTGGTGATGATGATGATGATGGTGTTTCTTGGCTCGGAGAAGCATCAAGTTGGGATCTTTTGATCTCCATGGGAGTAATCCGCGCAAACTCTTGAGTTTGCTGAAGGTAATGAATCATGGCTTCCATCTGGGTGATGATATTGTGCAATTCAGAGGTGGCAATTGAATCTGAATTTCCTTGTAATCCATCCAAAGTTTCTTTGGCTGATTGAATTCTTTGGGTTAGAGATTCTAGCGATTCGATTGCGTTTGATGGGATCTCTCTATTGATATGTTGCATTGTGATGGATGAAGCTTGCAATTTGAATGAACTATTCAGTGGTTCTAATCTACATGTGCAAAGAATAAAGTCAATTCAGCAGAACATTGTAACAAAACTTGGAAAAATCTGCAAGTGACATTTCATTGGAAATCATACCTTTGCAAATTGGAGCATGCTTACAAAATTATATGATCCTGGAAAAAAAAATTGTGTTTCAATTAGGAATGAGTTTCTGTGTGATGAAATTTGGTAGTTCTGCTGTAAAATTAATTCATTTTCCTGCCATAATTTTAGTTTGCCCAGGTCAATTTTTTATATAATTTGTTTTTGGATTGAATGGGTCAAATCCAATTGAGAAAGAGTTGAATTTTTTAAGCAATTTTATTTGGGTTAGTTTTTTGGTGGTTTTGACATTGGCAATGAATAAGAAAGCTTATGTTATTAGTGGGTATCATGATTAGTTCCCTCTTCTATTGACCTTCTGTTTTTTTAATAATTAAAAAACAATAATGTTAAGGATTTTGCAACTGTCTTCAACCATGTTGATTATTTCAAACTCAATTCTGACTTTGATGTGTTCTCAAATATTGTATTTTATGAAGGCATTTTATAAACTTGGTAGCATTTTCTATGTTTTAAAAGTAATATGTGTTTTTTTATGCAAAATCCAGTTGTTATTAGGAATTTAGGATATTGACATTGGGTTGGCCAGGTAAAAAATATGTGTAAGCATACTCAAATAGTCAAATGCACATAAAATAATGATGATGAAAGTTGGTATCTCTTGCGATAATACATATTTTTATATCTTAAATATTTTTTTAATATTAAATAATTTATACTAATACATGTTGAAGACAAATCGGGACAAATAGTACCGTTTCTGCTACATCTTAGGAATAAGAACTCAACCTTCATTCCCATTAAGTCGGAGAATCCCTATTTTGTTAGGGACGGGTCCCTATCTCTGCTGGTTAAATGTAAAATTCCTATTTATGAAGACATTTAATAAACTTGGTAGCATTTTCTTTGTTTTAAAAGTAATTTGTGTTTTTAATGCAAAATCCAATTGTTATTGGGAAATTAGGATACTAATTCTGGATTGACCAAGTAAAATATAATAATTCCAAAAGGCGATTACGCTCACCCCAGGCGCCCCCATCGCACTCTGCCCTGGATCATCGTGGAGGAGATAAATCGAGGGATATACGACGCAACAATCAGGAATCGAACCCGAAATCTTGTGGTCCCGTTGGAGAATATCCAAACCCTTTTCAATCGGCCCTTTGCCATTGCGCCATATGCCCAAGCGATTATTTCCTAATAATTATTGTACCGGGGCAGTAAAATATAATAATTGTTTGTATGTACATACCACTTAGCTTAGCATGAGTTGGGCCGTATAAAGGGTAATCACATTTTCAAGCCCAATTGTAAAATCAAAATACAAATCAGGCCCATTAGGAAACATTATAAAAACAAATGTTTGATACTTTGCAATTGCATTCTTCTTGCCTGTGCCTCAACGCCGCCACCCTCTCAGAGCTACACAGATTTGTTTTTTCTCTTGTGCTTTGATTCTTCTTTGAAATGGTGGCTTTCCTTGATTGAACAAGAGGGTAACAATCTTTATACAGATTTACTGATTACCCTTGTCAATTTGTTTCATTTGATGGTACTTTTTTAACCTAGTACTTAGTTCATCAGTTTTGCTCAAGTATCCTAGGTTTTCAGACTGATTAAGGTTTATCTTACATTTTTTAGTATTTTGTACAATTTTCTTACAGCAATTTGAGACTTGTAAAGGTGCAAACTTTGCTTAACAATCTTGGTTTTACTGTTTAATAGAATTTTGTACAAAAAATCAGCTGAGGCCTATGATGTTGAATGATGTATTGCCTACATTGTATGATTGAATTGTGATATTAAAAGTCATGGATTACTGAGGCCTTGTTAAGTTGTTTTTGTTAATGAAGTAAAATTTGTACATTTGACCTAATTCAGCTGAAAATTGACCCTTTGTGCTGAGGCTTATGATGTAAGAAACATATTCTTTGCCTACATTGAATGATTGTGCAGTGATTAAAGAATAATTTTACTGAAGCCTCTTCACAAATAATCTCCAATTTTGAAATTAGACTGCAATACTGTGGAAATTACCCTAAAGTTTTGTATGATGTGATTTTTACCCTGAAGAAGTTGATTATCAATATCAACTCAAAAAAATTACTTTCACCATTGGAATTTATATGACTGGGGGGAATGGGATTTGCACATTTTTTGGGTCAAAAGATTGATGGGATTACATATGACTGTATCAACTCCAGAACTTACAAACATTGTTGAAGTTGGCACCAATAAATATAATGGAGTAAATAAATAAGTTTGTAAACCCAGATTAGGAGTGAAGATTGAACATCCAATAAATATAATGGAGTAAATAAATAAGTTTGTAAACCCAGATTAGGAGTGAAGATTGAACATGATAAACAGGGTAAAAAGGTTTTACCCAAATTTGAACTTAAAGCCGTAACCTTTTTTTTTTGACAAAGGTAATAATTAGGATGAAAACTGGTTTCATCCTAGCGCATCCTGTCGGATGAGAGCTAGAAGCTCTGGACGGAAATGGGTCGCATGTGGTAGAATGTAATCTGACCACAACATCAACGATTGAGTTGCCTTGTCGAGGAACATGAGTGCGTGTATCTTTAATAATCATCGTAATTTGCCATGGGCATGATCTGTCTCCTTTCACAGTTTTAATTACAGTCATATTATCTCCTTCAATCTCAATTTTGTTGAAACGTCGTCTTTGAGCTTAAAGTCGTAAATGTTTGAATTTTACTTCCATAAGTTTATTTCTGGTCCAAAAATTTGCAGCAATATTTGGCAAATTTGAGTCGTGGGCTTCAACTGGGCTCAAACTAAACTCTACTTGATATAATATACAAAAGAGGTCCAACAATAAAAGCCCATATTGATTTAAAGTTTGGCCCATATTACATTGCATCTTGCATGGAAATTTATAGAGAAATTAGTTTATAACTCGTACCCTGTACTGAAAATATTCTTCTATTTACTATTTCTCTATAATGATATTTAGTGTCATCGAATTTATGGTTATTTGGGCCGGTGTTAAAAACTTAAAAACACTTTTTCACTTAGTATTTTTCAGATTTTGGGTTTATTTCCTCTGTAATCATGGTTTGAAAGGAGTCTTTGTACGACACAAACATAGCTCAAATGGCTTGAATAGGTACGGCTTGACTCATAAGATAACGAAAGGAGGCGGCGAACGACATCTCTAAAAATAGTGCAAGTAACCTTAAAAAAACACTTAATAAAGTGTATTGTTCAGAAATTCAAATGAGAATGATTCGAGTATAAGTTTGGGTATTATAGGAGTTGAATTCTACTAATTTGACTATTTGAGGTAAGAAACACAATGGCAGATTTCAAATTATTTAATTCAAACCAAAGGGCCAAAGGGGTACCATTCGAAAAAATCAAAACCTTATAAATTCCAATTGAAAAAGAGTTAGTTTTAGGATATCAATCGAAATAATCTTAAATTTTGGGACACTAAGTGAAATTTCTCTTCTTTTTTTATTGGTTTTAGATTGAGATGTATGGGTAATGGTTGGGTGGGGAAACCAACAAATGAAATTTGAAGGCGTTAACTTTTGGAGACTTCTCATAGACAGGCTCAAAACACCAAATACCTTATGTTCTACGCCATGTACAACTTAGTACAAACACATTCATAAATAACCCCTTTTTTATCCCCTAATAATATAGTAATTAATATGTAGTTGGTTAGTTAGTTTGGTCCACACATGTCCATAGATGCACCCCCTATTGGAACTCTAATATGAGTCTTTTTAAAAAAAAATAAGGGAAGAAAGAAGTGGTTATATGTTATATATTATATTATGAAATGGTGATCAATATTTTATACTTCAAATAAGATTGAGAAAAAAATTGTGATAAACTACGCTAATAAAAACAGTTTCTAGTATGGACGATATGATAAACTAATCAACTGAAAAATATCATAAAACTAACTAAGAGTCTAAGAGGAAGTAATCCATGACAAGATCAATACTCAGTTGGTCTAGTGTTAAAGTAGTACGGTGTTAGACTCCCTAAAGGTTGTTCAGGAGATTCGAAGTTCGAATCCAACTGACGGCATGTATGAAAAAACTGATATTGGGAGGGTCTCCCCAAAAATAGGGCCACAAAGTACCCGGTTCGGATGTAGAGCGGTGTCCGATCAATCGAACCAGACAAGCCAAAAAACAAGACCCAAAAAAAAGTAATCCACGAAAAGTTTGGCTCACTAGCACAGATAAACAGATTCAAACTTCCATTTTTATTGTAAACATATACACATAATTTGCATTTTAGACTAGTGTAATGGCCAATACCTTGTACGAGTTTTATTAAATATAAAATAAATAAATAAATGGTTAAAGAGTAGAAATTTTTGTATTATGGATTTTTTTTCTTAGAAAAATATAGAGTCAAAACTAATGTTCTTTAACGTTTATGGTTGAATTGAAAAAGTTTATAACTTTTCAGGAAAAATTGATTTTGGAGAGTCATAGTGTAATTATTTTTTTCGAAATATAATTTAATCATTTAATTGTCAATCTTGTAAGACATAATGTAAATTTCTATCTTTTTTCTTATCAAAATTCTATTTTAATAAAATATTTTCCATGAATAGATAAAATGAAAAGATAATGTAAATATTTATTTAATTCTAAGAGTAATTTAGATTTGCATCATTTTTTTATAAAAATTAGATTTTTTTTAAAAAAAATTTACCAAAATTTGATTTAAGCAAAGTTTTTATCAATTTTTTAATCATAATTCGTTTTTAGAAGAAATTTTACATGAATAGATAATTTTTAATCTTTTAAAATATAGTGTAAATTTCTATCTTTTTTAAATCAAATTTCAATTTTTAAAAGAAATTTTGCAAAAATAGATGGATCATTGTCAATCTTATAAGACACAATGTAAATTAATTAGATATTTTTTATTTAATGTTTATTTTGCCAAAAATTGCTGAATGAAAATCTAATAGAATATTTCACATAAATATAAATAATAATTTTATTATATGTGGGATCTACAATTATTTTTAACCAATAAAAATATTTGTATAGAGATCGATCAATAAAAGAAGTTGAAGAGTTTCCTAATATATCCTAATATTTGACATGGAAAAAGAAAGATATGTGTTCATCCCAATCTTGTCCTTAAAAGAAAGATACGTACTCAGAAGTATAGCAAATCGCTCCCAATAGCCATGTCGATAGTAAAGGAGCCTGCAGCATAGAACGGGATGGCGATCGGTGTCGGAAGAGGTACGCACGTACTCAGCCCTATCTTGTCGGTATAGCTTCCTAATATCTCTAGCTAAATTGAGAAGGATACTCATGGAGAAGGAACACAATAAGAGGAGGAGACAATGCTTTGGGAGGCCTCCAAAGCCTTCAACTCTCAATTGTTCCATGTTTCTAAAAATGGCTGCACTCGGGGCTGGGAAATCTGATCCCGCCTCTCCAATATCTCAAAGGGAACTCAACAATATCCAAAAATCTGAATGAGGTGGTAAGGATCCCATTGAATGTGCCTACTAACTAGCCGATGAATAATGACCTAGGAGACGTCAATATTAGATAAGCAGCCTTGATGTCTTGCATTACATCAACTGAGGCTGAGAGTACATTGGTTATCACCCCAAAAGCTACCAAGCTGACCACTATTTCTCCCTCTTTGGAACAAATCCAATAGGCCATGAGGAATATGATGTCGCGATCATATTAAGCCGCCAATGACTAGTCAGTCTCACCGCATCCATATGCATTGATAAATCCAAAGAAGAATGCGATGACATAGAGAATGAAGGTTTGGTACCACCAGAAGCGCTTGTATATGGCTGGGAGGACGAAAAAAGAAGTGATGAAAGAGACCACATAAACCATGAATGCCAACCAATTAGGAATTAGATTCTTTTCAAAGTATAAATTGCGCTACTCCTCGTCATGTGCCAATCCACGATGATGTGCTCTTCTTCAAAGAATATCTCTAGAAGGCCGGTTCTTCACTTGCCAGTTTCAGTAATGGATAATTGCTACCACCAACTTATAAGCCATGTCACCAAACAGAATAGAAATGGAGAGCCAAACCTATAAAATTAATGATTTCTTAAAATTTAAGAATATACATTTTTAAGGGTTAACTAAATTTAAATTACCTTAAGGGTTAACTAAATTTAAATTACCTTATAACCTTGAAGTCAATGAAAATCATTGTCATGGAGATCGACATTGTACCAGTCACCTTTTTTCTTCCAATATAATGCCACAACACCGGAGGCAACAACTCCTATGAAGCCACCAATGTCTAGATCCACATATGTCAATGTTAGATAAGCAACCTTGATGTCCTTCATGTCTAGATCTACATATGTCAATGAAGCACTGTAGACTTGTCTATAGTAGATCCTATATATATTTCATCATACAAATAAGTAATATATAAATGCATGACAAAAAGTGACAATAAAAAAAATATATTTCTGAACCTTTAGTTGGATTTGATTCCTATTCAAGACTTTGCTACGGACTTTTATTTTTGCTTCCATATAATTGTCTTCTCAATAGAGTAGTTTATACTACATCCGTTTCGCAATGTAAGTCGTTTTTTGATTTTGCACAAGAATTAAGACAAGCTCAAACTGGAAAAGATGATAATTTAATACTTGTTTTTATCATATGCACTATTAACTCTTTAATCTTGGATTTATAAATACACTAAATAGTCCCTATAAAAGTAAACTTCCAATACTAATAGAATTGCTTGAGTTAATGAATGTTGTTGGGATGTTAAGTAAATTAAACAGATTAATGACTTGTTTTATATTAAATAAGGGAATGAATGACTTACATTATTAAACACCTTTTAGAGCTAGAAACGACTTACATTGCGAACCGGAGGGAGTATGAGTCTTCGGGCATCTAGTCAATTAAGCGGTTAAGCCTCCAAGGATAGTACTAAGAGGTTTTCGGTTCGACTCTCGTAGGCAATGCCCTTCAAAAAAAAATAGTTTATATGGCATCATTGTTTAGGAGCTCTTTATGAGTACTCGTTTTGACCACTAAACCATCAAGAACAAATGCAACGGTGTTTGTACTTTTACATAGTGTATGTCTAAATATCATACTTTAAACCAAAGATGGACTTGGGGAGGGCATGGGTGGGTCAGTGCCCTTCCTTCACTCCTGAAATTTTTTTTATGTGGGCACTAGTAGATTGAAGGTAGTAACACATGTTAACAATGACAAAAAAGAAGAAATTGGAAACGTCAAACAAAGAAGAAAAATTGAGGGGTTTTTTTGTTTTAAAAAATACATTCAAAATGACATAGTTTTGTTACAAAGGTTTTAGAATCTGTTTTTTTATAAATTTTTAAAAAAATATTGTATAGATCATTGTCAATCTTGTAAGACATAATGTAAATTAATTGGATATTTTTTTATTTAATGGTTATTTTGCCAAAAAAATCCAAATCCAAATCTGATAGAGTATTTCATATGGATATAAATAATAATTTTATTATATGTGGGGTCTACAATTATTTTTAACTAATAAAAATATCTAATTAAATTTCAACCAATCAGATTAGTTAAAAAAAGGGTGATGTGGTCCAATCTAAAAGTGACATGTATTATTTAATAAAATTTTTAACCTCCACTTTAGTATATAGTAATGATGATTATTGATTAACTATCATTGCTAATTTGAGAATGAAGTACGAGAGAGCCGTATTTATAAAAATAATAGAGAATTCTTCACATATTTTGAATCTCGAACAAATAAACGGTCCTAATTAAAACATCTTATAATGGAAAAATCTAAAAAAAGATACGATTGAACTTTTTCACAAAATGTGCATAATTTCTTGGATGAGTGTACATGTTTTTTAGATGATCGTGCATGATTATATAACTGAATGTTCATAATTTTGTAAGTGAGTATGCATGCTTTATTTTAGATGAGTGCGGATTATACAACTGAGTGTGCATGATTATATAAGTGGACGTGCATAATATTTTTATTGAGTGTGCATGATTATATAAGTGAATGTACATATTATTTATAATTAAGTTTGCATGACCTTTTATAATTGAGTATACATGGTTTTATATCATTATTCACACTTAGGTATAGGGTAATGCACACTAAATTATAGGGTCATACAAATTTAGTAATAAAATTATACGCACTCAGATCTAAGATTATGCACAATCATTATAAAGTCATATACACTCCTCTAAAATAGAGCATGCACACTCGTAAGAAAAAACATGCATACTCAGTTACAAAATAATACACAATCAATCCAAAAATTATGCACAGTTAATTATAAAATTTGTGCATAAATAATTATAAAATTACGTACAAACATTTTTTTATTTATTTTTAATTTAAGTAATATGTGATTCTAGTCGTTGAATTTTTGAGATCGAACGATTGAAAGACGTTCTCAATTATCTCCGAAAAGGTGTGTTCTCTTCTGAACCGGACCGAACCGGACCTACTAATTCTCAATCGAAAATGCTATAGTAGAAGAAAGTAATATCCCACATCAATTCATAGAATCCAACAAAATTCTCTTGATTAGCAAAGTCCTTATTCTTTTCATAATTCCAAATTTGCCTCGTGATTTGCCTTTCTATTGGTAATTGAACTGACACATGGGCTTTACGCGTAAAACTATACAAACACTAACCATGTAACATGTTGTGGCAAAAAACTAGACACCCTTTCGAAGATCTCAATACCCAACTCCTCTTTAAGTTAGCTTAAACTTGGGTTTTAAACCCTAATTTGAATATTATAATATCTTGAAATCATATATAAGGAAGTTGAGAGCCCTAAATTATTCTAGTGTTTGACTTGTGCATGCAAAAGAAAAGTGCTTGAATTGTTTGGTCCAAAAAATCAAGCATAAATGGGAAATTTTTGCTGGTCTTCTTGTGTTTTGCTCTTTTTATTCTTCATCTTCACAAGTTCATGTGTTTCAAGTGATCAAATCTCCTCAAATGCACCTTCTATCCATGGTATGTTTTCATTTATACTCTCAAGTTTTTTCGCACGTTCGCGAAAATCACAACTTAACCATTAATCACAAGTTAGTCTGTGGAATTTCCCTCTTAAATGTGCTAAATAGTATCCGATTCGATCAAACCTAGAGCGACTTTGTCAACCGGGTCAATTGAACGAAGTTAAAAATAAACCAAAAAATAGTAGATTTCATGCTTAATGTCATTTTTTGTGTGGATAGATTCTAATCACTTCCCTTTGTTTGCCCTTTTATATAGATGAGGATGTTGCCTCAACGAAGCTCATTTCTACTACTATTTCTAATGTCAAGGTATTTACACGTTTTTTGCTTCAATTTAAGAAAATATGCATGATAATGTAATCATAGATAATTTATAAATTTGTGAAACTATATAGCTTTCCACATCGGAAGTTGGATGATATAAAACCTATAAAGTTTGTGGTTTATTTCTCATATTGTCAATCCGTTTTAATCTATATGTTATATGTATGTCAAAGGTGTGAACTCTCTTCCTAGACATTATAAAATATATGATCATTTTTCTAAATTTGAAGAACTTGATCATCAATGAATATAACTTGAGGGTATTGCTTAATTTTTTTACAGAAACAATATTCACGCGAGATGAAGGAAGTTGATCAAAGTACGCGATTTGGAGGAAGGAAAATGATCAAAACCAACGACGAAAGAACGATGGCTAAGAAAATCACAAGCTATCGTGACGATGAACAAGTAAAGATTTCGTCAACCAAAGGAGACATGAAAAGGGATTTAAAGTATCATGAAGAAAGCAAGCAACAAACAAAGACTTCTAAAAATATACGAGCACGCAAGCAATTCAAATCGACTGATATGGATTCCTTTGTATCTTATGCCGATTATCCTGGTCCGCGCCATCATCCTCCCAAGAACAACCGATGAATTTTCAATATATGTATACATTTATATAGAGTATGCAACACTTGAGAAGTTTGGCAATATGCATCTAATATGATTTTCCCTTTCAAAATGATTAATAGTTTGCTTTGTTGTGTTAATTGGCTATGTAACGTATAAAACCTTTTTCAATCAAATATATCGAGAAAGAGAGAGGGTACTTAGTTTCTTGTATTTGTGCTATGTCTTTTTGTAACAAAATGTTTTGTTGTATTAGACATGGCTCGTTATTTTTGATGAAGGATTGATTTAATTGTTTATTTTAATGATTTCATATATCCACGTGCACTAGTATAAAACATAATGTCATTTCACTTCAAATATCTAGTTAAGCAACTCGAAAATAGTTTCTGTTTTGATTTTTAGACTGTTTTTAACCCAAAAACATAATATCATTTTTTCGAAATAAAAGAAAAAAGTAAGCGGGAGATAGTCTGACCCCTTACATCAATAATTAACATTGAAATAAAACAATTTGGTAGGTCAAACGATACAAGAAAACATATGCTAAAAGAAAACGCTTAATAAGAAAGGAAGTCAACAACAATATTAGTTTCTCAATAATTATGACGAAATTGAACAAGTCAATTTCTTCTAAGATAGTCTTGATATTAAGCTACTAGGCTAAATAATGGGTGATATCGATTTACAAGTCGACTTAAGAATAGACACACCAACTATGAGTCTAGCTCCAAGTAAATCCTCCATAACCCTCGATCTCAAGCTAATCGTAAATTTTAAAACGCACCCCAAAGATCCACCATAGAGACAGAACATATAGCAATGTTATGAACAAACTCAACTTCACACTGGCCACCATTTGTATAGCCTGATTTCAAAATGAGATAAACGTAATTAAGCCACCATTTTACGAAGGGCGGGAAATCATGGTAACTTTAGCATGTTACTAGCCGGATTCACCGGAAAGAGTCTAGAAAAGAGGGTTTGGACCACAGTCAAAATTGTTCTATCACACTTACTATCCCTTTAATTACTTATTAAAAGGATGATTTTGACTCTTTATTATATATGTGGTCAACCATTTGTTTGGGATAAATAATTTAATTTTACACATAAGATTTATTTTTCAAAAGTAAGCTCGGAGTTGGAAATATTTCCGAATACATGCTTACTAAGAAGAAAATTCCCCGAATAGGCTGGTTGTAGAGGTTCGGTTAAAGTTACTATTAGGGTAAAACAACTATCTTCTTATAAGTCGTATGGTACATCGACTTACAACGTTTTATTTTAGAAAAGAAAAACTAAAATGAATCAACAAATACTTCTATATCTTATTTTTAGTTCGAAAAATAATAGAGGTGTTATGCGTTTTGTTGATCAATACAAATCGATTGTCTGGTTTGTATGTTTTACTTACTAGTTTACAAATCCGAAATTTATCACTAAAGGTGACTTTCTCCGGGTTGTACCGTGCAACAACTTGAACCGAACTTAGATTGTAAACTTATGTTGAGATTTTTCTTTTGCAAGCCTGTAATTTTAATAATTTTACGATCCGAGCCTAGTTTCCAAATCATTATTCATCAAGTGCTAATGCCAAATGGGTCATTTGTAGGGCCCAAATAGGAGCTCTAGATTTGGGCCATTCTTAAAAACAACAAGAGAATGAAGCCCACTTTAATTACTTGGGTGGTTAGGTTGACAATGTCAAATGGGTAATTCAATTTAGGGTCCGTTTGACAGACCAGGAGATTTCTCCATCTACTCCAACAAGCTAGCGGAAAAGCTGTCCCTTTAGGGATAGGAGAGTGCAAAATTTGAAGATTTTCAGCTCATGCAAGTTGAAAAAATCTCCAAAAACGTTGGTGTCGAACAGAGCCTTAAGTTCTGACTTTCAGATTTTTTGAGTATTGACACACAAACTTATGATGCCAATAAATGAGACTTTGATGTCACACATTAAATTAATGTCAATCAATCAAACCATGAAAATCATGTGCTACTTTATGACAACATTTTCAGAACTGTTTATGGATGACATATCTCTTTCTTAAGCAGGCAATATGTTGGTCTCAACTCTCAATCCCTCACTTCACTCACACACACACATAAAATAAAATTACACATAGGAGTAAGTTCCAAGTTTAGAACCCTAAAACTGGACCCCATCTAACTCAAATTACTTTACAACTAATTGAATTTTTTAAACTTTGTTAAGTCCCTAATCCCTATCAAAGAACATATACTTGTATACCACTCTCACTTACCTGCCGTCGGCAAAATTTCGTTACCCTTGAAAAAAATTCGGTGTGAAACTATATGAGTATTAGTTATGAAAGTACCCGTGCTACCTAACTTTGCCAATACATGATTTTATATAAGGTCTTAATCAAAGTATCAGAAACCAAATAATTGTACAAAGCGGCCTTCAGACATCTAGTCAAGTGGGTTAAGTTTTTAAAAATATTATCTAGCAATTATTTAGTTCAACTCTCGTGAGCAATGTCGTTCACTAAAAAAGAAGGTAATTGCACAAAGCTTCTTCATATGCTCTTAGACCAGGGTAAAAGTGGACCAGGTTGGGTTTGAGCCAGACCCGACTCAAAATTTTGGCACAAACATGAGCGGTTAGCAGGTTTGGGTCGAGTCAATGAGCTGAAATTTTGGATATTTTTCTTGTCCATATCCTCCCCTAGCCTATCCGTAAAAGGGCGTGATGGGCCGGCCCGCTAGCCCGGACTTGGCATGTCTTTCCAAACTTATCTCTCTAATTTGTGTCCATATTCACACATTAGAAAAACGATTTTTTAACCTATTAAAAATTATCTCTCTAAGGGCATAGGTTAAACATACTAATGAAGGAAACTAAAACCCCATTAAAAAATTAATGAATTCTTTTAAAAAAATTAATTAATCTAAAATAAGTGCAAACTTATAAAAGATTGTTATTTTTAGGAGCTTAACCTTGGGACATAAGTTAGAAAAATCATTAGAAAAATGCAATTATAATAAATGAATACATGTGAAAGCTAATATAACAATTTTGGACAGGTTGAAAAAAAAACAGATACTTGAATTTAAAAATGGTAAGCAGTCAACATTTTTCAAGAGCTATTGGCTGCCTTTGGTAGAGCAGTCACCAAGTAGGGCATAAAATAAACATGAACCACTCTGTGGAATTAAAATGTTGACCCTATATTAATATGAATGATTTATACATATATTAGGACAAAATTACTCGGTACTTATTATAATTATATATCATCATAATTATTTGGCATCTGAAATCCAACTACTACAAGAGGTTGGATACTAGTATATGATAATGTTTAATTTAAATCTTCAACATCTATATAGATTTTAATTTCAAAATTCCCCATTAAAAAACCTAAGTATTTTAGGGTGGTCCAAAATTATACATCATCTTGAAAGGCCTATAAGCATCTTATTGCATAAAATAGTAAAGCAATCCATGACAATTTTCTCAATCTTGCTTGCTTGTAAACAAAGGAGGAAAGTGGAGAATCCATACATATAATATATCATCTAGTGAAACTCACATTTCACCAAACTATAATCATAATAATTCAAGGGTTTCTCTTTAGTACTTATAAAGTGGTACCACAATCTTCATAACTCATATATCCTTTCCTTACATCTTATGAGTTGTTGTTCATGAAACACAACTAAACTTCATATACCACAAAACACTTTAATTTATTTCTAATTTATATTTAATTTATTTTTCCCTTTCCAAAATAGAGCTTAGCAAAATAAGCCATGTCTAAGGTGGGTGTGAGAAGGCACATTGCAATGGAGAAGAGCAAGGGCTACAAGGAATTAAAAGAGAACCCGGTTTCGCAAAACCCTAACTCGAACCCTACTCCGAGTTTGTACAAACACTTCAAGAAAGTGTATCCACTCGGGATCTATAGGAGCAACTCATTGCTCTCTATGTCGTCCTTGGCTTCGTCTCTGTCACAGAACTCGAGTGACTCGTCTCTTACTGACTCGAGCTCTTGCCCGTTGGATCAGAAGATTGTGTTGTCACTCGAGTCGTTGAGAAGGGTTAGGATGACACTTCAAAGGAGAGACACTCAAGTTGTGGCTCATGCTTCATCCAATATTGTTCAAAGTCCTAGTCCTCATGGAATTGATCATCATGAGTATGAGTTTGCACATGAGGAGCTTAGAAGGTGTCAATGGATCACTAAAAATAGTGGTATGTAAGTTTTTCTTAAGCTTTTAAATGATTTATTGTACCATACCTATGTTGCATAGATACAGGAAAACGTATCATATCATAATTTTACACTAAGAAACGAGTTATGACATGAAATGTCATTCTATTCTATTGGAGTTTCCGGTAATGGTCATTGTAACTTATGAAATATGTTTAGATGAACATTAAGGTTATGAACTTAAGTTCATGTATATGTTACAAAAATGTGATTGTAAATGTTAAGTAATTTATACTGTGTCTTTTGTGAGGTACAGATAAAACTTATGTAGCATTTCATGACGAGCAATGGGGGGTGCCAGTTTATGATGACAAGTAAGTGATTGATTAGTGCCTTGTTTTTACTCAGTCATTAGTATTAATCACAATTTTTGTGGACAAATGTTCATTGAGATCTAACAAACTAATTTTGGTTCAATTTCGATAGTCGATTATTTGAACTTCTGGTACTGTCCGGGTTGCTTATGGACTACAATTGGACTGAAATCCTCAAGAGAAAGGAATTCCTCAGGTAAACAAATACTTAATAATATTATTTCACCAGCATTTTTTAGACCCGGGTCCGGTTCTAAGGGAACTGGGACGGTTCGATCAGAACCGAGACCGTATGAAACTGGAACCGTCGGTTCATTTCCGTGACGGTTCTGGTTCCAGTTTCACCACCATGAAACCGTGGAATTGACGGTGAACCAGCGGTTCGGAACCGAATAGAACCGCAGAACCCATTGGAACCGCCAGTTCCAACGATCATAGGTGAAACTACGGTCGCGGTTTTACATTCTGGGTGAAACTGGGATCGCAGTTTTGGAATCACGGTTCCGGTTTCACCCAGAATGGCCGAGTTCTCGGCTGAACAATTATTTATGGACGGATCCAGTTTCGAAACCGGGAGGAACCAGATTCAAAACCGACCATGCGCCAGTCATGTTCTGGTTCCAAGTTTCGGAGGAATTGGAACCCAGGTCTAGGATTTTTTCCTTACAGTAATAACCACTTTTTTTTTGGTCGAAACAGTAATAACCAATTTAATTGAATTGTTGTTTAATTAAACAGAGAAGCATTTAATGGGTTTGATCCAAACAACGTTGCCAACATGGGAGAGAAGGAAATTGCAGAAATTTCCTCCAACAAAGAAATGGGTCTAGCCGAATGCAGAGCCAGATGCATTATTGAAAATGCTAGAGCCATTCAAAAGGCATGAAATTAATCTATAATCATAATCAATTTCACAAGTTTCCATTTGATAATTAATTTATAAATGCTTATAAAAAATTAAATTATGATTTAATTAGGTTGTGGAAGAACATGGATCATTTAGTGGATACATATGGGAATACTTCAACTACAAGCCAATAATCAACAAGTATAGGTATCCAAGAAGTGTTCCTTTGAGGTCTCCCAAATCAGAAGCCATTAGCAAAGAGCTTATTCGGCTCGGTTTTCGGTTAGTCGGTCCGGTGATCGTTCACTCGTTTATGCAAGCGGCGGGAATGACCGTTGATCATCTTGTAGATTGCTTCAGGTACAAGGAATGTGTGAGCTTGGCTGAGAATCCATGGAGGCACATTTAAGAGTTTCAACCACCAAGAAGGCAGATCAAATAATGTGTTGAGTTACATTATTAAGCTCTCTCCTATATGATTTATTTGTATAGAATAATTAATTAATGTGTTTTTGTTTTTTTGGGGTTTGGTTTATTTTGAGATGATGATCAATTTGTTTGATCAGTGTTTGTAATGATGAATTACAACTAAATGGAAAACTGATGTTGATATATATATATATATATATAGTCGAAAAAATGGTTTTTACCACGGTTTGTTGGTAAAGATTACCTCAATTGTAAACCGCAGTAATCTTGGCCATGGTAAACTTGTTTACCACGGTTGCAAGTTCACCACGGTTTCCTTATTTACCGAGGTCATATAACCAGAGTCTTTCTAATATCCGTGGTAAAATTGTGTAAATGGTAAAATTTCTTTAAACCGTGGTACACTTGCATAGTTCTAAATTTTCTTGAGCCGTGGTAAATTAACTCAACCGTAGTAAATACGCAGTGTGATGAATATGATAATTGTAGAGTTGTAGTAAAGTTGCATGTCACCCGGTTACAAAGTTATATAACACTAAAGTTCCAGAGAAATGAAGCTTTTCTTTTAAGTTCTTTGAACTTTTGTATGGCTTTTCCTTGAAAAGATTACGTAATATATGGTGATGATAGCAATATACAAGATCAATTATTATTTTTTCGGTGTGGAATTGGTAGAAATGTGACAGAATAACGTCATGAAAGTTGTATTATTACTAACGACTAATGATATAAAAAAAATTGCACCAACCTGCATGGATGATTAAGGTGAAGCAATAATGAAAAAATTAATTAGTTTAAAAGTATGATTAGAAATAGTAGTGTGTGAGGTATGTGTTACCAAATATATTCTACGATAGAATTTTCGGGAGCCGATATTAGACGGGTAACATATCAGATTTCTAATCATTTTTTTACATATAATATTAGGATCCGACTTTCATTAATACAAAAATTTAAACCATAACTAAAATGATTATAGCATCTCATTCTCTTTTATATCTAGTTCAAGATCGACTTGTCATTCCAACCAAAAAAAAAGATCGACTTGTCATTGGAAATTTGACCGATCTCGTATATCAAGCTTACCAGCTAAGCCGAGAAGACTTATAAATTAATTGCTAAAGATAATTGTGGAAATTAACAATGATTGGCTTGACCTTAGCTCTACTTTGATGGGCCACCACATCCGTAGATTAGGTTTATCTCAGTATTTTGAATAAGCCCAAGCACTGAAAAGCCCAGTTTCGTTTACAAGAAGGATCTCATCATTCTTTAGATAAGTGAAAAGTGAAAACTGTGAAACAAATACAAGCAAAGCATAATACATTTGGCAAATTTCCATTTTTGTTATCGTTTCCATGGTAGTTAAAAAAGAACGAAATAAAGAAGTCTTAAGTAGCAAGCAATACACTATTCATATGAAGATGGCCCGTTGCCTATTTCTAACGGCATTTTTTTATAAGGAAAAGAATTAAGGGGAAGTGTGATTAGCTATGTGATGTCGTCTTAGAGCATCAACACGGATGAGGCCTAGATCGGCTGCCAACGAGAAGGAGACTTTGAGGAAAGATTGGACAATAAAATCGACACGGATGAGACCTGGATCGGCTGCCAACAAGGAGGAGGAGACTTTGAGGAAAGATCGACAATAAAATCAACACGGATGAGGCCTGGATCGGCTGCCAACAAGAAGGAGGAGACTTTGAGGAAAGATCGGACAATAAAATCAACACGGATGAGGCCTGGATCGGCTGCCAACAAGGAGGAGACTTTGAGGAAAGATCGGACAATAAAATCAGTGACAAAGTTGGCCTACCCGAACACATGGGTGAGGCTCCATGACCGAAGGCATCGGAGCTCAAACAGGATGTCAGAAAAAACAATCTCGATTTCCCACAGGCAACGGAGAACACCATTAATGACATCGATCAGACAATAGTTATCTCCCTTAATCTCAACACGAGAGCAACCACAAGCTGTTTGAGCTCACTTTGAGCTCGACAATGGTTATTTTCGATGACATTTGTTTTTAATAATGCTTAACTTATTCCCTTCCCGCTCACTTTGGCTTTTTGATTAGTCGTTTGATTTTTCTCTTACTTGTTTGGAATTCTTTTTTTCATACTATCTTCTCTTGCTGGTTTGTCTCCTTATTGATTGTTTCAGACTCTTGATTTTCTAGACATATTCTGTACATTAAATCTCTTTACATAAGACATTAACAAATATATAAATCGACCCCCAAAAAAAACACTAGTATAACATACACACTAATTTCCCTTTCCTCTCAAGCTATACACACTACTCCTAGTAAGGGTATGTGCATTCATAATGCATATGTTACATTACACTTAGATGTATTGGATGCCGCTCTAAGCAAACTAAAATAAAGTTGATAACTCTCATCACACCTTTTCATCTTTAAAATAAAACAAGAATCTGTAAGGTTATTATGATGACAACACTAGTAGATATATTGTCAAGTACTTAATCCCCTTTTCACGTCCCCTTTTCACTTAATCCCCTTTTCGACAATAAAAAATGATCAATGATCACGTCCTCCCACCTTGCACTTAATCCCCTTTTCACTTCTCATATATTGATCTTTCCTTGTCATTTTACATTGAGTTGTTTTTGTACTAGTCTTTTTCATTTTCATTTAGTACAACAACAACATTTACCCAGTGAAACTTTTTTTACAGGAAATTTGGGGGTCAAGATGGGGGCGCCCCAAGCTGTTAGCAAAGGGGAGCGACCAAGGGACTCGACGAGACCACAGAACACGGATAGAAAACAAGGCAACCAAAAGACAAAGACGAGGCAAAACAAAAACCGAAACGAAAATAAAACATAAAATCAAAACAATAACGTTGAAGCCACAAGGCCCCGTGGACCAGTCTTTTTCATTTAGTAATGGATACAAATGAAAACAGTCACAAAATATTGTGGTATTGTTGGCAGCAGTCAAAAGAACGATTCAGGATCAAAATGTTGCATGATAGTTCCATGTTGTATGATTAGGTAAAAAGAAAGAATGAATAAGCATGTGACAGATGAAAGTTAATTTGCTACTATCAAGTTAGTCACAAGTCCTTGTCATCCACATTTGACAATTCCTTCACAACCTTGAAAAGATACAAGGGTGAACACTTCTACCATAGCACTTCGGCTTTACTAAAGTACAACAATGACTCAACATCATCGCCCAGTATAGTTCCGCTCAAGCGGGATCTGTGGGGTCAAGATAGGAGCACCCATAACCTGAACATGTCAGGAGGGTGCACCCAATGGATCCAAGCAAGGAAAACTAAAATTCAGTTATGCTAATAATAATTGAGTTTAGTTAGAATGCACCCAAATTGATATAGGGGCTAATTCCATCTAGAAGCCCTGTATAAAGTACAAGAATGACTGAAAACAAAGAACAGAAGGTGAAAAATCAAGCAAAACATACAAGACAACAAAGAGATTTACACTATACAAACAAAGAAGGAAGGAATCATGGTAAACTTCTGTCAATACAAGATGTTCCAAATGAAACAGAAGAATTGAGAGGTTACAACATTCATTCAATATCTACATAAACTACTGCTATCTTTAGTTCCAACCTCTCACTCTAGAAATTGTCTTGCAACAAATTATTTATCAAACAACTCAACAAGGAGCAAAAAGAACCTTAACTTGAAATAAAAAGACATCAGCAAAGCTAAGCCAAGGAAATACCTTAATCCTGAGTTTCAGCCTTCCTCATACTCAGCTGCTGCCATCAAAGAATATTTACACCCCCTTCTATTCTCACTAATTCAACACCACCATCCATCCAGGCTTGAGATGATCAAACTGAGATCTATGATGACTAATATAAGATATTGCTCCAAATTCAAGTTCACTGTCAAACCTAGCCTTCATTGATTCATCTACCTCAAAACTGGCATGAAGTTCCCAGCCTCTGTCTCTGCATCTGTCCGGCTATTACCGTCTTCCTCTTGTCAAATGCAGGCGGCATCATCTCTTTAATTTTCTCACGGAACGCTGCCCACTCCTCTTTACTCATATCTGCTAGCTTCACAAAACTAGCACTGGCCTGTTGTTGTTCATTTGCACTCGACGTATTCCCAATCTCCCGTTTCATTCCATTAAACTTCTGATGCTTGTCCCCGAAAGTGGTGTTCTTCAAGGACATTGAGATATTTGACACAGTTGGGAATAAGAACCTCTCAGTAGTTAGATTTCCGTTAAACCGACCGTCAGTTTGTTCATCCTCACTATCATCTTCTTCCTCAATGCCTTCCTCCAACCTTGAGAGCGGACTCTTTTTGGTTTGTGATCTAGTCATGAAATCATCCCCTGCCCAGTTAAGTTCTTCACATTCTATATCAAATTGGAAATCATCATCCTCGGTTTGAGATCTTGGTGAGTATTGCTCCCTCTCTGATGTTATCAGCTTCCTTGCTTCCAAACAAACAAGCTCAAGTTCACTAGGCTCCTCATCCTCAGAACGAAATTCCCGAGTCATCATCTCACCAATTTCTGCAAGGCATAGACCATAAGCAGCAGCTTCCTTAAGAAAAATAGTGCAGACAACTAAAACCCTGAGACATGCCTCCCTGATCATTGGAAGCTCCCTACGTAGCATCTGACAGTCCTGATCAGGGTCAAGGTTCTTGATATACTCCAACTCATCCTCTGAAAATGGAATGGAAGCTTGAGGCCAATGGATCCATTCAAAATACGGGTCCTCTAAGTTTTCAGGAAGGCAGAGTCCATGATCAATAGGAATGAGCTCCACTATCCCAAACCTCCCAACTCCATCTAGCTTCCTTACTAAAAGATTACCACCGTGCCTGTCGGTGTTCAAAATCCTAATATCCAAAATACCAACTCTATGCACTGCTGAAACAGGGAAACTTGAAGTTCCATAGTCACTGGCATCAAAATCATGAGGAACGAATTGCTGCATGGATGCAATCTTGCTAACCAAATTCTTCTTATGAGTCTTGTTGTTTGAATTCACCCCGTCATTGATATTGAAGATGGAGTGAGTGATCTTGACTAGAGCAGTGGCGGGTACATTAGCAAAGTGACCATTATCAAGAAGATAAGCAGCCACTTCCCTGATACCGGTCTCTCCAATCCGAACTGAACGCTTTAAGCCTGGCTGTCCAAGAGCCTTACCCACAAAGCCTTTGGGATTGTTTGGTGCAAAAGGCTCCTCATCTGTGGGTTTCACAATGGCAACACACTCACCTCTGATATTTTTAAATAAATAAGCACCCCCAAGGCCACCATGAACCAGTAGTGGTTCAACTCCATGTTTGATCGCCTTTGCAATTTCCTTTACCATTTGTTTGGTGTTGTCAAGGCAATCAAAATGCCGGCCCAGTAATTCAATCGGTCCACTTTTGTCTTTCTGTTGGATTTCATTACCACAAGGAGAGATACATGGTGTTGATGAGCTCCTATGCATATGGATCCTTGTTAGCAGAAGTGGTGAGTCCTTCTGTATGGCACTGAGGTCATCCTCCAACACTTTATCCCCAAACATCAATGAACTCTCCTCAGTTGGAACATTCAAGGCAAGCTGTAACTTACGCTTCACAGTGTGAGCATTGTCAATGCGATCCAACTCCAGCCCCAAAACACAGCCAGTTTCAGTTTGCACGAATACTCTCCTTCTGCCAGCTAGCTGTTTCCCTTCCACTCTCGAGCTCCCATGGCTTTTTGTTGTGAGAAGGCTCTTCAGAACCCCCACTGCCATCTGGGTCTGAACGGGGCTGTCCATTTTGGAAGACATTGGAAACTCTGAACCCTGGGGCAGTGAATATACTATCGGCTATTGCTAACGAAGGCAAATAGACCAATAACCCTCACAAGTTGAGCAGATCCGCAAGAATGAAAAGCAATCAGAGGCAGACCACTATAATGAAAAAACCATTTGGATACTTGATTTTATTCTACCTGACCTGCGAAGAAATTGAAAAAAAAAATCAATTACAAAGCTGGATAACAGCATCAAGTCATTTATATTTCCTAAAGGCATCTCATATCTATCCATTTCCCATTCAGGGGACATGAAGGAAAACCAATTCTCACTCAACAAACTCTTGGATGTTTATCTTGTATGTGTCGTGTCCTACACAACTCAACAAGTATCTAACAGAGAAACCACTGACTCCTTCAAATGACAAAAATAAACCAGCAAGAATTAATTTTGTTCTCGCATTCACCAGCAAGGCTAATGCCAGTAGGGTTTATCTCAAGCTCTAGAAAGCATTGAAAATTAAACAGATCCAAAGCCTCCAAATCTCTACTAACAACATTCAAGTACAAACACTATTACTGATTCTTAAGAAAAACTGCCCAATCAGTCAATTAAAGAAATTTTCCAAGAAATATTAAAAACACAGTCAAAAGTACAGATCCGGAACTTTATGAATCGAATCAGAAACCTAGCAGAACATCCAGCCACACATTAATTTGGAAAATCAAAGCTCACCACAGGTCGAAACTCAAAGAAAGATGAAACGGCCGTCAATCAGACAAAAGAAGCTCAAGCAAATCAATTGGAAGGAAAATCTGTCAGATCGAGGAGGAGTTCCAACAGAATATCTGCTCAATCGGAAAACTTTCCGCCTTCGAAGCGCCGAAATGTTTTCCTAGGTCTGAGAAACTTCGTCACACCGCCAATGGTTTGTCAAAACTGCGAAACAGCGAGGGTTTTGAAGAAACAACGGGAGCCGTTAGATTGGGGGATGACGCGGCGGGATTGGATTGGGCGGTGACGTGGAGACGTGTCACCGACGAGGGTTACGAAGGGGGATTGGAATTGAATGTGGTGGCGACTGATAAAACTGTTGCAGGAATTCAGAGGAAGGCAGGGAGGAAGGCGAGGGTTATATGTGGTTTTATATTTTTGAGAAAAAAGGAAAATAAATTTTTTTCGTCGGCTTGAGCAACTTGACCTGTGGAGGGAGTGGTGGGGGCGTACGTGGAATTTTATCATTGATTGGGTGGGGTCCAGTGGTCCAGCGTGGCAATGAATTGGTGTCTACGTGCATTCCCTTTAGGGTTTATCCTTGCAACTTTAAATAAAGAATTAATTTTTTTCCGGGCTTTTCTCTGTATCATCAGTAGGCCCAGGCCCCACAGTCCCACACCTTGCTTTTTTTGAGATTGAATTATGTTTTCTCAAAAAAAATTCTCTATTATAAGTTTTTTATTATTATTTTTATCATGTGTAATAATAAATGTCATTTTAATTTAAAGATATTTGTTAAGGTAATTTTTATTAGGTAATTTAGTTTTGCATGTCTATTATTCTTATGTATTTGAAAATCACTACTAAAAAATATATTTTGAATGAAAGTATTGATTAACAAAATTAAGTTGTAAAGTAAATATCAAATAATTAAATGGACGTGTATCTTGAGACTAAAAACTACGGTTATCAAACAAAATTGATATTGGTAGGTTCGAAGTTCGAATACCACTGGCGGCATGTATGAAGAAACTGATATTGGGAGGGTCTCCCCCAAAATGAGGCCACGAAGTACCCGGTCCGGATGTAGAGCGGTGGATCGAACCGGGCGAGCCAAAAGGCAAAGACCAAAAAAAAAAAAATTGACAAGGATTGAGTATAAGAGGAAAAATGAACAACACCCAATATTTCAAGAGCAATCATGAACGATAATTCTTCATTTTAACTATCTGAAATAACAAATGTCGATTAACAAAATGTGATAAAACAACATTTTTTTTGCTAAATATAGCGAGCCACCTTATACAAGAGGGACAATCACTCCAAACTTATTACTCTTATCCGCAAGAATGTTATTAGTATTAGATAATTTGATTCCATTGCCAAGCTTTTACATGATCAACAAAAATACTAAACATAGCTAGCCTAAATCTTACATATCAATAAACAGTTTGATTAAGAAAGCACCGGGTTTAAAAAGTCATACGCATGCTTCTAATCAACTTTTTAAGTCCGGGTAATTAGGCTTTTTAAACGCAATTCTCTATCTATTTTTTCTCACACTAATTTTTTTTAAAAAACTTAATATAATAAGATAAAACTCCTAGTGGTGTCAAACAATTGAACAAGATGTTATTTGGTAGTACAATATGTTGCTAAACAATATAGTATGCACTTTGAACAGAAAGTATGATAACGTAGTTTATAGGCATCTATGTTTTGCACTTTTGCTCTCACCCTAATCTGGTCTGTTTGATCCTGGTATAAAGACTGTCACCATCATGTACACTTTAACTATGGCTATTTGCTTATCAGCTAATAAATTAATAGATCTAATGAAAGTTTTCATTTTGACTATACACCCTCCAAGAAAACCAATTTCTTACTCCACTATACTGATAACTATCTTCAAATGAAAAAAAATAATTAAAAAATCATTTTATGTAAGACAATTTTTAAATTAATTATTTTACAACAAACACAAGATTGTTCACAGCAAAACGTTTTGGAGTTTCCTTTGGGCGAAAGTCGTGCGAAAGCAGAGGCTTAGATATAGTAGGATAGGGCCGCTGACTCAGCAAGACCGCACGTGACTCGGGCACGTGATCTCCTACTTAATTTATTACAGGCTCCCAATCTGAGCCGTCGGATCTTCTTCCTAATACGTGCTTAGCACCTAATCCATCCGTTTTCTTTTTGTTCAATTTACAGATTATAAATTCTCGTGTTTCGTGGACCGACCGTATAGGGGATCGTGTCAAATGCTTCGGGTTTAGATCAACCAGGTCCGATAGGATCGGGTTGCTTTTTGATCCATTATCAGATTTTAACCCAAAAAACTTTGACTAGAACTAGGTTCGGTTTGCGGTTCCGGTTCCTCGGAATCATGGAATCGGAACCGGAACCATGGAACCGGTCCCGGTTCCAGAGCCGGTTTCTCCCGGTTCCGAACCGGAAATTTTTAAATACAAAAAAAAATTTGGGCCTTGTATGCCTTGATCGCCGCGATCGCGGATTTGGACCTTGAATCCCTTGATCGCGGGTTGAGTGCCGCGGTCCCGACAACCGGCGGTTTAGAAAACTACCGGTTCCGGGGGTGGACGAACCGGAACAGTAGCGGGAACCGGACCCGGCGGTTCATGAACCGGGACAGACGGTTCCGGTTCCTGCCGGTTCATCCGAACCGGAACCCAGGTCTAACTTAGACTACTTAAATTACAAAGTTTTCCGTTTAAATTTTGGGTTTTAGTTTTTATTTACTAGGTAATTGAGGTTAGATATCAAAAAGAAAGTTTACTGCAAAGAGGGAAAACTCTACATACCAAAAAAGATACCCAACAGCATAGTTCCAAGACTGACTCACTATTACCATGTACGATTGTTCTTCATTTGATTTTCGGAGCATACGAGGTCCTGAGCTCGTGCCACAGGCAAAACAGCGTATCATACCAATCCTCATCAACAGCTTCATCTGCACAGCTGGAAACTGAAGCCAATGTCTTTAACCAAACTTCATGTAGAGTAGAGAACTCAGACCTCTTCTCACTTAGCCTGAAGCTCTCCTTAATGGTCTGCTTCATTACTTGGCCAGCTCTAGAGGCGGCTTCAACCACTTTGCTCGGCACGCCAGCCATGAGGGCGACTTGGAGGTCGTAGCTCTCGGGGCATGCACCTGACGCGAGCTTGTAAAGGAAGACGAGCTCGTCTTGGTCGTTGTTGCCTGGCTTGAACGCGCACGCCATGTGTTGTAGGGTGACGTGAGGGTGGGAAGCGAACTCCTTTGTTAGAGGATGGTAGTGAGTTGCGAAGAGTAATCGACAGTTGACGTTTTCCACCAGATGACGAAATGTCTGCAAGAGATGGAGTAGGGTAGGATTTGATCAGATAGATATTCAAAAGGGTCTACAGAAACATCAACAACAGCAACATTGACCCAGTGAGGTTCCGCTATAGCGGAATCTGGGAGATCAAGATGGGGTATCCCTACCCAAGGGAAGGGGCTACGCCCGATAGACCCAAGAAAAACTGAAGTTCAACTATGTGGCAATAATAACTGAATTTAGTTAGAATGCACCAAAATTGATATATTGACTAAATCCATCTCAAAAGCCGTGTATAAAAGCCAATGAGCATGAGGATGTGCCCCATATAAAAGCGTTACGTGATTGAAAAATGTGACCAAATTTGAGCCAAGGATGCTAAGATTTGACACCAAATTTACAATGTCGAATCCAAAGCAACCAAACATGAAACTCAAAATACATACAAAGCAACTGAGATTTAGAATTGTTGAAAAAACAAGGATTCTTTGGAAGAAAAGAAGTACTCACAGCATAAGCAATTGCATATCCGTCATATGTGCTCGTTCCTCGACCGAGTTCATCAAGAAGAACGAGGGAATCTTGTGTAGCATTACGAAGAACGGATGCTGTTTCTGCACATTCAATGTAAAAAGTGCCTGCAAAAGTTGAGTTCCTGATGGTTAATTGGCTAATTGCTTACTGTAGTTTCCATCAGTGTCATAAACAAGCTATTTTGAATATCTAGTGATTTCAAATACTACCAAATGACAGCATATTGTTTATCTTTGAGTGCTGCATAATTTGGCAACGCTTTTTTAAGGCATTACAAATAGATTTAGGAGAAGTGAACTTACTTTCCCCGGCCATAATCCGGTCAGTAGCACCTAGCCTTGTAAATATTGTATCTACAAGCGAAAGAGCACATTCTTCACATGGTACATAGCAGCCTAGCTGAAAGATCATCACAGAATCAACAGCCACAAACTAATAAGAGAAAAAACATCAAAGAATAGAGAAAGAAAAGAAAAGTAAAGCTATCAGATAACATGAACAAGGACCTGAGCCATTAGAACTGCAAGGCATGCGGCACGGAGTAGGGTTGACTTTCCTCCCATATTTGGTCCAGTCAAGAGCAAAGTGTGAGGAGTTTGCCTATCCTTTCCACCTAGGAATAGATCATTTGGGACAGGAATTCCATTCTCTCCAAGGGCAAATGGATGCCACAACCCTTTTATATTAAGATTCGGTCCTTTATTCTGCTTGATTTTAGATGCCTCAGAGAGTGGAAAAACCACAGGCCTAGACATTGGCCCGCTTGATTCGAGTGCAATAGTAGCAAAAGATCTGAGCACGTCAATGCAACTCATAGCATACACAACTTGGGAGCATTCACTCTTTCTTTCAACTAATAGCTCAATCAATGCCGCAAGGGTCTCCGCATCAGACTCCATGACGTTATGATCCTGATATAGTGGAAGGTGTATTATTATCCTTCTCCTGAAGAGTAAGAAAAGCAAGTACATGAAATCATTTCAGCATCTGACCTGATATCGTGGAAAGTCACTTTCTATAGCTGCTTCAAATTGAGTAAGGAATTCATCAAGCCCATGCTGACCACCGATTACAGGAATTTCCACAATCTTTGACAGCAATGACATAATAGGTTCTTTCTGAAATAGGGTTAACAGATTCACTCCCAGTCGTAAACCTTTGACCAGAGAACCGAAAACTTTCACCTGCACAGAACAAGCAAGATGAAATCTTAAAAATGATTTCCCTAAGGCTTCTTTAGCTGAAATACTTATAAGGTCTAGTTTTTAATGTTTTACTTCGTGAAGCATAGCCACATAGTACATGATCCCAAAATAAATGTTCGCCTTTAAAGGTATTAGAAAAATCAGGGCTACTTGAACATAAGATGCAGTGTTAACAGTTTACAAAGTAAACACAGGAATATGCAGTTAAAATTTAGACAAGAAGCATGATGCAAATTTACAATTCTGATTCACGCTCACATATATGTGAATACCACTCAGGTGACAAGTTTTGTCTTTTCATTACAGACATTAGTGAACTTTCTGCTTAACTCACGAACCCCGAGTCATTAGAAGACATGCTCAGAAACATAGCACTACTTCACAGAAACATAGTACAACAAGAAGGGAAAAAATGACAAATCAGATATTGCAGCATGCAGTCTATAGAATGCCCTCCAAGTGATCAAAGAATACTCACTCTTTTTTTCAAGGTTTTGTTGCCTACTAATGGCAGTAGAAGTGTACCAGATGATTGAACACATGCTTGTATCTGTCCAAGCAACCTTTCCAAATCCGGAATTTTACGGAGATGTTGAGCCACAATTAGCATTATTTCTGGCCTCTTAGTTAAAGACTCAACAACATCAAGCCTGTAAGTGATCCCATTTACGTCTTTCAGTGGATGACAAATCCAGCTCCTTAGAAGCCGCTTGCCAAATGAGGTAATGCAGTTATCAAGATACTTGAAAAGAGTACCTAATGTAAAGCATTATAAAAGACATAAAAAAATCAAGATAAATATCAACTGAAGCTGTCAGCAGCCACAGCCATAGCCATAGCTAGTAAATTAAGAGCTCTGTATGTGTAAAGAAGAGTACCTGCAGGACCACCATCAGCGGTATTAGTGAAAATCTCCAAGTTGACCATTGTCTGTCCATCCATTCTGAGGCAACCCTTGTAAACTTGATACGGTAGAACATCCCCATTGCGTAAAATGTCATCCATCTAGGATAAGGAGATGCAAATATTTACAAGAACTAGAGGATAAAACCACGTGCAGTGAAAGAAAAATAACACTGAAACCTTTAACAAATTAGATTGTACCATTAGTCGTGACAAGTTGTCAATAAGTCCACCCAAAGCACACAAGGCAATTTCATGTTGTACTACACCATCAAGAAGATGATCCCATAGCTTCACAGACCCTTTAAAGTATTGATTTGACTTGATCTCATTTTGAACTTCTTTAGCATCCTGGAATCCTTTAGATGGCAGCACTTGTGTAATTTGTGTTGCAGCAGAGCCTAGAGGACCAGTGAAATATTGAGTGCATATTAGACAGAAATTCACTTGCTTTGAGGTGAACAAATACAATATTTGATACTTTACTTTATGTTATTTTAAGTGTCAAGGGGACTATTTTTTTTATTTTTTTTGCCTTGTACCAATCTTTATAGTGATACTGTGTGTTCTTACAATAACAGTCTTACAGGGGCTAAATTCTGAAATTTCTTCCGGCAATCAGTTTTTGCAATCAAAATGTATCCTACTAGGATTTAATGTCATGCAGAAGTCCAAAAATGTCGCACTTCCAATCTCAATGAAATAAATTAAGTTACAAGAAATTACCAGGAAAACAAAATCTACCAAGGATACAGTTACATATAAAGTTAAAATTACCTGTCAAGGAGTACTTTTTTATGGCTTTCTCAGCTTCCTTGGATAAACCTGCATGGGATACAGTTGTAACACATCTAGCAAACATTTCTTCATACCATATAGGAAATAAAATGAGAAAAATCTCACCTCTATGTTCATAAATTATTTCCTTAGGTGAAACCTATAGCAAAACAAAAGTAAGAATGGACTCAGGTAATGTGTACGCAGATTTCATATAATCGGCCAATCGGGTGTATACTGTTTTGGTAAAATATCAACATACTTGCATCAGTAAGGCCCCAAGAGCTGCATAAGAGGCATCATCCTCTACCGATCCAACCCAAATTTTCAAAGCAGCACAATCAACGAAAGCAAAGCCAAGTGTTGCTGACCCACATTCAATCCTGGAGGATCCCTACATAAATATAAATACACAAACTGAGGAGAGAAGTCTATGAGAAAATGAAGATAAAACCGTGAAGACACACAAAAGAGGGTGGGAGGGAATGGGAGGGCACTCAAAAGATCAACAGGCAGTGAGTACGGCGCAGACAAGAAGTAAAAAAAACGAATAACTCTGGAATTTGCAAACAAAAATTTAAAATCTATATCAGCCTACATAGGGACAAGTATGTAGCTGCAGCCTACATAGTTTTCCTAATAAGTTAACCTGGAAAACTCAGAACAAACTTCCCCATTCCTGAAAGTTACCCAGAAATCAGCAATAAGTTGTTATAGCACTAGGGCAGGGGTAAAAACTCCTAGGATGATGAATCCAAAAGATTTGTAACTGATCCATCAATACATACAGACAGAAGTATACAGACAAAATGAAATATTCATTAACCCACATTATACAATTATGGGGATAATTCCAAACCATACAAACCTCCTTTATTGCAAGAAGATGAACAGCATCAGGGCTGATATTCTCATCAATTGTTGTAGATGGTGTAATTACATTAATCAACTTTCTTTGAATTACCTGAGATAATAGTTACGTAAACTTGTTAAAATACACGGTAGATATACCAACACATTGAAACTAATCAGGATATACAATTCTAGACAAAAGTGAATCCAAATTGTTCCAAGAACAGTGTCAAGAAGACCAACCAAAGCATAAAGGTCAAACACCATGGAAGAGGGACAACAAAACGTTATAAGATAGACACAGAACATCAACCAGCTGGAGTATCCAATCATTGTCTTATGAAATTTTAAAAAAAAAACATGCAAAGTAAGAAATGCTATAAAACTCACTTAAAATAGAAAAATTATATTTTTCAAGAGCAAAAAGTTTTAGAACATTAGAAGTTTATCCTTCCCTTGACCTCTAAAGCATCCATATAGCCACAACATGTGAGCTGAGCCTGAGCCTAAGATAGCAACAAACTATCTTAACAATCCAAAACAGTTACTCAACCTTCTTTTGTTTCCATGACCTCCCCGTGAAGAGGAATATACAAGATTTGGCTTTGAACTTTCGAAGTACATTTCTTTTAATATTGAAAATTATTCAATTTCTTAAGTTTGGAATCATCCAGATAGCTATACTTGTGGACTGGGCCTAAAATGGAAAAGGGACTTAACAATCCTAAATGGCTTGTCAAACATATTTTATGGTCCCATGACCGGTGCTGGCACCCAAGGCAGTTCGAACTTAAGTATTCAGCTTAGTAGATATAAAAAGAATCATTCCGATGCAATTGAAACAAAAATACTTACAGAATTAGATCCTCTTGCTTTAGCCTGTTCAGATGTCTCCAACTGCTCTATACGACCAACTTTATACCTTTAATAAGAGAACATTTAATCAATACAGAATTTTAGTTATGCATAAGTGAGGACCATTAGATATAGCTTCTATATTATAGTGATTGCAAGGACATGGATGCTAATACCAGACAATCTGCAAAACCACACTGATCTAGGATCCTTTCCACACAAGTAGTATTTTTCCCATAAGCAACACTAGTGTCCATTTAACAGTTTCATTTCATCTACAGAGAAAGGGAAGTGGAAGGGAATATAGGATAAGAAATAGGACCTTCCATCTCTATTAGTGTTGAATGCTAGAAAGAAACTTCAGCAGTAATAGGGCAGCAAGTACAGGTAAATTTTCAGAACAAATGCCACGAAGCATAATTAGTAAGTGAAAAAATTGAAAACCAATAGGTCATTACCCTCGAGAAACTAATTTTTGAACAGCATCATCAATGCCAAGCTCTGAAATGCCAACCTAGCAAGAGGATGGTCTTCAGTGAACAGTTTACCAAAATGAAATAATAAAATAAATATAACAGCAACCATATAATAATACAAATAAAAGTTAATCAAATGAGAAAATTGGTCAAGCACAAAGCAGAGTACCTGTCGACGTTTCCCTACGCCACTGTATGTCATCTTCCAGTCGAGCTCTTTATGTCCAATTTCAGCATCTAGCTCATAAAGTTCATAAAACTTACCCTGTGTTATGTGAGTTGGCAAAGCTAAAATAATCAGAAATATGACAATTGACAAAAATAGGCTAATTTTATCATATTTATTATCACCAAAATAAAGTATGATGAAAAAAAATGCCCATAACATGAGTTTCATATTGTGGCAGCACCTTAACAATTGTACAACCATGAAGATGACTGTTAATGATTGTTGTCGGCTAATAAAAACTTAAATTTGTATAGGGGGTTTGAACTCTGAATAAACTCTAAATAATATTATCACATTACTACAGAAAATGAAAGCAGCAATATAATATCCACGCTGTGTTTCTTATTGTGGCTGTATGCTTTTACCTATTGACAAGTATTGAGCATTGACAGGCAGCAACATTGCCATCAGCTAATAAAATTTAAACCTTATGAAGGCATTAAAAGACACTTGTGTCATGAGGACAAAAAGAAGATCAGCTAAGACATGTTATTGTAGTAGTAACTTGAACTGACCACTTTAAAGAAGAGCACTACATCCATGTACTGACATTTCACACTCCAATATTGTTTCTGTGAAGCTGACATTTTCTTCAAGACATCCGGTGGTATATAAAGCGTTCTTTTATCATAAAGAGGGTCATCAGGTCGCCTTCTCTTGTCATCTCTGATTTCAGAAGGATCAAGCCACCCAAACTTACTAGCTGTCTCCAAATCCTTATTAGGATGCTTGTTTTCGAATTTTGGCTCCTGTAGAAGTTTCACCCTTTTGTGGGAATCTTTAATGCTATAATCAGTTTTTTCATCCAATCTATTGCAATCTTCTTGGACTCGCTTGAAACGGGGAATAAGAGGACGCTCGCTAGGTGTTTCAGGTCCAAGCATATTCTCATCAAGATTAATAACTGGATAATGTTGATTAATTGTACCATTGACGTCGGACGAATTAAATTTTCCTTGAGGTTTAGAAGCAACCACATCCACCTCGGAGGTTTCTTTGCAGTAGATAAATTTATTAGACACCGAGCAGACAATGGAAGGATCACCATCAACCAGAGATCTGCAAGGATGAATGCATGTCAAACAATATATAGAAGATAACTGCTTCTATTCTTGCCCCCAAAACGAGATCATTGAATACAACTAATCTTTATGCATAGAAGATGTCAATGTCCATATTTAGAAATTGCAAATTGCAAGTCATATCCTGGTAAAAAAAATGAGCTCAGGGACAGCATGGTGAAGAGGTTAAAACAACAGTACCTCCATTAAGAGGGTTGTGTAACAGCCACAGCTAAACTTTCTAAAACATACTGAGTACTGAACTTCCACACTCAAATTTCAGTAAGCACTGCTATGAGCAAAAGCTAAGGGAAAAAGAGTTCAATTGGGAATCAGCAATGCTTCCACTTCTCTAGTTTTTCTAGATATCCCCAATTTGAGACCTACAGATTTGAGCTTAAGTACTGACTGCACAACTCGAGTCCACATATAAAAGTCATGGGAATAATCTAAATTGAAGCATATAAATGCATTTTTGCCAAAACATACTGATTTAGGCCACTGTTTACAACAGTAATAGGAGATTATAAATGCATTTTTGCCATTTGTATTCATTCCAAATCCAAAAATAGCAGCGATTCTGTCATTGCATCAATTCATTGCTAAAATGAAAAGTCACTACATGTTGAATCTCCGGTAACAATAATCGACGATTCGAAAATGCCCTAGAAAATTCCCCCAAAGAGATTAAGAGAGCGAAAAAGGCAAGTATACCTCGGAGGACACTTTTCTCGTTCATCGTCCCTCACAAACTTATGCATAATACTCGAGAACAACGACGGTCTCTTCCCATCGCTCAGCGGCGTCAAGTCCGTCGTCGAGAAGACCCGGCGCGGCGCCTTCTCCGGTGGAGTGTCGATTCCGTCTGCTTCGAGCGAAATCTCCTGCTTGGAACCGGAACGAGCAGCTTCGCCAGCGATGACGGCGGGTATTTGCCTCACGGAAGCCGAATGTTGACTGAATCCTCCGGCAGATGGCTTGATTCCGGCATCAGAGGAGCCGTGATTGTCAGGCGATGGCTTCTGAAAGAACGAGAGTATGGAACTCTGCCGATGCATGGTGGAGAGATTGAGAGAGATGGAGGAGGAGGAGAAGCGCGGGTTTCAGAGAGGAAGGAGAACGATGATTCCTTCGCAAGATACAAGCGGCGAAAATGCTAAAAGGGGATAGAAATTGGCGCCATTTTGAAGCGCTTCGATTTTGTGCTATGAAAACATGGGTTAAGCACTTAAGCCCAAGCTCATTTTATATTTCACAAAAAGCTCTTTTATATTTCACATAATTGGCCAAAATGACCATATGATATTTTTTTTTGACCAGACACTTTGGTATTTTAAAATTTTCTGGACGTGTTAATAGAAATTAGTTTTGTTTTAAAAGGATCTTTGATGGTAAATTTCAGGTCCATGAACTAACTTGCAAAGCGTACGAACGAAATAAACCGACTTGGTAGGAAAAAATGTGAGATTGATGTAAATACCGTGAATCTTGTGATACTGATGGAAGTAGTTATTCGACTATATACTTGAATAGGTTGTTAAATAGATTGACGCAAGCACTATAGTGTTTTGGATTGGATCTGTCAAACGCAAGAATCTCCATCCGGATTGATCTTGGAAAACGTGCTAATCTAATCTAACTCTCGAATCCGACGCGACCCATGTTAAGGCACATCATAGAAAAGGAATTGGTTAGAAGGAGATGGAACAGGCTCACAAGAGACTAAACATGAATATGTGATCTATCATGTAATCTAAGTTGCATCTTGTTTAGTATTGTTTATAGTCAATTGGTATCCATAATCTTATTGCTAAATTAGTCTATTGTACTATCATTGGATTAATATGGATGAACATATGGTTTAAAGTGTGGCTTCTAGAAAATATATTCTCGTGCAACTTTCCTTTATGTACTACTTTTTCCTAACCCATGTTTTCCCTCTAGGAGGAGAATCACATGTTCATGTTATTTAGAACCATACAAACTCTTGGCAGAGAACACCTTGAAACAAAACATACACTAAGTGAAGAATTGCAGATCTTAATGCAAAAAACCTGTTTTTTCTGAACAAAAGTTAATATGATTAATTTAATTACATAACTTTACAAAAATGGATAAAAAAAGAAGACAATAGCAATACTAGTGTAGTTTCTCTCGTATCATGCATGAGTTATTATAAATATAATTTTAACTATATTTTAAAGTGTGATAATATTATTGAAAAAATTTGTATTAAAAATTTAAAATTAAATTGATAATATTATATAATAATTTTATTAGTTTTACTTTCATCATAATTCATACATGAAATCACAATATGAAAGTATTTATTTATACAAAAATTGAAAAAAAAAAAGAAAAATATAATGGGATGGATAATTGAGTTACTTGAGTAGTGAAACAAAAGTTATGAGAATAAAGAAATAGATTTAAAATTTAATTTATAAACTTACACATACTAATTTCACTAAGTAAACTAATTCATTTTTTTTAATAAGGTAACGATTAGGGTTACCATAAGTATTATTTGGATTCGCATAGAGCATCCACTAGGCATGAGAACTGGTTACTAATCTTAAAGAGGAAAGGACAAACCGTCGCCCGAGAGATTCAAAACGGTGACCTTGGAGTACTATCCTAAAGGCCCAATCGCCGAACCAAATGTCCGAATTCCAATCTTCATTTTTCTATATTAAAATTTCATTAGCTTAATTAGTAGGTGATAAAATACATGAGATTACAATATAAGTACATATATTAAAAAATATAATTATAATAGGTGAAAATTTGGATCATAAATTTAAATTATAATTTATAGTATACACTATAATAAAAACACAAGTCATTACACTTTTAAGTAAACTACACTAGTTGGAAAAGTGAAATAGTCTTCTTCCATTGGTAACAAATTAAGATACTCTCATCTCATTTTCATTTCACATGATTCCCACAAAAAGTGTCCTATTCCTTCACAGTTGTTTCACATTTCCCTTCTCTTCTTCTTCGCCCTCGTCGTCTGATTTGCTTAGAAAACTCAATTCGCGAAATCCTGATTCGCAAGAGGTCTCAAACACTTGTAGTTTCAAGTTTCAACCTAGTTGTAGCTCTCCACAGCTGTTCTTCTTCATATACCCAACACAATCGGGGAATTGCGACGCGAAATCGAATCGATGAGGTCAACAAAAGGAAATAGTAGCTCAATTCACGAAGAAGAGGAGGATTACGATGAAGAATTTAGTGCCAAGAAGGAGGGAACTTCCAATTCCAAAGGTTCGAGGATTTTCTATCGCTTTCAATTAGATCCCAGATCAACTGAAGAATAATTTTTTAAGAAATATAATTTTTTGAATTTGGTGTTGGAGATTATAGAAAGCGACCATGGCTTTGAAATTGAATTGTTGTGAAATTTCAGATGCGAAGAATAATGATAGGGCAAATGCTATTCGCTCAAAGCACTCGGTCACTGAGCAGCGTCGGAGGTGCAAGATTAATGAGAGGTAAAAGGACTCTTCTTTGGAAGTTTTCAATTGAATTTCTAGGGTTTAACGGTTATCAAATCGATGCCGAAACTTGATACGAATTGGTGAAATTTCTTGTAGAGATCAGTTAGGTTTCCAATAAGGAATGACCTTTGATAAGGGGTATCTAGTGTTTGGATTAGATTGTTCACTATTTCTGTATTGATTGCATTCAATTGCCTTTTCAGAACGGAGATGCTGAACATATGTTTTTTAACTAGTTTTTCATAGTTCAATTGATGTCTGGAAAATCTGATCCTGATGGTTTTATTCCATTGACACGCAGATTCCAAATATTGCGTGATCTCATACCTCATGGTGATCATAAGAGAGACACTGCATCTTTCCTCTTAGAGGTATCTCATAAACTCTGGAGCATTTGTTTCAGCATTATGCTTTGCTTATTTCTCTACTTTTCTTTGTTATTCGTAGGTGATAGAGTATGTTCAAGTCTTACAAGAGAAGGTTCAAAACTACGAAGGTTCATACCAGGCGTGGAACACAGAACCCACGAAATTGATGCCATGGGTAAGATTTAGTTTTAAGCTTTACTGAAAGACTGGCTTCGTTGTGCCAAATTGGTTCATGTGACTTCTCATCTTGAAACAGCGGCATAGTCACTGGCGAAATCAAGCTCTTCTCTCCCACCCGCAATCCATGAACAATGGTGCTGGACCTGTGATGCCACTTTCTGGGAAGTCAGATGAGAAGAGTGTTAGTATTAACCCTGCGCGAACTCCTCTTGAGCCTGATGTTAATCAGGATGCTTACAGAGCAATAGGTGAGCCACAATCAGGGCTTGTAGAGAAAGTGCCGGCTTTACCTTTACCGTCCCCTTTCCAGGTTCAAATGCCCATGCCTGTGCATGCAGATAGTATGTTCGCCCATCCTTCTCAAGGAATGAATTCTGATTCACAGTCTGCTGATTTTCCTGTCATGAGTGATAACCGAAAGGATGAACATGCAATTGAAGGGGGTACAATCAGCATCTCAAGCACTTACTCCCATGAGTAAGTATGATAGCATTCAGTAATCATTACATACTTTAATGCTTAGTATTGTTTGCTTTTTATGTCAAGTCAATTGAGCAACGAAATAGCAAATCAATTGGTAGGCTAGACGTGAAGTAACAGATAGATTGGAAAATATGACAATTTAATTGCTGTGAATCTTTGAGCTGCTGATGGAAACGGTCATGTATCTATGTACTTGCGCAGGCTGTTGAATACATTGACACAAGCACTGCAGAGTTCTGGAGTGGATCTGTCAAAGGCAAGAATCTCCATTCGGATTGATCTTGGGAAGCGTGCTAATCAAGCTCTCGCGTCTGACATACCCCATCTTAAGGTATGTTAAGGAGCCTCAACAATTTAACTTTTACACTTGCTTTTTTTTGTTCATTTGTCATCACCCAAGTCTTAAGGTTCAGTCAGACTCCCTTGCATGACTCTTCAGTTTAATCAGTATTCCTGTATTGGGTAGCAAATTAATAATCTTGTTCATTGGAATCCAATTCCAGGAACATGAGAACGCTTCCTGCAATCTGGGAATGGCACATCATAGAGAAGGGATTGGTCAGGAGGAGATGGAGCAAGCTCACAAGAGACTAAGAACATAATTGATTAGTAGTAAGTAATGTAAATTGTGTCTTCTTTTTTCTTTTCTTTTTATCCCTTCTTCTTCTTCTTCTTCTGGTAATTGTCTAGATTTCTGAATATGTTGAACAAGTTGCTAACTAGATTATGTCTTCTTTTTTTCAGGAATTTGGAGGGTCCACTTGTATTATTCGCTAGCAAGATCAATGGGACTGAAGACAATGTTGCACCACACTCCAAATGATCTGTTCATTGTTAGAAGGCCTAAAATATGAAAAGCCAAAAACAAAATTATGTATCACTGATTTATCACCATTCCCATGATTCTGCATAGCCTCTACAAGTTCTTGTATGTCAATATCCAAAAATATGAAATGCTTGATATTCTTCTCCTAATTCTTTGGATGTCAAAACTCCAAAAAATATGATTATGTTTGCTATTCTCTTGCACACTTGTGAGGCTTCATTCCAGTTGATGAAGAAACCATCCATTCCTTTTATCAAAGCATTCCCATGGATTTCATCAGAAATGCATATTCATAAGCCTTCTCCTCACATTGGCCAAGACGCCCGCCTTCGCTGAAATGCCCTCCAATCATCTCTGTCTTTAATATAACTGATAGGGAGCAATTTCTACATGTATTTTCACGTACTTTAGCCACCCATTTTGCAGCCTCCCATACACCAACCCTGTGAGGATAATAAATTTTTCCCATTAAGCCTAGTTTAGCCATGTATTCAAAACTGAATAATTCTGTCAGTTGATGAATGTAATGGAAAATGTGAACTTGCCTGGAGTCATGGAAGGAAGCTGTCACAAGCATTGAAGGGTAACAAGATCCTTCTGCAACATTATCATAAGGGGAGTACTTGATAATGTTCTCGAATTCGGATTGTATTTCGGGATTCCCAAACTCTTCATAGTCTAATATGGTTAGTGGCAAGCTCGGATCCATCAATGTATTGCATATATCAAGGAAAGGGACCTGATGCACAACATAAAACCAAATACTTTCAACCTAATACATTCTCATGGCATCCTCATATGTCAAAATGAACTTGAAAAAAAAGTTGCATACTGTCGCACCTTCAAAATGGCGGCGCGGAATAAGTCTGGGTAGAGATTCATAGCTGCACCAACAACAAGAGATCCTGCACTGTATCCGATACAAGCAAGCCTATCTTTTTTAACATAGCCCTCGTCTATGAGGAACTTTCCACAAGAGATAAAATCATGTATAGAGTTCATCTTATGTGCACCACTGCCTGATTGATGCCACGAAGAAACGCCACTGCAGCCACCCCTGCATTTCAATCGTTTCAAGTTGACAAAATAAATATCTTGTCAAAATAAAGGAAATTCTATCAATTCAACCATGAAACTGGTTTAGACAGCTCCACAATGGTTGTAAGACAAATAGGTGATTTGTGTGTAAGAGAAAATGGCAGTAAACATAAACAAACAAACCTCACATCAGCAAATGCTATTACCCATCCACGATCAAGTAGACTCAAGCGATCAGGACACCAGCTCTTGTCCAACTCTTCTCCATAAGCACCATAGACATGCAGAAGCCCTGGATATTGATCCTTTTGTACAGAGTTTCTAGAGTAAATGACAGTCAGAGGAATTTGGACTCCATCGTGTGATATAAGTTCATGTCTTTCACAACAATATGTTGCTGAAAAGTCTCTCCAATCACGGAGTACTCCATTTTCTTGATTGGGATTGTCCTTTTCCCCTTTGTCAGGTGCAACTTCTTCATGGTGTATATATGTGCCTGGAAAGTCAGACGGAGCTTCAGAAGAGACACCAACTACTTCCTCTTGGTGAACAACCGAATATGTCTTCTGAGACATATTGTAGTCAATAACAACATCTGGCATCTGCACTTGCAGTTTGCACAAGTTTAGGTTATTTTTATGCTATAAGATATTGTAAAATACTAGTACCCCAAATGGTCCACTGAATAACATGGTGATTCATCCATAAATTCTCAAATGTCATGAGATTATATACCAGACCAATTTTTAAAAGTATCAGTAGGAAAATAAGGAAACTGTAAAGGAGTATGATTCAATTAGGTCCATACCACTGGAGAGGAAAGCACTAGGCGATAAGCTGAACCCATGAAGTCATGATTAGACCCAGGAACCATTCGACATAAATCAGAAGGTACAGGAAAAAACCAAGGATTAACATCTGTCAACTCCATAACATGCTGCAATACAGACAAAAAGTTTTCGCAGTAGGAAATTAGGAATAGTGGATATTTCTGTGTAATGCACTGAAAATTCAGGAATCAACTCAGTCATATAAGGAGTAAAAACCCACAGCAAAGCCAGATGACCAAGTACCTTGTCATTGATATCGATAGGCAAATTGATGGAGCACATCTTAGAACATCCATTATTTTCAAGGAGAAGAACCAAATGTTCATTGAAAATGTCCATGTCTTGCAAAGTGGTACCTTCACCCGGCAGAAAAATATTCTGAGACAAAACATAAACCGTAAGTGAAAAATTAATTATCATGCAAGAACCTGAAATTAGGAGAGAATGTAAATGCACATGATAATAAAAAAACACCTGCCATTCAGTAGAGGTTGCATCATCAGCTTTACACCTTGCCAGATAATAAGTTCCATCAAGCAACCCACCAACCTTGTTTGAGGGACAGTTTGTAAGAACATAAAAGAAACCATGATGATGTTCCAAAAAGTAACGGACATCAGGGAGACGCTTATGCACTTTTCTCAAACCATTCAGTGGTTTGGTTGAATCAAGTATATAGACCTGTAGAAATATTGTGCAAAAAGAATTTTATTAAGATAGTCTCAGTACAAAAACCTTGAATCAAATAGGCATTTAAAAGTTTTAAAGGCTGATGGTCCTACCTCAGAAGATGTCCTGGAGTTTGAGTTCACTGTGATATACTTTCCATCCTTTGTGCAAGTAATGTCCACACAAAAGCTCGGGTCATGCTCTGCAAATATTTCACATTCATTATTGGAGCCAACATTTGTGCAAAGAACCCTGGCAAAAACAAAATGGTGAGGGAGCGTATTCAAACAATATATCAAGAATGATGCAGTATGAAGCATTGGAAAGTTGCCTGTAAGGTCTTTGGTTCTTATCACATGCAGTATAAAACAAAGTAGAGCTGTCTTCAGCCCAAGCCAAGCTAACAACACCAGCAACTCTAACTTGTGGAATTATACTTCCATCTCTGAGGTCCTTTACCTGAAGTATGAATTGCTCCGAGCCAGTGGTATCAAGTGTGTATGCAAGGAAGTTGTGATCAGGTGAAACCCGGCATGTACCCACATGTACATAACCTGTGATAAAGAAGTAAAAATCACTATCTACAGGAACTTTTAGGCTCAAATTAAACTGATTGTCATATAGATAAAGAGGATACATTCCTTCCAGAAAAATAGGACCTTGAATGATTGAAGAAATAAATTCGCTCACCATATTTCCTGGCAATCTCATTCCAATCAAGCAAAATTTCCTCCTTTGTGGTTCCTCCTTTCATGTAATTAAGCAATGCACTAGACCAGCCTTGTTCATTGCTTTCAGGTTTTCTACATAGCACAGGGTATTCTTCCCCCTCAGGTATGTATTGGTAGTATAACCTATTAAGGCAAAACAATGACTTCATCAATTTAATGTGTGTGATAGCTTATACACAATTTGAAGGCAAATTCAACTAATTTCCCTCAATTGTAGGGCAGCGCAAGCAATCATTCAACCAAATTCAGTCAAGTATCTACATTATGCCAGGGAACAAAAAAGTGAGAGTCAAGAATTGAACGAACCAAGGTCCCCAACGCTCGGGAGCAGTGAAAATCTTGGCAGGCAATCGATTAGCCATCTCCGAGAGCAACTCTCGTTGCTTCCGCTGGGTGTCAGCCATGAAAGCATCCGCATAGGCGTTCTCTTGCTTGAGATAGGCGATGAAATCAGGGTCGTTGGTGTTAGACATCCAATGGTAGGGATCGTTCCACGAGCGTCCATGATTTGTGACCTCGAACGGGACTCTCTTAGGTGTTGGTGGTAGGTCTGACGAAAACTCCGGTCTGTGCTTGCAATGGCGGCCGAGTGTGGAGTAAAGGAAAGCAGTGGAGATTTGAGTTCTGAGGATGTTGTAATGGAGCGGTGTAAGCGTTGAAGCTGTCTTCTTGATCGAGTTGTAAGCGAGGAGAATTGCGGAGGACATGGAAGCAGGAAATCGGAGCTAATTCGGGGTCTGTTCTGGTTCTGTGAGAGTATCAACGCTTTGGAACGAAGGAAGAAGAACAGATTTTGAATTGGACTCATTTTAGGCTATGGGCTATTAATGGATTCAGCCCAAATAAAATTTTAATTGGGCCAAAGTCGCCCATTAAATTATATTGGGATATTTTTTGTAAAAATATTTTTTTTAATAAAGTTTTGGAAATAGCTTTTATATTTTGTTTGAGAAAACGGGTGCATGGATGTAGTCGTGTGTCCGGTTTCAGAACTATGGATCGCCGGTTTCGGAACCATGGAACCGGGACCGGAATCGGCTAACTCCATGTTCCTCAGTTTGGTTTTCGGTTCAAGTTTTTACTGGTTTCTGCTGGTGTCAGGGTCGGTTTCAATTTGGTTTTGACACTTAATCGCAATCACGATTTTGTATTTTCAACGATTATTTTTTTATATTATGTACAGGGTTCGCAACTGGTAAAATTGATGATTCTCTATTCCAAGGAACGTGAAACCGGAACTGGGACCGATCAACCTTGGGTTGGGTTCGGTTCGGTTCTAAAACCGTTGATTTTTTCCGGTTGGGTTTTACAATTTCGCTGTTAAGTGAACCCATGACTACATGGATATGATGCATGTGGTCGTAGCATGCTAAGGCGTACGGCGAGCAGACATTTGCACCGAAATCATGATAAGATAATGTACCGAATTATAATTTTAATATAGGGACGATAAACATTGTTCAATTCATAAACAATGTTATTTTGTATGGCTGAAAATAAGTTTGTCTTGTATTTTTCAATGCCCGAGATTACCTTATTTTACATACAAAAAATAAGGCCAATTGATCATGGTACGTAGCTGTCGGACAATTAACAAGATGACCATATATTATAATTTTTTTTATTTTAAATTCGATCAGAAAGACCCAATTAATTATACACCTCAAACTAAAAAGGAATTGCACTTATGTATATGGAGGATACAAATTCAACAAATAACATTACGTACGTGTTTTCTAGCTTGATGGTTTAGGTATAGAAGATCGAGAATGAAATGTTATTATAAATAAATGAATATGTTAATTCCTCAATATAATTACGAATAACATAATTTCAACAACAAATTCGACCAAAAAGTATATATGATTATATATTATATAGGATCCGTTACACATTGTTAACTTTGATAATGAACAAAATTGTACTAGCTAGAGCTTAGCTAGCTAGCAACCTACTACTACGATCGACTACGTACATAAAGAAGTTGAAAATGCATCTATGAAAAACGTACTAAACACGGTGTGAAGGACTTCAAGCGTCTAGTCAATTGGTTAAGTCTCCAAAGATAGTATCCATGGGTCATCGGTTCGACTCTCGTGGACAGATGAAGTAAATGATCAAGGGGCGGCGGGGCGAGGATACTGGTTGTGGACAGGGCGGCGTCTTCGAGCTTGGTAGTAGTCCATTCCCATGAACTCCGACATCCTCGAGCCTTGTTCCTTCTTCTCTTCCTCCTCTAGCTTATGGTAATTGGAAGTCACTTTATCTGAAAATAACTTTGGACGTAAATATTTATAATAGTAATATGTGACATATGACATGACCTGAGAAATTTTATCATAAAACCAATTGACAATAAATATATTAATTGTTGATCAGACTTGCCCTGATCATGATTTGATTGGAGAAGTGCTCCTATGGTGGTTTCGGCCCGAGTGATTTTGAGCTTTCTTGGAGCTACCGGGAGAGCAAGAGATGGCTGCAAATTCTCATGCCCTGATCCTGTAAGATTGCATGCACACATCAATATATTCATATGTTAATCAAGAAATCGATTATCGATTGATCATCGATCGATGTTGTTATAAGCGAAGAAAGATACTTAGATTTTACGTAGTAACAGTGTGTTACGTTACATTCACGACAAAGAAACTGAATTCTTAGTATGGAAGCTAAGAGAACAAATTACAAGAAGGAGGCGTTTCATGAGTAGTATATATAACAACTCGTGAAATCCTAATCAGATTATGGACCATTAGCCCAACAGATAACGATAGGCCTCCAAATCCTGTGCTAGGCTGAACCCTTGGCGAATATCGATCATTAACAGATTCAAGACACATTAACAGATGTGTAGGTACGTACCTTGGTCCAAATTCAATGGTGGAATGGCACTACAAATGGAAGGGCGCACAAGTAGAAAGCTCACAAAAATAGTCGACATGATAACTAAGTTTGCCATATTCATAAGCTCCTTTTAGATCTAGTATTGAAATTCAGTAGGTGTATATGTAATGTCATATGTGTAGGAAGATCTTTATATTGAGTATTGAATATGAAAAAGGGGATTGTTATTTCAATGTAACTAGCACGCATGCATGCTGAAGTGAGTGAAAGAGAGGAACAAACACAAAGCACAAAATTTTGCAAACTTCCACATAAACCCTAATTGCAAATTTCATTGTAATTAATTAGTTAAAATGCCTCCCTTTTTAGGAGAGTCCTCACTTCTCACATCTTCTTGTTGGGGTTGGGGTTTTCTGTCTCTAATTAACCCCTTTGATATGATTCCCACAACTTTCCATTATCTAGGGTTTGGAATTCCATAATCTAGGGCCCAATATAGGTTATTTCATGGGCCAGGCCCAAGCTTCCTCACTATTGGCCCATGTTTGAATCAAAGCTAAGGATGGAAATGATTTATGGATGCTACCTACAACTGATCCAAATATACAGATAAAAACCCGATTTAAGAGGGTGATAGATGGCTGACGGATGGACTAAATAATTGGTGGGGTGGATGCGGGTGAAGGGTGATCCGTGATCTGACCCACCACCCGATCTATCACCCACGCAACCACCTAACCCATTTCATCCGCTTATTAATTGTATATACACTTGAGTTTATTCTTTATTTGGTTTTAATGTATTGAATTTGTATAGAATATTTTATAAATTTAAACTATTTATTATATTTTATTAGGTTGGATTTTAGATAATGATTTATGTTTATAGTTTATACTTATATTTGTAATTTTTATGCATTATTCAAGTATTTTTTATGTTGGAATATAATTTGTATACATGTTTTGATGTGCTAGACAAAAACTCGATTATTTCACCCAACCCACTCGAAAACCTAACGAGTGATGAACGAACGGATGACGGGTGATGGTATTGTGCTTTGATTCAAAGCACAAGCCAATGGTAATAGTGTAATACAACAAAAATCAGCCTGCTCAAAATCATATGTTACCTTGGAAAATTCTAAGGCAGACAATATTATATATGTATCTCAATTGTATCCAGAGCAGATGTTTTAGTTGTTGAATTGAGATGTAACCCAAAATCTAACACACCAACAGGTTAATCAGGAATTAATTCCACTCAACTCTTTGTATATAATCCAATGATACCAAACAGTACCTACACAAAAGCCTCTAGTACTAATACTATACCACACCAGGAAAACAAGATTCATAGGTATAACCTAAACAGTCATCTCAGCTATAATCTACTCACTACAGCTAAAATTAGAAGGACTAATAGTGCATATAATTGCTTCCTCAACACTGTATATTAATTAACCTACTCATTGATGGAAATTTGAGCTAAAAAATCAAGATTGATCAGAATCTACAGCAAATAAGAGCCTGCACCCATCCTTTAGGCTTCCTCAAATGTCTCTGATCCGCCTTCACCATCCTCTCCGGACTGCTATTCCACTCCGTCTGTAATCTGTTCAAACCGAAATCATTCTACATAATCAGTTTCATAATCAAGAGAAGTGAGATGGAGTATGGTTTTAGTTGAGATGATTATTACATTGGGAATGCAAAGGAGCGAGTGCTTCCGGCGCTGCTTTCTGATCTATAAGATATGTTGCCTGAGTACGCTACTGGACCCGTGAAGGTAATTGATGAGGGCACGGACGAGAAGCTTGTCTCACCATGATTCCTCGGTTCTCTGCTAAATGCCGCTGAATTGGTAGATTTCGCTTCTTCTTGTCTGGTCATTGATTGAGTACTAGGTGGTTTTGCTGCTTCAGCGTTTTCTGATCCGTCTTTCGTGCTGGTATTAGCTGATTCTTGCACTGCCACATCCTTGGTTGAGTTGGGTAAGTTCTTCTCCTCATTTGGACTCTACAATTGTTTGTTTCATAGTTGTTAGGATAAGAATGTAATCTCAGAGAACTATATAACACCCTATATAGTTCTCATAATCAATGAAAGAAATCAGTTTGGCCTTCTCAATTTACCTGTTCCTATAATAGTCAAACTAAAAACTAAAGGGAAAGTCAGACAAAGAATATCTCATCCAGCTATAGTCCTTTGAACAAGCAACTTCAAAATATAACACTAGATGGTAAAAAAAATCTAGTCTTTAAAGTTTAAGAATCACCAAAAGTGTAAATTAATGGATGTAACTTATGCTCTAAAAGCCTGACTGTTGTTCTTGAATACTAGAAACTTCTATTTGTGTCATCTGCATCAATACTCATCAGTCATCATTGATTCAGGTAACTCATTTCCAAACTACTAAAGTACTAAGAGCAGAAAATACCTTATCAGGCTCAACTGTGGCTTCGCTGTGTTCAGTTGAAAGTTCTGATGGGGTTTCTTTTACAGTCGGTTCTTGAACCACAACGTTACCCACTTCATCTGGAGAGACAATGTTCCCTTTCTTCTCTATCGTATCATCATTATCAGGTCCATTTTCACCTATCAAATCAGGCTCACCCTGTTTGGATTCGTTCTTCTTTGGATCCGTCTCAACCGTTGTGGTGGCCCAATCAGCTGGAAAAGACGCTCGGTCTTCTGAACCAAGTTTTGCTTCATTAATCTTTAGACAATCCTCATCCGGAAATTCATGAGCCAGATTATGTCCATCTACAGCTTCTTCATTCAACTTAGACTTTGGTGATTCAACAACATCTACTTCAGGGCAGCATTTTTCCGAGTTCATGACATCACCGTCGCCTTTTCTGATCAGAGCCAGCAATGAAGAGGAGTCCTTAATTTCATCTTCATAGCTTTGAACCCATATCTTGTCATGAATAGGCACTCCCTCGTCTATGCCAATGTCCTTTACGGATTGATAGTTGTTCTCCTTGTAACAGACTACAATCTCTGGTAATTCACATTCAGTCACGTTCTTGTCCGTGTACAGCTGACCGTCTTTTTCAAACAAACTTGTGTGGTGTCCATTTGCACTAGAATTCACCACAGGTTGACCGAATACAGCTTCCTCCCACGAGAGATCACCATTTTTCATACATAAGTTTTGTGCATCAACAGCGCTTTTATCTAATGCTTTTAGATCAAATCCAGTGTGATCTGGCTTCAAACCAGGAGAGTCCAATGTATCATCATCAGAATCAAAAGGGTTGTAAGATTTCCGAGGCGGAGAAGGAGGAAAATGCCCGGTATCATTATCTGCAAGAAAATAGATCAAAATTTGAAGTTCAGACCAGTTTCTACTAATTATCAACCTTTTCAATCAAAATTTACAGAGACAAAAATAGAATAGAAAATTACCCAGAGTCATCTTTCATAAACTTGCTGTTCTCGGAGATTCTTCCGCAATTTCCAAGGGTTGCAAGTTTACATGAAACTCTTAATGGATTATCAGCAGCCTGTCAGAAGAGCAAGAAAAGTCAGTATAAGTAAAATCAAAACAATGCAGAGCTAATTCTTATCACAGCAATACAAATTACACTTATAAAGTGTAAAACACACAAATTAGATGGACACCTCAATGCATATACATCATCATTTACTTTTCTAAACTTGAATGCAGCAATAAAGAGAGAATTCTAAATCTGAAACACCAGCAAACAGCAGCAACCTTGTTACAGATGAATTTGTTCCTTCAACAACAACATTGGCTGAAATTGTGATATGCTTAATTGAAAAATCCATGGTGCATACCATGGACATGAAAAAAGTCTGGTTCTAAACTTCTATGATAATAATTAATAAATGAAAAAAGCATACCTTGGACTAGCTAATAATGAAACTAACATTCTCTCCATTAAAGACAATAATATGGGAGGTTCACCAACCAGACAACACCAGGCCCTCCTCAGAGAAATTAGGAATCCTCTAGAGAACAAGAGGATGGATTTTCCATATTGTAAATTTGTAATGATTGTTCAAAATTTGCCACCAAATAGAGAGCCTTGCTTTTTTCCTAAAGGATGGCCCCTTGTGCTTCTTTTCCAGCCCAATCTTGCTCAACCAAAACAATAATATTCCTCTCTAAGGATTAAAGCAAGATGGGACAAAACCATAAAGTTCAAAATAGAGAATTCAGTACCAAGCTTTTCCCAAATTATCAATATTATATAGTAGTAGTAAATAAAGGCTAAAGAACTCCATTCAAGCCTGTCTTCTTTTTCAGCAATCCCAAAAGGTCCCAGCATCTCCCTTTTGCCAGGGCTATTCTTGATCAGATCTAATTTAATCCACCAAAATTAGGGTTCCTTTTTGCACTCCCTTAAAACCCCCAAATTACCCAATTCTACTAGAATAAACACATTTGAAGAGATGAAGAAATCTGAACTAGTGAGCTCAAATAACCAAAACACACACAAATTGATCAGAATAGTTTAAAATAAAAACCGACCCACCTTTTCCTTTTTCGATTTGATCAGGAGCTATCAGCAACCTGTAGCTTCAGAACTGGAATTCGGACAAAAAGCTCAAATCCCACTGCAGAAATCAACAGAATCACAGACTCAATTATAAAAATCCCTAAACAGAAGCATGGAATTTGAATCCAATCATCCCTTTACTTAAACAATTGATAAGAAGATCTAAAATCAATAACCCAATTGAAGCCTAAAAGAGAGAGAGGGAGAGGGAGAAAGAGGGGATTAAAACTTGGCCATGGAAGACGAACCTTGCAAGTTGAGAAGTGCACAAAACCAGAAAAGAAGAATTCACAATTTGACCCACAAATTTGAACGAAGCACTCAAAAACCCTCTCCGAGAAATAAGAGAGGAGAACAAAATTGGGGAAAATTCGCTAGTTAAGGCAATAAATTAACATCGCTAGCAATCCAGCACACAACCACTAGCCATTAATGACTTCCCATCTACACAGAATTGCTTTCCCATAAACAAAGAAAAACGTTGAAAATCACTCTTCTGACACCCAATAATCAGTCTCTTTCCCTTCCAATTTTCTTCTACTATTATTAAAACTAAATCATGGGTATTAGTGTAATTAAAGACAGATTTAAAAGGGGGGTTTGGGTTTAACCGATTTGTGTGTTTACCTTGTTGAAGCCTATGCTTCTTCATCAATCCCAAGCTTCTCTCTTTCTGCTTGAAATTTCTGAGGGTTCTGACAAATTTGGAGGAGAAATGAATTTTAAAATCGGGGAAGAGGAAGACGATGGGGCTTTTTAAAAATGAATTTTTGAGAATCAGGTCAGATCAGCTTTGAAATCCACATTTCTTCCACCACTACGTGACATTATTACCAACAAATCGTAAATATAGGGAAGAAAATTAATTGAAGGGAAAAAGGGGAACAAAAAATAAAAGAATAGGGTCAACTCGAATGTGGAGGCAGAGTAGTAGTTGAACAAGGACGATGCCACGCTGGCAAATGACAGCGTGTATTTTAGACAAATTTATTTATCCTCCATTTTTGAAAATTTTGAGTTACCTATTATTTGGCATGTTTTGTCTTCATGTTTTACATAAACTAACATGTTTGATCCATGTTTCATGTTTTACATAAATTTTGCATTATACGTAGTATTCTAAAAAACGTTAGACAGGAGCGAGGTGAGATTTAGACGAATTAGACGTATGGTATAATTTTTATGTTAATAGGATTATTATTTGTAATTTGTGATAATATATAAATAATGTTTCTTTATAAGTTTATGCTCGGAGTCCGTTTTAAACGCCTAGAAGATCGGCTGTTTAGCCCACCTACCCTACACAAGCCGTCTAGTCTGCTCAGTCCGTCTAGTCGCCCAAGAATCCATCCAAGACTAAATCGATCAGAACGGTAGACTATCCTCAACCGTTTTTTAGAATAGTAATTATATGTAAAGATTTGAACAGGTGAAATCCAAATAAAAAATATAGAATTTAGGAAATCAAATGGGTTTATAACTTAATTAATAAAGAAAATAGATCAATCTGTTTGGACCACTAATGGTTAAATTAAGTTCAAGATGAATATTACTCATTTTGGATGATTATTTAATAATTTTTGAGTAATTTATACATTTCTAGCCGGATTTTTTTTTTATCCAATACAATATGACAAGCAAATCAACTCTTATATATACATTATAGTTTTAATTAACTCTTAATAAATTAAGATTCGTTGATTAGTAGGACAAGACCTGCATCGCCTTGTGTCTTTTTTTTTGGTTTTTCATCCGGTTCGTCCTGCCTTAATGAATTTAGGTCGGACTTAAGCCCAGGTATACATCCGGATTCGGAGCGATCGCCTTGTGTCTTTAATACATTGAATGTTGAAAACTGTACGATAATGTTAAAAATTAGTTGGAACTCTTTATAAGACAAATAATCAACAATATCTGATATCTCCTTGTCTCATTGTATCTAAGTTGAATTACTTTATTTTACTCAAATTTCAAGAGTCAACCATGATAAAGACAAATTTGATAACGTAGGTTATCCAAAGAAAAAAAAAAGAGGGGAAATTTTTTTATTCATTGATGTTGCAAAGTTGGTATTAACATTAAATTATTTGTGATTGAAAATATTGCTATGAAAAATTGTCCGTAACGGACTGTCATTAAAACAAAGACTAGTAAAAATGCATATAGCAATTTTGCAAATCAATTTAAGCAATTAATCACAGAAATCCCCTACAACTATTTAATGTACTAAAAGATCTTATCGTTAAAGCGAAGCTCGAATGGTTAATCTACTTCTGGTGGAGCATTTTGTTTTTCAGAAATAAAAAAGTTTTAATCTAATGGACTAAAATATCCCAAATGAAGTAAGTAAGATGGTTGATTTCGATCATTAAACAACAAATGAAAGATTGACGGGAAGCAAGCCCCACAACAACCAAAAACGAGAAAAACCTCATCAGTGTGCCGCTCACAAGGACAAATAAACCAAGACGAAAAAGAGTTGGGATTAAATTAAATGTACGTGTTACTCCACAAATTAATTTTGTTAAACTCAACTTCAATAGGGTCAGGAATGAAGCTAATGCCTCGTCGTTTGATTTTATTCTTAGAAACCTCCAAGATAACATTATTAGTTTGATTAATGGTGGTACGGTTTTGCAGGTTCTCAGACTACACTTTTGATCGAGGTTCTTGCCCTTCATGGAGGTATCCAAGAAGTCATTCATTGTGGCTGCTCCCGTGTTGAGATCGAAGGAGACAACCAGTGTTTGATTGACGCCATTAATGGTGTTCATTGTTGCCCGTGGGAAATCAAGATCGTCTTCATTGACATCCTCTTCGAGCTTCAATGTCTTCAGCCTTGGAGCCTAACCCACGTCTTCAGGGGAGGTTAACTCTGTTTCTGACTACATTACTCTTTCGTTTCTCAGAATCTCCTCCACTTTTTCAACAGTAGATCCAAACCTACTTGACATCATCCATGTTGATACTCTAGGGCGAAGGACGTTGCGCTTCTAACACGTCTCCCCCCTAATCCCTTCCCTTATAAAAAAAACGTTAGAATTATTTGTCTTTTTCCCCTTTCAACTTTGAAAATCATTTTTACTACAGCACACAAGCACTAGTTAATTATTTATTTGTACATGGATTGGATATTTTTATCATAAAATGAAAAAATGAAGAATCAATTTATAATTTTATCTAAATTATAGATATCTTAAGAGTAAAGTGTGCAACAACTCTCAAATATAGAATATTTTATAAAATTTTAAAAAAGGGTAAATTTCACAAAACCACCCGTTAAATGTAGGTCTGCGCACTAAACCACCCTTAAAAATGAAAATTACAATAAACCACCCATATAGAGATTCTGTTAACAAATCACCACCCTTCAACCATTTTCCGTTTATGTACCGTGAATCCTGGTATAATTCATTCAAAAAAAAAAAGGAAATAAAAACAAAAAAGCAACACAACCCACATCTATCCTCAACCTTTACCTCATCTCTATCCTCATTCAATCGTACTGTCCATTCTTTCTCTAGCTAATCTCTCAAATTACAAAGCTTGAGTGGATAAGAAATTTTATCAATTTATCGAGAACAACAATACCCCATTTCAACGATTTTCAAAGTTTATGGGTTTTCCAATAGTGGTTTCAACATTCAAGTGACTCGAGCACCCGAGTGTATGGATTGCCGGCAAATGTTCTGCAATGTCTGTCTCCGCCACTCCTAATCTACCACCACCAGCGGCGACACCGACTAGTCAAAATTTTCTTTTCCATCACAAACTTGGGCTCACAAAGAACAACGTCTCACATGCATATTCCAATTTGCTCCCAATTTCTAATTTCTAATTTGCTCCTAATCCCAACCATAACCACCACTAGCCTTGCTTAATTGGAAATTTAGGGTTTAGGGCGGATTATTAAGGAGCATATAGATCTTTGAAGGGTTGAATTGGGGGTTTAATGTTTAATTGGGAATTTAGGGTTTTGGTTAGATTTTGGATGAAACTTTCAACTATGGAGTAAATGAGGGTTCTGTATTATTTTCTTTAATTACTCCTGGGAAACAAAAGCTTGTGGATTATGGGTGACTGATTCATATGCACGAGATTTCAAATTGGTGTAAATTTTAGAACTTGGAAATAGAGAGAATGGATAGTTGGAGGAGACAAATGAAAGTAGGAATAGATGTTGATTTTTCCTTTTTCTTGATTTTTTGTTTAGAACGAATTTATGAAGGGATAAACACTCCTTTCCTTTGTTAACAGAATTTTTTAACGGAAAATATTTAGAGGTGGTGCTTTGTTAACAGAATTTTTATATGGGTGGTTTTATGTAATTTCACTTTTTAAGGGTGGTTTGATGCACAGACTCATATTTAACGGGTGGTTTTGTGAAATTTATTCTTTAAAAAAATTAGGGTAAAATACGCAACTGAATGAAACTTTAAGATATTTAGAATATTTTTTTCTAATTAACACTAAAGTTACATATATATAGATAATCAACAAAATAAAGGTGTAGTAGCTAGGATATTCATTCGATATTTTACTTTAATTTGTACCACGTAAGTTGATGTGATGCATCGATCATGCACTATATAGGAGTTGTTGGTAGGTAGTATATATTAATTGTAAAGACAATACTATAGTATGATATATAATTAATGATGCACTAAGGACGTGTCATAATAGATATTACACACTTTAACATCAGAAACTAACGTGGCATTAATTATGTACGTTAATTAAACATTCAATATATGTGGATGGGGCTGGGTCACGACATATGTATAACGTAGCACTTTAACTGGTAGCTAGCTAGACATAGAAATTGCATGAAATTGAACCGAACCATAGCTATATATATGACACATCAACTCCAACTAACCTCACCTTTATCTTATGTAATATCAATGTACACATATGCTTATGCATTGCATGAAACTGAATTGGCCCCATTTGTTTTTGGACCGGTTAATATTTAAGTACAAAGTGTATTATTCTTATAGTTATAGCAGCGGAATAAACAATGGCCAAAACATGAATCATGTCGGAAAATTTAACAAGTTTACTCGTAACCAACTTAAAGAATGGAAATTTATAAAAAATCTTGAAACTAATTTTCGCACCTATACCGTGAGAGTTTAGGAAGAGAGAAAGCTTGCTAAGTGAGCAAAACCTAGAGATTTTATTAAGTTGAATTTTGACGGTGCAGTTTGTTCGGATAGAGTGGCCTCCTTTGGTTTCATTCTTGGGGGCTTTGGTGGCTCCCCATCCATTTAATTTGACGGAGGATTGATTAATCAGCAATATGTATAGATTTCCAAGACCATCGCTTTTCGCCAGGGACTTCTCGTGGCCATTCGTCGTGGCATTTCCCGGATAGAAATTGAAGGCGATAATTTGCAGCTGGTCAAGGCCGTTCTAGCTAGGTGATTGGCGCTGCCCGTGAGACATTGAATTGTTGCGGTCGAACATCAACTATTTGCTTGCCCGATTTCAAGATTTGAGTATTTCTCATGGTGATGTCCGTGAGAAATTAAATTATTGCGGGCAACCACTAATTTATTAGTGACCAACCTAGATAATCTCTTTCCTCATATAAAAAATGGTAGCGAAATAAACAACACAATAAAGATTGATTTGAACCATACTAATTTAATTTGAAGTCTTAGTTGTTTGGCTAAATATCCGAAAGTTAGTAGTTGTAAATCTTTTGGATACAAATAAAGGTCTTTAATTCAAGCTCCCAAATCCTATTCATCTAAAGAGCCTTTTTTAATTGCTTCGATAAGTAGGTAATGTTGGGGAAAATTGGTATTATTCGTATGATTAGATCTTAATCATATATTCATATGTATATATGCTCTTTTAAATTGTTATAAACTTTCTAAGTTCTAGATACACACTACATATACATAGCTAGACGATTTAATATCACATGCGTACGTTTAATCTTTTGTCACATCATATATTTCATATCATATCATAGCTCATTCATTACAATGTCTAGTTTTATACCCTTTATGAAACATCGATACATGATTATTATCCCACGAGTAATAAAACCACTTGAAACGTGTAACATAGACACAATAACACGACGATTCCAGCTAATATTTGTCAAATTCATCTTTAGAATTTTTTAAAATACAATGATAAGGGGAGCCATTTTGAAATACTCCTTGAATAATTAGGGCGACGGTCCGTTCAACAACGATGTATTTATATGAGTTGATGTTGATGTAGTTAATGTTGATATATAATAGTCGATGTTTTTTTGTCTTGTCTTTTGGCTCGCCCGGTTCGATCGGTCGGACACCGCTTTACATCTGAATCGGATACTTCGTGACCCCATTTTAGGGTAGACCCTCCCAATATCAGTTTCTCTATACATGCCGCCAGTAGGATTCGAATTTCGAATCTCCTATACAACACTTAAGGAGTCTAGCCCCACTTTACTACTAGACCAACTGAGTATTGGTATATAATAGTCGATGTTGAAATTATGTGTTGTAGTTGAAATTAAATATCTATATTTTATATAAAATACATGGTGTTTAGGGAAATAATAGTTTATAGAGTTGAAAAACATGGTAAAAGAGTTGAATTAAATTTTAACTAGTTTAAATAAATGTATTTTAAATCCGTAAAGTCATTCTATTGACCTTATTTTTTTCCCAAAATTTCAATTATTATCAACTAGTAATCTAGTATAAATTAAACGCATTTCACCTATAACGACCGGCCCTAAGAAAAGAATATTCATTTCTTCAAAAAAAAGGAAAAAAAATTAAAATACCCTAAATTTATTCGTAAAGGGGAGAAATTAAAGCTAGTTAAAAAAAGTCAATATAAAAGGGAATATAAAATATTCATACACACGTAACGTAACATAGAGAGGAATGATTCTTAAATACTCAGAATTAATTAAGGAAAAGCATGCGGCAAAATACGTAATTATACATACAAAAGGTGCAAAAGCAGTAAAAAGTCAAAAGAAGGTGATCCCAGAAGTGCAATTTTAATCGATAAATTGTGTTAATTTGCAATGTTTGAAAGTAAGGTTAATTGAGGGGACAAAATCTGCTGAAATTCTGCAGAAATTAAGTTAGGGTTGTCACATTTGTACTGGGCAAAACCTACAAACTTAGATATCTAGACATGTCTTTAATTTGGTCTGCCACCAACTTCATATGTTGATGTCAAATTAAGAGGACAACTCTTTTCTTGCTACTTGCTAGCCCCTACCTTGTGAGTCTCTAAATTGTTCAAGAGTCAAGACATTAATAAAGTTCAACCTAGCTCAAAATACAACAACTAAATTGTTGGATCGACCTTGTTAATAATATCGGTTTTGATTTGGTTCCGTCGATTTGGTTTAAATTTACAGTTTGTATCGAATCATGCTGAGCCCTAGATTTAGTATAATTATTTGGATGTAGGGTGCAAACGGTTTGGATATTAGGGTTGTTTAAATGATCAAATGACCCATAACCCGATCTAATCCAGAATTTATAGGTCGAGTCACGGGTTAATATTTTTGGGATTACGGGTCAACACGTAAAACTCATAATCCGACATGTAATCTATAACATTATTTTTAATATTATAAATTACGGGTCAATAATGGCATAATAATATGTACAATTTATAACAATATATTAATATCCTAAAGTTCTTGAACTAGTTGTAAGTATAAACGTTCAACCAAAAAAAAAGTTGTAAGTATAAATGGGTTAAAATGACATATAATCAAACCAAAGAGATCAAACGGATCACATGTCAAATGGGTCAACATGTTGACTCGTGACCCAATTCGTAAAACTTGTAAATTGGGTCACGAGCCGACTTAATTTGTTTGACGGGTCAACGGATCGAATTTACTGCTTTACCTTTTCAAACTTTGCATTAAAGTCAAATCAACTATACTTTTTTTTTGATAAGGAAAGAGGTTAGGTTGACCACTAACACTATTAATAAGGGAGAGTTCTTTAACCTCTTTTATTACAAGAAAAAAACTCTAATGATTTAAAAATACTTGTTATTGAGCTGTGGACAAATTTAATTTCATCACAAGATTATATACTAATAAAAACTATAGATTCCCTCATCGTTTTGTGTTGAGATCGAATTTCTTAACAAACCCGGAAACTAACTTTATTCCTGTTATCATGCCAAGACAGGCATAAAGGGATCTCTTATTTGCCTTTACAAATCCAAAGGTAAAAAAGAAGCATAATTGAACTTGTTTGTAAATCACACAAAGCTACACAATTAATTGATCGAGATGCATGTATGTACTACTAGTCAAACTCTCTTGGGTTGCACACTTTGTAGTGGCAATTTAATTCATTGCTGGCCAATTGCTTTGTGTTCAGTTCTTGTACCACTCAACTTTTTTTTTTAAAGTGGTACAAAGTTTAATTAATTCATCATATCAATACTCAATTGATCTAGTATTAAAGTGGTATTAAAATTTTTAAGTGTTGTTCAGGAGATTCGAAGTTCGAATTGTAACATCCCGATAATTTATAAGAAATTGAGGTGCTCCCAATGTCAACAAAAACTCTTCATTTTCTGAGTTCGAGTGAGGACAAAGAACTCAGAAGTTAAGCGTGCAAGGGCGAGAGTAGTACCAAGATTGGTGACCTCCTGGGAAGTTTTCGGGTTGGCATGGGATAGCACTTCTATGGTCTCGGGCCTTACACGAATCCCATTGACGACATGTGTGGAGAAACTGATATTGGGAGAATCTCTCCAAAATGGTATCACGAAGTACCCGGTCAGAATGCAGAGCGGTGTTCGACCGATCGAATCAGACGAGGCAAAAGCAAGACAAAAAAATAAAAATTAACCCATCATACCAAAAGCCGAGCTGTCTCTATGAGTTTCGAATATGTAAATATTCAATAAAATTGGGCCATTTCGAGAATGCGTTTTATCTTGTTTTTTTAGTGGTGGAAGCACAAATTGACATGACAATATTTTGACATCCAGCTGTTTAATTTCTTCACCAAATTTGATGATGTACAAAAAAAGTTGTATGGCTAGGTTTCGATTTGATTGATAGAGATCTTAGATGGAGATATGGTGATTTAGGCAAATGTGGATGTAGGATTGTAGCCCATTCCTTTAATTATCATTGATTAGCTAATACTCAGTATAAAAGTCCACCTAATTCCATCTAACACCAATTGACCATAATATAAGTAGGCATTAATAATAAACTTCCGATTATACTAAAAAAAATAATAAATTTAGGACATCTAGTCAAATGGTTAAATCTTTAAAGGTACATAGTATTCAAATGTCTTTGATTCGACTTTCATTGGCAGTATGTCCTTTACCGAAAAAAGTACTCTGTAGTCACTAGTATCATATATAAAAGTATTGTCCCAATTAAGACTCGTGTCTCTACTTAAACCGGGTTTGTTACTAGTGTGTGTTTTGAATTATAAGTTAAATATGTATAAATTTAAAGTAATTTGGGATATGAAATATGAAAATAAAATAATCTAGATGGTTGATTACTCAATTAGTTCACTATCAATTTATTAGGGTTTAATTTTTTATTTACATTTATTGCTTCTCTCTCTAAAACAATTTTTTTATTGATATTATTAATAAATAAGTTTATCAATCTGTTCGTATTTAAGAGTATTGACCAACTAAACTCGAATGCGATAATTTGCAACTGGTCAATATTATGCTTTGGACCTAAGTTTGAGGATTGGTGACTGATTCTTTGGTCCAGTTCGAACCAATTTTTGCCCAGTCCTACCCAAAACTACAATTGTCCTCGAGTCAAATGACACTTAGACCAGACCTAATTCGATACCATGTTAGCTTCCTTGGCCGCATAGATTGAGGTTGTGCACATATAGATCCTGGATTTAGTTCTAGTGGAGTTTGTTAAAAATTCCCTGGATTGAATTGAACAAATCCTAAATCTTAAATGAAAATTTAACGGTTACATGTCAACTTTTTTTTTTTTTTTTCCGACGGGTTTATTAATTTCACCCATAAAATTTTTAACAAACTTCGTGGGAACAAAACCGATAAATCTTATTACATAAATCTTGTTGAGATACATCATAAACCAATTGACAACAAAAAGTATAGCCTGCCCTATATACCAGAATTTATTATCCCAAACTTTTGATACGAAAATCTATATTCTAACACACATGAACGAACTCATTTGACTTGCCAAATTCGATGTTCTGTATTCTGCTGCCAGATTTTGAGGGATATGGTGTTAATTCCAAGTGTGCACGAATAATACTTACGTTTGGTGGAGATGAGCAATGATAATTTTCCCTCTAGAAAAAGATGATTTCGTTGCATCATATGCAACTTTAATTGATTGCATCCATGTCCATGTCCCACGAATTACCAAAGTTTGATCTGCACAAGAAACTTTTTGACGAAAGATGAAGTCCAACCCAGACGTTACTTTTCTTATCAATGAGATGGTCAAAATTACAAGGCTGTAAACTTATTAACACATTAGAATTAATAATGTAACAACAAAATCTCCCAGAAACATATATTGAAGCCACACGACGTGGCGTTTCCCACATTTAGATTTATGATGATAATTTGCAGATGGTTAATGTCATCCTTGGTGTCTGATAGACTGACGCTGCCCGTGAGATATTGAGTTGATCATTTTTTGACATCCTTTGCTTCCTGGCCCACTAATTGGAGCATCGCGCATGTCTTAAGGAATTGCAACTCTGTAGCATACTTCATTGCTAGATCGTTCCGTCATGTTTTGTCTGTCCCGCTCGCAATCGACTTGGTTTTTAGAAATCCTGTAAGATGCTCTAAAATGCTCTCCTAGTGTATAGGAGGCCCCCTATTTTCTTTTCTCATAAAAAAAATAACTACTATATAAAGATGACAAAAGAGCTTAACTTTCTTTTCTACATCCTTCTATTAAAACATCAACAAGAGCTTTTCTACCATGGAAATGCTTGCATAATTTATTATATGGTTAAGTGAAAACATTGATCTCATGTCAAATGTGAAAGGATTGCACTATTATGTCAAATTTGATCATCATGGATTTATGATACATGCAATATGACAATTGGGCCAGATTTTGTAGGTAATAAATTGGCCCAATTCGGAGACGAAGGGCCCATCTTGCAATACTCAATAAACAATGCACATCTTTAAATAATTATCATTAGTTATATCAACCCAATTAAGATTAGTAAAAAAATATAAATCAAAATGAAATAATATGTTTTTGATTAGGTACATTCATGAAAATGTATATAATTTCAGATTAGGTACTTTCGTTTGATTCCCGTTGAAACACTCGTTGTCTATATGCCTCATCATCATCATACATATGCATCGTTATTATAGCGTGGATTGATCTAATAATATACTATGATCAAATAATATATTATCACCCGATTCTCTTTAAGTTAACTGCACTAGGTCAATATTATTGTTCTTATAACTTGTCTGGTCTGATTTGCCAGTGCTGCATTTCGTCTAGACCGAGTATTTCGTAGCCTCAATTCGAGACCCTTGTAATATCAATTTCTATATACATATTTTCGAGAGGATTCAGACTCGACTATCATACAGGATCAATTGAGTTTTATTATTGGAAAAATATAATTGACATTTAATAGAATGAGTCATCTTAAAACTTATATATAATATTTAATTTGATTATGTCATACACAAAATTACAAATGTTAGGTATTCATTAATTATATAGAAAGTCCGTGGGCTCGATAGGTAGATAAACTGAGAACGTGTTTGTATAGACGCATTGGGCGTTATAAGCCCACAGATCGTGTTTCATTCTAAAACGAATTGACGATAAAAAGAGTAGTAATCCAAGTATAAATATACTAGACTATATCTCTTTAGATTTAAGATGTGAAATAGATTATGATTCTCAACATTATATATAGAAAGCAAAAGCAAGTTGAGGTTTGAAAGAAAGCTAAGAAAATGCAAAGAAGTAAAGGAGATGATGGCCAAAGTTGAGAAAACTAACATAGTTTTCTCCATACTTTCATACCAAACGAGCCTTTAAATGATTTGAATTGGGTGCTTTTATCAATCCATGGAATATCATTCCCCATGCATGCATATATGAATTCATACCAGTATCATCCTATTAATTCGTTCATTGCTATACAGGATCGATCTTGGACTTTAATATACGATACATATTACATCAAAATTTATAAATGGCAAAGAACAAGTTTTCCACTATATTCAATACATAAAGATATAAAGAAGTTTGTTATATCATTACATTATCAGTAAAGTATATAAATCATCCACTTAAACATTATGTCCCTGTCCACTCCTTTATATTCTCTTTTATATGAAAGAATATCATATGAAAAAATATTCGATGTATCAAACAAGCTTAACTCGTAGATTGAGAATCAGAATAAATTCAGTAGTCGGATAAACCGATTTGAGTATACAAACGCTAAAAACTTCAAACAAACAGGGAATAAATCAATCCAGACCAAGACATTTTTATCTGAGGAGTGTTATTAGACCACATCGAGATTGTGCTCACCTAAATGAGATATTTTTATATAAGAGTCTCAAGTATGACCGCGACCAGAATAACTCGGTTTCTACCAAAAATTAGCTCATTGATCCTAATTAGAAGAAAATTATAACTCCTTTATATTTGACTACTAAAATCAAATAAATGTAAACTATTTCACAAATAAAATACATAAAGATTACGCAATAAGAGATTTGAAATGATATTCCTTACGACATACCCGATCGACCGTCCATGTTTATTGTGCAATAAACTAGCAAATAATCAGTGGAGCCAAGTATCGAATCCCCTAAAATATTATTACAAATCATCCGTTAACTTTTAGTGTTTCATTTGATGGGTCGGGTCACGGACACGGGTCAATCCGTTGACCTATTTGACTGGTCAAAATGACCCATTTAACTCGATTAATTTTTTTTAATTCGTATTGACTTGATTATGAATTATTTTAATTTATTTATCCTGTTTAAAAATAAAATAAAAATTTGACTTGTTTAAAAGTAGTTCATCAGAGTATATGTTTACCACCAAAAAACGACATGCTTATCACTAGTTCAAAGTTCAATGACTTTAGGGTATTATGTATTATTGTAAAGAGTAAGGTACTATTGTAGTATTATAAAAATACATTTAAAAAAATAATATTGCCGGTTACAAGTCAGATTACAAGTATTATAAATTGACCAATAATTTGACCCGTAACCCACAATCTCAAAAATATTGATCCGTAAATTACGTTTTTAGCAGGTCATTTTACGGGTCATTGGATCATTGAACAACCATACATATTTGATCAAGTAAAATGTAACTAAATTAATATGACTTACAATAATAGTCTCAATTTCTAACCAAAATGAGTTGACTCAAGAGGTAAACGGCCTATTCCACATCTATGAGGTTCAAGGTTCAACTCCAATAGATTAAAAAAATTATCTTTCGAGATACTCACCCACAAAAGCCAGATACGCAACCCAAATCAAGCTGAACGTAACTAAAATAAAGCTCTAGCGAACCAATCGACAACCATAAAAAATAGTCTCAATTTCTATTTACTCACTTACTACACCCCACGTATTATAAAAGGCAGGCTCTTAAGCCCTTCCAATTTCAAACACTACCGAAATGGAATCAAAAGACGAATCCTATAATAAATTTCTCAACTCCCTCCCCAAAGAAAAAGGTTGGATTTCCGACCTCTACCAATACCAAGGCATTTGGCTCCCTTCCCAAACACTCCCTTACGTCCTCACGTGCCAGTCACACTTCCGCGCCCTCGACTCCGACATCCTCCTCGTCACCGCCCCCAAATCCGGCACCACGTGGCTCAAAGCCCTCCTCTTTGCCCTAGTCAACCGCCACGTCCACCCTATAGTCAACTCTCACCCGTTGACCACCCGCAATCCCCATGACCTAGTCCCCTTCCTAGAGCTCAAGCTCTACTCCATGCACCACGTCACCCCGGACCTCTCAACCTTCCCTTCACCAAGGATCTTCGCCACCCACCTCCCGGTGGGGTCCCTTCCGACCTCTGTGGTCGATTCCACCTGTAAGATCGTGTTCCTCTGTAGAGATCCGCGTGACACTTTCATTTCACTCTGGCATTTTTCTGCTAAGCTGTATCCAAACATCTGCTCCTTTGAGGAGGCGTTTGAGAAATACTGCAATGGGGTCAACATTTACGGTCCCTTCTGGGACCATATTCTAGGGTACTGGAACAAGAGCCTGAAGCAAGGCTCCAGGGTCTTGTTCGTGAAGTACGAGGATGTGAAGGCGGATCCCGCGGCATCCCTGAGGAGGCTCGCGGGGTTCTTAGGACACCCATTCGAGGAGGAGGAGGAGAAAGATGGGGTTGTGGAAAGGATTGTTGAGTTGTGTAGTTTTGAGAGTTTGAGCAACTTGGAGGCGAATAAAAAGGGGAAGCAAAATGTGGTGGACAACCAAGCGTTCTTCCGACGTGGCGAGGTTGGGGATTGGGCCAACCATCTCACGCCGGAGATGGCTCACCGGCTAGAGAAAATTATTGAGGAGAAGCTACGTGGCTCGGGGTTGAGCTTCTATTGAGCTCTATATCTCATGACAATTCAATAATATGATGTTTTGTATATTGAGTTGTACGTAGCTGTGTTAAACAATGAGGTGATCATCTATTGAGCTCTATATCTCATGTCAATTCAATTTCTTTTTTTAGCATATTTAATTAGGAGTGTCCAATGGATCATTTGACACGTAATTCGACCTGATCGATCTGTTGATAAATTTATGGGTTGGCCGGTTGGGTACATGGCCCGCAATTATGCAGGTTGGGCCACAAGTTGATTTTTTTTTTAATTCAGATTAACTCGTCGGGTTACAAATCGACCCATTAAAAAACATATAACATTATATTTTTTAATTTTTTGATTATACCAGTAAAATCCGTAAGATTGATTAACTAAGAGCCAATTAACAGAAATTTCGGACATTATTATTATTTATTATTTTTATTATTTAACTAATTTTGGGTGAATGGGTCGACACGTAAAATCCATAAACCTAGTTAATGGAATGATCCATAAAACACATAATCCGGGTCACAAGTCTAGTCAAGTTAAGTTGTTTTTTCACGGGTATCGGGTCAACCCATTGGGTTGATCTGTTGGACACACTGATATATATGTGGTAGTGGTGGTACGGTGTGACCAGGGGCGGAGGTAAGGTGTGTCCAGTGGGGGCAGTAGCCCCCACTGGGATTTTCAAAAAAAAAAAAAATTTAAAGAAAATATAGTAAAAAAATTAGTTTACTTATAAAAACTAATTTATTTGGTTAGAATAAGGTAGATTAATTTATATATCTATATATATATATAATAAATTGAAATGTTTTTTTATACATAAAAATAAAAAAAAATTAATATAATTTTTTTTATATATAGATAAATACAATTTTTTTTATATTTTATAGAAAAAAATAAAAAAAAATTCCTGGTTTCGCCAGGAATATTTTTGTAGCCAAAAAAATTACCGAAAAAAATTTAGCCCCCACTGAAATAAATTTCTGACTACGCCACTGGGTGTGACTGATTGCAATTATATTAACTAACAATAATATTAATAATCGTAACACTTTTAATTTAAACAAGAGGTTGCGAATATTGTTGAGCAGAAGCTACGTGGTTCGATCAGTGAATTATTGGTGGTTGAACTACTTTGTATACATCTACGTAATACACCACAAAATCGATATTTTGGATATTGATGACCCACACAAATTCAATAATTTGCATGTGAAATAATTCAAATATATAATATTTAATTTGGTCGAGTGCCATACACAAAATTGCAAATGTTAGGTTTCCATCAATTATTCTACTGGAAAAGTTAGTATGATCAGTTTTTTTAGTTGTTTCGGTACTGCATGTGAGAAAAATAATACTCATATAGTAGTGAAGGGCACAAAGCATCAATAGCTTACAAGTTTGTTTGTAAGCCAAAAGAGGAAGGTGAAGATTAGGGACAACGCGATCAATAATAAAGTGCTCAATTGATAAGGTGAAGACTAGGGGACAAAGCGATCAATAATAGAGCGATCAATAATAAGATGAAGACTAGGGACAAAGCGATCAATAAAGCGACAAATAATAATTGATGTTGAGAAAATGCATTCCCACCTATTGTCAATTGGTTTTAGGATGGAATCCCGTGGCCTTGTGTGTTGGGCCCAAAACGCATATGCACACGGACGATCGTGTGCACCCCTTACGTTAACGGCCCACGAACTTTAATAATTGCAAAGGTTAGGTTTCCATCAATTTAGTTGTGTTTCTTGGATGATCATCAACAAGGGGGTGAAGACTAGGGACAAAGCGAGATCAATGGGTTTGGTGCAAGAAGACAGATGTGTTCTCGATCTGTAACAACAATTGCACATAATCATGGGAACACTTGTGCTTTGCATGCAAGTTTTCTAATGAAGTTCTTATTAAAGTGTTCAATTGGCCAAGAATAGGAAGAAGGCTAAGAGCATTGAGGATTTGTTGAGCAACACAAGTCAATCTGGGAGGAAAAAATCCTCGATGTTCAACATATGGGATTCTTGCCATGGGACAACTATGTATTATATCTGGATTTCAAGGAACAAGAAGATATTCCAAGGAGAAGAGCCCTCCATGGAGGAGTGTGCTAGAATGAGGAATTAACCTCATTAGAAATTGCTTGTTGGTTAGGTGGAGAAAAAGAAATAGAGAAACAAGGAGAGTCTATGTGAAGCTTGAAAAAAAATAATATGTACTTATCTAAGGTTTGAGAGAACAAAAGCAAGGTTTGAGAGAACTGTTGGGGCTTTGTCAAGATCAACTTTGACAGGTCCAACGTCAACGCATGTTCTACGCAATGGGTTTTGTTATTCGCTATCATAACATTGGTATTGTAAGCCTAGAAGCTAATAGATACGAAGCCATGTCAGTCCTACAAATAGAAACATTAGCACTCCGAGAAGTAAAAAGATTAGGAATAAGGAAAACTGAAATTGAAAGGGACAATATCACAACTATCGATGCAATCAAAGGTAATGGGTCGTATCCTTGGGAAATTGAAATGTTGATTTCAGATATCATGGTCTCTCAACTTCTTGGATTTGAGACAACTTTCATTTCTCACGTTGTTAGGGATTGCAATGTTATTACCGATAAAATCGCTAAGCGGGGCCATAGCTTCCCTAGTGACCGTCTTATAAATGATGTAGAACTTCAAGTTCTCGTCCAAAAAAATGTTTTAATTTTTTTCTACGGTTTTCATTCTCACGTGATCCATTATATATCTACCACACATTATGTCCTTGTAAAAGGACATGTATACTAGCTATTTATATGACAGCAGCCTAACCAAGTGTTCAATATATTATTCAACACATTCCTCTCTTATTTACAATCGACGACCTCGTTTTAAATGGCATCTTCCCGCCCAGTCGGCGTTTTATCCACCGGCATCACCGTCGAAGGGTTTGTGTTCCCGCCGTCCGTCCTCCCTCCCGCCTCCGACAACCCCTTCTTCCTCGGGGGAGCAGGTTAATCATTTCTCTCCTGTTCGATTGATCGATCTCCATTTTTAAAATTAAGCTTTGAATCTTGGAAGAGCTAGTCCACATATATTATAATAATTAATAAACGGTCTAACCTTGTCGATCAATCAATGTATATATGTTTAGAACCCTTTTTTATATCTGAAAGTTGGGACTAAACATGTCCAGTATTTAAGTTTTTAGATTACTTCTCCAATTGTCAATTACATTGTGTACTGGGCTTATCTACGCACATGATCCCCTGTTATGGTCACAAACTTTCACAATATAATTTCTTGTATATATACAGAGCTTGGTTCAAATAAAACAAACTCTTATCTTAAAAAATAAAACGAACACACTTTTTCTAGTTCGTAGTGCACTTTTCCTACTTTGCAATACACTTTTTCGCATTTGCACTTTTCGTACTTTGTAGTGCATTTTTCATATTTTTTGTAGTACACTTTTCGAATTGCACTTTTTGTATTTTGTAATACATTTTTTGTACTTTGTAGTGTATTTTTTAATTTTCAGATAAGAATTCGTTTTATTTGACCGAACTCTATATATACAGGTGTGAGGGGGATTATGATTGAAGGGGAGTTTGTGAAGTTCACGGTCATTGGAGTTTACATGGAGCAAGGCGCAGTTGAGGCACTTGCTCACAAGTGGATGGGCAAATCTGCTCGAGAGTTGGCTGAATCCAATGAATTTTTCAGTGATATAGTCACCGGTAATTCACTAATTCATTTTAGTTTTTAATTAGTTACTACTTTATAATTAATACGTTAATTGTGTTGACACAATGTACTACAAAATTGCTTGAATAAATTAGTTTTATTTTTTTTAATATGTATTATTATGACTTGATCATATGTTGATATTTTCTATATTAATTTTATGTATATTTATTTTATCGTTTAACAAGATCTGAAATGACTAGATTAAAAACTAGATTATGCATAAAATTATAAATGTAATTCGTTCAGGTCCATTCGAAAAATTCTTTCAAGTCTCGATGATCAAGACCTTGTCAGGACCAGAATTTTCAAGAAAGGTGGCAGAGAATTGTGTTGCAATCTGTAAAGCATTTGAAACCTACACAGAGGCCGAAGAGAAGGTTGTCGAAAAATTCTTGGAGATGTTTAAACATCACAATTTCACTCCGGGATGCTCTGTGCTCTACAAGCAATCACCCCTTGGATCACTCACGGTTTGTCATGTCCTGATTATGCCCTATTATATTTTTGTGTCGGATCAGATTTTTATATATGGAATGCATGAATATGCAACTCAAAAACATGAATACAAATTAGTCGCACTGTCTTATTACAAGAGTGGTCCTACGTACTAGCGTGCTTAAATCTATCTATCTATATTAGTTACATACTCAACGGGATGTGAGCATTGTTGATATGCCTTGAATCAGTCGTTGACCTGAACCCCCTCGATGGTCTGTTTGGGCCTACGGCTCATAATCTGTAATCGGGTTTCCTGAGTCAATATATATATATATAAACTCTCTAATCTACCTCCTTAATAATATGCTCTTTCTCTGCCCGTGGACGTAGGTTCTGTTCATTGTTCTCGTTCGATATCTCATTACAACATGCATGATTTGTAATTTTTTGGCGAACAGATTGCATTCGGAAAACATGACGCAAGGGTTGAAGAAGTAGCCACAGCAGGTGTGATAGATAACGGACCCTTGTCGTCGCGGGCGGTTCTTGAATCAATCATTGGTAAGGATGGAGTTTCCCCAGCAACCCGAGAGAGCTTGGCTACAAGACTTCATGAATGTATTGAGGCTGATAAGAAATTAAAGTTATGTCGTGAAAATTGATGGATTTGAAGTTCGTTTCATGTCTTACACTTTAATTTGGCTATGCTATGATTTCTTTGCTATTTTTTGATCACTTAATTAAGAATAAGTACTTTGCCATTATCATGTTTATGAATGTGGACGAATCAAGTGTACACTAAGTCAGATTAATAACCTACTTGGTTCATTAGTCTTAAGGGTTAGTTGAATCATCCTCTTGATGCATTCTATTTATGCATGTATGATTTCTTGAGTAATAAACACAATTCTCTATTGGGAGCAATTAGTACTCCAAGTGTTTATAAGACGGTCCTAGGAAAGATCAAAGTGCGATATTCTTATCGAGCTTGCATGATGTATTAGCTAGGAAAGATTTTGTAAGATTGCGTGGGATGTTATTTCCTTAACCGAATAGGAAATGACATCACACACAATCACGTCCTCTAGCTTAAATACCCTCTTTCTTCAACCAAATTTTGATGTCTAACGACGAAAGGATCAACTGAGCAAGTATGAAAAATTGACACCGCTCTGAGTTTTTAGGTTAGATGCATGCTCTTGAGTTTTATTATGTATTCGAGTGAAAGAGAGAAATTTAGTAAGAGGACTCGTTCATGAGATTTGGGCGAGTGGTGTTCTTGAGAGTGCTTACGCATAGGCGTATAGCTTGAGAGTGAGAGTTGGGAGATAAAGGTAGTGTGTGGTTAAAGGGTTGTGGGATTCAACACTTGTATATGGAGCTCTATAACAACTCAAGAAATCGATCAATAAAGTGTGCCAAACATGCTCTTGAAGTCCGACCGAGTGAGATGCTTGAAAAAGAGTGATTGTTCTCTAATTAAAATAGTTGGTTTACAAGGAGTTTCCACTATAATTATACATCGTTGTGTTTTAATCTTAATATATTTTCTTGTTTGATTATTCCACCAAAATCTTACTCTAAGTCATTGACTTCGTAGGGATCGACGACTCGTAAGTACTAACGATCATATATAATTGATATCTGAGCAAGACTCTATATTTTTTTAATACTTTTGTTACAAGAAAATGTCCTCAACCACGTAGCTTTTGCTCAATAATTAGTTCTATATATATATATATTAACTAACATTGTTGAGCAAAAGCTACGTGGTTGATCAGTGAATTATTGGCGGATAAACTACTTGTATAATGTATATATCTACGTAATACCCCACAAAATCAATAATTTGGATATTGGTACCCCACAAATTCATCTGAAATAATTAAAAAAATATATTGTCTAATTAAAAATCAATAATTTGGATATTGGTACCCCCACAAAATCAATATATATCTACGTATTGATCAGTTTTTTGTTTGTGTGTGAAAAATAATACTCATATATAATTTAACCAAGATTCTAGATCGTTATATATATATAGAGAAAACAAAAGCAAAGGTTTGAAAGAAAGCTAACAAAATGCAAAGAAGTAATTAAATTGAGATGATGGCCAAATAGTTTTTTCCATATTTTTATGCCAAACGAGCCTTTAAATAATTTGAATTGGATGCTTTCATCATTCAATGGAATATTATTCTCCATGCACGCATATATGAATTAATTTATACCCCTAACATTCTTTTAATTCGTTCATTGCTATACAGATCTTGGACCCTATAGGCTTACTCTTCTCTAAACCCTAGGCTCGTTTTCAACTGACATGCCAGTGTCGATCCTTCCGAGCTTGGTCCGTGGCTCGGGGTGCAAGGTGGTGTACTTGACCCGGGACCCACACGCGACACGCTAGCTCTGGCACTTTCTCCACATGAATAATAACAACGATGGCTCGGGTCCGCCCTTGGGTGACATGTTTGACAAGTTTTGCAAAGGGGTTAGTGTGTTCGGGCCGTTTTGGGACCATGTTCTAGGATACTGGAAAGATACCCTCAAAAGGCCTAATATGACGTCATTCACGAAGTTCGAGGATTTGAAGGAAGATCCTAGGTTGTGTTTGGAGAGGCTTAAAGAGTTCTTGGGGTGTTCTTTCTCATTGGATGAAAAATTACATTAATGATGAGGTGGTGGACATAAGTGTGAGGATGTGTTGTTTCAATTTCAACACAAAAATCCTTTCTATCCGACTTTTTTACGTTTTTCAAGATACTAAAAATTACTTTTCACCCAAAAAATCCTTACCCACAAGTGAAACACAACCAAACCATTCGAGTGGCCTCGAAGTAAACAAGAATGGAGGCATAATGTTTTTTGATTAATGCAAAATCAGTGACTACTAGCACCCGACTAATTTCACTCTGGCCGAGACCAGAGTGAAATCTTAGTATTCCTCGCCAAGAGTATTAAAGTCCAATGGGCCAACATTGACGAAGACGGTGTTCGTCTCGAGCGCATATGCGCAATGTGGGATAGATTTCTTCACAAAGAGGTTTCGAATCGGGGACTTCTGGCTATTGTCCAAGAGTCTTAACCGGCTTAATTAACCATTGACTGATGGGTGGAGGCAGAATTAATGTTAGGTGGCCAAACAAGGCCTTATTTCGACGTGGCGAAGTTGGAGATTGGATCAACTATCTTATGCCGGAGATGGATCAACTATCTTAGACCTTGTTACATACTTTTGTTAAAAAAAAATATTAGTTTTTATTTTAAAATAGGTGAAAAGTAATTAGTTTATTTTTTGTATATTTTAAAACAAATTAAAAGGACATTTTTAATAAAAATTAGTCGTATTTTTTAACATGAAGTGTGTAGCAAGGCCATAGTGTGTCCGTTTTATTAAGATGCATACAAGTCTAACATACACATGTAAATTGTAATGGAATTTTCTTCCTAAATACTATAATAATAGCCTAGCTCGGGAAACTTTGTAATAATTATACTTTTTTTTTTGCGAATGATTGTGATGCCTTAAAGTCTCATACTCTCATTGTATATATAAAAAAAATGTCGAGGAGAGGAGTATTTTATTTTTCACCATTTTATCGAATCATTGTAATTATTCAAAGTATCATAAATAGTTCTTTCCCCGGTAATTATAGAGTCCAAACCACCAAGTCTAATGAGTTTTCTACACAAATTAATTTAATTATAGAGTCCAAACCACCAAGTCTAATGAGTTTTTAACCACCAATTAATTCTTATATGGGGTAGGCTCTTAATTAGTTATATTGCTTCATACTTCATAGCATACTCTTACATTACAACAAAATGGTATTTTGTTTTTGCATTCTTTTTTCAATTCGGATGAGCATTGGTTTCCATGGTTGTGGACCTGTGGTTTTGCTTTGGGCCTTTGGTATACTAAGACTATGTTCGGTAAAACAAAATTCTTGAAGAGGTGGAGGTTTTTTAGAAGGTTTTTGGGTAGGTGTAGATTTTTGGGTAGGTGAAGGTTTTCTTTTTTTAAAACCTCCTAAAATCTTATTTTCTGTTTGGTATTGTAAGATTTTTAGGTAGGTTTTATTTGGAAATTACCAAAAAAAATATTAATTAAAATAATTAATAAAAATGATGTGTTATAATTTTTTACAAACCTCCTAAAACCTATCTATACCAATGTTTAAATTTTGTGTTTTCAAACCTCAATAAAACCTCCTCAAACCTCCACCTAGTAAAAAACCTTGTTGTGTCAAACACTCATTTAAGGAGATTTTAAATTGTGAAAACCTTTAAAAACCTCTGCAAACCTACGTCGAATAGGGCCTAAACCCTACTAAAACATGCCTTTCATAATTCATATATAGACATTCTTGGTGGAGTATTTAGAGCATCATAAACTTTGTCTTTGTCCATTCCTTGGCTACATTTCGCTCTTAACCAAACGGCCCATCATTACTTATATCAGTCCATTGGGCTTAATTACCAACAAGATGTGATAAAACTTTTTTTTTTAAAAGACAAAATCTAAAAATCATATATGGATCGAAGCCCTTTAAAACTCGTAAATTGAATCTTTTATAGTATAAATTTAGGGTGAGGTAATAATACCTCAATCTAAGAGCAAGGATGACCCACGAGCTTAAAAACACTTACAATGAGAATTGGTGGCTAGATTTGCATAGGTCGGAAATCGAACCTACTAAACCTGATGGCCGGGAATCGAACCTGCAATCTGTTAGACGGATAACATGTCTTGCTCTACTAAAACCTGATGTTATACTCGTAAATCGATAAATAGCAATTACGTACGTACGTGGTGGAATCATTAATTCACGATCGACGCTTGCATGATGTACGTGGAATAATTATGCTTTGGCCTTACCATTAATTGGCTAGGTGGTCCATCACATGCATACGCCCAACTTGCCTTGCTCATAATAATTCTCCTTCATCTTGTGATGTAGCTCGCTTTTCGGTTACAACTTGTAAGTACGTACGATATCTAGAGGTGGGTTCGGTTCCGGTTCATCGGAACCCTGGAACCGGGACCGGAATCGGAAACCCCTCGGTTCCTCGGTTCGGTTCCTGGTTTCGGTTCGGTTTCGGTTTTTTCCGATTCCGAGGCGGTTCCGGTTCGGTTCCGAAACTTAAAAAAAATTGCAAAACCGCGACGGCTCCATTTTTTTAAGGGATAGAACCGGCGGTTCCATTCCGGTTCCAAGGAACGTGGAACTGGGACCGGAACCGGCCAACCCTCGGTTCCACCGGTTCCGGTTCCGGAACCACCGGTTTTTTCCAGTTCGGTTTCGATTCGGTTCCCCGGTTCCTTGGAACCGAACCCACCACTAACGATATCCCTACAAGGCTACAATTCTAGATGATCGATTTTTTTTATCGGTATATCTTGCATCCTATTTTTATCGGTATATCTGGGATAGGATAAAAAAACTGAAAGTTAATTTATCGGTATATCTTGCATCCTATTTTTGTAACTTCGATCTCTCTCTTTTTTATATAAAGAAAGAGATTTGGGAAAATATTTTTCTCTTAGTTTTCCGATATGTAATGTCTCCCAAAAGCCATTTCTACTCACAAACTACTTTTAATACTCTTGAAATACGTGCAACTCTCTTTACTATTTACGTTTTTCAAGACACTAAAAATCACTTTTCACCCAAAAAACCCTTTCTACCCACAAGTGAAACAACCTCTCAATATGTCTCCCTCAAGTGTAACTAGCATGGTGTAGTTGACACTTGACGACATACACTATTTAAAGGTGGCTAGTCTAATTGAACGAGATTTTCTCACGTTCGAAGCCTTTAAAAGTGGCTAGCCCAATCATGCCTTAAGGGCGGCAAACAAACAAGTGTAGCCTAATTAAAAATACGCCCTCATTGCGGGATAGCTCAAATGCTCAATTAAACCAGGAAATGACCATGGGATCGGACCCGTTCTGATACCATCTTCAATTCTTGGTGGGCCATAGTTAATTGTTGGATCGTAAGGGGTTAGCGAAAGCTTGGGAACTAGCTGTTAAGTTGTTCCCAAGGCAGCGGAAGAAACAATATCACAAGTAATAAAAGTTGTAAGAACACAGTTCCCTTATAGAGGAACACATAGATCGATATCTTGCCTGGGTTGTTAATTGTTGGATCGTAAGGGGTTAGCGAAAGCTTGGGAACTGGCTGTTAAGCTGTTCCCAAGGCAGCGGAAGAAACAATATCGCAAGTAATAAAAGCTGTAAGAACACAGTTCCCTTATAGAGGAACCCCATGACAACCAACTAGTTGTGTGGGTAAACCTCTACCTCCGCTTGGAGGATTTTGAATGACTTACTTGTATTATTGCTTGTTCCTTAGTTACAAACAGTCAAACTCACACTTCTATGTTCCTACGAGTTCTACCTAACTCTAGTAACACTAGTGAATCTTCTCAACTAAGTTCCTATGCGAACAACTCAACTAAAAACAAGAAAGTCAAACCTTACACCTTGACAGTTTCAGTTCCCTTGCTCTTGGGAACTTCAGCTTCACCGTCGCCGAGATCACACACTCGCCGTCGGGGACTTCTCTTCTTTTTTCTCTTTCTTTTTCTCTTATGGATGTGAATGAGTTCTGGGAGAAGTGCTTGAACCTAGCACTATTCATTTTACTTTATACTCGGTTGTACTTGGGCTTCAATCGCATCTTTCATGTTGTCCGAAATGCCCTTTACTTGCAACCCAAATGTACAATCTTCACATGTGACTTCGAGTTGAACTAGGTCAACTTCTTGAATCAATCGGACCGTTGGATCACTCGTGACAGTCTGCTCCTTAGACTGTGCCTTCGTTCTGTCTAAAACAGGATCCCGCAATTTGCGCTGAACGGTCTTTGTCTGCACATGTGAGTTCCCATGTGATGGGAACTGTCTTCTTCAGAGTTCCTTTGAGAGAAACTCTTCATCGTGAATTCCTGTGTTCCTTGGAGTTCTCTACTTAACATGTGTTCCTTAGAAATACTTGGACAAAACATATTAGTTCTCATATGGTGTTTCTCATTATCAAAACTGGAGAATGGTATCGTTGTTCCGATGTTTAGAACCAGAGGTCCCAATACCGTCACAACATTAATCGAGGACGAGATATTACATCGATTATATTATTTATTATTTTACTATTAGTTTGGATCCACCTTTGAAAACAAAAGCTTAAACTAATGGGTAGAGTGTTACCTTACTTAAATTTCGGTGGGCCTAGACAGTTTTCACTTGATGGGGGCGTGGTGACTGGTGAAAGTTCTCCCACATGGAAAAATTATGACTAAATTATCTACTATATAATCTCATAAGTTACTCCACCCATAGTCATATAATTTTAGATTGTAATCTTATTAAACTTTGTATATTAGACTCGTTACTCGCATAACTTTTAACTTATCGACCCACTAAACTTTTATCATTATATTCAAGTTTAGCATTAGTATGTCTCAAGTCTTACGCAAGTCGGCAAGTGTGTGCAATCTAGTCAAGGTTGAATTGGGCGGATCTTGGTCTGAGCCTAATTTGAATTGGGTGGATATGAATTTATCACATATATATAAAATAAATATTTGAGGAAATAGTCCGCATGTGTGTAATCTAGTCAAGGTTGAAAAAACTAAGTTGGGAAGTCTTTGAAAATGAACTTATGCGCATGCATGTGAGGCTGAGTTGTCAGTTGTGCGTACTTATGAGTTATGACAGTTAAATGTGACCATACATAGATACGCACCTTGTTTTAATAATTATTCATGAGTGACAGCAGAAAGCAAAGTGGACCTCATACTAGCTAGATATTTCAAAGACACATGATCTAATGTGGAATTCATGGATTCAAATACTACAATTTCAGACTTGGATTTAATTCCTTTAATTTGCACAATGGTATAGTACATTAGGTGATGTAAAAATCTATTGAAACAATACCATTGAATCTTGTGAATTTTCTTTGCATGTTATCGATTATGTAAGGCAATGTTTACGAGTTAGATAGAAAAAGTAGAATTGGGAGACTAGAAAGTGGTTTGTCAACTTAGAATTGGAAGAAATCTTGTAAGTTTAGTATGTGTTACACGGAAGACGGATCCAATTGCTAGTGTTCTAAAAACGCTAGGCGGGTCTTGGCGGAGAGGCTCCGCCTAGTGTCTAGACGGTTTAAAAAAACACCTAGACGAATTAGATGGTTTTCTAGACGGGTTGATCCAAAGGCTAGGTGGGCTAGCACATACCAAATGCCTAGGCGGAGATTTTTAGAACAATGCCAATTGCCAATGCCAACATACAAGCCTATAAGTAGGATTTCATTTCTAAAATCAACTGGTGATAGGAGGAGTAACTCATGATCGTATATACTGACTTGTTTTTCTCTCAACTTTCCATGTGAGATTCATAATTAAACCCCAACGATATCTTTTTATTTGTGAATCCCACACATACCCGAACAACAGACCCTCTTGGTCCCTAAGCTGAACCATCGACTCTGATATCTTTTGTTATAAGGGAGACGAACCCAGCTATTAATCTTAACATACAAACAACGTGAGATTCTATTCTAAAACCAATTAACGGATTACGTAACTGTTGACTTTATATATTGACTTATTTGTTTCTCACAACTTGATCGAAATCCAACAATATTTTTTGAGTAAAATGTAATTTTAGAAAGAAATTAGTCGTGTTTGCCTTAAAAACGTTGAAAACATAAAAATATATACCTATTTTTAGAGTTCTAAAATAATATCTCAAAGAAAAAGCAGTTTTTATTCTACCAAAAAAAAGTAGTTTTTATTCCTATTGAAACTAGACTAGCAATAACCATTGTATATGATCTTTTTTTTTTTGGTTGAACCATTGCATATGATCTTTTGCTTAATGACTTTCCTTAAACAAACACGAACATTACGTAATAATGTAATATACATGTTTAAAGTCACACGGGTCCGATTCCAATGTTTATATAATATTTAATACACGTAGGACGACGATGTTGATAGGTCAATGTACGTACAATAATAGCTCATAATAATTCAAAAAAAAAACATCATTTTTTTTTAATAATTTATCAATCTTAAACGATATCTAGCCTATATAAAAGTAGGTTGACGTGCAATTCTCATAACACAAGATCTAGCTAGCCCAAAACACATTTCAAGCCATGCCTACCACCAATCTTCAATCCTCCCCAACAACTCCAAATGCCAAGTACTTGCAAGAAGACCAAGTAAGTGAAGAATGCAAACAACTCCTCCAAACCCTCCCCAAAGACAAAGCTTGGGTTTGCACTTACCTCTACCAATACCAAGGCTTTTGGCACACCTCGCGCCAACTCCAAGGCGTGATCAACTGCCAATCCCACTTCCGAGCCCTGGACACAGACATCCTCCTCGTCACGACCCCTAAATCTGGAACCACGTGGCTCAAAGCCCTCCTCTTCGCCCTGGTCAACCGCCGCCTCCACCAGCTCCCAATCAAAGTCAATGCCCTGAACACTCACCCGTTGACCACCCAGAATCCGCACGTTTTAGTTCCATTCTTAGAGCTCAAAGTTTACGGGGACAATCAGAAAGTCCCCGACCTCTCCGGCTTCTCCTCCCCGCGCCTCTTCGCCTCCCATTTGCCTGTGGAATCCCTTCCTAGCTCTGTGCTCGACTCTGGCTCTAAGATTGTGTACCTTTGTAGGGACCCCTGTGACACTTTTGTCTCCTTGTGGCACTTCACCAACAGGCTCAGAAACCCTAGAGACGGGCCTCTGCCTCTAGAGGAGGCTCTTGAGCGGTTCTGCAGAGGGGTCAGCCTCTACGGACCGTTCTGGGACCATGTTCTAGGGTACTGGAAGGAAAGTCTGAAGAGACCTTCTAGGGTTTTGTTCCTGAAGTACGAGGAACTGAAAGCGGGCCCTGAAATGTGTGTGAAGAGGCTTGCAGAGTTCTTGGGGTGTCCTATCTCGCCAGAGGAACAGAAAGACAGGGTGGTGGAAATGATCCTCGAGCTTTGTAGCTTTGAGAATCTGAGTAGCTTGGAAGTGAATAAGAACGGAAAGTTGGATTCCGGTGAGGAGAATAAGGCGTTTTTCAGGCGAGGTGAGGTCGGAGACTCGAAGAATTATCTGACTCCCGAGATGGTTGAGAGGTTGGAGAAGATTACTAAGGAGAAGTTTCTTGGCTCTGGGTTAAAGTTTAATTAGTTAATTTAATTGGCACTTAAATTTGTCGGGTTTAAATTAAGGTTGTTCTTTAAGTTACTTAAGTGTTTTAACGTACACCTCAGGTTGGTAATGATTACTACAATTTACATGTTGGGTAGTTAATGATCGATCGACCACTTATTTGTTGTTGTTATCATTGTTGTTCACTTTAATTTGACATATTGTTCGTTCAATGTTATGTCCATCCATTTCATGTACGTAGTACTATATGCATATACATGGTATATGTTATGTTTTGGAATAAATTTCTTTTTCTGTTCGAAATGTTTTAGACTAGGTAGTATAAAATTACTCAGCTTCAAAAGAGTGGAGGACGTAAGCACAACATAATAATCACTTGTATATTGAAAGGAGGCTTTGAGTGAAAAGTGATTTTTAATATCTCGAAAAACGTAAAAAAAAAGTGGAGAGAGTTGCACGGATTTCAAGAGTATTAAAATTAATTTTTGGGTAGAAAGAACTTTTATAGTTTAAGTGAAACAAGGCCTAAGTCAAATGATCCGTAAGTACTTAAAGCCCATAATAACTCAGATTTCGACATGAGAGAATGAGACTACAACCTAATAAGTCAAATGATAATGTCCAAAATAGTACTTAGGGATTTAAGAAATGCCACAAAATTCGCACTTAATTACCTCTTTAACTCTTTTACAACATTCACATATTTAATCAAATAGTTAAGATTTTAAGTAGTACCATAAAATTTCTATTTCGACTCTAATGGAAAGTGCCTACTAAAAATTCCAATACGTATAGATAGCAATTGAAGTAGCACCTTAGATGTACTCTTCTCCAATACTTCCCTGCCAGCAGCAAATTTATTCTCCATTTGATGAAGCTCCACTCTTGCATCCAAAATCTCTATCTTCCGCTTCTTCATAACTATAGTCTTCTCATGCAATTGTGCTAATTCAACTTCCTTGGAAACATCTGTTTTGCAAAGGGAAATATCAACATATACTTTACTCACAAATGATTTGTCAACCACCAAATTAACTTGGCTATTGTACATGTAAGTTCCTTCAAAGAAGTTATGGACTTGGGAGATAATCCAAGACAAGTTGATATCATTGATCTTAGCAGTTGTGGCCATGAGTTTTAGTGTTTTCAAGTCATTAAATATTTCATCCCTTATAGGTTGTATCTTGTGAGCAGACTGAGCCTTGAGCATGGTTCCGGCAATCGTTTGTCCACCAACTATAAAAGCTTGACGAATGACACTTTTATTGAGGAAGAAAACATACGCCAACACTCGAGCTAAATGGGGGTAGTCTTTAGGAAACTCATCGTCAGACCGAATGTGATACAATCAATGAAAAATGCTCTACCATCCAACCCACTACGACTTGTATCCCAAAGTTGGGATTAGTCATGTCAGTATGCTCATGTGTCAGCATATGATTTAAGCCATCATAATATCTCCCAAAATTGTTGGAGCCAAATAAATGTTCCTACCTCCAACCATAAGGCAAGGTCATCAAAAATGTTTTAGGTTGTACTATGTTTCGTTCTTGTTTGTTACGATGTTTGCAAAGACTAAAATGGATTCGGAACAGTTCTAGCATTGTGGGCGAAAATTTAGTTATTTTGCATTTGATATATGCTCATTCGGCGGTAGAAATTCTTCATATGGCTCCCTATGAATATATGCAAACCACCAATTTGCTTCAAGTCATAGAAGGATATGCCTAATTCACCATAAGCATGATGTAAGGTGTTTGTTAAAGGACCTCAAAGCTCACAAAATGCTCTCTGCATATTAGGATTGCACATGTATAAAAGCTTGAAACTGAGACTAGCCTATAAATCTTATCTTGTCGCATTACATCTGATTTTAAATCAAAACATGCATGTTCACTCCTTTCTAAAAATGAGGAAGTAAAGCTGCCCAATCTCTTAAATATTTTTTTTCCGAAGTACATCTTAGCATACTCATTTTAAAGATCAACAATTGATCATGTGATGTCTAGATCGAATGATGAGTCACTTCAAAGATCAACACATATTATTTTATTTGTGCATTGTCAAATAAAATAAGCTAAAACTAAATTCGACTTGTTTAGATCGATGAGCTGTAAATTACTGTAGTTACCGGAGTAACATATATCCGATCCTTATGGTCTCGTTTATGAGTCGGAGATAGTTGAAATACATGATCCGAAGATAATAGAAGTTGAAGCTGTTTTTTAATTATTTTTTTCGAGTTTAGTTTATCTAAGAAAATGTTATTCATTGAGAATGATTTTTGTTCATTCTTGTATACAGAGATGACTCCGACTGAGATCATTGAAACATTTGGATAGGGACATACATCTGATCTTTATGGTCTCGTTCATGAGTCAGAGATAGTTAAAGTACATGACCCAAAAATAATGAAAGTTGAATATGTTTTTAAATATAATTTTTTTCAAGTTTAGTTTATCTAAGAAAATGTTACTCATTGACAATGGTTTTTGTTCATTCTTCTCTACATAGATGGCTCCGACTGAGATCGATGAATATTAGGATCGTGATCATATATCTAATTCTTATGGTCTCGTTCACGAGTCGGAGATAGTTGAAGTACATGACCCAGATATTGCAAAAAGAGAAGAGCTTACTGCTTTACTTGTGCATAAATCCCGTTTATTTTATCTAAGAAAATGTAATTGATTGCAAATTCATCTTGGGCTTAAATTAATTTTTTTTGCGAGTTTAGTTTATCTAAGAAAATGTTATTCGTTGACAATTGTTTTTGTTCACTTTTGTCTGCAGAGATGGCACCGATTGAGATCATTGAGCATTTGGATATGGATTATACATCTGATCCTTATGGTCTCGTTCATGAGTCAAAGATAGTTGAAGTACATGACATGAAGATAATGGAAGTTGAAGGTGTTTTTAAATATTTTTTTGAGTTTAGTTTATCTAATAAAAATTTATTCATTGACAATAGTTCTTGTTCATTATTGTTTGTAGATATGGCTTCGATTGAGATCGTTGAGCATTTGGAATGGGATCATACATGCATTCGACCCTTATGATATCATTCACGAGTCGGAGATAGTTGAATTACATGATCCGAAGATAATAAAAGTTGAAGGTATTTTTTAAATAAAAAAATTATTCTAGTTTTGTTTATTTGAAAGCTTTATTCATTAATAGTGGTGTCTGCCCATTTTTGTTTGCAGAGAGGGTTCCGACTGTCATTCAGGAGTCAGAGATAATTGAAGTACACAACTCAAAGATTATGGAAGCCGTATATAGGGACATGGAAGACCAACCGATGGTGATCATGGATATTATACAATTAAGAAAAAATATTTGTGCATAGTAATTTTTTGCTATAAAATCTAGTTTCAATGCCTAATTTTTTTGACAAAAGATTATTTGCCAGCTTAACTCTTTTGTTATGAAAATTCGGTTTTATTGCTCTAGCTCTTCTCTTTTGCTAGAAAGTTGATTTTCACTCTAGATCATATGTGAGGAAAAATTGGTTTTATCGCCCTAATTTATCTTTTTTGTAAAAATTATTGATTTTGTCACCCTATCTCATTTGTAACAATATGACCATGATCTTTCTCGCCTATAAAACAACCTTCCTACTGATTTTAATTATTTCTAAATAAAAAAATATAATAAAATAGTTTGTATTAACCGGAGTTGTGGCACGAACCGGAGTTGTGGCATGAACCGGAGTTTTGTCAATACTTTATAATGCAAGTTTAGTTAATATGAGATTATTTTTTCATTGAACTAGCATGTAAAAATAGCTTCGAAGGGTGAGATCGCCGAGCATTTAGAAGAGTTCTCTCGCACTACGGACCCCGTCCGTCTAGAGAGCGTTCAAAGGAGTAGCATCGAAGAGTTATTTAGGGGTGAGTGTCCCTACATGAATAGAGCAAGTGACAACTAGAGCAATTTTCTTCTCCTTGATCATCGTTCAACCGATTTCTTTCATCATAATGAAGTTCATCTTCTCAACGGAACTAATTTGAACATATCTATTGCCCTTCTCGCCTTCGTTGCCATCATTGCTTTGAAAGGGCAATAGATATGTTCAAATTAGTTCCCAAAGGGTCTTCATAGATATGTTCAAATTGCCATCTTGCGGGTTTTTGATGTTTTCCCAAAGGGTCTTCATAGGGCAAGAGAATACCGTTATGCTAACTTGCATATCGACAGCCTCCTAGTGTAAGCTGGTACATCAAGTTGTACAAGCACCTTCCCGGCGTCCACACTGACTATTGTGACGACCTATGTACTAACTTGAAAGCATGTTGTATCATCTCACTTATTTTGGCATTCTGTAATGCATCTGGATGTGGTCTCTTAGATTGGTCTAATAGATCGATCACATGGCCTCTTCAACATTCTGCCAATATAGGTTTCTCAATCTAGAGGTGTGATCCAACATGTATTGAACTTGTTTGAATTTGAACAATTGTTGTTTTGGGTTATATATGCTATAAATTTGTATACTAATTTACTACACTAGTATTTTAAGTCAGGTGAGTTAAAAAGGTGTCGGTACTTATTGAGCATACAAGCTACTTATGAAAAATTTTCCGTCTGAACAAAGTACAATAGTATTGTCTTTCTCTTGTGCATCATAAATTTGGATTGAAGCTTAATTAATAAAAGCCACTTGCCTTTCTCTTGCAAAAAATATGGTCATATATATTTGCTTTCTGTTTTGCCTTAAAAATGGGGTCATATATATTCAACTGACCTAATGCAAGATTATAAAACAACTTTCCTACTGATTTTAATTATTTCTATATAAAATAATATAATAAAATAGTTTGTATGAACCGGAGTTGTGGCATGAACCGGAGGTGAAAAGAGTTTGATTACAACTAATCTCTTCTAGATAGATTATAATTATTTCTAGAAAGATTAAACATAGATATATATCTCTTCCTATTGATTTTAACATAATATAAAAATTAGATTGTGGGCATGATTAGTCCACCTGTGGTGAGCATGTCTATGCTGGTTGGAGCTTTGTTGTCTTATGGTGTCATGTGGCCCTTGATTGCCCGAAAAAAAGGCGACTGGTTCAAAGCGAGTCTTAGCGAGACTAGCTTTTTTGGAATGCAAGGTTATAGGATAATTAATTTATAATCCTTAATTTAACTATAAACATTAAGCACATGAGTTTAAAAAATAAGGCAAAGTCTAACATATAAATTTATCTTTTTGTTTCTCTGTTGATTCTTTTATAAGTATTCATTTCGACTTCAATAGCCATAATTGATGGATTGTTCAAATTTGTATCAGAAGGGGAATGATGTTGAGAATGAAAAAAGGAAAAAAGTGAAGAATGGGAAAGGGATCGTGGGTAATAAGCAGAATGCAAATAAGGGCGAGGGAGTTGGGGAAGGTGAGGTGGGTAATAAGGATGTTGCTAAAAATGAAGAGGGTGGAAAAGGAGAGGAATTGAGTGGGGAAGCTAAAAAATTAAATGCTAATAGGGAGGATACAAATATAGAGGGGGTTGAGCAAGGATAAAGTATGGAAAAGGAACTTGCAGATTCGACCAAAAAAAAAAGAAACTTGCAGAATCTTCCATTAAAAAGACAAAAGGAGGTGGTTCTTGGAAGATGAGAGCAAGAAAAGAGGGTGTAGGTGAATCGGTTGAGGTGGAAACAAATATTAAGAGAAAAGCGATAGATGACCCAATGCTCATTGATGGAGTGGTATATGAGAACAACAAGAAAATTATGTTATCGGCGGGAGAGACGGGAGGTCTCTCTTGCCGGGACCAATGAGTACTCTAAGCTACAATTGTCGAGGGATGAGGACGGCCCGGGCAATTGCAAGACTCACTAGTTTAGTGAGAAGGGAGGCTCCGAAGGTGATTTTTCTTATGGAAACAAGATGTGACCATAAGAGAATGGAGGAGGTACGTAGAAAGTTGGACTTTGAGGGATGCTTTACGGTGGATTGTGTTCGAAAATCTGGGGGATTATGTCTTCTATGGGAAAAAGAATGGGAGGTGTTCGTTGCTTCTTATACGAGACACCATATTGATGCGCTGGTGGAGGATAAAAAGGATAAAAAGAAGTGGCGTTTTACTGGGTTTTAAGGATGTCCTTCAAAGGAGGAAAAACACCATTCTTGGTCCCTTCTGAGAAGGTTAAGGGAGGATGAGCATGAGGCGTGGCTTTGTATGGGTGATTTTAATCAGATCTTACATCCAGAAGAGAAAGAAGGAGGAAATGAGTCAAATTGGAATGCAATGATGGAATTTAGCAGCGCTATTGACGAGTGTGGTTTGATTGAGCTCCCGTTCTCTGGACCGGTGGGTTACTTGGGATAATGGTCGGGTGGGTAACGATTTTATACAGGAGAGACTCGGCAGATGTTTGTTCATCTTCTAAAACCCATGATAGAATCAGAAATAACATGGGAGACGAGTCCAATATTACTGTCCATTGCACGTCACGCGATGATGATTTAGGCGATCATGTGTTGAAGGATGGAGAAAACTATGAGTTTAAGTTCGGTCTTGATTTTTTTGCCCGGTCTAAATTTAGATGCAGATGTGTTATTTATTACTCGTATTGTATTAAGTATTAATGTTGGATCAGTATTAGGGAACTAACACTGGAACAATGGTTTCTCTATAACACTGGATCAGTGTTAGGGAACTAACACTAGAACATTGACGTACACCGATCGGTGTACGCCATACACTAATTAACTAGTATTTTTTTCCGTAAGGTGCTATTCGAAGCGGATTCTCAGTTGGTTAACTTAATTACTTTAGTAGAAGTCGATCAATCGAGCTCATCCCCTCTTTAGCCTGTCAATGTCAAGGCTTTATTAGTAGAGATTGATCGGGTTGTCCAGTTTCGACATATCATAATCGTGAGCCTAATTGCGTAGTGGATGCCATTACCGCCTCCCAATGGCTAATCGTGCTTTTATATTCCTTCTGCTGATATGTTTCAGTTAGTGAAGACTTCTTCTTCTCGTGGCCATTATCAGAAATGGCCTAAGAATTTGACCCAAACACTAAGCGCTATTATGGACTATCGATTCTAAAACTAGACCGAACTGTATTTTTTAGTATTAAAAATATCGAATTTTCTAACCTATGCCCTAGGTTAAGAACATAATTAATTCTAATAAGAAATCAATAATTTTTTATTTAGAGATATTTTAATTTTTTTTTGTAAATATTTTTTTAAAATAGGATTTGTTTTGTGATCACCTCCGTACAACCCATATTATAGTTCAATGAAAGCCCATGCATATTATAAATTGTGTCCTATTGAGTCCTACCCAAAAGCCCAAGCAATTGATCCACTCTTCGGAAATTCTAATTAATTCCCTTTTACCTTTGCTTGTGCAACCATTAGTTTCGAAGGACATATATGTTGATACGTCCATGAAACATGCCTAAAGGCTTGAAGAACTTTATCCAGATCGATAATACGCTTCAAGGCAATTAATGGACCTATTACAAGTTCTAGAGCAAGAAAAATGTTAGATTAATTGCTCTATTCACTATCTTGATGTATTAACCCTACTAAAAACTAAAGGGCTGATTTCACTTCGACATGTCTTCGCACGACACAAGTAAAAAACTTGATGAAGAGTTAATTATCCTTCTAGTTCTAATTTGACTAGTCTTTGATGATTATTTTAATCAAAGAATGTTGGCCTTTTGGAGGGAATGAAAGGGCGGGTAGAAATGAAAGAGTGGGGGAGCACTCCTCTACTTGCGGTTGCAGGCTTTAAATGTGCACCCTACTCCTACAAATTTACGGACTTGGCCTCTTTTCTTTTTCTAATTACCTACAAAGCCCAAATTACTCACGTATGTAGAGAAGTGCCCGTTCTAACACCGAAAGAACGTGGCCTACTTGCATAGTTGCATGCACCATCTCTTTACCCGATTTGAAAAATAAGATTTGGTTGCCCCTTAAGGGTAGGAAATGCAACAACATGCAACTCTAAACTATAAAAGTCTTTAGGGTTGGGCAAAATTCGGTTTGAGTTGAAATTTTGGATCGAGTACGTCATTCTTTAGGGTTGGGCAAATTAATTAATTTCGGTTTAAATTGGAATTTTGGATCGATTCATTCTAGATTGAATCAGAATTATAAAGTATTTATCCTGTCATTGGTCTATGATTTTAAGAAAATCTGTGCATCTTTTTACTTTTTGCGTTTTCAAGAAAAATAAACCAAATTTTCATCCAAACTTTCATTTTGGACACAAAGTGAAATAAACCCTAATCAGTTAAAACTTTTTTTAATCTCTCGCTCGGTTCGATTAGTCCGGGCCAATCTACGTCCGAACTGAATACTGCAATCGGTTAAAACTTAGAACATGTAACCTAGCACACTAATAATTAGACTAACCTATGATTGATTCATAGTTCCATGCGTGTAGTTAGCCTTGTACATTTTAGTTAAGCTCACGTTTTGTTATATGCAAGAGTTTGATTAGTCTAAAAAATAATAATTATCTTAGATGTATGCAAGAGTTTGAAAAGACTTTTACTTGGGCAAATTTATTTCCATTATGTTAATGAGAAATTATATAAAAGAAGCAATATTACGTATTATCGACTCATGATGATAGACATGGCTTGGGCTTGGCCCTTTGAGTCAAGTAGAATAAGTAAAAAAGTTCATTATTTTATCAATGGATTAGTAGCTTGATTAATTAAGATTAGGATGGTTAATTTGATTAGTTAAATAGGGATGAGAGAGATGGAGACATGGGAGCATGTTGGCCGGAACAAGCATGTGTGCACCTATACATGGATGTTGACTCGTCCACGCCGTGGAATAAAAAAAATATTCATGTGCATGAATATTCCCAATTGTATATATTTGTATTCAAATAACCTCTCTAATACGTACAACTTACAATAGTTTAAACCTTTAATACTAAAGTATTGCCTCAAACCACATAATTTTATCTATGTGACCTTGCTTCGTATGTAAACTGTATTATTAGTGTCATATTGTCATGTAAAACTGTGGAAGTATGTGGGTCGATAGACAGGGTCGTACATAAGTAAAATCCACAAAAGTTTCATCCAAATATGAGCATGTAGGTGTAGCTTGAGTGACATTAGTACAAACAGGTGATAATATTTCAAACTCTTTATACCCAAACACCGTTGAATAATGAAAATATAACGTCAACCGTTAAACTCGACCAAAATAGTTAGAAAATGAGCCCATAACTAGATTGTCATCTCTGATATATACAATATCATGTCAAAGTCCGCCACATAATTTTATCTATGTGACCTTACTTCGTTTGTAAATTGTATTATTAGGGTGTCACGTGGAAATATGTGGGTTGATAGATCAACAAGGTTGTACACATATGAAACCCACAAAAGTTTCATCCAATTGTGAACTTGTAAGTATAACTTGAGTGACACTAGCTAATACAAACAAGTGATGATATTTCAAACCTCTAGCTAAACACTACCAAATAATGAACACGTAACATCAACCGCTAAACTCAACCAAAACAGTTAGAAAATGAGCCCATAACTAGATTTTCATCTTTGATATATACCATGTAAAAGTTTGCCACATAATTTTATCTATGTAATGTAAACTATATTATTAGTGTTATGTGGCTCGACAAACAGGGTTGTACACATAAAAATCACAAAAATTTCATCCAAACACAAACTTGCAAGTGTAACTTGAGTTCCACTAATACAAACAAGTAATAGTATTTCACTCTTTATAGTCAAACACCACCAAATAATGAACATATAACATTAATTGCTAAACTTAACCAAAACAGTTAGAAAAAGAGCCCATAACCAAACTGTCATCATTGATACTATATCATATAAAAGTTCATAATCAGTAAATTTCAGATCATGCATACAATAATATGAGAATTTATATTCCAACACATCCCATAATAAAAACTATAATCAAGCAATGTTTTATAGATTAGTTAGATATTTTGTACTTAGTGTAATTTTTTGCCACGTGGCAATAAAAACAGTAGTATAATTGGATTTATCTTAAAAAAAGATTTGTATTTTTCCCAATAAACAGGGTTTAGCCGTCTAGGCGATGCCCTAATACAGGTCACACCAAATTGGCTACCAGTCGGATTGATGCTAAAACGCGCCGCCATGTTTGGGTAGTCTGCAAAATCCAATCTTTGCAAACCCCAACCTTTCCTTCGCCTTCTAATTTTAGTATTTTCCTTTTGTTTAAACAATTTGGTGTTTTATTTCAACTTTTCTTTCTTTATTTTTGCAACCATCTCTTACCCATATATAATTAATACAAACCCAATTTCCGTCCTAAACGTGTTTGGTGGCTCGTGTCGTCTGCCATTGCATTTGAGAGGGGGAGAAAGAAAAAATTGCAAGTGACCCATAATCACAATCGCAGAGAATTGTAATGGGTAAGTGTCAATTTCCCTTCATTCTCTCTATTTCCCCTCGTTTTTGAGAGATTCCTCAGGGCTTCAAATTCCGGTTTTTCGGCTTTATTTTGGGGAATTTGTTTCTGGTGCCAACCGTAGTGATTGGTAATGGTTAGCCCATGAATTTTGGGAGAATGATCGACTTGCCATTTCTTTTTTTGTATTAGTTTCTATTCAGGGAGATGTCGTTTTCTGATTCTTTCTTTCAATTTCATGGGATTTTTTTAGTGACGAAGAATTGTTGATTTCTGTGAATTGAATTGGAAAGTTCCGGATTCCCCGAATCTTGTGTGTTCTGTGGTATCTGTGCTTCTTCTTGCTGGTTTTGTTCATAGTTTTTGTAGCTTCTTATTATGTTATTGGAGTCCTCTCTATTTGAAGTTGTTTGAGCTTTACTAGTACAAGAGATGTTTATAATGGCTTTCTTTCGTTTTTTAATGTTTGCAAGCAATAAACTTCTCTGTGTTTGTTTCTTGGATAGATTATTGTGCTGAAACAACTCCTGCAAAACTAGCCTCTTGTGGAGGGAGTATGAATATGAGCATGAGCTTTTCTCAGGACATTGATGATGAATATGAGAAGCTTATTAGAAGAATTAATCCTCCTCGGTAACTAATTTGACTATCTTGATCAATCCTAATCTTCTGCTCTCTTCCTTATCCTGATTCTTATATATGACTTTGCTCAATTTCTTGTCCTTAGAGTGGTGATTGATAATGAAACCTGCAAATCTGCCACAATTATACAGGTACCGACTTTTCAGCCTTAGTTTAAATATGTTGTTGCTTCAGAACTTTTTAGTAATGAGTTCCATTTTGTTAATTTAGGTGGACAGTGCAAACAGACATGGCATACTTCTTGATGTTGTTCAAATTCTCACTGATCTTAACCTCACCATAAAAAAAGCTTACATATCTTCAGATGGTGGCTGGTTCATGGATGGTGAGAAATCTCAATTCCATGCTCTTATTTTGGCATTCTCACTCTATGGTTTGATTAGTTCCTGAACAGTTTTTTGCCCCTTTTTCCAAAAACCAGTATTTAATGTTACTGATCAAGAAGGGAACAAAATTACTGATGAACAAGTTATTGATTACATCCACAAGGTATGCAGTATGCAACAAAAATTTCACCACCTCATTAAATGATTCCCTTTTAATGCAGTTTGCTGATATGTTTTTTTCCCCTTCTTATCTGAAATTGTCAGTCTCTAGGACCAGATTCAACTTCCATGAACAGATCTGTTGGCCTCCAGTCCATGTCAGAAGATTACACGTCAATTGAGCTCATTGGAAGAGACCGGCCCGGTCTCCTCTCTGAGCTAACTGCTGTGCTAGCTCATCTGAAGTGCAATGTGGTCAATGCTGAGATCTGGACCCACAAAACCCGTGCTGCAGCTGTGATGCACATAACCGATCAGGAAACGGGCTTGGCCATTGAGAATCCCGAGAAGCTAGCCAGGATTAAGGAGCTTCTCTGCAATGTGCTGAGGGGCAGTAGCTGCCGCCAATCCAGGAAGGCGAAGACTGTGGTATCCCGTAGCGGGACCCACAGGGAGAGGCGGCTTCACCAAATGATGCTTGCTGATAGGGACTATGAGTGTGTAGAGGACGAGGAAGAGTTGGATGCGGTCCAAAGACCGAATGTTAGTGTTGACAATTGGTATGACAAGGACTACTCTGTGGTCACGGTTCGGTGCAAGGACAGACCTAAGCTTCTGTTTGATACGGTTTGCACGTTGACGGATATGCAATACGTCGTTTTCCACGGAAGTGTGGATGCTGAAGGCCCTGAAGCGATTCAGGTATGCCACATTTGTCTATATTGTAAGGACATAGGTTACAAAGACCGATGAGAAAATACATTTGTGAAATGTTAACAATGTGATTGGTTTTACAGGAGTACTACATTAGGCATATTGATGGAACATCTGTTAAATCAGATGCAGAGAGGCAAAGGGTTATTCAATGTCTTGAAGCAGCAATCATGAGACGAGTTTCTGAGGTATTATATCATATTTTGATTCCTTTGTAAGGTACAAATAAGTCATTTAAAGGATGATACAATTATAACTTGTTCAATATTTGTTCAGGGCTTGAAGCTGGAGCTTTGCACAACAGACAGAGTTGGGCTATTGTCTGATGTGACTAGAATCTTCAGAGAAAACGGCCTCTCAGTTACACGCGCTGAGGTGGCAACCAGAGACGACAAAGCTGTCAACTCATTCTATGTGAGCGATGCATCTGGGTACACGGTGGATGCCAAGATAATTGAGTCTATTCGCCAAGTCATTGGCCAAACTATCCTCAAAGTAAAGGGGACACAACAGGAGGCGAAACAAAGCCATCAGGAATCACAATCCAGGTCTCTTTTCGGGGGTCTCTTTAAGTCAAGATCTTTCGTTAATTTCAGCCTGATTAGGTCTTACTCTTGAGCAAATCAAACCAGTCAGTAACCTTCCCTTTGTACATTGAAGCCATCGCCATCACTACACGCTTTTTACTACAGGTCTAGGCTTTCTTACTGCATACCAGGAGTTTGAACTTAGAGTTAGAAATACTCAACAGATACTAGTGATTGTATCTCATGGACCCAATGCTCGGTTGGCGCCATGGGAATATGAAGAAGAGAGTTCGGTCCGAATTTATGTCAGAGGACCATGGAAGTTTCCAGTGCTTACCACTGAAAGTGTATATAGTAACTGCCTTGATATATCTAATCAATCTTTCTCATCTTGCTGGCTCTTGGATTTTGATTCGTATTGCTTGTTTTCAATGTTTTCATTACCAAATTCAGTGGCATTAGCGCGACACGAAGCACAGATTTCCAACCATATGAGTGAACATTAGTACCTGTGTCTAATGGTTAGTAATGTTGATAATTAATACAAATAGTTGTCTAATGTAGTTCTTAATTGATTATTTTTGTTAAAGATTGTGTCTAATCTTACACAGTTACACTATTAACGTTGACCAATCCACCGCCCAAAGATTGTTAATTTGTCATCTTGGATGATCCCAAGAGAGTGGCTGCTTGCAAAATCAGCTGACTTTTCTTGTGGCTGTGAGTCCCAAAACTGATCATATAAAATTGGAATCTTGAATATTTTCAAACATTCAAACCCTAATCCAATAAGCTGATATCATTTCTGGGTGTCATGTTCATCCACCATCCTAAACTCTTGCCACAGATGCTACAAATAATCATTTTAATTGTAATTTCCCTAGTCAAATCCCAAAAAAGCTTGCATCTTGTTCATCACTATTTGAAACTTTCAATTCTTGTGTGAATGGCCACAACTTTCTATCCTTCTTAAATGTCTGTATCATGTGCTGTTGCAAACCCACCACCTCCACCACAAGAAGTTTATGCTATTACAAGGTCTTTCTTTCTCAATTTGATTATACAGCTGTATCTGAAAATGCAATTGATGCTGTCAACAACACCAAATGGCAGATAGATTTTGTTATACAGACTGAAAATGTCATAACAAAGAACAGATATTAATGGCCAACAAAGTTGCTGGATCCTGGTTGGTACTAACATCAGTAAATTTCAGCTGAAAATTGAGGTTCATGGTTGGTCAATTTTTTTGGGTTTAACAAATAATCACATAATTAATCATTGATTAGTCTGCCACCTGGTAAAAAAGCCTATGAAAAGGGGAAGTGAATGAGAATCAAAGCATATCTAAAAGATCTACATATTAATGGATAAAAAAGAGGTGGATCATGTGCTTCCTGGAGAACTTGTCACTGAACACAATGTGGGTTATTCAATTTTTTAAATCTGGTTCCTCTTTCTGCACATGAAGAGATAAGATATTAATCACTTGCTCTCAAAACCATGTTAAGAATCACTTCCAAGCTTTCATCCGACGTGTCACAATCCCAACGGTCCATGTCGGACCCACACAGACATTGATCAAGTGGTGATTGATGATGAATCACATGCCACCAAAATCCGGTCATGAATTAAATTCCCCCTCTTCCGTTTCTTCTTCAGAGATAAAAATCCCCAAATCGAAACCCTAGTTCTTCAGAGACAATGGCGGAATCTGATACGCAGTTTCCAGGATTCCAAGTTTTTAGTCCAAAGGACGAGTACGTTCCGAGAAGAATCCTTAGTAGCAGGATTCAGCGAAGAGCTCCTCGTCCTCTTCAGATCAAGCCTTCGGTGTCGTTCAAGTGTGACGCCGGTTCAAAGGCCATGGCTTTACTTAGAGATCATCTTTCTTCTTCTTCTTCGTCTTCTTCTTCAGCTTCAGCTTCGTCTTCTTTGGTTAATTCGTTGTATCAGAATAAGGATCCGATTCCTCTTCTTTCCCCACTTGTATCTCCTTCTAGTTTTGCTGAATCTTCAGCTTATATTCGCAATGAAAATAGGTAGTATTATTATGATCAGTAATTTTTATTGTACTTAGCTGAACATGGGATGTAAAATATTCGTTTGGTGATGGATTAATGGGGATCAAGAATTGAGCTTTCCTTGTAGCCAGCATTTGTTATTGGATGAAATTCGTTTATAATTAGCCTGATACAGAGCAGAGAATTGACTGAATGTTGGGCCATTTGCAAGTGTTTACAAACCTAACCCATCAATTCAACAGATTTGAGCTTGTGGTTTTAAAATGCAAAATGAATTGCATTTGCAGTCTTTCGATTCAAAGTTCAGAGCTTGATCACCCAGATCCGTTTCAATTCCCAGATTCTATCATTTATGTCATCCGTTTATGTTCAAATTTCATTCTCTTACAAGTTATATTACAAAGACTTGCATTTTAAGCTCTGTAAGATGTTTTTTCATTGCCCAGCAGAAGTACATAGTTCTGTGTGAATGTTTGTTATATAGTAGCATAGTGTGAATCAGTTAGATTGATAGGCCGTGAAATTGGGCTTTTCCCGGCCCAAATTCGATTTTGGTAGATAACTTTCGCCCCTTTCCCTCTTTTTTTTCACAATCTCATTGCTTTCCCTCCCGACCACCATTTGAAACTTCCCTTAAATTGCAAGTCTTAAAGCAATGAATTCACACACAGACGGTGCCTTTCTTCTTGTATTCGCTCCTTTTGATTTTACAGGTACTTCCTCTTTCATGTTCCATTTTATTGTTGAACTTTAGATTATTGGGAGTTTGCTAATTGTTCTGTGTATGAATTTTTTATCATGATTATGATTTCTAGGGTTTTGGCTGAGTTGCTTAAGCTGGATTTATATTCAACTCATTCTTTTGATCTGAGCTTAATGGTTCTTTCTTCTTGAATGGGCTTTCGGTTAGGATTCCTAATATATGTTTCTGTTGTGGTCCAGTATACACAAATGAGTTCCATTGGTAAGCAAACCAGAAAATGTTCAACAAGGGGAGAAATGGATGATTGTGTTCTCATTGATCTTGAGATTGATATCTCAGATGTTATCATTATTGATGATTCAGAGTCTTTACAGAAAAATTCGAGAATGCCCTCACCGCTTATTGTAATTAATGTTGATGATGACGATTCTTCAAACATTGTCGAAGAAAATTACAAGAGTTACTCCTTTGACAGTAAAGGAAACTCACCTGTTAACCTTTCAAAGCGCAGACGGACTTACCCTGGGAAACAAGAGTTTGTAAATCATTGTGATCTTGGGTCTGAGAGCAAGATTGGCTCAACTGATAGTGATTGTTCAGACTGTGAATGTATGGATGATCCTGGTGAAAAGCTCCGTGAACAGTGGGAACAGGCTTCGAAGAGAAGACTGACATTCAATAAGACGAATGATGTGCTACAAGATCTGGGTAGAAAACCATGTCAAAATGATGTAATTGTTGATAGGCAAAGCATCAAGGAGACTGATGAATACAAGCGTGCCATGGAAGCAGAATGGGCATCAAGGCAGCAACAGTTGCAGATTCAGGTATTTTGTAGCATGTTTTGAAGCTCTATAGCTGAAATACCAATTCTACAGATGGTAGGCGAATTTGGTTATCGTAGAAGAATTTTAACTCTTAAGCTATTTAGGTACTGTACGCTTTAGGACTGCCTATTGCTTGATCTTGTTTGTGGGATGTGATTGCTATGAAACCATACATGTTGTTTTAGCCATATCAAACAACTTAAGGTCTTTTCAAAACTGTCCTTATTAGTGATGTCTTTGTAAACAGAAGAGATGGTCAAGCAATAGCCAGTCCTAATGTTATATTCTGTAGTTGGGAAAATTGATAATTGTTTAAGACAATGTTCTGTAATAGTATCATTTGGAAAATTGATACCTTGCTAGATCAATCATAGCTTGCTGCGTTATAAGGGATGTAATAATCTTTTATGCAGTCAGAGGAAGCTCAAAGATTGCGCAGGAGAAAAAGAGCTGAAAGTAAGCGTATCATGGACGTGGAGAGAAGGCAAAAGCAACGGCTGGAGGAAGTACGAGAAACACAAAGAAGGGTCAGTTTTTTTTTTTTTCTTATTTCGGATTCCCTGCGCAAAAATGAACATCAAGAGACTGAAAGAATCAGTTAAATACATGACACTCACTATGACAGTGACCATGCATGTTACATAGTTTTGTGCTGATGAATAAAGGAGCAGGCTTATGTGTTTGAAATATAAAATTCAGGATGAAGCAAACTTAAACAAGGAGCAAATCCGGATTGAGATAAGGAAGGAGCTAAACCTGGTAGAAAGATCATGCAGGGATATGGCATCATTACTTCAGAGATTAGGACTACTTGTGAGTAGTGGTTCATCTCCTTCCCAACATGAGGTGAGTTTTTCCTACTATGTGCATTTTATTTGTGGTCTGACAAGCTATATGCATTCTATTGCCATGATTAAAATTCAGCACACAATTTGGGTTTCTGTAATGTATGGCTTCTGTGTGGATTGTTGATTTATGTAAGATTAGGCAAGTAACAAAATGTGGGCATCTGGGTGTCAGGTGCAAGCAGCTTACAAGAGAGGCTTGCTTAAATTCCATCCAGATCGGGCGTCAAGAACTGATATTCGTCAACTGGTTGAAGCTGAGGAGAAATTTAAGCTTATCTCTCGCTTGAAAGAGAGGTTCTAATTGGCGCAATGATGTATTTATACTAGCTGCAGATTGTAAATTTTAGGAAGGGCGAATTCAGTAGCAACTATCTGGTTTTGGTTTTGAGTTTATGTTAAGCTTAACATCAAATGTGGGAGGGAGATCACTTCCTCATGGAAGATGGCAGTTTTTGTGTGTAAATCTTCCTTATTTGGAATTGTCATATCTATATTATGTTTGTCATCTTTTCAGTGAGTTCTACTTCATGGTAAAAAGGTTATTCCAGTAAGAGAAAGCTTGTTTGCTGCATAAGAGGATTAGGGCTAAAGGGTTTGGATTGCATAAATTTGTTGTTTGACTTGTTCTGCTGATTCCATGTGCAGGAGGCTAATAAGGTGGCCTTGGTGGGTCCAAAAGGTTTCAGTGGGATGCTGAGTGTGGGTCACCTGAAATTGCTTTCCAAGCTCAGTTACTTTTGATGTTCTATAAATACCTTCATTATACTATGCTTTTCTCTTAAATTTCTTCAAGTTTTATTAGTTCTTTACATACATTGCAAGATGGAGCTTTTCATTACAAAGTGCTTTTTGACAATGGCTTTCAATTCTAGTGCTGTCTTGGAGATTCTATATTAAGATTTCCTAGACTTGACTCCACCCAAGAGCAAGTGGTTGTTAAAACCTTAATTGACCAAATAGAAGTAGTCACTAGGTAGGAAGTTGTGGTCATGGAAAGTGCAATTATTTCTCTGATAATTCAGAACATAAGCCCTTCCTTTTTAGGTTGAAAGAGAGACTACACTTCTAGAGATTTGGCTAAGTAGTAATAAGAGAAAACCTTATGAAATCCTTTGAACTTGGTAAAGAATCAAGATTGTAGCATAAAGAAACTTATAAGGCTAGTTTTAAACACGAATGAAGACAACAACAAAAACATCAACCCAGTGTTAACCCGCCTTAGGCGGGATCTGGGGGCCCATGATGTACACAACCTTGCCCCAATATAAAATCGAGAGGGTGTATGATGCACACACCCTTGCCCCAATATAAACAAGAATGAAGACAATTTCTGTAATATGTCATGAACTTTTAACACTGCTAGTACCAATCCACAAATCAGTGAGCTATATAAATTCAGAATGCACATTACAATATCCATACATCAACATATGTTCTAGCATCATAAATTCATAACATGTGTCCATGGCTGAAAGCCTTGAATTTATGGCTATTTTCTCCCCAGGTTTCATCTTCTGAAACTCCTGGAATTTATAATGGCACAAGTTGCACAACCAGACGCAAATACATCTTCTAAGAACAAGCAAGCATAGAAAAAAAATACAGGTTTCACAGGAGGTAATAAACATACAAATCCTTTTCAATCACATAGTTAAAAACACACACATTAAGAGGACTTTATTCAGAATCTCTTGCACCTCAGGTGCCAAAGCATCCGAGGTGACACGAGTATAGAGGCTCGAGTGTGAGTTCAAGGTCGCTCGCCCTCCTGACTTCCCCACTCATTTCTCCTTGGTATGAGCATCTGGATTACAAGTAACTTTATATCAGCAAACTTATGGTTCATTGTTAAGGTGTTAGAAATGCAAGATTTGAAACATGAGAGCGTTTTCTTTTACCCGATGTTGAGAGAGGTAAGAGTTGAAGAGAGTAGGAAATTTGAAGGATCTTGATCATGAGGATTGTGCTGATTTTGCTGCTGCCATTGCACTTCTTGTGCTATGGATCTCTCCTTCTCCTTGATCTGGGTATTTGTCAAATTTAAGAATTAGATACATAAATACAATATCAACATCATTGCCCAGTAAAATCCCGCTCCAGCAGGATTTGGGTATATGTCAGGAGGATGCGCCCGAAAGACCCAAGAAAAACTAAAATTAGATACATACTTAGATACATAAATAATCATGTTTAAATTAATTGTCACTAGGATATAGTATTAGTATTACCTTCTTGACCAACATGTTGTTTTGCTCCTGCACTGCCTTCTCCTGATACCAGCAAATTAACAAGGGTCAGACACAAAATTAAGACTAGAACTACAAATAAGAAATTCATTGAAGTCCAAAGAATATAGCACATTGAAACTTACTTTCTTCTGCAGTTCAGAGATGGATTCATGCATGAGCTGGTTCTGAAAAAGAAAGAGACAAGAATTTAGTCCAACATCACATATTAAAAAGACAAGTACTATGATGATTTCGGGTATCAAGGAAGTACTTTGCGAGATCGGATATGTTTAAGAGCAATATCAAGCTGCTGCTCCAAACTAAGGATCTCTTTCATGCTCAGAGTGTCCAAATCTTGTCCCATGTAGTGCCTAACCATAATCAAATGTATCAATCATCAGAATTACTGTGTCTGTTGTAAAATCAAACTATTTGAATGATGAAAACTTAAAACTTATGGTGAACAGTTTGAAACCTGTGGTTTCTTTGCAAGAGCTCAATCTTGGCCTTAAGTTTGGCATAATCAAAAGTCCAATGTGCCTGATTGCAACACCAATTTTACCAATTAATATGGACACTAACTCATATTACTAATATTCAAACATGATTATTAGAATGGTTTAATACTTTTTTAACATTTTTTTTACCTGCAAGTGATCAGCATCATTAGAAGCTAGCTGCCTTTCTGCATATGAATACCTTTCATACTTCTCCAGGATCTTCTCCATGCTATTGAAATGTCAAGAAGAGTAAATTTGTGTAAGAGAAGTTGTTAGGGTAAATAAGGATGTAGGATCTTGAACTTCTTTAAGTTGCAATAACAACAAGAACAATATCAACCCAGTGTTAACCCGCCTCAGGCGGCATCTGGGGGGCATAATGCCCCAAAATAAAATCAAGAAAGTGTATGAATAAGGCCCAAGTATTATCATTGCCCGGAAGACCCAAGGGTGTCTAATTGATTGTTTTCAATTACCAAGTTCAAACTGACAATCTAGCAAGCATACCCTAATCAGAAAATTGTTAAAGGGAATTAAGTTAAACAAAGAAAACTTCATTTATTTGTTGCAAAATCATATTTGTATAAAAGATGATTAATTGTTGGGAACTGGGTATGCTAGTTACCTTAAGATCTACCAATTTGTAACACATATAAAGCTAAAAAATTTTTACCTATTTCAAATAGATAAATAAGGTTAGTGAGATTTCATCATACACAATTTATAACAGCACAACTTTCCCTTTTGTGGCCAGCATCTGAACTTGCACTCTTAGCAAACAAATAGAAAGTCCTAACTTCAGTAGAATTCCACGTGCAGTTAAAAACCAATACAAAGCAAACATGAATACACAAAAACAAAGAACACTTTGAAGCTTTAAAAGGAAACTAACCTCAAGCAAGTAAGTAAAAAAAAAAAGTAAGATGAAAGAGGGAATTACCAGGAATCAGTAGAATACTCAAAAAGTTTACCCCTATTGGAGAAGACAATAAGGGCAACTTCAGCATCACAAAGCACAGAGATTTCATGTGCTTTCTTAACTAGGCCTCCTCTTCTCTTTGAGAATGTAACTTGCCTGTTTATTTTGTTCTCTATTCTCTTAAGCTGAACTCTTCCTCTTCCCATTTTTCCTCTCTCTTTTTTCCTCTTCCTCTTCTTCTTCTTCTTTATTAGCTCTTGTGTTGTTGTGTGGCCAAAAGAAGAAAGCCCACCTCAGCATTTATAACAACAACATCACTCTAGGATAAAAATAAAATTAACCCACTTGAGATTTCCCCTTTTAACTTCATAAAACAAGGAAGAAAGTGGTGAACTTTGTTACATGGTACTGTTCTCCTTATGCCTAGCTAGCTTTGAACTTTCAAGGGTTTCTCAAAGTGATATTACAAGGTTGGTGAGAATGGATATTATTTTGGTACTAGTACCAAATAATGGAAATGAATGTCTATTATTATTGTTGATTTTCAGAAGAAAAAAAACAAGGAAAGAAGAAAGTGGAATATAAAATCAGTCTTCCTAAATTATATGCCTAAGATAAACTTTTCAATTTTAAAAACTAAAAAATAAACATGTCGTAAATAAAATTTAAATTCCTAAATAAAAAAACAACTTTTTTTAAAATAAGATGTTTATATGCTTTAGGGCACAAGTTAGAAAATCCGATATAAAATTAACCTCACATATGTGTGATGTTGACTGTTAAGAGGTCTCGTTTCTTGCTTCCTACCCTTAATTTGGGTTTAAAATCTTTAACTCTCACAATTTTCCTTCCATTGGATTAAATGGGTCAACCCAAACCGGCTGACCTAATTTATGTACTTTGCCGGCTAGTTTACGGTTTACAACTTTAAAGATATTCTTCCGTTAAGGTAAACTTGTCATTTTAGATTTTGTTTTAAAAATCAAGAAAATCATTTAATTTGATTAAAATATCCCCAGATTTATGTAAATATTTTAAGTAATATTATCGGAAAAAACGATTTAAAATAAATTAAATGACAACTTTTATTAAACAAGAAAATCAAATTAGAATAATAAGTTTATTTAAACTGAGGGAGTAGGTTTTTTAAAAAAATAAGTTGAATATAAAGTTTTAAATTGAAATGGTGGTATTAGGAAATCTAGGTTGGTTTTTGCAGGGTTGGTGTGCTGTCCGTCTCTGATTGGTTGGTATGAGGTAGAGTCGTACGAACTCTTACTGCATTTTTAGGGTGTGTAATGAGAAGTAGCTCTCGGTCACTCATGGCTTCTTGCTGACAATCTCCAACCCTAGCTAACTATTTTATTTTCCCTAGCTCCCTATTTCATATATAATTAATTTTTGTACTATAGTTTTGATGATTTCATATAACTTTTCTGTGTAAGATTATTTCATTTTTTTGTAACAATTTAACCACCATGAAAATAATTAAAAAGATTATATTAGCCACAATCATGCATTGATCAAGACACCTTATTTGTTGACCTAGAGTATCATATCATTATCAATCTTAAGCAACTGATTAAATTTCCCCTTCATAATGTAATTAATTAATGCACCACGCATCTATGTTTACTTTTTGTTCAACCGTATATAGAGTTTTGTCGCCGCATTAGAACAAAAAACCAAAAAGAAGAAAGAGTTTTATCAGTAATCAATTCAATTATGTAGATCTAATCAGACAAATCATATCTTAAAATTCAAAATTTCATGTTAGAAAATCCCAGAAAGTTAGATTAAATATAATAACTAATAATTTTACAGGGAGTAAACTTAGTTTTCGTTAATATGTTCTAGTTTTTCTATTTTTTTATGTAAAATCTCTATTTTTTATATAAAATTCTAAAATTTTCAACCAAAGGCATGCATTTACTATGAATTGTATTATGTTCAACCAAACATGCCCTAACAATCTAGTAGATCAATTGTCAACACAAGATAGCTTATAGCTAAAGTGCACCAAAAAAAAGGGCAACGATAAACCTGAGTGGTGGATTGAATTGGCCAATTGGGGGCTGTACATGTAATCATCTTCCATTTAGGGTTTCATCCAAATTATGAAGAGTTGGTTTATTTAGGTATGGATATCCATTAATTCTACTCAATATATATGAAACTTTTTCATTTTGTAAATGCCCTAGCTAGCCTTTAATTCTTCAACAGCTCCACAATATCTACTTTGCAATTTGCATTGGTTAATTTAATGAATGCCGCCATCAAAACACTGAGTGAGTGATGTGGGGATATGCTGAACATACAATAATATCATCAGGAATTAAGAAATCATCAAAAAAGATTTAATCTTTTTAATCCAATTGAGATTTTTCCTTGAATCAAAGAAGTGGGTATTGCATTATGGATCATCCATTTCATGTCCCAATTTTCTCCTTCACAAAAATTTTAAAAAAAGATTAAATCTTTGTTGCCCTCATGATTTTTCTCCTTCAATCAGTAACTAAGAACTCATCAAAAAGATTTAATCTTTTTAAGCCAATTGAGAATTTTCCTTCAATCAAAGAAGTGGGTATATCATATGGATCATCCATTTCATGTCCCAATTTTCTCCTTCACAAAAATTTTGAAAAAAAGATTAAATCTTTGTTGCCCTAATGATTTTTCTCCTTCAATTAATCAGGAACTAAGAACTCATCAAAAAGTTCTAATCTTTTAAGCCAATTGAGATTTTTCCTTCAATCAAAGAAGTGGGTATTGCAAATGGATCATCCATTTTCCTCCACAAAGAATTTCAGGTCCCAATTTTGAATTTTGATCTCCTTCCTCCACAAAATTTCAAAAAAAGATTAAATCTTTGTGTTGCCCTCATGATTTCATTTCCATCTGCCGACACAGTTTGGATTCCCCCACCAATGTCAAAATCCTTACAGAGTGAGACTGATGCTATCTTGCAACTTGTGTATCAATATCACCCTTCTTTAATTTTAGTCCTTTTCTTCTTTTTTCCCCCTCTTTTTGTTGCTTTCCTTTGTCTATTAACCCATCATATTCCGCCTTTCATGGCCTTCTGTGAACCCTACTCCAGGGCTTTAATGGTCTTTTACCTGTTACCCATCTTAATTTCTAGGGTTGCAATCTTGACAACTTATGAGTATCTCTTGTGGGTTTGCCCTAATTCAGATCACATGAAACAAGTTGTGTATGATTAGTAAAGACTTGTACAGTTGCTCAAATGCTTAAAAAATGATCCACTTTTTGTTGCATTGCAAAGCTTGAATGGATTTTGATTATCAGTTTATCACCATACATTTTTTTTTTGGGTTTTGAGCACTGCCCGTAGGAGTCGAAGTGCTACTACCATAAAGTCTTAACCACTTGACTAAATGCTCGAAGGCACCATACATATGACACAATGGTTTTTTGTGGTTCAAGGATAGAACAATGGCTTGTATTGTACTTCAGAGATGTGTTGAAATCGGTTAGCTAGTCGCGCAAAAGTTAGCAAGCAAGTGCTAAAACAAGACAATTGAAATTGGAGTGATTTATAAAGATATTGCTAAAATTAAGCTTATTGTGTGGCATCACAGAAGTAAGTGTCTAGCTAGCCAGATTTGAATGGAGAAATGTAGGTTCAGAATAGTATATGATTCCAAAATTAGGGCTTGCTTATGTTTTTAGGAAGGAATTGAAATTGGTGTACTAAATAATGCTATTACTAAAATTAATCATCTTGTGTGGCACCAACAGAAGTGTCTAACCAGATTTGAATCCAGAAATGTAGGTTCAGAATAGTATATGATTCCAAAATTAGGGCTTGCTTATGCTTTTTGGAAGGAGAGACGCAAGCATCGCAACCGCGAATATGGAGTTGCTTTTGAACCACCTTGTTCTATCCATAGCAAGGGAATTAAGTTGAGTAGAGATTAAGGCAGAGAATTAATTAACCATTAATCCAATACACAATTTTTTAGCTGGATTATCAATTATATGCACTGGAGTTTAGTTTATAACAGGCTAGCTATAACCAGTTTGCTCAATCTTGTTATAATAAACATGGCTCAAATTTTTTACCTTTTGGTGCTCAAGATATATCATTTGAACCTAATTAAGTAGCACTTACAAATGTGCCCACGATTAGTAGAATCCTGCAACAAAAATCACACCTTAAAATTTTGTGTAATAAACAACTATATTGTATTCAATGCCTTTGAAACTGATATAACCCCTATATCAATTTTTAGTACATTCTAACTAGATTCAGTTATCATTGTCACATAGCTTAATTTTAGTTTTCCTTGGGTCTTTCCGGGCATTGTCTGAATTTTCTACGGAAGCCGGCTCATTGACCCCCAGATTCCGCTCAAGCGGAACTACACTGGGTCTATGATAAAACAGCTATATTTTGTGTCTTAAAGCTTTTTCAATGGTGAATTATTGCATTGAACAGCTTACTTCATGACATTTTAGATGTTAATGTAATGTGCTGAGCAACTTAATTAACAAGCCAAGGTCATACCTTTCTGACAAGTGCTGTTGGCAACTTAGCTGAAGACAATAGAATAGGAGTCATGGAGTACTTTATATAAAGATCCAATATTTGAAGCACATTTTTAATTAGGTTGTTCCTTAATTAAGAGAGAATGTAGAAAAGACAACATCATAATTGTAAGGAGAAACTATTTATGCTCTGAACTAAGAATCTAACACTGACAACTTTTTTTTAGCTAAATTTTCAATTGCATTCATCAAACAAAAATGAAAGTCTCAGCAGCTACTTAGGGTTAGGGTTACAGACCAAATACTGATTCTTAACATTCATCATCTAATTTTGGGGGTTTGTACTTTGTGTTGAGTATCTGATTAAATTAGTCATTTGAAGTTAGTTGGGTAAACTGAATCCTAGAAAATGGGTAATTAGAGATGTAAGGATTTGTATAGAAGCTAAATTAGTCTTATCCTTAGATTAGTGGGCAAGATTTACCCAAACTAAAATCCTAATACTTATCGATTGAAATCCAGAAATCATAACAATCACAACATTGACCCAGTGCACTTCTCTCAAGAAAGAATCTGAGGGGTCAAGATGGAGGCACGCTGAGAGAAGATGTGACCCAAAGACCCAAAGGGACAGAAAACACAAGAATAACAAACAAGAAACGAAGGCAAAGCAAAAACAAAGAAATCATGATATGAACAACTTTTGAAATTTGCAAAATAGTCCAGCTAGATCATGTTACTCATGAAAGATTAATCTCCATCCAAGCTAGCTTTATCATGTTGAAGGTCATATCACCATCACATATATGACAAAATTAACCCATCTCAAGCAAAACTAGGAAGAGCAAACCCTAAATTGAAAAATCAATCATACAAGAGAACTGATTGATGAAGAAGTAAATTTCTTACATACCCAGGATTGAAGAATGAAGAATTAAACTTCACAGATCATAAAATCTCCCTTTCTGAAAAATTAGTTGTTCGCTCTTCCTTCTTTTCAATCCTTTTCATTTTGCTTCTGTTCTTCAACTAGCCCCATGAGTTGTAGTTATGTTTGAGGAAGGAAGAAGAGAAATTAACCCTTTACAAGACCAAAAAACTGATTCATTTGGGTTAACTCAGGACCCAGTATAATGGGTTTGAAGTGAAAGCTAGCTAGAAGATAGGATAGTTTTAAGTTTTTAATCTTAAAAAAATTCTTGGGGGTGAAAAAGTGAAAATAGAGAAAAAGTTGGGCATGTTATTGTACGTTGATTAATTTACTTTATTGTTATTTTTACCTGGCGGTTAATTGCATTGCATGCACGGCATTGCCATACGGTTATAAAAATGTTACAATGGTTAAAAATTGAAGTTGACTCTAATGCCAAACCTACAATGCAGTCTCTTGTAGACTTGGGATTAGTACGTGTCGATTTGTCAATCGCTCATTGTTTTGAGTTCCAATAGTGTCGGGCCATCACATTTATGGGCTAACTAGCAACGATTTGGCCCAATTTGGCCTATTACCAAACCAAAACATGTGTGGATATAGTTCAAATCTTTGAATCGTGATCAAACGATCAAACATGGCCCATTAGCTCAGTTGGTTAGAGCGTCGTGCTAATAACGCGAAGGTCGCAGGTTCGAGACCTGCATGGGCCACTTTATTTTTGTGTTTTATAGTTTTATCCATATGTTTTTAGCATTTAATTTAGGCATAGATGATGGAGGATGGTAGTAATCGACAAACTAGGGGTCGCTAGTGACTAGTGTTGGTGTGAGACTTTTGAAGATTCTTCATTTTGATGAAGAAAACGATCCGGACGTCGGATGTTTATTTTGCCCTAGATGAAATGATTTTTTTTTTCTGCGACGATATGCATGTTTACACTCCGATTCCAAACTCTTTCTTTATTTTTGTGTTTTACAGTTTTATCCATATGTTTTTAGCATTTAATTTAGGCATAGATGATGAATGATGTAGTGATCGACAAGCTAGGGGTCGCTAGTGTTAGTACAAGGCTTTTGGAGATTTTTCATTTTGATGGAGGAAACGACCCGAACGCCGAATGTTTATTTCGCCCTAGATAAAATGAACTGTTTTCTGCGAGGCTATGCATGTTTACTTACTCCGATTGCAAACTCTTTCTTTTTTTGATAAATAGAACGAATCGGAGGGCGGTCCTTGGGTGGAATTAAATAAAGGGGATAAACGAAATGAAACGGGGGTACCCAGCCCCCTAACATCAAGGACGGTCAAAACATGAAAACCAACGGGAAAGGAAAAGGCTAAGCTAGCGAGGATCTCAAACTCTTTCTTTTTCTTGTTCTTGTTTTTCAGAGATTCGTACTTTTTCTAGCTGATCTTACTCATTTTTAACTCACCTACCCGTTCTTGACTGCTATTTTTCTTAAGGTTTCTCAGATTACCAAATTTATCTGGTTTTCTTAATTCTTACATTATCAAAAAACAATAGGGATACCTAGACTTGAAAAGGTGCATTATAGGATGATGAAATGAGGGACAATGATTTATTATAATGTTCCTCTTTGTATGGTGAAATCTTAGGTTAATTTTCACTTCACTAGTGACCGTTTTAACTGAATAAATCCTAGACAAATTAACTAATTAAAGAACAAGATTGAAGAGGACTTTGAAACTATTAAGTATTGGTGGTGGTTGGATCATATATATACCGATGTGACAAGCATTATGATTTGATGTTCATAATTATATGTTGGTCTTCAAGTATGTCAAATAGGAAAAGAAGCTGGAGAAACAATCAGAAATTACTGTTTAGCATCTTATTTTTTTACCATGTTGAGAGACAGCACAAAGTTGAATACGCCTTTTCCAGCTCAAGCTTTCATTTCGAGATTTTTACAGCTTGTCCATTATTTTCCTTCAAGATTAGGCTTAAATAGTGGTTTTATTAATTGGTTGCTTCAAACACTTATGAAGACTTTGAAACGTTACTTTTATTTATATGATTACCTTGACATATGTGTTTGACGTATATAGCATTTTTCAAACGTTACTTTTAGAGGATAAGACTTTTATTTATTTGAAATGTAAGATGTATTATATGATAAAATCGTGTTAGATTGTTAGTATATACGTCAAGCAGTGTTCTAAAAAACGCTAGGCGGGAGCTAGGCGGTGGGCTGGGGCCTAGCGCCTAGACGGTTAGGCGGGGGCCTAGGCGGAATCTGGACGGATTAGACGGATTGATATGATTTTTTTATATAAGATTATTATTTGTGATTGGTAAGAATATATAAATAAAGAATAATCCTATTATAATGTCTATGTATAAATTCAAGCCTACCAAGCTACCAAGAAGGCCGCCTAGTCCGCCTAGTCCGCCTAGAAGGCCGCCCAGCCCGCCTAGAAGGCCGCCCAGCCCGCCTGACCCACCCAGCCCGCCTAGCTCGCACAATTTTCCTAGCCCGCCCAGCCCGCCTAGGCGCCCACCCAGCCCGCCTAGCCGCCCAGCCCACCGCCCAGGACAAAATCGGGACGGTGGACCACCGCCTAGCGCCTAGGCGGCCGCCAAGGCCGTTTTTTAGAACAGTGATGTCAAGTCATGTGACATTCAGGGTGTGACTTTCAGACAATTGTTAGTCGGTCATAAAGATAAAGGGTTGAGAATAGTTTTAGGAGCTTGTACTGGGATCGAAACCTACTCTCCTTAGAATGCTGAGGCAAGCTGACATGGTTAAGTGCAGAAAATTTTTCCCTGGTCTTGGATTTGATGGTGAGGATAAAGGGTTTAGGTCAGCCCTACTCAAACTGGTCGTGGACTGGAGTTGTTCCCTCGAAGATCCCAGGGCAAAACGAAACTAGTGATTGTCTCGGGCGAGCAAGCTAGCCCTGAAAAAAAAAAGGGCCGGGTATTACGTACGTGAAGGATTGAAACTCTGGGCATGTGACATATAGTTATAGATCATTTGGTTTTACTAAGCATACCATTAGCAATTGATTAAAAAAAACTTTACTTTCTAGTTTTGATAATGATAAATAAATAGGTTCTATAATTTTAAAAAGAGTGTGTGAGTTAAGTAGAAGTCATGTTTGCTGGGATAATAAGGGACAGTCTCTCGCCTTCAATCATCTAGTCAAAGTTTAAGACTTTTTATGGTAATATTATAAGATTTCTATTTTAATTCTCATGAACAGGTATTTTTAAGAAAAAAAATGTAGACTCACGTTAGATTTGATTGAACGAAAAAAGAGCCAAGTGTTAATTAGTAAGATCAAGAGGACTATACATATAAAAAACACTAAAGCTATTACAATAAAAAGAGGAAATTCAAACTCATAACCTAATGGTCATAAATATTATCTCCAACTAATTGAACTAGATTGATTTGACATTTGGACCGCTTTATATTACCAAATATACACATGAGTTATATAGGTCGTATGTTTTACCTAATTCATGTAAATTGAGAATTATTAATCATGCGTAACTCTCGTGCACACACAATAAGTGAGTAGTGGGTTCCACATCATTTTTTTTTTGAAAAAAGGTGATTGAATAATTGTCATATAGTGGACAAATTTGCCATTCTTTGCCATCATTTCCCCATCCCATGCCCTCCAACACAAAACACAAAAATCCTCCAAACAAAATCTCATTCCTTTCTCAATACCCTCCCTCAAACTATACACCAACCAACAAACAAGCCTCCTTCCTACCTATCACACCCTACAAATCAAGCCATGTCCATGTTTCTAGGCTTCTCATCCAACCGCGACAAGACCCGACGAAAGTCATGCCACCGGAGAAATGACTCGTGTGAGCTAGATGTGTTTGACGCCGAGGGCTACTTCTCCTCGATCAACGAGGGCCTAGGGCATAATAGCAATAGAGCCACCACATTGTTCCACGAGCTAGGCATTGCAATAAGAGACGACTGCACTACCAATAACAGACAACAAGGATGGAGGGAAGGCAGAGTCAGTCTTGACATTCCGTCTACAGGATACACTGGAAGCCACCACTACCACCACCATCACCACCACCACCACCACTACCACCGCCAGCACTCTGTCTCTCATCAAGCCCAAGTCATGACATCATCAACGTCGTCAGGAGCCAAGGAGACTAAGAAGCACAGACAACAACCTAGCTCACCCGGTGGAAAGCTAGCCAGCTTCTTCAACTCTCTTATAAGCCAAGCAATCTCATCCAAGAAGAAGAAATCTTCAAAGCTATCATCTCAACCGGATGGCGTAATCGATCAAGAAGAAAGCCCTAGTAATTGGAGAAGGAGAAAAGGTAGCAACAATTTTAGTAGCTCCAACACAAGCACAACAACAACCTCAACCTCAACAAGAACAAGAAGCACTACAAATTACACTACACAATCTCCTCCTTACCCACTCAACACACCCACAAAGTCATACAAGGATCTAAGTAGGCTTTCGGTATCAAGGTGCAAGAATCCATCAACTACACAAGTGATCACCAAAGACTCTACAAACTTGGATTGGTTGGATGAGAAGTTTAAGTGCATTCAGAAGAAGGGTTTTGATCGACATAAAGGTAGCTCAGACAAGGAAAGGAATTGGGTTAGCCGGAGTTCAACATCTGAAGAGAGTACTGGCGTCGGATTCAAAAGGTTTGCACAAGATGATGGAGGAGATAGCGATTCAAGCTCGGATCTTTTTGAGTTGCAATTGAACTATGATCAATGTTCAAGTGGACTCCCGGTTTATGAGACCACTTGTATGGATAGTATCAAGAGATCATCCGTTACACCCATTACCAATGTCAATTAAAGGTGTATTTTTTCTTCTCTTTTCTTTGTGTTTTTGTAGGAAAAATTGCATAATATATCCCCAACTTTGGTGGGTTGTGCTTGATATTAGCTTAAACTTTAGAAGCTGCCAAAAACAACAAATTTTTGAGATGGTTAATTACTCTATGTTACATGCATGGTATATTAAAATGCTTGATGTGAAAGTAGTCTCACTAAGCATTGTGTGCCAAAAGACAATTAACCACCCAAAGTTTGTTATTTTGTGTAATTTTAAAGTTTAGATTGTGAGCATTACCATAATGCTAAAATTTAGGAAATATTTTGTAATTCTTTCTTTTAATTATTGGGTTTGTGCAAGTGAGAGATTGTGTGAGATTGATGAAGGCAGCCATCTATGTGTGTTTGTTTGAGTTATGAGGCTTCTTCTTCTTTCTGTGGTGTAATTAGTGTATGAAAATTCTTCTTCAATATTCATTGTCTCACATTTCTTCTATTATATTTTAATTTGATCGAGTAAAAATATAAGAGAATAAAAAGAATGAGGAAATTTACCAATGAAGCTCATTTACCGCTGTAGTTGGATGAGTAATTTGTGCCATGATTAACAATAGATGATGGTAAAGTTAAAAAGTTGTTGGAAAGAAAAAACATAATCAATCAATCCCACCCTAATGGGTAACATTGGAACTTTTGACTTGACCCCTCCAAAAAATTTAAAGCTTACATATTACACATGCATGTCAAAAAGATAAAAAAAAAACCAAAAACCAAACATTTAAAAAATAAAAACCATTAATCGAACCGAATTATCTGGGATTAGTTCGGTTCAATTTTTTTTTTCTAGTTTGAACCGAACTATGAACGACCCTATATTTACTTCTTTTTTAATGATAGTCGAGCTCAAATTCAAAATTTCAGATGCCTTATTTTCTTTACACCGAAAAACTATTTTTAAAACTCTTGAAATTCGTATATAGAATAATTTTTTATTCGATTGATTGAGGGCATTCTAGGCAAAGAAAATAACTTTTTACTCAAAAATCATTTTCAACCAACAAGTCCAAAATCTAAAATCCATAAGAGATTTCAAATATTAAAATTTAATTTTTGTAAAATATAATGCCAAACATATTCTTGTCTAGTTTATGCTTTTCATATTGTCTGACGTATATGTTTTCTTGTGTGTGACTTTCCAGTGTGATCGATTACCTGGAATTTCATGGCCCACATTGGAATTTGAAATAGATTGAGACACAAAAGGCCCAAAGCAAAGCATAATCTTGTACGAGTGTTTTCTTTTTTATATTTTCCTCTTTTCATGTTTCTTGGCTTCTTCTATTGATAAGAAACTGTGATGTTTAAAATTCAAATAATATTAATTAACTACAATTAACCTTTGTTCATTTTTTTCTTAATAGTTAATTTATCCCCATGATACACATCGAGGTTTATACGTAATGTTTTACTCGTTTTTAACTACAATTAACCTTTGTTCATTTTTGCCTTAATAATTCATTTATCCCCATGATAAACGTCAAAATATACTTAATTTTTTACTCGTTTAGGATGGTAAATAATAAGTACTATAAAAAAAAACTTTGAATATATATGACAAGGGAAAAAACAGATTAAATAGAGGAAATGATGTCCTGCAAAATATGATTTTTTTTTTGGATACTAATATTCAAAAACATATTTTCTTAGCAAAAATAAGTATATAGATAGCCATTTATTGGAATCCACAAGTTTGGAGACATAGTAATTATAGCTTATTGAAGAAGTTGATGACTAAAACTTGGGTGGAGGGCCCTATCCTACTCATCTACCATTAACTTAATCTTCACAAACAATCTTATGAATTCCAATCCCCTTTTTTAAATTGTGAAAAAACATAACTTTTTAAGTCTTTTCTGGTTACAAATGTGCTTAACTTATGACTACCTAATTAGAGGTGAAAGTGAAACGCCCCATAAAGGTTATGCTTTTATTCAAGAATAAAACTATTTTTAACATCATAATTAAGCACAAATTACTTTTATTTAAGGATAGTTTGTGACTAGTAATTTGGCTGTCAAAAATTGACCAAACCCAAAAAACTGATCCGAGCGATCCGTTGTAAAACTTGACCTGGCCGACCTGAAACCCAATTTAATCCGACACGATTCTGACCCGGACCCGACTTAATTTTCATGACAACGTAAAATTTTATTAAAATATTACGGAGTATTAATTTTAAAAACAATCTATTTACTTTGTAATATCGTCATCGTACATGATGATGATGTACATATTTATATTATTATTTAATAATAATGTAATATCAAAAATAGAAAAAATGATACTATTGACCCACCAATCAATCCGAATCCAAAATGATCAAACCCGGATCCGAATGAACTTTTCCGATTGATAGGTCTAATTCTATACCATCTCGAAATTATGTTTACTGGACTGTCATTGCTAGAAGCCCATTTTAATGGGCCTTATCCGGCCCACTATTAATTTGGACTGGTTAATGAATTTCAGACTACCCAAATAATGAATCACACACACATATAAGGGCAAAAAAAAAATGAAGCTCATCATATGACGTAATTAGCAAATGTGTAAGCAAACAATTGGAAAGATAATGACTTTCTTGTCTTGTGCTAAACGAGGCTTAATCTGAATATAAAAATGATAGGGGAATTTAACAAGTCACGTACTATTAGTGTATTTCACATAACATAATTGTTGATGACGTTTAGTTTATAAGTAGATAAATTGTAGTAATTGTTTGATGTATATGATTAATGTGAGGTAGGTGAGAAAGGAAAATGAAGAAGGCCAAGAAGCACATGGAAAGAACTGACGCCCTGTGAAATATACAAGGCTGTGAGTCATGAATGGGGACAGAGCTGTCCCTCTACATTTGTCAAGAATAAAGCCACACTTTGATCAGTTTTGATAAGCATCATCCAAAAGAAGATGCTTTAATTCTAGGGTTTTTGTTGGGTGAAACCAATGTTCTTAAAATTCTCGCCTAGTTTCTCTAGTCTGTTTAGTCTTTCAGTCAGTCTAGGAAATCGTCTAGTCCGTTTAGGCACACGTTTAGGCTGTCTAAGCGCTAGGTGGTCCCTCCCCGTTTAGGGCCCGCCTCGCGTTTTTAAGAACACTGGGTGAAACAAGAAAACAATTGACCTAAGCAAATGAGAGAACATGAAAAATGCTACAAGAATGATGGGAGTATTTTTTATGTCTTTCGTGAGTGTAATTCTGTGGCGGACTTCATTGTTGAATCTTTCAGACGTGTCACCTATCTCGCTTGCAGTTAACTTGGGCTTGATTACCCTCATCCGACATAATGCTCTAGGACGATCACTAACTTGTTAGTGGTTATCCTAATCTCTTTCCTTATAAAAAAATGCTAGAAGAATGATCAACTATGAAAAATGAGAGAACATGACAAAAGAAGATGAACCATCATGCTAGTCAATACATATGGGATTAGAATAAATGTGGAAAAATCAAAGCAAAAAAGAGCATGCTTAAAAACAGGGATTTTTTAATGGGGCAATCTCTATATTACTAATTTGATAATGACATTTGAAGTTGCCCATAGAAAATCGAGATTTTATTACCGAAATCCTTATTTATTTATAATTCATTTTGGCAATTTAGATTACATATGTTTTTACTTTTTAGAGAAGTGAATCAAGTGGTTGCATATCTTAATCACTCACTCTTATAAGAGAACATTTCAAATGGAATTTTATGCTTTCGTTTAAAAGATGTTCTAACTTGTCCTCAAATCATATTTGATATTGGCTTAATTCTTACATCATCATCATCATTGACCTAGTGAGACTTCGCTATAGCGGAATTTGGGGGTCAAGATGGGCTTAATTGTTACCTTATCAAAAAATCAAATAAGGTTGAACAAGCGATTAATAACATTTGACACTTTTCACTCATTATAAAGGCGCATAAATAAATACAATTGTTCAAATCTTATAAGTTTTAAGGTTTTTGCTTGTAATATTATTGCCCTAAAAATAGAGTGCCTTCAAATACAAAAACCGATTATCCTAGATGAAATTTGTATTCGATTTTTTTTAACAAGGAACCCAACTTTGGTAGTAAATCCGGGTCCGTATATTAGCCAACAAAGCGCACGAATCAGGTAAACCTATTTGTACTAATTGACTCGAAATCCGGGTCCGTAAATTAGCCAAAAAAGCGCACGAACTAGGTAAACCGATTACACTACTCGACCTAGTGGTGGGAAGAATGGCGAGACTTATTTTCAATTATTTTTTTCTCCCACTTTATATGTAACTCAACAAATGTTAAACTAGTATCAAGAGGGGGGATTTAAAAGGGCACCATCATCTTCCTAGCCATTTACACAAGTTGTTCTTTAATCACCTCCATTGTCTTTTTTTTGTATCACCCCCACCATCAACTTCAAGTGCTAAAAAAAATTCAGAAGCGCAAGCCAAAGGGAGATCAAATTTCAGAGATTTGTGGGCCATAGCCTTAAGAGAGATTGGACGTGCTTCTTTTCTTTATTGGGGGAAATAGGAGAGTGGGCTCACATTTGTCAATATGACAGATTGGCTTTTGCTCCTCAACTGTTAATTTAAAGATCCCTAATCATCTCATCTTAAACTAATGCTTAATGGGTAATTGGGTATGTTAAGATTATTCATTACTTTAGAATTGGTAGGCAATTCTTCCCTTTTGTCCCTCTAATTAAATAAATCAACTTGCCTGTACTTTAATGGATGTCATTTTTACAGAATCACTCTCTCAAAAGCCTCCACATTACACTTAAATAAATAAATCAACTTTCTTTTTCCTTTTTTTTTCCCCCTTTTGCAAAAAAAAAAGACTCATGGACATGTTTTCACCATGAAATGCAGTGGAGGAATATCATGCTCAATGAATCCCAGTGTATCTGCTTCACACTCAAATGAACCAATCATCCTCCACCCAGTGAATTAATGGTGATCTTCTCAGAGAAACAATAGAAAAGATTGGTTCTTTATCTCTCTTTTCTGCCCTCTTCTTCTAACCCATTTTGCCCTTACTGTTCACTCTGGTAAGAAAAAACCCAATCTTTCTTTCTCATGTAGACTAGTAATTACCATCTGTGGTTCCATTTGAGGCTTTTGTTTTCAATTTCAATTTGTTGAATAAATTTTGTGCTTTCGGCTTCCAATTCTTAGGGCTGGCTAATGTTACCATTAATCATCTGGGCAAGTTTCTTTTTCATTCCCCTAATCAATTTGACTCTCTCTCTTGAAGGGTTTAATGCTAGGACAGTAATTTTCTTTTCTTATGTATAAAAGATTATCTGTCTATGTTGATATTGTTATCCTAATTTCTGCTATTGTTTCTCATGATTTCTTGCTTGCCCATTCAAGTTTTAATCTTGTGACCTAATCTGATCAATGGTTCTGCTGCAAAGATGCAGTTTAGTTTTTTTTACTGTTGATTGTGCTAAGCAGATGCTAGATCTTTGTTTCTTCAAGTATTTTGGTATCTATTTGCTTGATCAGATACAAGAAACTAAGCAAATTTCAGTGAAAAGCTATTAACTTTCCTAGTAATAATCTGAACAGCTTGGCTAGTAATGGAATTCTGGAAATGTCTGAATGAAGAGTTGGAGCTACCTGTAGAGCATACTAGACATAATGTATCAAGACAGGAAGGAGAAACACTCTATGATACTTCAAATTACCCTTTTGTATCAAGCCAAGAATCAATACAATTTGGTTTCCCTGATACGACAGGAAAAAACCGACAAGCTACATTAAGCAATCAAATTGGGCTTGATTGTTATACAGAGGTGGGTTCAGATTGCCAAGACTTGGCAACAGTAGATTTGAAGCTTGGTGGCAGAGACGGCGAGTCTTCAAAAAGTGTGGTTTCTTCTGTTCCTACAAAGAGAACTCGGTTGACAAGCTCGTACTCGCAGGCACCTGTCTGCCAAGTTTATGGATGTAACAAGGATCTTAGCTCCTATAAGGACTACTATAAGAGGCATAAAGTTTGTGATACTCATACAAAAACAGCAACAGTTATTGTTAAGGGTATTGAACAAAGATTTTGTCAGCAGTGTAGCAGGTGAGTGCTGTTTTGCACCATTTACTCTGTCAAAAGTTCTGCAAGCACTACTCTATTGTGGATTTTAATATGGAATCTGTCTTAGATTTAATCTTAGGTGTTACACTGGCCCTATTAGTCCTTATGCTGGAAATACATTTAATCATAGGTGACGTTTGGATGCGTCATTCACTTACCAGTGAATGTTGATTGATCCAGGTTCCATTTGTTGGCTGAATTTGATGATGGAAAGCGTAGTTGTCGTAAACGCCTTGCAAACCACAATGAACGTCGAAGAAAGGCTCCAGGTAACTTACCAATTCATGTCTAACAAATCAGTTGTCAATCTCGTATAGCAATGCTGAAACTTGATGTTTAACTACCAAAACATTCCAGCATCTAAATGTTATAATTATGACCTTTATCTCATCATTCTCTTGACTAAAATACAGGAGCCATTAAAGTCTTGTTTGGTTATATTTTTTCAGAAGTATGCAGTAGAAAATGACTATTCTCTGTCTTCTATTACATTAGAAATCTTGTTTATATGATCAACCAGATACAAAACATGATAGACTACAAGCTGCTGGTGCTTGCTTTGACTAGCAAAATTTTGAGTTTCCTTTGATTGGTATATCTATATATGGTGTTCAAAGTGAGTTTCTTCACAAGAGAAGGCAATACATATCAAACAGATCTTGGAAATCAAATGTCTAATTTTATTTAAAAGGGCAAAGTTATTAGGCTCATACACACATAATCAAAGATCTAGTAAATCCTATTGAAGCTTTCATTAAAGTACTATTTTCAGTATAACTCTACCCACTTCATTTTTTTTCCTCTGTTCATTCATCCTGATTAACTTACACTATACAATATCACAATCTGAATGCAGGTACCAGGTTTCTAAGATCTTCCTCCATAAGAACATCTTTTCTTTTCCAAGAGATGTTGCCCACTACAATTCCGGGTCCAAGCAAACCCGAACCAGGAAAATGGTTCAGCCATATGAAATACGAAGATCCAATCATGGACTCGAATTCATTACTCAATTTCCATGATAACATTCCAGTTGGAACCATAGACAAAAACTCCGGCATCACTTTGCCTAACAATCAAGATTTTTCTCATATCCCTGATCCTAGCAGTGCTCTCTCTCTTCTGTCAGCTCAGTCCCTGAAAGCTCCTCCAGACCCTTCAATGGCTGCTACTCTCCACAACCACCACAACTTCAGTTCAGAACAAGGTCTCGCCGAAAAGGCGGGACCCACCACAACAGTTTCAGATGAAAGTATACTGTTTAGTCTTTCTTCTGGACAAGGTACTGTTGTTGATCTCTTCCAACTGTCTTCACACCTTCAAATGGTGGAACAGAAAAGAAACTTGATGCACTGAACAAGTTAAAGAGTGTATCAGTATTATTATCTTTGATTTATGTAAGAATTGAGATTAGCAGTGGTTAAATATGTAAGACTTAACATGATTATGATTATTTTAGTTGCCTTAATTATACTCTGGATGAAGAGAAATTGTAATAGTAACCATTCCTTGGTCAAAATTTTGGTTTTGATTTTGGTCAAAATCTTGATTGTTGAAAGGGAAAAAAAATCTTGTGCTGATATCAAGAAAAAGATTATATGGAGTACAAAACATGAAGTGGCTTATTTTAATCTTTGCTAGTCCGAGGTTAACATTAAAGAAATGTCCACCAGGTGTACTAATCAGGGCCCATTGCTTTGGCTTTATAAAAAAATACACTTGCAAAGGGGGGACAGAAGCCTGTGATTAATGTTAAATTATTCCTTAATCATGCTTCTTTGTTTTCCCTTTTCTTTTTCAAACCCAGATTTCCAGATCTGGGAAAAACCTGTGAATCACATATTTGGCTTATTGTTAAGCTCATTTATTAATCACTTCACTCTAAACAAAGTCCATTGATTACTTAAAACTAGTTAATCAAGCTTGAGATTAGGGCAAAGATCAGCTCAGCGTTACGCAAGCGCGTATAAGAAGAGCTTGTCTGGCTGGCCCTTACATAGTACTAGTAATAGGAAAAGGATACATGGTCTCATAACATAAGCAAACATGATAACTAAGACATTGTTTTCTTAAACTAGCTAGGTTCAGATACTAAAGGGCTAATCTTGTGGATTCTTGGTCTGAAGTTAAGCATCTCCTTTCATCCTGCAGAAAATGTCAAGAAAATTGCATTAGTAAAAATCAAATAAAACAAATTAATTAAGCAGAATTGAGGTGTGATTAAGAGAGACTATAGTTCTTACATTAATGTCTGTTGCTCTCAGCAACAGAAGCAGCACTAGGAATGTACCTTGCCCACTGACAAAAATAAAATAAAGGATAACATAAGATTTGTTCAGAAATTAGTTTCTTAAACAAATGATTAAGACATCATTATCCAGCTTACATTCTTGGCAGCAGTACTAAAGGCCTCCCTGTGTGGAATCTCTGGATTTGCTGCCTTGATTCTCTGTATCTCCTCCCTTATTACATGATTACCCATGATTAGTCTTCACATGAATTAAACTTAAGTAACACAATTGAACAAAAAATTGAAGTTAGGTCTTAACAAAAGCCAAGGGCTCTCACTTCATGAACCGGTTGTAAGCAGATGGGAGTCTGTGCTTCTTCTCTGGAGCTGTTCAAGGCATAAACACAAACTTACTTATTAACCCACCAAGCAAAAAACAATACTAATTTCAATTTTCACTGTTTTGACTTCAATTTCAGCAAAGAAATTAAGTTAAAAAAAGGCTGAATTACGCTTAACAACAAAGGTTTCCCTAGGAGAAACCGGTTCACTCGAAATCGACGACGAAGAGGAATGCTCCTTCTTCTGCTCACTACAACATCCTGGTGACTTGTCCATGAAATTGAAACTCTACCATGCACATAAACAAAAAAAAGGTTTCATAATTAGTTTGTACATACTTGTCACATATATCATTAGATAAACCATACCATACATGTATATAATATATACATGGAAATTAACCTGGAGGCTGAGCTGGTGGTCGAGACGTTGGGTCTGAGCCGGAGGTGGAGAAGGTGGCGGCGGTGGCCTGGTGCTGAGGAAGGAGAGGTTGCTACAATGGCCGCATTTGACGGTTACCGTGTCCAACAATCTCTTGCATGGTATCACAACCTATGTATACACACAAGTTAAATTACATGCCCATTTTATGTTTGTACTTTAGTGTTTGTTACATGTATAAAAGAAGATCAAATTAAACACATAGCTAGGTGAAAAAACCCTAGCTAGGATATATCATATATCTACATGGTTTAGACATGCAAACAAGCCTTTTTTTTTTTATAAAAATAGACCTATAACATATACATGTACACATGAATTGTTGAAAGTTCATTACTTTTCAGATAGAGCTAGCTAGGGTTTCAAACAAGAACTCAATTGATGTTCATATGTTGATTCGTACGAGACAATACAAGTAGCTAATCTAATCCAAAAGAGAGTGAGTTTAAGTATGCATACCGCTAGGACAGTGCTACAGAAGTTGCATCGGACATAGCAAAGATGCTCTGGAGGCGGTTGAACCGCCTCCACACCTCCCATTTTCTCTTCCATGTTCATGATCTTGTTCTTCTTCTTCTTCTAAGAGTTGGTTTAATTTGATACTAGTGAGAAGAAGCAAGTTGAAGATGATGAAATTTGAGGAGAAGTGAATTAGGGTTTTTGTAGAAGAAAGATGGGGAAAGAAGCCTCCAAGTTGCTTCAATGAAAGCTGGAGCTATACTATATGTAGGCACTCTGTGGCTATATTGTACGTTGTAGTAAATTATAACAACCAAAAACTAAAAAATAAATAAAAAGTTTTTATCTTTTTGTTTTTCTTAGCATAGAGTAGCTTAAATTTTGTACGGAGTACATGTGAAGTTAGCTTGATGATACTAGTTTATAATTACACATGCAATTCTCGTGATCATAAACTAGTGAAAAGCTAGATTAGGAGAAGCAAGCAAACGATCATTTGTAGAGTTTAACAAATCCAAATTCAAACATATTGATATAGAATTGGATGGAGAAGACGAATCATGGAACATAATCACACCTTATGTTATGCTTCAATCATGTAATAGTTTGCCAACTTGACTCGACTTAAAGAGCACGTTTTGCGAAACTATAGTTAATCGGGGCGAGAGATTATATCAACTTACTTTACTTATTATTTTTGCTGGTAAGTCAAACAAGTCTAGTTCAAATTAAATCACACCTTATGATGAGCTAGCACAATTTCGTTTATTACTATGATTTTTTTTATCAGAAAACGGGAGAACACCCGCTAGTTACCCCCTAAAGAGGTTACATAATCAAATACTATATAATCAAATCATCGATCTCACTAGGAGGTGAATTAAAGAAAATAAGAGGTTCATTGAGGTTAATCGCCAACTTGGCTAAAGCATCGACCACTCTATTGTTCTCTGACCTAGTTAATCAGGGCAAGAGATTATATCGATTTACTTATTATTTTTGCTAGAAGTCAAACGAGTCTAGCTCAAATCACACCTTATGACGAGCTAGCTCAATTTCGTTTATTACTATTGTTTTTAATGTAAGATCGAATCCATCTTTCAACCCGTATCGTTTTTCTTGAATGTTAAGAGGATTTCCTCTCAAACCCCTAAACATAGCCACATTACATATTGATACTAATAATTTTCCAACATGACTCAGCTTTAAGAGCATGTTCTGCTAAATTGTAGTTAATCGGGGTGAGAGATTATATCGATTTACTTATTATTCTTGCTGGTAAGTCAAACGGGTCTAGCTCAAATCACACCTTATGACGAGCTGTCTCAATTTCGTTTATTACTATTATTTTTAATGTAAGATCGAATCCATCTTTCAACCCGTATCATTTTTCTTGAATGTTAAGAGGATTTCCTCTCAATCCCCTAAACATAGCCACATTACATATTAATACTAATAATTTTCCGACATGACTCAGCTTTAAGAGCATGTTCTGCTAAATTGTAGTTAATCAGGATGAGAGATTATATCGGTTTACTTATTATTTTTGCTGGTAAGTTAAATGGGTCTAGCTCAAATCACACCTTACGATGAGCTAACTCAATTTCGTATATAACTATGATTTTTAACATAAGATCGGATCCATCTTTTAACCCGTATCATTTTTCTTGGATTTTGAGAGGATTCCATCTCAAAGATTTCATCTTTAACCACATTAAAATTGTGAATGGCATAACAATCACTCAAGCAAGAAATTAGGGTTAGGAAAAAAAATTGAAAGATGGAAAGTGGGGGAAAAGGGGAAAAGAGGAGAAGTCACAATCAAGTCGGTGAATTTGGGGAAGAGGAGACTAAAGAATTGATGCGACAAATCCTAGGTTGCCAAATTGGGGAAAATGCCTATACTTCTTCTACTTCCATTACACCAGCTCCCATGCTCGTATAAAGACTCGTTCTTGAATTTTTTTGAATTGAATTAAAAAAAGGAGATGATGAGAGGAAATTGAATGAATGAAGCAAGTGAATTCATCAACTGTCACGTTTTGCAGTGTCAGTTAAATTTCAAAGCTTTTTCAGTATTAACGGATTTGTTCATACTTCATTCCATCTCTTGTCACTCCCACTTCACTCCCCCTTTCGGGTAAAATCTTCCATTAGTCATTCTTGTCTCTTCTTTTTTTATATTTCTAAAAAGTTTTACTGACTCGTTAAACTTTTCTGGTTCATTACTTAACAAAAAAGTCGTTGTAGTATAGTGGTAAGTATTCCCGCCTGTCACGCGGGTGACCCGGGTTCGATCCCCGGCAACGGCGTAATTTTTTATTATTATTATTATTATTTATTTATTTTTAATTTGGCATTATTGTTGAAGATATTGCTGTTTAAATTTGTCTTTAGCATTGAGATGCTGAATTTCATCATTTAAGAAAAAGTGATCAATTTCAAAAGGAAACTTTAGCTGCAGAATTAGCCCAAATTGAACAAAATGTGTATGTAAATGGTCCACCTTAGGGAGCAATTTAATATGTTCTTGTATTTTCACATGATCTGTTTAAAATTTGATTGAAGATTCAGTTCAAAAATTGTCATTTCACTTACCTTATGAAGTTGTTTTTACCAGAGTCTTGAATCACCCTGTTATTTTCCTGTTTTCCTAGCATGTCTTTTTGTCTTCAATTGGCCTTAAGCAGGATGTAAACATAATTAACTCTCAAAGAATTATCAATCCAAAATCATACTCCACTATTTATTGTGTTTAAAGATGAAGCCTTTTTCAAGCACCAGTCTTGTTTATGTTATCTGAACTTAACTTGCTACCATCTTTTTTTCTGTGGTGGCATTTTTTCTGAAGCTGTAATCATCATCTTTTGTATTCAGCTTAGTCATATAAACACTTAGTCTCAAGCTTTGAAGATCCACTAATTCAATATAGTAAAAGATTAAGATGTGCACTTATCTCATCATCATCAACACTGCTTGGTACTAATCAGCTTTCATTTAATCCTTCATTTCTGATGTTGATGTGTTTGGTGGGCATGTGTAGGCTTTTAAGAGCCTTTCACACCATTCATCTACACATCCCCACACACCAATTGCTTTCTATGGAGACACATCAATTTACAGATCTACAAATGCCATGTGCATGCACACTATGATACACAAAAATGGACACAAACAGAAAATGGAAACAAACACAGAGGCGCGAAAACGTATCATTACCATAACTTTGAACTAGCAAATGCACAGCATAACAAGAAGACCAAACAATAGAACAATATGAGATAAAAGGGTTTCATTTTTTTTTTTCTGGAGAGCAAGTGAACAACTTTTTTCACTATAGACCAGCAAATGGTCTTTACTATGCACAACTAGTTTGAACTTTCCAAGACTGATGATGACTACAGTTTCGCCGCTTTAAACTGCCATCTCTTGTCACAAAAGAACCAAAAACTCAAACAAAAAGCTATCAACATTCACCAAGTACTTACTTCTCCTCACAGAAGACAATCACCCTAAAATCATTTCTAAATTCCTAAGAAAGCTATGTGGGTCAAGAACAAAGATGACGAACGGGTGACAGAACGAATTCTAGACATACCCACAAATTTCTAAGTGAACAGAAGAAGAACTAACAGATTAGACATCAATTTTGGAAGCAGCCTCCTTGTCTAGAAACCACACCAGCTTGCCGTTACCCGGATCCACCATCCTAGCTGGCAGGGACAAGGGTGCCAGGTCATCAGGCGCCACGTCACTGATTGCCAGGTGTGCAGCCTCTGCTTTGCTGCCACCTGTAGCAACAACTGCCACATTAGATGCAGAATTGATGACAGGGAGGGTGAAAGTGATTCTCTCGGGTGGGGGCTTTGGAGAGTCAGTGAGGTAGGTCACCCAGTCGTCCTTCAAAGACAGTATAGGGTGACTGGGAAATAGAGACGCCACGTGTCCATCTGACCCCATTCCAAGGAGGATAAGATCAAATTTAGGGCAGTCACTGATGTCTGATGCATTGATAATTCGTGTCTTCACTAGCTGACGGATGGAGAATTCGTACTCGCTAGCTGCTTCCTCTGCTGATAGAGAATCATTGATGGAATGCACATGACTGGGGATAATTGGCACCTGTAGATACAATTTGATCATCAAACGGAAAATTTTCTTTTTTAAATGAAAAGTTCAGATCTAAAAGGATGAACCAGTAAGCAACAATATAATATCTGTAACGGAAATTAATAATTTCTACGCCTTCACAGCATTAAAAGCTAAGCCAACCAACAGGAGGAATAATAACTCAACCATTAACAGATAACCGAAAGAAGGAATGTGCTTATTACAAATCTACTGATGGATTTGGTGAGATCCGCACCCTTAAAATGTAAGTTAATGGCTTCGAATTTAATTTCCTGTTCAAATTATTATTTATCTTTCATAGGGTTCACCCATTAATCTTAGGGTAGCACTAACTCTATACATGGAGTAACTCTACCACTAGAAGTCTAGAACTTAAAATTAGTCTACCTTCTATAATCAATGGTCAGACTAAAGCATTATTTTATGAACAAAAGGGGACTATTTTTACATCTAACCCAACAGAAAATCTCAATCCAGGACTGATGGAAAGTACATTCATAGAAGAAAAAAACAGACACATAGCAAGCTGATTTCTAAGCCAAATGAAGAATACACTAGAGAATTCCACAAAACTACACAGGATCAGACTGATCAGTAACATATGACAAATCACTATAAGCAGACCAACTCATATGCACAAAGAAATAAGTTGTATGGCATACACAGCATCATTAGGAACACCATAAACTTCCTATACTACGAAAAATAAGCAGAAAGACTCAATAAGAACAGCTTTGTTAACCACTTAATGTAAGAAAACAAATGAAAACCCAAGAAGTCAAGAACATTGCAAGAAGCAAACCTTAGACAGCAAACCCTCCTTAGCTAGCTTGTAGTTGCTATCAGCATGCGTTTTTGCCACAACACGCTCATCAACCCAATAAACATACCACTTAGCCCAATCAATGGTCTTGTTGTAAGGCCCTTCACACAGTTTCCTGTTGCAACCCACACAATCAATCTCAAACATACAAAAACCAACTCAAAAGGCATCATCATAAATGAGAAAGAAAAGCACAGAATAAATACCCCAGCAGGCCAATGAGAGAACCACCAGAGATAGCAATGGCAAAAGCTCCGTGCTCTTTAACCGATAACTCAGACAGTTCAGAAATGTATTCCACCAAATCAGCACTAAAATCATCCAAATTCTCATGAATCCTCAACTCTCCCCTACTCATTTGAATACGCGGGAAAGGCATCCTGTCAAACTTACTGCAGATCAGAGAAGAAACCAAACAATTCAACGCTTAAACATGAGAAATCCTAAACACAGAACTCAATGTTCAAGCAAACATAAAAGTACAACTTGAAAAGGGAATTCCCACATGATTTGCTACGATAAACGGGTACATTGGAAACTCTGAATTGGGGTCTCCATCAGATTTTCTTTATGCATTTAGACAATCAATTAACTAAAAATTTCAAGCACTATACTGGGTTCTTGTTACAAGGTTCGTTCATCAATCATCTAATAGCACGATCAAACAAGCATGACCCAGTTCGAATCAAGATTTCGCACAGAAAATGCAGTGAACCAAAACCCAGATCTTATATTCCACACTGGAAACCCAGATGCGAAGAACTAAAAGAATAAAAACAGAAAACAGAAAGATAAAGAGTACAGCCCCAATATTCCAAGAAAACACCAGCGACCCACCAGCAGAAAAGATCACCGAACAATGCGGACAATTCTTGCAGAGAAAAAGGAGTTGCCTTTCAGAAGAAACCCACAAAACCCAGAGAGAGAAGGCATGATGATGCCATATTCTAGGGATTAAATAAGAGAACAAAAAAAAAACTAGCCAGAAATAAATGTGATAGAGAGAGTGGGGGACAGATTTACCTTCGTCACTTCCACGTGCATACAACGATCACAACAAAAACTCACACCAAGACGAAACCCCTCTCTTTCTGATCTCTATACAGGAGAGAAATCGAAGGCTCTCTACTAACTATTTCAAACTCCTCCCTCTCAATTTCCCTCTCCTAGAAAGATAAGCGCATGCCAAGGAAATGGGTATTATTATATTGCTGGAATTACATATGGTTCCAAAGGGAAATGTAATTGCTTCCATGGGAATGGATAATTCGGTGAATTTTCTGTTTTTGTAATTTTAGGTTTTCAACGTTTTGGGGGTTTGGTTGGTTGGGATTATTTCTTTAAGGGTTTTTGTGTACTTGTGTGATGTAATGAGAAAGAGAGAGGGGTGGGGGATCTGGTCAATAGTTGTGGGCCTTGCTTAGTTGGATCGTTTTGTGGGCTTTGCTTGTAAGGTTGAAATTGCATTATCCGTAATTTAATACTTGTATTTTTACATTTTTACAAATGATCTCATTCTTGATAACATTAATTTTATAATAGTGCTTGATGAAGGGGAAAAGAGGGTGTTCATTTGTTTATTGAAGAGAGGTTATGATTGCTCTCCTTAATCATAGACTAAAATCCTAGTTTTTTAAATCTTTTTATTCTTTCCTTACAACATGATTAAAGTTTAAGATGCATTTCAAAAATGTATGCCTCTCAATCTCTCATTCATATGAATATATATTTATTGATGTAATAATGAATTATAAGTATAGAGTAGGATTAAAGTACATGTAATACTTAGGATAAATAGTGAAAAGCTATAATTGTTAGATCATTCACTTTAAGCATACTGGGTGCATAACAACATCGATCATTCCACTGTTTCCCGTTCAGACGAGATCTGGGAGATTTAGATATACACACTCTTGTCCCAACATAAAATCAAAGGTTGTATGTGAAAGGCTCAAATATTATTAATATCGTTCGAAAAATCCAAGGAATATTGAGTGTAAGTTTGGTTATTTATTTTTTATATATTAAACTATGTTATTTTAGAAAATGGATTAATAAGTGGTAAAAAGATTGGAAAGGAGGGTGACCTTGGAAATTTGCAATTGAAATGACCTTTGTATGAGAAGATGCAAAAACTAGCTCATTTCAAAATTTAACCCCAAACATGGATTATTATTACTTTGGAACTATAAAAATTCAGTATAATTGATATTGTCCTTGATGTTAAAGAAGACCCAAATGTGCATTTTTATATAAGCATCTAGCTAATTGCACATTTGGTAAATAAATATGCACTTTTAGTACATAGATACACATATTTAATACTTATGTGTGCACATTTATTCCTTGAATATGTACCTCAAACATATTAAATTATAACTCTGTGATAAAAAATAATTATTTATAAGTTTGTTACTCTCCCACTTTTTAATCTTAGGGTCTATTCGGTGTAGCTTATATGGAGGTTTTAGAAGATTTTTACTATTTAAACATTCTTAAATGAGTGTTTGATGACACAAGGTTTATTAGGAGGTGGAGGTTTTAGGAGTTTTTTTACGAGGTTTGAAACAACAAAATAAAAATATTGAGATAGATAGGTTTTAGGAGGTTTATAAAATTTAACACACTATTTTTTTTGTTAAATAATTTAAATTAATTCATTTTTGATAGATTTAAACCCAAAAAAAAAACTACCCATTTTACCATGTCAAATACTCAATTAGTTTTTTATAAGGTCTTAAAGAAAAAAACATCTTCAAATATTAAAAAAAATCTACACCCGCCTATCTACAAAACTCTTACAAAACCTTCACTTCCTAAAAAATCTTGTTTTACTGAAAAAAATCTGAATATTTTATTTCATTGATTCAATAGTTATTTAATTTCCACTTAAAACCCTTTCACATGATCCAAACTTAGACAAGTATAATGTATATCATAGCTTGATAAAGTATTGATCGATAAGATGCCATCCAAAATCCTCTACGTCATCATCCATGGTATGTTTATGAACAGGAAGATAAGTCATTTCAAAATCAAAACCCTATCATCTTCTATAGTTCCCTTAATCCCCACCACCACAATTGAATTTGAGAAAGAAAGAAGAAAAGTTTGGGATCAATCCATTTTTTTATTCCTCTTTTTCTTGTTTATGCTTCTTCTTTTGGGGGTTGAAATATGAGCCATCAACCATTTCATAATTGCTGGCTTATCTCCTTTTACAATCCACCCACTCTTTGAAGTTTTGATTATATTTATCGGCGAAAAGAAGTTGGTTTGTAAGTAATATATTTATGTTGCTTGATTTCAGTCCCTACAAACATGGCACCACTTGTAAAGCTTATGTTGCTGGCAAAAATATCTGATACTATTACTTTTTTTTATGCTGAAGAGTATGAGACACTCTATTATTAGTGATTTTAGTGTCATCGATCAATATTTGAGAAGTCACTGGCATAAGTTTTGATATGATCGGGATTCAAGTCGACACAATGAGAATCGACTTTGTTATAAAATGGGTTAGGATATGCAAAGTGCGCGTCTGTGTAAGTGAATCTAAGTTCCAGAAGGTTGAATAAGTTCAAAGTTTGTAACATGTTGGGAACTTGAGGTTGGGACTTGGATGTCGCCGACCCAAGTGACGATTCTAGGGTAACCGCTTGGTAACCGCCTTTGAATCATTCAAACAACGTGCTAACCTGATTAAAGACTCCTAGTGGCGTATAAAGGTAGTGGGAAAACGTGGAGAGGTAGTGGACAGGAGTTGTAATTGTTGATAACTGCCAATAACTACTGTCCATGTCACCTCCTCCAGAAAACTATTGGTAATCGTCTTGGACATCCAAATGCCTATTTAAAGGCTTCATTGAGCTATTGTGTTGAAGGTTGAAGTTTTGAGATCTCTGAAAAGCACTCTCAACAAGAATCACTAATTTATATACTAAACTCTAAAGTTTTGTCCTAGATCACCATCCACGACAAGGACAAGGGGGTTTATCCTATCTCAAATCGAATTTCAGGGATTCCCTTGGGTTAAATAAGGGGCGAAATATCGATTTAGGAAAGCTTCCATGCGATTCAAACGAATCAAACCTATATCAAGTTACCATTATATTCATTGATCGTTTCCCCTGGTGTACGGAAGAAGTCATCGACTTGCCTGAAATCGCCGACATTACAAAGTTTCCCAACTCAAAGGGTGCACAACACCTACATCTATGTCCCACCTTATTGTTATTAATCAGTGCAATTCTCGTATTTAGTATAAGTAATTTAAAACAAAATTATAAGAGGTATTTCTGACTTGTTCTAAAGAAATTTCAAGCAAATTTTTACGATCAAATCATATTTTTTTCGATAATAAAAATTACAAAGTTTGATTTGTTTAGGAGGGAAAATCAACCATAATTTTTAAGATGGTAGGTAAAGTAAAAGTCTTCTTAAAAAATTGAAAAACAAAATTTTAAAAATTCATTTCAAATCTATCGTCATCTAGATTAGATTTTTACAAATGCCAATTATGTTTTAACTTGATTTTAATATTGTATATGGATATAAACATGCAAGAAGACTTTCATAAAATTTCATTAATCACACAAGATGACAAGAATTCTGATGAAAACTTTCATTAAATTTTCAATTAGGGACATAAGAACGCAACTTGTTTTTCAGCCCTAAAATGTGAAAGTTGTTTAACCCACCACAAGGCCATCATGACAATGATACGAGTTATCTCAAATTACATATGTGTAGGTATCATGAATTATCTACAATATCTTAGAGGATAGAGACAAAATATCATAATCAAACACATCTGCGTTTTTGCTCCTAAGAATTAGTTATATTTGTTTCATTAAATAAATATATGAGCTCGTTAAGTTAATAAAAAAATTATGTAAAAAGCATTATAAAGCAGTGAAGTCACATTTTCACTCGATGTTGATAAATGGCGACATCTTCCACCAACCATCTATTAGTTATTACCTTGTGATTTATTTAGCCTTTAGGTGTATTTTTGAGAGAAAAAAAAGTAACTGACAAAAAAAAAGTGACGATATGACATTGGAAACTATATATATCTAGTATGTAAATTTGGAAATTGAAATTGACAATCAAATTCTGATTAAAGTATTAAGACAAAAGATTAGATGTTCGTGAAAAATTGAAATGCTTGTAACAACTTTTTTGATACAATGATCTTTTTTAGAGAATTTGGTCATCTCTCTTATTCACAGAAGCACAAATTTTATGGCAGATAAAATCACTAAGCTTGTTCGTTCGATCCCTCGAGAAATTTTAGGCAACCAGGCAAAAGCTTATTACTCCAATCCGTCATGCTCCTCTTGGTATTTTGGGTAATTGACCCTTTTATCAAAATATTACCTGATAAAAAAGTGTAAAAAAGAAATAGTAGTTAAACTTGAACAATGAATCTAAAGTATGGTTATTGGGATTAACCATAATAAAAAAATTTACATAAAAATCTAAAGTATGGTTATTGGAATTAACCAAGATACCTTATTGAATTTTGATCTTTGGTTCTTAGCTAATCTATATTATTAGCTTGTCTCCTCAAAACAAAGTTACTTAAGCAACAAATCAAAAAGAGAAGAAGAAAGGTAACACATGTGGGTTTATGATTGACACTTGGAAAAATAGGATTTTTGTACATTATAAAATGAAGAAATTTAAGTGAAAAAAGAGAGGAAGAAAATATATTAAAAAGGTTGTGGATCTTAATAAGATCTTGCTCATTTGGTAGGGGACAAGGCACAGCATACTGTGTATAAGAAACCAAGAAACCAACTATGGCTTTCTAAACAAAGAAAGCAATAATTACTAGAGAATCTCCTTATAGCTAATTAGCTATTATGTGTATCAAATAAGCAATAGTTTGGCAGGCAGATTAATGAATCTTAAATTTCTTGATAATCACTTCAACCCTAACAAATAGCTATTGAGTATCAAACTGAAAATCATAAAGGCTTTCAAAATTTTCATTTGGGCCATCATATTTTGATGAAAATTTTCAAAATCTAGCCAAAAGAATCATAGCTACTTATTAAAAGGCAAGAAGCAATAACGCATGTGCTTTCGTGTTTGATGAAAATTTTTGTATCAGCTTCTTGTTGTCTTGCTCTCCGACAATCATAACTACTTATTGAAATACAAGAAGCAATAACGTCTGTGCTTTGGTGTTTGATGAAAAATTTTGTGTCAGCTTCTTGCTGTCTTGCTCTGCGGAGATTTTATAAGCACGTGTTAGGTTCTTCTAACTTGCGGAACTGCTTTTCTCATGCCTGGTCTTTTGCCTTTCCGGCTTCTTTGCTCGGTGTTTGTGTTTTAGTTGCCTTGTTGCTTGTTTTATTGGTCTGTCTTGTTTGCTTTTTATTACTTGTCGGTTTATCATGCTATCGAGTTTCATCTTGATCTCTCGATCTACTAGGCTTATCTAGTACATCGAATCGCTTTCCTTATAATAATAATAATAAAAAAAAAAAAAAGGCAACAAGCAATAACTTTCGTGTGGGGCTCTATGTCTTCTACCCAGCTAATGCCTAACTTCTTCCTCATCTCAAAGTATCAGATTCATTGAATTACTTAGCTTCCCTATCAACCACAAAAATTGAAAAAGAGGGTTTGAATTTTGATGTCACAATCTGTATGCTAATAGATCCTTTAATCATCTTTCAGGATTTTGCTTCCAACCCAAAAGATAGCGTGTAATATAGCAATAGTGAAGTTGAAATCCAGAAATCCATGGAGATCATAATCAAGTTTAAAGAAAGCAGAAAACAATGAGGATCCAAAATCTCAAAATGAGAACAGAATTTACACAAATGACATGATCTCAGAGCCCATAGTCAGTAAATAGAAAGTAAACCCATAGAACAGAATTCGGTGAAGCATAATGCATTTGAGGAATAGAATTCAAGTACTTAATGAGTTAAAACTGGAAACAGCCACTGACTGTATATTACATTACATGACCAACAATGTGTGTCAAAGCAGAAGAAGATGATAACAACAACATCCCTTTGGTAGTAGAAATCAAGAAGCGGTTCTCATAAACACAACAATTGATTTGTAGCTAGTTGCTACCACCACCAAACAGATAACCCAAGGAAGATCCACCACCTGGGGCAGCATGAACTTTAACTGTGGGCCGATCCTGTACCGAAAGAAGCTCCATTATTATACATTCAATCAAGATGAGATAAGTACTACAATGTGTAGAACTGTAGAAGTAGGAACAAGGACCATTATTTGAACCAAGCCAAATGCAATTTGCACAGTTTGTTTGAAACAATATTGTTGATAATGAAATGCAAAATCAAAATTCCATTACAGTTTCATAAGGATTTACCTCTACATATAGTTTAGGTCACACTAAGATGGCTAACAATCCCATCTAAATATATTTTCTGTTTCAAATGGTATAATGCACACATTCCATGTTATGTGAAGAAATATGTAGTTCTTATCTTCTAGTTATAGTGGTTGAGATCACGTTGAGTAACTATCTCACTGAGAAAAAACACTAGACCCTTAAAAAAGTGTGTGAAATTAGAGCTGTTAAGTTTATTTTTGGGTGTTTGAGGTTTCTAAACTCTACTATATGTTTATTTTCAAATTCAAGTGAAACCCAATCTTGATATATGATATGCTAACTTCAAAGCTACAATTTCACATGAGCAAACGATGAATGAATATATACCGTGAGGAAGTTGCCACTGTTCTGGCCATCAGCACGGAAGTAGTTATTGGCGTTGCTGCTATTGATTCCAGCTGGAATCTGCTTGGTTACATCCACAGGTGTGGCATCAGTGGCACGCTTGGAAGAAGTGGCCTCTTTCGCGGGTGCTTCAGCTGGAGTAGAAGCTGAGGCGTTTTTAGCAGCTGGTTTTGAAGGTTCACTGCTTCCAAATAAGTAGTCCAAGGAACTCTGTCCTCCTCCGCTGCTAACTCCACGCCCCATCTGATGAACAAAGAAAATGATCAAGTTCATTTATTGAACACACAAACAGAGAACAGCATATAACAAGACACTAAAGTCAGAGAACCAAATGAGAGGCATGATGAATGTGGTTTGATTAGACACACAACTAGACATGAAATCGGAGTTATATGAGACACCAGAATCAAACATACTGTGATTTGGACCCATTAAAATCCAATCAATGCTTAAATTTCTTAACCTGCTCTTACTCTCATGTGAACTAACACTACAATCATGAATCACATCTCATCAAATGGTTCCCTTCCCTTCAAGATTAGATTACTAAGTTATTTATTTAGACCAGATTTGCTCAACCTTCCTTGTTTGCAATCTGTATCATGCTTCATTTTACAAATTCTGTTCAAAATACAAATCCGGAAGAGAAACTATAGCTGTGTACCAACATATCAGTCATGGAATCAAATCATATAGCTACAGGCTACTCCCTAACCCAAACACGTCCAATTTTCAATCCACAGCTTGCGCAGTTCATTTCCAATCACGCACATACACTCAATCAGCAGTTAAGATCACATTCAAATCAGCTACGCATATTAGAAACAAGAATGATTTGAGATTTCCACAAACAATCAAATCCATTTTATGTCAACTACACAAAAACGAATCTAACCTAGCAAAAAAGCATCATAATCAACACATTCACAAACAAAAAGCTCGTACTGGTGCAAAACGGAGAAGAAATATCAAAATAAGCCTTTGCGAAAGACTAATCTTCTCAAAATTAGGGATTGCACACAACAATTTTTATCAGATCTGAAGATCTAAACAAAAAGCAAGCACCACACGAAGTTCAACAGATTTTAAGCACAGATCTAGGGTTGGATTAGAGAATACCTTGATTCTAGAAACAGATCTGACGATGCGAGAATCGAGAGAAGACGAAGAACAGAGAGAGTGAAGTAAACAGCTCGCAGATAGAAAATTACTTGAATTTGTATATATACACGGAGAAGAGGAAAGTGAAGTATATATATATTAAAATAAATACAGATATTTTTTTTAAAATTTGATTTTGAATTAAAGCATGGCTGGAGGAGAGAGAACGTGGGAGTATTAACTCGAATGATTGGGCAGGTGGGGACTTGCTTGCTGTCACGTCACATGCTCTTTGAACTTGGGCTAAAAATTGCCATTTATTGATCTAATTTTCCAAACTAATTCGATTTGATTTGATTTTATTCACTATTTGATATATTTGGTACGAAAATAGTGATTAGAAGAGTAGAATTTCTTTGGTTTCTCATATTGCGAAGAAAATTTAAAAAGAAACTATAAAAAAACATAGTTATTGTGCAATTATAATGCTAAGAATAAATAAACAAAAAGGGCTAAAAGAATTGGGGATAAGCATTGGTTTAAAACCAATTCGAGCCGACATTGTGGATTAAGTTTAATAGAAGTTTTTCCGGGCCTTAGCCCGCTTCATGACCAAAAACAAAAAAAAAAAAACAATTCGAGCCGATAAATATCAAACTGAACTAAAAATTGTAATATGATTTAAGGTGAACAAAAAACCGAATTAATAAGCTGATAAAATTGAACTGAACTAATAGTTGTAATATGGTTTTGGTTCGGTTTGATATTGTTTTTGTCAGTTTAAAATGGATAGAAAGTTATCGTTCGAGAAATTTAAATTGAATCGAAATTCAATTAAAATCGAATTGAATTTCGATTTCAGTTTGATTTGATTCAGTTGATTTGAATCGACCCATGCTCGGTCCTAAAAACAATATCTCAAAATATCGGTCATGCTAAGACAAAGTAGTGATGCATTTGATGCTTATGGTATATAAATAAGCAACCAAATTTCACACACAAAAAAATGATTATGGGGATCTATGTGTCGTTTTCCCATTCTCAATTTCTCAAACTACGATTAGAGTGACCCATTTAAAAAAGCCTATAGATTAAATAATAAGCAACCCATTTAAAAACTTCATTTGTATCGATTGGGAGAGCTACTTCCTGCTCAACATTTCGTCGTTTGTCTTGATCAATTGATTGGACTTTGATTTTTCATTTCTAATCTTTGTAGTGAAGCAACGGTTGTGGAATGCCTCCATAGCATAGTGGTATTGTGTTCGCTTCGTAAGCAAAAGGTCGCGAGTTCGATCCTCGCTGGGGGCTATCTTTTCGGTCTTAGATCAAATCTCAAGTCCAGTCTTTGTATCAGTTATAAAGGCTATTTTTTTGGTCTTAGATCAAATCTCAAGTCCAGTCTTTTAATTACACCGAATGTATCAGTTATAAAGCCAAAATTGATGAACTTGATAACAATTGTTTTAGGGTTCTAATTGTAATGGTCTAGAAAGTTAATTACATGCCACTCAATTGCTAGCATTCAAAGATCACATTCTCCACACCACAAGAAAATTACTGAAAACTTTGGCCAAGGAACAAATACAATAATGAGATTCAGCTAAAATGTAACACAAACTGATTCTCTGCCAAGATCTTGAACTACAGAACCATTTTTCAAGTTTCAATCCATTCAAATACAAACTTTCATGCACTCAACCCAACCCAATTCTTAAAAGCAATCAACGCCTCCATTTTCCTATAGTTCCTTCGCCTCAGTTTCGCAACCTTGAGCTTCTTATGGTGCTCCATGAACGCCTGCTTGTACCTCCATTTATCCACAAAAATCCTGAGCTCCTGACTCCTCTCTACTATTTGCATCACAGCGTCAAAGAACCCGCCTTTCACCATAGCATAAAGAAAAGCATCAATCAAGCTATGATCCAAAACGACTCCTTTCCCGCCATCATCATCACTTGAGGAATGCTTCCTAACCTCGTTCCACAGCAACAAAACGCTGAAGTATTTCCCAGCAGATACATTTCCGTTAATCAAGGACAAATACGTTTGCCCGTTTGGTTCAAACTGTAAATAAATCATCCGCCTATAAGTCCTGCGCGCGTCTTCTAATCTCCCGGCTTTGCAGAACGAATGGATAGTTGAGTTCCAATCGTGGGTACCCACTTCAATTCTCGGGTCACCCACAACGTCATCCAAGAAAGCCGCCATTAGCTCTGGTCTATTGTTCTCAGTTAAGCCCGTCATGATAGTAAGATAACTTGCTTTCAAATCAGAGGATCTCGTATCCCTCAAGTCCCTAAACAGAGAAAACGCAGATTGAAAATCTTGGCTTGACATTGAAGCTTCTATCAATGCATCATAGCAACTAGCATCCAACCGAAGCTCTGAGTTATTATTTATCTCAGCAACCATTTCAGCAGCTTCAGCGGTTCGTTGTTCTTTACAGTAGGCGTTTAAGATAGGCAAATAGACACCGAGGCCAACATTAGTAGCATTACGAGCATTCATCTCATCTAATATGCTGTGAGCTTTATCTAACATTTCTAAACTAACACAAGCATTCATTATGCCAAACCCGACGGATTTCTCAGGAGTTGTGGATCTATCTTCTATCAACTGTGATTGAATTACAAGCCCGGCTAAATCCTTGACATTCCCACCTTTCAGGAAGCCTTGCACCACTTCAATGTAAATTTCTTCCCCAAATTGCAAGCTTTGTCCATTACCTTCTCTCAAGGCCTGCAAGAGTGTCTCAGAAACAGCCTCCAAATTCCCCATTTTCACATACCCCTTTATCAGATTAGTCAAGAAAATCACCTTATCAGTAAAACCAAACCCATCCATCAAAGTAATCAACTCACTGATCTTATCCTTGAGACCTTTGAGTGCATACAAGTAGGCCAAGAACCCGAAACTCGCCTCATCAGGCTTAACCTTCATACGCCACATCAACTCTACAACATGCTCAGCATCACTCACGGATTCAAGATCACAGCAACAGCCTTCCAAGGCAGCATTACAAGCAATCAAATCAGGTTTCATGAAATCCAACCTCTCATCCAAAGCAATCCTACAATTCTCAGCAAAAACCCTAAAAAAGCCAATAAAGCTACCGTCTTTCCTGCTTACCTCCACCAGCGAAGGGCCCCAAACATCAAAGGGCACGAAGAATCTGTTCTTGAACATACACTTGACGAGCGCGAACGCCGGGGCGGGAGTATTCGATGCGCAGGTGGCACGAAGGACGGATTTGACTGTCTCGAATTCCAGCGAATTAGGGCTTTTCTCGATTAGGAAAACGACGGAAACGAAAGCCCTCTTGAGATTGTGAACGTCGCCGAGGGAGGACAGGTGAGCGATGAGGGAATTCGCGAGGGGCTTGCTCGGGAAGGAGGAGGCGCGTCCGGTGAGGGCCTTGAATGACTTCCAGGCTTCGTCGGTGTCGTGGGCGGAGAGAGAGCGGTGGATGGCGGTTTCCAGGGCGGTTTTGGAGTCGGCGGATAGCTGTTTTGGGGATGCATCGGAGGTGGAAGGTGGATTGGGAGGCGGAGGAGTGGGTTTGAGGGAGAATAAGGAGGGTTGAAGGAAGGAGTAGAGAGATGGGGTTTCAATGGAGGAAGAGGAAGAACAGAAGCTTCTGTGGGAGAGGAAGGAGATGGATCTTCTCCACATCTCTCAGTTGTGCCTGTGACTGAATCGTTTGGGGCTTCTTCTGAGTTGCTTTGATCGATCGTCTTCGTTGTTTTATTGTTAATAAAATGATATATATTAAATATTATAGCAAGAAGCTGGAATAGCTCAGTTGGTTAGAGCGTGTGGCTGTTAACCACAAGGTCGGAGGTTCAACCCCTCCTTCTAGCGAGCGCTATTTTTTTTTTGCCTTGTTTTGAGCTTAACATGGTTCGGTTTAAAGATTTCTCAAATTTCGATTCAGTTCGAAATTTTGAAAGAATAACCTTCCGTCCATCCCAAAACTGATAAAATTAAAATCAAACCATTTTGACCCGGTTCAGAATAGGACTGGACATCGGTCCAAGACCGAACTAGGATCAATTTTTTGACTGAGGATCGGACAACAAAAAAGTCATTCCAATTCCGATCAGGTCCGAGATTGAATTGGTTTTGGACTATTTTTCACCCGCTTTAACTTTACTACCTGTTTTTCACTATCGATCCTAAGTTTTGGACCGAGATCGAACTTTAAAATACACTAAGTACTATTTAATAAATATAGTCTAAATCCCATAGCATCAGGCCACCATCGTCGTTGCTAGTGCGGCCTAGATCTACCTATCTTAGAATTGTAAGAGATGCATAAACTTGATAGGTTACAAGTATTATGGATCAAACTATGACAATACATGGACATAGACACAAAATGTCAAAAACACTTTTAACTCTTGACATAAAATTAGAACAAGGCCTAAAGAGGACAAAGAAATCAAAATGGATACACAAACAAGTCTAGTAACACCCATAGACAAGAAGGACGCAACATGCGTACGAGCCTAAGCCAAGCCATGGCCGACTCGTTCTCATGACTCCAATTCAGCGCCCTCCTACGAATACACATCATCGAACGAACTCCCCGATTCAGCCATTCCACAAGCCACTTCCAAGCAGACCCAACCAAGTCAAGTCCCCATTGCACCGGCTTCATGCAAGCGGTCCGGATGCTATACATCATCGAACGAAGTCCTCGGTTCAGCGATTCGACAAGCCTCTTCCAAGCAGAGTGAAGAGAGTTGAGTCCCCATTCCACTACGGTCAACTTTTGACAACTACTCTGTAAGTACAACTATAAACAAAATTAAAATGTTAAGGTATGGTATTAAGATTTTGTGGTTAACATGGTTTTGAATTTTGAGAGTATAATTGACTATAAAAGGTGGAACTAACTATTTGAATATTTCTTTTTTTTTGTTGAAACTATTTGAATATTTCTTAAAAGGCTAGATTAAGTACCAAGGCCGACACGTAGGAAATTTGATTATAAATAAAACTAATATAATAATTTAGGTGCAATCCACTATTTGAATATTTGTTTAGATTAAGTGTCATTACTTATCAAGAGGCAACATAAGATATTTGATTTATAAATAACATGCATTAGAATGATAATTAAGGTGAAACTCACTATTTACATATTTGGTAAAAGATTAGATCAAGTGGCATCATTCAGAAATCGACACGCATGTATTATTTAGAAATCGACATGTATGTCAATTGTCAAATGAATAAGAAGCCGACACGTAGAATACTTTAGTTTAGTATATATACATGAATTCCGCTCTAGATTTTTCACGGTTCTTAGTTATTACCTTTTCACATTTCACTCAAAGAGTTTGTTTAGGTCTTCGTCTTACTTACCACAGGTCTCTTCTAATTTCAAGATCCATTCTACTTCAAATTTCAACCTTTCTTTTGAGGGTGTCCAAGTGTGTGTTATGTTTGCTTAGAAATTTATGAATTGGTTTAGTTGAGTTATGTGGCGTAGTTAGAAATTCTCGTTTGCTGATTACGTAACTTATTTCTTTTTATTAATAAAATTCCTCTTGAGGGACAAAGAGTACAGTCTCTCCTTCGACCAAAAAAAAGTCTCGTCTTCGACCAAAAAAAAGTGGCGTAGTAAGAAATTTGTTTCAGTGGATGCTAAATTCCTTTGAATATTTTTTTGATACAAAATTTTTTTGGTGAAGTCAAGAAATTATTTTTTGTATTTTTTAATAAAATATAGAAAAAAAAAATTGTATTTTTATATATAAAAAAATTATATAAATTGTTTTGTATTTTTTCATAATTTTTTGTATTTTCTGTATAAAAAATAGTTTTAATATATTTTATATATATAAAAAATTAATCTGTTTTTTTCTGAAAAAAAACCAATTTTCATTCAAATAATCTAGTTTTTTTTACTATATTTTTAAAAAAATTGAAAATTACAGTGGAGCTATAATCCCATGATACCATGTAACTCCGCCCCTGGTTGGGTTAAACTTTTTTAAAAAAATTGAAAAGTCCAATGGGGCTACAGCCCCGGACACCATGTAGATATGCCCTGGTTGGGTTAAGCTCTTGAGTTTACTCTTTTTGTGATGATCTTGGCAATTTGGCATATATATATATATATATATATATATATATATATATATATATATATATATATATATGTTAAACTTTGCTCGTATTTTAGTGTACGTTGTTTAGTTATTCATTTTATAACTTTCCCCTGAATATAATTTTGAACTCTAATGTTAAAAAATAAAAAATTTCTTGTCCAGGTTGACGTTACTTGGCACCATGAAGACAATTGACAAGATACTTATGTGTGTGACGATTATGGTTTTATTAGTTTACCCTATGCTACCGTCCGAGCTAGTTTCGGAGGCCCTATTTGATGGGGACAGATGGTGGCTCATGGCATTTGAGGGTGCGTTGACTTGGGCCTGCCGTTTTACCTTCTTACTGATCTCGTTGGAGTGGATGAGGGTTGGGCTCGAAGTGGACAACCTCCCGTTGTTCAGGCACATGAGGAGCTACAATGTAGCTATGTCCATCCTCAACTTCTCATGGGCAGGCTTCATCCTCGCGCACTTCCTCTTTTTTCGTGGTTGAGATCATGTCGTCTAGCATAAATTGGAGTTGTTTAGTTCCACGAGCTCGTTTATTTTATGTCCTCTAGATGTCTCCTCTTCTATGTGTTGGTTTGAAGGTATTTATGTGTTGGTTTGGTCATTAGTTAAGTTGAATCCTGTAAATACTAATCTTATGAAGTGAAGTTACTAAAATATGTCGATCTTCCTCTCATTTATATAAGCCAACATTTCAATGTACTAAGATATAACACTAACAAGAAGAAAATTGATTGATTCCGGAATAGAGGCTGCAATGGAGGATGTCATCTAGCTAAACAAGTTCTAAGATAATGATAGTTCACAAATGAGCATTGCTAATAGTTTAAATCATGGGAATATAATCACTTCCGTGTCCTGATGAGGCCATGAGAAGTCCAACAACAACAATGTGTAAGGATTGAGCGTCTTGATGGAAACAGTCAGTGAACTCCCTTGTCCAGTCTTGAATCCTGCTTGCAGTCTACGAGGGAACAATCAATGTTACCTGTACTCGGATAGATTTGAATCGTGTGAACACTTTCCGAAATCAGAATTTCGCCCCTTACGAGCCTTAGGGAATCCACGAAATCTGAAGTGAGATAAGACAAATCTTCTAGTTCTCTCCAAGGCTTTTGGAAAGAACTAAACTATAGAATAATATAATAATAGATTGTGGTTTCGGTTTTGATTTGATCAAAAGAGAGATCTTGTTCAACAACCACGACTCTATTCTCCTTTGCCTTTAAATAGGACGTGAGAAATGATAGGGATTCATTTCTGGCCGTTTAACAGAAGTTACATCGTGGTTACATGGCGGTTACCAACGGTTACCAGCCCTTCCTTGTATCACCAACGTCTCTTATGAAAGAGACACGTGTTTGAACTTCAAACCAGTCATAAAGGGAAGTTACTAGACGTTTAAACATCAGTTATCAAGGCGGTTATCATCCACTAAGCACGTGGCGAAAATTCCGCAAGACTGCTAAACTGTTATTCCCTACAACACAGTTACTGTTCCTACAACACACTTGTAGTTTCCATTGTTCCTTAAGGAACAGTGTAACTTAACCTTTATATATCCCTCTAGACCTCAAGTATACTTACACAAGCGTGTACTCCACACTCCCAAACTTGTGATATAGCTAAGTGAGATCCCATAACGTCGTATGAACCCCGATCACACTAAAAGGCACTGTTCCCATATAGGGAACAGTCACTTGATGACACTAAAATCACCAACACAATGAACACAAACAACATGCTTACTAGTAACATATATATACGTTTGCATTCTTCTCGACGATTTTTGTACTCTCCAAACATCAATATTCCCCAAAAACATGCTCACAAGCGGTAGTGCCTGGTCCAAACCATAATCAAGAACATTACCCAAATGAGGAACTCTTTTTTCTAGCAAGTACCATTAAATGATCATTAACTAATAGCCAAGTTAAAGGCCGGTGAAAACAATGAGAAGCATCCGCCTGCAAAGAAGCCATGTGTTCCTCCCAAAGGACCCAAACCCTTGATTTTTCCAAGCCATAGAGATTTATGCATGAGAAGATAAGTAGTTAAAGTAGATATATGAAAATTGAAAATGAAATTATAGTAGGTGGCTCAACGGATTGATCCGATCTGACTCGTAAAAAATTAAGTCGACCCAACTCATAGCCTAATTTATGAATTTTATGACAAGTTGGGTCGGGTCACAACTCGTAACCCTTTTGACCCAACTCGTAACCCGAGTTATGGGTTCCTGTACCGTCCAAATTCAAACTCGGCTCGGGGCATTTTACCTCGTTTGCCCTGTTTAAACAAAAAAATAACTATTTATAACTAGTTCAAAGAATCTCTAGGGTATTGATATCTAGGGGAAATTGAATATATGTTCCTCCAATCTTGTTAATTTGGATATATATTCATCAAAACTTATAAATTAGTTATATATCCATGAAAATATAAAAAAAAAATAGTAATAGATTATAATAATTATTGACAAACATAATTTAGTAAAATCTCATTTTAGAAATAAAGTGTACATTTCATATTTATCTTTAAGTACTGTAATTTTATTCTTAATTGATATTTGATAGAGAAAGTTATCAATAAATTTTATCATTATAAATTTATAATTATATCTATTCAATGGTTTGATTATAAGTTTACAACTATGCCTTCATAGGAGAAGTTTTTCGCTGCAAGTGTTAACTAAATTAATTTGCATTTTATTATTTCATATTCAAAGTTTAAGGAATTAGTATTTTATCTTTCTGAATTTTGATTTAATTAACTAAAATATTTTTTTTATTAAGCTGAATATGCACTTCGTGTTAAATTAAATTTAATATGTATTATCTATACAATAATTCCCTCAATATATTTTTGTTGTTCTTCAATTTATTAATAATAAACATATTAAGGATAATAATCCGAAACAATTACAAAATAATGGATATACATCTGATTTTTAAGTTTTGATGGCTATATTTCTAATTGAACAAAATTCAAGGGATATATAACCAATTTTGCCATAATATGTAAATCTAAATCTAAATCTAAATCTAAAACGTATAAACGAACGAAAATTTTTTTGGGGCGGCTTGTGTACAGTGTTTTTTTGCAGTGCAATTTTACTCTGATCTTTCTCTCTTTCCTGCGCTCTTCTTCTGGGTTCTCTCTCCTATGAACCGGCCTCTCTTTCTTCCTAACTTTCAATCGTGCCCTCCTGTAGTTTAAGCTGCGATTGATCGTCGATTAAAGCTTTCAGGTGAGTTTCTCACCCTGTTCTCCCTTAGAATTTGGTAAATTTAGCTCTGAGTTTGCATATTTACCCGTTTTGTTTTGTATATTCAGGTTTAGATTTGGTTTATTACCTAATCTTTCTTTCTATAAATTGGAGCTCCATGACACTTCAAGAGGTGTAGACCACTAGACCACCAATTGGTTGGATCTTTGAGTTTACAATTTCTGCGCTCAAGGTGTTCGATGAAATGCAATCATAATAGAAGCTGTCTTTGTTAATATAGGTATGCTTAGGTTCAAGTTGCATTAAACTATAAAATCTATATTGTTTGTAATGCTTCCTTCAATTAGAGTTATTACTTCTTGTTTATGCGAAAGATTATTATTTTTACCTATTTAATAGGAGGCGGATTGTTAATGTTGTGGTAGCTAGGCTGGAAAATGCGATCTTCCAGCCCCTCTTACTGCATAACTATTCATAAGCCAACAATGACTTAAAGAAGACACTTTGGGTTTATGTTCTTTGTCTTGTCTATAGACTGAACCATGGGCATGTTAAATTTCTAAATCAAAAGATCAGTATAGTTCACATAGTACTAAATACTAATATTCAGTTGAACCTCTTTAGATGAACTCATTTCCTGCATAACCTGCATTTAGTTTTGTCTTATAGAAAAAATTATACATTAAGAATAATTTGATAGGAGTATAGAAGATGTCATTTACAATAAATAATAAATAAATAAATTGTTTCTTCTATTTTGTAAGCACTAAAGCATGAAAACAGAGGAAAATGCATCGTATAGTTTTCTATGAAATAAAAATAAGGAAGCACATTGCATACCTGGTGTGAAACTCATCGGTGTTTGGAGAAGAATTGAATTAAGAGTAAATGAATGCTTTGTAAACAAGAAGTTTGCTCCTTTACTACTGAGTTCTCTTTGTTATGATATCTTTGCAAGGACATAAAATTAAGTTAGATTATTCATTCATTTGGTTGCGGTTGCCCAGTTTTCTTTTCTTATGCACCCCATCCCACCCCACCTCATCCACCCACCTCAAAATGCAAATTTTGTGTTAACATTTCCTCCATATAGTAACCAATTTTCAGAAGAGTTAGATCAGTAAAATACCATTGTTGAACATTACTAGAGCTCATTAACAAGTGTCTCCTATAACCAGCAACCACATTTCAATAGAACTGATTTTAGGGCTCAACTTAACTAGGAAGAGGAATAGCCCAATCTTCATCCCTGTAAGCAATGTGAGTGCTCAAAACCTGGAATAGATCTGGGGAAATCAGTTGCTTTATTTAACCAAAAACAAGAATGGAGTAGCTGATCACGTAAATCTGAAACACGAGAGATTGACTCGTAGAAAGGAGACTGAGATTGGAACAGATAAGAGAGATTCAGTTAGGGGTTGGAGAGATGGAAAATAAGGTTTGTGTCATTTCTATCTGTACAATAAGTGTTAAAGGATTTGTTGTAGTGGTATGGCAGGGGCAGTTTTTCATTTGTCTCTTGAAAATATATTGTGGGCATCCAGATGGCCAGACCTGACTCTTACTAGAATAAAAATCTCGCATCTTCTTCCCATAGTGCATTTACTTCCTTTATAGCATTTTGTATTGATCCCATAGTGTATTTAGTCTTCTTTATTGCATATGTAATATGTTCTCATAGGGAATAGTACTAACTCCCTAATATCTTTAAAACGACTAGGATCTGTAGTAAAATGCTCTGTTGCTTATCATTTCACAAAGTCTGCATTTCTTTATAGGCAAAATACATCAATTGACACCTATACTTGTACACTTTTTTCAACCAGCCCCCTGAACTATGAAATGTTCAAATGAGCACTTAAACTAAATCAAATTTGTTCTTTTAAACACAATCCCTTGAAGTGGAATTCACGCGCGCTGATGTGCATTAAATTATGCAATTTAAATGCCATGTAAGTGCCAACTAGGCAACTAGATAATTTTATTAAATTTTAATTTAAAAAATTGCAAATATTTTTTTTTTTTGGTTTTCTTCCTCTTTGCAAGAGAGAGATGACAGTCGGCACATTTGAACCAGAATCAAATGACAGAACGACAGACTCGCAAAATTGTTCACCGTCGGCATATCTTTTCCGCCTCTTCAAAGTCTACAAATTTGAATCCATGTTCTGATGGCCTCAGATCCAAATTCTCCGCCGGCATATCTTCTATTCTCTGCCCTCAGATCCAGAGGTCTCAGGTCGACGCCGATTGTGGCTGCTCCGACCACCAAATCACCATCTCAGACTGACGGCGGTACGTGGTGGATGGTGGCGATGGGCAGTGGCAATGGGCGGCAAAAAGAAACCAGATCCAGAGAGGTTCAGGACGGATCGACGGACTCGAAGAAAGAAATCGAATTCTTCACCGCCCAGATCTAGAAACGACGACATCAGAGAGAATTAGGGCGGAACTCTTCACACCCGTCCCAGATCTAAGCCACATAGTGACATAGGAAGGAACCAAAGAGAATTAGAGCTTAGAGAGAATCAGTATTTTAGAATTAGGAAAAGAAAATTCTTCACCCGACATGGAAGGAACCAGAGAGAATTAGGAAAGCAAAATTAATTTTTTAGTTAAATTAGGGATTTATACTTAAATTTAATAAAAAAGTTATTCTAAAATATTCAAAATCACTATTTTGGAAGTGTCACTCGCGTATAGAGCAAGTGAATCTCACGTTTTATGCCACATCAGCATAGAGGGTTTAATAGAACAACTTTAGTTAAGTTTAAGTGCTTATTTGAACATTTCATAGTATAGGGGGCTGGTTGAAAAAAGTGTACAAGTATAGGTGTCTGTTGATGTATTTTGCCTTTCTTTATATTCAGGAGAAAACTTTGCTAACCCATAATTGATAAGAATGGTCTCAACTGTTCATCTAGATGCAAATTTTAACTCTGATGGATCTTCTTCTAGAAACAGATTTATAGTATGCAATCCCCATAATTGTATGTCTATGATTCCCCACCCTGTACAATTCACTCTATTCATAAGTTGTAACATATGATTGACTTCTTTTCTTAAATGCATATTGAAATAACACTGTATATGATGGGCAAGGAAATAACAAATTTGGTAGCTGGGGTCATTCAAATGCTAAGTTCATGTTCCAACTTAATAAATCATCTTTCATAAGGGCACAGTTAATTAAAAATTGTTGTTTTTCTATTACTGTTTCAATTAAAATTAAAAGAAGCAAAGCTGTGTACTCGGATAAATATTTGCAAAATCCAGACTTTGCATGTGTTCTTACTTCTTAGTGTTTTTATTACCAGAAATTCAGATTAATGCAATACATATCTGAAGTGGAGATGCTTATTTGTTTTAAGCTTTCGGAGTCGGGGCAACATGTATGCTAATTTAAGTCTTACGAAAAAAAGCTTAAAATTTCCATTTATTTTGGAATTTCTGTGATTGTGAGATAGTTCTTGTCTTCTCTTCTGAGAGAAGATGGTAATTTTTTGATTTGCTTTGCCTGTCTTTCGTGAAATTAGTGTGAGAAAAAAGAAGGAATTGTGAGATTGTTCTTGCCTTCTCTGTGTTTGATTTATGGCTATAAATTGAGAGATTTGGGTACTCTACTAGTCGATTATCTGGAATTGAGATTTGGGTACTGGTATTTTAGTGCATTAGTGATGGCAGAAACCCTAATTTGATACCTTAAAAAATTCCACCAAACACCAAATTTCAGGAATGAATAAACCTCATTTCTTGTTCCAAGCTGAATAAGCCTCATTTCTCCTTTTTTTGTGCTGAAACAGTTAGCGACGATGAACGTTTTGAAGTCGGTGTTCCTCCTAGTCCTTGTAGTTATATCCCTAGCAAAGGAAGTTGCTTCTATTCCTAAAAGCTCATTTTATTATAAGTAATGAAATGAAGGATTCATCCGACATTATTGTCCATTGTAAATCAAGAGACAATAATTTAGGTGAGCACGTGGTGAAGCCGGGACAAGACTACGAGGTTTCGTTCCATACTAGTTTTTTGGGAACTACCCTATTCTTCTGTGGGTGCAGAAGTGACAAAGGACATGTTGAATGGGAAGCCTACAATGATGTTCGAGATCAATCGAGGTGTGGCGATGTTTGTAAATATATAGCGACTCCAGATAAACTTGTAAGCATTGACCGCTATGGAAATGTTGATACAAACTATTCTTTCAAGTGGAGGCCATAAATGAAAGCAGTTGAAAAGAAAGTACATTATGTGTGTGGCGATTGTAGTTTTATAAGTTTACCCTATTCTATCCTCCGAGTTAGTTTCGGATACCCTATTTGAGATCATGTTGTTTAGTTCCCTTAGCTTGTATATATTATGGCCTCTAGATTTCTCTTCTTTGGTGTATGTGTTGCTCATTAGTGTAAGTCGAATCTTGTAAGCACAAATCTTATGAAGTGAAGTTACTTTAGACATGTCTTCCTCTCATTTATATAAGCCAACATTTCAATATACTAAGAAAAACAAGCTCTATAATACGATGATCATTTGTTCAAGCAAGAATATAGTTCATAAATGAGCATTGCTAATAGTGTGTGTCCTGATTAGGCCATGAGAACTCCAAAAGCGCTTAACAATGAACATAAACAACATGCTTTCTAATTCATTCCGACGAAAAAGTACACCGCAAAAGCTAGATAGAAAGATCCCCATTACAAGTAGTTGTTCTAATGGACAGAGACACAAAATAAGGGTCATCTTCAACTTTATACATGGACTGAAACATAAAACTAGATAATCAAAATACAACAACCACAAAAACAAAGTCTTCTAGTAGTAAGCAAGGGAGTAGCCATGACATGTTCACCAAACAAGGAATGGCAGCAAAAACCAGAGAAATCAGGCGTACTAGGCAAAACCAAACTATTGCTGACTTGTTCTTATAAGACCAATTCAGCACCCTCTTCCAAACAGACTGAAGAAAGCTTATTCCTTGTTTGGCTGCTGCATTTGTGCAGGTAGAAACCAGGGAACTGATTCCCTTTCCCAGCCATCCAAACATGACTCTTACTGTATCGTTTTCAGCTTCCTCTTTCTTTGGTTTTGGTTTGGTTTGTGATCTGTAATGTGGGGTGTGAATTTAAAGGCGGTATTGTTCTAAGAGGAAGTTTAAGGGTCTCTTAGTTGATTATGACTGAGCTTCTTGGATGGGGAATTGGCAGAAAAATTCAGAACTTGAGATACGTAATTCCTTGTGTCAGAGGTAAAAAGATGGCAGGATTTGCATGCCTCTTAATGTTAAATTTATGAGTAATTAATTTGTTCAATTTTAAAGGTGTGATAGTACCTTTAACGGTCTAAATAGTGCATGTTCATCATTGAAATTAAAGTTGGTAAATTAGTTAAACATCTTAACCCTGTTTAGATAGCATAATTTAATATATTAAATTTATAATTTAGAGTATAATTTAATTTACCGTATAACTATATTTTTATTGTTCTATGTTTTTTGCAGATTATTGGGGGCATATATTACTTATTTCATTTAATAAACCCAACCAACTCGAACAAAACAGTGAATAACATTATACTTTCATTTCATTTCATATACATTACTTATGGGAAGTAAACTCTTCTTTACAAAGTAATAGGAGTTCAATGGTCATAAACTGAGCTTGATTTAGGGTTGACACGTGGTGGGAGGTGTCTACTGTCTAGAGGAGTGCAATCGTTTTCTATAGCTAGTGGTGTGTCCGGTTTCGGAACCCCAGTTCTTTGGTTCGGTTTTTGGTTCTGGGGTGGTTTCGATTTCCGATTCCGAACCTTTAAAAAATTAAAATAATCGGTGAAAATATACAACAGAACTGCCAGTTCTAAGGAGGGTGAAATTGGGACTGAAACCAACCGACTCCCGATTCTGGAACCGGCGGTTTTTCCCAGTTCAGTCCCCGGTTCTCTTGGAATCAGGCACATGACTAACTAAAACCCATCAAGACATGCATATATATGATAATGTTTTAAGACTTTCTACTACATTCATAAACTAGGGTGTTCAACTGGTCCAGATCGGACTGAAATATACGGTTCCGAACTGATAGACTATAGCATTTTAACCTTTGGAATGTGGATCGAATCGGACAAAATTAATATGGTTTGGTCCGATTTTAGACAGTAAGGACCAAGTTTACGATCCGGTCTGTAATAATATTAATGTACAAATTGGACCGTTACCCGTAAATTCAGGTGTTAGCTAGTGCCTTTTCTTACATGCCAAAATTGTAAATGACATACCAACAAGCATGTAGCGTAGTGGGAGGGGCTACGCTTCCCTTCGTTGAGGTTGAGTGTTCGATTCTCAGTGGAGGAGAAATGAACTTGTTGGGAGAGCAGATCCCACCCAAAATTAAAGGGATCCTCGCGAGACTCGAACTCTACACGTAGGCGTTTGATGGAGCAAAGCTCTCCGCTGAACTAGGGTGACAATGACCCAAAAAAAAAAAAAAATTGTAAATGACATATGTGCTACGTATTTTCCATAAGTAAAAATCTTGTGCCTTCATGGCTTTATCTCATTTATAAATAAAATTGGCAATCTTCTTATAGTTCTCTTCTTTTTTTTCTGATTATGTCAATGGTGATCTTTATCATACTTTGTTGTATGCCTACTTGAACATATCATTTCTAAGTATCCTGATTGGATGTCATCTAATTAAACGAGTTCTAATAATGTAACGAGGATTTTGTTCTAGCAAGAGTCATATACTTCATAAATGAGTATTGCCAAAAGATCAAATCATGTATGATTTCATATGAATGTAATCGATCACTTTCTGTGTCCTGATGAGGCCATGAGAACTCCAACAGCAACAATGAACATGAACAACATGCTTACTAGTAACATATACGTTCTTCTCGACGATTTCCTGTACTCTCCAAACATCAACACTCCCCAAAATGTGCTCACAAGTGGTAATGCCTGGTTCAAACCATAATCAACAACATTATCAAAACAAAATTTTAACCATTATTTTGGGGGGAGGTCGCGGGTTTTCAGGGTTCGAACCTGCTTTGCAGGGAGCGGTACCGGCTAGTCCCGTGCCTCCTCGCACCCTCCCCTGGGCCCTCTCCCCATAGCCCAGGGCAGGGTGTAGGGCTGAGCATGGTTCGGTTCGAATCGAAATTTTAAGCAGAATCGACCGAACTAAAACGAAATCGATATTGTTCGGTTTAGGAATTTTCCAAATTTCCGTTTCGGTTTGATTCGAATTTTCCAAAGAATAACCTTCTATATATCTAAAACCGACAAAACCGATTTGTTTTCGACTCAGCTAAAATGAAATATCGGTTTTCGGTTTGGTTCGGTTTTGAACCGATGCTCAGCCCTAGCAAGGTGTGAGGAGGAATAGGACTAGTCGGCACCGCTCTTTGCAAAGCAGGTTCGAACCTACTTTGCGGGGAGCGGTACCGACTAGTCTCGTGCCTCCTCACACTGCAGGCCCTGGCCCCTCCTCCCATGGCCCAGGGCAAGGTGTGAGGAGGCACGAGACTTGTAAAGCTCCCTGCAAAGCAAGTTCGAGCCTTGAACAACATTTTTTTGTTACACAAAACAAGTTAAAAATGAAGGCGAACCTGAACAGCATCAGCTGCTGCATAACCAGCGGCTTGGCCGCCCATGAACTGAAGTCCATTGCCAAACCCACAAAGGAAGCCGGCCAAGAAAGCCCAGCCTCGTCCATTCCAATCCATGGCGTATGCTTTGAACGACGATTTGGGCAAATTCAAGACAGGGCAATAAAGGAAGACAATGTTCAAGATGATGGCAATCACAAAGCAAGAGATTGAGAAGTAGAAAAAGGCAGTGTAAACCACTAAATGAGGAACCCCTTTTTTCAGCAAGTGCCATTGATCATTAGTAGCCAAGTTGAATGCTGGTGAGAACAATGAGAAGCATCCGCCTGCAAAGAAGGTTATGGCTAGCCCAATCCAAGTTTTCCTCCCAAACACCTGAATTGTCCAAGTCAGAGAGATTCATGTATGAGAAAATAAGAAAATGAAGTTCTATTGGGGTGGCTCAACGGGTCAACCTGACCCGACTAGTAATAATTAAGTCAACCTGTAATCTGGTTTACTGGTTTTATCGGTCGGGTTTCTGGTCAATTAAAACTGTTGACCGCTTGACCATTTTGATCTGTTTGACTTGATCATGGGCTATTTAATTATAACTCGTTTGCCCTATTTAAACAAAAAAATAACTATTTACAACTAGTTCAAAGACTTTAGAGTATTAATGTTATTATAAAAAATAAATATTATTATCCTATTATAAAAAAGATATTTAAAAAATAATATTACAAGTTGTGTCACGGGTATTACAGGTCAACCCATAACCCGTAATCCAAATAATATTGACCCATGACCCTATTTGTAAGTTTCGGGTCGGGTTGGGTCACGGGTCATTGGGACATTTGTGCCACTCTAAGTTATATAACATACTTTAATGGATCTTCTCTCCTCAAGCTCAATGAGGAAATTTGCTGTCCCAAACTCTGTCTTGGATGAACTCACTCTTCCATTCTCTTCATCATTATTCATGTTTCTGTCATTGTAAAATGAGATCTTTGAAGACTTAACAAGAAAGACTATTGCAAGTACATAAAAGGGTAAGCAAGTTGAGTACTTGGATCCATCTTTGAGTTTTGCTTTGTTATCAATTGAATTGGATGAGTGCACGGCAGAGCCAAGGCAAACCGCAATCAAGAAGCATGCGACACCCGGGAACAAAACCTTAGCATTGTTAATTCTATCATCCAAGAAGTAGTTCAATGTGGTGCCTATATGAAACAAGAACAAAGAGACATGATCATCAATGGATGTTGATTTAATGGCGAAACGAATGGAGACTATAAAAGATAAGAATCCATGCCTATTACAACTGTGATGCTAGAAGTGATGACCTCTACAACCGATAATCCAACGAAAGCCCAAGCATATTGAGTCGATAGGTTTCCAATACTAAGAACAATGCCACCCGCCATGGCGAACATAACCGAAGGCCAGTTATCCTGGCATTAAGAGGATATAGATATAAATTATTAGACTAAGGACATGTCTTTATGAACACACATGTAGACCTGGGTCTGGTTCCAGAACCAGTGATTTCAGTTCCTCTTAACTATAATCTGAGCATGGCCGATTCCACGATTTCGGTCCCAGTTTTTCCGGTTCCGGAACCGACCATAACTAAAAAAAACTTGTCCAACCAAGAACTACACACAGACCTATTTTGAAGAATAACGACCACGATTTCACCTGTTGAAAAGAGCCCGTGGTCGCGGTTTTGAAACCACAATCGCGTAGAGGTGTGTCTGGTTCCTTTGGAACAGGGGAACTGAAACAGAAAAACCGGTGTTTCTGGAACCGGAACTAGGGGTCGGCCAGTTCCAGTCCCTGTTCCACCTTCCTTGGAATCGGAGTCGCGGTTTTGCATTTTCAATATTTATTTTTATTTTTAACGGTTTGGAACTAGACCGAAATCATCACGGAATCGAAAAAATTGGAACCAAACCAGAATTCGGAACCGAATCGTGGAACTAGAACCGGACACACCTCTACGATCACGGGCCTATTTTGTTTTTTTTAAAAATATTGTGGAACTGGCGGTTCCATCGGATTCCGAACCATCATAACCATCCGTTTCCGCTAGAACCGGACCTAGGTCTACGCACATGAGCTAAAAAGCCTAACATACAAGTCTAACTTTACCTGAGTGAGTTGAGTGAAGAAATTTGGCATGCCGGTTTCGCCATGTCCGATCTCACCAAAGGTTAATGCTATGATCACAGCGGCCCAGAGATTTGTGATCGAGTAATCGAGGTAAGTGTGTTGAGGAAGGCGGCCTCGCCTTTCGAGTAAAGTCATAAGAGCAGGCCATGTACCCAAGAACAAGAGAGAAAGGAGCATACATGCTATTGCTCCTCCTTTGCTCTCTACCACATACATCTTCCAACACTTAATTAACACACAAATCAAAATTGATTAGCTTAACTAATTCACAATCCTCGAACAAAATTAAGAGATACAAATGATGAACTTGCACTTGCCTTTTGAGGAAGATGATTTGACAGAGCTTGAGCATTTGCTATGAATTTTTCAACATATTAGCATATGCTAGTGATTATTGTTGACTAGAGATGACATTAAAGTCAACAAGTTCATTAAAAAGGCAAGCTCATGAATACGACACTTTTTGACCCAGTCACACGTATATTAATTAAGGAAAATTTGCTTTCAAAAGGTTTAAGATATATGATTGGATAAAAAAAGGTTTAGATATGATAGTTTGACTAAATTGATTTTTTTTGACTCTTTGTTAAAATAATGATTGATTAATATATATATATATGTTTTATATGGAAAATCGGGTACACAAATACCTATTTTTATTTAGATTTATAAGAATGCACCCTTCAAGATATTTTAATAAAATAAGATTAAGACTTAATTTTTTTTTAATATTAAAATAGGTAAATAATAGAGGTAGAATACAATAAAAAAAAAAGTTAACATAGTTTGAGGAAAGTAAATAGACTACTCTTACGAACAGTGGCGAATCCAGGATCACATGAATGGGGGGCGGACCTTCGCATAGGCCGACGAGCATATGGTTGTTGAATGCAGGAGAACAGTCGCATACCTAGTTGGAGACCTAGTTTTGTTTTGTTTTGTTTGCTGTTTTTTTAAATGTAAGAATTCGAAGTATCAAACAATCTTATTAAATTGAGAGATTGAAATAAAACTCGATAGTTGGAAAAATCGACATAAAACAACCAAACGAACAACGCAAAAAACAAAACCAAGCAAAGATACAAACAACAACAAAGAAGATAGAAATATATCGGACAAGATCGGAGATAAGCACAACCGCGGGTTAGGAAAACCCTATAGGGAATATAATGTCGTCGAAGAGGAAATCAGCCGAACACTAAGAAAGTGTTACAATTTATCTGACATAAAAAATACACTACCCAAATAAAATAACAACTGAAATATAATCTCGATCACAAAATCAAAAACCCACTTCACATTGATGAATGTACCTAATAAGAAAAAACTACAAAACAAAGGTATTGAATTTTCCCCCAAAATAATTTACCAAGGTCTAATATATTAGTAAGGAGGAGAGTGACGTTTTTTTTTTCAAGGTCCAATTTAATTTGTTTCAATAAAAGCTATATGGGCTTGGTAAAATACTAATGGGTAAAGGCCCACCACAAAATTTAGCCCTACTAAGTTAAATGTATGCGTATTTTGTGGTATGCATGTAAAGCTTAGTAACCCATTTGGTACAAAAGCAATTAAGAAAGAATTTATGCATTTTCTTATCTTTTCAAAAGAAAGTTTCATTCTTCTTTCGGCTCAACTCTTTTTGCCCTTTCAATTTTTGATTCACCACCTTCCATATCTTAACTCATTCAAATGAATCATATGCCATGCAGGAACCAGATTTAAACCGGTGACACGAGGATTTTCAGTCCTATGCTCTACCAACTGAGCTATCCCGACCATCCCCTATGCACCGTCCTCCGAACACAGCTTACAACTTTCATCGTCCTGTACTCTCCAAAGAGTAACTCTTCTCAAAATCTCAAAAGTTGTTGAGTTGGAATCCAATTCAATCTAAGGATTCTTGTGGTTCCGGAGGATCCAACTATAGGAGAACCAGGAACGGGGAGCTTTTCCCCTTTTCCGCCAACTCTTTGGTCTCAAGAATGCTGGTTTTAAGAATAAGTGATTGCCCTTCTCCTACCCTTACTGCCCAACCGGAAAGCAAACAACTAATGCGCACGTTCCACTTATTGAACAGGGTTCTATGGTCGGCCCGTGACCCTTGGATGTCGAAAGCGTCCATTATACATATCTAGACACTTTTTTAAGGTCCGTGGCCAAAGACCCAAGGTATCCCCAATCTATACGGATTGAAGACTAATTATTGTTCGGGGTACTATAAAGGCTCATTGTCGGGGTGACCCTTCCAATTAAATTTTTCCATACACACCGCTATGGAGATTCGAATCTCGAACCTCTTAAACATGTCAGAAAATTCCCAATCAGTATGAGGGAAGAAGAAAAAAAATGGTAACAAAGACACAAGATTTAATTTGTTCACCTAGTTTGTGACGAAAAATGATTACATCCGAAGACATTACCAAGCCATGGTTTTTACTAGCTTTTGAGGATATATACACTTATAATATTGAACGTGGGTACGTATAAATAGAAGATAAAATATGGAATCCATAAAATCTATCTTATACGGACGGTCCAGAAAAAACGAACTCTATATCCAATAAGATAATTAAAACGCTTAAAACATCTAGCATCTCATCTTATTAGACAAGCTGGTTATTAGTATACATATCTAGCCACTAACTAAACACTATAGTAATTAACATCACAAATAGATGCATTTCAATTATATTCTAGAAAAGGTGCGAATTGATCGAGCTAGAGCTCACTTAATAAGCTTCATCGATCGATCAACAAGCATCTAGCGTGCATAAATTGATTGATTGCACCCACCACCATACCATATACATGATAATATAAAGCCTATACTATGCATGAATGAAGCCTTTCAATTTTTGGTATTTTTGTTAAATGTGAAAAGGACCAAACATTGTCATTCATATTCCATCTAAATAATTGATCGATATTCCCATCACAAACATCTAGCTTGCTAGAGGCCGACGATTGATAAAAAAAAATATCACAATTTTGGCAAAATAAGTTACATCAAATAATTTACATGATTGATCGAATATAAAGTGTGATTTGATAAAAATGATGGTTATTAAATTAAAGTTACCAAAATGAATGTACTGGTTCCTCTTCACAGAATCTCCATAGCTAGGTCTCAAGATCGAGCATCTCCAGCAAGCCTGCAAACCACATTGTTCAGATCTTCTGTTATTCTCGTTGTTGAAGGTGGGATTTGGAAATTAGGGTTTAGTCGTTTTGGTACCGCCTTCTCAATCTCTGCCTTTGTTCTTAATTTATCAATTGATTTTTTTTTTGTTGTTTAAATTGCATTAGCATTAGATTTTATGAACATCAGTAATCATTAATCTTTTTTTAAAATCAAAGTAGCGTGGATTTTTATAGTTTGTTGTTGTGGGTCAAATTTTGTATTTATTTTGCTTCATTATCAGGTTTTAATTGCATAGTTAACCCGAACCCGACGGATACCCAATGTACCCGACCCAAAAAAACGGGCGAAAACCCGACCTAAAAAGGGTGAAAAACGGGTTTAGGGTGAAGCGGGTGATGGGTCGGGTCGGTTTAGGGTGGAAGGTTCATCCACACCCGTCACCCGATCCATGGCCACCCGAAATATATTAATATTTGAAAATAATTTTTTTACATAGGCCTAATATTTTACTACTGTAAAATTGAGAAAGTAAAAACCCGGCCTAGAGCCGCGCCTCTATTCCACATTTCCACTGACCCTTCGAGTCTTCGACTGATCTGAGTCTCATTCCATTCCAGAGCCGTGCCTAACCGTGTGTTTGGTAGGGGGGATATGGAAGGATTTTTATAGAGGGGATGGGAAGGAAAACAAGTACTTTGTTTGGATGGTTAAAATACAAGGGAAATAGAAGTAAAGTAGGGTAAATAGAGAGAAAATAAGAGGGGAAAGGGAGAGAAAACAGGTTCCACCAAATTGCTGGAATTTGGAAAGAAAGTATGACTGAAAGTTAAAAAAAACAAAAAAATATAAATAATTTTATACTTGATTAAACACAATCTTCCTCTCATTTCCTTCCAACCAAACAAGATTTTCAATTTTGAGATACCGATATATATCAAACAAATCCTAATAGATGCACGAATGATATTTCACACTAATCCGAAAAGATACTTTAAAACGTCCTCTATAGAGAAAACACCCTAATTCTTACCTAATAAAAAAAATGTATATGGTCATAATACAAAGAGCACAAGTCAAAGATTGATGTGTGAAAAAAACGTGACACTTAAAAGGGATGATGTGATAGATTAAGGTAGATGAGAGTGATAATTTTAAAACCTTATTCACTACGATGGACTGATGGAGTGATGGGGACATCTTCAATTAAAATTAACTCATATATATAATAAAAAAACATTAATATTGTAATTGGAAATACTATAATTTTTTACTTTAAAAAATATATATATGCTCACCTGGTTACCTATTTATTTTTATGTTTTTTGTAAAAGCCTAATCTTGAATCTTTTTCTTTGGAATTTTGCATTTGCCCCCTAATAGAAGGAAGAATGATTCTCATAAAAGCAAATTTAACATCACAAGCGACATACCTAATGTAAAATTTCCTTCTACCCACAAATATCCACAATGAATTAGATAAAATAAACAAAAAAAAATTCTGGAATAAAGAAGGTAACTACAAACCCCTAGTCTCGTGGAATAACATTTGTAGACCTAGAAACCTTGGAGGTTTGGGGATAAGGAAATCAGAAGACCATAACGTAGCTCTACAAATGAAGCTACTCTGGAAAATACTAGCTGAACAAAATAATGTCTGGGTCAAAATAATCACAGAAAAATATCTTAAACAACAGAACCTACTTCACTATCAGACAAGAGGAAGAACGTCCTGGCAATGGAACCAACTTATGAAATTAAAAAACACCTTTAAAGAAGCGTTAATATGGCAGATCGGAGATGGTAAAACCATTAAAATATGGAAAGATAAGTGGTCAGATTGTAGACCGTTAATAGAACGCATTACTAATGACCACGAAATCAATCTAGACGCAACAATACCAGATTTCCTCCATCATGATAAATCATGGAAGAAGGAAGAGCTACAAAGATGGCTAACAAAGCAAGATGTGGAAAAAGTGATTCAAACTCCAGTACCGGTGAACCAAATTACTGACCGTCTATATTGGGCGCCCAACAAAGATGGTTGGTTCTCAACAAATTCAGCGATGACATTTCTAAATGATAGAAAAGGCTGGTCGAGGAACGATGTGGAATGGATATGGAAGTTACACATACCGCCAAAAATAAAAAATTTCCTGTGGAAAATAACTCAAAACGCCTTACCAACAAAAAAAAGACTTTACGAAAGATATATCGCAGTTACACTCCAGTGTACATCCTGTGACGCAATGGAAGAAGATACTCCACACATACTCTTCCAATGCCACCATACCCAAAGAATCATAAACTCAATAAACAATGACATACTCCTAAAAGTAAAAGATGTTGATATCAACAACAAAATCCCAGGACAATACTTGGATGAAATAAGAGGTACATTAACCCATAAAGAAATGGAAACATTGGTGTACATTTGTTGGAGTATTTGGTACCAACGAAACCAAAAAATATTCAGACCAACAGAAGCAATCAAGAACAACGAAATGAATGAATTTATTAAAAAACAAATAGAAAGATGTGACGAAGCGGAAAAAAGGGATAAGGATATTTACACATATAACAAGTATGAACACAACAACAAACAAACAACTGCTAGACGAAAAAACAAAAATATAAATTGAAAAAAGCCCAAGGAAAATTGGATCAAACTGAACTTTGATGGAGCAAAAAACAATCAAGGCCTTTCTACCTTTGGCTATATCCTTAGAAACCACAAAGTTGAACCTATCAGTTACAACTATGGCTCTTTGGGAACAAACTCTGTCCTTGTTTCTGAAGCCCTGCCTCTAAGGAATGGAATTCAGGAAGCCATAAGAAGAGGTTGTAGATCGCTAGAGATCGAAGGTGACAACCTATGCCTGGTGAATGCCCTCAACGGCAAAGGCATCTGCCCGTGGGAGATTGAGATCCTTGTCTCGGATATCCGCGATCATCTTTTCCAGATCGATGAGTGGAGCATAACGCACGTGTTCAGGGAGATTAATCGAGTTGCGGATTATTTGGCTAAGAAGGCGTTCAGAAGAAGCAGTGTCCCCCCTGAAAAAGATTCAGAGCTCGCCGATCTCATCCGTGAGGATGCCCTAGGGCGGAAAACATCTCGATGATGGTCTCCCCCTAATTCTTTCCGTATCAAAAAAATAAATAAAAAATGTTCAAACATTCGGTATTAGTTTCAACATGCATAATAAATTAGCAATGGTAAAAAAAAAAAAAAAACCATAACATAGTCCTAGATAAGTTGCATCTGATGTGAGTTAACGGGCATATATCGATCAGTTTTGTCTCATCCTAGAGAAGTCAGAACTTAGAAAAATCCCATTAGAAGTTTATCACAAAATTAGGTCGTCTGCTCATTCTATACATTTCCTGCCATTGTGCATCGATCGGATGTTACTAATACTGAACAAGCATGGGCTAGTGATCGATGACCTTCATGATGATGATGTTTCCTTATCCTTGGATGTATGTACGTATCATGTATCTAGCCATTTTTTAACATAAAAGATTAAAGTTTTATTGTAAAACAGGTAAACTCGGTCCATAGTTAATAATGGTGTTATTTTCAACATACGTTTCTGTTTTGAAATAATACTAGCTCCTACATAATAATTAGAATTGGGTTCGGAACCGGTCTAGAACCGACCAGAACTGGAACTGAACGGAACCAGAACCGCCGGTTCGGTGTGGGGCCATTTCCGGTCCACGTTCCACCATTTCTAGAACCGTTAAATCGGTGGTTCCGTACCAAAAGGAACCGCCAATTCCACAAATATATAAAAAATATATGTAAAAACCTTTTTTTTTTTTGGTCGAAATATGTAAAAACCTTTCAGAACTGCGATCGTGGTTTAAAGAATTCCGACTCTAGTTCTTCTTTTGTTTTATTCATTTTTCTCCTTCATTTTAGCCACATCCGGAACCGGGACTGAATCGGAGAAAACCGATCGGAACCGGAACCGTGGATCGGAACCGACGCCTAGCCGGTTCCGTTCCTGATTTTGGAGCAACCAAAGTCGTCAGTTTCAGAACCGGACGCAGATCTAATAATAGTCCATGTAATTATGTCATGATTAGGAAATATATCCATATTTTGTAATAAAGGGAAATAAGTGGGCTTAAATGTAATATGTTCAAATTGATCAAATAGCATAAAAGATCAATCGTGTACTCTCAGTTGAGGCATCTTGAATGAAATTACAGAAAATTCTTCTTTGCTCTCTATCTCTCTTTCCCTAAACCTTTTCCCTAATCTCTCTTATTCCTTTCTCGATTTCTTCTTTAAATTGTTGATCCAAGTCGGATCATTACAAATGATATATATAGTGACATGTGTATGTACAATTACAAACACTTGACATAGTCTCTGCTAAGTTCAGGTATGAATGCTGAAATTCCATGGTGAATTAATCATCTCTCGCTTAAAGATCAACCATAATGTGTACACATAAATCAAACGAACCGCCCTGGCCTCCACATTATAAATTAATACTTTCAAAGCTACGATCCCTTTTTTTTTGACAAAACTAATTTTGTACTCAAAAAATACTTTTAACATTTTAAAAATCCGAATATTTTTCTATTTTTTTACATTTTCATCCAAAAATACAAGATAAATTTTCCTCCAAAAATCATTTTAATCCAACAAATTTAGTACTTGGATAACTTCTTAAACAAAATAACTTGTTCTCTTTGTACTATTCTTTCTTTTATAAAGTTGATCAATTAAGTAATTAACCAAGTTCTTTTGTGTGCAGATGACATCTGTACAGGATCAGGAATGTGTCACTGTAGCTCATGGACATGACATTAGCACACCCGACTCCAACTCTCCGACTCGGGATCATGCTACAAAGGTTCCAAAGATAGATTAGTCTTTTTTTCAATAAAAAGTGTCTTCACAAAGTTATAGTCTTTCTTCAATAATGATTTTTATATAAATTGTTTTTAGTAGACCTTTTAGAATAAAAAAACACTGAATATCATTTGTGTTGAGTGGTATAATTTAATGAAATTATAATATTCATGATCGAGAATAAAATGTCTTAAAATTGATTATGAATTGGTGGTTCAAAGATTGAAAGGGAAATAAATTAATATACACATGAGAAAACTGATTATTTGCTTATTTGGACATACCCTAACTCTTTTGTGCCCAAAATTAGTTTTATGGATCCATATATATCTTTAGTTTTTCCCCTCTTTTGTGACAAAAAAAAATGACATTCACCTTAGCTTATTAAGTGACAAATAATAGTTTTCTTCCCCTAACCCTTTACCATAGATAACGAAAAATGACACATCACTAACGAAAAATGAAGAAGAAATCTAAATATCATACCTGAATATATGTATCAGATCCTTTCTTAAATTATGAATTCTTAGATTACCATAGATAACGGTTGATGAAAAGTCCACATGTATATATATAAGAACCATTGTCTATATGATGTTGTATATGGATCTTTTTGTACTAATCTCTTCTTTAATAACATTTCTCAACCAAGTTCTTCTTTTGTGTGTGTGCAGATGGAATCTTTAGAAAAGGAAGGCGTCGTTAAAGCTCAAGGAGAAATTGTGAAAGAAGAAGGCTCTCCAGTTCCGAATCAGCCTTCCATAGAGGAGATATACAAGGACACAAAGGTTTCATTTTTTCCTTGTTCTGTCAACTGCAATTAAGTTGTATTCAATGTGTCTTATTGCTCTCTTTTGACATACATTAGTCTTTTTTCAATAAAATTTCTTCACCAAAGCTATACAGTCTTTCTTCAATAATGACTCTTAATAAGCACTTTATCATTTATCTTTTTCATTCGTTTGCCCTTTTAATTGGAAATTTTAAAACTGAAACTTTGCACATGATAGAATCTTTGTCATACATATATATGTACTAGCTAGCCAGTAATGTCATAATAAGCACTTGAAAGCACACATTCTACTTGGTCAAAAAAATTCCTAGCCACATTAAAAAATAGATCCATAACCAATTTAATTACATATAAAAATATAAAATAGTCTTTTCTCATCTAATTGCACAAGCACATTCTTGGCCAAAAAAAAAAAACAAAATTCACAAAAGAACTTCCATATATCAACAGGGATCGTTCCTTTGCCAGTTTGCCTTAATGTAAGCAGATTGATTTTGCATTTCTGATTTCTTTTGAGTTTCTAATAAATTAATCATGTGTGTGTGTGCAAATGACTCCTTCAAAGGAGGAAGGCGAAATCAATATTGCTCATGAACAACAAGAGATTGTGGAATTAGAACAAGGCTCACAAATTAATGCCATGCCCATTTCTGACTGCAAGGAGCAACATGGTGACGAAGAAGGCTCGAACAACGTCATGCCCACTCCGGACTCCATCTCTCCAGCTCCAGATCAGAGCATTCTGAATCAACCTCTGATCGAGGAGCTGTACAGACATATTGAGGTTCCAAGGTGGCAAGAACAACTCACATTCAGAGGCATCACCGTCGCCTTTTTCATTGGAGTTGTGCTGACATTTGTATCAATGAAGTTCAACCTCACAATAGGGATCGTTCCATCCCTTAACATACCCTCCGGCTTCTTAGGATATTTTGCAATCATTGGATGGAACGCCCTGCTCAGGAAGTTGGGGATTCCCCAAACTCGGTTTACTAGACAAGAGAACGCAGTCATTCTCACTTGCATATCTTCCGCTATCATCATATCCTTCAGTGGTTAGTTTTTTTTCCCCTTCGATGTGTCTTGAACTAGAATTGACATCTTTGATTTTCGTCAAACTAAGCACATGTATATATGTAGGAGGATTTGGTACATACCAATTGGCGATGAGCATGGCAAAACAAGTTGGTGAGAAAAGCATTCCGTCTATGTCTATGGGCACAGTTATCGAGTTCCTCCTCACTGTGAGCTTTGTTGGCCTTTCTTATCTTGTCCTGCTTCGCAAGGTAAATATGAGTTGAATTTTGTGTTATTTTACATGTAGATGTGTGGTTATTGTACATGTAGATTTGTGATTCTAATATGTTTTGATCAATACCTGCATGTGTGGAAGTTTAACTTGATCCATTTTGCTTATTTCAGACCATGATCAAAAGATTCAAGCTTGGCTATCCTAGTGGCACAACTACGGCTGAAATCATAAACAGTTTCCACACTCCACAGGGTTCCAAGCTAGCTGAGTAAGACTTAACTTGTAGTTCCATCTTTTATATACTTATCAATAATATATATACACACTAAGCTTGCATGTAATTAAATGCATTTATATCGAATTTTAGGGATCAACTAAGCCTATTTGTAAAATCGGCATTCATCACCATATTATGGGGAGGCTTCCAATGGTTATTCACGAAGAGAGTTGGCTGTGGATTCAAAATTCCAATATTTGGCTTAAAAGCATACAAGCAGAAGTAAGTAATATATATATTGTTAGGTTATTATGTGTTCTGACTTTTAGTAGCTCGTCTAGAAGTGTATTAATGAAGGAAAATAAATATGTATAATCATTTTATAAAAACTAGTCAGTTTTATCCATCAAATTATCATTTAACAATCTTAACTTATTGACATTATATGAGCAATGAATGAATGAATTTGTTTTGACTTTTAGTATATAAGGATATAAGCAAAGGTAAGTAATATATATATTGTTATGTTATCATGTCTTTAACTTTTATTAACTTGTGTGGAAGCGCATTACATAAGCAATGAGATCAATTTAGCAAACCATGTATTACTTATCATGGAAAATGAACATGTATTATAATTGAATGAGCAATGAATGAATGTGTTGTTTTTATATTTTATCTCTACTTATATTGAATGTATGAATTATGCAGGTTTTACATTGATTTCTCAGCTACTTACATTGGTGTGGGTATGATATCCTCATACTTGGTCACCTTGTCCATGTTATTTGGAGCAATAATTTCTTGGGGAATTATGTGGCCTTTGATCGCCAAAAAGAAAGGTCAATGGTATAGTGTAAGCCTTAGCGAGGACAGTTTTTCTGGACTACAAGGATACATGGTACATACTTTTTAATCCTTACTTCTAAAACTTATTATATATTTTGAAAAATAATAAGTCAACAACTAACAAAAAATAATTATATATTTTGAAAAATAATAAAGTCAACAGCTAACAAAATTGATGTTCGTTTCTTTTTGGTTAATTCTACAAGTCTTCATTGCTATTGCCATTATCCTTGCTGATGGCCTATTTAAAATTGGCGTAGTCTTCTATGAAAGCACTAAGGGCGTCTCTAGGTGCATTAAGAAGAAGCCTCCAAGGGAGATGCTACAACCATCATCTCCAACATACGATGAGCAGCGTAGAATTCAATACTTCATGGAGGACCCTCTGCCGACATGGCTCGCTATTGCCATGTACATCTCCCTTGCGCTGCTTGCAACCTTTGTTCTACCTCAGATCTACAAGCACGTGAAATGGTATCACATCCTGTCCCTATACATCCTAGCTCCTTTCTTAGGGTTTTGTAATTCATATGGGTGTGGCCTTACAGATTGGTCTCTAGCGGCCACTTATGGTAGACTGGTAGTATTTATCATAGGAGCATGGGCTGGGGCTGATCAGAGGGGGTTTCTAGCTGGGTTGGCGGGATGTGGGGCCATAACCCACATAATATCGGTGTCATCCGACTTGATGCAAGACCTCAAAACAGGTTACTTGACCCTAGCCTCGCCTAAGGCCTTAGCTGTGAGTCAGGTTCTAGGCACCGCCATGGGATGTGTGCTATCCCCCTTGATATTTTTGTTGTTTTCTAAGGGGTTCAAGGACATAGGAGTAATTGGAACCGATTATTCGGCTCCAAATGCTCTAGTGTATGCAAATATGGCCCACATAGCAACTCATGGGTTAGGAGCCTTGCCCAAGCACTGCACATTGATGTGTGGGATAGCCTTTGGTGTTGCTTTCATGATTAATCTAGTGAGGGAAGTGGGAAAAAGGTATAACAAGAGATGGGCTGACTTTATACCACTTCCCGCAGCCATGGCTATTCCCTTTTACATAGGTGGATACTTCACATTATCTATGTGTCTAGGAGGGATTGTATTGTGTGTGTGGAAATGGAAGTATCCGGGTCATGAGAAGAAGTTTTCTCGGATATTGGCCTCAACCTTAATATGTGGAGATGGTGGATGGACTTTGGTTAGCTCGATTCTAGCCATATCTAGAGTTAAGCCACCTCTGTGCATGAGGTTTTAGGGTACAACACAATTGTACTAAATGTATTGTAAGAACATTAACTCATAACACTGTTTTGTATTTGGTTATTGTCATTAATCAAATGTATATCTCTTACCTTAATTTCATTTGTGTGTCTTAGTCTTGTTCCTTTTATTTGCAAATGCCAAATGTGTGTCTTGGATCAAAAGAAACAAGTTATATAAGTTGAATGTTATACGTGAATGGTGTTACTCCTATGTATGTTTTTTAGGGTATGAGTTAGTAAACTAGCGTACGTGAATGGTGTGACTCCTATGTACGTGAATGGCATCTTATTGATGAGATATCCTAAACTAGCGTCACTCTCGGTCGAAAACGCACCAGCAATGTGTGACTCTCGGTCGAAAATGCACCACCATTGCGTGACTCTCGGCTAAAAACGCACCACCGATGCGTCACTCTCGGTCGAAAAAGCACCACCGAATCGTGACTCTCGGCTGAAAACGCACCACCGATGCGTCACTCTCGGTCGAAAACGCACCACCAATTTGTCTCTCGGCTGAAAACACACCACCGATGCGTCACCACCAATATGTGTGACTACCACTAATGCGTGATTCTCGGTCGAAAAAGCACCATCGTTTAGTGACTCTCGGTCGAAAAAGAACCACCGTTTCGTGACTCTCGGCTGAAAACGCACCACCAATGCGTCACTCGCGGTCGGAAACGCACCACCGACGCGTCACTCTCGGTCGAAAACGCCCACCGTTGTCTACTCTATCATCAAATTGTCTACTCTAGCAGCCCGGCCGATTCACTATAAATTTACAAAAATTGAAAGATCGAAAGCGTTACGTACAGTAGTATTATATAGGGAAAATTGCATTTAACCACCCATTATTTTACGTTTGTTGCATTTCACCACCCCTTATTTTATTTTCTACACTTAACCACCCTTTATTTTGGATAATGGCCCATTTAACCACTAAATTCACAGAACCGTCTGTATATCCGTTTGATACATTAAATTACCCTTTTGCCCTTGTTTTAATTTTTTTTTAACAAAAAAAACTTTAAATACATTTCCTAAAAAAATCTAAGACGCAGAGAACGTCTATACATCGAGGTTGAGTGAGGAAGGGAGAGAAGAGGGTAAGAGAAGAAGGCGGAAATCTTGGTTGTTCAGGCGGAGGCGCTCAATTGGAAGTCCTACAATTTTCCCTCTTACCAGGTAGTGAATTATAACTTTCTGAATTTGTTTTACGTTTGACTGATAAATTAGGGTTTAGGGTCTAGATACGTGCTAGCATTATCTAGATACGTGCTCGTATTGCAGATTGAAGTAGAAAGCGAGCACGTATCTAGACCCTAAATCCTAATTTAATACTTCATGGAGGACGTCAAGTGTTTAAGTGGGGGAGATTGTAACACCCCGATAATTTATAAGAAATTGAGGTGCTCCCCATGTCAACAAGAGCTCTTCCTTTTCTAAGTTCGAGTGAGGACAAAGAACTTAGAAGTTAAGCGTGCAAGGGCGAGAGTAGTACCAGGATGTTAAGCGTGCAAGGGCGAGAGTAGTACCAGGATGGGTGACCTCCTGGGAAGTCCTCGGGTTGGCATGGGATAGCGCTTCTAAGGCTTCGGGCCTTACAGGAACCCTCTTTGGAGCTACGCCCTTGCCCTTTTTGTTCTTGGAGTCCCTGGGGGCGGCCTTCCTCTTCTTCAAATTAAAGGAGTAGGAGCAGATTTAAGCAAAAGTAGGGACTCCTTCTCCTTGGGAGTTCCCTCCGACATCACCATTTGGCGTTCCTTTTGTTCTTCAGCCAACACTTAGGCGTGCTCCCTGGCAAGTCCTTCAACGTCGAGAACCTCGGTGGCCCCATCGCCATCCGAGTTCCCTTTAGAGTCGGAGGAGAGGTCCATTTCATCATCATCGTCTTCCTGACGACCCTGACTTGTTCCAGTGCACAACATCAGCTTGTGATGGGGTCCTTTCTCGAGGTTACCATGCCAATTATGTCATAAATAATGTTGAATCATACGATTATCATGTAGAATTTCGGTTAATATTATTTCTAGTAAATTATGGCACATAAATACACTGAACTAAATTGTTATCTAAGTTTTTTCACATGTATTAACTGAATCGAACCCACATAAATGTACATTTTGTTCAACTTAATCATATACCTGATGTATATAGAAAGACTGAATCAAACGCACTAGAGATTAAAACAACAATTATACCACGTACAAATTAAAAACTCGTTTTTAAAATTTGTGAACCTAATATATATTAGTGGTGGTTCCGGACCATAGAATCGGGACCGGAATCGGAACATCTGGTTTCGATTTTTTACGGTTCCGAGGTGGTTTTGATTCCGGTTTCAAACCTTTAAAAATAAAATTAAATATTGAAAATACAAAGCCGTGATCGCGGCCGCAATTTTGCGTTTCCATCGGTATTTTTTATTTTTTTAAAGGGGTGAAACTGGCAGTTTCGATTCCGAATTGAAACCCCTGATTCTACGGTTCTAACTAAGAAGGGCGGAACTGAGACCGGAACCTGCCGGCCCAGATTCCGGTTCGGTTCTGGTTTCTAAACCCGCTGTTTTTTTTTCCAGTTCCGATTCGATTCGGTTCCCGATTCTTTTGGAATCGGACACAGCCGCTAATCGCCTTCACCCCGACCCTCGCTTCCTCCGCTAGCTCCACTGCCGCCGCCGGCAATGGCACGTAGTCGAGCGTTGGATTCAACACCGTTGTACAAGTAAGACTCCTTCCTCAGAATTTTCACCTAACAATGAAGAAAAATCATGGTTTACATATATATTTATACTCATACCAGAACTATATCCTAGGTTAGCTGAATTATTCTTGTGGCTTGATCAATTGTTACAAGGGCAATTTGCAAAAGTAGGCCTTTAGTTATTACTTCAAATTTGTACAACTTTTAGGATTATTATGCCTAACTTTAGTGCCTCTCTTAAGTCCAACTGAACCTCGGAAGATGGTGCTGCTGGGGCAGCGGCGGCCTCGTCGGATGCCCGGACAACCAGCCTTACGGTGTTTCTGGTGGTGGTGATTTTGGACATGGGTGCCATGCTTGCCATTGCCCTCCTTCCCAATCAAGAATCAAACTCAACCGTGAGAACTCAACTAAAATTAACTAGTATAACTAATTAACTATTATCAATTATTAATATAACTAATTAACTATTATCAATTTGAGTTGAATACATGATTCAACTCAAATTAACTAGTATAACTAATTAACTATTATCAATTTATCATTCACAAATCACAATCACAAATAGGAAATCTGAATTTAGATATTATCATTAACTTGTATAACTAATTCAGTAATCTCAGTAATTCAGTAATCTGAATTTAGTATTTCGGCTAAATTCAATCTAACTTAATTCAGTACTAGTTTTCATGATAATCTGAATTTAGATATCACAGATGACAGATCTAATTCATATTTTCATGACAAATCTAGCTAAATTAATCAGATTCATAGTTTAGAAATCAATTCAATCTAAATTCAATTACTTAATCACTTCAAAATTAATCCCTAATCACTTAATCTCATCTGAATTCTATAAAATTTAAAAACTTCAATCCCTAACCTGCTGGCTGCTGCACTGCTGAGTCGTCTTCTAACTTCAATGGAAACTATGGAAGATTGAATCCAGAACAGAAGACAAGGAGAGGGAAGAGTTATGTGGGGTGTCTGGTACCAGACGACCTTCTTTGCCAAATTTTAAGAAGAAAGTAAATGATAGGTCATTTTAAAACAACACTCCCATCTTGCTACATAGCCTTTTGATAAAGGCTATGCATATAGTCTTTTGATAACAAGACCCATTACATTGGTTGGGAATCTGAAGTCAGTCGGTTACCATTCAACTGGTTATTTGAACGGGACTTGTGTTCGAACGGTAAAATTATATAGCCTGATTAAACTATACTTTTTATTAAAAAAAGATTTAAAAAATATATTTATGCTAATAAAGTTTAACAAAAATGATTTTATTTGTTACTATTAGTTATTAAGGCTTAAATTTCAATGTATAATTTAGCGGATACATAATTGATTAAGTGGATCGAGTGAGATCGTAGAACTTCTTATATGGAAGCGATCCTAAAAATTATGTCGAGTGATAAAATCAACTTACACCACCTTTAATTTTCTAGGAATAAATTCCAAGAGATATGATCGTAACATGTAACGAATCGATTGAGGGGATCCTAGGGATTTGTGCGAAAAATCATTTTTGTGGGTGGTTTGCTATAATTCAAGTTTTTGTGGGTGGTTTTGTGTACAACCCTATAATTAGCGGGTGATTTTGTGAAATTTACCCTATAATTCATGTGAACTATGAAAATCATTTTACATCATTACCGTCACTTGTAAAATTTTTAGACTCGGGTTCCAAGTTTACGGTAAAAAATGGGTAACAACTTTACTAAACAGGTCTTACAAAGTCATAAAGAAATGTAAAATTATTCTAGAAATTCACGAATATTACAGATAAGTACTTAATTATTCCCCAACATTTGAGCCTTCATCAGAGGGCAGGGTCCCTTGATCTTTGGATTGCTTAGAATGACGCACTAGACCACATAAAGGTCCAGTTCCCTTCCGATGCTCACTTCTTCCTTTGTGCCATCATAGAGGCCTTCCTTGAGCATGAGTTTTTTTAACAGGCCGACGTAGAGCAGGGAGTGAGAGGAAGAGGCAAGACACTTCTCCATGTGCCCAAAGGGGAGGTTAATAAGCATTTTGTGGAAGAAGTAGAAGAGGAGAATGACATCGTGAATATTGTGGGCAATTGGAGCATGCAACATGTCATTTACTTTTGATTTTTTTATTAAACACAAGTTAGTATTCGTTTATTTTTCTCAATTTAAATTAATATTAATAAAAATAAATTATACTATAATTCATATTTTTTTTATCTATCCATAAATACCAATTTTGTATATATTTGATTCACTTTAAAATTAAACTAGTTGATGTAAGCGTCTGCACGGGATTTTTAATAGTTGTTGATATACTTATTGTAAATGAGTATTTATTTTAAGTGAATATTAATGATTATTTTCAAATAAATAAAATATAACTTAATGTTAATAACTTCATATAATTTAACCTCCAAATACTAAATAGAATAACCTATAAGAAAATATGTTCGAAATAACTATAAGACTAAAATAAGAAAAATATGTTCGAAATAATGTTTGAGAAAGAAAATTCATATTGTAATATTGCAATGATTTGCATTGGATCTGCAAACAACTTAATTTTCCTCTTCGTGCTTCAAAGTTTTTTGGAACTGGAAGTGAAAAGTTGATATTTTGTAAGTTTGTCTCCATTATCATCATATAGGATGAGCTTTCATTTGAACACTTAGAAGGAGTAAGTTGTTCATTCGACGATACATTGCAATATAGTTCAAGCTCAAATGCGGTTTGTGGCCTAGTTAAGGTGATGACGACAAATAGGATAGATGGATTCGACTTTAATTATAGTATATTGATATTAACTAATAGGAATATAGTTGCATAATTTGTATTATCAAAATTTTAACGGAAATTTTTTTATATAAAAAAATTTCTACATGATGACATTATTGAAAAAAATTATATATGATAAATCTAGTTGAAATTTCTACGCATGAAACATGTTATTGTGCTATGATATTCTACATGAAACATGTTATTGAATCTTTTAAAGTCTTGTTGTCGTCATTTGTACTGCTTAAATAATTTATATTAGAAAATTATCTTATTGTTTTTCACATTTTGGATATTTATTTAGTGAATGAGAAGAAAAAATAATCTTGATATTGGTCTTGCTGATGCTATTAGTTTGTTTGCTAAATCTTTCAATACTTTATTAATAGTTCGTTTGCTAAATCCGAAATTTAACCCGACTCACCCGAAAGTATAGGGTGAATTGGATTAGGACGACCAATCCCACAGATCAGGTTAGATTTAGATGGGGTTAATTATGAGACGGCCGGGTTTGAAAATGGTTCACCCATTTAAGACCCGACCTATTGCCATGTCTAAAAAATGATCAAATTCGAGAAAACTTTAGGGGTAAATGTACAAAACGCACCGTTTTTGCTAAGCTGAAGTTGCTACACAGTTTATCCCAAGCGGCCGTGCCCTTGAGCGCTTTTCTGCTTCACTTTCGTTCTTTCCTCAAGCCGGAAAATTGATGTCGATGGACGAAGATGAAGAACCCCCGCTGGCCGTCGCGATCACAGAAACCGGAAGCACAGATCCTCATCCGTCCAATTCGCTAGAAAACGATGACGTGACCGTTGACGTCACCGTTATCACCGGCTATCTCGGCGCCGGCAAGTCCACGGTAAGTCATTCCGAAAGCTCAAAAAATCGTCATCAGTTCCTCTCGTAATCCTCTCTCAATTTTGATTGAATTTCAAGTTCTCTGTAATTTCCATCAGCTAGTGAACCATATACTGAATTCGAAACATGGAATGAGGATAGCTGTGATATTGAACGAGTTTGGGGAGGAGATTGGGGTGGAGAGAGCCATGATTAATGAGGGCGATGGTGGTGCGCTTGTTGAAGAGTGGGTTGAGCTCTCCAATGGCTGCGTTTGTTGCACTGTCAAGCATAGTTTGGTTCAAGCCCTAGAACAGCTTGTTCAGATGAAGCAAAGGTGCTTGAATCTGTAAAATCAATCTAATTGATTACATATTATTCAGAAGTAGTTCATTCTTGTTCATTTCTTTCAATAGACTTGATCATATATTGCTGGAGACCACGGGATTGGCGAATCCGGCTCCTCTTGCATCTGTTTTGTGGTTGGATGACCAACTTGAATCCTCTGTCAAACTTGATTCAATTGTTACTGTAAGCCTTTTCTATGGATTAATCTGTAATCTCTTACTCCATGTCTTGTTTGCTGTAAGTTTGAGATGTTTCTCATGGTTTGGGCAGGTTGTTGATGCTAAAAACCTCCATCACCAATTGAAAGGCCATGAGGAATCGTCATCGTTCCCTGAAGCTTTCCATCAGATAGCATACGCTGTACTTTTTAATCATATTGACATGCAAACAGTTCTAAACTCAACTCACTTGAGGGTCTTATACATAACATGAACTGATCTTCAAGATTTTTTTTGTTGGCTTCAGGACATTGTAATTCTTAACAAGGTTGATTTGGTTTCGCCCGAGGATCCTCAAGGTAGTGTTGATGATTTGGAGATGGAGATTCGAAAGATCAACTCTCTCGCAAGCATCATTCGCTCTGTTCGCTGTCAAGTTGACTTGTCTATGATACTTAATTACCAGGCCTATGATTCCGCTGTTAGTTCTTCACTATCTAGTTTCTCATTCACTGGTTTCTTGTTTTAAATGTCTGAACTCTGCAACTTGATCTTTCTCAGCATGTTGCTCACCTGGAAGCATTATTGGAAGAGAGCAAGTTATTGTCAACCAAGGCTCTCCATGACAACAGTGTCAGAACTCTTTGCATATGTGAACCACAAACAATTCACCTCGAAAAGGTTCTTCCCTGAACTAACTTTAGTCTGCTGAAGATATTATATATCATGTTGTGCTGATAATTGAATTTATACCTTCTTGGATATCTTTCTTGTAATTAAATCTCTATAGATGGATTCGAATCAAGCATTATGTATTAAATAAACAGAAACTGCGTAACTTGAGATTCAGTGATTGGATTCTTACATACTGGAGATCAATTTAAGCGGTGCTCAGTATAATGCATATGCTTACTGTCCTCATTCTCTTTTCTAATTCTGATCAAAGGTTCGTATATGGCTCGAGGAGATTCTCTGGGATAAAAAGTATGGGATGGACGTCTATCGTTGCAAAGGTGTTTTAAGCATCGTTGGCTCAGATGAACTGCACACTCTGCAGGTAATGTGTTGAAGTGAAACTTCAACATTGATTTTAATGTCTAATGTTTCCATGCTTGATTCAATATTGATTTTCTTGATGGAAAACTAAAACAAGTCGGTCTACTACCGAATTCCTGATCATCCCATAAAGCCTTATGATCATATTTGGTGCTTTATATATAATCACAAACACTTTTGACAGCTTGAAGATGATTCATAATGACCTTGTGTGATTTTCTTCAGGCGGTACGAGAGATATATGAGATAGTTCCAACTCGAAAGTGGCAAACTGGAGAAACCCTGATGAATCGAATCGTATTTATAGGTAAGGACTCGTGTATTTTCGTCTGTTGCTTGAATGTATTCTACGTAATTATAAAGAAATCTTCAAGTTCTTAAGTCATTTTTTTTCCATTTTGAAATTGCAGGTCAAAATCTGAACGAAGAGGTTCTTATTGATACCTTGAGAGCTTGTAGATCGACGTGATTCTGATTCCTCACTAAGCTTCCTGTGTGACTTACATTGCAATTTTATACTTGGCAATGGCGGATACGTTTGTTCTTCTCTTCCCCTGTAACTTTGCCTTTTATTTTGGTAGAATACTAGAATAAGTGCCTTTTAAACCTGTTTTTCTATCTGAATTAGACTTTTTGTGCTTGTTATAGTATAGCCAAAAGGGTTAAAAGTAAAATAAACATTTCTATATAAAAAATCTTAGAAAATACAGCTCTATAAAAACCCTCTTCTTGAATACTTGAATATAATGGTTTTCACTAATACGAGTAACAAAAAGATCCAATCTTTGAATTGAAAATTTAGTTAGTATAGTATTTTCTTGGTGGTTTTAATTTAAAGATTTACTAATAGGGCTGAGCATTGGTCAGTTCAAACCGAAATTTTAGGCCAAACCTAATCGAACCGATAGTTTGAACTTTTAAGCCGAACCTAATCGAACCGATATAATTCAGTTCGGTTTTCTGTCTAGGAATTTTCCAAAATTCGTTTTCGGTTAGTTTTGAATTTTTTAAGAACCAAAACTGGTTCGGTTTTCGGTTCACCTTAAATGAAATTTCGGTTTTTGTTTTTGTTTTTGAACCCAACCAACGCTCAGTCCTATTTACTGATGTAGAAATTCACCCCTAGATTTATACACAAATGAGGCAAGTTTCATGAAATTTACAACGTGGACAGACAATTACACATCCATTGTTTATCGGAAATCCTTCGGCTAAAAAGGCAAGTCCTGACTGAAAACCGAATTGCGCGCGAACGCAAAACAGAATAAACAGAACAAACAATTTCCATGTTTTATTTTTCATAACAAAATTCTTTTATTTGCACCTAAGAAATACTTAATTTTAAATTTAATTTCCAAAATCAACGCTCAGGATGGCGTTTACTCATTCCTGTCCTCTTTAAATTGCATTCACTTTCTATAATTTCTCCCAATTCTTCGCTTCTGCTCACTATTTAACTTCTAGCTTTGCAATTGTACAAATTTACCAACAAATACTCTCACTTCTCTTCATTTCTTGATTTCCTCTCTCTCAAGCTTCAACAATGTCCGCAGAGAAGGAGAGAGAGACTCAAATTTATCTGGCCAAGCTCGCCGAACAAGCTGAACGTTATGATGGTATGTCTTCTTGGCTCCTCTTTCCCTATCTTATGTTTAGGCCTAGAAGGATTTACAATAAGACATGATCAATTAATTGATCTTAACCAAATCTTGTTATTGACAGAAATGGTGGAGTGTATGAAGACTGTTGCGAAATTAGACGTCGAGTTGACTGTTGAGGAGAGGAACCTCATCTCAGTAGGTTACAAGAATGTTATCGGCGCTAGGAGAGCCTCTTGGCGTATCATGTCATCCATTGAACAGAAGGAAGAAACCAAAGGAAACGACAACAATGTGAAGATAATCAAGGGATATTGCCAAAAGGTGGAACACGAACTTACCAAGATATGCGATGACATTCTAGACATTCTCGACAAGCATCTGATTGCTCATGCTAATTCCGGGGAAGCCAAAGTTTTCTACTACAAAATGTAAGTCATGTTGATGTAAACATTAGATTTATGTACATCAATCAAACTGATATAACATTCCACTGGTATCATAATAATCCAGGAAAGGTGACTACTACCGTTATCTTGCTGAGTTCAAGAGTGATCAAGAAAGGAAAGATGCATCAGAAGAGTCACTAAAGGCCTATGAGGCATGTTTGATTCTAATCAGATTTCACTTATTTGTATTGTTTGTCTTGCATTCTAACAAAATTCAGTTATTATTGTCACATAGCTGAATTTCAGTTTTTCTTGGGTTTATCGGGGGCGTACCCCCTTTCCCTTGGGTAGGGGTACCTCCATCTTGACCCCCCAGATTCCGCTTTAGCGGAGCCTCACTGGGTCAATGATTATGATGTTGTATTGTTTGTCTTTCCTTTGAGACGGTCATATAACCCCTATATCAATTTTGGTGCATTTTAACTAAATTCAGTTATTATTGTCACATAGCTGAATTTCGGTTTTTCTTGGGTCTTTTGGGCGAATCCTCATGGCATGTTTAGGCTATGAGTGCCCCCACCTTGACCCCCCAGATCCTACTTGAGTGGGACTTTACTGGGCAATGATGTTGATGTTGATGTTGATGTTGTTGTATTGTTTGTCTTGTTAGTCTATGACTTTTGCATGATACACCTTTTTGCGATATATGTCTGTTAGGCGGCATCTGCCACAGCCAGTACAGATCTGCCTTCAACTCACCCTATCCGCCTTGGCCTTGCTCTGAATTTCTCAGTCTTCTACTATGAAATCATGAATTCGCCCGAAAGGTAACAACTTTTTTCACTTGGAAGATTTTTCAAGCATTGTGTTAGTGTAACTCATTTGACAAATTGTCCATGTGACATGAATCTCAGGGCATGTCAATTGGCTAAGCAAGCATTTGACGAGGCGATTGCTGAACTGGACTCGTTGAGTGAGGAGTCATACAAGGACAGTACTCTTATCATGCAGCTGTTGAGGGATAATCTCACTCTCTGGACCTCTGATTTGCCTGATGATGGAGGTATTTGTGGATTTAAATAAAATTACAGTTTACTTTCCATTAAACTTGCACTGATGAAAATATTTATCTTACTTATGGCTGAGATTTGAGAATTTGTACAACTGCATTTTTAAAATCCAGGCTACCACATATTTTGCTCATGTCTGTATTAGGGTTGTCCAAAGGGCGGACGGGTTGACCCGTAACCTGACCCGCCTGTGATTTTACGGGTCGGGTAACGGGGTCAGTTCTTTTTAGTTTGTGTTCCAATTCATAACCTTCTTGAGTCCTGAAAAGGTCAAATGGATTAAAACGGGTCAAACGGGTTAGCAGTTAAACGGGTCGGGAGATGCAAACTCATAGAATGGGCTACGGGCTAGGTCACGGGTCGACTTTATTTTTTATGGGTATTCGGGTCAACCCATTGGACACTCCTAGTGTGTATGAACTATGAAAAATATAGATCAACCCAACGTGACGAGCTCATGAGCAAATGCTTTTGTGCAGGTGAGGAAGGTTCCAAATCGAACGAGTCCAAAGAGACCAAGGATGTGAAAATGGCATCAGAGAAAGAACCTGAAGTAAGTTTTGCTTGCACTAAGTAATGTTCATGGTGTTTGTGATTCATAAACTTTTCTGATTGTCTGATTGTTTGCCCCCTTTCCAGCAATCATAAGCCTTTTATGGGTTCGTGCAAATGGCAGCTTGTGCGTCGTCGATAGCTGGTGAAAATCTATTTACCAAAATCAGAGTCTTTGAGATAAAAATCAGTTCTGAGTTGTTCCTAATGTTACCATGGTATCAGGATTTTTTGGCATCAGAGCATAAAGAAGTTTTTTATCTGCTTTTCCTGGATTCCTTGGTGTTTTTTTCTGTGGTTTTTGCTTGTTTTTCAACTTTTTATGTTGTAGAATTTGTAATCCACTTATTACCAATCATATTTTTTATGGAGTTCTGATGCTCTTTGCATTATATTTGGCTATATCATGGCTCGTAATTTGCCAATGCTGTCAGTCCACAATCTTTGAGTTTGAGATAGACGGATAAACCAAGGACTTGTTTGGATCGCCCAGTTTAATGCACTCGATGTTTATGCATGTGAACGATTTACGTTCGACATCACATGCACATGTTATCAATAATTGATAACATGTGTAGTCTGTTAATCTACTACAAATCAATATCCCAGGCTGTGTAAATTTAAGAAACCAAGTTAAAAATTTGATGATAATAGTTTGAGTACATGATAAAAAAAATTGTCCAAGATTCCATGTAACACCTCGTACAAATCACGATATATTGCTATATATACAATCCTCATTAATTAATCTGGGTGTGTACGTTATGCAATAAGAATTTGTCTAAGATCAGCTAGAAAATTGGTAGTCCATAGAATTGTCTTAAGATCAGAATTTGGGCGAATAAAGAAAATGGGGTGATCTGGGCTTGCTATTCGTGTTGGGCCTTATGAAGGCCCATGTTCAAGATTGTATTTGGTAGAGGGGAACCGAATCGGTTCAAAGTTTGGCCTAGTTTGCGAGACTCAATTTTCTAAGAAAATCAAATAGCTTCAAAACTTATTTACTTGAGTAGTTCTGAAATATACTCGCCGTTATTGACTTTGAGCATTTGGTTCGACGGTTGGACCTTTGAAGTAGTACCCCGAGGTCATCGTTATAAATCTCGGACGTCGGTTTGTCCTTTCTTCTATAGAAAGGCTTAGTAAGCTGAAATAGTGCTTGTAGTAACCCTAATTCTTACCTTATCAAAAAGAAAAACTCATTGTTTATTTATATAATCTCCAATCACTCCTAGAAGAGCTAGGGTTTTGGAGCAACATCCAAGATATATCCGATATTTTTTGTAATAGGTTGTCTCAATAGTGCCCTAAGGCGCCACCATAAATCTATTGCTCTTCCCACATTATGGTTGTAACCACGTAATCGGGCGCTATGGTACTTGAATAATAAAAAAAAAGTCCCACCACTACGAAAAGGCTATGAAATAGGGCTTCTTGAAAGGTTTTTACTATGATAAAATTGCAAAGTGTACCTTATTCCTATTATTTTGGGTACAAAATAAGTCCTAAATTTACTATGTATTTACCCTTCCAAATATTTAGGAGATATGCAATGAAACTGTGACTAATTAAAGTGTTTGTTACTTCAAGTTTCATTGCGAACGTAAGTGTGAGCCTAATATTTAGATATATTACGAAAGTGTATTACGACTGACCAACTAGTGGCCAAAAACAAAATCACAAATTAATTATGTCTCGGACAAGCTTGACATACATAATCTGTTTCTACTTTAATTCGATATAGAGCTCTATTGCCACATATGAGGCTTGGAGCTCTATACCACATTGAAGCAGAAGCCGATTATCTATGTGAGGCTTGTCCTGCACATACTTAACTTGTGCTTGTGTTCTACGACGACCACCACTTGGTTAGTCGTAATGCACGTCCGTAATGTATCCAAACACTGGCCTCGCACACACACTAATGCTCGCAATGAAACTTACGATAACAAACACTATTGCGTATCCTAAACACTGGCCTCGTAATGTATCCAAACACTTTTGTTATCGCAAGTTTCATTGCGTATCTCCTAAATGTTTGGAAGGGTAAATGTGTAGGAAATTTAGGACCTATTGCGTATCCTAAAACGTACAATAGGTATAAGGTTATTTTCATCGTTCTAGGGTTTGCAGATGGTTCACTATGCAATTTTATGATAGTAAAAGCCTTTGAAGAAGCCCTATTAATTTCAAAGCCTTTTTCGTAGTGATCGATATATAGGACTTCTTTTTTATTATTCTAGCACCATAATTCCTGATTATGTGGTTGTAATTAACCATAACGGAGGAGCAATAAACTTTACGGCCACCGCTTATGGCACCGTCGAGACTAGTGATGCTCGCGGGTCGATCCGACCCGCGACCCGCAAAATTTTTTACTTTTGACCCGCGACCCGACCCGCAACCTGACTTGCGGGTCGCGGATCGACCCGTAATTTCGGATCGGGTCATTGCGGGTCGGGTCGGGTTACTGGTCGACCCGGTTTTTTTTATAAAAAAATAGTTTATATATTAATAAAATTATAAAAATATATATATTTTTATAAATATTGCGGGTCGCGGGTTGACCCGCAACCCGCACGGGTTTAACCCAACCCGTAACCCGTAAATTTCGGGTCGGGTCAGTGCAGGTCGCGGGTGACCCGACCCGTTGAACACCCTAGTCGAGACCGCGTATATTGCAAAAAATGTTGCATCTAGCTTGGTTGTTGCTCCACAACCCTATAGCTCATCTAGGATTGGTTGGGATGCTTATCTCCTAGGGAACACTAGTACAAAATCCCTGTTTTACCACGGTTGTTCGAACAAGCTGCTAAAGATGGAGCATCGACGAAGATTGGTTGGGCGCTGATCAAGCCTAGCTAGGGTAGTTATATGGTGAATTGGTTTGTAATTAACGCCCAAGACAACGAGTTTATTATATTTGGGTTGGCAAAAACTTGAAAATCCAACAAGATTTGTTACCATTGTTAATCACCATATATGTAGGACAATGCCTACTAGCTAGATTGTGTAAAACTAATCGAGAGACTAGGCGATGACTTGTTAATTAGTCTAAGATTGGAAGATACTTTATAATCACATAAATCTGCTGATTGCAACAAGATTTGAGCCATCTTGGTGTCGTCAATCGATATCGGTAGCTTGAGGCAATTAGTTTACCATCAAAGACAACAATTGCCATGTGTCAAAAACTATATCAATTTATGAAGTTTGATCTTCTTCTATTGATCGACATTGGTGTATGAGATTGAAAAGAATTAACTTTTTATGTTAGTATGTTGCTCAAGTTAAACTGATTTAAATATTGATACAAAATTCCACAATTGCAAGAACAAAGATAATGAAGCTCAATGACTTACTAATTACGCCTCGTAAACTCAATTCATATTGTACCAAACATTTAGGGCCCGTTTGGTTTTAGATGTGGAAAGGAAACGGTTAAGGACATGTATCTAACCTATTTTTAGTTTATGATTCATTGATACTAGTGGTAACCATTACCCCCTTTTCCCCAATTTTCATGTAAAATTTGAGCTAATTCTCCTTATTCCTTTCTTTCATTTTAACATGACGTAAGCATATTCCCTATTCTCCTCTAATCATTTCCCTTCTCCCTCTCTCGGCACAAAAAAATGAAGATCAACCCTACTCTTCCATATAAATTTGTTTCCTTTCCCTTTCCTTTCCATACTTTTACACCAAACGGGCCCTTAGATTTAATATACCTCGTAATTAGAAGGGGAAGAGGAAGAAGGCCAACACAAGAGCTCCGATCGGAATGGCCACCGTGCAACAATTCGTGGCCGGATTCGCAGCTTTCCCGGTCACCAAAATATGAAACAAAACAAAGATATGTTCACAAAGGGTAACTATAACGGAACTAAACCAAGAAAAGCCTAGTAATTTTTTTTTGGTAGAAAAAAAGGATACTAGTAATTAAATCAACGGAAATTATCTTTTGTAACATACCAATTTGTTTCGACGTACGTACAAGTCTTCTTTCTCTTGACGAGAAAATTTTTATTGAAAGAGCCGATGTTCTAAAAAACGCTAGGCGGATCTTGGTCGAATTAAGAGTCTCCTAGTGACTAGACGGCTAGAACGATTTCCTACAAAGCTAAAAATGTTACAAAAGTAGTTGCACCATGGTGTATTTTACCAACCACAATCAATGAAGATGCTAAAAAAGTTGAAATATAATGAGCCTTTGAGGTGTCTTACAAAGCTATGCCTTGGTACGTATAAATAGTTGATACATAACCAATTCCCAAGCAAGGAATTGGTTATTTATATTGTTCGACTCATCTCAATATCAATTTTAAATTTCTTATCGAATATATCAATTAAATTAATTAATTATCAAAGATCGAGACCTTGAAACCGCCATTTAAGAAACTCGATCATGTACACATAGCCATGTAAGAAACTCATATGCAACCTCTTTAAGTGGTGCAAGAAGCTAATTGCAATGATTTAAAGTTCATGATGGAATAAGTTGATATCATTTGCAACGTAGCTTAGTCATATGATGGAATAAGTTGATATCATTTGCAATATTTTTTGTGACTTAATGCAGGAATCAATATTTTTTTTTATTGTTGTGGCTCCATCGTAGTTCGACATGTAGGTAAATATTGATTCCTACATTTTATAATTAACGATGGAGAATCTTACATTTAAAGTAAATATTCTTCAAAAAAATTTACTTTAAATTCAACAGTTTCTTCATTTTAGAGAATCTTATATTTATTAGTTTTATTTATATATAAATTTTTTTATAAAATTGTATATAGTCAATCATAAGTTTCCATATATACACTTTTCGTTAATGCATTCTCTAAATAAATTTGGAGAATTCTCTAAATATAAGAAAAATACTTTAATTTTTTGAAAAATTCTCTATTTTGGAGAATGAGATAGAGAATCTGTTAAATCCTAAAAATTTTAAAAATACAAATACCAATGTATATGGGAAATTTCTTAGAGATACTCGATCTACACACTTAATGTTTGAATGATATAACTCTCTTACACATTTAATTAAACTCTCATTTTCAATAAACTAACTTAATTTCTTTGATGGTCGATTTAATTGTGGTTATGCCAGTTATCTACTAGCTATGACTTTATCTGTTGCCAATCAAGCTGGTTAAGACGAATTTGCCTATACGATACAAATTTCTTTAGCTTGTGTGTATATATTCTTATTATGTATTAAAGTCTGTGGGCCATTAACGTGAGGAGTACACATGACCGTGTGTGAGCATATATGTGTTGGGCACAACATATAAGTTATAAGATTTCATCCTAAAATCAATTGTTAATAAGAGGAGTAACCTGCTGAATTATATACTAGTCCAGTTATATCCCAACTTTCTGATGTGAAATGAACATATTCTAACACGCTCCTGCAAATGCAACAAGGGAATTGGCCCAGTGGCTTTTTAATGATTCTCCCTTCTCCAATCATATTTCCTCTTTGGCCATGATTTATTTAATTTCATTTACTATATATACAACATTTTAGGATATCAATGATTCTCTTCCTCTTTGGCCAAAATCTATTTCCAATTTTCCTCATAGCATATATACATATCATTAAGATTGTGAAAGCTTAAAAATCAATTGTCAATAGAAAAAGTAACTCAATAATATATATTAGGCTAATTTAAATATCAACTTTCGATTTGGAAAGTGGATCCTCAACAAAGATACACCATCAAGGCCTCAAGGGCCTCTTGTGAGGTGAAAACCGTGCACAAGTCATACCTATATCGGGTCCGATTATGGATTCGGGTAGTCAGTTGGTTTCATCCATCCCTTTCACAACATCACTCACATCATTGAAACTTTAGACCGATTTGATAATGCTATAACTTGTTTAGTATCCACTTGGTTGCCCTTAATGGGTTTTTTAGGCAATGCAGTATAAATAACTTGTGCATTATCTGACATTAAAAATTCAAAATGCAGTTTTGATTTAGTAGCATTAAGTTTGATGACCCACAAGGCCACAACACGTGTCTTACCAAACAACAGTAACACTTTAATGGCTTTATAATGCATAAAATATGTTATATAATGCATGTATATGCATTCAAACCATTACGGGTCTGTTTGACTACATACATTATAATGAATTTATATATTATAGTTTATTTTACACAAAGATGTGTTTGGTAAAAATTTTTAAACAAATTTTTTTTACTAAAATAAACAATAGTATGTCTTGTCAACTTTTTCTTTTTCACAATCAAGTACAATTAACTACAATCAAGTATAATACTTGATTTGAAATGTTATCCAAATTTCAAAATTTCAAAACAATCCAAACAAGTTTCAAAAATTTAAATTAAAAAACTATATTATATTTGCTCAAGTACTACTACTACAAATCTACACTATAGGAATGCAAGGAAAGGAAGTGTTACCGTTGTATTTCTTTAGATAATACTCTTGACTTGGTGATATTCCTCCTCATGGCCACCTTAAATCTTCAAACGTGCTCTTAAACTATTCAGTTGCTAATATTATTTAAGATTATTTAAGAGTATATATGTAATTTGAAGTAAAATATTAGAAATAAAATACATGAGAGATCTAAAGAGTCTCTATCATTAAAATGTTTGAGACTCAATGGATCTCTAAGAGAAAAAAATAGCAAAAATAATAATATTTTATTAGTGAGAGACTCTTTAAATCTCTCACTATTGGAGATGCTCTTAATCTTGATCCAATATTAATTCATATTTTTCTTTAATAATATACTTAATCTTGATCCAATGTACTTTTAGCCTTTCTTTAGAAATGTAATCGGGCGAATTCCAAATTCATTATTGAACATAGATCATTAGCGTGTGATCAATCTCCATCCGTGTGCTAGTATATATGGATGGATCGATGGACGTACAAATAAAATAAAGTGATTAATGAAGTGCGACGTTATTAATTATTAATTCCATGAGTAGCACGTGTTATCTCGAGAAAAGCAAGGGCCGGACTCCTTGATAGTCCACTTGCAAACGATCTCTGCACCACAACGATTCGAATCTGTCTTGGAAGTGTAAATGTCGAACCAGTCGGCCTTAAACCAATTCGGTTCGGAGTGAAACTCGTACTCGCCCCCGAACGCCACCTACCGCGCTCCGAAATCCGAGTTTTTGTCCTTGCAGTGTACCTTGATTAATTCACCCATAATCCATAATGCCACAATGTACCATAATTATTATATTGTCCCTATGGGACGTTTCTCTTCGAATATAAAAATATTAGGTTATTTGATAAAAATCAGTACGAAAATTAAACACCTGGATGTTCTTCTTCGAATTCAGTTGGTTTATTATAGACACGGTAGTACCGTCCGGTTCAATTTCTCCGGTGGTTCTAGACAATGAGCACGTGACCAGTGCAACTGCTAGCATCAGCACTATTGCAGTCGAAAGCTCGACAAGCAACAAACAGAGCAAGCAACCACAAGTGAGGTAAAATACAACAACCGAAGATAGGAAAACAAAATGAGATTGGTAGCAGGAGAGAAACGCGCGAGAAGTCAAAGCGTCGTAGGACAGGAGGTCAACCTTGAACGATCCAGAGGGGTGCGCAAAGGACTGCTGACGAGCCTCCATCTAAAAGAAGAACCAGCAGAAACCGCCAAAGCACCACGACCATGCCTAGCAATCCAAGCCCAAACTCAATTCCCAGTCTCGGTGAGGTACATACATCAAACTAGAGGTTAGCAAGCCCTACCAAAAAAACCAAAGAAAAAAGCTAGGACAAGTTAACCAAAGGAAAAAGGCCACACTCAAATGGGCCAAAAGCCCATCAAAGTTTCCAACAAACGTAGCCCACACAACAAAATGTCTGAAGCATGCATATTGATCGATACTTATAACTTACTAAGTGGTGGAGAAACCAATTGAATTGGATTGGGATTAGGAAATCTTTAGCAAGCATGCTAGCTTCTTCTTCTTCTTTTTTTAAATGGTTATAAATCCTAATCTTGATTTATTCCTCTCACTACAATGTAAATTAATCTTTATTTGTAGAGCAGACATCATTGAATTGAACAAATAGAAGCAGAGCGAGCACAAAATACTAGTCGTAATTGAATTGAATACATCAATTTGAAGAATATATGCAATGGATTTGTGCAAGCCAACATTAGAAAGAAAAAGGAATTGAGAAGGAGGACAAGTTGTTACGAATGGGAATATAAGATTACAATTGTAATTAGAAGGATTTTGGGTCATGTTTGTAAATGTGAGAAAAGGCCTATAAGAGGCTAATCCGAAATAATGTACGGTTATCCAGAAAAATTAATGAAAATCAATCTCCTTCTCTTGTTTCTATCCTCTGTTCTTCTCCTATCCTCTTCTTCTATCTCTCTCTGAAATTCTTCTTCTTTCTCCCTAATTTCTCTTGTTTTCTATCAAATTCATTGTTATTGTCCTTGGGACATAACAAAAGTCCAAACCGATTAAATTTGGAGACGAATTTGTAGACCTTTACGAGGCAGAGAAGATATGTCGGTGGGTGAAGAACTCGAATTCTTTCTCCCGAGTTCGTCGTTCAGTCCTGATTCTCTATGTTCCTTCCCAGTGTGTTGTTATCAGGTGAATGAACTTTCTTCCTCAAAAGAAATATGTACTCAAAACAGTTGAATGAAAGAAAAAATTCGGTTGAATGAACTTATGGATCTTTTTATTATACAAAGTCTGCCGCTTGGTTGATTATCACATACTTGTTCACGACTCTTAACAATCTTACAGAATCTCTAAATGGAATAATTGGCCGCAAAATGCATAAAAAGGAAAAATAACAAAGGCTGATTGGATTTGATGCATGCATGAACGGAGTATTGTCCGCAAAATGCATAAAAAATCATGTCATAAAAAGGAAACCACTAACACGACACACATACATCATATATATACGTGTAATAACTACTTATATGACAGTTACAAAAGCAATCAACCTTTTACACGACACACATACATCATATATATACTAACACACCAGTAACTGCCTACAACAGTAATAACTACTTATATGACAGTTTCTCTTAACTGCATTATGTGACAGTTTCTTTCATTATGTCACACGTCAGAGAAAAAAACTAACAGACTTCATTAGATACATAATAACTATAAATAAACATAAAACAAGCTTAATTCTAACAAGACCTATATGTTAGATCACCCTGGTCCACTATACCACTACGACATCATCTTGGATTGGGTTAGCATGAAATTGGCCATAGAATGCATATATTCCCATTGCAATGATGCTCACAATAGCATATCGGTACCAAGCTTCCAGGTGGAGCTGCAAAAGAAGACATTGGTTATTATTTCAATTTCTCAAAAGTTTCTTATTATAGAAGGGCTTGTGGTTGACAAACAAACCTGAACAACTAAGAATAAGTTGAAGAAAATGCAGACTACTAGTAAGATAGGAACTCTTGGACAAGAAAACCCAAGAGTACCTGAATAGACCTGGAATAAGAATAGCAGCTACTTATTAAACGATTTTTATATTATTCTATGTCCTAAAAGCATAGGTTAAATCCTTAAAAAAAAATTATACAAATCCTTATAAATAATGGAACAGCAGGAGCCAGGAACTGGTAGACAAGAGTTGAGAAATGAGAATAATATATATATTTCTATGTTTCAGAAGAAGAATGCTATGACAACAAGAATCACCAGGAAATAATATGCAGCATGAAAGCGGTACATTGCTCCAGCAGCAAAACCACAAATACCAATTACAAGAAGACAAGTGATGCCTTCACTCCATTTGGACCACTTGCGCGACACTTGATGTCCTATCTTGTCTTCAAACCGAAGGGACAGTACACAAGCAGCAACCACAAAGTAACCCGTCTGGAAAAAAAAACGAAGCATCCAATTGAAAAATCTAGTGCAATTTAGATTTGCTAGATTCAACCAAGAACAAAGTTCACATGAGAGCATACCAATGTCCCAACTGAAAGGATCTTTGAAAGCCTATGCACGTTAAATAAGCCTCTCAAAACAACAACAACCCATACTTGGGATTGTATAGGAGTATGTCGAGTTTTGTGTACTTTAGCAAATATGTTTGGTAACATACCGTCTCTTCCCAAACCAAGGTATAATCTAGACTGTAAGTAAGAAATATAAACTCATTTAGAGCTTTATAATATAAACACAAACATTAATTATGAGTTCATCATAGCCATTACCTGAACATATAATCCAACCAGAAGAGTTGTAGTAAGTCCAGCAACAGCTCCAATGCTAATCAAGATTGAAACAAACTTAAGGCCCTTCGTAGTGAAAGCTGAGGCCAATGGAGCATCTTCACCAAGGAGGTTGTATGGAACCATCCCGGTAATCACCAAACAAACTCCAATATACAAGGCAATGCAAATTCCCAGGCTACCCATTATTCCAATCGGTAAATCCCTCTGATATGGAAGATGAAAGATAAAGTGAATAATTAATTGTGAAACTGTAAAACTAAACACAGCCCTTGACTATATCAGAGGGATTACCCAAACACGGTTCACTAGACAAGAAAACACAATCATTCTCACTTGCATCTCTGCCACTATCATTTTTATTAATATACAATAGGTAAGGTAGTAAGCTCTTCTCTTTTTTCATCTGGTTCCCCGACTATTCTCCTCTCCTCTTCAGGTGAGGCTCATGCCACAACTCCGGTTCATGCCACAACTCCGGTTCATAAAAACTATTTTATTATATCCAATTTCTATATTTTTTATTTATCTATTTTGCTTGATTTTCATACATATTATTTATCAAATTTCTAATTTAAAATATCTTTCAAAATAATTATAATGGGACCGCCAACTCTTTCACTACCGTCCATCGACGCCACCGCCCCAGCTTCTACATCGGCGGCTGCCGAATTGTTTTTTTGAGGATCGAAAACAATTTCTGTTTTCAAGAAATTGTTTTCGATCCTCAAAGGCCCTACACTCAATCTTCGGTAACTCGTTCCCTTTGTTTAATTCTGGTTTATTACTAACCTAAATTGTGAAGATTCCCAAAAGGAATTTCACAATGTAATAAACAGCGGAACCTAAAAAACACAACACGATCGTGGTGGTGGTAGCGACGCCGGTCAGAGAGGAAAAGAAAAGGGTGGTGGTCGTGGTGAGGGAAATGTAACCTCACACTTACTTCTAATAAGACCAACCTCAACACTTATAGAGTTTTATCATACAAATCTCTAACCAATATTTTTAAAAGTTAAATAAATCGCTGATTTAACAATTTTTAATGTAGAAAATAAAGATAATGACTTTTTTTATCACAAAATTCTATAAATATATAAGATTAAGCATATTTAATATAAATATATTTTTTCAAAAATTTTTTTTATCATTATTTAATAATTTAAATAATTAAATGGAGTATAGTGGAGCATAGTAGGTTGTACTGTGGGATGTAGAACATCTGAACTGTTTTTTTGGAGACTCTCTCCATTTTAAAGAAATAGATGGAGAAATTGTTGGACTTAAAACACACACTAAATTCTCCAAATGAAAATGGAGATTTTGTTGGAGATGCTCTAACACTTCTGCTAATAATACAAGATCGCATCGATAAAATTAACATTATGAATTTCTTGATGTTAAATTTTATAAACATTCACAATTCATGATCAAATAATAAACACAAATTTAGGCCTTAGTGAAATCTAGGTAGCAAATCAATAACTTCTCACATATATTTACATGTAACGTATTGCTAAATTGCTATTGAGCATTCTTAACTACTACCTTCCTTCTCGTGTTGGCATATGAGCCATCCTAATGAGATCCAGAACCATGAAATAATCATGATCGCTCCGATGCCACAAATCACCACGAACGCCAATCTAGCTCCTACGTTCATTCTTGCCCAAGGAGTAGCCGCAGGTGGAGACTGAGACGGAGACAGAATAGGAGGCGGGGACTGGGATGTGAAGGAAGTAGACTGCCCTTGGTCCCCGTTTGAAGAGAGTAGACATAAAGAGATGACGAGTAACAAGAGTGCCGACTTAAACATTGTATAAGATTTGTACGTGTCCTTGACCTACGTAAAGGAAAAGCTAACAACGTTACGTACGTTTACATTTTGCAAACTATAAATTGAAAGAGTATTATTCTCACGCTAAAAATTGAAAGAGGGTTATTCTCCCTGGGATCAACCTTTCTCTATCTTAATTCTTTATATACATGTAAACATGTGAATACGTTGAGCAGTACTAGCTAATTTGATTAGCTTATTTACCTTATGAATAACTCTTTCTTTAAAAAAAAGTAGGACATAAGCACATTTGTTATAGAGTACTATAATCTTATATTAATAACTAAACATACTTTCTTTTGAAAGCTTCATAGCCAAAAGTCGAAATGTTGCTGATTCCACACCCTCGTCCTCTAGAAGTAGACCATTTGATGGCTGCCCAGACGAAGCTACCCGCGAAGGAGCCTATCAAAAGTCGAACTTGCTTCCTATAGGTGACATACAATTGTATTAATATAGAGTAAGTAAGGCAGTAAGCTCTTCTCTTTTTTCATATGGTTTCCCAACGATTCTCCTCTCCTCTTCAGGTGAGGCTCATGCCACAACTCCGGTTCATGCCACAACTCTGGTTCATACAAACTTTGGTTCATGCCACAAGTGGATCATCCGCAAAATATGTGTCCCTACGCTCGTCATCAAATGAAACTAGACGATTTCAAGATATTTTTATCCAACATTTTCCAATATTACCTTTTGTATTTATCAAACATAAAACAAGACATAGTTAAATGCATTCATCATTCAATCATTTCCAAATATACACTATAAATTGAGAGAATATTATTCTCCATGGGACCAGCATTTCTCTATCTTGATTGTTTATATGTAATTTGATTATCTCTTTTTGGTATCTAGCTAGTCAATTTTCTTGTGTGTAAGGTAAAATGCATATTCCCGGTCACATTGATGGTGGTTTCTTGTTCGTCAATAGTTTATTTAAAAGGAAGTTTGGTTGTTAATTTTTTACTAAATTTATAAAGCAATTGAGTTGAACAAATCAACCAAATTGAAGTGTGATGTGTGATGATACTACTATAAGCATATTGATCGATACTTATAACTTACTAAATATGGTGGACAAACCAATTGAATTGTACAGGGATTAGGGAATCTTTGTTAGCTTCTTCTTCTTTTTTGAATTTATAAATCCTAATCTTGATTTATTCCTCTCACTACAATGTAAATTAAATCTTCAAAGGGGAAAAAAAGTGCACTATGATTCATACTCATAAATATACAACTTGATGAAAGGAAGAATTTGTAGACCATTGAATTGAATACATCAATTTGAAGAATATATGCAATGGATTTGTGCAAGCCAACATTAGAAACAAAAAGGAATTGAGAAGGAGGACAAGTTGTTACGAATGGGAATATAGGATTACAATTGTAATTAGAAGGATTTTGGGTCATGTTTGTAAATGTGAGAAAAGGCCTATAAGAGGCTAATCCGAAATAATGTACGGTTATCCAGAAAAATTAATGAAAATCAATCTCCTTCTCTTGTTTCTATCCTCTGTTCTTCTCCTATCCTCTTCTTCTATCTCTCTCTGAAATTCTTCTTCTTTCTCCCTAATTTCTCTTGTTTTCTATCAAATTCATTGTTATTGTCCTTGGGACATAACACAAGTCCAAACCGATTAAATTTGGAGACGAATTTGTAGACCTTTACGAGGCAGAGAAGATATGCCGGTGGGTGAAGAACTCGAATTCTTTCTCCCGAGTCCGTCGTTCAGTCCTGATTCTCTATGTTCCTTCCCAGTGTGTCGTTATCAGGTGAATGAACTTTCTTCCTCAAAAGAAATAAGTACTCAAAACAATTGAATGAAAGAAAAAAAATCGGTTGAATGAACTTATGGATCTTTTTATTATACAAAGTCTGCCGCTTGGTTGATTATCACATACTTGTTCACGACACTTAACAATCTTACAGAATCTCTAAATGGAATACTTGTTCACGGCTCATGCCACAACTCCGGTTCATGCCACAACTCTGGTTCATACAAACTTTGGTTCATGCCACAAGTGGATCATCCGCAAAATATGTGTCCCTACGCTCGTCATCAAATGAAACTAGACGACTTAACAATCTTACAGAATCTATAAATACTTGTTCACGGCTCATGCCACAACTCCGGTTCATGCCACAACTCTGGTTCATACAAAACTTTGGTTCATGCCACAAGTGGATCATCCGCAAAATATGTGTCCCTACGCTCGTCATCAAATGAAACTAGACGACTTGAATGTGATGGTAGAATGTATGAATTAAGCGGGTTTTACTTTGATTTCTCAGCGACTTACATCGGTGTGGGTATGATAACCCCATACTTGGTCATTTTATCCATTTTACTCGGAGCATCAATTTCTTGGGGAGCTATGTGTCCTTTGATTGCCAAAAAGAAGGGTCAATGGTATAGTGCAAGCATTAGCGAGAACAATTTTTATGAATTGCAAGGATATAAGGTACATACCTTCTAATCCTTACTTCTAAAAATAATTAATTATATATTTTGAAAAATATTAAAGTCAACAACTAACAAAATTCATGTTATTTTCTTTTTAGCTAATTCTACAGGTCTTCATTGCTATTACCATTATCCTTGCTGATGGACTATTCAAAATTGACATAGTCTTTTATAAAAGCATTAAGGGGGTCTCCAAGTGCATGAAGAAGAAGCCTCCAAGGGAGATGCCACAAGCATCAACTCCGACATATGAAGAGCAACGTAGGATTCAATTCTTCATGGAGGACCCTTTACCCACATGGCTCGCTATTGTCATATATATCTCGCTTGTGTTTCTTGCAACCGTTATTCTACATCGGATCTACGTGCACATGAAATTGTACCACGTCCTTTTCGTATACATCGTAGCTCCTTTCTTAGGATTTTGTAATGCACACGGGTGTGGGCTTACAGATTGGTCTCTAGCGGGTACCTATGGTAGATTGGTCGTATTTATTATAGGAGCTTTGGGTTGGTGCTGGTCATGGTGGGTTTCTAATTGCGTTGGCCAGTTGTGGAATCATAACCAACATTGTCTCAGTCTCATCTGACTTGATGCAAGATCTCCAAACAGGTTACATGACCCTAGCCTCGCCTAAAGCCCTATTTGTGAGTGAGGTTCTAGGCACCGGGTGTGTGTGCGCTATCCCCTTTGATATTTTTGTTGTTTTCTAAGGCGTTTAAGGACATAAGAGTAATTGGTACTGATTATTCAACTCCAAATGTTCTAGTGTATGCAAATATGGTCATACATGCATTAATAACATAGTTGTCACCTTAAAAATAACTAGCTCTATTTCGCGCTAGTAACGTAATAAGCATGCCTAATCACTCATCTTATAACATATAACTAAAAAACTAATGCGTAGTACAGCAAGTATAGCTTAAAACTTTAATAGCATAATCAAAATACTTAATACATAAATCGATAACAAAAGGGGGCCGTGAGGGGTCGATGGACCCCTCAAGGCCCCCGCTTTCTCGCCCTTTGTCCACTTGTAAGCTCCGTCAATGCCTTCGATGCCATCCTTGTTGGCTATCCATTCAGCCACCTTTCTGCTCGCACTAGTATGATGCTCGTAGGCGATCCAATCAATCCACCCTTTGTTGCTCACACATTTGCATCTAAATTTGGTCCGGGCAAAGAAGTCGAGACCAAACTTAAACTCGTAGTTATCTCCATCCTTCAAGATATGATCGCCTAGATCGTCGTCGCGCGAAGTGCAATGGATGGTAATATTGGTTCCGTCTCCCATGTTATTCCTGATTATGACATGGGTCGATGAAGAAACTTGTATTACCGAGCACATGGTTGTCAAGAATAAGGCTAACGTCAACACCTTTGTATCCATTATCTCTCTCAAAATCGAATTATGATGTAACCCTAAAGATGGTGAGGGAAAAGATGTGACATGTATTACTTCAAAACTGTATTTATAGGAGTACAAAGATAACAAGAAAAACCCTAGTACATCTTCTACAAGAAATTACTGTACAAGGCAACTATGAATTGGAGAGAAAATATAACCAAAAAAATCTACATAATATATTAACACAATAATATCTACTAACTTAATTTAGGTAATTACTAGATATTCTTAATTAGCACTCTAGCATATGTACAAGAAGTACACATATATCCATATAAGGTAGCATTAATTTGGCGCCGTTAACGTTGAGTTTTAATTAGGAAAATATATCTTTTTGTCATTAATTATATACTGTATTACTACTATTATTTTATTGATATAACTAAGAGAGTACAAACAATGCTAACTTCATCTAATAGAATTTATCATTATAGACCTTAAATTATGCTAAGAATTACCGTATTTGTTATTTTGGAAGTCAAGTTAATGATTTATTGGTACATTATGAGGTTTGTTATTTAAAATCGCATACATTGTTTTTTCTCTAGAAAAATATTTTTATTTATTTGAGTAGAAATGAGGTGGATAGTTAAATTTTAGAAACCATTTGTATTAATTTAGATTTGTTAATAAGCTTGTCAATTTAGCTTTTGACACGCTTTATTATTTTTTTTTAAATAAATACAAACGGATTTTATACAACATAGTCTTCTTTCAATTTTAAAACAGGGCCCGATCTTGATTGAACGGCCCTGATTATTCTTAACAAAAAAAACACACATAGGTCTTATTTTGAGGATAATGAACGACCTCATCAGAATCGGAGCATATCGGAGCCAGTCATGCTGGTCGATTTGATGGAGAACACCCGCCCACGTTCTTCCTCTCTGTCTCCAAAGCGCGGACTCGTTCTAAATAAAGCTCGGCCGAGTCCAACTTCACCAAATCGCTCTCCTTCTTCGTCTCACTCCTTGTCTTGATTGATTCTTCATAGCCTGCTTGGATTAAACCCTTAGCTTCAAAATGACTCTGAATTCTCCACCATACTTAGCCGGTTTTCTTCCATCTACACTCGTTCATCATCCAATCTGCCAAATCACATAAAACAAGTATTAGTTCCGAATCTTAATTTTAACTAAACTACTAAACTAGAGATATCAATAAAAACAGACTAAAATCATACAAAATAAAACTAAGCATACTCTCTAAACACTACCTAAATGCAATCTATCACTATGCCGCTGACACATCTACGCATTTTTAGAGAAATAGTTTCCATTCAAAAAGACGTTATTAACATCAACCAATTGTGTGCAACGGCCAAACTGAAAACAAGGTGAATTGTTACAAGATTAAATTAAGTTGGGTATAGTTTTGGATTACATATTCATATGAAACGTGTATTAGGAATTTGGAGTAGATAGAGGACATGTTGTATGCAAATGTTGATGAGCACACATCATATATATTCGTCCAATTAAGTGAACCATGACACGTCGTCCATACCCAAGCCCAATTGTATTCAATATATTGTAGGAGGCTAGCCATGCTTGAATACGTACTAGCCCTATACTATAAAAGAGGTCGAGATCTTCATCGTTGGTTCCTTCAGACGTGTATCCTCCATCCCACTCGCAATTGATCCGCGTTTGTTAATCCTCGTCCGTCAGATACTCTAGGGCAACCACTAGTCTACTAATGGTCCCCCTAACTCCTTTACTTATCAAAAAAAAGGTCGAGATCGAGAGGGAAACATATAAACTAAACATGCACATGCATACATATAGAAAGAAATGTACAAACCGATCAATTTTGGAGACGAATTTGCAGACTTTAACGAGGCAGAGAAGATATGCCGGCAGCGAGGAATTCGGAATCGGATTCTTTCTCCCGAGTCCGTCGTTGTTCCGTCCTGATGAATCCTCAGATGAATCTGAATGAACTTTCCAGGCCCCTGGACAAATAAAAAAAAAGGACAAGCTTGTAATCGGCCTGCTAGATTAAAAAAATACAGTTGAATGAACAAATCACATGTTTCTTGAACATTAATTTAGGGTCTAGCCATAATGTGTGCGTAATTAATTTAGTTGTTACATATAGCTCCTTGGTTGAGATTAGGGGTGTTCAACAGGTCGGGTCGCCTGAGACCTGCACTGACCCGACCCGCAATATTTTTAAAAATATATATTTTATAATTTTATTAATGTATAAATTAATTTTTGTATAAAAAATCGTTGGATTTACAGGTCGACTCGCAAATACGACGGGATTTTTAACAAAATGTCAAAATTATGTTTTTAGGTTAAAAATTAATTTTTTTAGGTAAAATAAATCATTTTGACCCGATTGACTTAGTCAAACGGGTCGACCTGCGACCCGACCCGTTAGACCCGCAACCCGCGCATCGGGTCACGGGTCGGGTCACGGGTCAGAGGTGAATGCAAGGAATAGCATAATCGATAATCTCAACTTGAGATGGAGATTTGGTTATTGTGATAGTTTGCAGTGAAGCTATACTTGTTCTAGAGTATCTGATAATGTTAGTTGATTTGACTTTATCTTCATCTTTAGAATGCAAGAAATAGCATAATCGATTGACCCACATAAGATAAAATCACTAAACATGTAAATATGGAGGCAGAAACATAGTATTGTTGATGCCTAAAAGTTTTTTTTCCTCTAAAAAGAAAAGGTGACCAAATCACCGACCAAAATATACATAATATATCCAGGAACTAATGCTTCCTGATGTTGGCTTGGCTGAATGAGGATGATGAAGAAGCTTTCAGTTTAGCAATGGCTCTTGAATCGTCGTGATTCGACCCTCCGAAAAGAAGGCTGCTCCAGTTAACTTGTCCTTGCACAGCAGCATATGAAACCCTGTCACTGTCTTCCCCACCAGACGCCTCGTACCCGTCGCTCGTTGACCCGGTCAACGGCAACCCCAAACCCGTCGTCGGCTTCCTGGCCGCCTCCACGGGCCCACACGACGAGACCCGTAATGGGCGAAGGTCAGGTGAATCCAGACTGCTCTCTGGAGATGAACCCACCATGTAGTGATGAGGAGGAGCAGCATTACTAAGTGGGGCCCTCATGATGATTGGTGTGGGCCCTTTGGCCGAGGGGCCCACCAGGTGATGACGTGGCGGGGCAGGTAATTCAGTTGGGAGGCGAATTCGCTTGCTGCTGCTGGTGGCTGAGGCTCTCTTCCTCCCACTGCTACCAAAGCTGCTGTCTGTTTCCTGAAAGACTTGTTTTCTTGATGATGAGATTGGTTGAAGGATTTTGGACTTCTTTCTTGCCTCGGCCGCAGCCTTCGAAACCTCCTCAGCATTGAGCCGGGCCAGGGCCCACGGGCTGATCTTCACAGCCGGGTTCCTCTTCTTGTTCGGCTCCTCTCTCGCGGTTTTCTTACCATACGAGCTAACAGAGCCCGTGTCTGGAGCTACTACATCATACTGTTATATACCAAAAATTGCAGGATATCAAGATTTATACCAAGATCATCAAAATTTTGCATTAGGGCCATGTAGTTTTACCTGATCCTCGACGAATAACCGAGGAGGAGTGCACCAAGCGCCTCGGTGGAAAGTATTGAATGAGCTGGCACTGCTTAGACCAGTAAAAGAGCTGACTTGTGACATCTGAGGACTTTGATGGCCTCCACCAGCAGCTGCTTGTTCTTGCTCTCTTAGAGCTATGATGTAGTCATATGTGCTTATTCCCTGTGAGAATGATTCAACACTTGGTGATTGATTATGTTTGGTACTTTTTTTTCGCTAAAGCTGGGGAAATTACGACGATTACCTTCTTTATCAGGAGAATATGGAAGAAGAACAGCTGAGCTAGAGGTAGAATTGCTATCATTGCCAAAATGGTACACATAACCTGTCGAGTGCAAGATTTTCATCATTATTACAAAGTAAATTTGAAGTTCAACATCATCATCATCAACCCATTTAGGCTCTGCTAAAGCTGAATCTTGGGGGGGGGGGGGGGGGGGGGGGGGGGGTCAAGATAGGGCTACGCCCGAAAGACCCAAGAAAAGTTGAAATTCAGATATGTGACAATAATAACTGAATTTAGTTAGAATGCACCAAAATTGATATAGGGACTAAATCAATCTCAAAGGTAGTGTATAAAAGCCAATGAGCGTGAGGATGTGCCCCATAGGGAACGATGGAGATCAGTGACAGGAGAAAGGGAATTGTAAACACTTACAACGACAATGACATAGGGAACGATGGAGAAACTGCTTCCTAGCTTGGAAACAATATCTTGATTGAACCTCTTCCTATCTAGAAAACAGCAGATCAACACGAGGATTCCAGTTGACCATTGAATAATAAGCTGCAAAATTAGAGAACCAGATGATGAATCAGGTGAAGCTATCCTAGGAGCAGGATTAGTGTAATTTTTTGCACATCCTAGGAGAGAAATCCATGCTTACCAATAACAGAGAAAAAACCATGAGGGTGAAGAACTTTCGGTAGTTTCTTTTTCCTATGCAATTATTCAGCCACTGCAAAATAAATGTACCAAAGGATCTTAAAAATCCTATCTTCCAATAAACCAGCCAAATCAAATTGAGAAAGTCCCAAGTACCCGGCAGTGATGATCAAAGCTATCAACACATTTATCACAAACTCTGCAGTGCTTGCTGTACTTGTAAACCTACAAACAAAAAGAATCATCATCATGTAAACCATACTTTCCTCAAGTTTTAAAGTAATATGACATAGATTACAGAAATAGTTAAAGTACCTCAACTTCACATAAGCTGCAATAGAACATGCCATCTTCACTCACATGTCTAGCTGAATAGTCTTCGCCTCCGTTCATGCATTTGCAGAGGAAAAAACAAGGAAAACACAAAATCCTGAGAAGCCAGGAAGAAAACTGTAAAGGTGCATTTCCTACACTTTCTGCTTCAAAATCTTCTACGCTAGCACCAATGCTCGATCCATTCATATCCACGGACTTGTCTCCTTTCGCAGGAATATTCTGTTCACATATTGATGAAGCTGTCTCTCCGTGTAATTTAGATTTCCTTGGCTGGGCGGATTTTGAAACTTTGATGTATTTTTTTGATTTGAATACTCCCGAATCTGCAGGATCGGCAGCAGCACACCAGATGTATAGGCCAAACACGCACACAATCTGAAAGGAGAGATTATCTTTGTGAGTGAGGCAATGAACACAAAATCCATCAAAAAAAAGAAATTTGGATCAAGGCAATGAACAAGTGCTATATTCAATTCCTCACTCAATTAGCTATCAATAACAAAAGCTTAGCTACATTTGCAATTCAACCAAATCAAAAGACACACAGCAAACCACTTGGAGAACTAGATAGATATATAGGCCAAACATGCACACAATCTGAAAGGAGCGATTATCTTGATGAGTGAATGTTGTACAAGGCAATGAACACAAAATCCATTAAATAAAGGAAAATTGAATCAAGGCAATGAACAAGTCTTGTGTTCAATTCCTCACTCAATTAGCTATGAATAAAAAAAGCTTAGCTACATTTTGCAATTCAACCAAAGCAAAAGACACTTAGCAAACCACTTGGAGGACTAGATAGTTTGGTGTATTAATTACAATGTACAATTTGCAACTATCTAGCCTAAATAGGTCAACCATCCCTACACATGGCATATCTTAACACCCGTAATGAAAGAAAGGATCAACCAAGCATGTTTAAAGTAATTAATAGAACTGGTTTATTGATTTTCCCAGGGTGGGCATGTAAAATTTGCTAGAAGACAAGTAATCATTTGCCCTTATCAACAAATTTTGAATGACAGGCTCAGACTATTCCTCAAGAACTCAAATCACATGATTACAAGAGTAAAATTTAAGTGAGGGCAGGAAAAGAAAGCGACCCATCTTGGAGATGAGAACAATGGATAGATAAAAACACAGATCTCAGCTTTTGAACCAGCCAAGGCATGAACAAGAGTAAGCATTAGCAGATGCTAATTGAAACAAATTCAAGCTGATAATGGTGGATTAAAATTACAAGTGGAGTGTAGACCCCTATTGCAATATACTGATAGAGCTTCTTCCCAACAAAAGGGGCAAAGAAAACATAGAAAGCAAATGCCAAGGCCAGAAACACAGCCACAGCAACCACCTGAGCAACACAAACATCAGCATTCAGAAAAATTATCAGCCAAAAAAGAAGCAATTTTTTTATTTAGAGAGATATCAAAGAACCAATTTTTATATAGCAGAAATTCAAAATGAGTACCTGAAGTGGATGATAAGGAAGCTGCCATCCATGCTTTCTCATCTTCTTTCTCTTCTGGATTCAATGTTTATAGAAGAGGGGTTTTTTTTGGCAAAAATCAAAGTAGAACAAAGGGGTTTTATCCCTAATTTTTCCTGGTTTCACAGTGGGAGCATGTAAAGAATCTAGACCAATCTTGGATTATGACCATATTCTCCATCAAATGAGAAGAAAGAAAGAGCAAGAGCTTCCATTTCAAAGAAATGGGATGGGGACAGAAGAAGCTGTGTCTAAATCTATTCAATCACAAGCCCAAGACAAGCTGCCACAAATAAAGGGTAGATAAAAGAGGAGGTTTTTCCTCGTTCTCTGCAAGAAAGCTTTTTTGTAATTTTTTACACTGAGATCTGTGATTCCATTACCACGAGAGAGAGAAGAGAGAAGAAAGAAGAAGACTGGTGGGTTTTCACTTTACAATGGCTTTTAACTAATAAAGATAAGAAATTTGCAAAAAATCCTTCAACTTTTCATTGATAGCCCTTTTTCCCAATTGTCACATGTCAGCTAGTTTGCTTGCTTTTCTTTACATTTTTACCCCCTTTGTAAATGCAGCACCAAGATTTCCAACAGCTTGCAGACCCAATCTTTAAAAGCCCTCTTCTTCTATTTTTCAAAAAATCACCATAAAAATTTTAATTTTTTTTTAAAGAAAACATTTGAATATCCTTTTGTCTGCTCTATTCTTCAATTCCCTTTTCTGAGCCCCATTGTCAGAGGTACACCCAGCAAGGATTCAGCTTCAAAGTCAGCTTCTTTTCAAAAGTAATTGTATTTGATCCCCTTAATCATCATTTGTCACTAATCACAGCTACATTTAGATAATTAACGGATAACCCAATATTTGTGGAAATGAAATTATGCAATAAACCAAAATGACAGCTACATTTGTCACTAATCACAGCTTCATAATCACAGGAAGAATCTAAGTTAGAATTTCACCATTAGCATACAAACAAGGACTTGAATTGAATTAATTAGTACTTCCCTACCGAATGACACCTTGATCCATTTTTTTTTTTTTTGATAAGGAAAGAAATTAGGGTGCCCACTAACAAGTTATTGGTCGCCCTAAAGCATCCTGACGGATGAGGGTGAGAAAACCCGGGTCAACTGCAAGCGGGAAGGAGGAGACACGTCTGAAGGATCCAACGATGAAGTCCGCTACAGAATTGCACTCCCGACCGACATGAGAGATACTCCAATAACTATGTTGAAATTTTCATATTAAGAAATTAAGGGGAAATAATACCCTGAGTAAAGAATAAAGCGCAAACGGTTAAGTAAAAGAAGACATGCTAATTGGTAATTAAATACATATCTAGGGTTTGTCAACTATAAATGTTGGAAGTAGACTGGTTGAAATTTGTGTAACGAAAGGATCTTTGCGGATGCCGAAGAAGAAATTTTTGGAATTAAGCGGTCAGGAACATTTGTTGCAATTTCTTTGCCTTGTGTGAGTATTTTGACATAACAAATTACAGTATCATATTGTATGGAAGCCCCCATCCATGATACACTGCAAATTAAATTAAATAAAAAGCTCATCTTTTTCTTTAATTAAATATTACAAATTATTAAATAGAAAAATTTCGTACATTTTCATCATATGATGTAAATCTTTGTCTCCTATTTACAAAACTACAAATTAGAAAGAAGTACTACTACATACATTTAAAAGATGTTGCAATTTACTCAGTGTTATGGAGTTTTCTCGTGATACTTAAAGAGAGTTGGCTCACGTGATAAGTGGTTTGCTTTATATACACGAGGTTTGGAGTTCAACTCTGATTGATATAAAATGATTATTTTGGGAGACTCATTTGCCAAAGTCAGCTACGTGACTCGGGTCAAGCTAGATATATTCAAGATGAAACTCTGACGAACTAGTAGAAAAAAATGGAGTTTTCTCATGGTTTAGGCACAATAAGCTAAAGCTGTCTAAACCTTCACAATAATGCTTCACATTTAACAACATGATTAATGTAATTTATTTAAAAAAATAGGTATACTATTTATTTTACATTAAATAGTGTTGTGGACCTTAGTCCAACTTGCCCCACACCTCCATCTTTGCTTTGGTATAACTCTTTCTCCCTTTTGCAATCCATGTAAAAAAGCTAAATAACTAAAAGGCTCTTTTGGGAGTGTTAGATTGGTTGGTAGCTAGCAGGTGCATTAGGAGTTACCAACCCTAGATTTTAATTGCAACCTAAGTTTATTGGGTAAAATAGTTAGGTTTATATGCTCTATCCAAAACTCAATATTAATTCATACACCAAAATCTTACACTATCAACTCATTAATCCAAAAAGATTCTTCGACCAAAAAAAAAATTTAATCCAAAGAGATTGAAAATTTGGGAATTTTACAACAAATTAACTAAGCTAGCTAAAATATACTGTAAATAGTAATTTATTCATATTTTAGGCAAAGAGCAATGGAGATCAATTTTTTTTTCATAGTTTAGGAATTTGGGGTCCACTAAACTGTCCAATTAAATGCATATCTCACTGTCACTCCTCATTATTGCTGCTGGGCTTTCCCTTCAACATGAATCAATTCCATCCATTTGTTTCTAGTTAAAATACAAGACATAAACCAACAAAACTAAAGGCAAAAATCCCAAAAAGAAATTCAAAACCCTAAATATTCTTTCACAATAATAATAATAATAATATATAAGAACTAGAATTATGTGAAATTTTAATATTACAAAGTTCCAAATCTGACCCATCTGTAAACCATTAATCACTAAAAAAGTCAAACCATGTCCATCCAATTCGCACATTTACTAGTTACCACAATTGACTCTTTCATTCGCACATTTACTAGTTACCACAATTGACTTTTTCACTCTGTTAAGTGTTAACTTGCAATCCATGAATAGATTCTTCATTCATACTAGAGAGATAATCCCGTCCGTTGGACGGTTCAAATTTATATTTTAAATTTGTTATTATTTCAAATGTATAGATTTTTGAAAATTATAACATATACAAGTATACTAAATTATAGTTTATTGAATTGCATTATGAAATATCATAACTAATCATACAATTAAAGAAAAGAAAATATTGCAAATCATACAAAAATAAACTATTTGATTATTTAATCCGTTTACACTACCTAAAAATTTAAGATATAAAAAATTTCTTTTCCATCTAAATTTGGTTGGAATTATTTTTATTTTATTTGTTCAATTACCAATTTACCATCAATTTCGTTAATTTTTTTTTTATAATTAAATTTTTTCAAATTCAAATTAATGTGATTCTCGTGCATATGAAATTGTTAATAGCCAACAATAATATTTTTTTATTTCTTAAGAAAAATAATATTTTTTCCTTATACGTTTTATATCACACATAATGTTTATTATTAATATTTTTTCTAAAAGAAGAATCCCAATTATTTGATAGGAGATAATTAGTCAATTTGTAAATATGTATATAATGTCTTTAAATAAATTTTCAAATAAAAATTTTATTTTAATATTGATGAAAATTAATACATAAATGTAGTGCATTTATTTGACTTGAGAGGGACAACTTTTATAGTTGTATAGATTAATAACCATCTTACTAGTTCTTTTTAGGTTCAAATGGGCCTGGCCCATTAAGGCCCATGAACTCTATTCAGATTCCACGATTTCTTCAACGTCGACAACGTTGTAAAGCTGTCAAGGTAGAATAAAGAATAAAAGCTATCGATTTGACCATGAGTCAACATCAAGCAGTTGTTCAGAAAGCAAATTATTGTCCATGGAGGAAGAAGGCCACCGAATTCTCCTCAACAAGCCACTCCGTTGCATTGTCAAATTAGGTTCGTAGCTCCTCATCTCTAAAGATTCATTTTTTAGGTTTTGCTATGATGTGTTTCGTAGTAATTTGGGTCTGAGACACTGAATTTAATTTGCTGGAGTTATTGTTGCAATCGCCCATTTACAAATCATGTATTGGACGATCCTAATCGTTTGATTGTGAGAAACATTTAATTAGTTGGTTCTTTGGTAATGTGGAGAGTATTTGGATTCAATTGAACCGCAAAATGAGAAATTTGACCTTGATTTGCAATGTATTGAAGGCGGAGCTGCAATTACTTGCAAGAATGAATTGGAGAAAGTTAATGAAGGAGATCTTGAAACTGTTTCGGCACACCTCAGGCAAGCTATGATTTCTGGGGAGGTGATTGGGATGGATTGGAGCAAGCGGCCTGGGAAATTAGGTTTTGTTGGCCCTGATGTAGGAGATGATTTGAACTGCTCATCAATTGAGAGTAGCAACTTCATTGTTGTCCATGGAGCTGGTTAGTTTTGTTGGCTTTGCTGTATTTGGTATCGTTCTAGCCGCTCATAATGTCACTGAATTTAGCTTTGAGCTGCTTTCTAGTTCACCTGGATCACTGAATAGGCTTTTGCTGTCACTGAAGTTAGCCTTGAACTATTTTGTAGTTCAACTGAATCACACTGAATTTGCTTAGTAACAATAATTTGTTGGCAGAACTCAGATGTTCATATATGAGTGCTTTACAAATAAATGATACTTTTTATGAATGTGTATTACAAGTAGTAATTTTGCAAGATTTAGTTGATTCTCATTCAATCTGCTATTCTACTGTTACATTGCCCTTTAAAAAAAAATCTTGATGAGAACACTGGATGATGCAGGTTCTTTTGGGCATTTCCAAGCTAGCAAATCTGGAGTCCATAAGGGAAGCTTGGAGAAGCCTATTGTCAAGGCTGGCTTTGTGGCGACTCGTATTTCAGTAAGCCTATTGTCAACTGTGCAACTGTGTCATTTTTTGCTCTTGAGTCTTTATAATCAGTGCATTGATTTTTGAATATTTTTCTGGGTAGGTCACTTCGCTTAATCTGGAGATTGTTAGAGCTCTTGCGAGAGGTAAGGTTTACACTTTACTGTATGATATCATATTTCCTTCTTTGTTTGCTATATGTAAATTAGACATATTGAGAATTTTAGATGGCCTTTTGAGCTTTATTGGTCTTTCTTTATAGCATGGCATTTGAACAATTTGTATCTTCTAATTTATTAGATGTTTCAAATGCAAGAAGAGAGGTTACAATGATAACTCTGAATTATCTAATAAGATTTGTGCTTTTTTAGAGGGTATTCCTTCAATTGGGATGTCTCCATTCGCAGCTGGTTGGTCAACGAGCAAAAGAAACGTAAGTACCTCTTCAGAAATTCTCCTATACATTATGTCACATGTATCTTACACACTGAATTCAAATGGCCTTGAAGTTTAATATACACCATCATACTTTGCAGATTGCCTCAGCAAACATCTCCGTTGTGTCAAACGCCATCAATGAAGGTTTTATTCCTGTATGCTCCATTCTTCTCCACTGTTGTCCGTTGTGTCAGATACTATTTTCTATCTAGTTGCCTATTTCATATGCTACAGATAGATGTATATTGTGTTATTTTTGTAGCAATATGCAATATAAGTATGAAACTTGATCTAAAGAGTAACTTCTGAGAAACCCAATTGGAAATACAACAACAACATGCTCTTTTGTAGCCTACCCTGAACCATGTTCACTTAGTTTCTTGTTTGTGAGATGGTCAATTAAGTGAAGGTATTACTAAAAACTCATCCTTGATCATATCTTTCTTATCTAGGTCTTGCATGGAGATGCAGTGCTTGACCACTCTCAGGTTTGACCATGAAGAATACCTTCTTAAGAGCTCCCTCTTTGTAATAGCCACTAATTTTGGACCAATTTTTACAGGGCTGCACCATCTTAAGTGGAGATGTGATCATAAGACATCTTGCGGAAAAATTAAAGCCTGAATACGTCGTCTTTCTTGTATCCTTTTCTGCATCAGTAATGGAAATCTCTAAATTAGTCTTCTGCCCTTGTTACAATATTGATTTTGGCTATAATCCTATACAAAGTGGTTTTCAAGACAGATGTGTTTGGAGTATACGATCAGCCACCATCCGAACCAGGAGCTGTATTGCTAAGAGAGATTGGTGAGTTATCAAATAATTATTCTTGATAATTGCATTACTTGTCAAACTTGATTTGAGTAATCCAATTGGCTCTCCTCTACCAGCTGTGGACGAAGATGGCAACTGGGAAGTCGTGCAACCAAAGCTAACAAACGCTAGCAATGGTTAGTAAAATACTTCTCAAATTCTTGTTTAGGCCTTATATTATACCAAACAAATTTAAAACTTTTTTTTTTTGAGATAACGCTATATTTAATCCTTTTTATAAAAACAGTTGAGATAACGGTAGCTGCTCATGATACAACCGGGGGCATGGTGACTAAGATTTCAGAGGCTGCAGCCATTGCAAAGCTTGGAATTGATGTCTACATTGTTAAAGTAAGCCTTCAAACATTTTCATGCATGTTAATGAGATGGATTTAGACCCTATATCAATTTTGGTGCATTCGAACTAAATAGTCTAAATTCAGTTATTATTGTCACATAGCTGAACTTTAGTTTTTGTTGGGTCTATCGGGCGCATCCTCCTGACATGTTCAGGTTATGGGTGCCCCCATCTTGACCCCCTAGATCCCGCTTGAGCGGGACTATACTGGGAAATGATGTTAATGAGGGTAATTTGTGGGATGAATCCAGGCAGCCACAGAACATTCTTTGAAGGCAATGCGCGGTGAAATTAGTAGCCAAATTCCCGAGGATTGGATGGGCACCGCTCTACGGTATGCAAGGAAGTGTAATGGCCAAAGGGCTTAGCTAGGAAATCCTTGAGAAAAAATTCTTTGTCCAATTTCAAAGATTCTTACAACATTTGCATTGAGTTTGTTATTATTATGACTTTCATTTGGAGTATTTTTTTAGTTTGAATTCAAGCATAGGAATTCATGAGAACTTATGAACTACAATCTGTATGAATAGCCAGCTTGATAGTGTGAATGTGTGATACATTTATGTAATGAAGTCGCTAATGGAGTAATGTGGGACACAAAACTAGTTGATTTTTTTGTGTGTAAAGTTTGCTGGTTGTGATCACAAAATAATTTAAATAATGGATTTTTATAAGATAATATAAGAGTTTTAAGTCCATAAAACGCTTTGCTTATAAATTTAACTTAATCCAGATTCTTATTTTGATCTTTCAAATACACAATTCATTAATTCTTAAACCCACAATTTCCCATCTATTAAGACCTTACCATCCTTTATGATGGGACACTGAACAAAAGGTTTTATAAAAAAAAATTATACATGATCATAAACAAATCTTAATTGAGGAACATAATTACAGTATACGTAGAATATAACATAGTACATTATTCCGTTAATTAGAAATTGTGATCCTTGATGTATGATAAGGTTGGCCATAACATAATGTCCATGGTGTACAATATATGTTCGTAATTGTTTGATGAATGTCAAGGGTTTAGTTTTTGGTTGATTACCCATAAAAAATGCTTAAATTATTGAGAGATATGTAATGGATTACTAACATTTTTATGTATTATATACGCTTCTCCGAAACAAATAACAGAAAAGTGGACGTGCCGGAGTGGTTATCGGGCATGACTAGAAATCATGTGGGCTTTGCCCGCGCAGGTTCGAATCCTGCCGTCCACGTTTTCTTACACCAATTTTTTTTTCAAAGATTGGTTTTAGCCTTTTAGGTATGAAAAAAGTGCTAAACAAGTAGAAACAAAATGCACAAAAATAATGCATATTACATACTACGATTAAACTTGGATGTATGTGAATTCATGGCCATATACTCCGTATTTTTCTAGTGTTATGAATTATTAAACTAATTATTAGTCTTATTGACATAAAAATGGCATGATAATATTCATTACATTTGTTAACCATATGCATACAAGAGTATAAACCGGGTTTAGTGAAGTATGGCTTGGCTAGAACTGACTTGTTTTGAGGCTCGCCTTGACCTAGCTATAAAGCCTTGTCTTCCTGGTTGAGAGCTCATTCGAGAAACTCACCCCCGCTTCCAGAGAGAAAGAGAGAGAAGAAGAACAAGAACAAGGTCTGCGCGGTTGAGATCTCGCCGGAGAAAGAAGTCGACGAGCCATTATCGAGGAAATCCGAAGACAACAAAGCTTCATCTCAAGCTTCACCAGCCTGATAGGGGGCCAAAACCCTATATATCTTTGATTCATTCTCTTATATCTTTTCTTGTTTATCTTTTGTATTCTTGTATTTTTTTCTTATTTGCATCTTCGTTTGCTATCTTCTGGATTTGTAGCCATACTCGAAACATTTACGGAAACTTAGTGGAATTTTGGGTTGATCTCTCCGAACTAAGACTCACCGACGTAGGATTTTGGATTCGAACTCGGTTTACCAATTCTGTATTCATCCTGTTCTACTTCGCTAGCTTCTTTACTTTTCTCTTTTGTTGCGAATTAATCCAAGGTGATCTAAGTTCCTTAAACAACATCTAGCAATGTATCCCCAAATTTCATACAAATATCATTTACAAAGTAAGTGCGTTTCATTTCATGAAACCGAGCAAACACCAATGTTAAACAAACAACCCAAAGGCTATATATCCACGATAAATAAATTTGACAAATGATAGTAAATGATAATCAACCATTATTATCCATAAATCTCTTGGCCTTGTAATAAGCCCGTTCCAAATACCCTCTAAACCTCCCCATATCAATCCTCACATCCTGGCCCTTCAAATAAACCGTATCCAACGCCGTCCAATTCCGACCCGCAATCTCATTCGGTTTCTTTAACAGCACGTCACCCCTCCCAAACTTCTCCAACAAGCTACTCTCCTCAACCCTAATCTTATACTCCACGTACTCCAGCCCGATTCCTTCGTTCGCAAGTCTCCCGAAATACGTCTCCGCCAGCCAATCATTCCCAAGCGGGATCACCTGCACGAGCGACGCGCCCGCGCGTAGGAACAGCGCGTGGGTCAACGCCGCCCCGTGGACCCCCATCATCGCGTGGCTCCCGTTGATCAGCGCGTACGCCTCCACCAAGTACGTGCGCTTGTCGGGCTCGAAAACCACCACGTCGAACCCGGTCTCCTCCGCCGCCCGCACCACCTCCTCCTGGTTCAGTATAACCCGGCCCACCCCGCCCCTCCGGGCCACTAACACCATCCGCGGCCGGTTCGGTTGAACCGGCGGTGGCTTGTTCGGCACGTTTCGTGTCGAGTACGCTTTCTCCAAGAGGGCGCGGAAATCGAGCATCGTTTTCGGGCTCGGGTGCATTGAACTCAGGTCGATCGTCATGGGCCCGTGGGAGATGAGCCCGACGGCGGCGCTGGGGAAGCAGTGGGTGACCGTCTGGTTGTCGAGGTTGATCACGGGGAGTTTCGAGAGCTCCGGCAGGACGGCCTCGTACTTGGTGTGCCACCAGTCGGTGAACCCGGTGACGACGAGCGTGACGTCGTGGCCCGGTGGGAAGAGCGCGTGGAGCGTGACGTAGAGCGGGATGAGCCCGTCGTTGAAGTCGTGGAAGAGGTTGCCTGTGTAGCCGCCGGCGCTGAAGACCAGCGCCGGCGAGCTGTGGAAGCGACGGAGGGGAGATGTTGTGATGGTGATTTCTGTGATGGAGGACATGGCGGAGGGCTCCCATTTTCGGGGGTAGAGGCGGATTTTGAGGGAGGTGGGCGGCGCGTGGAAGTCCAGGGCGGTGAGTGTGGCGGTCTTGGGGTTGAGGGTGGTGGGGCGGTTGAGGTAGCACCAGTCGGAGATGTCGTTTGATTGGTCGCATGTTATGGGCGTTGATCGCCGTGATTGGATGAGGAGTGGCCACGTGATCGTCGGGGATTGGTTTGCACTCGCCAATCTTGTATTTTCTATCAGTCAAATAGAATGTTAATTTTTTTGGTAGAAAAATAGAATGCTAATTAATTACATGCATGTATTGTCCCTGCGGGAGCCGAACCAGAAAAAACGGTGGTCTCGGCCAATTGGAACTAAAGGTCATTCAATTTCGGTTTCGATTCCACGTTCTCTATAATCGGAAAACCAACTGTGCAACCTGAATTATCAATTCCGCGACTTTAAAAAGAAATAATAGTTGTTGGAAATGTAATATCGCGTTCACAATTTTGCATCCTGTCTCGAAAAATGCAAAACCACGCCTGCGCATTTCGAACGACTATTGTTCTTTTAAAGGTCGGAATCGATTAAAAACGGTTTCGAACCGGTGAAAAATGAAACCGAACCAGAATAAAAAACTGAACCGAAGAACCAGAGATTAACCGGTTCCGAGAACCAGGATAATTTTGTTTTATCGTCCAAGGGAATAATTTTGTTTTTTAATGGATACGCATGAGTAACGCACTAACGTGATAGCTTGTTTATTGATTTATGGACACGAAAATCTAAATTTTGCACGAATCATGATTCTATGGTGATAATATATTGTGGCTAATGTTATAGCAAGCTGTAAGTTTGTCTTTAGCACGAATTTCCGGACTTTAGCACGTGATAGATTGCACGTAATGTTTTTCATTGAACAAAAAATCGTGAAATTATAAAGTATCACTTTTGTTCAACCAAAAAAAAAGTGTAACTTTTATATATGCTGGTAATTTAATTTGATCTATCATGTAAGAATAGGTATATTAATTCAAGAAATTAAAATCCTAAAAAGAAGCTAATAATTCTTTAAAAAAATTAATTCTAAATAAATATAAATTAATTAATTATTTTTATTTTCAGGATCTTAACTTATATCTTTAGATAATAGTAACGTTGCAATTATCTTGTAAGGTTAGCTGCTAGCTAGCTAGTGTCTTCCAAAAGCAAAAAAACAAAAAATCAAACCTTGTGGGGTGACCGGTGACGATTTTGCTTTAAAATACTCTTTTTGTTCTATTATACTTGTCATTTTAGGCTTGATTTTGTGTTTAATAAAACTTGTCATTTTTTTCCAAATATACACATAAAAGTCTGACCCTCTAATTTTTTCAGTGTTTCCAACATCACCCATAAAAATCAAAACATAGACCTAAAGATATTACCGATGCTACAAAAATATTACCCTCTAATTTTTTCGGTGTTTCCAACATCACCCTCTATTTTTTTCGGTGTTTTCATTTTAGCATCGATACTACAAAAATATTAATTGTTTAATTGAAAAAGAGGAGCAGATCGATAGCATCGATGCTAGAAAAGAACAAAATGAGCATCAATGTTCCGGCACAACTCTATTTTTTGTGTTTTATTTGTTCAAAACTCCACATATCATGCTTTGATTGGACAACATTTTAGTTCGTTTAATTTATAAAAATTTAAGTTTTCACTGTGGTAAAACCGAAAAAAAATAAAGTGAAAAAATGAAAAGAAAAAAAAGTGGAATGCTCGGATCTACTGATAAACGTACTCTTATAGCTTCCTTGTTCGTAGACTGAACCTCTAATTTTAGGAAAGAATAATCCAATAGCATGAATCAATTAATATGAATGAGTGAACAAATCCAAATACCTTCATCAATTGATCTAAAGCTTCTCATACCAACGGAAATAAAATGAAGTGTGCACAAAAATGCCAGCAAAATACACACTTTTTCTGCATTGTATGATCCCTTCTTCATCTTTCACTATTTAACTGCCACATAAAAGAACATAAGAACTTTATTAAGTATTTAATATAAAGTACAGGAGCTATACGGGACCCTAATGAGCAATGGTAGGTAGGGTTCGTCCATTATATTGGTATTTGTACGGTGTCTATGGTTAAGTTATGGGGTGCTCTTCAAGGTCTACGCTTAGCCTGGGATCGGGGGTACAGGAGGGTTTGCTTGGAATTAGACTCACAACTAGTGTGTCTCCTTCTTAGCAAACTTGTGGATCGTTATCACCCTTTATTTAGCCTGGTATCTCAATGCCAAGGCTTCATTAGGAGGAACTGGTTTGTCCAGATCCGACATATTTATAGAGAAGCAAATTCTGTTGCTGATTATCTTGCTTCTTTAGCTTTTTCTTTCAGTCTAGGCTTTCATGTATTGTTTGACCCGCCGGAGGGTGTTATTTCCTTGCTTAGTTATGATGTAAGGGGTCGGGCTATCCCCCGTATGCTGACTACTTAGCCCGCTTTTTTCCTCTTAATAAAATGCCCCCTTGAGGGGTCGGAGAGTGTCGCCTCTCCTTCGACCCAAAAAAAAAAAAAAATTTAATATAAAGTTAATTTGTAAGAAGATGAGAGCTCTAGATTAATCAATATACGGAGTATTAAGATAATTAACACTTACATACAACAAGTACTAGAAATCTCACGAGCTAGCTTCTACTACTTCTCCCACGTTCTCTTTGAGAAAATTGGAAGAAGTGTTTATGTGAACAAGAGGAAATGAAAGTTGAAATTAATGTCCTAGGTTTAAAGCTTCAATGGCTTTGCTATTAAATAAGGAAGCAAGTGCGAGTGATATGGGACATAAAAACAAAAAGTCTTTCGATTTTTGTGTCCATCGATCTTAATTTAGATATTAAATAATGCAGTAATTATTTAATAAAGAGAAATTTACCGGAAATCATTCGTAATATAGGTCATATTACACTTAATTACCCAATTAAATATAAATTATTAGAAATCGCTTCTGTATTGCATTACGTCAAAAAATTATCACTCAAATATACGTTAAACAACAACGCGGATTTAGTTCTAGTGGAGTTGTACAAAAACTCTATCAATAGAGTTGAGAAGATCCTGATCGTTAAATAAAAATTCTAACGTCTAAGATTGGATTCTTCTCTCTCCATATATAATTTTTTTTCTTTTTAAATAAAAGTCTGTCAATGGATTTTTGAGTCTATCGATCTTTAGATATTGAATAATATATGCAACAATCATTTAATAAAATATGGATGTGATTTTTTTTTTTATATAAGGAAAGGAATTAGGCAAGATTACCTTAAGAATGGATGGTCTTCCCTAGAGCATCCTTTCTAAAGAGGTTTCTGAGGATCGGGTATGAGGCAATTAAGAGGGAGGAAACACATCGATATGTTCCAGCGATATAGTCCGCAGTAGAGTTGGCTTTTTGAAAAACGTAAGAAAGCTCCAACTATGAAAATAATCTCACAGACTCTGAATATTCATTCAAATAAGCTCAATCTCCCAAGGACAGTTCTCTGCACGGCTTTAGTGAATTGCAGGTTGTCATCTTTAAGAATTCTTTGTCAAAGCACCATGGCTTTAGTCATCAGACTGACAGTCAAGAAGTCCATCGTCCATGTAAATTGATAAGTTTTAATGATCTCGAAAAATGAAAGCGAAAAAAGAAACATCCTCGAATGAATGTGATGTTATTACGTGTTAAGCTTACCAAAAAAATTCTTACTATTACTACAAGTGCAAGATTTTATTCTAATTATTATTCTACCAAAAAAAAAAGATTTTATTCTAATTATTTGATAATAAAAAGAATAATTCTGTTGTCAATCTTATATATTAGCAATTAGTCTTAATTAAATAATTCCTAGATTTTTGCCTAAGGAATCGGTTGTAAATAATTCCTAAAGGTTTTTTTTTTTGTTTAATTAAATAATTCCTAGATTATTGCCTAAGGAATAGGGATCTTTTTTTTTATTTTTGGTTTTCTAGAGATATTGTCTATAAAAGTTGAAATGGAGAACTCGAGGTATTATTATTAGACACTTAAATAAGGTATCAAAAAAGATTTTTATATTATTAGTTTTAGGATGGAATTTCATGGACTTATGTATTGGGTCAGTTGTGCATGTGCAGTAGGACGATCCCCCTACATTCGTATTTGGCCCACCGAAATAGTATCAGAGCTTGTTTGATCTTGGGTTTCGACTATTGGTCTATATGGGCTAGTTGGCCTAAAGGCTTGAGGTCAAGTGCAAATGACATATTGTTGGATCAAGCAGTTTTACTTGAAGGTGCGTGTAGAAGAAAATATTCTCACATTGAAAATATGAAAGCTAAATGCATAACATAGTATTTAGGTTACTCTTATTGCCAATTAGTTTTAGGATGAAACCCTATTGACTTATGTGTTGGCCATTTCGCACATGTATGCTGAGACGGTCTCCCTTCCATCCGTATTTAGTCCATCGAACTTTGACACATGAGATTTTTTTATTACTAACTCGTTCTTAATTTATGGCCTAAGAAAGTAGGATTTGACTTTTTTAATACAATGACAAAGCATAGGGAATTAGGGACCATGCCTTAAAATAAGTATTGGGACCAATGCACCGATGATTCACATAGAACACATACAAACTACATCATAAAAGGCTTAGCTTTTAACTATGTAAGCTTAGTGGGCTCATGCTTAAATGTTGTCTAAATGGGCTTAAATGGGCTCTTACTACCAGGCACATCAGCCCAATTCAGTTGTATTAAAGGTTCAATGCAAAATCAAAATTTGTCTTTGTGATGTCAAAACTCCAAAAAGAAAGTTTACATTTTCCCTCAAAAAAAAACATTTAAACTTAACCATACAAATCCATAAAATGCTTAGCTTTCACATACACATTTTCCATGTACACTTTAAACCTAACCAAGTCCAACTTCACATCTTGTTCTTTCAAATACACATCCATCAATTCTTGAACCCACCCTTTTGTATTCAACAACTCCTTAGGATCCTTCAAAATTACATTTTCCTTGTCATACTTTTGAGACAAACTACTTTCATTATACCCTATCTTATACTCCATGTACTCCAAACCCACCTCCCTAGCCGGCTTCCCAAAACACACCTCCCCGACCCACTCCAGCCCTAGCGGCAGCACCTGCACCACCACCGACCCCGGCCTAAGAAACAACATGTGTGTCATCGCCGCCCCATGGACTCCAATCATTGCATGGCTCTCGTTTATGAGTGCATAGGCATCTCGCATTGGAAACCTCTCAGTTGGCTTGTAGATGAACACGTCGAAGCCCACCTCCTCAGCCATCGCTCGGGCCTCGTCCTCGTTTACTATGGCTCTCCCAATTGACCCGGCTCGAGACAACCAAACAAGCTTTGGCCGACGTTCCTTGGAATATGTTGCCTTCCCCACTCCACTGCAACACTATTGTCTATTCGCTTTCAAATTAGATTAAAAAGGAATTACATCTGCCTTTGGACATCTAGTCAAACTGCTACGGCCTCATAATAATAAGACCATGAAGTTTTCGTTTCCACTCACATAGGCAGCATCCAAGACAAAAAAAAAAAGGGAATTTAGAGAACTAGAATCTAACCTTACTACTTTTTGGCTATAGACATTTCTGAAGAAGGAATGAAAATGGGCCACCATTAACAGGCTTGGAAGCGCTTTCGGGTCCACGGTCATGAACCCATGAGATATTAGGCCCACCACAACTCTAGTAAAACAATGAGTTAAACCATCATTCTCAAGGTTGATGATCGGGTGCTTGGTAAACCCACGGATGAGCTCACCGTATTTGCGGACCCACCAATCACGTGCGTGGTCAACGACTAGGACGACGTCACGGTCAACGATAGAGATATTATTCACCGTGACGTACAATGGGATGAACCCGTCGTTGAAGTCATGGAAGAAGTTTCCGGTGTGCCCTCCGGCGGAGAACACGAGCGCCGGCGAGTCATGGTGGACCTCACATTTTGGGCCTATTGGGCCTGACTTTAGCTTGACCTCTCTGATCTTGGCCATGACACTACTCTCCCACTTTCTCGGGTAAGGCTTGATCTTCTCCGAGAACGAATTGGGCCAGGACGGCCCAATTGAGTAGATTGTGGCCTTAATTGGGTCCAATACCGTCGGGCCGTCGATCCAGCAGAGATCGTAACGATAGTGAGACCGGTCGCAGGTGATCGATGAAGTAGAATCCGGCATCGGAATTTTTTCCGGCTGTGATTCCGGCACCGATTCCAGCATCAGTTTCTTGGGAGGATCATGATCTGAGCATGAAATTCGACGGATTAAGAACCGAATAAACCCTAAATTGATGAAATTGGGGGAATTGAATGAGATTATTGATTGATTGCGTACCTCGAGCTGTGAATTGATTCTTGAATTCGATCCAAGAGAAGGTGGCGATGAACATCAGAGAAAGGATGATGACGTAGGCGATTGAAGTTGATTGGAACGTCTTCTTCCCCCTTATCAAATCAAACGCCATTGATATGCAAAAAGATCTGTTCTTTATCAATAGTACTTAGATGACTTTGTTGATCATATTATTGTTCAATACAATCTTGAGCTAATTTTGACAAAGTTCAGATGAGTAACGTATGACAAATTTGACTGGAAAAAAAATATGTCATGTCAAAGCTCAGCATGCAACATTGAATTGTATACATTATAAAGGGATGTAATTAATTATTTTTCAGCATTAAATATATTATTAAGGGATGAAATCAATTTTTGGCAAAATTAGAGCCCTCGGGATTTATTGCTAAAATAAGGTTTCTAAAAAATATTTGAACCAAATTTTTTTTTATATATTTAGGATTATATTTAAAACGTAAATTTATATATATAGTGATTCAATAACTTTTTTTTAAATAATTTGGTAGGCCTAAATGTTGACATGTATTTTTATGTGACCCAAAAAGAATTATTTGAACTATTCTTTACTTGCAAAGAATTTTACAAATAGAGTGCAAGGAATTGAGAAGAATATTGATTAGACATGAATGAATGCGTGAATAATAAAGATTATGATTTTCTTTCTATCTATCTCTGAAAGTGATGATTTTGATGTCCTAATGAAACTTGAATATTGTTGATTTATCTCCTTTTTCTTAGAGTATTAAGGAGACAACATTAACATTAATTTATTGTAATAAAGGTCGTTTAAGGGGATAGATCTTGTCCTTGATAAATCGAAATTAAATAAATATTATAGACACCAAAGTATGTTTATAATCCTTCGAGGTTGTTAAAATTAAACACGTGCCTCGTCAATGTAGCACAATTACTGATGAAGTGGTTAAAATTAGACATTTTTCCACTTGCGGTTAAATCAGACATAATCCAGAACTCTATGATAACATCTTTGAAGATGTACAAAGATGAAACTGACTTTCTTCCTAATTATTACATTCTTAAGAAAAATGTAGTGTACAACATTAAATTTGCAAAATTAACCTTGAATTGGCTTGATGAGTTTGCTTTTGATTTTTCATAAAATAAAAGGTTTGCTTATGATCATTTTCTTCTTGCCTTCATGGTCAATATTGCACATACTTTGATCTTTTGACGAGCTAGTCATTGTTCATGAAAATAGAATTATTTGAATTCATTACAATTTTATTATTTTTTATGAGCAATATTACACTTGTGTATATAAATGAGTCACGAATGGACGGGCTAACTACCAAAATGTATATTTTAGTCAATCATTTGAAAATTCTAAGAGAGAATAGTTAATTAGGTTGTTGCAATTGTATATTTTAGTCAATCATTTGAAAATTCTTAATACTGTTAATTTGCTCTAAAATGTGAATGCTTGCATTAATTTTACCAACAAGGATTTGGATGTACGTTGTTTGATGATTTGGTCTAAAGTGTCGCTAATCCTGCCGCTTAATATTGGCAGTCAACTAAAATTAAATCATGTTTTGACGAAGTAGATTTCGATTTACCAGATAAGTTCGGTATAATTGAGAGGTCTTTTAGACGGAAGTCGAAAAAACCGATAAGAACAAACTAGAACAAACAATAAAAATACCCACGATGTAAGTACAACTAGCGAAAAATTAAAACTAGAGCGAGTTGGATATTGAAGAGAGCAACACCGTTAACATCCATATAAAAAAAGGAACAAATTTAATAAAAGAGATGTGTTATGAAAAGATTTATGAAAGCAAGATCACTTTAACTTTTGGGAAAGCACTTAAACAAACTTTATGAGGACTTTTAGATCATTAGAAGAGAGGGAAGGAGAGTAAGAACTTTAGAGAGTGTATTTCTTACTCTACTTTGGTGCAAGTTTTACAATGGAGGATGGCCATATTTATAGGCCAAAGGTGAGGTAAAAACTTAGGTGAATCTCCATGATTTATGCATGGAAATAAGGAGGTGAAGAAGGTGAATAATTCACCTTGTACAATTTACCTCCAATCATACATTATACAATTATTCATCTACATGATATGTATGATACAAGCAAGTGAGATAGGTGAGGTTAACTTGTGCACATATACATTCATTCATAACACTCCCCCTTGAATATTCACCTTCTTTGATGTTGTGGGATATGCATAGACGTTGCCTCATTAAAAACCTTGTCAGGAAAAACCCAGTGGGATAAAAACTTGAACGAAGGAAAAAAGAGTGCAACCATTGATCCCATTTGTACGCCTTGATGCTGCCTCATTAAAAACCTTGTCAAGCAAAACCCAGTGGGATAAAAACTTGATCGAAGGGAAAAAGAGTGCAGCGCGTATGATACTCCCCCTGACTTCAACATATGTCTCGAAGTCTGCATATTCCAATTCTGGATACCAGTTCTCCAAATTTCTTGGGGATTAAAGACTTTGTGAACAAGTCAGCCAAGTTGTCATTTGACCGAATTTGTTGGATGTCCACTTCACCAGCTTCTTCCAATTCACGAGTGGAGAAGAATTTTGGAGATATGTGCTTTGTGCGGTCTCCTTTGATGTAGCCCTTCTTCATCTGAGCAACACATGCTGAGTTGTCCTCATATAATATTGTTGGATCATCGGTGATTGGCTTCATTCCACTTTCTTTCTGGATGAATTGAATCATTGCTCGAAGGGACACGCATTCTCTTCCTGCCTCATATAAAGCAATTAATTCTGCTTGGTTTGATGATGTGGCAGTCACAGTCTGCTTTGTTGATCTCCAAGAGATGGCAGTGCCTCCATATGTGAACACATAGCCATTTTGCGATTTGGCTTTGTGTGGGTCAGACAAGTACCCTGCATCTGCATATCCAGTTAAGGTCGCATCCCTTTGATTACGATAATACAACCCAAGATCATGTGTTCCTCGGAGATAGCGGAATATATGTTTGATCCCGTTCCAATGTCTCCTTGTGGGTGCATTGCTATACCTGGACAACAAATTTACTGCAAAAGCAATATCTGGCCTCGTATTGTTAGTTAAGTACATTAAAGCACCAATTGCACTTAAATATGGTACCTCAGGACCAAGAACCTCTTCGTCCTCTTCTCGGGGACGAAATTGATCCTTTTCTACATTGAGGGATCGAACTTCCATTGGAGAGCTCAAAGGGTGTGCTTTGTCCATGTAAAATCTTTTAAGAACTTTCTCAGTGTAATTAGACTGATGGATAAAGATTCCATCCCTTAAGTGCTCAATTTGTAAGCCAAGACAAAGCTTCGTTTGTCCGAGATCTTTCATCTCGAATTCTTTCATCAAATATTTCGCAGTATCTTGAAGCTCATTTGGAGTTCCGACGATGTTTAAATCGTCAACATAAACCGCGATAATAGCGAATCCCTTTTCGGATCGCTTGATGAAAACACATGGACAAACGGTGTCGTTCTTGTATCCCTCTTTCATGAGGTATTCACTGAGGCGATTGTACCACATTCGTCCAGATTGTTTTAGCCCATAAAATGACCTCCTCAATTTTATGGAAAACATTTCTCGAGGTCCACAATTATTGGCCTCAGGCAGCTTGAGTCCTTCGGGGACTCTCATGTAGATGTCTGTATCAAGTGATCCATATAAATATGCGGTCACGACATCCATGAGGCGCATTTGTAACCTTTCAAAGACAGTCATGCCAATTAGGAATCTCAATGTAGTTGCATCAACTACCGGAGAGTATGTTTCTTCATAATCAATTCCATGGATCTGAGAAAAACCTTGTGCTACAAGCCTTGCTTTATACCTTACAATTTCGTTTTTCTCATTTCTTTTACGTACAAAGACCCATTTATAGCCGACTGGTTTCACACCATTTGGTGTATGAACTACTGGTCCAAAGACCTCTCGCTTTTCAAGCGATTTTAGTTCTGCCTGAATAGCCTCTTTCCATTTTGGCCAATCATTTCTTCGTCGACATTCATCGACCGATTTTGGCTCAAAATCATCATCTTCAATTACAATATTACTAGCCATTGAGTAGGCAAATACATCATCGACAATTACATCTTTTCGATTCCATTGCGTGCCTGTTGACACATAGTTTATGGAAATCTCAAAGTTGTCGATATCATTATTCTTGTCTAGAATATCATCCTCTGTTGAGGTATTCTCATTTTCAATATCTTTGCCTTTACCATCATTCTCATGATCCATTGTGGTTTCTCCTGCTATACCCTTTTGGCTTCTTGCCTTTCTCGGTTTCAAATCTTTTGAGCCTAATGGTCTACCACGCTTTCGGCGTGTTGTAGACTTGCTTGCGATGGATGCATCTGGCAATCCATTGGGTATTTCAATTCTTGCTGGAGCATTTGCTGCAGGTATATGTGATTTAGTTACCTTCTGTGTATCAGTAAATGCATCTGGTAACTGATTTGCTACATTTTGCAAATGAATGATCCGTTGTACTTCTTGTTCACACATTTTTGTTCTTGGATCAAGATGGGATAATGCAATTGCATTCCATATAATTTCTTTCACATGTGGGTCCCCAATTTTCTTTTCTCCCCCTAAGGTTGGGAATGTATTTTCATCAAAATGGCAATCAGCAAATCTAGCTGTAAATAAATCACCAGTTGTTGGTTCAAGATATTTGATTATCGAGGGAGACTCAAAACCAACATAAATTCCCAATCTTCTTTGGGGTCCCATCTTTGTGCGCTGAGGTGGAGCAATAGGGACATAAACCGCACATCCAAATATTTTTAGATGTGAAATATTTGGCTCCTTACCGGACACAAGTTGCATAGGGGAATGTTCATGGTTTGCACTTGGCCTTAATCGAATTAAGGTTGCTGCATGTAATATTGCATGTCCCCATGCCGATGGTGGTAATTTTGATTTCATCAATAATGGTCTGGCAATTAATTGCAATCGCTTTATCAATGATTCAGCAAGACCATTTTGTGTGTGAACATGAGCCATTGGATGCTCTATATCAAGCCCAATTGACATACAATAGTCATTGAATGTTTGAGATGTAAATTCTCCTGCATTATCGAGCCGGATTTTCTTTATTGTATAATCCGAAAATTGGGCCCTCAATCGGATTATTTGGGCAAGGAGTTTAGCAAATGCAACATTTCTTGTTGATAGTAGGCTTACATGTGACCAACGTGTAGATGCATCAATTAGCACCATAAAGTATCGGAATGGTCCACATGGTGGAGCAATTGGCCCACATATATCTCCTTGGATTCTTTCTAAGAATGTAGGATTTTCACTTGCAATCTTGTTTTTAGAAGGCCTGATAATTAGCTTTCCAAGTGAGCAAGCAGTGCAATTAAAATCACTGGACGGAAGAACCTTAATGTTCTTTAATGTATGTCCAAGTGAGCTCTTTATGATTTTGTGCATCATTACTGCCCCTGGATGACCCAATCGATCATGCCATAATGTGAATGTAGTTTGGTCATATGACCTTTTGTTAAACATTGCATTGACCTCAAACGGATAAATGTATGTATGATATAATCTGGAGGTTTGCGTTGGCATCCTTTCGAGAATCTGTTTATGGCCAGATTCATGTTTTATGATGCACAAGTATTCTTTCCCATTTTCATTCATGGTTTCCATATGAAACCCATTTAGACGCACATCTTTAAAGCTTAGCAAATTTCTTCGAGATTTACTCGAATATAGTGCGTCATTTATTACTAGCTTTGTTCCCTTTGGGAGTAGAATGACAGCTCTTCCAGAGCCTTCGATGAGTTTTGACACACCGGATATTGTAGTGACATTGCCTTCAAAGGCTCTTAATTGAGTAAAGTGTTCTTTACTCCTCAAGATGGTGTGTGTTGTCGCACTGTCCAAAAGACATTGCTCCTTCCCATCGGGTTTCACTTTAGGTAAGTCCATGTTTTCTATCAATATAAAGAAAAAGGAGAATTAAGGCATTAATAAAAGCTTCATATATTATACAAGGATAAACATATTATACAAGTTCTATTATACAAAGTCCTACGAGAGAGAAGTTAAAACATGAGATATAAAAAATACATTGCAAATATTATACAATAACATGGGAGATAGTAGAGATATTTAGGGGCTTGTGCTTTTCATTTAAGCCCCAAAGGCATAGCCATCATCATTCTCAAAGTTGAGGAAGTCATTGACATCCAGACTAGTCACAGGTGACCTATCCACATCTTTGTTATCGATGTAGTTGGTCTCGGTAGCCTTTTCTTTATTCTTTTCAGCTTGGTACAGCTTCACTAGGTGTGGAGCTGTGCGGCATACCTTTGACCAGTGACCAGTCACGCCACATCTGTAGCATGCTGATTTGGATTTCTGGGAGGATCCTGATGGACCCGTCTGGACCTGTTGCTTCACACCCCCTTTGTAGCCTTGGTTCTCACGGTGATTATCGTGGCTTTTGTTGTAGACTCGGCCACCTCCATGGCCACTACGACCACCACGACCACCACGACTCCCATAGTTACCACGACCTCGTCCACGCCCATTGTTACGGCGTGATTGCTGCCCACGTTCATTGTCGTTCCTATCATGGAACGCTTTGTTCATAGCATTTGCTTCTGGGGCAGCTGTTGAGCCAGTAGGCCTTAGGTTGTGGTTTTTCATTAGGAGCTCATTATTCTTTTCAGCAACCAACAATACTTTCAACAAGTCAGAATATCTTTTGAAATTTCTTAATCTATATTGTTGTTGCAATAATATGTTTGAAGCATGCATAGTGGAGAAAGTTTTCTCCAACATCTCTTCCTGAGTGATCATTTTACCACATAGTCTCAATTGAGAAGTGATCCTGTGGATAGCACTGTTGTACTCAGTGATGGACTTAAAGTCCTGGAACCTTATAGTGTTCCACTCATGTGTTACTTGTGGGAGCAAAACTTCATTTTGATGAGCATAGCGCTCATTCAGGCTCTCCCACAATTCTATAGGATCCTCCACAAATAAGTACTCAGTTTTGAGACTCTCATGAATGTGGTGGCGGAGGAACACAATGGCTTTCGCCTTTTCCTGTGGGGTGGCATTATTGTTTGCCACAATTGTTTCCTCAAGGCCATTTGCCTTGAGGTGAGCCATGGCATCTACCCTCCATTCGAGGTATTTCTGGCCCGATAGGTCAAGGATGTCAAACTCCCTCTTAGCGATGTTTGCCATTAGTTGCTACATATAAAGATATGCAAATTAAAGGTTAACATAATCAATAATATAATGCATGAGTCGTGTCTAAGACGATTGAAGGACATGTCATATCAAATAATAAATATATGCATGTAGATGATATATTCGGAATGCATAAAGAAAGATTGCGTGAGTCAGAGAAGTAATCAATATAGATATAGGCATAGACAATAACGTAAGACAAAAGTAAGAGATCATATGAAATGAAAGAAAATTATATAGCAGGAATTTTAAAGTTTTAAAGTCCTTAGAATTCGAGGTCCTTTAAGTCCAAAGTCCGAGGTCCTTTAAGTCCAAAGTCCGAAGTCCTTAAAGTCCGATTCCCTTCATCCCCCTTTTCACTTTTTCACTTCCGACCTTATCTCCTTCCTCCACTTCCATATTCGACCACCTTTACCAAATTTTTTTTTCGACATTCTCCATGGCCGACGACGAGATTATGCGTCGTCTTAGGGCCGGTAATAGGAGATTTATTATTGAGCTTTTCGTTTGCCTTATTCTTATTGTGATTACCAACATCATGCTCTTAATCATTTTGGTTAAAACCTACTTCCAATCCAAGTGGTGAAGTTGAAGATTTTCGAAGGAGAAATCGGTTTAAACTTCAAAAGAGGTAAGCAAATCTAATGTTTTGTTTGTATCTTGTACATATCCAAAAGCATGATTTATTTTTTTGGTAAGAACTCGTTTTAAATCTAGAAAGAAAAACGAGTTTCTGATGTAGAAGATCCCAAATCTGGCAACTACAGAGCATACTCCTCAAAACGGTTTTAAGAAATAAGCTTCTTGTTTGATTAAGATTAAGAAGAGATAGAGTTTGTACCTTGGTGATTAGAGAAGCTCAATTGGTAATTAGAGACTCGTGCTGATAACGTGTTATGAAAAGATTTATGAAAGCAAGATCACTTTAACTTTTGGGAAAACACTTAAACAAACTTTATGAGGACTTTTAGATCATTAGAAGAGAGGGAAAGAGAGTAAGAACTTTAGAGAGTGTATTTCTTACTCTACTTTGGTGCAAGTTTTACAATGGAGGATGGCCATATTTATAGGCCAAAGGTGAGGTAAAAACTTTGGTGAATCTCCATGATTTATGCATGGAAATAAGGAGGTGAAGAAGGTGAATAATTCACCTTGTACAATTTACCTCCAATCATACATTATACAATTATTCATCTACATGATATGTATGATACAAGCAAGTGAGATAGGTGAGGTTAACTTGTGCACATATACATTCATTCATAACAAGATGAACTACTAATACTCTGTATTACTTTCTCTAGAATGCCTTCAGGCATTTGATTTGGCGACTGGGACTTTAGGGTAGTACACCGAGGTCAACGTTTCGAATCTCTTGGACAGCGATTTGCCCTTTTCTCTTTACAAATGGTTAGTAATCATTTCTCATTACTAGTGTGGATGTTATAGGCAAGCCCAAGTAGTACTTGTGGCAATGTTTTAAAAAACGCTAGGCGGACCCTGGGCGGAGAGGGGTCGTCTAGCACCTAGACGGTCAAGACGGTTTCCTAGGTGGTTCTAAACAGATACCTAGACGATCTGGACGGCTAGGTGAATTAGGACCTTTCATAGCCTAAACGGAGTCTAAAAGAAATTTTTAGGACAATAATTTTGGCGACCCTAAGCTTTCTCTGGAATGAAAAAATTTCAGCAGTCTCAAAAACGTTTAAATGCCTTCTCGGTTTTCTACTCATTTGTTGGTAGTTTGGTACATTTTGATTTCGTTAATAAAATAAGATATATTAAATGAAAAGTATATTAACCATGGCAAAGTATAACAGAAAAGTGGACGTGCCGGAGTGGTTATCGGGCATGACTAGAAATCATGTGGGCTTTGCCCGCGCAGGTTCGAATCCTGCCGTCCACGAATATTTTTGTGAAATTTTTTTTAAGATGAAAAGTCTAGAATTTGTTAAACATGATCAAGGTCTAAGAGTGGTCAGTGATCATGATTAATTAGAGATAAATTAAAGATTCTTAAATGTTAGCCAATGGCGCATACAGTCATACATCACAATCCAAACGATAAACATTTGTACATTTTCCTAACTAGCTAACTACATGCCTACATCGTTCATTGTCACAAACATCCTTAGTCTTGCCCATTATCCCGACTAACTTGGAGCATTTATTAAGAGCTCGATAATCTATGTATAATCACTGTTCTAAAAATCTCGTCTAGGCTTCTTCTAGGCATTGGAATGTTCTAACCCGCCTAATCGTCCAAACTGCCTAAACACTCGTATAGGATCACCTAGGCCACTGTTTAGGTCGTCTACGCAGTAGGCGGTCCCTATCCAAGCCAACACGATATAGGTTCTTGAACCGGCAGTTCCGCTCCAATTTAAAACCACCAGTTCCCCGATCTTAGAGTAGAGAAACCGGGATCGAAACCATAGTTAGAACCGAACCGGTTGTTCCAACTCCAAGCCGGTTTCGAATCGGGTGGTTTCTTGGTTTCGTGGAACCGGACCCGGTCTAAATAAGAGGGGGTGGGGGAATCAAATTGAAGGCCTCATTCCAAATGTGTGGTCTTTGGACGTCATAAAAAGGTGACACGTGGAGGTCCTGAATATAATGGAGAAAGGAGATATTCTGATGGGAATAGGATACACAGTACTCACTTCTCTCTCACAAAATCGGCACCGTTTAGTGGGCCCAGAAACAGAAAGATCAGCCAATCAAAACACCATCTTTTTTAGTTTTTGTTTTTAATTAAAAAGCTGAATAATTAAAATCAGATTATCACTGTATTGCAATTGTTTAATCGCTTATGCTTTATTTATTCAAACAAACATCCATAATGTAGTACTCCTTACTGTTAATTTATTTATGTCCCCTGGGCCCCAACCAATAGGGTCTGATTATATAATACTCCGTACTCTCTTTCTTGTAGTTTTACTTATTTTTTCATACCCAAAATCTATACTAATACATTATAAAGTAGAATACAAGTCGGTTGTAAAATTTGCGCCACGTGGCATTTTTGAATAAATTAATATAAAATTATATTTTAATAAATTTTGTAACAAATTATAGTATTCTTGCTATATATACTAAATAGATAACATGTTTATATAATAATTTTTATGTATAATTTTCTATCTATGAATTATGAATTACTTTACTACAATATATAATATATTTATATAATTTTTATATACATAAATTCCTATGAGATGATATTTTTCATATTAATTTAATATTTCTATCTCTTAATAAGATTTAGGGTTTTAATATTTTTTTTATCTTTTAACAAGACTTGAGTTCCAAGTATAAAATTTATATTTATATCTATATAATGATAATTTTAAATAATAAATTTTTGTTATGTTGATATATTTTTATTTTGAGAAAAAGATATAATTTTATATTGATGACTAAAACTATATGTAAATGTTAAAAAAAATTTGAATTTTAATTTAAATTATAAAATTAGATTTTTCTTTATCTTTTTATGCATTTGTCTATTGCATAATTTATTATGATATTATATAAATATATTTAGTATTTCAAATTAATCGAATATGGAATTCAAAGGGATCATAATTGTATAGTTTTTAATAAAATTATCCCGTGAATATCACGGGACTTCAACTAGTTATGTTCATAAAAACTTATCTCTTATATATTTTGAACATAATTTTTCCACTTTAATTTTTATATTTAATAAAAAATTAAACTAGTTGTCTTATTTTCATTCCTAATCTAAATTTATTTTAGTATTTCATCCGTTCAGAAATACATGATGTTTTAACTTGATTTGCTTGTTCAATAATAATTGATATTTTACATTATTTATCATATTTTGTCAATATTATCCTCATTAACGAAAAAGAATAAGAAAAATATAAAACAGACTAGGAAAGATCCCCATAAGATTATGGACATTTAAGTCAAATCACGTACTTTTTTAATTTTAGAGACAAATTTATGTATTTCTGAACAGAGGGAGTATAATTTAATTTTTTTAATATATGTATCTAAATATAAAAAGACAAGTAAAACTAAATTTAGTGAATATTTTTTATGGTACTTATTATGCTTAAAAAATAGAAGTGTATTTACCATAAATTAAATCATTAATTGGAAATCTATAATTCAACTTTCTCTATTTTTTGGTTAATTTTTTCAACCAACCATATATATTAGAGTCGACAACATCAACATCAACCCAAGTGAAACCCGGTAAGATACGGGATATGGGGGATCGAGATGTACGCACCCTTACCCCGACACGAGAGTCGGAGATATCTAATGTGGGCCCAACGCAGAAGGTAAAAACGAAGGGAAAACAAAGAAAACAAAATAGAGAAATATAAGCGAGAGATTTTACAAAGTATGATTTTTTTCCAATCTAACCAAACAAAGACTTAAAAACCTCAAGGAATCATATAGCGTTATTGATAAGTAAAATAAAGTAAACGCTTTAATTTGTGGAACACATACACATTTCAACAATAAGAAACAAATAACTTACTAATTTTAAAATTATAATTTGATGTAGTAGATCAAAAAACATGGCATGCTATTAAATTTCTCAGAAAATTCAATTAAACAAAGTGACTAAGATAATCAGCAAAGGATTTAAAGGAGAAAAAAGAGATATTCTATTCTATTGTTCTAAATTAATTTTATAAGTAACCGAAAGGCCATATATTAAATGAACCTGCAGTAAAAGCATGGGACCCACCTCCCCCATGTAAAAGTATTGCCTGTTGAACAACCAATTAAATCTGTCCATGGATAGAAGAGATAAAATTAGATGCATATTAGTGAGATATTGCATTACTAATTACTGTTGTTAATGCTTTAATTGGAAGCCGTTTATGTCATTGGCTCATAGAGAGATTAATTGTGGATATTCTTATTATAATTATGTAAGTGGGGTTGTTTAAAAATATCCGATTCTGCAATCCCACCAATTCGATCCGTAAATATTCGAGTCTGATAGAATATTGTTCGAATTCGATCCAATTTGCGAAGATTATTCAGATCGGATATGGATCACATCTTTTGCACCAATTAATCGAATTATCGTTCGGATATGGATCACATCTTTTGCACCACTTATTTTTACTGTTCTAAAAATCCCCGCTTAACTCCGTATAGGTCCCGTCTAAGTGCTGGAATGTGCTACCCCGCCTAGCCTTCCAGCTTGTCTAGTACGTCTAGGTGTCCGTTTAGGCCGCCTAGGCGCTAGGCGGTCCCTCTCCGCCGAGAATACACCTAGAATTTTTTAGAACACTGCTTACTTTGATGTCGTCGTATGGATTTTATGTGGGTTATTATTCTTTCTCTTTTCTTTTATGTGGATGATTATCGGGTCTATTAATCATTTTTTGATGAAATTTACAAGTTGAATGAGTTATTTAGAACTTAAATACAGAAAAAATACAAATATAAAAGTTCGGATACTCGTGTAGGGTATCAGATCCGTTATATACGGATAGGATATCCGGGAATATTCGAAAATATAATGTTTTTGTCGATTCTGTTATTTATTTAGGCCACTTGATTATGACCAAATTCAACATAATATAGAGATTTAAATAAATTCTTATCTGAAAGGATGCTTTAACTTGAACTCGAAATTTGACCTAAAATAATTAGGTAATGGTATTGATTAATGGATTTAGTACAATACTATCAATTAGTTAAAATGTAAAAACAATTGATTGCAAGTTGCAGTATTCAAGTATATGTCTATCTTCCTATCAACTTTGTTTTGTTGTTGAAGTGCATGCCTTTTATCACACTATTACCACTAGCATATGAGACTTTTTTAATTTTATTCTATCATATTCATATATCTATTCATCAAACTAATAGATAAGTGCCAATGCATAAAACTAGAGAAAGGGATAGGGTTTGTTCAAAACACCATTAACCCTACTAAAAGAGATGAAATTCAATCTAACTCCAAAATGGATGAGTTGGATGTGTGGGGAGAAATATTTGACTTGTCGTGGGTGAATTTTTAACAATTCTTTTATTACAATTTTTTTGAATGGTTTTATAATTTGAACTATTTACTCCGTATTGTGCTTTTTATATAATGATTATTTTAAAAGTTTTATATTTTGTTTATTTTTTATATCTTAGATCAAATAGTACTACAATTAGCCCACTCATCTGTTTACCTATCCATCCAAAAATCCTACAAATGAATGAGCTGAATATGGGTGATAAGTTTCACGAATAATGACTGAGTGGAGTATGATTATATTTGTACACCTGAATTATAAAAGAGGCTACGCGTCTAAAATGACATTTTGCGTACCAGAGTGTTTCGTTTGTCTTGAGCATTGTAAAAAATAGGAAAAATACACGTATTGTAAGAGTTTTTTAAATATAATTTTTAAAATAGAATTATTTTAATGTGAGTGTAAAACAATGTCTGGTTGTAGAAGTTTTAACGAGTTGTATTTGAGTGGAAGGGCGTGCTATTTGTTTACACCCATTGGTTTGTAAAGGATTCAACGCAGACTTTGATGGGGATCAAATGGCTGTTCATGTACCTTTATCTTTGGAGGCCCAAGCGGAGGCCCGTTTACTTATGTTTTCTCATATGAATCTTTTGTCTCCGGCCATTGGGGATCCCATTTCCGTACCAACTCAAGATATGCTTATCGGGCTCTATGTATTAACGAGTGGGAATCGTCGAGGTATTTGTGCAAATAGATATAATCCATGGAGTCGAAGAAACTATCAAAATGAAAAATGGAACGATCAGAATTATAAGTATATGAAAGAACCCTTTTTTTGCAATTCCTATGATGCAATTGGGGCTTATCGTCAAAAAAGAATCAATCTAGATAGTCCTTTATGGCTCCGGTGGCAACTGACGAGCCTTTTTTAGACGAGAAGGTAAAAAAGCACGCGTGGTCCGGTTTCATATTGGCTTTTCATAGGCGAGTCACAAGTGTGCCCCATTGGGAGGCTTTCTCCCAGGTTGTTTATAGATAGCTCGAGTACTCCTGCCATTGTAAGCCGCAGCTCCTCAAGACTTTGAAGCTCTAGTGGAGTGGCTCCCCCAACGGTTGCCGCTTGCTGTAGTATGAAGGAAGCTCCACAACGCAAAGCGAGCAAAGAGAGTGATAAAAGAAATGTATTGCTTAGAAAAAGCGATAAGACCAAAAAAAAATCCGTCTTTTTCTATTTTTTTTAGTTTCCTTTTCCGCTCTTCCTCTTTCAATGAAGAGAGACTTGTCGAATCGAATTGAGTTTTTCTTTTTTTTTCAAAGAAAAATAATGGGATGAAGCTCGACCTAAATCAAGCTTAGGTCGAGTTGGCTACCTAGAAAGAAAGATCCCTCACGACCAATCACTCACTGAACACTTTATCAATCTCATTCCAGGATATGTCACAAACAAGTTTTGAAAGACACCGTTGACCGGCTTCGCGAGTCCATTTCTCACTTGAATGAAGACCCATCATTTATTCTCTTACGTCGAGTTGGATGAAAAGATCGCTCCTAAATGTGCAACATCTGAATGACTGGATCTACAAATCTATTAAACGTCATATAGTATATACCTAGACTCCGGGTCCGATTCCACTTAAATCGAGGAATATGCCGATAAAGAATCGGCCCGAAATCGAAACTGGAATCGTCAGTTCGGTTTTGGAGGCAATTATGGTCCCGGTTCCAACACCCTCAGAACCGTGGTACCGATGATTTTTAGCGATTCCAAACCCTGCAGGTCGGAACCCATGGGAACCGACGATTCCAACGATCAGAGGTGAAATTTCACCCGGAATGGCCAAGTTCTCAACTAAATATTTTTAAAAAAAATTATTTGGCCGGTTTAGGAACGAAATCTTAAAATCGGTCAGGCTCCGATTATAATTTCGATTTCCGCCGATTTCGAAACCGGACCAAGTCTATACATAAATTCGTAACATTATCTTATGTAGTACCATTCCTTTTGAATGCATACACAATGATTTTCAAGTGTTATTACCTTGTTGAGTTAGGGAACGAAAATAAATTAATAATTTAATATCAATATCTATGTACCCAAAGCGAGGAAGGTGGAGAGAATCTAGAAAATGCCCATTGCTTTTCATCATCTTCCTCAAAAACCCACAAAATAATAAATCGCATCGAAATAAATGAAATCAAAATAAAATAAAATAAAATAAAATAAAATAAACAGAGAATAAAAAGAGACCGGATGTTGACAACTTTCATGTCACTGTTCTTAGAAGGTCGTTTGTTTGTGTGAAGATTTCTCTTATCTGGGATCTCTCTCTTTCTTTCTCTCCTTCTCTCTAAAAACAAATACTCTTTCTCTCTCCCTTACAGATCGAAGACGACGATCTGAGTTCCTCCAATGGTGTTCTGAAAACCCCCAAACTTGTTTTATTCCTCTTTTTATTTTATGTTTTTCTATGGGTCTTTGATTTGACCCACTCAATCTTCATGTAAAAGTCCATTCCAATTTTATTTTACTTTTTTTAAAGCTTTTATAATTACAAAATTAGCAGTCTGAGACGGAATTTCATGATACAACTTTTGTTTTGAGTGGATTATTTGCCTCTCCAAATCGAATGATTGAAATTTCAGACGAGAATTGAGAGCGAGCGTTGGTAGAAGAAGGGATTTGGGTTTAAGGTAAAACGTCTTTCTCTCTCTAATTTACTCCCTTTCTCTTTCCTAATAGTGAATTTTAGATTTATGCGATTTTTGTGGAGATTTGATTTGATTGGTCTTGCTGAATTTGGTTTGATTGATTATGATTATATTTATTCAGTTTATTCCTGTTGGTGATTGAATTTCTCACCCAATTGGGCTTTGTGAATTCTGTGTGTAATTTTTGGGTTTTACTGGTTTGTTCGGAATCTCAACTACCCTAATTTCCCTTTCTTGTGTGAATTGCATTCGTTTGTACTAGCTTCTGAATACGTTTTTTGGATCTGTTTCCTGTTTGTGGTTGGATTGTATAGTTTGATTGGATTTTTTTGTGATTTTGTGCATTGTAATTGTTTGTGGGATTGACATGATTGCTTAATTAGTTATTTGTTAGTTTAGTCCTTAGTTATTTTGTCTTAATGCTTGATTTCAAAATGCCTAGATTCTTCATTGTTTCTATGGTTTGTTGAATTTACCTTTTCATAAGAAGGTTATACTGGTCTGAGTGAGTAGCTAAGTTCTGTTTACTGATGCAAGGACATTTAACTTGAATAAAATGAACACTACTAGTGAATGACCATTTGTGATTGTTCTCTTCAGTTGCATTTTCTTCTATTGATTCCATGTCTTCTTGTAACCATTTTGGCAATAGAACTATGAACTTTTAAGCTTCACATATTGCAATGATGGTGTATTTTGCAACATAAAGCCTATAATCGTGTTCTCCAATTTCTTCTTATCTTAGGTTTGTCAGCAAGTGTTGGATGGAGATTGCAGGCGAATGTGAACGTTTTTTTGGCTTCTCATGATGTTCTTGAGATAAAGGATTTCTCTCGGTTCTTTGAGCTCTATCTCGTGTTGATAGACGACTTATATATTGACGGTTTTTCTCCGTTCGCTTGTTAGCAATGGGAACGAAAGTGCAGTTTGATAATTACTATTCATTGAGGGATCTTAATCATGATTCTAATGGTGCAAGCTGGCCTTTACATGGGGGAGAAAATAACCTACCAAATGGCCAATATCACTCCAATGTTTTGCCAACTTCTGATATGTTACCAAAAACTGATAAGGAACTTCTGAAGCAGAAAATGCTGGAACATGAGGCTGTATTTAGGAGTCAGGTACTATTTAAGACATGAACTTATTATTGCAGGCTTACCATGATTAGATTACTCTATTAAGCCATTCTTTAATGATGTAGGTCTTTGAACTCCATCGTCTCTATAGAGTACAAAAAGACTTGATGGATGAAATACAGAAGAAAGAGCAGTCCAATCATAGGACTCCATTTGAGACATCCTCGTCATCCAGTCCATTGCCGTCCCAAATGACACGAGAAGATGCTCAGAGGCGAAACTCATCAAGCTTTCTCTTTACAAACAGTGTTTGTGGGGCCACTCCAGTTTCGGGTCCTGAGTATGTTCCATCATCTAATAAAGGAAAGAGTGCACAATGTGGCCCGAGAGTAGACCAAAACTGTGATAGCACAAGGAATTCTTTGGTCTCTGATGCTAGGCCGTCAAAATTGAGGAAAATGATTGATCTTCAACTTCCAGCGGAGGAGTACTTGGACATGGATGAAGTTGAGCAATGCGGGAATGGAATGGCTAATGATTGTGGTGACAAATCGTTTCCAAGTCGCCGTGAAAATACTAAGTGTGCTTTAGCGGACTTGAATGAGCCTCTTGAGCCTGAAGAGACGAATTGTTTCCAAAATCAGGATCTCTTGTCCAAAGCTATACCATCTGAGGCTGTATCATGGAAACCCGAGAATGGGAATACCAACGTGACACAAAACGATTCACATCACAATAATATAGGAAATGGGAAGAACTGGTTCTTATCCGCATCAAAACCAGGTATGATCTTTCTATGAAGTTGTGTATTTCTCCTGTTTACTTGTTTATCTGTGCTAATCAATTAGTCCTTTTTTTTCAGAGGGAAGCAAAGACATTGGGAAGTCAAATCATTATCAACCGGAATTTTTTCCACCAAAAGCTAATGGCAGCTTTGAAATGCTTGACAGAAATCGTTCTCTGCCCGGTTTTAATAGCCAAGAAGGACATATGACTTCTCATCTGCAATCTTATGTCCCTTCCTCTAATATGGTCAAATCTTCATGGAGCAATTCAAGTAATTATCCAAATCATACGTCAACGTCAGCTCAGAAGAGCCCGTTTCTTGATTTTGCTGGATTGTCCAAGAGCTCTCAGTCGTCTGTTCCAAGCAATGGCTTTCTTGAAGCTTGGTGGTGTAGGAATGACAAGCCAAGATCCAACCCGGGTTCTGGAACTGAAACCCCTGTCAAAAACGGGTACTACCATGGTTCCTCGTCTGGTGTGTACAAAGAGTTACATGCTAGCTTTTCTCAAGCTGGTCCGGATTATGTAAACAGCGGCTACAATGATAAGGCGACCTCTGGATCCAATAGCTTCTTGAAGGGAACACACTCATTTGATTTGAACTCGACAAGAGACCTGAATTTGAATGTTCCTGATTGTTCATCTAATGAACTGCTTGCAAAGGGTGAGGATTCTGTTTCAGTTCTTCCATGGCTTAGAGCCACGGAAACTAAGAATGAGGCTGCAAATACATCTGAAGACAGGAGCACGCTTGATCATCAAAACTCGGTTGCCTCAACTTCATGTAGTGTTAAAAAGATTCTCGGGGCTCCCATTTTTGAGGAACGAGAAAAGGCGAGTGAGAAAAAAGGAGTATTATTTGACATCAATTTGCCTTGTGATGATCCTGAAGAGTTTGAAACTGCACATCCTAATAATGGTCACAGAAACATGATTGATTTGAACTCATCATGTTTAATGGAGGATGAAATTCCATCAGAGACTTCTCATACAAACAGCGACATGAAAATACCCGAGAGAGGAATCATAATAGACTTGGAAGCAGCTCCTGTGGATCTTGATGATGAAGAAGAAGAAGAAGAAGAGGATGTCAACTGCCTTCCTGATGAAGAGTTGCCTTCTTCATTGGAGGATTCTTCAAGTGACAGCTCAGAAAAGCAACTTGCCAGAGTGGCAGCCGAAGCTATCATTGATATCTCAACCTCGGCTCCACCTCAGCCAACGGCTCCAGAAAACGAAAACGCCCTTCACTGGCTCGCTGATGTGGCTTGCTTTTACCCGGAGGACAATGATGGCGCGGATTGTATCTTCAGCGATTCAGACTCTTTCGAAAAAATGACCCTGAACCTGACCGAGTGCACCGTCGAAGAGCACTACCCAAACCCGCCAAATTTCGACGCCTTGTTGGCCGAGGAAGCGGGGCCCGCTGTCACGAGCCGGGCAAGGAGAGGCCCGGCCCGAAGAGGAAGGCAAAGGAGGGATTTCCAAAGGGACATTCTCCCGGGCCTCACTTCTTTAGCTAGGCATGAAGTAAGCGAGGATCTTCAGACGTTTGGCGGGCTAATGAGAGCCACGGGCCATGATTGGCATTGTGGGACCCGAAGGAATGGTTCGGGAAGAGGCCGGAGAAAGGCAGCGGTGGCGGCGGCAGTTGCTCCACCACCGCCTCCTCCGACGGCTGATTTTTCACCTAGGAAGCAGAGTCAGAAGAATGGTGAGATCATGCTTGAGGATAGAACCTTGACAAGCTGGGGAAAGACGACGAGGCGGCCTAGGAGACAACGGTGTCCTCCTGTAGGAGGTGCAGGTAATCCTGCACCTGTTCCATTGACCTTGATTAGTTAGAACAAAAAATGGATGAATTTGGTTAATCTGATTTTTAATGAAGGTGACATTGAGGTGGATTCAGTAAAACTAAAAGCCAGAACTGGCATATGTTTGCTTTTACATAATTGCTTGAGTTGAGTGTCTTGTAAATGTTTCCCCTCACCCTTGGCCTCTGAAATTCAAGGGCTCCATGGTTATATTTCTGGGTTATGTTGATTTGGTCCTAAGCTGATCATTTAGGGCAAGGTATATGAAATTCAAGGGATTCTTTCATATTTGCTGCATTTTATATTGATATTGAGTGAGATATCCTTTTTATATAGGATTGTGTTCAAGTTCAACTACATTATAGTTGGAACTTGGAAGAGATTTTTTTTTGGGTCAAAACTAAAAGTGTTGTTTGATTTGGTCCTTGGGAATGAATGATTGATTCACTTTTACATGTGATTTAATTTAAATTTAAACATGCATTTTGTTTTCTTTTTTGAGATTGAGTGGATCTTTGGTAAAAAAGACAATGATTTATGGATATATCGTACACAATAAGAATACTAATTTTAGTAAATTTATTAATTTTTTAAATTCAATTTAGGGAATAGTTTTGAAATAATTTTCAAAATTAATATTTGTATGGACATACATTAGCCTGACCCAAATTTAATGAAAAGTTTTTTTAAAAGCAACCATTATAGTATGCCAATTGAATTGTTACTAGTGCAATTGATTGATGCAGTTAGAAATTTCAAAATTTATGAAAATGTGAAGAATTTTGGAATTTATTAAAAGTATTTTTAACCTAACATTACTTTACAAAAAGTTGTGACAAAAATGGAGTAGCACATATGATAGGATATGGAACTATATGGAGTATAATGAATTGATAAAGTACAAATCAATAAAAGCCAAAAGAAAGGAATCAAACTAGCAAAGGGCGTGATGACGCGTGCACACGGGGCGCGTGGAGGGCGAAGGACACCTTTTCAAAAAGATCCTTCTAATTTGTACGCTGCAAAGAGACAGGACCACTTTCTGAAAACGACACCGTTTCACCACTTTTATACTAACATTTTTTTATTACTTAATTATTATTAATTGTATTTTTGACTCGTGGATTGATTATCTGTTGTTAATCTCATTTTTATAGTGGGCCGGTCGCCGTCTGATGTTATGGTTCTGTCTCTTGTCCATTATTTATTTAATAATTTTTTTTTTAAAGGAGATGCAGTACTCTCCGACCCCTTAACAAGGCATTTTATTAATAAAAAAAAGTGGACTAAGATTAGGTTGGTGGTGTGTTATGATATGAATCACTTTATAATTTTAATCCTTTTTTTGATTAGCATTAGTAGGATAAAATATTGCTAAAAAAACAATGTTTGTAGCAAGATCTGTTTGTTTGTTTTCAGAAGGCTTGGGATTGATTTTTGTTTTTCCTTCTAACCTGGTTTTATTAAGGTTCTGTTTGACACTAGTATTTTGGGATAGCTGGAGTGGGAGCTTAATTTCATTATTTACCTGTATTTTTTACACCCTCCTATTTTTAAAGAAACAATTTTATTTACCTTAAAATATGTGAAAATATTCTTATAAAATATTCCCTTTATTAATTAATCGTTGTCGTCGTTGTAGGGTAAATTTGATATTCATAAATCATTGTCTCTCTTTTATATATATATATATATATATATTCAACTTTAACTTTCTAATAAAGTATGGTAAATAAAAGATATGCATATTCCTTAAAGTTTTACTCAAGTATTTGATGACTCTTTTTTCGTCATATGAAAATTAATCAAGTATCGAAGGCAAATCAAGTAAATTTACAAGCTTTCTTAATTTATCCTAAAATTCATAAAACAACAATGATCAATGAATTAACAAAGAGAGTAATTAACACATTTACAAGCATGCCTAAAAAGTAAAAGAAGACTTGATACTGTGTCAAGTATCTACCGCAAGTTGAATTGTGACAAATCGAAAGTGGCTTTTGTCCCATCGGCATTTACTATTCGTAGTAGAAAATGTTGAAACACAATCAATAGTACACCTACTTAATAGTACACCTACAACAATGAAAGTGCAGGTACTACACAGACCACTTGAGATTTATCTTATCATATGCACCAATCAAATTCCTTTGCTAAATTTAGTGGAGAGTAATTTGTGTGTTACAAACCACTAAGTCGAACCCTTAGTTGATTAGTGAGAATTCTAAAAAAAACATGAGAAAAGAAATTATGTCCGTCGGTTCGTATATGCTCGTATTGGCTTAACTCATAAGTCTATAGGGTTCCGTTTACCCTAGTTAACACTTGACAATATCATAGCTTTAGAGGCGATAAATGGTCGACGAGTCCAACCAACTAGCACAATATAATGGATAGATAGCATTTCGTCTAACTCAACCCAAACAAGAAACAATCAGGGACCCAAGATCGAGTAAGTTCTGATAGACTGATACCATGTCAAAAACCAGTGATAATACGAACGGAGGGGGGACCGTCACAACACACATGCGCGATAGATCTAGCACATAAGGTCATAAGTTATCATTCTAAAACCAATTAGTATATGAAGGAGTAACTCCAAAATATATATATATATATATACTCCATATATTTTTTTGTAATTTTTTTGAATCAAATACTTTTTTTCTTTGTAGGAATCAAACACTTTTTTAATGTAATTAAGGGAAATGAGTCGATGATAATGAAATTTGTAAAAATTATATCTACCAGTCAAAAGACATTTGATTCATGTATATGAATACCACTCTAGGTCTACCACGTGTCCTCTTTGGTGATGTGATCTACATTCCACCTAATTTTATTAGAGATCGAATAAAATAATTCAACTATCTAGCGCCATAAAAAAAATCCATTAAGAAAGTGGGTAGAAAATTTACCTTGTCTTAAGATTAATTATGTATAAGTTGTATGCGTTTTTTTAGCCAATTGGAGACACTTACGCAACTACAAGAAAAGGAAGGATTCGAACTCAAAATCTAATAATTACGAACGTCATTATTTATTAGTTTGATTTTTTTTTCTCCCAAAAACATTATCCATGAGAGTCGATAAAAACATTAAAATATTAGCTGAGATTCTAACCGTTTGACTAAATGTTCGAAAATTATTTACCAGCTATTAGAGCTGTCAAAAGTTGATCCGACCCGAACCGTCCAAAAATTTAGGGTCAAGACTCGAAAATCTGAACCCGAAACCCAAAATAAACCAAACCCGATAGACCTAAAACCCGTTAGGTTTAAACCCGAAATCCGTTGGGTTGACCCGATTTGTTGTATTTTTACAATATATATAATATATTTTGATAAGTATAATATATTTTATTATTAAAATATATAAAATAATATATCATTATTAAATATCATTTTTAAACAATATAATATTTTAATAATTGTAAAAAATTCGATTTTCTTGACCTGTTGGGTCGACCCGACTCGCCTAAAAACCTGAAATTACCCGACTCGATTAGAACGATATCCCGTTACGACCCGAACCTGACCCGTTTGACAGCTCTACCATGTATAGCTGGTAAAGCTGTCAAACGGGTCGTTCGTGATAGGCGGATGTTGGGCGGAGAGGGACCACCTAGCGCCTAGACGGTCAAAACGGTGGCTTAGGCGGTCCTAGACGGGTACCTAGGTGGTCTGGACAGCTAGGCGGGCTAGGACCTTCCAACATCGAGACGAGACCTAGACGGGATTTTTAGAACAGTGACTATACACTAGTGTAAGTTGACTGGATTTGTTCATGTTGTCATGTTGAAGGCCAAGTATGGTTGTTTTCTTTATAGATTTGAATTATCATTCAGACAAAGCCCATGCCCTTACGAAGAAGGCCCAAACAAATGGGCCTAAATAAACTTCTTCGATTGCCCATTATTGGCATTATATATCTTATTTTCTAGCCCAACAAACTCCAATTTCCCATTGCCGACATGCTTATAATATCGACAACTTTTTTCAATAAAATTTTGAAAAATATATTTTCTTACATCACTAAAAACAACAACAAAAAATGGTAGAAAAATAAATTTTATTCAAAAATTTCCTGACCAATCAAAAATTTGCTCTCCGCTTCTATATAAACTTGCCCATATAGCCCTAACAAATCATTCAACTATACCAACTAACACACTCACTTATCAATTGTAAGCATGGACAACGCCAAGGACAATGTGACCGGAGCAGCCCACGATGCAGCCGGAGCAGCCGAGAGGGCCGGAAAGTCGGCCCAGCATGGGCTCGGGGAGGCCAAGGACAAGGCGGGGGATGCCTTCAACAAGGCCACGGGCCACGAAGACAAAGGCCCAATTGGAAATACTGTCGACAAGGCTAAGGGACTCTTCAAGTGAGCGTAATTGACTTAAAATTAATCAACTACTTACCTGTAACGTTTTCATGTCATGTGTAATGCTTTTTTAACTCGTGTTGTGTTGTTCTGTGTTGTGTAACTGGTGTCAGTCGTTTGCAATCTGATAAATAAACTGTGTTGTCGTTTTTAATTTCAAATAAATTGACAATAGTTAAATGGTGTTTAATTTTGGTTTTTTTAGTATTGAGCTAAGTGTACTACGTACATGCATGTGTGTGTTATGTCCCTAGGACATAACAAGGAATTTGATAGAAAAGAATAGAATTTAGGAGAGAAGAAGAAGAATTTAGGAAGTAGAAAGAATCAGAGGAAGGAGAAGAAGATACAGGAGAGAAAGGGAAGAAGATAGAATCATTGTTTATTTCTTCGATAATTGGTACAGGAATGATTTAGTCTCTTTAATAGGCTATTTTCCCATTTTACAATTATGACCCATACATTCCACTAGTTATAATTTCTACCCAAAATCCATTCATGACAGTGTGCTCTAACCAAGCTACAAGAGCTTAATTGTTGTTACATGAAAATCCATGTCAAATATTGGAAATGTAATCTCTAAGAAAATTGACTAGTATTAAAACACATTAGGTTTATTGATAGATTTGTTATATTGATTAACAAGTAACAATAGACGAAATAAAGCCAATACTCAAATTAGTGGTCGAGTATGGCGATAAAGTAATTCGATAGGCTCTTTTAGTGTGGATAATAAGATTCAAACTTAAATCTCCTAGTGACGTGTATGGAGAAACTAATATTAAAAATATTTTTTAAAATGGGGGTCACAAAATCTAATTTAGACGTAAAATAACACTGGCTGATGGGACTAGACGAGCCATAAGGCAAGACTAAAAGAAAACAAACGAAAGTCGATCTAGTCACAAATTGCTTGCAATTGCTACAAGAATTATGCCAATGGTAACACCATTTTCTATACTAAAATCTAAATTCTAGAGCCTCTTTGCTACTTATACTTATCTATATGCAATATCTCTTTGGCCATAAGCTAGGCATGATAGAATAGAAGAACCAAAAATCTTGCAAATCCAACTCCATATGACTTTGAAACTGACTAAGAGCACTATAGAAGAGTACTTTCGAAACCCGTCAAAATTTGACGCCTTGTATGGTGGAGGAATCTGGGCCCGTGAACGTAACGGGCTGGACTTTAAGAAGCCCAGCCCGAAGATCTCCATTGGACTTTGGAAGGCTTATAAGAGCTAGTAACTAGGGTTGAGTATGGGTCGATTCAAACCTGTTAGAATGTCCATCCCACATCTGAAAGTTGAGAGTGAATTTGACTCAGCGAATTACTCCTTCCATTGCCAATTAGTTTTAGGATGGAACCCCGTTGGGCTAATAAAACCGAAATTTTAAGATGCACCGACTTAGCTGAACCTAGTTAGGAGTATTATTATTATTCAAAGGATAATATTCTTTTCATCTTAAACCGACAAAATCAAATCTAACCAAACCAATTTGATTCGATTTTCGATTCACTTTGAACCAAATTCTGTTTTTTCGATTCAGTTTTTATCAGTTTGGTTTATTTTTTATCGGTTCGGTTTTGAATTAACTGATGCTCGGTCCTGAGAGCTACGTAAGTACCAAGATTGGCACTATATTAGGTAGTTAGGAGTATTATTATTTTTTTGGCCGAAAGTTAGGAGTATTATTATTATTATTATTATTTGGTAGAAGTTAGGAGTATTATTTAAACTCTACGTAACATTACTCTGTAAGAAGTTGTAACATTACGTACTTTTGAATCGATCAAGTACAAATCAATAAAGGATAGAAAAGTATGGCATGATGCATGGGTTTCGTGTATGACGAAGGTCGAAGGACACCTTTCCAAATTATAAAGAGATAGGACCACTTTTAATTTGAACTTCACGAAAAATCCACCGTTTCTCCACTTTTGTAATACTTTTTTTGAGCAAATATAATACTTTTATTTATTCATATTATTAGTATAAATTTTCTTGTCCGTCGATCTATACGAAAAGTAAACAAGGGAGAGTCTCGGACTTTTCATTCTCTAAGATTCTCTCGATTTTATGTTAGGATAAGGGTGTATTCATTCTAACTCCTTAAAACCTATCCGAGGCCAAGTAATACTAGGTTGTTGTCGTCATTGTTGATTAAATATATATTTATTAGTTGATAGAGAAAGAGCAAATGTTCATGTAAACACAATTGATTTGTAAAAAACAAAAGAAAAATGATCAACGAATAACGTGCTTTGATATTAATAATGAATAATTAGCCAATGATTAAAAAATAGAAATCTTGATAAAATAAAACTATCAACAGATGTACGTGTCCATATTGTTTAGCTATAATCATTGTTCTTAAAATCTTATCTAGACTGCACTTAAACGCTGGAAGGTTCAGCCTGTCTAACCGTTCATTCTATCTAGACGTCATTTAGGACCAGTTAGAAAATTGTTCTAACTATCTAAGCGCTAGACAACTAGATGGTTTTTATTCGCTCAAAATCTGCTTAACGCTTTTTAGATTATTGTTTATAATCACCCAAAACAAAGAGAAAGTATGATACGTACACCACCCATACATGATCTTCTATATGAACCCCACACTTCTCTACACGTCATAGCTAAAAAGATATTGTGAGTTCCATACGTTTTCACTATCTTCAATTTCAGAATCAACATACTTTATACCCTAATTTCCTCTTTCGGGAATTATTTTTTTGCTTAAGCCCGTAATTTGTAGGCCCAAATGAACGGGCCAATACTTTCCTCAAGTCCAAAACTACCCTTGCCGACATGAAAATAAAATTATAATATCGACCCCAACTTTTTCAAAAAATATCTCCTCCCAACCACCAAAAAAACAAAAAAAATTAAATCCTCCAAAAATTATTTCACTCAAAATTTCCTGACCAATCAATCTCACACTCAACTCCCTCTATATAAGCCAACAAATAGCCCATACAAAATCACTCAACTACAATACATAAACCAACAAAAACACACAAACCTAAAGCTAGTAATCAAGCATGTCGACCGAGGATAAATCAAAGCCCACGATGGCGGCGACCGCCACCGACTACTTGGTGAGCGCCAAGGACAAGGTGGCCGGAGCCGCCACGGACGTGGCCCAATCCGCCAGGGAAACCGGGAAGGCCGCGGGGTCAGGGATCAAGCACGGTGCTGACGTGGCGGGTGACTACATCCACAAGACCCTGCCTTCGAAAGACGAAGACAAGGCCGCGGAGGAGAAGAAGGCAGCCGAGGAGAAGAAGGCGGCCGAGTCTGGTGGTGGAGTTGGTGGTGTTGTCGGAGATTATGTCGAGAAGGCTAAGGGCTTATTCAAGTGAGCTGGCCTGGCGCGCGTAGTTGATAAAAGCTTATTAGTAATTTTTCATCTAATAATGGATTATTTATGCATGTGTAACGTTTTATTAACTTGGTTTGTGTTATGTTGTGATGTTGTATTGGATTAATCTAAGGGGAAACATATCCTTGTATCTTTCCTAAAACATATAAACGACAATGTTTTATAACTGGTGTTGACCTAACATAAAGAGAAAGATACATTTTATTAAAGCAATTTTACACTGATTATTGGAGTATCAAATATGAAATAGTATAACGATTATTTAACTGATAAATTACAAATCAACAGAAATAATATATAGCCGTCAGAAATGAGAAGGCAAATGGAACCCTTTTCAAAAATATGCTTTGTTTTTTAAATGAGATTATATATTTTAAAATCTATTTTAAATGAGATAATATGATAGGTGTAAAGTTCCTGAAAATGAAAGTTAAAAAATTCGTATTTTTTAGGGGAAAGAAAGACTAAGCAAGTGATCTAAGAATATGCAGTACAAAGTACAAAGTTAAGAAGCGAATTTCTTACACTTCTGCAGCATTGACTCTGAGTAATCAAGAGCTACTACAAGAGAAAACAATCGGCTCTGGACAAAACGTCCGGCGAACAAACCGCTGCCACAGCTAGCATCAATCAGAAAGAGGTTATCAATTAAATCTGCAGTCTTCACACTTGTTCTTCAATTGTGTGTGAAAATGATTGGATCAAGAATGAGATTTTTGTACAAACACTTTGGAGTTGCCTCTGTCTCACCATCAATCAATACAAATCAGAGTTTATGTGATTTTTGTACGAAAAAAACATGTAAAGGATCATAATGAATGAGATTATAACAAAAAGAAACATACTTTCTGGTCCTCCAACTCGGTTGACAGCATCGACGAATCGCCGGTGAAGTTCAGGAGTCCATTTAAGCCTGAAGAAAGAACCAATCTTGAATGAAACACTACAATTTCCAATTCCTCCTAAATAGTGATTCCATTTATATGGGCTAAAATTGTAATTTCGTAAAAAAATGGTTCGGATTAATTGGGTTATCGGTCGACGTTACTTAACCCAAATACAAAGTAATTGAACCTCCACCTGACTGAACCGATCTGATTGACAGATTTAATAATAAATACCTAGCAAAGCGCAAGAAAACAACATAGGAGGGAAAAAAATAAACTTATCTTAAAAATTAATTAAACAACAACTAATAAATAAAAGAGTAGACTAGGTGAATCCAAGCTAACCATGTGTAAATCCTCTGGTATATATGAACAAAGAAAATATACAAATTTACAAAGATCTAGCCTATTTACACTGAATCGAACCCACTAACATTTCGAGTCATAGACTCCACAAACCTACACTTTAAGTTGAGATCGGTCTAAACTTGACCCGAATCCGCTTTTGTTCAGGTCTAAAGAGAAGGCCCGAGAATTGTACCTGTTAAAGTCGAACAAGTCTAGCTAGGAAGAAGGATGCTCCTCCAAAGGGGTGACCTGAGAACACAAGGCAATCTCGCAAAGCGTAACTTGAGGTTGAAGCCTTGTGTTCTTAGTGTCACTCCTCCGGTGGTGCACCCACATCCACATCCATCCTTTTTTCTTCTTGTACCCTTGGATTAATTGGTAATACACTTGATTGATTTTGCGAGGTGGGTACTTGACTATTTGTACATGTATAAATTACAATGTGGTCACCATGTCAACATTATTATCTCACACCATGTCGTCATCCTTCGCTAATAAGTCTATGATGCCATATATCCTTTTGTTTTTCATTGAAAAATAAGTCTATGATCGAGGATGAATTATGATGAACTTCTTATTGCTGTTTATAGAAATTCAAAAGTAACTAAAACAATCAACATAGTTTGTATAACTTTTTTTTTTTGTATAGCACATCATAAGCTCGTCGAGTAAGAGCCTGGTTGGATTATCTAGGATAATGCATTATCTTACATTAGCAATCCAACCAGGCTCTAAGTGACATTAATTCATAGTAGTCATGATTCGTCCCTCTTTAGAATAAGAAATATTCATTGAAATTTGTAATTTTTTTTAAAACAATCTTTATAAATAATTTTGTACACCATGAAATTTTAAACAATGAAGTTAACCAATACTAACTACCACCTCCTCAACTCAGCTTTTTGGTGTCTTACTCTCCGACGATTTTATCCGCATGTGTTAGTTCTCTACTGACCTACAAAATTACTTTTCTCCTACCTGATCTTAAGTCTTTCTAGCTTTTGTACTCGGTATTTGTTGCTTGCTTATCATGTTCTTTGTCTGTTTATTGATTTATTTTTCTTTTTGTTTATCATTTTATCTAACTACCGAGTTTTATCTCTATTTCTCCTCGGTCTATTAGGCAAGTATGTCCGATATTTCGAATTTCTTTTTTTATTTATTTAAAATACTACTACTAACTACTTACTATGATTCTAGTATAGCCCAAGGATTAAGAATTAAGGCCCAAATGAATGGGCTGGGCCCAAATGATGTCTTATTCAATGTCACACTTGGCAAACTATGAAGACTTACACTTGTCTTGTCTTTATTACTTTACAAGCCCAAAAAACTACCTCAATTATTAACGAACACGCAATTGCCGACACTCTTACAACGTACACAACACAACATGGTCGACCGAACTTTCTAGCACAAAAATATCTCATCCCACCCAATCAAAAAGCAAAGGACAAAAATCTTACTCCTATTTCTCTTTTTCTTTTATAATACTTTTTTTAAAAATCGAATTAGGGTGTGTTTGGATTACATTACTTTATAGTTTATAAAATATTTTTTTTTAATATTTAATTGTTAGAATGTGTTTGTATGATATATATTCAAAAAAGTTTATTTTTTTTTCATAAAAAATTGAGCCATACTATTCATATTTTTCTATATTCATAAGAAATTGAGCCCTTATTATTGAAATTTGAAAAAAATTGAATGTAAAAAACATCCAAACTCAACTTAACAATTAAATATTAAAAAAGAAGAGAAATGCTTTATAAATTATAAATCATTGTAATTCAAACACATCCTTAACCCGTAAACTGATTCAGGCAGTATGTAATTTTACGAATTATGGGACGAATTTTTTTAATTTATGAGTTTCAGATCGACTTATAATATTGAAAAAAATCTATTACTAAAATTAGTGAAAGAGAATAAAATTTTACTAATTAAATGAATCAAAACGAATCAAAAAGCTAGAGTTGAATAAATCAACCTAAAACATAATGAGTTTACAAAGGATCGATTGTCTCTTTTTACGGGTAGACCCGCTGGACACCCCTACCCCCTCCTATATAAACTCATCAAACCCATCTTCAAATCATCATTCAACTACCAATTAACATTCACTTATCCAAAACTAGAGACCATGGAGGAGGAAAACACAAGGCCCACCGCCACCGGCGACCACCACGGCCACCGGCCGGCGTCGAACGCGGAGCTCATGGAGAGCGCCAAGCTGGTGGCCGGCGCCGCCCAGTCCGCCGCCGGCGGGAAGACCGACGCCATCGACAAGGCCAGGGTTGCCGGAGCCGCCGAGGACCTTCTAGAAGCCGCCGAGAAGTACGGAAAGCTGGAGGGCTCAGGGGCTGGCACGTACATCGATAAGGCGGAGGATTATCTCCATAAGTACCACACTTCTAACTCTTCGGCCGCCGCGCGGCCGGAAGGTGAGGGCCACGCGCCGGTTTCCGATGGCCGACGTGAGGAGGAGAAGGAGGAGAAGGAGGATGGTGGTGGTGGTGGGGTTGGAGCTTATGTTAACATGGCTAAAGGTTTCTTTAAGTAAACGTAATTGAGTTTAATTAGTGTTTTAATTAATCTCCTATTTAATTAAAAGATATGTCAATGTGTTATGTGTTGTAATGTTTTTTTTTTCTACACTTTGGTTGTGTTGTAAGTTGTGTGTATGTGTTGTGTTGTGAGATGTTTAATCTATTAAAGCTTTTATCTTCTTTCTATTCTCTCTATTATTAACTTAAACGGATTTTTAAATTTTGTTCAAATAATACGGGGTGTTTTTTAAGAATATTTTGTTTGAAAATTAAATTTAGAAATATTATAAAAGAAGTAATAAAATAATCGGGTTTTTAATTGTGTTTAAAATAAGATATTATAAGAATATTTGGTATGGAAATTAAATTGAGAAATATTTGGTTTGAAAAAGTAATAAAGAAGTGAGTGAAAAGCGAGTTTACTTTTAATTTTATATTGTTGTGGGGTTAAATAATTTAAAAACTAATAAAAAAGAGGTAGTATTAGAGAATTGAGCACATACAAATTATTTAAACCATTATTTTTTTTGTGTTATTGTATGAAAAAATAGTATTATATCTCGAATATTTGGGAGGGAGTCGACGATCCGATTTTTATTCGAGTTGATAGTTAAGTTAATTTTCTCGAATCAGATCAGGTTCAGATAATATTTTTTTAGATTTGAAATTTGACCGATCATATCATCGAATAGCAGAATAGGAATTATAGAATATTAGAATCAAATATTTTTAAACACCTAAGGTGGGTATTATTTATACACTTTACGAACAACTATTTCTCTTTCTTTATGTGGTTGCCATTTTTAGCCTTCAAACATCTAATGCACTAGTCTTTTCTAATTACTAGTATGTTACAAGCCCAAAAACTAACTCAAGTATTAAGGGGGCACCAATTTGCCAACTCTCTCTAATTACAACCTAACATCATCTAAAGTAAAAGAGATAGATGAGCAAAATGTTCAAAAATTGCTCTCGTTGAGAGTCGAACTCAAGACCTCCCGCTTACTAAACGGGTGCTCTAACCAACTGAGCTACGAGAGCTTTTCGCTACATGATAGTAGAATTCCGAATTTAAACCAGTGTTTCAAATTTTGCAATCGGAAAGAAGCAAACAATCAAATTGCAGAATTAGAGTTTTAGGTCACCCTTCCTTATCCGAGTCGCGTTTGCTGCGGCTGGTTTTTCTTCTTCCTCTTCGAGCACAAATCCGACCTCAAACCGAAGCCGCCATGTCGGCGTCTGTTTCATCGCTATCGTCCATCATCATTCACCATCCACATCGTGTCCTTCGCGTCAAGCTCCATAGCCGTTTCTGCTGCTTTCTTCCTTCTCCCGTCCGCCCCTTCCGCCTTCCAAAAAGAGAATCTTCGCTCGCTTTCTCCAGAAAGTTCTCCCACAAGCCACACCATGGCGAGACCTTGAGTCTTCGGCATTTCATTCCCCAGGCCTGGCCCGTTGCTTCTGAGGCTACTCAAGCCGAGTAAGTAACTATGAGATTCTCTTTGTGCTTTTAATTCTTCGATTTCGTGTTCTGATTGCAATTTGAAACTCGGATTGGTATAGGAATTTGAGTTTATACTGATTAGTTTTGCTCAATTGGGGAAAAATGTTATGGAGGGAGAAGAATTGGTGAATCAATTGGGATTTTATTCTACACTACTAGTTCCTGGATATTATTCAATGATCATTTGGATGGGAAGGAAAGGAAAAACATGTGGATTTGGATGATTACTCGCATTGCTTTTCGTGGTGGAATGCTTGTGATTCTTCGAATTCGTGTTCTGATAGCAATTTGAAACTCAGATTGGCATTGGAATTTGAGTTTATGATGATTAGTTTTGCAAAAAATGTAATGGAGAGAGAAGAATTGGTGAATCAATTAGGATTTTATTCGACACCACTAGTTCCTGGATGTTATTCAATGATCATTTGGATGGGAAGGAAAGGAAAAACATGTGGATTTGGATGGCTACTACAATTGTTAATTGAATGTCGGTAAAAATTGGACTTAGCAATCCACAGTGAATTTGGTTGTGCTTGTCTATACAAGTTCATTTGTGCTGAAGCAAATGGTAAATACTGATGTCTACTGTAATTTGATTAATGATTAATCTTGTGAAATTTCACAACCATACATGTTAGGCAATGTTTTTTTCCTACCAAGAAAATATTGTGTGTGCAACTTTCCATAGCCTGTGTTTGTTCAGGTGATCAGGTCATTGCCTTCAAATAAGTAAACTAACACCGCTTTACTTTCCAATTATCTTCTAGCCTCTCACCGACAACGTCCGAGGCTCTCCCGAGTGGGCGAATCTATCACGAGACTTATGGATGCCAGATGAATGTGAATGATATGGAGATTGTCCTGGCTGTCATGAAGAAAGCTGGATATGCTGAACTAGTTACTGCCCCTGAGAATGCTGAGATAATCTTCATCAATACTTGCGCCATCAGGGATAACGCGGAGCAAAAGGTATGGCAGCGGTTAAACTACTTCTGGTTTCTTAAAAGACATTGGAAGAGTAATGTTGAGACAGGAAGGTCGGATTCGTTACATCCGCCAAAAGTTGTGGTCTTAGGATGCATGGCCGAGCGGCTAAAGGACAAGATATTGGACGCAGATAAGATGGTGGATGTTGTTTGTGGTCCTGATGCCTACAGGGACTTGCCACGGCTATTAGAAGAGGTTGATTATGGTCAGAAAGGAATCAACACTCTTCTTTCACTCGAAGAGACTTACGCTGATATAAGCCCGGTGCGCATTTCAAAGAGCTCTACTGGTGCTTTTGTCTCGGTGATGAGAGGCTGCAACAATATGTGCTCGTTTTGCATTGTTCCTTTCACGAGAGGCAGGGAGCGGTCGCGTCCAGTGGACTCCATTGTCAGAGAGGTGGGAGAGCTTTGGAAAGAAGGTGTAAAAGAAGTGACACTTCTGGGTCAGAATGTAAATAGCTACAACGACGCATCTGGAATCGAGGATGCTGAACCGGGTTCTAACTGGAAATTGAGCGAAGGCTTCTCTAGCAGGTGCAAGGTTAAGTCTATGGGCTTACGGTTTGCTGACCTCTTGGATCGGCTTTCTACCGAGTTTCCAGATATGAGATTCAGGTATACATCTCCACACCCGAAGGATTTCCCCGACGAGCTTCTCTACTTAATGAGAGATAGGCACAATATCTGCAATTGTATCCATTTGCCAGCTCAATCAGGTAGTACCTCAGTACTAGAGCGAATGAAACGGGGCTATACCCGAGAGGCGTATTTAGACCTTGTCCGGAAAATCCGCGATATAGTCCCCGACGTGGCTCTAACTAGCGATTTCATATGTGGGTTCTGTGGGGAAACCGAGGAGGATCACGCGGATACGCTAAGCCTCATGAAGGAAGTGGGCTACGACATGGCGTATATGTTTGCTTATAGCATGAGGGAGAAAACACACGCCCACAGAAACTATGTGGACGACGTTCCAGAAGATGTGAAGCAGAGGAGACTAACCGAACTCATAGAGGCGTTCAGGGAGAGCACTGGGCAGCGCTACGACTCCCAAGTCGGTTCTACCCAGCTGGTTCTGGTTGAAGGTCCTAACAGGAGAGCTCCTGATACAGGGCTTGTGGGTAAAAGCGATAAGGGCCATAGAGTTTACTTCGCAAACGGCAAAATTCCAGATCTACAGCATCCAGAAGAAGAAGAGAGGAGTCCAAGGGTGGGGGATTTTGTACAAGTTAGCATTAAACGATCGACAAGAGCGTCACTTTATGGAGAAGCAATTGCTATAACTAGACTGTCTTTGTTCTACAAAGCTGCTGTTCAGGATGATGGGGCTGCTGCTGCTCTTCTTGCACTTGCTGCATTTCCTTGAAATTTTTCATCTTCTTCCATGAAACACTATTCTCAACAGCAGTGGAATTTGTATTGGATCTTCTCAATAAAGTTGTGCTAACATTAATTGACTACCAAAAATACAAAACAGGCAGCATCATGAACAAACATTGAATGCAATTGTCACAAGAATTTACATGTTAATGAAAAAGCACCATACTATATTCTAGATCCTAGCTAATCCACTTTCATGTGAGCTAATCAAGTAATCAGAACCAAGTTGCCAATAAATTTGTCACGAGAAGTATAGCACCAACCTAAGTACTAGAGCGAACAATCAATTTCTACTCATAAAATCACAAGGAAAATGGAAAAAAACTTACAATTGAGCCCATTGGGCTCCAAAGCCCAGCCCATCTTTGCAATTCAAAAAATTCTAATCCACATGACCTATTTGCTTTAGATCACATTCTACTTCACTTTTTTATTTTGAAAGATAAAAGGATTAGGAGGTCCTCTATACGGAGTATAACCTAGAACACCCTTTCAGATGAGGACCTGAAGTTCTGAGTGATTCTTTAAATGCTCAACAGAGATAATGTAGCCCAACTTTGCAAATTTATCAACCATGGAATTACAATCCCAAAACACATGAGACACTTGGACAATTTCGAGCTCTTGAAGTGAAACCAATACATTCGAAGCCAGCATTTCAATTTCCCAAGGGCACCTCCCAAAACCCTTAAGTGCATTTATGACTATAAGCTAGGTTGTCACCTTCAATTTTCTATTTTCGTAGACCCAATTGTCCTGCTTTTCGGATTTCGTCCCGGAGCGCAAGTGTCTCAAGTGTTACTCCCGTAATTTTTGGCTCCCACACTAATAATTTGTGCATTTTGGTCACAAATCACAAATCCGGTAGTTACCTTACCCCATTTTTTTATTTATTTAAGTCAAACATTAAACACCCCAACAAAAATATAGGACCACATCTTATAAATCCACATAATTGCTTTGCTTATTTATTTTTTTCTATATTTATAAACAAGTAGAGGTGATGTATTATGTGTTATTTTCCACACCATCAACACCAAAGTGGCTAGTACTATGCACCATCATGTAATTACATTGATTATGCTCTAAATACACCTCTCCAATTAACTTTCTTCCTTTTTCTAGAAAGCCCATATGACATCTCAATTCTCATCCATGTATTCCAACTCAATAGTTTTCATTTCACGTAATCACAATCAATGTTCTAAAAAACGCTAGGCGTACGTTGGGCGGAAAGGGTTTGCCTAGCGCCTAAACAGCCTGAACGGTGACCTAGGCGGCCCTAGACGAGTGTCTAAGTGGTCTAGACGGCTAGGCGGACTAGGACCTTCCAAATACCTAGACGGAATCTAGACAAGACCTAGAATAGATTTTTAGAACAATGGAGATAAACACAAATTTTCATTGGAAGCAAAGAAATTAAAATACTTGCATTGTAGTAGTAGTTGACAATACAACTTTGGTAACTTTAGTTAATGCACCCACATTATGCTACATTACATGCAACCCACAGAATATGCGTAGGTGGCTTTGGCTTTGTATTCATTGCCAATTTTCCACTATCAAAAACTTGTCTATATTGGCATCATCATAACTCTCCCACCCTCTTTTTTGCTATAACTCTATAAGTTGTACGTAGTAGAAAAATCATCAATTTCCCTTCCATCCTTGTTATTTCTTCAAAATCAATACTCCATCATACCTTTGATTTAATTATACTCTTCATTCAAAATCTCATCAAATTATCCTACCCTTGTGTTTTTTTTTCTCTTTCGGCCTTGCCTTATGACTCATCTGGTTCGATTGGTCAATATCGCTCTACATGTAGACTCGAGTACTTCATGACCCTACGAATCTCTCGATATATACGTAATGCTCGAATTCTCTAACCAACACTTAGATATCTAACTAGGGTTGAGTACGGGTAAATTCAAACTGAAATTTTAAGCTAAACCGACCAAATCGAACTGAACCAAAACCAATACCGTTTTTCGGTATAGAAATTTCCTAAATTCGATTTCAGTTCGGGTCAAATTTTCCAAATGATAACCTCATTTCCTATCCTTCTCAAATCGACAAAACGGAATCGAACCAATTTACTTCGATTTTCGGTTCACCTAAAACCAAATTTCGGTTTTCAGTTGAACTGACGTTTAACCCAACCCTACGTAGCATTGGTAAGTCCTAGCCTAGTTACTAATTGAGATCTTTCACATTATTTTGATAGAAAATACCTAAATTCCTTAGTTTCTTTGCTAGGTAGCAAGTGAGCAAGAACAAAGTGGTAAATTTGAAAGGTATGGATTCAAACTACAACAGCTCATGCACACACATTTATGAAAGAGCAATAACAGTTTCCATAGTACACTATAAAGAGTTTTTATACATGATCTAATTTATTGCACATGAACATTCAAGATAAGAGACCACAATTGGCCCCTCACAGGATGCAACTGATTTCATTACCAACCCCAAACACAAATTTAATAAAGACCCATGAACAAAAACACTTCAATTTTTTTGATTTTTTCAAGTTACTCATATGATTTGCCTGAACTCACTAGCTCTCTCCCATACTGAGTATATTAATACATCACGAAATCCCAACTACCTCAAAGTGAAGAACAACAATCAATACACTACTAATAAATAACAAAATGCATTAAAAGATAATGCTTTAAAAATAAACCATTTCCATTCTTGTTTCTGGCTTAAAATTGTACTTGCAAATTACACCGCCTATTATCTATCTTACTAACATATTTCTAAACATTACAAAATGAGGAATTAAAAACCCTAGAAACAAGCTTGGAAATAGCCATCATCATCATCATCATCACCATCATCATCATCCTGCACTAAGAAAGCAAAAAAATTGCGAAACTGAAAGAAAACAGAGCAATTAAAGATTCAATCTTTTTCTTCTCCACCTCGCCATCGGCCGCAAGAATCAGCAATCGGAGGAATCCAGAGCGAAATTGAGGATGATCAAGGACGAATTTGGGAAAGAACCGATCGAAATCGGGTCAATTGTGGAGAGGATTGGGGCCGCTGGGGATCAATCGCTTCTGGACACCGAATCTGGGGTCGAGATCGTCGTCTTCGTCGTCCGGCGGCGGCGGCGGGGACCTTCGGCGGCGGTGGTGGTTGAAGGTGGCGAATTGGGCGCAGATTGGCGGCGGGTGCTTGGATTTGAACGAGTTGCAGAGGCGGTTGTAATGGTCGGCTTGAAACAGAGGGTTGATAATGGCGGTGGATTGGGAGTAGGAGAAGTACGCCATTAAAGAGATGAGGAGGGAGATTGAGAGAAAAGAAGAGAGAGATCTCTTCATGGCGATCGATTGATCGAGGATTTGTGGAAGAAACAGATTTGGGGGAAAACAGAGGATGGTGAAATGGAGAGAGGTGGAAGAAGAGGTATATAAAGGAGTGAGGGGTAGGAGTGTAAATAAATTGATTAGACTGTTGAAATTTGATTTGGGTTGTTGGTCAATGAGGAAAAAAAGGTTAGTGTGTGAATGTGGGGATGAATTGATTTGATTAGAATGTCTTAAATGAATAGATTACTTGATTAAGCTTTCTAATTAGCATAAAGTTTTGACATTGACATAAGGGCTATGAGAAAGTGATAATCTTTTATTTAACAAGTGAGTTTTATTTTTTTGTTCCAATTAGTTTTATAAATATAAAATTAATATTTAAAAAAATTAAAAATATATTTTTATTTAAAACACCTATATATATGCGCAAATTTTTAGCTTAAAAATCATATTATATAATTTTTGAAAATTAAAAGGGTAATATTTTATACGAAAATCATTCTCTTAATTTTTAAAAATTTTATAGTATGATGTTTAAGATACAAATTTATACATATATAGATATAGTTATTTATAATATAAATATAAATTTTAAATTTTTTAATATTAATTTTGTATTTATTAATTAATTGGAATACAAAAGTGAAACAGAGGATTTTTTATATCGGATGGGAGGGAGTTTCATGAGATGGGAATTATTGCTTAACGTAAGAGGATGGTTTGTGTTTATTTAATGATTATTTAGTGGGAATTTAATAGTAGGAAGGAAGAAAGTGTGTAATTTCTACTATGGGGTGGACTATTATTTTCATCCATTTAATGCTTACATGTGAAAAATAAATAAAAAAATGGAGTGGTTTATTGGGTTACTTTTAATTATACTCTCTCTATTTTTCTCAATAGCCCTTTAATTTTATGTCATAAAGAAATTGTCTTTACTTTTTTTTTAGATTATATGTTCACTTGTAGGAATTGTTGATGCACATTCTATTTCTCGTTTATGTCCCGCTATAGGGGAAAAATAAATATTTGTAAATGATGTTCCGCTTGAGATAATTAATCTAGCGGAGTCTGATATTTAATAAAGCAACACTTTTCCATTCAAAAAAGTAACAATTGTATTAATTAATAAAAAAAAATTATGAGCAGTAGTTTTTAAGAAAATAAAAATGATTATAATAAATTGTTAAATTTTATTTTTAATAGTGTCCTAGATGTTGTGAACAAGTTATTTTCTCCTACAAGATATATTATCAAAGTTGTCTCATATTAATTAAATACTATTATTTCTATAAATTATTATAAAATTACAATATATACTTTATTATTATATCGATTTTTCTAACTTATATTCTTAAAATAGAAACAATTTTTTGAATTGTATTTATTTAAGATTAATCACTTTTTTTAAAAGGATTTATTAATTTTTTTTATTGGATTTTAGTTTCTCAAAATGGAAGACTAGCTTAACCGTAATTATATTACTATGTAAAGTACTAATGCTATAAGAAATTAGACAACATCATTAGCATCATATCAAAAAAATATGGATTGTAAAACGATTTTTATTGAGAAGAAGAGTATTTAATAGTATGTTATAGAATATTTCTAAGATTTCACTAGTGTTTGTTACGAATTTCATTTTTTTTGGTAGAAGGAGAGGCGGTACTCTCCGACCTCTCAAGGAGGCATTTTATTAATAATAAAAAAGGGTTAAGTAGTCAGCAAACGGGGGATAGCTCGGCCCCTCACATCATCAAACAACAAGAAATTAATCCCCTCAGGCGGGGCATGCAATACATGTATAGGATTTCACTAGTGTTTGTTACGAATTTCATTAAATCTACTTAATAACCACTTCTAACCATAATTAATGGGTTTAGTTGAAAATGGACTTTGAGAGCAAAAATTGAATATTTGAACTGGAAAATGGGATGTGAGTTAACTTACAACTAAAAATTTCTACCAAAAAAAAAACTTACAACTAAAAATATGTAACATTTCAATTACCATTCATTGCTTAAGACTCCTTCCAACAAACAACGCTAAATTTTCACTTAATTTCCGAAATCAAAGGGAGCTTGACAAGATGTAATTGTATGCTCTACAGATAACTCAGTTTGCAATCTTATTGGGTCAAATTAAAATTTCAACATAGTGTTTGTAGGTCGAGCATTAGTTTAAAACCGAACCGAATTGACAAAAATTAAAAATAAACCGAAAACCAAAATTTTATTTAAGGTAAACCCAAAATCAAACCAATTAGTTCGGTTTCGATTTTTGTCGATTTTAGATAAATAAAAGCTTATTCTTTGAAAAATTCGAACCGAACTAAAACCTTGGGAAAATTCCTAAACCGAAAACCGAACAGAATAATTTCGGCTTCAGTTCGGTTCGATCGATTCGGCTTAAAATTTCGGTTTGAACCAACCACGTCTCAGTCCTAATGTTTTCAACATAGCGTTTGGTCAAATTAAAGTTTCAACATAGTGTTTGATAACAAATCAACATTAATGCTTTCAAGCTGACTTACACAATGACAAAATTTGATTGAAAGAATGAAATTTAATTTGTAATCTGCTACAATTAGTATGAGTCACTTTACTTGCCAACCAAGTTTCGAGCACGCTTATCGGCGCCCTTCATCCTAGAGTTCAGTTCATCAATATCATCATTTAGATGATCTAAAGCTTTGCTTTGCCTGCATTGCAATTTCATTTAATGGTCAATTTCAATGCAAAAATTAAGCTCAAATTTGTAAACTTATTAGATTAACAAAACTTGCCTGTTGAGTTCAGATCCCATGTCAAAAGCCATGCCCTTGAGATCACCCAAAATGTTGCTCAAATCATCAAGCACATCATCTTGCTTCGCTTTCTCCGTCTGATCTCGATCAAGACAGATTAAATGGTGTTAGATTGACAATTTCAGTTTAACTTGTAAGAAAAAATTGATCATTTTCATGATGAAAACATTAGACCTCTATTTTCTGATAGCAATTGGTTGGTTCAGGTTCAGCTTGTTGCTGTTTGGTTAAAGGAGCTGTGCCTAACTTCTCCCTTTGTTCCTTTGTTGCAGGTTTAGAAGGCTTTTCTGAGCATTTGACAAACCAAAGTCAATCCTATGATCAAATTTGTACTAAATCTATGTCAAAAACATAGAAAGAAAGGCACCTGGTGTGATCTTTGGTCCTGCAATCTCGCGCGTCTTCTTCGGCTTCCATGTCCTAGAAAACATGCCTCCAAGACTGCCTAATAGCTTTTCACCCTGAAATTTCCAAGTAAGATGATGATCTTAAATTCCCCTTTTTTATTCGGTCTTTTTCTGATGAAGTTTGTTAGAAACTCTATAGATAGAGCTCTATAACTGTGCTTTATAGCAAACAAGTGGATACCCAATAAGTATCACCACATTGATGACTCAAACTCGGTATCTTTGGTAGGCCCTGTTCTAAAAATCCCGTCTAGGATCTGTCTAGCCGGCCCTGTTCTAAAAATCCCGTCTAGTATCCGTCTAGGCCATGTTTAGGCTCTGAAAAGTCTCAGCCCGCCCAACCTTCCAACCCACCTAGGCATCTGTCTGAGCCCGCCTAGGCGTTAGGCGGTCCCTTTCCGTTCAGGACCCGCCTTGCATTTTTAGAGCATCAGAATACTACTATACAGGAGTCCGAGTAATGGTAAAAATTAAAAATATTATGAACAAATAGGGAGAGAGTAAAGTCTAACCATTAAATTATAATCAGATGGTTTAGATTTAAATAAATCCACGGATACAGTTTTTGTTAAACTCTACTGTAACTAAACCCTTTTCTTTCATCATCCTACAACTTTCTTGGATTTCGCTAAAACGACACATCAAGTAAGTCTAACCATAATACCATAATCGGATGGTTGAGATTTAAAATAAATCCACAGATACAGTTTTTGTTAAATTCGACAACAACTAATACCTTGCTCAAATCGCGGTCAACATTGACAACAATCTCATGGGTCTTGTAGATTTGCTCTCCTTGATGGTGCAAAGTTTCAAGTGTCTTGCTAGCATCCTCCTTCATATCAACAGCAATCATAAGGCAGTTATTAACGGTATTCGTCGTCTCCTCAGCCTTATAGACTGCATAGTGTTGGAGTTCTTGCAAAGATTGGCTCTCCAATCCGCCCGAGTCTCGGAAATCATTCTGGTAATTGTTCTTGGAGGCTTTTGAGGTGTTGGCATTGTATTGTGATTGCTCTATGGACTCGTTGGTTGGATCGGATGTGATGAGAACCGGTTCGGATGAGATTGTGATTGGATTTGATGATGGTTTGAAGGGCGATTTGATAAAGCCGAGCATTTTTTAGGACTAGTGATGTTGTTGAATGAATCAAATAGTATGATTAGAGTTTATGAAGGAAATGGACATGGATTTCTTTTGCATTTGATTGTGATTTATAGGATCTTGCAAGCTGTGAAATGTGAGATGGGGCATGATCTTCCTCCACGTTTGGAGAAGACATCAAGGAGATCGAAGATGGATTCAACATTGTGAAAATTAATGGGAAAAATGGAGGAAAAGTTTAGTCTAACTAAAGAGATGAAGACGTGCGTGGAAGCTCTTGAGCTCACACGTCAAAACCTTAATCAATAATACTTCATCCGATCGGAAATGAGTGTCGTTTAAGCACTTGACACGAGTTTTAAGAAAAAATATTAATTAAACTTAAAATTAAATTAAATTTCTCAATCTTATTACAATTTTAAATACTCACCACGTTTTTAGCCTGATAAATAAAGTGTATTGGTAAAATAAAACAAATGCCAATAATAATTTTCATATCTTACTTCTAATTAATTGCCTAAAAATTTTAAACGACACAAATTCTAGTACTAAAACAATACTCCGTACAATATTAATTTATGATCCGAGGGAGTGATATTTATTATTTTAGAATTATTATAATTAAATATTTTCAATAAATTAAAGAGATTAAAATGCATTGAATAATATATTTTTGCCACAAATCATTTGAGTAATCATGAAATCAGGAAGAACAATGAAATGGGCCAATGTATTTTTGTTAACATTAGCTACTTAGCCAAGGCCGAAAATGACTCTTTTTCTGTCCCAGTTGGCATAATTTTTCATGCGCTCATTTCAGCGATTATGGGCTTAAAGGCCCAAAATTATTTTTGGGCTTTCTTTACCGGGATCCACTAGTAGTATATCCCTGAAAAACAAAATATTTTCAACTCAAAAGTGAAAATTATTTTAGGTCACTCTTTATTAAAATCATTTTTTATTTTTATTTTTACTTTTTTTTTTATCTCTCGTTAGGTTCAATCGGCCAAAATCGTTCTACGTCCGAACCAGATACTATATAGACCTTTAATGGAGGTGGTCCTTCCAATTCAGTCTTTTCATACACATTGAACAAACACTCAAGAAAACTTAGCGTCTCATTCCACTAGATTAACGAGTGATTGATCCTTTAAAGAAGAAACAGAAGGACAACTTCATATATTGTGCAAAACATCCATGAGGCACCATCAAATTTCGTTATCCTTACTTTTTCTTTTATAAAATTTTGATACCAAACTAGGATTTAGAAATCATGTACAAAATTATAACAAACAGCTTGATCCAAAAGCTTGCCTTTTCTTTTGCTGCCATCACAAGTGAAAACCCATATAGAACTAAAGCAAGAGATTTTAGTGGAAGTTATTGGTTAATTCATGTTGGGTGATTATCAAAACTTGGAGTTATTGCTTTTACTTTGGGAAAAAGCAAACATGAAAATTTAAAGGACCTTTTTCCTCTTTTTCATTTTGTTATTTTTAGTCATAGATAAGTGGGTACATCACAACTTAATTGCTTCTTTGCAATTCTCCCCAACCCAAAATTTATGTCAAACTCACAATCTTCCCTTTCAAGTGCCCACATCATGTACTGGGATATTTATTTCGACTTTCATGGGCAGTGTCCATCATACGAAAAAAAATGATCTAAAATAGATGATGATTAAAATTTACCCAATTTAGAATTATTTATGACTCGTTAATTAAGGAACTAGGATCGTCTAACTTTTTTTAGATTTGAAAAAAAAAACATCAATTGATGTTTGAATATGTCTTTCCACGTGTGGAAGAAAGACTCGCCACATCGATCGGAAAATTAAAAGATAACTTGTCTAGTATATATATACATACTCTCGGGTCTCTACTTCTATCGTCAATTGGTTTTAACCTTTTAGGATGAAAACCACGAGCTTATGTGCTAGGCCAGTAGGCCCATAACGCACTAATGTACACAAACGGACACGTGGACTCCACATATTATATAGCCCACCGAAATTTAACACCACGTTAATTATATTGGTGGATGACCATACATTAAGCTAGTACATAATTTTGAAAAAATTATCCAAACCCTCAAACTGTGGAATTTTTGTAAATTTTCAGGCACTAATTTTCCTTCATAAGAGGAAAATCTAGCTCAACCAAACCACTCACTAATGTTCCTTTTAGCTTATAATATTCACTTCTTTTTTACCTTGTAAAAATAGAATAGTAAAAAAATTGAGCTTGATGATTGGCTTTCTTATGTACATTGTGTAAGTTGAGTATCAAAATGTGTTGAAAGCTTATTCAGTAAGTGAAAATTTGGTCCCTAGCTTAAGGAAGCTGAATTTTGATCCTTCAATCATTATCTTTGTGAACTATTCTGACAATTCATTGCCAATAATGTCCTATAGCATATGGGCAAGTATAGTAGGAATCTTTTTACTTTTTAAGAAATCATAAAAGAATCAAGACAGACAGTATAAGAATTTCCAAGCTGAACTAAAGAATATAATTTCATAGTTTCAAAAGGCAAACAAGAAACAAAGGAGAAAAAAATCAAAGAAAATTAGTTCAATGATGTCAAGGAAAGAATATGGCTTGTTGCAAGATATTGTACTCTTAGGAACAAAGTAACAACAGAAGCTGCAAAAGGGTAAAAAGGAAACCAGTAAAAAAATGAAAAGAGCACTTGGCTTGCTTCTTTTTGCTGCCAATAGAACAGTTTTCCTTGGCCCTCTAAAGCTTATGAGAGCTTATAAAATTAAAAAAACTTTTTTTTTTACTTTGTAATAGTAGAAGTACTAATGAAGTAGTAGTTGTTGTAGATATTGTTCTAACTAACCCGTCTAGGCCTTGGCTAGGCGTTGAAAGATCTCAGGCCGCTTATCCATCCAACCTGTCTAGGCACATTTCTAGACCCGTCTAGGCAACTGTTCTGGCCATCGAGGCGCTAGACAGCCCTTCTCCGCCCATGATCTGTCTAGCGTTTTTTAGAACACTGGTCGTAGACTTGCATCATTCTGTACACTAAAAGAATAATAATCTTCTTGAGCCATACTCACTACCATGGAAAGAACTGAGAATTCCCACCACCATCTTCTTCAACAGGAGCAGGAAGATTGAGATCAAGAAACTTATGATCATTCTCGGCCGAGTTTCTTGCAACAGACTGGATCAAATTAGCCTTATCTTGAGGAGAACAGCCTATCAAGTGAGACCTCTTATGACCCCCTAATGCTTGGCCTGATCTGAACACTTTGGGACAAAATGGACACTTATGCCCCTTTGCTGTTTTCTTGGACCCATTGGCAACAACATCTCTTGCAATTGATGAGCCCTTGATCAAGAACGACGATTCGGGTCTGGACACTGATTTAGCTCCAAACTCATCACTTGATCCATTGTTGTTGTTGTTCCTCCTATGAGTTATAATGTGTCCACCAAGTGCTTGGTGGGTCTTAAATGTCCTTTCACAAATCCAACACTCATACTTCCCTGCCTTGTGAGAAACCTTATTTGTAACTTGCTTCATTTTCTTGCTATAACCTGATCTCTCATACAAATCTCTGCTCCTTAGAGGCCTCTTCCGATCACGCTCCTCCGAATCACACAGATCAGCACCATACCCAGATCCAAATTTCAACTTAGGCTTGCTGAAATCATAGCTTCTAGCAAACCAATCAACAGATTCATCAGATTCAAGCTCCTTTGCCCCATTCTCAAAATACCCAGAATCTGAATTGTCCATTCCCACACATTTTTGCTTCATTTTCACAGACTCATCCACATTTTTGCCCTCTAAGATCATAGAGTTGTTATCAGATGACTCAATTGTGAAATTAACATCAGTAACTTTCTTATGGAACTGGCCTGAATGATCCCTAGACAGCATCATCAAGCAAATTGCTACTTCTTCTTGCTCATGCTCAATCTCAGACCTAGAATTGTTATCAGATGACTCATTCTCACTTTCCCACAATTCATCATCTTCTTCTTCATCATCATCCTCATCCTCATCTTCCTCTTCTTCCTCCTCTTCATCATCATCATCATCATACCCATTCAATCTACTGAACTTCCTCTCCTTATCAGAATGACAGCTCATATGGCCACAAAGGGCCTTAAGAGACTGAAAGGCCTTACCACATTGCTTACAAACCCTCTCTTGCTGAACATGGACAATTGGGGGTGAATCTGAATCCTCTTCAGCTCTCCATGTCTTCTTTGGATTCTCTCTAAGGCCATAGCCAGTGGGCCCACCTTGATCATCACCATTGTTGAACTTGGTGGTGATAAAGGTGGGAGCTTTTTTCTTGGATTTTAACTTGTGGGCTGAGGAATTAGAAGAAGCATAGGAATTTGCAATCACATGAGACCTCATGTGTCCTCCTAGAGACTTCCCACTTGGGTACCTTTTGTTGCAGAGCTTGCAAACATGCTTGAACTCTTCTTGATGATGAAGATGATCTCTTTTCTCCTCCATTTGAATCTACAACACACACACAATTCAAAGCAAATTAGAGCAAGCAAAAGAGTAGTGAATCAGAATTAGGGGAAAACAGAAGTGAAGAGAAGCTCTACATAATTTAACAATTGATTTCTTGAATTGGGCAAAAAGGGGAATTTTCTGAGATGGGTTTGGTGGAGGAGGTGGAATGAATGAAATTGGAAGAAGAAGAAGAAGAGAGATGAAATTGCTCTTCCCCAAATGAAAATCCCTAAAGAGAGGAAGCTTAATAAATCTGGAAAATGGGGTGCAACAGATCACCAAGTTTCATGCTTATTGACAGGTGAACAAGCAAGGGAGAATCAAAGAGCACAGAGATGTGACAGTTTTTTGCTTAAAAGTACAAGATCCGACCCATGAAAAAGCCACCACATGAATTCCATTTCTCTTGGAAAGAAAAACAATTTCTTACATATATTAATTAATTAATTAATTTCCTTTTTTTACTCTCCGATTTTTATTTTTATTTTTACTTTAAAAATTGATTCACTCATGAATTAGATAATAAATTCTAAAACTGATTTTTTTTTTTTTAAATTAATTGGAGCAAGAGATGGGTCAAACATGTCGCTATAATTAGGGATTGAACAAGTCTTTGGAACTAGTATTACATGTTCTATTGTGCTTTGGTTGGTTGGTTTGGTTTTAATTGTGTGAGTTCTAGTTCTATGCATGGGAAGCCAAGGAGCGAAAATTTGGACAGCCAAACAGGGTGCTAAGAAGTGCCACGTGGCATTCATTGAGTGCATTAAGAAGTGCTTCTATGTAAGGGTAATGGGTAATGCTTTTTTGGTCATTCTAACTTTTATTAAGGATCTTGTGAGTTGTGACAATATTAAAAGAGTTAGTTGATTATTTATATGTATTTATATCAAAATATTCCAACACACCAAGATTGACATGTATTATATTGTAGAGATCCTAGCTCCACCATTTTCGATATTTTTTTTTTATAAGTTTATAAAGTTGGTATATGAATTTTAAAACGTAAATAACGCACATTTAAAAGGAGATTTAATTAAAGTTGGCTAAAAAAAGGTGTAACATATTAAGTTTGGATCTATAAAAGTTAAGTGTAACAAAATATGCCTTCAAGGAATTTAAATCAGGCTATGAAAGGGTCAATCGTTGTTATTAATGCAGATCTTCAACACAAATAACATGCCCGATTTGATCTACAAGTGTACAAAATCCCAGTTATTACTCCCACAAGTTCTCCTACAAAACAGTTTACAAGAGGGAAATTTTTCAATAGACCAAAAAAAGAAGCAAATTTTCTCTCTTTTTAAAATTTCAGATTGGTATTGCATGCTTAACTCCTTAAATAAGGATCTAAACAAAAAAAAAACTCCTTAAATAAGGAATAATATTTTAAAAAAGGATCGATATTCATTTAATTTGGCATATATCTCACTTAAATTGCATCACTCCTCCTTGGCAACCTTCATTTGCATGTCCTTTATAATTTTTGTTTGATAATGAAAGAGATTCAATGTATAAGATAGGTCGATAGAACGAGATCGAAATCGAGATGAAACTCGATAGTAGGATAAACTTACAAGAGACTAAATGATACATCGTTATAAACACTAAAGGACAATTTATAGTTTTGCATTTATAGTCTATAATGCAATATAATGCATTATAATGTAAAATTATATTAGATCTTACATTATAATAAAAAATAATGCATATAATGCATTATTCGGTGTGATTTAAATAAGCCCTTAGTCAAGTGCATTTTTCATTATCTCGTTTGGTAATTTTTAATTACTTTTATTTTTGTGAGATTCATTTTTCTCCACAAATAAATTTTCAATACACAATATCTTATTTTTAGTAAATGAATGTACAAACGATAATATAGACTATCCTTCATTTATGTTACAGAAAAAGATGCAAAATGGTCAAAGCCGCTCACAATTATAGCTCAAAATTGAAAATCCTAGCTAACACCATTTGTGGTTAACTCATAAATAATAATAACTAGCCTCCTCAAATTCAAAAATTTCATACCTTATGTCGATTTGATTTAGATCAGCCTAACAAGGTTTTTAAATGAGTCAATTTGTTCTACTCAAACTTAATCCACCAAAATATTTTTAGCCCAAAATCACACCTCAAATCAAATTTCATATTAAGAATGAGAAACATTTATCTCAATATTTTTATGGTCGGAATTCATCAAATGTTCTAAAAAATGTGAGGCAGTCTCTGAACAGAGAGGAATCGCTTAGCGTCTGCCGTTTAGGGGTTTTAAACGACTACATGAGCTGTCTAAACAAGTGCCTAATTAAGCGAACTAAAAGACTAGAGGGCCGAGACGTTTCACCGCATAGACGGCCTACAAGGATGAGTCCCAATGCCATATCTTCATTTTATGCTTCAAAAACATAATGAAAATGTCAAGCCTTCAAGTAAAGTGGCTTGCTTCGATCAATTTGATTTAATAGAAGAAAAAATGGTGAAATTTAATTTTTTACTCAAATAAAAAGACGGAGTTAAAAATCAAATGTGGGACCTCCTAATATTCCCTGTGCATTTTTACCATTAAGCCACTACCGCTTGTACGTGGAGCACTTCCATGTCAAGTTTTATTTGGTACATCAATAGTATAAAATGTCAAGTCTCACTAGTCTAGTTGATAGATGATTTCGTTTGTGACAATTAGATCGTGAGTTTGAAAAAAATATATGTCATATGTAATGTAAAATGAGCTCTTTACCCGGCCTAGTTTTAAGAAACAATATATTTGATTCGGGGCATTTTATTTATGTAATAAAGATAAAGTCCAAAACTTCTCTTTACTCAACAAGGTCTAAAACTCACAAATTGACAGGTTAATGACCAAACCCTAATTCATTTGCTAGAAGTTTGACACTCCTAAGAAGTTGGCTACACAATTTCAAGTCTTTGCAAGCAAACAATTTAAGTGCAATTGTATTAGAGCATCTTCCATAATAGGCTAAAGGCCATTATTTTTAGCCTACTAAAATGAGCATTTTTCCCATTAGATTCATTTTTAGCCTACTATAAAAAAGTACCCCCTTCAACCCAAAAAAAAAGTATTCCCATCGTAAGTCAAATTTTATAGGCTAAAATTTTAAAAAATTAATTCTAAATGCTAGGTTTACTCTTCAATATATTTTTCGATGTAACATATTCCAAAATAACGACTACAAATGACTAGTTTGAATAATATTATGGAAATTTCGATAGTACATTTCCACCATTTGGATTTGGAGGAAGGGGTGGGTATGGAAGACCTTCATATGTCAGAGGAAGTGACCAATTTGGAACTGCCCATGAGCTCAATCAAAGTGGTTGATCAAGGAGAAATGATATGCTTATGATGAAAATGATGCTAATATTTCGGAATATTAGTTTATGCTTAGGTTAAATTTGAATTTATCTTATGTTGTTGTTTATGACGTTCTTGTATTTCACTTCGTAGTACTCTTTTTTCCCAATTTTAAATTTATTTTCAATAATGATTTTTAATAAGACTATTAATAATTTAGTTTATTTAAGTACAAAATAAAGCGTTAAATTATTTACATATTAAATATTAGGTTCAAATAAAACGTGACAACAAGACCATTACATTAATATAAGTTTTATAATAAAAAATATTATAAATAATGTATTTATATAACATATTAATTCATCCTTACCTCTTAAAATCAAACTAAAACAATAAAAAAAAATAGATGGACCCATCTATTTACACCTAAAAAAAGGAGTTAATAGTTGGAAAATTGAAAAAGTTGAAGAGTAAGTGTGTATATTAAGTAATATCATAATAGTAACTCTTCCTATATATGATCACTTCACGTGCCCGATTGCCCATCCATCACTTTCATTATCTTATTTTCAATCACAACTTCTACTTATAATCTTTAAAATTAAACTCATTGTACATCATAGTTACTTCATATTTCTTTAAGTAGCCAAATGTTATCAATCACCAAGCTAGAGTACATCACAAAGTTGGAATAAAACCTTAGTTTAGGACCACCCTAGCTACAACAACATAAGTGATAAGAATAAAGATATATTATATTACTAGAGTTTAATATTCTAACAAAAAAAGAGCTTAATAAGAACACTATACGACTCCCTCCCTTCATAAACACTTGTTGTTTTACTCTGATTTTTTTTGTTCAATAATATTTATTATTTGACATATGTTTTCCGATATTATCCTCATTAACTACAAATAATTGCGTAAATGTTATATAATAGAGGAAAGATTTTCATAAAATTATGGGTATTTAAGTAAAATCATACGACTTCTTAATTTTTAGACTATGTATTTTTAAAAAGGAAGTAGTATATATATATGAATGAATGATTAGCTCACAATCATAATATATACAATTGCTGCATGGGAAGTATGAAGTATCCATATATAGTCCGAGATAATTGAATGCACTTTAATGGCTAGCTTCTCAATTTTTCCTACTTAAATTCTCTCCTTCTACTCCTTTCTCACCTTCATGTTCTCAAGGTTGGAGCTTGCCACCGTTGCCGAGCTCCGTTCTCGTTTTCCGGCGACCCTCTCCACGTTCCATTGTCCCCTCCAATTTGGGCAATTTCGCTCTTGAACCCTTTGGTGAGTTTTCTTCCTCGATTTCAACCTCTAAATCGTGTTCTTGGCGATTAATAGAAAAATTGGAGTTGTTTTATATCAAGTGCATGTTAAAAGTGAACGCTAATAGGCTGGTGATTTGTGAGATTTGGGTCAATAGATAGAGATTTAGGGTAGTTTTGTGCATTTCTGAAAATTTTGGGAATTTTTTGGAAATTGTGGTTGTCGTTATGGGGTGAGGAGGAATTTATCTAGGAGTAGAGAAACTCCAATTTGGGAAATTTCGTTCTTGAGCCCTTTGGTGAGTTTTCTTCCCAAATTTTAACCTCTAAATCGTGTTCTTGGCGCTTAATAGAAAAATTGGAGTTGTTTTAAATCAAGTTATAAGTGAACGCTAATAGGCGGGTGATTTGTGAGATTTGGGTCAGTAGTTAGAAATTTAGGGCATTTTTGTGCATTTATGAAAAATATGAGAATATTTTGTAATTATTTGGAAATTGTGATTGTCGTTATGAGGTGAGGAATTTATCTAGGAGTAAGGGAAATTTTACGGATCTCGATCTATTTGGATGGGTAGGTTTAGTAAAAGTTGGAAAGATTGGGGTTGTTCTAGTAATTTATTGATGGGTAGGGTTCAAAGTAGGGTTCTAGAAAAAGGGTTCTTTGGCATTGGTGTATTGCGAGGATTGGAGCCTCTTGTTAAATTTTCTTGTCTTTCTTTACGCTTTTATCAATCTCGTTACAACACTATCACTAGTTTAACATGTCTTGAATTTGTTGATGATCGGTACTCGCCAAGGTTCGAGAGCGGAGCTTCCTTGGGGGTTGGGGGCAGTAGTGTCGACCCACTAAAATAGTATGCTATGTTTTTCATTATGGAGGCTATCGTGATCTGCTATTTGAACTTACGGTCCAATATTTAAAAGGGTTTCATTAGTCACTAAATATATTTATTTTTTTGTAATCTATTATATATCTTAGCCTCCATAATAAAGAATTCAATTTTCCTTCCCATAAACATAGTTAATGCATTGTTAATAAACCTGTCTTTCTTTACGCTTTTATCGTTCTCGTTACAACAATATTACTATCTTTGTTGTATAATATTTGAAACTCATTGTACATCACATCCTTGCTTAATTTATTTTCAGGACCTACCATGTTAGACTACTTGTTGCTTCCTCTTTTTGTGGACTATTATCCAGACATAATTTGCATGCTATTGGGCCTTAGACTCACAACAAAACTGAAGATGTTCACCATTTTATTTCTTGATGCTATTTGTTCCTCACTTATGCCCAATGAGCTCATATTCAATGGACATGGCTTCCTTGCTTATGGGCTCCCATCTGTGTTGATCTACTCAGGCTTCTCTGCAGCTGTTGACTTGACCTTCAGAGGGCAGGCTCATCTTGCTGACATGATCTTGAATCTGTCCTACATTATTGTCCTTTTGAAGAGGGTGATTTATGGAATTTACATGTGCAAGTTTGTGCTTAACAATGGCTTGCATTAACTAGCTATCTAGTTGTTATGTATTAGGAGTACTATGGATGCTAAGTACGTGATTAAGTGGCTCATTTTGAATTTGCATGTGCATGTGCATGTTGTATGGATGGATCGATGTTAAGTACTTAAGTAGCCATTGTGGCTTTGTTTAATTATCTCGATTAGTACTTGTTTTTGTAAGATAATTGTCGAATGTTATAAAAAACGCTAAGCGGATACTAGCGGATAGTCGCCTAGGTGCATGGGTTGGGACCCGAGGCCTAGATGGGATTTTTAAAGTGGCTTCGAAAAGTGCGAACAATGCCTTTTGAGTAAGAAACGGTGTAAACTAGGGTAGTTCAACGGGCCACTTGACTTGTATCCGACACACTTATAAATTTACGAGTCAAGTAACTAGATGAAGTTTTTGACCGCCTACGCGGTTTGAACGGTTGCATAGGCGGTTCCAGATAGTCGCCTAGGTGCATGGGTTGATACCCGAGGCCTAGACGGGATTTTTAAAGTGGTTTCGAAAAGTGCGAACAATGCCTTTGAGTAAGAAACTGTGTAAACTAGGGCAATTCTACAGGCCACTTGACTTGTAACCCGACCCACTCATAAATTTATTGGTCAAGTAACTAGATATAGTTTTTGACTTTACGGGTTACGGGTTGACCCACTGAGTTACACGTACTATTGTACTAGATAGCATTATATTCTTTATTTTTTCGATTTTTAATTCAAAAAATACCCGTAAGATTGATTAATTAGGAGCCATGAGCTAAGCCGCAAAACCCGTAAACCGTGTTACAGTCTTACAGATCGGGTCATTGGTCATGTTTTTCTTTCACGGATCGTTAGATCAACCCGTAACTTATAAACCGGGTAACGGGTCGATCCGTTGGACAGCCTGGTGTAAACATATAACAAACGCCTTTTGAGTAAGAAACTGTGTAAACATATAACAATGCCTGATCTAACAATACATTAATGTCTGATCTAATGAACTTTACTTGCCTATATGAAACTGTGTTCCTATTCCTACCAACTAAACAAAAGACTTCGGTAAAGAGATCGAAAGCACATACACCCTTTTGTCTTCATCAAATGTAGATCAAAGTAATAATCGACATATATGCGATCCGAAAGATAGGTTTACTAATTTCAAGTCCTTGCAAACAAACCCTAAGATCATTTCAACGCTTATATATCTATGTATGTGTTTGTTGTGGCCACAACAACAACATTGACCCAATGTAGCTCCGCTTCAACGGAATCTGAGGGGTCAGGATGGGGTCACCTCTGACTTGACGCAGAGAAGGCGTGCCCGGATATGTATGTGTTTGTGACCAAAATTTGAATTTACGCGCGCAAAACAACTATATTGGTTTGATCATGAATTTAATTAAGTTCAAGATGTGGAATTAAGGAATTTTGTGAACCATGTAACAGAGTCCTTGGGATATCTCTTGAGATTGTCCTTGTAGTCCACAAAGTAAAGCCCAAATCTTGATGTGTATCCAGCGGCCCACTCCCAATTATCAAGCAACGACCATGCAAAATATCCCTTCACATTACACCCATCTTCCCTGTAAATAAACAAACAAAAATGTACTTAAAAAAGTTAAAAATTACAAAGAGAAGTAGGATTGAGCATCGGTTAAAAACTGAACCGAACCGACAAAAACCGAAACGAAAATTGAAATTTGGTTTAAAGGGAATTGAAAAATGAACTGTTTGGTTTCGGTTTTGTCGGTTTCAGAATGGATAGAAGGGATGTTCTTTTGGAAAATTCGAACCGAACTAAAACCGAAATTTGAGAAATTCATAAAACGAAATTTCGGTTTGAACTGATCCATGCTCAACCCTAAAGAAAAGAGCAAATTAAGATGGATTGGAATTGGTTTTACTATACTTGATTGCAGCTAGCAAGTTTTGGAGATAGTCATGGTGATACTTGATCCTCTTCTCATCTTTAAGAGCTTCTTTTATTGGCTTCAATGGGTTATTTCCATCATCCATTCCTGAAAATATATCAAAAGTACATCATTTTCTGATCTCTTAGAATCATAATACAACAATCTTTAGTGAAAACGAGCAATTACCATTTTCAGTGATGATCACAGGAGGGTTTCCGTATTTGTTCTTTATGTAATTCATCAAGCTTCTCATTCCTCGAGGTACAATGTATAACCATATAGCATTAGCCTTCAACATTCACAAAAAAATAACCATCAGGATTAATCAAAATTAAGCTACATCATTAATCCTCTTAAGAGAGAGCTAGGGCTTAGCATGGATATGTTCAAACCGAAATGTTAAGCCATTCCGACCGAACCGAAACCGATATTATTCGGTTCAATTTCCGGTTTAGGAATTTCCCAAAATTCGGTTCGGTTAGGTTTTGGTTAAATTTTGATTCAGTTCGAATTTCTCAAAGGATAACCTTCTATCCATCTCAAACCGACAAAATTGAAACCGAACCGAACCAATTCAGTTTTCGGTTTACCTTAAACCAAATTTCGGCTGGTTTTTGAACTGATGCTCAACCCTAGATTTAACTGAAGACAGAAAAATTAAGTAACATAACAAGATGGTTTTTCTTTCATTTTACATACCTTGTCTCCAATTGGTTTCCCATCATGCCCAAATGCTGAAATTCATAAAAACAACATAAATTTGTTGTCTTCAAACAAAACAATCACAATTCACAAATAGGGTTTAACATATATGAATCATATGATGGATCTAATAATGAATTTTTGGGTTTAACTTACGAAGTGTGACAGCCCCAGAATCAGAGATAGTATCCCTCAGCAAAGTGCCAATCAAATCTGTTTTGTTGTTCCTTGCATACCAAGTAGTGTAATGGTTTATTCCCACAAAATCCAAAGATCCCTTGAGCAAATTAGATTCAGAAGGCGTAAATCTAGGCAATCGGTCTCCTACTCTCGTCTTCATTGAGCTAGGATAGTCCCCGAAAATCAATGGATCAAGAAACCTGTGCACCAATATCATCTTTACCTAATCTTGGGCACTATGAATTTTTTTTTAAAGAATTTTGTTACAAAAAAGTTTGTTTGATTACCATCCAAGTTGAAAGTCTTGAGCCCTCTGAGTTGCATCTATGTCTTCTGTAGTGTTCGTCGCTGGCTCGTACCACATCACATCAAACGACGCTCCAATCACTCCGCGCTGTTGTGTCTGCACCATAAAGATTCATAAGCATCAAAGGGTCAATGCTCTAAAATGACAACTATTTCCTAACAAGACTTAAGAAATGACAATCTTTTCAGAACAAAGTTAGGGCCTGTTTGGATTACACAGGATAATGCATTCCACCTTGTATTTTTTCCTGTAGATATCAACGACGGTGGCATGAGACAAGAGCATGTTACGAGCAACAACATAAGGCTCGGTGGCAGAGTTTCCTTCGCGACAATAGAGATGGAGGAGGATAGAACAACGGGCTGGTGGATATAGACCCACGTCGTATCCTTGTATTGTCACCGTGTGTGGCTCATTGAATGTGATCCAATACTTTACCCTGTGTCCGAAATTCTTGAACAAGGTCTCAGCATACATTGCATAATCATCTCTGTTCAAATTCAAACCAAACCAAAAGAACAAACTTATATCAACAAACAAAAAAACACTTGAATTGGGAAAACAAGATTTGTTTAGAATCTTGAGTTACATGATTTGTGGGCTGAGCCAACCGTTGTATCTGTCCTCAAGAGCTTGTGGTAAGTCCCAATGGTATATTGTCACATATGGTTTGATCCCTTAAATTACCCAAAAATTTTTTACTGATTAATGGTAAAGAGAAGTAAAGCATTAATTGATCACATTTTGTGACTGTCTAAGATTTACCCTTGGCTAGCAAAGCATTGATCAGATTGTTGTAATGATCGATCCCGGCTTGGTTGATTGCTCCGGTTCCATCTGAAATATGATAACTCGACGTTGCTAAATCATGTAACAATGGAAGGGATTTGAACAAGGAGAGAAGAGTTTGCAATTTGATGGACTTACTGGGGAAAATCCGCGACCAAGAGATGGAGAATCTGTAGGCGTCCATTCCCATGTTCTTCATCAAATCTATGTCTTCCTGTTTGTTTATCATTTGCATCAATCAATTCCAATGTTGACAAATGAATTTCTGACTTATAAGCTGTAAAATTTAAGTACCTTATAACGGTGATATTCATCCACAGCCATGTCTGCATTGCTGAAATCCAGCACCTTTCCTGTTTACACAGATTGCATTAGATCATTTCTTTAGCAATTACTTAATTACTTCATTGATTTTGCATCAAACATGAAATAATTACCAAAGGTGTGAGCAAATTTGTCCCATATAGAGGGACCTCGTCCATCTTCCTTCACTGCTCCTTCATACTGTCATTAAACAATGGGGACACAAAATAGTTGAAGTCATTAGTTAGATTGATAAAATTAATTTATGAGAATAACTACAAAATAAAAATAAAAATTGGAATATAATCATGGAACAAGGAACAAAAAGAATCATAGCTTTCACCACTAAAATTCAAGCATATGAGCTGGAAATTTGAACTTTTGTAGCTAATTCTTTGTGTTCATACATGACAATTGACAATTGGACTTTTCCTTTCCTCTGATCAATAAAATTGGTCAGTTTTTTTTCTTGGCGTGGTGTGTAAGTGGATTGTGCATTTGTGCAGGGTGTGAATGCAAATTCTAAGAAATTGTGGCATCAATTTGAAAATAATCAAGAACGAGGGAGCTCTTTTGAATTAAAAAGGATTGTCTAAAAATGTAACGGGCGGGTTTCCAGGCGGCCAGTAAGGTATTGACACGTGTGCGAAATCACCGCGCTCTGCAAGTCACGGGTATGTTTGTTTACCCGCCATAATCTAGAACATAGCATTTTTTTAATGACCAAACTACCCGTCCTAAATTAATACTTAAATCAAAGTTTCTAATTTCGGAAAATTTTAAAAACTCATGATTTACGAGCATTATTAAGGGGGAAAAATGATTATAACAGAATAAATAGACAAATTAACACCAATAAATTACAGAAAAATGCCAAGAAAAATAATATAAATCAGACAAAACTAGTAGGGACGAGGAATCTCTACAAAATAAGAAAAAATGAGTTTTTCTTTTTTTGGATTTAATTTTCGTGCTAAGCAAGGCATTTATTCTCACATTAATTAGCTTTTCGTCAGGAAAAAAAAATGGAGAAATGAAATAAAGTTGAATCGTACCTGATACGCAGAAGAAGCGGTGCCGAAGACGAATCCATGGGGGAAATCCTTTCTACTGAAATCCAATTGAGCGAAGCACGCGTCGAGATGAAGAACAAGCAACAGATTGCACAACAGAACGCAAGCGGATTTCGATTTCGTCATTCTCTTTCGAATTTTTTGAGATTCAATTACGAATCGATCGATCTGCGATATGATTGTTCGGTGTAGCGTGTGAACTGAGTAGAAGGCATTCGATTCGATTCAATTCGATGGATGTAGAGATTGATTACAGGTGGATGAATGGAGGTGTTGATTAGTGGATTAGTGATGATTAGTGATGGATGAGATGGAGAAAGGAGTGGGAAAATGGGTTGTTGAAAAGTTGCAGAAATTGTGGGAGGATGGAGAAAGGAAAAATGGTGGAGAGTGGGGCTGATTTTGGGGAAATTTAGCTTATATAGAGAAAGGAGTATTTTTTTGTTGCGTTCACACAATCGTCATGAATTTGATGGAGAGTGATTTTTTTTTTTAATAGGTAAGAATTCGAAATACCGAACAAGCTCGGTAAATTGAGGGATCGAGACGAAGTTCGGTATCCGGACAAGCCGGCATGAAAAGCAAACACCCAACCCATGTAAAAGCAAAAGCCATGAAAAACACAAACCAAGCACCATGATCCAACGGGTAAGCTTGAAACGGGAGAGTATGACACTTTCGCGGATTTGAAACCAAGGCGTATAGTGTCGCCGGATAGCAAGATGAGGTCCGCGAGACCAGACTCTAACCGGAACCACAACTCGACCCTAAGCAGAAACCCACAAATTCATGAGCTTGAAACGAACCTGCGAAATAAAAGAAAACACACAAAAAATAAAAGCAAGGACCAAAGCCAACAAGACGGTTTGATGGAGAGTGATTTGTTTTCTCGTTTCTTTAACAATGTAAAATTTTCAGATAAAAAAAAAACAATGTAAGAATTTCATCCAATAGACAATTGTAAATGTAATTATATTAATTGGCGTGGGAATACTTTTAATACTGTTAATAAGTCTTGATCGGTTGGTGATCGGTGCTCGTTAAGGGTTTAAGTGAAACCCCCGACAATATCAGGATCTAGCAGGGGTCGAGGGAAGCGTTCCGTGATGAGTTGCATATGTTATTGGATTTATCGTGATCTGTTTTGAACTTACGGCCTATAATTTGACTAAGGTTTCATGAGTCACTATATATACTCTAATACACATGAAATGCTTTATTATTGTAATATGTTCTGTTATCGTCTCCATAATAAGAATACAGTTTCTCCGTTTGTGGCCGGACGTAGCTAACACCCTAGTGAATGACGTAAAATCTTTGTGCCTTTTTCACATTTTTATCGTTCTCATTACATCAAATACAAGGCTGAAAAATTACAAAACAAAAAAGAAAAATGAGGGATTATCTACTTTGTCTTATTTTTTGTTCGGAGTGTGAATTGATAGAATCATTTTAATGATACACGTGTTTAAAATGATTATTTTTAGTGTGAAACTTTCGATTAAACCATGATTGTTTTTTTTTAGTGCGTATGTAATCAACATATATGCAAGCGAATGGTATGAAAGGACATAGATAAATGAATGAGTGGGAAATTAAGCAATGAATCGTTTATGCATATGTAACATGTGTAAGTTCTAAAGTATCATGCGCATGTAAAAACATACTTTTAATTTCAAATGCTATTTATTTAATATTTTTTTCTAATTAGTTCGTTCATTCTATCACAAAAGGAAAAAATGGGTATTGAGACTTAAGTTTTATCTTCTATTTTAAGGGATTCATAATGATCATTGATCATAAGAGAGACCAAATCTTAGGTTGAAAGGTAAGAAATTAAAAACCAAATATTTCTCCTAAGAAAAATACCAAATCTAATCTAACTTCTAAAAAGTGCAGTTCAAAGAGGGTTAATTTTACACGCAAAAAAGGAATTAATACAGCTAATTTTGGTATGAAACTATGGGTCCTTTTCACTCAATAGCAACCGGAATATTTAAGTAGGTTTGAGCAAAGTTCGACCATTACACATGATTCTTGGTACTAGAATTGTTTTTTTAATTATTATTGCGATTTTAACTTATTACTGAATTTATCCTTCAGCTAAGTCGATGTTATATCTGAAACACTGCAGAAGATAAATTTTCAACATGAAAAATACGAAAGAATGAAAGATAATTGTCTAGTATAATAGATACTTTGGTTGAAAATATAAAAGATAATTGTCCAACGTATAAGTACTTGGATTACTACATTTATTGTTAATTGGTTTTATGATGCAATCATATAGACTTATGTGTCTATAAGGTGTTTATGCGCACAGATGGAAGTGTGGAACCTCCACATTATATTAACCCGTCGGACTTTAACAAATATATCGTGTACATTGTGTATATATCCTACGTCCTTGTGTATGGAGCATGTTGGGTTTAATATTGGATTTGATCAGTACGTACCTGGGTAAATGAAGTTGGAGTAAGTTCGTCTATATTATAGAGTATGTACTATGTAACATCATAAAGTTATTTTTTTGAATCTCTTTCACATAACTCTTTTTCCACATTATATGGTTTATGAAAACTTGTGAGAATATAATTCATGTAAGAGAAAGTTTAAATATGTTGCAACGAGAACAATAAATAGTAAAGATTGATACAGAGATTTACGTGGTTCGGTAACAGTGTTACCACCGTCTATAGGCATGGACATCGGTGCGAGCCAGCCAGGCCAAACCCACCCGGACCATGGGCCGGGCCCGGATTGGGAGATTGTATCCCGTGCCGGCTAATTTACATGCAAAAATAAAATAAAAAACGGAGCGGGCCGAAGACTTCCTGCCCGACCCGACCCCGCTCCAGCCCGGTATAATAATGGGTCCATTTGATGTACTTTCATGTTTTCTGTGCTAAAGCATGTGAGTGCTAAAATCCTAGTTTAGCTTTGTTTTAGTTGTGTGGTGATGTTGAAGAAAGTTTCTCTACATTTCACATTTACACATTCAAGAAAGCGGGCGTTGTGAACTGGATGCATGTTCATTTGTTTAGGCTCATATTTCTATTCTCCGGGGACAAAATCTAAGCCGTCTCATCACTCTCATCGATGAAGAGATTCTTGGCATTTAATGTATGGGTGCATCATCTGTCACAAATAAAAATATTCTGCAACATTACAGAAAACTGCTATGCAAATGGACTTTATTCTAAAGTTTAAATGGTATTTTTAGTAAAATCTTCGGAAGAAAGGAGTTGGATAAGGAAAGGGAAAACCACAGTTCAGCATCTAGTGAGAGGAGGCTTCTTTCATTATCATAGTGATCTTGTTGGGGACTAGGGCAAACATTAGTTGCCTTTCTTAATTCTAGAGTTGTGTAGTCTTTGCTTTCTATTGGGAGCTAAGGTGGAACTGCCTCTATGCTTCTCCAAAATTTATGTTACCTATGCATGAAGTTGTTCTATTACCATAGGTGGCGGCAGAACAACAACATTTATAGTAGTAGCGGAATGGTCTATCTTTTCCTATAATTTTATTTTACCTGAGTTGGCTTGAAATTATCAAGGAAATGGACAAAAGCAGAACTCTCTTTATGGTAAAAACATTGAACTATATTGTCTGCATGCAAGTCACACACAACAGTTTGTCTACATTCAAGGCCATAGAGAAATAAACTGATTCAACAAAAGGCATACACAATAGTTTGCCTACACTCAATGCCATAAAGAAATAAATTGATCTAATAATGAATCTCATCAGTCAGCAGAACTCAAAGTACACAATGAATGAATGAATTTCTTTATCTTATCATCACTCAACAGGTGCATAGAGGCTTTCGATAAAGCCATACCTCAAACGAACAAGGTCTCCATCGACCACCATGCTAATATGGTCTCCATCGTCGGAAGGCAACCACTGTATCTGCCATTGGTCGTGGCCATCTGCATCCTCCTCTTCCCGGGCCAACACAATGGACCACAAAACCTCGTCATGGTCTCCGTGAACGTACACCAAGTGCGAACCCTCGGGTGGCGCGTCGAAATCGTGTCTTCGGACCCATCCTCCATCACCGGCTCTACGAAAGAACATAGCATGGTCCAGTGATAGGTCATAGTGCACAAGAGTTAGGGGCCACTCATGTTGCACCAAAATGGGATTCCTATCCCCGATGCTGACAACAGGAGGAACTAGAAATGACGAAAGCACCTGCTCGCGAAAATCGAAGGACATGATTAAGGGGTGGAACAGTAGATCCTCAAGCTGAGCCGAGACTAGTCAAAACGCCCTCCCATCCACCATGAGGCCCGAAACGGGCTGGAACTTGACGTGAGACGGCGCCACGGTGAGGTCAATCATGTCCGGCTCTACATCAACCAGATACCAGCCCCTCGTGAGTGATCTATATATGTAGGCTCCTAAAGTTTTGCTTGTGTTAAAATGGTGGAAATTTAGGGTATAGAATTGACTAAAAAATTTCCTATTATTTCAAGCTTCCCACACTCTCCTTCCCCCGACTACTATGCAAGCTTATTTTGGCTACCACCTAACCCTTTTACTTCATCTTAAACCCACTCTTTGTTTTTTGTGTCTTTTCCCCAAGGACCTTCGATGTTTTTTTGAATCTATATTGAAACTTTGGATTTGTAAACTTACAATTTCATTCCGGTATAAAGGTAACATTTTGAGGCGAACTTAGTCATATGATGAAGACGTCATAAAGTTATACCAATGATTAGCTCGAAACTTTCTCTTATATTAAGTTAACGATGGAGCACGGTCTTTGGTTCGAAATGAAGGAGTTTAATATGATTGTTGAAACCCGAAATAACCCGCGCTATAAACGGTATTATAATAAATACTAACTCTTAGGAATTCGTACAACCAAACGGTTTTCGTACGTATATTATTCCTCCTTTCCGCCCTTCAGCTGATTGTTTTGTAATCCTCTTTACAATTAAAGTCATTTAGACTTTATACCGTATATAACACAATCTCACTCGGAGATCAAGCACATCAAATCGAAGTACAGAAAAGATTCATAACCCGGAGAGATTTTTCGATCCTTGAAATAGTATCATAGCCTTGCTATATATAATAACGAAGAGTTGCTTGCTTGTGTTATTAGGCTTGATGTGGGACGATCACTTTTGAAGTCTTCCACGTTTAAACACAAAAACTCACACATGAGGTGCTTACGTGGAATTCAACATAGGAGCATGCAGAGATTTGGCGACGAGACATTTTTACCATCGGTTTATATGTCGTTCATGTTTAAAGTACTTCGGCCGTTTAATTGAGTACTTGGGTTGTTTAATTGAGTACTCCAATTGGGCTGAGCCCACCACACACACGTACAGATTTCATACCTTTCATTCCTTTGTACATGCACTAGTGTTTATATATCGTGTTATATGAAATTCGACACATGCGTTTGAAAATTAGTTAAGCCCATGCGTGGCTTTATAGCTTTTAATTATAGCGGTTATTTTGCGCACCATCAATGATAATATAAAATTTAGAAAGAGACGTTCTTACAAGGAAGAGTGTTCAAGGCAGGGTTCGAGATTTCCAACTACTATTGACATACAAAAGTGGCTTAAAGGCAAGATTACAAACATTAAACTTGGATAGGAAGGAGGATCCAACTATTCATCAAGAACATCTAATGCCAATGGTTTGTCATTGGGGTGCATCTCATAAAGTTGATGACCTTGACTTTGGGATGTCATCGACATTTTTCCTTTATTTTGAGTTGTAGGTTGCACGGAAGCTGATCCAGCCACCTTATTCGAAGCTTGGTGGTTTTGAGAAGCTGAGTATAAACGGAATTGGCCTCCGTTGCTCCTGTTTTATCTGCAATAAGTACGGAGATGTCCCTCCTTTCCACAGTTATAGCATGTCCTGCGCTCTTTTAAGCAGTCTCGATTGATGTGCCCCGGTTCCCCGCAATTGTGACAAACTATAGAGCTCTTCTTGGATTCCGAGCCTTGGAATGACTAAGACTTAGTTGGCTCGGACCCATTCTTGTTCTTCTTTGACCATCCTGAATCTCGTGGAGACGCTGGTCTCTTAAACCCACTTTGGTTCGAGTGGTGGGGCTTTCCTCCACCATTCTTTCTACACTCAGGCTCGCAAATGTCGTTTCCATCCGATAGACAACGTCAACATACTCCTCTAAGGTCAAGAAGTGGCGATTCACCATCCATGGCTTGATAGTATCGCTCATCCATAATGACTTAAATTATGAACCTATGATACCAAGTTAGGAACCCATATCATATATAATCTATAATACATAACACAAGTACCAAGTATTGTGAATTAAGTTTTATGAACCTTATGAATAATTGCTATGAGCCTAATCATATAAAGACATGCATAAATCCAAAAAAAAAATACTATTTATGCACTAGATTACGTGACAAAAATAACAAGTAAGTCATGAACAATGAGATGAAATATTATTAACCTATGCTTATTAAAACATGAACCAAATGAACAAATATCATAAACCAAAAAATTGTGAACCAAAATATTAACAACTACTATGACTTAAAAAACATGAATTGCGAGCGAGTTCCATGAGTATTGAATATGCTTATCGTACATGTCGAGTACATGTATTTATAATGGAAGAAAGGGAGGAGAGGAGATCGGAAATCATCTCCTAGGGTCGTCTGAACTGCTCTAGGCCCAACAAACAATTTCTTGCTCCCCAATCCACTTAGATATTCTATCTTTCGACTAAGATAGAATCTTCCATTATGCCGATTTAATTATCAAATTTAAGAAGATAAAATCTTACCATAATAAAAACTTTAATTAAAGAAAAAGATAGCAAAATAAAAAATGATACCTTTCTTGCGAAAAATAACTTAAATTTGTAATTATTATTATTTTATCCGCTCACAACTATAATAGTAGATAGATTGATGATAAATATAATCAATTGAATCAAATGAAAATGGGGCTTATCATGAAAATTAGAAATGAATTTGGAACATCGATCAAAACACAAGAAATGAATCTAAGCCATCCGATAAAAAATAAAAAATAAAAAATTATTTTTTAAAAAAAATCTACTTTATTTTTTAAAGTCCAAAAATGTATGTAGAATGATATAAATCGAGTATGAACATAAGGCAAAAAAATGTGAACATGCAATACTAATATGTGAATGTACCTATATTATATGTGAACCTATAGTGAATTTTCTAAAGTTAAAATGTGGTTATATGTGAACAGCTCTTGTAATAATGTGAATATGTGTATAAAATATGCGAACAGAATGTAAAATGTCAAGTGTCGTGTACTCGTGTTTTTTGGAAAAAAAATTAAGCGAAAAAATAAAAAAATATTTTTATTTTTTTTGCCAATTTTTTTTAAAGCTGTTTAACGTCTGTATGATGATTTTATCGAACATGAACGTATGACTATAAAACATGAACAAACCGTACTAATATTTGAAATATATGTGAACGTATTATAAAATCTCTGAGCTAAAAAGGTGATTATATGTGAACATGTTATATAATAGTGTGAACATATGCATAAAATATGTGAATGTAACGTAAAAAATCAAATGTCGTGTTTTTAGCAAAAACAAGCGAAAATAAGAAGAAGAAATATTTTATTTGTCAAAATTATCATTTTGCCCTTATCTCTTTAATCTTAGTAATCCATTTCTCAAATCCAAGAATCCTCATTTGTTTCTAATTTTTATGATAAGGCTCATTTCAATGTGAATCAACTTCTATTTATATATGCATTATATTTTTCATTTTTATATAAAATGCATCCAAATCATCAAAAAGCTCTATCACCCAAAATTTTCAAACTAACTCTAGAAACATTCTGATAAAAAAAACTACTATAACCAATACAATAACAACATTAACCCAGTGTTAAAGTTGACATAGACGAGGAAGTGTAACACCTAGGATTGCCTAGGCTGTAATTTCTTTACAAAAAAATCGAATGAATTACCCTTTCATTTAAAAAAAATATTAATCCAATGCAGTTTCCTTTATGGAAAATTTGAGGGGTCAAGATGGGGCACCCCTGTCTTAAAACAGATAGAGAGCGCTCGAAAAACCCGACGAAACAAAAGGATACACACAGAACGCAACCAAAAAGAGCAAAAAAACAACACAACGAAACAAAATGAAAAGAAACAAAAACAAAACAAAACCAAATCATACAAAAAAAAACTAATGGAAACCAATCACAACCTCATTTTGGTGAGTTTATTATAAAAATAATTGATTCTACACATATATATGACAACTAATTAACAAGCATAACCATCATCTTTGGCACCAACAAGTATATATCTTGCCATGTTTTTGCTCTTACTTTGATTTTAAATGTTTTTAATGTGGGCCTCTTATTTCAATCACCTAAAATGCTACATACCAATAAATGATACAATGATATGGACTTTTAAAGGTCCTTTACATTTTTTTGCCCTAACAACCTCCTCCACAACCGCCGCCACAACCACCGCCACCAGGTCCACTGTGCTCCTTACTCTTCTTCTTTCCGCCGTCAGCGCATGCAAGCACGACGACGGAGACCATAACGACGGAAAAAACAACCGCCACGAAAACCAACAGCTCCCCACCGTAAGCAACTCCCATATGCATATTGTTTGTTGCTTTGTGAATTAATGTTTGACAAGGCCTAAAGTGAAACAACAAAATATCATATCAATTCTTTCAAGTGTTAGTTTAGACAAATTTTCTAAGCAATTGTTTGATTGTGGAATTAACTACAAGGCAATGGGAGACAATAAAGATTAAAAAAATTACAAATATGTTGTCCTCAATGAAAGAAAAAGTGGTAAAGAAACTCACAAACAAATAAAATTGAAATAAAATAATAAGTAAATATCACTTGGTGCTATTTCGGAAACTTTTGGATATGTTTATCAAAAGAAAATATGTTTTTTTTTTTATAAACTATTAAAAAGTATCACACAACAGAATAGATTATATAAAATGAGATATACATTTCATGTTGTTCTTCTACATTTTAATTGTATAAAATGAACACGAGGGATAAAATAAAATAAAATTAAGATAAGTAGTCAATAATTTTTTATTTTTTTTTTAATCTTGAAATCACAAAATTGACAGTACTTAATTAAAATAACTTACAATGCAAGGACGACTTATATATGTCTCCTTCTATTCTTCTCACTATTAGGATTAAAATGTTGCAATTGATCAAATGAGTTCGTCACTTTCCGTTTTCCACTTATCCCCCTTTTAAACCTACTTCTGGGTCTAATTACAATAAGTACCCATAATTCCCTATTTTTACAATAAGTACCCACTTTTGGGTCTAATTACAACAAGTACCCATATTTGACATTTCTATTTCCCCTCTTTATGGTATTATCTGTCTGGTATATGAGAATATTGATATCAATTGTTTTATTTTGATGTATTCCGAAAAATTGATATAACAAAGACATCACTCATACATATACATATATCAGATATCTTGATATCATTCATATTCATATTTCGATATCCATATCGATAGCGACATTTAATATCCCATATCTTACATATCAATACCAAACGAGCCTTAAAATCAAGCCATCAAGGTATGTGAACGTATTAATGAAAAAACAATGCTAGGATAATGAGAATCAATCAAATAACAAACCCTAGTATGTAAAACAAGTAATTACAAGACAAATATGGAGAGAAAAGATAACACCCTCCGCGCAATCAAATTATGCACACAATCAAAGCATATTAATTTGGTGATTTTGGTAATGATTCTTAGCTATTATTATTATTCGATCTTGTATTTTATGGAAACATATTTTTTTGTCACTAATTGTACATTATTATTTGATTTCCTTCTCTCTTGAGCTGTATTTTCCTTTCTATATGATCGACATTATTTTTTATCCATAGAAAGCATTTTATTAGCTATTATAGAGAAATATGGATTTAAACTCGTGATCTAATAATCATGGACATCATTGCCTATATATTAGGTAGATTGGTTAGGCTTGAGTACAGTTGAATTTAATTAACGATTTTTCTAAATTGAAATTGGTGAACATTATTAGGATTTTTTTATTGTGTGCCCATGGACACACATCTAAAATTCTAATCTTGGTAAATTTAGACATTATTTGTTAATTTTGATATTTTTAAAAGGGTTCATTAATTCCAATTTAGGAAATATTGTAATTTTAAAATAATTTCTCAAATTAAAATTTTTATTGTGTGTCTATGGACACACATTAGCCCAACCGTAACAGATAGTATTAACTTAACAAACAATTTTCATACATTTAAAACCATATATATCATTCATTAAAGGTTGATCGATTGAGTTTATCTAACTGCATTTGTATTTATGTTGTGAAAATTTTTGTGCCTATTTTTGTTTGCCAATTTAAATTGAACTTTTTGAGGTTAATTAACTGAATTTTTGCTTCTTGCCTTTTGGGTTTCTATGAATCGAGTAAAAGAAAAAAAAGTTAAAAAAGTTGTTTGTAGAAAAAAGCAGGATCGAGTAAAAGAAAAAAAAGTTAAAAAAGTTGTTTGTAGAAAAAAGCAGGTCAAGTTTTGGGATGGAATCTCATCTCATGTGGGATCTAAACGGTCATGATATACACATCATTGTCCCAATATAAAATCGAGAGGGTATATGAAGAAAATCCAAATATTATCATTATTCGAAAGACGTAAAAATACACTAAACTTTAGCTATGTGTTCTTGAAATATCTGTACCTAAATAGCTAGACTAATAATTACCTAATTTGACTAATAAATATACCAATATATGTTAGCTAGATTTACTTGATTTGTTTGAATTAGCCTTGATCTTGTTGTTTCATTCGGCTACAATTGTTTGTTGAGTTTGTTATTTCTGTGTCTTTGTAATACGCTGCGTTTTGCTGGTTTTGTGTGTTAGTGAGATCACGTGCTGCATCTCACGTGATCCTTTAGTGAATCGGTTAATATTGTACAATACAAAAGGTCGTTGTAGCTTTCTTTCCCGCTCATTCTAGCTCTCTCTACGTACTTAGGAATGAGTCCTCATGTAAATTAAATCACCAAATGAAAACATGGGAGATGAATTATATAAGTACGTAGATCTTGTACAGTTTTATTTATAATTATTTTTGTATAGGTTATGATCAATAATAGGTGCTTTACAACAAAAGAGCAAATGCGTACTACTGATTAGGGATGAAAATTATTCATAGAAAACTGATCTATCTAAATATATATCTGATTTAAATATATAAATAAAACCTGATTTAATACAGGTGATGTATGGATGGGTAACAGATGGACAAAAAATTTGGTGGGTCGAATGTGGGTGAAAAGTCATCTGACCCACCATCCGATCCATCACCCACGCAACCATCCGACCCGTTTCATCCGCTTATTAATTGTGTATACACTCGAGTTTACTCTTTATTTTGGTTTAATGCATTGAATTTGTATAGCATATTTATAAATTTAAACTATTTTTTATATTTTTTTATTAAGGTTGGATTTTAGATAATGGTTTGTCTTTATACTTATTTTTTGTAATTTTATGCATTACACAAATATTTTTTCTGATTTACTATAACTTTTATACATGTTTTGATGAACTGGACAAAAAATACATAAAATAGAACACTCGATTATTTCACTCGACCCACCCGAAAACTCGACGAATGATGAACATATGATTGACAGATGATGAATTTTGCGAGTAATAGACAGGTTGGGTGGAGCATTTACCTCGTGGGTCGGGTGATGATATTGAGTCATCCATCCATTACCCGATTCATTTTCATCCCCCACCGCATATTAATTGGTGATTAATTAGTCCGACTCATATTATTGGGCCTGATGATTTAGTCCAACCTTCTTCTAATGGGCCTATTTGTCTTAAAACGGCCCATCGGTGCGTCGGTGGAGAACTGGAGATGCAATTTATACGACCAGCTGACGCCTGTAAACCCCACGTGTCTAGATTTGTATTGTATCAACTAGTTGTCCCCGTGCCCTGCACGACTATAAATCAATATTTTTTAGATATACTATAATAAAGATATTAATAAATAAAAAATATAATATAAATAATAATTGTGAATTGGTGATTTATATAAATTGTAAAAAGAACATAATTCTAAATTAAAGATTTTGATAATAAAAATGAAAATAATGGGACATTTAATATGGATTAGCAAATAAAATTGACTTGACATATTATAAGATAAGATTTCGGTATATATTATAGGATAAGATCTCGATATATATTTATATTATAGGATAAGATCTCGGTAAATATTTATATGAGTTTTTTTGGTAGATTATATTGAAGAGTTGTTAGGATCATAAATATATGGTAAAAAATATTTTTATATGTAAATAAATTTCCAAAAAAACATTATTGTAATCCAATATAAAAAAATTGATTGATATTTATAGATTATGTGGCAATATGATGTGTACATAATATATGAGTGATATGGAAATTTTTTGACATGTGGACTATGACATGGAATATTTATAAAGACGTCTAAATTATAAAAAAATGATATGTGTAAAAATATGAGGTGGCTTAATATAGGATCGATATGTGGCGAAATCCTAGGTGGGGTAATGAGAAGGCTCCAAACCTTATTGTTTTTATATATATAGTAGATTCATTTTTTTTTTCGGAAGTGAATTTCTTTCAATTTCATGTGCCCTAGACCCAAGTTGAAAAGCAAATCGGAAGATTCGTGTCATCCAATCTCTCCTCTCTGAGATTTTGACTGCTCAATTCGGATCAAATCCTATATCTTTTATCGCTAAATTCCCCAATTTCGTTTGTAATTTTGATGGAGTGAACTTAGATCAACTTGTCAATGGCTGTAACAATGGCAGCAAACCACACGTGCTCTGTTCCCTTGAATTGAACACCTTTCTCTCTCCCCCACCTTCTTCTGCCTCATTCCGATTTCAAGCCCATTAAATTGGTAAGTTCAGCTGCAATCAGATCCGGAATTCGTTATCTTGAACTCAATTGTTAACTGATTTCATATTTTGTAGATTTAGCGGCGGAATTCTTTTCGAGTTCAATCGCAATGAGTTCTTCGGAGGAATTGGGGATCGAGGGATCCAAGGAGCCTACATTGCGTGTTCATGAATTCCACTCCACGAGCGCTCTGGAGATAATGAGGGAAACAGTAAGAGTCTTGAGAATCAACTCAACTGCTTTCATGTCAATTTTAGCTCTTCTCATCTGTCCAGTTTCAGCTGTCGCCTTGTCAAACGTCTTAGTTGATCAATCCATGGTGAAAAGACTCACTACAAGGCTTCTATTGATTGCCAAAACTGCTGGCTTGCCACTCAACACTATTGTAAATCAGTCATTCGAAAGGTTTTCTGAAATGGCGGTCTCTGCAGCCATGTGCTTCCCTTTGTACATGACACTGTTGTTGCTTTCAAAAGCTGCTGTGGTGTATTCAGTTGATTGTAGCTACTTAAATGAGCAATTTGATGCACTTAAGTTTTGGGGGATTTTGAGGAAGCTTTGGAAGAGAGTGGTATCCACTTACTTTTGGGCTTGTATGGTGCTTGCTGGATTGGTGACACTTTTCATTGCCCTAATTGTAGGCATTTGCAGTGTATTTCTAATGTCTGGTTTGTTATCGCCTGATCTGATCGTATATCCCGGAGCCATTGGTGGGCTTGCGTTTTCGGTTGTGTTTGCCAATGCCATCATTATTTGCAATGTTGCTATTGTGGTATCGGTTTTGGAGGAGGTGTCGGGCCCCGAGGCGTTGATGAGGTCTGGTGTGTTGGTAAAGGGTCAGGTGCAAGTGGGTCTGTTGTTGTATCTTGTGTCTTCGATGGGGATGGCTTTTGTGCAGGGCTTGTATGATCATAGGGTGAAGAAAGTGAGTTATGGTGATGGCTCTTCGAGGTTGTGGGAAGGGCCGCTTTTGGTGCTTATGTATTCGTTTGTGATGCTGATTGACTCCATGATGACTGTTGTGTTCTACTTTAGTTGCAGGTGGTTGAGGACGGAATCGGCATTGGATGATGATGACGAGGAGGAGGAGGAGAAGGAATTGATTTTGGAGATGGGGACTGTTTCTTCTCCTCATCATCGCCATTCATCTGGTGCTGAATGACACAGGGTGTGTGCTTCCTTTGAGAAGAATTGCTGTTGCATTTTAGAATTGCTGAATCACTTTTAGAAGATCAGGTGATTCAAGACACTGGTAAATAGGTTGAAGAGAAGATGATGGCTTCTGAGTGTTGATTTTGAAGACTTATCCATGTAGTCAGAAAATATCTTGTATACCAGTTTAACCAGCAAAATTTTCGATGCTATTGTATGTTGTTTGTTGATCAAATATTGGGTTCTGTTTAGAATCTTGAAATTTGTATACAAAATCAGAAATGAGAAAAGGAAATTTTAACATAAACTTTTTAATCAACTTCAATTGTATTACAGGCTGCATAAGTTTTGAACATCTCTAACCTTTTCTCAGAATTTCTGTGCTTCTTTGCAATAAGAGGAACTTGTACAAGTATCAATCAAATCAAAGAACTTGTACATAACATGATTCATCTCTAGAAATACATTTTGGGTCTGGAAAAACTAGGCTCTCCACAAAGTCACGAGCAACAATAGGCATACCACAATCCAAAAATTCAGATTCGAGAGGGGTCATGCACCTGTCTTTAGGATCATAACAGGACATCTTCTTGGAAAAAAAATCATGCTCTGATACTATTAGCCTGCCACAATCTTCCAGCACACAATGGACTTCTCCTATGCCCCTGATAAGGTTAAAACTCAACATCTTACTCCATGTTTCGTTTTGCATTACCCACAGATCACATTCATAAGGACTCGTGAACTGCCAATGCACAAAGGAAAGAGAGCCATGCCATTTGCAGGCATTTACGCATCGACACCTTGGCTGTGAATGTCGTACGGATTCCGGCAGCTCAATCATTCCAAACTTGTCCTTGTCAAAATCAAAGAAAAGCATGACTCTGGCTTTGGAATCCTCGGTAGGAGCATATGCTATCCAGTAAGCCACTTCGCCCATCAGGACCTGGGTGGATACGCAGGTAATGGAGCCGGGTATGATTCCGCTTGCATCAACTTCGTTCCACACACCCGGTTTCCTAGACGAGAAAAGAGCAGCCCTCGGGCAGATCCACAATACTTGCAACCGATTTTCGCATGACAAAGGACAAAGCCAGAGTCCAACACGGAGAGGAATCCTCAAGGACTGACGGGTCGAAGGGTTCCACAAGAAGAACCTGTCGTCGTTGTTATAGAGGCACATTACACCATGAACGCCTCCAACGACTACACACAATTGGGGCGAGAATAGAGATACAAACTCAACCGGGCATGTTAAACTGTCGCACCAAGGGAGGGTGCGCGAATCAAGGAGAAGATACTTAGCTCTATGGTTTTGTGCAATGAGACGGGGCGTTTGGATGGCCAAGTGGTCTAGGACGAAGCACTTAGAGGCGATGATTTCTTTCCACGATTTGCACACACATCGGATTCGCAATAGGGTTTTGATGGGCAACATCTTGAATATCGAAATCAGTAGGTCTTGGCAAATTGTTTTAGCGGGTACCCTCTTGCAAATGGAGTCTTCTGACATTGGAGCTATGTCAGCTATCTGCCATTTGTACCAAAAACAAACACGAATAAGTTTATGACTCCTCTCTCTTTGCACATGATCAACCAACTATAATTCAATTCACCAGCATCATCAAATCAGTATCCCAAAGATCTCATCAAAAACAATAAGCTGAACTTAATCAAGAAAGAGAGCATAATTGATCTTACCTAATATGCAGAAGCAAAACAAGGAGCAAAACAGGGAAAAAGAGGAAGCTTTCAACCGCTCAAAACAATTGAATTTGGTTGATGATTTAAGATTAATTAATCCTGAAAAAAAAGTTGCCTAAATATTCCTTTTTAAGGAAAATAAATAGATAAAAGATCTCCTAGAAGATATAAAATCCCAATTGCGCACTATAAAACCCCAATTGCGCTCTATAAAACCCCAATTGGCGATTTAGGATTTCAGCGGTCGTGGACTCAACAAACATAAATGGAAGGAAAGAGCGCGATTAACCCGCCGAATCCAAAGAAGATCATCACTTCAGACAATGAAGCCATCAATCTGGATGAGGAACTGGTCGCATCATCTGCGATGATCCAGAAGCTGTTGGAGGATGATCGCAACGAGATCCGCCTTTCGGAGATCACGCAAAAGATTCTGATCGGAGTAATTGATTTCTGTAAGAAGAACGCCGCCACGCCTGGACTCGATAAATCATGGGAAGATGAATTCCTTGAAATCCACAGGGCCGAAATTCTCGATCTACTATGTGTAAGTACATCTAAATGAAACAAAGACTGAATCTTTTTTGAAATAGCAGTTGATTTTGTTTGGATTTTTGTTTCGATTACAGGCAGCGGAGTATCTACAGATTGAGAGTCTCAAGGTTCTTGCTGGCCGGGGCGTGGCTGGGTTGATGAAAGATAAGACTCCTGAGGAGATTCGTGCCATGCTTGGTATAGAGAATGGTTATAGCCGAGAGGAAGAGGATGAACTCCGTAGGGAGTATAGCTGGGCCTTCTATTGATTTTGGTATTATGATGTTTTATATGCTACGTTGCTTAGTAATGATTCAATAATAATTATGATGTGGAATTTGATTTTTTTTAATTTATTGTGATGGGCTTATTAGGGCTGTAATCGAACTTATTCGAGTCTGAGTTTTGAGTTGCTCAGCTCAGCTCGGTTAAAAATAGGTGAGCTCGAGCTTAGTTCGAGCTGTTTGAATTTGGTTTATTAAATGTTCACCGAGCTCGAGCTTAACTCGTGAATCTCTCATTTAGTTTTTTCGTGAGACAAATCTGCGAACAACTCGTTTACCGCCAAAACTATATAGTTAACATAAACTCTATGTTGTATATAATAGTATATAGTGAATTATATTGTATATAATAGATATATAGTAAATCTTATTCATGAATGTATAATCTAGTTTTTATGCGCATATAATCGAGATTGCTCACCCGACCTCATCCGACCCGTTCACCCAACCCGATCACCCGGTTTCGGGAACGGTTTCGGGTACGACCTCACCCGACCCGTTCACCCAACCCGATCACCCGGTTTTTTGTCCCACATTGAAAAATTAGAAGAATTAGTAGAAGGAGAGGAGAAGAGGAACTTATAAAAAGGGAAGGAGATGAGAAGTGAGTTAAGTGTTTGAAGCCTAACCATATAGACGAGCTTTATAATTAAATATATTTTTTGGCTAATCCATTATATATGCCCTATATAAATACGTTTAAAATTTAAAATCTTATAACAACCGAAAAAAACCCAAGCTGTGGATCAGGCATATTGGTGGCATGTATGTTCATTGAACGGCATGTATGTTCAATGTGGATCAGGCATATTTGAATGCATGTTTCTTGTATGATTCTACGATTAGTAGTTGGAATCTAATTGCTATTACTGATCAGCTAAAGCAGAATGTTAGACTACAAAATTTTGCTACCGAAAAAACCCCGAGCCAACAATTGGTGGCATGTATGTTCAATGTGGATCAGACATATTTGAATGCATGTTTCTTGTATAATTCTACGATTAGTAGTTGGAATCCAGTTGCTATTACTGATCAGCTAAAGCAGAATGTTAGACTACAAAATTTTGCTACCGAAAAAAACCCGAGCCGGGGCATGTATGTTCAATGTGATCAGGCATATTTGAATGCATGTTTCTTGTATGATTCTATGATTTGTAGTTGGAATCTTGTTGCTATTACTGATCAGCTAAAACATAATGTTAGACCACAAAATTTTGCTACCGAAAAAAACCCGAGCCGACAATTGGTGGCATGTATATTCAACGTGGATCAGGCATATTTGAATGCATGTTTCTTGTATGATTCTACGATTAGTAGTTGGAATCTAGTTGCTATTACTGAATGCATGTTTCTTGTATGATTCTACGATTAGTAGTTGGAATCTAGTTGCTATTACTGATCAGCTAAAGTAGAATGTTAGACTTGTATGATTCTATGATTAGTAGTTGGAATCCAGTTGCTATTACTGATCAGCTAAAACAGAATGTTAGACTACAAAATTTTGCTACCGAAAAAAACCCGAGCCGACAATTGGTGGCATGTATATTCAATGTGGATCAGGCATATTTGAATGCATCTTTCTTGTATGATTCTATGATTAGTAGTAGGAATCCAGTTGCTATTACTGATCAGCTAAAGCAGAATATTAGACTACAAAATTTTGCTTTCAAGATCAATCTAGTGCCTGCAATTACAATCAATGGAATAGGATTTTGGATGGTTGAAGCAGTTCAACAAGTTGCTCTTGCTGGTTTATCGTTTGATTTTGAAAATAGAAGGTTGGACTGCTTTAATCTACCTGATGGAGTTAGAGAAGATCGCAACTACAGAGTTTCATTTCTTCTGAGATGGGGAGAAGGTCTTGGCTTTGTTTACTGTAACTACTGGATACATGAGGGCACTCTTTATGCTAGGGAGGATGGTAATTGGTGTAAAACGTACATTTCCATTGCACCTAGAAATCATGTTTACTGTTTATGCGGTTGAGTATATATGACTGCACAACAAAATCAACAACTCTGGTTATTAGTTTTGAATGAAGCTGCAGAAGAAGAATTAAGTCAGGGTCTGTCATTACAATTAATGTATAGGCTATTGGATGGTAGAAGTAGTGGTTCAAGAAGTAGAAGATGGACCGAATTTTGCTCTTTGATTTTGAGAATAGAAGGTTTGACTACTTTATAACATAAAATCTAATAGATATATTTAAAAAATATACATATTTTTAGGGTATATTTTTAAGTTTATCTTAATTATTTCTAAATTATAATTGGGTATAATTAATAAAATATAATTTTTTAATTAGAAAATAAATGAATTTTGTTATAATATAACGACAATTCACAAGTAACGGTAAATGTTGAATTTTTGTAAAAGTTCCGGAGTATCATTCGGAGTAAATTTTTTTAGGGTACCATCCGAAAAAGTAAAAAACTTGAGGGTACCAAACAAAATTTCTCTAAATAAAAATGAAATTTTATCAATTCATCACGATATTTTTTAGCAAATAAAAAAAGTGTTTTCTTATTTAAGGTGCATCGGATCACCGACCTACCACTTCTTTCAAGTCTTTTGGCTAATACAAATTAGAAACCTCAATCAACAGTTTCACCACTCCTTTTACTAATGAAACCTAAATTGCATTCTCACAATCATTCCCAATTTCTTCTCTCTGAATTCGAATGTCGTTCCGAATTTCTTCTCTACATCCGATGTCATCAGATATTTCAATGAGGTTTAATGATGTTAGGGGAAGATTTATCACCTGCTTGATTTCTAGTTAGCTTAGTTTCTAATACTTCATAAAATATCATTGAGAGAACAGAGTATGTATGATCCCCACCTCCATCCCTTCAGAACCCCCACTTCCTCCTCCACCTTCCGCCCAACAAATAGATTGGACAAATATTAGTCAGACTGCCACCTCCTCCACCTTAGTGATTGAGTTTGTTTTGTGCTATATTATTTAGGATTTGTTGGTTATGAAACTTGATAGGGTCTTGTTACTTAGTCAAGAAACTAGCTATTGCTCGTAAGCTAAATTGATTTTTTTCCCTTTGTAATCCATTGATTCGGAGCCATTTCCTTCGCATACAACTACCAACGGCAGGATCAAACTTGGCTAGATTTTGGATGAATCCCGCAAAAGAAGATTTCTTGTTGGTTTCGTACAAATTCGATGAGAATTTGCCCTTTCGACTAAATGGATATTTTGTTTACAATTATATTATTAGAATGTGAAATCTCGATGCTATTTCCATTGAGCCAGGTCAGAATATTAAATTACAGCATTTTTCTTTCAAGTTCATGCAAACATTGTCATTATAATGGACGATATAGCCATATAGGGTATTGGACAAGGGAGGGAAATGCTCATAGATTGATCCATCCATGAGGTTGAAGGATTCCATTTCTCGTTTGTCTTTTACATTGATTTTCATGACCAAATACTTTCTGTATACATTGTCCATAATGATATCATTATGGACTACCATACTTCATTTGTGGTGAAATGGGAAAAACCATGAAGAACCGAAAAGAAAATCCATGAAGGAGTCTATAAACTCTATTTAAAAAGTTTACATTAATTAAAGAAATATTAATAATAATCCCTTAATCGCATCGGGCGACGACGTTCTCGCATGGGTCCTTGTGTCCTTAACTGTAGGCTCTAACTGCGTCGTATCAAACACCGACTATTATAATGGACGATATAGGGTATTGGACAAGGGAGGGAAATGCTCATTGATTGATCATCCATGAGGTTGAAGATTTCATTTCTCGTTTGTCTCTTACATTGATTTTCATGACCAAATACTTTCCCTTTACATTGTCCATAATGATATCATTATGGACTACCATACTCTATTTTTGGTTAAATGGGAAAGTTTATTGATAGTAGTGCATTGGGATTGGGGGTTGAATCAAGATAACCTATAATGCATAATTGATGATGGTTAGGATAAGAAATTTGTTTATCGAACATGCAACCATTGTTGCTCACATGGTGTATTTGATTAAAGAGATTGGAGGGAGATTGTGGTAGAATTCTCTAGTGATGGAAAAATGTTAGTTTTTGGAATTTACAATAGCCTTGTTTATGTGAGGGATGACTTCATTTTTATAAGTTTTTGAGTAAAAAGGAGGGGCGTAGGAATGCGTCTCTCATCATCCAAAATAAAGGATACAATAGCTTTAACAGGTCTTCGGACATTTAATCAAGCGGTTAAGATTTCGTGATAGTACCATGCGGTTTTCGTTTCGACTCCTACGAGCTGTGTCCAAGACAAAAAAAAAACTTCAACAGGTTGCTCTAAGCGATGATAAAGTCGAGGGCTAGGCAAGCAAGGCGGTCCGCTTAATTGAAGTCTTCATTTGTAACACTGGTTGATTTTGTTGCATTGAGAATAAAAGCACTAAATTGAATAAATACACCATTTTAAAAATAGAATTTTATGAATACCCATATTTTGGATTTGCAAAACACTACATGGAGAATTCTTATACAAAATAAAAGGCATAGACGAAAAGAAGAAAAAATGCAACAAATAATTATAGAATTATAGTTTACAACAAGATGAAAATCAATTGTGACTTATGGAATAATTTTGGCCAATTTGTGAAAATTGAAAAGTAGTCAAGTGCGATCGCAAACACACTAGAGATAATGTTGTTGGCTCTATTTTGTGAATCTTAGATAAGAGTACTTGATTGAGGGCATGATGCAGAAATCTTGACAATCTAATAATCTTTTCACATAATTTTTGTGTTTCTTTGCTCTAAGAAAACCCCAGATTTTCTAAGCCACAACTATAACTTTCCTAGTTGATCTCACCAGTGAAATACATCAAAACATACATTACAAAAACAACTCTATCCATCAAGCAAGCAAATCAAGCTCTACACAAATTTCAAACACACAAAAACTTGTATCAAGAAATCTCATTTGAGAGCAAGGGAGTCGTGCGACTATCAGGACTGTTCGACAACTGGAGCGGACTCAGAGCTGGATCCTGGTACGCCGTCACCAGCTTATCGAGGAATTCATCCATGGCAGGATCATTGCTATCTTCTCTATCCTTCTTTATTAGACTCTGATAACAAGATAACAATAATAACTGAAATTAGTTAAACAACAATGTTACACCAACAACATTGACCCAGTGAGGTTCCGCTACAGGCTACAACGGAATCTGGGGGGTCAAGATGGGGGTTCCCTCGCCCAAGGGAAGGGGTACGCCCGATAGACCCAAGAAAAACTGAAATTCAACTATGTGACAATAATAACTAAATTTAGTTAGAATGCACCAAAATTGAAATCCATCTCAAAGGCAGTGTATAAAAGGATTAAAAGCCAATGAGCATGAGGATGCACCCCACAACTGAATTTAGTTAAAATGCACTAAAATTGATATATGAGTCATATTCATCTCAAAGGCATTGTATAAAAGCCAATGAGCACGAGGGATGCGAGATAACCAAGAAAGTGAAAGAAAAAAAAGCAATCTCAAATGTTACTATGTTAGAAAAGAAATGTATAGTCCTATGCTAGTTTTTATTTCAGCTTTACCTCAGCAGCATAGCCCATGAAGTTGGGCAAGAAGCGTTTTCGACAATACTCATTGAACAGAAGTGTCAAAACTGGAAGAGGGAAAACCAATGTGGATGCCACAGGAAGTTTCTTCAGAGTGAAGATACCAATAGCAATCGCGTGCATGAGTACAAGCGAGAATATCATTGAGTTATGCACGATTGGCCAGAATCTCCCCGCTGTGTCATACTTAGGCATGTACACTTTTATAAACTGCATTCACAAATTCAGAATCTTTGAGCTTTATGCATAAACAAAAGTTATGATTTTACTCAAAAGGGTAACTAAAGTTTACCTGATTCTTGAAGACGATGTAAGCGAGACAGAAGTAGATCAACAAGAAGGGCAAGATGAGAGGAGCCAAGAAGAAGTAAGTGATACCAAGGAGTCCAAAGAACAGAATTTTAGCTATGTCAACGTGAAACGGTATGCCTGGAGCTTCAAACTCATCACTTGAGTCATCGCTTTTCTTACAGCAACAACAACAACACTTTTGTATTAACATGCCAAGGAAAGGAATGATCCGAAAGAGTTCAGATGAGGTACTGGTCCATCCGGATGTGACAACATAAGCAATGAAAAACGACGCCTGCAAAATTTTTTAAAAGTTAAATTTGAAACTGATAATCAATCATATTTCATTACTTAATATAGATCCTCACTTGTCCAGGGACAGCAACAGCCAGCTTTGCAGGGATGTTCTTGAGATCAAGCAGGAGCGAAAGCTCATTTAGAATTGACCCAGAAAGCACGTTGGCGAAAAAGATGTTCCATATTGTGAACCAGAGAAACTTATTACAAGCGCTCTTTTGTATCTCGCTGAAGGAGATGTATCCTTGAATGGATGATAGGAACAGCATGACAGGAGGAACCAATTTCAAGAACAGTTGAAGTATAAGACTGGGAAGATAACCTGTAACCACTTCACTCACAACTGATCTGCATATTCAAAAACATAGGGATGATATGATTAATTGTCAGCAAATGCAAGATCAATAATGATAATTAAGAAACATGAAAATTAGCTTACAATGAAAGAATGCTTTCGAGGAATGGAAAAAGCGCCTCCAACTGATCCAGATTAGTTAGACCTTGAACGATCACGACAGGGATAAGGAATAGAATAGTAACAGATATGAAAACCACTAGTACAAACACTTTAGAGAGCCATCTCTGCAGAAATGAAGTCTGGAAAAAGGGCCAGTAGACGTCATTCGGTTCAGGAACTTTTTCAGAAACCCATTGTGTTGGATTTGTCGACTGTTGCAAATGTGACGCGACAGCAGCAGCATACCGGGTTTTGAAGAATACAAAGGCAGCGTGTACTTGCTAAGAAAAACAGTTATTGTCACATATCACTTATATGGGTGTTCAAACAAAAGGAAGGAAAATTCGATAAAGAACAACATACTTCTGCAGAGAAAGAAGCTTGTTGTTGTGCTCTCACATTCTCCTCTATGCCCTCCAGTTTCTTTTCATAGTGATCCACAAGATCAACTTTTTTGCCAAAGAGTCCAAAGAGACCAGTACGTTTGACTTTCTGTTGACCAGGCTCGGCTTGTAAGTGGGTCAATTTTCCATACAACTTATTAGCATCATTCTAGGGAAAATGGGAAAATGAAGGACATCAACATAAAGCAAGAAAGTAAAAAAAATCATACAAAAGTTGTATACAATTTATTACTTTATGAAACTTACCATGAGGGACCGTATTTTACTTGTACGATGAATTACTGTATGAGATAAATATGTAGAAGGATGATACTCGCCAAAGAAAGTATCCACACTTTCACTCACACTGCCTCCAGGAGGCACAGGGATACCGCGAACTAGTATTGTAAATTGATGTTGCTGAGGTTTGGAAGTTAGGAAATATTCAATCCTTTTTGAAGACACATAATTGTATTCCTGCAGAATCAGTTAGTTTTTTTTGTTCAGTAACTAATTAAAACACCAAATGGATCCAATCAAACGATACGGGATAGAAAAGAATTAACTTACACAATAAAGAAGATAACAAACGAAAACCGTGACCAAATACACAGCACAAAAGTGAACCCATAGCCTGTCAAAATAGCCAAATCAAGATCTTAGTATCACTTTTTCTATAAGTTTAGGCTAAATTTGAAGTAACAGAAAAATGGAATTACTTCTTTGAGCCACTCTCTACATTAGAGATTGTGAAGATATCCAAGGAATCACTCGAGATATTCGCAATGTTGAACTCTTCAAGCTGATCACCAGTGCAATTTATTGGTAGAAGAACAAAGAAACCAATAACACCAGCAAAAGAAAACAACTTCAAGCTGCATAGCAAGCAAGTGAAAATTCAAGCATAAACAGGAAAAGAGTTATGCCTACATTATGCAGTAAAATTTCCAGAAATTACCTGAAGATAATAATCCTGATAAAAACGACACCATCCAAACCCGAAAGCGCAAGCAATTCGTCTTCTGTAAGGTTCCATGCTCTTCTAACCCAACCAGGAGAAGGCAGAAGCCATTCAATATGGAAGAAACTACTTTGCTGAATTCCCTTTTCAGCCAATTGTCTTGGCTCATAGACTTCAAAGTTTGTGGGTTGTCTTCTTAAAATGGAGTACAGTGTAAAGAATAATATACAAAGGCCAGAGTTTATGCCAACAGATGTCAGCAGAGCAGAAACCAACATGATTTACTGATGTTTTTAAAAACCTGCACATCCAAGAACTCAAAATCAGCAAAATTGAATCAGAATCTGGCAAAATCTACATGATTTCTGATTTGGGTAATTTCATATACTGAACAATTTCTCATTCAATTACTTCATAAGCAAAGTAATTTGAACTTTTTGATGCAATTCCAGATACTGAACAATTTCTCATTCAATTCCTTCAATTAGCCAATCAGAAAAGCAAATTGTAAAGCAAAGTAATTTGAGGTTTTACATGCAACTTAAACCAGAGAAGAACTCATCAGATCACCAAATAAAAAGATAATATCTTCAGAAAGAAATAAAAATTGAAAGTAGAGACATTACCTGGTTCAAACTCTACACAATGTGGCCGTTCAATGGGAATGTAATCGCCAAGCTTCAGCAAAATTTGAAGTTCAGATTAAGCCTACTTGATTTGGCCAAACTAGCATAAAGGTTTGATCTTTTTTGCTTTATCGAAGGTTTGGGTCAAAGGGAAAAGAAAAGCTCTTCCATTTTCGAACTGAGTTGAGAGTTATAAGAAAGAAAATGACAAAAGAGGGGAATTGAAATGATTTAGAGGTGATTTTGAGGATTAATGCTGGATTAGGAGGAGTTGAATGGATTTGGGCATCAAATTTTCTGTGGAAGATGGAAGGATAGCTATAAAGGGTGGGAAGAAGATAGACTGGTTGGTAAATTCATAAGCTAGTCAACGGCTAAGGCTTCTCTAGAACACGTAGTAGTGTACGTGTCATCAAATCTCTAACGGTAAGTCAAAATGGCTTAATCTTGCCGACATGTGCATGGCTATTGGCTAGCTTTATTAATTTTGCTTGTTTTTGTTGATCTGTGGCTTGCTTGGATCACAAAACAAGATTTAATGTAGTTTAATACAAAATAATGTAAAAAATGTATCATTTTGGAGATCCAAGCTCACCTAAGTGCACTCTTGAGGCAATTCATTAGTGTTTAATTAGTAATTACTGTTGTGTGATTCTTTCATAGAACATCTCTTTAAAACCGAATCGAACAGACAAAAATCAAATCCAACTGCAAATCGAAATTTGGATTAAAGCGAACTGAAAACTGAATCGGTATCGGTTAGGTTTAGATTAATTATCCTTTAGAAAATCCAAACCGAATGAACCAAAATAAATTCGGTTAAGTTTGATAAATTCAGCTTAAAATTTCGATTTAAACTGACTCATGCCAGCTTAACCCTGCTCTTTTGAACCCAAAAAGCTTAGGTAAGGGATCTTGTAATTGGAATTTATCAGGCAAGCAAAGTAGATGATCATGTGAGATATTTATTTGTATTGCACTTTTAATATCTTGATAGATAAAACAAAAAATAACAATTGTGTGGATGTAAACCAGGAGCATTTTGTTTAGCAGACTCCAGCACAAGGCCTAATAAGGCAAGTGATTTGGATTGTGCTTCTGTACAAATTGATAAAAAGGAGTCTGCAACTTTATTTCTGGACCACAAAATGATTACACATTCAGTGATTGTAGGGTACTTTTCAAGTACCAAATCCTGTGATTGTTTGGATCTATATCCATTTCAATAATGTGAGATTATACAGAGAAGGAAACAAAACGTTTGCATAAAGAGAGAATGAAACTAGTTCAAAATTGTTACAATTCTGAAACCCTGCAAACATATATTAATTCAAGTGTACAACAATAAGTTACACTGTCATTGAGAGCACTCACAAGATTGTCTAGCTTCCTAAACACATTACATATAAAGATCATAAGGTAAAAAGGAAAGGAGACCCTAAAAAACCAAAGGAGAGGCTAAATGGGGAAGATGGTCTGGAGAAAAATTTTCAAAAATAAAATAAAATTGAACTGTAAGAAGCCCTCTTCTGTCTGAAAATCTGACCTTTGCAAGCTGGAAATTCTCTTTTAAGTGTTCAGTTATATGCTGACCTTGGAGAATTTCTCATTTGATTGATTAAAGAAGCTTCTTCCTCTCAAAGAAGGTTTTCAGGTGCCAAAATTGTAACCCAGCAACCAACAAACAGATGAACAAGGAAAGAAAGCTCAGCCAGAACATTTTTGAGTTGGTTGATCTGTTAAGCGCTTGCATCTCGTCTTCCCTATAAGGATATCATTCATTGATGATGAGAAAATGATAGCAAAAATAGAGTATTGAAAATAAAAAATTGGTCAAGAAAGCGAATTTTTACCTGTCACGAAGGTAAAACATTTCGTCATGAATGGAGTTGACGGTATCCATCAGCTTCTTCAACTCAATTTCCATAGTCTAGCAAGTGAACATCCATAGAACAGAAGTCAGTACTATTTAGAAGAAAAATGTTTGCAGTCTCAAACATAGATTGAAATGTGAAAAGATGTACAACCATTTTTCTAATCTAAATGAGCATTCTATTGGGATTTAACAGTCGCTTAATCCTAATGACAAGTTTAAGATAATTTTTGAGCAGTAGCATCTTGATTTGAAAAGTTCAACAAGCTTAGGATGCATATGGATTGCACCAACTAATACATTATCTTGCATTGCAACTTAATACAAGACATTTGGTGTGTTTGGCTTTTAGAGTTGGAAGCTTTATGAAGTCCTACTTAAAAGCCTGATTTATTATCAGATATCTAATTTGCTAGTATCATATATGTTCAAGCACACGAGCAGCAAATTACACGAAAGGTTTTATTTTTATTCTCAGAAGATTTCATAGTACAAGAAACATGTAAATTCAAGTCCCAATATCATCAGTGAAATCCACTGGTCACGAAGGTAAAACATTTCCTCCAGGATTTCAATCATTATGCATATCAAAAAAATGCCCTAGGACAAACTGAAAATCTGAAATACACTATAAAGTTGATTCTGTGGACTTCCTTCTAATCCTTATTTAGTATCAATTTGGATTTTTTCCTAATCCTTAGTATCAAGTTGCATGCAATGGCATTTCATCAAGACTATATATTTCAGAAAAGAATTAACCCTCCTAGGCTGCCTATAATCTCTTTGCAATGCATTTTGATAGTAGCATAATTTTCAGTTGCATAATGCTATAACAACACAAACATGAAAGATTTTGGCCGCATTGCAGATAGCTAAGCAATCATATACAAAACCCTCTCACGCAATATTTGAGAAATTCAGCATTATTGAAACCAAACATACATCAACTGAGCCTTTCTTAGCAACATTGCCCCAATCCTTGGAAGCAACCCCACTCTTCCACTCAAAATCCACAGTCAAGGTCGTCGGAGGCTTATGATCGTCCGTCCAGAAACATGCCATGTAATCTCCGGGCTCAGCTGTGGTAAAAGCGAACTGCCCCGATTCCACATGCTCTGAATAGTGGTAGCTACCCCCAGATGCCGATGTCACCTTCAAAATCCCCACAATTTTCACAAATCAATCAAATTATCATAAACCTAGAACCCCAAACTCAAAAATTTCTACTCTTTCCCCCCACCTACGGACCGGAAAGCTATGAAATTTATAAACTTTGACAAAATCGCCATAGCTTACCCGAACGGTGATCTTATGATTGTCCGGCAAGGGAGCGCCTTCATGGGGATTAACGACGTGGTACTTCCCCACGGTCATGGAATTGCTCTTAATGTCTTCGGATATGCATTTCGTGTGGCCTGATTGCAGATCGAATCGCAGAGATTGCGAAGTTTGAAACAAAAACCCTAGAATTACGACAACAACGAGAGCTCGAGGAATCGGGAACATAGTGAGAGCGATAAATACTGCCGAAGATACGCCGATGAGCTTGCGTTGATATCGGATGGAGATGTAGAAGAAGGCTCGGTCTTCGCTTAACAATGGAAGATAGGTGCAAGGAGAGAAAGACTAGTGTCACCAGCGGGTCACCGAACTTTTCGTGTTCAAAGCCTTTGACGAACCCAGAATTGGCTGTGACGAGGGGTTTATGACGTGGCGATATATCATTGGTTGAAGCAACGTGTAGTTTGCCCTTAAAAAAGGTTTAACGCTTTTATGGGCCCAAATAAATGGGCCTTATAGTCCGATCATATATTGGGCCTTTGCTTTGAACTTGGAATACTTCAATTTTCAGACACATGCATAAATTTAAGAGAATTAAATCAAGCTTATAACCCATTAGGGTTCTAAATAAACAAAGCCTGTCGTGAGAAATTTGGTGTTCGGCTTGGTTAAATCTTTTTTCTGTTCGGATCGATTTATAAACGAGTTGAACTTGAGCACAATTTTAAGGCTCGAAAGATAAAATGAACTGAGCTTGCACACCCGATACTCGACTTGTATGTTCATGGGAAAACTCGATCATATGCTCATGAGCAAGCTTGATTACATACTCATTTAAAACTACATTATACGTTCATGAGTATAAGTATACAGTTAGTGTTGAATTGCATAATTTTAGCGGTCTCTCTCAACTTACATAGTTTAAATTCCGTTTCATTTGCTTGTAAAAATTGATGAAGTAAACGAGTTGTTCATGGATTTGTGTCTCAACGAAACTATATAAGAGTTAAGCTCGAATTCGGTAACTATTTAAATGAACTGAGTTCATGTTCGCGCTCACATATTTTTTAACCGAAACGAGTTTAAACAACTCAAAACATGGTTCAACTCGGTTCGATTACAACTCGTACCTAAAAATCAATGTTTGAGGTAAATTGTATTAAGAATATTGGCCAACATTCATACTAAAGTATAACCCAAAACAAATTATCACCAAATCCAAATTTAATGTCCATTTTTACCTTATAAAGGTGTGGTAGATAGACAGTACAGATGTACTTATAAAGGTGTGCAGAAAGACAATTTGGCATATAAAGTCATGATGTCAACTTATTCTCTAAGTCTATTCCATGTTGGTCCCTCCTAATCATGGCCCATAATTACTAAAATAAGCATTTTTTTTTATTATTGCTATAGTTACTTATTAGAAAGCAATTTTTGAAAAAAAGCATACTTTTATACATTGAAATACGTGAGTGATAGTATTATTTTTGCTTTGGAAAATGCGAAAAGTATATTTTTTTATAAAAATTACTTTTTAATAAGTAAAGTGTAGTAAAATCTTAAAACATCTGCATTTCAAATATAGTGTACTTCTTTTTTTTCTGTATTTTTACTAAAAAAATGGAGTTTTTAATATTGCCAACTTCAATGACTTTCACACCCCATTAAATTATGTTTTTGGGTGATAATTATAGCAATTAAAGTAGATTAGCATGTGGAAGTAAATGCACTAATTAATGGACACAACAGTAGTGTAGGGCACGTTACATGATCCATGGCTGTGCTCTGACCTTTCTTTATGATCACATTCATATCATATGACTAATTGCTTTTAAATTTGTTGTTAATGATGATAAAATGGAATTTGTTTATCTACTCTTCTCACATGATTTTACTGGGTCAAATTATCAAGATCATTATTATCTGACCAGACCAAGAAAATTCGTTATTAATCAATAATCAGTTTACTGTTTACCTACTTTAAACCAATTCAAAAAAAAATGGTAAATTCTAAATCCTAAACCATAGAGTTGTCAAAAAACTGACTCGACTTGTAAAATTGATTTGACTCGCAAACCTGTAAAATTTTTAGGGTTAAAGATCCGGAAATTTACACCGAACCCGAAATAAATCGAACTCGATAGAACTGAAACTCATTGAATTGAGCAATTTAGTATATTTATAGAATGTGCAAAATTTATTTTGAAACACATAGTATATTTTATTATTAAATTACAGAAAAATAATATATTGTAATTAAATATTATTATTTAATTAAAAATTGATTTTAATAATCATAAAAGACCGATATTTTTGACCCGCTGGTTAATCAGACCCGTCCAAAAATCCGCAATAACCTGACTTGATCGACTAGTGACCTGTAATAATCCAAACCCGATTCAATCCAAACCCGACCCAACTCTACCCGATTGATAGGTCTATAGTCTACTAGACCCTAATAATTTGACATTTGGACTTAAAAAGTCAGTGATATTGGTTGAGTGTTACCAAAATCAATACCGGATCTGAATATTATCATCTGGCATTTGTCAAAATTTGGGATCTTCTGCCTGTTTTTGGTCCCCTCTAAACCTAAAAAAGTTATCTTTTAGGGCTGATTTTTAATTCGCTCATACCACATTTCTCAATCAATTTGAAAGTTGGTGCGGAAATTTCGAAAATTGATTTCCAGGCTTTTTGACGGCTGTTTCCGGTGGCCGGTTGGTGGTGCCAAAATTTCATCATTTCATCTGCAGTTTTAACTGTTCCCTTTCTCATTTTATCCCTTTCTATATACACTCTCAGCGTGGGTGTTCTTCAATTTCCTCATTTGAATTCGGTCTTCAACGAATCTCAATCGAGGGTGGTCAGGGAAATTGAGTCGATTTCGGAGATTTTACAAGTGCAATTTGCATTGTTGATGGCGGAAGGTGAAGATCTTCTTTGTTAGGGTATCGGGGGAGTGAAAAAGGTGAGATTTTTCTGTAATGACATGGGGTGAGGAAGCCATGGAAATTAGATCTTTGGGGTCCAAGGTTAGGTTTGACAAGATTCCGAGAACGAGGATTAAAGTTTGGTTCTTGAGCATTTGCTCGAGCATTTTGCTTTGGACGTGTTTGTTTCAGCTTGTCGCCGTCGGAGAGCTATGGCGTCCGCCTCTCATCGCCGACTTCTTCTCTAATAGGTTCCTCAGTGTAGGTCACGCGCCTCCTCTGCGCGTCCATAGCGCTGCTGTTTTGCAGCATCCGCCATCTCCACCGCCTCTTCCTCCTAGTGAGTGTTTCCAATTTCCATACTTGTTTCTGAGATTTGCTGATTTGCTCAAGATTGGCTATGGGGTTTAGGGTTTCTGATTTGCATGGAATGGACTTCATTGTGAAACAAAAATCAATGAATGGACAGTTGGTATTTAAGAGGCATTGATTGGCCAATGCAAAGCTGTTTTTTGTCATATGGAATTTGGATTATGCAAGTACCTGTGTCTGTGTGTGTGATATATGGATCATTGGATTAGATATACTATCATGTCACATTGTCACTCTCTTTTGTTTCATAGTGGATTGATAGATTTAATGAAATGGTAGCCACATTATTTAACTTGCCAAATCAAATTTTGTTTATTTAATGTTCATATAACAACAATTTGTCCAGGGTTGGATTTTGTTTTGTATGATGACAATTGACAACCGCTCAAGTTAATGCAGCATTGAATGTCATTTAAAAAATGAATACCAATTATTGAGTATGATGCCAAAGGCTGCATAGATTATACAGTTGATTAAATCCTCTTAGACAGGCCAAGACTCAAGAATATATGATCAGGGCTAACTCTGTTCTATAGATGCATTAATATAATCAATTTAGGTGAATTATGTTTCAGTTGCTGATGTGGTAAATAAGGGATTAAAATTGTTAGATGTAAATTTCCAGGAAACTATACAAGTAATGGCTTTCTTAAGGTGACTTGCAATGGAGGCTTGAATCAGATGCGAGCAGCGGTTAGTGTTGGCCACTTGTCCGATGTTACTTCCTTTGTTCTGTTGTTCATTTTCCTTGAATGTATTGAATTGAATTGTGGGGTTGACACTTTGTTTCAGATATGCGACATGGTTACTGTGGCTCGGCTCTTAAATCTCACTTTGGTAGTTCCGGAGCTTGACAAGACATCATTCTGGGCTGATACAAGGTATTTTTTTTTATTGCTCAAATTCTCAGTGTGGTTTATTTTGAAGAAGAAAAAAAAAGCGAGAGAGAAAGTTCGGAGTATTGTTTTAGTCTCTTTTCAACGGCGGCATTGAGAAATCTGTGAATCTTCTGGCAGTGACTTCGATGATATCTTTGATGTGGATCATTTCATTAATTCCCTAAGAGACGAAGTCAGAATAATCAAAAGGCTACCAAAGAGATTTAGCAGGAAATACGGATTCCAGCCTCTGGTGATGCAGCCAGTCAGCTGGTCTAATGAAAACTATTACCTTCAACAGGTTGGTGGAGAGCTTCATACTGTGAGAGTGTTAGTCAAATACAATTCCCTTTCTAAGTTTCCACTGAGCAAATTCGGAGCAGGTCACACAGAAAAATACGAACAAGAGAAAAGTCCAGTCTAAATGCACAATAACATATACCAACTAATGTTTGTTATCTATATTTACTTTAATGTTTAGGGCCATCTGCCTTCACAAGACATGATGTGATGAATACAGGTTTCAGAATTCAGATGGTCTAGTGTTATAACCCAGGCTTGTCTTAACTGGCTTTAATTTTTCTGAAGACAAGCTCATTTTCTTAATAGGAAAACATTATAGCTCTACTCCTTTGCATATGATGTGGGTGCCTTTAGGAAAGCTATTTTCTTCTACTTTGAATCGCTCTTCTTTTAAAATGTGTGAAACTATTCATTATTAGCCATCCATTAGCAATAGGAAAGTTCTAGGATGTCAAGAAATACAACCCTTCCCTTGCATATTATCAGTAATGCTAATGTTTTATTTAGTTCTTAATATCATAACATGTTTCTCAAGGAATTCTAATATGATTTGCAAACTGCGATATGCAGGTCCTTCCCCTTTTCAGTAAGCATAAAGTTATCCATTTTAACAAAACTGATGCACGTTTAGCAAATAATGGGCTGCCATTGGATATTCAGAAACTCAGATGCCGTGTAAATACCCAGGCACTGAAATTTAATTCAAAGATTGAAGCTTCGGGGAATAAGTTGGTTCGTATTCTTCAAGAAAAAGGACCTTTCATTGCTCTGCACCTGAGATATGAGATGGACATGTTGGCTTTCTCAGGCTGTACCCACGGCTGCACTGAAGAGGAAGCAGAGGAGTTAAAAAGGATGAGGTTCGTTCTCAACTCTCTCAGATTCTTTTGGCAAAAATTAGGGTCACTTTGGATTGCACTTTAAATTTTGCATTGAATCCTGCATTATATTGCAAGATAATGCACCTTAAAGTGCCATCCAAACGGACCCTTAAGAGGAAGGTCCTGCTTCGAGTGCTGGAATTTCAATGTTGTTGCTGTTGCTTGCTGCGATTGTATGTAGAAAACTTGTCATAATAACTGCTTTATACCCTCCTATGTTATACACCATTCCTTACGATCAAGAAATTCCCGTCTTTTGCTAATTAACTGGCCATTTTTTTTGAGACTGAACCTTTACACCTTGGCCTTCACTTCTCTTTACATCCCGTCGTTGTAAAGCAGACTGATATGCAGCTTTAGGAAGTCATCTAGTATTCACATTGCTGTCGAAATTGACCACTTTTTTTTTGATTCGTGTAAGCATTGCATATCTATATTAATTCATCTCAAATGAGGTTGCATTCTAATATATATGCAGGTATGCTTTTCCTTGGTGGAGGGAAAAGGAAATTAATTCTGAGGCGAGGAGATCAGAAGGCTTATGCCCTCTTACACCAGAGGAGGCATCCATGGTGCTACAAGCACTGGGTTTGGATAATAGCACCCATATATATATTGCTGCTGGGGAAATATATGGTAGTGAACGGCGTCTTAAAGCTCTTCGCGAGGCCTTTCCTCACACTGTGAGTAATGCTGTCCAATTACAGAATTAGCTTTTTTTACTTGAATAAAACTGTAGTTTAGTCACATTGGCCTATACCATGATTCCAGATGAAGAAAGAAATGCTGCTGGATCCCGATGATTTGTGGCATTTCCGTAACCATTCATCTCAAATGGCAGCTCTGGACTTTATGGTATCAGTAGCAAGTGACATTTTTGTACCTACATATGATGGGAACATGGCAAAAATAGTTGAAGGCCACCGGAGGTACATTTACATGTTATGTATTGTCGTCGCATCCTCATGCTCATTGGTTTTTATACACTGCCTTTGAGACTTTGAGATGGATTTAGTCCCTATATCAATTTTTGTTCATTCCTACTAAATTCAGTTATTATTGTCACATAGCTGAATTTCAGTTTTTCTTGGGTCTATCTGGCGTACCCCTATCTTGACCCCCCAGATTCCGCTGTAGCGGAGCCTCACTGGGTCAATGATGATGGTGTATTGTTGTTGCTTCCTTTTGTTCTAGATTACCAATGTTAATTGTTGTCACTTCCTACAGGTGTCTTGGCTTCAAAACAACCTTCTTACTAAACCGGAAAAGGATCGTAGAGTTGATAGATTTGCATCAAAATGAGACCCTTTCTTGGGACAACTTTGTTGATGCAGTGAAACAAGCACATGTGAACAAAACTGGACAACCAGTTCCACGTAAGATCGTCCCTGAAAAGCCGAAAGAAGAGGACTACTTTTATGCAAATCCTCAAGAATGCTTCTGTGAGAACGCGAATTGCGCGAGCTAGCAAGGTTGAAAATGGTTGTCATAGTGTAAAGACAGATTTGTGATCTGTTGCTGGCATGGCTGAGGTTTGTTGGGTTCTGCAGATCTGTGAATGAGGATCACATCATGTTGTAAATGTGCAAGATGGTTCCAATGAGTTCATTTGTCTTTGTGTATGGAGCAAGTGATGGAGGGCAAAGTGACATAATTTTTTGGTTTCTTTATGTTTTTGATCTTTTATAGCTTCTTTTCATCCTTCAATGGAGTTGAATTGAATAGATACAACAATGGGGCAAATGTTTCATCCAATAAATAAACATTGTGGTTTTCTATTGTCTGGAAAAATACTGCATTGTTTTTACTTCTTAATTCATTGATTATTTTGATTGTTTTTTTTTAAGAAGTGAGACCAAAATCTACAAGTTTCTATCTATATAAATAAGAAATATAAGTTACCATGAAAATATATTATATCAAGCCAACTTACAAGTATGAAACATCAGCATATGCATTATACACTGGATATTTATATGTGCCATAATTACATACAATAGGTTAAGGTATAACTACTGACTAGTTACTATTATAACATTATGACATATAATGATATAAATGATGCAAAACGGTTCATAATTAAATTGGGGTACTTAGGGCAGTAAATGAACAAAGACGTTCGTGAAAAATTCGGTGTTTGACTTGATTAGCCTTATTTGTGTTCGGCTCGATTTGTAAATGAGTCAAGCTTGAGTACACTTTTTAGGCTCGAAAGATATTTCACTGAGCTTGACTTATTTGTTCATGAGCAAACTTGATTATATGTTCATAACAAACTAAATTATACATTATGAATACACTCCACTATATATATATATACCACTATATATATATATATAATATATGCAAATATGTAGCCTAAGTAATAGTGATCTCTTTCAAACTATTTAGTTACTAGGTAAACTAGCTATTGGCAAACTTGTTTCACATAAAATATTAATTGAGCCAAGCTTGAGCAATTTAAAACTAGACTTAACTTGGGCCGATTAGAAATTTGTCCAGCGGGCCTGTCTGTAAACAGGCCCAAGTTCATTCAACTGATTTGTTTATTCGTTTTAGGAAAGTTGATTCACATTCATCTGAGGATTCATCAGGACGGAACAACGACGGACTCGGGAGAAAGAATCCGATTCCTCACCACCGCCGCCATATCGTCGAAGTCTACGAACTCGTCTCCAAAACTGATCGGTTTGAATCTGTCTTTCTCAATTGAATTTTGCTTTTAATGCTTTTATGTTTATTTCTCAATTGTGAAAGATCCAAATTTTCATTGTTTTTGTGACGCCGCCATGTAACTTGCCTCCGCACTGTTGATTGTAATGTTGATAGGACTACGTTTTGCTAGAATGAAAGTGTATGTTTGTTCATTTGAATGAGTCATAAAATTTCTGTACTTGATTGTGGTGGGACTAGATTGCTGGAATAAAAAAATATTGGACTTTTGTTAATTTGAAGCTTGAGTCTGAATTTGCTAATTAGTTAGAACTAGGGTTTGTATCCTTGTTTTTGCTTCTTTCAAAAATATGGAGAGTTGGAAATACTACTTGAGAGTTGAGACTACTAAAAAGAGTATGAACTTGTTCATAACTTGTAAGATTGGAGATTATATTCCTTAAGTACTCTGGTTTCAGTACCTTTGGATGACATTAATTGGAAAAATATCTGTCATAAACTGTTGTTTGTTTCCCTGATACATATTCTATCATTGATTCTTGTTTTTAAAGACGGGCGCATCCTCATGCTCATTGGCTTTTATACAATGCCTTTGAGATGGATTTAGTCCCTATATCAATTTTGGTGCATTCTAACTAAATTCAGTTATTATTGTCACATAGCTGAATTTCATTTTTTTCTTGGGTCTATCGGGCGTACCCCTTTCCCTTGGGTAGGGGTACCCCATCTTGACCCCCCAGATTCCGCTATAGTGGAGCCTCACTGGGTCAATGATGATGATGTCTTAAAATGTTGTTTCCCTGATACATATTCTAGCATTGATTCTTGTTATTAAAGGTGCACCAGCAATGAATAGTCTAAAGCGTAAACGGCCTTTGGCAAGCACGAGGAAGGAACTGACAGAGGATGAGCAAGCTGTATACGACGTGATCCAGAGCAAAACAAACATGGGTATACTGAAAACTGAGCTCAAAAGAGAGCTGAAAACCATGAAAGACAAGGTCATGAACAACAGCATCAAGAGCCTCATAGAAAAGCAGAAGATAAAAGAGGTGAAAAGCGTTCAAAACAAGAAAAGCTATTTCATGGGGAAAGAATTCACGCCGTCAGTTGACCTCAGTGGAGGCGCGTGGTACAGTGAAGGAAGCCTTGATACGGCGTTCATAGAATATCTCATGAAGTTTTGTCTGAGCGAGATACGTAAACAAAAGGTGACAACCTTGGAGAAAGTGTATGAGGGAGTGAAAAAGTCTAATGCTTTTAATGTTGAGGTATCAGTTGGGCAGATTAAGGAGATTTTGAAGACCTTGGTGTTGGATAGCGAGATTATGGAAGTGAAGAGCAGCGGTTCTGGGGAGTATGCTTCTATTCCTGTTGGAACGGTTTGTTATAGAATTAGGAAAGCGCAGACTGATGCAGGACTTGCTAGCACGCCGGCTATGGTATCGATACCTTGTGGGGCGTGTCCTAGGATTAACCAGTGCACTCCTGATGGTGCCATTTCTCCCATAACTTGTGAGTACTATAATAAATGGCTAAGTTTCTGATCTGATTGTTCTTTTATCTTCAGTTTAGGGATTTGAGTGTTATCAATGGAGTATTTTTTTGGGTCTGGTTTATATTTCGTACATGAAAAGCCGAGAGATATACATGAAAGTGTAATGGTGCTTACAGTTTTTATTCTAAATAAATTGTTTGCTTATAGATTTTGAAAATTTGGCATAGTTGATAATAGCTCAGAGTACATCTTGGATGAAAATTTTTGGGCAAAATATGTAACATATTATTGTCCAATAGACACCTGCTTCAAGTGAGATGAAGAACAAGAGGATTATAGGCATTCCTTATAGGCAATTTACATATTATCATCTATATTTGTCTGTGCTGAAGAGAGATGTGTAATCTTTTGTTATCTCAATTTACATTCCTTTGAAACTACACAAAACATTATGTGTAACTTTTCCCTTGCTGTTGCATCTTTTATAATACCACTAGATATTCTAACCCCAAAACATTTACAGCTTTTTAACATTTTCACAGCATATAAACTTAGTGAGAAGGCCAATAGAGATAGGAGTTGGTATGTTGAGTTATGAAATCTGCCTTATCATTGTATCATCCTTCTTCTATGAACAATTGAACAGGTTTACTAGCTTCAATCCTATCCTTGCCCGGATATTCGCATGACGAGTGCTTGAGATGCATTTGTGCATTTCTTAATCTTGCATTGTAAGGTCAAATTTTCTCTTCAGAGATTAGGATTTTTGAACATGGACTTGTTCAATGTAGAGGTCATATTCTATTGACATATACATTTGTGCATTTCATTATTTTAGAAAACTTTCTATCAGCCGATTGAAGCCTTCATTTAGCATTTTGGCTTGAAATTTGAGATGATGCCTTTTCTTCTAGTAGATTGAGCTTTCTCTGTGCCATTGATGGCCTTTCTTCGGGTTCTGATGAGGCGATGGTGATGGCGATGGTGTATGCATTGCTTCAATATATGGCATTCAACTTCTGGCACAGCCTTCAGGTTTACTTGGCCAAAAGGTGTCTAGTTCACTCTAGTAGGCTAGAGACAAAATCATACACTATTTTCTGTTTTTCACATCAAAGTTAAAATTCCAAGCAAATCATGAAAACAAGTGGAGGAGAATGATAAACAGAAGCACACATAATTTGAAAGATATGCCTGATCAATTACTTAACTAATTTGATGACAAAGCCAGAGAGAAATCACCCGGTTTAGACACCATTGGCATCCAAATGTCCAATGTTAATCTAACCAAATTTTGAACACCTAACTTACCACTAGTATTTCGGAGGATTCTCATGATTAAGTACTAGTCTACTAGAGATCATATTACTTGAACGTATTTGTCTAGTTGGACAATACTGATTTCATGATTAATAAACCTGATTTTTCTAATTTAGCACCAAACTTCCAATAAAGAAAGATGAACCATTCATTTAAGGTTGGAAACCTTCCAAGAAAGATATTGTTCAAGTTGGATGGATTTATTTTGTTAGTCATTTTACTCCATATTTGATCTTATAGGATTTTTAAGAAAGTGTTGATCTTTGCATAGCCAATGGTTTTATGGTAGATGTGAGTAAAAAAATTGGATGGTAACTATTATCCATGTTCTTCTAAACTGGTCACATAGAAGTAGAGGCTAGAGAGTTCAAGCCCAAACAAGGTAAATTATCATCCATGCTCTTGTAAACTGGTCACATAGAAGTAAGAATTCCATAACCCAAATACAACTTTATCATTTCACTATTTTTGAAACCTTTCTTTTAGCTGATTGAATCTTAAACAAACACATTTTCTACCATCTTCATCTAGCATTTTCGTTAGATAAACAACAGTTGCTGGTTTCAGACAATTTAGGCACATTTTTAGTTAAATAGGCAAGGAAGGCTTGCTAATATGATCAACCAAAACAAGGAAAATTGAAATCTCTTCCAATAGATGCAAACTGGATTCCTCAAACTCAGCACATCCAAATGCCATCAGAAAGAGGAGAGACCTGCAAGCTGCCGAAACCTCTCATACGAGACCCAAAACACGAATTGCCAAGGACCAAGCCGAGCCCAAGTGGGGAAAAAGCCTTTCCAAAGAGCCCTAACTCCTTCAAGCTTAACAGTCTTCACCAAGCACTCATAAGAGTTTCTGTACATCACAACCTCGCCTCCTTTCTTTGCAGCTTGGTTCATCATCCTCGTCTTGACCACATCAGCCGGGCAACTAAGTGTTGTGGCCGAAAGCCCTGACATAACAGAGGCTAACGTGTGAGCATAGATGTTGTCATCAGCTATCTGGTTTTGGATCACAAAGCGCTTTGCATGGTCATAACAAGCCAATTCACCCATGTTGACTAAAAACGCTCTTTGAATATTTGGAAAGACGCCTTTCCAAAGACCTTTAAAGCCCTCATTGTGTATGATCTTGGTTAGAGCGTCGATAGGGCCAGAGTAACGAGGTTGGAGACCTTGCCTCAGTAACCGTCCATCTGCTTGCATTCTGACCTTTACAAGATCAGCTGGGCTGGCCACTATCTGTAGTCCTAGGGACAACAACACCAGTGTGATTTAGATGATAAATTGATAAGATATACAGCAAAAACACCAACATAATCAAGTTTTTCATAACACTGCAATCTAATCTGTCATAACTTCCCAATCCCATTAAGCATTCAATTTGCAAAGGCGTGTAGCTATGAAGTGTTATGCAAGATTTATAGCTTTAAAACCTGCAATTCTGATGCATTTTAGGGCTGGTAATATTGCTAGTATATATACATGAAGAATTTCATTTAAGGACAGCAAGTAATAGCTGATTTCCAAACCCAAAGTGGATTGATCTATACAGCCAAGTTCAGATTACAATATTCTTTCTTTGCTAGAACACCCAGAAATTACTCAAATTAGTGCTTGCTAATTGCTACTACTACCACTGGAAATAGTGCATCATAGCAAGAATGCCGAAATGAACACTTTTACTTCCAAATTAGTTTTGATCATCCTAAGTGATTCAAATCAAGCCGGCGCATAAAAGCAAGAAGAAACATTTAATCTGTAGCCACAGTTTGACATATCACACCAAAAGCAAGCTCCTAATTTGAATTGCTAATGCAAAGAAGACATCAACAATCCCCAAATTTTGTAGAATCTAATTTGAATCTAATTTTAGGGCTCCATCCCAATGAAATGCGATCAGTTCTCAAATCTCAATGCATAATCATCAAATGCCGAAATCAAATTATCAATCACAATGAAATATGATCAATTCGAAATCGAAATCGAAATCATGGAAAAGAGAATTCACCTGAGCAATGGCGCCGGACAAGCCTCCAACAAGAGCCTTGGTGGGGAGAGAAAGAGATCCTCCATCGCCATCGGAGGAAGCCATCACGAGGTTCCGCAAATGCTCGTATCCAACGATGCGAATGGGAGTGTAGAAGAGGTGGCGAATGAGGGCCGGAGAAAGGCCTTGGTAGAGGCCGAACAGGCCTTGGTGGCGGAGGATGTCGCCGGCGACGCGGAATGCGTTGGTGGCGGAGGCGGAGGAGGGGCCGTGGAGCTGGAGCCTGGTCTTGGTGAGATCGATGGGGAAGGTGGAGGTTTCGGCAGCCATGGCGGAGAGTGACGTCAGCAGGATCTTGGTGTGGGTTGGCTCATGGCCTGTGCCCGGTTTCATGGCCGTTCGGAGATGTGAAATGGCGACTCATCGATCAGGCTCAGTCAGGTGGCATATATATAAATGGCGACGAGAAATTACAAAAAGCGCCCCGTAAATGGAACGCCTATAAAAAAAACGCCCATAACACACAAAATTGTAAAAACTACCACCATTTATTATGATTGAATCCTTGCAAAATATCACACCTTAAAATAGCAAGAATTTGTAAGATTGATAAGACCCTATTTAGAGAAACTATTGTCCTAATTATAAGTAAATAACGATTTTTTTTCTAATAGTTTATGTATTAAGAGTTTTCATAATTATTTTTGTAAGAATTATTTTTTTTTCTGTTAGGATGTTGATTATTTTTTGAGCTCGAAATAAGTGATAAATCCGATAAAGCAGATAAGCTTACGTAAGCTTGGTATTGCCAAACAACTTATTTTCTCGATAAGCTCATAAGCTGCTAAAAATACTTTGCCAAATAGGCCCTTAGTTTTGAACAAGGGTGTTTTAACATTGGAAAACCCAATACACACTCTAAGGAATATCTTTTTATAACTATAAAGCCGATAAAGCCGATAAGCTTTCGTAAGTTTGGTATTGCCAAATAACTTATTTTCTCGATAAGCTCATAAGCTACTAAAAATACTTTGCCAAACAGGCCCTTAGTTTCGAACAAGGGTGTTTTAACATTGGAAAACCCAAAAAATACTCTAAAGAATATCTTTTTATGACTATAAATAACAAAACTTTTTTGGTAGAATATAAATAACAAATTTAATTCTACTAGAAAATTGACTAAGAGAGAAACTCCAAAATATTTCCCATCACCTTAAATAAATTAAAATATTTCCACTGAATTCAAATCCAAATGTGAAAAGACAAAGGATACAGTAAGAACACTACATTTAACAGAGAGCACATTAGTACATCACCAAACTAACATTATTCTTGGAGAAGGATAACATTATTCTTAAGAGAGGATAACATTATTCTTAGAAGAGGTTCAGAAAAAACAGTTGGAGCTTTCCTCTTCTTTGAGCTAAACAAACAACAGAACTATTAAATACGAAAAAAAAGAGCTCTCCAATGGAGACTTTGAATAGCCTCCGACGCCTTAGTTCTTGCCAAGATCAGTCATCCTCACCAGCTTCTCATATATTATCCTGTCATCTCTCCCTGTGCTGCTTTCCAGCAGAGCGCTTTGTGCAAGTTCCTGTAACAGGATCATAGAACACATAAGCCAAGAATATCCTAGACAATGCTAGCTCGGTTCAGAAAAGATTGTCATTTTAGTCTTCAAATTTTGTTTAAAAATATTTGTCATTTTATACAGGGCACACCATCATGCTCATTGACTTTTATACAGTGCCTTTGAGATGGATTTAGCTCATATCAATTTTGGTGCAATCTAACTAAATTCAGTTACTATTGTCGCATAGCTAAATTTCAATTTTTCTTTGGTCTATCGGGCGCACCCTCCAGACATGTTCATGTTATGGGTGCCCCCATCTTGACACACCAGATCCCACTTGAGTTGGACTATACTGGGAGATGATGTTGATGTTGTTGAAATATTTCTCATTTTAGATAATGATTTATTAGTGAGTTGTGTTTATGCAAATCCTCTTTATTCGTTGGCTAGAAATGAAGTAATTTAGACAAATTTAGGAAAAAAGAGTTCTAGAAAGAGATAAATCAAACCTTGATGTCTCTATGTGAGTGGAATTTGCCAAGAGTGTGCAGAATCAATCTCATATCTTCCAACTGAAAAGAGAGAACAAGATGTATAACAAATCATTTCAATAGAAAGGAAATGTGATCATTTACACAAAGGAAAAGATCTGTTTATTACCCTTATGTAGCCTGCTCGGTTCCGATCAAAGAACCTAAATGCCTGCTCGATAATAATAATAAAAAATATAATAGTGATTAGAAATGAACTGTCTGAATTACTAGCGAGCATTGTGTGATGGAAAAATCAACACACATTTTTTTTTTGCCATTTCACTAACCTCCAAGAGTTCCTTGTCAACTTTAACTTCCTTTGGGGCTGGAGCCTTTTCCTTTGCATCCTTCCCATTTACATTCTTCTCTTTGCTGGTACCAGAGTTTTTTTGAGCATCCTTTTCCTTTCCACTAGTTTTCTCAGCATCAGTTTCATTCTTTTCTACTACAGCATTGGCACCATTATTTTCCTTTTGGGCTGTAGCAGCATCCTTTTTCTCTTCAGCATTGGTATCATTCATTTCCTGAACACAGTAAAGAGGACAATAAATGATGCAATCACATGTGAGAGGCATTATTTCAGCATTAGTACTAGCAAACAGTAAGAGAATTGAGAAACCTGAATGATAGAACCACTCAAGGAGAATCTCACTTGAGGCAAAACCACTAAGCACAAGAATCTCGTACTTAGGCAAATTGGCTGAATAATACTCTCATATATTGATAATTTTCTAGATGCTTACAACTGACCCAAACTTAGGCTTAAATAGGAGATAAGTATCCTGCTAATTGATAATTAATGCATAAAATCAGAGGCTGATTTTCAGGAAATCATGGACTGATTTTCTGAAAATCAGGAAAGCTGATTTTTCTTATTCACCAAGCTAAATTTAGGACTCTAAATTAGCTACCTATTAAGACTAATGGATAAGGACTGAATTAATGACTTGGACAGAAATTATATTGACTAAAAAGAAAAGGAATTAACTAACATTATCTAGAATCTTATCACTGAACCAAACAATCTAAACACCAGCTAAGCACATCAACAAGGAAACAGATGTAGGACATGAACACTGTAAATTGGAAATATGGAGATTCTGCAGTAAGCCAAGACCAAACTTGTCTAAAACCTGCACTTTTTAATTTCAGCTTTTGCACTACATGAATTATGGCAGGCAGCACAAACAAGGAATCAGGAATCTACTCCCAGTCTCCCACCCCAACCCAGAAAATAGGAAAGGAAAAATAGCTTAAGAGAAAGGTTAATCCTTTGTCAATTGAAGAAAAGGGGCTAACTTCAAAAGTAATGAACAAGAATCAAAGAATATTAGAAGAGTAAGGAGAATCTTGCCTCCACTGGTGTATCTTGTTGAGGACTTCTCTCCTGCGTTTCTTCATCTTCCTCGGGGTCTTCCTCGGGGTCTTCCTCAGGGTCTTCCTCTGGATCTTCTTCTTCATCAACTTCCTCAATCACTTCATCTTCATTATTTCCTGCTTCATCATTATCTTCTTTTTCTTGTTTTGGAATTTTACTATCTTCAGCTTCCACCTTCTCACCCACTTCCATTTTCTCAACTTTGTCACTCGGTTTTCCATCATCAGGACCAGCTTCAGTCTTGACCACAGATTTGGTGTCGTCGGTTTCTCGAGGAGAAGTCTCTTTTTTTAGACGCTTACTTAATGACTCCTTAGTTTTCTTTTTTGCATCAGCTTCGTCTCTTTGTCTCTTCCTCTGGTTTCTCTTCAGAACAAACTTTTTCCTCAATTTCTACAAAATAATAAGAAGGCATCTCAGAAAGACCAAATTGAAAAACAAATTATGTACACTACATATCATGCTACATCCTTACCTCTAAAAATGCAAAAATACGAGAACCCATCTGATACTGAAGCATTTCGTACATTGACTCGGCAAATAAAGAAAGCTGTGGAAAGAGGGCATGTGTCAGTCAGTACAAGATGCAGTTTCATTTTTTCTTAACTTCCAATAAATGATAAATATTGTATAGAATGCTGGTAAGTTGTGATTTACATTGTACTAAAAAACATAGGGTCGCATATAGAAAGAATGCTAACCTCGAATGTTGACTCTTCAACATCCTTGTCAGTATAGTCCAGGAGTGAATCTAATGAAAGTGACAGAGAATGCAACTGCAACAAACACCATACTAATCAATATCCAACATATATGAAAGGATAATCCGGTCAAGCACTTGCATAATAGATTGAATGTAGGAAATACTATTATTGCATTGAGCAATATCAACATATCATGCATGTGCCAGGATGAAGATTATCTCTAATCAGAGAAGTCCTACCTTAGAGTCCTTACAACTTTTTGTTTGTAAAATGAGTCCAGGATGTCGAGGGGGTTCCTCGGATTTCTTTCGCTCTACTTCTTTGCTAGACTTCCTCTTGTGTTCATCCTTTCCGTCTGCACTTTTTTTGTCCTTCTGATCTATGGATTTTTCCTTTTCTTTAGATCTCTCCTTTTCATCATTATTATCCTTCGGAGGAACCCGCTTCTCAGCATCTGAGTGCATTTTTATATCAGAAGCTTTCTTCTCAACTGCGCCGTCTTCCTGTTTAACTCCATCAGCCTTGTTTTCAGTTTTTGTTTCTGGCTGTGCATCAGAGATGACCTTTGTTTCTGCTGAGTTGTTTAACTCAGTTGCTTTCTTGGCATCATTTATAACATTTGCTTTCCCATCTTTGTCAGCTTCCTTATTTTCAGCAATCTCATTGCCAGCAGCTACATTAGCATTCTTCTTTTTAGGCACCCTCTTAATAATTTTTTTTATTATTTTCTTCTTGACACACAACACACCAGAATCAGATTTTGCTTCAGGCTTATCCTGCGAAGCAGCTTGAAGGTTCTCATTGTTCACAGCAGACTCAATACTCTTCTCTTCAGTCTGAACAGGATTGCCATCAGGAAGCTTCTTTGCAACTTTCTTTCTGGTGAACGTTTTAACTTTACTAGTTTCAGCTGATGACCCATCCTTTTCACCAGATACCTTTGGTTTTAGATTCTTATTAACAGCTGCCTCCTCCACCTTCTCAACATTCTTACTTCCATTTCCTTCAATAGATTTCTTTGCGACAATCTTCTGTTTTACAATTCTCTTCACAATTTTCTTCTTTACAGGCTTGACAATTTTCTGAGTGCTTAACTTAGCTACCTCTTCTGTTTTGGCATTGCTTTCTTCAGCCAAATCAACATTCCCTTCCTTATTTGGCTGCTTAAGACCACCTTCTGCTCCTAACTCAGCTTCTTTTCCTTTAACAGAGATACCGGTGTGCTCTGTTTTTATAGATTCTACCACTTGTCCAGTCCCACTCTCCTTTTTATCAGATTTTTCAGTTCTTGTGACATCCTTATTTGAAACTACCTTGTCTGCATTACCATGTAGGATCAAAACTTCAGGTGAAGTAAAGATCAATAACCGACATAATCAAATGGAAAAGATGTACCATTAGAAAATATACAGCATTAATAAGGTTACCTCTCGAATCATCCTTCTTCTCCCTTGACTTCTGCGTTGGTAAATAAAAAGACTTAGTATCCAAACAAACATTCAAACAGTCCAACAAAAATCAAATGGATTTTGGAGAAATTCAGGGTGTATGGACATTTGGTTAGATTCTCAAAGCAAACTCTTTACATATGTAGGTCGTCATTTCTTGAACTTTCTTTCAAGAATCAACACCGCATTTGAGTAAAGAAATTTCTCTAAGAAAGAAACAAACAAAAAGAAGCAAACCTCTTTCTCTCTTTTCACAGATAACTGCCTTTCTCTCTCGGCAACAGCCTTTTTATGGGCCAACCATTGTTTTCGCCATGCATCTAGTAAGGGAAGACAATCTGATAGATCTGGAACATAGAGGACAGTGATCTCCTTGTGGCTGAAGAGCCCGTCCTTTCCAACTCTATCATAGTGTATCTAAAAAATTTCAACCACAGTCAATAAAAAACAAACTAATAAAAACTGTACAAAGCCGCAGTGAGAAGAAATGATTAAGAAAAGGCCATAAGAAATTTGTTACTTCAAGGAATCGATTCCACCGCTTGCAATTTTTCAGATCAAGTTGAGTGACATCTCTTGCATATCTGAACCATAGCAGTCAATATCCTGTTAGATTCTGAAACTTCACCTTATGTGCAAGATGAAACAGAGATTTGTGTTACAAACCTAACAACAGTCTGGATCAGAGAAGAACCATCAACTGATGGATCAGGGCCATCAATAGGATCCCATGGACCACCAATTGCCATAAATGAACGGTCCTTTCTAAGAATAGCAAATCTCAGAAGATTGCATATATGGGGTACACGGTCATCTAAGATTTTCTCAGAAGAAAGCTCTTCAGAAGCACTTCTGCTGAGGCCACTCATCAAAATCACCTAAACCGGCATAAAGAGTTGTGATCAATGATTAATGAGCCGCTTCAATTAATAAAACTGAAACTATATGTGATCCTCTAATCAGCATTGGATGTAAAAAGAAAATATTATATAAAAAGACTCCATACCTTTGCATTCCAAACAGTTCTATGCCCTGACCCTGAGATTAAGGTTTGCACATCTGACTGTTTGAGAAGAGGCTCTTTCTGATCCACCATGCTTCCTTCCTCGACAAAATCATGCTCAAAACTAACCAAAAGAACAGGCTTTTAAAATCATATGTTACTCTATTGAAGTTTTTTCTTCTCTGACAATCTATAGCAATACAAGAAGAAATTTCAATAATCCAACAAAAAATTGCAACAAATGGTCTTTGAAAATTTATTATGAATTAAGAAGAACAATAAGAAATGAAGCACCTACCTGGAGCAGGAATAGAGAGAGGAAATAATTTAGAAAACACAAAAGGCATTACCTGACGGGTGTGTGAAAAGAAAGTTTCAAATCCTCTCTTGGCCAATTAACAACAAGCTACAGAGGGAAGCACAAGAAAAGCACACATAATTAGAGAAAAATATATGTATACTTCAAAAAATAAATCTAGCAGAGCAGACAATGAACCTTGCAGAAATCAGGAGATAAATACAACTTTGAGTAGCGCTTATCCACAGACAAAAAATCTCTCTCCAAGTCCACCAAGCTGGAAGAATAAACCTACAATGTGAAGAGAATTTTAATTAGACACAAATATTTATTATGAAGACACAGATGGACAAGGGTAGCAAAAATCATTATAGATCTATCTTCTCCTTTTTCTTTTAAAAATTTATACAAATATATCTTGAAAACAATGTCTTTGTATGTTTTTTCTTCATTCATATATTATTCTATCTTAGAAGCAACAGGAAATCTCAAATCACTGTCATCACAACTTATCAATAACCAGAAGATACCTTCCACGTCAGAAACAAATGAGCATAAACATGCATTTTATGGATTTCTTCAGCTTTCATGAATTAGCAAGAATGGCACTGAATATCCAGCTGAAGAAATATACGAAATAAAAGAGTGCCAGGAATGATTAGCTGAGAAAAAGTAAGGGTACAGGAGACCGCAAGAAAGAGAAAAAAACAGTTCTCATGGGGAGTTAACGGCTGGGAATTCAAAATAAAATAGATATAACAAGAGCTCAGGCAGTACACAGGGGAGAAGAATTTCAGCAAGATAGATGGCCCGCATTAGAAAAGAGAAGATATCAAAAGACATGCAAGCCCGAAATCAAAAGGAAATTGATTTGGAAGAAACGTTCTCTAGTGCTCAGTAGTCGGTTGTGACATCTCCAAATTTGAAGGGAAAGGAGCTCATTCTATGTGATTCAACTTTTTCTATTTTACGCAATGATTAAACTCTTTATTGATTCTTTACCTTGCAGACATATTCCCTCCTTTTAACAGGTGAATGAAGCCTTCAGGATAGTAGAGCACCAGGTTAGTTAACGAAAACCGCTCAATAAATGAAACAGTTGTATAGACAAAGCTTGAGCATGACAAACTAAAACATCAAGCTCCACCTATGCAACGATCCAACGCGTGGAGACTCTCGGTGTGCTGCATCCTTCATCAATACAGAAGCATTACGATCCTTAGATGCTCTCATTGGCGTCCGCTCTCGCCTCACTTCAACTGCACGTCTTCGTTGTAGATCCCTCTCCCTTTGCAACTCCAACGCACGTTTCCTATCGCGTTCCCTTTCTCGTTCTCGCTCACGTTCTCGTTGTCGCTCCCGTTCACGTTCCTTCTCTCTTTCCCTCTCTCTTTCCCTCTCCCTTTCCCTCTCCCTTTCCCTCTCTAAAAGTCGTTCCCGTTGGCGACCCTCAGCTCTCTCGTCTTTGCGGTCATCAATTCTTAGGTGTCCACTGCGCAAAGAGACACCACCAGCAAAATCTGATTCAAGAGCACTTCCATGAAGCCCTTTTCCTAGGCTATAGTCCCTGCCAGGGGGCAGGCTTACTCCATATCCAGGATTTGTAGAGCCTTGTGAATACAAGAGGTTGTCCATATTTCTCTGTGGTGCTGCTCCTAAAATTGATGTAGTATGTTGTGTGTTGTATGAAGAGCGGCCGGTGGCTGATATAGCACGAGGATCAGCATCAACTCTTCCCACATATGGATCAACCTCTTGAGGTGGATGACGTAAATTACCAGCTCTTGCTGCAAGATAATCAGCTTGTCTGCCAGAAATGTTTTGCTATTCAGTGTAAAAAGTACAATCTTACTTTGACAAATTTATGCAGTTGTACTGCACAAACACTTACAAGGCAAAACTAACATTACCATAAGTGCAATTACTTATCAATGTAATTGGAATCCTCGATTAAGTTTGCACTAATCATCAGGATGAAGTCATTTTGCAAATAATTAAAATACCTTATCCACCAATGTTATTACCTGGCAGCACTATCATGGGAAGCAGATTGCATAGATTGAGATTTCAGCATTTGTTCACGCAGTACTGCTTGATCAATACGGTCATAGATCTCAGGCTGTCAACATACAAGGCATGTCAACATAGAAGCACCTTGATTGTCTCAATCCCAACCAAAGATAAATATATAAGAAAAGAACAAATAGTGTACATAGATCAATGAGATATAAACCTGATGAGGAGCATAACCAACAGAATCAGAATATCTTCCCGTTGCATCAGTAGGATCGCGTCCCATATACGCACTTTGCCTATCACTGTATTGTCTTCTATCTATAGAGGCATAATCAGGGATCTTTTCAGCTAGTAAACGGTCTGTTTTGAGAGCATAACCATGACTTGTGGATAGAACATATTCAGTAGAAGCATATCTTGGTGAATTCGGCCTCAAAGAACCATAAGCACTACGAGCTTCCACAGCTGTTGACTGAGTGCCCTTGGCAGTCAGTGCAGCAACCTGACAAAACAGTAGATAACATGGATATCTAAGAACACAGTCAAAAGACCCAGCTTGTTAAAGAGAGGTGTAATTCTCATATACCTTGGGCATTCTCCTTTCGGCTCATATGATATAAGGTCTATCAGAATTAAAGATTATATATGAGCATCTTAGCAAAAAGTGTGTTAAAAACAAGATCCTACTGACACATCTTACCATTTACCACAGGGAAAAAATTTATCTTATATTAATATATATGCATTATGCATATGGAAATATCTTCTTGAAATTTAGACAAGTGAATATCATTATAACATCTAACTGTTACAGATGACAAGTTAAAATAAGTAAACAACTTGTTCTAAAACTAGCACCTTTTTTAGCCACAACAAATGGCCAAACCTCTATGACAGGTCCCAAATGACTGACAATATAATAAATCAAAAATTGGCTCAAAAGTCATTGCAAACATGCTTTTCTACCTGTTGACTACTGCTTAAGGAAGCAGCTCCATATAACGAGCTATACTGCCCTCCATAAGGACCCGAAACACTTGGATGAGCTCTATAACCCCCAATGTCCTGTTCACGGGAGGCTGCTAAGATTGATGGATGCCGAGAATGTATGCCGAGTTGTGAGCTAGAATCAGCTCCAGCAGAAGAGCTTCCAGGGTATGCAGACGTTGACTGCCAACATGAGATGAGGGATAGGGATCAGATACCATGAACATTATGCATAAAAAATACCAAAAACAAGGAGGGTAAATTCTCATGCCAACACAAAAATACTCACATTTTGACCATATGAAGACTGAGCACCATAGCCCTGCTGCTGATATGAATTTCCCCCTCTAGAGGAATACATTCTGCAAATTGGAAAATGTAGAACTTGAAAAACAATGCTTTAGGAAACATAAAAAAAAAAGGTCACACAATAAGCCTATTATTAGGAGCATGCCTAAATCAATCTTTGATCAATCCCCAACTGAGGGTTCAACTAGATTCGTGCTCTTCAAGTATAAATTAGGTTCATTGATCATACTTTTCTAAACAACATCTTTGAGGATAACGTAACTGTAAATGCAAACATCATGTATAGTCCCCCAAATAATCTATGAAAACAAAGAGAAGCGCTGCTTCATAAGATCTAATAGCTTGGATGATTAAAAAAACATCATCCAATTAGCTTACAATTCCCCTATTCTAATCCAATCATTCAAATTCGGCGTCAATGAGATAGAATTGAAACGTGTATGCCTGGATGTTTCACAGACAACAAAATTTCGGGATTGAAATCAATATCCAATGCAAAGAATAGACAAGTAGAAGGCACAAAGATTCCAATTTTCAAAGATCGAAAACGCGAAATGAGAAAGATGATTTCGATTGGACGATCTAAATATCGAATATTGAGCGATTACCTGAGAAGTCTCAGCTACAAATTCTCGAATTGAGTGATTATCTGTATCAGAAAGAACTTCAAATCATGTAGCAGAAATCAGAGAGTGCGATATAAACCCTAATGTCAAGAGCGTTTACGAACGGGGAGAGCAAATGAAAATAACTAGGTTATATGTTAAAGCGTTTTGTTTTTTCAGTTGAAACGGGTAAACTCAATGTTTACTCTAGATTAGGATGCACATGGGACCGATTAGTTATGACTCATTACGTTTTCGAGGTTGCGGAAGATTCATCTCGGCAGAGACAACGTCACTAATTTACCTAATCTTTACTATTTGTCCGCTTTAACCCGAATATAGGCGATACCTTGTTAGCTCCTCACACTCCACTACTATTCTTCTAGTTCTAGTTTTCTTGTTTCGTGAGTTGTACTTTGTTTTCTTTTGGCTTTTGTTTGTTCACGCTGGTTTCCGGTTGACGTGTTCACGACCTCTCAATTATACCGAGTATGACTGGTTAATCGAATTCTTACATATTAATAAAAAAGGATGCATATGGGACAAGGTGGGGTGGAAAATGTATTCACCGTCTCCATCTTCGGCCTACTATTATGTCCCCATTTTCATCCCGTTTCCGTCTAATCTGCGAGGGGAACAGGGCGGTGAATCCTATCAGTTATCGGGTTGTTAACGAGGTCTCATTTAATATAAATAAAATATTTTAAACTTTTAAAAATTTACAAATATCAAATTTAATAACATAAATTTTAAATCTCATTATATAATTTGTAGATATATATATATAAGCTTTTAAATTAAAAATTACAATTATATTTAAAATCTATTTTTATTTTAAATTTTATAAATTAAAAATAAAAATAAAAAAATATATCAGGTATATATAGAAGGGATTCGGCCGGATAATACATTCTCGTCCCTGCCTCGTTTTAAATTGGGGATACAAAATTGGTCCCCATATTCGCCCCGTTCTCCACCAAGTCGGGGAATCCCTGTCCCCACAGGTTTTTTGTACATCCCTACTCTAGATGAGGTATAATTAGTTTGTGATAAACGAAATGACATACATACTCTAAGAAGCCCTAAAATATTTAGGGTCGGCCTGCTACCCGGTAAAATAGGTGGGTTTGGACGTACAATATATGCAACTTGACATTCAACATCCCTAAGCATAGCAATCTAGAGCCTTCGGACATCTAGTCAATCGGTTAAGCCTCAAAGGTAGTATCCAGAGGTCTCTGGTTCGCCTCTCATGGACATTGCCCTTCGACGACGACAATCGAGACGACAACAACAAAAACTATCGACACGACAACAACAACAACAATCGAGACGACAATAACAACAACAACAATAACAATCGAGACGACGACAACAACAACAATCGAGAGCCATAGGTCCATAACAAACTTCTGTAGCCCAACCAAACACAAGTGAGCCCAGCCCATTTATTGAAACAAGGCCCAGTCTTGCTTCTCAAAAATATAATAACCACGCCACGTGTCAAAAACCCAGAAGCCAATATCTCCCATACGTCGTAGTTCACTCTCGCGTTCTATCCAAAACCAACCGCTCATATTCCAAATTCAATCCTCCCACCCACCCACCCACCACACCACCACCACAACCACCACCATGAGCACCTTCCTCAACCCCACAACCCTATTCCACACCAACCTCACCACCGCCCTCTACACCCAACCCCGCGCCGCCCACTCCCAAACCCCATCCCGCCACCACACCCCCACCACAACCCCCACCCGGAGAAAAGCCCTCTCCACGCTCCTCATCACCACCTCGCTGGCGGCGCTCGTGGGCGGCGCCCGGGAGGCGCTGGCGGCGGATGAACAAAAATGGGGGACCCGGTCCTTCTTGTGGGAGCACTTCTTCGAGGCCGGGCTGTCGCCGGAGGACGCGGCGGCGAGGATCAAGAACACGGCGGAGGGCTTGCACGAGCTTAAACACATGGTGGAGACCATGTCTTGGAGGTACTTGATTTTCTATATACGGTTGAAGTCGGCGTATCTTAAGCAGGACATGAAAGCCGCCCTCTCCACCGTGGCGGCCGGTCGCCGGAAAGATTACATTGACACCGCTAATGAACTAATTGATAACATGGCCGAGGTATACATATTGAGCTTAATTAAATGTATGTTTTATGCATTGTCAATTTCATTTTTGTTATGCAATTCCTTAGGTGAGCTAATTGATAAGTTTTGGAGGTGAACTTAATTAAGTAAACATAGTATATATTCTATTTTTATTAATGTTTAGGTTTTTGGGAATAATGATATGTTATTTAGCATACTAAATAACTTATAATGAAGTGTAGTAATTAATTATGTACAAAAGCAAAACAAAATGTTAAAAAGCGTACTTTTTATATATAGTATATATAATGAAATTTTGAATGATCGATAATAATAATAATGTATCTTTTATAAGTTTTCTATATGATGTGTGATGTTTTATATTTTATTATATTTTGAAATAAAGGGAATTTAAAGTTTTTAAAAGAAGATGAATATAGAATTGTAGATGAAACATTTAAAAGGATGGGACATTTATTTTGCACCTAGTTGTTAAGATTGTTGGTGTTTCTATTTATTTACATGTCCGGTTCCGAAATCGACAATTTGATTTCACGAAATGGTGGAACCGGAACCTAAATCATCCAACGTGTCCTGGTTCGATTCCTATTTTGATTTGTTCTAGGGTATTTAGAAAAAACACAAAAAAACTTATAATTTTAAGATTAAGTAAAATTAATGTATCAAACCCTATATTTTAATTAAATCATACATCGAAACTAAAGCCAAATTTCAAATTTAACAAAAAAAAACCTTAAAACCCTAACATTAAACATTTTTTTAAAAAAATAATTACATAAACCGTGGAACTGAGAGTTCAGAACCGTCACCGTAAACCGAAACTAGAGGAGGACTGGCCAGTTCCGATTTCAGTTTTAAAACTGGCCGACGATTTTTCCTGATTCGGTTCGGTTCCACGATTCAAGTAGACTCGAATGCATGACTATTTCTATTTATGCAATTTTATAGTAACTAATATTTCTCTTTTTGTTTGAATTTCTTTCTTGCAGTTTGATTATTATGTGCGAACTCCAAAAGTGTTCGAATCATACGTGTACTATCAGAAAACATTGAAGTCGATAGACAATCTCGTGACAATGCTTGCATAGAATTCAACAAGTATATCTCTAAGAGATTGATGCCATGTTAATATTAATGTTGTGGGATTGCTCGATCAAGATTAATCTTGAGTTTGAGACTTTTGAGTGGTTATATGTTTATGATGCTTTGTGTACCAAATGTATGTATATTGTAGGGTTTTGGGCTTGGTTGAGGCTCTCAATCCAAGTTAACATGGAAAATCGGTTGTGTTCCGATTGTTCAAGTACAAATCTTGTAGGATAAATTGAAACGTATTCATTTCAAAAAAAATAAAAATTTAAACGTATTTATTGTATTTTTAACTAGTTGAAGTCTCGTGACATTCATGGGATAATTTTACTTAAAATATACAATATTTAAATATTTTACTTTAAATTGATTGTATTTAAATATTTTTTCATTATTTTTCGAGATCTTGCTCCAATATTTTTTCATTACTTCGAACATTTTTGAATAGTTTTTTTATTTTTGTTAAGAAAATAATATGCATAAAATACTTGCTTTTTTATTAAGATAAAAATAATCAGGATCAATTGGCTATCTAAAAACATTAATGGTGTAATGTGCCTCTATAACAATGAATTCGATCCAACTAATCGGTCGGATATCCGCAATAAAATTTTCTCTAAAACCATATCCGTATCTGATCCGGGTATACCCGGATATCCGATCCGTATAGCTCGGATCGGATATTTGTGGCGGATATCCGAATATTCATGTTTTTATATTTTTTTGTATTTAAGTTCCAAATAATTTATTCAGTTTGTAAATTTCACCCAAAAATCATGATCCAAATAATCATCCGCATAAAAGAAAGAGAAAAAATAATTTAGAATAAAATAAAAAATGGGGTGTTAAATATAGATTTAGGTTTTACTTATTGTTAATTTTATTTGTGGGGTGAAATATATTGAAAATAATTAAAAAAACAAACAAAAAAGGGGTAATACTAGGAAGTCGAAGCTCATTAAACTACGTGGACTATTAAACTTTTTGTTATTGCATAAAATATATATGTCTCGGATATCCGGGGGGGCTGCAGTGGCGAATTGTGTTGTGCTTGTGAGCTGTTGGAGGCCTCGAGGATTCGTGAGGGTGATTCGAGGGGATGGTTGTGGGGTATTAGCTGTAGTGGCTGTACTGTGGGAGGTAGGAGGGGTAAGCGATTGTTTAATTTTCAGGTGAGGGTTGGCGAGCTTGTCGCCAAGTCCGCCTGAAATATTGGGTTGTCCCTTCTACTGAACGTGCATCCAACAACCAAAGCTCCTTTGAATAGTACGTTTTTAAATTCTGAACATTAGCCCCATTTTTTCCCAATTCTTTGATAGGCATAAGAATATCCCCAATGGTGCTTGTGTCTGGGCGTGCAAACTCATGAAATTGTTTTGCTACAAGATGTGGTGAATGATTCACCACATGATTATAGCAAAACAATGGGGCCAAGAGGGTCTTATACCTGAGCTACACACGAAGCTCCGACATCAACATGTATGAGGCATAAGGACGCCAACATATATCATGTTTAAACAAGGGGATAAATGAACAATAGTACAAAATATAACAACACAAATTGATTGCTAAAAGAACAAACAATCGACACTGCCTGAGCCAAATACTGTAATCATATCTCATCAGTAAGGTTGCTAAAAACAGGGTTCACGATATCCTTTATACTCTTTGTGTTGTGGCAAATTGGGCAAAGAGCATGCAAAACCGGAGTCAACAAAAGCGTCAGTTGCTCCACCCTCTCAATGCATTTTGGATTTTGGGTATGTGGTAAATGAGAAAGGCCTTATAAAAAATAGTAAGAAAATATCAATTAGAATCTAAGTCATCAAAAATATATCAACATAAACAAAAAAGATTAAAAAAATTGCATTACCACAAGAAGCGGAGTGATGCCCCTAATGGATTTCACCTTATTATGTTTATAAGATTTCATGCCACTGTAGAGGAATCCCAACAACGCAGCTCCCCACGCATAAGAGTTCACCTCCTCCAAGTCTTCTACAAACTGGACATATCCGCTCAAGCACTTATGACCATCATGCGAAGGGATGATCATGCAATTGATATTCAACAAAAGGACAACAATGATCCTTTTCGATGTCGGATTATCGAGATCCTTCGCGATTGATTGCAGCTCAGTTAAATTTATACCTTTGCTCGAATTGATCTCAAACACTCGATGAAAGGCATCCAAATCTCGACTATTCTCAGGCAACACCGGTTTGCCAAATATAGTTAATCCGGTCAGAAAGAGAACGTCATTTAAAGTGGGGTTCATTCTGATCGACGCCTGCTCATTGTTGTCAAAACAGAACCCATAAGCACCCGTCCTCTCATATACCACCTTGTAGTTATCCATTGCTTCTTCAATTAATATAATGATAGAAAAAATGTCTTTTCTATCACTAACAAGGGAAAGTAGAGTTCAATTTCAATCCAATAGAATGTACAAACTCCCAAATTCTGCACAATTTGAGCGTGAAGATGCAAGAAGGATGAAAAATAGATTACGCAACATAATCTCGACCGGTACTCAATTCACAACCAAATTGTTCAATAAACGGAAAAATTGAACTCTAATGGTTGTTAGTAGGAAAAAAGAGAAATCAGATAAGAATAATTGAGAGAGGCGGAATTAGAGAATCATAAAATGAAATCAAAATTTCAACGAAGGAAGAATGAAACTAAAGAGAGAATACCCAAGGAGGCTAACAACCGGAGTCTTGTATGAGTCGAATTTGAAATACGTGAGTTATATATATCTTCTCTTCTCTTGATCAAATTTACAAACTTTTGATTCAATATACTAACATTCATTTACTATGATATAAGGTTACAAACTTTTGAGATATGAACTAAAACAAAGAAAAAATAGGATGAAATATAGCATGAAGGTTGTTTAAACTACTTCATTGTTCTTCATTTATAGTAATGTTAATTATTGAATTACCTTACTAACATTTATTACATGTTGCAAACTATGTTTATTATTTGCAGCTTTAATGCAAGCTTCAATTAATCCGGAGTGGGACAATTAGTTTGAAAAACATATCTCCTTTCTACTCTTTTCAAATCTCATGATTCTCCAAGCAAATTGGATCTATATCATCGAATCTCAACGTTATCACAAATATTGCGGCAGAGTTTCAAGAGGGCTTTGGGTTTGGTTGATGCTCAATCGGCGGCTCTGATCCGATGCAATCGCTCCAAGAACCCTAGGAATGTCCCTACGTCTTTCTCACCGGAAGCGGATGAAAACAAACCCAAGACTCGGAGCTCAATTGTTCGTTCATTAGGTAATCTGTTCTATACTTTGAGTTGAAATAGGTTTCGGATCTGCATACCTTATGAATTTTGATATCAGTTCTACTTTGTACAAAATCCCCTTTCTATTCTCTCAAATCTCTCGATTTTCCAGGCAAATTGGATCCAGATCGTCGGTTGTCTTCATTTGGGTTTCGTTGACGCTCAATCGGCGGCAGAGTTTTAGAGTTTCAACACTAGAAGCTCAATTGTTCGTTCTTCATTCGGTTAAATCGGCTTATTGGTTTGGTCTGTTACGATCTTTCCCAGCCTTGACTCAACATGTCTCTACTTCTCTGTGGTACCTTATTTGGCGATTAAATGTGCCTCCTAAGCTCAAAATTTTTGCTCGAAAAGTTCTTTCAAAGTCCCTTTGTGTGAAGTCTGGTCTATTTTCTCGTGGTATCACTTCATCTGATGTTTGTGATCTTTGTTGTTTGAGTTCTTACAGTATTTTCCATGTTATTTTCGGGTGTAATTGTGCTAGGCTGATATGGGCTGATTCAAATCTTATGCCAAATTTGTTGAACTTGCAACATATGTCTGTTCCTGATGTTGTTCAAAACATTTATAGGGCTTTCCATGGATTCTTACTCAACTTAACCCTTTATTTACATTTAATGCAATAGCTCGGGGATTCTCAACTAAGTCGACGAAGGAACAGAGCCCAGCTGAAGCATTCGAGCAAGAAAAGCAACTTTTTTACGATGGTTAAAAGCTTACAATTAATTGTGCATTTAGTTATTTCCAATATATATTATTTTGTCACTGATGTTGTGTTCTTGATTTTCGCAGGGATTAGAAATGTTGCCTTAGAAGATGGACATGTTCCTTTGGAGAACAAACCTCCACAATGGGCAATGTTGGTATTAAAGAATAGGCTGTACTATCACAAGACACGTGCTCACTATAAAGAATAGGTTGTTTTTCATCGACACACTAGCTCTTGTGAGAAGATTAGAATCACAAGGTGTGCCTACAAAGCAAGCGGAGGCAATCACGACGGCTATAACTGAAGTGTTGAATGATGGCTTGGAAAATGTGTATGATGCATTTATTTTACCTAAATATCTAAATTCAACTCCAACTTCAATTATAACTAGTTAAATAAATCATATGCCCAAACACATCCTTAGTTAAGAGATGATCTAATGCAACATTTTTTATCTTTGAGTTTAGGGACAATGTGAAGCATTTTGAATCTCTTCATTGTGTGAAGACACAAGCTTGATGAAGGGGCGGTTTTGAGTTCCTTGATTGCCTTGGACTCGGGGGGTGGTTCAAAAAAAAGAAGATTGTCCATAACTAGAATTACACTCTCAAGTCTTAAGGCATAAATGATTTGGCAATAAGGTTGTGATCGAACCGAATTGAGTTGGGCTTTCAAATGCTCAAGCTCAATTTAGTTAACAATAGGAAAGGTAAAGCTTATTAGTCCAGCGGGATTCCATCCTAAAACCAATTGATAATAGGAGGAGTAATCCGTCGAGTTTTATACTAGTCCAATTAAGTCCAAACTTTCAGATGGGGGATGGACATTATATTCTAACACGCCCCCGCAAGTGCAACCGTAGAAATTGGCCTAATTTACACTTGACAACACAACGGGGCGGGCCCAGGATCGAGAGAGGTCATTAGGCAAATAACTTTGATACAATATTAGTCCAGCGGAGTTCCATCCTAAAACCAATTGGCAATAGGGAGAGTAACTCTATGAGTTACATATTAGTGATGTACATATTCTAACAAAGCTTGAGCTGAGCTTAGCTTGCGAACCGCTTGTTTAGTTTTTTTCATGATACAAGCTAGCAAACAAATCATTTACTTTATCATATATACAAGCAAAGGAAACTAAAAATTAAACTATGTGGTTAGAGAAATACTATCAAATTATGTAGAACCGAACTTGTTCGTGAACGTAAAATCGAACTTGCTCATGAGCATATAATCGAACTTACTCATGAACAAACGAGCCGAAGTTTCTTATGCTCAAACTCATCTCATAATATATCTTTAGAGCCATTAAATCGTGGTTAAGCTCGACTAGTTTATAAATCGAGCCGAATGTGAACAATACTTAATCGAGTCGGTTAAGTACATCTTTAGAGCCAAACTCATCTCATAATATATCTTTAGAGCCATTAAATTGTGCTTAAGCTCAACTACTTTACAAATCAAACCGAACACAAACAAGACTTAATCGAGCCGAATACCGAACACAAACAAGACTTAATCGAGCCGAATGCCAAGTTGCTCACGAACACTCTTTTCATTCAATTTAGCAATGTCCAACCTTAATGTACACCCTTCCAACTTTCAAAGAAGTAAATAACGTTACTGGTATAAATTTGCTTGTGAAATTGTTTTGGGCCGGCCCACATTCAGCCCAAACTTATGAGAAGCCCATTAAAGAAAATTATGGCGGCTTCACTTTTTTTTGGTCGAATTATGGCGGCTTCTCTTATAGTCGTTGGCTGACTTCTTTTGCAGACAATTCAGGGAAGAAGATGACAACTCCACTGAAATACTCGCTTTCTTCCTCCTCCTCCGCCGCTTCCGCCGCCATAGCGCGGCCGATTTCATTAATTACGGTCTACCGGAGCTTTAGAAGCAAAATTCGGTGCAATTCGTCCAGGCCAGAGCTAAACCCTAACCAAAACCAAAACCATCGCCGTCTAATTGACTCATCACCATCAATCATCCAGAGAACTCCTTGTGGTTGTGGAAGGCGATATTTCATGGAAGCCATGGGAACCGCCTCTTTGATCCATACTCTTTCTCCACGCGCGTGCTCGTCCGCCCCAATTCCTGAATCTTCCAAGGTAACCGACGATCAAGCTCTCGCCTAATCTATATTCGTGTTCTATGTTAGAAATTGCTGTTCGAATTCTCTTTTTGGAAGATAGATTGAGCTTTTCGAGTATTGAATTTAGGGTTTCGAGTGTTTAGCGTCTCTTTAAGCTACTTGATTGACTGATTAGCACTTTAGCAATAGAGAAATCTGAGATGGGGCTCTATGTTAGAAATTGCTGTTCGAATTCTCTTTATGGAAGCTAGATTGAGCTTTTCGACTATTGAATTTAGGGTTTCAAGTGCTTAGCGTCTCTTTAAGCTACTTGATCGACTGATTAGCACTTTAGCAATAGAGAAATCTGAGATGGGGCTCTTGATTGACAGGATGTGCTGAACAAATTCCATCCTCCTAAACCGGATTGGTACAATGAGCTCTACGCAACGATATTGAACAAGTTCATGAAGTCATATGAAGCTGAGGTAGAGGGCTTCATTGACACTGTTATAACTAGTCATCATCTTGTTTATCTGCTTTCTGATTACTTGTTAACTTGTAAGGTTGCAGGCTACAAATCACAGCTCTTTGATCAATTAAAGGGGAAAGCAAATGATATCCTTGAGATTGGAATTGGAACAGGTCCTAATCTCAGGTTTTACGCTGGCGAAGCCGGATTGAATGTGATGGCGAAGCCGGATTGAATGTGATCGGCGCTGATCCAAATGATAAGATGGAGAAATACGCAAGGGCTTCAGCTGAGGCCACTGGTTTGCCTTCTGCAAACTTCCAGTTTGTGCAAGCTGTTGGTATCTGCTATCTCTTTAGCTTAGTTGATACGATCAAATCTTGTTATACGACTTATTGGTTTGGTTGTTTTAAGGTAGGAGAGGCTTTGCCATTAGCTGATGCTTCTGTGGATGCTGTTATTGGAACTCTTGTGCTATGTTCAGTGACAGACGTCAACAGGACATTGGAAGGTAAGGTGTTATTATATTCTTGTATTGGTAAATTTTGTAGTTGAATGTATTGATTGAAACTTGGTAAGTGTTTCAGAAATAAAGAGAGTGCTCAGACCGGGTGGATTCTACGTGTTTCTTGAACATGTGGGTGCGAAAGGTACTTGAAAAACTTTCTGGTTATTCTTTGAATGGCTCGGTTTTCTCCAATGGATCATATCAAGTTTTTTATTTTGGTAAATAATGCAGATGGAACATTTTTGAGGTTTGTTCAGAACATACTGAATCCTGTGCAGAAGTTTGTATCCGACGGGTGTCATCTAACAAGGGAGACAGGTAACTACATTGCAGAAGCTGGGTTTTCTGAATTGGATAGCCATACGGTTTTTGTCTCAAAAGCCTCGTTGGTGAATCCGCAAATATATGGGATAGCTCGGAAATAATAAGAACATGTTGTTCTTCTGTATTGTATAATGTTATAGTGTTGGTTGGAGAATATTTGTATTGAGTGAACAACCCTTGTCTGGGTTAAAACAATTGCATAGCAATGAATAAAGGATGCCTAATATCTGAGTTAAAAAGTTAAAACAAACCATCTTGTTGCTTTGTTCTAAAGCAAGAACACATTTTGTGTTGGAAGGCTTTACATCCACATTATGAAATGTGTTCAAATAGGACACCCTGTTGTGACAATAATATAAGAATTCATCTCTTCATTCTTATGTTGGTTTTGTTCAGTATTTCATAGAGGGATTGATGGAGCATTTTTTTCATGGCTTTGAGATAGGTCCATAAGTTTGGTTTGTTGTTAATCTAAGAACTCAAAAGGCAATCAAAAAAAAGGATTCAAAAGGCATGCCTATTGGAACAACAATAACAAAGTATGTAAAGATCTTAGAATATATGGGCTCTTTCTCTTCTCAAGTTGTCTCTAAGCCCACAATCTTAATTAGGTTGGGTAAGGTTGAGCCCTAGTCGGTTCAAACCGAAATTTTAAGCCAAACCGATTGAACCGAACTGAGTCGAATAGAAACCGTATTATTTAGTTCGATTTTTCAGTTTAGGAATTTCATGAATTTCGGTTTCAGTTTGGTTTGGTTCCGATTAAATTTCGATTCGTTTCAAATTTCTCAAAGAATAACCCTCTATCAATCCTAAACCGGAAAAAAAAATTCAAAATCTAACCTACCCAATTCGGCTCGGTTTTCGGTTCATCTTAAATCAAATTTCAGTTTTTGATTTTCATCGCTCGGTTATGTTTTGAACCAATGCTTAACTCTTACTAAACCTCTTTGGATGCCATCATATACAAACAATTCATTTTAAAAAAATAAATACAACCCAAAAATTATATGATTTGGTGTACCAAAAAACGTTACAATTAAAAAGCTATGGGATCCACAATCATGTGAAATTGCTAGGATTGGTCTGGGAATGAACAGTGTAAGAACATATAGTATGTTACAAACATGTCCTACAGTAATTATATTTTTTTGGTTAAACCGTTCATGTTTGGACCATTTCGGATATTGGCAGGTTGAAATGTTGAAATGTCTCGTCACTTTCAAACCTAATTAACTGTTTGTTTTTTCCCTTTCATTTTCAATCGAAATAAATACTCCAATTTTGTATGCTTTCTTTTTATAAAAAAAAAAATTGTCTTAGTTATTTTCAAAAAAATAACTTAAAACAATTTTCTTTTCACAATATTAACATGTTGAAGATGAAGTTTTTTCTACCGAATTAAATTGACTAAAATGGTGATATTATTTGAACCGACCATTATCTTGATTGACCTTTGAATCTTATCAATTCCAAAGGACCTTATCTTTAATTTGTTCGATGGAAAATGATTTATGGCGTCGATCAATTTCTCTCACGATATATTCTACAATTTATCAATGCTCATCCTTAATTTAGAAAATGAAATTGAGTAGTCAAAAAAGAACAAGACCACTTTAAATTAATTGACAAGTCTTAGTGTGTCATATATATAAAGAGATAATGTTGTAAATGTTAGAAAAATTATAAACCATTTATAGTAAGGAAGAACATGCAAGCTCACAAGAGAAGAGAGAAAGAAACGAAAAAGACAAAGAACGTATATAAGAGAATTTGTTGACCAGTTCGTCAAAATGACTACGTCTGTGGGCACTATCAATCTAGGAATTTTCTTCACTAGATTTGAGCACTCAAGGTTTACAAGGACTTGATCTTCTTGATTTACGCCGATCTAATCAACCTAACCTAATCTTCAGGGATAGAAAAGATAAACTTTTTAAGATCTCGTCATGCTTCCCACACAAAAAATCCTTCTCGCCGACACGAGCCCAAACGTTGGCACACCCGACTAAACACGATCACGTTTAACCCTTCCCCCATCTCGCGTCTCTTCCCCACATTCTGTCGCCAAGACACGTGCAAGGTACTCAAGACACATCACGTCTCTGGGCGCAAGCGTGGTTCTTCTGGCCGCAGGCGCGGTTACTCTGGCCTCCTCTTTTTTTCGCCTAATTCCGAATCAGCCTCCATAAACCAAACAAAAAATTAATTGTTAGACATATTAGCAAAATCACACGCTAATAATACAAGTAAAATGTGCATGGTTAGGTAACAATCTATATATAACAATAAAAAGTTGTGTACGAGGTGCATTTATTGCACATATTAAATTTGTGAAAATCATCTTACATATATTATGTCAATTGTTCAAATGTCAAGAATAACACATTAGTTCAATGGTTAGAGTATTGATAGATGTATTAGAGGTTTAAGGTTCAAGTCCTTACATAATCATTTTAGACAATTTTTTGCCCCCAATAAATGTGAAAAGATATATAAATTTAATTTAGGTTTGATATTAAAAGAATGGCAAATAATACAAGCAAAGTTATTTATAACAGAATAATCCTAGCATATGAGTATTTATTTTGTGTATTATATTATGCTAATAGAGTAATAGTGCATTTGCACATAAAACAAATTATTTTAAAAAGATACATTAGTGTGTTATTTATTCAATATTCTTTTTTCAAAACTATACACCAACCATTAAAAAGATTTAATCTATCCAAATTAGTTATGCTAAAAGTACATTTTCACCTACACCGTATGAATTATTGTTGAAAACATTTAGAAATAAAAACACACTCGACAATATAAATACTATTCTCACATAAGTTGTATAAATAATATTTATCGATTAATTGAATTATATGAATTAATTAATTATAATCATTGATCCTAAATTGATTAATCTTCATGTCTTTTATAGAAACTATACGATTTCATATATATTTTCATAATGTATTTTAATAATATATTACATGTCAATTCCAATTTAAAATAGAAAATACCAACAAGAAAGAATTTCTATCCATCTACTATATATATAATTATGAAATAGGTTATAGTTTTATGAGGAATCAAATCAGTTTGGCCTACAACTAAAAAATAATATAAACTTATATTTTTTCTTTTCCAAATATATTTTATAATCGTAAAAACAATATTTGAAACGTACGTGATAAAATAAAGACTTAAAGTTAGTAAAAAATACTCATTAAAATTTATAGGATAAGTTTTCCTATCATCAATTTTCATATTATATTCTTTTCCAAATATTTTTTGAAAAAAATGAATTTTAAAATATGATAAGGTATTCCAATCATTTTCAAATTTTCCAACAAAATAAAAGTTCTTGAAAAAATTATTAAATAAGGAAACTATGAACATTATACAAATAGTATAATGTTAATAATAATTTACAAATTCAATCAATGTTACCATTAATTATTTTCAAGCAAAGGTTAAGCAAATAGGGATAACAAACACAATATAATAACGGTGGGCAATTCAACCATCAGTTCGTTTTTCATTCCAAATTAAATGCAAATTTAAATATGATTCACATTTATACATGAAACCGTTACATCCCCATTCAACTCTCCCAAACCGTTACATATATAATTTTTTTATAATTAATGATCATTATGTCAACCTGGTTTAAGAGATCAGTATATATCAAATTCCACAACGACAAAAGAGATGATGCCTTCCAACTATTTATGCAAGGCTGACTGAAGATGAAGACGACGGGTACAAAGGAGAGAACCAAGAGCATTCTAGGGCTAATACCTCACAAAGAGATGGCATTCTACGAAGATCTCTCCGTTCATGGCCGCCGCATCCGCGAATTCAACCAGGCCTTATCATTTAGTCATTTAAGGTTTCCCTACGCCACCTGGGAAGCTTGTATTCGATCCTTTTGTTGATACGGGAAACATTTTTGTAGGTGCAACACACTTTGGAGCAATGACCATGGTAGTTGCTTTAGCTCTCTTTTCAATTTTGAAGGCAAAGTGTTATTGATTTTCTCTGTAAATCTTTCCTAAAAGTATTTTCCCTTCTTCTAGCAAATCTCCGACAAAAAATTGTTCAGGGTGCAGACATTGACATTCGGATAGTCCGTGATGGACGTGGATAGAACTGTAACGTGTAGAGCAACTTTAAGCAGGTAAAATTAATATGTTTTTATACCTTATGTTGTCTAATCTGGAAAATTTGCATGTACTTGTTCAGGGGATTCTATTAAATTTCTTCTATTACTCTAAACCCAAAATCTTGAAATTTTGGTCATTTATGCCATGAAAATGGTCTACAATCTTCCAAGGTTATTCTTCAAATTGAACTTTTTCATTGTTGATAGAGGTTGATGCCATCATCTATGACGCACCGTACGATGTTCGTGCTGGAGGCCGTAAATCTAGCGGAAGAAAACTTCTTGAGGGTATGGTAGACCCGTATATATATTGTCCCAAAAGAGAAGAGAGCAAGCCATATTCCTTCAATTGCTCCATATAGTCTAGGCCGAGGATACTGAAGAAATCATTGCTAAAGGTCAACACAATTGAATTGAGTCAATTTAATAAATTTAAATTAATTTTATATTTAACTAAACCAACCCAAATTGCCCTCCTTTCTAATCTGTGATTTTTAATTACTGTTTGCTAAACATAGTTGGAATGAAGAGAGGGAGGACAAATCAAAGGTTTTTCTCTCTTCGATCTTTACAAGCTTTTTGTGATCTTCTCGATCATTCTATTTAGCATCTCATATTCTCCAACTTAAATGGATTTTTTTCAAGATTCACAATTCTTTTTAAGATACGAAATTGAAAAGAAAGATGAGAATTAAGTTTGGGGCAAATGTTGTAGCTCATAGGGTTAACTTTTGCAATTGATTAGGTTTAATAGGAAGGAGTAGTGTTCCATCAATTTAGGGGAAATAAGCTGATTTAGGGGAACAATAAAAGTCAATATATTATCTCGATCGATAAATCATAAATTTTTGGGTTAATTTTTAAATCACGGATAAAAAATGGGAATGCATGAATATTTGACAAGTTTCTATTAAAAAGGTGCAATAAATTTATGTCATTGTGACCAAGAGTTACACACATTGGAAGATGAGAACAAGCTTTCCATTCTTTGTAAAATAACATGGAATAATTAGTAACCACTGTATTTGTTAAACAATTTTAATAATTAGCTATAAAGTATATGATCGATATAACACAAAAAAATATTATTACCATTTACATACTATTTAGTCTATTACACTTTTTAACCAATAAAACACAAAGCATACAATATGCTGAAATATGACAATGATATTTTTAAAACAATACAATAAATATATTATTTAAAAAAAAGTATAAAATACATGCCCCGTGCGTACGTACGGGCCTGTCCACCTAGTATCATGAATAGTTGGGTGGACACTTTTCAAAGAATAGAAATCATTAAATGAGAAGAACTAAAATCAAAGACTTTTGTAAGCTAAAGTTGGGTGTGATGCAACATGCAATTTAGGTGTGTGGGTAGTTTACAACTAATTAGTTTTTTTTGGTAGAAGGAGAGACGGTACTCTCCGACCCCTCAAGGGGGCGTTTTATTAATAATAAGGAAAAAATGGGCTAAGTAGTCAGCAAACGGGGGATAGCCCGACCCCTAACATCATCAAGCATAATTAAACTAATCCCCTCAGGCGGGGCAAGCAATACATGGTGACCAACAGTAAAATTAAAAGCTATAGAAGCGAGGCAGTCCGCCACACGGTTTGCCTCGCGATAGACATGACGGAACTGGATCCTCCAGTCCCTACTGAAGAAGCCTTGGCATTGCAATACCAGGCTGGACAACGGATGACTCTTATTAATATTAGACTGCAACAAACGAATAACAATCAAAGAGTCTGACTCGATAATAACTCTACGGATACCACTATTCCAAGCAAGTTTGATCCCGTTCAGCACGCCCCACAGCTCCGCCATCGGCACCGAGCAAGCTCCAATTTTATGGACGAAGCCACTAATCCAACGCCCTTCCGAGTCTCTAATAATACCGGCCGCCGTCGCCATCCCATCTTTGACCGCCCCATCAGTGTTGACTTTCGCCCAACCCTCTTCGGGTTTTCTCCAAGCAATTTCCTGCAATTCACTATGCAAAGTACTAGAAATCAAAGGCAACGTACCTGCAGCATTCTTATACTCCCTTAATCTTTGACCAATGAAACCCAACTTATTCATCGGTGCCTCGACGTTCTTGAAAACCTTCTCATTTCGCCAACGCCAGCACCACCACAACACCGTAGCGAACACTTCACACCAGACTCCATGCTCGACTTTTCTGTCTTCCATGAGGTTTCTTCTTAGCCACGATGCAAAGCTGTCCTGAAAGAATAAAGGATCAAAGTTAGATACCGACAACTCAAGCCAAATCGGGCTAACCTGCGGGCAATCGCGGAATAGATGCTCAAACGTCTCATCAGCTCCATTGCAGCGGCAGCAGCTCGCATTAATTGTAATGTGTCTCCGTCTCCTCTCAGCGTTCGAGAGTACACCGCCCTTGCTTGCAAGCCACACAAAGCTTCGCATTCTTTCCGGAACATGGATTTTCCAGATTTTATTGAAAAAATACGAATCCATGCCCATCAACTCTTTATTCTTGTGCAGCAGCGCGTAACCCGTTGCAACCGAGTAATTACCATCTGAGGATCTCCCCCAGCTAAGCTCATCATTCGAATCACCATCGATCTGGGCTACAGCTGCAACAGACAAATGAAGAAGGGTCGAAGCCGGCAACAATGGCTCCAACGCAGGCCAATTCCAGCCACTGTTTGGCACCCAGAACTCAGCAACGAGGGCCTGCCTTTGGGCTACATTGATCGAAACTTTAGCAAAATTCAGTAACGGTTTATCCAGCAACCAATTATCAGTCCAGAAATGAATAATCTTGCCATCTCTTAACAACCATCTAGAGCCTTTCACGATTACCTCAGAAATTCCAGCTCTTACAGCTTTCCAAATATGAGAGCAAGCAGAAGATCTACCAAGAGCGGAGTCCACATACTTATGCTTGAGAACCGTCGTCCACAAGTTCCCATCTTCCATCACAAATCTCCACCCAAGTTTACCAACAAGAGCAAGATTAAGCTCCTTCATGGTTCGGATACCCAATCCGCCTTGGGCTTTCGGTTTAATAACCTCACACCAAGCAACCTTATGCATTTTCCTTCTCTCATTACTACTACCCCAAAGAAACCCACGGTTCAATTTATCAATCCTTGCACACAAGCTGTCCAGAATAAGCGTCGTTTGCATCGAATAAACCGAAAGAGAGGTAAGGACAGAATTAATCAAGGTAACCCTACCCGCAAGACTAAGCGTTGCAGCCTTCCAGCCCGCAAGCTTGGACTTGAACTTATCCATGAGCCCCTCATAGGTGTTCTTGTTGATGGGTTTGTGAATAACCGGCATTCCAAGGTAATTACCCAAGTCACTAGTCACTGAGAACCCACTAACATCAGCAAGACGAGCACGGAGATTTCCCCTCACGTTCTTGGACACAAATATTTTGGACTTGGCATGATTAATTTTTTGACCAGAAGCCTTACAAAACTGATCCAAGCATCCCAAAATAACCTTGATTTGCTCAACTGAAGCCTCGGCAAACAAAACGATGTCATCGGCAAATAACAAGTGGGAAAGGAAAGGTCCGGTTCTAGTGATTTTTATCGGCTTCCACTCTTCATTATCCACAGCTTCAAGGATCAAATGACTTAATCTTTCCACACAAAGAATGAACAAATAGGGGGATATAGGATCTCCTTGACGGACCCCTCTAGAAGCCGTAAATTGAGGCGTCACTTCCCCATTCCAAAGAACTTGCATCCGGGGTGAAGTCACACAAGCCATGACTCTCCTAACACAAGAATCCGGAAAACCCACAGCTATCAATGAAGATTCAATAAAACTCCAACTTAGCCTATCATAAGCTTTTTCGAGATCCAGCTTAAGCGCCATCCACCCGGAGACCCCTTGCTTTCTTCTCATCGAGTGAACTACCTCTTGGACAATCACAATGTTATCCGAAATCAATCTACCCGGAAGAAAACTCCCTTGATAAGGACCGATGATCGCGGGCATAATGGGTTGGATTCTGTTCACTAATACTTTAGTGACAATCTTGTACAAAACATTGCACAAACTGATAGGCCTGAATTGCCCAATTCTTTCCGGTTTCCCTACTTTGGCAAGCAACACAATTAACGTGTCATTTACCCCCTCAGGAAGAACAACAGAACGGAAAAAACCCCTAACAAAGTCAACCACAGAATCTCTAATCGTCGGCCAACAACGCTGAAAGAACCCAGGATGAAATCCGTCTAACCCGGGAGATTTAAGAGCACCCATGCTTTTAACAGCCCTCCAAATCTCGTCGATCGAAACCGGCTTCTCAAGATTACTAAAAACATCCGGATCACCTCTGGGAAAACCGTAACTGCACAAAGGAAAACTGCCCAACTCTGACCCTTCATCGCTGTATAAAACTCGGAAATACTCGGTGGCCAACCTCTCTAAATCAGCCTTGCTTTCAATCCAATCTCCGTCCTCATTACGCAGCCCCTCAACCCGATTCTGATTCCTGCGGATTATAGTCGAAGCATGGAAGAACGCCGTGTTCCTATCGCCACCACGCAGCCACTGTTCACGTGATTTTTGGAGCCAAAGTGTCTCTTCTTGCTCAAGAGCCTTTTCAAGTTCACTCCTAGCAGCAGCTTCCAACTTAATTAACTGATCAGACATATTAAGGGACATACTATGTTGAATACTGTCAAGCCTTTCCAACAACTCTCTCTTACGTTTATGAATGTTCCCAAAAACATTTTTGTTCCAAATCAAGAGCTCCCTTTTCAACACTTCTAAGGCACTGGGTGTATCCATATCCACGCACCAGCAATTCTTGACTTTTTCAAAGAATGTGGGATGGGAAAGCCACGCCTCCTCACAACGGAAAGGCCTCCTCTTCCTATTAAGAACTGTGTTAGGCTCCAAAGAAAGGAGAAGAGGGCAGTGATCAGAGGAGAACCTCGGGAGGTGACGAACCCGAGCTTCGGGCCAACTTAACCGCCCCTCCATATTAACCAATACCCTATCAAGTCTTTTGTGGACGACTGAACTCTCCGAAAGCCTCCTACTCCACGTAAAATCTTGCCCGGTGAAGCCCATGTCAATCAAATGATGCTTATTCATCCATCCCTCAAACACAGTAGAGTCGGCGTGCAAACCCCCGGCACCCCCTCTCCTCTCATGTTGATATAAAATACAATTGAAATCCCCGCCGACGAAGACCGGACCTGACACTCGTCTAAGCGAATCATCCATATCTTTCCAAAAACGAACTCTACGAGAATGGGAAGGTGGTCCATAGACAGCATAAAAGTGGGTCGTAATCCCTGCATATACCAAGCTAACATGGATAAAGTTACTGTTCAGTTCCACAACGTCAACTTGAATGTTAGTATCCTTCCAAAGCAGCCAAATGCCGCCCACAAACCCGATGGCTTCAACTCTACGGTAACAAGTGAAATCCGACCTTGTAAGCCTGTCACACACACCTTGGGCTCTATCTCCAGAAATTTTTGTCTCAAAAAGCGCAACCATGTTCACTTTATGGGTACGACAAAGATAACGGATTGCTCTTCGAAAACCTGGCTTACCTGCACCAAGACAATTCCAAAATAAGATATTCATCATAACAAAAAATAATAAGTCTAGAAACCAGATATCGATAAAGAAAAGGGTCAGTTTGGCCCTCGAGCGAGATTGCTCTCCGCCATAACGTCATAGCTATCTGCGATCAAGTCAGTGGAACGTTGGAGAAGTGAGACGTCATTAAGCTCCTGCATAGGATCGCCAATGTCAGCTTCCGATTGCACTAGTCCCCTTCCATCCTCACTATGAAGGTTACCCACGGTCGATATTGCTCCCGGACCAGTGTCAGGATTGATCGACATTAACCTATGAGTATTATCTTCAGAAATTAGGTATCCCCCATCTTCGATTGGAGAAGCCTCATTACTACGTAGTCTTTTTTTTGGCCCATTAGAAGTGTTAAATGCTTGCCCATTTGGACCATGACTCGGTTTGGTCTTGGAGGTGAAGATCCCCTCAATTCTACCAATCCTTGGTTTTCTTTTTTCAAGTTGGGCTTTAACCTGGGCCGGCCCATTGCCCTTCCCTTCCTTGAAGCTAAGTATTTGGTTGACCATTGATCCATTGACCATCACCCTTTTCTCATGCGATCCACCCACCGAAGGAGAAGATTTGGAATTTACAATACTATTTGCAATTTTCTCAATATTATTATCCCTTTCCATACTTGTTTTATCTTTGCTAACGCCACTTTCCTTCATACCAGCACTTTCCGAATTTTTAGCCTTCCTAACTTCCTCAATCACCGACTCATTACTTTCCTTTTCTGAAATCTCCAACGCACCAAAGCGATTCGTAGGAAGAAACAATTGCCTAGAATCGGGGAGAAGCTTATCCTTTCCTTTACCACTGTCTGCCGGAATATTCGATTGAGATGGTCCTTGGCCACTAGCTCTCACCGATGTTTTCTGATCATCACCGGACTTAGCTTTCCCTTTCGCGGGTCGGGGCCTCCTAGCCACCATCATCCACTCACCATAAGTACCATTACCTTGTATGCACGCCTCAACGACTCCGTTGGACTTTTCATGAGGAGTTGTTTGATTACTCGATCCACTCGCCGGAATAACTTGGACCGAGGGGGACGTGGAGGTAATGGCCGGCCGGAAAGGGCAATTGTTCTTCACATGACCAAACCTGCCACATTGGAAACAGATTGTGGGAATGCCCTCATACTCAATTAAGAAACGGTCACCATTAATGGTGATCGCCCCCCTTAACGGACGCTCAAGATCGACCTCAATGCAAATACGGGCAAACCTTCCCCTATTCGTGTAGAGCGTTTTCGGATCAATCCTTATCGGCTTCCCAATTGCAGTCGCGACTTTGAGCAAAATCTTTTCTTCATAAAGCGTCATTGGTAATCCCGATAAACGAATCCAAACGGGCGCCGTCTTGATAGAGTCCGAGGTCCGAAATTTCGGCGACCAGCTACGAACGGAAAGGCAGCGTCCGAACACCGTCCAAGGACCATTAGTTAAAGCAGACATGTAATCGCCTTCACTTCCAAACCGGACCAAAAAACAACCATGCTCCAGATCAAGAACTTGAAACCTAGTATTAGTCTTCCATAGCTCCCTTAGCTTTTTTTCCATAACGTTAAAAGCAATGGCTTGTCCCAACGGTTTGACTACCACTGACCACGACCAAACCGACGCTAAAGCATCCATAACATCCTCAGCAATAGTCACCGTCGGATCCCCGTTCTCCCCTTCCGGGAAGGAAACCTTCACTTTGCCTTCGAGGAAACCCTCATCCAACAAGGTCTTGGTTTGGAAAACCCCTCCGACCGCCACTTCTTTCCAAGAGGATTTCGTATCCGGTGGATCCCCTGGAGGCCGACCACCCGGAGGGCGATCCCCCGCCGTATTATCCACTTGCATACCATCATTAGCCGAACCTTGAACTTCCGGTGCGAACACCGGGTTGGAGACGACGTTCATGCTGAAATGAATGATAAGTTTCATTTCTATATTGCATGTGACTTAAGTTTCATGCATGTGAGGGAGGGTCCATGTTATATATTGTGCACGTACATACCTAAATCACAAGTTTTATTCTCTTATATCTTATCTACATATTTTTTATATTATTTTAATAATGCAAAACTTTTATATAATACATATATAATGGAGAAGAATAATCAAAGACAAACAGAAGAATGTGAACAAACTTATTAGAATAATAAGGTTCTTGTTCGAAAGAATGTTCTAGACCGCCTTCGGGCATTTAGTTCGGTGATTAAGTTTCTGGGGTAGTATCCCGAGATCACTGTATAGAATCTCACGTACAACAATTTACCCTTTCCTCTTAATTTGGAATTAGTTAGTGATCAGTCCTCATCTCTAATAAATACTCTAGACGAGCCAAATAATACTTATAACCCTAAGTTTTACCTTCTCAATGTTCTAGACCAGTCATTGCCATTTTAAGTGAAATTTGCTTAAATCTTACATTTATATAAAAACAAAAACAAAAACTAAAGGATGTGGCATCACTATTCAATAGCATGGCATGTTTCAAACACAATTTTTTTTGTTTTGTTTCAAACTCAATTTTGATAAAGGAAAATAACATGCACCTAATATTTGTTGTCTTAATTTATAGTAGGCATGCTTGTAACTTGTAAGTTATAAGTGGGATTACATGATATATTAATGAAAATAAAGATGTAAGTTAATGGGTAAGAATGAATGGAAATATGATCTCTATATATATATTATATATGACATCATTAACTAGTCATGTTTCGTTACTACTTGATTTGAGAGATGAGAGCCAACAAAGTAATGAAAATAATGCGACCCTTCGGCCTTTTTTTTGTTTTTATTATAGAATTTAGAAGATTTCAAGTTCAAAATTTTCATATGAACTCATGATGTATATACATTATAATGGATTTATGGGTCAATGGCCACTTTTCTACAATTAGTTGATGCACTTTCACTAGTGTAATGGAAGACCCTATTTAGATTAATCAAAGTGTGAGCGGGTAAATCAAACATAATTACCATAGTTATTTTCACTATAAAGGTATTTATTAAAATTACTGCGTAGTTATTTTCATTATTTTCAATATAAAATTATATGGCGGTTATGCAACTTAATGGGAGAGTCTATCTTTTATTAAGGATAGAATTAAATTGGAGAGAGGGTGGAATATTCCCGACTTGGGCTTTAAGGCAATTGGCCAGCCTGGGGAAGATAATATTTTCGGCCATATGGATAGAATTTTCGGCTCCCTTCTCCCCTTCTTCCATTATAAATACACGCCCTAGGGCGTGTAGGGAGAGACACATGTTCATAGCATATTCAGAAATCCTAGGCAGGCTAATATTCGCTTAGCTCGACTGTTTAGGGTTTCATCGCTCTCTTGTTGTACCTCGACGCTCAAACGACAATTGCTCTTCTGACTTAGGCATCGGAGGTGGATTAGGGGGTCCCCGCCCCCTGTGTCCATTGTTTTGCAGGTTTTCTAGGTCAAGAGATTGAAGACGGAGCGGAAGAGGAGGAGTTCTTCATTGGTGTATTTAATACGAATTAACCCGAGATTTTGTACACCAACAATTGGCGCCGTCTGTGGGAACGAGGATTAAATCCATGAGTAATCGTTCCTAGAATAAAAAGAAGTTAATTTTCGAAACCTATGGCGATAGCGATCGGGCGAATCGAACGAAACCGCGGGCGCGGGTCCGATCCGCGGGCGCGGTTTACCGGAGTGCGCCTCCGGAAATTCGCCCACTCCGGATTTTCGACCGGAGTGCGCCTCCGGAAATTTGTGACTCCGGATTTTCGACCGGAGTACCCCTCCGGAAATATGTGACTCCGGAAATTTGTGTTTTCAGGTTTTTTCTAGCCTAAGGGCGTCCAAAAATCAACAAAAGTGATCCACTTTGGGATTTGTTTGAACCCTAAGTAAAAGCATGATCGGATCACCACAACCAGTGTCGATCGTAGTGCGTGCTGCGAAATCGACGACAGTGGGAGCAGGGGGCAACCTTGTTGGATCCTTGTCGAATCCAATCCCGCCTAAGGTTGGTAATTGACCATCAATTTACGGATTAAGCTCCGGGTGCGTACCCGGAAGCCCAAAGTTGAAGACTTGATTATGAACCAACGCCCAACCACAATCAAAGCAGCGAAAAGCAATATTGGGAAAAGAGTACTCGATCTACGCAATTGTGGTGTTGGAATCAATCCCTGAAGATTAAGAAGTCGTTTTTTGGAAAGCTCGGGGTACCGTCGCAAAGCGAATCGCGCGAGGTACGCCCAACGAAGAAAATCGCGATCGTAGTATTGATGCCGCGACCACGGCACAGTGAACCGCGACAGCAGTTCGGCCCCCGCAAACGCGGTTCGGCCCCCGCGACCGCGGTTCGGTAGTAGAAGTCGGGATTTTCGAAAATCGCTCGGAAAATCGAACCCTAATGGAAATTGATCAATCTAATTCCGATATTCGCTCGGAAGGTCAGACCTTTGTGCCCGAAAGCGACTTGAACTGTGACCCGACCCCTCTCGCTGATACGGCTGTTCATCGCACATACCGTTCGGGGCCCGAGTCAAGCGACAGAATTGTCAGTCGTGGTACTTCAAGGCCTGAATCAATTGAATTTGATCAAACTTGGAGAAACGGCAATGCGTGTTGCCAAAAACAAGAATAATCAAATGGTTCAAGGGCCAAGGCGGGTCGATCCGAGGGATCGCGATCGCCGAACCAAACCGCGACCGCGGCCAAGAGGGCCGCGATCGCGGCCTGTCAAGCCGCGCCCGCGGTTCAGAAACCGCGACCGCGGGTTGCGTATCTCGGAGCATTCTCTCTATTCGCAAGCCAAACCCGACAGGATTTCAACAAACGTAAACCTAATGTGGGGTAATCGTGACCTCTCTGCATAGGACCCGTACAATTTGCTTGAAATCGAATTGGATCTTACTTGCCATAGGCTGAACGTCCTCTTAAAACGTAAAGCCGATCGTAAAAGCAAGCAAAAGCGATCCTATCTAGCAATCAGAAGCCTTAATCGCTAAGGGATGAAAATAGATCAACGCTATTCAAGAGATTTGGAGAGTCTGAGCGGACTTTACCAATCGTAGTAGAGCGCAACCAAAGAGTTCTCCTTGCTTTCCAAGATCAACCAATCCATGGATTCCAAGTCAAGCCACAAGAGAAGTTCTCAAGAAGATGTCAAAAAGCGATCAATCCATGCAAGCGTGAGGCTGGAATTGATTTCTGCCATCGAAGAAAGAAACTTTCTTAGCACCAAAGAAACGACGAACTCGTAAGCCCTATATCGCCAACGAGCTCTAGCGCCACCGCGATCGCAGCACCATCGGCCGCGACCGCGGCCTCGGCAACCGCGACCGCGGCCCACGCCAAAGCAATCGCCGCATGCTTCCGAAAACCCTAAAAGCACTGGGGGCAAAACCCGATCTTCGCTCGAAAAAGAATCAAGACTCACAGGGTGATCAAGCGAGATTCCGATATTCGCTCGGAAGATCAAACCCTAGAAAGTTCCAAGCAAGACAACTTGCTCAAAGATGATCAAGTCCGTGACCCGACCTGGTGAAATCAATCAGCGATGCGCGTCGTTGAACCCGAAAACAATCAAATAGTGGGGCATCGCCTTTATCAAGAATAAAGACGAGACTGTTCTTAATACGCACTCTAGGTTCCGCTTTAAGAGAGAACCAGCGGATTCAAGACAAGCATAATCGGATCAAGCCTTGTTGCTATCAAGCCTTGAAGAAATCGCTAGACTAAAGCGTTCGTTGTAAAGATCCAAGGAAAGAGCCTCATCAGTGAATTGGCGATCGAATGGACCAATCGACGGCTCGTTAGTATTATCGAATTCGCCGATAACCGCCGCGGTCCCCAGCCGGTAAAATGATGATGAAAGGATCGAAGAAGTATACAAGCCAAGTACGAGGGAAAAGTACCGCAATCGCAGAACCTTGCGAACGACGAAGACCGCGATCACGGCCAGCGAGGCCGCGATCGCGGCGCCCAGAGGACGCGATCGCGGCCAGCCTCAAGAAGTGTTCGTTACCTCATTTTACGAGCACCGCGCCCTCGGGTCCCTAGATGGCGACTGCGGTTCGCCCCCGTGAACTTCAAATTGAAGATCAATCCTTGAAATAGTACAACGCGTGTCGGAATCAAGGACTCGAAAATAAATGCTGGGGCATTGTAAAATCGGAAAGTCAACAATGGTCGAATATGATAGAAGAGTCCGAGTTATTTAAGATCGGACAACGATCAAGCGATCAAAACGAGTCCATTGATGCATTGGCAACATTAGCCACTCGTGCAAGAATCACTTAAAGACATCGATGCGTGTCAAGGCAACGGGATATCACCGGGGCACGGGAAGTTCTCTTAAGGGCTCATAGGTTTTGGCAATCGCCGGAGAAGATACTAAATTGTCATTCTTTTTCCGGGCCAAACTTGAGAAGCGTACCCCAAGCAGGGTTGAGCCTACAATTGAAACAAGATCGATAAACGCATACATGAGATATACGCCGAGGATTGCATCTTGACTCTCCGATCTCGTTAGCAAAGATATTGGTGGCCTTTTTAAAAGTGCCTCGACAAAACCAATAAAGTAATTGACGCGCTCTTTCCGACCATCTCGCCATCACCAAGGATTATCAGGACATTGTCACTACACGAAATGCATCCTACCAACAGGCGGCCGTAGCGTAATGCGTGGAGGCCTATACGTCAAAAGGTCATGGAAAAGCACACGCATATGGTGTAATTCGGCCCGAATTGGAAGGGATTACAGCGCAGAGTTGGAGAGCATATGAGCGAGGAAAGTCTCGACGGGGGAGATGTCCCCCGGACTTGTAAATCCCGCTCGTTTGAAGAGGTTTTTCCTTAAAAAGGAAAACCGTAGCGCTAGATCGTCGAAGACTACCGAAATAAGTCGACAGCGGCCGCGGCTCGTAAACCGCGAGCGTCGGTTCGCCGGTAGTAGCTTCTTGCGTGGATGTTGAGCTTAGGCTGGGATCGCTAGGATGAACGATTTTATATATTTTCTTTTTGTTTTCTTAAAATTAGAAGGCTTGGCCAAGCACTTTTTTCAACATAAACGTTCTATTCTCCCCAGTTTGATTTTGTTCGTTCTAGAGATTCCATCTTAAACCTCGGCAGAAGATACGACTCGAAAAGATAGCACTCGCCCCATGATAATTGCTCATGGATGTACGAATATACGAATATACGAATATACGAATATACGAAAGCGCTAGGGGACCAATTGACCAATCTGCATGGCCACTTCGATTAGAAACCCTCTGTACCCTACGTCGCCTAACACGGTGAGTCGTGTAAGGGCGGTGTAGGTGGGGCATTTGTGAGCGGGTAAACCAAACATAATTACCATAGTTATTTTCACTATAAAGGTATTTATTAAAATTACTGCGCAGTTATTTTCATTATTTTCCATATAAAATTATATGGCGGTTATGCAACTTAATGGGAGAGTCTATCTTTTATTAAGGATAGAATTAAATTGGAGAGAGGGTGGAATATTCCCGACTTGGGCTTTAAGGCAGTTGGCCAGCCTGGGGAAGATAATATTTTCGGCCATATGGATAGAATTTTCGGCTCCCTTCTCCCTTTCTTCCATTATAAATACACGCCCTAGGGCGTGTAGGGAGAGACACGTGTGCATAGCATATTCAGAAATCCTAGGCAGGCTAATATTCGCTTAGCTCGACTGTTTAGGGTTTCATCGCTCTCTTGTTGTACCTCGACGCTCAAACGACAATTGCTCTTCTGACTTAGGCATCGGAGGTGGATTAGGGGGTCCCCGCCCCCTGTGTCCATTGTTTTGCAGGTTTTCTAGGTCAAGAGATTGAAGACGGAGCGGAAGAGGAGGAGTTCTTAATTGGTGTATTTAATACGAATTAACCCGAGATTTTGTACACCAACACAAAGTATAAAGTTAGCTACTATTTATTTATTATTTATCTAACATTCTCTTTTGGAAAATTTCATATAGTAACCACAAAATATTACATATTTCGTGCGATAGCCAATTTTTTTTGAAATTTCGCATAATAACTTTAAATTAATGATGTCATAATTGGTGAGGCTAACCATTTCGGTGATGTCCGTTCCATTATATATTTAGATTAATGATGTCATAATTGGTGATGCACATCTCACTCTCTTTTTATATATATGTATGAACTCTTGTATATACCATTATCTCTTTTTTTTATTAATGATGTCCACACCATTTTGGTGATGCTTATGTAATACGGATTAGATAAGAAAGCATCATTTTTCTCGATTTTTTGTTACACGTTTTTCTAACTTATGTCCAAGAAAGGAATTTTTTTTTATCAAATTATATTATTTAGCGCGCATTATACTTTTCTTTTACGGTTTTAATTTTCAAAAATAATATTTTAACACAAACGTATCATATATTATTATTTTTTTTATTTTCAAACACAATTTTACAAAATGATTATAAACCATCACCTTACTTATTTCAATTCACTTCAAATTTTCTTATTCCTTTCCTCAAAGAGAAGTCCCTTTCAAGGTCAATAATTACAAGAAGAAAACCCATGGAGATTTAAAAAAAAAAAAAACTTACGTCAAATTGTTTTCACATGTAATTACATACCAATTGCATGTTATTTACTCGTCACAAATCTAATGTGTACTTGGCCACATTTTTTGACGTAACAATGAAAATATCCCTGCAATTCCTAGCGGTTCAAATTTAATTTCAGCTCTGAGTAAACTGCCCAGACTGTTAATGGGCCCCAGGCCCATTTGTGGGCCCAATTTTGCACATGATTCTGCAGGCTTGAACCGTTACAATTTAATCAATTACCGCGGTAAAAAAGTTAGGAAAGTCTCACACAAGTTTGAATGGAAGATTTTAATTATGACATTATCATATGGTTCGTGCAATTAAATTCTTATGCAGGTTGCCACCGACATATAATGTAAGATAATTATTACTGTTGGTGATATGTGTGTTACTGAGGTGAGATTCAAAAATAAAAGGTAAATGTTGGTCCAAAAGTGGAATTATTATTATCATTAGGCATGTCGGAATAAGGTAGCATGTGCAATATTCATGATCGATTGCATTGTTGACTTTATATTATTAACCCTAGTAAAAAAGATGAGGCCTTTTTAGGCTTCTTGGTTAATTGTTTACCCTTTAAAATGGGGTTGAGCATAAACCGATTTAAAGCGAATAGAAATAAATATTATTTTGTTTGAATTTCGGTTTAGAAGTTTTCCAACTTTTAGTTTTGGTTCGGTTCGATTTCATTTAAATTTTGGTTCATTTTGAAAATTTTCAAATGATAACCTCATATCTTTCTCATGACGGTAAAACCGAGAATGAACATGCAGAACCAATTTAATTTAGTTTTTATCGATTCGGTTCGATTTTGAACCAATGTTCAACCCTACTTAAGAACGTCTTCAAATTCTTATTGTGATCCGAATAACACATAAATTTACAAAATAATGAGGTGTAAAATGAAAAAAAAAATACTATTGTTGACTTTGGATTCTAATTAAATTCTAGTTCAGTTTGATTTTTTTCTCAAACCGATAAATTGAAAATGTGCAAAACCACCTTGGATTGTTTTCGGTCCGATTCAATTTTTATCGGTTTGGTTTTGAACCGACACACAATGCTACTTAAAAGTGTCTTTAAATTCTTAACTTTGATCCGAACAACACATATAAAATAATAAATTTACAAAATAATGAGCTGTAAAATAAAAATACTATTGCTAACTTTGGATTCCAGTTGTATACATGCTCCAACCATTTTTTTCTATAGTCAAAACATTTAATTTTGACAAATGTAATTGATATAACAATTGATATGTCATATGTGTATATGTTTAGAACAATTTTTATGTAGAATAAAGTGAAAAAAAATCCGATAAAATTCACTTGTCTCCATGAAAAGATTGAAGTTCGACACTAACCGAATTGGATGTATTATCTAAATTAAATTATAGGATCTAGGGAAAAGAAAATGAGCATGATTAATTCGAGTGCTAAGCTGAAGATTCTGAAATAATGGTGGAAGACAGCAAATGGAAAGCTATAAGATCGAGTTGCTTAATTGTGGTATACATGTCATCCACCCCTTGATTTATGGAGTAATTGTTGACTTGATACAATTTGTAACAATCTTATCCATTAAGGGGGCGTTTGATATAAAATTAGGTATGAAATTGGAATGAGGTATAGGATTGAAAAGGTATGAGATTGGAATTTAATTTCTAAGAATGTGTGTTTGGTTACAATTCTGAAATAATACTTAACCCCGTTCTCATTGTTTGGTATTATAAGGTATTTCATACTTGTATATAAACTTGTAATAAAAAATTAAATGATATATATTAGATAAAAAAAATATACTATAAATAAATATCATAAATTAGGATTTTCCAACTTAATAAGGATTTTCTAGGTTAAAATTCAAAACGTGTGTTTGGTTACAACCAATAGGTTGAATTCGAACTTAATTAGGGATTTCTTTCATGAAATTCAGGCCATAATATCATAAATTTGGGTTCAATTGTAATTCGAACAATTTGGGTTGAACAATGATCGAACATCTAAGTTAAAATTCAAAAAATAATTCGAACCAGAATTCCAAAATTTTATGTGGAACTTTGAAGCAGTAGAAGCACTCGAATATGGAGAAGTGACATATGTTTCGAACGAAGGTGGAGAAGTGTGAAGAGGCTAGATTTTAATTTCATTCCCAATTGGAATGAAATCTCATATAACATATTCCATCCGATTTAAATTATAAGACGTATTAGAAAATTCAATTTAATCAAAAAATGGCGACCTTTATGGATTATGTAATTAATTTAGAGTCAATATTTGCTTTTCCGATAAAGAATAAGTCATTTTTCTATAGTAATTAAGCTCTAAAGTTAAAAAGAATGTTAATTGGATGACATTTATTGGTTTAAATATTACCGTAGAATTTTCTAAAACTACTTATAATTCTAAGAGAAGGAAGTATAATAAAGATCTTGAATTACGAAGATTTAGTTAAGAGTAATTTTATAGGGTTTTTTAATTTTGATTTATTGTTTGTCTTATAGAATTTGTCGTATTTACGGATAATTTTGTAAGTAAAAAGAGGTAGTACTATCGAGTACATAATACATGTTTTTTTTAAGAAGGTAATAATTATGATGAAATTAATCATCCTAGCGCTCCCTTTCGGATGAGAACATGGAACTTTAAATTTAATCTAATATGATCGCAAGAGCTAGATTGTTGTAATCTAACTATTGCGTCGGCGACTGTTTTTGTTTTCCGAGTCTTCAACCTAGGGTTTCGCTTTTGCTCACTCAACTAGTATAGTCAAGACTCCTACAATTCTTTTCAATTTAAGGCCCTATTTACCAAAATTAATGGTAGTGGATAATTGTAGCTGTACATAGTTGCAGCTGTAGCAGTTGATAAAGCGGTTGAAAGTAATTGTCCAATGAAAAAAAAACGCTAATGTAAGTTTTTGTTGAGGTAGTATTGGTATTTAGCTTATACTTATAAAATGACGACATAAGACACATATGATTTATTTAAAAAGTTATAATTTTTTTAGTTGAGGACATATATGAAAAATAAATCTCAAACACTAGTTCAAATTCCAAAAAACTTTATCGAGTAGCTGCTAAAATCAAGCTTTTAAAGGCTAAAAATAATCCTATAGTTGATTATACCAAATATCCTAATAGCAATTAAAATGAAATTTTAAAAATTAAACGCTACTCCCTCCGTTCACATAAACTTGTCGTTTTAGATCGAGTTTTTCTCCAAAATTAAGAAATTGTTTGATTTGACTAAAATATCCTCAATCTTTTGTTAAGATCTTTCACCTTTTATTGTAATTTTTGTAAAATATTGTTAATTAGTATGGATATTAATGAAAAAAATGGGCTAAAATATCTCAAATGACAGATTTTGTTGAACAAGAGAATCCAACTCGAATGACAAGTTTTTATAAACGGAAAGAATAACATCTTAGACTTTGTAAATATGGCCCATGTGTATGATTTAGAGGATCTTTCTAATGTTAAAAAAGGTATAAAAATATAATTTTCAAATTCAAATCAATAAATTTGTGTTAAAGATAGGGCGATGCATTGATTCACAAGGAATAGTTTGCATGATTAGGTTAGCTCTATAGCTAACTTTAATTGGATACGTAGATGGGACCTTTGAGACAAACCAAATCTTCGAAATATTATTTGGTTACAGTTCTATGTACTATAAGTCAGGCTTTCAATAATCGTGATTATGTTTTTGTATGCACCTGAAAAGATCGTTAGTTCATAATCACTCTTTAAGTATACAAAAAGACATGAACCCACCTAAACAATAATTAACTTCGAGTCACATGTTTGCACGAATGATGATAATAGAAGATACTAATAATAAATATCATATAGTGTTGTCATTTCATAGTCCAAATAATTCACATATGTGTATGAACTTATATATGTACATTAACTTTGCATTATCATTTTTACTAGCTAGGCCCTTGTGTTTTATTTGTAATATACTGGTTCATCAAAACTTTATCTTGATTACGTCTATCTGACTTTGATAGATGAGTCTTCAACAAAATTATTTTTACTAGGCTCTGGTCAAAAGACTACCTATTAGCTGAATTAGATAATGCACAATAAATAAAAGGAATTTAAAAAACCTTTTTATTGTATAGAATGAAAATTTTCTCATTTAGTTAAGGTGTCATGGAAAACTATTTATATGAATTTTAGTTGATAATTTATTGAATGAAGCTATTAAAGGTACATTATAAACTAAACAAACTATCAACATATAATTATTTTTGTTGATGTGTCTTGAATCTCTCGTTAATTGGTATTCAACAGGGGTTCGGGAGCCCACCAGAGGAATTATTGTAATGAGAACATAAAAGCATAAATAAAGAAACATATCAAGATTTTGAATGGTTCATCAATATTGTGTTGGCTACGTTCACGAGTAGAGAAACTATATTATTATTATGGAGGCGATAATATAACAAATTACAATAATAAGGCGTTTGATGAGTATATATAGCGACTCAGCGAGACCATCGTCGTAGCTCTAGCGAGTACTAATCAATTACATATTCAAGGCATATCAACAAATGAGTCAGCGCCCATCGTCCCATAATCTAAATTAAGGTTTCTAGAGTCCTTATATACACTCACAACTCTTTATAATTATAACCCTCAAATATGGATTGTTTACCTCTTAATAAAACCAGTTTTTTGTCCGTAGTCGTAACAAACACAATGTTGATAAATCGCATAAATCTATGTATTCTTATTGTTGTTATTGTTGAATCCTTTTCACTTCGATAATAATAGTTTGACAAAATTGACTAAATTTATAAGTTGCTTATCGAAAAGGGGAAAACGATGTTAGGCGCTCGGATGGACGGTCCAGATTAAAACGATGATATAAAACAAAAGGCAATGGATATTCTTAGCCCTTCGATGCTTTTATGGGGACGTTAGAAAAGACATGTAGCTAGAACAAAAAAGTGTTGAGAATCGTTAGTGGCCGTTAAAGCACTAGGGATTGAAAACTATTGAAGGAATTTTGAACCCCTTCTTCCACTTGCTTTTCTATTTTCCTCCTCTTCTTTGATTAAATTACGAATCTTTGTGTGGATTTTGTGGACCCTGAGGCATGAGCCCGGATTGAACTTCAAGTTAAGTAAAATTTAACATTAAGAATGTCACAAAACCGCCCGTAAAATATAAAATTTTGCAAGAAATTACCCATGAAACAAAATTGCACAAAATTACCCTTATATCTCCATTGTCATTGACCAACTAACTTCGCATGGCTCAGTCGATTTTTTCACGAAAACTGAAAGGGGCGACAGAGCTTAGAATCGCAAACGCCACTACATACAACTTTTACTTCAATTTTATTGAGATCGTTTCAAATTAATGACGTTCTAAATATTGGTTGTAATCTCTTCGTAATAAAGTTAAAACTCTGGTCGATCAAGGAAGCATGCTAGCGATGGATAAAATTGAGGTGGATGAAGAGGCAACAACGACTGGAAAAAGAGTTTTAGGATGATGACTTTGTCGCGGGAAGAGATGGTTTTCTAAGAGGCGAGGAGGAGGAGGAGGTTGGGATGCCTAGGCCGATGAGTTGCTTAATTTGAGATTGTCGTGAGAGTAGGTCAAGAGTTGAAGATGACGGCGAAAACTACTTCTTTGTTTTGAATTTGAAAGGGGGTGGTGCACTTGTGTTTGTGTCATATATATTATAGTTATATGAAAGGATATAGAAGTGTATATTGATGTATGACATATCGAGATTGCTCCTTTTATGAACATGATTGATGAACTCGTATCTAGATCAATCTCGCATAAGTTTAAGCCTTGAATGAATCTTGTTCTTGAAACCACAACCAAGTTTGAACCCTCCTTGAACAAATTCTTAATTGAAAACGAACAAGCGGTGCACAACTTTCGGTTGAAAGCGCACCAGCGGTGCATAGCCGTTGGTTGAAAGGTACACCAACGGTGCACAACTTCGATTGAAAACGCACCGGCCGAGTCAAAAACGTACAAGCAGCTTAAAACGTACCATCAACACTTCTAGCTAAATTCTAGCTAACATGGTCAGTGGACATTTAAGGACTCTTTCAAGTCTAACTCAATAGTTGATTAGTTGATCCTTATTTTTCAAGATCCTATTGAACTTAAAAGCTCAGGACCTCATATAAGATCGATACCTATCTCTCCTTCTTATTCAACGCCATATCACTTTTATCTTAGTCATATTTCCTCATATATCGAATTATAAATTTAAAATTTACCATCGAAAATGAATTCCTGGTGGCCGGTAAAAAGTCCCTAAGCCGCCTAGCAAAATTCAGCCATGAATATATATATATATATAGAATCGGCCTAAAATTTTGACCGGATAAAGAGATTCTTGATTGAGCATACAACAAAAAGAGGGGATAAATTACTTTGTCAGAGGTCAAAATTTAAGTCTGTAAAAGTAATTTTTAAGAATTAAATTGGAGGACCCTAATATTCTCTGTTCTTTTCACTGATCAGCTCGTTCTCCCGTCTCTTTCTTTCTGATTTGGGTTGTATTTTGCAAAGATTTTCTCAGAGAGATAATTAATAATGGAAGAAACCAATTGCAAGTTGAATTTTAGATTGAATTGGAATAACGACGACGACGACGACGAAGAAACAAAAGCAGCCCACATGTGCAGCCGTAAAAAATATATAGATGGATAAATTTTCATTTGTGATTTGACCTCTTAAATGTTTGTTAGTTGTATTTCGAATGCACTTTAACATTTCTATTTTCCCACTTTGTTCTTAATTCTAAATGGTGGATACATTAATAAAAATATACATACATCTATTAGTTAATTATTAAATCTTTTAATAATAGTATTTAGAAATTTTCGGTTCGACTCTCATGGACGAAAGTGCTCTTCACCAAAAAAAAAAGTTGATGCTTAAATTTTACCTTTAATCAATCAAAATGGTTGTCTCTCTAATTAGGGATTTTGAAGATTGAGATTGAGCGTGATCCTGATTAATTAATAATATTAATAGTTTGTGGAATTGTTAACGTTGAGACGATTATTTCTAATATTCTTATCTCGTGTAGGATGCTTGAGATTTTTTATTTGACTAACATTGTTGGAAAAGTTAACGCGATAACCGGTTACATTGCAAAAATCAACCATGCCATTAACAACTAAATGTGAAAGTCCTCCCAAATTTGTAAGATTAAAGCCATTTTAAATGTGTTAATATGCCTTGAATATATTGTTGATCCCGGCGGTACTCGCCAGGGGTTTGAGACTTTGAGGGGCAGTGTCCCACAACAACAGTAGTCGGAGGTCTAGGGGGCAACGCATCCTTGGCAGGGGTTGAGGGCAATGCCACTCTAAAAAACGGGACGCTATGTTTTATATTAACCGGCCTATCGTGATTTGTTTTGGATTTACGACACATAATCTGATTAGGGTTTCATGAATCACTATATATACTCATAAAACACCATATTATTATGATTTTTTCTATTTAGCCACCGTAATAAAGAATTCAATTTCTCTACTTTTAAACATAAATAACACACTGTTATCAAGTCACGTAAATTTCCGTGTTATTTTTTTTACAGTTTATCGTTCTCATTACAATAAAATGACGCTTGGTTTAATTAAGAATGGCCACTAGAGTGCAATATTGGCATATTGCACCTAAAAAATACCCCAAGATTAACGGTATGCTTTAAATAAAAAGAAGAAATAAATTTTGATACGTAAAGGGTGCTAATCGGGTGGATCGTGACACGTACTAATATCTGTTTATGCCAAATTTCTTTTCCCCTTCTTTTGGTGTTTGTGAAGATTATTAACTTATTAATGAAACGATGACAAATCTTGCAGTATAACCATCAGTTATATAGATGTGCTACAAGTTTCCTAATCATTAATCACTAATCACCTACTAGTTTCCAATTGTATATATACGAAGTACTTATTGTTTAATGTTCTTACATTGTGTTAGGGTTTGAGTATCTCTCAATTTGATTATTATATCTAGCCATTTTCATTGTTAATAATAAGGGTTGAAAAGTCTGAAAAGTGTCGTCTCACCTTCAATCACGAAAATAAAATTATTCTTAATTATATGAAGTATCGATTTAAGGTATAATCTTTCACTTATGCCGATTGTGAGTCACGGACGGACACAAGATTTAAATTTGGGTGGGTTAACGTTTACCAAATTTTTTAAGGTGGGCTAAATTAGCTTAATTTAATCAATTCATTACTAAATTTACCTTGAGTTTTATTATTTTTTAATTAAATTTACCATATCTTTTTATTCTTTTTACCGTCCCCGTGTGAGGCCTTGACGATGAAAATATGATTGATGCACGGTTCGCAAAGTGTTGAAATTAAGAATAGGTTACTCTCATTTGATCCTTTGAATTGATTATGCTCAAGCACACACTCGGTTATGAAATCGCGTTATTTTGACTCATTTTGTGATTATTATCTATATTGAAATCAAGCAAATAATGTCGCGTATAACCATGCAATCTATTTCATAGGATGGATTTTTCTTTCGATTCAAGTGCTTTAGTCTCCTTTCATGACATTATATCAAATTCCCAATCAGAGTTCTATACAAACGGATTTATAAATACGACTACTTTGTTGCGACTTCACTCCAGTCATTATCCCTGCCTTCGACGTCCCCTTATCAACTACATATTAGTCGAATCGAAACCTATATAATACAATTTTCGTAGATGTTCGGCAACACATCAAGCCTAGGTTACTTATAAAAAGGTAGAGTGGTACAACATTATATCAAATTGTCATTTATTACATAATAACAAGCCTCTTTGAATGGGACTTGGTTGGAAAAACAAGCCAACCTATTAAATATAGATTGAAACTTGGAAAGTAATGCCCAACAAACTATACAATCTGTCCTCTTTGATGTCTTTCAGCTTTTGCAGTTGTGGCAGGGGAGAGGAAACAAGGTGCCTTCAATTCCATATGAGATGTTCCTTCTTTGTTCTTCCCATTTAATGAGAGAGGTTGAAGCAAACATAAACCCTACCTAATAATATTAAAAGGAAATTAAATCACATTACAAATATTTTATGATAAATCGTACTACAATATTATGACATGAAAAGATGATTGTTGTTAATCATATTTTTGTAGGTATGTCTGTCCTAAACTTTTTGTATTGTAGTAAAGTTTATTAATTGATGCAATCCAATGTTGTGGAAAAAATTACTTAAATACATAAAAATGTTTAAAATACTTTAGAGGCAAAATAGATGATAAAATGCCTTAAGCTAATTTATCTTTAAGCCCTTATTTAGTTTAAGGGCCTTGTTACACTTATGTGTAAAAAACACTTTTTATGCTAAAAGCGTTATTTTTTAATCTGTAAATGTATAAAAAATAAATAAATATTTATTTTATGAATTTTAAGATAAAAATTATTTTTTTTCCAAAAAGTATTTTCTTACAAATTATTATAGCAAGGTCAAGGTCTATTTTTAAAGAAATACACCGATCTTAGAAAGTTATTTTAATTTTCCTGTTTAAAACTTATATTTGTTCTAAATCACAAGAATTACACTTTACCTTAAACCAAACAAGACCTAAACATCGAAAGTAAAAAAGGGCGTTTCTTTTTCCATAAACCATCTTCGATATATTATGCATATATCAAATAGAAAGATACGTTTTTTCGCCAATATGCTATATTAGTAAGAGATGGTTTCACAATTTCATATGTTTTATGATGAACCTTATTTATACTAAAAACAAAAATTAAAATGAGTGAATTGGAAAATGACAATATGGGTTACTTTACGTGCACATTGGAATTAAATTTGTTTCACCATAAAGGATTAATTGCATTAAAGATCCTCTCTTCTACCATGCATGCCCATGCCCTTCCATGTTTCCCCTATCAAACTAAAAGTTGTACCATGTACTACTAGCATTCATATGGAATTTTATTGATGGAGATGATTTTTACTTGTCACACCTTTAAATTACCCAACATTTATAGCCATTGAAGTGACTTCGCCTATGAATAGTCACCCCCCATGTGGAGATCCAACTTGTGTTAGATGTCAATGAAACTTTCTTATCACACTTTATTATAATCCTATCCCTTATTTAGTACATCATTGTTTTTTTCTTTCTAAAATACACTTTCTATCTTAACAATATTGGAAGAATTTTTGTCGCAAAGTAACGTATTTCAAGTCAAGTCTCACCAGTCTAGCTAATAGGTGATGACGTACGTCCGTGATTAATTATTAGGTTGCAAGTTTGAACCCCTCACTTCGTTGTAAGCCTAAGTGCTTTCTATGGACCAAAAAAAAGGAACATAATTCAAGAATTATGATATTTTGGCCGACAAAAGTTTCAACTCGATACTTTTTTTGTGGTGAAGGTCATTGTCCATGAGAGTCGAACCGGAGACCTCTGAATACTACCCTTGGAAGCTTAACCGCTTGGCTAGATGACTGAAGACTTCGACTCGATACCTAAAAGTTAAGAAACCATTTTTTAAATCAACCTAAATTTTACTTGTACTCTATCTCAAATAAAAAAAATATGAATGTAAAGAGTAAAAATTGTGCACGTTGTAAGGACATGAAGGTGGACAAAAGCACCAAGTATAACCCCAACAATAGTAACATGGCAAATTGTTTGCCATATGGGAAAAAAATAGAGAAATTTAATTTCATTTTAACTTCAACCCAAAAAAACAAAAAAAATAAAGCGAATGGCGATTAAAGGTACAATATAAAGATTAAAACCTCTAGCTACAACATAAAGAGTTAAAAAACTACCAATCCCCCACATTGAAAGCTACTAATACCACACGGTTTGTGAGGATAAGTGCTTAAAACCACTCATCTCCTACCCAAAATCCCAAGTGTTGTGCTTCATACTTAATACAGTATATTTTATGTGGTATGTTGTCATTTTTTTAAAAATATTTAACTATAAACATTATTATAATGCACCACATATTGAATATTGTATGTATATGTTTTAAATCAATGACTAATAAAGAAATAAATCATTTATACCAAATGACATTCAAACAATTCCTAAATATTCAATCCATAACAACACACAAATTTCAATATTTTTGAATTTTGACATCATTTTAAGATAAAATCATTCTACCACTCACCAGCTGATCTATCGGGATGAGACACTAAGTTTACTTAAGTATTTGTGCATAAATTTGGATTCGAATTTTCCCGACGACATATATGAAATGACTATATTGGGAGGGTCGTTCCAATTAAAAACCTCTGCAATATCCGATCCGAACATATAGCAGCTTTAGCCAATCGAACCAGACGAGAGATTAAGAAAAAAACTACGGAGTAAAAGCATTCTCACACAAAGTTAGATTTGATAAAGACAAAAGTACCCCTTATAGTAGCCATATTTTCTTGAAACAAAAGTACCATCCTCTCTTTTTGAAAGAAAAATTTGTGCACCATATAAATTAATATTTCACACATAAAAGTCTCTTTCTTTGATGGCGATAAAAGAAAAAAGGAAATTTCTTTTCTTCTCAGCAGCGTTATCACTAGGGCCCACAATGTCGGAGCAACGACGGTGGTTATTCTTCATTTCTTTCTTCCTTCTCCACTCTATTTAATCTCCCCATCCCGCCTTCTAACTTCCTTCACACTTCACATTCCTCACTCCATTTCTTCCTCCAAATTCAAACGCATTGTCTGGTAAGCACAAATTAATTTCCTCTGAAATAAAATCTGGGTTTTGAAGGAAACCAAATTTGCTGAAATGGGTCACAATTTTTTCCCCAAAATCTTGCAGGAACAAGAAGAAAGATCATGGCTTTTCTTGGGCTTCTGGTGAGTTTGCTTGCAATGGCAGCTTCAGCCGAAGGCTACCGTGGACGCGGCGGCGGAGGAGGCTGGGTCAATGCTCACGCCACCTTCTACGGCGGCGGCGACGCCTCTGGAACAATGGGTAACTCTTCAATCTCCAAAAAGATTCCATCTTTAATTTTGATTTCTATGATTTGGGCGTTTCAAAGATTGAACCTTTTTTTGTGTTTAGGTGGAGCTTGTGGCTATGGAAACTTGTACAGCCAAGGGTATGGAACAAACACAGCAGCTCTGAGCACCGCTCTGTTCAACAATGGCTTGGCGTGTGGCTCTTGCTACGAGATCACGTGCGTGGCTGACCGGAGATGGTGCATCCCGGGCAGCATTGTGGTCACGGCTACCAACTTCTGCCCGCCGAACAACGCCCTGCCCAATAACAATGGCGGTTGGTGTAACCCTCCTCTTCACCACTTTGACCTCTCTGAGCCTGTTTTTCAGCACATTGCTCAGTACAGAGCTGGAATTGTCCCTGTTGCTTACCGAAGGTAAAAATTTTTTTACCCAAATGGTTGATTTTTGGGTCTTGTGCTTATGAATGGTTCATTTTTGCTCATACCCATTTGACAAAACTTGTTTTTTGACCAATAATTGGGGGATTTGTGAGTTTAAGAGAAAACCCACATGCCAAAACTCAGTAAGAACTTGAATTTTGCCCAAACGGTTAGTTTTTTTCAGTTTTGTACTTGTAAATGTTCATTTTTAACCATATACAGTTGTAAAGACTTGTTCTTTGACCCATAATTGTGGAATTTGCGAGTGTTAGAGAAAAGTAGAAAACCCACTTGCCAAAAACTCAGTAAGAACTTGAAATTTACCCAATTTATCAATTTTAATCAATACTCATTTCACAAAGCTTGGTTCTTTAGAAAACCCACTTGCCAAAACTCAGTAAACACTTGAATTTTACCCAAATGGTCAACTTTTCAGTCTTGTGCTTTAAAAATGTTAAATTTTAGCCATACCCATTTCACAAAGCTTGGTTCTTTAGAAAACCCACTTGCCAAAACTCAGTAAAAACTTGAAATTCACCCAATTGATCAATTTTAACCAAACCCATTTCACAAAGCTTGGTTCTTTACAAAACCCACTTGCCAAAACTCAGTAAAAACTTGAAATTCACCCAAATGATCAATTTTAACCAAACCCATTTCACAAAGCTTGGTTCTTTACAAAACCCACTTGCCAAAACTCAGTAAAAACTTGAAATTTACCCTCATTTGGAAAACTTCAACTAAAATCTCCTCTCTTCTTTATCACAGGGTGCCTTGCAGAAGAAGGGGAGGAATCAGGTTCACAATCAACGGCCACTCATACTTCAACTTGGTCCTCATCACAAACGTTGGAGGAGCTGGTGATGTTCACTCTGCCGCCATTAAAGGATCAAGGACAAGGTGGCAATCCATGTCAAGAAACTGGGGGCAAAATTGGCAAAGCAACTCTTACTTGAATGGCCAAAGCCTCTCATTCAAGGTCACCACTAGTGATGGAAGAACTGTGGTGTCTTACAATGCTGCCCCTGCTGGCTGGTCCTTTGGCCAGACTTACACTGGTGCTCAATTTCGTTGAGACCAAATTGCCCCTCGGATTACAGCTTATTTACATTCAAATGCCACTGGATTAAGTAGCTAATTAAGTATACTTATATGGGTTTATGGGGAAGGTATATATATTGATGGGTTTTGACCATTTGGTGTGTGGAATCAAGTGGGTCAAAACAAGGGTAGCTAATTTTTAGTGAGGCTTCCTTTTTTGGCTTCTCAAGTTTATATTTTTATGGGTTTAGGTAACTTTTGGTTATGTTTTGAGGTCCTGTTTTGCCTCCTTTTTGGTGAAATAGGGGATTGCTGAGGTGGGTCATAACCACCCGCCATTAGTATTGTTGTGTTTGGTATCAATTCATATGCAAGCAATGAAAAATGGCCACTAAGAATTGCTGTTTTTTTTGGTTGTTGGTTGCTTTGCTTAGCTTGTATTCCTTGTAAGTGTATGTTTCAACTTTCAATCCAGGGTTAATGAAGAATTTGCAATCTAAAATTTGGTATATTTTTGTTATATAATGTTATTAACTATGGCCTTGTTTCATTTGTTTGATTTCTTTTAGTTTATTTTTTTAGTGAGGGCACTGTCCATGAGAGTCGAACTGGAGACCTTTGGGTACTATCTTTGAGGCCTAATCGTTTGACTAGATGTGCGAAGACTGATTTCTTTTAGTTTATTTAAACAAATCTTAAAGGGCTTCGAGCATTAAATTGACTAGGGTTTTACGTATTATTATGAGGTTTTCGTTTCGAGTTTTCTGGAGTTATGACAATGTTTTTGATCTAAACAAAACTAATTTTGAGGTGGTTTATAGGCTATGCTCATTTCATATGGTTGTGTTGAAATGAATTGCACTTATTATATTTAGTGATGACAACTATATAGATATGAATGTACCAATTGAGTGCTTTTGAGAAAAATAAATTCGATGGTTGAGGAAATGGGTTGATGTGGACTTTATTTTACCTCAAACATACGGAGTATTGATTTTTTAAGCTATGTAATTTATTTGATAAAATTATGATAAATTTATTTATTAAAGATTATTCAAGTACTTTTTTTTGTAGGAATTATAATTTTTTTGGGATTTAATTTTGAATGAAGACAATCTTAACCAATAACCAAAGCTTAATTTTTAAAACACATTGCGAAGATGGCAATCCTCTGTCAATTTCCGTCTCACGCAATATTAAAAGATCTCGAAAATCTCATATATTCGAACGTTCTACGGCAGTTTTTTTTTTTATTCGGTAAGATTTAGTCTATTCCAAGTTCTGTGTAAATCGATTATCGATGTTGTGAACAATGATCTAGGTGGAGACTATTATAGGAGAAGACAAGACATAGGAAACGAATCTTTTCGTGATACTGTTTGTCCCTTTTTCAATTTCAACTAACATCTTGAGAGTATTGGATTGGAGTTTGACAGTTAACTACTTTAAACTGAAACAGTCAAAATTACTAAAAGTTACCGTCTTCGGGCGCCGCGAATGAAAGATTTGGTGTCGTGGCAATCAATTGTCAATTGACATGTATTCACTTCTTTTCATGTTCTTCTTCAGATTTCTGCACCTTTGACCATCTTCAACTCGCCAATCTAGGTTATATTTTGGTAAAAATATTAATTATAATAAATAGTTAAACTCATATTTTGAAACCGATTATTACGGAGTAATTTTTTTTTGAAGCTACTCTCTTTCTTACTGCATAAATTAGTGGCAAATTCATCTCCTGATTTGTTAACTAATCGAATAATTATAACAACAGTTTTCCTTAACAATACAAAATTTAGTATGAAAACTATATATTAACTTGGTAACTTTTTATAACAATCGCATATTATGAAAAATCAGGCCATCCTTTAAAACCCTCAAAATTGACAAAACTCCAATAAACTTCAAGGCATCAGAATAAACCCATTTTTATTTCGATCGACCACTATATGGACTAATTTCATTTCATGTGAGCCGAAACAATGTGGGCAAAAAAGCCCATGTGGCCATATTAAGCCCATAATAAGAGAGAAAAGTTCTTGATAATAATCGGATCAAGTCCCTAGCACAAGAACCAAACTGAACCGATAAAAAATCAAGCCGAACCAAATACTGAGTGTAATACACACATTTCTAGGGTGACTGGGTGACAAATGGTTCAAAACCGAACCGAACCGAACCGAACCGGTAAAAATCAAACCGGACCAAAAAATGAAATTTGGTTTATGGTTCTGTTTGGTTTCGATTTTGTTGGCCGGTTTGAGATATATAAAAGTTTATACTTCGAGAAATCCAAACCGAAATTTAACTGAAACTGAAAGTTTTGGAAAATTTTCTAAACTGAAAAACCAAACCGAATAATATCAGTTTCGGTTTGGTCAGTTTGGCTTAAAATTTTGATTTAAATCGGCCTGTGTTCAGCCCTGACATTTCACGACCACAAAAATAGCGGGAAGTTCATATTTTTCACCACTTTCACAGCTAGTAGGGCTAAAAAACATTCTTTTAATTGAGATTGAGTAAGAAAAAGATTAAATTTTTGATGCGAAAACCAGTGTATAATGTAGCTAGATAATCTAGAAAACTTTCTCCATCAATCTTACAAAGTCATGAATATCAACAAGTCCAACACCCTTTTGATCAAACCCACACAAAACCCTCTCACACATCCTTACATTTTGGGACTCAAAATCATCTTCTAAAACCCCCAAACTCAACAAAACTTGGCTCAACTCCAAGGCATCAATAAACCCATCTCCATTCCGATCAAACACATCAAATGCTTGCTTGATTTCGCCCAAACTCGGCTCTTCCTCCTCAAACAAGCCTTCAATCTCATCCATGGCTCAGAAATTAGCATCCTTTTCCCAACACCTTTTGGGGCATAATGATCTTCAATATTAGCTTGAAAATCCCTCAAAAAGATACTTGAACATCTCAATCTTATAAATCCATCATTTATGCTTAATTTTGACTACAAAGTATCTGAAATCATGCAAAACTTGAGTGTAGACATCTGAAACGAAGATAATGTTAATAATGCTATAAACACCAAAGAAATGCACGAATCTCCCACTCTAAGACCTAATATACACGACGTAAAATACTCTAAAATACATGTTATCAAGATCAAGTAAGAAAAAGATTCAATCTTCAATACGAGAACCAGTGTAATAGCTAAAGATTCTAGAAAACTTTCTCCATCAATCTAACAAAGTCATGAATATCAACAAGTCCAACACCCTTTTGATCAAACCCACACAAAACCCTCTCACACATCCTTACATTTTGGGACTTAAAATCATCTTCTAAAACCCCTAAACTCAACAAAACTTGGCTCAACTCCAAAGCATCAATAAACCCATCTCCATTCCAATCAAACACATCAAATGCTTGCTTGATTTCGTCGAAACTCGGCTCTTCCTCCTTAAACAAGCCTTCAATCTCATCCATGCTCATCATTTTGTAGATTTCTCCTTGATCATCAAGTGGGTCCTCCTCATCTTTGCAATTTAGGCCAAGCCTTGTCATCACCAAGCTAACCTCATTGACCTCAATACCAATCCTCTTAGTGTTTGTAGTAAGTGTTATAGATTGGTTGCTGTTGTTGTTGTTGCTGCTGCTGCTATTGATCAAGGAAGAAAGTTGACAAACTCTTTTCATGAGCCCTAAGTTTGGGAAAATATGTAATTTGGGTATCAAGGATACAAGAATTTTGGAAGGCCATTGGCTCATAATTCCACAAAATAATGGGAACTCAAGTGAGAAAGTGTCTCTAAATGAATTCATGTATGTGTGTTAAATTAAGAGAAGTTTGTTGGTCTTGATGTGCTAAATTAAGAGAGTTTTATCCCTATATATACATGGCATAAAATTTTGTTGGGAGTGATTGCGTAGAAGGTGATGATATTCAAATTCCTAGTTTCAACTAAATTAATGATTTGAGGTTTGGAGTTTAAAATTATATTTTTGTCATTAAATTATACGGAATGTTCCCGGTGGATGTGGTAGATGTTGTTGTATAAAGTTATGTGGAATATTCATAATGACTTTTCATTTAGGATATGATATATAGGTTAAAAAATTACTTCTTAGATCCTAAAAAAAATCTTATAAAAATTATAAATAAATCCTAAATGATCAATATTTAACTTGATATTTCTAATAGGATTTCTTGGGGCATATGTTTAAAGAACCTTATAAATTAAGTTTTGGGACATTAGGCCTAATAAGGCCCCGTTCGACATTTTGTAGTTGGAGCTTTTTTACCAATTCATCTAGCGAAAAAGCAAGAAACTTGTGAGTAGGAGCTTCTTGAATCCGCTCAAAATTCCGCTCCAGCTAGCTAGTTGAATCCGCTCCCATTCCACTACTGGGTTAGACCCACTTTAAGACGGTCCATCACAAATAAAAAAGAGACACATTATAAATAATTTGTTATAAAAATACTTGATTTAGAAATTAATTTTTTTTAAAAAAATAAATTTTGTAAATAAAAATTTAAATAACTTAAGAAATTACAACTAATCATTTTTTTTGTCATATAATCTTACGGTACATTGTAGAGAAATCGATTTAAAGATATTCAAGTTGAGTACTCTACCCAAAAAAACTTAATATTTGGTATGTATGAATGGAGATTATGATTGAGAATTTGAGATAATTTGATGTTGTTATAATTGCAAAACGAGTTGGGAGTCTTTTAGTAAACTCGAAACCGGATTTGATAAGTCAAGTACAGGAAAATTTAATATTTTTTTAATATAAAAATATGTTCTAAGTAGACGAAGACTTGAGAACAAATTGGAGGAAATTTCAGGGGAAATTACTAGGAAATGCGATGGGACACAATCCTCCAAAAGGTGGGTTGAATTATTTATATGATATTCAATACATGCAATGATTTGATTACCATTTTTTTCCAATGTTTCTTTCGAGTAATTTCTTGGTGTTTGGATAGTTGGATTCCTAAAGTGAAACTGCTTAGTTTTAGGTCCGTTCGATAACGATGTACTTATATGAGTTGATGCTAATGTAGTTGATGTTGATAGAGTTGATGTTGAAATTATGTGTTGAAATTAGTAATTGAAATGCGATGTTTATTTTTATATAAGCTATATAGTGTTCGGAAAAATAGTAGTTTATGAGAGTTAAAAAAGAGAGTAAAAAGGTTGAATTAAATTTCAACTAGTTTAGATAAACTCATTTCAACTCCATAAGGTCCTCCCCATCACCTTATTTTTTCCCCAAAATTTCAACTGACATCAATTAGTATAAACGCATTTCAACTCTCATACCCGAACACTCATGTAGTTGAAATTTTTTTGATTTCAACTACATAAACCCATTTCAACTCCCATTTCAACTCTAACGAATGGACCCTTAATTGTGATCCAATTAGGGTGTTGAGTACTTGATTAGATGTTTAAGTCCTCTTACATTTAGTCATGTATTTAGTTAAACAGTAAAGTGTCTAACGACGATAGTAGTATTCAAAGATCTTGGTTCGACTCTCACAATTAGGGTTGAGCATCGGTTCATAACCGAACCGAAAAAACAACAACAGAATTTAACCGAAAATTGAAATTTGGTTTAAGATGAACCGAATTAGTTCGGTTTCAGTTTTGTCAGTTTGGGATGGATTGAAGATTTTTTTTTGGAAAATTCGAACCGAAACCGAAATGAAATTTGGGAAAATCATAAACCGAAAACTAAACCGAATATATCGGTTCCAGTTTGATTTGGTTCGGTCGACCCGACTTAAAATTTTGGTTTTAAATGACATGTTCAACCCTACTCACATTGGCCTTGACCGAAAAAAATATATTAATTGGATAATTATTTAGAATTTACGGAGCACAATTTGCTAGACAAAGCTAAGCACAATTTCTTCTTTTTTATTATTATCTCACCCGGTTCGACCGGCTTGAGTCGTTGTATATTCAGATTGGATATTGGTTGACGATCTTAATAGGACAACCCTTCTAATTTAATTTCTCTATTCACGTTCTAATTTAATTTCTCTATACACGCCGCTAATATAAATTCGATCCCGACCGACAAACACGTAAAGAAATCTAATGTTACATTCCGCTAAATCAATTGGTGATTGATAAACTACACATATACTCTTTAGTATTGAATTTATCATACACCACAAGTCTAATGTTACACCACACCACAAGCTACACATATACTCTTAGTAGAGAGTTAGTACTTGGTATCTTCCCACGTTATGTGAACAGGCAAAGGATTTGGGCTTTTGGGTCAAGATATGTATTGGGCTGAAAAGGTTGGGCTCCTAAGAATAAGAGTTAGGTTAGAAAGACCCTTATGTTTTCAGTTTTTTGGTGTTTCAATTTCTTTTGTTTTTTTTCATATGACACAAGAAAAATCTTGTTTTCCCAATCTTAGTGTTGCCTTATAAGTTAAATCCAATGTCCAAAAAACGCTAGGCGGTCCCTGGGAGGAGAGAGACCGCCTAGCGCCTAGACCGTTAGAACGGTTGTTTAGGCGGTCCTAGATGAGCTGAACGACTAGGCGGGCTGGGACCTTCCAGCGCCTAGGTGGGGCCTAGACGTGGCGGAGAGAGATCGCCTAGCGCCTAGACTATTAGAACGGTTGTTTAGGCGGTCCTAGACAGGCTGGACGACTAGGCGGGCAGGGACCTTCCAACGCCTAGGCGAGGCCTAGACGGGATTTTTAGAACAGTGGTTATATCTCACAACTTTTTGTTGAAAAATATTTAATATTGATTGCACCTTTTGAGCTGTTATGATCCGACTTGGATCTAACAGTTTAAAGAAGAAATTGAGAAAGGAATAAAAGAGATTAAGAGGGTAAGAAAGATTAGGGAAAGATTTAGGGAAAGAGAGATAGAGAGCAAAGAGGAATTTTCTGTAATTTCATTCAAGATACTTCCAATTGAGTACACGTCTGACCATTTAAGGTCTTTTGATCAACTTGAACATATTACACTTTAAGCCCACTTATTTCCCTTATTACAAAATATGGATATATTTCCCCATACATGACATGAGCTTGAATAGATGACACCATATAGTTTCAAATTCTTATTTCTCAATTCTCATATAGTCATATTGCAAATGAACTATATAATCAATGAAGATTCAAAATTTATGCATGTGAAAACTGAAAACACCCTTCTAGCACCACAAATTTATGCATGTGTAGAAGAATCTCTTCTTTCTTCACTAAACCTTATTACAATGTTGATCACACAAATTTTTTATGTGTAATCTTTCCTTCCTCCAATCTAGCATCACAACTTATACTCTTCTCACCTAAGTCACAATAGCATCACATCCAAACTCGAAAAAACATATTTACAAACTTACATACCAAAAGATGTTCATAGTATTACAAAAATTACATCCCTAGGGCGCCCCGAACCCGCAAATTCTTCCATTCCCTAGGCTTCTTGTAATCTCCCATTACCTCAATCGCCCGAACCTAAAAATCATCAGTCTTCTAAAAGACAGGCTAAGCGCTCGAAGGCCCTAGCCCGTCTCAAATTGCAATCCCAGATGGCCGAAGCCAGGGATCATCTAGCTTCTTTTAGAACACTAAAAAAAAAATCATTCAGCGGTCTCGTGAAATCTCAAAGAGCGCGAGAAAGCAGCCGGGTTAGCTTGCAACACCAAGGCTCCATCGGCAGCTGAGCTC